>JAWZYU010000012.1:55271000-60271000 GCA_038380435.1 Ryuthela nishihirai
AATGGCAAGATGGGCTAAAGGGGACCCTGCTAGTCATGAGCTGAGGAGAGCAGGCAAGACTCTCCGAACAACTATGGAGGGCATTCAAAAAGTTCTTGACAGATGTCTGTAGATTTTTCACCCATTCCTCTGAAGTTAGTAAGCTATGACTTGTTTGAAAGCTTGTCTAAACTTGTCATTACATGTTAAAAACAAAGATCATATCATCATTTCTCTCTTTTCTTGTGGCACCTAAAGTTCAGTCTGTGAAATTTGTGCACTGTTGCTATAGAGCCTACTAAAGATGGAGAAAATTTTACATTTTCACAAGGATGCCTTGATGTACGATGCAAAAAAAAAATTCATGCTGCCTTATCACAAGTTTGTTGGGATCATGCCTGTTCATATAGCACTGTTAAAGGATGGATGTGCAAATTCAGAGAAGGATGGCAGAGCTTCAAAGGCCTCCATCATGCAGGAAGACCAAAAGAGGCAATGAATGAGAGAACCATCACTGTTGTTCTTGAACTCATTAAGGAAATGTAACGCTCTGCAGTATGTTTACTTTGCTGGATAGCTTAAATTTTGGGCACCAGGTAATTAATCTTGTCAAGAAATTAAACAAGGTTCCTTAGTTAATAGAGTTAGCCAAAAAGAAGAACTTAAATAAATGATTGTCATCAACAAATTAGTTAAATATTTCTTAACCAAAATGCTGCTCAAGATAAAAAAAATAAGAAATTCCCTTGCATCTGCATGTTTAACAAGTGGTTTTTCCTTTGTCTGTGTCTTAATAAACAAAGTTGCATCAAAAAGTGAAGATGAGCTAACACCTCATCACAACTTACAGCAACCTCCTCCTAACTACATGACCTAACTAACTACACTAACCTAACTAACATCACTCCTCTAACTCCACTCTCTAACTGCCATGACTCCCGTCACTTTACCACACCTTGGCTTGCTAACATAGCACATGACCCACGGAACTCTTGCTCAGCACAGTTAGCGGCTGGGAATAAAAATAAAGTTGCACAATCAGTAATGCTGCAGATGGGGATAATTGATGATTAAAAGTAAAGTAATGCCTCAAAATAATAAAAACTGGTTAAGGAAAAGTGAATGGGTGAACTATGACAGAAAATCTATACACCATTCACATAATAAGTTTAGATGTCAGTGTATATCTATTAGTAGTGTGGAAACAATTTTTCATCAACATTTAAAGTTCCAAAAGATCTGTGCCAAATGGGTACCTCACAAACTGACAGGACAGAAAAAAATGGCTATAGTCGATTTGTGCAAGGAGATGCTGGCAGTTTTGAACCTAGTGGCCCCAAACAGTTAACAGATAATGTCACAAGTGATGATATGCCTGTTGGGGCATATCATGTGTATGTATCATTTGTCAGTATCATGTGATGAGATGTAATTTTATTACTATACAACTCCCAGAAAGATCAACACTATGCTTGGGTTGCAGAAGATGAACCGCATCCCCAAATCCTCAGACAAGACTTTCATTCAAGGAAGAGGAGTTTCATAATTTTTTTCAATTCTTAAGAAGTAGTAGCCATTGACACCTTATACGAAAATATGACTGTAAATGGCCAATACTACACCAACACTGTTTTGCCCAAAATAGTTAAGGAGATGAAGGAGCAGCATCTAACAACAGGCATGTCAAGGATTCTCCTTCTTTGTGACAATGCCAGTGTCCACAAAACCTGGCAAGTTATGCCTATCTGGAGCAGGAAAAAATCAAACAGTTATCCCATCCTCCATATTCATCCAATTTTGCATCGTGTGATTTTTGGTTGTTTCCAAAAATTAAAAAGTAACTTACTGGGGAGCTTTTGCAAAGGATGCAAGACCTTGCAAATTGTGTTCATTCAGAGTTGATGAGTATCCCCCAACAGGCATACCACCAAGTGTTCTAGAATTGGCATAGAGTCTGCAACTTTGCATAAATGCTGGAAGGGAATACTTTGAAGGATAGTAAAAAAGTTTTGTTGAGGTAAGTGCAAGTTTTTGTTCTGCAGATGCATGTCAAGAACTTTTTGAAAGCCCCTCATACCACTAATATCCTCCTTTCTGGGGACACAAGTCACTGTGCACAGCAAACATGCAGATGAACGTTTAGGACCCTGTGAAGGTACCTGAGCCAGTGGAACCATCATAGAGTTGTCCCCTCACCACTGACAGGAGTTCACATCAAGGGTTTCCATGTTCGAGCTCCAGCAGGACCAGCATTGAAATTTATCTCTGCAAAACTCTCTGCCCTGCCCTCAGTTAGTTGAGGATACTGATGGATTTGGAAAGGCCACCATCCACAAGATGGGATGTTAAGCTATGGTCCATGTGCATGAAAGCCATACCCTATGCACACTGAAGAATGCTGGATGGCTGGATGGGAGGCTACCAACTGACAAATGATAACCTGTCCAATGGGTCCCCTACCTCAAACCTTCTCTGACCCCTTGGGGTCCTTGTGAACTGGGCATTTAGCCCACTGTGTGCAAAAAAGTGATGTTCAGAAGTAAAGCCAACCAACCTTGAACCAAAGCTGTATAAAGAATAGTAGACCAATATAGTCTGTGCATATTTCATGATGATTGACTAATTATATGTTAAAAAAATAAGTTTTTATATTCTTAGAAACACTGTTTCAATATATGTTTACAAGTTGTACACACATGCTTCACATTTCATTTAGCTGTTTTAATGCACCACAGCAAATTGTTTGTGGTTGCCTGCAATGCAGTCGAGAGAAAATATCCTCCAAGAACCAGTGTATTAGCGGATACAGGCAATGGAGAGAAAAATGAAAACATCATCTTATGTCAAGGAGAATTTAATTCGGGGTTCTGTAACTAGTTAAGTAAATTTTTATGTCAGGAATTGATTTTGATTTTATGTTAGATTGAATTGATTTTATGTTAGGAAACATATGACTGAAGATAAATATTAGATGAAAATTAAACTGCCTAAATTTCGATTTTAAATAATATCCATTCAGTACCTTAAAAAGGTTTGAATACTGAATAACAGATGCCAATCATAAGAATTCACCTCAAAAGTTAATTAAAACTTAAAAAAAATAAATATTATTTCAAACTATTTAATAAGTGTTATTTTAGAATTTTGTACAAATAGTTCTTTCGATAATTGTCAGTTTTACACAAGTTTCTTAGGCCCGACTTTGCTGCTGCTAATCATTTGAGCTTCCATCTCTTTAAATATCCAGCAAATATTGCTGAAAATTCGATATTTAGATAGATTTGAATGATATTTAAATTTATCTAGTCCTGTTTTCTTACAAAAATCTTATTGTAGAAATTACAAATCTTCGAATTTGACTCCATTGGCTTAACATGGAAACGTTTTGATTTTTCTGCCTAGTATCTATAATTTATTGAAAGACCTATTTGAAGTTATATTGCAAATAGCATATTGTGCATCTTATATGTGCATTTACTATCTGTATTGTATTGCAATAAAAAAAGTCCTCATTTCAAAAAACATTAAAAATTAGCTGAACACTGGCATGATAGTCTGACTGAGAGAGCAGAGAAAGCTGATAGAGAACACAGCAGAGTTGTATAAGGGTAAATATTTAAGAAAAAACAGAATGGCATACGAGAATTGAGGGATAAGGATGGCATGGTTATTGAAGGTGAAAACAGTCCTACTCCCATTGCTATGAAGACAAATGCATTACTGACTGTAATATTCCTTCTATTTCATGATCTGAAATTACTTTAGCTAATTAAAACTACACAAGGTCACCAGGGGTAGATGAAATTATTGCTGAAATACTTACAGCTACAAATGATTCCGTTATCAGATGGCTGACTGTAGTGTTCAATATTTTCTATAATGATGGCTCTCTGTAACATTGAATCATGTGTGAGATTTGGTAAAGCTTGCTGTCATTAGTTTAGCACTACTTCTGGAGTCCATTAAGGCTACATTTTAACACCTTTACTTTTCAGTTGATAATTTCATTTACTCTGGATGATGTGTAGTTTTAATTTAGAGATAGCCAAAGTAACTTCAAACCACAAAACAGAACGAACACCGAGGCCAGTAATCCCCCCCCCCCCCAATCAGTAATGGGCCATGGAGGTCCAACCAGACCATGCAATTTAGTTCTCCAAGCATATCTGCCCTGAGCTACTTCTGCTGCATCTAGCCACTGCACACCAATTCTAACAAGGTCCTGTTTGACATTGTCTGACCACCACATCCTAGATCTCCCCCTCCTTCTAAAGCCTTTAGACACTAGTTATAATTATCCATATGGACAACATGGCCAAACCAACTGTCTCTGTACAATATGCTGCTTAAGGAAGTTGCTGACTCCTTTGCCTAACCTCATCATTAGTTACAAAGTTGAACCAGTGCCCAAGAGACTGCATAAGCATCTAGAATCAAAAGTATCTATTTTTCTGTTATCTTGTTTACAAAGTGTCCAAGTTTCACTACCATAATTAACCCTAGAAAGAACCAAAATATTATACAGTCTAATATTAGACTTTAGGTGTACACATCTATTTTTCCACACTCTCCATAGATTCTTAAAAGTCCCAGTAACAATCCTATTCATCTGTTTGTAACGCTCCAAACAAATGCAAAATACTTGAAGTTTTATGCTCCGGATAGCTTAGACGAGCGCCAGGCAATAATTAACAAATTGCCAAAAGTAGAATAAGTTGATAATAAGTTGATTTAGGGTTCAAATACCAGCGAGCGTTAATGAGTAAGAATCAAAATGATTGTCAAGTAAATTTAAATATAATTCAAAAATCCTTAATTCGCGTTGCTCAAGAGAAAAAAACTGTACAGACGCAAAAGGTTTTAAAATAACAAAACAGATTTATTTCCAAAATAGTTCAACTCACCAAGACATCAATGAAGAAGACACAACTCCAACTCCTGTGATACACGCACTGTGCTTAGTGCTTCTGCACTAAATCCCCATGCACTAACTTGTGCTCCTGTGACTCGCAGGTCACTGGTTTTTGACAATAGCCGGCACATGCCGGGAAAGACATTTACATACTATGATGAATGACGCAAGCTATGACGCAAGAGGGGCGTGTCGCTGGCACGCGTTTTAGCAGGACAGTCGGAAGATCGGAGTTGCGCATGCGCAACTCCTTTACTCTTGGATGCGAGCGCTGTGATGCCAAAAAGGAAATAAAAATCCTCAAAATGATAAATATAACGTAAACAAAGCTGGTTAAGATAAAGCAAAAGTGAACGATGGGGCATCACATGTTAATCTCATGCCACACATCACCAGTATTTGTTACATAACTCCCAAGATAATTAAGTACATCAGCCTTTATCACAAACAATTGGAGCAGAATTATTTTCACCTTTAAGCATTAACTTTCAAATTTGCTTTCAATACTGTTTATGAAGAATTCATTAAAAATTAGTTTGGAGCCTTAGTCTACAGCAACAGTTTGTGAACTCAAGGAATTTGAAAAAATTTCAGGTGATGTATCTTGGAAAATTTTCCTTTTGATTATAGTTGTATCTAGATCACCCATCACAATGCATGTGAGTTGATGCTATTTTTTATTTATGCACAAATAAGCATGTGATTGTATGACAAAACATTTATGCTGTTTTCCCTGTAAAAATCGTGAAACATGTAAATGTTGATTAAATTTCCCTGCTAACTCCCTTCAAATCTGTTAAAATATTCTGTTTAAAATTCATGTGTCTACCAAATAAAATCCATGCATAAGTGATCTGTGGCTGAAAAACGTTTGGGAACTGCTACTCTAGAGATATGAAAATATCCAATTGAGCTGATGATTTGGACCTTTTGGTAAATGACTCTTCCTTAAAGCTACTGATGATAAAGGCAATGATAGGTTTGGTGATAATAGAGAAAACTAAAGTGAAGAAAATGGTTAGATGGGTAGCGTTTCAGTTCTTTCAAATGCCTATGCTTTGAAGCAAGCTACTCAGTTTACCTTGGGAGTTGTGCGACAGATATTGGAGATCTGAGATAAAAGGATAATAGGCATTGCTGCTGCAGCCTTTAAAAATCTGTGGAGATTAGATATATATATACACCTATTTTTCCACAAAGATTAAAATTAGGTTATATAACAGTTCAGTCTTTTCTAAAGTTTGGTATATATATATATGCTGGCCCCGCAGAGATAGTCATTGGCACATTGTCATCACTTTCCTAAATCCTTCCCAAAAATAAAATTTTATGAAATACCTACATCTTGCCCACATGATATGACAAACAAACAGTTCTTTAGGGGCATGATTAATGTAATGCAAAAGTAAATGACAAATGAATAATTTGCCCAAAATACCACAATACGACAGTTTTCCTATCCTGACTGCGTTAAAAAAAAACCTAGAGAGAAAAAGCATAACGTAATCCCCCACGACTAACAATTATGCCTCTGTTCAGAGAAACAATACCCCAGGACAACTGTGGTCATCCCTTTTCTGCAACTCTAATTTGACATTCAATCTGTTAATTTTGAATAACTTTCCCTGCTTTTCAGAAAAAGTATTATAAATGATAATTTAATTTCACAATAGTGCTGTGATACAGCTAAAACCCTTACTAGTAGCTACTTTCCAAGCTTGGAGGAGCACTTCACAATAACCATTGATATTATTGGGGTTTTTCATTACATTCATTACAGTTCATTCATTACTATTTCAACAATTCTCTTTTATCCCAAACTTAGTCTCTTTAATAATTCCAAAATTAAATACATTTATTACAGCATATTCTCTAACATTTACAGGATTTATTCCTTAATAAGGCACAGAAAACTAGAGAAAATTCCAATGCAGCACAACTGCTAGTAAAAACCTATGTACTTTTTGTTACAATTCTGCCATAATACTAACAGAGCTACATATACCCTATTTTTAAGGATAAAATTATTGTTCTACACACACTAAAATAGATTGATCCATTTAACTCTAGAAGTGGCAGCTGTTAAATTTTCAACAGCCAAAGTAATTCTTAAGGTGCAACTTGTCAATTTGTCTATATTTGCATGAGGCATATTTTTCTCCAGAAATAAGTTTCTGTCATTAACAACAGATACTGACTAGAATGAAGTTAGATGTCTAAGCATTCATCAAGTGGTAGTTTGAAGTAAATATATCAATAATGCTCAAAGTCATCCTCTATTGAATTACATCCTTTCAATTAAATGTCTGTAGTTTTAAAGTATTTATACTGCTGCTTCTAAAGTATATAACATTGTACTACTGCTTCTAAAAACATTAATTACAATAGTAAACTAATTATCTGAACTGAGCAATAAGAGTGTCTGAAAAATCGGTTTCCTCAGTTAATGAGTAATTATCATTTTAAATCGAAATTATTTTTATGTGCTGTATATACATAATGCATATACATGAACATACCTCAGCAACAAAAGCAAATAGTATTGACTGAAACTACAATATGCAGCTAGGTAAAAAAATTTAATGACTAAAATTTTGAACATATATTTTTTTCCCTTAAAAATCCAACTGCCTGTTTGGCTAATAAAAGTGCATAGTTAGGAAGAAATTTAATGATTAAAATAATTCACAATTGTGTTTTGCTTAACAGTCAAACTGGATCAGTGGTCTCCAAAGCGGGGTGCGAGTGCTGATCCATGGTGGTGTGCAAAGAAAATTTAACAATTTTATAATTTTTTAACAAGGATTTTAAATTTTCAGAAACAAAGGAAGGAAAATAAAAAAAAAATTGCTAATACATCTAAAATTTGTGGTTATTTTTATGTACACAAGACTGTTTAGTTTCATAAAGATGTTTGAGCATGCTTAGAACCAGATCTTCAGATGGCTGTATCATAGATGCCAAAACAAGATTTTCAAAATTATAAAACATCTTCAGTCACACTATTGTCATTAAATAATATTTTAATGTTTATTTTCATCTGTATAATTGGTTTTACCACATGATCACTGTATATATATATGCACATCATGACTGTCAAGTGAGCCACCTTAAACTGTTATCAACTATCTTACTATCTTTAAGTTACTTTAAACTAACTTTAAAGAGCCACCTTAAACTGTTATCAGCTATCTTACTTGCTACAAGACAAGTGATTATCAGTCTGTCTTTAAGTTACGTTAAACTAACTTAAAGACAGACTGATCATCACCTGTCTTGTAAAAACAATTTTTTTTACTATTATTTATCCAAGTTGATGTAAGCCCTTGGTATTTGTTGATTAATGCACTCAATTTCAAGGGGTTATAGACACACTACTTTTGGTGTCCTCTTGTGGTCTTTAATACTCTCCTTATACCACTGAGATGCCAGTCCATTACAAACAGGATACTCCTTAAGTTTGTGAGAATGGCAACTGTTGCTGTTGATACAGTGTTGAATCCCATGGTCTCATTACTCTTCTTAGATACAATTCTGTGGTCCACCTCCATCAAATTTACTACTGACATTCCAACTTAAAACAAAAAAAAATTCCCAGTTAAAATACACTGCTACATGCATTTCGTTCAGCTTCATCAGGCAGTGTGTGCAGACATCTTGTGTCTTGTAGCAAGATAGTGGCCGATAACAGTTTAAGGTGGCTCATCTGACTGTCATGATGTACACATGTTGCTTTTCTGCTGAGGTCCTGCCATCCTCACAGACCTTCTACTATAGCATATAAACTGTCAGGCTCCTGTCAGACCTCTGTAGCAAGCAGCTGCTTGAGGGGGCATTTTTTTTTTATGTGGTGAAACCAATTATAATAACTTGTCACTGTACTTTTAATATATATTTTAAATATTTATCCTATTTTATTTTAGTTGTATACTTATATTATTTCAGCTATCTATTTAAACCTTGATAAATAATGCTACTCACCCATTTCACTTGCAATTTTCCCACAGTCACTATCATGCTCATCACCATTTTGGTAATTTTCACTTGAAGTCACTGTACCATTTGTAGCAAAAGTTATTGTTCGAACATTATCTGAATTATCAGTAGTCATATCTATGTTTTCCATTTCTACATCAATATCTGAATGTAAATAGTTTGATCTATCTAGTTCTGTATTCCCATTTATTATTTCACCATTCATTGCACTATTTGCTGCATTCATTTCTTCAACTGATGACAAAGCCAAATTACCACTATTATTATTTACACTATTCTCAACTGTCACTGATATAGGAATAGACTTAGGAGTAATAAACTGTGAAGTTGTGTGAGGACTACGACTCCTGGTTGGTGAATTACTATGAAGTACAGCTACACCTGATAGAGGTGGTGTTCTCTGATGATACTGGGTGGGATAATTAGGACTCATATTTGGAGAGCTGCCTTGAGATTTGGGGCTCTTGGCAGGACGGACTTCACTGTCAGTTCCATTCACCATCTCTATAAATTGTCGACACTTCAACATAAACAATAAATTTGGGTTCCTTTCTAATAGTCCAGGATAAATATTCTGTGCTGTTTCAATGGCTTCACCCATACGCCCAGCTAGTACAAGTTTTTGTATCCCTGCAAAGATAGAGTATATACCATAAATATATATTTAACATACCTACAAATTACACTCTATAGTAACAAAAAACAGCAATCCTTGGATTTTATAATTCCCTTTTGTCTCTGTTAGTTGAGAGAATTTATGTGTTTGTGATGATTCCAAAGCATCTGCACTATAACCTGTATTATTTTGTGAATTTTTGTCTTTAAAGATAATTAATATTTTAAAAGATATCAGCTTTTAGCAAATGTAACCACAGACATATTATTATATTAATATACACAATAGATGAAACAATGCGATAAAGAAGAATTCTAATTAATTTAACCTAAGCATCTCTCCTAGTGAAATTTCTTCTTACCCTTAAAATAGCAATAATGATTCCCATCTATAAAAGAGGTGTAAAAAGTAATTTCTCCAATTATATGGTAATGGCTATTTTATCAACAATTAACAAAAATTCAGACATATTTCAAATGCTCTTATTAAATTTTTTTACACAAAATTGTTATTTCTAATACATAATGCAGCTTTCAAAAAGGGAAAAGTACAACATTACTTCTTTCAGATTTCTAGGATGTTATCAGTAATGCTTTGACAAAAAGCTGTGGTTTTATTTTTGGATTTTAGCAAGGCATTTGATACTACATACCACAAAATTATGCCATTAGAGGATGCACATTACAATAGTTTGCAAATTATTTAACAAATTTTGACAAACAAAAATTAGGATTGTATTTAGTGTGAAAGGAAAACAAATGTTGGAGTTCCTCAGGGTTCTATCCTTGAACCATTATTATTCATTCTATACATTAACAATATAGCAAATACAAAATTAAAATGGCACATTATGCTCATATACTGATGATAGTATAAATATAAATTGTAACCATAATATAAACATATATAAAAAATTTTACAGGATGATTATGATAATGTTCTGAAATGGATCAATCATAACTTAATCTATTTTAATTTTAAAAAGCAAAACAGATTATTTTCCACTCATCAAGCAAAATTAGAATTACTAAAATTCTTTATCAAAACTTGTCAATTGTGCATACAACTTAGTTATCAATAATGATAAACGTAACTGTAGTATTACTGAAATTGTTGATAGATTTAAATATCTAGTCTTTTATTTTGATTCCAGTTTTAGATGGAATACATATGCATCTAAATTATGTGGTGAACTTAGACATCATGCTAACAAATTATATAGACTTCAATTTCTGTTTGACACAAATATGTATTTATTTTCCTCTCTGTTAGCTCTGTGTGAATCAATAATTAACCTAACAATTAGTAAACAACTAATATTACTAATACCAAGTCATCTATTGCTAAAAATATAATCCCATACAAAATTAGAAACTACTACCAAAATGCCAGACAGATTTTCTTAATATTTTATGTTCAAAACTGTTATAAATGTAACATAATATTAAATAATTACTTGATAACATACATAAAAGTAACTCATGGGAAAAAACATCAGAGTCCACATTAATCATTAATGTCATATTCTAAACAATTCACATATATACATATATACATACAAAATCCTAATGCAGCCATGGGCTACAGAGGTCCTACCAGACTGTGTATGTAATTTTCCTCTCCAGACATGTCTATTCTGCTACAGCTGCTGCATTTGGTCAGTGTAGGCCAATTCTAGCAAGGTCTTGTTTGAAATTGTCTGCCCATAACATCCTAGGTCTCCTTTTTCTGAAGCCATTAGGCACACTGCTCATAATCCTGTTTGCCAATCTGCAGCTATGCATACAGGCAACATGGCCAAAACAATGCAGTCTCTCTCTGCACAATATGCTGCCAAAAAGAAGGTTGCTTGCTCCTTCTAACCTCATCATTACTTACAAAGTCAAACCACCTAATCCCCATGATACTGCACAAGCTTCTAGAATCAGAGGCATCAAGTTTCCTGCTATCCTGCTTACAAATGGTCCATGTTTCTCTACCATACCTAACTTTAGAAAGAACCAAAAATATTATACAACCTAATATTAAACTTTAGGCGTACCTGCCTATTTTTCCATTCTGAATAGATTTTTAAGTCTCAGTGGCAATCTCTATTCTATTTATCTCATGCCACACATCACCAGAATATGTTACATTGCTCCCAAGATAATAAAACTGAAACACTTGATCAAAAGTGCAGTCATTCAGAGCAATTGAAGCACCATCTGCCTGACTAATTTTCATCATTTTAGTTTTATCTGTGTATCACCAAACCTACTCTATTACCATCTCATCAACAGCCCTAACGATATTTTATTTAATCTTGCTACTCAAGTAAATAGTGTTTTATAAGAAAAAAGATAAAAATTTGAATAACATAAAACTACACTGGTTTCCATAAATTAAGGAAAATTCCTATGTTAAGTCAATGGGAAGCTAACGTAAATGTCAATATCTCGATTTTCAATAATATTCATTCAGTATTTAATGAGTTATGGAAGTTTGAATATTTAACAACAGCAATACCAATCTTAAGAAACTTATACAAAACTGAAGAATAGTGAAAAAATTATTTACACAAAGTTCTAAAATACAAACTTATTTTATTAAACACTTTGATACAATACTTATTACTAAGTCTTAATTAACTTCTGAAGTCAATTTTTATGGCTGACATTGTTATCACTAAATATTCAAACTTCCATAACTCATTAAATACCGAACGAATACTGTTGAAAATCGAGATATTGATTTATATGATTGAGATCTTTATCTGCAATTACATTTTTCAAAACAAAAAAACTTATTTTAGAAGTTTAGAGCTTTGATGTTAGCTTCCCATTGACTTAATATATGGATTTTCCTTAATTTATGGAAACCAGTGTACCTACACTAACTGAAGCTGAATGTTCAACAGCTCATTTCTGGGACCCAATCCCATCATTCACATACTTCTTTGACAAGCCAATTTCAGTTTTGATGTTAAAAATAAACTTATTATTAAATTTCTTATTATTTTACACCTATACATATGACAAGTAAAATCTAATAAAGTTAAATATTCTGTTGTTCATTTTATTGCAACCCCTTCCCAAATATTGACCCACAGCAACATATTTTTCTATTCAGCCCAATGCCAAAAATGTTTGTGCATCACAGCAATAAAACAGTTATTGCTCCCATTCAAGAACATTCTTTCTAATTGAAGAGACATATTTCTTTCACTACATATAACAGCATTTATTTATATTACATTTTGTTGCCTAATATCAGTATTTAAATTTTTTTGTAACCATATGAGAATAAATAGCCCATTGTTATGGAGGTTGGAAGTAACAATAGTTTGTATAATATTTAAAGGTTCCTATTTAATTGAAAGATGGCACACTAGCCTTCGATGTCATGATAATGTGTTTTTTAAATTATCATGATATGTCACTATCTGTACACTGAAATTAAAAATTTCATGACAAAGTATTTAACTCGTGGTTTTAAAAACACATTATCATCACAGACATCCTAGACACTATTATAATACACAGGGATTTTCCTTAATTTATGGAAACCAAAGTTAAGTCATTGGAAAGCTAATGTCAAAGTGCTATAACTTCTAAAATAAGATTTTTTGTCTTGAAAAATGTGATTGCAGATAAAGATCTCAATCATATAAATCAATATCTCGATTTTCAACAATATTCGCTCAGTATTTAATGAGTTACAGAAGTTTGAATATTTAGCAATAACAATGCCAGTCACAAAAATTGAGTTCAGAAGTTAATTAAAACTTAGTAATAAGTATTGTATCATAGTGTTTAATAAAAATAAGTTTGTATTTTAGAACTTTATGCAAAGAATTCTTTCACTATTTTTCAGTTTTGTATAAGTTTCTTACGACTGGCATTGTTATCACTTCAAATGCAAGTCTTAAGAAACTTATACAAAACTTCCATAACTCATTAAATACTGAAAAAATATTGTTGAAAATCGAGATATTGATTTATATGATTGAGATCTTTATTTGCAATCACATTTTTCAAAACAATTAAACTTATTTTAGAAATTGTAGAGCTTTGATGTTAGCTTCCCACTGACTTAACAGTGATTTTCCTTAATTTATGGAAACCAGTGTAGTTGAAGGCTAGTGTGGCACCTTACAATTATTTCTTAATAATATTATTATTATTACAGAGTTTATTAATACAGAACATATTAATCAGCTTGAGTGCACTAAATGCATGTGGCACTTTGCAACTCTGCTCATATTTAAAAAGTTCATAGCATTTTATAAGTCCAGGAAAAATGTAACTAAAAGTGACTTGCAACTATAAAAATGCATCCCAACACACAAAACTGGTTAATAGGTCATGTTTTTATGCAAATTTTACATTATAAATCTGTTTCCAC
The DNA here is from genome assembly GCA_038380435.1 of Ryuthela nishihirai. Classification (NCBI taxonomy): domain Eukaryota; kingdom Metazoa; phylum Arthropoda; class Arachnida; order Araneae; family Heptathelidae; genus Ryuthela; species Ryuthela nishihirai. The sequence goes on from JAWZYU010000012.1 coordinate 55,284,887, forward strand.
ATTCAACTACATATATCCTTTTGCCATTTATTGAAGGCCCAAAATGAAAGATATTGTGCAAAAACTTAATTTAGAAACTTTAGGATTGCTAGTACTATACATAATTAGTTAAGAACTCTTATCTCCAATGGTACTGTACATAATGCTATCTACCTTTGAGCATATTAGATTAACTGATACTTACTTTGTCGATTTTTTATTGATTTGATATCTTCATTAAAAGTTTGTCCTGTACTTTGTGCAAATGCTTCAGCTGCAGTGCAGTAGCCATGATGCACAAGGTATGTTTGAACTATTCTGTAATAAATTCATATAAACATATTAATATGCTGTAATGCCATTAGTGAAGAAACTCCAAAAAGTATTTATAGAATTATATATCACTTTCCTTACTATATATGTTTCTGTAGTACAAAAGGACATTTTAGATCAAACTCCCTATAAATATGCAAAATTTGATTAAAACTGTTACAGTAAAATTAAGGTACAGATTCACAGTGCAGTAATTAAAATGAAATATGTTTAATTCTTTATGACACCGTGGAAATCCTTTTATGCAATAACAGAATATAAGAAGTAACCTTAATTATTTTTCATTATATAATCACATTGCATTATAATATAATTATGACAAATAAATTAAATATTGCTTTACGTGGTTCATATTCATTGCAGAGTCAGTGGTTTATGAGCAAATACACCAAATGATTAAATTTCAACTTGATAGCTTGAATTATTCAAGTGCTAAAAAAAAGAAATTCCAATAATCACCTAAGTTACTCAAATCACATTAAAAGACTATACACCATAAATTCTTCTGATGTATAAAAGAAATTAATTTCAGCTCACTGTCTTACTTTGCAATCAATTTCAGTACATTATGGTCATCATTAATATATACAGCGATCAGCCAAAACATCAAAACCACCTACCTAATATTATATAGATCCTCCTCTCACCACCAAAAGAGCTCTCACCAGATGAGGTATAGATTCAACGAGATGTTGGTAGGTGTCACTTGATATTCGGTACCATGACTGCAACAGAGGATCCCACAGTTCCCATAAATTACGTGGTAGGAGTGATGCTGCTCATACCCATTTCTCAAACTCAAACCACAAACGCTCAATAGGATTCATGTCCAGCGAATTTGGGGGCCATGGCAATAAATGGAATTCCTCATCATGTTCTAGGAACCATTCCTGAACCTTTTTCGCAGTGTGACATGGGGGCATTGTCTTGTTGAAAGATGCCATCTCTGCCAGGGAATACAGTCGCCATCAAGGGGTGTACTTGGTCAGCCACGATGTTCAGGTAGGTGACAGCTGTCAGAGTTTGCTCTACAGGGATAATTGGTCCAAGTGTTCCCCAAGAAAATATTGTCCAGACCATCACACTCTCTCCAGCCACTTGGATCCGTCCTACAGTGCATCCAGGTGAGAAGGCTTCCGTGGGTAAACGTCACACATGAGCTAGTCTGTCCACATGATGCAACAGAAAACGGAATTTGTATAACCATGCAACCCTCTTCTAGTCTTCTTTGGTCCAATGTCAATGAGTACGTGCCTACTGCAAGCATTGACAACAGTGAATGGCTGCGAGCATAGGCAAACTATATAGATTTAGTTATTATTAATGGGTCTGCAGTTGCGGAGACCCATATCCAAGAGCTTATGATAAACTGTGTGTTCGGACACATTGGGCTCTTTACCACAATTGAAATTATGGGTAATGTCAGCCACAATAGCCCTCCTGTTGCTGTGGACAAGACAAGATTGCTTGCGCTGACTTCTGGTATCAATGAGGAATGGCTGGTTAAGCCTTGTCGACGGCTCGAAATGTCACCTGTTTTGGACCATCTTTGATAGGTACTAACTACTGCATAGCGTGAGCAACATACCAGCGTCGCGATTACGGAGATGCTCCTACCAAGACATCTTACCATAATGATCTGGCCTTTGTTGAAATCAGATAAATTCTTTGCTTTTCCCATGTTGAGATGAAACTAAATATTGTCTGCGAGAGCTCTGACCCAGGTATTATATATATCATTCGTGACCTTGGCACGTGATACTGATTGGCTGCATGCACACTTCTTTGCATAACGCAGGTGTTTTAATGCATTGGCTGATTGGTGTATATATTTTCAACTTTCTAGCATTCATATGAGAAAACAAGTCTTTTTAAATTTAATTTTATATTTATTTTTGTTACTAAATCATTTTGTCTTTTTAATATTTTGCTTCCAACTAACTTTACATTCAAACTAATTGCTACATGATGATTTAATCCACATTAATATAGTATTATCACAATTTCTTTCATTTGGTATTTGAAATGATAAATCAATTACAATTTACTTCATACGTAGAGAGATATTTGAACATCTTATCATATAACTGTAAACAATTCAAGCCCAGATATGGTAAATTTTCTTCCCTATTAATAAACCAAACTGTTAGCTGCTGACAATAAAATTCCATATAATTAAAAGTAGCCAAAAGACTTGAAGGTGCTGATATATAACATTAACCATTTCAGTTTAAGAATAAATAATGAAATAAATTCGACATATTCCATATCCACTAATAAATCAGCACTTTAGCGTCGATTCAAATTTTTAGAGGAAAAATTGTCTTGAGACGGGTGGGATATGAACCCATGTCTTGAGCACGGGTGGGATAGGAACCAGATATATTTAATTATCATTAGCATACTTGTAATCACATGGTTCCATCTATTGGCAAATAAAAAGCTGTTTGTGGCTAGATTGCCTGAATAGCGCCTATACGAGACATAAAAGAAATGTTCATAGTGCTAATTAGAAGAAATCTTGATTGGCAGCCAGTAGCTCAGTGGTCCAGAGCACCTGACATGTTATCAGGAGATCGTGGGTTCGTATCCCACCCGGCTCAAGACAATTTTTCCTCTAAAATTTTGAATCGACACTAAAGTGCTGATTTATTAGTGGATCATTTTAAAAATTCATTTATATCTATTAGTAATGATCATTAACTATGTTTTGATTTAATCATACTTGGTTTATTCGAACAACAACAAAAAAACTATAAATCCCATAGCTCAATTGTGGAAGCACAATCACATTACCGAAAGATTTGGGTGGTTTTTCATAAGATGCCAATGTGCCAAGTTAATAAAACAACAAAAGATTGCAATTTTACCTATGTAATGTGGTTTGCCACTCTCCTTGTTTGTCACTCACTGGAAACCTCTCAATTGTGAGCCTTGTACGCCTTCTCAACTCCTAAAAATAGAAATTATATTATAGAGAATTCAAAGTTTTTCATTTTTACAAAAAAAAAAAGGTTTATTGATTTACTGACTACAAAAATATAAAATAAATAAATAAATACCCCCTCAAGCAGCTGCTTGCCACAGAGGTCTGACAGGAGCCTGTCAGTTTATATGCCACAGTAGAGATCTGAGAGGATGGCAGGACCTCAGTAGAAAACAACACGAACATCCATGCCTTACCCGGGGCTCGAACCCAGGTCCCGTAGATCAGTAGTCATAGATTTAGTATTTATTAGTTCATAAGCAATGATTTCAGCATGAGCAACTTATTTATTTACATATTTTTTATTAAAGAAAAGAAACAGTTGTCTTCCCCAATCATAGATGATGCCAACAATGGCAGGCCACATAAGTGGAAAAAAAGATTTAGCCAGCATTAGTTTAGTGGTCTTAGAACACTCTGGCATGTATCTGGAGAGGCGTGGATTCAAATCCCACATGTTAGCAAAACTTTTTTCCACAAAACTTTTTGCAGAACACTTATTGTAATAAATAAAGATTTATTTAGTCTTCCAAGAACCTGAAAATTTACACCTTTTAAGCTGTAAATTAGAATTTGACTTTAGTTTTCAGTTATATATCTTTTAAATATAATCCACATCCTTCATATGTGACTAGTTCAATAGTGAGTCCTTCAAAGAGGCATGCTCCATTAAACATTTTTGTTACTTGAAGAATAAATTATTTGAGATTCTGCTAAAAGCAGAATTAAACTAGAAGAATGCATATCACCTCTAGAGCATATGGGAATCTCGTTTTCAAAGAGAATGAAGTTTTTCATTTACCTACTCATTCGCTCCTGAAAAGTTTTAACGAGCTAACCTTTGATGGGGAAAATGCAAATAGTATTTTATCAGTAATTATACAACATAAAAAGGATTTGTCTTTTATTTCTTAAATTTAAAAAGGTTGCATTTCCCACATCCTTCTAAGTGGGTAGATTATTGATGTGAGTAGATATCTCTTGACCACCAGTGGCAGACTGGGCCACCGAGAGATTTACCAGAAGGCCGGATAGTTGAAGTTGATTCTTAATTAATTATAAAATAATGGACTAAGGACAATGGTCAACTGTGGTGAATTGATTAGTGGAAAATATAAAAGAATGGAATTGAATCTATTCAGGCTGAACAATAACAGTAGGAAGATACAAAAGAAAAAGCAGTCAATTTGCAGTAAATACAAAATGGAAAAAATATTTTGACAAAAGTCGAAAACAGACATTGCGAATCAGAAAAATTATATATCATATTGAAGCTAATTGTCTAGTGATCTGTAATTGCTATTTTTCTTACTCCTAAAGTTTAGGTGTTGATAAATGCAGATTTCCCAAATACTGTATTTTTTCAAGATTAATTTTTGAACTATGCAAAATTGCTTGAAAAGATTTCAAAACTATTTTTTTTTTGCTCTTTATGATGGCGTAAAATAAAACAAAATTGTGTGCAAAAAAGTTTTTTCTTAGCATGATTTTTGTGACAGTGAAAAACAGTCAAAATTCCACACGATTCTGAAGCTAAATTTCATATTAAACTATTGTTACACTGTAATTTTTGTAATCTGCAAAACAATTAGTTCCTCCTAGGTGCTCCCATGAGAGAAAAATGTCTTTATATAATAATACAGAGACTATCCAAAGTAGAAAGTTCCTTGAATGATAACATCAAAGTTCCGTAACCTCTTCACATTTTTTTTTTGTAAGAAAATGTGACAGATGGGTTAAGTAAATAAAAAATCTATGAGAATCTGGATTCTCAGCAATATTTCACAAACATTTAAAGAGTATTGGTGCCTAGAAAACAATACACGGCTTAGTGGTAGTCATAACAGTTTTAAAATAAATTTTGAACAGACGCTTCATATGCTTATTTAACATTTGTTTAATATATTAAATGGTTGGAAATACTAATGTTTTATGAATGGTTCAGACATTAATACTGAACTAGTAGTAGAAGAAAATCTTTCCAAAGAGAGAATTCAAAAAATAAATACTAATGGCTTGTGAGCCATCCCGTGGCCAAGTGGTTAGAGTGCTTGGCTACTGATCTAAGGGACCTGGGTTCAAACCCTGGGTAAGGCCCATGCCTTACCCAGAGTTTGAACCCCAGTCCCTTAGACCAGCAGAAAAATGACATATACATCCATATGTATGTGTCATTTTTCTGCTGAGGACCTGCCATCCTTTCAGACCTTCTAACTATGGCATAAACTGACAGTCTCCTGTCAGCCTCTGTGGCAAGCAGCTGCTTGAGGGGTATTTTTTTTAAATGGCTGGTGAAATATTAATAATAATAAAGTGAAATAATAATTAAACAATAATTAACTAAATTTTACATTGTACAATACATTTCCAGATGAAGTTTTCTAATGCAATTATGGCCAGCACAACAGTCTTTCAGTTTTTCTCAGCACTTGCACAGTTAATGGGTTGCACATTGTGACCTGTAACAATTAATTTAATAGATTCTGAAAAAAATTCATCGCCGCCACGGCGGGAATCGAACCCGCATCTCTCCAGATTCATGCCAGAAACAGATTCATGCTGTAAACGTTGCATCTCAACTGCAACGTTTACAGTCATTGCAATGACTGTAAACGTTGCATCTCCTTGAGTATAGATGGCGCTGTCTCAGTCACGTCTCAAGAAGAAAAACTTAAAAAGGTCAAATTCTGAAAATATTCGTTGTCCGACGCGTGGTGCAAATGGTTAGCGCGCTCTGGCATGAATCTGGAGAGATGCGGGTTCGATTCCCGCCGTGGCGGTGATGAATTTTTTTCAGAATCTATTAATTATTGATTCTTAACAGGGAATACTGTGCATTCACTTTGGATTTCAATTAATTTCAATCACCAAAATTAATATCAAAACAACAAAATTTTGATGAAGACTGACATAGACTGGCAGTAAAAGGAAAAACCAGGTTGCATGCCACTGAGTCACTGTAGTTGTTTCTAGTGTACGTCTCTCCATATTTATAGTAATGCTAAGTGAAGTTGCCTGTACTCAAATATGATCAGATTACACTGAACAGTTAGCTTGGCCTTGATGTATGCCATATGATCACATATGTTATACTATTAGGTCAAGAGCAAATATTTGGACCTTGAGAGGTCCAAATATTTGTCAAGTGTTTAAGAGGTCCAAATATTTGCTCTTGGCCTAATAGTATAACATATGTGATCATATGGCATACATCAAGGCCAAGCTAACTGTTCTTCATTAAGATGGAGAAAAGTGTAATAAATGGATGACTGACTATCCTAATCATTGAGGAGTTAGATGAAAAAAAATCGAGTTTTGGCAAGAGTAGGGAACTAACCCATGATCTCCTGAAAACATTTCAGGTGCTTATCCTACTTAGTTGTTCCAAGCCCAGTTCAACTCTAGCTCATGGGTAGCTATCACACTTGGGTAAAGTTAACGAAAAAGTCAACTTTATTTTAAAAAAACTTCAGTTAAGTTTAAAGTTAATGACCAAAAAATTAACTCACTAAAAGTAAAAAGTTAGATCCAAATTTTTAAGATTTATACTACAACAGAGGAAAAAAAGAAACACTATTTGCAATATCACAAAAAAAGGACTATTTACAAGATCACAAAGAAAACACTATTTACAAGATCTGTTAATCAGCAACTGCTACTTAAATTTAATATCTGTGATTCAGCCCCTCCAATTAACGAGAACATGGTCATCACTACTAAATAACCTCTCAACATGTGCAGAAGAGAATGGTAGTATTGTACCTGAAAATTTTTTCTTAATAGCACTTGTCATCTTCCCATTTGAGGAAATCAAATGCATTTATTATTTATTCTGCTGTAAATTATATCACTGGCATCTGTATGCCAATTTATGAATTGACAAAGTTGTTCACTGACTTTTGAGACATTAAGATCTCCTCCTTTTCAAATTGAAAGAAACCCTTTGTCTTGTCAGGCTCTCACTGTTTGGCACCTCAAGCTTCATACAGAGCCATTACAGTTATGATATCTGATTTTAACTAGTCTTGCTCATTTTAACTGGTTCATTTCAATCATTTTAAATGGTCCCGCGACATTTGATGGTTGACAACAGTTAATAAACTGTCAAAACTTCGCATTTGAAAATTGGGAAATACTGGAAAATTAATGTCTAAAAAATATCATTAATGTTAATTAAAAAACTAACATGTTAAGTTGAAAAGTTAAATATACAAAACATTATTGAGTTACGTTAATCAGTTAAAAGTCAATGAAATTATTAACTGTTAACTTAACATTTAATGTATTAACAGATGTTAACCCAAGTATGGTGGTTATAAACTTTGATAGAGAGAGAACAGCTGCCCATTAGCTGGAGTTGAACTAGACTTGGGCTAGATCAGTAGGAAGAGCACTTGATATATTTTCAGGAGGTTGTGGCTTCAGTTCCCACTGAAACATTTTTTTCAGCTACTCTACAATTGTTATTTGACCATTGGACATATATATCATTGCTGTTTACTGAATTACCTTCATCATATCTTCTATGTCAAAAACAAATGGTGCTTGACCAAAATTGGCATCAACAACTTCACCTGGGGTTTGAAGTCCAACTGTGGGATATAGATTGGGCTGCAAAAAAAAAAAACATTTTACAGAATATATAAAAGCAAATAAATGCATATATAGATATTAGAACTGCACAACTAAAACACACATAATTTAAACCTTAATGTATGAAAAACATGTATAAGTGTCTGAAATATTTTTGCTGTATCTGCAGAAGATACATATAAAATTTTAACATGTGGAACATATTGACATTAAAAGTAAGCTTTTTCAACAAACAAAAAAAGAAATTAAGTTTCAAGCATCTCACTGGCATAAAAAAACTACTTCCATATCCAGTGCTTAATCTTTAGTAAAATGACATGCAAATCCAAACACTGCCTGAATTCAAAGGTTAACATTTTAAATTACAACTGTAATACATATTCAAAGAATATTATTTAAATAAGTTTAAAATATTTAAAAACTCTATAAAGTATCTACACAAAAATGTATATAATGTTCATGCAAAAGTATATTTTTTCAGTATTTAAAGTTATAATAGCCGGAATATTCAACAGCAAAAGCTGCCAGTCATTAAAAATTAGTATAAAAGTTAATTAACCATCGAAGCAGTAGTATAAATACACTAAAACAGCAGGCATAGTTTGCATCTTGAAGAAAAAAATATAATATAGATGGGTTATTAAAAAAATAGCCATCTTCTCATATGTGCCCTAAAAAATAGAAAATAAAACTAAAGCATATAAATGGTGCCATCACTGAATTCGTATTCACTTCAAAGGATGATAGGACATCAGCAATCTTGTAGAGTAGGTAAATCAGATTATCCATGAAGAAATGAACGTATAATCTTGCAACTTCAAGAGTTGGGTTGTTTTACCACTGAGCGGCACTTTTTTTTTACACAATGGGCTAAAATACTCTGTTCTGTGTATTATAAATGGCTCCATAATCGCTTGTTTACAGTGTCATTCCAGTATATTGAATACCCATTATAATGTTAGTATTTACTTTTTTTATTTAAATCTTAGTTTTCATTTCAGCAGATTTTAATTTCAGTAAATTATTGATCTTTCGGACAGTTGATCTATCGATCGATTTTTCGGAGTCGTGCTATAACAGATGGCCAGTTACAACTTGTTGCTCTGAATATTTTATTTAACATTACATTAGGTTATATATTAATTTTTGCATATAACATACCATAATTCCTTTCATTCATTATTTGGCAGAAAAGTTCCAAATTTTTTTTTTTGGCTGAGCATAGGGAGAAAATAGCCTGGCCTCTGGATGTAAGCCAGTTTTTCAAGGCTGGACACTGGAAGGTTTAATGCTTGTGTGAAATTTAGAAGTAAGAAACCTTTCATTAATGCACTTGTATCCTAGAAGAGCATCACTAGTGTATCTGATGGAAACAAGCTTATGCCTTGAAGATGCTTTCCAACTTCCCTCCCTGAAAACCGAAATTTAAGATTATTTTTAAGTATCTGATCATCTGGTCTCTTGCGAGCCAAGAATATCTTGGTTACAACAGAGGAATTCTTGTGTGAGGACATCAAGAGAATAATATCTGTTCAAGTCTTCATTCCAAGAACCTGTGGAGAGAAAATTATTAGTGAGGTGTTTAAAGAAATTATTCTTATTGAGAGAGGAATGCCAACAATATCAAACAGCCCTCTAATTGCAGGCATGGGGCAAACACTTGTTCCCCCACTATTAAAGGTTGGAGGCATTTACAATGATAGGACTTCCTCCAATGTAGGTTTCATAATGCCTGTAGAAGCAAAGGTTCAAGTACCTGCAATAGCCTCTAATCAAGATTATCCACCAGCTGACAAAACATATCCTGTAAATCTATTCACTTGGGGCTGTCAACTCACAAACAGAAAACACAGCAGAAGATTTTCCCTCAACAGAAGCCCACCAGTGCAGCAAATTCAAGATCCATAATCAAGCTCAGAGCCATTATACCATTTGGGATGGTGCATATGGTTACCACCAGGACCCTGTGTGGTTGACAATGCCTCAGCAGGGTAGAAAAAGAAGTAGCCAGAGTAGTCCTATTCTAATAATAAAACCAGATTGGGGAGAGTAAACTTCTGTAATAGTAACCCAAAACTTCCAATAAATAGAAAACAACTTGCCACATTTCTAGGTGTGAAATTCAAAACATCAAAGGAAAATTTCAAAGAAGTCAATTAACCTGCCAAAGATGGCAATTATTTTTTACAGGATCCTGTGTGGTTGACAATGCCTCAGCAGGGTAGAAAAAGAAGTAGCCATAGTCCAGATCAGTAGGTAACACTGATTACTTTTTTTGAAAGATACTAACATTCGGCACAATGAGCAGGCAGGGTTAAAACCAGATTGGGGGGAGGGGGGAGTATGGCTGAACTTCCATAATAGTGACCCAGAACTTCCAATAAATAGAAAACAACTTGCCACATTTCTAGGTGTGAAATTCAAAACATCAGAGGAAAATTTCAAAGAAGTCAATTAACTTGCCAAAGATGGCAATTATTTTATAGTTCATTCCAGCCCTAGATAGGATACTAGGCTACAGGCATCCAGTCATTTGGGTCATGCATCAAGTTAAGGAATAAATTGGAAAAAATTAGCATTATTAACCTTTCCAGTGTCCACGTCGTCTGTATACATTCGGAGAATTTGAATTGAGGTACCAAGGACGTTTGTACACATTTTTAGTAAACAAAAAAAATCGTTTTTAAAAAAATAGAAATTGCAGTTGTAATTTTTTTTATATATACTGCTCACAAAAATTAGGGGATATTTCAAAATGAATATGAAGCAATAATATATCCCCTAATTTTTGTGAGCAGTATATATAACTTATAAAAATATATAATTCAGGCTTCAAAAATAATACTGTTTTTTAATTTGATGCATATTTTATTAAGTTACGATATAATTTTATAAAGCCATCTGATTGCCAGTTCTTAGAAGCTTGTTAATTTTGCTTGTTAATGTTCCTATTTGCTGAAGCAACCTTCTGATTTAAGCTCACAAGTTTGATTTGAACTATTATCAACAAATTTTTCCTTAAATTTTCGAAAATCTAAAAATTAACAAAAAAAAAACCTGCTATTTTTAAAAACGATAGATTTTGGAAGTAATTACAAAATACATACCGCCATTTTTGTTTTCTGTTTCACATTCTTTTCTGTCATAAACCTATTTCAGTATTCCCAAGTTATTTTTATCATTTTTCCCAGCATTCCATGCATCTTTCCCACCTTCAAATCAAAACTGAAAGTAAACACATCCATTAATACTTCTGAAAAAAATTTCTTGCCATACAGAGAGAATTGAACCTGCAACTCTCTATATTCATGCCAGAGCACGCTACCATTACACCATGCATCGGACAAGGAAACCTTTCAGAATAAGACCAGAAATATTAACTAATGTTGAAGTCTATTTTTACAGATAATCTGTGTATTTATTATAGATCTAAACACATCCTTCTTAGAAATTCTGGTTGCACCTGCATTTAATTAGTTACACTTCACTGAATCAAACAAGACGCAGATGGTTGACGCATCTATTTCCGTTCCGTGTGCTATAACTGTTTTTTACAGTTTTGGTCCAGCATATCGGATACCTTTTGTAAAGTTAGTATTTTTTTATTTAAACCTTAGTTTTCATTTTAGTAGATTTATTTTCAGAAATTAGCGATTTTTTTTGGCTGATTGATAAGTATTGATTTTTTTCATAGTTATGCTACATTGCACGGCCAGCCTACAACTTGTTGCTGTGAATATTTTAATATCGCATTAGGCTATATGTTAATTTTTATTTTATTACTTATTACTTTTCCAGTAAAACTTTGAACTGGTATCGTTTTCTGAAAATAAATGAGGTCTTGGATATGGAAGCAAATTTATTTCTCTAGATTTATTTCCGTAAGTTAGCGATCTTTCAGTCGGCTGATTTATTGATCTTTCCGATTTAAAAGTTGTTGCGGATATTTTAACATCCCATTAGATTATATGTAATTTTTATTTTATTATTTCTTGTTTTTAATAAAAAAAACTGAGTTTGTACTGTTTCTGATGTCTTGGATACGGAAGCAAAATAGACTTTTTTTGCTATGGAAATCGAGAATCATGTGGGAGGGCAATTTCGGAAAGGGCTGGTGCTTTGGAGCACAAACCTTTCTGCACTTAGCAGATATTGCTGAACTTCAACACACAAAGAAAAAAAAATTCATAATGTTTAGCAAAAAAAACAGCCAAGGAAGTTTTTCTATTTCATAACCAGTTCAGAAAATCTCGTGAATGTGAGAAGCTGAAGTCACATTGTATAGATCGACACAGCAGTGTTATACAACATTGTGTTCAAAAAACGATCTATTTTTGTTGATTGGTTATTTCTTTTTTTTAATTCTAAAGTTGACTTGTTTTTATTTGATTCAGCACAATTGGCTAAAAGTCTGGAATTTTCTCAAAGTATGGTACCGAAAAAAAAAATTACAAAACGAGAGAAATATTTACTTAAAAATAATTTTTTTCTTATTCAGAAATATATAGCCATTCTATTCATGTGCATTGTAATCATTTCTGTCTATTACTTTTTTTTAAAATAAATTTTTATTTGCATTGCCAGATGCATTTTTTTACTACATGACTAAAAAAGTTCTATTAAAGTAAAAGTCTTTTTTGTTAAATACTTGATTTTCAGAAAATCCAGATTTAATGCTGATTAATCTGATATACAACATGCCATAATACATTTCATTAGTAATTTGGCAAAAAAGTTCTGAAGTTAAAAGTTTTTTTGGCTGAGCATAGTGAGAAAATAGTTTGGTCTCTGGATGGAAACCTGTTTTTCAGCCTGGAAACTGGAAGGGTTAAGAGGCTCTGAAATTATTTTTTCTTTATTTTTAATATACAGGGTGATTAAAAGCATTGCATATTTTCAAAAATTTATTATTCAGTAACTAGGCGACTCTCACCATAAGACTTCTTGTGGGGATACATCAAGAACTTAATGTTTGTATCATCTCTTCCTCGCAGCCTTAAGGAAATGAAGGAACACATCGTGGCTGCTATTTCAACCATCGAGGGTGATATGCTACAAAGGGTCTGGGATGAATTAGACTACAGGATTGAATGTGTGCTGTGTGACACAAGGGGTGTATATTGAGCATTTGTAAGATTATAGAAATAACTGTGCTAGTTCCTTTATAAATTGTTTTAATTACATGTTCACATATAACCTAGTTATTGAGTAATAAATTTTTGAAAATGTTCAATTCTTTTTGAATCACCTTGTATATATATAAATAAATCTAACACAGCTACAGAGAATATTAGTTTAATACACAATTTAAGCTGTAATACATTCTAAAGTTCATTAAAATATTCATAATAGCATGGCATATGTACCAAACCTCATTCATGCATTCTTTGATGAATATTTTAATGAACTTTAGAATATATATATAAATGTTAGTTCAAAATTTTGTATTTTCAAAAAATATTTTTTTTAACTTATGACACAATTTAGCATTCATGGCCATATATGCAGGCTTCGTGAACTGCATTTCCATGGTTGTGGCATCATAAGGTTTAAAGAGCCTGCCTTACAACTGGAATCTAATATATTGTTACAAATTTTAAATAGAAAAGAGTTCGAAAGAATGCTTAGCAACAAAATTATAAATGAACCAATTTATTACAAAGGTATAAGACCGCATATATGTAACAATTTCAACTAAACACAATCAGTATGAAGTTAAACCGTAACAAGAATGTTATACACCTCTTAACTTTCTTCAAATATTTGTACTATGATTCTTTCAATAGATTTCAAAGCATAGATGGAACCTTATTAAAACATTTAACAATCAACACAAATTTCTTTATCGAAATACCTATAAGTTACCAAGTTTACTTTACCAATTCTTTTATACATTATGCTGACACTAAACCATCTTTGTTTTTCCTGTTGGTTTATCACCAATGGAATAAAGCTTCTTCTTAAACATTAAGAACACCACCCATCAGATGATGAACTCTAATCTACAGAGAAATTAAGGCCAGCTTCACTTCAGCAAAAACAAAATATAAGCACTTATATTCATATAATGCTAACTTATTAAAAGAAAACAAGTCAACACTTTTTGCTATTGAAAACTTCTCAATGTTCACTTCTCCATTATTATTATAAAGTCTGTTTGTTCCAATAAATTAGTGACATAATTCTCACGCTGACACATCACATTGTGGTTTTATTGTTGCATGTTCATCTGTCATAACAATATAAAGAAGAAAGTTTGTATGTCTGTCTGCTTAAACACTTGGAATCCAAAAGAGTTAGAAGCATCAAACTTTGCACAAACTTTCCCTTGAACCAGGGGGTTGAACCAGGGGGGGAAGAGTACAGGCTCTATGCAAACCTGCTGGGGACCAATTCAAATTTCTCAAAATCTCGGTAGACTTAACATGAATATTTAACAGTTATTGAAAATAATTATTGCCACCAATAAATTTAAAAGATGAATGCATCAATTGATTTCTTTCTGCTTTCATGTGATAAAGCCATTATTTCAGAGTTGGGTTGTTTTACCTCTGAGCAGCACTTTTTTTGCATACGATGGGCTAAATGGCCAGGTCACAAGGACCCGAGGGCTTAAAGATTTTGTGGGGGGGGGGGGGGGGAGATCTGCTGCACAACTGTTAGGAGACAGATAGTAGCCTCCCATCAAGGGCATCAAGCATATTCTTTAGGGTGCACAGAGTATGGCTCTCCCACACACAGGGAAATGTCTTAATGTCCCACCCAATGGACGGCAGCCTTTCCAAGCTAATTGGTGTCCCCTATTGAAAGAGGGCAAAGATTTTGTGGAGATAAATCTCAATGATGACCCAGCTAGGTCTCAAACCTGGGAACTATAGATTATGAACCTGGTACACTACAGACTGAGCAACCCCTGCTTCATTATTTCAGAAGTGGGTAAAGAGCATGAGCATTTCTGTGGAAATTACAGTCGTCCTAAGTAAGCACAAGTGGGATACAAGATTCTTTGTTGAAATGTAGGCTTTGAAAACTAAGATCTATATATAATCTAACTAAGACTATCTAATAAAAATATCTATTTTAAATAATATGTTAAGTAATAAATATTGTTTCCCATTTTCACTGTACATTACATTTGTAATATGTACAAAATTTTTTGTACAACTTCAGATCATATTTAATTTTTTTTTGCTATAAAGTTGCACATGCTGGCAAACTGTATCTAAGCAACTCTGCTGGGTACAAAATGATTTGAAAACTTTGATTACCTGAGCAAGTCAATACTGTTTTTTGGTTTAGAAACTTTTGACATGGGTATGATCAAGTTGTACCTTGAAATATGCCCACTTCTTTCCTCTCCTAAAAGAGGGGAAGAAATATTAACCCCCATGGGGCTTCAGGTCTATTGTAATGAGTTTTAAGCCAAATAAAACTCATTACAATTTGGGAAGTGCCATCTACTTTAGAGAGTTTCAGACCCATGCAATGCAGGGCAAATCTGCAAGTATTATAAATTAAGAACATCTTGGCTAGAAAGAGCAATTTTTCTGCAGTACAGTGCAAAACAAATGTAATGTGCAGAATTACAATGGGAATGGCTGTGGGCCATTTAATGGCACAGCATCTGTGTCTGAAGAAGGACAAGATTCTCAATCTCTACTTTTTCTGGGAAAGACTAGATGATTGTATTATAATGTTGGTAGTTCATCCACATTATCAGAGGGCAAAACACTGACAATTTTATTCCAGCAATGATTTTGAGGCAAATATGGAAGTAGAGGATGTTGAAAAAATTTTAGATGAATATGACTACAGAAAAAGTGACTGCAAACAAATCAAATTTTCACCAATAAATTTGATCACAAATTGTGTGATGAATTTTTTTACTTAAACGGCTGGGGTGAACCTATCTGTTGTTAAAATGTAACATGACAAATGCTTGCACAAGCTCCCTTTTATACTTATTAAGGAAAATTTTTGCATATCTCTGAGTAGTGGGATATTTTGTTCAAGTGTATCTTTGAAGAAATGTAAATAGAGTGTGTGTAAAAAGAAAATTGTATATTTACAAATAATTCCATGCACATTCTGCATGTATGAAGACATTCTATACTGTCATATACTACTATTATGAATATTCTGTGTGAGAAATATAAAATCTACAAAATTAACATTAAAGGAATGATATTCAGTTACATATTAATTAATAAGGGGATTATATATCTTATTATTATTGTTAGGAGAATGGCATTCAGTAACTGTAAAGCTTCTTTAAGAAGTTACCAGATGGACATCACTGTCCTACAATGATGTTCTATAGATATGGTGAATTTTTGATTATACACAAGTGAACAGCATTCAAGAACAACATAGCAGAACATCTTGTTCTACTATGTATGTTACTGAATGCCATTCCCATATTTTCAAAGGTATGCCAATATATGTAATAGGACATTATGTTCTACTACATATATTATTGAATCTCATTCAATTCTAATTTTGGAAAGATTTTATGACAAATATGGAAATTTCGAAATGCTCACAACGGTTGATGCTTAAAATGGTGAAGTAATATGCTTAGATTTAAGATTTAAATAGATTTGATATAGACCTTTATCTTTAATACCATTTTTATCATAAAAATTTTATTTTAGTAGTTAATGGGCTTTGAATTTGGTTTTTTATTAGCTAAACGTGGAAGTTCTCCATTTTTTTTTTTGTCTACAGGATGTATTTTATTTTCTTGTGTAGTATATACACGGATATGCCAGTTTATTAGGTATACCTACTTAATGGCATGTTGCACCTTCTTTGGCATTCAGAATAGCCTGAATTCGTCAGGGCATGGAACTTACAAGATGCTGGATGCATTGTGCAGGAATGTTGTACCATGCAGAAATTAGTGTGTTGTGCAGTTACTGCAAATTAGACAGTGGCACAGTCATACTGTGAACAGCCCTCACCACCTCATACCAAAGATACTTTATAGGGTTTAGACCTGGGGACTGTGCACACCAATGAAGAAAGGAAAACTCGTCAGCATGTTCCTGGCACCGTTCAGTGACATTATGTGCCTAGTGAGCAGATGCATTATAATGCTGAATATATCCATCTGAGTGAGAATAAACAATTGCCATGAAGGGATGAACTTGGTCAGCACAACGTTCAAACATGCTGTGGCAATTCAGATGTTTATTCAATGAGTTTCACGGTATATCAGAATAATCATATATTATATATATATTAGATATGTTATATATTAGATTATAGTTCTATGCTTAGATTATATAACTAATAATAATATATATTATATAACTAATAATAATATATATTATATAACTAATAATAAGCTCTCATTTATGGGACCACTGCTTAATGTCTCCTCCAATGAAGTCCAATAGTGCCTCCTTTCTCACTGATTGCAAAACAGGGGTTATTGGAGAAAATTTCCAATGCAGGTACAGTTGGGACTCGAACCTGGAAACTACCGATTAGGATCCTGTACAGTACCTACTGAGCCAACTTCATCCCTCAGTAGGTACAGTACCTACTGAGCCAACCTCATCCCTCAGTCTGTTAGTTTTAGCATTCATGCACATATGTGTTGCTATAAAAAATTACATGCCAAAAATAAATAAAACTGGCATGCCAAATTGGTATTGAAAAGCCTATGACTCACCATAGAATATTTTTTATTTCACGGTTAGTGTAAAATATAAAATCCTTTTTGCCACAAATTACTGTTTCAAAAGAGTAAGTCGACAAGAATATTCCAAAATTGCCATATAAGAATCAGACCCTCAATACAGTCTTTCATAAGTTAAAAAAAGTGTTTATCTTTTTAGCATAGCTCTCATGTACGTTGGAATGTTGCTAAATGTCTCAACCAATAAATGGCAATCTTTCCGAGCCTAATAGTGTTCCCTTTCTTACTGAGGCATGTAATGGTCCGCCTTATGACCAAGATTGCATATGTACTTAATCATAGTATTAAATACACATTGTACAATTAATATTAATTATAAATACATATAATTTTAATATTAAAATGTAATCGTATAATGCCCTTCAGGGCTAGCCTCTTGGCATTGTGGATTAAGTCATCATCTCTAAGCAGTGCTTGCTGACTTCCCTCGGGGTCCCAAGTTCAATCCCATCAGCGGGAAGTCTCATCTTGGCATGATGAGCTCTCTTCTCTGAACGGAGTTGCCTAAGTCTGATATGGCTGATAAGCAGTGATGTTCGGACATTAGGAAGAGATTTCTCTATAATGAAAGAATTAGGTAAAAATTAATGAGTTGAATTCAGATGTTGGTTCCCTGCTCTGTTGCCTAGATGGCAGCATGAATCAAGAAGATCATAACAGAACACGCCTTGTAAAAGAGCAGGATAGTCACAAGCATGTGACCAGAATAAAATTAATATGGTTATGGGTCATCAGATGGCACCCTTCTACTTTACATTGTAATATGTGGCCTCACCAATGAAGATGTTGAACCCCGAGATTTATAGAGATGATTTAAGATATTTGAAGAGGATTTATTGAGTATATTTGAGGAGTCTTTTGAGATTTAAAGGATGATGTCACATTTGTCTTCACTATATTTGAAATTTGGAGTTTGAAAAAAGGCAAAAGAGTGTTACAGGCAGAAGAAGGGTTATGGAAAAAAATTATCAATTCAGGCAATAAGACTATACAACCCAAAACTACTGGACTCTACAAAAGTATCACACTTGATAGAACCAAAGTTATAAGTTTAAGCCAATTTTTATTTTTCTACTTCACTGGGATGTGGGGCAGGGGGGTCACGAGACCCATTGCAATTTTTCCAGGATATTTGTTATGTTAAAACTTCAATGTCCTTGTGAAAAGGTGAAAATTATATTTTAATGCATGAAATAATAAGCTGAAAAAATTGGATTTGCGGTGAATGGTTTTACCGTGAGCGAGTGATCCCACTTATGGCAAAACCAATTTTTTTCGGCTTATTATTTCGTTATGTTCCTTGTCTACAGAACATCTCCTGTGATACTTAACCATTGATTACTAATATTTTAATATTTTTCATAATATGTTCAATTGTACAGCCAGGGAAAAGTATAATCTGCAATTTAAAAAAAAAAATAATTACAGATTTAACATGTTGATGACTGTCAATGTCCAGTTAGCTAGTTATCAATAGACTACCAGAAAACCCATGTTCAATTAATCAGTCATTTTTTTATTTTGCAAGCTAAACTTCATCATTTGGGGTGGGATCTTTAATTATGCAGTTCAACATCCAATAGCACATTGGGATGGAAATTTAACATATTGATATGTAAACTGTATCATCATCATCATCCTCAAGCAGTCATGGGCTACGAAGATCCAAGCAGGCCATGCAATTCAGTTCTCCAAGCAAGTCTGTCCTGAGCTACATCTGCTGCATCTGGCCACTGCACACCAATTCTAACAAGGTCCTGTTTGACATTGTCTGCCCACCGATCTTAGGTCTCCCCCTCTTTCTGAAGCCTTTAGGCACACTGTTCATAACCTTATTCGCCAATCTATAATTATTCATACAGGCAACATGGCCAAACCAACGGAGTCTCTCTCTGCACAATATGCTGCTTAAAGGAGGTTGCCGACCCCTTTGCCTAACCTCATCATTAGTTACAAAGTTGAACCACCTAATGCCCAAGATACTGCGTAAGCATCTAGAATCAAAAGCATCTAGTTTCCTGTTATCTTGTTTACAAAGTGTCCAAGTTTCACTACCATAACTAACCCTAGAAGAACCAAACTATTATACAGTCTAATTTTAGTCTTCAGGTGTATATGCCTATTTCTCCACATCACCATAGATTCTTAAAAGTCCTGGCAGCAACCCCTATCTGTCTGTTAATCTCATGCCACACATCACCAGTATCTGTTACATAGTTCAAGATAATTAAACTGTGACACCTGTTCAAGATTGCAACCATTCAGATTAACTGAATCACAGCCTGCCTGACCAATTTTCATCACTTTAGTTTTCTCTCTGTTTATAACCAAACCTACTCTAGTACCAGTTTCATCAACAGCTTGAATGAAAGAGTTCATCTCATCAACATCATTGGCAAAAAGGGCTAAATCATCAGCATAATCTAAATCAGAAATTTTCATATCTCCAGCCCATTTAAAGCCAAAATCTTTCCCTTGAAGTGAATTTCGCATAACATAATCAATAACCAAGCTAAAGAGAAAAGGAGACAAAAGGCACCCTTGTCGAATACCAGAAGTAATGCTAAACCAATAGCTACAAGACTTACCAACACTCACACACGACTCAGTGTTATTATAGAGAGCTTTCATTATGTTAACTAACTTCCATGGTATACCATATGATCTCACAATCAACCACAAATTATGGCGATCAAGAGTCAAAAGCCTTTTTGAAATCAACGAATCTAGCAACCAAAGGTTTCTGAAACTCTAAACATTTCTCAAGAATCTGGCTGAGTGAAAATATCTGATCTACACATCCCCTACCACTTCTGAATCCACATTGCTCATCACGCAATTGCCTGTCAACCAGATTCTTAATTCTATTAAGAACAATCATGCAAAGAACTTTACCTGGAATGGAAAGTAGGCTGATACCACTACAGTTATCACAAGCACTGCGATCGTCTTTTTTGAAAATAGGGATAATAATAGCTCTGGTAAAATCCTTAGGAACCATGCCCTTATCATAAAAGATATTCAAAATATCAGTCATCCAAGTGGTAACAGAAACATTCCCAGCTCTAAGCATTTCTGTATAGTAATTTCATCTACACCTGGGGATTTATGAAGTTTAAGTTTAGAAACAGCCAAAATAACTTCAGATTGCATTATAGGGCCAACATTAAAGCCACCAATGCATCTATCATCATTACACACAATGGGAGTAGAACTAACCACATTGTTTAGAACATCACTGAAATGCTCAGCCCACCTAGCCATGACAGAATCCTCACCTTCTATAATCTTACCTTGTATATCCTTCAATCCCTGTATACCCGTCCGTTTTCTACCACATAAAACATTAACTATCTGGTACAGCTCTCTGCTGTTGTGCAGTCTAACTGCTTCCTTGGCTTTGTCAGCCAAGCCATCAAACCAAAGATTCTTATCAGCAGCTAGCTGATCCTTTACACATTTATTAAGCTCTCTGTAATGCTTTCTATTAGGACTAGTAGGGTATTGTCTAAGGACATTCCTGCAGATCCCTCTTTCTGAAATAAGCTCAAGTGCCTTATCACTCAAATAATTTTACCTCCTCTGCTCCTTTTTTCCTAAAAGAGTACTGTTAGTTTCCAAAAAGGCCTGTTTAAAATGGTCCCATTCTTCCTCAACTTCAGTAGTAAGCAAACCATGACTGTCATAATGACTAAGTAACCTATCATGGTAAGCTTTGGCTATAACTGCGTCTTTCAGAGCTACAGTATTAAAAGTAATTTTTTTAACCCTAGCACAACACTTTTTAAATTCAAGTTGCAAGTCACTTTTAACAAGGTAATGATCAGATCCAATTTCAGCTCCCCTAAATGACCTAGTATTCCTAACAGAATTAACCCATTTGCTGTTAATTAATACATAATCAATCATATTCTTATATAGCCCATTGGGTGAAACTCATGTGTACTTATGTATATTGCAGTGTTTGTAATAAGTGTTAGTTATTCTGAATCCATTGAGTTTACTTACCTGTAGGAGACATTGCCATTGCAGCTACCAATACCAAAAGGACCTATCACCCCTCCCCAAAGGTCAGAGTCAATACCAACTTTGGCATTGAAGTCACCATAACAAGGGTAATATCTCCTTTCGTGACAGAATTCAAAATAGCCTGAAGTTGTCTGTAAAACCTATCCTTCTCATCGGCATCCCCAGTGGGGGCATAACAGCAGATAACATTCAATTCTTTAACGCTTGTCTGAAATTTTGCTGTAAGAAACCTTTCATTAATGAACTCGTATCCTAGAAGAGCATCACTAGCATGTCTGCTGAGAAGCAGACCCATGCCTTGGTGATGTTTATTATCATACCTCTCTGAAAAGAAAAATTTAAGATCATTTTTAGGAATCTGACCTTTGTCCATATGGTCTCTTGCAAGCTGAGAATATCTAAATTATAATGGTGGAATTCTTGTGTGAGGACATCAAGAGAAAAAGCTCTATGCAGAGTCCTCACATTCCAACTACCTATGGAGAGAAAATGGTTAGTGGGATGTTTAAAGAAACTATGTTTATTGAGAGGGAATGCCGACAATATTGAACAGCCCCCTAATCGCAGACATAGTGCAAAGTCCCATTCTGCCACTACTAAAGGCTGAAGCCATCTACACTGGAAGACTTCCCCCAATGTAGAATTTGACAATGCCAGTAGAAGCAAAGGGTTCAGGTGCCTTCGATGACCTCTGCTCAGGATTATCCACCAGCTGATAAACATATCCTGTGAATCTATTCACTTGGGGCTGTCAACCCACAAACAGAAATCACAGCGGAAGATTTTCCCTTGACAGAAGCCAACCAGTGCAGTAAATTCAGGATCCGTAATCAAGCTCAGAGCAATAATTCCATTCAAGTTGGTATATATGGTCAGCACCAGGATCCTGTGTGGTTGACCACTCCTCAGCAGGGTAGAAAAAAAAGAAAAGTAGCCAGAGTTGTCCAGATCAGTAGGCCACACTAATCTGGCAGTCCTCCCCTTCCATTCACTTCCACAAGAGAGTATCTCTTTTGAAAGGTACTAACAGTCTGCACCATGAGAAGGCGGGGTCGGACATTAGGTGCTAGGCCTGGCCGGTTCTATGCATCATCACAGGGGATTGGTGCATAGCTCTCCTTCCAGTGACTACCTAGCTACCATTTACAGACCGTAAACTGTATAAATCACATCAAAATTTAAATATTTGTCTTGTCCAAGACTAATAAACAAAAGATTTTTAGAGCTATGGAGTGGGATTTAAACATGAATTCCCATACACACACACACACCATTTTAATAGCACTAAAGTGAAGGAATTGTAGCATGAAGTCAGATTGGATTTTATTAATGTAGTCAGCAGTATAAAAAAGTTAACATTAATAATGGCCTAAATCAGGGTTGTTTAACTTCTATCCATTATACTGCACTGTGCTTTAACTCTTTTGCTACCAATTGAATATTTTTATTCCGAATGCATTGTCCCAATGGTAGTGAAAGGGTTAAGTACCTACCTGCAGGCTGCATTAAATCTTAAGCTACTACCCTTGATCCATATTTTAGAAAAGGAGATACATATCTACTTTTGCAGGGATTCGATATTTTAAGTGCAATCCCCCAACCAGGCCTGGATCTAGAAAAAAAATTGGGTGAGGGTGGTGCCAAAAAACACAATTGAGCCAAAAAAAAAAATGTAAGGGGTGGGCAAGACACTTGATATCCAATGTAGTATATTTCCCCCTCTGTTTTACAGGTTTTCAAAAAATGCACGAAATATAAATCAGTGTAATAATTTTTTGCTTCTTTTACCTTTACTCATATTCTGAAGGGAGGGATAGCCTCCTTGTCACCACCCCTAGATCTGTCCCTGCCCACAACTGAGTTTACACTTAAGACCTAAAAACATTAATTTATAACTCAAATATTACAAAATAATTTTAGCACAATTTATTATACATATATTACACACAGAAAGAACTGAGGGAGGAAACATTAAAAAAATTCTTTGCTTTTTATGTATGCAATTTGTATTATGTGTGATGATACTTTGTAGCACAAAATCTTGGAGTGGTAGAGTTTCTTGGACCAATCATTTAAAGATTTTACATAGATTGGATCACTGTTTTGGGATTTTCACAAAAAGGTCACATTTGAATCCAAGAGTGTTTTATATTTATAAAAATTGCATCTGCAACAGTGTTTATTTTGAGCAATGTTTGCTAGTACATAGTGTTTGGCAGAGTTTCAAGAAAAACATGCACAATACAAGCAAAAACACACTTCATTATGTTACTATCATTTTTAATGCCTTTGGATATCTGTAATGTTTTAAATATTTGACCTACTGGTCCTAAGTTTCATAACAGGTTTTTCCCTATGCCACCTTGTGTTGCATTAAAAATTCAAATTCCTACCTGTAATAGAATCTGATTTAGAATCTTGAATTTTGTTTGCAATTTTAACACTTTTCAATACTCTAGAACTTTCCAAATACTCAATAGGCTACACCCAAATTTTTCATATGGGTTTCTCCCTTACCTCCCTAAACCACATTAAAAAATGAAGAATATCAGAATTCGAGTTCTCAGGAAAAAAAGGAAAAATTATGTAAAAAGCAATTATGTAAAGAGTGATACTAACAAAACCACACTAAACAACAGGAATA
Organism: Ryuthela nishihirai; assembly: GCA_038380435.1. NCBI lineage: Eukaryota > Metazoa > Arthropoda > Arachnida > Araneae > Heptathelidae > Ryuthela > Ryuthela nishihirai. Next base: position 55,309,157 of record JAWZYU010000012.1, read on the forward strand.
TATGTTTGAGATGTGATAAAAAACATGATTATGGTAAATGCCCAGCATATAAGAAACAATGTAAGAAATATGAAAAATATAATCACTTTGCTAAAATGTGCAGGTCATACAACAAGAAAGATGTGCTGCATACAGTAGAAATTTCAGAAATTAATGATGAATTTTCCACTGTGTGCACATGGTCAATGCAATTGAAAGTAGTAATAAAAATGAAGTTGTTGGTTGGTTGTTTTACCTCTGAGTGGCACTTTTTTGCACACCATAGGCTAAATGGTCAGGTCACATGGACCCCGAAGACTCAGAGAAGATTGGGGGAGGGAACCCACTGGAACAGCTGTTGGTAGACAGATGGTAGCCTCCCGTCAAGGCCATTCAGCGTGTTCTTTAACGTGCACAGGGTATGGCTCTCCCGCACAAGGGGCCACAGCTTAATGTCCCATCCGACGGACGACGGCCTTTCCAAGCCCATCGGTGTCCCCTACTGACCGTGGGCAGGGCGGGGAATTTTGCGGAGATAAATCTCAACGCTGACCCAGCTGGGACTCGAACCTGGGAACTACAGATTACGAGCCTGGCACCCTACCGACTGAGCCACCCCCGCCCCAATAAAAATGAAGTATGGAATATTCCAGTACAAATATTGGGCTCAACAATATCATTAAAATTTATACAGGAGCACAGGCAGATTTATTACCATATAATTACTATAAGAGATTAGAAATGATGCCAATCTTGGAAAAGAAACATACGCTACTTAAAGCTCATGGAGGAGGTGAAATTAAGTCTGTGGGTGTCATAGATGTCAAAATAAAAGTAAAAAATAAAGAAACTGTATCAAATATGGTAATTGTTAGCAGTGGAAATCAACCAATTTTAGGGTTGAAGATATGTGATAAACTAGGAATTATGAAAAGGATATATCAAATTGTATTGCAAGAAACTGATAATGAGTTACCAGTTCTGGAGAATAAAGTTATTAAAGAATTTCCTACCTTATTCAATGGGATAGGATGTTTCAAAAAATAATAAAATTTGCCTGAAGTAAGACAATGTGCCAGTTATTCAACAGTCAAGAAGAGTTCCATTCACTATGAAAGATAAGCTTAAAATTGAATTAAAGAAATTGTTAAATAAAGGTATAGTAAGGAAAATAGATGAACCTACAGATTGGATTAGTTCTTTGGTAATAGTAGAAAAGAAAGATGGATCATTAAGAGTATGCTTAGATACAAAGCATCTGAATGATAATATAAAAAGAGAACATTTCCACATTCCAACAAGAGATGAAATTAAATCAGAAATTGCAGGTGCAAAGTATTTTTAAAAACTTGATGTTAATTCAGAATTCTATCAAATTCCCTTAGATCTAAAAAGCTCAAAATTATGCACTTTTAATATGCCCTTTGGCAGATATTGTTTCCTACGTCTTCCATTTGGTATTGCATCAGCACCAGAGATTTTTCATAAACAGTAAGTCAAATTTATGATAAGCTAGAAGGAGTTCTAGTGTACATAGATGGCATATTAATATTGGGTTCAACTAAAGAAGAACATGATAGATTAAGAAAGGCACTAATTAGAATGAAACAAGCTGGACTCACGTTAAACAGAGAAAAATGTCAATTTGGTGTAAAAGAAATAACTTTATTAGGAGACAGATTAACTGAAAATGGAATAATGCCTGATCCTGCAAAGATTGAAGCAATTGTGAACATGCCAGTTCCAAAGACAAAGCCTAAACTTCATAGAATACTTGGTATCATTACATACCTGGGAAAGTATCTACCACTATTATCAGAAAAGACTGTAGTATTACGAAGTCTTATAAAGAAGCATAATGGAATGGAATGCTGAGCAGTATAAAGAATGGAAATACATAATAAGAATGCTAACAAACAAACTCATTTTAAAATATTTTGATATTAAAAAAGATATTAAAATATCTACTGATGCATCCAGAAATGGTTTAGGAGCAGTTTTGCTACAGCCTCATCAAAACAAATGGAAACCAGTGACATATGCTTCAATAGCTTTAACAGAAACTGAAATAAGATATGCCTAAACAGAAAGGGAAGCGCTAAACTTAGTTTTTGGTTTTGAAGGATTTCATGACTACATATAAGGTAGAAAAATTTCCTTAGAAACTGACCATAAGCCTTAATAACAATAAATAAAAAAATTAATATCAAAAACACCATTAAGACTACAAAGATTGTTTTTAAGACTATTAAAATATCAATTTAACCTCCAGTATGTTCCAGGAAAACAACTTGTGCATGCACTTTCAAGCGCAGTAATTCTAGGTACAGAGAGTACCTCAACAGAAGAATTAGTGCAAATCCACATAAATGCTATTATAAATGTCATGCCAGTTACTGATATAATGTTACAAAAAATAAAATAAGAAACAAGTAAGGATGAACTATTACAAAGTGTTAAAGAACAGATACTTCAAGGGTGACAAATGATTTTCTAGCAAGATCTCATAAAGAAGAATTACATTTTTAAATGGTCTTATACTGAAAGGTGTCAGAATTGTAATACCACAAACACAACAGGAAATGTTGAATAGAATACATAAAGGGCATTTGGGTATCGAAAAGTGTAAAAGAAGAGCTAGACAATTATTGTATTGGCCCATTATGAACTCTGATATTGAGAACAGGGTGAAAGGGTGTTCCACATGTCAAAAGTTCCATCATAAACAGTGAAATGAACCACTGATTCAGAGAACTGCAATGCAACCTTGGTCACATGTGGGTACAAATTTATTCCAATATGCAGAAGTTGAAGTCTCATATTCATCCAAAAGTGTGATGCAGCACTAAAAAATATTTGCAAGACATGGTATACCGAAAGCTGTCATGTCTGATAACAACTCACAATACGAAGTGAGGGAGTTTAAAATTTTTGCTAAAGAATATGAATTTGAGCACGTTACCTCAAGTCTTCATTATCCAAGATCAAATGGACTAGCGGAAAAAGGTGTACAAATAGTAAAACATTTATAAAAGAAAGCTACAGATTCTAGAACTGACTGAGAACTTGGACTGTTAAATTATCGTAACATATCACTAGAAGATGGGAAATCACCAGATGAACATCTGATAGAATGTAAAGTCAGAACAAAACTTCCCTCTGTTAAAACAGAGAGAAATGTCAACATACACATACACAAACAAAATTTATGGAAAGCTAGAAAGCTGAAAGATCTGCATCAAGGTGATACAGTAAGGATACAAATGGACAATCACTGGCCAATTAAAGCTTGAGTAATGAATAAAATAGCATCAAGACCTTTCGAAGTTGCTACCAAAAGTGGTTCCACACTGCGAAGAAATAGAATGCATCTCCTGAAAACACGAGAACTATTTTCTGCTGATGATCATCAGAATTAGGAAACCATTGGAGGAAAGATGGAGAAAGAACTAGTAGAAAAACCAATTGAGAAGGGTAATTTGAGACAAACTCAAATCAAATTTTTGCCTCAGAACATTGATCTTCCTTTAAGAAGGTCAACAAGAAATAGAAAACTGCCCGATAGAGTTTTATTTACAAGTTCAATCTAAGTGTATAATCATTATATTTTTTTCAGTTTTTTGTAAGGAAAAGAAGGTGTATCGATATAACCAAAGTTTGGTGTTTGCTATGTGGCAACAGTGAAACCGTAACTAAAATGGCTTAATGAATAAAGTATATTCTTCCTTATAAATAATCTAAAGGTCAGACTTATTATACACTGAAGTGACATTGAATTAGGGATAACAACCTAGTAATGTTCTGGATAACTGCCGCCACAAGATGAGGCAAGGACTCCACAAGCTTGTGTAAATGCTCCACAGATGTGGCGACCCATGCATCCTCCAGAGCTGTCCACAATTCTCTCAAGGTTGTCGCTGATGGGACATGGGCCCAAACACTCTGCTCAATGGTATGCCAAATATTTTCAATGGAATTTAAATCTAGGCTTCTAGGTGGCCAATTCATCATTTCAAAGTCAGCAGAATGCTCCTGCAACCATGCAGTAGCCAACCTAGGCCTGTGAGATGAAAAGTTGTCTTACTGGTAGAAACCATCTCCATTGGGATGCATGATGGCCATAAATGGGTGTGAATGGTCAGCCATGAGTTCTACTTGCCAGGATGCATTGAGTGTCGTCAGTACATGTATGTACCAAAGGTCCCACAGACGTCCAACTGAAGACACCCCAGACCATCACTGAGACACCACCAGCTTGTACTGTTCTAACCTAACATGCAGGATCCATGGCTTCACGGGGTTGGCACCATACCCTCAGTCTCCCATCTGTGTGATGAAGTTTAAATTGGGATTCATTACTCCAGGCTATCCATTGCCAATTTTCAATGTTCTTTAGCCCAGGAAAGGCATTGAGCCCAGTGTCGTGCCATTAGAAGTGGGACTCTCATAGGTCAGCGGCTCCCGAAGCTGAGATGATGAAGTGAGCATTGCATACTCCTTGCACTGACTTCCCAGCTGGAACCTGCATTGAGATGAATGATGATGACAGATAATGTCTGGCCCCTATCGGTCCATTACTCGTAGGTCAGCGGCTCCTGAAGCTGAGATGATGAAGTGAGCATTGCATAGTCCTTGCACTAACTTCCCAGCTGGAACCTGCATTCAGATGGATGATGATTTCAGATAATGTCTGGCCCCTATCGGTCCATATGATGCGGGTAAGATGGCAAAGCCCACGATTATTCAAGGCTAGTTGTCCTTTGCAATTTGTCTGGGTGCTTGATTTTTGGCCAGAATTTTCACATTTACAGAACTCTCTTGAAACTGTCATATGAGAAAATCCAAGTTCATCAACAATTTCGGAGATAGTGTCCCATTCATCGGGCACCTATGATCTGCCCTCTGTCAAATGCATCTAAATACCATGCCTTTCCCATTACGCTTTTCACGATGAATGCTTGGAGAAGCCAAAGCTAACAGCTATATATGACCAGAGTTTCATGCACGCAAATGCAGGACTTGCGGTACTGAATTTGGATAATGTCTCTTATGCCTAATTCAATGGCACTTCAGTGTAGTAATTAGAATAAATACATAAATGATACAATTATTGCAGCAAGTTAAAACATTGTGGTTTAATCACAAGTACTTAAAATTATTATTTTACTTACTGGAAGGTCTGTGAATGCAATTCCTAAGTGGTGTCCATTTTTTGTATAGAAGCAGGTGTTATCTATGAGATTCACACCACATCCAATCACATCACCTGTGGTAAAAGTTGGCCCATAAGGTTGTCCTGTACCACTGGAGCAAAAACTATGACCATCGTCACCATGGTAACCATAGGAATGTTTGTCCCATCCTGTGATGCAAAGTATTCATCAAATATATAGAAAGTATAGTCATGCTTTACTAAAAAGTGAATTACAACTAGCTTTCACATGCCAAGTAAAAATTGCTAATAACAGCAAGTAATTTTTATTTTTCCACCAAATTATGCTTGCAAAACATAAAAATTAAGCAACTGAATTACACACTATTCTGGAGAAAGAGTACACAGAAGATGGACGAATATATCAAATTTTTAATATCATGCCAATAATTGATAATCTCAGAGTTACCTACATACTTTTTAACATCTATAAATTTATAAATGTTTTGTGAAAAAATTTCACCAACATACAGGATTCGAACTCGCATCTCTTAATAAACATGCCAGAGTATTCTACCCTTGAACAATGCCAACTCTGTCTTCCCCCCCCCCCCCCACACACACAAAGTATGACTTTTCACTCTTCCCGTGAGTTGGGTTGTTTTACCTCCGAGCGGCACTTTTTTGCACACCGTGGGCTAAATGGAAAAGTCACATGGACCCCGAAGGTTCAGAGAAGGTTGGGGGAGGGGACCCACTGCAACAGCTGTTGGGAGACAGATGGTAGCCTCCCATCAAGGCCATCCAGCATATTCTTTAACATGCACAAAGGGCCACGGCTTAACGTCTCATCCGATGGACGGCAGCCTTTTCAAGCCCATCAGTGTCCCCTACTGACCATGGGCAGGGTGGAAAATTTTGAGGAGATAAATCTCAATGCTGACCCAGCTGGGACTCGAACCAGGGAACTACAGTTTACGAGCCTGAACCGCTACCGACTGAGCCACCCCCACCCCTCTCTTACCGTGATTTTGGACACCTACATTTGTCACTATCTATGATCTCATATGGCAATTATTTCTTTTTATTGCACTGAGCAAGATGGAATGGTAGTTTTCCATCTTACTCAGCACAATAAAAAGAAAAAATTAAGAGGGATAACCTTAAAATTATTCTTCTTAACTCTAGACAAGGGATGGCAATGAGTTTTAGCTGATGTACCAAAGTAAAAAGACTAAAATATTTTCAAGCATGCTATGATGAATATTTTAAATTATAAATGAAATATCAATGTGAGAAATTTAATCATGCTTTATTATATAAACAAAACATTATCACAGATCTCTTCAGACCCAAATTTTTGTTTATACAAGAAAAATTTCCATTTAAATGTGGTTTACTTATGGCCCAAAAGAACAAGAATAAACAAAAACAGCTCTAAACATTATTTCCCCAAAATTCAGCAAGTACATTATAATATAGAAAACTGTCCAAAAAGGTGCAAAATTCTCAAATCTCATAAAGTAGTAAAAATGAACATAAAAGAATTTTAATTTATATATACTTTCATTATAAACACATCAAACGAATGCCACCCGTAAAATGTAGCACAACTCTCGTGGTTTCCTGTGAAATGTTGCAAAACAGTTCTTGTTGTGCATCAAAAGCACAGTTGTGATAAAGGTGTATATAAAATAATTTATTTACTATTACTGTCAGGATCAACCAGGTCAGCTGGGACAGTATGTGTCCCACCCCCATCCCTTTCCTTCCATCCTACAGGAACAGGGAAGGCTGCTACCATGACTGCATTCCATGTGGAATTAGCTGTGCTGATTGCACAAGCAGAGTTGACAGAGCTGATGAGGGCAGACAGGACATAGGAAGCCCCAACAATGATGATTAACTATGTGGTTGAACGCGAGGCTGATAATGTGCAACTCTGCAGTGAAAATACAGCATTGTGGTGGGATCTATTCTGTTGTGAAGACAACCCATGGTGAACCCCACTTATGTAAATATCACAGATGGCTCGAAGTACAGCTATGTGCTAGACTTCGAGCCATCTGTGAAGACAGGCAAGAAGTCTAGGTGCACAGCACAGTGGCTGGCAGAGTTGCTGGTACATGCAGTCAAATGTAAAATTCTTCCCATCCTGCAAAGGGCAAAATCGCACAAAGGTGAAACAGTAAGTCATGGCAGAAGTGACTCAGTTGTTCAATGGGCAGTGCCATCTAGACTGAAAAGTATTTCCCACTTAGGATTAAAAATGCAGTCTTAAATGGAATGGCCAAGCAAGGATTGTAATTTACAAACGTACTGTAGGGACAAATACTAATGGCAAACAGATACAGAAAGTTCACTCGTATCAATGTAAAAACTCTGGACCAGTGAGGTGAAGTTTTTAATCTTTTGTTTCCTTCATTAAGATGTAGAATGTGTGCGTGTATGCATTTAAGTGTTTATTTAAAAATCTAAACTTTTGCATTACATCCAAATTTGCAGTTACCCAGTAATCTGTCCAAAACGTTTGTAAATTACAACGTTTTGGACAGTGTGTAATTCAGTTGCCACAGTACGTTTGTAAATTACAATCCTTGCTTGGCCATTCATATTTACTCCTTGTGCTCAGAGACTAACACCCATACCATAACCCTCAGAGACCAACACCATTATATGGGTGTTGGTCTCTGATATTAATATATATAAACGTTTAGTATATAAAATATATAATATATAAAATATATATATTATATATAAATATATATAATATATAAAATATATATAATATATAAAATATAATGTATATAAAATATATAATATAATGTATATAAAATATATAATATAATGTATATAAAATATATAAACGGTTAGTCTCTGATGTTAATATATATAAACGTTTTAAATATATAACTATTTCAAACGTTTGTAAATTACAACATTTTAAATAGTGTGTAATTCAGTTGCTACAGTACGTTTGTAAATTACAATCCTTGCTTGGCCCTTCATATTTACTCCTTGTGCTCAGAGACCAACACCCATATACCTAAAAAAACCCTGTGGACACATGGAGGACCTAATGGTGGAGAGAGTCCAACACCTTCAGCTAATGAGTTTTAGAGAGTAATTAGAAGGTAGAAGTTTCAAAACGATGTTACAAGAATATAAAAGAAACTTCTGTTGTTTTGCATGGCAAAAACAAAGAATTCTGATTTATTCCATCACAATCCATAGATTGACTGGTATAAAGCAACCCTTATTTACCTATCTTTCTATTGCTTTCGCTTGTCATTTGTCAGTCTACCATATCTTTTGAACACAATGATGAAACTTAATAACTTATGTATCAAATGAAAGCTTGTAATGCAGGAGTGTCATAGGCTATAAAAATTTTACCCCCATGCTTTCCCCACCCCTAAAAAAAGGGGGAAATATGAAAACAATTGTTCCATTATATCTCCAGAATGTGAGGACTTGTTAAGTTAGGTATCAAATGAAAACTCATATGACTACTGTCGTAGACAATTTCAAATCTCCCCCCCCCCCCAAAAAAGGCAGGTTTTCATGGTGGTTAAACTTAATAAGTTATATCTCAAATTAAACCTTGTGACATCTCCAATGTCATAGACTATCTTTAACACAATTCTAAAAGATGGGTAGGGAAAATACGACCAATGTTTATGAGTCATAATCATACAAACATTTCTGAAGGTGTTTTCAGTGACAAAGAAAAAACATAAATTAAAAAAAAAACCTATCTTCCCATGTGAGCCCTAAAAAGTAAAAAATAAAACTAAAGCATATCAATGGTGAAATAAGTCACTGAATTCATATTCACTTTAGAGGAAAATATGGTGGTGATTTACCTAATCAACCAGATTGCCAGCACATTATCTTCCTTTGATGTGAATACAAATTCAATGACAGATGCAGTCACTGAAACCTCAGATTTAGGTCTAGCTGCTAACTAACCCATACAGAAATGTTTAGAGTCCACACAAAGAATTTCAGAGATGTATAGTAAGGTTCAAGTAGAAGAAAGGAGGAAAAGCAGGAAAAGGGAAGTTAGGGTCAATGTCATAGGCTTTCAATATCACTGGAGTAGCTTCTTCAATGCTTGTCAGGAAGTCTTCTAAGAGAAACTACAGAAAAGGCTTAACAATCCATGTAAACTTTTATTTGTGATTTCCTTTTTGGTTATGATTTCACTTTGTCAAGTCAATGAAGTATCTGTTACAAACAAAGCATACGGATTAATAATAAATAATTAATAGCTATTTGAAGTGTGACTCAAGTTATACATGTCCTTGAATTGGGGGGGGGGGGGGGAGTTGCTCAGTCGGTAGTGTGTCAGGCTCGCAATCTTAGTTCCCAGGTTTGAGTCCCAGCTGGATCAGCATTGAGATTTATCTCTGCCAAATTCCCCACCCTGCCCACGGTCAGTAGAGGACACCGATGGGCTTGGAAAGGCCGCCATCCATAGGATGGGACATTAAGCCATGGATCCATGTGTGGGAGAGCCATACCCTATGCACGTTAAAGAACACGCTGGATAGCCTTGACAGGAGGCTACCATCTGTCTTCCAACAGCTGTTTCAGTGGGTCCCCTCCCCCAACCTTCTCTGTGCCTTCAGGGTCCCTGTGACCTGGCCATTTAGCCCTTGGTGTGCAAAAAAGTGCCGCTCAGAGGTAAAAAAAAGTCAGAGGTAAAAAAGTGCCACTCAGAGGTCTTGGGTTGTTTTCCCTCTGAGCATGTTTTTGCATACAATGGGCTAAATGGCCAGGTCACCCGAAGGTTTAGAGAAGGTTAGGAGAGGAGATCCACTAGTACAACTGTTGGGAGAAAGATGGTAGGCTACCGTCAAGGCCAGACAGCACATTCTTTAACATGCCCAGGGTATGGCTCTCCCCACACATGGGATCATGGCTTAACATTCCATCTGAAAGATGGTATCCTTTCCAAGTCCATTGGTGTACCCTACTGACCGTGTGCACATCAAAGAATTTTGTGGACCTGTCCTTGGAAGCCAGTTAATATATCAATGCCATCACAAAAGAATAAAAATAAATTTATCTTGGCAATTTATCTCTTTTGATTATGGTTTAATTTTACATTCTATAATTCAGTGACTTTTATAAACAATGCAAGATATTGATTTCTGGTAGAAAGTGGGTGATTATTTGGAAAATTTTTGACTGCATATTTTGTGTCCTTGGGGGCCACTAGATATTTTAAAGTCATCCTGGATGCTGCATTTTCTTTTTGGTTTGTCATAAAAGATGGTTCTTTCTTCTGCATGTTGAGAGCAATTTAAAAGCACATGTGACGTTTTCAGTTATATTAGAGAAACTGCAATATGGAGAGGGAGTAATTTTGAATAGGTATGCTTGTGTTGTTTTTCTACTGAGGTCCCCCATCCTCACAGACTTCTATGGCATATTAAATTGACAGGCTCCTGTCAGACCTCTGACACGCAGCTGCTTGAGGGGGTATTATTATTTTTTTTAATTAAATAATTATAAGTTAACAGCACTAAAGTTAAAACCAAATTTAATGCACGATTTATGCTGTTTTTAAGGGAGTGAGCTTAAGAGCAATCACATTTACACACTGACTATCTCGAAAATAGTCGAGGTAAGAGTTTTTACAGTTCTTATGACAAAGTTTAAAGCAATCTTTAACATGTTAAAGGTTCGAAGTAATTGTCATAACTTTACCATTTATCGTAGAAAGTCCTGCTGGCTACAGCTGGTTGAGTGACTTGATATATGTCAAGTATGTCTAGTCACTCAACCAGCTGTAGCCAGCAGGACTTTCTACGATAAATGGCAAAGTTATGACAATTACTTTGAACCTTTAACGTGTTAAAGATTGCTTTAAGCTTTGTCATAAGAACTGTAACAACTCTAACCTTGACTATTTTTGAGATAGTCAGTGTGTAAATGTGATTGCTCTTAAGCTCACTCCCTTAAAAACAGCATAAATCGTGTATTAAATTTGATTATTTTTAAAGTTTGGCATTAAGCAGACAGTGTCCACTTCTCATTCTAGTGATGACTATTAGTTGTCTTCTCTTTAATTTGTTGGGGAGGATATTGGAAATTTTGCTATCTGGTCTGTGAATGGTAGCTAGGTAGTCACTGGAAGGAGAGCTATGCACCAATCCCCTGTGATGATGCATAGAACCGGCCAGGTCTAGCACCTAATGTCCGACCCCACCTTCTCATGGTGCAGACTGTTAGTACCTTTCAAAAGAGATACTCTTGTGGAAGTGAATGGAAGAGGAGGACTGCCAGATTAGTGTGGCCTACTGATCTGGACAACTCTGGCTACTTTTCTTTTTTTTCTACCCTGCTGAGGAGTGGTCAACCACACAGGGTCCTGGTGCTGACCATATATACCAACTTGAATGGAATTATGGCTCTCAGCTTGATTATGGATCCTGAATTTACTGCACTGGTTGGCTTCTGTCAAGGGAAAATCTTCCGCTGTGATTTCTGTTTGTGGGTTGACAGCCCCAAGTGAATAGATTCACAGGATATGTTTATCAGCTGGTGGATAATCCTGAGCAGAGGTCATCGAAGGAACCTGAACCCTTTGCTTTGTGGGTTTTCTGTTTGTGGGTTGACAGCCCCAAGTGAATAGATTCACAGGATATGTTTATCAGCTGGTGGATAATCCTGAGCAGAGGTCATCGAAGGCACCTGAACCCTTTGCTTCTACTGGCATTGTCAAATTCTACATTGGGAGGAAGTCTTCCAGTGTAGATGGCTTCAGCCTTTAGCAGTGGCAGAATGGGACTTTGCACCATGTCTGCGATTAGGGGGCTGTTCAATATTGTCGGCATTCCCTCTCAATAAACATAGTTTCTTTAAACATCCCACTAACCATTTTCTCTCCATTGGTAGTTGGAATGTGAGGACTCTGCATAGAGCTTTTTCTCTTGATGTCCTCACACAAGAATTCCACCATTATAATTTAGATATTCTCAGCTTGCAAGAGACCATATGGACAAAGGTCAGATTCCTAAAAATGATCTTAAATTTCTCTTTTCAGATAGGAATGATAATAAACATAACCAAGGCATGGGTCTGCTTCTCAGCAGACATGCTAGTGATGCTCTTCTAGGATACGAGTTCATTAATGAAAGGTTTCTTACAGCAAAATTTCAGACAAGCGTTAAAGAATTGAATGTTATCTGCTGTTATGCCCCCACTGGGGATGCCGATGAGAAGGATTAGGTTTTACAGACAACTTCAGCATAGTTTTAATTCTGTCACGAAAGGAGATATTACCCTTGTTATGGTGACTTCAATGCCAAAGTTGGTATTGACTCTGACCTTTGGGGAGGGGTGATAGGTCCTTTTGGTATTGGTAGCTGCAATGGCAATGTCTCCTACAGGTAAGTAAACTCAATGGATTCAGAATAACTAACACTTATTACAAACACTGCAATATACATAAGTACACAGAGTTTCACCCAATGGGCTACATAAGAATATGATTGATTATATATTAATTAACAGCAAATGGGTTAATTCTGTTAGGAATACTAGGTCATTTAGGGGAGATGAAATTGGATCTGATCATTACCTTGTTAAAAGTGTCTTGCAACTTAAATTTAAAAAGTGTTGTGCTAGGGTTAAAAAAATTACTTTTAATACTGTAGCTCTGAAAGACGCAGTTATAGCCAAAGCTTACCATGATAGGTTACTTAGTCATTATGACAGTCATGGTTTGCTTACTACTGAAGTTGAGGAAGAATGGGACCATTTTAAACAGGCCTTTTTGGAAACTAACAGTACTCTTTTAGGAAAAAAGGAGCAGAGGAGGTAAAATTATTTGAGTGATAAGGCACTTGAGCATATTTCAGAAAGAGGGATCTGCAGGAATGTCCTTAAACAATACCCTACTAGTCAAAATAGAAAGCATTACATACAACTTAATAAATGTGTAAAGGATCAGCTAGCTGCTGATAAGAATCTTTGGTTTGATGGCTTGGCTGACAAAGATAAGGAAGCAGTTAGACAGCACAACAGCAGAGAGCTGTACCAGATAGTTAATGTTTTGTGTGGTAGAAAACAGACAGGTATACAGGGATTGAAGGATAAACAAGGTAAGATTATAGAAGGTGAGGATTCTGTCATGGCTAGGAGGGCTGAGCATTTCAGCGATGTTCTAAACAATGTGGTTAGTTCTACTCCCATTGTGTGTAATGATGATAGATGCATTGGTGGCTTTAATGTTGGCCCTATAACACAGTCTGAAGTTATTTTGGCTATTTCTAAACTTAAACTTCATAAATCCCCAGGTGTAGATGAAATTACTATACAGAAATGCTTAGAGCTGGGAATGTTTCTGTTACCACTTGGATGACTGATATTTTGAATATCTTTTATGATAAAGGCATGGTTCCTAAAGATTTTACCAGAGCTATTATTATCCCTATTTCAAAAAAGGTGATCATAGTTCATATGGTAACTATAGGGGTATCAGCCTACTCTCTGTTCCAGGGAAAGTTCTTTCCATGATTGTGCTTAATAGAATTAAGAATTTGGTTGACAGGCAATTGCGTGATGAGTAATGTGGATTCAGAAATGGTAGGGGATGTGTAGATCAGATATTTTCACTCAGCCAGATTCTTGAGAAATGTTTAGAGTTTCAGAAACCTTTGGTTGATAGCTTTGTTGATTTCAAAAAGGCTTTCGACTCTTGATCGCCATAATTTGTGGTTGATTGTGAAATCATATGGTATACCATGGAAGTTAGTTAACATAATGAAAGCTCTCTATAATAACACTGAGTCGTGTGTGAGTGTTGGTAAGTCTTGTAGCTATTGGTTTAGCATTACTTCTGGTGTTCGACAAGGGTGCATTTTGTCTCCTTTTCTCTTTAGTTTGGTTATTGATTATGTTATGCGAAATTCACTTCAAGGGAAAGATTTTGGCTTTAAATGGGCTGGAGATACGAAAATTTCTGATTTAGATTATGCTGATGATTTAGCCCTTTTTGCCAATGATGTTGATGAGATGAACTCTTTCATTCAAGCTGTTGATGAAACTGGTACTAGAGTAGGTTTGGTTATAAACAGAGAGAAAACTAAAGTGATGAAAATTGGTCACGCAGGCTGTGATTCAGTTAATCTGAATGGTTGCAATCTTGAACAGGTGTCACAGTTTAATTATCTTGGGAACTATGTAACAGATACTGGTGATGTGTGGCATGAGATTAACAGACAGATAGGGGTTGTTGCCAGGACGTTTAGGAATCTATGGAGATGTGGAGAAATAGGCATATACACCTGAAGACTAAAATTAGACTGTATAATAGTTTGGTTCTTTCTAGGGTTAGTTATGGTAGTGAAACTTGGACACTTTGTAAACAAGATAACAGGAAACTAGATGCTTACACAGTATCTTGGGCATTAGGTGGTTCAACTTTGTAACTAATGATGAGGTTAGGCAAAGGAGTCGGCAACCTCCTTTAAGCAGCATATTGTGCAGAGAAAGACTCTGTTGGTTTGGCCATGTTGCCCGTATGGATAATTATATATTGGCGAATAGGGTTATGAACAGTGTGCCTAAAGGCTTCAGAAAGAGGGGGAAACCAAGGATGCAGTGGGCAGACTGTCACACAGGACCTTATTAGAATTGGTCAGATGCAGCAGATGTAGTTCAGAACAGAAGTGCTTGGAGAACTAAATGACACGGTCTGGTTGGACCTCCATAGCCAATGGCTGTTTGAGAATGATGATGATGACATTTCCTAAAATTATATTTATTGTTTGCACCATCAATATGCTTTAGTTTTATTTTCTACTTTTTTAGTGAACGTACGAGTAGTTTTTTTTTAATCGTTTATTTTTCATTAACTCTTTCAGGACCATAAGGTTTCCAAGAGAAAATATTAGTATGTAACTGTTTATTTTAGTTTGTTTAGACGTAAAATAAATAAAAATCATAAGAAAAATACAAAACAATGTAGTTTTTTTGGAATTTTATGGGAAATATTTTTCCCAGTGGACTATAAAGGTAACACAAATTATAGTTAGGCTTATTATGCAATGTCTTTTATTTATTGGTTTATTAGAACAAAATGTTAACTAAAATAATACAAAATTATGAAATAAAATTACTATACAAAATGATGTGCTAATTATGATATTCTGCGAAGCAATTTCTTTTGGTATTGAGGCAAAGATGGATATTGCACATACATAGTACATATATTATGCGTCCTGTTGATATATATCAACAGCGTCATATAGTACATATATTATGCGTCCTGACAGTTCTGTTTTCTAAATGTTCCCGTTTACGTAATTGCGTTCGGCATATGTTCCATTTTGACACTCTGTATAAAAAATGCAGATAAGGTTATAATTAAATACGACAATCACCAATTTTAAAATGGGAAAAATGTTTCCCTTAGTCGTGAAAGGGTTAAGGTAGAGAAATGTGCAAGTGTAGGTAGGCATTGAAGTATTCATTTAAAAATCTTAAACTCCTGTATTACAACCAAATTTTCAGTTACCTGGTAGTCTGTTCATGTTTACTCCTTGTGCTGAGAGACCAACACCCATATACCTAAAAACAAAGAAAAATTCAATAAAAACCAAAAATTTGAATTTTTGAACTATTAGTGTTAAAATGAAGCTGTACTGTATTACTACTAAATATAAGTAAAATAACATCAATTTCATAACAAGCAGTTCTTAAAGAGCTAAGTCTGTGCACCCAGCAGTTATAATAATTGGATTCCTCTACTTCTTAAAAAACCTTTATCACTGCAAAGAAGAAAAATTATTACCCTACAAAAAATGTGATTTTTCAGGCAGAAAGATGATGGTAGTCTTACAAAAACTTACCTGAATAACTGCAATAATGGCATTATAAAGGAAATAACACAAAACAATTATGCAATTAAAGCACATAAAATGGCAACTTATGCTTAAACAGTTCAAGGTCACAACTATTACAACATTTTCCATTTCACAGAAAACATATATTAGGCTTGCTGTATCCTGGCTCAAACATGGTATATCCTGGTAAAGCATCAGTTACTTTATCAGTTGAGTAAAAATGGCATTTGTACTTAAATCATTTGGCTAAAGGGTAGAAACGAACTGAAAGTGACTTGACAATCAAAGGATATATAAAAATTCACCCTATCTCCCATACTAAAATATAGGATCACCTATTAATGCACCAGTTATTCCATAAGTTGAACTAACCTGTTCAGCTAAGTAAATTTCAAGGACAGCAAGTTGAATTTTTCATATATCTTAACTTCCTATCAAATCACAAAGTTGCTTTTTTTTTTTTTTTTGGGGGGGGGGGGGGTGAATTTCTACTCTTTTTTTTTTTATGAAAATACACATCTACTCTCTTGTGAAGTTTTCAAAAGTTATACTAACTAAACATATCATGTGCCTCACACAGAAATATCACTAAAAAATTTTGATCAATTTCAGCTAAAAATTTTTTTAACAAAAAAACTCGAATTTTAAGGTGTCACATCCAGATCATTTTCAAATTTGTGCTTATTACTGTCTCAATAACATATATCAACTTATTTCAAAAATAGTACAATATTATCATTAATATAATGGAAGAAAATTTTGAGATTCTTTATAATGTTTAAAATAAATATATTATAACCACCATGATGCCATTACCAAAAAAACCAAAAAAAAACCTACATTTCTTCTGGGTAATTGAGTATCAGATAGTGTCCATACATCTGTCCTGAACCTAACATTCATAGGATCAATAGTGAGCCTCCTTTCAAGTTTTTCTCTTGTGCACATAGTGTAACTTTCTGCATATGGAGTCGCAGCTTAACTTATTTTAGCAGAAAAATTTTATTTGTTAAAAAAACTGTTTTAAAAAGTGTTCAGTTAAGAATAGACAATTGCTGCAATATTCTGCTATTGTTTGGGGTGCAGTGCTTTAGTATTTACATGCTATTTTAATAAAGTTTAAATTTTTTTTGTGAAAAGAATGCTTACCTTAAGTTTTATGATTAACTTTTTTCCATAATGTTCAATTTATTGGTTGGTTACATAAAATTAAGTTTTTTTCCAAGCAACACTGGATATTAAGTGATGGGTTTTTAATGAATGATTTGTTCAAAATGAACAAATCAACTAAGTGAATTGTTTGTTAATTAAAATATTTCACAATTCTAATAATAAATCAAATCCTTTCCTATATTTAAAAAAAAAAAAATCCTTTCTGAAAAGAATAGATTAAAAAAAAGTTCACTCACATTTTCCTGAGCAAAATGAAATGTCAATAGTTAACTCTAATATTATTTGAAAGCAACTGGTTTGAAAAGGAAAGTTCGAAATTATTGAATATCTTTTTTCCACTGGAAAGTTCTGAACAACTATGCATATTTGTTTCAACTAATTGTTATGAAGAGTATATAACCAAAAAGAAAAAAAAGTCACCAGTAGTAGCAATTAAAAGTATACTTAAATAAAAATAAAAAATAAATTCCCCCTCAAGCAGCTGCTTGCCACAGAGGTCTGACAGGAGCCTGTCAGTTTATAAGCCATAGTAGAAATTTCACAGAAATTCAAATTACATGAACTTTGAGATCCATGTACAGATATTTAGTATTTAAAATGTTGTTTACAGATATTAACATTTCTAGAAATGCATATATAAAACTCAACTGGCAATCTGTGCAATCAGCTGCACCATGCAGGCTAAAATAGGAGTCTTGAAAATCTTGTCAAATGATAATACAGGTAAAGCAAACCTGCCTTTCCCAATATGATTAGTTTATTCCTTCGTGTATTTTTAAGGAAGTATATTTTTCAAAACAATTGAAATTCATCTGTAAATGGCAGCTAGATATATACTGGAAGGAGAGCAGCATACCAATCCCCTGCGAGACACTGGAGGAAGTTCCTTCAGCATAGGTGGCTTAACCCTTCCCAAGTCCAGCTATTTTTTCACTCTGATCAGGCATAAAAATTAACTTTAGTTATTTGGCAAAATAAAATTCTAATGAAAGGAATTATGGCATGTTATATGCCAAATTAATCAGCATTTAATTCTGGATTTTCTGAAAATAAAATATTTAGCAAAAAATGACTAGTTTTATTTTAATAGACAAATGTAGTAAAAAATGCATCTGGCAATATAAAGAAATTCATTTAAAAAAGAATACCAGACAGAATTGATTATAATGCACATGAATAGAAAAGCTATTTCTGAATACAAAAAAAATATAATTTTCTTGTTTAAACATTTCTTCTGTTTTACAACTTTTTTTTCTCCATATCATACTTTGAGAAAAATCCAGGCTTGTTGCAGAGTCAAATAAATAAGTCAACTTTAGAATATTTTTAATAAATAACAAATCATCAGAAATAGGTCATTTTATATACCAAATTAAAGAGACTTCAATTCTGAATTATTGAAGTACATAACATTGTAGTAACATATTAATTTTAAAAACACTTTTTACAGTGATATACAAAATATTTCAAAATTACTTCCAAAATCTTCCATTTTAAAAAATATCAGTTTTTCTGTTAATTTTTAGATTTTATAAAATTTAAGAAAAAATATGTTGATAATAGTTTAAATCAAACTTGTGGACTTAAATCAGGTGATTGCTCTTCTAAAATGTGGAAATCAGATGGTTTTATCGAATTATTTATAGTGTAGTTTAATAAGCCGTCCCATGGCCGAGTGGTTAGCACGCTTGGCTACTGATCTAAGGGACCTGGGTTCAAGCCCCGGGTAAGGCATAGCTGTTTGTATCGTTTTTCTGCTGAGGTCCTGCCATCCTCTCAGACCTTCTACTCTGGCATATAAACTGACAGGCTCCTGTCAGACCTCTGTGGCAAGCAGCTGCTTGAGGGGGTATTTATTTATTTATTTATTTTATTTAGTTTAATAAAATATGCAAACGAAAAAAGAAAATATTACTTTTCTGGTTAAATTACATATTTTTAAAAGATATATGTAAGAAAATTTTTAAATGGCAATTTTTAAAAAAAATCGAAGTTTCATGTGTTGTACAAAAAACATCCTTGTCCTGGGAAAGGTTAAGCCTTAGCAGTGGGGGAACTGGCATTTGCCTTATGACTGCAATTAGGACTATTTGATATTGTTGATACTATCTCTTTCAATAAACAGTTTCTTTAAAGATCCCACTAACCATTCTCTTACCACAGCTATGGGGACTGGGAGGACTTGAGCATAGAGATTATTCCTTTGATGTCCTCACACAGGAATTCCAGCATTATAACCTAGATATTTTTGGTTTCAAAAGACCAAATGGTCAGGCAAAGGTTGCATACTTAAAAAAAATCTTAAATTTCTCTTTTCTGGGAGAGAGGATGGGAAGCATCTACAAGATAAGTTCACTTCTCAGAAGACATGTCAATGATGCTCTTCTAGAATATGACTATATTAACGAAAAGTTTCTTTATAGCTAAATTTAAAACTAGGATTACATTTACACTAGGATTTGAATGTTACCTGTTTTTATGTCTCCACCAAGAATTCTGGTGAGAATGAGAAAGATAGGATTTTATGGACAACTTCAGAATATTTTGAATTCTGTATATAAAGGGGATATTACTCTTGTGCTAGGTGACTTCAATACTAATGTTGGTATGAACTGATTTTTGGGCAGGGGGTTAGGATTGCTACCTTTTAAAAGTAAAAGAGTGGGACAAAAATGAAACTCAAATCCAATGTTTGTAAGTAGAATGGATGATATTGATCCTTCACTTTTTAAAGGTATTATGCTACTCCATTTCATCTAAGTTGAGACCTTATGTAAACAAAAGATCTTTGCCTACTGGCTAAAGACCTCATCACTATTTATAAGTGTACTAATTCACATATAAAATTAATGTGTAGATTTTTCTACAGGTTAGGTGTATATGCCTATTCCTCAATATACCAGTACATGCAATATGTACTGGTACATTGATTTCAACAAATCAATGGGCAAGAAAAATATATTTAATCTACTTTATTTGGCTGCTAAATGATGCACTTCAAATTATTAGCATTTAATACTAAAAATCAAGAGATTTGTGAATTTGAACAACAAATACACCAATAATAAAACCACCTTTCCCCAGGGCCACCAGGTGCCAGACAATTGTCGAATGATGCACACGAACCTTCACTATGATCTCACGGACACTTGCTGTGGTCAGCTTCCATGATATTCTTCACCTCCTCATCTGTTACAGCTACTGGTGGATGACCACGAGGCTCGGTATATGGTACATTCATTCTCAGTACCCTGACCAAATGGCTTATTAATGTTTCAGGCTGCTATACCCACGAAATGTCCAAATTTGAACTTGTACAGAAAAATTATGCCTGACTGGCCTGTCTCCATGGTCTACCTTTGATCAAAGCCAATGCACTCATGGTTGAATTGGATTGAGGCACATAATGCATACACCAGATACATACCAATCTTGTGATGTATGCCAAGTGATGTTGCTCGACGACACCAATCCTCTGGAGGGGTTGAAAATATCCACCCGCTGAAAGTGAACATTTCATTGGCACCAACCTAATATTTCAATATCTCTAGAATCATTTTTATCATTCATCCCAGCATTCAATGGTGCTCTCTGGCTACTGAAACCAAAACCACAACAAAAAATAACTTGTTTGTCCAACACTGCTGATAAATATGTCACAGCCCAGCAAGTACCAGATGGCAGTATTTAGTAGCAAGTGTCGTGCACTGTGTGCTGCATATAGCGTCATCAACAACAGATAACTTTTCAATTCAGTTAATATTTTATTTTCACTTTTACGATTAAAACTTTATTTAATAACTAAATAGTTTCACCAGTTTACATAGTATATGCATCAGAGGATATACCACCTCAGTATGAGGGGTTCAAGTTTCAAACAGAGGTCAACTATATTCGCATATTTTTACCTATATCAGTGATTGTATATTTACTTCAGTATACTTTATATTAACATAGAACACTGATAAAATAAACAGCTTAAATATATACTGATTGCAAATACTATACTGACTGCAGAGTTTCAGCATATAGATCTATCTATTAAAATTAAGTTGACTCATAGCTATAGATTGCAAAAATTTAATATACACGACTAGCTGTATTTACATTCAAGAATTAAAAGTATTGAGAGCTTCAGTTGCTCATTGTAGAGAAATAAAGCATAAATTGCCACATGGTGCAATATGCTAATTACCTCTGCTATTACTCCACTATCTTGTACACATCCCTTTTCCTAGCAAAGGCTGTCAACAGTAAGAAAGTAATAATTACCAGTCTATTGAGCTTAAATACTTTGCTGGTACAGATGACAGCTGATTATGAGGGTTGCGTGTCCCTTTTTTCCACTGGTACAGCTTATTTGATGTAGAGATGGCGCTGGTAGTGTTTGTCATCATAGCTGGGTTACCAGTCCTGGTTCAATTGAAGAACAAGAGATTGCAGTCATCAGGTTTTGATGAAAACTTTCATTGCTGACAAGCACTGACTTCTGCTGGTAATTAATTTTTCATGTTGTTGTGCTCTTGGATGGTTTCACAATTTTTCTTGGATTTTTTCCAATTCTTTCTGCAAAGCTTGTTTTTGTGTACAGTACTTAAATGCTGTAAGCAAATATGGACCACATGGGTTCGTATCCCACCCAGCTCAAGACAATTTTTCCTCTAAAATTTGAATTGAAGTCAAAGTGCTGATTTATTAGTAGATATTGAATAGTCGAGTTTATTTTATTATTTATTTATTTATTTATTATACTTGTAAGACATGCTTTCCATCTATATGGCAAATAGAAAGCCACTTGTGGCTAATGAATAACGTCTACACGTGACATAATAGAAATGTTCATAGCGTTAATTACAGGAGATCTTGATCGGCGACCAGTAGCTCAGTGGTCAGAGCACCTGACATGTTATCAGGAGGTTGTGGATTCATATCCCACCCGGCTCAAGACAATTTTTCCTCTAAAATTTGAATTGACATCCAAGTGCTGATTTATTAGTAGATTTTCCTAAATGTTTATAGAATACATTTATATCAGTACTTGGTGATCTGTAGATAGCTAAAACATGATGTGTAGTATTATATTCTATGATTTTTAAATAGTTTCAGCTGGAAGTATATCACAAGATATTATTTCAATATCCAAATTTTCTTTATAATACATTTATTCCTCTTAATTTTCTATTTATAGTAAAATTTGTTTTTTGTTTTTTTAAAAACTCTAAATAATATAAATTACATTCTAAATTATTCAAATTAGTTTCTGTTAAAATTAAAAAATAAATATATTCTAAACAGTTTTCAGTATTAATTTTTTAACAAGTCCCAATATTTCCTTTGATTTCTTACATTCACCTAGAAAATTCATAATTTATTTTTTAGAGTTTATAATTCTGCACTTCTCACAAAACCAATCATCAACCTCTGTAGATGTATTAATTAGATAAATTGTTCTCTAAGTATTCAATAGATAATCAGTCATAATGAAAATCAATTTTTATATGGTTATTTTTATTTATATAATAAATGACATTTTATCAATATCAGTGAACATGTTGATGTGAATACTTTTTACACCATCTTTTCTCAACAATCTTTCCTTTGTTATACCACACTTATTTATATTTTTTGGTTTTTGCAACCATTTTTGTTTTCCAAAATAATTTTCTGTTAATTGCTGTTAGGTTTTTTTATTTATGAAAATAGGGGCATTCATAGTATTTATGAGTATTAGTTGTAATAAATTTACTCTTGTTTTTAATCCATTGATTTCTTTTCTGCCTTGAAGTAAATTCAGCTATTATAATAGGGATTTTTTTGTTTCTATTAGGTAATCTGTGAACAGCTTCAAGTGATTTATTAGTAAAATTATCTATTTTCAGATATTTGGCAATTTTTTCCCATTTTAGTAGTCAATACTTCATTTTCTACTTTTTCCAACAGGACATCATGCATTTCAATATTTTTATTTCTTCCATATTATTCTAAATCATTTTGACTAATCCTCATTTGATTTATATCTTTAGTTAACATCTTATTTTGGTTTTCAATATCATTTAGTTTTCTGGTTAAATTGATTTCTTTTTTTTTTTTCATAAATTGAAATTCTTTACACTAATTTATCATATTTAATTGAAAAAAAAAATTCTACAGTTTTTTTAGATCTCTTATTTCTAATCTTAAGTATCCAATTTCTGTTAACATCCATCTCTGTAAGTATGCTGAATGGTATCTGTATCACAAGTATTAATATTAGCTGTTGATTCATTTTAAGATTCAGAGTCCGATGTACATAATAATTCTTTGTCTTTTAATATTAGAGTCTGATTTTATGTTAGATGCTGAATATTTGATTAACTTATTAGCATTCACAGTTGAAACATTTCCACTTATTTCATAGTTCATTCGACATCTTATTACATTGCTTTTATTTCTGCACATTTTAAAACGAGTTTTTTTTTTTGCATACACCTTGCAATGAATAGTTATTTCTAGAAAACAGCTGATTATTGCATATTACACAATTCGCCATAGTTGAATATTGGAAGAAAGTTCTGAATATATCACTAGGTAATATATGGTAAATAACTTTCAAGTTCATACTAAATAACTTTCAAGTTCATACGAAGACAGAGAAACTGGCTAAATAAGAGTTAAAGTTCCATAATGCCATGGTAACAGCTGAAACTACCATTACACAATAGTCACCATAGTATATCAGTTTCAGATCAAATTCAATTTCAGTAGATTTATTTTTGGAAATTAGTGATCCTTTGGCTGATCAATAAGTATTGATTTTTCATAGTTATGCTATATCATAGGTCGGCCTACAACTTGTTGCTGTGGATATTTTAACTCGCATTAGACTATATATTAATTTCTATATTATTATTTATTACTTTTCCAATAAAACTTCGATCTGGTATCATTTTCTGAAAATAAATGAGGTCTTGGATATGGAAGCAAATTTATTTCTGTAAGTTAGTGATCTTTCGGTCAGCTGATTTATCAATCTTTCTGGGTTATGCTACATTGGACGCCGGCTTAAAAGTTGTCGCAGATATTTTAATATCCCATTACGTTATATGTAATTTTCTTTTAATATTTCTTGTTTTTTTTAGAAAAAAAACTTTGAGCTTGTACTGTTTTCTGAAAATGAATATCTTGGATACAGAAGCAAAATAGACTTCCTTGCTACGGAAATCAGCCATCATGTTCATGTGGGAGGAAAACTTCGGGAAGGCTTCCCCTTCATTAAACTCACTGTGAACATTTCACCCCACCCCCCAAACTTAGAAGAATATAATTTTTTATTTAAAATTATAAGTTTTTAGGTTTATATTGAATGATTTTAAAGGGCAACCCCCCCCCCCCCCCCCTCAGTACCTTGGTTGTGCTACACAGACGATATAGCACTATTGTTTTCTTTTGCTTTGGTGCACAAACTTTTCTGCACTTAGCCTAGATCGCCAAACTTCAACACCCAAAGAAAAATATTCCTAACGTTTAGTAAAAAAATCAGCCAAGAAAGTTTTTTTTTCTATTTCATAAGCAGTTCAGAAAATTCCACAAATGTGAGAAGTTCAACTCACTTTGTATAACACTTGTCATATTCAAAATATCTGATACTGCAATAAATAACCACTCTATTAAGTTGCTTCAAATATTTAGAGGAAAAATTGTCTTGAGCCGAGTGGAATACGAACCCATGACCTCCTGATAACATGTCAGGTGCTCTGGACCACTGAGCTACAGGCCACCGATCAAGATCTCCTCTAATTGATGATATGAACTTTCCCGGGTTCGTATCCCACCTGGCTCAAGACAATTTTTCCTCTAAGTATTTGAAGCAACTTAATAGAATGGTTATTTATTTGAGTACCCAAAATAAGTTGAGTTCATTAATTATTTGTATATGATACTGAAAATAATCATTAAAAAAATAATCATATTTCAGGTTGAATATTATATTATTTGGAGGAAATTTCTTTTGATAAATATATTATTTAACTATTTTTATTCATCAGGTTTTTCAAAACAAAGCCTTAATTGTATAGTGTAATTTTTTTTTCACCATATCACATTGAAAAAGGTTTATTAAAATCAATATGCTTGTAAATTCGTTCACATTATTTATTTTCATAAAATTCGTAATTAAATTCTGTTTAATTTGGTATATTAACATGACCTATTTCTGTTGATTAGAATTTAAAAAAAATAACCAAAGTTGACTCAGCACAATTGGCTAAAAGCCTGGAATTTTCTCAAAGTATGGTACCGAGAAAAAAATTAGAAAATGAGAAAAATATTTACTTGAATCAAAATTTTTTTTTTTCGATATTCAGAAATAGCCTTTTTATTCATGTGCATTATAATCATTTCAGCCTATTAGTTTTTTTTAAATAAATTTTTATTTGAGTTGCCAGATGCATTTTGTTACTACATAACTCTAAAAAAGTCCTATTAACATAAAACTTATTGTCTATTTTGCTACTTTATTTTCGGAAAATCCAGAATTAAATGCTGATTAATTTGGCATGTAACATGTCATAATTCTTTTCATTAGTTATTTGGGGAAAAGAAGTTTTAAAGTAAATTTTTTTGGCTGAGCATAGGGAGAAAATAGCTTGGCCTCTGGATGGAAACCTGTGTTTCAGCCTGGACACTGGAAGGGTTAAACATCCCAATAACCATTTTCTCTCTGTAGGTAGTTGGAATGTGAAGATCCTCTGCACAGAAATTATTCTCTTAATGTCCTCACACAAAAATTCCACTGTTACACTTTAGATATTTTCGACTTGCAAGAGACCAGATGGACAAAGGTCAGATTCTTAAAGATAATCTTAAATTTCACTTTTCGGGGAAGGAAAATAATAAGCATTTCCAAGCCATAGATCTGCTTCTCAGCAGACACACTAGCGATTCTCTTCTAGGATACTAGTGCATTAATGAAAGGTTTCTTACAGCAAAATTTAAGACTAGCATTAAAGACCTGAATGTTATCTGCTGTTATGCCCCCACTGAGGATGCCGATGAGGATGAGAAGGATAGGTTGTATCGACAGCTCCAGAATATTTTGAATTCTGTCAAGAAAGGAGATATTACCCTTGTTCTAGGTGACTTCAATGCTAAAAGTTGGTACATACTCTGAACTTCAGGGAGTAGTGATAGGTACCTTTGGTATTGGTAGCTGCAATGGGCAACGTCTCCTACAGGTAAGTAAACTTAATGGTTTGAAAATAACTAACATGTATTACAAATACCATGACATATATAAGTACACATGGGCTTCACCAGATGGGCTGCATAAGAATACGATTGATTATACATTAATTAACAACAAACAGACTAATTCTGTTAAGAATACCAAGTCATATAGGGGAGCTGAAAATGGATCTTACCATAAGTTGCAAGACACTTTTAGCAAGTTAAGAAATGTTGTGCAAAGGTTAAAAAATTTACCTTTCATAATGAAGTTCCGAAAGACCCAGCTATACACAAAGCGTACCATGATAGGTTCTTAGTCATTATGACAGTCATGATTTGTTTACTACTGAAGTTGAGGAAGAATAGGACTGTTTTAAACAGGCTTTCTTGGAAACTAACAGTATTCTTTTAGGAAAAAAGGGACAGAGGAGGCAGAATTATGAGTGATAATGCACTTGAACTTATTTCAGAAAGAAATAACTTTAGGAATGTTCTTAATCAATACCCTATTAGTCCTAATAGAAAGCATTACAGAGAGCTTAATAAACACGTAAAGGATCAGTTAGCTGCTGATAAGAATCTTTGGCTTGATGGCTTGGCTGACAAAGCCAAGAAAGCAGTTAAACAGCACAACAGCAGAAAGCTATACCAGATACTTAATGTTTTGTGTGGTAGAAAACGGACAGGTATACAAGGATTGAAGGATAAACAAGACAAAGTTATAGAAGGTGAGGATTCTGTCATGGCTAGGTGGGCTGAGCATTTCAGTGATATTCTAAACTATGTGGATAGTTCTACTCCCATCATTTCTAATGATGATAGATGCATTACTGGCTTTAATGTTGGCCTGTAACACAGTCTGAAGTTATTTTAGCTGTTTCTAAACTTAAACTACATAGATCTCCAGGGGTAGATGAAATTACTATGGAAAGGCTTAGAGCTGGGAATGTTTCGTTTACTGTATGGATGACTGAAATTTTGAATAACTTTTATGATAAGGCACGACTCCTAAGGATTCTACCAGAGCAATTATTATCCCTATTTTAGGTCATCACAGTTATTATAATAACTATAGAGGTATCAGCCTACTTTCTGTTCCAGATAAGGTTCTTTGCATGATTATGCTTAATAGAATTAAGAATCTGGTTGATAGTAAATTTGCATGATGAGCAATGTGGATTCCAAAGTGGTAGGGGATGTGTAAATCGGATATTTTCACTCAGGCAGAGTCTTGAGAAATGTTTAGAGTTTCTAACTTTGTATATTTTTTTAAAAAAAAGCTATCAACTCTGCTGATTCATAATTTGTGGCTGATTGTGAGATGTATGGAATACCAGACAAGTTAGTTAACATAATGAAAGCTCTCTAAAGTAACACTGAGTCGTGTGTGAGAGTTGGTAAGGCTTGTAGCAATTGGTTTAGCATTACTTCTGGTGTTCGACAGGGGTGCATTTTTCTCCTTTTCTTTTTAGTTTGGTTATTGATTATATTATGTGAAATTCACTGCAAGGGAAAGATTCTGGCCTTAAAATATGATGAACAAGTATGAACAAGTTATTGAAATCCCATGAAAAGAAGTGTAGATAATGAATAAACTTATGGTGTGGAGATATGAAAATTTCTGATTTAGATTATGCTGATGATTTAGCCCTTTTGGCAAATGATATTGATGAGATGAATTTTTTCATTCAAACTGTTGATGAGACTGGTAGTAGAGCAGATTTGGTTATAAATAGAGAAAACTAAAGTGATGAAAATTGGTCAGACAGGCTGTGGTTCAGTTGATCTGAATGGTTGCCTCTTCGGCAGGTGTCTCAGTTTAATTATCTTGGGAGTTATATAAGTTATACTGGTGATGTGTGGCACGAGATTAACAGATGAATAGGGATTGCTGCTGGGTCTTTTAAGAATCTTTAGAAAGTATGGAGAAGTAGGCATATACATCTAAAGACTAAAATTAGACTGTACAATAGTTTGGTTCTCTTTAATGTTAGTTATGGTAGTGAAACTTGGATGCTTTGTAAAAAAAGATAACAAGAAAGTAGATGCTTACGCAGTATCTTGGGCATTAGGTAGTTCAACTTTGCAAGTAATGATGAGGTTAGGGAAAGGAGTCAGCAGCCTTCTTTAAGCAGCATATTGTGCAGAGAGAGACTCCATTGGTTTGGCCATGTTGCCTATATGGATAATTATAGATTAGCGAATAGGGTTATGAACAGTGTGCTTAAAGGCCTTAGAAAGAGGGAGGGGACCTAGGATGAATTGGGCAGACAATGTCAAACAGGACATTGTTAGAATTGGTGTGTAGTGGCCAGATGCAGGAGATCTCCAAGCATATCCGTCTTGAATTATAATTCAAGACAGATATGCTTGGAGAACTAAATTGCACAGTCTGGTTGGACCTCCATAGACCATGGCTGCTTGACGATGATGATTATGTTTATTGAGAAAGGAAATGCCGACAATATCAAACAGCCCTTCAATATCAGAGATGGAGCAAAGACCTGTTCCACCACTACTAAAAGCTGAAGCCATCTACACTGTAAGAAGTCTTCGAATGTAGAATTTGCCGATGCCCATAGAAGCAAGAGTTCAGGTGCCTACGACAACCTCTGCTCATGATTATCTACCAAGTGATAAAACATATCCTGTGAATCTATTCACTTGGGGTTGTCAACCCAAAAACAAACAGAAAACACAGAAGATTTTCCCTCCACAGAAGCCCACCAGTGCAGCAAATTCAGGATCCATAATCAAGCTCAGAGCTAATATTCCATTAAGATTGGTATATATGGTCAGCACCAACCTGACTAATTTGTTTGGAATCCCACATTCAAGGAGTTTCTTATATAGAATTCACCTTTTAAGTTTGTGAAATGCCTTTTCAAAGTCCAATAAATTATATCAAAGGGCTTATTCTTGTCTAAGGTGGATTGTGACAAACTGGCCCGATTCAAATTCTTTTTCTTCAAACTGACTGAAGAAACAAATGTGACATCCTCCTTAAATAAACTGCCTCAAATATACTCAACAAATCCCCTTCAAATATCTTCTTAAATCATATCTACAAATATCGGGATTCAACATCTTAAATGGCGAGGCCACATGTTACAAATGTGAAGTAGAAGGGAGCTATCTGAAGACCCATAACTGTGCTAATTTTTATTCTGGTCACATGCTTGTGACTGTTCTTCACTTCTTTTACAAGGTGAGTTCTGATACCATCTTCTGATTCGTGCTGCCTTCTAAGCACAGAGCAGAGAACCAATATCTGAATTCAACTCATTAATTTTTATCTAATTAATTCCCTCATTATGAGAGAAATGTCTTCTGAATCTCTGAATATCAGACAGATGCATTACTGGCTTTAAACTATGAATGAAATCAGCCAAATCAGACATACTCAATTAATCTCCACTCACAAAAGAATGTATCATGTTGAGATGAGGCTTCCCACTCTGGGATCGAACTTGGGACCCCGAGGGAAGTTGGCAACACTACTGAGAGGTGATGACTTAATCCACAATGCCAAGAGGCTTGCCCCAAAGGGCGTCATTCCAATTAAGTACATATGTGTTCCTGGTCGTAACAGCTAACCGTTACAGGATGACTATTGATGAATATATTGAATGGTTGCCAATCTCCCAGGCAAAATCTGAACTACTCAACAGGAATGAGGTTATGGAGCAAACTTCATTAACATGACTAAGATGCTTCTTTCCATAAGTTTAGGAACTGTGTTGGTGAGGGAAATCAAGTGGTAGCTGGAAGGGTCAGAAGTGTTTCCTGGTTCATTGGTGCATTCACTGGTGTTACAATCGCCCGATTTCAGTCTGAAGGAACTTTTCCTGACTGATAACAGGCATTAAAAAGGAGTGAAAGCTTGGGTGCTATTTTCATAATAAGCTTTCTGTAGAAAATATTATGAATTTCATATGGGTCAAGGGAAGATAAAAGGAAAAGCTATAATAGCTTCTGAAACCTTAATGGGATCAAACATGTTGGAATACTCGTTATCAGTTGTTCCTTTGGGGTAAGTAATTATATCTCATCTGGTACATAAAATTGGTTGAAGGTATCAGCAAGGAGGACTGCTTTCTCAAAACTGTGGTTGCAATTTTCAAAGGAAGGATGTAACAACAGCCATTCAATTTTTGCCTGACATTCATGAAAAATTCATTGCAACTTTTGGAATGACACAGATTTTGGAGAATCAAAGATTCATGATGTTCCATGGCCTCCATGTAATTTTGGGAGGGAATTTTGTAATTTTGGCAATTTTCAGGAGTTTTGTTCACTTCCCAATTTATCCAAAGTTTCCATTTGTTGAACACAAGTCTTTTCAGTGATGGATTACAGGGTTTTTCTTTTGGTTTTGCAAGGAATTTCAAGAAGACAATTTTTAATGGTTGCGTTATATTCAGAAATCTGAGGGTCTAAATTGGATGTAGAGGCAGTGTTTAATTCAAACATTTCATCAATGCAAGGAGACTGTGTATCATAATCAGCTCTGTGGAAGTTGTATCTTTTGAGGGGATGAGAAGTCTTAATTTGAGCAGTAAAGTTGAAAAGTACTGGTATGGTTGTCACTCTGTGAAAAGTGGTCAAGAAAGCTTTCTTCTCTGGTAGGAAATTTAACAAGTTATTGAAATCCCATGAAAAGAAGTGTAGATAATGAATAACCGTGGATGCTAATGGGTGCTGGGGATAATTCACAATCAATGGAACTGAAGTTGAAGTCACCAACAAGGAGCACTGGCACATTATTGATGGAAGTGATAGTGTTCCAAGAAAGAGAGCAGATTGTTCACATAGTCATGATTGCTGGAAAAGGAGGGAGGAATATAAATGGTATAGATTCTATAGTAGAGTGCTCTTTCAAAGAGGATGTCAATGCCAACAATTTCGAAGCTGTCTTGATTAATGGTCGCTGCCTCTATGACTGATGTCAATATTTTCAATGATTTGGAAAAGGGCAGTTTCAGGCTGATATTTCTTGGGTGGTTTTACTATGAGTGGTTTTTTATGGCACACAATGGGCCAGATCACACAAAAGGGCTCAGAGTAGGATGGAAAAAGAGGATCCTGGATAGCACTGGCTGATGATAGAGACAAGATGCTGGATGGCCTCAACATATTTCTGTCAAGGATATCCAGTAATGTTCTTTAATATACACAAGGAGGCCACTGCTAATATCTATCTAAGACAAAACTTTCCAAGCTCACTGGTTTCCTCTTTCTTACTGAGAACAAAGTAGGAGATAGTGGGGAAAATCTCAATGGTGGTGCAGTTGGACTTGAACGTGGGAACATCAGATTATGAGCCTGATGCACTACTAATTAAGCCAACCCATGTTAGTTTTAGCCAGGGACAAAGGGGACTAAATGAGATTCTGAGGCAAATAGACATAAGTCCAAAGAAAGAGTTGCCTAAGTTAGCAAAGACTTTACAGCCTATTGTTTGAGGTAGGCCAACAGGCCTTGGCAAAACTGAACTGCCAGTAAACTATGTAGAACATTTTCTTTGGACAAGACTCCAAGTGAGAATTACTAGTTTAAGAAAGTGCAGAAAGTAACTGAAGGAGTAAGAGCACACCTCCTTTGGTTAAAAATATTATGTAGTAGTAACTGTCAGTGTTCAAGGTGTGCAGCAGATTATAACAGTGTTAAAGATTAGTCCTGTTCATCTGAATTATTGTGAATAAAAATCTTTTAAGTCATAAATGGTTAGAATCTGTTTTCATTAGCTGCTGATTTACACAACAATCATTATGTGCCTGTAGGAATGAACAAACCAGTGATGGAAAGAGGAACTAATCACCGAACAAGGAACTCCAGGGACAATAACTACTATTATTACAGCTCATAATTGGGAGTTTACAACAGATGGGGTGGAGTCATCATTACAGTTCCACAAATCTCTTGCTGTACGAAAAAGGGATACAAGAATTTGGGATACTATGTAGAGATGATTCTGTGTGAACTATAAATAGCTAGGAGGGGATGATCCTCATTGACAACTAGGCATTTGTGGAAAAGAAGAAGGGTGATCTCAACTTGCCTATCTATTTAAGGCATGGTTCCAATTAAGAGCAAAGCATAAAAGCTGTCCAGCAGAGAGAGGGAACAGCAGCAATTCTGGAACTTAATACTGAGATGCTAACTTTGAGAAATGTAAGTGTGTTGATTTTGATATGAAATGACAAATGAAAAAGGCACAGGGGGAGAGAGAAGGGATGAGAACATGACATATAATATAAACATTAGTTTGTGGCTCAACAGCACTTTAGATAGTTAAGTCTAGTTGTACATACCCATCACGGCCTTTGCTCACAATCTTTACTTCAAAGTAGTACAAACCACAAGCAGCTGGAATTGGATGAGTAGCACGGACACTAGCTGCATCTTTATGATTCTTTCCAATTCCTGAAATATATATCTTTTCAATCAGGATTATAAACTGTTACATTATAATGGTGATCATATATGTATATACAAACACGAGGCAATCAACACAGAGACATTTGATTTAAACTACACATCTGTTTCTCCATTAAGTGTTTTTTATGAATAGATTTTTGCATTTTACACTTATAATACAATTTAATTATAACTACTTGATACTGGTAGTCAAAAAATATTTGTAGTAACTCTCATCCTCATAACTTAAAGAATCCTCAGTTACTTACAAGCAAAAGATTTGGCCAAATTAGTCTTACTGTCTACAAAAGATGCTCAGTGATAATGAGATGAATTCAAACTTAAAAATTTTGAAAAACTGCTATTATAAGGGTAGAATTACAATTTCATACTTCCAAAACAGCTCCAGTAAATCAGCAGATATGGAATGAGCAACTATTATTATAAACAATAAGGTCTAACAAAATGTTTTGCTAATATATAGGAATAAGAATACTGTCTAAACTTATTAATAAGCTGGGCAATATGTGTTCATATGAAATTTCTTTAATAATAAATATATATTGATAATAAAATGTAAACTTATTACAGCAATTTATTCCTGTATACTTCTTTGAAAGTTTATGATAATCTTCTAGAATGAAGCACTTTGTATGATGAAATTCCACTGAACAAAAAAGTATGTATACCAGAAAACACTCATAAATTTTCATTCAAGGAATTTAACCTTTCATCAGTTATGATGAGTTATCTAGTGAAGACTGCCAAATGCTTATAGTGGCAATGATGATATATATCTCATATTATGCATTCCTTCTGTTCTCTACTTAAGTGGCTATGATGAGATTTCTTGCCCTACACACTTCTATGTAAAGGAGGAATTCTATACTATTTATAAAGTTCCGATGGCAGTATCCATCCTTTCGCTGCTTGGATCTTTTGTGTACCCAGTCAAGAGTAGGAGAATGCTGTATTGGAAACAACTGGAAAGAGACAGAGAATTTGCCTGTTGATTTTCACAATGTAAATATAAAAAATGTGCATAAAAAGAGTGGCATCCATTCCTTTTCAGATAAAAATAACGAGTGATACTTCTGTAGAAATTGATTTTGAGGTGTTGG
The DNA here is from genome assembly GCA_038380435.1 of Ryuthela nishihirai. Taxonomy (NCBI): domain Eukaryota; kingdom Metazoa; phylum Arthropoda; class Arachnida; order Araneae; family Heptathelidae; genus Ryuthela; species Ryuthela nishihirai. Next base: position 55,343,068 of record JAWZYU010000012.1, read on the forward strand.
AATATTCCAAAGATATATCTTCTCATTTGGACTCTGAGAAGTCATTTGATGAAGAGGTTTTTGCATCATGTCACCAATGGTGTGAAAAGTTGTTGATAGACCCACCTCTAGCTCACCCTCACTTTCCATTTAATGTAATACAGTATTATATTTATGTTTAACATAAATATAGAGATGTACAGTCCTTCAATCCTCTTGACCTATTTAGACTGAATTTGACTCTGTACTATTGTAACGTGTATGCTTGAAAGTGAATTGTTTTGCCAATGCACATACAAGCAACTTGGGTAAATTTTCATGAGCCAAATCATGAGGGATACAACTTTTGAAGAAATGATGATTCCTCAAAGAATCATCCATAAACTTGCAGAGAAGTGGTAATGGTCCACATAAAGAATATTTGTTTTTGTTTAAAAGCAATGAAGTTGCAGTTTGTCTCATGCCATCAAAATTTACCACAAGTGAGAGAGCCCTAAATATTCTTGTGCCTAAGAAATACACCGAAAGCATGATTTATTATACACACCCACCTATAATGTGTGGGTCCACCTTTCACCCTCACAGCAGTAGCAACATGTCATAGCATGGATTCTACAAGGTGCTGTAACATTCGTGTGGTATTGCAGCCCATGATTCCAGGACAGCCATTTGCAAAGTGCCAAAAAGTTGTTGGTGAAACACATAATTTGTTGCCCCACACATGCTCAATAGGGTTAGTGGAATGCTTCTCCAACCAGGAGAGATGAGAGAGGGAATTGGATTGTTGAAAGAAGGCATCCTGCTGTGGGAAATGGATAGCCATGAACAGGTGTAGGTGGTTGGCAAGTACACTACTGGCCATTAAAAGTGCAACACCAAGAAGAACTAGTTAGATTGCCCTGAAATATGCAAGATGGGTAGCCCATGGGAGAACATGTAAACGATTCAAAGTGCAGCACATAATCACATCATGTGTGACAGTAACTCCCCCTGGAAGTGGTATAAAAGGAGATTACAAAGAGCTGGTGTAAAGCACTGGAATTGTGTTTGCTTGCAGTTCTTACGCACTAAAGGATCAAGTATGCCCCATCGAAGAACATAGTGTGACCAGGTTTCCGACTTTGATCAAAGGAGAATTTTGGGATTATCGTAATGAGACATCAGTGCTCTTGTTGGACAGAATGCTGCCACAGTGATGAGAATATGACGTTAGTGGGTAGAGGAGGAATGAACTCACTGGTGTGAGGGATCTCAATGGCTGTCACACAAAAGAACAAGAAGAGACATCTTGTGCAAATGCCTATGAATGATCATACAGCCACATCAAACACCTTAGCTCAAGAGTTAGTGTGTTGCACATCAACCAGTGTCCACATGTACAGTTTGATGTTGTCTGAAGCATTGGGGCATCTTTGCCATTGCTTTGGCTACCACTGACTCTACAACACAGGCATATGCGACTGCAATGGTGCTAAGAACGTTGCGCATGGATGTGTGAATGGCATATTGTCTTTTCAGATGAAACCCGCTTCAGTATACAGCACCATGATGGACGAATCCATATCTAGCGGTACCGCGGCAACAGGCTCAGTGAGACATGCATAATGCAGCGCCATACAGGTCCAGCCCCTGGTGTTATGGTATGGGGTGCCATTGGACTCCACTCAACCACGCGCCTCATACACATTGCCAGTACTTTGAACAGCCAGCGTTACATCACGGAAGTGTTGGAGCCTGTGGTCGTACCTTATCTTCAGGGGCTCTCTGGTGCTATTTACCAACAGGACAAATGCTCAACTACATGTGGCATGCATTGTCCATCAATTCATGAGACATTTCTGCCTTGCCTATGTCATCATCAGGACAGATCCATTTACTGGATCTGTCCCCAATTGAACATGTCTGGTCCATGATCTCATGACGACTATCACACCAGACACCAGCAGCTGTTACAACAGATGAACTTTGGCTATGTATCGAAATTGCATGGACTGACATTCCCAAAACACACATCTGACATCTCATTCTCTCAATGCCGGACTATGTAGCAGCGGTTATTGTCGCTCATGGTGGCTACACAAGATACTGATTTCTTTGTATTCCACAAGTCTAACTGAATTGTATTTGTAATCATTTGATCCTTGTAATATAAACTATGTATTAACTAAATATGGCTTTGATATCTCTTGCCTTTCCTGGTGTTGCACTTTTAATGGCCAGCAGTGTATGTCAACATAGACTTATATGGTGATGGTGGTCTCAATAGGTACAAGAGTCCCCAAGGTGACCCACATATACTTGCCCCAGAATAATGTTTACCCATCATAACATTACAGGAATGATATGCAGCAGGTAAAGGATTGGAAGAACATCACCTCTACCAGCATGTAACAAACTGTCAAGTTGGGGTCCATGGCCTTGTGTGATCTATGTCACACATACAACCCAGTCAATGCTGTTATAGTTCGCACCTCAATTTGTTGGACCAAGTTACCCATTTCCAGTCGTTCATAGTCCATTGGTGATGTTTCTTTGCCTGCTGCAGCCTCATTGCCTGGTGATTTGTTAACAAGGGTACCTGATGTGTGCATCAACTGTCATAGCCCAGGCATGTCATCATGTGTCGAATGGTCTTTGCACAACCCTCTAGGAGTCATGATTAGGGCTGTAAAGTTTTTCGTGTATGAATTTTCATAAATTACAATGTTTTTGCAAAGTTTCTGCAAATTTGAATATTTTTTACATTTTGTGAATTTTGATTTTTTAGTTTCGTGATATCAGAATTTTTTTAATTTCCCTCAAAGTGTCAGGTTTTTCAAAATGCATGCAATTGCGGACAAGTTAATTTTTAACTTTTTTCAGCAGAAAAGGTTTTTATCTTGAGAACTTTATCTTGCAATGACTAATAGAGATAGAATGCTGCATACCAGATGTAAGAGCATTTCATTCTAAATAATAAAAATTTAACTAAATTGTAAACAATGCAAGCCTAATTAAAAAAAAGGTAAACCTATTTAGACACTAAAGGCTAATTAAAATTCTGATAAGTCACAGAAGGCAATAGTTTCTGTAAATTTCTGACTTGCACATTTCTTAATTATGCATCTTCTGAAATATAAAAAATAAATAAATACCACCTCAAGCAGCTGTTTGTCATAGAGGCCTGACAGTTTAATACACCAAGAGAAGATCTGTGAAGGGAGGAGGTGACTATGGAAGGCATAGATGTTCATGATGTCTCAGCAGCAAGACAACACAAACATTCATGCCTTACCTAGGGATCAAACCCATGTCCATTTGATCAGTTGTCAAGCACACTAACCACTGGCCACATGAGACCATATGTTTTGAGAAACTGATGTGAAAGTATGACTTTTGCTTAAAATGATCTTTTTCTCACCATTTTCCAAATTTCTCCCCATTTCACTCTTTAAGTGAATGAGATAATTCTCTTCTAATCCCCTCTAAATGACTACTTTCACTAATGGCATAATGCATTGGAAAAATGTGAAATTCAGTGTTGGAATGCCACATTTCCCCCAATGTTCTATTTACTCTTAGTGAAGCAAATATTTCAATATGAACAAAATACAAATTATCATATTCTGTTGTCAGTTTTTGTTACCAACAATGTCTTGTACATGTTCAAATCATGAGAGGAAGGAGAAGTCTTAAGTAGTCTTTAAATGCAATTCATGTCACATTTAATGCTCGACATCTAAATCTTGTTGGTGAGATATGGCAACAAGAATTCAAAACTGTTAGTGCTTTGGTGGTAGTGGTTCAAGCAAATTTGCCACTTGTCCTGCATGTAAAGCTCATTTTAAAGTGTTTCTTCAATAAAAAAAAAAGGACAAACCTATCAAACCAGCAGTTCTATTTAAGCAAGGTGGAATACTTGGTTATAAGCTGTACTCTTATCACTGCAACCATATAGATTACAAGGAGTTCTTCAAGAAGGAAATGGGAAACAGCTCCAGTAGTATAGTACAAGATATCATTGAAATGTGCAAAAATAATTCCTCAAAACGTGATCTGAACCAACTTTTTTACACTAGCCAAATGCACTAACCACTCTGCCACAGGGAAGGCATATACATTATGCTGTATCAAAATTCATTGCTGCTGATTGATATGTAAGGTGCAAATTGAATCTGAATAAAGCTAATCATTTAGAATTTGTTTTTGCTGCTTTTAAACTGTTATGTGGATTCAACTATCATTATTTTGTTTATGTGCACACTACAGATCTGTAATTTTTATGATTAGTAAACCTAAATGGTGCCTCAATTTTGCCATTTTTCATTATTGCTCCATTATATTGTGACATGAATCCACATTATTGCTCATATATATCACATTATCCACATTATTGCTCATATATATTGTGACATGAATATTACATTTTTCCCCCCTGCAAAAAAATTTACAGCCCTAGTCATGACCCACACTTTGAGAGCTTCTGTTTTAAATAATCAGGATTATATACTGGAGTTTTTTCCATATATTTTCTTTTGTTGGTTTTTTTCTTATCTTTGATTGATAATATTAACACAGATGGCCCTGGGGAAGTCAAAACTAATTTTGACAACACTTCTGTCAGTTCTATGATCATGCAGCTCCCTGAGGACCATGGCACACAGTTTGAGAAGCACTGCTTTAGATGGTGAGTCAGTTATTCTCTTAAAGTTATTAATTTGATAGAAATGCAATTGATTTCTCTTATTTCTTTCTACCATTATATATGTCTTTTTTTTTACCAAGTCACCTATTGTTGTTACTGATCTGCATGGAGAATTTTATCTAAGAATTTAATTTATTTATCCATCCCATTTCCATTCATGGACCCTCATTTGTAGACAAGTAACATTATTCAGTATATTTTATTTATAAAATTGCATAATTTTTATCGTATTAGATACTTTCAGTTTTTAAATATCATACAGACCTTCTACTATGGCATATAAACTGAAGGCTCCTGTCAGACCTCTGTGGTAAACAGCTGCTTGAGGGGGTATTTATTTTATTTTATTTTTATGTTTCAAAATAAAAAACTTTAATGTCATATAATTTCACCCTTCCACCACTGTGTTTAAGGTGTTCAGCATATATTTTACTTTCAGAAAATTTTACATATCTCTAATATTTTTGACAGTGAAATATTGTAGGCACTAGCTATTTGCATATAATTGTGGCACATAAATATGATTTGCAGCTTCAACACTTAGTTATCTGTGGTCTGCATTGGTTAATTTCCTCCTTTCAAACAGCATAAGTCTGGTTTGAAGCATATGTTCAGTCATCAACATCTGGTATTCCTTAACAACTTAGCACTTATGCTAGCAGCAAAGCTTGTTAATTAGCTAGACTTCCACTTTTTACACATTTCAGATACATATATGAGGGGTGTTCAAAAGACATGCTTCTGCAGAACAAAGACCATCGCAGTTAATTCAACAAAACTTTTACTATCCTTCAAAGTACCCCCCTCTAGTATCTATGCAAAGTCGCAGACTAGACATCTGTGCCAATTCTGGAACACTTAGTGGAATGCCAGTTGGGGAATATTCCACAACTCTGAATGAATGCATTTTGCAAGGTCTTGCACTCTTGAAAAGGGCTCCCCAGCAAACAACTTTTCAGTTTTTGGAAACACAAAAATCTCATGGTGCAAGATAGAGTGAATATACAGGATCAGATAGCTGATTTTTTTTCCTACTCAAGATAGGCATAACTTGCTGAGTTTTGTGGAAACTGGCATTGTCATGAAGAAGGACCCTTGACAGGCTTGTTGTTAGATGCTGCTCCTTCATCTCCTTAAGCATTTGGGCAAAACAATATTGGTGAAGTATTGACCATTTACAGTCACTTTTTCAGGTAAGGTGTCATTGGCTACCACTTCATGGTAATGGAAAAAAATTACGAATCTCCTCTTCCTTGATGAAAGTCTTTTCTGAGTATTTGGGGGACATGGTTCATCTTCTGCAACTCAAGCATAGTTGTCAATCTTTCTAAGAGTTTTATAGTAATAAAACCACATCTCATAACCTGTGATATATCTTAACTGTTTGAGTTGACTAGGTTCAAAACTCCCAGCATCTCCTTGCACAAATGAACAACAGACATTTTTTGCTGTTCTCTCAGTTTGCAGTACCCATTTGGCACAGGTCTTTCAGAACTTTAATTTAAATGTTGATGAATAATTGTTCCCACATTGCCAATCGATACACTGGCATCTAAACTTATCTCCTGAATGGTAAGGTGAGAGTTTTCTTTAATGAGTTCACATACAGCAGTGATGGGTCTCTCGTTCATGGCTACCTTTGGTATTCCTGCACGAGGGAGGTCTTCAAAGCTCTGCCATCCTTTTCTGAATTTGGGCATCCATCCTGTAGTAGTGCCATATGAACAGGTATGATCCATATACTTGTGATAAATTGGCATGAATTTTTTTTCCATATTGTTCTCTAACTGCATCTTATGAAAATGTAAAATCTTTCCCATCTTCAGTAGGCTCCATAGCAACAATCCACAGATTTTGCAGACCGAACTTTCCACCCCACCAGTGGAGAGAAATAATGATATGGCCTTTGTTTTTTGCACATAATGACTAGTGTAGACAAGCTTTCAAACAAGCTGTAGCTCATTAACTTGTAGAATGAGTGCAAATCTACAGGCACATGTCAAGAGCTTTTTGAATATCCTCCATAATGCTATTTTAAAGTTCTTGTTTTTAACTAAGTTCTTTACACCCATGATGTTTTATTTCATTGCTGTAATGTATATTCTTAAAGTTATTGTTTTTATCTATATGCTGCTTTTTCCTATTTATAAAATTTGTTTTTATTCTTTTATTCACTTTATGACCTTTGTCTTTAAATCTTAGTTTGTAGGTTCCAAGATTTTTAACTTTGTTTCTTCCTTTTATCTTGTTTGCATTTGATCACGATGCTTTATAGCTTTTGATCATGCATTATAAAATTGCAAACAACTAAACACTTTTTACACATCTATACCACAGTGGAATGCTGATCAGTTTTACAGGTTGCATTTCAAAACTCATAGCTTATGAACAACTTTTCAAAAATTTTCCACTGTTTGGTTCATCACAGATGCTTATATTTATAACTACCCCAAACTTCACACAGGTCCAGACCATGTTCTTAGGGATAGGACAAACCTCTGGACACAGGTCCAGAGGTTTGTCCTATCCTTAAGTAGTATTGATAAGATTTTTCTAAATACAAATTCCAAGATTGTGCATTTTTCTTAAAACTAATTTCAGTATGCCCATTCTCACCTCTCCTGACACAAACAAAGCCTCACTTTCCAATTTTTGGCAAACGCTAAAATTTTCTGAATAGGGTACCAACTGTCAAACTTAAACATCAGGGTTCTCTATACAATGTTCAAGTTTATATGGATTGATTTCAACATATGTTGAAAGCAGTGCATCATTTGGTGAACAACTGAACATCAGTTTGATCTCACATACCTTTATAGTGGACTCTGTAGTCCTTTTCCTATAGTACAGAGCATTTGCCACAATTACTCCTGCCCAACATTGAGATTTCATTTGTTAACCCCTCTTATATGCACTTTAGAGATGATAGTCTCGAACAATCCTGAAGTGATTTCCGTAATTTGACTAGTTACAACCCACTGAGTACCAAAAATAACACCTTTCGAAAGTCAATTATATGTCTTTCCAATCATGTGGTCAAGTGTTGGTCAGTGGCTACGATGCTTGTGATTAAGACAGCTCGGGATGCCTGTGTGTGTGTATTAAATCAAATTTGCAGAAGTTGCTAAAAATTCACATTAGGAATTGTTCACAATTCAGCAGCTTAAAACAGAAGCAAAATATCCCCAATTCATTTTGCATCTTCAGTCAACACACACACTTGCAATTCTTCAATTCCATGATTGCAGAAAATATATTAGACTAGTGCTTTTTGCAACTGAACAAAAATAAACAGTTGCAACATTTCACACAAGTCTCAATTTCTAAAATGAAAATATAATACAAGGAGACTACTGCAAGATATTAGACCAAACAGAACATATTTGTCAGGAATATGAAATTTATATTTATCATAGTTGAGTAATTTTTAATTATCAAGAATTAATATTAATACATTATTAATTGTAAAGCAAAATAAATTAATATAATTTAAATTTGAATTGTCAAGGTTACACTTTGATCTGTACTCTGTTTTGGCCTTTGTGACAGGGATCTGGCTGAAGGTAAGTTGATTCCAAGTGATAAGACATTACTGAAATTATTGTTCAGCTACTTAAATTTGTTACACATTTAATCACATGACAAAACATGATCAAGATACAATACACTACAGTCCAGCAAACTTCAAAACATTGAACAGAACTCTCAGGGTTACAAATTATAACATGACATTGAATCAGAACTGTTCAATTATTCTAACATTTTTAATGCATTTATGTTCACTTTGGTTAAGTAGTAAAAATCTTGAAATTAGATTCTGAGTTGCCACTATAAAACAAATATATATATATAAAACATAAAATCTACTGGAAGTGATATTTTAAGTTGATAAAAATTAGTTAAATGTAAGGATTACAAGAAAATATGATAAATGTTCAAACTTTATTCCATCTAAAAGTCTTTAACCGATCATAGAAAAATAAAATCATCAGGTTTAAAGAAGGTGGATCAAACCAGTTTATTTTTACAAACTGAAATGTTAAATTTTAATTAGTTTGTTCACTCAGCACATGCCAAACTTATTTGTTCTAATGCAACTTCTAAGATAAATATACACAGTCATATAAGAATAATATGACCACCTACCATACATATACTATGATAAGTGGTCATATTATTCTGATACAGCTATGTAATTGCTGACAGATAAATATTTTGTGGAAAAATTTTCATCAACATACAGGACTTGAACCTGCATCTCTCCAGAAACATGGCTTGTTTTTGGAGAGATGTGGGTTACTGTATGTCGGTGAAATTTTTTCCACAAAATACTTATTGATATATTGACGTTAAAATGTCAACTAGGTAATGCTATGATTGTCACCTATGTTTGATGACAGATTAAAATCTAATGGAATAATAACTGATTATACCTCAAATAAATATTTATTCATAAAGCATTTTCCTTTAAAAAATTTTGTTAATAGGCCGATTCATTCCACTGATTCTTTCCATTTAGTTTATGAGACAAAATTAATTTTAAATTCTATAAATGCAGTTTTTAAAAATGCATAGTATAACACATAAAAGACAATATTTAAGTTTTAATACTAGATTATACTTATTAGAACTATATGAGGACATAAAAAATGGGAACCATTGCTTGTTTAAATACACAAATAAGAACTTTATAGATCTTTCATAGTGCAGTAATTAAAATTAAATTAAAACCTTTAATTCTCTATGACACTCTGAAATATTTTTAAGCACTTCAACAAATATTCTATGTTATCGAGGATTAAAAGTTAAGGGGATTTTATGTACCATACCATAGAAGATGGGTAGTGAGAGGAGCTTCTGGGATGCTATCGAGTGACAAGTTTTTTTGCTTTTGAGGCTCTTGCTGGCAAGTGGCGACTCAGTAGAATTTCAGGTGATGCAGGATGCTGATAATTTATTTGATCGAGGTTTTGTGACTGCAGTAGTGTCAGAAGTAACCAAAAATACTTTTGGTAGCATAGTGCTTAAAAACTTTGAAGTTCACAACAAGTGTTTTGCATCCTTACTTTGGGCACATCCATCAGGTGGCAAGTGATCAACATTGAGTGAGAGGTACTTGGTTGTTCAGCATGGGGGAGGGGTGGGATGCCATAAATTGCATTGTCAGTGGCTCAGCTCTGAGGTTCAGAATGGCCAGCATATGTGCGGGTGGCTGTAATGCGATTTGCAAATGGAGGTTGATAACAGGGTGTGAAGTTATGGGAACCTGAACTTCCCACAATTATTTGTCAAAATTAAATTACACAAACCTTTGAAACCCTTTAGACCACTAGTTGTCAAACAAAATTCTCCCACATATAACCTAGAAAAAGCACTCTTGATTTTTTGCCCCATATCCCCCCCTCTCCACACACACACAGAACACTATCCAGTCAAGGGCAGACCTAATAACAGACTTAAAACCATAACTGTTACCCCCAACTGCACCCTACATTCATTCGATATTGTTGCATTCTACCCTAACACACCTGTACTTGATGCAACTATGTGACTAAAAACCAAATGGCTTAAAGCAGCCAGACCCACAGCACTTGAGTATTTCACTACAGAGGATGCCTCAACCTGGCCACTAAGATCAACTAGTTTCAAACCGACAGCAGAATCTTTGTCCAGAACAAGGTATCCCAATGGGCTCCCTCCTCTCTGGATTGTTGATGGATATCGATGATATCTTAATTATCTAGCAACACCCCAAAGAACAATTAAATTACTACCTAAATTTTAGTTAAAAGATTCTGAAAAAAATTAATTGCCGACACGGCAAGAATCGAACTTGCATCTCTCCAGATTCATGCCAGAGTGCGATACCATTGTACCATGCATCGGACAACTCTGGCATGAATCTGGAGAGATGCAAGTTCAATTCCCGCCGTGTCGACTATGAATTTTTTTCAGAATCTTTTAACTAATGTTTGATGTCTACATCAACAGGGTAATCTGTGTATTCACTATGGATTGATACCTAAATTTAACACAATCTTCCCCACCCTTAAATTTACACACAAAGAACAAAATGGATACGTACCTTTCTTAGATATTAACTTACACCATACTTCCACTAAACTATATACCTCAGTGTACACAAAACCTACATTCATTCCTATCATAATAACTAGCACCTATGCCACTCAAACAACTACAAATTATCAACTTTCACCTGCACTTTACCAAAGTCTATACATACTGCAATACCCAAGAAGCACTAACAATGAAATAAAATACTTTTTTGAATTTGCTGAACAGGCCGGATATAACTCGTACACCATCAACAAAGTTCATAAACAAATAAAATGCAAACAATACCAAAACCCTCCAACACCTATAAAGAAATGGAAAAATACAAAATAGCCCTACCATACATCAATAATAATTTCACATACTCTTAAAAATACTCTAAAAACCATTCCATTATAAAGTCCCAATTAAAATGTCACAAACTATATCCCAACTTGTTCAAAATAATTGCGACAATGTACCCAGCTGTGGTCTATAAATGGTAGCTAGGTAGTCACTCGAAGGAGAGCTATGCACCAATCCCATGTGATGATGCATAGAACAGGCCAGGCCTAGCACCTAATGTCCGACCCCGCCTTCTCGTGGTGCAAACCGTTAGTACCTTTCAAAAGAGATACTCTCTTGTGGAAGTGAATGGAATGGGAGGGTTGCCAGATTAGTGTGGCCTACTGATCTGGACATCTATGGCTACTTTTCTTTTTTTCTACCCGGCTGAGGAGTGGTCAACCACACAGGGTCCTGGTGCTGACCATATACACCAACCTGAACGGAATTATGGCTCTCAGCTTGATTATGGATCCTGATTTTGCTGCACTGGTGGGCTTTTGTGGAGGGAAAATCTTCCACTGTGTTTTCTGTTTGTGGGTTGACAGTCCCAAGGGAATAGATTCACAGGATATGTTTATCAGCTGGTGGATAATCCTGAGCAGAGGTCATCGCAGGCACCTGAACTCTTTGCTTCTATTGGCATAGTCAAATTCTACATTGGAGGAAGTCTTCCAGTGTAGATGGCTACAGCCTTTAGTGGTGGGGGAACGGGTCTTTGCCACATGTCTGCAATTAGGGGGCTGTTTGATATTGTCGGCATTCCCTCTCTCAATAAACATAGTTTCTTTAAACATCATAAAGTGTGTTTAGGGGGATGTGATGAAATTACCACATCCCCATAAACACACTAACCATTTTCTCTCCCTAGGTAGTTGGAATGTGAGGACTCTGCACAGAGCTTTTTTTCTCACCTTGCAAGAGACCAGATGGACAGATAAAGGTCAGATTTTTAAAAATAATCTTAAATTTCTCTTTTCAGGGAGGGACAACAACAAGTATCACCAAGGTGTGGGTCTGCTTCTCAGCAGACACGCTAGTGATGCTCTTCTAGGATATGAGTGCATTAATGAAAGGTTTCTTACAGCAAAATTCCAGACAAGTGTTAAAGATTTGAATGTTATCTGTTGTTATGCCCCCACTGAGGATGCCAATGAGGATGAGAAGGATAGGTTTTATGGGCAGCTTCAGGATATTTTGAATTCTGTCAAGAAAGGAGATATTACCCTTGTTCTAGGTGACTTCAATCCCAAAGTTGGTACTGACTCTGACCTTTGGGTGGGGTGATAGGCTCTTTTGGTATTGGGAGCTGCAATGGGTAGCATCTCCTGTAAACTTAATGGTTTGAAAATAGCTAACATGTATTACAAACACAGCGACATACATAAATACACATGGGTTTCACCTGATGGGCTGCATAAGAATATAATTGATTATATATTAATTAACAGCAAATGGGGTAGTTCTGTTAGGAATACCAGGTCATATAGGGGAGATGAAATTGGATCTGACCATTACCTTGTTAAAAGTGTCTTGCAATTTAAACTTAAAAAGTGTTGTGTTAGGGTTAAAAAATTTACCTTTAATACTGAAGCTCTGAAAGACCCAGTTATAGCCAAAGCTTAAAATGATAGGTTACTTAGCCATTACGACAGTCATGGTTTGCTTACTACTGAAATTGAGGAAGAATGGGACCATTTTAAACAGGCTTTTCTTGAAACTAAAAGTACTTTTTTAAGAAAAAAGTAGCACAGGAGGCAGAATGATTTGAGTGATAAGGCACTTGAGCTTATTTCAGAAAGAGGGAACTGCAGGAATGTCCTTAATACTTTACTAGTCCTAATAAGAAAGCATTACAGAGAGCTTAATAAATGTGTAAAGGATCAGTTAGCTGCTGATAAGAATCTTTGGTTTGATGGCTTGGCTGACAAAGCCGAAGAAGCAGTTAGACAGCACAACTGCAGAGAGCTGTACCATATAGTTAATGTTTTGTGTGGTAGAAAACAGACAGGTATACAGAGATTGAAGGATAAACAAGGTAAGGTTATAGAAGGTGAGGATTGTGTCATGGCTAGGTGGGCTGAGCATTTCAGTGTTTGCAATGATGATAAGCCGTCCCGTGGCCGAGTGGTTAGCACACTTGGCTACTGATCTAAGGGACCTGGGTTCGAGCCCCGGAATTAGGCATGGATGTGTGTGTCGTTTTTCTGCTGAGGTCCTGCCATCCTCTCAGATCTCCTACTGTGGCATATAAACTGACAGGCTCCTGTCAGACCTCTGTGGCAAGCAGCTGCTTGAGGGGGTATTTATTATTATTAATGATGATAAATGCATTGGTGGCTTTAATGTTGGCCCTATAACACAATCTGAAGTTATTTTGGGTATTTCTAAACATAAACTTCATAAATCCCCAGGAGTAGATGAAATTACTATGGAAATGCTTAGAGCTGGGAATGTTTCGGTTACCACTTGGATGACTGAAATTCTGAAAATCTTTTATGATAAAGGCATGGTTCCTAAGGATTTTACCAGAGCTATTATTATCCCTATTTTCAAAAAAGACGATCGCAGCTCTTGTGTTAACTATAGTGGTATCGGCCTACTTTCCTGAAGAATCTGGTTGACAGGCAATTGTGTGATGAGCAGTGTGGATTCAGAAGTGGTAGGGGATGTGTGGATCAGATATTTTCACTTAGGCAGATTCTTGAGAAATGTTTAGAGTTTCAGAAACCTTTGGTTGCTAGCTTTGTTGATTTCAAAAAGGCTTTCTACTCTGCTAATAGTCATAATTTGTGGTTGATTGTGAGATCATATGGTATACCAGACAGGTTAGTTAACATAATGAAAGGTCTCTATAATAACACTGAGTTGTGTGTGAGAGTTGGTAAGGCTTGTAGCAATTGGTTTAGCATTACTTCTGGTGTTTGACAAGGGTGCATTTTGTCTTCTTTTCTCTTAAATTTCGTCATTGATTACGTTATACGAAATTCACTGCAAGGAAAAGATTTTGGCCTTAATGGTCTGGAGATACAAAAATTTCTGATTTAGATTATGCTGATGATTTAGCCCTTTTGGCAGATGATGTTGATGAGATGAACTCTTTCATTTGAGCTGATGATGAGAGTGTAGTAGAGTAGGTTTGGTTATAAACAGAGAGAAAACTAAAGTGTGAAAATTGGTCAGGCAGGCTGTGATTCAGTTAACCTGAATGGATGCAGTCTTGAGCAGGTGTCACAGTTTAATTATCTTGGGAGCTATGTAACAGATACTGGTGATATGCGGCATGAGATTAACAGACGAATAGGGATTGCTGCTGGGTCTTTTAAGAATCTATGGAGGGTATGGAGAACATTTAAAAATGTCATAGATAATTAAAGATTTTAATTTTATATTAATATATATATATATTGGTTCTTAGACACCCTGTATAAGAAAATGAGATACATATTCCAGAAAGCAATATTTTAATTGAAAGCATAACTCAATAGTTTTGAACATAATTAGTGAACATCATATGCACTGTTCAGGACCATGAGTATGTCTCAATTGGTACATATTTCTCTTCTTGCCCTACATGCTGCAGCATATATCTTGTTATTTGCTCGGGTGTTTCTCTTATTCTTGCTTTCAAATGATTCAGGTCTTGTATTTTGCCCATGTAAACATAATCCTTTACAAAGCCCCACAAGAAAAAATTAAGGGGTATCAAATTAAGGGCTCCAAGTTGGTCATAAAATTGGAATACCCCTGCCAATCCATCTGTCAGGAAATGTTGCACTAAGACTTCCATAAAATCTATTGGGAAATGTGGTGGTACACCATCTTGCTTTAAAATTATATTGGCTGCCTGTGAAACTATTTGAAGTGGGAGAATGTACAGGTATAACATTCAATGTGATACCTTTTGTGCATTTGGTGACTGCTTCCTGAAAATTTTGTCAGACACCCTGTATATACTGATCAGCCAATACAATAAAACCACCTCTCTGTTATGCAAAGAAATGTGCATGCAGCCAATCAGTGTTACGTGCCAATGTTGCAAATGATATATATAATACCTGGGTTGGAGCTCTTGTAGGCAGCATTTTGTATTATCTCAACATGGGAAAAGCAAAGGATTTATCTGATTTCGACAAAGGCCAGATCACTATGACAAGATGCCTAAAGAGCATCTCCAAAACATCTCTTGGTAACATCATCACACCCCTTTATAGCGACTGTATTCCCTGGGAGAGATGGCATCTTTCAACAAGACAATGCCCCATGTCACACTGTGAAGAAGGTTCAGGAATGGTTCCTAGAACATGATGAGGAAATCCATTTATTGCCATGGCCCCCAAAATTTGCAGGACATGAATTCTATCAAGCATTTGTGGTTTGAGTTGGAGAAACGGGTATGAGCAGCATCACCCAACCACATAATTTAACTGAACTGTGGGATCTTCTGTTGCAGTCATGGTACCAAATATCAAGTGACATTTCCAACATCTTGTTGAACCAATGCCTCATCAGGTGAGAGCTCTTTAGGAGGCAAGAGGAGGACCTACATCATATTAGGTAAGTGGTTTTAATGTTTTGGTTGATTGGTGTATGTCTAATGTAAAAAATATAATGCTTACAATTCTGGTAGGGGTGAGTGGGGCTCCCATACTATAGTGAACACTAAAAATTAGTGGACAAAAACAAAAAAGATAGGAGCAAAATATACAAAAATAAAGAAAAACAGCATGACATGAAAAAGCGAATCTAATAACTTAAGGACTCCACTCTTGAGATTTCAAGTTCAAAGGAAAAACAAGGGGTTCCACAAATATTTCTTGCTTTTGTCCCTTGAATGCTAAGGATGGCACTGATGTTAAGTACACTTAAAAAAGGACAAATATTAAATGCTATATTATATTTTTTTTATAAACTTATGTATATTGCTTTTGATCCACCATACCAGAAACATATTGCATACTGAATTACAGAGTAAACCAGGCATAGTACAGCCCAGTTAAGAATTTTTCAAGTTTTGTTAAATATAACTGGCCATTTTTTGCTCAGATTATTAACTAGGAAAAGAAATTCTACTATGTTTATATCTATATATACTTTTAATTTTTAATCAAGAAGTACAGATATTCCATCTAAGCTTCTAATTTATCTCAGATTCCCACTTTCTAATTCTTCAGATCAGGACTGGATGTAGGGGAGGGGGCATGCCCCTCTTTTGAGAATGATAGTAAGGGTAATGGAGGACAAAATTATTAAACTTGGGCATATTTCCTGCATCTTTCATTAAAATTTTTAAAATCTCTATCTCTATAACAAAAGGAAAAATGTTATACTGCAATGGAAATCCAGTGAAATTTCAGAAACAACTGAAATTTCAAACTTCCATCAGTTTCCATCCCTCATCAATGTATTTACTATGGAAATGATCATTCATAAAGACTTGCTTATAATTAACAAATGCTTGGTGTGACACTGCCTAGGGTTAGCCACCATTGTTATGAATAATTATAGCCTCAGGAAATTTTTACTTACATGGTTTATAAAAGTTCATTATTGTAATGATTTGCAAAATATGCTAAACAAACCAGATTTGAATGTGTTATGGTTTGATTAAATATGTTTTTTTATACAAACACTATCATAAATAAAATAATTAAAGTTTCAAGATTATCCTTACATAAGTTTCATATATTTTAATTTTTTTCTAATAGCATGTTTCATTCTGTTAAAATACATTTTTGAACATAATACTGCTAATAATGGTTTTGGTATTATTAACCCTTACAGTGCCAAGAGTTGATCACATGGTTTTCAAAAATCACCACAAATGACCTTGTAATGAGTTTTTAATACTTATTTACATTTCTTTCCTTTATGTACTTTTATATACTTTTTTATTTTTTATTCAGAATTAAAAGCTCTTTCTCTTAGTATGCATTGTGAACTATTTCTTCATTAGCTGTTTCATAACATAGCTTAGAAGTTTAGTTGCATTTTTAGAGAGAGAAAAATTCACTGTAAGGGTTAAGTCACTTTTATTTTCTCAACTGCTCTTGTAAAGCAATAATTCATAAAATTTGCTGGAGAGGAAAACTGAATTTTGTGAAGAGAACTACATGCACTCATATACATTAGACACATTTTTTTGCTGTATTTCAGTATAATCAATCATTTGCTATAATTTGCACTAATAATTAATTTGTTGCTCAGTGGCAGAGGGACTCCAGTTGTGCTCACCAGCATTCATGATTGAAAAAAAAATTTTTGGATTCTTCAATCAATAGCAGCACTACACCTATGCTGGTGTGAAATGTCAAGATCTCTCTACTAGTGTCACTAAAAGAAAACTGAAGGTCTTCTACTGGCACTTGATCCTCTTCCATGTCAACTACAGTGGTCACCTTCTGAGCAATGCCTCTGCTTCACTGCTGAGCAAATTGGCCATTGTCCACACTATATCTCTGTGCCTCTGTCTTGGACTCTGCCCTAATACACCTAATGTATCTGTCATAGCAGAGGCTGATGACCTGCCTTTCTGCCTACATTGGAAGAGCAATATGTCATCTCTCGAAGCACCACTCCCTCCACTTTAACCATAAGCTTCTCAGGAAGTTGCAAGACAGGCCAGACTCTGCCATCACTGTGTCTGTCACTGATTTCTACGACTGTGTCCTCCCTGCTAGCTCCGCTGCTGACAATACGCTCTTTCCTAACCTTCCACCCTGGTGAAACAGTGATCTTATAATCAATGTCACTGTCCCTTCTCTAGGTCAAAAGAGCAACTCCAGTGGCCATGAGGCTTCTCTCTATCTCCTATGTCACTGCATGATATGAGAGATGTACTGAGATCTACACTGACAGATCTGTTGATCAGGAGAGACGGCATGTTGCCCCTCTCTTTGCCATCTCTCATATTGACAACATCGGAGGCTTCCACCTCCTGCATATCACTTCATCCATCTGTGCATCTCCTTCATCCACCTGTGCTGAGCTTCACACTATCCTTGAGGCTGCAACTTTCATCCACAGCCTCGGGAGTGGCAACTTTGTCATCATCTTTGACTCGAAGTCAGCCTTGCAAGCCCTCCAGAAGAGAGACAGCAAGAGCTGTAATCTCTTCCTCATTCAGAAGATCAGGGAGACATGCTCCAAGGTCACTTCTGCTGGCATCACGATCCATTTCCAGTGGATCCCCTTGCTGGTCGGACCACGAAAGAGGCCCTTGAGAGTCAGAGGTATGCAACTAATTACCCTCACTCTCTCAGTGACTGCAAGAGTTTCTCAGAATTGATGAGCCAATATAGTCTTGCCCAGTGGCAGAGGGACTCCAGTTCCTCTTTCAGGTACCTGTAGACCCTTCTCTCACTGCTCCTAATCTTGAAGACTTTTGCAGATCTGAGACCCTCCTAAATTGTCTCCGAGTTGGTGTCATCTACAGCAACTCTATGCTTCATACTCTCAGTAGAGTGTACAGTCCTAACTGTGACACATGCAGCACACCTGAGACTATCTCATGTACTACTCAACTGCTCCCACTATAATGCTGAAAGAGAAGCTTTGTTCTGGGAGCTTCATGCTATTGGAACCACTGACTATTCCATCATCTCCCTTCTTGGATCCACCAGAACATGAAACTACAGTGAACAATCTTGCGACTGGTCACTGATTTCTTTCAGAATATTGGCAAGGTCTAATGTCTCTTACTTTAACGAGATTAGCATTGTTAATAGTTTCAAGAGACAGCTGAAAGGTAGTTTCTTCTGCCTCTGCTATCTCGCCCACCTGTTGTGACTGGTGTAGGGAGCCCCTCATTGGAGGCTAATTTCATCATGCTTACAACACTTTGAACCTTGAAAGAAGGAAAAGGACATGACTAGAGATAAAAATATCATCATTACTGTATAAACTCTTTAAAATCTTTCACATCTCTTAAAAAATTTACAATCAGGAAATACTGAGAAAGGAGTTTGGCACTATCACATTTACAAAAAATTAGGTGAGCTCCAATATGGCTTTCAAAGAAATCAGACTGGTAGACTGTTTATGCTGATGGAAATTACCACCAATGCTATAGCGATTGAAATGCTATAATGATTCTGGCAAACAATGATTTGTTGCTGGTCTTGTCATTGAAAAGGCATATATGATATCATATGATTCAAGATAGATCAACTTTATGGAAAAAGATGAGAATATTGGGAATCCCAAATGATTTTGTTCAGCTCTTGAAGATGTATACCCAAAAAATGTTCATATGTCCATGAATTTAATAAAATTCAATCGGACAAAGTAATGAGCAATCATGATATAAAACAATGTTGTCCTCTTTTGCCTCTTCTATTCCTATTTCATCTTCGACCCTTAGAAGACCAACTTCTCCAAACTAATATTGGATTAAAATTACCAGATAGTTTGAATCTTGGTTCTACATTTTGTGTTCCTATTTTCTTTGCAGATGATATTATTTTCTTTGAAGAGTGTAGAGTTAATTTAGAGTCCATCTTTGAAGAGATATACCAGTTTGGAGTTGAATCATTCTTGAGATTTAGTTCTCATAAAAGTATGGTATTAGCTTTCAAATTGTACAGAGATGATGAGGAGTTTTCACTGGTCCAAATACAGTTAATCTGGTGTCAAAAAATCAAATACATTTGAGTGTTATTTAACACAGGAAAATATACTGCTCACAAAAATTAGGGGATATTTCAAAACGAATATGAAGCGATAATGTATCCCCTAATTTTTGTAAGCAGTGTATTTTCCTTATTCACACAGGCAGATTCTTAAAATGAAGCTGCAAAGGTATACCAGAATTGTTAAAAATAAGGCAGTTTTCTCCTACAATCATTTTGAAGTCTCAAGAATACTTTGCAAAAGTGTTGCAATCCCAGCCTTGACATATGCTAATGCAGTTTTGGTACTAAGCCAGGAGCTTGGGAACTCTTTTGAGGCAGCTCAAAAGCATATTAATCAATTTGCCACTAATTTAAGTTTCTTTGTACCATATTGTGTTGTCATTGGCTGGAGCACTTTTGAATGCCATGAAGCAGAGAGTAAATCACTATTAAGAGAAATGCTGCTGGCCAAGAAGGCTTTCAAATTTGAAAGGTGTCTGGCACCAAGAGTTGGAAATATCGAATGGTTTTTCTTGTTGGGAAAAAGCTGTTAAAGGGTGAAAAGAAGATCCCAAGAAATCTGGAAAAGTCAGGTGGGAAGAAATCGAGCCTTGCAGAAACCTATAGTAGAAAGGAAAAATATATGAAAGTTATGTATTTTTAAAATACTCACGGCAGCTTGCTTTTATGTAAAGCTAGAGCCAGTGCATTACAAACAAACCTTTGTTTAGACCAATTCCTTCAAATCTCAGATAGTTGTGGTGTATACAGTTTGGTTGCAGATTCTATTGAACACATTATTTTGGAATGTCATAAGTTAGCTTGTGCGAGATCAAATTAGTAGTGGCCACAAGAAACCTTATCGTGGAGTTCTGAAGTGAAACTCTGTTGGTTTTGGAATCAAAGGCAATGTTATCTGTGATGAAGAACCAAGCAAAGTTAAATGCCTGTTAGAATACTGGCAAAGAAAATTCAAAAGAAATGAAATTTAATAGCCAGATTTTTCTTCTGAGAAGAAGGAAGTCAATGACTAACTTTAAGAATTTTCCACTCTTATCTACCAGACATTGCCACTGTCAGATGAACAATTATCATCAGCCATTATCAAAGTATTCTCTTTACTTGTGCCATTTCATTGCAAAATTTCTCCCCATCCTTCAACTCTGATGGGTAAAAATTGAGAGGGCAAAAGAGAAAGCATGTTGCACTTTATTCAGTCAAAAAATTGAAAACTATTTTTTAAAAAAAGCTAAAAGTAGAGAAAATAGGAGCAAACTTATCCAGGAATATAATAGTGAATCATTTTGCTATATGAGATAAAAGTGCAGAAAGAACTAAATATATTATTATTATATTTGAATGTTGTTTTAAGTTCTTCCTTGTTTCTTTATAATCAAATAGATGCTACCCAAAAGGTGAATCCAAATAGTGAGTACAACACATGCATTTAAAAATAACATTACAATGCATGATAACATTTACAGCGGCTGTTTATTGCAATTTGTTTACATTTAACAAATTAGATTATTTACATTTGTAACCATTAGCACTATCAAAATTTCAGTAGATGTTCACAGTGCAGTAATTAAAATTAAATTGAAATATTTTAATTTTCTATGGCACTGTATCATATAGAATTAAAGATTTCAATTTCATTTTACTAGCACTATCTTTTAGTCATTAATGAATGTTTAAAGATGCAAACAAGTTGATTGTTGGTGCTTAATATTTATTGAAATGTGCTTCTCCAAAAATACTCAACCACTACATACACTGCTCTAAAACTTGTGGATAATTTTAAAATTTAACACCCTTCAATCTCAAAAGGTGTCATATTTTAAACAGTTTTACTGTGTATATATTTAAAGAAACCTTTCTAAAACCAGATCAACAGAATAATTACTGATCTCCCCAATTCAATTTTGCAACACATTAAATCCCTTAAAATCAAAACTTTTCTTCCCCAGAAACAGAAAGGACATTTGCACACTTAACAAGCATAAGATCTTTAGTGTCACCAACATTTTTAGTTGGCAATGCTTTCACAAACATTTTTCATTAGTATGTGGCCGAGTGGTTAGCACGCTTGGCTACGATCTAAGGGACCTGGGTTCGAGCCCCGGATTAGGCATGGATGTGTGTGTCGTTTTTCTGCTGAGGTCCTGCCATCCTCTCAGATCTCCTACTGTGGCATATAAAGTGACAGGCTCCTGTCAGACTTCTGTGGCATGCAGCTGCTTGAGGGGGGTATTTATATTATTTTTTGGAGATCTCTCAACCCATCAAACAAGACATCAGAAGAAAGAATTTTCATACCTTTTACACAGATCATCACAGTTACTTTTAATCCTTCGACATCCAGTAAATTTCAGAAAAGGGTAGAGAATATTAAAGACATAAAAAGAGCACTACTTGGAAGAGTCCATTTCAAAATTTCAGCCATTTTGGGCTGTTATGGGCGTTCAAGGATTAAAATGCTCAAAATATTTATATAAGTTCATAGATTTTGTTTATCTTTAAAGTGATTTGAAATTGAGCTTTAAAAAGTTTTTTTATTAATTTTATAAATTTAAAATTAGCCTTAACATTATGACAACAGTAGTATACCACAATAAAGGAATCCCTTACAAAAATGCTTCTTATTCCATACCCAATTTTAATTTTAAAAATGCTCTTTCTGATCTAAGTTTAGATATCCAAAATACACCAATTTACTTGATTTCAAACCCCTCAATTACCTCAGTACCATATATTCCATATATAGTGCAGTTTCAGTATCAGGGTCCCTGGGCATAAAAGCTGCAAATTTGAACTTTATAGGTTTTGTAGAATTTTGTATTGTATTTTGTAGAATTTATACAAATCTGAATACTGTTATTATACTATTTTTTAATTATTTTCATTAATTCCTTTATTACTTTATTAACCTTTAAAGTGTTGGAAGACATTATAGTTCCCAGAGAACTTTGGTGAAAGATTTTACATTTTTGCCAAATTTTCCTTTTAAAAGCTTTTTAAAGTTGAACATGAAAATTAAAAAATTACATTGTGTACAATAACATGATCAAGTTCTGTCATTGAAATTGAGCTTTAAAAATTTTTTTATTAATTTTATAAATTTAAAATTAGCCTTAACATTATGACAACAGTAGTATACTACAATAAAGGAATCCCTTACAAAATTTAGGATAAATTCTACAGCTCTTTAAATCACCATGTTAAACAGAAATGATAAATATTTCAGCACTTTTAAGGCTTTATACCTAATTCTTACTTGAAAAAATTATGTAACAGAGTTTAGCCAGAGAAAAAGCCCTGTATGACAAATATTGTAAGTTTCTGCTCCAGATGAGGTTAACCCATAACAGCAGAAGTTTCAACATATCATCATCAGCAGCATATATAAATTAAATCATATTTTTAAAACACAGTAGTCAAACAGTCCACTTTACTCAACTAATGATCTTGAGCAATAAATACTGTTTGGGTGATATATACAAGCAGAATGAAATGTAGCTGTATTTCACCATTAAAATTGCATCATTTATTCTTTGATTATTGTAAACTATTGATTACATGAAACAACTTTTCAAATTTAATTTCCTCTGCTACTTCTACCTACTTATAAAGAATTTATGAAATTTGACTCTCTAAGCTACAAAAGACAAATGTTTCGATTCAAAAAATTTTTGCTGAAAAATATCGCCCCCCTCCCCCAATTTTAACAAAATTTAGTTTCCTTTAACACTTTGCATTTTACTACTTAACAAATTAAAATTACAAAATTTCATTCACATAGTTGACTGCCTTTTAAAACACAACTCTCTTCTTATAAGGAATTCAATACGCTAGGTTCTGTTAGTTGTTAATGCGTATATTTACATCGAGACCAAAATACGCATCAGTAAACTACTGATGACAACAGCGATTGCCATATTAAGCCTTTCAATTTCGGGAAAAGTCGTTTGTGATGTAATCTCTGTTATAAATCAAAATAATTTTATTACTACGTTTAATAATATAATTTTACAAATTATTCTTTCGTTCGCTGTAACAGCATTTGATTCGTAAACACCTTGTTCGATATACGCAAGAATACTCTTATAAAGTTGAACAAACTACTACTTTACCTTTGTAATGAACTCTGAGGTTGTTTTGAGAGAGCCCAATGTAGGTAAATTTGTCCTTTGGGCTCCAGGAACGTGGAAGGGGTGTTTCATTTTCGTTTACCATCGGGTAAAGTAACTTCAAACGATCCACTTGCTGATTTGACGAAAATACTTGTGCATCATTCCATCCCAAATTCTCGTTCATTGTCGCCATTTGCCCTCAGTTTCCCGGATGTCATACCAACAGAATAGGGATTTAGGGGGACACGAAGCGTCACAGCTGACGAGATAGGTGAAGCCACTTTAACTATTATTAAAACTATCAATAAACAGTGAAAAATATTTAATCATTTGCATTGGGATGCAGAAAATATTAAAATAATTTTTCTAAAGGATTTATTTAATTTTCTGAAATTTAGACAACATTTTTTGCTGTTAAGTTTAATAACGCTAGTAAGAAGAGGTGCCTAACAGGTAATACACTGGTTTCCATCAAATCAATGGTTTCCATAAATTAAGGAATATCACTGTATTAAGTCAATGGGAAACTAACGTCAAAGCTCTATAACTTCTAAAATAAGATTTTTTTTTGTTTTGAAAAATGTGATTGCAGATGAAGATTTCAATCATATAAATCAATATCTCGATTTTCAACAATATTCGTTCAATGTTTAATGAGTTATGAAGTTTGAATATTTAGCAATAATAATGCCAGCCACAAAAATTGACTTCATAAGTTAAATAAAACTTAGTAATAAGTATTGTATCAAAGTGTTTAATAAAAGAAGTTTGTACTTTAGAACTTTGCGTAAAGAATTTTTTTCACTATTCTTCAGTTTTGTATAAGTTTCTTAAAACTGGCATTGCTGTTGTTAAACATTCAAACTTACATAATTCATTAAATACTGAAAGAATATTTTTTAAAAATCGAGATATTGATTTATTTGATTGAGATCTTTATCTGCAATCACATTTTTTAAAACAAAAAAAAAACTTATTTTAGAAGTTATAAGCTTTAGCATTAGCTTCCAATTGACTTGACATAGGGTTTTTCCTTAATTTATGGAAACTAGTGTATGTCGTGCTCGTTAAAGCGAGTAAATCAACGCAGTAAACCGATCTTCAGTTCCCTTTTCGATTTCGATTCTCCTTTGTGCATTTCGATTCGAGAATTAGATTTTACCCCTATTTTCCGGTATCTAATTTAGATCAAAATAAAAATTACAAATTATTTAAATTACGAGTATAGACAAAAACTTGAAAAAAAAAAAAACACGAAAGAAGCAAGTTATTTAAAGACGATATTCTCCAAGCACTAATTTTTCATCCTTACCTTGCTACGATTAACAAATTTATACTATCTATAAAAAGTGCCTTAAACGATATGTAGTACCTCATTTATACTAAAATCTTCCTGACTGAATCAGATTGTTTTCGATCTTGAGTGATCTTTTCGGTCTTAATGATCAGTGGGATCGAATGCTCATTCGATCCCACTGATTTCAATGTAATATTTAAAATACAGAAAGACACAAAAGGGCACTAAACAGGCCACGTTGAAGCTCTTGCAGAGTCAAAAAATAGGTTTTAGCTTCTTTTTCCCATATCATTACGAAAACGTCCTCTTATTCCTCATTCACCATAGCAGCATTGGTAGTCTTTGAGCTGCACTGGTGCTCAAAATTAAAGGATAATGTTTAAATTCGCACATAACGCGAAGTATTTTTAGGAGAATACAATGAAATTTGGTAAAGAAGTTTTTTTTTACATTACAAATGTAAATCTAGCAGAAAAAATTCGTAATCGTATAATGTTCATGAAGTAACATCATAATCGTGCAATTGGAGTGAAGGAGCAGTCCATGGAACAATACTTTAAATCTGTTAAGTTCGACATGAGGTACGTTAATATGGAGTATGATCACCCCTGACAGCCATGCAGATCAAGCAACGACTCCTCATACTATTTATGAGGATAGATGAGATCTTGAGGGAATAATGACCACTCCTCGACTACTGCTGTTTCTGAGTTTGTGGAGTGTTCTAGGAGGGGGCTGGCGAGCTCAAATGAGTCTCCCTAGAGCATCACATATATGCTCAATGGGATTGCAGTTAGGAAATTTGGGTGGCCACGGCATTCGACGAAATCTTCACCTTAGAGAAGATCGCCGACGTCATGAGCTCGATAAGGTGGTTGTTATCGTCCATAAGAGAAAAATCTGGCCCGACTACTCTCCAGAATGGCCTGACATATGGGTTCAGGAACTTGTCTCTGTATCACAAGGCAGTAACAGAGCCATTCGGTGCAGGTCTGTACGCCCTTTCTTCATGATTATTGCCCAAACTTCATGCCATGGTCACCAGAGTAATCCTTTTCTCTGATGTTCGAGGGACTGCTGTGAGTCCCTCGTTTTCACAAGGCACTTCGTGCAAATCAGTACTTAAGCTGAAATGCAATTCATCTGTGAACATGACATGCGTCTACTGGTCTGGACTCCAACTCCACGTTAAAGGAGCTTTCCGGATGGCAGCATAAAGAGTGACACAAATAACAGGTCTCCTAGTATAAAGGAATTGCTCACGAAGTCTCCTGTAAACAATATGCCTTGAAAACCTTGTTCCTGTAGCTGCTGCAAGCTTTAAAGACAGTTGCCTAGCAGTCATCACACTGTTCCGTCTGGCAATAAGATTCATATCGATCATCTGCAGCAGTTGTGGCTCTTGGACGGCTTTATCCTCATCGACGACGAACATCTATTTGTTTTGAAACTGTCTCCAGAGTCTTGACAGACATTTTGTGGAACATTCAATGCTCTCCAAATTTCTGTCTGGGACTGACCTGCCTCCATCCTTCCAATCACTCTCCACATCTGAAATTCATTCATATGATGTCTTCTGGACATAACCAGCTCGACGTGCCACTGAAGTGAAAGCAAGAGTTGCATAGAACAGCTACAAACTGCGAGTAGACTCGCGCGACTTCTTAACGCTTTCCTAATTTGCATATTCCGGCTTGTGCGGCGACTGTAAATGCGGGATAATTTTCCACTTAGCGTATTTCCATGTTCACCCATTTTCAATGCATTCTTTTACATACATCAGCAGCTATATATGTTTTTGTTGAATATCCATTAATTTTCAGCATCGGTGTATATAGGGAACTGGAGTGACGGCTTTACGTAGCTTGAATATGGCCGCTTATTGATTACATCCTCCGAGTACCAGTAGCAAACTGCCGTATCTACTTTTAAAGATAACATATAATCGGAAAAAAAATCATAATGGTTTCCTTTCCTGTTCCTATTTGGTGCAATAACAAGGAAAATGTTTATAAGAAACATTTGTCCAAAAAAAAATTAAGAGAAATTTTTGCTGTTAAATAATGTTGCGGTTTCAGATCCGAAATTCCGATCATAAACAGTCAATAGAAGAAACTACCGCTTTTGCTGGTCAACTCTTGAACTACCAGCAAAATACCAATTTTTAATTTGTGAGAAAGCAAATACAGGGTGATTCAAAAAGATGAACATAATTTCAATTGGTTATATTTCCTAAACTATACGTTTTATTTGAATTATGTAAATTACATTTGAAAGAGGATGTTGTAAAGTTTCGATTACTACCGCTAGAGCACTCTTGCGCCGCACAGCAGGGTCAGTGGTAAGCAACATGGCTACTATGCAACACAAGATTTTTTGCATTTCTGAGTTCAGTCAAATACAACATATTATTCAGGAATATAGCCAATTGTAATTGTGTACATCTATAAACTTTAACGTGTGTATAATCAAATGTAATTTACAGAATTCAAATACAACATATTGTTCAGGAAATATAACCATTGAAATTCTGTCCATCTTTTTGAATCATCCTGTATATTATTACCTTTTCAAGGGGCTAATTTTAGAAAGTTTTTTTCTGTCTTTTTCAGCAAACTGAGGTAGCTTTTTTTCATAAATTAATAAACTTCTTTAACCTTTCTACTGGCGTTTTATAGTACATATTTCCACAAAAAATATTATTCAAATAATATTTCATTTGTATTCAATAAAAATATTAAAAAAATATCCTCTCAAACTAGAGGTCCTGTATAGTTAGAGGCTGGCCTTCTTCTTCTTATACATACTTCTTTCTAAGCTGGACCTATTTGTAAAGGGGGCCTCGGCCCACTTATCATCAGGTCCATAGGAATAAAGGGCAGTGGGTGCGGATTAGAGGCTGGCTATCTCGGTGATTCACTGTCATTGGCTGACTGAATCACGTGGTTTATGGGCGCCATGTTTGTCGAACCGTGAGACGAAAGCCTTTGAGTTAGTATGTGTACCAAGTTAAAACTTCTCAGTTGTTATAGTTTTATACATTTCTACCACTTTTTTCTCTATAAAAGCTGTCGTATTTTATGAATTTGAGTTAGTATGTTTACCAAGTTAAAACTTCTCAGTTGTTATAGTTCTATACATTTCTACCACTTTTTTCTCTATAAAAGCTGTCGTATTTTATGAATGCCTCACTGCGCTACATTTGGGTGCAAAAATTTCACTCAAAGAAATAAATTAATGAATGTTGTTTTCCGAGAAACTCCATCAGAAGACGGAAATCGGCTGCAAAACGGAAATGAGCCAACTGAAAACCAACAAATAATTTTTTTTTAAGGTTCGTTTGAAAACGAGCTAATGTTTTCACTTTCTCATCTGCCTATGCCAATATTTGTTCATCTGTCTTTCCACCTGTCTGCACATCTACAGACAATCTGTTTTTTTGCTTTTAGAGCTAAATGAAAAATTCTTCTGGTGTTGAATAGGTGTGGAATATATATTGCGATTAGCAATTTTGAAAAATTTCAATAGCTTTAATAGCGCCCTCTAGCGATGGGAAAAATGGAAAATTATAAAATTTCAAACGAATATTACAAACAAACTATTTACACTGGAAATCTGCAATTTTGGTAGCAGAGTGTTATGGTCAGAAGGTTTACAATGGCAATAAGGTTTTGCCGTCTTAGCCAAAAAGGGGTGCGAAAATGAAACTTTTTTTAAGAGATAAACAAAACAATATATAAAATTGTTTTGTTTTACAGGCACTAACAAAATAGTAATAATTTACACAATATATGATAAACTCAGCGTTACCTGTATACGTTTAAACGTTTATAAATTAATAAATGTCTTTTGTGAATGTTGGCATTAGTTCAACAGGTTAAAATACTCTGACATGTTGTTGGAGAGATGCGGGTTCAAATCCCATATGTCGGCGAAATTGTTTTCTCCAAAAATATTAATATTTACATTTTTCGAATCCTCTTCAGTGGAATATCCAGTGTAGAGAGTGCTAAAAGCGGTATATAAAAACTCGAAAGGTGACCCCCAGCGGCGGAAAAAAGCTGGAAAATACTAAATCTTTAAATAAATATTGCAAATTAAAAACTATTTTTTCTAGAAACTTAAATTTTTGGTCATCGAGTGTAATGGTCAAGTGGTTTACCCTAATAGTAATAATTTGTCACTTTGCTAAAATGCAAATTTTCTGCTTTAAGAGATAAATGAAAAACTTTTTTTGCACATTTACAGGAATTGTGGTTAGCACGCTTGGCTACTGATCTAAGGGACCTGGGTTCGAGCCCCGGATTTAGGCATGGATGTGTGTGTCGTTTTTCTGCTGAGGTCCTGCCATCCTCTCAGATCTCCTACTGTGGCATATAAACTGAGAGGCTCCTGTCAGATCTCTGTGGCAAGCAGCTGCTTGAGGGGGTATTTATTTTTATTTTTTATAATAAAATATCAATAGTTTAGTTTCTCAATTATATAGTAGTTCGAAATTCCACTGTTAGAATGTGCTGAAATGTAAAATAACTAGAAGAACGCTTATCGCATCTGGCGCATATGGGAATCACATTTTCAAAGAGAATGAAATACTTTCTTTACCTACTTTTTCACTCCTTAAAAGTTTTAATTATGGCTGTTCGTGTTGTTTTTCTCCTGAGGTCCCGCCATCCTCATGGACCTTCTACTATGGCATATAAACTGACAGGCTCCTGTCAGACCTCTATACAAGCAGCTGCTTGAGGGGTTATTTACATATATTTTAATGTATGATAGGGGAAATGGGCATAGTAGTATTTTATTAGTAATTATAAAATACAAAAAAGTATTTGCCTTTTAGTTCTTAAATTTAAAAAGTTGCTTTTCTCTCGCTGGTCTGAAAATAGTGGGCAGATCATTACTGTCAGTAGAATTTCTACCATAACAGAATTCTCAAGCC
This sequence comes from Ryuthela nishihirai, assembly GCA_038380435.1. Lineage (NCBI taxonomy): Eukaryota > Metazoa > Arthropoda > Arachnida > Araneae > Heptathelidae > Ryuthela > Ryuthela nishihirai. Next base: position 55,373,108 of record JAWZYU010000012.1, read on the forward strand.
GAAATTTCTACCATAAACAGATCACTTGAAATATTCGTTAAAGTTTTGCAGTTTCGATGTTTAGTGATCTCTAGTGATATAAATTAAAACTACCTTTGAAAATTCATTTCATTTTTCATTTTTCTTCATTTTCTTCATTTCTTCATTCAACATTCAATTCTTCATTTCAACATTTCTTCATTTTTCATTTCATTAGTAATCAACTAAAAAAGAGATTTCTAATTATTTCTTAGAACAAAACCATTGTTGTCAATGGAATTTTCAAGACTGTCACATTCCACCACCAAAATTTTAAATTTCTAGCATAACTACATCGTTTGCAATATTCGTTTTAAATTTTGGTATTTTCCGATTTTTTCCACCGTTAGAGGGCGCAATTTTAGCTTTTGGGAAATTCGTAAAATGCGAATTGTAATATATCATCAATACCTGTCCAACCAAAAAAGATTTTTTAATTTATCTTTAATGGCATACAATTTTCTGTGAAAAAAAAAAGTTGCATTCACCTTCTCCCCCCCCCCCCTGGGTCTAAGGGTCGAGTGATTGTTGTCAATGGTAACTTCGTAACCTTCACATTTCAACACCAAAATTTTAAACTTTTAACATAACTACATCGTTAGAATATTCGTTTGATATTTTCAAATTTTTTCACCGTTAGAGGGCGCAGTTATAACTTTTAGGAGATTAAAAAAATCCAAATCATAATATATCATTAATACCTATTTAACACAAAAGAATTTTTTATTTATCTGTATAAATAAAAATGTTCGATGTCTACAGAAGGACAGACAACAAAGAGAAATTATATCTTTTTTTTCTTATAGAAAAAAAGTCGTAAAATTTACTTTTTTTTAGCCGTTTTCTAAAGTACTTCCAACCATGAACACTGAAATCTGTATCAAATATTACCCTACCCTTTTCCGGAATCCATAAGTACCCTGCAAATTCAGCTATGCATGCTAAACAATCTGAGCGAAGACAAAACATGGCGTCCAATTTTGAGATGTCAACCTCTACCTATATAGGACCTCTATCTCAAATACATGTTTGTCAGGGAGGTCTTACCATTGAGGTAATATTACTAGAGACAGGACTTGGGACGGACGCCATGAACACGTACAAAATCTTAAGCCTACTCCTCAGTGAGACAGATGGAGAGGCGTGTTTGATTAGCGTAAACCACGGAGTATGAATAAACAAACATTTCACCACGCTCTTAGATTACATGACTTGTGTATTAACTACTGAAAAGTGCTATAAAAGCAGCAATTCGACAATTCATAGGTTAGTAATTTACGAATATTGTAAAATACTTTTAAAATGAAATTGTTAAAGCAGAGAGGCCTAAAAATATATAAAGAATTTTAAAATACCGTTCTGTCATAGTATAATATCAGATGTAGTTCACTTCTTTTTTCATAAATGAAACTAATAATATTTACGTATGAAAAGAAGGCGATTTATGGATTCAAGCAACATGGAATTTATAGAATATTTTCGTGAATTTTGTTTCTAAAAGAAATATTGAAGTTAAACATCAATTTCATGAGACTTCTGCTTCGCATTTCTATTTTGCCAAAATAACAAAAATGGTTTTTTCTCTCAAACAAAACGCCTGAAATAGGGATTTTATCATTTTGCATGTGATAAATGAAGTCTAAAATTTTCTCTTCATGTTCGATAAAAAAATTTATAAGTTGAAATGCTAAGGCTTGTCAATTGTGGTTGAAGGTCCACTCTCTCTCTTTAATAGTAGCTAGTACTCTCTGTTCCCAGCACTTTACTGTTTTAAAAATAAAGCTCCAGAAAATGGCACAGTAGGATTAATTAATGATGATGTGCCAACTTTATTCACATTTGTAACAAATGTCTGTATTGAGAGAAACTTGTAGAAGATATGATAGAAATTGCTATGAGAACAGATATTGCCTATAAAAATGATTACTCATGCTGTGTAAGACGGAAGAGTCCTAGAAAATTTAAGAGAAAGTTGATATCAGTGCTAAATAAAATCCAAAGCTTAAAGAAAATGCTATGGTGAAATAATTTGCCAGCTAAGAGCCAAGCAATCACACTCTTCTATTTTAAAAGATATATTAGATTTTTTTAAGGCTCAAAAGCTCATCAAGATGATATTTAGACACCAAAGCCTGTGTTTCTAGATACAACTTTAAAACTGTTCAGAAATTCACAGCAAAATGCTGAAAGAAGCAATGGCATATTTTACTGCCAAGAGGTAAATAGGTTTACCATGATATTTTCATTCTCCAAAGGCTTATTAAAACTTGAGTTTCTATTTTTTTTATTTTTAAAAAGGCTTATGAATTTGTAAGAGAAAATCTTTTTTCCCAATAGCTCCACACGTTTAACTTGTTGCAGATCTGTAGATGGCCTTCCTGGATTTATTGAAGTTTTCTGCATGGAAAATTTTACTAATAGTAAGCAGAAGCATGTGATATTCATTTTATTATTGGAGGAGAAGTCAACTAGGAAACAAATACTGTTCAATGGCAAATGCTATTGTTGATATGTAGATTATGGTAATAATGCTAATGATAAAAATTCAGATATAGCTTCTTAAACTCTAATTTTCATGTTTGTTTCAATTTTACCTAGCTAGAAAATTCCATAGGTTATTTTTTAACAGTTGTTTTGTCTGGCTCAAAATCTATTTTTACCTACAAATTCAGCCAGGACCATATTTAATTCTTTTTAAGCTATAAGAGCAAAAGAGGGAAACTATAATAACCGGTACCCCGTCAAAATAGCCCAAGACTAAATAGCCCCGAAAAAAAAGCCCCACAAAATAAAAGCCTATTCTAAAATAGCCCAAGACTAAATAGCCCCGACAAAATAGCCTATTCTAAAATAGCCCCGAAGAAATAGCTTAGCCTATTTAAAATCCAAAGTAAAAATCCAACTTGCGCGTCGGAAAACGCGCGTAATATGTCTTCCTATACTTTGGTAAAATGAAGGTAACTTTGCAACAAGTTGCGTTGAGTGCATCTATAATTAGAAATATTATAGTAACAAATGAGTCACGTGACAGGCACATGGCTCACCGGTAGGCGGAGCCATGTGATTTAGTTTTAGTATTAAAACCAATGCTTCTAGTTTAGCTTCTAGTTTTAGTTTTTTGTCCGCATGTGGCGCACGTGTGTCTTGCGGGAGTCGTTGCAAGAGATCTCTAACGGAAATAAGTAAGTTATTTTAATATCTATTTTACCGGATGCGTTTATTTATTGATATAATATAGAACTATTTAATAGATATTAACTGATAATCCGTTATTATTTGTGTTTTTGCAAGAAAAATGGAGAAAATCTCGTCGCAAAAAGGAAAAGATCTGCTGCTGAAAGATGGTCATCGATATCGCAAGGCTAGGGAAAACCGGGATGAAAGTACATCGTGGAGGTGTGTAGTTCCGACTTGTAAAGGGCGTCTAAGAACATTGGGTGCTGACTTCCGGGTCGTGACGGAACACAACCATGCGCCAAATCCAGCTAAAAATCAGGCATTGAAATGCGTTTCTGAAATGAAAAATAGAGCACAGAGTGCTGTGGAGAAGCCTAGGCAAATATATCAAGCCTGCACAAGTGGAATATCTTTGGAAGCATCGATTCAGCTTCCAAATTATATTGCCTCCCAGAGAGCAATAGAACGTATACGAAAAAAAACGAATCTTCCATATCCAAATCCTGCAAGTGTTGCCAATATTGCAATTCCAGTTCATCTTCAAAGTACCACAAGAAACGAAAATTTTATTCTGTGGGATTCTGGAGAAAACGATCCCGATCGAATTCTAATGTTCGGCACTGAGGAAAATTTGAGAATATTGGAACAGAATCATCATTGGTTTGTCGATGGCACGTTTAAAGTATCATCTGAACTGTTTTTTCAATTATTCACGATACACGGACTAATAGAAAAGTGTTGTATTCCACTGATATATGTATTGTTAAGAAATAAAAGTCAAGCAATATATGTTCGCGTATTTCAGAAACTATTACAGTTGAAGGAAACTTTAAATCCAACAAGTGTGTTAAGTGATTACGAGAAAGCGGTTCAAAACGCCGTGCAACAAGTTTTTAATAACACAGAAGTTGTTGGCTGTTTGTTTCATTTGGGACAGTGCTTATGGTGAAAAGTGCAAGAACTGAATTTAGCGGAACTTTATGTAAATAATGAAAATGTGCGTGCTTATATAAAAATGTTGTTTGCGTTGAATTTTGTACCGGTACATGATGTTATAGGAGTATTTGAAGAATTAATTGAAAAATGCCCGAACGAACTAGACCCCATTATCGATTACTGGGAAGATACATATATAGGACGAATAAGACGCAATCGCCGAGCACAACCACGATTTGCAATACATATATGGAATGTTCATGAGCGCGTTGTCAATGGTCTTCCGAGGACAAATAATTCGGTAGAAGGGTGGCATAGGGCATTCCAGCAAACTGTAGATTGCCATCATCCATCCGTCTACAAACTCATCGACCATTTCCGAAAAGAGCAGGATATGGTAGAAATCGGCTTAACCCGTCTTGCTGCAGGTATTCGCAACCTAGATGCTAGCAAAACTAAATATGTGCAACTGAATCGACGCCTGGAAGCATTAGTGGAAAATTATGCAACTATGGAACATATGGACTTTCTTCGTGGCATTTCACATAACCTTGAAATGTAATTTTTGTAAAGAATGTGGCAAGGAACACAAACCTTAAAGACTTGTAAAGAATTACCAAACCATATTTAGAATTTTTATTTATATGTCTGTATACAATTTTTAAAATGCGAAATTTAGAATTTAAATAGGCTAAGCTATTTCTCCGGGGCTATTTTGTCGGGGCTATTTTAGAACAGGCTATTTTGTCGGGGCTGTTTTGTCTTGAGCTATTTTGACGGGTCACGATAATAACCTAATGATCTTTAGTTCCAAAGTGCACAAATGCAGTTAATAATTAACCGGCTGATAATTAATAAGATAAACGGCAATTGTATAACTTTCACTGAAACTAAAATCATTGGCAGCAATAATGAAATGTCCAGTGGCATTTTAGCTGTTTCTCACATGTGGAAAATATCAAGCAATCACAGTAAAGCAATGAAGGTCATTGTGTCTCTTTTCTCTGAAATTGAAAAATGTTATTATAAGCTATCGTTATACAAACCAATTATGAAAAATTTCTTCATAGAATGTAAATTAGCATTGACTGTGACCTAATGCAGTCTTCTGTGTCTGCATTTATTAACCCTTACAAAGACATTTTTTTTCCTTTAAGAAATAACTTTTGAGCCTTATTATGAAAAACGAATGAATGAAATAGTTCATATTACATATCAAAAGAAAAATCATTTAATTCTGGAAAAAAATGGCAGGGAAGCATAAAAAAACATGTTGTAGGTTCTTTTATAGGGATTTTTGGAAACTGATTAATCAGTTTCTGTCACTTTAAAGGTTAATATTAAAAATTTAGGTTTTCTTGCCCTTCTCACAATATGTGTGTGCAATTGGAAAAATTATTGAACAGTGTCTTCCAGGAGAAAACTTTATATTCTCAATAACAACCATTTCATACCTGATTAAAAAATTCAGGTTAATGTCCTACATAGGCTTCAATCCATGTTGGTGCTCATATCACTAGATAGTCATATCAGTAACAGGGAATTGGATGTGGAAGTTGACAATCATGCTTATGATATGAAAAAGAAACATTACAAAAGAATATGCTAAAATTAGACTTCACCATTTAGAGACAAAAACGACAGAAAAATTAAAAGGCATCATATTAGAGCAAATATCTAAATTTGCACAAAACATAGTGACAAAAATATACTTTGCAGTCACTTCATTTCTCATATTATGTGTGTGTGATATGAATTTCCTACTGCCTCAGCTGAAATGAAAATAGTTTGCATTTTTGTTTTTCTTTTTTTTATAGAAATGAAATGAATTATGTCATTTGTGTGTTTGTGGGTGGGGGGTTGCTTTCCTTCTGCCTTGGTTGAAATGAGAGAAAGTGTAAATTATTGTTTTTTTATATATATGGCATGAAATTTCATTTGTGTGTGTGTGTGTGACCTTGGTTTTCCTTCTACCTTAGCTGATATAAAAGTTTGCAATATTTGTATTTTGTTGCATGAAATTTCAATCATGTCATATGTGTGTTTGTAGGAGGGGGACTTTCCTTTCCTTCTGCCTTAGTTGAAATGAGAGAGAGTGAAAATTATTGTCTTTTATATATATAATATGCAATTTCAATTATGTCTTTGTGTTTTTATGTGTGTGACCTTGGATTTTCTTCTGCCTTAGCTGATATAAATGTTTACAATATTTGTTTTTTCATAACATCAAATTCCAACTATTCCATTTGTGTGTTTGTGTGTGTGTGTGTGTGGGGGGGGTTAGTTTTTTAATGCTTCAGCTGAATAACAAGCTTATAATATTTGGGTTTATTTATAGCACGAAATTAATTTGTGTCATTTATTGGGAGAAAATTTGATTTCCTGTCTCAGCTGAATTAAAAACAAGTTTACACTCTCTGATTATTTCTTTCAATTTTTAATGAAAATTAATATTTTTTAATGAAAGAAGAAAAATAAATAACTTTTCATGTTTTTTTTAAATGAGGGGTGGATTTGCACTATTAAGATCTATAAATTTTGAGTGCTTTCACTTAAGCTGAAAGATTTGATCATGTACTAGATTTTAAAATATGTTTACCATTGTTCCTGTTTTAAACGGGCTCAAATTAAAGTCTGCTAAGTTTACAGTCAATTTAAGTCAGCTTTAATCACATATTAAGAGCATACCGAATTTTTTTTTTAATTTTCATACAAAACCTCGATTTGAAAGAGAAGCAGTGTACAGAGTCTTCGTTTTTCATCCGACATAAATCAATAAGTGTGCATCAATTAAATCTATTTTGCTTTAATTACCACACTGTTATAACCTCATTGAAATAAAAAACAAAAAACATCAAAGTTCTGCCTCATTTAAATCGTTCGTTAAGCATTTTTAAATAGCCTTCATCGTTGTTTGCAGCCATTTCGCAAGACATCATGGGTATCTTGCCTCACTAAGCCTCACTATGAGACGATAAAACAAGATATTTTTTGTTAAATACTCTGGCTTCCATAACTAAATGCAGAACAAATATTTTCGAAAAATTGCGATTTATCTTTTCCGTTTTTACATTTTTGTTTTTCTGGAAATACGTAATATGTATCAAATAAACTATTTATAAAATATATGGCAAAATTGAATCTTTATTTTTTTTTAACTTCTTTGTTTAACAGACAAGTGAACTGTACATTTTCAGTGTAAGAAATGATTAAATAATATTTCACAAACACATCAAATGGAAATGCCTAAATTTATATTGAAAAAGTTGGAAAATTGTGCTTGTATACATAAAAACAGCCTCTTTATGGCTGCTTGCCATATAGAGGTATGACAGGAACCTGTCAATTTCAATGCCATAATAGAAGCTCTTTGAGGATGGTGGGACCTCAGCAGAAAACAATAAACATCCATGGCTTACCTGGGGCTAAAACCCAAGTCCCTTTGATCAGTAGCCAAGCACACTAACTACTTGCCTAATATTCCAATGATTTTTATCCCCATAATAGAATGCATCCTTTCTTCAGTAATTGTTAATTTGACCAGATGCTGAAATCATTGAAAATGATTGTAAGTTTCACTAGGTACTGGTGTAGGATATTTAAAGTATATGATAGTATATGACAGTACTTTAGGTAGAATGCCACAGAGCAATGATCATAATAAATATGCCCAAGAATAGTATTTTGATTCCTGATGATATGACCTATCATTTAAAACATTAACCTCTTGATAATGCTGATTACATTCCTGTTTAATTTTCAACTAGTGAAGTAAAAAATTAAAACATAGTAGTATTTATTCTTCTAATTATTGCTGTTTTTAGTTGGCTATTAACGTTTGATTCATACACATACTTTCTCTTAACAGGAAGGAAAAAGGCAAGTAAACGGTGCCCTAGCCAATATTCTGCAGTTTGTGGAAAGCATTTTCAAGAAGAGGATTTTAAAACTGTAGGGAAAAGAAATATCTTGAAACCATCTGCAGTGCCTTCCGTGTTTCCCAGTTACCCTACACACTTGCTTAAAAAATAAGTAGTGAAAAGAAAACCAAAAGGAGTTACAGGGAATACTGTTCCATTGACTATTAGTGCAAATATTTGCAGCTCCCCTTTTCCTTTTGGAAATTTAGATGTGTTTGTTGAGGCAGCTTCCTTTAGCAACAAAATGGAAATAAGCTGCAAATCATGTTACAAATGCATTCAAACTGAACATGATACAAAAAGCATTTTATTTTTGAGAATTAAAAATAGTAGTATAACATCAAGATTTTACAGAGTGAGAAAACAGTTAAATACAATGAAAAAAAAATATAATAATCTTCTAAAACACTACCAGATATTAGAATCTGACTTTGAAAGTGTGAAAAAATTACAAGAAAATACTGCAGATGGAAATCATAGTGCTGTATTTTTTGCTAGATCAGCTAAAAGCTTATGAGCAAAACAATCCCAGGTGGCATGAACTTACAGTAAGATTTTGCATCATGTGGCAGAGCCGTTCACTGTGTGGTTATCGTTATGCTCGAAACATCAAACTCTTAAAATTACCAGCTAGATCAACATTACAAAATATCTGTCTAATAGTCCTACGGAAACTGGCTTCAGTAGCCTTGTTCAGCAAAAACTATATACTGAGAAAAAAAGATTGACAGAAAAAGAGCTCCTTGGTAGCCTAATAATTGACGAAATGAGCATTAAATCGATGTTGTTGTACAATAAATTGCAGGAACGTTACTTTGGTAATGTTGTCATGGATGGCATCGAAAACGAATTAGTAATTCAAAACAAATTAGCCAATCGTTTACTGTTTGCTTCCTGTTTTCCGGTTTATCAACACATTTTCGCCTTCCAGTTGCTTATTATATTACCCATCAGTTACAAGGAATTCAGTTGTATCAACTGACACTGAATGTCTTGAAACAGTTGGAAAATATTGGATTTTAGTTATAAGAATTGTAACTGATAATCACGAGGTAAACACCTTAATGTACCAAAAGCTATGTCATGGTTCAATTAAACCTGAAATTGAGCATCCTTGTGATCCAGAAAAGAAGTTGTTCCTCAGTTATGATTACTGCCACATAATCAAAAATATCAGATCCCAATTTTTTTCTAATAAAAAAAATTTGTGTGTTGGGGCTGAAAAAATTTCACCAAAATATTTGTACCATATATATGATTTTCAAACTAAAGAAATATGTAAACCTATAAGAAATCTTACTAAGAAGCACTTGTTCCCTTCAACTTTTGAAAAAATGAATGTAAAGAGAGCAATAGCAATTTTTACTCCTGAGGTAACATCTGTCTTAAAATTTTTATGCGATTATGGTAGGCAATGTTCTGTAAAAGGTTTCGAAGATGCACAGAAGACCATTGAATTTATGGAAATAATGCATAAATGGTTCACATTGCATAACATTCAAAATACCAGGTATCATACATATAGCAAAAATCACATGTGTATGCAGTTCTTTTCTTTTACTGATGAAAGATTGCATTGGTTAGAGAATGATTTCTTAGATTATTTACTTAAGTGGAAAAATTCTTGTTCTCAATCAAAATTACAATTTTTAAGTGCAGAAACGTATGAAGCAATAGTTGTGACAACATTATCTACTATAAAATGTGTGAAATATCTACTGAATGAAGGATTTCATTTTGTGTTAACCAGAAAATTTTCCAGTGATGACGTGGGATCATTTCTTGGCTGTATTAAGCAATTGGTAGGCAAAAATGACCAAACGAATGCTTGTAGCGCCGCTGCAGCAATTACAAAAATTCTTAAAACGGGCATAATTTCTGCATCACTTTCAAGCAATGTGAGCAACAAACCTTCCCTAAATGTAGTGGGTCCTGTTTTTACAATCCCCCAACCCTTCACAGTTATTAATAAAGCTTCAGAAACATCTTTTGAAATACTGTTAGCAGAAGAACGTTCTGAGATAGAAAATATAAATTCATTTTGTAGAGTGTCACTTTTGACAGCAACATTAGCAGTGATCTCTGGTTACTTAGTTAGAGCAGTACAAGATAACATAGAATGCCACAGCTGCTCTGAGCTATTAAATACTCCTCAATCACCATCAGCATCAAATGCCATTATTCGAAATCTCGATCGTGGGGGCTTGAAATATCCAAAGATTGAATTTGTCAGTGTTTTAGCTGTTATGGAAAAAGCTGTAAAAAAATTTGCTGCCCACTTTGAGTTCAAAGAGAAAAGTGTTAATCCTGTTAACGTTAACATTTCTATCAAGGGTATGCAAAAATAAATTATTTCATTGTTCTTTTAATGATGACAGCCACATAAAAAAACCTTTGTAAATTAATAATACATAAATTTTTAAAACCATATTTAACGAATTATGGTAGTAAGTGTACTGAAGAAGTTGCACAACTCAAGCTGAATTCTAAACCCTTCTCAAGAAAAATGCTTCAAATATCTCAGTTGTCAATTCCTGTTATATTTCTGATAGAACGTTTAAGTATTCAACAGAATCCTTAATTGCACAAATATATGTATAAATATTCTTTAATGTGAGATTTTAAGATCAGAAGTAATTAAGAACTGAAATTTATAGCAACACTGAAATAAAAGAGTTATGATAAAGAGTAAATTCTGTGCTGCAGCATGAACTTTATTTGTGCCTATTGGTAAAGTTCCAGTGTCCATGGAAACAGCATTATGTAGTCAAATTATTCCATTAAAGAATTCTGCATATATATCATAAAAATAAATCATGGATTAACCTTAACTAAAGATAAAGTGATTTAAAATTTTTTATTCATTAATTTTTTTAGTGTATTTTCCTCCAAATAATTAGCGTTGAATTGGTCGACCAGATCGCTATATACTTAACGTTAGCGTAGGTTAGCTTACCGCGGAACGATGCTGCCCTCATATGGCAAGTTCTGAAGCTTCCTATGTGCGCTTGCTAACACCCAGATTCGCGGAAATCGGCAGGCATTCCATTACGTAGGCACCGCTTAGAGTCTGTCAGTTTTTATGACATAGTAGGTCTGAGAAGGTGGTGGAAGCTTCGCAGAAAACAAACATCTATGCTTGCATAGTAAATACTCAGACTACCTGTAGAAATAAACTTCAACAATATTACACTCACACGCCTAGAATCGAACCTGGAATTCTCTAGGTACATGCCAAAGCACTCTGCTTGTTAAACCACGCATTAGGCGTTAAATCTTCAAGAATTAGACCTATAAATCTTTCCCTGAGATATGGTGAACCTTACGCCATCTATACTTCACGAGAGGCAACATTTTCCAGTTGTTGCTAATGATTTAGATGTTAGTGAGTAAGTCAATCATTCTGGACAGCATCCTGACATGGGGTCCCCACATTCAGCATCTTAAGACAGTTGCCACTGCGCAGCGAAATATATTGTCTTCCCTTGCTGACACCAACTGGAGAAGTTCGTGCAAACCCTCCTGGGCTTGTACCGCACTTCATCTTCTCCTGCATCAACTACAGTGGTCACCTTCTGAGTAATGCTTCTTCTCTTCTGAGTATGCTCGCCACTGTTCACACCATGTCCCTGACCTCTGCCTCTGACTCTGCGCTAACACACCAAATGCATCTGTCATCGCAGAGGCTGATAATTTTTTTCTGATGCACTGGAAGAGGGATCTACTGTGACATCTTTCAAGGCTCCCCACCCCATGCATCCCAATGGAGATAGCATCTACCAGAAAAACAACTGTTCTCACAGGTCCAGGTTGGCTACTGCATGGTTGCAAGCATTCTGCTGACTTTTAAATAATGAATTGGTCACCTAGAAGCCTAGAATAAATCCCATCGAAAATATTTGGGATACCGTCGAGCAGAGTGTTAGGACCCTTGTCCCATCAGTAACGACCTTGAGAGAATTGTGGACAGCTCTCGAGGAAGCATGGGTTACCATACCTGTGGAACGTTTACACCAGCTTGTGGAGTCCTTGCCTCATCGCGTGGCGAGACTAACAAGATGGATAATCATACATTTTGAATTATTAAATAGGATTTCCTTTCCTCAAAAGTGTGAAGGTGGGTTTATACTTTGCAAATTTTCTATTAAAATATAACCAAGTAACTTTTCCTTTGCAAACGTACCTTCTGAAATTTCATCAATATATGCAATTTCCTTTAATTTTCTTTTTTGTGAGAACTTTTCGAAAAATATTTAGGCACATTTGGGAAATTTGTTGGTATTGCACCAGGTTTATAATTGGAAGCCCTCTAGGTATATAAATTATTCCCCATTTACAGTGTGAACATAATTTTTTATAATGAACTCCTCTCTGAAATGAACTCATATAGTACTGAATTTGTCAAGACATTTGTCATAACGAGGAATCAAGTGTTTCCACTCTTCAAAAGCTCGGAATGTTTTGGGGGACAGAAGAAAGTGTGTTCTTTTTATACTGTTGTGCAACCTGCAACTGCTGTTGGTACACTGCAATGTGAATTTCTTCGCTTTGGCATTGTCAGAGAAACTATAAGCAGATAACCTATAAAGCAAACAAATGTTAAAAATTAACAATTAAATATTAATTTGCTTTGAATGCATACATATCTATATATACACTATTTTTACAATTGCATATTTAAAAAAATATAAAGACCAATTGCATATAACCTGAGAGGCACTTTTCAACAAGGGGAACCTAGGTTCATTCGGAACAAACAACCACATTCAACAGATTTATATCAAAAAAAAATCTAATTTATGAATTTTACTTCTTTGCTTCACAATTAAATGAAGCAACTATATTTGTTTCAACTGAAGTGCTGAACAACTACAAATAAAAGGTAGTAAACTCAAAGACAAAAGCAAAACATCTACTGAATGCTTTGGTTTCAATCGGATATTGCATAAAAAAATTTAATATTTTAAATTCATTTATATCTTCCTATTGCATCCTAAAAAATGGAAAACTAAAGCTTACCGATGGTGCAGTCAGCCACTGCTTTTGTAGTTAATTCAAAATGACATAAGGTGATGATTTACCTACTCATCAAGAATTGATGGTGACTTATTTTTCCTTTGTACTAAATACGAATTCAGTGACTGCATCATTTCCGTTTTTTTAGGTCATACATAAGATTGGTTGAGTAGTTTTACATCTAAACGACACTTTTTCCTTTCTAACGGCAGTCGCTAAACTTCCATCATTAGCGGGGGACGGGGCACATTAGCGACCTATGTTAAGATATAGTAAAGGCGACTCCCCCTCTTCCTACCTCAATGCTTACACGTTCCAAATTAAAAATTAATATGGCATTTAAATCTTCTGCTGCAAATCTGATTCCGTTGCCAGATTCCCCACGTTTCCAAAGGCATGATTCAAGCGTTCCTTTGCAGCTAGGGCCCTGATTTTCTAACCAAACATGGGGTCGGGCAGGGGTAACCCGCTTACGAAATTTGGGACCTTTCGGTGAAGTACCTCGGGAATTACAGAATGCCAAAATCTGACGAAATAAATATCTCGATCGTTTGCGACAGGCTGTGAGAGAGAGCGCCGAGTCAGCAATGGCCTTTGCAACACCAACAAATTCTTTGTGTTCAAACTGTGATAAAATGTCAGGGGGGGGGATACTAAATAACCTTTAGTGCAGGAAACAACAGAATAGGAAGATTTAAAGTGAGACCTAAGCTGTCTCAATTTGTGTAGAAACGAAGCCACAGGCCAAGCGGGAAACTGATTTTTAAACCAATCACTGGGTACACGGGGGACGCTGTGCAAGAAATTTGGACTGTGCGGACGAATATCACGGAATCCATAGGGCGGCGAATTCTCTGGTAGCGGAAATAAAAATCCCGATAACTTAAACTGAAACTGAAACGGCCTATAAGAGAGTTCGTTGACGTCAACAACGATCCAAGCCAATACTGGGCAAATTTCTTCCTGTTGAAAATCTGTGCTAAAGTGTCGGAGGGGGGGGGGGTTACAAATTTTACCTTTACTGCAGTGAAAATAAGAATATACACATTAAAATTTACATCCGGGCAGCGCCAGGTATGTTCAGCTAGTGCTAAATAAATCAAATAAATTAAACGTTTATTCACTTATTGAATGCTATTTCTTGTATCTTTCCAGTGATCTGTAGATGGATTTGTTAGCCACACAATTAACTATTTTTAGGAAATCAAATTTCCTTACTGTACAGCTTACTGCAATCCTTGCTGTAGTGATAGTAATAATAAAAACAGCCATTTTCAAAACCACTATGATGACAGCAGGATATGTTAGACAACTTAAGAATGTATTAATCCTATCGTATGTTAGACAACTTAAGAATGTATCAATCCTATCGTATATTATTCAGAATTATTTCTTATTTATCGTTTCACAATGAATATAATTATTCATGAAATTTTGAATATAATAAACAGTTTAACTTCCATTTCCGAAAGTATTCTCGAAACATCAAGAAATGCATAGATGGCGATAAAATTACTAATTTAATAAAATTGCAGTTGTAACAAGAAAGTTAACTAAACACGCTGATATAACTGATTTTCCACTTATTGTAGATTTTGTAGTTGATAAAATATGTTAATGTATTAATTTGCCAAATGATTTATACTTTCAAAGCTTTAGTTACTTACCAAATTACGGTGCGTTGTTCCGACGACACATTGTTGTAGAGATATATTTTGACAGATATACGAGTGGGGATGCTATGCCAAAGACAAAACTTTCTATCTTGTATGCTAATTCTTAATATTGAAATTTCAGGAAGAAACTAACGAAAAATTTTAGTTGCTTAGTGAATATCAGGTTTTTATATGCCCAAAATGTTTCGCGATATTATTTTTTTTATGTAGGACTACTTTTTTCTATCTAGAACTACTTACGGCGGGTAATTTGGCGTAAAACGATGCTATATCAATGTCTTTTCACTGCGCACGCACGAAGTTATATTTCGATTCCAGTCGCCCTGTCGGTAGGGGGCCATTTTTTGGATCACTTTTTTAATGGCTGGGCTATTGACGATTGCCACACTATATACTTATAGGCACTATAACTGTGGGGTAATGCCTTTAATCATTCAGTGCATAACTAGTAACAAAGAACCACAACAAATATTCTGAAAAATAATGATACTTATTTTTTATACCAGTGGGAATATCACAAATTTCTTTTGGTCTTTTTCTTTCATAACAATTTCAGTTAATACATTTACTTCGTGCCTTTAACAAACTACTCTCTAGCTCAAAATAAAATTTATATATACCTTCAATTCCTTCAGGAAGTTATAATGGAAAAAAATACTGAATAAAAGTAATAATAACTGACAATTTTCAAGAAATTAAACAATAAAGCACTTTAAAATTTTAAAACGCATGTTACGATTGCTACAATAATACAACAAAGAACAGTACGCTTGTTATTATATTATATGCAAGCAGCGTCCTCTAGCAGAAGAAACGTCGTTGAGGGGGAGTATGCTTTCTTCGCGAATTGACAAGCAGTGACGTAGGGGAGGCGGCGCCTCGAACATTGAGGTAGTAATGGCTTGGTCAACAATGATGGTCTCGATGAATGTTAGTTACGTATGAAATATTTTCAGCCAGAAGAGTTGGCAGCAGTGGAGAAAAGTTTATTTAGAGAATGGAGGAAGTTGATGAAATTGTGGTTCACACCCTCCGTCAAATAGGATGTGACATTGAAGATGATATTTTAAGCTTAAGAGAGTTCACAACGGAAATAATTGTTGAAGGTGTGGTCCGGTGTCTTAAGCTAATAACTCCAACTCTCGAGGTTTCCCATCATGTTCCTCCTAGTATGTCAGCAAGATATCGTTTGGGTACGGCCTTAGCAGCAGCTTGTACTGAACTTGGATATAAAGGTGAGATTGGCTATCAGACGTTTCTGTATTCTAGTGAAACCGATTTGAGAAAAATTTTTCTTTTCATTATTGAAAAGCTGCCTAAGGAGAGTGAAAAAGTCTTAGATGAACCATTAGGTAAAGTGGCTCTGATTTTAAGAGAGACCACTTCATATCTAGCAGAATGTTTTAGTACTGCATGGCTTCCAAGTTATTGTAGAGAGATTACAACTAATTATAAATTGCTGATAAAAAACTCCTTGTTTTCTTCCAAATCTTTTACTTCTTTTCCATTATACATTCCCTCACATATTCAAAATGAGCAACAATATGAGAAATCTGCATATTTACTCTATTATAACAAATATATGCCTGTGTTGTCTAAACAAGTTTCATCCCAAACTAGTTTGATATCATCTATTTTTGAAATAAATTCATTAAATGTAGTTAAACAGCAAAATTGGGAAAATGAATGGAATGAAAATCATTTGCATTCAAAAGTAACAAGAAAAGAACTAAAATCCAAAAAGGCTGAAACTGTTAAAAAACTATTAGCAGATTGTCTAATGCAATCATTCCAACAGAAAGAAGTAGCAAAATATTTTGATACCAAAAACTTAGATCAAATACTAAGCTCAACTTTCAAGACTGAAGATCGAATTCAAAAAGGTTCACGTTTTGTCCACTCTTTGAATCTTCAATTTACTCTAGATGATAAGAAACTTGTAGAGCTACCTGGAGCACCACTTATAAAAGAGGGCACGGATACAAAGGAGGATAAGCATAAAAAGAGAGAAGATGAAATAATAAAATTGCAAGCAAAAGTAGATGCCTTATCATCAAAGTTAGAATATTCTGATACCGAAGCCAAAAAATATGAAAGTTCAATACAGCAGATCACTGAGTTAATAAATAAAGAGCAAGAAAAGTCAGAAGTTATTAAGGAAAGCTTCAAAGTAAAAGAGTGTACATTATCCCTTCTTCCTGATGCACAAAATAATATTGAAAAAATTCAGTCTTTAATTGAGGGCAGTTCACAACGATTAATTTCACTTGCAAAGCAGTGGGAACAACATCGAGTACCTCTTGTAGATGAGTATCGTGAATTGAAAGATCTCTGCTCTCAAAGACTGAATGAAACTCAACGAATGTCGGAAGAAATCAAGGATTTACGGGAAAAAATTCGTGACACTGGGAATGAAGCTCGCCATAAAGATGAAATTCATAAACAATTAATTAGTGCATATGAAAGACTGACTAAAGATGTAAATCGTTCTGCTTATACAAAAAGAATTATGGAAATTGTAGGAAATATTAAGAAGCAAAAAGCAGGAATAGACAAGGTGCTTTTAGATACAAGGAATGTTCAAAAAGAAATAAATAAATTGTCAGGTAAACTGGAGCGAACGTTTGCTGTTACTGATGAATTAATATTCAAAGATGCAAGAAAAGATGATGCAGTACGTCGAGCATATAAACATCTTGCTGCACTGCATGAAAACTGTAATCAATTAGTTCAAATTGTTGAAGAAACTGGTTCAATTCTGCGAGAAATAAGAGAACTGGAAGATCAAATTGAACAAGAAAACCAAAAAAAGGTTTCTGCTACTTTGGAAAGAATAACATCAGATTACAAACAGATGCAACAAGAAAATGCATCACTTGTAATACAGTTAAAATGAGTTTGAATGATTGTGCCATAAAATTCCTGATCCTAATTATTTATATGTTAATTTTATTCTGACATTTTATATAAAAAAATAGCATAGCTAAAAAACAATTATTTAATAATCAAGAGGGGAAAATCATTTTGTGTATATCAGTAAAGACTTAGATATTGGTATTTTAGTTTTGGATTTAATGCTTTATTTCTATAGTGAAACGTAAGCGGATGACCATTAATTCTGCAGTAATGCTGATTATATATAGTAATATAAGCAATATTGATTAATAGTTATTAATGATGAACTTTGAATTCTGTGACATGTAAGAAAAGAGATATTACTAATTATCATAGGATTATATTTAAGAGGTACCATAATTGAGCAAATTATAATGAGTAAAAAATGTAATTGTAAAAATATATGAATAATAAAAGATCTAAATTGTACATGCTAATTTTTTAATTTTTAAATAAACTTTCATTTGAAGCTTATGATGGTATAGACTACATTTTGCTCCCAAGAGATTAATGTGTTGATGGAATATAGTGTCAGCAGAGATATAATTACAGTAAGGCCTTAAGTGCAAAATGTAATGAGAACCCTTCCCAAAAAATGTATGGATGCATTGACTGTATAAATTCTATTTTATATACTTTGTTACTTTGAACTATATATAGTATAAATTTCTTTCATTTGTGACATCCTTTCCTCCCTAAATGCATAAGTAAGCATTCCCTTAATTCAGTGTTCAGTTCTAAACAATTTTCAATGTATATCATGTGGATGCACAGTATTATCTTCAGAAATTCATCTCTCTGCCTAATAAGCATTTTAAGTACCAGCTTAACCCAATTGCTTATAAATCATTTTACACTAAACATGCACATAATTACAATTTACAGACTCCGAATTTGACAAGATATTTGTCAGTTCCAAGTTTTTTTTTTTTTTTTGAGATAATATTTCAAATTTTGTTTTTAATGTTTTATTACTGATTCAAGATGTGTGTTGTCTGTAAACTCTATTAATTTTTAGCAAAAGCAGAAATCTTTGATTGGGCTATTTCTTTTTATTGGGATTTTGTTTACCCACTTAAAATTAATAGAATTACTCTCACTGTAATGTCTAAAAAAGCTGTGTTCTTGGTGGGGATTTTACAAAAATGGAGTGTGCACTGATTTTCTTATTGTTAAATATGATTGAAGTGTTGGTTTTTTGTACAAGCCCATCAGAAGCTGAAATATGATTTGATTTTGTCAGATGTCAAGAACCATGATTTATTGTATTTGAGTGACTATTATGAAATTGTGTTTCACATCTGTTCGATTCATTTGACACTTCACCCTGGAACATATTGTGGACCAATTTTTTATATATATCAATAGAGATTATGTCAGTTGATAACTGCATATTTATTCTAGGGTTCAATCCATGTGTTTTTGTAAATTGTAATCTTTTTGATTTATCCAGATTTTTACCCACTTAAAATTAATAGAATTATCTCGCTGTAATGTCTAAAAAAAGCTGACATTTAGTTAGATTTATTTTTATATACAAAATTACTTTAGTTTTTCCTTGAGTTGTAATTCAATAAATAAGCTATCCATTGCCCTTATTACTGTGAGTTGACTGTGGTCTTTGGTGGGGATTCTTTTGCAAGGTTGATGTCTGTTTGGGGGTGGCAAAGAGGGATGAAATATGATGTTGGAGTCTATGATTGCTGTGCATGTTAAACAAAGTATTTTTAGACTTCCAGTGTATGTCATAACTTTTTAAAGAAAGGTGAATACTGTCTATTTGTACATGTATACGACTCATTTCACTTTGTTACTCCATTGCATCATCAGATGAAATAGTTGTTTTGGGGCAGACACAGATGTTAGTGTAACCACTTCCTTTTAAACGATCTTCCTATTGCTTTTCGCTCGTCATTTGTCGGTTTTTCAGTGGTATGATGGTTTTCCACCATCTTTCAAATGTGATGGGCAAACCTAAGATGTGTCTGATGAAAGCTTGTGACATAGGGAATGTCATAGGCTATAAAAATTTTAACCCCTGCTTCCCCCTCTAAAAAAAGAAATATGAAACGATTTTTCCACTATATCTTTGGAATACAAGAGCTGAAAGAGCTTCGTGGTGCATGGTATAAAAATCTCTCCCACCATTCTTCTCACCCAGAAGGGAAAAATATGTGAAGGATTGTTCTACTATATCTTTCAAACTTGAGGGCTGAATGTTACAAGTTGTAAATCAAATGGAAGCTTGTGATATGGGGAGTGCTATAGACAATAAAAATATACCTCCTTTTTCCCCCTCTAAAAAAGAGGAAATGTGAAAGTCATTCTTCTACAGTATCTTCTGAATGTGTGAGGGCCTACAGTTACAAGTTAGGTGTCAAACAAAAGCTCATATGAGGACCATTGTAGACTATCAATTATACCCCCACCAGAGCTGGATTTAGGGAGGGGGGAGGGTGCTTTTGAGAATGGTAGTAAGGATCATACCAGCAAAATATAGTTAAATATATGTATATTTCATGCATTTTTCAAGAAATTTGTCAAAGACCTCTAAAAGGGAAGGGAAAATATATTGCAATAAAAATAAATTTTTCTGCCCTGCCCCCTCTTTTTTCTGTCTTGATTGAATATCTACCCCCACCCCCTCCATTTTTTTTGTTCTAAATCCAAGCCTGACCCTCAGCATTCTCCTACAAAAAAGCAGACTGAAATTTTGTGGGGGTTGACCTTAATGAGTTTAAATACACAATTAAAAGGGCCTTCTTGCTCAGAAATTAATTAAAAATAACTTTAAATTTTTATTGCTCAATGACAGAGAATTTTAAGTTAGTTTTGATTAATGAGTTTTATTTCAAGTTGAAGAAATAAAGCTTGTGACATCTTCAATGCGATGGGTTACCTGAAATATGACAGTTGTCCCCCCCCCCCCCAAAAAAAAAATATAAATAAATAAATAAATAAAATAAAATTGACATTTTTTGACATCTTTAATTCTCTACTGTTAAATGTTTTTAAGCACTTCAACACATGTCCTATGCTATCAGGTATCAAACATTATTAAGGAGAAATTTATCTACCATACTGCAGAGGATGGGTAGCAAGAGGATCTTCCGGGATGCTTGCGAGTGACAAGTTTAATCTTCGATGTCTGTTAGTTAATTCTTCGATGGAAGTAAAAGATTAAACTTGTCACTCACAAGCATCCCAGATCTTACTACCGATCGTCTGCGGTATGGTGCATAAATTTCTCCTTAATAACTTTTTATACTTGATAGCATAGAACGTGTTGAAGTGCTTAAAAATATTTAAGTATCATAGAGAATTAAAGACGTTAATTTAATTTTAATTATTGCACTGTAAACCTCTACTGTAATTTTTGTTTTTATAAATAAAATATATTCAAGGAGGAGAAATTTACTCAATGTTTGAGTCATGTATGAAATAGAAATTTCTGAAGATGGGTATTTTTTTAATTTAGGTATTTTTATTAACTAATAAATATATATCTTCCTAAATGCATCTTAAAAAGTAGGAAATAAACTTAAAGCATATTGATGGTACAATCAGTCACTAAATTCATATTTCATAGGAAGATGGGAACTGGCAATCTTGTTGAGTTGGTAAATTGGCACCCTACCTTTGAAGTGAATATTAATTCAGTGACTGATTTCATATTCAGTGATCGATATACTTTAGGTGATTTCAGTGATCAATATACTTTAGGTTGTTTTTGTTTTTTCCTACTTGTTAGGGCACGTTTAGGAAGATTGGTATATCTTATCCCACTTGCATTGATCATCCTTTTTATTGTGCACTTGTACTGAGTGCATCAGCATCATTGATTTCTTTGTCATTTTCATCACTACAACTTAAATGTTCTTTTTGTGATCCACCATTAACACCAGAACTAAAACTCATATTCTTTGAAATTAATTATTTCTAAAGATTAAATTTCATTCAAAAGTTATTCACTAGTTAGCATATGTGAACTTTGCTTTCTTATATGGGATGCCATATTTGCTTCTGCAGAATAGTAAATAAGTTTTTCTGGGGCAGCTCATCCATTAGGCTCCCACTCCATCCAATGTGCTCCAGCCTAACATAAACATAATCCATGGCATGCTAACATTTGTGCCTGCTGCACAACACTATGTGCCTAATGATACATTGGAGCTACAATGTGAAATGCATAGTGCCTATGCAATAATAGCCTTTTCTTAAAAAGTGGCATGTACTGTCAATCTACAATTACTTTGGTTAACGTGCACAACAAGTTGGAGACCCTGATATTTTATCATCCCACCATTTTGCCACTGAACTGATTTCAATCTTGCAGCAAAATTTGCACCAAGGACAATGACCACATCAAGAACAATGTGAAATTACAGTAATAAGAACAAACTGGAAAACCACCACCAGACAATAAACTTGTCTATTTAGTGGATTGCAATGCAAAAAAACTAAGGTAATTTTGTAGAAATTAATAAAACCAACTAAATGTATTGGCTTTTTTTAAGACATTACAGTATTAGAATTAAGGAAGATATCACTCTGAAGTTAACGTCGATCAATTTTAGAGGAAAAATTGTCTTGAGTTGGGTGGGATATGAACCCATGATCTCCTGATAACATGTCAGGTGCTCTGGACCACTGAGCTACCGGCTGCTGATCAAGATCTCTAATTGATGCTATGAACTTTCAACTAATAATACACAATTCTCCATGTCTCATGAAGGTATTTATCCCAGCACGTTTGCCATTTTTTCTTGAGGCTGAGAGCAGCTGGAACAAACACCATGAGACACTGAGAATTGTGTACTGTTGGTAGGAAGTTTATAGCATCAATTAGAGGAGATCTTGATCGGCAGCCAGTAGCTCAGTGGTCCAGAGCATCTGACATGTTATCAGGAAGTCGTGGGTTCGTATCCCACCTGGCTCAAGACAATTTTTTCTCTGAAATTGATTGACGTTAACTTCAGAGTGATATCTTCCTTAATATTCATTAAATATGTCGAAAAATATCTCTTCAATTTAAAAAATTACAGTATTAGGATAATTTTAAATCTGCACTGTGACTTTTAAATCATTTCCTTTTGTTTATTTTTAGAGATAAAGGAAATTTTGTGTGGGATATGTGTTGATGAAATATTACTATTTGTACTTTTTGAATGTCCAAAAAGTTTAAATTGCACCAATGGAAAAATTTGAAAATTGTAAACGTTTAATCAAATATTGCATGTGGTATATTTATGCTAGAAATTTGAAATTTTGATGGTAGAATGTGAATGTAATGAGGTTTGCCTTTGGAACAATAGGTTGCTTCTGTACAGTAAAGGGGGTTGTAAGATGCAACTGTTAAGAGATAACTGGAGAATTCCATTTTAGTTGGATTGATACTATTCAATTATGCATTTTTTCAAATCCAACTGATTTAAATTTATATCATTAAATAAAAATAAAATAAATACCCCCTTCAAACAGCTGCTTGCCATAGAGGTCTGACAGGAGCCTGTCAGTTTATATTCCACAGTAGAAGATCTGAGAGGACAGCAGGACCTCAGCAGAAAAACAACAGGAACATTCATGCCTTATCTGGGGCGTGAACCCAGGTCCCTTAGATCAGCAGCCAAGCACACTAACCAGTCGGCCACGGAATGGCTTATATCATTAGAGGGCACTAAATATGAAAAAAAAAACTAATTACAAGTGATGTGCAAAATAAGAATTTGAAATTTTGGTGGTACAATGTCGATTGACAGTAGCAATCTGCCCCATTTTCCTAGTGAAAAAAGCAACTTTTTTTTCATTTTCAAAAAAAAAAATAGATGTTTTCACTTTATCTTCTGTCTGTTCATTTGTAGACATCGAACTTTTTTGTTTATAGAGATAAAAATTATTTTTGGGTTGGATAGGTATTTTTTAAATATTATGATTTCCACTTTCAAACTCTCCCAAAAGTTTAAATTATGCCTTCTAATAGTGGAAATTTTTGAAAATTGTGAAATTTCTAATGAATACTGGAAATAATGTATTTATGTTAGGAAGTCAAAATTTTGGTGGAGGAAATACAAGTACAGGTCATTAGGTTTACATTGGCAACAATGAGTTTGCCCCTTATCCCCATGGAGTAGGAAAATGAAACTTTTATATTTTAAGAGATAATTATTTGTTTTTAGAAATAAACATTCTTTTTTGTGCTTAGTAGGTATTTATGAAATATTATAGTTCACACTTTCACAATCGCTCAAAAGTTATAATTGAGCTAACCATGCAAAAATTTTGAACGAATGTTGCAAACAATCTATTTGGGCTGGAAATTTCTTATTTTGGTGGTAGAGTGTGATGATACAGTTTATGCTAACAGCAACAATTTGCCCATTCACCACTAAGGGTTGGTGAGAAAAACTTTTTGAAAATGAAAAATTGTTTTTGAGTTGAATAGGTACTAATTAAATGTTACGATTCATATTTTTCAAATACTCCAAAATGCTTTAACCTTCCAAGTGACTGGGACAGGTTCTCCCCACCACATCTATGTGGTCCTGTAGTGTTAGTGACATGGCAGCAGTGCCACAGAACCATTGCTTACAATTTACTGTGGTGTTTGAGGCCCAACAAAGGAACAGAAGTGTAACATTTGGAGGGTTGATGTACATCTGTTGCCTACATAATGGGAATGCCTGCCAAATTTAAGTCATGAAGCAACAGCAGTGCTAGTTACATTTACATCCACTATGGCACTGGTGAGCCACTGTTTTGCTTGCTACTTGCTTTATTACAGTGTACATTATTACATTATTTATGGCTAGAATACTGATATGGGTTTACTCATATATGATTTATTTTCTATTTGCTGCCTTTAACCCTTTCAGGACCATAAGGTTTCTAAGAGTAAATATTAGTATGTAACTTTATTTTAGTTTGTTTAGACGTAAAATAAATAAAAATCATAAGAAAAATACATAACAATGTGTAGTTTTTTTGGAATTTTATGGGAAATATTTTTCCCAATGGACTACAAAGGTAACACAAATTATAGTTAGGCTTATTATGCAATGTCTTTTATTTATTGGTTTATTATAACAAAATGTTAACTAAAATAATACAAAATTATGAAATAAAATTACTATACAAAATGATGTGCTAATTATGATATTCTGCGAAGCAATTTCTTTTGGTTGTGAAGCAAAGATGGACATTGCACAAATGCAACATTATTGCAAAGATGGACATGGACTAAACGTTCCCTCTGTATAAAAAATGCAGATAAGGTTATAATTAAATACAACAATCACCAATTTTAAAATGGGGAAAAATGTTTCCCTTGGTCGTGAAAGGGTTAACTAGAAGTGTGAACAGTGGTATAGTGATGTTTTGCAGAAGTGAAACTTGTGAAACAAAACTCGTTTTCTATTAAATCCCTTCCAAACTCAGCCTGTGAGACAAGTGGCTGAAGCAATATGTCGACATCATAATGATATGAGATTTCGGATAAAGTTTCAAAAATCATTTTTCGATAAATAATATTTTGTAATCTTAGGAATGGCAAGCAACGGAAAGTGCCGTAACAAAATATTAGAGAATTTCCATGTTATGTGAATGGGAACCTACTTTGAAGTTCTATAAGTTCTACAATATGCATTTAATGGAAAAATGTTACTGAAAATAAATTATAGATCATTATCTTATCTATATAAATCTTGATTTTCAACAGCATTTGTCTACTATTTAAGGAATTATGGAAACTAGAATATTTCGTAATAGAAATGGGTCATAAGAATTTACCTCAGATATTAATTGAAACTTAAATAATAAGTATCATTTCAAATCATTTAATAAAATATACATTTTAAAAGTTTGCATAATGATTATTTTGATATTAGATAATTATGAATAATTTTTATAAAACAAGATAATTGTTAAATATTCCAGCTTTCATAACACTTTAAAGACAACGAATATTGATGATAAACTGAATTTTAAAAAATTTGATTATGATCATTAATTTAAGTCACTTTTTTCATTAAATGCATAAAGTGCGTATACGTAAAATCTGCGTTTGTGTTTTTCACCCACCTAGATAGCAGCAACATACAAAAAGCAATATACAGACAAGGTAGAGACAAATACCCTTCTGCACACAATCGCACACGGGTGGCTCGAAAGGAAACTAGCCCTGATAGGTCGAAGGAAACCCATCTACAATCTTTATTTTCAGTCAAAGTTTTTCAGTAAATGCATATTTTAAAATTTATAGCACCTTGGAGTTAGATTCCCACTGACATAACATGGAAAGATAATGCTATGGCTACTCTGAGTTATTAAATACTGTCATTATCAAATGGACGTTATTCGAAATCTTCATCATGGTGATTTGAAATATCCAATATTTGAACTTGTGTTTTATCTGTTAAAAAAGTGTTGCCATATTTGAGCATGAAGAGAAAGCTATTTAACCCATTTACCATATACGTTTTTGCCAAGGTTATTCAAAAATAAGTTTTCATTGTCCTATTAACAATCAAAACCATGTAAAAAAACTTTGCAAAATAATAATGCCTAAATTTTTAAAAACATTTTTAAAAAATTATGGCAGTAAATGTACTGAAGAAGCTGTAGAACTAAACAGGCTAAATTTTAAAACCTTCAAAAGAAATGCTTATTAAATTGTAAATTGGGGCAAATTTGATAACATTTGCCCCCCTCCCCTCTTATCAGAAATGAAACAAAAAGCACCGATCTCACACCACATTTCTTTGAGAATAATATTGTTGCCAATTTAAAAATTTTCTCTATTTCAAATATGTTACGTTTTTTTTTTAAATATTGCTAGGTATAGTAGTAAAAATGTTCATTTTCTTGCGACCTCGACACTCTTGTGTCTCCCCTCCCCCCTTTCCTTAATCCAGTCCTGTATATGACTAATGGAATGTTGAAGTTTATCAAGTTTGTCAGCGTTTTGAACTGCACAAATACATTTATGCGGATTAAACGATTGGGAATGCTGGAGCCAAATTCTTAAATGGGTTCACTGGAACAAAGTTCTAAATAGGAGTTTTAGAACTATATTCTAAATAGAACACCTTTATCCTTCTAAATTCAAAAATAATTACAAATTGAACTACTTTATGTAAAATCGTTGATTGAGGTTTACATGAACAAGTAATAAAAAGGACGGGGCCAATAGGTCGGGAGAAGTAACATTGAAATAAAAAAGCTAGTATATAAAGTATCAATTTTGTCCTACAGCATAAACTTTGTGCCTATTGTCAGGTATTAATATTGTTATAAATTCAAAGAAATGAGGGGTGACTCAGTCGGTAGCGCGCCAGACTCGTAATCTGCAGTTCCCAGGTTCGAGTCCCAGCTGGGTCAGCGTTGATATTTATCTCCGCAATAATTCCCCGCCCTGCCCACGGTCAGTAGAGGACACCGTGGGTTTGGAAAGGCCACTGCCCGTCGGATGGGACGTTAAGCCGTGGTTCCGTGTGCGGGAGAGCCATACCCTGTGCACGTTAAAGAACACGGTGGATGGCCTTGACGGGAGGCTACCATTTGTCTCCCAACAACTGTTCCAGTGTGTCCTCTCCCCCAACCTTCTCTGAGCCTTCGGGGTCCATGTGACCTGGCCATTTAGCCCACGGTGTGCAAAAAAGTGCCGCTCAGAGGTAAAATCAACCCAACTCAAAGAGGTGAAAGCTTAGCGTGGGTTCATAAATAGCGTATATGTATACCACTAAAGTATGAATGATGTAATTTATTACAATGACACAAAATTGTTACAAATTAATCAACTTTAAACACAAGTATTTACATTTCTTTTAGCATAAAGACAAATCACTTTGTATTGAATCTCATTTGTGACACTAACCTTAACAATACTTTATACATGTGAAACGTTTAACATTGATCTCCCCTGATAGAGGACCCAATAACAAACTATACTGTTGGTTCCTCTTCTCCATCGGAACCAGGCTTCATCTTAAATAAAAGCAGTCCTTTTACGTAGCATTACACAACACTAATTTATATTCTTCTTCCTTTTACAACACCACTATATCTTTTTGCTTTCTTTCACAATTCTTACTATTTCAAAAGCAACCTCGTTCTAAACAGTTAATAACTTAAATCGTCACGCTAAGCATAGACGAGCGTTCATAATACACCTGTCATATGCCATTGTCGCACGTTCATGTGTTGTAACAATATCCTAATCTTGCTTTAATATATTGCGTATGCATTTCCTTTAACAAAGAGCTCTATTGCAATAGCAAATAATTATTAAATTAGGTAGGAATTGCTTTCGATAAAATTTAAATTTTGTCCTTTAAAGAATTAACGCTAAATAATAATAAGTAAACACTCGAAAATTTTGGATTTTAATGGATAATAATTTTCAATTGTAACACTTTTCTGGCAAATTGTTTTTAAACATTTATTTTGTTGATCATTTTTGGCTATTTTACGAAAACATTCGGTAACGAGATTATGAGATAGTTTTTGATTCCACACTTTACTGATTCATTTTCACTGTCGCTTTATGTTTTGGTGGCTTTTTTATAATGCGGCAATGGCTTCATACGAAACGAGAATTTATTACGAATAAGATGTTATTAATAAGATTATGTACGAATAAGTGTTTATAAAGTTTTAGTATAAGCTTAACATAAACGGAGCATATTGCACATCGCCTTTTTCAAATCGACCGATAAAAATGATGACCGTTACTAGTCACGCGAGCAAGCAAAGATGAGTTTTTTATAATTCACAATAAATTTTCTAAATCACATGAAACGAGAATTGATGACTATACGACAAAATATTTATAAAATTTTAATATAATCTTATTTATACAAATGGTGCATATTCTGGATTGTCATTGTCAAAACTACGAATAGAAATGGCGAGGGTTACCAGTCAGCACGAGTAAGCAGATTGGTAAATTTTTATGATACTCGAAAGTACAAATTATGAATTCCGATTTAAAATGAATTTATTAAAAAAGTCACCAGGAAATTAAGGTTGCAGTAGGAGTGAATCGGTAAGAAATCGCCTTGTTCACCATTCAATTGGCGTTTATCAACCCATATTGAAAATAATGGAGTCCGCATTATTTTATTTCACATTATTAAGATGTGGTGGGAATAAAAGAAATAAAATTAAAAAAAAAGATCTCCAATGCAACACCAGCAAACAAGCTGTCTTTCACTTTTCCTATACTTTTGAGTCTTCTTGCATTTTCATAACAATGCCAACTCATTCATGCATATAAAGTCATTGTCGATATTTGGGAAAGGATTTAGGGTAAAAAATATCTAATAATTATATTTAAATTTGATAACCATAATATTTTACTCTTGAAAATGTTTTTAGAGTTATAATATTAAGTGACTATATAACTAAGAAGAAGTGTTATATTTCTATTATCCTTTTTAGTATAACGATAGTATTAAGTTTTATATCTAATATCTGGAAATAGATAAGTTTAAATTAACATTTTTATGAAAACTGTCAGCTGTATTATTAAAAGGTGAAAAGTTCTCTCCCAGGAAGGAGTAAAATAGAGATTAAAGTCTAAGATATAATTTGCAATATTTTTAAAAATTTATTAAAATTTTGTAAACATTAATTTTAAAATTATTTGGGAAGGTTAAAATTTTTTAGTTTTTGAAATAAACTAAAAAATAAATACCCCCTCAAGCAGCTGCTTGCCACAGAGGTCTGACAGGAGCCTGTCAGTTTATATGCCATAGTAGGTCTGAGAGGATGGCAGGACCTCAGCAGAAGAAAGACATATACATCCATGCCTTACCCGTTGCTCAAACCCAGGTCCCTTAGATCAGTAGCCAAGTGCGCTAACCACTCTGCCACGAGGAGGAGCTCTTTGTAAATCATATTTTTACATTGAAACAGAATGTGCTTTAAATCTTCAAATTGATTACAGTGATAACACATTGGAGATTGTCTTTTGTCTATTTTATATAGAAAGCTAGTTAAAGTAGAGCCAGTTCTCAGTCTACAGATTAAGATACTATCTCTTCTTTAAAATTGTAGTCATTTATACATTTTTTAGTAATTTTGCTCCTAAAAGAAGGTGAAATTATATTGGAAGATGCATAAAAATTTTTGAATTCTAAATATTATTTGTTTTCATTTTGACCTTTAAAGAAAAAAACATTAAGGTATCTTAAATTATTACTGTTAAACATTCTTAGGTAGCAAATCTACTTTATTGTTATGTAGTACATCACAGTGAGATGGGACCCACTGTAAGTGTAATTCATTTTTGAAATTAATATGTTTAAATGAAATATATGCTATCTCATTAGTAGCATTGGAAATTTAGATGATTAGCAATAGCAGAGAGAGCAGATTTACAATCTGTAAATATCACTATTTTAATATTTTTAAAATTTATTACCCAGATCATAGCAGAATAAATGGCATACATTTCTAGCAGTGAAATTTGGATTTTATCATTTGCATAAAATTAATTTGATTAATTTTTTGGGATATCAAAATGTACCTCTTGAAACATTTGTATCTGGAAATTGGGAACCATTAGTAAATAGAAATTAAAGATTTTGATAAGAAAAATTAATATATGATTCATTTGAAATTTTTAATATTTTAGGTTCGGTTAATTGTTTGTTGGAAATACCAGGTGTATCTGGAACCACGGCTCATCAATGCTAGAGGTGAGCGAAGGCTATCCCGTATGATACCAGCCAACAGAAGGGGTATTGTGGCGCAACTCTCCCATAATTTGAATGCTGGTGACAGGAGTAATGTGTCCCAACACACAGTATATCGAACCCTTTGAAAGAAGGCACTACTAGAGGGGAATACCGTTGCCATCCTTTCATGACAACGGTATCCCCTCTAGTAGTGCCTTCTTTCAGCAGGATAATTCACGGATTTCAGGAGTCATAATGTTTTGGCATTTCGGTGTATTAATGTAGGACTTAATATTGATCCTTCAATTAAACCAAGGTTTATAGCCGTCCCATGGCCGAGTGGTTAGCGCACTTGGCTACTGATCTAAGGGACCTGGGTTCGAGCCCCGGGTAAGGCATGGCTGTTTGTGTTGTTTTTCTGCTGAGGTCCTGCCATCCTCTCAGACCTTCTACTATGGCATATAAACTGACAGGCTCCTATCAGACCTCATTGGCAAGTAGCTGCTTGAGGGGGTATTTATTTATTTAATTTTGTATTCTTTAGAAAAGTTGTTTCTAATTTTAACTTTAAATTTTTTTCCTGTTAGATAGTTAAATAAGAGAACATATAAGTTGCCAGAAAAATTTAGATTTTTTAATTTTATATGTTAGAGCAGAATGTGGTACCAAATCAAAAGCTTTATTAATGTCAAAAACTATTGTTATTAAAGAATTTTTTGGATAATAAATATTCCAAAATCGGTTATAAAATTTAAAAGAAAATCTTTAGATGAAGATCCATATTTAAATCCTGAAATACAGGGTGATTGTAATTAAACTGACAGTACTAAGAGCGATGTAGAGAAGGATCTCGACGGATCACAACGAAAAATGGTGACTACCTTAATAAGAACATGAGGTAGAGAATTTGCGAATAAAAAAAAATAGTGCCACCAGGTGGCGTGGGTATGTTAAAATAAACACCAAGTTAACCTTTAATTTAAAAATCAAAATTCTCAATATGTGAACTATTTGCATGCAAAATGTGCTGGAAAGGTAATATGGCATGTAGTTGCTTGAAACGTCTCGGGGAATGGTTGCAACATGCTGTGTTATTCTTGCCTTCAGTTTAGCAAGCGTTTCAACATTACTTTGGTAAACTGCTTTTCAAATAACCCCATAACAAAAAAATCGCATGAATTTAGGTTGGGGGAAGATGGTGGCCAAACATTGGAAAACGTTCAAGAAATTTTTCTGTCCGCACAAAATGTGATACACAACAATTGCGTTGCTGTACGTGCAATACGGGGTGGCGCCCTATCCTGCATGCAGGTTATGGAGTCTAATTTTCTTGCAAATCCAGAATAATGTGGTGGAGAAGATCTGTGTAACGTGATTCATTCACCGGTCCTTGAGGTGTGATCTCAACGAAAAATGGTTCGATTATAAAGTTTGCGGTAAATCCGCACCATACAGTTACATTGTCGGAATGTAGGGGCACAGAATGCGGATGTGTAGGTCTCCATATTCGGCAATTGTGCGTATTCATTGCTCAATGTAGGGAGAAATGCGCTTCATCTGCCCATAAGACTCGAGGGTCACTTGTGCTGCATCCTCTGCAGAAATCGCAAAACGAAGTCTGTGCGTTGTTCGGGGTCACGTTTTGCACCTGCTACACCCTATGAATTTTATAAGGATACCATTTCAAGATAGATCGTATAATTTTACGGACAGTTGACCACGGAAGTTGCTTGGCCTTTTGCTTTGTCTCGTACTAACTACAGATAGCTCCGATTGCGACTGGATTTCTGCAAGGGTAAGTGCGACGTCTTCCACATTGCTTTCTGCTACAGTTCGAGTCCCAGCTGGGTCAGCGTTGAGATTTATCTCCGCAAAATTCCCCGCCCTGCCCACGGTCAGTAGGGGACACCGATGGGCTTGGAAAGGCCGCCGTCCGTCGGATGGGACGTTAAGCCGTGGCCCCGTGTGCGGGAGAGCCATACCCTGTGCACGTTAAAGAACACGCTGGATGGCCTTGACGGGAGGCTACCATCTGTCTCCCAACAGCTGTTCCAGTGGGTCCCCTCCCCCAACCTTCTCTGAGCCTTCGGGGTCCATGTGAACTGGCCATTTAGCCCATGGTGTGCAAAAAAGTGCCGCTCAGAGGTAAAACAACCCAACCCAACTTTCTGCTACAGGGCACCGACCTCTACCTGGACTCACACCAACTCACCTGTTTCGAATATCTGTATCATATTCTTTAGTCCATTCAGCAACAAAGGACCTTATATATTTCAGACGACATTTGCGTAATGCAGCGGTGGCATTACTGGCATTTTGGTAAAAGGTTCAAGGTGTAAGTTCATGGTGAAATTAGTCTCCAATGTGGGTTTCCCTGTACCAGTCACAACAGGACGGCGAGGAAGCAGAGGCAGAAGAAACTGTCTCTCAGCTATCTCTCGGGACTATTAAGAGTACTAATCTCGAAAAAGAATAAACACCTTGCAGAAGAGGCCAATGTTCTGAATGAAATCGGTGACACGTCGGAAGCGGGTTTTCTGCAGCTTCATATTGTGGTGGTTATGAAATAGGAAGGTAATGGAATAGTCGGTGGTGCCGATAGCATGAAACTCCCAGAACAAAGCTATTTTGGCATTGTAGCGGTAGCAGAACGTGAGATTGTCTCGGCTGTGCTGCAGTTGGGACTGTACGCTCTGCCAAAAGAGGAGTGTAGAGTTGCTGTAGATGACACCAACTCGGAGACGATGAAGGAGTGTCTCACATGTTCTGTGGAGGTTAGGAGCAGTGAGAGAAGTTACCAAGGTACCTGAATGACAGCTGGAGTTCCTCTGCTACTGGACAAGACGGTACTGGCTCATCAGTTGTGAGACGAAACTTGCAGTCACTGAGAGAGGGTAATTAATACATACCTCTGATTCTCAACAGCCTCCTTCGTGGTTAGATCAGCAACCTCATTGCCAGGTATTGCTACATGGGAGGGGATCCATTGGAAATGACCTATTCTGACAGAAGTGACCCTTGTGTAAGTCTCCATGATCTGGATGAGGAAGGGTTTGCAGCTCTTGCTGGAGAGCTTCCAAGGCTGACTTGGAGTCAGAGGGTGACAAAATTGCCACTCTCGAGGCTAAGGATGAAAAGTACAGCTTCAATGATAGAATAAAGTTCTGCACAGATGGAGGAAGTGAGATGCAGATGACGGAAACCTCTGGCGATGCTGTATCAGGGATGGCAGAGGCAACACATAGCCTCTCCTGGTTCACAGATCTGTCAGTGTAGACCTCAGTACATATATCGTGAAGTTCATCATCTCGCGTTCTGCTCAACTGCTCCCGCTACAATGCCGAAAGAGAAGCTTTGTTCTGGGAGTTTCATGCTATCAGCACCACCGACTATTCCATTACCTCCCTACTTGATAACCACCATTTAGACATAGGAGGTGGAGAGAAGCCTGATGGCCACTGGTTCTGAGGGGATGGATATCCCATCCTGATCTGATATCAGGATGGACCATATAATTTTACTGACAGTTGACCACAGAAGTTTCAGTTGCCAGAATACCTGTCTCGAACTAACTACAGGTAGCTCCGATTGCGACTGGATTTCTGCAACAGTAAGTGCGATGTCTTTCACATTGCTTTCTGCAACAGCCCACTGGCCTCTACTGGACCCACACCCAACTCGCCTGTTTCTTCGAATATCTGTCTCATTCTTTAGTCCATTCAGCAACAAAGGTCATATCTTTCAGACGACGATATTCGCGTAATGTAGTGGCGGCATTACTGTCGTTTTGGTAAAAGTTTCACTAACAAAGCTCTATCTTTCTTGCAGATACCCATGGTTCCTTCTAGCGATTCGTAGATCGTATAATCATATTCGATGTGCTGGGTAACAATTTTACCCCTAACCATTTCCATCATAAAGATATGCGAATTTGGCATGAGTAAGAGCAAAATATATAAGTAAACCACCCTTAGGTGGGCCCTAAGGGCAAACATAAGAAAAGCTAAAAATAGCAGTAAAATTGTATAAGAAACCTAAAACGGGTAGGGTTTCCTCAGAGAACGCTACCGTTTTAGGCCTGTTGTACTTGTTCAAAACAGTATGATCCTAAAGAATCAGAAAAGAAATAATCTCATTGGGATTATTACTTACAGCCTCAAAAAAAACTTTTTGAGGTGCGTTTTATATGTGTATATATATGTGGTCGATGCCCAGATCTTTATGGAGTTACGATAAATTAGCCTGACACGTTTTTAGCGCACTCACGCCACCTGGTGGCACTAATTTTTTTAATTTACAAATTCTCTACCCCATGTTCTTATTAAGTAATACATCACTTTGCGCTGTGATCCGTCGAGTAGATCCTTCTCTACATCGTTCTGAGTACTGTTAGTTTATTATAACCACCCTGTATTAGGGTTTAAGATTTTTTGATGATCTCAATACCATTTTATTCTCTTATTAATCATTTTTTCGAATATTTTTAAACCTGTGGCATTTACACAAATGGGTCTGTAAGATTGTATATCTTCAGGTGGTTTATTTAGATTTAAGAATAACATTTTTTTTTTAGAAATCATAATTTTTTTTACCAATCATCAGGAATGTAATTATTAAGTCATCATCATCATCCTTAAGCAGCCATGGGCTACTGAGGTTCAACCAGACTGCAGTTTAATTCTCCAAGCATATCTGTCCTGAGCTGCATCCGGCCACTGCACACCAATTCTAACAAGGTCCTGTTTGACATTGTCTGCACCGCATCCTAGGTCTCCCCCTCTTTCTGAGGCCTCTAGGCACACTGTTCATAACCCTATTCGCCAATCTATAATTATCCATACGGGCAACATGGCCAAACCAGCGGAGTCTCTCTCTGCACAATATGCTGCTTAAAGGAGGTTGCCGACTCCTTTGCCTAACCTCATCATTAGTTACAAAGTTGAACCACCTAATGCCCAAGATACTGCGTAAGCATCTAGAATCAAAAGCATCTAGTTTCCTGTTATCTTGTTTACAAAGTGTATAAATTTCACTACCATAACTAACCCTATAAAGAACCAAACTATTATACAGTCTAATTTTAGTCTTTAGGTGTGTACTCCTTATTAAGCCAGAATTTATTAAAAATATTTAATAAAGAAATTAATAAATTTGTAGGAAGGTTTTTGAAACATTAATACTGTATTCCATCTGGTCCAGATGAACTTTTTTTTTAATGGTTTTTAAAGCATGGGTAATTTCAGCTAAAGTGAAAGGTGTATTCAAATACTGAGCTTTATTGCTATTGTAAGAAAGGTGACATAATAGTTGGAATATAATTTTTATTATTGAAATTATTAATATTGCTCCATGAATTATAAAAGTTTGCAAATATTAGCAGTTGCTTCAGAATTTTCATTGCGTTTTAATGAAATACTACTAATTGGATCTTTAGTTTTATAACATTATTTGCCACATGAAAAGTTTTCTAAAGGTTATTAACAGAGGTATTAGGATTAAGTTTTTCAGTAAAAATGGTTATTTTTTTTTCCAAAATTTTAAGTACTTTATGAATTTCAGAGGATAATGTTTTAAAATTTAGATAATTTTGAGTTGAATAATTTCTCATTATTATTCTTTCTGCTCTTCTTATGCAAGCTATTAATTTATTAGAAAAAATATCAATTTTTTTTTGTTTTTCTAAAAGATTTTTTTTTAGTATTTTTCCATAATTTATATTAGGTCCTCATATAAAGTATCTTCTTTATAGATTTGTGAAGAGATATCAATTTATCAGTGTATTTTTTCAATTATATAGATTTTATTTTTAAAAATTGGTAATTAAATTTTAATAGGTTTATAATCACTCCCATTCGATTGGGTAAAATTTGTCAGAAAATTTTAGAAGATAAATTTAGAGAGGTAAAAGTTAAATCAATAATAGTTTTTTTAGAAAATTTACTAATATTGGTTGTATTATTTTTGCTGAAGATTATAAGATTATTACCATCTATGAATTTTAACAGTTCTTTACCTTTAGTATCTATTTTAAATGAATTCCAGTATTTATGATGTGCATTAAAGTCACCACAAAATATTACAGGATATTGAAACAAATTAAAAACGTTATTATATATATCTGCAGATATAGCACCTCCTGAAGAATAAACATTGCAAATTACAAACCTTAAATCTTTAAGAGAAAAGCAATAATTTCTAAATTCTGCACAAAATTAGGAGTATCAATTTTTCTATGTAAAATATTTTTATTTGTATAAAGTGCCACTCCTCTTGAATGTGAAGAATTTCGGTGCATAAGGTAACAAAAGTAGATACTTTAGGGAGATTATCAGTTTGGGTTTCCTGTAAAGCAAGTGCGAAAAATTCATAATTTTTTAATAAATATTTTAAGAAATGGAGTCTAGATTTAATACCTCTGATATTCCATTGAAGTATGCAAGGTTTAGAAAAGTTATTTAACGTTATTAAAACAAGTGTGGAGAAGATTTAATGCTATTAAAACAAGTGTTATGAGATTTAAATTTCGGCATTGAGGAATAACCAGATGTAGTAGTTTTAAAATTAAGCTGAAAATACGTCGTTTGGATTCGATGTTATATGACAGTCCTTAATGAGGTATAATAGCCACAGCATTGGAAGGTCCACTTTTATATCTTTGGAAGCAGTTTTGCTGAAACAGTGATTATTATTATTTACAAAGTCCTTCGTAATAATTTCAGTAGAACTTTTACTTGTGTTTGATTTAGAGCAATCTTTAGTTGATAAAGATGGAACGTCCATTAAGTTTATAAAGATGGAAAATCCATTTTTAATTTCAAATTTCTGGCATAAATGCGTCGTTTACAACATCTGTTTAAAGATTTGCAATTTCCAACTCTGATTTTACAATCTTTTTTAATGCAATGTGAAACTATATTTTCGAAGAACCGTGTGAATCAAACATATTACATAAAACGGAACGATGGAAGCTTACTTAAGGGAAAAAATTCACGAGGATTCAATCCTTCTCAGGGATTTTGGTTTTATAAGCTCGTACTTAGGTTTTTTCTGCATTTTAAAATTAACTCTAAAAACAGACTAAAAACGCAAAAAAAGATCAGTGTAAAATTATAGTTCGGAAAAAAATTAAAAATCTGGTGCTTAAGATTTCTTCCGTACCTGGTGCATCAAAGACTAAAAATTAGAACAGGCATGTAACAAGGAACGTTTTAGGGAATGAAATAAATAAATAAATACCCCCTCAAGTAGCTGCTTGCCACAGAGGTCTGACAGGAGCCTGTCAGTTTATATGCTATAGTAAGAAGGTCTGAGAGGATGGCAGGACCTCAGCAGAAAAACGATACATACATCCATGACTTATCCGGGGTTCGAACCCAGGTCCCTTAAGATCAGTAGCTCCGGGGTTCGAACCCAGGTCCCTTAGATCAGTAGCCAAGCGCGCTAACCAATCGGCCATGGGACGGATGTTTTAGGGAAGGATAGGATAAAATAAATGGCAACAGAAGTGAAAAATATAGGCGCAATTTTTTTATTTAATTATAATAAATTTGAAAATACAAGGAGTACAGAATAACAAACAAGATGCAAATAAATCATTACACACCAAAATTCATTAAATCTTAAACTTAGTTTTTAGCCATCCTACAATTTCGACGGAGGAAGACTTGTCCCATCCCTTAAAAAGACTAATTAAGACGAACTCAGAAAGAGGAGTTTTCATCTAGTATATTTCAAAATTTATGGCCAATGAACATTGTTGGCTATTCTGGATTTTCTGCTTATATAGTGCAAGAAAGGTTCTTTATAAAAAATAAATGTGTATGTGCATTCAAAGTTAACTGCTAAACCTCACCCTTGGAGTAAACAATGCCTTTCTTCCCAATGCTCGAGTGACTAGCGCATTTCACTGTTGATGAAAGGAACCGGCTACCAGATTGTTTTCAAATTTCCAAAATGAAAAAAAATTATCTGAAATATATATCGGCGGGAATTGTGGAAAAAATTATTTTAGTCACTAATTTCCATAAAATGGGTTAAATTAAAATAACTTGCATTATCTTTGTTTTGCTGTACTTGTCGTAAATATAGTTTTTAGTTTAATAATAATAGACAATTGCTAGATAAGATTGCCAAGGGGAGAAAATTAAGACAGTATAGAATGGTTTGGCGTTTATCAAACATCTCTTGAAATCTCAGTAAATGCCTTAATATTAAAAAAAAATCGAGTCTTCGATAACCATGGTTCTTCATATTGATTCATTTTTGCTTTGATATTGTTATGAAAACTGACAGTGAGAACCACAAATAAAGAGAGAGAAATCCGTTACATTTGCATGAATTACGATTAGAATTTTGCAGAAAACATTCCCCGGTTTTCGCAAAGACAAAAAAACACACACAAAAAATCTATTGAAAGAAATTGGAGAAGTCGGAGTATTTACCTTTATGCTGCTTTGTAGCTTTAATTGTCTGATTTGACGATGATTTCTTCTGTGTACTCTTACTGTTTGAAAATTAATCTGAAAACTTCCACTGACTGTCGGTTTCAGATATGGGGGTAAAAGACAACTCCCACAACTGAAAGATTTTCATCCTCTTTCTACGAGGTCTTCTGCACCACTCCGAACTCACCCAACAGGCTCTCATGCGCCATAAATAATCATTCACTGAAAGTCATCGTCTGTCATCTGCTCTCTGTTGAGCAAACATCCTCTATAACGAAAGAATTTCTGGTAATTTGAAGTCTACCACTTAGTGTAATAAAGGAAACCGTTATCGATAATTAAGCGAGAAAGTCTGCTTTTGTAACCTTCTGGCAACGATCAGTGTTTTTCGCACAACATCATGGTTGCATCCTGTCCTAAAAATCTACCAAATCCATTCTCCAAGTATCCAAACCTTCTCCACATGTTTAAATGATTCCCGAGGAGTAATTGTAAAACACCTGGGATTTTAAATCCTCGAAAGTTGACAGTTCTTTTCCTCATTTTCAACTCACTGAGGTTACCGGTGTGCCGGAGGCCTAATCTGCCATGACGAGAAGGGTGGCTTGATGAGTTGCTTCCAGTGAAATTTTTCGGTAACGAAACAATGAGATGGAGTACAGTGGCAAACGCTTGAGGTTGATTCAGGTTATAATGGCGGCAAAAGAATAATACACTATGTATTAATAGTAGCAATTTTTATTTGTCATATATCAGTAATTGTAAATTGAGTTTTAGTAATTAAATGCAATGATGCTAATAAAGTTGTATGCTCAAAAATGCATAGATGAGTCAGCTAAATGCATTATTTCTCCGCAATTGTTAAAAACATCTGAAAAAAAAATTATTGCTGACGCAGCGGCAATCGAACCCGCAACTCTCTAGATTAGGGGTTCTCAACGTAGGGTACATGGTAAAACTTTTTGAAAAAAAAACTTTTTGAGGTACGCCGTGAGAGTTCAAAACCCACTAATAATGTGTATATTTATATATGTTTTATTTTATTTCCATTATTATACTATAATTATAGTTTTATCTACCTATACAAGGGGTACGTCAGTTTCATACACATTTCCAGGGGAAGCATAAAAGGTTGAGAACCACTTCCAGAGCGCTCTAACCATTAATCTCATCAACATCATTTGCAAAAAGGCTAAATCATCAGTATAATCTAAATCAGAAATTTTCGTATCTCCAGACCATTTAAGGCCAAAATCTTTCCCTTGCAATGAATTTCGCATAACGTAATCAATAACCAAACTAAAGAGAAAAGGAGACAAAATTCACCCTTGTCGAACACCAGAAGTAATGCTAAACCAATTGCTACAAGCCTTACCAACTCTCACACAAGACTCAGTGTTATTATAGAGAGCTTTCATTATGTTAACTAACTTGTCTGGTATACCATATGATTTCACAATCAACCACAAATTATGACGATCAACAGAGTCCAAAGCCTTTTTGAAATCAACAAAGTTTTCTGAATCAAAGAAGGTTTCTGAAACTCTAAACATTTCTCAAGAATCTGCCTAAGAGAAAATATCTGATCCTACACGTCCCTACCACTTCTGAATCAACATTGCTCATCGCGCAATTGACTGTCAACCAGATTCTTAATTCTATTAAACATAATCATGCAAAGAACCTTATGTGGAACAGAGAGTAGACTGATACTCCTATAGTTATCACAAGAACTGAGATCACCTTTTTTAAAAATAAGGATAAAAATAATAGCTCTTGAAAAATCCTCGGGAACTTTATGATGAAATATATTGAAAATATCAGTCATCCAAGTGGTAACCAAAACATTCCCAGCTCTTAGCATTCCAGTAGTAATTTAATCTACCCCTGGGGATTTATGAAGTTTAAGTTTATAAATAGCCAAGCTAACTCCAGACTGTGTTAAAGAGCCAACTTTAAAGAATGAATAATATACTTGAGCAGGTGTCACCTCTCATGATTATAAACAATGGGAGTAAAACTAACCACATTGTTTAGAACATCACTGAAATGCTCAGCCCACCTAGCATTGACAGAATCCTCACCTTCTATAAACTTACCTTGTTTATCCTTCAATTCCTGTGTACCTGCCCGTTTTCTACCACACAAAACATTAACTGTCTGGTACAGCTCTCTGCTGTTGTGCTGTCTAACTGCTTCCTCGGCTTTGTCAGCCAAGCCAAAGAGTCATCAGGAGCTAACTGATCCTTTACACGTTTATTAAACTCTCTGTAATGCTTTCTATTAGTACTAGTAGGGTATTGATTAAGGACATTCGTGCAGTTCTTTCTTTCTGAAATAAGCTTAAGTGCCTTATCACTCAAATCATTCTGCCTCCTCTGCTGCTTTTTTCTTAAAAGAGTACTTTTAGTTTCAAGAAAAGTCTGTTTAAAATGGTCCCATTCTTCCTCAATTTCAGTAGTAAGCAAACCATGACTGTCGTATGGCTAAGTAACCTGTCATGGTAAGTTTTAGCTATAACTGGGATCTTTCATAGCTTCAGAATTGAAGGTAAATTTTTTAACCTTAGTTAATATATATAGTTAATAGAGTTTAACCTCATTTTTAAAAAGGCAGTGATCGGATCCAGTATCATCTCTCCTATACGACCTGGTATTCCTAACAGAATTTACCCATTTGCTGTTAATATCTAACCTTTCACATTCTTATGTAGTCCATCTGGTGAAACCCACGTGTACTTTTGTATGCAAATTATATGTGGTAAATAAATAAATACCTCCTCAAGCAGCTGCTTGCCACAGAGGTCTGACAGGAGCCTGTCAGTTTATATGCCATAGTAGGAGTAATAGGTTGTAAATTCGTTTGTAATAAGTGTTAGTTAGTCTCAAACTATTAAGTTTACTTCCCTATAGGAGACGTTGCCTATTACCATTGCAGCTACCAATACGAAAAGGACCTATCACCCCTTTCCAAAGGTTAGTGCCAACTTAAGCATTGAAGTCGCCTAGAACAAGGGTAATATCTCCTTTCTTGTCAGATATCAAAATATCCTGAAGTTGTCCATAATCGTCATCCTCATCTTCATTGGGGGCATAACAGCAGATAACATTCAAGTCTTTAATGCTTGTCTGAAATTTTGCTGTAAGAAACCTTTCATTAATGCACTCATATCCTAGAAGAGCATCACTAGAGTGTCTGCTGAGAAGCAGACCCACGCCTTGGTGATGCTTATTGTCATCCCTCCCTGAAAAGAGAAATTTAAGATTATTTTTAAGAATCTGACCTTTATCTGTCCATCTGGTCTCTTGCAAGCCGAGGATATCTAAATTATAACGGTGGAATTATTGTGTGAGGACATCAAGAGAATAAGCTCTGTGCAAAGTCCTCACATTCCAACTACCTATGGAGAGAAAGTGGTTAGTGTGGTGTTTAAAGAAACTATTTATTGAGAGAGGAAATGCCGATGATATCAAACAGA
This sequence comes from Ryuthela nishihirai, assembly GCA_038380435.1. NCBI lineage: Eukaryota > Metazoa > Arthropoda > Arachnida > Araneae > Heptathelidae > Ryuthela > Ryuthela nishihirai. The sequence continues at coordinate 55,415,345 of JAWZYU010000012.1, forward strand.
CCTCTAATCGCAGACATGGGGCAAAGACCCGCGTTCCCCCACCACTAAAGGCTGAAGCCATCTACACTAGAAGACTTCCTCCAATGTAGAATTTGATGATGCCCGTAGAAGCAAGAGTTAGGTGCCTTCGATGACCTCAGATCAGAATTATCCAGCAGCTGATAAAACGTATCATGCGAATCTATTCAATCTAGCAAGTATATACAGGGTGATCCAAAAGTAGCAGAAAAAGTAAAAATGCAATAATTCGAAAAGTATAGACAGTAGCACGATGTGGTTTTCACTGAAATGCACAGAAAGACAAGGGATCTTTTTTAATAAAGAAAAAATTTATTGCCAGAATAGTTACATTTGCCACCGATAGGTGGCGCTTCAGTTGTGTCAGTAGTTTGTACAGTGGCGCAGCACAGTTCGCAACGCAGCTAGGATTACAAATGTTCAATGTGACGGCCGTCATTCATGAGAATGGCCGTCAGACGTGGCACGACACTCTGCACAGCATCCAAAAGGGTTTCAGCTGTAATTCCTGTCACATGATGGCGAATAGCTTCTTTCAACATGGCCAATGATGTCGGCCAACCTCTGTACACCTGTGACTTCAAGTAGCCCCATAACCAAAAGTTACAAGGTATAAGGTCTGGAGACCTTGGTGGCCATTTGTGCCTGAAAGAGCGACTGAGGACACGGTCATTGCCAAACGTCGATCGCAGCGGGTGCTGGACAGGACCTATGATGTGCGGAGGCACTCCATCTTGCATGAATGTTACACTGTGGAGCGCTTGCCTCTCTTGCAAGGAGGGAACGATGCTCTCTTAAAAGTGCTGCATAACGCTCGCCTGTGACAGTAACAGTTTGAAATGTACCGCTGTGGACTTCCTCAAAGAAAGAGGGGCCTATAATGAATGACACAGTGAATCCGCACCACGCTATCACCTTTGGCTAATGCAAAGGGGTTTCCACAATCGCGTGTGGGTTCTCTCTCGTCCAGATGCGGCAGTTGTGTGCATTTACACTTCCATGAAGTGAAAAGTGCACCTCGTCAGTCCACAGGACGTTTGACTGCTAGTCCGCATTGTTTTCTATCTGTTGAAAAGCCCAATTTGCAAATTCATGACGTCTCTCGAAATCGGTTGGTTTCAGTACTGTTTGCGTTGGATTTTGTAAGGATACCTCTTGAGGATGATCCTGAGTAATCACCACACAGTCCCATACGAAATGCCAGTTCGTCTTAAAATTTCACGCGCACTGCATTCCCCATGTCCGGAAGCTGCCAATTGTGTGTCGGCCTCGTGCACAACTGTAATAGTTTTTTTGGATCTCCCGCTTCTTGCACATGCTTCCAAACTGTCAGTGTCCTCAAACCTTTTCATCATAGCTATCAGTGAGGAACAAGACATCGGTCCCTTTCCACTTCTAATACCCTGCATCGAACGATAGGTGCACAAAGCCGCACTTGCACATTGGAGTTCTGATAATACAGCTTAACTAAAAGTGCTTTATCTCGTAACGATAACGTGCCTCACCCTGGCAAAACGTTTAACTTCGGTAATAAACCTTAAATGCTGAAAGTTTAACTTCAGTATTCACTACATCTGAAATTTACGTACCTCACGGCAAAGTCAGATTAATCAATGTTCGCAGTCTCGCACCGTTTGAGGAGCTGCGGCCGGCTGATCTGTATAAATAGCAACAGGCAGCAGCTCCGGGACCGCCACCTGTCGGTGATATATGTAACTATTCTGGAAATAAAATTTTTAGCTTATTCTATACTTTTCGAATTATTGCATTTTTCCTTTTTCTGTTAATTTTGGATCACCTGGTATATGCATTGCATAAAATTTGGCAAGTGTGATATCAGTTTAAAACTTGCATGGTATTTCCCTGAACACATGAATTTCGTGAAAGAGGGTGTATCCCTACTTCCTTTATAACTGAAGTGTGAAAGTGCCACACCTTGCTTAACTGGTAAGAAACTAGCACAAAATTCGGGAAGCAGATTTTTTTTTATGCTTGCGTTGGGTTGGGTTGTTTTACCTCTGAGCGGCACTTTTTTTGCACACCATGGTCTAAATGGCCAGGTCACATGGACCCCGAAGGCTCAGAGAAGGTTGGGGGAGGGGGCCCACTGGAACAGCTGTTGGGAGACAGATGGTAGTCTCCCGTCAAGCCATCCAGCATGTTCTTTAACGTGCACAGGGTATGGCTCTCCCGCACACGGGGCCACGGCTTAACGTTCCATCTGACAGACGGCGGCCTTTCCAAGCCCATCGGTGTCCCCTACTGACTGTGGGCCGGGAATTCTGCGGAGATAAATCTCAATGCTGACCCAGCTGGGACTCGAACCTGGGAATTACAGATTACGAGCCTGGCGCGCTACCGACTGAGCCACCCCCGCCCCATTATGCTTGCGTATCACTTATTAGTATCCTGGATTCCCAAATGCGAGTTCTTGCGTGTAGATTACCATATGCTTTTGTCCCAAAATTTACATAATTTCTCATGCATTACTGTATGACAAATTGTCAATTTCTCAGATGCATGAAATTTTCGATGTTTTCAGGACTCAAAATGTTACCAGATGGCGCTTATGATACGTTATTTTAAATCATGAAGTTTGTTTAGGATGACACCTTGCCAGTAGATTTTGTGGTAAGTGGATTGTAGGAGCTTAAAGGGAACAATATATATGTGAAATTCCTGTTCTTATAAGGGTTTAAACTGAGGCACAACGCTGCAGATGCAACTCAGATCAATACAGCATTTACAGAAGGCACAGCTAGTGAATGGACAACATGACATTGGTTTGAAAATTTTCAATCAGATGACATCAGCCTTCAAATAAGCCACGCATTGACTCAAGCGATTGATAACGATGGACCGAAGACGGTAATTGAATCCGACACATGCCAAACTGTACGAGACATCACAGGCAAATTCGGCATGCATTATTCAACAATTTCCTAGCACCTGAAAGACATTGGGAAAGTGAAGAAGTTGGATAAATGGGTTCTTCATGAATTAACAGACACTCATAAGGCACATCGACTTGAAGTATGCACTTCCCTTCTCACACGAAACCAAAGGGATACATTTTTGCAGAGTTGTAACATGTGATGAAAAATGGATCCTATATGACAATCGCTGTTCTGTTCAATAGCTGGATATCGTAAAAGCACCCAAACACATGCTCAAGCCTATAATCTTCACCCGAAGGTTATAGTGACTGCTTGGTGGTCTGCAGCCAGCGTTATCGATTATTCATTCTTAAAACAGGATGAAACAATAAATGAAGAGAAATATTGTGCAGAACTCCAAAAAAAAAAGCATGAAAAATAAGGCAAGAAATAGACTGCATTGGCCAATCGACATAGCGTCCTACTGCTCTATGATAATGCTTGACCTCACAAAAAACGGTTTCGGAAACTCCATCATTGTACATCCTTCACCTTCCAGAACCGGACTTTGTAAGGGGGTCGAGTGGACCTCCTATCATCTGGTCCATACGCAATTTTGAGTAGGAGGGGGCTGAATGGAAAAGGGGGTTAGGGAGCTCGCAGTAGTGACACAAGCGCCCCCTACATGTTGCGAATGGGCATTAGGCCGCCTTGAAGTAGATGAAAAAAAGTGACAAGTCCAAACAGTGCCAGGAATGAAAAAAGTGAATAAGTGATGAAGTGAAGTATCCTTGCTGTCGTTGTGAGGGGAAGCGAAGGGGGAGGTATTGGCAAAGAGAAAGTGTAGAAAAAGGAAAGATAAAAAAAACCATTCCTCTCCCCAAGAGGGGAAGTGGGGGGGGGGGGGTAGGAAGTAGGATGAAGGTAATAGGGGAGATAGTGAGGGGATGTCTTCTTTTCCCGTGAGGAGGCTAAGAAAATAATATTTTTTTCTTCTCTAAAAGTCATCTCCCTTTTTTATGAAGGGTGGGGCTTTAAAAATTGGAAAGGATAGAGAGGTGGGGGTGGGAGGAAGGTCCACAGAAAAAAATCAAGAAGATTGGGTAAAAAGCCTGGGAGGGAGGGGGTGAAAGGTGTTTAGGTAGGATAGCATGTGGAAAAGGGACGTAATGCAGGGAAGCTTCGTGTAGGGGCCATGCTACTAGGTTAGGCTTAGGTGATGTTTTGGTCAGAAGTCAAAGGTTGTGTGATGTTAAAAATTGGAAAATGTGTGTGGGGTGGGGGTGATGGGTGTTGGGACTTTGCTCGGGGAGTGTGGTGGCAGAAATAAGTGATATTTACCGAGTATATTAGATGGAAAAATAATGAAATTGCCATTTTTTAGCATTAGATACATATACTGCTCACAAAAATTAGGGGATATATTATCGCTTCATATTCATTTTGAAATATCCCCTATTTTTTGTGAGCAGTATATATATATATACACATATTTTTTTTCCCAGATTATAAATTTTTTTAAGTGATGGATAGAAATAATTTTTTTATAGTATATTTAATGTACATCTTTTTCGTGCTTTCTGTCATAGGGATCTTTTTGGCTCCTGGATCTTTTATTTTTTAAAAGGAGCAAAAGGGAAGGAGTATTGTAGTGACGTGGACAGGAGAGAGGAAGGATTAAATGTGTCTATCAATGGAGGATAAGAACTTGGCCAGGGCTTGATAGTGAGAGTTTTGTTTTTGTGTGGTGTAGGTTCAGTTACAATACGAGGCTCTTGTTCAGCCAATCACCAACTGACTATTACTTCCTCAAGCATCCTGACCATTTAGTGGGGAAAACACAGCAATGAGACAGCAATTAAAAATGCCTTCGAAGTATTCATCGCTTCCAGGAATTCAGTTTTTTTACCAACAGTATAAATGCATTTATTTCGTGGTGACAGAAGTCTATTGAATCTGTTGGTCTATTTTAATTAAGTTGTTTTTAATAAGTTATGGCTGTTGATATTTCAGTAACAATTCGAACATTTCATTTGCAACCACCTAATATTTAGTGAGAAAGCTAAATGCTTTCAAAATATTTTAAATAGTTCTTGAAACATAAAAAGTTTAATCAGAAAATTCATAAAACTGAACGACTGTTAAAACTAGAAAGGCGCATATGAGAATCTCATTTTCAAAGAGAAAGTTTTTCCTTTATTTACCTGTTTCATTATTTGTTTTAATTTGAGCTAGCGGATGATGGGAACAATGCAAAGAGTATTTCATTAGTAATTATACAACATAAAAATATTAGTCTTTTAATTCTTAAATCTAAAAAATTGCACTTCCACACCTCTCTTAGAAAAGTGAGAAGATTATTGCTGTCAGTGGAATCTCTTAAACACTACCACTAGTTTTTCAAATTTCTATTCTATACATGTTATTTGTAAAACTTCATAACAGCTCTGACATTTCATTATTTTAGTGATCTGTAAAGAGGTACTCCTCGACATGAAGCTTTCAAAAGGAATTGGGAACCGAGAAGTTGAAGTGGATTATACTTTTTTGTACATGAAACCTTCAATTTTATTTCTCAAACTGATATATATATATTAAAACTATCAAGTATTTGAAAAATGCGAATTATTAGTACCAATCAAATTAAAAAAGTTTTCTAATTACCATTTTTATTGTTTCCAATGATCTTCATGACGTTCACATTCCACCACTAAAATTTCATATTTCTATCATTAATACATCATTGTAATATTCTTTTCACCGTTAGAGGGCGCAATTATAATGTTCGAAAGATTCCGAAACTGCTTATCATAATAGTTTATCAATTCCTATTTAGCCCTAAAAAGATTTTTTCATTTACAGTGGACTCCCTTTTATCTGGCCTTTACGGGATCTGACACCCTGGCCGAATTAACGAAAGGCCACTTAATCCGAAAATTGTGTCAGAAAATAAATAAAAACGGCAAATGACAAAAATACTAACTGTACTGTATTTTAATTAATAATTTGTTGTACAGTATTAACAATTTCCTTGAAAAAGTCCAATTTTCTTTTGTTTCTTTGAACTTAACTTTTTTACCTGCAAAGTCATGCCACTTTATAATAAACGTAACATCAGTCGTAGATGAGGCCTGTTATGATGTATCTTACTGCAACATCAAAAGCTTCTTTCCCTTCTATCTCTTCTTTATTCTCCGCTTCCTTTCGGGCGGGGGTGGCTCAGTCGGTAGAGCGCCAGGCTCGTAATCTGTAGTTCCCAGGTTCGAGTCCCAGCTGGGTTAGCGTTGAGATTTATCTCCGCAAAATTCCCCGCCTTGCCCACGGTCAGTAGGGGACACCGATGGGCTTGGAAAGATCGCCGTCCGTCGGATGGGACGTTAAGACGTGGCCCCGATGTGCGGGAATGCCATACCCTGTGCACGTTAAAGAACACGCTGGATGGCCTTGACGGGAGGCTACCATCTGTCTCCCAACAGCTATTTCATTGGGTCCCCTCCCCCAACCTTCTCTGAGCCTTCGGGTTCCATATGACCTGCACATTTAGCCCATTGTGTGCAAAAAAGTGAAGCTCAGAGGTAAAACAACCCAAACAACCGCTTCCTTCCTTGGCAGATTGCATTGATAATTTCATTAAGCAGCGAAATATTGACGGTAATAATTACCGTCAGTATTCAATTACATTGAATAAATGCCTCGTACAAACGTTGTTCGAAGCATTTATTCAAATGCTCTTGCGAACATGTAGATCACATCCTTGATATTTATTGTTTTCAAAGCATTTAAAAGTCCTATTCCATCATTTTCGGTTCGCTGCAGAATTTCTGAAATATGCTTTCTCCTGTATCGCCTTTTTAAACTTACAAGCACGCCTTGATCCATTGGTTGCACTAAAGATGTTACATTAGGTGGCAAAAACATGGCTTTTATTTTGTCAGAAAGGAGTTCGCTTGGGTGTGTTGGGGTATTGTCGAGAATGAGTAGGGCCTTTACAGGTATTTTAAGACTAGTCAAATGTTTTACCTTCGGAAAAAATTCTGTAAAGAACCACTCTTTAAGCAAATACGAGTCTGTCCAAGACGACTTTTGAGTTTTGTAGTAAATTCACAGAGCAGCTAAATTTAAATGCTTGATCAGGGTTTTGCTGATTTCCCAATTACAAAAAGAGGAAGTTTGTGCGTACCTGCAGCACATTTGTACACACAGCCACAATGATTCTTTTTTTCTTTTAAATCCTGACGCTGAGGTTTTTTGCGCTCTCACAAATGTTTTCGTTGGATGTTTAAAATTTAACCCAGTCTCATCTACATTGTAGATTTGTTCTGCGCATAGACCTTCTTCTTCAACAAGCACTAAAAATTTTTCTGAAAATTCCTTTCCTGCTAAAGGATCAGCTGACAATTTTTCACCACAAACACCAAGGTAATGAACACCATGCCGTTTTTTTCAGCGAGAAAGCCATCCCTCCTTGCTGAAAAATCTCCCTCATTATCGATTTTAGAATGAAGGATTAATGCTTTTTCTTTCATGATTGGCGTCCCTTTTCGACGCTCTTGCATGAACCATAACCAAAGTGCATCATCATTTCATTTTTCGGCTTTTCAAGAGTGCATCGAGAAGAAAGCGTTTTTTCGAACTCGACTTGAGTGCAAAAATCTGCAAATATATTCTATTCCTTCTCCAGTCATTCACCGTGCTTTTACCAATACCTAGTTCATGACAAATATGCTTTACTTTGTCAATACGTTCTAATGCTTTTAATTCCATCTCCATCGTAACGACATTACGCTTACGTTTGTAAATACTAATTTTGTACCACACAATAATTAATAGATCACAACACACACTCCTGTATACGCACAGTACACCGTAATATTCACAAAGAGGAACTGAAGCGAATATGTACTATAAATAAAACACGCGGCGACTTGCTTCCGCTTCTTGGAACTGAAGCAAATAAACAAAACAAGCAGCGACTTGCTTCCGCTTCTTGGAACGACCGGTTAAAGCGGAGGCCAGTTGAGCCGAAACCGTACGAGTTTACTGTATCTCTAAATTATTTGCTAAAACAAAAAATTCTGTTTTCCTACCCCCTGGGGACTACTACCCTGAGTCTAAGAGGTCAATTCATTGTTGCCAATGGGAACATCATGGCGTTCACATTCCACCACCAAAGTTTAAAATTTCTAATTTAAATACATCGTTTGCAATATGCTCGAAATTTGAAAAATTTTCCACCGTTAGAGGGCGCAATTATAGTTTTTGGGAGATTTAAAAGGCTTGAATCATATTTTATCAATTTCTATCTAACCCAAAAATCATTTTTCATTTATGTCTAAAAACAAAGAATTATCTGCCAAAACTAAAGAGGTGTTTTCCCACCCTCTGGGTCAACTCATTTTTGGCAGTGGAAACTTCGAGACCTTCACATTCCACCACCAAAATTTGAAATTTCTAGCATAAATACATCATTTGCAATATTCATTTGAAAATTTCAACTTTTTCCACCGCTAGAAGGCGTAATTATAGCTTTAGAGCGATACGGAAAGTGCACATTGTAATATTTCAATATCTATAAAACACAAAACGAATTTTTATCTCTTTCGATGTTCTATGTCTACAGAGAAGCGAAACTATTATCTCGTTTTCATAGAAAACGAGATAAAAAAATTAGTCAAAAATGAACAATAAAATTTTTTTAAAATAATCTCTGATATAAAGAACTACTTTATTTGGCAAATTCCTATGTACAAATAGCATTTAATCAATCATTAGAAAGTGAATAGAATCACACTACATAAGCTCATATTTACAATATTCTATTAACCATTACAATTTCACTGACCAGATAAAGCAAATTAAGCTTTTTATAATTCATCTAGAGTTCGAAGACTCTTCAGGAGTTTCTTGTAATGAAGGCTTAGTAGGTGATTTAGAACTTTCTTCAAGAGGTCCCCAATCAAGAACTTCTATCAACTGCTTTTTACCATAGACAGGAGGTCCAATGAGGTTCTCAACATCAGCATAATTCAAAACTTCTTTTTGAAGTAGCTCTTCTGCAAGCTATGGAGAAACAAAAAAATGCAATTAATTTTCATCAGTATTGAAATAATAATAATAAACGAACATCTTTAAAAAAGAAGACTCTAACTTGAGGTTCAGAATATCTATTCTTTAAACCCTTCCAGAGTCCCCATCATCTGTACACATTGACAGAATCGGAAATGTACATATCTGTTATCATCATCTGTTACATCACATAAAACTTCGATTTTAAAAAGTTGAAATTGCAATTTGAAAATTTTCCTTAATATATTTTATTACGCTACGATAAAAATAAGTTGTTGAAGTGATTCTCATTTCTTAGACACCATAAAAGCAAAGCTGTCATACTAGTTTTCTTTTTATATTGAAGAAATCTCCTGATTCAGGCTTATGAATCTGATCTATTGTGAACAACAATAGTTTTTTTCTTCTTAAAGTTTCAAACTCCCAAAAATTCGTCAATAACTTTTTTTTTAATTAAAAGATTTTGAAAGCAATTACAAAGTGAAGCTTTTTTTTTTCGTTCTACTTTCTTTTCTGCTTTAACCCTACTTCAGTATTTCTAAAATTGACAAGAGACATTTATCGGTCTCCTAAAAATTCTTTGGTGGATCCTCTTTCCTAATATTCTCTGAGTCAGTAACATACCAAACCAGGCTCGTAATACGCAGCTCCCAGGTTCGAGTCCCATCTCTGCAAATCCTCCGCCCTGCTCTCACTCAGTAGGTGACACTGATGGTCCTGGAAAGGCCAACGTCCATTGGATGGGATGTAAAGCTGTGGTCCCTTGTACAGGAGAGAGCCACATCCTGTGCACGTTAAAGAAATGCTGAATTACCTTGATGGGAGGCTACCATCCCTCTCCTAACAGCTGACTAATGGGTTCCCTGCATCCTAGGGAAGCTTGGACCTGGCCACTTAGCCTATTGTGTTAAAAAAAAGTGCTGCTTAGTGGTAACCAGCCTAAATAGTAGCATGCAATTGAATAGTAGCCAGGTAATAACAAAGAATTTGCAAATAGTGGATGGGTCTCAGGCAGGGATGCCAGACATCCTGGAATCTGAGACTGTCCTACAGAGCAATTGTCTTGTAACTACCACAACTTTGAAACATCCTATGAAATTTGTTTCTATTGAGTCAGTATTACTTCATATATATTGAGCTAAACTTCTACGCATGTGTATGTATGCTGGGACCTAAATAGTATCCTGGGCTCAAATGGCAGACAGATACAAGCATGAAATTGCAAATTCTAGCTCACTACTATTCAAATATTTATGGTATTTCTTTTGGTGACAACTTGCACTATGTTGCACACCTAAAACATAATAACACGAATTCTATGTAGGCATCTAGCTCAATCTTTTTGTAAAAACTTTGCATGGTACAGTAAGTTGGTTAAAAATTTCTTTATTAATGGCCTAGCTTTTTTCAGTGCCAACACTGAGATACCAGAACCTTAAGCTAATAGCGGTGCCTACGTAATAAAAATGCCTACCAATTTCCGCAATTCTCCGCGTTAGCAAGCGCGCACATGAGGGCAGCACTATTCCATGGTAAGCTAACCTACGCTAATGGTAAGAATATTTCACTTCATTGATAGATATGGTCGAAGTCATATGGTAAAGAATCAGACAGATGGCTAATCAAGTACAATAAACTAGAATCTTTCTCAGAGATACAAACTGGAATAATGAATCCTTAAATACTAGACGAATGCTGTTGAAAATCGAGATTTAAATAGAAAAAATTATAATCTTGAATTTACAGTGATTCCCATTCACATAACACAGAAATTCTCTAATATTTTGTTAGGGCAGTGTAACTCAGTTCCATATATTGTAAAGGTTTCTACGATTCCAAAATATTATTTATTCAAAAGTGATCTCAGAATTTTTTTCCAATTATTCATGTCATCATTACGTTGCCAACATATTGATGCAGCCACGTGTCTTGCAGATTCAGTTTGGAATAGATTCGATAGAAACTGAGTTTCACTTCTGCAAAACATCACACAATACTGCATCATCGTTCAGACTTCTAATTAAAAACAGCAGAATGTAGACAGAATAGTAAATAATTATTTACAAACAAATCCATATCAGAATCCAATTTTGAAGCAAGCGGTAAACAGCGTAATAACCTATACTGTTACGAAGCAAAAAGCAAAACAGCGGATCGCCAGCGCCAAATAGTACGGCCAAGCGGACAAAAATGTAACTAGGGCTGCTGCCGCTTCATGTCTTGAAATCGGCAGGCATTCCATTACGTAGGCAACGCTAATAGTCATCAGGGCTGCATTTTATTATGTTACTATCTAATTCATTTTAACTGTTAATAATTAAAATTTTAACTATTAAAAACTTCATGGGTACTGCATACAAAAACTAAATTATACAACAAGTTTTCATTAACTGAATATCTAATATGGAAATATATTGTTAGTCTTGATTAGAGAGTACATTGGTCTATTGTAGTCTTTATTCATTGCTAAATGCCTACTCTTCATCCTCTTCCTCCCGCCCCAAAAAAAGCAGACTAAGCTGTTATAATGTAATGTTCATTATTAAATTAGTAAAAACATAGAATGAATGGTCAATTCAAGAAAATTGGATTTTTCTTTCTCCTAATAACAATAACAGGAATGCACCCTGGCTTCATAAGGTTTTAGGAAACTATAAGAATAAATAATACATACCGTTTTTAATTTATCACTGTTTTCAAGAAGAACAGCTTCGGTTTTTTTGTATGCTTGTGCCACTAATGCTCTTGCTCTCTGCAGTGAAAAAATAATAATTTGATACTTTATGCATTTATTTATACTAGCAAATAAAATAAAATGTAAAGAGTTATAATCACACTACAAAATTTCTTTATCGTACGTTTTGAGCAAATTCTACTACATTCAAATCATTTACAGTCATCCCCTTTTCCTTACACTTTCAAATATGCTCTCTTTATACGGTACTTTAAATTCCATATTGCAGTTAATAGCAAACCAATACAGATTAAAAAATATAAGTAATCACATTGTGCTTATAAAGGAATGTAATCTGCTGAAACATTGTAAAGTTAAAAGTTGACCTCAAATAAAGCATAAATACCTTTAGGGAACAGATGGTAAAGTTTTAAAACAGTATTCAGTAACATGAAAAAAAATTATCATTGCAATTTTAGTTTGGAATTTTTTCTGGTTAGAACTTTCCCATCTAGTCCTTAGGTGTTATGCTATATTGGAGATACTTTTAACTTTAGAGCTTTATAACAGATTAAAAAAAGAATGATAGAGAATTAAATAGCAGTAGTAGTAGTACATGATTGGGTTATGCTGTTTCACTAGGAGTGGCACTTAACTCTTCAAGTGTCCAGCCTGAAAAACTGGTTTCCATTCAGAGACCAAGATATTTTCTCCCTATGAGATCAACCAAAAAAAAAATTATTAAGAACTTTTTTGTCAAATAACTAATGAAAGGGATTATGGAATGTTGTATGCTAAATTAATCAGCATTTATTTTGGATTTTCTGGAAATATAATATTTAACAAAAAAGCAACCAGTTTATTTTAATAGGACTTTTTTAGAGTCATGTAGTAAAAAAAAAACATCTGGAAACACAAATAAAACTTTATTAAAAAAAATTAATACACAGAAATGATTATAATGCACATGAATAGAAAGGCTATTTATTTCTGAATAATATTTCTCTCGTTTCGTAATTCTTTTCTCGGTACCATACTTTGAGAAAATTCCAGGCTTTTTAGCCAATTGTGCGGAGTCAAATAAACAAGTCAACTTCAGAATTTTTTAAAAATAACCAATCAACAGAAATAGATCATGTTATATACCAAATTAAATAGAATTTAATTATGAATTTTATGAAAATAAATAATATAAACGAATTTACAAGAGAATTGATTTTAATAAACCTTTTTCAATATGATATGGTGAAAAAAAAAATTGCACTATAACATTAAGGCTTAATATTGAAAACCTGATGAACAAGAATAGTTAAATTATATATTAATTGAAAGGAAATTTCCTCCCAAATAATATAATATTTAACCTGAAATATGATTTTTATTTCTTTTAATGATTCTTTTCAGTATCGTATATTTTAAACATGGCCAGTGTTATACAAAGTGACTTGGACTTCTTACAATCATTGGATTTTCTGCTGGTTATGAAATGGATAAGAAACTTTCTTGGCTGTCCTTTTTATTAAACATTATGAATTTTTTTTCTTTGGGTGTTGAAGTTTGGCGATCTTGGCTGAGTGCAGAAAGGTTTGTGCACCAAAGCAAAAGAAAAAAACAACAACGTTATATCAGAGTGGCACAGCCAAGATACTAGGATATGCTTTTAAAATCATTCAATATAAACATAAACCTAGTAATTTTTTTAAAATGAAAATTTTTTGAGGGGGGGGGGGAACCCTTCCTAAAATTGCCCTCCCACATGAGGACTGATTTTTGTGCCAAGTAAGTTCATTTTGCTTCCATATCCAAGACCTCATTCATTTTCAGAAAACGGTACAAGTTGAAAGCTTTTTTACTAAAAAAACTAAGAAATAATAAAAGAAAAATTACATATAACCTAATACGATATTAAATAAAATATTCGCAATCACTTTTAAACCTATCATCCAATGTAGCATAACCAGAAAGATCCATAAATCAGCTGATCGAAATATTGCTAATTTGCGGAAATAAATAGACAGAAATAAATTTGCTTCAATATCTAAGACCTCATTCATTTTCAGAAAATGATATCAGATCGAAGTTTACTGGAAAAGTAATAAAAAAATACTCCCTCAAGCTTAACAGATAACCTAATGTTATGTTAAAATATCCGCAACAACTTGTAAAGCCGGCCATTCAATGTAGGATAACCCAAAAGATAGATTAGCTGACAAAAAAAAAATCAGTAATTTGTGGAAATAAAATAAATCTACAGAAATGATAATGAAGGTTAATACTGACTAGATTCATGGCCACATTATACTATATCAAAGAGGAACTCTTTCTGTAAACATCCACTATAGAGTCAACTTTACTGCATGTGTAAGAAAAACTAGGTTCTGCACCTGTAAGCAATAACTATGTCATTGCACTCAACCAAAGATTCAACTGCATCTGCTACTGTGACTTACTTTATACTGTACTGAACTTTGCAATAACAACACTCTTTCTAAGAAAACTTTGTTTTTTTGTTAGTTTCGATCTGAAGAGTGGGAAAGATGCATAGAGTGCTGGGATAAATGATAAAAATAATTCTGGGAATAATGAAATAGGTTTATGGCAGAAAGGAGTGTAAAATGGGGGGAAAATGGTGGTATGTAGTTGGCAATTACTTCCAAAATCTTGTTTCTAAAAATAGCAATTTTTTGTTAATTTACAGGAGATTTTCAAAACTTTACAGAAAAATTGGTTGATAACAGTTGAAATCAAACTTGTGAGCTTAAATCAGATGATTGCTTCAGCAAAATGTTAATAAAAAATAAGATATGCCATATAGCACTTCTAAGAAATGGCAATTAGATGGCTTTAACAAGTGATTTATGTTGTAGTTTAATAAAATATGCATCAAATGGAAAAACAAAATATTATTTTTCAAGTCTGAATTATATATTTTTATAAGATATATATAAAAACTAGAAGGATGCATATCGCCTCTGGCGCATATGAAAATCTCGTTTTCAAAGAGAAAGAAATTTTTTCATTATCTACTATTTCATTCCTTAAAAGTTTTAATTTGAGGAATGATGGGAAAAATGCAAATAATATTTCATTAGTAATTATACAACATAAAAGTATTCATCTTTTAATTCTTAAATCTAAAAAGTTGCATTTCCCATAACTCTCTCAGAAAAGTGGGTAGATTATTGCTGTCAGTGGAATATTTCTTAAAAACTATCATTAATTTTTAAAAATTCTATTCAAGACATATTATTTGTAAAACTCGATCACAACTCTGCTGTTTCATCATTTCAGTAATCAGTAAATATATAGATATATATTAAAACTATTTGAAAAATGTGAATTATATTTCATTAGTACTAATCAAACTAAAATAAACTCTAATTATCATTTTCATTGTTCCCAAATGAAACTTCATAAAGTTCACATTCCACTACCAAAATTTCATATTTCTATCATTAATACTTCATTTCAATATTTGTTTAAAATTTTGAAATTTTCAATCTTTTTCACTGTTAGAGGACACAATTATATTCCGGAAGTGTGAATCATAATATTTTATAAATTCCTATCTAACCCTAAAAAGATTTTTTCATTTTATCTCTAAACACAAACAATTATCTGCTAAAATAAAAAATTGTGTGAAAAATTGTGTCCCCCCCCAACTCCTAGGTCTAAGCAGTCAATTATAGTTGTTACCGATGAAAACATTGTGGCATTCACATTCCACAACCAAAATTTAAAATTTCTAGCTTAAATACATAGTTTGCAATATTGTTTGAAATTTTGGAAACTGCAAATTTTTCCTCTGTTAGAGGGCACAATTATAGTTTTAGGAGTTAACTATAATTGTGCTTATAGTTTATAGTTTAGGTGTGTTTATAGTTTTGGAATTATTTATCTCTGTAAACAAAAAAGTTGGATGTTTAGAGACAGACTACAAAGAGAAACTATTTAACAAATTACATATTACAAATTGTAAATCAGATTGTTCAGTGTGATAATCATCTGTGTTCACAATTTGATGAAAGTGCAGTATGGCTTGACCAATTTCTGAATGTTCCTAAGTGTGAATCATAATATTTTATCAATTCCTATCTAACCCAAACAGAATTTTTCATTTATCTCTAAAAACAAAACAATTATCTGCTAACACTAAAAAGGTGCATTTTTCCTACCCCCTCTGAAATTTCAAATACATTGTTTGCAGTATTCATTTGAAATTTTGGAATTTTCAAATTTTTCCATGACTAGAGGGCACAATTATAGCTTTAGAGATTTTCAGAAAGTGCATTGTAATATTTCATCAATGCCTATCCAACACAAAAAGAATTTTTAATTTATCTCTGTAAACAAAAAAGTTGGATGTTTACACACAGACTACAAAGAGAAACTATTTACAATTTTTAGTTTTAAAAAATCTATTTTTTTTCCACTAAAATGTACACAGCCATCCTCAGCCTCTCATTACGAATTCTGATAAGCATACAGATGATGTGGACACAGGAAGGGTTAATGAGCTAAATGGCCAGGTCACAAGGACACTGAAGGCTCAGAGAAGTTTGGGGGATGAGACCCACCGAAATGGCTGTTAGAAGACAGATGGTAGCCTCCTGTCAAGCCCATCTAACGTGTTTTTTAATGTGCACAGGGTATGGCTCTCCCGCACACAATTTAATGCCCCATCTGATGAATGATGGCTTTTCCAAGCCCATCGGTGTCTCATACTGACCATAGGCAGGGTGGGGAGTTTTTAGGAATAGTACATGGTGGTTATAATTAAAGGACATCACTTTAATTGCTTGAGGTGGGAAACCATTAAAGATACAAATATGAAATTTGGAATCTTAAAGAGAATGTACAATGATGCAGAAATGAATGGCATGAAAAGTTCTAAAAAGTGATGCTACAGTGAAAGTGGCACTAAATACAACCATACAGCCAACAAATATTCCATCTATTCAACAATTATGGGTCTCACATTGCCATTTAGCTGGAAATGAGCTTATTCGGATCGTAAGATATTCTAAGGTCACATGTCATCCATATTTATTGTTGATCACACAAATTACATATTACAAATTGTAAATCAGATTGTTCAGTGTGATAATCATCTGTGTTCACAATTTGATGAAAGTGCAGTATGGCCTGACCAATTTCTGAATCTTCTTAACATGTAATGTTATTCTTCAAATATCTTTATAACCAGAAGTCACAATGATTAAAGTCTGGAAGTGACCAATCATTGGGAAAACTCACAAATGATATAGTCATTGTCAAATATGGTGTGAGCAACTGTGTCACTGGGTGAGCAATATGTTGTGTTCCATCCTGCACAAAGACAGTGAGCACAGAAAGGGCAGGAATCACATGTTGTGAGAGATCATTATAATATGATGCACCCATAATGATACCTGTCTCAGGACCATGAACTTAAATCACCTCAAAGAAAAATGGCCTGATGAAAAAATTTTCTGTGAACCAGCCATAACATGCGAACAATGTAGAGGCATTTAATTGTCAACACACAGAGGTGACTTTCCCTCTATTTATCAGTTATGGGTCTCACACTGTCGTCGTCATCATCATCATCATCATCATCATCCTCAAGCAGCCATGGGCTACGAAGGTCTAACCAGACCGCGCAGTTTAATTCTCCAAGCATATCTGTCCTGAGCTACATCTGCTGCATCCGGCCACTGTACACCAATTCTAACAAGGTCCTGTTTGACATTGTCTGCCCACCGGATCCTAGGTCTCCCCCTCCTTCTGAGGCCTCTAGGCACACTGTTCATAACCCTATTCGCCAATCTATAATTATCCATACGGGCAACATGGCCAAACCAGCGGAGTCTCTCTCTGCACAATATGCTGCTTAAAGGAGGTTGCAGACTCCTTTGCCTAACCTCATCATTAGTTACAAAGTTAAACCACCTAATACCCAAGATACTGCATAAGCATCTAGAATCAAAAGCATCTAGTTTCCTGTTATCTTGCTTACACAGCATCCAAGTTTCACTACCATAACTAACCCTAGAAAGAACCAAACTATTATACAGTCTAATTTTAGTCTTTAGGTGTATACGCCTATTTCTCCACAATCTCCATAGATTCTTAAAAGTCCCGGCAGCAATACCTATTCGTCTGTTAATCTCATGCCGCACATCACCAGTATCAGTTACGCAGCTCCCAAGGTAATTAAACTGTGACACCTGCTAAAGACTGCAACCATTCAGATTAACTGAATCACAACCTGCCTGACCAATTTTCATCACTTTAGTTTTCTCTCTGTTTATAACCAAACCTACTCTACTACCAGTCTCATCAACAGTTCGAATGAAAGAGTTCATCTCATCAACATCATTTGCCAAAAGGGCTAAATCATCAGCATAATCTAAATCAGAAATTTTCGTATCTCCAGCCCATTTAAGGCCAAAAGCTTTCCCTTGAAGTGAATTTCGCATAACATAATCAACAACCAAACTAAACAGAAAAGGAGACAAAATGCACCCTTGTTGAACACCAGAAGTAATGCTAAACCAATTGCTACAAGACTTACCAACTCTCACACATGACTCAGTGTTATTATAGAGAGCTTTCATTATGTTAACTAACTTGTCTGGTGCACCATATGATCTCACAATCAACCACAAATTATGACGATCAACAGAGTCGAAAGCCTTTTTGAAATCAACAAAGCTAGCAACCAAAGTTTCTGAAACTCTAAACATTTCTCAAGAATCTGCCTAAGTGAAAATATCTGATCTACACATCCCCTACCACTTCTGAATCCACATTGCTCATCACGCAATTGTCTGTCAACTAGATTCTTAATTCTATTAAGCACAATCATGGAAAGAACTTTACCTGGAACGGAGAGTAGGCTGATACCCCTATAGTTATCACAAGAACTGCGATCACCTTTTTTGAAAATAGGGATAATAATAGCTCTGGTAAAATCTTTAGGAACCATGCCTTTATCATAAAAGTTATTCAAAATTTCAGTCATCCAAATGGTAACTGAAACATTCCCAGCTCTAAGCATTTCCGTAGTAATTTCATCCACCCCTGGAGATTTATGAAATTTAAGTTTAGAAATAGCCAAACTAACTTCAGATTGTGTTATAGGGCCAACATTAAAGCCAACAATGCATCTATCATCATTGCAAACAATGGGAGTAGAACTAACCACATTGTTTAGAACATCACTGAAATGCTCAGCCCACCTAGCCATGACAGAATCCTCACCTTCTATAACCTTGCCTTGTTTATCCTTCAATCCCTGTATACCTGTTCGTTTTCTACCACACAAAACATTAACTATCTGGTACAGCTCTCTGCTGTTGTGCTGTCTAACTGCTTCCTCAGCTTTGTCAGCAAGGCCATCAAGCCAAAGATTCTTATCAGTAGCTAACTGATCCTTTACACGTTTATTAAGTTCTTTGTAATACTTTCTATTAGGACTAGTAGGGTACTGATTAAGGACATTCCTGCAGTTCCTTCTTTCTGAAATAAGCTCAAGTGCCTTATCACTTAAATAATTCTGCCTCCTCTGCTCCTTTTTCCCTAAAAGAGTACTGTTAGTTTCCAAAAAAGCCTGTTTAAAATGGCCCCATTCTTCCTCAACTTCAGTATTAAGCAAATCATGACTGTCATAATGACTAAGTAACCTATCATGGTAAGCTTTAGCTATAACTGGGTCTTTCAGAGCTTCAGTATTAAAGGTAAATTTTTTAACCCTAGCACAACACTTTTTAAGTTTAAGTTGCAAGACACTTTTAACAAGGTAATGGTCAGATCCAATTTCAGCTCCCCTATATGCCCTGGTATTTCTAACAGAACTAGCCCATTTGCTGTTAATTAATATATAATCAATCATATTCTTATGCAGCCCATCAGGTGAAACCCATGTGTATTTATGTATGTCGCGGTGTTTGTAATATGTGTTAGTTATTCTGAAACCATTGAGTTTACTTACCTGTAGGAGACGTTGCCCATTGCCATTGTAGCTACCAATACCAAAAGGGCCTATTACTCCTCCCCGAAGGTCAGAGTCGGTACCAACTTTGGCATTGAAGTCACCAAGAACAAGGGTAATATCTCCTTTCTTGACAGAATTCAAAATATCCTGAAGTTGTCTGTAAAACCTATCCTTCTCATCCTCATCAGAATCCTCAGTGGGGGCATAACAGCAGATAACATTCAAGTCTTTAATGCTTGTCTGAAATTTTGCTGTAAGAAACCTTTCATTAATGCACTCATATCCTAGAAGAGCATCACTAGCATGTCTGCTGAGCAGCAGACCCACGCCTTGGTGATGCTTTCCATCCTCCCTCCCTGTAAAGAGAAATTTAAAGTTATTTTTAAGTATCTCACCTTTACCTGTCCATCTGGTCTCTTGCAAGCCTAGAATATCTAGGTTATAGCACTGGAATTCTTGCATGAGGACATCAAGAGAATAATCTCTATGTAATGTCCTCACGTTCCACGTTCCTGCAGAGAGAAAATGATTAGTAGGATTTTTAAAGAAATTAGGTTTATTGAGATTGGTAGGGCCAACAATATCAAACAGCCCCCTGATCGCAGGCATGGGGCAAAGACCTGTTCCTCCTCTGCTAAAGGCTGAAGTCACCGATGCTGGTAGGAACTTCAGGCACCACCTTTTCAAGTGGACTTTTTCAAGAACCATATGGCCTGCCTGAGACGCATTACTCCAGTTTAGGCTTGACGATGCCCAACTAGCTAAGTAAGGTTCAGGTACCTGCGATGGCCTCTGATTAGGATTATCCACCAGCTGATATAAGGTATCCCATGCCTCTGTTCACTTAGAGCTGGCAACCCAGAAGCAAACAGAAAACACAGCGGCAGACTCTCCCTCAACAGAGGCCCACCAGTGCAGCAAGTCCAGGATCCATAATCAAGCTCAAATCCATAAACAAGTCCAGTCTAGTAGGTATAAATGGTCAGCACCAGGACCCTGTGAAGTTAACCACTCCTCAGCAGGGTTGAAAAAAAAGGAAAAAAGTGGCCATAGATGACCAGATCAGTAGGCCATACTGAACTGGCAGCCCTCCCCTTCCGTTCCCTTCCAAAAGAGAATATCTCTTTTGAAAGGTACTAACGGCCTGCACCACGAGAAGGCGGGGTCGGACATTAGGTGCTAGACCTGGCCGGTTCTGTGCATCATCACTGGGGATTGGTACACAGCTCTCCTTCCAGTTTACGCCTAGCTACCATTTATAAGCCTCACACTGTCATTTAGCTGGAAATGAGCTTATTCGGATCACAAGATATTCTAGGGCCATATGTCATCCACATTTATTCTAGCCAGAAATTGTAAAGTCAAGTTAATATGCTGTATTAGTATTATCAATCGTTGCATTACCTGGTACCACATGGATCTCATACAGATACCATTGCAATGTGAATTGAAGCCCTTTGCAGACTCTTAACCATGAAATGTCAGTTGTTGCAACTATTTTTCTAGCATTAGAAAATACACTACCTTGCCAAATTATCATGAATTCTTCATTGTATGCATTATTGTACAGTTCCCAAATTTCAAAGTTTTCAGTTCTCTGTGCACAGTTGTTACTTAAATGGGCTCTGAAGTACTGTTAGCAGTCATCTGCCTGAACTGATAAACTGTAGCAGCTCTGTTTTACTGTACAGTTTGTGTCAACAAATGCCTGTTCCTATCTGTCAGAGCCTTTTTCCTCCTGCATTTTTCATGATTGGTGGATGGTTTTTGAGACCATTACCATTCCCCACACACACTGGATTTTGTGGCCATGATTTTTGGCTGAGTTCCATCACCACTGTTATGGATGCTCCTGCCCATCAAGCTCTAATGATGAACTTGCTTTTGGAGTCGGTCAGATCAGCCTTTTTTTTACCCATGTCACACTTGATTTTGCTTCCCACCATGCCCTTTATAGCTTTTATAGAACTTTGTAGTGAAGTAGTATATTTATGTCAATAAGAGGAGGACACATGAAGCCAAATTAGCCAAACCTCCAGGGGAGAGGTTTGGCTCAGTTGGTAGCACACCAGGTTCTCATAACCTGATGTTCCCTGGTTTGTCCCATGTCTGGATCGAGAATTTTTCTCTGCCATCAGTAAGAAAGTTCCTGTTTTGCCATCAATGAGAAAGGGGACACTGGTTGGACTTGGAAAGGCTGCTATCCATTGAATGGGAATGGATTAAGCTATAGCCCTATGTGCAGGAGAGCCATACCTTGTGCACATTAAAGAAAAACTTGATGGCTTTAATGAGAGGTTTCCATTTGTCTTTTAACAGCTCCTAACTTTAAATCTTCTAGCTTTGAAGCCTACTAACTTCAGTTTAACACAAAACGGGGGGGGGGGGGGGGGCAACAAACAATTTAAAGCAACCAAAGTCACAGACTTCAGCCATCTTGGGAAGACAATTTGTGTGAACAGTTCGTTGGCACCAGCAACAACAAAATATCTGTCTTTGGGGACATTGTGACCTGTGTGCAAAAAAAAAGTGCTGTTCAGAGTAATTCAACCCATTAGCCAATTATGGTATATGTTTCACATAAATAACAAAGTGACAAATGAAAAGTGATACTGTACCTAATTGAACAAAATTTTAATGCTCTTCTCTACCAAACTGAATTTTTCAGGTCTTGATATGTGAAAAGCTTCTTTTGTCAACTACTTTGACAGCATGATGGACTTGGTAAAAGTGGTTTTAAAAGTGAATTACATTAAAATAATAAATTTAAAACTTCATATATGTAATATATTTTGATAAGACTAAATAATGAATAATATGTAAAACAACAACATAGCAATTTATTGTATGATACATTAGTATACAGCGTTTTTCCTAATTTTAGATTAGGAAGTTGCATTGTAGTGACAAGTCATAGAAGTCCATTTCAGAGACAAAAATTATGGGGGGGGGGGGGGGGGAACTTGACTATAAAATCTTATTCTGGACTTGTATATTGGTTAAAAAAAAAATCCAGTACTCAACATAAAATATATGAATAATAATTAATGCAATATTAACAGTAAAGATAAAAATGTTTCATATGGACAGCTTGGATATTAATATGCAATTATAGGGAATAAAACTTTTATTTATATTTAAAGAAAAGATAAAGACTTCAAAATTTCTACAGTAAATCTTATTTAATTGAAAAGATTACCTCATCAATTGTTCGAGCTAGGCGTTTACTATATGGCTTTCTTCCTTGATAATTGCTTGATTCCTCTTCAGTTGGGAATGACAAAGGGCCAATTGCACTATCCATACCATACTGCTTAATCTGAGCATAAGCCATTTTAGTTACTTTCTGAAGATCATTCTGAGCACCTGTTGGTAAAAAATTAAGTATTTGAATGATACAATTATTTCATTGCTAAAAGACTTATTTAATGGTGCTATTACTGCTTAATGATAATAAACACTTCTGATGAGTTTTTAATACATCCTGAAACCATCCAATTATGATAAAGAACGTAGCATTTTACTTAATGCAATGTACAGAAATAACACTGTTAGGTAATACAGCCTTGGTCTTGACTGACTATCAGTGTCACTTAGATGAGTTGCTTTGGTTTTAATTATAAATATAAAATGTACCATAATATTGAAATCACTGACTTTAAACATGTATAATAATTAGGAGTACTTTTTCAGCTTTTTAAATAAAAGTAAAATTGTTCAAAAATGAATTATTTTCTCATTTTGAACACCAAAGTTTGTTGTAATAAATTTAAAGTGTATTTGAATTGTAATATGTTTCACTTTTGGCAATAATGTGATATCCAACAACCAGCGCCTGAAAATTGAACTGGGAATTTCCAAATCCACCATCGTTGACCACCTATACAAGCTTGGAAAGGTTTATAGACGATGGCACAAATGCTACATGAATTGACTCCAGCTCAGGCTCAATAATGCATCGAGGTCTATAGGGAACTGCTCAAGAATCTCCATGGCACTTGGTTCATCCAGTGAACAGTTATTACCGAGGATGAGAAGTGGCTCTACCTGTGCAATCCAGACACATCCATCCAACCAGTGGTTAGGTGTCTAGATTGGCACCTCCAACCACTGTTTGAGAGATAGTATTTAGCCACAGTTCTACAGACAATTTGTGGTTTTTTGAAGGAATGTCCATTGAGATTAGATAAAACATAAATGATTACTATCTGCTGTAAGATAGTTGATGACGAATCTGCAGTCTTTGGATATTCACGACTACAAATTAGAACATACATCTGATATCATCAGAAGGGCTTGCTTCAGTCCCACTTTAATTTGTCCACTTTACAATAGATTATATATGAACTCTTATTTAAATTCCATGTTATACTTGCTGATTAGTACTATCATCAATATCTACTGCCTATGATGCTAACTGACAGTGCAAGAAATGATTCAGCAAACTATGCAATTGTCATACTACTCTAATAAACTGCCCTGAATTACGATCTTTTTTTACTGTTCGAAATTCTGCTGTAAATACAGGCAATGGACAGAAAAATGGAAACATTCTCATCTTATGTCAATGGAGAATCAAATTTGAGGCTCCGTAATTGGTTAAATAAAATTTTTATGGAAACACATGAAAGAAAACAGATATAAGATGCCAATTAAACTGTCTAAATTTCGATTTTAAACACTAATCCATTCAGTACTTAAAGAGTTATAATGTTTGAATATTGAATAATGGAGATGTCAATCATAAGAATTCACCTCAGAAGTTATTAAAACTTAAAATAAATCGTTATTATTTCAAACTATTTAATAAAATAAGTGTATGTTTTAGAATTTTGCGTAAATAGTTTTTCAATAATTATCAGCTTTACACAAGTTTCTTAGGCCTGACTTTGCTGCTGTTAATATTTGAGCTTCCATAGCTCTTTGAATATCAAACAAATATTGTTGAAAATAGAGATTTAAATTTGAATGACATCATTTAAATTTAACTAGTCCTATTTTCCTATAAAAAGCTTATTGTAGGAATTAGAGATCTTCGAATTTGACTCTCCATTGACTTAACATGGAAATGTTTCCATTTTTCTGTCCAGTATTTATTTATCTGTATTTATTGAGTCAACAGAAGTCATTCTATGCTATATACAGGACTGGCTTTTGGGTTGTTTTACTTCTGAATGGCACTTTTTTTCCTACACAGTGAGCTAAATGGCCAGCTTACAAGGACCATAAGGTCTTAGAGAAAGTTCAGAGAAGAAGAAGGTCTACTGGACAGCTGTTAGGAGACAGATGGTAGCCTCCCATCAAGGCATCCATCATGTTCTGTCTACTTGAGTACAAGACACATTCTGTCTACTTGAGTACAAGACAAGAAATTTTGGGCATTTTCGTAATCAAAAAGCACAGGGTAATCTTATATATGGTCATACCAGATTTTAAACGTATGGAGAAAAATTTATGTTAATAACATAAAACAATTTTTAAAAAATAATTTTTAATGTTACCAGGAAAAAATCCATCTGGTTCTCAGTATTTTATAGAATAAGTACAATACATAGATTACTGCATATCTGGTTGTAACTACTTTTCTTTGTGCAGTGTTTTGTATAATAAACCCAGGATTGATCTTTCACCTTTCATAATTGTTAAGTGCCTTTGTTTTAATTGGAAGTGCAGTTGGTAGTACTGTTATAATCATGTGAAACTAGTTTCATAATTCTTTCACAAAAAAGTGCAAGTATGGCTGAAATAAATCAAAGCTCGTTTCATACTGAAGAAAGTGGTTAATCTTGTAGAGGCTACAAATAATTGCTAAGCTGCAATGTAAATTTGGAATTTCTGAAAAACTCATGACTGGCAGAAACAAAAATACATGCTGAAAGACATGCCAAAAAACGAAAAGAGCACAACAAGGACTTTCAGTTTCATTTAAAGAGCTGGAGAAGAAACTAACAGAATGGATCTCTGAATGTCAAGAAAATGGATTAATAGTCACAAGAACTATGATTTAACTGCAAGCACTGAAATTGATTAATGAGACTCCATTATCACCTACCAGTAAGTCATTTCTTCCTTCTGCTGGGTGTTGTGCACATTTTATGGATCAATATGGGCTTGGGTTATTGTCAGCAAAAAAAAAAATAGACTTCATTATCATATATCTAATGAGTAGATATAAGCAAAGAAATTGAAAACGGTACCTATTTAACTTTGCGCAGTCTCTTCTTAAACGAGCTTAAGAGAAGTACAAGACACACTGTCACTGCTCGATTGAAATGAGAGTACCTCCTTTATATTTCTCAACATATGACAAGGTGAGGTTTAGTGTTAACGGTTTTTCAAACATACACAATGAAAATGTTGCAAGGGAGGAAGAGAGAAGTCGGAAGTTTGGTGGGAAGATCAAAACTGAAAATTTCAACTATTATCAATAAATTAATGGCTTCTTTCTCTAATTTTTTATACTCTACCCAAATTATCCCTCCTATATAGTTCCCTTTCTAAGTGTCTAAGCTGATCACAGGGAACTGTAATATACCTGGGATTTTTACCTTATTGTAATTGCCCTGTTTACCTTCTGCATGAATGGAGAATTCCTTTCCACTGCAGCTCTTATCTGGCTGTCACAAAGCACTTTCTCTGAACTCCAATTACAACGGAAGTGGCTAAGATAGGCGATTCCCAAATTCTGTTAGATTGTGCCAATGAAGGGCTTTGTTCATTGATCGTAAAAGTAAATTTAGCATCTGTCTGTTTCACACAAGAGTATAAGTATATCTTATAAAGGAAAAAATCTGAAATGTATCAAAACACAAAAACTGTGAAAATAGCAAAAAAAAAATTGGTTTTCTATTATTTGCTACGTTTCATTGTTATAAATATTTTGAAATTCCATTAATGTTATTCATGTTATTCAAAAATCATTTTGTTATTCCATTATGTTACAATAACGTTTTCCAACACTAGCATTTTTAAAATGCAGCATTAGTAATGCTATTGATGGTACTGAAACTATGTTTGAGGAATCAGATAATGAAGAACTAGTTAGAAACTAGCAATGGAAACTCATTTGATGTGTATGATGATCATCCAGGAATCAGAGAAAAACTGAACTGCTTTTTGGCAAGCAAGATTTTCATGGCTCTGAATAAAACTGCATTTCCATAGTTTCATCCCATACAATAATTTTTTAAATAGTTACTTAATCATTTAATATTAAAGTGTGATAAAAGTATCTTTTATTTTATAAAATATGTTAATATAAATATTACATTAATTTACTATCAAAAAAAGTTTTATATCAAATAGTTTAGTATAGTTCATCCATTTCATTATGCCAAAATATACAAAATCAGGCAGTGTCAACTATGCCATCAAAGCAAATTTTCCGATATCGACGAATAAAGATGTTAATACATTTTCTTGCTTCCTGAACCCCAAAACTAAGGGGTCAACATGTACTCAAGTACCTACAATACATTTGGTTTCAGCAAATGGAAGTCAAACTTGGAATGAGGGTTACACCACTAAGAAACATTTGATACTGTGTTTATTCGGTATTTTTCAATTCAATTTCATATGCCAGTATTGCTGATTTATGATACACCATTCAAGGCTACTACATAAACTAACTTCAATACTTCTGACCTGCATTCAATACATTAACATCTAAAATCTTACCTGTACTGACATGGTTGAAAGTGAGTGACTCTGCTACACGACCTCCAAGTGCCATGCACATTCTTTCAAACAGCTGAATTTGAAAAGAGAATATTTTTCATATATACTATTCTTATTACAAACTATAATAACTATTTACCAGAAAACTGGAAAATCAGCATTGATAATTTTGAAAATTTTTCTCTCAAAACTGATAAAAATTTTAAGAATACATAAACTTCTAAAAACATACCTATCTTATTAAATAGTTATTAATTACATTTTAGCAAACTTTTGAGATATATTTTTAACTAACAATGTCATTGTTAAATACTTCATCTTTCATAAATGTCTAAATACTGAATAAATATTGCTGAAAAATCAACAAAGATATTTTTTGTTTCTTCATGAGTTCAGAAGGAATCAATCAAAGCAACATAGCTACGTAGAAAAAAATGCCAGTTTTGCCATGTTACCTACATACAGATAAATTACAACAGATTAGGGAATGGTTATGAACAATTAGTGACAAAGAAAAAATTTAAATATCTTTTTTTAAAAATGCCAATCTTCCTATATACATCCTAAAAAGTAGAAAATAAACATAAAGCATATCAATGATACAATCAGTCACTGAGTTTGCATTCACTTCAAAGGAAGATAAGAGTGCCGGCAATCTTCTTGTGAGTAGGAAAATTTTATCTTCCTTTGGAGATAAAAGTGGTAGGGGATGTATAGATCAAATATTTTTACTTAGGCAGATTCTTAGGAAATATTTAGAGTTTCAGAAATCTGTGTCACTAGCTTTATATATTTCAAAAAGGCTTTTGACTCTGTTGATTATCATAATTTGTGTTTGTCAGATCATATGCATACCTGACAAGTTAGTTAGCATAATGAAAGTTCTCTATAACAGCACTGAATCATGTGTGAGAGTTGGTAAGGCTTGTAGTGATTGGTTTAGCATTGTTAGTAAAGCCAGACAAGGGTGCATCTTGTCTCCTTTTCTCTTTAGTTTGATTATGTAATGCTGAATTCTCAGCAGAGCACAGATTCTGGTTTAAATGGTCCAAGGATCTGAAAATTTCTGATTTAGATATGCTGATAATTTGGCCATTTTGGCATATGATGTTGATGAGATGAACTCTTTCATTCGAGCTGTTGATGCAACTGGTAGTAGAGTAGATTTGGTGATACACAGAGAGAAAACGAGAGTGATGAAAATTGGTCAGGCAGATTGTGGTTCAGTTATTTTTAATGGATGCACCCTTGAGCAAGTGTCTCAGTTTAATTACCTTAGGAGCTATTTAAGAGATACTGGTGATGTGCAGCATGAGATAAATAGAGTAGGGATTGCTGCTGGAACTTTTAAGAATCTATGGAGTGTGGCAAAACAGGCACATCTATCTTAAAATTAGACTGTTTAATAGTTTGGTTCTTTCATGGGTTAGTTGTGGTAGTGAAACTGGGACCCTTTGTACACACGATAACAGGAAACTTACACAGTATTTTGGGCATTAGATAATTGCAGACTTTGTACGTAATGATGAAATTAGAAGTTGTCAGCAACCTCCTTTCAGTAGCATATTGTGCAAAGAGAGATTGCATTGATTTGGCCATGTTGCCTATATCACAGCTGCAGATTAGCAAATAGGGTCTCAGGAAAGGGCTGCAGGAAAAGGGAGAGACCTAAGATGCGTGGGCAGAAACATAAAACAGGACCTTATTAGAATTGACCTACAGTAGCCATTTAGTGCAGCTGTCATTATACACTACAGTAGTCATTAGGCATATATAGCCATTAGGCATTAGGCATAGTGTACTATGGCTACTGTAGCCATAGTACACTACAGTAGCCATTAGTGCAGCAAATACTGAGTAAATAGTACTGAAAAAATAATCAGATGTGTTTGGGGGAAAAAATTATAGTCTGTTGTAACCCTGTAGCTCATGGCTGCCTGAGGATTTTGTACACATGCATGTATTAATATTTCAAAATGCTTTTTTATTATTACTTAAATCTCTCATTTAGTTTTTCTGATATTTATTAAAAATATTAACTGTTGTAAAGTTTGTACATTTATGTGTGCCTACAGCCACTAAAGTTGGCTTAGCAATAAAGTATTTTTCAAAATATATAAATATGAATATATAAAAAAAAAGAGTTAAAGAAACTGAAAAAAATATTCTATAGTATATAAAAAACATGAGTTAAAATCAAAATTCCTTCTGTATAAAATTGCATTGGTGCTACAAAGTTTTCCTTTTCAAAAATGACCGTATAAATTTTCTTTCTCAAAATTTCAGCAAAAATTTTATAAAAAGACAAAATATACATTTCTGAACATAAAATATTATAAAACATTAATTTCATTTAAAAACATTATAAAAATATTAATTTCTATGTTATCCATGGATGTTTCATAGTGGATGATGGCATATTGTGAAATCAAAAGTAAAAATCAAGCTTATTTGCTTCTTGCATTAAAATTAGGAAAAAATTTTAGTTAAAAATTAGATAATTGCTTATGAACACTTGTACATTAATCAAAAAACAAAAAAATGATTTTCAAAATCTCATCTGACATAACTGGGTTGATTTACCTCTGAGCTGCACTTCTTGCACACAATGGGCTAAATGGGCAGGTCCTGCAGACTCCAGACAAAGTTGGGGGAGGGGACCCACTGGATAGCTGTTAGTAGATTGTAGCCTCCTATCAAGGCCATCTAATCTAGTGTGTTCTTTAATGTGCACAAGGTATGGTTCACCCACACATGGGACCATGGCTTTACATTCCATTTGATAGATGGTGGCCTTTCTAAGCTCAATGGTGTCCCTTAATGACCGAGGCAGGCTGGAGGTACAGCAGATATATATCTCAATGCTGGAAGTGGTACTCAAACCTCGTAACTGTAGATTACAAGCTGAGCCATCTCCTCCCTCAATAACAACTATCTGGCATAGTGGATAGGGAGCTAACTACAGTTCCAGCAGCAAACTATCACAGTGATGATCAGATGGTAGAAGGAAAACATTCTTTGATCATCGAGAAAATGGTGGTGCCACAACTGATCTTAATGTGCTTTAAAACTGTTAAAAATAAATATAATTACAAAGTTTCAAAAACTGCACCTTTGTTACACAAAATGTATATATAAAATAATGGGACATCATTGTAATATATGGTCACCTAGAATTACTGTATTAATATATTCCCATGACATACATAGAGAATTTGGAGGTCATTTTAAAAGCTGTATAAAAAATTAGCAGTCTTAATGGATGAAACCCTTCTGTCAAAATTCAACTAACACTCCTATGTTGAAGCATTATGCATATTGTGTTGTCCACACTGAATGTACAACATTTTTTAAGTATTATACTAAAAACACTAAAAGTCTTTATAAATAATATACCATAATATGAAACTTGCACTCAAGTTTTTGCATTTTCAGTTTATGAAAGACTTGATATAGTATTCCTAAGTATTCTACACTGCATATAACCTCTGGTACTTATGGGAATTTTATTTTCAAGAGAATTAACTTTTTCCTTTACCTACTTTTTCACTTCTTGATAAGTTTTAATTTGAGTTAATAGATGTTGGGGGAAAAGACAAATCAGTATTTTATTAGTAATTAACAACATAAAAAAAATTGTCTTTTATTTCTTAAATTTAAAAAGTTGCATTTCCCACAGCCCTTATTGACAACTTATTGGTTATAAGGGCTTGGTCAATTTATTGCTATCAACTTCATCACCTTCACATTTCACCATGAAAATTATTCCAAAAGTGTGAATCATAGTATTTCATCAATTCCTACAACCCAAACAGAAACTTTCATTTAAATTTAAAAACAATTATCTGCTAAAACAAGGAAGCTCCCCTCTCCTCCTGTCTAGAGAGTCAACTCGATATTGGGGTTGGAAACTTCGTGACCTTCACATTCCACCACCAAAATTTTAAAATTTCTAGCATAAATACATATCGTTTGCAATATTCATTTGGAATTTTCAACATTTTCCCACTGTTACAGGGCATAATTATATTTTTTGAAAGAATCAGAAATTACAAATCGTAACATTTCATCAATATCTTGCCAACACAAAAAATAATTTTTAATTTATCTCACTATAAACAAAAATGTTCAATATCTATGGACTGACTAATGACAAAGTAAAACTGTTATTTTTTTTTTAAAATGGTTCCCTTAACCATAAGTTGCCAGGTATAATTTTATACAGCAGTTAAAGTGGCCCAATTTAAAAAAAAAAGTTACAATAAATGAATTGGGAAAGTACAGAGTCTTGGGATGCTATGTTGCTGTTTTCAAGATACTTTTATTAATTACCTGTATCTAAAGTGATTTCAAATAAGTTAAAAAAATATATATCAGTACCTCTTCAGTAGAATAAAGCTTTTGATCTGAGGGTAAGTACTGGGCAAATCCTAATACATTTGTTGTACGGGGTACAATTGAAATCTGTAAGGAAAAAAATATTGATGATAAAGTTTCAATTCATTAAACAGTAATAAATATTACTAGATTTTAAAATATCGCAATTAAATATTGCTGCTTATGCAGAAAGGTTGGAGTCAGTGATTTAAGTTATTCTCACTGATTCAAATGCTACAACCATGTTTTAATATCTGATGATGAAAAATGTGTTACATAAAGGACTGGATCTAGAGAAAAATAGGTAGGGGGCAAAAGATTGGATTTCCATTGCAGTGTAACATTTTCTCCTTCATTTTAGAGTTTTTTTTTTTTTAAATTGAAAATGCATGAAAATATGCAAAAGTTGAATAAAGTTTGGCTTCCGATACCCTTTTAACACACTATTATTTTGATTTGAACTTAGGTATTTTAACATAGTCATGTCCTTGATAAACATATATAACTTTAGAGCTAACTAAATGGACAGCCAAAAGGCCAAATACTGAATATTCAGAACTGAAAGTCAAAATATTCAGCCAAATACCAAACATAATTTTATATTTTTCAGAATACTGTCTCAGAATTTAAAAATTATTCATTTGAGTACAACCATTTTAATAATAACATATAAAGTACCTTTACCATACACTGCAACAATCACCAATATGTGAATTCAATAATGGTGCAATATTACATGAATATATGCCTTTAATATTTGGTTACTTCAATTTACTTCCATTTCATCATGAACACACATTGCTCCTGATGAAACAGAAGTAAGAAGCGCTTTAATTTTGGCATCTTTAAATAACTGGATTGGCAGTTATTATAATTTGTTTACAGTTATTATAGTTACAATGTATACATATTGTAGTCTTTTAGCTAATATTTAGTATTACAGCTATATATATATATCAACTTTAAACATTTTTTATAGAAAATTGAACTACCTCTACAATTGTAGTCTGAGCTTTGAAAACAACAACAACAACAAACTTTTTCTTCAACAATCTGACACATAAGCATTCCTGCATTTTTGTTGATTTGCCACTGGTGCCATCTATGTCAAGAATAGGGCAATCAAACTGCCACATATGATGTAGCAATATTTGTCACTCACACTCATAGCATTACATAAATAATTCAGTAATAAAGTATCGCAGGAAAATGTCCTTAGAAAAGAAACACTTGAAATAATGAGCTGAAAAAAATTGATTGCCCCGTGTAGGATTCAAACCTACGTCTCCCAGACACATGCCAGGCATCGTAACTGCTAGACCACCAGAGACCACCTATTTTCTTCAGCAATGTGAAATATAAGCATTCCCACATTTTTGTTGATTTGACACTGGAAATGTTTTCTCGTAGGTCATCGGCTCCTGAAGCCGAGACTATGAAGTGAAAGTTGCATGGTCCATGCACTGACTTCCCAGCTGGAACCCATGTTCAGATGGGAGGTGATTTCAGATACTGTCTGCCCCCTATCGGTCTGTATGATGTGGGTCAGATGGCGAAGCCCACGATCATTCAAGGCTGGTTGTCCTTTGCAGTTTGTCAGGAATTGGGTAGCCAA
Source organism: Ryuthela nishihirai (assembly GCA_038380435.1). NCBI lineage: Eukaryota > Metazoa > Arthropoda > Arachnida > Araneae > Heptathelidae > Ryuthela > Ryuthela nishihirai. The sequence continues at coordinate 55,448,626 of JAWZYU010000012.1, forward strand.
GCTTCCACATATGATAGTAATAATATTTGTCACTCATCTTCACCTGGCCTTCTGAGAGACATGGGTTCGAATTCCACTCAGGGCAAACCAATTTTTTTCAGCTAATTATTTCAGGTGTTTCTTTTCTACAGGACATTTCCCAGTTATACTTTATTAATGAATTATTTATATAAAGGTGTGAGCATGAGGGGCAAATATTACTGCCATCATATGTGGCAGCATGGCGGCCCATTCCTGACACAGATGGTGCCAGTGGCAAATTAGCAAAAATGCAGGAATGCTTATACGTCACATTGTTGAAGAAAATGGTTAGTCTCTGGTGGTCTAGGGATTATGATGCCTGGCATGCTTCTGGGAGACATATGGGTTTGAATCACACACAGTACAACCATTTTTTTTTTTCAGCTAATTTTTTTAAGTGTTTCCTTTCTCTTTATTATCCAACAAACTTTTATTTTCAGCTTTTGCCATTAACCTGATATACAGAAATGGAAAAATTTCTCTTACAAGAGAAATCATAACCATAAATAGATACCCTAATCTATTTGATTTTAAGATCAGTATCACTAAAATCACGTGTGTAAAAATATGTATTAGATTTTCTTGAGAAATGGTAAATATTTTTTCTTTGCTTGAAACTTAGCTTTCTGGAAAAGATATCAGATTAAATGGCAACTACATGATTAAGCTTTCTTAACTTATATTCATTATTTCATATATACAATTATCATTATTTCAAATTACACTTGTTAAACAAATAATTAAATTGGCATTCTCTGCTTACATTTCTCTCTTTTTAAAAGTAAATAGTTTCATCAACATTGGCTGCAATTTGAACTCTGTGTAGGTGATGTAGTTTGGCAAATAAAATATTTTCTGTTTATTGTTGAATGAAAAAAAAAGATGGTTGTTGAAATGTTTGAATCAGTTATCCCATGTTTGAATTATCCATTTATCTTCATTCATTATTATATTTAATGTAATTTTAAATTTACTTTCAAATGTAACCAAAAATCGTTTTTGTTTTGTGGAAAAATGATATAAACTAACGAAAATATCAATGTTAACTGATTGATGTAGTTCATTAAATATTAAATTGTGGTATTTGGCTTATTCCTGAGTATTTGGCTAAGTACTCAATATTTAAAAAATGGCCAAATAGTCACTGCAACCCTAATGTGATCAGTAAATACGACGGTCAAGGTTAGAGTAAACAAAAGTATCTAATTTTAATATATATTGTATTAAACATTTTCACATGAGTCTTCTATATACTTGCTTATTTCAATAAAAATGGCAAATATTAAAAAAAAATTAATAAAAATATCATGAACAAAACTCAGACTTTGAGAACCCCTATTTTCCATTGACTTAATATACTGAAGTGCCATTGAATTAGGGAAAGTAACCTAGTAATGTGCTGGACCCCCCTGGCCTTGATAATGGCTGCCACATGATGAGACAAGGACTCCACAAACTTGCATAAATGTTCCACAGGTATGGCAATCCATGCATCCCCCAGAGCTGTCCACAATTCTCTCAAGGTCATCGCTGATGGGACACGGGCCCGAACACTCTGTTCAATGGTATTCCAAAGATTTTTGATGAGATTTAAATCTGGGCTTCTAGGTGGTCAATTCATTATTTCAAAGTCAGCAGAATGCTCTTGCAATCATGCAGTTGCCAACCTGGAGCCGTGAGATGAACAGTTGTCTTGCTGATAGACGCCATCTCCATTGGGATGTATGATGGCCATAAATGGTCAGCCATGAGTTCTACATACTGGGATTAATTGAGAGTCATCAGTACATGTACCAAAGGTCCTACAGACATTCAATTGAAGACACCCCAGGCCATCACTGAGTCACCACCAGCTTGTACTGTTCCAACCTGACATGCAGGATCCATGGCTTCAGGGGTTGACACCATAGCCTGTCTCCCATCGGCGTGATGAAGTTTAAATTGGGATTCATCACTCCAGGCTATATCTGTTGCCAATTTTCAATAGTCCAGTTTCGATGTTCTTTAGCCCAGCAAGGCATTGAGCCCGGTGTCTTGCTGTTAGAAGTGAGACTTGTAGATCGTCGGCTCTCGAAGCCGAGACTATGAAGTGAAAGTTGCATGGTCCGTGCACTGACTGCCCATCTGGAACCCATGTTCAGATGGGAGGTGATTTCAGATACTGTCTGCCCCCTATCGGTCTGTATGATGTGGGTCAGATGGCGAAGCCCACGATCATTCAAGGCTGGTTGTCCTTTGCAGTTTGTCAGGAATTGGGTAGCCAAGCTTTCACATATGATAGTAATAATATTTGTCACTCATCTTCACCTGGCCTTCTGAGAGACATGGGTTCGAATTCCACTCAGGGCAAACCAATTTTTTTCAGCTAATTATTTCAGGTGTTTCTTTTCTACAGGACATTTCCCAGTTATACTTTATTAATGAATTATTTATATAAAGGTGTGAGCATGAGGGGCAAATATTACTGCCATCATATGTGGCAGCATGGCGGCCCATTCCTGACACAGATGGTGCCAGTGGCGAATTAGCAAAAATGCAGGAATGCTTATACGTCACATTGTTGAAGAAAATGGTTAGTCTCTGGTGGTCTAGGGATTATGATGCCTGGCATGCTTCTGGGAGACATATGGGTTTGAATCACACACAGTACAACCATTTTTTTTTTTCAGCTAATTTTTTTAAGTGTTTCCTTTCTCTTTATTATCCAACAAACTTTTATTTTCAGCTTTTGCCATTAACCTGATATACAGAAATGGAAAAATTTCTCTTACAAGAGAAATCATAACCATAAATAGATACCCTAATCTATTTGATTTTAAGATCAGTATCACTAAAATCACGTGTGTAAAAATATGTATTAGATTTTCTTGAGAAATGGTAAATATTTTTTCTTTGCTTGAAACTTAGCTTTCTGGAAAAGATATCAGATTAAATGGCAACTACATGATTAAGCTTTCTTAACTTATATTCATTATTTCATATATACAATTATCATTATTTCAAATTACACTTGTTAAACAAATAATTAAATTGGCATTCTCTGCTTACATTTCTCTCTTTTTAAAAGTAAATAGTTTCATCAACATTGGCTGCAATTTGAACTCTGTGTAGGTGATGTAGTTTGGCAAATAAAATATTTTCTGTTTATTGTTGAATGAAAAAAAAAGATGGTTGTTGAAATGTTTGAATCAGTTATCCCATGTTTGAATTATCCATTTATCTTCATTCATTATTATATTTAATGTAATTTTAAATTTACTTTCAAATGTAACCAAAAATCGTTTTTGTTTTGTGGAAAAATGATATAAACTAACGAAAATATCAATGTTAACTGATTGATGTAGTTCATTAAATATTAAATTGTGGTATTTGGCTTATTCCTGAGTATTTGGCTAAGTACTCAATATTTAAAAAATGGCCAAATAGTCACTGCAACCCTAATGTGATCAGTAAATACGACGGTCAAGGTTAGAGTAAACAAAAGTATCTAATTTTAATATATATTGTATTAAACATTTTCACATGAGTCTTCTATATACTTGCTTATTTCAATAAAAATGGCAAATATTAAAAAAAAATTAATAAAAATATCATGAACAAAACTCAGACTTTGAGAACCCCTATTTTCCATTGACTTAATATACTGAAGTGCCATTGAATTAGGGAAAGTAACCTAGTAATGTGCTGGACCCCCCTGGCCTTGATAATGGCTGCCACATGATGAGACAAGGACTCCACAAACTTGCATAAATGTTCCACAGGTATGGCAATCCATGCATCCCCCAGAGCTGTCCACAATTCTCTCAAGGTCATCGCTGATGGGACACGGGCCCGAACACTCTGTTCAATGGTATTCCAAAGATTTTTGATGAGATTTAAATCTGGGCTTCTAGGTGGTCAATTCATTATTTCAAAGTCGGCAGAATGCTCTTGCAATCATGCAGTTGCCAACCTGGAGCCGTGAGATGAACAGTTGTCTTGCTGATAGACGCCATCTCCATTGGGATGTATGATGGCCATAAATGGTCAGCCATGAGTTCTACATACTGGGATTAATTGAGAGTCATCAGTACATGTACCAAAGGTCCTACAGACATTCAATTGAAGACACCCCAGGCCATCACTGAGTCACCACCAGCTTGTACTGTTCCAACCTGACATGCAGGATCCATGGCTTCAGGGGTTGACACCATAGCCTGTCTCCCATCTGCGTGATGAAGTTTAAATTGGGATTCATCACTCCAGGCTATATCTGTTGCCAATTTTCAATAGTCCAGTTTCGATGTTCTTTAGCCCAGCAAGGCATTGAGCCCGGTGTCTTGCTGTTAGAAGTGAGACTTGTAGATCGTCGGCTCTCGAAGCCGAGACTATGAAGTGAAAGTTGCATGGTCCGTGCACTGACTGCCCATCTGGAACCCATGTTCAGATGGGAGGTGATTTCAGATAATGTCTGCCCCCTATCGGTCTGTATGATGTGGGTCAGATGGCGAAGCCCACGATAATTCAAGGCTGGTTGTCTTTTGCAGTTTGTCCAGGTGCTTGTTTTGCCTTTTTGCTGGAATTTTCATATTCCCAGAACACTCTTGAAACTATCATACGAGAAAATCCAAGTTTGTTGACAATTTCGGAGATCGAGTGTCCCATCTGTCGGGTACCTACGATCTGCCCTCTGTCAAATGCATCTAAATCCCGCGCCTTTCCCATTATTCTTCTCACGACGAATGCTTGGGGAAGCCAAAGCTGACAGCTACATATGAGCAGAGTTTCAGCCACACATGTGCGCAAATGCGGGACTTGCGGTACTGAATTTGGATAATATCTCCTATCCTTAATTCAATGGCAATTACTGCAAAAAAATGTGTTTTCTAAGAGCATAACTACTGCACTAAGTATGGTTTTAGTGGACTTGCATTATATATTGCATACTATATAAATTCTTCCTACTTTTGCAAAAACTTTTGAAAAACATATTTATAATATTATTTTTAAATTTTTACAAACTCATAACATACTTAATAGTAACCAATTTGGTTTTAAAAAGGAAAAAATACAATTCAACTTTTATCAAAATTTGCAGATAAAATTAATCAGTTATTGAACAAAGGGGAGAAGGTGGTAACCATAATTTAGATCTTCAAAAGTCTTTTGATACAACAGATCATTCCTTATTACTTAAAAAATTAGAAAATTATGGAATTTGAAGTGTTTTATTAAATTGGTTTAAGAATTATTTAATAGACAGATATACCATCACTAAAATAGGTAATTCCTATAGCTAAAAAAATTAGTTTCATTCAGAATTCCTCAAGGCTCTATTCTGGGTCCTTTACTTTATAATATATAAATATATTTACATATATAAATGACCTACCACTTTTAAATTTTAAAAGCAATATTTTCTTATATGCAGATGATATTTTAATAATGAATAGCAACAAACATTTAAATAAAATTGTCAAAGAAATCCAATTAGATTATAATAATAAGATGATAAAATCATAATAAAATTTATTTAAATAATAAAAAAAAACTAAGTGGATGATAATACATTCTTCAACATTTAAATCAGATTGTTTTTTCATTGAAATTCATAGAATAAACTGTCCTGGAAAATTTTTTACAAATGACTTTGTTCTAATTGTGATAAACTTGAACATGTAACTACATAAAATATCCTATCCTACATATATATTTATAAACATTTTAGATGGAATATGCACATCTCTAAAATATGTGAACATCTCAGATTTCAACATTTAAATCAGATAATCGTTTTTTCATTGAAATTCATAGAATAAACTGTCCTGGAAAATTTTTTACAAATGACTTTGTTCTAATTGTGATAAACTTGAACATGTAACTACATAAAATATCCTATCCTACATATATATATATTTATAAACATTTTAGATGGAATATGCACATCTCTAAAATATGTGAACATCTCAGATTTCAACATTTAAATTAGATAATCGTTTTTTCATTGAAATTCATAGAATAAACTGTCCTGGAAAATTTTTTACAAATGACTTTGTTCTAATTGTGATAAACTTGAACATGTAACTACATAAAATATCCTATCCTACATATATATATATTTATAAACATTTTAGATGGAATATGCACATCTCTAAAATATGTGAACATCTCAGATTATATGCTTTAAAAATTCAAAAATTAAGATTATATTTAATACGAAAACATGCATTTTATTTTATAAATCTGTATGTGAATCAATTATATCTTATGGTATAATTCATGGTACAAAAAAAACCTAACAAATATAAAGAAAATTGAAAATCTTCAATCTATAATAGCCAAAATAATAATACCTACAAAACTTATGTAAATTAAAGAGACAGATTACATTACTTGAACTTGTTACCATACAGAAACTTATATATTTATAACATAATTTTAAAACATTATTTTGATAATATGTTTAAAAGAAAATAGATCATAGTAAAAATACAAGATTAGAAGCTAAAAATTATAACAAACTACCTAAATTTAAAAACAATTATGGAAGATATATCAGTGAGTATATCATACACTTTTAATTTAATTCTAAAAGAAATTATAAATGTTAACAGTTATAATAGATTAAAAATAAATTTAAGAGATTATCTTAAATAAATTATATAACTATATTAAATTTTGTATATGTCATGAGTTTCTTGCATTTTACATTTTGTCTCATTTTAATTTTTTTAATAAAACTATTAATTGAGAGAACATGTGTATATGTTTTATAAATGTATTATTCAATTACTTACAGATAAGCTACTTAGCTTTGTGAGTCCTATGTGTTTTGTATTGTATTATATGTTCTTATAAATAAATAAACAATATTAAAAAAAAACTAATTCATAAAAATTTATTCCTATTTCCAATTACATTTGTACTTCAAGACAAGTTTTCTTTCTAGGTTAAGAAAATCTAAAATAAATATTTAATTAAAATGTTAGATCCCTAGCAATATTGATTGCAAACAAAAAACTAATACCTATATTCCATTATATTTATACCTGAAGACAAGTGTTCTTCTAGGTTAAGTAAATGATATTTTTCTGAAATTAGAGTTTTGAACTGTTTAACTTCTAAAATACTGATAATCATATTAAGAGTATAAGAAAATTGTTACACTCACAGTTATGGAAGAAGAAAACGTTTTTTTTTTTGCCTTTTAAAAGTCAATGTTTTTCAAGAATAGGATACAAAAATTAAAGCAAATATATAACTAAAATGTTGAATCCTTAGCACTATATTGATTACAAACTAATAAAGCCTGCATTCCATTAGAAAAAACTCCTTAGTACCCAAGGAAGATGAAGAATTCTTTAGGTTGCTCAAGCCATATGGAAAGGTGTTATTTAAAAAAGACAACATCAATAGCAATCTTGATTATATAGAAAATAATTGCCTTCAACTGGGTGTGATATGAATCCTTGACCTCCTGATATATCAGGTCCCCGCTCTGCCCACGATCAGTAGGGGACACCGATGGGCTTCGAAAGGCCACCGTCCGTCGGATGGGACGTTAAGCCGTGGCCCCATGTGCGGGAGAGCCATACCCTGTGCACGTTAAAGAACATGCAGGATGGCCTTGACAGGAAGCTACCATCTGTCTCCCAACAGCTGTTCCAGTGGGTCCCCTCCCCCAACCTTCTCTGAGCCTTCGGGGTCCATGTGACCTGGCCATTTAGACCATGGTGTGCAAAACAGTGCCGCTCAGAGGTAAAACAACCCAACCCAACCTGATATATCAGGTGATTTGGCCATTGAACTACCAGCTGCTGATCAAAATCTATACTGATGGTTTTATGCCTTATACCATGGGGTCAGTCACTAGAAGCAGTCTTGACTGTAATTGAACATTCTGGTTGACAAGGTAATTCCAGCTATATTTACAAGACCAGTCACAGATCAAGTGTTAAAGACATATATTTTTAAAACAAATCAAAAATAACATCTTTTGCATATCATGACTACAGGAACCAACTGACTAAGGAATTCTGCATATACTTTTTATCCATTTCACTCTCATAAAAAAAGCAGGGTGCCTGGAACATTAAATAAGAATCATATGCTGTTAAATGCTTTTAAAAAAGAAACTAATTTGAAAGTGAAAATTAAACCAGATGAATAGAACAAAATTTTGCTGTATATAGAAAAACCAGATTTTCTATAATAATAAATAAGAGTGGTTTTAAAAATAGGACAACAAATTTTATGAAAATTATTTTGTGTGAATAGGGCTAGTGACTGACTCCATGGTATAAGGCATAAAACCATCAGTAGAGATTTTGATCAGCAGCTGGTAGTTCAATGGCCAAATCACCTGATATATCAGGAGGTCAAGGATTCATATCACACCCAGTTGAAGGCAATTTTTTTCTATATAATCAAGATTGGTATTGATGTTGTCTTTTTTTAAATAACACCTTTCCATATGGCTTGAGAAACCCAAAGAATTCTTCATCTTCCTTGGGTACTAAGGAGTTTTTTTCTAATGGAATGCAGGGATAAAATCTAGGGTGTCCAAGGGGCAATATTATTGATTTACTAAGTATTTAATCACTACTAAGCTTTAAGTAACAGGATGATGGGCCATTTGCCATATTATTGGTTTCATATTTTTAGTCTTATTAAAGACTGATTTACTTATTCATTATTAAAGTGATTTGATATTTTAATATTATACATTTTGCTCTAGTACAAATATTTTAGGCTTGGCTAATTTTAATATTAGCAAAACCACTGTCTTAAATAATGAAAAGAATTTAGATTAATACCTTCATTAGTGCATCGGTATGTTTTAGAAGCCATCCCATTAAGGCATGTCCACATTCATGGTATGCAATAACTCGTTTTTCTTCATTTGTTATTGCTTGGCTTCTTTTCTCAGTTCCTAAAATCAGTATTCATAAAAAGAATGAAATATGTTTGAAAATACATGTCACACATTAAAGTACAAAAGTGTCAGAAGGCTTTAAATTTTAGAAGTATACTAGTTAATGCCATAAGCAAAAGACATTTTATGGTAAAAATGAAGAGCTCTACAGATTTTAATGAAACTCATGACGTTGTGTAGAACATACCTTAGTGTGCAGAAAAATGATTTATTAGTAAGGTAATTTGTTACACAGAAAATATTCTCTATATGAAATGTTTGTGTAAAAGTTTTATTTAATCAAATACCAGGTAAAATAAAAGTAAAAACAGATATTTTTACGTTTATATTAACCATTCTTTAAGAGTGTGAGATTACACTAAAGTTGATGATAAACATGGCGCTATTGTAAGACATATTCTTACTTATTCAGTTTTTGTTAGTCATTTGTTAAGTGGTATTATGGCTTTAGACAGTTTTGTAAAGCACTGTGTTTTTACATATTTTGTTACAATTTTTCTTTTGTCCAGTTTAGGGGTTAATTTACTTCATTTCTTTCCTAATGCTATAAAAAAAACAAGTTTCATTCAAATCTGTTCATTTTTGCCATTGTTTTTAGAAAATGTCATTTTCTTGACACCGTACAGCATATAGGAAAGTGTTTTGATTTAGAGATTCAATGCATACAATATATTTTTAAACAATAACAATGGATATAAACTACATTATGGAAACTTTTAACAATAACCTTTTTGAGACTGAGATTTTTATAATAATCTTTTTGAGACTGGAATGGTAAAGAGTGAAATATCAAAGGGTGGACAAAAAAATAAGTAATGACTGAAGCCATTTTAAAATACTCATTAGAGGCACAACTTTCAGTTTATTCATTGCACTATTTACAGAAGAGCTTTGATTTGTTATTTAGCTTTAACAACTACTATTCAATCAGAACTATTATCTTTTTTCACCCAATTTTTAAAACCCATAAAAAAAAATTCTGCTATCCTGTTATTGGATAAAATTCGGAGCTCATCTTCTATGCCATGTTTGATTAAGCACAAATTCTTCTACCATTTCCACACAAGATAAAAGAATACTCACTTTCCAGCTATAAATTTCTGAATCACTTTTCCAGCTATAAAGTCTGAGTCACTTTTCTGGTGTGTTATTCTGACAATGTATTGAAATCTGCAGACCATATTGTTAGCAAAAGGCAAAACAAAATTATACTACGGTATTACATTGATGATATGCTCATCATCTGGAATACCAATAAAGCATCAATTTCAGAGTTCTTTAAAGACTTAAATGAATGCTTCCCTATTAAAAATTTCAAGAAGGAACAGGGACTACAGTGCATAAATTCTAGACATTCAAATCATAAGATACGAGTACCTTGAAAACCAGCATTTGCAGGAAACCTATTTCCAACCCAACCTTCATTCCAACAGATTCATATTGTGTCCAGATTCACAAACTGACAGCTTTTAGATCTGCCTTTCATTGGGCATTTAAATATATTTCTAAGTCTGAAGCTCTAAAATTAGAGATCAACTACATTTTTTTGTACAAGAAGCAGAATACTAAGCCAGATAATCAATAAAGTTTACAGAGGTACCAAAAATATGATAGAAAGCAACAACTTACAAGCACAACTGCAAGCAAGTCAAAATTCACATCAGTAAAATGTTCACAGAATTTATTCCCTATAAAAATTATGAAAAAAAAAAATTTAAAAGTTCCTTGCAAACTGCAAACATATTAGCAATGATTAACACTGATCCTGACTCTATTCTGCTTATGGATAGATGCAATATATATATGTATGGAACTCCTTTGAAACCCACTTCAGGGACTCAAACCTCCCAACTTAAATGTAAGATGCATCACTTGTGAACCTTGAAGCATCACTTACGAAGCATCACTTACGAACACAAATTGGATTTACACAATCAGAAACACAGAACAGGATTATCAAATTAGTGTTAAAAGGAAAGATCAAACTGTTTTCAGTCAAACCTACATTACTGCCATCCCCTCCACTATATCTCCGCAAAACTCCCCACCCTGCCGACGGTCAGTAATGGGTTTGGAAAGGCCACCGTCCATTGGATGGGACGTTAAGCCATGGCCCTGTGTGTGGGAGAAGCATACCCTGTGCACGTTAAAGAACATGCTGGATGGCCTTGATGGGAGGCTACCATCTGTCTCCCAACAGCTGTTCCAGTGGGTCCCCTCCTCCAACCTTCTCTGAGCCTTCAGGGTTCTTGTGACCTGGCCATTTAGCCCACTGTGTGCAAAAAAGTGCCGCTCAGAGGTAACACAACCAACCAACCAAACAACCAACATCCCCATCCACTAAAGGACAAACACTAACCAGAGAAAGAACTATCTACAATATAGATGGTGGCTGATCCTGCAATATGCAGCAAACTGCCACATCCCAAAATAGTTCCACCTAACTATGTCATATAAACAGCTTTCATGCATGCACCAGCCAAAAACATGCAAGATCAACATTTTCACCAGACACAGTAATATATGGTTTGCAGACAAATCTTTTTGAGATTATATCAGGAATAATGTGGGAGATCTGAAAGACACAGAGCCTTACATAAATTTTCTATTTATAATAACAAACTCTCAGACAATATTATGGTAAGCTAAATTGACAAGCAACAATGTCCAAATGAAGTGACAGCAGTGTACATACCACCAGCTTTGTGAAGCCCCCTCATTCACTTTTTCTTTACCTTAACCAGTTTTGTTTAATTTATGTTATATTTATCATTTTGGGGATTTTTATTTCATTTTTGGTATCACAGCGCTTGTTTCCAAGAGCATAGGCATTGCGCATGTGCAACTCCGAACTTTCAATTGTCACCCGCTAAAGCGCGTGTACAAGGATACGCCCCCTCTTGCGTCATAGCTTGCGCGCTCATCATTTTATGCAAATGTCTTTACCAGTGCAACAGCCACGTGTTGCTAAGCCTGTACGCTTGTTAAAACCGTGACATGTTAGTCACAGGAGTCAGTTGGAGTTTTTGAGTAGTCAGAAGCAGTTGGGGAGGAGTTGGAGTCAGAAAGAGTTGTTTGTTAGTTGTCAGTTTGTATTGAGATCGAAATGATGTAGTATCTTCTTCATTGAAGTTTGGTGAGTGTTTGAAATAATTTTGGAAATAAATTTGTTTGTTATATAAAACCCTTTTGAATCTTTACTATTTTTTCTCTTGAGCAACGTTAATTGTTTTGATTATAAGTAAAAATAGAAGTTTGACAATCATTTAATTTTTGAATTCTTACTCGTTAAGTAACACTCGCTGGTATTCGAACCCTAATTGAACTTTATTTTTGGCAATTTGTTAATTATTGCCTGGCGCTGGGCTTATCTATCCAGAGCTTGAATAATTATTGGATCAGACAAAGGGTCCAAAATTTAAAAGTATTTAAAATCTTTGGAGCATTACAGCTTGACAATAACAAATGGTAGATATAGATGAGAAAGGCAATTACATTTGCCATTCTCATATATGTCTGATGTTTGTGCAGACAGAACCCCAAGCTAGGGGCGGGGGTGGCTCAGTTGGTAGCGCGCCAGGCTCGTAATCTGTAGTTCCCAGGTTCGAGTCCCACCTGGGTCAGCGTTGAGATTTATCTCCGCAAAATTCCCCGCCCTGCCCACGGTCAGTAGGGGACACCGATGGGCTTGGAAAGGCCGCCGTCCGTCGGATGGGACGTTAAGCCGTGGCCCCGTGTGCGGGAGAGCCATACCCTGTGCATGTTAAAGAACACGCTGGATGGCCTTGACGGGAAGCTACCATCTGTTTCCTAACAGCTGTTCCAGTGGGTCCCCTCCCCCAACCTTCTCTGAGCCTTCGGGGTCCATGTGACCTGGCCATTTAGCCCATGGTGTGCAAAAAAGTGCCGCTCAGAGGTAAAACAATCCAATCCAATCCAACCCCAAGCTAGACAGAGTGACTCCAATGTTTCCCCTTAACCAAAGATATACTGAAATGAATGTAATGTTAACCCTTTCAGTGTCCAGCCTGAAAAACTGGTTTCCATCCAGAGGTCAAGCTATTTTCTTTCTATGCTCAGTCAAAAAAAAATTTAACTTAAAATTTTTTTGCCAAATAACTAATAAAAATAATTATGGCATGTTATATGCCAAATTAATCAGCATTTAATTCTGGATTTTCTGAAAATATAATATTTAACAAAAAAAGAAAGATGACTAGTTTTATTTTAATAGGATTTTTTTAGAGTCATGTAGTAAAAAAATGAATCTGGCAACACAAATAAAAATTTATAAAAAAAAAAAACTAATAGGCAGAAATGATTATAATGCATATGAATAGAAAGACTATTTCTGAACAACAAAAAAAAAAGTTTTTTTTGTTCCAAGTAAATATTTCTCTCGTTACATAATTTTTTTTCTTGGTACCATACTTTGATTGAGAAAATTCTAGGCTTTTAGCCAATCATGCTGAGTCAGATAAACAAGTCAATATTAGAATTAGAAAAAAAACCTAATCAGTGGAAATAGGTCATGTTACATCCAAATTAAACAAATTTAATTATGAATTTTATGAAAATAAATAATATAAATAAATTCACAAGTATATTGATTTTAATGTCTTTTTCAATATGATATGGTGAAAAAAAAAGATCACACTATATGATTAAGGCTTAATTTTGGAAAACCTGGTGAATAATAATAGTTAAATTATATATTAATCAAAAGGAAATTTCCTCCCGAATAATATAATATTTAACCTGAAACATGATTTTTATTTCTTTTAACGATTCCTTTCAGTGTCATATATTTTAAACACGGCCAGTATTATACAAAGTGACTTGAACTTCTCGCATTCATGGAATTTTCTGAACTGGTTATGAAATGGAAAAAAACTTTCTTGGTTGCTTTTTTATTAAACATTAAAAATTAATTTTCTTTGGGTGTTGAAGTTTGGTGATCTTGGCTAAGTGCAGAAAGGTTTGGGTACCAAAGAAAAAAAAAACGTTATTTCATCAGAGTGGCACAGCCAAGATACTAGGGGAGTGCTTTTAAAATCATTCAATATAAACATACAACTTGTAATTTTTAATGAAAATTTTCTAAGGGGGAGGGGAAGAGAAATGTTCACAGTGATTTTAGGGGGAGGGGTTTTAAACCATTCCCAAAATTGCCCTCCCACACGAGGACTGATTTTCATGCCAAGGAAGTTCATTTTGCTTCCATATCCAAGATCTCATTCATTTTCAGAAAACGGTACAAGTTCAAAGTTTTTTTACTAAAAAAACTAAGAAATAATAAAAGAAAAATTACATATAACCTAATACGATATTAAATAAAATATTCGCAATCACTTTTAAACCAATCATCCAATGTAGCGTAACCAGAAAGATCCATAAATCAGCTGATCGAAATATTGCTAATTTGCGGAAATAAATCGACAGAAATAAATTTGCTTCAATATCTAAGACCTCATTCATTTTCAGAAAATGATATCAGATCGAAGTTTACTGGAAAAGTAATAAAAAAAAATACTCCCTCAAGCTTAACAGATAACCTAATGTCATGTTAAAATATCCGCAACAACCTGTAAAGCCGGCCATTCAATGTAGGATAACTCAAAAGATAGATTAGCTGACAAAAAAAATCAGTAATTTGCGTAAATAAAATAAATCTACAGAAATGATAATGAAGGTTAATACTGACGAGATTCATGGCCACATTATACTATATCAAAGAGTAATCAAAGACTATATCAAAGAGTCTTTCTGTAAACATCCACTATAGAGTCAACTTCACTGCATGTGTAAGAAAAACTAGTGACTTGGACTTCTCACAATCATTGGATTTTCTGCTGGTTATGAAATGGATAAGAAACTTTCTTGGCTGCCCTTTTTATTAAACATTATGAATTTTTTTCTTTGGGTGTTGAAGTTTGGCGATCTTGGCTGAGTGCAGAAAGGTTTGTGCACCAAAGCAAAAGAAAAAAACAACAACGTTATATCAGAGTGGCACAGCCAAGATACTAGGATATGCTTTTAAAATCATTCAATATAAACATAAACCTAGTAATTTTTTTAAAATGAAAATTTTTTATGAGGGGGGGGGGGGGGTCCCTTCCTAAAATTGCCCTCCCACATGAGGACTGATTTTTGTGCCAAGTAAGTTCATTTTGCTTCCATATCCAAGACCTCATTCATTTTCAAAAAACAGTACAAGTTAAAAGTTTTTTTACTAAAAAAAAATAACAACCAAGAGATAATAAAAAAAAATTACATATAACCTAATGGGATATTAAATAAAATATTCGCTAAAAACTTTTAAACTGCCCATCCAATGTAGCATAATTCAGAAAGAATGATAAATTAGTCGACTGGAAATTGCTAATTTACAAAAATCAACAGAAATAAATTTGCTTCAGTATCCAAGGCCTCATTCATTTTCAGAAAATGATACCAAAGTTTATTTTACTGGAAAAGTAATAAATAATAAAAGAAAATTTAACAGCTAACCTAATGTGATGTTAAATAAAATACCCACAGCAACAAATTGCAAGCCAGCTACACAATGTAGCTGGCTTACAATGGCTATGACTCTGAAAAATCGGTATTATCGATCGGCAAAAAGATCGATAATTTACAGAAATAAAGTAAAACTACAGAAATGAAAAACTAAGGTTTAATTATATAGAAGGAAAATAATATACTAAGTTTATGTAGGGAATTGATAATTCAATTTGTTGGGAGGAAGTATTTGGCTTAAATCATCCATGTAAACAGCTTGCTGTGTCAAGGAAGTCCTTTTTGCTTAAATATCTAATCCTCATTCATTTTCAGGAAACGATACATGATCAAAGTTTTTTACAAGAAAAGAAAGAAATAATAAAAGAAATATTAACCTATAACCTAATGAGATGTTAAATAATATCTGCAATGACTTGTAAAGTCAGCAATCCAATGTAGCATAACCCCAAAAGATTGATAGATCAGCTAATGAAAAAAAAAATCAATTATTTGAGGAAATAAAATAAATTTACAGAAATGAAAACGAAGGTTATTACTGTCTTGATAGATGTATGGTCCCATTATCTTATATCCAGGAATAATTCTTTCTGTAAACATTCACTATAGAGTCAGTTTACTGCACATGTGAGCAATAACAAGGTCACTGCACCTGCTACTTGACCTACTTTTTTAGACTACAGGGAACTTTGGAACTGCAACTCGGATTGCTTTCTAAGAAAGCTTTTGTTAATTACAGTTTCGATCTGAAAGGCAGGAAAGATGCATAGAATGCTGGGATAAATGATAAAAATAATTCAATTCTTTCTGTAAATATTCACTATAGAGTCAGTTGACTACATATGTGAGCAATAACAAGGTCACTGCACCTGTTACTTGATCTACATTTTTAGATTACAGGGAACTTTGGAACTGCAACTCGGATTGCTTTATAAGAAAGCTTTTGTTAGTTACAGTTTCGATCTGAAAGGCAGGAAAGATCCATAAAATGCTGGGATAAATGATAAAAATAATTTTAGTAACAGTGAAATAGGTTTGTGGCAGAAAGGAGCTTAAAAACGGGGGGAAAAAAAGGTGGTATGTACTTTTGCAATCACTTCCAAAATCTTCTATTTTTAAAAATAGCAGTTTTTTTTGTTAATTTATAGATTTTCAAAACTTTAAAGAAAAATTTGTTGATAATAGTTCAAATCACACTTGTGAGTTTAAATCAGGTGATTGCTTCAGCACAAAATATTATTTTTAAATATATATATTTTTATAATATATATATTAAAAAAATTTACAATGGCAATTTTTATTTAAAATTTTTTTATTGTACTAAAAATGTATTCAGCCATTCTTGGCCTCTCACTACAGATTCTGCAAACATCAACAGATGACGTGGACACTGGAAGGGTTAAATATCTAGAATATTATCAAGTGACATTATAATTCACTTTGATATTACTATCTAATGATTGACTATTGTTATACTTAACAAAAGTATTGAATTTTCAAGTTACCTGGTTTAATAATTAATAATTAAACTGATGCACAATGTTTGACCTTTAGTACACTGACTACTTCAACACCAAATTACACACAGATAAACCACCATATACCTATACCAGATAGCACAGCCAACTTGCTATTAACTTGCATATTATAAACAAAGGGTCACAATTAATACCCTTTTTGAGCCTCATTAAATATGCAGTAACTCTCAGCTATGGACTAATAATAGTGGTGTCCTACAATGATAGAATATAAATTATTTAATAAGAACAGAATTACTGATTATGAACAAAGTAGTGTTTACAATATTCTTGCTAAGATTAATAAAAGGAAAGTTTTAAAATAAAAAAATATTCAAAATTTTTTGCACATTAGTTAATTTTCTTTACAGTTGGTGTGCTTTGGGCAGGTCAAATATGAATCACAGGTCACTCAATTGGTGGCTTCTGTTCTAAACATTTTGCCAATACATCTGGCCATGATAGCACAAGTAGTGGGTTGGGTTGTTTTATCTCTGAGCAGAACTTTTTTGCACACAATGGGCTAAATGGCCATATCACAAGGATCCCAAGAGGTCAGAGAAGGTTGGGGAGGGGGACCCACTGGACAATTATTAGAAGACAGATGGTAGCCTCCCATCAAGACCTTCCAGCATGTTCTTTAATGTGCACATGGTATGGCTCTCCCACATAAGGGATCATAGCTTAATGTCCTATCCGACAAATGCTGGCCTTTCAAAAACACAAGTAATAGAAGTGATGACTATAGCGTCATGCCATGATAACTTGCAACAGAAATGCACCATTTGATGTAGACTGGTTTCTCCTGAAAACATCTTTAATGCAGTGGCAAAGGAGCAACAGCAAGTCACCTGCGACAGTGACAATGGAAGTTTTATAGCTCTGTGCAATAATGGAGACTACACTGACATTGTATAAACATCAAAGTGTGCCAGCTGCCCATGCAAGATATTTATGACAAATGAACTTTAGATTTGAATTCTTTTCTCATAATTTAACATCCAATCAACAGCATGTAGACCTTAAAGCTATCTACAGAGAGCTAACATGCATATAAAGGACTCAGTTAATTTGTCACTGGCAAATTTTAAAGCTGATGCATGGTATTAGTGCAAGTGCCCAGCTTTGAACATTGCAATCTGAGAACATTTAGTTTTCAATTTATACAGGGAATTTTGTGGCAATTAAAATTAATTGAAATTAAAACTTAAAAAATTTCAATCCATTTAATAAAGCATGTATTTTAGAAGTTTGCATAATGATTATTTCAATGTTAGACAATTATGATTGATATTATGATGATTGAGCCGTCCCGTGGCCGAGTGGTTAGCATGCTTGGCTACTGATCTAAGGGACCTGGGTTCGAGCCCCGGATTAGGAATGGACGTGTGTGTCGTTTTTCTGCTGAGGTCCTGCCATCCTCTCAGATCTTCTACTGTGGCATATAAACTGACAGGCTCTTGTCAGACCTCTGTGGCAAGCAGCTGCTTGAGGGGGTATTTATTTATTTATTTATTTATTTATTATTATGATATTAAACAATAAGGATTCAATACAACATTACAATATTTTTATAAAACAAAATAATTAAATGTTAAATATTCTTCTCTAACTCTTTAAATATTGAAAAAATATTGTTAAAAATAGATCTGATTATGATATTTATCTTCCATCACATTTTTCCATTAGATGCATATTTTAGAAGTAATGGAGTTTCAAAGTTAGATTCCCATTGACATAACATGGAATTCTCTTAATATCTTTGTAGAGCAGTGTATTTATGATACTGAATAATTTAATGTTTCTACAATTTTATAATGCTGATGGAGTGAGGCTAAGAAAATTTTGTATTGGAAGAAAATTTCTTTCAAACTTATTATGCACAAAAAGTAACTACATTAATGTGTGAAAAATCATACTTTTAAAAAATGTTGATGAAATCACACTCTTGAGAAGCAAAATATTTTGCAGTTTACAAAATCCATTTTTGGGATGTTGTGATGAATGAATGATGAAAACTGCAGGTGATGAATTTGATCATTACTGTTTATTCGAAGAGCAAAGCTAGAAATTTAATGGTGGAAAATAATGAGAAGTAAATATATAAACTGAATTCAGAAATTAAACTATGTTGGAAGACTTAACCCTTAAAATGTCAAGTTTCTCACAATACATGCAATTGTGGCCAAGATAATTTTTTAACTTTCTCAGTAGAAACAACTGAACTTTATCCTTCAGTGACTAACAGAGATATATATATATGTCATGTTATATACCAAATGAAAGAGCTATTTACTCTGCATATAAAATAACAGAAATTGATATTAAAATAGAGGCTAATTTTAAAAATTCTTTGAGCACTTTAAGGGTTAATGATATTTACATTCCCAGGTCCTAAAAAAAAAAACGATTTCTATATATATATTTCTGAAATACTTTTTGCCTAATTTGCCCCTCCCCCCCTCTCATTTTAGTGTTTTTTTTTTAACATTGTTGCAAAATATCTATATGTTTACTTTCTTCTTTTCCTTTATTTACATTAAATTTTTCTGGGTGGGGGTAGCCTCTTTGTCCCCCTCATCCTTTAGATCTGGCCCTGCTTGCTTATGATGGTGAAAATTAAAAGGTTATAATGTGACAGGAGCTAATGGAACATGTACCTGAAGAAAGGATGCTTCGAATATCTCATAAAGAAAGTAAGTAATTTTTCTCAAATTGGCTGCAGAAAGCATTTCAGATTATATAGTGAGGAATTTTCCCATAAATGTGAATATATGGTGAATACTAGTATTACTTAGTTCTGACATGGATGCACAGACTAAATTGAGTTATGCAAGCATAATCTGTAATAATCATACAAATGAATCTTTTTCTAGGTTAAAGAAACTAAAGTTTCAGATTACATATAAAAAAAAAGAACACAGGAAATCATCATTCTTGGTAACAGAATAACCAGGTTATTCCTAATATGAATGTCTCCTACTTAGTGCATTTGACTTGTGCCATTTTACATCTCAGTAACATTTTTTTGCACACATGGGCTAAATGGCCCAAGTCACAACACCCAAAGGGCTCAGAGTAGGCTGGGGAAGGGGCCCACTGGACAGCTGTTAGGGAACTGGTGGAAGCTTCCTGTTAAGGCCATCCAGCATGTTCTTCACATGCACAGGGCATGGCTCTCCTGAACATGGGGTCATGGCTTAACATACCATCCAAAGGGTGATGCCTTTCCAAGCCCATCGGTGTACCCTTTCTGACTAAGCAGGGTGGGGGTTTGGAAGAGATAAATCTCAATGTTGACCCAGGTGGGACCCAAACCTGGGAATTAGATCACAGGCCTGGCTCGCTATCAACTGAGCCGACATGACTTTCACCCAAAATTATCAACATATTCAGTTTGTATAAATAATTTAATTTGTATATATAATACAAAATTTCTTACCTAGAACATTAATAGGTTAAAAACTCTTGTAATTTCAGAATTTCTAACATCTTTAAAAAAATAATATAATAGAAACTAGTATTCATAAAATTCCATCTGGGACTTCATGGAATGCTCTGTGAACTTCTCAAAATTATTGTGTTAACTAATGCTCCCACCTAGCAGTGGTGTTCTGGAATAATTAATCAATGTTCCTGCTTGATGGTGTTGCATACAAAAAGCTTCAGTTGCTTTGTCATACTGTGATGCATCTTATTCTCTGTCTTCCCTTTATCTTTGATTATTTTATGCATTCTTACAGCTTCTAAATCTAGTAATAAATCATTGGATATTACCTCTTCCAGCAAAGGTTGGATTGCTTTACTTGTGAGTGGCACTTTTTGCACACAATGGGCTAAATGGCGAGGTCATGAGGACCCCAAGCTCAAAGAAGTTGGGGGAATAGTCCCATCAATGTTCAATGCCATACAGAATGTTCTTTAACATGCACAGGGTATGATTTTATGTCCCATCAGGTGAATGGTGGCCTTTCCAAGCCATTGGTGACCACTACTGACTGAGAGTAGGGCGGGAATTTAGTGGAGATAGATCTCAACATTGGCAAAGGTGGGAATCGAACCTGGGGCAAATTATGAGCCAGGTGCCCTACTGACTGAGTCAATCTCTGCCTCTTCCAGTAAAGCAATGATGCACAAGTGTTCTATACTAACATTAAATGAAAAAATAGATTGCACATTATTCAATTTCTTTCTTTCAGAAAGAATAAACTACCCAAAATGACAACATTAGAAATTAAAATCAGGGCATAATGCAAGTGTATTATCAACATTCATTCTTCCTCTATATTTGAATTAGAAAAGTATCACTGTCATCTGAATCTATTCTAGAACTAAATGCTTACTAATGTTAAGAATACTGTACTCAATCAATTTATTGTTTTTAAAACATTTACTATTGTTCAAAACTGTCATTATCTTGATACCAAAATACACTGGGATATTAAGAGTGAAAACATTACAGTAAAATATTTAGTGAAATGTATTTATAACTAGAATATTCTTGCATCAGGCATTGATTAGACTCAGAGAAGCCAGATAAAGAAGCTTTCCCTGCATGTTCAATATTAATAGAAATTCAAATACCAGGAAAGCATTATTCTTAGTTATTAATACATACCTAATAAATCATATTGTTTTTATTACTTTCAACATAAATTAATGAATAACTTACCTCCAACAACTCTTTCCACTGCATATTCTAAATCGGTGGTTGCCACAGCTTTCTTATTATATCTGGCAGCATAAAGGGCAGATTCATTACAAACATTAGCAATATCAGCACCTGTTTGTGCAAAATATAATTATTAACCTTTTTAATTAAAACTATATTCCAATTATTAAAACTGAATTTCATTTACCAACAAAATGGTGATACTTGTTGCAGTGAATTCATTGTAATTTTTTTTTACAGATAGTGTAAAGGTTGTCATCTTGGTATTGCTATCTTCTGCTTGTTTAGATACAACAAAATAGCCTGAGTGAGAATAAAACAGAACAAACTTATTTTGATAGTTTTATGGCTTCTCATTGTGAAGACCATTCTTTCTGATGCTCACCTCGATCATTAACCATGTTTCACATCTTCTTACATCACAGTTATGCACACACCAAAAATAAGAGACATCACTGATACACACAATTTGTTAACATTTAAACGTTAGCCAATTTAAGAAGTTTCATCATTGAATCTGCTGTGATCCTCAACAGAGAAGGCTTTCACAGTTCTTATGAAATGGTTGTTCCTTGCAGTTCAGCTACATAAGTAATGGTGGTGGTTCATGATTATATTGGGCAAGAAGTACTATGAATGGTGATTACAAGTTACTATGTATTTATTAGAAACATAAATTATTACTTATTTGAATTCTTGTCAAGAAATAATCCCTTTAGTACCAAATGAAGACAAAATAGTTATAACTCCAGATTAATGAAATAAAAATAAGTACAGTATAGCCACATCTAATATTCCACAGTTAAGCAAAACCCTTAATAAAAAGTTTCCTAGCAAGTAAATCATATCATCATCATCCTCAAGCAGCCATAGGAGGTCCAACCAGACCGTGCAATTTAGTTCTCCAAGCAAGTCTGTCCTGAGCTACATCTACTGCATCTGGCCACTGCACACCAATTCTAACAAGGTCCTGTTTGACATTGATAACGAGTACTATGAATTGGCAAAATCCCTATGCACTTGTTCGGTCAAAAACAAAAACTAAAAAAAAATATATCCAGATTCAATATACTGAATGATTTGTTTTATGAGCCACAAGTTCTTTTGCAACGAGCTGTGGGATGGCCAAGCCTGGTATATATATCTTGTACTAGACTGAACTTTTGCATCAGTGTTTGAATATTGTATCTAAAATAGATATTCAATGTTTTTTCAATGTCAGATTTTTTCTTTTACCTGACTGATCACTGGTCTGTATGGACATTATTTTGCATATACATTTTAAAATGAAATAAGCTATTCATGGTAAAAAATGGCGCTTTATTGGTGTATTTTTATGATATATATCGTAATATTGTTTTAGCTAATTTTGTAGATAATTACCATATTTCAATTATTCACTAACAAAAATGTTGTGATGTATAAAATTTTATAAATATCTACCACTGAATCCAGGTGTAAGTTGAGCTAAACGCTGAGAATATCTTTTTGCACTTTCTTCCAAAGTAATGGATTTTAAATGTTGATCAAAAATTTGTTTCCTCTCTTGTAAAGTTGGCAAATCGATTAGGATGTGTCGATCAAACCGACCAGGGCGTAAAAGGGCCTATAAAAAGAGAGAGAATTATTTCTTAAAGTTCAAGTCAGTTGAATATCATAATCAAATTAATCAGCATATTAATGTTAGACTATTAGCATATAGAAATATATAAAGCAACGTCATTTTTTTTTGTCTTCAGAGATTTTGGGTTGTTTAACCTCTAAGCAACACTTTTGCATACACAATGGGCTAAATGGCCAGGCCACAAAGACTCCAAGGCTCAGAGTTTGATAGGGAAGACTCACTGTACAGCTGTTAAGAGAGAGATGGAAGTCTCCCATGAAGCATTTTTTAACACTTAGTATAGCTCTCTACACATAGGGCTATGGCTCAATATACCATCCAAAAGATGTCAGCCTTTCCATGTTCAATGGTGTTCCCTTTCTCACCAAGTGCAAGGGGCTGTCTAATGCTGGTTCAGTTGGGACTCAAACCTGGGAATATCAGATTATGAGCTTGGTATGCTACAGACTGAGCCATCCCTTGTCTTGAGGGTAATTACTTCTTTGTCAATTATTATTCACAAAATCAAAATAATGTGTCCGAAATATTGAAAAATTTTATGGAGTTAAAACTATGAAAACCTTGTAGTCTCCTTTTCAGAGGGCCCAAATTTAAGAAATTCATACATTTCATTTTCCCACTATCCAGAAATACTTCAAAGATCAGAAGAAATCCAAGATCAAGAAAACGACTTAAAATCAATTTTTACTGCTAGTGGTAAATATCAAATTGCTTTTTCATCAATGGTGCATTATTACAATTATTCATGCTAAATAAATTTCTCATTTTCAATTCTGAATTTGTGTTTGGAGCTATATCATATAACTTTGCTAAAATAACATGCATGTTCTGTTTTCTGATCAACACAAATCTGTGGAGTACTGTCAACCAGAATTCCAAAGAATTTTTCACTGTTAAAGTTTGCAGAGTTTTATTAATGAGTCTGTCAGTAAGTAAAAATCATCTGATACATTACTAGGTGGTTAAGGATTCATATCCCAAATGGGTCAAAATGAAAGTTCCCTGCAAACAAATGAATTGTTCCTCTATCAAAGGGCAATTTCATGTGAGTTATCACAATTTAATCTATTTTTTTGTATACATTAGGCCTTATTTCACCAGCATCAGTCATACCAGTGGCAACCTAATTAGACAGGAAGAATTGAGTTCCTTTTACACAACAGTTCTCACAGTTACAACAGTCACTCATTTTCTCTGCATTGACTACTATCCCAATAGCACTCTCATCAATAGTATTAGTTATAACAATCTTTTAGATTTATTAGTAAACAATACCAACTATCAATAAAATCAGAAATTGGCATTTTCAAATGTTAACCCTTTTACTACCATACTAGCCAAAACAGCCCAACTGCAGGTAGGAGGCAGTGAAAAGGAAGAAATAGCATTGATTGGACAAATCCATTTAAAATCATGGTAGGTTTGGGACAGTATGGTAGTGGAAGAGTTAATGTCATCTTGGCCTCTAATCTCTCCCAATTACTCTTTTATTATGCAATAAATTCATTTATTTCCACTATACAGGTGTTTCCAAAAGGTTGGGAATATGTTCTACTGCAGAGGGATGAAAAAAAGTTCCTATGAACATTGAACCAGAAATGCTTCTTTTCCAAGTTACAGAGTATTTTGAGAGTGTAAGCAAGAAGTTAATTAGTTTTTATTCCAGTTATTACAGCAGTTATTAATGAGAACACTTATGTATGTCTACATCACAGCAAGTGTTCGAAATGGCCTCCCTGAGCAATCTTCAAACCAACGGAGTCTCTCTCTACACTATGAGAACACTGAGAAGACACCATGAGGTGTGTATTATTGTTCAATACACACCTCATAGTGTCTTCTCATCAATTGTTGAACACATTTGAAAAGTCTCGGAGTGTTCTGAATTCTTTGACAACCGTTCATGATCCATTTGTGTAGAGCTTGTATATTAGGAACAGGAGTAGCGTAAACATCAGATTTAACACGTCCCCATAAGAAGAAATCCAGTGGATTCAAATCGAGAGAGCGTGAAGGTCATGAAGTTGGTCCACATTTGCCAATCCAATGGGCAGAATATGTACAATTGAGCGGTTCTTGAACAGTGAAATTAATTGTGCTGGAGCTCTATCATTACATGCAATGCCAAGATTGGGTGATTTCATGAGGATTTTCCTGTGTCAACTGATGGATGTTATGAAAATTCACAGTGCCATCTCTTGTGAATTGCAATTCATCAGTGAAAAGAAAACAATAGGGAAAGCCAGGTACAATACACTGCTTCAGAAGCATTGTGAAAACATGACTCATGCATTAAAACCAGCCGGCAAGAGGGCCTGTACTCACTGCACGTGACATGGGTAGAGTTGGTCCTACTGATAAATTCTCCATACAGTGGAATGTGAAACACCTACAACTGCTGCTACTCTTCTTATGCTAGTCCTGGGATCCTCCATGGCAATCTCCAGTATTTATTCCTCTAAAGCAGGTGTTCGGACACATCTGGTGCACCTCCAATCTGCAGTGACAGGATGAAAAGGATCCCGTCTCTCAAAGACAGTAATTGGGCTTCACTGCAGTTTCTGTTTGCTTGTCCATAAATGAAATATCTGCCATTTCAGCATTGGAGAACTGATTATTCATGATCAAGGTCAAAAATAACATGTGGACTGACAGTAACAACAAGGCTATTGATTCACTTACATGTGACCTCAGAATACTGATTAGCAAAACTGCTGATTCACTTTATATAGCATTACCTCACTGAGGAGTGGTGTGATTTTGTCCAATATTTGCATACATCTACTATGCTGTCAGGCATGCAAATTTATCTACCATTGCACCTTTCAACAGGCTTCCTTACTTGCATTCTCAAAATGTGCTATAAACTCAGAAAGTGTTTCTGGCCCAATATTCATATGAATTTTTTTCATCACTGTAGAATGTGTTCCCAAACTGACTAGACCTTTTGAGATTTGCTTTTTTAAATAAAATGTATATGCACTTTGCCAGGGTCAAACACATCTGTTCTAACATAAGCATTTCTTCAAAGGTCTGTTTGTGATTTGAGTTCAAAAGAGATAATTCAATTAGTGATAGTAAATATAAAAAAAAATTGCAAAAAACATTTGCCTTGATTTTGAATGTCCTGTTTACTCAGGAATAGGACTGATAACATGCTACATTAAACATTTATTACTACAAATTTCAATCTCTTTCCTTTATAATGTTATTGTGTTTGCCATATAGATTGCTTTTTTTTTCTAATTATATGTATAACTGCCGCAAAAATTATATATTATTCTAAACATTCACTTGTTTGAATTGTGGTTTGCTGACATCTCATTTCAGGAATTTAAAACAGATGTTACCAACAGTCTAAAATTAATACAGCCCTGAGGGTTAAGTTACAAAGGCAAAATGATATGTTTTCTGGATTAATACATAAAATACCACTTTAATACCTACAAACTACCCACATTATAACCTAAATAACATTTTAAAGTGAATGATTCTTCAATTATTAAATTGCTGAGTATATTTATTTACCTAATAAAAGCTATTACTTGATGCTTTCACATTTACAAAAAAACATTTCAATTAAGCTGAAGCGCTAATATTTTAGCAAATATATTTACCACACTATTAAAAAGGTTTGTAATTTAACATATTTCATGAGCTGACACAATAATAT
This sequence comes from Ryuthela nishihirai, assembly GCA_038380435.1. NCBI lineage: Eukaryota > Metazoa > Arthropoda > Arachnida > Araneae > Heptathelidae > Ryuthela > Ryuthela nishihirai. The sequence goes on from JAWZYU010000012.1 coordinate 55,475,566, forward strand.
AATTCAAAATATTTAGTAATTTATTATCAAATGAAGTAAAATTACCTTGTCTAAGACATCTGCCCTATTTGTTGAAGCTAGCATAATAACACCTTCTTTGGTTGCCATACCTAAAACAAGCAATAAATAAAGATCCAGAAAATAACTGTCACACACAGGAAGCCCTTTCAATCACTGATTTGAATTATACATGTTAAATAAATGTGATACTAATTTGCTCCAATTTGGAAAAAAGTTGATTATAGGTGGTCTTGAATCTCACACAACAATAAGAAGTAATACTTTACATTAATGCCTTCATAACATGATAGAAAGCAAATCACATGAACAACTGTTGTAGTCCAAAATGGTTGATGTGCATATCACATGGTTGTAGCATCAATGAAAACTATGGATTGAATGTGCACCTAATACTATATTAAGCATGTGATGTCCAATCATCATCATCATCCTCAAGCAGCCATGGGCTATGGAGGTCCAACCAGACTATGCAATTTAGTTCTCCAAGCATATCTATCCTGAGCTAAACCTGCTGCATCTGGCCATTGCACACCAATTCTAACAAGGTCCTGTTTGACATTGTCTGCCCAACGCATCCTAGGTCTCCCCTTCTTTCTGAGGCCTTTAGGCAACTGTTCATAACCCTATTCGCCAATCTATAATTATTCATACGGGCAACATGGCCAAACCAACAGTCTCTCTCTGCACAATATGCTGCTTAAAGGACATTGCAAACTCCTTTGCCTAACCTCATCATTAGTTACAAAGTTGAACCACCTAATGCCCAAGATACTGCGTAAGCATTTGGAATCAAAAGCATCTAGTTTCCTGTTATCTTGTTTACAAAGTGTCCAAGTTTCACTACCATAACTAACCCTAGAAAGAACCAAACTATTATACAGTCTAATTTTAGTCTTTAGGTGTATACGCCTATTTCTCCACACTTTCAAATTATTCCTGTTGCATGATACTGTAGATTGCTTGAATTCGGGATAACCGGGACTTTACTATAATTCATCAATATCTATCCAACCCAAAAATAAATTTTATATTAAAAACAAAAAAGTAAAATATCTAGACACTGTAAAAATTTCTTATTTTTTAAAAAACGAGCCAAAAAGATAAGTTCATCTGAGCCGCATGGACCTGTATAAACATGTTGGAACTTATCGCGAACATTGCCCACGCTATAACCGAGTGCGCGGGATAGCGAGCAGCACTATAACGAAGGTCCACTGTATTTAATTTTCTAACAGAAAATAATTTAAAATCAGTATACTTTTCTCTTGAATAATGAAATCCATTTATGTTTAACTGCAAAAAAACTCACAAGCTAAATAATAAGCTTTTGAGCAGTTTAAAGGCCTTTACCCTTCAAGTGTCAAAAGCTGATTAATTAGTTTTCAAAAATTGCTAAAAATGAAAGAACTTGCACCATGTTTTTTATGTTTACCTACCATTTTTTTTACCTTTAATTTTTTATATTTTTTTGTTCAGAATTAAATGCTTTTTGTCAGGATTCACCAGGGACAATTGTAGTATTGTAAGGCAAGATATCCACTATTCAAGACAGCACTACATCTTGAGGGAATTGCCATTAACCACCATCCACACTCTAGAGAACCTTCAATAAAAAATCATTACTACTGTATATCAGCTGAGAAAGGACCTGTCCTTTGGAATGAGACCTTACTGATAAATCATGCTAGTCTGGATTTTTAATCATTGAGGTGTAGTGAGAGGTCTTTTTGAATTTTGAGAGTTGCTTAAATTGTAAAGCCAAACATTTCAGTGAAATTTCCTGCCAAATCTATTTGCCAAACAATCACATCTGTGATGGTAAGATTTTGAATTTAGTCAGCCAATCTAAAGAAAATCCTAACTTTTCAATTGGGGAAGCTATCATGATGGAGACACCAAGTTGGCTCTTCCATCAAGGACCCAAGTCTAATGGGGGACTCCACTCCTGTTCAGCAAGGCCCTCGATTTCGTCTTTTCCTTCCGGGACACCAACCGGCAGCCCCCCCAGCAATACCTCGAACCTGGGACTTCTCTGGGGCCAAGATGATGAGCCTACTTGACTGGAGGAACCCAAGCCCAGTCAGCAGGCCTCCTCCATTGGGGTTCCACAATCCAACTTCTCTGGGGCCAAGATGATGAACCCACTTGACCAGGGTACCCAAACCCAGTCAGCAGGCCCTCAAATACAGGCCTCCTCCATTGGGCCACCCAGGTGACCCAAGACTTCTCAGAGGACAGCCGGAATCCACTCGACCGGGGACACCAGTCCTAGTTGGCAGGCCCTCGGAGGAACCCTCCATCGGGGTCGCAAGGCATGCCAAGGACACTGACGAGTTGGTGCCCAGCTTCACTAAGGCACCTTAAGCTCTCCACCATGTCATTCATTAGTAAACATCTAAACTTGGATTGCCAAAAAAAAACTTGCAGGGGACTTTTAGTTCGGCTGTTCCATCGATAAGCCTGTCAACCGAGGATCCCACTCCCGGTTGCAGAGCCCTCAATTTCGTCCTCTCCATTTGGGTCACCGACACGCAGCCACCCCAGCAATGCCCCAAACCCAGCCTTCTCAGGGGGCCAAGGCAAAGAGCCCACTTCGGGGCCCTCGAATACAGGCACACCTCCACCGGGGCTCAACACAGAACGAACTTCTCTGGGCCAAGATGATGAGCCACTTGACCAGGGACACCAATCCCGGTCAGCAGTCTCCAAATACAGGCCTCCTCCATCGGAACTGCTAGGCACGCCAGGGACACCCACGCGCCGGCATCCAACTTCTCAGAGGCATCTTAGCCCCCTCCCCCCCCACCACGACAAGATGCCCCCCCCCCTTTTTTTTGGGGGGGGGGGGGTCAGCTGGGACAACTTAGTAAAGTATGGAAATCCTGGTGTTCCACTATACAAGACAGCACTACACCTCAAAGGAGTTGCCATGAAACCACCATCCACTCGCTAGAGAACATTCTGTGGATTCGCATCAGGGGAAGACCTGGTGAAGAGAGAGACCTTACTTTTAGAAACAAGTCTGTTGAGATAATCATGGAGGTGCAGTGAGTGGGCTTTTCGAATTTTGATTGCTGCCTAATAGAGCCAAACAACTCACTGAATTTAGTCCACATTCAATTTGCCAATACAGATAAGATGGTAATTTTTGAAATTAGATGCTGAACCTCAATTGGTAATTCTAACTTTTTGCATAAGGAAGCTATTGTGATGGAGAGTCCCCAGGCTCTCCCATCGACAAGTCACACTTAATAGGGCCACGCTCCTGTTCGGGATGACCCTCGACTTCGTCCTCTCCGCCGGGACACCAACCAGCAGCCTCCTCAGCAATACCTTGAGCCCGGACTTCGCTGCGGCCGAGATGATGAACCCACATGACCAGGGACTCCAATCCCAGTCTGCAGGCCCTTACAAGGCCACTCCATCCCGACTCCATGAGACCCCAGACTTCGCAGGGTCAATATAGGAGCCCACTCGACTGGGAATCCACCCAGTCGGCAGGCCCTCAGAAAAGCCTCTTCATCGGGGCACCAATGGACTTAACGACCTTGGATTTAGCAGGGGCCGGCCAATATGTCCACCCGACAAGGGACTCCAGTCCCAGTCGGCGGACCCCCAGCCAGCCCCTCCATCGAGGCCACATGGCACGCCAGAAACACTGAGAGCCGGCACCCAGTTTCACAGAAGCACATTCAGATCCTCCACGTCATTCAATAACCTAACCTTGGCAGCCGAAAGAGTTGCTAGAGACTCTTAGTTTGGCCACCCTGCCCACGGTAAGTAGGGGACACCGATGGGTTTGGTAAAGGCCGCTGTCTGTCGGATGGGACGTTAAGCCGTGGCCCCGTGTGCGGGAGAACCATACCCTGTGCACGTTAAAGAACACGCTGGATGGCCTTGACGGGAGGGTACCATCTGTCTTCCAACAGCTGTTCCAGTGGGTCTCCTCCCCCAACCTTCTCTGAGCCTTCAGGGTCCATGTGACCTGGCCATTTAGCCCATGGTGTGCAAAAAAGTGCCGCTCAGAGGCAAAACAACCCAACTCTTAGTTTGGCCTTTCCATCGATTTCCGGGGTGAGTAGTCCCAGTTGCGAGCCTCCAACTTCTTAGTTTGGGTTGTTGAGTCACTCTCACTCTCCATTGTGAGTGGGCCGAAGCCCCACAGTGAACAGTCTTCCGACTCACGATATCACTGGGACCGCATCGATGAGCCTACTGGACTGGGTGCTCCAAGCCTGATCTGCAGAACCCTCAAGTATGGCCCCTCAACCAGGGCTGCAACCCTGAGCTTCTCAGGGGACAAGTCAATAAGCCCACTGGACCGGCCCCCCAGACCGGTCCGCAGACCCTCAACAGGCCCCCTCCACCAGGGGCCACAAGATATCGTGAACTCCAGAGAGCCAGCGATCCGAACCCAACTTCTCAGAGCCCCCCCCCCCCCCCCCCCAAGGTCAGCTGGGACAACGAAGTAATCGTGACAACCCCGGTGCACTGCAGTACAAAGACTGCATATCACCATATGGGAGAAGTCACAGAAATCACTATCGACTAAAAAGGTACTTATCAATTTAAGCTTGCCTTACATTGTACCTGCCTACAGCGGGAAAAGACCTTATGTGAAGAGGGGGCGGGGGTGGCTCAGTCGGTAGCGCGCCAGGCTCGTAATCTGTAGTTCCCAGGTTCGAGTCCCAGCTGGGTCAGCGTTGAGATTTATCTCCGCAAAATTCCCCGCCCTGCCTGCGGTCAGTAGGGAACACCGATGGGCTTGGAAAGGCCGCCGTCCGTCGGATGGGACGTTAAGCCGTGGCCCCGTGTGCAGGAGAGCCATACTCTGTGCACGTTAAAGAACATGCTGGATGGCCTTGATGGGGGGCTACCATCTGTCTCCCAATAGCTGTTCCAGTGGGTCCCCTCCCCCAACCTTCTCTGAGCCTTCAGGGTCCATGTGACCTGGCCATTTAGCCCATGGTGTGCAAAAAAGTGCCGCTCAGAGGTAAAACAACCCAACCCAACCTTATGTGAAGAGAAAAGCACTGCTTGGGATTTTATAGCCTGCCTGAAGATATAATCATTGAGGTGCAGTGAGAGTGGGATCTTTTGAAATTTTGAGTGGTGCCTAGGAAATGCCCAACACTACTGAATTTTGTCCAGAAACTTGCCAACATATAAAATAAACGATCTTGTCTTTTGAATTTTGAGCCAGAAAAATAAACAGAATTCCTAACTTTTAGAGTCCTCTGCAGCAGAGGCTCCTAGGCACTTCCATCGATAGGCCACACCTAATCAGGTGGCCAAGCCTTTCAGCATGACCTTCAACTTCGTCCTCTCCATCGAGCCGGGCAACCACAGCCTGTTCGCCGTCTCAGCCTTGACCATGCCAAGACCGCATCGGGGAACGCTGGACCAGAGACCGTCAAATCCGGTCCGCGACCCTCCAACGACCTCGACAAAGCTGTTAGCCTACCGGGGCTTACAACACTGCAGCACCCGGACCCCACTTTGCAGAGGAACCCAAGTTCCTCCACTGTAAAAACTGTAATTGCCAAATCTAATTCTGTGGGACTCTTAGTTTGGCTCTTCCATTGAAAAGTCCGCTTGCCAGGGTAGTCACACACAGCCACGAGCCTCCAACTTCTACCTCTCCATTGTGAACAGGCCGAAGCCCCCCAGTGAACATCCGTCCACCTCGATATCACAGAGACCGCATCGAAGTGCCCACGGATGAGTGTACGAAGAGGTGCACAACTCAATCCGCAGTACTCCCCGATGGGCTTACAGAAGACAGGGTTCTCCAAGCCCTGTCCAAGGCCCTTAGAACGGCCCCTCAACCGGGGCTGCAACCCCCAGCTCGCTGGGGGACAAGTCAAGAAGCCAACTGGACCAGACCCCCCAGCACGGTCTGCCAACCTTCAACAGGCTCCCCTCCACCGGGGGTCACCAGACATCAAGAACTCCAGAGCACCTGCAATCTGAACCCAACTTCTCAGAGGCACCGTAAGCCCCCCCCGCCCCTCGTCAAGGAGGTCCCACTTGGGGGGGGGGGGGGTCAGCTGGGACAGTATGTGTTCCCCCCCTTTCTTGCCACACCTACAGGAGCAGGGAAGGTTGTGCCTTACTTGCATTCCATGAGAGTTAGCTCTGCCATGCTGATTGCACAAGCAGAGCTGGACATAGCTGATAGCGAGGGTAGATGGGGACAAAAGGAAGCCTCATCTACAAAGAGGGGTATGAACAATGAGAAAAGGAACTTGATATTTAGTCCGTTCTGCAGTCTTACTCAGCGAGGTCAGTGCTAGTAGTCCTACGTACAGGAGCCAGGTATATTTTGTAAAAGTTGGAAATAGTGAGAAACCTGCACAGAGAATAGTAATCTACGGCAGGGTAATTGTTGTGTATCTTGACGAAAGAAAAAATTGTTTTATTTAAGTAATTTGAGTCTGATTTAACCAAGGTACCAGAAAGGAAATATTTCAGTAAATTCAACAAAAGCGTATATATGCTGCCCCACATCTGATACTACATACCACTCGGCAGTTGAGTTTACGGCATCCTTTGGTGTCAGAAATGGGGCCAATAAGTTTTTAATGAGGCATACACGTGGTACCTTTGGTGGAATTGGAACAATAAATCTTTTGTTGAGTGTGCACAGTGTTAATCAAATGGAAATAAAAGTCAACTCCTGCATATAGATGTCATTGCATCTCGGATGCTCCTGGGTCCACACATGTAAGGCTAGTTTGGTACTAGAGTTGTTTTTCCTGTACTTCTTTTCTTTTTTTCAGTGGTGCTATAAAGGGGACCAAAAGTAACTGGACAGATAGATAATCTTATGTTACAGTCAAACACAACACCTTGGAATGAGTTAGGGACAGAGGGAGGTAACTTACTTATAGTGGATTTGGCAGAGGGCACGATGGTTGAGGTTCACTGTTCTCTAAACCCTAGATCAGTATCAGATTTACCTGGAAGTGTAGCAGCACTCCAATTAAAGCTAGCAAAGTTACAATATGCCATGATGGCTGAGGTTCACTGTTCTCTAAACCCTAGGTTGGTATCAGATTTACCAGGAAGTGTAGCAGCACTCCAATTCCAGACTGAGCTAGCAAAGTTACAATATGCAACCAAGGAGATGAGGGCTAAGGAAAGGGCACTGGAAAGAAGTCACGCACTTCAAATGGCAGAGATCAGAATGACTCAGGTAGAAGGCCTGCATTTGAGATGCCTATCTGTGTTGTCCAAATCAGATACAGAAATGAGGGCAGCACTCTCGAAACCCTCAACAGATCCAATTCTGGAGCCTCAACAGATCCAATTTTGGAGCTACCATTATTTTTCAAAGAGGTGGAGGCAATTTTTGAGACACATAATATATCAATAGAGTATCGGAGCAGCTTATGACCCCATACTCGGAGAGCAATTACGTCTGGTGCTGATGAGTATCATTGCTGAGGATGCACAAGACTATGATAAGTTAAAGCTAGCCATGTCAGCACTGGAGTATCACAAACTATTGGTGAAGAAGCGACTTACAGAGTCTTGGTCTGATTCGGTTTCTGCCTCCAGGCAATCTTAGATGAATATCTGGAGAGCAGAAAAGCACTGGACATAGCAAAAATTAAGAAATTGTTTGTGTCAGATCACATGAAAGAAGAATTATTATCTGCTGTGTGTGAGTTTCGTTTTCAGAAAGAGGCAGAGAGCTGGCTAACTCCACAAGAGTTAACTGAATTGATTGACATCCATGCTGATACCGCTGTCACCTAGTGTGAGATCATCAGAGGCACAAGGAGCTATCTCAACACTGGCACCAGAACCTCTTTCAACACGCTTTGCAGGGAGTGGATGTTTATGATGTGGTTCGAATGGCCAGTTAATGTGCGACTATCCTAAGAAGGCAGAGATAATCTCAGAGGTTCAGGGTACCAACATCAGACAGATAGAAGAAAAAGAGCTTAATAGCAGTGGTGAAGCTATTTGAGTGTGCATGACACCATTGGCCTTTTGACTTGAGAATGAGAAAGAAAGCACAGTTGCTTGTAAAAATATTACACTTCCAAAGCTGGAAAAAGTGCAAATATGTGGCTCTGCAAGGTTAGAGGCAATCATTGATTCTGGGTGCAAGATTAGAGTATTACACTTCTATGATATGCCACCAGAATTCTGAAAGCTTTGCAGTAAAAATTTTCTGTGGCCTAATTTTGGGAAGCCAATTACTGCTTCCTTGATTAAAGTATTTATGCACAAGGAGATGACTGAGGTTGGCGACATCTCATGAGTACTCCATGGATCGCTATTACTTGTGCTGTAATAAACAATCTTACAGTCCCAGGTTTGTTAACTGGTGATGAATTCAAAGCACTACGCATGTGAGATCATGGCAGTGAGAGTAGCAGGGAAGTGCTGGGCAGAAGTGAAGCAGTAAGTGTGGTGCACATGGATGAAAAAGAGGCTGCAGTCAGCATTTTGATTGCTCCCATAAGTGACACTATGGCAGCAAGCAGTGGTAGGAGTGAGAAGGAATTCCTGGAGAAGTACAATTTTGAGAGAAGGAAAGCTGAGAAATTCAGAAGATGGCAGTTTGACGACATCGCTATTAAGCAAACTTGGTATGATTCGCATTGTGTACATAATAATTTCCGTCATCATGATCATTTGTGTGTCAGGCACGAGAATGGTCACTCTTACTCAAGTGATACCAGATGGAATCAAAATACCAGAAGGGTAAGGAAAACAGGAATGTCAAAGCCTTCAGCCATTTGCCGGTTGATTAGAGCAAGGAATGGGGATGGGGGTGGGGGGTGGAACAAACCACTTACATGCTACCATTGGGAAAGAGGTTCCGGGTTCAACTCTGGACCTACTGGCCTTCGATGAGTGGAACTGCAAGTGTGTGTCAGGACAGCTGGGACATTTTCAGCTACAGATCCTCCCATGATGAGGTAACAAAGTATAACAGGACTTTATGCAGTCTCCAGAAACAGTTCTTGTACACGTTTCATCAAGGTGTGGCCACGTGGGAAGTGACTGAAGAATGTGAATATGAGCAATATATCTTTCTTCAGCTGTAACTTTTGCAGACTGTCACATTTCATGTTTTTTTTCTGTGTACATGATCAATGCATGATAGACACGATGGTCATGAAAAATAATAAACTGCATGATAAAACATCTACCCCTGGTCACTAATCTGCAGGGGGACTTGGAATTAATATTGCACAACAGCAACTGGGTGAGATAATCTTGGTAGTGGTGTCAGGATCGACCAGGTCAGCTGGGACAGTATGTGTCTCTCTCTCCCCTTTCTCTCCACATGTACAGGAGGGAAGGCTGCAACTACCTCCATTCCATGAGAATTAGTTCTGCCATGCTGATTGCACAAGCAGAGCTGGACAGAGCCAATAGCAAGGGCAGATTGGACAAAAGGAAGCCAAAACTATAAAGAGGGGTATGAGCAATGAGCAAAGGAACTTGAAATTTAGTCTGCTCTGCAGTCTTACTCAGTGAGGTCAGTGCTGGCACCCTCGCCTCATGCTTGTTGGAAAATTTTGTTTTAGATACTTTGATGAGTAGCAATCCCATCTTCTATGTGGCTGCTTGTAATGGTACTGATATTTAGTTGTTTACTTGCCCTATGTGTAACACAAAAAATTGGTTTACTACTGAGAAATATTTTTTGTTGAAAAACTAACTAAATCAACTCATAATAAATAGGCACTTTAGCGTCGATTTAAATTTTAGAGGAAAAATTGTCTTGAGCCAGGTGGGATACGAACCCACGACCTACTGATAACATTTCAGGTGCTCTGGACCACTGAGCTACCTGCCGCCGATCAAGATCTCCTCTAACAAGCGCTATGAATATTCCTTCATTCCTTTATGTTTCACATAGGTGCTATTATGGCAATATTTTTTAGCCACAAGCGGCATTTATATTAGCCAATAGATGGAAGCATGTACAAGTATGCAGATAATAAATAATTAATGAAATAGGCTCGATGTATTTCAAATCAACTCATAATAAATAGGCACTTTAGCGTCGATTTAAATTTTAGAGGAAAAACTGTCTTGAGCCGGGTGGGATACGAACCCACGACCTCCTGATAACATGTGAGGTGCTTTGGACCACTGAGCTACTGGCTGCCGATCAAGATCTCTTCTAACAAGCGCTATGAACATTCCTTTATGTTTCATATAGGTGCTATTCTGGCAATATTTTTTAGCCACAAGCGGCATTTATATTAGCCAATAGATGGGAGCATGTACGACAAGTATGCAGGTAATAAATAATTAATGAAATTAATAATGAATATAATGAATAAAATTAATGAATATAATAATTAAAAAATATGTTAATGAGTTTAAATTTATGGGATATCTCATGTTCAAATCAAAAAGTTAACTCATGTAACTGATTAAACTTTTTGGATTTATGTCTTTCCAGACAGAAATGGTGCATGAGAAATATTTTGTTCCACTAAAATTCGATTATAAACTGTGGTGTTGTTAATAAACAAATTTTTATTCTCTAAAACTTTCCAATACCATTAAATGTGTTACACAAGAGTAAATAGAATATATATTTTAAAACTTTCTTACAGGCAACACTAACTTTATGCAACTGTGAAAGTTATATATTCTTAAACAGATCAATTATTCTAAAGCTAGATAGTAATTCTATAAATATTAATTAATTTTTATTCACAATTACACTGTCTAAGAATCTCATAGCATAAACTGTAAATATATATTATGAAGTAGTATTGCATACTACATCATAATATACATTGCTGACCATTAAAAGTGCAACACCAGGAAGAACTCATCAGATTGTCCTGAAATATGCAAGATGGGCAGCCCATGGGAGAATATGTAAATGATTCAAAGTGCAGTACATATGCACATCGTGTGTGACAGTAATGCCTCCTGGAAGTTGCATAAGAGGAGATTACAAAGAGCTAGTGTAAAGCACTGGAATTGTGTTTGCTCACAGTTCTGCTGCACTAAAGAATCAAGTATGCCCCATTGAAGAACACGGCATCCATATGACCAGATTTCCAACTTTGATGAGGGAGAATTGTGAGATTACGGGAAGGTGGATTATCGTAACGAGATATTGGTGCTCGTGTTGGACGGAATGCTGCCACAGTGATGAGAATGTGGCGTCATTGGGCAGAGGAGGAACGAACTCACTGACATGAAGGATTTCAACAGCCCTGTCACACAAATGAACAAGAGGACAGACATCTCGTGCATATGGCTTTGAATGATCAAACAGCCACATCAAACACCTTAGCTCAACAGTTAGAGTTGTTGCACATCAACCAATGACAACATAGGCATATACAACTGTAATGGTGCCAAGAATGTCGCACATGGATGTGCGAATGGCATCGCATCGTTTTTTCAGATGAATTCCAGTTCAGTATGTAGCATTATGATGGATGAATCCGTATCTGGCGGTACTGCGGCGACGGGCTCAGTGAGATATGCATGATGCAGTGCCATACGGTTTGGCTACTGGTGTTATGGTATGAGGTGCCATTGGACACCACTCACGCATGCGCCTTGTACGCATTACTGGTACTTTGAACATCCAGCATTACATCACTGAGGTGTTGGAGCCTGTGATTGTGCCCTTATCTTCAGGGGCTCTCTGGTTCCATTTGCCAACAGGACAATGCCTGACCACATGTGGCATCATGTGCATTATCAACAGTTCCTGGATAGCCACCATGTGACACTTCTGCATTGGCCTGTGTGTTCACCTAATCTGTCCCCAATTGAACATGTCTGGTCCATGATCTCATGATGACTAGCACACCAAACACCATCAGCTGCTACAACAGGTGAACTTTGGCTTTGTATCGAAACTGCATGGATTGACATTCCCCAAACACACATTCGATGTCTCATCCTCTCAATGCCAGAATGTGTAGCAGCGGTTATTGCCGCTCATAGTGGCTACACAAGATACTGATTTGTTTGTATTGCACAAGTCTAACCGAGTTGTATTTGTAATCATTTGATCCTTGTAACATAAGCTACGTATTTACTACATATGGCTTTGATATCTCGTCTTTCCCGGTGTTGCACTTTTAATGGCTAGCAGTGCATTATTCATTTTCATAAAATTTGCAATTAAATTCTGTTTAATTTGGTATATTACATGACCTATTTCTATTGATTTTAATTCTAAAGTTGACTTGTTTATCTGACTCAGCACAATTGGCTAAAAGTCTGCAATTTTCTCAAAGTATGGTACCGAGAAAAAAAATACAAAACGAGAGAAATATTTACTTGAAATAAAAAAAATATTTTTTTTTGTTATTCAGAAATAAATATCCTTTCTATTCATGTGCATTATAATCATTTTTGTCTATTAGTTTTTTTTTTAAATAAATTTTTATTTGTGTTGCCAGATGCATTTTTTTTTTACTACATGACTCTAAAAAAGCCCTATTAAAATAAAACTTAGTCTTTTTTGTTAATACTTTATTTTCAGAAAATCCAGAATTAAATGCTGATTAATTTGACATACAACATGGCCATAATTCCTTTCATTAGTTATTTAACAAAAAAGTTTTAAAGTTAATTTTTTTTAGCTGAGCATAAGGAGAAAATAGCTTGGCCTCTGGATGGAAACCAGTTTTTCAGGCTGGACACTGGAAGGGTTAAAAAAGGTCCTGCCATATATGAATGAAGTATACCACAATACATACTCAAAAAGCTGCAAATGTTCATTAAAATTTTTATTAAAATTTAATATTTTTAACAAGCAAAAAGTGTAGTTTAAGAATTAAGCAATGCTTTAAGCTTTTAAAAATAATGAAACCTATCTCATTACATTTATTGATATAATGACAAAGAAAACTCTTTATAAGCTGTGTACTTCAGATTTCTTAGACTTCAAAAGATTTTCTTACTTTTTAGTATAGTGGAAATAAAACATGTATTTCATGCATATTTCAATAGTTTCTACTCTAATCTCATTCACTTAGAATTAATAAATCATCTTACCATCCATTTCAACAAGTAGTTGGTTTAAAGTTTGTTCTTCTTCTCCAGTTACTCCATCTACATTCCTGTACATGAACAGGAGAAAAAACTGCTTTACTGATTTGCATTTTATTTCCGTAAGCAAGATATGTCTATGCATTTTTAAGATATACAAATATACTGATGTCATTAAAAATCATATGAACGTTAGCACAATAACTCTACATCTAAAAAAACAAATTTTGATAAAATCTACAAATGCTATATGCCAATTAATACGTACAGGAATACTTGGGGATAGCCTGATTTTGAGGTGGCATTTGTCTTTAAAAACAAATTTTTCATGAATTTTTAATATAAGAATTTGTGGGAAGTGGGGGGGGGGGAGAGTTAGCTTAGGGAAAGAAATATCCAATATATATATTGAATCTGGCACAGGGCACAGTTCTAGTTTTTAAAGGAACACAAGGAAAGTTATGGAAAATGCTAGGTACTTTATCAGTTTTGTCCTGATTTATCATGCAATGCAGAAATACTCCAAAATAATAATGGGTTTAGAATCTGGTTTATTAACTGCTACAACAAGTGGGACTGATTAAAATAATAGCATAATATGTTGATTAAAGCAATAAACTGATTAATATCATTACCTAGATATGGTAACAAGGAATTAATTTAAACAAGAGCTTTGTGTGATTTCTGGGAAAATATTACTGTCATAACTACACATTTTGAAAACGGCAAATTTGCTTTTATAATTAATTTCCTTTAGACCATGGTACATTCCAAGAGAGATTTATTTTCTTCTAGAATAAAAAGGGTGGCCAAATTATATTACTTAGTGATCTAGTGTTCAGCACCTTATTTTTTCTACTTACTTTTTTGCATTGTTAAGGAGCTGTCAATTTCACAGAATCTTCACCCTGAGCCATTTAAGCTAACTGGGTGTTTCATGGCTTCAAGTTTGGAAATGGAACTTATTTATTGCTCTGCAGTGCTTCTCTATAAATGTTGAAAATTCTGCTAAAGATCAATTGGAAATGATAATAACCCATTTCATTAACTTAATATTTAGCCCTTTGGAAAAACATTCATGGCTATATGATTAGTAATCCTCTAATGCAATAAATTTCAAACATATCAGAGTCCAGGTGGAAATTTTAATATTCTGAATTTTGTCCAGATTATAACTTATTAACATATATCATTATTTTTTGATAAAAATGAATAATTTTACACAAATCATAGCAAATTTAAAAAAAAATATTTGTTTTTTAAGGCTATGTATGCATTAGAGTAACTAAGATGAAATGATAACTATTTTGTACAATACATTTCAAAACAATCTCTTTCAATATTAAAATACTTTAGAGCTTTTTGCAGTACCATTAAAATTCACAAGTGATGCTGCATGACTAAGCTGTATTTTTAGGTTTTCTGAATGCTTTTAGATCATTGGCTATAACTTCATATTGTTTAGAGAGGTACTTCCAGGAAGCAATAGAGAATACATTCACACAGGTTGTACTACATTTTAACCATTCATTTTCCAACAGATATCAAAGGCATAACATGATGAATTATTCATATAGCATTCACATGACAAATTTTTTATTGACTATGGCATATAAGATTTGTAGATTTTATCAAAATATGCTTTCCTGACTTAAAATTATTAAATCACATTGGAACACATCGAATTTTTAAAACTGAATAGTTAAAAAATAATGCCTATATTGCAGTTTCTTCAATTGATGTGGAAAATAACTAACTGACGGGAAATACACATAACTCAAACATTGGTCATTTGTTTTGAGTTCAGAATTATTTGCCAAGTATTTGTTTCAAAGAGATCTATTTCTTCATAGACATTTTCAATAAATACATAGAAATCTAGATCTTCATCTAACAACCAGTTCTGATATCCCAGGTTACAATGCATTTGAAACAATTGCAATTAAAATTTCACTTTCTTCAAAAATTATTTCCCTTATTTCTGATACAAGGCAATTTGTTACATATTGATTTTCAACTTAATTATTTTATGCAAGATTCAATAATAAGCCCTTCCCATGGCCGAGTGGTTAGCACGCTTGGCTACTGATCTAAGGGACCTGGGTTCGAGCCCCGGGTAAGGCATGGTTGTGTGCGTTGTTTTTCTGCTGAGGTCCTGCCATCCTCACAGATCTACTACTTTGGCATATAAACTGACAGGCTCCTGTCAGACCTCTGTGGCAAGCAGCTGCTTGAGGGGTTATTTATTTTTTTTATTTCTCAATAATAATAAAGCACAGGTAATGTCCTGTAATCAAGAAAAACACGAATAGTTACATGTAAAAAGTGCATTTTGCCATGAGTGGGATTCAACCCCATGATCTCTTGATAATATGTCAGGTGCTCTAACCACCCAGGTATCAACTAGTTTAATTACAGACAACACAGATTATGAACGTTACATTCCACAATCTACAGTTTCTCATGGTGCCATATTTTGACTGGAAGCAGAAAAAACTAGCTGCCCAAACAAAGATGCTAGAAACATTAGTTTTCATAGTCAAACAGGTAGAAACAGCATTATCTAAGCAAGATCCAATAATAACTCTTCATGTGTTCCTTGATTACATGACATTTCCTGGGTTTTATTATTATTGAATCTTACACAGATAACACCACAAGTGACTTCATATTGTGAGTAGTTGTTTTACCTCTGAGTGGCATCTACTATATACAGTGAGTTAAATGGCCAGGTCACAAGAACCCCAAGTCTCAGAAAAGGTTGGGGGAAGGGGACCCACTACATAGTTGTTAGGATACTGATAGTAGCCTCCTGTTAAGGCCATCCAGTTATGATTCAAAATGCCATCCAATGGATAGAGGCCTTCCAAGTCCAACAGTGTCCCATTTCTCACCAAGAGCAAGATGAAGTTAGCAGAATTAATCATGGAATTTGATGTTATAGTCCCTGTTAGCTGTAATTGAATCAGCCTTGGGATAGTTCAGTGGTTAAAGTACCTGATATTATCAAGAGGTTGTGGATTCAAATCCTGGTAAAACTTAATTTTTTCAACAAACACTCCATACGTTAACTATTTTATTCATCAAAATCATCAGTGATATCATCAATTATATCAAAATCTATTTTAACTGAACTGGAACTATGTTTAACTGTTCAGCATTTCTCATATTATTGCATTATACTTCAACTGTACAATATCAAGATCCAATGGAAGAAAATAATAAACTTAATACCAGTGCTGTGGAGTCAAGAGTTGAAAGCAATTCTGGTGCTGCTACAGTCGGAATTGATAATTTTTACCAACTCTGACTCCGACCTCAATATAAATTTTAATGAAATATGTTTTGGTGTGGACATCACTGGTAAATACTAGTGGTTAAACCACTTAAATAATAAACACAACGTTTTCCATTTGACACTAATGTCATTAAATTCATTTTTTTCTTTTCAGAAAATATTTTTGATTTTTAATGCTTATTTAATTTTTGAGTTCTTTTTAATTTTCATAAGTTTTAAACTTTAAGTCTTTCACAATAGCAAAGAGAATTCCAAATGAAGTCTGCACTTTTTGAATATTTTATAATAACCACATATGGGAAACATTTCATGTGTTAGTGTATGATAGAAGATAATGATGGTGAAAAATTATGTCAAGCACAAATCAGTGGTTTCAGTGGCTCTGGTAAAAAATGCACCAACCAGAGTATCAAATTTAAAAAGACATTTGCAGCATTTCCACCCAAAATCTCAGAAGTTGTCATTGAGAAAGATAGTAATAAAAACCTTCCAACTACTTCAAAGTTAACAAAAGATCAGGAATCTACTGAATGACAAGCACCACTTACAAGATTCTTTACTACAAAGTTACCATAACAATGACCACAGAAAAGTTCAAGAAGCACATCATTGAACTAATCATAAGAAATGATGTAGCTTTATCTTTATTTTCACAACCAGCCTTTCTGGGCCTAAATGGAGAAATGGCCAAGAAACTTGGAGTTTCTCTGGAAAGACAAAGTATCAGAAAAATTATAGTTGAAGAAGCCACAAATAAAAAGGAAGAACTTCAAAGAACTCTTAAGGGACGCTTCATGTTTATTAAAATGGTTGCATCCATGCATATAAAGTTAACTATTTTGTCATCAATGCTAGATTTGTCGATGAAAATGATAAAATGGTAACTTGGACATTACGAGTAAAGAACACTAAGGTGCATCATGACAGCAACAATCTTCAGAAGTTAGTAGAAGTTTTACAATATTTTGAAATTAAGAAAGAGCAGATTCTATGAATTGTCATAGATAATGCTTCAAATATGCTAAACACGATAGAAAAGCTGAATAAAGTTAATGAAGAAAAAGGGGACCACAGAGATTACATTCCTGAAGCTGAAATTGATTCACAAACAAAACAAACAGAACAGAGTGAGTCTGAGCCGGAGTCAGATAGAAAAAAATTTGAGAAGTTGGAATCAGGGTTTTTGTGTGCCAACTCCACAGCCCTGCTTAATACCATGTGTACCATCTACTGCATTAAGGATTCAGTACATTTTAGGGTATAAAATATGGATGGCCTATTAGGGGTATACTTGAATACTGATTCCATTTTCAGAACCAGTCTTAGGAGTCCAACCCAGGTGGCCACCTTGGGACTGGATTATTTTTTGTTTGCTCAAATAAATGCAGATCACAGATTTTAGGGTGCAAATGTATCAGATTTGTGGCAGAGATAATTATCCATGCAAATCAAGCATCACAAAAGTATTCAAAGAGTAAATGAATAGCAGGTGAGAGAGGGGGACACAGAATAATTCTTTCTGGGGTACCCTTTGTTTAGGACCGGCAACTAGCCATTTTTTTAGAGTACAAAATATACCTCACACATTTTCCCACTTGACACATTCAAGTACATTCAGATCCTACATATTCACAAAAATTAGGAGTACAGAATTTGCAAACTGCAATGTTTATAATCTAAAAAGCAATAAGTGTTAAAACAAATACACCTGCAAAAGTATGCACTAATAAAAAACACAACTGGAAATGTAAACACTCAATGGACACACACACACAAAAAAACAACAACAACAACAACTACTGAATCTGTTATTCTATGTCTTTCATATGTATTGAATAATAACAGTTTAATGAAATTGCCACTGCTGGTGCTAGATGTATAAATACAAGCATACTAGAATTAGCAACATAGCCATTATTTAAATATACTTAAACATTTTCACATTTTCAAGTTGTCCTAGTGGTCGAGTGGTTAGTGCACTTGGCTACTGATCAAAGGGACCTGATTCAAGCCCCAGGTAAAGCATGGATGTTTGTGTTGTCTTTCTGTTGATGTCACATCTTCCTTACAGATTCTTCTCTAACGGCTTATTAAACTGACAGGCTACTCTGTGGCAAACAGCTGCTTGAGATGTTAGCAGATTTGAGGAGTTAGCAGAATAAAAAACAATTTATTATTATTATGTCTGTATCTGGCCCTTATGGGACCGAACCCCTGGCCGGATGAATGAAAGGCCGGTTAATCCGAAAATTGTGTCAGAAAATAAATAAAAATAGCAAATGAAAAAAATACTAACTGTAATGTATTTTAATTAATAATTTGTTGTACAATATTAACAATTTACTCACACTCACTTGAAAAAGTTCATGATTTCCTTTTCTTTGAACTTCACACTTTTTTACCTGCAAAGTCTTGCCATTTTTTAATAAACATAAGATGAATCGCAGATGAGGCCTGTTGTTGTTCAATGTATCTTACTGCAACATCAAAAGCTTCTTTTCCTTCAATATGGTAACTTTCCCTTCTTCCTCTTCTTCTTCATTCTCTGCTTCTTCTCCATTCCTTTCTTGGCAGACTGAATTGACAATTCCGTCATCATTCAATGTTTCATTTTCCAACTGTTCATCACCTTTTAACCATTTTTCAATGTCATCTTCTTCAAGTGTATCACATCCAGACAGCAGTTTAAAGTCATTAAGCAGCGAAATATTGTCATTATCCATCATATCTTCGGCAGGCGCAGGTTCATTCACTACTTTCGTATTGTTGTCTGTGGTACTTTCTACACAGATTTCAACTTCAGGCCAAAGTTTTCTCCATGACTTCACAAATGTTGTACGAGGCATTTCTTCAAAAGCTCTTGCCAACGCGTTGATCACATCCTTGATATTTATTGTTTTCAAAGCATTTAAAAGTCCTATTCTATCATTTTCGGTTCGCTGTAGAATTTCTGAAATAAGCTTTCTCCTGTATTCCCTTTTTAAACATACAAGCACGCCTTGATCCATTGTCAGATATGAGTTCACTTGGGTGTGTTGGGGTATTGTCGAGAATGAATACGGCCTTTACAGGCATTTTAAGACTTGTCAAGTTTTTTTTAGCTTTTGGAAAAATTCTATAAAGAACCACTCTTTAAACAAATACGAGTCTATCCAAGCAAACTTTTGAGCTTTGTAATAAACTGGCAGAGCAGCTAAATTTAAATGCTTTAATGCTCAGGGTTTTGCTGATTTCCCAATTACAAAAAGAGGAAGTGTGTGCATACCTGCAGCATTTGTACACACAGCCACAGTGATTCTTTCTTTGTTTGTTTTAAATTCTGATGCTCAGGTTTCTTGCGCTGTCACAAACATTTTCGTTGGAAGAAGTTTGAAATTTGTCCAGTCTCATCTACATTGTAGATTTGTTCTGCACATAGGCTTTCTTCCTCAATAAGCACTAAAAGTTTTTCTGAAAATTCCTTTGCTGCTAAAGGATCAGCTGACAATTTCTCATCAGAAACACCAAGGTAATGAACACCATGCCGTTTTTTCAGGGAGAAAGCTATCCCTCGCATGCTGAAAAATCTCCTCCATTATCGATTTTAGAATGAAGGATTAATGCTTTTTCTTTCAAAATTGGCATTCCTTTCTGACGCTCTTGCATAAACCATAGCCAAAGTGCATCATTAACAATTTCATTTTTCAGCTTTTTAAGAGTGCACCGAGAAGAAAGCATTTTTTCAGACTCAACTTGAGTGCAAAAATCTTGTAAAGATTTTCCATTCCTTCTCCAGTCATTTACCGTGCTTTTACCAACACCTAGTTCATCACAAATATGCTTTACTGGATTGCCTTTGTCAATATGTTCTAACATTTTTAATTCCATCTCCATCATAATGACATTACGCTTATGTTTGTAAATACTCATTTTGTACCACACAATAATTAATAGATCACAACACACACTCCTCTGTATGCACTGTACACTGTAATATTCACAAAGAGAAACTGAAACAAATATGTATTGTACTATAAACAAAACAAGCGGTGACTTGCTTCAACTTCTTGGAACAACTGGTTAAAGCAGAGGCTGGTTGAGCTGAGACCAGATAAGAGAGAGAGTCTACTGTATTTAGATCAAAGATTTAAAAACAACTTTATAATCTTTGGTACTTTCACTACAGATAAAGATATATTTTTAAATTTCATCAATTGATATTAACTGCACTCATCTTATTTGTGCAGTGAAACATGTCTAAGGTATCAACTTGACATTGGGGTTGGGTTGTTTTACCTGTGAGTGGCACTTTTTTGCACACCATGGGCTAAATGGCCAGGTCACAAGACCCCGAAGGCTCAGAGAAGGTTGGGGAAGGGAACCCAATGGAACAACTGTTGGGAGACAGATGGTACCTCCCATCAAGGCCATCTAGTGTGTTCTATAATGTGCACAGGGTATGGCTCTCCAGCACATGGTGCCGCGGCTTAATGTCCCATCTGACAGACGGCAACCTTTCCAAGCCCACTTGTCATTCCATTTGAAATCAGTAAATGCATATAGTCCTATCATTAAATACTTTAATAAAATTTTCTATGTAGGTACATAACTGTGAGAAACACTTGTGTTCGAAGTTTCTGAACAGTTAACAAATTTTTTTTTTACTGTGAAAAAACATTATGCAGATTAAGTGTCATGTGACTAAAATTTACATTCTTTAAAATAAATTTATTATTTATTGAAGTAATAAAACACAATTCTGCATTATAAAATAATTTTTGCTGCTGAATCTGAAAACAATAAAATTACTCTGTTGCATACAGATTTTATGATAAAACTAGAAGAATATCATAAAACCTCTGGTGAATATAGGACACTCATTTTCAAAGAAAAGGTTTTCCCAAATTTTGTGCCTTTTCACAGCAGTACTCCATACTAATGGGTGATTGGAAAATGTAAATAATAATATATTATTAAACCTATACAATAAAAAAAGAATTTCTCATTTATCCCTTAAAATGAAAAAGTTGTATTTCCTGATCCCCTAGGGTTAAAGGGAAATTCAGTCAGTGTGCAGAGCAGTCAACCTTACATGATGAAAATTACAATTTAGAAGAATGAAAAAATTGGAAGAAATTGGAGCACTTAAGAAAACTAATAAATTCTTGCATTTTGCAGAATTTGATTATTAGTTACTAGTTATCAGCAATTAAAATAAATTTACATAATGTACATATATATTTTAAAATCCTCAACATATTGTGAGCCCAATCAGTTACAGGTGAAAACAAATTAACCTTCTCATTCAAACAATCTAAGTTTAGCTAAGATCATTTTACATACCCATTAATTGATCATAAATTAAATTTTCTATCTTATAACAAAAAACTGTAATTAGTTACATTTTTGCAGTGAAGGAAATATATATGGCATGCATAGTTTTTGATATTAATGAAATTTAACTTAATCGTTAATGATCAACAAATACAGTAGGCAGCATCCAATGAATAAAAATAGATTAATAAATATATTGCAAGAGTTAACATAACAATACAGAGAGAATAAAAACAATTATTGTGCCCTTTTATCCAGTGATATTTTGCACAGTGCTTGGATTGCCAGCAGTGGCAAGCTTCATATGCAGCATAGGAAATGGTGCTTGCTGCAGCAACTCAATTGCATCAGCAGATTTTCGATATTAATGAACTATAACAATCGCTAGTAATCATTACACAGGCATCATCCCCTGATCTATAATAAATCAATCAATACACTGCAAAAGTTAGCATTAAAATATAAATGTCATAACAATAAATGTCATTGCACCCTTTTCTACAATATGTTTAAAATGTGAGCCAGCATTATATAAGGTGACTTGGATTGTTCACATTAATGGAATTTTCTGCCCTGTTTATGAAATGGAAAAAACGCTTTCTTGGCTGCCTTTTTCTTACTAAACATCATGAATTTTTCCTTTAGATGTTAAAGTTTGGTGATTTTGGCTGAGTGCAGAAAGGTTTGTGCAATAAGGCTAAAAAACAAATATCTATATTGTCAGAGTGCCACAGCCAACATATTGAAAGTGGAAAGGTCCTACAGGAGGATTGATTTCCATGCCAAGAAGTTTTTTTTTTGCTTTCATATCCAAGACCTCAATCGTTTTCAGAAAAAGACACAATATAATTTTTTTCATTGGAAAAAGAAGATAAAATAAAAGAAAAATATAACATATAGCCTAATGCAATGTAAAATAAAATATCGACAGCAACAAGTTGAAAGCCAGACATCTGATGTAGCATAACTCTGCAAAAATTAAAAATAATTGATTGACAAAAAAAATTGATAACTTGCGAAAATAAAGTAAATCCACAAAAATGAAAATCAGGGTTTTATTATAAAAGGAAACAAAATACTAACTTTATGAAGGGAGGGTATATTCTACTTGATTTAAATCATTGATGTAAACAACTTGCACTTAACACTTAGTAGATAGCTCCCCCACTGATGCATGTGTGTGAACAGCAATTAGAACTGCTATTTCCTTCTTCTATCGTGATGCATAGTATCACGAAAGAAGATAATTTGGTAATACTAACTTACTAATATAAAATTAATATATTATATGAGAATATATATATATATAACGTTCACCTCCAAATTTATGAAATGGGTTCTCCTCCTACTATCCCATATTACATCTTTACCTATAAAAGAACATGAGAAGGCACAAGGAGACCCATATGAAAAATATGGGATTAAGAAATGAATCAAAATCGAATGTGTGATTGGAAAATGATCCATTTCCCATCTGAGTTGCAAAACAATGGTAATTGTATCATTTTCTTGGTGGTAAAAGCAACTGTAGTGGTCAGTTTGCAGAAATGTCTCTCATCTACTAGGCTGCTATACAACATTGCTGCAGAACACAAATATATTAGGGCAATAGTCAAAATTTGAATTTTTGTGAATCATACAAATTATGTACCACATTGAAGCTAAGTGTACAGTATATCTGAAACAGCTAATTTCATTGGGTTTAATTATATAAAATCCATTTTGTACTCCTAAATTAAAAAATATATATAAAAATAAATACTCCCTCAAGCAGCTGTTTGTCACAGAGGGAGAGCCTAAATTAGGCAGATTGAAAAATGTAACCTTTCAATTAAAAAGTGTTTTTGAAGATTTTATATATTTTTAAATTTGTGCAATTGCTTTTAAAGATGCTCTTACAATTGGGCAAAATTTAAAAAAAAATTCTTTGGGACTTTTTGTCATGTTTTTGGAATATAGTAAAGCAAAGAAACCTTTCATGAAAGGGAGAAAAAAAGTTGTGCAAGTTACTACACTAAACTTTACATCAAGTTACCTATTATAGAGTTAACATTTTAAATTTGCAAAAAAAAAAAATGAATGTTATGAGTTGTATGGTTAGTAGCCAATAATATCAGTTGTTACAAAGGAATTTACATTGAGATGGAATAAAAAAGGCTGTTTAGATGCTCTCAGAATATTTGGAAAGCTACATGGGACTGAAAAGTGGTACACTTAAATTCAAATAGTAAACTATAAAAACAGATGAAATGATTTCTGGTTTGAAATTGGATTCTATTATTATAAATACAGGCTTCAATTTTAAATGCCCTACAGGGCAGCAGGGAAAAACCAATATATGAAATTTGGGACTGGGTGATCAAGTATTTGGGAAATTATGAGTTCCAAATCCATTAAGACAGCAACTTTTTTGAACAATTAATCAAATGATGCACACCTTTATTGGGCATGCCCTGTGTTAAAATGGTTAAGTATTATGTTAATTTACATTGTTTGAAGCAGCTGCAGAGCCCAGAAACCATATGGAAAGAAATACAGCTATTATTTATGTTGGATTGTCATGGATTATATTCAAACATATTTCTTGAACATGAGGTCAGTGTAAATAGCTATGACACAAAATTTGTTTATTTCATATAATAATATCGAAGGTGGCTATGCCCTGACAGTTTGCATAATCTCAAAAGACTCAAGGTTGCAATATGAACTGTGAAAAATTCTTCACTTTTACACAAAAAAATTCACACTTACCCTGTACTCCTTTTGCGTCCAATTGCATCAATTTCATCTATATAAATAATACAGGGTGAACGCCTTCTTCCTTCTTTAAATAAATCCCTTACACGAGCTGCTCCCAATCCTGTTAAGAAACAGAACATAAATAAAATTAACCAGTTTCCTTCACAGCATAATACCCAGATAAAATATAACTAGAATAGTATATCAGTTTCTGGCAAATATGGTGTATTTCAAAGAAAGCGAATGTGGTAATCTTTTAACTTTAGCACTCTCTAATGGTAATAAATTTGAACTGATGGATGATTAAAAAAATGTACCAATCCACACCTCCCACCCAACCACCCAAAAAAGAAATTTTCATTCATCTCTTAAAACAAAAAGTTGCATCTTCCAAACCACCTAGGAATAAGGAGGCAAATAGCTGTTGTTAATGTAAACCTCTTGCCAATCACACTCTACACCAAAATTTCAAATCTCTAACATTAAGAGACTATTCAAAATATTCTTTTAAAATCTGCAATTTCCAACTTTAGGGCCCTCTAACAATAGAAATTAAAAACTATCAGAATGCTGAAAAAATGTGAATTATAATATGCTATAAGTACCTGTTGAACACAAAAAGTTTTTCATTTTATCTATTAAAAATGGTGATTGTCTGCAGACAGATGAACAGACATATGATAAAACAAAAATAATAGCTAGCTTTTATAACAAGCTAAAAACTACATTATAAACAGCCATGTTGAACAAATACTGAACTATTGTATCTATAACATCAACACTGTGTTCCACTTTAAATATCACATTCAGAAATGAATTAAATTTCATACAAAAACAATAAAATCAAGCAAAGAGGCAAAATAAAAACTAAAATAAAGGACGCTATTTATTACATAACACTCTTTCATTAAAAATAAACCAATATACATATGGCAACACTATATTAGTAAACTTAAAAAGAATACAATGGCAGTAATAAAGGTTAATCAAATAAGTTAAAAATATATATACATAAAAACAAAAATACCAATTTAACCATCACTAAAAATAAGAAAACTGGCTTCATCAACAGCACTATTATTGTTAGTAGTATATATCATAATTAATAATAATACAGTAAATACTGGCATTATGACATTATGGCATTTATGGGGACTAGGGGTTACCAATTAATAAATCTGCCAGTTGTATGAGAAATATTTTTATAGAAACAAAATACAGTAGGTACAATTGTGTATTCAAGGTTCAAAATAAAAATACAGTTAAAAACAATGATAATAAAAATGAAGTATAATGCCCTTAATATAAATGTAAATATCTAAAATATAATTGTTTTTATACCAATTTTTAGTCCTTGCGAGGTATTCTTCTTTGACAGCATTACAAATTAAGGGGTGAAAGATTTCCCGTAAACAGAACCAACATGATCACAAATTCAACTATCTGCTACTTTAATGGCTATAATGGAACTAGCATGCATAGTGTGAATGTAATGATGAGTGAAAGACACCAGCTGCATCCAGGAGAACTATCACATACATTGAAATTTGGCATACCAAGTTAATTTTTTTTCTCCTGTGTTTATAACTGGGAGTTATTAAAGAAAAATAAGGGTATTTACTAAAGAAATTCATCTCCTGACATTCCTCACAAGCCAACAAGGGAAAAATCTAAATGTAATATTTTCATGTCTCCAGACCTATCTGTCTATCTTTTCCTTCCCTTACATATTAACCCCTCAAGACAATCATTGGTCTCCACACCTATAGGCTAGGTTTGTACATGTGCCAATTCCTCACTTGAAGGAAAAAGGATAAAAATGCAACAATAATTAGAATTTAAATTTTGAATCAATCACTACTTTTTTTTCAGCCTAAATACAGTATTATTATATAGGGCTATCATTCAGCTTTTCAAGACTTCTGAAAAAACTCTCAATTATTTATAAATTACACCTATCAAGATAATTTAAAGTTTTTTTTTTTTGCAATGCACAAAACTAATAATCACAGGCAAACAAAAGGTCTTAAGAAAGATAGCTTATTATTTTCCAAATGCGATTTTTTAATGTTACACACAATCAAAACTACAGTCTGTGCAGTCAATTGTGAAGAGAGTATCATGAAGATCAAATGAATATCTTTGAAAACCTTTTCTATCCAATTTGGTGTGCATTTTGGCCAACACCTGCCAGGATTAAAGCCCATTCTAGTGTTGATTATATTTTTATTCTGTACTAGTATGCGGTTCGGGAAACTATCATGGACCTTTTCCCTTTTTCACCTATCTTCCCATTGCTTTTCACTCATCATTTGTTAGCTTATCTGTTTGTATGTTTGTCAAAACAGTTATTCCACCATATCTTTAGAATGTGAGGAGTGTCACAGGCTATAAAGACTTTACCCCCATGCTTTCTCCCCAATAAAAAGGGAAAATGACATTCTTTCTTCCCACAGAAAAAGGATAAAATATGTCAATTGTTCTATTGTGGATTGTTCTATTATATCTTTGAATGTGTGGGCCGAACAAAACAATGAACAAGTTGTATTTCAAATGAATTATTATATAGGGCTATCATTCAGCTTTTCAAGACTTCTGCAAAAACTCTCAATTACTTATAAATTACACCTATCAAGAAAATTTAAGTTTTTTTTTGCATGCACAAAACTAATAATCAATACAAAAACAGTAAAATCAAGCAAAGAGGCAAAATAAAAACTAAATTGAAGGATGCTATTTATTACATAACTCTTTCATTAAAAATAAACCAATATATATATATGGTAACACTATATTAGTAAACTTAAAAAGAATACAATGGCAGTAATAAAGATTAATCAAATAAGTTAAAAATATATAGATATACATAAAAACAAAAATACCAATCTAACCATCACTAAAAATAAGAAAACTAGCTTCATCAACAGCACTATTATTGTTAGTAGTATATATCATAATCAATAACAAAACAGTAAACTCCTGGTTACCTGGCATTTATGGGGATTAGGGGTTACCAATTGATAAATCTGCCAGTTGTGAGGTATCAGTCAGCTTGTGAGTTTTTTTTTTCATGGATTATCAAAATTTACACACACACTTACTTTCTTCCCCCCAAAAAAGGGAAAATATGAAAGTCATTCTACTATATCTTCTAAACATGAGGGCCCACAGTTACAAATTAGTGTGATATAAAAGGACTGTTGTAGTATATTTCAAATTAATGCACCCCCTCCCAAAAGGGGGAGGAAATTTTGCAGTGGCAACCTTAAATGGTTATATCTCAAATTAAAGCTTGTGATGTCTACAATGTTATAGACTACATCAAATTATGACCCTTCTGCCTGCTCCCAAAGGGGCAGGGGAGGAGAAATATAGTCAATGTTTATGAGTCATATATCAAATGAAGTTTCTGAAGACAGGTAGTTTTAAAATTTTTTAAACTTTTTTAAATTTAAATATACAGGGTGAATCTGAAAAAGTGGGCAAAACTTTACGGGGTGGTAGAACGCAGCTATACGAGCAATATTTGTCATAGAATGTATGGTCGGAACGCAAGCGGTGAGAAGCTAAAAGGTAGTTTTCCACTGTCACATTTAAAGAATGAATACAAGAAGGAGAGGAGATACTTCAGAAAACATTTTATTAACAGGAATGTAATTGAGGTACATGCTCAAAGAAATTGCTCAAAAGAGCTGCCGCCAGCTGTAATGCAGGCTTCACACCTGCGGGATACGGACCGACACACATTTGCGAAGACACCAGGCATTTACCGAATATTGCCAGCAACAACAGCGATCCTGGCGACTAGATGTGCTCTCTGTGCCTCACTTGCATTCCCGTCCGCCGCACCGTACACAAAATGCATATCCGCCATTTCGTGGTTAGTATAACCAGCCATCCTCTCGGCAATCCACGGTAGAAATGCCATTGGGTGCGAGGACCGACCCTTTTATACCATTTCCAACGCCACCTAGCGGCTCGCCGTTGGCTTTCCGATCATACATTCTATGACAAATATTGCTTGTATAGCTGCGTTCTACCACCCCGTAAAGTTTTGCCCACTTTTTCAGATTCACCCTGTATATATATATTTTCTTTTTCACTAAAAACACCTACTTTCTATATGTGCCCTAAAAAGTAGAAAACTGAAGCATATCAATGATGCAATCAGTCACTGGATTTGTATTCACTTCAAAAAAAGATAGGGCATTGATTTACCTACTTAACAAGATTGCTGGCACCTTATCTTCCTTTGTGATGAATATGAATCCAGTGACTGATTCTGTAATTGATATGCTTTAGTTCCATTTTCTACTTTTTAGGGCACATATAAAATGAAAAGTATTTGCAAATTTTTTTTAATTTTTGAAAGAAAAAAACAAAAAATTCCTGGATTTCTTTACGCCAGAAGTTGCTGCTCCTGTTCAAATGCACTGAATATTTGTTTTGATGCTTATTCTACTGCTGTACTTAAATCACTAGATAAGCCCATTTGTTGTCTGTCAATGTACTCTTCTAAATTACTGCTATCTTATTTTCTCAACAGAAAATTAATAGATTCTCAATATAATCCCGTAATCTGGGAAAGATAACCAAAACTTCTGGTCAATCACCCTTCCCCCTACCTTTTCTCTCCAGAAAATCCTTGAGTAAATTAAACCAGTTTTTTTCCCAAGATGGAAAACCACAAAAGTGAGTTTTTTGCAAACAGCTATGGTATTTTATAACCTATAAAAGAGCAAATTAAAAACTGCTATTTAATATATATATTCAGTAACTTTCAAACACATTATAATGAAATAATGATGAACTTAATAACCAATCCATTTTATTTTAAAACAATATCTATAAAATGAAATGCAATAAAAATTATGTACACTGAGAGGCCAAAAGTCATGGGATACGTGCCTAATAATGGGTTGGTCTCCTTGAGCCTTCAGCAGTGCAGCCACATGTCAAGGCATGGAGTCAACGAGTTGCTGGTACCATTCTGCAGGGATGGCAGCCCATACATCCTGCAGTGTAGACCATAATTGTGTTGCATTGGATGGTGCTGGATTCATGGGTTGGGTTGTTTTACCTCTGAGCGGCACTTTTTTGCACACCATGGGCTAAATGGTCAGGTCACATGGACCCCGAAGGCTCAGAGAAGGTTGGGGGAGGGGACCCACTGGAACAGCTGTTGGGAGACAGATGGTAGCCTCCCGTCAAGGCCATCCAGCGTGTTCTTTAACGTGCACAGGGTATGGCTCTCCCACACACGGGGCCACGGCTTAACGTCCCATCCGACGGACAGCAGCCTTTCCAAGCCCATCGGTGTCCCCTACTGACCATGGGCAGGGCGGGGAATTTTTGCGGAGACCTGGATTCATGGATCGTAAGCTTGTTTCCATTGTGTCCCACAGATTCTCCAAGGGGTTCATATTGGAGGACCATGGGGGCCAATTCATGGTGGTAATGTTCGTGGAGTATTCCTTGATCAACCTCCTAGCAACCAAAGATTGGTGACATGTTGCATTATCTTGTTGGAATACCCCTTCACCATTAGGGTGCTCGAGAGTTATGAAGGGCTGCAGGTGATCTGTGAGAATGTCCACGTATCTCATATCTATCAGCGATTGCTCCAAACAGATGAGAGAACCCAATGTAGACCACATGAACACATCCCACATCATCACAGAGCTGCCTCCAGCCTGAACAGTACCTTGCAGACAGGAAGGGTCCATGGCTTCAAGGGGCCTATGCCACAATCTAATGTGCCTGTCAGTGCGAAACAACTGGAACCTTGATTCATCGGACCATGCTACCCGACACCACTGTTCTGCTGTCCAATTTTGATGTCTCCAGGACCATTCCAGTCATTGAGCTCTGTGATGATGTGTAAGCAATGGGACACAAGTAGATCTTCGGCTACCAAATCCAATGAAGTGCAGGTGGCGATGGACAGTCCTTTCAGAAATGTTTTGTATTTGGCACACATTCAAACTGGCAATGATTTCATGCACTGTAGCGCATCTGTTAGTCGTTACCATTCATGATAGCCAATGCAAGTTCCATTCATCAATTTCACATGGCTGTCCCGTTTGCTGGTTTACATGTGTGGAAATGCCATCAATAGAATACTGACAATAAACTCTTGACACTGTAGACCTGGGAAAACCAAATTCCTGCACAATCTCTGATATTGCATGACCCATCCTTATGGCACTGACAATCAAACCATGTTCAAAGTCAGACAACTCATGATGTGCAGCCACACTGAATTAACAACTATTCCGAAATGAATGTTGGTTTAAACTTCCTGGTTTAAACCAGGGGGAATGAACAATTTTTATAGGAGGACTATTTTTCAATAAAGGAAGTAATAAGTGGCAAGAATATGCATTATCCCAATAAAGTGGTACAAAAACTTGGAAAAATGCATTTTACTTTCAGATAAAATTATCACAAACCATGAGTAATGCTTGTATCTATAAAATACTGATTGGATTAATCTTTTCCACAGCTTCTCTGTAAAAATAATTACTTTAAATTTAAATACTACAAATTCCTTTAACTTGAATGTCAGTTTCCAAAATATTAACCCTTTAGTGTACAGCCTATAAAACTGTAATGAAACCAGAGACCAAGAAATTTTTTTATTTGTGCTCAGGCAAAAAACAAAATTGATTTTAGAACTTTATTGCAAAATAACTAACGGACAGAACTAGCTCATGTTATATACCAAATTATGCAGCATTTATATCTGGATTTTATGAAAATGTTTAGCAAAAATGAAGATAGCACTAATTTAATAAATGGATCATTAAAATATACATGAATAGAAAAGAAATTTCTTTCTGAATAAGAGGAAAATATATTTTTACCCAAAACAAGAAAAAGTACTTTTTTCCCCCTCAGTTCTATACTTTGAGAAAGGTCCAGGCTTTTCATCAACTGTGCTCGGTCAAATAAAATATGAACTTTATTTTATTTTTGCCAAATAACCAGTTAACAGAAATAAGTCATGTTACATACCAAATTAAACAGAATTTAATTCTAATTTTATGAAAACAAATTATATATATATATAAATTTACTAATATTAATTTTATTGACTTTTTTAGAGAGATATAGTGAGAAAAGGTATGTGCTAGACAAAGAAGTAGCCATAACTCTAAAAGATGAGAATACATAAATTTATTTAAATAAAAATGGAAATTTAATTATAAAAGCATAGGTAAAATACTAAAGGAACAAGATGTCAATTATTTAAGGAAATTGGGCTGACACTTCAGCACATTAAGTACTACTGCACATGTATCCAATTAGTGCCATCTGTGTCTTTGTGCTGCTGTGATTTAATTCAAACTGTATTCCAAAAACCCAAGTGATTTTGGTTTCAGTCTCAGGAAATTAGGCACTGAATGCTGGGATGAAAGGTAAAAATAATTTTAGAAATACTGAAATAGATTTGGAACAGAAAATAAAGAGTAAAATGAAAAAAAAAATAGATGTACTTATTTGTTAATTGCTTTCAAAATCCTCCAATTAAAAAAAACTGATTTTGCAATAGTTCAGATTAAACTCACAAGTTAAATCAGAGAGTTCCTTCAACATGCAGTAAGGTAAACAAACAGAGCAGAAAAACCATATATCGCATCTAAGAAATTGCAATCAGATACTAATAAGAAATTATGCCATAACTAAATTAAATGTGCACCAAATGGAAAATGTATTAGTTTTCAAGCTTGAATTACATATTTCTATAAGATATATGCAAAAAATATAAATGGGAATTTCCACTTTTTAAAAATCAAATTTATTTTTTGTGCTAGTGATGTTGACTATTGTGGCTATGCTCCTAATCTGTGGAAATTTGAAACATGCTATGATGCCAATGGCCCTGGAAGAGTTGATATCCATCTATACATATTTGGTGAGCTTAACAAATACACATTACAGGAAGCATCTTGACAAAAGACACAAAAGTTTCAAGACAGATTGGTGAAGATTCACTGGACAGCTGTTAGGGGACAATACAAACCTGTCATCAATGCTATCTGGGGTGCATTTTAACATTCACTGGAATGGCCTCCTGCGAATGCTATCATGGCTGAAAGTTCCATCTAGCAGAGAGTGACTTTTCAAAGCTCATCAATGTTTCCTTTCTGAAAGGTATATTTAAGAAATCTTTCTATTGTTTGAATGGTGCAATGCAAGATATGCAGATTCTAATCATCTTTCCTTTAGACTTAACGTCTTTAGAATATGGTTCTTTATGTTTATTATCCCAGTCAAGAGTAACAAGATGCAACAGATGCAGCTTCAATTGGATTTAATTAGAGTAAAATTAATAGTAACAGCAGAATATAAAGCAATTAGATGAATCTGCTTTTACAATTTTCTATAGAAATTTGTTTAAAAAAAAGTGAAGGTACTTTTGCCTAACCCTACTTTTTAAAACATTCAATTCTAACAATGGAAAAAGTTTAAGAATAATTGTAATTCTATAATTAGCAAAGCATTAGAAAATAATTAACAATTTAAATGTTAGGTCAGAAGTGAGCAAAATTCATAAAAAGTGACTTACCTCCAATCATTTCAATAAATTCAGAACCAGCCATAGCAAGAAATGGAACCTTAGCTTCAGTAGCAACTGCTTTGGCAAGCATTGTTTTACCACAACCTGGTGGCCCAAGCAAAAGGACACCTTTTGGTACCTTTGCACCCAAAGCCTGGGTTGGAAAGAAAAAATTGCAAGATTGAAAATTTTCAGATCAGTGATTAAAAATATATCATTTAGTTATAAGTGCAAAAACAATGGAAATTTTAAATGAAAATGCATAAAACAAAAAGAGGGAAATTTCCATTCAGTCATATAATCAGGTCATATTATTTTAGAAGTGATTTATAGTTCCTTTATTATTATTAATCTATAGTAATAATATTTTAATAAATAACTACAGCAGAGTATCAATTATCCATATTATCTGGAAACATCCATTATACACTGATCATCATTGAAATCGTCCTGCCCACAAGGAGTGCTTGCTTTGAGCTCAAAACAAGTGGAGTGGCAAATAGCAATGTAGACAAGAGCTGATTAAGTTTGTGTATCAAATCAGCAATAGTCATTTATAAAAATGGGTTGGGTTGTTTTACCTCTGAGTGGCACTTTTTTGCACACCATGGGCTAAATGGCCAGGTCACATGGACCCTGAAGGCTCAGAGAAGGTTGGGGGAGGGGACCCACTGGAACAGCTGTTGGGAGACAGATGGTAGCCTCCCGTCAAGGCCATCCAGCGTGTTCTTTAACATGCACAGGATATGGCTCTCCCGTACACGGGGCCACGGCTTAACGTCCCATCCGATGGACGGTGGCCTTTCCAAGCCCATCGGTGTCCCCTACTGACCGTGGACAGGGCGGGGAATTTTGCGGAGATAAATCTCAATGCTGACCCAGCTGGGACTCGAACCTGGGAACTACAGATTACGAGCCTGGCGCGCTACCGACTGAGCCACCCCCGCCCCATTTATAAAAATGGAGTGTACATCAATGAGACATGATATCCATGAATAGATACAAACTGCCAAACATCATGGTAATGAGGTTGAAGAGGTGAATGTCATTTAGGCAAATTTTTTGTCATGCTTCATGCACCTGTGCCATGACTTGGGCAACAACGGTTGGAGGCTGAGAGGTGATGGTCAGTGAACATTCCATCATATGCCAAATGTGTTCGATGGGCAAAGAGCTGAGGAATGTGCAGCCCAAGGAAGCATATCTACATCACTACTGTCAGGAGATGAGAGCTATATGTGGGCAGATATTCTCCTGCTGAAAAATCGCGTTTTTGGATGGAGTGTAAAATGGGGAGAAGCAATGGTCCCAAAATGGTTTCATATAATGTCTTGATGTCAAGTGCACCAATAATGACCAGACATGAATAGCTATTGTAACTGATGGCTTCTCATACCGTGATTCTGGGTGTTGGCTAGTATGAAACTCCCTCATACAGGCTAGATTACCTCTGTCCCTGGAATTTCTCCAAACATACATACAGCTGTCACTGAATCCCAAACAGGAACGTGATTCATTACTTAGACAACAAATACTAGTCTCATCTCCCTGCACAACTTCAAATACATACAACAATGGGAAGGCATCACAAGTAGGGCCAATGGACAGCATGAATGCAGCCCAATTCTCAATCATCTAATTGTGTTCCCTAATACAGGTGCAGACAGGGATGATGTTACAATGTTGAAAATCTGGCTGATTGTGACAGATGTCTCCTGTCATCAGTCAGCAGATCTGTTAATCCTTCCATTTGGATATTCTTCAGATGCCACCAGAGCCTTGGTGATGTGTCTGGGTACCTTCTTGTACTCACTGCTACCAACAGTGTCCAACCATTCAGGTCTTATGATGCATATGAATGGCAATCTGACCGTCCAGTTTATTTCTTGTAAATATTAATTTTAATATAATAAGTAAATTATAAATTTAAATTTCCAATAAGTGGGAACCCAATGATCTGAGCCCTTTTAAATTCTGTCAGCTGTACATAACATTGCTTTATGCATATTAAATGGATTGTGCCTTCACAGGTAATTTGCTCACCATTATGTTAGCCCACTGACATTTACCATCATTTCTATAGCCCCTTCAGATTTTCTATATCAGTGGCTACTACTGGCATGTTATCGGATGTTCTACTGCACCGATAAGCTTGACATCCAAATTGTATACAACACAACTCTGCATGCAAATTGTCCGATCAAACTTGCCATTCTTCCTAGGTGGGAAAATTTTAATGACAAGTAGTGTATATATAAAAAATAAAGGTGTCCTGCTCACTGTGCTGGGCTGTTTGACCTCTGAGCAGCACTTTTTTGCACACAATGGGCTAAATGGCCAGGTCACAAGGACCCCAAAGGTTCAGAAAAGGTTGGAGGAGGGGACCCATTGGAACAGCTGTTGGGAGACAGATGGTAATCTCTTGTCAAGGCTATCCAATGTGTTCTTTAATAAAAGATAAGACAGGGTTAATGTCCCATTTGATGGACAGCAGTGTTTCCAGGTCATTCGGTGTCCCCTTCTGACCGTGGACAGGGCGGGAGGTTTTGTAGAAATAAATCTCAACACTGACCCAGCTGGGACTCAAACTGGGAATTGCAGATTGCAAGCCTGGTACATGTACATTACCGACTGAGTCACTCCCACCCCCAGGTGTCTTGCTCTTCATTCAGAATTGGTATACTGTTTCCAATATCAAACACTATAAGCATTGGTATTGTGGATGACCAAGTGCCATAAACTTTGTTTACAAACCACTAGCCAGAGAACTGCTTGGGCAGTATGCTTTTGTTTTTAGACTTTTACACTCATATGTACAAATCCCACTGGATGAATTTACAATACTGCCAAAATAGGCTACCAATGTGTATATTGCTTGAAAGAAAGCTGGGAAACATACAGTATCCCCTTGCATCTGGATAAAGCTAATTCAGATTGACAGACATTATTTCTCCCTGCACTCAAAAAATGTGTTTTGTTTGGAGTGTTCGGTGTTATTGTTGACTCTGTGACAGATGGATGTTAATTGCTTATAACACATCATTTGTGATCTGCTATTTAATTAAGTTAAAATATTTTATTACTAGGATCTCCACCCGCTGTGGCCTAGGCTTAAATGGCAGTCCTTTGTTTAAATAACAAATATATATAATGCAGATGAAAGAGGCCTGTTTGGTGTGTTATGCAGGAAAATACACAAGTCACTCAGTCAACTGCAGGGCAAAAAAAGAGCAAGAAGAAATTGCCTACTCTTCTTTGTGCTAATGCAGCTGGGGACCCATTGGCTTAAGTCTGTTATGGTGAGCAAGGATAGGAAACCAAGGCATTAAAAGACTTTCTGCACATATTGCCTGTTGTCTATTACAACTTATAAAATGCCTGGTTCAGGCACAAAATTACAAAGAACTGACTTCGAGCACTTTTTACCAAAGTCAGGAGGCATCAGAAAGAAGGGTTGAGATTTTCAGATGACCAGAGTATGGCACTTCTGATTTTGCAATGTGCCTCTGTACATCCTGATACTGAAAATCTGTCCAGTAAGGATGGCAAAATAAAATGCTTGGCTTTGTCATCCAAGACAACTTCCTTAATACAGCCAATGAACCAAGGCATCATTATGATCTGCAAGAGGCACTACAAGTGCACGTTTCTTGAAGAGGTGATGGTAGGGTTGGAGGGCAGAGTGGATGAGGAAAAGGACAGAAGGGGAAGAAGAATGCTAGAAAATATCAGATCATACAATATCAAGTCTGCTATTTTCAACTGGGCCAGTTCATGGAGGGACATCGAAGTGGAAACTTTAGTGAATTGCTGGAAAAAAAACAACTCTTTCAAGGCACAGATGGCAATTTTGGAATTGAAGGATTGAGCTAGGATGTTCAGATTGTCCTCAGGGCAGCTGAAGAGACTTTGACCACACAAGAAAATGTCCAAGATTGGCTTGAACTGGATGAAACAGACCCTGGATTTCAGCAGTTGAAAGAGGAAGAAATCACTGCAGCTTTTGCTAAGGCTTCTATGGAAGAGAGATCAGGTAATGAAGAACTAGATGAAACTGATGAACCAGAGGAAGCTACAAATAAGAAAAAACTTCTTAGCAGCACAAGAGATTGCATTGATGCAATGATCAATTATGTGGGTTCTTCATCAAATCAAGAGTTGCAGACCTATTAAGAGCATAAGAACTGTGAGGGAGACCATAATTAAAGAACAGCTGCAGATGACTTTCAGACAAAGCTTGACAGTTTCTTAAAGACTGCATTACTACACTAAAAAACAATTTCTATTTCTGCTTCAAGCCTGGGCAGCTTTTCAGATTTGAGTGCCATTATTCCTGAGCCACCTTCGAATATTTTTGAGTCATATGTTTATGAAAAAATGTACTGTGCTTTTTATTTTATAAATAAAGACTCAAAAGTGCAATGTCTGTTTGAGTTTTCTTTTTTCTTTTTTTAGATAGACTCTAAGTACAGTGTTTGTTTGAGAGAGAAATTAAATATTATAAACAGAGAAAGTGACTCTACATTTACACACATATTTAATTATAAGTATTATACAACTAATTTTTTCCTTTGTGTTCTAGGCATTTTCCCTTTTAGGGCTATCTTTTGCTTCATTAATCCTTCCCCAAATTCATGTGGATTAACAAAGGTTTACTGTACTTAAATATTACTGAAATACAATCTAATTTTAGCTCACCTAAACTCGATTTTCAAGTATTATATTTTAAAGAACATTCATATAAATCCTTATACACCCAAATTCATGAGGATTAACAGACCTTTACTGTATTTAAAAAATTACTGAAATCCAATTTAACTTTAGCTCACTGAAACTTCATTTTTGGGAATTATAATATTTTAAAGATAAAATTATTAAGGTTCCATATTCATTTAAGTCTAAGGTTGCTCATTCAAATATTTACATGGAATGTTGGCAAAAGAAAGCATTGCAAAAGCTTTAGTTTGAGCTCAACTCTTATAGTGGTTTCATTATTAAAATTATTCAAACTAAAAGAGGCTGTATTTTGTCAACTGGATCAATTTCATATAAAGAAATCCTATATTTCTTCGAGATACAGTGACTAAATATTATTAGTATCAGCATAAATAAAACAAGTACTATTACTAATATCAACTATACTGGACCAAGAATGTACAATGACATACCAGAACTGAAGCAAATTTACCCACTGCAAATATTCAAAAGAGAACTGTACAAATGGATTACAACAAAATAGTGCAGATATTTTTATTTCATGCTGCTTTAATGCCACTTTGTTCATTACATAACATGTATTATCACCATTGTGAATCCACCACACAAGTTTTGATATGTGTTGGATGTTTATTTCTCAGACTGATGTATTAGCAATTACTGTTTAATTTTGGGTTGTTTTACCTCTGAGCACCACTTTTTTGCACATCATGGGCTAAATGACCAGGTCACAAGGACCCCGAAGGCTCAGAGAAGGTTGAGGGATGGGACCCACTGGAACAGCTGTTGGGAGACAGATGATAGCCTCCTGTCAAGGCCATCCAGTGTATTCTTTAACGTGCACAGAGTAGGCTCTCCCGCACACAGGGCCATGGCTTAATGTCTCATCTGATGGACAGTGGCCTTTCCAAGCCCATCGATGTCCCCTATTGACTGTGGACAGGGCGGAGAGTTTTGCGGAGATAAGTCTCAATGTTGATCCAGTTGGGACTCAAACTTGGGAACTGCAGATTACCAAGGAGTAAGAGATTTTCATATTAAACAAAAAAAGTTAGCAGCAAGAAAGACTAACATTAATACATCCTGTTAGGAGACTGGAGTATTTATAGATCAATAGGAGCAGCTACAACATTAATATAAAAATTGAAGACCTTACCAAAAATGACACACTGTATTAAGACAGTACTTTTGGAGTAGATTAAAATATTCACATGGAATGTTGGCAAAAGAAAGCATTGTAAAAGCTTTAGTTTGATTTTCAACTTCAAGCTTTCCAATTATATGTCACCTTAATTTATAAACAAATGGCATTTGTGTTTTTTACAGTCAATTGGCTATTACAAGTGTTTCAATAAATCATAGATGAAAATAAATCTAACTTTTATAGAATACTTTTATTGTTTGAATTTAAAAACAAAACACACAATTTTCTTGAATTTTAAAATCCATATGTTCCATTTGAATACAAGAGGAATTTAAAGCTGATACTAGGCAAATATATTTTAATGAATAGTGACATGATTACAATAACTACAGTTGTTCATAACAAACCTATGATGGCCAACTCTACTTTAAAAGTTCATTAACCCTGGCTCATTTTCCAAGGGTGTCAAGGCTAAGGTATGAAAAAATTATCCTCTAGTTAGAAAAGTAAGTTTTAAAGAAAATAAGAAAGAAAACTGATAATGAGTTATAGATTGTGTATAATTCACATAGCTAGAGTTCAGCAACAATGTAGGCTTGAGATATTATACTGACTTACATGTATTTCTTGCATATACCATGACTTCTAAAATTTAATCAATACACTACATTTTCAAAATATCATTAACATGGTGTCTTTGAGTCACTTCCTACTTCTTAATTTTTATTGCTCCTTAACTAAAGGAGGTATTGCAACAGTTCTTTCATTGGTTTTAAACATAATCATTATTACTTCTGTTGTAGGTGAATAATAATGAATAACGGCTTCAAAATTAAGCATAAAAATGAATGAGCAAATATTGCATCAAGATAAAAAATATGGCATTCAAATGTTCAAATGTAAAGATA
Source organism: Ryuthela nishihirai (assembly GCA_038380435.1). Taxonomy (NCBI): domain Eukaryota; kingdom Metazoa; phylum Arthropoda; class Arachnida; order Araneae; family Heptathelidae; genus Ryuthela; species Ryuthela nishihirai. Next base: position 55,515,279 of record JAWZYU010000012.1, read on the forward strand.
GTGGACAGCTACATATAGCAAAAATGCAGTCTATGACTCAAAAACCATTAAAGGCTATCACATGAAATCAATAACAATGGGTTCTGTAAAAGAATTAAAGCAATCTGGGATACTATCAACATCACATTCAAAAGATAATGTGACTGCTATATGAGAACAGTCCTCAGAAACAATATGACAGGAAATTAGAGAGAGTGGATTATCACATTGTACAGTTCATACCACATTCAGAATGAACAACTTTTGTGTGTGGAAACTCCATTATGCCCAACAACTTTTTTCTGAAGATTATGATAAATTCATAGAAATGTGTGAAATTAAGCTATCATAGAAGGATGGCAAATCTGATCTGTTAACATTCTGTAGTCCAACAAAGCTGCCTTCCAATTGGAGAATCTATTATCACCACAGCTGTCATTATTGGGCAGAATGGGATCCAAGTATTACAGTTGACAGAATGCAGTTCAGACCCAAGTTAACAGTTTGGTGTGGAATGAATATAATACATTTTGTTGATCTATACTTGCTATGAGATACCATGAACAGATACTTGGAGATGCCTAAATTTCGTGCAGTTTACCATTCTGAGTAGGAAAATGCTGGAGAACTGCTTTCATGCAAGATCTCCACCACATTTGCATTACCTGCTGTTCTTGGATTGATAACCACTTCTACAGACATTGGAACTTCAAGACCCAAAAATCCAGATTTAATGACATGTGACTTCTTTCTTCAAAGCTCAACCAAAGAAGTTTAAAAATCAAAACCATGGTCAATGATGAACTAGAAAACAAAACTGATGATGTTCTGGATAATGTACCAGATCACTTCTTCAGAAAATCTGTTGAACATGTACCTGAAAGGTTACAGAAGTGTGTGAATATGGAGCCTATGATTCATTTTAATTTTGTTATAAAGTAAATATTAATAAATAATCTTCAATTTAGTAAAAGAATAGTGACCTAGTGAGGCAAATTAAGTCATAATATCATATAAAGACAGATGATATGTTCAACTTTTAACCTGAAGTCAAAGTGTGACAACATCATCTTGACTGCACTCTGATTTCATTGCAGTCATAGGAACATCTATACCTACCACCACCATATCCAAGTAGCACAAGGATGGCCTCCCATGGCTGAGGTGCGCACAGGCTCGTAATCTGTAGTTCCCAGGTTCGAGTCCCCTCTGGATCAGCATTGAGATTTATCTCTGCAAAATTCCCCACCCTGACCAGGGTCAGTAGGGGACACCAATGGGCTTGGAAAGGCTGTCAACCATTGGATGGGATGTTAAGCTGTGGCCCCGTATGCGGGACAGCCATATCCTGTGCAAGTTAAAGAACACGCTGGATGGCCTTGATGGCAGGCTTCAAAAATCTGTCTCCCAACAGCTGTTCCAGTGGGTCCCCAACCTTCTCTGAGCCTAAGGGGTCCATGTAACCTGGCCATGGTGTGCAAAAATGTGCAGCTCAGAGATAACCCAACCCAAACCATGGTTGAGTGGTTAGCAATGCATGGCTACTAATCAAAGGGACCAGGGTTCAAGTCCTGGATAAGGCATGCATTTTTTTTTGTATTGGCTTTCTGCTGAGATCTCACCTTCCTCACAGACCTTCTCTATAGCATATTAAACTGACCCCTCTCCTGTCATACCTCTGTAGCAAACAAGCTGCTTGAGGGTATATTTATTAATTTTTACATCACTTTCAGCTTAGGAGCACATAACACATTAAAATTAAGGAGTGATAAAAAACCCAGTATATTGGAATAATTCAATGAAAGTGCCATTACATAAAAAATTAATATGACAATTTCAAATAATACATTAAAATTAGCAATGCATGGCAGCTAAATTAAAAAAATTCCTTATGTAAGGAAGAGAGAGGCCAGGCAAATAAGTTGACTTTTTTTTGGCTAGCCAACTAAATTGTTACAAATGTCTGAAAAAAATATTGCCTGAATAGTTGAGATAAAGAGCCAATGGAAGACAATGAATCGACCTCAAACAAATATTGCCAGATGATTCAATGTTGATGTTCTGTTGTCCATTGATTTTAAATAATGTTCAAACAACAGGACCAGAAGACCTGATAAGGTGATTTTGGGTTGGGTTGTTTTACCTCTGAGTGGCACTTTTTGTGCACAATGGGCTAAATGGCCAGGTCACAAGGACCCCAAAGTCTCAGAGAAGGTTGGGGACCCACTGGAACAGCTGTTGGGAGACAGATTTTTGAAGCCTGCCATCAAGGCCATCCAGCGTGTTCTTTAACTTCCACAGGATATGGTTCTCCCACATTCGGGGCCACGGCTTAACATCCCATCCGATGGATGACAGCCCAATTGGTGTCCCCTACTGACTGTGGGCAAGGGGTGGGGGGGGGGAGTTTTGTGGATATAAATCTCAACCTGACCCAGCTTGGACTTGAACCTGCGAACTGCAGATTACGAGCCTGGCACGATACCGACTGAGCCACACTCGCCCCAGGTGAATTTAAGTCACATGGGAAAATGGGTCTTTGTCCCATGCCTGCAATTAGCAGGCTGTTTGATATTGTTAGAATTCTCTCTCTCTCAACAAACATAGTTTCTTTAAACATCCCTCTAACCATTTTTTCTCCACAGGTAATTGGAATGTTAGGACTCTGCACAGAGATTATTCTCCTGATGTCCTCACAGAAGAATTCTGCCATTATAACTTTGATATTCTCAGCTTGCAAGAGACCAGATGGACAAATAAAGGTCAGATTCTTAAAAATATTCTTAAAATTTTCTTTTCAGGAAGGGAAGATAATAAACATCTTCAAGGTGTAATTTTGCTTTTCAGCAGACATGCTAGTGATGCTATTATAGGATGTAAGTGCATTAATCAAAGGTTTCTTACAGCAAAATTTCACACAAGTATTAAAAACTTGAATATTATCTGCTGTTATGCCCCCACCGAAGATACCATGGGGATGAGGATTGGTATTACTAACAACTTCAGCATATTTTCAATTCTGTCAAGAAAGGTGATATTACCCTTGTTCTAGGTGACTTCAATCCCAAAGTTGGTACTGACCCTTGGGTGGGGTGACAGGCTCTTTTCATATTGGGAGCTGCAATGGGTAGCATCTCCTGTAAACTTAATGGTTTGAGAATAGCTAACATGTATTACAAACACAGCAACATTCATAAGTACACATGGGTTTCACCTGATGGGCTGCATAAGAATATGAATGATTATATATTAATTAACAGCAAATGGGCTAGTTCTGTTAGGAATACCAGGTCATAAAGGGGAGCTGAAATTGGATCTGACCATTACCTTGTTAAAGTATCTTGCAATTTAAACTTAAAAAGTGTTGTGTTAGGGTTAAAAAATTTACCTTTAACATTGAAGCTCTGAAAGATCCAGTTATAGCCAAAGCTTACCATGATAGGTTACTTAGTCATTATGACAGTCATGGTTTACTTACTACTGAAGTTGAGGAAGAATGGGACCATTTTAAACAGACTTTTTTTGGAAACTAACAGTACTCTTTTAGGAGAAAAGGAGCAGAGGAGTCAAAATTATTTGAGTGATAAGGCACTTGAGCTCGTATCAGAAAGAAAGAACTGCTGGAATGTCTTTATTCAATACCTTACTAGTCCTAATAGAAAGCATTATAGAGAGCTTAATAAACGTGTAAAGGATCAGTTAGCTGCTTATAAGAATCTTTGGCTTGTTGGCTTGGCTGATAAAGCCAAGAAATCAGTTTAGACAGCACAACAGCAGAGAGCTGTACTAGATAGTTAATGTTTTGTGTTGTAGAAAACGGACAGATGTACAGGGATTGAAGGGTAAGCAAGGTAAGGTTATAGAAGGTGAGGATTCTGTCCTGGCTAGGTGGGCTGAGCATTTCAGTGATGTTCTAAACAATGTGGTTAGTTCTACTCCCATTGTTTGCAATGATGATAGATGTATTGGTGGCTTTAATTTTGGCCCTATAACACAATATGAAGTTATTTTGGCTATTTCTAAACTTAAACTTCATAAATCCCCAGGGGTAGATGAAATTACTACGGAACTATGCCTTAACTGGCATAGTGGTTAGGCAGCTAGCGACTGTTCCAGCAAGGCAAACTTTGTGTGTTGTGTTAGCTCTAACTAAAGCAGTGGTCAGCAGTGACTTCGGTCGTAGTAGGGCATGTCCTTGTATGAGAAGGCCTGTAAAAGCTAGGAGTAGCTTCTAGGATTCTTCTCTGTCCTATATGTCACAAATAAAAAAAAAATAAAATGCTTAGAGCTGGGAATGTTTCATTTACCACTTGGATGACTGAAACTCTGAATATCTTTTATGATAAAGGCATGGTTCCTAAGGATTTTACCAGAGCTATTGTTATATAAATTTTGATTAGAAGAAACATACACTAAGGGGTCATTGGAGTCAGTGTCATCTTAGAAATTAGGGTCCCATTGACATAACAAGACCATCCCATGTTATGTCAAAGGACACTAACTTTGAGGATCTATAACTTCTAAAACAAGCGCTTTGTGACAAAATGTAGCAGAAAATAAGGTGATCGCAGTTCTTGTGATAACTATAGGGGTATCAGCCTACTCTCTGTTCCAGGTAAAGTTCTTTACATAGTTGTGCTAAATAGCATTAAGAATCTGGTTTATGAGCAATTGCATGATGAGCAATGTGGATTCCGAAGTGTAGGGGATATGTTGTCAGATATTTTCAGCCAGGAATATTCTTGAAAAATGTTTAGCGTTTCAGAAACCTTTGCTTATTAGCATTGTTGATTTCAAAAAGGATTTTGACTCTGTCAATCATCATAATGTGTGGTTGATTGTGAAATTGTATAGCACACCAGACAAGTTAGTTAACATAATGAAAGCTTTCTATAATAACACTGAGTCATGCGTGAGAGTTGGTAAGGTTAGTAGCAATTGGTTTAGCATTGCTTCTAGTGTTTGACAAGGGTGCATTTTGTCTCCTTTTCTCTTTAGTTTGGTTATTGATTATGTATTGCAAAATTCACTGCAATGGGCAGATTTTGGCATTAAATGGTCTGGATATATGAAAATTTTTGATTATGCTTTTAGATTATGCTGATGATTTAGACCTTTTGGCATATGATGCTGATGAAATGAACTTTTTCATTCGAGCTGGTGATGAGATGAACTTTTTCATTCAAGCTGTTGATGAGATTCATAGTAGAGTAGGTTTGGTTATAAACATTGAGAAAACTAAAGTGATGAAAATTAGTCAGGCAGATGGTACTTCAGTTGCTTTGAATATCTGCACTCTTGAGCAGGTATTTCAGTTTAATTATCTTGGAAGCTATGTAACTGATACTGGTGATGTGCCGCATGAGATTAACAGGCGGATAGGGATTGCCTCTGAGACTTTTAGTAATCTATGGAGAGTGTGGAGAAATAGGTGTATATACCTAAAGACTAAAATTAGATTGTGTAATAGTTTGGTTCTTTCTAGGGTTTGTAATAGTTGTGTAATAGTTTGGTTCTTTCTATATTCTATATAATATCTTTATATCAAAAGCGTCTTTTCCTGTTATCTTGTTTACAAAGTGTCCAAGTTTCACTACCATAACTAGGTAGTGAAACTTGGACACTTTGTAAACAAGGTAACAGGAAAAGATGCTTTTGATTCTAGATGGTTATGCAGTATCTTGAGCATTAGGTGCTTCAACTTTGTAAGTAATGATGAGGTTAGGCAAAAAGAGTTGGCAACTTCCTTTGAGCAGCATATTGTGCAGAGATAGACTATGATGGTTTGATTATTTTGCTACTAAATCTGTATAAAACTAATAAACAGAGAATTAAGGACTACTATCTAATAATTAATGCTGCAGTTAACAACAATAAAACACAATAAAATAATTCTACTTTAATATGCCAATTATCTGTAATGCGCAATTAAATGACTTTAATTAAAATGTTTTAAAGGATATTTGAAAACATTTTTGAAATAAAATATTTTTTTTAACAATGATAGTATTTTAATTTTTTTAGAATACAAAATCTTAGTGATTTATAGTGATAAACATTTACCTTATACCTTCCTGGGTTCTTGAGATAATCTACAAACTCCATTATCTCAATTTTTGCTTCTTTCAGTCCAGCAACATCTGCAAATTTAACACCTTTTCCTGAGCTAGTAAGTGGATCTACAATAGTAAATTTGGCTCTCCCTAGTTGTGACTGAAAGATATTTGGAAACAAATTTATTTATGGTTAGTAAAAAATCATCTGCATATTACAGATATATTTTACAATTTCTAGAACAGAATCTTAAATTTCTTACAGTTATAAAAAAAATGAAAATATATTTTTAATTACACTGAAATATCCACAGAGAAATCAGATATAATTTAGCATACATCAGGAAAAAAAACTCAAAAATTATTTATCTCATGAAAAAAAAAAAGTTATTTGCCCCCTTGTGATAAGAGAACAAATCATTGCTGACAATGAAAACTTCTTGACCATCATACTTTCCCACCAAAATTTCAGTTCGAGCAAAAATAGATCATTTGCAATATTCATTTATAGTTTTGCATTTTCCAACTTTTTCCCATCATTAGAAAGCACTATTAAGCTGTTAGAAGATTCATAAAGTGCAAATCATAATATTTCATCAATGTTCATTCAGCCAAAACGTATTATTATCTCTAAAAAAAAAAGTTGAATTCTATAAATGAAAAGGGTTGGGTTGTTTTATCTCTTGAGTAGCACCTTTTTTCACACCATAGGCTAAATGACCAGGTCAGAAGGATCCCAATGGCTTAGAGAAGGTTAGGGAAGGTGATCCATTGGTCAGCTGTTAGGAGACAGATGGAAGCCTCCCATCGAGACCATTCAGTGTGCTCTGTAACATACATAGGATATGGTTCTCCTGCACACGAAGCCATGGATCAACATCCTTTTCAATGGATGGTGATCTTTCTAAGGGCATCAATGTCCCCTTTCTGACTGAGGGCAGGGTGGAGGTTTAGTGGAGATAAAGCTTGCATAGGTGGGACTTGAGCCTGTGGACTGCAGATTATGAGCTTGGAGTGCTACCAACTCAGCCATCCCTACCTTTTATGGATAAGCAGAAGATAAAAGTGAAAACATTAGCTCATTTTTTTAAAAACAAGCAGAAAAGTAGTTAATTATTTTTACCAGTCATTTCAAATTAAAAATGTTGTATTATTTAGGTTTTTTTTCATTTATTTTAACTTCCATGTAATTTTTAGCCCTATTGTTTGACAGTTGTATGCAATTAATTTTATTAACAGAGTTTCGTAAAAACCATTTGGTAATTATTAAAAATTATATAAATGCATTTTTATTTACACATATTTTTCTCTTCTGTTTTAATTTACATTTTAATTAACTTGTAAAGTAATTGTGTTGGTTTGTTTCACCTCTGAATGCCACATTTTTGCACACAATGGGCTAAATGGTCAAGTAACAAGTAAACCTGAGGACTCACAGAAGGTTGGAGGAAGGGGACCAACTACACAGTTTGGTGTAATTTGTTCAATGGTAATTTATTTGATGGAAATTTGTTCAAAACAGAAATTAGTTTGAAATGGGAATTTGTTCAAAACGAAAATTTGTTCAAAATGGGAATATATTCTACCAACATTTTGTGGAAGATTTGGGAAATGAGAGGGTGTATACCCAATGTCTCAATAAGGTTTCTTCTAGTTTGTTACTGGGGAATTAACAGGGGGAAGGGTCTAGTAAGAAAGGTGATAGAAGGCTCAGTTTTATATTAAAGTAAAACACTTGTTTTCCAGATAATCCAGACACCATTTACTTTCTTTTAGTTTTTACTATTCTTATAAGCTATAGGCATAGCTTTGTAGAAGAGGGATTATGGTTAAAATTTAAAACTGGAATATTTCGTACACTATATGCTGAGTGATCATTGAAATATGATTACCACCCCATGTTATGTCAATGGCTATTTTTGTCCTATAACTTTTAAAATAAACGTTTTATGGGAAAATGTGACAAAAGGTAAAGATTTAAATCATTACTATCTAAATATCAATTTTTCAACAATATTCCTTCAATATTTAAAGAGTTATGGAAGTTTGAACATATAAAAATAGCAGTGCTAGACATTTAAAGTTAATTGAAACTGAAATAGGAAATATTTTTTTCAAATGATTTCAGATATAACTACACATTCTAAAACTGTGTGCAAATAATTTCTTCAATATTCTTTTATGTTTTTGATAAATTTGTTAGAATGTATTGCTGCTCTGGAAAGTTTAAACCTTCATACCTACTTAAATACTGTAAGAATACTGTTGAAAATTTAGATTTAAATAGATTTGATTGAGATTTTAAAAATATTCTCTGCTACATTTTGTCACAAAACGCTTGTTTTAGAGTTGGGTTGTTTTACCTCTGAGCGGCACTTTTTTGCACACAATGGGCTAAATGGCCAGGTCACATGGACCCCGAAGGCTCAGAGAAGGTTGGGGGAGGGGACCCACTGGAACAGCTGTTGGGAGACAGATGGTAGTCTCCCGTCAAGGCCATCCAGCGTGTTCTTTAACGTGCACAGGGTATGGCTCTCCCGCACACGGGGCCACGGCTTAACGTCCCATCCGACGGACGGCGGCCTTTCCAAGCCCATCGGTGTCCCCTACTGACCGTGGGCAGGGCGGGGAATTTTGCGGAGATAAATCTCAACGCTGACCCAGCTGGGACTCGAACCTGGGAACTACAGATTACGAGCCTGGCGCGCTACCGACTGAGCCACCCCCGCCCCACTTGTTTTAGAAGTTACAGATCCTCAAAGTTAGTATCCTTTGACATAACATGGGATGGTCTTGTTATGTCAATGGGACCTTAACTTCGAAGATGACACTGACTTCAATGACCCCTTAGTGTATGTTTCTTCTAATATCCTAGATCTAGTGGATAAATATGTTAGATTTTGGGAGAGGGCAAAGTGACAAGTTCAAGCCAAAAAGAACTGAAATGCAGTTTCAGAAGTTAATTTTTTTCTTCTATTTTAGTGCTCTTTCAAAAACTCTGTGCAAAATATAAATTAATTGAAAGTATTGATATCCATATTGATAAAACTTGCAAATATAATCATAGTGGCGAAGTCTCAGCATACAGCAAGAGATTTTGTTTAGAATGATTTACAGTTCAACTCTCCACACTTCTAATCTTTCTCTTTGAAACAGCAGTATCAGAAATGCTAGATCTAGGAAAATGAAACCAGAGGGTCATGGCCCTTTAATAAGAATATTAATAATTTGAAAGGTAGTCAAAAATATTAATAATATACACCAAAGAGCCAAAACATTATGATCAAGCACCTCTTTTTGCAAATCAAAGCAACTGCAGGTAAACGATAGCACGTATGAAGGTCATGAAACAGTATAAATAACACCTGATACTAAGCTCTGTTAATCAGTGTTATTCTTGCTTTTCAGATGGGAAAGACAGCAGTTTGACAAAGGCCAAATTTTAATGGCCAGATGATTGAGTCAGAGCATTTCTGAGATGGCAAGGCTTGTAGGGTGCTCATAGTCAGCCGTAATTAATACCCTCAAAAAGTGGTCCAAGGAGGGAAAAACCACAAACTGCTGGCAAGGTGTAGGACAACTATAGCTCATTGATGCTTATGAGCCAACAGAAGGGATACTGTAGTGCAATTCGCATGTAATTCGAATGCTGATGATGGGAGTAATGTGTCACAACACACAGTACATCGAACCCTGCTGAAAATGGGGCTGCATAGGTGCAGGCCGCTCCAAGTGCCCATGCTAACCTCGGTTCACCGTCGAAAGCACCTATAATGGGCACACAAGCATAAAAACTGGACCTTGAATGTAGCTGGTCCGATGAATCTCATTTCCTGTTGCATCATGTGGACAGCCAGGTACATGTGTATCATTTACCTGGGGAAGTGTTGGCACCAGGATGTGCCATGGGACGAAAAGAAGCAGGTGAAAGAAGTGTAATGCTTTGGGCAATGTTCTGCTGGGAAACCTGGTCCAGTCATTCATGTGCAGGAAACTATGACATCTACCATGTACCTAAATATTATTGTAGGCCACGGAAAATCATTTCATGGCAATGGTATTCCCCTCTAGTAGTGCCTTCTTTCAGCAGAATAATGTGCCATGCTATACTGCCCAGATTGTTTGAGAATGGTTTGCGGAACATGAGGAAGACTTCCAGGTAATTGCCCTGGCCTCATAATTTCCCAGAATCAATCCAATCGAGCATCTGTGGTTTATGTTGGAACAGCATATTTGATCTGTGGCGGCTCAACCATGTAACTTACAAGAGTTAAAGGATCAGCTGGTAACATATTCGTACCAGATACCACAAGACACCTTTAGAAATCTTGTTGTAGTGTCCATGACTTGCTGGGTAAGAGCTGTTTTGGTGGGACATGGATGATCAACATCGTATTAGGCAGGTAGTCATAATGTTTTGGCTCTTCGGTGTACATATATATTAATACATATTTTTTTTTTTGTATAAAGTTTTTATCATACACAGGAATGATATTTCAATTTGTTCTGATTCAATCCAATCACTTGGTCCTCCCACAAAATATTTATCTACTTAGTCTAGGCCTGGGTACCAGTTATTGGAAAAGAAATGCATTGTTATGGAAAAATACACCAGTTTTAAATTTCTAACATAATCCCTCTTCTTCAAAGCTCTGACTATTATTTATAAAAATAGTGAAAGCTAAAAGGAAGGATATAGCATCTATATTGTCTGGAAAATAAATATTTAACTCTATCTAATATAAAACTCAGCCTTATCTTCTATCGCCTTTCTTACTAGACCCCCCTCCTCCTCCTTCCGATGACCCCCAGTGACAAACCAGAAGAGACCTTATCTTGCAGTATGCCTCTAGCAGATTCAATATTTTTAATTCTGAAACTTTCGACAAAATGTTAGACAAATATATTTCTGTTTTGAACAAAATTCCATTGAACAAACTTCTGGACACCCAACTCGACAGCTGTTAGGAAAGAGATGGTAGCTTTTCATCAAGGCCATTCAATGCGTTCTCTAACAGGTACAGGATATGGCTATCACACATGGGGACACAGCTATACATCCCATCCAATGAATGGCAACCTTTCCAAGCTCATCAGTGTCCCCTACTGAGTGCAGGGTGCGAGTTTAGTAGAGATATAATTGTGAAACTATGAAATTATTTCATCTATAAACAATGTTGCCAACCTTATGGAAATTTCAGTAGATATAGGAATTTTTGTGTTTAATTTGAGGGAATTTGAATATATGATGAATGATGAAATTTACTAAAAAATATTGATTAAAAGTTTTAAAGTTTAGTTAAAAAGATGTAAGTAATTTGTAAACATGTGAACATAATAGAAAAAACTTAACTTATAGAATTTATCAGATATATTATTGTTTGAACTATGCCATGAAGCCTCAAATTAGTCTACAATAACCACTCCAATTTGTACACAGTTCAATGCTCATATATTATGCCAAAACATGTGCATACACAGGAGCAATTTCAAATCAAAAACCTATACATGTATATATGGCAAAAGAAAAGCTCAAATAATTAGCACTATAGTTTTTTCTTTATGATGAATTTCAAATAATTTCACAGCTGAAATGGAGAGTTAGTACTGAATGGAGCAAGTTTAGAATTCAATTATAAAGCAATCAATTAAAATGTAGCATGGATATTCCTATAAATCAATAGTTCCATAGTTTAATTAGCACCTGATATTTTTGCAGTATTTTAATCTTATCCAGTATAATAGCCAGGTTTTTTTGAAGTAGGTTAAAAATTTTAATTCATGAAATTCATAAAAATACATTTACAATTTTTTAACAATATAATTCTCAAGTGGGATTTAATCCCTCCCCACAACACCCATTTCTTTCCCCCTTTCACTATATTACTGGGCTACTTGATTGATAATCAGCTGAAATAATCAGAAACATTAGCAATAGAATCAAAAATAGTTTTTGTTGGATTTTTTATGAATCATCTGCTTCTCAATGAGAGCAATAAAATAAATCCCATATATAAAATCCACAGTATATAAGTTGTCAAAGAAGGAAGTATTTGGGTTGGGTTGTTTTACCTCTGAGCGGCACTTTTTTGCACACCATGGGCTAAATGGCCAGGTCCACAAGGACCCCGAAGGCTCAGAGAAGGTTGGGGGAGGGGACCCACTGGAACAGCTGTTGGGAGACAGATGATAGCCTCCTGTCAAGGCCATCCAGCGTGTTCTTTAATGTGCACAGGGTATGGCTCTCCCGCAAACAGGGCCACGGCTTAACATCCCATCCAACAGACAGCAGCCTTTCCAAGCCCATCGGTGTCCCCTACTGACCATGGGGAGGGCGAGGAATTTTGAGGAGATAAATCTCAACATTGACCCAGCTGGGACTCGAACCTGGGAACTACAGATTACAAGCCTGGCGTGCTACCGACTGAGCCACCCCCGCCCCAAAGAAGGGGGTAAATATCACCTAAACGCTGTTAAGAAGCCACTAGGGGGGCAGTATAATAAAAAGCAGTCATTTCCACACAAATACTTTCATTTTGCCACCCCATAATTCTACATTGTAAAAATATCTATATAATTTTTCCACCATGATAAAAACATTTAGAACACATTTTAGGGTACTTTAACTGTATGGAAAAGGAGAGTGAGTAAAATTACATCAGTAGATAAGGTACTTAGAATTCTACAAAAGGAATAAAAAAGCTAAAATAGGGAAATTTGAAAACCAAATATACTAATTTTCCTAAAGGAGGTTGTCAACACTGTCTATTAAATCCATAAGCACTGTAACCTCATCCTCTCTCATCTGATGACTTTTCATGGTCACAATGAGAGTTGTGCTGTTTTGCTTTTGAGCTGAATTTCTTTTCTGGAAGAAATGGCCAGGTCATAAGGACTCCAAGGGCTTGGAGAAAATTGGGGGAAGGGGAATCACTGGAAAGTTGTTAGGAGACAGATGGAAGCTTCCTGTCAAGGTCATCCAGCATGTTCTTTAATGTGCACAGCTTATGGCTATTCTGCACACAGCATCATGGCCTTACATCCCATTCAATGGATGGCAACTTTTCAAACCTATAATCAAAATGTGAACATTATAGGAACAGTAACCTTATATGGTGAAGCCAAGTCTTTATGAAGGTGATAACATGCTAAATTTATGAAATTTATAATGCTTATAAATTTCATAAATTTATAATATTTATGGGGCTATATACTAAGGTGATTAATAGTTTGTACATTTTTTGGCCAGGCAAAATGTATGTATATGGCGATATATCACTGTGTTGTATTTGTATAAATCTGAATGTAGCTACTAAGGGAAAGTATAAAGTCCACTATATCAGTCCATAACTATTACAAATCAGAGTCTTGGTTTCCATTGTTAGAAACGTTGTACAATGAGTGAATTAAGTATTGAATTTAGTGCAGTTTTACATCATTACTGAATGAATGGATTATGAGCTACCAAAGTGGCTCAAGAAATACTCAAAGTGGAAGGTGAAGGGGCAGTCTTCATGCTGCTCAAGCTTGGTTCAAGAAGTTCAAAGGTGATGACATGCCTCAAAAGTAAGCTAAAATTGAGATGGTCAATATCAGCATATTGCAACATTCCATGTCACAATGCTGAAGCTGATCCATTGACAAGAACTTGCAGGCTCTCATTCAAACTTGGCTGCTCATAAGCAACTATAGTGCAGCATCTACAATGCATTGGTAAGGTAGCCAGGAGTTGCCGAAGTGCTCCACATGAACTGTTGTATCGAAGTCAGCAGGAAACTCCTTGCTAATCCATGTAACCACCATTTCACCAAGAAAATTTTTATATGAGTTGAAAAATGGTTCTTTTTTAACAATATTAACAGTGGTTTGACCCAGGCCAACCCATACTTCTTGTCCCAAAGAGAGGACAAGTCTAAATGAAGACAATGCTGCAGTTGGTGGAAATTTGCCATCAATGCCAATCTCTATTCAACACAACTTGAACATGTGCATTCTGTGATGCTCAAATGCTACCCAGGATTGGTAAACAGACTTTAGGTACTTGTTCAACAAAACAATGCAAAACTAAACACTGCACTTCAAGCCAAAGGAAAACTTCAAGAACTAGCATTTCAGATTCTTTCTCACCCAGTGTATAGCACAAACCTAGCTGCTTTTGACGTCCACATCTTTTGCTCTATGGCTCATTTTCTTTGACATAAGCAGTTTGAAACATTTCAGGAAGTTGATAATGGATTTTGGAAGTTTTTCACATCCACAGTATCATAGAAATGATGATGGTTTATATTTCGCTGAGTAAGATTTAATATTTATATTGTAATAATCATTTGTCAAGTAGATGATAAAATGCACAAACTTATGTATCACCCTAGTAATATAATTGCAAATGCAACAATATTATACACAGTTCCCTTTGTATTAAATATAAAGTCCTATAAAAACATAAAAATAGTAAAACTAGGCTGTTTAATTTGTAAAGAAGAGTAGGAGTACAGAAATTATTAGTCTTTTGGAATAGGAACAATTAATCATAATATTGGGAGGTTTGCATTACAAAATTCAAGTATGGCACCTGGCATGTATTTACATCTAGTGGGTATTTATCTTTTTTTGAATTGGTGAAATTAAAAAATATTTTTCAAGCACTGCACACATATAAAATCATTGTAGTAATGGGAACACTATCACAACTAATAAACACTGAGGTACTTTATTAGCTACAGTTCCATGTTAAGTCAACAGGCAATCATATTCAGAAATCAATAACTTCATAAATATGGTTTCTTAAGTGCAAATGCGACTGAAGATACATTAAAAATTTGAATACATATCAATTTAAATCTCGATTTCCAACATTATGTTTTTAATATTTAAAGTGTTATGGAAGCTGAAACATTTAACAAATTAGCTCATTTTCAAAAATAACACTAAAAAAATTGATGAAAATTAAAAAAATTACACAAACTGCTAAAAATACTAAAAATACTCTTGCATACTTAGTAAAGTTCAGTATAATGGTTATTACTTTTATTTTAACTTGTTTTAACTTTTCAATAGTTCAATATTGAAACTGGCACTGCAGTTGTTAGATATTCCAATTTCGGTAACTCTCTATATATCAAAAAAATATCGCTGAAAATCAAGTTTGAAATAGATTTGGCTGATATCTTTAAATAACCTTTAGTCATATTTTTTCATAAAAAATTTATTTAAGAAGTTACTGGTTGGTTTGGTTGTTTTATCTCTGAGTGGCACTTGTTTGCACACCATGGGCTAAATGGCCAGGTCACATGGACCCCGAAGGCTCAGAGAAGGTTGGGGAAGGGGATCCACTGGAACAGCTGTTGGGAGACAGATGGTTGCCTCCCTTCAAGGCCATCCAGCACGTTCTTTAATGTGCACATGGTATGACTCACCTGTACACTGGACCACAGTTTAACGTCCCATCCGATGGTCGGTGTCCTTTCCAAGCCATCAGTGTCCTCTACTGACAGTGGGCAGGGCGGGGAATTTTGCAGAGATAAATCTCAATGCTGACCCAGCTGGGACTCGAACCTTTCTTCATGCTCAGGAATATCGATAAATCAGCATCAATTTATCAGGACTCTAGCCAAAATCATCATTGCAGAGAAGTTACTGAGTTTTGTATCTGAGTTACTATTGACATAACATGGAATTGTACTTAACTTTAAAGTGTCAGGCTTTTCACAATGCATGCAATTGTGGACATATGAAATGAAAGATCATTTCATTCTGAAGAATAAAATAATAGAAATTAGAATGAAGGCTACTTAAGCCTAATTTAAAAAAATTGTAAACCCTCATTGGATCAATCTTGTTAATCAAGTGGCTGCTGAGTGTATATATTAGGTGAATATTTATATCTTTCATTTGAATACACTTAAGAAATTTCTTTTTAATAAATTAAAACTACTGGAGAGACTTGTTATTAGCCTTAGTTTCTTGGCAAGTGCTGCAGTTCTTCAAGATATAATAAAAGCTTCCTGTAAATGAGAAAATGACTTTTTTTTTCTATGCTGAGCAATGGGGATTGAAAGAAATGCCTAATTAATGAATTTATGCACCTGCAAGAAATCCTCAGGTTATATTAAAAAAAAGTACTTGAAATAACTGGTATTAGAAAATTAATTATTGTTTATTTTATCCATAATTGTGCATAATCCTTTATCCTACATATTTCTCTATTGCTCTTTGTAGTTTGAAGGCTGTTTTTACATTCTTTTACATATTAAAATGGCCCTCAAGAAATTTTTATTGCTATGGAAAATATCAACCATCTCAAAATAATCAAATGATATTGATGATTTTAATGCTTTTACTTTTATACTACTAATTTAGATTATGAAGTTACTAGCAATTTCTGTAATTTCTTCAGGTTTAGACTATAATACCTCATTTTTTATAACAGGAGAGAAAACAACCAAAGAGGCACAATGGAAGATTCACTGTTTACTTTATTCAGGATTACCAAAATGCAAACAGTGGTGACCCTGAATTTGACCAGAAAGAGGTATCATTTTCAGGCAGAGAGCAAACTGTGGTGGAAATATTTTTTCCAGTAAAGATAAGACATTCAATTAAAACATTACCAATAGCCAAATTAGCATCATGAAGCTTACACATAAGTTGGCTGTTTGCCCTTAAAAGAAACAGACATGAAAAATAATCTTGACCTATATCATCAGCATCATCCTCAAGCAGCCACAGTCTATGGAGGTCAAACCAGAAAATGCAATTTAGTTCTCCAAGCATATCTGTCCTGAGCTATTATATCTGCTGCATCTCATCACTGCACATCAATTCTAACAAGGTCTTGTTTGACATTGTCTACCCACCACATCCTAGGTCTCCCAATCTTTCTGAGGTCTTCAGGCACACTCTTCATAACCCTATTCACTAATCTATAATTATCCATACAGGCAACATGGCCAAACCAACAGAGTCTCTCTCTGCACAATATGCTGCTTAAAGGAGTTGTCGACTCCTTTGCCTAACCTCATTACTTACGAAGTTGAACCACCTAATGCCCAAGACACTGCATAAGCATCTAGAATCAAAAGCATCAAGTTTTCTGTTATCTTATTTACAAAGCATCCAAGTTTCACTACCATTACTAACCCTAGAAGGAACCAAACTATTATACAATATAATTTTAGTCTTTAGGTGTATACGTCTATTTCTCCACACTCTCCATAGATTGCTAGTCACAGAGGCAATCCCTATTCGCCTGTTAATCTCACGCCGCACATCACCAGTATCTGTTACATAACTCCCAAGACAATTAAACAGTGACACCTGCTCAAGACTGCAACCATTCCGATTAACTAAATCACAGCCTGCCTGACCAATTTTCAGCACTTTAGTTTTCTCTCTGTTTATCACCAAACCTACTCTACTACCAATCTCATCAACAGCCCTAATGAACGAATTCATTTCATCAACATTATTAGCAAAAAGGGCCAAATCATCTGCATAATCTAAATCAGAAATTTTGAAATCTCTAGACCATTTAAGGCCAAAATCTTTCACTTGCAAAGAATTTTGCATACGTAACCAATAACCAAACTAAAGGGAAAAGCGGACAAAATGCACTCTTGCTGAACACCAGAAGCAATGCTAAACCAATTGCTACAAGCCTTACCTACTCTCACACATGACTCAGTGTTATTAGAGAGAGCTTTCATTATGTTAACTAACTTGTATGGTATGCCATACGACCTCGCAATCAACCACAAATTATGACGATTATCAGAGTCGAAAGCCTTTTTAAACCAATAAAGCTAGTAAGCAAAGGTTTCTGAAACTCTAAACATTTCTCAAGAATCCATCTGAGTGAAAATATCTGATCTACACATTCCCTACCATTTTGAATTCACATTGCTCATCACGCAATTGACTGTCAACCAGATTCTTAATTCTATTAAGCACAATCATGGAAAGAACTTTACCTGGAACAGAGAGTAGGCTGATACCCCTATAGTTACCACAAGAACTGCGATCACCTTTTTTGAAAATAGGGATAACAATAGCTCTGTTAAATCCTTAGGAACCATGCCTTTATCATAAAAGATATTCAGAATTTCAGTCATCCAAGTGGTAACCAAAACATTCCAAGCTCTAAGCATTTCCATAGTAATTTCATCTACCCCTGGGGATTTATGTAGTTTCAGTTTAGAAACAGCCAAAATAACTTCAGATTGTGTTATAGGCCAACATTAAAGCCACCAATGCATCTCTCATCATTGTAAACAATGGGAATAGAACTAACCACATTGTTTAGAACATCACTGAAATGCTCAGCTCACCTAGCCAGGACAGAACCCTCACCTTCTATAACCTTACCTTGCTTATCCTTCAATCCCTGTACATCTGTCCGTTTCTACAACACAAAACATTAATTATCTAGTACAGCTCTCTGCTGTTGTGCTGTCTAAACCAAATCCTCAGCTTTATCAGCCAAGCCAACAAGCCAAAGATTCTTATAAGCAGCTAACTGATCCTTTACACGTTTATTAAGCTCTCTATAATGCTTTCTATTAGGACTAGTAAGGTATTGAATAAAGACATTCCAGCAGTTCTTTCTTTCTGATATGAGCTCAAGTGCCTTATCACTCAAATAATTTTGACTCCTCTGCTCCTTTTCTCCTAAAAGAGTACTGTTAGTTTCCAAAAAAAGTCTGTTTAAAATGGTCCCATTCTTCCTCAACTTCAGTAGTAAGTAAACCATGACTGTCATAATGACTAAGTAACCTATCATGGTAAGCTTTAGCTATAACTGAGTCTTTCAGAGCTTCAGAATTAAAGTTAAATTTTTTAACCTTAACACAACACTTCTCAAGTTTAAGTTGCAAGACACTTTTAACAAGGTAATGGTCAGATCCAATTTCAGCTCCCCTATATGCCCTGGTATTCCTAACAGAACTAGCCCATTTGCTGTTAATTAATATATAATCAATCGTATTCTTATGCAGCCCATCAGGTGAAATCCATGTGTACTTGTGTATTTCTCAGTATTTGTAATAAGTGTTAGTTATTCTGAAACCATTGAGTTTACTTACCTGTAGAAGACGTTGCCCATTGCCATTGCAGGTACCAATACCAAAAGGGCCTATTACTCCTCCCCAGAGGTCAGAGTCAGTACCAACTTTGGCATGAAGTCACTTAGAACAAGGGTAATATCACCTTTCTTGACAGAATTCAAAATATCCTGAAGTTGTCCAGAAAACCTATCCTTCTCAACCTCATCAGCATTCTCGGTGGGGGCATAACAGCAGATAACATTCAAGTCTTTGCTGCTTGTTTGAAATTTTGCTGTAAGAAACCTTTCATTAATGCACTCAAAGCTTAGAAGAGCATCACTGGGTGTCTGCTGAGAAGCAGACCTACACCTTGGTGATGCTAATTATCGTTCCTCCCTGAAAACAGAAATTTAAGAATATTTTTAAGAAGCTTACCTTTATCTGTCCATCTGATCTCTTGCAAGTCAAGAATATCTAAATTATAACAGTGGAATTCTTATGTGAGGACATCAAGAGAATAAGCTCTGTACATAGTCCTCACATTCCAAATACCTATGGAGAGAAAATGCTTAGTGGGATGTTTAAAGAAACAATGTTTATTGAGAGAGAGAATGCCAACAATATCAAACAGCCCCCTAATCGCAAAGGAATAGGGCAAAGACCTGTTTCCCCACCACTAAAGACTGAAGCCATCTACACTGGAAGACTTCCTCCAATGTAGAATTTGACGATGCCAGTAGAAGCAAGAGTTCAGGTGCCTGCGATGACCTCTGCTCAGGATTATCAACCAGCTGATAAAACATATCCTGTGAATCTATGCACTCTGGGCTGTCAACCCATAAACAAACAGAAAACAGACAGGAAGATTCTCCATCCACAGAAGCCCACCAGAACGGCAAAATCAGGATGCATAATGAAGCTCAGAGTCTTAATCCAGTTCAGTAAGTCTAAAACTGATCTATATAGCACAAAGAAAAATAATTTCAATTCGTATGGCATTTAAAACGACATTTAATCCAATGTGATGATTACAGAAAATTTGCTTTGTTTCTTCAGCTTAAGATTCTTGTCACTGTGACAATCACCTGGTAAAAAAATTCATTGCAGGGAAATAGTATAGAGAATCACCAATGTGATGCTGGACAGAAGCTACGCAAACAAGGCAGCAATGAATATTACTGTCTATTAAGACTAATGCACATAACAAAGTGGCAGCCAATGCAGTTTCTAACAAAATTTGTCTGGAGGATAAGAGATACATTAAAAATTATATAAAACTCATTAAAAAAAATATAAATTAAAAAATTTTAAAACTACTTATCTTCTTGTAGGGTTCTAAAAACTAGATAATAAACCTAAAGCATATAGATGGTGCAATCGATCACTTTGTATTCACTTCAAAGGAAAATAGGGTGCCGGCAATCTTGTCAAGTAGATTTTAGATAATTTTTCCTCTAAAATTGATCAACATTAAATTCAGGGTGTTATCTTCCTTAATAGTTGAACAAATATGTTGATAAAAATCTCTTCAATTTAAACAACTGTATACTCAGAATATACTTGCCATCTCTATGACATACTTGTCATTGTTTCTTGAGATTGAGAGCAACTGGGACAATACCTTCATGAGACACAGAGAATGTGTACTGCTGGTAGAAAGTTCCTAGCATTAATTAGAGGAGATCTTGATTGGCAGCTGGTAGCTCAGTGGTCAGAGCATCTGACATGTTATCAGGAGGTCTTGGGTTCGTATCCCACCCGGCTCAAGACAATTTTCCCTCTAAAACTGATTGACATTAAATTCAGAGTGATATCTTCCTCAAAAGTGTTATAATTGTTATATATTTTTAAACAAATTATTACTCATTATGCAGAAGTAAAAGTATTTTCAGTACAAGCTTTTTTAACAGTACATTTTCAGCAAAGAAAAGCATTTTAATAGTGTACCACTTCCAAGAAAAAAAAAAACTCTTTTTCCCTGAAATAGGCATTTCTTAATGCAATTTTTGCCTGAAATAACTGTTTGCTGAAAAATAATAAAGAAAAAAAGAATATATTTTAACCAAATATTAGAATAACCATTATATATGTTTTAATGACAGTCTAAATCTACAAATTTCTTCCTATAACAAATGAAGACTGATTTATATTGTAAAACATTTTTTAAATTTACTCACAAAAAAATCCATAGTTTGTGGTGTTTTGATCTGTCCAGTGCGGAACATCAATAATATCATTAAAGCTACTGCCACAAGAGACACCAAAAGCAGCCATGTACTTTCTTGGTTCCGTTCATAAATAACAGGAACTCCTTGTTCTGGAGAAATTCCAAGACTTATCTCAGCTTGTCTTAGTTTTTCCTCAAATTTTTCAACATCAACAATATTCATGTGATATGTCTTATGCTCAACCTGCAAAAAGGCATATTTTATTAATTAACTTATTCATTAAAAGTTTATTTGTAGCAGTAATTTGTGTATGAAAAAAAATTATACATTATAACAAACTTACAAAATGTATCTACAAAAATGTGCTCCTTATGCCCCTTTTTGCTGAGCACTATTTGATATCAAGTTTTGTCTCTGATCATGTGCACTGAATAGACCTGTGATACTATCAAACCACAATCTCATCATTATGAAATAATTTCTTAATTAAAATAAATTAAATTTCTCTGTCATTAAGCAACAAAATTTTCAAGTTTATCCTGCAACTATTTTCATGTTAAAAGTTTTTAGGAGAAAACTTGGAAGCTTTTTGGAGAAAGGACAGTTCTCCTTCGTCAGTGAAGTGACACTATGTGATGACATTAGGGCTGCTGAGAGCTTCTTTCCACATGTTGTGATGGGTGATTCCAGGGTCTCGATTGCAGTGGGGACAAGTGAAGTCATTATTTCAATTAACCTCACAGACTATGGTTCCATAGTAAATGTATGCATTTGCTAGCAGTGTGGCATGCTCCCAGTCTATGGTTGCCACATATCGTATTGCCAGCTAGGAAGTGGCAATCGTAAGCTTGTTTTAGCTGACATCTGTTTGATGCCCACCTGTAGCAAATATATGGTTTTTCGATGCAGTAGACAATGGAATTATCCAGCAAAAGTAGGGGAAATGGAATAGAACCCAGAGGACCCAATTTGTTCCAAGATAATCTTCCCGCGTCATACTGCACCCAGTGATCCAATCATCACACTGCATCCAGCACCCTGAACAGTAGGAGCAACACATGATGATTCCAGTGATTCATGGGTTGTCACCTCCTCTACAATGATCATCTGTTGAAAACAGTATATAACATTATTCTACTGACCAAACAATATGTTTGCAGTCCAACAGACAGGTTTTCAGCTTTATATACACAACTGAAGTCTTTTGACACTGTTGCTTTTCAAAATGAAAGGCTTTTGTATCATTGTACAGTTCCTAAATTTCAAAGTTTTAAATTCCCTATGCACAGTTCTCTTTGAAATGGGTTTTGGAGTACTGTTAGTAGTCATCTCTCACAATTGATGAACTGTAGTAGCTCTGTTTTGCCATACAGTTTGTGCCAATAAAATCATGTCCCTATCTGTCAGACCTTTTTTGCTCCCACATTTGACATGATTGGCTGTCATTTTTTGAGACTGTTGCCATTCTCTATACACTTGGGATATTATGCATCATGATTTTCCACTGAGTTCCATCACCTTCAGTATGGATGCTCCTGCACATCACACTCAAATGATGAGCTCCCTTTCAAAGTCAGCCACAGATCAGTCTTTTTACACATGTTGCACTTGACTTTGCTTTCCACCATGCTTTTGCAGCTTCTATGGGGACACCACGACAGCTGTTTCACCTGCGCCTGTGGCACTGCTAAGTGATATTATGAATACTGCATTGTCCATGAAGGTAATGGTTCCTTCATGTGGTGATGTCATCACCCACAATGAATACTAACATAATATTATGAATATATACCACATATGAATACTAACATAAGAAAATTTGCATAAATTGGTATGTTTTATGATACTTCATGGACAATGCAGTATTCATAATAATTTGGCTAGGTAATGTATGCATGCAAAAATAGAGAATTAAAACATCTATAACTAAAGTTACCTTTTCTTTTTCAATGAATATTTCCATACTTTTACAAAAAGGTAACTTTACATTGTTTCTTCCAATGGAAAAATGAGAAAGGAAATTACCTTTCCAGGGTCTGAAAAGCTGGTTTATATTTAGAAACCCAGCTATATTTTCACTGTGTTCAACTAAAAAAATATTAACTTTAGAACTTTTTTTCCAAAATAACTAATGAACAGAAATATATCATATAAGAAATTAAATAGTATTTAATTCTGGATTTTGTGAATATAAAATTTTAATGAAAATGAGGATAGTATTAATTTTATTAGGACTTTTTTTTAGGGAGATGTAGTAAAAAAACACTAATGGACCAAAATCATTCTAATACATATGAATAGAAAGGAAATTTCTTTCTGAATATTTTTATTTAAAACAGAAAATTCACTCATTTTTGTAACTTTTTTCTTCAATGATTACTTTGATGAAAGTCCATACTTTTTGTCAACTGTGCTCAGTCAAATAAAAAAGTGAACTTTAGAATTATTTTTATGAAATACATAGTCAACAGAAATACAGGGGTTTATCAAAATAATGGAAACACCAATGGTGACTGGAGTACACGCAATGTGCTGTATGCATATCACAGGGATGACATCACCCACAATGTGAGGAATATAAAGGGGAGAAGTATGATATCGACTATCATTTAGCAGTGCCACAGGTGCAAGCGAAACAGCTGTTGTGGTGTAATTGTTGACAATGTCAGATCTCGGTGACCTCCAAAAAGGCATGATCATTGGTACGTGTCTTGCAGGAGCTTCAGTAACTAGAACGGCAGAAATAGTTAGTGAAAACTGTATTGAAGATAAGGGCTACCTATCAAAAAGGACAGGGCATTGCCTCCAAACATGCAAATTGTGGACCCCATACGAAGTTGTCAGATAGGGATAGGCGAACATTGGCACAGATTGCACGATGGAAGCACAAGACCATGGAACTGCAAATAGCAACAGAGTTAAACACCAGTCGAAATGATCTCGTTTCCGTCATAACAGTTTATCAGGAACTTCATCATGCCAGCATTTATGGCCATGCTGCATTCCATAAACCCCTGATTACCAACATCAATGAAACAAATTGTGTAAGGTGGTGCAGAGCACATAAAAACTGGGATGCTAATGACTGGCAATGTGTATCTGGTCTGATGAACTGTGCTATACATTGTTTCCCACCACACCTACCAGGTCATGAAAACTTGCAGAAGCATACCATCCCGACTGTGAAGCATGGAGGTGGATCCTTGATGCTGTGGGGTGCCATATCATGGCATTCCTTAGGACCATTAGTTATTCTGCAGGGTCACTTCACATCTGCAATGTACGAATCCACTCTCGGGGACCACCTGCATCCAATGTTGCGGACAATGTTCCCTAATGACAGTCCCTGGTTTCAAGTGGATAATACACCCATGCATTGTGCAAAATGTGCCAAGTTGTGGTTTGCAGAGCATGAGGATGAGATACAGCAGCTACCATGGCTACCTCAATATCCAGACCCCAATATTAATGAATATTTGTGGGAATATCTGGAGCTCAAGGTCAGATAACACTTTCCACCTCTAGCATCACTGGCACAGTTGGGCCATATTTTACAGGAAGAATGGACCCACATTCTATTACCGTAACTGCATGACTTGTATAAGTCTATTCCATGTCGAAATATGTCTGTTCTGAACCCCTGAGGTGGGCCTACAGCTGATTAATAAAATGTTCTCCACAAACAGCACGTGTTTCCATTATTTTGATAAACCCCTATAGTTAATCTTATTTACAAAATTAAACAATATTTCCTAATTTTATTTAAATAAAATGGCAAACATATTAATTTTAACAGGACTTTTTTGGAGTGATATACAGAAAAATAGGATCTCGCAAGGCAATTTAAGCAAATTATAAAAAAACTAAGGAATAAAAGCATATATATATCAATATATATAAAATAAAATATAAAAAATAAAATAATATATATAAAAAAAAATATAATATATATTAATATATATATACTATAAATATAAAAAAACCTGAAATAGGAGGGACATTATTTTTTGCAATAGTTCTCTGTGCAGTATAGATAAAATAAGAGCCAGTACTGCACAAGGAAACTGTATAACTGCTCCTTGGCTGGGATGTTTTTTTCTTTTTTGCAATGACCACCATATATTTTGTTTGACTGTTTCACTTTGGGGATCATTCACGCAAAGTGCCTACAAATCAGGAGCTAAACTTTCTAATATCTTTTGTGGTATGGCCAAAACTTCTTGCAAGTGGGATTAGCTTTTTTCAAATATCTCTTTCAGCTTAGCAGCAGAGAAGGTTCCCTTGACAAAACTGCCTCACTGTTATCCTCCCATATCATTGGGACGTGTCTTGCAATGATATGGGATGTCTTGCAATGATATATAAGATATGGAATGATACAGGGTGCTGATTTCTAAGCCAAGGGAATCCTCCTTGTTATTGTTTCCAAGACCATATTCAGTTTTAAAGAAATGATAAAAGCATCAGAGTGTTTTAAATGGAAAACCAGAAATAATAAAAAAATTAAGAAACAACCAAGTTAAAATATATATCCACCTCAAGTCATAAGACTTCTTCATGAGAAAGCAACTGGCAAAGATATAGCCTAATTCAGGAGGATCAACAAACATAAATAAATCTAAAGAAACAAAAATAAAAGATATATTTTCATTAAAAATCTTACTAAGCACAAACAATTGTATTCAATATCTATCAGTTGTTTACAATGAACTGGCTAGCAGCCAACACCCCACTCTATTAATCTTGAAACTGGACTCAACTATTGTTAATACATTTCAGCATGTCTTCAATTAGCACAAGCTGTGCAAGATCAGATATTGTAATGAAAACAGAACTTCCTGGTAACTAAGACTCCTAGTGATTTGTTTCCCTTTCAGAAATTTATGTGATAAATGTTAAAAATAATTCTAAAAACACTAAATTAAGTTTAATTAAGAAAAGATAATAAAATTAAAGAAATGAAGTACTTTGTAACTACTTTCAAAACATTTATCAAAAATTTTATCAAATTCAGAAAAGAAGTTTTTTCTAATTATCAGAAACATTTCAAAACTTTATAGAAAAATGCATCAACAACAGTTGAGATCAAACTTATGAACAGAAATCAGGGTACTGGTAGAACATGGTACTAAATAGGATAATGATGCCACCAATTGGTATTTAAAAATGGCAATCACAACTGGAGCCCTTTTATATTTTGCCCCTTTTATAGCACTTCAAGCTGAAAACCAGAACATTATTTATTAAGTCTAAACTATATATATTTTTATAAGATATATGTATAAAAAATTCCAACAAATTTATATAAATTTAATTACTATTAAGCTATTTAGGCAACAGGATAAAGATGGGTATAGAGGGAAAACTGTCTTGAGCCAGGTGGAATTAGGTCTTCATCCTGTTGCCTAAACAGTTTAATAGTGATGAAATAATTAGTAAATCAGTGATGAGCTGTGGATTCATTTATCTAAGAATTTTTTTTAAAGAAAGTTTTATGTGTTGTTACTTAGAATGGCTGTATTCATTTCTGGACTATGGGATATATTTCATTTTGGAATATGTCACTGTCTGCAGCTTATGGAGACCCTGGAAGGCAAGGTTGTTTTATATCTGAGCAGCACTTTTTTTGCACACAATGGGCTAAATGGCCAGGCAAAAAGGTTGGATTGTTTTGCCCCTGAACAGCTCTTACTTTTGCACACAATGGGCTAAATGTCAAGGTCAAAAGGAACCAATGGACAGCTATTAGGCAACAGATGGTAATCTCCCATCAAGGCCATCCAATGTGTTCTTTAATGTGCACAGGATATGGCTCTCCTATACAAGGGGCCATGGCTTTACATCCCATCCAACAAATGGCAGCCTTTCCAAGCCCATTGGTATCTCCTACTGACCAAGGGCAGGGTAGGGGTTTTGTGAAGATAAATCACAATGCTGGCCCAGGTGTGACTCAAACCTGGGTACTGCATATCACAAGCCTGGAATACTACCAACTGCCACCCATGTTCTCAGGCCACAAGGAACCCATGGGCTAAAAGATATGGCTTTCATGCAAGAGAGATCACACTTTGATGCCCCATCTGTTCAAAGCACATCGGTGTCCCTTTCTGACAGATGGCAGGGTTGGGTTGTTTTACCTCTAAATGGCACTTTTTTTTTGCAAACAATGGGCTAAATAGCCAGGTCAGAAAGACCCCAAGAGCTCAGAGAAGGTTGGGGGAAGGGGATCCACTGGGCAGTGTTAGGAGACAGATCGAATATACCTGTCAAGGCAATTCAGTGTGTTTTTTAACATGCATAGGGTATGGCTCTCCCACATATGGGGCTACGACTTTATGTTCCCATCAGACAGATGGCGACCTCCAAGCCCATTGGTGTTCCTTACTGACCGAGGGCTGGGTGGGGAGTTTTGCAGAGATAAATCTTGATGCTGACCCAGCTGGATCTCAAGCCTGGGAACTGCAGATTATGAACCTGGCACATTGCTGAGTCATCCCCACCTCCAGAGAGAGGGTAGGGTGGTGATTTCGCAGTGATAAATTTAAAAGCTGGCACAGGTGGGACTCCAACCTCAGAACTACAGATTGGAGAGTGGAAGTTTCAAAATATTTAATACAATCAAATTTCTAGACTCCTCAGTCATTCTAAATGATGGGCAATTTTTACCAAATTTTTACTCAGTGATGACATCTGATTTAATTTTTTTCAAGTTCATCACTTTTGGATAGGACATAGTACTGATTTGTAATAATGACAGCCTAATCTTACCATTTATTTTAGTTGTTAGTACAACTATTGCATTTAAACTTTGAAAAACATCACGATTTACACTTAGGTGTTTCTCTCGTTTTCTGGTAATTGATTTAAAAATTTATGAACAGGCTAGATAATAAAACTTTTGAAAAAATTACGCATATACTATCCTACAATTAACATTTAGAACTTGTAGATTTAGCAAAATACAGCTAAATTTCACAAAATATAACTGAATTAAGGCAAATTGTGCATTTTCTTCCATGCAACTGGTATGAATGCAATTTAGTATTTTAGAGTTTGCTTAATGCTTGCTAGTTAATACACTAAATCATAGCCTACCAAAGATATCTATAACTGTGTATAGGAGAAGAATTTACTGACAATGAAATAAAAATGTGATATAAACTCTAAAAAAAAAGTACAATAGTAACAAGTGAATCAAAATGGTTATTTAAATGTACACAAAAAAATTCTCAATGATTAGAGATAAAAAAAAAGCTAATAAACTTCAAACAGATTACTTTGGTATGCCCCTTTTTACCTTCCTATAACAAATGTTGAAATTCACTATAATCAATGATGATGCGGTAGGGTTGGGTTGTTTTACCTCTGAGCGGCACTTTTTTGCACACCATGGGCTAAATGGCCAGGTCACATGGACCCCGAAGGCTCAGAGAAGGTTGGGGGAGGGGACCCACTGGAACAGCTGTTGGGAGACAGTTGGTAGCTTCCTGTCAAGGCCATCCAGCGTGTTCTTTAATGTGCACAAGGTATTGGTCTCCCGTACACAGGGCCACGGCTTAATGTCCCATCCGACGGACAGCGGTCTTTCCAAGCCCATCAGTGCCCCCTACTGACCGTGGGCAGGGCGGGGAATTTTGCGGAGATAAATCTCAACGCTGACCCAGCTGGGACTCAAACCTGGGAACTACAGATTACGAGCCTGGCATGCTACCAACTGAGCCGCCCCCACGCTGTTGATGCATATCAGTTTGAAGAAACATAAAAGTGAATGCTGAAATTTATCATAGTTATCACTAAATCATTTGATATATTATAATAATAAAATCAAAACATAACAATTTAAATCAAATCCTATGTGCAAAAATATTATTCTTTCTCACAACAAAAAATTTAACATTAAGCAGGTTATAAAATGTGATTATTTTTGTCAACAATAATTTTTTTTTTCACCTGCTTTTACATTAGGTCTTAATTTGCATCATATATAGCAATTTTCTCTTCCAGCTTTATATTAAAGAAAATTCATTTAAGACATTACATACTCTTTTGCCCTTTATGATGGCATCATCATACAAGAAAATTGTGACAAGATCTAGTTCTGGTCTTACAACTACTTCTTCAACCTAGAATACATTGGAGAGAAACAACAGATATTAATATTTTTGGTGAATTCATAATTATTAATGAATATATTAACATATATATATATCTCACACAAATATTTAACACAAACAAGAGAAGAAGAAAAAAAACTGCAACAATGCCTTGCTTTAGCATTATGTCCATAAAATGAAACTAATTTTGCAGACAATCAAAATAGACTTAGATATCTATTTGCAGGTCCAGATCGAGAAAAATATTAAGGGGTAAGAAGGGAGACAAGAACTTTATCACGCTGGAAAAAAGTAGGTGATTTCAAGAGACTGTATTTCCTTTATATTATATATATTATAGCATTTCCCCCCTGCTTTAAAGATATTTAAAAAATTTCTTGAAAAATTCCTCACATTAGTAAACACGAAAACTAGCAGATAATCTCCTTTTACTTATACTATATTCAATAAAATTAAATTAATCACAGAGTAAAGATCAATGATATAAAATTTTCAATAAATGCTGCATATTCCCAAGTTTTAATCAATAAGTAGTATCTGCAGAGTTACTTGTTGACTTTGAAGTCAATAAATCAATAAACAGATAAAAAAAAATATTGATATTCACAAGTTACAAAACAACTCAAGAAAAAAAAACAGCCTTACTATTTAGGGATGGTACCCTTTCACTGAGCTGGTCACTCCTCAGAGTTCAGGGGTGAGAGTTGGCTCAGTCAGTAGCATGTCAGGTTTGTAATCTGCAGTTCCCAGGTTAGTGTACCAACTATGATAGGTTTAAATGAGATTTATCTCCCTTACACCCCACCCTGCCCTTGGTCAGAAAGGCAACACCATTGGGTTGGGAAAGCTGCCATTTGTCAGATCGGCTGTTAAGCCTTAGTCTTCTTGGGCATGCTATAGAACATGCTGGATGGCTTTTAACAGAAAGCTACCATCTGTCTCCTAATAGCTGACCAGTGGGTTCCCTCCCCACACCCTTCTCCGAGTCTTTGTGATCTTGTCAATTAGCCCATTATGTGAAAAAAATTTCTTGTGTGAAAAAAGGTGCCCCCCAGAGGCAAAACAACAACAACCTCAGGGTTTATAAATTATGAAGAATGTAGGTTGGTGGCTAATGTCCATATTTGCATACATTGGCACACAAAAATTGACAACAAAAAAGGTCAGTTTTTTTACATAAAAAATGATGCTGAGTTCAAATCTGCACACAAAATTTGCATTAAACACAGTCACAATTGCAAAACAGTTCGCATTATAGTCTTGACATCTGATATCTGTGATAGCCAACTGTTAGATAATGGCCAGAAGAAATCTTTCAAGTGAAGAAATGAGGTGGCGAGTAATCAGGTGACTTAAGTCCGGACAAGTCAGTCTGGTAGACAGATCACTAAATGTGAATCATAGTGTTGTAAGCCACCTTTGAAATCGATTTCAAAAAGCCAAACCATTGCTAGAAGACTTGTTCCTGGACATCTGAGGGCCACATGCCTAGGGATGACCATTATCTGCTCTTAAATGCAAAATGCCATAAAAATTTATACAGCATGCTAGCTCACTTCGACCTTGCTGCATCCACAGGATGGGCTGTATCCTGGCAAACTGTGCCCATGAGGCTTCGTGCAGGTTATTTTTATGCAAGAGGACCAGTTGTGTGTGTCCCTTTGATGCCTTGGCTAGTGCAAAACTTGACTGAATTGGTCTTGACATCACAACTAGATCAATGTCAAAGGCAATGTTCTATTTACCAATGAATCCTGATCTAGTCTGCAAACTGATTCCCAAAAACTATTGATCTGAAGACAGTCTGGAACCAGATATCATACCATTAACATCTGGAAAAGAGAGTTTTGTAGCTGGTCAGGTGTATTGGTGTGGGTAGGCATCACTCTCAATGGCTGCACAGATCTTCATATCTTCCCAGGAGGGATTATAACAGCTGTAAGAGGCCTTCCAGATCACCTGACTCAAATCCAATAGAACATGTTTGGGACAATCTAGGATGACACATCACCAGTGGCAATCCACCTCCCAGGACCAGAGCTGCCAACCTTTCATGATGAAAATTTTGATTTAGAATAATGAAAAATTAGAGGACTTATGAAAACCAATTCCTGTAAATTGCAGAATTTATGAAATATTAATCAATGCATAAATACATAAATAATGCAAACAATATTTAAAGAAATTTAAGAAACATTAATGATAAAAAAAATACTCATAATAGTAATCCATCAAAGATATAGTATGAAATATAGTAATGTCAGTAACAGAAGATTAAATTTGGATTACAATCATGCTTGTGAGCATCAAAAAGGGATGCACTGCAGGAACTTTGGTTTTTTTAAACACCACAGCACTCATGAGTGATGTGTTGCATATACCTACCTCTTTTTAGGAAAAGACAAATTTCTATCATCTCCATCTTAATTTCAATGGGCTAGCACAGACATAGAACAAAGAGCCAAAACATTATGACCACCTGCCTAATATGATGTTGGTCCTCATGTACCACCAAAACAGCTTGTACCCGGTGAGGCATAGACACTACAAGATTTCTAAAGGTGTCTTGTGGTATCTGGTACCAACACATTACTAGCAGATTCTTTAACTCTTGTAAGTTATGTGGTTGAGCCACTGCAGATTGGATATGTTGTTCCAACACAAACCACAGATACTCAATTGGATTGATGTCTGGGGAATTTGGAGGCCAGGGCAATACCTGGAAGTCTTCCTCGTATTCCACATTCTCAAAGAATCTGGCCAATGTGGCATGGCATATTATCCTGTTGAAAGAAGGCACTACTAAAGGGGAATACCACTGCCATGAAAGCATGTACCTGGTCTGCAATGATGTTCAGGTAGGTGGTAGACATCATAGTTTCATGCACATGAATGACTGGACCCAGGGTTTTCCAGCAGAACATTGCCCAAAGCATTACACTTCCTGCACTGACTCGTTTTTGTCCCACGGTGCATACTCGTGCCAACACTTCCCCAGATAAATGACACATATGTACCCAGCCCGTCCACATAGTGCTTGAATATGATTGAATGATGCCATCCGACATTCCACTATACAGGACAGTACTACATCTTATGGATGGCACCAAAAGCCACCTTTTTGTGCTGGTTGAGGCCTATCAGAACACTGACATTAAGACTGTGAAGCAGAGGAGAGAGTACCTATCGTATGCATTATTTATATATTATCGAATCTTCTGTTCATTAATATCTCTGATTTTGGCACTTTCGAATTTTGAGCCTTGTGTGATGGTTGATGCCTATCAGAATGCTGACATTAAAGCTGCGCAGCAGCTGGGAGAGTACCTATCATCTACATTAATTTAATATGATAGAAATCAGATCATTCATATCTCTAATTATGGAATTTCGAATTTCGAACCTTGCCGATGATTTATTGCCAATATGGTTAGATAGCATTATGGTCTAATTTTTACTGCAACTCTGTATATGAAATGTGCCGAAAGTGTACCATTTTTAAGGGGTAAATTCGAGCTCTTTTAATTTTAAATACTTAAATATCAGTTATTTGGGACAGATGTCCAAGTTCAAAGCTCTCGTACTTTTGTGGATGGTTAAGTGAGGGGGACCCACTGGACAGCTGTTGGGAAAAGAGTGTGAGCCTCCCATCGAGGCCGTTTCTTTTTTAATGTGCATGGGTGTGTGTCTCTCCCACACACGGGACCACAGCTTAACGTCCCATCTGACGGACAGCAGCCTTTTCAAGCCCAGCAGTGACCCATATTCACTGTAGGCAGGGCGGAGAGTTTGGCAGAGAATAATCTCTACACTTACCCAGCTGGAACCCGAACCTGATAATTGCAGGTTACGAGCCTGGCACGCTACCAACTGAACCTCCCCTGTCACCATAATAAAAAAATAAAAAATGAGAATAATAAAAATAGAAAAAAGGAGGGAAAAGAGAAATGGTGACAAAAAATAGGTGTGTAAATAGTAATGAGGCAGAATAAAATGATAAGATAATAGTGATAAAAAATAAGTAAAGGGAGGGGGAGAAAGGGGGATGGAAATAGTGAGAAATAAAATAAGAAAGATGTTGGATAGAAAAAACAGATATAAAATCTTGATTGAAGTCCAGACAGTGTTTGAATTTGTTATGTGTTTATGGTTAAAAATGTCAAACAGAGAATAATTTAAAGTTTTAAGAAATATTTATTATTATTATTATTGTTATTGATATAATTAATTTTAATTTTGGAAGGATATGAAGTATAGTAAAGTGGCAAAAGTGTTCACAAAATCCGTCTTGATGTGAATTGGTGCTGCCACGAACATCAAACCACACCAAACTGAGAGTGCAACAGGAAACGAGTTTCATCAGACCAGACGACCTTCTTCCAATCATTCAAGGTCCAGTTTTGATGCTTGTATGCCCATTGTAGGTGCTTTCGATGGTGAACCGAGGTTAGCATGGGCACTCGGAGTGGCCTCCGGCTACGCAGCCCCATTTTCAGCAGGGTTCGATATACTGTATGTTGTGATACATTACTCCCATCACTAGCATTCAAATTATGGGCAAGTCCTTCAAGGTATCCCTTCCGTTGGCTCACACCATATGAAATAACTTTCACTCACCTCTAGCATTGATGAGCCGTGGTCAGCCCATAACTTGCCAGCAATTTGTGGCTTTTCCCTCCTCAGACCACTTTTTGAAGGTACTAACCACAGCTGCCTGTGAGCACCCCCGACAAGCCTTGCTGTCTTGGAAATGCTCTGACCCAGTTGTCTGGCCATTACAATTTGGCCTTTGTCAAACTCACTTAAGTCTGCTGCCTTTCCCATCTCAAGAACAAGATTAACACTGATTAACTTTTCCAGTGTCCAGCATGAAAAACAGGTTTCCATCCAGAGGCTAAGCTATTGTGTCCCTATGCTCAGCCAAAAAACCTTTAAATTTAGAACTTTTCTGCCAAATAAATAATGAAAGGAATTATGGCATGTTGTATGCCAAATTAATCAGCATTTATTTCTGGATTTTCTGAAAATATAATATTTAACAAAAAAGACCATATGTTTTATTTTAATAGGACTTTTTTAGAGTCATGTAGTAACAAAATGCATCTGGCAACACAAATAGAAATTTATTTAAAAAAACCTAATATACAGAAATGATTACAATGCACATGAATAGAATAGTTATATATTTTTGAATAACAAAAAAATTATTCTTTTGGTTTTAAGTAAATATTTCTCTCATTTTGTAATCTTTTCCTCGTTACTATACTTTGAGAAAATTCCAGGCTTTTAGCCAATTGTGCTGAGTCAAATAAACAAGTCAACTTTAGACCTTTTTTAAAAATAACCAATCAATGGAAATAGTTATATATCAAAATAAACAGAATTTAATTACGAATTTTATGAAAATAAATAATATAAACAAATTTGCAAGCCTATTGATTTTAATAAGCCTTTTTCAATGTGATATGGTGAAAAAAAAATATTGCACTAATACAATTAAGGCTTCATTTTGGAAAACATGATGAATAAAAATAATTAAATTATATATTTATCAAAAGGAAATTTCCTTCCAAATAATATAACATTCAACCTGAAATATGATTTTTATTTCTTTTAATGATTCTTTTCAGTAATTTTAAACATGGCCAGTGTTATACAAAGTAGCTTGGACTTCTCACATTTACAGGATTTTCTTAACTGCTATGAAATAGAAAAAAACTTCCTTGGCTGCTTTTTTTTGGGTGGGGGGGGGGGGATTGAAGCTTGGCAATCTTGGCTAACATACAGCCTAATGCAATGTTAAAATATCCACAGCAACAAGTTGTAGACCGGCCATACAATGTAGCATAACTATGAAAAATCAATACTTATTGATCAGCCAAAAGATCACAAATTTACGAAAATAAATCTACTGAAATGAAAAGTAAGGTTTAGAAACAAAAAAGTAAATACTAACTTTACAAAGGGTATCCAATATGCAGGTCCAAAACATTATGTAGCATATGGAATGGAGAGCATATATCAGCTATCTGCATCTTGTTTGCCTCAGTAAAGTATAACTAATTAAATGCAGCTGCATCCAAAATTTCTAAGAAAGATGTGTTTTTATTAAAATATTTCCCAGTTTTTATTTTAAGAGTGGGAAAGATGCATAGAATGCTGGGAAAAATTGTAAAAATAACTTGGGAATACTGAAATAGGTTTATGACAGAAAAGAGTGTGAAATAGAAAAAAAATGGTGGTACGATTTGTAATTACTTCAAAAATCTATCATTTTTAAAAATAGCAGGTTTTTTTTTTGTTAATTTTTAGGAGATTTTCGAAATTTTTTGGAAAATTTGTTGATAATAGTTCAAATCAAACTTGTGAACTTAAATCAGAAGGTTGCTTCAGCAAATAAGAATGTTAACAAGCAAATCAGCAATACTGTTTAGTGCTTCTAAGAAATGGCAATCAGATGGCTTTATAAAATTATTTATATTGTAGTTTAATAAAATATGCATCAAATTAAAAAACAAAATATTATTTTTGAAGCTATTTATATATTTTTATAAGATATATATATATAAAATTACAACAGCAATTTTTATTTCTAAAAAATAATTTTTTTTTGTTGTACTAAAAACGCATATGTCTTTGTCCTCTCAATTCAGATTCTCCAAACGTATACAGACAACGTGGACACTGGAAAGGTTAACAGAGCTCAGTATCAGGTGTTATTTATACCATTTCATGACTTACACATGCGCCATTATTTACTGCAATTGCTTTGATTTGCATAAAGACGCGCTGGTCATAATGTTTTGGCTCTTAGGTGTATAATGGTGAAAAATATATTTACAAGATAATATGTAATACAATGATATTATAATAATCACTTTAATTCACAAAAATCATTGTTACTAAATCATTAAAAGTTCTCAGACTATGATAATCTTAACTAGTGTCACAGTTAAATAATTTTGCATTTAGTAAATACAACTGAGCATCTTTTAGTCAAATTTTCATGCTTAGTCTCTGTAATAATTCTATACAAGTACTTAGCAAATAGCAGACCTGTACAGAATTATTACAGAGAATAAGCACAAAATTTTGGCTAAAAAAATACTAAATGCAAAATTATTTAACTGATGCTACTTAAGATTATCGTAATCTGAGAATTTTTACTGATTTAGTAACAGTGACTTTTGCCTAAAGTAAGGCATATTCATCATCCTATGGTTGGTACTGGATTGGTATTGAAAGATCTCAACTTCCTTCATATGCAGGAATTTTTTAACAATATTAAATGAAGTATTTTAATCCATCTTAATCATATGGGAATAACTTTTTGGCAATATCATTTTTCATAACTCGCATCAAATGTAACAGAAATGAGATAACTGCCAACTTTTGCTGGCTTCAGTTAAGCCTAATGAAGGAAAGAAATTTAATATGGGGGGGGGGGGGGGGAATATGCATATTTGGCAGAAAATTAAAAATTGCCTGAAGTAATATTTCATTGACAATTATAAATTTGAATTAGAAATTGAGATCTAAAATTAAAAGTTCTTTCGGATATATTTATAATGACTTTTCAGATCTAAAGAGTCAACAAAACTTATTTATTCAAATAATGGCAATTCAGTGCACAAAAAAAAAATACTGACTTAAGCATTAAATTTTACACATTATATTTTCACAAGGAAATATTCTGGAAATACTTTATAGGAATAAAATGCTTACTTCTCCACGAGCTAACATGTGATGAACAAACTCATTCCATGATACATAACGGAGGACATCAGGTTGATTGCTGCTTGGAAACAAAAGCGACATCAAAGTAATAACAATATAAGCTGTCATCATCCAAAGAGCTGCTTTGGCCAAGAGTGATATCTTAGATTCATCTAGAGAAACACATGAAAAAAATCAAATTTTGAAAGTGTATTAAGCATCGATTTTATAACATAATTAATATAAGATTAATTTTGTAGCATAATAGATTGACTAAATAGTAAAAAAAAAATTCAAATTAATTACATCAATTAACTTAGAATACATAAATCACAGTATCATAAATTTAAAAAAAAATTCTAACACCAGATATAAACAAAACATAGCAGAAATGATGCAGTATGATCTAATAATCAAAGTTATTAAAGGCATCAGAATTAAAATTAAAGATGAACAGTCACTACAGATATAATATTTGTTATAAGATGAAGGCTGTAATGGCATTCAAGATAAATTTGTGTACTTTCTATTCCAGATGATAAATATTGTAGGTACAGAAGTGTTTTCTATATACTATAGAAAGGAAATGAACAAGGTAGATGATAACAATTTACTGAGTATCTATCCACTATCATGCTGTTTTCAAAATAGCTTGATAGTGGATACTCAGTAAATCAATGATGAGCTGTGGATTCATTTATCTAAAAAGATTATAACAATAATGAAGATTTATAAGGTAATTAGCATAAACAGCAAATAACTAACTCTGATGTTGTATAGTCCAATGGCTATTTTTAGAGTATACACATGATGTATTGCAAAAGTATTTTGCTAACCTAAACTGTTAGTGGCAATGATACTGTATAGTCTATGCATACAGAAAAGTAGTGGTATGGTAGTCTATTTTATGTGACCACATTACCTTACTCAATTCTAAACTTGTGCTACCAGTTACAGGAGGACTAGATCAACTGAAACTTAAAATGTTTAATTACAGAATGATGTTCCTATGAACCAGTCTAGATTTTGACTGATAAAAACTGGGACATTTCATTAAATGTCCTTGTTTCAGAAAGCTGAAATTGAGAGAGTTAGGTTATGTTTCCAATTTCAATTTACTAAGCTGGAACATTTCTTCTGGATATCATAACCCTACAGAAAACTTAAGTAATTTTAACTAAAGCAGTTGTAAAACAAGGCAATAAGCATGAAAGACAATTTGCAGCAGGTAGGAGGAGCAATAATTCCCCAATTCTAAGCATGTCAAGTGCAGTGCATAGTTATTCTGAATAGACTGACAGTAAGCCTTTGTCTTACAGAGGTGTGACTTTTACTGTTACCAACAGTGTATTGGAAAGGTGCAACTTTTCTCATAACATGGCTAATTTGAAGCCCTAACATGTGATGCTTGTGATAAAATATCTCGGACAAAAACTACATCACCAGTGTGCATCATTTGATAATCAGTGCAAACCATGTTATTCCACAAAAAAAAAATGTCCCATGTAAATATGGTAATAGGAGTTATTCCAATAATTAAATCTGCTTATATCAAGAGCCAACTATACAGTATATCGCTACCAAAAAAAAAGGATTTTAAATCGCCTAATGGAGCATACCAATCAGAATAGCCTAATTCCAGAAGAACAGTTTAGCTTTATGTAGAAGAGAATCTACAGTTCAGCAACTGCTACAAGTTGTGGAAAGGGTTGCCAAATCCCTAAATAAGAAGGAGACAATTGTATCCACATTTCTCAATGTGGCAAAAACTTTGGATAAGATCTGAATCAACGGCCTCATCTTTAAAATGATTGAAGCCAACTTCCCTTCAGGTATAACCCCATTTTATAGTCATACCTGAATGAAAGAACGTTTTTTGCCTTTCCACTGAAAGAAACATAGATGCAGGTGTCCCACAAGGTTCCTTGTTGGGCCCTGCTCTATTCAACTTCTATATGCATGATTTCCCATATCTCCATCCTGTCATGGCGGCACTTTATGCTGATGATATTGCTCTACTCTCTTCATCTCTGATCCCCAGCCTGGCTATCAAAAGGTTGTAGCTTGGGATGGACAAAGTAGAGCACTGGTATTCCAAATGGAAAATTTAGATTAACCTAGATAAAAGTCAGTCAGTGCTCTTCTCCAGAAAGAAGATGGTTAATCCTGATTCTCCTAAAATTTTTGAAGTTAAAACATCCTGGACACCAACAGTGAAATACCTTGGTGTCATTCTACATAAAAAACTTTGTTGGAATGCACATATTAAATATGTGCTCTCAAAGGCTCAGATCATCAGATGTAAACTTGCTCCCCTGACAAGGTGGTGCTCGAAACTGCCTCCAGAAAAGAAATTATTTCTATATATGACTCTTCTGTGGCCAATCCTGACCTATGCCTCACCAGTGTGGGGCAACACTACCAACACCAATGTCAGAAAGCTTCAGAGCTTCCAAAATAAAATCCCCAGATCTGTGGTCAGTGTTCCATGGTTTGTGAAAAACAAGACCATTCACACTGATTTGAGCACTGATTACATTTACACTCAGATTTGGAAGCTCATGCAGACCATTTTTGAGGCAGTGGGAGATCATCATTATGATATAATCAGATCCTTGATCAATTATGATCCCTTTGTTTTAAACTAATTCAAACGTCCAAAGATTATGGTGTTTGATACCCACTTGTTTACCTTTTAGTTGTGCTTTTTTTTAGCAAATTTGTTTTAATCTCAAAACTCTTTCTCGGAACAGTTCTCTAAAAAGGGTTTGTGGGCACCCTAAATATATCAACTATTCAGTTTTAGTATAGATTAGCCAACACAATCTCTCTCTGCACAATATGCTGTTCAACTTTGTTCTAACTTCCCTTTGGGTATGACCCACATTTTATAGTCATATCTGGAGGTTGCCAACTCCCTTGCTTAAACCTCATCATTACTTACATGGTTAAACTACCTAATGCCTAAGATAGTATGCAAACATCTAGAATCAAAGGCATCAAGTTTCTTGCTATGTTTACAAAGGGGCTGTATTTTGCTACCATAACTTTAGAAAAGACCAAATTATTATATTGCCTAATCTGTCTTTAGGTGTATATGCCTATTTTTCCACATTCTCCACAGATTCTTAAAAGTCCCAGCAGCAATCACTATTCTTCTGCCAATTTGTCACCCATCAAGCATGTTCAGACAATGATTGGACATCACCTAAGAGCTAACCCTCATTTGGCCAAAAATACAGCTGCTCTATGGAAGTTTCACTGCATATAAAAAGACATAAATTATACTGGGTAATAGTCTGGGTGCCTGTATGCTGTTCATTTAATTCATTATAATGAGTTGTAAATGAAAGATACTTTCACAAAAAGTAAAAAATTGTGTCTTAACCACCTGATCATCTGCATCTGTCATGAGTTCAGAAGATCCTGTTCACTCCATCAAGGTGTCAATTAAAATGTTGAACAACAATTAAAATGTCAACTTTGAGGAATGATTTTTCTTAAATTTATTTTGACCAATAATCAACTTTTGAAAATTGTCATGACCCATTTCAGACATTCTTATTCCTAACAATACAACTATCATCCTTTGCAGCTGACAAAGTTAAACATCATACAAAGAAAACTACTTTCCTTAATATACAGGATGTCTGACAAATAATGGGAATTTCAGGAAGCAACTGTGTCAAAATATACAAAGGCATCTCATTGAATGTTGTATATGTACATTCTCCACACTCAGTTTCGTGGGTGGTCATGACTTGCTGTCATTATGTTCTTGTAATCCCCTGTGTAGTACTGTGTGATCATTTAATGTGTGTCATCGTCGTGTTTCCACCAAAGGAAAAGGCAAAATGTCTGGTTGTTAGTCAAGCATAAAAAAAAAATTCTTTGCAAACAATTGTTTAAAAGGACAAAAAACTTGAATCGTTTGAAAGCCAAAATAAGAGAAGCAACTGAGCAAGTAACAAGAGATATGCGGGGTCACAAATGGTACATATATGGAAATTCACCAATTATGTTAAAAATTATTTAATGTACACTTTCAGTTAAAATATTACTTTCTTGAATATATACATCTTCCTAGAAATATATATATATACTAGTTTTTGAACATCCTGAATTTAATATGGCAAACTTACCATCATCATTCCCCTTATTTTTGTCATTTTGCTGTGATGAACAAGAGGCAGACGTTTTTAAGTGTCTATAAAAATTTCCTGAAATTAACAAAACATAATGTATTACTTATTGACACATATAACACATCTTACAAAATCACTACAAATAAATAACACGATAAAGGAAATATCTAACTAGAAGAATGCATATCATCTGTAGTTTTTTCCTATTCTCCTTAATTTTCTCTTTCATTCCTTAAAAATTTTTAATTGAGCCAAGAGATGACAGGGAAAATGCAAAGAGTATTTTATTAGTAATTATACAACATAACAAGTATGACTTCTACTTTTTAAATTTGAAAAGTTACATTTCCAATACCCATCCGGAAAATTGGGTAGACTACTGCTGCCAGTGAAATATCTCTTGAAAAGGAACAACTGAAATTTCAAATTTCTATCATACATAGATCATATACAAATCATTTGTGAAAGTCATTAACAGTTTTGATCTTTCCATATTTAGTGATCTGTAATGATGCAAATTAAAACTCCTAAGTATTTACAAAATGCAAATTATATTTGATTAATACCAATTCAACTAAAAGTTTTCCAATTATCACTTTACAAAACAATGGTTGTTTCCACTTCCCCCCACCCTGGGGGTAAGGGGTCAAGTCATTATTGTCAGTGGAAACTTCGCAACCTTCACATTCCACTACCAAAATTTCAAATTTCTAACATAAATACATCGTTTGCAATACTCATTTAAAATTTTGGAATTTAAAAAATTTTCCTCCATTAGGGGGTGCAATTACAGCCTGTGGGATATTCATCATCATCAAGCAGCCATGGGCTATGGAGACCAACCAGACTAAGCAATTTAGTTCTCCAAGAATATCTGTCTTCAGCTATATCTCTCGCATCTGGCCACTGAACACCAATTCTAACAAGATCCTGTTTGCCCTTGTCTGCCCACTGCATCCTAGGTCTCCCCCCTCTTTCTGTTCATAACCGTATTCACACTGTTCATAACCGTATTCGCTAATCTATAATTATTCCATACAGACAACATTGCCAAACCAACAGAGATTCTCTCTGCACAATATGCTGCTTAAAGGAGGTTGCAGACTCCTTTACCTAACCTCATCATTAGTTACAAAGTTGAACCACCTAATGCCCAAGATACTGCGTAAGCATCTAGAATCAAAAGCCTATAGTTTCCTAGTTTCACTAGCATAACTAACCCTAGAAAGAACGAAACTATTATACAGTCTAATTTTAGTCTTTAGGTGTATATGCCTATTTCTCCACAATCTCCATAGATTCTTAAAAGTCCCGGCAGCAATACCTATTCGTCTGTTAATCTCATGCTGCACATCACCAGTATCAGTTACATAGCTCCCAAGGTAATTAAACTGTGACACCTGCTCAAGACTGCAACCATTCAGATTAACTGAATCACAACCTGCCTGACCAATTTTCATCACTTTAGTTTTCTCTCTGTTTATAACCAAACCTACTCTACTACCAGTCTCATCAACAGCTCGAATGAAAGAGTTCATCTCATCAACATCATTTGCCAAAAGGGATAAATCATCAGCATAATCTAAATCAGAAATTTTCGTATCTCCAGCCCATTTAAGGCCAAAATCTTTCCCTTGAAGTGAATTTCGCATAACACAATCAACAACCAAACTAAAGAGAAAAGGAGACAAAATGCACCCTTGTCGAACACCAGACGTAATGCTAAAACCAATTGCTACAAGCCTTACCAACTCTCACAAACAACTCAGTGTTATTATAGAGAGCTTTCATAATGTTAATTAATTTGTCTGGTATGCCATATGATCTCACAATCAACCATAAATTATGATGATCAAAACAGGGTCAAAAGCATTTTTAAAATCAACAAAGCTAGTAACTACAGGTTTCTGAAACTCTAAACATTTCTCATGAATCTGCCTGAGTGAAAAAATCTGATCTACACATCCTCTGCCACTTCTGAAACCACAGTGCTCATCACACAATTGTTCGTCAACCAGATTCTTAATTCTATTAAGCACAATCATGCAAAGAACTTTACTTAGAACTGAAAGTAGGCTGATAACCCTTATAGTTATCACAAAAACTGCGATCACCTTTTTTTAAAAATAGGGATAATAATAGCTCTGGTAAAATTCTTAGGATCAATGCCTTTATCATAAAAGATATTCAAAATTTCAGTCATCCATGTGGTAACCGAAACATTCCCAGCTCTTAGCATTTCCATA
Source organism: Ryuthela nishihirai (assembly GCA_038380435.1). NCBI lineage: Eukaryota > Metazoa > Arthropoda > Arachnida > Araneae > Heptathelidae > Ryuthela > Ryuthela nishihirai. Next base: position 55,558,740 of record JAWZYU010000012.1, read on the forward strand.
GTAATTTCATCTATCCCAGGGATTTACATAATTTAAGTTTAGAAATAGTCAAAATAACTTCAGACTGTGTTACATGAAAGACTGTATTATATGTATTAAAGCCAATAATACATCTATCATCATTACAAACAATGGGAGCAGAACTAACCACATTTTTTAGAAAAAATCTATCATTTTTAAAAATAGCAGTTTGTTTTGTTAATATTTAGGAGATTTTCGAAAATTTAAGGAAATATTTGTTGATAACAGTTCAAATCAAACTTGTGAGCTTAAATCAGAAAGTTTCTTCAGCAAATAGGAACATTAACAAGCAAATTGGCAATACCATTTAGTGCTTCTAAGAAATGGCAATCAGATGGCTTTATAAATTTATTTATATTGTAGTTTGATAAATTAAGGATCAAATTAAAAAACAAAATATTATTTTTGAAGCCTGAATTATATATTTTTACAAGATATATATATATAAATTACAAGAGCAATTTTTATTTTTAAAAAAATCGATTTTTTTTGTTGTACTAAAAACATATGCATACGTCCTTGAAACCTCAATTCAGATTCTCTGGACGTATACAGATGACATGGACACTGGAAGAGTTAAGTTTACTTACCTGTAGGAGATGCTGCCAATTGCCATTGCAGCTACCAATACCAAAAGGGCCTATCACCCCTCCCCAAAGGTCAGTCAGTAACAACTTTGACATTGAAGTCACCTAGAACAAGGGTAATATATCCTTTCTTGACAGAATTCAAAGTTCTGAAGTTGTCTGTGAAACCCATCCTTCTCATCTTCATTGACATCCTCAGTGGGGGTATAACAGCAGGTAACATTCAAGTCTTTAATGCTTGTCTAAAACTTTGCTGTAAGAAACCTTTAATTCACTCATATCCTAGAAGAGCATCACCAGCGTGTCTACTGAGAAGCAGAATTATACCTTGGAGATGCTTATTACCTTCCCTCCCTGAAAAAGAGAGATTTAAGATTATTTTCAGGAATCTGACTTTTATCTGTCCATCTGGTCTCTTGCAAGCCGAGAATATCTAAATTATAATAGCAGAATTCTTGTGTGAGTACATCACGAGAATAAGCTCTGTGCAGAGTCCTCACATTCCAACTACCTTTGGAAAGAAAATGGTTAGTGGGATGTTCAAAGAAAATATGTTTATTGATAGAGGGAATGCGAACAATATCAAACAGCCCTCTGGGGTAAAGATCAGTTCCCCTCACTACTAAAGGCTGGAGTCATCTAGACTTCCTCCAATGTAGAATTTGATGCCCACAGAAGCAAGAGTTCAGGTGCCTGCGATGACCTCTGCTCAGGATTATCCACCAGCTGATAAAACATATCCTGTGAATCCATTCACTTGGGGCTGTCAACTCACAAACAAACAGAAAACCCAGAGGAAGATTTTCCCTCCACAAAAGTTCACCAGTGCAGCAAATTCAGGATCCATAATCAAGCTCAGAGCCTTAATCCAGTCCAGTAGGTTTACATGGTCAGTGCTAGGACCCTGTGTTGTTGACCACTCCTCACCATCTACATAACAACTTTTAATTGGCTGTTATTTCTTTAAATGCGGCTTTTTCAAATTCTAAATGAAATAGCTGCATTTCTTAAAAATTAATTTATCTATGCATCTGAATATGTATGATGATGTAATTCTTGGATAATGCATATGAAATCACCAAATACACTGGTTTACATAAATTAAGGAAAACTCCTATGTTAAGTCAATGGGAAGCTAAAGTCAAAGCTCTATAACTTCTAAAATAAATTTTTTTGTTTTAAAAAATGTGATTGCGGATAAAGATCTCAAGAATCAAATAAATCAATATCTCAATTTTCAACAATATTCGTTCAGTATTTAATGAGTTAAGGAAGTTTGAATATTTAACAACAGCAATGCCAGTCTTAAGAAACTTATACAAAAATGAAGAATAAGTGATAGAATTCTTCACACAATGTTTTAAATACAAACTTATTTTATTAAACACTTTGATACAATACTTATTACTGTTTTAATTAACTTCTGAAGTAAATTTTTGTACCTGCACTGTTATCGCTAAATATTCAAACTTCCATAACTTATTTAATATGGAACGAATATTGTTGAAAATCGAGATATTGATTTATTTGATTGAGATCTTTATCTGCAATCACATTTTTCAAAACAAAAACACTTATTTTATAAGTTTATAGAGCTTTGATATTAGCTTCCTATTAACTTAACATAGGGATTTTCTTTAATTTATGGAAACCAGTGTGTTAATGCAGCATATGAATGTGGAATGAGTTATACTATTAACTAGTTGTTTGCATGTATACCCCAAATGCTCATTTTTAGAATGTAAAGGTCATTTTATTACCCATTACATATATTTAGCAAGTAAATTGTATATGGTTCCTTTTCACCTAAACATTTTGAATTGCAATAATTTTTTTTGTAGTATCAAGGACTGGGCTGTAAATAGTTATGAGGAATTCTTCAGTATTTTATTTACTATTGAAAGCTTTTACCTTTTCATTGGTTCATTATGCTTCATTATGTATAAACTCAAAGATCTGCTTTGAATTAAAAGTTAGCATATGTTGTTATAGCTTATGATTGTTATATATTTTATAATTTCTAAAGCATTCATACAAATATTTATATCCTACAAATGAGCATTATCTTGAGTAGGAGATGTCTGTTTGAAAGTATTATATTGTACATTATTGGCATAAAAAATATAATTACAATGAACACCAATTCTTATAAAAAAAGATTGGATTGGATTGTTTTACCTCTGAGCGGCACTTTTTTTGCACACCATGGGCGAAATGGCCAGGTCACATGGACCCCGAAGGCTCAGAGAAGGTTGGGGGAGGGGACCCACTGGAACAGCTGTTGGGAGACAGATGGTAGCCTCCCGTCAAGGCCACCAGCGTGTTCTTTAACGTGCACAGGGTATGGCTCTCCCACACACGGGACCACGGCTTAACGTCCCATCCGACGGACGGCGGCCTTTTCAAGCCCATCGGTGTCCCCTACTGACCATAGGGAGGGCGGGGAAATTTTGCGGAGATAAGTCTCAACGCTGACCCAGCTGGGACTCGAACCTGGGAACTACAGATTACGAGCCTGGCGCGCTACCGACTGAGCCACCCCCACCCCATATATAAAAAAAAAAAAAAAAAATGTTAGTGTTTAATATGTTTGTATCAATATGTACATATGGTAAATATTGCTTGAACTTGACTTTTTCCAAAACTATCCTTTTCTTATTTGCAATTATAATATATATGTGTTTTTAATATTACTTTACCTAAAAGTGTTGAGTAATTAAGTGTGCTTTGTGGATCAAAGTGATCTGAGTTTGAGACTTGGACAAGGTATGGTTATTTTGTGTTGTCTTTCAGATGATGTCTTGCCTCCCTCTCGGACCTCTGTAGAAAGTAGGCTGCACAGTTTTTTTTTAACTGTAAGATGAAAGCACATTTTGCACTAGTTTTTCTGCCAGTTGCTCAGTCAGAATTGGCAGCACATTAAGCAACAGAGGTAATTTACTGACAGTGCTAAAGATAACAACTTTTAAAAGATTCACTATTTTGTGCAAACACAATACGTAAAAAATATTGAATAACTAATAACTGAAGAGTTAACTGAATAGGATAGCAAAGAAAGACCAATGAGTTCCATGAGAAACCGATTAACTGAAAGTGCAACTGCTGTAACATTAATTATGGAGATGATAAATTTGCATTTACTAGTCAAAAACTAAAGTTTCAATTTAAATAATTTGTTAAATAGTCAACAGGATTCAAATAATTTAAATTTTTCAAAAATGTCTTTTTTAAACATATTTCTTTAATTTTTAAATTAAAAGAAATTTTCAATTTGATAATGTAACATGTCTTCATAACATTAAAATTAATCTAGAACTTAATAGACAATTAACTACAACTTCAAACATTTTGCTACCTTTCATCTAAAAACTGCCTTAGTATTTAATGTACATAGTAGACTTTCAACTAGAAAGAAACTAAGAGGATTGGCACTACTACTTTAAAAGTATAGATATACATTATTTGCATAACTAATCACAAAAATATACTAACCATGTCCTATTCTATGCTGTTGAAAATATTCCTTGGAAAAGGATTTCTTCATAACATTTAAATATATGCTATAAGTTCTTCTAAATTGCTTCAAGACATTCTAAAAGCAAAAATGCAACAATTATTTCAACATTTGCTAAAAGATAAAAGTTAGATATTTGAATCATACTAGGGTTACTATTCAATCAATAATTGTTGAATGCTAGCATTTTTTGACCATTCATTAAGAATAAAAATAGGATTGAATTATGTCTATGTTGCAAAAGTCCATGTCAAGATAAAACACATCTTTTCATAAACAAATTCTAAAACAATAATTTGCAATATTTTTAGTTACTGAAAATTAAAATATATTAGAAAAAAATATTGAACTACAAAAATACTAAATTTGGTTTTAATTATAAAATAAAAATTGCATTAGTAGAAAATACAGGCTGAAATTAATGCTTTTTATATCTGCTTTAAATATTCTTTGAGAAGGGTTCAACTTTATTGGATTTTACCCCCTAAACAACAGATTTAAACATCAGTCACATTTTCCATCCTCCTGCTTTTGGAGTCACGATTAAGGTGTTCCCATCACATTGGAAATGTCACAAGCTTTAATTTGAGCTATAACTCATTAAGGTCGACCCCCTGTGAAAATTCACCCCTTTTTGGGGGGGATTCAAAACAGTCTACTAAAATACTCATATGAGCTTTCATTTGGCACCTAACTTGTGATCGTAGGCCCTCACATTTGGAAGTTACAGCAGAACAATTGTTTTCATATTTCCCCTTTTTTTAGGAGATAATAAATGGGAGGTTTGTTTTTTACCTGTAACATTCCCCATGTCACAAGCCTTCATTTGACACATAGCTTGTTACTTTTGGTCCTCGCATTCCAAAGATATAGAAGAACAATCATTTTCATATTTCCCCTTTTTTAGGGGGGAAGAAAGCATGGGGGGTCAATTTTTTATAGCCTATGATACTCCTTGCATCATAAACTTTCATTTAATACATAAATCATTAAGTTGTCTGTTGCAATTGAAAGATGTGGTGTTCCGACAAATGTCGTGTGAAAAGCAATAGGAAGATGGGTAAAAATGACACTTTGCTGTTCAACCGCAGTGCAATCTGACAATTTAACAACTGTCTATTTACATATAATATTACAATATAACTTTATACCAAAACTATGAGCAATGTATTTAGACATGCAATAATAAGGGTTTTATAGTAAAGATTACAAAATGGGTACATATATGTAGTAAGGTCCAAAAGTTTCCAGGTACTAAAGAGGTAATAAAATCAAACAATTTTTATTTTCCAATATAATCACCCTTTATTTTAATACATTTTTAAGAACAGCTAATTAACTTTTCTATATCACTGAAAAAATAATTTGAATTTTTGTCCTTAAAATGGTCTAAAACTGCAGAAATGACTTCTTCATCACTTGTAAATTTTTTCCCACGCAGATCCGACTTCAATTTTGAAAACAAAAAATAATCACTAGGAGCTAGGTCAGGGATGAATGATGGGTGATTTAATTCCTGGAAACCACATTGCTGAATAGCAGCCTTTGCAGCAACTGAAGTGTGCACTGGCGCATTGTTGTGCAATAACCTCATTCCCCGGGACAGCTTTCATCGGCATTTCTCTTTGGTGGTATCCTTCAATTTGTACATTAATGATGCATAATATTCACCAGTAACTATAGTATTTTGTTCCTTAAAGTTGACTACAGAATCTCCTGTTTTAAATAAAAAAATTTTAATTAAAAAATCTGAAATTTTTTTTTAAATAATGAAAATAAATTTTTTTTTACCTAAATGTCATTTAATTTCTGTCAGGCTTTCACCTTCTTTCATCAAAAACTTAACGACTGTGCGATACTAAAGTTTAAACATTTAAAAAAAATGGGCAACAGCACTTCTATCTGTGATGCTAGCTGGAGTGCTACTGATGCTAGAGCTGCAAAATTTTAACTGCAGTGCAACAAAACATTAGGTAGGGGTTGACAGAGTTACACTTATAAATTCTTGTTCTAACATGTTCGGTCTGGAAACTTTCGAACCTTACTACGTACCTGTTAAATCTCATCTTATTTATTGACTTACTCCTGTACATAATTCAAGCTTAACCCTTTCAGGGCCCAGGCTGGAAAACAGGCTTCTATCCAAGGCCAAGCTATTTTTTCCCTATGCTCAGCCAAAAAAAAAAATTTTAACTTTAGAACTTTTTTGCCTAATAACTAATGAAAGGATTTATGGCATGGTGTATACCAAATTAATCAGCATTTAATTCTGGATTTTCTGAAAATCAAGTATTTAACAAAAAAGACAATATGTTTTATTTTAATAGGACTTTTTTAGAGTCATGTAGTAAAAAAATGCATCTGGCAACTAATAAAAACTTATTTAAAAAAAACTAATAGACAAAACTGATTACAATGCACATGAATAAAATGGCTATATATTTCTGAATAACAAAAAAAATTTTTTTTTTGGTTTTAAGTAAATATTTTTTTCCTTTTATAATTTTTTTCTCGGTACCATACTTTGAGAAAATTCCAGGTTTTGAGCCAATTGTGCCGAGTCAAATAAACAAGTCAACATTAGAATTAAAAAAAAAATTACAAATAAATGGAAATAGGTCGTGTTATATATGAAATTAAACAGAATTTAATTACGAATTTTATAAAAATAAATAATATAAATAAATTTGCAAGCATATTGATTTTAATAAGACTTTTTCAATGTGATATGATGAAAAAAAAAGATCGCTCTATACAATTAAGGCTTTATTTTGGAAAACCCGATGAATAAAAATAGTTAAATTATATATTTTTCGAAAGGAAATTTCCTCCCAAATAATATAATATCACCTGAAATATGATTTTTATTTCTTTTAATGATTCTTTTCAGTTTCATATATTTTAAACACAGCCAGTGTTATATAAATTGACTTGGCCTTCTCATATTCACAGAATTTTCTGAACTGGTTATGAAATAGAAAAAAAATTTCTTTGGCTGCCTTTTTTTTTATTAAACATTATGAATTTTATCATTGGGTGTGGAAGTTTGGCGATCTTGGCTAAGTGCAGAAAGGTTTGTGCACCAAGAACCAGCCCTTCCCGAAATTGCCCTCCCAAATGATGGCCGATTTCCGTAGCAAGGAAGTCTATTTGCTTCCGTATCCAAGACATTCAATTTCAGAAAACGGTACAAGCTCAAAGTTTTTTTATTACAAAAACAAGAAATAATAAAAGAAAAATTACATATAACCTAAATGGGATTAATAAATAATATATCCATAACAACTTTTAAACCGGCTTCCAATCTAGCCAACCTGGAAAGATATATCAGTAATTGATAAATCAGCCAATCTAAAAATCACTAACTAATAGAAATAAATCTACAGAAATTAATTTGCTTCCATATCCCAGACTTCATTTATTTTCAGAAAATGATACAAGATCAAAGTTTTACTGGAAAAGTAATAAATAATAAAATAAAAATTAACATATAGCCTAATGCGATGTTAATATCCACAGCCACAAGTTGTAGGCTGGCCATATGATATAACTATGAAAAAATCCATACTTATCGATCAGCCAAAAGATCGCTAATTTCCGAAAATAAATCTACTGAAATGAAAGCTAATTAAAGTTTAAATAAAAAAAAAAATACTAACTTGACAAAGAGTATCCAATATGCTGAACCAAAACTGAAAAAAAAACACAGCACACAGAACAACAGAGATATCATGTTTCAGCCACCTGTGTCTTGTTGACTCAGTGAAGCATAACTAATTAAATGCAGAGGCAACCAGAATTTCTAAGAAGGATGTGTTTACTTCCAGTTTCGATTTTGAAGTCAGGAAAGATGCATAGCATGCTGGGAAAAATGATCTTAAATCAGAAGGTTGCTTCAGCAAACAGGAATGTTAACAAGCAAATCAGCAATACCAGTTATTTCTTCTAAAAAATGGCAATCAGATGGCTTTATAAAATTATTTATATTGTAGTTTAGTAAAATATGCATCAAATTAAAAAACAAATTATTATTTTTGAAGCCTGAATTATATATTTTTATAAGATATATATAAAAAAATTACAACGGCAATTTTTATTTTTAAAAAAATTATATATTTTTGTTGTACTAAGTCCATATGCATATGTCATTGACACTTGCAATTTAGATTCTCCATACATATACATACGGATTAGGCCCTGGAAGGGTTAAAAAATAATACTCACCATTTGCATTTGATGCCTATTTTATTAAGTTATAATATAAATATTTTGTTAAAGCTATCTGATCACCATTTCTTAGACACGATATATGATAAAGCCAATTTCCTTACAATATAAATCTTTTTTATTCATCAGGTTTCCCAAAATTAATCCTTAACTGCTAAATCAGATATATTTTTCCCGCTATTTCACTATGAAAAACTCTTATTAAAATTAATATGTTTGTAAATTGTTTAATTTTTTATTTTTGTAAAATTCACAATTCTAAAGTTGACTTGTCTGACTCAGCACAGTTGGTGGAAAGCTTGGACTTTTCTCATAGCACCAAGGAAAATAAAATGCAAAAAGAGAGTAATTTTTTTGTTTCAAGAAAAAATTTATTTTCCTGTTATTCAGAAATAAACACCTTTCTATTTATATAATTATTTCTACCCATTAGTTTTTAAAATAAAATTTTACTAGACTACCAGAAGTTTTTCTTTACTATATGACTGTAAAAAAAAAGCCCTATTAAAATGAAACTTATCACATTTGTTAAATACTTTATTTTCATAAAATTCAGAACTAATTATCTGATCCAGCTCATTAATTTGGCTTATAACATGCCATAATTTGTTTCAATAGTAAATACACAAAATTACCTGTTAACATAGCATAAAAGAAATACTTTTGTGGAAACAATGAGTTTGGCTGATGAGTGGGATACAAACCCACATCTCCCTATCACATGCCATCTGTTCTAGTTTCCACTCATCAGCAAAACTCATTTTCTCCACAAAAGTACTTCCATAATTTCTTTCATTATTTATTAAAAATGTTCTGAAGTTAATTTGTTTGGGAGGTGAGCATAGTGAAAAAAAATTGGACCTCTGGATGTAAACCAGTTTTTCAGGCTGGACCCTGGAAGGGTTAAACCCCTTTGCACAACTTTCATCATAATAAATTTGAAAACATGCATTTGCAAACTCTATAACAGATCAAAATCATCTTTATCAAATACTATCATAAGCTCCTGAGTAATGCAGTATATAAAAATTAAAGTTACATCAAAGTGCAACAAAATACATCTGTTCTGTGCATCTAATCTTTAAAAAACCTCACTCAATGTTTGTCAAACAATTTCAACAACATCAAGTATCTGCACAATCCAATATATTCACAACAGCAACATGGATAATTGATGCTCATAATAAAAGCATTCAATAGACTGACCAACAATTAATTAACTAAACATTTATTAAAATATCATGCATTAAAACTTCAGGTAAAAACTGCATATCTTTTAGTTTCAGTAATACATTGTCCTTATGGAATGATTTTAAAAAAAGATTTTTAATCTTTTACCTACCATATTAACAGGAACTTGATGGCAGCAATAATGTAAGGGGTTATGCACTATCCAGTACATGAAAGGTTGGCACTGCAAATAGTGACTTGGGTATACTTTGTTTACTGTCACATGTCTAAGGCAGGCAAATCTCTGCAAAACATTAAAAGTAAACTCATAATATTTATATTTGGTTGTTAAAAACAGACATTCATAATCTGTAAATATTTTAATCACTAATTAATCAAACTCATTTCAAAAATTCTGGCTCATTTCAAGATATTTAAATGGTCATATATTTACACTACCTTAATTTATATACTGTAAAAACTAGAAAAGATTGAAAAATACAAAAAAAAATAATCATGAAGCAAGAGGCACTTTGCAATAATTATATTCTTATGTTACACATTTTGGGAACTACAGTATATAAGTTAGAACTAATTACATCATACATGGCATTTGTCTTACAATAAAACTAACAATTTAGCAGTTTTTGAAACATTTTTTATGCATCAGTGGAAACTCTCATGGTTCTCTGTTTACATACTAGGCTAAGGTGACTATACATACCAGTTTCAAACTGCTTGTCCCAGTGTCCTGAAAGGTTTTAAAAAACATTGCAACTGTACTGGTTTTATAATTTGCCACATTAAATGAAAAAATCAAAATATAATTTCAATCATAGATTGTGTGGGAAATGAGACATCATATTATTTTTTGCAATAGCTAAATACTATACAAGAATGGTTTTTTAATTAGTAACAATGGCCAGTTAATGTGCCTAACATTTATGTTTCCATATGTGAGTTTACAAGTTTCCTTTAATTGATAATGTTTTTTATGAAATTTGGTAAGAAGTGACTAGTGATTTTAGTGTCATTTTAACAATGTATTTTAAATTATTTGGTTGTTTGAAAACAGGTTCGATTAATTATAGGTAAGTACTTTATAACACAACATGAGGGTATGCAAAAGTGCTATTCTGAAAAAAAGTGCTCCAGTTTCAAAAAACTGGAAGAACAACATTTAAGAAATGTTTAAAGTTTTAGCTTACTGAAATCAGGGCATTTATGGAAATTCCACCCTTTTTTTATATATATATGGAAAACTAGTAAATTTATACTAGGTCCATTTATAATCTGAGATCATAGAAATAATTTTCTACCTTAAACTTTGTCCATAAGAAATTCCAAATGTAATTCATATAGGAAATCTGAATAGTTTTGTAATTTTAATGGGTAAGAAATCTAATTTGCTGTATATGAATAAGAAATCTGTTGAAGAATTTTTAATTAATTTATATTTTTAATTTCATACGAGTCCAAAATCACAAAATAGGCCAAAAAATGTGATTTAAGAGATAAAATGCTATACCATTCATTTCAGGAGTCCTGATTAAGAATTTAGTGTATCTCACCTTCCATTCATGTCAGGTGCTCAGTCAGAGCACCTGACATGTTATTAGGAGATCGTGGGTTCGTATCCCACCTGGGTCAAAACAATTTTTCCTCTAAAATTTGATCGACTTCAGAGTGCTGATTTATTAGTAGATATTGAATATATCGAGTTTATTTCATTATTTATCACTAGCATACTTGTCAGACATCTATATGGCAAGCCACTTGTGGCTAGATTGCCTGAATAGCACCTATATGTGACATAATAGAAATGTTCATAGCATTAGTTAGAGGAGATCTTGATCAGTGGCCAGTAGCTCAGTGGTCCAGAGCATCTGACATGTTATCAGGAGATCGTGGGTTCATATCCCACCTGGCTCAAGACAATTTTTTCTCTAAAATTTGAATCGATTTCAAAGTGCTGATTTATTAGTAGATATTGAATATGTCGAGTTTATTCCATTATTTATTGCTCATTCTTGTATCTTCCTGAAGTGGTAATAAGTCAGGGAATTCTTATGTAGTGGGGGTGGAGTATGTTCAGCGAAATAAATTTTTGCTCTGTGGGAGGGAACATGGTGGTTATAATGAGCACATATATCTCATTCTAGTAGTTTGAGATGAATTGAATGTTTGTTAGTAATCATGTATATAATTATTTGAGATATATTAATTTTGTTAGCTATTTTTTACATTTTTAATGTTATTAATGAATTATTGGAAATATTTGGAAAGGTTAGGCAATGTTTTTTTACATAAAAATTTTGGATGTAGAATTGTCAGTGTTGGAAAATTGAAGTTCATAATGGAGGCAGGAACATTAAAGATTTATTTGGGGGAGATTTATTTTTTTTAGGAACATAAATTTTTTTTAATGGATGAAGGGCATTCTGTACTTTTCCCAATAGCTTAATTTAGTGTGCTTAAGCATGTTTTTATTACTATTTCTAGTTACGAATATTAATAGTGATAGTATTGATATATTTGGTTATGAAATTGAATATTTGTTTTTAATTTTGCTTATTACTGTTTGTGGTTAAGAAGTTAATATGGAATATTTTATATTGGATAATTTTAGAGTTTTAAATTTTGTGTTTCAGCATATTAACAAATTTAATTATAGTACCTCATGTTATTGAATTAAAGAGAATTATTATAAATTAATTGTACCCAGAATTTATAAAACAAAATTTAAACAATGCATAATGTATATTGGGCCAAAATTATAAAATCAATTAAGTTCTGAACTGAGAATACTAAATAACTAAACTATGTTCAAGAAGAAAGTTTTATGTTGGTTGAATGAACTGGATGATTACATTTCTCTTTTTTAATTACGCCATGTTGTCATTCATAGTCTTTATTATAATAAATAAATAAATACCCCCTCAAGCAGCTGCTTGCCACAGAGGTCTGACAGGATTTTTATATCTGCAAATAAGTTTTCTTAGATGGATTAGTACATTTATGAAATGTATTGCTTTTTTGTGTCAATAAAAATTATTATTATTTTATATGTAATTGCTGAAAATAATGGTTAATATATTAATGGCTGCAGAAATGTAATTAGCGTTATGATAGATATTGCAGGTTGGAATAATGTTGGGTACATGGTATTTTGTTATCTACGATGGTATTATTTAGTTCCAGGTCAGAAATGTAATTACCGTTGTGATAAATATTGCAGGTTGGAATAATGTAGAGTATATATGGTATATTGCTGTCTATGATGGTATTATTTAGTTCCAAGTTTCTTTTATAATTCAGATCAGCTGTGCACTGTTTCTGATTTTCTTATTTTTTGGTATGTGCTATCTCTGATGAGATTATTAATTTTGGGGACTTTTTTACAATTTGGTTCAGCAGTGCACTGTTCCCGGTTTTGTTTTCTGGTATGTGTTGTTTCCGATGAGATTAGTTTCGGGGGCTTTTTTATAATTCAGATTGGCAGTACATTGTTTCTGATTTTCATGTGTTTTGGTATATGTTGTCTCCAATAAGATTAGCTTCAAATGTTTTTTTATAATTCATATTGACAGTGAACTGTTTACAATTTTTATGTGTTTTGGTATGTGTTGTCTCCGAGGAGGGTAGTTTTGGGGGCTTCTTTATATAATGCCATTGGCAGTGCAATGTTCACTTTTGTTTTTAATATTTGTGTTCGATTTGATTAATTCTGATTTACTTGGGTTAATTTTTGCATGTGTCACTTGATTTATTTGTTTAGTTTGTGAAAATATATTTATGGAGTGTTTTTAAGTATTGGGAAAAGAAGGCAGAAGATTGCAAGAATTTGTAGCATGTGTGAAGGCAAGTGTGTTGTCTTGGTTTCTTTGTTAATGTTTTTTTTATATAATTTTAATTTTTTTTAGGAATTTATGGTTGTGAGGGTTGTTTTTTAGTTGAATCTGTTTTTCTTTTTGTTATGTTGCATTTGTTTACAATTACCATGGTAACAGTATTTTGTGTTTAATATAAACTCAATTTATCATTCCTACAATAATGAAAAAAAGAATCTTCTTTCTAGACACCCCTGTTTGGATTAGGGTCTAGGGAGTTCTGGGAATTATCAAAGAGGATTGTTTTATGTTACGTCTAAAAAAATGGCAGCCAAGGACTGATGTGCACTACTGCCTAAATCCCATCATACATTTCTCACTTAACATATGAGCAATAAATGAATTTAACAAAATCGTCTGCAATTTACTACACTTACCTAAAAGCCAAAATTTACACCTTGATACTACATATAAATAAATTGAAATCACAAGAAAAAAAAGTACGAATTTCTTACTACATACCCCCTAAAAAACTTCACTCTTAGACCTAAAAATAAATCAAAACCAGGTAACGCAAACCAAACAAATAAATCATGAAAACACACCATAGTGCTGACATACTGCTCATTTCATTTGCATTACTTTACGAATCTAACTTATGTTCCATTATGCCATGAATGATAACTTGTGGTGAATCTAGTGATTCATTTATTTTTGTAATGAATGAAACTTATATATATTAAACTGGTTACGAGGCTTTTCAAACATCCTACATAAATTCTAAAATACAATTTGAAAAACATTAGAGACAGAAATATCACTACAGTTGGGAAGCACTTTTTAAACATAGCAAATTTTACCTTCAGAGTTTTCCAATCATGCTTCCAGTATCTCCTAAAGTAATTATTTTGTTGAATTTTCGAGAGTTTAGAAAAGTTTATCATTTTCCCTCAGCAACAAGTTTATATAAATATTCAAGAAATTCTACGCAATAACAACATTCTCTTCCTATTACATCCAAAACATGCGGTTGGAATTGTAGTAGTAGATTTGGACTTCCTTAAATCAAAAAACCTCTTTCCTTCGTAATGGCTTTAACCCATTGGGGTAGGGAAGAGGGAGTAGACCTATTTCTTCAAAACTATAAGAGAGCATCACCATATTGCTCCTACTCGTAAGCGTGCTCCAACTGTGCTAACAAACGACAGAATGTGTTTAAAAAATAGGTATGTGCGTAGTATATGGATGCCTCATTAAGCCTGCGTAAATGATCAAAGGGATAAATAACAATTCATAGGTAATAGTAATACTAAAGTTTTGTTTTGTAAATTGAAAATTTTTTGTTATTTCAACTATTTATGACAATGGCGTAGTTGGGACTTGCGGGAGGGGGATAGCAAAAATTTCCCAGTATTTTAAATGCAAACTGACTAAATAAAGGTTTATTATAAAATCAGAGAGAGAAGTAACAAATCAAGGAATGGTAGAGAACATAATACGCACATTATTCATTTCCTATGCTTTTGATGTATCCTGCTGAAATCACAAAATAAGGACTGAAAGGCTACAGAATTTCCCTGTTATGCCAGTGAGAACCTAACTTGGAAGCTCTATAACTTCTAAAATATGTATTTAATGGAAAAATATGACTGAGGATAAATTAAAGATCATAATCAAATCTATTTAAATATCGTTTTTCAATAATATTCGTTTAGCATTTAAACACTTGCTGAATCTAGAATATTTAACTTTAATCTTCCATGCGAAGTAAAGAGCACTCGGTCCAGGATCAAGTCCTGAGATCAGCGGACGTCTCAGAGCGCTGAGCCGATATCGTTAGCAGGTAGGTTCCAAATTTGATTTTTTTTCATTTGCATCCTGTAAACGCAAATTTTGTATTCTTTTTTGTAATAGATCTTGTTCACTATATTGATATTATTATCCATAATTTCAAGATATAATTCAGTGTATTCTTGTTTGATATCTCCTTTGATTGTAAAGAGTGATGGAATCATAGGATCGGTTTTCTCTGGAGAGCATTCGGTTACTTCTTTCAATGCCAGTAAGACTAGGAAGCGTTTCTTGAAGGTCATTGGCTAGTAGTTTTGACGTCACAGCGGGGAGAAGTGGGGAACCACCAACTACGGTAAGCAAAGCTTATAAGAAGCCAACAGTAAAATAGATTTCTGTTTGCAGAAAAACGGTAAAATTACAATTTTAATTTCTCTAACTGTTTGTGGTCTATCTAGCTATCAGGGACTGATAATTTCTGATTTTTCAATTACCTATCCTGTCCTATTCTTTTTTTTTTGGCCCGCGACATATTGGCGAAAGAAAAAATGGCCTGCAGTCTTAGAGAAGTTGGAAAGCACTGGTTTACATAATACTGATAATGAAGGACCGATAAGATATATTCGTAATCAACTTTGCACATATAGCAATGCACAAACTTCTAATTGTAGAGTAGAAACTAATGATCGTGTTGCGGAGAGCGAATTTAATGTAACTGTAGAATATTTTCATACAGACTGTAGTAGCATTCAAAAAGATAATTCTATTTTTGCAACAGAACACGCCGCTTGGGCTATTGATAATGCTATAAATCATAGTACCCTTATAGGCGTCCCATGGCCGAGTGGTTAGCGAGCTTGGCTACTGATCTAAGAGACCTGGGTTCATCCCCGGGTAAGACATGGACGTTTGCATTGTTTTTCTGCTGACGTCTTGCCATCCTCACAGACCCTCTACTGTGGCATGCAAACTGAAATTCTCCTGTCAGACCTCTGTGGCAAGCAGCTGCTTCAAGGTGCATTTATTTATTATAGTGCCCTTAATAAGCTTTTGTGTGTACTTAGAACACATTCGTGCCATGCTCATTTGCCCATGGATGCAAGATCATTGTTACATACACCATACAGACTGATCTTACAGTGATTGGAAATGGGAATTATTGTCATTTTGTTATTGAAAGGGGCATTAAACAAATATTTAATGCTTATGATATAAATACTCAAAATATTAATGCAAAAACAGTAAAGCTTTTAGTTAATGTAGATGGTTTACCATTATCTAAAAGTTCTAGTCAGCTGTGGCCAATTTTGTTTTCAGTGTTTGGCACTAAATCAGCAGTTTTTCCTATAGGAATTTACCATGAGAACGAAAAATCATCAGATACAAATGTATTTCTTGAACTTTTCATTCAAGAAATCAAAACACTAATTCAGAATGGTCTTAAAGTAGGAGATAAATTATTTCATGTTGAATTGAGGGGCATTATAAGTGATGCTCCAACCAGAGCATTTATTACTCTTTCTAAAGGCCACAGTGGATATTTTGGTTGTGGGAAATATACACAGGAAGGAGTTTATATGAACAACAGAGTTTGTTTTCCTGATGTAAATGCACCCCTTCGTATTGATCAGACATTCAGAAATCGAAACCAAGAGGAACATAATCTAGGTAATTCACTGTTGGAGAGCATACCTAACTTTAATATGGTTGCCAAGATACCCATTGAATACATGCATTTGGTCTGTCTGTGTGTAATGCGCAAACTGCTCAATTTATGGATGAGAGGAAGTTTAAACTATACTTAATGGTAAAAATTATTAAGTTGTAACTATACTAAATTTACACTTTTATTCCAGAAGGAATTTGTCCATAAACTTAGACCTTTGAAAGAAGTAGATAGATGGAAAGCCATAGAATTTAGGCGGATTTTTTTATACACAGGCCCTTCAGATTTTAAAGGAATTTTAATTAAAACAATTTATGATAATTTTATGGTACTCCACTGTGTTGTTTTCATCCTGGCACGTGACTCGTATTCTAAAAAGATGAATGCATATGCAAATTCCTTATCGGTGTATTTTGTAAATACCTTTCCAGTTATTTATGGGAAGGAACAAATGTCTTACAATGTACATGGACTTTTGCACCTGGCAGGTGATGTAGAAACATTTGACCTCTTAGATACTTTTTGTGCATTTGAGTTTGAAAATTACATGCAGAAGATAAAAAAAAAATGCTACGGAAAAGTGAAAAACCACTGCAGCAAATAAATTGTCAATTACAGGAGATATCAGCTTTCAGTTCAGACTTGTAGTCTTTTAGTAAAAGAAATTTGCAGTTTAAGTCTCTACATTCTAATGGCCCACTTTTGAGGGAATGTGTTGGCCCTGAATACAAAGAAGTTTGCTTTCAACATTTTCAGTTGGATATCACACAGCCCAATAACTGCTGTTTGCTTAATGATGGCTCATTTGTAATGATCTATAATTTTGCTCTCACTGCTGTTTAAGAAAACTTCAGTCTTGATAGGAAAGGAATTTGTTAAAAAGGAGAATTTTTATCATGTGAAATGTGTCTCTCTTAGGGGTGTATTTAATAGCAGAACTTTCTGAAATGAAATCTTGGCCACTAAGTTATGTGAATGGAAAATGTGTTGCTTTTCCCTATTCAGAGGGTTATGTAAATTTCCCTCTACTCCATTGTCTCAAATAGGAATACCATTCCTAATAAGTTTTCATATTAAGCACATTGTTTACTTCTGCATCACAATTTAATTTTTCTGCTGTCAGTGTAAGCTAGTTCCTTATTACCTATTACCACTGATATAAAATTATACTCTGAATTTTTTCAATTACTGTTGATTACTATTAATATACTTTTAAAAAGTGGAAACTGTCTGAAATAATACACATAGCAGTTGAGGATTCTACTCCATTAGAACTATAGTAATAACTTTTAACCACATGCATATGAATATTAGAGAACTTACTGAAACTAAATATTGTAAAACTGCTTTTGTTCACAAAAATAATTTCTTGCCACATTGGTACCTTTATATGGAGCCATTACCAGCTCATCAACATCAGTTTTTTTAAATTCAACATATACCCTTAGTGGTCATGATGGTAATGTATTGGTCTGTGAGTCCCAATGTAGGTGTTTGCTACTTTTCTTCATAGGCTCAGTAGTTTTATTCTAGGGATCTTTTTAACTTGTTATCAACTTTTTTAAAGTACTTTTTGAATGCATTTTTTATTTATAAAATATAGCTGTGACATTGATATTTCAAATATAGGTTTTTTTTCACTTATTTATAGAGTAATATCTCAAGTTTTTAATTATACTTTTGTGCAGAAATTACTGGTTCCTGGAAATGGAACTGACATAGGGCAAATTATACCATACATAGGAAGAATAAAAAGAACCATGGAAATCAGAATAAAAGAGCACAAACGAAACATTAAATATAAAAAGTAAAATACAGCTTTATCAAGAAAAACAATTAAAAGCAATTTACAACCAAATTTTGAAAAAAAAAGCCATTGGTGGTGTAGTAATAGCATAACAGGCATGTTTCCTGGAGACGGTAAGAATCGCACTCATGGCAAAACCAATTTGGTCTGTAAATGGTAGCTAGGTAGTCACTAGAAGGAGAGCTGTGCACCAATCTTCTGTGATGGTGCATAGAACCGTCCAGACCTAGCACCTAATGTCTGACCCCGTCTTCTCGTGGTGCAGGCTGTTAGTACCTTTCGAGAGATACATTCTTAAACTAATAAACATTTCTTAAACTATCTCTTAAATTATTAACTCTTAAATTTCTTAAATTAATATCTCATAAATTTTTTAAACTTTCTCATAAAGGGAACAAAAGGTGAGGGCTGCCAGATCATTTTGGCCTAGTGGTCTGGACTACTATGGCCATATTTTTTTTTTCTTCTTTTCTAAAAGTGATCAGCAAGACTGTTAATTCACCAGTGGCTGAAAATTTTAATGGCATTTTAAAATAGTACATGTAACATATGCAAATGTTAAATCATTCAAAGTAAAAATTGTGAAAGATAGTGTGGCTATTAAAATTAGAAGAAAACCTATAAATTGTAATTTTCAAAAAAAACGTTTCTTTTATGGTGTTATGCGAACATAAAATGTTTCAGTACTAATGTTTTGTTTCATATTAAAAAATTCATAGTGGTATATTTATTTTTAAAATATCAATTGCTGTCATATAGATAAAAATTAAAGCAAATATATAGTTCACCATATACTCTTTAAGTATTGTATAATATGGACCAAAACATTTCATCGGTAATTAAAATTACAAAATGACCTTTTTTGAATGATATTAGTCAACATTATTGGGCTGTATATATTGGGAGGTCAGTATTGCC
The DNA here is from genome assembly GCA_038380435.1 of Ryuthela nishihirai. NCBI lineage: Eukaryota > Metazoa > Arthropoda > Arachnida > Araneae > Heptathelidae > Ryuthela > Ryuthela nishihirai. The sequence goes on from JAWZYU010000012.1 coordinate 55,578,271, forward strand.
CATTGATGTGTATATTGACCAATAATTGGTAATTGGTCCATATTTTTCCCCATTTGTAAAATTACTCTACTTCAAGTTTTGTAAGAAGGTTAGATAAGGTATAATAATTTTTTTAATCTATAGGACAGAAAAGTTAAAATTTTCTTATTGTTTCTTTTGTAAATGACTGTGACTTCTTTCCAAAATTATTTTAAACTCCTAATATTTTGTATAATATTTGTATTAATATTTACACTTAATTAAATTAATATCTGTTATCAGGGATACTCTGTTGTAAATGTTTTTCTTTATGTAATGTCTTTTAACATGGAATGAACCTTGTGAAGACAATAATTACAAATACATGTTCTTTATAGTACATAAATGCAAAATTCTCATTCAGCCATGTTTTATACAAAAATAAATTAATTGAAATGAAATGGTGTATTGGTTATGTAAGAACCTGTATGAAACATCAATTTGTGTGCTTGCAGGTATACAGAAATATTAAATAGTGCATAAATGGTAGCTAGGTAGTCACTGTAAGGAGAGCTATGCACCAGCCTCCTGTGATGATGCATCGAATCGGCCAGGCCTAGCACCTAATATCCGACCCCGCCTTCTCGTGGTGTAGACTGTTAGTATCTTTCAAACGAGATACTCTCTTGTGGAAGTGAACGGAAGTGGAGGGCTGTCACATTAGTGTGGCCTACAGAACTGGACATCAGTGGCTACTTTTCCTTTTTTTTCTACCCTGCTGAGGAGTGGTCAACCACACAGGGTCCTGGTGCTGACCATATATACCAACCTGAACGGAATTATGGCGCTGAGCTTGATTATGGATCCTGATTTTGCTGTATTGGTGGGCTTTTGTCGAGGGAAAATCTTCCGCTGTGTTTTCTGTTTGTGGGTTGATAGCCCCTAGTGAATAGATTCACAGGATATGTTTATCAGCTGGTGGATAATCCTGAGCAGAGGTCTTTGTTTCTATTGGCATCGTCAAATTCTACATTGGAGGAAGTCTTCCAGTGTAGATGGCTTCAGCCTTTAGTGGTGGGGGAACGGGTCTTTGCCCCATGTCTGCGATTAGGAGGCTGATATTGTCGGCATTCCCTCTCTCAATAAACATAGTTTCTTTAAACATCCCACTAACCATTTTCTCTCCATAGGTAGTTGGAATGTGAGGACTCTGCACAGAGCTTTTTCTCTTGATGTCCTCACACAAGAATTCCACCATTATAATTTAGATATTCTCGGCTTGCAAGAGACCAAATGGACAGATAAAGGTCAGATTCTTAAAAATAATCTTAAATTTCTCTTTTCAGGGAGGGACGACAATGAGCATCACCAAGGCGTGGGTCTGCTTCACAGCAGACACGCCAGTGATGCTCTTCTAGGATATGAGTGCATTAATGAAAGGTTCCTTACAGCAAAATCTCGGACAAGCGTTAAGCAAATTTAAAGCTTTCTGACCATAAGTAGTAAGTTTGCTGATTTGAGGCTTCTAGGTCAGATGGGAATCAAGGAAAATTCCTAAAAATTTATGTGTGTGTGCAGTATTAATAAGGATGTTGTAAATATGAAGATGAATGTCTGGGAATTTGCCTTTGGCGAATGGGACAACTGTTGTTTTGTCAGAGGAGAGCTGCAATCCCCACGTGTCAAAACAATCCTGTACTTTAATGAGTTTTACTTGCATGCACTCTTCTAAGGTGTGGAAGTGGTGTCCATTACCCCAAGTGGTGACATCATCTGCGTAAATGGTATTGTTGATATGTGGGGGGTAAAATATGGGTAATTTTTTCAGAAAGATGTTAAAGAGATTTGGGGATTTGGGGATAAAATGGATCCTTGTTTTACCCCTTGGCTGTCGAAATCGCCTGACCTCAATCCCATAGAAGACTTATAGGGCCATTTGGATCGACCGGTTCAGCATGCAGACCCATAACCACGTCATTTCTGGAACCTCTGTGCTCTGCTGCAGTACAAATTGGCGCATGTGGTTCTGGCAAACTTCCAGGGCCTCATTGCGTCCATGCCACGCCGTTGTCATACGGTGCAGGTAATCCAAGGGGGTGAGGGGTATGTTAGTAGTGTGTTCTTCAAATTGTTTGGAGGTGTCAGAGGGGAGGCTAGAGACATAAGAGGGAATTGGGGTGTAGTCTGAGGATGAGGAAGTAGACGGTTCTTGGCCTTTAGCCGATTCATTTGTAGAGACCTGTTTTTCCCGACGTCTACTCATCATAGTCATAATAAAATATCATAATATCGCCTATGAAAGCTTTTCAAATGAAGAAGTTCCGGTTTCAGGTCCAAGGACACGCCATAACAGTTCTGGATTGACTTGCTTCACAAATGTATGACCTGAAAGTCAATCTGCCATCGATGGGTGCTGCTATGCTGCCATCGCAGTAATCGAGGCCTGCCGCATGCGAAGATTGGTACCGCCGTCGCAGAGTTTCCAAGTGGACGTTAGTACGCTGCTTGCCAACGCATTTGACACATCTCGGGGAGTTAAAGCAGTTACCTTGAGGTGTGCCTATAACGCTTGGATTTCTGACATTGCGTTGCTCCTTTCCTTCTTTGAAAGGACTCAACAGTGATCTTTAGATTGAAAAGATCAGTGAGATTGAAGATCTGTTTGTTGGCATCTGTTTTTGCCAGCTCAATGGGGAATAAAGGTAAGAGAGTCTTATTTCTTAAGTTGAGAAACTTTAAGGATCATGAAACACATTCCTGACGACTCCTGTGCCAGTTCTTCACAGGAGATGCCATCCGAAATGTTCTTCATGATCACCTTCAAGTTTTTTTCTGACTTCAGCTGGTATGTATGAAAAGCAAATTTTTCTTTCCCAACGAAATTTAAAAAAGTTCTATAGTCTTGACCGCATTCCGTTTGACTCTAATGGTCTCCTCAGATTTTTTTTTGCTGTAAATGCTTCGAGAGCCAATATAACCAACTTTTTGGGAGTATTCAGCGAATATTTAGGTTGCCTCAAAACTATTGTGGTATTTTATCCCTCTTAACTTTAGTCTGAAGTGAGGAAATGTTCTGTGTTTGTGAGGGTGTCTCTACATCTTCATTTATGTCATATTCGTCATCTGAAGCTCACTGGCTAGAGAATAAGGAATACTCTCTAGCCAGTTGTTTTGTGCGTGCAATGTTTTGACTAGTCATACAAGGTTCATCTATATTTAAGGACCTTCTGAATCCCTTTTTAGCAGGTTTGAATCCTTGATCACAGTCATGTAACTTGCTTTGTCATTATCTTCAATAGGTAAATGATCCATTACCAACACTGGTGGCAGCAGTGAGCTGCATAGTAGCATTACTGCCACAGTAAAAATAAATGAATATCGTTAAGAATAAAAACACTTAAATATTTGTTAGTTTTTGTCTCTTTCGCAGAACTTTCGGTTTCCTTGGTGTCACTAGCAGTTAGACAAGGTTTTCATTAACAGTAATCCACATTAAAAGATAGACTGAGTTTGGTGCCTCTGAATTGAAGAAATATTCTGCTGCCCTAGTCTTAAAGTTTTCATTGCGAATTTCTCCTGATCATTTAACCTATTAAATGGATATTCCGAAAACTGAAGGAAACTACGAAATAGTTTACCACAACATAAAACTAAACGCAACTGTTAACGTTCATTTAACACACACAATAACCAACTGTCATTCCCCTTTCTACACAAGAAATTGTAACTCCGAGATCCCAGCTCTTAAAGCTCATATCCATGCAAATGAATGATATTTATTCAAAAGGCACACCTAAAAGTTTCAGTCAATAGGTTTCGCCCTTTTAAAGTTTAACCCTGTCATCACGTTCAGATATGTGTGCAATGCATTTTCAAAAAAGCTACTTAAATCAACCTGCAATTCTTACATCAATTATTTTTGCTACGTTAAAAGAAATGACTTTTTAATTAATTGCGAAAAACAGAGTAGTTGCGTGTGTATCAACATTACCATATTTATTCACATATGACAAATATTTTTAGGAAATTTATAGAAACGAAATTGGAATTCCTTTCCTGAAAGTTTCTGTTCAGAGTGATCACACAATAAATTATGATGACTATACAGAACATCTTTAAATCACAAACATTAAAATAAACAAATAATCCTTCAAGACGAGTCACTTTATATGTCATGGCGAAAAGTCTGTGAGGAAGGCGAGACCTCAGCAGAAAGACAGCACAAAATGATTTAACTACCATTTATTATAAATGCGATTTATTCATATATAAATTTGAACCGTCATAATTCGGATAGAAAGTGTTCAAAATTCATATATTTTAGTCCTTTGTCGATCACAGGGGTTACATTCCTTATGATCTCCACAAACGACAAATCCTTCAGAATAAAGTTTTATGGGAAAATATATTTCAGGAATTTTAATTACTTCTGAGGTAACATATTGGGGTTTAGGAGTGTGGGTGTTTAGGAAGAGGCGACGGTTGCAAGTGATAACTCATTTAATATTTATTAACCAGCATTACAGCTGGTAATCCATGTATTTTCAATGCAAACAAGGAAGTAGAACTGACAAAATAAAAAATAAATAAATACCCCCTCAAGCAGCTGCTTGCCACAGAGGTTTGACAGGAACCTGTCAGTTTATATGCCATAGTAGAAAGTCTGAGAGGATGGCAGGCCCTCAGCAGAAAAACGACACAAACAGCCATGCCTTACCCAGGGCTCGAACCCAGGTCCCTTAGATCAGTAGCCAAGTGCGCTAACCACTCGGCCATGGGATTGTTCAAAATATTTGTAGAAAGCTTAGCCTGTCTAACGATGACAGAAGTCTCACCTTCAATAACCTTGACATCCTTATTCCTCAATCCCTGGTGACATTCTGTTTCTGGTTACACTCATTATTTAATATCTGATAAAATTCTCTGTTGTTGTTTTCGCTGATTTGTCAGCTAGGTTATCAATAAGAAATATTTTCATCTGCTTTCAATTAATCGGGAACACTTTTATTTAAGTCTGTAATTCTGTCTGTTAATACTAGTACAGTGTTGATTAAACTTAAGGAACCTAAACGCACAGCGAATCAGTCGCGTAAAATCAGCTTATTTGGTGGTTTAGCACAAATCGCTGCCATCTATCATGCACAAAGATAATGATAAAATCAAACTGATCGTAAGAAATCAATTCCATTTTCCTTACTAAGAGTTTCTCCTCCTTGTTGCCAGTGGAGATAAATGGTAGAATTTCCTTTAATGGAAGGCCACCTGGTGCAAAATGTCCCTAGCCGAAATTCGAAATTATAGCCAGGTAGTGTGTATAAATGGTTGTCGTGTGAAGTAAACCTCTCTTCAGTAATTGCAAAAAGAAGAAAAAGTGTCAACAGAATTTGAAATCAGAAGGGCAAATTAATCTAATTAATTCTCGTTTTTGTCAAAATGCTTAGTTTTATCACTTTTAAGCATTGTAACACACGAAGATGGAAGAAGACTTTGCAATTTACAAACATTCGTCTATCCTGCACAATAGTGCATTTGGCCATTGCAGCCCAATTCTAATATAGCCCATTTTGACGTTGTTACATCAACCTCATTCTACGTCTGTCAGATTTCCTTGAGCTTTAGGAAGACTATTTATATCTCTATTGATAACCTGTTCTTCATGGCCAAACCTACGGAATGTAGCAGGAGTAAGATGCTGCTCAAAGGTTATTGATGACTACTTGTATAACTTCATCAATATTTGTATAATTAAATCAGTTAATTATCCACGATACTGCGCAAGCATCTGCAATCAAAAGCATCAAACTTCCTCTTATCTTGCTTATAATGGATGCAATCTTTATTACCAATTCAAATTTAGAAAAGTCCATATTATTACAGACTCTAAATTTACTTTTTGAGTTTTACGCCTATTTTTCCACAATCGAGAGATTCTTAAAAATTCAAGAAGTAGGGTACATTTCAAATTAAATTTAATGTCGCATATTATTAGTATTTGTTACACAACAGCAAAGCGTATGTGCCAACTTTAAAAGCAATTGAGGCGAACAAATTATCAGTCAGTTTTCAGTCAACTGATTTATTAGATCATTGACTGATTGGCAAATAATTGATGGATCAATCAACCATTGACGACGAGAACTATCGATGCATCAGTTGCGTAGTATTAATTGCCTGTAATGTTGACGTACGCAACACAACTGTCACACATCTCCTAAGAAAGTGAAACCCAGAAAATTGCTTACTCCCACTTTACCGATAAACGCACGGAGGCAATTCAATTGAATGTGTGAAGTGGACACATTGTGCATTTTAACGAAAAACCAGATGGCTAAAAAGTTTTTAGCCGAAGAGTAAAAAAAATTAATAATCCTTCAATCACCTGCTTTCCACAGAGGTTTGACAGGAAGCCTGTCAGTATAATACGTCGTAGACAAGGTCTATAGAGAAAAGCGAGACCTCGGTAGAAAGACCACACAGAAACAATCACACTTTATCAGGGGCTCGAACCCAGATCCCTTTGATGTGTAGCCAAACGTGCTAACCACATTGCCCCATGTGAGCTACGCTTGCACCCAAGCAGATTAGGCTATAGTGGCAAAGTTACCGATTACTGTGTAACTGAGTTATTAAATTTTCGTCTTTCTTCGATAAACCCAAACCATTGCAAAATTTTTTTTTAAGTTGTTCAAAATCTATTTCGATGATAACATGTGCGTAACGTGTGCATAAATTTTGTTATATTTGTGTCACGATTATGTTATTTATATTTTTTATGGCAATAAATTATTATGAAAGATTTGCTCTCATCATTTCATAAGCTTCTGTTTGAAATTTGCAATAGCCACGTTGCATTTATGTGAAAGTAATAAATGGAATATTTTCAATTATGTAAGACGTAAAATTATATTATTAAATAGTGGCATTTCAGTGTTGAATGAAGTTCATTTTTACGTATACTGCTTTCTTAGTTCCTTAGTTCCAATATAACGAAAGAATTATAAATTGCAATAGGAAAAAAAAGTAGCTAAGTGCATTTAAAAAAATAGAAAACCCCTGTTTTAAAGTATGAATGCAATGTAACATTTTAATACTGATAGCGATGAGATATAATGAATTGGACCTGATAACTTTTTTAATTGATAATGTGATAACTTTTTAAATTTGAAATGTACTGTCATGACAGAATTGCGAAACGCGAGAGAGATGTTCAGAAACAATCATCACAAATCGAAATTAAATAATATACAACGATCATGATTTCATACATCCAAAACATCTTTCATTATATTCTGAGATATGCAATAGAAATACCATTTACTTCATTTGCATTCTTTTACAGATATTGCACGTCTGTAACTCTGTGAAGAATAAATTTCGAATCCTTATAACCCTGAAACCAAAGCTTTGGGTCTTGAATCGGAGGTGGAACTGCCAGAAACAGTTTTTTTTTTCGCCCGGAGCTTAAAAGTGTGGCAAAATTTTTTCATTTGGGGCTTCAGATATTTTTACTCTTTTGTTACGTACAACAAAATGGAGAAATCTATCCAATCGAGTGCAAACCGAATGACCACATTTTTAGCATCAGAATTTCAAATTTCTGGCATAAATAAATATATCTGGCAATATCTTCTGAAATTGGTCGTCAGTGCCGGAACTAGGGAGGGGCGAGCGAAACACTAGTTCCAGAAGCAGATTTCTAAAGGGAGGACTTTATTGCCAGTTCTTTATTTATTACCTTTTACAGCAATGATAACCAACGCGGGGACTAAACCCTCAGAGTGTTTTATGATAAGAAGAAGCTGCACGTAATGGACAGAAAAAGGGAAACGGTGAATAATTACTGAAGAATTCGTTAATAACCTTTGAGTGAATGTTTTTGTATTAATGATCGTTTGTAGCTATTGCACTAGTAATCATTCCTCATTAAGTAGTTATTCTCAGAAGTCACATTTGTTAGCAATTCCAAGCATTCAGCAAAAGGAAGTTTGGTGAAATAAGTTATCAAACACAATCATTTGCTTCTCGAAATAAAAATTCTGTTAATTTTAGCAGATCTGAAGTTCATTTAAAAAATACGGTACTTCAAAATTATTGACGTTTTAAAGATTACACCTCATATCACACTCAAGACGGATGTTCTAAACAGTAATTAGTTACAATCTCAGAGCTTTATATTATCCATGTATATGTTAGAGTGTTTGTGTATTTCTCTTTTTGTTTATCTAGAACTCCTCTTGAAGGGTAAGAGCTAGGGCAACAAATTTCGGTGTAGCAGGTTTTTTTATTTACCTCTGAGCGGCACTTTTTTTTTTTTACAAATAATGGGCTAACTGACCAATATAAAGTTCTTTCTTAGCGTGATCTACATGAATACGAAAATTTGGCTCCACACATTTCTTCCGCCCTAAAATTCGGAGGAAGAACTAAACGAAAATACATATGTAGAATCATCAAATTCGGTATATACAAGTAATGAACAGAAAAATGGAAACACTAAGGTCTACTGCAAGCCTTCGGTTTATGTTAAGCAGCGGCATGTAGTTGCCACTGATGAAGGCACGAAACTTGCAAATGACATCCCAGCCTGCTTAGCGTCATGTATATAAAGGTAAACCCAGTGTACCTGCATGTAATTATTGATACCATATAGTCAAGAGAAGACCTTAGCGATTTCGAAAGGGGCATAATTGTTGGAGTGCGTGAGGCCGGGAGCTTCTGTCACTACGATAGCTCAGCTCACTAAACTCGGAAACATGTTTCACGAGAAACAGTTTCCAAGATCCTGTTTGCAGGGGAATCTAAAGAGAAGACATCATATGCAAAAGGCAAAGAGTGGGCGAAAGCGCATACTGAGGAATCGAGACATTAGGATTAGTGCGATGCGCAGTGAAACCGACAAGCTACAACTGATCAATTTGTGCACGGATTTTAACGTGTGGCCTGAGAGGCCAGTTTCGTCAAAAACGGTACTTCGAGAACTCCATATAGTTGAATATGAGGGTCCAGTTGCACTTCACAAGCCACTCATCATATCTGTCAATGCATGTCATCGTGCAGTGGGCAAGAGCACGAGCAGTAGAGGAATATGTTGTCTGACGAATCATCCTACACTTTGTTTCCATCAAGTGGATGAGTGCACGTATGGTGCCAATAGAAGGAAGCTTACAACTTTCAATGGTTGTTTCCTACTGTTAAGAATTCTGGCGATTCTGTAATGATGTAGAGTGCTTTCTCGTGGCATGGTTTGGGTGCACTCATTCCGTTAGAAGGCAAGATTAATTCACTATATGGCAGTCCTGAATGCTCGTCTTCAACCAATTGTACAGCCCTTCTTTCATGAACAGAAAGTTGTCTTTCAAGATGATAATGTTTTCATCCTCGGAACACATATGATTATCAGGTGGTTTGAGGAGCATGAGACTGAACTCGTCACAACATGGCTACCACAGTCACCAGATATCAACCGTGTGTAAAATGTATGGGAACTTCTGGAACGACGTCTCAGGCAGCGTTTTCCAGCTCAATCGAACAAGCAGGAATTGATCACGCTTCTTTTGAACTAATGGTATCGTATCCCTCCTGCTGCCTTTCAGACAGTGTTACGACGACGTATACAGAACTCACATGGCTGTCCAACACTGTAGTAATGATTATGCTTTGCCGTTTCCCTTTTTCCGTCCATTACGTGTAGCTTCTTCTTATCATAAAACACACTGAGGGTTTAGTCCCCGCGTCGGTTATCATTGCTGTAAATGATAATAAATAAAGAATTAGCAATAATGTCCGCCCTTTAGAATTCTGCTTCTGGAACTGGTGTTTCGCTCGTCCAGCCCAGCCTAGTTCCGGCACTGACGACCAATTTCAAAATATATTGCCAGATATATTTGTTCATGCCAGATATTTGAAATTCTGATGCTAAAATGTAGTCATACGGTTTGCACTCGCAACAATGAGTTGGGCCCCTTTCCCCAAGAGGTGAGAAAATGCAATTTCTTTGTTTTCGGAGGTAATGGAAAAAATTCTTTTTGGATTGCGTAAGAACTAATGAAATGTTATGATTCATATTTTTAATTCTCCAGAAGGTTTTTATTTCCATCGTCAGAGGGCGCTAAATGCAAAAGTTTAAAGAGAGATTGCAAAAGTTCATTTATCGTAGAAATTTGAAATTTTGATGTTACAGTGTGATGACTTCAGGGATAAGGAAGCAATCATTGGGAGCAATGATTTGCTTCCTTATCCCTGAAGGGAGGGAGGAGGGAAATGAATAAATTTTTTTAAGAGTTGTTTTTAATCTATAAGCATGGATTTTTTCATCACAATTTTTTTACCAATTACAGAAACACTGAAGTTTAAGAAAATAATTTTTATGTGCATTTTTTCCCGGCCGAAACCTAATTCAGGGTCAAGTAATATATTAATGATTTTTATCAATGATTTCTGAAAACTTTTACATTAGATTTTTGATGTAATTAAAGGTTTTTATCTGTTGCAATGTTTAATTCTTCGATAAATGTTTTTGAATTTGCAATTCGTTTTATTTTGTGACCTATGTATAACTGTATCCAGCCACATTTTAACTGCATTTTTGAAAATAGTACGATAAAAAATAATATAATTATTTACTTTCACTTGATATGAAAAAGCTAGCATATCCCGATATTTACAAAAAGAGAATAATAATAAGCTATTTACAATAAAACTAGAAGAACTCATATCACCTCTGTCAAATATGGGAATCTCATTGTCAAAGTAAATGAAGTGTTTTGTTTACCAAGTTTTGCACTCCTTAAAAGTTTTAATTCAAAATAATGGACAATTTTGATCGTTTGAATACGGTTATAAGAAGCGACTAACTCATGGGGCTGATGCTGCTTGCACAATACTAAAAGCAGTGGCAGATATCGCATAGGAGCATGAGGCATTGGTCTAGACTAGGGGGTTCCTAACGTAGGGTACGCCGGTAAATTTTTTGGGGTACGCCGTGAGAGCTCAAGAGTCGCTAGATCTAGTAACAAAGTAAAAATAACCATTGCTATATTATAACTATAGTTTTGTCTGTCTATACAAGGGGTACGCCAGTTACATACACATTTCCAGGGTGTACGTGAAGCATAAAAGGTTGAGAACCACTGATATATATGTTTTATTTTATTCCCATTGTTATACTATAACTATAGTTTTATCTGTCTATACAAGGGGTACGCCAGTTACATACACATTTCCAGGGGGTACGTGAAGCATAAAAGGTTGAGAACCACTGATATATATGTTTTATTTTATTCCCATTGTTATACTATAACTATAGTTTTATCTATCTATACAAGGGGTACGCCAGTTATATACACATTTCCACGGGGTACGTGAAGCATAAAAGGTTGAGAACCACTGATATATATGTTTTATTTTATTCCCATTGTTATACTATAACTATAGTTTTATCTATCTATACAAGGGGTACGCCAGTTACATACACATTTCCAGGGTGTACGTGAAGCATAAAAGGTTGAGAACCACTGATATATATGTTTTATTTTATTCCCATTGTTATACTATAACTATAGTTTTATCTGTCTATACAAGGGGTACGCCAGTTACGTACACATTTCCAGGGGGTACGTGAAGCATAAAAGGTTGAGAACCACTGATATATATGTTTTATTTTATTCCCATTGTTATACTATAACTATAGTTTTATCTGTCTATACAAGGGGTACGCCAGTTACATACACATTTCCACGGGGTACGTGAAGCATAAAAGGTTGAGAACCACTGATATATATGTTTTATTTTATTCCCATTGTTATACTATAACTATAGTTTTGTCTGTCTATACAAGGGGTACGCCAGTTACATACACATTTCCAGGGGGTACGTGAAGCATAAAAGGTTGAGAACCACTGATATATATGTTTTATTTTATTCCCATTGTTATACTATAACTATAGTTTTGTCTGTCTATACAAGGGGTACGCCAGTTACATACACATTTCCAGGGGGTACGTGAAGCATAAAAGGTTGAGAACCACTGATATATATGTTTTATTTTATTCCCATTGTTATACTATAACTATAGTTTTATCTATCTATACAAGGGGTACGCCAGTTACATACACATTTCCACGGGGTACGTGAAGCAATAAAAGGTTGAGAACCACTGATATATATGTTTTATTTTATTCCCATTGTTATACTATAACTATAGTTTTATCTATCTATACAAGGGGTACGCCAGTTACATACACATTTCCAGGGTGTACGTGAAGCATAAAAGGTTGAGAACCACTGATATATATGTTTTATTTTATTCCCATTGTTATACTATAACTATAGTTTTATCTATCTATACAAGGGGTACGCCAGTTACATACACATTTCCAGGGGGTACGTGAAGCATAAAAGGTTGAGAACCACTGATATATATGTTTTATTTTATTCCCATTGTTATACTATAACTATAGTTTTATCTATCTATACAAGGGGTACGCCAGTTACATACACATTTCCAGGGTGTACGTGAAGCATAAAAGGTTGAGAACCACTGATATATATGTTTTATTTTATTCCCATTGTTATACTATAACTATACTTTTATCTGTCTATACAAGGGGTACGCCAGTTACATACACATTTCCAGGGGGTACGTGAAGCATAAAAGGTTGAGAACCACTGATATATATGTTTTTTTTTATTCCCATTGTTATACTATAACTATAGTTTTATCTATCTATACAAGGGGTACGCCAGTTACATACACATTTCCACGGGGTACGTGAAGCATAAAAGGTTGAGAACCACTGATATATATGTTTTATTTTATTCCCATTGTTATACTATAACTATAGTTTTATCTATCTATACAAGGGGTACGCCAGTTACATACACATTTCCAGGGTGTACGTGAAGCATAAAAGGTTGAGAACCACTGATATATATGTTTTATTTTATTCCCATTGTTATACTATAACTATAGTTTTATCTGTCTATACAAGGGGTACGCCAGTTACATACACATTTCCAGGGGGTACGTGAAGCATAAAAGGTTGAGAACCACTGATATATATGTTTTATTTTATTCCCATTGTTATACTATATCTATAGTTTTATCTATCTATACAAGGGGTACGCCAGTTACATACACATTTTCACGGGGTACGTGAAGCATAAAAGGTTGAGAACCACTGATATATATGTTTTATTTTATTCCCATTGTTATACTATAACTATAGTTTTATCTATCTATACAAGGGGTACGCCAGTTACATACACATTTCCACGGGGTACGTGAAGCATAAAAGGTTGAGAACCACTGGTCTAGGGCTTCGATTCTAAAATGGACCTCAAAACTCGACCTTTTTGCAACATATTATGTTAAATACAGTAAATTAAACAGTTATTTACTTTCAATTATAATTAAGTTTCTGCTTATTTTTGAGTTTAAATAGTACTTATTAAAATTTCATTAATGCTTTTCTGCAATTCAATTTATTTAATCTGCTGTGTGCAATTTCACAATTTGTAAGTTGCAAACTGTTTTTAGAGGGACCATCCCCACCCCAGCCAAAAGATACAAAGACCCGAAGTGCTCAGAGAAGATTGCGGAAGGGGATTCACTAAACAGAAGCTATGAAACAGATGAGAGCATCCCATCAAGGTCATATGGCCTGTCCTCTTACGTGCACAGGATTTCGTTCTCCTGCACATAGTGTCTCAGCTAAAAGTCCCGTCTGACGGACGGCTTCTTTCGAAGATCATCGATATCCCCATTCTGATTGCAGGTAGAGTGGGGGGCGAAGCGGAGGCTTAGAGTAGATGCAGATAAATCTTAACTGTGGCACAAGTGGGACTAGAACCTGAGAACTACCCATTATGAGTGTGGCGTGCTACCGACTGAGCAGACGCTCAACTCTCACCCCTAATACTAAGAGCAACGAAAGGGAAGCTTGATATAAAAACGTTTGCATCCCTGGCACAGATCCATGCCTGGACTGATTCTGCAGCAAGACCTCCTTCCCAGAAAACTTCCTAGGTTTATGAGAAATTTTCAAATAATATGTGCTTCTTTTCTGTTATTAATTCTTAAATTTAGCTTACTCTACAAGTTCCACTTAAACGATATATGATTGAGAAAATGCTTAATGTATTGTGATTACGTTTAAGTAGTATACAAATTAAAATCCTGAAGTTTCAGTTTACAAACCAACAAGCAGATTGCATTAAATTTTGTTTCAAATCTAAAGATAATTCTAGATATTTCCATTTACTTTTCGATAATTGAATGAAGTTTCGACAATGAAAATATTGCAATATTTTCCCCTTTACTTTATTACATTCTTAAAGTGTTTATATTTCAATGAAAGATTAATGATAATATTAGTAATTTTTATTTAAGGATCAACTGATTAATATCCAACTAATAAACCTATTCAATTTCTTTCATGTGATCAGACATGTAGTATTATTTTTCTGGAAATTAATCTGAAAAATGTGATGCATAACGTTCTTTTATTTACCAGAAAGATCTGAAAATGGGGTATTGCAAATTTCCAATTTGTAAATGCAGCAATTTTTTGTATTTTATTAACTGTTCATTGAATCATTCCCACAAATACGTAAATTTATCTGCTGAGAAAATCATATTTATCATTTACTTTCCAGTGTTGTTTAACATTAGAGTTTCGAATGTAAAAATAATACTTCCTCACAGAGTTGTAATTCATCAGTAAATATTTTGCTGCAATTTTATGTGTACAATGCATTGTATATTCTGCAGTTATTAATACAATTTATCAAATTCTTTTATGATACTTTACAATGATAAAGGAAGCAGTGTCTTAAAATTAATCGAGCTATATTAATAAAGATTTAAGTACAGTCGCTCAAAAAAGTATCCGAACACTATGGTTGATTACAGAATTCAGGAAAAATATCTGGCAACGATTTTTTTAGAAATTAGTGATCTGGCAACCTTCATGTCACGTGACAAGAAGGTTGCCAGATCACTAATTTCTAAAAAAATCGTTTCCAGATATATTTTCTGAATTCTGTAATCAACCTTAGTGTTCGGATACTTTTTTGAGCGACTGTACCAATTTAACAAAATGAAATTTGCGCTCTGTGAATCTTTCTTATAACATTCTATACCACAATTACACTGTTTTCTACTGTATTATTATGTAACAAAAATGTGAAAAGATATATATATACATAATATATTCTATTTTTTAATTTTTTCGTATTGTTTAAAAAATTCAAGCATGGTTAAGATTGTTAGTAATTTTTTTAAGAAACATATTCTCAGAATGAAAAGATGTTGTATTATATTAAAATTTACTGTAGTCAAATGCTTTAGCGCTTGCTAAAATGATACTCCTAACTTTCATTAAAAGTCAATTTCAAACTCTGTTTCTAATAATTTTCAGGAGAGAATTGACCATAAAAGCTACAGATTCAGCTACTTGCTAGAAATATTCAAATCGTATTCTTCAGTAATACGAATAAAAAACGGCAAAAGATACTCAATAATATTAAAAATTGAAATAAGATTTTTAAACAATTAGTGCTGTGAACAAAACTGAAAGAACAGCACAAAAATGAGAAAAAATTATTTGACGAAGTGCGAGCTTAGAATAGTGAGGTCATGGTTTGGTTCATTGGCCTTCCGTTATGGGAGGTGTTGGCTGACCGGTAGGTCTTCTTCCTCTAACCATCTCTGAGACCTCGGGGTTCTTATGACATGCCCATTTAGCCTATTGTGTGCAAAAAAAAGTGCCGCTCAGAGTTAAAACAACCCATCGAACTTGGGAACTGCAGATTACAAATCTGGCGCGCTACCGACTGAGCCAACCCCGTCCCAACAAATTGTAGAAACCCACACTGATATAATGAGCAACGGACACAAAATAACCAATGAGATAGTATCTATAAAATAATGTTCAATCTTTATTAAATTAATACAAATATTTTATGCGCAAATCAATGACATGTACATTATGTAGGCAAATATAAACTCCTTAACCAGTTTCTTCCAGCCTTCTTGCCTTAAAAGGCTTACAGAATAAATCGTACTTCATATTAGGAAAAACTCAAAAGTAAACGTAGATGTCTTCGAAGTCGTAGTACTTTGGGTACTGGCACGGTAGATCTGCACGTTCTGTCTAGGCATGTAGATAGTTGAATGATTCAGGACGTTCCGTGGATTCACTAGTATAAAAGTCCCCTCTCATCTTCCTCAGCTCACCAATTACGTTTGTGGATGTCTCCACTTGGAACAAAAAAGGAAATATCGCAGCTTCTGCAACTTCAAAAATACGTTTTAATAAATACCGAAAAAAAAAAACTATATCTTAATTGAAAACTGCATTTTGCCCACCACCACCCATTACAGCGTAGCAGCGGATAGGGCTCCCTCCAAGAAATTGCCACGTCATCGCCCTTCCTTTGTGGGGTGGGGAAGGGGTGCTGTTTCCCGAGCCAACAGAATGCTCCTTCTTTCTGTGAATATATTAAATTTTTAAGAATTGATAAATGGTTGGACGTTTTTATTAGGAATTTACAGTGGTAGCTAAAAGACTTCTTTTTAAGAAAACAACTGGAAAATATATTGCCTAACTCCAATAGATCAGTAAACATAAATAAACCTAAAGAAACAATATATATATATATTTATTACAAATTCTACTAACTGAGCTACTTGTGCTCCACACATAAAATCTCTGGTATTTGGCTATGCTCAAAGTCATGTATAAGAGCCCTGCTTTGGTTGATTATTCTATATCATTTACTTATTTCTCGAACCTAACCCTTTTTTCCCCAGGAGCAGCTTTTACCGTCTACTAAATTAGCCTTTAACTGGAAGAGTAGTTGGGAGGCAAGCTTTTGTTCCAGAGAGCAAACGTTCTGTACTGAGGCAGTGGTCAAATGTCATGGATCTAGACACAATGTCTTCCAAGGGCCTGAAGCGGAAAAAAATAAAGGAGCCCTATAGTGTATAGTTGAAACAATCTGTAATATTATGAATGCAATTCACACAACAGTTTGGTAGCACAAGGTATTCCAAGGGGCCACTTAATATGCTTAGAAATAAATCTACACTTTCTGATAGCAATGATTTCGGAAGAAGGGCATACTAAAGCGAGGAATACCTTCCAGAATTCTCCTCTATCATATAATTCAAATGAACAAAAAAAAAATTATTACACGTCCCATTAAATGAAGGAAGATCCAGCAACATTTCATCTAAAAAAAGTATCATTCAATTAAGATTATTTCTGCCCAAGCTAAATAATTAATACTACTCAAACTATCGCTTTCGGTACTGTTCAGTTTTCATCTCGAAATACCAGGCACAATGGCCAAATTGGAAAAGAAATATAAAATTTTCATTTATTTAAATTTTACTTCATTTGGTTTACTTTTAAAAAAATAATTTTTTTTTCTTACATTAACCCTCTAAACCTGTGATTCGAATTCTTTACGAAATAATCAAGTATCATTGTCTAATCGTTTATGATATTTCTCGACCACATAATCTCACGCTCATCGAAGGCATTATTTTTACACATTTTAATTAATTTAAAGTCCCGATTTCTGGAGCACCATAATCTCGTCCTTACATTTTTTTTATATGAGTGGTTTCAGGAGTCTGGTCCCACATTCTCACTGGCTTTTGGTTTTATTTTTTTAAGTTATATTTTTTTTTTGTAAAGGACCGATTTCTGGAGCCCCATAATCTCGATTCCCTTGCACGCGTTACTTTCTCTCCTTGCATTTCTCTATATGACGAGTTTCTGGAGTCTTGGCCCCATATTCTCAGTCGCTTTTCCTAATTCTTTCCTCTTTAACATTTCAGAGGATCGATTTTTCTGGAGCCCCGTATTCTCGGTCACTTTCTAGACATTTTTTTGTTTTATTTTTTTAAGTTATATTTTTTTTGTAAAGGACCGATTTCTGGAGCCCCATAATCTCGATCCCCTTGCACGCGTTACTTTCTCTCCTTGTATTTCTCTATATGACGAGTTTCTGGAGTCTTGGCCCCACATTCTCAGTCGCTTTTCCTACTTCTCTCCTCTTTAATATTTCAGAGGACCGATTTCTGGAGCCCCGTATTCTCGGTCACTTTCTAGACATTTTTTGTTTTATTTTTTTAAGTTATATTTTTTTTGTAAAGGACCGATTTTTGGAGCCCCATAATCTCGATCCCCTTGCACGCGTTACTTTCTCTCCTTGCATTTGACGAGTTTCTGGAGTCTTGGCCCCACATTCTCAGTCGCTTTTCCTAATTCTCTCCTCTTTAACATTTCAGAGGATCGATTTCTGGAGCCCCGTATTCTCGGTCACTTTCTAGAAATTTTTTTGTTTTATTTTTTTAAGTTATATTTTTTTTTGTAAAGGACCGATTTCTGGAGCCCCATAATCTCGATCCCCTTCCACGCGTTACTTTCTCTCCTTGTATTTCTCTATATGACGAGTTTCTGGAGTCTTGGCCCCACATTCTCAGTCGCTTTTCCTACTTCTCTCCTCTTTAACATTTCAGAGGACCGATTTCTGGAGCCCCGTATTCTCGGTCACTTTCTAGACATTTTTTTGTTTTATTTTTTTAAGTTATATTTTTTTTGTAAAGGACCGATTTTTGGAGCCCCATAATCTCGATCCCCTTGCACGCGTTACTTTCTCTCCTTGCATTTGACGAGTTTCTGGAGTCTTGCCCCACATTCTCAGTCGCTTTTCCTAATTCTTTCCTCTTTAACATTTCAGAGGATCGATTTCTGGAGCCCCGTATTCTCGGTCACTTTCTAGACATTTTTTTGTTTTATTTTTTTAAGTTATATTTTTTTTTGTAAAGGACCGATTTCTGGAGCCCCATAATCTCGATCCCCTTCCACGCGTTACTTTCTCTCCTTGCATTTCTCTATGTGACGAGTTTCTGGAGTATTGGCCCCATATTCTCAGTCGCTTTTCCTAATTCTCTCCCCTTTAACATTTCAGAGGACCGATTTCTGGAGCCCCGTATTCTCGGTCACTTTCTAGACATTTTTTTGTTTTATTTTTTTAAGTTATATTTTTTTGTAAAGGACCGATTTCTGGAGCCCCATAATCTCGATCCCCTTGCACGCGTTACTTTCTCTCCTTGCATTTCTCTATATGACGAGTTTCTGGAGTATTGGCCCCATATTCTCAGTCGCTTTTCCTAATTCTCTCCTCTTTAACATTTCAGAGGACCGATTTCTGGAGCCCCGTATTCTCGGTCACTTTCTAGACATTTTTTTGTTTTCTTTTTTTAAGTTATATTTTTTTTGTAAAGGACCGATTTCTGGAGCCCCATAATCTCGATCCCCTTGCACGCGTTACTTTCTCTCCTTGTATTTGACGAGTTTCTGGAGTCTTGGCCCCACATTCTCAGTCGCTTTTCCTAATTCTCTCATCTTTAACATTTCACAGGACCGATTTCTGGAGCCCCGTATTCTCGGTCACTTTCTAGACATTTTTTTGTTTTATTTTTTTAAGTTATATTTTTTTGTAAAGGACCGATTTTTGGAGCCCCATAATCTCGATCCCCTTGCACGCGTTACTTTCTCTCCTTGCATTTGACGAGTTTCTGGAGTCTTGGCCCCACATTCTCAGTCGCTTTTCCTAATTCTCTCCCCTTTAACATTTCAGAGGACCGATTTCTGGAGCCCCGTATTCTCGGTCACTTTCTAGACATTTTTTTGTTTTATTTTTTTAAGTTATATTTTTTTGTAAAGGACCGATTTCTGGAGCCCCATAATCTCGATCCCCTTGCACGCGTTACTTTCTCTCCTTGCATTTCTCTATATGACGAGTTTCTGGAGTATTGGCCCCATATTCTCAGTCGCTTTTCCTAATTCTCTCCTCTTTAACATTTCAGAGGACCGATTTCTGGAGCCCCGTATTCTCGGTCACTTTCTAGACATTTTTTTGTTTTCTTTTTTTAAGTTATATTTTTTTTGTAAAGGACCGATTTCTGGAGCCCCATAATCTCGATCCCCTTGCACGCGTTACTTTCTCTCCTTGTATTTGACGAGTTTCTGGAGTCTTGGCCCCACATTCTCAGTCGCTTTTCCTAATTCTCTCATCTTTAACATTTCACAGGACCGATTTCTGGAGCCCCGTATTCTCGGTCACTTTCTAGACATTTTTTTGTTTTATTTTTTTAAGTTATATTTTTTTGTAAAGGACCGATTTTTGGAGCCCCATAATCTCGATCCCCTTGCACGCGTTACTTTCTCTCCTTGCATTTGACGAGTTTCTGGAGTCTTGGCCCCACATTCTCAGTCGCTTTTCCTAATTCTTTCCTCTTTAACATTTCAGAGGACCGATTTCTGGAGCCCCGTATTCTCGGTCACTTTCTAGAAATTTTTTTGTTTTATTTTTTTAAGTTATATTTTTTTTTGTAAAGGACCGATTTCTGGAGCCCCATAATCTCGATCCCCTTCCACGCGTTACTTTCTCTCCTTGTATTTCTCTATATGACGAGTTTCTGGAGTCTTGGCCCCACATTCTCAGTCGCTTTTCCTACTTCTCTCCTCTTTAACATTTCAGAGGACCGATTTCTGGAGCCCCGTATTCTCGGTCACTTTCTAGACATTTTTTTGTTTTATTTTTTTAAGTTATATTTTTTTTGTAAAGGACCGATTTTTGGAGCCCCATAATCTCGATCCCCTTGCACGCGTTACTTTCTCTCCTTGCATTTGACGAGTTTCTGGAGTCTTGGCCCCACATTCTCAGTCGCTTTTCCTAATTCTTTCCTCTTTAACATTTCAGAGGACCGATTTCTGGAGCCCCGTATTCTCGGTCACTTTCTAGATATTTTTTTGTTTTATTTTTTTAAGTTATATTTTTTTTTGTAAAGGACCGATTTCTGGAGCCCCATAATCTCGATCCCGTTCCACACGTTACTTTCTCTCCTTGCATTTCTCTATATGACGAGTTTCTGGAGTCTTGGCCCCACATTCTCAGTCGCGTTTCCTAATTCTCTCCTCTTTAACATTTCAGAGGACCGATTTCTGGAGCCCCGTATTCTCGGTCACTTTCTAGACATTTTTTTGTTTTATTTTTTTAAGTTATATTTTTTTGTAAAGGACCGATTTCTGGAGCCCCATAATCTCGATCCCCTTGCACACGTTACTTTCTCTCCTTGCATTTCTCTATATGACGAGTTTCTGGAGTCTTGGCCCCACATTCTCAATAGCTTTTGCTAATTCTTTCCTCTTTAACATTTCAGAGGACCGATTTCTGGAGCCCCCTATTCTCGGTCACTTTCTAGACATCTTTTTGTTTTATTTTTTTAAGTTATATTATTTTGTAAAGTACCGATTACAGGAGCCCCATAATCTCGATCCCCTTGCACACGTTACTTTCTCTCCTTGCATTTCTCTATATGACGAGTTTCTGGAGTCTTGGCCCAACATTCTCAATAGCTTTTGCTAATTCTTTCCTCTTTAACATTTCAGAGGACCGATTTCTGGAGACCCGTATTCTCGGTCACTTTCTAGACATCTTTTTGTTTTATTTTTTTAAGTTATATTTTTTTTTGTAAAGAACCGATTACTGGAGCCCCATAATCTCGATCCCCTTGCACGCATTACTTTCTCTCCTTGCATTTCTCTATATGACGAGTTTCTGGAGTCTTGGTCCCACATTCTCAGTCGCTTTTAATAATTCTCTCCTTTTTAACATTTCAGAGGACCGATTTCTGGAGACCCGTATTCTCGGTCACTTTCTAGACATTTTTTGTTTTATTTTTTTAAGTTATTTTTTTTGGAAAAGACCGATTTCTGGAGCCCCATAAACTCGATCCCCTTGCATGCGTTACTTTCTCTCCTTGCATTTCTCTATATGACGAGTTTCTGGAGTCTTCGCTCCACATTCTCAATAGCTTTTGCTAATTTTTCCTCTTTAACATTTCAGAGGACCGATTTCTGGAGCCCCGTATTCTCGGTCACTTTCTAGACATCTTTTTGTTTTATTTTTTTAAGTTATATTTTTTTTTTGTAAAGGACCGATTTCTGGAGCCCCATAATCTCGATCCCCTTGCACGCGTTACTTTCTCTCCTTGCATTTCTCTATATAACGAGTTTCTGGAGTCTTGGCTCCACATTCTCAGTAACGTTTCCTAATTCTTTCCCCTTTAACATTTCGTAGGACCGATTTCTGGAGCCCCGTATTCTCAGTCACTTTCTAGACTTTTTTTGTTTTATTTGTTTAAGTTATATTTTTTTTTGCAAAGAACCGATTACTGGAGCCCCATAATCTCGATCCCCTTGCACGCATTACTTTCTCTCCTTGCATTTCTCTATATGACGAGTTTCTGGAGTCTTGGTCCCACATTCTCAGTCGCTTTTAATAATTCTCTCCTTTTTAACATTTCAGAGGACCGATTTCTCGAGCCCCGTATTCTCGGTCACTTTCTAGACTTTTTTTGTTTTATTTTTTTAAGTTATATTTTTTTTATAAAGGACCGATTTCTGGAGCCCCATAATCTCGATCCTCTTGCACGCGTTACTTTGTCTCCTTGCATTTGACGAGTTTCTGGAGTCTTGGCCCCACATTCTCAGTCGCTTTTCCTAATTCTTTCGTCTTTAACATTTCAGAAGACCGATTTCTGGAGCCCCGTATTCTCGGTCACTTTCTAGATATTTTTTTGTTTTATTTTTTTAAGTTATATTTTTTTTTGTAAAGGACCGATTTCTGGAGCCCCATAATCTCGATCCCGTTCCACACGTTACTTTCTCTCCTTGCATTTCTCTATATGACGAGTTTCTGGAGTCTTGGCCCCACATTCTCAGTCGCTTTTCCTAATTCTTTCCTCTTTAACATTTCAGAGGATCGATTTCTGGAGCCCCGTATTCTCGGTCACTTTCTAGACATTTTTTTGTTTTATTTTTTTAAGTTATTTTTTTTGTAAAGGACCGATTTCTGGAGCCCCATAATCTCGATCCTCTTGCACGCGTTACTTTCTCTCCTTGCGTTTGACGAGTTTCTGGAGTCTTGGCCCCACATTCTCAGTCGCTTTTCCTAATTCTTTCCTCTTTAACATTTCAGAGGACCGATTTCTGGAGCCCCGTATTCTCGGTCACTTTCTAGATATTTTTTTGTTTTATTTTTTTAAGTTATATTTTTTTTTGTAAAGGACCGATTTCTGGAGCCCCATAATCTCGATCCCCTTGCACGCGTTAGTTTCTCTCCTTGTATTTCTCTATATGACGAGTTTCTGGAGTCTTGGACCCACATTCTCAGTCGCTTTTCCTAATTCTTTCCTCTTTAACATTTTAGAGGATCGATTTCTGGAGCCCCGTATTCTCGGTCGCTTTCTAGACATTTTTTTGTTTTATTTTTTTAAGTTATATTTTTTTTGTAAAGGACCGATTTCTGGAGCCCCATAATCTCGATCCTCTTGCACGCGTTACTTTCTCTCCTTGCGTTTGACGAGTTTCTGGAGTCTTGGCCCCACATTCTCAGTCGCTTTTCCTAATTCTTTCCTCTTTAACATTTCAGAGGACCGATTTCTGGAGCCCCGTATTCTCGGTCACTTTCTAGATATTTTTTTGTTTTATTTTTTTAAGTTATATTTTTTTTTGTAAAGGACCGATTTCTGGAGCCCCATAATCTCGATCCCGTTCCACACGTTACTTTCTCTCCTTGCATTTCTCTATATGACGAGTTTCTGGAGTCTTGGCCCCACATTCTCAGTCGCTTTTCCTAATTCTTTCCTCTTTAACATTTCAGAGGATCGATTTCTGGAGCCCCGTATTCTCGGTCACTTTCTAGATATTTTTTTGTTTTATTTTTTTAAGTTATATTTTTTTTGTAAAGGACCGATTTCTGGAGCCCCATAATCTCGATCCCCTTGCACGCGTTACTTTCTCTCCTTGTATTTCTCTATATGATGATTTTCTGGAGTCTTGGACCCAGATTCTCAGTCGCTTTTCCTAATTCTTTCCTCTTTAACATTTCGGAGGATTGATTTCTGGAGCCCCGTATTCTCGGTCACTTTCTAGACATTTTTCTGTTTATTTTTTTAAGTTATATTTTTTTTTGTAAAGGACCGATTTCTGGAGCCCCATAATCTCGATCCCCTTGCACGCGTTACTTTCTCTCCTTGTATTTCTCTATATGACGAGTTTCTGGAGTTTTCGACCCACATTCTCAGTCGCTTTTCCTAATTCTTTCCTCTTTAACATTTTAGAGGATCGATTTCTGGAGCCCCGTATTCTCGGTCGCTTTCTAGACATTTTTTTGTTTTATTTTTTTAAGTTATATTTTTTTTGTAAAGGACCGATTTCTGGAGCCCCATAATCTCGATCCCCTTGCACGCGTTACTTTCTCTCCTTGTATTTCTCTATATGACGAGTTTCTGGAGTCTTGGACCCAGATTCTCAGTCGCTTTTCCTAATTCTTTCCTCTTTAACATTTTAGAGGATCGATTTCTGGAGCCCCGTATTCTCGGTCGCTTTCTAGACATTTTTTTGTTTTATTTTTTTAAGTTATATTTTTTTTGTAAAGGACCGATTTCTGGAGCCCCATAATCTCGATCCCCTTGCACGCGTTACTTTCTCTCCTTGTATTTCTCTATATGACGAGTTTCTGGAGTCTTGGACCCACATTCTCAGTCGCTTTTCCTAATTCTTTCCTCTTTGACATTTCAGAGGATCGATTTCTGGAGCCCCGTATTCTCGGTCACTTTCTAGACATTTTTTTGTTTTATTTTTTTAAGTTATATTTTTTTTGTAAAGGACCGATTTCTGGAGCCCCATAATCTCGATCCCCTTGCACGCGTTACTTTCTCTCCTTGTATTTCTCTATATGACGAGTTTCTGGAGTCTTGGCCCCACATTCTCAGTCGCTTTTCCTAATTCTTTCCTCTTTAACATTTCAGAGGATCGATTTCTGGAGCCCCGTATTCTCGGTCACTTTCTAGACATTTTTTTGTTTCATTTTTTTAAGTTATATTTTTTTTGTAAAAGACCGATTTCTAGAGCCCCATAATCTCGATCCCCTTACACGCGTTACTTTCTCTCCTTGTATTTCTCTATATGACGAGTTTCTGGAGTCTTGGACCCATATTCTCAGTCGCTTTTCCTAATTCTTTCCTCTTTAACATTTCAGAGGATCGATTTCTGGAGCCCCGTATTCTCGGTCACTTTCTAGACATTTTTTTGTTTTATTTTTTTAAGTTATATTTTTTTGTAAAGGACCGATTTCTGGAGCCCCATAATCTCGATCCCCTTGCACACGTTACTTTCTCTCCTTGCATTTCTCTATATGACGAGTTTCTGGAGTCTTGGCCCAACATTCTCAATAGCTTTTGCTAATTCTTTCCTCTTTAACATTTCAGAGGATCGATTTCTGGAGCCCCGTATTCTCGGTCACTTTCTAGACATCTTTTTGTTTTGTTTCTTTAAGTTATATTTTTTTGTAAAGGACCGATTTCTGGAGCCCCATAATCTCGATCCCCTTGCACGCGTTACTTTCTCTCCTTGCATTTCTCTCTATGACGAGTTTCTGGAGTCTTGGCCCCACATTCTCAGTCGCTTTTCCTACTTCTCTCCTCTTTAATATTTCAGAGGACCGATTTCTGGAGCCCCGTATTCTCGGTCACTTTCTAGACATTTTTTTGTTTTATTTTTTTAAGTTATATTTTTTTTGTAAAGGACCGATTTCTGGAGCCCCATAATCTCGATCCCCTTGCACGCGTTACTTTCTCTCCTTGTATTTCTCTATATGACGAGTTTCTGGAGTCTTGGCCCCACATTCTCAGTCGCTTTTCCTACTTCTCTCCTCTTTAACATTTCAGAGGATCGATTTCTGGAGCCCCGTATTCTCAGTCACTTTCTAGACTTTTTTTGTTTTATTTTTTTAAGTTATATTTTTTTTGTAAAGGACCGATTTCTGGAGCCCCATAATCTCGATCCCCTTGCACGCGTTACTTTCTCTCCTTGCATTTCTCTATATGACGAGTTTGTGGAGTCTTGGCCCCACATTCTCAGTAACGTTTCCTAATTCTTTCCCCTTTAACATTTCGTAGGACCGATTTCTGGAGCCCCGTATTCTCAGTCACTTTCTAGACTTTTTTTGTTTTATTTTTTTAAGTTATATTTTTTTTGTAAAGGACTGATTTCTGGAGCCCCATAATCTCAATCCCCTTCCACGCGTTACTTTCTCTCCTTGCATTTCTCTATATGACGAGTTTCTGGAGTATTGGCCCCATATTCTCAGTCGCTTTTCCTAATTCTCTCCTCTTTAACATTTCAGAGGACCGATTTCTGGAGCCCCGTATTCTCGGTCACTTTCTAGACATTTTTTTGTTTTATTTTTTTAAGTTATATTTTTTTGTAAAGGACCGATTTCTGGAGCCCCATAATCTCGATCCCCTTGCACACGTTACTTTCTCTCCTTGCATTTCTCTATATGACGAGTTTCTGGAGTCTTGGCCCAACATTCTCAATAGCTTTTGCTAATTCTTTCCTCTTTAACATTTCAGAGGATCGATTTCTGGAGCCCCGTATTCTCGGTCACTTTCTAGACATCTTTTTGTTTTGTTTCTTTAAGTTATATTTTTTTGTAAAGGACCGATTTCTGGAGCCCCATAATCTCGATCCCCTTGCACGCGTTACTTTCTCTCCTTGCATTTCTCTAAATGACGAGTTTCTGGAGTCTTGGCCCCACATTCTCAGTCGCTTTTCCTAATTCTTTCATCTTTAACATTTCAGAGGACCGATTTCTGGAGCCCCATATTCTCGGTCACTTTCTAGACATTTTTTTTGTTTTATTTTTTTAAGTTATATTTTTTTTGTAAAGGACCGATTTCTGGAGCCCCATAATCTCGATCCCCTTGCACGCATTACTTTCTCTCCTTGTATTTCTCTCTATGACGAGTTTCTGGAGTCTTGGACCCACATTCTCAGTCGCTTTTCCTAATTCTTTCCTCTTTAACATTTCAGAGGATCGATTTCTGGAGCCCCGTATTCTCGGTCACTTTCTAGACATTTTTTTGTTTTGTTTCTTTAAGTTATATTTTTTTGTAAATGACCGATTTCTGGAGCCCCATAATCTCGATCCCCTTGCACGCGTTATTTTCTCCTTGCATTTCTCTAAATGACGAGTTTCTGGAGTCTTGGCCCCACATTCTCAGTCGCTTTTCCAAATTCTTTCGTCTTTAACATTTCAGAGGACCGATTTCTGGAGCCCCGTATTCTCGGTCACTTTCTAGACTTTTTTTTTTTGTTTTATTTCTTTAAGTTATATTTTTTTGCAAAGGATCGATTTCTGTAGCCCCATAATCCCGATCCCCTTGCACGCGTTACTTTCTCTCCTTGTATTTCTTTATATGATGAGTTTCTGCAGTCTTGACCCCACATTCTCTGTCGCGTTTCGTAATTCGTAAACCCTGTTGACTAATTTTATAGTGAGCTGAACTCTTGGAGCTCGTGTATCTCTTGATATCTCAATATATGACCACACGCGTCTCCTCTTTCGAATTCTTTCAACATTCAATCTCTTCCCACCTTTTTCTAAAATAATATTTCTAATGATATAAAGATAATGTTGTACTTACTTCATTCCTTGAAGGACTTACCTTATTCCCAGGGGTTCGAGGTGGATATGTCGGTAGCACACCAGGCTGATGATCTGCAGTCCCCAGGTTCGAACCCGAGACGTGCCTGCATTGAGAAGTTTCACCAATTAACTCCCAGACATCACTAGTGTTCTAAAGGAGTCCGCCAGGCAGATGGCCTTTGCAGGAGATCCATACCCTCTGCAGGTTAAAGAACAAAGTGAATGATCTTGACGGGAGGCTACCAACTGTATCCTAATAGCTGTCCATTTGATAATCTCTCCCCCCCCACCAAACCTGCTCTGATCCTTGGACTCTTTGTGACTTGGCCGTTTAGCCAAAGTGCCGCGCAAAGGTAAAATAATCTTCTGGAAATATTAGTCCAGTAGCCAAACGTCAGTTGCAATTTGCGATATTGTTGTAGATTCTTCGACAAGTCGCAATAAT
Source organism: Ryuthela nishihirai (assembly GCA_038380435.1). NCBI lineage: Eukaryota > Metazoa > Arthropoda > Arachnida > Araneae > Heptathelidae > Ryuthela > Ryuthela nishihirai. The sequence goes on from JAWZYU010000012.1 coordinate 55,606,250, forward strand.
CATCATTGGTCGTCAGACGTAATAGAACCTATCGACTGATGATCGATGACGACAATGTCGAAGCGTCAACTGCGCAGTCTCATAGTCTCCCCAATCGTCTCTAACGCTTATGATGCTGATTTTATTACTTTTTTGCATGCCCCCCCTCCTCGATACTCAAACTGGACAGCAGATTTAAAAAAAAAACTAAAAATACGTTCATTTGTTTAGCCAATGTCACTTCTAACAGTAATTTTCTTTACAGACGTAGTCTTTCTATTATCGACTACTGGCACTCTAACATTGTTTTGTTTGTTTTTAAATCGTAACAACTGGTTGTTAGGAAAGCAAATTACTGGCTTGAAACGAGAAAAACAGAACCCAATTCCTACGTATTTATTGTTTCTTAAAAAATAATACTCGCCGATTGCTGGTTTTTCTGTTTGCGGATTGGAAAATTTGCAGAAAATCGAGGCCAGTCGGGTGGGACGTTAAGGGTGGCCCTATGTGCAAACCTTGAATACGTTAATATGTACGCACTAAAAATAGTAATGTTTGAATAAATTTTTTGCAACATTAGTTTAGAATTAATTATTGAAATTCAAATCAGATTTCACATTAGCTAAATCTACTCTGATATTTTTCTGTCTGATTAAGAACTCCTTCGAATTCTAAAGAGCTGGGACCACCAAATTCTGTATCAGTTTCTCTTAATATAACCCAAACGATACGAGTTTTCGGTCCCATAAATTTCTCCCCTAAACCTCGTAAAAAGAAGTTGAATTGGTGATCCTCCTAACCGATGACAGATGGGACCAAAACAATCGGTATAAAGTGTGTCGTAGTTTGATTTAGTCGATAGCGTCCCAGTTTCGTAATCTGTAAATCAAATAAACCAGGCATACCATTAAGACCTCTGGTCGCAAAACAACGACCCCCACGACCAACCTGGAGAAAGCATTCGACGCCTGCCTTAATTACTTTGAACCCACCGACCTCACCATCAAAGTTCCATGTGAAGCTTTTGGAATAACTTAATGCCTTCCATTACATCCTTTGGATAGACTAGCATCAGCTGATGTTGTGTCACTTTTCCTCAATACCTCTGTACAAAAAGTTCTAAGTGTAATACAAGATAATCTGCAATGCCAAAACAGAGTTTCCTCATCCATAACGTGCGGTGTGATCAAAACGGTACAGTTCGTCACAGAAAATAAAATTTCAAGATAAATAACATTTATCTCCCTTTTTTCATATATTGATATCCCCTTATAACAGATTTAACAATGCTGAATTAAAATAAAAAGTTAATCACTCTCCGAGCTACTACTGGCAGATAGAGCACTCTAACATATCGAAAAAACTACCATTAGAATCGCTCTCGAGCAACTGAAAAATTGCAAAAGTTACGTGGATGATATCATTAGTATATATGTTAAGGTAAAAGTGATTAATCCGGCGATTATGCATAATCACCAATCATCTTGGTAAATTTGATATATTTCACTAAATTTCTTACTTTTACCGACGATTATACATAATTCCCAAATGAAGTTTGGATGACTGAAATTTTGAATATCTTTTATGATAAAGGCATGGTTCCTATGGATTTTACCAGAGCTATTGTTATCATTATTTTCAAAATCGCTGATCGCAGTTCTTGTGATAACTATAGGGGTATCAGCCTACTCTGTGTTTCAGGTAAAGTTCTTTCCATGATTGTGCTTAATAGAATTAAGAATCTGGTTGACAGGCAATTGCGTGATGAGTAATGTGGATTCAGAAGTGGCAGGGGATGTGTGGATCAGATATTTTCATTTAGGCAGATTCTTGAGAAATGTTTAGAGTTTCAGAAACCTTTGGTTGCTAGCTTTGTTGATCGTCATAATTTGTGGTTGATTGTGTGATCATATGGTATACCTGACAAGTTAGTTAACATAATGAAAGCTCTCTATAATAACACCGAGTCGTGTGCGAGAGTTGGTAAGTCTTGTAGCAATTGGTTTAGCATTACTTCTGGTGTTCGACAAGGATGCATTTTGTCTCCTTTTCTCTTTAGTTTGATTATTGATTATGTTATGCGAAATTCATTTCAAGGGAAAGATTTTGGCCTTAAATGGACTGGAGATACGAAAATTCCTGGTTTAGATTATGCTGATGATTTAGCCCTTTTGGCAAATGATGTTGATGAGATGAACTCTTTCATTCGAGCTGTTGATGAGACTGGTAGTAGAGTAGGTTTGGTTATAAACAGAGAGAAAACTAAAGTGATGAAAATTGGCCAGGCAGGCTGTGATTCAGTTAATCTGAATGGTTGCAGTCTTGAGCAGGTGTCACAGTTTAATTATCTTGGGAGCTATGTAACTGATACTGGTGATGTGCGGCATGAGATTAACAGACGAATAGGGATTGCTGCCGGGACTTTTAAGAATTTATGAAGAGTGTGGAGAAATAGGCGTATACACCTAAAGACTAAAATTAGACTGTATAATAGTTTGGTTCTTTCTAGGGTTAGTTATGGTAGTGAAACTTGGACACTCTGTAAACAAGATAACAAGAAACTTGATGCTTTTGATTCCAGATGCTTACGCAGTATCTTGGGCATTAGGTGGTTCAACTTTGTAACTAATGATAAGGTTAGGCAAAGGAGTTTGCAACCTCCTTTAAGCAGCATATTGTGCAGAGAGAGACTCCGTTGGTTTGGTCATGTTGCCCGTATGAATAATTATAGATTGGCGAATAGGGTTATGAACAGTGTGCCTAAAGGCTTCAGAAAGAAGGGGAGACCTAGGATGCGGTGGGCAGACAATGTCAAACAGGACCTTATTAGAATTGGTGTGCAGTGGTCAGATGCAGCAGATGTAGCTCAGGACAGACTTGCTTGGAGAACTAAATTGCACGGTCTGGTTGGACCTCCATGGCCCATGGCTGCTTGATGATGATGATGATGATAAATTTGATAAATATGCCAGAATTTCTCACTTTTACCGGCGATTATGTATAATTCCGAAATGAATTTGATAAGTCTGATATATTCCCCGAGTTATAGCACGCTTGGCTATCTGATCTAAGGGACTGGGTTCGAGCCCCGGGTAAGGCATGGATGTGTGTTTCGTTTTCTGCTGAGGTCCTGCCATCCTCACAGATCTTCTATTATGGCATATAAACTGACAGGCTCCTGTCAGACCTCTGTGGCAAGCAGCTGCTTGAGGGGATATTTATTTTTATTTATTTATAGGGTAAAAACCGTGAGAAACGCAATCTGACCTCTGAGAAACCAAAAAAGGCAGAAAAGGTGAAAAAGACACTTTCCACCCCTAAAATGTAAAGTCTAAAACAGGAATCCGTCGTCCGAATTATAAAAAAAACTGAAAAAATTTTTAAGCCCAATGAGAACAAATTAGTAAAGACGGCCATGTTAATCCTAGACTGGCGATTATGCATAATGTCCGGTAAATTTGATTAATTAAGTAAGATTTATCGTATTTACATATGGCATTATGCATAATCGCCAGTCTAGGATTAACATGGCCGTCTTTACTAATTCGTTCTCACTGGGCTTAAAATTTTTTGGAGTTTTTTTATAATTCGGACGACGGATTCCTGTTTTAGACTTTACATTTTAGGGGTGGAAAGTGTCTTTTTCACCTTTTCTGTCTTTTTTGGTTTCTCAGAGGTCAGATTGCGTTTCTCACGGTTTTTACCCTATAACTCGGGGTTATCAAATCAGACTTACCAAATTCATTTGGGAATTATACATAATCGCCGGTAAAAGTGCGAAATTCTGGCATATTTATCAAATTTGCCAACTTCATTTCGGAATTATGTATATTCGCCGGTAAAAGTGAGAAGTTTAGTGAAATTTATCAAACTTACCAAGATGATTGTTGATTATGCATAATAACCGGCGATTATGCATAATCGCCGGATTAATCACTTTTACCGTAACATATACAAGACAAGATGCAGGAATGTTTTTTACAGGAAAGAATATACGGACAGATGCAGGAATGAAATTTTACATGAGTTGCAATCACGAATTAATGAAATCTTTCCCACTCTTAAAGTAACGGCTGAAAAGGAAATTAAGGACCAATTACCCTTTTTGAGCAATTCCCCGCCCTGTCCACGGTCAGTAGGGGACACCGATGGGTTTGGAAAGGCCGCCGTCCGTCGGATGGGACGTTAAGCCGTGTACCCGTGTGCGGGAGAGCCATACCCTGCACACGTTAAAGAACACGCTGGATGGCCTTGACGGGAGGCAACCATCTGTCTCCCAACAGCTGTTCCAGTGGGTCCCCTCCCCCAACCTTCTCTGAGCCTTCGGGGTCCATGTGACCTGGCCATTTAGCCCATGGTGTGCAAAAAAGTGCCGCTCAGAGGTAAAACAACCCAACTCAACCCTTTTTGAGCATGCTACTACATCAGCAAGAGCAAACACTGGCAATTGAAATCTATCATAAGGCTACAGCGCCACCCATTATCAATCCATACGCCTCCAAACAGCCACTAACCCATAAAAAAATGCACTTAAAACAGCATTCCTAAGAAATATGAGATATGCCTCCACTACACAATTTTATTAAAAAAAAAAAAGAAAAAATATACTCGGATGCTCGAAATACGGTTTATCCGATAAAAAATATTAAAACTAGCCGAAAACATGGCAAGACATACTTGGCACAAAAATACCACAACCGACACGAAGCACATCAATCTAAGGAAAATAAGTTCACTCTAGGCATTCCGAACATTCCATGGCTAACTGATTCAGTGAAAAATGCAAGGCAATCTTACAATGACATAGCGCCAATTAAAAGGAGTAATACTGTAATCAATACAATTAAAATCGATCGGGACCAGAACGAAAACACAACAGGCGTATATAAAGTTTCCTTACACGAAGACACCCCCCATAGCCATAAACCATATTATGGCTCTCGAATTCGTATAAGAACCTCAAAGGGATATACGCTTAAAAAACAAACTATTTCATTGGCAAGTGTGAATTCTAATACAGGAATGACACCACAATTTGGGGGGGGGGGGGGAGTCGAAGTGGCTCACTTGGTTGAGCGTCAGGCTCGTATTCTGATGTTCCCAGCTTCGATACTCGGATGGGCGAGTGTTGAAAATTTATATCCGTAAAATTCCTCGTCGTGTCCACGATCAGTAGGAGATTCCGATGGGCTTCAAAGACCGCCGTCCGTCGGAATAGACGCTAAGCCGTGCCTCCGTGTGCGGGAGAGCTAAAACCTGTGCACATTAAAGAATACGCTGGATGGCTTTGATGGGAGGCTACCATCTGTCTCCCAAAAGCTATCCAGTGGTCTCCTTCCTCAACTTCCTCTGAGCCTTCGGGGTTTTTCTGTGGTTTGGCCATTTAGCCCATTGGAAAAAATGCGCTCAGAGGTAAAACAACAACCCAACAACCCCACAATTTAAACAGATTAAAATTATTTGAGCTCCTCCGACCAAGTTTCAATTGGATCTCCCTGAACAACTGGTGATATACGAACACAGATAAACGTGCTACAACCGAGGAAATTTAACACCCACCGCAAACATGGAAACTGCTATTTGATGAGCGCAGCACCAGTAAAGCATCCACCCCCCCCCCACCCCACCCCCTATAACCCTACCCAAGGCACATGAGCTTCGAAGTAGAACCGTTTCCATAACATCTGATGAAGATTTTACAAGTCGAAACGTATTAAGTAAAGGTGGTCAAAACATTATTGAGTGATCCGGTGAGTACCGGAAATCGGTGAATACAGGAAAAGGTTACTTCGCCTACTATGCAAGAAGTAACTGACATCTGTTACATCCTGTACTCACCGATCGAAATGGTATTTTGAATCACTAACTTCGGATAGCTCGGATAGTAATCTGTTATAGAAATATACTTACAACGAACTTCCTGTTAGCCGACTAAACAAAGGTCAGATTTCCGAGGGTGTAAGTCTTGCATACCTCCGTATATTCGGCTAACACAAACATTATTAAAGTTATATGCATGAAAAATAACTCCTGAGCTAAACTAATTTCAAAGAATAACAGAAATTTCATTCCCCATTCAAATCCCAATACACAAAATATTCCCCAACATTCACCATTTCTTACCAACGCGGTTTTACAGACGTCCGCACTTAATGCGGTGCAACCAATCTTCTGGGCGTCCGACGCCCGACAAACAGCAAGGATATTGGGCTAAATAAATAGAACAAGTATGCACTACCTATATTCACTACGGTATAAACACAAAACTCCCTGACTAGATAAATGGGATATTTAAAGTCTGGCCTACCTTGATTAGATGAGGATACGAAAAAGGACGACCTCGACGACTAGGAGGATGCTGCGTTGTAGGCAATTCTAACTGACAGAGCCATGGCCCCTTCTCCAACATTAACGCATTTTTCATTGTTTCGTAATGAATTACTCTGTTGCGTACAACAAGATTTTACTACTTAGTTTGTTACGAATAACAACAATGAAGTCAACGTAATGAATATTATCGTTATTTACAATGTCTCATCCCCGTTGCCAATGGCATGCGCAGAAACTTCCAAAGGGGGTTGACATGTTTACGTATATTTGGGGTTTCTTTCAGGATACGTTTGAATCTCTAATTTTTGAGACTTCCTTAGTAAATATGTGGCACTGAGATCGCAAGTGGGAGTGGTCATACCCTCAACTTTCCTCACAGACACACTTAGGTACGCCTAGGGTTGCCAATCTTCCCACATTATCAATGTTTTTCCCGCTTGTCGTACACATCCATACGGGACGCATTCCGGAAAACGTGCTGGCAGGGACAATATTTTCAATTGTTGGCCTCACTCAGTCTAACGTTAATTGTCCATCCGTAATAAATACACAGAGTAGCTGTAGAAATAGACTTCAATAATTATTATAAACATCTGGAAAAAAATTATCCCTGCCACAGCGGAATTGAACCCGCAACTCTCTATGTACATGCCAGAGCGTTCTACCGTTAAATCACGAGGCAGACGCTAAATTCTATCAGAATAAGACCAATAAATCTTTCACTGAGATGTGGCGGAGCTTGCGCCATCTATACTTCAGGAAAGACAACTTTTCCAATTGTTGCTAATGATTTATATGTTAATGAGGATATGGATGGATTTTTAATAATAACGCTTAAGTGTGATTGACGTTCTCATTAACATCTAAATCATTAGCACCAATTGGAAAAGTTGTTTCTCCTGAAGTATAGATGACGCAAGTCCCGCCACATCTCAGTGAGAGATTTACAGGAACTGAAACGTTATTTTAGCGTCTGATGAGTGGTTTAATGGTAGAGCGCTATGGAATGTATCTAAAGAGTTGCGGGTTCAATTCTTGCCGTAGCAGCGATAATTTTTTTCAGATGTTTGTAATAATTATTGAAGTCTATTTCTACAGGTAATCTGTGTATTTATCATGGATGGACAATTAACGTTAGACTGAGTGAGGCCAACAACTGAAAAGATTGTCCGTGTCAGCACGTCAAGAGGACGGAGTTCTTTCTCAAAAAACCCTTAAGGAGAGAATTCCATTCTGTGTGAACCAGAGTTCGGTTCTGTGTGAACCAAAGTACGGTTCTGTGTGAGCCAGGGTTCGGTTCTATGTAAACCAGGTAGTTTAGGCAACGACTAAGTATAAAGGTAGTTTAGTATAAAGGTAGTTAGGCGATCGGTATAAAGGTAGTTTAGGCAACGACTAAGATACGGTTCTGTGCTAACCAGGTAGCTTAGGCAAGAATTAAATATCCTCACGCCGAGTTTTGAGGTCGGTAAGGAGATTTCTGTAAAGTAGAGATTTCTACCTCTTCATATAAATGCTTGTCATAGCAAAGAAGCATTCAGATTAAATATGAGTTGATATTGGAAAAAGTCCAAAAGAACATCTAGGAAGCTAAATCATTCTGATCTTCAACGCAGCTAAGCTTCAAGAAATCGAGCACATTCGCATACATAAATATATGTGAGAATGTAAATAAACTTTGTGGTCTATCCACTACTCTTGTGCTTTAGTTTTTTTCTCATCTTTCTACACGACATTTAGCACAGCCAACACCACCTAGAGGAGAAGGCCGTACCACTGATTTGTGACGTCAGCTTTACTAGACCGGACTGCCGGCAGAATAGATTGAGAGATAGCTTATCCTTGTTCATAGAACTTCCCATTTAGATTTTGAATATTCACTAATAAATCATTAAAATAATTTGTTTTCATATAATTAAAAAAAAAATCCCACTTTTTTTCTAATTTTTTTTTTAGAGATAACTTTTTTTTTTGCTTTGATTAGTATTGATAAACCATTAATTACCGTTTCCGATTATACAGATAGCTTTAAATTATTATTTAGATAATAACACTCTTTAAATGTTCGGAAATTTCAAAACTTTTAACGAATTTTGCAAACGATCGATTAATGTATTGAACAAGTACTAAATTTTCATTCTTAAAGGATTCTAGAAGAGCGAAATATATTTAGAAAAAAACTACTTGTTACAAAATACCACAGATATCTATTTTTTTCACAAATATGTATGTATATATATATATGAGGTCGAAAACATTATTTAATGAAAACAGTATGTTTCAATATTGCATATTTTAAGAAAAACAACCAACAAATTCCACATTAAAAATACTTTTATTTACAATATGAGAAAACAAATATATATAGGATATACATTACAATGAAACAAATATTTCATTGTTTACTTTATTTTTAAGAAAATTGTGCAATTAAAACAGGAAAATTCACCCATCATATGGGAGAATTTTTAAGCAATATGAAGGAACTTAATATTGTGCAATACTATTTAAATGGAAAAGGAAAATTTTATGATATTCCCTTCATCCCAGTTGAACTCTTTTTTTTAAATAGTTTAATAATGAAAGCTATTTTTAAAATGCATCACATTAATAAAAACTGTTTCTAGGACAACTATGACTTTTAAATAAAAAGAAAAGAAAAATTGCTTTCCCAAACTTTTTCACCCTAATGCATATTAAAACTAATTTCTTCACATAACATAGAAATTTTTATCCTTTTTGCTATCATAATAAACTTTAATAATAGGAAAAAAAATTCTGAAGAAACATGAAAGCAACATCTAAATACATGTGGTCAAAAGGTTTGAACAGATTCAAAATACAACAGAAATATAAAATACAATGAGGGGTCAATGTACAGGTCACATTGAAATATCCATATACACTCAGTAATTATGAAACCTAATTCCATGTTATGTCAATGGAAAGCTAATTTCAAACCTTTGTAACTTTTAAAATGAGCTTTTATGAAAAAAAATGAAATGAAGATCAATTAAAGATCTCAATCAAATTTATCTAAATCTATGTTCATTAAAAATCAAAGAATTATGAAAACTGGGATATTTAATATGAACAATGGCTGTTTTAAAATATTGATCTGGGAAGTAGTTGAAATAAGTTAATCTCAAAACAGTATCCCATATTAAATTTTATTAGCATAGTTTTAGCAGAAAATGTAACAATTATTTAAATTTTCACCAACTCTGCAGAATGCTCATTACTGTTTAAGATGTTGATATATAATAAAATACCCCTTCAAACAGCTGCTTACAACAGAGGTCTGACATGAGACTGTAAGTTTATATGCCATAGTAGGTCTGTGAGGATGGCGGAAACCCGGCAGAGAAACAACACGAACAACCATGCCTTACCTAGGGCTCGAACCCAGGTTAGTAACCAAGCGAAGCCTCTTTAAATACTAAATGAATATTATTGGAATATAGAAAATTAAGATAGATTTTTAACTTATATATATTCAGTCATATTTTCCCATGAAATGTTTATTTTAGAAATTACAGAGCTTTGAAATTATCTTTCCATTGACATAACATGGGATTGCTTGGTCATAATTAACAGAGTGTATATGGGGTAGTTTCATGGCAGCAAACCCAGACTTTTATAACACAGAATTGAAAATATTTATGATAATATATTTGTACATACATGTAATAAGAAAAGATTTAACTTGTAAAATTTGCAGCTATATATATAATTAGTAGAATTGTAGCATCATCAGCAACTCAGATTTAATGACATTGCAAAACTTGAATTAAGTAAAAATAAAGTACTACAAGCAATATATATCAACTATTGAACATTTTACTAACATTGAATAGATAGAATTAGCATCTAAAATTTTCTTATATTTTTATAGAGGTCAAGCTGTTTCAAATGATTCAGTATATTCCAAATGTGCAAATCAAATTGAAGAATTAAAAAAATATCTAGATGTCATTTACATAAAGGTTGATGAAGTGGCAAAAATAAACTACACCAGTAGGTTCTTAATAGGATACCTTCCCAAAGGCAAGTCGACAAAATAACTTTAAATTTGTATGGGGTCAAAAATATACAGAACAGAAAAAAATATTTTGCTATTTTGTAAAGAGCATATACTTAACATGCCTGGAAACATATTAAATAAAAACATTATTCTAATCTTGACCTTCTGCAGAGTTTTTTAAATTTTAAATTTAATTTTTTTTAAATTTAGGTCATTAACTATTATGCATATCTTAACTGCCATATCTGGTGAAGATGCTTTCAAATGCTAAGAGCAACAGGGTATATTTCCTTTATAAACAGATATTCTTACACTAAAATTTTAATATTACTTGAACTCACTATCAGTGTGAAACCAATTATTAACAAAGAACTTGGAAGAAGAAAATATGTATCAGAACCAGTACAAGGTTTCTAATAACATAGTCAATCATCTCCCTCCAAGCAGAAACTGACACCCCCCAATGATACAGAAAACCTTATTGATCTGTTGACCAGGCTAGTTCATAGGCATATCAAACACCCATTGGCAATCACTATTAGAAATTTAAAAAATCCTACATTTGCAAGGCAGAAGAAGCCACAAGATATGCATATATATTAAAGAAAATCAAGGAATAAATTACTTCCTAAATCTCCCATGGCTTTTACAAAAACCAAAGATTGACACTTAAGGTTTCTGCTTATAATGTTCTCAATTTAAAGTAAGGAAGGAAAAATAATATTCAGAAAATTCTATTTGCAGTTTAATGAGTTTCACTTGATCATTTCATCCAGAAACTGGTGATATATGTTCCAACAGAAAATTATAAATTTCATACCCCACTAAATGCATGTATAACAGAAGCAATGAAATGGATTGGAAAGAAAACCATATACTGTCACATACTGCATCCATACTGAATAGCTGTCCAAACAAAAGCATCCACCCCAAGTATTTGATACATTGATAAAAAAATTTAAAGACAACCAAAAGTATAATTTATCTTCAGGGGTCCAGCCATAAAAGTATAGTGGGAAGTGAAAATGTTGTGGAATTGGCAAAAGATCACTCAAAAGTAACACTAAACACAATATTAAGAAAAAACCTACTAACAAGTGCAGGTAGAGATTCCCTTTGATCATAGATTTAGCCACAAAAGACATGAAATCAATAAAATAAAAATGAAATGAATCTAGTAGACCCTGTACAGTAGCAAAATATAGTTAAAGGAACTGAAAATAGCTATTGCAGCTTGCATGCAATAAAATTTCCACTAAAATATTGCAAAACATTTGACAATAAAGTTAACCAGTTTTTGTGTCTAAAAAACAATGGTTGAAACAATAGCACACCATTCCAAAGGGTTTTCCACCATTGTATTTATTGGGCTATAATTATTTGAAGGTGGGTCTATGATGTTGTGGAGACTTTTCCATTACAGTGTATCATTACTTTCCAAAAAGCTTCATGCTGATGAAAATGACAACCAGCTATTTTTACCTCCCTCCAAATTTGATATTTCTTAACCTGCTTTTTAACATTAGGTACTTTCAGGTACTTGCAGACTAACCAAGTACACGAGCAGATGGACAATCCAAAGACTCGTGTAATAAGAAAAATCAAACAGCATGCTTTATAGAAGATCCATGTTCAATTACTGGCTCAAAGCCTGTGGAAATTGTTTTCCAGATATTAAAGATGAATGAAGATAAATAAAGATAATTAAATAAAGAAATTATTAAACAGTTTAAAATAAATTATCTGCATTGGGTGAAATTAAGACATTGGATTCTGGATTCAATAAAATATTTACTTAAAAATATATTTACTTACAAATTTGATATCAGTGGTTGATATTTTTAACATGATTGAGATTACCAAACATAAATTTTTTAATTATATTAAATCTCATAAGAGTAATTTTTAAGGTGTGAAATTAGACAATCAGCATTTTGACTTTAACACAATATCAAATTGTATAAAAACATGCTGGTTTCTCTTTTAACATCAGATGGTGCAAAGTGGAGTTCACACACCTATGTAAGCAAAAGAAATATTGAGAATATGTACAAAAAAAAACCTGTGATGAATGATAAACACTAAAACAAAAGTCCAAACACCAACATCATACACGAAAGAAATTTATTCAGAACTGAAAACTATTTTTCCTTTGAAAGAAAAAAATATAATTTTGTTCAAAATAATTCTACAATCAGTGTATTTTTAAGATTTCAATCAAAATCCATGGTTGAAGATATTAATTCCCCCAAGGAGTGCACCTATAGTTATTCTACCAGTAAGCTAGTTTTTCTCAATATTTCTAGCCCTTCATTTATCATATAGAGTTCAGCTTGAAAGATAATGCTAACCATTTAACAGCATTCCACTGCTAACTTCGTACTAACCATAAAGTGCTATTGGTAATGCCATTAAAAGGTGATAATATAAAATAGAATGCGAAAAATCACACTGAACTGAAAATAATTTGAAACAAACTCTTATGAATGAATGCTTAAGCGTTTCAAATATTCCAGTCCAGGAATTGAGCCTGAAAACAACTCCAGTAATAAGTATATTATTTCAGACAATTTCGTCTTACTGCGATTTTCAGTACATTAGGTATAAATTTGTTTACATAGACAGCAACTGGCATATTAATGCTGAAAGGTATTAGGAATTGATTGGTCAGGAAGTTTACTGTTGTCAACAGTTTCTACAATAAACTTTTACCATTACATATCAGTAAAATCAAAAAACCTCAAATTTTTGTGATAATTTTTGGATTTCTTCAGTTGTAAAATCCAAACCAGTGGTCAGTACAGAGGATAAACTTTGAAGTTAACTAGAAAACAATATTCTTTGCATTTGTGGTGTTTAACATATTTATATTCACATAATAGATGAAATGACAGATATCCCCTCAAATATTCTCTAATATGATTATAGAATACATTTGTAACAAAATTAAAACAAAATCTGCAATCACATGCTATAAAGATATGACAGTAGACTGTTATACCTTTATTATAATATACCTGACTTATCTCATTTTACAATGAGAGTGATTGGAAATATATGCACTTTTCATTACTCCTTTGAAAGTAAAAAAATTCTTTAACTTTACTATTAAATCCTTTTTCAAAATATCCTTTCATTTATTAATTCATATGTACGCTAGATGTAGCCCACCCATTCTTTAATATCCACTATAACTTGACCTGATTTCAGAGATATAATTATGCAGATTAATTTAATGCTGAAAGTTATTAGGAATTGATTGGTCAGGAAGTTTACTGTAGTCGACAGTTTCTACAATGAACTTTTACCATTACCTGTCCTGCTTTTATTAAAAAATAGCTGATGTGTGAAGTAGGCAAAACTTCAACAGGAAAATAATACATATTCACAAAGCCATCTCTAGGCTTTGAACCTGGGTCCAATTTGTATCCAAGTATACTAGTAATAACACCAAAATAATTTCTAATACTTATGCAGAGATTTTATATTTAAAAGTAGGTTTTCCCATGATCTTGCCTTTGGTTTACATATGTATTTCAAGTTTAACAGTATTATCGTATTAACTTATACGAGATATATTTGAACTCTATGGATATATAAATATAGTGATATAACATTTGACCCTGAAACTATCCCAACAAAAGTACCAATTTCTTAACTTACTACTGTAATCTATTAAATAAAAAGTCTGGTCACTGTGAAATATTCTTTTCTATTTAAGCATTTTAGCATATGTACATTCGACATTTTTTATTCCAGCATATTAGGTTTCTTACTTAATAAAAATAACGTCAAATTAATCCATAACAGATCAATGATATTATATATGTATATTATATAAACGTAACATACAATAGTTAAAACGATAATTTTTACTTTAGAAGTTCATAAGTATGACAACAGATATTAATACAGAATAAAGTTCTTCTTACCTTGGATGCTTTCGTTGGACAGAAGTTTTGCCTTGGTATTGAACGAATCCATTTCTGTCGCAAATCGATATCTTCTGGAAATTTAAAAACAGAATATTTGTTCCCCATCGTAATTGCTCCTGCACTGAGGAACGCAGCAGCGCGATGGCATTTCGCTAAAAAAAATCAATGAACGTAATAACAAACCACACTAAATCATACGTTTTGCCGAACTAGCTAAACGCTAACAAAGGCAAGATGGAGGCGACGCTACTAGCCAGGGTCGACTAAAATTGACGTCATCAGAATCGCTTCACCGAGTGGTAGGGCCTTCTCCTCTAGGTGGTGTTGGCACAGCACGTCTGAGGCACATCTCAGCATGGGTGTAAAGCCTCGCGAACCTGCGGATTTACTTAGGTATGGGGAATGTTAATTAAGTGTACAAACTGATCTTCCCACATAAGTGCGTCGAAAAAATCGACACCTCCCCTTCCCAACTGCGACGCACGACATTTGGCTCAATCGCGACAGAACTGTTGTTGATGTGCGGAAGAAAATTTCCATTGTGCTAAAATAAAAAGTGTAATAAATTTCCGCTGTGCTGAAGAAGAAAAGGTGTAAGGTGTTCAGAAGATTCTGTGAATCTGTGTTATTCATTCCTTAAAAGTGAAGAAGCTGCAAGCTGTTCAGTGAACTAAGCCTCATCCAATTCAGTCGTCTAGAGCAGGGATAGGCAAACTTTTTTTGCAAAGGGCCAAATAGTAAATGCCAAGTTTTCCTCTGCGGGCCAAGAGGTAAACTTGAGGATATTTATATAGGTAAAGCTACTTAAATAACAAGAAAAAAAAAAATTTCACCAATTGCAAAAAGAGGCGGCGGGCCGTAGTTTGCCGACCCCTGGTCTAGAGGGTTCAATTTCCACGAGTTTTATCGTCGTCGAGATCCTTGCTGATTGTGACATGAGGCAAGGTTCGTCACTGCGGAAGAGGGTCCTCATTGTGGAAGGAGACTCCAGTTCCAGCAAACAAGGGAGCAGAAGCCGATCTTCGTGAGAGTAAAAGGTCTGTGGTTTTTCGGCCTTTTTTCATTTTTGTATAAGTTTTGAGTGGTTAGCGCGCTTGGCTACTGATCCAAGGGACCTGGGTTCGAGCCCCGGTTAAGGCATGTATGTATGTGTCGTTTTTCTGCTGAGGTCCTGCCATCCTCACAGAACTTCTACTACGGCATATAAACTGACAGGCTCCTGTCAGACCTCTGTGGCAAGCAGCTGCTTGGGGGGGTATTTATTTATTTATTTTTTTTTTTTTGAGTTCCCAATGATGCTGAGGAATCGAGATAAAACCAAGGGTGAAACTGAGCAGGACGGGAGCGTTGATTTAACCTGGCACATTGAAACTGGCGAAAGTGGGGAGTTAGCGATATTAGAAGGATTGATAGCGATTTTGGGGTAGAAGAGGGTGCTAGCGGATATGGTTCGAATCCGGTCAAAACGAATGTTTCATTCTCAGAGATGGAATATGAGATGATGAAGTAGCGTAGAGAGAAGGAAGAAAAGAGATTGGATAGAGAAGAAAGAAGATTGGAGTTGGAATAGAGAAGAAAGAAGATTGGAATTGGAATAGAGAAGAAAGAAGATTGGAATTGGAATAGAGAAGAAAGAAGATTGGAATTGGAATAGAGAAGAAAGAAGATTGGAATTGGAATAGAGAAGAAAGAAGATTGGAATTGAAATAGAGAAGAAAGAAGATTGGAATTGGAATAGAGACTAGTCTGCTGCCATTATGTAATATTCATCAAAGAATTATTAAAAAGGTTGTTAATTATGAATATTTGGGACAGATATGTAATCCTTTTTTAAACATTAGGCAACTTCATATATATAGAATCTTACTGTTTTAGTTTTCTAATCAAGACTGGTTTAAACCAAAAGAAATGAAATTTAAATCTAGAAAAAAAAAGGACTTTTCTTTCATGTTCCAAAGGCCAAAAAAAAAACTTTTGCAACATTATTTTATTTTCAAAGCACCAAAACTGTTTAATTCTTTAGATCATAGCCTTAAAAATGAAAAAAAACAACAACTATTCTTTGTTTAAAGATAATTGAAGAAATATATTGGTAATATTATTTATTCTGAAATCCTTATTTGTTTCAATTTTTTATTTCAATGCAGCCCTATATTTTGATAAAATAGCAAATTTTGGGATTATCAACTCTAATTGCTAATTTCATGTAGTGTGTCATATCTAGCTGTGAATTGTTGACTGAATTTCATTTAGGAGTGAATTTGGTAGCCTGGGCGGGTTTAATCCTCTTGGCCCAAAATGTAAAAAACAATATTTTTTAGTTTTGGTTTTTCTAATTTTATTTATCTGTTGTTTTTTTTTCAGTTGTATTATTGTTTATTATTCGATGTTCTTATCGACATCTAGACTGAATGCTTTTTCGAAGATACGTATTATAAATTTGTAAGAAATATCTGTTGCTGTTAAACTGGATGATGAATAAAATTATTATTATTATTTATAGAAAGAAGAAAGAGATAGGGAAGAAAGAAGAGAGAAAGGAAAAAGAGATAAGGAGATAGAAGAAAGAGATAGGGAAGAAAGAAGAGAAAAAGGAAAAAGAAATAAGGAGATAAAAGAAAGAGATAGTGAAATAGAACTTAGGCCATTAGGTATAGAAGAAGGAAGATGTAAAAGATATGGAAAGGGCAAAAAACAGTAGCTAAGGAAGTGAAAGTTCAGTGGATTCGGGAGATCTAAAAAAGAAGATACTAAACCCTACTAATTATCCTTTACCGAAAAAGCGGAGGAATTACCAGTTTATTTCGAACCGAGAGAGAAACTATTTAAACAGTAAGACATAATGGATGACTTGCAAAGAATGTTAGTACATCCACAACTAGGGGAGAGAGCACGAAACATTTTTACTCTGTTGAGTGAGGTGGAAATTCAAGATTATGAAAAAATTAAATCTGTAGTGTTGAAAGACAGTCAGTTGACTCTGTTATAGTACAAAAGGAAATTTGATAGCATGTTCAAGTTCTCTACGGAAACTTGGACTCAATTTTCATCTCGATTGAATAGTCATTTTAATTATTATCTGAAGAGTTGGAAAGTAGACAATTTCCAGAAATTAAAAGATTTAATATTAACCGACAAAATTAAAGACCTATTACCACGAGATGTTAAAAATCCCATTATGTTGGAGAAGAATGGATCTGGAAAAATTGTCACGAAATTACAGAAATTGCAGAGAATTTTTCAGGCACAGAGAAATTTGAATCAGAAAATAGAGAAATCAGATTTGGCCATTCAGCTATGTAATTAAATTTTAATGAAAGGAATTTAGGACAAAATTCGAAAACGCAAACAAATTGGCAGAAAACAAAAGTAGCGATTTTAAGAGAAAAGAGAATGAGAGCGTTTCTTGCAGAACGAGCTTTATGTAATCAAACAGGTCATTTGGCAAGGGAGTGCAGCAAAAATACGAAAGTGGTCTGAGCGTTTAATGTAAACACTCCCCATTATGCGTCCACATAGGGAGCGGGATCATTAATGCAAAAGTTGGTTATCAGTTTATGACATTGGAATCAGAAGCAAAATTGGAAGGCTGCATCTCAGACAGGTGGAAACGGAAGGGTCCGTGCCAAGGCCTTTAACGGCTTTTCGCATTCGGTGCAAAGATAAAATATTCGATGTTATTGTAGATTCAGGAGCGCAAGTTTCTGTCATAAAAGTTTGTTTGGTACCAGAGCTTGGTTCAGTTAATATCTTTTTGTTTCTCTCCACAAGCCAGCAAGCTGAGAAGGGGATGTCTGTATGGTGTTGGTTTGAATCAGTAACTTCTATTGTGTTTACACTTGTTACCCATGTAACAGGTTCACATATTGTTAATTCTTCACCCTTTTTCTATATTCTATTGGATTTGTTACAGTTCATCACTCTGAGAGGAATCTGTTCTTTATCAATTTTGACCGAAGTACTTGCAACCAGGATACCATGAGCCAAAGCTCCTTTACCAGGGGTATCAGTGACTGCCAATCGGAAGGCCCCAGAAGTCCAATGCCCAATGTCCACGGACCATAACTTTGTGCTGAGTTTTCTGTGTCTTCCGTCACTAATACTGTGGTCACACTTAATAAAGAATCACATGTTCGGCTAAGCAGAGGGATCTCTTCTGTCTTATAGATGAGTAGGTTGTCACTGGGTGACAACCTACTCATCAATAAGACAGAAGAGTCCATGTTTCTTTAGAAAAACATGGATTCTGACAGAACAATTGAAAACATAATTCTGACAGAACAATCCATGTTTATTTAGGAAATCAAGGCCTAATATGCATTCATCGCAGATGTCAGCGATGTAAACAGGATGGCGTACCAGACAGCTACCACTTCTGATGTTTAGTTCTTTCTTTCCATGGACTTTAGCACGCTCTCCAATGGCTGTTTGTAAGGTTATATTAGACTGTCTAGCATTCCAGTTTGGGTGAGGTATTATCTCTTTATTATGTCTGTTCCGAGTAAAGTTCGGCAAGGCACTCCATTCATGGTTCCATCAGCAATCAACCCATTATCTTCACCGTGCAGTGCTGAAACCTGGATGACTTCCCCTGGGACCAACCAACGAACATACAGTCTTTGCCCTGCAAGATGACTAATTTCTGTTTCCCTGATCCTGCTGTCTAGAAGATGGACTCCTCATTCGTTTCTTATTATAGTTGGCACGAATGTGTCCAGTCTTGCCACAATTCCAACACTGGAGGTCTGTGGAGATCTTTGAGGAGGAACCTTTTATCTCTTTCAAAACGGATACTATGGCTTCGGTTAGTTCTTTCATTTCACAATCCTTTTCTACAGTTACTTCTGCACTCACAAATCTCACTGTGCGTTTGTTTGTTCGGGAGGAAAGCCTGGAGCACTCGTACATCATAGCATGTACCACAGCTGAATTTAAAGTTTCACCTTCTAACATTCTCAGAGATTGCTGAGTCTCAGGGTCAGCAATAGCATCAATAAATTGCAATTGAGCTAAGCTATCTTGAATTTCTGGTGTACAGTTATTATAAGCCAATATAGCTAGACGCTCAATATCAGTAGCAAGTTCTTGCAAAGTTTCACCACTTTTCTGCATAGGATGTTTAAATTGAGTCATATAATATTGTTTTAAATAACTATCATCAAATCTGAGTTCTACTGCAGATGCCAACTTTGATAATCAAGTCGTTTCTCTTCTAAAACAGACTGTAAAACTTCCGCAGCAGAATTTCTTAATTTCTGCAAGAAAACTGGTCTTTTGAAATTCATTCCACTCATTAGCACTAGCGATGACTTCAAATTGTGTTTTAAATACTATCCAAGACGATTGACCATCATATGTGGAAGGTTTATTTGTATATTTCTACCGATATATAGCCGTCCCATGGCCGAGTGGTTAGCATGCTTGGCTACTGATCTAAGGGACCTGGGTTCGACCCCCAGATAAGGCATGGATGTTTGTGTCGTTTTTTTGCTGAGGTCCTGCCATCCTCAAAGACCGACTGACAGGCTCCTGTCAAACCTCTGTAGCAAGCAGCTGCTTGAAGGTGGTATTTAATATTTATGTATAAAAGTATTATTGTCACTAAAATTACCATTATCACAAGAAGGTAACATTTCATTTCTTAAAATCTGAAACTGGCGTTCACAATTAATTTTTACACTATCAATTTGATGATTATAATCTATCTTAACACTATCAAGTTTTGTCTTAAAATCACAAGTGATTTCATTTGCATTACATTTTACTCCATCTATATGATTTTTTACACCGTCAATATAACTTTTTACGCTCTCAATTTCAACCGTTAGACTATCACAGACTGTCTGTTCAGTTCGTCTTAATGTCTTTTTACACCGTTGAGTGATTTAACTGTTTTTTTTTTGTTAAGATCATTATTCTGATCAGTAATCTTACTAATTTGAGAAGCCACTTCAGCTCTCAACTAGTTATTTTGTGTAGCCATTTCGGCTTTCAAGTCATCATTTTGTCTAGCAAGCTCACCAATTTTACTGTTTATGTCAGTTATCAATTTTACTAACTCATCCATACTTCTATTGAAAGGCATTCAATAAATAATCCCGCTCCTCACACCAAATGCTATCAATTAAACGGATGGAAACTGAACGTAAGTTCAAAAATAGTATTTAACAATTATAATTCTATAATAATGTAATTTATTAATGAATTAAATAATTATTAAAAAAATTAATAATAAATTTAATTATATTAAATTAATTTATATTAATATAATATAATATAATGAATATTTATATAATATTTATATTATATAAAATTATTAATATAAAATAATATTAATTATTTTATAAATTAGTTTTTATTTATAAAATAAAAATTAATAATAATATAATTTTTATTTTATAAATGTTAATAAAATAAAAACATTTATATAAACTAAAGTCAGCCAACACAAATCTTCATCGGTATAAAAATAAACCTTCGGAAGAACAAAGCACCTTTTTCCTATTCCTACAAAGAGAAAATTAGGCATTTTCAACAGTCGATAAATAATACAATAATATCTGGGAACAAACTTGCAATCTACAAAGAATATCCTTACTAATTCCTAAACAAACTAAATATAACTATGCATCAACTGATGAACTCTTCCTACAGAAAAGTTGAAATCAGCTCTGCTTGTTCGACTAACATATAACCTCCTCAGCCACATCTTTAAGTATCCTAACGTCCTTATTTTTCTTACCAGTCCGCTAACAGGACAACACTAATAAACATATTTAACCTCCCGCGAAAACACCAAATAAAATCATTTTTTTTAATACTTTAGTGGAGAGACAAACTACGCTTTTCTTCACACTTTAATTCCTCCTAATACAACAACTTATTCTTTATTATTTTAAGTTGGTTCGAAGTGTCTGGTGACGTAATTCTCACGTTGTAGTTCACGGAAGCATCAAGACGAAGCATCACATCACAAGTTCATTGTAGTACGTTCATCTATCGTAACAATATAAACATGCGGAGAACTTTTGAGTACGTGGAGAAATGATTTAATATATTACGAGAGGATGCACCCACGATGTTGCTTGAAGAACACTGCTCGTTGCCTGAACTTTCTCTCTTGGTTGTCGATAGCGGTTTCCCATTAATCTTGAATAACAAGGTGATTTCGCTAAATGGTACACTTCGGTTTCTGGAAATTGGTTTCCTTGATGAGGGAAGTTTTCTCTGCAGCTGGACAAATATAATGACGAGACTTTCAGTGGTCTCGTGACTCATGGAAGTCTGTGGAGTGAGTTGGGAGTGCTGTGTGGGACTTGGGGGAGGTTGTCATTAACCCATAAGACACATGTGAAATAGGGCAGCAACCTTTCTGTTGTGGTAGCTATATTCCCCATATCTTGAAGTTAAACAGTCAACGTTATAGAGGAGAGATCATCCTCCAACCAGAAACGAGAACTATAAAGGCAGCACAAAGATAAATACTTAGGCTTTTCAATTTTTTTTTCTTTCGATTTTTTTTTTGTACTCTTTTTCCTTTGGCAAAATAGGGTGAATGTTTTCACAAAACTGTTATTGGAATTTATGCTATTGTTACGGTGACTATTCGTTCTATATTTTAAAGAACATTTCTATATTTTAGGGCGTTATCCTATATAACCATAAAAATTAGAAAAAAAAAGTTTTTGTCCTAGATTTTTTGTTCTGTCCTTTAAAAGTTCTATATTTTTGATATGAAATAAAAATCGTTCTGTCTTTCACTAATATTCAGAAATTTATCTTATTTTTGTTCACATGATTGGGTAATTATAAACTATATTATTTACAATTCGGAATTATTTAATTGTACTAAATTGTTAAATATTTCTTGCAATAGTGTGAACCTTTGAAAAATTAAGGTTTTTCTAACATTTGTTCGTTTTTACGTTTCCGAACGTTTTTTACATTATGAATAAAATTAAAGTATGTGTATTATTTGTTTTATTTTAGAATTCTAGGATATTTACCAGTTTTCGATGATGACTTTGCGAGATATGTCATTAAATTAAGAGTATCATGACAAAAATTGAAGAACAAATATTTTTAAATGAACGAAATTGCCATAAAATATTCCTTTGAATAAGTGTCATATACTTTCCCCCGAAAAAATTTTTGATCCTTATTTGTGGTTGTCCGTTTGAAAAACCACAACTGCTGTAGATTGGATTTTTTTTTATATTGGGCCATTTTCTGAGATTTCACGAGTTTATTGATAAAGGGCATACCATTTTATCTTGGATTCCCCAGCAGTCTTACGTAATTCAATGTTAGAAATGTATACGCTGTTTAATGAAGAACTTTTCTTGTTTTCACACGGCCAAAAGTAATTCAGAATGGCTAGAAAAGATCCCTTGGCCATAAATCTTGAAATATACCAGATCAAAACTCTTCTTAGTGAGTTCGTTTTTCTAACTCTGGGATAGTAGGAGATGGGAGCAAGTGTCTTATTGGGAAAGGACGTCATCCGTCGGATGGGACGTTAAGCCGTGGCCCCGTGTGCGGGCGAGTCACACCCTGCTCACGTTAAAGAACGCGTTTGATGGCCTTGACGGGAGGCTACCATCTGTCTCCCAACATCTGCACATTGTGTCCCTTCTCCTCACCCTTCTCTAAGCCCTCGGGGTCTTTGTGACTTGGCCATTTAGCCCATTGTGTGCAAAAAAAGTACTGCTCAGAGGTGAAAATCATAATATTTTCTGCTTACTAGTTATAAAAATATGTTACCGATTTTTTTTTATAAAAATATATTTCTGCATTTTGTTATACTTGGTCTAAGGAATATAAAATTATACCAATTATAGATTGCTATTCGCTATAGATATCTATTAGGAGCAAGTTTCTGTCGAATTTATCGTCGCAAACACTCCTAGTTTTGTCTCTTAATGAGTTTGCTTTTCTAACTCTGCGGCAGTAGGAGATCTCACCTTCAAAAGAGTAAATAAAAATAAATAAATACCCCCTCAAGCAGCTGCTTGCCACAGAGGTCTGACAGGAGCCTGTCAGTGTATATGCCATAGTAGAAGGTCTGAGAAGATGGCAGGACCTCAGCAGAAAAACGACACAAACAGCCATGCCTTACCCGGGGCTCGAACCCAGGTCCCTTAGATCAGTAGCCAAGTGCGCTAACCACTCGACAGGGCTAAAAACTAAGACTAAATTTCAATGGCTTTTTGTGTTTAATGATTAATTTTCATCTTCTTTGTTATTCTATTGCATGTGTTTTTAAATTATACTGGAATGAAATAAAACTACAAGAACGCATATCTCCTCTGGCGCATAGGACAATCACTTTTCAAAGAGAATTGAGTTTTTCTTTGACCTACTCTTTCACTCTTTAATAGTTTTAATTTGAGCTAGCGGATGATGGGAATATATAAATAGTGTATTATTAGTATAAGCCGTCCCATGGCCGAGTGGTTAGCGCGCTTGGCTACTGATCTAAGGGACCTGGGTTCGAGCCCCGGGTAAGGCATGGATGTGTGTCGTTTTTCTGCTGAGGTCCTGCCATCCTCTCAGATCTCCTACTATGGCATATAAACTGACAGGCTCCTGTCAGACCTCTGTGGCAAGCAGCTGCTTGAGGGGGTATTTATTTTTTTTTTATTATTATTAGTATAAAGGTTTTCGTTTTTTAATTCTTAAATTTAAAAAGTTGCATTTTCTTCACTTCTGAGAAAAATCTGTAGATTTTTGGTCAGTGGAATAGATTTAAAAAAAGCTACCTGTTATTGTGTTTATTGTGCTTTCTGTTATTGTGTTTTATTTTATTTCTGTTATAAATTCCTGTAATTTATTATTTGAAAACCTCGGTAACAGCTCTACCGTTTTCATATTTAATGATCTGTAAAGATATGTATATTGAAACTACCTAAGTAATTCAAAAATGCGAATTATAATATTTGATTAATATCAATCCAACTAAAATAGTTTTCTAATTATCACTTTGCACTGTTTCCAATGGAAATTCTATAATATTTTATCAATTCCTATCTAACTCAAAAATAAAGTTTTTATTTATCTCTAAATAAGAGCAAATATCTGCTAAAACAAAATAAAAAAAAAACTGTTTTCTCTCCCCCTTGGGTCTAAGGCGCCAATTCATTGTTGGCAATGAAAATTTCGTAACCTTCAGATTCCCCCACAAAAATTTCAAATTTCTAGCATAAATATATCGTTTGCAATGTTCGTTTGAAATTTTAGAATTTTCAAATATTCACCTATTAATCAGTTACAATATATATCACTTATTAATCAATATAAACGTTGATTCCTACTATTTGGAAACGTTTTTCTCCAAGCAGTGTTCCTCATCATTTTGAACTCGGTAATGGTTTTTCGAATGCTCTCATTATCTCCCATTGTTAAAAAGTTACGGATATTAGGGAAACGGTTTGTCTTAAAAATTAGATGTATTTCTTTCTGTTCAGTTCGCAAAGGTTAGAGGATTGTCCATGCATTGCGTTACATGTAATGGTGAAAATAGATTTCATTTCTTAGCGGTACGCTTCAAAGCATAGCTATGTGGGGAAAATCACACACAGGTGATCACTCCAGTGAAGATGTCTTACAGAGGCTAATAAATTGTGTGTGGCGAAGAAAGTACAGTGCTCTTAGATTTTCTTACTTTCCATATGTTTTCCGCAAATAGTGAATGATTTGGGGATTTTTAATGTGAAATAAATATTAATATATTTAAATTCTTGCAGATTCCGTTGTATTCTTCGATTTCAGTCTTATTGAAAAAATAATAATTATATATTTTTTTGGTACTTAAAGAAATTTTTTAGAAAGGAAAATTAACGTTTCACTCGTAATGTAATTTTGAATACTCAACTTGCATAAATTTAAATCAGAGGGCAAATATAGCATTTTTTTAGAATAACATTTATCAGAGATTTGGAATAACCTTTAAAATTTATAAAGCTTAATCAATGATTACATGACATACAGAAATTTCGCCTCTGACTTATCGCCGATAATAGATGCGAAATTGCAGAGTTTTCGCATCCAAAATGAGATAAGAAAAGAGTGACTTTTGTCAAAAAAAAAGTTGCGACATGATTTTGTTGAGCGCTCTTGTGTGCCAAGCCAAATCATCTGGTTGTCACTCTTGTCTCGGGGGGGGGGGGGGGCTTTCCACTCTTGTCTCGGGTACTATAGGTTGGCCATTCCTGCAGTAGAAAAATTAATCATTTCACTTTTACACGTGATATACGTATTTGTTGGCACGCTTAACTTTGCATATGATTTGGCCTCAATATAGACCTTGTCTTCACCTTAACGAGAAATGTTTAGCGATTCAGCAACGCTAATTCCACAGAGTGAAAATTGTAATTATTAGGTCGGTCTCCGCAGCCCGATATGCAGAAGACCATTGCATCCCAAACTCTTCTAATGTCTCATGCTTGCTTCCTTTTCCCCTTAAGAGATAGCCGCTAATTGTGAACTGCAACACCACTCCTCTAGTGGGCCTGGCAGAATTCTATCTGTTCTCTCCTAACCTTAATACACTCTGATAAAAGGTTCCAAGAAAAGTAACCTTGCTTTTCTTTAATGCAAAACTGCTGGGCTTTTTCTTTCAGTTCCACGGCATTGTTCGTTAAAGAAGAACCCAAATCATGCTGTAGCATTATTTTTATATCAAATTTATTGTTTGGTGTAATTAAAAAGTTGATAAAAATTTTATCAATGTTTCTAAGGAAAAACATCTTTGTCATAAATTGATAATCATAATTTCTTTTTATTATAAGGATTCTGATATTTGAGTATCTGAAACAGCTCGGCGAATCTAATATGTATAATAAAAAAAAATACTCCCTCAAGCAGCTGCTTGCCACAGAAGTCTGACAGGAGCCTGTCAGTAAAAGGTCAGTGAGGATGGCAAGACTCAGCAGAAAATCAACACAAACATCCATGCCTTACCCGGGGCTCGAACCCAGGTCCCATAGATCAGCAGCCAAGCGCGCTAACCACTGGGCACGGAACGGCTTAGTACGTATACAAATGCTATAAATTCTGATACTAAAGGTTAAATTCCAAGGGATGCAAATGATGAAAAAAGGATTAGAGAATTAAATTCTTAGTTGATAATTTTTTTACACCTCTCAAACAGCTGTTTATCACTGGTCTGATAAGAGCCTGTCGATTTAAGACGTCAGATGACCTATTACGAAGGCGAGATCTCAGCAGAAAGAAATAACCATACCTATAGGGTCTCGAATCCAGGTCCCATAAACTTGAAGCGAAGCGTGTAAACCACTTGATCACAAGGACAATGTCAAGCTCAATAAATTTGACAAATGGCAGTTATCAACGCAGTTCTTGTTAATCATTTGGAATCTTCTGTGGACCTTATTCTTGAACAATCTTCTTTATCATTAGCTATCCATTATTTTAAACTTCTTTTTTTACAGATGAAAATGTTGACATGCTGCCGGTCAATACTAACAAATATGCTGAATTCAGTGAAAATGATAGTGGTTATAAAAGTCAAAACTGTAGTTCAGTATAAACTACTGATAAAATATGAGGAGGATTCATCATTGCAATTGCCTTGAATATAGGTCTTTTTTTGGATGTCGAAAATCTCATACTACAGGTACGTATTAAGAGTCAAGAGATTTTTCAAAAGCATTTATTATTAATATTTAACATCAAACAAACAAAAAAATTGAATATTGTTACCCAGAAAGAGAAAATTTACAGCAATCTGAAGTTTTATCTTCAAACTTATAAACAAATTAAATGCACTGAAATAAAAATTGCAAAATCGTTTTCCCAGCAGTGTATTGGCGACAAGACTCGGTGGAAAAAAAATTTTCTTGGGCCTAAAGCTAATCTTTTGAGGAGCGACGAGGGAGAGAATAAAAATTCGATAGAGGTATAATACCTTTTATTTAATATTCAAATAAACTTATCAAGAGAAAATAAATATATTTACTTTCTTTTGTTAAAGTTTATAATTAGATACAAATAAAAAAATTTAATTACTATACACCAAAGTTCTTTTTTTTGTAATCTTCCAAATAATTTCAGTCGTAGAGTTTAGGAATGTGCGTATTCTTTTACTGTGTGTGTGTATACTCTGAATACATGTCTGTTTAGAATTCGCAGATGTTTAGGAGATGACGAAACAGACCACCAATTTTTGAAATGGCTAGGAAGGACAACTTAATATTTAAAATTCATAGCAAATATTTCCTGCCTTAAAATTATGTTTAAAAAAAGATGTGCCAACTTTTGTGGGATAATAAAATTAAAAGAGCGTGTATTAGTTTTTCTATTATGGATACTCCAGTAGCGTAATGTAAAGTGATTATTTGATAAACTTAATTTTTTTAAAATCTGTTTTTCCATGATTTTAAATTAAAAAATCCCTCCTCTTCAAACTCATTACTTAAATTTGGGGAAGCATGTGCCCATCGCCCCCATTGAACTGCCTTCCGTTATTCCCAGAAATGTTTAGAATTTTCAATTCAGCAGAATAAAAAATATATATATATTTTGAAAAAGAAAATTACATGCTGCTTTGCAATGGATTTCAACGTTTAAGTGAGTTCATATCCTTTCTTTGATTTGCTACCCCGTTTTCCCAGTTCGCCGTCCCGTGACCGAGTGGTTAGCACGCTTGGCTAGTGATCTAAGGGACCTGGGTTCAAACCCCAGTTAAGGCATGGATGTATGTGTCATTTTTCTGCTGAGGTCCTGCCATTCTCTCAGACCTTCTACTGTGGCATATAAACTGAGAGGTTCCTGTCAGACCTCTGTGGCAAGCAGCTGTTTGAGGGGGCATTATTTATTTGTTATTAATCCCACTATTGCTTTTGGCTTTGACATTTGTCGGTTTGTGGATTTGACAAGTTGTTCCTCCATACCTTTCGAATGGGATGGAGAAACCGAATGATTTATGTGCCAAATGAAAGCTTGTGACTGAGGGAGTATCATAAGCTATAACAAAATTGACCCCCCAATGCTTTTTTCCCCCCTAAGAAAGACGAAATATAAAAACAATTACTGCCATATATCTCCAGAACAGGAGTGCCAAAAGTAACAAGCTATACGTAAAATTAATGCTTGTGATGTGGGGAATGTCAGAGGTTACAAAAATTTGACCCCTTCATTCATGCTTTCTTCTCCCCTAAAAAAACAGGGAAAAATATGAAAATAATTGTTTCTCTATATCTCCCGTAAATATTCCCCTGTATCTCCGTAAAGTAACAAGTTATGCGTCGAAGATAGCTTCTGACGTGGCGAATGTCATATACTATAAAAAATTAACCCCCCTGTTTTTTTTAACCCACCTGAAAAGGAGGGGATATGAAAATGATTGTCCCCCTATATCTCCAGAACACGAGTGCTGAAAGTAACACGCTATGCATCAAATGAAAGTTTCTGATGCGGCAAATATAATAGCTAATAAAAAAAATATTGATCCCCTGCTATTTGTATTCCCCCCCCCCCTCTGAAAAGCGCTGGAAATATGAAAACGATTGTCCCACTGTCCTAAATGTGTGTTGAAAGTAACAAGCTATGTGTAAAATGATGGCTTGTGATGCGATGAGTGTCATAGGCTATAAACAATTGACACCCCCATACATTCTAGCCCCACTAGAAACAGGAACCATGAAAGTTGTTCTATTATATCTTGCGAATGCAGGGGTCTACAGTTACGAGTTAGATGCCAAATGAAAGCTAGTATAATGATCTCGTAAACTTTTACGAATTTTACCCTACTATTTCCCCTGATAAAAAATGGGAGGGGCAGATTTTCGAGGGTTCCACTTCAACGAGTCGCACCTCAAATTAAAGCTTGTGATGTCTCCAAAGTCGTGGGCTAGCTCAAACATTACCCCAATAGGAAGGGAAAATGTGGTCGATATTTATCAGTCATTTCAAATGAATGTTTTTGATGGTAGAGTGTTTAGTGACAAAAAAAATTAAAAAATTTTTAAAATACCTATATTCCAAGATGACACTAAAAAGTATAAAATAAACTTGAGCATATAAATGGTGCAATCAGTCAGAAATTCGTATTCACTTCAAAGGAAGACAGGACGCTGAGTTACCTGCTCAACTAGATTGCTGGCGCCGTATTTTCCTTTGAAGTGAATACGAACTCATTGACTGCTTGCACCATCGATAAGCTTTAGGTTTATTTTCCAATTTTTAGAGCCATACTGGAAGAGAGGCATTTTTTTTTTATTTTTTTATTCGCAACTCATCTGCATTTTACCAATTGGCTTCGAATTTTGTCAACTACCCTACGTTTTGTCACGTTGCCTCGATTTCGTCGACTCTCCTAGATTTTGCCAACTTGTCGTAAATTTTACAGAAAAAATCGAAATGTTTACATCTTACCTGAAATTTTCCAACTCTCCTTAATTACACAAAAACAAGCCCGATTTTCACAACTCACCTGTATTTTACCAAGTGGCTTCGAGAGTGGTTTATTTTTGTTATTTTTCCAAGTGGCCAAACTATTAAACTTATTCATATTTCATGCAACTTTCTCTTTAAATTCTCTTAGCTCGTTTTCAGGAAAAACGAGCTAACGTTTTCACTTTGTCGTTTCTCAATCTTTTGATATACAATGAATCTTTTGTTATTAGAGATAAATCAATAATTCATGTGAGATTGGATAGGTATTGACGAAATATAATTGCATTTTTCCGAATCTTTCAATAACTATAACTGCGCCCTCTAACGGTGTAAAATATTGAAAATAGTAAAATTCAAATGAATATTTCAAAGCGAATTTGAAAATTTGGTAATGAAATATGAATGTCAAGAATTTTACATTCACAACCAATGGTTTTTACCTTTACCATTAGGAAATAATAAAACGGGATTTTTTATTTTAAAGGATAATTCTTTATTTCTGGAGGTAAATTGCAAAATATCTTTGGGTTGGACAGGTATTAATGCAATGTTACAATTCACATATTGCGAATCTCCCAAAAGTTTTAATGGTGCCTTTTAACGAAATATAATTCTCTCATAGAACATTCATATGTTTCTTTTTTTACATTTGGAATTGGATGCCGTAAATTTCTATTTAAAAATGGAACTACCGAATGCATTGCTTCAGGTAGAAATTTGGGGGAGGGGCAGGGGGCCATTCTCTCCTACTGAGAATGCTGGTAAGGGAATAGAGACAAAAATTATAAAAATTTACGCACATTACATGCATCTTTCAAGAAAATTTATCGAGACCTCTAAAACATAAGGGGAAATTTTATACTGCAAATGAAACTCAGTCTTACTGCCCTGCTTTCAATTTCATCTAGATCCGAGCTTGCACTCTATATAGAACAGTCCATTTTTTAATTACAGAATTTAAAAGGAGAATGAATGTAATGAAAAACATTGCTTTTCAAGAGCAAAATTGCATTTTTTTGTTAAAAAGATGCAAAAACATTATTTTTTTTACGGTTTCACAAATATTTCTGTTTATAACATTAAATACATATATATTTATATTTTCCCCCGAAACTAAAATTGAATTGAAAAACTATTTTAAGTAATGCAAAATACTGTATGTGCCATCATTATGGTTGCCAGAAGAATTATGAAGTGCAATTGAAAACAGCAGGAAGTGGGACACAATAGTTTTTTGTCCTGACTGAATGTGCATAGTTCGCGAAGTACATTCTAATAACTGACAAGATGGTTACTAAAATCTATGTTACAAACTAGTTCATTGAACTAGTTCACTTTGCCGAACTAGAATTAAAAAATTAGTTCACCTAAGTGAGCTAGACTTTCCATATCTAGTATGCTTAAGATTTTATATATGTAGTTAGTTAATTGTTCACTTCCTTCTTCTTGGAAGAAAAAACAATTTTCAGTTAAATTTTATATCTTTGGAATTCTCTCTGCCAATATTCTAACAGGAGTTTAACTTTATTGATTTCGCCATCATAGAAAACATTGCCTTCAATTCCAAAATCTAATTTACCAACAAAGTTTCACTTCAGAACTCTATGATGAGACTCCTTGTGGCCACCACTAATTTGATCTCATTTGAACCAACTTGTGACATTCCAAAACAATGTGTTCAACAGAGTCTGCAACCAAACCACATACACCACAACTGTCTGAGATCTCATGGAATTTGCTTAAACGCAGGTTGGTTTCTAATGCTCTGGCTGTGGCTTTACACAGAAGGAATCTGCTTGGGGTGTTATCAAAATAGGTAACTTTCACCTTTTTCCTTTCAACTACAGGTTCCTGCAAGGCTCGAATTCTTTCCAACTTGACTTTTCCATATTTCCATATTTCTTGGTAACTTCTTTTTATTCCTTTCTTAACAGTTCTTTCCCAACCAGAAATCAAAGAGACATTCAAAACATTAGGTACCATGTTGTACTTTTGATTAAAAGATAATGTTCTCTTAAACCACTTGGTGTTTCTAACTATTTTTGCCAGACACCTTTCAAATTCAAGACCTTCTTGAACAGCAATTCGCCTCCTACGTTAGACAACCTCCCATATAACATCAGTTTATTCTCTACTCGCAGCGTTCAAAAGTTCTCCAGCCAATCTCCCACCATGATCAGACAAAATTTACCTCTGTCGCCCAAGCATTTGATCATTTCTTTTGAAATCTTTTCAGTTCCAGCAGGTTTCCCTTTTCTTAGTCTCTTAGTTGTTTTTTCCAGATAAGAGAATGAAATTTCTGGCAAAAGAGTAGATTCAACCCTTTTGAAATCTGGACTTTCATCCTCAGAATTTTCCATAATTCCTGCTACCTGTTTATTTTCCTCAAGAGCCCATCTATTTAGAAATTCACACAGTTCTTTGTCGTTTCTGGTTAGAAAGCCATTTCATTCTCCCCTTGGAAGACACAGTTTGGTACCAAGAAACTTGAATTTATGGCAAATCAGCCAATATGCTTTTGAGCTGCCTCAAAAGAGCTTCTAAGCTAGTGACTTAGTACTAAAACTGCATTAGCATATGACAAAGCTCGCACTGTAACAACTTTCCAAAGTATTCTTGACTTTTAAACGATTGTAGGAGAAAATTGCTTTATTTTTAATAATTCCAGTATATTTTTGCAGTTTCATTTTTAAAATCTGCTCATGTTGATAAAGAAAATGTTTCTCTGTGTTAAATAACACTCCAAGGTATTTGATTTTTGATACCGTATAAACTGTATTTGGATCAAACTGAAAACCCCCGATCATCTCTGTATAATAGAAGACTAATACCACACTTTTATGAGGACTAAATCTCAGGAAGGATTCAACTCCAAACTGATATATCTCTTCAAAGATGGACTAAATTAGCTCTAAATTCTTCAAAGACTATAATATCGTCTGCAAAGAAAACAACAGAAACAAAATGTGGAATAGGATTCAAAATATCTGTGAATTTTAGTCCAGATTAGTTTGGAGAAGCTTGTCTACTAAAGGTCGAAGATAAATCAGGAACAAAAAAGATGAAAGAGTACAACCTTGTTTAACACCACGATTTCTCATTACTTTGTCCAATTAAATTTTATTAAATTTGTAGACATATGAACATTAATTTGGGGCATATAAATCTGAACAAAATCGTTTGGAATTTCCAATATTCTCATCCTTTTCCATAGAGTTGCTCTGTCAATTGAATCTCCTGACTATTAAATGTCAAGACCAGCAACAAATAATTGTTTGCCAGAATTGTTATAGCACTGGATAATTTCCATAAGGTTAAACAAACAATCTTGCACTCTCCGATTTCTTCGAAAGCCATATTGTAGCTCACCTAATTTCTTATTTTCCTCCAGCCATCTCTCTAGTCTATCGTTTAAAATTCACATGAACGTTTTATAAATGCAGCTGGAGAGTGCAGATATCCTTTTTTGACTTGCTTTTTCCTTTGAACATCAGTTTGATTTTAATATCAAACCAGTCATGAGGTATTTCTTGCTTTTCTAAAATTTCATGAAATATGTCTTTCAGACAAAATTTACCTCTGTCGCCCAAGCATTTGATCATTTCTTTTGAAATCTTTTCAGTTCCAGCAGGTTTCCCTTTTCTTAGTCTCTTAGTTGTTTTTTCCAGATAAGAGAATGAAATTTCTGGCAAAAGAGTAGATTCAACCCTTTTGAAATCTGGTCTTTCATCCTCAGAATTTTCCATAATTCCTGCTACCTGTTTATTTTCCTCAAGAGCCCATCTATTTAGAAATTCACACAGTTCTTTGTCGTTTCTGGTTAGAAAGCCATTTTCATCTTGAAGAGATGAGTAGTTATCCCTGATGGAACCTTGTTTCACATATCTCCAGAACTTCTTGCCACTCCCCCTTCCAACTTCTTTGATATCCCTCTCAATTATATCATGAATTTTTTTCATATCAGAAGTTTTCGTTTTAACAGTTTTGCTCTTCTAAGTGCTAAAGTTCCATGCTAAGGGAACTTCAACTACTGAGGCTTGACTATTTGAAAATTTCTTTTGAACATTTCTATGTTCCCTGCATTTCATTTTTCTAAGCTTAATTTCATTTTTCGTTTCTGCAGACCAACTGTATTTAACACTTTTTTTTTAATTTTACTGTGATAGCTCTACTTTTATTATTGCATGCTGCAACTTGCAAGATATTACGAAAATCTTTGTATATGACCCTTTAACAGCACTTTAAATTTATTTCTTCTCCTATCTTTAAAAGATCCACCCTGCTAAAATTAACTTGTCTGCTTTCCTTACTCTTCAATATTTTATTTTTCACAATGGGTTGTGGGATCAAGAATACATTAATTAATCTATGCTCACTCCCTGTGTTATCATCTCCTGTTGTATCTACTTTGAAAGCATCTGTAATTCGAAGAAATCCTTGAGTGTACAGAACTAGATCCAATGTAGTGGCATTAAACTTACTAACAAAAGTTTTTCAGAAAAGTGGGTAAATTATTGCTATCAGTAGAATAACTCTTAGAAAACTACCATCAAAATTTCAAATATCATAATATATTATTTGTAAAACTCATTGATAGCTCTTCTGTTTGCATATTTAGTGATATGTAAAGATGTATTAAAGCTACCTAAGTATTTGAAAAATGCGAATTATATATCATTAATACCAATCCAACTAAAAGAGATTTTTCTAATCATTTTCATTGTTTCCAATGGAAACCTCATGACTTTCATATTCCACCACCATAATTTCAAATTTCTACAGTAGCATTAGTACATCATTGCAATATTCGTTTGAAATTTTGGAATTTTGAATATTTTTCACCATTAGAGAGCGCAATATAGTGTTCGAAAGATTCCGCAAATGCGAATCATAATATTTTATCGATTCCTATGTAACCTAAAAAAGAATTTCTCATTTTCTCTAAATATAAACAATTATCTGCTAAAACAAAAAAAATTGTATTTTCTCACCTCCTTGGGTATAAACGAGGCCGTCATGAAGGAGCAGGCCTGCCCCTACGAATCCTGACGTCAATGATATGGGCTTCCATTCATCAAAGAACATTGAAATTTGTTCCAGGGAATCTCACTGTTTTCCTTTATATTCCATACAATTTCTCAAATATCGTTCGAAAATATTTACAATTGATACCTCATGAATTAAAATAAATATATTTTTAATGAAATTTTCCCAAATCAATTTTATTCATGCTGCTGATACTTGTGGAATTACATGGTATATTTATTTCAATTATATTTATTTAATAACATAATATTCGAAAGTTTTTTACTACTGACAGTTGTAGAATTGAAGTACAAATGTAGATTATATTTCAATAATTTTATTCAAAATCAGATGAATAATAAATCTTTTGCAATGAAGTTTTACATCTTATAACGAAAATACGAAATATTTGTAGTGATTTTTATATAAAAGCGAAGTCTTATGATACAAAATTGTAAACACAACAGAAATGCTACACAACTTACGATTAATATTGTTGTGGATTACAAAAATGGATAGCCACTGAGCGTGAGTATTAAAAGCTATATTTCAAAACCAAATTCAATACAAGGTAAATTGTTACAAAGGAAATACGGATGAAGTATCTTATTAACAAATCAACTATTAACATGCACAAGTCATCAATCTTCCTGCGTAGAGCACACAATATCAGCTCTGTGTATTTTACTAAATACTACCTTTTACTTGATTTACCAGGTCACCCGAAGATCTTCACTCGTAAACCAATTCTCGTCCTGTGCTAATAACTTTTCACACACTAGCCGAACAAAAAGACAGTCCGTGTAGACATTCGAAGTTAGCCATAAAAGTTCCCACTTTTATACTTCCGCGTATACACAACACATCAAGTTACTTCTTGATACTTAACGATAAAAGATCCCACTTTTATCCTTCCGCGTATACACAACACATCAAGTTACTTCTTGATACTTACGCGCACTGTCTCAGAACAGCTCACCGTCCATTTTCGAACTCTCCGACCGTTACAACACACAACGACCGTTACAATCCAAAACCGTTAACGCTCCACTCTTCTTCTCCAAATTCTCCCAACGTTCTTATTCGTTGGCTGAAACTTTTTGCTTTCGGTTGCCAGATTCCTTCTGTCGTAACACTGCCCCCTTCCTAGGTCTTGTTCGTCCCGAACAATTCTGGATTCCAAAGTTTCTTCAGTTCTTCGATGAAACGGGGCCAAACGATCCACGTGAACCACCTTGCACTTTGTAGCTGGACGTCGACGAATGCGATATACCACGTCATTAATCCTGTTAACTATTGTATATGGACCTTCCCAAGGTTTCTGAAGTTTTGGAGATAGTCCTTTCTTTCTATGTGGACTGTATAGCCAGACAAGATCTCCTTGATTGAAAATAGTTCCATTTATTTTACTGTCATATCTTGTTTTGGTTCTGTCACTTGTTATGTCGATGTTATGTCTAACGGAGTGATGGATTTCTTCTAGTCGTTGTTGCAATTCTTGTACGTATTGTGGAGTGGACACAGGCATTGCTTCGGGCCGACCATATAAAAGGTCACAGGGAAGACGTAACTCTCTTCCAAAAATCATCATGGAAGGTGTCTGTCCAGTTGTCTCATGCACTGCCGTTCTATATGCCAGCAAAAGGAGTGGTACATGGCGATCCCAGTCACGTTGGTGGTCGTTCACAAATAATGCTAAATGCTGAGCAATTGTTCTATTGAACCTTTCAACCATACCATCCGACTGAGGGTGTAAGGGAGTTGTTCTGGTTTTCTGAATGCCTAATAGTTGACAGATGCCTTTAAACACATTGGATTCAAAATTCCGTCCTTGATCAGAGTGGAGTTGTAAAGGTACTCCATACCTACTAATGAAGTTATTAACTATCATCTCAGCCACTGTTGTTGCTTCCTGGTCTTGGATGGGATATACCTCAGGCCACTTTGTGAAATAATCCATTACCACTAATAAATATCGATTTCCATCATCAGTTCTAGGAAACGGACCCATTACATCAATGGCTATTCTTTCAAAAGGGGCACCAACGTTATACGTCTGCAGCTTACCCCGACTCCTAGTCTTAGGGCCTTTCTTTGCTGCACAGGCTTCACATTGCCTACACCATCTCTCAACGTCTGCCCTACTTTTCAACCAATGAAATCGTTCCCTGGCTTTGGCTAATGTCTTATTAACACCGAAGTGTCCTCCAGTGGCACTATCATGTACATCTTTCATCACAAGTTCCATTCGGGATCGAGGAAGGATTATCTGCCAACGGGTCAGCCGTCCAGTGGGATTCTCCCATCTTCTGTATAATACTCCGTCTTCCATTTTTAAGGAGTCCCACTGTGCCCAGTAACTTTTAGTAGTTGGACTATACCTCGAGATTTGCTCCCAATTAGGTCTTACATCAGATTTTTCAATCAATTCTAATATTGGTTTTATGTCTTCATCATCTAGTTGAGCCTTCCTGATTTCAATTGGATTCCAGATGTTAGGGGTGTCACTGTTTGTTTGTGTCGATACTATTTGTCTTATGGGCATTATCTCTTTAGTTTCAAATTTCAGTTCTGCATTATAGCAATGTTTACAATTGTCAATACATGGGCGCCTGGAAAGAGCATCTGCATTCTTATGCATTTTACCACTTCGATGTTCGATGGAGAAATCGTATTCTTGTAACCGTTGTATCCACCTAGCGATTTGTCCTTCAGGGTTTTTGAAGTTTAATAACCATCTAAGTGCAGCATGATCAGTACGTATAAGGAATTTCTGGCCATAGAGATAATGATGAAAATGTTCTATTGCTTTTACTATTGCTAACAGTTCTTTGCGTGTTACACAGTAATTCCGCTCTGGTTTGGATAAAGTTTTACTAAAGTATGCAATAACTCTCTCTTGTCCGTCTTGTTCTTGTGAAAGCACAGCACCAACTCCTGTGTTACTTGCGTCAGTATCTATTACGAATTGTTTTCCAGTTTGTGGGTACGCTAGCACTGGTGCTGTGGAAAGAGTTTTCTTCAGCTGTTGAAAGGCTATATCGCATTCGGTGGTCCACATAAACCGCTGGCCCTCTTCTGTCAGACGATGTAATGGCCTTGCGATGTTGGAGAAACCTTTGACAAATCTTCTATAGTAGGTGCAAAGTCCAATAAAACTACGAAGTTGATGAACATCTTGTGGTGGAGGCCAGTCTCTTACAGCTTCTATCTTACTAGGATCAGTCTTAATCCCTGCTGTAGTGATCACATGACCAAGGTAATGAACTTCTTGCTGGAACAGTTTACACTTTGTCGGTCCCAATTTTAACTTGGCTGCCTTAAGTTTTTCAAATACTTGACGAAGATTTCTCAAATGTTCTTCAAATGTTCTTCCAAGAACTATGATGTC
This sequence comes from Ryuthela nishihirai, assembly GCA_038380435.1. Taxonomy (NCBI): domain Eukaryota; kingdom Metazoa; phylum Arthropoda; class Arachnida; order Araneae; family Heptathelidae; genus Ryuthela; species Ryuthela nishihirai. The sequence continues at coordinate 55,644,351 of JAWZYU010000012.1, forward strand.
GTCCAAGTAAACCAGGCAGACCTCCAAAGACAAGCCTTTGAGCACTGACTCCATTAGTCGCTCAAATGTGGCAGGTGCATTACAAAGTCCAAATGGCATCACCTTAAACTGCCAAAGTCCATTCCCTGTACTGAAAGCCGTTTTCTCACGGTCTTCAGGACGTATACCAACTTGCCAATAGCCGCTCTTTAAATCTAATGTTGAGAACCATTCTGACCCAGATAAAGTGTCTAGTGTATCGTCAATCCTGGGTAAAGGAAAGGAATCTTTCTTTGTTACGTCATTTAATCTGCGATAATCTACACAAAATCGTGTAGATCCATCTTTTTTCTTGACAAGAACTACTGGTGATGTCCAGGGACTCTGTGATGGTTCTATAATGCCCTGAGCTTCCATGTCCTTTATGAGTTGTTCCGTCTCCTCTCTTTTTGCCAATGGAAGCCTTCTTGCCGGCAGATGGACTGGAGGAGAATCACCAGTGTTGATTTTATGTTCTGTCAGGTTAGTACGGCCATAATCATTTGATGTGGCAGAAAAAATGTCAGAAAATTCTTTTAATAGGTTCTCGGCCTTAACAGCTTGGTTTTCAGTTAATATTTGTCTTGTTTCTCTCCATAATTCAGTAAGATGAGACGGGATGTCGGTATGGTTTTGATATGAATCGGTAACTTCTATTTTATTTATACTTGTTACACAGGTAACAGCTTCACATATTGCTAATTCCTCACCTTTTTTTAACATTCTATTGGATTTGTTACAGTTCATCACTCTGATAGGGATCTGTTCTTTATCTATTCTGACTAAAGTCCTTGCAACCAGGATGTTATGAGCCAAAGCTCCTTTACCAGAGGCATCAGTAACTGCCAATCGGAAGGCCCCAGAAGTCTCCGCCCGATGTCCACGGACTATAACTTCACTTTGTGCTGGGATCTCTGTGTCTTCCGTCACTAATATTGGAGTTACGCTTGATAAAGAATCAGACGTCCGGCTAAGCAGAGGAATCTCTTCTGTCTCATAGATGAGTAGGTTATCACTGGGTCTAATGTTGAATCCATGTTTCTTAAGAAAATCAAGGCCTAATATGCATTCGTCGTAGATGTCAGCGATGTAAACAGGATGGCGAACCAGACAGCTACCAACTCGAATATTAAGTTCTATTTTTCCATGAACTTTTGCACGATCTCCAGTGGCCGTTTGTAGGCTTATTCTAGACTGTGTAGTATTCAAGTTTGGGTGAGGTATTATTTTCTTTATTATATCCGTTCTGAGTAAAGTTACATTTGCACCAGTGTCGACTATCATACGGCAAGGTATTCCATTTATGGCTCCATCAGCTACTAATCCATTATTATCACCATGTAGTGTTGAAACGTGGGCGACTTCCCCTGGGGCCAACCAATCAACAGCCAGCCTTTGCCCCGCAAGACTGACTAATTTCTGTTTCCCTGATCCTGTTGTCTAGTTGATGGACTTGGACTCCTCATTCGTTTCCTATTACAATTGGTACGAATGTGTCCGGTCTTGCCACAATTCCAACACTGAAGGTCTGTTGTAGTTTTTGAAGAAGAACCTCTTATGTCTTTCAAAACGGATAGCATCGCTTTAGTTAGTTCTTTCATTTCATTATCCTTTTCTACAGTTTCTTCTGCACTTACAAATCTCACTGTACGTTTGTTCGCTCGGGAGGAAAGCCTAGAGCACTCGTATTTCATAGCATGTACCACAGCTAACTTTAAGGATTCACCTTCCAACATCCTCAGAGATTGCTGAGTGTCAGGGTCAGCAATAGCATCAATAAATTGTAATTGAGCTAAATTATCTTGAATTTCTGGTGGACAGTTACTATAAGCCAATCTAGCTAGACGCTCAATATCACTAGCAAGCTCTTGCAAAGTTTCACCATTTTTCTGCATGCGATGTTTAAATTGAGTCACGTAATATTGTTTTAAATAACTATCACCAAACCTTAGTTCTAATGCAGAAACTAGACTTTGATAATCAAGTCGTTTTTCTTCTGGAACAGACTGCAAAACTTCCGCAGCAGAATTTCTTAAGGAAGCTGCAAGAAAACTGGCCTTTTGGAATTCATTCCACTCATTGGCTGTAGCGATAACTTCGAATTGTGTTTTAAATACTGTCCAAGATGATTGACCATCATATGTAGAAGGTTTAGTTGTATTTTTAGCGATATGTGTAATAACATTATTTCCACTAGAATTATTATTATCACAGGCAGAAGGTAACATTTCATTTCTCAAAATCTGAAACTGGCGTTCACAATCAGTTTTTACAATTTCAATTTCATGTTTATAATCTAACTTAACACTATCAAGATCATCTTTTACACTATTTAGTTCGGTCATAATGTCCTTACACTTATCAGAAATCTTATCAATTTGAGAAGCCACTTCAGCTCTCATCTCAGTATTTTGTGCGGCTATTTCGGCTTTCAAGTCAGTCCTCAACTCATTATTTTGTGCGGCCATATCGGCTTTCAAGTCAGTCCTCAACTCATTATTTTGTGCGGCCATATCGGCTTTCAAATCACCTATTTTATCGCTTTGGGCGGCCATATCGGCTTTCAAATCATCTTTTTGAGAAACTATCTCCGTTCTCAACTCATTTATCAACTTTACTAATTCATCCATACTTCTAGTTAACGGCATTCAATAAATTATCCCACTCCTGACACCAAATGTTGTGGATTACAAAAATGGATAGCCACTGAGCGTGAGTATTAAAAGCTATATTTCAAAACCAAATTCAATACAAGGTAAATTGTTACAAAGGAAATACGGATGAAGTATCTTATTAACAAATCAACTATTAACATGCACAAGTCATCAATCTTCCTGCGTAGAGCACACAATATCAGCTCTGTGTATTTTACTAAATACTACCTTTTACTTGATTTACCAGGTCACCCGAAGATCTTCACTCGTAAACCAATTCTCGTCCTGTGCTAATAACTTTTCACACACTAGCCGAACAAAAAGACAGTCCGTGTAGACATTCGAAGTTAGCCATAAAAGTTCCCACTTTTATACTTCCGCGTATACACAACACATCAAGTTACTTCTTGATACTTAACGATAAAAGATCCCACTTTTATCCTTCCGCGTATACACAACACATCAAGTTACTTCTTGATACTTACGCGCACTGTCTCAGAACAGCTCACCGTCCATTTTCGAACTCTCCGACCGTTACAACACACAACGACCGTTACAATCCAAAACCGTTAACGCTCCACTCTTCTTCTCCAAATTCTCCCAACGTTCTTATTCGTTGGCTGAAACTTTTTGCTTTCGGTTGCCAGATTCCTTCTGTCGTAACAATATTTCAAATAGGCAAATCACTTTTTAAACATCTTGCATTCAAATAAGAGAATTATGAATTACTTTTAAACAATGATTTTACACTAATAGTGGAACTAAATAATAAATGTTTGAATAAAAAAAATTTGATTATTATTTGCTCAAACATATCAGAAAATAAGCAGCACAAAATATTCCAATAAACAATGAGTTCCTTTTAAGCAATATTTTGAAATATTGTTTCAAGACATTCTACATCAGTCATCACATCAATATTTCATTACAAATGACTGGTGAAGGTTACTCATATAACTATGCAAATAAACAGAAGAAAAATATTCTATTTAGCTATGAGATTCTACTAAGCAATAATTTCAGTTTCTCAAAGTACATATTTACAGCTGAATATTTTTGTCATCATTAAATAAGCAGAAGAAGAAATATTCTAATAAATTTCAATTGCTGACTCATCAGACGACACACATCATATCATTAATATTGGCTTAAAAATGACTTGAGAATGTCACTCATACAACTATGCAAATAAACAGAAGAAAAAATTATTATATTTAACTGCAATTTCCATTTTATTTGTGAAAAACCTAGCCAAACAAATCTAAACGAAGTTCAATATAATAAGTGTCGGCAATGATATCAGAATATCACATAACTATCTTTATTAAATACTGCTTTCGAACTAGCAAAAATATCATATTTAGGATTTTGAATATTAAAGAAATTCTCCATCAGTGAAACTCATTAGAAATTCGAATATAATCATAATTTTCTTATTTATTACCTCTAAAATATTAATATATTCACAAATAATTTGATCTGAAACATGCAGATATATAATCCTAGTTTGAAATATTTCGTTGGAAAGTAATTAATTGCTCTACGTTCAGTTTAGCACACTAATGAAAAGAATCTGAAATATTTACATTTCAATAACTTGCAAAAACCAGCTTCAAATAGGAACATATTTTATTCTTTCTGCACCTTGAACAGTTAAATGCAAATATCAAAAACCGATTCTTCACTAATATAATAAACAATATCTGTGTGAAAGGTGGAACGAATGCACTCTCAAATATGGTGCTATTGTAACAATTGATCATCTGCAGCCAAAAAGCATAAGCCCATGGTATTGACAATATGTCACATGATATGCAGCTTGAAGCAGGCCTCTAGTTGGTAAGGTCTTGGTCTAAAGCCCAACTCTCATTGTTGGCAATGAAAATTCCGTGACCTTTACATTGAACCACCAAAATCTCAAATTTCTGCCTTAAATATAGATTTTGCAATATTCGTTTGAAATTTTAGAATTTTTCCCCCATTAGAGGGCGCAATTATATTTACGGAATATTCCCAAAGAGCGAATCATAATACTTCATCAATTCCTATCTAACCCGGAAAAACATTTTTTTCCTTTATCTCTAAAAATAAAGGTATGTCTGTTAAAACGAAAACTTTGTGTGCCCTCCCCCCATCTTCTAAAGCGTCAACTAATTGCTGACAGTGCAAATTATGTGACCTTCACATTCCACTACCAAAATTTCAAATTTTTAGCATGTATACATCATTTGCGATATTTCTTTGAAATTTTGGGATGATTTTCAACTTTTCCACCGCAGGAGGGAGATTTTTTTTTCTTTTTTTTTTGCTTTCGAGAGATTCGAAAAGTGCATCGTAATTGTCATCAATACCTATCTAACACAAAAAGAATTTTTAATTTATCTCTCTAAACAAAAAAGTTCGATGTCTACAGACCGACAGCCAACAAAGCGAAACTATTATCTCGTTTGTTTTTAAAACGAGATAAAAACAGTGATAATATCAGCAAACATTGGTAGCTTGTCATTGGGGGCCAGAGGAGCTGACCCCATCAACTTTTCTGCAATATAATAACAGAAACATTAAACTCCGAATTCGAAAAAATAATAAAAATAACATTTTAGATTGATATTTGCTCTCTAAAATATCTTACCCATTATATTTCATTTCAATAAGCATTTAGTGAAGTAGTACACTCGAAACTTTCTTGTGCCCTTAATTATCAGCACGATATATTAAGAGAAAGCTTTAAGTCCCACTCCCCACCCCAGAGGCTAAATTGCTGTTGCCCTGAACTAAATTCTCACCCCCCCTCCAACCTGAAACTAAATCCTGGGGTATGTGCCTGACGTAAGCCCCAATATATAAATATGAAAATTTTATTACACGTGCATATACAGGGTAAATCTGAAAAAGTGGGTAAAACTTTACGGGGTGGTAGAACGCAGCTATATGAGCAATATTCGTCATAGAATGTATGGTCGGAACGCAAGCGGTGAGAAGTTAAAAGGTAGTTTTCCACTGTCACATTTAAAGAATGAACACTAGAAGGAGAGGAGATACTTCAGAAAACATTTTATTAACAGGAATGTAATTGAGGTACATGCTCAAAGAAATTGCTCAAAAGAGCTGCCGCCAGCTGTAATGCAGGCTTCACACCTGCCATTCTCTCGGCAATTCACGGTAGAAATGCCGTTGGGTGCGAGGACCACCCTTTTATACCATTTCCAACGCCACCTAGCGGCTCGCCGTTTGCGTTCCGCCCATACTTTCTATGACGAATATTGCTCGTATAGCTGCGTTCTACCACCCCGTAAAGTTTTGCCCACTTTTTCAGATTCACCCTGTATATATCATCACCAACAATTGTCATTGAGGCTCTGAGCCAATGAGTTCTGGCCCACGAGGAGCAAGGAGAGGAAATTCTAATAGGGAAAACGAAGCTGATTGTTCACCGTTGATAATTATTAGTTTAAATCTACAGAAAAAAATTCCCGGCTATTCCTGTAAATAGTTGAATATCGAGTTTCACCATACTTTTGAATTTTTTTGCGAGGGATGCGCTAACCAAGAGCATCACCCCCCTCTCTCTATCACCCTTGAGAATACTAGTAAAGGTAGCGGAGGCAATTAATTAAATGTGCATATATATATATCACGGATTTCTAAGCAATTTAAAAAAAAAAAATCTAAAATGGAAAATGTTATACTTCAATATAAATGAAGTCTCTTGGTCCCCCACCCCACACTTTATTGTTTTCTCAGATTCGCGACTGGTATCCTTTATCAAACAACGAACAGTTACATTGGAAAGACAATTGTAAGAGAAGCTGCTGTTAGGATTAAGATTATGATAAGTTTCTCTATCAAGATAAGTTTTTATTTTCTAATTCAAAACTGACTCGATTAGTTATATATTGCTTATGCAGTATTAGTTGGTTGTCAAAGGGAAGGTATAAAAGGTTTATCGTGTAGTTCATCTTCGAGATGTGATACTACAGGTTTCTATAACTTTTCTACAAACATGAAAATTTTTGAAACAGTTCTGCAAATATAAAATTTAAAAAAAATCTATCTTCCCACATGCGCTCTAAAAGGTAAGGGGGAAAAAAACCCCGAAGCATACCAATTGTGCAATCAGCCACTGAATTCGTATTCACTTCAATCTTGATCTTGTTGCCGATCACACTAATAATCTTGTTCAGTAGGTAAATCGGCGCTAAATCTTCCTTTGAAGTGAATACGAATTCAGTGGCTGATTGCACCATCGATATGCTTTAGCTTCATTTTCTAGTTTTTAAGGCACATATGGAAAGATACGTATATTTTAAATTTTTTAAATTTATTTATGTTTTATGCTTTTTGTGGAAGTCGTTTTAATTTCTTACCTTGTAGCAAAAAAAAAATAATTTACACCTCTGACGACAGTCTATTTGTTTCGAAAATTGTTATTAGTTAGGTTTCTACATGAAGGGTTCTCTAGGTTCTCTTATGCTTAAATTCTTTTTATCTATCTACATATTGTTTTTTGCTGCTCGTCATTTGTTGGTTTGTGGATTTGTCAAAGCAGTATTCCTTTCTAATTGATCGACCATGATCAAATAAAACATTACATTCACTAATTTAGAGTTTTTAAGGATTAGATGAAACACTTTGTATAAATCATATAGTTGACAGAAATATCCCTAATTTCTTAATTCACAACCCCACCCAATTTACTGGAAAACTAGATCATACGCCCAGTATAATAAGAATAATGTCCAAAAGCTTTACAAAATCCTTAAAAATATTGTCGTTGAATTTTATTGTTGAGATTGCTAAAATCATCCATCTCAACATTACTCCTTTTGTTTCACCTAAAGTAGTAAGAAGGAAAATAGAATAAGATATATAATATTTATTAATAAAATTACCTCCCATTCTATCATAATTTCAAGACCTGTGAAAAATTTCCAACCTGTGAAAATTATTCGCATTATATAAGAGCCACTCATACAAAATGAAATGAATACAAGGATTATTATGATTATAAAACATACTTCTCCATAAAATTTTCCAAAATCATATCATTAGAATAAAAACCAGATATAAAAGTTAGTCCCATTAAAGTTATCCCTTAAAGCCCTAACTCAATATTCATAATGGGTGAGTGATATAAGCACCCCCCCATAAAAATGTAAATTTTCGAATATAACGGATAAACTTAATGATTTATGAGTGAAATGAAAGCTTCTGGAGCAGGTAGTATCATAGGATAGAAAAAAAAATTTACCCACTATGCTTCCTTCCCACCTGCAAAAGAAGAAACATGAAAACGATCGTTCCTCTATATCTAAGATATATAATTTCTGCCGAAAATCTATTTTACCACTGCAATACACCCATGGGCCTCGCAATACACCGATATGAGCACATCCCGTTTCCCGTAATCTACGAAAGGCGACTTCTCTGCAACGCAATGCGTATCTGCATTAACGGAGTGCAGCAGTCGAGGTTAACATTCATTGCAGCCTGATTGTGCCTATGGAAACGTTCATTATTATCCTTAACATTTTTTGGTCATGCGTCGTCATTGGAATAATTGGAGATATTGGACTGTAAATATTTTTTCATATATCATTGTTATATGAGCGATACATTTTTACTTGCTCTCTGGGGAGTTATTCAACTCTAGTTTCTTGCTCATGAGTTGGAGAATGGTTTAAACTTCGATGGATCAGAAATAAAATAGAATTTTATTTAAAATATAAAGTTATTTCATTTTGCTGACGTGTCACTCATTTCATATACAGAGTATTTATAAAGTAACTCTCGATTCTGTGAACAAACCTTTTAATAATCTCTTTCTGTTACAAATGAACCAAAAACATGAAAATAACAAAAATTAATACGATTTAACATGACCCCCTTGCATGTCAACACACAAATCCCAATGTTCAGTGGTAGCACGGTAAACCCTTTCCAAGATATCAGGTGTAATCTTAGCCGCTGGATCTGTGATCCATTCGTTCAGTTGACTAATGCTGTTAATCTTCACCTTGTACTCCTCTGAATTGATATAACCTCACACAAAAAAATTAGATGTCCAGACTTTGATGTGGATGTTCGTTAGCACAAATCCTGCAATTGTGCATGTGACAGGTCCACATGTGTGAAACTTCGCCTCATCACTGAACAAAATGTTATTCATGATATCTTCTTGTTCCACGGCTTCCAAAATATCACTACACTTGGCCGCACGTGCTGCAATAGTCCTCCTGCTGTAGCTTATGAAGCATCTGTAAATGATAACACCGTTTTTTCGATGTGAAACATAGGGTTTTCGAAACAACCGTTTACGTTACACCAAGCCTCCTGCTTACTCACCTTGTTGATACACGAGGGCTACGATTGATTATATCCTCGATGCGTTCCACAGTTTCTGGTGATATTGGAGGTCGATCAGAACGTTTCTCATCATGAACGTTCCTTGTCCTCCGAAATTTGTTCACCAGAGATCTGATTGCTGCCCTTGTTGATGGTGGTTTATGGAATTTAGAAGTGAACCCTTGTCTCACCCCATTGAAGGACACACCTCGCTGATGTGCCTCAAATACTGCTTTTCTTTCTTCAGTCGTCAGCATGATTCACAAAACCTGGAACAGAAAATGATGTCAGCATTTTCAGGAAATGGATAGTTACTTCATAAACACCCTGTATTTCCTTTATTCGATTCACGCTGTTTTCAGCACCGCTGCCGAGATAGAGTAGGTAATGTAATTCTGCCTGCAGCATGAGGTAATTTTTTCCTCTCTGTAATTTTTTATCATAACCAAGCAATTCAAGGAGATCATCTTCATATATTAATACGAACAAACCTGTACACCCAAATATCTTGGCCAAATGCTACGTTTGCACTTTTTCCGGGTATTATTTTGTGCCTCACTGGCGACCTCTATTTGAATATTGTTGTTGTTTTCGTCACGTCGCGGGAAAAGACGATCGTGGCGCGAAATGTTAATACATTACGAGCTGATCAGCTGCTTTATCAATGTATTTTGAGAGTGGTGAATTATTACCTATATTAGATGCTGTCAATCAATAACAGACAGGTATGAAATTTTGTAATAGTTTTGCTTTATGTTAAACTGAGCCTTAAGTATAATACTGTTTTTAAAGTAAACTTTTTTTTTATTTTTCACTGTCATTCACAAAAGCCTAAGTTATTACTCTTCGTGAGCATGAGATACACAAGGAATGTTCTATATGACGAATCTAAAAAACTAAAATTCTCAAAAATAGTGTGTAATAACTGCTTTGGTTTCCTGTTGTAACACAATTAGAATTACATGATCACTCTAATGAATTACTGTAACCTTAAAATTCTCATGTCGAAAATCAATGATACAAGATGGTAAAAAAAAATTAATTCTTAATATCCTGTGAGGTCTTGGTCTGAAATTTCGAATGCTAAATAATGAAAACTCAACAGAAATTTCTACTATTAAACTCTAGATGTAAAATAATCTATTTGTTACATTTAATGAAATACTAAAAAACTACAAGTTTGTATTTAATTGGTTAAACCACATAGGGGAATAACTTACCACAAAGGGAATAACTATATATGTACACGTGCTAATATATATACACACTGATTGGGCAGAGTATTAGGAACACTTGTCTGATGCTTTGTTGTATGTATGATGCTACAGTTCCCAAATTTTAATTTTCATTTCTCTGTGCATAGTTCCTGTTGATGTGTGTTTTGAAGTAGTGTTAATATCATTTCTCACAGCTGATGAACTGTAGCAGCTGTTTTGCTGTACAGATGGTGCTAATAGACTTGTGCTCCAGTCTATCAGAGCTTTTTTCCATCCACATTTACCACAATTGGTGGAGTTCAACACTTTAGATGACAAGCAAAATTTTTGAGACCATTGCAATTTTCCATACACTTGGGATACTTCACCCTTTGATTTTCTGCCGAGTTCTGTCATTACTATGGATGCTCCTGCCCATCATGCTCCAACGATGAGCCCCTTTTCTAAGTCACATCAGCCTTTTTACTCATGCCACATTTGACTTTCCACCATGTCTTTACAACTTTTATATTTTTTATTATGATTTTGCATACATTGACATGTTTTGAGGTACTCTGTGCATGATGCAGTGTTCATAGCAGTGGTGAAAGTAGATTTTATTTCTTATCAATACGCTTGAAGGCATAACTATGTATGGAAAATCAAGCATGGGCGGTCACTCCATTGCAGTTAACTTACAGGGGTAATTAAACTGAAGTGTATAGTAACCAAAGCACACTACTCTGGTATTTTCCATTTCTCCTAATGTTTTCTGAAAATAGCGAATGATTTAGGGATTTTAATGTGAAATAAATATTAATATAGATAAATACATGCTGATTCCGTTACATTCATGAATTACGACCTTATTGGGGAAACGTTATTAATAGATGTATTAAAAAATAGGATGTTGTCTAGTATAAGTTATTTTAAATTTGATTTTAGTTCTTAAAAAATTAAAAGGAATTTTTTTAGAAAAAATTTCTCCATTCTACTTATATTTTAATTCTCATTACTCAACTTTCATATTCTAAACCCAGTTGCCAAATTTAAGCATTCTTTTTTAGAATAGCATAGCACATCTGCGACAATAGATACAAAATCGCAGTGCCCGCACACCACAAGATCTGAAAATTGTTGGTCACAAAATAAAGATTTTTGCTTACTGCAAGCCACTTTGTTTTAACAGACAACCATTGTTTTCCCCCCTCTGACGATCGTTAAATTGATATTAACAAAAAATTACAAAACTTAATCTCTCCCCCCCCCTCAATCTTCAAACACATTATTTAAATTTGTGGATGCCTGTGCCTAATTGTTCCCATTCAATTGTCTTCTGCAATTTTCAGAAATGTAAGAAGGTAAAATTATTTACAAACATATATTAGAAGAAGAAAGCAGAAAACATGAATATACATACGTATCTCATAACAAGTCAAGAAAGAGTTAAAATAAGAATTTGAAAACCACAAATTCATTTTCCCAGTTCTGCCTCTGGTGGTAATTATGACCGAACCCAGACAACTATGGCGGATGAATGTGTATTGTCCGGATGAATGTGTATTGTCCGGGAATACTTCATACTAAGATGCTTTTGGTTGGAATCACCTTTGTCTAGTTGCGATCTCTTTCCCCAATATCCTTGATAATCAACGAGAGAAAGCACTACTTCAAATATATAAATTGCACTCCCTGTTGATAGAAACATAATCTCAAGTACACGATGTGGTTTTTTTAAACAGCTTGGCATCTAAAGTGTTGAACTATAGTAATGTAATTGAAAAAAAAAATATCAAGGAATTTCTTAAAAGGGAGAATCACTTTTTTTTAAATCAAATGTTCCGTTAAAAGAGCATTAAAGTGTAAAGGAAATCATTAACTGCCCCACTACTGAAAAATGTCTTACCGGTACACCATATCAGCAAATAATTTCTTGCCGGTATGGAGTACCAGTGGGTACTGACCTACTTTCACCATTGGTTCATAATAATTTGGCAAGGCAGTGCATATGAAGAATGCTAAAAACAACTCAATCATTTGCCTGTCTGGGATGAATGAAAAATTAGGAGAAATGAGTGGGAAGAATATAGTTGATATATCTGTAAATAAGTAAATTGTATTTTATTTAAATCTGTAGGGTCTTTTTGAATGGTGAATCGTAATGATATTTTTTAGACCCAGGAAGATGTTTGTACATTGAGGGTAAAAAACAAACAAACAAATAAATACTAATGCAAAATTGGGATACTCTAGCAAACACACGATATTTAGTAACCTTTGTATTGAATGATTTCTCCCCCCCCCCCCCCCCCATAAGCTTCCTCTCATTATTGTCTCCCAAAACCTCAAAATTTGATTTTTGGTCACTTTCATTAGCAAACTGTTTGTTACAATTTGATTCAAATTACAATCACTTCCACTCATTTAGCAAATTTTGCTGTATTTGTTCAAAGTCATATATATGCATTTTCTGAATATTTTGGCCCATTTTTTTTCCCTTTGGTTTGTGTAAAAATGAAAACAAAATTGTGTCTCAAAAACTGAAATAAAATTTAATGAATAAATATATTAATCAGTGTATGCTTCAGTTACTAATAATCTGTCTGGAGGTAACTGCTACCTAAATGTATAGATTTGCACAGCTAAATAGTAAAAAATAGAAAGAAAAGGAGAGGCATAATCTTTTCTACTGTACTTAAATAATTAATGGTATGAAATTAATGTTAAAAAAGTGTAATATTATGTATATGTTAAGGTTGATTATTTTAATGAAAATCTTTTGATTTAAGATTAATAATATGAAAGCAAAAAAAAATAGTTATCGAAATTTATGTTTTGAATAACTTGCTTTAATATCTTAATCTTCAGTTTGATAGTTTTTATTTATCATACTACTGTTACACTTCAGATTTAAATATTTATCAAACACGAGTATTTAAAAATAATATAGTAAATGAAATATAAATTTTAAAACTGAATTATGTTTAATTTAAAAAAGAGATGGCCATTTTATATTTCTTTCACAAATATATATATATAAAGAGAAGTTTGATTTCGAGTGACTAGGTTAACTAACAAGTTTTCAGAGGGGTAAAGTTTTGTAAAAATATTTTTTTTTTTTGCTGAAGAATTTTTAGAAAATTCTCACCAAAATTTTCTCAGGAAATTTTTAAGAATATGGTAGGCCATGAAATAAAAAAAAGGTTGCTTCATTTGAGAATTCTGTTGCATGCCTCTGTTTCTTGAGAACATATTTCTTAGATGATAATTGTCAGTGTTGGAACTACGTATTCTCTTGCGAAGTTTCTGAATTGCCACCCCCACTCCCCCACACACCAAGTTTATTGTGGATTGCTTTATGGTCTGATATAATTTTACAATAAGTATGTATATTTACCATAAAAATAATACAACTGTAAAGTTTATGATACACACCAGAAAAAAATTATCTATATAATGAAATAAAAACTACAAAAAAGAATATGTTAAAAAAAAATGTAGATGAGAATACGGAAGAAAGTACTCCTCTACACAACAGATGGAGATAACTGAGAAGCCATATAGCTTTTCCTGGTTTCATATACAACATACACACACTTAACATAAGGACATGCTCACTGGCATAGTAGTCAAGTACACTAGCAACTAGACCAGATCGGATAATAATATATTAAAAAATAGCATTTTTTCAAATTCCTGCATAAAAGTAGCATTATTTATTTCTGTGAATTAAATATAGAATCTAAGTAATGTATGCTGTAAACTGTGATAAAGAACTAGCAGAAAATTCTTGTATTTAAAAGCAATTCTAAAATACCCTGCTCACCCCACTCTAGTTCCAGCACTGACAATTGTATTTGAGAAGTCGGAAGTCGTATCCAAGATCCCATTCTTTTTCAGAAAACAATACAAGATCAAAGTTTTTTTACTGAAAAATGAAGAAATAATAAAAGAAAAAAATATCATATAACCTAATGTGATGTTAAATAAAATATTCACAGCTACAAATTGTTAGCCAGCCACCCAATGTAGAATTCTGAAAAAAATCGATAATTTACAGAAATAAAGTAAATCCACAGAAACGAAAACTATGGTTTAATAATAAAAGGAAACAAAGTACTAAAATTATGAAGGGAGTGTATATTCCACTTGACTTAAATGATAAATGTAAACAACTTGCACTTAGCAGATGGCTCCCCCATTATTGCACATGTGTGAGCAAGCAATTAGTTTCCTTCTGAAAAAATCAACAGGGGAGTTATCTGTATAATAGGGTCCCCAAATGCACTTAAATGACGGGTTGTTAGATGGAGTTGTAGCATAACATCAGTAGTAGAGGAGGGATTGATCGGCAGCTGATAGCTCAGTGGTCAGAGTACCTAACGTCATCAGGAGGATGTGGGTTCAGGTCCCACCTGGACCAAGATAATTTTTCCCCTGCACCCATTTTTGCCCTGTGGATTCACAAGATAACAGGGTTTTGTATTGTATGATTTGTTTTGTAATTATCAGAGTTTAAAAATAACAGGATTTGTTTTGTATGAAATAATTGCAAAGTGTGTACTTTGCAATTATTTCCAAAATCTTTTGTTTTGAAAAATAGCATTTTTTTTTTTGTTCATTTTTCACGATATTTTCAAAACTTTAAGGAAAAAGTTGTTGATAATAGTTCAAATCAAACTTGTGAGCTTAAATCAGGTGATTGCTTCAGCATAGAGTACCATTAACAAACCAATCAGCAATATCATATTGTGCTTCTAAGAAATGGCAATCAGATGGTTTTAACAAATTATTTATATTGTTTAATAAAATATGCATCAAATGAAAACGAAAATATTATTTTTCAAACTTGAATTGTGTATTTTTAAAAGATATATATGCAAGAAAATTTTCAAATGGGAATTTCTATTTTAAGTGAAATTTTATCAAAAAATTTTTAATCAAATTTTTTGTTGTACAAAAGATGTCTATATTCGTTTTGGGCCTCTCGTTTCAGATTCTGTCAACATCTATGTTCGTTGGGGACTTTGGAAGGGTTAGTGCAAGACTCAATCAATAGGAATACGCATATTACCTGTTATATAATTCAAGAAATACTTTTTTCCTCAAAAGTATTTAAATGTTTCAACTTTCACATGATAATAAGCCACCATATGTGGAAAGGCAGTTTTCAACAAGATCAATCATCTACTCAGTCAAGGAATGGGTGTTTCCTAATCTTTTTAAATATCTTTGCAGTAATGTGGTTGAATGGATAGAGTGCTTGGCTAGCGCTCAGAGGAACCTGAGTTTGAGACCTAGGTAAAGCATGGATGTTTGTGTTGTTTTTCTGCTGAGGTCCTGCCATCCTCACAGACCTTATACTATGGCATATAGAGATAGACACTTGTCAGATCTCTGTGGCAAGCAAATGAAGAAAACTCTCTCTGTGTAAACTTTTGAATTCAAAATTTCTTCAAATTGTTTGTTATAAATTCATATTGTCGAATTTTATATTAAGACCCAATAAACCAGTCATGCCAAAGTAGCTGGATAAATTCAAAATGTTTGTTGATTCCTGAAATATTATACAAAGATAAAATACAATTCAGTAAAGGTCTTTGCATTGCATTCAAATGGTTTGCTTCAAAAATAATAGAATATTTTTGTACTCATTACATTTAACCCTTTTTAATGCTCAAGAAATCTCGAAAAAGGGGGTAGTAAAGGAAAGGGAACTAGTCCATTTCAAGTTTTAGCAGTTTTTTGCCATTATTGGCATTAAAGGGTTAAATTAATAGTGTTTTATTGTAATTTATTTTTGAAAAGTTCTTTAATTTTTAAGTTACTACTGAATATTAATTGGATTTAAATGTATTTTTCAGGCCAGTTCTATGCTTTCAAGATGTTTAACAGATAAAACAAGTGATCCAAGTAAAAAACGGAAAGCTCCTAAAAGAAAGCTTTTCTACAATGAAAATTTTGAAAATGATAAAGGTAGGTGCAAGAGAAATTGTTTCTGTTCTTTGTTAAACATCTCCAGTGTGTAAAAACATAATATTTCAATTAAATGAGAAGCAGTTTATTTTCTCTTACTCAGTATTGCAATTACAATTTATTGCAACATTTTGTAAGGGCACTCTTGTGGCTGCTTTTACCATTGCTTTTTTGAAACAGTTCTGAAATTTTGTAAATACAGTAAAATATCAATATAATGAATAATAGAGTAATGAAATATTCAGTACAATGAAATTGTTTTCTGACCAATTTACTATATATCTCTATGAAAAAATGTTATATTTTAAAGAATACCATTCTAATGAAAATATGAATGTAACATAATAAAAATTTATCCTGATACAAAAATGTATGATTAGTATGATAAAATTTATAAAAAGAAAAATTTTAAACAATATGTACAATGTACATTTTTTCTATCTTTACTTGCTTTGGTTTTTAGGATCTGGCAATGCTGCACTTATTTAAACACTATGAAATATCTGGCAATCACTGTGCTATGTATCACATACTTTGGACATTGCCCAGCATGAGTTTTTGTCATCAATCTCACTGCATTCAGCATAGATACTTCTTTCTACGTGTGCCTTGCCAGCACAATGTTTTAAAGCAGCATTACCACATATAAAGGGAGTTTTTCAAACTTCAAGATCTATGTGATTCTGATTCGATTACATTGTAAGTAATTGTAGCATCCAGCAAAAAGCATTTTCAAAGCAGTTCTACTCCATACATTATATATATTTTTTTATCACTTATTAAATAAAAGTTATTGTTTTAATTTAGTTTCATTATTAGCAGCCAATAAGGGGTGAGTGAAGGTCTTTGCTGTTTTGTAAATGAAATGGAAAGATGTTCTGTTCCAGAAAATGTGTTGGAGAGTGTGACATCATTTAAGAATTCATAGAAAGATGCTTTATTGGAACAGACAGTTAAAAAAAAAATTGACTCTTTTTAAAAAGTAAATGCTAATGCATGCTAAATTTCTTTTGTTATGGTTATTTTATAAGCTCACCTGACAAAAAAAATAGTCACCCCTGGCTGAATGTCACCTAATAGTGCATAACACCTCCGTGTGACTGAAGAACAGCCGAAATCCTGTCTAGCTAGGATGCCACCAGTGTGTGGATGTAGTGCATATCAATATTCATCCATTCTTCCAGCAGCAAGTGCTGCAGTTCGGCCAGATGGCTGGGATGGCACTTTACTCATTGCTGCAAATAGTCCCACAAGTTTTCATGGGATTCAAATCCAGGTATTTGGCAGGCCAGTTGAGATGTTTGAAGACTTCACAATGCTCGTTGTGCCAATCTGACACACTCTGAGCCTTGTGCACACGACAATTGTCATCTTGCAAGACTGGGGTATCCTGGTGTTCACTGTGTAGATGCACAAAAGGCAACATGTGGTCGTCCAGTAGCTCATGTGGCTAATGGAGGAATGGTTTGGAGAACTTTTCTGGGTGTAATACTAAAGTAGTTAATGAATTCATTAGATGTTGAAGACTAATATTTCCAAGTGATGACCTGCTGGACTGTGCCCTGGTAACATACATATACAAAAGTTTAGAAGTAATTATAGGTTGAGTTGTTTTACCTCTGAGTGGTAGTTTTGAATACAGTGGGCTAAATGACTAGGTCACAAGGTCCCAGTGGCTCAGAATTGGGTAGGGGACTCACCAGACAGCTGTTAGGAGATGAACGGAAGCTTCACATCTAGGCCATTTAACATATTCTTTTAACATGCATAGGGTATGGCTCTTCTGCACTCAGAACCATGGCTTAACATCACAACCAATGGACAGCAACTTTTTCAAGCCTTTCAGTGTCCCCATTATTGGTAGGACCTCCATGGCTGTTTGAGGATTTTGGTATATATTATCTCCCAAGGGCAAGGTGAGAAAAATAATGCTGGCACAGTTGAGACTCAAACCCAGGAACATCAGATTATGATTCTGGTGTACTACCAACTGAGTCAAACCTTGCTCCAGTAATTCTGGACATCTGACCTGTGTGTTAGACTTTTCAGTTGATGGATACACACAAAATAGAATGTGAAATTTATGAAGATATTGAAGATTTGTGTGCATAATGTACTACATGCAATTGCAAAAACTAAGTTGCAAACTAAAATGCAGATTGTTCAAACAGATTTTAAGGACAGTTTCTATATAGGTAAAGATTGTAAGATGACTATTTTATGGTTATCATGTTTACATCAAAATACAAAAGTGATAAAAAAAAAAGTGCAAAAAGGTGAGTGTAAAACACATTAACAAGGGGTGTGTTCACCCCTGATAGAAATGTAGGACTCAAAACACATGATAATATACTGCCAACAATGTCTGAAATCAATTCTGAAGACAATGAAATCTACTGGCACAAAAGAGCTGTCCTAAGATCATGGAGGCTTTCAGGTGGAAGGCTGGAATATCCCCAAGTTTTCAAACATGCTCAGTATGATTGATTCAACATATTTTTTTTGAATATGAGGGATTCAACATATGCATGCAACATATGTTGAATCCCTCATATTCAAAATATTGGTCTACCAGGTGAGCTCTATGTATGAATTTTTATTGTATATCCACTACTGCTCATAAAAATGAACCCTGAACCCACTGCAACTTGCAAAATGGTAAACTTAAGGTTCAGGGATCTCATCCTGATACCTCTGGCAGTAAGAGATCCTCTATCAAATCAAACATATGGAGTTAGTTTGGCTATTGGTGTTGATGCCTACTCAGACCATCAAACTACTCTCTCCATGTTGTTCCCTCGATGTTAGAGGGATGATACCATCTCATATTATCTCCAAGTGAATGTCAAGAATCGATGTGTAAGCTGAGTATCAACTCATATGTGAAGAGAACAGATTCTCACTGTTGCTTGGTGTTATGCACATGTTGCTGAGACCAATTCAGAGAGGATCTATTGTGGGATGGAGTCAAGGGGTTACTACTGGTCATATTACATAGAACCTCTCCTGAAGCCTTTACCACTTTGAATGATCAGTCTCCAAAGCAAGTGAATAGATGTCACTGCACTCTAATGCCTGGAAATTAAAGCTAGATACTATTTACCTCAAGATGTGTCTCTTGGGTGACCTTGGATTGATCTTTTACTATCACCTTCATCCTGATGTGGTCTCCAAAGATTCATACATACAGCCATCTAGCTGCATTGGCTTATGACTAGCCAATGGCATGCCACTTTAAAGAGTAATCTGCAGGATGTCTTTGAGACATTTTTAACAAAATGGTAATCTCCCATTTGCAGGCAAACAATAAAGAAGAATATGCACAATTCATAGGCAGTGTATAGAACTGTTAGCCTTTTATACTTAAAATTCATTTATGTGTGTTTTGGAGGCTTCTGCAGTGGTTTTACTACAGGTTTACATATTCAGTACATAACATATAACCCAATTTTTGAATTTTTATTCCATATATTTTCCAAAACATTAAGGGAAAATGATTGTGTAACTTTTGCCCTTGAGTGTAATTGTCCTAATTTCTGAGAAAATTAGTTACACTTAGAACATTGGGTTTCAATTCGTACTGATACCACTGTGTGGAGTTAAAAGTTTTCCATAAAAAAAAATCATCAGTGAAACCTAGGATATAAAAACAACACTTCAAAATGATCTTAGAAACTAAGAACTTAGACTGGTATGATTTTTTTAAACGTTTTTATGTCAATCAATATTAAAAGTGATATTATTTAAGTGAACTTTTGTTATTTATGCGTAAAATGCACAACTCTATTCATATTTTGCAAAGTTTAAAAATCTACTAATGATATTATTTTGTATTTTAATTCAGATTTGTATTTCTAATTTTATTGTTAAAACAATAAAAAAATTCACACATAAAACAAAATTTAAAACAGAAAGTTCTGAATTTAAGGAAGTCTCTAATAAAAGTTGACTTTATTAATTTGTGGGCATTACTGATTTTTTTTTATGTAATAGAATTTTTGTCTTCTTTACATGTTGATGTAAAGTATATAGTAGTAAATAATGCACAAAATAATATTTTTCTTTGTGTCATTAATCAGAATTTGTTTCATTAGCTGTGACATGTATTGAAAAAAATGCTGAGGAACAACTGCTACATTCATCGAGTGTAAATAAAGATTGCATTACACTGACACCTAGAAGAACTGTGCCATTATCAGAGCGGCAGCAAATTGCTTTACTTTTACAGCTAAGTGCTAGCAGCCAGTCAACAGTTGGTAAGTCTACAGTATTATATGCATGCTTCCATTGAATCAAGAATCAAATCATTTTCAAAACTGTGATTAATTTTCTTGTAATATGCTACATTATTTCTTAACCTTTTTCTATGCATACACTCCAGTTTACACATGCCCCCTTAGGTGTGATCTTTAAATTCTGTGACACCCCTAACCCTAAGCACTCATCTTCTGTGGCACTTCTAACAATTGCAATTAGTAGCCTTTAAAAAACTGGTCCCCATTTTTTTTTTTGTTTGAATCACCACCTTGAAAAATATATTAAGCTTCTCACATTACACCCAATGATTACTATCAAAATCTTATTTATTCGAGTATAATAAATAAAATCAAAAGCAAACTGTAAGCTAAAAATTTCATTACTGTATTCTGGCATAATTTATTTAAGATTTTTTTACCCATTTCAGAAATATTTTTCTATACACACTTATTTTTCTAAGTTTGTCTATTTGAAGATAAAACAGAGTAATTTAATTAGCTATGTTTTTTTAAGTGCCAGATAGTTTATCATTTATAAATTTTTTTTTTTGTTTATAGTGTTTTGTGTGATATATTAAGTTTAAACTGTTTTTAGTTTGATATTCACCAAATTTGCACTAAATCGCAGCAATTTCCAATATATATTAAATGATGATATAAACTGATTACATTCAGATAGTATGCACAGAAAATTAAGAAAGATCAAAGTTTTAAATTAATGAGCAAATTATGTAAATGTAATATTTGCATAGTTGTATCCTCACAGACCTTCTACTACGGCATATAAACTGACAGGTGCCTGTCAGACCTCTGTGGCAAGCAGCTGCTTGAGGGGGTATTTATTTATTTATTTTTATGTAGACCTTCTACTATGGCATATAAACTGACAGGCTCCTGTCAGACCTCTGTGGCAAGCAGCTGCTTGAGGGGGTATTTATTTTTTTTTTTATTATGGAATATAAAAATATTACTCATACAATTTAACTTGTCAGCATTAGATACAAATATATAACAGTGCTATGCAATTAGGAGATATATAAACATGTATCACTATTACACTGTACAGGCCTTCTTTTTGCAATTGTTGCTATCCATGCAAATGAAAGTTCTACTGTTCAATTTCCACCAGAATCATTAACAAAAGAATAGGCTAATTAATATTCATAAAATTAGTATGCAGAGTGATACTTAGGTTTTGGGTGATCCATTTGTTCCTTCCATCTTCCAGCAGTTGTTTACTGGCGTTCACTTGTGTCCTGTTGTTTGTTAATTGCCTTTTGCTTAAGGGAGTCACTTTTCATTCTGCAGACTAATTCTACGAACCACGGTGTGGATGCATTTCAAAGCCATAGATTCATTTTCAAGACACTACCCTCAGCCCTGTACAAATGGAGGTTATATATTAGGGGTATGGTGTTCAGGGTTTTCTTGTTGTGGTTGAGCTGTTGTTTTGGTTAGCACGCCCACTATTGTTGTGTGTGTGTGTGTGTGGTGGTGGTGGTGGGGGGGGGGGGGGTTCCTTGTGCTCTTGCATTAGTGCTGTATTTCTTAATTTTTTCTTTCTTCTTTTCGTCTGATGAGCTTCCATGGGAGTGGAGGTTGGTATATCTCGTTGTTACTTGCGGTGTGTGTATTTTAATATATGGTTAGTTGCTCGTTAAAAAACCAGTTTTTCTTCTGTAGGCAGAGCTATTAGAATTTTAAAATTTTGGAAATCAGGGATGGCTTGTTTTTGCTGGACGATTTGGGTTAAGGTAGTATTTTTTTTTTATTGTTGAATATCTTTTTGCTGTTCTTTCATTCTTATGGCTGCAGCAACCCCAAAAAATAATACTCCCCTAACCTGAATCAACCAGCAAAAACAAGCCATCCCTGATTTTCAAAATTTTAAAATTCTAGCAGCTCTGCCTACTCAAGAAACATCGGATTTATATGATCAATTAACCAGATACAAAAATAGACTCACCACATGTCTCCACTCCCATGGAAGCTCATCATAGACAAGAAGAAAAAGTAAAAAATTAAAAAGTGCAGCACTAATGCAAGAGCACATGGCTCAACCACAACAAGAAAAGCCTGGACACAAGACCCCTTCACCCCTAGTATACAACCTCCATTTGCATGGGGTGAGAGTAGTGTTGTGAAAATGAAGCTACAGCTTTGAAATGCGTTGACAGTGTGGTTCGTGGAATTAGTCTGCAGAGTGAAAAGTGACTCCCTTATGCGAAAGGCAATCAGCAAATGACTGGACCCAAGTGAATATCAGTAAACAGCTGCTGGAAGCATGGACGGAACAAGTAGATCATCCAAACATAAGTATCACTCTACATAATAATTTTATGAATATTAAATAGCCTTTTCTTTTGCTATTGATGACTCCAGTGGAAACTGAACAGCAGAACTTTCATTTGCACAGACAGCAACAATTACAAAAAGAAGGACTGTACAGTGTAATAGTGATACATTTTATAAATCTCCTAACTTGTCAGCAGTTATAATTTGCTGGGAAAATTGCAAATGAAAATTGATACCTTTCAGTATTGGCTATGAAGTCTGGAATAACCTAGAAAATCAAGCTTTTGCCAATAATAAAATCTGACACAACCTAATTTTCCCAAGTAACAAAATTCAGTAATAAAAAATAGTGCCATCACCATGGCTTTTCGTAGGTGAAAGGACCAGAGTTTGTGTGCAATTAATGCGATTCCATTAAGCAGGGCTCTAAGTACAATAGAAAATTAATGTTAGAAGGAAACATTTACATCTAATTTAAAAAAAAAAAATCTGAACTATTTCATATTAATGCACGAGGCTGATAATCTGCAGTTTCCAGGTTTGGGTCCACATGGGCCAGTATTGAAATTTAACTTTACAAAAATTGACAACAACAAGAACTAAAATTAAATAACTTAATTATATATAATATAAAAACTTAATGCCTTTGAATAGCTGAAATTTAGATGGGAAAGTGTGGGTGATCAAGTAGTTCATATTGATAGCAGCAATTGCTCTTCCCTCCTTCACAAAGTGGGAACCTTCAACTCATTGTTTCAAGAAAGAATTTTTTTTCATTTGGATAGCTACCAATGAAATATTATTTGCATTTTCCATTAGTTTGAATTTTCATCATCTGAAAGACTAAATTAGAGAAAATGAAAAATTTTATCTCTTTAAAAATAGGCATTCCATATTTGCCCCAAGTAATTGATCTTTGTAATGAAAATGAATGTCTCCATTATTGAAAAATAGCCTGCTGGTGAAGAAGATTGAATACCCCTGGACTAGAGTAATATATCAAGATACATTCAGTAAAATTTTCAACACAGCAATAATTCAAATCAGTTTAATAACACGATTATGCTGTAATTTAATTGCTATTGAGTAGCTATATTCTCTACAGTTTATCTATACATTGTGCCTAGGCAACGATAGAAAACTTATCATTGAGGTTTTTTTACAACTTACACTCATATTTCTTAAACCATAGAAATTGTAGCATGTTCAGTAAATTAAGTTAATTTGTCTAATCAGTGGCATTAGTTATCACTTTTACCTTCTTAACTTATACTAACAATGAATATATGTAATACTATATAGTTATTAGAGTAGTTGATATTACATTAACTTTTGCTACTTCGGCATTTACTTTTTACCTCACATGCAAGCTTCAAACATACCCAAGTCCTCCAAAGTTCAAGACTTCCAGATTGATAGATGATACTGTTTAGAATTGTAGATCATAGGTAATGGAGATGGTGTCCATTATTATCTGTGCAACATGCAGTCATTGAAGACAGATGTTTATTTGCTGCCGATGGCACTGGCAGCTTGATGTAATCATTCCTCCCTTTTGGAGGCCGATGCGACACTATGGTGGTGATGTCACCATCAAATCCTTCAGAGTATGTGTAATAGATGTATGAATTGTAAGTATGTGAATTGTAGCTCACAGGTAATGGAGATGGTGACCATTATTATTTGTGATGCCATCATCAAATCCTTCAGAGTATGTGCTAGCCAAGAAAGAAGGATGTGAACCACTGTAGTGTTGCATCAGCCCCCAAAAGGGAGGAATGGTTACATCAAGCTGCCAGTGCCGGTGACGGATGTCAATGCAAATAGACATCTATTATCAGTGACTCCATGTTGTACAAATAATAATGGACACCATCTCCATTACCTGTGATCTATAATTCTAAACGGTATCATCTATCACTCTGGAAATTGAACTTTGGAGGGTTTGGATATATTTTAAGCTCACATATGGGTTAAAAGTAAATGCCAAAGTGACAAAAGATAATCAACTACTGTATTAACTATGTAGTAATACTTATATTCATTATTAGTATAAGTTAAGAAGGTAAAATGGTAATTCCACTGATAAGATAAATTATCTTAATTTACTTAACATGCTATAACCTCTATGTTTAAGAGATGCGAGTGTAAGTTGTAAAAACCTCAATGATAAGTTTTCTACCATTGCCTAAGTGCAACATACAGATAAACTATAGAGAATATAGCTGCTAAATAGCAATAAAATTACAGCATAATCATGTTAATTAAACTGATCAAGATACATGTCTGCTTAGCATATCAGAACCCCATGATATGTATTGTCACTACTGTTATCTAAACATGGCATGACGATCACATCTCTAAAGTTTCAAGCCTCGTGATGAACTGGACTCGTGCAGGATATGTTAAAAGTCTAGCAATAATTAGTTATTGCATGACTTGTTAAGAGTACCAGTGGAGAGGCAAATAGTTGTTGCCTGACCTCAAAAGGGTTAAGCATCAGTAATATTCGAAAACTCATCCCAGTGGCTGGTGCAGTAGTTTTCAAGCTCTTGTTTGGTTAAGGAACCTTCTAATTGAGATTTTTTTTCAGAACTCCAACACTTAAAAAAACTTAGTGTAGTGTTAAATACCACATTGTAATACACTATAAACTGTGTATTGAGCATACCATAATTTTTTGGGTATAAAGTTTGAAAAAAATCCTAATGTATTTGGTACATTTTTCAAATGATATGAAATTGCATAGAACTGTTTAAGAATGCCTGGGGAACCCCTGTTGTAAACCACTGGATTAGTGTATTTGGCTGCAGAGCAAAAAGCCCTGTTTGAATACAAAATAAGTATGATGCTTGTTTTTTCTTTGTGAAGAAAATTTGTCTTCTTGATTTGTAATAATTGTTGGTTGTTAAATATCTCAGGATATCAAAAAATGTACTTAGTTAAATTAATGTTGGTAAACACAGTACCCACTCTAATCCATCAGTTTTAAAATATTCAACAATTAATGCTGAGCTATTGTTGCCATTTCCAGTACATTTTTACCCTGTTTATGTTTTGTTATAGAAATCTAATTAATAATATTTTTAGTTTAATTTTTGCATATATGAATATTTTCATTGAAACTCACATTCTTCTAGACTTTACAAATAGCGATACTTCAGTTGACAGCCTGCAAAAAACAGCAAAATATCCTGACAATAGGCAGAAAATTTAATAAAAAAATACCCCCTCAAGCAGCTGCTTACCACAGAGGTCTGACAGGAGCCTATCAGTTTATATGTCATAGTAGAAGGTCTGTGAGGATGGCAGGACCTCAGCAGAAAAATGACACATATATCCAAGCCTTACCCGGGGCTCAAACTCAGGTTCCTTAGATCAGTAGCCAAGTGCGCTAACCTCTTGGCCATGGGAAGATAAAAAAAAAACTTCAGAGACTGGTTACCTCAATTTGTTAGTGCAAGTGTATATTGCATGTAATTAATTGTTAATAAATTGTTGCCACCCATGATCATAGATGACTCCAACTGTAGGTGTCGAAAATCTCAGGAAGAGTTTAAAGTACATAGTGGGAAAAAGAAGAGCTGGCATTAGTTCAATAGTAGAATACTCTGACATGTTTCTGGAGAGATGCAGGTTTAAGTACCATGTCAGCAAAATTGTTTCCACAAAACATTTATTGATTTATAGATGTTAAAAAGTCAATAAGTAATGCTGTGATTGTCATTTATGTTTAATCATTAATATTTAAAGCATTATCTTCTAGTATATTAATTATAAGACAGTTATTACCAATTCACTTTAAAGGGGAAAAGCAATTATGAGTAGTTAATAAAATTTGCCTTCATCTCTATGTGCTCTTAGGATGCATTATAAAAACTTGAATTATGTATTAGCAGATCAAAGTATGTTTATTTAATTCCCAAAATATTTTCTTATTTAACCCTTTCTGTACCATACCAACCCAAAATGGCTGAGATTTTAAATGGACTCATCTAATCAATACTATTCCTTTCTCTTCACTATCTCCTACCTGCAGTTTGGGCCATTTCAGACTGGTATGTTAGAGAAAAGTTAAACGAAACTGTTATGCAAAACAAAATGGATAATGACCCAAATAAGAAATTAAATACCAACTATAGAATGACATTTTTGTATTTTCTCGTTGGGTCATTAATTGGAAAACATTTTATTATAGAGTGATAAGCTTATGTAGCCATGGAGACTGGCTATTTATGGATTTGCATGGGCAGTAAGATAAAGAGTGGCATGAACATGCTAATTCTCATCTACCATAGTAATAGGCTAATTCTGTAATTGTGTAACGCAGTATGGTTGCCAAATTGTCAAAGGAAACTGTAAGTCTAAATTTTTTTACAAGATTATGAGAAGTTAATTTTTGTCCAATGACAACTTTACCAGCACAGTAAACAGTTAGAAAGTTGTTCTAATCAATTAAATTATAACAGTGTGCTGTTAAAGAAATTGTTTTGTGTTAAATTGTAAACTTCTATTTCCTCTGATGCACAAAAGATTATTTCTTGATAATGTTTCATGCAACACTGGAAATTTTAAAGAATGGTGCTGATGACTTTGGAACTTAAGTGCACTGAATGATCTAAAGACAAAATATTTGCTGTAATAGCTGCATCCGATATAACAATCAGCTATTTTTGTCAGTGTATAACAGAGTCCAATTGTCAGAGGGGAAAGGAAATGATCAACTGCTTACAAGTAAAAATATATCTTACTAGATTATCAGATTAGTTTTTATTGAATTGCATCTTGGTTGCACCATCATAGAGACAGAGTGTATGTTACTTTCTAATGGTTCTAATAAAGGGAAGTGCTTTAAATGCTTATACCCCAGGAAGACAAGCTTTAAGAATTATAGTTTCCCAATGTATTTATGATTATTATGAAAATGATACAGCATTGATGCATGCACTTTATCATTTATCTATGCAGTTTTATGAACCAGTGCAAATACATATTGTCTGGCTACAAAAGCAGCTTGGCTCTTTGTTACATCCATAAATACAAATTTTGATATGGGTAAGATGAGTCCCTTTGGCTGGTGGGGTCGGTTGCCTACGCTACAGAGGCGAAGTCCCTTAAAATGATAATTTACAAATTATGCATTAACTTATATGCTCCCCCCCCCTTTTTTTTTTACAATTTTTCAAAACTGTTTACTGTGATGGTGCAATCAAGATGCAATTCAATAAAAGGTGTGTTTTTTTCCGGAGGAGGGAATTTCCCATTATTTATCTTCCAATTGCTTTTTGCTTGACATTTGTTGGTTTTTGTGTTTGTCAAAACAGTTGTTCTACCATATCTTTCAAATGTGATGGAGAAACTTAATGATTTATGTGTGAAATAAAAGCTTGCAATGTGAGAGTGTCACTCTACACACTCACATTGTCTATAAAATTGACCCCCATGCTATCTCCCCCCTTAAAAAAGAGGAAAATATGATAATGATTGATCCCCTATATCTTCTGAATGCAAGTGCAGAAAGTAATAAACTATGTGTGAATTGAAAGCTTCTGAAAGGAGAGTGTCATAAGCTATAAAAAACTGATTCCCCATGTTTTCTTCTCCATTAAAAAGGGAAAATGTGAAAAATGATTGTTCTCCCATTTCTGCAGAATGTAAGTGGGGAAAGTAAGCTGTGTGTTAAATGAAAACTTTGAACACGGGGAGTGTCATAGGCTATTAAAAATATACTCTCCTTGCTTTCTTTCCCCCTAAAAATAGGGAAAGTGTGAAAGTTGTTCTGCTATATCTTCCAAACACAAGGCCTATAGTTACGAGTTAGGTATCAAATGAAAGCTCATATGGTGATTGTCATAAACTATTTTGAATCCCCCCACCCCCTGATAAAAGGGTATGTTTGGATTTTTGTGCAGTTTGACCTTAACCTGTTGTATCTCAATCATATCTCCTCTCCAATGCCATGGGCTACCTCAAATTTGATTCCAGAAGGTAGGAAAAATGTGGTTGTGTTCAGGCCTGGATCTAGAAAAGAAATCGAGGGGGGGGGGGGGTGCAAGAAACAACTGAGCCAAAAAATGTAGTGGGGAGACACTTGATTTCTAATGCAGTATATATATTTTTTCCACTCCATTTTACAGGTTTTTACCCCTCTTTCTAGATCTGGCTGTGGTTGTGTTTATGAGTTATATATCAAATGAAAGTTTCTGAAGGTAGGTGTTTTTAGTGGCAAAGAAAAAAATATAAATAAATTAAAAATACCCATCTTCCTATATGCGCCTTAAAAGTAGAAAATAAACCTAAAGCATATCAGTGGTGAAATTAGTCACTGAGTTTGTATTCACTTCAGAGAAAGATAGGGTGTCGATTTACCTACTCAACAAGATTGCCAGCTCCCTGTCTTCCTCTGAAGTGAATAAGAATTCAGTGACTGATTGTACCATTCATATGCTTCAAGTTTATTTTATACTTTTTAGCGTGCATATAGGTACTTTTTAATTTTTAGTTGCTGTTGCATGGCGTGCCCTTAGTTGCTGTTGCATGGCCCTTTTTATCTTCCTTGCTCCTCATTTTTCTATAAATTAAATTATGGCTCAGAATATAATCCCTGCCATTTATATTATTTGCTATGGAGAAATTATTCCTGCATAATGTGACTTTGCATTATGCAGATGTTTCCAAAATGTATCTATTGTGTTTATGTGGATTTATTATATTTTTAAATTCTAACATTAGCATTTTTATGAAAAAATGTGACTCAAGATAGAAACATTTGAATCTATGAAAGTCATCATCTTCTCAATTATGTATGACATCTTATTGTTGCCTCTTATTTATATATCTTCTGATCTTTAATTTTATTTATTTCTGTTTCTCTTAATTATATACTTTGAGCAGTCTTCCACTTGACTTCTTCATTAATCTTTTATCTAATATTTTAATTTTCCTTGCAGTCTAAGGTACTTGACAATACAGTGATAGTGCTGCTATCTACGTACAGACTAGGAAATTTGAATTCCAAAGATTTTTAATTACTCGAAATTGATAGTAATGAGGAAAACCTATCCCAAATCTCCAACCATCACTGCTGAACTAGGTTTACAGAGATTTAGGAATTTGAAATCAGATTTAACAGAGGTTAAGAACCCAAAACCTGGTTATATGAATAGGTTTAGGCAGCTCCATTATGAAAATACATTTTGCCAAGATGAAGATTTCCATCTTGGGATCAACCAAAGAAGTTAGCAAATGTTGCTGAGTGAATCTTAATTATGCTAATTGGGCTAGCCTGTTAGGGCATTCGTAGATAAACTGCATATGCATTTTCTCATGTAGCAGCTGTTTGCTACACTGCGAAGAATACAGTTACACTGTTTGTTGAATGTGAGGTTTGTGCATCAAAGATGATGGTTTTAATTGGATTATTGAAAATATTTCTGAAGACTTGGAAGGATGGTCCATCATTCATCTCCAGCATATAAGGAGAGATGAATCAGTTTCATCTATTAAATAATACATTCACCAAACATAATCAGCACTGTTTAGGATCTGGACAAGGGATACCCATTATCAGTTGCAATAATCGACTAGCATGTGGTGTAGCATATGGGGCAACCTAATTGTAGGTTCACTGTAGTTCTTAGATTATGTGCCTTGAGGTGAGAAATATAATGGAACCTTTTAAAAGATTGGGTAAAGATAAGCATAAGATATTAACTGATCAACTGTTTCTTAACATTTGCAATTATCAGATTTATGAAACTGAACTCACTCTTGTGCTGAATTAATTTTGAAGCATTTTCCTGGCATATAAACTGATAGGCTCTTGTCAGACCTCTGTGACAAGCAGCTGCTTGAGAGGATATTTATTATTTCAGTTTTTCATCAGATCAAATAAATAACGATTAATATCCTTTTAGCATTAAATTACTGAATAACCCTTTTATGTCAATGCAAAGATATTGTCGAAGCTCTGTAACTTTTAAGATAAATTTTTGCTTTGAAAAATGTGATAGCAGATAAAGATCTCAATCAAATATATCAGTATCTTGATTTTCAGTGATATTCGCTCAGTATTTAATGAGTTATGGAAGTTTGAATATTTAACAACAGCAATGCCAGTCTTAAGAAACTTATACAAAATTGATGAATAGTGAAAGAATTCTTGACACAAACTTCTAAAATACATACCTATTTTATTAAACACTTTAATACAATACTTATTCAGTTTTAATAAACTTCTGAAGTCAATTTTTGTGACTGGCATTGTTACTGTTAAATATTCAAACTTTCATAACTCATTAAATACTGGATGAATATTGTTGAAATAATTAGCTTAAAAGAATAGTTTTGAGCTGAGTGGGATTCAAACCTATTTCTCCCAGAAACAGGCTGGGTTTCTGAGAGATGTGGGTTCGAATCCCACTCAGGGCAAAACTATTTTTTTTTCAGCTAATTATTTCAAGTGTTTCTTGTGTACAGAACAATTTCCTGTGATACTTTATTACTGAATATTGTTGAAAATCGAGATATTGATATATTTGATTAAGATCTTTATCTGTTGTCACATTTTCAAAAACACACATATATTTTAAAAGTTATAGAGCTCTGATGTTATCTTCCTGTTTACATAACACAAGATTGTTCCTTAATTTTTGAAAACCACTATATTTGATGATACTCTACAACTTTGTAATTGACTTTATTTTTAGTTATTTGTCACTGTTGAAGTTAGGACTAATAACTTTCCACCCACCAATGCCTGCAATCATACCAGATTATCTGGATACCACTGATTTCCTAAGTACATGTGTAAGAGATGCTCTCTTGGTTAAGGAGTTACTGCCTTTTAATGTAATGTATTAGCAAGTTTACCTGTCATTGGTCAGGTCTGAAACTCTAAAAATATTACACTAGATGGCATTCCCACATGGCATACAACTTGTACAGTCAATCCCCTTCCATTCCAGAGAAATCCCTCACCCCTTGTTTAGGGGAAGAAAAGAGTGAACATAATTTGATGTAGTGCATGATATTTCTCACTTCAGCAGCTCCTAAACTGAAAACAGTATTGCCTCACTCAGAAAATTCAACTTTTCAAGACTTTTGTACCCAACCAGTTATTTGTATATAATTTGCCAGACATAGGTAACTTTACAGCAAAGAAAATAAAATATGGACAAATTGTATATTGCAAGTTTAAATTGTACAAAAAATGTGTACCTACTACAATTGTAGTATACACTAAAAAAGGAAAACATTATTTAATCAATAAATAATATCCACAGAATTAACTTTTTTTTTACCTTTTTCCACAAAACCATTTATGAAAAACAATATTTATTATTTAATACATTTATTAATAAATTTTATGAGATATATATGTATTAATTTAAAATTTAAAGAATATTTTAAAACATATGCAATAAATACACATTTTAAAAATTATACTAATTATTTTAATGCTGAATAAACAAAGAATCTTGTGTCTTGCTCATGCTGTTTGAAATGATTTTAACTTCCACAAAGAATCTTTTATCTTACTCATGTTATTTACCTATTTCTGAAACAATGGCTTCATCATGCAAAATAAAAAAAATAAATAATAAGTAACCTCTTAAGCAGCTGATTGCCACTGAGGTCTGACAGGAGTCTGTAAAATCAACACAAATATCCATGCCTTATCCGGGACTCGAACCCAGATCCTTTTGTCAGTAGCCAAGCAAGCTAATTGCTTGATGGCAGCAACTATTTTCAAAATATTTTTAAGTCTATGGAACACACTGTTTTTAACTATTAATGTTAAGTTTATAGGAATTTTGGGGAATTCAACCTAGTCCACACTGGTTTTGTTGAACTCAGTGAGTTTGCACATGCCCTATAATCTCCCCTGGGTGTAAAGAAAGTTTATACATAGTGGTGCCTCTAGCTCTTTAAGGGGGCTGAGTGCATAAGTAGATATAAAGAAGAAATTTTTGTTTGTCTAAGATATGCAGTAAATGTTTTCTATTCATTGCACTCTTGGTTGTATTCTTATTTCATATTTGCCAAGGAAATTTCAAGTATTTACAAACAGGTGGCATCTCATAGTTATTGAATGAGCATTGTTCACATAATGCATAATATTTTACTTTCGAATATATAATCCATTAGATTATCTGTTTATTCAGCATATTTTTGAAATGCAAGTTCAGTTCTACAATTTTATCTAAAAGTGTGAAGAAAATGGTGACTTTGAAAATAGAAAATTGAAGTGCTAGACTGTAAATGATCTATCCTTATCCTCCCATTCATATGCCAAGGTGTAAAGGACTCTTCCTAATTCTAATATGACTGCACTAATCTGTAGTTATATTATTCAACCTCTATACAAAAGCAAATACTTATGCAACTTTTAGATAGCAACTGAAAAAGATATTTCATATCTAAACAGATATACTAAACATTATTAGCTAATTAACAATTATTACTGAGAAAATCTCAATATAAAGTTCTGGCTATATGTTAATGTATTCAAGTAAACTTTTTGATACAACAGAAAATTTCATTTCTAAACTTATATACCAAACATTATTAGCTAATTTCAATTATTATGAAAATCTCAATATAAAGTTCTGGCTATATGTTAAGTATACAAGTAAACTTTTGATACAATAGAAAATTTCATTTCTAAACTTATGTACTAAACATTATTAGCTAATTAATAATTATTAAGAAAATCTCAATATAAAGTTCTGGTTATATGTTAATGTATACAAGTAAACTTTTTGATACAATATAAAAGCAGGTACCTATATGGCCAAAGGGTCAGATGACTTGTAGACTTGGTGTTTGTCCTGACCAAAGCTCAACAATATGCTATAATTCTATGTGGAGATTACAGTTCTTGTACCAAAGGTGTTGTAGTATGAGATGGAATGTCTACATTGATAGCTATACTAACATTGTAAAGCAATGGCTAGTGAAGATGGAAATGCCTTTTGAAATACAGTAACAAGTGTAATAACATGGTGCAGCAGGTTTTACATTATGTGCTTAGCACATCTGCACACTGGATACAGTTTAGTCCCATTAATAGTTTCAAATTGCCTGAAATGACATACGCAATATGAACTGCACTGGTACAGAATGGTCTTTTTTACATTATTAGAAATCGTTTATCCACAACAAATGATAATTTAATATTATTAATGCAAAGCTAAACTCCATTAATAAAGGTTATATATCATCTGATTTTACACAGGGAGTTTGTTGAACCCAGTGAATTTGCACATGGCCTATAATTTTTTCAAAGTCACCATTTTTCTATTCATGGCACTCATGGTTGTATTCTTATTTCATATTTGTCAAGGAAATTTCAAGTATTTGCAAACAGGTGGCATCTCATAGTTATTGAATGAGCATTGTTCACATAATGCATAATATTTTACTTTTGAATATATAATCCATTAAATTATCTGTTTATTCAGCATATTTTTGAAATGCAAGTTAACTATTAATTTTTTTAAATTATTAAAACTTGTTCTTAAGCATTTTTAGTCAAATATATGTATTAGCGGAATATAATCTATTTTTTTCCCCTAAGAGAAAATATTTTACATTCACAATATTTTTCCAGTATGTAATTCCCATTAGGTAATATGCATAATGCACTTATAATATGCTATTCCTGTAACAAACAAATATTGTTCTTGACAAAATATATTTATACCTCTGAGCTATGAGCCTTTTTACTCCTTCCCTGTGAGCCAATACTACTTAAAAAAAAACCAACTGAACACAGGTCTAGAGCCTTTACTGAAATTGAGTGGTATATCTGATAAGTTAAAAAAATTACCCTTTCAGGCAACTGCTTGTCACAGAGATCTGTCAGGAGCCTGTCATGACTGTGAGGATGGCGGGACCAGCAGAAAGAAACACATATCCATGTTTCTTTGATTAGCCAAGCACACTAACCACTCGGCCATGGGACGTATTGATAATAAATTTATCAAGAGTTGATGTGTCTGTGAATTACAACTTATTACATGATAATAATGAATATATCCATCATGTGATCTAATGCACCCTTCCAGTCAGTATGTTATCCAGCCAAAAATATATACAGGTGGTTATAAAATAAGTTTCTCTATTCTGGAGTCTCTGGAGCAGTGACAAATGGATATAGTGCTGTGAAAATTGGTAGGTAGCTTAATGGGAATATTTGGAAGCGATTTAGGAAAAAAAAATTAGTTCCAACTATCGCCATGAGGGGGAAAACAGGCACTTTATGTATAATAGTTGGGTTGTTTTACCTCTGAGTGGCTTTTTTTGCACACAATGAGCTAAATGGCCAGACCACAAGGAACCCAAGGGCTCAGAGAAGGTTGGGAGGGGGACCCAAGGAATAGCTGTTGGGAGACAGATGGTAGCCTCCCATCAAGGCCATCTAGCATTTTCTTTAACCTGCACAGGGTATGGTTCTCCTGTACACAGGGCCACTGCTTAACGTCCATCCGATGGATGGTTGGCCTTTCAAAGCTTCAGTGTGCCCTACACCAAGGCCAGGGGAAAAGAGTTTTGTTGAGATAAATCTCATCACTGACCCAGCTGGGATTCAAACCTGGGAAATGCAGGTATACTAGTTGCATTCACTTGCATAATTTCTGACACAAAAAATGTATAAAAGTGGGAATACCCACACTGCAAGGAAACAACCATATGGCTCTCACGAAGAAGGAAACCACATGATTAATCAAATTATTCTACCTGAATCACATCAGTGCAAATGCTGCACTAGGAGAATATTAGTGTCTGTGGAGAGGACCCCTGATGTCAATGGCATAAAGAAGATGGTGAAGAAGTTTGAAGCAATAGTGAATTGGGAGTGGTACAGGAAAAGGACAACTGCCCATTGCAGAAGTGGTGGATGAGGTGACAGTTGTCATAACAGCCTGTACCAGAAGTGATATGCAGTCAGTCAGCAGTGCCAGAGTGGCGTAATGACAGTTGGCCTTTCATGAGCATTGGTCTATAAAGGGCTGTGGTGTGTTGTTTGATGGTATCCATACAGGATCCATATGGTGCAGGAACTGCAACCATGACTCACAACATCTCACTGACTCTGCTCCCCAATTTCTGGTGCAAATGGAGGTGGACGACATGTGGATGCTGGGGATCCTGTAGACAATGAAGTACACTTCACCTTCACTGGTGCCATCAGCACACAGAACTGTTGCATATGAAGGGTATTGCCTCTGTCTACTGTGCATGAATGGCCTCTCCAACCCCTGTACATGACAGTGTGGCTTCAGTGCAGACTTCATCATTAGGCTGTTTTCTTTGAGGAGGCTATACCTAATGGTCCAGTGTGGTGTACTGTAACAGGTGCCCATTACTATACTCTTCTCCAGCATCATTTGACTGCTGCCCTTCAAGAATGGCAGTGTCTGGGCACAACAGTGTTCATGCAAGGTGGTGCATGCTCACATGTTAGCTGGCAGGTAAAGCAGTTGCTGCCTACAATATTTGGCAATGAGCACTTAATTTCTCAAGACTTTCCTCAGGGCTGGCTGCCACACTCACCAGAACTGAATGCTTGTCATTTCTGGCTCTGGGGCTACCTCAAGGCTGGGTTTATCATGGCGGCCTGTGACTGTTTGTTGATCTGAAGGCCAGCAATTACACTGGAAGTGACCAACATCCACAGCGACATGCTCCAAGCAACCGGGGCACCATGCAGTCCTTCTAACATATCCTCTGCAACAATGTTGAGCATATTGAGCAATTTCTGTAATAGATGTACATGTAACCTATAAACATCATTTTCTCACCTGTGCCTTTCTTTTGTTTGCCATGCCTGTTTTCCCCAGGTGGAGATAGTTGGAACTAATTTTTTCTTCATTAAATTGTTTCCATTTGTTCTCATTAAGCTACCTACCAAATTTTGTAGCACTATCTCTATTCATCACTCTCCACAGACTCCAGAATAGGAAAAAATTTTTATAACCGTGCTGTACACCATGAGAGATTTCATTCCATATAAAAGTCACTTGTGTTTATGTAACAGATTCAACCTCAGGATCTGTGTGGAAACATCATTTGTTTATGTATCACATATATTTAATCAAAGATGAAACAACTGTATGGCTGGCATTGTAATATCAGTGATGAAAAAAATTTCTTTAATTCCCAGTAGCCAAATTTTTAAAACTGATTATGTGGATTTTGATATCCAGCTTCTAGGGGAATCAACATTTATATGGTGAATCCATAGTAGACGGCAGGATATTTCTAGTTTCATTCTATACCATCACGAACTTAGAAATACTGTTTGTCTGGAAGCCATAATACATTTGCATATGTCCTTATCACTCAACTACTGAAATTGTTGTGGAGC
This sequence comes from Ryuthela nishihirai, assembly GCA_038380435.1. Lineage (NCBI taxonomy): Eukaryota > Metazoa > Arthropoda > Arachnida > Araneae > Heptathelidae > Ryuthela > Ryuthela nishihirai. Next base: position 55,681,465 of record JAWZYU010000012.1, read on the forward strand.
ATAAGACAAACTTCACTGCTTTCTAACAAATCTGCATCTGCTGAAATAGTGATTTATATTTTGGGAAAAGTATAAAGAAAACTATTAAGAAATAAACTACTTTAAAAAATTTTTTATGCTGTTTTGATATTTAATATGGCATCTACATCCATAATTTATTAAAATATATTGTGGATGTTTGCTCACAAAATTATGTAGGATGCAATTTAAAAAAAACTAAACCAAAATATGGTAAAAGTGGCTAATGTCAGAAGGCATGATAATGAATGGTCTAAAAGACTCAGTATGATTTTTTACACCACTATAATGAAATGCATTGCCCAAATGGCAGGCATTTATGCCTTGGATAAAGAAATCTCTTGCTGACTTGCTTGGATTATGATGAGAAATAGTAGTTTATTGAAGTGATGGAGATTTTGAATTAGTATAGTTAAGAATTTATATATTTTGAGAATTTGCAATATATAGAAAATAATGTCACTGAGGAACTGAAATTCCTAAGTGACACTGACACTGAGGCTCATCTCTCTGATACTCTGAGGTTACCATCAGTCTCCCAACAGCTGTTCCAGTGGGTTCCCTCACCCAACCTTCTCTGAGCCCTTGGGTTCCTTGTGACCTGGCCATTTAGCCCATTTTGTGCAAAAAGTGCCACTCAGAGATAAAACAACCCAACATCGACTCCACATATAAATACCACTAATTAAGCTGTGTCAGAAATATTGGTACTTTCATCAAGAGCCACAAAAATATTCAGATTTTAATGCAACTCTGTAAAGGTATTTTCTATATTGCCATCTAGGTTCATCAATCCACTTGATTACAGTTCTATGGTATAAACTTACGTTATCAACATCATTTTTTCTTTCTGGATGCAACATAGCAAAAACTGTTCGCAGGCCTCCTTTGCAAATTCACCATCAAAATAATTTTTGTAATATTTGCAGTTTTCTCACTAATAACAAAACTTGCATGCACAATAGTATCAGAGTCTTGAGACATTAGGGTAAATAAATTTCTTTACATGTTTAATGCAGACATAAATTTCTCAATGTTTCTTTTCTATGTTGGCCTTGATAATGTCATAATTAGAATGTTTACTGATATATGTCTATTTCTGAACAGTACATTCAGAAAACCTGATCTTCCCCTATATACAAAGTATGTTACATAAGTCAATGTCATAAATTCAATTTAGGCTACTAAAGAACACTTTTGAAAACAGTGTAAAGGTAAATTGGGAAAGAAAAAAAACTTGGTACTCCACAAAGTACTTCAAGTATAAGAGATAAAAAATTTTATAATTTGCACAGCAATATTTGCAGGTCATTTGAATTGGTTGCCCATGGCTGATACAAAGAGTATTAATTATACTTCAAAGGTATTACCTATTAATGAAAACATAGGACATGAGACAGAATGCACCTATCAATAATATATTAATTCCAAAGGTGTAGAATAGTTTTATTGAGTATGTTTATTTAATAAGAGTTCAATGCATCATATTTTTTGAATGCAGTTTGAGCTCTGTATCATTTGAAATATCCTACTTATTGTTTTAAGTTAAATCATTGGTCAGTCTCGCCCATTCATATAATCAAATTCTACCATTTTATCTTCAAGACTTTTATAATACGAAAGTCTTTTTATCTTTTATCATATGAAGTAAGGTCACATCACTTTACTTCATATGATAAAAATTCAGTGCCTTTTTGTGTCATATTGAATTAAAGCCGTCTTACTGCAGGCATAATGTTCCTGTCTATAAATGTCTTGCCAATAGTGGCGACTTTCCAAACTTCAGTAGAAGAAAAAGTTTCAGTAGGCAAAAAAAATGACTGGAATGACATTCTACCCCCTCCCAGGGTGACCTATTTAAAGAAGATCTGGGAATGCTTGAAAATTCTACATAAAGGACTGACTTTTTATTAGGTGACTAGATGTAAAGAAAATGATCAAGGGACTTTTGAAAATTCAGTCTGAAAGATTGTGTTACATTTTAACATAGTAATTTCATGAAAAAATCAATCTTTTTCATTTAGAATGTATTTTATACATTTTTGCACAATATTATGCCTTAATATCTAGTAACACAAAATAAAACTTAAATAAGATAGGTTAATTAACAAAAATCACCGATATTGTGGTAGTTTACATGCGAATGCATTTTCTATAAAATCTTGAATTTCAGCAAGTTTTGCACTAAAGATTTCACACAACGAAATCTACAGGTGGCAAATTTTATGTGATTTCTCATCCATCCATATTAAATTCACACTTGAAAACATTTTTCAAAATTGGGATGGAAAGAGAAATTATCCTCAGATAGTTTCACTGATTTGTTCATTCACAAATGGGAAAAGTTGCAGCAGAATAAGGACAGATGCAGCACCATTGCCAGATCTCCTACATATACAAAACCATTCAAGGTTTTAAACCTACCCCATCATGGGTTGAGACACTTGGGATTCAAATTTTTAAAACACAGGAAACCTGTGTTCCAAATTTGGGACCTGTCAGTCAAATATCTTGGGAACTGCAGGATGTTGAAATTTGTTAAAACAGGGAGATAAGATTTAACAACTTGCTTATTAATTAAGCCATTGGCAATCATAAGGTACCTAATGGTGTCAGCAAGTAGAAGGCATAAATTCTCTACTGGTGTCTGCACAGATGCCACTACCATTACGATGATTTTAGCCTTAAATTTTCAGTCACCTGCATTGTAACTGAAATTTTTTATAACAGTGTTTCCACTACTATTTTATTAGTAAAGATCTGCTCAAGCTGTACAGTCAAATTAATAATATTTATTTGTCAGTGACAGGCCTTTAATCCAGGGACATATAACCCCCCAAGCTTAGAAAGGCTGATGTTAGTTGGATGAGACATTAAGCCTTGGCCCCATGTGCAGAAAAGCCATAACCTGTGCAGATTAAAAAACACACTGGATAGTTTTGACAGCTACAGTGAGCCCCCTTCTGCCAACCTTCTATGAACTTTTGGTCCCTGTGACATAATTTAGCCTAATATGTGCAAAAAAGTGCCACTCAATTTTTTAGATTACACATCGTCGTAACTGTATTTTTAACAGTTCAGATCTTTTTTTCCATGTGTATTTTTGTGAAATTTGAAAAAGAAAACACAGTTTGAAACATTTTGATACAGTTTACCATATTTCAGGTGGGTTGTAAAAAACTTTCCTACTTAGTTTTCTCATTAAATCAGCTCCCATAATACCCTAGAATATATTTTCAACTTTGCATCAAGGATTCATTATTTCCTTTCAGGTTGTACTACATATTATGAAATCCTAGGGGGTCCTTTCAATTTCCATTATGTATTCTTCAATTGTCACCTATGGAATCCAAAAAACACGTATTAGTACAAAATATATTATCCTAACTTTAAAATTATCTACCATGAAAATAATTGCATTCACGGTGGAGTACAATATTTATATTTATGTTGTCATCAAGCTTGAAAATTTGTTTTCTTTTTTTCCTTCTCTGAGGTAATGATTTAGATAATATCAGAGTGTCATTATAAAAGAAAGGTTACTTTAAAATGCTGTATTTATTAAATAATTTTCAACTAACAAAAATAATTGTCTGTCCAAAATGGCAAGAAACTCTAAATTTCCTTGTTATGATGGTGTGGAGTTGGTATTACATGTAATGTCTTAAACACCAAATTTCCAAATCACGGGATTGATAGAGGTGGTTTGATCTTGTGATCCCCAAGATCCCCCAATTTGACACCATTAGATTTTTTGGGTGGAATGGGGGTGGGGTGGGGGTAGAAATACATTAAAAGTGTTGTTTCTTCTGAAAATTTTTTGTAATTTACAGCATTTAAATGAAAGAATCACTGCAGCTATTGCAGATTCCAAAATGGGGTTCAGATCTTGTAAACTGGATTTAACTATGCAAAAGCAATGGGCTAAGGGCAAAATGTCGTGCAATCGAAGTGGGATATGAACTTCAGATTTCAAAATTGGTTCTGACTTTCTAAAAACGTGTGGCACATCTTGCAAACATGGATCCATGGCTTAAATGTTCTGTTGATGGACATTTCATGGGAGGGAGGGTAGCCTTTCCTAACCCTCAGTTTTGAAAAAGAGGTTGTAACTTTTTTTCAACCAATGATATCAAATTACTATCACATAAAAGATTTGTGGTTGTTTTTGCATTTAAAAACGTAATTAGATTTTATAGGAATATGTTGAAAAAAATTAAGAGTCACAACCCACTATGTGAGGTGGTAACATTTCAGTTCTGATGTAGGAAGCTGTTTGCATTCATTTTTAGGAATTATTCAGTAATATTAATTGAAAAGAAAATTTTCAGTCTTGGCTGTGGATCAGAGCAGCATTTTTTTCTGTAATAAAAATTCCCACACCTAAGGTTATGAGAGTTTGTAAGTTATTTCTTCTAATTGTTAACTGCAGAAATAAAGTATGGAGTGAATCTTATAGAGGTAGTGTGGTATAGTTATCCATACCACCATGTACATTCATTTTAACTGGTTTGAATTGTTTTAAACCTCCCCTCCCCATAAAAACAGGTGAGCATTCAGCATTGTATCCATAAATAAAACTTTTTGAGATTATTTTTTGGTGAAAAAAATCCTATTGTAAAGTTTTCAAATTTTTGTTTAAGACATAATGCTATTTTAAACCTTTTCACGTGAATCATTTTATTCATAGTGTGAGGGCAAAGTGAATTATGTTACCACACAAGTGGGTTGCGACTCATAATTTTTTTATCATATTCCTGTAAAATTTAATTACGTGTTTAAATGCAAAAACAACCACAAATCTTTAACGTGATAGTAATTTGATATCATTAAGTTTACATAGCTCACAATCACAAAAGCTCTGCGGGTGCAATAAGCTTTTAAAACGAAACAAGGCAACATTTTAATGCATTGCACAAAAAATAGGAAAATACCTACATATCCCTTCGAAACAATTGAAAACGTTTTATTTTCTACATAAAAATCACTGAAAAACTACTATTCTCTGTTCTTTAAAAAAAAAACTTTTTACTTTAATAGTTTATAGGATAAACGTTAAAAATTAGTTCTATATAAAACGAAGTGTTTAGTTTTAGTTGCATAAAATTACACTGTATTTCCATTCTTAACAGATACACCATGAAGCCATGCCTCATAAGGCGGATGATGAGCGTTGTCTTAACGTAACCATCCTCAGTGGTAGAAAAAGCTGTATTAACTTAAATTGAGATCAGTAGGAAGCTTGTTACTTGTTTTTCCGTAGCAGATTCACAAGTAGTTGTACCTTTCAATTTTTTGATTAACTTATAATTGCATCAAGTGTCATGTATGGTTTTGTTCACAGTTATCCTTAACGTTTTTCGTTAGAAACCATCGATGCCATTCATATAACGGAAAAATTTGCACGTTTAGAAAACACATTATACTGAAATTACCAAACATTTTGGTTGATTGTGAGGAATATATTTACCACGAAGGAACTGTTATTTCGAGGTTGATAATGGAAAAAAACGATTTTCAGTAAGCAAAACATTTGCAGCCAAGCTCGCAGGTGCACGTTTGGAAAATATTTTGACAATAGATGGCGCCACGTAGACAACTTTAGGCATCGTTTTTAGCCACTGGTTTTGCTGTCGGTGGAGTCTGATATTGAGTCTAGAGTAAGCTTTCTTTGTGAGAATGATTAGTTAATAACATCAGGATTCTCCTCTTTTTTTCCTTTTTTTTTATTCTTGATTGTTCCGAATTGTACAGTTCATAAGGATTTTTACCAATGCTGTAAGTTTTTCTTGCGAGCAAATTATTTTGAATTTAACAAGTCTCGTTAAATTGAGATTTTAATAAGCTAGGCCTAACGCATATATTTTCTAACTTATAAAGACAGAAAAAAACTAAATAGCTCACTCTTTTAGCAATTTTAATTATATAAAATATGTTTTTAATGCCAATAAATATAGATATTGCTAGTTAATGCCAAATATTTTTCTTATTTGCTTGTAAAACGGCAAAAACTGTTAGCTGTTTTCGATTAAAGGTAATGCTGAAATGTAAATGCGAATTGATCATAAAGTTCGGGTTAAGTAGATTTTTTTTTCTGACAATAAACAAGACAAGCAAAAAAAGGTAATTTCTGTAGTTTATTGTTAACAGTTATACTGAAGCAAAATTATTTTATATGAGCATTTTTCCAGGTTTTTTAAACTTATGCAATACCCACGGTTATGCAGTCAGTTTGTAAAATTTGGCAAGTAGCCTTGCAACTTATAAATAAATTTCAAAATCAAATTAGTTGATACAGCTTATGTTTCAAAATAATTTGTTTCGTATTCAGACATTTAATTAGCAAACAGCTGTTTCAGGACATACAATTGTTTGCCAAACAAAATATAAAAGTTTTCACATTTTATGTTAAGAGATGCTTTTTTCTAATAACAATAAATTGTGACATTTTAGTAGCTGCCATTGTATTGTGTGCAAGAAATAATGCTCTATATTTGTCTTTACTAAATATTTTGATATTTGATTTTAATATACATGCATTTGTCTTACTAAGGAAAGATAATGCCAGAAATAATAGCAGCAACAAAACTACCAGTTCACAAAATTAGAACCAGTCTTCTGAGAGTTTTTACACAAACCATTTAACTTTTGTTTGCAAGCAAAGTATTCAAAAAGTTTTTGCTTATAATATTCACAAATAATTTTTTAAAAATCTCGATTTCCTCATTAATCATCACTTTAACAGTTACATACGATAAATCTACCTAGCTTCACAATACATTAAAAATAAAGGTGATATATAGTAGCGTAGCTAAGGAAATAAAGTCAGTAGGGGACACCAGTGGGCTTGGAAAGGTTGCCATATGTCAGATGAGACATTAAGCTGTGGCTTTGTGTGTGGGAGGGCCATACCTCGTGCATGCTAAAGAACATTCTGGATGGCCTTGACGGGAGGCTACCATTTGTCTCCCAACATCTGTTCCAGTGGATCCCCACCCCCAATTTTCTCAGGGTCCTTATGATCTGTCATTTAGCCCATTGTGTGCAAAAAAATGCCACTCGTAGGTAAAACCCCAACGTGTGCTTTCTGCAGGTTCTAAGTTGTGAATTCCATTTAGAAACTTAATCTTTTATGAAGATATTAATCTGTGCATTTATATTAAAATAGTTATTACTGAGTAGTCATTCTAAGAGATAGAATACTGATATACAGTAGTGGATAAATTGGAAAATCTGATCAGCCTGAATTTTTACCACAAGCCAAATATTTTGATATTTGATTGGGATTTGATTTTGATATTTGAAAGGGAAGTGGGGTAGGTGATATGTGGGTAATTTAGCTAAGCAATATAAGAATAAGCAGGCCAAAGGATTCCTCCTATTTTTGTGCATTAGAATAGTGCACTTCCATGTCAGAAAATTTCCTTGCTGTTGATGATTTTTCCCAGCTTTGCTAATAGAAATTTACAAATTTTTTTATTGTTTAATGCAAAATAGCTCTGTGCTTATAATAAAAGGGCAAATCCTCCATGTTTAAAAAAAGAAAATATTGCTTTGAAAATTTAAAAAATTAAAATATAAAAAGTTTTGGTAGCTTTCACTTGCATCATAAAATTGTAATTTAGTACATTTTTTGTTGAATCCTCGACCTTGATTTTATGTATAGCATAAGAGTAGGTTGGATTTAAATTGTTTCACCCCTAAGTGTGTTTTGTGCAAGGGAAGATAATTGTCTAGGCCATATGATTCCCAAAGCTCAGCAGAATTAGTAAAGGGGACCCATTAGACCACCTTTTGTCAGTTATTCATTGTTTCCTATCATAAACAGCTTATGAGCTTGATAAATTATTTGCTTTTCTGCTTTTGCATCCCATTGAATGGAATATCTGCAACAACATGCTGAACATAATTTTTATTTTTTTTTTGAAGAAAATTATAAACAAGAGACCAGGATTATGCTATCATGAAGTTAAGACTAGTGACAAGAAGTTAGGTAGCTGTCTTAAAGTAATATATATATTTGTCAAATAGAAATGATTAATATTGTCAGGGCCATGCCAATGGCAGAGAGTTGTTGCAGTGGGCCTAATCAAATAATAAACACAAAATACACACCACTGTAATAATTCATGTTTTATAATACTTGCTGCTATTTACACCTATAATGCTGCTGTCAACTATATAAGAAAGTTAATGAAAGTTCATATTCTTTAGTATACACTGCAAACAAAAATACCATCTTTTGAGGAAGCAAATTTAGCAATACAAATGTTGAGCGGTACCTAGGGCAAGAGATATCTATTGGTAACAAACTGAAACAGTTTAATAACAGTTTCGATTTTAGTTTACTGAAACTGGGACATTTCTTAAAAGTGCAACCCAGCAGAAAATTTCAGGCAGTTGTACAGTGGTGCATTAAGCATGATGAACAATTCACAGTAGAAAATTACTTTTCACAATATCACTGTGGACCAACTGAAATGTCTCCCATTCTAAAAATTCTTGTTGCTCTACTAAGAAAGACTACTGCTATGCATTGTCATTAATATTAAGCTAAATCTATAATTAGTTATGATAGCTATAGGTGAGTTCTATGTGCATTGACATTGTCCATTAAAGTGAACCCTGAGCCCACTGTATCTGCAAATGTGCAAGCATAAATTTTAAGGATCTTATATTTCAATCCTTCTGGGCAACCAGGGATACTCTGTCAAACACATCAAGATCAGTGTGGCCATTAATGTTGATGCTTTCCTAGACCATCAAACCATCACCTCCAATTAGTCCCGTGTTCTCTAGATGAATATATTCTCTTGATCACTATGTCTAAAACCTTTTTCAGTTTAAATAATTATATAATGCATTCTAATTTTTTTATGACTGCATTGTTTTTTATTGACATGTTTTAAGGTAATATTTTGTCAGCAAGAAATGTGATTTTGTTAAATGAACTAAATTTAAATTTGCACATGTGTAATATTTTACATTGATTCAATTTTGAAGAGGCACCAAATAATTTTCTTTATCCAGGTGCCAAAACTACTATGAATGACAGTGTGTATTGTGCATAACAATTCTTGTATTAATTGTTAAGTGAAACATTAATGATATTAAAGCTAAAAAATATATGACTAATTCCTATAGTAATAATGGATTTTAAGGGGGGGAAATGGAGCTTTAAACATGGCCTTTGTGATGAAATGTCTACGATCATTAGAACCAAATGGCAAATGAAAAAAAGACATAAATTGTAATGAATTATTCGTTGAGAAGAAAAGAAAAACAATTGGAATGGTTTGAGTGTTGGTCTAGAATCACAGCTTGCTATTGTTTTGGTGGAGGAAAGACAGATAGGGAGAAAATATATATAGATTGTGAAAGAAAGAACAAATTCATCTGATATCATTTGTTCTACTCTTGTAGAAATTGGAAACAAGAATATCCATTTAAGAAAAAAAAAATGAAATTTTACTTATTGTTTTTGAGTTTTTAATATAAAATTGTCAGCTGTAGAGCAATTCTGTAGTGTAGTGCCTCCATAAATAATGATATGGAATATGAAAGACAATAAAAAAATCATGTAAAGGTTTATAGTGTGAGAAAAAAGCTATTTGTCCTTGTTTTTGTTTTTAAGAAAAATGCACAAAAGCTGAACAAAGGTCTGTGGTTCATAATACCAGAAATGGATCAGAAAGAACGTTTTTGTGGAAATTTTTTTTGCCAACATACGGGATACAAATCCGCATCTCTCCAGAAATGTGCCAGAGTATTCTAAGCTGTTGAACTAATACTGGCTCAGTCTTTTTTCCACTAATAATGACTATCACTCTTCCCGTGAATTTTTGGTGTCATCTATGATCTCGGGTGGCAACTATTTCTTTTTAGTGCTCTGAGTAAGATGGAATAAATAATGAAGTCACATCACACTATTTAGTGTTATTAATGATTTAAACAATAATTGATAATCTCAGCATTACCTATAGACGTTTAAACGTCTACAGGTAATGTGAGATATCAATTATTGTAGGTATGCTGAGATTATCAATTATTGTATGGATCAGATACACTGAAACCAGCTGTCCAGTATCAAACAAGAAAAATCACAATCCTAATTTAGGTTAAAACAGCAGTGATCACAAACTGACTAGTTCAAGGTTATAATTTTAACTCTTTTTTTGTAATGGGGCAGAGGTTGGCTAAGTTGGTAGTGCACCAGGCTCATAACTTGCATGTCCCAGGTTCAAATCCCACTATCTCTGTTAAGCCCCCATTATGCCTTGATAGTAAGAGACATTGATGGGCTTGGAAAGGCCACTGTCTGTCATATGAAATGTAAATTCCATGGCACCGTGTGCAGGAGAGCCATACCCTGTGCATGTTAAAGAACATATTAGGTAACCTTGATGGGGGGCTTCCATCTGTCTCCTAACAACTGTCCAGTGGATTCCTTTCCCCCAACTTTCTCTGAGCCCTTAGGTCATTTAGCTCATGTGCAAAAAAGTGCCACTCAGAGGTAAAAATAAAACTAACTCTTGTAAAAATCCTCAAATAGCCTAAAAGTATGTAGGTTTCAACAAAGAAACAAAGCAGCCAATTTGATTTAAATACTCATTGTCCCCAAAGAAATCTCCAATTCACCAAGGTCTAAATAGATAAAATTTAAATAACTTACAGATTATTTTGATGCATTGAACATCAGTCATCTGATGTTCAATAATTTTATTACCCTTGGGCAGCAGCCATTTGATATGAATTGTCACTAGTTCATTGTCAGTTTAATTGAACTCTGACATGTGCTTTTTTATCTGACTATATTTCATATATATCTTAACCCTTTTGGACCCTTTGTGCCTAATTATACACAGTTATTTCAAACGTTTAAATGTGTTGCTTCAGATACATTGTGCATAATTCTGCACATTTTCAAAATCACTGAAATAAGGCAAAAAAAAATTTTTACATTTTTTATTTAGATTCTTGTAACACATTAACCATCCTCAATATTTTTTATTTATCATAAAAATAATTCAGGTCTGAATGGGTTAAGTACCACCACCTTAACTGGTAGAGCAACTTGTTAATCACATGCTTGAATCTAGGAAATGGATTGGTAGGCTTTTTTTCACATGTATAACTGTTATAGATAAAATTGGTTGATGGATTGATGTCCCAGTGGCTACTGTTTGGTTTTGGAGCAAATGGAGCCTAGGTGTGAGTACCAGGTAAGACAGATATGTCTTTCAGTTGTGGTTATTCACTTTCTCTCAGACCTTTTCTATGGTGTATTTTACTGACAGGCCTGTCAGACTTTCTTTGTAAATGGTTATTTGAGATTTAAAAACAGGCTAGATCAAGTTGTGGCATCTCTCTTAATATCCATTTAATAAAATAAATTAAACGTCAAGTTGGACGTTTTTTTCTTAAATGGATAATGTGGCATCTCTCTCCTAAAAAGTATCAGTGATCTGGGATATGTGAAGTTGATGTATGACAATTAGGAATGACTGCAAAATCAAAATAAATTAGTAATAACCCATTCAACATAATTTTACTGTTCAGGTTCAGGCTCAAAATGTCTGCTTAGCCGGGATGAGTGAAAATTTGGAATGACTAATAAAAAACTTGTTTATTTGTAAGTATACTATATAAATGTAAACAAATATTCTACAGCATATTTGTGTATTTTTATATATAGTATCATCATCAAACAGCCATGGGTACAGAGGTCCAACCAGATTGTGCAATTTAGTTTCCCAGCCACATCTCTCCTGAGCTACATCTCACCACTGTAGACCAACAAGGTCCTGACATCCTAGGTCTCCCCCTCTTTCTGAGGTCTAACAAGTATACCATGTAAATGACTATGTTTTGTATTAGCTAATTCCCTGTATTACTTAGTTACACTCTTAAAATTTATAGTAGATAACACTACCCATACCACAAGCTTTCATTTGACATAAGCTTACTAAGGTTTATCCTCGTGAAATATTCCTCCTTTTTTCCTAGTAGGAAAGGGCCAGAAAGAAGAGAACATGATTCGAGGTTTCTCTTTTCGGGGAGGGAAGATAAAAAGCATCACCAATACATGGGTCTTCTTCTTAGCAGACTGGTTAGTGACGCTCTTCTAGGATATGAGTGCATTAATGAAAGGTTTCTTACAGCAAAATTTCAGACAGCATTAAAGACTTCAATGTTATCTGCTATTATGTGTCCGATGAGGATAAGAAAGATAGGTTTTACAAACAACTTCAGTATATTTTGAATTCTATCGATAAAGGAGATATTACCCTTGTTCTAGGTGACTTCAATGCTAAAGTTGGTACTGACTCTGACTTTTGGGGAGGGGTGATAGACCCTTTTGGTATTGGTGACTGCAATGGCATGGGCAACGTCTCCTACAGGTAAGTAAACTCAATGGTTTCAGAATAACTAACGCTTATTATAAACACCGCAACATACATAAGTACACATGGGTTTCACCAGATGGCCTTCATAAGAATATAATTGATTATATATTAATTAATGGAAAATGGGCTAGTTCTGTTAGGAATACCAGTGCAAATCATCATCATCATCATCCTCAAGCAGCCATGGGCTACAGACGTCCAACCAGACCATGCAATTTAGTTCTCCAAGCAAGTCTATCCTGAGCTACATCTACTGCATCTGGCCACTGCACACCAATTCTAACAAGGACCTGTTTGACATTGTCTGCCCACCGCATCCTAGGTCTCCCCTTCTTTCTGAGGCCTTTAGGCACACTGTTCATAACCCTATTTCGCCATCCATAATTATTCATGCGGGCAACATGGCCAAACCAACGGAGTCTCTCTCTGCACAATATGCTGCTTAAAGGAGGTTGCAAACTCCTTTGCCTAACCTCATCATTAGTTACAAAGTTGAACCACCTAATGCCCAAAGTACTGCGTAAGCATCTGGAATCAAAAGCATCTAGTTTCCTGTTATCTTGTTTACAAAGTGTCCAAGTTTCACTACCATAACTAACCTTAGAAAGAACCAAACTATTATACAGTCTAATTTTAGTCTTTAGGTGTATACGCCTATTTCTCCACACTCTCCATAGATTCTTAAAAGTCCCGGCAGCAATCCCTATTCGTCTGTTAATCTCATGCCGCACATCCCCATTATCTATTACATAGCTCCCAAGATAATTAAACTGTGACACCTGCTCAAGACTACAACCATTCAGATTAACTGAATCACAGCCTGCCTGACCAATTTTCATCACTTTAGTTTTCTCTCTGTTTATAACCAAACCTACTCTACTACCAGTCTCATCAACACCTCGAATGAAAGAGTTCATCTCATCAACATCATTTGCCAAAAGGGCTAAATCATCAGCATAATCTAAATCAGAAATTTTCGTATCTCCAGCCCATTTAAGGCCAAAATCTTTCCTTGAAGTGAATTTCGCATAATGTAATCAATAACCAAGCTAAAGAGAAAAGGAGACAAAATGCACCCTTGTCGAACACCAGAAGTAATGCTAAACCAATTGCTACAAGCCTTACCAACTCTCACACATGACTCAGTGTTATTATAGAGAGCTTTCATTATGTTAACTAACTTGTCTGGTATACCATATGATCTCACAATCAACCACAAATTATGACGATCAACAGAGTCGAAAGCCTTTTTGAAATCAACAAAGCTAGCAACCAAAGGTTTCTGAAACTCTAAACATTTCTCAAGAATCTGCCTAAGTGAAAATATCTGATCCACACATCCCCTACCACTTCTGAATCCACATTGCTCATCACGCAATTGCCTGTCAACCAGATTCTTAATTCTATTAAGCACAATCATGGAAAGAACTTTACCTGGAACGGAGAGTAGGCTGATACCCCTATAGTTATCACAAGAACTGCGATCACCTTTTTTGAAAATGGGGATAATAATAGCTCTGGTAAAATCCTTAGGAACCATGCCTTTATCATAAAAGATATTCATAATTCGGTCATCCAAGTGGTAACCGAAACATTCCCAACTCTAAGCATTTCTGTAGTAATTTCATCTACACCTGGGGATTTATGAAGTTTAAGTTTAGAAACAGCCAAAATAACTTCAGATTGTGTTATAGGGCCAACATTAAAGCCACCAATGCATCCATCATCACTGCAAACAATGGGAGCAGAACCAACTACATTGTTTAGAACATCACTGAAATGCTCAGCCCACCTAGCCATGACAGAATCCTCCCCTTCTATAACCTTACCTTGTTTATCCTTCAATCCTTGTATGCCTGTCCGTTTTCTACCACATAAAACGTTAACTATCAGTTACAGCTCTCTGCTGTTGTGCTGTCTAACTGCTTCCTCGGTGTTGTCAGCCAAACCATCAAGCCAAAGATTCTTAGCAGCAGCTAACTGATCTTTTACACGTTTATTAAGTTCTCTGTAATGCTTTCTATTAGGACTAGTAGGGTATTGATTAAGGATATTCCTGCAGTTCTTTCTTTCCGAAATAAGCTCAAGTGCCTTATCACTCAGATAATTCTGTCTCCTCTGCTCCTTTTTTCCTAAAAGAGTACTGTTAGTGTCCAAAAAAGCCTGTTTAAAATGATCCCATTCTTCCTCAACTTCAGTAGTAAGCAAACCATGACTGTCATAATGACTAAGTAACCTATCATGGTAAGCTTTGGCTATAACTGGATCTTTCAGAGCTTCAGTATTAAAAGTAAATTTTTTAACCCTAGCACAACACTTTTCAAGTTTAAGTTGCAACACACTTTTAACAAGGTAATGGTCAGATCCAATTTCAGCTCCCCTATATGCCCTGGTATTCCTAACAGAACTAGCCCATTTGCTGTTAATTAATATGTAATCAATCATATTCTTATGCAGCCCATCAGGTGAAACCCATGTGTACTTATGTATGTCGTGGTATTTGTAATAAGTGTTAGTTATTCTGAATCCATTGAGTTTACTTACCTGTAGGAGACATTGCCCATTGCCATTGCAGCTACCAATACCAAAAGGGCCTATTACTCCTCCCAAAGGTCAGAGTCAGTACCAACTTTGGCATTGAAGTCACCAAGAACAATCTCCTTTCTTGACAGAATTCAAAATATCCTGAAGTTGTTCATAAAACCTATCCTTCTCATCCTCATCGGCATCCTCAGTGGGGGCATAACAGCAGATAACATTCAAGTCTTTAACGCTTGTCTGAAATTTTACTGTAAGAAACCTTTCATTAATGCACTCATATCCTAGAAGAGCATCGCTAGCGTGTCTGCTGAGAAGCAGACCCACGCCTTGGTGATGCTTATTGTCGTCCCTCCCTGAAAAGAGAAATTTAAGATTATTTTTAAGAATCTGACCTTTATTTGTCCATCTGGTCTCTTGCAACCCGAGAATATCTAAATTATAATTGTGAAATTCTTGTGTGAGGACATCAAGAGAAAAAGCTCTGTGCAGAGTCCTCACATTCCAACTACCTATGGAGAGAAAATGGTTAGTGGGATGTTTAAAGAAACTATGTTTATTGAGAGAGGGAATGCCGACAATATCAAACAGCCCCCTAATCGCAGACATGGGGCAAAGACCCGTTCGCCCACTACTAAAGGCTGAAGCCATCTACACTGTAAGATTTCCTCCAACGTAGAATTTGACGATGCCAATAGAAGCAAAGAGTTCAGGTGCCTGCGATGACTTCTGCTCAGGATTATCCACCAGCTGATAAACATATCCTGTGAATCTATTCACTTGGGGCTGTCAACCCACAAACAAACAGAAAACACAGCGGAAGATTTTCCCTCCACAGAAGCCCACCAGTGCAGCAAAATTAGGATCCATAATCAAGCTCAGAGCCATATATCTGTCCAGTCCAGTAGGTTTATATGGTCAGCACCAGGACCCTGTGTGGTTGACCACTCCTCAGCAGGGTAGAAAAAAAAGAAAAGTAGCCATAGTTGTTCAGATCAGTAGGCCACACTAATCTGGCAGCTTTCCCCTTCCGTTCACTTCCACAAGAGAGTATCTCTTTTGAAAGTTACTAACAGTCCACACCACGAGAAGGCGGGGTCGGACATTAGGTGCTAGGCCTGGCTGGTTCTATGCATCATCACAGGGGATTGGTGCATAGCTCTCCTTCCAGTGACTACCTAGCTACCATTTACAGACCTCCAGTGCAAATAGGGGAGCTGAAATTGGATCTCACCATTACCTTGTTAAAAGTGTTTTGCAACTTGAACTTAAAAAGTGTTGTACTAAAGTTAAAAAACTTACCTTTAATACCGAAGCTCTGAAAGACCAGTTATAGCTAAAGCTTACCATGATAGGTTACTTAGTCATTATGACAGACATGGTTTGCTTACTACTGAATTCCAGGATGAATGGGACCATTTTGAACAGGCTTTTTTGGAAACCAACAGTACTCTTTTAGGAAAAAAGGAGCAGAAGAGGCAGAATTATCTGAGTGATAAGGCACTTGAGCTTATTTCAGAAAGAAAGAACTGCAGGAATATCCTTAATCAATACCCTACTAGTCCTAATAGAAAGCATTACAGAGAGTTTAATAAACGTGTAAAGGATCAGTTAGCTCATGATAAGACTCTTTGGCTTGGTGGCTTGACTGACAACGCCGAGGAAGCAGTTAGACAGCACAACAGCAGAGAGCTGTACCAGATAGTTAATGTTTTGCATGGTAGAAAACAGACAGGTATACAAAATTGAAAGATAAACAAGGTAAGGTTATAGAAGGTGAGATTTTATCATTGCTAGATGGGCTGAATATTTCAGTGATACTCTAAACAGTGTGGTTAGTTCTGTTCCCATTGTTTGCAATGATGATAGATGCATTATTGGCTTTAATGTTGGCCCTATAACACAATCTGAAGTTATTTTGGCTATTTCTAAACTTAAACTTCATAAATCCCCAGGTGTAGATGAAATTACTACAGAAATGCTTAGAGTTGGGAATGTTTCGGTTACCACTTGGATGACCGAATTATGAATATCTTTTATGATAAAGGCATGGTTCCTAAAGATTTTACCAGAGCTATTGTTATCCCTATTTTCAAAAAAGGTGATCGCAGTTCTTGTGATAACTGTAGGAGTATCAGCCTACTCTCTATTCCAGGTAAAGTTCTTTCCATGATTGTGCTTAATAGAATTAAGAATCTGGTTGACAGTCAATTGCGTGATGAGCAATGTGGATTCAGAAGTGGTAGGGGATGTGTGGATCAGATATTTTCACTTAGGCAGATTCTTGAGAAATGTTTAGTTTCAGAAACTTTTGGTTGCTAGCTTTGTTGATTTCAAAAAGGCTTTCGACTCTGTTGATCGTCATAATTTGTGGTTGATTGTGAGATCGTATGGTATACCAGACAAGTTAGTTAACATAATGAAAGCTCTCTATAATAACACTGAGTCTTGTGTGTGAGAGTTCGTAAGGCTTGTAGCAATTGGTTTAGCATTACTTCTGGTGTTCGACAAGGGTGCATTTTGTCTCCTTTTCTCTTTAGCCTGGTTATTGATTATGTTATGCGAAATTTACTTTAAGGGAAAGATTTTGGCCTTATATGGACTGGAGATACGAAAATTTCTGATTTAGATTATGCTGATGATTTAGGCCTTTTGGCAAATGATGTTGATGAGATGAACTCTTTCATTCGAGCTGTTGATGAGACTGGTAGTAGTGTAGGTTTGGTTATAAACAGAGAGAAAACTAAAGTGATGAAAATTGGTCAGGCAGGCTGTGATTCAGTTAATCTGAATGGTTGCAGTCTTGAGCAGGTGTCACAGTTTAATTATCTTGGGAGCTAGCCATCCCATGGCCGAGTGGTTAGCGCGCTTGACTACTGACCTAAGGGACCTGGGTTTGAGCCCCGGGTAAGGCATGGATGTATGTGTCGTTTTTCTGCTGAGGTCCTGCCATCCTCTCAGACTTTCTACTATGGCATATAAACTGACAGGTTCCTAACAGACCTCTGTGGCAAGCAGCTACTTGTGGGGGGGGGGGTATTTTTATTTTTTATTTTTATGTAACAGATAATGGTGATGTGCGGCATGAGATTAACAGACAAATAGGGATTGCTGCCGGGACTTTTAAGAATCTATGGAGAGTATGGAGAAATAGGCGTATACAACTAAAGACTAAAATTAGACTGTATAATAGTTTGGTTCTTTCTAGGGTTAGTTATGGTAGTGAAACTTGGACACTTTGTAAACAAGATAACAGGAAACTAGATGCTTTTGATTCCAGATGCTTACGCAGTATATTGGGCATTAGGTGGTTCAACTTTGTAACTAATGATGAGGTTAGGCAAAGGAGTTTGCAACCTTCTTTAAGCAGCATATTGTGCAGAGAGAGACTCCGTTGGTTTGGCCATGTTGCCCGTCTGAATAATTATAGATTGGCGAATAGGGTTATGAACAGTGTTCCTAAAGGCCTCAGAAAGAAGGGGAGACCTAGGATGCGGTGGGCAGACAATGTCAAATAGGACCTTGTTAGAATTGGTGTGCAGTGGCCAGATGCAGTAGATGTAGCTCAGGATAGACTTGCTTGGAGAATTAAATTGCATGATCTGGTTGAACCTCCGTAGCCCATGGCTGCTTGAGGATGATGATGATGAGTAGTAACAAGAATAGTGCAAGCAACTTCTGTTTTTTGTTTGACACTGACTTAGTATGCATTAAAGATCCTTGTAAAAATTTGTCATATCTGGTGAATTATGTAAGTAGCTGTTTATTAAATTATATGAACAAGTTGAACTGCATTGAATTTTTTTAATGTTTTTTTTTATAGTTTAGAAAGCAGTTTTTAGTGTTAAATGAATAATCACTGTGTATATTTTTATGACATTTCAACTGCTGTTGACCATAACAGAATGGCGTATTCAGTTGTGTTATTGAGTATTTTTACAAAAACAAAACAGTAAAATAAAAAATAAGATTCTAACTGGAAAAATAAACAGTTTGAACACGGAAGAAAATGCAATAATTTTTGCATTTCATATGTTGGTGAGCTACATTACTTTCATGTTATTTTCTTAAAACTTTTTAGAAAATTTTTAAATTTAATTTTTTACTGATATGGAAGTGTTTAGTTTATTCTGTATGGCACCATACTGGAACAATTAGTATATTTAGCTATGCTGATTAGTCCTAATGACATAAAAGAACCATTTTATTTATCAACCTTTGGATGACTGAAATAGTTTTCATTACATTTTTTCAGAGAAAAAAAATTTTGACATGCAAAGTTAATTTTCTGAATTGTATATTATTATGGTGAAAGTGTGAAATTGATGATTTTATAAAATCACCAAAAATGCTATTGAAAGTGAAAAATATAATACATTTGTTACAATCACAAGTGATTTTATAAAATTCTCAAGAGCCAGTGGTGAAAATAATAAATCATTAATTATAAAAAGGTGATTATTTCTGACTGTGTCAAAAAACTTAGCATTCTAACTTAAAATTACTCATGTACCACTCGTAATCCACATTCACAATGTTAAACTTGCTGCTGGTCAAAAATGTTAACACCCTCGATCTGCTTTACATTTGTGTTCACATACGGAGGCATCCGACAGAACTCTCCTGATAACAGTCATTCTGGCTTCACAACTAAATATATGTGTGTGTTGTAGCCTTATGTAGCATAAATCCAATGTAGAAATGCTAAAATTACTAGCATTTGGAGTGACTGATACAATCCTACTCTGAAATAATTTGTTGACATAAAGTTTTGTAACTGTCAGACTTACTTGGATGGAGAATTTAAAAAAAAAATGGGTATTAACTTCTATCTTAATGAAGTAACAAAGTTTGAAACATAGGAATATAGACTGTGATTTTATAAAGTTGCTGTCAAATTTATAAAACTGCACTCTTTCAATGATGGAAATAATTCATGGATAAGTTTTAAATTAATTTGTGTGAAAGTATGATGATTTAGATAAGAAAATCGGGGTCCCATCTTTACAACTGTTAGGAAACAGATGATTCCTGTCAGACATCCACAATACAGAGGGTACAACTTGACTGCACACCGAGCCATGGCTTATCAATCCATCCAGTAGATGGCAATCTTTTCAGGTTCCACATTGTCCCCTTTTCAAGGCTATTAAAGATGTGTGTGTGTAAAGATAAATGCCAGTCAGTGCAAGTGAAAAAGCAATGGGGAACGCTGCATTTTTAAATGTTATGACAGTCTCCTGCGATTCAATAAGTAGCAATTTCATTTAAAAAAATCAATTTTAATGACTTACCTTTACTGCAGTGAAAATAAGAATATACAGATTAAAAGTGATACCCAGGCAGTGGTGGGTCCTTTTACTGGTATATATAGATAAAGAATATGCATCATTTTGAAAAAGCACAAAAATAATATAGGTTATGCAATTTTCATGACTTTGACTTGCTGTAATTATGAATAATTAATGTATATGTCATTAATGAATATCTGCCCAATTTTTGTTACAAATACTTGAGTGCTTTCTCTGTTTTCAAACTTACATCCTAATTTTCTGTGTTGCTTCTCCTGATGCACACTGATTTTTAAATTTCATAATGTATTTGAGGATTTACAGTTCTTGTAGCATGTACTTTTACAAGTCGATGAGCTGCCTTGACTCTTTTACTAAGAAATTGAATAAAATCTCCCATGAAGGAAAATAATTATTATCAGATGAAAAACTTGAAATCTGAAACTTGATTTCACCAAATTGTAATATGTCTTAACACTTTCAGCCTGGAAGTTCTACTAGTACTATTCATCTCAGTATGCTAAGATGTCAGAGATTGTAAAAATACAGTCTCAATTGTAAGTCAAACTTTGCCTGAAAAGCTAACTGCAATTATTGGCACATGCTTTTCATTGTGTTCAGCAGCTCAAAGCTTCTATTAGCATTTGAGTCCATATTGTATTTATTGTGAACTAGAAAGTTACCATCTATGCTCAAAGTGTTGTAAAGATGGGCAGCATGAATTATACCAACATAATTTTAGAGTAGAGCTAGTTTTTGAGTAACAATGACTGGTCATTTAATACAATTTCTACATTTCACTGTGATCATTTACATTAATATATTTACCATGTAAGAAAACACATGGATGCTTTTCTTGTCCCCCTCCCCTATCTGATCAATCCTTGTTCACATTTAAGTACTTCCAAAGAGTTTTCACATTTGTCTGAACAGATTAGTGTGTTTATAAACATCTGTAACACAGGATATGTCTGTAAAAAAAAATATCAGTGATTAATGACAATGTATGCATATACAAATTCACCCTGACTGATTCAAGATTATAACTTGTCACATATAGAGTTGAAAATCTTATAAACATAGTTAGTCATCATGTTACTCAACTTAAATTTTTGCAACCATCATTTTCAATCATTACTTGACAATCATCTATATGTACCATTTATTGAAATAACATTGCGTGTAGCTTTTTTCTTGTTTCTACTTCTATAGTCTTTTTTTTTCTCTACAAACGAGTTACATAAATGAAAAACACCAAGTATTAACCAAAAGCATAGTCATAATAAAGGAATAAAATTAAGGCTATGTCAATCAAGTTAGGACTCTGGAATGCACCCCCCCCCCCACCATTTATATAGTTATGGAAAATTCATGCCCAGCCAACACGATTTCGATTTCACCACCATCATTATCCTCAAGCAGCCATGGGCTGCCGAGGTCCAACCAGATTGTTCAATTTAGTTCTCCAAGCACTCTTGAGCTGCATCTTGCCACTGTAGACCAATTCTAACAAGGTCCTGTCTGACATTTTCTGCCCGCCTCATCCTAGGTCTCCACCTCTTTCTGAGGAACACTGTTCATAATCTTTAGGTACATTGTTCATAATCCTATTCGCTAATCTATAATTATGCATATGGGTAACTTGGCCAAACCAATGGAGTCTTTCTCTGCACAATATGCTGCTCAAAGGAGGTTTCTGCCTCCTTCATTACTTGCAAAGTCAAACCACCTAATGCCCAAGATATTGCGCAAGCATCTGGAATCAGCCATCAAATTTCCTACTGCCTTGTTTACAAAGAGTCCCAAGTTTCATTACCATGACTAACTCTGGAAAGAACCAAACTATTACACAGCCTAATTTTAGTCTTTAAGTTTATACTCCTATTTCTCCAAACTCTCCATCGATTTTTAAAAGCCTCAGCAGCAATCTGCATTCTTATGTTTATCTCATGCCCCACATCACCTGTATCTCTTACATAGCTCCCAAGATCACCTTACATGAATTCTTTTGAGAATGCACCTATCACATTAGTGGACTTGGTGTACAAAGTGCATTTAGCATGGCATTCTCTGCTTAATCTCAAAAAGTATGCTTGTCAGTTAAAATATTCAATAAGTTTTAAGGATATTACACATTATGAAATAACATTTGCTTTGCTAAATTTAAACAGTTACTGAGGATTTTAATTTACTGAGAATCAACTTTTAAACCAGATCTAAAAGAAACTGATGTACATATTAGCTACACAATTAAAAAAAGACCTTGCTTAGAGATTAAATTAAAATTCTCTTGTTGAGTAATAAAATTTTGAAGTTTATTTTTAAAATTATTTGCATGTTAAAAGTTTTTAGGAGATCAAAGTGTTCCTTCTTCAGTGAAGTGACACTGTGTGTGACATTAGGGCTGTTGAGAACTTCTTTCCGCATGTCATGAAGGGTGATTGCAGTATCTCAGTTGCAGGTGTAAAATGAAAGACAGGCGAGTCATTATTTCAATAGCCTCATAGACTACGGTTCTGTAGTAAGTGGATGCATGTGCTAGCAGTGGCAGTCATAAGCTGTTTTGGCTGGCGTTTGTTTGATGCTCTGTGAACCTCTCCTGTAGATAACATATGGTTTTTCCGATATAATAGATAGCAGAATTATCCGGCAAATATAGGGAAATCTCTATATGCCTGATTTTGAAGTATGCTAAATATATCTGCCCTTTTTTATAATTTTCTTGAGATTTGCAGCTGAGCTGAAAACAATTCTGATATTTGGGGCTTTAAGTAATTTGTGAAATGATTCAGATAGGACAGAAACACAAGATATAGATCCGGCAAAGGTTGCCCACTCGGAGTCTGTGATTGAGAGGAGAGCTTAATCTCTTCTGTTGTCATTACTATACTTGCCACCACATAGTCCTATTTGATAAAATCTATATAAATTATAGATTACACAAGTTACTGAAGATTACACAATGCTGAATATATTGAATAATACTGAATAGATTGCACAAGTTACTGAAGGAGTGCTGTCTTTATTCTGAAAAGCTTCCAAGTTTTCTCCTAAAAACTTTTAATACGCAAATAGTTTGAGGATAAACTTTATTGCACTACAGAGAATTTTAATTTATTTTAATATATTAGCTATTATTAACCCTTTAATGCCCAGAAAATTTCAGAAAAGGGTAGAGGGATTTAAAGATAAAGGAATAGCACATTTTGGATGAGTCCATCTCACATTGTCAGCCATTTTGGACCATTATAGGCATTAAAAGGATTGAAGACCAATTTCTGTAACTTGGTGCATTGGTAGAACCTTTGGGAGGGGTAGGGGTAGGGATTTTGCTTTGGCCTCAGGATCAAAGGGGACCTCAAATTTAGACTCGATATTAGATATAACTGTAAACAGTGTGATCTAGTAAAGGATATTATTTTTTTTAACTGATGAGCCTCAGGTAAAGCATGAATGTTTTCTGGCATGTTTTTGCTGAGGTCTTTCCTTACAGACCTTCTCAGGGCTGGGGGAGTGGCTAAGTTGGTAGCGCGCTAGACTCATAATCTGTAGTTCCCAGGTTCGAGTCCCAGCTGGGCCATTGGGAGATATATTGCCACAAAACTCCCCACTCTGCACTCTGTCAGTAATTGGCACCGATGGGCTTGGAAAGGCTGCTGTATGTCAGATGGGTTGTTAAGCCGTTGCCTGTGTGGGAGCTACTCAAAAGAGATTCCCGACTTCTTTGCCTAACTTCATCGTTACTTGCAAAGTTGAACCACCTGATGCCCAAGATACCGCATAAGAATCTAGAATGAAAGACATCAAGTTTCTTGTTATCTTGTTTACATAGGGTCTAAGTTTCACTACCGTAACTAACTCTAGAAAGAACCAAACTATTATACAGTCTAATTTTAGTCTTTAGGTGTATACTCCTTTTCTCCACATGCTCCATAGATTCTTAAAAGTCTCAGCACACTCTTGTCTGGTTGTGATTGGAGGCTACCATGTTTCCTAACAGCTGTCCAGTGGGTCCCCTTCCCCCAACCTTCTCTGAGCTCTCAGGATCCTAATGACCTTGCCATTTAGCCCATTGTATGCAAAACAAGCGTCACTCTGGCAAAATAACCCAATTTACAGACCTATGTGGTTTTATACCTAAGAAGTGCTACTGGATCTCTATGGCAAACAGCTTTTTTAAGAATAAATTTATATAGATTTTATCAAATTTGAATTGAAAGCATTCGTAAATAATGACATTTTTTATTTTGGCTAGGGACATCAAAAGTTGGAAGTGGTCCAGGCCTCTGTGGACCCTGTGCATTGGTATAATCTACAGTCATAATTTTTGTAATGTTCCTTGATATCTAGTTTCATTTACAATCTGACAATGCAATGCTTTTTATGTTTTTCAAACTTTTCTTAAAATTTTAAAGTTTTTGAGACTTTTAATGTTTGCTGATCATATGTTGTTAATTATTAACAGCTGCCTCCATTAATTATAAAGTAAATTTGAAGAAACTGTGATGCAAAATTTTTTTTTAATGTTTGAAGTTCTTTTTTTTATAAAACGATGACCAGTTAAATAGGTTGTGACATATTCATGTATGCTTTTCCATTAGACAGCTGTCTAAAGTGGCAAATTTTAATGCACATATTTTAATAGTGAATAATAATGTGGAAAATTGTCATTAGTATGAAATCATCATCATCATCCTCAAGCAGCCATGGGCTACAGAGGTCCAACCGGACAGTGCAATTTAATTCTCCAAGCATATCTGTCCTGAACTACATCTGCTGCATCTGGCCACTGCACACCAATTCTAACAAAGTCCTGTTTGACATTGTCTGCCCACCGCATCGTAGGTTTCCCCCTCCTTCTGAGGCCTCAAGGCACACTGTTCATAACCCTATTCGACGATCTATAATTATCCATACGGACAACATGGTCAAACCAGCGGAGTCTCTCTCTGCACAATATGCTGCTTAAAGGAGGTTGCAGACTCCTTTGCCTAACCTCATCATTAGTTACAAAGTTAAACCACCTAATACCCAAGATACTGCGTAAGCATCTAGAATCAAAAGCATCTAGTTTCCTGTTATCTTGCTTACATAGCGTCCAAGTTTCACTACCATAACTAACCCTAGAAAGAACCAAACTATTATACAGTCTAATTTTAGTCTTTAGGTGTATACGCCTATTTCTCCACAATCTCCATAGATTCTTAAAAGTCCCGGTAGCAATACCTATTCGTCTGTTAATCTCATGCCGCACATTACCAGTATCAATTACACAGCTCCCAAGGTAATTAAACTGTGACACCTGCTCAAGACTGCAACCATTCAGATTAACTGAATCACAACCTGCCTGACCAATTTTCATCACTTTAGTTTTCTCTCTGTTTATAACCAAACCTACTCTACTACCAGTCTCATCAACAGCTCGAATGAAAGAGTTCTTCTCATCAACATCATTTGCCAAAAGGGCTAAATCATCAGCATAATCTAAATCAGAAATTTTCGTATCTGCAGTCCATTTAAGGCAAAAATCTTTCCCTTGAAGTGAATTTCGCATAACATAATCAATAACCAAGCTAAAGAGAAAAGGATACAAAATGCACCCTTGTCGAACACCAGAAGTAATGCTAAACCAATTGCTACAAGCCTTACCAACTCTCACACACGACTGTGTTATTATAGAGAGCTTTCATTATGTTAACTAACTTGTCTGGTATGCCATACGACCTCCCAATCAACCACAAATTATGACGATTATCAGAGTCGAAAGCCCTTTTAAACCAACAAAGCTAGTAAGCAAAGGTTTCTGAAACTCTAAACATTTCTCAAGAATCCACCTGAGTGAAAATATCTGATCTACACATCCCCTACCACTTTTGAATCCACATTGCTCATCACGCAATTGACTGTCAACCAGATTCTTAATTCTATTAAGCACAATCATGGGAAGAACTTTACCTGGAACAGAGAGTAGGCTGATACCCCTATAGTTATCACAAGAATTGCGATCACTTTTTTCAAAATAGGGATAATAATAGCTCTGGTAAAATCTTTAGGAACCATGCCTTTATCATAAAAGATATTCATAATTCGGTCATCCAAGTGGTAACCGAAACATTCCCAGCTCTAAGCATTTCTGTAGTAATTTCATCTACCCCTGGGGATTTATGAAGTTTAAGTTTAGAAATAGCCAAAATAACATCAGATTGTGTTATAGGGCCAACATTAAAGCCAATAATGCATCTATCATCATTGCAAACAATGGGAATAGAACTAACCACATTGTTTAGAACATCACTGAAATGCTCAGCCCACCTAACCATAACAGAATCCTCCCTTTTTATAACGTAATCTGCAGTTCTCAGGTTAGAGTCCCAGCTGGGTCAGCGTTGAGATTTATCTCCGCAAAATTCCCCGCCCTGCCCACTGTCAGTAGGGGACACCGATGGGCTTGGAAAGGCCGCCGTCCGTCGGATGGGACGTTAAGCCGTGGCCCCGTGTACGGGAGAGCCATACCCTGTGCACGTTAAAGAACACGCTGGATGGCCTTGCCGGGAGGCTACCATCTGTCTCCCAACAGCTGTTCCAGTGGGTCCCCTCCCCCAACCTTCTCTGAGCCTTCGGGGTTCATGTGACCTGGCCATTTAGCCCATTGTGTGCAAAAAAGTGCCGCTCAGAGGTAAAACAACCCAACCCTTTTTATAACTTACCTTGTTTATCCTTCAATCCCTGTATACCTGTCTGTTTTCTACCATGCAAAACATTAACTTAGACAGCACAACAGCTCTCTGCTGTTGTGCTGTCTAACTGCTTCCTCGGCGTTGTCAGTCAAGCCACCAAGCCAAAGAGTCTTATCAGGAGCTAACTGATCCTTTACACGTTTATTAAACTCTCTGTAATGCTTTCTATTAGGACTAGTAGGGTATTGATTAAGGATATTCCTGCAGTTCTTTCTTTCTGAAATAAGCTCAAGTGCCTTATCACTCAGATAATTCTGCCTCCTCTGCTCCTTTTTTCCTAAAAGAGTACTGTTGGTTTTCAAAAAAGCCTGTTTAAAATGGTCCCATTCATCCTGGAATTCAGTAGTAAGCAAACCATGACTGTCATAATGACTAAGTAACCTATCATGGTAAGCTTTAGCTATAACTGGGTCTTTCAGAGCTACAGTAGTAAAGATAAATTTTTTAACTTAGTACAACACTTTTTAAGTGTAGGTTGCAAGACACTTTTAACAAGGTAATGGTCAGATCTAATTTCAGCTCCCCTATTTGCACTGATATTCCTAACAGAACTAGCCCATTTGCTGTTAATTAATATATAATCAATCATATTCCTATGCAGCCCATCAGGTGAAACCCATGTGTATTTATGTATGTCGCGGTGTTTGTAATATGTGTTAGTTATTCTGAAACCATTGAGTTTACTTACCTGTAGGAGACGTTGCCCATTGCCATTGCAGCTACCAATACCAAAAGGGCCTATCACCCCTCTGCAAAGATCAGAGTCAGTACCAACTTTGGCATTGAAGTCACCAAGAACAAGGGTAATATCTCCTTTCTTGATAGAATTCAAAATATCCTGAAGTTGTCCATAAAACCTATCTTTCTCATCGTCATTGGCATCCTCAGTGGGGGCATAACAGCAGATAACATTCTAGTCTTTAATGCTTGTCTGAAATTTTACTGTAAGAAACCTTTCATTAATGCACTCATATCCTAGAAGAGCATCACTAGCATGTCTGCTGATCAGCAGACTCTCGCCTTGGTGTTGCTTTCCATCCTTCCTCCCTGTAAAGAGAAATTTAAAGATTTTTTTAAGTATCTCACCTTTACCTGTCCATTTGGTCTCTTGCAAGCCTAGAATATCTAGGTTATAGCGCTGGAATTCGTGTGTGGGGACATCAAGAGAATAATCTCTATAAAATGTCCTCATGTTCCATGTTCCTGCTTCCATGTTCCTGCAGAGAGAAAATGATTAGTAGGATTTTTAAAGAAACTAGGTTTATTGAGATAGGTAGGGCCAACAATATCAAACAGCCCCCTGATCGCAGGCATGGGACAAAGACCTGTTCCTCCTTCGCTGAAGGCTGAAGTCACCGATGCTGGTAGGAACTTCAGGCACCACCTTTTCAAGTAGACTTTTTCAAGAGCCATATGGCCTGCCTGAGACACATTACTCCAGTTTAGGCTTTACAATGCCCAATTAGCTAAGTAAGGTTCAGGTACCTGCGATGGCCTCAGATTAGGATTATCCACCAGCTGATATAAGGTATCCCATGCCTCTGTTCACTTAGGGCTGGCAACCCAGATGCAAACAGAAAACACAGCGGCAGATTCTCCCTCAACAGAGGCCCACCAGTGCAGCAAGTCCAGGATCCATAATCAAGCTCAAATCCATAAACAAGTCCAGTGTAGTAGGTATGAATGGTCAGCACCAGGACCCTGTGAAGTTGACCACTCCTCAGCAGGGTTGAGAAAAAAAAAAGAAAAAAGTGGCCATAGATGACCAGATCAGTAGGCCATACTGAACTGGCAGCCCTCCCCTTCTGCTCCCTTCCAAAAGAGAATATCTCTGGAAAAGTACTAATGTCCTGCACCACAAGAAGGCGGGGTTGGACATTAGGTGCTAGACCTGGCCGGTTCTGTGCGTCATCTCTAGGGATTGGTATACAGCTCTCCTTCTAGTTTATGCCTAGCTACCATTTACAGACCAGTATGAAATACAAAAAGAAAAAAAAAATCTTTTAGAAACAAAAATTTTCTGAGAAAATATGTCACATTTTATTATATTTATTTCTTTTCCATTTGATAGTCAATTTTTTTAGTGCTTTTAAGGTCTTTATTAGAGATGGGTTCTGTTTTACAGCTGAGCTTGCCTGAACTATTTCAATTATTACTGACCTTTAGTCAGGTTGAAAAGGAAAAAAAATCAACACAATTGTAAAACAGATAACAGAAATGCATGTGCTAAATCACTTTCAATTATTATAAACTTTAATTATGATTACTTGAAGATAAATTAAAATCTCAGTGATACTTGGAAAAAGAAATACCTGAAATGATTCGTGAAAATTTA
This sequence comes from Ryuthela nishihirai, assembly GCA_038380435.1. NCBI lineage: Eukaryota > Metazoa > Arthropoda > Arachnida > Araneae > Heptathelidae > Ryuthela > Ryuthela nishihirai. The sequence goes on from JAWZYU010000012.1 coordinate 55,710,791, forward strand.
AATCTGAAGTATTATGAGCAATTCATTATTAAGAAAAAAAATCCTAAATAATAATCAAAAATTAAATAGTGTGTATTAATTTGAATTTTTAAACACTGATTAAAAGGTTGAAATGATAGTAAAAAAAAATACTTTTTTATTTTGCCACAATCATAAGCGAAATTGGAAAAGCCATTTGTGACTAAACCCAAGCCCAAAGATATTTGTGATGTTTGAGGCTCAGGTCAGGTTGGAACCCAGTTCTAGCCATTATTTGTAAGCCTTTTTTAGTAGCCTTGTTTGCAGTTTTGCTCAATTATTATGGAAAAAATAAATTAGATAAAACGTGTAAAGTTCTACTTTGACCTCTCAATTTATACAATTAACAAGATTTTTATTGTTGAGCTTTAACTCTTCACTGGTGCCTGTGAGCAGTTTCACTACTTTGGACTTTTTGTCATTTTATTGTGTAGAATAAGTTGCTCTAGTATTAGCATGACATACCACATATGTTAATAATTTCAGGATAGAGTTCTAAAGTACACTTTTCCTTATTTTGCTGAACACAACAGGGACTTGTATACTTAAGGCTGCACAAGCCTTTAAAAGTTCACTGGGCATTTCTAATATTACTTTGAATGGAACAATCAGTGGATTCAAATTGGGTATTTTTAAACAAGTCAAAGTGTCACTACGATTTTTAAGCACAAACTGCGACTACCAATTGACCCAGTCATCTGTTGCTGTTCCAATGTCAAAATAAAGATATCTTTCTAAATATTATTGACTTTTAAAATACAAAGGATAAATAGAAATGTCCATTGCAACATTATTTTTATCTGCTGAAAATATATGCATAATAAAAAAGAAACATGCCCATAAGATGGGATAAAAAACAATGCTCAGTCTCTCTTCCTTCACAGGTTGCTTTCTAGAGCATATTGTGTTGAATGCTTCTGTTAGACTGTGAAGCAAATGGACTGCCTGAGAACATTTATATATACAGTATAATGTATCATTAGTGATATTCATTCTTCATAGATAACACCACAACTGAGTAGCATTTGGTTTCATCTTAACTGCTGGAAAACTGAGTAATGCTTCAACTCTGAAACATCTAAGAAGCTGCTTTTCCAGTGGAATCTTTTAAACAAATACACTAAAATTCTGGAAATATACAAGTTTTGAGAGTCTGACTATAAGAAGCAAAAAAAAAAATTGTAGTTAAATGGTTTAGCTTTTGATAAACCATAGTGCAGGGTGGTCATAATTAAAGTTCCTGATTAAGAGATCTAAGCAATGGTTGGATGCTGAAGAGGATTATATATATAAAGCTTCAAACCTCATCACCAGGAGGACAAGGGATTGTTATTCAGTTTCAGGATGACTTATTCCATGTATCGCCTTATATTGGCCACAGTGTGCAAAAATTGAAGGATGTGTTTGACTTTGGAACAAAATAGATCTGGTGATATGTTTGCATGTTGTATACTATTGGCTTTCAGGTATATTACTGTCAGTGCTGTAGGCCCATACTTCATATAGCCCCATATCCAAAAGACATGGGTTAAAATTTGGGACTTATTCTATCATTTGTAAAGTTTGCATACAATAAATCCTTAGCCATATCAGTGATGTGCATAGGAGTTCCATTTTGCATAAGATTTATCTGAAGACATCTACGTTGTTGTATGAATCGAATGACTTCTTATTAAAAGGCATGGTTGGTGACAGAAATGTTTTATTAAAATTAAATTAATATATTTAATACTCTGACACTGATAAATGTTTTAAAGCACTTAAGCAAAAAATATATGTTTCCTAATATCAAAAGTAATGAATGAGATTTTACCTACCGTAGAGGTAGGTGGTGAGAGGAACTTCAAAGGTGAAAGTTGATATTAAGTGACAAGTTCATTTACAAAGCTCTTACTGGCAAGTGATGAGTCACAGCAAGTTCGAAGTAGAGAAGGTAATGCTGTATGCTGATGAATTGGTTGCTTACAATGAAATTTTCTTATCGAAGTTTCGTGACTGCAGTAGCGTGAATAATAGATAATGATACTTGTGATAGCATAGAGTGCTTAAAAATGTTAAAATCCACAACACTTGTTTTGCACCCTTTGGGAGCATTGCCAGGTGGCAAGTGCAGCTCAAGGCATTTTGTTAGGAGCAGTTATTTGTTGAATGTGGGGGAGGGTGGGGTGCAATATCAGTGGCTCAGCTCCAAGGTTCGGAGTGGCCGGCAGAGGTTTGGGTGGGTCTGCATTGTGATGCAATCTGTATGTGAAGGAGTTGAGTAAGAGGTAGAATTCTGGTAACTCTGAGATTTGAGAATTTTTAGGAAAGCTTCATTTTGTGAATAAACAAAAAATTATTTTTTTTTGCAGTATTGTTTGTTGCATTGGGATTACAATGAAGATTAATAATAAACTTGTTAATGAGGGCGTTAATATTGGTTATCGTATTGGTAGAAATATGTAGGGGGTTGAATTAGGAAGTTGGGTTGTGGGAGTTATTCTCCTCTAATTGCTGATTCCTAGTGTGAAGTTGTGATAGTTTAAGTTTTTAATGGGGTCTGGGGATGTGTATGTGATTGAAGTTGGGAACAGTGATCAGAGGTGAGTATGGGAGGTGTGTTTAGGGAAGCTTTGTTTTTCTGAGGGGTAACTGATATCCCCTAAGGATCAGATGCCAAGTTCGGGAAAGTGGAATGATATCTGTGTTGCAGAGTTCAGTTAATTTTATGTTAATAAGGATGTTTTCTATGATGGTGAGTTAGAATTTAGTAGGTGGGGATATGATTTTTTCTGAGTGAAAATCGGTGGGTAGATTGTTTTCATTGATTACTTCAGATAGTGCAGTTTTTTGTATTTATTTAAGATGTATTATATTCTTTAAGTTGGGCATTTAAATGTGCATGAGTTTTTCCCTATGTATTTGCCCTTAGGGAAGATTTTACGTGTGGGGTCTTTGAGTTGTATATAGTATACTCCTCCAGAACTGGGTATATGGCTGTAATCGTTTCAAACAATTTGAGATATTGTCTGTGACATTTTAATGGGGTCTTTATAATGGGAAGGTTTCAGGTATTTTTAACAGAGTATGACAAATTGTTAATGATGTATGGTAGGTCTATTGTGTATTTTTTTGTTGGTGTTGAGAGGTTTTGTGATTGTTTGCATTTGATTTGTTTATGAACTTTGCTGATGGTGTGTGATGTATATCGGGCATATTCAGAGAGTTCAAAAACGTATTTCATGTATAAATATATTGTTTTTATGCATAAATGCATTTATTTAGTGCTTCTCTGATATTGCAGTCATGAGTAAATTTGATGGTGGGGAGGACTGCTAAATTCAGATAGTAATTGCTTTAATTCTTCTTTGGAGTGTTGCCAGGTAATTAAGATGTCGATATAGTGGGCATAAAGCAGTGGGTGGATTTTGATGTTCACGAAGAACTGGATTCTACATGACAGAGAACAGCTTCTACCATCAGTCCAGAGGGAGAGGAGCCCATTGGGACACCTTGGTTCTGGACGAAGATCCTGTCATCGGCTTGAAACCTGTTGCTCTTAGTGGCAAGGTCAATTGCCTCCTATGTACTAAAATACTCAGGTGCCATGGGTCTGACTATATCAAAATAATAAAAATAAATACCCCCTCAAGCAGCTGCTTGCCACAGAGGTCTGACAGGAGCCTGCCAGTTTATATGCCACAGTAGAAGATCTGAGAGGATGGCAGGACCTCAGCAGAAAACAACACGAACATCCATGCCTTACCCGGGGGCCATTTGCAATATTTGCTAATCTAAATTCTCCATCAATAGCTTAGTTAAATCATAAAACTGATTTATGCTTTTATCTAGGAAAATTGCTGGAGCAGAGAAAAATATTGATGACAAAATAAGGGCATGTTTAAGTGGTGGTTTGAAAGTGGTTATCTAATTAATCTTCATCTGATCCTACTGCATGAAAGTTATTTAGGTTACTTACCCCAATGTCTCCCAGAATTCTGTGTTATACTTGAGTGTGTCTTGGCCTTTTGATTTAAAAAAAATGATTTTAATTTAATTTTTTATTAAAACTATTTAAATAATAAAAAGTTTTTATATTTCAAGTTCTGCTGTTTTTAATTCTGCATAAAGGCCAATGCCATTAAATCCAGTCTGTTTGCTTGCCTTGTATCTGTTAAAGAAATGAAATATTTAAGGATTGCTGGTGAATGGTTGCACAACCATTGTGGATGATGTAGGATTTCTATTGTAAAACTGAAACTTTTGATGAATTTCATAATGAAATGAGTGGCATTTAGAAGAAGAAAAAAAGCCAATATAAGCTATAAAGCATTTATCTCAACATTTTGTATTTAGCAACCATGGTTCTTTAAAATAAATTTATAATCACATCAGATAGTTACAGGTTCTATTGTGTACTGGCATATACAAAAGTAAATAATTCTAAGTTTTTACTATTTAGTTGCCTTTTAGGATTAAGTACTGTTAGCCAAAAGCACATTTCTTACTCCAAACCCTCAGAGAAAATATTCCTACTTACATCCCTGATAAATTTGTACATCCCCAAAAAGCCATTTAATTTCCTTTAATATAAAACTTTTTTGTAAACATGTACCAAGCAATTGGATCATAGTTTTCTGTCTTTTGTTTTTATATGCTTCAAGTTGTCATTGTCCCCTTTTTTTACTTTATTTCTTTTGACAGTTTATTGATTCAATGGTGAATAGATATTTTAACATTTTTTCATTAAAAACTTTGGTGGTCTGCTCAACACCCTTCTAGAATTGTGTTCTGTTAATTCCTTACCAAACATTTTTTTTTATCTGCCTTCCATCAATCTGTGATTTATAAGGTGTTTTTATACTTCTAATGTGTTGGGTGATTTTGGTTTTGTGGTTTTGGTATCGGACAAGCTCAGCTTATTTGAAGTAAACTAAAACTCACTTATATACAGGTTTGGGTAGATCAGTGGCCCAGAAAAACCTTCATGGAATTCAAAATATTTTTTCCTGTATAAAACTAGTTTGGCCCCAGCAAAAACATTCATGGAAATTAAAATATTTTTCCTATATAAAACTAGTTGAAATAATAATATAAATTTAAGACCCCCCCCCCCAAATTTCACAAAATATCTAGAAAATTCACTCTTAAATATACCAACAGGGGTAGTAGCACCACCATTAAGAACCACCAAGATAGATTACAGTTTTGGCTCCTCCTCATTTGCTCTTTTGCTTGGTCTGAATTACGAGTTTTTCAGTAATACTTACATTTTACTATGTAATATTCTAATGAGATTTGAGTGAAACACCTGAAACTGGAAAAGGGAAAAACACTACTTGAATAAATTAACCCATGGTGCTCAACACTTAGCACATATGCCATTCCATACATGGCACATTGTGATCCTAAAAATGGCATGTGAATACATTTCAAGACAAATTATTTTGTCAAATATAATCATTTGGTACATACCTTTTATATACTTTATTTGACGGAAGTGTAATAATAGTATAATAATTATAATTCTTCTAAATACAACACTTTGTAACATATTACCTTCTTTTAAGGAAAGGCATTTAAACTTTATTAGTTATGCTCTTATGATTAAATATGCTGCCATATTTTGAATTGGAATTTTTGCTAACCCATTATGGTGAATGCTACTTTTGTCTCTAATCAGAACAAAGGGAAATGGTTAAAGGTATATACACAGACAGAATTAAATTAAGATTAACTGTAGGTACTATATTAGTCACATGGATCTTCTTTTCCTGATACCATGGGTCTAGTATAGCCACCTACAATGTTTATATAGTAATTTTAATCTTAATTTAAAGGGAAAGGAAGTTGACACACTCTTCATACACTCTGTTTATTGAGAGTTGGCAGCAATGACTGGCTGAGTTGAAGAAAAACAAAAAGCATGATAATGCTAGAAATAAGCTCTCTTTTTTCTTTAGAATTTTTTTGGTTTTAATATGTAAACTTAGATTACTTGATCTGAAGTTGTGTGTAGTTTAACAGTAGGGAAGTATATGTTGTCTCTTTGTACATGTTTACTGGAATATAGTACCTTGTATTTCACAGTAGGTAAGCATAATATTTAGCTAACTCTTCTTCAGATCCACAGTTTTGTTTGAATTTTGAAAACGTTTTCAGTGGCAGAAAAAATATTTTTGTGAATTTACTCTGTTATCAGCTTAGTGAATATTGCTGCTGTAACAAAATATTTGTCAATAGTTGAGACTTTTTTTTTTATCTCCAATGTAAAGTTTTGTTATGGTCATTTGAAAGCTGTGCTGCCATTCTTCGGAAGTTTTGACATTTTTACCAGTTTTCAGAAGAGTGTGTTATTTATAAAATTCATTTAGAATCAGCTAATATATTTGATCAGTTTTAATACTCTTGTATTATTCAAGAGTAAAATGAGCATAAAAATGTGAACTAAAGAATATTTTGGAGTTACGAAATGCAGAAAAGATATATAGAAATGCTTAGTTCTGGAAGGTTAATTTCTTCAGAATTAAATTTGCAGGATGAAAGGTTTAAGAAAGGCATCAGAAGTTTGGCCAGTAGTTTTTCAGTGTGACTGTATTTTGTTTTAAGCTGGTTTAGTTTCTTGTCATGCCTTTCAGTTGTAAGAGCTTCTGTTATTCCTGCTTTTTCATGAATCCACTCTAAGAGTTCATATAGAATGGGAGCAGGAATAGTTTTAGCAATCTGTAGGTGTACCTTGTAGATTTGTTTTTCTCAGAGGCAAATGTTGTGCCTTGTGTGCCGAATAGATAGATGCTCACAGTAATTTCATTTCAGCAATGTGGATGATCCTTTGTTCCCCAACAGTTTTGGTATTTGAACTTGATTTTCTTAAAATGTTAGGAATGAGCTGCTGGTCTCTATATTTAATAAGTAGAAACATGAAGCAACTGGTGAGTCAGAGATAATTTAGATTTAAAGAACTTGTGCCGGTTCATGTCATGCAAGCTGACTAATAACTGTAGAGAAAGAGAAAAAATGAGAAATGATTTCATGGCATCATTATTAACCTATAACAAAGAATAATGCTTTTTTGTGGGTTAGCAGACCTTCTACTATGGCATATAAACTGACAGGCTCCTGTCAGACCTCTGTGGCAAGCAGCTGCTTGAGGGGGTATTTATTTATTTATTTTTTTTTTTTTTTATTTATTTATATAGGTTAGGCACTGAAATGTGCTAGTTAAATCATTGCAAAATCCAACTGTTTTCAACTGCACCCAGCAGTCACTATCATGGCAGCAAAAGTTCCATGGGGAAGTGGTGAAACATTAAATAGACAAAAGTAACACCTTTTTCTTGAAGACATCTTCAACTGAAAAAAGTCCTCAGTGGAAGTAAGTTTCAGGTTTTTTTTTATTGGAGCAAAAGTTACTGAGTAGCTGAGATCTTCAAGTGCTTGTCAGGATTGCTTGGATTCATTTTCTTGTTAGCAGCAAGAGGCAGAGGGAAGAAAACCATTTTCATACATTTAATGTTCTGGCTGGTTTGGTTTCAATATTTTTATTTGTTTGTGCACCAGTAGCATGAGAAATAATATATTCTCAAAAACATTAATAGTTTTATCATAAACTAGATAGAAATTATAATAGAAGTAAATATTGAACTGTGTTATGGAATATGCTACTGTCCATTTTCAAAATATATCATAATAGAATTGAAATGAGAAAAATTATTGTCATATATGTGTGCATAAGTAGTGCAAATGATTTTGTAAATCAGAAGACTGAAAAAAAATTTAATTGCATAATTCATACAGTTACATAATTTATCTGTTCAAAATCTTTTTGAAATTGTCAAATATGAATTTGGTTTAATAAATTGAATCAATTATTGCAAAACTTATGAAATGTTATAAACATATCAGACTAGTAAGCTGATGGATAAAATATGCAAATCAGTAGGATATTGCAGATCTCTTGCCAAGAACACAATGCAAAGATTAGCAGCCAGCAAAAAAAAAAAAATGAATCATGAAGGAAGTAGCCCCTTTTCCATCTTGAGAGACTAAAGAATATGTATTGCTCAAGGCCTGCTTTGTGTATTTGAGTATTTACCTATCATAATGCAACTGAATATGATATTTCACTGTCACTCTTATTGGTTGGGTTGTTTTACCATGGAGTGGTACATTTGTGCCAAAATGTACTAAATGAGCAGGTGCAAAGACTCCAAGGAAAAGGCAAGGGGTTCATTTGTGCACCCAATGAACTAAATGGGCAGGGTGCAAGGACATCGAGGAACTAATCAGAAAAGGTTGGGTAAAGAAACCTACTGGTCAGCTGTTAGGAGACTGGTGAAATGCTTATTAGCCTGCAGTACTTTATAATTTTTTTGACATTCTAGTAGTGAATTCAGATAATCATTGCTTTTATTACCCACTCATTACATATTATATTTATGAAAGCTGTGAATATATGCAAATAACTAAACCAAATTTTTAGTAATGGAAGCTTTTTCAAACCTTAATGTAACTACACTGGTTTCCATAAATTAAAGAAAATCCCATTGTTATGTCAATAGGAAGTTAACGTCAAAGCTCTGTAACTTCTAAAATAAGTTTTTTTTTTGTTTTGAAAAAAGTGATTGCAGATAAAGATCTCAATCAAATAAATCAATATCTCTGTTTTCAACAATATTTGTTCAGTATTTAATGAGTTATGGAAGTTTGAATATTTAACAACAGCAATGCCAATCATAAGAAACTTATACAAAACTGAAGAATAGTGAAAGAATTCTTTACACAAAGTTCTAAAATACAAACTTATTTTATTAAACACTTTGATGCAATACTTATTACTAAGTTTTAATTAACTTCTGAAGTAAATTTTTGTACTGGCATTGTTATTGCTAAATATTCAAACTTCCATAACTTATTAAATAATGAATGAATATTGTTGAAAATCGAGATGTTAATTTATTTGATTGAGATCTTTAGCTGCAGTCATATTTTGAAAACCAAAAAAAAACTTATTTTAGCAGTTATAGAGCTTTGACTTTAGCTTCCCATTGACTTAATATAATGATATTCCTTAATTTATGTAAACCAATGTAGAATACATCACCTGGGTCAAATATGAATTCTTGTTTTTAAAGAAACGGAAATGTTTCTTTTTCTGAATTTTGCACCATTTAACAGTAGTAATTTGTACTAATTGTTGATTGGGTCTGTTTAGTTGAAAGTAATATATATATAGAATTATTTATTTTTGTTATATTAAAAAAATCGAAAATTATGAAATAAATTATTAATTTTTTTAAAATAAAGAGAAACCAGTCATTTTAATCAATAGTAATTAAAACACATACTAAGAGAAATATCTATAATTTATCTGTGTTTCCCTTCTTGACTATCACATTCTACCACCAGAATTAAAAATTTCTAAGTGTAAATATATTGTTTGAAATGCACCCATCCCTCAATTTATACCATAGATAGATTCAGGTTAATGTAATCATTTTAATGTAACATTATTTTGTACTTTGTTTGCACTAATTCAGATATGTTTAGATTAATTTCTCATAGATTTCTTTTTGGTGATGAAAAAACAACAACTCATTGTTAATGTAGGTGTACCCTAATGAATTTGAAAATGAAATATGAAAGATATTTATGAACTGAATGTAAATTAGAAATTAACCATTTATGCCAACACTTAGTGCTATATTTTGTAAAATTAGTATTTATATGATGTTTTATGAAACAGCATACTTATGAATCAGGTGTATTTAGCCTGTAAGTTAAACTTGTTACTAAAAATGAGATAAAACACAGTTTTTACTAGTCTGAAAATTCAGTTTAGGAGAGTCAGATATCTGCGATTCAAAACAAGCTTCATTTGAATGTCACAAGATGTATTACAATAGCAATAATATAATTTTATCCAAAGATATAAATATAACTTGTTATATATGCTGATTTTATTAATATATGATTTTACTATTATTTATTCTTAGAAATAAATATATCAAAACCATTTAGTTGATTTTTGCTTTGAGATAATCTAATTGTATCCCTTGATGCAATACCACTGCTACTTCATATTATATATAGTATCTACATTCATTAAAAAAAAAACTATCTGTATTGTGTAAAACCAAGTCTATAATTGTGTAAGATGAAACTGGTGGCTTTTTTTTGACTATGTAAAAAACCAAAACTCTATAATTGAGGATAAGGGTATTAAAGTTTTACATTTTCTACATTTAGCACCCTCTAACAATGTAAAATATAAATTGCTTGAATTATTCATTTAAAATTTTGTCATTTGCAACTTTTGCTAATGCTAGAGGGCACAGTTTATAGCTTTTGGGACATTCCAAAAATGTGAAATGTAATATTTCATCAGTACCTATCTAACCCAAAAGGATTTTTAATTTATCTCTAAAACCAAAAAAGTTGAATGTCTACAGACAGATTACATTTTTTTTATATTAAATAAGCTAAAAAGTATTGAATCTATTTGCAGTAGTGGAGAGCTGTTTTCTAAGTTATGCACAAAAATGATACTTGAGTTTTAAATGTTTAGTGTCAAAATTTCTTAATGAAAATCATGATGGGAATAATTTTATGTTTTAGAAGATTCAACCACATCTTCAGAGGATACAGAAAGTGATTTATCTGAAAAGAAACATAGTACTTGGTACAGTATACATAAAAAGAATGAAAGAGGTGAGACTCCACTTCATGTAGCAACTATAAGAGGAGATTTGCGCAAAGTTCGAAGACTCTTAAATCAAGGTGCTGAAGTCAACACCAGAGATTTTGCAGGTAACTTTTTCTATACATTGGTAGTTATTGTTCTTTATTGCTCCATTAATACATTCAAATAGTTTTAAAATAGTAATATTCATTGGGCATTTTTAAAGTATACTAATCAAAATTGAAACTTCTGAGAGACCATTCTTGATTGCCCCAAATAGTGTGCTTGTAGCCTGTGTTCTTCTAATGGGCTTTTTTATGAATAAAATTGACATAAATGGTTGATAGTTTGGTAAGATTATTGCACATTTGTGGTGTGGGTTGGCTCTGTCTGTGAAATGTGAAATGTCTGTGAAATGTGAGCATGCCTGGCTCGTAATCTGCACTTCCCATGTTGGAGCCCCATCTGGTCCAGCGTTGAGAGTTTTCTCTGCAAAACATCCGCCCTACACTCGGTCAATAGGGGACACTGGTGAGCAGTAGAAATACTGCCAACCTTCAGATGGGATGCTAAGCCAAGGCCTCATGAGTGGGAAAGACATTCCCTGTGCATGTTAAAGAACTCCTGGAAAGCCTTGACCAGAGACTACCATCTGCCTCCTAACAGCTATCCAATGAGTCCCTTCTCCTCATCCTTCTCTGAGCCTTTAGGCCTTGTGATCTGGCTATTAAGCCCATTGTGTACAAAAAAGTGCAGCTCAGAGATAAAACAGCCCAACCCAATGTTTCATGTTGAGAATTTTTGCTCAGGTAGGTCTGGTTTGAAGCCGCTTGTGGCCAAGTGGTTAGCATGCTTGGCTACTGATCAAAGGAATTTGGGTTGGAGCCCTGGGATAAGGCATTGTTGTTGGTGTTGTTTTTTCTGCTGAGGTCTCACCATCCTCACAGACCTTCTACACTGGCATATAAACTGACAGGCTGCTATTGGTTCTCTGTGGCAAGCAGCTGCTTAAGTGGAGATTTATTTTTTAATTTATTTAGGTCGTTTGATGTGGGATGAGTATAGAAGGAAGCACTAAATTTGTTTGCAGAATTTATTTTTATTACTGAATATCATTGCCCTGCAATTTTAATATCTGTCTTTAATATATTTACTAGTTGATTTTTTATTATTATTCTTACTTTTGAGGGGATTATAATGGATCCTAACTTTTGTGTCTGAACAATTGGTCAATAATATGTGTTAAATGAAAAAAATGCATTAGTGGAAGTTTAACCTTTCACAAGTGCTTTCCTGACAAAGTCATTGTTCCTACCTCCCATTTATGATGAATTTCATAAAAATCAATACAGGAATTCTTAAATACACTGTTTTCATATAAAATACTTATTTGGAAAAATATTTAATATTTTAATAATTATTCTGTCCCATAGCCATAGAAGCCAAAGTTTGGGAGGAATGTAAAATTGTAGCTCAAAACACAAGTCTATGAAACTAGAGGTAACTCGACTTAGTACTCATTTTTGTTTTGACTATACACAGTTGTATCGGAATAATATGACCACCCATGGAATCACAGTGTACCTGCCCAAGCGTGTCACAGAATGCACATGACAAGGTCGATCACACGGAGATATAAGCAGCCAGCCAGGACAAATGATCCATAGTATGTAACGTGAGCACAATGGGCAGAGGTATTGATTTGATGGATGTTCATAAAGGAATGATCATCAGCTACCGCACCAAGGGTGGAAGTATCTCTGAAACAGCAGACTTTGTGGGCTGTTCGTGAGGTGCTGTAGTAAGGGTGTATCAAGAATGGACCGCTGACACACCGAGTACCTCCAGACATCATAACTGGAGCCCCAAAGGCCATTGACCCCAGAGGAGAACATCACCTCCATCGACTGGCAAAGGGCAATCAGCATGCAACAGTGCAGCATTGACCACTCAATTGAACACTGGGGCACCCAGGTACGTGTCCCCGATAACAGTAGAGCGAACCCTGTTGCACATAGTCTCTGGAGTCGACACTGTGTAAAGGCGCACATGTTAACCAAGGTTCATCGGCAATGATGCCTACAGTTTGCATGGGACTACCGTCATTGGACAATGGAAGAGTGGAAAAAGGGGCCTTCTCCGACAAATTGAGGTTTTTCTGCTCCACAGAAGTGATGGGCGGTGCCAGATACGGTGTCAGACACACAAGAACCAACACCCGGACACGCTTGTTGATCAAGTAGAGGCCGGCGGTGTGCATGTCTGGGGGATGTTTTCCTGGGAACGCTGGTACCACTGGAGGGTCCCTGAATGCCAATGGCTACCTGTCCATCCTTGCTGACCACATTCATTCCTTCATGTTGGACGTTTACCCTGGTGGTGATGGTGTCTACCAACAGGACTGCGCACTGCCATGTTGCTAAGGTGGCATGTTATTGGTTCCAGGAACACGACAACGATGCCTCCATTCTCCCTTGGCTGGCAAAATCACCCAACGTCAAATCAGAGTAACTATTCTTTCTTCTCTAATGTGATCCTTTGAAACATCCAGTGTTTCAGATTGTTAGTGAAGATTGTTTTTCAAATAAACCCACAGGAAAAAAACTAGTGCAGTCAAGTCTGAAGGAAAGTAATAGCCAATTAGATTACCAAAGCTAGATATGACCAACAAACATCATATGGATGAGGGCATTACTGATACAGAGTGTAAGGGCTGTACCACCATCTTATATTTCAGAAGCTCAAGGTACTGTTTTCCTCCATCCAAAAAATGATTGCATCATTATTACATAACATTCAGAAGTGACAATGATTTCTTCATCTATATATTTTAAAATAAAGGGGGTAGTCATCATTTAACCTAGATTCAGTTTGTTAAGAGTAAGTTCCAAAATCTTTTTGCAATACTGTACTATAGTCTTATCACTTTTTTTTTCAGTTGCTGAACAACGTGGATTTTTACAGGGATGGAAATTAAGACCTTTACAAAGAATTTGTATGACTGAGCTCCACTTGATTCTGCCTACTTGTGATAAATGTCATGGCAAATCTTTTTTTATATTTCGTTCAACTGCAGCTGGCACATGTTATGTGTGGTGTTCAAAATGTTCTACACATGCATCTGCAGAACAAAAATTACTGCACTTAACTTAACAAAACTTTTGCTGTCCTCCAAATACTCCCTCGGGCATCTATGCAAAGTTGCAGATGTCTAAACCAATTGTGGAACACTTGTTGGTACTCCTGTTGGGGGAATACTCCACAACTCTGAATGAACACATTTTTGCAAGGTCTTGTACCCTTGAAAAGGTTTCCAGAAAGTTCCTTTTTAATTTTTGGAAACAACGAAAATTGCATGGTGCGAGATTAGGTGAATATGCAGGATCATGGTAGCTGTTTGATTTTTTCCTGCTCCAGATTTTGTGAGAAGGAGAAACCTCTACATGTCTGTTGTTGGATGCTGCTTCTTCTCCTGAATCATTGGGCAAAACAATGTTGGTGTAGTGTTGGCCATATATAGTCATTTTTTCAGGTAAGGTGCCCATGGCTACCACTTCTTCGGAATTGAAAAAAATTGCAAACTTTTCCTTGAGCAAAAGTCGGGTCAGAAGGTTTGGGGACACGGTTCATCTTCCTCTACTCAAAAATAGTTAATTTTTCTGGGAGTTGTATAGTAATAAAACCACATCTCATCTGTTTGTTAATAGTTTGTGGCCACTAGGTTCAAACACTGCCAGCACCTCTTTCATAAGTCGACTCTAGCCCTTTTTTTATTATTCTGTTAGTTTGTGGGGTACCCACTTAGCACAGATCTTTCAGAACTTTAAATGTTGATGAATAATTGTTTCCACACTGCCAGTCAATACTGACATCTAAACTTATTACTTTATTGTTGATGTGAGGGTTTTTCTTAATGAGTTCACAAACAGTACCGATGGTTCCTTCCATTCTGGCCTCCTTTGGTCTTGCTGCATGAGGGAGGTCTTCAAAGCTCTGCTGTCCTTCTCTGAATTTGTGCATCCATCCAGTAACAGTGCCATACGAACAGATACAATCCTCATATACTTGTGATAAATCGGCATGAATTTTTTTTCGCGTCGTTTTCAAGCTCCAGTTTTGTGAAAATATAAAATCTTTTTCCATCTTTAGTAGGCTCCATAGTAACAACACACAATTTCTCATACAGAACTATACATACCACCAGCAAAGAGAGAAATGATGATATGGTCTTTGTTTTTAACATGTAGTAACAAGTTGTAGCTTTTTAAATTCAGAGGAATTAGTGTAAATTTAGAGACACATGTCAAGAACTTTTGAATACCCACCATGCACTGTCTACAGTGTTTAGTCTTGGTCATGTAAGCAGTTGCATAACTCTAATGAATCCTGTTTCCTTCAATCTACTGGGAGCTTTATCTGAGTTATGTTCCTTCATTAGGGTGATTTTAATTCATGTTTAAAAGTAGTGAACTAAAGTATCCATTTTTGAATCCCAATTAGAGCATATGTTGTATGGTTGTTTGCATTATTTTTCTAACAAGTTCTTGCTTCCCTAAATAAGCTTCAGTTCAGTGGATTTAACTGTGATAGGCACTGCATCAGATAGCCATCTGAAAGGAATGTTATTTCCAAAGAAAATTCCTTACGAAAAACTTGCATTTATACTATGTAGTAAGGTCCTGAAGAAATTTTGTTTTAGCAGCATGCTTTGTTCATTGGCATTTAGGATGTTAAACATTAATGTTCCAGGTTGAATGTATGAAGGTTAGCATACTTATTATTCTTTAAAATGATTTAATAGAAGGAAATTATACATCATGTAATGCTCCAAAACATATATTACTTTCTTTAATATGGACCTTGTATCTGATCCAAAATGTGTATGTTCAAGGTTGAAGGTGTTGTAAGAGAAAAAATTAGAAAGTCAAAACCTATTTCATAAAACAAATAAAGTTTATTTCTAAAAATCCACTCATCAAAGTGAAACTTCCTTCTACAAAATTATCTGAGCAACTCTGCTCAGTCAAACAAAATCGCTCCTCTGAGCTCCAACAACACTGCTCCACTCTTACATTCTGCCAACTGTCTCACTAACTATTATATGACCTAATGTCACATTGCATGTGGTGTGCAATTGGCACATGTGTTGCTCACTGGGAAAGCACATTTGCATTAATTGACGCTTGTGCTAGTTATGATGCAAGATGAGTGTGTCCTTCCGTGTGCATTGGTGGCTGTCAATCAAAAATTAGGGTTGCATGTGTGCAACTCCTCTATGTTTGGGTGGTGAGAAATGATGATCCAACTGAAAATATAATGCCCCAAAATAATAATTGTAATGTAAATAAAGTAAAACTGGTTAAGGAAAAAGAAAAGTGAATGGACGAACCATCACAATCACCATTAGCTACTGTTACATTTCTCTTGTTTTTAGTTAATCATAATAAATGTTTCAAAAAGATTGGTTATATTCATCTCTTTTTTTTTGTTTATTCTCATTAGGATGGACAGCCTTGCATGAAGCCAGTAATCATGGATGGTATGAGGTAGCCAAATTGTTAATTCAGTTTGGTGCCAAAGTCAATGCACAAGGATTTGATAAAGACACACCACTTCATGATGCTTCAGTCAATGGTCATTATAAGGTATGTCTAATTTTGGTGAAATTTCTTATTTTACTTAGGGAAGCTTTAGGAATTTTTTCTTCATTATTTCCTGCAACAAGAAAACTAGTGTTTAATAGTTAACAACCAGAGTTTCAAGCCAATTTTTTTTCCTAAACTTCTTAATCATCTATGAATAAAACATATGTACTTTAATTTTTGGGAATCAGCAATCTAAGGATATCGATGTAATATTTGTAGCATGAAGTAGTGCTGCAAAAAAATTTATTTTCCAGTTAAAATGTGGTTAAAAAGTGCTGAAAAATAAATATATCATTAAAACTCAACCGTAAAATAAAATTCCATGTTCAACTGAAGTTTGAATCATTCTGAAATAAATTAAAAAAATAATTACTACTGTGGAAAAGTTTATTACATAAATAGTAAAATTTTGTATCAAAATCAAGATATTTTCATTTAGAGTATTAAGTCTGATAGAAAAGTAATTAACCTTGAAGTAAGCTTGCATCTTACTTTCTTCCCCATGTGCAGTTTTGCATGGCCATAAACAAATAATCATTATATATATATCATAAATAATCATATATTATTAATGCATAACCAGCCAGTTAAGGGAGAATCCACTGTAATTAAGATTTTGGGAGTTAACTTTGCTATGGATGTCACTGAAACTCTTTAAGTAAACTGGTGGTGCACTGGTAAATTGTAAGCTTCCGAAATTCAAGTGGTGAAATTTGATTAATTTTACTAGAGGAAAAGCAGATTGGTTAAAGGCAGCATTCTTATATTATTAGTTACTTTCTTACATACATTCTATTCAGAGCAACATTGAAAAAAGAAGTTGCCTTCCTCGATCACAGATGGATCTGTGGGAAACAAGTTTAGGTAGTTTTATAAATCACGTTAGTTGGTAAATGACCAAGTCTGTCATAGTTTAGTGGTTACACTGGTATGAATGTGGGGAAACATGGGTTGGAGTCCCACAGATCAATAAACTTTTTTTTTCACAAAACTATTGATGTCTGTGTTAAGAGCTAATGCTGTGTATTTAATATTGATTGATTATTTATTAACAATGGTTTGAGTGTGAGTGACTTTCTTATTTACGCCCTATTTAGAGCAACATCGAAAAAAGAAGTTCCCTTCTCCTGTCGTAGATAGGTCTACTACAGTTGGGTGGAAGACAACTGGGAGGACAACAATTGGGTAGACAGATGGGCAGAAAGACGACTGGGTAACAAATAGTAACAAAATGTGCAGAAGACAACAGGGTGGAAAAAAGAAATGAGAAATAATTTGGATTACTAAGACAAATTCTAAAATATCTGCCTTATAGCAAACAAATTCGACACTTTTCAGAAGTCTTGATCTATTCTCTTTAATCCAGCATTGGGTACAGTGAATTTTTTGACAAATCTATTCCTTCTTACCAAAATAATTCTAAATTAAACAAATACACTGCAGTATTTGGATGTATTCTCCTAAATACGTTTTTCAATAAAGAGTTTGCATCTACCCTCTTAAATCTGACTTTACAGCAGAATTTTTACATAGTCTGTTCCTTCTAAACATAGCTTGTGGAAAATGAAAGAAACGCACTAGTGGAAACCATGCTACATAAGGATAATTTGCTTTTTCAGTAATATGACCTTCAATAAATTGAAATTTTCAAATGCCATTTTCTTCTAAAAAGAAAAAAAAAATCATAAATCAATTTGCATGCATGCAACAGCATTGTAATAAATCAAAACAACAGATGTTGACAGTTATTCTCACTAATCCGACTTTTGATATAACGGATTTTTATATTTCTATTCCATTCTTTTCATTCGTTGTGAAAGTCTCAAAAAGGAAAAGGAATGACTACAGGAAACCCAGCTGGGTCAGCATTGAGATTTATCTCCACCAAACTCCCTGCCCTGCCCACAGTCAGTACGGGACACCGATTGGCTTGGAAAGGCCGCTGTCCGTCAGATGGGACATTAAACTGTGGCCCCGTGTGTGGGAGAGCCATACCCTGTGCACTTTAAAGAACATGCTGGATGGCTTTGATGGGAGGCTACCATCTGTCTCCCAACAGCTGTTCCAGTGGATCCCCTCCCCCAACCTTCTCTGAGCCTTTGGGATCCTTGTGACCTGGCCATTTATCCCATGGTGTGCAAAAAAAGTGCCACTCAGAGGCAAACCAAAACTACTGGAAACGAAAATGCGTAAGACTGCCAGCATTCTCAATAATGACATTCAATAAAATAATATTTTAAAGACCCTTTTCTTCTAAAAGAAACAATTGGGAATCAACCAAATGTATCACAGGAAATCAAAACAGCTGATATTGATAATTATTCTTGCTAATCTGACTTTCGATAGAAAATGTTTTAATATTTCTGTTCCATTCTGTTCATTCTAAGCAAAACAATCTCAAATGAAAGGAAAGACTACAGGAAACAAAAATGCATAAGACTACCAGTAATATTCTCAATAATCTGACCAGTAGGGGACACTGATGGGCTTGGAAAGGCCGCCGTCCTTCGGATGGGACGTTAAGCCGTGGCTCCGTGTGCGGGAGAGCCATACCCTGTGCACATTAAAGAACACACTGGATGGCCTTGACGGGAGGCTACCATCTGTCTCCCAACAGCTGTTCCAGTGGGTCCCCTCCCCCAACCTTCTCTGAGCCTTCGGGGTCCATGTGACCTGGCCATTTAGCCCATGGTGTGCAAAAAAGTACCGCTCAGAGGTAAAACAACCCAACCCAATAATCTGACACTCAATAAATCAAATATTTTAAAGATTCTTTTCTTCTAAAAAGAAACACTTTGGCATGAATCTGGAGAGAATAGGTTTGAGTCCATTGGATCGGCAAAACTCATTTTTTCGACAAAGCTATTGGTAGTTTAATTTGTTTTGATTGTTAAGTGCAAGTAATCTGCAGTATACAGGAGATCCAGTTCAATTCTGTCAGATTTGAAGTATTCTAAATGATGATAAGGATATATTAGGCAACGCTTCTTGAGAAATACATAGTTTCCAAACTGCTCACATCTCAAGGAATATTCTAGAATTTTTTTACTATAATAATAAATTTTTGTAAAATATTTGTCAGTACTTATTCCTGACCTAATTTAATAGTGACAGGTTATAGGCTAGCAAACACTGTCAGATAGAAAAATGCAATTCTTTGAGCAAACAAGAGGCAAACCTTTTGACCAGTGAAATAATTTTTAGTTTTATATTCAATGCTTTGCATAAATAGAGCTCTAAGAAATCAACTTTTGGTAGTAATAGAAGAATATATATATATTCAAACAAAGAAGTGAATTATTAGTTTTGCTCATAAAGTTTGAGTAATCAAAATTGCTTACACAGGAAACAAAACAATGATTTCTTTCATATGTCAACTAAAGTTGGAAATGATAAAATTGGCAAAATCAATTATGGAAATTTTAAGAATCCAGCAGTCCATTGCAAGAGAATACAGAGACTAATTTAAACTTGGTTACTGAAACAAATGGAATTAAGTTTAAAAATGAACTACCAAAGGCCTTCTTCTTTGTTTCCCACACTGTTCTATACATGAATATTAGTTGAATTTTCCCACCTCTTCTGAGTGTTGCAATTTCAGTGCTACAGAATGTATAAAACATAACAGAACAATTCTTATTATTAGGGCTTCTGATTTCTTGACATTTTTAAATTTTTGATAATCAGGAATCAAATATCTAAATTTTTGAGAGTTCTTGAAAAATCTAACTGTATATAAAGCAATTATTTCTATAATTATATTATCATGATGTATGCTGTACAATCAATGAGTAAAAAACTCCTTATAACTCAAAATGTGATGAGTGCAAAGTTATTACAATTCATCGTGGGTTTTAACCACAGTGTGATAACTTATTGCAATATATGTACCAAAGCTTAAATTCAAGTAATAAATATAGCATTATATATTTACAATATATACTAGACAATATAATTGCAAACATAATTACCTATATTTGATAGGCTTTCTACTTTAGCATAGTCTGATGTCACAAACATTTGCTCCATGCAATATGTCCAAAACTCTTATGTTGGTGCACTTGCTAGGCCTGTTGTAGACATGTCTCATGTAGCCAAAGTTGTTGTTATGTAAAGAAACCAATCCATGGAAGTGGAATGTAAAGAAACCAAATTATTAATTAAATGAATTCTCCCACCCTATTGTCTTGCACTCAATTGTCCCCCACCCTATTGTCTTGCACTCAATTGTCCCCCACCCTATTGTCTTGCACTCAATTGTCTCCCACCCTATTGTCTTGTACTCAATTGTCTTCCACTCAATTATCTCCCAGTCAGTCAGAAACCCATGATGAATTGTAATAATTTTGCACTCCTCACATTTTGAGTCATAAGGAGTTCATTGGAGTCATAAGGAGTACTCATTGATTGTACAGCATACATCGTGATAATATAATTATGCTATTAGCTGTGTACTTTTCTTTATTTAATGCAATCATTTCTTTTACACTTGTCTCAAGTCTTTTATTAAACTAAAATTTTATTTACTAAAGATTTCTAGGTGCTCTTTATTATTAGTGCTTTTTCCTGAAGGTAGATATTTTTTTTTTATGATAAAATGTTAGAACACAGATGAAGATTTCTGACATTGACTAATGAATTAAAAGCAGAAATATGTGGTTGAGTGGGAAAGAATGAAAATTTTAACTAGAACAAAAGTTAACTCGCTGTAGCTTTCTAACCATAATAAAGCATTTTATTATAATCAATGCTATATTAACCCTAACTAACTCCTATATTGCACCAATTATAAATTTTAAACATCTTGATTTTGGGAGGCTCTCTTAATTATTTTACCATTAATAGTGAGTCTCAACCTCTCTTGCAAATAATGTAAGCTTCAGTAATAGGTATGGCTTTAATATTAACTAATCAATTTAATATTAGACCATTGTGAACTATTTTGTGTAAAATAAGATAATTTATTGTTAAATACTCAAAGCTGCATCAATCTTCAAAGATTAAAGAAATATTGAAAAAATTATAGATTTAAATAGATATGATAGTGATATTTATGTTGTCACAGTTTTCTAGTGAATAAATATGTGTTTTGACAAATCTGATGCAACTTCATAACATTATATTAGTCTGTTACAACTGTTCTCAGGAGAGGGGGACTCAGTCAGTAGCATGCCAGGCTTGTAATTTGCAGCTCCAGGTTCAAGTCCTAGTGGAGCTAGTGTTGAGATTTATCTCCGCCAAACTCCTCGCCCTGCCCTCGGTCAGTAGGGGACAATGATGTGCTTGGTAAGGCCACCATCTGTCCGATGGGACGTTAAGCTGTGGCCCCTTATGCAAGAGAACAATACCCTGTGCACGTTAAAGAACATGCTGAATGGCCTTCATGGAAGGCTGCCATCTGTATTCCAATAGCTGTCCAAATGGTCCCTTGCCCTCAACCTCTTGAGTCATTGTGGTCCTTGTGGCCTGGCCACTTAGCCCATTGTGTGCAAAAAAGTGCCACTCAGAGGTAAAGCAACACAACACGACAACTGTTCTCTACATTCATTAGATCCTTGTTAAATGACAGAGTTAGGGTTTCTTGAAAATGAATGGTATTTCCAATAAAATCCCATTTTATAATGCAGAATGCATACCTGAAAAAGTACTTGAAATAAATTTTAATTCACTATAGTTATTTTTATAGCATAATAAGTATAAATTTTTATATACATTTATTTTACATTTTTATCTATCTTCCTATTGTTTTTCACTTGAGATTTGTCGGTTTGCATGTTTGTCAAAATAGTTATTCCACCATAACTTTCAAATATGATCAATAAACTTTAATGATTTATGTGTCAAATGAAAGCTTATAACACAGGGAGTGTCATAGGCTATAAAAATCGAGTCCCCAATGCTTCCCCCCTGAAAATGGGGGAAATATGAAAACTATTGTTATCCTATATCTCTAGAATGCGAGTGCAAAAAGTAATAAGCTTTGTGTCAAATGAAGGTTTGCGATGTGGAGAGTGTTATAAGATATAAAAATTGATCACCCTCATGCATTCTTCACCCTAAAATAGGGTAAATGTGAAAATTATTGTTCCGCTATATCTTTGGAATGCAATGCAGAAACTAACAAACAATGCATCAAATGAAAGCCTCTGACACGGGGAGTGTCATAAGCTATAAAATATGTACCCCTCATATTTCTTCCCCCTAAAAAAAGGGGGGGGGGGAATGTAAAAGCTATTGTTCTGCTATATCTTCAGAAAATGAGTGCAGAAAGTAACAAGCTGTGCATCAGATGAAAACTTCTGACTCTGGGAGTGTCATAACACAGGGAATGCTTGAAATTGTCAAATCCCAAAAAATTGTGTTTGAATTGTCATCAATGAAATTGTGAAGCCAAAAAAAAAATTGTGTTTGAATTGTCACCAGAATTTAAAATTGTCAAGAAATCAGAAACCTAACACAAGGGTTATAATTAAAATTTATAAGTTATAAAAAATGACCCCCCATGCTTCCCCCCTAAAAAGGGGAAATGTGAAAATTATTGTTTCCCTTTAGATCTGCAGAATGCGAGTATCGAACGTAACATGTATATCAAATGGTAGCTTGTGACATGGTGAGTGTTGTGAGTAATAAAAATGTACCCCCTTAAAAAATTGTAAGTATTAAAGCTTTTTTCTACTGTATCTTCCGAAAGCTATTGCCTAGAGTTACGAGTTAGGTGTCAAATGAAAGCTCATATAATGACTGTCATAACCTATTTTGAATCCCCCACCCCACCATTTTGAATACCCCAAAAAAAGAGGTGTATGTGGATTTTCTCGCAGTTTGACCTTAACTAGTTATATCTCAAAGCTGTGACATATCCAATATCCTGGGCTACCTAAAACAAGACTTCAAAAGGGAGGAAAATGGTTGGTGTTTGAATCATATATCAAATGAAAGTTTCTGAAGGTAAGTGTTTTTAGTGATAAAGAAAAAATATAAATTGAAATTTTTGAAAAGTATCATCCTATATGGGCCTAAAAAGTAGAAAAAATAAACCTAAAGCATATCGATAGTGCAATCAGTCACTGAGTTCGCATTCACTTCAAAGGAAGATAGGGCACTGATTTACCTACTCAACAAGATTAGTGGTGCCCTATCTTCCTTTGAAGTGAATATGAATTCAGTGACTGATTGCACCATAGATGTGCTTTAGGTTTATTTTGTACTTTTTAAAGTGCTTACAGGAAGAGAGGTATTTTTTAAATATTTTTAATTATTTATTTTATTTTTTTTAATGTGTGAGAAAGTTTAGGTGGTTAAGGCTGTTTAATAAATGAGTCCAGACTTGAATTTAGAGAAGAAAAAAAAATCTGAGAGGGGGAGGGGGGCAAGAGACTAGATTTCTGTTACAGTATCATTTCCCATCCTTTTTAAAAATCTTAAAAAATGCACAATATGCAACAATTTTTGCCTCTATTACCCTTACTAGCATTCTAGAGGCAATGGGGGGGGGGGGGTTATATGCCCGCCTTGGAGGTCTTTTTTTTATGAGAAGTCTTAACTTTCTCTTTCTAAGTAGTTTTTTTTATGCTTCCTTTAGGAATAAGTGTTTTACTGACATCCATTACACAATCAACTCCCAAACAATTACTGAATAAATTCAACAAGCATATGCTGAAATATGAAGTTTTTTTAAACTAGTTCTTGTACTTATTAAAATAAGATATTGTGCATGAGGCCTTGTAACTTTTATACAAGCATGTCACTGAATTATTACACTAAAAAAATTAAACATTGCTTTTAAGCTTAAAAAGTTTACTTTCTCCATATATACTTATGCTTGCTGGATGTCAGACTTTGTCTTATGATTATCACTTTCAGATTTTAGTGTTAGTCTTTCATGATAATACCAATCAAGTTCATGCCTTTTTTGAAGTGGTGATTGGAAGTGCTTCAAACTAGTTGTTCTAATTTACAAGGGTATGAATATGTGTGATTGCACTGTATTTTTGCATTATGTAATACAGCCATTCTGTGGTGGCTGAGTGGTTAGCAGGCTTGGCTACTGATCAAAGAAAACTGGGTTTTGAGCCCTGGGTAAGTCATGGATGTTTGTGATGTTTTTCTGCTGAGGTACCACCATCCTCACAGACCTACTATGACATTACGTTTCCTGCACTGGCTTGTTTTCATCCCACAGTGCATACTGGTGCCAACACTTCCCCTGGTAAATGACGCACACATACCTGGCCATCCGCATGGTGCAACACAAAAAAAGATTCACGGGACCAGATGACCTCTTCCTAATCATTCAAGGTTCAGTTTTGATGCTCGCATGCCCATTGTAGGTGCTTTCAATGGTGAACCGAGGTTAGCATGAGCACTCGGAGTGACATGCAGCTATGCAGCCCCATTTTCAGCAGGGTTTGATGTACTGTGTGTTGTGACATATTACTCCCATCACCAGCATTCAAATTATGGGTGAGTTGCACCACACTATCCCTTCTGTTGGCTCGTCCATATGGGATAGCTTTCGCTTACCTCTAGCATCGATGAGTTGTGGTTGGCCCCACACCTTGCTGGTGGTTTATGATTTTTCCCTCCTCAGACCACTTTTTGAAAGTACTAACCATGGGCCATCCATGAGCACCCCACAAGCCTTGCTATCTCGGAAATGCTCTGACCCAGTCGTCTGGTGTAACGCTCCAAAGAAATGCAAAATACCTTTAAGTTTGGACCCTTTTTCTGATCCAATTAGTTTTATGCTCCAGATAGCTGAGACGAGCGCCAGGCAATCATTAACAAATTGCCAAAAAATAGAATAAGTTAAATTAGGGTTCAAAATACCAGCGAGCGTTAATGAGTAAGAATCAAAAATAAATGTCATTTTAATATTAAATATAATCAAAAAACTTAATTTACGTTGCTCGAGGGAAAAAAATTAGTAGACTCGAAAGGTTTAAATAACAACAAATTTATTTCCAAAAATCACCCACCAAAACTTCAATGAAGAGGATACATCAAACATCAAACTGAGCACTCTTCCATGCTACATGCTTATCCTCTGACAACTCACTGTGCTATGTGCTATCTCACTATGTGCTGCTACGCACACACTGTGCTAACTCTCTATGTGCTACGAACACTCTAAGTGCTTTAGCACTACTACTCCTACAATGCTGCTGTGACAACATGTGTCATCAGACTTTTAACAAGAGACGGACGTGTCATGTTGCATGCCGGGAAAGACATTTACATAAAATGATGAGCGACGCAAGAGGGGGCGTGTCCTTGTGCACACGCTTTAGCGGGTGACAGTCGGAAGATCGGAGTTGCACATGCGCAACTCCTAACTCTTGGAAACGAGCGCTGTGATGCCAAAAAAGGAAATAAAAAATCCCCAAAATGATAAATATAACGTAAATGAAACAAAACTGGTTAAGGTAAAGCAAAAGTGAACGATGGGGCATCACACTGGCCATTACAATTTGGTCTATGTCAAACTTAAGTCCACTGCCTTTCCCATCTGAAGAACAAGAATAACTCTGATTAACAGAGCTCAGTATCAGGTGTTATACCATTTCATGACCTTCACACACACTGTCATTTACCTGCAGTTGCTTTGATTTGCATAAAGACCTGCTGGTCATAATGTTTTGGCTCTTCGATGTATAAACTGACAGGCTCCTGTCGGACCTCTGTGGCAAGCAGCTGCTTGAGGTGGTATTTTTTTAATACATGGTATACTTACACATACTCGCACAGTATTAATACATTAATACTCACATAGTAGAGTAACACACCTATTAGATACCACCTTAGTCACCAGGCCTCAACAGGATAGAGGAAGAGTAACCACTGGATATCTCTTAGGAGACATGAAATCCTTCTTTCAAAGCCAGCTACACAATTTATTGCTCCCATACACATGGGTCTACAATTAACATCTGATTGACAGATGGCAATCTTTCTAAACCCATCATTGTCCCTTTTCTCACTGACGACAGAGCAGGGGTCACAGAGAAAATCTAAATTCAAATACAGTGCAGATTCAAACTCGGAATCGGATAGCAAGTTTGGTGCAATACCAGCTGAAACAACCTCAGCCCCTAAAGTAGACATTTTGGAAAAAGCATGAGACTTGAATCAAATATTCATAAAATCTGATGAATCAATGTGATTGCTTTCTTTTAATCTACTTAAAGGAAAATTAACAACACTATATGCAGGGTGTACTATTTAAAAAGCAACTCAAATAACAGAGATAATGGAAAAAAAAAAAAACTTTTTTTGGGGGAAACCTGATAACAATACTAGGTTTTGTCATGAGGGTGATTGTCCATATTGTGGAACACAATAGCTTTTCTGCAGGATTTTTTTGAGTGCACTATCCAAAATTAATTTGTGAGGTATGGATACCTCACGAATTAACTCTTTACAGTTACTGCGATCCTCAGACCTCGCACCATTTGACTTTTTTATATGGGAATATCTTAAAGAGAGTCTATTGTAATAACCCACGAAGCCTGGGGGAACTTAACATTGAACCAGACGGTTGCTGGCATTGATCAACAAATGGTGAAAAGTTGTCAAAAACATTGAATAAAGCTGGATGCTTGTCTTCAAGTAGGTGGTGGGCCTTTTCAGCATTTGCTGTAATTATCCTGAAACTTTATTTCATTTATATCCCCAGTAACTTGACCCAGTGCTTTAAAATATAGTACACAGTATTGGGTTGCATTTTAAATGGTATACTCTGTATTAGACTGACTCATAACTACTTATAATGGGTATTACAAAACAATAACTTAAAATGGTTGAACATTTTAAACTGCTTTCAAATGAGATTATTAAGATTAATGATGCTCACTTTAAAAATTTTCACAGAATAAAATTTCCAATATACAGAATTGAATAAATATAAATTATCTCAAGCAGTTTCTTGCCACAGAACCCTGACAAAAGCAGTCGGTCTAGTTCGTTACAGAAAATATTGAGGATAGTGAAACTGTAGCAGAAAGATAAACATCCATGCCTTTTTCAAGAATCAAACCCAGATCCCTTTTATCCACAGTCAAGCACCTAACTTCTCAACCATCTTTGTTTTAGTAGCTTGGCATAATAATAGTGATGGGGTGATCAGTTGTACTCAGTTGGATCTTACTGAATTTTTGTCAATTTAAAAATTTACATTCAAAACTAGATGACTTGAACATGCTAGAAGTTATATTTGTGATAGTTATTGTGTTAAAATTAAAATGCATTTATTATTTTTAGATAGTTGAGCTACTTTTAAACTATGGTGCGAACCCTAATAAAAAAAATGGTCGTTGGAAAACACCTCTTGATGTTGCTAGATCAGAAGAAGTTGTGGAAATTCTGAAAAAGGCAGTAGATAGTAGTTCATTCTGTTGTGAAATACCAAGCCTTAAAGGTAATATTTCATTTCAACTATTGTAACATTTTAGCTACCTGTCTATAAAATAATATAATAATCCTACTTGATATTCACCTTTTGCTGCCAAGTTAGAATATCATGTTATTTCATTCAATAAATGATTTTGGTTTCATTTCCCCATAAGAGTAATCTATTGTTATATACCTATTCCTCGATTTACACTGAAGATAGGTTCCGCACAAAACCGCGTAAATCGAAATATTGGATTTTGCTATGTAAAACCGTGTAAAACGAAAAAAAGCACTAAAATGTGCATAATTCAGTTTCGATTTGCATGGTTTTGTGCGGAACCTATCTTCAGTGTAAATCGAGGGATAGGTGTATATATACTTTTTAAATAGACATATTTACTTTTACTTTTCAACTACTGTCACTTATTTCTTTCCCTGTTTTTGAAAGTGGTGTAGTTTGACTTAGTGCTACACAAGTGTTATGTGAAGCTGGAATTGCATTTATTGTCTTCATTTTTCAGTACTAAGTATTTTGCCATAGCTGTAACACACCGAATGGTTATCACTCAACTGTACAAAGAATGTTTTGCGAATCGATTAAAAGTATTAACCGTACCAGGTTCCCCCTTCAATTATACCATTGACTGAATCTGAAATGGTAGTCCAGAAACTGCTATATCTATATTTAGTACATGAATCTTCAATTTTTTTAAATATAGAAATTGCAATTCAAAAATTTTCTCACATATATCTTTAAAAAAAAGGCTTAAACTAATAGTTTTTCCATTTTATGCATATTTAATTAAATTTCTAATGCTGCCTGATTACCATTTTAGATGTGATATGTGGGATTGCTGATTTGTTTGTTATCAATTTCCTGCTACTGAAACCAAAACCATTTTTTCAACAAATCAATACTGTGTAAACTAGGTCATGCCCAGCAAGATGCAGATGTCACTAAATGAGGTCCTACAGCATTATCCCTATTTACTCAGCACTGGATATCATTTCAATTCTTTCAGTTGGTATTTTAATTTTACCTTTATAATTAAATTTTCTTTTTTATTTATGTATATATATTTTTATTCCCATAGATTTATATATCATTGATCTTTTGGAGTTCTGCTACATCACTTTTTTTTTTTGAAGTTTTACAAACAGTTGCTTTGGTTTTTTTAAATGTCATTTTAAACTATTTGTTCATTTTTTTTTTATTATATCTTGGTTACCAGTGGAAAAATGTTAATCTTGTTTCCTGAAAATGAGGTCTTGGATATGGAAACGAAAAGTATTTTTGTGGCACAGAAATCAGTCCTTCTACAATTGTTAAAGCAACTTCATCAAGGGTGTTTTAATTCCCCCCCCCCTTCCCATTCTCTGATACTGAGGGGTTTTTTTAAACACCAGCCCTTGGCAAAATTTTATTTTAAAGAAAATATTAGTTTATTATAAATGGTTTAAAAATAATTACTTCCCAAGTTTTTGGCTGTACCACTCTGATACTGCGATTTTTTTTTTGCCTTAATGCATTAACATTTTGGCACTTAGCCTGCTGAAATCCCCAAAATGTACTACCCAAAGAAAATATGCATGGTGCACAGAAAAAAAACATCTGAGAAAGTATTTCTCAACTTCCATAAACAACAGAAAAATCCCACAAATTATGAACAGTGCAAAGTCACCCGTAATTCTGTCTCGTGTTTTAAAGTATTATAATGAAAAAAATATATCTATTAATAAATAACAGAAGTCTAGTTTTAGATGAATTTTTTATTATTTATTATATTCAGAAAGAAATTTCCCTTCCATTGATATATAATTTAACTGTTTTTATTCATTAGATTTTTACAAAATTAAGCCTTAGCTGCTTTGCCAAATCATTTTTTTACCATATCACTGGAGAAAAGCCATATTAAAGTTACTATATTTGTAAATTTATTTAAAGTTTTCATTCTCATAAAATCCACAATTAAATTCTGTTTAATTTGATATTAACATGACCTATTTCAGTTGATTATTTTTAAAAAAAAATTCTTAAATTGACTTCTTGATTTGACTCAACACAGTTGGCAAAAAGCCTTAACTTTTCTCAAAGTATAGTACCAAGAAAAAAATTGCAAAAAGAGTAATTTTCTTGTTTCAAGTAAAAATTTATTTTCCTCTTATTCAGAAAGAAATATTATTTCTATTAATATGTATTTAATTATTATTTAATTATAATTTAATTATAATTAATTAATTATTATTTAATTATAATTCTATTAGGGTTTTTTCTTAAGTCAATTTTTATTTACATTGCCTTTTTTTTTTTGCTATATCACCATTAAAAAAAAATCTATTAAAATTAAACATACTGTCTTTTTAAATATTTTAGTTGCATAAAATCTAGAATTAAATGGCAATTAATTTGCCATATAACATTCCATAATTCCTTTCATTGTTTATTTGGCAAAAAAGATCTAAGGTTAATTTTTGTTTGGCTGAGTGTAATGATAAAAAAAAAATAGCTGGGCCTCTGGATTGTAAGCTAGTTTTTCAGGCTAGACCCTGGAATGGTTAAACATACATAAAATGGTAGCTTTTCTGCTTCTTGGAATCTCTTAGGCAGCTACACAATTCATTGCTCCTATACGTGGGTCTATAATTAATATCTGATTTGACAGATGGTGATCTTTCTAAACCCATCATTGTCCCTTCTTGATTCTCACTGATGATTTGATTCACTTCATCAGTGATTCTCACTGATGAAGTAAAGATAATGAGATCCCAGAATGTGTAGAAGATATTTAAAAATTTTATCATTCTTATGTGTAATAATTAAACTTTAGAAAAACTTAGTTTATGAAGAAAGTGCTTGATTTTGATTTTATTGATTGCATAAACTGATATGTGCAGCTTTCATTAATGTCATGTGAGGATTTCAAATAGTAAGGAATGAAATATATAATTATTTAACATCTTTTTTGTCTTTTATGTAATGTAGTGTACAACAGAAGCAAGTTTTGAGTTTTTTAACCATTAAATATTAGAAGTATCTTTAGAATTTAAGAAATAAACAATGTGAAATAAGTTTGATTTGAAGGTTATTGTCATTTTTAACTCTTCCAAGGTCCTCATTGTCTGCAGACATTCACTGATTCTGAAATGGCAGTACAGATATATCTATTCTTTGTGCAATACATGAAATTTCAGTTGTTTTTTTAAAATAGAAATTCCTATTCAAAACTTTTATACATTTAAAAACATATTTAAGTAATACTTTTCCAGTTGTTTGATCACCATTTTAGTCTGTAAATGGTAGCTAGGTGTCACTGGAAGCAGAGCTATGCACCAATCTCCTGTGATGATGCATAGAACCAGGCATAGCATCAAATGTCCAACCCCAACCCATTCTTATGGTGCAGACCATTAGTACCTTTCGAAAGAGATGCTCTCTTGTGGAAGGGAACTGAAGGGGAGTGCTGCCAGACCAGTGTGATATACTGATCTGGACTACTAGGGATACTTTTTTTTTCTACCCTGCTCAGGAGTGGTCAACAACACAGGGTCTTGGTGCTGACCATACATATCAGTCTGAACTGAATAATGGCTCTGAGCTTGATTATTTATCCTGAATTTGCTGCACTGGTGGGCTTCTGTTGATGGAAAATCTTCTGCTGTGTTTTCTATTCATTTCTGGATTGACAGCCCCAAGTGAATAGATTCACAGGATACGTTTTATAAGCTGGTGAATAATCCTGATCAGAGGCCATTGCAGGTACCTGAACTCTTACATTGGAGGAAGTCTTCCAGTGTAGATGTCTTCAGCCTTTGGTAGTGGGGGAAATGGGTCTTTGCCCCATGCCTGCGATTAGGGGCTCTTTTTTTTTTATATTGTCAGCATTCCCTCTCTCAATAAATATAGTTTCATTTAACATCTCACTAAACATTTTCTCTCGGGTAGTTGGAATGTGAGGACTCTGCACAGAGCTTATTCTTTTCATGTCCTCACACAAGAATTCCACTGTTACAATTTAGATATTCTTGGCTTGCAAGAGGCCAGATGGACAGATAAAAGTCAGATTCTTAAAAATAATCTTATATTTCTCTTTTTTCAGGGAGGGACAAAAATAAGCATCACCAAGACGTGGGTCTTCTTCTCAGCAGACACGCTAGTGATGCTCTTCTAGGATATGAGTGCATTAAAGAAAGGTTTCCTTCAGGAAAATTTCAGACAAGTGTTAAAGACTTGAATGTTATCTGCTGTTATGCCCCCACTGAGGATGCTGATGAGGATGAGAAGGATGGGTTTTATGGACAACTTCAGGATATTTTGAATTCTATCAAGAAAGGAGATATTACCCTTCTAGGTGACTTCAATGCCACAGTTGGTATTGACTCTAAGCTTTGAGGAGTGGTGATAAGTCCTTTTGGTATTAGTAGCTGCAATGGGCAACATTTATAGGTAAGTAAACTTAATTGTTAGCAACTAACACTTATTACAAACACAAAGACATACATAAGTACACATGGATTTCACCAGATGGGCTGCATAAGAATATGATTAATTATATATATATATGTAGCAAATGGGCTAGTTCTGTTAGGATACCAGGGCATATAGGGGTGCTGAAATTGCATCTGACCATTACCTTGTTAAAAGTGTCTTGCAATTTAAACTTAAGAAGTGTGGTGCTAAGGTTTAAAAATTTACCTTTAACACTGAAGTTCTGAAAGACCCAGTTACAGCTAAAGTTTACCATGGTAGGTTACAGTCATTATGACAGTCATTGTTTGCTTACTATTAAGTTGAGAAAAAAATGGGGTCATTTTAAACAGACTTTTCTTGAAACTAACAGTACTCTTTTAGGCAAAAAGAAGCAGAGGAAACAAAATTATTTGAGTGATAAGGCACTTGAGCTTATTTCGGAAAAAAAAAGAACTGCAGGAATGTCTTTAATCAATACCCTACTAGTCCTAATAGAAATGTGTAAAGGATCAGTTAATAAGAATCTTTGGCTTGATGGCTTGGCTGACAAACCGAATCACCAGTTACACAGCACTACAGCAGAGAGCTGTACCAGCTAGTTAATGTTTTGTGTGAGGAAAAAATGGACAGATATACAGGGATTGAAGGATAAACAAGGTAAGGTTATAGAAGGTGAGAATTCTGTCATGGCTAGGTGGGTTGAGCATTTCACTGATATTTTAAACAATGTGGTCAATTCTACTTCCATTGTTTAATGATGATAGATACATTACTGATTTTAATGTTGGCCCTATATCACGATCTGAAGTTATTTTGATTATTTCTAAACTTAAATTACATAAATGCCTAGGGGTAGATGAAATTACTACTGAAATGCTTAGACTGAGAATGTTTTGTTACCATGTGGATGACTGCAGTTTTGAGTATCTTTTATGATAAAGGCATTGTTTAAGGATTTTACTAGAGCTATTATCATCCCCATTTTTAGAAAAATGTCATTACAGTTCTTGTGATAATTATAGAGGTATCAGCTTTCTTTCTGTTCTAGGTAAAGTTCTTTGTATGATTGTCCTTAATAGAGTTAAAAATCTGGTTGACAGACAATTGCATGAGGAGTAGTGTGGATTCAGAAGTGGCAGGGGATGTTATTGATAAGATTTTATCACTTAGGCACATTCTTGAGAAATGTTTAGAGTTTCAGAAACTTTTGGGTACTAGCGTTGTAGATTTCAAAAAGACTTGACTCTGTTGATCAGTATAATTTGTGGTTGATTGTGAGATTGTATGGCATACCAGACAAGTTAGCTAACATAATGAAAGCTCTCTATAATAACACTGAGTTTTGTGTGAAAGTTGGTAAGGCTTGTAGCAATTGGTTTAGCATTGCTTCTGGTGTTCAACAAGGGTGCATTTTGCCTCCTTTTCTGTTTAGTTTGGTTATTGATTAGGTTATTCAAATTTCACTGGATGGGAAAGATTTTGAGCTTAAATGGTCTAGAGATCCGAAAATTTCTGATTTAGATTATGCTGATGATTTAGACCTTTTGGCAAATGATGTTGATGAGAAGGACTCTTTCATTCAAGCTATTGATGAGATTGGTGAGTAAGTGTGGTAATAGACAGAGAGAAAACTAAAGTGATGAAAATTGGTCAGGCAGGCTGTGATTCATTTAATCTGAATAGTTCCACTCTTTAGCAGGTGTCACAGTTTAATTATCTTGGGAGCTGTGTAACAGATACCGATGAAGTGCGACATGAGATTAACAGACAAATAGGGATTGCTACCAGGACTTTTAAGAATCTATGGAGAGTGTGGAGAAATAGACTTATACACCTAAAGACTAAAATTAGACGTATAATAATTTGGTTCTTTCTAGGGTTTAGTTATGGTAGTGAAACTTGGATGCTTTGTAAACAATATAACAGGAAACTAGATGCTTTTGATTCTAGATGCTTACGTAGTATCTTGGGTATTGGGTGGTTTAACTTTGTAACTAATTATGAGGTTAGGCAAAGGAGTTGGCAGCATCCTTTAAGTGCCATTTTGTGTAGAGAAAGGCTGCATTGGTTTGGCCATGTTGTTCTTATTGTCAAATATGATTTTGCTGCAATGTGCCCAAAGGCTTCAAGAAAAGGGGAGACCTAGGATGCAATGGGCAGATAATGTCAAACAAGACCTTGCTGGAATTGGCATACAGTGGCCAAATGCAGCACTGTAGCTCAGGATAGACAGGTGTGGAGAGCAAAATTATACAATCTGGTAAGACCTCTGTAGTGAATGTGAATATTGTAAAGTTACCTTGTGCATTTCTGGCTCGTGTTAAAGTATTACAATGAAAATAATAAAAGCTTTTTAGTTATTTGCTTTTCCAAAATTAAGCCTTAAATTGCCTTATCACATCCTTTTATTCATTATATAACTGTGAAAAAGTGATTAATATGCTTGCAGATTTGTTTAAGTAATTTATTTACATAAAATTCGGAATTAAATGCTGTTTAATATATGGTATGTAACATAACCTATTTCTGTTCATTAGTTTTATTTGGCAAAAAAGGTTCTAAAGTTAACTTTTATTTAGCTGAGCACGGTGAAAAAATAGTTGGGCATGTGGATACCGATGTGTTTGGAAAGGTTGCCATCCATTGGATAAGATGCTAAGTCATGACTCTGTGTGTGAGAGCCATACTCTGTACGCATTAAAGAACATACTGGAAGGCCTTGATTGGAGGCTACCATCTCTCTGCTAACAGCTGTTTTTATTGTGTCCCCTTCCCCCAACCTTTTCTGAGCCCTTGGATCCCTTAACCTGACCATTTAGCCCATTGTGTGCAAAAAAGTGCTGTTCAGAGGTAAAACAACCCAACCCTTTGGTTGTGAATCAATATTTCAGGCTGGACCCTGGAAGGGGTAAAGTTGATTACTTGTCAGATTGTGTAAACATGGTACCAAGGTGAATAATGCAAGATAAATGTAAGTAGTGTGAACCCTTATGGAATCAAGAAAGATTTAAAGGTGTGTTAAGAGTTTTACTGAAATATCAGCAATTTGTTTCCATTCAAAAGGAAGATTATGAATTGTCTTTTAGTACATCAGTAATTTTAAAGAAGACAGAAAAATATTTTTAGAGAAATTTCCATATTAACCAGTAAAAAGCCATATTCTATAATATTGAAGTTTTATTGAAAACTGAAACAGTATAAATTAACCCTTCCAGGGTCTGGGTCAACTATACATGTTGACAGAATAAATGAGAGTCCAGAAACAACTATATCCATTTTAGTACAACACATGAAACTTTTTTTTTAAATAGAAATTGCTGTTTGAATATTTTCTTATGTGTATCTTATTAAAATAAATAATTCAAACTTAAAATATATTTGCATTTTCCATTTGATGCATATTTAATTAAGATATGATATAAATGAAAATGAACCTGTAAATGGTAGCTAGGCATAAACTGGAAGGAGAGCTGTGTACCAATCCCTAGTGATGATGCACAGAACTGGCCAGGTCTAGCACCTAATGAGATATCAAAAGAGATATTCTCTTTTGGAAGGGGAGGGCTAACAGTTCAGTATGGCCTACTGATCTGGTCATCTATGGCCACTTTTTTCTTTTTTTTTTCAACCCTGCTGAGGAGTGGTCAACTTCACAGGGTCCTGGTGCTGACCATTTATACCTACTAGACTGGACTTGTTTATGGATTTGAGCTTGATTATTGATCCTGGACTTGCTGCACTGGTGGGCCTCTGTTGAGGGAGAGTCTGCCACTGTGTTTTCTGTTTGCTTCTGGGTTGCCAGCTCTAAGTGAACAGAGGCATGGGATACCTTATATCAGCTGGTGGATAATCCTAATCAGAGGCCATCGCAGGTACCTGAACCTTACTTAGCTAGTTGGGCATCGTCAAGCCTAAACTGGAGTAATGTGGCTCTTGAAAAAGTCCACTTGAAAAGGTGGTGCCTGAAGTTCCTACCAGCATCGGTGACTTCAGCCTTTAGCGGAGGAGGAACAGGTATTTGCCCCATGCCTGCGATCAGGGGGCTGTTTGATATTGTTGACCCTACCAATCTCAATAAACTAATTTCTTTAAAAATCCTACTAACCATTTTCTCTCTGCAGGAACGTGGAATGTGAGGACATTACATAGAGATTATTCTCTTGATGTCCTTATGCAGGAATTCCAGCGCTATAACCTAGATATTCTAGGCTTGCAAGAGACCAGATGGACAGGTAAAGGTGAGATACTTAAAAATAACTTTAAATTTCTCTTTACAGGGAGGGAGGATGGAAAGCATCACCAAGGCGTGGGTCTGCTGCTCAGCAGACATGCTAGTGATGCTCTTCTAGGATATGAGTGCATTAATGAAAGGTTTCTTACAGCAAAATTTCAGACAAGCATTAAAAACTTGAATGTTATCTGCTGTTATGCCCCCACTGAGGATGAGGATGAGAAGGATAGGTTTTACGGACAACTTCAGGATATTTTGAATTCTGTCAAGAAAGGAGATATTGCCCTTGTTCTTGGTGACTTCAATGCCAAAGTTGGTACTGACTCTGATCTTTGGGGAGGGGTGATAGGCCCTTTTGGTATTGGTAGCTGCAATGCGCAATTTCTCCTACAGGTAAGTAAACTCAATGGTTTCAGAATAACTAACACATATTACAAACACCGCGACATACATAAATACACATGGGTTTCATCTGATGGCCTGCATAGGAATATGATTGATTATTTGTTAAATAACAGCAAATGGGCTAGTTCTGTTAGAAATACCAGGGCATATAGGGGAGCTGAAATTGGATCTGACCATTACCTTGTTAAAAGTGTCTTGCAACTTAAACTTAAAAAGTGTTGTGCTAGGGTTAAAAAATTTACTTTTAATACTGAAGCTCTGAAAGACCCAGTTATAGCCAAAGCTTACCATGATAGGTTACTTAGTCATTATGACAGTCATGGTTTGCTTAATACTGAAGTTGAGGAAAAATGGGGCCATTTTAAACAGGCTTTTTTGGAAACTAACAGTACTCTTTTAGGAAAAAAGGAGCAGAGGAGGCAGACTTATTTAAGTGATAAGGCACTTGAGCTTATTTCAGAAAGAAGGAACTGCAGGAATGTCCTTAATCAGTACCCTACTAGTCCTAAAAGAAAGGATTACAGAGAGCTTAATAAACGTGTAAAGGATCAGTTAGCTACTGATAAGAATCTTTGGCTTGATGGCTTGGCTGACAAAGCTGAGGAAGCAGTTAGGCAGCACAACAGCAGAGAGCTGTACCAGTTAATTAATGTTTTATGTGGTAGAAAATGGACAGACATACAAGGATTGCAGGATAAACAAGGTAAGGTTATAGAAGGTGAGGATTTTGTCATGGCTAGGTGGGCTGAGCATTTCAGTGATGTTCTAAACAATGTGGTTAGTTCTACTCCCATTGTTTGCAATGATGATAGAAGCATTGGTGGCTTTAATGTTGGCCCTATAACACAATCTGAAGTTAGTTTGGCTATTTCTAAACTTAAACTTCATAAATCCCCAGGGGTAGATGAAATTACTACAGAAATGCTCAGAGCTGGGAATGTTTCGGTTACCACTTGGATGACTGAAATTTTGAATACCTTTTATGATAAAGGCATGGTTCCTAAGGATTTTACCAGAGCTATTATTATCCCTATTTTCAAAAAAGGTGATCGCAGTTCTTGTGATAACTATAGGGGTATCAGCCTACTCTCCGTTCCAGGTAAAGTTCTTTCCATGATTGTGCTTAATAGAATTAAGAATCTGGTTGACAGGCAATTGCGTGATGAGCAATGTGTATTTAGAAGTGGTAGGGGATGTGTAGATCAGATATTTTCACTTAGGCAGATTCTTGAGAAATGTTTAGAGTTTCAGAAACCTTTGGTTGCTAGCTTTGTTGATTTCAAAAAGGCTTTCGACTCTGTTGATCGTCATAATTTGTGGTTGATTGTGAGATCATATGGTATACCAGACAAGTTAGTTAACATAATGAAAGCTCTCTATAATAACACTGAGTCATGTGTGAGAGTTGGTAAGTCTTGTAATTGGTTTAGCATTATGTCTGGTGTTCGACTAGGGTGCATTTTGTCTCCTTTTCTCTTTAGTTTGGTTGTTGATTATGTTATGCGAAATTCACTTCAAGGGAAAGATTTTGGCCTTAAATGGGCTGGAGATACGAAAATTTCTGATTTAAATTTTGCTGATGATTTAGCCCTTTTGGCAAATTGGGGGCTTTTTGGTTGATGAGATGAACTCTTTCATTCGAGCTGTTGATGAGACTGGTAGTAGAGTAGGTTTGGTTATAAACAGAGAGAAAACTAAAGTGATGAAAATTGGTCAGGCAGGTTGTGATTCAGTTAATCTGAATGGTTGCAGTCATGAGCAGGTGTCACAGTTTAATTATCTTGGGAGCTATGTAACTGATACTGGTGATGTGCGGCATGAGATTAACAGACGAATAGGGTTTGCTGCCGGGACTTTTAAGAATCTATGGAGATTGTGGAGAAATAGGCGTATACACCTAAAGACTAAAATTAG
Source organism: Ryuthela nishihirai (assembly GCA_038380435.1). Taxonomy (NCBI): domain Eukaryota; kingdom Metazoa; phylum Arthropoda; class Arachnida; order Araneae; family Heptathelidae; genus Ryuthela; species Ryuthela nishihirai. The sequence continues at coordinate 55,749,523 of JAWZYU010000012.1, forward strand.
ACTGTATAATAGTTTGGTTCTTTCTAGGGTTAGTTAGGTAGTGAAACTTGGACGCTGTGTAAACAAGATAACAGGAAACTAGATGCTTTTGATTCTAGATGCTTACGCAGTGTCTTGGGTATTAGGTGGTTTAACTTTGTAACTAATGATGAGGTTAGGCAAAGGAGTCTGCAACCTCCTTTAAGCAGCATATTGTGCAGAGAGAGACTCCGCTGGTTTGGCCATGTTGCCCGTATGGATAATTATAGATTGGCGAATAGGGTTATGAACAGTGTGCCCTAGAGGCCTCAGAAGGAGGGGGAGACCTAGGATGCAGTGGGCAGACAATGTCAAACAGGACCTTGTTAGAATTGGTGTGCAGTGGCCGGATGCAGCAGATGTAGCTCAGGACAGATATGCTTGGAGAATTAAACTGCGTGGTCTGGTTGGACCTCCGTAGCCCATGGCTGCTTGAGGATGATGATGATGATAAATTATATGTTAAAGCAATCAAATCATCATTTCTTTAATGTGATATCAATTGCTGATCTGCAGTCACTAAACTTGTCTAAATATTACTGTTAGTTTTCTTCTCTCTATATTGAAGCAATCACCAGATTTCAGCTTACAAGTTTCATCTGGACTATTAGGAACTATCTTTTTTAAAAGCTTTGAAATTCTCTTGAAAATTAAGCAAAACGTTTTTTTTTTTAAATTGGAGGATTTTGACAGTGGAGATAAGTAGTAATTATGTACATCTATTTTTTTCCCAAATTATACTCTTCCTTTTTTTTCCCCTTAAAACTATTTCAGTAATACTAAAATTTATTTATCATCCATCCCAGCATTTCAGTGCATAGTTTTCCATGATTGAAATCAAAACCACTTGTTTGTGGAATTGTTCAGGGAAAATGGTAAAAGCACAAGATCCAAGATGTCACTAATTGGAAATGTACTTGTGGTGGCTTGTATACAACATTGATCCAATTTCCTTCAATACTGGATCCTCTCCATTTAGTTAGTATTTTATAATTAAACCTTCAAACATTTATATATTATTATCAATCTTTTGGAGATGCTACATTGGCAGTTTTTTTTTTATAACAAGGAAATCTTGCAACTAGTTGCTGAGGATTTTGTTTTTAACATTGCATTCTTTTTTGCTAAAGTCATTATTTCATGGTTTATCGGTGAAAAAAGTTCATCTTTTATTGTTTCCTGAGAATCAGATCTTGGGTATGGAATAAAAAGGAGTTCCTTCACACAAAAATCAGTCCTACAGTTGTTAACCCTTCCTAGACCCAGCTGATTTTTTTTTTGTTCTGATCAGGCAAAAAAAATTAACTCTGGAATTTTTAGCCTAATAATAATGAAAAGAATTATGGCATGTAATTTTCCAAATTAATCAGCGTTTAATTCTGATTTCCTGAAAATAAACTATTTAACAAAAAATGACTATTATTAGACAAATGTAGTAAAAAATGCATCTGTCAATACAAATAAAAATTCATTTAAAAAACACTAATAGACAGAAATTATAATGCACATTAATAAAAGGCTATTTATTTCTGAATACAAGAAAAAAATATTTTTCTTGTTTAAAGTAAACATTTCTTCTGTTTTGTAATTTTTTTTCTCCATACCATACTTCGAGAAAAGTCCAGGCTTGTTGCAGAGTCCAATAAACAAGTCAAATTTTGAATATTTTTAATAAATATCTAATCAACAGAAATAGGTCATGTTATATACCAAACAAAGAGAATTTAATTCTGAATTTTATTGAAGTAAAAAATATAAATATTGTCGTAACATATTGATTTTAATAACACTTTTTTTATAGTGGTATACCAAAAAGGTACATATTTCATATTTACTTCCAAATTCTTCTGTTTTTAAAAATAGTGATTTTTTGTTGATTTTTAGGAGATTTTCGAAAATTTAAGGAAAAATATGTTGATAATAGTTCAAATCAAACTTGTGAGCATAAATTAGGTGATTACTTCAATACCGAGTAATGTTAACAAACAAATCAGCAATATCTTATAGTGCTTCTAAAATATGGCAATCAGATATCTTTATCGAATTATTTATATTATAATTTAATAAAATATGCATCAAATGAAAAAAAAATATAATTTTTAAAGCTTGAATTACGTCTTTTTAAAAAATACATATAAGAAAATTTTTAAACTAATTTTTTTTTAAATTGAAGTTTCATGTGTTGACAAAAAACTTCTATAGACATCCTTGACTCGGGAAGGGTTAGGCAGTTTTATCGATGGCATTTTAATCCCTTATCTGAAGTTGAGGGGATTTATATCTACCCACCCTTGGCCAACTTGTATTTTAAAGAAATATTAGTTTATGTTGAAATTGGTTTTTAAATAAATCCCCCTTTCCTTCATGTTCTGGGGCGGGGGTGGCTCAGTCGGTAGCGTGCCAGGCATGTAATCTGTAGTTCCAGGTTCGAGTCCCAGCTGGGTCAGCGTTGAGATTTATCTCTGCAAAATTCCCCGCCCTGCCCACGGTCAGTAGGGGACACCGATGGGCTCGGAAAGGCCCCCCCCCTCCCCCCGTCCGTCGGATGGGACATTAAGCCGTGGCCCCGTGTGCGGGTAAGCCATACCCTGTGCATGTTAAAGAACACGCTGGATGGCCTTGACGGGAGGCTTCCATCTGTCTCCCAACAGCTGTTCCAGTGGGTCCCCTCCCCCAACCTTCTCTGAGCCTTCGTGGTCCATGTGACCTGGCCATGGTGGGCAAAAAAGTGCCGCTCAGAGGTAAAACAACACAACCTTCATGTTCTAGGTTATGCCATTCTGATACTGAAATTTTTTGCCTTAATGCTCTGACTTTTGGGTGCTTTGCCAAGATTTCCAGAATGTACCACCCAAAGAAAGAATATATGGTTCTCAGGGGAGAAAAACAGCCAAAAAGAGTGTTCCTCCACTTCCATAAATGGGACAAAAAAATCCAATGAATTGTAAACAGTGCAAAGTTACTGCAATTCTGGCTCATGGTACTATACTGAAAAATAATATATAAACTAATAACAGAAGTCGAGCTTCAGGTGAAATTTTTTTTATTATGCTATTTAGAAAGTTTTCCATAGATATATAATTTAACTACACTGAATGGACAAATTATTATATACCCTTATGTAATAACCTGTTGCTCCACCTTTTGCAGCCAGATGTCTTGGTAAGGACTCAATGAGGTGTTGAAAACACAGAGGCGGTATTGCTGGCCATGAAGCAATGATTGCCTGTCGTAGAGCATCCAAAGTTGCCAGTGTGTGTTGGTGGACTCAAACAGATCTTTCCAATTTGTCCCACAAATTCTCAATGCTGTTGAGGGCCAGAGATGAGGGAACCATTTGAGTATGGTAAACTCACTTGAATGGTCCTGGAGCCTCTGGAAGTATGCAGTGTAGTGTCCTGTTGAAAAATGGCTTCATGGTGCAGATAAAGAATCGATACAAACATGTAGATGGTTGGTGAGGATGTTTACATATCTTGTGCCAGTGAAGAAAGTCTTGACAGGTATGAAGGGTCCTAAGGAAGCCCATGTAAATGCACTCCAAATTATTACCACCTCCACCTGCCTGCATGACCCCAAGTTGGCAAGCTAGGTCCATCACTTCGTGTGGTTTATGGCGCACACACAACTCCCATTGGCATGATAGAGTTGAAACTGTGATTTGTCAGACTAGATGACGTTTCCAATCCTTTGCACTCCAGTTGCGATAGGCTTTTGCAAAGTGCAGCCTAATCTTTTGGTGCCTTACAGTCAACAATGTTGTGCTGATGGGACATGATGTGGACATCGACTGCTATAGCCTTTTTTTTCCCCTTGGTATGACACATGGTCTTGTGCATAAGCTTGTGGGTGCACTCTCATTCAGTTCCAACATTATGTGCTCCACGGTAGCCATGTGATTCTTTGTAACTATGAGGGATAGTCTGCACTCACCTTGGAGTCAATTGCATGTTTACGTCCACATTTCTCCCACTGGTTGGGAGTTTTGCTGTATTTCACATAGTCTTGGTACATGTGTGTGACGGTCTCACATGGAAATCTCAATAGTTCAGCAGTTGTAGTGATTGAACAACCGGCCTTCCTCACACCTGCTATCTGGTCATGGTCAAACCCCCTTATGTCACTAACTTTACCCATGATTACTTTTCTGTGACTGGTTTACAATATGTAGAGACCTGCTCTACATGCAATACTTTGGTTTTGCATATTAAGCTCACTGGACAAAAAATTAGTCACTCCTGGTTAAATGTCACCTAATAGCATGTAATGCCTCTATGCAACCGAAGTACGGCCAAAATCCTGTCTGGCATGGATGCCACCAGTGTGCGGATGTAGTGTACATCAATATTCATCCACTCTTCTAGCAGCAAATGCCACAGTTCAGCCAGATTGGCCATATGGCTGGGACAGTACTTCACTCGTTGCCCCAAATAGTCCCACTAGTTTTCTAAGGGATTCAAATCAGGGTATTTGGCGGGCCAGTCAAGATCTTTGAAGGTTTCAGAATACTCGTCATGCCAATCTGACATACTTCGAGCCCTGTGCACACGACAATTGTCATCCTGCAAGACTGGGGTATCCTTCTGGTGTTCACTGTTGAGATGTGGCACAAAAGGCAACATGTGGTCATCCAGTAGCTTCATATAGCCCTTCTGGTTCAAATGTGACGTCACTGCAACCAAAGGACCCATGTCCTCTGGGCTTTGTGATGCATTCCATCATAGAGCCCAGAGGCTCTGTGATGTTCTGGGGGTGTTTCACGTACGAGCAGAACCTTGTACACTGTCCGCATGGAAGGCTTCATGCAGCTTACGATGTACCCGTCGCCTCGCATCATTCAAGTACAAGCAAAAACGTAACTCATCCGACCAGTTCACATGCATCCAAAAGTCAACTGTCCAGTCTTTGTGGTGCTGCACCCACTGTAGTCATGCAGCCTTGTTCAGAGCTGTTAACATGGGTCTCTTCTGCGGTGCTCTGCTCCAGATATCCATGGCATGCAGTTCCCTTCGGAGTGTTCATTCAGAAACAGCTTGTTGTATGCCTTCATTGACTGACTAGAGCAATTCCTGCCTTGTTGCAAAGTGGTTTGCCCTAACAGTGCGTGACACACTATGGCAGTCTCTATTGGTGAGCACAGTTCTCCAGTGGGTCCCCTCCCTCAACCTTCTCTGAGCCTTCAGGGTCCTGTGACCTGGCCATTTAGCCCATGGTGTGCAAAAAAGTGCCACTCAGAGGTAAAACAACCCAATCTGCTGCAGTTCTGGTGACGATTAGCAGTGGGCTGCGATGTACACCACTGCTGGAAGACCCTTTGGACAGTACGTTTTGACACACCTGCAATGGCAGAAACTTCTTGTTCACTATGCCCTTTGGTTCAGGCAAACCCAATAACACCTTTTTGCCGCTCATTCACATCTTTAGCGCGACCTATGTTTCATGGAGTGACTAACACACATGTGGCACACAACCACTTCTTGTCACTGTATGAACCCTGTAGCGCATGGCACAGCTATTTATAGGACTCGGTTATTTCTAGTGCGCTCTCTGTTGCTATCAAACAGACGTAACCCTCTTACAGCAGGAGATGATTAATTTTTTGTCCGGTAAGCTTATTATTAGAGTGTATATAATAATTTGTCCATTCAGTATATTTTTATTCGTGAAGTTTTCCAAAATTAAACCTTAAATTCCCATGCCAAATCCTTTATTTTCACTTAATATCACTGTGAAAATCTATTTTATTTGTAAATTTATTGAAATAATTTTTTTTCTTAGAATTCAGAATTGCTGTTCAACTGGTATACCTATTTATTTTGACTACTTATTTTACCTATTTCCTATTCTGTTCATTACCTATTTCTGTTGATTGGATATTTGTTCAAAATATTTCCAAATTTGCCTTTTTTTTTTACTCAGCACAGTAGGCAAAAAGATAATAATTTTCTTGTTTTGAGTAAAAATGTATTTTCTTGTTATTCAGAAAGAAATTTCCTTTTTATCTTCATACATATTATAATTATTTTAGTCTATTAGTTTTTATTTTCCTTCTGTTGCCTGATCTTTTTTTTCTGCATCACTCTTAAATAGCCTTGTTATAATTGATCTTATCGTTTTTGTTAAATATTTTATTTTTATAAAATCTAGGTTTAAATGCTGATTAATGTGGTATATAGTATTAATATGTCTTTCCATTAGTTATTTGCCAAGAAGATAATTTTTGGCTGAGCTTAGTGAAAAAAATAATTGGGCCTCTGGATGTAAACCAGTTTTTCAGGTTGGACCTTGGAAGGATTAATCTGACTTGTAATTTTAGCCAATTTTGGTTAATATTTAAAGAACTATGGAAGCAAAAATATTTATGTAACTGCACCTTCACTCAAAAAAATATTCCTTAAGAATTATTGAACATTTAATATTGGTATAAGATTATTGAGACATTATTGCTCTGTTAATTAACTTCTGAGATAAATTTCTGTGTTTTGACAACACTGCTGTTAAATTATTAATTTCTGTAATTCTTTAAATAAATAAACAAAATCATTTTTTGGTGATAGTGGCTTCAAATAAAAATAATCAAAATGTTAAATTCATATTTCGACAGGTTTAATATGATATATATATATTGTCATTTTAAAAGTTACAGAACTTTGAATTTCACTTTTAGCCTAATTTGGAATAGATATTTTAACCTTTGAAGTTGATAACATTCTTATTTGTAATTTATTGCACCTAAATTAAAAATCGTGGCTTGCTAGGGATGCTAGTGTTCTTGCTGAAGAGTGACAATTCTTGCAGACTTTACCTATACCATTTTTGCCACATAGCTGTAAAAGATTTTTTAATTTTATATAAAGAATTTTGTTATGCAAGATCCTTGGAGAAAAAATAACATGATACATTGTCAGTGGTGTAGCTACCATGGTTCCAATGGTTCAGCTGAACCAGTGCCCCTGCTTAACAAGTTTTGTTTTAGAAGCATTTCTGTATTACTTATTATGGATGGTCTTTGGTAGTGGGGGGGGGGGGGGTCATGTAACTTGTGCCCTTTTTATCATTTTAATTTTAAAAAAAAGCTTTTTTAAGGAGGGGGGTCCAGTAAAGAAATTGTTCCAGGGCCTGGTGTCATTTGGCTATGCCACTGTACATTGTAATATTTGTATTTAATTTCAAATGCTTAATTTTCCATATTTAAATGCAGAATCAAGCAGAGGTGTGTCATCAAAGGCCTATCTCAGAACACCTGAGGCACCAGGTAGCAGGCAGAGCGACATATCACCCTGCCATCCCATTAAAGGTTTATGCCATCTTACCATGAGAAAGAATTCACCTCAGAATCAAACACATAAAGGTTAGCCCGAAAAATGTACTACTGTTTGAGTAGGGTATGGATTTTTCAGGTTTAAAAATCACATTCATTAGATAAATATCAGGTGCTTTGATTTTTTTTTTAATCCACATGAAATCTAAAAATTGGGTTGAAATCAATCCAGTTAAATGAAAATAAGTGTAACATCTCACCAGTGCGCAAATTAGTGCATTTTGAAACCTGCTACATACCATTTTGTAACACCTCAAAACAAAATCTTTGTGTGTTTCCATTATTTAAATATGATAACTTTTAGTAATCATACTCAATTATGACTGATCTTAATCATACGTATATTATTATTAAAAAACCTGTTCTCACAAGCAGATAAATATAAAAATGCAATACAATCACTGTCTAGATTTAAATTTGCAAGAAAGTATAAAAATAGACTAAATTTCCTAAGGAAATGAAACCAAGGCAAAAGGTTTTGTTATAAATATGAAAATTCAAAATTTTTTCACTTAAAAAAAAAAGTTTGTGTCTTGCAATTCTGATAAAAGTGTAATTGCTACTACCATTTTTAAAGTCATCTTTCCACAGCTAAACAAGTTGCACAGAGTCTGTTTACTAGTTGTTACTAGTTGAGTAGTACAGGACCCAATAAATAACCAAACTTCCAGATTTCTCAGAATTCGAAAAAATATTTATGAAGTATTTATTCACTATTAAGCTTTTTAAGAACAGGATGAAGACAGGTGTAGAAGAAAAATTATCTTGAGCCAGGTGGGATCTGAATGCACAATTTCCTGATGACATGTCAGGTACTGTGACTACTGAGCTACTGGCTGCTGATTAATCTCTCCTCAACTGCTGATGTTATGCTTTATACCATCTGGTCAATCACTGTCTTTGGAGTGCATTTGGGGACATTCTTTGGGGTCATCCCAGGTATGTGCACATGACCAGTTATGTTCCAAGGGCCTTCTGACTAATTTTTTCTTTCACTAGTATCTTGTATTTAGACAATTCACTAGTACCTTCAGATATGGTCAGAGTTTATAAATACCAATACCTTCAGATATGGGACTTTGTATTTAGACATGTCATCAGGAGATTGTGGGTTCAGATCTTATCTGGCTCAAAGCAATTTTCCCTCTACAACCATCTTCATCCTGTTGTTACTTAAACAGCTTAATAGTTTTATGCAAGATCCTTGGAGGAAATTTATATATAAATCTTGATATTTAGTAAATTTGTGATCAGCTTTGGATTCATTTGTCTAAATTGTAAAAAAAAATAGCTAAATGTTAACAAAAAGTGGAGTATCCAACCAACTACTTGCATGTAATTTATGTAGTGTACTGTGTGTGGATTTCAAAGTTGCTAAATTTAGTTGCAAAGTAGCTAAGTTGGCAATATTGATTATTCATTGGATACAGTTTACTTCATTTTGGAAATGATGTCATAAATATTCCATTTCTGTTATGTGATGAAATGATGAAATCCAAGAGCAGTGAAGATGCATGGTTGCAGGGGGCAAACTCGTGGTTTACTCTGGTTCGAATTCACAGCACTTCATAGTTACAAGGTATTTAATCACTATTATGTTGTTAAGTATCATGATGACAACTGGGTATGGAGGAAAAAATTGTCTTGAGCCAGATGTGATCCAAACCCTCATGGTTTACGCTAACTGTTCATAGTGTGGTAATTTTGGGTTTTATCCAAATTAAAAAAAGGGGTAAAACCTGAAAAATCCATGCCATTTTATGAACAAGCCTTAATTATATTATTAAGTAATACAGTTTAATAATTGAATTTTGGGATAATATTTTTTTTTGCCAGATTTTCAAACTTACAGTTGAAAGTTCATACGGTTTGTACCAAGTTGGTAATTTATTGAACAGCTTTATGATGCAGCTCCATGGGCTACCTGAAGATTATGACTGTAACATACTGTGCAGCCCCACAGCTCAATAACATTCTGAAAAAATGACAGTGTTAAATAATATTTGGCTGAATTAAAGTTTTGGTTAACAAATGATTTTAAAGCTGTTTTGCTGGTTTTAAAAAGAATTATTCAATTCAAAGAGATAGCTAATATAAGAAAGCTTTGTCCAACATGAAGTTTGCCTTTTCAATAAGTCTCATTTGTCATTCTCCCAAATAGTTGTAAGTCTTTTATAGAACCTCAGAACAAAAGTTATCATAATTTCACATGATAGTTTTTTATGGTTTTCAAATCAAGGATTGTATTTCTGCCAGGTGTAGCCCTCTGTCTTTGAATTTGAATGCTTCATATCCTGATGAGATTTTTTTTTTTTTCATTCTTCTATGCTTGTATTTCCATGTTTCATACAGAAGAGCCTTCCTATGGTCGAGTGGTTAGTGTGCTTTGCTACTCTGGGTCTGAGCCCAGGTCCCTTTGATAATCTGATGAATGATCTTCTGATGAGGTCTTTTACCTTCATCATAGACCTCTATGGTGTATAAACTGACAGGCTCCTATCAGACCTCTGGCAAACAGCTAATTCAGGGTGGTATTTTTTCTTTTATGTTTATATATACAAAAGATCATTCAAATGCAAACCAAAAAAATTAAAAATTTTACTCAAAAAGGAAAATATGCATGTCAGTCTTCAATGTAGTATCCATTACATTGAAACACTTCTCGCTTATGAACTAATGCCTGGATTCCTCGAGAGAAGGTGTTTAGTGGTTAATGGTGTTGCTGCTTGTGCACTGCCATTTTGATCTCATCTGACAAGAAATGATACCCTCTTAGTGTATCTTTCAGTAGCCAAAAAAAGATGGTAATCATTTAGTGCCAAGTCTGGTGAATATGGATAGTGATGTAAATGAACTTCATCTCCTGTACCTGTTCCACTGTAGAACATGTAGTATGAGGACAGACATTGTCATGTGGCAGGCACACACCTGAGGATAACAAACCACAATATTTCCCCTGCTTTAGATGATTGGGAAACACATTACAGTTCTTAGCACTTGTCACAATTTCTTGTCTCTTTAGCTAATGTTCCAGAATTACAAATTTTCATTCCAGAAAACACTTTTTCAGCTGATGCTTTGGTGCATACTTCCTTGGGTCAAGATTAGTTTATATGGTGCCACTCTGAATTTGTGCATTTGCTTTCTGTAAGAAAGGGTACCCAGATTCATCCCCAGTTACTATACATTCTAAGAAGTCATCTCATTCCCACTTATACTGTTCAAGAAGCACAGAACACATCAGCTCATTCCTTCAGTTCACATGTTGAACACTGATGAATCGAATAAGCATACACATTTTAAAACTGCAACTCCCTGCTAATAATGTTATAGAATGAATCAGCATCACTATTCAACACCACAGTGATTTCTTGAATGGAAATGCAGTGATTTTGTCGTATGTTTTCCTTCACTGCCACTTTGTTGTGTCATGATACTATGAGCTTGACTGGATTGTGGAATATCTTCAACACATTTAGACACCATTCTTGAATTTATCTACCTATCATAGACTTACTGTTGACTCGTGTATAGTCACCATACTGAGCCAGTGTTGTTATTTCATCCAACTATAAATTTCAGCCAACTATTCCTTTAGTATTCAGAAATCAAATTAGATTGCTTATGTATTTTGGTATAGTTGTAAGGGTTCTTCCATCTTTAAAACTGATTGTTTATGGATAATGCTAGCAGATAGAGCTACATAGGTGTTTGGTGTTACTACAGACTTAATCAATAGTAAGATGCAAGATATATATTTCATCTTATGGTTTTAATTTGAGTGAAGTTTATAAAGTGGTGGATAAAGAGTAATGAAATGGCACTAAATTTAATAAAACTCTATAACACTATATGATATGTAATTAAAACAGCAGAAATAAAGCAGTTTGATTCAACTTTAATGGTAATAATGGCATATCAGGATCTGTGGTAACAAGAATGTACAAGATGAATGCCAAAATGCATATAAGATGTATTTGTCTTTATTTCAGGTATAGAATTACCTTAACATAGAATGAACATTTCTATATCTCTATAAAATGATATTCCTTACAAGAGAAAATATGGTTGTCAATATGAGGTTTGTAGGTGAAAGTAATTACCATGCATGGCAAGTACGTATTTAATTAAATATGTATATGTATTTAATGTTTTTTGCAGTTCAGTGGTTGATTTTAGGTACACAGATAACACTACTCAAAAAGGTCAGTAGCTTTGATATTATAAAGTGTGAGAGCACAGAACTGTTTTAAGTTGGTGGTCTAATTTGCCCGACCAAAATTACCTTACCTTACTGAGACCTGCTTACCTGCCTTATTACCTTACCCATTTCCTGACTTGTGCTACCAATTTTTGCTATACTAGAGACTAGTTAATCGAGTTTATGCAGACATCAGGTAATGTATTAGATTTTACTTAATATTTTCTTTTTTTTTAACTAAATACTTTAAAATACTACATCATCATCATCATCCTCAAGCAGCCATGGGCTACGGAGGTCCAACTAGATTGTGCAATTTAGTTCTCCAAACACATCTGCCCTGAGCTGCATCTGGCCATTATTGACAAATTCTAATGAGGTCCTGTTTGACATACCGGCAACATGGCCGAACCAATGGAGTCTCTCTCTCTCTCTGCACAATATGCTGCTCAAAGAAGTTTGCCAACTCCTTTGCCTCACTTCATCATTACTTAAAAAGTTGAACCACCAAATGCCCAAGATACTGTACATCTTGGACATCCTAAGCATTTCTGTAGTAATTTCAACTACCCCTGAGGATTTATGTACTTTAAGTTTAGAAATAGCCAAAATAATTTCAGAGTGTGTTATAAGGCCAACATTAAAACAACAAATGCATCTATCATCATTACAAACAATGAGAGTAGAACTAACCACATTGTTTAGGACATCAGTGAAATGCTCAGCCCACCTAGCCGTGACAGAATCCTCACCTTCTATAACCTTACCTTGTTTATTCTTCAATCCCTGTATGCCTCTCCGTTTTCTACCACACAAAACATTAACAATCTGGTACAGTTCTCTGCTGTTGTGCTGTCTAACTGCTTCCTGGGCTTTGTCAGCCAAGCCATCAATCCAAAGATTCAATTTCCCCGCCCTGCCCACGGTCAGTAGGGGACACCGATGGGCTTGAAAAGGCCGCCGTCCGTCGGATGGGACGTTAAGCCGTGGCCCCGTGTGTGGGAGAGCCATACCCTGTGCACGTTAAAGAACACGCTGGATGGCCTTGACGGGAGGCTACCATCTGTCTCCCAACAGCTGTTCCAGTGGGTCCCCTCTCCCAACCTTCTCTGAGCCTTCGGGGTCCTTGTGGCCTGGCCATTTAGCCCATGGTGTGCAAAAAAGTGCCGCTCAGAGGTAAAACAATCCAATCCAAAGATTCTTATTAGCAGTTGACTGATCCTTTACACGTTTATTAAGCTCTCTGTAATGTTTTCTGTTAGGACTAGTAGGGTATTGATTAAGGACATTCCTGCAATTCTTTCTTTCTGAAATAAGCTCAAGTGCCTTATCACTCAAATAATTCTGCTTCTTTTTCCCTGAAAGATTACTGTTAGTTTCCAAAAAAGCCTGTTTAAAACAGTCCCATTCTTCCTTCACTTCAGTAGTAAGCAAACCATGACTGTTATAATGACTAAGTAACCTATCATGGTTACTTAGTCATTATGACAGTAACTGGGTCTTTTAGTGTTAAAGGTAATTTTTTTAAGTTGCAAGACCTTTTAACAAGATAATTATCAGATCTGATTTCAGCTCCCCTATGTAACTTGGTATTCCACACAGAACTAGCCTATTGTTAATATATATCAGTTATATTCTTATGCTGCCCATCTGGTGAAACCCACATATACCTATGTATGTCTCTGTATTTGTAATAAGTGTTAGTAACCATTAAGTTTACTTACCTGTAGGAGATGTTGCCCATTGAAGCTACCAATACCAAAGGGACCATCACTCCTCCCCAAAGTCAGAATCAGTATCAACGTTAGCATTATAGTTGTCTAAAACAAGGGCAATATCTCCTTGACAGAATTAAAAGTATCGTGAAGACGTCTGTTAAACCTGTTCTTGTCCTCATTGACATCCTCAGTGAGGGCATAACAACAGATAACATTCAAGTCTTTAATGCTTGTTTTAAATTTAGCTGTGATAAATCTTTCATTAATGCACTCATATCCTAGAAGAGTATCACTAGTGTGTGTACTGAGGAAGCAACCCTATGCATTGAAGATGCTTTCTATCTGACCTTTATCTGTCCATCTGGTTTCTTGCAAGCCAAGAATATCTAGATTATTATTGGTGATCACCAAGATTATTATTGGTGGAATCTTTGTGTGAGGGCATCAAGAGAATAATCTCTGTGCAAGGTTGTCATATTCCAAGAACCTGTGGAGAGAAAATGGTTAATGGGATGTATAAAGAAACTATTTTTATCGAGAGAGGAAATACTAATTACAGCAAAATGGAATGACTTACTATCAAATATACATTATCTATTACAGGAAATGCTTATTACTATCAAGCAGCCCCTAATTACAGCCATGGGGCAAAGACCTGTTCCCACACTACTAAAGGCTGAAGCCATCTACACTGAAAGACTTCCTCCAATATAGGTTTGATGATGCCCATAGAAGCAAGAGTTCAGGTACCAGCCTCTGATCAGTATTATCCACCAGTTGATAAAAGATATCCTGTGAATCTATTCACCTGGTGCTGTCAACTAACAAACAGAAAATACAGCAGGAGAATTTCCCTCAACAGAATCCCACCAGTGGAGCGAATTCGGGATCCATAAAACTCAGAGCCACTATTCCATTTGGGTTGGTATATATGGTCAGCACCAGGATCCTGTGTAATTGCTGACCATATATATCAACATCCTCAGAACTTTCTCATTAGGGTAGAAAAAGGAAATAGATAAAGTGTAATCTAATACTTTGCCTGTTTTCTGCATAAGCACCATAACTAGCCATTAGATTAGTCTTGTAAAAATTGGTACTGTAAGGATATTAAATAATTTAATAAAATAAGGTGAATTAGACCACCAACTTAGAACAGTTCTGTGCAGTCAGACTTAATAATATCAAAGCTACCGACCTTTTTGATTAGCGCTATCTGTGCACCTAAACTCAAACACTGAACCATAAAAAAAAATTTAACAACTCTTCTTATATGGTAATTACCTTCACCTGCAAACCTCATATATTGTTATTTTTCTCTTGTATATAATTTCATTCTACAGAGATATGGAAATGTTCATTCTGTGTTAAGGAGATAATTCTGTACCTAAAATAGACAAATACATCTTTGTCATTTTGGCACCTATCTTGTAAATGCTTGTTGCCAAAGATCATGATACATCATTATTATCATTAATGTTGAATCAAACTGCATTATTTCTTCTGTTTTACTTATATATACACAGTGTTACAGATGTTTATTTCATTTATGATACATACACCATTGTTTGTAATGATGATAGATGCATTACTGGCTTAAGTGTTGGCCCTGTATTGCAGTCTGAAGTTATTTTTGATATTTCTAAACTTAAAAAAAAAATACCCTGTCAAGCAGCTGCTTGCCACACACTACATAAATGCCCAGGGATAGATGAAATTACTACTGAAATTCTTAGAGGTGGGAATGTTTCAGTTGCCAGACGGATACTGAAATTTTAAATATCTTTTATGATAGAAGCATTGTTTCTAAGGATTTTACCAGAGCTATTATTATCCCTATTTTTAAAAAAGGTGATAGCAGTTCTTGTGACAACTATATGGGTATCAGCCTGCTTTCTTTTCCAGATAACAGTAAAGTTCTTTTCATGATTGTGCTTAAGATGAAGTGAAAGGCGATTCTACGCTGATTTTCGCTCAACAGATGGCGCTGAATATCGTCCGATTCGTAGGGAGTGGTGGGGGTGGGATTGACCACAGGAGGGAGGACATAAGGAGGCTTCCATATTGTTTGTGCTAAAGAGGGGTCCAGAATGGATTTCTAAAAATAGCCTCGTAGGAGGAGAATGCCCCCAACGAGAGGCTAAATGCCCTAAGTTTCTGCTTCATTGAGCTTCCGATTTCTTTTGCTTTTCACAGCTGAAATAGTTCTTACGATGATTTTTTACTCTTGAATGTTTTTAGTTTCATTGAGTAATTCTTTTGACATAATAATATAAGCGAAACTTCTTTACTTATCCATAGTAAATACACAGATAACCTGTAGATATAGAATTCAACAATTATTCATCTAAAAAAAATTATTGCCCACCGAGTCAGTAATTTTTTTCAAATCAATAATTCTTTATGTATATATGTAATTAAATTTTATTTACATTTTTATACGTATGTATTACAGATTCAATTATAAGTCATTCTTCCAAAAATTTGAAAGAAATTAGACCACATCGAAGTATTCAATATGGTCTAAATTTAATAATTTAATATATAAATATATGCGAGTTTTGTACTGTGATAAAAATATTTAATTCCGATGGCCAAGGGATTAGCTTACTTACTACTAATGACAAGGACCTGGGTTCGAGCCTCGGATAAGGAAATGATGTTTCGTTTGTTGTGTTGTCTCACTGGTGAGGTCTCACCTTCCACACAATGATATCTGTGATATAGTTATACTCACAGGCCAATATGATCAGACCGATATGGCAAGCAGCTGCTTGAAGAACTTTTTTTTTATAAAAGCTTGCCAGAATCTAAACCGATTAACTCTAAATTTCTTTTATTTTTAAGTCTGATTTTCTCAGAAATTCAAAAATTTGGAGTACATTTGAAATAATTAGTTCAAAAAAATTTGGTTGCCCTGAGTGGGATTGGAACCCGGTCTCCCAGAATCCATCCAGGGCAAGCAATTTTTTTCAGCTAATTTTTTGAAGTATTTCTTGTCTACAGAATATATTCCTGTCATACTTTATTACTGAATTAGAGTACATTTTTTTAAATATTGTACCCCCTAAACTACTTTGCTTAGGTGCATTTGCAAATGCCTGATCTAACAGTTGCCACTATGTTACACTAATCCTAGTAATTGAAATGATACATGAGAAATTATGTTTGTTTATTATTTCAGTGGGGTTACAATAATTAATTTTTAACAGAAAATTTATTTAATCGTTACCAATGCTAACTTAGGGTAACTGCTTATAAAAACAGTGTTTCAGTTTTTAATGCATAATATTAAAATAATTTTAAATTTAATTAAATAGTGAGCAAACTTCTTTAGCTATTGAAAAGCACATTTAGAAATCTATATCAAACCAGGGCTGGACTTAGACATAAGCTAACTAAGCTACAGCTTAGGGGCTCACGATTATGAGGTCCTCAAATATTGAGTTTGAAATTTACTGTGTCATGAATGTTTTTAATTTAAATTAATTTGTTATGCAAACACTGTTCATCTTAGCTCTACATCATCATCATCATCCTCAAGCAGCCATGGGCTACGGAGGTCCAACCAGACCGTGCAATTTAGTTCTCCAAGCAAGTCTATCCTGAGCTACATCTACTGCATCTGGCCACTGCACACCAATTCTAACAAGGTCCTGTTTGACATTGTCTGCCCACCGCATCCTAGGTCTCCCCTTCTTTCTGAGGCCTTTAGGCACACTGTTCATAACCCTATTCGCCAATCTATAATTATTCATACGGGCAACATGGCCAAACCAACGGAGTCTCTCTCTGCACAATATGCTGCTTAAAGGAGGTTGCAAACTCCTTTGCCTAACCTCATCATTAGTTACAAAGCTGAACCACCTAATGCCCAAGATACTGCGTAAGCATCTGGAATCAAAAGCATCTAGTTTCCTGTTATCTTGTTTACAAAGTGTCCAAGTTTCACTACCATAACTAACCCTAGAAAGAACCAAACTATTATAAAGTCTAATTTTAGTCTTTAGGTGTATAAGCCTATTTCTCCACACTCTCCATAGATTCTTAAACGTCCCGGCAGCAATCCCTACTCATCTGTTAATCTCATGCTGCACATCACCAGTATCTGTTACATAGCTCCCAAGATAATTAAACTGTGACACCTGCTAAAGACTGAATCAATCAGATTAAATGAATCACAGCCTGCCTGACCAATTTTCATCACTTTAGTTTTCTCTGTCTATTCCCACACTTACTCACCAATCTCATCAATAGCTTGAATGAAAGAGTCCTTCTCATCAACATCATTTGCCAAAAGGTATAAATCATCAGCATAATCTAAATCAGAAATTTTCAGATCTCTAGACCATTTAAGCTCAAAATCTTTCCCATACTGTGAATTTCGAATAATCTAATCAATAACCAAACTAAAGAGAAAAGGAGACAAAATGCACCCTTGTCGAACACCAGAAGTAATGCTAAACCAATTGCTACAACAACTTACCAACTCTCACACACGACTCAGTGTTGTTATAGAGAGCTTTCATTATGTTAACTAACTTGTCCGGTATACCATATGATCTCACAATCAACCACAAATTATGATGATAAACAGAGTCAAAAGTCTTTTTGAAATCTACAAATCTAGCAACCAAAGGTTTCTGAAACTCTAAACATTTCTCAAGAATCTGCCTAAGTGAAAATATCTGATCCACACATCCCCTACCACTTCTGAATCCACATTGCTCATCACACAATTGACTGTCAACGAGATTCTTAATTCTATTAAGCACAATCATGGAAAGAACTTTACCTGGAACAGAGAGTAGGCTGATACTCCTATAGTTATCACAAGAACTGCGATCACCTTTTTTGAAAATAGGGATAACAATAGCTCTGGTAAA
Organism: Ryuthela nishihirai; assembly: GCA_038380435.1. NCBI lineage: Eukaryota > Metazoa > Arthropoda > Arachnida > Araneae > Heptathelidae > Ryuthela > Ryuthela nishihirai. Next base: position 55,767,667 of record JAWZYU010000012.1, read on the forward strand.
ATCTTTAGGAATATTGCCTTTATCATAAAAGATATTCAGAATTTGAGTCATCAGTGGTAACCGAAACATTCCCAGCTCTAAGCATTTCGGTAATAATTTCATCCACCCCTGGGGATTTATGTAGTTTAAGTTTAGAAACAGCCAAAATAACTTCCGATTATGTTATAGGGCCAACATTAAAGCCACCAATGCATCTATCATCATTGTGAACAATGGGAGTAGAACTAACTACATTGTTTAGAACATCACTGAAATGCTCAGCCCACCTAGCCATGACAGAATCCTCCCCTTCTATAACCTTACCTTGTTTATCCTTCAATCCTTGTATACCTGTCCGTTTTCTACCACACAAAACATTAACTATCTGTACAACTCTCTGCTGTTGTGCTGTCTAACTGCTTCCTCGGCTTTGTCAGCCAAACCATCAAGCCAAAGATTCTTATCAGCAGCTAACTGATCTTTTACAAGTTTATTGTGTTCTCTGTAATGCTTTCTATTAGGACTAGTAGGGTATTGATTAAGGACATTCCTGCAGTTCTTTCTTTCCGAAATAAGCTCAAGTGCCTTATCACTCAGACAATTTTGCCTCTTCTGCTCCTTTTTTTCCTGAAAGAGTACTGTTAGTGTCCAAAAAAGCCTGTTTAAGATGATCCCATTCTTCCTCAACTTCAGTAGTAAGCATACCATGACTGTCATAATGACTAAGTAACCTATCATGGTAAGCTTTGGCTATAACTGGATCTTTCAGAGCTTCAGTATTAAAAGTAAATTTTTTAACCCTAGCACAACACTTTTTAAGTTTAAGTTGCAAGACACTTTTAACAAGGTAATGGTCAGATCCAATTTCAGCTCCCCTATATGATCTGGTATTCCTAACAGAACTAGCCCATTTGCTGTTAATTAATACGTAATCAATCATATTCTTATGCAGCCCATCAGGTGAAACCCATGTGTACTTATGTATGTCATGGTGTTTGTAATAAGTGTTAGTTATTCTGAATCCATTGAGTTTACTTACCTGTAGGAGACGTTGCCCATTGCAGCTACCAATACCAAAAGGGCCTATTACTCCTCCCCAAAGGTCAGAGTCAGTACCAACTTTGGCATTGAAGTCACCAAGAACAAGGGTAATATCTCCTTTCTTGACAGAATTCAAAATATCCTGAAGTTGTTCATAAAACCTATCCTTCTCATTCTCATTGGCATTCTCAGTGGGGGCATAACAGCAGATAACATTCAAGTCTTTAACGCTTGTCTGAAATTTTGCTGTAAGAAACCTTTCATTAATGTACTCATATCCTAGAAGAGCATCACTAGCGTGTCTGCTGAGAAGCAGACCCACTCCTTGGTGATGCTTATTGTTGTCCCTCCCTGAAAAGAGAAATTTAAGATTATTTTTAAGAATCTGACCTTTGTCCATCTGGTCTCTTGCAAGCCGAGAATATCTAAATTATAATGGTGGAATTCTTGTGTGAGGACATCAAGAGAAAAAGCTCTGTGCAGAGTCCTCACATTCCAACTACCTATGGAGAGAAAATGGTTAGTGGGATGTTTAAAGAAACTATACAGTCATTATTGTATAGCAATGCTAGTATAATGTTTTCATCACATCAGTTTTTCATTTATTTTTTAATGTTCCCTTCAATCAGAATAATAAATACAATATATTTCAACAAACTTGTGTTTCACCAATGAGTGGAACTCGAACCCACGCTCTTCAGTCACTTGCCAGTTTGAATTCTATATCAACAGGTAATCTGTGTATCTACTATTCTATTTCTATTGATTGTTCATATAATTCTACTTCGAAATTTTTTGGGCCTCTTAAACTTGTTGTAGCTTAGGGCCTCAGAAGGTCATGTCCTGCCCTGTATCAAACGCTCGTCTTCCCAATTTTTTTTCAATACAACAAAATGTTATGTACTGCATAAGACATTTGCAGTCAAATCCAATTGGATAAGATAAATTTAGTTCTAACTCAGAGATATCTATTTATTCTGAAATAAAATGACTAAGCTATCATTATTAATGATACCCACTTCCCCAGAATTTCTGAAAATCAAAGTTTTTCTTCGTGTGTTTATTTTTTACATTCAATTATTATAATAATTGTGAAATTCGAAGGAAAAAAAAAAATAACAAATTTTTCTCCTATTATACACAGAAAAACTGAATTTGATCCAGTGCCAGACTTACGCGTAAGCTAACTGAGCTACAGCTTAGAGCCTCACGATTATGAGGGGCCTCAAAAATTAAGTTTGAAGTTTACTGTGCCACGAGTTTTTTTTAATTTAAATTAATTTATTATGCAAACACTGTTCATCTCAGTTTTATGTCAAATGAAAGCTTCTGACATGGGGAATGTCATAGGCTACAAAAAATTGACCCCCTCCCCTCATGCTTTCTTCCACCCTAAAAAAAGAGGGAAATATGAAAATGATTGTTCCCATATATATATGAATAATGATTGTTCCCTCCTGAATGCGAGTATGGGAAATAAAACGAGCTGTGTCGAATGAAATCTTGTGACACAGGGAGTGTCAGAAGCTATAAAATATGCCCCCCCCCCCCATGCTTTCTTCTTCCCTAAAAAGCAGGAAATCTGAAAGTCGTTCTACTATATCTTCCAAATGCCAGGGCCTACAGTTATGAGTTAGGTGTCAAATGAAAGCTCATATAATGACAGTCATTAACTATTTTGAATTTCTCTTTCACTATATCTCCCTGATAAAATATGGGGAGGTGGCAGCAGATTTTCGCAGGGGTCGACTTTAATGAGTCATATCTCAAATTAAAGCTTGTGACGTCTCCAATGACTCCAAAACGGATTGGAATTCTTTATTCTTCCACAGATTTCTATCTAGCCTCTCTTAGAATACAGCTAACAAACCCATAGTAAAATAAGTAAAGATAGCACACACCATTATTAGATGTTAAGTAAGGAGTGAAACAAAAAGGGAAAAAGCAACAGACAAAGAAGGGAAAGGGGTGAAAAACTAGGGGGTCAAAATCAGTCCAGGCAAAGCATTTCTGCGGCAAGTAAAAAGTCGTCAATTGAAGCATCAGAGCATGTGATGATCGAGCAAGTGATGAGCGAGTGGAAGAAACCTTGTTATGATCATGAAATCCATGGTGAAGGCCAAAAGATGAATAGTGGCTATAATTGGAATTATTCTAGTTATGATGAAGGTTTTTTCCTATATTCTCTTATATGGACCTGTGTCTTCTAAATATGTGATGATGATCTTGTATGTTTTGGATCTTATTTTGAAATCAGCAGGTGCTAGAATATTCTGCAGAGTTAGGTCTTCTTGTTTTATTTTGAAGCATCCTAATTTACTAATCATTTCATATCTTTCAGCTGTGTACTTAGAACAGTTTAACAGAATGTGTGAGATAGATTCTTTGCAATTGCAGAAAGAGCAGTTTGGAGAGGGCACTAATTTAAAAAGGTACAATTTATCATTAAGAAGGCAGTGTCCAGTTCTCATTCTAGTAATAATAATTTGGTCTCTTCTCTTGAAAGTATTAGGTTTTATGGGACTAATTTGGTCCTCGATAAGTCTACGATGTGAAATTTTGAGGCTGGTGGTGATTAGAAATCTTTCCTGATTTTTTTTTCTATGAAATATTTTTTAAATTTTTTCTCTGCTCAGAAGGTAATGAGGTTCAATAGCAAGGCTTGTGCAGGTGTCATCTGCATTTTTTCTAGTTGATTGGCAATCTCATTTCCAGGAATTTTGGAATGACTGAGAATCCACTGAAGAACATAAGTGTATTTTTTGTGAAGATAAGTTTATGTTTTGTCCAGTTGATTCTATTGATTGGAGTGGAATGTATTGATTTTTCATTATGGTTCATGAGAGCTTTAAGTGCCAATCTGCTATCTGTAAGAATTGATATTTTTTTTTTCCTTTCATATTTGGTGAAATTAATTGCATCAAAAATAGTGAGAAGCTCAGCTATGATGATGGAGTTGGGATAAGAATTCTGTAACTCTTCCTGTAGTTGTCTGAAGGTATGCATATGGCACAACTTGCAGAGACAGATGAAGAATGAAAGGATCCATCAGTAAAAATGTGTTTAAAATTAGGGAAAGTATTTTGAATGTGAAGCATGGTTGATTCCAAAACTTTGGTAAATGTGATCAATGTTTATGATCATATATCAAAGTTTTCGAAGGTAGGTGTTTTTAGTGACAACAAAAAATATAAATTAAATTTTTTAAAGAATACCTCCTTCCTATAGGGTCCTGAAAAAGTAGAAAATAAACCCAAAGCATATAGATGGTGTAATCAATCACTGAGTTCGTATTCACTTCAAAGGAAGATGAATACGATACGAACATGCAATAATTGCATATTGAACAAGATTGCTGGTGCAACTTGTTCAATATGTAAATCGGAGTCCTATCTTCCTTCGAAGCGAATATGAATTCAGTAACTGATTGCACCAATGATATGCTTTAGGTTTATTTTCTACTTTTTCGGCCCCTATAGGAATATAAATAGTTTTTACATTTTTTAATTTATATTTTTTTAAGCCTTCTATGCTTCTAAACGAAACAATCGAAAATCAAAGCAACTCATAAAGGAAACTGAAACAACTCATATTAACATTAACATTATTATTTGTTCTTAATAATCCAATATTGGTTAAAATGGATTTTATATTCATTTCTTCTCCTAAAGGATGCAAATGGAAATTATTATTTAATATTCATCACTTGTCATATCTAAATGAATGTAACATCGTTTTTTAATTCGTTTTGTAATTATTAATTGCCGTGTTACGAAGACAATCACAGCATTTACTTTACGAATCAGGGCTATGTCGGCTGCTTTACTATTGTCAACATGAATTTTATCATATAACTACAGTCCAGAATTTTAGTATTATCTATTACAACGATGACAGCAATGCGCATGTGCTGAAAATACAGTAGCATTGAACAGCAGGAGTATAGTGACTTTGTAGTGATCCGTGACACTTGATTGGCTGACTTTACCAGAGCAATCAATAGTTGAAGATCTTGTTACTTAGTGAAAATCTTTATTTGACTGTGGAAGGCTCAGCTATAGAGCTCAACAAACCTAAACTTCCCTGATAAGATTTGTTTGAATCAGGTTGCCAACATTTTATTCTGCCAGTGAATGATACTTATGTATGAAAAATTTAAAAACAACATTTGATATAAAAATGTGAAATATGTTGAAAATATGGTTTACAAGAGAATGGCAATATTAGGTTTAAATTTCATTTCTTATCAGCAATTCATTTGTAGCTCAGTCAGCTAAAAGCCTCCTGTCAAGGCCATCTGGCGTGTTTTCTAACATGCACAGAATATAGCACTCCTGCACAGGGGGCCATGGCTTTATATCCCCATCCGAGGGATGGCACCTTTTCCATCGATCGATATCTCCTTTCTCATTGAGGAGTTTTATTAGGAATAAATCTCAACATTGGCCCAGCTGGTATTCGAACCAGGAAACAGATTATGAACCTTGCTATCTGCCTACTGGGTTAACCTCTGCCCCCTAAAACGAAAATAAAGCATAATACCAATGATGAACTCAGTTACTCAATGTAAACTTGAAGAGAAAATAGGTCATGTAAATTTATTTCCCTCACCAGCTGAAAGGATTTTGCTGCCACCCAATCTTCCTTTGTAGTCAATATGAATTGAATGATTTCATGATTTGTATGCTTACCTTTTACATCCTTATGATATATGCCCTAAAAAGTAGCATATAAAACTGAAATATATCAATGGTGCAATCAGTCACTGAATTCGTATTCACTTTCAGATGAAGATAGGGTGCCAGCAATCTTGTTGTGTAGGTAAATCAACTCCCTATCTTCTTTTGGAGTACTACTTTTTAGAGTGCATTTCAGAAAAATGTGTATTTTTTAATTTATTTAAATTTTTAAATTTGTGTACATTTTTTGTTTGTTATTAAAAACACCTATTTTCAGAAGCTTTCATTTGATATGACTCATGAGCATTGACCACATTTTTTCCTCCCCCTGATTTTGGAATCGTATTTAAGGTAGCCCATGACATTGGGGACATCACAAGCTTTAATTTGATATATAACTCATTCTGCCCTTGCTGCAAAAAACTGCCCCTTTTTTAGGGGGGAGAATGGTGGGAGGCAAAATTCGAAATAGTGTACGACACTACTCATATGAGCTTTCATTTGACACCTAACTCGTAATTGTAGATCCTCGCATTCGAAAGATATAGCAGAATAATTGTTTCATATTTCCCATTTTTTAGAGGGGAAAAGGGTAGAATTCTTTTAATCTGTGACATTCCCCATGTCACAAAATTTCATTTGATGCATAGCTTGCACTTTGCTTTCCGAATAGTGGAACAATCATTTTTAAATTCCCCTTTTTTAGGGGGGAAGAAACCATGGGTGGTCAATTTTATATAGTTTATGACACTCCCGCATCACACAAAAGCGTGTGATTTCAATGCTCGCTTTCTGGAGATATAAAACAATAATCGTTTTCATATTTCTCCTTTTTTTAGGGGAAACTTTTTTTTAATAGCCTGTGACAAGCTTGAAATGAAAGCCTAATATAACATAATTAATAACCATACTAAAGAGAAAAGAAGACAAAATGCACTTTTGTCGAACACCAGAAGCAATATTTAACCATTTGTTACAAGCCTTAACAATACTCACACGACTCAGTGAAATACAGACCCTTCATTACATTAACTAACTTGTCTGGTATGCCATACGATCCCACAATCAACCACAAATTATGATGGTCAACAGAATCAAAAGCCTTTTTGAAATTAACATAGTTAGTAACCAAAGGTTTCTGAAATACTAAACATTTCTCAAGGTTCTGCCTAAATGAAAAAATCTGATATAATCTACACATCCCCTGCCATTTCTGAATCCATACTGCTCATCAAGCAACTGTTTGTCAACGAGATTCTTAATTCTATTAAGGGGAAGTGAAAGCCATATACTTGCAATGGCAAATACTTTGGGTCACAATTACACAGAAATGAAAGATTGTTCGAGTTAGAGAAATTGTAGTGGATTAAAGAAACTTCAAAATAAATTTATGGCTGTCAGAAATAGAAAAAAAAGAGAAGTTTTTAGATATACTTTTTTTTTCACTTTCATTTTTTTAAAAATTCAACCATGAAATATGTCCCCTTATAGACACTAGATGGTGCTACTCTTCCTTCTGTAGCATTTCATTATTGTAAAATGCAATACTTTTTGAAAATAATTTATTTTCTAATCCCATTTCCTCAAAATATTAACTGTAATTATGTTTATTACATTCTATTCTGTAAACCTAATTACCTAGATTCTATATTATATGCTTCTTAATATACGAATATGTGGTCGAAAAGTTGCATTGTATAACCACTGCTACATTCAGTCGGCTGTCTGCCATTCTAGCAGTTGACTCCAGGCACCTCAGGCCTCTGTTTCCCCAACAAAAACAATAAATGTCACCATGGAGCCAACCTTCCTCCTCCCCCGGTTGAACTCTGACACTCCAGTGAGATGTGTGTTCTGACTCTCAACAGAACTGTTGAGAGTCACTGCACACATGTGAAATTCACTGCAAGGGAAAGATTTTGGCCCTAAATGGGCTAGAGTTCTGAAAATTTCTGATTTGGATTATGTTGATGATTTGGTTCTTTTGGAAAATGATGTTGATGAGATGAACTCTTTCATTAGAGCTGTTGATGAGACTGATAGTAGAGTAGTTTTGGCATAGAGCGAAAACTAAAGTGATGAAAATTAGTCAGGTAGACTGTAGTTCAGTTAATCTGAATAGTTCCACTCTTTAGCAGATGTCTCAGTTTAATTATCATCGGAGCTATGTAACAGATACTGGTGATGTGTGGCATGAGATTAACAGACAAATAGGGATTGCTGCCAGAACTTTTAAGAATCTACGGAGAGTGTGGAGAAATAGGTGCTTACACCTAAAGACTAAAATTAGACTGTATAATAGTTTGATTATTTCTAGAGTTAGTTATAGTAGTGATACTTGGACCCTTTGTAAACAAGATAACAGGAAACTTGATGCTTTTGATTCTAGATGCTTATGCAGTATTGTGGGCATTAGATGATTTGGCTTTGTAAGTAATGATGAGGTTAGAAGGAGTTAGCAACCTCCTTTGAGTAGCATATTGTAGAGAAAGATTTGGTTTGGCCATGTTGCCCATATGCATAATTATAGATTAGCAAATAGTGTTATGAACAGTGGGCCTAAAGGTTTCAGAAGAGGTGGGGGAGACCTAGTCTGCAGTGGGCAGACAATGCTAAACAAGACCTTGTTAGAATTGGTGTACAATGGCCAGATGTAGCTCAGGACAGATACAATTGGAGAACTAAATTGCACAATTTGGTTGGACCTCTGTAGCCCATGGCTGCTTGAGGATGATGATAATGTGACATGGTTATTTCATTATATTATAGAAATGGCAATAACAGTGAAAGAATGATTATATCATCTCTTTTAGTGTAGAAACAATAATTTAAAATAGGGAGTGACTTTTCAAATATCCAGTAGTGTTAAGGGCATGTACATATATTTTTATTGGATGAAATGCCTGTATGTTCACCATACCATAACCCTTGATGAATTGCAGGGTTGCAGAGTTTCAGAAATCATATATTCTAAATTCAAGTTTCTAAAGTTATGCATAATCAAAGTTTATCTTATAAATATGTAATATGTTATTATATTTATAATATATATTATCTAATATGAATAATCAAGCATAATTACATGCTTGTCGAAATGTATCATAATTTTTAGTATCGATTAGCAAATTCTGATTGTATAACCTCATGTTGGAGAAAGCTTAGTGTATATTTATGCAATTCATATACTGAATTGTGGGAAAAAAATCTATGTTTTCATACCTTCTTTTGCTGCTATATAAATATCTCCTCAAATTTTATTAAATGTGCCATGATCTGAGGAATTGTTATCACCAATCAGATTCTAGTTGCATTGAAAACTCTTATTTTTATATTTTTCTAATCTACATAGTGTAAAATAGCATGACATCTTTTCAAGAACAGTTTCCTTGGTAATGATGAAAATATTTTGTTCTTTGTAACACCATCTTTTAAATCTTTGCAGAGATTTTTGAATTCTTGTGCTTTCCTTCAGTCATTCATGTTTTTTTTTCAAACACTTTGTGCATTGTTGAAAAGTTATTATGGAATATAGATACTACACTGATATTTGATATATGCATGTTTATCACTCAATTTTTTTTGTGCACAATATGAATTTGAGTACAGCTAGTTTGAACAGATTTTGTACTATTGCATTTACTCTCTGATGAAACACAACTGTGATGTATGCTGATTATTGATCCTGGCAAGTTTTTTTTAACTTCTATAGTACATATGTGAGAAAACTTTGTATAAAATCACAAAATCATGGCATGAGGATGTTGTTATTGCTAATTGGATTTTACATCAAAAACCTTGCTTTTTTGAAGTCTGTAAGATAAAACAATTTTTTTAATGAAGAAAACTGCAAAAAATTAGTTGTTACTGTGGTGACTGTGGCCACAGGCCATTTATGTTCCAGTGTGGCCCACAGACTTAAATGATTCATCTTTGATGTAATGCAAGTCTCCTAACATATGTATATGTGATTAACATTGTCCAGTTGAAAGTATTTTGCAATAGAAACAATGAAATTTTATGGATTTGTAAAATTTTAAATTATTTTGAGGAAGGCAAGTTTTAAGGTATGTCACATGGGCTGTGCTGTTAAATGAGATATTTTAATGGGAAAGCTAGCCTACATGAAATGTTCTGTGTTTGGTAACTTTCAGTACCCCTTTGATGCACAGCCTAATCAGGTATCTGTCACATTGCATCTACTCCTCTAAGAAAATAAAGTTTTTTGGTGAAAGTGGAGGCAATGTGGCATGCACACAAACCAGGAGTACTGAAAACTAGTGACAACAAACATTCTATGCAGTGGTAAAAACACTTATTATCCCATCAGAGTTAAAATTTTATGGAAGGATTCATTTGCTGCATAATTTCTAAAAGCCTGCCTTTTCCAAAATAATTCAGTTTAAAATAGGAAAGCTTTGTAGACCATTTGAATGAGAAAAGGAATAACTTATTGTCAAATTCTAATGCATATGGATAATATACTGTTTCATGTGAAAGTCAAGTATTATATGGTATTACCTTTAAATTTTGTTTCAATTAATGCATTAATATGGGCATTAAATAGTATTTTGTGTGCAGGGAGTCATGCCCTATGTACTCTAAAGCAAAACTGAGTGATTGACACTATTTAAGAAAAAGCATGAATAAGTTTGTCATAAGGCCTGTATTAGAAAGATGTAAAGCATCTTCGGGTAGTTTATGCCTGTTTTGTTAAATGTTATGGCATAAAATTAATATAACAATTTAATTCCATGATAATGCTGTGATACAGTATAAAACCTCTGATGTTAGATACTTTCCAAGTATAGAGGAGTGCTTTACAATAACAAGGACCTTAACAGACCCTTTTGCCCCTAAGGCATACTTAAATACCCATATACCATAAAATTTACATTATAGTATACAAATTAACTCTAAAAAGATAAGTAAAGTAAGTCTAGTTATCTTCACAAGTAAAGATAACTAGAGTCACTAATAATTGAAGTGAACATATTTACCGTTTTTCTCATATGCTGGTACAGTTGAATTTACACTGTTGTTACTTTTAATGCTACCAGTCCTTATCTATTTTCTTGATATCTTAGCAGGTTCTGTATATATGAAGTGAACACAAGATAACTCAATGTCTTTCACATAATAGCTTAATCTCTGTTGACACTGGTACTTGAGCATTTATTTGTGCTAAGCCAACTGCTATTAGATGTTCCTGGTAATATCAGTTCACTTTCAGTACTAGCTATTAACACTGCTGTACATTTCAATACGACTTTGCGCATTCTCCCTTAGGAGTACGAAACACAGATCAACGGAAAAATGATGTTATCTGCTCACAACAAGATCACACCAGGCAAACAGCACTGTCCTCCTAACTTGGAAAATTTTTACAACTCATTAGAGTTCAAATGCATCTTCGGGCGTGTGAAGCATGCCTGAAAGTGCTTCATAGTTGATAATGGAGAAACATGTTGCGTGAGCCATTAGAGGCTGGTGCTCGTTTTTTAAATGTTTTTTAAAACAGTTGTGTTGCCTTTTAAATTCAGCATTGGGCTGCTTTTTGAACTCTTGCAATGAGTTGTAAAAATTTTCGAAGTTAGGAGGACAGTGCTGTTTGCCTGGTGTCATCTTGTTGTGAGCAGATAACATCATTTTTCCGTTGATCTGTGGTTCGTACTCCTAAGGGAGAATGCGCAAAGTCATATTGAAATGTACAGCAGTGTTAATAGCTAGTACTGAAAGTGAACTGATATTACCAGGAACATCTAATAGCAGTTGGCTTAGCACAAATAAATGCTCAAGTACCAGTGTCAACAGAGATTAAGCTATTATGTGAAAGATATTGAGTTATCTTGTGTTCACTTCATATATACAGAACCTGCTAAGATATCAAGAAAATAGATAAGGACTGGTAGCATTAAAAGTAACAACATCTGTAAATTCAACTGTACCAGCATATGAGAAAAACGGTAAATATGTTCACTTCAGTTATTAGTGACTCTAGTTATCTTTACTTGTGAAGATTATTTTTAGAGTTAATTTGTATACTATAATGTAAATTTTATGGTGTATGGGTATTTAAGTATGCCTTAGGGGCAAAAGGGTCTGTTAAGGTCCTTGTTATTGTAAAGCACTCCTCTATACTTGGAAAGTATCTAACATCAGAGGTTTTATACTGTATCACAGCATTATCGTGGAATTAAATTATTATACTTGTAGCTGTGTTTAAAATTAATTTAAAAGTTAAAATTAATATAAATTTATTGTTTCTGTATGTGGTGGGGAGAGGGGTAATTATGCCATCTTTCCATCCAAACTGCTTCCTTTCCACTACAATATCAAATTTTAGTAGTTTTACATTGTAACATTTTGTGAGAAGTAATCAATCAGTCAAAAGGTGCTTGAAATTTTTCTACTTCAAGCATTATAGCATAATTGTGAATTTGTTCACAATAATCACTCCAATATAGCAAGATTTTGACTTTTTTCATTGAAGAAGCCACTGAAATAACAGTGTTATTCATTCTTGTTGATAGTCATTCTGAAAATTTACGATCACCTTGCATATTCTTATTTTCTCAGACAAGGATTCAAATTTGTGCATTCTGCTTCAGAATTGATATGGTTGATTACTCAAGTTGTGTTTCTTAAGATGCTTTTTAATGGCATTTTTGATGTAATATTAGCTTTTTCAAGATCAAGCAACAACTATTTTCCTTTTTTGTTGGTGTGTTCTTGACAAGTAAAGCAACAACTAATTTTCACTAAATTTTTAACATATTCAGCATGAGTTCTATATGTCACCATCAGTATGCAGTAATGCAGTAAAGTTAGTAGGTTTTGACATCTCTTGGGGATCATCCAGAAGCTGCAACTTTCATTAAATGTCAATTGATATTGTGTGAGGCTTGGAAATTTAGAGACTGAATTAAAAACTTAACCTTTAACCATTGCAGGGCCCAGTTCCATTATAGAAGTTGACAGAATTCAAAGTGGAGAGACCAACAATGCATATATCAGTTTTTAATACAACACTTGAACACTCAATTTAAAAAAAAAATTGCCATTTGAAAATTGTCTTGTATATATATCTTATAAAAACACATTAATGCTTGAAAAATAACACTACCATTTGATGCATATTTATTAAACTATGATATAAATAATTTGTTAAAGCCATCTGATTGCTATTTATTACTGCAAATTTGTTTGTTAATGTTACTCTATTCTGAAGCACTTCCTGATTTAGCTCACAAGTTTGATTTGAACTATTATCAACAAATTTCCTGAAAATTAACCAAAAACTGCTATTTTAAAATAGGTAGATTTTGGAAGTATATACAAAATATGTACCTCTTTTTTATTTTCTTTTGATTTTTTATGTTCTTTTCTGCCCTAAAACTATTTCAATATGCCTAGAATTATCTTTATCATTCATCCCAGCATTCAGCAGTTTTCTCTAGCTAGTGAAACCAAAACCACAACTAAAAAAAAAACGTTTGTGCAAAACTGGTGGTAAAATACGTCTCAAATGTTAGTTATTAGTACCAAGTGTCTACCATGTGCACTGTGTGCTTCATAATAGCATCATTAAAAACAGATAACTTTTCAGTTAAGTTAGCGTTATTTTATTTCTTCTTCTATAATTAAAACTTCGATTTTATTACTATAGATCTATTATGATTTTATTTCCTTATTTGTATGTATAGGACTTTCAGAGTTATTCAACATTGCTATGTATGAAAATGGCTTGCTTGTAACTTGTTCATTTTTACTACTATTGATTTATTAATTTTATTCCCATATATATGATATGATATTTTAGAGGCATGATTCATCATCACTGGCTATAATGATAGGTGGCTTACATTTTTGTTTTTGCAGCAGATTTTTTAAAACTTTTAATTAGGTGTTTTTGTTTTATTATTTCTTTGTTTTACAGTTTAAAATATGTATCTTTTTCTGAAAATCAATGAGGGTCTTGGATACAGGAGCAAAAAGCCTTGGCATAGAAATCAGTCCTAAGGTAGGAAAGGCAAAGGGTGTTGTAACTCCCTACCCTTCTCTGCAACTATGCTGGGGAATTTTTAACCCCCCCCCCCCAAAAAAAAAATTTTTTTTTTCAACTATTATTATTAGTTTTTTTTTTTAGTTTATATTTAAAAGTTTTAAAGTAGTTTCCCCTCCCCCCACTCTGTGTCTTGGCTGTGCCACTCTGAGGATGTGTTTGATGAGGATGCTGGCATTGTTTTTGCCTTGGTGCACTAACTTTTTGGCACTTTGCCAAGACCCCCAAATTCAACATCCAAAGGGAAAAAATGCATGATAAATTGGCAAGATAAAAAAAAACCCCAAGAACTTCTCAACTTCATAAACTGGATAAAAAAGCTTGTGAATGTGAGCAGTCCAAGTCACATTATATAATAACACTGGCTCATGCTTTAAAATATCCCATACTGAAAAAGATTTCTATACAAATTAAAATTATGTTTCATGTAAATATTATATTGTGTAGGAAGAAATTTCATTTCGATTAATGTATAATTTAACTGTTTTTATTCATCAGGTTAAATTGCACAGTCCGATCAATTTTTTTTACCTGTATCACTGTGAAAAAGTAATGTTAAATAAAATCAATATGTTTGTAAATTTGTTCAAATTTTTATTTTCATAAAATTCAGAATAAATTCTGTTTATTTGGTATATAAAATGACATATTTCAGTTTGATAGGATATTTTTTGAAAGAATTCTGAAGTGCAAAAAGCTTGAAGTTTTCTCGAAGTATGGTACTGGAAAAAAAAATTACAAAATGAAAGTAATTTTCTTGGTTCAATTTTTTTTAATTCAGAAATGAATTGCCTTTCTATTTATATGCATTATAATTTTTACTGTGTATTTTATAAATAATTGTTTTTGCATTGCCAGAGACATTTTTTTTACTATGTGACTCAAAGCCCTATTAAAATAAAACCAGTTGTATTTTTGGTTAATAACCACAATTTCATTCATTAGTTATTTGCCAAAAAAATTTAGTTTATTTTTTTTTTGCTGAGCATGTGAAATAAAGCTTGGCCTCTAGATCTAAACCATTTTTTTTTCACGCTGGGCCCTGGAAAGGTTAATGTCTTAAACCTTTCTAAAAATCTTTTTTGTTTGTTTTTTTCTTTTTTGCTACATTTTGCAATTGCACAAAACGTTTTTGACATTCAAGGCAAATGCACTTGAATCTCAGACACCAAAGTTTAATCTGACAAGTGAGATCAGAATGCCAATATCCAGGTGTGCCAAGCGAGATCAGAAAACTTATATTATGGACCTTGCTATGGTGCAAGTTCATAAAATGCAGTTAAATAATACATGTTTTTTTTTACAATCTTTTTGTGGTTGAAGATGAAATGTTTTCAAAACTCAACAAAAAGTATAAATTGTTTTAAAAAAAGCCATTTTTATTGCCGCTTATTAAATGTATTCTTAATTTAGTTCATTATTTAGAAATTAACTCATGTTAGCATATAAAATGCTACATCCCTGACTGGTCTTGTGGTTTAGAGTACCTGACTACTAAGCCAGCAGGCATGTCCGTGTAAAGCTTTTGTGTGATGTATGAGAAATCAAGACAATTCCAATAGAGCTAAATTATATCCATTCTTTGCGAGTTTTTTTTTTTTGTAATTGGGGAACTTTAAGTAAGCTTGTTCTAAAGGCATTTCTCTTAGTATTTGCACTTGTTACAAGAAACTTTTACTGTATGTTTTTTTTTTCTCAAATGTATAACCATTTTGATTTATTTAATGTGATGATATGCTTCTTATTTGTTATCACAGGTAATAAGTACAGATGTTTTTTTTTTTCTAAAGAATGCACAGAAAAGTCATCTGAACCAATATAAGTTATATATATATTTATTTTTTTCAAAAGGATGCACAGAGAATATCATCTTAATGAGCATGTCATATTCTTTAATATGACTTTTTGGAAAGTATAGTTTTTTTTTAGTAAAATAAATACTGTCTGCAATATTGAGTCAGAAGAAAAGTTTTGCCATTCCTAAAATCAAAAATATCAGACCTTGCTGCATGAGCAAATGTAAGACTAAGATTTGTCAAAATTATCATGTATAACATAGTGGCATAAAGAAACACCTTAAAGGAATAATTCAGTAATAAATTAGCAGAGGAAAATGTCTATAGACGAGAAACACTTGAAATAATTAGAAAAAAATTAGTTGTCCTTACTGGGATTTGAACCCAGGTCTCCCAGAAGCATGCCGGATGTCTTAACTGCTGGAGTGTCAAGAGCTAACCATTTTCCTGACAAAGTGACTCATAAGCATTCCTGCAATTTTTGTTGATTTGACAGTGGCACCATCTGTTATCAGGAATTGTGCAGTCAATTTACCACATTTAATGATAGTAATATTTGTCACTCATGCTCACAGAGGCGATGGTGTCTCAATCGGTAGCACACCAGGCTCGTAATCTGTAACCTACATTTTTACATTTGTGAACTGAGCACAAGCAAAAGGTGTCAAGTTTCTAGTAAAAGAGTGACAGATTCAGTAAGTTAATTAAAAAGTCTGCACCTTAAGCTAATATTGGCATTAAAAATTATTTTAAATATATTGTGATGAAAAAAGTTTTAAATTTACAACCCAATTCAATGTATTATCCTAATAATTGTTTGAGATGCCAAGTCTAGATGGTCTTCTGTGTATGTTCACATATTCTACATTTAATCTGGTGATGTTGTGATTTAGTTATTTGACCCATTGAATAGCAAAATTGTAGGTTTTGGTCAGGAATTTAAAAATATTAAAATTTAGGATGTATTTATTGCCTTAAATGACTTGATTGAAATAAGTTTTTATTTGTGATAAAATTTAGATTTAATAATCTAACAATGCTATTTAATTTCTCACATGATTCTTTTCTGTTTTAGGTGCAGATAAACCCACCTCACCAAGATTGACATTGCGTTTCCAGTCCATCAGGTCAAGGGATGACAAAAACACAAGCAGCACAAAGGTCAATGACGTCAGTTCCTCTCAGCCAAAATACCAATCCTATTGTGTCACAATGGAAACAAAAGGAGATGTTTATGAATTTCGTAAGGATGATGCATCTGTTTCTTCCACACAAAGTTCTGCTTCTACACCAGACAGTGAGGTGTATGACTCCAAGCCTGACGTTGTGAGTAGCAGCAGCAAAGAAATTGATGCCAATATGAAAGACTTCAAAAAATCTGTTGATGATGTAGATAATTTCAATCAACCTACTCATAGTGATAAAATGGAGACTACTGAAGTAGTGAGTTCAAAGATTAATGGTGGACGCTTAAGTGGTGATTCAAGTAGCAGAGATCGGGACTGCACTAGTGATACAGAAAAAGAGGACAGTAGACGCAAACGACGAAAAAGTAGTGATAATGGGCCATATAGGCACCCAGGAGCAAGTCATGGAAGCTCTCTTAGAGGCCATAAGATACCAGCAAATAGAGTGAGTCATCAAGATGGACATAATGAACAGAGAAGCCCAAAAGCCAGAAAAAGGGGTAGCCTTTCAAGTTCAGATACTGAAAGTAATCAAAGTGACACTGAAGCTCAAGAAGTAAGTGCATCTGAGCTGCTCTCATCAGCACATCACAATGGAGCATCAGCAATTGGTCCTCACTCCCCAAAAGTTCCTCCTTTAAAAATTGTAATTCCTTCAGGATCTGGTTCTTTGGAATCAGAAACGAGAGAAAGAAGTAAGGTATCTTCTTCCAAGCAAGCACTGCCATATGTTGTAAATACAGCAGCTGAAGCGATAGATATTGTAAATGCTGAACTATCAGGAAGTGCCTTTCCAGGTGAAAGTAACAGAGAAGGTGTCAAAACTGAAGTAACATCTTCTAAATCAAGGGATGACCTCCATCCTCCGGAAGAAAGGTTTCACAGAGTAACACGCAGTAGTCAGCGTATGCAAGCTGCCATGTCCAGCACTTCAGCAACCCAGTGTCATAATACAGAACCAGCCCATTCAAATATTGTGTCTTCAAGTGGACAAAAAGGTGATCTATCTGGTGAAAGCTCAACTGATGAACAAGCACAGACTCAAGTAGATGTTCATCCTCGTAAACGAAAGCTAAGACCTAGGGAGAATACAAGTGAAAGTGGTTCTCATAATCCATCTTCCTCTGCTTCTTCTAGTAATGAAGATTCTCAGCAGCAGCATCAGTTATTAAATTCCTATCAGATGTATCTAAATATTAGGAAACAGGTATGTATTATTATGAGGGGGGAAAATATATATTTTCTGACAATTCTTTTTAAGGTTAGATAACTTGTGCAGCTAATATTTGGGAAGAAAATGTTTTAATCTGTTTTCTAGTTCATTTAAAATTTAGAACATGCCATTATGTTCAGCTAGTGGAATGTTTTTCTGATTGAAAAAATTACTATTCAAACAGCTGCTCTCTTAGCATATTTATTGTAAAGTATATATCCTCAATGATATTTGATCAATGCAGATTTCCTTTTGTGATTCTGATAATTCATTTATAATACTTCTTGAATGGTAAATGCCTACAAAAAATGCAACACTGTTGTTTCTTTAAAACATCTTGCATATGTTATAATGTATAAAATATAAGGAATATATAAGGAAGTTGTAGAAATTTGTAATCCTTATTAGTGTTTTTATAGTTTATGCTGTTAATTAATCCTCTGTGTACTCTCCAGAAACATTTGTTCATATAACATGATCTAAGTAATTTTGATGTTTTTTCTATTTATATTGAAACGTTTTTATATGTAACTAAAAGTGTTGGTATGGCTATTTATTATAATCATTTTCTTGATATTGAAATTGTTTTTAAATTGTATATTTAATTATACATCCCACAATAAATAGATGGTTAATTTTGACCCTGAATGCATATAGTATATCAATGAGCATACTTTAAGAGGTTGTAGTATTTAATTTATATTCTTAGAACTATGTTTCCCAAGCATATTTTGTCACATGACCCTTTTCCTATATCTCAAAATGTTAAAGTTGGGAAAAATTTATATTGATCTGAATAAAATAGGAATCTGTGACCTCCTGATTACATGCCATGTAAATTTGCTTACTGAGGTATAGGGCTTGTTTTTTTCTCTTTCCCTTTTCGGAAAAATTTTACAGCTATTCATGCATAGTAATATTACATGGTAAAACATATTACAGAGAAGAATCAATAAAAACATATATTTCTAATAAGTCAGAAGAATTTATGCTAAGCATAATATAATCTTTACCTGTGACTTCCTTTTGTTGGCCCCCTCGGTGTGAGCGCCTGTACGCGGTGAGGGGGACCACCCTGTGAAGGTTCCGCTGGCTCGGCTACCTTCGCAGGGTCCTAAACGCTCGCCCGCGTGTTTGCCGTGCGCGGAGACCCGTGTCCCGGGAAAGGAGGATCCTGGTAGTTGCTCGGGGGTCCCCGTCTTCTCTCCTCAGCTCATGACTGGTGGGGTCCTCTTTGGCCGTTTTGCCATTGGGGAGCCTGTCCGTCGCGGGGCTGGGCAGCGGATTCCGGGGCCTCTGCTATACACTGCTTTGGCCTCTGCTTCCGGTAAACGGGAGCTCCTGGGGTGGCCCCCCCAGGAGCAATCGGCTGGTGGGCAGGTCCTGCTAGGGTCAACCGTGCAGAGCGGTGAGTAACCTTGCCCACGGTCCGGGTACAGGTTTACAAGTTTCCTCACAAATTATTTTCCTTTTGTAGTTATCCTTTCTTTGTGAGGCCAGTTTGGCCATTCATAATTTTTATTATTTTACGCTTTGTTTGATTTGTGTAGAATGTTTTGTTCTGCACATTTCTCTTTTTATTTTCCTTATATTTCTTTGTGAGGGCTTGGCTCACTGTCTGTGTGGGTATAGTGCCTGTGTAGCCCTGGCGCCCGACTGGGCGTCCCCTTGTTGGGCTCCGTGGAGGGTGGGGACAGCGGGCACTGAACCACACAAAACAAACCATGAGAGAGAGTGAAGAAAATAATGCGATCGTCGCCAACAAGAGGGCTCGACATGAACCCCCGTCTTCTTCTTCGTCTACGTTATCACTGCCGTCGTCTTCTGTGTCTGTGTCTTTG
Organism: Ryuthela nishihirai; assembly: GCA_038380435.1. NCBI lineage: Eukaryota > Metazoa > Arthropoda > Arachnida > Araneae > Heptathelidae > Ryuthela > Ryuthela nishihirai. The sequence continues at coordinate 55,787,465 of JAWZYU010000012.1, forward strand.
TTCCCAAAGTTCCTTATCATCCACTCCACGGGTGATCAGGTACTTGGGGACATGTCCCCATTTTTTGTGAATAAAGGTTTGAAAGGTCTTGCGGGAGAGCCGAAATCCGTTAAGCGCTTACGATCTGGCGACTTACAGGTTGAGACCGCTTGTTCGAAACACTCCGAACTACTCCTGAAAGTCAAAGAAATTGGTGGGGTGGCTGTCGAAGTCACTCCCCATAAAACTTTGAATTCCTCTCGTTGTGTGATCACCGAGTGGGGCCTCCTCAAAGTCACTGAGGAGGAGATCCTCTCGGAGCTCACACCTCAAGGAGTAACAGCGGTCCACCGGGTTTCGACACGCCGTGATGGAAAATTAACACCCACCCGGGTGTTGATTGTGACATTCAATACGCCACGCCTGCCTTCTTACATCAAGGCAGGTTATTTACATTGTGAGGTTCGGCCGTATATCCCAAATCCTCTGCGCTGTTTTCAGTGTCATATATATGGTCATGCCCGCACAGCATGCAGGGGCAAGCCCACCTGTGCTCGCTGTGGCAGTAAGGATCATCTCGATCCTGACTGCACAGCTGAAAAGGCATGCTGTGTGAACTGCAGTGGCGAACATCCGGCGTACTCCCGCGATTGTCCGAAGTGGAAGGAGGAAAAGGAGGTACAACGCCTCAAAGTCATCAACAACATCTCGTATGCTGAAGCGAGAAAGCTTGCTGCACCACCCGCCCCGCCTGGCAAGGTTTCCTATGCCAGTGCAGTCATTGGAAAGCCCATCGTTACAATGACTTCGGTTGCGGTGCAGACTGACATCAATGTACCACCTACTGAGTCTTTCTCGCCGGCTGCGAAGTACCTCCTCACGCAGGCGAGACCGAGGGTGGTGTCGACTTCGACATCAACCCCGGTTTCCATTCCTGCAGCTCAGCCTTCCACCTCCACCGGAAGGCCTCCTCCTTCCCGTCCTCAGACAGCAAGACCTTCCAAACCGAAGGGGCCCCCACCGGGGCCTAAAAAGAAACTCATCACTCCTCCTCAAAGGGCGGTCACCGATCCATGCCCCTCGGACGATTCCGAGGACATGGATACCGACCGCCCCCTATTCAGTAAACCGTCCTCCGCGGCGGTTAAGCTGAATAGAACTTTGTCGTCCGCCCACTCTTCTAAGTCCTGAGATGGCCACACTCCTACAATGGAATTGTCGTGGATTCCAGAGGAATCTTGACGACATCAAGGCACTCCTTCAGGCACACCAGCCCATCTGTGTGTGCCTGCAGGAGACATACTTGCAGCCAGTCACAGATCCCACGATCCGGCACTTTTCACTGGTTCGCCGGGACCGGGATGGAGATGGTCCAGCTCGCGGGAGTGTCGCCATCCTCGTGAGCAACCATTCTCCATTCCAGGTCGTACCCCTCACCACCAACTTGGAGGCGGTAGCCATCCGTCTCTTCGTGGGGTTCTCGCTGACTGTCTGCTCTGTATATCTTCCACCTGGGAGCATCGTCTTCCAGGAAGACCTTGATGATCTCGTCTCGCAGCTGCCGTCCCCCTTCCTCATTATGGGGGACCTCAACGGACACAGTCCACTTTGGGGCAGTGCTGACACCAACGGGAGGGGTGGGGTCCTAGAGCAGTGGCTCCTGGATCCTTCTCTCTCCCTGTTGAACACCGGTGTCAGTACTTACTTTCACTCCCCAACCCGCACTTTCACTGCCATTGACCTCACCATCTGCTCGTCCTCGATTCTTCCACTCTTTACATGGGAGGTTGAGGACAACCCTTACGGAAGCGATCACCTCCCCGTGGTGTGCACCATCTCCCGTGGGGGGCCTTGCAGCCCTTCACGCGTTTCACGGTGGAGGCTGGATCGGGCTGACTGGGGTGGTTTCGAGCTGCTCTCTGAGCTCGATGACCTCTCCGTCAGCCAGGAGCCAATCAATGTGGCAGTAGCGGAGATAACGGACTGTATTCTAGATGCAGCTGCATCAACAATTCCTCAAACTTCTACACGGTTTCCTCGCTTTCCGAAACTGTGGTGGAATCCAGATTGCACCGCAGCTCGTAAGGCTCAGAACAAGGCTTGGGGGGTGTTTCGGAGATATCCGACAACCCCCAACCTCGAGAACTTCAAACGCGCCAGGGCGAAAGCTCGTTTCGTCCGACGCCAGAGCCAGAAGGAATCTTGGATCAAGTATACGTCATCCATAACCCGCACGACTAGTTCCAAGGTCGTGTGGGATAAAGTCCGGAAGATGAGTGGGAACTACACGTCCCACTCGTTATCGATCCTGGAGCACAATGGACAGGCAATTGCCGACACTCTGGGGGAGTCATTCTCTTCCATCTCTTCGTCTTCCTCTTACTCCCCCGAGTTTCTGGCCCAGAAGGGCAGGGCGGAGCGCTCTCCGCTGTCTTTCCACTCGAATGGCCTGGAGCCTTACAACAGGCCATTCACAGCGGAGGAGCTTCGCCTTGCTCTGCACTCTTCTCGTGCCTCTGCTGTAGGGCCGGACAATGTCCATTATGCAATGCTCCAACATCTCTCACCATCGAGTAAGGATCGGCTGCTCCATCTCTTCAATCGCATTTTTCTCGAGGAGCAGTTTCCGGACTCCTGGCGGGAGGCCATCGTCTTGGCCTTCCCCAAGCCAGGCAAAGATCCCAAGATTCCTTCCAATTATCGTCCCATCGCATTGACGAGCTGCGTGTGCAAGGTGTTGGAAAGAATGGTAAATGCCAGACTTATCTGGTATTTAGAACATCACAACCTTCTTTCCAACACCCAGTGTGGCTTTCGCAGGCAACGGTCAACTCTTGACCATCTGATACGCCTCGAATCGGCTATCAGAAATTCATTTTTAAGAAGAGAGCACCTGGTGTCAATTTTCTTCGACATCGAAAAAGCGTACGACACGGCTTGGAGATTCGGCATTCTTCGTGACCTCCACAGCTTCGGCTTCAGAGGTCACATGCCGATCTTCATCTCCAACTTTTTATCGACACGCTCTTTTCGTGTCCGTGTCGGTAACACTCTGTTGCGGCTGTACCCCCAAGAACAGGGGGTGCCACAAGGCTGCGTTCTGAGTGTTACGCTTTTCGCTGTCAAGTTTAATTCTATAACTAGACAACTTCCTCCATCAGTAGGCAATGCCCTCTATGTTGATGACTTTAGCATCTTTTGCTCATCTTCCAGCATGAGGGTCATTGAAAGACGACTGCAAATTGCCCTGAACAATCTTTCGGTTTGGGCGATGGCAAACGGGTTTCGGTTCTCCCCACAGAAGACCGCTTGTGTGCACTTTTGCCGCAAGCGTAATCTTCACCTGGATCCCGAGCTGCGGCTCGGGGGTAACATCATTCCAGTTGTGGCGGAGACCAAGTTTCTCGGTCTCATATTCGATCGGAAATTGACCTTTTTACCACACATACGTCATCTCAGGTCCAAGTGCACGCGGGCATTGAACATCGTCAAGGTCCTCTCCTCCCTTTCTTGGGGGGCGGACCGATGTTCTTTGCTCCACCTGTACCGTGCACTTGTCCGATCGAAACTGGACTACGGATCCCAGGTGTACGACTCGGCCCGGGATTCGGTGGTGAAGGTGCTGGACCCCCTCCATCATCAGGCTCTCCGTGTTTGCACGGGAGCCTTCCGCACCTCACCGGTCCAGAGTCTTTACGTTGAGACCGACGAACCTTCTTTATCTCTTCGCCGTCAGCAGTTGTCCCTACAATATGCGTCTAAATTGCGATCCCTGCCTGGCCATCCCACTTGGGACTGCGTTTTCAGTCCGAAGTGGGAAATGCTTTACAATAATCGGCCGACTGCCATTCGTCCTTTTGGTTTGCGTGTCCGAGGCTATCTCAGAGACATCAACACCAGTCTCGATAGCGTTGCACAGTCGACAGCTGAGCCACTTACACCTTGGCTCGCTGTTTCCCCTTCCTGCGATTTTTCCCTGTGCAGGACCGGGAAGGCCTTTACACCCGACTGTGTGTACCGGCAACTCTTTGCCAGCCATCGTGCTGAGCACCCGGACTTCTTGCCTGTCTTTACAGATGGCTCGAAGTCCGGCATTTCAGTGGGATCAGCCATGGTCTGCTGTGATGTAATCATTGCAGACCAGATCCCACTGCAGTGTTCCATCTTCACTGCAGAGTTGCACGCTATCAGTCTCGCCTTGGACCACGTAGCGACTAAGCATCATCGTCGGTGTGTGCTTTACACCGACTCGCTTAGCTCGCTACAGGCTTTGATCTCGGTGAGGCATCGGCCTCACCCTGTTCTTACTAAGATCCGCCAGCAACTACATCGTCTGGCAGCCACCACCACCATCCATTTCTGTTGGGTGCCCGGTCACGTCGGGATTAGGGGCAACGACTTGGCAGATGCTGCTGCCAAGTCAGCCACGTCCCTATCCCGCTCTCCGTTGCCGGTTCCCTATCTGGATTTCCGGCAGCGTTTTACCACCGAGCTCCGGGCACAGTGGCAGAGATCTTGGTCAGAACAGCTTACAAACAAGCTCTTTGAGATCAAACCTATCGTCAAACCATGGCAGTCTTGTTACCGCAGGAATCGCAAGGAGGAAGTTGTACTTGCTCGGCTCCGCTTGGGTCATTCGTTTATTACACATTCATTTCTTTTACGGGCGGACGACGAACCCAAGTGCGAGTTTTGTGACACCATTTTAACAATCAAACACATTTTAGTCGAATGCGAAGCTTTTAATAATGAACGAAAATTGTATTTTACCTTTCATGATTTTGCGTCCGAGCCTCTTACACTCGGACATCTTTTAACCGATCATAGCTTTTTACCCTCAGTTTTTTCCTTTTTAAAATATTGTGGTTATTTTAATAGATTTTGATTTTACCTAATATTTTGTATAGCCCAGGTCTTTTACACCTGGGATTGATTTAACTTATATTTTTGACGTCGATATTTTACTGGATTTTGATTTTACCACCTTATACATTGTATATATTTTCCAGGTCACTTACACCTGATATTCTATTGTTTTAGTTTGTATTTTTACACTTGTTCTTTGTTGTTTTACTTTTTTACAATTAGCTCATTTGTTTTTAAATTTGGTTGCGGGTTGCACTTCTTTTATCTTTTATGTTGTCTTTTGTTTGGCGCATTATGGCCCAGTTGCCAATGCGCCATAAAACCCAAAACAACCAACCAATCCTTTTGTTGGTAAGTTGGTTCATATGCTACCCAATATAAGTTTTTCTACCTTACTATTTGTTGCTTGAACTACAAAAAAATTACCCATGGGTTTGTGAAATAAATATTTTATCAGCAATCTAAAATATTAGTATGATCAAAGTATGGTAATTTTTCTATTTGTTTACATTATTTTTCTATCGCAGCCATGGTACAACCCAAGTAGGGATACAGTATACTTACCTTAAACCAGATGCTATCAATCAGTTAATCTCCTGAGACAACTATTCAAAATTTGATTTTGTGTAAATATTTTCTGTAAATTTCATGCATATAGTTTCTGTTTGGAAACCAGCTCAAATTGTTTAACTCCTTAACCTCATCAACTGTTTATGTAGGTTAACCTTTGTGTCCATTGGTTGCATGAATTTTTTTAAGTATCATCATTTTTCGTTGGCTATCAAATTTATCTTCTGACATTTATTGATAGCTTGGAGGCATGAACTGACATGCTTTCTCTCTGTACCCACTAAACATTTATCCCCTCGGTAAATGTATTGTGAAGAGAAATGTCATTTATGAGTGCAAGATATACACTACCTGGCTAAAAAATAGAAACCACACACTATTTACCATAACTACCATTCCCAACTCTGTCTCTGTGAGATTTATGGATTAAAAAAAATAACTAAAACTCCCCTGAGGAATGTCACACACACCAAAATGCTTTTAAAGGATGTAAGCCATGGTCCCATGTGCAAGAGAGTAATATTACTGTACCCTGTATTAGTATACCCTGTGCACATTAACCCTTCTAGTACCGTATTGTCTGTATATGTTCACAGAATCCGTAATGAGGGGCCGAGGATGGCTATATATGTTTTTAGTACAACTAAAACTATTGATTAAAAGAAAATAAAAATTGTTCTTGTAAAAAATTTATATATATATATTTCTTATAAATTTCTTATAAATATATATAATTCAGGCTTGAAAAATAATATTTTGTTTTTTTCATTTGATACATATTAATTACAATATACACCGAAGAGCCAAAACATTATGACCAACTACCAAATATGTTGGTTCTCCACGTGCCACCAAAACAGCTCTTACTGGTGAGGCATTGACATTACAAGATTTCTAAAGGTGTCTTGTGATATCTGGTACCAACACGTTACCAGCAGATCCTTTAACTCTTGTAAGTTACGTGGTTGAGCTGCCGCAGATCGGATATGCTGTTCCAACAGAAACCACAGATACTCGATTGGATTGATCTGGGGAATTTGGAGGCGAGGGCAATACCTGGAAGCCTTCCTCATGTTCCTTGAACCATTCTCGAACAATCAGAGCAGTGTGACATGGTACATTATCCTGCTGAAAGAAGGCACTACTCAAGGGGAATGCCATTGCCATGAAAGGATGTACTTAGTCGGTAATGATGTTTATGTAGGTGGTAGATGTCATAGTTTCCTGCACATGAATGACTGGACCCAGGGTTTCCCAGCAGAACATTGCCCAAAGCACCTTCCACCAGCTTGTTTTCATCCCAAGGTTCATCATGGGGCCAGCACTTCCCCAAGTAAATGACACACATGTACTTGGCCATCCACATGGTGCAATAGGAAACAAATTTCATCGGACAAGATGACCTTCCAATTATTCAAGGTCCAATTTTGCTGCTCGCGAGCCCATTTTAGGTGCTTTTGACAGTGAACCAAGGTTAGCATGGGCACTCGGAGCAGCCTGCAGCTACATAGCCCCATTTTCAGTAGGGTTCAATGTACTCTGTGTTGTGACACATTACTCCTGTCACCAGCATTCAAATTAAAGGTGAGTTGCGCACATTATCTCTTCTGTTGGCTCATACCATATGGGATAACTTTCACTCACTAACATCGATGAGCCATGGTTGGCCCACACCTTTCTGACGGTTCATGATTTTTTCTCTCCAGGGACCACTTTTTGAAGGTACTAACCATGGCTGGCCATGAGCACCTCACAAGCCTTGCCATCTCAGAAATGCTCTAACCCAGTCGTCTGACCATTACAATTTGGCCTTTATCAAACTCGCTTAAATTTTGCTGCATTTCCCATCTGAAGAACAAGAATACACTAATTAACAGAGCTCAGTATCAGGTGTTATTTATACTGTTTCATGACCTTCACACCCACTGTCGTTTACCTGCAATTGCTTTGATTTGCATAAAGATGCGCTGGTCGTAATGTTTTTTCTCTTCGGTGTAAATCACTTGTTAAAGCCATCTAATTGTCATTTCTTAGAAGTGCTATATGGTGTTATCAATTTGTTTGTGAATTGATATGCTGAAGCAATCACCTACTTTAAGCTCACAAGTTTGATTTGAACTATTATCAACAAATTTTTCTTTAAAGTTTTGAAAATCTACTATAAATTAACAAAAAAACTGATAGTTTTAAATACGGCAGATTTTGGAAGTAATTGCAAAGTACAGACCACCATTTTTCTTTCCCGTTTTACACTCCTTTCTGCAATAAACTTATTTCAGTATTCACAATTTTTTTTATCGTTTATCCCAGCATTCTATGCATCTTTCCCATTCTTCAGATCGAAATTGTAACTGAAAGAAAAATTCCTGTAGAAGGAAGGAAGTCAAAGTTGTTCCAAAGTTCAGTGCAGTATAAAGTGCATCACAGTAGCAGGTGCAGTGAAGTCCTTGATTGAGTGCAATGACCTAGTTATTGCTTACATGTGCAGTAAAGTGACTCTATAGTGGATGTTTACAGAAAAGAGTTCCTCTTGAATATAGGATAATGTGACCACGAATCTAGTCAGTATTAATCTTCATTTCTGTGTATTTTATTTCTGCAAATCATCGGGTTTTTTTCGTTAGCTGATCTATCGATCTTTTGGGGTTAGACTACATCTGATGGCTAGCTTTACAAGTCGTAGATATTATTTAACGTTACATATATTCTATGTTCATATTTCTTTTATTATTTCTTTTCTTGTAAAAAAACTGATTTTATAACGTTTCCTGAAAATAAGGTATTGGATATTGAAGCAGAAAGGACTTCCTTGACATGGCACATTGTTTGCATGGACTCCCAACAAATTGAATTATAAATTCCCTATGTAAACTTAATATATATATTTTTTTAAATAATTAAACCTTAATTTTCATTTCTGTAGATTTACTTTATTTTCATAAATTATTGATCTTTTTGTTCATTCTATAATTATTGATTTTTCAGAGTTGTGCTACATCAGGTAGCTGGCTTATAACTTGTTGCTGTGGTTATTTTATTTAATATCACATTAGGTTATCTGTTAAATTTTTTTTTATTTATTGCTTTTCCAGTAAAATAAACTTTAATCTGGTATCATTTTCTGAAAATGAATGAGGTCTTAGATACTGAAGCAAATTTATTTCTGTAAATTAGCGATTTTTTGGTTGGCTGATTTATCAGTCTTTCTGAGTTATGCTACATTGAATGGCCAGTTTAAAAGATGTTGTGAATATTTTATTTAATATCCCATTAGATATGTAATTTTTCTTTTATTATTTCCAAAGTTCAGTGCAGTATAAAATATGTCATGTTAACAGGTGCAGTTGAGTCTGGTGAGTACAGTGACCTAGTTATTGCTTACACGTGCAGTAAAGAAAAACTGTCTTGAGCTGAGTGGGATATGAACCCACGACCTCATGATAATATGTTAGGTGCTCTGACTGCTGAGTACCAACTGCTGATCAAGATATCCTCTAATTGATGTTATGAACTTTCTACTATCATGAGTTTGTATCCTATCCAGCTTAAGACCATTTTTCCTCTAAAATTGATTGAGATTGAATTCAGGGTGATATCTTCCTTGGTAGTTGAACAAATATGTCAAAAAATCTCTTCAATTTAATCAATTGTATACTCAGAATATACTTGCCACTTCATGGCATACTTGCCATTGTTTCTTGAGGCGAGAGCAGCTGGGACAATACCTTCATGAGACAGAAAATTGTGTACTGTTGGTAGAAAGTTCTTAACATCAATTAGAGGAGATCTTGATAGGCAGTCAGTAGCTCAGCAGTCAGAACACCTGACATGTTATCAGGAGGTCGTGTGATCGTATCCCACACGGCTCAAGACAATATTTCCTCTAAAATTAATCGACATTAAATTCAGAGTGATATCTTCCTTGAAGTATTTCTCTGAATTATTAGAGAAATTATTATTATTTATTATTCCTTTACTAGTTAAGGTTTTATTTGCTGTGTTTGTTAATTGGTAAATTGCACCAATAATCTCAACCTCCTTATGTAATGCAAGGTAATGGAAAGAAGATTTTGAATTTAAATAGATGTAGCCTACTAGACATATATATATACTTCAAAATATATGGTGATTATATGTAGAATTAAACTTTTAATTATCTTCACTGTAATTAATTTTAATTGATATGCTTGGCTACTGATCTAAGGTACCTGGGTTTGAGCCCTGGGTAAGGCATGGATGTATGTATTGCTTTTCTGCTGAGATCCTGCCATTCTCACAGATCTTCTGCTATGGCATATAAACTGACAAATTTTAATTGATATGCTTGGCTACTGATCTAAGGTACCTGGGTTTGAGCCCTGGGTAAGGCATGGATGTATGTATTGCTTTTCTGCTGAGATCCTGCCATTCTCACAGATCTTCTGCTATGGCATATAAACTGACAGGCTCCTGTCAGACCTCTGTGGTAAGCAGCTGCTTGAGGGGATATTTATTTATTTATATTAATCAAGTGATTGCAGCAAATTTTTAATTATCTTCACTGTAATTAATTTTAATTGATAAGTATTGTATTATTTATTTAATATATTAATCAAGTGATTATGCTGATATCGAAAAGTATGCATACCATGGACTTCAATCACAGCTGTCACATGCCAAGCACTTTTTCAAAAAATCACTAAAGAAATGGGCACAATGGTATTCGTTTCTGTTCGCTCTGTAATGTAATGTTAATTGTTGCAATATATTGCTAAATCTATTATTATTTATTGAGCAATACCTACCTCCTGATGATTAATTATTAGTAATTAAGTTATATTTCATTAATATAAAAAAAAAACGTATATGCTGCAGACTTTCAAAGCAGACTACAAACATATAAATAAACAGCTTTATGGTTTCTTTGTTGTCAGATAGGAAAGTTAATTCATAATTAATGGGTGCTGTGATATGGCCATAATCTCACTAAATTCAATAAATTCATTCATTCATGCAATAAATTCAGGTCAACTGAATGGGAAGACCTATTTTGGTTTCACTTGTAACAGATCAAGACAGCGAGAGACTGTGGCAATAGCAGCTCAGCAAGTGCAAAACACAAGTCTGTGTCATGCATACTTTTTGTTGTTATGGAAATTGAATTACTAAAAATTAGTAACTAGTAATCAATATGCAAAATTAATAACATATTGATCAATGATTAATAATCTAGATGTTGCATTAAATTGAACCAATACTGGAATTTATTAGTTTACATAAGTGGTTGTAATTGCTCTGAATTTTAATTCTTCCAACTCATAATTTTCATTGTATAAAGTTGGCAGCTCTTAAAAAATGTGTGATGCAGCAGACTTCCCCAAAAAGTTGTTATTGTTGGTGCTCAGCAGACTGGTGCAGCCATAGCAAAACTAAATCACAAAAATTGGAGTAGAGGTACATAGTGTGGCAATTAAAATTAAAGCTATTTAATTCTCTATGACACTGTTAAATGTTTTTAAGCACTTCAACACATGGACTATGCTATCGAGTATCAAGAATTATTAAGGAGAGATTTACATACCATGCTGTAGAAGATGGGTAGTAACAGGAACTTCTTGGGATGCTTTCAGTGAGAAATTTGACTTTCTTGCCGACAGGTGACATCTCAGTGGAGATTAAAATAAGGATGAATTAATAATTTTTGTAAACTGAATTTTGAGGTCAAGATAATTATGTTATTGAGGGTCTGAATAATGGTTTTCTTATTGGCATTGCTATTGGGAGTTGTGTGTGGGGGGGTGCATTAATCGTCGATTTTAGGAGGCATTGTGGAAGTGTTCTAAAGGGTTAGGTGGGTGTACATTAGTGCAGGTGGCAGATGGGGATCGGTGATAAGAGAGGAGAGTGCTTAGGGGGCATGAAATTTCTGAGGTGTATGTTATATCCTCTAAGGATCAGATGCCGCGCTGGAGGGAGGGGGACAATTGTGTTGCAGAGTTTAGTCAGTTTTACATTAATGTGGATATTTTCTGTGGCAGCTAGTTGGAATTTGGTAGGTGGTGATACTATAATTTTAGCAAAGTGAAAATCAGTGGGCAGATTGTTTTCGGTGATTGCTTGAGATAGTGCGGTTTTTTGTAGTTTATTTAAGATGTATTTATGCTCTTTAAGTCGGGCGTGAGATTTTACCTATGTATTTGTCTTTGGGGAAATTTTACCTGTGGGGTCTTTGAGTTGGATGTAGTAAACTCCTCCAGAGCTGGGTATATGGTCTCGATCGTTTCAAATGAGTTTGAATATGCTATCAAAAGTACAAATGGTTATTTCATTCGCGTAGACCATTGGGTAGACCATTGGCAGCCATCATCCTTATTTTAATCTCCACTGAGATATCACTTGCCGGCAAGAACATCGAATTTTTTATATTTCTCACTGAAAGCATCCCAAGAAGTTCCTGTTACTACCCAACCTCTACGGCATGGTACATAAATTTCTCCTTAATAATTATTGATACTTGATAGCATAGTCCATGTGTTGAAGTGCTTAAAAACATTTAACAGTGTCATAGAGAATTAAATAGCTTTAATTTTATGTAAATCACAGTACATATGGTACCAGTAGTCTTAATGCCTGGCAGGAGTAATTGTGGCAGATGTGTGATACTTCAGGAGAAAGTCATAGAGCATTATACAGGCATGCAAGATCAAATCGATATTAAACTGTGTACAAATGACCAGTACTTTAAACATAGACTGTGATTAATTCCTATCAACTTGAACAATACAGAAGGAACTCTAATGTTTGCAGTTGGTACTTTATTTGGAAACATTTAGTTATGGCCAAAAAACCCAATGCAAGATTTCTTTGATATCAAGATAGACATGAGTGGAAGAAGGTTATGTAGTCAGAGAATCATGGTCTGGGCTTGTACAGTAACATGGTACCACTGCATAAGATGATGGACCCCCTTCATCTAATATATATATAGACAATTGTGAGTGACTAGCTGATAGGGATCATTCTAATTCTAATTATAATCCAGAAATGATAGAGCTCTGAAAATTTGCACCTAAGGGTAATCCAGGTCATAGATCTCAGGAATAGTACAAAATTCGACCTCCAACCTAATCATGATATACAAGTGCTAGAAATAAGAAAAATGTTGTCTAGGAGTGTTTTAGTTGTAGATCTCAGAAATGTGAAATTTTGGATGCAATGAGTCCTTCAGTATCAAAGATCAAATTTTGTTTTATTAATTCTTGAGAACTAAAAACATCTATCTGTCCATGATTCATTTTTTTTTTCATTTTTCCCTAATGAAATTTGTCATTTTCCCCTGATGGAGCACACATTATTAAAGGCATCCTTCTGTGCCATTCAGCTTAATATGCAAATCATTTATGTCAATATACATCACATCTCTCTATGCAAATCATCACATTGATCTGTTCATTCTTTCTAGGTAGGAAAGTTTCAATAATGAGCAGTATGTCTCGAATTCAAGTTTAAGATTTGAATATATGTTAGCATTCTTATAAGTCAACCTTAAAACTTTAGAAATTTTTCAGTTCTGAGAAAGCAACTTATACAATGCAATTTATGGTCTACATGATAAATGTCGGGTGATTTGTAGGGTAAATTACCAAATAGTTGTTTTCATGATTTTACATTGAATCCCTTATACTTGGATATCTTTTTCCAGTGACTCTTTTTTAACCTCTGTTTTTGCTTATTTACATTTTACTGTATATTTTAATTATTTAATGTTTTTACTTTTTGATAATTAAACTTGTTGCTCTTTTATTCTATGGACTCTGTACACTCACTGTTGCTTTGGTCTTTTAAACTTGTTTGTTGTGTACATTTGTTATATTGTTTATATCTTTTGTTACTTTCCTTTTAACTTTGGTTGTAGGTTTGCATGACTTATATTTTTAGTTTTAGTCTTTACACCTTGTCTGGTGCATTATGGCCTAAGTTGCCACTGCACTATAAAACCCAACCAACCAAATTGCAACTTCAAGCATGTTTAACTACTTATTTGTCACACTAAAGGAAAACAATTGAGAGTGAAGAAAAATATTAATTTTTTTTTACTGAAGTGAGAAGTTAGAAGTTTTGTGTATCTCGATGTGCTTAAAAACATTTTGTTACCACAAATCGATGATGTGATAGGAAGAAAAAAAACATGGCATACCTCCCTGTTTCTTACTGGAAGTGAGAAATTATCTAAATCAGCAATTTTCAGATACCTTTTACCCTTCCAGGGTCCAGCCCAAAAAAGCTGGCTTACACCCAGAGGACCAGCTATTTGTTCACTATGTTCAGCTAACAAGATTAACTTTAGCTTTTATTGCCAAGTTAATCAGCATTAATTGTGGATTTTTCTGAAAATAAAATATTTAACAGGTGTTTTATAGAGTCATGTAGTTAAAAATAACATTGCCAAAAATTATTTAAAATAACTAATAGACAGAATTAATTATAATGCACATGAATAGAAAGACTGTTTATTTTGTAATAACAGAAAAATAAATTTTTACTTTTAACAAAAAAATTCTTTTTGTATACAGTTGGGGGTGGCACAGTCAATAGAGCACCAGTCTCAAAATCTGCAGTTCCACTTGGGCCAGCATTGAGATTTATGTCTGCAAAACTCCCACCATGCCTTCAGTCAGTAGGGGACAGTTTTGGGCATGGAAAGGCTGTCTCCATTGGATGGCACGTTAAGCCAATGGGACCCCCATGAGCAGGAGAGCCATACTCTGTGCATGTTAAGAACATATTGGATGGCCATAAGGGGGGGGGGGGGGGATACCATCTTATCTCCTAACAGCTGTCCAGTGGATTTCTGAGCCCTCAGAGTCCTTGTGGCCTGGCTGTTTAGTTCATTGTGTGCAAAAAAGTGCCTCTCAGAGGTAAAACAGCCCAACTCTTTTTTGTACTTTTTTTCCTTGTACTATACTTTGAGAGAGTTGAGGCTTTTTGCCAACTGTGCCAAGTCAAGCAATCAAATTTAGAATTTTTTTTTACAAATAACCAATAAACAGAAATAGGTAAAGTTATATACCATTTAAAACATAGTAACTTTTAATAAAGTTTTTCTCCAGGTGATACAGTGTAAGAAAAAAAAAAAGTTAAAGTGTAAGAAAAGGATTTGACAAGGCAATTAAGACTTAATTTTGGAAAACCTGATGAAAAGAAACTTATTATGTATCAATGGAAAGGAAATTTCTTTTTATATAATATTATAAAAAAAAAATTCACCTAATACTTCTGTTATTTGTTTCTATATATAATATATATATATTTTTTTTTCATTGAGAAGGATAGACAAAGTTGGGGGAAAGGGTAAAAATTTTAAAACCATTCAATAAAACTAATAATTTCTCTGAAATAAAGTGTTTCCAAGGGAAGGAGGATTAAAAATACCTCAGTGTAGTGGCAAAATAGGCGGAGGGACTTAACATAATGCCCTTGATGAAATAGTCTTCTATTCATCAAGGGCATTCATTGTCAAAAGTACAAACCTTTGATGTATATATTTTAATTTTCCATTGGTTTTTTTTGTATTTTATATCAGGTAGACAAAAGGAGAAGGTCAATGTTTATAGTTCATCCAAAACCTCCACAAGGATACAAAGACTACCTTCTTAATAGGTGCTCTTATGTTTTAGAAGGAAATGCTGCAAGTCGTTTATCTGTTCCAATGGTTAGTAATTTTTTAAAAGTAAGTTTGGAACATGTGTATGAAAACTTGATGTTTGCAGATCATTTGCAATAACTGTTATATTTATATATCTTAAATTACATATATATAAAATTGTTTACTGATTTCATCTGTACAATAAATATCAGTTTGAAATTTATTGACACATGCATAAGATAAAGAATATAAATGCATTGTGAAATATAAATAAATATAAAATTTAATATAAATAAATATAAAAAAAATATACAATTAAGAATTAATGTAACTTGTTTTTTGGTGATATAGATTCTACACTAAGAGAGCAAAACTTTTTAATGTATATCATCATCCTCAGGCAGCATGGGCTACGGAGGTCCAACCAGACCGTGCAATTTAGTTCTCCAAGCAAGTCTATCCTGAGCTACATCTACTGCATCTGGCCACTGCACACCAATTCTAACAAGGTCCTGTTTGACATTGTTTGCCCACCACATCCTAGGTCTCCCCTTCTTTCCGAGGCCTTTAGGCACACTGTTCATAACCTCATTTACCAATCTATAATTATTAATACGGGCAACATGGCCAAACCAACAGAGTCTCTCTCTGCACAATATGCTGCTTCAAGGAGGTGGCAAACTCCCTTGCCTAACCTCATCATTAGTTACAAAGTTGAACCACCTAATGCTCAAATACTGCGTAAGCATCTGGAATCAAAAGCATCTAGTTTCCTGTTATCTTGTTTACAAAGTGTCCAAGTTTCACTACCATAACTAACCCTAGAAAGAACCAAACTATTATACAGTCTAATTTTAGTCTTTAGGTGTATACGCCTATTTCTCCACACTCTCCATAGAGTCTTAAAAGTCCCAGCAGCAATCCCTATTCATCTGTTAATCTCATGCCGTACATCACCATTATCTGTTACATAGCTCCCAAGATAATTAAACTGTGACACCTGCTCAAGACAGCAACCATTCAGATTAACTGAATCACATCCTGCCTGACCAATTTTCATCACTTTAGTTTTCTCTCTGTTTATAACCAAACCTGCTCTACTACCAGTTTCATCAACAGCTCGAATGAAAGAGTTCATCTCATCAACATCATTTGCCAAAAGGGCTAAATCGTCAGCATAATCTAAATCAGAAATTTTCGTATCTCCAGGCCATTTAAGGCCAAAATCTTTCCCTTGAAGTGAATTTCGCATTACATAATCAACAACCAAGCTAAAGAGAAAAGGAGACAAAATGCACCCTTGTCGAACACCAGAAGTAATGCTAAACCAATTGCTACAAGCCTTACCAACTCTCACACACAACTCAGTGTTATAGAGAGCTTTCATTATGTTAACTAACTTGTCAGGTATACCATATGATCTCACAATCAACCACAAATTATGACGATAAACAGAGTCGAAAGCCTTTTTGAAATCAACAAAGCTAGCAACCAAAGGTTTCTGAAACTCTAACCATTTCTCAAGAATCTGCCTAAGTGAAAATATCTGATCCACACATCCCCTACCACTTCTGAATCCACATTGCTCATCACGCAATTGACTGTCAACCAGATTCTTAATTCTATTAAGCACAATCATGGAAAGAATTTACCTGGAACAGAGAGTAGGCTGATTCTCCTATAGTTATCACAAGAACTGCGATCACCTTTTTTGAAAATAGGGATAACAATAGCTCTGGTAAAATCCTTAGGAACCATGCCCTTATCATAAAAGATATTCAGAATTTCAGTCATCCAAGTGGTAACCGAAACATTCCCAGCTCTAAGCATTTCCGTAGTAATTTCATCTATCCCTGGGGATTTATGAAGTTTAAGTTTAGAAACAGCCAAAATAACTTAAGATTGTGTTATAGGACCAACATTAAAGCCACCAATGCATCTATCATCATTGCAAACAATGGGATAGAACTAACCACATTGTTTAGAATATCACTGAAATGCTTAACCCACCTAGCCATGACAGAATCCTCACCTTCTATAACCTTGTTTATCCTTCAATCCTTGTATGCCTGTCCGTTTTCTACCACATAAAACATTAAACTATCTGGTACAGCTCTCTGCTGTTGTGCTGTCGAACTGCTTCCTCGGCTTTGTCAGCCAAGCCATCAAGCCAAATATTCTTATCAGCAGCTAACAGATCTTTTACACGTTTATTAAACTCTCTGTAATGCTTTCTATTAGGACAAGTAGGGTATTGATTAAGGACATTACTGCAGTTCTTTCTTTCCGAAATAAGCTCAAGTGCCTTATCACTCAGATAATTCTGCCTCTTCTGCTCCTTTTTTCCTAAAAGAGTACTGTTAGTTTCCAAAAAAGTCTGTTTAAAATGATCCCATTCTTCCTCAACTTCAGTAGTAAGCATACACTGACTGTCATAATGACTAAGTAACCTATCATGGTAAGCTTTGGCTATAACTGGGTCTTTCAGAGCTTCAGTATTAAAGGTAAATTTTTTAACCCTAGCACAACACTTTTTAAGTTGCAAGACACTTTTAACAAGGTAATGGTCATATCCAATTTCAGCTCCCCTATATGCCCTGGTATTTCTAACAGAACTAGCCCATTTGCTGTTAATATATTATCAATCATATTCCTATGCAGCCCATCAGGTGAAACCCATGTGTAATTATGTATGTCGCAGTGTTTGTAATAAGTGTTAGTTATTCTGAAACCATTGAGTTTACTTACCTGTAGGAGACGTTGCCCATTGCAGCTACCAATAGGGCCTATCACCCCTCCCCAAAGGTCAGAATCAGTACCAACTTTGGCATTGAAGTCACCTAGAACAAGGGTAATATCTCCTTTCTTGATAGAATTCAAAATATCCTGAAGTTGTCCGTCAAACCTATCTTTCTCATCGTCATTGGCATCCTCAGTGGGGGCATAACAGCAGATAACATTCAAGTCTTTAATGCTTGTCTGAAATTTTGCTGTAAGAAACCTTTCATTAATGCACTCATATCCTAGTAGAGCATCACTAGCGTGTCTGGTGAGAAGCAGACCCACGCCTTGGTGATGCTTATTGTCGTCCCTCCCCGAAAAGAGAAATTTAAGATTATTTTTAAGAATCTGACCTTTATCTGTCCATCTGGTCTCTTGCAAATCGAGAATATCTAAATTATAAAGGTGGAATTCTTGTGTGAGGACATCAAGAGAAAAAGGTCTGTGCAGAGTCCTCACATTCCAACTACCTATGGAGAGAAAATGGTTAGTGGGATGTTTAAAGAAACTATGTTTATTGAGAGAGGGAATGCTGACAATATCAAACAGACCCCTAATCGCAGACATGGGGCAAAGACCCATTCCCCCACTACTAAAGGCTGAAGCCATCTACACTGGAAGACTTCCTCCAATGTAGAATTTGACGATGCCAATAGAAACAAAGAGTTCAGGTGCCTGTGATGACCTCTGCTCAGGATTATCCACCAGCTGATAAACATATCCTGTGAATCTATTCACTTGGGGCTGTCAACCCACAAACAGAAAACACAGTGGAAGATTTTCCCTCCACAGAAGCCCACCAGTGCAGCAAAATCAGGATCCATAATCAAGCTCAGTGCCTTAATTCAGTCCAGTGGGTTTATATGATCAGCACCTGGACCCTGTGTGGTTAACCACTCTTTAGCAGGGTAGAAAAAAGAAAAGTAGCCGTAGTTGTCCAGATCATAGGCCACACTAATCTGGCAGCTCTCTCTTTCCGTTCACTTCCACAAGAGAGTATCTCTTTTGAAAGGTACTAACAATCTGCACCATGAGAAGGCAGGATCGGACATTAGGTGCTAGGCCTGGCTGGTTCTATGCATCATCACAGGGAATTGGTGCATAGCTCTCCTTCCAGTGACTACCTAGCTAGTAACAATGCCAGCCACAAAAATTGACTTCAGAAGTTAATTAAAACTTTGTAATAAGTATTGTATCAAAGTTTTAATAAAATAAGTTTGTATTTTAGAACTTTGTGTAAAGAATTCTTTCACTATTCTTCAGTTTTGTATAAGTTTTGTAAGACTGGCACTGCTGTTGTTAAATATTCAAACTTCCACAACTCATTAAATACTGAACCTTTTGTTCAGTATTTAATGAGTTGGATGATATTTAATGAGGATGGCCTTGACAGACCATCGAGCATGTTCTTTTAATGAGCACAGGATATGGGAGCTCTTGCATACAGGGCCACGGCTTAACACTTCATCCAATGAACTGTGGCCTTTCTCAGTCCCATGTGTCTCTTTTCTCACTAAGGACAAGGTGGGAATTAGCAGAGATAAATCTCAATGCTGGTACAGTTAGGACTCAAACCTGAGAACTGCAGATTACAAATCCCTGCCCCAATGAAAAGGGTAGGAAAAATATATCAACTTGAAAACCAGGAGAAAAATGAATGGTTTTAATCAGGAGAATGGGCAGAAAATAATGACTCCCAAGCAAATCAACAGTTACCTTATTAACTTTATATAGTTATATATGAAACTATTTAATCATATATTAATATTCTTCAGCCTGTAAAACTGATAATTTTGAGTGTGAATCATTTGTTATATAAGATGAAACTATCATAAGCAATTGTTGACTTCTGCTGATGGAATCTCATCATTTCAAAATACCTATATATATTAAGGTCTGTAAATGGTATGTATGGCTAAATATCAAACTCCCATAGCTCATTAAATACTGAACAAATATTGTTGAAAATGGAAATTTGGTTTATTTGGTTGAGATCTTTATCTGCAATCACATTTTTCAAAACAAAAAAAAACTTATTTTAGAAGTTATAGAGTTTGATGTTAGCTTCCCATTGACTTAACATAGGGATTTTCCTTAATTTATGGTGACCAGCAGTTTTTAAAAATCTTTTAGAACTTTTATTGCATATAGATCTTTTCATGACAATATCACCAGTGTGTTATAACTGGGCTCTTGCATGTTGGCAAATTCAATAAAAAATATTAGTTTTAAATTAACTCACCTCGATGTCTGATCACCTGAAACACAATAACCCTTATTGTATGAAAGCGTTTTGAATATTTCCTGTTCCATTGGCAAATGTGGAAAATTTCTTAAATTTGAAATTCATATAAAGTGGTTTCTTCTTTTATACATGCAGACATGAAATTTGGATTTTTATAGCAGTACAAATACTTTGAGTTATACATATACAAAATTTGGGAAGTTATTGTATGCCCACAATTAATAATCCTTAAAGTGTCATATTTCCAAAACTGAACTCACTTTGGTGTCTAAATTAATTTTGAAGTGTTTTCAGAAAATAAAAAAACCCAAGAATTTTATTCTGAAATAACTAACAGAAATAGGTTTATTTATGTATGAAAGAGCATTTAATTGTGAGTAATAATATCTCCCCCCCCCCCCCCCCCCCCAGAAAAAAAGTAACAGGTGCTTTTTTTTTAATTATTGTTGGAAGTGACATCTGGGCAATTCCATATCAAATCAACAAAAAATGTTGCTTTTGGACCTGACAATTTTTGATTTTAGTGAAATTTGGTTTGTTTTACTTATTAAAAAACTGTTGTACGCCAAATTCACAATTTTTACGACATTGTTTTTGAAAAATGACAACTCAAAAACATTGCCAAATTTCTTTAAACTGTTATTTAAAACTGAATATCTCTGGCCATATTTATGTTTGGAGGATGAAATTGGTTTCATTTTAAAGCTCTTTTCTGGACCTTATAAAACAGTATATTTTATTTAAATTTTTGGCAATAAGCAGTTTCAAAATTTGACCATAAATATCTCAAAACATTTCCCCTTAATTTTTTTTTATTTGAAAAAAATTTTGCTGTAGCATTTAATAACCAACACCATCTTAAGAAAAAATTTTATATGGGTAGCTGTGGGTTCCTGAGTCAAGTTTTTAATTAGGGAAGGTTATGCAAAACCATGGATATGGTAACTTATTGAAATAATGTAAAGGTAAATTTAGCAAAAGATTTATTATTTAAAGTTTAATAAAAGTTGTTCGTACCAAAACAAATGTGTAAGTCACTCAATGCCCTTTTTATTTAGGACAACACAAATTCTTAGATTTTTTTTCAGTTGATAATATATATGATTCTTCCAGTAGAAGTGCTCACAATGTAAGGGGTGACTCATAGACTTTCTGGACCAGATGCAAAGATCATTAATATTTGGTGGAAATCATAGAAGGATTGTGAGAAATGAAGTGTGTACTAGGACTTCTTTCCCAGGAATCTGGGATCCCACATATTTTTATTGATTTTTTAATTCCTGGGAATTAAAAATATCTCAGAAATTTCCTGTGAACATGAAATTGTCTTAAATTTATTTTTTAATATAATATGCAAAAATGAGTTTTGAGATATTGATTATGGATTATGAAAGAGTTATTGCAATTCCAAGCATCTTATCTATCCTCCAGTATCACTTGGCAAATGACACCATGGTTGCCAGTCTCATGCTTAGGTGTATAGCCAAATCTACCAAGAATTATTACCAAATTCTTGATTTTATTACCAATTACTCAAAAAAATATATAAATTGAATTCACTCTGTTAAGCTGCACTGCATGCAAAATTACATAGTAATACGTTGGAATACATATTGCAGTATCCTTATGATATGTAAGCAAATAGGAATGCTAACTGTTAGTCTTATGAATAGAATAAAAATATTTAAATGATTTTTTTTTTGTAGGATTTGAAATCTCATACTTGTTATATTACTTTATTATTACCAAATATCCCCATTTACATTACCAGAATACCAAATGATTTATCTTCATAACCAAACAAATTTATAATTACCAAATTCCTGCAAATTTGGTAATGAAAAATGACAGTTGGCAACCACTGAGTGACACAGCACAGTGCACTGAACCTGCTGCTTTGCTTAGTTACTGCCCTTGGTCTGTGCTTCAAGCAACTCACTGAATTTGAATCGTGACATGTCTCAACCTGGCAGCTGCTAGTTAGTTAGCAGTTAATATCAATCTTGTGCAGTTTCAACTTTCAACTGTGCAATGCATTCTTTTTCCCTTCAGTGCAATTTTTTGTATCATTCTTAGTATTAGATTTTAGATTCAAACACCCATGTCTGATTCAAAATCATTTGTCTGTCAATATTTCATAAAAAACTCTAAAGAAGAAAGTGCAAAATGGATAAAATATCATTCCACATGGTCAATTCGACACTTAACAAGACAATGGTTATTCTCTTCAAGACAAGGGAGCACTAGGATTAGTGCTTTTTATATACACCGAAAGCCAAAACATTATGACTACCTGCCTAATATGATGTTGGTCTGTACTAAATATTCACCACTTTGTAAGTCAATTTAATTATAGAGGAAAAATTGTCTTGAGTCGTGTGGGATACAAACCCACAACCTCCTGATAACATGTCAGGTGCTCTGGACTACTGAGCTACCAGCCACCAATCAAGATTTCCTCTAATTGATGATATGAACATTCTCAACCTACAATACATATTCCATTACGTCACATATAGGTGCTAACAGTTAGCATTCCTATTTGCTTACATAGGTGCTGTTCAGGCAATCTTAGCCACAACTGGCAGATAAATGCCTTATAGATGGAAAGTATATCTTACAAGTATACAATTGATTAAATATTGAATAAACTCGACTTTCTCATTGTAGGTCACTTTGTAAGTCGATTTAATTATAGAGGAAAAATTGTCTCGAGCCAGGTGGGATAGGAACCCACGACCTCCTGATAGCATGTCAGGTGCTCTGAACCACTGAGCTACTGTATCCCACCCTGCTCCAGACAATTTTTCCTCTATAATTAAATAGACTTACAAAGTGGTGAATATTTAGTATATACCAAGAAAGTCGAGTTTATTCAATATTTAATCAATTGTATACTTGTAAGATATACTTTCCGTCTATAAGGCATTTATCTGCCGATTGTGGCTAAGATCACCTGAACAGCACCTATGTGTGATGTAATGGAATATGTACTGTAGGTTGAGAATGTTCATATCATCAGTTAGAGGAAATCTTGATCGGTGGCTGGTAGCTCAATAGTCCAGAGCACCTGACATTTTATCAGGAGGTCGTGGATTCGTATCCCACCCGGCTCAAGACAAATTTTCCTCTGTAATTAAATCGACTTACAAAGTGGTGAATATATAGTATATACCAAGAAAGTAGAGTTTATTCAATATTTAATGATGTTGGTCCTCCACTTGCCACCAAATGAGCTCTTACCTGGCAAGGCATGGATTCTACAAGATTTCTAAAAGTGTCTTGTATCTGGTACCAACATGTTACCAGCAGATCCTTTAACTCTTGTAAGTTATGTGGTTGAGGCACCGCAGATCGGATATGCTGTTCCAACACAAACCACAGATGCCCGATTGAATTGATGTCTGGGGAATTTGGAGGCCAGGGCAATACCTGAAAATCTTCCTCATGTTCCGCAAACCATTCTCGAACAATCTGGGCAGTGTGGCATGGCACATTATCCTGCTGAAAGAAGACATTACTAGAGGGGTATTCTGTTGCCATGAAAGGATGTACCTGGTCTACAGTGATGTTTAGGTAGGTGGTAGACATCATAGTTTCTGCTCATGAATCACTGGACCCAAGGTTTCCCAGCGGAACATTGCCCAAAGTACCTTCCACCAGCTTGTTTTTGACCCATGGCACATCCTGGTGCCAACACTTCCCCAGGTAAATGATGCACATATACCTGGCCGTCCACATGATGCAATAAGAAACGTGGAGATTCATCAGACCAGACAACCTTCCAGTCATTCAAGGGTCAGTTTTGATGCATGCATGCCCATTGTAGGCACTTTTGACAGTGAACCAAGGTTAGCATGGGCACTTGGAATGACCTGTGGCTATGCAGCCCCATTTTCAGCAGGGTTCAATGTACTCTGTGTTGTGACACATTACTCCCATCACCAGCATTCAGAAATTTGGCGAGTTTTGCCACAGTATCTCTTTTGTTGGCTCATACCACATAGGATAGCCTTCACTCACCTCTAGCATCGATGAGCCATGGTCGACCCACACCTTGCCAGCGGTTCTTGGTTTTTTCCTCCTAAGACTACTTTTTGAAAGTACTAACCACAGCTGACTGTGAGCACTCCACAACTCGGAAATGCTCTGACCCAGTTGTCTGTCCATTATAATTTGGCCTTTGTCAAACTCTCTTAAGTCCACTGCCTTTCCTGTCTGAAGAAAACACTGATTAACAGAGATCAGTATCGGGTGTTATTTATACTGTTTCATGACCTTCACATGCGCCTTCATTTACCTGCAGTTGCTTCGATTTGCATAAAGATGCACTGGTCATAATGTTTTAGCTCTTTGGTGTATAAGCAATATGAAAGGCCAAAGTTAAAAATGAAATTTTGACAAAATTAAATGTAGGTTCTAGGTTTAGCATCTCTTGATGAGTTTTCTTCACTGAAAAATAGACAATACCTAAGACAGCTTCCAATGTTATGCATTTAGTTGATTCACTAAAAACTATTCCACTGCCCTCTGTTGAGTCAGAGAGAGCATTTTCTGTGGTCTTTATTTATCACAAAGTTGTGAACTAGCCTTAGTGATAGGGCTATTGATGCTTTGTGTTTTTTAAGAAGTTATTATCAAAGTACATTAAAGAAATCATTTTTTGATTGTAAATGTCGAAACTTTAAATAAAAGGTTTCATTTTTTAAGAGAGTTATTTTTTCACAAAGAAATTTTAGTTGTAAATAAAGAAATATAATGTTCTAATCTTTTTGTTTCCTGTAAATTGTTTAATTTTTAAATATATAAATATAAACAGTCGAGTTTTCTAAATTTATGCAACCATTCTCAGAATCCCAAGAATCGGTAAAATTTCCAGGAAATCCCTGGAAGGAAAAAACTGTATATTTGAATAAACTGTACATTCAGTGTTCGTTACAAAAATCAGGAACTTCATTGAGTGGCATACTTAAAGTGCAATAATAAATAGCTCAGTGAATGTTTCTTCTGATCTTAATAGAATTAATCCTCTGCCCATTTGCATGATTCCTCAATATTGTCTAGCAATTGAGAAATATGCTATAAAATATGATTTGTGCTTCAACAGTTGTAAGTACTACCACAGAGAATAGCAAATGGTACATAAGCTTTTGTGAGAGGAGAAGTTAATTATACTTAAGGTGGAGCATTGCCCAAAGTACCTTCTTACTGGCATGTAGGAGTTGATGGGACTGTCAAACAGCAGAGGTTTGGGGACAGATTTTTGTCCTGTTGTGGTTCATCTGCTTCCACTGCAGCAAAACGTGGTATTAGTACCAAAAAGTTTGCCATGCACAGCTACTGGAAGAACATAATGTTGCCACTTAAAGAAACTAAGGCTGCAAATCAAAAGTCATTTCTCATTCAAAAGGATATTCTGAATAGTTTACAGGTGTATTTTACTAAATTAAAAAAATCTGGAAGGATATTTATATGCTGTAAGGATGTATCCATTGTTTTGCCATCCTTGCCCAATTAAAAACTTTATAATTCAGGAAGCCATAGCAATCCAAGATGATAAAAAGTTCTGAAATGCTCTTGATTAATATGCAATTTTTATGAAAAATTTTAACTTCATGTGTTTGGAGATATTCAAGGTCAAAGTTTGGAATTTGGAATTTAAATTATTAAATATACCGTATTTGCCAGTGTATAGGACGCACCGGTGTATAAGACGCACCCCCTTTTCTAGACACATTTTTAAGGGGGAAAAAATTTTCCACATTGTTTCATGAATTTCCATAAAGATTTACTGTACTCATTTTAGAGTTATTTATGTATACAAAAAATGTAACTAGGGAACATTGTAGTTAGGTACCTTTTAATGTTCATCCTCAAAACCCAGAAATTCATCTCCAGAACTAAATGAAAAACCACTTGAAGCCTCTTTTTCAGAAACTGAATCTTCGTATAACAAATCATCCTTTGTGCCATCAAGTGAGTTACTAATACCACATTTCTTAAATGACTTTACAACTGTCTCATGTTTCACAGCATTCCATGAAGTTTTGACCCATTCACAAATCTGCAAAATGCTAGGTCTCTTCCTTCTTCCTGATGGTGTCACTTCAAAATCTGTAGACTGCATCCAACTGTTCCATTTCTCCTTCATGAATCCTTTAAATGGTTTATTAATGCAGACATCTAAAGGTTGAAGCTGGCTCGTTAGTCCACCTGGAATTACAGCTAACTGAGTTTTCAATTGGTTGATTTTATTTTTTACAGCTTCTGTTCTATGACTCCGAAATTGATCCCATACTAGCAAATCAGGCTTCTTTAACAATCCACCAGGATGCCTAGACCACACATTGTCTATCCACAACTTCATCCCCCCTTCATCCATCCAGCCCTTAGGATGAACGTGCACAAACACACCTTTAGGCAGTTTTTCCTTGGGCAAGGTTTTCCTTTCGAAAAACAAAAGAGGCGGCAATTTTGTTCCATTGGCACAAGAAGACAACTCGACTGTGTAATGCGTTTTCTCATGTCCACAAGTTTTAACAATAACACTTCTTGCATCTTTGGAATCTACTGTTTTGTTTGAGGGTACATCGAACGTCAGTGGGACCTAATCCATGTTTCCTATTTGTGAAAGTTCAAGATTTTCACTTTTTCTTGCATTAATGACAATTTTATGAAACTCAATAATCTTATCTTCATATTCTGTTGGCATCTTTTGTGCTATTTTTGTTTTAGTCCGCATACGTAAGTCATTTCTCTTCATGAATCTAGAACACCATGACGTCGATCCTGTAAAATCAGCTATTAGTAGCTGTCACTCTTGCTTGTTGAATAGTCATTTTTGTTCAAACTGAAAATCCCGAGCTTCGGTGGTCTAATATTCAAGTTTTTAATTCTTCTTCTAGTTCCGGCCATTTTGCAATTCCATGCCGCAGATTATGTTTACTATGCATAGCTTTTTTTTGGGGTCTTCTTCCCGTCTTCTCCAAGTTCTTATCATCTTTTCTGTTGGCGGTGATCCGAAATTCTTCTCTGCTGCCCTATTTCCGTGTTCTTTGGCATACTCAATCACTCTTAGCTTGAATGCAATGTCATAGCAGAATCTTCGTTGTTTTTGAGCCATGTTTCGCAAAAACATGAGAAAGCTTCTTTGGTACTAAAAGTTTACGTTTTTGTTGCCTTGAGGCGCTGTAATCGGTAACGATGCACCATGCTCGCGCTTTTCGAAAAAATATGCCGGTGAAATGTGATCATGCATGCGCACATTGGATGAATCATAACCTTGAGGTGTCAGTGGATCTGAAGTCTATTTTACTGGAATGCTCCCTCTATCAGTAGTGAAACATAAAATACATCACGCAACTTATTATTTTTACAGAACAAAAAAAAATATGGAAACGATTTATTTGAAACCACTCTTTCACAAAAGGACAAAATGCAAAAGAATACTTATATATGTATATTGATATAAACCAAAAGTTTTAGACTGAAATTTCAACTCATAATTTTGATTACCGGCGCATAAGACGCACCCCATATTTTAGGCGTATTTTGAGGGGGAAAAAGTGCGTCCTATACGCCGGCAAATACGGTACATGTTATACCTTGTTTTAAAGAATGTTTCAGGGGCTTTAAAAATAGACCAATTTCATTGCTTTAACATGAATAGAGAGTTATGAGTGTTCAAAAAAGCCCGGTAATTATTTTTTTTTCGCTTTTGAATGGTTATATTTTGAAAGCCAGTAGACAGAAAAATCAAAATAAATTGCCTTTTTCTGTTTACCTATGAGTACTGTTACCGGACTGTGAGAATTACACCTGTATTGTAGCATTTCAGGTATACCAAAAGTCATTGAAATCAGAGAGGTTGGGGTCCATAGCTACGTTGATGTGACATGGAAGACACCCCATGTTTCAGGTCTAATCCATATAACCTTTAATTACTTCAAACTTATTTTTAATTCGTAAATTATGGTATTTAGATAAGGATAGTTATCTTAGTAAAAAGAATTAAATAAATTTATATAAAGTTAAGTGTATTTTTTATATTGTCACATAATATGAAAATGTTAGTAAAAGGAAATATTGATAGCTAAATTTGTTGAGTATAGTCAAATTATTCCTCCAAAATGAGTTGAGCATTTTTATATTTTGTAGATTTTTAATTGTCATTTAGAAAGAGGACATAATTCTTGTGTCTTGTTAGACTTTTTGTGTGAGGGGGAAGATTTTGAAATGATGGAAATATTAAAGGACACGTAAAAAGGGAGATGGATACCAAGTTGCTTAAGCCTGCTTGAAGTGTAAACTCTTAATGTCTGCTTGACCATTTTAAATTGGCATATCTTATGCCCAAAGTTTCCATTTTGCCAGAGGATGGGTAGTTAAGCATGTTATTGCTGATGTCACTGCCAACTTGTCACCCATTGAGTTTTCTGTTTTATTCCTTGGATATGGAATTTTGGATGGTGACCATTGAAGCTGTTGCTTTTTTAAGCATATAGAAGTGCTATGGTGTCCTTAGATTATGCACTCTTCCTTTCTTCCAGAATTCCACCTGTGTTCTAGCATTTCATATGCTGCTGCTGTTCTCCATCTACTGCTGTTTCTAGGAAACAGGCATTGTAGTTTTCAAATAAGAAGTCTGCTAGAAACTGCCAATTAACCAAAAATTAAAGGAAGCAAAAGAAAGAATATTTGCTTTTCATGCTAATGTTGTATTCCCAAAGAATATTAAAATGAAATGTATTAGAGAAATGTTTTATATTTCTAATTGTTGACTACTTTGTAAGCAAGAATTATATTCTTGAAGTGAAGAAAGCTAAAACAAACAATATCATGTTTGCTCACGAAAGCTTTTGTTGAAAAAATTAGTTTATCTGGGATGCAAATCTACAACCTCCTGATAATGCTGTTCTGCTATTAAGCTATCAAGAGCTAGTTATTTCTTCAGCAAAAAGCATCTGTTATATTATCAGATGGTCATGGGTTTCGTATCCCAAGCATGGTGAACTCATTATTTCAATGAAACCTTTTATGAGTACCATGTCTACAGGAACATTATCTATGATTTTTCTCTACTATTAATATATTTATTTTTATGTATCAAGCCAATGAATTCTTTCAATAATTCCATGGAAATTTTATTAACAGTGCAGTTTATAGTTATCAAGTCAGCTTCTGTGTCAGTAAATTAGCTTCTGTATCAGTAAAAAAGTCAGTTTTGTTTTTTTTCACTATATCACTGTTAAAAAGTGTATTAAAAGTAATATGTTTGTAAATTTATTTAATTTGGTATGTAACATACCTGTTTCTGTTATTTGGTTATTTTTTTTTTAAATCTGAAGTTGGCTATTTGACTCGGCACAGTTGATGAAAAACCTGAACTTTTTCTCAGAGTATAGCAGTGAGAAAAAAAAATTAGAAAAAAAGAGAATAATTTTCTTGCTCTAGGTTAAAATAGTTTCTTCTTGTTCATAAATAAATAGCCTTTCTATTCATATGCATTATAGTTATTTTTGTATATTAGCTTTTAATAGGGCGGGGGTGGCTCAGTCGGTAGCGCGCCAGGCTCGTAATCTGTAGTTCCCAGGTTCGAGTCCCAGATGGGTCAGCGTTGAGATTTATCTCTGCAAAATTCCCCGCCCTGCCCACGGTCAGTAGGGGACACCGATGGGCTTGGAAAGGCCGCCATCTGTCGGATGGGACGTTAAGTCGTGGCCCCGTGTGCGGGAGAGCCATACCCTGTGCACGTTACAGAACACGCTGGATGGCCTTAACGGGAGGCTACCATCTGTCTCCCAACAGCTGTTCCAGTGGGTCCCCTCCCCCAACCTTCTCTGAGCCTTCGGGGTCCTTGTGGCCTGGCCATTTAGCCCATGGTGTGCAAAAAAGTGCCGCTCAGAGGTAAAACAACCCAACCCTAGCTTTTAATATTTTTTTTTGCATTGCAAGATGCATTTTTCTACTGTATGATTCTAAAGAAAGCCCTATTAGAATTAAACTTGCCTTTTTTGTTAGATATTTTTCATAGAATCCAGAATTAAATCTTGATTAATTTGACATATAACATGCCATAATTCCTTACATTAGTTATTTGCCAAAATAATTCTAAAGTTAATTAAAGTAGCCTAAAATTCTCTGTTGTTGAACAATAAAATTTGAAAGTCTATCCTTCAAATCACTTGCACGTTGAAAGTTTTCAGGAGAAAACTCAGATTTTCATAGCAATGACAGCGCTCAGTCTTCAGTAAAGTGACACTATGTGGTGACATTAAGGCTGTTTAGACATAGCTTCTTTCCACATGTTGTGAAGTCATTATCACCTATTTGAGTGTATAGTGAGAAAAATAGCCAAGGAAATAAATGCTACATTACAATAGTAAACCAGACTAATGTACTGTATGCACTTGTTATATTTATGACCCTTATAAACAGAAATTAAATTTCATTTGTTAGTTAATAAGTGATTACTCATAGTACAGAAAAACATCTTAATCATTAATTCTTATGAAAAACATAACTGAGTGTACTGTACTTAAAAATTTATGGCCTTTGGTTTTTTACATCAACATTATTATGTTCTTACCACACACCATTTAACAATATATTTAAAAAAAATTGCTTATTACAATGTACTTTTTGATAAAACTCTGTGAATATTTTTTTTTCTCTGCTATGAAGAGCAAATTTTCTTGAGAATATTAAAGTTGATATTTTTCAGTAAAAGCTTTGTTATGTGAAAAATTTGTTGTGGGAAATTTGTAATGATGGAAGAAAAAAAAGAATCCTTCAGTAAAATTCTTGGCTGCCATACAATAATGGCATGTCCTCTTGTTGTGACTTTTAACATGTATTAATTCTTTGAGGTTTTACTGTCTCGTACACTTTATAATGGGAGTTATCTACTATAGGGGAACACAGAATTTGATGATTAATTTGCTGCAAGGACAGCTTTTATTATGATATTCAGTTGCATGTTGATTAGGAAGGTCATGTTATAAGTGTTTTGTATTGTCTTTACACAGCTGCTAATTACTTAGCATTGTGTGAGTAATAAGTGTGATGATTAGCATGGCTAGTGGTAGGAATAAAAATGTCTGCTTTCAATCGAGACTAGAGAAAACCATCATTGTATCTGTCAAAATGCAATGTAACTTCAAATATAGGTATCTTTACTGAACATGCCTATTAGTATTATAAGTAAACTTTTTAGTTTTAGTGAAATGATCAGTCTTGATTTTTTTTTTTTATTTTAGGGAAATTAGTAGTGCATATTGCTGATAGAAAAGGGAATAAGTGGGAAATCAGTACTGTTTCATTGTTTTGATTTTGCTATTAGAATTCAGTCATAATTAATCTAAGTAAAATTTTACTAACATTATTGTTTTTCTTTTCACTGTACTAGATATTTTTACAAATAACAATGTAATAATGTTGGTTCCTCAGTGTCTTTATAAATTAGCTCTTATGTATTTGTGCAACTGAAAAGACATGTTTTGTTCCTCTTTTAATTAAAAAAAATTGCATCAATAAATGAGATTATTTTTCTTGAAAAATAAATGATAAATTTATCTTCAGATACCTCCACCTCAATCCTTAACTGGGTCTATGAAAGAACTTTTTGTACAGCAGGAAAAAGAACGATATCGGCTTAGATTGCAGCATCTAATAGAAAGGGTAAGACATTTCATGATATTACACATAATGATTATAAGCTAAACTGGATTATATATTTATGTATAATCACTTTTTAGTTAATAGACCATAAATAGAATAAAACAGTTATATACAAAATATACACTGCTGTTCATGACTTGTATGGAGTATGTTTAGCACTACTACTGAAGAAGTGATTAGAGTTTCAAGGCCATCAGTGCAATTGTGTTTGCTACAGGCCATTGAGAACATTCTAGAAAGGACATGACTGAACCTTTCCAACAAGGATTTGAAGGGGCAGTAGGTGTGTTCAGCATATCAGTTCTTGTGCAGGTGTAAGATATGCCATGCAGATTAGTGTGAACTCCATATCTCCAGGTGAGCAAGTTGCTTCAGCTTAGCTTGACAGAGGGTGCATTTTTTGGCATGACAGAAAGCAATCTTTTGTATTGAAAAATTGCAGCTCATGTAGTAAATAGTCCATTTGTTATGCATCAATGTGCAGAGAATAGTTCAAAGATGGGTAACATGCAGATCGGGAAGGTTGCCATCTTCAAGGACTGGCTATATCAGATCATTCTGCTCTATCTATGGTGTTGGCCCAACAGTGGAGGTCAGTAAACATCTTCCCATGTTGGCAGTAATTCTTTGACACCATTTTGCAATTCAGGTTGCACTCTGATCTGCCATTGCTAAGACTGCCTCTGGACACCCCAGCACAAAGCATCCAGACTACAGTGGTGCATTGAGTAACTACAATGGTGCTACAAATGGTACAACATTGTCTTTTTTGATGAATCCTGCTTCTGTGTGTTTATATATTATGTTGGAATCCTTGTCCATTGATGGGTTGGTGAGAGCCACTGAGAGGACTGTATTCAGATGAGGCATACAGCACCAACACATGGGATTATGGTACGGGGTGCAATTAGTCAAGAAAGCAAATCCATCCTAGTACAGATTGACACTACAATTACCAGTGCTCATTATATCCAGGACCCCCATGCAGCAGCTTCCACTGTTGAATACCTTAAATAAAACAATATGCATATCCTTCCATGGCCCGTTAGATCTTCTGATTTGTCACCCATTGAAAATGCATGGGATATGGTCAAATGGAGGTTGCGGCAATACTAGCACATCCTGGCAAATGTAAACAAACTTTGGGCATGGGTGCATAGTGCTTGGATGGCTATTCCACAATCCAGCATCAAACATTTGTTAACTCTGTAATTGCCTCCATATTGTAATCATTTATTACTGCAATAAAGCCACATTGAACCCCCAAATATGAGCGTGTTCTGGTTGGTCCTTCTTGGCATTCTGATTTTCATGAACACCAATGTAATTATAGCTGAGGATTGCAGATTTTCATAGTAATGCTAAATTTTCATGTAGAACAGTATATAGATGTATTTTCTATGTTATTAATACCAACTTCTATAGATTGTCTCTAGTCTTTGCATTATATAAGTACAGGGTAGAAAATGGAAACAATTTCCAATTATATTGATATGAAGTTTAGTAACTTCTTAAACCATCCTCTGTCTAGCCTAAAATATTGAATCACTCTAGAGAACCAACTTTTTTTAATTATTCAGTAAAGGAAATTAAATTTAAAACTTTGAATTAGCTAGCAAACAAAGATATGTCATTAATCACTTGTCATTGAAATTGCCCCACCTAGAAAAAAATGAAAGGATTGACTTGACAGTTTGCATGCAGAGTTGTGACATGTATGGTGTAAATGATTTACATGTCAACATCAGTGCAATGGAACATCTAATAATATATCCAGTATCACTCTAATGTAGGAATTTGAAAAGTAAAATAAAAAAAAAACCTCTCAAGCATATGTTTACCACAGAGGTCTGACAACAGCCTGTCAGTTTAATATGCTATAGAGAATATCTGTGAGGAAGATGAGACCTCAGCAAAAAGACAATGCAAACATCCATGGCTCAAACCCAGGTCCCTTTGATCAGTAGCCAAGCACACTAACCACTCATCTACTTGGAATGGCCTGAAGGGGCTTTAAAAACAGCTAATTGAGTTTTGCAAACAGAATGATTCCTGTGAAGAATGTGCAATATCTTTAACATGCATCAGGTGATGTTATGTACAGTTGACAAAATTTTAAAAATGCTGGAACATTGGATTGTCATATGCTAATACTTAACATGCCAAATCACTGTTTGTGTGGGTCATGATGCCTGAATTGTTGTATACTGTTGGCAACAGTGGATACAGGAAGGTATTTGCACATACTGCCAAGTCTCTGGTGGCATCAGAAGAATATCCAAATGGGAAGATTTACAGATCTGTTGCAAGCTGCCAAATTTCCAATATTGTAATGCAATCCCTGTCGTCACCTATATCAGGAACATGATTAGAAGATGAATATGAGAATCAGGGCTGTGTTCACACCTTATGTTGGCTCGTCTGCATCTGATGCCATCCCATGCATGTGCAGTGGTACAGGAAGAAAGCTGCTTGGGAACAAAACTGGTACACGTTGTCTTCAGTGAGAAATTATGTATCTGTTTGGGAACTGGTGATGGCTGTATGCACATCAGGGAGTGTCATGCTGGACCAACACCTGGAATCATATTAGGGGCAGCCATTGGTATTAATATATTTGTTCACATCTGGTTGTTATTGGTGGCATGTTGACAACAAGAACCATTTCGTTGAACAATTTCTGTCCTTTCTACATTCCATTCCAAATGCTATTTTTCAGTAAGACAGCCCCACCCAAATACAGCTCTTCTATCACGACATTGCCTATGTAATGGGGAATGTAAAATCACCCGTAAAACGTGTTTGGGATATGATGGACATTCCCTGACTACCACTTCTCAACCCCAACCACTGTTGCCCAGCTCATTGCACTGGTGCATGAAGCGTAATTTAAATATTTACCAGGATGATTGTTATTTGTCCGCTTCTTGACTCACTGTTGTGACATGTGGCTGCTTGCATTACTGTACATGCAGCCATACTTATTCATGGACACAGCATTTTTTAAGTTCAGTAAAATCTTTTATTTATTTAGTTAATTTTGTACATAAAATTTTTGGTTAATCAAATTTACCTAATGTTGCCAACACTAAAGTAGGGCTAACAGCTTAGTGCTATAAAAGATTTATTTCACTTTCAAAACAAGATAATTTTTTACAAAAACTTATCTTTGAAAAGCTAAATAACTAAAATATTTAAAAATATTTAAAATATATTAAACCTTTTAGAAGCTTAATATTTGATTAGTACAATGGTAGATTTAGATCCACTACTGGTGGATCTTAAAAATTAAATATCACTCTTAGTAATCATACCTCTAAAAGCCATAAGCCAACTGTTTATACAAATCCACAAAACAACTATGCCATTAACTGTGTGTTTAAGTGGGAAATGTGATGATGTTGTACCTGACTTCACGTTATAATTAAAAATAATCTAAAAAATATCAAAAGCGATTTTAAAATTAAAAAGTAAAATAGGAAGCAAATACTGAAGTTATAGAATTATTCAGTTTCCACTATCAGGAAAACCTTTTGTTTATGATAATACATGGTTATTATTAAATAATACTCATATTTTAATGTGCTATATATTTTTAAATAATTAAGTAACAAAAGTAATTCTGTATGCAAATGTCAAGAAACTTTAAAAAAAAGGTTGTGTTTAACAGATTTCAGTGTGGGTGCCATTGGTGGCATTATATTCTACTTCCATCGCAGCTCAGCATGTGTGGTGTAACACTTGCAACAGCTGCCATAATTTATTCCTTTAAATGCTGTAAATTAAGAACTTCTTTTTGGAATGATGTTTTTAATATATCTTTTCAAAAATATTCAGTGGTGTCAATTGGAACTTTTTTTTAGTCAAAAGATCAGTTTATACCAATCCAATGATTTGGAAATTTGGCATATAACACTTTTTTTTTTATCAAAATAAATTTAGGTTTTTGTTGTTTTATTTCTGAGTGGCATTTTTTTATACAATGGGCTTATGTGGCCAGGTCCCAAGGCTCAGAGAAGGATGAGGAAGGGAACCTATTGGATAGCTATTAGGAAACATGGCACTTCCCTGTCAAGACATACAGTGTGTTCTTTAACATGCAAAGGATATGACTTTTACAATGACTTAGTAAAAATTTAGGTTTTTGTTGTTTTATTTCTGAGTGGCATTTTTTTTATACAATGGGCTATGTGGCCAGGTCCCAAGGCTCAGAGAAGGATGAGGAAGGGACCCTATTGGATAGCTATTAGGAAACATGGCACCTCCCTGTCAAGACATACAGTGTGTTCTTTAACATGCAAAGGATATGACTTTTTTTTTTTTGCATATGGGGTCAAGCTTAGTGCCCCATCTAACAGACAGTCACCTTTCCAAGCCCATTTTTTGTCCCTTTTTCACAGAGGGCAGGGTGAGAGATAATAGAGATAAATTTCAACTCTGATACAGTTGGGACTTGAACCTATTAACTGCAGATTATGAGCTTGTTGTACCATTGACTGAGCCAACTCCCACCCAGAAAATTTGGGAAAGAAGAGATGTAATGGTAAGTTCTTAATATTGGCCACTTCTAACATTTTTTTACATGTTCAATCTTGGTGTATAAAAATCTATATGTTATAAATTGGATATTTTTCTAAATGATGAATTTTATTGTACTAGAAATATTAGTTACAGTGGCACTAGATTTGGAAGGTTCACCATTTATAAACCAGATATAGGTTATGATATTGGAAAGGTTAAGCTTGTTATGTGCTATGGGCTGGAGCCCATAGCACAATTGTTGTCATGTTGATACCACATATCTTGGCCAATACCAACCATCATGTTGATACCACATATCTCGGCGGATATGCGCAGGAACAGCGCCCAGAAAAGTCGGTAACACTGTCTCGAGAAATATTAGGTATTTCCGACCGTCCAATCGGGGCGGTAGCAAGTAAGGTCCCAACAAACAGTCACCAATGATTCCAGCCCACACATTTACGGCAAAACGATGTTGCGCAGCGTGACTTCTCGTACCATGCGGGTTGTCGTAAGCCCACACATGTGAATTGTGTGTATTGAACACACCTTCACGAGTGAATGAAGCTTCATCTGTAAAAAGGACAGAAACTGGAAAACTGGGGTCCACGGCACCTTTCTGCATGAACCATTGTGCAAATTCCACACGCTTCGGATAATCGTCAGGATGCAGTAACTGCACCCTTTGCAGATGGTAAGGATGAACACGTTCCTCGTGCAGTATCCGCCACACTGCTGACTGAGAGACCCCAAGCTGCTGAGCAATAGCTTGCTTGTGTGCTGGTATTCGGATTATCTTCGATGGACTGTAGGACTTGTTCTGCGACGTTGACAGTCCGCGTCAGTCGTCTTCTCCCCGTATCCTGCATGTTGCTGTGTAGTGAACCACGTTTGCGCAGATTGCGATGCACACATGCAAACATTTGATGCTGCGGTATTCTTCTGTTGGGGTATCGGTCTTCGTAAACTTGCCTAGCTCGGCGGCCGCTTTCGCCAGTTGCCCCATATGCGAGATGCATATCCGCTAGCTCTTGATGCGTAAAACGATTCATCTTATCACTAGTAAGTCAGCTCGTACACTGATGACAGCGGGAGTGGTCAGGCGAGCTGTACACTGGTTGGGTACACACAGCGCCCTCTACATACGCATGCGTACATTTGCGGACATTCTTTCCTATGTGAAATCGGTTTCCTGACGTATTCCCTACCTCCCCACGAAATTTGAACGATAAGTTTTGAATCACCCTGTATATTGATATTAAAGGATGGAAGAGGTAAATAAGAAGAGAGCTTTATTTTTACTCACAATGAAAACAGTTGCTTTCTGTAATGTTTCGCTTAAAATCACGTATAGTTGATTTTGTATTTGTTCATTCTATCATCACATTCTTTTCAGGGAAGTATGTATATCCTGATTGTTTTCTTATCAGTAATATGAGTAAATAAAAAATGTTTTCCTGCATGCTTCGCTGTCATGTATTGCACCTGATTCTTCATTATCATTCATAGGAAAGTGTGTTCTCACATTCTTTGGGGGTTTTTTTTGCTCACAAAATGTCTACATAAACATTTTAAAATATCTTACAACTTTGAATATTTAAACTATTTAAAGTTGGTTTTACCTAAGAGCTTTTTTTTTTTAACTT
Source organism: Ryuthela nishihirai (assembly GCA_038380435.1). Lineage (NCBI taxonomy): Eukaryota > Metazoa > Arthropoda > Arachnida > Araneae > Heptathelidae > Ryuthela > Ryuthela nishihirai. The sequence goes on from JAWZYU010000012.1 coordinate 55,825,377, forward strand.
TGTATATCATTTGTATTTTAGGAAAAATTGGTGCTATCAGCTGAGCAGGAAATATTGCGTGTTCATGGAAGAGCAGCAAGAGCTATGGCCAATCAGACTATTCCATTATCTGTTTGTAGCATTCTTAAGGATGAAGAAATATATAATGTCCTGGAAATGGAACAGGTAATGAGGATTAAATGACATCACAGAGTAATATGTTACTTTGGGATGTTAATTGTTGGGCAATTTCCTTTCATTTGCATTTCATCTTATATGGTAGAATACATAGAAAAATCTAGGTATAAGAATTTGTGTATAAGTTTGGTTTTAAAAATCATGCCAAATTACTCATATATTTCTTATTCCTGTGTAATATGTGTGTCGTAATCCTATGCATGTGTTAATTTTCCAGTGTAAGAACTCAGTTCATGGTAATTTTTTCCACATAAGATCACTAATACAGAATTAATAAAAGTTCCAAAATCCCCTTACATTTCATGACCTTAGAACAATTCTTTTAAATATACACCTGGATCCAGCTAGACCACTATTCTCATTCTTTGTATAGGAATGAACATCTTTCAGATCATCAGATTTTTTATTTTTGCTCTTAGCTTTTAATAACATATAGCTGTTGAATAATAAATATACAGTTGTCTCAATTTATGTGGGAGATTGCAGACTTAAAAATGGCCATGTAAAGCAAGCATAATTTTTCCCATGAGAAATAAAGCATGGTTTCTTTAAACATCCCACTAATCATATTCTCTTCATAGGTAGTTGGAATGTGAGGACTCTGCACAGAGCTTTTTCTCTTGATGTCCTCACACAAGAATTCCACCATTATAATTTAGATATTCTCGGCTTGCAAGAGACCAGATGGAGAGGTAAAGATCAGATTCTTAAAAATAATCTTAAATTTCTCTTTTCAGGGAGGAACGATAATAAACACCAAGATGTGGGTCTGCTTCTCAGCAGACATGCTAGTGATGCTCTTCTACGATATGAGTGCATTAATGAAAGATTTCTTACAGCAAAATTTCAGAGAAGCATTAAAGACTTGAATGTTATCTGCTGTTATGCCCCCACTGAGGATGCCAATGAGGATGAGAAACATAGGTTTTACGGACAACTTCAGGATATTTTGAATTCTGTCAAGAAAGGAGATTGTTCTTGGTGACTTCAATGCCAAAGTTGGTACTGACTCTGACCTTTGGGGAGGGGTGATAGGTCCTTTTGGTATTGGTAGCTGCAATGGCAATAGGCAACATCTTCTACAGGTAAGTAAACTTAATGATTTCAGAATAACTAACACATACTACAAACACCGGAACATTTATAAATATACATGGGCTTCATCTGATGGGTTACACAGGAATGTGATAGATTATATTTTAATTAACAGCAAATCAGTTAGTTCTGTTAGGAATACCAGGTCATATTGGGGAGCTGAAATTGGATCAGACTATTACTTGTTAAAAGTGTCTTGCAAATTAAACTTAAGAATTGTTATGCTATAAGATTAAAAAATTTACCTTTAATTTTGACACTCTGAAAGATACAGTTATAACTAAAGCTTACCATGATAGGTTACTTAGTCATTATGACAGTCATGGTTTGCTTACTACTGAAGTGGAGGAAGAATGGGATCATTTTAAACTGGCTTTTTTGGAAATTGACAGTACTCTTTCAGGAAAAGAGGAGCAGAATTATTTGAGTGATAAGGCACTTGAGCTTATTTCAGAAAGAAAGAACTTCAGGAATGTCCTTAATCAATACTTTACTAGTCCTAATAGAAAGCATTATAAAAAGCTTAGTAAGTTGGTAAGTGATCAGTTAGCTGCTGATGGGAATCTTTGGCTGATGGCTTGTCTGACAAAGCTGAGGAAGCAGTTAGACAGCATAACAGCAGAGTGCCAGGTAGTTAATGTTTTGTGTGGTAAAAAATGGACAGGTATGCAGGGATTGAAGGATAAACAGGGTAAGGTGAGGATTCTGTCATTGCTAAGTGGGCTGAGTATTTCAGTGATGTTCTAAACAATGTGGTTAGTTCTTCTCATTGTTTGTAATGATGATAGATGGATTACTGGCTTTAATGTTGGCCCTATAACACGTTCTGATGTTATTTTGGCTATTTCTAAACTTAAACTTCAGAAATCCCCAGGGATAGATGAAATTACCATGGAAAAGCTTAGAGCTGGGAGTGTTTCAGTTACCAGATGGATGACTGAAATTTTGAATATCTTTTATGATAAAGGCATGGTTCCTAAGGATTTTACTAGAGCTATTATTATCCCTATTTTTAAAAAAGGTGCCGCAGTTCTTGTTATAACTAGGGATATCAGCATACTTTCCATTCCAGGTAAGGTTCTTTGCATGATTATGCTTAATAGAATTAAGAAACTGCTTGATAAGCATTGTGGATCCAGAAGTTGTAGGGGATGTGTAGATGAGATATTTTCACTCAGGTAGATTCTTAAGAAATGTTTAGAGAGTAGGAAACCTTTGATTATTAGCTTTGTTGATTTCAAAAAGGCTTTTGACTCTGTCAATTGTCATAATTTGTGGTTGATTGTGAGATTGTGTGGCATACCAGACAAATTAGTTAACATAATGAAAGCTCTCTATAATAACACTGAGTCGTGTGTGAGAGTTGGTAAGGCTTGTAGCAATTGATTTAGCATTGCTTCTGTTGTTTGACAAGGATTCATTTTGTCTCCTTTTCTCTTTCGTTTTGCAAAATTCACTGCAAGTGAAAGGTTTTGATTTTAAAATGGTCTGGAGATCTGAAAATTTCTGATTTTGATTATGCTGATGATTTAGCCCTTTTGACAGATGATTTGATGAGATGAACTTTCATTCGAGCTGTTGATGAGACTGGTAGTAAAATTGGTTTGGTTATAAACAGAGAGAAAACTAAAGTGATGAAAATTGGTCAGGCAGATGGTGCTTTAGTTTCTTTGAATGTTTGCACTTGAATGTTGAGCAAGTGTCTCAGTTAAATTATCTTGGGAGCTATGTAACAGATACTGGTGATGTACAGCATGAGATTAACAGACAAATAGAGATTGTTGCTGGGACTTTTAAGAATCTATGGAGAGTGTGGAGAACCTAAAGACTAAAATTAGACTGTGTAATAGTTTGGTTCTTTCTAGGGTTACTTATGGTAGTGAAACTTGGACGCTTGGTAAACAAGATAACAGGAAACTAGATGCTTACAAAGTATCTTGGGCATTAGGTGGTTCAACTTTGTAAGTAATGAGGTTCGGCAAAGGAGTCGGCAACCTCCTTTGAGCAACATATTGTGTAGAGAGAGAGACTGTTGGTTTGGCCATGTTGCCTGTATGTATAATTCTAGATGAGCAAATAGGGTATGTACAGTGTGCCTAAAGGCCTCAGAAACAGGGGGAGACCTAGGATGTGGTGGGCAGATAATGTCAAACAGGACCTTTTTAGAATTGTGCAATGGCCAAAAGCAGTAGATGTAGCTTAGGACAGATGTGCTTGGAGAGCTAAATTGCAGGGTCTGGTTGGACCCCCGTAGCCCATGGCTGCTTGAGGAGGAGAAGGAAGATCATGACAATAATGCTAAAAATAGTAGAATATAGCCTATCTAAAAATTGCGGCCTATTTATAATAAGAATATAATAAATGTTCATGAAACATTTTTTAACACATTCTGAATGATCTCTCCAATGGCTTGCCAGTGCTTGTTGTGGTGGGATTGGAAGGAGATAGGAGTTACAGGGTTAGGGATCATCTGGGTCAGATGAATGAATAAGCAAAGGTGTTGATATCTTATCTACTGGCACCTGTTTAGAAAAAATATAGTAAAACTTTGAAAAAATTTTAAATGCTTTTTAAATTTTGTCTGTTTTTTTTTTTCTTTGAATTTTTTGCCATTCTATTACCACAATTAAAAGTTGTTTTTTTTTTGTATGTATAACATGTAATATTTGTTAATTGGTTAGTTGGCAAAAAAAAATATTTAGAATTCACTTTTATTTGACAGCACGCAGTTCACAAAAAGGTTGACTTTTTTCGAAGTATATTGCTAAAAAATTTTGTGGAAAAGAACAAATTTCATGTTTTAAGAAAAAAATTTATTTTTTCTGTTTTTCAGAAGTAACATTTTTTATTTGTATGCATTAAAATTATTTCAGTCTGATAGTTTTTTTTAATAAGCTTTCATTTGCATTGCATGATCCTTTACTATAGTACACTAAAAAGTCTTATTAAAATTACTATATCCTCATTTTGGAGTTTTGTGTATATTTCATCAGTTGCGTATATATTCAATTTTAATAATAGTAATAAGCCAATCAAAATTAGAGTTATATTTAGTGAGAGTGTTACTTCAATTACTACCTTGCCTCTGTACAAAAAATAACTAGTTATAAGACACTTTCAAAACTGGTACTGTTTGGACACCATATCTCTCTTGAGAGAATGCAACTATAAGTATTACATTGAGCCATATTTACATGGCATTATTTGGTTATTACTTGATCACATTTATGTAGCTTGGTAACACAAACAAAATGACTTAAGGATCTTGTTTTTGCCTTTTTTGTAGAAAAGGGACACTGATGGACTTGGAAATATCATCAGATTGGATGTTAATAGTCATGTGTGACTCTCCTGCACACAGGACCACAGTTAAACATCCCATCCTGTGGCTTTTCCAAGTCAACTGTGACCCCTTCCTGACAGAGGGCAGGTGGGGGTTTAGCAGAGATAAACCTAAATAGAAAACTCAAACCTGGGAATTACAGATTACTAGCCTGGCACATTACCGATTGACTCAACCACCAACCCACATGGAAAGTAGCTGCATTCTAAGTTTGCTGGATTGGCTTTTGTAGATATTAAGAGTGTAATGCTCAAGCTTGCTGAATTGCCAATTTTATCAATGACTGACAGTTCTAGGATTAAGCAGCGGATACTCCAATTTCTAAATTTCTCTGTGTGACTATAAGGTAATATATATATTTATATAAACAAAGCAGGAAACTTCCATTACCCAAATAATGTATGTACATACTTGAAAAGTTACCCAAAAATAATGAGATTGGACTTTTATCCCTGATTTGTACAAGATAACTGACGAAGTTGCAAGATTTTTACAACTCAACAAAGAAGACCTATACTGATGACACAGGGTAAAGTTAAATGATAATTTACTCTGAAGATCATCTAACTTGAGAGTCTGCAACCTAAGGCACAATAAACTATTCTTTCTGGTGTGGTAATGAATGATGAAGGAAAGCACAATATAAAGAATGATAGAGTCGACTCTATCATTATTTGTATTGTGACACTACTGTCCAAAAAGTGGCAAAAAAAAAATTGGAATTTGTCATGAAAAAGACTGCTAACCCATGATTTAACACATTTAGATAAGGTATGATTCTTCTGCATATGGCACAATTTATCATCTTGCAGAGCAGCTTTTATAAACTCATTTATTGCTTTCTAAGAAGTAGACAAAATCTCGAAGCTAACAAGATTGGATGTTAAAGCCTAAAAATTTGACTATTGGCATGACATTCTCCATTGAGAAAGCAGGTTATATTAATAAATAATGTGGCATATATTCAGAACCCTGCTATGTTTATGCATGTGTTATAATTGTTTATCATTCAAAAGATAAACTTAATGAAGATTTTTAGAGTAAAATATATAATGTAAGTTAAAACCATAACTCTGTACAATTAAAATGTGGAAAATTTAAAAACCTAAATATTCAGTTGTCATAAAGATGTTAACATGCCACTTTCATTAAATGCAGACACAAAAACTAATGAATATCCTTTCCAAAAAGTTGATGCCACTTTTAAGGAAATTCATCTGAAGTATACATGATTCACACTAGTTGAATTGTTCTATTTTTGGTTAACTATTCAGTGATACTTAAATTTATCATTGGTAGTTTCCTGTGCACTGCTCCTCAAAGAACACAGTGAATTGCCTTGACAGAAAGCTTCCATATGTCTCCTAATAGCTCTCCAGTGGGTTCCTTTCCCCTACTTTCTCTGACCTCTTTAGGTCCTTTTGACTTGGCCATTTAGTGCATTGTGCACATTCAAAAAGAAAGTGTCATTCTGAGATAAAATAATCCAACTTTCCACATTCTCCTTTTATTGTAAGGTTGAAGAGTTGTGAAAAGTCCCAAAAATTTATACACTACCTGTGATGTGTATATTTTTTGACCTACTGACATTAAAAATGATTTTTTCTCAAGCAGCTACATAGAGGTCTGACAGGAGCCTGTCATTTTAATTCAGCAGGTCTGTGAGAAGCAAGACCTCAATGAAAAGACAACAAAAAAGAAAATATCCACACCTTATTCTAAAGTCCTTTCCATCAGTAGCTAAGCACTCAAACCACTCCGACTTGGCCACCAGAACATACAGGCATTGCGGAATGTTAAAATTAAATGTAAATATTCCTATAAAATGCAACTGATAAGATTAAAAAAAAAGGAACACTAGTGAAATAAAAAATGAAATAAAAAAAAGTGACAAACTATGGATATTACATAAAAGCAACAAAAATAACAGTACCCACAAATACAGCTATATAAATATGAGGAATAAGGTTACTAAAATGATTAGGAATTCCAAAAAACAACATTATAAGAAATTATTTTCAGATGCAAAAGGCAACATGCAAGTAACATGGAAACATGTAAATTGCATCCTTGGGAATAAAACGAAACAAAATGATGAAGACACCAAAATTTTAAAATACATGGATAAAACTTTAACTGCATTGCAAATTGCAAACAGCTTCAACAATAATTTTGTAAATTCCATCAATAAATTAATGGAAGAGAATGATTTCTTTATCAAGAAAAAAAATAATGTATAAATAATGTATAATTTACCTTCTGAATGTTACAGATGACAAGGTTGTTCAAATAATTGATAGTTTGGAAGACCGTAAATCTTCAGAAATAGATAGAATACATGTTCAGCATTTAAAGCATTCTAAATTTTCATTATCCCCAGTGATTGCAAAATTATTAAACTTAATATTTGGTATGTCATATATTCCATCTAAAATGAAGATTTCAATTATTAGACCCATATACAAATCTGGTGAAAGAAATTCTTACAAAAATTATAGACCTATTATGATATATTTTGCCCATTATTGAAAAAAACTGTGGAACAATATGTACCTAATCTAATCAAAAGCTATCTCAGTAAATATAATATAATTTTTTCAAGACAATGTGGTTTCAGACTAATAAGAGCACTATAACATGGTTAGAAGATTTTTCTGATGAAATATGTTCTAATCTAAATGAGGGCAAAGTTAGCTTTTCTGTATTTACGAACTCGAGTAAAGCTTTTGACGTACTAGACCACAATATTTTACTCAATAAATTGTACAGTATAGTGCGGGAATGAGAGGAGGGATTTATAAATGGTTCAAAAATTACTTATCCAACAGATGTTCTTTAACTAGAGTAAATGACATTGACAGTGACTTATGGAAAATCACATAGGGTACCTCAAGGTTAGATTCTTGGGCCTGTTCTATTTTTAATTTATATTAATGACAACAAACGTTGAAACAAAGATATTGTTCTTGTAAACAGTAACCGGGATTAGAAAATAGCTTTAAGTGAATTGCGAACTGATTTCAACAATATTATTAGATGGCTTAACTGTAATTCATTAATACTAAATGCCAATAAAACTAAATTAATGTACATTCACTCTGCAAGAATTAATAATCGACTTATACCTGAAATCAAAGCCCACACGATTCAATGTTTGAACCAAGAGGTCTCTGATTACTCTGGATGTTCATGTGTTCCTCTTGAAATCATTAAGCAATATAACTACTGAGACCTAAGCATTGATTCGAATTTCAAATTGACAGCACACATTTGAAGTTATGCAATCAAATAAGAATTTGTGCAACAAAAATTTATTATATAAACTATTTCGTACCATCTCATATCAACATATTAATATATAGAACTATTTGTAAATCTATCATAAGGTATGGGATTATTGTATTTGGCAATTCTTTCAAAACGCATTTAAAAAAAATCAGCAACTTGCAAAATTCAATACTAAGATCAATTTTGACAGTTAAAAGAACCACTATGTCTTCTAATAAAAACAGATTTGTACACTGCAATATGTTTCCTGTGGAAGATATGCTATAATTTTTAAATACTTTTTTAAAAGTGATTACAAAATAAATTTAGATCACATGATCAATACCTGGCTATGTAGCAATTATTACTACCAAATCTCAAATTTTAGCAATAACTATGGTAAATACATCAAAAACTGTACAGTTCCTCTTATTTTTGACTCTTTGCATAGAGAACTGTTATCCATTCTTAGGCTATCAAAACTTAAATCTGAGACCAAAAATTGGCTTTTAAAATGAATGTGCCTATTTCCAATTTAAATATTAATTAACATTTGTATTTATGTATATATATATATCAGGACTCTTATGTATGATTGTCAATTTTTGTAAACTGATGCATAGCAACTACTTATAACTGCATATATTTAACGTTTCCTGCAGATAAGCTACATCAAGCTTCATGAGGACTTTATTAACTTTGTTACTCTGTTGAAGTGTTTCTTCTATTTTCATTATTAATTGTATGTGTTATTTATAAGGAATATTTAGCATTTGTTCTTACAATCAAGCTCTTAGAGGTTGCTGTTATCAATTCTGTATATGTAAATGCAAAGGAAATAAAGAGTTGTTATTAATGCAGCAGATAAATAAGGTTTAACTACACTTTTGTAATCCTAGTTTTCTTAACGTTTAAAGTATCAGGTTTCTCACAATGCATGCAATTGTGGTAAGATAATTTTGACTTTTTTCAGCAGAAAAACACCTGAACTTAGAACTTTATCCTGCAGTGACTGATAATTTACACTGCCCTACAAAAAATATTAGAGAATCTCCATGTTATGTCAGTGGGAATCTAACTTCGAAGATCTATAACTTCTGAAATATTCATTTAATAGCAAAATGTAACTGAGGATAAAGATCATATTCAAATCCATAAAGTTTTGATTTTCAATAATATTCATTCAGTATAATAAAATATTCCAGCTTTCATAACTCAGTATTTAAAGTGTTATGAAAGCTGGAATAGTTAATAATATATTATCTTGTTCTATAAAAAATCATTGATAGTTCTAATATGAAAACTATCATTATGCAAACTTCTAAAATATATATTTTATTAAATGGTTTAAAACAATACTTATTTATTTAAATTTTAATTGATTTCCAGGAAAGAATTACTGTTGAGATGATGCATTACTGTTGTGAAACATTCCAGCTTCATAATTCTTTAAAATATTGAATGAATATTGTTTAAAATAGAGATATAAATAAATTATTATCTTTGATTTGATTTATCTTCAGTCACATCTTTCCATTAAATGTATATTTTAGAAGGTATAGATATTCGAATTTAGATTCCCATTGATGTAACATGTAAATTCTTTAATACAGGGTGTTTCAAAAAGGACACAATCCTAAATATAAGAGAATAGAATTTCGCACGTGCATTTTATGACATAATATTAGTCAGTTAGCATTACTGAACTCAGGGTTAACAGCCTTTTGCAGTTAAAATGACCTTGTCACTCACTAGTCTCACTCAAGCATTCATTCCTTTGTTTTAGCTATGTCATTTTCCAAAAATGAACATGTATTTATTGTTGAGATTTATTGTGTGTACAAATCTTATAAACATGTGAGAAAGGAGTTTGAGTTGAAGTTTCTTCAGTCTGCAGTTCCCAACAAGTCGACAGTATCTCATTTGATTGATAAATTTCGTGACACTGGGTCTGTACAGGATCAAAAGAACCCATGTCGGCCATCATTGTTAACTGCCGAAGTTCTTATGATGTGTCTCAACGTTTAAATCGCTCACCCAGAAAATCTCATAGAAAGTTATCTTCACAGGTTGGACTGTCACCAGCTACTGTTTTCAGTGCTACAAAGAAGTTAAAATTTCATGCCTACCGCATTGAACTGAAAGAACCAGACTGAAAGAACCAGACCATGAAAAACGTTTACGGTACTGTCGTTAGTTTCATTCTTTTGTTGGTGAAAATGGAATTGAGGTGATGGACCGTGTTTATTTCAGCGACGAGGCTTGGTTTCACTTGGATGGGTATGTGAATAGTCAAAACAGTCGAATATGGAGCAGTGAAAATCCTCACACTTTTCATGAATGATCATTACACGCACAGAAAATTGGTGTTCAATTTCCCGTTGTCGTGTGATAGGGCCTTTATTTTTTGACTCAACTGTAACTGGTGAAGTTTATCTTGACCTCATTCAACAGTTTATTGCACTATTGGATGTGAATGAACGAGAGTGTTGGTTTCAACAAGATGGCGTGACCACTCATACTGCAAATGACACAATAGTCACGTTGCAGGAATTTTTTTATCAAATGATCAACAAAATTTTTTGGTGATCATTTGATTTGAAAAAAAATTGTGGCTCCCAAAATCCCCAGATCATACTCCTCCATATTTTTTTCTATGGGGATATCTCAAATGTGTAGTGTTTTAAAACAATCCTCATACACTTGAAGCTTACCTTGAGAGATTTTAAACATAAGAAAACAAACATTACGAAAGGTGGCTGCAAATGTCATGAAACAGGTATGAACCTGCATCCAAGTTGCAGGAAATCACTTTCAACATCTGTTGTAAAGGTAGATATAGTATAATTTGTATCTTTTGAAAATTGTGTCTTTTGTCAATTTAAATAGTAAAATACAATAGAGGGTTGATTACTTTTTGAAACATCCTTTATTTTGCTAGGGCAGTGTATATAGGTCGTGTTACATGCCAAATTAAAGACCATTTCACTCTGAATAAGAAAAATCGGAAATTAAAATTATAATGAAAGCTACTTAAGCCTAATTTTAAAACTAAAACAGAAAACCCTCTTTGGAAACTTGAAGAGTTAAGAAATTTGGTACACTTCACCTCCATTCCCTCAAAAAAGGACACATTCCTCTTACGATGGAAATGTAAGCTTTCAGTGTTTATTCTGAATTTACTTGTTCTACTGTGAAAATCATTATAATCTTCAGTGATGGTTATGAATATAATAATTTTTATAGTATATTTAAAACATAAATTTTATTAAGATCATTGAGTAATATTTGTAGGCTATAAAACAACTGTTAAATTTCTTGGTAATAAAACATGTAGTAGGGCTTTGCCAATTGATGGGATTATGTTTGTGAAGATCATGAAAAGCATTGTTACTAAGCACAACATACCAGAGTGTAAGGTTTATTGCACTGTGCATTATTGACCTACTCTATACTAAAAATGCATGATAATGAAGATTTTTTCCTTAACATAAAGTAGTGTTTAAAATGAAAATAAGATTTTGTATGATGCTGGCGATTGCATTGGAAGAAGTCTGCTGGTTGCAAGGCCCCAGCTTAGTGTCATCAGCAGGTGACAGTGACCTCTAGGAGCCTACAAAGGGAAAGAGAGAGTTGGTGGCAACACTATAGTAGCAAGCATAGAATAAGACTATTTAGCTATAAGGAAGTAAAGTGAGATCATTTCATTGCTTAGCATGAAAGTTCGTGAGCTGTTCCTTTTTGTGAGTTTAGTGAGTCTTGCAGTCTGCACAGCAAAAGCATTCCACATCTGTCACTTTCGTATAGGTAATAATAATGCAGTTTGCAGCTGCACAAACATCAAAAGAGAATATAAGTTTACAATGATGAATTTTTCATTAGACAATAGGTTTTGCACCATTTTTTGTGAAATATTTAAAAGCCCTCAAGCTATTTGTGACTGCTAGCTGGATCAGATATAAGCATACATTTATACTGTAAAACTCCACCAACCAATTAGGTATTGCTGTTTAAAATTAGCTTTAATTTATTGGCATTGAGTGTATTAAATATATAATTAGAGGATAAGTCAGAAAGTAAGATTCCTTAGTAAATTTCTGCATAGAGCAGGTAATTACATCCCAAAGACAATACACAGGAAATATCACCCCATTTCCTCTGTAGTCACAAGACTTATTGAGATACTTGTAATGGTTAGTTAATTGATGCTAAAATGACATGCACATAGTCTTAAAGCCATAGTCATGCCATAGTCTCAAAATGACTTCCTCTTTGATGGCATCATCTGATGGAAAGCATCCTTAGAGTACCAGTTTTCCAAAAGTTTGAGAAAAGTTGAATGGTAACAGTTCAGGTAATGTTCTTCATGAAACTTTAGTTTGGAAACATTACCTGAAAGAAGAAAGCAACTAAAATGCTCTGGTGCAAAATGAAGTTACAAATATGGCTCCACAGCAGTGTAATATATATATATTTCAACTTTATAGTTTATCTAAATAATCAGATACCTTTTATCATCAAATTTAATTTGTAAATTTTCAAGATTAATTTTTAAAAAGTCTGAAAAACGGACGATTTCTGTAAGGGAAAAAGAGAGAAACTTGGATCGTATTCTCTTAGGAACTATAGTTCCCACCGGATATGAGACTTAATATGGCTGTGGGAACTACAGTGTCTTCCAGCACATTAAGGGTTAAACATGATAAACGTTTCAGTGATCATTTTAAATTAATTCTAAAGAAAATTTATTCAAGAATTACTTTCTGTGGTAATCTTTAGGCTAATTTGCAAGTGATCAAATTCCTGACTTTCAGTGAATAAAAAATGCTTTAAAAAATTTTTTTCACAAAAAACCGAATTCCTGAGTCTTAAACCAGCAATTAGTGATGGCTATCTCAATAATTTTATTGAAGGCAATTAATGTTCATGAGAGTATTTTTTGTTTTATAATTCCTGTCAACTGTTTTTGCAATAATTTGTATAATATGGTATATGTGTACTCTATTTTTTTTTTCAGGATGACAAAGATAAAAATGTACGATCGAGGTATAATGGTCGGCTGTTTCTCTCATGGCTGCAAGATGTTGATGACAAGTGGGAAAAAATAAAGGTATGTTTTTTTTTAGTTTTGAAAATTATTTAACATCACTTTATAGCTCACATTGTGGTGACAATACTTTTGCTTTTTTGTATATGATATGGCTTATTAAGCAAAATCTACATATTTCTTAACTAAATTTATTGTTATAAGCTGAAATGTGTGAAAAGTTTAAAAAACCCAACTTTGTAATCCACCCACCCACTGCTAATTAAATAAAAATGCGTATTTTGCAAAATATATAACCATACATCACAAGAGCTAATATGAACCAAAAAAAAAAACATCACCTTTGAAAGCTAAACTAATAAACTTGGAAAATGGAAAAGTGTTTGCATCTAGATAACTCAAATAAAGGCATAAATGATTTTATGGTGGAATAAGAAACCACTAAAAGGAATAATATTTTTGCCTATAAAACCAGTGCATCGCAAAAGGGAAAACAAATTGTTATTGAATTAGATCAGATAGCAGGAAGAGGATTCTAAGCATATATAAAAAATCAAGGGAAATCCTGAAAGCTTCACTGCAAATTTTGACACTGAACAGGCAAGAACTGTTCTTTCCTGGGAACTGTACACTTTAGTATCAAAAAGTAGATAAGCACATCTTAAACTACTCATTTTAGAAAAGAATTGAAAAATGCATTACAGTAGTACTTATTATCAGACATGTTTGGTCATCTGAAAACTTTCAGGTAAATAATCTACTGCACTACTTGAGTATTAGTCAAGTATTGCTGACCATAAAGTTTACATTTGTCATGGAACAGGATTTACAATTACCATTCCTCAGTGTTCTGTTGCAACATTTTTAAATGCATACAAACTCAGGTGTAAAGAAAACCAACATTCAAAAGTAACTAAGCTAATAACATACACAGACCAAACGATAGCATAGTATTTTACATTTTAACAGGGTTGCCCATCAGAGGTCTGTAAATGGTAGCTAGACATAAACTGGAAGGAGAGCTGTATACCAATCCCCAGTGATGATGCACAGAACCAGCCAGGTCTAGCACCTAATGTCCGACCCTGCTTTCTCATGGTGCAGGCTATTAGTACCTTTCAAAAGAGATATTCTTTTTTTTTTGGAAGGGAATGGAAAGGGAGGGCTGCCAGCTCAGTTTGGCCTACTAATCTGGTCATCTGTGGCCACTTACTTTTTTTCAACCCTGCTGAGGAGTGGTCAATTTCACAGCGCCTGCTGACCATTTATACCCACTAGAGTGGACTGGTTTAGGAATTTGAGCTTGATTATGGATCCTGAACTTACTGCACTCTTGTCCCTCTTTTGAGCGAGAATCTGCAGCTGTGTTTTCTGTTTGCTTGTGGGTTGCCAGCCCTAAGTGAACAGAGGCATGGGATACTTTATATCAGCTGGTGGATAATCTTGATCAGAGGCCATCACAGGTACCTGAACCCTCACATGGTTAGTTGGGCATTGTCAATCCTAAACTGGAGTAATGTGTCTCAGACAGGCCATATGGCTCTTGAAAAGGTGGTGCCTGAAGTTCCTACCAGCATTGGTGACTTCAGCCTTTAGCAGGGGAGGGACAGATCTTTGCCCCATGCCTGCGATCAGGGGGCTGTTTGATATTGTTGACCCTAACTCTATCGATAAACCTAATTTCTTTAACAATCCTACTAATCATTTTCTCTCTGCAGGTACATGGAACATGAGGACGTTGTATAGAGATTATTATCTTGATGTCCTCACACAGGAATTCCAGTGTTATAAGCTAGATATTCTAGGCTTGCAAGAGACCAGATGGACAGGTAAAGGTGAGATACTTAAAAATAACTAAATTTCTCTTTTCAGGGAGGGAGGATGGAAAGCATCTCCAAGGTGTAGGTTTGCATCTCTGCAGACATGCTAGTGATGCTCTTCTTGGATACAACTGCATTAATGAAAGATTTCTTACAGCAAAATTTAAAACAAAAATTAAAGACTTGAATGTTATCTGTTATGCCCCCACAGAGGACTCTGATGAGAACGAAAAAGATGCGTTTTACAGCCAGCTTCAGGATATTTTGAATTCTGTGAAGAAAGGGGATATTTCTCTTTTGCTAAATGACTTCAATGCTAAAGTTGGTACTGACTCTAATCTTTGAACAAGAGTTTTAGGTTTCTTTGACATTAGTTATTCCAATGGCAATGTCTACTACAGGTAAGTAAACTTAATGGTTTGTGAATAATTAATGGTTGTGTGTAAACTAACACATACTACAAACACCAGGACATTTATAAATATACATGGGTTTCACCTGATGGGTTGCACAGGAATATGATAGATTATATTTTAATTAACAGCAAATGGGATAGTTCAATTAGGAATACCAGATCATACAGGAGAGCAAAATTGGATCTGACCATTACCTGGTCAAAAGTGTTTTGCAGCTGAAGCTTAAGAAATGTTGTACTAAGGTTATAATAATTCAAAGATGTTACAAATTTGTTTAAGACAAGTGCAAACCTTTATCAACCCAATTATCAAGATATATGTCAAAAACTTACACTATTAAATAGATAATTTTCTAAATGGCAACTTGTTTTTTATGTCATAAACACAACAAGCTTTTTGTGTGTTGTTCAATGTAATGATGGTTTTTTAAAATGTTTACAATGTAAAAAATGTTGTATTAGACAAAGCAGTCAAATTACATCAGAACTCATTTGTGAAAGTTAATGAATATAAAAAAACAATTTAGATTTTGCTGTAGAGGAGAAAGTGAAATGGTGGATCGGAGCAAACTATACAAAAACGGAAAGTGCTCATGAAAAAGGCAAAATACTACACGAAAACAGAAAGGCATTTTGATCAATTGAGATTTTAATTTTAAACAGATTCACTAATTGTGAAAAGAATTTTAAAGTCACAGTCATCTATGCTTCTTTAGATTACTTAATTAATCAGTTAAGACAACAGTTTCAGGGTCTGGAAAATATGTCTGATTATTTTAGTATTCTGTACATACCCTGAGAACCTATTTTCTGTTACAAATGCAGAACTGTACAGGAACATAAATAGGCTGGCAATTAATATAAAAGAGCATTTCTTTTGAGTTTTCAAAACAAGTAGCTTCTGTCCATGCATTTAAAAAAAAAATTGAAAGCATCCCAACGATTCAGGAATTAAGATTCCTTTTTAGAAAGAAAGAAAAAAACTATTGATGCAGGAAAACATCACTATTGCCAAATTTCCCTGATTTTTTTTTTTTAACTTCCATATTATTTTATTTCCTTACCTGTTGCTAGTGCTCAACTAAGCTTTTCTAAACTAAAATTAAAAAATTAACTGAGGAACACAGTGCTAGAAGAGTGATTAAATGGACTGCCATTTAATATCAAATGAAAACAAGACTGCTAGGATGCCAAGGAACTTAGACATGAAAGAATTCATGTGTGTTTTTGCCAAAAAGATAGCTAGAAGAGATAGACTAATGAA
Source organism: Ryuthela nishihirai (assembly GCA_038380435.1). Lineage (NCBI taxonomy): Eukaryota > Metazoa > Arthropoda > Arachnida > Araneae > Heptathelidae > Ryuthela > Ryuthela nishihirai. The sequence continues at coordinate 55,841,805 of JAWZYU010000012.1, forward strand.
ATTTGAGCTTCAAATGTATTATAGTAATCAAATATATAATGTAAATATTACATATTTTAATTAAGAAAAGTTATTGGTTTCTTTTTTAAATGAATTGAGTGAATGATTCTTCATTTGCTTAGTGAATTAAATGTGAAATAATTAAGCACACATTGACAAGTGATTATTAAAAATATATTATTTTTTTAACAGAGAACATTTGCTGCAACACAAAGTATTCTGTCTCTTTTGCACATAAATAGTGGACTACATTATTGTTAATTTTTTGCATTGTTTAAAGGATGTCTTTGATTGTATGAAGGTATTTCCGATATTTAGGGTCATGCAAAGAAAGTTGGGAGAAAAACAATACAAGAGTGTTATTGAGGACTTTTGACATTTGGTTAACTTTATAAAAAAATATATTTTCCACCATTAAATTCTTAAAATCATATTTTCTTGTTAACTAATTTCTGATTTAATCATATTCTCAGTATAACATTACTTAACATGCAGTCTTCAACAAAAGCATCTAGACCAGGTGTGTCCAACCCGCGGGCCACATGCAGCCCACAAAATCGTAAAGTTTGCATGTTTATGACATAAGCTTTCACAACATGATTATGTGATTTTCAGGGAGTTTTTGATATCCCACTAGTTTTATGTTGCCCTTTTTTATTTTACAATAGAAAACATAAGAAAATAAATGAAGTTTTATTATTCATATACATTAACTATATTATATATTTTATGTGTGGCCCAAAACAATTCATCTTCACTCAGTGTGGCCCAGGGAAGTAAAAGGTTGGACATGCCTGATCTAGACTGAAGAGATTTTGTCCCATAATGCCTTTAAACCAACATTGGCTTTAGATCAATGAAATAAAAAAAATAATTGAAATAGTTAATATTTTACAATTGACACCTTAGTGGTTTATAAATTGCTATTAAAAAATTTGGAATCCTGAAAAAAAAGTGTCCTATGGTCTACTTATTTTGTACCTGTCAGGAGGTAATAAAAAAGTCATTCTTAATGTGGGAGGAGACCAAGGAATTCTTATCATTGATTTGATATATAATGATCAATTCTTATCGTTCTATATCATTGTTATAGAATTCTTATCATTATTATCTATAACATCATTGTTGGAATATCATTCTCATCACTCTAAAATTAGTTTTAAAAAATCAAATCTCAGGAGTAACTTTTCAATACTTCCTCGGTGGAGATATTGCTGAGCATTGGTAATGATTTCACTTGGTTGAATAAACGTTTTGTGATGGAGTTTTTCTTGATTTTAATTGAGATTATGAATTTGATGAGACTTGCAATCTACAGGCTGTGTACTAGAATCTGAATGGGTATTAAAATTTGTTTGGTTGGGAATTAGCTCTCTGTTTAAAAGTTTATTCATACAGAGAAACTGTAGAAAAGCTGAATTCAATCAGCATATTGTAGATACAAGCAGATTTGTTTAGATTTACAATAATTATAAAAATGAAGATATGCAAATAATTATTATTAAACTCAACTCATTAAGTATCCACTAATAATTTCCACTCTGTAAATTGATTCAAATATTTAGAGGAAAAATTGTCTTGAGACGGGTGGGAAGACAATTTTTCCTCTAAATATTGAATCAATTTACAGAGTGGAAATTATTAGTGGATACTTAATGAGTTGAGTTTAATAATAATTATTTGTAGATTGCATACTCATAAAACATGCATTCCATCTAAGAAAAGGCATTAAGAAGCTGCTTCAGTCGGGATTGCCTGAACACTCCCTACATATTAGGATAGTAGGTTGAGAATGTTCATAACATCAGTTAGAGGAGATCTTGATCGGCAGCCAGTAGCTCAGTGGTCCAGAACACCTGACATGTTATCAGGAGGTTATGAGTTCATATCCCACCTGGCTCAAGACAATTTTTCCTCTAAATATTTAAATCAATTTACAGAGTGGATATTATTAGTGGATGAAGATATGCATTAATTCAGTAATAAAGTATCATAGGAAAATGTCCTGTAGGGAAATCAATTTTTTTTTTTTAGCTAATTATTTCAAATATGCATTAATGTTCTGGTCTGTATATTGCTTTCATTATTGAAAAATGGCCCATTGGTAAACTATTGAATACTCTTATTATACAGCATTAGTTTTTTTTATTCCTAGTATTCTTTGCATAATTCTGCTCAACAGAATTAACATTTAATTGATAAACAATTAATACGTAAGTAGAAATTTAGAAGGGGAAGAGGTAAAACAAAATATTTAATTTTGAGGTAATTTGTTTCTGCTATCCCTTTATTCTTACAGGCTGCTAAAATCTCAGTTTTCTTTAAACTAATTTATTGAAATTCACAAAAAAGGGGTTACACAAGATTATTAGTGACAACCTAGAAATAGATTATTTAGGTCCCATGAAATTAGGGGCAGGGGTGGCTCAGTCGGTAGTGCGCCAGGCTTGTAATCTGTAGTTCCCAGGTTCGAGTCCCCAGCTGGGTCAGCGTTGAGATTTATATCCACAAAATTCCCCGCCCTGCCCACGGTCAGTAGGGGACACCGATGGGCTTGGAAAGGCCGCCGTCCATCGGATGGGACGTTAAGCTGTGGCCCCGTGTGCATGAGTGCCATACCCTGTGCACGTTAAAGAACACGCTGGATGGCCTTGACAGGAGGCTACCATCTGTCTCCCAACAGCTGTTCCAGTGGGTCCCCTCCCCCAACCTTCTCTGAGCCTTCGGGGTCCATGTGACCTGGCCATTTAGCCCATGGTGTGCAAAAAAGTGCCGCTCAGAGGTAAAACAACCCAACCCATGAAATTATATGACAAAATTAAAATAGTAGTAATAAAAAAAAAACAGTTTTCAGTTTACATGGATTTGATTAACAAATTATTGTAAGAGCACAGGCACTAGTTTTCTACTGTTTTTTATTTATGCAGACATTATTTTGGAATTATGGAGTTTGAATTCAGATATTTTAAAAGAAAACAAAAGTCTCTCAACTGTTGTACCTTCTATTTTATGGTCAGACTCACAAAGCTGTAGTTTATCTGCAGATTATGACTGTACAAAACAATCATGTTATCCTGAAGCACGGAAGTTGCAGTGTCACTGAGAATTAACACTATACCACTGTGTCAGTGAGGTGACAAGAGTTTAAGATTACCACCAAGTCCACCTTAAGGAAAATGTAAAACTTGAACCTGAGCTCTCAGCCTAACTGGTACTAATAGATGAGGTGGCATCTACACCTTCATTTACTTAGTCATGACACTATAATGACCCTGTCTATAACTCCCACCTCCCAATCCCACCACAACTAACACAACTGCAAACCTTCAGAGACAGCACTCAGTGTGTGTTAGGGGAAAAAAATTATGAACAATTAGGCTCATATTTTATATAGATTATATTCTTTTATTTTTAGGATTACTTAATGTACTATAGTACCTTTATTATTGTATCAAAAGAATACTGTATAAGTGAAAAATAAAACAGTGGAGGAAATAACTTATGTATCAGTTTTGAGGCAGTGTTTCACCCCTGTCTCTACCATTTGCTTTATTTCTTTTGAGAAAATTATGCTTCATTTACATGGACTTTTTTAAGAGTGCAACCTTTGTAAGTTGAGAGCTAACTGTACGAATAATACATACATTCAACATTGCATACAACTGGCTGAAATGAACAAATACAGATCTGGAGCCAATATGATTAATAAGAAGGTACCTTTTATTATTAATATAGTTTATTAGATAAGTATTTCAGTGCATTTGGCAAACAGTTTCTCTTAAAATATTGATGAAATAGGTATAGTAATAATTTTTCCACATTAAAATTTAAATTATAAATATTTAATACTAGGAAAAATATTGTGAAACTAAAAAAATCGTCCCAGCTATTTTTTCTGAATTCTGTAATCAACCATAGTGTTCGGATATTCTTTTGAGTGACTGCACCAACAGGCTCCTGTCATATCTTTGCGACAAATAACTACTTGAGACGTTTACTTTTATTTTTATATTTTTATATAATTATCCCATTTAAATAACAAAAAAAGATGAGCATTTTGTCGAAACTGGAATTAGTGACACGAAGGTTGCCAGTCTAGAGACTTTTTTAAATAAAGTTCATACTATATCAAAATATAAACTGCTTTGCATAACATTTGGCACTTAAATTATACATTTGCATTTTGTTCTCAATTGTAAGCATTTTTTTAAGAGGTACGAAAGCATAATTTGTTAACCTATCTGTCGAATATTATCCAAAGTAGCCCATCCCCAGTTCAGATAACTGACAATGTCTGTGTATTTCAAAATAATTTAAGAAGAAAAAAATTTTTTTCCATAGGAGGCTATGTTGCTTCGCCATCATAATGAAGCTGAATCCCTACATGCTGTGCAGAAATTGGATTGGGAGTGGAAAATGAAAGAATTAGCTATGTGTGATGTGAAGGCTACTCCTGTAATAGATGACATCTATGTCCCTATGGTGCATGTCAGTGACGATTTTGATCTTTTACCTCCATAATGCCTGCTCTTTTGCTAGTAAAGAAAACTAATTCAGTGATTGTGACAGTGTTAACAGAATACCTTCCATGTTTCAATCAATTGATTAACTATATTAAGTTAAACTGTGACATATTTTCTGTAAATCATGGATTGTGATGTTGAACATCAGTGAAGATAAGTTCCATTAACATGGTAGAGAGTAAACTTGTTACACTTTTTTTTTAATACTGAGTCATTTTTTCCAGTCATCACTTCATAAAAATGTGTGCACATATTCATCTTCACATAAACAAATGAGTCAGATTTAGCTGAGGATTTCAGCTACCCTCCAACTCAGAAGCCAAATCATATATTTTGTAATATGCTTCATTCTTTGTAATTTAGTTCCATAGTGTGCAGATGCATGTGTTGTATTGTTCTTTTTTTTGTTTCTCAACAGTTTTTCATAAGTGTAGATGTAAGCAAAGTGAAAAATTATTTCACGTAGCATAATTTAGTTAAGTTTAAATGCAAGTATTATAGAATGCTCAAAACAAAAAAAAAAATTGTTGAAATTTTTTCATTAAATGCTCACTTTTTATGGTGTGTCTGCATTCTCTTCACAGGTTGGCTTCCTTTATATAAGAAATAATTTTTATACCTACCCAAAATCTGATTCACAGTATCATTTTGAGCACTGTTAAACATGCCATAGATATCTCATCTTAAAATATGGAAGTTGGGAGAAAAAAAATTCAGTGGTACCTCTTCCCTGATTATTGGCACTTAATCATTCATTAAGTATTGAAACTTTTAGATAATATGTGACAGTATCTGGTAGAAAAATGAAATCAGGCAGCTTAAGATCTAAGCCAAATAGTAAGTTTTCACTTTTGCTCCAGACATGAATGTGTATGTTTGAGGGATGAGTGAAGTAAGTGGGGGGAGGGGCTTGTACTTCCGGCAATGCCAAACTTCACAAGATGTAAAGTATCATTGTCACAAAATAGCTATTTTGCCACTATGTCAAGCAGCTAAAAACTGATGGCATACATATGTTCAGAAATAGTATGACTAATGACTTGTAAAGTATGTTTCAGTTTTGTGATAACAGCATGGTTGTAAATAAAGCAATGTATTTTAAGTTGTGTTATATGTACCATATTTTTGTGTAATAGCATTGTACATACTGACATGGAAATTAGCATAATAACAAAAAAAAGTACGATTTAACCTAAACCAGCCTGATATTCAGTGTGATCTTGTTAAACTTCACTGTTTTAAAGTAATTTGCAATCAAAATATGCCACACACATACTACTTTGTTATCTCTTTAGCTATAGTAATGGAGTGTTAAAAAAACTATTTTTAGGAACCTACTTGCAGTCTGTACACACCAGCAAAGCCAAGGTGAGCCAATATCTTCAACAATAGAAAAAAAGTGTCTCGAGTGAATGTTTTGCAAAATACCTTAGAAATTTTAACTGGGATTAAACATCTTTGCTGAGAAAAAAAAAAAATTACCCCCCTTTATGACAACTGAAATTTACCATTTTTCCCCACCATAGTTCAATATAAAAGCTTTCCAAGGACATTGATGGATCTTTGATTAGTACCAGCTTCTTTACCAATCACTGCATGAAAGCGTACAATAAATGTTTCTGTATTTTTATTTTCATCATTCTGATCTATTTAAATTTACATCTAGGAAGTAAAAAGGTTTAAATGCAAAATTTAATATAATGAACATGCAAATTTGTTATTCATTATGTAAACTCAAATATCAGTTACTGGATTCCTTATGTAGATGTAAAATATTTAACTGAAATAAGAAATTTTAAGAAATCTGAGAGCCATAGTTCAAACTATTAATGTTAATAAATCCTGAAGAAGTACTATTTTTCCAAAGTAAAAAACTTATTTTCAATAATATATCATGGTTGGTCAAGCAAAAAGATTTCATTTTTGGAAATCTTACTTTTTATTAATATATCTGTTTAGTTTTAAAAACGCAAATCATGTTACTACGTAACATATTAATATAGTCAAGTTTATCAGTTTAAAGTAATATTTTTTCCTTTTTGTTCAGTAAAATGACTAACAGCCTTTTCATTCCTGTCATTTTGTAATGGAGAGTGTTCAAGTACACCAAGAAATGTTTTTAGCATTGAATTTCTGAGTGCTTTGACAATGTTACTTTGAATGCGGTTTCTAGTTTCACTTTCTAATTTAACGGGATAAAAATAAATATATACAAATTTTATATTATTTAATATACACTAAAACTTAAATAATTCAGAATATGAGGTGGAAGTACCTGTATTATAGTATATGCTTTAAAGTAGTGCTTCCCAACCTTTCTGAGTTCATGACATGCTTTTGAAAAAGGACATCAAGGAAAAATGCATAGCTTTGTTTTTTTAATTAATTTTTTAATATAATGGGCTATTTTGCAATCAGTTACTTTTTTTATATTTTATATTCACCTGAAGGTCTGTAAATGGTAGCTAGGTAGTCACTGTAAGGAGAGCTATGCACCAATTCCCTGTGATGATGCATAGAACCTGCCAGGCCTAGTACCTAATGTCCGACCCCGCCTTCTCATGGTGCAGACCGTTAGAACCTTTCAAAAGAGATACTCTCTTGTGGAAGTGAACAGAAGGGGAGGGCTGCCAGATTAGTGTGGCCTACTGATCTGGACAACTATGGCTACTTTTTTTTTTCTACCCTGCTGAGGAGTGGTCAACCACACAGGGTCCTGGTGCTGGCCATATAAACCCACTGGACTGGACAAATATATGGCTCTGAGCTTGATTATGGATCCTGATTTTGCTGCACTGGTGGGCTTCTGTGGAGGAAAAATCTTCCGCTGTGTTTTCTGTTTTTTTGTGGGTTGACAGCCCCAAGCGAATAGATTCACACCATATGTTTATGAGCCGGTGGATAATCCTGAGCAGAGGTCATCGCAGGCACCTGAACTCTTTGCTTCTATTGGCATCGTCAAATTCTACATTGGAGGAAATCTTCCAGTGTAGATGGCTTCAGCCTTTTAGTGGTGGGGGAACAGGTCTTTTCCCAATGCCTGCGATTAGGGGGCTGTTTGATATTGTTGGCATTCCCTCTCTCAATAAACATAGTTTCTTTAAACATCCCACTGACCATTTTCTCTCCATAGGTAGTTGGAATGTGAGGACTCTGCACAGAGCTTTTTCTCTTGATGTCCTCACACAAGAATTCCACCATTCTAATTTTGATATTCTCGGCTTGCAAGAGACCAGATGGACAGATAAAGGTCAGATTCTTAAAAATAATCTTAAATTTCTCTTTTCAGGGAGGGACGACAATAAGCATCACCAAGGCGTGGGTCTGCTTCTCAGCAGACACACTAGTGATGCTCTTCTAGGATATGAGTGCATTAATGAAAGGTTTCTTGCAGCAAAATTTCAGACAAGCGTTAAAGACTTGAATGTTATCTGCTGTTATACCCCCACTGAGGATGAGGATGGGAAGGATAGGTTTTATGGACAACTTCAGGATATTTTGAATTTTGTTAAGAAAGGAGATATTACCCTTGTTCTTGGTGACTTCAATGCCAAAGTTCGTACTGACTGACCTTTGGGGAGGAGTAATAGGCCCTTTTGGTATTGGTAGCTGCAATGGCAATGGGCAACGTCTCCTACAGGTAAGTAAACTCAATGGATTCAGAATAACTAACACTTGTTACAAACACTGCGACATACATAATTACACATGGGTTTCACCCGATGGGCTGCATAAGAATATGATTGATTATATATTAATTAACATAAAATGGGCTAGTTCTGTTTAGGAATATTGGGTCATATAGGGGAACTGATTAGTTACTACTGATTAGTTTACTTTTAATACTGAAGCTCTGAAAGACGCAGTTATAGCCAAAGCTTACCATGATAGGTTACTTAGTCATTATGACAGTCATGGTATGCTTACTACTGAAGTTGAGGAAGAATGGGATCATTTTAAACGGGCATTTTTGGACACTAACAGTACTCTTTTAGGAAAAAAGGAGCAGAGGAGGCAGAATTATCTGAGTGATAAGGCATTTGAGCTTATTTCGGAAAGAAAGAACTGCAGGAATGTCCTTGATCAATACCCTACTAGTCCTAATAGAAAGCATACAGAGAACTTAATAAACGTGTAAAAGATCAGTTAGCTGCTGATAAGAGTCTTTGGCTTGATGGTTTGGCCGACAAAACCGAAGAAGCAGTTAGCACAACAGCAGAGAGCTGTACCAGATAGTTAATGTTTTATGTGGTAGAAAACGGACAGGTATGCAGTGATTGAAAGATAAACAAGGTAAGGTTATAGGTGAGGATTCTGTCATGGCTAGATAGGCTGAGCATTTCAGTGATATTCTAAACAATGTGGTTAGTTCTATTCCCATTGTTTGCAATGATGATAGATGCATTGGTGGCTTTAATGTTGGCCCTATAACACAATCTGAAGTTATTTTGGCTATTTCTAAACTTAAACTTCATAAATCCCCAGGGGTAGATGAAATTACTACAGAAATGCTTAGAGTTGGGAGAGTTTACCACTTGGATGACCGAATTATGAATATCTTTTATGATAAGGGCATGGTTCTTAAGGATTTTACCAGAGCTATTATTCCTATTTCCAAAAAAGGTGATCGCAGTTCTTGTGATAACTATAGGGGTATCAGCCTACTCTCTGTTCCAGGTAAAGTTCTTTCCATGATTGTGCTTAATAGAATTAAGAATCTGGTTGACAGGCAATTGCGTGATGAGCAATGTGGATTCAGAAGTCGTAAGGGATGTGTGGATCAGATATTTTTACTTAGGCAGATTCTTGAGAAATGTTTAGAGTTTCAGAAACCTTTGGTTGCTAGCTTTGTTGATTTCAAAAAGGCTTTTGACTCAGTTGATCGTCATAATATGTGGTGGATTGTGAGATCATATGGTATACCAGACAAGTTAGTTAAGATCATGAAAGCTCTCTATAATAACACTGAGTCGTGTGTGAGAGTTGGTAAGGCTTGTAACAATTGGTTTAGCATTACTTCTGGTGTTCGACAAGGGTGCATTTTATTATCTCCTTTTCTCTTTAGCTTGGTTATTGATTATGTTATGCGAAATTCACTTCAAGGGAAAGATTTTGGCCTTAAATGGACTGGAGATACGAAAATTTCTGATTTAGATTATGCTGATGAGCCCTTTTGGAAAATGATGTTGATGAGATGAACTCTTTCATTCGAGCTGTTGATGAAACTGGTAGTAGAGTAGGTTTGGTTATAAAAACAGAGAGAAAACTAAAGTGATGAAAATTGGTCAGGCAGGCTGTGATTCAGCTAATCTGAATGGTTGCAGTCTTGAGCAGGTGTCACAGTTTAATTATCTTGGGAGCTATGTAACAGATACTGGTGATGTGCAGCTTGAGATTGACAAACGAATAGGGATTGCTGCCGGGACTTTTAAGAATCTATGGACAGTGTGGAGAAATAGGCGTATACACCTAGAGACTAAAATTAGACTATATAATAGGTTGATTCTTTCTAGGGTTAGTTATGGCAGTGAAACTTGGACGCTTTGTAAACAAGATAACAGGAAACTAGATGCTTTTGATTCCAGATGCTTGCTCAGTATCTTGGGCATTAGGTGGTTCAGCTTTGTAACTAATGATGAGGTTAGGCAAAGGAGTTTGCAACCTCCTTTAAGCAGCATATTGTGCAGCGAGAGACTGTTGGTTTGGCCATGTTGCCCATATGAATAATTATAGATTGGTGAATAGGGTTATGAACAGTGTGCCTAAAAGCCTCAGAAAGAAGGGGAGACCTAGGATGCTGTGGACAGACAATGTCAAACAGGACCTTTTAGAATTGGTGTGCAGTGGCCAGATGCAGTAGATTTAGCTCAGGATAGACTTGGAGAACTAAATTGCACTGTCTGGTTGGACCGCCGTAGCCCATGGCTGCTTGAGGAGGAGGAGGAGGAGGATTCACCTGAGAAAGTGACTAGCTGAAATATATATCGATTATTCAATGATGTAGAATAGGGTGATGAAAATTTTGAATATGCATAAATATTTCAGGCACAGTGGTTGGGAAGCACTGCACTAAAGAAAAAAAAATTTTTAATCATATATAGTGTAACCAAGGGGGATTGAGATTTTTAAACCCTTCTCGGGAAATTTTATTTTTTGGAAACAATTCATGAAGTTAAATTAACAGAAAGGTGATGAAGTTTTCCAAACCCCCTTACAAAAATCTGTGACCCAGTTATTTAGTCATTTTTGATGCAGTGTGATGGCATGTTCTTGGAGAACCCTGTATAATACTGAAACACTTCAAATGGGTGAGGGTTTGAGTCTGATTTTTGGGGTCTTATAAAATATATATCCCTCTTGGGGAAGCGGTATATAAAACATGAAGCCTCGCCGGGTGCACCACAGAACCTCACATTAGGATAATCTTTGATTCACTGGGAATAAGGGGTAGATAATTTGATTCGTATGTGACGTTTTCAAATGCAAATTCATATTTCTATTATGTATTTTATGAAACATTCGTTTAAATAACGTTATGGGTGAAAAATATAATGTGGTAGAGGAGTATCGGATAATTCTTTTAAGATAAAATTAATATTGTTGTGGGAGAGAAAAATGTGGTTTGGTAGAGGAGGGGAAGTACAGATCAGTGCTCAACACTTTTAGGAGGGGGGGGGGGTCTGGTTCCTGGTTAAATTTCTTAAAAGTATTGGGAAAATACAAAAAGAGAGCGACAGTTTATAAAATAGTGGCATATTTAAATTCCTTTCGGTGGTTAGCACGCTTGGCTATTGATCTAAGGGACCTGGGTTCGAGCCCTGGATTTAGGCATGGATGTGTGTGTCGTTTTTCTACTGAGGTCCTGCTATCCTCTCAGATCTACTGTGGCATATAAACTGACAGGCTCCTGTCAGACCTCTGTGGCAAGCAGCTGCTTGAGGGGGTATTTATTTTTTTTATTTATTTCTGAAAATTGGCGTCTTATAAGTTGAGGATGCAGCACTGATATACAAGCTGAACACAATTTATCTTTGCCGAGACGAAAATTCCCCCCCCCCCCCCACCTAAATCCAAGATATATTGTTGAGAACTAAAGATTTATTGTTACAATTTTAGTACTTTTTTTTTTACACAAAGTTCACACATTTGCAATCTATCATTATATGATTTCAAATTGATCAAGGGAAATTTATCAGCGTATAGGTTCGTATTCCTAGAATTGATTTAAATTTATTATAATTGGGAATGTCGGAAGTTTGCAAATAAAAAGTGTCAAACACGTAAACTTTCGTCATTAAAAAGCCATTTTTAATAGTTTTTTTTATCATAATGGCGAATGCATCAATAAATCTGAACAGGCTAAGAAAATCAAGACTGCAAGATGGTGGAAAAAATTCTATATAATACACGGGAAAAATTAACTAAATACTGATTATCAACTAGAACTCATTGCCTTTTGCAAATATGGGAATCTCGTTTTCGAAAAGAATAAAGTTTTCCGTTTACTTTTGTACCCTTTGAGCATTTTAATTCGAATTTAAAATGCAAATAGTAGTATTTTATTCACAGAGATGGGCAGCCTCTAATTATACAGGACCTCTAGAGGTCCTGTATAGTTTGAGGCTGGCCATTTTTGAAAGCCTCGCTGCGCTGCATTTGGGCGTAAAAATTTCACTGAAAGAATTAATATTTTTTTCCGAGAAACTCCATCAGAAGACCAATCGGCTGCAGAAGTGAAATGAGCTAACTGAAAACCAACAAATAATTTCCTTTAAGGTTCATTTGAAAAACGAGCTAATGTTTTCACTTTGTTGTCTGCCTATGCCAGTGTTTATTCATCGGTCTGTCCGTCTCTCTGTTAACTGTTGTCTGTCTTTCCACCTGTCTGTCAGTCTATAGACAAGTTATTAATGATTAAATGATTATAACAATATTTGATAATCTCAGCGTTATCTGTAGACGTTTAAATGTGTAAATCGAATGTTTTGTGTGAAAAAACCGGCGTTAGTTCAACAGGTTAGAATACTCTGGCACGTTTCTGGGGAGAAGCGGGTTCTAATCCCGTATGTCAGCGAAATTTTTTTCACAAAAATAGTAATATTTACGTTTTTCGAATCCCCATCAGTTGGAATTTCCGGTGTTGGAGCGTGCTAAAAGCGGTAAATAACTCGAAAGGCGACCTCTAGCAGCGGAAAAAAGCTGGAAAATACCAAATCTTTAAACAAATATTGCAAACGATTTTTTTTTTGCTAGAAACTTAAATTTCTGGTTCATAGAGTGTAATTGTCAAGTGGTTTATTCTAATAGTAATGATTTGTTTCGTTGGTAAAATGCAACTTTTCTGCTTTAAGAGAAAATTGAAAAAAAAAATTCACATTACAGGTACTAATAAAATATTAACAGTTTATTTTCTCAATTATACAGTAATTCGAATTTCTACTCTCAGAGGGTACTAAAAGTGTAAAATAACTAGAAGAATGCATATCGCCTCTGGATCATATGGGAATCTCATTTTCATAGAGAATGAAGTTCTTCCTTTGCCTACTTTTTAACTCCTAGAAGTTTTGATTATGGATGTTGGTGTTGTTTTTCTGCTGAGGTCCCACCATCCTCATGGACCTTCTACTATGGCGTATAAACTGACGGCTCCTATCAGTATCTCCTTAATGTATGATAGGGAAATATAGTGGGCAGATAACTGCTGTCAGTGGAATTTCTACCACTTGAAACATTCGTTAAAAGTTTTACAGTTTCGATATTTAGTGATTTTTAATGATATAAATTAAAACTAACTTTGAAAATGAGAATTACATTTCATTAGTAGCCAACTAAAAAAGAGATTTCCAATTATCTCTTAAAATTAATCCGTTTTTTACCTACCTTGGACTTACGGTCAATTCGTCAATGGAATTTTCAAGACTGTCACATTGCACGACCAGAATTTCAAATTTTTAGCATAACTACATCGTTTGCAATATTTGTTTTAAAATTTTGGGATTTTTCGTGTTTTTTCCCACCGTTAGAGGGTGCAATTATAACTTGGTAAATTTGCAAATTGTAATATTTCATCAATACCTGTCCAACCCAAAAAGAATTTTTTATCTCTAAAAACATACTTTTTTGTTAAAACAAAAGTTGGATTCACCTACCCCCCCCCTCCCCCCGGGTCTAAAGGGTCAAGTGATTGTTGCCAATGGTAATTTACACATCTCATTTTACAATTGTAACCTTCACATTTCAACACCAAAATTTTGAACTTCTAGCATAACTACATCGTTCGATATTTTGGAATTTTCAACTTTTCCCGCCGTTAGAGGGCGCAGTTATATCTTTTGGGGGTTTCGAAAAATGTAAATCGTAATATATCATTAATTCCTATCTAACACAAAAAGAATTTTTTATTTTATCTGTATAAACAAAAAAGTTTTATGTCTACAGAAGGAGTGACAACAAAGCGAAATTATATCTTTTTTTTTAAAAACGAAAAGCCCTTAAATCTTTTCTAGTCGTTTTTTAAAGTGATTCCAATCATGAACACTGAAATCTGTATCAAATATACCCTATCCTTTTCCGAAATCCATAAGTCCCGTTCAATGCCATTCAGCTATGCACGTTAAACAATCCGAGCGAAGACAAAAGATGGCGTTCAATTTTGAGATGGCCAACCACTATATAGGGCCTCTAGGGTCAACTCATTGTCAGTGGAATTTTCAAGACTGTCACTATAAGTATATAGTATGGCATTTCCAATAGCCTAGCCATTAATTAAAAAGTTTTCCAAAAAAATGGCCCCCTTCCGACAGGGAGACTAGAGTCTCATCATAACTTCGTACATGCGCAGTGAAAAGATATTGATATAGTACCGTTTTACGCCAAATTACTCCGCCACAAGTAGTTCTAGATAGGAAAAAAGTTCTATATAAAAAAACGATGTGAAATATTATGGGCATGAAAAAACATGATACTCTATAAGCATATATTATTCATTGTGAAAAGAGGATTAAGGTATAATATGTGATAGAATTAATCTATTGTTAAGGTGTCTAACATATCCTGCTGTTATCATAGTGGTTTCAGAAATGGCTGTTTTTATTTTTACTAGTACAACAGCTAGGATTGGCGTAAGTTGTGCAGTAAGGAAATTTGATTTCCTAAAAATAGTTATTTGTGTGGCTAACAAATCCATCTACAGATCACCCTGAAACAAGAAATAGCATTCAATAAGTGAATAAACCTTTAATTTGTTTGATTTATTTAGCATAATTGATCGTTTATAGAAGTTTCAGGGCAGTCGTAAATTTCAGTGTTGCTATGTTTAACGTTATGAAAAGGAGAGATTTATGTAGTTTATATTTGCTCGTATTTAACCTCACGTGACATTTAATACAATTTCAAGTACCACTTGCTGAATACTGTGTCGCCGTAAGAAATTCAACTCGCCGTGGCTAAAATATAAAGCGGCAAGGCATTGATCGCGTCCGTTGTACTTTTAACGTAGTAAGGTGTGCTTTGCATGCGGCATCTTGAAGGGATAGGAACCGCTAGCCTCACGGTTGCAACGAATAGTTTTAAATGTATTTTTCTCAGTATGACAACTTTCTTATGCACAGTGCAGTTAAGACGACAATTTTTAAGAGATATTAAAATTTTAGATTCCACTCAAATATAAATAAATTACTGAGGTTTTGTTTTTACCTTTAAGAACATTCAAGTCTAATATGCATTGTGGGTACGGTAAAGGTTGGTTCCTGTCAACTCCATGACCTTATGTCAGTACTTAACGGTAATAAAATGCTGTGGCATTCAGCACGGGATGGTAACAGCGTTTAACAATACTTCATCCTATCCTGGACCACTTTGTAAAAGGGGCCTCAGGACGGTGTTGGTTATCCCACATTTCGGCAATTAGGCTTAATGGCTCGCAGGCCGCCTAGATTCGTTGAAAAATGAAAAAAAAAGAAGCAAAGGGAAGTTGCTACGTTGTAGAAAGTGTTAGAGAGGTGGGGAGTAGTTAAAATATCTTCCGTGATGGAGGGTGAAATGTATAATGTTTTTTGTGAGACATGCTGTGAGTTGGTGTCAATAAGGTAGATTTTAGCGCTTGCGTTACACAACGTAGCGTAACTACCTAGGAAATGGGATTGAGATAGTTATAAATTTTTAATGGTGTGGGGGAGGAGGGGTCTTGAGTAGGGGTGGAAATTTGTGCCGGGGGGGGGGCTAAGATAGGACTTTCATATTCTTTAAATCCTCTTGCGTTGGAGGGAGTTAACTGTAGAAAGGAATTTTTAGTGCCGAGGGGAAAAGGGGCCTTTAACTGCCCTTAAAAATTTTCAAATGTGCTATTAATTTAATGGGGATGTAAATTGGGGTAAGGAGATGGTAGTTAGCCACTTAGATTAGCAATAATAATGAAGTGGAATGCAGTGAAGTAGACTCGAAGGGGTCCAGTGCAAACTATTCCTTGTGAATTAAAGGATATTTGATACCATAATTTATTTCCCTTATGGTGAGGGGTTATGGGGGTCTGTTTATGACCGATTGGTGTATTCAGAGTGGTGAAGTGTGGTTGACAGGGGGTGGTAGAAATTTGCTTGAAAATGGGCATAAATAGAGTGAATATGTGAAAGTGTTGCTTTAGCATTGTATGTGTACATTTCCTGTGATGTGAAGAAACTGGTGTTGTCTGTGATGTAGAATGACTAATTTGGAGTGCAGAGTAGGAATAGAAGGTGATAAATTGACAAATTTCTCAGTGGGAATCCAAGCATCTGGCTGTTGGTGATGATTTTTAGGATTTGCAGGGTTCTTCTATTTGAAGTAAGCAGGTAGTGAGATATGGTGCTATAATAAATGATGGTAGCAGTTATATTCAAGAATGTGAACTTAGGATCATTGTAAAATTACGTGGATTACATAAGAAAAAATCTTACACAATAACTAATAAGTCCTTCCAATCTATACAGAATTTTATGTTTTAGAATTTTTTTAAATCCTTATACAGCTTTCAAAAGTTTCACTCTGCTCTGCAATGAAATATGTTTTGTGAATGATATTATACATATATGCATATGCTATTTTTTGCATATTATTTAATTCTACGGTTATAATAATTTAATGATATTTCAACAAGAGTTGTACCCCATCGAATATTTCGCTAATTTTGTCAGATGATAGTCAGGTGCCCAAATGTGTTAACAATTATAGGAATGTGTAATTGCACAATGTTTAAATTCCAGACATCCAATTAAATGGGAAAATATGGGTTGGAAAATCTCGATAGAACACGTTCCAGCTTCTGTGATATGTACTTCCGACAAGTGCTTTAATATTTTAATTCATGTGCTATCGATTAGTAATTGATGAATGATGACCACATGTAGATTGTTAGTCATTCATTGTTGTGACTAAGGTAAGGTGACCAGACGTCCCACTTTTGGCGGGATAGTCCCGATTTTTAACAATTTGTCCCGCGTCCCGCGGCGTTTTAAAAAAGTCCCGATTTTTGGAAAGAATGCACGACAAGCTAGGGAACGGCGGGAGAACGGGAAGGGAATATACGGTTTTCGGCGGCCATGTGGCTATTTCGCCAGGATATGAGTTTTATATTATTTTTGTTAATTTTATAATGTTAAACTTTAATAATAAGAAATAATTGTTGAGAACTGATTATCGAGAACTGCTTATCAAAGTTCGCATTGTTGATCAGTTGTTAGAATTCGACCACCATTGTTTAGACTTAATGAACAATGACCGTACTGCGTGCTAGTGCTAGTTAAACAAGTGATGTCAACAAATCAGCTATTCAGATAATTTAGGTAAGTAATTTACTTATTTATTTCATAAATACATAAATTTTCATGAATTTAGCAGACAGTACTCGTATTATTTATATTTTATAGTGGCGGCAAAAAGTCTAGCGCCGGCCTTGTAAGTGACACTTACGACTTACGTTACGGCAAATTCAGAGGAAAAATAATACAAGTTAGTATTGTTATTATTTAGAAAGAAACATAGGATTAAAATTAAAATAATTTTTAAAATATAGTTACTTTATAACAATCAAATTAATTTATAAACTAAGAATAAAATATGGTGTCCCGCTTACCATTGGTGACCGCTCATGGTGTCCCGCTTTACCAATGTTAAAATCTGGTCACTTTAGACTAAGGTTAATTTTGCAAGCGGGAAACTTGATTGTGATTATGGTAACCCACCGCTTTCCATGCCATCATACCGAGATCGGCTGTTACCGGCAGTCAGTTTTAATTGCACCACTCGTGCCCAAAAAGGAAGAGATATCGCATTTCACAAGTAAGAAATTAGTTAAAGTTTGATTTCATGAAAGAAAAATTTGTAATATCAATTGTTACAATCTTTAGAAAATAATAATCATAGCAAACATGATATGTAATAAAGAGAATAAATACCCATTTGAACAACTAGATTCACTGCTAATGTTCATGTAATAAAGTACAATCAATCATAAAGTATGATTTATAAATATGTAGTCTTCAGTCTTCATTACTCTTAGATTATAATTTTAAGGGTTGTTTTCTAATAGCTATCTGCAAAATCTAAAGAATGAATAAAAAACAAGAAGTGCTTTTTTATTAATATATATATGGAGAGAATTGGAAAACAAAATACCAAACATGTCCTAGTTAATTATAAGCGAGAATGCCTGGTTTATATTGAACATGTTTTCTGAACACTTCAAGTGAAGAGATATTATAATAAACATCATGGCAAAGATAATTTTTTTTACAAACAAGTAATTCCTCTTATATGCAAAGTACATAATTCAACAGCATTTGGCAAATCTTTTGAAAATGTATATATTTCAAATAGTGGCTCTTCCATAAGGCAAATATAGAGCATGTTGTATGAATGGCATGTATTTGGGGTAATATCTGTCAGCAGAATTTTTTTTTAGATATATATATATATGGTAACTAACAAAGCCGTCCCGTGGCCGAGTGGTTAGCACGCTTGGCTACTGATCTAAGGGACCTGGGTTCGAGCCCCGGATTAGGCATGGATGTGTGTGTCGTTTTTATGCTGAGGTCCTGCCATCCTCTCAGATCTCTTACTGTGGCATATTAAACTGACAGGCTGCTGTCAGACCTCTGTGGCAAGCAGCTGCTTGAGGGGGTATATTTTTTTAACTAATACTCCTTGGTGGTCAGTATGCTCATGGTTTTCTTCTGTATTGTTTTGCTGTGTTGCCATTCTGCTGAGAACTTCCTCACAGATCTTTTCTGTGGCAAATTCTGACAGGATTCTGTTAAAAGCAAAATTTGAATGTGAAGGGTATATTTTAAATTTTTTTAAATCCAGTTTAATAAATGGTGGGCGGGGGGAATGTTTGAATCTGCCACCACATATGTCATGTGAAAGTAGCATAACTTTCCTTTTTTACCCTTGATGAGTAACATAAGGTACTACAGCACCCCCCGCAATTTTTCCACGAAAGTTACACAGCAAAATTTTGAACTCTCACCAATTAAAGTCAACCTTTCAAGGTTTCCTTATGAACTAATGTTATGCCTGGTATCTTGATTTAGGGGCGGGGGTGGCTCAGTCGGTAGCGCGCCAGGCTCGTAATCTGTAGTTCCCAAGTTCGAGTCCCAGCTGGGTCAGCATTGACCCCCCTGCCCAGGTCAGTAGGGGACACCGATGGGCTTGGAAAGGCTGCTGTCCGTCGGATGGGACGTTAAGCTGTGGCCCCGTGTGCAGGAGAGCCATACCCTGTGCACGTTAAAGAACACGCTGGATGGCCTTGATGGGAGACTACAATCTGTCTCCCAACAGCTGTTCCAGTGGGTCCCCTCCCCCAACCTTCTCTGAGCCTTCGGGGTCCATGTGACCTGGCCATTTAGCCCATGGTGTGCAAAAAAGTGCCGCTCAGAGGTAAAACAACCCAAGGTATCTTGATTTGTTTATGACACTTGGGTACTCAGAAGTTTCACCTTTATCTACATTTCTTTCATACTGTAAACAATCTGTTTTCCACACCACTCATTTATCAGTATCAGGTCCAGATGTAAATGGGGGGCTATCATTTTTGTGGTGGACCATTGTCCCATCCCCCTGAGAATAATCAGAATGGAGGCCAACTTGGTCACCATACAGATTGTTTAGTGTGGTCTTTGGATGGATAAGAACTTCATGTTACATGAACTGACTCAGTCATTTCTATTTCTGAAGCTGGATTATTACACACACATATATATATGCATAGATTATATTGCATCTAGATTTTTTTCCTAATTTTTGTGGTCAGATGACAAATTTTAGAACAGGCTTATGAATTTTTTCTATATGATCAATTCTGCTTGCTGAAATATCCAAATATATTATGAAATATCCAAAAATAAATACCCCCTCAAGCAGCTGCTTGACACAGAGGTCTGACAGGAGCCTGTCAGTTTATATGCCATAGTAGAAGGTCTGTGAGGATGGCAGGACCTCAGCAGAAAAACAACACACACATCCATGCCTTACCCGGGGCTCGAACCCAGGTCCCTTAGATTAGTAGCCAAGCGTGCTAACCACTCGGTCATGGGACGGCTTGAAATATCCATATTAGATTTAAAAAAAAACAACATAATCTGGTGTGCCATAAGAATTTAAGAGATATTTTTGCTCTCTTCTGCAGGTATGACTCTACTACACAGATACCAAGCAGGCCAAATGAGTAAATTGAATTAGGAAGATAAAAGCAGGCCAGGAGAATGTATCACCATTCTTAACAAATTTACCTCCATTTTAGTGGTCTAAAAAATGTCTCTTGAAAGGTATGATGTTTAATAATATTTGGCCTCCATATTGGTTATCAATCTCAGATGTATGAGGCAATGGTCCATCACAAAAATGATGAACCTCCCATTCACATCTGGATCTAATAATGATAAATGAGTGCTGTGGAAAACAGCAAATATTGCAAGAAAATGATACACATAAAAGAAATGTGATCTTGATGGAATTTAGATGTGTCTGCTAAAAAACTTTTCCCCTGTATCAGTCTACACATTTCTTTCAGAAGCCAAGCAAATTTGGTGAATGGGAGGCTGGCTCAGTCAGCATACCAGACTTCTAACCTGCTACTTTCAATTTCCACCAAATGTCAGTATTGTGCTTGCATTCAGATTGTTTTCTATAAAAAAATTACCCATAAAACTCCTACTATGCCCTCACTGGAAATACAACAATAATAATATATGTTGTAGGTAATATCAAGAAACAATTGTGATCTGCTTTATCTATATAATATTAGAAAAATACATATAGTTATTCTGTGTTGAAAGGTTAAATTTGAAGAATTACTGTAACATCACTGTAACACTGAAGATTTTTAGGCAGTTTAAATGCCCACATAACAGATTAATAGTATGACCAACATGGTTACTCTGAGATTCACTCTAATTCAAATGGAGAATATATCATTATTGATAATGTAGTAGCATTTTGACTGAACTGTCTTCAGTATTCAACTCACATTCTTAGATTTTGATGAAAATGAGAAGATAAAATAGCTTGGTCACTATATATTCTGATTTGAGTATAAGAGGTTATATATGTGTCATGTATCAGAGTACATTACTTTTTTTTTTGCGTTTTTAAACTTAAAAATCACCTTGTATCTTTTCCACTATTACTTTTATTATGAGAGGGGGGGGGGAGCTAATTTGGATTATTCATTTTTTCCCTATAAATGTTTGTTATTAAATGAAAATAGATGCATGATAAACTTTTTGTACACATTTCTGTGATTTATTAATTGTGACTTCGACAAGTAAGTTTTAAGTTGTCACGAAGGTTGAGGTTCCTCTGAGGGACATTCTTTACTTTTTGCAGCTTGGGCTAAAAGGTCAAGTCTCAAGGACTCTGAGAAGGTAGGGGAAGGGGATCCAGTGGACAGTTGGTAGGAAATAATGATAGCCTCCCATCAAAGCAATCCAGTGTGTTCTTTAGTTATATACAAGGTGTGGTTACAACACACAGGGTTGCAAATTAACTTCCCATCTGACAGACAACAGCTTTTCCAAGTCCATCAGTATACCTTTTCTCAATGAAGGCAAAATGGGATAAATTCTCAGTACAGGCACATCTGGGACTCAAACCTCTGAACTGCAGATTACAAGATTGGCAATTTGGGCTTCTATGTCATTGAGGCTCTATTATATATATATTATATGAATTATATTCATATTGCTAAGAATTTTTGTGATAAAATTTCATTGTCTATATAATGATGAGAAGAAATAGTTACGGGTTTTCAAAAAACAACTAATCCTTATGCTTGATACAAAGTATGTTGACTTAAAAGAAAAGCAATGCATCTTGACATGTGCTGGTTGTGGGCACTAACCTGCAAAGTACCTTCTAGACCAGAACCAGTCTTCAATTACAGTCAGACACATCCCCAATGACCGGCCCCAGATCTAGGAAAATTTGAAAGGGAAGCAAGACACTTGATTTCTAATGCAATATACATTTCCCCTCTCCATTTTACGGGTTTTCGAAAAATATCTTGAAAAATGCAAGAGCACCCGACATGTTATCAGGAGGTCATGGGTTCAGATCCCATGTGGCTAATCACAATTTTACCTCTATGTTTATTCGAGATTGAAATTTTTTATGATTACACACATTGTACTTTATGATTATTTCAGTTGACATAACTATATTTGGGAATGCTATAGAATCACTGCCTAAATTTTGTACTAATAATTTACTGCTATGAAAACATACTAAGCACAAAGCACTTAAATTTCCAACATTTTCTAATTACATAAGCAATGTGGTAGAGGAAAATTAATTCAAGCCCATGAATCCCATCATGCTGACAATAGTATGTGAACTAGATTCTACTAGATCTCTTTTAGTAGATTATTGTTATGTATCATCAGAAGAAGCATTTACCAATCCCCCATCATTTTCGGTATTTATAAGAGTGCTTTTTCCTGTGCCCGAAATTGTAATTTCAATAAAAAGCTAGCATTTGGATTTCTTTCTATATTTTCTTGCAACACTTACAGCAATGTATTGAATAACATTCTCAGCAAAAATGGTAAGTGGTTCATAATCACTGATATACACCCTTTACATGGCGGTCAGTCGTTCAATTCGCCTCAACTTTCCAAACCGATTGAGCACTCTATCCTATGCTACCTCGTTGTGTGGAGTAGAAACCTAGGTTCATCGGAGAAGGCAATCTTTTTCTACTGTCCAATAACAGTAGTCCCGTGCGAACTGCAGGCGTCGTTGCCGATGGACCTTGATTAACATGGACCATTTTTCCCTCCAATAACAAAAATTTAACACAGAAACTCAATAATAACGGAATTTCTTTCTGTATAAAAGTAGAGGATATAAGTTAGTAAACAGTGTAAATTTTTTATGTATAATAAAACACATAATCTGATAACAGGGTCACTTCTACATAATTCTTGTTTAAACACAATACTGCTTAACATGTCACATCTTCAAATTTGCTTTTTCCTCATCAATTGGTTTGAAATCCTTCCCCAAATTTCATGTTATTCTGCAATAAAAGCATTCTGCAGTACTATGTGGTAGAACTAGGCAACACTCTACGACTGGCCTACAGTATTGAAAGTATATTAGTATTCTTCATAGTATCTTTGATCTGAAGATGAATGTTAATGCATCAATTTTGAGCCCTCTAACACCTGTAGATCGATATTTTACTTTTGACCATGAAGGAAAAATCACATCCAAAATTTTGCAACATTTCCGAGATCTTCAACTCAAAATGCCCAGGAACCAATTTTTAGCTCCCTAGCATCGATAGACCCAAATTTGACTGCAAAGTACCCTCCGGATCCGAAATTTCATAATATTTTCGAGATCTACAACCTGAAACACCTGCAGACACCAATTTTCGCGTTTCTAGCACTCGCAGATCACGGTTTGACCTATGCAAAAACTATCAAACCGGTGAAATGGAGGTCTATGTGACCTCCATTGCGCATCAAAAGACACGTCAGAGGTCAAATTTAGGATTTTGTTCGAGATCTACCCGGATTACCCCTTGGTGCAAATTTTCACAGTTGTACCATTTCTACACCATAGAATAATCCACTGTCAGTCAGCCTTCAGTCACTCACTTAAAATCGTCTATATATATATATACGTTGAATTGTAAATTTTTTAGTTCACAAACCGAAAATAATCAGAAATATTCAGCGTTTTTTACTTTTATACTTTTAAGCCTTGAAATATCCATAAAAACGACAGGCCTGGATAAATTTTTTGCAAAAATGAATTATTTGCTACCTTTCATAGCGTACAACGTAATAAAAATTTGAATTAATCGATAGGTTAGAGCATTTTAATAAAGAATAATCATGATACTAATAATTTGCAGTATTAAAATGATATAACCTATCAGTTAATTCAAATTTTTTTTACTTGAAGTATATTTTATAATTTGAAGATGTGACAAATAACATACGTACTAATATGTGACGTTTGGACTCGCCAAATGTAATAGAAGTCCTGGCGTAGATATCCTTGTAAATTGCAAAAGCAATTTAAAACGTTATAATTGGCTAAACAAGAAAGAATAATCATGATACTAATAACTTGCATTCTTGTTTAGCCAATTACAACGTTTTAAATTGCTTTTGCAATTTACAAGGATATCTACGCAATAAGACTTCTATTACAAATTGGCGAGTCCAAACGTCACATGTTAGAACATATGTTACATCACGTGTCATTCGAAGAGTTTACCAAAGAGAATCAAAACGATCACTTCAGCGCTGTGATATATAAAGAGGAATGCGGTTTGTTTTGATCGAACGACCATCAATTTTCTTCGGTTTTAAAAAATACACTTGCTCAAGCGTTCTCTAAGTTTTACTAGTTCAGGTAAAATACTTAGGAATAATGTGCATTTGAATGGTAAAGTCATTGCATAAATGCTTCTTTGTTTAAAAGTCATTGAAAAGTGAAACGTCCATAGAGGGTAATGTTAACAAGGCAAGAATATCGTTCCCAGCGCCCTCTACTGGTATGGGACACTATTTCTGCCAGATTTTAATAGACGAATACAATACTAAACTTATAGGCACTGTACTGTCACATTCTACGACCAAAATTTCAAATTTCTGGCATAACTATATCGTTTGCAATATTCGTTTTAAATTTTTCGATTTTAGCATTTGGGAAATTCGCAAAGTGTAAATTTTAATATTTCATCAATACCTGTCCAACCCAAAAAGAATTTTTAATTTATCTTTAAAAACATACAATTTCTGTTAAAGCAAAAAACATTTAGTTCACCTCCTCCCCCTGTGTCTAAAGGGTCAAGTGATTGTTGCCAATGGTAACTTTGTAATCTTCACATTTCAACACCAAAATTTTAAACTTCTAACATAGCTACGCCGTCACATGGCCGAGTTGTTAGCGCGCTTGGCTAATGATCTAAAGGACCTGGGTTTGAGCCCCGGATAAGGCATGGATGTATGTATCGTTTTTCTGCTGAGGTCCTGCCATCCTCTCAGACCTTCTACTTTGGCATATAAACTAACAGGTTCCTGTCAGACCTCTGTGACAAGCAGCTGCTTGAAGGGGTATTTATTTATTTTTATTTAACATAGCTACATCGTTGGAATATTCGTTTGATATTTTCGAATTTTCAACTTTTTTTCACCTCTAGAGGGCGCAGTTATAACTTTTGGGAGAATCGAAAAGTGAAAATCGTAATATATAACTAATTCCTCTCTAACACAAAAAGAATTTTTTTATATATCTGTATAAACAAAAAAGTTCGATGTCTGCAAGCAACAAAACAAAATTCTATCTTAAAAAAAAAAAGTCGTAAAATTTACTTTTCCTTTTTCAGCCGTTTTCTAAAGTGCTTTCAATCGTGAACACTGAAATCTGTATCAAATATTAGCCTATTCTTTTCCGGAATCCATAAGTACCATTCAGCTATGCACTCTAAACAAACCGAACATACGACAAAAGATGGCGTCTAATTTTGAGATGGCCAACCTCTACCTCTATAGGGCCTCTAGTCACAACAGATTTGTTACAGAGTAATATTTTTTTTTTACATATCTAACTAATGAAACCGTAGCCGTGTATGAATACCTTAAATTTCAAGTGAAAAGGAAAAACGAGGTAAATGTATTATTTTTAACTGAAGTGAAATTTAAGTGTAAATTTTGGATAGTTATAAACGTGATCTTGAGGTATGTTTCATAATGAAAAAATAGTTTTTCTTTTTCATCTCTTTCTGATAAAATTTTGTATTATACTCATTGAAGGATGACAGAAATGCAATGTATATCAACTGGAAGGTAATTTATTTATTGATGTCGAATTTTTAATGCCACCATTTAAGTACTAGGTATTGCCGATATTTGTTAAATGTTACTTGCAAAAGCTCAACTACCGTCTGCAATATTTATTATCATACGTATCATAATATTCCACAACCAATTTAGCACAAGTGATGCGTTCTGTAAATTGGAGCGCTAACTGAATCGGCGCTATATGGGGTCTTTATTGCAAAGTCCTTAGGGCGATTCGTTCCCGAAGTCGTAATTTATTACCTACATCAATATATTAGTTTTTTTGGGGGGTGGGGTGGGGGATTGTTTAATAATACATATGATAATCATGGTGACATCTGCAAGTTGCAGAATCACTTCACTAGATGGCACCACGAGAGGTAAAGTTGCATGTAATATATTTTTATCCTTATACAATTTACTGGATTATTTGTTATGTTTTTTGTGGAATCTGGTTCTTGATTTCTTTTTCAGGTCTAGCTGTCTAAAGTTATTGAATAAAAGTTACGAGTTTATTTTCAGGGAAGGCAAAGTTTGCATTTTTTTCATGCAATTAGGGTTTTATTCTCATATATGTAGCATAAAGGTATAAATTTTACCTCATAGGTAAGTACTGAATGTTGCAGGTGATATGTGATATTTAATTAATGCATATTCTTCATTATTATGTTGCGGGAAATGTGGGATGATTAGAAGTTTCTTTAGTTTTAGGCTCTGTTTAAGATAGTTGTCTTTGATGAGATTATCTTGTTCACATTTTTTTTTATCATCAAACCATGGCAGTCTTGTTATCGCAGGAATCGCAAGGAGGAAGTTGTACTTGCTCGGCTACGCTTAGGTCATTCGTTTCTTCTACGGACGGACGACGTACCTAAATGTGAGTTTTGTGACACCATTTTAACTATCAAACATATTTTAATTCATTGTCCAGCTTTTAACCTTGAACGCAAAATGTATTTTACCTTCCACAATTTTATGGCTGAGCCTCTTACACTCGGCCATCTTTTATCTGATGAATCGTTTTTAACTCTTGTTTTCGACTTTTTACGTTTTACTGGTTATTTTACACGTATCTGATTTTTACTATGTTTCCTAGTTTTTACCCTTGTTTGTGATTTTAAATAGGTCCTATACACCCATTTTTATTGTTAACTTCTACACTTGTTGCTTCTTTTTATTCTTTTTTACTTATCGTTTTTGTGCCGTTTCGTTTGTGTTCGTTTTAACTTTGGTTGCGGGTTATGAGACTTTTATCCCATTTTATCATTTGTTTGGCGCAATATAGCCTTAGTTGCTGTTGTGCCAATAAACCCCAAACAACCAACCAACCAACCAACACATTTTTTTTAATAATGTGGATGGGTGGTGGTCATTATTCATGATAATACAGGCTTTTTAAACTTATCGTCTCTGATGGGATTATTTAGTGTGGAGAGTTTTTTATACTGTG
Source organism: Ryuthela nishihirai (assembly GCA_038380435.1). Classification (NCBI taxonomy): domain Eukaryota; kingdom Metazoa; phylum Arthropoda; class Arachnida; order Araneae; family Heptathelidae; genus Ryuthela; species Ryuthela nishihirai. The sequence goes on from JAWZYU010000012.1 coordinate 55,869,110, forward strand.
AATCGGTGGTGCATCATTTGCAATAATTCATGAGTTTTAAGTCGTATCTGATGGGAATGCTTTATTCTGGGGAGGGGATTAAAAGTGCAAAACAATAATTTGTTGTTTAACAGCATGTTCAGACAAAAATTATTGTCTTTGTGTTCTTGGGTTTTCATAAATTGTGAAGCTGCAGTTTGTTGTTTAAACAGTAAGCACTTGTTAAAATAGCTGTTGGCAGAAAAACACTTCATAGTCCTCTAGTGCCTTTTTTTATGCAACATAGCAAAACAGTGCTTTTTGATTATTCTCACAACCTCTAGACAAACAATCCAAACACTATTTTCTACAAAAAATATATATATATTTGTTACTGTGGCAATGATAATTTGAGTTTACACAAAATGCAACATACTGTTACCATGGTAACAATAATTTTCATTTTAAACAATGCAATAGATAGATTTGCCCCCCACCAAAAAAAAAATCCTTCACAACTTTTAACTCTTTTATGGTTCAAGACAAATATAGATGTTGACAGAATCTGAAATGAGAGGTCCAAGACATGTTAAATTTTAGTACAATTAAAAGACTGATTTAAAAAAAAAATAGAAATTTCAGTTTGAAAATTTTCTTCATATGTCTTTTTAAAATACATAATTCAAATCATTCGATGCATATTTAAGTCAAGTTCATTCGAAGCATATATTATTGACTACAATATAAATAATATGTTAAAGCCATCTGATTGCCATTTCTTAGAAATGCTTATGGTATTGCTGATTTGTTTGTTAACCTTATCCTTTGATGAAGCAACCTTTTGATTTAAGCTCAAATTTGATTTGAACTATTATCAACAAATTTTTCTTAAAGTTTTGAAAATATCATGAAATTTAGCAAAAAAACTGCTATTTTTGAAAACTGAAGATTTTGGAAGTAATTACGAAGTAATACCTCTGTTTATTTTGCCAGTTTTACACTCTTTCCACTTTAAACCTGTTTCACTTTTCCTAGAATCATTTATATCATTTTTCTCAGCATCCTATGCTTTTTCCCGCTCTTCAAATTGAAGCTATAACTAAAAAAATGTCTTCATAGCGAAAGCTTTTTGAAGACTGGCAGCAATGCAAGGCATCACAAGAGAGGAGGAAGTCGCAGGTATTCTAATTGCTTGCTCACACATGTAAGATTGAGGAGAGTCGTCTGCTAAGTGGCTGAATTGCAAGTTGTTTACATGGATGATTTAAGTCCAAATACTTTCCCCCAACATATTGGATATGAATTCCCTTTATAAAGTTAGTATTTTTTTCCTTTTTATCTCGTTTTCTTTGAAAACAAGATAATAGTTAACTTTATTGTCTGTGTGTAGACATCAAACTTTTTTGTTTACAGAGATATATCAAAACTTCTTTTTGGGTTGGAGGTATTGAAAAAATATTATGATATGTGCTTTCAGAATCTCTCTAAAGCTATAAATATGCCCTCCAGCAGTGGAAAAAAATCGAATTCCAAGCATTGTATTTATAATAGAAATTTGAAATTTTGATGGTGGAATGTGAAGGTCGTGAAGTTTTCATTGCTAATAATAAGTTGACCCCTTCAACCCAGAGGGGGATGGGAAAACACATCTTTTTCATTGTAGCAGATAATTGTTTGTTTTTAGAGATAAACAAAAAATTTTTTTTGGGTTAGATAGAAATTGATAAAATATTATGATTCACACTTTGTAAATCTTCCGAAAACTGTAATTTCACTCTCTACTGGTGAAAAATTTGCAAATTCCAAAATTTGAAACAAATGATTTAAATGACATATTTAATCTAGAAATTTTAAATTTTGGTGTTGGAATGTGAATATCATAATGTTTCCATTGGCAACAATGAATTGACCTCTTAGACCCATGGGGTGGGTGGGTAAATACATTTTGTTTGTTTTATCAGATAATTGTTTGTATTTAGAGATAAATGAAAAATTCTTTTTCAGGTTAGATTGGAATTGATAAAATATTATTTTTCGCATTTTCAAAATCTTTTCAAAAACTGTAATTGCACCCTCTAATGGTGGTTTCAATGTTCATTTGAAATTTTGGAATTTTCAATGTATTAATGATAGAAATGTGAAATTTTAATGGTGGAATGTAAATGTCATGAAGTTTTGATAGGAAACAAATGAAAATGATAATAGAAAACTCTTTTTCAGTTTGATTGGTACTAATGAAATATAATTCGCATTTTTCAGATATGCAGCAGTTTTAATTATATATATATAGATCTTTACAGATCACTAAAGTGATGAAATGCAAGAGCTGTTTTTGAGTTTTATTAATAATATACATGGAATAGAAATTTTAAAAATATAATGATAGCTTTTAACAGATTTTCTACTGAAAGCAATAATCTACCCACCTTTCTGAGAGAAGTGTGGGAAATGCAACATTCTAGATTTAAGAATTAAAAGACAAATATTTTTATGTTGTATAATTACTAATGAAATAGTATTTGCATTTTTCCCCATCATCTGCTAGCTCAAATTAAAACTTAAAAAATGAAACAGTAGGTAAAGGGAAAAACTTATTTCTCTTTGAAAATGAGATTTTCATATGTTTCCTTCTAGTTTTAATTTAAACCTTAGTTTAATTTTTGTAGATTTACATTATTTTTTGTAAATTATTGAACTTTCAGTCGACATTATCAATTTATTTTTTTTAATGTAATTTTGCTATATTGGATGGCTGCCAGCTTACATTTGTTGCTGTGAATATTTTATTTAACATTGCATTAGGTTATATGTTAATTTTTCTATTATTATTTCTCCATTTTGCAGTAAAAGAATGTTGACCTTGTATCATTTGCTGAAAATGAATGGCCTTTAATATTCATTTTCAGCAAATGATACAAGCAGATGGAAAAAATATGGAAGCAAAAAGGAAAAAAATATGGAAGAAATCAGTCCTTGTGTGGGAGGGCAATTTCGGCAAGTGTTTTTAACCTGTCTCCCAACACTGAGGATGTTTTACTCCCTCCTCTCCCTTTGCAATTTTTTTTTATTTTAAATTGCAAATTTTTAAGTTTATATTGAAAGGTTTTAAAAGTATTAACTCCCTTCCCCTATTAACTTGCCTGTGCCACTCTGACAATGTAGATGGGATTTTTTTTTTTGCTTTGGTGTGGTCAAAATTCAACACTCAAAAAAAAAATTTGCGATGTTTAGTAAAGAAAGTGCTAATTTCATAAACAGGACAGAAAAATCTCATTAATGTGAGCAATCTAGGTCACATTGTGTAATGCTGGCCCATGTTTTAAAATATAACACACTGAAAAGAATAATTTAAAAGGAATAAAAATCATATTCCAGATAAATATAGTATTCAGGAAGAAATTTCCTTTTGATTAATGTATAATTTAAATGTTTTTTATCTGTCAGGCTTTCCAAAATGAAGCCTCAATTACATAGTCTGATCTATTTTTTTTGCTATATCATGTAAAAAAAAAAGTCATTCAAATCATATGGTTATAAATTTGTGTATTTTTATTTTCATAAAATTCAGAGTTAAATTCTGTTTAATTTGATATATAACATGATCTATTTTGGTTGATTGTTCATTTAAAAAAAAATTGTAAAATTATTTATGACTTCCCACAGTTTGCAAAAAGCTTGGACTTTTCTCAAAGTATAGTACTAAGAAAAAAATTGCAAAAGAAACTAATTTTCTTTCTTCAAGTAATTTTTTTTTGTTATTCAGAAATAAGTGGCATGTTTATTCATACACATTATAATTATTTCTGTCTATTAATTTTTTTAAAATAAATTTTTATTTGCATTTCCAGATATATATTATTACTATGTTACTCTAAAAATGCTCTATTAAAATAAAACTAATCATTTTATGTAAAATATTTTAATTTCTGAAACTTTAGAATTAAATGATGATTAATATAGCATATAACATACCATAATTCCTTTCATTAGTTATTTGGCAAAAAAAAGTTCTAAAGTTAATTTTTCTTTGTTACTGAGCATAGTGAAATATATATAGCCTATGGATGTAAACCAGTTTTTCAGGTGGGACCTTAGAAGGGGTAATTAACCCTTCCAGTGTCCACGTCATCTGTATACGTTTGGAGAATCTGAATTGAGAGGCCAAGGATGTATGTATACGTTTTTAGTACAACAAAAAAAAATCGATTTTTAAAAAAATAAAAATTGCCATTGTAATTTTTTTATATGTAACTTATAAAAATATAAAATTCAGGCTTCAAAAATAATATTTCGTTTTTTAATTTGATGCATATTTTATTAAACTACAATATAAATAATTTTATAAAGCCATCTGATTGCCATTTCTTAGAAACATAAATGGTATTGCCAATTTGCTTGTTAACGTTCCTATTTGCTGAAGCAACCTTCTGATTTAAGCTCACAAGTTTGATTTGAACTATTATCAAAAAATTTTTCCTTCAATTTTTGAAAATATCCTGAAAATAACAAAAAAAAAACACAATTTTTTTTCTGTTTCACACTCTTTTCTGTCATAAACCTATTTCAGTAATCCCAAGTTATTCTTATCATTTTTCACAGCATCCTTCAAATCAAAACTGAAAGTAAACACATCCTTCTTAGAAATTCTGGTTGCACCTGCATTTAATTAGTTATGCTTCACTGAGTCAAACAAGACGCAGATGGCGACACATGCTCTCTCTGTTCCATGTGCTATAAGTGTTTTTTACAGTTTTGGTACAGCATATTGGATACTCTTTGTAAAGTTAGTATTTTTAGGTAGTTTTCATTTCAGTAGATTTATTTTCAGAAATTAGCGATCTTTTGGCATATCGATAAGTATTGATTTTTTTCATAGTTATGTTGTATCGTATGGTGAGCCTACAACTTGTTGCTGTGGATATTTTAACATTGCATTAGGCTATATGTTAATTTTTATTATATTATTTATTTTCATAAAATTAGTAATTAAATTCTGTTGAATTTGGTATATAACATGACCTATTTCTGTTGATTGATATTTTTTTGTAAATTCTAAAGTTGATTTATTTATCTGACTCAGCACAGTTGGCTAAAAGCCCAGAATTTTCTCAAAGTATGGTACCAAGAAAAAAATTACAAAATGAGAAGCATATTTACTTAAAACCAAAAAAGTAATTTTTTTGTTATTCAGAAATATATAGTCATTCTATTCATGTGCATTGTAATCATTTCTGTCTATTAGTTTCTTTTACTATTTTTATTTGTGTTGCCAGATGCATTTTTTACTACATGACTCTAAAAAAGTCCTATTAAAATGAAACATATAGTCTTTTTTCGTCAAATATTATAATTTCAGAAAATCCAGAATTAAATGCTGATTAATTTGGTATACAATATGCAACAATTCCTTTCATTAGTTATTTGGGGAAAAAAATCTAAAGTTAAAGTTTTTTTGGCTGGGCATAGTCAGAAAATAGGCCCCTGGATGGAAACCTGTTTTTCAGCCTGGACACTGGAAGGGCTAATATACACAAAATCAGTGTTGGCAGACAAATGCTTTTGTGCCAGTGATGTTATTGTAACACTTTGATGCACATTTCAACACTATCTGTATTGTCCAAAAATATTTCCTTTAAATATTTCCCGTGTAAGGGAATGGATCTGTCAGATCACTGGCCTATTGATCTGGGCTACTATGGCTATTTTTTCTTTTTTTCTACCCTGCTGAGAAGCGGTCAACCACAAAAGCTCCTAGTGCTAACTATATATACCAATCTGAATGGAATAATGGCTCTGAGCTTAATTGTAGATCATGAATTTGCTGCACTAGTGAGCTTCTGTTGAGGGAAAATCTTCCACTGTGTTTTCTGTTTGTTTTGGGTTGACAGCTCCTTGAATAGAATCATCAAATCTACATTGGAGGAAGTCTTACCAGTGTAATTGGCTTCAGCCTTTGGTAGTGGGGAGGAACAAGTGTTTGTGCCATGCCTAAGATTAGGGGGTTGTTTTATATTCTTGACACTTGCTCTCTCAATAAACAAAGTTTCTTTAAACATCCCACTAACCACTTTCTCTTCATGGGTTCTTGGAATGATGTCCTCACCAAAGAATTCCACTGTTATAACCTAGATATTCTCGGCTTAGAAGAGACCAGATGGACAGATAAAGGTAAGATATTTAAAAATAATCTTAAGTTTCTGTTTTCAGGGAGGGATGGTGGAAAGCATCATCTTCAAGGCATAGCTTTGCTTTTCAGCAGACACGCTAGTTATGCTCTTCTAAGATATGAGTGCATTAATGAAAGGTTTCTTACAGCTAAATTTCTGAGAAGCATTAAAGACTTGAATGTTATCTGTTGTTATGCCCCCACTGAGGATAACAGCAACAATGAGAAAGATGGGTTTTATGGACAACTTCAAGATATTTCGAATTCTGTCAAGAAAAGAGATTCTTTTCTAGACTTGTTCTCCCTTGTTCTAGATGACTTCAGTGCTAAAGCTGGTACTGACTCTGACCTTTGGGAAGGAGTGATAGGTATCTGCAATGGCAATATCTCCTACAGTGAATGCACAGTATTTCCTGCTGTGGTGGCGATGAATTTTTTTCAGAATCTATTAATTAATGTTTTGATCTCCTAAGTAAAAAAAAAATAAAATAAAATAAATACCCCCTCAAGCAGCTGCTTGCCACAGAGGTCTGACAGGAGCCTGTCAGTTTATATACCACAGTAGAAGGTTGAGAGGATGGCAGGACCTCAGCAGAAAAACGACACATACATCCATGCCTAATCCGGGGCTCGAACTCAGGTCCCTTAGATCAGTAGCCAAGCGTGACAGGGAGGTAAACTTAATAGTTTGAGAATAATGAACACTTATTATAAATACAACAACATATATAAGTACACGTGGGTTTCACCAGATGGGCTGCATAAGAATATGATTGATTATATATTAATTAATCATATTCTTATGATTAATTAATATCAAAGCAAGAGCTAGCAAATGGGCTAGTTCTGTTATGAATACCAGGTCATTTAGGGGAGCTGAAATTGGATCTATTACCTTGTCAAAAGTGTCTTGCAACTTAAACTTAAGAAGTGTTTTGTTATGGTTAAATGTGATGTTTTAGTGAAAGGTGTGAATTCAAGATTCATAGCAAAGAGATGAAATAAAGTGTTTATTAACATTGACAGATTTTCTATTAGGAAAGTTGGTGCTCAATATATGAAAGTTACCTATCTACAATTTCTTGTGAAAGAGGGTTCAGCAAGATGAATGTCATTAAAAACAAATACAGCTCTACAATGACCACACAGTTTTAATAACGATGCTAATCAGTATGAATGTGCATCAGTGTAAGAATTCAATCAGTCATGGTCTTTAGATCACTGGTATATCAATGCCAAAGCTCAAGGCATTTACATCGCCATAAACTAAAGTGTAATAAATAATAGTTGCAGGACTTATGGAAATAATTTTTGAAATGCATATTTTGTTGTATCTTTGAAATCTCAGTGTAAATAATGTAAATTTCAGGTGAGTAAGAAAGAAACTAAAAAATAAAAATGATATTACTGATATTTTTATGTATATGCATATATATTTAATTTTATTAAAATTTCTTTCACTGTTTCTAGCTTTTCAGAAAATTTGTAAAACTTTGAACTTATGCATCAAATATTGTTCTGGTTCCTATAAATAATATACAAATATGTGTTGCATTTCTAGTGATATAATGTTTTTAAAATTTGAAAAAAGGTATGCCATTTCAAATTTTAAATTTTTTCATTTCTTGACTAATTTCAGGATAAAATATCAATGGGCAGGCTTTTGGCATTATTGCTTATTTTGTTTCTAGCCTATCTTCTGTTGCCTACTAATGGATGTAAGGAAGCTGTATGTGCATCCATTGTTAGTAAATGCATGCTGACTCAGTCTTGTAAATGTGATGCAAAAAACACCTCCTGCAGTAAAGATTGCTTCTTTTGTCTAGATTATCTGTATACAGAATGCTGCTCATGTGTTGGTGAGTGTGTTAAAACATAATTACATTTTATCACACATTATAATGTTTAAATCATATATAAAAAATTTTTGTTTATTAATATAAACTCCTAAACAATTTTGATATTGGTAATTATTTTTGTTCACATTTTCACTGTTAAGCTGAATTGTGTAACTTTTGCATCCTGTAGAATAATATCAAACAGTGTTTACAACATAAAAGCTGATTTACAGTTTTTCTTCATATTACAAAGTGATGTTATGTTACCTAACCTTGAATTCAGTATTCCTTAAACCCTTGTGGAATATGCTGATAGGTAATTAAATATTATTAACTTTATGGTGGATCTCATTGGTGCATACTTTACAATATTTTGGAACATTGAAGATTTGATATTAAAAGTAAAATGTTTTTTGCTGATACTAATATGAAATTTTGAATAAGCTCACCTTGTAAATCCTAAGTATTAGTGAATATTTTAATGTAATATGCCATAATTAATGTGTGGAAAGAATGCAAGCCCCCAGCAGAAGGACAAAACAAGAAAAATATCCATGTCTTATCTAGAGCTTGAATTCAAGCCTCATTCATCTGCATTCAAGTATGCTAATCACTTGGCAACCTGTATTGCAATGTTGTAGTATATTGTGGTATGGCGCCAATGGTAGGTTCCGAAAATCATCAGGGAAGAGTTTAAAGTCTTAGTGGAAAAAAGATGAGCCGGCATTAGTTCAATCGGAAAAAATACTCTGGCATGTTTCTGGAGAGATGCGGGTTCACGTCCTGTATGTTGTCAAATTTTTTTCCACAAAATATTTATTGATATATTGATGTTAATATATCAGCCAGGTAATGCTGGTGACCTTAAACATAGGTGACAATCACAGGTATTGATGATTGTCACCTATTGTCACCTATGGTGATTGTCACCTATGTGTAAATGAGATAGATTTCGATGGTGCTTTTCATTTTATACCAGTATTTTGATATAAATTCCAATGCATGCTGATAAATTTTACATTTTTTATGACTTAAGCAGCTAATTTTTCAATATTTGGTAAGTGTAATAAAGATTTAGTGGTTTTATTCTAATTCAAAAAGTAACTGGAAGAGTTCATAAATTGGCCATGCCAAATTTTTGAATAGCTACAAATTAATCTACAAAATGTCTGTGAAATCTGAGGTCTTCATATATTCACCCATCTAATTGACCTTGAATGTTCTCACTACATAGAAAAAGATTTTACCATTTGGGCAATGCAATGCACTGTGGGAAAATTATGTTAAATCTTTTGAGATGTATTGCACATACTGATATTAGTTATTTTTACTCTGTATTTTGAGTTATTTTACATTGCATCCTGTATGTATTTTGTGGATGAACATTGTGAGTATGTTTTTATGAATTATGGATACAGAAGTCATGTTGAGTGTTGCAAATACATATAAAATTTAAAAACAGCAATACTTATAATAGATTTAACACAGTTGAATTAAATTTAAAAGTTAATCACTATCTGAGCTGTTTAGTATCATTTTAGTGATTCAAAAATAGCATTTTTGATCAGTGGATACAGGATGGTACAGATGTTAGTCACTTCTTTTAAGTGAAGTAAGTCCTTTCCTGTTACACATGTCACTCAATTATATTTTAACCATGATCATTTAATATGTCTAAACTTGTAAAGTCTTCATCAGAAGTTATGGAAATTGTTCTACTTTGGAGATTATATCTGTGTATATGGTTTGCCATGGGTGATGCTGTTGCAGTTTTGTGGCCCTGCTCACATGCTTTGGATAGGGGTAGGGTTGTGGATGCTTTTTCAGGGTGCTGATCGAGGAGCAGTTTCCATGGGTGGGGTGGATGGTAAATTTCTTTGTTACAGCACAATTCTCTGTGTTGATATATCACATTCAGTCAGATATAATCTTCAAAACAGAAACATTTCCACAACTTCTGATGAAGACCCTTTACAAGTCAAAACATGTTAAATGATGGAGTCAAATTATAATTTAATGACTGTGTAATAGGAAAGGACTTACTTCACTTACTATATAAGAAGTGACTAACATTTCTGTCATCTTGTATTATACTAACTGATGAAAAATATTTTTTTTATATCATTATTCTGAAGATGTTATTTTGAATCGAATCTAGTGGTTTAGTTTCGTTTAAAATGATACCAAACATCTTAGATAGTGATTAACTTTTTAACAATAATATTTGTTTATTTCATACTTTTGGATTTATTTTTTAATGTTTTCCTTTGTATGAAGATGTTATATTTGTGCATTCTTTCAACAGATACAGTGTAGAATTATGAAAAATTAAAACATGTTCAGAAATGATTAGAGCAAAACTTTATGAAAAGTATCACACTTGGCTATTGATCTAAGGGACCTGAGTTCGATCCACGTCCCTTAGATCCATGGATATATGTGTCATTTTTCTACTGAGGTTTTGCCATCCTCTCAGACCTTCTACTATGGCATATAAACTGACAGGCTCCTGTCATACTTCTGTGGCAAGCAGCTGCTTGAGAGGGTATTTATTTATTATTATTATATTCAGTCAGAGGCAGGCAGCTAATAGAACAAATGCACACAGTGACAGGACAAAAAGAAGTTGGTGCATTCCAGGGCTAATTTGGTACAACTGAATACTACTACTGAATACTATACTATGTAGTTGAAATAGAAAAATCATTATCAGCAAAAGAAAATTTCGGTAACAACAGTTTGGAGAAAGTTCAATGTCTAGAGTGGACTTATTTCAGCTGTTTTATTTGCAATGCTAAAAGACTGATTCAATAGCTTCAATCCAAGTACATATATAACAATATAAATAAGGGTGTTTCAAGTAAGTTTTGATTTAATTATAATTTTCCTTTATACTGCATGTTTGTTGCTAATGAATCAGTCTTTCTATATTTCTGAAAAATGCAGTAGGAGTTAATGATGCTACTGTAATTAACTCCTACTCGTAAAATATGTAACACTCTCTGAAGATGATAACGAAAGGTCATTGAAACCAGTAAGGGACTAGAACTACCTTCAGTGATATCCATGATCTTTAGTGCATCTCTGCTAAAAATACTTGATTTTGTGAACTTCACTGTAAAAGATGAGTATATGCAGAAAACCCACACCCACAGTAAAACTGAAATTGCGAGTGGGAAGGCCCACAACAGAGTTTGAATGCACCAGATGCCAACAGAGCAAGGGATGCAGACACCCAAAGTTGGTAAATCCCTTATGGACTCTAACATTATTTGAACTATAGATTTTACAGGTTAAGAGTTAAAGTATATTGTATAAGGGACAAGATTAGATTATAAATGCACTAATAACTTCAGCTATTAGTTTTCAAAATCACCAATCAGTTGAAAAATTGTACAACCCTTTGTTTAATTTTGTTTAAAACACCTTGTGTCTGTGGTACTATTTTCAAAAGTTACCATTGCAAATTATAGCTTCTTGTTGACATCTGATATATTTGTGTTATTTTTGCCAAAGATTATGATTTAAAAAAGTAATGTTTCAAATACTTATATATTTTAATTACTCTTCATAAATAATTTTAGTTTATTGTTTTATTTGCTAGTATTTGATCATTTCCGATTCTGATGTAAATGAAGTAGTTTAGATTTTGATTTGTTCTAAGCAGTAGTTGCAGTTTGTGCCAAAAACTTTAGTGGCAACTTTGGTTTGCACAGGAATGTCACCTCAAATCTGTTGGTTGCTATCTTCCTTTCCAGCAGACATGTTTTAACAGATCTGAAGATACAGTTTTTATCAATATCTTATTAAAATTTAGGTTCAAGGTTCAAGGTGTTGTAAGTATTGGTGAAATTAGCCTCCAATAAGGGCCTCCCTACACCAGTCACAACAGAAGAGCAAGATGGTAGAGGCAGAAAAAACTGCCTCTCAGCTATCTCTCGAAGCTAATAAGAGTACTAATCTGGAGAAAGAAATAAAGAAAACATTAGACCTTGCAGAAGAGGCCAATGTTATGAAAAAAATCAGTGACCAGTTGGAAGTGCATTCACTGCAGCTTCACATTGTGGTGATTACCAAGAAGGGAGGTGATGGAGTAGTTGGTGGTTCCGATAGCATGAAGCTCCCAGAACAAAGCTTCTCTTCCAGCATTGTAGCGGGAGCAGTTCAGCAGAATGTGGGATACAGTCTCAGGTGTGCTGCAAGTGACACAGTTTGGACTGTAAGCTCTGCCAAGAGTTTGAAGCGTAGAGTTGCTGTAGATGACACCAACTCGGAGACGATGAAGGAGGGTCTCCTCAAATCTGCGGAGAGTGCCGAAGTTAGGAGCATAGGGAAGGGTTAACCAGGTACCTGAATGAGGAACAGCTTCTGTCCTGTCACTGGGCAAGACGATACTGGCTCGTCAGTTGTGAGACAAAACTCCTGCAGTCGCTGAAAGAGAGAGAGGGTAATTAGTTACTCACCTCTGACTCTCCAGCGTCTCTGCAGTGTGATCATTGAGCTCATTGCCATGTATCCCTACATGGGAAGGGATCCATTGGAAGTGAACCTTGATTCTAGCAGAAGTGACCTTGGAGCAAGTCTCCGTTATCTTCTGGATGAGGAAGGGGTTGCAGCTCTTGCTGTCTCGCTTCTGGATAGTTTCCAAGGCTGACTTCGAGTCACAGAGGATGAAAAAGTTGCCACTCTCGAGGCTGAGGATGAAGAGTACAGCTTCAAGGATATCATGAAGTTCTACACATGTGGAGGAAATGAGATTCAGGAGACAGAAATCTCTGGCAATGCCCGTATCATGGCAAAGAGCAGAGGCAGCACATAGCCTGACCCAGTCCACAGATCCATCAGTGTAGACCTCAATACATCCCTCATATAGTGCAGTGACATAGGAGGTGGAGAGAAGTCTGATGGACACTGGATCTTTCGATCTAGAGATGGGACAGTGACATTGATTGTAAGATCACTGTTCCTCCAAGGTGGAAGGTCAGGGAAGAGCATATTGCCAGCAGTGGAGCTGGCAGGGACTACTCTGTCATAGAAGTCAGTGGCAGACATGGCGATGACAGAATCTGGCCTGTCTTACAACTTCCTGAGAAGCTCATGGTTAAAGTGGAGGGAATGGGGTCTTGAGTGATGACACAGTATATCTCCCTTCCTGTGCAGGTGGAAAGGCATGTCATCAGCCTCTGCAATGACTCACATTTGGTGTGTTAGGGCAGAATCCAAGACAGAGGAGCAGAGATATAGGGTGTATAGTGACCAACTTGCTCAGCAGTGAAGCAGAGGCATTTGTTCAGAAAGTGACCACTGTAGTTGACACGGGAGAGGATCAAGTGCCAGTACAAGACCAGGAGGGTCTTGCAGTAACTTTCCCAGTAGGTACCAGCAAAGAAAGAATATATTTCTCTGCACAGTGGCAACTGTCTTAAGATGCTGGATGTGAGGTTCCCAGGTCAGCCTGTTGTCCAGAACCACACCAAGGAACTTATGCCCTTTGATGACCTTGATGTGGTCTGGCCCTAGCATGAGGCCAGGGAAGGTGGCTGGAAAGTGTCTCTTCATGAGAACCATGGCCGCAGTCTTATCAATGGAAAGAGTGAGGTTTAGGTTGTTGAAGAACTTGTAAACCATGGATACAGCTTGTTTCATCTTGAACTGAGCATAGGAGGGGTTCTGGCTAGGAAACCAGATGCAAATGTCACTGGGCAAGACGATACTGGCTCATCAGTTGTGAGATCTGGATACGGCTCAGCAGTACCTGATTCATGGAAGGCAACACACATCGTGCCTATCTTGATTCATGGAAGGCAACACACTTCTGGATAGTTTCTTACTATCCAGAAGGTATTTCCAGAGATCTCCACCTCCTATGTCACTGCACTATATGAGGGATGTATTGAGGTCTACATTGATGGATCTGTGGACTGGGTCAGGCTATGTGCTGCCTCTGCTCTTTGCCATGATACGGGCATTGCCAGAGATTTCTGTCTCCTGAATCTCATTTCCTCCACATGTGTAGAACTTCATGATATCCTTGAAGCTGTACTCTTCATCCTCAGCCTCGAGAGTGGCAACTTCCGTGTAGATGGAAATACCCACTCTATCCTCAAGTTGAGATGGTAGGCCTGACAGCAAGATGTTCAGTAACATCAGGCTGAGGACACCCCCTTGAGGTACTCCATGATTGATAGTGTGGGAGGCACTGTGTGTTGCCCAGCTTCACACAAACTGTTCTGTTGGAAAGGTAAGCCAAGATCCAGTGGATGATATTGCCTCTGAGACTGAGATCATGGAGCCTGCAGAGAATATATGAGTTGGGCAGGGAGTCGAATGCCTTCTGAATGTTGAAGAAGACAGTGATTGTAATCTGTCCCTCGGACAGTGCTTGATCAGCAGTGGAGGTGAAGTCGATAAGATTATCAGACATGCACCTCCCTTTGCAGAAACCCAAGAGGATGTCAAGGAGAAGGTCCTTGGACTCTAGATACCATTCTAGGTGTCCAAGGACCAGTCTCTCTAATATCTTGCAGAGGCAAGATGATAGAGCAATGGGCCTGTAAGATAACAGCTCAGTGACAGTTATTCCCTGCTTCAAGATAGGCACGATGTGCCTATCTTGATCACATGCCTTCCATGAATCAGGTACTGTGCAGATGGTCCAGGAATGATAGAAGGCTTTAAGAGGCACAAGCAGAGCCTTAGGTGACAGGTTAGCTAACTGAGTATAGCTGACGCCGTCAGGGCCTGGGGCCAATGAACGCTTCGAAGCCCCAATTGCAGAGATGAGTTGCTGCAAGGTGAAAAAATTATCATAGCAAGGCTCAGTCCCAGAGCAGGACTGCTGAGCCGTATCCTGATCAGTCACTGGTGGGGCAGGAAGGGAAGACGTGAGGTGCCGCAAGAAGGCATTAGCAGTGGCAGCTAAATCCTCCCCATGGGACAGGGCAGGGTTATGGAAAGGGAGGGCATGCTGTGGCTTCCCTGTCAGGTTCCTGATGCACTTCCAGATTTTCCCAGAAGAGGTGAAGACATTGATGCTGGAGCAGAAGGATTGCCACCTGAATCTTTCACAGTGATTCAGGTACCTTCTGATTGCAGCATATAGCCTTCTAGCTTGAAGAATGTCTGGAAATCTACCAGAGTGGCAGGTGTGCCTTTTGGCTCAGCGGCAAATGGTGCGAAGCTGCTTATAGTGGAAATCTGGAGGAGGAAGATGCCCAGGGGTTGAGGTCATAACAGTGCAGGCATCAGAGGCAGCAGTGAGGGCCTCTGACACTGCACTGAGATCTGTAGCTTCGATGATGGCGAGTCCTTCAGATGAGATCTGCTGAAAGAGCTGTCAGTCGGTAAGCTTCGACATTCTTCTCGGAGCTGCACATCCCTTGGGAAGCAAGGAGATGTGCAGTGGGAAGTAGTCACTGCCCCAAGTGTTAGGGTCAACTGACCAGCTGAGGCTTTGACCAATGCTGGAAGAACAGAGGGTCAGATCAATGGCGATGTAGGTACTTGGAGGTCTGTAAAACATAGGCTAGCCGTCATTGGCGATAAAGGGATTGTGCTGCAAGAGGACATTCTTGATATCCTCCCTTCACTGATCACTGATGTATCTACCCCAGGATGGACTGTGGGCATTAAGGTCCCCACACAATGCCTCAGATAAGTTAAACATATAGCTGCCCCAACTAAGCTACATGGTTTAGTTTACAGCTTGCAAATAATGTAGTCTAGTAACTGATGAAAAGGTTTTTTTTATCACTATTTAAAACAGATGAAAAGTAACTAAGTTTTTTAATATATCTGCTGAATTTGCATCTTGATTTCTTTCATTCTAGAAATGTGCCCCAAACTCAATGAAGTAGAAAGTCTGAGTCAAAAATCTCATGTTGAAGATCTTGCTGAACCTTTTCCAGATCTGTTTAGTGTGCTTACAGAAGAAAAAGATCGCTTATTTCGCTGGACTTCATACACCTATCCAGCTCAAGTTTCTTTTATCTCACTTGATAAAGAAGTCAAACTTATAGCTGGTATGTTAAACTGTTGATAATTATTATAGATGTGTTATTTTTAAGATAGTGGCATTTGGATATCACAGAAAAAAAAAATTTAAACTCTGTATGGTTATTGAATGTTAAAAATAGATGTGTGTTAGAAATAAATTCTTAATATACCATTTGAGTAATTTTACTATGACTATACACTTCAAGTAATAGATTCTGCAAAATGCTTTTTGTTTTCTGAAAGATATGAAGTGAAATACAGTAACACACTGAACAATGCAACTCACATTCTGATAATAATGAATGATAGTCTCAACAAACATTAAATGTTAATGACTAGGTAAATGTGAAAAACAGCCACCAATCTGCACCTTGGGATCTCGAGTTACATGCCAGTTGAGCTTTGAGTTAAGGTGGGGGTGATTCACACTCGCTTAAGTAAGGTTATGATGGAAATTCTCACTATGGAGCACTATGATGCAAGTTCAAATTGCCAGGTTTAGCAGTGCTTCATAGTACGAACTACCAACACGACCTTATTTAAGCAAGTGTGGATTATCACTGCCTTAGTTTAACTGGTAGAGCAACTGATATGTAACTAGGAGATCCAGATTTTGAGAAGTGGCTGGGTAGTTTTTTGCACACTTGCCTAGTCATTAATGCTTTAATATCTATTGCAGACATCGGCAACCTTTTTTGGCTGCGGGTCAAAATCAACCAAAATGTGACTATTAAGAAGACAGTTCGGGTCAATGGGTATTTTCATTTTAAAACAGTCCGTTAGTGAATAATAAGATAAATTTTATTGAGAAAACTATTACAATATGCTTTTAAACTCAAAACATAAAAAAAAACAAAATTATAATTCTAATTATTATAAAAACAAATATAATTGTCAAGTTTTAGTTCATTAATAATTTATGAACTTTATTTATAAGTGTTTTCTTCGTTATCAATGGCTCCCCTGATGCTGAATTTGTGACGTCAATTTAGTTGATACTCATTCATACTTAGTCACCTTAGTTATATTTCATTCATACTTAGTCATACTTAGTCACCAGTTGGTTCATACTTAGTCACCTTAAGACGAATACAAGCGTCTGAATTTTCAGTAGTTAATCTGCCCCTGTTCTTACTTAAAATAAATTTCATGTGTGAAAATATTTGTTCATATTTATAAGTAGAACCGAACGCAGACAAAATGGCAAAGCCAATTTTTTTCAAAGATGAAAACTTCGTAGGAAGTGATGCCCAACACGATGATATCGTGAGAAGATGATTATCTTCCGTGTTTTCTAATCTTTCCGCAATGTCTTGAACCATCCGTTGATTTGTCCGTCCACAATGTTGAACTTTTAAAATCAATCATTTTTAAACTTAAATTGTCAATTTTAAGATATTCAAAATACTACAAATCTAAAACATTTTCCTCTATTTCATCGGGCTTTATTATAAATGTAAACATTTCGCCGTGCTTCTTAAAACTTTGAAATCTACTTTCAAATTCACTTTTAATCTTCAGGATACAACTTTCGAACGTATTTAGATTGCTTTCATCGATATTTTCTTTCTCATGTTGGCTTTTTAGTAAGGGAGAGAAAAGAAATATTTTAGTTTTTATGTCAGTTTCAAATATTAATTTTGAACAAAAACTCTTCCATTCCTCGTACATTTTCAAAATTGTGTGGTTATTTCCTTGGATTCATACGTTGAAATCATTATAACGGTTCATTATGTCTGTTAAGAACAAAAGTCTTAAAAACCATTGTTTATCATGAGCTCGGGATCATTTTCACCGATTTCGTAAAGAAATATTTGTATATCATCAAAGCACTCTACAAATCTATTAAGAACTTTGCCTCGACTTAACCATCATACTTCAGCATGTAACAGTAAATCTCCTTATTTCGATTCAAATTCCTCCAAAAAAGCTTTGAAGCGCCTGTGTGTTAACCCATTTCTTCCCAGTGTTGCGTACATGCAACACTTTTGTGTTGCGTGTTAAATGAAATAATGCAGAAATATGAATGCTTGAAATAATGCAGATTATGCTACTATTATGTTTACGATCTTAACAGCCTTTTCCATTACATCCTTAAGTTGTTGCGTAGATGTCTTTGCAAATAAATTTTCTTCATATGATACAATGGAATGATAAAAGTGGGCGGCCAAGTTCATTTTCCATTAGTTTCACAAGTCCAACATTTTTTTCTCTCATAGCTGGAGCACCATCAGTTGTTATGGAAAACAATTTACTTTTTAAATCCAATATATTCCCATTTTTGAAATTTATAACCTCTTGTACTTGACGGAAAATATCAATGCTTTTGGTCGTGTCATTCATTGAAGCAAGAACGCATAGTTCTTCATTGATGTTCAAACTATTTATTGATGCAAATCTAATAATAATTTCCAACCTAGCCATACTATTTACATCGGTACTTTCATTGAGTGCAATTCTAATTACGTCACTAGATAACAAATCATTTTTGACCTGTGTGTCAATATTTTTTGCCATATCTTCAATGTGACGCTGAACTGTTCTGGCTGACAATGGCATTTCTTTAATTCTCTCAATTATTTGTTTTTTATTTGCAAAGTCATTGAACAAGTGTTTGGAACAATTTATGAATGCGTTTTTCAAAAATTTGCCGTCTGTAAACGGTTTTCCGTTGGTACCAATATTAAGAGCTGCAATAAAGCTGGCAGATGTAGCATAATTGTGGCTGGTAACAAATCTCTTCAAAAAGTTATTTTGTTTACCATAATTGAATACACGTTTAGCAATGTATTCATATTTTTCATCATTTGGCATTTCACTCACATCTTTATGTTTTGAAGAAAAGTGTCGCTCAATATTGTAAGTCCTGGTGGTAATTATATCTGTACATAAAGTACATATCAATTTGTCACCATTTTCCATACATCCATACTTTTCAGTCCACATATCTTGAAATAATCTCTTTTTTGCTTTTTATTTGTCCATGGTAATAAAAATAATTATTATTTCTCTTAGGTAACTGTTCTCATGCTTCTGAACTACTGTTTACTCATGTTAAAGACGAAGTAAACGTAGACAAGAGTAGATGCGTGATCAGCAGGTGGGCAGGGCTCCTATTGGTTGGCTGCAGGTGGCACGCAGTCAGAGAGCCCAGCCGACCAATAGGAGCCCTGATCAAGTGCTGATCACACATCTCTCCTGTTTACATCTACTTCGTCTTTAACGTGAATAAATGAACGACACACTTGTCGAGTAAAGATGAAATTCGTTTGGACAATGTCGCTGTATTCCGCCTATGTTAATTTCTGCAACTTTGTAATCAAATCAAAATGTTAATCTTATTATTTATACTTTCTCAAAGTGTTTGTTTCATGTTTATGTTTTATAATTTATTTTTATATATTATATTTTGTTTGTGGAACTCAAGTGGGTCACTTAAAATTATCAAATGGGTCACTTGGTGACCCGCGGGTCATAGGTTGCCAATGCCTGATCTATTGTGACTATTGCAGGACATGAGTTCCATTCTTCATATCAAATGGCTACATCCCAAAGGCAAATATGATTAATAATATTCAATATTCATGCTCAAAACCTCTGATGGTGTTTGCTTTCGAATAACTTGAGATGTAATACTACTTGATACATGTTTATTAATGCATTGTTCTTCAGTATAAATAACATGTGCTGCTCCTTGACAACTTTTGAGCTACATGGTAGTACTTCATATCATTAATTTCCATTATAACCTGGGGCAGGGGTTGGCTCAGTCAATATTGTGCCAGTATCATAATCTGCAGTTCCCCTGGGGTAAGGGTGGCTCAGTTGATGGCATGCCAGGCTCGTAATCTGCAGTTCCCAGGTTCAAGTCCTACCTGGGCCAGCATTGATATTCATCTTTGCAAAATTCTCCATCCTGCCCTTGTTCGGTAGAGGACACCAATGTGCTTGGAAAACCTGCCTTCTGTTGGATGGGATGCTAAGTCATGCCCATGTGTGCTGCAGAGCCATATCCTGTACATGTTAAAGAATATGCTGGATGGTGTTGATAGGAGGCTACCATCTTTCTCTTAACAGCTGTCCAGTGGGTCCTCTCCCCCCAACATCTGAGCCATGGGGTTCCTTGTGACCTGGCCATTTAGCCCATTGTATGCAGAAAAAGTGCTGTTCAGAGGTAAAACAACCAACTCTGCAGTTCCCAGGTTCAAGTCCCACCTGTGCTAACATTGATATTTATCTCTGCTAACCCCCATCTTGCCTTCAGTCAGAGAGAACACATCAGTGAGCTTGGAAAGCTGGCCGTCTGTCAGATGGGATGTTAGGATGTTTAGCTGTGGCCTTATGCACAGAGAGCCATATCCTGTGCATGTTAAAGAACATGCTGGATGGCCTTGACAGGAGACTACCATATGTCTTGTAACAGCTGTCCAGTGGGTCCCCTCCCCCCAACCGTCTCTGAACCCCTAAGTCCTTGTGACATGGCCATTTAGCCCATTCTGTGCAAAAAGTGCCACTCAGAGGTAAAACAATTCAACCATCATAACTTAAAGTGTGAATTGCCATGCTTTAGTTTAACTGGTAGAGCAACTGATGCATAACCAGGAGATTCAAGTTTGAGTCTGAGAAATAGATTGATGGTTATTTTTCACATTTGCCTAGTTTATTAACAATAATACCCTGTTTCATAATGGGAATGAATTTCTGGAAATAGGAATGCTAACTGAATCACACATCTACTCCTATTATGCAGAATTATTTTAGCGTAGTCCTTACAGAGATGAGTTCCTAAGCTTATTATTTGTAACCTATTTTCAAAGTATCAGTGTTTCATTTAGTTATTGGAATAATATTACAGATAATAAACATGATTTTAGAAAATAAAATAGCTATGATTTTAAAATTACAAACTATCCTGAAAGTATATTTTATTATACACACTCACCTAATAACATTTGGGTCCACCTTTCGCCCTTACAACAGCAGCAATATGTTGTGTCATGAACTATACCTAGATGTTGGAAATATTCCAGGTTATTGCAACCCACAAAGCCATATGTAAGCACGGAGAGTTGCTGGTAGTGGGTTTCAGGTTCGAATGCATCACTCCATTTCATCCCACAGATGCTCAATAAAGCTCAAATCCAGAGAGAGAGAGGGCCATTCAAGGGTTGTGAACTTGCATGAATCCTTCACCAAATGTGAGTGATGAGATGGGGCATTGTCTTGGAGAAAAAAAGGCATCCTGCTGTGGGAAATGTATAGGCCTGAACAGGTGTAGGTGGTCGACGAGTATGTCAGCATAGTCTTGTATGGTGATGGTAGTCTCAATAGTTATAAGGGCCCCAAGATGGCTCATGTAAACACTCCCTAGAACATTACACTGCCTCCACTGGCCTGTAACACCCTGACTTGACCATGGTCCACTACTTCATGTGGTCAACTCTCATCAGTGTGTTGTAGATGAAACCTCAATTTGTGGGAACAAGCTACCCATTTCCAGTCTTCCATGGTCCATTGGCAATGTTGCTTTGCCTCCTAACAGCCTCATAACCCTGTGACATGTTGTTAATGATGTTGCTTGATGTGGGCATTGGCTATCATGCCATTGTATGTCGAATGGTCTTTGCACAAACTTTCATATCTGTCTTGTCATTGAATACCAACATTATCATCTGTACTTCGGCCCTCCATTCTGACATTACAATATGGGAGAGGTGCCACTCACTTCAAACATCAACCACCGGGTTATGGCACATTTTTCCCGGCGGCTGCTGGTTTAGATGTAGTTCTGTTACACACGTGATGGTTGCACACAGAAATCCCAGATGTTCTGCAGTCATGGATATGGATCAACCCTCTTCCTCACACTGACTATTTTCCCACAATCAATTTTATCATGTCACCATGTTTATCCATCATTTGTATGTACATTATGCAGCAGGTAAGTATCTGACTTGTTCATAGTCAGCAAAAAATTTTGGGATGAAGTAGGGCAGTGTTGGTTTCAACAAGATGGCATGATTGCCCATACTGCAAATGACACACTGGTCATGTTGCAGGAATTTTTTGATCATTTGATTTCAAAACATTTGTGGTCCCCAAGATTCCCAGATATTACTCCTCCAGATTTTGTCCTTTGGGGATATTTCAAATGTGTAGTGTTTCAAAATAATCCTCATACACTTGAAGACTTAAAGGCTAACATTGAAAGAGAGATTTTAAACATAAGAAAAAAAAATACGAAAGGTGGCTGCAAATGTCATGAAACGCATGCGAACCTGTATCCAGGCTGCAGGAAATTACTTTCAACATCTGTTGTAAAGGTATATAAAATATATGTCTAATTTGCATCTTTTGAAATTTGTGTCTTTTGTCAAGTTTAAATGGAAAAATACAATAAAGGGTTGCGTCCTTTTTGAAACACCTTGTATAATAATTGAAGCACAGAGATAATAGCAATTAGGAATCATCAACCCTCCCATCCAAGAACATAAAAGTGACAAGGAGAGTGCAGGAATTCAAAGTACCTCATTTCAAACAGTGCTGGAACTCCAACATGTCATGCTGTTTGCAGAAGTAAAGTTATTAGAGAGGATTAGAAAGGGATTGTCAAAAGATGGTGTCCATTCTTAAGGAGTGAAATGAGGAACAATGATATGTGTGGTGCCTTCAACTGTGATGGCTTACACTACTCAACTGATGTGAATGATTGAGGCAAGCATGTGAGTAACTGTCAGCTTCATATAATGGCTTAATATAATGGCCATGCAGCAGTTTTTTTTTTTTCATAGAAAAATTGGTTTGAGAGCAAAAAGCATTATAATGAATCAATATTATATGGGGCAGTATTGCACAGAGAGCAATGCACTAGCCTTACTAGCAATAAGAAAAGGCTATACTGCCTTTTCTTATTGCTAGTAAAATAACACTGATCTTAATATGGCTAATTATAATGGCTGAAGTAAAGCCTTTTCCAACAGAATATTTTAATATTTGAAAAAACTTTTGTCAGGACAAATTGGATTTATAAGGCTTGTTTTATCATATATTTTCAAATTTGATAATATGCATTAAGTTGTGAATAAGATGATTGCATTGTAGCTAAAAAAAACTCTCAAGGTGCTTTCCATGCTGTTTGCAGAAGTAAAGTTTATTAGATGCTTACCATAGAGATCTAACAGGAATTTGTCATTATTGTTAACCATTAAGATGCCAGATGGCTAGGATTTTTTTGGATTTTTCCCAACATTTTTGAAATGTCTTGGACAAGAGTCATCTAGATGCCATTTGTCCCAGAAATGGGAAAATGAAAACTGTCATGCCAAATTAGGACAGACGTATTTATGAGATTTTTTGCACCCACTTGTATTGTGAACATGCTTTTTTGTAATTCCACTTACCTATTTTCTTTGATCAGTGGAATTTCGATGCAGTCTATAACCAGTCAGATTTCTGGCTATTAGCTGACAAAACTTTTTCGAGCGTGCTAAACCTGTGTAGAGCTACTAACACTTAAAATCGATTATTGTTAAAAGGCCAAAAAGCCCACAATTTTTCCAATTTGAATTATGTCTGTTTCCATGTCCTGTACACTTGGTTGTATGTTTAAGCATTAAAAGGAACTTAATTACGATATCAGGTTATTGTAATAGAAATTTTTGAATTTGGCAAAGTTCAGGAAATACAAGAGAAAATAATTTTGTTTAATTTTCTTGAAACTGGGATTCATAAAATTAAGCCCTTTTAATGCAGATTCAATTTTCTACTCATATGAATAATAACATATATATTTGTATAATGCATTAAATGTTTAGTTGTTTATTCTCCTAAAAGTTGAAAGCAGCTCAAAATAACTCTGTATCTTAAATACACAGTTTCTGCATTATAAATGTATCAGCTTTTCCTGTTTGAATATGGGACATTGGCTTAATGCTCTGGATTTATTTGCGAATCAGGAGATTGGCTTAACCCTTACAGGGTTGGGTTGTTTTACCTGTGAGGGGACTTTTTTGTACACATTGGGCTAAATGGCCAGATCACAAGGACCCAAGGACTCAGAGAAGGTTGGGGGAGGGGACCCACTGGAACAGCTGTTGGGAGACAGATCATAGCCTCCTGTCAAGGCCATCCAGCATGTTCTTTAATGTGCACAGGGTATGGCTCTCCTGCAATCAGACCATGGCTTAACATCACATCTGATGGATGACAATCTTTCCAAGCCCATTGGTGTCCCCCACTGACCAAAGGCAGGGAGGGGGAGTTTTCCCTTCCAGGGCCTATGTCTTGTATGCAAGTTGACCGAATCCAAAATGAGAGACCGATGACATCTATATTAGTTTTTAGTACAACACGTAAGATTTCAATTTGAAAAAGAATTGTCATTTGAAAGTTTTCTTACATATATATTATAAAAATACATTATTAATGCTTGGAAAATAATGCTTTTTCATTTGATGCATATTTTATTAAACCATGATACAAATAATTTGTTAAAGCCATCTGATTGCCATTTCTTAAAAGCAATATACAGTATTGCTGATTTGTTGTTAACGTTACTCCTATGATGAAGCAACCCCCTGATTTAAGCTTACAAGTTTGGTTTGAGCTATTGACAACAAATTTTTTTGCTTAAAGTTTCGAAAATCTGAAAATTAACAGAAAACTGCTATTTTTAAAAGTGCAAGATTTTGGAAGTAATTACAAAGTACATATCTCTGTTGTTGTTTTGTCATTTTACACTCTTTTCTGCTTTAAATTTCAATATTTCAATATTCCTAGAATTATTTTATCATATATCCCAGCATTCTAGGTGTCATTCCCACTCCTCAAATCGAAACTATAAAAGCTTTTTAGCCAGAGTTTGTTCTAGACTGGCTGCAATGCATGGCAGAGGAAGACACAGGTATTACTAATTGCTTGCTCATGTGCGAGAGCCATCTGTTAAGTGACTGCATGGTAGTTATTTACATAGTTGATTTAAGTCAAATACTTCCTCCCCAGACATTGGATATCATCTCCCTTTGTAAAGTTAGTATTTTATTTGCTTTTTTTTTTATAATTACCATAATTTTCATTTCTGTAGATATTTTCCCATATATTATCGATCTTTCAGTTGGTTGATCTATCAATAGATTATTATCTATTTTTTGAGTTATGCTACATCAGATGTCAGATTACAAGTTGTTGCTGATGTTTTATTTAACATTGCATTATGTTATATTCTAATTTTTCTTGTATTATTTTTTCGTTTTCAGTAAAAAACATCTTATTTCATTTTTTGAAAATGAGGTATTGAATATGGCAGGAAAAAAGGACTTCCTTGACATGAAAATCAGCCCTCATGTGGGAGGGCAATTTTGGCAAGTGTTTTTACCTCCCTCCCCCCCTCTTCTAACACTAAGGGCATTTTACTCTCACTTGAAAAATTTTTATTTAAAAAAATTAAGAATTTTTAAGTTTATATTGAATTGTTTTAAAAGATTTTACTCCCCCCCCCCCTCAATATCTTGTATGTATCATTAGAGTAGCACAGTCATGATTTTTGTTTTTGTTTTTGATGCAATAACTTTTTGGCACTTAGCCAAAATTCAATACCCAAAGAAAAAGAATTCATAATGTTTAGTAAAAAAGAAACAGATAAGAAAGTTAAATTGAAATCTTTAATTCTCTATAACACTATTAAATGCTTTTTAACACTTCAACAAATGTTCTATGCTATTGAGTATCGAAAGTTATTAAGGAGAAATTAAGGTTGTCCAGACTGCATAATTTTGTTCTCCAGGAATGTCTATCCTGAGCTACAACTTCTACATTTAGCCACTGTACACCAATTCTAACAAAGTCCTGTTTGACATTGTTTGTCCACCACATCTAAGTCTCCCCCTTTCCCTGAGGCCTTTAGGTACACTGTTCATAATCCTATTCACCAATCTCCAGCTATGCATACAAGCAACATGGCCAAACGAGCAGTTTTTCTTTGCACAATATGCTGCTCAAAGGAGGTTGCTGACTCCTTATAACCTCATCATTACTCACAAAGTCAAACCACCTGATGCACAAGATACTGTCCCAGAAGCAATCCTTATTCTTCTGTTTATCTCTTGCCACACATCACATAGATCCCCAGATAATTAAACTGGAACACTTGTTCAAGAATGCAGGCATTCAAAACAACTTAATCACCATCTGCTTAACAAATTTTCATCCCTTTAGTTTTCTCTCTGTTTATCACCAAACCTACTCTATTACCAGTCTTATCAACAGCCCTAATGAAAGGATTCATCTCATCAATATTATTAGTTAACAGGCCAAATAATCCACATAATCAAAATCAGAAATTTTCAAATCTGTAGACCAGTTTAGGCCAAAATCTTTTTTGGAAATAATTCTGCATAACATAATCATTAACCACACTAAAGAGAAAAGGTGACAAAATGCACCCCTGTTGAACATCAGAAGCAATGCTAAACTAATTGCTACAATCCTTACCAACTCTCACACATGACTCAGTTTTATTATAGAGAGCTTCCATTATGCTAACCAACTTTCAGGTATTCCATATGATCTAATGATCAACCACAAATAATGATGATTAACCATCGGAAGCCTTTTTGAAATCTATAAAGTTAGTAGCCGCAGGTTTCTGAAATTCTAAATATTACTCAAGAATCTGCAAGTGAAAATGTTTGATCTAGATATCCCCACCACTTCTGAATTCACAGTTCATCACACAAATGTCCATCAACCAAAAATTTTAATTCTATTAAGCACAACTGTGCAAAGAGCTTTATCTGGAACATAAAGTAAACTAATTCCCCTATAATTATCACAAGAACTATGATCATCTTGATGATAAAAAAAGTGCCAAGGCTGTTTCATTCTGCTCGCTTATGCTATTGTAGCACTTAAATGACCTTTCTGATGCACAATATACAGTAAAGCAGCAGTACACTGTAGTCAGCTATGGACTCACATTTTTGGCCAGTAAATGTGATATATCCATTTTTGATCAGTAAACAAGATTAACAAAACTTGGAGAAAATTATTAATGTTTATTTTCACATAAGTTCTTAATATTGCTGAAGTAGAAAAAAAATTCTGAAGTATAGATATATGAAATTGCAGATGACATTTGAGGAACTGCAGTAATTCCTCATTCTACATAAGGGTTATGTTCCTGACAAAACCTTGTATTAGATGAATCCATATTGTGCAAATAATGAACCTCTATGGAGAAAAATGGATTCCAATGTTCCAAAAATGCTTTTTTGTTATTTATTATGCAATTTTTCCCCATTAACTAAGTAAATGTCAGTAGTGTGCAGGATGAAATGTGACAAAATAATGTAGCCCCATGACACTTGTTACTTTACAACACTTTTAAGTATACTAAGTGTATTAACAAATTTCTTGAAAATTTGTTTTTTCTTTTGATCATTGAAGATAATAATATCTTACAGGTATTTTTTTTTCCTTGCTACATCTGGGTATGTGTGGTGCAGGGTTAAATATATGTCTCTGTTTTCTGTAATAACATAAATTTTATGGAAACATAAAATTTTATAGGCCCATTTACTGTTTTACAAGACCACCAGTTACTATGTGATGTAAATGGATACTCAGTTTGCCTGGGATGTACAGTAGAGCTCTGCCAAGCTAGAGTTTGTGTAGATTCTAGATTGCTGTTTATGCAGGTAGAAAGATAATATAACTCATACTGTATGATATTGTTTTTCTCATCCAATATATTTCAGCTACAGCTGACAGCAACATTGGAGGTGAGGGAGGTGAGAGTACACAAGTGAACTGTACAGTTGCTTTTATGTCTCAGTGTATGTCCTGGAACAAATGCAAAAGTTCATGCTCATCTATGGGAGCTTCAAGCTATCGCTGGTTCCATGATGGTTGCTGTGAATGTGTTGGTGCTACATGTCTCAATTATGGTATCAATGAAAGCAGGTAATTTGTTTTTTAAACTGTTTTATTAAAATGTCAAAATATTATGAACTGAACAATATGTTTTTTATAATGTTATTCTATTAAGAATGGATAACAATGTAAGGAATCCTAAAATGTCTTGTGATGGAATCCAGAAACAGTAAAAAAAAAAGATATATATTGAGTGTAGAAAGGAATGAGAATTGTTGCTTTAATTGAATGTCAAGGAATAAATTCCCTGAGTATTGATTTCTGCTATCTCTTGTATTCCACTTTACTCATGCATTTTGTACCTGGATTATGTGTGGGTATTCTCTTAAAAAATTATGGGTATAATACCATTTTCTATGTTTACCAGTGGTTATATTTTATTTTTGCTGTGAAACATGGATTGTAATTAATTGTGGCCACAAAATTCATTTTGTGGACGAAGAACATTTCATTTTCTATTCACTGCTAGACATACTGTTTGTTGCACTCTATAGCTCTCAATTAGTTTGACCTTTAGGTTACAAATGAAAATTAATCCTGGTCACATATCACTGAAAGTATACACTGATTGGCCAAAACATTAAAACCACCTACCTAATATGATGTAGGTCCTCCTCTTGCTGTCAAAAGAGCTCTCACCTAATGAGGCATAGACTTAACAAGATGTTGGTAGGTGTCACTTGATGTATGGTACCATGACTGCAACAGAAGATCCCGCAGTTCCCATAAATTACGTTGTTGGGGTGATGCTGCTTGTACCCGTTTCTCCAACTCAAACCACAAATGCTTGATAGGATTCATGTCCAACGAATTTGGGGGCCATGGCAATAAATGTAATTCCTTATCATGTTCTAGGAACTATTCCTGAACTTTCTTCACAATGCGACATGGGGATTTTGTTGAAAGACACCATCTCTGCCAGGGAATACAGTCACCATAAAGGATGTACTTAGTCAACCATGACAATGACGTTCAGGTAGGTGACAGCGGTCAGAGTTTGCTTTACAGGAATAATTGGTCCAAGTGTTCCCAAGAAAATATTGCCCAGACCATCACACTCTCTCCAGCTGCCTGAATCCATCCCACAGTGCATCCAGATGATAAGGTTTCCGTTTGTAAATGTCGCACACAAGCTCATCCGTCCACATGGTGTAACAGAAAAAGCGATTTGTCTAACCATGCAACCTTCTTCCAGTCTTCTATGGTCCAATGTTGATGATTACGTGCCCACTGCAAGCGTTGATGACGGTGAACGACTGTGAGTATAGGCACATGAATGGGTCTGCGGCTGCAGAGATCCATATCCCAAGAGCTTACAATGAACTGTGTGTTCGGACACAGTGGGCCCTTTACCACAATTGAAATTATGGGTAATATTATCCACAGTAGCCCTCCTGTTGCTGCAGACAAGATGAAATAGCCTGTTCTGACCTCTGGGATCAATGAGGTGTGGTTGGCCCATGCCTTGTCGACTGCTCGAAGTGTCACCTGTTTCAGACCATCTTTAATAGGTACTAACTGCTGCATAGGATGAACTGCCTACCAGCATCGCTGTTTTGGAGATGCCCTTACTGAAAGGCATCTTACCATAATGAGCTGGCCTATGTCAAAATCAGATAAATCCTTTGCTTTTCCCATGATGAGACGAACCGAAATGCTGCCTGCGAGAGCTCTGACCCAGGTGTTATATATACCATTCACGACTTTAGCACATACTATTGATTGGCTGCACATGCACTTCTTTGCTTAACACAGAGGTGGTTTTCATGTATTGTCTGATCAGTGTATATACAGGGTGATTGTGAACTCTTTCAACAAAAAAGAGAGGTGTAGTACACATCAAGATGTACAATTTTTGCAATGGAACCTAGGGTCGCATTCCACTCCTTCTGCCAGAAAAGAGTACTTTAGAAAAACACCACGCATGCACAAGTATTTACAACTGGTGCATGAAAAGCACAAGATGCAAATCAGGTGCGCTGAGCAAGTGCATAGATGATTAAGAACAAACATTTAAAAACGCAGTCGAACCCATTCATCGACATTACCTTGATAACGTTACATGATAAGTGACATATTCGTGAAGGACATGGAAGACTACCTAAATGAGGAATTGCGGATATGCATCTGATATACGGCCAAGCAGGTGGTAATGGATGTGAAGCACAAAGATTATGCCGTGAAAGATTTCCGAATCGTCATATTCCTTACCATTCAACCTTCGCCAGTGTTGATTGAAGACTGCATGCAACTGGCTCGTTGGCTATCTCAATGAGTGATACTGGATGTTTGCGAAGTGTGCGGACACTGGAAATGGAAGAACGTATCTTGCAGTGATTTGCAGAAGTTCCTTCTACAAGTATGCGAGTGGTGTCATCTGAAATGGGAGTTTGTCAAACCTCGGTGTGGAATGTCCTACATGAGGCACGGATGCATCCCTTCCACATGCAGATGGTCCAAGCTTTGAACAAAGATGACTATCCCCACCAGGTAGAGTTTGTTAGGTGGGTGCTCCAGATGAACAATGTTAATTCGCAATTTCCCACATTAGTGTTATTTAGTGATGAGGCACTTTTACCCAGGAATGCATTTTCAACAGTCACAATCAGCACGATGGGGCTCAAGAAAATCCACACGTCACTGACTCTCATAAACACCAGCAGAAATTTGGCATCAACATCGAGGCAGGTAGCCTGGGTGATTGTCTGGTGGGACCTTACCTCTTGCCAGAACGACTGACTGGCACAGTGTACAGTGTGTTTCTGGAGCAAGTGCTTCCTGGTCTGTTGCAGGGTGTTCCGCTCACCACGCGGAGGGACGTGGTTTATGCGTTATGGGGCCCCAGCACACTTTTGCATCGAGGTCCGATACTTTTTAAATGCAACATATCTCGGGTGGTGGATTGGGCATGGTGGACCTGTGGCTTGGCCTCCATGCTCCCCGGACCTCATCCACTAGACTTCTGGGGGCACATGAAAACACTTGTGTATGAGACACCTGTGGACTTCCTGGAAGATCTCGTCGTGAGAATCAGTGTTTCAGCGGACAAGACCAACACCACACCAGGAGTCTACGAGAGGGTGCAACAGTCCTTCATTCGCTGGTGTGGGCTGTGCAGCAATGCCCTTGGATGCCACGTTGAGCAGCTACTTTGAGTCTTTCTCTGACGCGAATGTAATTAAGCAACTCATAAATTGGTTAAGTGCCTTTGTTTTCACTGTTGAAGGATCAACGTGGATATGTAACTTTACACTTCTCTGGCAGACACAGTGGGCCTTTTACCACAATTGAAATTATGGGTAAGCCAGATAAGCCAGGCAATAACCAGATAGAAATTAGTGTCCTATAAAAAGTGAAATGCGATCCTAGGTTCCATTGCAACAATTGGTCATCTTGATGTGTACTATCACCCCTCTTTTTTTGTTGAAAGAGTTTACAATCACCCTGTATACTAGTTATAAAAAAAAATAAAAAAAACCTCAAGCAGCTGCTTGCCACAGAGGTCTGACAGGAGCCTGTCAGTTTATATGCCATAGTAGAAGGTCTGAGAGGATGGCAGGCTCTCAGCAGAAAAAGACACAAACAGCCATGCCTTACCCGGGGCTCGAACCCAGGTCCCTTAGATCAGTAGCCAAGCGCGCTAACCACTCGGCCATGGGACGGCATACTAGTTATACCCATGCCAAATGTTTGGCACAAAACAGATTGATAACTTTTGCCATTGATAAATTCACTCACAGGTTTCCTCCACTTCAATCACAGTCCTGTTAAATGTTTGGCACAAAACATATGTAGATCAATAACTTCATTCACAGTTCTCCACACATACTATTCACAACCTATTTGTCCATTCACAACAAGGTAGGTGATGGCAGCACCCAGAAATCTTGGACGCTTTTCAAGGGATCACTCCTGACCCTCCAGATCACTCCTGACCCACTGCAGCTAGGAATCCTGTACATCTCCCCAAGAGGATTAGAATAAGCAGGACCATCCCACTTAGCTTCAAAATTCATTAATTACTATCATTTTTTAAACTCTGCACCACTTTTTATATATGCAGTGCCTTTCTCAAAAAATAAAAGGATGTAAAACAACTTTTGTGGGTGAAAGTTCACAACTTGTACCTTTGCAGGAGCTGCCTTTCACTTTTGGCATTTAGCCAGTTGCTCCACTCTAGTTGTTATGGTGAATCTGTATTGGTAGCCTGAATTGATACCTTATAATCTTATTGTTTTTTAGCTTGCATAGTTGTACTTGCAGACACATTTAATATTTGGAGACAGATTTTTATTAGTGTCCTATAAAATTACATACATACACACATACATGTACATACATACATAAGTACATACGTATATATACTTATGTACACATATATATATATACGTACATACACCTACACACAGGCTATGGAGGTCCGACCAGACTATGTAATTTTCCTCTCCAGATGTGTCCGTTCTGAGCTACTGCTGCTGCATTTCGCCACTCTAGGCCAATTCTAGCAAGGTCCTATTTGACATTGTCTGCTCATCGCTTTCCTAGGTCTCCCCCTTTTTCTGAAACCCATAGGCACACTGTTTATAATCCTGTTTGTTAATCTGCAGCTATGCATACTGGCAACATGGCCAAACCAATGCAGTTTCTCTCTGCACAATATGCTGCTCAAAGGAGGTTAATGACTCCTTCTTCTAACCTCATTACTTACAAAAATTCAAACCACCTAAAACTTACCTTCTTCTAACCTCATTACTTACAAAATCAAACCACCTAATGCCCAAGATACTGTGTAAGCATCTAAAATCAAAGGCATCAAGTTTCTTGTTATCCTGCTTACAAAGGATCCATGTTTTGCTACCATAACTAGCCTTAGAAAAAACCAAACTATTATACATCATCATCATCATCATCCTCAAGCAGCCATGGGCTACGGAGGTCCAACCAGACTGTGCAATTTAGTTCTCCAAGCAAGTCTATCCTGAGCTACATCTACTGCATCTGGCCACTGCACACCAATTCTAACAAGGTCCTGTTTGACATTGTCTGCCCACCGCATCCTAGGTCTCCCCTTCTTTCTGAGGCCTTTAGGCACACTGTTCATAACCCTATTCGCCAATCTATAATTATTCATACGGGCAACATGGCCAAACCAACGGAGTCTCTCTCTGCACAATATGCTGCTTAAAGGAGGTTGCAAACTCCTTTGCCTAACCTCATCATTAGTTACAAAGCTGAACCACCTAATGCCCAAGATACTGCGTAAGCATCTAGAATCAAAAGCATCTACTTTCCTGTTATCTTGTTTACAAAGTGTCCAAGTTTCACTACCATAACTAACCCTAGAAAGAACCAAACTATTATACAGCCTAATTTTAGTCTTTAGGTGTATATGCCTATTTCTCCACACTCTCCATAGATTCTTAAAAGTCCCAG
This sequence comes from Ryuthela nishihirai, assembly GCA_038380435.1. NCBI lineage: Eukaryota > Metazoa > Arthropoda > Arachnida > Araneae > Heptathelidae > Ryuthela > Ryuthela nishihirai. The sequence goes on from JAWZYU010000012.1 coordinate 55,902,428, forward strand.
CAGCAATCCCTATTCGTCTGTTAATCTCATGCCGCACATCACCATTATCTGTTATACAGCTCCCAAGATAATTAAACTGTGACACCTGCTCAAGACTGCAACCATTCAGATTAACTGAATCACAGCCTGCCTGACCAATTTTCATCACTTTAGTTTTCTCTCTGTTTATAACCAAACCTACTCTACTACCAGTCTCATCAACAGCTTGAATGAAAGAGTTCATCTCATCAACATCATTTGCCAAAAGGGCTAAATCATCAGCATAATTTAATCAGAAATTTTCATATCTCCAGCCCATTTAAGGCCAAAATCTTTCCCTTGAAGTGAATTTCGCATAACATAATCAATAACCAAACTAAAGAGAAAAGGAGACAAAATGCACCCTTGTCGAACACCAGAAGTAATGCTAAACCAATTGCTACAAGACTTACGAACACTCACACACGACTCAGTGTTATTATAGAGAGCTTTCATGATGTTAACTAACTTGTCTGGTATACCATATGATCTCACAATCCACCACATATTATGATGATCAACTGAGTCGAAAGCCTTTTTGAAATCAACAAAGCTAGAAACGAAAGGTTTCTGAAACTCTAAACATTTCTCAAGAATCTGCCTAAGTGAAAATATCTGATCCACACATCCCCTACCACTTCTGAATCCACATTGCTCATCACGCAATTGACTGTCAACCAGATTCTTAATTCCATTAAGCACAATCATGGAAAGAACTTTACCTGGAACAGAGAGTAGGCTAATACCCCTATAGTTATCACAAGAACTGCGATCACCTTTTTTGAAAATAGGGATAACAATAGCTCTGGTAAAATCCTTAGGAACCATGCCTTTATCATAAAAGATATTCAGAATTTCAGTCATCCAAGTGGTAACCGAAACATTCCCAGCTCTAAGCATTTCCGTAGTAATTTCATCTACCCCTGGGGATTTATGAAGTTTAAGTTTAGAAACAGCCAAAATAACTTCAGATTGTGTTATAGGGCCAACATTAAAGCTGCCAATGCATCTATCATCATTGCAAACAATGGGAATAGAACTAACCGCATTGTTTAGAATATTACTGAAATGCTCAGCCCACCTAGCCATGACAGAATCCTCACCTTCTATAACCTTACCTTGTTTATCCTTCAATCCCTGTATACCTATCCGTTTTCTACCACACAAAACATCAACTATCTGGTACAGCTCTCTGCTGTTGTGCTCTCTAACTGCTTCCTCGGCTTTGTCAGCCAAACCATCAAGCCAAAGATTCTTATCAGCAGCTAACTGATCTTTTACACGTTTATTAAGTTCTCTGTAATGCTTTCTATTAGTACTAGTAGGGTATTGATTAAGGACATTCCTGCAGTTCTTTCTTTCCAAAATAAGCTCAAGTGCCTTACCACTCAGATAATTCTGTCTCTTCTGCTCCTTTTTTCCTAAAAGAGTACTGTTAGTGTCCAAAAAAGCCTGTTTAAAATGATCCCATTCTTCCTCAACTTCAGTAGTAAGCATACCATGACTGTCATAATGACTAAGTAACCTATCATGGTAAGCTTTGGCTATAACTGGGTCTTTCAGAGCTTCAGTATTAAAAACAAAATTTTTAACCCTAGCACAACACTTTTTAAGTTTAAGTTGCAAGACACTTTTAACAAGGTAATGGTCAGATCCAATTTCATTTCCCCTATATGCCCTGGTATTTCTAACAGAACTAGCCCATTTGCTGTTAATTAATATATAATCAATCATATTCCTATGCAGCCTATCAGGTGAAACCCATGTGTACTTATGTATGTCGCGGTGTTTGTAATAAGTGTTAGTTATTCTGAAACCATTGAGTTTACTTACCTGTAGGAGACGTTGCCCATTGCCATTGCAGCTGCCAATACCAAAAGAGCCAATCACCCCTCCCCAAAGGTCAGAGTCAGTTCCAACTTTGGCATTGAAGTCACCAAGAACAAGGGTAATATCTCCTTTCTTGACAGAATTCAAAATATCCTGAAGTTGTTCATAAAACATATCCTTATCAGCATCCTCAGTGGGGGCATAACAGCAGATAACATTCAGGTCTTTAACGCTTGTCTGAAATTTTGCTGTAAGAAACCTTTCATTAATGCACTCATATCCTAGTAGAGCATCACTAGCGTGTCTGCTGAGAAACAGACCCACGCCTTGGTGATGCTTATTGTCGTCCCTCCCTGAAAAGAGAAATTTAAGATTATTTTTAAGAATCTGACCTTTATCTGTCCATCTGGTCTCTTGCAAATCGAGAATATCTAAATGATAATGGTGGAATTCTTGTGTGAGGACATCAAGAGAAAAAGCTCTGTGCAGAGTCCTCACATTCCAACTACCTATGGAGAGAAAATGGTTAGTAGGATGTTTAAAGAAACTATGTTTATTGAGAGAGGGAATGCCGACAATATCAAACAGCCCCCTAATCGCAGACATGGGGCAAAGACCAGTTCCCCCACCACAAAAGGCTGAAGCCATCTACACTGGAAGACTTCCTCCAATGTAGAATTTGACGATGTCAATAGAAGCAAAGAGTTCAGGTGCCTGCGATGACTTCTGCTCAGGATTATCCACCAGCTGATAAACATATCCTGTGAATCTATTCACTTGGGGCTGTCAACCCACAAACAAACAGAAAACACAGCGGAAGATTTTCCCTCCACAGAAGCTCACCAGTGCAGCAAAATCAGGATCCATAATCAAGATCAGAGCCATCTATCTGTCCAGTCCAGTGGGTTTATATGGTCAGCACCAGGACCCTGTGTGGTGACCACTCCTCAGCAGAAAAAAAAAGAAAAGTAGCCATAGTTGTCCAGATCAGTAGGCCACACTAATCTGGCAGCCCTCCCTTCCGTTCACTTCCACAAGAGTATCTCTTTTGAAAGGTTCTAACGGTCTGCACCACGAGAAGGCGGGGTCGGATATTAGGTGCTAGGCCTGGCCGGTTCTATGCATCATCACAGCCTAATTTTAATCTTTAGGTGTATACACCTATTTTTTCCACATTCTCCATATATTCTTAAAAGTACCAGCAGCAATCCCTATTCTATTTATCTTGTGTTGCACATCACCAGTATCTGTTACATATCTCCCAAGATAATTAAACTGAGACATTTGTTCAAGAGTGCAGCCATTGAAAGCAACTGAAGCACTATCTGTCTAACCAATTTTCATCACTTTAGTTTTTTCTCTGTATGTCACCAAACCTACTCTGTTACCATTCTCATGAACAGCACTAATGAAAGAATTCATCTCATCAACATCATTAGCCAACAGGGCCAAATCATCTGCATGATCTAAATCAGAAATTTTGAAGTCTCTAGACCATTTAAGGCCAAAATCTTTCCCTTGCAAAGAATTTCGCATAACATAATCAATAACCAAACAAAAAAGGAGACAAAATGCACCCTTGTCTAACTCCACTAGCAATGCTAAACCAATCACTGAAAGATGCACCAACTCTCACACACGACTCAGTGTTATTACAGAGAGCTACTGCTGCTGTTCATTACACTAACTAACTTATTAGGTATTCCATATGATCTAACAATCAACTACAAATTATGTCGATCAACAGAGGCAAAAGCCTTTTTGAAATCTATAAAGCTAGCAACCTCAGGTTCTGAAACTAAACATTTCTCAAGAATCTGCCTGTGAAAATATTTGATCAATACATCCCCTACCACTTCTGAATCCACACTGTTCATCATGCAGTTGTCCATCATCCAAATTCTTAATTCTATTAAGTATAATCACACAAAGAATTTTATCAGAACAGAAAAAAAAGTTCCCCTGTAATTATCACAAGAACTGCAGTCACCTTTTTTAAAAATTGGGACAATAATAGCTCTAGTAAAATCCTTGGAACAACACTTTTATCATTAAAAATATTAAAAATTTCAGTCAGCCATGTGACAACACAAATGATTCCCAGTTCTAAGCATTTCAGTTGGGGATTATAAGCAGTTTTAATTTAGAGATAGCCAAGGTGACTTTGGAATGTGATATAGGGCCATCATTAAAGCCAGTAATACATCTATCCTTATTGCAAGCAATGGGAGTAGAAATAATCACATTATTTAGAACTTCTCTAAAATGCTCAGCCCACCTAACCATCACAGAATCCTCACCTTCAACCACCTTGCCACATTTATCCCTCAATCCCTGTGTATCTGTCTGTAAGGGCTCGATCAAGTTAGGGTGAAGGGGGGTGGGGGAAACCATGAGCGCTATTGTGGCAGGCCTCTTCGTCTAGCAAGGGCATCGGAGCCAGTTTCGTTGGGGGCAGGGGGTGAGAAATGTGCCTAAAGACTGCCGTGGTTGAGAAGTTTCAGCTGCGTGCAGAAGATGTGGACATACCCCATTGGCTAACAGACCCTTGCATGCCCAGTGGACATCACTTGGCCGGACTTGGTGGGAGAATTTCAATGAAGAAAGAGTGCATTTCAGATTCGGTAGGGGACGTCGTGAAGACGTCGCCCTGTTAGATATACTTCTTTGTTACGGTGTTGGGAACACCAGGAGGCTTGGTTGGTTAAAGCCTTGCAAGTAGGATTGGGAATCCTCTGGTTGGTATGAGTGATTTGCCGGGCAGCAGTCGCTGTAGTTTATGTATTTTATCTGTTCACTGTATTGTTGCTGAAGTCAAATTAAATGTAGATATGTAAATAAGAAACATAGGAGTCTAGTTATTGAAACGAACGAGTAGTGCCATTCTGATGACATAACTATTACTGAGAACTTACCGACTGGGAATAACTCACACGCACGGGAAGAAGGAAAAAAGAACCCTTATACTGTCTATTAATGTTTTATGTGGGAAGAAACAATCTGGTACAACCCCCTGCTGTTGTGCTGTCTAACTGCTTCCTCAGCTTTGTCAGCCAAGCTATCAAGCCAAAGATTCTTATCAGCTGTTAATTGATCCTTTATATGTTTATTAAGCTCGTTGTAATACTTTCTGTTAATAGGGTGTTGATTCATATTAATCCTGCACTTCCTTCTTTCAGAAATAAGTTTAATAGCCTTTTCACTCAAATAATTTTGTTTCCTCTGTTTCCTTTTACCCAAAAGAGTACTTAAGGTTTCAAGAATAACCTGTTTAAATTAATCTCATTCTTTCTCAACTTCAGCAGTAACCAAACCATGATTGTCATAATGACTAAGTAGCCTATCATGGTATGTTTTGGCTCTATCTGGATCTTTCAGGCATTCAGTGTTTCAGCTAATTTTTTTAACCTTAGCACATTTCTTAAGCTTCAGCTGCAAAACACTTTTGACCAGGTAATGGTCAGACCCAATTTCGGCTCCCCTGTATGATCTGGTATTCCTAACTGAACTAGCCCATTTGCTGTTAATTAAAATATAATCTATCATATTCCTGTGCAAACCATCAGGTGAAATCCTCCGTGTATATTTATAAATGTCCCTGTGTTTGTAGTATGTGTTAGTTATTCCTCAACCATTAAGTTTACTTGCCTGTAGGAGACATTCCCCATTGCCATTGGAACTACCAATGCCAAAGGGATCTAAAACTCATACCCAAAGGTTAGAATCACTACCAACTTTAGCAATGAAGTCACCTAGCACAAGAGAAATATATCCTTTCATCCCAGAATTCAAAATATCCTGAAGGTGGCTGTAAAATGTATCCTTTTCGTTCTCATCAAAGTCCTCTGTGGGATCATAACAACAGATGACATTCAAGTTTTTAATTTTTGTTTTAAATTTTTCTGTAAGAAAATCTTTCATCAATGCAGTCATATCCAAGAAGAGCATCACTAGTGTGTCTGCTGAGAAGCAAACCTACAGCTTGGAGATGCTTTCCATCCTCTCTCCCTGAAAAGAGAAAATTTAAAGTTATTTTTAAGTATCTCACCTTTACATCTTGCAAAGCCTAGAATATCTAGCTTATAACACTGGAATTCCTGTGTGAGGACATCAAGATAATAATCTCTATATGTATTCTACATATAAAATTACAAATTTTAATACATCTGACCTATGCATTTAATTAATATTGATTAACATCTTCAGGCCAACTAAATTTATTTTTGGCTACAATTTGTATATCTAGTTTGTAACAGTGCATGATATGACATTCCATCTAAGTCAAGTGCAATATGAGCATTGAAGAAATATATAAAAAAATAATAAATACTCCTTCAAGCAACTGCTTGCCACAGAGGTCTGACAGGAGCCTGTCAGTTTATATGCCATAGTAGGTCTGTGAGGATGGCAGGACCTCAGCAGAAAAGCAACACACATCCATGCCTTACCCGGGGCTCGAACCCAGGTCCCTTAGATCAGTAGCCAAGCGTGCTAACCACTCGGCCATATATGCAGTACATTAAACACACTTACCACAAAATATGAGGTTAAAGGTACCTATGTCAATATTTTAATAGATAGGCAAAAGAACTACTTTATACATCTGTATACCAAAAAACTTACAGCACTAACGATGTTAATCCCTTTTAAATCAGCTGCTGCTACATAAAACATTTGCACTGTGAATATTGTGCAACATGCAAGTCACTTCACAACCACAGGTTTATATTATTAAGGAAAAAAAGATATATAGTTTTACACATCCCTCAATTTAAATGGCAGCTAAGTTCTGGGATATCACCATGTAAATTGAAACCATGCAGATCAAAACCAACAACTTAGGGGGGAGGGGGGAAATGGGATAGGTTGCAAAAAAAAAAAAAATCCTTGTTTTCAATTAAATACACATTGAAAGTTTTATTTATACATATTTATCTCAAATTTCAGTTCAGCAGAATAATAAGCATTAATATTACGTTATTTTGTATTTTATTTGCACTAATTCAGATAAGCTTAGATTCATTTCTCATACATTTCTTTTGGCCCCATGTGCGGGAGAGCCATACCCAGTGTACGTTAAAGAACATGCTGGATGGCCTTGACAGAAGGCTACCATCTGTCTCCCAACAGCTGTTCCAGTGGGTCCCCTCCCCCAACCTTCTCTGAGCCTTCGGGGTCCTTGTGATCTGGCCATTTAGCACATGGTGTGCAAAAAAGTGCCGCTCAGAGGTAAAACAACCCAACTCATACATTTCTTTTGTGTCATTAAAAATACTCATCCTTAATGTAGATGTACACCATGGAATTTGAGGATGAAATTTGAAAGAAGAATATTTATGAACTTAATATTAATTAGAAATGAAGCATTTGTACCAATGTGTATAATGTTTTATTTTGTAAAATTTGTATATTTACATGATATTTTATTAAATAATGTACTTACGAATCAGCTATATTTAGCCTATATAATCTTGTTCAAAGTTAAACCTGTTGCTAAAAATGAGATAAAACACGATTTTTACAGGTCTGAAAATTTTATTCTAGAAACATTGGATCCCATTGCTTATTCAAAATAAGCTTCATTTGGTTAAAATGTCTAGAGACAGATTGTATTACAATGGCAAGAATATCATTTTTGCAAAATAATGTAAATATAACCAGTTACACTAGACAATTTTATTAGGGGCGGGGGTGGCTCAGTCGGTAGCGCGCCAGGCTCGTAATCTGTAGTTCCCAGGTTCGAGTCCCAGCTGGGTCAGCGTTGAGATTTAGCTCTGCAAAATTCCCCACCCTGCCCACGGTCAGTAGGGGACACCGATGGGCTTGGAAAGGCCGCCGTCCGTCGGATGGGACGTTAAGCCGTGGCCCCGTGTGCGGGAGAGCCATACCCTGTGCACGTTAAAGAACACGCTGGATGGCCTTGACGGGAGGCTACCATCTGTCTCCCAACAGCTGTTCCAGTGGGTCCCCTCCCCCAACCTTCTCTGAGCCTTCGGGGTCCATGTGACCTGGCCATTTAGCCCATGGTGTGCAAAAAAAGTGCCGCTCAGAGGTAAAACAACTCAACTCAACGATTTTAGTAATATGGGAACTTACTATTTTCTATTTATTCTTGAAAGCAAATTATATCAGTTGAAACCATTTAGTTGATTATTACTTTGGGATGACAATTTTGTGCTCCACATTATCCTCAGTGTGTGTTGTTCCTTGATGTTATACCATTGCTACTTCATAATATGTATTATATCTACATACAGTGAAAAAACTCAATTTGTACTGTGGAAAACACGGTTTATAATTAGGTAAAACGAAATTAGTTGCATTTCTTGACAGTGTTAAACCAAATCTACCACCATGTAAATAGAAACTGGTATTTTTTAGACCGTGTAAATTGAGGGATAGGTGTATTAATAAATCACTTTCCAATTTTATGTAATGTATGAAAAACTACATGAAGCAAGAAGTTGAAACACTGTGTGACAGGAACATATCTTTTCACTCTACAAGTGTTGGATGTAGGAACCACCATTACATCCTGGATGTAAAAGTGATAATTCATGAAAAACGTTAATCAATGCATCCAGTGTAATTGCACCATTGTCTCTGCCAATTTGTCCAATGAATATGTGTATGGTTGTAGTAGTAAAAAAAAAATTAATTACCCCTTAAGTAAATGCCAGCTACAGTCTGATGGGAACCTGCCAATATAGTACACCATAGAGAAGATCTGTAAGGAAAGTGAACAATGGTGGTACATAAACTGTCCATATATCCCCAAAGAAGTCAGGAGGGGGGTGGGGGGATCTTGGAGCCCATGCAGTGGGTCACAGGATGAGGTCAGGGAATCTTGAATCCATGTAATGTGTCCACTCCTTCCTATTCATCTGTCTGACTGGATTTCATCCAGGTAATCCTGAATTGTCAGTCACATCTTCTGAATTGTGCTGTGTGGATGATCATAGTTCCAAATTTTCTGTCAGAGAACACCAACCGATTAAGCACAGTCATTTTCGCCCAGAACATTTTGACATTACAGAATGTCATTTGATGTACAATTTGTAAGTAATTGCAGTTCATAGTAAAGGCCATCTGTAGAAAGTGCAATTTGTATGGCTTCATACACAAATGTGTACTTAGGACTTGCCAAATGGTCAGTTGCAGCATTCGCAACTCCTTGCATGACTTGTTGATGCAGACAAAACTGATCTTTTGTGCTCCACATTGTCCTTGCTGTAAGTCTACCTGTCCTGCAGAGACAGCTTGTATTTCTGAAATCATTGTACTACTTCCTTATTAATCGCCAAAATATTGCATATTTCTGAAACTCACTGAACTCAATAACAGCTGTTCAATGTAACATTGAACAGCTGTTATACTGAGTTCATGAAACTACAAACCATATCATGCCTTCTCATTCAGTTTTGTTATGATGCACTGAGCCAGCCAGCTGGTTCAGGATGCAGAGGAAGCCCAAGCAGCTGCTGCTCTTTGTAGGAGGCAGAGGTGGCTCATTTGGCAGCATGCCAGGCTCATAATCTGTAGTTCCCAAGTTTGAGTCCCACCATATCACAACATAAAGTTGTTCAGTTTATTCATGTCAATGGTGTAAAGATATATCTCAGCTAAACCCTCACCCTGACCTTGATCAGTAAGGGACACTGATAGGCTTAGGAATGGCCACTGGATGGAATATTAAGCTGTGGGCCCATGGAGAGCCATACCTGTGCACTGTAAAGAACATGCTGGATGGCTTGAAAGGAGACTTTCATCCGTCTCCTAACAGTTGTCTACTGGGTCCCTTTCCCCAACCTTCTCTGAGCCATCGAGATCCTTGTGGCTTGGATTCATTTAGCCTATTGTGTGCAACAAAGTTCTGCTCAGAGGTAAACAGCAGCTGCTGTTTGTAGGAAACAGAGTCCATTAATATTATTAACATTAAGATACTTTATTAATAATTATAATATTAATAATAATTATTATTATGTTAATAATAATTATTATTAACATAATAAACAAGTTGTTCTAAACTTAATGTTTAGTTTAGAACAACTCAAGACATTCCCAAGTAATGTTAGCCATATGTGGCTTGGTGCTATCACGGGGTGCCAAGCACTCTTATGGTGAAGGGGAATGCTATGGATTCTAGGAAGTTGTAGATGTAGTACTGTGTCATCAAAGTGCATGGTAACACGCCAAAAAAGAATGGCAATCATGACATCGCACCCCAGATCTTAATGCCTGCTGCTTGGGCAGTGTATTGCTCCATAGTGACAGCGAGATCAGAGCATTGACTGTGTCGTCTCCTGGCATGTATATGTCAGGCATTGGCTCCTAGACAAAACCAAATTCATTGCCATAAAGGTGACACTATGCCATTCCATATCCCAAGTTAATAATAATAATAAATACCCCCTCAAGCAGCTGCTTGCCACAGAGGTCTGACAGGAGCCTGTCAGTTTATATGCCATAGTAGAAGGTCTGTGAGGATGGCAGGACCTCAGCAGAAAAACAACACAAGCATCCATGCCTTACCCAGGACTCGAACCCAGGTCCCTTAGACCAGTAGCCAAGCATGCTAACCACTCGGCCACAGGATGGCTTGTTACCCAAGGTCAATACTACTGAAGATGCTCTTGACGATGCTTGGTAGTCAATGGAAGGCAATGCAATGGATGACGTCCATGCAACCCTACCTCTGAAAGTTGCAGGGAATTGATTCATCATGCTATAGGGTGATGCAAGGCTGGTGTAATTGTTCTGCTAAGGATGGCTCTCATTGGTGTGGTGGATGCCTGTTGCAAAACCATGTTGTTCTCCAGCATGCACCAGATCCTTGCCGACAATTGTGTGTGACTTCTCACAATCACTGTTGCCAACATCGAATGACTGTCATATGATTCTAACTGAAATGATCGGCTATAGGCCAGCCCGACCACACCTCTTCCAGCAGTCTGATGATCCCTCCTTTTTCAAAAGCCATAAGTTTATGTTATGGTGTCTTGGCATTATGTATGGAATGGCTGGCAATGCAATGTCTTTCAATTATTTTGTCCAGTTGCCAAGGCATATAATATCAGCATTTTATAAGTGATGCTGTTCCTTCTGGCTTTATTCTACCGAATCATGCATAGTTCTACTGGCTGCTAAGTCGAGAAGGCAAATACTCCAAAGACCCAGAAACATTATGACCACCTTCCTAATATGATGTGGGTTCTCCAGGTGCCGCCAAAACAGCTCTTACCCACTGAAGCATGATGCTATTTTTCTACAGGTGTGTTGTGGTATCAGGTACCAACACGTTAGCAGCAGATCTTTTAACTCTTGTAACTTACATGGTTGAGCCACCACAGATCGGATATGCTGTTCCAACACATACCACAGATGCTCAATTGGATTGATGTCTGGGGAATTTGGAGACCATGGCAATACCTGGAAGTCTTCCTCATGTTCTGCGAACCATTTTCGAACAATCCAGACACTGGAGCATGGTGCATTATCCTGCTGAAAGAAGGCACTAGTAGAGGGGAATACTGTTGCCATGATAGGATATACTTGGTCTACAATGATGTTTAGGTAGGTGGTAAATGTCATAGTTTCCTGCACATGAATGACTAGACCAGGGTTTCCCAGAATAACATTGTCCAAAGCATTACACTTTCTCCATCGGCTTGTTTTCATCCCACGGTGCATCCTGGTGCCAACACTTCCCCAGATAAACAACACACATATACCTGGCTATTTACATAGTGTAACAGGAAACGAGATTCATCAGACCAGACGACCTTCTTCCAATCATTCAAGGTCCAGTTTTGATGGCCGCATGCCCATTGTAGGTGCTTTCAATGATGAACCGATAGCATGGGCACTCGGGGCGGCCTGCAGCTATGCAGCTCCATTTTCAGCAGGGTTCGATGTATTGTGTGTTGTGACACATTACTCCCATCACCAGCATTCAAATTTGGGTGAGTTGTGCCACAGTATATCTTCTGTTGGCTTGTACCATACAGGATAGCCTTCACTTAGCTCTAGCATCGATGAGCCATGGTCTGCCCACACCTTGCCAGCAGTTCATGGTTTTTCCTTCCTCAGACTACTTTTTGAAGGTACTAACCATGGCTGACCGAGAGCACCCCACAAGCCTTGCCATCTTGGAAATGCTCTGACCCAATTGTCTGGCAATTACAATTTGGCCTTTGTCAAGTTCGCTTAAGTCCACTTGCCTTTCCCATCTGAAGAACAAGAATAACACTGATTAACAGAGCTCAGTATCAGGTGTTATTTATACCATTTCATAACCTTTACACACGCCATCAATTTACCTGCAGTTGCTTTGATTTGCATAAAGATGTGCTGGTCATAATGTTTTGGCTCTTTGGTGTATATTGCCTTATAACATTGACCCCTCTCCATCTGATTTGTCTAAAACAGGAAAAATTTGCATATCCTGCTGTGCTGCACCAACCACCTGTAACAGAAGGCCATACACCTAAGTTATAATGTCAGTATAGGTAGTCCTACATTATTTAATTTTTTATATATTTATTTTCATTATTATTACTGGTAGATTACCAATATTCTATTTTCAAATATACTTTAGAAGGAAAAATTATTCATATAATAATAATTTTATAATTTTCATTACATAATAATTTTTTTTTCTTGTAAAATAAACATGTGCAGCAGCAAAAAGTAAGTTTGTGGAACAAAAAAATTATTGAGACGGCACTAATTCCAAATTGCATGAATAGAAAAACCATTCAAACCTTCCTAACTTTTCAGAAAGCTTATAATTCAGGGAAGCAAGTAGTGGATAAGAAACTGAATACACTTAGTGTGTGTAAAGTGTAATGTTTGGAATTTATTAAGATTGAGGAAAAAGGTTTTGTCTGTTATTAATGCCATTATTGTAGGTAAATGAGAGTGGCAGAGCTTTATTTTTGTAAGCGTTTTTTGATAGGAATTCGGTAGAAAATTTCGTAAGATAAAATTTTTTTAAATTACAGATGTTTGGAATGCCCTCCTGACCAAGATGAATCAACAGTTGAACAGGAAATAGTTACCGATGAAAATGAAGCAGATAGTGACATGCCAAAATATGTAGTGAAAATGGAAGATGAGGAAGAGACTACAGAAGCACAGAAAGAAAATGATGATGATGACAACTCTGAGAAGATTCAAAAGGTTGATGCATGATATGTGATGGTGCCATGTTTTACTTAAGTGCCTTAAAGTGATCAAAAATATAAATGTATATTTTGTAGCAAATGTAAAAATTTTATATCTACTTATGTTATAAATGTTTTTTCATGTAAAAAAATACAATTTGTATTGAATTATATATGTTTCTACATTTTATATTTGCCTTATTTATTAGTAAATATTTGCATTCAATATTTTGCAGTGCACAACCTTTTCATCCAAACAAATGTAAATTATAAGCTCACTGGACAAAAAATTAGTCACCCCTGGCTGAATGTCACCTAATAGTGTGTAACGCCTCTGTGTAAACGAAATCCTATCTGGCATAGATGTCACCAGTGTGCGGATGTAGTGCACATCAATATTCATTCACTCTTCTAGCAGCAGTTCGGCCAGATGGCGCTTCACTCGTTGCCTCAAATAGTCCCACAAGTTTTCTATGAGATTCAAATCCGGGATTTGGCAGGCCAGTCGAAATGTTTGAAGGCTTCAGAATGCTCATCATGCCATTCTGACACACTTCGAGCCCTGTGCATGCGACAATTGTCTTCGAAGACAGGTATCCTTCTGGTGTTCACTGTGGAGATGCTGCACAAAAGGCAACGTGGTCGTCCAGTAGCTCCATATAATCCTTCTGATTAAGTATGATGTCACCACAACCAAAGAACCAATTTCCACGTATGTAAAACACCCCCAGAACATCACAGAGCCTCCTCCAGCTGAACAGAACCATGCACACAGTCTGCATGGAAGACTTCATGTGGCTTACGATGTACCCGTCGCCTCACATCATTCGAGTACAAGCAAAAATGTGACATCCGACTAGATCACGCGCTTCCAAGAGTCAACAGACCAGTTTTTGTGGTGCTGTGCCCACTGTAGTCGTGCAGAGCTGTTAACATGGGTCTTTTCCATGGCACTCTGCTCCAGATATCCATGGCAGACAGTTCCCTTTGGAGTGTTCGTTCGGAAACAGCTTGTTGTAGGTCTGCATTGACTGACTGGAGCAATTCCTGCCTCATTGCAAAGCGATTTGCCTTAACAGTGTGTGACACACTGTGGCAGTCCCTATTCATGAGCGCAGTCTTTCTGCTGCAGTTCTGGTGATGATTAGCAGTGGACTGTGATGTACACCACTGCTGGAAGACCCTTTGGACGGTACGTTTTGACACACCTGCAAAGGCAGCAACTTCTTGTGCACTATGTCCTTTGGCTCAGCCAAATGCAATAACACCTTTTTGCCACTATTTCACATCTTTGGCATGACCCTTGTTTTGCGAAGCGACTAACACACACGTGGACAATCACTTGTCACTGTATGAACACTGTAGCGCACGGCACAGTTATTTGTAGGACGCTTTTATTACTGGTGGGCCCTCTATTGCTGTCGAACAGAAATGTGCGTTTATTACTGGTGCGCCCTCAGTTGCTGTCGTAACCCTCTTACGGTGGGAGATGACTAATATTTTGTGTGGTGAGTTTATATTAGTAGGGAAAAAAATCTACCACTGCAGGAAAATAGATATACACTTTTTCACCAACAAATTTCTCAACACAAGCAATGGAACTCAAACCTGGGAACATCACAAGAGGTGGGGATAATAAGTTCCTACTAGTTGGTTTTACCGTACGTATGCCTGGAATCTTATGAGCCACCATTAATATTTATTTGTACAATTAAAAATTTGACGTTAAATATAATGAACATCGTATGTTTGATACACAGTGCATGAAATTATAATCCGGAAAGGAGAGAGCAACTGAATGGAGTAGCTAAAGTCCTGGGGTGAAAAGTTGGTTTCACATGACAGGTGCAAAACAATGGAACTGTAGAAAGGTAAATTACAATACGTTATAGTTTGAATGAGCATCCAAGATCCGAAAACACTGGGAAACGTGATGCACAATAGTACTCGAGGTTCGAAAGGGAACGGCATGCTATCAATGAAAACGATACTAGGACATATGGTCCAGAGTAACAACTGTTCACGTATATAAAATATAAATAGCTCTCCTGCTGATCCACATGCACCAATACAATTTGCATATATAAAATTGTCATTGCACTTTTAACAGCCAGAGTCTGAAAGATCGTATTAGATAGCTGGCAAAGAACGGGCAAGCTGTTTTCATATATCGGAATGTATAATCGGTATAGGGCTAGAATTAGCATATACATAAGGAGCGCATTGGGCCGTTTGTACATTTTTCTGCTTATAATTTTTTTAAAATATTTATTTCCTTTTTAATTTTCATATTCATAAAGCATTAACATTTTAAGTTTTGTTTCAACAATAATGCATCCCAGAGTTTGCCTTCGAGTATAATTATAGCTCGGGGATAAGAAGACATGATGGCCATAAAGGAGCTGTACAGGGGAAGCAACGATAATCAGTGAACGCCATAATCCTGCAGAAGAAGAAATAAGGCAGTCAATAGGTTGAAAATGTGAGAAGAGAGTGGTCAGTTTCACGAAATTGAAATCCCAGATGTGTTACAATTACTCCTCTGCTATCATTTAAACGTGGAGAAGGTTTGAATACGTAGAGAATGGACTTGGTAGATTGTTTTATGCAGGGGTAGATCGTCCATAGCCGTCCCGTGGCCGAGTGGTTAGCGTGCTTGGCTACTGATCTACGGGACCTGGGTTCGAGCCCCGGGTAAGGCATGGCTGTTTGTGTCGTTATTCTGCTGAGGTCCTGCCATCCTCTCAGACCTTCTACTGTGGCATATAAACTGACAGGCTCCTGTCAGACCTCTGTGGCAAACAGCTGCTTGAGGGGGTATTATATTATAGATCGTCCATAACCATAAAACATCCATAAAAATAGGTAATTCCAAATATTAAAGTAAATATGCAATCGAATCTGTTTATAATGAATTTAAAGGGATGGTGTAAAACAATCAAATTCATTTATGTCTCGATTTTTCAACAATATTTGTTCAGTATTTAAAGAGTTACGGATGCGGATATTTTAATAAATTATCTTTCATAAAAAAATCCTTCATAATTGCCTGATATGTAAATAATCATTACGCAAACTGTTAAAATGCATATTTTATATCCGTGAATTAGTTATAAGCAATACTGATTGGAAAGTTTCCTTAAAAAAGAAATTAGCATAATATTAAACCCAAATAAAGACAAAATTGCAAATATAATAAATCTGCTTAAACAGAGATAATAAAGACCACTTATTTTTTAATAAGCTGCGCATCTAAAAGACCAATGTTTTTGTATTTCACTTGAAGCAGTGGACTGATCAGAGGTAAATTTTTAGCTCTGGCTCATACGAACCAAAGGAAAAGAGCTTTTTTTTACATCTGGGTATAGAGATGGTATAATTTTTTTTCTTCAGTCAGCACCTCTTGATTTCGGAAACTCTGCTAACATTTGTTCTTTATTTTTTAAATCATTGATAAAGAATCCAGCGGAATTCTGCCTTAGCAACCTCAGCTTTCTTTTGACCTTCCTGAAATTTACCATTTCACCTTTCTATATCCTATTAGGAATTTTACGTTTTCGCACTCTTAGTGAAAAAACTATGCAGTGCTGCGCCATTAGACCGTAAATTTGGTAAAGAACGAAAATCAGAAATCAAGAAAGATGTGTTGTCACGTGTGGATGAAATGGCCAAATGGACCATCAGGTCTCTCTCAGCCAGAAACAGATATTCACTGAAGGAGGACACATTCAAGTTTCCTTTACGATCCTGTGCAGACACACGAAAGATAAAGATAACAAGAAATAACGTCTGATTTATTGT
Organism: Ryuthela nishihirai; assembly: GCA_038380435.1. NCBI lineage: Eukaryota > Metazoa > Arthropoda > Arachnida > Araneae > Heptathelidae > Ryuthela > Ryuthela nishihirai. Next base: position 55,919,242 of record JAWZYU010000012.1, read on the forward strand.
TTTCGTGCCCTGCAACCTAGTACCGGATTTACACATCACGCACCCTTATGCACAAGAAGTGGTAGCGGGCCCTTTTGCTTCCACACTGATAATCAATATATTTACATCCAATATTACTGAATGGTGATGTGTGAGTTTTCTTTAATGAGTTCACGAACAGAAGCGATGGTTAACGACCTCCTTCAGTCTTCCTGTAAGAGGGAGGTCTCCCTAAAATTTTGCAGTTTGCCTCGATTTTTCCACTTTGCCATAATTTAACAAAAAGAAAATCCCTATTTTAACATCTCACCTCAATTTTACCGAGTGTCTTCGAATTTTGCCATCTTGTCATAACTTTAAAAAAGAAACTCTCGATTTTTACATCTTATCTGAAGTTTTCCAATTCTCCAATATTTTGTCAACGTTCCTCCATTTTACAAAAAATAATCCCAATTTCCACAACTTATCTGTATTTTACCAGGTGGTGTATTTTACCAACCACCGTAGATTTTTCCAAGTTGCCTCGTTTTTGCTAGAGGCCCTATATAGGTAGAGGTTGGCCATCTCAGAATTGGACGCCGTGTTTTGTCGTCCGCTCGGATTCTTTAGCTTGCATAGCTGAATGGTATTGCACGAATACTTATGGATTCATAAAAAAGTAGGGTAATATTTGATACAAATTTCAGTGTTCATGAATGGAAGCACTTTATAAAACGGCTAAAACGAGGAAAAGTAAATTTTAGGGCTTTATTTTCTTTAAAAAAAAGATAATTTCGTTCTGTTGTCTTGTCCGTCTGTAGACATCAAACGTTTTTGTTTATACAGAAAGAAAAAATTCTTTTTGCGTTAGATAGAAATTAATGATATAGCATAATATAATAATATAATGATATATATATATAACCTTCTGCATTTTTCGAATCTCCCAAAAGTTACAACTGCGTCCTCTAACGGTGGAAAAATTTGAAAATTACAAAATATCAAATGAATATTCCAAATTCCAAACGACGTAGTTATGTTACAAGTTTAAAATTTTTGTGTTGAAATATGAAGGTTACGAAGTTACCATTGGCAACAATCACTTGACCCTTTAGACCCAGGGGGGGGGGAGGTGAATGCACTTTTTTTGTTTTAACAGAAAAGTATGTTTTTAGAGATAAATTAAAAAAAAATTTTGGGTTGGTCACAGGTATTGATGAAATATTACAATTTGCATTTTGCGAATTTCCCAAAAGCTATAACTGCGCCCTCTAACGGTAAAAAAAATTGAAAAATACCAAAAATTAAAACGAATATTGCAAACGATGTAGTTATGCTAGAAATTTGAAATTTTGGTCGTGGAATGTGACAGTCTTGAAAATTTCTTTGACAATTCCATTGATCTCTTAAAGCAGAAATGTTGACCCTAAGCCCAAAGTAGGTAAGAAACGGAATGGTTTTGTTTTAAGAGATAATGGAAATCTCTTTTTTAGTTGGTTACTAATGAAATGTAATTCACATTTTCAAAGGTAATTTTAATTTATGTCATTAGAGATCACTAAATATCAAAACTGCAAAACTTTTAACGAATGTTTAAAGTGATCTCTTTATGGTAGAAATTTCGGCGTGTAGAATTCTGTTATGGTAGAAATTCCAATGGCAATAATGATCTGCCCACTGTTTTCAGAGGAGCGAGAGAAAAGCAACATTTTAAATTTAAGAACTAAAAGACAAATGCTTTTCATGTTTTATAATTACTAATTAAATACTACTATGTGCATTTCCCCCATCATACATTAAAAAATAAATAACCTCTCAAATAGCTGCTTGTGCAGAGGTCTGACAGGAGCCTGTCAATTTATACACCATAGTAGAAGGTCCATTTATACACCATAGTAGAAGGATGGTAGAACCTCAGCAGAAAACAACACGAACATCCATAATTAAGACTTTTAAGGAGGGAAAAAGTGGGCAAAGGAAGAACTTCATTCTCTTTTAAAAGAGATTCCTATATGCACCAGAGGCGATATGCGTTCTAGTTGTTTCACACTTTGAATACCCTCTGACAGTGGAAATTCAGACTACTGTATAATTGAGAAAATCAACTATTAATATTTTACTAGTACCTGTAATATGCAAAAAAGTTTTTCATTTATCTCTTAAAGCAGAAAAGTTGCATTTTACCAATGGGACAAATCATTACTATTAGGGTAAACCACTTGATCATTACACTCTATGACCAAAAATTTAAGTTTCTAACAAAAATAGATCGTTTGAAATATTTATTTAAAGATTTGGTATTTTCCAGCTTCTTCGGCCGCTAGAGGTCGCCTTTCGAGTTTTTATTTACCGCCTTTAGCAATCTATAATACTGGAAACTCCAACTGATGGGGATTCGAAAAACGTAAATATTAATATTTTTGAGGAAAAAAATTCGCCAACATACGGGATTCGAACCTGCAACTCTCCAAAAATATGCTGAGCATTCTAACCTGTTGAACTAAAGCCGGCTTTTTTCACAAAAAATTTATATTGATTTATAGACGTAAATGTCTACAAGTAATGCTGAGATTATCAAATATTGTTTAATTCATTAATATTTTGTTAGTGCCTGTAAAACAAATATATATATAGTTTCGTTTATCTCCTAAAAAATTTTTCATTTTCGTCCCCCCCCCCTTTTGGCTAAGATGGCAAAGCTTTGTTGTCATTGTAACCATTCTGACCATAACACTCTACTACCAAAATTTGAGATTTCCATTGTAATTAGTTTGTTTGCAATATTCGTTTGAAATTTTAGCATTTTCCATCCTTTTCCAACCGCTAAAGGGCGCTATTAAAGCTATTGAAATTTTTCAAAATTGCTAATCGCAATATTTGTTCGAGACTTATCCAACCCAAAAAGAATTTTTCATTTATCTCTAAAAGTAAAAAAATTGATTGTGTATTGACGGATAGACAGGTGGAAAGACAGATGGACAGACAACAGTTAACAGAGAGACGGACAGACAGACGAACAAATACTGGCATAGGCAGACGACAAAGTGAAAATATTAGCTCGTTTTTCAAACGAACCTTAAAAGAAATTATTTGTTGGTTTTCAGTTGTCTCATTTCACTTTTGCAGCCGATTGCCGTGTTCTGATGGAGTTTCTCAGAGGAAAAATATTCATTAAATTATTTCTGGAGTGAAATTTTTACACCCAAATACATGATTGAGGCATTTATAAAATATGGCAGCTTTAATAGACAAAAAAAAGTGGTAGAAATATATAAAACTATAACAACTGAGAAGTTTTCACTCGGTACATACACTAACTCATTGGCTTTCCTCTCACGGTATGACAAAACATGGCGTCCATAAAACATGTGACTCAATCAACCAATAGCAGTGAATCACTGAGATGGCCAGCCTCTAACTATACAGGACTTCTAGATTTTGCCAACTCGCTATAACTTTATTGATACAATTCGAATTTTTAATTCTCACCTGAATCGTACCAAGTCACTTCGAATTTTTTCAAGTTGTCCCGATTATCCCAACTTCCCTAGATTTTGCCATAATTTTACAGAAAAAAATCCCATTTTTTGTATCTCACCAGAATTTTACCAAATTTGAATTTTGCCAAATCCAGGTGAGTTGTGAAAATTGGGATTTTTGTTTTTTGGTAAAATTAAGAGGAGTTGGCAAAACCGAGGCTTCCCAAGATATTGCCTGCCAAGTTGCCCATATTTTGCCAACCTCTCCTTAATGTCACCAGAATAATCCCAATTTTTGCAACACCTGCATTTTACCAAGTGATTTCGAATTATGCCAACTGCCCTAGATTTTTACAAGTTGTCTCGATTTTGCCAACTCACTGTAACTTTACTGAAACAATCCCAAATTTACATCTCACCTCAATTTTACTCAGTCACTTCCAATTTTTACAAGTTGTCCCGATTTCAAACTCTTTTTAATTTCACGAAAACAATTCCAATTTCCACAATTTACCTGCTTTTTACCAAGTGGCTTCAAATTTTACGAAATTCCCTAGATTTTGCGAACTCCTCTTAATTTTACCAAAAAAGAAAAATCCCAATTTTCACTACTGCCCCGGATATGGCCTTTGTCTTAACAACGACAAGTTTATACAAGGTTTCAAACAAATCGTAGATATTAACTTCGGAGGAACGAGTGCAAATCTACAGACACATTGCAAGAATTTTGGAACGCCCTCCATATTTAAATGATGATTTACATTTTGCTGCATTTTATCTCTGTTGTATTACTGATAAAATATTTTGGTATCTAGCCTGTTTGAATTCTTACGCATGAATAAAATTGATTTCCTTTAAAGATAGGAAACTATACCCAAGAGTATCAGTTAAGGTTTCTATTTGTAACATCTGAGAGAGCTTTCTGCTTTCTCAGCCAATGAGAGTTGTTTTTAAAAATTATCTTAATTTAACTGTGTCATATAGACATAAATATTTGAAGTTTCTGTATTGTGCATATCTTAATGTAAATGTTCAACAATATTTTTATATATTTATCCTAAGTTTTACGTTTTCTTAATTGCTTTTGATCAGAAATGTGTAACTAACCGCACCTAACTGAGTGTAAAGCTGAAGAAATAAACTGATAACGAGAAAAAACTGCTTTCCGCAATAAAATCGAACTAATCCATTTAACATAAGCTTACATGTTAGTGAATCATCAAAATATACGAAGGGATTTAACCAACTAATACTATTTAAGTTAAAAAATTCTTTTGATATAAATAGAAAGTTTGCACGACACTGATGAAATGCACATATTCGAAGTTGACGTTGGGTCCATCTTATTACATATATATATAACCATGTAAACGAAGCATTAGATGCCTAATTTAAATATTTAGACTCATCTATTACTTAATTCAGTATTCAGCGTTTATTTCCTTAATGGCAAATTCACTTTAAAATTTCTATCACACACAGACATTCTAATTAGGTAGCTGTACTCAAATTCTCATCAACAGGCAATGTGATATCGATTGTAGAGACATTTTCTTCTTCAAGCAAACATATTACTTAGCAGCCAACATGGTTTTATCGGTAGATGGTTATGAAACGTTACCATTTAATTTCGCGAACACTAAATATCAATGTTCGTTTAAATTACATAAAATAAAGTACAAATATTTAAAATAAAGTAAGTTTCATTAATATAATAGATATCGCTTTAGATAATTCTTGTTGGGAAGCCATATTTGCTGTGACTCCTTCACGCGGTTGTTATTAAAGTAAGTTGAAGTTTCCTACTGCATAGTAATACTTTCACTAATGTTCACTGAATCGATAACATACAAGTATTACCTACACAAATGTATACTACATATCACTAATGGTAAGTCTCTCGAATCGCTACCTGGGATCGCTTAAAACGACTAAAGCTGCTAAATTACACATTATCCTAAGTGTTGACAATACTGGCCGAAAATGTCGAATTTCATCGTATTTATTTTTAGTCGTTGTTGCCTGTTCATTGCAATGGCAGTTATTTCTTTGAACAGCTATTCGCCGTTCGTATCACAAAAAAAAAAAACCACCATAAAGAAATGAAGTATATAATTCTAGGTTTTTATTTTAGAGAATGCCTTTTGCTACATCTTAGAAATGCAAAATTCGGTACGAATATTAAAAAAAAACGCGTGAGATGCCTCCTTAACGGCAAATTCACCGTTATGGTTAGACAAAAGGAGTAGAGAGAAGAGGGGAGAGGCCCTAAACGAATTTCGCCGTAACAACAGGTGAAGCAAAGGACAGCCATATGTTTGTGCCATAAACAATGTGCCAAGTTTACACAGTCGTATCAGATTAATATGACCACCCATGGAATCACAGTGTACCCGCCCAGGCACATCACAGAGTACATGTGACAAGGTCGACCAAGCGGCTGGTCAGGTCAGATGATCCATAGTGTGTAACATGAACACAATGGGCAGAGGTATTGATTTAATGGATGTTGCAAAAGGAATGATAGTCGGCTACCACACCAAGGGTGGAAGCATCTCGGAAACAGTAGACTTTGTGGGCTGTTTACGAGGTGCTGTAGTAAGGGTGTACCAAGAATGGAGGGCTGGCACACCAAGTACCTCCAGATGTCATAACTGTGGAATCCCAAAGACCATCGACCCCAGAGGAGAACGTTGCCTCTGTCGACTGGTAAAGGGAAATTGACGCACAGCAGTGGCCATTCAGATGAAAGCTTGGGGCACCAGGTACGTGTCCCCGATAACAGTAGAGCAAACCCTGTTACACATGGGTCTCTGGAGTCAATGCTGCGTAAATGCGCCCATGTTAACCAAGGTCCATCACCAACGACGCCTGCAGTTCTCATGGGACTACCGTTATTGGACACTGAAAGAGTGGAAAAATGTCTTCTCCGACGAATCGAGATTTCTACTACACAGAAGTGTTGGGTGGTGGTGGATATGGCTCAGACATACGAGAACCAATATCCGGACATGCTTGTCAGTCAAGTACAGGCCGGCGGTGGCAGTGTGCATGTCTGGAGGATGTTTTCCTGGTTGATACCAGGAAATACAGCTCTCTGGGAGCACTGGTACCACTGGATGGGTCCCTGAACGCCAATGACTACCTGTCCATCCATGCTGACCACTTGCATCCCTTCATGTTGGACGCTTGCCCTGGTGGTGATGGTGTCTACCAACAGGACAATGTGCCCTGCAATGTCGCTAAGGTGGTGCATGACTGGTTTCAGGAACACAACAGTGATGTCTCTATTTCTCCCTTGGCCGGCGAAATCGCCCGACCTTAATCCCATAGAACACTTGTGGGACCATTTGGATTAACAGGTTCAGAGTGTGGACCGACAACCACATCATCTCCGGAACCTCTGTGCTCTGCTGCAGTCCGTATGGGCATGTGTGCCTCTGGCAATCTTCCAGGGCATCATTGCGTCCATGCCATGCCGTCTCGCCACTGTCATCCGGGTCAAGGGTGGTTATTCCCATTATTAGGTAGGTGGTCATATTATTCTGATACGACTGTGTGTGTCAGATATCAAGTTAGTTTATTTATTTACTTTACATGAAAAAATACTCTAGGTGAAATATTATTAACTGATTATGATTATGGTAAAATTAAACAATACATAAAAATGATATAGATATATAAAATACGCTTACAAAGCACAAAATTTTCATTGCAGAGAAAAAACGACTCTTGATAGATAGAGCAAAAAATAATATAAAAAACTTCTACAGCATAAAACGTTGGAAAAAGAGATTTGCAAGAACTTATTTAAGAAAGTTATTTAAATCACGTTATTTTAGAATGATTCCCCACATAACACACTTACCTTTATTGGAGATGCAGAAGATATCCCCAAAAAGGTTTATGGATATTCAGGAAATATCCAAATTTTAGAAGTTGACGTTTTATAGACATATATAAGATGTTGCAAGTTTCGACCTGCTTCATCATCATCATCATCATCATCATCATCATCATCATCATCATCATCATCATCATCATCATCATCATCATCATCAAGCAGCCATGGGCTACGGAGGTTTAATTTAATTTTTTTAATTTAATTTAATTTAATTTTTATTAAATTTAATTCAATTTAATTTTCAGTTTAATTCTCCAAGCATATCTGTCCTGAGCTACATTTGCTGCATCCGGCACTGCACACCAATCAAACAGGTCCTGTTTGACATTGCCCACCGCATCCTAGGCCTCCCCCTCTTTCTGAGGCCTCTAGGCACACTGTTCATGACCCTATTCGCCAATCTATAATTATCCATACAGGCAACATGGCCAAACCAGCGGAGTCTCTCTCTGCACAATATGCTGCTTAAAGGAGGTTGCAGACTCCTTTGCCTAACCTCATCATTAGTTACAAAGTTAAACCACCTAATACCCAAGATACTACGTAAGCATCTAGAATCAAAAGCATCTAGTTTCCTGTAATCTTGTTTACACATCGTCCAAGTTTCACTACCATAACTAACCCTAGAAAGAACCAAACTATTATACAGTCTAATTTTAGTCTTTAGGTGTATACGCCTATTTCTCCACACTGTCCATAGATTCTTAAAAGTCCCGGCAGCAATCCCTATTCATCTGTTAATCTCATGCCGCACATCACCAGTATCTGTTACATAGCTCCCAAGGTAATTAAACTGTGACACCTGCTCAAGACCACAACCATTCAGGTGAACTGTATCACAACCTGCCTGACCAATTTTCATCACTTTAGTTTTCTCTCTGTTTTTAACCAAGTTCTAATGAAAGAGTTCATCTCATCAACATCATTTGTCAAAAGGGTTAAATCATCAGCAGAATCTAAATCAGAAATTTTCGTATCTCTAGTCCATTTAAGGCCAAAATCTTTCCCTTGAAGAGAATCTCGAATAATATAATCAATAAGCAAACTAAGGAGAAAAGGAGACAAAATGCACCCTTGTCGAACACGAGAAGTAATGCTAAACCAATTGCTACAAGCCTTACCAACTCTCACACACGAGTCAGTGTTATTATAGAGAGTTTTCATTATGTTAACTAACTTGTCAGGTACACTATATGATCTCAGAATCAGCCACAAATTATGTCGATCAACAGAGTCGAAAGCCTTTCTGAAATCAAGAGAGCTAGCAACCATTGTGCAGAGAGAGACTCCGTTGGTTTGGCCATGTTGCTCATATGAATAATTATAGATTGGTGAATAGGGTTATGAACAGTGTGCCTAAAGGCCTCAGAAAGAGGGGGAGACCGAGGATGCGGTGGGTAGACAATGTCAAAGAGGACCTTATTAGAATTGGTGTGCAGTGGCCAGATGCAGCTCAGGACAGTCTTGCTTGGAGAACTAAATTGCACGGTCTGGTTGGACCTCCGTAGCCCTTGGCTGCTTGAGGATGATGATGATGATTCTTCGTCCTGCTTACATCCTAAATATATCCCTGGCATGTCTATTTTGGTTATTGTTGATGTGGTATTTACATCCATAGATATCCTATACGTCTAAAAGATATTTTGTGGCTATTTGAGAGACATCCTGTTTTGCCTCAAACGTCTTATAGATGTTACTGCCAGAATTTTTACCATCTTATTGATATTTCACGAATGTCTTTTTTTGCACTTCATAACTTTTACTTCCATTCGTTAGATATCCATAAGAGATCCTGTGGCTTAAAAGCTGTCGTCCTAATGGATATCTTATGTTAAATTTTATTTCCACGTGTATTACATAACCCAAACCGGATTTAGGGCCATAACCTCCGCTTCCGAATGCTAATAAAAGTATCATTGTTCAGTTGACCCAAATGCTGCCTTCTGGAATCTACGAACATGGACATTTCTCATCAAAATTTAACAGACAATAACATGCTTCAACTTTTTCTGAAATTTGGAATAGTAATGAAAACGTTCACCATGTATTCTTTTTATAACATTTCTTTAAAAGGTTTCACGTTGATGGTTGTTTTAAATTTGAAGCATGTAACCTTTTATGTAAAAAATCCACCCCCCCCCCCCATGATAGCGTGAGAGCAGGTATAAAGCAAATGACTTGTAATATTCAGCATTTAGTAAGAAAAAAAATACTTCATGCATATACAGTTTATCAACTAATTAAATTTTGATTTTGTTAGAAATTAGTTACCCGACATATTTGCACATTGGTGAACTACCAATCCAATCAAAAATTAATTTTATTCCATCACTCTGAGTGTAATATTACCTACTCCTAAAAATATCTGACAACAATTATAAAATCGAATTTTGGATTAGGTTTTACATTGAATGTGACGTAGAATTCAAAATTTCAGCTGTGTTACGTACACTTTGCCTTGCTTTGGCGTGCCTCCTTCCATCCAATCGGTTGTCAAGAATTGCCAATTCTTGACAACCGATTCTATTTCACTATTCGACTTATTCTGGCATCAGTTTTTTTCTTGTAGCAGCTGCAAAACATATTTAAACCATTACTCAATTTCTAAATATTTCATATATTTAAATTATACAATTAACCAAAATGTAAGATAAATTTTCACATATACAACAATTTTTAATGAGACTTAGTTTCAGATATAAACATTTTAAACTATAGCGTATGCAAAAATTATACACACGCACACACAGATTTTACATATCTCAAAAAGTGACCAAATTCAATGACTTCGGTTTAAATAAAATAGAAATAAATAATGTAATGAGTTAAAGCTAATTTAGCACTTACAAATTCTACATTATATAAAGTAAGAAAATTACATTCCCCAAACTTCACTTTCTGTAATTTATTTCACACAATTGAGCATGTTATCTTTCAATACAAAAAATTGAATGTACAAACGCAAAGATATCAAAAATATAACATTTCTCAATATAATTTCAATAGTATTTTAGAACCTCCTAAGAAATCTCTTAAATCCACTTTCTACAAACTACTGATTTCATACTTTAGAGAAATTGTTTACTTTCATGACATTAAAAAAAATCAATTACGAAAATATTAAAAGGGAAAAAACATGAAAATAAAAAAAATATATATATAATAAAGAAAAACAGAATTAAAAAATATATATATATATAAATTATGCCTGAATGAGTCTGCGTTAAAATGATGGTCATGTTCGCAGGAATTTTCAACAGGGTTCAATCAACCATAATTTCCATATCTAAAAAAAAAGAACCTATTCCTCAATCAGAAATATTGTATTTTCAGAGGTGGAAGAGAAATCATACTGCTATTAAAATGATACTCAAAACATTATAAAAGGTACTTTTCAAGCTTGTTCTGTGCTCAGAAAACTTACCAAATATTGCTTTTGTCACCCTCAAACTCACAAATGGCCTTTTTCCATTATTTCCTAGCCAGCTGAATTGAGTAGATAGATCATCTGTCAGCAATGTTTTTAGAATTCTCCTTTATAACATTCCCAAAATTGACTCCTCCTACTTCATGAAGTACGTTAGTCGAGAAACAAAAATTAAATACGTAAGGGGAAAAAATAGTAGGTAACAACAATATCATTAAATTTAGATAAAAAAAACTGAACATTTTATTTCAGCCACTTCGAAAGGAATAAATATTGGCACATCTTTTCCCTCAAAATTCTTAGTTTTAAAATCTTAAACATGAGAACTAAGAGCTATTTAATCATATTTCAAGATATTATACAATGTATAATTTGTTCATTTAAGAAATTTTCCAAATTACTCTTTGTCCAAATAATGAACAGGTGCAAAAATATCTTAGTACTTTAAAGCTAATCAAGAAATTTAGGAAAAATATTTTCCCCTGAGGAACACTTTTTATCACATAATGCAACCCAAGGGGTTTTAGCATACAGATAATCAAAAGAGACGTTCACTCATATTCTGTAATATTTATAAGTCATGGTTTTTCTGCATGTAGAGCCATGAAATTTTATCCCATCCAATGGACTGCAACCTTCTGAACTCCATTATGTCCGTTTCTGATCAATGGTAAGGCCAAGGTTAAATAAAAAAATACCAATGCTGAAACATGAGAATGACAGAACACCAATAACTGAGAACCCTGTGGCTCGAAAATATTTAGAATATTCAATTTCAGGTATTCTATTAATAATCACAACAGTTCAACAGCTTACACACCAAATAAAAAAAATGGAAGGGTTGGGCAGAACTGGATTAATATTTTAAATGTTGTTCGTTAGATGATATTTGAACCTTTATCTACTGTAAGCTGTATTAAAACCATCCAGAACATACCTTTAATGTGTATAAATTATCTCTTTTACAAGAATCTATAGCTGAATTCATGTACATGTTTCAAGACATATTAGTGTACTTTTTCTCAAGGACATCAATAGCAGAAATAAAGCTTGAACAATTGGAACTAACCTTGCAGCAGTTGTTGCACTTGGGTTTTAAAATGTGATATTGACTGTGGACTTCTATGACAATTTCTTCATAAGCAATATGGACAAATAGTGCACATCTGGAAAGCTTTGCAATAACAAAGGCAAATTTACTTTGTACTTTTTCTATTTCGCATTAATTTAGTTCTATTAAATTTTCGCTCTTGCTCCATATTCAGTTTATATAATTTGATTATAATGCTTTTTAATAATTCGAGTATTAAATGTTTTCCACCTGTAATATTTGTTTCCAATCTTTTACTCATTATTTTAACTTAAAAACAATTAGTGTTCTCAAGAATAGTAGACTCGAAAAAAAAAAAAAGAATATGGCCTTCAGTGATCAACGAGTAGTCAGTATCAAACTAATTTTGATAGCTCAGCAAACTTGGCACACTCTCAGGTCATGGATTCCAGAAGAAAACTACATTTAAACTTCTGAAAAAACTTTTAGCAATTTAAAAAGAAATTCCATGAGATTTCTCTACTGTTCAAAATTACATTAATTTCTTATGTGCAAGTCATGCGATACATTTAACAAACCTCTAACAGTAGCCAATCTTTACTAATTTTGAGGTGCTGAACAGGAAAATGACAATAAAATTTGTCGATTGGTTCTTGTTTAGGAGAAACAAAGAGGGTCAGGTATAAATAAACCCAAATATACAATCTGCTCTCCAACAAGTTCCGCATGGCAAAGGCTTTCCCATTTCTGAACATCGAAAAAAATTTGCCATCAGTTCACACGATGAGGAGGGAGGCAAACCGGCATTGCGTTCTCTGCAGCCTTCAGTGTCTAATGATTTGAAAACTGAAAAAAAAAAAACTGCCATTCAGAATTATATGCTGAATCACATGGCAGGCCTACTTGTTGCTGTGGATATTTCATTAAGCGTCTCGTCTCGCATAAGGTTATATGCTGATTTTTCTTTTATCTTTTCATTTCCCAGTAAAAAACTTAGCAAAGATCATCAAATTTCAACACGCAAAGAGAAAATTCATATTGCTTAGTAAAAGAAAGCAACCAAGAAAATGTTCCATTTTATAAACAGGACAGAACATCCTATTAATGTGAGCATTCCAAGTCACCTTGCATAACATCGACTTGTAGTTTAAAATAAGCACTTAAAAAAACCATTAAAAATAGAGATCGTGCTTTAGGAAAATATTATGGTTTGGGAAAAAATTTCCTTTTGATTAATATTTACTATAAAATCAAATTGAAATCTTTAATTCTCTATGACACTGTTAAATGTTTTGTAGCACTTCAACAAATGTTCTATGCTATCAAGTATCGAAAGTTATTATGGAGAAATTTACATACCATACTAAAAAGGATGGGTAGTAAGAGGAACTTCAAGGAAGCTTGCCTCTTACTACCCATCCTCTGCGGTATGGTATGTAAATTTCTCCATAATAATTTTTGATACTTGGAAGCATACAACATTTGTTGAAGTGCTAGAGAATTAAAGATTTCAATTTAATTTTAATTACTGCATTGTGAACCTCTACTGTAATTTTTAACTATAAATTTAATTAAAAATTACAGTAGAGGTTCACAGTGCAGCAATTAAAATTAAATTGAAATCCTTAATCGTGTAAATTTAATTACACGATATTTGGCTTTTATAATTAAAAGTATTCTTGAGGTGGCCTTTATTGCATAGGTCAATCTATTTTTCCACATCATGTGAAAAAGTCTTATTAAAAATCAGTGTTTATTAATTTTAAATTTTCATAAAATTTTAGAATTAAATTCTGATTAATTTGTCACAATACCTATTTCAGTTGATTCATTTTTTAATTCTAAAGCTGACTTGTTTTTTGACAGCACAGTTGGCCAAAACTCTGGACTTATCTCAACGTATGGTACAGAGAAAAAAATTACAAAGAGAAAATTATTGAACTTCAAATAAATTTTTTGGGTTATTCAGAAAAAAATAGCCTTTATATTCGTGTGCATTATAAATTTTCCTGTTTTTTAAAATAAATATTTATATTATATGACTCTAAAAATATCCTGTTAAAATAAAAGTAGTCTTTTTTGAAAAGAGAAATATTTTCAGAAAGAAAATCCAAAATTCCTTTTATCAGTTTTTTGGCAAAAAATAATTCTAAGGCTAATTTCTTTTTGGCTGATCAAAGTGAGAAAATAGCTGGCCCTCTCAATATAAACTAGCTTTTCAGCCAGGGGGTAACTTAACAACCAAATTTTTTTAAAATGAAACTTTGCTATTACCATTAATATTTTATTACCAAAAGATCAAATGATGTTATATAGTTAAATACATCTAAACACAAATTTGCAGAAGCACTTATTTGTTAAGGATAAAGCTCTTTTTATCCTGGGACTATCCCCCGGAAATGGAAATGTTTGGAAACCTGAATAATGACTAATCTGCAAAATGACTTTATGCAAGGGGTCTACTATTACTACAAACTAAAACAATCTGTCCCCCACATATTCTACATTCTCATTTATTCCTGGAAAGTTTCTCTTTACTACTTATTATAAACACAAGAACCTGATCCCCACCCCAATACACACATACAGTTTTCTGAATATATATTAGAAAAGTTGGAAATCCCAAAAGACTATTCTCAATGACATTTCAGTTTTCCTGAAAAACATCAAATGTATTAATTTTATTCTATACTTAGTGGTTTGATTTTCAGCTATTCACAAGCAACAATTTATAATCATTTTCTAATTATCACGTTTACTAATTTTCTAGCTATTTTCTTTAAATATGCTATACGACTCTGCAAATACCAGCTATAAATACGTATTATTCCAAACACATCATTTACTTAGAACTACAGATTACTAAGGATATTTAATTTTAAACAAGCAAACTGCATGACTTACTTTGTATATGTGAGAATACAGCATTGATCAGTTATCAAAGCTGCTTATCAAAAATCAAACTGTAGTGAAATAAATGTTATAACTTACAAACATTGCACTAAACATATTTTTATGTGCAAGAAAAACTAACATATCATAGCTGCCAATCACCCTGATTTCATAAGGTGGCCAATTCCCATCTGGCTTTTCGTGTAGCAAGAGTGCTTTCTTCACTTTGGTTGGGGATTTATATGGTGGCCAGTAGCATGTAGAATTATGTATCCATGCACAACTGACTTCAATTTCTGAAGATAATATGAATTGCACTATTGAATATTTCTGCATACCTGCAAGCACTCAAATTGATGTTTCATACAGGTTCTAACATAACCAATATACCATTTCATTTCAATTAATTTATTTCTGTGTAAAACATGGCTGAATGAGGATTTTGCATTTATACAACATAAAGAATATGGATTTGTAATTATTGTCTTCACAAGGTTCATTCCATGTTAATAGACATTACACAAAAAAAACATTTACAACAGTTCATCCCTGATAACAGATATTAATTTAATTAAGTTAAATGTTAATACACATATTATACAAAATATTAGGAGTTTAAAATAATTTTTGAAAGGAGTTACAGTCATTTACAAAAGAAACAATAAGAAAATTTTAACTTTTCTGTCCTATAGATTAAAAAAAATATTATACCTTATCTAACCTTCTTACAAAACTTGAAGTAGAGTAATTTTGCAAATGGGGAAAAAATATCGACCAATTACCAATTATTGGTCAATATACACTTCAATGGGCAATACTGACCTCCCAATATATACAGCCCAAGAATGTTGACTAATATCATTCAAAAAAGGTCATTTTTTCATTTTAATTACCAATGAAATGTTTTGGTCCATATTATACAATATGTAAAGAGTATATGGTGAAATATATATTTGCTTTAATTTTTATCTATATGACAGCAATTGATATTTTTAAAATAAATATACCATGAATTGTTTAATTTGAAACAAAACATTAGAACAGAAACATTTTATGTTCTCATAACACCATAAAAGAAACTTTTTTTTGAAAATTACAATCTATAGGTTTTCTTCTAATTTTAATAGTCACACCATCTTTCACAATTTTTACTTCCACTGTTTTTAACATTTGCATATGTTACAGGTACTATTTAAAAATTCTATTAAAATTTTCGGCCGGTGGTGAATTAACAGTCTTGCTGATCACTTTTAAAAAAGAAGAAAAAAACATAGCCATAGTAATCCAGATCACTAGGCCAAAATGATCTGGCAGCCCTCACCTTTTGTTCCCTTTAAGAGATAGTATCTCTTGAAAGGTACTAACAGCGTGCACCATGAGAAGACGGGGTCAGACATTAGGTGCTAGGCCTGGACGGTTCTAAGCACCATCACAGAAGATTGGTGCACAGCTCTCCTTCTAGTGACTACCTAGACCAAAAAATTGGTTTTGCCATGATTCTTACCGTCTCCAGGAAACATGCCTGTTATGCTATTACTACACCACCAATGGCTTTTTTCATGTTTTTAAAATTTGGTTATAAATTGCTTTTAATTGTTTTTCTTGATAAAGCTGTATTTTACTTTTTATATTTAATGCCTCATATGTGCTCTTTTATTCTGATTTCCATGGTTCTTTTTGTTTTTTCTATGTATGGTATAATTTGCCCTATGTCCGTTCCATTTCCAGGAACCAGTAATTAGTGCACAAAAGTATAATTAAAAAATTGAGATATTACTCTATAAATAAGTGAAAAAAAACCTATATTTGAAATATCAATGTCACAGTTATATTTTATAAGTAAAAAATGCATTCAAAAAGTACTTTAAAAAATTGATAACAAGTTAAAAAGATCCCTAGAATAAAACTACTGAGCCTATGAAGAAAAGTAGCAAACACCTACATTGGGACTCACAGACCAATACATTACCATCATGACCACTAAGGGTATATGTTGAATTTCAAAAAACTGATGTTGATCAGCTGGTAATGGCTCCATATAAAGGTACCAATGTGGCAAGAAATTATTTTTGTGAACAAAAGCAGTTTTACCATATTTACTTTCAGTAAGTTCTCTAATATTCATATGCATGTGGTTAAAAGCTATTACTATAGTTCTATTGGAGTAGAATCCTCAACTGCTATGTGTATTAATGTTTCAAACAGTTTCTACTGTTTCAAAGTATATTAACTAGCAATCAACAGTAATAGAAAAAATTCAGAGTATAATTTTATTTCAGTGGTAATAGGTAATAAGGAACTAGCCTACACCGACAGCAGAAAAATTATGATGCAGAAGTAAACAATGTGCTTAATATGAAAACTTATTAGGAATGGTATTCCTATTTGAGACAATGGAGTAAAGGGAAATTTACATACCCCTCTGAATAGGGAAAAGCAACACATTTTCCATTCACATAACTTAGTGGCCAAGATTTCATTTCAGAAAGTTCTGCTATTAAATACACCCCTAAGAGAGACACATTTCACATGATAAAAATTCTCCTTTTTAACAAATTCTTTTCCTATCAAGACTGAAGTTTTCTTAAACAGCAATGAGAGCAAAATTATAGATCATTACAAATGAGCCATCATTAAGCAAACAGCAGTTATTGGGCTGTGTGATATCCAACTGAAAATGTTGAAAGCAAACTTCTTTGTATTCAGGGCCAACACATTCCCTCAAAAGTGGGCCATTAGAATGTAGAGACTTAAACTGCAAATTTCTTTTACTAAAAGACTACAAGTCTGAATTGAAAGCTGATATCTCCTGTAATTGACCATTTATTTGCTGCAGTGGTTTTTCACTTTTCCGTAGCATTTTTTTTTTATCTTCTGCATGTAATTTTCAAACTCAAATGCACAAAAAGTATCTAAGAGGCCAAATGTTTCTACATCACCTGCCAGGTGCAAAAGTCCATGTACATTGTAAGACATTTGTTCCTTCCCATAAATAACTGGAAAGGTATTTACAAAATACACCGATAAGGAATTTGCATATGCATTCATCTTTTTAGAATACGAGTCACGTGCCAGGATGAAAATAGCACAGTGGAGTACCATAAAATTATCATAAATTGTTTTAATTAAAATTCCTTTAAAATCTGAAGGGCCTGTGTATAAAAAAATCTGCCTAAATTCTGCGGCTTTCCATCTATCTACTTCTTTCAAAGGTTTAAGTTTATGGACAAATTCCTTCTGGAATAAAAGTGTTCAGGCCATTAAGTATAGTTTAAACTTCCTCTCATCCACAAATTGAGCAGTTTGCGCATTGCACACAGACAGACCAAATGCATGTATTCAATGGATATCTTGGCAACCATATTAAAGTTAGGTATGCTCTCCAACAGTGAATGGGGCGGGGGTGGCTCAGTTGGTAGCGCGCCAGGCTCGTAATCTGTAGTTCCCAGGTTCGAGTCCCAGCTGGGTCAGCGTTGAGATTTATCTCCGCAAAATTCCCCGCCCTGCCCACGGTCAGTAGGGGACACCGATGGGCTTGGAAAGGACGCCGTCCGTCGGATGGGACGTTAAGCAGTGGCCCCGTGTATGGGAGAGCCATACCCTGTGCACGTTAAAGAACACGCTGGATGGCCTTGACGGGAGGCTACCATCTGTCTCCCAACAGCTGTTCCAGTGGGTCTCCTCCGCCAACCTTCTCTGAGCATTCGGTGGCCAGGTCCATGTGACCTGGCCATTTAGCCCATGGTGTGCAAAAAAGTGCCGCTCAGAGGTAAAACAACGCAACCCAACAGTGAATTACCAAGATTATGTTCCTCTAGGCTTCGATTTCTGAATATCTGATCAGTATGAAGGGGTGCATTTACATCAGGAAAACACACTCTGTTGTTAATATAAACTCCTTCCTGTGTACATTTCCCACAACCAAAATATCCACTGTGGATGTAGAACTAAATTTTTTAATGTTTTACGCAACGCAAGCGGAAACGCAAGTGTACCCGCAACGTATAAATTGTTTCTACTTTTAGCATAGATTTACTTTCTATAACATTCAACCGCGTACAAAAATTTTTTACAAAATTTTTTTTTACCCGATGAAAACAACTGACCTTGTAAAGCGTAACGAACAAGCGTGTGCTAAGGAGAGGTCGCAACACGAAATAAAATCTCATTAGCGTGATGAGTCATTAGATCACACGTTCGCCGGTAAACGGTGGAAAAGACGATTTTTAAAACAGTAAGAGTGTTTACATTTGCAGATTTTTTTTTAAAATTATTACTTCCAAATAATTAGCTGATTTTTCTTCCGAGGAAGAAATTGTTATCGACTGTTACTGCGTAGCGTTACTTCCTAGGAGGGGCGGGGGTGGCTCAGTCGGTAGCGCGCCAGGCTCGTAATCTGTAGTTCCCAGGTTCGAGTCCCAGCTGGGTCAGCGTTGAGATTTATCTCCGCAAAATTTCCCCGCCCTGCCCACGGTCAGTAGGGGACACCGATGGGCTTGATAAAGGCCGCCGTCCGTCGGATGGGACGTTAAGCCGTGGCCCCGTGTGCGGGAGAGCCATACCCTGTGCACGTTAAAGAACACGCTGGATGGCCTTGACGGGAGGCTACCATCTGTCTCCCAACAGCTGTTCCAGTGGGTCCCCTCCCCCAACCTTCTCTGAGCCTTCGGGGTCCATGTGACCTGGCCATTTAGCCCATGGTGTGCAAAAAAGTGCCGCTCAGAGTTAAAACAACCCAAACAACAACAACTTCCTAGGAACGAGTAATATTTTGCATCATATGTTGAGGATATTAGTGGCCATAAGTATTAGGAATAAAATGTTTGAAACCATGTCGCATAACGGATATACTTATGGAGAGTAATTAATTGAGACATGGCATAGATAAGAATTTAACGTAAAACCATTTTATCGTTCCAAAACAAGTCCTGACGTGGAAAGTGAAGAATGTGTGTGAACACAAATATCTGATGGCAACATCCTTCAACCCGATGGAAACTAATTTTAATAAGAGAAGCTCAACTCTTGGAGGTTTAGAGGCGCGTAATTTCAAAATGGCTTGTGACCTCCTTGACGAGGGGGGGGGGGGAGGGGCTTACGGTGCCTCTGAGAAGTTGGGCTCGGATCGCTGGCACTCTGGAGTTCAGATGTCTTGTGGCCCCCGGTGGAGGGGTTTGTCTAGGGACTGCGGATAGGTTTTGTGGGGGCCGGTCTTGTGGTTTCATTGACTTGTCCCCTGAGAAGCAGGGTGTTGCAGCCTCGATTGAGGAGCCGTACTTGGGGAGTTCTGCGGGATGAGCTGCACCTTCTTCTTTTTCTCCATGCACTCGTCTTGTGGGCTTCTTGATGTGGTCTCAGTGATATCGTGGTCGGAGTACTGTTCATTGGGGGGCTTCGGCCCATTCACAATGGAGAGGCCGAAGTTGAAGGTTCGCAGCTGGTGGGCTTCCACACTGGCCAGTGGACTTATCGATGGAAAAGCCAAACTAAGAGTCCCATGTAACTCTTTAGGCTTCCAAGTATAGGTTATAAATGAGACACTGTGGAGGATTTGAAGGTGCCTCTGTGAAACTGGGTGCCGGCTCGTCGGTGTTTCTGGCGTGCCTTGTGGCCTCGATGGAGGGGCTGACCGAGGGTCTGCCGACTGGGACCGAAGTCCCGAGTCGGGTGGATTTATTGGTTGGCCCTTGAGAAGTCATAGGTCGTCTTGGTGCCGCGATGGAGAGGCTTTACTGAGGACCTGCTAACTGGAATGGATCCCCAGTCGAGTGGGCCTCTTTATCGCCCCAGCGAAGTCTGGGGTGTCATGGAGTTGGGATGGAGTGGCCTTGTGGGCCTGCAGACCAGGATTGGAGTCCCTGGTCATGTGGGTTGTCTGCTCGGCTGCAGCGAAATGCGGCTCGAGGTATTGCTGGGGAGGATGCCGGTTGGTGTCCCGGCGGAGAGGACGAAATTGAAAGTCATGCAGAACGGGACTGCAGCACTATTAAGTGTGGCTTATCGATGGGAGAGCCTGAAGACTCTCCATCATGTTAGCTTCCCCATGAAAAAAGTTAGGATATCATTTTATATTTTCTGGCTCAAAATTCAAAAGATACCATCTTATTTTTTATGATTGGCAAAGTATTTTTGCACAAAATCCAGTGAGTGCTGGGCATATTCCTAGGCCATGATTGAAAAAGTCCTAAAAGATCCCACCCTCACTGCACCTCAATGATTATTTCTACAAGCAGGCTAAAAAAACCCAAGCAGTGCTTTTCTCTTCACTTAAGTCTTCTCCCGCTGTAGGCAGATACAAGGTAAGGCAAGCTTAACTGACAGGAACCTGGTTAGTCGATTGTGATTTCTGTGGCAATTCCCTTATGGTGATATGCAGTCACAGTACTGCGGTGCACCGGGATTCTCACGCATTATTTCGTTGTCTTCTTCCGACATTGAAACAAATAGCTGACCTATCATAAAGGGGAAATGGGATGTTTCGATAAGAGTATGGAAAATTATTTCCAAAACATTATTTCCATACCGTATCTCGTGTGATGGCCTGAGACAAAGGGGGGTAGAATTGGCGGTGACAATGTGGTTTAGTCAGAAGGGCTGTCAACCGTCTCTGGACTTAGAAAAATTTCGAGATGGGTCCTAAAACAGTGGTCAAGGCTGCGAGTGGGTTTTCATGTTGTAAGACATCGCGTCTGATACGGAAGCAAAGGGGTATCGACAGCGCAGGGGGTGACGTGATCCAAGATTCATCCTTCAATAAAACGTGGTCCGTAGTAAGGGTGATGTACAAAAACGCGTGTTGCATGTTCTAAAGCGGGTCTTTTATGTCACCCATACAGGTCACCAGACCATATTACCCCTCAATAATTTTCATAATTACAAATAATTTGTTTTTTAAAACAAAGATTTTTTTTTTGCCGTTTTCGTTTTATTAATTTTTTATTTTTATGCAATAGCATTTTTTCATTTCATTTTCTGTGGGACAGTCTTGTAAAATAATTACTGTGGGATAGTCCTTAAAAGGGGGGGGGGGGAATTTTGATAACGGATTAATAACGAGGGTGTGGCAGTTTTGATAGGGTTTTTAATAAAGGGGGCGGAACTTTTGATAAGGGGATGTCAAAAAATTGGAAAAATTTCGATTAAAAGAGAATGCTTACTAAAGTATACACTAGATGGCGCCACCAAAAATCGTGGGGTTTTTCAGGTGTTAGAAAATTCAGGGGGGGGGGGGCTTAAAAAATGCAGGTGGGTCAACCAGGGGGCAGTTTTAATTGGATTTTTAATAAAGGAGTGGGACGTTTGATAAGGGGTTTTTTTAATAAAGGGAGCAGAACTTTTGATAAGGTTTTTTTTAATGAGGGGGAGAGTCAAAAATTGAGAATAATTTCAGTTAAAATAGAGCGCTTTTCTAAAGTATAGTACTCATAATATACACTAGATGGCGCCACGGTTTTTAAATAAAGGGTTTTCTTAATGAGGGGGTCAACCAGGGGGTCTTTATGAAATATTAATTATTTATGAATTATTAATTATGAATAATAATAAGGGGCATGGTCGGTTAAAAATTAATAAAGGGGATAGCAGTGGGGCGCGTAAGGGGCGTGGTCGGTGACGTCATAGGGGAAAGCACTGTGCGTGGGGGCAGGTTGGGACGTAACTACTGCGGTGAGAGCTGTGCATGTTAAAGAATACGCTGGATGGCCTTGATGGGAGGCTATCATCTATCTCCTAACAGCTGTCAGTGTATCCTCTCTCTACAACCTTCTCTCAGTCCATCTTGTGACTCTGAAGGTTCTTGTGACCTGGCCATTTATCCCATTGTGGGCATAAAAAGTGCTGCTCAGAGGTAAAACAACCCAGAATTTTACGCTGATTACTGCATCAAAAATGAAGACTTACAAAAAGGAAAGTGTTGTGTAACACGGAATCGAGTTTATGGATTTTTTTTGTGCCCTAGTACGAAAAAAAACAAACCTATGCACGTTAAAGATAATGCTGGATAGCCTTGATGGATGGCTTCCATCTGTATCCTAGCTCCATCCTCCCAGTGGTTATGTTCATATAAAAAACCTTATTCCATCGCACCCTGTACGAAGTTACATATGTCTGACTTAAACTGATCACTTTACAATAGTTTCTATTGTTTAAACAACTTTAAAGAAAGTAAAAAATAACAAATTGCGAATTTGTTTTTAAAATATATTAATATTGCTGAATTCTATTCTTACGATATTGTTAAATGTATTTAACGTTCGCGCTCGCTCACATTTATATATATGTATCTATTAACATAGAATTTTTCTGAATTTTAACGTATTCAGCTCTCTAAAAGGCTTTAAAACATTCTTTCTCGCAAAGAATGACGTCAGTTTTGTGTTGCGTCGAATGATGATAAGTGCATATTTCTTGAACCCTTTGCGAATTTTCATTTTCCCCTAGTGATCAGCTAGTCATGCATTATTGGCAATATAATTGTTTTCTAATCATAGGTGGATCGCCCCTACAAAATATATTTTGAAATTAACATAAAATAGAATTTTTTAATTAGAGGATATGTAATATATATGCATTTATTATTAATAATGCAAACAAAACAAAAATTTAAAATATCTATCTATGTTCTGCTTTGAAATGTACATGTTCATTGGATTATCAATAATTCATAGAGAGAAACTTAAAAATTGTAAAATCGAGGCATATTTTCTTACATTCGTATTTATTTTTGCCACAGTCCTACAAGTGACCCTCGTTACAGCTCTTAGAAAATACCTTTTTAAAACAGAAAAAAAATTTATTTGATTCATACGATGGATTATGCAGAATATAATTTGTTTATTTTGCAAATAAAACTTATTTACATTTTTAACTTATTCTTGACTTTAATTTTATATATTTGCTTGTGCGAAGAAGAAAAGTGTTGCGGGATATATTTTTTTGAAATCCATTCAATAATTAAAATTTTTTATGTCTATGCATATATTATTAAAATATTGGCCTCTTTCACCTGAATGTATGAAAAGAAATATTATCAGAATTTTACTACCCGTTTCCGCAAAAAAATAATGCTAATAATTCATTACTTTCAAACAGTAGAATTTTTTTTATAACGCTAAAAATATGTTAATTCCTTCACTCTGTATCAATAATTATCCCGGATTTAAAATCTTAAAAGTAGTTAAATAATTTAGATAAAAAAAAGTTTTATAAAATATAATATTATTTAAGAAACCATTTCATAGTTCACATCACTTCCAATAGATGGCACCACAGAATACAATAAGAAACAGTCTTCTAACGATTACACCGCATACTTTTTTAATTCCTTAGTCATATTTTTCATTATGAATTCAAATGCACCAAAATCAATCGTATCATACATAAAATTAAACTACGAAAGGAAACGATAGATGTGATTTTCACTAAGACACTCGTTTAGAGCTTTACGTCACCAAGCAGTCGTGGCCGAGTGGTTAAGGCGATGGACTCGAAATCCATTGGGGTTTCCCCGCACAGGTTCGAATCCTGTCGACTGCGACGATTTTTTTTTTTCCTTCCTAATTTGATTTTCGCGTTCTTAATCTCTGAAATAAATGCAAGTTTTCAATTATTGAGTAAATGTTTCGTTCGTAATTTTTTCGGAATGCTTCGGATACAATTCCTTGAGATGCAACGATACAGGGTTCTTTTCTTTTCGAAACTGAGAACCAGGAACCATCAGACGTAAAACACAAATTTTGATGCTGTATTTAAAGTTTAAACGAAAACATTTTCCACTGAATTATTTTTGTTAATAATGATAATAATAATACAGCGCTGTCCGAATAGCGGCTGGCGAGCCGCATGTGGCCCGCGAACAAAACCAAGTTTTTACTTGAAATTTTAAAAAAGTATCTATAATCCACCTTATAATTTTTTGTCAACTTATGTTACTTTACTTGATATGCAATCTTCAACTTACTCATTCTATTTGCAATTATTGTTGCATTATTTAAACTTACTCATTCTATTCTTATTGCCCAAGAACTAAGGCCACAATGCTCCCATTAAATTTATTAAATATATAAGGTTTAGAAAATTTATATTTATTTATTATTACTTATTATTTTTCGTGAACTGACTTTTCAATTACCTCTCCTGTCCTATTCTTTTTTTTGGCCCGCGAAATATTGGTGAAAGAAAAATATTGCCTGCGAAATATTGGCGAAATGAAAAATGCCCGCGGTCTTAGAGAAAAGTTGGACAGCACTGATAATAATATAAAATAATAAATACCGCATCTGCTTGCCACAGAGGTCTGACAGGAGCCTGTCAGTTTATACGTCATAGTAGAAGGTCTGTGAGGATGGCAGGACCTCAGCAGGAAGACAACACGAACAGCCATGCCTTATCCGGGACTCGAACCTAGATCCTTTTGATCACTAGCCAAGCACGCTAATCTCCTTTATCTAGAATTTTGGCGCCTCTCAAAAATCGCGCCCTGAGGCAGTCGCCTCGCAGCCTCACCTATCGAACAGGTCCTGATAGTAAGAATTTGTTGAGTGAAACTTCTTTAATTCAGTTTCCAAACAATAAATGGAGGG
Organism: Ryuthela nishihirai; assembly: GCA_038380435.1. Lineage (NCBI taxonomy): Eukaryota > Metazoa > Arthropoda > Arachnida > Araneae > Heptathelidae > Ryuthela > Ryuthela nishihirai. The sequence continues at coordinate 55,944,533 of JAWZYU010000012.1, forward strand.
GAAAAAATCATAATTAACTATATATATAAATAATATAAATAAAACACGATTCCAGGTCATTTGCTTCAATCGGCGGGAATGGTGTAATAAATCCAGAATGCACGATCACTGGATTTCAAAATCTTAAAACGTGTTTTATATCATTTTGTGGATCGCGAATAAAACTTTAAACAGATGTCTATTGTACTCTGGACACGTGATTTGGAGGGGGAGGTCATATGTAAGAGCCCTAATAATTATTAAGGTAAATTTTTTACTTTTCCTAAAACCTTTCCATGCTGTATTTAAACTTCTACTATATATGAATTCTATAAATAGGACAAAGTATTCGTTTGATCCAACATGGTACGGATGTGGAAAAAAAAATAACTGGGGAACTAAGTGACCAGAACGCTGTTCAGGGACATTTTCCTTTCCGTTTAACAGTTTCTTTTAATAAACAGGGGGCGAGGGTGGCTCAGTCGGTAACGCGCCAGGCTCGGTAGTTCCCAGGTTCGAGTCCCAGTTGGGTTAGCGTTGAGAGTTATCTCCGCAAAATTCCCAGCCCTGCCCACTGTCAGTAGGGGTCACCGATGGGCTTGGAAAGACCGCCGTCCGTCGGATGGGACGTTAAGCCGCGGCTCCGTGTGTGGGAGAGCCATACCCTGTGCACGTCAAAGAACACGCTGGATGGCCTTGACGGGAGGCTACCATCTGTTCTCCCAACAGAGTTGTTCCAGTGGGTCCCCTCTTCCAACCCTTCTCTGAACCTTCGGGGTCCTTGTGACCTGGCCATTTAGCCCATAGTGTGCAAAAAAGTGCCGATCAGAGGTAAAACAACCAATCAATTTTAAAAAACAATCTTGCAGAATATGTGTAATATATATGCCTAACATTTTTTTTTTTCACTTCCGTTCTGGTTAACAAGATTCTCATAGGGGGAGGGAAGCATGGCTCCTTTACTCGCTCTCCCTAGATCCATCCCTTATCCAATGCCGTGTCCTGCCCAAGGCCAAAGGGGGAGGGGGTTATAATACTCCGCTTGAGGGTTTGAATAACTGATATTTTCTAAGTTACCGAAAATCAGATACTCGAGACCAAATTCCCTCCCCCAACTTCGCATTGGAAATTTCTGGCTATGCCATGTATCATAAGATCGGGGGAGACAGGGGACAAGTCAGAAAGGTGTTCGGCGGTGGAGGGAGAATTAGATATTGACAGTGGCGATCATAAGGAGGGGGTCACGGGGACCATGGCCCCCTCCAAGAGACCCGCAAGTGTTTAATTTTTTCATTTCAACAGCTAGCCAATTTCTTTTTCAAGAAGGCAAACCCCTGACTTCTTCAAAAAAATATCCGAACTATGGTTGATTTCAGAATTCAGAAAAAAAATCTGGCAACAATTTTTTTAGAATTAGTGATCTGGCAACCTTCGTGAACTGAAATCAACCATAGTTCGGATATTTTTTTGAGCGATTGTACCACATATGAGGGCAAATGCAAGGACATATAAAGTATTCTGTACTCCAAAAATGACACTTTTCACTACAAAAGTTTTCGTATGTCCTTAAATGACCCCCTCCAGGAATAAGATTTATGACCGATCCTGGATATCAATGCGAGTTAAAAAAGTGTCTGAGTGCTACATTTTTAGGACAATTGACCAGGTCACAAGGCTCCAAAGTTCAGGTCTGAGTACGAGAAGGAGATGACCTTGATGAAGTTAGAAGCCTTCATCAAGGATATTCAGCGTGTTCTTCAATGTCGCATCCGATGGATGGCGACCATTTTTAAGCCCATTGGTGGGTTGTTTTTTACCTCTGAGCGGCAGTTTTTTGCACACCTTGGGCTAAATGGCCTGGTCACGTGGACCCCGAAGGCTCAGAGAAGGTTGGGGGGAGGGGACCACTGGAATAGCTGTTGGGAGACAGATGGTAGCCTCCCGTCAAGGCCATCCAGCGTGTTCTTTAACGTGCACAGGGTATGACTCTCCAGCACACGGGACCACGGCTTAACGTCCCATCCGACGGACGGCGGCCTTTCCAAGCCCATCGGTGTCCCCTACCGTGGGCAGGGCGGGGAATTTTGCGGAGATCAATCTCAACGCTGACCCAGCTGGGACTCGAACGTGGGAACTACAGATTACGAGCCTGGCGCGCTACCGACTGAGCCACCCCCGCCCCTGTGCAGGGGCACATTAAGGGAAAGAGTTTGGAGGGTTTGAACCCACTTCAAATCTGTACGTTTCAAAAAAATAGAAAAATGATCTCACCCTCTAATTTTGATGCTTTAGATACATTTAGTAACTCCGAAGCATTGATACGAAATGTACCATGGGTTTTTATTACTTATTTGTTAACGTTTTTTTTTTCAGCTCGCTTTTAGAAAAAATTATAAAAAAAATAATATAAAAATAAATACCCCCTCAAGCAGCTGCTTGCCACAGAGGTCTGACAGGAGCCTGTCAGTTTATATGCCACAGTAGAAGATCTAAGAGGTGGCAGGACCTCAGCAGAAAACAACACGAACATCCATGCCTTACCCGGGGCTCGAAACCCAGGTCCCGTAGATCAGTAGCCAAGCGCGCTAACCACTCGGCCACGGATTAGCCAATTTTTATTTCACTTTTGCCGCCTTTAGATATCGAACTTTTTTATGTTTTTAGAGATAAATTTGAAAGTTGTTTTTGGGATGGATAGGCATTGATGAAACATTAATATTCGCGCTTTTGGAATCTTCTTATAGCTATAATTGCGCCCTCTAACGGCCAAAAAAGTTAAAAAATTGCCAAAATTTCAAACGAATGTTGCAATCGATGCAATTACGTTAGAAATTTGAAATCTTGTTTGTGAACTGTGAATAACATGAAATTTGCATCGACATCAATGAATTTTTCCTTTACCTTCCAGAGGGGATGGAAAAACGCAATTTTTGTTTTAAGAGTTTTTTTTTTACTTGTGTTTCCTTTTATCGAATATTGCAAACGATATCTATGGGCTACAAATTTGATATCGTAATGGTGAATTTACAATGGCAGCAACAATTTCTCCCTTTGATTTCCGACAATCTCTCCCAGTGAGGATGGAAAACTCAATTTTTTGCTTCGAGATATTAATGAAAAATTCTTTTTTGAGTTGAAAAGATACTAACGAAATATGATTATTCATAACTTTCAAATCCTGAAAATGGTCTTAATTTACCATCGTTAGAGGGCGCTAAATGTAGAAAATGAAAAACGAAGTAATATTGCAAACGATATATTTATGCTGGAAATCTAGTGACAGGACGGGTTGATGAAAAATGGAATAATTACTCGTCATACTGTTTTAATTAAATTAGAATTGATTAAAATTTGACCAGTAGCTTTTTATTTTTATAAGTTTTGGCCGAGTGGTTAGCACGCTTGGCTACTGATCTAAGGGACCTGGGTTCGAGCCCCGGATTAGGCATGGATGTGTGTGTCGTTTTTCTGCTGAGGTCCTGTCATCCTCTCAGATCTCCTACTGTGGCATATAAACTGACAGGCTCCTGTCAGACCTCTGTGGCAAGCAGCTGCTTGAGGAGGTATTTATTATTATTATTTTTTTTTTATTTAATTTTAAAATTTTCGGTGTTTCAAAACAGTAATAATAAATAAAGTATTTTATTTTATATACACTGGATAATTTGCCTCTTAACTCTAGGGAATAAGAAAAATCCAACTTTTTTCATTTTTAATTGTTATGTGAAAAATTCTCTTTGAGTTTTATAAATAAAATAAAATAAAATAAATACCCCCTCAAGCAGCTGCTTGCCACAAGGTCTGACAGGAGCCTGTCAGTTTATACTGCTTAATAATATATCATTATTTACATTATCCAATCATCCATGGAAAAATAAGAACCTTCATTTTCTCTGAAAGCCATCATCCTGTATTCGCCAGATATATCGAAATGCTGTCACAGATGAGACTCGAAGCTGGGAACTGCATTGTTAGAGCCTGGCGCGCTACTGACTGAGCCAATCCCAAGCCCAAATATCATCCTAAGAACATATTTATTAATATTAAATCATTGTAGATACATGAAAAAATCGAATACATTAAAATTTGTGGTACTTTATAGGACTTTATACTATATATATATATTTTATAATATATAAAGTGCTTTTGCTGCAGACTAGGAAATCAGTAATGGCTGAACTTTTAAGTACTGGTAGAAACCCACTAAAGAACAAGAAACTAAGAAACTACTTCAGTGGAAGTTCCAATGGGCGTCCTGCGTTTTAGTGTCCGAGTCCGAGACTCGGCACCAGGCGTGTCTCTCTGAAGAGGCTTTTGCTTGGAAGAAAGGACACATTCCTTTGTACAAGTTACTTTTGGTAGCTGGCATCACCTTGGATTATAAGAGTCATCAAGGGAGGTAAATGGCATTATTCTGCCGAAAAGTTGTCCTAGATTATATCTACATAAAGGGTGTGGTTTGAATTGTTTCCGATTCCTTTAAATTACTCTAGGAAAGGTTAGGAAAAAGAAAGTTACCCAGATAAATTTGGATAGAATTAAAGCGTTCAAAATCCTTGGTAAAGTATGATATTTTCATCTGAGCCTCACGTGGAGGCTGCAAGAGATCGAAGTATGAATAAATCATGCGATACTGCGTTAATTTCTTAATACGACACCTCTCACAAATGCTTGTCAAGAGTGATTCTAGGGAAACATTGAGAATTAGAAATTGGCAAAGGGTTATTATCCATTCTGAAACATATTTTGTCCTTCTTGAATCTTTTTCTTGTGATATGGAGGGCAACTGATTTTTCACTCGCTACAATATAGCCCTGTTGTTTGCATTTATAAGTGATCACATCAAGTTATTGTTCAAGTTTGTCGTGGATTTTAGAGATGATGTCTGCAGAGTTTCGAATCGCAACACAGTGAAATGTGAGAATAACGAAATCGAGCGGGTGACCAAAATATATTCCTTATACTGAAATACAATAAAAAAAAGTGCTTATGATAGCACATACTATTAATTAATCATTATGAAACAAATTTGCCGTCATAATTTGTGGTTGATCATAAGATCGTATGGCATACCTGAAAAGTTAGTTAATATAATGAAAGCTCTCTGTAATAATACCTGTCATGTGTGAGAGTTGGTAAAGCCTGTAGGAATTGGTTTAGCGTTGCTTCTGGTGTTCAAGGGTGCATTTTGTTTCCTTTCTGTAAATGGTGGCTAAGTAGTCACTGGAAAGAGAGCTATGCCCCAGTCCCCTGTGATGATGCATAGAACCGGCCAGGTCTGTACCTAAAGTCCAACCCCACCTTCTCTTGGTGCTGACTGTTAATACCTTCAAAAAGAGAAAGTACTGACTCTTTGGAAAGGAACGGAAGGCTGCCAGATCAGCGTGGCCTACTGATCTGGACAACTATGGATACTTTTCTTTATTTTCTACACTGCTGAGGAGTGGTCAACTTCTCAGGGTCCTAGTGGTGACCATATACACTAACTGGAAGGAATAAGGCTCTGAGCTTGATTATGGATCCTGAATTTGCTCCACTGGTGGGCTTCTGTTGAGGGAAAATATTCCGTTGTGTTTTCTGTTTGTTTATCAGGCCTCAAGTGAATAAATTCACAGGATACGTTTTATCAGCTGGTGGATAATTCTGATCTGAGGTAATCGCAGGTAACTGAATTCTAGCTTCTATGGGTATTGTCAAACCTACATTGGAGGAGGTCTTCCGGTGTAGATGACTTCATTCTTTAGTAGTGGGGAAAACAGATCCTTGCTCCATACCTGCGATTAGCGGCTGTTTGATATTGTTGGCACTTCCTCCCTCAATATAGTTTCTTTAAATATACCACTACCATTTTCCTTCCACAAATTCTTTAATTTATTTACATTGTTTTAAATCTACAAGGCTAATAACCAAAGGTTTCTGAAACTCTAAACAATTCTCAACAATCTGAAAAAAACTGATCTGTGTGATATGAAAAGTGAAAAAATCTGATCTACACATTGCCACCACTTCTGAAATCACACTGCTCATCACGCAATTGTCCGTCAACCAGATTCTTATGTGAGTACTCTGCACAGGGATTATTCTTTTGATGTCCTCACACAAGAATTCCACCGCTATAACCTAGATATTCTCAGCTGGCAAGAGACCAGATGGACAGATAAAGTCAGATACTTAAAAATAATCTTAAAATTATCTTTTTAGGGAAGGAAGATAAGAAGCATCTCAAAGTCTGCTTCTCAGCAGACACACTAGTGATGCTCTTCTAGGATATAAGTGCATTAATTAAAGGTTTCTTACAGCAAAATTTTAGACAAACATTAAAGACTTGAATGCTATCTGCTGTTATGCCCCCATTGAAGATGCCTATGAGGATGAGAAGGATAGGTTTCACGGACAACTTCAGGATATTTTCAATTCTGTCAAGAAAGGAGATATTACCCTTGTTCTATGTGACTTCAATACAAAAGTTGGTAACTTTGGGAGGGGGGGGGGGGGGGTGAAGGGTCTTTTTGTATTTGTAGCTGCAATGGCAATGGACAATGGCTCCTACAGGTAAGTAAACTTAATGGTAGAGAATAATTAACATTCATTACAAACACCGCAACATTCAAAAGTAGATATGGGTTTCACTAGATGGGCTGCATAAGAATATGACTGATTATATATTAATTAACAGCAAATGGGCTAGTTCTGTTAGGAATACCAGGTCATATAGGGGAGCTGAACTTGGATCTGACAATTACCTTGCTAAAAGTGCCTTGCAACTTAAACTTAAGAAGTGTTGTGTTATGGTTAAAAAAGTTACCTTTAACACTGAAGCTCTGAAAGACCCAGTTATAACTAAAGCTCACCATGAAAGTTACTTAGTCATTATGACAGTCATGGTTTGCTTACTACTGAAGTCGAGGAAGAATGGGACCGTTTTAAACAGGTTATTTTTTTTAAATTAGCAGTACTCGTTTGTGTAAAAAGGAATAGAGAAAGCAAAATTATTTGAGTGATAAGGAACTGGAGCTTATTTCTGACAAAAAGAACTGTACGAATATCCTTAATGAATACCCTACTAGCCCTAACAGAAAGTGTTTCAAAGAGCTTAATAAACGTGTAAAAGATCAGTTAACAGATGATAAGAATCTTTGTCTTGATAGCTTATCTGATAAAGCAGAGGAAGCTGTTAGACAGCACAACAGCAGAGAGCTGTACCAGTTAATCATTGTTTTATGTGGGGAAAATGGACAGGTGTACAGGGATTGATGGGTAAACGTGGTAAGGTTATAGAAGGTGAGGATTCTGTCATGGCTAGGTGGGCTGAGCATTTCAGAGATGTTCTAAACAATATGGTTAGTTCTACTCCCATTGTTTGTAATGATGATAGATTGGCTTTAATGTTGGCTCTATAACACAGTCTGAAGTTATTTTGCTATTTCTAAACTCAAACTACATAAATCCCCAGGGGTAGATGAAATTATTACGTAAATGCTTAGAGCTGGGAATGTTTTGGTTACCTCATGGATGACTAAAATTTTGAATATCTTTTTATGATAAAGGCATGGTTCCTAAGAATTTTACCAGAGCTATTATTTTCCCTTTTTTTTTAAAAAAAAAAGGTGATCGTAGTTCTTGTGAAAACTGTAGGGGACGAATAGGGATTGCTACTGGGACTTTTAAGAATCAATGGAGAGCGTGGAGAAATAGACGTATACGCCTAAAATTAGACTATTTAACAATTTGGTTGTTTCTAGAGTTAGTAATGGCAATGAAACTTGGATCCTTTGTAAACACGATAATAAGAAAATTGATGCTTTCGATTCTAGATGCTTACGCGATATCTTGGGCATTAGGTGGTTCAACATTGTAAGTAATGATGAGGTTAGGCAAAGTAGTCGGAAACCTCCTTTAAGCAGCATATTGTGTAGAGAGAGACTCCGTTGGTTTGGCCATGTTGCCCGTATGGATAATTATAGATTAGCGAATAGATACATTAAGCGAAGTACATTAGCGAATAGGTACATAAACAATTTAACAAATCTTATAATAAAATTATAAACATTTTACTGGGTAATCGACTTTTGAGCTCTCACGACATACCCCAAAAAATTTTACTGCGTACCCCACGTTGAAAACCCCTAGTCTAGAGATTTGAAATTTCTGAATTAGATTATGCTGATGATTTAGCCCTTTTGGCAAATGATGTTGATAACACTTTCATTGGAGCTGTTGATGAAACTAGTAATAGTTTTCTCTCTCATCAAACCTATTCTAAAATGATAAAAATCACTGAGACAGGTTGTGGTTCAGTTAATCTGAATGATTGCATCCTTGAGCAAATGTCTGTTTATCTTCGGAGCTGTTACAGATACTGACGATGTGATGAATACGATAAACATAAGAATTGGAATTGCTGCTAGGATTTTAAGACTCTATGGAATGGAGAAATATGCGTATACACCTAAAGATTAAAATTAAGCTGATAATAGTTTGGTTCTTTCTAGTGTTAGTTACGATAGTCAAACTTTAACCCTTTGTAAGGAAGACAATAGTAAACTTCATGCCTTTGATTCTAGATATGGACATTAGGTAGTTAGACTTTGTAATAATATCATTAAGCAAAGGAGTCAGCAGCCACCTCTGAGTAGCATATTGTGCAGAGACAGAGAGAGGATGCGTTTGCTTAACCATGCTACCGGTTGCATAACTATAAATTACTCGTGTGCCTAATGGCCTCAGAAAAAGGGGATGATTTGGGATGCGGTTGGCAATGTCAAACAGAATCTTGTTTAGAATTCGCATAAACAAGGAAGTATTTTGCAGCGATACACCTTGCTCAGAAAAAGGGGATGACCAAGGATGCGGTGGGCAATGTCAATAGGACCTTGTTAGAAATCGAGATATTGATGTAAAGAATCAAATGCAGCAGCTTCAGTTGAGCATAGTTGTACAGTATTTGGAGGTAAATCAGTCTGATTAGACCTCGTTAGCCCATGACTGCTTGAGGATTATGTATGTACATTCGCAGTGTAATAGCCTTAGACTCCTCCTAACGAGTTGAGATGATACATTTCTAAGGGTCGCATCTTGCGTTTCATTGGCTTCGGTATTTAATGAGTTAGGGAAGTTTAATATTTAAGAATAACAGTGGCGAAGATTCCATAGAAAGCAATGGCTTCCTTAAAATTATCGTAAACAAAAAAATAATTATGCCTTAACATAAAAGTAAGTGTTTTCTTAAATTTAATAAGTTTATTCCAATATAAATTTTATATTTATAGATTTTTCGAGTGTTCCTGTTATATTATACTGTATAATTAACAAGAAGCACCAATTTGCCAGTCCAGCTAGGAGTGTATGAAGAATCTCGCTTCATCGCTACTGCATTGCGCACAACGGAAGTCCCATTTACCATATTCAACAGCTGAATTTTCTTATGGACTAAACTTATCTTGTTGCTTTTTAACATTACATCACACCTTTCTTACTAACCGCTAGAGGTCGCTATAGTGTTCGTTCTGTTAGAGGTCCTATATAGTTAGAGCAAGAAGTGTCTAAGGGAGAAGAAAGCTAGCTTCCATAGACGTAATGTAAACTTTTCGATTGCCGCGCCCTCTAAACATGGCAAATTCGTGCATTGCAGTGAAGCCACCTAGCCAGGGAGAGGAGCGAGTTCCCTGCATTATTTTTCCACCGCCAAGCAAAGTTTTCAATTGCTTACACCACGTGACTAATTTTACATACACTTTGACTCTGAAAAATGTTCATTTTCTTCATAATGTACACTCACAATTTTCTTTTCGTTTAGAGAGAAAATATCAAGAAGTAATAAAATCATTTTCTGTAATAAAATCCAATTTTGTAAAACTGGTAGTAGCTATGCTAAAGAACAAAATTTTAATATTTTGTACAACCTACAGCATTTAGTATATTATAATAAATTGAGATTTATGTGTCAATGCACGATAACATGATCTATATAATTATATTTTATACAATTGCTGATATTTTCAACAAATATCATATCGAGTTTTTACTTGTATAAACGTTCAACAGATGGCAGCAGGTACTTCCCGTATCAACCATAAAAAAAGAATTACACTGTTAGAGCAAAGTGCAGAAGCCAATGTACATCGATATGCTCCAGGGAACACAAACCTGCAACATACATTGACTTATATAATATATTCGCAAGATGATTAAATGTATTAATTTACATATTAATTTTAAAAATCCTGTAAAATTACACAAAATAAATATACAACGGCTTTTCCAGGTGTCGTAAAATGTACTCCTGAACGGGATAAAACACTCATTGAATAACTTAAGAGTCAGCTACCACTGTGCCAAACAGCCATGGCTGTTAGACATTTGGAAACACTGGTTAAATCGCAATATATATACCAATAGTAAGACAAACCATAGCTGCAGTAGGCTAAAATGATTACATTGCGCATGCGCAGATCGCCCCTTACAGTTGTTTTTGTGCCTACACATCAATTTGCCACGTTCAGCTTCGGTAAAATTCCGCAGAACGGCGCCACTTACGCTTCTGCGAAGCTAGCCTTCTTCTCCTTAGACCTTCTTTGGTTAGAGGCTGGCCTTCTTCTTCCATCTCGGTAATTGGCTGCCATTGGTTGTCCGAGTCACATGGTTTATTGGTGCTATGTTTTGTCGTATTGCGAATCGAAAGCCTATGAGTAAGTGTGTGTATCTAGACAAAGCTTCTCGGTTGGTCTAGTTTTATACATTTCTACCGCTTTTTTTGCTTATAAAAGCTTTCATATTTTATCAATGCCTCACTGCGCTGCATTTGGCGGAAACATTCTACTCACAGAAATAAATTAATGCAGATTTTTCCAAGAAATTCCGTCAGAAGACAGCAATGAGTTGCAAAAGTCTCGGCGAGAAAGGGGACACCGATAAGCTCAGAAAAACTGCTGTCCATCGGATGAGGCGTTAAATCGTCACTCCGTCTTCAGGTTAAGTTGCTTTACCTCTGAGCAATGGCGCACCAAGGGGCCCTGGCACCCCCCAAAGAAAAAACACTAGAAAATTTTCCAAAAATCTTTTCCTAATTAAAATTCTTTTTTTTTTATATTTATGTTGTGTCGTGTCTTCTATTTCTATACTACTTATGAATTAGCGGTCACATAAAGTCACCCTAGCTCTCGGGAATCACGGTCGCTGTGAACAAAAGGCGAAAGAATCGGGCGGACCGAGCGCTACTTCGTTTGCCAGAGCCGGGCCAGTGCCCCCCCACCCCCCAAAAAAAATAAAATCCTAAGTGTCAATTTTGCACAAAATTGGGTAAATGGCTGGGTCACACAGACCCCAAAGGGTCAGAGAAGGTTGAGAGAGGGGACCAACTGAACAGCTGTTAAGAAACAGGTGGTAGCCTCCCATCAAGACCATCTAGCGTGATCTTTAAAGTGCTCAGCCGATGGCTTAATGTCCCATCTGACGGACGGCAGACTTTCCAAGTCCATGGATATCCCTTACTGACCGAGGGCAGGGTGGGGAGTTTTGCGGAGATAAAGCTCAACGCTGGCCCAGGTGGAACTCGAAACTGAGAACTGAAGATTATGAGCCGGTCTACTACCGAGTGAGCCATTCCCGCTCCGTGATCATGAGAACCCTACTATGATGAATACATTGAAAGAGATGCTAGATGATTTTTGAAAGATTTCCACCTCTCCCCTAACGGATGTCCAGTGGATCTCCTTCCGCTTCTTAACTCTGAGCCCTGGAAGGGTGGTCCTTGTGACCTGATATTTAGCTCATTGTATATAAAAATGCGCTACTCAGAGGTAGAGCGTTTCAAAACTGGAATAGCAATAATGGGCATAACAGTTTTCCGAATGGCGACAAAATGTATAATGCTCCTAAACCCATATATGTCTGTTTATAGAATTCAGTACTGGAAGAAGAAATTATAGAAATAATAAGCGCAAACAGAATATCAATTCAATGAAAAATAAGAATGAAATTTAGGAATTACACATAATTCTTTTATATACAATCAGTGGCAGAGCCAAAATTAACCAAAATAGTTCGTATTATTAGGTTCTAATTACTATAATATTGACCAAAAATTTAACATTTTTATTAATGCAAGTTAATGAACAAATAAACACCCCTGAAGCAGATGCTGGCCACGTAAATCTTACAGGAACCTGTCAGCATAATATCCTTGTCTTTTACCCAGGGCTTGAACAGAGGTTCCCAAGATCAATAGCGAAGCAAGTTAACTACTCGACCACAACACGTTGATGAATAAACGATTTCTTAAAAATAAATTTCCTGAAAGCACCCTCAGTCTCTCCCTCCTTTGTTACTATGAGTTAACTCATATTTATATACAGGTACTGGACTGAAAAATGGAAATAGTTCCATGTTATAATAGGTAATCACAGTCAGAGATCAACAGCTTCTTCAATGATTTTTAGCGAAAAATATGTCTAAAGATAAATTAAAGATCTCAATCAAATCTGCCTAAATCCATATTTCAAACATTTTTTCATATTGAAAGATTTATAAATGCTTGAATATTTAACAGGCTACAGAAAAAATTTAGCCCAAACTTTAACACATTAAAAGAGGTTGAGATCAGTAACGAATGCAATGCACCCTAGGCTCTACTCGAGTCAATTATGATCTCTTAACCTGTTTTGAATTTTGGGGTCAATTTTTTTGAAACCTGCTAAATATATTTTAGCGTTAGTAACTCTGTGAATGCTGAAAAAATATTTAGAGATTGTGATTTTCTATCGAGATAACATGGAACTGCTTCCATTTCTCTGTCCAATACCAGTATATAATACAGGCTTTTCTTCCCCTGAAGATATGACCCTTATCCCAAGATGTTTTCATCCGTAAAAAATAAAATTTATCCTTTAGTTGAGAATTTAAGATTTTTAATGTACAGTTTGTGATATTTTTCTGTACCCCATTTTCGACTGGACTACAATTTCAGTGTCCATACCAAAAGAGCGAAATCGAGATATTCCTCAGAACGCACGACTCAAATTTCGAGTTATACAACTTTTCTGAAGGTGATTTTGTTAATTCTTTTTTTTATAATATTAATTTGTACTTTCGTCCTAACTTCCTAGTAATTATATTAAAATACATGTTGAACTTCTTTCATGCGCTTGGGCCATTCCCCTCGACTCTCAAAATAACATTGTTGCAAGGCCACAGTATCCCCACATTTTTTCCTAGAAAAGACGCAATATATAATACTAATTTCCAATAATATTTTATTTAAAAAGCATAGAACTATTTTTACTCAGATTACGAATCAAGTCGACTCAGTGAACGGATCGTCGATCCCGTTCAATGATTCGAAAACATCCAGTGTCGGAATAGCATTCCGGTTCAGTAATTTGAAAACATCGAGTATCGGAACGGAGTTCTGATTTAGTTATTAATTAGCACTCCTATTAACTACTACCCCTACTCAAAAAGTCACGCTTGGCCACTGAACAATGGTCTCAAAAATTGACTTCAGATATTAAAACTTATATTACTAAATACTTTGATAGAATACTTAGTAATAAGTGTATATTTTAGAAGTTTGTTTAAAGAATTCTTTCACTATTCATCAGTTTTGTATGTTTCAATTAACAACAGCAATGCCAAACTTTCAGCACTCCTTAAATACTGAACGAACACTGTTGAAAATAGAGATATTGATGTATTTTATTCCGATCTTTATCTGGTATCAAATTTTTCTAAACAAAAAACTTTAGCTTCGACGTTAGTTTCTCACTGACAGAGTTGTTCCTTAATTTATAGAAACCAGTTTATATCATCAGTAATTTCGATATCTGCAGCTACCGATTGTTTTAAAGTGGTGATCGTTTCACCAGTCTTCGCCATTGTTTTTGAAACTGCAGGTCGCGATGTAAAATGGTATAAAATGATATATTGTGGGTCACGGTCAATGAAATTTGAAAAACACTGCTCTACACATTAGTGGCGTGTCGTCCTTGTTCACCTGTCTTTCCACTAAGACATATTGCACGAAGACGATACGACCTTGGCTACAAAACCTCCGACCTAGAATTCATTTGCGGCACAATAAAAAGCAGAATTGAATTTCAACTGCCCCTTGAAAATATTTACATTTGCTGGATGGATCAGCAATCCATATATTGTGAAACGCTGATGCAAAGTATCATATATATTAGACACAACAGAAAAGTGCACAAAAAGAATAAATATAAAATTTTTTTTATTTTCTTTTTTGGTTATTTGAAATGTTCATTGAAAAAATACACTTTGAACAAAAATCCCTCCGACCAGTAAAAGTACAATTTTTAAGGTATCAGCATTAATATTCTTACAAATTCAATGACTTCCCATATTCCTAGTAAATTACACATGAAATATGAAAAAAAAAATAGAGGTTAGGAAGTTTCTCAAAAAAAAAAGCTAATGATGCGCATATTTTCAATCACTTCATGACTCACAGATTTAGAATTTTTACGCTTTCCGAAACACATTTCATTTTCCTAGCCTAAACAGATGTCAGACTACACGCTTACTAAATAAAAGCTCAATAATATTTAACACACTGGTAACACTTTTCACGTTTCAAAAATTTAAATAAATGATCTGACATAACTGAACCGTAAAATAGTTCATGATATCATGAATACTTCAGACAATTTGAAAAGGATTCAAAACGTGCCATTTTCTTGTGAAGAAAAAATTACATTTTTTTTCACATGGAAGAAAAATACGAATTTTTAAAATACCTTTTAATATTGATTAAAATAGTGTTAAAACCATTACGAATCTAAACTTATTCACATATTCTAAATACTTTTGATTTTGTTTCATTTCAAGCAACAACAAAAAGGAAAGTTCGTTTTAATGACACCAAATATCTAAACAGACATAAAAAATGACGAGCATACATGCGCAAGTACGTTACTCTTCTGAAAATATAGAGTGAATTTTCTTTTTGACTACTGTATATTTTATAACTGCCACGTAAGTTAAAGAGTCAATTTCAATTTTAGCGCTATCAAAATCTTCAGAAACACTACTGCAACGTTTTGCTTACTAAAAATATATATCGAAATGAGTTGTATATGCCTCAGAAATTTCCTATTTTCCTTACGTGTCACGATAACGATATCTATCGACAAACCGTTACTTTGGTATTTTTTGAGGTATTAGTAAAAAACCCAAACTCTCGGTTTCGAAAATATTGGACGGATTTGAATCAGAATTCATGGTTAAATTGGTTACACTTCAGGCAATCGTTTATGATTATAAAGTTTGGCTGCACAGTAAGACAAACTTATATTTCGATCAGATACATGTTCTGAATAGTCCTTTCATTCTGGCATTTCTATACTAGATTTTATCAAATGTAAAAAATTTTAAAGATAATACATGTTTACACTGGGCAATACTGAAAACTAGAAGATGCCATCATGCAAATACTCATATTAACTAAGTGAGATATTTAGGATTTTTTTTTTCCTTACCGACATGTACATTTCTGCACACAGATAGAATGGAAGAAAATAACTAGAAGCCTTAATTCGGAATGCTTTGTATGTTGAGTGAACAAATGTCCCCGTTTTCGCGAGACGTCCCTGGATGAAAAACTCTGTCCCGACATTCGTCGGGAAATGTCTCTGGAATTTAATTTTACATATTAATTTATTTGAACAACATGAGCAGATCTTTTAATAATAGAGCAGTAGTGGCAATATTGTCATAAAAAAAAACTGTCGATAATCAGTCGATTGAAATATTGCGTCTAGAATTTTAAAATGAAAATCAATTGCGAGTTATGAAACTAGGGTGACCAGATGTCCCCGGAAAACAGGAACATTTGGTCATACGAGTTGACAGCTTGCAACTGAATTTTCAAAAGTCCCCGGATCTTCTGTAAATCCTATTTTTAAGGTTGCACTACTGAAATTTTAGTTAACTACAGTCAAAAGACCCTTTCTTTTTATATGGATAGTTTTAGTTTCTTTAATATTTTATATGACAAAATATTTTAGGGAATAATGTGCATGCTTCCAACCCTTATTAAGAAACTTTTCTTATAGAGACTCACTTTTCTTTAGGAAAGAAGGAATATATTAAACAGCCCAAATATGATTTACTAATTCTTCAGTTGACCACTCAACAAAACGTAAATATAATGTTCCCGTATTTCGAGTTAAACTTGAGCACGTTCATCGATGCTTGAGGTGAGGGGGATGCCATCGCAATTTTCTTTCAAAAATTCTAAAATAATGTTTGCCTTAAAAAAAAAAGGATGGTTAAGGAATCCCACAGACTTGTTAAAACCATTCCCCTTTTTTCTCCCACCTCAGGCACTGACTGATGTTGATGAAAAAATTTTAAATCCTGTTTTGCGATTTACTCGTGTTAATTACTGAATTCGTACATGGTGAACTTCAGAGCCAAAGCATAAAATTTTTGAGTCCTAGGATAGCTTTAATTAAAAAAAATTAAAACAGAAAAGCACATTTAAGAATTCTTAAAAACATTTTGGGTAAAAGTTTTAAAATTTACGATGAAACATACAATTTCTTCAAGCAGATTGCAAAATCTTATTTTTTTCAAAATACTAATATTTCGTTAAAACCATATTTTTGGGTAAATCATTTTTACTTGATAAAGATCATATCTTTGCTTCAATTGAATTCTTTTATAAGTTTGTAATATTAATCGTAACAGAGTGCAATCTTTTGATACATTAATATTTTAGTAGGTCAAAAGTTTGATATCGCATTTTTAGTATAGCCAAGTAGGTAGTTATACGATTTAAATTTACATAATTCCTACAACATTTATAGGGCTCTTTTAATCCAGTATATTTGATTAAATAACCAAGTCAAGCCTACAATCAGTATATTTTTCTAGATTTACGGAAAACTATTTGATTCTCCAGTCAAACATTAAAATAGAAATTCTACTGCCCATACTGAAACAAAGACGATCTTTTCATTCTAATTAAGGAAGTTATTGGAAGTTCCACTTACAAGAAAAATGGAAATAAAGTAAGAAACATAACTTCTAAAAATATCACATGAAAATAATTCTAAGTCATTTTGCAAATTAATATTTTTTAACAATTATTTAACAGAAGGAGGTAGGAAGTTATTTGATAGCAAATGTTTTTTTATCTTGTTTTATCAAATTTCATTAAGTACTGAATTCACCTGCAACATCATAATATTAAATGAAAGTTAAAAACTAATTATTATTTAAATTACTTTTAGGTACTAATGCTGTTACTCTGACATTTTGTCTACTGTGGCAAGCAGCTGCTTGAGGGGGTATTTATTTATTTTTTCTATTAGTGGCTATTATCTGACACTGATGAAATTCAAAAAGATTTATAGTAGTTGTTAAACATTTTCAAATCTTAAAAAATGTGCAATGAAATGAGGAATTTTACTTAGAGCATTTATACCCCATGAAATTAAAAGATCATAAAGATTCTAGCCACTCAAAATATGGCATTGACAAAACACTCAACCAGCTCTTAACGAAAGGCCACTTCCAAATGTTACAAAACTGACATAAATCTCTGAAAACTGGCAGTGCGATTATTTAGATTCACTGTTGCTTAAATTTCCATATATATGACTTTCTTTCTACATCATCAGCAATTTTTTTAGCTACTAACAAATCAAGTTGTTAATGCTTGAATATAGTGATGCGACACATGATTAAAACCAAATATAAAAATTCAAATGGTTTTAACTACATCAGCATATTCTCTCTCCAATTTTTAATGAGCAGACAACCACATATGTTGTGCTAATATGATGATATAGAAAGAAATTGCACAAAGATAATCTATCAAGTCAGATAATCCAAGAGATTAAATTTTGTACTAATATCTATATTATTTTTTCTGAAGCTATTCTTCACAATTCCCTCAAAAACGGTGATATATAGGGAAAACAAGTATTTTTAAATATATTTTTCAGCTTCATTGTGCTTTTAAATCAAATTGAAAACATCAGGTAAGAGTTATTTCCCTGAAAACTTTCTTGCATTAAAAAGTTTATTGGTTATATAAAAGTTGTGATTATAATCAGCATTCTTTTATTTGGGAAATGTTGACATGCTCTGGAGCATGGTTTGCTTTTATTAAAATAACTTTTTTCTTGTTACTGATTGATATCAATAAAATATTTTTAAGTGTTTACTTCATATTGCAATTAATTCATAATGGAGAAATCATTATTTACAAGCATACTAAATCTTTAGAAGCAGGTTTCAATATTAATATGGATTTATACCATATACATTGCATTTTAAACTCCAATTTTCATCAATCTTTTCTTATTTGC
The DNA here is from genome assembly GCA_038380435.1 of Ryuthela nishihirai. Lineage (NCBI taxonomy): Eukaryota > Metazoa > Arthropoda > Arachnida > Araneae > Heptathelidae > Ryuthela > Ryuthela nishihirai. The sequence goes on from JAWZYU010000012.1 coordinate 55,962,847, forward strand.
ATAGCTATTTCACACAGATATTTACTTACTACAAGCACTCTTTTGTTGACATAATTTGTAATGCAAACTTAGGCTTTGAATAAAAAAAAAAATCACACTAATACTGTCTTAGTTCATTATCTATAAACATGTTTAAATATAGGGCAAGTGCAAAATGGAAACAATTTCTAACAATAGTAAACAAAAGTATGCTGCACTGAAAGATCAAAGTTCATTATATGTAATGTGAACTGGTCATTATAATGATAATATATAATCAAAGTTTGTGTTCCAAACATTTTGTTTTAACCCTTCAGGTAACTGGAAAGTACTCTGCACACAACCACTTCTTACAACATCCTGTGGCATTTAAAAGACAGAAAGGAATAACAGGTACTATAACTGGAGGGTTAAAGAAAAGCTAAAAAGAGTTAGATAATAAATTGTTTTCTCTCATATAATTACATACAACTTAAATTACATATTTCCTTTGACCTATGGAAGACTTGCACAAAATGTATACCTTTTATAACACCGAGTACATTTAAAGTAATTAAAAAGCTGATCGTAATTGTTAAATAATTATTAAATCTTAAAATAGCAATTATACATTAATGGGCAATAAAACACAATTCAAACAATTCTATGAATTGTACTATGCATACTTCAGTGCAAAATGAAAACAACAGTAACCGTTATTGCCAAGATTAAAACTCTTGAAATACCTTTTCAGACTTGAAGGAATTATACTGTAATGTCAAAACTTAAAAAAAAATTTATTTTTATCACTGAAATTCTTACTGTGATGCCAGGGAATAGATATATAAATGTAAGCTGCAATAGTCTAAAAAATATGCCTAACGTAAATTTTAAAAAACAAGCAATGCCAACATATGCTGTATATGTCGAATTTTAAGTACTCGTGAGCTCTTCACAGCAGAGATCATGGCACTATCAACATTTTTTGAGAAAAGGGGTACCTACTCTTTCATTAATACATAGAATTTGCTCTATCTGTATGCTGATTTGAGAAAATATATACAATTCCGCACGATTTCATAATAAATGAGTGTTTCAAAAGTATCAAAGTCCTAAAATTTAGCATTTTTTGATGTCTATAAACTTGTAAAAATTTTCTTGGCATATTTAGACAATACTGAGACCTAATATGATTAGAAATATAAACATACCCTAGGTGTTCAACTTATCTATAGAACAGCTAGTTAAACTGATTAAAGAACATTAAGAAGTTAATAAGTATAAAGGTTTGGTAAGGAAAATTATACTCAACTATTAAGAATAACAAAATTTAATTGCTCACTTTAAATGTATTAGTAAAGTGTTTATAACAGTGTATAAGTTACTACTTTTCACTTTTAGCTTGCAATGAAATTTGTACCTTTTACCTTAATATATTTTAACTGCAAATTTTTATCCAATTTTCCATCATTTAATTGACATTCAGAAGACTAAGAATCACATTAGGCTATAAAGGCACATTTTAGGAACTAGAAACAAAGTGATGACAGCCAGTGACAGCTGGGTTAAGTGACACGTACAAATAAAACATGTCAAACACAGATTCATAAATATTGGCTATTAGCACATATAATCACCAGATTATTAAAATATATGGTAAAATACACAGAAGTACAGCTAAATTTACATAATTGATTACTTGCCACAGGCTACCTAGCTGTAGCATTTCATTTTAGGCCAAACCTTAATGGTTATCTGTTTTATTGAGTTATTTGGCATGTCTTGTTACCAAGTTACAGCTGTCTGTTAATAAATATTTGCATACTAGACATCTTGAGCATTTAGAAATTAATCATACCACTGTGTCGGATGCATTTATAATTTAGAAACTTGAAAAACTGCAAGAAAGCTGTTGCTATTTGCTTGTTATCTATTATGCACTTACCAAAAATGAAATATGGCTAAAATTTTACTAAGGGATGAAAAAATATTGAAATAACCTTATTGACTGATTTGATTATATCGTGGACTTGTCATATTGATAATTTTTCTTAATTTTCATCTTTAAATTTAAAACAGATAAATCAGCATTCTAAAGAGTAATGGTAACAAAAATATTAAGATAATTTTTTTTCAGTTGTCCACAAATAGAAAAGTAAAATAGCTTAATATTCAATAGATATTATTTGGGCTGTTAATTTGCAATTATCTTTTGAGCATTTTCATATAAACATGTTGACAGGATTATCTTCATTTAATGTCACTGCAACTTACAAATTTAAATATAAAATACCTTTCATTAACTAAAATTAAAACTTCCTTAGTTTAAATTTCATGCTTATACATATTTAAAAATGCTTAATTTTGATTATTCCTATCAGAAACCAGATTTACTAAAATTAGCAAGCATCAGCATGATAGAACTAATAATGGAAATGAAATATTCAGGTTTTATGTAATACTAATTCCAGTGTATATTACTGGGAATCATAAAAAAAAAAATCAATTAAATGTGAAATAATTTTCATGGAAGACACTGCACAAAAAGAATTCAGAATGTGTAATATGTTTCAACTGAATGTAAAAAATTCACGACAATATACACAAAGGGAGGCATTTTCTAAATGCATGCTGTCAAAAATATTCCTGCAAAACGTATACTAAATATTTACATTCCAAAATGCAAACTGTTAAAACATTAACTACAGATATATTGACCATAAAGTTTAGCACAGAGTAATTGCATCACATTAAAATTTATATGCAGTTTCTCATAAATTGATATTCTTAACACTTTCACTCTGAGTGAGGTACTACAAGGTCTTTTGCAAACTTCAGATTGACAAGCCACTACACCTCTAAATTTCAGTGATTTTCTAAAATTGTGTTATGGTTCTTTTAAATCAAGGTACTGTTATACTGTTTGCTATCACAAGCCAACACATTTACAGAAAGACTATGGTGGGAAAAGCATGAAGGTAATTGCTACTGACTATTTCATTTGTAATTAGCATTCACAACTGAGGAATTTATTTTTGAATTCATGGTCGAAAGAGATAAAAGTTAAATTTTTTACCTTGTTTTACTTTATTATGTAAATATTAAATTTCATAAAAATTCCTTAAAAGACGATTATTTTCATTTTTTTTATTTTTCAATTTATAAAGTCAGTAAGTCTCAATTTTTATATCACCTTATTTCATATTTAAGATTTCCCTTCTTTTTCAATATGGTCTAAAACTTGCAAGGATCAGTTAATTCTTTTAACTCTCAGCAGTGAAAGTGTTAAAAATAGTAATAAATTTCTTACTTTTCAATTAGAACTTTTATAAATTTTCACACAGACAAAAGTTTTAAAAACTATCAACATTTAAAATTATACATGCATAAATTTAAAAACTATTGGAAGAAATTAATATATTTGAATACTAAAAAAAATCACCTGATCAATATGGAAAACATGTGCATGCTTTGAGTAATTTCAATTTTGTTTCCTTCGTTGTATAGCTATACACTTTCGAATTTTTTAGTTTATGAAAGGAGCTAAAGGTTTAGTTAACCAAAGAGCTACTTATTCCTAATATGTCTATTAAGGTCACTTTGCCCTAGTTAGCAAACTATTGCTTTACTTCAAAAATATTTTTAAGCAATTTATAGAAAGCAAAAAATTTCACATAAGTAAAAGAAATGGAAAAAAAAAAATTACTGATAAAAATATTTAATACCATGCACTGTACATTTCAAGACTATTAAACAGGATTTTATGTTTTATGCATTTTCCATATGGGGTATATAATTTATTTTTACACAGAAATGGAATAAAAACTTCACAAATGGTTTAAAATGCTAAAAATCAAATATTTTAAACTAAAAAAAATGCTGCACCAAATACATGCAGTTATCTTAAAAATGCAAATACCAATTTTATCATTTTAAATTTAAGCACTGACAATATTTGATGCATGAACAAAAATGCAATTCCAACACATACATTTCTTAGCTACCAGAAGAATTAAAGCATAGAACTGCTCGTTCTCCCTTCATTAGCTGTACTCCCTTTAATAAAACACTACACATGATTAAAAGCTGCCTATGACTACAAGTTTTATTTTCCTGTAAATATATACAGTATCATTTGTTTTCAGTCTATTTAAAATCTATATTGTTGATTCAAGCTCATTATGTTTCATACAGAGTTATCTATGTGTTTTCTTATTTGGGGCATAGCTACGAAAACTTATGCTCTATAAAACATAGTGCAATAAAAGGAGTTAATGAATATAGTTACTTCAGACAGGATATATAGACATAATGATAGTTTAAAAAGATATAATGTAGCTATCATAAAAAATTTATTTCATGATAATTTGCTAAAGTAAAGAAATCTTGGCACTTTAAAATGTGTTGGCAATTTTTTTTTGTTATTACATCAAATATTTTAGAGAAAATGTGAATTTCTTTTTGCCTGAATGGCTATTTTTTTATACATCATACACTTCATTTATGCTGTAATTTAATATAGAAAGTGCCTTTTAAATAATATACATTTTTCGTTCATGCCTATTAATTGCTATTTGGTAACATTTGAATACTTGCAAGCTAGTCTGAACTGCTGGATAAAAAAGCTTACTCGATTTAAAAATTTCTGTCCTCTAATGCTTTATAACTTAAGTACTGGTATTTGTACCACATGAAGACATTTCAATATAAACTCCAAAAGTACTGGTAACATGGTTTCATAGAAACCTTTAAAATATCCATATTAGAAACATTTAGAAACAAAGACATTGAACGAATATTACACTAACTGCAATGAGTAAATTACAGATAAGCAGTTCAATAAGCATATGATAAGGCAACACATCACAGCATGTTTATGCATAAAACAGGACGGATATTTGTTCATTTTGGTCCAGAGAAACTGGATAAAAACTGCCAGTTGAAAATTTATGACATAACTATGCGATCTGAAAAAATTTAACATCACGGTAACATTGCAAATATTACAAGAACATGTAAAACCACAGATTATCAACTGTCTTATAAAACATACTATCCTTAAAAACATTGCTGCATGGTAAAAATATTAAGTTCTCCATTTTTTTGTCATTGTAACAGCTTTTTTTTATGTGAAAGGATATGTTGGGTGCTCATACATCAAAAATGAAAAAAAAAAAAAATTATAAAGATACCACCCAAGATCTGTGCTTAACACAGAGTCAACTTCTGAAAAATAAATCAAAGTGTAACAACACCATCATCTTCTGAAAGTGCGCGACTTTCAGTTGTACTTTCGTAGCACATAGTGCCTGTATGATCCCTAATTTCATCTTCTTCATAATGATCATCATCACTGGGTAAAGACTGATTGGAATGTTGAGACCCGTGAGACATTTGAGAAGAATGACCTAGTGAGCCACGACGTGGGAAACCAACACTTGACTGATTGGCTGGACGAATTGTAACAATTAAGTTGGAAGAATTAGCTACCATCATATCAGTAACCTGGTCCAAAGTTTTTCCAGCAACTTCAATTCCATTAACTTCCAGGACTTCATCATTCACTGCTAAAAGTCCTGTGCTTTCTGCTAGGCCTCCAGGCACTAGACGGGAAATAAAAATCCCTGGAACCTTTTCCAAACCATGTGGAGTAACACGCACACTAGTACCATCACGAATATAGAAGCCAAGAGGTTTATCAGACCCATGTTTAACCAGCCTAACACGTCTGCAGGTTTCTGGTACAATGTCTACATCAATGATTGATGATACTTGTCTGAAGTCTTCAGGTAAGCTAATAGATATATGTGGACGGTTTTTTGGGATGGACGGAAGTAGATACTGACTTAAAAACTTTTTCCTTCTACTAGAATTTCCATATCCATTAAGCTCTTCACAGCTTTCACCTGAAATTAAAGTAAGGATTCTGATATCATATTGAAATATAATTGAAAACAATATTGGATATAATTGAAAACAACAAAATTCAGAATGAAATAATCTCAAACCTAATGAGTGACTATGTACATTTTTCAGTTTCTCTTTAAAGTTTTTACACATTTAATAGGTCCATATGTATCTAATATTAGTTTGAAATTAGTTGTAAAGTCTATTGCTACAATTAGAATGTATTAAAAATAGGAAGACTAATTTATATTATTTTCCATTAATCTTTTGGCATTTATTATCCTATTCAAACTCTCACAAATGTATAAAACATCAATTTATTACTGCATTCAGAGGGATGTCCAAGGAATTTTAGCCAAGTTGGAGGGAAAAAACCAAAATAAATGTACACTGGTTTCCATAAATTAAGAAAAATCCCTATATTAAGTCAATAGAAAGCTAACGTCAAAGCTCTATAACTTCTAAAATAAGTTTTTTTGTCTTGAAAAATGTGATTGTAGATAAAGATCTCAATCAAATAAATTAACATCTCGATTTTCAACAATTTTCATTCAGTATTGCCGTCCCGTGGCCGAGTGGTTAGCGTGCTTGGCTACTGATCTACGGGACCTGGGTTCGAGCCCCGGGTAAGGCATGGCTGTTCGTGTTGTTTTTCTGCTGAGGTCCTGCCATCCTCTCAGACCTTCTACTCTGGCATATAAACTGACAGGCTCCTGTCAGACCTCTGTGGCAAGCAGCTGCTTGAGGGCTTTATTTTTATTTATTTAATGAGTTATGAAAGTTTGAATATTTAACAACAGCAATGCTAGTCTTAAGAAACTTACATAAAACTGAAGAATAGTGAAAGAATTCTTTACACAAAGTTCTAAATACAAACATATTTTATGAAACACTTTGATACAATACTTATTACCAAGTTTTAATTAACTTCTGAGGTCAATTTTTGTGGCTGGCATTGTTATCGCTAAATATTCAAATTTCCATAACTCCTTAAATACTGAACGAATATTGTTGAAAATCAAGATATTGATTGAGATCTTTACCTGCAATCACATTTTTCAAAACTAAAAAACTTATTTTAGAAGTTATAGAGCTTTGACATTAGCATCCCATCGACTTTACATAAGGATTTTTTTTAATTTATGGAAACCAGTGTATGGGTTGTTCAGGGGGTGAAGTTCAAAATACTATTTCAAAACAAAGAAACAACAGTTTAGCACCTATTCAATAAACATAACTTTTAGAATTTAGTTTTGCCTTTTTCTCTTTGAAGGCAGGGTATAGTGAAGCACAAACAATATCAGTGCTCACAAGGTCAGAATTAAAATCTCTAAACCTCTGAGATATCAACTGGAACATCCATACTCCTAAAAGACTAATTTCAACCTATTAATATATATATGCATATATCAAATTATTTTAATCACAAATTGTTGGTGTAGGGTGGAAACTTGGGTGTAAAAATGTAAACCTTTATTTACTATTTATTCCAGAGTACACCTATCCCTCGATTTACACGGTACTCAGTTCACACAATTTTGGCTTTGCATGGTCAAAAAATGCAACCAGTTTCAATTTACATGGTACTGACTGAGACGTACATAGAAAGGAAATCTCAGTCAGTACCGTGTAAATTGAAACTGGTTGCATTTTTTGACCGTGCAAAGCCAAAATTGTGTGAACTGAGTACCGTGTAAATCCTGGGATAGGTGTAATAATTGCTAATTTCAATGATTTGGCATACTGAACTTGAAGGCTTAACAAAATTGTGATTCTGTTCTGAAGTCAACAGTTATAGTGGTGGTGGCACTTCATCTATTACAGATAAAACAACCACTCATTAGCAAATAGGGGTAGGGGTGGCTCAGTCAATAGCATGCCAGGCTTGTAATCTGCAGTACTTCAGTTAGAGTCCCAGCTGGACCAGTGCTGAGATTTATCTCTGCAAAACTCCCCAGCCTGGTTGGTTGGTTGTTTAGGGTTTAATGGTGCATTCACAACTAAGACCATAATGCACCAGACAAGACAAATAGTAAAAAGATAAAAATCATGAAAACCCACACCAAAGCTAAAAACAAAATGTAAAGGTGATAAAATACAACACAAAAGCCAATAAAAATAGAATATGTAAAAGGTCAACAAGTATAAAACCTAGAAAATAACAACGGGTGTAAAAGGCCCAAATAAATAAGAACAATGGTAAAAGATTATAATCGGTTAAAATAGCCACAAAAAAGTAAAAAGTCAATGAGAGGAGTTAAAATTGATTCATCTGATAAAAGGTGTCTGAGTGTAAGTGGCTCGGATGTAAAATTGTGAAAGCTAAAAAACACGCGTCATTCAAAATTAAAACAAGGACATTTGATTAAAATATGTTTAATGGCGTCTTAAAATGGTGTCACAAAACTCACACTTAGGTTCGTCGTCTGCCTTAAGAAGAAACAAATGACCTAAGCTGAGCCAAGCAAGTACAACTTCCTCCTTGTGATTCCTGCGGTAACATGACTGCCATGGTTTGACGATAGGTTTGATCTCAAAGAGCTTGTTCATAATCCCCAGCCTGCCCATGGTCAGTAGGAGACACCGATGGGCTCGGAAAGGCTGCCGTCTGTTGGATGGGATGTTAAGCCATACCCTGTGCACATTAAAGAACATGCTGGATAGCCTTGAGGAGGCTACCATCTGTCTCTCAACAGCTGTTCAGTGAGTCCTCTCACCCAACTTATCCGAACCTTCAGAGTCCTTGTGACCTGGCCATTTAGCCCATTGTGTGCAGAAAAGTGCTGCTCAGAGTTAAAACAACCCAGTCCATCAGTAAATAGAAATAGAAAAGTATACTGAAATATATCTTCAGGCTAAAGCAAACTTTTACATATATAACAACTGCATTTTTCTAAATGGCATTAAACTTACCTTTTTTCTGAACTATTAATCTGAGCAAAGGCCATGCAGAATTGATAGCACGAGCAAAATTATCATCATTATTTATGGGAAGTAGATCTCCGTGAATAGGATCAGTGTAACAGATTGTGAATGGAATTTCAAACAGTTTATGAAACCTCTCTATTAAATTGTAAAATTCATCAAACTTCGTTAGCTCACTTCTGTCTAGTGAGAAACGGCGAAACTCGGCATCCAACTAATAATGAAGAAAATATAGTTAACATTGAAATGCAGAGGAAAATAATATATAGCTATAAAGTATAAGTAAAAAGTAAAAAATATAAAGTAGGAAATTTAGCAATTAAAGCAATATCTTAAATAAAATCAAAAGGCACTGTAAAATTGATTAGTAGAAATTTGTATTTATCTAAAAAAACAACAACAGCACACTTCCAATATTCTTTAGATTCTATTGCCTGCATTCATAACTTAAACCCTGCCATTTACATTATCCATCACTTGTTTGAGAGAGTTTAATGCATTTTGAGTCAAATTATTTGACTGGTCATTACAAAATTTCCATATAAATTCTCAGTTATCATAGTTTAGAATGACAAGCCTGCTTCACAACTGGTGTCCAAATGTTGGGTGTAATTCACAAACTGCTAAATACACAGGTTTCCATAAATTAAGGAAAAAGGAAAATTATGATAAACAAAAAAATTATATGAACGATTTTAATGAAATTTGATGAAAACACGAATTACAATGCTAGTTTCAGAATGGTAGAAAATATTTTACACTAGAAACATTTTTCGTCAAAAAATAACACAGGAACTTGTCCACAAATGAGGTGTCAGAATGCAAAGTTCTTTAATAAGGAGTGTGGTCACCCCTTACATCAATGACAGTGATGTTTCATGTTGTATATGATGTTGTGAATCAGCTCTGTAGGGAGTAATGACCATTGTTCCTTTAAAGCAGTAATAAGCTCCCCCTTTGTTTCAGATGGTGGGTTGAGGGCAGCAACACATCTCCCTAGAGCATCCCACACATGCTCAATCGGATTTAGGTCAGGAGATTGAGCTGGTCACTCCATGTGCATAATGGTCTCCTCTTGAAGGTATTATTCCACTAGTTGAGTTCTGTGTGGATGAGCATTATCGTCTTGTAAGATGAATGTTTCACCTATTACACCAGCATAAGCAGGATGTACATAAGGGTCTAGGATGTCATCTCTATTTGAGGCATTGAGGTTCCCATTTGTCAACACATAGAGGTCTGTGCGTCCACCTAAGGAAATGCTACCCCAAACATACATGCTACCTCCGCCATAACTGTCTCTTTGATGGATGTTATTTGGTTGATAGCAGGTATCTCGTTCTCTCCATATCAAACAATGTCCGGAATCACTCTGCAGGCAATATCTGGACTCATCTGTGAAGAGTACAGACCTCCATTGCTCTTCTGTCCAGTTAACATGCATGCGTGCCCAATTAAACTGCTCTCTGTTGTGACATGACATGAGGGGTGTACAAACTACTGGCCTTCTAGCATACAGAACTCCCCCATGAAGCCTTCTATGCACAGTAGAATCTGATACAACCCTTCCAGTGGCTGCTGCAAGAGAGGATCATAGCTGAGAGGCAGTAGACACCCTGCTCCTTTGTGCTGTTAATCACAGATATTGGTCTTGTACAGCGGTCACAACTCTAGCCCTTTCTCGACTAAACCTCTGAGATGCAGAATCTGTGCTAAGATATTGATTCCACAGTCTATGGATCACAGGACTTGAATTCAGCCATCGTGCCACATCTGACTGACTTTGGCCTACTTCGAGCCGGCTCTCCAATGCAGTTCATTTGGCAAGTGATATCTTGAGGTCATTCCTACAAAATGGCTATTTTGAATTTCTTTACTCACATTTACAAAACAAAATAATGATCCACTCCGAAACACCCATTTTTATGCCGCTGTCCGATTATGTAAATTGATGCAACTTATACTAATTTGCATACAATATGCTCACTCAGCATTACTTTACTGGTTACATGAACAAATTTGGTGAAGATCGCACAATTTTTTGGTGAATTATCATGATTTTTCTCATTTTTCTTTAATTTATGGAAACTAGTGTATCTCATAAAGAACCAAAATTATTAACATTACATTTTGTGTGTCAATTAACTAGAATATAAACAATTTATAGATAATAGATAAAATTACTATAAATGGTGATAGAGATAATGAATAATGATGGAACATTTGTGGATATACAATCTAATTACATGACATATGATCACCTGATGACATTTTTCATTCAATGATAAATCTATATATATGCCAAATATTAGCATATATAGTATTAAAGCTAAATTTGAATTACTTGAAATGCTTATTGAAAAAACAACGTGATATATTAATATTAACTGAAATTTGGGTAAAGGAAGATGAAATTTGCCTATATAATTTAAACATATAATAAGTTATATAAATGTAGAGTATATAATGATGATCATGAGGTATTGGGATTGATGCAAAAGTTAGTCCTTTTTTTATACCAAAATTCCATTCTGACAAGTTATGCGGCACCCATACATCAGCCTTGCTGACCATCCCAAGCTGTCATAATCACCTCAAAATGGTTGATTGATTAATGCTAAGTTACTTTCAATCAAAGCTGAGATTTAGTTACTGTCAGTTTCAGTCAGCCGTCCAGAATGTTGCACATCGCAGAGTCAAAAATTTCTTCACGAAAACAACAAACACTTACTGCACATGGAATTATCACTTAGCTTCTCTGTACACAGCGCATATCTTTCTTTGAGTCTGCGATGCGTTCTTGCCTTTTCGGAAATAAAAAGAGGATGATATGCTGAAAATGCTCCTTATTTCCTGCCATCTTCACAATTTCATAAAATGCACAACATACAACTAATCATGACAAGTTTTTGTTTTAAATGCTTGATGAAAGTCACATTTCAAATGCGAATAAATGTTATATGTTTGAAGTTGTTAACAGGTTGAATTTGCGACACGAGGCTGACAAGTGGAAAACATAGGGAAGTTTTGCATCAACCTAATGTTAAGATCTTTATCAAAAATGATTCAGACTTTACAATAAACCAGCATATTTATCCGGTGTTGCTCGGGTTTTAAACTCTTTATAGAATGCAGAATAAATGGCACTCCCCATGTTGCAAGCTTCCATTTGGCATAAAAATCATTACGATCAATCCCCTCTGGTTAAATCCCCCCCCCCTCTCTCTTTCAGAGAAGGAAAGAAATGGACATATTTCTAGTACTGTACAACCTCCTCACATCTTGCTCAGATAATCGAACTTTTCAAATCATTTTGTACCCACCATAATCCCTCAGATACAGTTTGTCAGGCAAATGTAACTTTACAGAAAAAGAAAATTAAATAGTCTGAGATGCCCAAAAAGCATAGATACTATGAAAAAATTATTATTATTGAAAAAAATTATAAAAGTTTTAGTATATTAGATTTATTAACTTTTACATAGTTTTCAAATTAAGTTAATGATTCTAATTTCCGATATTAATTTGTTTTTGAAGCTTTCATTTCAACAAAGAATCTCATTTTACACTCGTGCTTAATTAGAACAACTTCAACATCAATGAACACTTGTCTCACACAACAAACTGAATAATGACTTTATCATTCAAAATCAGAAATTAGTTTCATACATTCCTTCTTTCAAATTTACTGGTGGCAACAGTCATTTTGAATAATTTTCAACTGTTAATGTTAAGGTCTATGGGGTTTTTGAGAAATTCAAACCTGCCCACCCCAATTTTGGTTGACCTCAGCAGGTTTGCACATAGCCCATATTCTTCCCCTGGGTAAAGGGAATGTTCATGCAAAGTTTGGTTCCTCTAGCTCTTCTGGGAACTGAATGCATAAATGGACAGACAAACACACAAAAATTCTTCTTCAGATATTAGTTGAAGATATTGGATTAGTTGTAGCAGAATTACACTGACTTGGGAAAATCATGTTATTTGTTTATTTGCATTATACAGATTACATTCTTTTACTCCACAACAATTTATTGTAGAACTAAATAACCTAAATTAAATTAAAAAAAAAAATGTTATCCATACACGAGATTTTAACACTGACCTATAGAGTAGTTACAAATATGAAGGGGAGTATTTAGACAAGCTTTCATCACATGGCCTACAATCGCATACTGAGATAGCAACTAGGAAAGGTATAGACAGTGCATCATGCCTCAATCATGTATTTACACTGAACGAACAAATTATTATATACACCTACCTAATAACCTGTTGCTCCACCTTTGTCCCTCACAACAGCAGCCAGACATTTGGAAAGGACTCAATAAGTGTTGAGAACACAGAGGTAGTATTGCTGCCCATGAAGAGAGGATCACCTGTCACAGAGCATCCACTTTGCCGGTGGGGATTGGTGGGTGAACAGATCTTTCCAATTCATCACACAAATTTTCAATGGGATTGAGGTCTGATGATCGAGGAGGCCATTCAAGTGTGGTAAACTCACTTGAATGCTCCTGGAGCCAATTGGTTGCCATTTAGGAAGTATGTGGTGTGGCATCCTGTTAAAAGATGGCATCATGGTGTGGAAAAAGAATCGTTATGAAAGGTATAGATCAGTGTCTCGCAAACTGTGTGCAGCGAGAGATTCCAATTGTGCTTCGAGAGATTCCAAGTGTGCCACGAGAGATTTTCAAATTGACACTAGATATTCCAAAGATTTCATTTTGACTTGACTGGTGTTATCGACGTGCTTTAATAAAAATCTTTCAGATTTTTATCAACTGAGATCTTGTAAGTATTTATCAAGCTTTTTCCAAATTTTGGCATTATTTTTTCATTATTTCAAGCCCTAGAATGGACAAATATTTAAAACAAACACTGAGTTATGAATTAAAGAACGAGAGCAAATCTTCAAGTAAAACCAGGCTGATGACTTCAACAAAGCGCAAATATAATGACGATTATATAGAGTTTGCTTTTATTCTTTTTTAGGTGTGCCGCAGGAAAAAAATTACATTCAGTGTGCCGCAGGAAAAAAATTACATTCAGTGTGCCGCAGAGTAAAAAAGTTTGCGAGACACTGGTATAGATGATCAGCAAGGATGTTCACATACCTTGTGTACTGATGGAGGTCTCAATAGGTACAAGGGCCCCCTAAGGAAGCCCGTGTAAATGCACCCCAAACTATTACACTGCTCCACTTGCCCATAATATGACCCCAACTTGGCAAGCTGGGCCCATCACTTCATGTTGTTTACACCATGTATGCATCCTTCCATCAGTGTGATAGAGTAGAAACAGTGATTTGTCACACCAGATGAGTGTTTCCAGTTCTCCACACTCCAGTTGTGATAAGCCTTTGCAAACTGCAGACTAATCTTTCAATGCCTTGCAATCAACAAGGGGACATGATGTGGACATTGACTGCCATAGCATATTCTTTCCATGGTACAATGGATAATCTTTCTGCATAAGCTTGTGGACACACTCTCATTCAATTCAGACATTATCTGCTCCACAGCAGATATTGATTGTGATTCCTTGTAACAACGCGGGACAGTTTGCACTCGCCTTGAGAATCAATTGCACACTTGATGTCCACATTTCTTCTGCTGGTTGGAAGTTTTGTAGTATTTCGCGTAGTTTTGGTATACATGTGCAACAGTCTGATGTGGAATCAGTTCAGCAGTTCTGGTGATCTTTCTCACACCTACTATCTGGCCATGGTCAAACTCGGATCACTGTCTTTAATAATGACAGAGATTGGTCTATAGTTAGATGACAATTTCCATTGCCCTTCTTATATATAGGTGCTATAACCGCTTTCTTAAATTCATCTGGGAAAACACCCCTTTTCAAACAAATTAAAAACATAAGTGGGCATGTAATTAATTAACTTAATTTTTTTAATTGAAGAGATATTTTTCAACAAATTTATTGAATATTAAGGAAGATATCACTCTGAATTAATGTCAATCAATTTTAGAGGAAAAATTCTGAGGTTGTGAGTTCGTATCCCACCTGGCTCAAGACAATTTTTCCTCTAAGATTGATCGACGTTAATTCAGAGTGATATCATCCTTAATAACTTATTTTTTTTTTAACTCTAATTTCATCTAATACAGGTTTCTATTTTCTTTGAGGCTAAGAATAATAGTTTCCACTTTAATTATTGGGGAAAGAAACAGTGAAGTTCTATTCCAATGGACTAGATCTTGCGTTTCTTTATATTCCTCTATAGTTTGATTACCAGCAATTTCATTACTATATTAACAAAGGCGGCATCGAAATCATTAGCAGTGTCAATCCAAATACTCTCTAAAGTTTGATTAGATCCAAAGACTTGTTAGGTAGAACTAAATTGGATTTTTTTTTTATTATTATTATCAATTAAGTTAGTAAGTAACAATGAAGGTTTATTATTTTCTCCATTGCAATTCATAAACTGTGTTATGTAAAAAAGTTTTTTGCAGACCTTACTGCATTTTGAAGTTCATTCCTAATCGTTTTAAAATTGTCCTCATGAAACATATTGTAATGAAATTTCTTAAAATTTTTGTGCAATTCATCTTTTAATTTAATAAATTGTTTTATTTCTTCAGTAATCCATTTGTTTTTGGGTACATTATTCCTCTCTCTTTTATGAAATATTAATTTCTTCAATTAAAATGGAAAACTTTTTTTATAAACATTTTCCAACATAAATTAACATTATGATTTTAAAGTTCTTTCCAGCTGCAATTCTTAAAATTATCATGCAGTAGTTTATCATTAATTATATAAACAATATCCGAATTAATTTTCTCTTTTGGATATGTTTAATTTTACACCAATAGGAAAATGATCAGAAAGATCAATGATGTAAATTACTGCTGAATGGACAAATTATTATATACACCCTAATAACAATATGCAAAGCAGAAGTATCACATCCAGTCACATGGTATGCTGAAACTGGCAGTGTCTTATAAATAGAGCAGGTCTCTATACATTGAAAAAGTCATGGAGATGTAATCATGGGTTGATAATAATAATAAATAAATCAGATTGTAATATAATGGATAATTGTGGCTATGTTTCTGTTGAAAGAGTTCCTGAAATTATGTATTTAGGGATAAAGATAGATCAAAAATTGAACTGGAAACCACATATCAATAATCTGACAAAAAAAAAAAACTGAGGTTAATGTTATTCAATATATATCATCTAAAAATTTTTTTGAATCAGGAAACATAATCAGTTATATATAACTCATGGATACAGTCCGCTATACATTATGGGTTTCTTTTGCTATGGAGATAATTATACATCAATCCTTAGACCAGTGATAAATCTACAAAATAAAACAATAAAAAAAATTAACTGATAACACTGGATTTGGAGATAAGTTTCATATAAGTATTATGTAGACTAACATACTACCCTTTTGGAAACGCATGCCTATAAATTAATGATACACTTCTTTGTAAATGGTAATTTCTGTAATCTGAAAGTAGATCATTATTGTTTACGATCAAATGGAAAGAAGTATGATATTCCTCTTGTTAAAAAGGAACAAATACATAAATGATTAAATAGGAGGTAAATAAGCTATCTCTTGATTTAAGACATCATAATGGTGGATTGCTTTTGTATAAAAAGAGATTAAAATAGTATTTCTAGGTTATAAGTGATACTGAACATATGTTTATGATTCTTTGATAATATAAAATTAGTGTTTTCGAATTTATCATCTACTCTATGCTGTGCCTATTTGTGCTGTTACATATTAGACTGCTGCTGTTATACTGATCATTGTAGTCATTAACTAATTAATTGATCTATTAATTATGAGATAAGACATACATAATTAGTTTTCCTGTAGGTAAGGTTAAAATCAAATCTACAATTTGTGGGTGGACAAAATATACTTTTTGCCACTCTACCAATTTTTTTTCTATATATTCTAGAAAATTGAAATTTATTTTACCATATATTCTAGAAAATTGAAAGGGTGGACAAAATATACTCTTTGCCCACCCGTTCAATTTTATAGAATATATGCAAGGCTTGGGCAGATGTCCCACCTTGAAAAATCACCCGCATCCATTGGTCTGGACATAAGAACAATGGATGCAGGTGCTCTTCACTGAGAATCAGTCTGAAGAATGCAAGGAACTCATTACCAACCCTCTATAATATCGGAGAAAGACACCAAGAAGGTGGTGGTAATTTATTAATCTGGGATGGCATTATGTCAAATGGATACTACACTTTCCATGTCTTTGCCAGAGGGATTCCAACTGGTTGGAGGTATAAGAACTGCCAAAACATTAACTGCAGTCTCCCCCTAGTCTATAGGTCACCACTCATGAATACTCGCTGATAAATATAGACTGATTAATGCTGAATGCAATTCCAAACAATGTGAAAAATTAATACCCATATACATTTATAGTGGCTGGATTGGGCTTGCATTTTCCTAGTTTAAAAGTCCTGGCAGCAATCTCTATTTGTCTTTTAATCTCATACCACACGTAACCAGTATTCGTTGCATAGCTCCCAAGAAAATTAAACTGCGACACCTGCTCAAGAGTGCAACCATTCAGATTAACTGAACCATAGCCTGCCTGACCAATTTTTATCACTTTAGTATTTTCCCTGTTTATCATCAAATCTACTCTACTACTAAATCTCATCAACAGCTCTAATGAAAGAGTTCATCTCATCAACAAAATTGTCAAAATGGTTAAATCATCAGCATAATCTAAATTTTCAGATCTCTAGACAATTTAAGGCCAAAATCTTTCCCTTGCAGTGAATTTAGCATAACATAATCAATATTGTCTGGAATGCCATACAATCTCACAATCAACCACAAATTATGACTATTAACAGAATCAAAGCCTTTCTGAAATCAACAATGCCAGTAACTACAGGTTTTTGAAACTCTAAACATTTCTTAAGAATCTGCTTAAGTGAAAAAAATCTGATCTACACATTCCCTACCACTTCAGAATTCACACTGTTCATCACATAGTTGTCATAAACCAGATTCTTAATTCTTTAAACACAATCATGCAAAAAACTTTAGCTGGAACAGAAAGTAGGCCGATGTTCCTATAATATCACAACAACTGCAATCACTTTTTTTTTAAAAATAGGGATAATAATAGCTGTGGTAAAATCCTTAGGAACAATGGCTTTATCATAAAATATATTGAAAATTTCAGTCCCCCATGTGGTAATAAAAATATTTCCAGTTCTAAGCATTTCCGTAATAATTACATCTACCCCCTGGGGATTTATGAAGTTTAAGTTTAGAAATAGCCAAAATAACTTCAGATATGATATAGGGCTAACATTAAAGCCAGTAATGAATCTATCATCATTACAAACAATGGGAGTAGAACTAACCACACTATTTAGAACATCTCTGAAATGCTCAGTCCACCTAGCCATGACAGGATCCTCACCTTTAATAACCTTACCTTGATTATCTTTCAATCCCCAAATACCTGTTAATTTTCCCCCCACATAAAACATTAACAATCTGGTACAGTTATCTGCTGTTACACTGTCCAATTGTTTCCTCGGCTTTGTCAGCCAAACAATCTAGCCAAAAATTCTTATCAGCTGCTAACTGATCCTTTACACATTTATAAGTTCTTTGTAAACACTTTCTTTTAGGACTAGGAGGGTATTAATTAAGGATATTCCTGCAGTTCTTTCTTTCCAAAATACACTCTAATGTCTTATCACTCAAATAATTTTGCCTCCTCTGCTCCTTTTTATCTAAAAGAGGGCTATTAGTTTCAAGAAAACCATGTTTAAACATTAATCCCATTCTTTCTCAACTTCAAATAACCTATCATGGTAAGCTTAAGCTGTAACTAACTGGGTCTTTCAGAGTTTCAGTGTCAGACAAATTTTTTATCTTATTACAACAATTCTTAAATTTAAGTTGCAAGATGCTTTTAACAAGGTAATAGTCAGATCCAATTTCAGCTCCCCTATATGACCAGGTATTCCTAACAGATCTAGCCCATTTTCTGTTAATATATAATCAATCATATTCTTATGCAGCCAATCTGTGAAACCCATGTGAACTTATCCATGTCATGGTGTTTGTAATGTCTCAAACCATTATGTTTACTTACCTGTAGGAGATGTTGCCCATTGCCATGCAGCTACCAATACCAAAAGGGACCTATGACCCCCTTCCTAAAAGTCAGTCAGGATCAACTTTGGCATTGAAGTCACCAAGAACAAGGGTAATAATCTCCTTCCTCAACAGAATTCAAAATATCCTGAAGTTGTCTGTAAAACATATCTTTCACATCCTCAGTGGGGGAATAATAACTTTGGTATTCCAACTGGTTGGAATGCCAAAGTCGTTATGCCCCAACTGAGCATTAAAGCCTTGAATGTTATGAGATAGCATTCAAGTCTTTAATGCTTGTCTGAAATTTAGCTAAGAAACCTTTCATAAATGCACCGATATCCTAGAAGAGCATCACTAGCGTGTCTGCTGAGAAGCAAACCAATACCTTGGAGATGCTTCTATTTTTCCTCCCTGAAAAATAGAAATTTAAAGATTGTTTTTAAGTATCTGACCTTTATCTGCCCATCTCTTACAAGCCAAGAATATCTAAGTTGTAATGGTGGAATTCTTGTGTTAGGACATCAAGAGAATAATCTCTGAGCAGATTCCTCACATTTCAACTACCTATGGAGAGAAAATGGTTAGTGGAATGTTTAAAGAAACATTTATTGAGAGAGGAAATTCTGACTCAAACAGCCCCCTAATCGAAGGCATAAAGCAAAGGCCTATTCCCCCACTACTAATTCCAGTGTAGAGGCTGAAGCCATCTGGAAGACTTCCTCCAATGTAGGTTTGAGAGGTTTATCTAAGAGTTCAGGTACCTGCAATGACCTCAGATCAGGATTATCCACCAGTTGTTAAAACATATCCTGTAAATCTATTCACTTGGGACTGTCAACACACAAACAGAAAACACAGTGGAAGATTTTCCCTCAATAGAAATCCATCAGTGCAGCAAATTCAGGATCAATAATGAAGCTCATTATTTCATTCATGATGGAACAAATGGTCAGCGAATCAGCAGGGTAGAAAAAAAAAGTAGCCAGATCACTAGGCCACACTGATTTCACAGCCCTCCTCTCCCACGATTTCCTCAAGAGAGGATCTCTTTTGAAAGGTACTAACGGTCTACACAACAAGATGAGATGCACTTTAGACGCTAGGCCTGGCCGGTTCTGTGGATCATTACAGGGGATTGGTGCATAGCTTTCCTTTAAGAATACAAGAAAAAAGTCAATATTTCTTTTATCATGTGATTGGCAAACATTGTGTGCACATTAGGCTGTACAGATCAGATGCGACATATTGCGTTCAGAAAGTGTTGAAGTGTTTTTGCATTTTGTTTTGCTGATATAAAGTTTTTGAAGAATAAGACCATATCAATTTGAATTGGAAAATCATGTGCTTTTTGAAAAATATTTAATTGACTGATTTTGTTGACTACTTGACTGAGAAAAGTCACAACTGATTCTTATCAATTATGATTTTTCTCATATTCAGGAGGGGGATATCAATATCAGTATACACTGAAGTGCCATTGAATTAGGGTTAGCAACCTAGTAACGTGTTGGAGCCCCTCTGGCCCTGATAATGTCCACTACACGATGAGGCAAGGACTCCACAAGCTTGCATAAATGTTCCACAAGTATGGTGACCCATGCATTCTCCAGAGCTGTCCACAATTCTCTCAAGGTTGTTGCTGATGGGACACAGGCCCAAACACTCTGCTTGCGATATCCCAAAAATTTTTGATGGAATTTAAATGTGGGCTTCTAGGTGGCCAATTCATTATTTCAAAGTCAGCAGAATGCTCCTGCAACCATGCAGTAGCCAACCTGGACATGTGGGATGAACAGTTGTCTTGCTGGTAGATGCCATCTCCATTGGGATGCACGATGGCCATAAATGAGTATAAATGGTCAGCCATGTGTTCTATGTACCAGGATGCATATAGAGTCATCGGTACACATACCAAATGTCCCACAGACATCCAACTGAAGACACCCCAGGCTATCACTGAGCCACCACCAGCTTATACTGTTCCGACCTGATATGAAGGATCCATGGCTTCATGGGGTTGGCACCATACCCTCAGTCTCCCATTGGTGTGATGAAGTTTAAATCAGGATTCTTCACTCCAGGCTATCTGTTGGCAATTTTCTATGGTCCAGTTTTGGCGTTCTTTGGCCCAGGCAAGGTGTTGAGCCCGGTGTTGTGCTGTTAGAAGTGAGACTCTCATAGGTTGGCGGCTCCTGAAGCCAAGACGATGAATTGAGCATTGCACGGTCCGTGCACTGACTTCCTGGCTGGAACCAGTGTTCAGATGGGAGGTGATTTCAGATGTCTGGCACCTATCGGTCTGTACGATGCAGGTCGGACAGCAAAGCGCACGATCATTCAAAGATGGTTGTCCTTTGCAGTTTGTCCGAGTTCTTGTTTTTTGGCTGGAATTTTCATATTCCTGGAACACCCTTGAAACTGTCATACAAGAAAATCCAAGTTTGTTGACAATTTCGGAGATAGAGTGTCCCATTCATCAGAAACCTACAATCTGCCCTCTGTCAAATGCATCTAAATCCCATGCCTTTCCCATTATGCTTCTCACGGTAAATGCTTGGGGAAGCCAAAGCTGATAGCTAGTTCAGAGTTTCAGTCACACATGTGCACAAATGTGGGACTTGCAGTACTAAATTTGGGTAACATCTTCTATCGTTAATTCAATGGCACTTCAGTGTATAATGCAAATTGATCTGCAAGGGTTTGATCCAAAATTTCAGAGGTTAAAATAAACAATATTTGTTATGAAATATTTCCATTTAATTTCTTCACAGCACTTTATCCCTTTTCAGTTTTTATTTAAATAATCTTGTTTTAAGGCAAAATATATTTTGGTAACACCTTAAATGACCTTAATGACAGCACACACCTAAAATGACCTTAGTCTTAGAGTTAGTTGATAGGAACAAAATTGGCATTGTACATTGTTTGCTTAAATGACCAAATAATGTTGTAAAACAAATAAAAGATTTAAGCAATGAGAGAAATATTATGACATATTATATAAAGCAGTAAAATACTTCATAAAATATGGCAAAATTATTTAAAAATTTTTTTACTGAATTTAAAATGCAAAAAGATAAAATCTTTCAATTTTTTTAAATGCTTATAAAATTTTATTTACATATCTTAAAATAAGACTGTCATTTTCTTAACTCCAATTAAATGTTCTTTCTTTTGGTATATAATGACCTATTTCTCTTCATTTTTTATTTAAAAAAAATTCTGAAGTTGACTTGTTTATTTGACTAGTCATAGCTGGTGAATAGCCTGCACTTTTCTCAAAGTATAGATAGTACAGTGAAAAAATTTTGAAAAAGAAAATAATTTTCAGCAGAACTGCTATGTTGTTTTATTTCACTGTGGTGAAAAAAAAAGTCTGAACGGTAAAAGTAGTCCATTCCACATCTACCTTGAGATGCGTATTGAGGATATACAGTATATATATAAAATTTAAAGGATATATATATATATAAAAGAAATATGAAACACCACATAGAAGAAAATCATGTTTCTGTATTTAACAAAATTACTGAGAATAATCACATCAAAACAAGATTTTATTAACAACACTTATAGCTACAAAATGAACCCTCATTTTGTACTTAAACCCCTCCCCACACACTTTCGTTAAATTTAGATTCTATTAACAACTCTTATCGCTAAAGAATAAACCTGCATTCTGCACTTAAAAAAGCCCTAAAAATTAATATTCTCATCGAAACTAGATTTCATTAACAGCTCTTATTATTCAAGAATAACGTCTTGTTCCTTACTGAAATAAAGCCCCTAAAATAAATATAAAAAGTAAATTTCAACAATCAACTTAAGAAGAGCCCCGAAAACAAATAATCTCATTAGAGAGAACAATTTTAAACAGCATATATCAGTCATAAACATTGGAACATGTGGATGGATATCATATTGCAACTCAACGTTACAAGTTTTCCTGGGGTAAAGTACAGCATGGAGGCTGAGGACCCTATATTACAGCATAGCCTCTTCATTTAAGAAAACAAGTCATTTTCCTCTTATATATAAACAAATAGCCTTCTAATAATTTTTGTCTCTTTGTTTTTTAAATTTTTATTTGCATTGCCAGATGCATTATTAAAACAAAACTAGTGATTTTTTTTTTGGCAAATATTTTATTCCAGAAAATTCAGAATTAAATGCTGATTAATTTGGCATACAACATTCTGTAATTCTTTTCACTAGTTATTTGGTTAAGTCTTTTTTTTATTGAAAACAGTTGAAAAAAAGCCTGTCCACAGGGTACAATTAATTTTTAGGCCTGGTAAGGGTTAAACTGACACTTTTCTGTTAGACTTCTGTGACATGGGCTGCTTGAGTGGTAATTTTTTTTATATGTTTGTAAAAATAAGAGAATTTTTTTCCTCCTCCTTGAGCATTTCCTGGGCTCAATGGTTTAGACTAGGTATATTTTACTCATAGAGAAATTTATTTTAGGAGAGACCTTAATGGAAAAACAACACAAGAAACATCCATGCTTTATCCAGGGCTTGAACCCAGGTGCCTCTAATGCTAGTAAATTTCAAAATTGCTTAGAAAAATGAAATTAGCATTTTATTTTCATTAAGTCAGTCATGCATGTTATATTTGGAAGGTGAAGCTCTAAAACATCTCAGATTTGGCATAACACAAAAATATTTGGAGGCATATATTCCAATTATGGGGCAGAAATGATTGGAGAGGCGAAATTCTTCATGACAGAATGGTTTACTTGATGGGAGAGAAATATTATTTGGGACCCACAATGTTTACAATCATACTTCTGAGAACAAAGAAGAAAACAGCTTCATTCAAACCAGTCTTTCAGGATGACAATCTGATCAATAATGATCTAATAATTCTATCCATTGGGCCAAAAAGTTTGAGGAATGGTTTGGAGAGTATGACAGTGAATTCCTATACATTTCCTTGACGTGAATATTATTGAACACAGGTGGAATATTCTGAATCGAAATATAGAAACAGCAGGAGCATTTGCAGACTTCAATCACTTACTGATCATTGTTGAAAAAATTATCCGAAATTTGTTGAATGAACTGCAATGTATTGTTGATTCTATGTAAATTTGTTGAATGAACTGCAATGCATTTGTTGATTCTATGTAAAACTATGTAGTAGCACTTTTCATAAATCCGTTTGAGAAAAGAGCAAAAAATATCAAAGAATGGTAGTCAATAATGAATTTGAAGGTTAGAGGCAACCTGATTCATTACTATCATTTACCAATTTTCCTTTGTCCAGCTTCTCTATATGCATGTCTGAAAAAGTGCACAATGCAGTCAAATTTGTAATTCACTAAGATGGAAACAGTGCAATTGGTTTAGCATTACTTCTGGTGTTCGACAAGGGTGCATTTTGTCTCCTTTTCTCTTTAGTTTGGTTATTGATTATGTTATGTGAAATTCACTTCAAGGGAAAGATTTTGGTCTTAAATGGGTTGGAGATATGAAAATTTCCAACTTAGATTATGCTGATGATTTAGCCCTTTTGGCAAATGATGTTGATGAGATGAACTCTTTCATTAGGGCTGTTGATGAAACTGGTAGTAGAGTAGGTTTGGTTATAAACAGAGAGAAAACTAAAGTGATGAAAATTGGTCAGGCAGGCTGTGATTCAGTTAATCTGAATGGTTGCAGTCTTGAGCAGGTGTCACAGTTTAATTATCTTGGAAGCTATGTAACAGATAATGGTGATGTGCGGCATGAGATTAACAGACGAATACGGATTGCTGCCGGGACTTTTAAGAATCTATGGAGAGTGTGGAGAAATAGGCGTATACACCTAAAGACTAAAATTACACTGTATAATAGTTTGGTTCTTTCTAGGGTTAGGTATGGTAGTGAAACTTGGACACTTTGTAAACAGGATAACAGGAAACTAGATGCTTTTGATTCCAGATGCTTACGCAGTATCTTGGGCATTAGGTGGTTCAACTTTGTAACTAATGATGAGGTTAGGCAAAGGAGTTTGCAACCTCCTTTAAGCAGCATATTGTGCAGAGAGAGACTCCGTTGGTTTGGCCATGTTGCCCGTGTGGATAATTATAGATTGGCAAATAGGGTTATGAACAGTATGCCTAAAGGCTTCAGAAAGAGGGGGAGATCTAGAATGCGGTGGGCAGACAATGTCAAACGGGACCTTATTAGAATTGGTGTGCAGTGGCTAGATGCAGCAGATGTAGCTCAGGACAGACTTGCTGGAAGAACTAAATTACACGGTCTGGTTGGACCTCCATAGCCCATGGCTGCTTGAGGATGATGATGATTTTCTAGTCAGGCAGTAAAAAAATAGATCTGGTAACACTAATAAAATATTATTTAAAAAACACTAATGGAAAGAAATAATTATAATACACATGAATATAAAGGCTATTTATTTCCGAATAACAAAAAAAAATGTTTAAAGTAAACATTTCTTCCATTTGTAATTTTTTTCTCTATCATACTTTGAAAAAAGTCCAGGCTTGTTGCAGAGTCCAATAAACAAGTCAACTTAAAATATTTTTAATCAATAACAAATCAGCAGAAATAGGTCATGTTATATCATCATCATCATCCTCAAGCAGCCATGAGCTACGGAGGTCCAACCAGACTGTGCAGTTTAATTCTCCAAGCATATCTGTCCTGAGCTACATCTGCTGCATCCGGCCACTGCACACCAATTCTAACAAGGTCCTGTTTGACATTGTCTACCCACCGCATCCTAGGTTTCCCCCTCCTTCCGAGACCTCTAGGCACACTGTTCATAACCCTATTCACCAATCTATAATTATCCATATGGGCAACATGGCCAAACCAACGGAGTCTCTCTCTGCACAATATGCTGCTTAAAGGAGGTTGCCGACTCCTTTGCCTAACCTCATCATTAGTTAGAGTTGAACCACCTAATGCCCAAGATACTGCGTAAGCATCTAGAATCAAAAGCTTCTAGTTTCCTGTTATCTTGTTTACACAGCGTCCAAGTTTCACTACCTAACTAACCCTAGAAAGAACCAAACTATTATACAGTCTAATTTTAGTCTTTAGGTGTATACGCCTATTTCTCCACACTCCATAGATTCTTAGAAGTCCCGGCAGCAATCCATATTCATCTGTTAATCTCATGCCACACATCACCAGTATTTGTTACATAGCTCCCAAGGTAATTAAACTGTGACACCTGCTCAATACTAAATTAAAAAGAATTTAATTCTGAATTTTATTGAAATAAAAATATGAATATTGTAGTAACATATTAATTTTAATAACACTTTTTACAATGGTATACCAAAAAAAGTACATAATTATTTCCAAAAATCCTGTTTTTAAAAATAACAGCTTTTTGTTAATTTTTTGGAGACTTTTGAAAATTTAAGGAAAAATATGTTGATAATAGTTCAAATTAGACATGAGCTTAAATGAGGTGATTGCTCCGATGCAGAGTAACGTTAACAAACAAACTGGCAATACCATATAGCACTTCTAAAATATGGCAATCAGAAGGCTTTATCAAATTATAAAAATAAAAAATACCCCCCCCCCTCCCTCAAGCAGCTGCTTGCCACAGCAGTCTGAATGGAGTCTGTCAGTTTATAAGCCATAGTAGATGTCCGAGAGGATGGTGGGACCTCAATGTAAAAATGACGCATACATCCACGACTTACCTGGGACTCAAACCCAGGTTCCTTAAATCAGTAGCCATGCATGCTAATCATTTGGTCTATTGTAGTTTAATAAAATAAGCATGAAATAAAAAAATATTTTTTTCAAGCTTGAATTACACATTTTTAAAGCAAATTTAGGAGATTTAAAAAAATTTCTGGAATTTTAGAGAAATGTATTGGTTTTTGTTTACTAAAACCATGACATTTTCATAAGTGTGTTTTCGAGTTAGTTTAAGCATGTTTAGAGCATTTTTTTTACCTCAGAGCACCCTTGTGCATACACCCCATGTTGCATCATAAATTCAAGTTCATACCAATAATAGTGCACAGTTTCAAATTGAAATGATTGTTCAAAATTGGGCTCTATTTAGGGCTGGCAAATTACCCAAATGTGCATATTGTACAAAACATTTTGTGAGGAAACTATTTCATTTATATTTTACAAATCAGTAATTGCAATTTGTAAAATAATCATAAAAATATGGCTGCAAATAATAACTGCAATAAAATAATCAAGAATAGTAATCGCAAAATGAATAACACAATTTGAAAGCATATTCAAAAATCTTCACGCTTATGTTAGAAACTTACCAGAATATTACCCAAGTCAGATTTAATAGTTCAAAGAGCGAGATTCCTAAACATGTCAATTATTATATAATTTATCCTATTTAGTAAATTCAATTTTCTATCAGCTTTCAACCTATCAAAACTTTATCTTGAAATCAATTTGTGGCAATGCCATAGAAAACTATTGAGTTCAAAATTGAAATTAATGTACTGAAGAACATCCATAAATTTAGTAACATGGTAAAAAAAAATAAATTCCTCCTCAAGCAGCTGCTTGCCACAGAGGTCTGACAGGAGCCTGCCAGTTTATATGCCAGAGTAGAAGATCTCCGAGGATGACAGGACCTCAGTAGAAAAACAACACAAACTCCATGCCTTACCCAGGGCTTGAACCCAGGTCCCTTAGATCAGTAGCCAATCGCAGGAGCTGACTAAAAAGTGCATTTAAACCACTACTGAAGTAAATTTAAAATATTTCTGTATATGGAGAAATAAGATTGTTGATGGAATTTAGAGCTTATTATTATTTTGATTAGATTACAGCTTTTTTGCACAAAAGGGGCTAAATAGTCAGGTCACAAGGATTCCAAAGAGCTCATATAAGGAGATTGATTTGAAGCTATTAGGAGACAAATGGTAGCCTCCCGTCAAGCTATTTAGGTGTTCTTTAAAGTGCACAGGGTATGGCTCTCCCACACATAGGGTCATGCTTTACATCCCATGGACAGTGGCCTTTCAGAGCCCATTGGTGTCCCAGTGGGGGTTTAGCAGAGATAAATCTCAACACTGGCACAGATGGGGCTCAAACCTGGGAACTACAGTTTACGAGCCTTGGTGCTCTACCGACCAAGCCAACCCCCACCACGACTTTTGGTAGGAATTGTTTGTCATGGGTATTTTAGAACAAGCCACAGTTGGGTTGTTTTACCTCTAAATGGCACTTTTTTTTGTACACATTAGGCTAAATGGCCAGGCCACAAGGACCTTAAGGGCTCAGAGAACACTGAAGAAAGAAAATCCACTAGACAACTATTAGGAGACAGACGATACCTTCCTGTGAAGGTCATGAAGTGTGTTCTTTAATGTGCACAATATGGTTATCCTACACATAGGGCCAATGCTTAATATCTCATCTGATGGACAGCAACCTTTCCAAGGCCAGTTGGTATCCCTTTTCTGACAGAGGGCAGGGTGAAAGTTTAGCAGAGATAAATCAATTGCTAACACAGTTGAGAATCAAACCTGAGAACTGCAAATTACAAGTCTAATGTACTACTGACTGATCTATTCCATAAATCACAGTAAATAATTGGTATTGAAAGGTTTGTGTTTCGTCTAGTAATCATAATTCTATTATGGGTAGGAACTTGAATTTACAATGCAACATTGGGGGTATGCATAAGGGATGCTCTGAGAAAAAATGCTAGTTTCAAAAACCAGACATTTAGTAAAATGTCCAGGTGTTTAACTCTGGAAACATGGTCACCTTATTTATAGGCACATTTTATGTAAATTCATTTACTTTGCAATGATGTATCTCCTTTGAAGATACCTTTTAGAGTAATTACCTTTAGATTTTGTCAAATGAATCTATAGCTTGATTTTCTAAGCATTTGATCACTATTAAAAGCAGTTCGGAGGATTGACATGTCATCAGGAGAGATTCATTCAGATCCCACACGGCTCAAAACAATATTTCCTCTACACCAATTTTTATCATGTTATTTAGGCAGCTTAATTGTGATTAAATATTAACGTTGAGATTTGGTATTTACTGTTCAGTATTATAACACACTACACAATTAATATTGTAGACTTTATTATAATTGGCATCTAGCACATTTAATAACTATTTTTTACATTAATAATTCAAGAACTATGATTAATAAATAAATTTATAATTATGCATTTGTTTTCACAATACTAATTAATATTACGTTTAAATGTAAATCAAGAAAAATTCATTACATAGAATTGACTGTCAAAGGGTGGTAGACATGAAGACTAATTGCCGTCAGAAATTTAAAGACGAAAATTTATACGAATATAGACTTGTCTATGTTCGTCTGGTACATCTTATGTACAACTTCTGCAACGATACACCATGCAATTTTTATCATTCCGCAATATTGGATCATAGCATGTATATTTGGGAAGGTTTCTGGGAAATCTGACCGAATTTCAACAGGTAGCAGCTGGAAAAACTAAATATAAATATTCTGAACAGCTTACAGTTCATCGTTTAATAAAATCGGATCTAGAATTAAATGTCTTTAATACATCATACACCATAAATAGATTACCAAAAACAAAAAAAACTCTTAAAGGAACATATATATCTAGCATGGCATCATTTGACTCATGAAGTTATACCCCCTGAAAGAATGTGGAATACACACCTTACTTTTCACTTCGAGCCGATTACCTTGAGACCGACTGATATTCTTCGAATTCTTGGACATCTCTACCAGCTGATAAGAGAGAAAAATAACACATGAAAGTTGGCGCAAATATTATAATACTAAAGAAAGATACTGACATAAAGAAAGCTATTTCATTACGATTGTATAAAAGTGTCTCACATCGCCCATAAATCCTATTCATTAGCGTGACGTCATCTTATACTCTCAAAGAAGTAAGTTTGATACTTTTCAGTCGCCATTTTTTGGGTCCAGAGTATAGAAATAGATATTTGATGAAAACGTAAACCACATTGCATCGCAGAGAAATATGAAGTTTTGTTAAATATTAAATATTACTCTCTTTTCTTTATTTTATTACATGAATAAAAATAGTTTTAAAACGAGATAATTAAAATTTCTCTCAATCTGTCACGCCCCTTCTTTGGAATATAAAATCCGAGAAGAAGAATTTGTTAATGCAACAATGCCTGTCTTCTTTGTAAGACATTAAGGATCGGAATAAAAAAGTGACAAAAAAAGTTGAAACAGAAACGTTTTGTTTGGACCCTCAATAGTTTGGACCCGTAAGACAAGCAGTTCTTATCTGAAACAATTGATTGGTTGTCCAGGATAGCAAGAGTCTTGAGAACGTAGTTAAAGATGGTTTATGGATGATCCATAGAATTTGAAGCAAACGAAAAAAATTGATGGAGATCGGGTAAAAGATAGGCCATCTGCAAAACAATCAAGTGGGCGATCCAAGAAGCTGGATTAAAAAAAAGCGAAACGTCATCAGTGAGCACGGAATATACAATAGAATCAAAGTAACTCCAAAAAACCGGTGTAGATCTGAAAATGAAATGCAGCGAAATTCTTTGAAAAGGACTTGTACGATTAGAACTTTGCAAAGAGTTTTTTTGGTGGGGTGGGTGTGAGCTTATGAAGTCATTTTCTGCTTGTTCTATTGCAAATGTAGGGTGGAGCTCTTCACCAGAAGTAGGGCTTGTTTCGTTAGTTTCAAGTGAAGAATAAAAATGTTGGTACCAGTTCTTAACAGTTTTAGAGGAATAGTGTAATTTATAGCGTAAAATAACTTACGAAGGCCTTAACTGTCGGAGTGGTTAGAAAGTTAACTACTATTCTAGCGGGTATACTTATAATAATACACTAGTTCTTCGGATTTATATCTGCCGAAATTATTTTCTTTGTTAGTTTTACTAGCTGTAAGGCAGTAGACATCCGTCATAATAAGATATATCTTTGTATGAGAAGGCCTGTAATACCTAGGAGTAACTTTAAATATTCTCTTTAAAAGAAAAAAAAAAGAATCAGAGTGCTTTTTTGGACGAAAAAATAGGGCAGAGTACCATTGAGGTAGTAATACTAGAGACAGGACTCCGATTCCCGTAGCATTGACCGCCATGATCACAGACGACTGTGCCTGCCGACTGCTTAGTGACGAAAGATACCCATGATGCCTTGCGAATCGGCTGCGAACAACGATGAAGGCTATTTAAAAATACTTAACAAATGATTTAAATGAGGCAGAACTTTGTTGGTTTTTGTTTTTTATTTCAATGAGGCTATTCCAGTGTAGTAATTAAAGCAAAATAGATTTAATTAATACACACTTAGTGATTATGACTTACTGGTCTGTAAATGGTAGCTAGGTAGTCACTGGAAGGAGAGCTATGCACCAATCCCCTGTGATGATGCATAGAACCGGCCAGGCCTAGCACCTAATGTCCGACCCCGCCTTCTCGTGGTGCAGACCGTTAGTACCTTTCAAACGAGATACTCTCTTGTGGAAGTGAATGGAAGGGGAGGGCTGCCAGATTAGTGTGGCCTGCTGATCTGGACAACTATGGCTACTATTCTTTTTTTTTCTACCCTGCTGAGGAGTGGTCAACCACACAGGGTCCTGGTGCTGACCATATAAACCCACTGGACTGGACACATATATGGCTCTGAGCTTGATTATGGATCCTGATTTTGCTGCACTGGTGGGCTTCTGTGGAGGGAAAATCTTCCGCTGTGTTTTCTGTTGGTTTGTGGGTTGACAGCCCCAAGTGAATAGATTCACAGGATATGTTTATCAGCTGGTGGATAATCCTGAGCAGAGGTCATCGCAGACACCTGAACTCTTTGCTTCTATTGGCATCGTCAAATTCTACATTGGAGGAAGTCTTCCAGTGTAGATGGCTTCAGCCTTTAGTAGTGGGGGAACGGGTCTTTGCCCCATGTCTGCAATTAGGGGGCTGTTTGATATTGTCGGCATTCCCTCTCTCAATAAACATAGTTTCTTTAAACATCCCACTGACCATTTTCTCTCCATAGGTAGTTGGAATGTGAGGACTCTGCACAGAGCTTTTTCTCTTGATGTCCTCACACAAGAATTCCACCATTAAAATTTAGATATTCTCGGCTTGCAAGAGACCAGATGGACAGATAAAGGTCAGATTCTTAAAAATAATCTTAAATTTCTCTTTTCAGAGAGGGACGAAAATAAGCATCGCCAAGGCGTGGGTCTGCTTCTCAGCAGACACGCTAGTGATGCTCTTCTAGGATATGAGTGCATTAATGAAAGGCTTCTTACAGCAAAATTTCAGACAAGCGTTAAAGACTTGAATGTTATCTGCTGTTATGCCGCCACTGAGGATGCCGATGAGTATGAGAAGGATAGGTTTTATGAACAACTTCAGGGTATTTTGAATTCTGTCAAGAAAGGAGATATTACCCTTGTTCTTGATGACTTCAATGCCAAAGTTGTTACTGACTCTGACCTTTGGGGAGGAGTAATAGGCCCTTTTGGTATTGGTAGCTGCAATGGCAATGGGCAGCGTCTCCTACAGGTAAGTAAACTCAATGGATTCAGAATAACTAACACTTATTACAAACACCGCGACATAGATAAGTAGACATGGGTTTCACCTGATGGGCTGCATAAGAATATGATTGATTACATATTAATTAACAGCAAATGGGCTAGTTCTGTTAGTAATACCAGCGCATATAGGGGAGCTGAAATTGGATCTGACCATTACCTTGTTAAAAGTGTGTTGCAACTTAAACTTAAAAAGTGTTGTGCTAAGGTTAAAAAATTTACTTTTAATACTGAAGCGCTGAAAGATCCAGTTATAGCCAAAGCTTACCATGACAGGTTACTTAGTCATTATGACAGTCATGGTTTGCTTACTACTGAATTCCAGGATGAATGGGACCATTTTAAACAGGCTTTTTTTGAAAACCAACAGTACTCTTTTAGGAAAAAAGGAGCAGAGGAGGCAGAATTATATGAGTGATAAGGCACTTGAGCTTGTTTCGGAAAGAAAGAACTGCAGGAATGTCCTTAAGCAATACCCTACTAGTCCTAATAGAAAGCATTACAGAGAACTTAATAAACGTGTAAAAGATCAGTTAGCTGCTGATAAGAATCTTTGGCTTGATGGTTTGGCTGACAAAGCAGAGGAAGCAGTTAGACAGCACAAGAGCAGAGAGCTGTACCAGATAGTTAATGTTTTGTGTGGTAGAAAACGGACAGGTATACAGGGATTGAAGGATAAACAAGGTAAGGTTATAGAAGGTGAGGATTCTGTCATGGCTAGGTGGGCTGAGCATTTCAGTGATATTCTAAACAATGCGGTTAGTTCTATTCCCATTGTTTGCAATGATGATAGATGCATTGGTGGCTTTAATGTTGTCCCTATAACTCAATCTGAAGTTATTTTGGCTGTTTCTAAACTTAAACTACATAAATCCCCAGGGATAGATGAAATTACTACCGAAATGCTTAGAGCTGGGAATGTTTCGGTTATCACTTGGATGACTGAAATTCTGAATATCTTTTATGATAAAGTCATGGTTCCTAAAGATTTTACCAGAGCAATTATTATCCCTATTTTCAAAAAAGGTGATCGCAGTGCTTGTGATAACTATAGGGGTATCAGCCTACTCTCTGTTCCAGGTAAAGTTCTTTCCATGATTGTGCTTAATAGAATTAAGAATCTGGTTGACAGTCAATTGCGTGATGAG
Organism: Ryuthela nishihirai; assembly: GCA_038380435.1. Lineage (NCBI taxonomy): Eukaryota > Metazoa > Arthropoda > Arachnida > Araneae > Heptathelidae > Ryuthela > Ryuthela nishihirai. The sequence goes on from JAWZYU010000012.1 coordinate 55,996,460, forward strand.
CAATGTGGATTCAGAAGTGGTAGGGGATGTGTGGATCAAATATTTTCACTTAGGCAGATTCTTGAGAAATGTTTAGAGTTTCAGAAACCTTTAGTTGTTAGCTTTGTTGATTTCAAAAAGGCTTTCGACTCTGTTGAACGTCATAATTTGTGGTTGATTGTGAGATTATATGGTATACCTGACAAGTTAGTTACCATAATGAAAGCTCTCTATAATAACACTGACTTGTCTGTTAGAGTTCGTAAGGCTTGTAGCAATTGGTTTAGCATTACTTCTGGTGTTCGACAAGGATGCATTTTGTCTCCTTTTCTCTTTAGCTTGGTTATTGATTATGTTATGCGAAATTCACTTCAAGGGAAAGATTTTGGCCTTAAATGAACTGGAGATAGGAATATTTCTGATTTAGATTATGCTGATGATTTAGCTCTTTTGGCAAATGATGTTGATGAGATGAACTCTTTCATTCGAGCTGTTGATGAAATTGATAGTAGAGTAGGTTTGGTTATAAACAGAGAGAAAACTAAAGTGATGAAAATTGGTGAGGCAGGCTGTGATTCAATATATCTGAATGGTTGCACAGTTTAATTATCTTGGTCAGGTGTCACAGTTTAATTATCTTGGGAGCTATGCAACAGATACTGATGATGTGTGCCATGAGATTAACAGACGAATAGAGATTGCTGCCGGGACTTTTAAGAATCTATGGAGAGTGTGGTGAAATAGGCGTATACACCTAAAGACTAAAATTAGACTGTATAATAGTTTGGTTCTTTCTAGGGTTAGTTATGATAGTGAAACTTGGACGCTGTGTAAACAAGGTAATAGGAAACTAGATGCTTACGCAGTATCTTGGGTATTAGGTGGTTTAAATTTGTAACTAATAATGAGGTTAGACAAAGGAGTCTGCAACCTCCTTTAAGCAGCATATTGTGCAGAGAGAGACTCCGTTGGTTTGGCCATGTTGCCCATATGAATAATTATAGATTGGCGAATAGGGTTATGAACAGTGTGCCTAAAGGCCTCAGAAAGAAGGGGAGACCTAGGATACGGTGGGCACACAATGTCAAACAGGACCTTGTTAGAATTGGTGTGCAGTGGCCAGATGCAGTAGATGTAGCTCAGGATAGACTTGCTTGGAGAACTAAATTGCACGGTCTGGTTGGACCTCCGTAGCCCATGGCTGCTTGAGGATGATGATGATGATGATACTGATTTATACCGGAAGAAAAACGAAGATGGTGAAACTGCTTATTTTTCAAATCGAGGTTTTGTATGAAAATTAAAAAAAAATTCGATATGTTCTTAATATGTGATTAAAGCTGAACTAAATTGACTGTAAACTTAGCAGACTTTAATTTGAGCCTGTTTAAAACAGGAACAATAGTAAACATATTTTAAAATCTAATACATGATCAAATCATTCAACTTAAGAGAAAACCCTTAAAATTTATGTACCTTAATGGTGCAAATCCGCGCCTCATTTAAAAAAACACGAAAAGTCACATTTATTTTCTTCTTTCATTAAAAAATATTAATATTTATTAAAAATTGAAAGAAATAATCAGAGAGTAAACTTTTTTTTTAATTCAGCTGAGGCAGGAAATCAAATCTCCTACCAATAAATGACAGAATTTAATTTCATGCTATGAAAAAACCCAAATATTATAAGCTTGCACAATATATAATATGTTACCTAAATAACAATACACTTGGCAAAATAAAAATTGCAAAGCAGACGTTTCATAAATTTAATGCCCTATGCATAATATTTCTTGCTGTAATAAAATGTACGAAAACATTCTTTTAATTTCATGTTAATTCAGGATTTAAATCACCTACTTTACATATGCAAATATTATTAGTTTCATATATTGAAAAATTCGTGAACTACATTCGACTTAGACAGAAAGGTATATTGAAAAGTTAACAACCCTTTATTTTTAAATCCCTCAGTTTAACAATTTCAATTTTTAATTTATCACAAAGAACACATCTCGTAATTTTCGTAAAGTACTAACCTATGAAATGTCAAATTACTTCCTTTACAGCATTTATTTTTGCATCCGTACACTGAGCATGAAGTAGGCATTTCACTGTTGACTTGTTAGAAACACCCAACTTCCTCCTCACTATCGACTAGGCTTAACACCTCTACGTGTTAATGGCGTCCGTTGCCAGTCCTGTCTCTAGTAATATTACCTCAATGCAGAATATTGTAAATTAATAGAGAGGAAACTCATAATCTTATTGCTATTTTTTTGAAGTAAAATTAAAGAGTTTTACTTAGGAGAAACCTGGATAAAAGGGCAAAAAACTAAGGGATTTAAAAATAAAGGGTTGTTAACTTTTCAATATACCTTTCTGTCTAAGTCGAATGTAGTGCACTAATTTTTTAATATATGAAACTAATAATATTTGCATATGTAAAATAGGTGATTTAAATCCTGAATTAACCTTTTTTACTGCAGCTTTTGCTAAGGTTGTTTCCACCAAACAACCACAAAATCCGTAAAATCCATAAGATGTCTAAGATGACTAATGGATATTTATTTATCATCTTCGATATCTTATGGATATTTTACGCATATTGTGGTTGTGTGTATTTAATAAGGAAGGTGAGGTTAAGGCCGGCAAAATTATTTCGAAGTCGCTCCATATTCGCAAGATGACAGGGAGTATTCAACTTTGAGAGATGTTTCAAAGTGGGAAATGATAATGCTGCTTCTTTACTATCTATCTCTATCCCCATACACCTTACTTAAAAGCTAAAGTGTTCTCTAAGTGTTGGCAAGTAAACAATAGGAAGCCCGGAGCTAGAAGAGATTGAGGCGAAGCGTAAAGGTTCATTTTAAAGGTGGTGCCATGGCTCCAGGGCTTCAGCATATAGGGTCCCTGGCATGGGTTTTTTTCCCTTTAAGTACTTTTTGTTTTGCTTTTTAATAACCTCAATCGACGATTGCACATAAAGTACATACTGTGATCATTAAATTCGTGGACAGAAGCAAAAAGTTGCATTAAATATCATCCTCTGAATCTTCCTGACATTTGTCATTCTCAAAATACTCTCCCTTGAACTTCACACATTTTTGCCATCGTTGTACCCATGCATTAACAGCGTCTTTGAAGCCAATTTTCGAAAGCGTGTGAAGTGTTGTCATTGTGGCTCTGCAAGCTTCGTCGTCGGATGCGAAATGTTTCCCTTTCAAAGATTTCTTTTCGTGGAAAGAGGGAAAAATCACAGGGTGCTAAGTCTGGGGAATATGGAGGATGTGGCAGAACCATAGCACCTATTGCAATGATCACTGGCTGCACAATGTTAGCCATATGGGGCCAGGCATCGTCGTAATGGAGAAACCAAGTCACACCTCAATGGTCACACCAGAAGTTCCGGACGTTTTTCACGAATGGCATCCCGAAGTTTGGTTCTGAGAACCTTCAAGTAGGCTTCCTTATCCATGGTTGTTCCACGAGACACAAAGTGAGTAACCAGAACACCTTTGATGTCAAAAAACACAAGAGCCATTTGTTTCCCAGCTGAACGAGAAACCCGAATTTTCTTGGTTCTCTATGAATCGGGATGCTTCCATTGACTGTTGTTTTGTTTCTCGATCATAGTGAAAGATCCAAGTTTCATCGCAAGTCAAAATTCGACTCATGAAGGTTGGACCCTGGCTTTCAAAACGATTAAGCATCGCCTTGCACAGCTGTACTCTTTTTTGCATTTTGTTCTGGAGTCAAACTGCGTGGAATCCATTGAGCATAGATTCGTGACATTTTCAGAAGGGTTTTCACAATTGCGTGAGCGTTTCCATATGAAACTGACATTTTCACCGCCACTTCACGAAGTGTTATTCATCTGTCTTCATTCAGGATTACTAGCGCTTTTTCGATTTGCTCAGGAGTTATTGAAGAAGAAGGCTGGCTGAGTGTTGGGTCATCGGTGTTGTGCGCACCTCGCGGTGGCAAGCCCTATTCAATTTTTATGTAGAAATATGCAAATTTAAATCTGTGGCGTTGTGTTTCCCACATTGCCTAATTACAGATTATTCATTTAATTAGAGAATGAGGGCCGCAAAAATCCCACGCCGTCTCCTTAGGGGAAGGCGTTTTTATTAAAATGAAATCGAATGATGAGCACAACTCAGGTTTATGGACAACATAAAACAATAACAATATTTATTGAGACAAAATATCTGAAAGTATAGGCAGAACAATTAATCTTTCTAATAATCAATCATTTATCGTGGACTTAAGAAAGAAAGAACTTAAAGAATTAAATGGACTACGGAACTGTGGAACCCCTTTAAATTTAAATCTAAAATTAAAGATAGCAATTTATAAGTGCAAGGAAGGATAAGCATACCGTGTTTATATCTGCTCCTTGGTCCTTCCGACCTCTGTCATCAGGCTGGGGTCAGATGACGCTTCAATTCTGGGTAGGGGGTCATCTCCTGGTTACGTCCTTTTGCCGACTAAGAGGAAAACATCTCCTTCGCACTGTCGATGATATGGAGACGGACCCTAACTCGACCGTCACATACGCAGTTGGGTAATTTGGCTGCGGGAGTCAGACGGCTGCATCAACTTGATTATGTGGAAAGGGGGAGTGTGTCCGTCACTGGTCAGACGATCAGAAAGCGTAAACTCAGTCTCTCTGCTTCTGATTCAAAGTCCTGCAGGCCAATCAGTGATCCCATTCGATTACTAAATCTTTTGCAATATATGTGGTTCCTTCACGACGCTTCTATACACTCATTTCCAATGATTCTGATATGCCAATACTGAATCTGGCTCGCCCAGAGCTCTGGCCGTCTCGTGCTTCACTCAATTTGACGCTTTTCCGAGTCTTACTGCAAGACCTCTCTGTCCAAAATTTCGGCTCCAACTGAAGCTCTCCGTTCCTCACTACTATTTTCCCACGTTCCTTTCCCCTTGTTTTTCCCAAAGGTGGTATGTTCAAACCATCTGTAGCATCTGCAGAGGAACTTACGAGTAATAAATTCCCCCCAGGAGGTCTGTCGCTGCCCTTGAGGTTGACATCACCGCCTGGGGAAACGGAATTCCTCGTTCGTTACTCTCAACATCGGACAATGTTGTCCAGTCCTCCATCTGCATATGCTATGTTATATAAATATAACGGTTTATTATTTATTTTCATGAACTTTTCTGTTACAGTATAATTCCATTTTTTTTAATTTACTTTTTATGGCATGGACATTGTAATCTTGACAAAGTTTAGGGCCTCAGCATGTCTTATTCAAGCCCTGCATTAAACAATACCATTTGATTTTATATATATAAGGAGTAGCAAAGTTATATTACTCCTTATATACACAGTTGTATCAGAATAATATGACCACCTGCCTAATAATAGGAATAATCACCCTTGGCCTGGATGACAGCAGCGAGACGGCGTGGCATGGACACAATGAGGCCCTGGAAGGTTGCCAGAGGCACACGTGCCCATTCGGACTGCAGCAGAGCATGGAGGTTCTGGAGATGATGTAGTTGTGGATCTGCATGCCAAACCTGTCGATCCAAATGGTCCCACAAATGCTCTATGGGATTGAGGTCGGGCGATTTCGCTGGCCAAGGGAGAACGGACACATCTTTTTGGTGTTCCTGGAACCACTCAAGCACCACCTTAGCAACATGGCAGGGCGCATTGTCCAGTTGGTAGACACCATCACCATCAGGGTAAACGTCCGACATGAAGGTATGCATGTGGTCAGTGAGGATGGACCTTACATTATATAAAGGCAAGTCCCAGATGCTCCTCAATACATCGACTGTACTACATCTATAGGGAGAATGCCTGCAACACCACTACCTACGCTGGGGCAAGACAGTGCCACATGGACACACTCATCCACGGCTACCTATGTCGAACAATCCCATAGAAGGAAGTATACATCGGTCAAAACCTTAATTTAATCTGTTCCCCGGTTAGCCACAAAGATGGTATATAGATCCAAATTGACTCGGCTCCAGGGGTGAAGACTCTTAGTCTCGCTTTTCCATCGATAAGCCTGTCGACCAGGGATCCTACTCCCAGCTGCGAGCCTTCAACTTCGTTCTCTCCATTGTGAGCGAGCCGAAGCCCCCCATTGAACAGTGTTCTGACCCACGATATCACTGAGACCGCATCGATGAGCCTACTGGACCGGGTTAGCCACTCCCAGTCCGCAGAACCCTCAAGTACGGCCCCTCAACAGGGGCTGCAACCCGGAGCTTCTCAGGGGACAAATCAATAAGTCTACTAGACTGGCCCACCCAAACCAGTCCGCAGACCCTCAACAGGCCCCTCCACCAAAAGTTACAAGATCTCGTGAACCCCGGAGAACCAGCGAGCTGAACCCAACTTCTCAGAGGCACCATTCAGCCCCACCACGTCAAAGTGGTCCCCTATCGGGGGGGGGGAGTGAGGATGGACAATGTAATAATGCGGGACAATTCCGGTGCACCGCAGTACTGAGACTGCATATCACCTTAAGGGAGTTGCCACTGAAACCACAATCAACTAACCAGGGTACTTCTATCTTAGATCTGCCTTACTGCAGGAGAAGACCTGTAGAAGAGAGAAACACTGCTTTTCATAGCAAGCCTGTCTGTTGAAATAATCATTGAGGTGCAGTGAGTGGGATCTTTTAGAATTTTGAGTTGCCATGTCTAGGAATTGCGAAATCACTCACTGATTTTTGTCCGAAAAGCTGCCAAAAATAAATAGATGGTACTTTAGAATTTTGATGCTAACTTATGAAGAAGTCCTATCTTTTTGAATCATCCGCAGCAGAGAATCTCAGGCACTTCCATCGATAAACCACGCTTAATCGGGTCCCCAGTCCTTTCAGCATGAATTTCAACTTCGTCCTCTCCATCGAGCCGGGCAACCACAGCCCGCTCGCCATCTCAGCCTTAACCATGCCGAGGCCGCATTGGAGCACATTAGAGCTCCAATGCGGTCTCCAAATTAGAGCGACCACAACAAAACCAGTCAGCAGCCCTCCAACAACCTTGACAAAGCTGTTAGCCTACTAAGGCTTACACGACTGCAGCACCCAGACCCGACTTCTCAGAGGAACCTAAGTTCCTCCACTACGAAAGCTATTTGTTGAGCCAAAACAATTCATGTGGGACTCTTAGTTTGGCTGTTCCATCGAAAAGTCCGTCGACCAGGTTAGCTACTCCTGGTCGCGAGCCTTCGTCTTCTATCTCTCCATTGTGAGTGGGCCGAAGCCCCCAGAGAGCAGTACTCCAACCCCAGTATCACTGAGACCGCATCGACGAGTCCACAGGACGAGTGCATGAAGAGAGTGTGCAGCTCAGTCCGCGGTACTCCCCGATGAGCCCACAGGATAGGGTGCTTCAAGTCCTGTCCGCAGGCCCTTAGAACGGCCCCTCAACCGGGGCTGCAACCCCCAGCTTCGCTGGGGAAAAGTCAATAAGCCAACTGGACCAGCCCCCCTCTAAAACCAGTCTGCCGGACCTCAACAGGCCCCCTCCAATGGGGGTCACAAGACATCTGGACTCCAGAGAACCAGCGATCCGAACCCAACTTCTTAGAGGCACCATAGCCCCCCCTCGTCAAGGAGGTTCCACTCCGGAGGGAGGGGAGTGAGGTTGGACAATTGTAGCAAATTGAATGGCTGCACCCAATGTTCTGCTATACAAATCACTTCTGTGGAGTAGAAATCTCAATTCGTCGGAGAAGACAACCTTTTTTCATTCTTTCACTGTCCAATGATGGTAGTCCCATGCGAACTGCAGGCGTCGTTGTCAATGGACCTTGGTTAACATGGGCACCTGTATGCAGTGTCGACTCCAGAGACCATGCGTAACAGGGTTCGCTCTACTGTTATAGGGGCCATGTACCTGGGTGCTCCAGTGTTCATTTGAGTGGTCAATTGCTGCACTGTTGTGCGTCGATTGCCCTTTACCAGTCGACGGAGATGATGTTCTCCTCCGGGGATGATGGCCTTTGGGGCTTCATAGTTGTAAAGTCTGGAGGTCCTTGGTGTGTCAGCGGTCCATTCTTGGTACACCCTTACTACAGCACCTAGTGAACAGCCCACGATGTCTGCTGTTTCCGAGATGCTTCCACCCTTGGACAGATAGCCAATGATCATTCCTTTCTGAACGTCTGTGAAATCAATTCCTCTTGCCCATTATGCTCACGTTACGCACTATGGCTCATCTGTCCTGGCTGGCAACTTATATCTCCGTGTGGTCAACCTTGTCATGCACTATGTGATGCTCCTGGGCGGGTACACTGTGATTCCATGGGTGGTCATATTATTCTGATATGACTGTGTATGTAATGGATGGTTTGCTATATGGTATATATATATATATAATGGATGGCTTACTTACGTTGCCGTCCCGTGGCCGAGTGGTTAGCACGCTTGGCTACTGATCTAAGGGACCTGGGTTCGAGCCCCGGATTAGACATGGATGTGTGTGTCGTTTTTCTGCTGAGGTCCTGCCATCCTCTCAGATCTCCTACTGTGGCATATAAACTGACAGGCTCCTGTCAGACCTCTGTGGCAAGCAGCTGCTTGAGGGGGTATTTATTATTTTTTTATTACTTACGTTATTATAATTGACAACGAATGATCAATTAGTGAGGGTTAATGGTGAAGGAGTTTAAGTAACTATTATCTTCATTATTATTTGACTTGAGTATTAAATCATAGTCCAGCCATGTTTAAACATGACCTCCTGAAAATCTTCAATGTAGCCCCAGGGAGCCAAGGACTCCACTTTGAGAACTCCTATGAGCTGGCTTGTCTTCTCAGTTTATAATGATTCAAAATAATTATTTGCGAATTATGCAAGATGTTCGACTATATTGATACTCAAAATCAAAGGTTGGGTTGTTTTACCTCTGAGCGGCACTTTTTTGCACACCATGGGCTAATTTGCCAGGTCACATGGACCCCGAAGGCTCAGAGAAGGTTGGGGGAGGGGACCCACTGGAACAGCTGTTGGGAGACAGGTGGTAGCCTCCCGTCAAGGCTATCCAGCGTGTTCTTTAACGTGCACAGGGTATGGCTCTCCCGCACACGGGACCACGGCTTAACGTCCCATCCGACGGACGGCGGCCTTTCCAAGTCCATCGGTGTCCCCTACTGACGGTGGGCAGGGCGGGGTATTTTGCGGAGATAAATCTCAACGCTGACCCAGCTGGGACTCGAACCTGGGAACTACAGATTACGAGCCTGGCGCGCTACCGACGCCACCCCCAAAATCAAAGGATAATGAACAAAAATATACCTAATACAAAATGGTTTCAGGAAATACAATTAAAAGTCGAATGAAGATGTATTCTGACATAAGTAACAGCAAGTGGGAAAATGATGAAAATGGGAAATATAAATGAGTGGTGGATACATATGAACCATGAGTTCCCATAAAGGAGACACTAGAATTAGGGAACTGGAGATGTTAATAAGGTATATGATCACTCCTAAGAAATATACATCTCATGTAATGTATTCTCGTATCGTTAATGAGGTTGTCGATAAAGTTTTATGGTCAGGGCCGGACTTACGCATAAAGTAACTAAGCTACAGCTTAGGGCCTCACGATTATGAGGGGCCTCAATTAAGTTTGAAGTATACTATGTCATGATTTTTTAAAATTTAAATTAATTTATTTTGCAAACATTGTTCATCTCAGCTTCACACAGTCATTACTGTATATCAGTGCTAGTACTGTATAATGTTTTCATCACATCAATTTAGTATTTATTTTTTAATGTTGCTTTCAATCAAAATAATAAATGCAATATATTTCGGCAAATTTGTGTTTTGCCAATGAACCCATGCATCCCAGTTATTTGTCAGATCGAATTCTATGTCAATAAGTAATATTAGATGATATGTGTATTTACTATTGATTGATTGACATATTTCGACTTTCGAACTTTTGGGGACTTTTAAACTTACTGTAGCTTAGAATGTCTATGTCCGGCCCTGTTTAAGATAGTAAAGGACACTCCTACACAGTCACTACTATTCTTCGAGTCCCAGCTGGGGCAATGTTGAGATTTATTTCCTCAAAACTCCCCGTCCTGCAATCTGTCAGTGTGGGACACCGATGAGCTTGGGAAGGCCACCATCCGTCGGATGGGATATTGAATAGTGGCCTCGTGTGCAAGTTAAAAACACTCTGGATGGCCTTGACGAGAGGCTACTATCTGTCTCCAACAGCTATTCCAATGGTTTTCCTCCCCCAATCTTCTCTGAGCCTTCAGGTCCTTGTAACCCGATCATTTAGCCCATTGTGTCCAAAAAAGTGCCACACAGAGGTAAAACAACCCAACCCGTCCAATGAGCTAGATGACCAGGTCACAAGGACCCCGAGGGTTCAGACAAGGCTGGAGGAGGGGACCTGCTGGAACGGCTGTTGGAAACAACGTGGGCTAAATGGCCAGATGATAGTCTCCATCTATCTCCCATTAACGCCATCTAGCATGTTGTTTAACGTGAACTGGGTATGGCTCTTTCCATCACACTCATCCGACGGACTTTCCAAGACCATCGGTTACTTCTACTGACCGAGAACACGGCAAGGAGTTTTGTAGTGATGAATCTGAACGTTGGCCCAGGCGAGACTCGAACTTGGGAATTGCAGATTACGAGCCTGGCGCGCTACCGGCTGAGCCACCCCCGCTCCACAGAGTCAAACGATGCCTAGACTTTTATTTTCAAGCTCATTTTATATTTAGCTCCGATTCACGTGCCGAACTTTCGCAATCCTTCTGACAACTCAGGAAACACACAAGGGCGAAATAAGAAATTCATAGGCTGGCACACGTAGGAGTATTTTGCTTTTTTACAGTTTCTTTTTTCATCAGATCGTTCAGCATTTTTAGTTCTTCCGCCCCAAGTGGAAGAACAATCACGGATATTCGCATTAACACGTCGCTCTGAGTAATAAGACGCAGTGCCTCAGTCTGTTGATCCTGCATGGCAACCGCTAGTTGGAAACCGCCTAGAAACCACAACTTTCTCTCCCCACGGAATAGAGTCGGTGACCCGGAAACCACTTGAAAGAGTGAACGCCTTTTACTGTTCAGTTCGTACTTACTTAAGTATCATGTGAGCAAGGGCGTCAACAGATTTTTTTGGGAAGGAGGGTCGGCGGAAAAGATTGATTTTGCTATTTCCCATGGGTGGGGAAATAATTTCAGTTCACGCATTTTACTACTGGAAGAAGATGTTTCCTTTTAAAGTCTATCTTAGGTTGGGTTGCTTTACCTCTGAGAGGCAGTTTTTTGCACACCGTGGGCTAAATGGCCAGGTCGCAAGGACCCCGAGGGCTCAGAAGAGGTTGGGGGAGGGGAACCACTGGAACAGCTGTTGGGAGACAGATGGTAGCCTCTCATCAAAGCCATGCAGGGTGTTCTTTAACGTTCACAGGGTATGGCTGTCCCATACACAGAGGCCACGGCTTAACATTCCATCTGACGGACGGCGACCTTTCCAAGCCCATCGGTGTCCCCTACTGACTGTGGGCAGGGCGGGGAGTTTTGCGGAGATCAATCTCAACGCTGACCCAGCTGGGAGTCTTAGGTTTTTACGTCAAGTGACTTATAACAGCAGGCTGGGAAAATGAATTATTTCCATGTTATGTCAATTGAGAGTCAATGATCAATAACGTCTTAACTATCGAATGGAAAAATTTGGCTAAAAATAAACGAAATCTCTCATTCAAATCTACCTAAATCTTAGTTTTCAATAATATTGATTAAGTGTTTGAAGAGTTCTGAAAGCTGAGAATTTAACAGTAGCATACCGGTCTTATGAAACCTGTTCAAAATTGACGTATATTGAGACACACCGCTAAAACAAGGGCTTTATTATCGAATAGGAAGATCTTCCTATTGAGCGAAAGTTTCAGCTGAAGGGCTGCATAAGAAACTGAAATGGAAGGGCTGGCTGCAAAAAAATATATCCATAATGTATATGTAACAGAAAAAAAATATGTACACAACCACTCGGCCATCCCGTGGCCGAGTCGTTAGCACGCTTGGCTATTGATCTAAGGGACCTGGGTTCGAGCCCCGGGTAAGGCATGGATGTATGTGTCGTTTTTCTGCTGAGGTCCTGCCATCCTCTCAGACCTTCTACTGTGGCATATAAACTGTCAGACCTCTGTGGCAAGCAGCTGCTTGAGGGGGTATTTATTTTTAAAATGAAACATAAAGAATACAATTTTGTTAAATATAATTAATAAGAATTCGCCTCTCCAAAGTTGGGCTTCTTCTCCTATTGCTTTTGGCTCTGATATTTGTCGGTTGGTCGGTTTATGGTTTATGGATTTAACAAAATCTTTCCACCATATCTTTCGAACGCGATGGAGAAACTTAATGATTGATGTGCGAAACGAAAGTTTGTGACGCGGGGAGTTTCATAGACTATAAAAAAAATTGATCCTGTGCTTTCTTCCCCCCCCCCCCTAAAAAAGGGGATTTGTGAAAACTTTTCTTAAGCAATATCTCCAGAACGCGAAGGCTGAAAGTAACAAGCTATACGTCAAATGAAAGCTTCAGACCCGGGGAAGGAATTTCGTACGCTACCAAAAAATGCCCCCCCCATGCTTTCTTCCCTCCAAAGAAAGGGGAGGGGGGAAATGAAAATGATTGTTCTCCTAAATCTCCTGAACGCAAGTGTGGAAAGTAACAAGCTGTGTCCAATGAAAGCTTGTGACGCGGGGAGTGTCGTAGGCTGTAAAAAAGACCCTTGTGCTTTCTTCCCCCCTAAAAAACGGAGAACGTGAAAGTCATTCTACCATATCTTCCGAACGCGAGGGCTTACAGTTACGAGTTAGGGTCAAATGAATGCTCGTATAATAACGGTCTTAAACTATTTCGAATTTCCCTCCACTATTCCCCTTGATGAAATAGGGGGGGGGGGGATTTTCGCGGGTTCGACTTTAACGAGTCGTATCTCAAATAAAACTTGGGACGTCTCCAATGTCATGGGCTACCTTAAACACGACTCCAAAAAAGAAAAGTTAATGTGCTCTATATTTATGAATCATATATCAAAGTATTTGAAGGTAAGTGTTCTTAGTGACAAAAAGAAAATTAAAATAAAAAAGTAAAAAAAATACCTATCTTCCTATAGTGCCCTAAAAATTTGACACCTAACTCGTAAAAAAAAAAGTAGAAACTAAAGCATATAGATAGTGCAATTAGTCACCGAGTTCGTATTCGCTTCAAAGGAAGATAGAGCACCGATTTGCCTACTCAACAAGATTGTCGGCGCCCTATCTTCGTTTGAAATGAATACTAACTCAGTGACTGATTGCACCATCGATATGTTTTAGGTGTTTATTTTCTACCTTTTAGGCCTATAGGAATATAGTTTTTTTTAATTTTTTAATTTATATTTTTTGAATAGTGATGAAGTCAGCTGTTAAAGCCTGCTATCTTTTTGCTATCAGAAAAAAATTAAGGGTAATTTTTATCACACATTGAAATCGATACATTCATAACAAAAAATGCTGAAGTACTTACAAAAGGAAGGCAAACTAACGCTTAAAAATGACTTTAATTCAGCACATTGATGTAGTAATAGGGAACTAGATTGTTTACGACCAGCACTTTCCGGCTGGCAACTTTGGTCCAAAGGTTTTATAACTGTGAACCCAGTTTGACACCAAAATGGCGGTTGTTTAGTTAGTAGTAGTGTTCATTTTTAGAATAGATTCTGAAACTTTTAATTTAATATTGTTGAAAAAATGCCGTTTTACATTTTGTATCAAATGTCTTTACGATATTAGAGCCAAAGAACGTATAAGGAAAAGAGGTTCAGCTTCGACAAAGCGTAAGTGGCGACCTCAAGTGGTGTTTCGATTCGTATCGTGCATTGGTTTAAGCTGGGAAGCAAACAATAAGGGGCAAAGGAATTATGCATCAAAAAATTTATATTTTAAAAAAGGAAAAAAGTAACTGCACTTTGTATTTGAAAAAAATAATATCATGGTTTTAATAAAGGTTTATTTTCTCCATTGGAATTATTTTTCGTTGAACCAACAATTATAAATTGAACGGATAGAGAAGATTTGAAATTAGCCTGAAGTTAATTTATAGAATAAATTATTACAATTAGAAGCTTTCTTGGTTGCATAGAAACAGGAAACAGAATTGATATTAATATACTCTGCAAGGATATCAATGGGAAATTATTACATAGGAAAAGCGAAGTGAATGGAAGTTGACAGTAAAATGTAATTACAAAAGCGTTCGTCCCCTGTAATGTTCGTTTCACCTCTACGCCAAATGCACGATACTCGATTTTACATTAATCTCTATGGAAGCTTAACTTCTTCTCCCTCTACATTCTTTGATTAGAGCTACGATGAAATGTTGTGCTTCTATAAATTATTTCAATATAGCTGTGAAAGAAAGCAAAACATGTTTTTTGCATGCAATTACTAGTTAAGTTTTGCATGTGAAAATTGTGTAGAAGAAATGAATCCAATAGGATAGTTGCATTCTTTATCTATAAATAGATATATGTATTTCCTCAAGCAGACCTAAAATCATCCAAATCATTTCATATTGCGTTTTCAGTTTGAGAGCACTTTGAAAGTAAGGCAAATATATCTGCAAAACGATGCAAAATGTTCATTTACCTTCTTTTTCAGTTCCCACTGTAAGCAGTTAATTCTTCGTGCCTCATAAGGAGAAAAAATTAGCTTTCTTTCAAGAAATTTACGAATAATGTCTTTTGACAAATCATATAATTCGCTTAAAATTCAATAAAAAGCAATAGGAAATCCTTAAGAATGAAAAACACTCTTTTATTAAATAAAATTATCTGCCATGAGATTTAAATTGTATTTTAATACCATTTAAATTAATTTAATGAATAGGAATTACTTATCGGAATGAGTTCCTTACCACCAAAATGGCCGTCGCTAGCAAGCTAGGTCGAGTCATGGCTTTGTTGCCAATTCGCTTGGCTACTGCTCTAAGGGACCTGGGTTCGAGCCCCGGATTAGGCATGGATGTGTGTGTCGTTTTTCTGCTGAGGTCATGCCATCCTCTCAGATCTCCTACTGTGGCATATAAACTGAAAGGCTCCTGTCAGACCTCTGTGGCAAGCAGCTGCTTGAGGGGTATTTATTATTTTTATTTATTTATATCTATGATTCAGCCGTGTCTAAAACATTTATTTTATAAAAATGTTTGAAATAATATATATTTTGGAAGTTTTATTATTCCCTGAGGCACATTCTGCCCATTGGCATTAATGTTATTATCCGAACTACCATAATTCGTAAAATAGATCGGGATATAGATCAAGTTGATTTAGACTTTTCGTCTGTTGATTATTGGGATCTTTTTTATACTTCTCTATAAAAAAAAAAGTTATTTAAGTACTTATGGAGCTTTGAAGTTGACTGTATATTGATTTAACATGAGGATGTTTTCCGTGCAAAGTTACTGCCAATTTTCTAAGCTTGGATGGGCATACATCATCCCCCCCCCCCCAGTACAACATCCTTGTCAGCTTGTGATGTTTTAAGCCAGTAGAGACAATCCTTTGAATTAGGAATTTGGAATTTGGCCGTTTTAGTACCTTCAAATTAGTGCTTTAAAAATTCCACAGAAAATTACCATACTAAAAAAATGCATTTCGGATTATTGTAGTTCAATTTCTAACCGGTTTCACGAGTTGGGTTGCCTCTGAGCGGCACTTTTTTTGCACACAATGGGCTAAATGGCCAGGCTACAAGGACCCCAAAGGCTCGGGACCCACAAAGAACAGCTGTTGGGAGACAGATGGTAGCCTCTCGTCAAGGCCATCCAGCGTGTTCTTTAACGTGCACAGGATATGGCTCTCCAGCACACGGGCCAGGGCTTAACGTCCCATCCTACGGACGGCGGCCTTTACAAGCCCATCGATGTCCCCTATTGACCGTGGGCAGGGCAGGGAATTATGCGGAGATAAATCTCAACGCTGACCCAGCTGGGACTCGAACCTGGGAACTACAGATTACGAGCCTGGCGCGCTACCGACTGAGCCACCGGTCTCACGGATATCTCACATATAGCGTAACAATTTTTCAACAATTGAACTGAATATTTTCACACACACACAAAAAAAAAACGTAAGATATAAACGGCTGCTGTGAATTATTTTTTCTATAGAACTCAAGAAAAGCTGCCAAAACCCTAAACAGTGATCTAAGGGACCTGGGTTCGAGCCCTGGGTAAGGCATGGATGTAAGTGTCTTTTTTCTGCTGAGGTCCTGCCATCCTCTCAGATCTTCTACTGTGGCATATAAACTGACAGGCTCCTGTCAGACCTCTGTGGCAAGCAGCTGCTTGAGGGGGTATTTATTTTATTTTTTTTTATAAATCCATAATAATTAACGAAAAAAAAAATCACATTTTTCCAAAATATCTGTTGAGTCGATATACAACCGTAATTTTTCTTTTTAATATTTGAAAGAACATATTTTTTTTAAAACCAATAAATTTTTATTTCTTTTGCATTAGGGAATATTTTAGAGGCTGAGCTGTTGGTGTCGTTGGATGCTCTGATCAAGGGTTGGGTTGTTTTACCTCTGAGCGGCACTTTTTTGCACACCATGGGCTAAATGACCAGGTCACATGGACCCCGAAGGCTCAGAAAAGGTTGGGGGAGGGGACCCACTGGAACAGCTGTTGGGAGACAGATGGTAGCCTCCCGTCAAGGCCATCCAGCGTGTTCTTTAACGTGCACAGGGTATGGCTCTCCACACACAGGGCCGCGGCTTAACGTCCCATCCGACGGACGGCGGCCTTTCCAAGCCCATCGTTGTCCCCTACTGACCGTGGGCAGGGCGGGGAATTTTGCGGAGATAAATCTCAACGCTGACCCAGCTGGGACGCGAACCTGGGAACTACAGATTACGAGCCTGGCGCGCTACCGACTGAGCCACCCCCGCCCCTGCTCTGATCAAGTAACAGGTGTTCGTTTCTCCTCACGAATACGTAATATTTCTGGGATGTTTGTGTTGTCTTTTAGCTGAAATTCTGTCATTACTCAGTCATTTAGTTTCTTTATATTATATTTAGCTATCTCTCTATTATGAGAATTAGCCTCGTGAGTTTCCCCTCCTCTGTCCTACCACAAGTAAAGTGACGTCAAAGAAGGAAATAATCGAAAGTTTTGTTAAATTAATCAAACTGAAGTCAATTGCACGTAATATACGCAGACGACAATTTTCATTAATGTACAACTGCCATGAAAAGCAGAGTTTTTTTTTATTTTCATGGAGCTTCAAATTTTCTTTTTCGTCGAAAATGCATTAAATGCATCTTCGAAAACGTAATGATGTTTGAAAAATCTTTTGGAAGCGCATACAGTTACCCATCTGGCAACCTTCGTGTCACGTGACACGAAGGTTGCCAGATCACTAATTACTAAAAAAATCGTTGCCAGATATTTTTTCTGAATTCTGTAATCAACCATAGTGTTCGGATATTTCTTTGAGCGACTGTAAATGTTTTAAAAGCATTTTCATGTAGATCGTTGAACATTTTCCTTTTCCTTATGCGCAGAAAGTAGCTTAAAAAATAAGCATTTGCAGCCAAAATTTTCATTATTTTTGTGATCATGTATTTCTTAATATTTTAGTGACGATGTCTGCAAAATAAAACGTTAATATTTATCTAAATTGCAATTTGCGTATGTTATTTATTTATTTTATATATTTTTTTGTTTGGGTATTGCGCGTCAACATAGAAAGCGGTGTGAGAGATTTCACCTCAACGTTAGTATTGTAAAAAGTTCATCTGACCAGTTATGGAAAGAATGCATTCAAGACCACTTTTCCCTTTCGACTAAAGGCTTAAATTTTCACAGAAAAGTAAATTTGCAAGTTGGGTTGGGTTCTTTTACCTCTGAGCAGCACTATTTTTGCACACCATGGGCTAAATGGCCAGGTCACAAGGACCCCGAAGGCTCAGAGGAGGTTGGGGGAGGGGACTCACTGGAACGGCTGTTGGAAGACAGATGGTAGCCTCCCGTCAAGGCCATCCAGCGTGTTCTTTAACGTGCACAGAGTATGGCTCTCCCGCACACGGTGCCACGGCTTAACGTCCCATCCGACGAATAGCCGCCTTTTCAAACCCATCGGTGTTGCCTACTAACCGTGGGCAGGGCGGCGAATTTTGCGGAGATAAATCTCAATACTGACCCAACAGGGACTCGAACCTGGAAACTACAGATTACGAGCCTGACGCGCTATCGACTGAGCCACCCCCGCCCCTAAATTTGCAAGAAAATGAGAGACACGCAGTATGGTAATCTTCTCTTTCTACTTTTAGATTTAGTAATACAGTTGAGAATAACTCGAGTAAATAGTGTCAAGTTTAAATGCAGTGAACAACACTTTGGTTTAAGAAAATGAAATTGAATTTTAGTTTAAAGGCGTTTAGATTCAGTTCCTTCAGTCGCCATCGGATTGTCGCCTATTTTTATTTTTTTTTTTGGTACAGTCGCTCAAAGAAATATCCGAACACTATGGTTGATTACAGAATTCAGAAAAAATATCTGGCAACGATTTTTTTAGGAATTAGTGATCTGGCAACCTTCGTATCGTCCATCTTTCCTATCGTGTCAAGTGACACGAAGATTGCCAGATCACTAATTCCTAAAAAAATCTTGCCAGATATTTTTTCTGAATTCTGTACTCAACCATGGCGTTCGGATATTTCTTTGAGCGACTGTACTTTATCTGAGCTTTGTGATTTTGAAGATTGTTATTCAATGTTTTGGTATCACGACTATATATATTTGGCTTGTATTTTAAAACGAATATTTTTTTTAAAGTTGTCAACATTTCATTAACGAAATTGTCAATGTACAAAAAGAAAAAGGATATTATTTATAATAAATATCAGTATAAAATGCGTTTTAGATCAGCAAAATTTTGATCTTCGGCTAGTGAAATTTCATTTTTTGGTTATTTAAATATAATGGACCTTTATCCAATAAAAATAATAAAAGGTCAATATAATTTTTTTTTTGATTCAGGACCGCATCTAGAAAACAAGAGGGCCATGGTCCCCCTTCTTTGAAAATGCTAGTAAGAGTAATGTTGGCAAAAAATGATCCACTTTTTGCATATTTCACGCATTTTTCGAGAAAATGTTTAAAGACCTCTTAAATCGGGGGTGAATGCTATACTGCAATGCTCCCTCCCCCACTTTTTTACAGTTTTGTACCTGTTTTGTTCATAAATATTATTGACAATAAAAGAAATATATGTTAAAAAAAAGATTGAAAAGATTTTTTGAAGCTGGGTAATATTTCATTTCACAGAGAAGAGTCCGCTGCAGGAAGGACTTGTATTGGTCTAGGTCTCGACGTGAGTGCGACAGGTTGTATCTTTTTTACGATTCCGATCTACGTTTTCGCCACTATTATGGAAATCGAAATCATACTCCTTTCTTTGTTGGACATTTGTTGATCGGAAAGCATATTTGTTCTTTTTTAAATATCTTTCAAAATATTTTTTTTTCCTTTACAGTGACTTAAACTTATAAAACTACAACCAAACTGAGCTAAAATATAAAGAGCTTTTAAGCGTTAAGAAAATAGTTAGAGGTAGAGAGAAATATTTATCTAATGACGAAAAAAATGATAATGTGAGTAATACGGAGATGGATGCAACATCCATGAAAAATTAAGACTGAAAAGGCAACATAATAGGAAAATTGTTGTGAACATAGAATTAGTTGGTATTCTAGAAAGCAGACAAGAAAATATTTTAGAAATTATGGATAAATTGTCAAATGTGCTACGCGTAGACAAAGACGACAGGGATATTCAAGCAGCGCACAGAATTCTCACAAAAAACAGAAATAGAATCAGACCAATAGTTATCTAGTTTAGATCGAGAAAGCAAAGGAAACATGTGTTAAAAAATGGAAGATCAAAAAGGATTAGAGTCGATTAAGTCGATGATCTTTAGCCCAGGCAAGGCATTGAGCCCAGTGTCCTGCCGTTAGAACTGGGACTCTCGTAGGTCGGCGGCTCCCGAAGCCGAGACAATGAAGTGAACGTTGCACGGTCCGTGAAGTGACTGCGTGGCTGGAACCCGCGTTCAGATGAGAGGTGATTTCAGATAATGTCTGGCCCCTATCGATCCATCGATGCGGGTCAGACAGCGAAGCCCACGATCATTCAAGGCTGGTTGTCCTTTGCAGTTTGTCCGGGTGCTTGTTTTTTTGTCGGAATTTTCATATTTCCGAAACACTCTTGAAACTGTCGTATGAGAAAATCCAAGTTCGTTGACAATTTCGGAGATCGAGTGTCCCATCCATCGGGCACCTATGAATAAAATCTCTTAAATCGGGGGATTGATTCAGGACCGTATCTAGGAAGCTAGAAGATAATAATCAACTGTCAAATGCATCTAAATCCCGCGCCTTTCCCATTACAGTTCTGATGACGAATGTTTGGGGAAGCCAAAGCTGACAGCTATATGATCAGAGTTTCAGCCTCGCATGCGCGCAAATGCGAGACTTGCGGTACTGAATTTGGATTACGTCTCCTATCCCTAATTCAGTGGCACTTCAATGTATATCTGCCACAAATTAAGTTAACACTGGGAGATGAGAGATCGAATTAAGATGGAGTTCTGTAAGGTATGGAAAGGATGGAACACACGATATTGTAAACGATGGGATGATTAACCTATAATATTGCATCATAGTGCTCAGAACACGCACTTGTGTAAAGCTAGGATTAATGGGACATGTGGCTGTTATAAGACACTAATGCACATATTGTAAGCATGAACCCTAGAAAGGCACCAGAATTAACCCCCTCGTTTCTTTTCCTTTTTATATGCTATTGCGGAAAGACCACCAATGTAAACGACGGCCAGCTGAGGAACCGGATGGAAGTCCTGGACGTGACTATTCCCTACCAGTTTTCGATCAGATGCTAATCCGATCCCCGCATCCCGCCCTCTAGTTATGCGATCATGGTGATTTCTGCAGACATATACCTTCTGCGTTGATGTGTGTGCACATAGTGACTTCTGCGAACATGAGACGTTCAGGGGACATGCGCTCTCTGCGGATACTTGTCGATAATGATTGCTGATGAGCTCCCCACTAGCAATTCTTAGCAGTGACTCTACCGCCAGCAACTTCATTTCTCTGTTGGGAAGCCCACACGAGATCCGCTGGACGGGATCACCAACTAGAAGATTCCTCAATCAACCCGGAACCTTTAGACGTTCTGATAAATTAAAAAAAAGAAAAAAAATCCTAAAGGACTGATACTCGAACGTAAACAGCGCCCCATTCTGGGCAGGTTATGTAGACGGAGATCAGACCACGTGATGCAAACTTCGTCCACCCCCCACTCCCCCATGCTAGGGATTTTTCCGTTTTTTCCCCCTTCTTTCTCCCCCAAGGGGGGGAGAGGTATGTCGTGCTCACATTTGTTTCAAAATGTGGACACGACGTATCTGTATGGGCTGAGTCCCAACCGCCATTTTGTTGTTTAGGTCTTCTTAGCTTCCCACTCTCCTTCATCTTGACTCTTGGAATCTTCATGTCGAAGAAGAAGGTAGCCCGAAGGCCTAGGACAAAGAGACTTGGCCCAAAAACGGCCAATCGGTTTCTGCCCAAGGAGAATCAATCGCCGCCTCTCACGGCAATCCAGGAGGTATCGCTCAGCGCACGGCGAGGTTGGAAAGCGCGGAAAGAAGCTCACGTTTGGACACTCTTCTCTGAACTTTCGTGTTGAACAGCGGCGTCCTCTTGCATGCCGGCCACCAAAAAGGGGGCCAAGCGCTGTCTTCCAAGCGTTGAAGTATTCAGCCATGTTTGCTTGCAAGAGCAAATTCTGCTGAGGAGCCATGAGATCCTAACAATGACCAAAAGGACGATAGGTTGATATGCCCGAGTGAGAGCCATTTTGTTCCGTCTGTTATGAACAGATCACAATCTGTTCATAACAGACTCCCTGTGGGATGACGCCCGCCGAAAACATCTGGTCGGGAGAAACAGATGCCGACCGCCCCCTGGGGTCCAGGCGATCCCTTAATGACTTCGGCGCCATTTTGGGGAATCATAAGCGCACAGAGGAACAAAATTCATAGTTAGGAGCCAGGGATGCCACATCCCCGAAATCCCAGGACCACGTGGGTCGCGCAGATTTTTGGAAGCCCCCCTTTGGGCCCAAAGCGAGAAACTTGGAACAGAACCAAGAAGAGGGGAGAAAGGGATCCGCTAAATTTCGACATTTCAAGAGGACTTTTGGTTCTTGTTTTTTTAGGCTCTCACTGAGTTGAGGAGGAGAGATGAGAAGAAAAAGTCGACGAGTAAAGAGGTGCACTTGTGTCGTTCCACTTCGAAGAGAGCGTGCCTGGTCCGTTTCATGAATGTTCGCATTGCTCTTATGTAGAAGAAAAAAGGTCGCCCAAAGATGGTGATTGTGCGCGAGATAAGCTGTCAACGTCGTAGAGTCAACATCTAAATAAGAGACTCCCCCTGATGATCGGGGATGCCGTCCGACTGAACAATTGCCTTACCGAAATGCTCTAGTGGTCACCTACTCCTGCTGACGTATGCTGTCACTCAAAATTTTGATGGTTCCGTCAACGTTAGAGACGCAATCATGGACAAATGCTTTCCTGACTTTCACTCGCTGTTCGTGTGAGGACCACCAACTGCTAAGGATAAGATCACAATAAGAGGTAGGGAATGATCCCTTGTTTTTCTGTGAATAAGAAAGTTTTATAAGCATTCGAATTAGCCCTGCGCGTAAAATCAAAAGACGGCGCAGCAAATACAGTCGGGACTATAATCAGTCGTGGGTCAGATAGAAGCCCTTAAGAACCAATCAATTTTGCAAAGTAGTTATTCAAATTGTAAGAGTCAGCATGAACTCTAACTCAGGAGAGGAGAGTTTATCTCCTGTTTTGAGATCCCCTCCTTAGTTTGTGGGGGCGGGGGTGGCTCAATCGGTAGCGCGCCAGGCTCGTAATCTGCAGTTCCCAGTTTCGAGTCCCAGCTGGATCAGCGTTGAGATTTATCTCCGCAAAATTCCCCGCCCTGCCCACGGTCAGTAGGGGACGCCGATGGCTTGGAACGTCCGTCGGATGGGACGTTAAGCCGTGGGCCCCGTGTGCGGGAGAGCCATACCCTGTGCACGTTAAAGAACACGCTGGATGGCCTTGACGGGAGGCTATCATCTGTCTCCCAACAGCTGTTCCAGCGGGTCCCCTCCCTCAACCTTCTCTGAGCTTTCGGGGTCCATGTGACCTGGCCATTTAGCCCATGGTGTGCAAAAAAATGTCGCTCAGAGGTAAAACAAACCAAACTAAGTTTGTAAGCATTTCCAATTATTAAATTGTTTTGTTTATAGTATAAGAAAGAATCAACCTCATTTTGTTAAGCTGCACTAACGACTTTATTTGTATGAAAAACGAGTAACAACAGCCAATAGGTTTTCTTAGAAAGACGACGCAACGAAATGTTAGAATAATATAGATATGCAAATATATTTAGAGGGATGAATAAAACCATTCCGTTTCACCCCCCTAACACGTCCACCATTGGCAAAGGAATGTGGTAATGTCATTTCTCTCCTGATCTGGCCTCTCCCCCCATGTTAAATGATAGTTTCGCGCCGCCACGCTGCTCTCGACCATTTTTCTTTGAACCGTAAATTGTTATGCTCCCCAATAATGGTGCAGCGCATGAAAGGGGAATTTGTTTTTGCATTTGTATGAAACCAATGTGATTTGAAGGAAATTCACTGTAACTGTGAATTGTGTAAGGTAAATAAATGTGTTCCCACAGAATGATCCTGCATGGAACTGCTTATTTGACTTGTCTGTTGGCCTAACTCCCTGCACCTGAAATTGGCAGAAGCCTCTGCTAGGGATTGGAAGATCCCACATTTTACGACTAAAAATCGAGGCATCAGGTCCACTTTCCCCGGAATGCTGGACCTGATAAACACAGCGCTTTTTATTCGTCTCCCCATTTTTTTTAAGTTTTTCCCTAAAGTCTAGCCACCCCAAAACACACAGGGGTGGTCACGGCAGTATTCCCAACAGATCTCGAGGTGTAATTGTTTATATTAAGATAAATAAAAACATTAGTTCAGAAAATTTAAATATGAATTTTATTACTGCAGATTTTTACAAATTAAAGTTTGTTCAAAAGGATTAAATTAAGTTTGCTAGCTGTCGATAGAATGCACGAGTATTCAATTAAGGAGTTTACTGAAGAATTGGAAAATAAATTGATTAATATTCATGATATATATGTGATAATGTTAGGAGATTTGAATATTGATATGATAAACAGTTGTTGCAATAAACAGAAACATGTCAATGTATTAACAGAATGTGGTTTTAAATCGAATCACGAAGAAGTTATTAGGTCAAAACAGGTACAATCGCTCAAAAAAGTATTCGAACACTATGGTTGATTGCAAAATTCAGAAAAAATATCTGGCATTGATTTTTTTAGAAATTAGTCATCTGGCAACCTTCGTGTCACGTGACAAGAAGGTTGCCAGATCACTAATTGGATCGTGTGAGCTCACAAAGACCTGGATCGTGTGGGCTCACTCACGGAAATATTGAGCGTGTGCAGTTACCGTCCACAGCAAACTGGAGCGTGTGCAGTAACTGCACACGCTCCAGTTTGCTGTGAACGGTAACTGGAGCGTGTACAGTTGCTGCTCCAGATATTTTTCCTGAATTCGTTCCAGATATTTTTCCTGAATTCTGTAATCACGTGACACGAAGGTTGCCAGATCACTAATTTCTAAAAAGAATCGTTGCCAGATATTTTTTCTGAATTCTGCAATCAACCATAGTGTTCGGATACTTTTTTGAGCGACTGTACTTGTCCGCATCATGTGTTTATTGAAAGCATTGAATACATAAGTTGGGAAATGTATGTCATAAAATTATGTTTAACTAATCATTTTTTATATAGGTTTGTATATTATAGACCGTAAGATTTGTAGAACTTTACTCACATCATTAATTAGAGAAGCGAAAAATCTATATTGCAGAAATAGGTTTCTTAGAAATAAATGAAACTCGAAGAAAAACTGGGATACTATAATTTAATTATGTAAGAATAACATGAGAAATAATTTAAATCTAGAAATTAATGATGAGGGGGGGGGGGGTATACCCTGTTAATAGGAATTCTCTTTTGCTAGCAAACTAATTTAATAAGTATTTTAAAGATGAAATACTTATTAAATCGGTGAAAAAAATCAAGGGACATCTCGCTACACAAAATAAAAAAGTTATACAAGGGACATCTCGCTACACAAAATAATGACATAAACAGTAAAATTGGGGACCTTGCTAGACAAAATGATGACTTGAAAGCCCAAATGGCTAGTGACTTCTCAAATTTGTAAGATTATCGACCAGTGTGTAATGACCGAACTGAACAGACAGTGGTGATAGTTTAAAGGTTGAAATTGACGGTGTAAAAATGATATAGTTAGTGTAAAGCGTAATATAAATGAAATTACTTGTGATTTTAACAGAATTTCATACTGTTAAAACTGATGGTGAACGTCAGTTTCAGGTTTTAAGAAATGAAATGTTACCTTCTTGTGATAATGGTAATTTTAATTACAATAATGATGTTTTTACACATATCGCTAGAAATAAAACTAAACCATCTACATATGAAGGTCAATCATCTTGTACAGTATTCAAAAAACAGTTTGAAGTCATCGCTAGAGCTAATGAGTGGAATGAATCCCAAAAGGCCAGTTTACTTGCAGCTTGAAATTACTTGCAGCTTCCTTAAGAAATTCTGCTACAGAAGTTTTACAGTCTGTTCCAGAAGAAAAACGACTTGATTTCCGAAGGCTGGTTTCTGCATTAGAACTCAGGTTTGACGATAGTTATTTAAAACAATACTATATGACTCAATTTAAACATTGTATGCAGAAGAGGGTGAAACTTTTCAAGAACTTGCTAGTGATATTGAGCGCCTAGCTAGATTGGCTTATAGTAACTGTCCACCAGAAATTCAAGATAACTTAGCTCAATTACTATTTATTGATGTTATTGCTGACCTTGAGACTCAACAATCTCTGAGGATGTTGGAAAGTGAAACCTTAAAGTCAGCTTTGGTAAATGCCATGAAGTACGAGTGCTCGAAGCTTTCCTCCCAAGAGAAGAAACGCACAGTGGGATTTGTGAATGCAGAAGAAACTGTAGAAAAGAATAATGAAATGCAAGAACTGGCCAAAGCCATACTATCTGTTTTGAGATTAAAGGGTTCCTCTCCAAGGACTTCTACAACATACAGTATGGAATTGTGGCAAGACTAGACACATTCGAGCCAACTGCAAAAAGTGGTAGGTGCAAAGTTCAAGCACGTCTAACAGACAACAGAACCAGCGTAATCAACGTGAAGGGCTGTTGATTGGTTGGCCCCAGGGGAAGTCGGACACGTTTCAGCACTACATGGTGGAGATAACGAATTGGTAGCTGATGGAACCATGAATGGAGTGTCTTGCCATATGATAGTAGACACTGGTGCAAATGTAACCTTATTCAGAACAGACATGATAAAGAAGATAATATCTCACCCAAACTTAAATGCTAGAGAGTCTAATACAACCCTACAAACAGCCACAGGAGATCGTGCTAAAGTCCATGGAAAGATACAGATCAACATCAGAGTTGGTAACTGTCTGGTACGCCATCCTGTTTACATTGCTGACATCTATGATGAATGCATATTAGGCCTTGATTTCCTAAAGAAACATGGATTCAGCATTAGACCCAGTGACAGCCTACTCATCTATAAGACAGAAAAGATCCCTCTGCTTAGCCGAACATCTGATTCTTTATCAAGTTTGACCATAATATTAGTGACGGAAAACACAGAAATCTCAGCACAAAGTGAAATTGTAGTCTGTGGACATTGGGCGGAGACTTCTGGGGCCTTCAGATTGGCAGTCACTGATGTTCCTGGTAAAGGAGCTTTGGCTCATGGTATCCTGGTTGCAAGGACTTTAGTCAGTGTAGATAAAGAACAGATTTCTATCAGAGTGACTAACTGTAGCAAATCCAATAAAATATTGAAAAAGGGTGAAGAATTAGCAATATGTGAAACTGTTACTTGGGTAACAAGTATAAAAACAATCAAAGTTACTGACTCAAACCAACACCATACAGACATCCTATGTCATCTTACTGACTTTTTGAGAGAAACAAGAAGAATATTAACTGAAGACCAAGCTGCTAAGGCGAGAACCTACTGAAAGAGTTTTCCGACATTTTGTTTGCTACATCAAATGATTATGGCCCTACTAACCTGACAGAACATAAGATCAACACTGGTGATTCTTCTCCAATCCATCTACCAGCAGGAAGGCTTCCATTGGCAAAACGGGAGGAGATAGAACAACTCATAAGGGACATGGAAGCTCAAAACATTATAGAACCATGACAGAGTCCCTGGATCATCATCAGTGGTTCTTGTCAAGAAAAAGGATGGATCTACCAGATTTTGTGTGGATTATCGCAGACTGAATGATGTAACAAAGAAAGACTCCTTTCCTTTACCCAGGATTGATGATACACTGGACACTTTGTCTGGGTTAGAATGGTTCTCAACATTAGACTTAAAGAGCGGGTATTGGCAAGTTGGTATAAGTCCTGAAGACCGTGAGAAAACAGCTTTCACTACAGGGAATGGACTTTGTAACGCACCTGCCACATTTGAACGACTAATGGAGTCGGTACTCAAAGATTTGTCTTGGGCAGATTGTTTTTACTTGGGAAAGTTGGAAGGTTTGTCTTTTACTTGGACGACATCATCGTTCTTGGAAAGACTTTTGAGAAACATTTGAGAAGTCTTTGTCAAATGTTTGAAAAACGTAGGGCAGCTAAGCTGAAATTGGGACCACTAAGTGTAAACTGTTCCACGAAGAAGTTCATTACGTTGGTCGTGTCATCACTACATCAGAGATTAAGACTGATCCTAGTAAGATAGAAGCTGTAAGAGACTGACCACCACCACAAGATGTTCATCAACTTCGCAGTTTTATTGGACTTTACACATACTAAGAAGACTTGTCAAGGGTTTGCCTAACATCACAAGGCCATTACATCGTCTGACAGAAGAGGGCCAGCGGTTCACGTGGACCACCGAATGTGAAGTAGCTTTCCAACAATTAAAGCAAGTTCTTTCCACGGCACCCGTGTTGGCATATCCACAAACTGGTAAGCAGTTCAAATTAGATATTGAGGCAAGTAACAGAAATCGGTGCTGTACTTTCGCAACAACAAGACAGAGAGGAAATAGCTATTGCATATTTTAGAAAAACCTGATGCAAATCAGAAAGAAATTATTGTGCACATGAAAGGAAATCTTAGCAATGGTGAAAGCAATAGAGCATTTTCTGTATGGCCAGAAAGTTCTCATTCGTATTGATCATGCTGCCTTCAGGTAGCTATTAAACTTTAAAAATCTTGAAGGGCAAATTGCCAAATGGATACAGCGTTTGCAATAATATAATTTCTCCATTGAACGTCGAAGTGACAAGCTACACAGGAATGCAGACGCCCTTTCCAGACGTCCATGAATTGACAACTGTAAACATTGCTATAATGCAGAGTTGAAATATGGTACTAAAGATATAATGCCCATAAGACAATTAACATCGAAACAAGAAAACAATGATACTCCTAACATCTGGAGTGCAGTAGAAATTAGAAAGGATCAACAAGACGATGAAGATATAAGGACAATAATAGATCTGATTGAAAAATCTGATGTAAGACGTAATTGGGAGCAACTCTCCAAGTATAGCTCAACTACCAAAAGCTATTGGGTGCAGTGGGGCTCTTTAGAAGTGAAAGATGGTGTATTATACAGAAGATGGGAGAATCCCACTGGACGGCTGATCCGTTGGCAGATAATCCTTCCTCGCTTCCGAGTGGAACTTTGTGATGAAAGATGTGCATGATAGTGTCACTGGAGGATAATTTGGTGTTAATATGACATTAGCAAAAATCAAGGCACGATTTCATTGGTTGAAAAGTAGGGCAGACGTTGAAAGATGGTGTAGGCAATGTGAAGACTGTGCAGCAAAGAAAAACCCCAAGATTAGGAGTCGGGGAAGCTGCAAATGTATAACGTTGGTGCCCCTTTTGAGAAAATAGCCATCGATGTAATGGGTCCGTTTCCTAGAACTGATGATGGAAATCGCTATTTATTGGTGGTAATGGGTTATTTCACGAAGTGGCCTGAGGTCTATCCCATCCAAGACCAGGAGGCAACAACAGTTGAGATATATATAATATTGATGATAGTAAATAACTTGATTAGTAGGTATGGAGTACCTTTGTAACTCCACTCAGACCAAGGACGGAATTTTGAATCTAATGTGTTTAAAGGTATCTGCCAACTATTAGGCATTCATAAAACAAGAACAACTCTCCTACACCCTCAGTCGGATGGTATGATTGAGAGATTTAATAGGACAATTGCACAACTAACATTGTTTGTCGACTACCATCAGTGTGATTGGGATCGCCATATGCCACTCTTTTTGTTGGCATACAGAACAGCAGTACATGAGACAACTAGACAGACACCTTCCATGATGCTCTTTGGAAGAGAATTACGTCTTCCCTGTGACCTTTTATGTGGTCGACCCGAAGCAATGCCTGTATTCACTCCACAATACGTATAAGAATTACAACAACGACTAGAAGAGATCCATCAGACATAACATCAACTTGGCAAACAAGAGAACCAAAATGAGGTACGACAGTAAAATAAATGGAACTGTTTTCAATTAGGTAGATATGTCTCGCTAAACAATCCACATGGAAAGAAGAGACTTTCTCCAAAACTTCAGAAACCTTGGGAAGGTCCATATACGGTAGTAAACAGGATTAATGACGTGGTGCATCGCATTCGTCGACGTCCAACTACAAAGTGCAAGGTGGTTCACGTGGATCGCTTGGTCCCGTGTCATCGAAGAACTGAAGAAGCTTCGGAATCAGGAATCCGGAAGAAGCTTCGGAATTCGAGAAGAATAAAACCTAAGGAGGGGGAAGTGTTATGACAGATAAACGTACAACCATAAAACCATGATGTGATGTCATTTGATGCACGTTTTGTGCCTCAGCTTCAGAATTTCGTCACTAATCTGTTGGAACAGAAAAAGACTTTAAAGATATAACGAGTGAAGGAACTTTGAAAAGTTACCGTATTGTAAAGAGTTGAATTGTCTTCTAGTAGAGTTATCGTTATGAAATCTAATTCTAGTGGAAGTAAAGTTTCCAAGAAGTCTATAGTGGAAAAGCAAAGGAGATTTAATAGTGGCGAGGTAATTAAAGTAAAAAAAAAAAGAATTGGAAAGGTAAACCTTGGTAACTTATAGCTTTATTCACAAAGATAATTGTATCGCTTATTTGAATGTTGATTATATGGATATTTGAATAATTGTATCGCTTATTTGAAAGATAATTGTATCGCTTATTTGAATGTAAAAATTCCCTTTATGCTTTGAATAGAGTCTGTAAAAATTGTAATAATACTATTTGAAGCATAGTTAGATATTGTGAAATATTCTTTCAATGGTTTAATTTCAAACTGTTGGTAAATAAATTTGTGTTTAATTTAAATTATTATTGATTTGTGATCTAGTTGCTTTTGTAGTTAAATTGGTTCATTTATCATTTGGTTGGTAATAATTTTTTTTTAATACACGTTCAGTTTCTTTTTAAAATTTGCAACAATATTTATACTGATTTTTGAATTGATCAGTGGAACACTTATTTTTATATTATCAATCAATATGTTATTATAAATACTGACCATTGTTATAAAATACTGACTCGGTAAAGGCTGGGTGTTTTTCCTCCGAGCGGCACTTTTTTGCACACAGTAGATTAAATGGCCAGGTCACATGGACCCTTAGGCTCAGAGAAGGTTGGGGGAAGAGACCCACTGGAACAGCTGTTGGGAGACAAATGGTAGCCTCCCGTCAAGGCCATCCAGCGTGTTCTTTAACGTGCACAGGGTATGGCTCACCGCACACGGGGCCACGGCTTAACGTCCCATCCGACGGACGGCTGACTTTCCAAGCCCATCGGTGTCCCCTACTGACCGTGGGTAGGGCGTGGAAATTTGCGGAGATAAATCTCAACGCTGACCCAGCTGGGGCTCGAACCTGGGAACTACAGATTAGGAGCCTGGCGCGTTACCGATTGAGCCACCTCCGCCAAAATCCTGTAGACATCAATGCTTGTTTCATTTCTCAGTGCGGAAATACCTAGATGTCTCAGGCGGTGTTAAACAACGAAGTATGGTTTAATTCTCTCACATGAGCTTTGAAGTATATTAGGAAATTCAATCCTGCTTTGTTTCCAGTTTTACGCTAACATATGCCCCCCCCCCCCCCCCCCCCCCCCCCGATAGGGGACCACCTTGACGTGGTGGTGTGGGGGGCTTCGGGCTCATCAACCGGTCGAAGACTTTGCTGACCGGATTGGGTCCCCGGTTGGACAGAGCGAAGACCAACCGAGGTCGAAAACATCGCTGACCGGTTTAGTGGCCCAGTTGGACGGTGTCAAGACCTCAACATCAGGTGCTCCGTGGAGCAAGTTCAAGGCTGAACGGATTTGGTCCCCTAGTAGGCACGAGCCCTTTTCAAAGTCTGGGCCCCACTAAGAGTCTCCACCCCGGGTGCCGAGCGAACTTGGATCTACATAACTTTGTTCATGGCTAACCGGGGAACAGATTAAATTTCAGGTTTCTACCGGTGGTTAGCTTTCCTTTTATAGGACTGCTGCCATGTGAGGTTGGGGATGAGATGCATCTATATGATGTATTCTTGCCCCCGACTCTAGATAGTCACGGCTTTCCGTTAACTTGGTAGTGTTGTGAGACGGAACCGGGGATTACCGTGGTTGCTGAACATGACAACAAATAGTACATTTAAGCTAACATGGTCAAAATTATTATTTTGTTTTTCTCGCCATCGTACTTGATCGGGAGTTAATTTTATGCGCAGAGAAATCTCCACCCAATTTCATTTTTTTTAAACAGCGACTGACTCCGACCGGTTTAACTGCGATTTTATGTCTGCAGAATAATGCTAATCTATATTTCCTGATGCGAAGCTATTGGCTTTGCCGGTCAAATGGGAAAAATCTCTGTGTATGTGAGATGACGATGATGATGAATAAAATATATTTACTATTGCTTACTTGCTAGTTGCTGCGCATCAGGTTAAAACAAGTGCAAAAAGCGCTACTCTGGATCTTTGTATACAGTGTCAGATACATTTTGTTTCAAAATAGAAAATATTTCGCAGTTTCATGCTCGATTTTATACCTGACATTATTGCTACATCGAGATGTTTTTCAAATGTCTCCATCAAAACGTACAGAGAATTGTGATGCGAATTATATCTTTACTATTTATCGAATAATTGATTTAAAAATTGCGTTTCTCAGTTGGTTGAATTATAAAAACATTACACTATTAACCTGTTGAGGACTAGGTTTTTTGGCCATTGCAGTACCCCAAGGCCTGAGTTTTTTTTCCAAAAAATGCAAATTTGATGTATGAGCAATGTTAATGAATATATGCATCTATGTGGTTGAATAAATATATGCTAAATATTCATTTAACTTCCTAAAAGTCTCAGGGTTCCTCCTTTCAAAATGTAAAGTCCATGGTGATCCTTGTAACTGTTAAAAGGCCTCATATGATGCACGTAGCCCTCAACAGGTTAAAATAAAAAAATTTAAACAAATATTTTTTCACTTAAAATTTTCAGATATCTCCGTAGCTATTTTCAGGAATTTCATGGCTGAAGTAAATGCTGTTCTTTAGTCATTGGTCTTCATGTATTGCGAAAGCTAAGACAGAATGACAATTTAATAAGATACAGTCACAGAATTCAAAAAGATCGCTAGACGGCAAAAAACGTGAAAAGTTTGAAATCTTAAGATTTTGATATCTAGCTCGATTCTAAATTAATTTCCTTAAATTTGCATGCAATTCAATCAGAAGTTTTCCTTTTAAATTGCCTTCCTCATTGAAGAAGATTAATCATTCTGTTGCAAATGCATATATTCAGATAAATGCAAAATATCTGTGTAGAGATGAGTTTGTATGTAGGTTCATGATAAAGAAAAAATGAAGTGGCAGTGTGCCAGACATTTTCTGGTGTGCGCAGAGAGTTGACTTCATGAATTCAAACAGGAATTTGAAGTACGTTCAAGACCAGGCCGTTTTTCTTTGTAAAATTTGCCCATTAAAAAATTCTTTTCGTTTTGCTGAAATTGCAAGCTATTGTGAAGATTTCTGAAAAGTTATCCAAATTATTGCTTTTATATTTCAAGATTGCTCATTGGAATAAAATTAGTACTTGAAAAAAAGATACACGAAAATTTTTTCTTTTTTAATACATTCCATCTGGGCATTTTTGCAACTAAGGGAGGGGGTGTCACATTCTTGCATCGTTTTATCATCCGCTGCCCCAGCGGATGATGGAAACGATTTGGTAGATATTTGTGCTTTTGCTAACGAAGCAAGTGTTGCGAATCCAAGCAAAGAACCATTAAAAGAGGTGGGGGGACGACATTAAGTTCATCCGCACGTGCAAGGAGCTTGTTACATTCAAGGATTGGGTTGTTTTACCTCTGAGCAGTACTTTTATGCACACAGTGGACTAAATGGCCAGATTCCAAGAGCTAAAAGGTTGGGGAGAGGAGATCCACTGCACAGCTCTTAGGAGACAGATGGTAGTCTCGCGTTAAGGCCATCAGCATGTTCTTTAACGTGCACAAGGTATGGGCCACGGGACCACGGTTTTACATCCCATACGACGAACGACGTCCTTTCCAAGCCCATCGGTGGCCCCTACTGACTGAGGACAGGGGAGGTGGATTTTTGCGGAGATAAATTTCAAAGCTGACCCAGCTGGGACTCGTACCTGGGAACTACAGATTACGAGCCTGGAGAGCTACCTAGAGCCACCTCCGCCCCTCAAAAAATCAGGAAATGAATTCCACTCCATCTTCACATTCACAGAACAAGAAGTGGATTCTGTTCCATCTCAATTGACCTATGTACAGTCGCTCGAAAAAATATCCGAACATTATGGTTAATTACAGAATTCAGAAAAAATATCTGGCAACGATTTTTTTAGAAATTAGTGATCTCATGTCACGTGACACGAAGGTTGCCAGATCACTAATCTCTAAAAAAATCGTTGCCAGATATTTTTTATGAATTCTGTAATCAACCATAGTGTTCAGATATTTTTTTGAGCGACTGTACAAAGCAATCTTACAAGCAGGGAGAAGTTTTTTGTCGTCAGTAACATATTGTCAAACTAAATCGCATTTTTCAGCAATCTCTACTATCTTAAAAAAAAACCGATAACTTTTCAGACACCAAAAGAAATCATTCGGCTGTTTATGCAATTTGATTGTTTTTAGATAGCAAAAATATACTTTTTTGTTTCGCTTCTTCTGAACGCACGCATGTAATACAAGAAAGACAAAACTGATGATTAAAAAGACACAAGAGACTTTAACATTTTACAGCTTTATCCTTCATTAACACATGCTCCAAAGCACTCTTTTCCTATACATATTTAGTAAACGATCTGACATCGTTAGATTGATAGAAGAAATCGTTGAAATTGCAACAAAGATAGTAAACAACAAGTCCCCACCCTCCCGCTGTCGAGGAGGTTTTGAGCACGCCCTATGACTGCAACGGTCAGATCTCACCGCCCTCGCCCACTTGTGCGACTGAACTCATGAAAAATGTCGACAAGTTAAAATGAGTACAAAAATATTTGAAGGAATCGGTCCTCCTAATAGTTAGACAACAGTTAAGGCAACAGTCATGTAAAATACGAGAAATAAAAAGAAGTCTATAAATACACGTATGTCATTCGGCAGGTGACCTGACAATCGTCGAAACAGATCGAAACGGAAACGAACGCGGCTGAATCGAAGAGGAAAAGGAGATAGGCAAAAATACGGAACTGAAGGGAGAAAGGCCTTTCGTAACTCTTAGCCGTTTCTTTTTTTTCTGGTGGAAGAAGAGGAATCAGACACTGAGAATTGTTGATATGACGGAGTCTGCCGCACTGGTCAAGACAGGTGGAGCAATAAAGGAGATATGTCTTCAGTTTAACAACTGCTTCTTCATGGCGGCGACAACAAAGGGCGTTACTATGGTGACTAAAGCTCTGCATTCGAGAGTGAAACAGATATTATCAACGACTGGCACTAATGTAAATTATTGGGTAGCAAGAGCTGATGACTATTAAATGCTGTAAACTATTTTGCATTTCGATAAATAGCTTATAGCTAAACAGATACTGTAAAGAAGACTGACTTGGGATGTGTACTTAGTGGCACTAGTTCACTGATGATTTGTTTTTATACTTCTATGTTTAAAATGCCTTATATTTCCTAAATACAGTTAAAAAATAACAACTGGGATGGCCCATTTGGAAAGAAGAAGCGCTAACAGTTGTACAGAGCATCTCCACTTTACGAGATATAAAATCATTCCAATGCAAACGCTTTTTCATTTCTCTAAGAGTAAACAGATATTAAGAGTAAGAATTACCATGTCCAAAAACTACATCATCAAATTGTAAATCCTTTTCGACTCATTCGAGCAAATACGTATGCTAAGATTTCATCTGCTCCACGATGTCCTTTCAGTACGAGGCAGAGAGAGTAGCGGATATGTGGACGACTTAAAGACGATATGTTTGTACCTAGGACTTCAGAATCACAAGTGACATTGAACTACACGTAGGGCTATATGTAATAGATATGGATATTTCTCGTGAACTGCAGAAGCTCCGAAGAGAGTAGACGCTCACAACAGCGAGGTAATCCTTACAGCATTTGGGCGAGTCTAATGTAAAGCTAACACTACAGGAACAGGTAGGAGGATGAGCAGAACTTGATAAAGAAGGGGAGATCGAAGGAATACTTCGTTTTTTTTTATGCGTGATTATGTGGTTTCTGAGAAGAGGAAGTCAGGAATCGACTGCCATGATGCTTGTTTGGATTACTTGCAATCTTCCTCCTGCGCGTGCTTAGCCAAAGCCAAAAGGATCATAGTGAGCTCTTTTTTATTAATTTTGCCATCTTTGTTGAAGTCGCAGCCTCTCAAAATGGCTTCCTGGAATTCCTCCAAATCCTGAGCGTCGTAATCCTGAAGAGAGCAAAGGATCAGATGTCAAACTAATGTACTTCGTTTAAAGAATGTTATCTATCCTTTGATATGAGATGGGAGCAAAATAACGTTTGGTATATAAAGGTAGGTTGAGATAGTTTACATTCAGAAAGGGTCAGCATTGGGAAGAAGCTTATTGTAGCGAATTCTCAAGACTAACGGAAACAGAGTGCTAATGCATATTATAACCTTAGTGTTAGCTCAAACTATCCACATCTATATTTACATACCAAACATTATGGAAAATATTCCTCGCAACTCATGCCAAAGGGTGTACTTTTAATATATTTTAAATATATAATTTTTCCCTACATATTATTTATAAATATCAGTGATAAGAAAACGAAACTAAAAACCAGCTTACAAAGTGGCTATGAGACAGCTATAAAATGAATATTAAATATATAATACACCATTAAAAATTCGTTAATTTAAATCAGAGATGCACAATATATGGCCTGGGAGATAATTTTCTGAACCTGCTTCATTCCACTAGAAGCCGACTTTGGCCCGTTTCAATCCTTTAAAAGCCGACCCTGGCCAGTTTCAATTCTTTAGAAGTCGATTTTGGCCCGCTTCAATCCTATAGAAGTCGATTCTGGTACGTTTCAATACTATAGAAGTCGACTCTCAGCAGCTTCAATCTTTCAGAAGTCGATTCAGGCCCGCTTCAATCCTTTAGAAGTCGACTCTGAACAGCTTCAATCTTTAGAAGTCGATTCTGGCCCGCTTCAATCCTTTAGAAGCCGACTCTGAGCAGATTCGATATTTTAGAAGTCGATTCTAGCCCGCTTCAATCCTTTAGAAGTCGACTCTTAACAGCTTCAATCTTTCAGAAGTCGATTGTGGCCCGCTTCAGTCCTTTAGAAGTCGACTCTGAGCAGCTTCAATCTTTTAGAAGTCGATTCTGGGCCACTGCAATCCTTCAGAAGTCGACTCTGAGCAGCATCAATCTTTTAGAAGTAGATTCTGGCCCACTTCAACCCTTTAGAAGGCGACTATGAGCAGCATCAATCCTTTAGAAGGCGACTATGAGCAGCATCAATCTTTTAGAAGTCGATTCTGTTCGATTAGCTTAAGAACAGCATGTTCTACTACTTTATTAACGTAATTGCGGTAGAAAGTTACGGAAACTCGACGGTCAATCAAACATACTTCATAATTTTCTTATATTTTGAAAAAGGAAAATTTTTAATATGTCAGCATTTGTTTTTAAAGCTTTTGAACAATGCGGTATAGCATTGTGTAAAAACTATTAAATTTTTTTATTGTAGTTATGATACTAAATGTCTCTATGATAAGGTGGGCAGAGAACATCAAAGAGGAACCTCGTTAGAACTGGCATACAGTAGTCAAAGGCAGCAGCTGTAGCTGAGAACAGTATGTTTGGAGAGCTAAACAGCAGTCTGGAGGGACTTCCATAGGCCATAACCGCTGGGGAATTATGTATGTATGCATTGGATTTGTCAAATGAACAGTTCCAAACTTAGAATTCGAGTGACCTTATATGTATTTTTGACGTACTCAAGATCTCCTCTGACTATGAGGAGATATCAGTGACAAATTATTATTCTAGCATTTATTAACAATAAATTTATTATTTTTTAAAAGTTTTGATATCTTCAATGGATATTAAAAAAAAGAGTTACTTTTTTCACCAACTCCAGAAGATCCTTCAGAAAACCTTTCAGCTCTTCATTTTCTATCGTTCCGTTTCTATCCTGAAAAATATGACAAATATATTAAATACGTTTCGATAAGAAAAGCCACGAAATGTAAATATGGAGTATGTATTTTTTTTAAGTATGATTTTATTTTTACCTGATAATACAGGGTGTTTCAAAAAGGATTCAACCTTAAATATAAGAGAGTAGAACTTAAGCGCATGTACATTTTATGCCATAATATTAATCAGTTGACATTACTGAACTCAAGATTAACAGCCTTTAGCAGTTGAAATGACCTTGTCACGCGCTAGTCTCACTCACGCATTCATTCCTTTGTGTCAGCTATGTCTTTTTCCAACAACGAACGTGTATTTATTGTTGAGACTTATTGGGCGTACAAATCTTACAAACGTGAGAGAGGAGTTTGAGTTGAAGTTTCCTCAATCTGTGTAGTTCCGAACAAGTCAACAGTATCTCGTTTGATTGATAAATTTCGTGACACTGGGTCTGTACAGGATCAAAAGAGCCCTGGCCGGCCATCACTGTTAACTACCGAAGTTCTTGATGATGTGTCTCAGCGTTTAACAGGCCCACCCAGAAAATCTCTTAGAAAGTCATCTTCACAGATTGGATCAGCTAGTTTTCAGTGACGAGGCTTGGTTTCACTTGGATAGGTATGGGAACAGTCAAAACAGTGGAATATGGAGCAGTGAAAATCCTCACACTTTTTACGAACGACCATTAAACGCACGGAAAATTAGTGTTTGGTGTGCAATTTCCCGTCGTCGTGTGATAGGGCCTTTATTTTTTCATTCAACTGTAACTGGTGAAGTTTATCGCGACCTCATCCAGCAGTTTATTGCACTATTGGATGTGAATGAACGAGATTGTTGATTTCAACAAGATGGCGCGATCGCCCATGCTGCAATTGATTTAAAAAAAATTGTGACCACAAAGATCCCCTGATCTTGCTCCTCCAGATTTTTTCCTTTGGGGATATGTCAAATGTGTACTGTTTCAAAACAATCTCATACACTTGAAGACTTGAAGGCTAACACAGAGAGATTTTAAACATAAGAAAACAACCATTACGAAAGGTGGCTGCAAATGTCATGAAACGGGTACGAACCTGCATCCAGGTTGAAGGAAATTTCTTTCAACATCTGTGGTAAAGGTAGATATATGTCTAATTTGCATCTTTTGAAATTTGTGTCTTTTGTGAAGTTTAAATATAAAAATACAATAGAGGGTTGCGTCCTTTTTGAAGCACCCTGTATTTTACTATTTTTTTACTAATATTTTACCGAATAGGTCAAAACTCAACATCTTCGCATTTGTATCCAGAGACCTTGATGATAAACTTTATACTAAAAAGTTTGGTTGACTAATTCTGTATCGCGACAAGCGTGTAATTTGCACTTCCCAGGTTAGAGTTCCACTTGTGCCTATGTTGATATTTATTTCTGATAAACTCCCCCACCTGGCCTCAGCCAGAAACGGGGTACTGATGGGCTTGATAAGGCTGCCGTCCGTCGAATGTGACGTAAAACCGTTGTGCCATGTGCAGGAGAGAGCTGAACCCTGTGCAGATTAAAGAATTCCATCTGTCTCCTAACAGTTGTCCAGTGGGTCCCTTTCCCCAACCTTCTCTGAACGCTTTGGGTCCTTGCGACTTGTCCATTATGGGCAAAAATGTTCCAGTCAGGTAAAACAACACAAAAATATGGCGTTTACACTTTAAACAGTGTAAAATAGCCGTTTTGGTTGTTTTAGAGCAGCAAGATATTGGCTATAATTGGCCAAATGAAAAAGAGAATGCTCCAGAATAAATTCTCTGATCTCTTGGGATCACAAGGACTCTAATGACTCAGAAAACATTGAAAGGATCCATTTGGACAGCTACAGTAAATGGAAGAACCAAGCCATCCAGGTTCATTTTAATATGCTCAATGTATGGCTTTCCTACATACGGAACAGAGATTAAAGTTCCATCCTACGGACGGTGGACATTTCAAGCCCTTCCATTTCAAGGGCTTGAAATTTTTTTTCTCCTAAGCTGTATTTTTTTTCCTCACTGAATTAGACATTTTTTCTCCTCACCAATGTCAGAGTGGGATTACAGGAGAAAATTCAAAAAGGGACAGTTGAGATTCGAACCTGGAACTTCCATACTCCTTTGAGAATGCTAATAAGGATATGGTGACAAAAATTATTAAAATTATGCATATATTCAGGCATTTTTCAAGAAAAATTTTAAAAGACCTCTAACACAGAGGGGATATTTTTATTCTGCAATGGAAATGTAATCTCTTTCTCCCCCTCCCCCCGTCCTTTTTTGCGGCTCAATCACATCACTCCGAATGGGAGAGATTTTATTAGAGGGCAAACTTATACATGTCCTCTAATTTTTTCTAGGACCGGGCCTGACTCGTTGAATAGTTATCTCTTATTATTTGTATCCCAGATATGCGGCAAGAACCCGAATAAATATCAATGACGAAAATGGTATTTTAAATTATTTCTGTTTAGTAATTCTTTTGCGCATTTCAATTTAACCACTTTGCCTGAACTGCCACATTTATTCTAATTCAAAGCAGTTGTGTAAGACTAGGGAGTTACGCGTTTTAATCAATCACCATAAAAATTCATCATTGCCGAAAAATAATTTTCGACGACGAGACGCAAGCGGAACAAAACTCAAAATTTGATTAAGTTGAGCCTTCCGTGGCGCGAGGGTTGCAGAAGACTTCTCCTCGCATCAGCTGCTGTTCTTGTTATTTGGGTGGAATCTTTCCGACACTACAGACCTCGAGAAAGAGAACTTTTTTCTTCATTAGTGGAGGTTATGATAATACCTTATTTTTATCGTTGCAACAGAGGCTACTTAACTAATCTGTACTTTTGGTTTTACGTTTTTTATCTTACTTTTTTTATCTGTACGTTTGGAAAAGAAATGTTCGGGTGTTCTGAAAGAGAGATAAAAGACAAAAAGGTGACACAGTGTTTTGATGTAAATGTTTTACAGAAACTTTTAATATTAATCTTAAAAGATTAATCAAAGCAATACAGATTAATAAATAGTTCTGTGGAAAAAATGTGTTTTGTCGATCAGCGGGACTCGAACTCACGTCTCTTCAGATTCATCCCAGAGTGTTCTAAGAATTAAACTAGAACCAGTTCCGTCATTCATCCACATGTGACTTATAAATCTACCCGAACTTGAAGTGTGAAAATAATTTTATATATATATATCCTATTCAGAATACCATTGAAAAAAAAGAAGTTGCCTTCCTCGATCACAGATGGCGCCATGAGCGAACGTTCGGGTAGTTCTATAATTCACATTAGTGGATGAATGAGGGAGCTGGTTCTGGTTTAGTGTTTACAACACTCTGGTATGAATTTACATAGACGTGGGTTTGAGTCCTGTGCATTGGCCAAACTCAATTTTTCCCCCACAAAATTAATAACTGAATTATTGATTTTTGTGTCAACAGGTGACTTGTGTATTTACTATTGATCAATAGAAACTAGTAAAATAATAAGAACAAAAGTTAGAAAATCAACACGTCAAATCATCAAACTGTACACTGCTCGCAATAGAAGTTTCTACAAATTTCTTGTTTGGAAAGAACATCTACCTTCAGGTCATGAATTTCATATCCAGATTTAGAGGAGAGCAGAAACACGTGACTAATAAAACAATTGGAACTAATTTGAGGCTAATAAAAAACTCACAACTAATGAGAACTTAAAAAAATGATATAAATGAAATCAAGGTTGAAAAATTTTGACGATAAAAAATGCTAAAAAGTAATTCGAAATAATAAAAGGATGACTAGAAAAATAACATATCGCCTGTTGCGAATGTGGGAAGTTCGTTTTCAGAGAAGGAATTTTTTTTGTTTTCCATTCTTAGCACCCTCTAACAACAATTCATTCTCTATCATTTATCTCTTAAAAGAAAAAGTTTTGCTTTCTTACCACTCCGGAGTAAGAGGACAAATCATTACTACCAATGTAAACCTCTGAACTTACCAATCTCTCAGATTTCTATCATAAATAAATCATTTGCAATATATACTTTAAGTTTTTGGCATTTTCCAAATATTTATACCGTTAGAGGGCGCTAACAAAGCTAAAAGGAGAATCGGAAAATGCGAATCGTAATATTTCATGAATACCTATGCAACCTCAAAAGAAGTTTTAAGTATCTTTAAAATCAAAAAAGGTTGAAAGTCTACAGAGGAACAGAGACAGACAAACGACAAAGAGAAAATATTAACAAGTTTTTTGTAAAAGAGCTAAAAAGAATAGGAACTAATTCGAGACTAATAAAAGACTAGGAACTAATTAATGGCAACAGCATAATCCAATTACAAGCACAAAAATGGAAACTGATTGGAGGAAATAAAAAGCCTAGGAGCTAATAAAAATACTAGTCAGTTGGTTGCAGGGCCGGAACTAGAGGGAGGACATGCCTTCCCCCCTTCATAATATTTGTAAGGGTAATAGAGGCAAAATATGATTAAACTTACAGCATTTCATGCTTTCATGCATTTTTCAAGAAATTTTTTAAACACCTGTAAAACGGAAGGGGAAATGTTATACTACATTAATAATCAAGTCTCTTGTCCTCCTCTTTTACATGTTTTTACATGTTTCTTGGCATTCTCCCCTCCCCCTTGTTTTTTTTTCTAGATTCAGGACTGGTTGGTTGGTTGAGGTTTTATGTTGCAAGGGCAACGACGGCCATGTTGGGTCAAACAAGATGTAAAGAACAAAAGAAAAGATGTAAAAGTCATCATGCAAACCTACAACCAAAGTTAAAATTAGAAGACAAACAGTAAATGACACAAAGGGTAAATGGTATAAAAACAAAGAGCAAAAAAGACCCGTGTAAAAAACAAATATAAAATACAAAACGCAACAACGAGTGTATAGGACTCATATAAGAAAAAATAGGAACAAATCGAAGTATCAGAAAGGTAAAAACATTTAGTACAGTTAAAACATCCAGTAAAACGCAAAGAATCAAAAACAAATGTTAAAATCGAGTTATCGGATAAAAGATTTTTGAGTGTATCTCAGACAGTAAGTGAAAAAATCTAAAATAAATATGGCATTTACAGTTAAAAGCTGAACAAGCGATTAAAAAAGGTTTTATAGTTGAAATGGTGTGACAAAATTCACACTTAGTTCATCTTCCGTCCGTAGAAGAAAGGAATGTGTAATGAAAGAATGACCAAAGAGGAGCCGAGCAAGCACAGCTTCCTCCTTGCGATTCCTGTTATTTAATTTTTTATAGCTTATCACCGAAAGGAATGAGGGATTATAGATCCCTCTATCCCGGATGATAAGTGCGTGTCTTGATCTCAAAGGTTTTGTCAGTAATCTGTGCTGGCCAAGATCGTTGCTACAGTGCCTGGAGCTTGATGGAGAAACACTGCCGGAAGTCCACGTAGGGAACCGACAGTATAAAGTCGGAGAGGGGTGTCGCAGACTTGGCAGATGTGCAGACACCTACCAAGTGACTGCCCCTGATGTCGACGTGACAAGGCACCCAAGAAAAGAGATAGTCGATGGATCTGTTGACGGATAAAAAAGACTAATAGCTATTATATAACAAGACCTAATTAGAGACTAATAGAAACGCTAAGAAATAATTCGAGGATAAAAAAAGATTAAAAACTTTGGAGGCTACTAGAAATATTTAAAACCTATTTGAGACTAATAAAAAGACTATGAACTAATCCTCAACTACAATAGGAAGAGCAGACGATAGTAGTGAGTAAAGGAGAGTTCTGGAACAGAGGCGGAGCTATGTTAATCCTATGGGCTCCGCCTCCCATGTGTTTCAAGCTGGAGGCGGAGCACATTGGTCAGAATTCTCACATTTTTTTTTTAAAACTGAAGCCAGACAATGGTGAATAGAATACCTCCCTCCAGTAATGTATTAATCCCAAATTATTCAGCTAAATTTCAGATAATCCATTAGTAATTACCACCGACGCCCATCTTAGTTTCATCCTCATCCGAAATTTCTAAGTCCAGACTCAGCCATTTTGAATACTGACTCACCTATTAGAAGTTCTGCCTTTCAAAGTATTTTTACCCAATAGCTTTGTTTCTTTTCGTTTCTGCAGGACAGTTTT
This sequence comes from Ryuthela nishihirai, assembly GCA_038380435.1. Lineage (NCBI taxonomy): Eukaryota > Metazoa > Arthropoda > Arachnida > Araneae > Heptathelidae > Ryuthela > Ryuthela nishihirai. Next base: position 56,040,556 of record JAWZYU010000012.1, read on the forward strand.
TTTTATTCCAGTTTCTGCGGGATAGTCCTTCTTCTAGTATAAATACGACATCCATCAGTCAGATTCCTCATTCTATTGTCAGACGTTGACAGTGACGGTTCTCTGCTGCTGCTTCTCCGTGATTTTTTTTTCAACTGTTAGAAGGTGATAGTTCTCCACGTCCTCGTGTAGTATCAGCTATTTTTTTTACAACTCACTGTTTCATAATGTATCCATGCGATATATTATGAAACAGTGAGTCCCGCTCCAGAAAAATCTCATTCGTCATATGAGAAATCATGATGGGAATAACCTGTTTAAGTGCTCTGAATGCAAATCGACATTCTCAAGGAGAGATGACGTCCGACGTCACGAGTTATCCCACACCTCCAGGAAAACCTACAAATGCGAAGAATGTGCCATGGAGTTTGGAAGAAAAGACAATCTTTTACGACATCAAAGAAAGCCACACAATAATAAGCGAAAACGTTCTGAAGATGAAAGGATTCCCCAGAAGAAACAAAAACCAGACCCTGAAGACCCCTGTCAGTTTACAGAAGAAATGAAAAGGACCCTTTCAACACATAAACTGATGGCAACGGATGAAACATCTGTGGACCTCACCTTTTTCCTTGAATCCTCACGGGAGTCACTCATGACACATCTGAAAGATGAATTGACCTCGAAAGGTAGCATTAAATGGTACCTTGTCGTGCAAGTGCGATTCAGGCGAAAAGTTTCCCCTTCTACCTTTAAACACTGTACCCCGTTTTTCCGAAGTAACTGTGTCACAAGCCTACCTACATCATCCCTAAACAGAGAATTGGATTCAGCGTATAAGAAGATTAAGACCTCATTTGAAGAATTTGAAGGAGCACATAGTGGATGGACACTGGATGCCGTACTCCACGCTGAAATGAACATTGGAAAATATATCCCTCTTGCAGGATCTAGTTATATCCCTACTCCAAGAGAATTACTGCTAAAACACGCTATTGTCAATGTATGTAATTCTGACCAAAAATGTTTTGTCTGGTCTGTTTTAGCCTCTTTGTATCCTGCCACAGATAATCCGCAGCGCCTTAACAACTATATACATTTAGAAGACAAATTAAACACATCGGGCTTAATTTTCCCTGTTACAATAAATCAAATATCTAAATTCGAAAAAATGAACAATATTTCTGTTAATGTTTTTGGATATGAGAAAGAGGTGTTCCCACTCTACATCACACCATTCAGATTTAAAGCGCATGCAAATCTCCTTCTGTTATCGGATGATGTGAAAAGCAGCATTATTGCTCCATTAAGAATATGAGTAGACTTCTCAGTCCTCTCACCAAACATAACGGTGTACGTTTCTACTGTGATTACTGCCTTCACCGTTTCGCAAATGAATCCCTCTTGAAGGATCATGTTCCCTATTGTCGAGAACATGGACCTCAGAGAGTAGAACTCCCAACTGAAGAAGAGAAATGGTTGAAATTCACAAATTTTAAGTTTCAGCAGCTCGTTCCATACGTGATTTATGCCGACTTTGAATCATTCCTAGTGAAAGTGGACACTTGTATGCCTAACCCTGAAAAATCTCACACCACTATCACGGCAAATCATGAACCCTGTGGATTTGCATATCTTGTTGTTGGACATGATGGCTGCAGCTATAAGCCTCCAGTAGTTTATAGAGGTCCTAATGTAGTAGAAGAATTTTTAGAATGTCTGCTTAAAGAAGAAGAAAACATTAAAAATTTACTGTCGATGATAAAGCCAATGCAGCTCTCGAATCATGAAGAGGAATCATTTCACAACGCTACTGACTGTCATATTTGTAAGCATGCCCTAGGAGCAGATCGTGTGAGAGATCACGATCATATAACAGGTAAATTCCGAGGAGCTGCCCATAATTCCTGTAATCTGAACTTTAAGTTAACCAATAGGATTCCAGTTATCTTTCACAACCTAAAGGGATATGACAGCCACCTTATTATGCAGGGAATCGGCAGAATCAAAAATAAGAAGATTAATTGCATTCCCAATAACATGGAAACATACATAACCTTCTCCTTAGGGACATTACATTTTATAGACTCCTATCAGTTTTTAAGCACATCCCTTGAGAAGCTAGTAAATAATTTATCACCAGATGAGTTCCATATTTTAAAGGAACATGTTGAAACTGAACGGTTACACCTGGTTTTGAGAAAAGGAGTTTACCCCTATGATTATATTGACAACAGTGAAAAGTTTGAACAAATAGTATTACCACCACGTGAAGCATTTTACAACCAACTCACAGAAGAAGCACTAGGGGAAGAAGACTACACCCATGCAATAAGAGTATGGAATACATTCAACATAAAAAATCTAGGCCAGTATCATGACTTGTACCTGAAGACAGACGTGCTCCTCTTAGCTGATGTTTTCGAAAGTTTCAGAAAACTATGCATCAGATACTATGAAATCGATCCCTGCCATGTTTACACAGCTCCTGGATTAGCCTGGCAAGCATGCTTAAAAATGACAAATGTAAATCTTGAGTTGATAACTGACCCTACAATGTACCTTTTCCTGGAAAAAGGCATACGAGGGGGAATTTCTGTGATATGCAATCGTCTTAGTACAGCAAACAACAAGTATTTGGACACCTATGATCCTCAGTTACCCTCTAAATACATTATGTACTATGATGCCAACAATCTTTATGGATGGGCAATGTCACAATGCCTCCCTCAAAGCGATTTTCGATGGCTTAATAAAGAAGAAATAGCAGATCTAAATATTACGACAATTGCTGACGATGCGAATAAAGGATACATATTGGAAGTTGATTTAGATTATCCAGTTTCTCTACACGACAAGCATAATGATTATCCACTAGCCCCTGAGAAACTTCAGATTACCAGCAGCATGCTATCCCCATATTGTCAAGAGGTTGCCCAAAGCCTTGGAATAAATACAAACCAATCAGTCGTGAAATTAGCCCCAAATCTAAATTCTAAGGAAAAATATGTCCTTCATTATCGAAATCTCAAACAATATTTAACCTTCGGTATGCAGCTGAAGAACATACATCGCGTTTTAGAATTTAATCAGTCTTGCTGGCTAAAACCATATATAGAATTTAATACAGATCAGCGGAAGAAAGCTAGAAACGACTTCGAGAAGGACTTCTTCAAACTGATGAATAATGCTGTGTTTGGAAAAACGATGGAAAATTTGAGAAATCGAGTGAAAATTGAATTGACTCAGAGCCCGAAGAGAGTATGTAAGCTCGTAGCATCCCCTGCTTTTCACGCTTTTCGTGTTTTTGACAACGACCTTGCATGTGTGCAATCAAAGCTAACTAAATTGAAACTCAACAGGCCTATTTATGCTGGTTTCAGTATTCTAGATATTAGTAAACTATTGATGTATAGCTTTCATTATGACTATATTAGTCCGAAATATGGAGAAAAAGCTAAATTATTGTTTACTGATACAGATTCACTGTGCTACGAGCTTCAAACCGAGGACGTGTATGCTGATATGAAAGACGATATAGATCATTTTGACACGTCCGACTATCACATTGATCATGTTTTGCATAGTACACATAATAAAAAGGTACTAGGTAAAATGAAAGATGAACTTTCGGGAGTACCTATCAAACAATTTGCAGGGCTTCGTTCTAAAATGTATTCCCTTCAGAGTTTACATGAGGAGAAGAAGACGGGGAAAGGAGTCCCCAAATACATCGTAAAAAGAACCCTTCGTCACAAGGATTACAGAGACTGCTTAATAAACAAATCACCTTGTCGAGTAGATTTGACAAGGATTCAAAGTAGCAACCACCGTCTTCATACAGTGAAAGGTGTGAAACTTGGTCTGTCACCATTTGACGATAAAAGATATATTTTAGAAAATGGTTATGACACCCTTTCGTACGGTCACTACAAAACAATGAAAAAATAACATAACAGAAAAAAAGAATATTTCACTGTGATTTTTAATATGTTTGAGCTATTTATGTATAAAAAAATATGATAATTTTATCCAAATGTGTGCACATAACCCCCTATATATGTAAAAATATTACATATTATTATATGTAGATAGCTGTATGTAAACAACCATTTCCTCTGTTAACCTGCATTTTTTTTTTTTGTAAGCAGGCTGTAAAGTATAATCAATGTGAAAAAGCATCATTGTGAAATGTATAAAATTGTAAACCAATGGAAATCATTACATGTGCACGCATTGTCATTGTTTCACCTAATACTTTGAAATCAATAAAAATTTTTAAATGCAATATATGTGTCGCCTGAATTTCTGAGTCTTATCCTTGGCAAGTGGAGCGATAAACAAGCGTTAGCCGCTTCTCACGTGACTTTTGCCCGTGGCACTCATGCTGTTGAGTCATCACAGCGCCAGAATTGAGTTATAACACGTCGTGGAACCAGTTCACTCAGTCACTGGGAGAAAGCCCTTCTGGGAATCCATTTCTGGGATTACACTTATAATAAAAGGTTAGTAATTCTCTAAATTTTCGTGGTTTATCAAACATTACTTATAATTTCACAATGTAGTGACGTTCTCGAGTATTAAGAAGTGAAAATATAAGATTTCCTTTCAAAGTTATCGTAACTCGCTTGCTTGCTTGTTACCGGAACGAGCCTCCTAGAAATCAACGTCTTTTTTTTAAAGCAATCACCTCTCAAAAGCACCGGGACTTCAATAAACGTGCTGAGTGCTGTGTTTATGAAAAATTTATCAGTACGGGATGCAATTCTATTTTTTACTTTGCAGAGACGAGAACTTTACGTAGATTTTTACAGAGAAATAATTGAAATTATTGCATCAGCCATTTAGCGATAAAGTATTTTAGAGCAGATTTTTACTGAATATTAATACTTTAGAATAAAGGATAATTTCCGGTATATAATACAGAGGTGTACAGACGAATTTTATTTCCCATGAATAAAAAAAAATAGGATTTTCATATTGTTATTCGAATTATTCAGTTAATTCACCACTTATTACAACTGTTTAGTAAAAAAAATAGGATTTTCATACTGTTATTCAAATTACTCAATTCGCCACTTATTACAGCTGTTTAGTAAAAAAAATAAAAAAAAATGCATTTAATCCCCAGATTTTTAACGACTGAGATAAAAAAAAATAATATGCCTACCTACATTAAATACAATGTAAAATAGCGAAAATTCACCACTAATTTCAGCTGCTTAATATCAAGAAATACAGACGATTTCCTGTTTTTTTTTTCTTTTAAGCATTGCACATAAGAAAAAAAAAAAGGACTAGCGAACGTATCAACATGTACCTCTGAGACTTAAATATGACATGCTCTGTGTTTCAATATTATACATTTTTTCAGTAGTTTACACATTAATTACTAATTTTTTTTTCATTCAACAGTTAAGTATCCCAATTGGAAGTAATGTAAGCAATATTTCCTATTTAAATGCATCTCCACAAATCGGCTTTAAAACATTTTCTTATAATTTAAGGGCAAAATAAAGAATTTTAATTGAATTTCTTTTAACACTATATATTTAATATATTGTCATCAACGTATTCTATATACAAAACGAATTAATACAGCCTAGTTACTGGAAATTAACATAATATTGAAGTGCTTTCTACCTAAAGAATTAAAAAAAACTGAATACTTTAATTTTAATTAGATTTTCAGCCACTAGATGGCGTCACAGTTACTATTAGACCTTGGAGCAGACGAGAGAAACTTGAAGCCTTTGCTCAGAGCGCCACCTTGCGGGATTTTGTAGTAGTATCATCACACCCCACCGATCCCTCACAGTGCTTTCATGACCACGCCCACGTGAAATGAAGTTTAGAATTAAAATAGTTTTTTTTTTTTTTTTTTTGGGAAAATAGTACTTCTCACTCTCAACAGATGGCGCCACTGAGGGGAAAGGGGGTGAAAGGGGTTTAATAAAGGGGAGGAATTATTAATAAAGGGGTGTGGCAGGTTACGTATGTAATGATTACGCCATGTTGCGTCATAGGGGAGTGGGCGTGGCCGATGACGTCATAGGGGCGTGGTCGGTGACGTCATAGGGGAAAGCACTAGTGGGGGATCGGTGGGGTGTGATGATACTACTACAAAATCCCGCAAGGTGACGCTCTGAGCAAAGGCTTCAAGTTTCTCTCGTCTGCTCCAAGGTCTAATAGTAACTGTGACGCCATCTAATGGCTGAAAATGTAATTAAAATTAAAGTATTCAGTTTTTTTTAATTCTTTAGGTAGAAAGCACTTCAATATTATGTTAATTTCCAGTAACTAGGCTGTATTAATTCGTTTTGTATATAGAATACGTTGATGACAATATATTAAATATATAGTGTTAAAAGAAATTCAATTAAAATTCTTTATTTTGCCCTTAAATTATAAGAAAATGTTTTAAAGCCGATTTGTGGAGATGCATTTAAATAGGAAATATTGCTTACATTACTTCCAATTGGGATACTTAACTGTTGAATGAAAAAAAAATTAGTAATTAATGTGTAAACTACTGAAAAAATGTATAATATTGAAACACAGAGCATGTCATATTTAAGTCTCAGAGGTACATGTTGATACGTTCGCTAGTCCTTTTTTTTTTTCTTATGTGCAATGCTTAAAAGAAAAAAAAAACAGGAAATCGTCTGTATTTCTTGATATTAAGCAGCTGAAATTAGTGGTGAATTTTCGCTATTTTACATTGTATTTAATGTAGGTAGGCATATTATTTTTTTTATCTCAGTCGTTAAAAATCTGGGGATTAAATGCATTTTTTTTTATTTTTTTTACTAAACAGCTGTAATAAGTGGCGAATTGAGTAATTTGAATAACAGTATGAAAATCCTATTTTTTTTACTAAACAGTTGTAATAAGTGGTGAATTAACTGAATAATTCGAATAACAATATGAAAATCCTATTTTTTTTTTATTCATGGGAAATAAAATTCGTCTGTACACCTCTGTATTATATACCGGAAATTATCCTTTATTCTAAAGTATTAATATTCAGTAAAATCTGCTCTAAAATACTTTATCGCTAAATGGCTGATGCAATAATTTCAATTATTTCTCTGTAAAAATCTACGTAAAGTTCTCGTCTCTGCAAAGTAAAAAATAGAATTGCATCCCGTACTGATAAATTTTTCATAAACACAGCACTCAGCACGTTTATTGAAGTCCCGGTGCTTTTGAGAGGTGATTGCTTTAAAAAAAAGACGTTGATTTCTAGGAGGCTCGTTCCGGTAACAAGCAAGCAAGCGAGTTACGATAACTTTGAAAGGAAATCTTATATTTTCACTTCTTAATACTCGAGAACGTCACTACATTGTGAAATTATAAGTAATGTTTGATAAACCACGAAAATTTAGAGAATTACTAACCTTTTATTATAAGTGTAATCCCAGAAATGGATTCCCAGAAGGGCTTTCTCCCAGTGACTGAGTGAACTGGTTCCACGACGTGTTATAACTCAATTCTGGCGCTGTGATGACTCAACAGCATGAGTGCCACGGGCAAAAGTCACGTGAGAAGCGGCTAACGCTTGTTTATCGCTCCACTTGCCAAGGATAAGACTCAGAAATTCAGGCGACACATATATTGCATTTAAAAATTTTTATTGATTTCAAAGTATTAGGTGAAACAATGACAATGCGTGCACATGTAATGATTTCCATTGGTTTACAATTTTATACATTTCACAATGATGCTTTTTCACATTGATTATACTTTACAGCCTGCTTACAAAAAAAAAAATGCAGGTTAACAGAGGAAATGGTTGTTTACATACAGCTATCTACATATAATAATATGTAATATTTTTACATATATAGGGGGTTATGTGCACACATTTGGATAAAATTATCATATTTTTTTATACATAAATAGCTCAAACATATTAAAAATCACAGTGAAATATTCTTTTTTTCTGTTATGTTATTTTTTCATTGTTTTGTAGTGACCGTACGAAAGGGTGTCATAACCATTTTCTAAAATATATCTTTTATCGTCAAATGGTGACAGACCAAGTTTCACACCTTTCACTGTATGAAGACGGTGGTTGCTACTTTGAATCCTTGTCAAATCTACTCGACAAGGTGATTTGTTTATTAAGCAGTCTCTGTAATCCTTGTGACGAAGGGTTCTTTTTACGATGTATTTGGGGACTCCTTTCCCCGTCTTCTTCTCCTCATGTAAACTCTGAAGGGAATACATTTTAGAACGAAGCCCTGCAAATTGTTTGATAGGTACTCCCGAAAGTTCATCTTTCATTTTACCTAGTACCTTTTTATTATGTGTACTATGCAAAACATGATCAATGTGATAGTCGGACGTGTCAAAATGATCTATATCGTCTTTCATATCAGCATACACGTCCTCGGTTTGAAGCTCGTAGCACAGTGAATCTGTATCAGTAAACAATAATTTAGCTTTTTCTCCATATTTCGGACTAATATAGTCATAATGAAAGCTATACATCAATAGTTTACTAATATCTAGAATACTGAAACCAGCATAAATAGGCCTGTTGAGTTTCAATTTAGTTAGCTTTGATTGCACACATGCAAGGTCGTTGTCAAAAACACGAAAAGCGTGAAAAGCAGGGGATGCTACGAGCTTACATACTCTCTTCGGGCTCTGAGTCAATTCAATTTTCACTCGATTTCTCAAATTTTCCATCGTTTTTCCAAACACAGCATTATTCATCAGTTTGAAGAAGTCCTTCTCGAAGTCGTTTCTAGCTTTCTTCCGCTGATCTGTATTAAATTCTATATATGGTTTTAGCCAGCAAGACTGATTAAATTCTAAAACGCGATGTATGTTCTTCAGCTGCATACCGAAGGTTAAATATTGTTTGAGATTTCGATAATGAAGGACATATTTTTCCTTAGAATTTAGATTTGGGGCTAATTTCACGACTGATTGGTTTGTATTTATTCCAAGGCTTTGGGCAACCTCTTGACAATATGGGGATAGCATGCTGCTGGTAATCTGAAGTTTCTCAGGGGCTAGTGGATAATCATTATGCTTGTCGTGTAGAGAAACTGGATAATCTAAATCAACTTCCAATATGTATCCTTTATTCGCATCGTCAGCAATTGTCGTAATATTTAGATCTGCTATTTCTTCTTTATTAAGCCATCGAAAATCGCTTTGAGGGAGGCATTGTGACATTGCCCATCCATAAAGATTGTTGGCATCATAGTACATAATGTATTTAGAGGGTAACTGAGGATCATAGGTGTCCAAATACTTGTTGTTTGCTGTACTAAGACGATTGCATATCACAGAAATTCCCCCTCGTATGCCTTTTTCCAGGAAAAGGTACATTGTAGGGTCAGTTATCAACTCAAGATTTACATTTGTCATTTTTAAGCATGCTTGCCAGACTAATCCAGGAGCTGTGTAAACATGGCAGGGATCGATTTCATAGTATCTGATGCATAGTTTTCTGAAACTTTCGAAAACATCAGCTAAGAGGAGCACGTCTGTCTTCAGGTACAAGTCATGATACTGGCCTAGATTTTTTATGTTGAATGTATTCCATACTCTTATTGCATGGGTGTAGTCTTCTTCCCCTAGTGCTTCTTCTGTGAGTTGGTTGTAAAATGCTTCACGTGGTGGTAATACTATTTGTTCAAACTTTTCACTGTTGTCAATATAATCATAGGGGTAAACTCCTTTTCTCAAAACCAGGTGTAACCGTTCAGTTTCAACATGTTCCTTTAAAATATGGAACTCATCTGGTGATAAATTATTTACTAGCTTCTCAAGGGATGTGATTAAAAACTGATAGGAGTCTATAAAATGTAATGTCCCTAAGGAGAAGGTTATGTATGTTTCCATGTTATTGGGAATGCAATTAATCTTCTTATTTTTGATTCTGCCGATTCCCTGCATAATAAGGTGGCTGTCATATCCCTTTAGGTTGTGAAAGATAACTGGAATCCTATTGGTTAACTTAAAGTTCAGATTACAGGAATTATGGGCAGCTCCTCGGAATTTACCTGTTATATGATCGTGATCTCTCACACGATCTGCTCCTAGGGCATGCTTACAAATATGACAGTCAGTAGCGTTGTGAAATGATTCCTCTTCATGATTCGAGAGCTGCATTGGCTTTATCATCGACAGTAAATTTTTAATGTTTTCTTCTTCTTTAAGCAGACATTCTAAAAATTCTTCTACTACATTAGGACCTCTATAAACTACTGGAGGCTTATAGCTGCAGCCATCATGTCCAACAACAAGATATGCAAATCCACAGGGTTCATGATTTGCCGTGATAGTGGTGTGAGATTTTTCAGGGTTAGGCATACAAGTGTCCACTTTCACTAGGAATGATTCAAAGTCGGCATAAATCACGTATGGAACGAGCTGCTGAAACTTAAAATTTGTGAATTTCAACCATTTCTCTTCTTCAGTTGGGAGTTCTACTCTCTGAGGTCCATGTTCTCGACAATAGGGAACATGATCCTTCAAGAGGGATTCATTTGCGAAACGGTGAAGGCAGTAATCACAGTAGAAACGTACACCGTTATGTTTGGTGAGAGGACTGAGAAGTCTACTCATATTCTTAATGGAGCAATAATGCTGCTTTTCATCATCCGATAACAGAAGGAGATTTGCATGCGCTTTAAATCTGAATGGTGTGATGTAGAGTGGGAACACCTCTTTCTCATATCCAAAAACATTAACAGAAATATTGTTCATTTTTTCGAATTTAGATATTTGATTTATTGTAACAGGGAAAATTAAGCCCGATGTGTTTAATTTGTCTTCTAAATGTATATAGTTGTTAAGGCGCTGCGGATTATCTGTGGCAGGATACAAAGAGGCTAAAACAGACCAGACAAAACATTTTTGGTCAGAATTACATACATTGACAATAGCGTGTTTTAGCAGTAATTCTCTTGGAGTAGGGATATAACTAGATCCTGCAAGAGGGATATATTTTCCAATGTTCATTTCAGCGTGGAGTACGGCATCCAGTGTCCATCCACTATGTGCTCCTTCAAATTCTTCAAATGAGGTCTTAATCTTCTTATACGCTGAATCCAATTCTCTGTTTAGGGATGATGTAGGTAGGCTTGTGACACAGTTACTTCGGAAAAACGGGGTACAGTGTTTAAAGGTAGAAGGGGAAACTTTTCGCCTGAATCGCACTTGCACGACAAGGTACCATTTAATGCTACCTTTCGAGGTCAATTCATCTTTCAGATGTGTCATGAGTGACTCCCGTGAGGATTCAAGGAAAAAGGTGAGGTCCACAGATGTTTCATCCGTTGCCATCAGTTTATGTGTTGAAAGGGTCCTTTTCATTTCTTCTGTAAACTGACAGGGGTCTTCAGGGTCTGGTTTTTGTTTCTTCTGGGGAATCCTTTCATCTTCAGAACGTTTTCGCTTATTATTGTGTGGCTTTCTTTGATGTCGTAAAAGATTGTCTTTTCTTCCAAACTCCATGGCACATTCTTCGCATTTGTAGGTTTTCCTGGAGGTGTGGGATAACTCGTGACGTCGGACGTCATCTCTCCTTGAGAATGTCGATTTGCATTCAGAGCACTTAAACAGGTTATTCCCATCATGATTTCTCATATGACGAATGAGATTTTTCTGGAGCGGGACTCACTGTTTCATAATATATCGCATGTATACATTATGAAACAGTGAGTTGTAAAAAAAAAATAGCTGATACTACACGAGGACGTGGAGAACTATCACCTTCTAACAGTTGAAAAAAAAATCACGGAGAAGCAGCAGCAGAGAACCGTCACTGTCAACGTCTGACAATAGAATGAGGAATCTGACTGATGGATGTCGTATTTATACTAGAAGAAGGACTATCCCGCAGAAACTGGAATAAAAAAAACTGTCCTGCAGAAACGAAAAGAAACAAAGCTATTGGGTAAAAATACTTTGAAAGGCAGAACTTCTAATAGGTGAGTCAGTATTCAAAATGGCTGAGTCTGGACTTAGAAATTTCGGATGAGGATGAAACTAAGATGGGCGTCGGTGGTAATTACTAATGGATTATCTGAAATTTAGCTGAATAATTTGGGATTAATACATTACTGGAGGGAGGTATTCTATTCACCATTGTCTGGCTTCAGTTTTAAAAAAAAAATGTGAGAATTCTGACCAATGTGCTCCGCCTCCAGCTTGAAACACATGGGAGGCGGAGCCCATAGGATTAACATAGCTCCGCCTCTGTTCCAGAACTCTCCTTTACTCACTACTGACGATAATGCAACAGTCGAAACTAAATCGAGGCTAACAAAAAGACAATTAACTATTTTGAGGCAAATAAATTGACCAAAAGTTAAATAGGACGACCAGGTACTAATCAGAAGCTACTAAGAAGACCTGGAACTAATGAGAGGATAAAAAGAAATGAGCAGAACTTACCCTGTCGTAGAGATTGAAAACCCTTTCGATGTCTTCTCTCGTCAATTTGCTGGCACCCTAAAACCGTAATATCAGCAGTAAGAATGTTTCTACAGTTAGCTGAAACAATTGAGCATATTATTCCTTATAGTTAATGAACAAAAGACATTACTAAATGTATCCTACCATTAAAAGAAGTATCATTAAAAACAGTCATTTCTATATATATGGCAATATATAGATGCTTTGATTCTCTCGCCAGTCGAATCGTCTGTGTCTTCAAGTAGAATCATCGAAAGAGATTCAATATTTCAAAATATCGGTTTTGTTTCATATTTCTAAATATTCATGTCAAAAGTTGTAACAGTCAATCTCCCACTGGAATGGGAATATTTTCCGTGCTGAACGTTTTGTAAACGATGAAAATAAGCATTTGTGTACTTAGAAATTAAACATAAAAAGCAATTTTAGTCTAAATGATAGAAGAGAGAGCTTTTCATATAGAAATGCAGTGCAACCTTCTTAGAAATACATAATGGGAAGCTAATTTTCTAGCAAGAAATTCCTGTCTAAGTGCAAATGAATTTCAGTTATTTTTCTTCTAAGCTGTACTATTCTCCCCACAGTGGGCCAGGTCATAAAGGTCCCAAGATAGGTAGGGGGGATCAGAAGGGAAGCTGTTAAAGTACAAAAAAATTCCATCAAGCCCAGAGCGTTTTCCTAATATGCACAGAGTATGGCTTTCCTGCATCTTGTGATGTTCCTATATCTTGTAATGTGTCCAGGGTAAGGCTTTTTGCAGCAATGGCTTAACATCCCACACGACGGGTGGAGGAATTTCCAAACCCATTGGAGTGTCTTTTCTCAACTAGAGCAGAGCGGGGATAGCAGAGAAAATTTTAACAGAAGCCAAGCGGGGATTGAATCTGGGAATATCGTTTTATTAGCCTGGGACGCTACCGACAAATCTGAATTACTAGAATAATGTCTATTACTGTCGAATCTCGCAGTTCAAATATTTTTAAATAATTATCACTTAGTGATGTGTTTATGCTGTCTGATATTCTAATATTTATCGTTTTATATGCGATTGCATAAATAAAGTTTCTGTAAGGTAATAATAACTAAGAATAGCACAAAAGAAAAGCTAAATATAAAATATGATTGTCTTATGCTATTTCCTGCAGACAATCAGTAGTTTTGTGGGAATGACAATGATTTGTAAATATTTATGCAGAGTAAGAAAAAATACGTATTAAGAATGCAAACACGAAGTGATATTTTTCAAGATTTTTAATATTTCTTTGCGATATATGAATATTCTTTGCCATTTTCTTATGCTTTGTACGATATTTTCCGTGCTGCTCAGGTTGCTAGAGTGTTGATCCCAAAGAAGAAACTTGATGGTTGTTTGCTGTAGAGGCGAGCAAGTTGAGAGGAAGGAGGAACAACAGATGGACGAAGCGTGGAAAAGAAAACTTGACACCAATATGTTAGGGCTGTGAGATTACGAGGGCCCGAGATGCATCGGCCAGGCCGCTACTCAGAGGCAACAAACCTATTGCGGATGTTCATAGCACCAGGCTGTTATAGGGCGGCAGATTTTAGAGGTCAGTTTTTGAGAAAACAGAAGCATTTTCTCGTAAAGATGAAAATATTAAACCTCGCCCTAAATAAATTGCAGGATAAATCTTTGTTGAAGATCATGGTCAATGGGCTTGACTTCAGTGCAACAGTATTGTCAGTGGCAAGGCAGAGTACAGTCGCTCAAAAAAAAATCCGAACACTATGGTTGATTACAGAATTCAGAAAAAATATCTGGCAACGAATTTTTTTAGAAATTAGTGATCTGGCAACTTTTCGTGAACACGAAGGTTGCCAGATCACTAATTTCTAAAAAAATTCGTTGCCAGATATTTTTTCTGAATTCTGTCACTTTTCGTGAACACGAAGGTTGCCAGATCACTAATTTCTAAAAAAATTCGTTGCCAGATATTTTTTCTGAATTCTGTAATCAACCATAGTGTTCGGATACTTTTTTGAGCGACTGTACATTGTATATTTGAGTCTGAGATTGGTGGAGCTGTGGAATATGTTAGCTAATCATTCACTTGTGTTACGAAACATACATATAGTGATATAGTAGCCATGTAACTAGTGCATGATGAGGTATTAGAAAGTGAATGATCAGTTTCAGCTTCAGAGTTGCATAGGATTAAAAACGTTAAGTTTTTAATTAAGAGCCTTGCTGCTTTTATTAAACTTTATCGAGAGACTGAAATTGCTTTTGATGAAATCCAAGCACTCAAAACATTTGGAGTTTGTTACTGCTTTTAACCTTGGGCATAACCTGAAATAATATCCTAAACTGCAATGGTAAGTAATCCTAAATTGAAAGGATTCATGTAACAATCAAAGGGAACTGCAACAGAATGTAGAGAAACACGGCAGTTGTTAGAATACATTTAAAAGTATGTACATGAACATTATTACAACAAAACATTATATCTAATCAAATCAGCTTGGACGCTATCGATACGAATTGGAAAAATAGATCATGTTCAGTTTGGAAAAACATATACTTATGTACCAAATCAATTAGAAAATATTTGTGTGTGATTAAAATAAAATGAAATATGAAAATACCTCCAGAATCAAATTTAAACGATTATAATAAGTATGGCTGGTTGCTATAAAACTTAGGCTTGAAGATACGATGCTACCACAGTCTTATTTAAGTGAAGGCAGATATATATTTCGTTGACAAAGAACCAAACCAACAACTGTTGCTTCTTAAATTTCTTGTATCCGAGAGGCCATCAAAATCTCGATGTCGAAGGTGGTAGGCAATATAATAATGCGACTAAACTAAAAGCTTAAAATACTTGAATTTGACACTGACGACAATTAATTGTGGTTACGATTTAAAATAATCACTTTTCAAGCAGATGCTGTCACAGAAGTCCTGTAAGTTCAATACAATGTAGAAAAGATCTGAGAGGAAGGAAAGACATCATCATAAAGACAACACAAGAAAGAAATCATCCATACTTTTATCCAGGGTTCGAACCCAGATTCAATAGCCACGTGCTTTAACCACCGGAACTAATATTTCTCTTTTTTTTTTCTTTTTTAATAATTTTTGGGCGGCGGGGGGTGGCTCAGTCGGTAGCGCGCCAGGCTCGTAATCTGTAGTTCCCAGGTTCGAGTCCCAGCTGGGTCAGCGTTGAGATTTATCTCCGCAAAATTCCCCGCCCTGACCACAGTCAGTAGGGGACACCGATGGGCTTGGAAAGGCCACCGTCCGTCGGATGGGACGTTAAGCCGTGGCCCCATGTGCGGGAGAGCCATACCCTCTGCACGTTAAAGAACACGCTGGATGGCCTTGACGGGAGGCTACCATCTGTCTCCCAACAGCTGTTCCATTGGGTCCCCTCTCCCAATCTTCTCTGAGCCTTCGGGGTCCATGTGACCTGGCCATTTAGCCCATGGTGTGCAAAAAAGTGCCGCTCAGAGGTAAAACAACCCAACCCTTTTAATAATTTTTTTCAAATTTTTGATGACTTATGACTGTTTGAATACTGAACAAAAATTACTTAAAATCAAGATTTAGATAGCTTTGATTGAGTTCTTTATCTTTAGACATATTTTTCATTAAAAAATATATTGAAGAAACTATTGAGCTCCGAAAGTGGTTTTTTATTGAGATAACATGGAATTGTTTTCATTTTTCTGTCCCGTATCTGTACATGTTTCTGTTTTAATGCAAATAATTTTTTCTGGAGTTTTTTAAGAATATGGTTTTTTTAGTGACTCTTTCCTAAATTTATGTTGGCCCCACCTGATCGAATACTTTAAGTAATTTAATGCTTGCTAGAGTAAGATGTGATTTTTTTTCCACTTCATTAAACGACACTTGAGGGTATGAGAAATAATCCATTATCTGCGAAATGACCGCAGGGGAATGAAGCGATAAGATAAAAATATTTTCCAACAGGGAATGACAATAACCTGAGGGAATGGCGCAGATGGATAAAGATATTCCGTGGCACTCATTTGTCCTAGGTGCTGGTAACACCACCAGAGGGAGTGAGGAGAGGAAGGGGCCAGAGCAGATGGCTTCGAGATACGAAGGGTAATGATGACGTTGTTGAAATGAGGCACTCTTATTGGATGAAAGAGATCCGTCAGAGCAAGGGAAATCTTGGTAATTGATTTGAATTAATTAGATAATCGCAATTTAAACTTGAAGCTAAGCCTCCAAAAAGGTCTAATCGTCAAAGGAAAACAGGGTGCACGCGTGCTAACACTTCTAGTTTTACTTTTTCATATAAAGTGTGGAGAAAATATTGAGATCTAGAAAGAAAAAAAAAACGATCTAAAGGGAAATAAGAGTACTTTTCATAAACAATTTGTGAAATGAATTTTCTACAACGGTATTGCTTAAGTGATAATTTTTGCTGCTTTTCTAGTATTAGGAACAGACAGTAGCGATTCAGTAGCGAACAGGCAGTAGCGATAGTTGTTGAGGCCCTCTACAACAAACTTGTAATTGTGTGTGTTCATTCCGACCAACAGCCATTTTTGCATTCCTAAAGGAGCGCAGGCTTTGATCGCCATTTTCTTTTCGAGGAAGGAACGCTCTCAGTATCCCAGATGCCAAATGACAAGCTGCTAAAAATGAGCAGGTGTCACAGTTTAATTACCTTGGGAGCTATGTAACAAATACTGGTGATGTGCGGCATGAGATTAACAGACGAATAGGGATTGCTGCCGGGACTTTTAAGAATCTATGGAGAGTGTGGAGAAATAGGCGTATACACCTAAAGACTAAAATTAGACTGTATAATAGTTTGGTTCTTTCTAAGGTTAGTTATGGTAGTGAAACTTGGACGCTTTGTAAACAAGATAACAGGAAACTAGATGCTTTTGATTCCAGATGCTTACGTAGTATCTTGGGTATTAGGTGGTTTAACTTTGTAACCAATGATGAGGTTGGGCAAAGGAGTCTGCAACCTCCTTTAAGCAGCATATTGTGCAGAGAGAGACTCCGCTGGTTTGGCCATGTTGCCCGTATGGCTAATTATAGTTTGGCGAATAGGGTTATGAACAGTGTGCCAAAAGGCCTCAGAAAGAGGGGGAGACCTAGGATGCGGTGGGTAGAAATGTCAAACAGGACCTTGTTAAAATTGGTGTGCAGTGGCCGGATGCAACAGATGTAGCTCAGAACAGATATGTTGGAGAATTAAACTGCACTGTCTGGTTGGACCTCCGTAGCCCATGGCTGCTTGAGGATGATGATGATGATGATAAAAGTTAAGAGTGTCATTTCTAGACTTCAAAATCCTTCATACATCCGTAAATGGTCCTCTCCATATTTGTGACTTATGACCGCCCCTGCGACCAGGATCAAGGCTACATGGGAAGGGGGGGGATAGATCCCCCATATCAAGAATGGGGATATAAAATTTAATTTTTTCTATTCCTTATTAAAAAGTTATTTCACTTGATTTAATGTCATATATCCGATTTACGTCATAATTGAATAAATCGTCATTTGAATAAATCGAATAATTTAGACGTAAGCTGGATATTTATTCAAATAAAACTATTTAAAACCTTATGTACTGCAATTTAGTTCGTGAAAGCTGGAAATTGGGATTCCGCAGGATTTTGTTCAGGGGAGAGAGGGAGGCAAAACTAAAAATTACAGTTCATTGCTTGTATTTTATTGATTTGTTATGAAACAGAAATTAGAATTTCAGGATGTGTAGTTCACGTGTGTTTCAGATGCTGCTTTCTTTCAATGGGGTAGTTCAAAATTGGTAACTTTAATTCATAACATTTCATGAGAAATTTAACTAATTTTTTATTACTTTCGAGTTATTGATGTGAAAGGGGATTAAAATCAGATCTAGCCTTCACACTGAAAATTTCTAGTTCTTGTTTTGTTTACGACAACATTTTTTTTTCCAGAATGAATGCGGATTGCTTGATCTAGTTTTTTGTCTTTACGTGAACCGCAGAACAAAATCATACTAGCATAACTAAAAAAATTCTTTTACCGAGGTCTATAAATTTTGTGTATCGTATGCAGATTCTATATATTACGTATCCACAAAACGTAAGAGTTCGACACAAAAAGCTGTATTCTACTCTTCTTAATTCAAAACAATATATGAGAGATATATTGAAGCGAAGTCTAGGCACATAGTCCAAAACATTTTCAAAAGTGGATGTGTATGGGCCAAACTAAATTTAGAGAGGAAAAGAATGATAAAATTCGTAATGGGGGGGGGAGGGGAATATCCGATTATATGTGCAGTATTTTCCATTTACTGCTGTAAAGCATATACATGTAATAGAATAAATCATCATCCTCATCCTCAAGCAGCCATGGGCTACGGAGGTCCAACCAGACCGTGCAATTTAGTTCTCCAAGCAAGTCTGTCCTGAGCTACATCTGCTACATCTGGCCACTGCACACCAATTCTAACAAGGTCCTGTTTGACATTGTCTGCCCACCGCATCCTAAGTCTCCCCCTCTTTCTGAGACCTCTAAGGCACACTGTTCATAATTCTATTCGCCAATCTATAATTATCCATACTGGCAACATGGCCAAACCAACGGAGTCTCTCTCTGCACAATATCCTGCTTAAAGGAGGTTGCCGACTCCTTTGCCTAACCTCATCATTAGTTACCCAAGATACTGCGTAAGCATCTAGAATCAAACGCATGAGTTAAAAATAAGTTAATGCATACATAAAAAAATTCTCAAATTTTTAATTCTTTTATTGTCCCAGAATTTTGAGGTGGGTAGCGACCTGGATTCTCTTCGAGTAGGTGTCTGTGATGATCTAGATCAGGAGTCAACAACATTTTTCATATCGTATGTCTATATCATTTTTGTCATTTTTTTTCGATAGCCACTTGCAACTTCACAATATTCTTTCTTCATATTATGTGTTATACATTGCACTTCTTAATTGTCATAATCAAGATTATTAAATCAGAATTTAGATCGTTATCATAGTGAATTAGTATTTATTATGCATTGCGCAAGCGGGCGGAAATAGTTCTGCGTACCACTCGTACTTTAGGTTTTCGTATCGTAGTCTAAATATTTGAACTCCCTAATTCGTAGCAATTCAAAAATGGTAGAATTTCTGTAGTTCACAGTTTCGAGCCCCAGCTGGGCCAGTGTTGAGATATATCTCCGCAAAGCTCCCTGCCGTGCCCTCGGTCAGTTGGAGAGGCCGCCGTCCGTCGGATGGAACGTTAAGCCGTGGCCATGTGGACGAGAGAGCTATACCCTGTACACGTTAAAGAACACTGTGGATAACCTTTGACGAGAAGCTACCATGTCTCCTTACAGCTCTCCAGTGGGTCCCCTCTCCCCAACCTTCTCTGAGCTCTCGGGGTCATTGTGACCTGGCCATTTAGACCATTGCGTGCACAAAAAGTGCCGCTCAGAGGTTAAACAATCCAACAACTCAACAGCGTGTGATCTTTTCTAAACTAAGCTTTTTTCTTTCTGTCTTAATTTAATTAGGTAGGCTTAATGAGTCTGTACCTAATTCATTTGTTACGTACAGTCGCTCAAAAAAGTATCCGAACACTATGTTTGATTACAGACACGAAGGTTGCCAGATCACTAATTTCTAAAAAAACGTTACCAGATATTTTTTCTGAATTCTGTAATCAACCATAGTGTTCGGATACTTTTTTGAGCGACTGTACTGAATTGCCACCCAATGAAAGCCCTCGTTTACATTAACGATGAGTTCGGGTACGCGTTCAGTCACAATTTAAATTTCTAATATTTTTGTAATTGCGAAAATGATAAATTAAAAGATTTGAAATAAATTCCTGTTAATTAAAATTTCAAACTTTTAATCAATCTTCAGTATCTGAAAACAAAAACCATTCAGGCTTTGATTTTTTTTATTATTCTATCTCATTAATAAATGTCTCTTAGTGTTTATAAAAACATAAGAGAATGTCTCTTAGCGTTTCCTAAAACATTTTCGCTCCATATAATATTAAACTGTTAATTTCGCCATCAAATATTTAAAACATTTTCAAGTTTGCAGTAGCCTATAATATGAATGATTAAAAAATGTTTAGCAGCATGCATTTCTAATATATATATATTTTACGATGTGGAACATAGCTCGAGTTCGAAAATTTGGGCCCGAACTTATCTCTAGTTTACATTGGCAATCATTGATTTTCTGAAACCACAAGTTGTTATACTGCACAGTGGGCAACTGAAATTTCTAACTTGGAAACTAAATTTTACTCCTATTTGACAACTTTCAAAGCAGGAAAATAGGACTCCAAGTTCGCTGCTTTCATAAAAGTTGTACAGTCGTTCAAAAAAGTATCCGAACGCTATGGTTGATTACAGAATTCAGAAAAAATATCAGGCAACGATTTTTTAGAAATTAGTGATCTGGCAACCTTCGTTTACAAGATCACGAATGTAATCAACCATAGCGTTCGGATACTTTTTTGAACGACTGTATTCTATTTGTATATTTCGAACAATGAACCGTAACTGAAGACAGTCACAAATTGAAATGACACTTTTTCTTTTCACCAAAATACACAACAAAGTCTGCAGTCTACGAAATCTAAGCACACAACTAAGTACACACTATGCAGTTACATATTTGTTAAAAAAAAACAACGTTGAACGTAAATGGCTTAAAAATTTCATTGAAGTTAAGGATAAAAGTTTGCCTCTATGGTAAGCTCGCTTCTGCTAAGAATATGATCTCTACAATAAAATAAGTTTGGAAGTGTTAGCAGTTATCACATAATCTAAAATTGAGTTAATAAAGTAAGTAAGTAAGTAAGCAGTAAACGAAAAAAACAGAAACAAAATCGTTCGCTGATTAGAAAACAATGCTGACAGATATTCCAAATGGAAGAAGAAATGAAAATGCTTATAGTTGATCATGAGGATGTTGAATGACATTAAAATCAAGCAAGCAAAGGTCAGAAAAGTGATTTGTAGCTAAACAGACAGGTCACACATTCATTGCAATCTTTTAAAATACCTCTTTGAAAATTTTCCCGCTTCTGAACAGTCATACAAAAGCAAGATGATTTAACACAGGATGCTTCTTGTATCAGTAGACACATTTCTAGTCTGAGGATAGGTAATACGCCTATCTGGCGTATTTCCAAAAGAGGTTCTCCTGTTTCGCTTCGTATTGGGAAAGTTTCTGCGTCCGATACTTTCTTCTTCCACATCTGTATTCGCCCACGACAAGTTTTGTCAGCGTTGAGATTTATCCCCGCCCTGCCCACGGTCAGTAGGGGACACCGATGGGCTTGGAAAGGCCGCCGTCCGTCGGATGGGACGTTAAGCCGTGGCCCCGTGTGCGGGAGAGCCATACCCTGTGCACGTTAAAGAACACGCTGGAGGGCCTTGACGGGAGACTGCCATCTGTCTCCCAACAGCTGTTCCAATGGGTCCCTCCCCCAACCTTCTCTGAGCCTTCGGGGTCCATGTGACCTGGCCATTTAGCCCATGGTGTGCAAAAAAGTGCCGCTCAGAGGTAAAACAACCCAACCCAACCCGACAAGTTTTGAACGCCGTCGAGTCTGTTTAGCTACTTCCCGTTTTATAATACTTAAGTATTATTTTGAGATTACCTATAAAAGTTAAAACTGATCATAATAAAAATACAAGATATAAATTAAACGGAAATTTATAAACTATCTCGTTTCAAAAACGGTATGGAAAATGTTTTAAAATATTTTAAATCACCCATGTCTCTATTAATATCGCAAAGGAGTTCCTTAAATTAGAAAGGATTACAGATGTTAAAAATTTAATTATATAAAGAAATTATGTAGTGCCACTTAATAATCAATGTTATTATCTTATTTATGACTTTTACTAAATATTAAAGGAGTGATTCTGTGAGAACCTTTTCTTCATGTTTTTTTTTGTTTTAGAAAAACTCAAATTATACTTCTTTTCTGCTGTAATTTAATTGAAATCTTGGTGACAAACTTCATTCGGCTGGGATATTTTGCCTCCTAGCGTGAACGTTTTTTGCACACTCTAAATAGCAAGGTCACAAGGATCCTCAAAAGCTCAGTACAGGATAGGGAAAAAGTATATTTTCCCTATCTTATAACGACGTAAAAGGCTCTGGGCGGTGTTTAAGAGAAAAAAGAAAGTTCCCGTGCAGGCATTCCATCATGTTCTTTAACATGATTAAGGTGTGGTTCTCTTGCATACCGAAACACGGCCTAAAGTCTCATGACGGACGGCAGCCTTTCGAATCTGATCAGTGTCCTCTTATTCATCAAGGGCAAAGCTAGGATTAGTGGAGAAAATTTCAAAGGGGACCCGAACCTGGAAAAACATCGTAATAAGATTAGGAGACTAGCACTCTGCCGATTCAGGGTTTTGTGGGCCTCTACTGATGAAAATGTATGTAAAACATTAATATTGAAAAAAATAATTAAAATATATTTAATATCAAGAAAATTACTTATACAGGTTAACTCAGGGTCATAGTTACCATAGCTCCAGTGATTTTGCCGAACCAGGGCCGGTTGTCGACATATATTTTTTTGTTTTAGAAGTGTTCCTTTATTACTTATTGATGGTGGTCTTTGATGGCTGGTCAATAAAAAAGGGCGCAGGGAAAGCGCCCGTTTCATACCTTTAAATATTTTTTAAACATTTTTTAACGATGGTAAGTGGCCCAGTAACGAAGTCTCGCGTTGGACGAGGGTGGCTCAATCAGTAGCTCGCCAGGCTCGTAATCTGCAGTTCCCAGGTTGGAGTCCCACCTGGACCAGCATTGAGATTTATCTCCGCAAAATTCCCCGCCATGTCGTCATCGGAAAACGGACACCGATGGGCTTGTAAAGATCGCCGTCCGTCGAATGGGACATTAAGACGTCACTCTGCGCGTTAAAAACATATTGAATGGCCTTGAATGGAGTCTACTATCTGTTTCCTAACAGCTGTCAGTGGGCCCCCTTCTCCGAGCATTCGAGGTCCTTGTGACCTGACCTTTAGCCCATTGTGTGCAAAAAAAGTGCCGCTCAGAGGTGAAACAACCCATCGAACCAGGTCTTGCACCAGGGTCCGGAGTCACCCTGCTACGCCACTATGTTTACTGTAATTGTCGACGAAGGGCAACCATATTTTTTTGTTTTAAGCACATTGCATATAAGAAAAAAAAAGGTTTCACTCAATGAAAAAATAAAAGTGGCTACTACTACTACTAAATTACGTGAGTGGTGCATAAAGCACAAGAATTATTATCTTTATGAAATTATTTCTTCAACGCAACTGAATATAAAAAAATGGCTGTCTGAAATTAAACTATCAAGACAGACAAGTCACTCATGAGAGTTGCTGAGAATAAAAAACGAAGCTTTATTACCGCTTTGAGTGACACTGAAAGACATTTTTAATATCCTTGGTCTTCCGTCCGCAATTTTTAGGGTTTTTTCTTGTGTACTTAGATGTGAATCGATTGCAAAGCAGAACTCCATCACTTTTTTGCCTCAGAGCATCTTTTTTCTTTGGTCTGCTGTTGAGAGACAAAAGGTAACCTGACAATCGTCTCTACAGTGCCGTGAAATTCCGAACAAATGTTTTCCCTCAAGTGGGAATATTTGATGAGACTTGCGGTTCGAAGAGCCCTTAAGAGTGTATCTTGCCATGGTAAAGCACCAAGAGGATTAATGTCACTGTCTAAGCAAAAAATGTGAATAAATCAGAGCTTGGAACGTGGCCAATTAGTCAGAATTTTCGCATTCAGAAAACGTAACCAGAGCGTCAATTCGTCAAATCAGTGTAGCGAATCCGTTTAAATTTGTAATAATATTTTGAGTGATGAAATTCAGATAACAAATCTTTATAACGAGGAAATTCTCAGAATTTTTGCCAGTAAAATGAGAGAGCGAGGGACGCCGACTAAAACGAAATATATGTCATCCAGTCCCCAACTAACGGACGAAATCTAGGCGTTCTTCGAAACATTCGTGCAGAGTGAAATCGTGTTATTCGGACACGAATTTCTCATAAGAAATAATAAAAATAGTGAGGATGCTTTTCAGAAGACTACCTGATTGACATAATTTTAATTTTATTTCTTTATTATGAATATACCTCTGATGAGTGGCCTCCCTTTTTAGTGGCTCGATTGCGTCGCTTCTCCCTCTCCTTCGTCCCTCCCCTCCTCTCTTCCTTTTAATTTTGTCTAAATGCGGACCTACTATGGTTAATGTCACGAGTTTTTTAATTACTTATGTATATTTCATATATGTAGGTAATTAATTTTTGGAAAAAATTGACAATGATAAAAGTACAAATAAAAAAAAGCTAAATGAAGCTTTATTTCAATTCATGATACATACAGTATATATGATTGATCAGTAATGAAGACTGAAAATAAAAAAAAAATGATTGCTATATAAATTTTTGTCGAGTAATGAAGCTGACTAACTGTATGTTTACATGGGTTTCTATTCTAAACGCGACAAATTATAATATTTAACCAATCAGGATTGGGTTGTTTTACTTCTGAGCGGCACTTTTTTGCACACCATGGGCTAAATGGCCAGGTAACAAGGATCCCGAAGGCTAAGAGAAGGTTGGGGGAGGGGATCCACTGGAACAGCTGTTGGCAGACAGATGGTAGTCTCCCGTCAAAGTCATGCAGCGTGTTCTTTAACGCGCACAGGGTATGGCTCTCTCCCGCATACGGAGCCACGGTTTAACGTCCCATCCGACGGACGGCGGCCTTTGCAAGCCCATCGGTGTCCCTTACTGACTGTGGGCAGGGTGGGAAATTTTGCGGAGATAAATCTCAACGCTGACCCAGCTGGGACTCGAACCTGGGAACTACAGGTTACGAGCCTGGCGCGTTACCGACTGAGCCACCCCCGCCCCAACCAATCAGGGTGAATTTGTATATGCACTGGTCAGCGACAATTAAAATGTTCTTTACTGTTTAGAAATTTATTTTCTATTATGTCTATTTGACCACACCAATATATGGGCAAATGGTAACTTTTATTTTCTGGAAGTGCTGAAATTATAAGCAAGGATAGGTCAGATCGGTGAGAGAAGGAACGATCGAAGGTATCTTCTTATACGGTAATAATATATTTGGTAATCGTGTTAATCGAAAACCAGCCCTACTTTAAAAATCGTGTTAGTAGCGGACTGGGTTTTATTAATTTCGTTTTTTTGTTGTTGTTGTTTACCATTAAAGTATATCTGTTTCCCGACTTTGCAGTTCGCAATTCATATTGCTGTGTACAGTAGGAAAATACGATTTTTATATCAATATTTCTGTTTTTTTCTTGCTCGCGACACTCCTAAACACATTCTACACTTTCTGTGGCAATCTAAGCTAATTTAGGCACAGCTTTCAACTTTTTGACATTACATTGGAAAAAAAATAATTAAAATAAATATTTTAATATCAAGAAAACTACTTATACAGGCTCACTCAGGGCCATAGCTCTAATGATTTCAATTCTTATATACGGATAATGAAAATAGTGCTTAGTTCCTAAGCACTATTTTCAATATCCATTGCAACCTTCATCCGGTGTAATCAACTCAATTTCTTCAAACTGGTTCTCTTCAGTTGCAGTTTTTGTTTCATCCTACAACGACATGAAGTATACATTTAGGGAATCACTGTTTTTAGAGACTGAGTTAAAAGGAACAACCGCAACGCTTCTTTTCATAATTGTTTATATTCATAATTAATAATTGTTGTTCATAATTTATTTATTCATGTTATCCTTTATTAAGATTTCAAAATATTTTTCCTATTTTTTAACAGCAGATTAACCGATCACACTTTTCCAACGATTAAACCCCTTCCTGTAGAGGGATCGGGGGGGGGGGGGTACACCAAAAAATTTTCAGACGGCGGTGACACCCAACCCACATAACCCCTTCCTGTAGAGGGAGAGGGGAGAGAACACACAAAAAAATTTCCACATGGAGCCTACACTCAACTCACATAACCCTTTCCTGTAGAGGGGTTGGGGAGGGAATATCAAAGAGAATTTCAAAGAGAATTGTGTGCAGAAAATTTAAAATTTTGGGAACTCTATAATGATATAGAGAGAGACTATTAGGTCAAAATATTAGTTAGGTATTCATAATAATTTGGCCAGGCCGTGTATGTTTTATTAGTACCACAACATAAACACCAAACTTTGTGTGAACCCTGCTCTTGTTTACATCAACCAATGTCATATATTTTCTAACGAAGTCCATGAAAAGCAGCCTGAAGCATGTCAAAGACTCCTAAACGTCCACCCGATGCCGATTCCTTCTACAGACACTTGGGGGTATTTGTATCCCAGGTTGGGAACTACTCTTCTATACTATTATATTGGTCTCAGCATTGCACGTTTCCATCTCTTAGATAAATTTTCCTCTTTTTAGATAACAATAATTAGAAAATGATTCCAAAATTCTTATTCCGTGAGAGAACGCTATATCGCCGAGGTTGATTCGACCTGAGCGTGATCCGTAGCCTTTAAGCAATCTGAAGCTTTTCGAGGGCAAGCAGGTTTTCGGCATTTGAGTCTTAATACGTTCTCATTTTTTCCTTTTTTTTAGATAGAGTGTAATACATAGAGAAACATTTATCAGCTAAAAGAAACACTCGAAGTTAGTCACGAAAATGGAGTCATTCAACTCACGCGATGCAGATAATTTGGACTCTCTTGAAGTAGGATTTACCTCACGCTATGTATAAAAAAATTGACACAGATATTAGTTAAAGATTTATTTCTTATTTTGCTGATGCATTTCAGTTGAAAGTAAAATAATGTATTCCGATATAGGTTCACGAAATTAAAGGTAGTACGACTGCATTATTTTTAAAAACCAGTTTTTTAGAGTAAGATGATACCAAAGGAGAGTTTTGCAACAGAAGTTTCCCAAATTAGGATTTAAATCGTTTTTCTTCCGTAAAGAGCGCTTTAGAATATCAGTATTTATCAAGTATACAATGACTAACATTGTCTCCAGCTTGCTTTATTGGATTTTACTTAAGCAAGAACAATAAAATCCAGTGCAGACAATGGCGAAAGAAATATATTGCAGTTTTTATGTCGGCGGTAACAAAACAGATATTACTTGTCAAAAGATTAGTCACCTTGACGCCGTTTTCGTTTATAACTGGAGTAGATTTCTATTCAACCGAACTCTACCTAATGATATTTGTGCCGTATAATAATTTAAATGTCTGGATTTCCGTTTCTCAATCCCAGGTTCGAGTCCCAGCTGGATCAGCGTTGATACTTATCTCTAAAACTCCCCCTCCTGCCCACGGTCAGTAGGGGACACAGATGGGCTTGGAAAGACTGCCGTCCGTTGGATGGGACGTTAAGCCGTGGCCCCGTGTGCAGGAGAGTCATACCCTGTGCACGTTAAAGAACACACTGGATGGCCTTGACGGGAGGCTATCATCTGTCACCCAACAACTGTTCCAGTGGGTCCACTCCCCCAACCTTCGGGGTCCTTGTGACCTGGCCATTTAGCCCATGGTGTGCAAAAAAGTTCCGTTCAGAGGTAAAACAACCCAACCCAAAATCAGTTTCTCAAACACACAAATTAAAATTGGATATCGCAGCACAGCTTAATTTACTAAATATCGCGGGTTTTTTCTCTCGAAAGTTCCTTTCCTTGGACAGTCAGGAATATCTTCGCACAAGTTGTTCGATAAAACGTCATTTTCGCTTTTATCGCAATCAGCTCATTCCTGAAGCTTTCAGTTTGTTCCGTTTTTCATTTCTGTGAAAAGTTCCGTTTTTCATTTCTGTAATTCTTTTCAATCCCATCTTCAGCTTCTGTAAATGTGCCGCATCTGGATGGAAAGCGTCAGTTTCTGTAACATCTGTCGAGTTTTACGAAGCAAGATTTACGCTTTTCAACGAATCAAGAAAACTGTTTTGAGTTCCGTGTCAATTCAACGTGCTTTCAATAGACAGTGGCCATATCAAGGGACGGATTAAGGGGGCGGGGAGGAGTGGAGGCGCCTGGGCTCAAAGATAGAAGAAAGCGGGTTATACACACTCGGATATTCCTGATAGTATAAATTCCCTTTATCACGCTTCTAGAAACTTGATTTTAAGTATGGTTTAGTTACTTAAGCTTCTATATCAAACTATATATTTAATCACACTTTCCTACTTTTTGTGTGTGTGTGTGTTTGTGGGGGATGGGGACTGACTATCCTTAATCCGTTCCTGATTTAAACCAAGGATGGGCAAATTCTGATCCATTAGAAAATTCCATTCGGCCTACCAAATGTTTTGAAAAAAGCTCCTATGAAATATTTCACTGCCTAATGTATTGTATATACCAGTCACTCACCTAATGAATGTGTTAAAGCCCGGATCTAGGGAAAAAATAAAGTGGGGGGATTCCATTGAAGTATAACATTTTTACCTCCGTTTTAGACGTTTCAAAACCTTTCTTACACAATGTGTGATGTAGAAGTTTTATAGTATTTTGCCACCATTACTCTTACTAGCATTTTCAAACGGGGTGGTCACCATCCCCTTGCACTCTACACCCCCCCACTAAATCCAGTCCTGAATGTGTCAACACTATTGTAATTGATTTCAGTTACGTGAAGGTAGAATTAATTTTAACGAAATCTTTTTTTTGCACTATGTACATAAAAAATAAAAAACACTAACAAAGACAAGTCTTAAAACAAAATACGTTGGGATTTTACTTCCAATCAAATGGGATAGCTCAGTCGGTAGCACGCCAGGCTCGTAATCTGTAATTCTCAGGTTCGAGTTACAGCTGGGTCAGCGTTGAGATTTATCTCCGCAAAACTCCCTGCTCTGCCAAGCCCATCGGTAGGGGACACCGACGGGCTTGGAAAGACAGCCGTCCGTCGAATGGGACGTTAAGCCATAGCCCAGTGTGCGGGAGAACCATACCCGGTGCACGTTAAAGAACGCGCTGGATGGCCTTGACCTGTCTACCTCTGTCGGCTTCTCTGAACCTTCGGGGTCTATGTGATCTGGCCATTTAGCCCATGGTGTGCAAAAAAGTGCCGCTCAGAGGTAAAACAACCCAACTTTCCAATCAAAATCTTTTGTACACTCTTATTGTAAACAATCTACACTAAAATTTTATAGCACCAAACATTTGTCCTCTCCCAGAAAGTTGCAAAAACTTGAACGCTAAAAATAGGCGAATGTAAGAAGACTGAATACCAATTAGTTTAATTTTTATAAATGTTTATTTTCAGAAACTATCAAAGAAAGCTGAAATGCCGTTTCCAATACACAGAAAAAAAATAGTTTTTGTTTTTTTTGCCCCACAAATAAATTTATGGATGAGCTACTAAACAGCATTAATTAAATTGTAGCTTTAACCTGTTATATGAAGCCGTTTAATAAAACAAGTATGCACATTTAGATGGTAAAGTGCTGTGGTCAAGGAAATTACTTTGAGAACCACGATTTGTCTCCCGAGGGGAAAAATTCAACTTTTCTTTTGCTCTATGGAAAAAAAAAGGATTCCATATTTTCCCATAGGTGATTGGGTTTTCTAGTTCATGATTTAACTTCCATGATTTTAACATTAGTGAAAGCAAGCGTTTATAAAACATTAATTTGAGTAGTGTGCACCGGTAATATTTGAACGGACTTTTTCTATCCCCACCCAACAACACATTCCCCTACGCTTGACCCTTCAACTAACAACTCCTTTAGGGGCGGGGGTGGCTCAGTCGGTAGCACGCCAGGCTCGTAATCTGTAGTTCCCAGGTTCGAGTCCCACCTGGGTCAGCGTTGAGATTTATCTCCGCAAAATTCCCCGCCCTGCCCACGGTCAGTAGGGGACACCGATGGGCTTGGTAAAGGCCGCCGTCCGTCGGATGGGACGTTAAGCCGTGGCCCCGTGTGCGGGAGAGCCATACCCTGTGCACGTTAAAGAACACGCTGGATGGCCTTGACGGGAGGCTACCATCTGTCTCCCAACAGCTGTTCCAGTGGGTCCCCTCCCCCAACCTTCTCTGAGCCTTCGGGGTCCATGTGACCTGGTCATTTAGCCCATGGTGTGCAAAAAAGTGCAGCTCAGAGGTAAAACAACCCAACAACTCCTTTAACCTTCAACCATCGTGTTTTTTTTTATCATCTAGAACTTTTAGAACAGCCCATTTCTAGAACCTCCATTCTCTAGTTGTATTTTGAAAATTGTTTTGTACATAAGAAATGCTAATTAAATTGATATAGTCTTAAATCATATTTATTCATTCTCGTGTTTCTGGATATTCATCATTAGCAGTTCCCAAAGCGACAGACTCAACATCCACCTGTCCGTCTTTTCAGGAAAGAAAGTGTTGAACTTATAAATAAGACAGACTAGTTGCTAAACTGTTCAAAAAGCTGTGTGCAGTTTGAAATGTTAAAATTAATCGAGGATTATTTGAATTCCAAAATCGGTGCAAGTGGATCATTAATTTTAGTCCAAATGAAGCTAAGCAAATAAGCCGGTGGAAAAAATATAATCGAAAACGTGCTATTGCTGCTGCTGTCTTTGCTAGGATATGCATATGTCATTAGTGCACCCAAGGGCAACAGGACATTGGCTCCCAGAAGCTCTAACCCCACCATTCTGAAGATTAAAAAAAATCTGAATGAAAACTAGGAGTATGTAGAAGAAAAAAGTATTCAGAGAACTGAATACTTTTCTGTTGTTTTTTTTTACAAATTTTAATTTTGAGAAATTATGAAGCAAAAGTAAGTGGTATGTTGCAGTTTTCCAGAAATAATAGCCGTCATTATTTTGCGTTCCTCTCTTCCTTCCATGAGTAAATTCCGGAGTGTGTAACTGAACAAACTATTCAAATTGCAGCTGGAAGCTGTTGAACCAAAGAGTTTAATAAAATAAGGGGATTTGAATTTAAAAGTTTTAGCAACGAATCTGTCAATTTTCGTCAATACTGAAGCAATTTCTGAAGACGAGCAATGATACTAATGAAAGTTTCAGTTTAATAAATACTTATTACTTAGCAAATATTACTAAGTAATTAGCGGATTTTAGAGGTCCAGGGGACTAATGACAAAAAAAGAAAAATCTTTCGGGAAGAACAGCATGATAGTCTGTGATGTAAACCAGGTATCCAAAAATTTTCTGATCTTTTACAAACCATTAATTTTTAACTCCCTCTGTTTCCAACTATTAATTTCTAATAATTCATGGAAATTAAAATAATTTTACCTGTATAACACAAATTGAAAGCTAGATGGCAGTATCGTTCCCATTATCGGTTTGTAGGGGCGCTCCCAGTATCACATTTTGGAGGGGGCGGAGCAGTGAGCAACTCTTAGAAACAAAACTCTTTGGAATTGTGGAATGATTCATTCTGACTCATTCTCTTAGCCTTTGCGGTGGCTAGGGCACCCCCTCCCTAGACCAGAACTCTCGCTTTGACAAAATCAAACGCCCCCAAGTATTTCTAAAACGTTCCCGTTCGCAAACACTGCTCTAGGCCGCGGGGTTAAAAATTTACTATTTTCACTATGGAGGGAGACTTTCATAAGTAAACCTACCTGCAAATTCTCTTAGCATCTCTTTAGTGATTAAGTATTTTCTTGCAGTGTTCTTAATTCAGCATTTTAATTCCTATTTTCATAAGTAGTGGATTTAGAGATCCAGGGACCCTAAGCGAAAGGATATTTAGGGGGCCTAAGAGGAATAACATTTAGGAGCCCTATGGTATGCAGTTGAAATGATCTCTACAATCATGAAAGCCTTTTTAATTTTTTCATGCTATTACTTAAAGAGCAATTTACTTTGATAATAATAATCAAAAATACGATACACTAATCAAAACATGAAATTCAAAGAACGTTTTGTCTTAAGCGGCCGCTTAATCCCCTTATCGGCAATCCGTCACTACATTTCACCCCCTGAAAAAAGAAACATCTCCCCCCTCCTCATTAAAAACTGTTCCTCTCTCATTTCAGTGCCTGTGAAAAATACCGTTCCGAAGCGAACAAAATAGATCAAATAGCAAAAATACAAATAAAAAGACACCAATTTTTCCTGTAACTCTTCTGGGAAACAATTTTTTAAAGTTTAAAAACTTTTCTGACCTTTGAAGAACTTTTAATATCAGCATATTTGCTGAAGAAATGGTTTTGTGCAAAAGCATATTTTTTAATCAATGAAAAATTATTTGTGCAGTTGTAAAGATGCAATAAAAGACTAACAAGTGAGTAAGTGTAATAAAGAGCAAAATGTGTTGGTATTTATACTCATGCGACATGCGAACATTCGGGCATTTTCATTATGAATAATTGATACTAGAGTAATAATAAACAAGAGGCTACTAGGATTGAGGCTCCTTAGGCGTAGCTAAATAACAAAGGGAACTAGAGCAAGTGGCAAAGCAAAGGTTGACTAAATTGCAAGCAAAGTGCACCTAAAAGGAAGCAAAGTATCTTACCTCTACAACTGTCTGTTGCACACCAGAAACACAAGTGTATTGAACACACAGAAAATACAAGAAATAACATAAACTCATTACGTTAGTTTAAAAAGAAAAATCATCTTAACTATTTACTGGATTTAAAATACACTAATTTCGAGTGTTAAAAAAGCACAGTCAATACTAACACTTCTTTTCGCAAACTTATTCAGCATTAAATCATCGAATTGTGCGATAAAGGCTACAACAAAAAGTACATTCATTTTCAATAATATAAAAATTCTGTTAATATCTTGGACGTAGAATAAATCAGAATATCACATAACATTTGACAGAGGGCAAATAAAGAGCAGCTAGATGATGAGAATAATGTTAGAAACAGTAATAAATATATTAAGTAGCACTACAAAAGCGATTTCAGTTAGACACATACTCATGGTCTTCCCAAAAAGACGCTCGTCTAAATTACGTATATTTCCTGAAATATGCGAAATATGGAATAGATAAATTACGTGTATTTCCTGAAATATGGAATAGATTTGGGTATCAAATAAGATTTGAGGAATTGTGCTTCTGCTGCTCTAACAGCAAACAAAGCTTTGGATATCTTCAAAGAGCAATTTTACGATCGTTCTCTCTCAAATAGATTTTTTGGATATTGATGGTCCTGGTCACCGTATTCCTCAGATGTAAATCTGTGCGATTATTTCCTATGGGGATATCTTAAGGAGAATGTTTACAGAACCAACTCACACACAGTTGACGAATTGTGGCATGAAATCTCGTTAATTGTGATCGTCATCAATTGATGTTTAGAGATGGTATTGGATGAGGATGCTTCGCCTATTGCGAATGTTTCCTTTTTACTTTTTAAAAATTTAACTTTCCAAGTTTTCTAATGTCGAAATAAGTTTTGTATGTCTGTGGTGTAGCCGGTTTTTTTTGAGGGCATTGAAACATTTCGTTAACTTTTTGTTAACGTTAATGCCCCGAATTAATTATTTAAAAACACTATGTCTCCTATGCTATGCTACTGACAGGCCCTTCCTTAGGTAGGGTCGAGAGTGGGCTACAGCGAAAAATAAAAATTAGTCGACAAAAAATAGAAAATATACAAAAAAAGATGAAGAAAAAAAAACCTACCTTATGAAACCCTCCCCCGAGATTTCTAAGTTCAAAGAAACAAGGGCCACCGCAAAAATTTCTTGCTTCGCGAACGCTAAGGGAATTTTAGTGCTCGGCGACTGACTATGGATTTCAGAAAATACACATATTTTAAAATTGGAGC
This sequence comes from Ryuthela nishihirai, assembly GCA_038380435.1. Taxonomy (NCBI): domain Eukaryota; kingdom Metazoa; phylum Arthropoda; class Arachnida; order Araneae; family Heptathelidae; genus Ryuthela; species Ryuthela nishihirai. Next base: position 56,074,706 of record JAWZYU010000012.1, read on the forward strand.
ATTTTTTTGTGGGATACCCTGTATAAAGTAATTATGAAATCGAGTTTCTTTTACCTTATTCGGTTCTTGACATTGGGAAATAATTTCTAAAATGAAAAAGTTATTTAAAACGTGAGATATTTGCAAAGTAGCTTAGAATATCATTACAGAATGTTTCAATTGTGTTTATTACGTGAGCTAGTTTTACAACTTGTCCATTTAACAGGAAACGTCAAAAGAGAGGCCTGTTCACAGCAGCGTGAATTGGGAAGGAAACAGTTGACGAAGAACTTGATGCGTTAGATGAAGTTGTCAGTCGATGAAAACAAAAATACGTACTTCTTTTGGTTTCATTAATGCTGTTATTGCGATATCAACCTGAAAATGTCGTTTGCATGAAAAGGTGAACAGAATACATAATTAGAAACACGAAAAGCTCTTGTTTCTGAATCTCATAAAGGATGGGAAGAAATGATGATTGCACAGCAACGTTGCGCGTCAACTTATAGAGAACGTTTTAAAAGTTGTATTTGAATTGTGAATTTGTTAAAATATTAACAGAATGACATAGAATTTATTACTTCTTTACTGTAACTCTCATTATGCTTAAAATTTTGATAAAAAGGGTTATTATTTGAGGTAGGATATCGGACTTTCTTTCACATAGTTTATGAACGATATGAACTATAAAAATATCAAATTCAAATATAAGAATTTCACATTGGACTACAGAAATACATTAAGAAATTTGTCTTTTACTTATCTCAGTCATAAACGATGTAAGTTGTTTAATTTTTTGTCCAGTCTGAATATTACTTTCAATTTGATGAATGGATTGTTTCTAGCTGTTACCATTTTCTCTTATGAAATAAGAGGAAAGTATTGTAATCGCAAAAAAACTACCTCGAGTTTTTTTTTAAATTAAGGTTGCATTTTAAGTGTTCCTGACTCCTAGAAGTTTTTATAAGAGCTTCTAGTGCAATGATGGCGAACGTATGGCACGGCCTGCCCACGGTCAGTAGGGGACACCGATAGTCTTGGAAAGGCCGCCGTCCGTCGGGTGGGACGTTAAGCCGTGGCCCCGTTTGCGGGACAGCCATACCCTATGCACGTTAAAGAACACGCTGACAGGAGGCTACCATCCTTGACAGGAGGCTACCATCTGTCTCCCATCAGCTGTTCCAGTGGGTTCCCTTCCCCCAACCTTCTCTGAGCCATCGGGGTCCTTGTGACCTGGTCATTTAGCCCATGGTGTGCAAAAAAGTGCCGCTCGGAAGTAAAACAACCCAACCCGTATGGCACGCTTGTCAAGTTTGTTGGCACGCGACTGGGAGGTGAAAAGAAATATTTGTCTATGGCTAGTGTAGAGACTTGTCTATGGCTAGTGTAGAGACTTGGGGACAATGATCCTAGAAATTCAATGCATATTATGGATGAATCACTGGTAGCAAGACGGCGACATCCTTGCTATAATTAGTTACTTATTATTAACTTAAATAGGGTGGTCATCATGGGCGTCCGCAGAAAATTTTCCAGGGAAGGGGGCAAAATTTAGAGACAAATAATTACATCAATAAATTTTTATTTAATTTTTTAGGTTTTTTTTCACAAGTAGATTATAGAATACAGTATTGCATCAATACAAAAGCACATGCATAATGTATATAAATTAATTACGTTTAAATTGTTACGATTATAATTTGTGGAATTTTTTACTCGATCCCAGGGGGGCAAGTGCCCCGTTTTCCCCCCCTCTGCGGACGCCCATGGTGGCTATACATTATAAAGATCTCGTCAAATAACTGATTACACATTGTGCAATATGCTGCAACATATACAAAATCTATCATTTATGAAATGTTCATTTCCTTTAAATCGCTTCTCTATATCTTAAAATTTAAATTCTGGTTTCTGTTTACTGCTAACTCTGTGAGAGTAATTTTGCTTTCTCAGCGAATGAAAATTCATTTTCATTCTGATAACGGTGGCATTGCTTCAGCGATGAGCTGGGCGGAGTAAGTGAAAAGTCGCGTGTCATTCAATGATTTTGGTTATGATAAATAAATGTTTTCTCTTTTATAACGACGAATCTAAAACTTTTTTTTTTATATTTAAATCCTTAGTATTTTGTAGCATCTAGTTTCAAATGTATGATAAACGGATATTTAACCTTAGCTATTATAAATGATATTTTATTAAAGTATTTTGTTACGTTGCCACACGGGCTAGAAAATGCGTTCTTATTTATGGAATTTTGGCACGCGAACTCGTAAAGGTTCGCCATCACTGTTCTAATGCCTTGAAGGGGTCAAGCTCATGGGAGTCGTAAGAGCTGTTGGGAAAGTCCACTCCCCCTGCAAAAATTTCTTTAAATATTAATTTGCATTGAATATTATCAGGAGTACAAAAAATTAATGTTTTTTCTTTAACGAAACGTAAGTTTAATTTTTTCCCTTTTGTTTTAAAAAGCATATAATTTATTTCTGCTTATTAATATGGGAAATGTTTTCTACGTATATTTTTAATAGGTTTTCACTTATTTTCGCTTTTTTTTTCGGCATTCTTAGTTGTAATATTGTATGATATATATATCGCAACTGCACTCAAAACCTAAATATTTCTATTCTGAAACACTTATTTGTTTTTTGTCCCGCTCTCTTCCCCTAGCAAAAATTCCTGTCAACGCCAAAGGTCAGGCCATTGAATTGAAACTCTACATTTAGCTTAAATAAATTTTTTTATTTTTACATTATTTTACAGTATTTTCTTTTGGTGCTGGTTGCCCTGCGAATTCGTACCTAACGACGAATAATTGCACGGTCTTAGGAGTTGTCCCTAAAATTACGTAATGTAATTTTTTATGTTTCTTTACGTGGGGTTCTGAGGTGGCGATATGCAGCATTAAAATGCTACACTTATTTCTATATTTAGCAATTTTATCCTCACTTTCTAATGACAAAAATTAGTAATTTATTTCGTTACCACTCATAATTAACTGTTATTAGTGTATATTCGCTTTCTAGGCTGACTATTAAAAAACCCTTACAAATTACTATTGTAAGACCCTTACAAAAGAAAATGATTTTGGGAAGATCTGGCCCAAAGAGTAGTTAACCAGCTCAGGTGGACAACCCGATATCATTCCTTGCAGCACCGCCTTTAGCAGCTAGCCATAATTCTCATTTTCTCACTAAGATTTAAATTGTGTGGGCATCTTGCTTTGCAGTTCTCTATCTGACTATTGTTTGCTTTTTTATTGCCTTTTATAAAAGCACGAAATAGAAAAATTTATTTATTAAGCTATATAATATTGTAAAATAATCTAAAATTAGCTGCTGTTTCTTTAAACCTACCTCTTTAATTGCACAATTTTAGTCATATATTATTCTGTGGAATGAAATTAGTTGGGCGGATGCTCGGCAGAATCGCTGGCATTACTTTTGTGCTATCATTAGCATATATGGAAGTCGTTTATCTGTGTTAGCAACTTAATCTGTGATCTGGCCAATCTTTATTGTAGGAGAGAAGGGTTAGAATCAACTAAAACAGCGTTACCCAATTTAGCAACGACTCCTTGCCGAAATTCCCGTACATGTCATCTGTTAAGTCATCAAAACTCCTTGTCTGTTCATACTTTTATTTTATAAGCTAGGGTGTTCTGATAATCGGTAGCAAGTAGAGACCCTATATAGGTAGAGGTTGGCCATCTCAAAATTGGACGCCATGTTTTGTCGTCTCTCGGATTGTTTAGCATGCAGAGCTGAATGGTATTGCACGGTACTTTTGGATTCCAGAAAAAGAGTACGGTAATATTTGATACAGATTTCAGTGTTCATGATTGGAAGCACTTTACAAAATGTCTAAAAAAAGGAAAAGTAAATTTTAGGGCTTTTAAAAAAAAGTTATAATTTCGCCTTCTGTAGACATCGAACTTTTTTTTTATACAGATAAGTAAAAAATTCTTTTTGTGTTGGATAGATATTAATGATATATTACGATCTGCATTTTTCGAATCTCCTAAAAGTTATAACTGCGCTCTCTAACGGTGGAAAAAGTTGAAAATTCCAAAATATCAAATGAATATTCCAAATGATGTAATTAGGTTAGAAGTTTGAAATTTTGGTGTTGAAATGTGAAGGTTACAAAGTTACCATTGGCAGCAATCACTTGACCTTTTCACCCAGGGGGGAGGTGAATGCAACTTTTTTTTTGTTTTAACAGAAAACTGTGTTTTTAGACATAAATTAAAAATTCTTTTGGGTTGGACAAGCATTCATGAAATATTACAATTTGCATTTTGCGGATTTACCAAAAGCTATGACTGCGCCCTCTGGCGGTGGAAAAATCGAAAAATCCCAAAATTTCAAACGAATATTGTAAACGATGCAGTTATGCTAGAAATTTAAAATTTTGGTGGTGGAATGTGACAGTCTTGAAAATTTCATTGACAACAATGAGTTGATCCTAAGCCCAAGAAACGGAACGGTTTTGTTTTAAGAGATAATTGGAAATCTCTTTTTAACTAATGAAATGTAATTCGCATTTTCAAAGGTAGTTTTAATTTATATCATTAGAGATCACTAAATACTGAAACTGCAAAACTTTTAACGAATATTTCAAGTGATCTGTTTATGGTAGAAATTTCTGCGTGTGGAATTCTGTTATGGTAGAAATTCCACTGACAGCAATGATCTCCCTACTATTTTCAGAGGAGCGTGAGAAAAGCAACTTTTTAAATTTAAAAACTAAAAACCAAATACTTTTTATGTTTTATAATTACTAATAAAATACTACTATGTGCATTTTCCCCATCATACATTAAAAAAAATAACCCCTCAAGCAGTTGCTTGTATAGAGATTTGACAGGAGCTTGTTAGTTTATACGCCATAGTAGAAAGTCCATGAGAATGGCGGGACCTCAGCAGAAAAACAACACGAACATCCATAATTAAAACTTTTAAGGAGTGAAAATGTAGGAAAAGGAAAAACTTCATTCTCTTTGAAAACGAGATTCCCATAAGCGCCAGAGGCGATATGAGTTCTTCTAGTAATTTTACACATTCAGTACCCTCTGGCAGTGGAAATTCGAACTACTGCATAATTCTACACTCTGCTGTTTATAAATATATCAGTAGAAAAAAATTGCCCTATACCCAGTTTTTGTAATTAATTTACTTTTGCAATAATCAATCTCATTGCAACAATTTTGCTTGACCTTTGTTTCTGCCTTTTTAAAAGCAGCTTGATTTCTGTTGTCCAAATTATCATAGGAAACACGATATATTAGTTTCTAATTAATATTATGACAGTTTGGAAGCTGAAATTCTGAGCTAATTTCTTTTAATATTTATGAAACAATGCTTTTTAACGTTGGACATTTTTGAAGTTTGTACATTTATTGAACTTTACGAAAATATTTTTCACACATTATGGACATGTTATAAATTTCGGCACTAGCCTTCGTCAGTTTTCTTTTTAGCTTCTCAGTGCTTTTAGTGAAGCATACTCAATCTCCTTAACTGCGAAAAACAAGTTTTTTACGGAAAAATGTCACTAGAAATAAATTGAAGATCTCGCGCAAATCTTTCTGATTCTCGATTTTCACAACATTCTTTTAATGTTTAGAGTTATTAAGTTGGAAATATTTAACAACAAATGCTGCTGTTATACCAATTTTAATATTTTCAAAATTAATTGAATGATTATACAAACTTCTAACGCAACATTTATTTTAGCAAGTGAACTTTAAAAATAGCATTTTACACCAAATAAATGTCATTACCTCAAGTGACATATTTCTATATAAGTGAAAGTTTCACGGGAATTTCGATTTACAAAAATATTTCTTCAATAATATAGTGAAGCTAGAATATTTAATAGTGGCGTCGCTTTTAAATGTCCTTATAGGAATATATTTTTTTTCAAAATACACGAAAAGAAAAATCATTATTGAACCTACAAAATTACACTTATTTCAGCAAAGGATACAAGGGCCAATGTGTTTTAATTAGCTTTAGATTAATTCATGTGAAAAATGTTTATTCTGCTAAGCCAACTTCCACAATATTTTAAATAGCCAAGAATGTGACAAAAACATGATTTCAGTGAGAGCTTCCATTTATCTTCAAGGGCATTAATCCTTAAAAAAAAAGGCTAATATTCGACGCTATGAAGTTACAAATTTGTTTTCTATTAGCAAAATGAAAAAATTCCGGATGATTTGGTAAAGCCAGAGCTCTGGAAACTATTCAGAAAATATTATTAATACTTAGGCAGTAGAAATAGATTCGAATGTTAAGAAAAACTACACTTTTCGAGATTTTAAGTATAAAATTAAATTCAACCTACTTTGCACAAACGAGCTGTTGGTTTCCAGAATTCACATTTCACTTTAATTGCCCAGATATTTCTTCTTATGTGATCGTTTGGGACAGCTTTCATCAATATCCCTTTCTTTGTAGAATTAGTGCAGCCGAAAACATCACAATGTGGTATTTTAACAAACTTAAAAACATAAGTTTATCGAAAAAAAACAAATGAGGATTATAAAATAAAAAAATAAATATATACCCCCTCAAGCAGCTGCTTGCCACAGAGGTCTGACAGGATCCTGTCAGTTTATATGCCACAGTAGAAGTTCTGAGAGGATGGCAGGACCTCAGCAGAAAAACGACACATACATCCATAATAGACGATTTATATTAAAACACAGCGATCGAATTCAATATAGAACCAACACACGCGTAAACGTTACCTGCAATTATGACAGAGCTAAGGAACAATCCAAAAATCAAGCCCAGAAATGGCGCCCATGAGACACGTGACAGCGGCAGCCAATAGAAATCGACATCGTCGTTTGCCAACCTCTCTCTATATAGGACCACTAGTAATAAGTTTCTCCATATTGCTTTTAAGGTAAATCTAACTTTTTCCGCATTATGTCCATCAAGTAAATGGATTTTCAATTTCAACAGTACATGCCTTTGGATTTACAACTAACAAGGAAATTATTAGCAACATTTCACTGTCAGATATAAATTCTAGGGCATGAAAGGGCTATAATTGAAAATCCATTTGCACAGTAGTAAATTTATATGTTTCTGTAAGCTCAGTCGCTTTTTTTATTCTTTGTTATCATTACCTTTAAGTACTTCTGTTCGTTCCATGCTTATTTCTCTCATTTTATATTTATATAAATAGCAATGCATTGGTTAACAGACATATAAAATGAAATTTATTGATAACATATATAAAGACTTTGCATGATAGAACAAATGCTGTGAGTCAATTCAATCTATTCCTGCACATATTTTTCCACAGTCGGAGTGTAAATAGGTGTCTCTTACTTTGCAGTTTATGTAGCCAAAAAACGTTTCAAATATTATTTTTACATAACGAATTTTTACAATTTTTTTGTAGACAAGCATTTAATTTTTCCCTAATGGAAAAAATTTACTTTGCATTTTAAAGTCCTCAATGCATTTAATTCTAATAAATCATGTGATGTACAGACACAAATTTTAAATTAGTTTGCAGAAAAGCTACTTTGAAGTAAATTACCAAAGCTACAGTAATTCGGGTAAGTTTATTTTTTGCTAAAGCGATGAAGCGAGGAAATGCAATATTTTTCTCCTTTTCTTATCTTGCATTTATTTCTTGTCCATTTAATGCACACCTAGAAGATTGTTTAAACAGGTTTAATTCTATAATAATCTGTTCTATGTCCATTTACAGTCCTTATTCAGAAATATATATATATATACATAGTTCCATTTACAGTCCTTATTCTGAAATATTGGAAAAGTTAAAAAAACAAATATTCTCAATCTCAATTTCTTTGGTTATTCCACTATTTTTAAATCAGCAACTGATGTTTTGAACGTACGCGTCAGCAGGGGATGGGGGAAGTCGGGTAGTTGCCTCCAGGAAAAATTTATCAAAAACTTAATTTAAACAACAAAAATCCCAACAAAAAATCAAAAACTTAATTTAATAACTTTTTTGTTTAACGAAATGCAAATCTTGTTTTTTTTCTTCTCATATCATTTACTGCTATTTATTATTAGGAAAAAACTTTTTTCACAGATATTTTTAATAAAGATTACCTTTTTTCGTTTTCTTCTCGGGTATCATTAGTTGTATCATGGTATGATATACGCATGATGACTGTATTTGCCACTGCACTCGTTAATATACGGTTCGATCTCAATACGTATTTCGATCTTGAAACATTGATTTATTACACTCTACACAAAGAATCATTTTCTCCTCCAGGAAAGAATTTTTTACCCTTCATTTGGAAAAATTTCTGCCCCAACGCCCATGGTTTTGATTACTACGGTTATTACGTTACCTGGCACTGTTTACACAGGCTACCCGTACTTTTACATCACCAATGATCACGTTCGATCTGGTGTCCCTGTTGGCAATTGCTCTACAGCTCACCTTCTACTATAGCAGGCTTCTGTGAAGCACTCTCATATCTAATTAATCTGATTCCATCAACAGTCTACGGTCGACGTTTATCCAGCGCCTGTTTCAAAACTCCATGGGCGAAGCATTCGATGACTTCACAGGAATTACGTCGAATGGTATAGCGCGGATACTGGTTTCCTCTGCCATCCGTTGAAGGTATAACGTAGACACTAAGGTTATGACTCGAAGCTTTCTTTTGTTGCAACCCTACAGTGTTGACGTACAATCGCTCAAAAAAGTATCGGAACACTATGGTTGATTACAGAATTCAGAAAAAATATCTGGCAACGATTTTTTTAGAAATTAGTGATCTGGCAACCTTCGTGTCACGTGATTACAGAATTCAGGAAAAATATCTGGAGCGTGTACAGCAACTGTACACGCTCCAGTTACCGTTCACAGCAAACTGGAGCGTGTGCAGTTACTGCACACGCTCCAGTTTGCTGTGAACGGTAACTGCACACGCTCAATATTTCCGTGAGTGAGCCCACAGATCCAGGTCTTTGTGAGCTCACACGATCCAATTAGTGATCTGGCAACCTTCGTGTCACGTGATTACAGAATTCAGGAAAAATATCTGGAGCGTGTGCAGCAACTGTACACGCTCCAGTTACCGTTCACAGCAAACTGGAGCGTGTGCAGTTACTGCACACTTTCCAGTTTGCTGTGAACGGTAACTGCACACGCTCAATATTTCCGTGAGTGATCCCACACGATCCAGGTCTTTGTGAGCTCACACGATCCAATTAGTGGATTCATTCCAAATCCACTTCACAGGAATGACCTCGAATGGTATAGCGCGGATACAGGTTTGCTCTGCCATCCGTTTAAGATATAACGTAGACACTGAGGTAAAACTCGAAGCTGTCTTCTAGAGCTTCGAGCTGAAGAGGTAAAATTCTCTTGAGCCGGGTAGGATCTGAAACCACGACCTCTTGATGACATATGAGGTGCTCTAACCACTGAGCTACAGGCCGCTGATCCCAACCCGCTCAAGACAATTTTTCTCTCTACACTCACTTTGATTCTGTTACATAAAATAGTTTGATAGTGGATAGATACTCAGTAAATAAAATGTGCTCAGTTTCGTCTTCCCATAGTAGTTTTGAGGCTCACTTCATCTGGCAAACCTAACTGTAGCTGTTATTCATAATAGATGCATTTGGATAATGGTGTAAATAGCACAATGTGTTTATATTTTCATAGCGCATAACTGTGCCTATCTATGCACACTTTTCTTCTATAATCATTTTTTGCCTCTCTCTGAAAAGAAAGCCTTGTTTTTGTCATAGGCAGACTGATGATCGAGCTGATGATTTAAAATTTTGTTAGTACTATATTTTTATATTTGTATTCACACTTTTTTTAAAACTTATTTTGAGATTTTTTTTACGTTTAATTATAATTACATTTAATTGTAAGCACAGTTCTTCTATCTAATTTCCTTATAAAAGACTTACTACACGCGAAACACGAAGTATAAGGATCGCCAATGAAGTTTTCAACGCTAAAATGCAACGCTGGGATACAGCAAAAGTACATTCTAACGTTCAAGTCAGTGCCTTTACTTCCGCTGATGTCTTTGATAAAATCAGTACCAGATCATTGCTTTCCAGATAAGAGAGGTAAGACTTCTTTCTTTTTAAGTTTCTCTTCTTTCCAGACTTCGGAGGTAATGACTGAATCGGGTCAAGGCTGTTGTTGGCTTGATTCGAGTAGTACTGCTATAACTATGGTTCACCAGGATATTAAAAAGAAAGGAACAGGATCAATAGACCTGGTCAGCAGACTGGAATCAGCTATTTGTAACAAATCTCGCACTGATTAAATCAAAATTGTTCAAAGCTTATTCAGTTAAACAGTGGAACCGACTTCTTCGCTAAATCTATATTTTTTTTCGATCTCTTTAAAAAATTTTATCGTTAAAATTATATTAACTCACCTTGAAAGCTGACCGGCAAAGAAAATTTTCTCTTACAGGAAGCAACCTATGGGAGATAAAGAATTAATTCAAGTTGCTCATTGTAACTGTTAAAAAAGTAGATAATCTAGTTGACGCAAAACATTTTCGGAACAAACCTTATTACATCATCATCATCATCATCCTCAAGCAGCCATGGGCTACGGAGGTCCAACCAGACCGTGCAATTTAGTTCTCCAAGCAAGTCTATCCTGAGCTACATCTACTGCATCTGGCCACTGCACACCAATTCTAACAAGGTCCTGTTTGACATTGTCAGCCCACCGCATCCTAGGTCTCCCCTTCTTTCTGAGGCCTTTAGGCACACTGTTCATAACCCTATTCGCCAATCTATAATTATTCATACGGGCAACATGGCCAAACCAACGGAGTCTCTCTCTGCACAATATGCTGCTTAAAGGAGGTTGCAAACTCCTTTTCCTAATCTCATCATTAGTTACAAAGTTGAACCACCTAATGCCCAAGATACTGCGTAAGCATCTGGAATCAAAAGCATCTAGTTTCCTGTTATCTTGTTTACAAAGTGTCCAAGTTTCACTACCATAACTAACCCTAGAAAGAACCAAACTATTATACAGTCTAATTTTAGTCTTTAGGTGTATACGCCTATTTCTCCACACTCTCCATAGATTCTTAAAAGTCCCAGCAGCAATCCCTATTCGTCTGTTAATCTCATGCCGCACATCACCATTATCTGTTACATAGCTCCCAAGATAATTAAACTGTGACACCTGCTCAAGACTGCAACCATTCAGATTAACTGAATCACAGCCTGCCTGACCAATTTTCATCACTTTAGTTTTCTCTCTGTTTATAACCAAACCTACTCTACTACCAGTCTCATCAACGGCTCGAATGAAAGAGTTCATCTCATCAACATCATTTGCCAGAAGGGCTAAATCATCAGCATAATCTAAATCAGAAATTTTCCTATCTCCAGCCCATTTAAGGCCAAAATCTTTCCCTTGAAGTGAATTTCGCATAACATAATCAATAACCAAGCTAAAGAGAAAAGGAGACAAAATGCACCCTTGTCGAACACCAGAAGTAATGCTAAACCAATTGCTACAAGCCTTACCAACTCTCACACACGACTCAGTGTTATTATAGAGAGCTTTCATAATGTTAACTAACTTGTCTGGTATACCATATGATCTCACAATCAACCACAAATTATGACGATCAACAGAGTCGAAAGCCTTTTTGAAATCAACAAAGCTAGCAACCAAAGATTTCTGAAACTCTAAACATTTCTCAAGAATCTGCCTAAGTGAAAATATCTGATCTACACATCCCCTACCACTTCTGAATCCACATTGCTCATCACGCAATTGCCTGTCAACCAGATTCTTAATTCTATTAAGCACAATCATGGAAAGAACTTTACCTGGAACAGAGAGTAGGCTGATACCCCTATAGTTATCACAAGAACTGCGATCACCTTTTTTGAAAATAGGGATAACAATAGCTCTGGTAAAATCCTTAGGAACCATGCCTTTATCATAAAAGATATTCAGAATTTCAGTCATCCAAGTGGTAACCGAAACATTCCCAGCTCTAAGCATTTCCGTAGTAATTTCATCTACCCCTGGGGATTTATGAAGTTTAAGTTTAGAAACAGCCAAACTAACTTCAGATTGTGTTATAGGGCCAACATTAAAGCCACCAATGCATCTATCATCATTGCAAACAATGGGAGTAGAACTAACTACATTGTTTAGAACATCACTGAAATGCTCAGCCCACCTAGCCATGACAGAATCCTCCCCTTCTATAACCTTACCTTGTTTATCCTTCAATCCTTGTATGCCTGTCCGTTTTCTACCACACAAAACATTAACTATCTGGTACAGCTCTCTGCTGTTGTGATATCATTCTCAGATCAAGAGAAAAAATAGATTTTAAGTGTAGTGTGACCAGATTTTTAAACCACCACCAGGGGACTTTTAAAATTCAGTTGTGAGCTGTTAACTAGGATGACCAGACGGTTCCTTTTACCGGGATATCTGGTCACTCTAGTTTGACAACTCGCAATTAATGACTTTAATTTTAAAATTCTAGGCTCAATTTTTCAGTTCCTTTCATTACTGACCGAATTTTTATATAAGAGTTGCCACTACTACTTCATTACTAAAAGATCTATTCATGCTGTACAGTTAACTTAATATTTAAAATAATATCTAAAAATTAATTCCGACGAGATTTATTCGTCGGGGACAGAGCTTTTGCATCCAGGGATTGTCACCGGAAAACGGGAACGTCTGGTCAACCAAGTTAAGCAAATGGATCGAATCAGAACGGACCAAAACGACGTTCCAAGGTTTAATTGTTCCTTTCGTTTTAGTGGTTTTTGAAACGTTTTCTCCAAAAATATGTGCAATTTGTATGTTTAATATATTTTTGCTTCCATTCCTGTTATTAATGTTCTAAAAAGCATCATGGCCCTTATGCCCCTTTCCTCCCCTGATCCGACTTTCATATCAGGGCTAACGAATAATATTTAAATCGATTAATTTGAAAACTGAAGAAATCTGAGATTGTATATAGTCAGATTTATAGAATAATGAATCCCAAGTTCTGCATAAGAGATGCCAATTAATAAAATACAACTCTAAAATACCAATTTTAATTGTATTTAAAGAATGAATCGATATTTTTCGTATGAGTTTTGGTTATTGGTGGGCGGACTCGACGAACTGGCGTCACCTAGGTTTGGATCCAGTTCAGAAATTCCTAAATTTTATATTTATCCATTAAAATCTATACGCGATTAGCGTGAAAAAGAAAAAACATACTTAGGTTAAAGTTTGCAAACTTTTTTTAAACCTCCACTTTGCCGACAGCAATATATAAAGTTGATATAAAGATGACAATACATTGTTACATACAGTTTTAGTTATTTGAATTTCAGCTATTTTATTATGAAAAATATTTTTCTCTCTCCTCACTGGAATAATTGCTATTGAGACCCATGTGGACATTCCCATCGGTACAGCCCTAAAGCAAAAACTCTATAATTTTGATATAATTTTTTTTTTAGTTAAGTCAATGTATAAGTGGTATCTAGTCTTGAGTTTTGGTTGATATATAGAGCACACATTCACTTCCATTATGTTAAGATTGTTTCATCACAAACGCCATTTCCCAGAAAAGCATTCCTTGCTTAAATCGGAAAAATACTGCATTTATCATGATGATGACTTATGTACTCTCTCATGATGATTATCATATGATGAAAATACAGAAACTTCATGGCACGGCCCATTTAGTTTTGAGAATGACACAGCCCCTTGACTTAGAAGACGAAATTTTTTGTGAAGTAAAAATGAATAACATATCAATTAATAGTAAATGCACAGATCCATGGCAGGTCTAAGGGGGGGGGGGAGGCAAGGAGCCATGGCCCCCTTGCCCCCCTCCGTCCCTAAATTTATTCGTATTTCATCATTTTTAAAGAAAAGTTTTAAGTACCTCAAAAACGGAGGAGGAAATGATTGCAGTGGAAATCCAGTTTCTTGCACCTCCCATTTACTTTTTCCCGGCACGATTGAGTTTCTTACCGCCACCTCCCCTCCTTCCTATTTTTCCGGCTTGCTTGAGTATTGAGTTTTTTTGCCCCCTCCCCCCTAATTTTTTCTAGATCCGGGCCTGCACGAAGCTATCACCAAATCCGGGCTAACCACTAAGTTATCATCAACTCCGCCATTTATCCAATAAGGTAACTAAAGTTTAGTGATTAGAATAACTGACACGAAACTGGGAGACGTGAGTTCGAGTCCTACTCATCGGCGAGACTCATTTTTTCCACAAAAGTATTTACTGAGTTCCATGTCAACAGGTGATCTGTTTATTTACTATTGATTGATTCTTGCACTGATGGCGCTTTAGCATGAATGACTTCCTTATTTACCTCAGTACTGAGCAATATTGGGAATTTGCCTTTCCCGATCATGGATGGCGCCATGGACGACAAGGTAGGGAATATTTAAAAGTCACAATAAGTAACTAAATGACATAACTAACGATAGTTTAGTGGTTAGAACACCTGAAATACAATTGGGAGGCGTGGGTTCGAATCTCTTTCATCATTTCCGCAAAAGTATTTCATGAATGACATATAATATTTCCTTTTTAATGTTTTTGTGTCACTTTAGCATGCTGACACCATTTTTTAGCGTTCCAAAGGGACATCAGAGATTATTTTCTTATTGTTGTTATTCAAAATTTCCATGGGTACTATAAGAATTTGATATAGTTGTTATTATATTATACACTTATTTTCATTATGTATTATTTTGCATTCATGTTACACACATTTTCAGATGATTTGTTGGAGAAAAGCTATTTTTTTTCTTCACGTTAAAATGAAAATTTTTATTTATTTCCATTTTGTTTTAATTGATATCTTGAAAAGCAATACCTAAATTTTCTTCTCTTTCAAAAATTAATAATAATAAAAAAATTCTTTTCGTTTTAACACTTACTTGGCCATCTCACTCAGTTGAAGCTTTCCATCTTTGTTGCTATCAAATATCTGGAGCTGTTGAAATAAAAAAAAAAATTTTTTTTACAGATGAAATCAAACTTGAAAAATATGTGCAGTTTTAAACATAACAGAATTAAGAACACAATAGAAAAACAGTTAATATACAACATTAAGCCCACTTTGTTAAATGGAGATGCATTTCCTAATCCGATGATGTGGGCGCCATACATTACTTTAAAATAAATAGAAAATAAAAACAGCTTTTGCAATCCATATTAAAGGAAAAAATAGTAAATTGGAGAATAAATTTAATTTCTTGCAATATTTGCAATGATTTTCGATTATTAATTTATCAAATTATGTGTTGAATCCAGACTTTTCCAACCAGGAGTGGGAAAAAGTGGGGAGGAAAATGGTATAAATCATATTCAAAAAATTGAATAAAAAACCAGCGGAAAAGAAAATATTAACGACATAGAATCAATGGCACATGGACAGATTATGACACTGCGCAGTTGATGTTTCGACAATTCTCATAGATCGATGACATATCAATCATCTGGCTATAAGCTAATGTTTTACGTGAACCGTCAAAGCATCTACTGCGCAGTCTCATAATCTCTCCAGTTACCACTCAAGCTACGCCTTTGGTAAATACTTCAATTTAAATAACACTTCACTCTATATAAATACAATATATTATTGTTATTTGGATATGATGAAAATGTAATTACAATAAATTTAAAAAAATGAAATATTTGTCGAAAATTTTACCTATTTTGATGCAAATGATTGCCACTCTTTCATAGAAAAAGATAGTGTCTACCTTTTTAAGTTCATAGGAATTAATAATTATTTCAAATAAAGTGTCTGAAAAGTACTTTTTATGCTACAGTTTGATATTATGACAATTTTACAAATTGCGCAACAGTAAAATCGAGACACATATATACCTGTCCATTTAGTAAAATTCATGTCCATCCATATTTTAGTTTATCCACTAGAACCACTAACAGTTCTCTCCCTTTCCAGGTTGTAACCGAGACACCCGTAACCGACTTGGCATAACGAGGTAACCGTTTTGTATTATCCTGTGTTAATTTGCAAATAAGAGGGAAGTGGAATAAAACACTGTCTAGTTTGGTTTCAGGCGAAACAGATCAACTGAGCATCAAATTGTGAGTAGTGGAGAAAATCGCCGAATCTTTGAATAAGAAAGAAACAGTTGCTGCCATCTTTCTAGACGCGTCTGGACGGATGGTTTGATTTACAAGTTAAATAAGATGGGTGTACCTTCGGGTCTCACCAGTATTTTACAGTTATATTTGTCAAATAGAACTTTTCAAGTTCAAGTTAAAACTTCATGTGAGAAAAAGATCGCACGCAGTGTCATAATCTGTGCACGTGCCATTGATTCTATGTCATTTAATATTTTCGTTTCCACTGATTTTTTATTCAATTTTTTTGAATATGAATTATACCATTTACCTCCCCACTTTTTCCCACTCCTGGTTGGAAAACCATTCTATCTACAAAGAGAATAATGGTTGCTGGAGTATCTTGAGGCTCTCTCTCCTAGACCCTTTTCTCTTTTCACTCTACCTTTATGATACGCCATCTTTTGATCGCATCCTATTAGCCCAATATGTTGATGATATTGCCCTCCTTTCCCCTTCATTGGGTTCAATGATTGCTACAGACAGGCTTCAGAGATGCCTTGATGAGTGGAGGAGTGGTACGATAAATGGAAGGTCAAGATAAACACTGAGAAGAGCACTGCTATCCTCTTCAGTGAAAAACTTATTAAAACCCCAAAACGTTTAAACTTTTTAAATAAACCAATTGAATGGCAAAAGACCATTAAATACTTGGGTATAACCCTACATCAAAAGGTCATATGAGACCCTCATATTCATGATATTATCACTAAAGTCAATGCAGTGAGATGTCAACTAGGATCTCTTTTTCGGAGAAATGATGTCTTAATGACTGACCATAAATTATTACTGTACAACATGGTCATTCGTCCCATAATCACTTATGCTTCCCCTACATGGGCGAACATCACATCCACGAATATACGCAAGATTCAGGTCTTGGAAAACAAAATATTGAGATCTGCGGTCGATGCCCCTTGGTTTGTTACTAACAGACAACTTCATAAAGACTTGGGCATCAATTACATATACAGGGTGTCTCAAAAATATAGGTACGAACTTTTAGGGGAGGTAGATAACATCTAAAAGAATGAGAATTGCATAGGAACCCATAACCGGAAACGTCATGAGAAAGTGGTAGCAGAGGTACAAGATCTCAAAGGACACAAGACAGTGATTAATGGGAAAACATTTATTGGACATAATTATTAAAAATGGTGTAGTAAATGATACATTTCATAATGTTACAGCTCTTAATGACCCATAAATGCACAAATTTTGATGCGCACGCGCAAACAAACGGTGGCCCGGTACATGTCTGTGTGAGAAGCGTTCTTGATACATTCGTTGAGCGGCTCGTCCGTTGCCCTCAGCTATTCCATACACTAAGTGCATGTCTGCCAGCTCCCTGTTCGAATACCTTTGCATGCTCTTCGTCAGCCGACTACCGCTCGAACGAGGAAATCCGAAATTTCCCCTCTAGCGCACTGATGACGTTTCCGGTTATGGGTTCCTATGCAATTCTCATTCCTTTAGATGTTATCTACCTCCTCTAAAAGTTTGTACCTATATTTTTGAGACACCCTGTATACTCATATTAAATGCATCTACAAAAGGTTTTTGAGGCTGTTGAAATTAGTCCAAATGAAATTATTTCTTCTTTGCTTAATTATGATCATAATGTTCTTAATAAGTACAAGAGGCCTAAAATGATGGTTTTCTCTGAGGAAAGCTACTCGTCTTAGGTCTCTTGTGCATGATATATGCTATTTTTAGTTTGTGTATTATGTTACCTCTAGGGGCCAACCCACGGGTAGTTTACTTATTATATGTTTTTACTTATGCCAACTGGGTTTATCGTCAGATGGAGGTGGTAATGGGTAAAGTTTTACCTGTAACATCGCATATCCATATACGATCTACTATCTACGACATAATTTCTAGGATCGGTAAGCCTAACTATCTGTACGCATAATCCATTTATATAATATATAATTAACATTAAATATACGTTTACCTACGCTCAGTGGCTTTGCAATGTTTCAACTCTTATGTACATCGTGAATTGTTCTCATTACCACTAAGTATATTTATTCGTTTGATATACACTGAAGTGCCATTGAATTAGGGATCGCAACCTAGTAGCATGTTGAACCCCCTCTGGCCTTGATAACCGCCGCCACACGACGATACAAGGACTGTAAAAGCTTGGGTAAATGTTCCACAGGTATGGCGACTCATGCGTTTTCCAGAGCTGTCCACAATTCTCTGAAGGTCGTCGTTGATGGGACACGAGCCCGAACACTCTGCTCGATGGGTATCTCAAAGATTTTCGATGGGATTTAAATCTGGGCTTCTAGGTGGCCAATTCATTATTTCAAAGTTAGCAGAATGCTTCTGCAACCATGCAGTAGCCAATTTGGACCCGTGAGATGAACAGTTGTCTTGCTGGTAGAAGTCATCTCCATTGGGATGCATGATGGCCATTAAATGGGTGTGAATGGCTAGCCACGAGTTCTACCTACCGGGATGCGTTGAGAGTCGTCGGTACACATACCAAAGGTCCCACAGACATCCAACTGAAGACACCCCAGGCCATCACTGAGTCACCACCAGCTTGTACTTTTCCGACCTGACATTCAGGATCCATGGCTTCATGAGGTTGGCGCTATACTCTCAGTCTCCAATCGGCGTGATGAAGTTTAAATCGGGATTCATCACTCCAGGCTATCCGTTGCCAATTTACGATGGTCCAGACCCAGGCAAGGTGTTAAGCCCAGTGTCATGCCGTTAGAAATGGGACTCTCGTTGGTCGGCGGCTCCCGAAGCCAAGATGATGAAGTGAATATTGCATGGTTCCTGCACCGACTTCCCGGCTGGAACCCACGTTCAGATGGGAGGTGATTTCAGATAATGTCTGAACCTATCAGTCCTTATGATGCAGATCAGACAGCGAAGCCCACGATCATTCAAGGCTGGTTGTCCTTTGCAATTTGTCCGGGTGCTTTTTTTTCCCGGAATTTTCATATTTCCACAACACTCTTGAAACTGTCGTATGAGAAAATCCAAGTTCATTGAAAATTTCGGAGATCGAGTGTCCCATCCATCGGGCACCTATGAATAAAATCTCTTAAATTGGGGGATTGATTCAGGACCGTATCTAGGAAGCTAGAAGATAATAATCAACTGTCAAATGCATCTAAATCCCGCGCCTTTCCCATTACAGTTCTGATGACGAATGTTTGGGGAAGCCAAAGCTGACAGCTATATATGACCAGAGTTTCAGCCTCGCATGCGCGCAAATGCGAGACTTGCGGTACTGAATTTGGATAACGTCTCCTATCCCTAATTCAATGGTACTTGAGTGTATAATTTATCATTGTGGCTGGATATAAAGAACAACGCATATCAGCTTTAACAAATATTGTGTGCAAATTCAATGTAATGCATCTCGTTCTGGAGGCCATTTTTTAAATTTTGTATCAGAACGTTAGTGAGTTTTAACTTTTAATTAAAAATCTTTCTTGCACAACACAAACATCTTGCTGAAACGCGTAAGACAAGATACAGTGATTTAAAACTTTCTCGAGGGTGGTGACATTTCGGCTCTCTAGCTATGAAATATCGGCTCTCTAGCTATGAAATATCGGCAAGCGAACATTCCCGTAGAGAAATTGCTGATTGGACAGATTATACATATATATGTATGGGGGGTTTCGAGCACCGGATAAGTCATGGATGTTGGTAAAGTCTTTCCGCTGAGGGCTCGCCTTTCTCACAGATCTGTTCTGTGGCATATAAACTAAAAGGCTCCTGTCAGATCTCTGTGGCAAGCAGCTGCTTGAGGAGGTATTTATTTACTTTTTAGCCGTCCCGTGGCCGAGTGGATAGCGCACTGGGCTACTCATCAATGGATCCTGGTTCGAACCCTGGATAAGGCATGGATGTTTGTGTTTTCCTGCTAAGGTCTCGCATTCCTTACAGACCTCTATGGCGTATGAAACTGATAGGCTCGTGTCAGACCTCTGTAGCAAGCAGCTGCTTGAGGAGGTGTTTTTTTAAACTCATATTCCATATGTTTGTACGGAACATGCGCCCAGTTACTTCAGTTTTAACTGTTGGTAACTGGTCAGATTTAAACTCTATTTCTTTTTTCACGAAAACGAAACTTTTTTGCTGCCAGATCTTATTACACAATGCATATTTAGGAGTTTGGAATTTTACAGCTTGTTTAAATTGTAAATCTGGCAGCACAATATAATCTATTTTCGAAATTAAATGTCTAACCATTTTCCCTTAAATTCGAAGGTAAAGTAATCTCTAACATATAAAGCTCTTAACCTCGTAGATCGTTCAAAGTACGTAAAGTCGATAATTCTACCATAATCTGAAAAACAAAAACTATAAGACTGAATATGCTTCCATTTTTCAGTGCGGTCTTTAAGAGCTTGTACATATTCTTCCATGAATAGAGGTTAGAAATCCAGGAATAAGAATTACAGAAATACATTAAGACAAAAAAAAAAACCTCACACACACGATTATTCTAAAGGGCTTTAAATTAGACTTGATATGTTTTCTGGATAATAAAACAACACTCGGAATCATTTATTCTGCATAACACCGCAAGATTTGAGCCCTTAATTAGAGAAAAAAGTCCACTAAGTTTGGTTTTTACTTTCTTTGAAAGGGTTTTATGAGAGACCTCGTTTCATTAACGTCAGTGAAAAGGAATTTCTATGACGTAAGCAACTGCTTCCGTGTCTTACCTTGGCGAGGAATATGGAGCTCACGCAAGGCTTCAGGCCTTTCCCCCGTGACACGTTCAAAGGCAGCATAGGTGGCTGCAATTGCAGTGGTGTGGGCTTCAACCTGAACAGCAAAGCAATTAAAGGGCGATTTTAATGTTAACGACTTCTGGCGAAATCAGCCCTAAGTGCTTCTCATTTTCATCTAGAAGCCGTCTATAATCATCTTTTGTAGACACAAACTCGAGTTCGCAATGCGTTTATGCGTATTAAGAATGTAATCAGATGTGAATTATTAAAATTTTCACATTTGCTGTAGTTGCCACTCGTTCTAATCTAATCGTATCTCATTTACGAGAATAACTGTCGTGTTCAGTCATGGACGTCTCTATAGGAAGCGCAACGGAGACTAGTTAAACAGAATCTGCAGATTTAGAAAGAGAGAATTTTTGAAACCAGTAAAATAGAATCTACACACTTAGAAATACAAACTGTTTTGAAACCAGTAAAATAAAACCTGCAAATTTAGAAATAAATAATATTTTGAAACCAGTAAAAGTAGATGAAAAATTGTCATTAGCCGGGTGGGATCTGAACCCACGACCTCCTGATAACATGTCAGGTGCTCTGACAGTTGAGCTACCGGCCGCAGAACAATCATCCTCTATTAGTGGCTTTAAACATATCATAGAATAGTCATTGGTAATGTATCTGACTGTAATTGAAGACTCTGGTCAAAAAAGGGTGGGTCAGGCTCGTTATCTGCTAGTTCCCAGGTTCGAGTCCCAGCTGGATCAGCATTGAGATTTATCTCCGCAAAATTCCCTGCCCACGGACAGTATGGCACTGATGGGTTTGGTAAAGGCTGTCATATGGGATGTTAAGCCGTGGCCCTGTGTGCGGGGCGGGGATGGCTCAGTCGGTAGCGCACCAGGCTCGTAATCTGTAGTTCCCAGGTTCGAGTCCCAGCTGGGTCAGCGTTGAGATTTATCTCCGCAAAATTCCCCGTCCTGCCCACGGTCAGTAGGGGACACCGATGGGCTTGGAAAGGCCGCCGTCCGTCGGATGGGACGTTAAGCCGTGGCTCCGTGTGCGGGAGAGCCATACCCTGTGCACGTTAAAGAACACGCTGGATGGCCTTGACGGGAGGCTACCATCTGTCTCCCAACAGCTGTTCCAGTGGGTCCCCTCCCCCAACCTTCTCTGAGCCTTCGGGGTCCATGTGACCTGGCCATTTAGCCCATGGTGTGCAAAAAAGTGCCGCTCAGAGGTAAAACAACCCAACCCAACCTTGTGTGCGAGAGAGCTTACCTGTGCACTTTAAAGAACACACTGGATGGCCTTGACGGGAGGCCACTGTTTGTCTCCTTAATAACTCCAGTAAGTCCCCTTCCACAACCTCTGAGCCCTCGGGTCTTTGTGACCTGGTCATATAGCCTATTGTGTACAAAACAGTGCCGCTCAGAGGTAAAACAACCCAACAGTAATATTTGTGAGATCCTATTATTTCAACAGGAACCATAGAATCTACAGACTTAGAAATTATTTTTTTTTGAGACTACTAAAAAAGAATCTGAGATTTGAAAAAAATGAGACCGGTGAAATGGAATCTACAGATTTAGATAAAATGAGGAATTTTTAAGAACAGTAAAATAGATTCTGCAGATTTAGAAAGAAATAATTTTCCAGCATTTGAAAAATCGTTTAAAACAGTCCGATTTTTTTTAAAAAGGTTTGCGTAAACGTTTAGTGTGTTATTCAGTTTATAAAATGGTGCAATAATAATTATTATTTTCGAATAAATAAAAGGTAGAACATCAAGGATTGTTCTCACAAGAACATTTTGGCAACTGTTGTAGAAAAGAAGTGGGCAGTGATTTTGTGAGACTGAATACGTCACAAGATGTGGAAAATGATAAAAAAAAAACTCTAACCCTTGCACTCGATCGGGTAGGAAAAAATATTTATATGACTTGAACTGAAAAGTTGTAAAACGAAGACTAAACTTCGATCACATATTTATTCAGTATATACACCAAGCCTTAAGACTGATCCTTTCTATAATGGAAAAAGCGAAATTTTTCCTATTGTTAGATACAATAGCCGATTGAATGGGCCCTGCGAGCTTATTATGCCATTTCTGTTTCAAACTAAATACTTATTACACCATTAATATGAAGGATGTTTTAAGTTCCCTCATTCTTATATTTATGCCTAAAGAATATACCTTTCTTGTAATAGTTTTTTTTTCTCATCGTGTGGAATCAGGGACGTACTGATATCCCCCTAAAACCGCGCCGCAAGGGGGGAGGCACGATTATATGGCCTCTGCAAATATTTTCTTTAATGCAAAATTTATGGGGAAATTTGATATGCAACTATCAAAGGAAGTAATTGAAAGAAGCTAATGGATTTTTCACAAAAGGGGCCCCGAGACACTTTGCGGGGAGGCCAAAGAGATTTTCTTCTACGTCACTGTAATTCTCAAATAATTAATGACTTAAATAAATACCCCTCAAGCAGCTGCTTGCCACAGAGGTCTGACAGGAGCCTGTCAGTTTATATGCCACAGTAGAAGATCTGAGAGGATGGCAGGACCTCAGCAGAAAACAACACGAACATCCATGCCTTACCCGGGGCTCGAACCCAGGTCCCTTAGATCACTAGCCAAGCGCGCTAACCACTCGGCCATGGGATTAATGACCATTAAAGACTTACAAGGTATTAAATTCATTCCCGAAAGCATTGTTTTTTTTGCTTTTTTTTTCCTTTCAAATTACACCTTAATAACTCTATATTTGCTTCACACAAAGTAATACTACTATTTAGTAGTCAGTTATAGAGTAATATTAATTAAGACTCCTGTTCCTAAATGGCGTCAGTCTGGCGCTAATTAAAAATTACCATTTTATGTGTTTGTTTCTGTGCAAAATGACTGCGTTATCTATGTTTATATTTTCAATTTTACATAAATTTGGTGTTCAAAGAAAGATTTTTGTTTGAAAAAGAGTTCTGGGATAAAAAAATGAAAGTCTTAAATGCAAAGCTTTAAAGTATCTTGACTTCCTTCAAGACAATATCAGAAGAAACGTGCTCTATTTTCAAATCAAACCTATTAAAACGTTGCATCACTTTTCTCCGATTAGAAGCGGCAGAGCTTGTTGAATGTTCTGAGTATGCGTGCTCTTTCATGTATGGATTCTCGCCACCTCAATCAAGAATTTAAATTGCTCTTTCGCACGAAAAGGCTCCAGAATGCTTTGCGAGTCACAGATGAGTAACTCTCGAAAAGAAGTCATCGGAAATCAATTGGAAAATGGAGAGGCAACAAACCATGAAAAGGAAAGAGAAAAAAAGTTTATATTAAACACTTTATCAGCAACGAATAAAGAAGTTTACAATAAGGATTTTAGCGTCATAGGCGACATTTCGTAGGAATTTACTCCCACCCCTCTACGACTTTTGATTTCCATTGATTTAGATAGATAGATTATGTTAATTTCAGACAATATTTAATAGTTTACAAAAACGTTTGAGGTATCACAAGAGTAGGCTCATTCGTGAGATCTGCATACAGAAACAATTTAAATTGAAACATTGAATACAATACACAAAAAACGAAAACAATTCAAAACAAAAAAATTCTAGTAATGTAGAAACATTCAATATCTATCTTACATATAAACAGTTCTAGTAGTTTAATGCAAAAAATCCATTTTCCTATTTCCTCTACTCAAAGTTTGAATCCCAACTGAGCTAGCGTTGAGATCAATTTCTGCCCATGGGGAGAAAGGGATACCGATGAGCTTGAAATGGTAGCCGTCCATCGGATGGGACGTTAAGCCGTAGTCTCCTGATAGAAGAGCCACACCCTGTGCGCGCTAAAGAACAAGCTGGACTGCTGTCTCCTAAGAGCTGCCCCCTGGGCTCCCTTCCTCCAACCTTCATTGATCCCTTGGGTTCCTTGTGACCTGACCATTTAGCCTAACATGTGCACAAAAGTACCGCTCGGAGCAGGACCGAATGTAAAAAACAAATTAAAAAAAAAAGGGGGGGGGGGGGTTAGAGACCCAATCTAGCTGGGTACAAAGTAAAAAACTGAATTTCCATTGTATTATGACATTCCCCCCTCCATTTTCGAGATCTTTAAGAAATTTCTTGAAAATTGTACGAAATATACATAAAATTTAATAATTTTTTCCCCTATTACCCTTACTAGCATTCTCAAAGGCTTCTTTCTCCCCTCAGAGATAAAACAGTCCAGCCTTTGCTCAAAATGATCCTATTGGGCAAATATCATTTCCTTGCATACATTGGAAAGATATTCTGCGATTTATTTCTTACACTATGCATCAAATGAAGTAAAAAAAAAACCATTTGTCTTTCTCTCATTCAGAAAGTTCAGCAATCGGTAAATTCGGTTACTAGAATACTTAATCATGGGGCATCGGCAGAGCCGATTCCTGGGAATTCTCAAGGCGGCCACACTCGAACCTGAGAATGCAGATTACGAGCCTGGTACGCTATCAGCTGTAGCAACCTTTGCCCATAGCGAAATTCTGCATCATTATGCAGCAAAAGGGTTGGGTTGT
This sequence comes from Ryuthela nishihirai, assembly GCA_038380435.1. NCBI lineage: Eukaryota > Metazoa > Arthropoda > Arachnida > Araneae > Heptathelidae > Ryuthela > Ryuthela nishihirai. The sequence continues at coordinate 56,100,124 of JAWZYU010000012.1, forward strand.
TTTACCTCTGAGCGGCACTTTTTTGCACACCATGGGCTAAATGGCCAGGTCACATGGACCCCGAAGGCTCAGAGAAGGTTGGGGGAGGGGACCCACTGGAACAACTGTTGGGAGACAGATGGTAGCCTCCCGTCAAGGGCATCCAGCGTGTTCTTTAACGTGCACAGGGTATGACTCTCCCGCACACGGTTTAATGTCCCATCCGACGGACGGCGGCCTTTCCAAGCCCATCGGTGTCCCCTACCGACCGTGGGCAGGGCGGGGAATTTTGCGGAGATAAATCTCAACGCTGACCCAACTGGGACTCGAACCTGGGAACTACAGATTACAAGCCTGGCGCGCTACCGACTGAACCACCCCCGCCCCATGCAACAAAAGAAGAGAGAGTGTTTGGATACTGTCATCAGTGATGAGAAAAGAAGCAGATCACCGGACTTCCATGCTGCTCATTCGGTGATGTTTTGCATCTAGAGAGGGAGGGTGGTAATGAAGCAGATAGTACTCGACAACAAATTGAAACTTTTTTTTTATAACATTGGTAAAATAGAATGTTTTTAACTAATTTTGGGATGCTGAATTCAAATATGGCTGTGAAAAATCTGCAGCACGTGCAGTTTCTTTTAAATTACAGATTGATGTATTTCAAATTTCAATGAATACGCATATTTGAGAAATGAAAATAAATGTAGCTATTTTATTATAATTCATTAATTAATTACATGATTACAGTGAAAAAAATTAGAAACATCATAGTTATAGACCAGAATGAAAAAATATTGAAACGCAACATAAGAAAACATAGGTAAGGATCTTCCATACTTACGAAATGAAGTTCATTTTTGTCTTTTATATGCTGAGGTGTCTTCCTTTTGTAACGGAAGAACTAGCAGTAGTCACCCATCATTGCTGGGTCCCACCTGCCTTGGTATCTCTCCTCAATGGTTCGGATATCCTGGTGAAATCTTTCCCCTTGCTCATCACTGACAGCTTCTAAGTTCTTGGGGGCGGGGGTGGCTCAGTCGGTAGCGCGCCAGGCTCATAATCTGTAGTTCCCAGGTTCGAGTCCCAGCTGGGTCAGCATTGAGATTTATCTCTGCAAAATTCCCCGCCCTGCCCACTGTCAGTAGGGGACACCGATGGGCTTGGAAAGGCCGCCGCCCGTCGGATGGGACGTTAAGCCGTGGCCCCGTGTGCGGGAGAGCCATACCCTGTGCACGTTAAAGAACACACTGGATGGCCTTGACGGGAGGCTACCATCTGTCTCCCAACAACTATTCCAGTGGGTCCTCTCCCCCAACCTTCTCTGAGCCTTCGGGGTTCATGTGACCTGGCCATTTAGTCCATGGTGTGCAAAAAAGTGCCGCTCAAAGGTAAAACAACCTAACCCACAATCTCTTAATATTGTTACGACAGAAGGAATCTGGCAACCGAAAGCAAAAAAGTTTCAGCCAACGAAGAAGAACGTTGGGAGAATTTGGAGAAGAAGAGTGGAGCGTTAACGGTCGTTTTGTATTGTAACGGTCGTTGTGTTGTAACGGTCGAAGAGTTCGAAAATGGACGGTGAGCTGTTCTGAGACAGGCGCGTAAGTGTCAAGAAGTAACTTGATGTGTTGTGTATACGCGGAAGGATAAAAGTGGGATCTTTTATCGTTAAGTATCAAGAAGTAACTTGATGTGTTGTGTATACGCGGAAGTATAAAAGTGGGAACTTTTATGGCTAACTTCGAATGTCTACACGGACTGTCTTTTTGTTCGGCTAGTGTGTGAAAAGTTATTAGCACAGGACGAGAATTGGTTTACGAGTGAAGATCTTCGGGTGACCTGGTAAATTAAGTAAAAGGTAGTATTTAGTAAAATACACAGAGCTGATATTGTGTGCTCTACGCAGGAAGATTGATGACTTGTGCATGTTAATAGTTGATTTGTTAATAAGATACTTCATCCATATTTCCTTTGTCACAATTTACCTTGTATTGAATTTGGTTTTGAAATATAGCTTTTAATACTCACGCTCAGTGGCTATCCATTTTTGTGATCCGCAACATTTGGTGTCAGAAGTGGGATTAATTAATTGAATGCCGTTAACTAGAAGTATGGATGAATTAGTAAAGTTGATAAATAGCTTCAAAGCCGATATGACTACGCTGATGACTGATATGAAAGCCGATATGGCTACACAGATGAATGACATTAAAAGTCAAAATAATGACTTGAAAGCCGATATGGCTAACAAAATAGGTGACCTGGCCGCACAAAATACTGGGATTAAAGGTGATATAGCTGCCCAAAGCGATAAAATAGGTGACTTGAAAGCCGAAATGGCCGCACAAAAAACTGAGATTAAAGGTGATATAGCCGCCCAAAGCGATAAAATAGGTGACTTGAAAGCCGAAATGGCCGCACAAAATACTGAGATGAGAGCTGAAGTGGCTTCTCGAGTTGGTAAGATTATTGATCACTTCAAGGATCATAAAACCGAACTCAATAGACAATGCAATAGTTTAAATGTTGAATTTGTCAGTGAAAAAGATGATCTTGATAGTGTTAAGTTAGATTGTAAACATGGAAAAGAAAAAGAGAAAGGCAACGCATATAAAAATGTGGATCTGCTACTGGAAATCAAGAATCGTAGAGATAGCGCAGATAATGCCTTTGACCACGCAACTACTGGTGATGCATGGCAGAGTGTCTATGTCGCTGGTGACATGTCTAGGAACTGTGAAGAACAATCACACAGATCAGAGAGCTGTGAGACTATACAGTACGCTTTGCACTTCAAAATACCTAGGTATACAAGTCTGGCACGATCTGAAGAGAGATCCACACGAAAGGTATTCTATTCCTCGCCGTCAGCAAAATGCGTCATGGACAATTATCGCAAAGGCAGAGTAACGAGTGGTAATGAGGGGGAACGAAACAGAGTTTACGTTTCGCAGAGTGGTCCGAGTAAAGAAGAGGCGTCCATTCATCATAGATACAAAGTGCCATTCGACGTTACTGGCGAAGTCGGAGAGATTTTTCCGAAACATATAGCCACACTCGAATCGTTTATAGAAAGTGGGGATTTAAGAAAGAAGAATTCCGAAGAATGGCTTAGAAGCGTAACAGGTGATGCTAGTAAAGGAGCTTCAGGCAGAGACAGTACTTCAAAGACTAACTTTCTGGATGAAACTAAGCCTCAGAGTTACGATCAGAGAGAAGTGAATCCCTCAGATAATTTCAACGTAGCCACGCTGAATTTCTTTTCTGAACAGTCAATGTGCAGATTTGGACATTATAACCATTTAGATTATAAGGATATAGAAAAGTTTTATCACGACTACAAGAGCTCTAAAGTGGACAATATCATGTTACAAAACTCGTCGCTGATCTCCAGAATGAACAATTTGGCAATCATGACTGATGTTTCCCTGGCTAATTACAATGAGAGCTCCAAGAAAGTGAATTCCGAAGAAACAGCAACTATGACCTCCTCGGGTCATGTGTTTTGCTGGAGACCCGAGTGGCGCCATCGGATGGTAGATAAACACAGCACAGGAGGTGTCAGCGACAAAGTGAGTCTTGTCTTGGCTCCTGCACTTGCTGCTTTAGGTCTCAAGGTCCCTATGATCTCCTGTCGTGCTCTCCAATTGACGGGAGATACTCTGTACAAATTGGAATCCATCCCTGGCTTCACAGTCGACTGCACTAAAGATAAAATCGAGCAGATGATGGAAGACGTCGGATGCTGCATCGTAGGACAGACAGAGGAGCTGGTGCCAACAGATAAGGAGATTTACCGCTGCAAGGATCTGACGGCTACCGTAGATAGCGTTCCTCTAATGAGATGCTCAATTGTGTCCAAAAAGCTGGCTGAAGGAGTGTGTGCTTTGGTTTATGATGTTGAATTCGGAAAAGGAGCTATTGATCTCATCAGTACAGAAGATGTTGCTGTTGATTTAGTTAAGAAAGTGGTTGCAGCATCACAAGCTCGTGGAATGGAGAGTTTGAGTTGTTCAGCTGTTATCAGCAACATGGATTCACCTCTTGAAAACTCTGTTGACAACTCTCTGGAAGTGATGGAAGCTGTTCAGTGTTTCCTTGGTAACGGATCCTTGGAACTGCAAGAGCTCGTCGAAGAGTTAGGAGGAGAACTTCTGCGTTTTGTGAACATTGTGGATAATAGGGTAGATGAAGCATCACGTGTCCGTAAGGTTCTGCATAACGGCAATGCTTTGAACAAGTTTCGTAACATGTTAATAGAACAAGGAGTATCTGAAGATGTTGCAAGCTGGCTATGTGAAGGTAAAACAGAAAAAATATTGCTAGCAGCCCGACACATCACTGATTTCACTTATACAGGAGAAACAGGTAAGGTTGTCGGATTAGAAGCTGCAGTTCTAGCAAGAGTATGGAAGGAGGAGATGGACCGAAGCGCTAAAAAGAATTATGGAGCTGATGTTATATTTGTGAAGCACCTTGGGGATCAAATGGAATCAGGTGAAATATGGCTGAAGGTTCATCACGACAGTTCTGAATTAAGTGAAAGTCAACTGACAAAAGGGTCAGATTGCAGGATGAAAATTCTCCCTAGATTTTATGTCACTAATGACTTTCATTCCTTGCTACTGTTGATAGAAGTAAAAATCCAAAGAAGAAAACTTTCGACAAAGAAGAAAACTTTTTACAGGTTTTGCACGAAAACTCTTAGTCGATTCTTCTCCCTGCAGAGACATAAACGTGTTCACAAGGGCTATAGGCCTTACACGTATTATGTTTGTGGACGAGGCTTCAGTCAGAAAAGAAATCTACGTCATAATGAGATTCGCTTTCATTTTGACACAGACGTGGTATATTGCATTCGTCGACGTCCAGCTACAAAGTGCAAGGTGGTTCACGTGGATCGTTTGGCCCCGTTTCATCGAAGAACTGAAGAAACTTTGGAATCCAGAATTGTTCGGGACGAACAAGACCTAGGGAGGGGGCAGTGTTACGACAGAAGGAATCTGGCAACCGAAAGCAAAAAAGTTTCAGCCAACGAAGAAGAACGTTGGGAGAATTTGGAGAAGAAGAGTGGAGCGTTAACGGTCGTTTTGTATTGTAACGGTCGTTGTGTTGTAACGGTCGAAGAGTTCGAAAATGGACGGTGAGCTGTTCTGAGACAGGCGCGTAAGTGTCAAGAAGTAACTTGATGTGTTGTGTATACGCGGAAGGATAAAAGTGGGATCTTTTATCGTTAAGTATCAAGAAGTAACTTGATGTGTTGTGTATACGCGGAAGTATAAAAGTGGGAACTTTTATGGCTAACTTCGAATGTCTACACGGACTGTCTTTTTGTTCGGCTAGTGTGTGAAAAGTTATTAGCACAGGACGAGAATTGGTTTACGAGTGAAGATCTTCGGGTGACCTGGTAAATCAAGTAAAAGGTAGTATTTAGTAAAATACACAGAGCTGATATTGTGTGCTCTACGCAGGAAGATTGATGACTTGTGCATGTTAATAGTTGATTTGTTAATAAGATACTTCATCCATATTTCCTTTGTCACAATTTACCTTGTATTGAATTTGGTTTTGAAATATAGCTTTTAATACTCACGCTCAGTGGCTATCCATTTTTGTGATCCGCAACAATATCTTCGATGTTTGAATAGTAGCCCGGGTTACCCCTTAGAATTAATTTCTTATATCCGACCTCAGTTTTTAATAAAGTGTATCCCTGTTAACCTTTCGGTCACTTGCACCCTGATCATCTGCTCCACACGTCCCTGCCTTGGCACGCCCTGAAGTCATATAGAGTACATAGGTTTAATTGTGAAAGATATTACATCAATTTTTAAAGTACTTTGCCCTCTGTTATTTAAATACAAGCATCCTAATAATAATGAGATCAACTTCTGGAGTGTTTGCTCGAAATTTCTTTTAATTTTGTAATATTTTTGAAATTGTTTTCAGAAGAAAGCTTTATTACTCACCAAAGAAAAAAACAAACACTTTTTATTTTAAATCCGCGTTTCAGGCAAGTCTTTCTGACTAAAGTTAGGCCTGGCTGGTGAACGGTGACAATCTGGCCCACCCACCCGTGCATTTGTTTCGTACAAAGAACGCTTCAAGTGACTAGCAGCGGCATGGATAAGTTCTGCTGCAGACACCCAAAGTCCCTTGACAGATCGACGCTCTGCAAATGTGGGTCGTCTGATTAAAATTGCTCTCTTAGAGTGAACAACGCAATTCGAACGTCGCCGCTGTGCATCGGACCGAAGCTCGGGCCATGCTCCCGGAACTTTGCGGTTAACTTGGTCTGCGGTCGGTGACGACGGAGGTCAGAATACGAAGAGCAGTAACGTAATCTCACGCAACTTCCGTTTCCAAGTCTCCAGGGGTCTGATTCTGAAAATGAGCGAGAGAATGAAGTAGCTAACTTTTACGTCACTGATGGAATGCATCCGCTTTTCGTCACTATTCATCCAATCAGAAACGGTTCTGACGATGATGAAGCGCTTTCTGCAAAATGGGGAACTCTCCATACTAAATACACAGATTACCTGTAAAGATAGACTTCAAACATTAGTTAAAATATTCTGAAAAAAATTCATCGCCGACACGGCGGGAATCGAACCCGCATCTCTCCAGACCAGTAAGGTCTTATTCTGAAAAAATTAATTGTCCGAGGCGTGGTACAATGGTAGCGAGCTCTGGCATGAATCTGGAGAGATGCGGGTTCGATTCCTGCCGTGTTGGCGGTGAATTTTTTTCAGAATATTTTAACTAATGATGAACACTGTTCGAAAAGGGAATTTTTCACTCTGCTACAAAGATTTCTAAACACGCCACACTATTCACTTAACAGCCTCCCCAGGGATCGATTATTTGCACGTAGAAACGCGCAGTAACACGCCCAGAAATTTTCAATGGGGGTTGAGATTGGGGGGGGGCATGCTTGAAGCTCTGATTTTTCGTGAGCTGTTTTAGACAGACAATATGATGCATTATTCAAGCATTCAATGGAGAGATGGTAACACTTATTCCTCCCCCCCCACATACATTGGATAGGTCATTGTGCAATATGGTCAATTTAGTAATTTCGTCAACTGATTAATTAGTAAAGTTCCACTTAAAAAAGTAGAACTTCACTAAAATTAGAATCCATCATTCTCTGCTATAAGTTCTTGGGAAAAAAGTTCCTTAGCCATATTCCATAACCTACCTACAATATTATCCATGGGATTGATTTCTAAATTTAGCCAATCTGTACAGTCGCTCAAAAAAGTATCCGAACACTATGGTTGATTACAAAATTCAGGAAAAATATCTGGCAACGATTTTTTTTAGAAATTAATGATCTAGCAACCTTCGTGTCACGTGACACGAAGGTTGCCAGATCACTAATTTCTAAAAAAAAGATCAGATATTTTTTTCTGAATTTTGTAATCAACCATAGTGTTCGGATATTTTTTTGAGCGACTGTATGTCCGTCTACTTAGAGAATATTCAAATCAAATGAAAAAATACCCGCATATCGCGCATTTTTGCCATTGCAATCTTTTGCTCGAAGATACCGGATTTTTCGAAAATTTAAGGTTCAGACTTTTGCTACATGATGGACTAAATAGGGAGGTCACAAGCACCCCAAAAGACAAAGCCCTTTGGAAGAGACCCAACGAATAGCTGTGTGTAGAAAAATCCTCAATGTTAGCTTGTTTTTTAACACGAACAAAGATTGGACTTCTTCATTTAGTTCTTTCACGTGAAACAATGGCTTAGCCTTTCATCCAACAAGTGGGTCACAGCAAATGGGAGAAAATAATCAAAAGAACCTCAAGAGTAAAAAAAAATTCTTTTAACAATAGAATTCATGTATTATCAGATGTTATTCATTTCCGTAAAGAAACACTATGACTCTACAAACTTTGTTAGGGAAAAAGACCTAGAATGATCGGAAGTACTGCCGATTGAACAGCCTGGGATTTCATTGGTTGAAAGTTCGCTTTTCTCATCACTGATCACAACTTCTGATCATTTCGCTCTTTTTTTTGCTCCGTATTCATCCTCCTCCTCCTCCTCAAGCAGCCATGGGCTATGGAGGTCCAATCAGACCGTGCAATTTAGCTCCCTAAGCATATATGTCCTGAACTACATCATCATTACCAATTCTAACAAGATCCTGTTTGACATTGTCTGCCCACCGCATCCTAGGTCTCCCCTTCTTTCTGAAGCCTTTAGGCACACTGTTCATAACCCTATTCGCCAATCTATAATTATCCATACGGACAACACTAGGTAGTCACTGGAAGGAGAGCTATGCACCAATCCCCTGTGATGATGCATAGAACCGGCCAGGCCTAGCACCTAATGTCCGACCCTGCCTTCTCGTGGTGCGGACCGTTAGTACCTTTCAAAAGAGATACTGTCTTGTGGAAGTGAACGGAAGGGGAGGGCTGCCAGATTAGTGTGGCCTACTGATCTGGACAACTATGGCTACTTTTTTTTTCTATCCTGCTAAGGAGTTGGGTTGTTTTACCTCTGAGCGGCACTTTTTGGCACACCATGGGCTAAATCGCCAGGTCACATGGACCCCGAAGGCTCAGAGAAGGTTTCGGGAGGGGACCCACTGGAACAGCTGTTGGGAGACAGATGGTAGCCTCCCGTCAAGGCCATCCAGCGTGTTCTTTAATGTGCACAGGGTATGGCTCTCCCACACACGGAACCACGGCTTAACGTCCCATCCCGACGGACGGCGGCCTTTCCAAGCCCATCGGTGTCCCCTACTGACCGTGGGCAGGGCGGGGGATTTTGCGGAGATAAATCTCAACGCTGACCCAGCTGGGACTCGAACCTGGGAACTGCAGATTACGAGCCTGGCGCGCTACCGACTGAGCCACCCCCGCCCCCTGCTGAGGAGTGATCAGCCACACAGGGTCCTGGTGCTGACCATATAAACCTACTGGACTGAAATAAGGCTCTGAGCTTGGTTATGGATCATGCTCCATATCAAACCTAGTAATATTGCGCGGTTATGATTAAGTGGATGCACCTCGAATTGCTTTCAGTGTAGGTCTGAAGGAACACAGGCTGCCAATTCAGCCCATTCAGGATGCTTCGAGTGGGGTTGACACTCCATCGGGAGAAATAATTAAAAATGTCCTGCTTAATTAATTACTTCTCTAACAAGATACATAGGATCACCTACTGTACAGTCTCTCAAAATAATATTCGAACACTATGGTTGATTACAGAATTCAGAAAAAAATATCTGGCAACAATTTTTTTAGAAATTAGTGATCTGGCAACCTTCGTGTCACGTGATTACAGAATTCAGAAAAAATATCTGGATCCAGCAAACTGGAGCGTGTGCAGTTACTGCACACGCTCCAGTTTGCTGTGAATGGTAACTGCACACGCTCAATATTTCCGTGAGTGAGCCCACACGATCTAGTATCAAAATAATATGACCACCTACAGTCGCTCAAAAAAGTATCCGAACACTATGATTGATTACAGAATTCAGAAAAAATATCTGGCAACGTTTTTTTTAGACATTATTGATCTGGCAACCTTCGTGTCACGTGACACGAAGGTTGCTAGATCAATAATTGGATCGTGTGAGCTCACAAAGCCTGGATCGTGTGGGCTCACTCACGGAAATATTGAGCGTGTGCAGTTACCGTTCACAGCAAAGTGGAGCGTGTGCAGTAACTGCACACGCTCCAGTTTGCTGTGAGAGGTAACTGGAGCGTGTACAGTTGCTGTATACGCTCCAGATATTTTTCCTGAATTCTGTAATCACGTGACACGAAGGTTGCCAGATCACTAATTTCTAAAAAAAAAATCGTTGCCAGATATTTTCTCTGAATTCTGTAATCAACCGTAGTGTTCGGATATTTTTTTGAGCGACTGTGCATTGTATTGAATTATTATGTTTATAAACCCCGGGATTGTTTAAGATCAATATGAGGACAGGAGCGTACATCATCACTTTGTTTCCTATCGAGCAAGATCTGACTCAAAAAAATTAATTTTGATGAGATTATTAACGATTTTGCCAACGAAAAAGTATGAAAAATTAAATGCTTTAGAAAAATATTCATTTAAAATTGTTTTCGCAATTATTTATGTGCAATTAATATTTATTCATGTAACTGTATTAAAATAATGACAATAAATATATATAAATAACATGTGCATTTTTTTTTTATCAATAACTGAACAAGGACGGACAATTACAAATTTACCAAGGGCGCCAAAAGCCTAGCTACTCCTCTGCTCATATGCAATTAGAGCAAAAAAGTGTGCAAAAAAGTGCCGCTCAGAGGGTTGCGTTGTTTTATCTCTGAGCGGCAATTTTTTGCACACCATGGACTAAATGGCCAGGTCACATGGACCCCGAAGGCTCAGAGAAGGTTGGGGGAGGAGACCCACTGGAACAGCTGTTGGGAGACAGATGGTAGCCTCCCGTCAAGGCCATCCAGCGTGTTCTTTAACGTGCACAGGGTATGTCTCTCCCTCGGCCACGGCTTAACGTCCCATCCGACGGACGGCGGCCTTTCCAAGCTCATCGGTGTCCCCTACTGACCGTGGGCAGGGCGGGGAATTTTGCGGAGATAAATCTCAACGCAGACCCAGCTGGGACTCGAACCTGGGAACTGCAGATTACAAGCCTGGCGCGCTTCCGACTGAGCCACCCCCGCCCCTACCGCTCAGAGGTAAAACAACACAATCTTCTAGTTTATCTAGTAAGGAACATGTGAATTTAAGCCAGGTTGCTTTGCATTGATGTTATATATGCCCTTCGGAGGGTTTCTAAATAGTAGAGGTGAAGATACAAATGCTTCAGATAAAAGAATCTTAATGGAAAAAACTGAACATCCCTAACCTGCAATAAATGAACTGAATGGGACTGTTTAGTCACAACCATTCTACTCACTTTTCTACTCAATCGAAAGAGATTTTCGGAGTGTTCTGATATAATTGAAATAATTCAACCTAAACATCATTTCAGAGAAGATTTTTAAACTCCAACTTCATTTGGAAGATAATGAAGGACCAAAACTCCCCACAAAAGTTATTTTTTTAGCGCTTTTAGGATTTAAATTTAAAAACGACACTTGAATCATTTTTAAAAAGCTATTTTTTTTTCTGCAATTTTTAGAATCTCTGTTTTAAGAATTGGTTCCCTCTCAGCGGCAATTTTTATCCCAGCATGGGCTAAATGGCCAGGTCATAAGGATCCCCAAGGTTTCAGAGAAGGTTGGGGGAGGCGATCCGCTTGGCGGAAAGTCCTGTCAAGGTCATCCAGCGCAGTGATGGGTTTAAGACACTTTGGAGTTCGTAGACGTCAAGATTTTTCGCGGCCTTTTCTCACGTAATAGTATAAAAAAACTATGATATCATACAGAAAAATGCTTTTTGTTTTTAAATATTGCAATTTTAAATAAATATGATAAAGTAATGTTGTTGTTTTTTGTAATATAACACGAGAACACAGGTCTAACTTTTGATGTAGGAAATTTATTTATCAATAAAGGAAAATCTGCCTATATAACATTACGCTAGGGGACCCTCTTAACCTTGTGAAGGGGCCCCCGTAGGTTGACTATTATACAAGCAGATTTCTCTGCTTGTATTTATTAGGTAATGGATCAATGATCCATCATCAAATAGGCACGTGCCTAATTATTATTAAAGGACACGCTGAATTCATTACGTCACTTGTTCAGCGTGTCCTTTAACGTGCACAGGGTATGGATCCCCTGCACACGGAGTGTAACGACTGATGAAATTCAGCACTAAACTGAACCGTGGCTTAACATTTCATCTGACGGACGGCGGCCTTTTCAAGTCCAACGGTGTCCCCTTTCTAACCGAGGGCAGGGGGCAGATCAGCGGAGATAAATCTCAACGCTGGCCCAGTTGGGAATATGTGCATCCGACTGAACTCCCCCCCCCCTCTTTTTAAGAAAATGGAATGGTTTGACGTTTAGATATCAGGAATCATTATTCACATTTAAACGGAGTAAAGGGTGCAGCCTGCTTCATTTGACAAATGCTTGATCTATAGTGCCTTTAGCTTGACGACTAGTGAATTCAGCACTAAAATTTAAACCTTTCATTATTTTCATTTATCAGCCATAATGACTTTGGTGATGAGATCACCACTTTGTGGAAAACGTGTGTAATGAAATTGGGGAAATAAAAGAACCAACTATTAGGATGTAAGTGTTTATGGCAGACACTGGATTCAGTTTAATCGGCAGGTTCGAGTCCCAGCTGGGTCAGCGTTGAGATTTATCTTGGCAAAATTCCCCGCATTGTCCACGGTCAGTAAGGGACATCGATGGGTTTGGAAAGGCCGGTGTCCGTCGGATGGAACGTTAAGCCGTGGCTCCGTGTGTGGGAGAGCCATACCCTGTGCACGTTATAGAACACGCTGGATGGCCTTGACGGGAGGCTACCATCTGTCTCCCAACAGCTGTTCCAGTGGGTCCCCTCCCCCAACCTTCTCTAAGCCTTCGGGGTCCACGTGACCTGGTCATTTAGCCCATGGTGTACAAAAAAGTGCCGCTCAGAGGTAAAACAACCCAACCCAACCCAGTTTAATCGGTGACAAGTAAAATTACAGAGTTAATGTTCCATTGGTTGTGCTTGTTGCCATAGCGACACATTTGCTTAGTGCTGGCATCTGGTGGATAAAATTTTCAGACTGGAACAGTTGAAAAAGCAACGTTTGCAAAGGAAATAAACATTTGAAAAGAAATGCAATGAATCTTCCTTTATTGTGCTTCGAAAGAAAGTTTAAACTAACCAAATCCAAAGACACTTTCCGTAAAATATCATAAATAACGCCCAGAATAGAATTTGGGAAGAAAAAAATCCGTAAAATTTTAACTGGCAAGTGTGCGTAGATGGCGTCATTTAGCTAGTTCTATGAATTTTAGAATGTAGACAAGAATTAGTGTAACAGAAAAGTAAAACTTTAAATATTCGACTAAAATTTTTTATAATATAAATTCGATGATTTTAATCAACTCACAATATTTCATATTGTCTATATATAAAATCTAACAGGATAATAATAGGCTTTGTCTATCAGAAGAGGAATGCAGTAGCGTAAATATAAGGGAATGCAAGGGGTTCATTCGAACCAGGGGATGATGGGATGTTTAGTGAGTTGGGGGAGGTACATATTAACCTCTCAAATGTTGTCTTTCAAGTCCGTAAAGAGTATTTAAAACTGTCTGGTTCCCTTTTATTTTAGAACAGTGAGCAGAAAAGTATCACGTGATTTCGGTATTTTTGTGAAAATTGAGGAAAACGCCGATTCAATTGGACAACACCAGTAGCTCCCCCTACATCGTTTTCAATCTTGCCAATTGTAACATCATAATTTAATGTCCACATACTACGCACTAGAGCCGGCTTTAAGGTTAAGCGAACAAGGCCTTACTATCAAATTGACAATAATTTAAATTACTATGGCAACCGGATTTTTTGTGCTACATGGTAAGTTAAATATTTATGGGGCCTCGCACCTCCTAGGACTACTGTGATCAAGCTACAGTACGTAAAAATTCAGAAAAATATATAATACTAGCAGAATTATCTGGCCTTGCTTGGGCCTTAACCTATAGGAAATGATTCAGAATACCAGACTTCGAGGAGCATTCCGAACAGGTGCGCGGACACTCGTTTTATTTTCCTGGTGACGTCACTGGTGGCGGAAGATTTTTATTCCCCGTAATTTAGCAGGTATTCGATAGGTCCCGAATTTGTGTAGTTGTCCAACACCTCCTATAACAGAATGCCAGAGGAACAAATTTATGACGTCAGCTTAGGTAGTCCTACCATATACCCAATTATTATATTTTTGATTCCAATATTTTTACTGGTAGATTCTGTGCTAATCTTTGTACTAAAGTTTGTCTATAAAAATATTTTATTTAGGGGAAAATTAATTTGTATTAATTAGCTTTATTATATTTGATAATAAATACGAATAATTTTCTTCCTAAATAAAACATAATTATAGATAAACATTAGTATAAATTTAACACAAGAGTCCATCAGTAATAATATTAGAATCAAAAATATAAGAAATGTATATATATATAGTCAGACTACCTAAGTGACGTCAAAAAATTAGTATATTGGCCTTTTCACTTACGTCTTGGTGGGTGGGGTTTAGATAGAGATCGGGATCCTAACTGCGGTGGGTCTGGATTCCACCCGCTGCAAGTGTCCGAATTCTCTGGGAGCGCTGCCGTCGCCTACATTATGACTGGAGAGTCGAAAGTTAGGGTTGGGTTGTTTTACCTCTGAGCGGCACTTTTTTTGCACACCATGGGCTAAATGGCCAGGTCACATGGACCCCGAAGGCTCAGAGAAGGTTGGGGGAGGGGACCCACTGGAACAGCTGTTGGGAGACAGATGGTAGCCTCCCGTCAAGGCCATCCAACGTGTTCTTTAACGTGCACAGGGTATGGCTCTCCCGCACACGGGACCACGGCTTAACGTCTCATCCGACGGACGGCGGCCTTTCCAAGCCCATCGGTGTCCCCTACTGACCGTGGGCAGGGCGGGGAATTTTGCGGAGATAAATCTCAACGCTGACCCAGCTGGGACTCGAACCTGGGAACTACAGAATACGAGCCTGGCGCGCTACCGACTGAGCCACCCCCGCCCCTCGAAAGTTAGGAATGGGAGGTTTACATTTTCGATGCCCAAAGTTATCAATGTGCAGATGTTTCGTGGCCAACTTTTGGGGGAGGGCCCAATTTTCTGGGGTCGAAACTCTTATCGTGCACTAAGTTACAATGAGATGAAGCTGTAGAGGAAGTTTGGTGGTCTTAGCTCTGACCGTCTGGGAAGAGATGTCGAACAGAGAGACAGACAAACTCTCCAAAATATACAATAAAAAATAAAAATTATAAATACCCCCTCAAGCAGCTGCTTGCCACAGAGGTCTGACAGTAACCTGTCAGTTTATATGCCACAGTAGATGGTCTGTGAGGATGGCAGATACAATAGGTAAAAAAATTAAATTAATAAAATAGAAAAATGAAGAAAGTATATTGAAGAGACTCAGATTCGAACTCCGCATAAGGAATGGATATTTCTTGCATTGTCTTTCTGCAAAGGTCTCACCTTCCACACAGACCGCTACGGGCCCATGGTGTGCAAAAAAAAGTGCCGCTCAGAGGTAAGGACCCCGAAGGATCAGAGAAGGTTGGGGACCCACTGCAACAGCTGTTGGGAGACAGATGGTAGCCTCCCGTCATGGCCATCCAGCGTGTTCTTTAACGTGCACAGGGTATGGCTTTTCGCACACGGGGCCACGACTTAACGTCCCATTTGACAGACGTTAGATGACGTCCGTGCGGCCTTCGGTGTCCATCGGTGTCCCCTACTGATCGTGGAGAGGGCGGGGAGTTTTGCGGAGATAAATCTCAACGCTAACCCAGCTGGGACTCGAACCTCGGAACTAGAGGTTACGAGCCAGGCGCTCTACCGACTGAGCCACTCCCGCCCCGATCTGTACAGTGTTTATACTGAGAGGTTCATATCAGCTTCTGTGAGATAATCTGTTTTTACTGAAATATATAGTAGCGATTATATCATTTTTTCTATATAATTTTATTTGAAACAAAATTATTCAATTTAAATTCTGTAGCCTGTTAAAGATATATCCTCGATCAAGGCCGGATCTAGGGAAGGAAGGAGGGGGGGCAAGGATGCTAATAAGTGTAAGAGAGGCAAAATATCATTGAACTTATTTACATTTCATGCATTTTTCAAGAAATCTTTTAAAAACCTGTAAAACGAAGGGGATAGCATTGTACAGTCGCTCAAAAAAGTATCCGAACGCTATGGTTGATTATAGAATTCAGAAAATATATCTGGCAACGATCTGTTTTAGAAATTAGTAATCTGGCAACCTTCGTGTCACGTGACACGAAGGTTGCCAGATCACTAATTCCTAAAAAAAAATCGTTGCCAGATGTTTTTTTATTTCTGTAATCAACCATAGTGTTCGGATATTTTTTTGAGCTACTGTAGGTGGTCATATTATTTTGATACTAGATCGTGTGGGCTCACTCCCGGAAATATTGAGCGTGTGCAGTTACCGTTCATAGCAAACTGGAGCGTGTGCAGTTACTGTACACGCTCCAGTTTGCTGTGAACGGTAACTGGAGCGTGTACAGTTGCTGTTCACGCTCCAGATATTTTTCCTGAATTCTGTAATCACGTGACACGAAGGTTGCCAGATCACTAATTTCTGAAAAAATCGTTGCCAGATATTTTTTATGAATTTTGTAATCAACCATAGTGTTCGGATACTTTTTTGAGTGACTGTACTAATGCGCTATTCATACCGACGCGAACCAAACTTTTATGACGAAATATCAAGTAATAATATACCTTGGGTTGGATTAACCGATCGAAGCTCTGGATGGAAATAACCTTGTACACAGAGGTTGGAAACCAATTTGATCGGAAGGAATTAATCTCAATATAGTGATAGTCATTTTGCATCGGCAAGCCAAGTGTGTTAGCTCAATTGCTACCGAGTCCTTGTATGGATTTCCTTTTTTGTGTGGTGGATTTGTTCCTATTTGCCTAATGACTACAAAATGAACATTAGTGGGACTGAGATTCATTTCTTCCTATTAAAGAAATAATTTTTAGCGGAGTTTAGGAACACTATTTATCAGCTCGGGGAAAGATTTCGGGAAGTAGTAATTTTCTATCGACGATCTTTACCAAAATCAATAATCAAAATTTTAAGCTTCAACTGCATTTATCCCTTTCCATTGGTCTGAAAATAAGCACTCGTTAATAGCATTTCGTTTCTAATAAATATAGTGTTGAAGCCCATGAGTGACTATGCTTTCATTTTTCAGAATTTGAACAAATTTTTTTCTGTTAATAAGGTTCTGAAAATTTCGTCATGCAAATGATCCTCTATAATATACTCTATCTCTGTGAGTGTGTAACAGAGTCGTGTTACCACGGGAGAAACGAGATACGTTGCGTCACGTTTGTGTGAGGCTCAGTCTGTGGCTTTTCCTAGATATAAAAGTTAAAATTATAGTTAAGTAAAAGTTGAGTAATAAAAACTTTTTAACGTTATTTTTTCTTTAGTCCAGGAGTTCTCAACGTGGTGTACGAGGTAAAACTTTTTGGGGTACGCCGTGACAGCACAAAGGTCGTTAGATCTAGTAACAAAGTCGCTAAGTTGGCATTATTATACTATAACTATAGTTTTATCTATCTATACAAGGGGTACGCCAGTTACATACACATTTCCAGGGGGTACGTGAAGCATAAAACGTTGAGAACCATTGATATATATGTTTTATTTTATTCCCATTGTTATACTATAACTATAGTTTTATCTATATATACAAGGGGTACGCCAGTTACATACACATTTCCAGGGGGTACGTGAAGTATAAAAAGATATATGAGAACCACTGTATATATGTTTTATTTTATTCCCATTGTTATACTATAACTATAGTTTTATCTATCTATACAAGGGGTACGCCAGATACATACACATTTCCAGGGGGTACGTGAAGCATAAAAGGTTGAGAACCACTGATATATATGTTTTATTTTATTCCCATTGTTATACTATAACTATAGTTTTATCTATCTATACAAGGGGTACGCCAGTTACATACACATTTCCAGGGGGTACGTGAAGCATAAAACGTTGAGAACCATTAATATATATGTTTTATTTTATTCCCATTGTTATACTATAACTATAGTTTTATCTATATATACAAGGGGTACGCCAGTTACATACACATTTCCAGGGGGTACGTGAAGCATAAAACGTTGAGAACCACTGATATATATGTTTTATTTTATTCCCATTGTTATACTATAACTATAGTTTTATCTATATATACAAGGGGTACGCCAGTTACATACACATTTCCAGGGGGTACGTGAAGTATAAAAGGTTGAGAACCACTGTATATATGTTTTATTTTATTCCCATTGTTATACTATAACTATAGTTTTATCTATCTATACAAGGGGTACGCCAGATACATACACATTTCCAGGGGGTACGTGAAGCATAAAAGGTTGAGAACCACTGATATATATGTTTTATTTTATTCCCATTGTTATACTATAACTATAGTTTTATCTATCTATACAAGGGGTACGCCAGTTACATACACATTTCCAGGGGGTACGTGAAGCATAAAACGTTGAGAACCATTGATATATATGTTTTATTTTATTCCCATTGTTATACTATAACTATAGTTTTATCTATATATACAAGGGGTACGCCAGTTACATACACATTTCCAGGGGGTACGTGAAGTATAAAAAGATATATGAGAACCACTGTATATATGTTTTATTTTATTCCCATTGTTATACTATAACTATAGTTTTATCTATCTATACAAGGGGTACGCCAGATACATACACATTTCCAGGGGGTACGTGAAGCATAAAAGGTTGAGAACCACTAATATATATGTTTTATTTTATTCCCATTGTTATACTATAACAATAGTTTTATCTATCTATACGAGGGGTACCCCAGTTACATACACATTTCCAGGGGGTACGTGAAGCATAAAACGTTGAGAACCACTGATATATATGTTTTATTTTATTCCCATTGTTATACTATAACTATAGTTTTATCTATCTATACAAGGGGTACGCCAGTTACATACACATTTCCAGGGGGTACGTGAAGTATAAAAGGTTGAGAACCACTGATATATATATATGTTTTATTTTATTCCCATTGTTATACTATAACTGTAGTTTTATCTATCTATGCAAGGTGTACGCCAGTTACATACACATTTCCAGGGGGTACGTAAAGCATAAAAGGTTGAGAACCACTGATATGTATGTTTTATTTTATTCTCATTGTTATATTATAACTATAGTTTTATCTATCTATACAAGGGGTACGCCAGTTACATACACAATTCCAGGAGGTACGTGAAGCATAAAACGTTGAGAACCACTGATATATATGTTTTATTTTATTCCCATTGTTATACTATAACTATAGTTTTATCTATATATACAAGGGGTACGCCAGTTACATGCACATTTCCAGGGGGTACGTGAAGCACAAAAGGTTGAGAACCACTGATATATATGTTTTATTTTATTCCCATTGTTATACTATAACTATAGTTTTATCTATCTATTCAAGGTGTACGCCAGTTACATACACATTTCCATGGGGTACGTGAAGCATAAAAGGTTGAGAACCACTGATATATATATATTTTATTCCCATTGTTATACAATAACTATAGTTTTATCTAGCTATACAAGGTGTACGCCAGTTACATACACATTTCCAGCATTTCCAGGGGGTACGTGAAGCATAAAAGGTTGAGAACCACTGATATATATATGTTTTATTTTATTCCCATTGTTATACTATAACTGTAGTTTTATCTATCTATACAAGGTGTACGCCAGTTACATACACATTTCCAGGGGGTACGTGAAGCTTAAAAGGTTGAGAACCACTGATATATATTTTATTCCCATTGTTATACAATAACTATAGTTTTATCTATCTATACAAGGTGTACGCCAGTTACATACGCATTTCCAGGAGGTACGTGAAGCATAAAAGGTTTTGAACCACTGATATGTATATGTTTTATTTTATTTCCATTGTTATACTATAACTATAGTTTTATCTATTTATACAAGGGTACGCCAGTTACATACACAATTCCATGGGGTACGTGAAGCATAAAAGGTTGAGAACCACTGATATATATGT
This sequence comes from Ryuthela nishihirai, assembly GCA_038380435.1. Lineage (NCBI taxonomy): Eukaryota > Metazoa > Arthropoda > Arachnida > Araneae > Heptathelidae > Ryuthela > Ryuthela nishihirai. Next base: position 56,119,895 of record JAWZYU010000012.1, read on the forward strand.
TTTATTTTATTCCCATTGTTATACTATAACTATAGTTTTATCTATTTACACAAGGGGTACGCCAGTTACATACGCATTTTCAGGGGGTACGGGAAGCATAATAGGTTGAGAACCACTGTTTTAGTCTATCCTTATAGGAAATTATCAATTGAATCGTAATAACAAACTAATTATTCAACTGTGTAACGTAGTCTGGTTTGCCAGATCGTCAAAAGTTTGTTGTAAGTTACATTTTAATGGTTTTGATAGAGTGAAGTGCTTTAAATGTTTATAATCAGACTTAAATTTTAAGATTTACGGTTTTTCCCAATGTATTTATGATTATTATGCAAACGATATAGCAATCGTGTATTATATACGCTTTATCACTTCTCTGTGCAGTTTTTACAGATTTGTAACCAACGCATTTATCCTATTAGCTGGCTAAAAAAGCAGCTTGGCTGTTTCTTACATCATTCATAAATACAAATTGCGATATGGCTTTATTTGATGAGGTACCTCTCTGGAAGGAACGAGCGAAAGGGAGACCCTCTTTGGCAGGTTTGGCCTTTTTCATAACGAAAAAAATATTCAACATTTCTGCACCATTTATTTCTGCACCATTTTGATTTTGTTCACTAACAAGTGAATATATGACTCTGCTTCGAGCAAAGAATAACTGCAGATCAAATATTTAATTAAAAGAAAAAAATGAAAACGAAAGTATCTTAGAAAGAATACCACGAGTTCAGAGCAGCAAAATGTCAAATGCCAACCAGCAAATAAAAACAAAATTCAGTGATTTTTATTTTAAACTTTAGGTCGCTTTTCTGTTCCTAGAAGAAGGAACCGGAAAATGCATCTCTGAGGATTTCTTTTAACGAATTGTTTCGTCGACATCAAAAAGCAACATCAGCACGAGGCGAAATCTCCAACACTCGCCTCTTAATTAATTAAAGAAACGAACGCCATCTTTTGACGAATACCGATATTTACCTTTAATGATGCAGAAATGAAAATGCTCTTCTCTTAAGTGAAGCGGAGACACGAAAGGAAGGTCTCGCATTATGTGCGTCGAGAGAGCAAATGCAGGAATTTAATTTAATTCGCTTCTCGTTTCATCCGTCACCGTATCCTTCGTTCCGTAAGTCAACATTTTCTAGCAACGGCGGCATCTGAAAACATTTGAATTTTTCTATAACGTTATTTTAAAAGATTATGCTTCGCCTAAACACGTCTTTCAGAAGTTTTTGGTCAATGATAAAGATTAGCACACGGTTTCATAAAATTATTTGCTACGTCAGAGGAGATTTTCTTTTAAAAGTGTTTTCAGTATGATTTGGATTGGGTTGTTTTACCTCTGAGCGGCACTTTTTTGCACACCATGGGCTAAATGGCCAGGTCACATGGACCCCGAAGGCTCAGAGAAGGTTGGGGGAGGGGACCCACTGGAAAAGCTGTTGGGAGACAGATGGTAGCCTCCCGTCAAGGCCATCCAGCGTGTTCTTTAACGTGCACAGGGTATGTCTCTCCCGCACACGGGTTCACGGCTTAACGTCCCATCCGACGGACGGCGGCCTTTCCAAGCCCATCGGTGTCTCCTACTGACCGTGGGCAGGGCCGGGAATTTTGCGGAGATAAATCTCAACGCTGACCCAGCTGAGACTCGAACCTGGTAACTACAGATTACGAGCCTGGCGCGCTACCGACTGAGTCACCCCCCCCCCCCCCCCCCGTTTTCAGTATGAAACCATTATTAATTTCTAAGACTTCTGATAAAGTTACCGTAGACTGATCTTATACACTGAAGTGCCATTGAATTAGGGATGGCAAACTAGTAACGTGTTGGACCACCTCTGGACCTGATAACGGCCGCTACAAGACGAGGCAAGGACTCCACAAGCTTGTGTAAATGTTCCACAGGTATGGCGACCCATGCATCCTCCAGAGTTGTTCACAATTCTCTCAAGGTCGTCGCTGATGCGACACGGGCCCGAACACTCTGCTCGACGGCATCCCAGAGATTTTTGATGGGATTTAAATCTGGGCTTCTAGATGGCCAATTCATTATTTCAAAGTCAGCAGAATGCTCCTGCAACCATGCAGTAGCCAATTTGGACCTGTGAGATGAACAGTTGTCTTGCTGGTAGACGCCATCTCCATTGGGATGCATGATGGCCATAAATGGGTGTAAATGGTCAGCCATGAGTTCTACATACCTGGATGCATTGAGAGTCATCGGTACACGTAGCAAAGGTCCCACAGACGTCCAACTGAAGACACCCCAGTCCATCACTGAGCCACCACCAGCTTGTACTGTTCCGACCTGACTTGCAGGATCCATGGCTTCATGGGGTTGGCGCCATATCCTCAATCTCCCATCGGCGTGATGTAGTTTAAATTGGGATTCATCACTCCAGGCTATCTGTTGCCAATTTTCGATGGTCTAGTTTCGATGTTCTTTAACCCAGACAAGGCATTGAGCCTGGTGTCGTGCCGTTAGAAGTGGGACAATCATAAGTAGACGTCTCCCGAAGCCGAGACGATGAAGTGAGCGTTGCACGGTCCATGTACTGACTTCCTGGCTGAAACCCACGTTTAGATGGGAGGTGATAATGTCTGGCCCCTATCGATCTATACGATGCGGGTCAGACAGCGAAGTCCACGATCATTCAAGGCTGGTTGTCCTTTGCAGTTTGTCCGGGTGCTTGTTTTTTTGTCGGAAATTTCATATTTCCAAAACACTCTTGAAACTGTCGACGAGAAAATCCAAGTTGGTTGACAATTTCGGAGATCGAGTGTCCCATCTGTTGGGCACCTACGATCTGCCCTCTGTGAAATGCATCTGAATCCCGCGCCTTTCCCTTCACGCTTCGCACAACGAATGCTTGGGGAAGCCAAAGCTGACAGCTATAGTTGACCAGAGTTTCAACCACGCATGCGCGCAAATGCAGGACTTGCGGGAGTTAATTTGGATAACGTCTCCTATCCCTAATTCAATGGCACTTCAGTGTACATAGGTTCTGTTTTTTTATTTTATTTATCAGTACGGTTACCACCTGTCCTTTCTTTTGAAATAATGCTCTTTTCTAGTTTCTTGGGGTCAAAATGACCTTTCTTTCATGAAAAATCACGGACAATGTAAAATTTTGCAAGTTCTACTTCTGGTTTGCTCGTGAAACTTTGTTGAGCAAAGAAACGTTCTACAAATCAGATATCTCTTCATCCTCAAGGTGGGTGGAAAAATATAATTTTTTTGCTTTGAGAGATTAATGAAAAATTCTTTTGAGTTGAGTAGGTTCGAACGAAACGTGATGATTCATGGTTATCAGATCCTCCAAAATGACCTTAATATACCATCGTTAGACGGCGTTAAATGTAGAAAATGTAATATTATAAACGATGCAATTGATTTATGTAACTAACAGTACTCTTTTAGGAAAAAAGGAGCAGAAGAGACAGAATTATCTGAGTGATAAGGCACTTGAGCTTATTTCGGAAAGAAAGAACTGCAGTAATGTCCTTAATCAATACCCTACTAGTCTTAATAGAAAGCATTACAGAGAACTTAATAAACGTGTAAAAGATCAGTTAGCTGCTGATAAGAATTCTTGACTTGATGGTTTGGCTGACAAAGCCGAGGAAGCAGTTAGACAGCACAACAGCAGAGAGCTGTACCAGATAGTTAATGTTTTGTGTGGTAGAAAACGGACAGGTATACAGGGATTGAAGGATAAACAAGGTAAGGTTGTAGAAGGTGAGGATTCTGTCATGGCTAGGTGGGCTGAGCATTTCAGTGATATTCTAAACAATGAGGTTAGTTCTATTCCCATTGTTTGCAATGATGATAGATGTATTGGTGGTTTTAATGTTGGCCCTGTAACACATTCTGAAGTTATTTTGGCTGTTTCTAAACTTAAACTTCATAAATCCCCAGGGATAGATGAAATTACTACAGAAATGCTTAGAGCTGGAAATGTTTCGGTTACCACTTGGATGACTGAAATTCTGAATATCTTTTGTGATAAAGGCATGGTTCCTAAGGATTTTACCAGAGCTATTGTTATCCCTATTTCCAAAAAAGGTGATCGCAGTTCTTGTGATAACTATAGGGGTATCAGCCTACTCTCTGTTCCAGGTAAAGTTCTTTCCATGATTGTGCTTAATAGAATTAAGAATCTGGTTGACAGTCAATTGCGTGATGAGCAATGTGTATTCAGAAGTGGGAGGGGATGTGTGGATCAGATATTTTCACTGAGGCAGATTCTTGAGAAATGTTTAGAGTTTCAGAAACCTTTGGTTGAAATCTTTCATTCGAGCTGTTGATGAGACTGGTAGTAGAGTAGGTTTGGTTATAAACAGAGAGAAAACTAAAGTGATGAAAATTGGTCAGGCAGGCTGTGATTCAGTTAATCTGAATGGTTGCAATCTTGAACAGGTGTCACAGTTTAATGTCTTGGGAGCTATGTAACTGATACTGGTGATGTGCGGCATGAGATTAACAGACGGATAGGGATTGCTGCCGGGACTTTTAAGAATTTATGGAGAGTGTGGAGAAATAGGCGTATACACCTAAAGACTAAAATTAGACTGTATAATAGTTTGATTCTTTCTAGGGTTAGGTATGGTAGTGAAACTTGGACGCTTTGTAAACAAGATAACAGGAAACTAGATGCTTTTGATTCGAGATGCTTACGCAATATCTTGGGCATTAGGTGGTTCAACCTTGTAACTAATGATGAGGTTAGGCAAAGGAGTCAGCAACCTCCTTTAAGCAGCAGATTGTTCAGAGAGAGACTCCGTTGGTTTGGCCATGTTGCCCGTATGGGTAATTATAGATTGGCGAATAGGGTTATGAACAGTGTGCCTAAAGGCTTCAGAAATTGGGGGGAGACCTAGGATGCGGTTGCCAGACAATGTCAAACAGGACCTTATTAGAATTGGTGTGCAGTGGCCAGATGCAGCAGATGTAGCCCAGGACAGACTTGCTTGGAGAACTAAATTGCATAGTCTGGCTGGACCTCCGTAGCTCATGGCTGCTTGAGGATGAGAATGACGATACTCCTATGCAGATAATATATAGGGCATTCCAGTAGCACATGTTGTACGTCTTCTATATTGTTGCATCTTACACAGATTGGTGAAGGAATTTTTCCTAGTTTATGTAGAGTATTATTTAAGGTGTGTCCTGTCCGTAATGAAAAGGGCTTGTTTTGTATTTGCCTGGATAGGGTATTAAAGCTTGGGTCTATTTTTTCGAACATGGTGCAGATATTTAATCTTTCTTTATTTGTGAGTTTTTTTTTTTTCCTTTTCCAGGTAGTTTTACATTTTTCTGGTCTAGGTTGCATTTGTCCCTATGTTGATGATGTTGATGTGCTGTAGGCTAAGGGCTTCTTTAGCTGCCGAATCTACCTTTTCATTACCCATAATACCTACACGGGAAGGAATCCAGCTTATATGTAATTTATTTTTATTTTCCATTGTACTGTGTGCGATGTTTGGAGAATGTTTTTTATTAGACTTTTATTATCTGTTTTGTTGATATTTTTTTTCCAAGGATTGAATAGCTGCTTTACGATCTGTGAGGATGTTTATTATTTTGTTCGAGTATTGTCTGCATTCTTCTAATGCCATCCAAATAGCATAGATTAGGGATTCTCAACGTGCGGGTGACGCGGTAAAATTTTTGGGGTAAGCCGAGAGAGCTCAAAAGTCGCTAGACATAGTAACAAAATAAAAATAACCATTGTTATATTATAACTATAGTTTTATCTATCTATATAAGGGATATGCCAGTTACATACACATTTCTAGGGGGTACGTGAAGTATTGAAGGTTGAGAACCACTGGCATAGAATTCAGTGGTAGTTGAGTTGCAGTTATTGTTGATTCTCACTTTTAGTAGTTTTTTGCTGTTATGCACAAAGATTGCATGGTCTGATCTGTTGGTTTTATTGTCAACTGATTCGTCAGTAAAGATTATTATTTCCTGTTTTTCTTTTCCTGGGTATATGGCATTTGATGTTTTGGCTAAGGCGTCGTTTCTAAGAAACTTCTTGGAGTAATAGAGTAGATTATTTATTTCTAACTTCGGTAGATTCCATTTCCACACTGCTGGGCTTTCTTGGTAATTTTTGACTATGCTTGCAAAGTTTTGGATTTGGTTGCAAAAGGGGTCTTCTTTTAGCTGTTTGACTATACTGGATTTTGAAGTTTTTCTTTTAAAAGTGTTAGTTGATTGATTTAAAGTTTAGTTTAAAAAGTTAATGGATGATTTCTTATTTTGGTAGCTGTTCGAATGTAGTTGTTTATTAATAGGTGGTTTCTTTTAGTTTCCAGTGTAGGAGATTGACTTCTATTAATAGGGATGCACTTGATACTGAGTTCAGTTGTTTTAAGCATATTCTTATATCTCTGTTCTGTAGGATGTCGCTTTTTAGGTGTGTTTTTTAGAGACGGTTTCTAAATCTATAGAGCCATAGTCAATTTTAGAGCGAAGTACAGCATTATATATCGTGATCATTTGTTTATGGGATGGACCACAGGTTTGTCCGCTGACACATCGTAATAGGTTGAAACATTTTTTCCCTTGTGTAAGCAGATGATTGATTTGTACTTTTCTATTGAGTTTACTGTCTAAATATATGCCTATAAATTTATGCGTTTTGGTGACTTCTAATATCTTATCTTCGATTTTTAGGCTAATAGGTGGTATTCGTTCTTGCTGAAAGCCATGGCGACGGTTTTTTCTGTGGATATATTCAGCCCCTATTCTGAGCAGTAGTCTTCGAATTTATTTAGAGGATTGGGTTGTTTTACCTCTGAGCGACATTTTGTTGCACACCATGGGCTAAATGGCCAGGTCACAAGGACCCCGAAGGCTCAGAGAAGGTTGGGGGAGGGGATCCACTGGAACAGCTGTTTGGAGACAGATGGTAGCGTCCCGTCAAGGCCATCCAGCGTGTTCTTTAACGTGCACAGCGTATGACTCTCCCGCACACGGAGCCACGGCTTAACGTCCCATCCGACGGACGGCGGCCTTTCCAAGCCCATCGTTGTTCCCTTAACGATCATGGGCGCGGAGTTTCGCGGAAATAAATTTAAATGCTGACTCAGCTGGGACTCGAACCTGGGAACTACAGATTACGAGCCTGGCGCGCTATCGACTGAGCCACCCCAGCTCCATTTGTTTAGAGCGCACTGGATGTTTTCCTCTGACTTATGGAATATTTTACCATACGCCAAATTGCAATATCATCAGTGTAAATCGATATCTTAATATTGTACATGTTTGGAAAATTTCTGGTCGATGCCAAGCAAAGGTTGATCCTAAAAGACGAAAAACTTTGAACACAAACAAGTGGAAAATTTATAGTACTGATCTTATAAATAAATATATATGTAAAATATGTATATAAATGTACAGTCACTTTCTCTATCTTATATTGAGTTTCTATCTGAAACAAACACTAAAATTTGAGTCTTTATTTAAAAAAAAATCAAACAGATATTTTCAGTTTGGAAATAAATAAAGGACAGCACATTTATTCATCAGCAGATGACTCGAAAAAATTCGAAGGCGATTCAGGAATAATGGCACTCAAATCTGAAATCTGTACCAATTTCTTCAGCAATTTTTCTTTCAGAAATTCCTTTCTCAAGTTATTCTATTACTTTCAACTTGTTAACGACAGTTGAAGAGTTTAGATGTTTTACCTCTGAGCGGCACTTTTTTTGCACACAATGGGGTAAATGGCCAAGTCAAAAGAACCCCCGAGGGCTCTAGAAGTTTTGGAGGAAAAGGACCCACTAGACTAACCACGGACTCACTAATAGTGAGACCACGGACCCACTAATTAGGAGACAGATTGTAGTCTTTCGTCATGGCAATCCAGCGTGTTGCTTAACGTTCACAGGGGTGGGGGTGGCTCAGTCGGTAGCGCGCTAGGCTCGTAATCTATAGTTCCCAGGTTCGAGTCCCACCTGGGTCAGCGTTGAGATTTATCTCCGCAAAAATTCCCCGCCCTGCCCACGGTCAGTAAGGGACACCGATGGGCTTGGAAAGGCCGCCGTCCGTCGGATGGGACGTTAAGCCGTGGTCCCGTGTGCGTGAGAGTCATACACTATGCATGTTAAAGAACACGCTGGATGGCCTTGACGGGAGGCTACCATCTGTTTCCCAACAGCTGTTCCAGTGGGTCCCTTCCCCCAAACTTCTCTGAGCCTTCGGGGTCCATGTGACCTGGCAATTTAGCCCATGGTGTGTAAAAAAGTGACGCTCAGAGGTAAAACAACCCAACCTTAACGTTCACAGAGTGTGGCTCTTCCGCTCCTGGGACCACCGCTTTACGTACCATCCGACGGACGGCGGCCTTTCCAAAGCTCATCGGCGTCCTCTACTCACCGAGGGCAGAGCGGGGAGTTTTGTGGAAATAAATCTCAACGCTGGCCGAGGTACGAATCGAACCTGGGAACTATAGATTACGAGCCTGGCCCGCTATCGACTGAACCACCCAGCCCCAATAATTAAAGAAACATATTTTCTTTCTATACCAGTTTTCAACCACTTAGAAAATTAAATCAATATTTTAACTTAAATAACAGAACACAAATTATGCGTTATAAGCAATAACGCCTTTTCGGTTACAGAGCCAACGACACCACTGAACATGCCAAACGAAACATGTTTGTTGTAGCGTTGAACAACAGCGCCCCCTTTCCTTTGTCAATGAATTAGCTGTATCCGGACGTCAATACGGATTAACTGTATCTGGGCTAGCGAGGGTTTCCTGTATTATTGTCATTTACATTTTGAAATCACCCATTAGTAAGAATTACTACTATTAAAGGGTGCAAATTTTTGTAAAATAAAAAAATCTTCTTTTTTTTGAAAATGAAAATTCCATATTCACCAGATATGTTATTCTTCTAATATATTTATATTTATTAAAAGATGTTTTTGGCTCTGCAGTTACTTTAGAATCATCTATAAATAATCCATTTATTCTACTGGATCATTAAAATGGTTGATTCTGATAATTTAATAATTTTTAGAACATTATTCCTAACTCTGAAAATGCTTTTAGCTTCAGTTATACTTGAATACCGTGTTCCATTGGGAGGCCGAAAACAATGTTAGACTTCGTAAATTCTCGTAACAGGTTCGTTATGTGTATTATTTACTTACTAATGTTTTTCCATTAGCAATTTGGAATGAGTTCTTTAATAAGGAATTTTTAGCTCCACTTATATTACTAAAGCAATAAAGCCATTACAAACGAAATTATTGTTAGTGGAGTTTGTAGTTCCTTTTTGCTTCAACTACTGTCTTCAAAAAGAGACATTAGAGAAGATGAAAGAAAAAGAATAAAATCTCTGTGAAAGTGTCTCCATAACTTCCATAGTACAGACAACCGTTTCAAAATTCAGGAAGCAAATTTAGACTTTTTAATAATGCAGAAAGCGTTTCGGAGAGAAAGATAATCTAGTTACTTACGAGTGTGTCTGTGTATTCAATCAGTTTATCCTCGTTGGTCACTTCTTTTCTGGCTTCTCTTAGGAGATCTTTCAAGAAGTTCTGAAAAAGATCAGCACATACAAGTCACTTGAAACTGCTAACCGTAAAAGAGAATAATGAAATATTCAAAGCTCTAATAGTTTTACAAAGAGAATTGGTACAATAACAAAATTTTCAGTTGAAAACGTCTGTATTACCAGTTCTTAAAACTACTTGCAGCAGATGTCAAAAGTTCTTTTCGGGAAACATTTCAACTGCTCTAAATCTGTTGATTTTTCCTAAGCATGATATCTAATCTTATAATGGGCCCTAAGAACTTAAAAAGAAGCAGATTCTTCATCTCATAAGTCAGTCTATTTTCTGCAACTATCAGAAATACAACACAGGTTTACACTTAACTTGAAGTAAAAATAGTTGCAGTGAAAAGTTTGCAGAAGATCAGCATAATTAATGAACTCGGTTACATCAAAAAGTACTCGAGCATAAAAGCTCATATTTTTAGCACACGAGCTCTCCTACGAAAAAACATTAATTCATATCTGCTTGTCTTTTTATTCGGAAACATTTCCCTTTTTTGTAGTTTCGAACTTTATAAATAGTTGGTCTAGATCAATGTTTCTCAAAGTGGGCGATACCGCCCCCTGAGGGGGGCGCTGGAACGATCCCGGGGGTCGGTAGTAGCCTCGGGTGCAATTGGGGGTCGGTGGAAGCATAAAGAAAGAAGGGAAGATAAGAAATTTTTGAAAAACCGTTCGTACATGTTTCATCTGTTGTGTAATATAGAGTTAAAGTCGTAGTGATTACTTTATTTTCCAAATAAACACATAAAATTATCCTTCGTTATCTTAATTTTTTTGTGTGTAATGCGAATGTTACTATGGTTGATTTAAATAAATAATTTTATAATTACAAGCTTCAAGGTGTCTTATTTACATCTTTCTTTACTATGTTGTAGGACGTAGGTAGAAATATAGATACATAAAAGAACGCAAATTTGTCACTGCATCTTTCTGTTTGTTCGCTTAAAGAAAGTAGATTTCCAGGGGGTCACTGAGTAATTTTTTTTCTGAAAAGGGGGCGGTAGGACAAATAAGTTTGGGGACCTCTCGTCTAGATATACAGCAGAAGATAGTTTAAGAATATAAAGAGTCCATACTTTTACAGACTAGACCAATTTTTTGCAATAAAATTAAGAGAACGTTAAAAGGTTCATATACAAAATCAGGGGTCTTAAATACTTGGCCCTCAAAATTATTCTGTGGTACCCGCAAGCAATACGTTTTATCATGATAGCGAACTGTTCCGTATGAACTTCGCTTGACTGAGATAATGTCACGCAGATGTAGAGAATATGGGCGAGTTTAGCATAAAGCATCTAGAAGTGAAATTTAGGTTTATGTTTTGGTATTAAAAGTATGTAATGCTCAAATAATCGAAAAACACTCTAAATAATTATGCTCAAATTATTATGGTTTAAAATAATTATGTTTCACTTAAGAATGAATCTCTATTAGACAAATTAGTTATAAATGTAATTTGGATTAGAAACATATAGTATTAAGTACCTACTTCTTATTACATTTATTCCATGTACAGTCGCTCAAAAAAGTATCCAAACACTATGGTTGATTATAGAATTCAGAAAAAATATCTGGCAACATTTTTTTCAGAAGTTAGTGATCTGGCAACCTTCGTGTCACGTGATTACAGAATTCAGGAAAAATATCTGGAGCGTGTACAGCAACTGTACACGCTCCAGTTACCGTTAACAGCAAACTGGAGCGTGTGCAGTTACTGCACACGCTCCAGTTTGCTGTGAACGGTAACTGCACACGCTCAATATTTCCGTGAGTGAGCCCACACGATCCAGGTCTTTGTGAGCTCACACGATCCAATTAGTGATCTGGCAATCTTCGTGTCACGTGACACGAAGGTTGCCAGATCACTAATTTCTAAAAAAATGTTGCCAGATATTTTTTCTGAATTCTGTAATCAACCATAGTGTTCGGATACTTTTTTGAGCGACTGTACAATTATAAAGTAAACTTTTATTGCAAATAATCAAGTCATTATTACAAATTATTACTTTTACCGACTATGTTATTGCAAAAAACAATAAAATTTCCTTTCTTCATTGTTCACAGGAAATAAAGGATAGTAATCGTAAATTTTAACTTCGCTTTTCTTCCAATGTTTTCAATGTATAAGAACAAAGGCATTAATTATTTTCCGACAAATAAATGAAGAACAGTGCAAGTGAAATATACAAAACACTTCGTATAAGTGGTTTTTGAAGTAGATTTTAAATAACAAGCAAGATACTTCGCAGAAATAATAACCCACTAGAGTATGACTCGTCTTTAGGTGTAATTTTGCACATTAATACAATTTTTCACACAATATTTTTCTCCTAACACATGGTGTACAAAAGATTAGCATTTACACTAAAATCTTTTATATTAATATAAATAAAATCCCCCTCAAGCAGCTGCTTGAGGGGGATTTTATTTATATGCTTGCCACAGAGGTCTGACAGGATCCTGTCAGTTTACATGCCAGAGTAGAAGGTCTGAGAGGACGGCAGGACCTCAGCAGAAAAACGACACACACATCCATGCCTTACCCCAGGCTCGAACCCAGGTCCCGTAGATACGTAGATAAGCACGCTAACCACTCGGCCACGGGACGGCTGTAATATTAATACTATATACATATATACTTTTTCCCAATAGTACAATCTACGGACAAAGGTTTTTAACATCAAAGATGTTAATTATTTTTATTTTGCTTTTGGGCCAATAGCAAAGATTCAATATTGTTAAAAGTCAATAACCATAATTTTACTTGCTTAAGAAAATATTGTTCATTGTTTATGGTTTTAATTTCATTTGGCAAAGAATTGAATAACATGCTTGACAAATGAACATAATGTTTAGTAGTAATATTTTTATGAATTCTGATATTAGCCAATTGCAAAATATGTGAAGAACGGGTATTCCTAACAGGTACAGTCGCTCAAAAAAATATCCGAACGCTATGGTTGATTACAGAATTCAGAAAAAATATCTGGCAGCAATTTTTTTTAGAAATTAGTGATATGGCAACCTTCGTGTCGACAGGTGTTTTTTCTGAATTCTGTAATCAATCGTAGTGTTCGGATACTTTTTTGAGCGACTCTAGGTGGTCATATTATTTTGATACTAGATCGTGTGGGCTCACTCACGGAAACATTGAGCGTGTGCAGTTACCATTCACAGAAACTGGAGCGTGTGCAGTTACTGTACACGCTCCAGTTTGCTGTGAACGGTAACTGGAGCGTTTACAGTTGCTGTACACGCTCCAGATATTTTTCCTGAATTCTGTAATCACGTGACATGAAGGTTGCCAGATCACTAATTTCTAAAAAAATCGTTGCCAGATATTTTTACTGAATTCTGTAATCAATCGTAGTGTTCGGATAATTTTTTGAGCGACTGTCTCTGATTAAGTTATTATTCCAATTTTATTTAACATGTTTTATTACTTGATATACATATAGTTTGCGGAGCTGTAAAATTGCCATCTTAGCATATTCTTGATCGACATGAATATATTTTCGTAATTTTAGTATACATCTAAAACATGATTTTGTGCATATGCTAATGGTTTTATAGTGAAAAAAAGTGAGCCAAATGTCGTAACCGCCGGAGGACGATGAATTAGTCGCTTGGTTACCTTCACCCTTATTTCGGTGAAATAACAGGTTCGTAGGTTGTTACACCCGTACCGACGTATGCCTCAGACTAGCTGCGCATAATGATGTATAAAAATATATGTCCAACAATTCACGCACAAGAGTTGTATAGGGACGACACAGTTTATTCACACTTATATACAATCACGTGCTGGGGATGTGCTTGACTCTGTAGGCCTTTGCTGCTACAAACAATTGCACAATGAGGTGGAGAACCTCACTTTGCAGATTCTCGCTTTACCGACCTCAACCTCGGCGAAAGGATATTTAACCTTTGCCTACAATGTGGTTCACTAAGAACGCACTTCAGTTCCACAGAACTGTATTTGATTCACCAAGAATCTTGATTCTCACTTAGAATCGAACCCTCTCCTTAAGGGTTTTGTTTGAGTAAGAGCGGCATCCCTTGACGTGTGTCCAAACGTCTTTCCTGTTTGATAGTTACGCTCTAGACTTTGATTCTCACATAGAATCAAACCCTCTCCTTAAGGGTTTTATTTGAGTAAGAGCGACATCCCTTGACGCATGTTCAAACGTGTTTCTTGTTTGACAGCTATACTCAAGACTGTTGTTTACTCTCGCTGCCATAGTCTCCAGCTCCCAAACTCGCTCCCGAGGCTAGTTGTAAAAGAACATAAAAGGACTTCTCGGATTCGTTGTGTGCAGACAGCCAGCTCAGATCCGAAAACAACATCTCTGAGTCACATCCCCACAATAGCACTGCCAAGAACACATTTAATACATAAAAATATTTACAACAGCAAAAATATAATAAAATGCAACAATAAATAAAATAAACAAATTAGGGGAACATGACAGGCATGAGTCCGTAAAGAAGATTTCACACAGGCATTATAAATTAATTTTAACGTTGATAAATCTACGAAATTCTTTATGAAATAAAATTTGGATATTATACTATTAATTTCGTTTATAAATTATTTAGATGAATTTTCCATTAATTTCCTATCAATTTGAATACCAAGGTAATTATAATTTTCCACACCTTCTATTATTTCACAAGAACATTCTGCATCTAAACAATTGTCTTGTGGTAAGTAAGTTGGTTTTTGTAAAAATCCTCTTATTTTCGCTCAGTCTAAAATATACATATTAAGTTTTAGTTACATTTAAATGTAACTAAAAATGTACCTAAACTAGTTACGTTAAATATAACTACCATCAAACCACTGCGTAATTGCCAAAGATCCTTATTTATCATCTGTAATACGTTTATATTACTTCCTGAATAGATCAAAGCAGTGTCATCAACGAAGGCTACTATTGCACCTTTGTACTTGTAATTACAAAAGTCATTTATATATACTAAGAGCAATAGTGATCCTAAAACCGATCCCTGTGGTACTCAATAATTAATTGATAACTTACTACTCATTGCCTACTTTAACTATTTGTTTCCTATTTTCTATATAGCTTTTTAACCAAGAAAACATTTTGCCTCTTATCCCCACTCTGTTTAGTTTTTTCAATATCAAGTCATGTGAAACCGAATCGAAAACTTTTCGTATGTCTAAAAATAACGCAACTGTATATATTTTTATAGATTTCTGAAGTTAATTTCAGAATGGTGTCCTCCATTCCCTTCCCCTTCCTAAGCCTTTTTTTTTTCCATCTACAAATCAAATGTCAGCGATTAGATCTATTCGACCATCTGCCTCGGGGTGAGATTTGATGAAAAAAAAATTGTATTTTGCTGTATAGAACGTATGACTTTTCTTATGATCAGAATAAGCACACATATTTTGTGACCATGTGAGTCCAAGAGTTCGTTGGCTGATGAAAGCGAAGGGTAAAATTTTTGAAGAATTGATTGGAGGAAAAATAACCGATAGAGTCCCAAAAATGCACCAAATTTTCCTTCGCAATCTTTTCAATTGATTTTGATAAACTGTCAGCAATCATTATCATGCTGGAAAATGGCTGCTGCATGCCTCCCAGGAACGGTAACGAAACGGGATGCAGAACCACGCTAATATATCGTGCAGCTGGGAGTGTTCCTGTGATGCGGACAAGTGTCATATCCAATAGCACTCCGTACCATTATGCCTGGCTGATGGGCAGTGTGCCAGTCGTGAACAAAATCTGGATCTGTCCTCTCGTCAGGTTGTCGCCATACACGGACTCGTCGATTGTCAGCACTCAGACAGAAACGGAATTTATCACTAAACACAACAGTGTTCCATTCGTGACCCCAGTTCGCACGACTTCGGCACTAAGCCAAATGAGCGCTGCTGTGGTTTGTAGTCAATGGCAGTCGATGTAAAGGTTGCGTCAACTGCCATTATCTCATGCAACCTTTGGTTTACCGTTCGGGTCGTTATGGGGACGTCCATGGCTGCTGACACAGCTCGTCGAATATCGCCTGCAGTACTCTGTGGTGACGAACGAACATGTTGAACAATGCGCCTATCAAGCCGTGCTGACGTCTGTCGGATGGCCCCACTCCCACTGCGACGCACACTAGAACCTTCACTTCGCCACTGTTGCCAACAGCATCCAACAGTTCATTCATCCGATGAACATGGGCAGCGACACGACGTATAGTCCATCCAGCTTCACATAGGCCTATAATTCTTCCTCTCTCAAAAGCATTCAAATGGTGATAAATCTGGAGACTGCGTGTACCAGGCATTTTCGGTCTTTGCTGAACAATTTCCAAGCGGAACCACCTAATCTCAACCGTTCGCACGACTTCCACCTGCATAAACACAATACCATCTCTGTTTCTTCTTGCACCTTTTATCTGTTGAGCCACACGCATCATTGGCTCCGAATTATTATCATTTACATATCTCAACTGCGCACACCTACCCTTCTATTTGTATGTTTGCACAGTCGCTCAAAAAAGTATCCGAACACTATGGTTGATTACAGAATTCAGAAAAAATATTTGGCAACGATTTTTTAGAAATTAGTGGTCTGGCAACCTTCGTGTCACGTGATTACAGAATTCAGGAAAAATATCTGGAGCGTGTACAGCAACTGTACACGCTCCAGTTACCGTTCACAGCAAACTGGAGCGTGTGCAGTTACTGCACACGCTCCAGTTTGCTGTGAACGGTAACTGCACACGCTCAATATTTCCGTGAGTGAGCCCACACGATCTAGTATCAAAATAATATGACCACCTACAGTCGTTCAAAAAAGTATCCGAACACTATGGGTGATTACAGAATTCAGAAAAAATATTTGGCAACGATTTTTTTAGAAATTAGTGATCTGGCAACCTTCGTGTCACGTGACACGAAGGTTGCCAGATCACTAATTGGATCGTGTGAGCTCACAAAGACCTGGATCGTGTGGGCTCACTCAGGGAAATATTGAGCGTGTGCAGTTACCGTTCACAGCAAACTGGAGCGTGTGCAGTAACTGCACACGCTCCAGTTTGCTGTTAACGGTAACTGGAGCGTGTACAGTTGCTGTACACGCTCCAGATATTTTTCCTGAATTCTGTAATCACGTGACACGAAGGTTGCCAGATCACTAATTTCTAAAAAAATCGTTGCCAGATATTTTTTCTGAATTCTGCAATCAACCATAGTGTTCAAATACTTTTTTGAGCGACTGTACGACATGTCCTTCTGGATGGGGAACTTTCAAAGTCGAGCAGTGTATTTTTATATCTCTTAAAATGATCCATCTGATCTTGGCTCATTCCGTTTACTTTGTATTTTTTAAATAATTCACTGTGATTAATTGAAGTGACTAAAGCATCTGCAATCCATGGTTTGACATGTTTTAGTTTAGGAAAATTTGCCGTAATCATTGCTTTATCAATTTCCCTTTTTTAATATGCCAATGGATAAATCAAAATCCATATTTTTGTTATTCTATTTTTTGACCACTTCCTATGATATGTTACCTAAATTCGCTTCTTTTACGTTTAACCTAGTTTTATAGTTAGTTTTTTTTGTTTTGGGTTCAACCCCCATAATTAGCTAAACATGCTATAATGAGGCCGATGTCGTAATGATCTGAGATATTGGTTTTGATGATGAATGTAGTTACTGCATTTGGTTTAAAATTTCTAACGTGTTTTGACGTGTTTGATTTTTTCTAACGTGTTTGATCTAGACATGTTTTGGATATTTCCCTTGTTATTTGTGACAAATCATAAAACCGTTTGAATCCCGCATCTGTAGCAGATTTTGTGATTGTGTATCAGGATTCACAATATCAATATTAAAATCTCCGGTTAGTAAACGCAGTTGGATTCAATTCGCTCTATCCAGACTCCTTATTAAAGAACTTTGTTCGCTTAATTCTGACACCTCATTTTTGGACAAGTTCCTATAAGTGTTATTTGTTGACGAAAAGAGTTTCTAGTGTAAAATATTTTACGCATTCTGAAACTAGCATTGTAATTCATGTTTTCGTCACATTTAATTAAAATAATTCATATATTTCTTTGCTTATCATAATTTTTCTGAGATTTCCTTAATTTATGGAAACCAGTGTACTTAGGTAGTTTCAGTTATATATATTGTTGCAAATTAAATGGATGAGCACTGAGCGTGAGTTCAAGTAAATAGATGACAGTGAAATTACAAAACAATGCAATTTATTACAAAAGCATGGATGAAATTATTTACACAAACTAAGTCAACCGGCACGAAAATCTATATTAATATAAAGATAAACTTTCAGAAGAATCCATCATCTTATTTCTATTCACACCCAATTCACAAAACAAGGCTAATATCATTCGATGAATATTAAAATCATATTTGTAAACAAATATGCAATCTATCGAGATTAACCTTACCAATTCTATAAAAAAAATAAATAAAATACCCCCTCAAGCAGCTGCTTGCCACAGAGGTTTGACAGGACTTCTCAGTTTATATGCCAGAGTAGAAGGTCCGAGAGGATGGCAGGACCTCAGCAGAAAAACAGCACACACATCCATGCCTTATCCCGGGGCTCGAACCCAGCTCCCTAAGATCAGTAGCCAAGCGTGCTAACCACTCGGGCTCGAACCCAGCTCCCTTAGACCAGTAGCCAAGCGTGCTAACCACTGAGGCTCGAACCCAGCTCCCTTAGATCACTAGTCAAGCGTGCTAACCACTCAGGCTCGAACTTAGCTCCCTTAGATCAGTAGCCAAGCGTGCTAACCACTGAGGCTCGAACACAGCTCCCTTAGATCAGTAGCCAAGCGTGCTAACCACTCAGGCTCGAACCCAGCTCCCTTAGATCAGTAGCCAAGCGTGCTAACCACTCAGGCTCGAATCCAGCTCCCTTAGATCAGTAACCAAGCGTGCTAACCACTCGGCTCGAATCCAGCTCCCTTAGATCAGTAACCAAGCGTGCTAACCACTCGGCTCGAACCCAGCTCCCTTAGATCAGTAGCCAAGCGTGCTAACCACTGAGGCTCGAACCCAACTCCCTTAGATCAGTAGCCAAGCGTGCTAACCACTCGGGCTCGAACCCAGCTCCCTTAGATCAATAGCCAAGCGTGCTAACTACTCAGGCTCGAACCCTGCTCCCTTAGATCAGTAGCCAAGCGTGCTAACCACTCGGCCACGGCACCCCTTATATAAACAAACTAAATACTATCGTATATCAAATAATAATCTCTTCCTAAAGAAGAGTTAAGACTAGCTCTGCCTAGTCGATTAACGTTTACTTCTTCATTTTTATAGTCAATGTCCCTTGTATAACTTTCACTTCAGGCGTAAGCCATTCTTATTTTCCTTGTTAATTCACTAGTAGGATTACACAAATAAAACATTTAACCTCCTGCGCACTCACCACATAAAATACTTCTTTTTTAACTACTTTATCGTGTACAGACTGAGACTAAGTCTCTTTTCACATATCAACAAATCCAACAAAACAATTCTTTCTTATTTTTCAGTTGGGTTCTTCGTTCCAATTCGTTGGTTATATAATTCTCACGCAAAAGCAATACACGAGCGTTCATGACATACGATGTACAACGAATTTATGACACGTTTATCATAAATTCGTTGTAGCACGTTCATCTGTCGTAACACTATATATCTTTACAGATCATTAAATATGGTAATAGTAGATGTGTTATTGATTAGACAGATGAAAATGTGGTAGAAAGGTTAAAAAAAAACCTTTCAAGAGTGAGTTATTTTTATATGCCAAACTGTTATTGTTTATGAAATAATATGTTTATAGTAGGAATTTGAAATTTCAGTGGTAGCTTTTCAAGAGATATTCCACTGAGAATAATCTACCGATTTTTCTGAGAGAGTTGTGGAAAATGCAACTTTTTAAATTTAAGAATTAAGAGACGAATACTTTTATGTTGTATAATTACCAAACAAATACTATTTGTATTTTTCTCCATCTTCCGCTAGCTCAAATTAAAACTGTAAAGGAGTGAAAGAATGAGAAAAGGAAAAACTTATTCTCTTTGAAAACGAGATTCTCATATGCGCCACGGGCAATGTGCGTTCTTCTAGTTAAGTGTTTGAATTAACTTTTAAGAATAATTATTTTAACTGTTAAACGTTCTTTTTTAAATTTTAAATAATTTTCAAAATTATAATAAAAATGAAATAAATACATTTATTAAGAATATAAGAAACACATGGCGTTTAAATCTAGCAGATATTATTGCATTGTTTTAAACTATGTATGGCTAGTTTTCTAAGCTCAACTTTACAAATCTTATTAAATTTGAATAAAAAATAGATATTATACTTTAAAGCTTTTAGAAAAAATACTGCTGTTTTAGAAGTAATATTCTATTTGTGTTTAAATTATTATATTTTGTTGAGAGTTTATATGTGTCGAAATAACATTTGTTATTATTAAGCTATTTTGAGAAATGCGAATTTTTACTTTATTCCAGTTCATCATTTGTTTTCTCTATTTATTATTGCTGACTTATTTTCTAGTGTTAAATTTAAATATGAAATTATTTTGTTATTAAAATATACTAATATAAATTAAATAATATCATGCTAATTTATACATTTCACGTATTGAGAGAATAATAAATCTCTATCAATTCCAATTTTTAAAAGTTTTGAATACTGAAGGAATCGAGTGAAAAATCAAGATTTATATATAATCTCATTTTTTCATAAAATGCTTGTGCTCTGATTTTTACTCGTTATAGACATTTCTCATCAAACGGTTTGTATTAAAATTGGTTCCAAGTATACAGTCGCTCAAAAAATATCCGATGGTTGATTACAGAATTCAGAAAAAATATCTGGCAACGATTTTTTTTTAAGAAATTAGTGATCTGGCAATCTTCGTGTAAGAATTCAGAAAAATATCTGGCAACGATTTTTTTTAGAAATTAGTGATCTGGCAACCTTCGTGTCACGTGACACGGAGGTTGCCAGATCACTAATTTCTGAAAAACAGTTGCCAGATATTTTTTCTGAATTCTGTAATCAACCCTAGTGTTCGGATATTTTTTTGAGCGACTGTACCTCCATATAGTGTACTGCACATCGCGCCCCCCCCTGTCAAAATAAAATTTTCTTTTCCGACGAAAAACATTTAATTTTTTTGAAATTCTGATTAAGATTTAAAAAAAAAAACTGTCTCCTGAAATATTCTAGCAAATATAAAGTGACTGAATTTTTGCTACGGAAGGGTAAGTGAAGCAGGAAGTGACTTCTGGAATATATAAAAGACAAGAAGTGGTTACACTGAATGCTTTTCCATCAGAGTAATTAAATTAACTTAAATTTTGGTCACTAATGCAAATTGAATGTCAATATTGAATTTAACAAGTAAATGAAATTAGAACGTTTCCTCATTTGTAAACAAGACGGCGTCGAAAAGAAATCGCAAACAAGACTGCTTTTCGTTTACAGCATGGGAGAGAGAAACGAAACAGAGGAAGAGGAATCCTTTCTGCCGCCTCTTGTGAAAGAGGAATCGTTATAATGGAGAGAAAGTGCGAAAATAGAGAAGCTTGTAGACTGTGAAGAGGGTTGGGCTGTTTTACCTCGGAGCGGCACTTTTTCGCACACCATGGGCTAAATGGCCAGGTCACAAGGACCTCGAAGGCTCAGAGAAGGTTGGGGAAGGGGATCCACTGGAACAGCTCTTGGGAGACAGATCGTAGCCTCCCGTCAAGGCCATCCAGTGTGTTCTTTAACGTGCACAGGGTGTGGCTGTCCCGCATACGGGGTCACGGCTTAACGTCCCATCCGATGGACGGTGGCCTTTCCAAGGCCATCGGTGTCCCCTAATGACCGTGGACAGGGTGAGGAATTTTACGGAGATAAATCTCAACACTGACACAGATGGGACTCAAACCTGGGAACTACAGATTACGAGTCTGGCTCGCTACCGACTGAGCCACCGTGGCGCTACCGACTAACCCCCTCTGTGGAGAGGTCACAGACATCTGGACAGAGACTGAGAAATCAGTTCTTCAATAATTCTTAGAGACCATTCATTGATTGATTTGGGGCATTGACCTGAGATCTATGAGAGCTGTTGAAACTTCAACTGCGCAGTCTGAGACTTCCCAGTTGTCATTCATGCTACGTACGTCACCGATAGTTTGTACTGTTGAAATGTTGTAGTTTTTACTGTTGACCAATACTTTTTTAAGCAGTTTTCCGTTGCAGTGGTCTGTTACTGAAGCGCAACTTACTTTACCCGTTAGGCATCGACGAAACCTAAATGTTCTACAAGAGAAGGATCGAGAAAAAAAAATGCGAGGGGAGGGGCTACTGTGTGTGACTGGATTTCTATTACAGTATAACAATTTCCCCTTGTTTTAGAAGTTTTAAAAAAATTCTTAAAAATGCTTGAAATCTGAACGTTTTTTTTGTCCTTAACACTGTTATTAGCATCCTTAAAGGGGAAGGGGGAGGAATCCATCTTCCCCCAAAGATCTCGTTCTGTACGAGAAAATATGCATTGCTAATAGGTTGGGTTTAGCTCTGAGAGTAATTTTTTGCACTTCAATGGGCTAAATGGGCAGATCAGAAGGACCAAATAGGTGCCGATTCCACTGGAACAAAAGTATCTTTTTGTCCCCGTGTCATTTTATAATTTAGAGAACGAAAACATTACTTTACAATTTGTATCGTGCAAAACAAAATCCAAATCGATACGTGTATAAATAGTGAGCTGTGAAAGACGATAATTTTTACATCAAAGTAGTAAAGGATTTTTGTTTCAGTTCAGGTTCGCACTACCTCTTTCAACATCATCATCATCCTCAAGCAGCCATGGGCTACGGAGGTTCAACCAGACCGTGAAATTTAGTTCTCCAAACATATATATGCCCTGAGCTACATCTGCAGCATCTGGCCACTGCACACTAATTCTAACAAGGTCCTGTTTGACATTGTCTGCCCACCGTATCCTAGGTCTCCCCCTCCTTCTGAGGCCTCTAGGCACACTGTTCATAACCCTGTTCGCCAATCTATAATTATCCATACGGCAACATGGCCAAACCAGCGGAGTCTCTCTCTACCCAATATACTGCTTAAAGGAGGTTGCAGACTCCTTTGCCTAACCTCATCATTAGTTACAAAGTTGCTGCAGATACTGCGTAAGCATCTAGAATCAAAAGCATCTAGTTTCCTGTTATCATGTTTACAAAGTGTCCAAGTTTCACTACCATAACTAACCATAGAAAGAATCAAACTATTATACAGTCTAAGTTTAGTCTTTAGGTGTATACGCCTATTTCTCCACACTCTCCAGAGATTCTTAAAAGTCCCATCAGCAATACCTATTCATCTGTTAATCTCATGCTGCATATCACCAGTATCAGTTCCATAGCCCCCAAGATAATTAAACTGTGACACCTGCTCAAGACTTCAACCATTCAGATGAACTGAATCACAACCTCCTGACCAATTTTCATCACTTTAGTTTTCTCTCTGTTTATAACCAAACCTACTCTACTACCAGTTTCATCAACAGTTCGAATGAAAGAGTTCATCTCATCAACGTCATTTGCCAAAAGTACTAAATTTTTATCAGCATAATTTAAATCAGAAATTTTCCTATCTCCAGACCATTTAAGGCCAAATCTTTCCCTTGCAGTGAATTTCGCATAACGTAATCAATAACCAAACTAAAGAGAAAAGGAGACATAATGCACCCTTGTCGAACACTAGAAGTAATGCTAAACCAATTACTACAAGACTTACCAACTCTCACACATGACTCAGTGTTATTATAGAGAGCTTTCATTATGTTAACTAACTTGTCTGGTACGCCATAGGATCTCACAATCAATCACAAATTATGATAATCAACAGAGTCAAACGCGTTTTTGAAATCAAGAAAGCTAGGCAACCAAAGGTTTCTGGAACTCTAAACATTTCTCAAGAACCTGCCTAAGTGAAAATATCTGATCTACACATCCCCTACGACTTCTGAATCCACATTGCTCATCACGCAATTGCCTGTCAACCAGATTCTTAATTCTATTAAGCACAATCATGGAAAGAACTTTACCTGGAACAGAGAATAGGCTGATACCCTTATAGTTATCACAAGAACTGCGATCACCTTTTTTTAAAAAATAGGGATAATAATTGTTCTGGTAAAATCCTTAGGAATCATGCCTTTATCATAAAAGATATTCAAAATTTCAGTCATTCATGTGGTAACTAAATCATTCGCAGCTGTAAGCATTTCCGTAGTGATTTCATTTATTCCTGGTATTTATGAAGTTTAAATTTAGAAATAGCCAAAATAACTTCATACTATGTGAATGTTTGTAGTGCAACATTAAGGACCGTAATGCATTTATCATCATTACAAACAATGGGAGTAGAACTAACCACATTGTTTAGAACATCACTGAAATGCTCAACCCACTTGGCCATGACAGAATCCTCACCTTGTTTATCCTTCAATCCCTGTATACCTGTCCGTTTTCTACCACACAAAACATTAACTATCTGGTATAGCTCTCTGCTGTTGTGCTGTCTAACTGCTTCCTCGGCTTTGTCAGCCAAACCATCAAGCCAAAGATTCTTATCAGCAGCTAACTGATCTTTTACACGTTTATTAAGCTCTCTGCAATGCTTTCTATTAAGACTAGTAGGGCATTGATTAAGGACATTTCTGCAGTTTTTTCTTTCTGAAATAAGCTCAAGTGTTATCACTCAGATAATTCTGTCTCCTCTGCTCCTTTTTTCCTAAAAGAGCACTGTTAGTTTCCAAAAAAGCCTGTTTGAAATGGTCCCATTCTTCGTCGACTTCAGCAGTAAGCAAACCATGACTGTCATAATGTGTAAGTAACCTATCGTTCTCAGACCCCTCTGAGAGAAGTGGAATGATTGCTGCTGTGAGTGGAATATCTCTTGACACTCTTACACAGAAATGTCAGATTTCTACAATAAACAGATCAGTTGCAACATTCGTTAAAAGTTTTACCGTTTTCATATTTAATGACCTATAACGATGAAAATTAAAATTATTTAAGGATTTAAAAAGTGCGAATTATATTTCATTAGTACCAATCCAGCTAAAACAAAGTTTTCTAATTATTACTTTAAAAAAAGAGTCCCCCGGGAGTAAAGGGTCAAGTCATTGTTCTCAATGGAAACGTGGTAAACTTCACATTCCACCACCAAAACTTCATTTCTAGCATAAATCGTTTAAAATTTTTTGCAACAATCGTTTAAAATTTTGGAATTTTTAATTTTTTACACCTTTGCAATTATAGCTTATAGGAAGTGCAAATAGTAATAGTACATTAATATCTATCCAACCCAAACAGAATTTTTTATTTATCTATAAAAAAATCAGCTGTTAAAACAAAGAAATTGCGTTTTTCCCCACCCTTCTGGGGATAATAATAAATATATATCCCCCCAAGCAGCTGCTTGCCACAGTGGTCTGACAGGAGTCTGTCAGTTTAATACGTCAGAGTAGAATGTCTGTGAGGATGGCAAGACCTCAGCAGAAAAACAGCACACACATCCTTGCCTTACCCATGTTCCTTGGATCAGTAGCCAAGCGTGCTAACCACTCGGCCGCGGGACGGCTGGAGGTCAACTCATTGTTACCAATAAACATTTCATAACCTTCAAATTCCACCATGAAAATTAAAAAATTCTAGCATGAATATGTCGTTTGCAATATTCGTTTGAAAATTTGGAATTTAACTTTTCCACCGTAGTGGGCGCATTCATAGCTTTTGGGAGATTGGAAAGTGCAAATCATAATATTTAATCAATACCTATGCAACACAAAAATAATTTTTAATTTATCTCTATAAACAAAAAAGTTCGATGTCTACAAACAGACGAGAAAGCGAAACTCTTATCTGGTGTTTCTTTTTTTGAAAACGAGATAAAAATAGTTTGAAGGTCAAACGTGTTGCAGGTTTAATGGCAATCTGAATAGAAAACTGTTGGCTCCATTTCATCCTTACGTAAAATCTTTCCTTTGGTAATCATCGTTCAGCTATTGAAGAAAGCCGAAAAAGAGTAGCAAAGAGTAATAAAGAGTAACAAATAGTAATAAAGAGAGAAGAAGAAGAAGAAGAAGGGTAACAAAGAGTAATAAAGAGAAGAAGAAGAGTAACAAATAGTAACAGAGAAGAAGAAGAAGGTAACAAATAGTAATAAAGAGAAGAAGAGTAACAAATAGTAACAGAGAAGAAGAAAAGGGTAACAAATAGTAATAAAGAGAAGAAGAAGAGTAACAAATACTAACAGAGAAGAAGAAGAAGAGTAACAAATAGTAACAAAGAGAAGAAGAATAGCAAATAGTAATAAAGAGTAACAAAGAGTAATAAAGAGAGAAGAAGAAGAAGAGTAACAAATAGTAATAAATAAAAGAAGAAGAGTAACAAATAGTAACAAAGAGAAGAAGAGTAACAAATAGTAACAGAGAAGAAGAAGAAGAGTAACAAATAGTAACAAAGAGAAGAAGAATAGCAAATAGTAATAAAGAGTAACAAATAGTAATAAAGAGAAGAAGAAGAGTAACAAATAGCAACAGAGAAGAAGAAGAGTAACAAATAGTAACAAAGAGGAGGAGGAGGAGAAGAGAAGAAGAAGAAACATAAAAAATTACATTCTATCTGGAATTTTTTGCAATGCCTTTTGCATTCTTGATTATTTTTGAATTAAATTAAATGAAATGAAAATAAATCATTTTAAATTAACATTCCTTGGTCTTAATACGAAAGGATAATGAAACTAGAAGGACGCAGATCGCCTCTCTCTGGCGCATATCAGAATCTCGTTTCCAAAGAGAAAGAAGTTTTTTCCTTTACCTACTGTTTCATTCTTTAAAAGTTTTCATTTCAGTTAGCGGATGATGGGGAAAAACACAAATAGTATTTTATTAGTAATTATATAACATAAAAGTATTCGTCTTTTAATTCTCAAATCTAAAAAGTTGCATTTCCCATAACTCTCAGAAAAGTGAGTAGATTATTTTTGTTGGTGGAATATCTCTTAAAACTTACCACTAATTGTTCAAATTTCTATTCTATATAGATATATTATTTGTAAAACTCGCTAACAGCTCTGCCGTTTCATCATTTCAGTGATCTATAAAGATATGTATACAGTAGACTCTCTGTTATATATTTTTGCACACCCTTACGTGGTGTGCAAAAAAAGTGCCGCTCAGAGGTAAAACAACCCAACCCAATCCGGCCCTTACGGGACCGGACCCCTGGCCGGATGAATGAAAGGTCATTTAATCCGAAAATTTTGTCAGAAAATAATTAAAAACGGCAAATGACAAAAATACTAACTGTACTGTATTTTAATTAATACACCTATCCCTCGATTTACACGGTACTCAGTTCACACAATTTTGGCTTTGCACGGTCAGAAAATGCAACTAGTTTCGATTTACACGGTACTGACTGAGACGTACATAGAAACGAAATCTCTGTCAGTACCGTGTAAATCGAAACTGGTTGCATTTTTTGACCGTGCAAAGCCAAAATTGTGTGAACTGAGTACCGTGTAAATCGAGGGATAGGTGTAATTTGTTGTACAGTATTAACAATTTACTCACACTCACTTGAAAAAGTCCTTAATTTTCTTTTGTTTCTTTGAACTTAACACTTTTTTACCTGCAACGTCTTGTCATTTTTTAATAAACATCACATCAATCGCAGATGAGGCCTGTTGTTCTTCAATGTATCTTACTGCAACATCAAAAGCTTCTTGTCCTTCAATATGGCTAACTTTCCCTTCTTCCTCTTCTTCATTCTCCGCTTCTTCTCCGTTCCCTTCTTGGCAGACTGCATTGATAATTTCGTCACACATTCAGTGTCACCTTTTAACCATTTTTCAATGTCACCTTCTTCAAGTGTGTCACATCCAGGCAGCAGTTTAAAGTCATTAAACAGCGAAATATTGTCATCATCCGTCATATCTTCGGCAGGCGCATACTCATTCGATACTTTCGTGTTGTCGTCTTTGGTACTTTCTACACAATTTACATATTCACAAACGTTCTGCGAGGCATTTCTTCAAAAGCTCTTGCCAATATGTAGATAACATCCTTGATATTTATTGTTTTCAAAGCATTTAAAAGTCGTATTCCGTCATTTTTGGTTCGCTGTAGAATTTCTGAAAGAAGCTTTCTCCTATATCGCCTTTTTAAAATTACAAGCACACCTTGATCCATTGGTTGCACTAAAGATGTTACATTAGGTGGCAAAAACATGGCTTTTATGTTGTCAGAAATGAGTTCGCTTGGGTGTGTTGGGGTATTGTCGAGAATGAGTAGGACCTTTACAGGCATTTTAAGACTTGTCAAGTGATTGTTTTACTTTTGGAACAAATTCTGTAAAGAATCACTCTTTTAAACAAATACGAGTCTATCCAAGCAGACTTTTGAGCTTTGTAGTAAACTGGCAGAGCAGCTAAATTTAAATGCTTGAATGCTCGGGATTTTGCTGTTTTCCCAATTACAAAAGGAGGAAGTTTGTGCGTACCTGCAGCACATTTGTACACAATGATTCTTTATGTTTCTTTTAAATCCTGACGCTGAGGTTTTTTGCGCTCTCACAAATGTTTTCGTTGGATGTTTAAAATTTAACCCAGTCTCATCTACATTGCAGATTTGTTCTGCGCATAGACTTTCTTCTTCAACAAGCACTAAAAATTTTTCTGAAAATTCCTTTGCTGCTAAAGGATCAGCTAACAATTTTTCACCCCAAACACCAAGGTAATGAACACCACGCCGTTTTTTTCAGCGAGAAAGCCATCCCTCCTTGCTGAAAAATCTCCCCCATTGTCGATTTTAGAATGAAGGATTAATGCTTTTTCTTTCATGATTGGCGTCCCTTTTCGACGCTCTTGCATGAACCATAACCAAAGTGCATCATCAATTTCATTTTTCGGCTTTTCAAGAGTGCATCGAGAAGCGTTTTTTCGAACTCGACTTGAGTGCAAAAATCTGCAATATCTTCTATTCCTTCTCCAGTCATTCACCGTGCTTTTACCAATACCTAGTTCATGACAAATATGCTTTGTCAATACGTTCTAATGCTTTTAATTCCATCTCCATCGTAACGACATTACGCTTAGGTTTGTAAATACTAATTTTGTACCACACAATAATTAATAGATCACAACACACACTCCTGTATACGCACAGTACACCGTAATATTCACAAAGAGGAACTGAGCGAATATGTACTGTACTATAAATAAAACACGCGGCGACTTGCTTCCGCTTCTTGGAACTGAAGCAAATAAACAAAACAAGCAGCGACTTGCTTCCGCTTCTTGGAACGACCGGTTGAGCCGAGACCGGATAAGAGAGAGTCTACTGTATATTAAAACTATTAAGTATTTGAAAAATGCGAATTATAATATTTCATTAGTAAACAGAGCTTTTTCTCTTGATGTCCTCACACAAGAATTCCACCATAATAATTTAGATATTCTCGGCTTGCAAGAGACCAGATAAAGGTCAGATTCTTAAAAATAATCTAAAATTTCTCTTTTCAGGGAGGGACGACAATAAGTATCACCAAGGCGTGGGTCTGCTTCTCAGCAGACACGCTAGTGATGCTCTTCTAGGATATGAGTGCATTAATGAAAGGTTTCTTACAGCAAAATTTCAGACAAGCATTAAAGACTTGAATGTTATCTGCTGTTATGCCCCCACTGAGGATGCCGATGAGGATGAGAAGGATAGGTTTTATGAACAACTTCAGGATATTTTGAATTCTGTCAAGAAAGCAGATATTACCCTTGTTCTTGGTGACTTCAATGCCAAAGTTGGTACCGACTCTGACCTTTGGGGAGGAGTAATAGGCCCTTTTGGTATTGGTAGCTGCAATGGCAATGGGCAACGTCTCCTATAGGTAAGTAAACTCAATGGATTCAGAATAACTAACACATATTACAAACACCGCGACATACATAAGTACACATGGGTTTCACCTGATGGGGCAGGCAGCTCAGTCGGCTAAGCCGCATCCAGTGCAGTGCTCTACAGAGTGCAATTTCCCCAAATACGGCGTCATTGAGGCCTTCGCTGAGGTTCCGTACGCCAAGGTCCGTGAGTGCAGTTTCCCCAAGTGCTACGTCTTCGAGGTCTTCGGTGAAGGTGTCCTAGATGGAAGGAGACTCCAAGCAGGCAGTGAGCAGAGCCGATCTTTACGGGAAGGAAAAGGTCTGTGGTTTTTCTGTTGGTTCTCTTTTTAGACTAATTTGAGTTGCCAATGATGCTTAGGAGTCGCGATAAAACTAAGGGTGGAACTGGGCAGGATGGGAGCGATGAAATAACGAGACACATGGAGGCTGGGGAAAGTGGGGAAACTACTGAAATTGATAGTATTGGTAGCAATGTTGGGGTAGAATAGGGTGCTAGTGGATGGGGTTCGAATCCGGTCGAAATGAATGGTTCAGGTCCGAAATCAGTCTCGGAGGTGGAGATGAAATACCAAAGAGAGGAGGAAGAAAGAGATAGGGAAGAAAGGAGATTGGAAATGGAACATAAGAGAAAGATAGAAGAAATAGCTAGGGGGAGAGAAGAATTAGCTAGGAGGAGAGGAGAAATAGCTAGGGAGAGAGAAGAAATAGCTAGGGAGAGAGAAGAAATAGCTAGGGAGAGAGAAGAAATAGCTAGGGAGAGAGAAGAAAGAGTTAGGGAAGGATGTAAGAGAATGAAAGAAGAAAGAGATAGGAAATATAAGACAAGGAAAGAAGAAGGAGAAGGGGAAGAAAGAGATAGGGAAGAAAGGAGATTGGAAATGGAATATAAGAGAAAGATAGAAGAAATAGCTAGGGGGAGAGAAGAATTAGCTAGGAGGAGAGGAGAAATAGCTAGGGAGAGAGAAGAAATAGCTAGGAGGAGAGGAGAAATAGTTAGGGAGAGAGAAGAAATAGCTAGGGAGAGAGGAGAAATAGCTAGGGAGAGAGAAGAAATAGCTAGGGAGAGAGGAGAAATAGCTAGGGAGAGAGAAGAAATAGCTAGGGAGAGAAAAGAAATAGCTAGGGAGAGAGAAGAAATAGCTAGGGAGAGAGAAGAAATAGCTAGGGAGAGAGAAGAAATAGCTAGGGAGAGAGGAGAAATAGCTAGGGAGAGAGAAGAAATAGCTAGGGAGAGAGAAGAAATAGCTAGGGAGAGAGAAGAAATAGCTAGGGAGAGAGGAGAAATAGCTAGGAGGAGAGGAGAAATAGCTAGGGAGAGAGAAGAAATAGCTAGGGAGAGAGAAGAAATAGCTAGGGAGAGAGAAGAAATAGCTAGGAGGAGAGGAGAAATAGCTAGGGAGAGAGAAGAAATAGCTAGGGAGAGAGAAGAAATAGCTAGGGAGAGAGAAGAAATAGCTAGGGAGAGAGAAGAAATAGCTAGGGAGTTAACTTGGCAAGAGGAAGAATATATGAGTAATGTCGAAGGTAAGACAAAAGTAGAAAACGGAGGTATTAACTTTGTTAAAATTTCCAGTAAAGATAACTTCCAGCAGAAATTAAAATTTAGCTGTGTGAGTGATTGTGAGGATAATCTGATAAGTTTGAATAAGCTTCAAAAGTTTAATGCAGGTAATGCACGAGGTAACAATAACTCTGATAGTCAGAGTAAGGTTAATGAGATTAGTAAGAACAATAATAAAAGTAAAGTGTTTATGAAAAGTGGTAGTTCTTGTTTTAATGAGAGTAATTATATGCCTGAGAAGGAAAAATGCGATAACAAATCTAAAGGTACTACGAGAAAAGTATTAGATAATACTGTAGGTATTATTAAGAGTCATGGGGTCAGTTCCTTGGAGGGGAGTAATGAATGTGGCGATGTACGAGCCAGCAGAAAAGTTAATGATGAGGCTATGTCAAAGGTTGCTCGAAGTTTCTTAAGTTTGATAATGATGAGAAGCTAGTAGGTAAAAAGATTTCTGGTGAAATCAGGTTTGGGCCTAATGCAGCTGGCAGAACCATTAGAAAGGCGGATTGGAAAGATCGGAGCATTTTTCCTGTAAAGGGTTTCCACGTTGACACCAATGTCCTTGATAATGAGGTAAAGGGTACAGCCGCTCAAAAAAGTATCCGAACACTATGGTCGATTACAGAATTCAGAAAAAATATCTGGCAACGATTTTTTTAGACATTATTGATCTGCCAACCTTCGTGTCACGTGATTACAGAATTCAGGAAAAATATCTGGAGCGTGTACAGCAACTGTACACGCTCCAGTTACCGTTCACAGCAAACTGGAGCATTGCTGGAGCGTGTGCAGTTACTGCACACGCTCCAGTTTGCTGTGAACGGTAACTGCACACGCTCAATATTTCCGTGAGTGAGCCCACACGATCTAGTATCAAAATAATGTGACCATCTACAGTCGGTCAAAAAAGTATCCGAACACTATCAGAAAAAATATCTGGCAACGATTTTTTTACAAATTAGTGATCTGGCAACCTTCGTGTCACGTGACACGAAGGTTGCCAGATCACTAATTGGATCGTGTGAGCTCATAACGACCTGGATCATGTGGGCTCACTCACGGAAATATTGAGCGTGTGCAGTTACCGTTCACAGCAAACTGGAGCGTGTGCAGTAACTGCACACGCTTCCAGTTGGCTGTGAACGATAACTGGAGCGTATACAGTTGCTGTACACGCCCTAGATAATTTTCCTGAATTCTGTAATCACGTGACACGAAAGTTGCTGTACACGCTCCAGATATTTTTCCTGAATTCTGTAATCACGTGACACGAAGGTTGTCAGATCACTAATTGGATCGTTTGAGCTCACAAAGACCTGGATTGTGTGGGCTCATTCACGGAAATATTGAGCGTGTGCAGTTACCGTTCATATTTAAACTGGAGCGTGTGCAGTAACTGCACACGCTCCAGTTTAAATATGAACGGTAACTGGAGCGTGTACAGTTGCTGTACACGTTCCAGATATTTTTCCTGAATTCTGTAATCACGTGACACGAAGGTTGCCAGATCACTAATTTCTAAAAAAATCGTTGCCAGATATTTTTTCTGAATTCTGTAATCAACCATAGTGTTCGGATATTTTTTGAGCGACTGTACTGCATGAAATTGCACTAACTCCACAGATTTAAAACTTTTTCAACATGTTCGTTTGTAAATCAAATTTGTTGGAAAATAAAATTATTCTGCATTGTTATTTATAAATTTATTTATTATTGATATTACTAGAGGGACAATTTTAAATTATAAATCCCTAAGGATCCCCGGCCAACTTGAGAAGCTTTTTTCACTCCTAACTTTTCACCTTGAGAATTATATGCGATATAAAGCTCCCATTTCTTATCTTTAAATTTTATGATGTAAGAAGCTCTTTGTTTCGAAGCCGTAACTTTAATCCGCAACACTTTAGTCCGTAACATCAACTCAAATGGCCTTATTTTCATGTAGATGGTTAATCATGATGTAGTGATCTCTCTTGGGCCGACATTAAAACCTCAACGCATGCGAACGAAGTAGTAATTATGGGAAGCAAAAAATAAATAAATAACCGCTACCACTATTACGGAACGGCCAAGACTATAATTGTGATTTAGTAGATGATGATGTACGAAGACTTTTGCTGATGCAATCCTCTGTATTGATTATTTCTGATGTTCGCTGAGTTGGATTCCACTGAGGATGAAGCATGGTGCAATATCTTCTGACTTCTGAGTTTATGCAGAAAATATAAACGTCATTGATCGGAATGGGCTGGGTTGTTTTACCTCTGAGCGGCACTTTTTTGCACACCATGAGCTAAATGGCCAGGTCATATGGACCCCGAAGGCCCAGAGAAGGTTGGGGGAGGGGACCCACTGGAACAGCTGTTGGGAGACAGGTGGTAGCCTCCCGTCAAGGCCATCCAGCGTGTTCTTTAACGTGCACAGGGTAGGCGCTTCCGCACACGGGGCCACGGCTTAACGCCCCATGCGACGGACGGCGGCCTTTCCAAGCCCATCGGTGTCCCCTACTGACCGTGGGCAGGGCGGGGAATTTTGCGGAGATAAATCTCAACGCTGACCCAGCTGGGACTCGAACATGGGAACTACAGATTACGAGCCTGGCGCGCTACCGACTGAGCCACCCCCGCCCCTCATTGATCTGAAGGAAATCAACAAAATCATGTCTGCTTCAAGTTTAAACTTTTAGAGAAAGGTGGCGAATATGCTAATGTGGAAGATTAAATTTAATGAACCAACCAGGTTATGTCCTAAAGGTTATCGGGGGCCACGGGTGTGGCTAAGTCGGTAACCCGTCAGGTTCGTAATCAGTAGTTTCCAGATGCAAGTCCTCCTGGGTCATCATTGAGATTTATTTCCGTAAAACTCCTCGCCGTAGTAGAGGACACCGATTGGCTTGGAAAGGACGCCGTTCGTCTGATGGGATGTAAAACTGTGGCCCCGTGTGCGGGAGAGCCATACCTTGTGCACGTTAAATCAACTGTATGCTGATGGCTTTGACGGGAGACTACCATCTGTCTCCTAAGAGCTGTCCAATGGATCCCCTCTCCCCAATCTTTGAGCTCTTGAAATCTGGCTATTTAGTCCATTGTGTGCATAACAGTAATGATCAGAGATTTATCTCCGCAAAACTCCACCTCCCCTGTCCTCAGTCAATAGGGGCCACCGATGGGCTTGGAAAGGACGCCGTTCGTCGTATGGGATGTAAAACCGTGGTCCCGTGGCCCATACCTTGTGCACGTTAAAGAACATGCTGATGGCCTTGACGCGAGACTACCATCTGTCTCCTAAGAGCTGTGGAGTAGATCTCCTCTCCCCAACCTTTTAGCTCTTGGAATCTGGCCATTTAGTCCACTGTGTGCATAAAAGTACTGCTCAGAGGTAAAACAACCCAATCCTTGAATGTAACAAGCTCCTTGCACGTGCAGATGAACTTAATGTCGTCCCCCCACCTCTTTTAATGGTTCTTTGCTTGGATTCGCAACACTTGCTTCGTTAGCAAAAGCACAAATATCTACCAAATCGTTTCCATCATCCTCTGCCCCAGCGGATGACAAAACGATGCAAGAATGTAACCCCTCCCTCCCTTAGTTGCAAAAATATGCGAATGCCCAGATGGAATGTATTAAAAGTCAGAAGAAATTTTCGTGCTTCTTTTTTTCAATTTCCTTCTGGCTTAGCCATTTAGCTTATTGTAGCGGCAAAAAAGTGTCGCTCAGAGTTAAAACAACCCAAACCAACCCGATGGACTTGGAAAGACTTCCGTCCGTCGTATGGTACGTTACGTCGTGGTCCCGTGTACCAGGGAGCCATACCTTGTGCACATTAAAGAACACACTAGAAGGTCTTGACGGGAGGCTGCCATCTGTCTCCTAACAGCTGTTCAGTGGATCCCCTCCCTTAACCTTCTCTGAGCCTTCGGGGTCCTCATGACCTGGCCATTTAGCCCATGGTGTGCAAAAATGTGTCTCTCAGAGGCAAAACAACCCAACCTGAAAGTTATCGAGTTAGGCTTTTTGTTTCAATGTTTTTCCTTTTTGTACAGTGGTGTAATAGCTGTTGCGTAGTTTACGAAATATAATTTAAATGAAATTCCGCCCACGTTGGGGCGTACTTTTTTGATTAAAGAAAATTTTGATTAGTCTGATATTAAATTGCCGCTTAACTGTGATTATACCACAGTTGTTAATGAGTCACTTCCTTTAACCGTACAAGACACTAATAACAAGCTATGTACTAAGTAGCATGGGCGACCGTAGCTCCATCTATGTCATGCCAGATTCGTAATTTGAAGTTCACAGGTAAGTGTTCCTTTTTACTGCTCCAGAACTCTCATTTATGCTACTACTAGTTACAATTGTACTGATATTGAGTTGACCACTTCGAGAAGAAATGAAGGGTAAAATTAGGTTGTTTCACCTCTGAGCATCACTTTTTTGAACACAATGGGCTAAATGGGCAGATCACTAGGACCCCGAGGTCACAAAGAAGGACTCATTGGATAGCTATTAGGATACAGATGGTAGCCTCCCGTCAAGACATCCAGCATGTTCTTTAACATGCACAGGGGATGGCTCTCCCGCACACGGGCCACGGCTTAACGTCTCATTCCTACGGATGGCGGTCTTTCCAAACCCATCGGTGTCCCCTACTGACCGTGGGCAGGGCAGAGAGTTTTGCGGAGAAAAATCTCAAAAAGAACGAAGGATGGCTTTTCCAAGCCGATGGACGGGCTTGGAAAAAGCTGTCGTCTGTCGAATGATGCGATAAGCCGTGATTCTGTCTGCACGAAAACTACAATTTGTGCCAAAGTGTTTGCACGAAAAGTTTGTGTTTGCACGAAAGCTACAACTGCATGGCTTTGAAGGGAGACTTCCATTTTTCTCTTAATAGCTCTCCGGTAGATCCAATACCCCAACGTTTTCTGAGACCTTGAGGTCTTTTTAATCTGGCTATTTAGTCCATTGTGCGGAAAAAAAATTCCCCTGAGAGGTAAAACAACCCAACAAAGCAGTATAAAAAAATAAAACCATCAATAAATTTAAACACATGTTTTCCAGCCAGTGCTCAAGGTCATGATCCCTCCCATTAGTGTGAAAACCGTTTCAAAGAAGGTTTGTCTGCAGCAAATGCTCCCCTGAGAGGAAGAGGGGAGTGGAAATGAGATCGTGAGATCATCAAGATCGACTTGGAAGATAGCATTCCTAAGGGGAAGATAGACCAAGCATGGATTCAACAAAAATCTCACAAAAGGGGGAATCGCAATCACCTCTACGGCAGTGATGAGACGAATGGACAACGGTGTCCTAAGAGGATAGTGACATCCACATGAGCTGGAACATCTTCATCAATGTCTCAGCGAACTATAGAAAAATGCCGGACCATGGCTTCAAGTGCGCCATCTACATGCAGATGGCCTCAAGTGTTTAAAGGAGAACTTAATCTCCAGATTTTTACGGAATCCACGAGAACTTTATTCTGGAAGTCTGATTACCACAGGCCATAGAGGATTGAAAGAAGAGGATGTATGGTTCAAAATTACCTCCGTGGACGAGGATTTTTAAAGTAAGAGTGATGTGTTCTTGTCACTAGATACATTCAACAGAGTCTGATCAAAAATCATCAGGTGAAAGGAGGGGTGAACATTTTCCTCCACTGGGTATGATATGGAAGGTTGACTGTATATGGATGAGGAGAAGCAGTCCTCCCAGAAGTGGAGGTGGAAGGCTGAGTGGCAGGAAGAGAAATGATATCGATGTCAATTCAGATACCGACCTCATATTTCACTTGGTCTGAAAAATATTTTTTTTGGAGCCGAGAAAGTTTCAGATGGTGGTACAGTCGCTCAAAAAAAATATCCGAACACTATGGTTGATTACAGAATTCAGAAAAAATATCTGGCAACGATTTTTTTTAGAAATTAGTGATCTGGCAACCTTCGTGTCACGTGACACGAAGGTTGCCAAATCACTAATTTCTAAAAAAATCGTTGCCAGATTTTTTTCTGAATTCTGTAATCAACCATAGTGTTCGGATACTTTTTTTGAGCGACTGTAGGTGGTCATATTATTTTGACACTAGATCGTGTGGGATCACTCACGGAAATATTGAGCGTGTGCAGTTACCGTTCACAGCAAACTGGAGCGTGTGCAGTAACTGCACACGCTCCAGTTTGCTGTGAACGGTAACTGGAGCGTGTACAGTTGCTGTACACGCTCCAGATATTTTTCCTGAATTCTGTAATCACGTGACACGAAGGTTGCCAGATCACTAATTTCTAAAACAATCTTTGCCAGATATTTTTTCTGAATTCTGTAATCAACCATAGTGTTCGGATATTTTTTTGAACGACTGTACCTAGAAGAGAGAATAATTGCTGCCCCACCTACCACCCCAGACAAAATTTCTTATACCACTGTGGCCAATGTATTGCGAGCTGCCTTCCTTAGCTCCTGGCAGCTCCTTTCAATTTAATGCAATACCTCCTGAAGAAAATACATTTGCCAATTTTATCAGTCTGCTGTTTCTGTGATTTCCAGTTCTAGGCATGACGTGTTATTACCCTACGCTTCCACATCATCCAATTCTTTATTTAACTCCTTCTTCCGACATCTTTCTTCTCTTCTGTGTCCCTTTCATAACAACCATCGCCACTGTCTTCGTTTCCTGCATTAGACGAAAGAGGGAGCCAGTCCATTTCCATTTCCAGAATTGTGCTCTGCCATCCCTATGGTTTTAATCGGGAGATTTTCATTCGTCCGTTGATGGTCTCCATGAAGCCTCTGCTCGTCACTGGTGCGAGCATCGAAGAGAGCATTGAAGTTTATCTTCTGTTCGGTATCTCGTGCGTGAAGCTGTCTGTATCGATTGCCACCCGAGTTGACTATTCAGTGGAAATTGCCACTTAACATTGAACATTGTTGCCTGCAGTCATGATAGTCATTACCTTATGGCAGCCGTAGAGAACGATTCCACAATGCATGTCGTTCGCTATGTTCCCTCAAGAAAGGAAACTGCTTGATAAAAGCGGTCTTTTTTTATTGGCAGCAAATACTACACTGTATTTTTCTTTTGAAAAAAAAAAAGTGCTATTGTTTTCGCTTTGTTGCTGTTCATTCAACTTCTTTGCTTCTAGAGATAAAAATTAGCAAAGGAGTATTCACTCTTAGTCCAATGCCGATTAGAGGGTTGGGTTGTTTTACCTCTGAGAGGGAATTTTTTGCACACCATGTGCTAAATGGCCAGGTCACGAGGACCCCGAAGGCTCAGAGAAGGTTGGGTGAGGCGACCCACTGGAACAGCTGATACACCATGTTATGATAATACCGTGTTAGATTTTGGGAGACAGATGGTAGCCTCCCGTCAAGGCCATCCAACGCGTTCTTTAACGTGCACAGGGTATGGCTCTCTCCCGCACACGGAATCAGGACTTAAAGTCCCATCCGACGGATGGCGGCCTTTCCAAGCCCATCGGTGTCCCCTACTGACCGTGGGCAGGGCGGGGAATTTTGCGGAGATAAATCTCAACGCTGACCCAGCTGGGACTCGAACCTGGGAACTGCAGATTACGAGCCTGGCGCGCTACCGACTGAGCCACCCGACCACGTGTAAGGGCTTCCATATGCTGTCTATGTGACATATTGTTACAGCAACAAATCGGTTGGAACACAAGCAGAATACGCCAGCGACGAAAAATGAGTCTTTCCTCATCAATCCGTTTTTTACACCATTATAGGTTTGCAGTGTTGTCTCTTTTACAAACGATGTGCGGTCTCATGCTATTGCATTATTATTCCCACATTTCAATATTCCCGTCGTTATCTGCACGCACCTTTCGTTGCTATTTTCATCGATTGTTTGCTCAATGTAGTCCATTTTGTCAACTGTGCTTAACTTATGGACACTAGTGTAGATGGCAAATTGCATGTCACGAGTATACAGTTAATATCACTTAATAAATAGAAGAACCTTCCAAACTTTTTCTCAACTAGCTCAATGGTGGGGCGGGGGCTCAGTCGGTAGCACCCCAGGCTCGTAATCTGTACTTCCCAGGTTCGAGTCCCAGCTGGGTCAGCGTTGAGATTTATCTCCGCAAATTTCCCCGCCCTGCCCACGGTCAGTAGGAGACACTGATGAGTATGGTAGTATCCGAACACTATGGTTGATTGAATGGAATGAACTAGCCATCCGTAGGATGGGACGTTAAGCCGTGTCCCCGTGTACGGGAGAGCCATACCCTGTGCACCTTAAAGAACACGCTGGATGGCCTTGACGGGAGGCTACCATCTGTCTCCCAACAACTGTTCCAGTGAGTCCCCTCCCCCAACCTTCTCTGAGCCTTCGGGTCCGTCTGACCTGGCCATTTAGCCCATGGTGTGCAAAAAAGTGCCGCTCAAAGGTAAAACAACCCAATCCAAGCTCAATGGTCATAGCACTTGACATGTTATGGATACTTGACATGTATCTTGACATGTATCTTTATGTCACGTTATTTGACATGTTATCTTCGTGTCACGTGTCACGTGACACGGAGATTGCCAGATCACAAATTCCTAAAAAAATCGTTGCGAGATATTTTTTCTGAATTCTGTAATCAACCATAGTGTTCGGATACTTTTTTGAGCGACTGTAGGTGGTCATATTATTTTGATACTAGATCGTGTGGGCTCACTCACGGAAATATTGAGCGTGTGCAGTTACCGTTCACAGCAAACTGGAGCGTGTGCAGTAACTGCACACGCTCCTGATATTTTTCCTGAATTCTGTAATCACGTGACACGAAGGTTGCCAGATCACTAATTCCTAAAAAAATCGTTGCCA
This sequence comes from Ryuthela nishihirai, assembly GCA_038380435.1. Taxonomy (NCBI): domain Eukaryota; kingdom Metazoa; phylum Arthropoda; class Arachnida; order Araneae; family Heptathelidae; genus Ryuthela; species Ryuthela nishihirai. Next base: position 56,159,815 of record JAWZYU010000012.1, read on the forward strand.
GATATTTTTTCTGAATTCTGTAATCAACCATAGCGTTCGGATACTTTTTTGAGCGACTGTACATAAGTATAAATAATGTACTTAGTACAAATCAAGATTAAGGAACTTTTCTAATTTGTGGCCTCAAGAGCATGCAAGCCATTTATTTCATTTACATTTCACTTGAGCTTGTCTTCTTGTGCATTAACAGCAATGGCTCTGGAGCTGTATTTGCTCAACAAACCTGGAAGTTCTCCATTTCTAACAAAATATTTGTTGTGTGCTGAACTAAAAGCTTATCGTCGTCTCTTTCAATATGTAAAGGATTTTCTTTATTCTAACGTTTTAAATTAAAATGAGCAAAGAGTTTAATTATGGTGAAATGACGTCGCGTTTTTTCCACCCAGTTTTGACTTTGGCTCAGATGACACTATTCCAGATTATTCTGGAATGTTAGGAAAGAGAGATCATTTCTGTTAAGAATAGGTGAAAGAAAGATCAGGATTAGTTCAAGGCAGATCGAGAAAATAAACAACGAGAAGTCTTGCTTTTTTTAAACAGATTTATTTCGTTTCGTTGTTTGCCAATGTAAGTTAAAAATTATATTTAAAAGAATACTTTCGTTGAATATTTCGAATAAAAGGTTCAGATAAAATAGACTTACTATTTTTTTTTATTGTATAAATTAATTTAGCCTATCGGAATTTGGGGCGGGGGTGGCTCAGTCGGTAGCGCGCCAGGCTCGTAATCTGTAGTTCCCAGGTTCGTAGTCCCAGCTGGGTCAGCGTTGAGATTTATCTCCGCAAAATTCCCCGCCCTGCCCACGGTCAGTAGGGGACACCGATGGGCTTGGAAATGCCGACGTCCGTCGGATGGGACGTTAAGCCGTGGCCCCGTGTGCGGGAGAGCCATACCCTGTGCACGTTAAAGAACAGGCTGGATGGTCTTGACGGGAGGCTACCATCTGTCTCCCAACAGCTCTTCCAGTGGGTCCCCTTCCCCAACCTTCTCTGAGCCTTCGGGGTCCTTGTGACCTGGCCATTTAGCCCATGGTGTGCAAAAAAGTGCCGCTCAGAGGTCAAAGAACCCAACCTACCGGAATTTAATTTTTTAAAATTTCCTTTTTTTTAATAAATACAGGATCTTGAAGCAGCCATCGGTTACGGCAGTCCAACCAGACTATGCAATTTAGTTCTCCAACCCATCTCTCCTGAGCTACATCTGCTGCATCTCTCCACTGCACACTAATTCTAACAAGGTCCTGTTGATGACAAAAAACATTTTGGAGTGTAGAATTTCCGCCTTTAAATATTTAGATTCAAATTACAAAATACCCAATTAACGAATAGTTGATAAAGAATTAGGGATATAATCCATTCTTCGGACTTTTAAGGAATCTTCGTTGCGAGTGTCAAACTTTTAGTTAAAATATATCTGGTAATGGCGAAAAGGTGATCTGTAGAAAGAATGAGACATCGTAGAGTCTCCTTGTCGGTTAAAAAAAGATTGGGAACCATTTTTCAAATCGTTGTGTGCATTTCGCGAAATTATTATCCTGTCTTTTTCTTTTGAGAAGCACAAAATAGCAATAAGCAATTAAGTCATCCGCTTTTTCTTTTGAAAAAAGTGCACTTTTTGTCAAGGGGGCGACAACATCAATTCTACGAGTACAGTCGCTCAAAAAAGTATTCGAACACTATGGCTGATTGCAGAATTCAGGAAAAATATCTGGAGCGTGTACAGCAACTGTACACGCTCCAGTTACCGTTCACAGCAAACTGGAGCGTGTGCAGTAACTGCACACGCTCCAGTTTGCTGTGAACGGTAACTGCACACGCTCAATATTTCTGTGAGTGTGCCCACACGATCCAGATCTTTGTGAGCTCACACGATCCAATTAGTGATCTGGCAACCTTCGTGTCAAATGACACGAAGGTTGTCAGATTAGTAATTTCTAAAATATTCGTTGCCAGATATTTTTTCTGAATTCTGTAATCAACCATAGTGTTCGGATATTATTTTGAGCGACTGTACTTCAAGCTGGGAAAAAAATCAGAACTGATTTTGATCCATTTCACGAATTCAGTTTCTAAACAATCACTTTCTACATTCGAATACACTGAACACCAACAGATTATGTTACCAAATATCGTATTTCTTACTTTCAGTTCGTCTGCTTCTATGAATCCACTTCCATCAGAGTCATATTCCCGCCAGATCTGAAAAGAAACGAAGAAAAAGTTGTGAAGGAGAAATCAGTTCAAGAATTTTAAGTTGTACTAGCTAAACACAAGTCAAAAGTTTGGCGCGAAACGCATGTCCATTGATAACTATTCCCATCGATAAATTCGTTCACGTCTTTCCACTGTTAACGTACTACTCCAGGCACAACTAAATCCTTCTTAATTTGCAGTTCCCAGGTGAGAGTCCCAGCTGGGTCAGCGTTGAGATTTATCTGCACAAAACTCCCCGCCCTGCCCACGGTCAGTAGGGGACACCGATGAGTTTGGAAAGGCCGCCGTCCGTAGGATGGGACGTTAAGCCGTGTTTCCGTGTGCGGGAGAGCCATACCCTGTGCACCTTAAAGAACACGCTGGATGGCCTTGACGGGAGGCTACCATCTGTCTCCCAAAAACTATTCCAGTGGGTCCCCTCCCTCAACCTTCCCTGAGCCTTCTCTGAGCCTGGCCATTTAGACCATGGTGTGCAAAAAAGTGTCGCTCAGAGGTAAAACAACCCAACTAAATCTCTCCAAAAGTTTGACTTCAAACCCTATGTCCTTTGATACCTTCATTCCTAGCTTTTCACACGTACTACTCCACTCACACGGTAAACGACGGCAGCACCCCAAGAAATTTCGGATACTTTTCAAGGGATCACTCATGATCCAAGGTAATTAAGAACCCGCTCAGTTACCCCAACAGGGTTAGAACAAAGTGAAACCACCCCACCAAATTTTGGACCGATCGCTCAAGCAGCCGCCGAACCACGGGGAACTGCCACACTGAGCTCAGGCTTTCTGAAAACATTCGAAAGGTTGATGAAACTCAACTGGTATATTGAGACGAACAACATCTTAAGTGAACACTCAACAAGATTCAGACCAGCTAGATGTACACAAGATAACTCACAAAACGTATCATATATCTTGAAAAAGCCCTGCACTATGACAGGCCTACTGAGGTCATCTTTTTGGATACAAAGGGGGCATTCGATGCAGTCTGGCAAGATGGCCTTCCCTTCAAATTACAACAAATAGGCATCTCTGTCAATATGTTTCAAGCTCTTCAACGAATCAAAAAATAAAATTAGACACAGCTCTCTCTAGAAAAATACATATCAAGATAGGCATCATCCAGAGAAGCATAATTTCGAGTCTGTTATTCAATATTTATCTGCATGACCTGCCAAATATTTTACCATCACACACCAAAATTTCAGTTTACGTGGATGACAATGCCATATGGAGTAGCAACATCTCCTCCCACAAGTTGGAAAAAAAATCTGCAACTTCCGTAAACTTGCTCCAAGTTTATGGAAAGTCGCAGATTTTTTCCGTTTTGTGAGTTATTCTTCAAAAAATAGCACATTCCAATTTTGAAAAATAAAACAGTAATGCTACTCATCAGCAGAAAAGAAGAGCAATACAAGTAATTAATATTAAAATTGAAGAAGAAGATATCAAACAGGTGGCATCACACAAATTTTTAAACATTATTTTTATTCTGAGTGAATTTGCAGAATTCATTTAGAATGGATTTTGAGCTCCAGACTTCAGCTTCCTTTCTGTCAGGACGGCGCCATGAGATTATCGTGGAAGGCAAGCGCGCTAAGTCCGTTTGAGGCACCTCCTAACCTGGCAAAATCATTTACCTGCCTCTGGCAGCTTAATCCGGACTAGCATATATTAAGGGAGCGCCCTCTCATCAGTGGAAAAGCCTCCGTGAGTGTGGAGCCTGGCACCATATCTGTGACTAAACCGTACAACACCGGATGCCCAGGAGGACTTCCCTGGACCACCGCTGAACTGTTCCCATGGAGGAACAGTCACGTGGTTGTAGGACAAGGACGACACAAGGAGAAACTTCTATTTTCATCCCTTACCACCGTACCACCATCCCCCCCCCCTAACAGAGAGAATTGCAAAAGCCAATGAGAAGTCTTCTGATATAGCGTTGGGTTGTTATTTTACCTCTGAGCGGCACTTTTTTGCACACCATGGGCTAAATGGCCAGGTCATATGGACCCTGAAGGCTCAGAGAAGGTTGGGGGAGGGGACCCACTGGAATAGCTGTTGGGAGACAGATGGTAGCCTCCCGTCAAGGCCATCCAGCGTGTTCTTTAACGTGCACAGGGTATGTCTCTCCCACACACGGGGCCACGGCTTCACGTCCCATCCGACGGACGGCGGCCTTTCCAAGTCCATCGGTGTCCCCTACTGACCATGGGCAGAGCGGGGAATTTTGCGGAGATAAATCTCAACGCTGACCCATCTGGGACTTCTGATATAGCGGTCCTTTGTGTGCTCGAGAGAGAAAAGGACTCTTCTCGATTAGTGACTTAGACGACACAGTGGTATTCGACGCTTGGCTCTCGACGGAGACATTTCAGTTAGTCGAGTCTGTATGAGGAGGCAGATGAGTCCTGGAGAGTGCAGAGGAGAGTCATGCCACGAGTTTTATAGTTAGAGAGTATCACGATAGTGAGTCGAGTATGAACGTTAGGAAAAACGAAAGATTTTCTAATATTAGTGTAGGCAGTAGATCTATTACAGGAGATATAATGTAAGTTACTAAGACCAAAGAATGTGTTTTAAAAATGAAACTGTGTTATTAGCTCTGTAATTGAAATATTTTTGTATTTGTTGAAAAGCCATACCTGCCTTTAGTTATTCCTTTTGTGTGGGAGGATGACTCTGTTCCCAGTAGGAACTGGGATTATTATTTTTACTTGGGCTACTAATTATCTTAATTATTTTAACTATGGATCAATGTATGCTTTAAAATATACGATCACGGTAGAAATTAACTATACGATTACGGCTAAAAACAATTATAGGTTTTGTGAGGGAGGATTAATTAATATTTGATGATAAACATAGAAGCATAACTCTAAATCCCCCCCCCCAGGTTGTTGTTGTGGGTTGTTTTACCTCTGAGCGGCACTTTTTTGCACACCATGGGCTAACTGGCCAGGTCACAAGGACCCCGAAGGCTCAGAGAAGGTTGGGGGAGGGGACCCACTGGAACAGCTGTTGGGAGACAGATGGTAGCCTCCCGTCAAGGCCATCCAGCGTGTTCTTTAACGTGCACAAGGAATGGCTCTCCCGCACACGGGGCCACGGCTTAACGTCCCATCCGACGGACGGCGGCCTTTCCAAGCCCATCGGTGTCCCCTACTGACCGTGGACAGGGCGGGGAATTTTGCGGAGATAAATCTCAATGCTGACCCAGCTGGGACTCGAACCTGGGAACTACAGATTACGAGCCTAGCGCGCTACCGACTGACGCCCCCCCCCCCCGGTAAAATATTTTTAACAACAAAATGTCCTGGAATGAGCACTATGATAGCCTTCATTTGTCCAATAAAAAACACCTACAACTTTTCAGATGCATTGCAAGTATAATCTGGGGATGCAAACCAAAATGTCTAATAAATCTTTACTCAGCAATCCTGAGGCCCAAAATTGAATATGGTCTCTGCCTAACAGTCAATGCAACAGAAACACTAAAACAAAAAATTGAGATATCTCAACATAAAATCCTAAAATTTTGCACAGGACAATTTCCATCATGTCCCAATATTTCTATTCTTGAAGAGACCTCCATGCTTCCCCTTAAAATCAGATTTCAGGAATAGTTGAAAAAAAATTTCCTAAGAGTGGCCATCAGGCATCATCTCTTTAATAAAATTACAAACGCCATAACCACAGGAAAAAATCCTACAATATTTAAAACAAGATCCAATCTATGAAGATATAAAACAGATAAAAGGAAAATTCAAATGGCTCTCATATTTACCACCCTGGACTCTCGATATTCCAGAAATAATAACAGATATTCCATATTCCAGAAATAATAACAGATATTCCAGAAATCACAAACTGCAAACATAGTTACATTCAAGAAGATATCCTGGAAAAAACTGAAAGGCACCTGGAGTCTCTCTGCCTCTCACATAAAAAAAGTTTTACGGATGGAGCTTTAAAGAAGGAAACTAACTTTGCCTCAGGGGCATTCTACGACAAAGAAGACAACTTGGATTTAAGTTCAAGCTGACAACACGTATGAGATCAACAGACACAGAACTCATGGCACTGAAAGAAGCCTTAAGATGGACAGAAAAGGAAAGAAATAAAAGAATTGTGTTTATCACAGATAATAAAGCAGCAGTTCTTTCCATGAAAAAAAAAGCACTCTGCAAATGTTGCCACCAGAATATAGTTCTTATTTTATATACAAGACATCCTACAACTCTACAACTGTCAAATAATAATAATAAAATATCCAGTGGGTGCCTAGCCACGTAGGACTCACTGGAAATGAGATTCTGACAAACTAACTAAAGAAATCAATAGTGCCACTCCCACGATCCAAACCTCCCACAATATCAACAAACTCAAAGCAATCATCAATTCACAACCATTGGAAAGTCTACAAAACATTTTCACGGAACAAACTTTATTGATGTCCAATCATAGAAGACTAGTGTCCAAAAAATATCACGGAAACATAAAAAAAAATAATAAATACCCCCTCAAGCAGCTGCTTGCCACAGAGGTCTGACAGGAGCCTGTCAGTTTATGTGCCACAGTAGGAGTTCTGAGAGGATGGCAGGACCTCAGTAGAAAAACGACACACATCCATGCCTAAATCCGGGGCTCGAACCCAGGTCCCTTAGATCAGTAGCCAAGCGTGCTAACCACTCGGCCACGGGACGGCAAAAATAAATACCCCCTCAAGCAGCTGCTTGCCACAGAGGTCTGACAGGAGCCTGTCAGTTTATATGCCAAAGTAGAAGATCTGAGAGGATGGCAGGACCTCAGCAGAAAACAACACGAACATCCATGCCTTACCCGGGGCTCGAACCCAGGTGCTCTGGCCTAAAAAACAGAAAAGGTCAAGTCAAAATCACTCGGTTAAGAACATACCATACACGATTAAATGATAAAATGAATCTAATGAAAAAATCGGAGACCAGCAAATGCCAAAATTGTAATGTAAATGAACTCTGCCACATGTTATCCTCAACTGTATGTAATCTACTCTATTTATAGAAATATTCTCTTGGATGGAATGAGAAAACTGGGAGTTCAAGAATTCTCACTTGAAAGTATTCTTTCCCCTAAGAACCACAAAAATAAAATATACTTTATAATCATTAAGTATCTAAATTGGCAGAAGCTGCCCAAGATATGGAATGGTGATGTCACATGAGTCCGCGCGCCCGTTCGCTCGCCCAGAATTACAGCTTTTATGCAATGTGATGATGATGAATCTGTGACTTCTTATAATTATACAAGTAGTTGAGATTATAAGTATTTTTTTAAAGCACTGGAAATTAATTAAGAAAATGTTAATCATCAGAAAAAGAGATTAGCCGAAATAAGGATTCCAGGTAAGAAACAGAATTCATCAACGACGTAGTGTTAACTTTAGGGTGGACAGAATGGCTCTTTAAAAGAGTTTTTTTTTTTCCCGTTCGGTTGCTTTTTTTACTCTTTTTTTTATATACAAGCTGTTTTTTTATAATTCTAATAAAACCTTTTATCTCTAACATATTTAAAAATGCAAAATTAGGCTAATATTTTAGAAAAAGTTAAAAAAAAATGTAAAAATTAAAAATTAGTAGTGAATCAATATTAATAATTAAACAGAAGACTTGAATGGCATCGAAATTCGACAATTCAAGTAACGTTTATTTCTGATTGTTGCCAGCGATTCTTGATTCACCTGTGATTGCTTGGTATTGAATATGAATATCCCGAAAAGATAAATTTCAACGCTGATCGAGCTGGGACTCGAACCTGGGAACTGCAGATTACGGCTGATCCATCAGTAGGGGACACCGATGGGCTTGGAAAGGCCGCCGTCCGTCGGATGGGACGTTAAGCCGTGGCCCCGTGTGCGGGAGAGCCATATCCTGTGCACGTTAAAGAACACGCTGGATGGCCTTGACGGGAGGCTACCATCTGTCTCCCAACAGCTGTTCCAGTGGGTCCCCTCCCCCAACCTTCTCTGAGCCTTCGGGGTCCATGTGACCTGGCCATTTAGCCCATAGCAAAAAAGTGCCGCTCAGAGGTAAAACAACCCAACCCAACGGCTGATCCATCCTCACTCCTATAATAATTGGGAAACCCTATTCATGTCTTGTTCTCAGACACCCCCCCCCCCTCAAACTAAATTCTCGTATCCTGCTCCGAAACTAAATCCTCACAAAAGTTTTAATATCACCCTCTAACGGTGGTAAAGTTGAAAAATTGCCAAAATATGAACTGACGTTGGATTGGATTGTTTTACCTCTGAGCGGCACTTTTTTGCACACCATGGGCTAAATGGTCAGGCCAACAAGGACCCCGAAGGCTCAGAGAAGGTTGAGGGAGGGGATCCATTGGAACAGCTGTTGGGAGACAGATGGTAGCCTCCCGTCAAGGCCATCCAGCGTGTTCTTTAACGTGCACAGGGTAGGGCTCTCTCGCACACGGGACCACGGCTTAATGTCTCACCAGACGGACGGCGGCCTTTTCAAGCCCATCGGTGTCCCCTACTGACCGTGGCTAGGGCGGGGAAATTTTGCGGAGATAAATCTCAACGCTGACCCAGCTGGGACTCGAATCTGGGAACTACAGATTACGAGCCTGGCGCGCTACCGACTGAGCCACCCCCGCCCCACTGACGTTGGAAACGATCTTTTACGTTTAGAGATTTCACCTTTTGGTGGTGAAGTGTCAGGATCAAGAAGTGTACATTGACAGCAAAGTTTCCTCCCTTCCGGATGCAGTGGTAAAACTTAACTTTTTATTAAGACACAGATGAAAAATTCCTTTTCGGTTTTATAAGTAGCAATGAAATGTTACTCTTTGCATTCTCTCAACGACCGTTGGTTCGAATTTCTACCGTCAGAGAGCGGAAAAGTTCGAAATGAAAAACTTCTATCTCTTTGAAATGGAGTATTCGCCAGAGGCGACATGTACTCTTCCAGTTTGATCACATACCTGAGAATGATATTCAAATTTGGTGCAGTAACTGCACACGCTCCAGTTTGCTGTGAACGGTAACTGGAGCGTGTACAGTTGCTGTACACGCTCCAGATATTTTTCCTGGATTCTGTAATCACGTGACAAGAAGGTTGCCAGATCACTAATTTCTAAAAAAAAATCGTTACCAGATATTTTTTCTGAATTCTGTAATCAACCATAGTGTTCGGATATTTTTTTGAGCGACTGTACCATCTTTTCCAACTGCCCCTTTCCGAACTACTCATCTCTCCCAGCTAAAGATGTTGCGGACTGCTTGCCTGGCAGAAACTGTTACTAATGGGGGTAACAGATGCGCACTTCACCGCTGCTGAAGATTCAGAATTGTCTTCAGCTTCCAAAGCTCCCTTTTCTTTAACCTCGTTCGCTGATGCTCCATTATGGAAAAGAATGTTGAGATGGTTAGAAATTTTCCAAGGGTCTTGTCACGCCAATTTACGTGATGCTTTGAATGTATGGGATCGCAGCCTTTCATCCCAAATAGCTTCGTGCATTTTCCTGAATAAGAGCCTCCTGGTCGCCCGAGGCCACGTGACGAGTAAGAGCACGAGGAGATGACGCTCCCACACACTGCTGGCTGGCTTCAGCATCAGCAGTCAGACACTTCATGAGATTCGGGCAAATTCTTATTCGCCAGTTTTCATTCTGTCTGACTCTTCTGGTTTTTTCATCTGCAAAAGATCTTGGAGTTCATCCAAACGGTAGTTTACGATTGTATTGTTTGAAATTTGAGTGACTTTATGTGAGAATCTGGAACATTATTTTCAGGGAAGGGGTAAGTAAAAAAAACCTTTGAAGTTTAATCGAAAAGCTGATGACATAATACAATAAATCCATGTGAGATTGAAATATATTATTGTTATTCTGCTGAGGTCCTGCCATCCTCTCAGATCTTCTACTATGGCATATAAACTCACAGGCTCCTGTCAGACCTCTGTGGCAAGCAGCTGCTTGAGGGGATATTTATTTATTTTTTATTTATTCTGTTATTGATCTTCCAAAGATTTGAGGCGTTATGAAGACAAGGGGGTGGGTGACAGTTACCCCCTTTTGACAGCACTTGAGGACTCCCTTAAGTACAATGTCCTGTAAGTAATGATCACTGATGATGGTTCTGTGGATCCATACGGATTGGACGCCTGGATAGTAATCTGTAATAATTGTTTAAACAAATCATTCGTTGTGTGCTCTGAAGAATTGGATTTTGGCAATGTTCCAAAACAGTGTCTAAAGGTGTTTATAAGTTATGCATTTAGTCAATGCAGATGTTTACCTTTAAACTGCCCTACGGCTTTAATAGTGCATTATCGCCAAACTTATCGTAATCAATAGTTCCCAGGTTCGAGTCCCAACTGCTGCCTGAGTTTGAGAATTTTCTTCGCTAGTCTCCTGAATTGAGCCCAAGGTGAGAAAAGGACACCGATGGGTTTGGAAAGGACGCCGTCCGTCGGATGAGACTTTAATCCGTGGGTCCATGTGTCAGAGAGCCATATCATATGCCTTTTAAAGAAGAGGATTTTAATTAATTAATAATGCATTAATTTAAGAGATTACCCTCACTGCATCACTGGCGGATTACCTCGAGGTACGAAATACCCTCATTGCATCACTGGCGTATTAACTCGAGGTACGACCCACCCTCACTGCATCACTGGCAGATTAACTCGAGGTACGACCTACCCTCACTGCATCACTGGCGGATTACCTCGAGGTACGACCTACCCTCACTGCATCACTGGCGGATTACCTCGAGGTACTACATACCCTCATTGCATCACTGGCGTATTAAGTCGAGGTACGACCTACCCTCATTGCATCACTGGCGGATTAATTCGAGGTACGACCTACCCTCACTGCATCACTGGCAGATTAACTCGAGGTACGACCTACCCTCACTGCATCACTGGCGGATTACCTCGAGGTACTACATACCCTCATTGCATCACTGGCGTATTAACTCGAGGTACGACATACCCTCATTGCATCACTGGCGGATTAACTCGAGGTACGACATACCCTCACTATATCACTGGCGGATTAACTCGAGGTACAACCTACCCTCACTGCGTCATTGTTGGATTAACTCGAGCTACGACATACCCTCACTGCATCACTGGCAGATTAACTCGAGGTACGACATACCCTCACTGGTGGATTAACTCGAGGAATGACGTACCCTCACTGTATCACTAGCGTATTAACTCGATGTACGACCTACCCTCACTGTATCACTGGCGTATTAACTCGAGGTACGACATACCCTCACTGCGTCACTGTTGGATTAACTCGAGGTACGACATACCCTCACTGCATCACTGGTGGATTAACTCGAGGTACGACATACCCTCACTGCATCACTGGTGGATTAACTCGAGGTACGACCTACCCTCACTGCTTCACTTGTGGATTAACCCGGGGTACGACATTCCCTCACTGCATCACTAGCAGATTAACTCGAGGTACGACATATCCTCACTGGCGGATTACCACGAGGAATGACGTACCCTCACTGTATCACTGGCGTATTAACTCAAGGTACGACCTACCCTCACTGCATCACTGATGGAACTCGAGGTACGACCTACCCTCACTGCATCACTGACGGATTAATTCGAGGTATGACATACCCTCACTGCATCACTGGTGGACTACCTCGAGGAATGACGTACCCTTACTGTATCACTGGCGTATTAACTCGATGTACGACCTACCCTCACTGTATCACTGACGAATTAACTCGAGGTACGACATACCCTCACTGCATCACTGGCAGATTAACTCGAGGTACGACATACCCTCACTGGCGGATTAACTCGAGGAATGACATACCCTCACTGTATCACGCGTATTAACTCAATGTACGACCTACCCTCATTGTATCACTGACGAATTAACTCGAGGTACGACATACCCTCAGTGAATCACTGGCGGAATAATTCGAGGTAGGACAAACCCTCACTGCATCACTGGCGGATTACCTCGAGGTACGACATGCCCTCACTGCATCACTGACGGATTAACTCGAGGAACGACCTGCCCTCACTGCATCACTGGCGGATTTACTCGAGGTATGACATACCCTCACTGCATCACTGGTGGATTAACTCGAGGTACGACCTACCCTCACTGCACCAATGGCAGATTAGCTCAAGGCACAACATACCCTCACTGGGAGATTAAGCAATCATCTTAAGATTTCGAGTGAGAATTGGCTCACAGAGTTGTGTTCTAAGGCCTCTTTATCAAATGTTTCCAGGTTCGATTCCCAGCATTCGAGAGAATAGCAGGGCCTCAGTAGAAAAGAGACCATTTTAATGGTCTCTTCATAAGTTTCATCAAGATAGTCATAAGTTTTATTAAGAACACATTGTGAGTTGAGATTTTCTCCATTAATCCCCATCTGCTTCGATGAGAAAGGGACAGCGATGGGTTTGGAAAGGCCGTCGTCCATCGAATCAGTCGTTACACCGTGGCCGTGTGATGTGATGTGATAAAATGTGATGGGAAGGTTAGAAACCCTTCAACAATGGGCTTCCTGCTATCCCAAACAAAGAATCGGACGTGTAAATCACAATGTAGAAAATAAAAATAATAGTTTTTCTGAATTTTTTTAAAGTTCCTACTTATGCAGAGTAGACTTTCTGTAATCCAATACTCTTGGATCTTAATTTCTTTTCTTTTCTGCGCCAAAAGAGATTTCAAAAACAAAATTAACACTTCAAACAAGGTATAAAAAAATAATAGTCACAGTTCTTTCTTCAGTTCAACCACAAAAATAACCATGAGGTTATCACTTGAGATACTGGCCACTAGAGAAAGTTTGTAAGCAAAAACACATTTTTCTTGAACAGTCAATATTTCATATTTGTATATTATTAAATTCCTCTTCTTTTTATTTTCGAAAAACGAAAACCCAGCAAAGGATGAATTCAGATTCTGAATAATAAAGAAGTTTCCTCCAAGAAACTGAGAATCAGGGTCTGAATTTTAAATCTATTGCTTTTACTGTAGCTTCTGCAGAGAAGAGATTTCATTGACAATTCTTCATCAATAATCTTCTTCATCTTTTCCTTCAGAATTTGTCGTTGAAATTGATAGAGAGGACAATGTAAAAAGACATGAGAAATATTTTCTGGAGTTTTACAGATGGCACAAAGTGGAGAGGGTTTTTTGTTAATTTTGAAGAGCTTTTCATTTAAAGCACAGTGATCAAGGTTAATCCTGAAAAGAGCTGTTTCTTGTCTTCTGCTCAGATGAGATGTTTGAAGTTGGGGTGGGGGGCTATTAAAGATGCTGCGATAGAATAGGCCAACATTTTTCCGACTATTTTGAAACAGTTTAATCCATTCAGAGTGAGTTATTTTATTTTCTCTAATGCAGAAATCTTTGTATGTAATGATGTTAAATATGTTTGCGGTTTTCTGTAAGCTCTCTCTAGCAGTTTTGTCAGCCTCTTCGTTCCCATGGATTCCTATATGGCTAGGAATCCACTGGATCACAATTTGATTTTTATTTTCTTCAACATGTTTATTGCATTGCCATAATATTTCTGAAATTAATGAACAGTTAGAGGTAGAAAGTGGATCAGCTAGAAGAGCTTGGAGTGAAGACCTGCTGTCTGAAAGAATCAGAATTTTTTCTGAATGAAAAATGAATGCCCATTCAAGTGCCTTGAGGATAGCCCAAAGTTCGCCATTCATAATAGATGTTGGATTAGACAACGAAAATCCTTCTTTAATACTGAGACCAGGAATGCAGAAAGCACAGGATACTATTCCAGTTTCATCACTTCTAGAACCATCAGTAAAGATGTGGCAAAAACCAGCAAATTTCCCACCAATATACTGCATGGTAAGAGTCCATAGTTCTTCAGAAGGGTAGTGATGTTTTGAAATCACGTCAGGGATGTAAGGAAAAATATCTGGCCTAGAGATATTCCAAATGGGAAAATCGGGTATGCTGTCTCCTGCAATATTTCTGTTAATCAAATTTAAAAGGAAAATATTACTTTTGATACTTCTAAAAATGCTCGATCTTTTGCAGTTCAAAATTTTATCTAAGATTAGATTTTTATTGGTCTTGGTTTTCATTCTTGCTATACTTTTAAAAACAATGGAATTTCTTCTAACGCTGAGTGGAGGTATGGCAGCTTCAGCAAGTGATGGAAGGGTTGGAGATCCAGGTAGTAATCCGAGGCAACATCTAATAGCTTTATTTTGACAGGTTTCAAGCTTTTTGCACAAGGAATCGGAAGCATTAAGGTAAAGCTGGCTACCATACTCGAGAATCGGGCGTATTAAAACTTTGTAGAAAATAAGGAGAGTTTTAGATTTAGCTCCCCACGATGTACCGGTTAGATATCTCAGCATATTCAATCTGCTATTAACTTTTTGACAGACTAGATTAATTTGAGGTTTCCAAATTAAATGATGGTCAAGAAGAACACCAAGAAATTTGTGTTCTTTAACAACTTCAATAGGCTCATTGTTAATTTGTAGTCTTAATGGGAAGTGCTTAGATCGTGGTCTGGAAATAATTAAACACTTAGTTTTATCTTGTGAAACTGAAAATCCCCATTCATCTAAAAACTTATGGACTTGATTGACTGCTATTTGTAGATTCTTTTGAAGGATGTCAAGATCTCTGCCAGTAACCCAAACAGCTAAATCATCAGCAAAAATTGAATATTTAATATTTTTGTTTAAGCACTTAGGTAGGTCCTGAAGCATGATGTTGAAAAGCACAGGGCTGAGAACGCTGCCCTGTGGTAAACCCTCAGAAACAGGGATAAGAGCTGAAAAAATATTTCCTGTTCACGTGAAAGAACATGCTGGATGACCTTGGCGGAAGGCTACCATCTGTCTCCTAACTTCTGCCCAGTGGGTCCCCTTCCCCCAATCTTCTCTGAGCCTTCGGGGTCCTTATGACCTGTCCATCCCCTCCCCCCCCGGAGTGGGACTTCCTTGACGAGGGGGGGGGGGGGGGCTATGGTGCCTCTGAGAAGTTGGGCTCGGGCCGCTGAGTCTCTGGGGTTCGGAAGTCTGGTGGCCCCCGGTGGAGGGGCTCGTTGAGGGCTGGCAGACCGGTATGGCATGGGCTGGTCTCGTCGTCTTATTGACTTGTCCGCTGAGAAGCTGGGGGTTGCAGCCCCGATTGAAGGGCCGTAATGAGAACCACGACAGGGCGTGGTGAACCCTGTTAGCTGTGGTCGTGCATCGGGGGGTTCCCGGGCTAAGCTGTGCACCTCATCGCACACTCGTCGGGGTCTCTTCGGTGCGGTCTGTGTGATGTCGGGGTGGACCTATGTTCACTGGGGGGTTTCGACCCGTTCGCAATGGAGAGGTAGAAGTTGGAGGCTCGTGGCCCGGGTGGGTCGCCTGTGGCCAGCGGGCTTATCGATGGAACAGCCAAACTAAGAGTCCCACATGAATGAGATTTGGACTCATGGCTTTTGCAGTGAAGGAACTTGGGTTCCTCTGCGAAGTGGGGTTCGGGTGCTGCAGTATTGTAAGCCCCGGTAGGCGGAGAGCTTTGCCTTGGTCGTGGGAGGGTCGCGGACCGGTTTGGCCAGCCTGGTCCAGTGTTCCCCGAAGCGGCCTTGGCACGGTGCAGAAGCTGAGACGGCGAGCGGGCTGTGGTGCCCGGCTCGATGGAGAGGACGAAGTTGGGGGTCATGCTGAGAGGTTGGGAGTCCCTCGAGGTGTGGCTTTCTGACGGAAGTACCTAGGAGCCTCTGCTGCGGAGGATCCAAAAAGTTAGGACTTCTGTTTATTTTTCTGGCTCTAAATTCAAATGACAAGATCTTTTTATTTATATATTGGCAAGTTTCTGGACTAAATTCAGTGAGTGTTGGGCATTTCCTAGGCAGCACTCAAAATATCAAAAGATCCCACTCACTGCACCTCAATGATTATATCTTTAAGCAGACTAATAAAATCCAAGAAGTGCTTTTCTCTTCACATCAGGTCTTCTCCCGCTGTAGGCAGGTACAATGTAAGGCAAGCTTAAAGGATAGGAGCCTTTTTAGTACATAGTGGTTTCTGTGACTTCTCCCATATGATGATATGCAGTCACAGTACTGCGGTGCACCGGGGTTGTCGTGAATCTTATTCGTTGTCCATCCCCTCCCCCCGAAGTGGGACCACCTTGTCGTGGTGGTGGTGGTGGTGGTGGGGGGGGGGGCGGCTACGGTGCCTCTGAGAAGTTTGGTTCGGATCGCTGGCACTCTGGAGTTCACGATATCTTGTGGCCCCCGGTGGAGGGGGCCTGTTGTGGGTCTGCGGACTGGTTTTTGAGGTGGGGGGCGGTCCAGTGGGCTTATTGACTTGTCCCCTGAGAAGCTAAGGGTTGTAGCCCCGGTTGAGGGGCCATACTTGAGGGTCTGCGGACTGGGCTTGGAGAACCTGGTCCAGTGGGCTCATCGATGCGGTCTCAGTGATATCGTAGGTCGGAAGACTGTTCACTGGGGGGGGGGGGGGGCTTCGACCCGCTCACAATGGAGAGGACGAAGTTGAAGGCTCGCGGCCGGAAGTGGCTAACCTGGTTGACGGGTTTATCGATGCAAAAGCCAAACTAAGAGTTTCCACATGAGATCTTTTGACAGACATGGCTTTCGTAGTGGAGGGGCTTAGGTGCTCCGAAGCAGTGTGGGCTGGGGGGTCCTCTAGCGTCCGCAGAGCCGGCAACCACCCGGAGATGCCTAGAAAGGGAGGGTCTGTTGAAAGGGACAACCCGATTGGGCAGACTTATCCTGCATCTGCGAAGGGCTCGGTTGCAGCCCCGAAGTGGGTGGCATCCGCATCGGTGGAGGGGACTAAGTTGAGGGTCATGCTGAAAGGCTGGCTGGCACAGATTACGCGTGGCTCATCGACGGGGCCGCCTGAGAGTCTCTGCTGCGGAGGACTCAAAAAGATAGGATTTCTTCAAAGTTTGGCTTCTAAATTCAAAAGATACCATCTGTTATGATTTTGGCGAAGTATTTGGACAAAAATCAGTGAGTGATTTTGGCTTTTTTCTAGGCAAGTTTCTAAATTCAAAAATAACCCACTCACTGCACCTCAATGATTATTTCATCAGACAGACTTATTTCTAAAAGTAAGGTCTCTCTCTTCCACAGGTCTTCTCCCGAAGGCATGATCTATGAAGGCAAGATCTAGAAAGTATCCTGGCCAGTGGATTGTAGTTTCGTGGCAACTCCCTCAGAGTGGGTTGGGTTGGGTTGTTTTACCTCTGAGTGGCACTTTTTTGCACACCATGGGCTAAATGGCCAGGTCACGTGGACCCCGAAGGCTCAGAGAAGGTTGGGGGAGGGGACCCACTGGAACAGTTGTTGGGAGACAGATGGTAGCCTCCCGTCAAGGCCATCCAGCGTGTTCTTTAACGTGCACAGGGTATGGCTCTCTCGCACACGGGGTCACGGCTTAACGTCCCATCCGACGGACGGCGGCCTTTCCAAGCCCATCGGTGTCCCCGACTGACCTTGGGCAGGGCGGGGAATTTTGCGGAGATAAATCTCAACCCTGACCCAGCTGGGACTCGAACCTGGGAACTACAGATTGCGAGCCTGGCGCGCTACCGACTGAGCCACCCCCGCCATCCCCTCAGAGTGTAGTGCTGTCTCAGAATAGCGGAACACCGGGATTGCTACACATTATTACTTTGTCCATTTACTCCATTGTATGCAAAAAGTGCCACTAAGAGATAAAACAACCCAATGCAATGATAAGACATATGTCAAATGTTGATTAAATTCTAAATCATAACCGTTACATCAAATCGTTAACTTAGGGTATTTTTGGAAGTTTTCTTAATGACTCTTAATTTTCATTAGTTTTGACAAAAAATTCTTACGAAGTGTCATTATTCAATGTTCTTGCTTTCATAACTTATTAAGTATGGATTTAATAAATATTGCTGAAAATCGGTTTAGTTGACAACATTTTGTTATCGCCAGTGGCATTTCACCGATGAAACTTTATTTTCAAAATAACCTCGTTTGCATTGTGGCTGTGTACTAACATATGCATTTATTCCGAATTGATGTGAAAATCTAGAGAACTCAGAATCGTGAAATATTCACCTCTGCTAAATATTTTCGTGTCTATTTCTCTTCCACTCCATTTGTTGGCGAATTATATTAATAGTTCATATTTTAATTAGCTCTATGAAACCTTTTCACGTTCTTTGAGCGTTGACGATTTTTAATTAGTAGAGGAAAGCTCTCTCATTTCAAGCCTCATATTCTTCTACGATAAAAGCGAAACTCTATAGCTCCCTATGAATAATTAATACGAAAAGAATCCAAACAACAGAAAACTTTTTTCCAAGTTTTCCTCCGAGAGGCATAAACGAGATCAACTGATTGCTTCCTTTCGTTCGAAGTTCACTTTCACCAGCAAACGACATTAGAATCGGAACGAAACGCGCTATACCAAGAGACAAAACATCGCCATCGATTTGTTGTATGCAGGCCTTCGGGTTGTGGACAATGGGAATTAGATGTTTGTCGTACTCATGCGATAAAGAGGCTGTTTATTCAGAGCTACGAAGCACGCATTGATTACAAGCACCCAATTGCAACGGACACGGGATACTAACTCTTCTTACTATCGGTAGAGGGCGTGCAGCGAATCGGAGCATCGTGTCTCTTTAAGGAGTTTTTATTTCTGTTCCAAGTGTGTCATAGTGGTTAGAGCAGAGTTCTTTTTTTTGCTTATTGATCCCATGAGAGGACACGAGAATTAACTGAGGGTTCCTTGTATTGATGTTATACATTGTGGTCATAAAAACCTGACAATGTTTCAAGTTGTCTTTCTGAATAAGGCTCAATAGCTAGCTTGCCGAGCTTGTAACTTGTAGTTCCCAGGTTCGACAGGAGCCTGTCAGTTTATATGCCATAGAAGGTCTGAGAGGATGGCAGGGCCTCAGCAGAAAAATGACACAAACACGATTAGCATATTTTAATGGTCTCTTTTCTGTTTCATCAAGAACACATTGTATTATTGCACGCATTTATCCCGAGGACTCATCTCGATGACATTCTTTCTTAATCTTCATTCCCAATGGCTGAAAAATCTTTGCGGCTGAACAACGAATTCATAACTTTCTCTCTGAGCGCGCCCACAAAATGCCCGACACGATACTTAGATTGAGGTCAAGACATTGAGAGACATTGCTCAATGATCTGTTTTTGTCCTGATAAAGATCTTCACCTTTTGAAGAAAGAATTCATCCTCGATGGATGGAAGTGATGGGCTAAGGAAATATTTTGCCGTCGCCTTACATTCCTGATGGATGGAAGTGATGGGCTAAGGAAATATTTTGCCGTCGCCTTACATTCCTGATGGATGAGATGACACATTCCCCAAAATAAGAAAGACCCACATCTCACATTCTCCTAACTTCGGAATTGTTGGGACAAAGGTGAAAAGTCAGTTCTCCTGGTCAGAAGAAGTGGGATTCCTCCCTCTTCCTTCATCGATGGAATCATTATGGAATTATTCCGTTGCATTTGCTGCATCACTGAAAGGCATCTTTTTGGGAAGCTATCTCTGATGCTCTTCATCAGTTCGCTTTTTCCAGGAGAGATGTTTCTGCCAAAATATGTCGGATATTTTGGCAGAAAACGGATAATTTGGCTCTCTTCAGAATGTGAGAAGTGTTGGCCATTTCGGTAAGTGTGAATCTATGGACAGAGTTCATTAGAATTACACATTACCATTTGTGAAACATATTCAGTCCTTTTCAAACAGCAGAATTGTCAGTTTTGATTTGCACCTCAGGGGAAATGTGCAAACAAGTGTTGCTTACTTTTCAAACCGTAGTGACGATCTTGTATCTCAATCAACTCTGTCTTCTCAGAAAGGGAGATTCTGAAATTCAAAGTTCAAAAGATTCTCTTCAAAGTAATCGATGTTCTTTGCACTTTTCAAAAAGAAAAGAATTCGATGCGTTCCTTTTTTTGTCTATCATTCTGATCTATAAATGTTTGATTAAAACAAAAGTTTGTAACCTTTTGCTTTGTAAGTTTTAAATAATAAGCCTTTTGAAAAAGGGGTTTTGAATTCTTTAACTCATAATACTAGTTAGGAACAAAAATTCTTTGATGTGTATCTGAAACAGATATTTTCCGTTATAATTGGCTTTCTCTGTTTGGGTGTACTTTAGCCCAATGTTTCCCAAAGTGGGTGATACCACCCCCTTGGGGGCGCTGAAACGACCCAGGGGGTTGGTAGTAGCCTCGGGTGCAATTGGGGGGCTGTGGAAGCATAAAGAAAGAAGGGAAGATAAGAAATTTTTGAAAAACCGTTCGTACTCATCTGTTCGCACACATCTGTTGTGTAACATAGAGTTATATTCGAATGTTATTATGGTTGATTTTAATAAATAATTTTATAATTTCAAGCTTCAAGGTGTCTTATTTACAACAACATCTTTCTTTACTATGTTGTAGAACGTAGGCAGAAATATAGGTACATAAAAAACGCAAATTTGTCACTGCATCTTTCTGTTTGTTCGCTTAAAGAGGGTAGATTTCCAGGGGGGGGGGGGCGCTGAGTAATTTTTTTCTGAAAAGGGGGCGGTAGGACAAATAAGTTTGGGAACCTCTGATTTAGCCAAATGTTTCAGGAGTTGAAGTGGCGATTACACATCCGTTTCAAGGAATGCATTTCCATTGCGATGTTATCAGTTCCCTTAGTCTGAGCTCCCCTCTCCCTTAGTCTGAGCTCCCTTTCACCTTCATAAACACTCTCCATAATCATACCTGCGATCTGAAGAAAGCATAGCGAACATAAGAAAAGCTATTAGTTTATATTGCTCCCTTTTTTTGTACCGAGTGCGCATTTTTTGTTATATTGAAGCTCTTGTTTGTTGGTGAAATAAACACTAAGGAATTATTATCTTTTGTGACGAAACTTCCTTTTCTTAGGGACTGAATTTCCCCTTAACTGCGGGAGCTTCGATATGGAAAAAAAAATCAAAAAATATTTTTAGTAATTATTCTACCTAATAGTGAAATATAATTTTTACCTCTCTGTTTTCAGTGATCTTTAAAAATATATTATTGCCAAATATATGCAATATACTCTAATATGCATCTCTTTTGTCTCTTTCCGGTTATTAATATTTTCTAAGAGGGATGTCCTCTCTAACTGTATAGCCCACCTTGTCTATCCATCCCTGTCTAATTATCTAGCTCACTTTGTCTATCCATCCCTGTCTAACTATCTAGTTCACTTTGTCTATCCATCCCTGTCTAACTATCTAGCTCACCTTATCTATCCATCCCTGTCTAACTATCTAGCTCACCTTGTCTATCTATCCCTGTCTAACTATCTAGCTCACCTTATCTATCCATCCCTATCTATCTAGCCCCCCATGTCCATCCAGCCTCGTCTAAGAGTCTAGGTGGGTAGATAGTTAAACAGGGATGGATAGACAGCCTGCCTTTATAACTATCTAGCCCACCCTGTCTAACTATGTAGCCTACCCTGTCTAACTATTTAGCCTAAACTATCTAGTTCTGTTTCTGCCCAACTCTGTCTAATTATTAGCCTGCCCTATATATCCAGCCCTGTCTAACTACATTAAATTTAAAATTTTATATAAAGCTAACTATGTTTTGAAGGTGTTAAAAATACTGTAGTCCGTCTTTTCTAAAAAAAACTTCCATCCTAACTCTCTTCTCTGAATGTTCTTTTTCAAAATTTTGCTCATCGTTTCAGAAAGAATCCGTAAAAAATATTCCAAGGCCTAAAGCGATGCTCAAAGCAATGACGACGAAAGAGGGAAAACAGTAATCATGTCTCTCTCCTGTATTTGAATTCTCATAAGAAGAGGCACTAAACCTTTGCATTTTGAAAAGGAAGGACAATAAACAATGATTCAGCTAACTTGTAAAAACATCGAGTGACGGTTGATCAATTCTTTTTTAGAGTTTCTGTCGCTGTTGAAGTATCTGATCATTTTTTTTTGCTGCGGTGTTCGAGCGAAGAGCCGAATTCTCCTCGTTGCCATCCTCGTTCACTGAATGTCAGCAGAAAGGAAACAAAAACACCAACCGATCGAAGCGGTTCGGGGCACCGAGTTCAACTCCGTCGTCTGCGTCGTCGCCTTGGCTACAGGATCCGCGTCATCCCGGATGAGGATGCAAGATGAAGGGAG
Organism: Ryuthela nishihirai; assembly: GCA_038380435.1. Classification (NCBI taxonomy): domain Eukaryota; kingdom Metazoa; phylum Arthropoda; class Arachnida; order Araneae; family Heptathelidae; genus Ryuthela; species Ryuthela nishihirai. The sequence goes on from JAWZYU010000012.1 coordinate 56,182,214, forward strand.
GAGGAAACAGGAAATGGCGTCACACCTTTGTTGGAAGCAGGTGAAGAAACTCTGAATACAGATGACGAGGTTTATTCGGGGGAGGAGAGATTTCAGTGCAGAAGAAATCGATGCGGTCTGTCTATAAAGGAGCAGCTGTTCGTTGGAAATGTTCCAATTGTAGAAATGTTTAGCATATAAATATTTGCCCAAAGTAGCGAATCGCGTTGGCGTGTGTTTTCACCGAAGAAATCGAGAGTAGAAATCATTCACAGTCTTGCTGTTTTCAAATAGAGTGGATAGCTGTTTCGGCAGATTCTCAGTTCAGATTAAGTAGGAAAATAACCAGTATGTTTTAAAAACAACTAGTAGGTGAAATTGCTAAAATACTGTTTCTTCTGAAAACTTCGTGAACTCTAAACATTAATATATATATCATTATATAATTATCGGCATCTGAAATAAAGTATTAGAAAACTAAATTTGTAGAATCCGTAACAGCTTGACTGCATCCATGCGTTGTTCAATTTGAATCTATAGATATCTAGTGCAAAGTTCTGTTCATCTTTTAGGTAGGGGCGGGGGTGGCTCAGTCGGTAGCGAGCCAGGCTCGTAATCTGTACTTCCCAGGTTCGAGTCCCAGCTGGGTCAGCGTTGAGATTTATCTCCGCAAAATTCTCCGCCCTGCCCACGGTCAGTACGGGACACCGATGGGCTTGGAAAGGCCGCCGTCCGTCGGATGGGACGTTAAGCCGTGGCCCCGTGTGCGGGAGAGCCATACCCTGTGCACGTTAAAGAACACGCTGGATGGCCTTGACGGAAGGCTACCATCTGTAGCCTAACAATTTTCCAGTGGGTCCCCTTCACCAACCTTCTCTGAGCCTTCGGGGTCCATGTGACCTGCCCATGGTGTGCAAAAAAGTGCCGCTCAGAGGTAAAACAACCCAACAACATCTTTTAGGTATTTTAAAAAAAATCTAATGTTTTCAATTTGTTGTTTGTCTATCCTTCTGTAGATACCTTTTTCGTTTTTAAAGTTAAAAAAAAAATTCTGGGGGGTTGGATAAGTATTGATGAAAAATTAGTATTCTCATTGTACGAATCTCCCAACAGACTTTAATAGTGCCCTCTAACGATGGCAAAAGGTGGAAAATACAAAACATTTAAACGAATTTTGCAAACAGTCTTTTCTGTTAGAAAACTGAAATTTTGGTGGTAAAAATATGATAGTCTACAGGTTGATACCAATGATTTGTGTCCTTACCCCCAGAGTGGGTAGGGAAATGTAACTTTTTTATTTTAAGAGAAAACCGAAAAATTCTTTTTGTGTTTTACAGTACTGTGCGAATTAGTTGGGACAAGCAAAGCCTGGAGAACCTGTTCAATCCGGCCACATCCAGCAATCCCCCAAACACCCACCCAAGGTCATGTTTTGGGGATGTTTCACATGTTCCGGGCCACAGACGCTTCACCCCATTGAAGGAATGACGGACAGCAAAAAGTACATAGGCGTTCTGGAGGCGAAAATGGTCCCAATACTGCAGAAGCTGCTTCCTAATGGCGATGGGGTATTTCAACAGGATCTGGCTCCATGCCACAATTCTAAGCTTGCTAAGAGCTTCTTTACTCAGCAACATTTGAAGGTATTGGAGTGGCCAGGAAATTCACCCAATCTAAACCCCATTGAAATTTTGTAGGCCATTATTAAAGCGTGCATATCTAAGATGGATTGCATGACCAAAACCAAAATGATAGAAAGTGTCATGAAAGTGTGGTACCACGACCCTGAAGTGAAGGAGATGTGTGGAAAGCTAGTGGCATCAATGGTTGAGAGGGTGAAAGAAGTAATTAAAGCATTCACTATTAACTACACTATTAAACAAATAAATATTTTAGTTGTGTCTTTGTTACTGCATTTTCCTATTGTCCCAACTAATTTGCACAGTACTGTATAGGTACTAATAAAATATTACTCTTTATAGTTTGGCGATCATCCATTAGTTCGAATTTCCACTGTTAGAGGGTGCTAAAAGAGAAAAATAAAAAACTTCGTTCTCTTCGAAAACGAGCCAAAGGTGTTATGTTATGATTCTAGTTGTAGCGTATAATACTGAGGGTTGGGTTGTTTTACCTCTGAGCAGCACTTTTTTTGCACACAATGGGCTAAGTGGCTAGGTCACAAGGACACCGAAGGCTCAGAAAAGGTTGGGGAGGGGACCCACTGGGCAGCTGTTGGAAGATAGATGGTAGCCTCCTCTTAAAGCCATCAAGCGGGTTCTTTACGTGCACAGGGTACCGTACTACAGCACCTTGGCTCTCCTGTACACGGAACCACGGATTAACATCCCATCTGACGTACGGCAGCTTTTCCAAGCCCATCGGTATATTACTAAGGAGGCTGGTCTAAAAAAATATGGTTGAGGAGGGGAGCGACATAGAGCTGAACTGGACTACAAAGCAGTTTCTATTTTTTAGAAGATATTTAAATTGTGTACAGTCGCTCAAAAAAGTATCCGAACAATAAGGTTGATTACAGAATTCAGAAAAAATATCTGGCAACGATTTTTTTAGAAATTAGTGATCTGGCAACCTTCGTGTCACGTGACACGAAGGTTGCCAGATCACTAATTGGATCGTGTGAGCTCACAAAGACCTGGATCGTGTGGGCTCACTCACGGAAATATTGAGCGTGTGCAGTTACCGTTCACAGCAAACTGGAGCGTGTGCAGTAACTGCACACGCTGCAGTTTGCTCTGAACGGTAACTGGAGTGTGTACAGTTGCTGTAAACGCTCCAGATATTTTCCCTGAATTCTGTAATCACGTGACACGAAGGTTGCCAGATCACTAATTTCTAAAAAAGTCGTTGCCAGATATATTTTCTGAATTCTGTAATCAACCATAGTGTTCGGATACTTTTTTTAGCGACTGTACGATATGTTTTTTTCCATCTTCTTTATTTTCAAAATATTTACCATTTAAGCATTTTTTTTCTAATTTGAATAGCTTCAATTCTGTAGGAGCAAAATGAAAGAGGGGATCTCTCTTCGAGAGGGGGCAACTCTCCCCTCGACTCTCTGCCTTCCTCCTCCCTCCGAAAAATAAAATATTTAACTTAGAAAATTTATTATATTTTATTTTAGACTTATTACTGATGTTTATTTACTCATACTATATAATCATTTGAGACCAATCCAAAAATCACAAGCCCTTCAAGCTGTACGCCTTATTCGCATCATTGGAATACTGTTACGAGTATCTGGCGCAGTAAGCAGGTGCGTCGGCAGGAATTTTTTCAAGGGGGGGGGAATAAAAATCAATGTTTCGAGATATAAATTTTTAAATTGAGTCATTCATTGATGAGTGTGGTTGCGAATACAGCGATCATTCATGCATCATACCATATTTCAATTAAGGATGCTAGAAAATGAAAAACAGGGAAACTTATTACTGAAAATACATCCAAAAAATATTTTTTCCTTATTAATAAAATAAATAATATACTTCCAAAAACTAAAAAAAACCCCGTAAAATTCGAAGATTACATTTCGTTAATGAAGAAATGACATTAAATTTTGGTACACCTATATTTTTTGACATAATAAATTTTCGATCAATGTTTCTAAGGGGGGGGGGGTGAACTACTTGCCCCCACCCCTTCCGTCATCCATGGCAGTAAGTTTTATATATTATTCTGGAAACAAAATTACTCTATATGCAGAATTCCTTTTGTTGATTTTAATCTTTGTGTTAAAAACGTTTCATTAATTTAAGTATCAAAATGCTATGTTTGCTAATGACTTCTAATAAGGGTTTTGTAACTTGTCATGAAAAGAATGAACGGCAACTTACCTTCATGAATTCCACGCTGGAGTCTAAAGGGTTGTCAAAGCGGAAGAGCAGCAGGAAGCTCTCCTCAAGAGGAAGCAGCTGAGCGAGCTGGGGGAGAGAAAGGGGCAACACGTCATCATCAGTTTAGGAGACTTCTCCATTAAAAGAGATAGCTCTCGAAGAGAGAAATCGATTTTTCACTCCTCATTTACCACAATCGTTGAAGAAGAAGAAGAAGAAAAAGAAACATAATTTTATGTACAAGGAGATTAAAATTAAAATCGATAACTCTCCGAAAGGAAAATGATTTATCGTCGTAATGATCTTGGCGGTATCTGACTATTAAAATAATTCGAGATAATTTTATTGCGGATTTTTATCTTCATCTGGAAGTTCTTTTAAGAAGATTTAAAATGACTGAGACTCATTCTGTATCAAAAATCTAATTAACTGATTCTTTATAAGCAAACATTTTTTGAAAAAGTAAAAAAAAAAACACGTTACGAGAATTTTCAGCACAATTAAAAATGTTAATGAACAACAGTCAACAGCTAATAATAAGCTGCCTTTAAGATAAGTACAGTGGCTCAAAAAAGTATCCGAACACTATGGTTGATTACAGAATTCAGAAAAAATATCTGGCAACGATTTTTTTTATAAATTAGTGATCTGGCAACCTTCGTGTCACGTGACACGAAGGTTTCAGATATTCTGTCATCTGCCGATACTTGACCTCTGCTGCAAATCGATACCTGACCTCTGTGACAAGCCGATACCTGACCTCTGTGACAAGCCGATACCTGACCTCTGTGACAAGCCGATACCTGATCTCTGTGACAAGTCGATACCTGATCTCTGTGACATGCCGATACCTGACCTCTGTGGCATGCCGATACCTGACATCTGTGACAAGCCGATACCTGACCTCTGTGACATGCCGATACCTGACCTCTGTGACATGCCGATACCTGACCTCTGTGACATGCCGATACCTGACCTCTGTGGCATGCCGATACTTGACATCTGTGACAAGCCGATACCTGACCTCTGTGGCATGCTGATACCTGACTTGTGCGGCATGCTGATACCTGATCTCTGTTGCAAGTCCATAGCTTAGGGATAATTTATTTTCTTGAAAGGTGATCACTTAGCTCACAAAAAATATTTCTATGATACGATCCTTATTAAAGGGAAGAGAACAAGATAACGGGAGTCAGGGAAAATAGCAGCCTGGATTGGCTACTTGATCTCCGAAGCCCATAGTCGGGATGTAGGAAAAACCTCCTAAGCATAACAGTGTAATGAAACAGAAATATTCACTTTGAAAAATAAAAAAAACCAAAAAAGAAAAAAGGATTAAAGAGCTTTGAGAATAAAGTCTTTGAAGGTCTTTTAAGATTGACTGATATTCGAACGTTATGAGAGTTCAAAAGTCACCAAAGAATCACACTGAAACACTCAAATGGAGCTAAGGAAGGCTGGTGTCTTTCAGGAAAAATCGCAAAATTTTAGAAATATTGTACTCAATGTAAGAGTTTTGTCTTCTGCTCAGGATGCATCCGATAGTAACATCTGTGATGTTGATCTGCTTGAGACTTGAAAGCATATTGTTTCTTCAGAGATCATAAAGTGGACAGTGAATTATCATGTCATGTTCCTCGAACTGAGAGTTTTGTCTTCTGTCCAGGGTGGAGCTGATAGTAACATTTGTGATGTTGATCTGCTTGAGACTTGAAAGCATATTGTTTCTTCAGAGATCATTAGGTGGACAGTGAATTATAATGTCATGTCCCTCTAATTGAGAGTTTTGTCTTCTGCCCAAGATGGAGCTGATAGTAAAATCTGGGATGTTGATCTGCTTGAGACTTGAAAGCATATTGTTTCTTTGGAGAGCATAAAGTGGACAGTGAATTATCATGTCATGTCCCTCGAACTGAGAGTTTTGTCTTCTGCCCGGGATGGAGCTGATAGTAACATCTGTGATGTTGATCTGCTTGAGACTTGAAAGCATATTGTTTCTTCAGAGATCATAAAGTGGACAGTGAATTATAATGTCATGTCCCTCTAATTGAGAGTTTTGTCTTCTGCCCAAGATGGAGCTGATAGTAAAATCTGGGATATTGATCTGCTTGAGACTTGAAAGCATATTGTTTCTTTGGAGAGCATAAAGTGGACAGTGCATTATCATGTCATGTCCCTGGAATTGAGAGTTTTCTCTTCTGCCCAGGATGGAACTGATAGTCACATCTGTGATGTCGATATGCTTTAGACTTGAAAGCATATTGTTTCTTTGGAGATCATATAGTTGACAGTGAATTATCATGTCATGCATCTCTAATTGAGAGTTTTGTCTTCTGCCCAGGATGGAGCTGATAGTAACATCTCTGATGTCGAGACTTGAAAGCATATCGTTTCTTTGGAGGTCTTAAAGTGGACAGTGGATTATCATGTCATACTCTCTAATTGAGAGTTTTGTCTTCTGCTCAGGATGCATCCGATAGTAACATCTGTGATGTTGATCTGCTTGAGGCTTGAAAGCATATTGTTTCTTCAGAGATCATTAGGTGGACAGTGAATTATAATGTCATGTCCCTCTAATTGAGAATTTTGTCTTCTGCCCAGGATGGAGCTGATAGTAACATCTGTGATGTTGATCTGCTTGAGACTTGAAAGCATATTGTTTCTTCAGAGATCATTAGGTGGACAGTGAATTATAATGTCATGTCCCTCTAATTGAGAGTTTTGTCTTCTGCCCAAGATGGAGCTGATAGTAAAATCTGGGATATTGATCTGCTTGAGACTTGAAAGCATATTGTTTCTTTGGAGAGCATAAAGTGGACAGTGCATTATCATGTCATGTCCCTGGAATTGAGAGTTTTCTCTTCTGCCCAGGATGGAACTGATAGTCAAATCTGTGATGTCGATATGCTTTAGACTTGAAAGCATATTGTTTCTTTGGAGATCATATAGTTGACAGTGAATTATCATGTCATGTCCCTCTAATTGAGAGTTTTGTCTTCTGCCCAGGATGGAGCTGATAGTAACATCTCTGATGTCGAGACTTGAAAGCATATCGTTTCTTTGGAGGTCTTAAAGTGGACAGTGGATTATCATGTCATACTCTCTAATTGAGAGTTTTGTCTTCTGCTCAGGATGCATCCGATAGTAACATCTGTGATGTTGATCTGCTTGAGGCTTGAAAGCATATTGTTTCTTTGGAGAGCATAAAGTGGACAGTGAATTATCATGTCATGTCCCTCGAACTGAGAGTTTTGTCTTCTGCCCAGGATGGAGCTGATAGTAACATCTGTGATGTTGATCTGCTTGAGACTTGAAAGCATATTGTTTCTTCAGAGATCATTAGGTGAACAGTGAATTATAATGTCATGTCCCTCTAATTGAGAGTTTTGTCTTCTGCCCAAGATGGAGCTGATAGTAAAATCTGGGATATTGATCTGCTTGAGACTTGAAAGCATATTGTTTCTTTGGAGAGCATAAAGTGGACAGTGCATTATCATGTCATGTCCCTGGAATTGAGAGTTTTCTCTTCTGCCCAGGATGGAACTGATAGTCACATCTGTGATGTCGATATGCTTTAGACTTGAAAGCATATTGTTTCTTTGGAGATCATATAGTTGACAGTGAATTATCATGTCATGTCCCTCTAATTGAGAGTTTTGTCTTCTGCCCAGGATGGAGCTGATAGTAACATCTCTGATGTCGAGACTTGAAAGCATATCGTTTCTTTGGAGGTCTTAAAGTGGACAGTGGATTATCATGTCATACTCTCTAATTGAGAGTTTTGTCTTCTGCTCAGGATGCATCCGATAGTAACATCTGTGATGTTGATCTGCTTGAGGCTTGAAAGCATATTGTTTCTTCAGAGATCATTAGGTGGACAGTGAATTATAATGTCATGTCCCTCTAATTGAGAATTTTGTCTTCTGCCCAGGATGGAGCTGATAGTAACATCTGTGATGTTGATCTGCTTGAGACTTGAAAGCATATTGTTTCTTCAGAGATCATTAGGTGGACAGTGAATTATAATGTCATGTCCCTCTAATTGAGAGTTTTGTCTTCTGCCCAAGATGGAGCTGATAGTAAAATCTGGGATATTGATCTGCTTGAGACTTGAAAGCATATTGTTTCTTTGGAGAGCATAAAGTGGACAGTGCATTATCATGTCATGTCCCTGGAATTGAGAGTTTTCTCTTCTGCCCAGGATGGAACTGATAGTCAAATCTGTGATGTCGATATGCTTTAGACTTGAAAGCATATTGTTTCTTTGGAGATCATATAGTTGACAGTGAATTATCATGTCATGTCCCTCTAATTGAGAGTTTTGTCTTCTGCCCAGGATGGAGCTGATAGTAACATCTCTGATGTCGAGACTTGAAAGCATATCGTTTCTTTGGAGGTCTTAAAGTGGACAGTGGATTATCATGTCATACTCTCTAATTGAGAGTTTTGTCTTCTGCTCAGGATGCATCCGATAGTAACATCTGTGATGTTGATCTGCTTGAGGCTTGAAAGCATATTGTTTCTTTGGAGAGCATAAAGTGGACAGTGAATTATCATGTCATGTCCCTCGAACTGAGAGTTTTGTCTTCTGCCCAGGATGGAGCTGATAGTAACATCTGTGATGTTGATCTGCTTGAGACTTGAAAGCATATTGTTTCTTCAGAGATCATTAGGTGAACAGTGAATTATAATGTCATGTCCCTCTAATTGAGAGTTTTGTCTTCTGCCCAAGATGGAGCTGATAGTAAAATCTGGGATATTGATCTGCTTGAGACTTGAAAGCATATTGTTTCTTTGGAGAGCATAAAGTGGACAGTGCATTATCATGTCATGTCCCTGGAATTGAGAGTTTTCTCTTCTGCCCAGGATGGAACTGATAGTCACATCTGTGATGTCGATATGCTTTAGACTTGAAAGCATATTGTTTCTTTGGAGATCATATAGTTGACAGTGAATTATCATGTCATGTCCCTCTAATTGAGAGTTTTGTCTTCTGCCCAGGATGGAGCTGATAGTAACATCTCTGATGTCGAGACTTGAAAGCATATCGTTTCTTTGGAGGTCTTAAAGTGGACAGTGGATTATCATGTCATACTCTCTAATTGAGAGTTTTGTCTTCTGCTCAGGATGCATCCGATAGTAACATCTGTGATGTTGATCTGCTTGAGGCTTGAAAGCATATTGTTTCTTCAGAGATCATTAGGTGGACAGTGAATTATAATGTCATGTCCCTCTAATTGAGAATTTTGTCTTCTGCCCAGGATGGAGCTGATAGTAACATCTGTGATGTTGATCTGCTTGAGACTTGAAAGCATATTGTTTCTTCAGAGATCATTAGGTGGACAGTGAATTATAATGTCATGTCCCTCTAATTGAGAGTTTTGTCTTCTGCCCAAGATGGAGCTGATAGTAAAATCTGGGATATTGATCTGCTTGAGACTTGAAAGCATATTGTTTCTTTGGAGAGCATAAAGTGGACAGTGCATTATCATGTCATGTCCCTGGAATTGAGAGTTTTCTCTTCTGCCCAGGATGGAACTGATAGTCACATCTGTGATGTCGATATGCTTTAGACTTGAAAGCATATTGTTTCTTTGGAGATCATATAGTTGACAGTGAATTATCATGTCATGTCCCTCTAATTGAGAGTTTTGTCTTCTGCCCAGGATGGAGCTGATAGTAACATCTCTGATGTCGAGACTTGAAAGCATATCGTTTCTTTGGAGGTCTTAAAGTGGACAGTGGATTATCATGTCATACTCTCTAATTGAGAGTTTTGTCTTCTGCTCAGGATGCATCCGATAGTAACATCTGTGATGTTGATCTGCTTGAGGCTTGAAAGCATATTGTTTCTTTGGAGAGCATAAAGTGGACAGTGAATTATCATGTCATGTCCCTCGAACTGAGAGTTTTGTCTTCTGCCCAGGATGGAGCTGATAGTAACATCTGTGATGTTGATCTGCTTGAGACTTGAAAGCATATTGTTTCTTCAGAGATCATTAGGTGGACAGTGAATTATTATGTCATGTCCCTCTAATTGAGAGTTTTGTCTTCTGCCCAAGATGGAGCTGATAGTAAAATCTGGGATGTTGATCTGCTTGAGACTTGAAAGCATATTGTTTCTTTGGAGAGCATAAAGTGGACAGTGAATAATCATGTCATGTCCCTCTAATTGAGAGTTTTGTGTTCTGCCCAGGATGGAGCTGATAGTAACATCTGTGATGTTCATCTGCTTGAGACTTGAAAGCATATTGTTTTTTTTTTTTTGGAGATCATAAAGTCGACAGTGAATTATCATGTCATGTCCCTGTAATTGGGAATTTTGTCTTCTGCCCAGGATGGAGCTGATAGTAACATCTGTGATGTTGATCTGCTTGAAAGCATATTGTTTTTTGGGGATCATAAAGGGGACAGTGAATTATCATGTCATGTCCCTCAAATTGAGATTTTTGTTTTCTGCCCTGGATGGGGCTGATAGTAACACCTGTGATGTTGATCTGCTGGAGATTTGAAAGCATATTGTTTCTTCAGAGACCATTAGGTGGACAGTGAATTATAATGTCATGCCTCTCTAACTGAGAGTTTTGTCTTCTGTCCAGGATGGAGCTAATAGTAACATCTGTTATGTTGATCTGCTTGAGACTTGAAAGCATATTGTTTCTTCAGAGACCATTAGGTGGACAGTGAATTATAATGTCATGCCTCTCTAACTGAGAGTTTTGTCTTCTGTCCAGGATGAAGCTAATAGTAACATCTGTTATGTTGATCTGCTTGAGACTTGAAAGCATATCGTTTCTTTAGAGATCACAAAATGGACAGTGAATAATCATGTCATGTCCCTCGAACTGAGAGTTTTATCTTCTGCCCAGGATGGAGCTGATAGTAACATCTGTGATGTTGATCTGCTTGACACTTGAAAGCATATTGTTTCTTTCGAGATCATAAAGTGGATTTTCGATCATCGGATTATCATGTCGTGTCTCTCTTATTGAGAGTCTTGTCTTTTGTCCAGGAAGGAGATGATAGTAACATCTGTGATGTTGAGACTTCAAAGACTTCATCTTGAGACTTCAAAGCATATTGTTTCTTTGGAGGTTTTAAAGTGGACAGTGAATTATCATGTCGTGTCCTTGTAATTGAGAGTTTTGTCTTCTATCCAGGATGGAGTTGATAGTAACATCTGTGATGTTGATCTGCTTGAGACTTGAAAGCATATTGTTTCTTTGGAGATCATATAGTTGACAGTGAATTATCATGTCATGTCCCTCGAAATGAGTGTTTTGTCTTCTGCCCAACATGGAGCTGATAGTAACATCTGTGATGTTGATCTGCTTGAGACTTGAGTTCCGCAACAGCCTGCATCTCGACTGCCTGGAGATCTACCAACCCTCCAGGGTCAAGGTCAGCACTTGTGTCTCGATGTTTCTATCCCGTACTGGGGTAGGTACTAACTTGTTCTACTGAGTTACAAATATCCTGAGGCTTAGCGTACTGCTTCTGCCAAAAGAAATTTACCCCTAAAATGTTCAATGAAGTGAAAGCATATTGTTTCCTTTGAGATTATAAAGTGGTCATCGGATTATCATGTCGTGTCTCTCTTATTGAGAGTCTTGTCCTCTGCCCAGGATGGAGCTGATAGTAACATCTGTGATGTTGATCTGCTTGACACATGGAAGCATATCGTTTTTTTGTAGGTCTTAAAGTGGAGAGTGAATAATCATGTCATGTCCCTCTAATTGAGAGTTTGGTCTTCTGCCTGGGATGGAGGTGATAGTAACCTCTGTGATATTGATCTGCTTGAGACTTGAAAGCATATTGTTTCTTTGGGATCTTAAAGTGGACAGTGAATTATCATGTCGTGTCCCTCTAATTGAGAGTCTTTTCTTCTGCCCAAGATAGAGCTGATAATAACATCTGCGATGTTGATCTGCTTGACACTTGGAAGCATATCGTTTCTTTGGGAGTCTTAAAGTGGACAGTGAATTAGAAGATTTTCAATATTTTCTGGTTGGTTACAAGTTTGACAGAGGGGTGAAGTCTACTTTCCAATTTTGTGAAATTTTTCGCTTAATGCAACCATGGCCGTTCTATTTATAGCCGTTTCTTCTCTTCTGTTCAGTTTAAACTTCCTCGTGGACGGGGTCGGATATTAAATATTTTTTCTGTAAAAGTTATCCACGTTCAGATCAGTTATCTTGAAGTAGCGAATCCATTCCTCTGAAGTCCTTCTATTAACTTCGAGCAAAAATCTCTATAACACAGAGAGTTGTTTACGTTTGATGGCAAGGTCAAATCTGCTTTGGCGACAAGATCAACCCTCTCATTACCGGGGCGGGGGTGGCTCAGTCGGTAGCGCGTCAGGCTCGTAATCTGTAGTTCCCAGGTTCGAGTCCCAGCTGGGTCAGCGTTGAGATTTATCTCCGCAAAATTCCCCGCCCTGCCCACGGTCAGTAGGGGACACCGATGGGCTTGGAAAGGCCGCCGTCCGTCGGATGGGACGTTAAGCTGTGGCCCCGTGTGCGGGAGAGCCATACCCTGTGCACGTTAAAGAACACGCTGAATGGCCTTGACGGGAGGCTACCATCTGTCTCCCAACAGCTGTTCCAGTGGGTCCCCTCCCCCAACCTTCTCTGAGCCTTCGGGGTCCTTGTGACCTGGCCATTTAGCCCATTGTGTGCAAAAAAGTGCCGCTCAGGGGTAAAACAACCCAACCCTCTCATTACCAGGGAAAAGAAAGCAGTCATCGCTTTTAAATATTTATTTATTTTCATTAAATAAAATATATGACGGTGATCATTTTTAATTATTAATTCTAGTCTATAACACAATTGATGATAATCTTGAATCCGGTTGAAATTAATGCCAATTGTATGTATGTTTCTAATATCTATTACTTTACTAAAACGTGCTCTATACACTGAATTCTTAGTTTATTTTTTTTAAATAAAAATAGGTAAAGGAAACAAAATAAAATTTTTTAAACCTAGTTTTGGATATTCTCTTTTTCTTATTTTCTTCATTGCCACGGATTTTTCTTTTCAAAGTTAGGTAGAAGATGTTATTATAATTGTGCGAAAGTAATTTCTGCACGCTGGTTCCAATCTAGGGGGGGGGGGGCATGCCGCATCCCTTCAGAATGCGAATAAAGGAAAAAGTTGCAAAAATTATTAAACTTATTGATATTTCATGCATTTTTCAACAATTAAAAAACAACGTAAAACGGAGAGTGAAATGATCTACTGCATTGGAAATCAAGTGTTTTGACCCCCCCTTTTACATTGTTTTGGAGCTTGATTGTGTTCTTGCCCCCCGCCCCTCGATATTTTTCTAGATCCTGGCCTGTCTGCACGTATGTATAAATTTTCGCAAATAGCTTAGGATCAATAAAAATATAAGTGATTGAAATATTTCTTGATAGTTTCATGGCTCATAATTTGGACCTCAGTTTCCGGAGCATTTTTTATCATGCATGGCTACTGATCTAAGGGACCTGGGTTCGAGCCCCGGATAAGGCATGGATGTACGTGTCGTTTTTCTGTTGAGGTCCCGCCATCCTCACAGACCTACTATGGCGTATTAAACTGGCAGACTCCTGTCAGACCTCTGTGGTAAGCAGCTGCTTGAGAGGGTATTTATTTTATTTTTTTTATCGACGAAAAGTGTGTTCAGCGATTACAGCAGTTGGTTGGAATTGGTTGGGTTGTTTTACCTCGGAGAAGCACTTTTTTTGCACGCAATGGGTTAAATGGTCAGGTCACAAAGACTCCGAGAGTTCGGAGAAGGTTAGGGACCCAATGGGCAGCTGTTAGAACGGGGCGGACTTACGCATACGCTAAAGCTTAGGGCCTCACAATTATGAGGGGCCTTCAAAAAGTGAGTGTCACGTTGTGTCACGAATATTTTTAAATTTATCTATTGTACAAATGCAGTCAATCATTGTATACCAACTCTAGTGTAATATTTTCATCTCATCAAATTCGTGTTTATTTTTAAATGTTCCCTTCAATTAATGTAATAAATATATATTTCGACTTCCGAATTTTTGGGCCTTTTAAACTTACCAAAGCTTAGGACCGCAGAAGGTCAAAGTCAGGTCCTGTGTTAGAAAACAGATGGTAGCCTCCTGTCAAGGCCATCCAGCGTGTTCAATGTGAGATGTGTTCAGCGTGTGTTCAGCGTGTCAACGATATCTTGCACACGGTGTCACGGTTTAATATCCCATCCGATGGACGGAGGCCTTTCCAAGCCCATCGGTGTCTAAGGGTTGGCCCATCCTTTCGAAGGGAGAGAGTTTTGGGAAAATAAATCTCACGCTGGCCCAAGTGGGACTTGAACCTGGTAATTTTAGATTACGAGCCTGGCGCACTACCGATTGAGCCACCCCCGGCTAGAATTGGTGATTGTGAGATTGGTGATCGCGTATTAAAATAATTTTTACGTTTTAAAAAAAGGTTTATTCACCACAAAAAAATTCTTATTTGTATACGCATATATAATTTAAAAAAGCCCCTCTAATTTTAAACCATTTACGTTTTCATTTGACGACGTATTGGTTACATTGGAAAATGAAACTGATGACCTGAAATAATTTACTTCTGAAAAAGAGTCCAATCACATTTCATTTGTCATTAGAGATAAGTTTCGGGCTCTATTTTTCGAGCCTGATCACGAACTATTTCGCCAATTGTTGAGCCCTCTCCCGATATGGGGGGCGGAGAGCGGGGGAGGAGGGCTCAGTCGGTTGCGCGCCAGGCTCGTATTCTTTAGTTCCCAGATTCGTGTCCCAATTGGGTCAGCGTTGAGATTTATCTCCGCAAAATTCCCCGCCCTGCCCACGGTCAATGGGCTTGGAAAGACCGCCGTCCGTCGGATGAGACTTTAAGCCGTGGCCCGTGTGCGGGAGAGCCATACCCTGTGGATGGCCTTAATGGTAGACTACCATCTGTCCCCCAACAGCTGTTCCAATGGGTCCCCTCCCCCAACCTTCTCTGAGCCTTCGGGGTCCATGTGACCTGGCCATTTAGCCCATGGTGTGCAAAAAAGCGCCGCTCAGAGGTAAAACAACCCAACCCAACCCAATATGGGGAAAAAATACTCTGACGTATCATCTACTATAAATAAATTACATAGTTTGATCCCGACAAAACTTTCGCGCGAAACATGTGTCCCTAGTTAAATCCCGACAAAGGTTCATAATAAATTTCCACCAAACAAGTCAAATGACAACATTAAGAGTGTAAATGTATGTCC
Source organism: Ryuthela nishihirai (assembly GCA_038380435.1). Classification (NCBI taxonomy): domain Eukaryota; kingdom Metazoa; phylum Arthropoda; class Arachnida; order Araneae; family Heptathelidae; genus Ryuthela; species Ryuthela nishihirai. Next base: position 56,197,294 of record JAWZYU010000012.1, read on the forward strand.
ATTGATAATTTCATTGCTAGCTTTCCACCGTTAACGTAGAGCTCAGATCGTACTATTCCATTCACTAGGCAGGCAACGGCAACACCTAGGAATCTCGGACACTTTCCAAGGAATTACTTCGGACCCATTGTAGTTAGGAACCTAATCTATTAACCCAACAGGGTTAGTACTAAGTGGGACCACCACACCAAATTTGGGAGCAGTTGCTGAAGTGCCGGCAGATCCAAGAGGACAAATATTTCTGCCACCGATGACGTCACACCTGTTCATTAGCCTGGAATTACGGCTATGATATAATATGATGACGATGATTGTGGCTGACTGATTAATTGACTGAGTGAGTGACAAAGGATCTCGCTAATTCTAATCACGGTGCAGAAATGGCGAAGCTCTGAAAATTTCACATAGGGATAATCCGGATCGTACATTTCGGAAAAAATCCGAGCTTTGACCTTCGACGTATCTTTTAAGGTCAAATATAGGTAACGTAGAAGTCAAACCTTGTTTTACGAGTGCATAAACGTGAAAATTGATGCTTTGGTAGAGGTCGGAAACGAAATTTCGTATCCGGAATGCTCTTTGAGGTCAAAGGTCTAATTTAGATCTTCCGATGTTAGAGAGTTAAAAATGATTACCAAGTTCGAGTCTCATCTCTGTTTTGGACAGAAAAACCTGGCCTTGGTAAGAAAGAGGATACCTTTTAGTTTGGAAAGAAAGAAGATACCTTTTTGTTTGGAAAGAAAGAGGATACCTTTTTGTTCGGAAAGAAAGAGGATACCCTTTAGTTCGGAAAGAAAGAAGATACCTTTTAGTTTGGAAAGAAAGAGGATACCTTTTTGTTCGGAAAGAAAGAGGATACCCTTTAGTTCGGAAAGAAAAGGATACTTTTTGTTCGGAAAGAAAGAGGATACCTTTTAGTTCGGAAAGAAAGAGGATATCTTTTTGTTCGGAAAGAAAGACGATACCTTTTTGTTCGGAAAGAAAGAGGATACCCTTTAGTTCGGAAAGAAAAGGATACTTTTTGTTCGGAAAGAAAGAGGATACCTCTTTGTTCGGAAAGAAAGAGGATAACTTTTTGTTTGGAAAGAAAGAGGAAAATTTTTGTTCGGAAAGGAAGAGGATACCTTTTTGTTCGGAAAGAAAGAGGATACCCTTTAGTTCAGAAAGAAAGAGGATACCTTTTAGTTTGGAAATAAATAGGATACCTTTCAGTTTTGAAAGAAAGAGGATAGTTTTTAGTTTGGAAAGAAAGAGGATACCTTTTAGTTTGGAAAGAAAGAGGATACCTTTTTGTTTGGAAAGAAAGAGGATACCTTTTTGTTCGGAAACAAAGAGGATACCCTTTAGTTTGGAAAGAAAGAGGATACCTTTTTGTTCGGAAAGAAAGAGGATACCCTTTAGTTCGGAAAGAAAAGGATACTTTTTGTTCGGAAAGAAAGAGGATACCTTTTAGTTCGGAAAGAAAGAGGATATCTTTTGTTCGGAAAGAAAGACGATACCTTTTTGTTCGGAAAGAAAGAGGATACCCTTTAGTTCGGAAAGAAAAGGATACTTTTTGTTCGGAAAGAAAGAGGATACCTCTTTGTTCGGAAAGAAAGAGGATAACTTTTTGTTTGGAAAGAAAGAGGAAAATTTTTGTTCGGAAAGAAAGAGGATACCTTTTTGTTCGGAAAGAAAGAGGATACCCTTTAGTTCAGAAAGAAAGAGGATACCTTTTAGTTTGGAAATAAATAGGATACCTTTCAGTTTTGAAAGAAAGAGGATAGTTTTTAGTTTGGAAAGAAAGAGGATACATTTTAGTTTAGAAAGGCCGCCGTTCGTAAACTGGGATGTTGACGCCGTTCTAAATTTAAAGGTTACAAACATCCCGAAGGTTCAGAAAAGATTGAGGTGAGGTGACCCACTGGACAGCTGTTAGGAGAAAAATGGTAGCCTCCCGTTTAAGCCATCCAGTGTGTTCTTTATCGTGCATAGGGTATGGCTTTCCCCATTCACGGGGGCACGGCTTAACGTCCCATTTGATGGACGTCGTGATTTCCAAGCACATCAGTGTCCCCTAGTGACCGAGAGCAGGGCGGAGTAACTCTCAACCCTGACCCAGGAGGAACTTGAACCTGGGAATTACAGACGACGAACTTGGCGCTCTACTGAATGAGCAACCAGGCCCTGGTCTTTTAAGTTTCGAATTTAGTATATTTAGCGTACTAAATTCGAAACCTAAAAGTCATCATTGGTGGCATAAATCGGTGGCATCGGTCACATCGGTGACAAAAAAGAAAACGTGTCTCTTTTTCTTTTGAAAAATTCCAACCATCTCTTCCTAAAGGCTCTCCTAGAAAGAGACAAAAATTAGAATGTTCTGTCCAGCCCGACATTCGAGTCGAAAGGGTTAAAATGAACCTGACATAAGGGAAATAGATGCAAAAATATATATCAATAGAAAGAGCGAAATTAATTTTTTAGCAGTGGAAAACTTCCAATACTCTAAAGCAGTGATTCTCAACCCTTCATGCTTCACGTACCCCCTGGAAATGTGTATGTAACTGGCGTACCCCTTGTAGAGATAGATAAAACTATAGTTATAATATAACAATGAAAATATAATGATATATATGTTAAAAATAAAACATATATATCAGTGGTTCTCAACCTTTTATGCTTCACGTACCCCCTGGAAATGTGTATGTAACTGGCGTACCCCTTGTATAGATAGATAAAACTATAGTTATAGTATAACAATAGGAATAAAATAAAACATATATATCAGTGGTTCTCAACCTTTTATGCTTCACGTACACCCTGGAAATGTGTATGTAACTGGCGTACCCGTTGTATAGATAGATAAAACTATAGTTATAGTATAACAATGGGAATAAAATAAAACATATATATCAGTGGTTCTCAACCTTTTATGCTTCACGTACCCCCTGGAAATGTGTATGTAACTGGCGTACCCCTTGTATAGATAGATAAAACTATAGTTATAGTATAACAATGGGAATAAAATAAAACATATATATCAGTGGTTCTCAACCTTTTATGCTTCACGTTTCCCCTGGAAATGTGTATGTAACTGGCGTACCCCTTGTATAGATAGATAAAACTATAGTTATAGTATAACAATGGGAATAAGATAAAACATATGTATCAGTGGTTCTCAACCTTTTATGCTTCACGTACCCCCTGGAAATGTGTATGTAACTGGCGTACCCCTTGTATAGATAGATAAAACTATAGTTATAGTATAACAATAGGAATAAAATAAAACATATATATCAGTGGTTCTCAACCTTTTATGCTTCACGTACACCCTGGAAATGTGTATGTAACTGGCGTACCCGTTGTATAGATAGATAAAACTATAGTTATAGTATAACAATGGGAATAAAATAAAACATATATATCAGTGGTTCTCAACCTTTTATGCTTCACGTACCCCCTGGAAATGTGTATGTAACTGGCGTACCCCTTGTATAGATAGATAAAACTATAGTTATAGTATAACAATAGGAATAAAATAAAACATATATATCAGTGGTTCTCAACCTTTTATGCTTCACGTACACCCTGGAAATGTGTATGTAACTGGCGTACCCGTTGTATAGATAGATAAAACTATAGTTATAGTATAACAATGGGAATAAAATAAAACATATATATCAGTGGTTCTCAACCTTTTATGCTTCACGTACCCCCTGGAAATGTGTATGTAACTGGCGTACCCCTTGTATAGATAGATAAAACTATAGTTATAGTATAACAATGGGAATAAAATAAAACATATATATCAGTGGTTCTCAACCTTTTATGCTTCACGTTTCCCCTGGAAATGTGTATGTAACTGGCGTACCCCTTGTATAGATAGATAAAACTATAGTTATAGTATAACAATGGGAATAAGATAAAACATATGTATCAGTGGTTCTCAACCTTTTATGCTTCACGTACCCCCTGGAAATGTGTATGTAACTGGCGTACCCCTTGTATAGATAGATAAAACTATAGTTATAGTATAAGAATTGGAATAAAATAAAACATATATATATCAGTGGTTCTCAACCTTTTATGCTTCACGTATCCCCTGGAAATGTGTATGTAACTCGCGTACCCCTTGTATAGATAGATAAAACTATAGTTATAGTATAACAATGGGAATAAAATAAAACATATATATCAGTGGTTCTCAACCTCTTATGCTTCACGTACCCCCTGGAAATGTGCATGTAACTGGCGTACCCCTTGTATAGATAGATAAAACTATAGTTATAGTATAACAATGGGAATAAAATAAAACATATATATCAGTGGTTCTCAACCTTTTATGCTTCACGTACTCCCTGGAAATGTGCATGTAACTGGCGTACCCCTTGTATAGATAGATAAAACTATAGTTATAGTATAACAATGGGAATAAAATAAAACATATATATCAGTGGTTCTCAACCTTTTATGCTTCACGTACCCCCTGGAAATGTGTATGTAACTGGCGTACCCCTTGTATAGATAGATAAAACTATAGTTATTGTATAACAATGGGAATAAAATATATATCAGTGGTTCTCAACCTTTTAAGCTTCACGTACCCCCTGGAAATGTGTATGTAACTGGCGTACACCTTGTATAGATAGATAAAACTATAGTTATAGTATAACAATGGGAATAAAATAAAACATATATATCAGTGGTTCTCAACCTTTTATGCTTCACGTTTCCCCTGGAAATGTGTATGTAACTGGCGTACCCCTTGTATAGATAGATAAAACTATAGTTACAGTGTAACAATGGGAATAAAACATATATATCAGTGGTTCTCAACCTTTTATGCTTCACGTACCCCCTGGAAATGTGTATGTAACTGGCGTACCCCTTGTATAGATAGATAAAACTACAGTTATAGTATAACAATGGGAATAAAATAAAACATATATAAGTGGTTCTCAACATTTTATGCTTCACGTACCCCCTGGAAATGTGTATGTAACTGGCGTACCCTTGTGTAGATAGATAAAACTATAGTTATAGTATAACAATGGGAATAAAATAAAACATATATATCAGTGGTTCTCAACCTTTTATGCTTCACGTACCCCCTGGAAATGTGTATGTAACTGGCGTACCCCTTGTATAGATAGATAAAACTATAGTTATAGTGTAAGAATTGGAATAAAATAAAACATATATATCAGTGGTTCTCAACCTTTTATGCTTCACGTACCCCCTGGAAATGTGTATGTAACTGGCGTACCCCTTGTATAGATAGATAAAACTATAGTTATAGTATAACAAGGGGAATAAACTAAAACATAAATATCAGTGGTTCTCAACCTTTTATGCTTCATGTATCCCCTGGAAATGTGTATGTAACTGGTGTACCCCTTGTATAGATAGATAAAACTATAGTTATAGTATAAGAATTGGAATAAAATAAAACATATATATCAGTGGTTCTCAACCTTTTATGCTTCACGTATCCCCTGGAAATGTGTATGTAACTGGCATACTCCTTGTATAGATAGATAAAACTATAGTTATAGTATAACAAGGGGAATAAAATAAAACATAAATATCAGTGGTTCTCAACCTTTTATGCTTCACGTACCCCCTGGAAATGTGTATGTAACTGGCGTACCCCTTGTATAGATAGATAAAACTATAGTTATAGTATAAGAATTGGAATAAAATAAAACATATATATATCAGTGGTTCTCAACCTTTTATGCTTCACGTATCCCCTGGAAATGTGTATGTAACTGGCGTACCCCTTGTATAGATAGATAAAACTATAGTTATAGTATAACAATGGGAATAAAATAAAACATATATATCAGTGGTTCTCAACCTCTTATGCTTCACGTACCCCCTGGAAATGTACATGTAACTGGCGTACCCCTTGTATAGATAGATAAAACTATAGTTATAGTATAACAATGGGAATAAAATAAAACATATATATCAGTGGTTCTCAACCTTTTATGCTTCACGTACCCCCTGGAAATGTGTATGTAACTGGCGTACCCCTTGTATAGATAGATAAAACTATAGTTATAGTGTAAGAATTGGAATAAAATAAAACATATATATCAGTGGTTCTCAACCTTTTATGCTTCACGTATCCCCTGGAAATGTGTATGTAACTGTCGTACCCCTTGTATAGATAGATAAAACTAAAGTTATAGTATAACAATGGGAATAAAATAAAACATATATATCAGAGGTTCTCAACCTCTTATGCTTCACGTACCCCCTGGAAATGTGTATGTAACTGTCGTACCCCTTGTATAGATAGATAAAACTATAGTTATAGTATAACAATGGGAATAAAATAAAACATATATATCAGTGGTTCTCAACCTTTTATGCTTCACGTACCCCCTGGAAATGTGTATGTAACTGGCGTATCTCTTGTATAGATAGATAAAATTATACTTATAGTATAACAATGGGAATAAAACCATACATATATATCAGTGGTTCTCAATATTTTATGATTCACGTACCCCCTGGAAATGTGTATGTAACTGGCGTACCCCTTGTATAGATAGATAAAACTATAGTTATAGTATAACAAGGGGAATAAAATAAAACATAAATATCAGTGGTTCTCAACCTTTTATGCTTCACGTATCCCCTGGAAATGTGTATGTAACTGGCGTACCCCTTGTATAGATAGATAAAACTATAGTTATAGTATAACAATGGGAATAAAATAAAACATATATATCAGTGGTTCTCAACCTCTTATGCTTCACGTACCCCCTGGAAATGTGCATGTAACTGGCGTACCCCTTGTATAGATAGATAAAACTATAGTTATAGTATAACAATGGGAATAAAATAAAACATATATATCAGTGGTTCTCAACCTTTTATGCTTCACGTACTCCCTGGAAATGTGCATGTAACTGGCGTACCCCTTGTATAGATAGATAAAACTATAGTTATAGTATAACAATGGGAATAAAATAAAACATATATATCAGTGGTTCTCAACCTTTTATGCTTCACGTACCCCCTGGAAATGTGTATGTAACTGGCGTACCCCTTGTATAGATAGATAAAACTATAGTTATTGTATAACAATGGGAATAAAATATATATCAGTGGTTCTCAACCTTTTAAGCTTCACGTACCCCCTGGAAATGTGTATGTAACTGGCGTACACCTTGTATAGATAGATAAAACTATAGTTATAGTATAACAATGGGAATAAAATAAAACATATATATCAGTGGTTCTCAACCTTTTATGCTTCACGTTTCCCCTGGAAATGTGTATGTAACTGGCGTACCCCTTGTATAGATAGATAAAACTATAGTTACAGTGTAACAATGGGAATAAAACATATATATCAGTGGTTCTCAACCTTTTATGCTTCACGTACCCCCTGGAAATGTGTATGTAACTGGCGTACCCCTTGTATAGATAGATAAAACTACAGTTATAGTATAACAATGGGAATAAAATAAAACATATATAAGTGGTTCTCAACATTTTATGCTTCACGTACCCCCTGGAAATGTGTATGTAACTGGCGTACCCTTGTGTAGATAGATAAAACTATAGTTATAGTATAACAATGGGAATAAAATAAAACATATATATCAGTGGTTCTCAACCTTTTATGCTTCACGTACCCCCTGGAAATGTGTATGTAACTGGCGTACCCCTTGTATAGATAGATAAAACTATAGTTATAGTGTAAGAATTGGAATAAAATAAAACATATATATCAGTGGTTCTCAACCTTTTATGCTTCACGTACCCCCTGGAAATGTGTATGTAACTGGCGTACCCCTTGTATAGATAGATAAAACTATAGTTATAGTATAACAAGGGGAATAAACTAAAACATAAATATCAGTGGTTCTCAACCTTTTATGCTTCATGTATCCCCTGGAAATGTGTATGTAACTGGTGTACCCCTTGTATAGATAGATAAAACTATAGTTATAGTATAAGAATTGGAATAAAATAAAACATATATATCAGTGGTTCTCAACCTTTTATGCTTCACGTATCCCCTGGAAATGTGTATGTAACTGGCATACTCCTTGTATAGATAGATAAAACTATAGTTATAGTATAACAAGGGGAATAAAATAAAACATAAATATCAGTGGTTCTCAACCTTTTATGCTTCACGTACCCCCTGGAAATGTGTATGTAACTGGCGTACCCCTTGTATAGATAGATAAAACTATAGTTATAGTATAAGAATTGGAATAAAATAAAACATATATATATCAGTGGTTCTCAACCTTTTATGCTTCACGTATCCCCTGGAAATGTGTATGTAACTGGCGTACCCCTTGTATAGATAGATAAAACTATAGTTATAGTATAACAATGGGAATAAAATAAAACATATATATCAGTGGTTCTCAACCTCTTATGCTTCACGTACCCCCTGGAAATGTACATGTAACTGGCGTACCCCTTGTATAGATAGATAAAACTATAGTTATAGTATAACAATGGGAATAAAATAAAACATATATATCAGTGGTTCTCAACCTTTTATGCTTCACGTACCCCCTGGAAATGTGTATGTAACTGGCGTACCCCTTGTATAGATAGATAAAACTATAGTTATAGTGTAAGAATTGGAATAAAATAAAACATATATATCAGTGGTTCTCAACCTTTTATGCTTCACGTATCCCCTGGAAATGTGTATGTAACTGTCGTACCCCTTGTATAGATAGATAAAACTAAAGTTATAGTATAACAATGGGAATAAAATAAAACATATATATCAGAGGTTCTCAACCTCTTATGCTTCACGTACCCCCTGGAAATGTGTATGTAACTGTCGTACCCCTTGTATAGATAGATAAAACTATAGTTATAGTATAACAATGGGAATAAAATAAAACATATATATCAGTGGTTCTCAACCTTTTATGCTTCACGTACCCCCTGGAAATGTGTATGTAACTGGCGTATCTCTTGTATAGATAGATAAAATTATACTTATAGTATAACAATGGGAATAAAACCATACATATATATCAGTGGTTCTCAATATTTTATGATTCACGTACCCCCTGGAAATGTGTATGTAACTGGCGTACCCCTTGTATAGATAGATAAAACTATAGTTATAGTATAACAAGGGGAATAAAATAAAACATAAATATCAGTGGTTCTCAACCTTTTATGCTTCACGTATCCCCTGGAAATGTGTATGTAACTGGCGTACCCCTTGTATAGATAGATAAAACTATAGTTATAGTATAACAATGGGAATAAAATAAAACATATATATCAGTGGTTCTCAACCTCTTATGCTTCACGTACCCCCTGGAAATGTGCATGTAACTGGCGTACCCCTTGTATAGATAGATAAAACTATAGTTATAGTATAACAATGGGAATAAAATAAAACATATATATCAGTGGTTCTCAACCTTTTATGCTTCACGTACCCCCTGGAAATGTGCATGTAACTGGCGTACCACTTGTATAGATAGATAAAACTATAGTTATAGTATAACAATGGGAATAAAATAAAACATATATATCAGTGGTTCTCAACCTTTTATGCTTCACGTACCCCCTGGAAATGTGTATGTAACTGGCGTACCCCTTGTATAGATAGATAAAACTATAGTTATAGTGTAAGAATTGGAATAAAATAAAACATATATATCAGTGGTTCTCAACCTTTTATGCTTCACGTATCCCCTGGAAATGTGTATGTAACTGTCGTACCCCTTGTATAGATAGATAAAACTAAAGTTATAGTATAACAATGGGAATAAAATAAAACATATATATCAGAGGTTCTCAACCTCTTATGCTTCACGTACCCCCTGGAAATGTGTATGTAACTGTCGTACCCCTTGTATAGATAGATAAAACTATAGTTATAGTATAACAATGGGAATAAAATAAAACATATATATCAGTGGTTCTCAACCTTTTATGCTTCACGTACCCCCTGGAAATGTGTATGTAACTGGCGTATCTCTTGTATAGATAGATAAAATTATACTTATAGTATAACAATGGGAATAAAACCATACATATATATCAGTGGTTCTCAATATTTTATGATTCACGTACCCCCTGGAAATGTGTATGTAACTGGCGTACCCCTTGTATAGATAGATAAAACTATAGTTATAGTATAACAAGGGGAATAAAATAAAACATAAATATCAGTGGTTCTCAACCTTTTATACTTCACGTATCCCCTGGAAATGTGTATGTAACTGGCGTACCCCTTGTATAGATAGATAAAACTATAGTTATAGTATAACAATGGGAATAAAATAAAACATATATATCAGTGGTTCTCAATATTTTATGCTTCACGTACCCCCTGGAAATGTGTATGTAACTGGCGTACCCCTTGTATAGATAGATAAAACTATAGTTATAGTATAACAATGGGAATAAAATAAAACATAAATATCAGTGGTTCTCAACCTTTTATGCTTCACGTACCCCCTGGAAATGTGTATGTAACTGGCGTACCCCTTGTATAGATAGATAAAACTATAGTTATAGTATAAGAATTGGAATAAAATAAAACATATATATCAGTGGTTCTCAAACTTTTATGCTTCACGTACCCCCTGGAAATGTGTATGTAACTGGCGTACCCCTTGTATAGATAGATAAAACTATAGTTATAGTATAAGAATTGGAATAAAATAAAACATATATATCAGTGGTTCTCAATATTTTATGCTTCACGTACCCCCTGGAAATGTGTATGTAACTGGCGTACCCCTTGTATAGATAGATAAAACTAAAGTTATAGTATAACAATGGGAATAAAATAAAACATATATATCATTGGTTCTCAACCTCTTATGCTTCACGTACCCCCTGGAAATGTGTATGTAACTGGCGTACCCCTTGTATAGATAGATAAAACTATAGTTATAGTGTAAGAATTGGAATAAAATAAAACATATATATCAGTGGTTCTCAACCTTTTATGCTTCACGTATCCCCTGGAAATGTGTATGTAACTGTCGTACCCCTGGTATAGATAGATAAAACTAAAGTTATAGTATAACAATGGGAATAAAATAAAACATATATATCAGAGGTTCTCAACCTCTTATGCTTCACGTACCCCCTGGAAATGTAATATGTAACTGTCGTACCCCTTGTATAGATAGATAAAACAATAGTTATAGTATAACAATGGGAATAAAAGATAACATATATATCAGAGGTTCTCAACCTCTTATGCTTCACGTACCCCCTGGAAATGTGTATGTAACTGGCGTACCCCTTGTATAGATAGATAAAACTATAGTTATAGTATAACAATGGGAATAAAATATATATATCAGTGGTTCTCAACCTTTTATGCTTCACGTACCCCCTGGAAATGTATATGTAACTGGCGTACCTCTTGTATAGATAGATAAAACTATAGTTATAGTATAACAATGGGAATAAAATAAAACATATATATCAGTGGTTCTCAACCTTTTATGCTTCACGTACCCCCTGGAAATGTGTATGTAACTGGCGTACCTCTTGTATAGATAGATAAAACTATAGTTATAGTATAACAATGGGAATAAAATAAAACATATATATCAGTGGTTCTCAACCTTTTATGCTTCACGTACCCCCTGGAAATGTGTATGTAACTGGCGTACCTCTTGTATAGATAGGTAAAACTATAGTTATAGTATAACAATGGGAATAAAATAAAACATATATATCAGTGGTTCTCAACCTTTTATGCTTCACGTACCCCCTGGAAATGTGTATGTAACTGGCGTACACCTTGTATAGATAGATAAAACTATAGTTATAGTATAATAATGGGAATAAAATAGAACACTGACTTAGTTACTAGATCTACCGATTTTTGATCACTCACGGCGTACCCCACGTTGGGAACCAATACTCTAAATGAAACAAGGAACGAAAAAGCAAAACTGAAATATTTAAATAAACTTACAATATGTTTAGGAGTAAATAAATTATTGCTTTTTTTTTTAATCGTTGAATGCTGATTTAGGAAGTTCATAATAATTTTCCACAAGAGAAGTCAAGTGACAACATTAAAAGTGTTTAATATCAGTAGCAGCTTGTCCATTTTGTCCACAGCAAATAAAGTAAATTTCAAATTTAGTATACATTTAGTTTATCTATACAGAACGTTTTATGTTCGTTTTGTAATAATAATATGTCTGGAGATGCAGAATTCACTGTGGGAATCAGTATTACATCGTCTGCTTCAGTTTACGCAATATTAATGCGTTATCTGTTACTATTATTAACATTTGTATCGGAACATTTCATAGTTACAAAGTTTTGAACACTATTATGCTGCAAGTCCACGTGGGAATATTGGGCAAAAATTGTCTTGAGCCCAGTGGGATATGAACCTGCGATTTACTAATGACTTGTTAGGTTCTCTGGCTACCGAGCACTGATCAGCTATCCTCTCTTGTTAAATCTCGTCATCGTAGAATCAGCCTATTCAACTCTGCATGGAAACGGGGCGGGGTTGGCTCAGTGGGTAGCGCGCCAGGCTCGTAATCTGCAGTTCCCAGGTTCGAGTCCCAGCTGGGTCAGCGTTGAGATTTATCACCGTAAATTCCCCGCCCTGCCCACGGTCAGTAGGGGACACCGATGGGCTTGGAAAGACCGCCGTCCGTCGGATGGGACGTTAAGCCGTGGCCCCGTGTGTGGGAGAGTCATACCCTGTGCACGTTAAAGAACACGCTGGATGGCCTTGACGGGAGGCTACCATCTGTCTCCCAACAGCTGTTCCAGTGGGTCCCCTCCCTAAATCTTCTCTGAGCCTTCGGGTCCTTGTGACCTGCCCATTTAGCCCATTGTGTGCAAAAAAGTGCCACTCAGAGGTAAAACAACCCAACTTAGAATATAAACTATGTGAAATATAAAAGTTTCTAAATAGCAGTTGGCAACATTTTTGAGACCAGCGCTTCATTCGCCTTTTCTTGTGACCCCCCCCCCCTTCCCTCTTTCTAATGGTCCCTTTACTTTCTAACTCCTCCTACTACTTCTAATGAACCCTACACTCTTTCTAATTGGGTGGCGGGGGGGGGGGGGGCTCAGTCGGTAGCGCGCCAGGCTCGTAATCTGTAGTTCCCAGGTTCGAATCCCAGCTGGGTTCAGCGTGGGAATTCTCCGCCCTGCCCACGGTCAATAGGTGACACCGATGGGCTTGGAAAGGCCGCCGTCCGTCGGATGGGACGTTAAGCCGTGGCCCCGTGTGCGGGAGAGCCATACACTGTGCACGTTAAAGAACCGCTGGATGGTCTTGACTGGAGGCTACCATCTGTCTCCCAACAGCTGTTCCAGTGGTCCCCTCCCCCAACCTTCTCTGAGCCTTCGGGGTCCATGTAACCTAGCCATTTAGCCCATGGTGTGCAAAAAAAGTGCCGCTCAGAGGTAAAACAACCCAAACTGCATGGAAACTGAAGATTAATTCATAAAAAGACAGTGAAGTGCTTTGGCTACAAGCGCATGTCTGGGGGCGCTGCAATCTAAAATCCTTCACTGCAGGATTTAAACTAGGGCTGATTCTACGATGATAAGGTTTAACATCTATTGTAGTTTCTACAAAACTACAATAGAGGGTAATTGATCGGCGTGAGCACTCAGAGCGACCTCACTGATAGAAAGAACACTGAATTCCATCGTAGGTTCATATCCCAGCTGGATCGAGACAATTTTGCTTCTGTATCACGTTGATTTACAGCATAATAGTGTTCGAAACTTCATAAATATATGTAATGATAAATTAATATTAAAGTTTAATTATTTTAACCGAAAAAGATAATTGTTTAAATGATAAATTGCGGCGAGTAATTCAGTTTGATATAAATTTATAATCGAGATGGAATAAAAAAAAAAACTGGAAACAGTTGCATGTTATCTGAAGAGAAAATCACATTCAGAGTTCAATAATTCCTTCAATGTGATTTTCAATGAAAATATATCAAAAGATAAATTAAAGATCTCAATCAAATCTGTTTAAATCGAGATTTTAAACAATATTTATTCAGTATTAAAAGAAATATGAATGCTGGAATATTTCACAAGCTACAAAATATTGACCCCAAAATTTAATGGAAACATTAAAACAGATTAAGGGATCAGAGATCATAGTAGACTCTATTTAATAGAGTATTGGCAGAGTCAGCTTTCGATCGTTTAACCTGCTTAATGGGCCAAAATTAACCATAAAATTTTGGGGTCAATTTTTTGCAGCCTATTAAATATTCCAGATTGTATAGATTACCCATATTTTACAAGAAAGTTTTTAAAATACCACTAGAATGGGAAACAAAATACACACATATATATGTAGGCAATTATTATAAAAGGAATGCAAAACACTGGATTGAATTAGAAAGGTTAATTTATTTTTTCCGACGAAATTTTTCGTTGGGTTGGGTTGTTTTACCTCTGAGCGGCACTTTTTTGCACACCATGGGCTAAATGGCCAGGCCACATGGACCCTGAAGGCTCAGAGAAGATTGGGGAAGGGGACCCACTGGAACAGCTGTTGGGAGACAGGTGGTACCCTCCCGTCAAGGCCATCCTGCGTGTTCTTTAACGTGCACAGGGTATGGCTCTCCCACACACGGGGCCACGGCTTAACGTCCCATCCGACGGACGGCGGCCTTTCCAAGCCCATCGGTGTCCCCTACTGACCGTGGGCAGGGCGGGGAATTTTGCGGAGATAAATCTCAACGCTGACCCAGCTGGGACTCGAACCTGGGAACTACAGATTACGAGCATGGCGCCGAAATTTTTCGTTAAACCATGCGTTTCGAAAATAGCTAAAAATAGAATAATTATATGCCTTATGGAGTGTCGTTCCAGGCTGATATCAGATATCTCCCCAAAACGTTTCCTACATCCAGGAACTACCTGCGGTAATCAAAATGCACCACCATAAAAGTTTAGCCAAGAACCAACACTGGTTCATATATCATTGAAAGTCTGATGTAAGCACATACATTAAATAAAAGATCGCTATTTCAAGCATTTAGTTATAAAATTTCTCTAATTTAATAGCATGCATGGCGAAATGTAGTTGGAAACATTTCTGGTTTTTAACAATGGTTTGAAAATGTGAATAAGAGGAACATCACCACAACATTTCATTAATTCCAAAATTGGAACGAAACATGCCTACTTTACGATGTTTCGTAAACTCTGTTGAGAGAAGAATGAAATGTAAATAAAAGAACAAGCAACTCCTTTATTATTTTTAACCACTTAACTGGGTTGGGTTGTTTTACCTCTGAGCGGCACTTTTTTGCACACCATGGGTTAAATGGCCAGGTTACATGGACCCCAAAGGCTAAGAGAAGGTTTGGGGGGCCACTGGAACAGCTGTTGGGAGACAAATGGTAGCCTCCCGTCAATGCCATCCAGCGTGTTCTTTAACGTGCACAGGGTATGGCTCTCCCGCACACGGAATCACGGCTTAACGTCCCATCCGACGGACGGCGGCCTTTCCAAGCCCATCAGTTCTGCTCTTTCGATATTTTCCTTCGTGTCACGTGACACGAAGGCTGCCAGATCACTAGGTTCTAAAAAAATCGTTGCCACATATTTTTTTTGAATTCTGTGATCAACCATAGTGTTCGGATACTTTTTTGAGCGACTGTAGGTGGTCATATTATTTTGATATTAGATCGTGTGGGTTCACTCACGGAAATATTGAGCGTGTGCAGTTACCGTTCACAGCAAACTGGAGCGTGTGCAGTAACTGCACACGCTCCAGTTTGCTGTGAACGGTAACTGGAGCGTGTACAGTTGCTGTACACGCTCCAGATATTTTTCCTGAATTATGTAATCACGTGACACGAAGGTTGCTAGATCACTAGGTTCTAAAAAAAATCGTTGCCACATATTTTTTCTGAATTCTGTAATCAACCCTAGTGTTCGGATACTTTTTTCGGTCACTGTAATCCGGGTCGAAGATCTCGGGGAAAATCCGAAATTTCACCTCCGACATGTCTTTCGAGGTCAAATGGAGGTCACGTAGAGGTTAAACCGTGATCTACGAGTGCTAGAAGCATGAAAATTGTCTGGGGGTGTTTCGGATTTTAAATATCGAAAACGTTACGAAATTTCCGATCCAGAGGATCTTTGAGTTCATAGGTCAAACTTGATCTATCGGTACTAGAGACCTACAAATTAGTTCCTGGGGTTATTTTGAGTCGTGGATCACGGAAATATCGCGAAATTATGGATGCGATGGAGCCTTCGAGGTCAAAGGTCAAATTCGGCATACTGGTGTTGGAGAGCTAAAAATTGGTGAAGAGGAATGCAACTCAGAAATGAGAAGAATTTTCAGAGCTGGTGTTGCGTTTCAGGTGAATAGGGGTCGGAGGGACCGGCTAGAAATCAAGAGGTGCCAAAATCACCGACTGATTTCTGACATCAAAATAAAACGAATGATGAGTGAGAATTTCGAGCGATAATATTCACCTCTCTTATTTCTATCTTGCCATCTTTATTGTCGTCGTAAGCTTCCATGAAACATTCCTTGAGTTCGGCCATCATCGAATCGGACACCACTTGCTGCAAAGAGATAGAAAAATATCACCTTAATTCACACAACGGCGAAACTCAAGAAAAGGTTTACACTTTGAATCAGTTCACATAAATTATAAGGTTATAAGGCGTCTAGTCATTATAATAATAATTTAATAATTTATTTCCTTTATATACAAAAGCATGTATAACAAGACTTTGAAGATGCATACTCACGAAGAAAATTTATACGGGAGTAGTAAAAAATTCAAGATATGTATAAATACAAATCAAATGTAAAAAAGACCGCAGCTGACTTACAGTCGCTAAAAAAAGTATCCGAACACTATGGTTGATTACAGAATTCAGAAAAAATATCTGGCAACGGTTTTTTTAGAAATTAGTGATCTGGCAACCTTCGTGTCACGTGATTACAGAATTCAGGAAAAATATCTGGAGCGTGTACAGCAACTGTACACGTTCCAGTTACCGTTCACAGCAAACTGGAGCGTGTGCAGTTAATGCACACGCCCCAGTTTGCTGTGAACGGTAACTGCACACGCTCAGTATTTCCGTGAGTGAGCCCACACGATCTAGTATCAAAATAATATGACCACCTACAGTTTTAGACATTATTGATCTGGCAACCTTATTTTGATCTAGTATCAAAATAACATGACCACCTACAATTTTAGACATTATTGATCTGGCAACCTTCGTGTCACGTGACACGAAGGTTGCCAGATCAATAATGTGTGAACACGCTTGCCAGATCAATAATGTGTGAACACGCCAGATCAATAATGTGTGAACACGTTGTGTGAACACGCTCAATATTTCCGTGAGTGAGCCCACACGATCCAGGTCTTTGTGAGCTCACACGATCCAATTAGTGATTTGATTTTTTGACATCGTGACCTTCGTGTCACGTGACACGAAGGTTGCCAGATCAATAATGTCTAAAAAAAATCGTCAAAAAATCAAATCACTAATTGGATCGTGTGAGCTCACAAAGACCTGGATCGTGTGGGCTCACTCACGGAAATATTGAGCGTGTGCAGTTACCGTTCACAGCAAACTGGAGCGTGTGAGTAACTGCACACGCTCTAGTTTGCTGTGAACGGTAACTGGAGCGTGTACAGTTGCTGTACACGCTCCTACGCTTGCTGTAAAAAAAATCGTTGCCAGACATTTTTTCTGAATTCTGTAATCAACCATAATATTCGGATACTTTTTTGAGCGACTGTAAGCCGTAAAATGTTTTGAGGTACGCCGTGAGAATTCAAAAGTCGCTAGATCTAGTAACAAAGTCGCAAGGTTGGCATTATTATACTATAACTATAGTTTTATCTCTATATATATAAGGGGTACGCCAGTTACATACACATTTCCAGGGGCATAAAGGGTTGAGAACCATTCTTTTTTTCACTTGAGTGAAGCATAGAAGGTTGAGAACCACTGAACTAGAGAGTGATGTTAGAGATCATGTGGGGAGACCGGACAGGAGATGTATATCAATCAATAATATCAATAATCAGATGATATAATCAGATCAAGAATAGGCGGAACAAAAGTACAGAATGTCTCGAAAAGCGTGGGCCTATTACATATTTTTTGTAGCAGCGTAAAATCATGATGGCGACACGGTTGGCTTTCTTGGTGATGCTTTGACAGTATAAGAAAAATGAGTGGTTGGGAGAAATGGTATCACTCAAATCTAATTGAGATGATACAGTCACTCAAAAAAGTATCCGAACACTATGGTTGATTACAGAATTCAGGAAAAATATCTGGAGCGTGTACAGCAACTGTACACGCTCCAGTTACCGTTCACAGCAAACTGGAGCGTGTGCAGTTACTGCACACGCTCCAGTTTGCTGTGAATGGTAACTGCACACGCTCAATATTTCCGTGAGTGAGCCCACAGGATCCAGGTCTTTGTGAGCTCACACGATCCAATTAGTGATCTGGCAACCTTCGTGTCACGTGACACGAAGGTTGCCAGATCACTAATTTCTAAAAAAATTCGTTGCCAGATATTTTTTCTGAATTCTGTAATCAACCATAGTGTTCGGATACTTTTTTGAGCGACTGTACACTGATGATTGGGGAGCCATTGATAGCATAGTTCTGTTTCAGATTGCTACGACTAGGGTTGAAGAATAATCGAAAATTTAAAAGCAGGTTTTTAATCTATCTGTTTTTAAAAAATCAGTTTTAACCGGTTTCGACCAAAAAGTAGTAAATTTTTAAAAGCCAAAATGAAAGATACTGACTTTTAACTCTTAACAAGCATAGTTTATCGTCTATTTTTTGGTAAAAAAAAATGCCAAAATGATGCAAAAAATGCAGCATCATACGCATGCATGTGGAAAAGAAAATGATAGCTTTGATAACTGACATATTTTATTTTAGCCAAAATAATGCATCATTCAGACAATTTAGAATTGAAAAAAAAATAAAAAAATCTATACTTAGAAAACAAAAATTAAACGTTTTGTGAAAAAAAGTATAAAAAATAAAATTAAATTTTTTCCCTATTATGGAAAAAAAATATTGAAATAAAAGTTTTTAATAAAAGACATTTACCTAGAAAACAAAAAAATAGACTCTTCTTGTAAGAAAAGATAAAAAATTAAATTTAGATTTTATCGCTGTGTTGAAGAAACAAAGGACATTATGGGTATTATCTGTACTTCTTGAACGAAGCTTAGACAAAAAAAAGCCCGCAGCTGAAAAGTCTCTTTCTGATTCAGCACTCGTTGGTTTAACGGTAAGTGGGGCGGGGTGGCTCAGTCGGTAGCGCGCCAGGCTCGTAATCTGCAGTTCCCAGGTTCGAGTCCCAGCTGGGTCAGCGTTGAGATTTATCTCCGCAAAATTCCCCGCCCTGCCCACGGTCAGTAGGGGACACCGATGGGCTTGGAAAGGCCGCCGTCCGTCGGATGGGACGTTAAGCCGTGGCCCCGTGTTCGGGAGAGCCATACCCTGTGCACGTTAAAGAACACGCTGGATGGCCTTGACGGGATGCTACCATCTGTCTCCCAACAGCTGTTCCAGTGGGTCCCCTCCCCCAACCTTCTCTGCGCTTTTGCGGTCCTTGTAACCTGGCCATTTAGCCCATGGTGTGCGGAAAAGTGACGCTCAGAGGTAAAACAACCCAACTTCGATATCGTCGCATACAAACTGAACCGAACGACAATTATCTGAACAAGCAGAAGTGACATAAAATTCAATGTCGTCGGCAAATACGTAGCAAGCGACTAGTCGTGTAACGGAAGTTATGTTTGAGGTGAACAATTCTTGAACAACACCACTGCTGACATCCCTGGTTGGAGGTGCGGGTGACCGTGCTCTCAGTCAGTGGCGCGCCAGGCTCGTAATCTGTAGTTCCCAGGTTCGAGTCCCAACTGGGTCAGCGTTGAGATTTATCTCCGCAAAATTCCTCGCCCTGCTCACGGTCAGTAGGGGACACCGATGGGCTTGGAAAGGCCTCCGTCCGTCGGATGGGACGTTAAGCCGTGGCCCCGTGTGCGGGAGAGACATACCCTGTGCACGTTAAAGAACACGCTGGATGGCCTTGACGGGAGGCTACCATCTGTCTCCCAACAGCTGTTCCAGTGGGTCCCCTCCCCCAACCTTCTCTAATCCTTCGGGGTCCATGTGACCTGGCCATCTAGCCCATGGTGTGCAAAAAAGTGCCGCTCTGAGGTAAAACAACCCAACTACAGTTCAGAGGTTCAAGTTCTGCCTGGACTGGCGTTGAGATTTATCTCTGAAAAATTCCCCACCTTGCCCTAGGTCAGCAGGGGGCGCCGATAGACTTTGAAATGTAGCCTTCCGTCGGATGGGACGTTAAGCCGTGGCCCCTTGTAGGGAGAACCATACCCTGTGCACTTTAAAGAACACACCAAATAGCCTTGACGGGAGGCTACCATCTGTCTCCCAACAGCCGTACAGTGGGTCCCTTCCCCCCAACATTCTCTGAACCCTCGGGGTCCTTGTGACCTGGTCATTTAGCCCATTATGTGCCAAAAAGTGACACTCAGAGGTAAAACAGCCCAACGCTAATTAGAGAAAGAGCACCTTCAATTTGTATTTGTTAAGAACTGATTTAGAGAACGATGCGCAAAAAATAATCTTATAACTATCTATAATAATAATATAATTAATCTTATAACGATCTGATGAATTCCTAGTGTATGAAGTGTTTCGAAGACGAGTGATCTCTTGGCCTTTGTTGAATCGTTTTTCGTAGTTTATAAATTTGGATTGGGTTTACCTCTGAGCGGGGCTTTTTTTTTTACACACAGTGGGCTAAATGGCCAGGTCACATGGACCCCGAACGCTCAGAGAAGGTTGGGGGAAGGGGACCCACTGGAACAGCTGTTGGGAGACAGATAGTAGTCTCCCGTCAAGGCCATCCAGCGTGTTCTTTAACGTGCACAGGGTATGGCTCTCCCGCACACGGGCCACGGTTTAACGTCCCATCCGACGGACGGCGGCCTTTCCAAGCCCATCGGTGTCCCCTACTGACCGTGGGTAGGGAATTTTTGCGGAGATAAACCTTAATGCTGACCCAGCTGGGGCTCGAACCAGGGAACTACAGAATACGAACCTGGCGCGATACCGACTGAGCCACCCCTCGTAGTTTATATAAGTAGCATCAATTGTAAGATCAGGGTCGATTGATGTAGCATATTTATAGTGAAGCAATTGCATTGTAGAGGAGCAATCTGCCATGAGACCAAACTGTTCATGTGGAATAATATTACCCAGTCGAAGGAAAATAAAGAAGCTTGAACACGATGCAACGTTCCGTTATTTTTGGAACTAGATTCGTCAGAGAGATTGGACGTTAAGAACTCTTCAGTTGACGACAATGCTGCCAACAATCGATAAGATTATTTTTTTATCATCATCATCATAAATAACAGGCGTATCCCAACGGTCGAGTGGGAGACCTCGACGATACCGATAGAGAAATGCATCTGTTTTTTCCACGGCATTTTGACGTCAGCGCGTGATTAGCTGAAATCTACTACGCACACCATGGTGCAAGTATAAAAAAAATTAAAAAAAACTGTTGCACTCTCTGCACTGAACTCGATCTCGTCAGCGTGCAGAAGACGAATAACGTGAGAAGCCTGCACGTGCAAATTCTAAGTTCTTTTGTACAGTCGCTCAAAAAAGTATCCGAACGCTATGGATGATTACAGAATTCAGGAAAAATATCTGGGCGTGTACAGCAACTGCACACGCTCAATATTTCCGTGAGTGTGCCCACACGATCCAGGTCTTTGTGAGCTCACGCGATCCAATTAGTGATCTGGCAACCTTCGTGTCACGTGACACGAAGGTTGCCAGATCACTAATTTCTAAAAAAATCGTTGCCGGATATTTTTTCTGAATTTTGTAATCAACCGTAGTGTTCGGATACTTTTTTGAGCGACAGTACCAATTTTTTGACGTCACTTAAATAATACTACTATATGGATTATTCTTATATTTTTTATTCTAATATTATTTTGGTGGACTCTTGTGAAAAACTTTATACTAATATTTATCTATAAATATATTTTATTTAGAAAGAAAATTATTTGTATTTATTATCAAATATAATAATGCTAATTCATATAAATAAATTTTATTCTAAATAAAATATTTTTATAAACAAACATTAGTATAAAGATTAGAACAGAATCTACCAGTAATAATATTAGGATCGAAAATATAAAAAATGGCTCTATGGTAAGAGTACTTAAACTGACGTCATAAATTTGGTCCTCTGCCTTTGTGTTTAGGATGTGTTGGGTTGGCTCAGTCGATAGCGTACCAGGCTCGTAATTTGCAGTTTCTAGGTTCGAGTCGCTGCTGGGTCAGCGTTGAGATTTATCTCCGCAAAACTCCTGCCCTTGGTCAGTAGGGGACAGAGATGGGCTTGGAAAGATAGCCGTCCATCGGATGGGACGTTAAGTCGTGACTCTGTGTACGGGAGAGCTTTGCACGTTAAAGAACGTGAACAGGATATGGCTCTCCCGCACACAGCGCCACGACTTAACGTCCCATCCGACGCTGCATGGTCTTGACGGAAGGCTACCATCTGTCTCCCAACAGCTGTTCCAGTGGGTCCCCTCCCCCAACCTTCTCTGAGCCTTCGAAGTCCTTGTGACCTGGCCCTTTAGCACATGGTGTGCAAAAAAATGACTCTCAGAGGTAAAACAACCCAACATTAAAGAACACGCTGGATGGCCTTGACGGAAGGCTACCATCTGTCTCCCAACAGCTGTTCCAGTGGGTCCCCTCCCCCAACCTTCTCTGAGCCTTCGGGGTCCTTGTGACCTGGCCTTTAGCACATGGTGTGCAAAAAAATGCCGCTCAGAGGTAAAACAACCCAACATTAAAGAACACGCTGGATGGCCTTGACGGAAGGCTACCATCTGTCTCCCAACAGCTGTCCAGTGGGTTCCCTCCCCCAACCTTCTCAGAGTCATACGACTTGTCCATTTAGCCCATTGTGTGCAAAAAAAAAGTGCCGCTCAGAGGTAAAACGATCCAATCGTGGAGTTTACAAAGGTAGTAAAGGAGTCTTCGTTTTTTTTTATATTTTAGAAAAGTCTAACGGAAATCGTACATTTACCACGATTACCATAACAGCTTTAAATTTTATTGCTTTTTGTTGGAATTATGTCAATTCAGTGTGGCAACACTGACTATTGCATGCCGATCGCAAGCTGAAACTAGTTGTTGATGACGTAATGATTTGCTGAAGCGTCGAATTTCGCCATTCCGATTCAAATTGCAAAATAGCCACAAGTGAGCAGCAGATAAAGAACCAGAGACACAATCTATATTATTACTTTGGAGAGTCATCCTTGGAAGGATCTCTGTTTAAATTAAACGTGTAAAATAATGACGGAAGAGAGTCTGAATAAAGAGTTAGACTTTGTCGAGAGTTCGCAGGGTTCGGTTGTTTTACCTCTGAGCGGCACTTTTTTTGCACACCGTGGACTAAATGGCCAGGTCACATGGACCCCGAAGGCTCAGAGAAGGTTGGGGGAGGGGACCCCCTGGAACAGTTGTTGGGAGACAGATGGTAGCCTCCCGTCAAGGCCATCCAGCGTGTTCTTAAACGTGCACAGGGTATGGCTCTCCCATACAGGGGGCCACGGCTTAACGTCCCATCCGACGGACGACGGCCTTTCCAAGCCCATCGATATCCCCTACCGACCGTGGGCAGGGCGGGGAATTTTGCGCAGATAAGTCTCAACGCTGACCCAGCTGGGACTCGAACCTGGGAACTGAAGATTACGAGCCTGGCGCGCTACCGACTGAGCCACCCCCGCCGTTAAAAAGAGGCAAAAAATTATTAAACTTATTTATATTTCGTGCATTTTTCAAGAAATTTTTTAAAGACCTGTAAAACGGAGAGGGAAATGTTACATTGCATTGGAAATCAAGTGTTTTTGTCCCCTCCCTTTTTATATTTATTGGCTCGATTGTGCTTCTTGGCCCACTCCGTCGTTTTGTTTCTAGCTCCGGATCCGATGGGAACCATTGCTGTGAAGATATTTTTGTTTCAACGAGAGTGTCGAGGTAATAATTAAAATAAGATGAGAAATCAAAGGACATTTCTCCATTCCTTTATTTGTCCTCATTTTTCTGAACTCCTGAAAAGATCGTTTGTGCTGCACCCAGTTGGCGCCCTAAAGTGCAAAAGTGTACAGTCGCTCAAAAAAAAAGTATCCGAACACTATGGTTGATTATTATTGCCAGATAATTCAACAACTGGCAACCTTCGTGTCATGTGATTACAATTCAGGAAAAATATCTGGAGCATGTACAGCAACTGGAGCGTGTGCAGTAACTGCACACGCTCCAGTTTGCTGTGAACGGTAACTGCACACGCTCAATATTT
Source organism: Ryuthela nishihirai (assembly GCA_038380435.1). Taxonomy (NCBI): domain Eukaryota; kingdom Metazoa; phylum Arthropoda; class Arachnida; order Araneae; family Heptathelidae; genus Ryuthela; species Ryuthela nishihirai. The sequence continues at coordinate 56,221,715 of JAWZYU010000012.1, forward strand.
CCATGAGTGAGCCCACACGATCTAGTATCAAAATAATATGACCACCTACAGTCGCTCAAAAAAGTATCCGAACACTATGGTGGATTACAGAATTCCGAAAAAATATCTGGCAACGATTTTTTTAGACATTAGTGATCTGGCAACCTTCGTGTCCGTCACTGACACGAAGGTTGCCAGATCAATAATGTCTAAAAAAATCGTTGCCAGATATTTTTTCGGAATTCTGTAATCCACCCTAGTGTTCGGATACTTTTTTGAGTGACTGTACCTAGTTCCGACACTGGCTGCACCGTATTGTGGTGTTAAGACGATTCATGTTGAAATCTCATTGCAAAAGGGTGTATCCTTAACGTTTGAAGCAGAGCAGAAAAAAAAAGTACATATATTTAAAAAAATACCATCGTCCAATATATATATAACAAATCGGAAGGGAGGATTATATTTTTATTACCGATAATACTTCCCCTATCACAAATTTTCGTTTGATGTACAACTTGTTACGTTCGGCCCCAGCGTTCGAAATATATAATAACAATCCTTCACGTATTTTCCCCTTTTTTCGGGGTGGACGGTAGGGGAAGAAAGAATGAAAGGGAAATTTTTATAACTTATGACTCTCCCCACGTCACAAGCTTTCTCTTATCGCATAGCCCTTTACTTTCGCCGCCCCCCCCCCCCCATTCCGAAGAAATAGCGGAACAATCGTTTTCACATTTCTCCTTTTTTAGGGGGGCGGGGAACATGGAAAGTAAATTTCGTTTTTTTACAGCCTATGACACTCCCCACATCACAAGTTTTCATTTGACACATAAATCATAACTTTGAACTTCGCGTTCCAAAGATATGGTGGAATAGCTGTTTTGACAAAGCGAAAAATGACAAGCGAAAAGAATAGGAAGACAAAATAAAAAATTATTTTATTTCGTTTCATTTATAAAAAAAAAAAGAAAAATAATGTTCTTAGTTACGTTTATGACGTGTGTGGTATTCTTGGCAATTTTAAAAAAATCTAGAAAGTGCTGTTTTTCAGAAATATTTTTCTCTATCGTGATCTACACTGGTTTCCATAAATTAAGGGAAATTCCTGTGTTAAGTGAATGGGAAGCTAACGTCAAAGCTCTATACCTTCTAAAATAAGTTTTTTTGTTTTAAAAAATGTGATTGCAGATGAAGATCTCAATCGAATAAATCTATATTTCGATTTTTAATAATATTCGTTCAGTATTTAATGAGTTATGGAAGTTTGAATATTTAGCGATGACAATGCCAACCACAAAAATTGACTTCAAAAGTTAATTAAAACTTAGTCATAAGTATTGTATCAAAGTGTTTAATAAAATAAGTTTGTATTTTAGAACTTTGTGTAAAGAATTCTTTCACTATTCTACAGTTTTGTATAAGTTTCTTAAGACTAGCATTGTTGTTATTAAATATTCAAACTTCAATAACTCATTAAATATTGAACGAATATTGTTGAAAATCTAGATATTGATTTATTTGATTGAGATCTTTATCTGCAATCACATTTTCTCAAAACTGAAAAACTATTTTAGAAGGTATAGAGCTTTGACATTTACTTCCCATTGACTTGGGCGGGGGTGGCTCAGTTGGTAGCGCGCCAGGCTCGTAATCTTCAGTTCCCAGATTCGAGTCCCAGCTGGGTCAGCGTTGAGACTTATCTGCGCAAAATTCCCCGCCCTGCCCACGGTCGGTAGGGGACATCGATGGGCTTGGAAAGGCCGCCGTCCGTCGGATGGGACGTTAAGCCGTGGCCGTGTGCGGGAGAGCCATACCCTGTGCACGTCAAAGAACACGCTGGATGGCCTTGACGGGAGGCTACCATCTGTCTCCCAACAGCTGTTCCAGTGGGTCCCCTCCCCCAACCATCTCTGAGCCTTCAGGGTCCTTGTGACCTGGCTATGTAGCCCATGGTGTGCAAAAAATGCCGCTCAGAGGTAAAATAACCCAATCCCATTGACGTAACATAGAAATTCTCCTTAATTTATGGAAACCAGTGTATGATCGCTGAACTAAACTTTAACGTTTATTAAGTTTGGAAAACACTAAACTACATAACCGATGAGGTGAGTGTGGGGGAAAATCTTTGGTCCTGCAATTACGTACTAAACGCTTAATTTAAATATTAACTTTTCTAATTCATCGCAATTAAAATTCGTAAATAACCCAAGTAACAATAAAAGCGCCTTAAGGCTAATACATTTCGTAAATGAACTTCCTTCTAAGTGCCATTTTAATTTTCATGATGGGCGTGTGTTGTTTACAGTTAAGCTCTGAGCATTGCTCCTAAGAGAGAGCCGAGGTATTAAAGTAGCTTCATAATGAGCTCTAACCGCTCATGCGCTCCTCGAAAGCTCTCTCTCCTCTGTGCTCAACGATTTCATTTATTGCTAAAGAGACGAAAGATCGCGCAGTGTCAGCAAAACTGAATTCCCGCGCCCACACAACCAACTCTTCGAAGGAGAGAAAGAAGCTCTGAGAGGCAAAGAATTCGCCGATCGCAGTTTTTAGCAGGAAATTCACTTCCAACTCATGCTTTGCTCCGCGATCTCCCCGGCCGAGCCAATTCATCATTTAAATATGCGCCTGCATCGTAATCACTTCCGCTCCTAATTTCTTGCTTAATTACCGCAGGAAACGGAATTCACACACACGCGCAAAGAACCCTCCCCCCGCCCCATTCTTCCCTCCCTCTTCATTCTACGCCAAGGTTTTTCCTCTTTCGACAGCCATACTTGAGATACTTGAAGCACTTACTCTTTTTTTTTTCACCATCGGGGCTTCTTCTATTTTGCACCGCAATAAATTCTTGCCCAAAGGCTATCCCACATTTGCATCTAGGAGTATTTCATCGCCGTCCAATGAGGTAATGAGCTGTCATTTGCATCATTGCTGGCTTTAAATGATAATGATAGCTGATGCGGGGAGCTGATGGAGGGAAGGCGCAATTCCTTTCATTAGGGAACAGCCAGACGAAGAAAACTGCACGAAATCAAAGATTCGGGTTGTGTTGGGTTGTTTTACCTCTGATCGGCACTTTTTTGCACACCATGGGCTAAATGGCCAGGTCACATGAACCCCGAAGGCTCAGAGAAGGTTGGGGGAGGGGACCCACTGGAACAGCTGTTGGGAGACAGATGGTAACCTCCCGTCAAGGCCATCCAGCGTGTTCTTTAACGTGTACAGGGTATGGCTCTCTCGCACACGGGGCCACGGCTTAACGTCCCATGCGACGAACGGCGGCCTTTCCAAGCCCATCGGTGTCCCCTACTGACCGTGGGCAGGGCGGGGAATTTTGCGGAGATAAATCTCAACGCTGACCCAGCTGGGACTCGAACCTGGGAACTACAGATTACGAGCCTGGCGCACTACCGACTGAGCCATCCCCTCCCCTCAAAGATTCGGTGTTTCGCAAATGCACCCTATGTTCAATTCCGTGGTTTCAAGGATCGCGAAGACTCAGAGAACGTTGAGAGAGGAAACAAACTGGACAACTGTTAGCCTCCCTTCAAGAACACCCAGCATCTTCTTTAACGTGCACAGGGTGTGGCTCTCCTCTACACGGAGCCACGGCTTAACGTCTCATCCGACGGACGGCGGTCTTTCCAATCCCATAAGTATCCCTTTTCTCATCGAGGTCTTTGTGGGTGTTTATAGGAGATAAATCTCAATGCTAGTACGTTTGGGACTCGAATCTGGGAACTGATAATTACGAGCTTGGCACGCTGCCAACTGAGCACCCCCCCCCCCCCCCGTGTGAAGAGGAAATGTGGAAGCTTCAAATCTGTTTCTTTTCAAACAAACTTTTTGTTTTATTTCCTAAAATCTGTTTCACTTTTTCTATCCATCCAATCTACCTCTCAAAGTCCTTTTCTCCTTATCTCTTCCTTCCAAAGAATTTTTCTCCTTATCTCTTCCTCCCAAAACGCCTTTCTCTTTATCTCTTCCTCCCAAAATTCCTTTCCCCCTATCTCTTCCACCCAAAATACTTTTCTCCTCATCTCTTCCTTCCAAAGTCCTTTTCTCCTTATCTCTTCTTTCCAAAGTCCCTTTCTGTTTATCGCTTCCTCCAAAAGTCCTTTTCTCTTTATCTCTTCTTCCCAAAATCACTTTCTCTTTATCTCTTCCTCCCAAAATTCCTTTCTCTTTATCTCTTCCTCCCAAAATACTTTTCTCCTTATCTCTTCCTCCGAAAATCTCATGATAACCAGATGATAATATTTAAACAGTTAGATGTGTTTTATATTGCTATACAATTATGGTAAAAAGCAATTGTTGACTAGGGCTCGGGGATGGATCTAATGTTAAAAGAAGACATTTTGTTTGTCTCCGCATATGAACTCGGCTCCCAGAAGAGCTAGAGGCACCAAACTTTCCACGAACGTTCACGTTTGCATGAATATCTGCGAAAACGCTGGGTCAACCAAAATTTGGGTGGATGGGTTTCAATTTCTGAAAATCCCCATAGACTTAGCATTAGCAGTTATTCAAAATCACATGGGGAGTGACATCTACAACTTTGGAGAGAGTTTCAGACTCACCATAAAGAGTAGGAGAAAAATTGTAATGAGATCTATGTTAAGTGAAAGCTTGCAAAGTGGGAAATGCCTTCTGCTGCATACTCTAGAGAGTTTAAGACCTCCCCTAGAAGAATGGGATAAAAGTTTTGAACAGGGGGAAAGGGAGGGGGATAAGAAACGATTGTAATGGATTTTATGCCGAATGAAAACTTCCGTCGGGGGAGTATCATCTACTATAAACATTTTAGAGAGTTTAAGACCTCTCTTAAAAGAAAGGGAATTTAAAAAGAGGATACAGTTCTCTTAAAAGAGGGGGATACAATTTTTAACAGGCGAGGTGGATTGCGTCGGGGGGGGGGGGGGGGGCGAGTGACGAAATGATCGCAGAGTTTTATGCCAAATGAAAACTTGCGATGTGGGAAATGCCATCTACTCTGCAGTCGCTCGAAAAAATATCCGAACACTATGGTTGATTACAGGATTCAGAAAAAAATATCTGACAACGATTTTTTTAGAAATTAGTGATCTGGCAACCTTCGTGTCACGTGATTACAGAATTCAGGAAAAATATCTGGAGCGTGTACAGCAACTGTACATACACGCTCCAGTTACCGCACACGCTCAATATTTCCGTTAGTGAGCCCACACGATGTAGTATCAAAATAATATGACCACCTACAGTCGCTCAAAAAAATATCCGAACACTATGGTTGATTACAGAATTCAAAAAAAATACCTGGCAACGAATGTTTTTTAGAAATTAGTGATCTGGCAACCTTCGTGTCACGTGATTACAGAATTCAGGAAAAATATCTGGAGCGTGTACAGCAACTGTACATACACGCTCCAGTTACCGCACACGCTCAATATTTCCGTGAGTGAGCCCACACGATGTAGTATCAAAATAATATGACCACCTACAGTCGCTCAAAAAAATATCCGAACACTATGGTTGATTACAGAATTCAAAAAAAATACCTGGCAACGAATGTTTTTTAGAAATTAGTGATCTGGCAACCTTCGTGTCACGTGATTACAGAATTCAAGAAAAATATCTGGAGCGTGTACAGCAACTGTACATACACGCTCCAGTTACCGCACACGCTCAATATTTCCGTGAGTGAGCCCACACGATGTAGTATCAAAATAATATGACCACCTACAGTCGCTCAAAAAAATATCCGAACACTATGGTTGATTACAGAATTCAAAAAAAATACCTGGCAACGAATGTTTTTTAGAAATTAGTGATCTGGCAACCTTCGTGTCACGTGATTACAGAATTCAGGAAAAATATCTGGAGCGTGTACAGCAACTGTACATACACGCTCCAGTTACCGCACACGCTCAATATTTCCGTTAGTGAGCCCACACGATGTAGTATCAAAATAATATGACCACCTACAGTCGCTCAAAAAAATATCCGAACACTATGGTTGATTACAGAATTCAAAAAAAATACCTGGCAACGAATGTTTTTTAGAAATTAGTGATCTGGCAACCTTCGTGTCACGTGATTACAGAATTCAGGAAAAATATCTGGAGCGTGTACAGCAACTGTACATACACGCTCCAGTTACCGCACACGCTCAATATTTCCGTTAGTGAGCCCACACGATGTAGTATCAAAATAATATGACCACCTACAGTCGCTCAAAAAAATATCCGAACACTATGGTTGATTACAGAATTCAAAAAAAATACCTGGCAACGAATGTTTTTTAGAAATTAGTGATCTGGCAACCTTCGTGTCACGTGATTACAGAATTCAGGAAAAATATCTGGAGCGTGTACAGCAACTGTACATACACGCTCCAGTTACCGCACACGCTCAATATTTCCGTGAGTGAGCCCACACGATGTAGTATCAAAATAATATGACCACCTACAGTCGCTCAAAAAAATATCCGAACACTATGGTTGATTACAGAATTCAAAAAAAATACCTGGCAACGAATGTTTTTTAGAAATTAGTGATCTGGCAACCTTCGTGTCACGTGATTACAGAATTCAAGAAAAATATCTGGAGCGTGTACAGCAACTGTACATACACGCTCCAGTTACCGCACACGCTCAATATTTCCGTTAGTGAGCCCACACGATGTAGTATCAAAATAATATGACCACCTACAGTCGCTCAAAAAAATATCCGAACACTATGGTTGATTACAGAATTCAAAAAAAATACCTGGCAACGAATGTTTTTTAGAAATTAGTGATCTGGCAACCTTCGTGTCACGTGATTACAGAATTCAGGAAAAATATCTGGAGCGTGTACAGCAACTGTACATACACGCTCCAGTTACCGCACACGCTCAATATTTCCGTTAGTGAGCCCACACGATGTAGTATCAAAATAATATGACCACCTACAGTCGCTCAAAAAAATATCCGAACACTATGGTTGATTACAGAATTCAAAAAAAATACCTGGCAACGAATGTTTTTTAGAAATTAGTGATCTGGCAACCTTCGTGTCACGTGATTACAGAATTCAGGAAAAATATCTGGAGCGTGTACAGCAACTGTACATACACGCTCCAGTTACCGCACACGCTCAATATTTCCGTTAGTGAGCCCACACGATGTAGTATCAAAATAATATGACCACCTACAGTCGCTCAAAAAAATATCCGAACACTATGGTTGATTACAGAATTCAAAAAAAATACCTGGCAACGAATGTTTTTTAGAAATTAGTGATCTGGCAACCTTCGTGTCACGTGATTACAGAATTCAGGAAAAATATCTGGAGCGTGTACAGCAACTGTACATACACGCTCCAGTTACCGCACACGCTCAATATTTCCGTGAGTGAGCCCACACGATGTAGTATCAAAATAATATGACCACCTACAGTCGCTCAAAAAAATATCCGAACACTATGGTTGATTACAGAATTCAAAAAAAATACCTGGCAACGAATGTTTTTTAGAAATTAGTGATCTGGCAACCTTCGTGTCACGTGATTACAGAATTCAAGAAAAATATCTGGAGCGTGTACAGCAACTGTACATACACGCTCCAGTTACCGCACACGCTCAATATTTCCGTGAGTGAGCCCACACGATGTAGTATCAAAATAATATGACCACCTACAGTCGCTCAAAAAAATATCCGAACACTATGGTTGATTACAGAATTCAAAAAAAATACCTGGCAACGAATGTTTTTTAGAAATTAGTGATCTGGCAACCTTCGTGTCACGTGATTACAGAATTCAAGAAAAATATCTGGAGCGTGTACAGCAACTGTACATACACGCTCCAGTTACCGCACACGCTCAATATTTCCGTTAGTGAGCCCACACGATGTAGTATCAAAATAATATGACCACCTACAGTCGCTCAAAAAAATATCCGAACACTATGGTTGATTACAGAATTCAAAAAAAATACCTGGCAACGAATGTTTTTTAGAAATTAGTGATCTGGCAACCTTCGTGTCACGTGATTACAGAATTCAGGAAAAATATCTGGAGCGTGTACAGCAACTGTACATACACGCTCCAGTTACCGCACACGCTCAATATTTCCGTTAGTGAGCCCACACGATGTAGTATCAAAATAATATGACCACCTACAGTCGCTCAAAAAAATATCCGAACACTATGGTTGATTACAGAATTCAAAAAAAATACCTGGCAACGAATGTTTTTTAGAAATTAGTGATCTGGCAACCTTCGTGTCACGTGATTACAGAATTCAAGAAAAATATCTGGAGCGTGTACAGCAACTGTACATACACGCTCCAGTTACCGCACACGCTCAATATTTCCGTTAGTGAGCCCACACGATGTAGTATCAAAATAATATGACCACCTACAGTCGCTCAAAAAAATATCCGAACACTATGGTTGATTACAGAATTCAAAAAAAATACCTGGCAACGAATGTTTTTTAGAAATTAGTGATCTGGCAACCTTCGTGTCACGTGATTACAGAATTCAGGAAAAATATCTGGAGCGTGTACAGCAACTGTACATACACGCTCCAGTTACCGCACACGCTCAATATTTCCGTTAGTGAGCCCACACGATGTAGTATCAAAATAATATGACCACCTACAGTCGCTCAAAAAAATATCCGAACACTATGGTTGATTACAGAATTCAAAAAAAATACCTGGCAACGAATGTTTTTTAGAAATTAGTGATCTGGCAACCTTCGTGTCACGTGATTACAGAATTCAGGAAAAATATCTGGAGCGTGTACAGCAACTGTACATACACGCTCCAGTTACCGCACACGCTCAATATTTCCGTTAGTGAGCCCACACGATGTAGTATCAAAATAATATGACCACCTACAGTCGCTCAAAAAAATATCCGAACACTATGGTTGATTACAGAATTCAAAAAAAATACCTGGCAACGAATTTTTTTTAGAAATTAGTGATCTGGCAACCTTCGTGTCACGTGATTACAGAATTCAGGAAAAATATCTGGAGCGTGTACAGCAACTGTACATACACGCTCCAGTTACCGCACACGCTCAATATTTCCGTTAGTGAGCCCACACGATGTAGTATCAAAATAATATGACCACCTACAGTCGCTCAAAAAAATATCCGAACACTATGGTTGATTACAGAATTCAAAAAAATACCTGGCAACGAATTTTTTTTAGAAATTAGTGATCTGGCAACCTTCGTGTCACGTGATTACAGAATTCAGGAAAAATATCTGGAGCGTGTACAGCAACTGTACATACACGCTCCAGTTACCGCACACGCTCAATATTTCCGTTAGTGAGCCCACACGATGTAGTATCAAAATAATATGACCACCTACAGTCGCTCAAAAAAATATCCGAACACTATGGTTGATTACAGAATTCAAAAAAATACCTGGCAACGAATTTTTTTTAGAAATTAGTGATCTGGCAACCTTCGTGTCACGTGATTACAGAATTCAGGAAAAATATCTGGAGCGTGTACAGCAACTGTACATACACGCTCCAGTTACCGCACACGCTCAATATTTCCGTTAGTGAGCCCACACGATGTAGTATCAAAATAATATGACCACCTACAGTCGCTCAAAAAAATATCCGAACACTATAGTTGATTACAGGATTCAGAAAAAAATATCTGACAACGATTTTTTTTTAGAAATTAGTGATCTGGCAACCTTCGTGTCACTAATTTCTAAAAAAAAAATCGTTGTCAGATATTTTTTTCTGAATCCGGTAATCAACCATAGTGTTCGGATATTTTTTCGACGGACTGTATTCTTTAGAGAGTTTCAGGCCAGTACAATACCGGATAAATCTGCTAGTAAATTGATAAATTCGCTAAGGCAGGGATTTCCAAGTTGCGGACTGGTGAGATGAAAGGTTAATGTAATAAACAGTTCAATAATCAGAGATTATGGTGCCACGGATAAGTTCCTATTATTAACTCTTAACAATCTCAGCATCCTGTAACTTTCTCGTCCATCAGTTGCAGAGCAGAAATACACCAATCGATTTGGAGTAGGTATAACATTTGTTTAGAAGGAGGATTCACTGAAAGGGGGGGGGGGAGGGCTTCCGTCTCCTAACAGATCTTCATTCGATCCCTTTTCCCTACCAGTTCTGAGCACTTGCTGCTCTTGCGACCTGATCATTTAGCCGCTTCGTGTACACAAAAGTCTCATTCACAGATAAAAGAATCTCACCTATTCGTCACTATCAACTTTCCAAGGTTTTTCTATGAGTTGCCCTTGCACCATAAAATCCCCAACAACCAAATCACAAGGTAGGGTTGTCCAGACAGCATCTGTTTCACTTCTTTCTATCCATCCAGTCTACCACTCAAAGTCCTTTTCTCCTTATCTCATCCTCCCAAAATTCCTTTCTCCTTATTTCATCCTCCCAAAATCATAAGGTAGGGTTGTCCAGACAGCATCTGTTTCACTTCTTTCTATCCATCCAGTCTACCACTCAAAGTCCTTTTCTCCTTATCTCATCCTCCCAAAATTCCTTTCTCCTTATTTCATCCTCCCAAAATCACAAGGTAGGGTTGTCCAGACAGCATCTGTTTCACTTCTTTCTATCCATCCAGTCTACCACTCAAAGTCCTTTTCTCCTTATCTCATCCTCCCAAAATTCCTTTCTCCTTATTTCATCCCCCCAAAATCACAAGGTAGGGTTGTCCAGACAGCATCTGTTTCACTTCTTTCTATCCATCCAGTCTACCACTCAAAGTCCTTTTCTCCTTATCGCATCCTCCCAAAATTCCTTTCTCCTTATCTCATCCTCCAAAAATTCCCTTCTCCTTATTTCATCCTCTCAAAATTCCTTTCTCCTTATCTCTTCCTCCCAAAACACTTTTCTCCTTATCGCTTCCTCCCAAAATCCCCTTTCTCCTTATCTCTTCCTCACAAAGTCTTTTTCTCCTTATCTCTCCCTCCCAAAGTCCTTTTATCCTTATCTCCTCCTCCCAAGTCCTTTTCTCCTTATCGCTTCCTCTCAAAATCCCTTTCTCCTTATCTCTTTCTCTCAAAATCCTCTTTCTCCTTATCTCCTCCTTCCAAAGTCCTTTTCTCCTTATCTCTTCCTCTTAAAATCCCTTTCTCCTAATCTCTCCTCCCAAAGTCCTTTTGTCCTTATCTCCTATTCCCAAAACATTTTTCTCTTTATCGCTTCCTCCCAAAGTCCTTTTCTCCTTATCTCTTCTTTCCAAAGTCCCTTTCTCCTTATCGCTTCCTCCCAAAGTCCTTTTCTCCTTATCTCTTCCTCCCAAAGTCCCTTTCTCCGTATCTCTTCCTCCATACCAGATTTCCATCTTCTCCTGGTGATATTTCCATTTCCACGTCTTGGAAAGACCGCCGTCCTGCAGATGAGACATAAAATCACGGTCCAATGTACAGGAGAGCCACACCCTTTGCACGTTAAAGAACTCTCTGAATGTCTTTGACAGGAAGCCCAATCTATTTCCAAACAGCTATCAAGAGGGTTCCCTTCCCCCCAACCTTCTCTGAGCTCTTGGGGCCCTTGTGACCTTGCCACTTATCTCGTTGTATGCAAAAAATGTACCGCTCGGAGGTAAAACTACAACCCAACTCATTTCATCCTTGACCATCTTCCATCCTTTCCGTGTCTCTCTGTTTCTCTAATAAAGCAAATATTTCACAATTCAGTTCTTAAACGTGTTTCGTGAGAAAGTTGACGTTATGAGACTTTGATCTTAATCCAGATCTTTTTCAATCCCTTTTCGCCATCGTGCTCGATCCGATGCTACTGTAGTCCCAACAACGAAAGCCTATCGAGCACGCTGGTTACAACAATAATGCAGTGAACCAAATGATAACATTTAAACAGTTAGATGTGTTTTATATCGTTATTCAGAATGAAACTAGCAGACTGTTTTCAGGAAGAGAATTCAAAATTTCCCTGAGATCGAACTCTAATGATGCTTTCGCTGAGCCTGATGGAAGAAGAGTCACTCCACAATAATCCGGATCAATTCGGTGAGGAGGAATCTTAAAATATCGTTTGAAAATGGAAAATAACATATCATGTCTGTACTTCGAAAGGGAATGTTATCTTTTCTACAGATGGTGGACTGGACATTTTGGAAACTTTTGGTTGGTTGTTTTACCTCTGAGCGGCATCTTTCTGCACACCATGGGCTAAATGGCCAGGTCACAAGGACTCCGAAGGCTCAGAGAAGGTTGGGGGGACGGGACCCACTGGAACAGCTGTTGGGAGACAGATGGTAGCCTCCCGTCAAGGCCATCCAGTGTGTTCTTTAACGTGCACAGGGTATGGCTCTCCCGCATACGGAACCGCAGCTTAAAGTACCATCCGACGGACGGCGGTCTTTCCAAGCCCATCGGTGTTCCCCTACTGACCGTGGGCAGGGCGGAGAATTTTGCGGAGAAAAATCTCAACGCTGACCCAGTTGGGACTGGAACCTGGGAACTACAGATTACGAGCCTGGCGCGCTACCGACGAGCCACCCCCCGCCTCAGACATTGTGGATTCACTGCAATATCCTAGTGGTGAGAGTTATTAAAAATTCTTTTTGCTGAAAAATATCTGCTTGAATGAACAACTACTACACATAACAAGAGATTCCATAATTCTCCCCGCCCTGCCCACGGTCAGTAGGGGACACCGATGGGCTTGGAAAGGCCGCCGTCCGTCGGATGGGACGTTAAGCCGTGTCCCCGTGTGCGGGAAAGCCATACCCTGTGCACGTTAAAGAACACGCTGGATGGCCTTGACGGGGGGGCTACCATCTGTCTCCCAACAGCTGTTCCAGTGGGTCCCCTCCCCCAACCTTCTCTGAGCCTTCGGGGTCCATGTGACCTGGCCATTTAGCCCATGGTGTGCAAAAAAGTGCCGCTCAGAGGTAAAACAACCCAACCCAACCCATAATTCTCGCTAGACGTCCGATCAGAGAGAATCATAGCTAAAGCAAGAAGTGTTAACGCAGGCCATTGAAAATTGATTCTCGAACCTCAGACCTGAGTTATGCATTCGTAGGCTCATCCCTACTCAAAAGCCTCGCCTTCGAAGGGCAATCACGGGGATAGAAGTTTCATTGCTCGTCACTGGCTATGGAAATGCTCTCTTACGATGAGAAAGGCCGAGCGGAGAGTCACTCACGTGTTGTTTATTTGGTTCTACCGGCAATCACTCGGATGGAGAGGCGGGCGGCCTCGGAGCGGGAACGCCATCAAAACCGACGAAGGCACATGACGATGCCGGGCTTCGCACAGGGATCAAAAGTGAAACTGCCACTACATTGGGCGCGTGACTCTGGTGTTGCCCAGTTATCGTTCATCATCGATGCTAAAAACAGATGCACGGAGCCCGTTTCCGCCTCTAATCTGCCGTCCGCTTCCTGCCACAGCGGAATCGCTTCATATAGAGTAAATAAAAGTAATGAGGCACCCATTAGCGGTTTTTTCTCTTTCCTCCAAAGCAAGGCCAGAGAGATTGAGAGTTGCGCTTTCGGGCCATATCTATCAAACCTTTATGAGCTGTTACGTCCCAGCCATTCACTCCTCGAGCACAGTGGGCGGGATTTTTTTTCTTTCTTTGATGAACTCAAGTTGTTTTATTGCCCTTAAACACGCTGTGTTTTTGGCAAATTAAGGTCGGAAATCGATTCTCACAGGTGTTTTATTATCTCTCTGTTGTATTGAAGCAGATACGTCATTTTCACTAAATACCAGTACGGATAAAGGCTTATTTTGGTCTGTAATGTGTGCCAGGATTATTTCACCTCTGAGCTACTTCTTTTTTTGCGCACAATGTATTAAATCACTAGGTTACAAGGACCCCAAGGGCTGAGAGAATGCTGGGAGGAGACTCACTGGACAGCTTTTAAGAGACGGATGGTAGCCTCCCGTTAAGGTCATCCAGCGTGTTCTTTAAGGTGCACAAGGTATGGCTCTGCTACACACGGAACCATGGCTTAACGTCCCATCCGAAGAAAGACTGCCTTTCCAAGGCCGAAGAAAGACTTCTTTCTGGCCGAGGAGAGGTGAGGGTTTGCGGAGGTAAATCTGAACGCTGGCCCAGGAGAATTGGGTTGGATTGTTTTTGACCTCCGAGTGGCAATTTTTTGTACACAATGTGCTACATCGTCAGGTCACAAGGACTCCAAGAGCTCAGAAAAGGCTAGGGGAAGTGCACCAACTGGACAGAAGGACTCCAAGAGCTCAGAAAATGCTAGGGGAAGTGGACCAACTGGACAGAAGGACTCCAAGAGCTCAGAAAATGCTAGGAGAAGTGGACCAACTGGACAGAAGGACTCCAAGAGCTCAGAAAGGGTGAGGAGAGGTGGACCAACTGGACAGAAGGACTCCAAGAGCTCAGAAAAGGCTAGGGGAAGTGGACCAACTGGACAGAGGACTCCAAGAGCTCAGAAAGGGTTAGGGGAGGTGGACCAACTGGACAGAAGGACTCCAAGAGCTCAGAAAATGCTAGGAGAAGTGGACCAACTGGACAGAAGGACTCCAAGAGCTCAGAAAGGGTGAGGAGAGGTGGACCAACTGGACAGAAGGACTCCAAGAGCTCAGAAAAGGCTAGGGGAAGTGGACCAACTGGACAGAGGACTCCAAGAGCTCAGAAAGGGTTAGGGGAGGTGGACCAACTGGACAGAAGGACTCCAAGAGCTCAGAAAATGCTAGGAGAAGTGGACCAACTGGACAGAAGGACTCCAAGAGCTCAGAAAGGGTGAGGAGAGGTGGACCAACTGGACAGAAGGACTCCAAGAGCTCAGAAAAGGCTAGGGGAAGTGGACCAACTGGACAGAGGACTCCAAGAGCTCAGAAAGGGTTAGGGGAGGTGGACCAACTGGACAGAAGGACTCCAAGAGCTCAGAAAGGGTTAGGGGAGGTGGACCAACTGGACAGAAGGACTCCAAGAGCTCAGAAAGGGTTAGGGGAGGTGGACCAACTGGACCTGGACAGAAGGACTCCAAGAGCTCAGAAAGGGTTAGGGGAAGTGGACCACCTGGACAGAAGGACTCCAAGAGCTCAGAAAATGCTAGGAGAAGTGGACCAACTGGACAGAAGGACTCCAAGAGCTCAGAAAGGGTGAGGAGAGGTGGACCAACTGGACAGAAGGACTCCAAGAGCTCAGAAAAGGCTAGGGGAAGTGGACCAACTGGACAGAGGACTCCAAGAGCTCAGAAAGGGTTAGGGGAGGTGGACCAACTGGACAGAAGGACTCCAAGAGCTCAGAAAGGGTTAGGGGAGGTGGACCAACTGGACAGAAGGACTCCAAGAGCTCAGAAAGGGTTAGGGGAGGTGGACCAACTGGACAGAAGGACTCCAAGAGCTCAGAAAGGGTTAGGGGAAGTGGACCAAATGGACAGTGTGTTAGTAAGATGGAAGCCTCCTTTCAAGGCCATCCAGGGTGTTCTTTAACGTTCACAGGGTATGGGCTTTGCAATAAACGTCGCCACGGCTTAACCTCCCATCCAAGGACGGTGGACTTTCTAAGCCTGGTGTAGTTGAGGTAAGGTGGTGGAGCAGTGGGGATGGGTAAAGTAGGTGGGACTTGAACCTGGGAACTGCAGACTGCGAGTCACCTCAGTCCCATGTGTGTGTCAAAGATGGCTTTAAAAGTAATGCAGGCTAACTTGAAAGCAAGTAATTTAATTACTAAAATATTTCTATTGCCAAACTTACTTATTAATGCGAAGTGTAAATATATAACTAGAATCGTTTTTAAACATTTTGGTGGATATGTTCAAGATTACTTTTTGTAGCATTTAAAATTAAGATCCTTAACTTATTTGTTGATACACAATCAGTGGCAGGGACGTAGCAAAGGACTATGGTTGGAGGGGTAGAAATAAAAAATTTTCCAACTCGAAGTTCAAATTTTGCCGACTGAGCAAACCAAAAACCAAACTTACTTGGGTTTTTTCTCGCTCCGTTGAGGGGGGGGGGGCGGGGTTAAAGGCAATTTTCACAACTCTCCAACATTTTGCCATCTGACTTCCAATTCCAATTTTGCCAATTTATCCCACCTCGCCCGTATTTTCCTCGTGTGGATTCGAGTTGGGCCATTCTGCCCTACATTTTGTTGTTTCCTCCATCAAGTCACTTCGAATTTTATTAACTCTCCTTAATTGCACAAGAAAGACACAATTTTCACAACTTCAATTTATTTTACAAAGTGGCTTCGAGTTTTGCCAACTTCCCTAAATTTTGCCAAGAGTTCTTGGTTTTTCCAACTCTCCTTAATTTCCCAAAGCCAATCCCAATTTTTACAACTCACCTGTACTTTACCAAGTGGTTTCCAGTTCTGCCAACTTCCCTAGATTTTGCAAAGTTTTCTCGATTTTGTCAACTCTCCTTATTTTCACAAAAACAATCCCAATTTTCACAAATTGCCCGTATTTTACCAAGTGGATTCGAATTTTGCCAATTTAAATTATTATTGCTATCTCGCCACAATTTTACAGAAAAAAAAATCCCAATTATGCATCACACCTGATTTTTGCAAAGCCACTCTGAATTTTGCCAACTCTCCTACATATTGCGAAGTTGCCTCGATTTTGCCAACACGCCATAATTTTACAAAAAAAATTGCAATTTTTACATCTCACCCGAATTTTGTCAACTCTCCACGATTTTGCCAACTAACTCCGAATTTTGCCAACTGCCCCTAGTTTTTCCAACTATCCCTAGATTTTGCCAACTGCCCCTAGATTGCTAACTGCCCCTGATTTTGCAAACTCCCTGAGTTTTGCCAACACGCCATAATTTTACAGAAAAAAATCCTAATTTTTCCATCTCACCTGAATTTTGCCAACTCCCCACGATTTTGCCAAGTCACTCCGAAATTTGCCAACTCCCCGAGATTTTACCAAGTCACCCCGAATTTTGCCAACTCCCTAACATTTTGCCAACTCTCCTGTATTTATTAAGTGGCTTCGAATTTTGCCAACTGCTCTAAATTTTGCCGTCTCTCCATTTTCCAAACTGCCTTAGATTTGACAAGTTGTCTCGATTTTGACAACTCCCCTTAATTTTACAAAAAAATAAAGATTACAAATTTTCACAACTCACTTAGATTTTACGAAGTCGCTTCGAATTTTGCCAACTCCGAGTTACTTTGAGGGGGGGAGCCTCCCCCATCCCCCCCATAGATCACCCTGATCAGTGGTGAAAGTAAGCCGATATGCACCGGTACACCGCACCGGCAAGAAATTATTTGCTGGTACTGCGCACCGTTAGATATTTTTCAGTAAGTGTCACTGTTAACGATTTCTTTTACATCTGAATGCTCTTTCAACCGAGCAATTGATTTGATCTTTGATTCGTAACCTCGTTCTCCCAGTTCTGCGTCGGCTGGTTGTAATTAAGATCGAACCCAGACAGCTACCGCGAATACGAAAATGCATTTCCTTCCTTACGAAAATAATAAAGAATAAAGGTACAAAAATGTAAGATGAAAAGAAAAAAGTGGGTTTCTTTTCCTCCTTAGGAAAAAATTTAATTTCGCATTCGTGTTTGTCGATTTCGGGGAACTATTTAGTGTGGGACCCTGACGAGATTTAATCTTTCTTCTCAATGGCTTGCAATAGGGAAGTTGTAATGATCAGCCCTTCTAAGGAAATATCACAGATTAAGGTAACTACGTACAGATCGGACATTTCGACTTAAACAATGGGGTTTGAGAGTTGGGTTGGGTTATTTTACCTCTGAGCGGAACTTTTTGGCACACCATGGGCTACATGGCCAGGTCACAAGGACCCTGAAGGCTCAGAGAAAGTTGGGGGAGGGGATCCACTGGACAGCTGTTGGGAGACAGATGGTAGCCTCCCGTCAAGGCCATGCAGCGTGTTCTTTGACGTGCAGAGGGTATGGCTCTCCCGCACACGGGCCACGGCTTAACGTTCCATCCGACGGACGGCGGTCTTTCCAAGCCCATCGGTGTCCCCTATTGACCGTGGGCAGGGCGGGGAGTTTTGCGCAGATAAGTCTCAACGCTGACGTTTTGACAGATAAGTCTCAACGCTGAACGGTAACTGGAGCGTGTACAGTTGCTGTACACGCTCCAGATATTTTTTTTGAATTCTGTAATCAACCATAGTGTTCGGATATTTTTCTGAGCGACTGTACAGCGCAAATCTTGTCATCGGATCAGAAACATGCATCCTATCCGGGAATTTTAAACGATGAGGCGATTTCAATGCCTGCGATATGTTTAACAGGATTGGTCTTAAGACGTTGCGATTCATCATCTGAAATGCTGATTGATTTTGCATCAAAAACCGATTTAGAAACCATTACGAAATGCGATTGTACACAGCAGGATATGGAAGTCCCTCAGAGCACATATTTAGATTGTCCCTTTTCTCGTGTTCACAAGGAGAGGTAAACTTCTCATTCCCAACAAGGCTCTTCGAGGGTTTGTTATCTGCCATTCCACTCGTCTCCTCCTTCCAAACATCTGTTCGCTCAGATGCTCTCGAAATTCGAGGACGGGACCAGCGAGCGAGTGAGAGCGAGCAGGTGGCTTTGTTATCTGACTTGCAATTGCTCCACTTCGCGAGTCGGACATTCTGCTTCATAAGACCGTGAATGGTCTCGGCTCTCGTTTCACGTTGTCACATTCTTCCGGTCGGAAAAGGAAATATTTTTATCTCTGCTCTTATACTGGAATCTCGCCTATCCGACTTCCATTTTAACGACACTCTGAAACAACCGATCTGCCATTTAAATGGTATTCTGAATTGAGATTTTCGTTTGTTAATATTGTCACAACCGACTTCCCTTTTGAAAACCATCTGAAATTATTGACTCACTTTTTACTTTTTTTTAACTGTGCAGCTATCGTCAGTTTCCTTCAGCTCTCTGGGAGGAGGGAGTGCATACTCTCCTTGAATGCCCCCCCCCCTCACATAACTACTAACTAATTTAATCCTCTGTTAATAATGTAGCAAGTTTTTTCCATCTCTAAAAAACGAAAGCGCTTGGCTACTGATCAAAAGGTTGGTTTGTTTTACCTCTGAACGACACTCTTTTGCACACCATGGGCTAAATGGCCAGGTTACAAAGACCCCGAAGGCTCAGAGGGGGTTGGGGGAGGGTACCCACTGGAACAGCTGTTAGGAGACAGATGGTAGCCTCCCGTCAAGGCCATCCAGCGTGTTCTTTAACGTGCACAGGGTATGGCTTTCCCGCACAAGGGGCCACGGCTTAACGTCCCATCCGACGGATGGCGCCCTTTCCAAGCCCATCGGTGTCCTCTAGTGATCGGGTGCAGGGAGGAGAGTTTCACGTGGATCAGTCTCAACCTTGGTCAAGGTGGGTTGGGTTGGGTTGTTTTTCCTCTGAGCGGCACTTTTTTGCACACCATGGACTAAATGGCCAGGTCACATGGACCCCGAAGGCTCAGAGAAGTTTGGGGGAGGGGACCCACTGGAACAGCTGTTAGGAGACAGATGGTAGCCTCCCGACAAGACCATCCAACGTGTTCTTTAACGCGCAAAGGGTATGGCTCTCCAACACACGGGAGCAACGTCTTAACGTCTCATTACTACGGACGGAGGCCCATCGGTGTCCCCTACTGACCGTGGGCAGGACGAAATCAATGGAAAAGGGAGGAGTACATACAAAAATTCCTCAATCTGATTGTGATCAGTGATTTTAATTCGGATGTAAGAGTGTATGAATAACATTGCATTAACTTCAGTCTCTCGATAATCACATTTTTACAAATCCCCTCAATTTAACAAAAAGGAATTGATTTTTCTTCCTCTTCAGATGCAAACGATAACAGTTCAAGAGTGTGTCAGGCTTCAGTTTTTCTTTTATGATCCCAATATGATCTTCCTTTCGGAAATCGTGAGGCACTTTTCTTTCTCCCAGAGCAATCCTTTCCGTCCAGTGGACAACCCACTGCGAGCCTTTGTGCTTCTCACAAAATCCCCCGGAACTGATTTCTCAAGAGCTTGCAGATCCCGAATGAGCAGCTAAGGCTTCGGAAGAATTCTTGGATCGCTTCCAAACTTTCTCTTCTGTTTACTTTCTGGAGACACACTCCTCCCTCATCTGCTGGAGACACACTCCTCTCCTCCCTCAGTCCTCATCCTTTCCTTTCTTTCAGCCAATGCCAAATAAGCAATGCAAATCCCTACTTTGCGATTCGCTTATTCGTATCCAATGATGCCCCGAGAAAATGGGAAGTTATTTAGCTGACGTCACACTGACAGGCCAACTACGAAAAGCAAAATTTCTTTACCGGAGATGCATTTCTTTGCGACCCACTGGGCATATCTCGAGAATTAGAATGACATTCAAAACTCGTGAGTCAGTTTATCAATGCGCGAAAGTCCTCCACATATTTCAATTAGATTCCTTTCAGCTGAGATTCTTGATTTGTTGTACAGTCGCTCAAAAAAATATCCGAGCACTATGGTCGATTACAGAATTCGGAAAAAATATCTAGCAACGATTTTTTTTAGAAATTAGTGATCTGGCAACCTTCGTGTCACGTGATTACAGAATTCAGGAAAAATATCTGGAGCGTGTACAGCAACTGTACACGCTCCAGTTTGCTGTGAACGGTAACTGCACACGCTCAATATTTCCGTGAGTGAGCCCACACGATCTAGTATCAAAATAATATGACCACCTACAGTCGCTCAAAAAAATATCCGAGCACTATGGTCGATTACAGAATTCAGAAAAAATATCTGGCAACGATTTTTTTTAGAAATTAGTGATCTGGCAGCCTTCGTGTCACGTGATTACAGAATTCAGGAAAAATATCTGGATCGTGTACAGCAACTGTACACGCTCCAGTTATCGTTCACAGCAAACTGGAGCGTGTGCAGTTACTGCACACGCTCCAGTTTGCTGTGAACGGTAACTGCACACGCTCAATATTTCCGTTAGTGAGCCCACACGATCTAGTATCAAAATAATATGACCACCTACAGTCGCTCAAAAAAGTATCCGAACACTATGGTTGATTACAGAATTCAGAAAAAATATCTAGCAACGATTTTTTTTAGAAATTAGTGATCTGGCAACCTTCGTGTCACGTGATTACAGAATTCAGGAAAAATATCTGGAGCGTGTACAGCAACTGTACACGCTCCAGTTACCGTTCACAGCAAACTGGAGCATGTGCAGTTACTGCAACTGCTCCAGTTTTCTGTGAACGGTAACTGCACACGCTCAATATTTCCGTGAGTGAGCCCACACGATCTAGTATCAAAATAATATGACCACCTACAGTCGCTCAAAAAAGTATCCGAACACTATGGTTGATTACAGAATTCAGAAAAAATATCTGGCAATGATTTTTTTTAGAAATTAGTGATCTGGCAACTTTCGTGTCACGCGACACGTTGCCAGATATTTTTCTGAGTTCTGTAATCAACCATAGTGTTCGGATACTTTTTTTGAGCGACTGTACGAGTCAACAGAAGGGATACTGTGGAGCAACTTGCCCGTAATTTGAATGCTGGTGACGAGAGTAATGCACAGTACATCGAACCGTGCTGAAAATGGAACTGTATAGCAGCAGGGTCACTCCGAGTGCCCATGCTAACTCGGCTCATCGTCGAAAGCGCCTACAATGGACACGCGAGCATCAAAACTAGACCTTGAATGATTGGAAGAAGGTCGTCTGGTCCGGTGAATCTCGTTTCCTGTTGCACCATGTGGACGACCGGGTACGTGTGTGTGTCGTTTACCTGGTTAAGTGTTGGCACCAGGATGCACCATGGGACGAAAACAAGCCGGTGGAGGAAGTGTAATGCTTTGGGCAATGTTCAGCTGGGAAACTCTGGGTCCAGTCATTCATGTCCAGTCATCCACACTGCCCCGATTGTTCGAGAATGGTTCGTGGAACTTCAGGGGATTGATTGCCCTGGCCTCCAAATTCCCCAGATATCAATCCAATCAAGCATCTGTGGTTTGTGTTGGAACAGCATATCCGATCTGCGGTGGCTGAACCACGTAACTTAGAAGAGTTAAAGGATCTGCTGGTAACGTATTGGTATCAGGTACCACAAGACACCTTTAGAATTCCTGTAGCGTCCAGGATAAGAGCTGTTTTGGCAGCACATGGAGGACCAACCTCATATTTGGCAGGTGGTCATAATATTTTGGTTCTTCGGTGTATCTTTTCATCATTTGACATAGAATTTTTAATTTCGTCCTTAATATCCTGGAGGCGGAGGGCTCAGCCACTGGTACACAAAGCTCGTAATCTACAGTTCCCAGGTTCGAGTCCCACGTGGTCCAATGATGAATTGTATCTTTGCAAAGCTCTCCTTCCCGGCCTCAGTTAGTGTGGGACGTCGATGCGATTGAAAAGGCTGCATCTTTCGGATGGGACATAAAGCAGTGCTCAGGTGTGCTGGAGACGTTAAAGTACCTGTACGCGTTAAAGAATACTCTGGATGGCCTTGGCGGGAGGTTCCATCTGTCTCCTAACAGTTTTTACCTGGTTCCCTCCCCCCCAACATTCTCTGAGCTCTCTTGATGCTTATAACCTGGCCATTGTCTGCAAAAATGTGCCCTTCTGAGTCAAACTTATCATCAATCTTTAATATCCCTTAATATATATTTATTATACTGTGGTCCAATCACAGCCGGGATTGGGCCATAGTTATCCAATGATGCGCCATTGAAATTTATTTTCTTGATACTACGTTTCAGTGTTTCTTCCGGTTTACTTAAGCCCAAATTTGAGAGGGAAAAACAAGTAGTCACTCCCTTTCTAGAGGGGAAAATACATAAATACGAACGAAATAAATTTCAAACGAACATGTTGAAAAAGTTTTAAATCTGTGAAGTTAGTGCAATTTCATGCAGTATGGCAACCTTCGTGTCACGTGATTACAGAATTCAGGAAAAATATCTGGAGCGTGTACAGCAACTGTACACGCTCCAGTTACCGTTCACAGCAAACTGGAGCAGTTTGCTCTGAACGGTAACTGCACACGCTCAATATTTCCGTGAGTGAGCCCACACGATCCAGGTCTTTGTGAGCTCACACGATCCAGGTCTTTGTGAGCTCACACGATCCAGGTCTTTGTGAGCTCACACGATCCATGTCTTTGTGAGCTCACACGATCCAATATGTTGTGAACATTAACTGCAACCGCTCCAGTTTGCTGTGAACGGTAACTGCACACGCTCAATATTTCCGTAAGTGAGCCCACACGATCTAGTATCAAAATAATATGACCACCTACAGTCGCTCAAAAAAGTATCCAAACACTACGGTTGACTAGAGAATTCAGAAAAAATATCTGGCAACGATTTTTTTAGAAATTAGTGATCTGGCAACCTTCCTGTCACGTGACACGAAGGTTGCCAGATCACTAATTTCTAAAAAAATCGTTGCCAGATATTTTTTCTGAATTCTGTAATCAACCATAGTGTTTGGATACTTTTTTGAGCGACTGTACTCACGTATTTCGCAAGAAAAGGGTAAGGTTGGTTTTCGTAGTTTCTCACCTACGCCGAAGAATCAAAGCGTTATGACCACCTGCCTAATATGATGTTGGTCCTCCACGTGCCACCAAAACAGCTCTTATCCGGCGAGGCATTGAAACTACAAGATTTCTAAAGGTGTCTTGTGGTATCTGGTACCAACACGTTACCAGCAGATCCTTTAACTCTTGTAAGTTACGTGGTTGAGTCGACGCAGATCGCATATTCTGTTCCAACTCAAACCACAGATGCTCGATTGGATTGATGTCTGGGGAATTTGGAGGACAGGGCAATACCTGGAAGTCTTCCTCATGTTCCGTGAACCATTCTCAAACAATCCGGGCAGTGTGTCGTGGCGCATTATCCTCCTGAAAGAAGGCACTACTAGATGGGAATACCGTTGCCATGAAAGGATGTACCTGGTCTGCAATGATGTTTAGGTAGGTGGTAAACGTCATAGTTTCCTTCATGTGAATGACTGGACCCAGAGTTTCCCAGAAAATCATTGCCCAAAGCATTACACTTCCTCCACCGGCTTGTTTTTGTCGCAAGGTGCATCCTGGTGGTCACTTCGCCATATAAATGATGGGCACGTACCCGGCCGTCCACATGGTGCAACAGAAACTCTAATGAACTCTAAATGAATTCCCAGTTCCATGAAAAGAAGTCATCATTTCACCTATATCTAATATTTCAAATTCTTCCAACCCTCTGGACTATCGACCTATTTCAGTTACATGGGCGTTAAGCAAAATTTTAGAAAAAGTCTTCAAGAGAAATAATTATCGATTTTTGTTGAAAAATGTAATTTAATTTCGTGCAGACAATTCGGGTTTAGGAAAAATCGGTCAAATGAAACTCTCATGCACTTCTTGTTAACCAATGGAGATTGGCAAAGTGAAAACGATTGTGGGACTGGTTTCCCTTGACATCTCAAAGGCATTGGATTCAGTTGAACACAAACGTATCCTGCAAAAACTCTGCTGTAATATTAATCTATCGCCCTCAGCTCTTTCCTGGTTTAAAAATTATCTCAACGACCGTGTTATCCGAACAAAATTAAGCACTAATGAGATTTCTACACCTCTTAAAATCAATCGGGTAGTAGAGTCGCTCAAAAAAGTATCCGAACACTATGGTTGATTACAGAATTCAGAAAAAATATCTGGCAACGATTTTTTTAGAGATTAGTGATTTCGCAACCTTCGTGTCACGTGACACGAAATAAAAAAAAATTAGATTCACTAATTTCCTTCGTGCCACGTGACACGAAGGTTGCCAGATCACTAATTTCTAAAAAAAATCGTTGCCAGATATTTTTTTCTGAATTCTGTAATCAACCATATTGTTCGGATACTTTTTTGAGCGACTGTACCATACCGGATAGCCTTCGCTCACCTGTAGCATCGATGAGCCGTGGTCGACCCACTCCTCGCCGGCAGTTCGTAGTTTTTCCCTCCTCGGACCACTTTTTGAAGGTACTAACTACGGCTGACCGACCGTGAGCACCCCGCAAGCCTTGTCGTCTCGGAAATGCCCTGACCCAGTCATCTGGCCTGCCCACGGTCAGTAGGGGACACCGCTGGGCTTGGAAAGGCCGCCGTCCGTCGGATGGGACGTTACGCCGTGGCCCCGTGTGTGGGAGAGCCATACCCTGTGCACGTTAAAGAACACGCTGGATGGCCTTGACGGGAGGCTACCATCTGTCTCCCAACAGCTGTTCCAGTGGGTCCCCTCCCCCAACCTTCTCTGAGCCTTCGGGGTCCATGTGACCTGGCCATTTAGCCCATGGTGTGCAAAAAAGTGCCGCTCAGAGGTAAAACAACCCAACCCAACCCATCTGGCCGGCCATTACAATTTGGCCTTTGTCAAACTCACTTAACTCCGTTGCCTTTCCCATTTGAAGAACAAGAATATCACTGATTAACAGAGCTCAGTATCTGGTGTTATTTATATCGTTTCATGACCTTCACACGCGCCTTCGTTGACCTGCAGTTTCTTCGATTTGAATAAAGATGCGCTGGATATAAAGTTTTTGCTCTTTGCTGTATATACGTTTGTACTTTCTTTCTGTATATAGATAATTTGTATGCATTTTAATTTAAATAATTAAGTAGTTAATAATTTTGAATAGATTTGTTTGTAATTGAAGCATAAAGAAATATCAGTTAGACCAATTTATTGGGTCTATGTACAAAACAGGAAGTTTTAAAGGCAGGTTTGTTTTTTCAAATGTTTCAAGCCATAGCTAAGAGGTACAGTCGCTCAAAAAAATATCCAAACGCTATGGTTGATTACAGAATTCAGAAAAAAATATCTGGCAACGATTTTTTTAGAAATTAGTGATCTGGCAACCTTCCTGTCACGTGACACGAAGGTTGCCAGATCACTAATTTAAAAAAAAATCGTTGCCAGATCACTAATTTAAAACAAATCGTTGCCAGATCACTAATTTAAAAAAAATCGTTGCCAGATATTTTTTCTGAATTCTGTAATCAACCATAGTGTTCGGATATTTTTTTTGAGCGACTGTACCCAGTGGTCGGCTGTTAGGAGAAAGATGATAGCCTTCCATCAAAGACATCCAGCGTGTTTTTAACGTCCGCAGGGTATGACTTTCTTTCACACAGGACCATGGCTTTAGGTCCTATTCGACGGACAGACGGTGGCCTTTCCAAGGCCATAGATGTCCCCTTTCTCAGTGAGGGCAGGATGGGGATTAGCCGAGATCAATGCAAGTGGGACTCGAACCTAGGAACTGCAGATTAGGACCCTGAGGAGCTACTATCCCTGCTACAGCTGAGTTAGTGTATGACCACATCAGGAATAAGTTATCCAAGAATTATCCATGTCAAACCGATCCAATCACTTCTAGAAACTTCTTCAGAGAAAAGTAGTGGCCATTGGTGTCTCAGTCATTTTTACTTTTCACTTCGGTCTTTGCTAAGAATCATTTAGTTCACAATCTATTTTTTTTTCAATTTATGAGTAACGTCAAATTTTGATGAACCGATTGATAGCGTATTTTGAATCTAATATTTACTATTAACATCTTTAAACCTTTTGTATTACAACAACAGAGACGTCCCATGGCCGAGTGGTTAGCGCGCTTGGCTACTATCTAAGGGACCTGGGTTCGAGCCCCGGGGCGTGCTTGGCTACTGATCTAAGGGACCTGGGTTCGAGCCCCAGGACCTGATTGACTACTGATCTAAGGGACCTAGGTTCGAGCCCGGGGGTACGCTTGGCTAGATCCTCCTGATCTAAGGGACCTAGGTTCGAGCCCCGGGGCACACTTGGCTATTGATCTAAAGGACCCGGTTTCGAGCCTCGGGGCGTGCTTGGCTACTGATCTAAGGGACCTATGTTCGAGCCCCAGGACAAGCTTGGCTACTGATCCAAGTGACCTGGTTTCGAGCCCTGGGGTGAGCTTGGCTACTGATCTAAGGGACCTGGGTTCGAGCCCTTTCCAGAGCGATTCGAGCCCGAAGCCAGGTTCGGCTTTCCAGCGAGATTCGAGCCCGAAACCAGGTCCTTTAGATCAGTAGCCAAGCACGCTCAGCGTGCTTGGCTACTGATCTAAAGGACCTGGTTTTGAGCCCCGGAGCATGCTTGGCTACTAATCTAAAGGACCTGGTTTCGAGCCCCAGGGTGCACTTGGCTACTGATCTAAGGACCTGGGTTCAAGCCCTAGGGCGCGCTTGGCTACTGATCTAAAGGACCTGGTTTCGAGCCCCGGGGCATGCTTGGCTACTGATCTAAGGGATCTAGGTTCGAGCCCCAGGGCACGCTTGGCTACTGATCTAAGGGATCTAGGTTCCAGCCCCGGTAAGGCATGGATGTATGTGTTGTTTTTCTGCCGAGGTCCTGCCATCCTCACAGACCTTCTACTATGGCATATAAACTGACAGGCTCCTGTCAGACCTCTGTGGCAAGCAGCTGCTTGAGGGGGTATTTATTTTATTTAGTTTTTATTACAATAAATGTAATAATAATGGTGCCGTAGTAGTTTACATAATGGGCGACAATGACAGACCTTTACAAGTCACATTTTCACTGATATGTCTTGATCCAAGTTCGTGCAGAACCGTGAAAGCGTCAACTGCGCAATCTCCCCAGCTGACACTAATAGTTGATATTACATTTTTTATCTTGTGTTCAAAAAAATAAACGAGAAAATAGTTTCGCTTTCTCTCCTGTCTGTCCGTCTGTAAACATCGAACTTTTTTGTTTATAGAGAAAAATTAAAAATTCTTTTTACGTAGAATAGATATTGATGAAATCTTAGGATTTTCGCTTTCCGAATCTCCCAAAGGCTATAATTACGCCCTCTAACGGTGGAAATTTTTGAAAATTCCAAAATTTCAAACAGATATTGCAAACGATATATCTATATTAGAAATTTCAAATTTTGGGGATTGAATGTGAAGGAGACGAAATTTCCACTTCCAACAATGAGTCGATTTCTTAGACCCAGGGAGGGTGGAAAAACGGAAATTTTTTCTTTTAGCAGATACTTTTTTTAACCTAGAGCTAAATGAAACATTTGTTTTTGGGTTAGATAGAAACTGATTGAATAGAATAAGATTAGCACTTTCGGAATCTTTCAAAACCCACAATTGCGCCCTCTAACGGTGGAAAATTTTTCAAATTCCGAAATTTTGAACTTTTATTCCAAACGTTGTATACATGCCAAAAATTTGAAAATTTTAATGGTGGAAATGAAGTGTTCGTTGGCAACAATGAACTGACCTAGATTGGGAGGGAAAACGCGACCGGTTTTTGTTTAAAAAGATATTTTTTTTATTTTGAGAGATAATATAAAAAACTTTTAAATTGGATAAGTATTAATGAACTGTTACGATTTGCACTTTCCGTAGGGGTGGCTCAGTCGGTAGCGCGCCAGGCTCGTAATCTGTAGTTCCCAGGTTCGAGTCCCAGCTGGGTCAGCGTTGAGATTTATCTCCGCAAAATTTCCCCGCCCTGCCCACGGTCAGTAGGGGACACCGATGGGCTTGAAAAGGCCGCCGTCCCTCGGATGGGACGTTAAGCCGTGGCCCCGTGAGAGGGAGAGACATACCCTGTGCACGTTAAAGGACACGCTGGATGGGCTTGACGGGAGGCTGCCATCTGTCTCCCAACAGCTGTTCCAGTGGGTCCCCTCCCCCAACCTTCGCTGAGCCTTCGGGGTCCTTGTGGCCTGGCCATTTAGCACATGCTGTGCAAAAAAGTGTCGCTCAGAGGTAAAACAATCCAATCCAAAGCACTTTCCGAATATTCCAAAAGTTATATGGCGCCCTCTAAAGGTGTCGTCGTCGTCGTCGTCGTCATCATCATCATCATCATCATCAAGCAGCCATGGGCTACGGAGGTCCAACCAGACCGTGCAATTTAGTTCTCCAAGCAAGTCTATCCTGAGCTACATCTACTGCATCTGGCCACTGCACACCAATTCTAACAAAGTCTTGTTTGACATTGTCTGCCCACCGCATCCTAGGTCTCCCCTTCTTTCTGAGGCCTTTAGGCACACTGTTCATAACCCTATTCGCCAATCTATAATTATTCATACGGGCAACATGGCCAAACCAACGGAGTCTCTCTCTGCAAAATATGCTGCTTGAAGGAGGTTGCAAACTCCTTTGCCTAACCTCATCATTAGTTACAAAGTTAAACCACCTAATGCCCAAGATACTGCGTAAGCATCTGGAATCAAAAGCATCTAGTTTCCTGTTATCTTGTTTACAAAGTGTCCAAGTTTCACTACCATAACTAACCCTAGAAAGAACCAAACTATTATACAGTCTAATTTTAGTCTTTAGGTGTATACGCCTATTTCTCCATACTCTCCATAGATTCTTAAAAGTCCCGGCAGCAATTCCTATTCGTCTGTTAATCTCATGCCGCACATCACCATTATCTGTTACATAGCTCCAAAGATAATTAAACTGTGACATCTGCTCAAGACCGCAACCATTCAGATTAACTGAATCACAGCCTGCCTGACCAATTTTCATCACTTTAGTTTTCTCTCTGTTTATAACCAAACCTACTCTACTACCAGTCTCATCAACAGCTCGAATGAAAGAGTTCACCTCATCAACATCATTTGCCAAAAGGGTTAAATCATCAGCATAATCTAAATCAGAAATTTTCGTATCTCCAGCCCATTTAAGGCCAAAATCTTTCCCTTGAAGTGAATTTCGCATAACATAATCAATAACCAAACTGAAGAGAAAAGGAGACAAAATGCACCCTTGTCGAACACCAGAAATAATGCTAAACCAATTGCTACAAGCCTTACCAACTCTCACACACGACTCAGTGTTATTATAGAGAGCTTCCATTAAGTTAACTAACTTCTCTGATATACCATATGATTTCACAATCAACCACAAATATGATGATCAACAGAGTCGAAAGCCTTTTTGAAATCAACAAAGCTAGCAACCAAAGGTTTCTGAAACTCTAAACATTTCTCAAGAATCTGCCTAAGTGAAAATATCTGATCTACACATCCCCTACCACTTCTGAATCCACATTGCTCATTACGCAATTGCCTGTCAACCAGATTCTTAATTCTATTAAGCACAGTCATGGAAAGAACGTTCCCTGGAACAGAGAGTAGGCTGATACCCCTACAGTTATCACAAGAACTGCGATCATCTTTTTTGAAAATAGGGATAACAATAGCTCTGGTAAAATCCTTAGGAACCATGCCTTTATCATAAAAGATATTCAGAATTTCAGTCATCCAAGTGGTAACCGAAACATTTCCAGCTCTAAGCATTTCTGTAGTAATTTCATCTACCCCTGGGGATTTATGAAGTTTAAGTTTAGAAACAGCCAAGATAACTTCAGACTGTATAGGACCAACATTAAAGCCAGTAATGCGTCTATCTTCAGAACAAAAATTGGGAGTAGAACTAACCACATTGTTTAGGACATCACTGAAATGCTCAGCCCACCTAGCCATGACAGAATCCTCACCTTCTATAACCTTACTTTGGTTATCCTTCAATCCTTGTATGCCTGTCCGTTTTCTACCACATAAAACATTAACTATCTGGTACAGCTCTCTGCTGTTGTGCTGTCTAACTGCTTCCACGGCTTTGTCAGCCAAACCATCAAGCCAAAGATTCTTATAAGCAGCTAACTGATCTTTTACACGTTTATTACGTTCTCTGTAATGCTTTCTATTAGGACTAGTAGGGTATTGATTAAGAACATTCCTGCAGTTCTTTCTTTCCGAAATATGCTCAAGTGCCTTATCACTCAGATAATTCTATCTCTTCTGCTCCTTTTTTCCTAAAAGAGTACTGTTAGTGTCCAAAAAAGTCTGTTTAAAATGATCCCATTCTTCCTCAACTTCAGTAGTAAGCATACTATGACTGTCATAATGACTAAGTAACCTATCATGGTAAGCTTTGGCTATAACTGGGTCTTTCAGAGCTTCAGTATTAAAAGCAAATTTTTTAACCCTAGCACAACACTTTTTAAGTTTAAGTTGCAAGACACTTTTAACAAGGTAATGGTCAGATCCAATTTCATTTCCCCTATATTCCCTGGTATTTCTAACAGAACTAGCCCATTTACTGTTAATTAATATATAATCAATCATATTCCTATTAGCAGCCCATCAGGTTATTATTATTTATTAGCAGCCCATCAGGTGAAACCCATGTGTACTTATGTATGTCGCGGTGTTTGTAATATGTGTTAGTTATTCTGAAACCATTGAGTTTACTTACCTGTAGGAGACGTTGCCCATTGCCATTGCAGCTACCAATACCAAAAGGGCCAATCACCCCTCCCCAAAGGTCAGAGTCAGTACCAACTTTGGCATTGAAGTCACCAAGAACAAGGGTAATATCTCCTTTCTTGACAGAATTCAAAATATCCTGAAGTTGTTCATAAAACCTATCCTTCTCATCCTCATCGGCATCCTCAGTGGGGGCATAACAGCAGATAACATTCAGGTCTTTAACGCTTGTCTGAAATTTTGCTGCAAGAAACCTTTCATTAATGCACTCATATCCTACAAGAGCATCACTAGTGTGTCTGCTGAGAAGCAGACCCACGCCTTGGTGATGCTTATTGTCATCCCTCCCTGAAAAGAGAAATTTAAGATTATTTTTAAGAATCTGACCTTTATCTGTCCATCTGGTCTCTTGCAAGCCGAGAATATCTAAATTATAATGGTGACATTCTTGTGTGACGACATCAAGAGAAAAAGCTCTGTGCAGAGTCCTCACATTCCAACTACCTATGGAGAGAAAATGGTTAGTGGGATGTTTAAAGAAACTATGTTTATTGAGAGAGGGAATGCCGACAATATCAAACAGCCCCCTAATCGCAGACATGGGGCAAAGACCAGTTCCCCCACCACTAAAGGCTGAAGCCATCTACACTGGAAGACTTCCTCCAATGTAGAATTTGACGATGCCAATAGAAGCAAAGAGTTCAGGTGCCTGCGATGACCTCTGCTCAGGATTTATCCACCAGCTGATAAACATATCCTGTGAATCTATTCACTTGGGGCTGTTAACCCACAAACAAACAGAAAACACAGCGGAAGATTTTCCCTCCACAGAAGCCCACCAGTGCAGCAAAATCAGGATCCATAATCAAGCTCAGAGCCATATATCTGTCCAGTCCAGTGGGTTTATGTGGTCAGCACCAAGACCCTGTGTGGTTGACCACTCCTCAGCAGGGTAGAAAAAAAAGAAAAGTAGCCATAGTTGTCCAGATCAGTAGGCCACACTAATCAGGCATCCCTCTACTTCCGTTCACTTCCACAAGAGAGTATCTCTTTTGAAAGGTACTAACGGTCCGCACCACGAGAAGGCGGGGTCGGACATTAGGTGCTACGCCTGGCCGTTGCTACGCCTGGCCGGTTCTACGCATCATCACAGGGGATTGGCGCATAGCTCTCCTTCCAGTGACTACCTAGCTACCATTTACAGACCATAAAGGTGTAAATTTCATAAATTCCAAAATTTTAAACGACTATTGCAAACGATGTATTTACGCTAAAAATCTGAAATTTTGGTGATGGAATGTGAACTCCACGTTTCCACTGAGAGCAAGGGCTTGACCCCTTATCTCCAGGGGTGGAGGAAAACAACAATTTTTAAAGTGATAATTAGAAAACCTTTTTTCTAGTTGGATTGGTACTAATGAAATATTTCAATTCGCACTTTTTAAATCCTTAAATAATTTTAATTTTCGTCGTTATAGGTCACTAAATTTGGAAACGGTAGAATTCCACCTTTTCTCAGAGGGGTCTGAGAAAAGCAAGTATTTCAAATTTAAGAAATAAAAGACAAATGCTTTTTATGTTGTACTAATGAGTTGCTACTCTTTGCATTTCCTCCTCTCGTTCAGTAACTGAAATGAAGACTTTTAAGGAGTGGAAAAGTAGGTAAAAGGAAAACTTCATTCTCTCTTAAAACGAGATTCCCATATGCGCCAGAGGCGATATGCGTTCTTCTAGTTAATAGATTGGTAAATCTTTTTCAGAACAAAATGCATGGTCAAAAAAGTGCGTTGTCATACATAAGAGCAGTGAGTTGAGCTGGAAAACAAACATACCTTGGTCTCTTAATCCCTTAAAACAAAGTTTGCCTGATAATTTCAACAGAATCTCCCCTCCCCCCCAAAAAACATGTATGTTTATAGAAAAACACTTTCTCCATAGTACCAATTAGCACAACTTCAAATCCAGATATTTCAAACCCAATTTCAGAAAAGAGGTGATTTAACCATTCGTCTCTTTGACTTTTTTTAAACTGACAATAACAAATGCAGTTTATACAGTTGTTAAAAGCGTAGTGGAAATGATAAATACAGCAAACATTGCATAACTTTTTAATTTATGATAGTTGAAATTCCGATTTGGACATTCCATCATAGACCACCATTCGAGTTCTCTGTCACAAACCAAAAACATTTTACTACACGGGAACATTTTGTTCGACCAATTGCCTTCCATATTGATGAAAAAAGAGACTTTCCCTCATCCCTGTTCAAGGCGGGAGTTGGCTCAGTTAATTAATGCGCCAGGCTTGTAATCTGAAGTTTCCAGGTTCGAGTGCCAACTTGCCAGGATTGAGATTGACCTCCGGTGACACTTATTCTGCCCTCGATGAGAAAAGAGACATCGACGGTCTTGGAAAGGCCGCCGTCCGTCGGATGGGACATTAAACCACGACAGGAGAGCCATTCTTAATGCACGGTAAAGTACATGCTGGATGGTTTTGAAGAAAGGCCTCCATCTGTCTCCTAACAGCTACTTAATGGATTCCCCTTCTACAACGTTTTTTGGGTTGGGTTGTTTTACCTCTGAGAGGCACTTTTTTGTACACCATGGGCTAAATGGCCAGATCACATGGACCCCGAAGGCTAAGAGAAGGTTGGGGGCGGGACCCACTGGAACAGCTGTTGGGAGACAGATGGTAGCCTCCCGTCAAGGCCATCCAGCGTGTTCTTTAACGTGCATAGGGTATGTCTCTCCCTCTCACGGGGCCACGGCTTAACGTCCCATCCGACGGACGGCGGCCTTTCCAAGCCCATCGGTGTCCCCTACTGACCGTGGGCAGGGCGGGGAATTTTGCGGAGATAAATCTCAACGCTGACCCAGCTGGGACTCGAACTGGGAACTACAGATTACGAGCCTGGCGCGCTACCGACTGAGCCACCCCCGCCCCACAACGTTTTTTCAGCCCTTGGTGGTCTTTCTGACCATTTAGCCCAATGTTTCCCAAAGTGGGCGATACCGCCCCCTGAGAGGAGCGCTGGAACGACCCAGGGGGTCGGTAGTAGCCTCGGGTGCAATTCGGGGCGGTGGAAGCAAGAAAGAAGGGAAGATAAGAAATTTTTGAAAAACCGTTCGTACATGTTTCATCTGTTGTGCAACATAGAGTTAGAGTCGTAGTGATTACTTTATTTTCCAAATAAACACGTAAAATACAAGTTATAACCGATCAGTGGTCAAGTCCGCCAACAGGTCTTATCAAGCAAATGTCGGCAGGCGGGCGTGTCGCGCAATGTCAAGTCCAGCATGGATCGGCAGGAATATGTGCATCTTTCTGTTTGTTCGCTTAAAGAAGGTAGATTTCCAAGGGGCGCTGAGAAATTTTTTTTTCTGAAAAGGGGGTGGTAGGAAAAATAAGTTTGGGAACCTCTGATTTAACCCATTGTGCGCAAAACGCTCAAAGTTAAAACAATTCAAACCTTATCCTAGTTCGAACCCAGGTCTCTTTCCACCTCAGCCAAACACGCTAACCACGCTGCGATGTCTTTTGCAAATGGTAAAATCTTGTTTCAAAGGAAGTTCCATGTAATGCTCCTTAGACACAAAATGAGGCCCAAATATGTATCGGAGTCTCGATGGCACAAGACAGCATGCAATGGATTGGTAAACATCACTTTCAAGTACAGTCGCTCAAAAAAGTATCCGAACACTATGGTTGATTACAGAATTCAAAAAAAATATCTGGCAACGATTTTTTTTAGAAATCAGTGATCTGACAACCTTCGTGTCACGTGATTATAGAATTCAGGAAAAATATCTGGAGCGTGTACAGCAACTGTACACGCTCCAGTTACCTGGCAACCTTCGTGTCACGTGACACGAAGGTTGCCAGATCTCTAATTTCTGGAAACGAAAAATATCTGTCAACGATTTTTTTAGATATTATAATATCTAAATATAATATCTATAATAATATCTAAAAAAATCGGTGCCAGATATTTTTTCTGAATTCTGTAATCAACCATAGTGTTCGGATACTTTTTTGAGCGACTATACGTTTCATATACTGGCGACAAAAGATACTGCAAAATCAAATAATTTGCACAAGCGCAAAAGAAAAACAGCGAAAATTTTATAACCTTTTTAGGAAAAGGAATGCAAAATTTTATTTGACAAAAACTAGGAGCTAATGGAAAAAAACTTCGGGAAGCTTCGAATTTATTTCTTCTGACTTCTATCAGGTTTCGGTTTGCAAACGAGATCTTCAAAGCGCGTCTTCATCCTAAATTGTTGTCTCGAGAGGATGATTATTTCGAGATTCACTCTCGTTCATTCACGAAATTTCCAGAAAACGCGCCACGCCAATTGCTGCGATGCATTCGTTGCCACTTCGAATAATAGGAAAAACATTTTGATTAAATAAAGGAGAGCAGCACCTCCAGGGAGAGAATCTGGAGCTATTTTGAAGCGTGGAGGCTGGCACGCATGATTCGGCCTCTGAGCATTGCCACACAGAAAGCGGTTTAGCGCTATTAACGTT
This sequence comes from Ryuthela nishihirai, assembly GCA_038380435.1. Taxonomy (NCBI): domain Eukaryota; kingdom Metazoa; phylum Arthropoda; class Arachnida; order Araneae; family Heptathelidae; genus Ryuthela; species Ryuthela nishihirai. Next base: position 56,257,462 of record JAWZYU010000012.1, read on the forward strand.
TCAAACTTTCTGGGTTCATTAAAACAAACCCATCACCTATTACAGGGGTGGCCCCGCACACAATTGGAGCGTGCATAGCTTCTTGGAATGGCTTTGTTTCAAGACGCCAGAAAAGTTAGAAACGTTTGTGACGCTATAAAACATTGAAAGCATTTTCTGTGTGGCCGCTCTCTTCGAGTTGCGTGCTGCTGAGTTGGGAAACTTTCCCTTTCAATTAATGCAGCTGAAAAATGGGAGAAAATTGAAGTGGGAAGCAGGGGGGGGGGGGGGCGAAAATGAAAAGAAGGAACTAGAAGCAATTCTCACATCATTTCTAGCACGCGTTTCTAAAGATGCCGTTATGCAGGCTGAAGATGGGTGTCGTCTGCCTTTCTGGGGCAGAAGATAATCCAATCCGTGCAGTCGACAAAGAGTAGAAAATGAATGATGAAAGATGGAAAAAGTTTATAGATGGGTTTACGAGGAAGGAAGAGGAAATAATTGGATCATTACGAGATGATCATGGTGATGGGGAAACAATTCAGGATTTATTTCGATTACGATGACAAAAATCTCTTTCATGGCTTGGCAGACGATGAAGGAAAAGCAAATAGATTTTCAAGACTTCAGTTCCAGTGGTTGGCAACAACTGACGGTTTAATCTCCGGAAGTCTCTGAGATCAGAATTGATGGCGGATTGGATGGGATGCTCGCAGAGGATTCTGTCCTTTGGATGAAACACCAAGCTGTGATCCATGATGGAAAGAAACAGTTAAAGATTTCAGTTGCCACCTAAGAAGTGGGGTTTTTGTCACTTATTATCTCATTCTACAATAAAAGCAAATTCCACTTAGAGGTAAAAAACGGTAATCCAACTCCTTCACTGGTAATTTATTATACGTTTGACTTACAACATTTCATTAAATATCTGCTGTTGGCCGCATAACTTACACCGAGAGCCAAAACGTTATGACCAGCGCGTCTTTATGCAAATCGAAGCAACTGCAGGTAAACGACGTCGCATGTGAAGGAAACGAAACGGTATAAATAACACCTGATACTGAGCTCTGTTAATTAATATTATTCTTGTTCTTCAGATGGGAAAGGCAGCGGGTTGGGTTGTTTTACCTCTGAGCGGCACTTTTTTGCACACCATGGGCTAAATGGCCAGGTCACATGGACCCCGAAGGCTCAGAGAAGGTTGGGGGAGGGGACCCACTGGAATAGCTGTTGGGAGACAGATGGTAGCCTCCCGTCAAGGCCATCCAGCGTGTTCTTTAACGTGCACGGGGTATGGTTCTCCCACACACGGGGCCACGGCTTAACGTCCCATCCGACGGACGGCGGCCTTTCCAAGCCCATCGGTGTCCCCTACTGACCGTGGGCAGGGCGGGGAATTCTGCGGAGATAAATCTCTACGCTGACCCAGCTGGGACTCGAACCTGGGAACTACAGATTTCGAGCCTGGCGCGCTATCGACTGAGCCACCCCCGCCCCGAAAGGCAGTGGACTTAAGTGAATTTGACCGGATTTTGGCCATCTTGGAAATGCTCTGACTGGGTTAGAACATTTCCGAGACGGCACAGTCAGAGCATTTTCGAGGCGGTAAGGTTTGTGGGGTACTCACTGTCAGCCGTGGTTAGTCCCTTCAAAAAGTGGTCCAAGGAGGGGAAAAACCAGCAACCACTGGCAAGATGTGAGCCGACCATGGCTCATCGATGCTAGAGGCAAGCGAAGGCTATCCCATATGGTACGAGCAGAGAAGGGATACTGAGGCGCAACTCGCCCTATTTTGAATTCTAGTGATGGGAGTAATGACCCTGATGGAAATGGCGCTGCGTAGCCGCAGGCCATGCTTAGTGCCCATACAAACCTCGGTTCACCATCGTAAGCACCTACAATGGGCACAAGAGCATCAAAATTCGACCTTGAATGATTGGAAGTAGGTCATCTGGTCTGATGAATCTCGTTTCCTGTTGTACCATGTAGATGGCCGGGTACGTGTGCGTCGTTACTTGTGGAAGTGTTGTCACCAGAATGCACTGTGGGACAAAAACAAGCCGGCGGAGAAGTGTAATGCTTTGGACAATGTTCTGCTGGGAAACCCTGGGTCCAGTCATTCATGTGCAGGAAACTGTGACGTCTACCACCTATCTAAATATCATTGCAAATCAGATACATCCTTTCATGGCAACGGTATTTCCCCCTAGTAGTGCCTTTTTTCAGCAGAATAATGCGCCATGCCACACTGCCTGTATTGTCTGAGAATGGTTCACGGCACATGAGGAAGACTTCCAGGTTTTGTCCTGGACTCCAAATTCCTCAGACATCAATCCAATCGAGCATCTGTGGTTCGTGTTGGAACAGCATATCCGATCTGCGGTGGCTCAACCACGTAACGTAGAAGAATTAAAGGATCTGCTGGTAACGTGTTGGCACCAGATACAACAAGACACCTTTAGAAATCTTGTAGCGACCATGCCTCAATGGGTAAGAGCTGTTTTGGTGGTACGTGGAGGACTAACACCATATTAAGCAGGTGGTCATTATGTTTTGGCTCTTCGATGTTGTAGTGACCGAGCCGAACAGGAGAGAGAGATGATGTAATTAGTTCTTAATTCACTTTGGTGAAACTCACAGATTCGCGGGTTTTTACGCACGTGCCACTGTATGCCTTTGAAGAAACTGGTGTTGAATGAAGAATAACAATGGTCCATCAATTACTGCACGTGAGTTATATAGGGACAACAGAATTTTTATTCACACTATATACAGCTACATTCTGGGAATGAATTCCACTCCGTGGGGGTCAGTAGGGGACACCAATGGGCTTGTAAAGGCCGCTGTCTGTCGGATGGGACGTTAAGCCGTGGTCCGTGTGCGGGAGAGACATACCCTGTGCACGTTAAAGAACACGCTGGATGGCCTTGACGAGAGGCTACCATCTGTCTCCCAACAGCTGTTCCAGTGGGTCCCCTCCCCCAACCTTCTCTGAGCCTTCGAGATCCATGTGACTTGGCCATTTAGCCCATGGTGTGCAAAAAAGTGCCGCTCAGGGGTGAAACAACCCAACCCACTCCGTGGGCCTTTGCTGCTTCACACTGTAGTTCTTTCTGAATCCACAAAAGTACTATCAATTTCACCGCTCAACTCCGTGAGCCTTTGCTGCTTTGCTACTGCAAATATTACTAAAATGAGGTGGAGAATCGCACACTCTGAAATTTCTCACTTTACAGATCTCAAAAACTTGGTGAAAGGATTTTCCTTTGCCTACAATGCGGCTCCTCCTGAACCACAAGAATAAAAGATAAGATTCTCCAAGAATCTGGATTCCTTCTTGGAATCGCATCCTGACTTCAAGGGTTAATTTGAGAAAGGCAGCATCCTTTTGACACGTGTCAACGCGACCTCTTCACTTGACAGCTAATGCACAGACTAAAGCTTTGAATCTCCCGCCTAGCCTACTCGCTGCACTAGCGCCTTCGGCTAGTCGTTTACAACCATAAATTACTTCTCGCATTGATTCTTAAAACAAGCAGCAAGCTTCAGACCCGTAAACAACAACAGTGAGTCATCCCAGCACAAACATTTCCAAGAACACATAAAATATATACAACAGTAAAATATAACAAAAATATACAATAAATAAATAAATATAAAATTTGAGGGACATGGCACGCCCCTTCTTCAAAGAGTTTTATCAGTTTTTATGAGACTTATTAAACTCAGCCTCTTTGTCACTGGAATTTCTTTAACCTCTTCAAGGCAATTGAGCCATGAATGTCCCCACTGGAAGATTGTCCAGTTAATCAAATATAGTGTTCAAACGTCTAATGTCACTCAGAAGTAATTAACTTGATTTCCTTCAGTGTTGCCTATGGGTGATCTTCCATCACTACCATTTTTGCACTTTCAAGTTGCCAATCCCCTCCACATTGTTCCTCCGAGCCATAACTAACACCCCACCCCCGAATTTCTCCCTAAAGGCAGAGTGCTGTGGTTAATGGCCCTGATCTAGTCGCCAAGAGATTCTCCAGGCACGCTGACCACTGACCTTGGTCCAACGCCTTGCATTGGTGACCCATCGAGGACCCTCTCTTCTTGTCTTCTGGGCATCTGGAAGTCTGTTACTTCCTCGATAATTACAGGCTATCCTCCGCACCTTATGTCTCATCTTACAATTCTTACTTTTCATTATGAATCCGCAAGTACAATTATCTTCAAACGCTATTGACACTTGTTTTGTTACAGCCTTGCTCCCCCTCTTAATATGCTTTCAATTCCTTCTCTTATTACATTTTATCGAGCCTCTATGTTTCTTATTCTGCCTCATGCGGCAAATTCCTTCCGTCCTTTCAAAACAGACGTCCATCGTATTTTCTTTACAATCCATTTCATTACCTTTGCTGATTACGGTATCACAATCAATCGCTCTACCAGGAAAATCCTTATCAAAATACATATTAATCTCATCCTTCTGACATTTAATTTTCTCGCCATCTATACCATTACACACTTTGCCCTCAATCAAGCCACTAGGCTCTATATTTCTTTCACTGAGATTAATATCATTATTACCAACCTTCTCCTCATCGGGTATCTTGTTCGATATTTTACATTTATACTTCAGAGAAATACTTTCTTAATTAAATTTAGCCACAGCCCTATTACATAAATCCTTGTTTAAATCTATCTTATATTCAACCTTCTCATCTTTAATTTTATCACTCTCTACCTTAATTTTGCTCTCAATTAAATCATTAATCTGTAACTCTCTTTCTCTGATAATAATACTTTTCCTATCAGCTATAGCAAAATTCCCCGCCCTGCCCACGGTCAGTAAGGGACACCGATGGGCTTGGAAAGGCCGCCGTCCGTCGGATGGGACGTTAAGCCGTGGCCCCGTGTGCGGGAGAGACATACCCTGTGCACGTTAAAGAACACGCTGGATGGCCTTGACGGCAGGCTACCATCTGTCTCCCAACAGCTGTTCCAGTGGGTCCCCTCCCCCAACCTTCTCTGAGCCTTCGGGGTCAATGTGACCTGGCCATTTAGCCCATGGTGTGCAAAAAAGTGCCGCTCAGAGGTAAAACAACCCAAACCAACCCTATCAGCTATCTCCTTATCGGATACCTTATAAAATATTTCACACTCATTTTTCAGGGAAATATTTACTCTATCAAATGTAGCCACATCTCTACTACATAAATCCTTACTTAAATCTAACTTATTCTTCTGACATTTAATCTTCTCATTTAATCTTCTCATTCTCTACATAATTATTTATTCTACTCTTAACGAAGTTTCTGAGTCCTAAATTTCTTTCTCTGATAATACCATTCTTACTATCACCTTTTTCCTTATCAGGTATCTTACCAAATATTTCCCACTTATTACTTAGAGAGATATTTTCTTTACTGAATGTAGCAACTTCTCTACCACATAAATCCTTACTTACATCTATCTTAATCTCATCCTTCCGACATTTAATTTTCTGACTCTTTACACTATTATCTAATTCGCTCTCAGCGAAATCACTAAGTTCTAAAACTTTCTCTCTGATAATAATACTTTTTTTCATCACCTATCTATTCGTCAGATACCTTATCGAATATTTCACATTTATTATTTAGAGAAATACTTCTTTCAGTAAATTTACGCACTTCATTCTCTACCTTAAATTTAATTACATTGTCGTTCACCTCGTTCGTACCATTCACCTCATTATCAAGGACATTGGTGTCAACGTGGAAACCCTTTACCGGAAAAATACTCCGATCTTTCCAATCCGCCTTTCTAATGGTTCTGCCAGCTGCATTAGGCCCAAACCTGATTTCACCAGAAATCTTTTTACCTACTAGCTTCTCATCATTATCAAACTTAAGAAACTTCGAGCAACCTTTGACATAGCCTCATCATTAACTTTTCTGCTGGCTCGTACATCGCCACATTCATTACTCCCCTCCAAGGAACTGACCCCATGACTCTTAATAATACCTACAGTATTATCTAATACTTTTCTCGTAGTACCTTTAGATTTATCATACCATTTTTCCTTCTCAGGCATAAAATTACTCTCATTAAAGCAAGAATTACCACTTTTCATAAACACTTTACTTTTATTATTGTTCTTACTAATCTCATTAACCTTACTCTGACTATCAGAGTAATTGCTACCTCGTGCATTACCTGCATTAAACTTTTGAAGCTTATTCAAACTTATCAGATTATCCTCAGAATCACTCACACAGCTAAATTTTAACTTCTGCTGGAAGTTATCTTTACTGGAAATTTTAACAAAGTTATCACCTCCGTTTTCTACTTTCGTCTTACCTTCGACATAACTCATATATTCTTCCTCTTGCCAAGCTAACTCCCTAGCGATTTCTTCTCTCTCCCTAGCTATTTCTTCTCTCTCCCTAGCTATTTCTTCTCTCTCCCTAGCTATTTCTCCTCTCCTCCTAGCTCATTCTTCTCTCCCCCTAACTATTTCTTCTATCTTTCTCTTATGTTCCATTTCCAATCTCCTTTCTTCCCTATCTCTTTCTTCCCCCTCTCCTTCTTCTTTCCTTGTCTTATATTTCCTATCTCTTTCTTCTTTCATTCTCTTATATCCTTTCCTAGCTATTTCTTCTCTCTCCCTAGCTATTTCTCCTCTCCTCCTAGCTCATTCTTCTCTCCCCCTAGCTATTTCTTCTATCTTTCTCTTATATTCCATTTCCAATCTCCTTTCTTCCCTATCTCTTTCTTCCCTTTCTCCTTCTTCTTTATTTGTCTTATATTTCCTATCTCTTTCTTCTTTCATTCTCTTACATCCTTCCCTAACTCTTTCTTCTCTCTCCCTAGCTATTTCTTCTCTCTCCCTAGCTATTTCTTCTCTCTCCCTAGCTATTTCTCCTCTCCTCCTAGCTCATTCTTCTCTCCCCCTAACTATTTCTTCTATCTTTCTCTTATGTTCCATTTCCAATCTCCTTTCTTCCCTATCTCTTTCTTCCCCCTCTCCTTCTTCTTTCCTTGTCTTATATTTCCTATCTCTTTCTTCTTTCATTCTCTTATATCCTTTCCTAGCTATTTATTCTCTCTCCCTAGCTATTTCTCCTCTCCTCCTAGCTCATTCTTCTCTCCCCCTAGCTATTTCTTCTATCTTTCTCTTCTATTCCATTTCCAATCTCCTTTCTTCCCTATCTCTTTCTTCCCCCTCTCCTTCTTCTTTCCTTGTCTTATATTTCCTATCTCTTTCTTCTTTCATTCTCTTGTATACTTTCCTAGCTATTTATTCTCTCTCCCTAGCTATTTCTCCTCTCCTCCTAGCTCATTCTTCTCTCCCCCTAGCTATTTCTTCTATCTTTCTCTTATATTCCATTTCCAATCTCCTTTCTTCCCTATCTCTTTCTTCCCCCTCTCCTTCTTCTTTCCTTGTCTTATATTTCCTATCTCTTTCTTCTTTCATTCTCTTACATCCTTCCCTAACTATTTCTTCTTTCTCCCTAGCTATTTCTCCTCTCCTCCTAGCTCATTCTTCTCTCCCCCTAGCTATTTCTTCTATCTTTCTCTTATGTTCCATTTCCAATCTCCTTTCTTCCCTATCTCTTTCTTCCCCCTCTCCTTCTTCTTTCCTTGTCTTATATTTCCTATCTCTTTCTTCTTTCATTCTCTTATATACTTTCCTAGCTATTTCTTCTTTCTCCCTAGCTATTTCTCCTCTCCTCCTAGCTCATTCTTCTCTCCCCCTAGCTATTTCTTCTATCTTTCTCTTATGTTCCATTTCCAATCTCCTTTCTTCCCTATCTCTTTCTTCCCCCTCTCCTTCTTCTTTCCTTGTCTTATATTTCCTATCTCTTTCTTCTTTCATTCTCTTATATCCTTTCCTAGCTATTTCTTCTCTCTCCCTAGCTATTTCTCCTCTCCTCCTAGCTCATTCTTCTCTCCCCCTAGCTATTTCTTCTATCTTTCTCTTATATTCCATTTCCAATCTCCTTTCTTCCCTATCTCTTTCTTCTCCCTCTCCTTCTTCTTTCCTTGTCTTATATTTCCTATCTCTTTCTTCTTTCATTCTCTTACATCCTTCCCTAACTATTTCTTCTTTCTCCCTAGCTATTTCTCCTCTCCTCCTAGCTCATTCTTCTCTCCCCCTAGCTATTTCTTCTATCTTTCTCTTATGTTCCATTTCCAATCTCCTTTCTTCCCTATCTCTTTCTTCCCCCTCTCCTTCTTCTTTCCTTGTCTTATATTTCCTATCTCTTTCTTCTTTCATTCTCTTATATCCTTTCCTAGCTATTTATTCTCTCTCCCTAGCTATTTCTCCTCTCCTCCTAGCTCATTCTTCTCTCCCCCTAGCTATTTCTTCTATCTTTCTCTTCTATTCCATTTCCAATCTCCTTTCTTCCCTATCTCTTTCTTCCCCCTCTCCTTCTTCTTTCCTTGTCTTATATTTCCTATCTCTTTCTTCTTTCATTCTCTTGTATCCTTTCCTAGCTATTTATTCTTTCTCCCTAGCTATTTCTCCTCTCCTCCTAGCTCATTCTTCTCTCCCCCTAGCTATTTCTTCTATCTTTCTCTTATATTCCATTTCCAATCTCCTTTCTTCCCTATCTCTTTCTTCCCCCTCTCTTTCTTCTTTCCTTGTCTTATATTTCCTATCTCTTTCTTCTTTCATTCTCTTACATCCTTCCCTAACTATTTCTTCTCTCTCCCTAGCTATTTCTCCTCTCCTCCTAGCTCATTCTTCTCTCCCCCTAGCTATTTCTCCTCTCCTCCTAGCTCATTCTTCTCTCCCCCTAGCTATTTCTTCTATCTTTCTCTTATGTTCCATTTCCAATCTCCTTTCTTCCCTATCTCTTTCTTCCCCCTCTCCTTCTTCTTTCCTTGTCTTATATTTCCTATCTCTTTCTTCTTTCATTCTCTTATATACTTTCCTAGCTATTTCTTCTTTCTCCCTAGCTATTTCTCCTCTCCTCCTAGCTTATTCTTCTCTCCCCCTAGCTATTTCTTCTATCTTTCTCTTATATTCCATTTCCAATCTCCTTTCTTCCCTATCTCTTTCTTCCCCCTCTCCTTCTTCTTTCCTTGTCTTATATTTCCTATCTCTTTCTTCTTTCATTCTCTTGTATACTTTCCTAGCTATTTATTCTCTCTCCCTAGCTATTTCTCCTCTCCTCCTAGCTCATTCTTCTCTCCCCCTAGCTATTTCTTATATCTTTCTCTTATATTCCATTTCCAATCTCCTTTCTTCCCTATCTCTTTCTTCCCCCTCTCCTTCTTCTTTCCTTGTCTTATATTTCCTATCTCTTTCTTCTTTCATTCTCTTATATCCTTTCCTAGCTATTTCTTCTCTCTCCCTAGCTATTTCTCCTCTCCTATTAGCTAATTCTTCTCTCCCCCTAGCTATTTCTTCTATCTTTCTCTTATAGTCCATTTCCAATCTCCTTTCTTCCCTATCTCTTTCTTCCCCCTCTCCTTCTTCTTTCCTTGTCTTATATTTCCTATCTCTTTCTTCTTTCATTCTCTTATATCCTTTCCTAGCTATTTCTTCTCTCTCCCTAGCTATTTCTCCTCTCCTCCTAGCTCATTCTTCTCTCCCCCTAGCTATTTCTTCTTTCTCTTATATTCCATTTCCAATCTCCTTTCTTCCCTATCTCTTTCTTCCCCTTCTCCTTCTTCTTTCCTTGTCTTATATTTCCTATCTCTTTCTTCTTTCACATTCTTACATCCTTCCCTAACTCTTTCTTCTCTCTCCCTAGCTATTTCTTCTCTCTCCCTAGCTATTTCTCCTCTCCTCCTAGCTAATTCTTCTCTCCCCCTAGCTATTTCTTCTATCTTTCTCTTATATTCCATTTCCAATCTCCTTTCTTCCCTATCTCTTTCTTCCCCTTCTCCTTCTTCTTTCCTTGTCTTATATTTCCTATCTCTTTCTTCTTTCATTCTCTTACATCCTTCCCTAACTCTTTTTTCTCTCTCCCTAATTATTTCTTCCATCCTTCTCTTATGTTCCATTACCTCCCTTCTTTCTTCCCTATCTCTTTCTTCTTTCTCTCTTTGGTATTTCATCTCCACCTCCGAGACTGATTTCGGACCTGAACCATTCATTTCGACCGGATTCGAACCCCATCCACTAGCACCTTGTTCTACCCCAACATTGCTACCAATACTATCAATTTCAGTAGTTTCCCCACTTTCCCCAGCCTCCATGTGTCTCGTTATTTCATCGCCCTCGTGTAAAAGAGTGTAAAAAAACTCCAAAATCGTGGAAAAATAATCCGTGCAAAAACAGAATTGGGTGTATTTTGATTAAATTTTTTGGACATCCCCTTTACACCGAAGAGCCAAAACGTTATGACCACCTGCCTAATATGATGTTGGCCCTCCACGTGCCACCAAAACGGCTCTTACCCGGCGAGGCATGGACGCTACAAGATTTCTAAAGTTGTCTTGTGGTATCTGGTACCAACACGTTACCAGCAGATCCTTTAATTCTTCTACGTTATGTGGTTGAGCCACCGCAGATCGGATATGCTGTTCCAACACAAACCACAGATGCTCGATTGGATAGAAGTCTGAGGAATGTGGAGGACAGGACAATACCTGGAAGTCTTCCTCATGTTCCGTGAACCATTCTCAGACAATACAGGCAGTGTGGCATGGCGCATTATCCTGCTGAAAGAAGGCACTACTAGAGGGGAATACCGTTGCCATGAAAGGATGTACCTGGTCTGCAATGATGTTTAGGTTGGGTTGGGTTGTTTTACCTCTGAGCGGCACTTTTTTGCACACCATGGGCTAAATGGACAGGTCACATGGACCCCGAAGGCTCAGAGAAGGTTGGGGAAGGGGACCCACTGGAACAGCTGTTGGGAGACAGATGGTAGCCTCCCGTCAAGGCCATCCAGCGTGTTCTTTAACGTGCACAGGGTATGCTCTCCCGCACACGGAACCACGGCTTAACGTCCCATCCAACGGACGGTGGCCTTTCCAAGCCCATCGGTGTCCCCTACTGACCGTGGGCAGGGCGGGGAATTTTGCGGAGATAAATCTCAACGCTGACCCAGCTGGGACTCGAACCTGGGAACTACAGATTACGAGCCTAGTGCGCTACCGACTGAGCCACCCCCGCCCCTGATGTTTAGGTAGGTGGTAGACATCATAGTTTCCTGCATGTGAATGACTGGAACCAGGGTTTCCCAACAGAACTTTGCCCAAAGCACTACACTTCCTTAACAGACTTATTTTTGCCCCACATGCATCCTGGTGCCAACACTTCCCCAAGTAAACGACGCACACGTTCCCGGCCATCCACATGGTGCAACAGGAAACGAGATTCATTGGATCAGACGACCTTCTTCCAATCATTCAAGGTCCAGTTTTGACGCTCTTGTGCCCATTATAGGAGCTTTCGATGGTGAACCGAGGTTAGCATGGGCACTCGGAGCGGCCTGCGACTACACAGGATTTGATGTACTGTGTGTTGTGACACATTACTCCCGTCACCAGCATTCAAATTACGAAGTTGATTCACAGTATCCCTTCTATTGGCTCGTAGCATACAGGATAGCATTTGCTCACTTGTAGCGTCGATGAGCCGTGGTCGACCCACACCTTGCCGGCGGTTCGTGGTTTTTCTCTCCTCAAGACCCCTTTGTGGAGGTACTACCCACGGCTGACCGTGAGCACTCCACAAGACTTGCTGTCTCGGAAATGCTCTGATCCAGTTGTCTTGCCCATTATAATTTGGCCTTTGTCAAACTCACTTAAGTCCTCTGCCTTTCCCATGTGAAGAACAAGAATAACACTGATTAACAGAGCTGAGTATCAGGTGTTATTTATACTGTTTCATGATCTTCACACGCGTCGTCGATTACCTGCAGTTACTTCGATTTGCATAAAGACGCGCTGATCATAATGTTTTGGCTCTTCGGTTGGATTGTTTTACCTCTGAGCGTCACTTTTTTGCACACCATGGGCTAAATGGCCAGGTCACATGGACCCCGAAGGCTCAGAGAAGGTTGGGGGAGAGGACCCACTGGAACAGCTGTTGGGAGACAGATGGTAGCCTCCCGCCAAGGCTATCCAGCGTGTTCTTTAATGTGCACAGGGTATGGCTCTCCAGCACACGGAGCCACGGCTTAACGTCCCATCCGACGGACGGCGGCCTTTCCAAGCCCATCGGTGTCCCCTACAGACAGTGGGCAGGGCGGGGAATTTTGCAGAGATAAATCTCAACGCTGACCCAGCTGGAACTCGAACCTAAGTACAGATTACGAGCCCAGCGCGCTACCGACTGAGCCACCCCCTTGGCTCTTCGGTGTATGTGCGTTTGTTTCTCTACTGACTTGAACATTAATATCTAGGATAACTAAATTAAAGATGGGTTTGTTGAGTAGTGTCGAGTTCCCCGGAAAACGAGACCTACATCTGCACATACAAATAAAATTTGAGTTTTATATTTGGGATAATGTTTCTATTTTGCAATATGACTAGTTCAGCGTTCCTCGGGCTTCAATAAAATGAATCACAGTGTCAAACTTTCAGGCGTATTCCGAACGATTATGTGGACACTCGTTTACCTACAGTGGCAGAAATTTTAAGCTCCCCATAATTCTTCAGGTACATGACCGGTCGGTCCCGAATTTGGTGTGTTAGCCCAACTTGCTTAATGCTGCGAAGGGTTTAGAGATCGGATTTAGGGTCGGGATTCAACTCGCCGCAAGTATCAAAAATCTCTAGGGGGCGCTGCTGTTGCCTACCTTAAGAATGGAGAGTCGAAAGTTATGAATAGATTAGTAGGTTATCGATGACGAGAGTTATCAATGGACAGGTAATATCTGGAGGAGGGCCTAATTTTATGAGATTGGGTTAGGCTGTTTTACCTCTGAGCGGCAATTTTTGCATACAATGGGCTAAATGGACCCCGAAGGCTCAGAGAAAGTTGGGGGAAGGGACCCACTGGAATGGCTGTTGGGAGACAGATGGTAGTCTTCCGTCAAGGCCATCCAGCATGTTCTTTACCGTTCACAGGGTATGACTCTCCCGCACACGGGACAACGCTTTAACGTCCCATCCGACGGACGGCGGCCTTTCCAAGCCCATTGGTGATCCTTACTGACGTGGGCAGGGCGGGGAATTTTGCGGAGAAAAATCTCAACCCTGACCCAGCTAGGCCTCGAACATGGGAACTGCAAATTACGGCCCTGGCGCAATTTTCTGGGATTGAAACATTTACGGTGCACTAAGCGAAGATGAGATGTTGCTGTAGACGAAATTTGATGGTCCTAGCTCTGATCGTCTAGGGTTGGGCTGGGTTGTTTTACCTCTGAGCGGCATTTGTTTTTTGGAACACAATGGGCTAAATGGCCAGGTCACAAGGACCCCTAAGGCTCAGAGAAGGTTGGGGAGATGGGACCCACTGAACAGCTATTAGGAGGAGATGGTAGCCTTCCGACAAGGCTATCTAGTGTGTTCTTTAACGTGCACAGGGTATGGCTCTCCCGCACATGGGACCACGGCTTAACGTCACATCCGACGGATTGCGCCTTTTCAATTCCATCGGTGTCCCCTACTGACCGTGGGCAGGGCGGCAAGTTTTTCGGAGATAAATCCTTCCCTGAGTTATTGTAATTTTTGCGACATGGCTATTTAGCCCATTGTGTGTAAAAAATGTCCCTCAGAGGTAACCCTTTTGATTTGGCCATTGCGGGCACAAAAGCGCCTCTCAGAAGTAAAACAACCAAACCCTAGGTTTATGGTAAATGGACTCCTCGTAAAAAGTCAGTAAATCCTCGATAAAAGTCCCTCCAATCCAAAACATTAGATCCTGTTTTCGCTACTGACGCCCTCTGGTAGCACACCTGTATTGCTATGGTTTCGCCTGCGACGCCAGGGGCGGGGGTGGCTCAGTCGGTAGCGCGCCAGGCTCGTAATCTGTAGTTCCCAGATTCGAGTCCCAGCTGGGTCAGCGTTGAGATTTATCTCCGCAAAATTCCCCGCCCTCCCCACGGTCAGTAGGGGACACCGATGGGCTTGGAAAGGCCGCCGCCCGTCGGATGGGACGTTAAGCCGTGGCCCCGTGTGCGGGAGAGCCATACCCTGTGCACGTTAAAGAACATGCTGGATGGCCTTGACGGGAGGCTACCATCTGTCTCCCAACAGCTGTTTCAGTGGGTCCCATCCCCCAACCTTCTCTGAGCCTTCGGGGTCCATGTGACCTGGCCATTGGTCACATGGACCCTATTCTGTAATCCATGGTACCCTATATTCTGTAATCCATGGTGTGCAAAAAAGTGCCGCTCAGAGGTAAAACAACAACAACAACAACAACTGCGACGCCAGATCAGTTGTTGTCAACGTCTTAACTGTTTCGATAAAAGAAAAATTCCAAAACCGCGCCCGTCTGTCTTTTATTTCTTTCTTGTTACGTATCACGACCTGCTGTTCTGCCACAAATCGCTCCCAAGGGTCTCTTAGCCAGAAGGGGTAGTCGTCGCTTCCGACGGTTAACAATGAGGAAGTTTTCGAAATCGAATTTTCAGCAATTTGAAAAGAGCGATGTTGGAGATCGTTGATTGGCTGATTGAGACTAGAAGTGAACCTTCCAAGCTCTCACCAAAACGAACGACAACGTTTTGCAAATCGAATGAAATTGGATGCGGATTTCTAAGGGGACTTTCTTTACATCTCTGAGCTCAAGGGGAAAGTTAAATCATTTGATCCATCAGCATTTTGATAAACAAAATCTTGATATTCCTGTCTTGCGCTCTGCAGTTTCGGTTACATTTACTAGAGCATAAAATCTCGACTTGGCCATTAAAATGAGAGAATTTCAAATTACAGTCGCTCAAAAAAGTATCCGAACGCTATGGTGTCACGTGACACAAAGTTTGCCAGATCACTAATTTCTAAAAAAAAAAATCTTTGCCAGATATTTTTCCTGATTTCTGTAATCAACCCTAGTGTTCGGATACTTTTTGAGCGACTGTAGGTGGTCATATTATTTTGATACTAGATCGTGTGGGCTCACTCACGGAAATATTGAGCGTGTGCAGTTACCGTTCACAGCAAACTGGAGCGTGTGCAGTAACTGCACACGCTCCAGTTTGCTGTGAACGGTAACTGGAGCGTATACAGTTGCTGTACACGCTTCAGATATTTTTCCTGAATTCTGTAATCACGTGACACGAAGGTTGCCAGATCACTAATTTCTAAAAAAAAAATCTTTGCCAGATATTTTTCCTGATTTCTGTAATCAACCATGGTTTTCGAATAATTTTTTGAGTGACTGTACCAAATGTGTCCAATGTGTTATGACACAACATAAGCATTAACTATTCTGGTCAAACTGTGTAATGCAACTGTTCCAGTGGAGGCAAATCGACCCAATACACTTTTGCTTTTCATAATCATCCAATGATTTGTAGAATGACAAAATTTTTTTGCAATTTATGTGCCATACTTAAAATTAATCGTTGCCATCGGCACCTCGCGATTTCTACACCGTCACTCTAACCCCTAGTTGACCTTGAATGCAACAGGGGATCTGAAAATTCCTCTTAACTCCGAGTTCTTCTGTCTGAGATAGCAGTATTCATCAATTTTCAGCTCTCCAACACCGATATATCAAAATTTGACCTTTGATCTCGAAACACCCATCACAGCTAAAATTTGTCATTAAATCTGAGATCTACGACTCAAAATACCCCCAGGCTCCAATTTTTAGCTCTCTAGCACAGGTAGATCTAAATTTGACCTTTCACCTGGAAGAACCCTCTGCATCCAAAATTTCATCACATTTCCGAGATCTAAAATCCGAATCATCCCCAGAAACCAATTTTAACGTTTCTAGCACTTGTAGATCATGGATTGAACCTCTACGTGACCTCCGTTTGACCTAGAAGGACACGTCAGAGGTCATATTTTGGATTTTTCTCGATATCTATGATCGAGATTAGTCCTAGTTACAAATTTTCAGATCTCTACCATTTCAGCGTCGTAGTTAGAATTAGAGTGATCTCCTCTGAGTCAGTCGGCCAATCACTCACAATCATCCATAGATATATTAGATGATGAGATTCACAGATATCGTGGAAGACGAAATGTAACAAACGAACAAGCAAGAAAACCGACACCAGCAGGTAAACCTAGAAGAGGGTTGGGTTGTTTTACCTCTGAGCGGCACTTTTTTGCACACCATGGGCTAAATGGCCAGGTCACAAGAACCCCGAAGGCTCAGAGAAGGTTGGGGGAGGAGACCCACTGGAACAGCTGTTGGGTGACAGATGGTAAGTCTCCCGTCAAGGCCATCCAGCGTGTTCTTTAACGTTGGGTTGTTTTACCTCTGAGCGGCACTTTTTTTGCACACCATGGGCTAAATGGCCAGGTCACAAGAACCCCGAAGGCTCAGAGAAGGTTGGGGGAGGAGACCCACTGGAACAGCTGTTGGGTGACAGATGGTAAGTCTCCCGTCAAGGCCATCCAGCGTGTTCTTTAACGTTGGGTTGTTTTACCTCTGAGCGGCACTTTTTTTGCACACCATGGGCTAAATGGCCAGGTCACAAGGACTCCGAAGTCTCAGAGAAGGTTGGGGGAGGAGACCCACTGGAACAGCTGTTGGGTGACAGATGGTAAGTCTCCCGTCAAGGCCATCCAGCGTGTTCTTTAACGTGCACAGGGTATGGCTCTCCCACACACGGGACAATGGGTTAACGTCCCATCCGAAGGACGGCGGCCTTTCCAAGTACATCGGTATCCCCTACTGACCGTGGGCAGGGCGTTTAGCGGAGATAAGTCTCAACGCTGACCCAGCTGGGACTCGAACCTGGGAACTGCAGATTACGAGCCTGGCGCGCTGCCAACTGAGCCACCCCCGCCACAGCTAGAAGAGGGAATAAAAGCGAATCTCTAAAAAGCGAATCAGAATTTGATCCAAATTGTACCGCAACAGAGAAAGAAACAGAAGACTGAATAACTTATCCCTACCGAAGAGGAAAGTGTAAAAGGAAAATTTTATGTCTAGGTCACCCAGAGTCTATAATATAGCTTACAAATCACGAACTTATTCAAGATTAGGTGGCACAGAATCACAGGAAATGTCCTGTAGACATGGAATTTGTGAAATAATAAGCTGAAAAAAAAATTGGCTTTGCCGTGAGTGGAATTCGAACCCACGTCTCCTGGAACTGGCATGTTTCCTGGAGACGTGGGTTCGAATCCCACTCACGAGAAAACCAATTTTTTTCAGCCTATTATTTGTTGAAGGTCATTTAGCTTTCGTGACTATCGATCCGATAGAAAGTTAAATATTGGCAATTTCGTGAGAAAACTACTGAAAATATTGGCAAAGATATGCCCATACGCCAGTTGGCCTTTAGGTATATCTTTGCCAATATTTTTACCCTCGAACGGGTTGGGTTGTTTTACCTCTGAGCGGCACTTTTCTGCACACAGTGGGCTAAATGGCCAGGTCACATGGACCCCGAAGGCTCAGAGAAGGTTGGGGGAGGGGACCCACTGGAACAGCTGTTGGGAGACAGATGGTAGCCTCCCGTCAAGGCCATCCAGCGTGTTCTTTAACGTGCACAGGGTATGACTCTCCCGCACACGGGGTCACGGCTTAACGTCCCATCCGACGGACGGCGGCCTTTCCAAGCCCATCGGTGTCCCCTACTGACCGTGGGCAGGACGGGGAATTTTGCGGAGATAAATCTCAACGCTGACCCAGCTGGGACTCGAACCTGGAAACTACAGATTACGAGTCTGGCGCGCTACCGACTGAGCCACCCCCGCCCCTCCCTCGAACGGGAATAGGGGACTTAATAGGTCAAAATTTCCCTTAATGCTACTGATGCATTCATTTATTCATTCTTATTTCCCTCACAGATCCTCCCTATGACGTTTTGCATTAACAGGATCTTGTCGTGCCTTTGTGGCAAGCTTAAAGAATATGAGAATAAGATCAATATCAATCACAGTTCAGAAATTTTCGCGTTTTATATTTATTTGCTAAAATATTCAAGAATGCCTCAAAAATTGAAAAGTTACTGTTACCTATTCTCGTCATTATTATCATTCACTGTCCCCGTGGTCAAGCCTTTTTTAATTCTGCTAAAAAAGGTAAAAAAATTAGCTCGACCAACAATATATTAATAGCTAGAGATTTGACATTTAATATGTATTGAGCATAATTAATTAACATTAATTTTAGTTGTTGAATGTCTGAACATGTAGTTAGTCGTAGTTTCAGCATAAAATTGTCAATACTTAACCCTTTCAGGACCATAAGGTTTCTAAGAGTAAATATTAGTATGTAACTGTTTATTTTAGTTTGTTTAGACGTAAAATAAATAAAAATCATAAGAAAAATACATAACAATGTGTAGTTTTTTTGGAATTTTATGGGAAATATTTTTCCCAATGGACTATAAAGGTAACACAAATTATAGTTAGGCTAATTATGCAATGTCTTTTATTTATTGGTTTATTAGAAAAAAATGTTAACTAAAATAAAACAAAATTATGAAATAAAATTACTATACAAAATGATGTGCTAATTATGATATTCTGCGAAGCAATTTCTTTTGCTAGTGAGGCAAAGATGGACATTGCACATAGTACATATATTATGCGTCCTGACAGTTCTGTTTTTGTTTTCTAAACGTTCCTGTTTACGTAATTGCGTTCGGCATATGTTCTATTTTGACATTCTGTATAAAAAATGCAGATAGGGTTATAATTAAATACGACAATCACCAATTTTAAAATGGGAAAAATGTTTCCCTTAGTCGTGAAAGGGTTAACGAGGGAGTCAGTTGTTTAAAATGCCGGCCTCTCTGTCGGGGTTGCAGCGCAGTTGAACAGCGTAGTGTTATTCGTCTTTACTGTCAGAGGGAGTCACGTGATACAGGGCAATATATTAATGAACTTGTTCAGCAGCATCATTTTGGAAAAATTTGTGCTGAACTGAATGTTAGCCATGGGATCAGCCATTGGATTAAATGTGTCAAGAGAAGAGATGGTTACATTGAAAAATAGTGTATGTTCATATTTATGGAATATGAATATTATTTTGATCCTGTACTTAAAATCACTTTATTTATTGACTTACCTTCGTATTTTTCATTTCCTCGAAGCTTTACCGAGTATTACGAATAGATTGTTGAGTAAAACACAAGCAACCCGAGGATAAGTAGAATATTTCCATCAATAAATCAAACTTTGTAGCCCAAGAGTTTTCTTTGTGATTAAAATTCCTCAACCTAACAGAATCTTCATCTTTTTCAAGACTTCAATGGCTACACTCTGCTTGAGAAAACATTCATTTTATATTATTGATGGTATATGAAGCAATTTCGTTTGCGTATCGTGTATCGCTTGACATATCAACTCATGCATCGCTAAACGGACAGACCGCACTCAGTATGATTTATGGAAATAACACCAATTTTGAACGCCTCTTCTTCGCCAACAAGCCTCTCAATTTTCATCGGAAGTAGAGAGAGCGATTTGAGCGCTTCAGTTTCATCAACATGTCCTTACAACAAAACCATTATTAACAAGATTATTAACCTCGATGAGAAAGGGGACACTTGAAGGACTTGGAAAAGCTGCTGTCCGTCAGAGAGGGTATTAAAGAGGCTAACAGACAGATGGTAAGTCTCCCGTCAAGACCATCCGGCGTGTTCTTTAACGTTTACAGGGTAATGCTTGTTACAATGTAAAGGAGAGTTATACCTTGTGCATGTTATAGTGTTGTGTTGTTTTACCTCTGAGCGGCACTTTTTTTTGCACACCATGGGCTAAATGGCCAGGTCACAAGGACTCCGAAGGCTAAGAGAAGGTTGGGGGAGTGGACCCACTGGAACAGCTGTTGGGTGATAGGTGGTAAGTCCCGTCAAGGCCATCTAGTGTGTTCTTTAACGTGCACAGGGTATGGCTCTCCCGCACACGGAGCCACGGCTTAACGTCCCATCCGACGGACGGCAGCCTTTCCAAGACCATCGGTGTCCCCTACTGACCATGGGCAGGGCGGGGAAATTTTGCGGAGATAAATCTCAACGCTGACCAAGCTGGAACTCGAACCTGGGAACTACAGATTACGAGCCTGGCACCTACCGACTGAGCCACCCCCGCCCCCTGATCCACTGGAAGTGAACCGTTATTCCGGCAGAAGTGACCTTGGAGCAAGTCTCCATGATCTTCTGGATGAGGAAGGGGTTGCAGCTCTTGCTGTCTCGCTTCTGGAGAGCTTCCAAGACTGACTTCGAGTCACAAAGAATGACAAAGTTGTCACTCTCGAGGCTGAGGATGAAGAGTACAGCTTTAAGAATAGCACGAAGTTCTACACAGGTGGAGGAAACGAGATGCGGGAGACGGAAACATCTGGCAATGCCCGTATCGAGGATGGCAGAGGCAGCACTAGCCTCTCCCGGTCCACAGAACCGTCAGTGTAGATCTCAATACATCCCTCATATAGTGCAGTGACATAGGAGGTGGAGAGAAATCTGATGGACACTGGATCTGAGTCGCTCTTTTGATTAGAGAAAGGACAGTGACATGATCATAAGATGACTGTTCCTCCAAGGTGGAGGGTCATGGAAGAGCATATTGCCAGCAGTGGAGCTGGCAGGGAAGACTCTGTCGTAGAAGTCAGTGGCAGACACGGCGATGGCAGAGTCTGGCCTGTCTTGCAACTTCCTGCGAAGCTCGTGGTTAAAGTGGAGGGAATGGAGCCTCGAGAGATGACACAGTATTTCTCTCTTCCGGTGCAGGCGGAAATGCATGTCATCAGCCTCTGCAATGACAGGCGCATTTGGTGTGTTAGGGCAGAGTCCGAGACAGAGGCGCAGATATATAGTGTGGACAGTGGCCAACTTGCTCAGCAGTGAAGCAGAGGCTTCACTGCTGAATGTTCTACACAGTTAATGTTCTTCACTGCTGAATTGCTCAGAATGTGACCATTGTAGTTGATGCGGGAGAGGATCAAGATGATCTTGATGCGGACCACATCAAGGAACTTATGTTGTTTGACGACCTTGATGTGGTCTGGCCCAAGCATGAGGCCAGGGAAGGTGAGAGGAAGACGTCTCTTCGTGAGAACCATGGCCACAGTCTTATCAGAGGAGAGAGTGAAGCTTAGGTTGTCGAAGAAATTGACGACCGTGGACGCGGTTCGTTTGATCTTGAGTTGAGCATTGGAGGGAGTTTTTAGCTGGATGGGAACCATCGTTTTAGCTTGGTTAGGGAACCAGACGCAGATGTCATCAGCATAGATGGAAAAACCGACTCTATTCTCAAGTCGAGAGGGTACGGTGGGTATTTAATACCCGAGATAATGAGAAAGATATCTGAATATTTTATTATTAAGACTAGCTGAAGTGTACTTGGCGCTTTCCGGGTGTCACTTTTAATCTGTATATTCTTATTTTCACTGTACTAAAGGCAAATTTTAGAATTACTATCCCCCCCCCCATCCTCCCAGACACTTTGGCGCAGGCTCACCACAAAGAAATTTTCTCGGTGTTTGTTTGGGCCGTTGCTGACGTCAGAGAGATATCACAGCCCATGGCTTAGTTTCTACCTAAACCATCGAGATTTTTATTTCCGTTACCACAGATTTTTCTGCCCTATGGATCTCGTGATACTTGACCGCATTGGTCCAAATTTCCTGCACAGCAGTTCTCGTGTGCCCCCGTGATTGGTTTAAAAATCAGTTTCACACTTCGTCCGTGTCTTCGTTTGTACACAAATTGTCACAACTCGTGTCTCACTTTTAATATGCATACTGTTTACTGCCCTAAAGGTTACTTTAATTTGTATCCCCCCCCCCCCCCCGACATTTTAGCACAGTTTAAACACGAAGAATTTCCCGGTGTTTCAAAGGTCATTGCTGACTCGTCGCGCGCTTTCAGAACCCGTGGCAAGCGATGGAGATATTTATTTCGTAAGATTTTGGCATTTTGCAATTCCAGATATACTTCACCGAAAGGTCCCAAATTTCGTAGGCTGTTTCCCCCTGCTTGCTCCCATGTTGGGTTAGAAAATCAGGTCCCTAGCTACAAGAGAACGCTTCGATAATGCGTTTGGAAATGTGGGGAATCTGGCAACGGCAGCAGATTTAAATGCTATTTTAACTCTTTTCTTTCACAGTTAGGGAGCAATAAATGGCAACAATAAATTTGACAGCGATTCTCGTTTCCCGTAGGAATAACATGGGAAATATTATTGCTTCTAGCAAGCTCTCCGTTTGGACTTTCGACTTGAAATTTGGCACTGCAATCCGGACCACGACCAGAAACATTCTCCAAAAATTTGAAGCTTGTACGTTGATTTTCCGATGAGTTATGGGTGCCACACACACACAGACATCTCCTTTTATTATACAGACTAGCTGAACGTAGGAGGGTCTTTTCAGATATGCGGAGGAAATTTGCCCGAATGTCACTTTTAATCTGTATATTCTTATTTTCACTGCACTAACGGTAAATTTTGTAAGTCCCACCCCGCTTCGACACTTGAGCACAGATTTTCAACAGGAAGAAATTTGCCTGTTGTTGGCTTGGATCGTTGTTGACGTCAGCGAGCTCTCTCATAGACCGTGGCTTAGTTTGTGGCTTAGTTTCTGCGTAAGCTATCGAGATTTTTATTTCCGTTACCACAGATGGCTTATGGCTCCCGTGTTATTCGTCACGGGAGCCATAGAGCGGACTGTGCAGGAAATTTGGACCGTGCACGGTCAAATTCCCTGCACAGCGTCCCCTGTGCCCCAATGATTGGTTTAAAAATCAGGTTCCCACTTGCTCCATGGTTTCGTTTCTACACAAATTGTGACAGCTCGTGTTTCACTTTTAATCTGCATATTCTGTTGTTTTCTGCACTAATGGTTATTTTTGTGAGTATCTCCCCCCCCCCCCCGACATTTTACACAGTTTGAACACGAAATATTTTCCGGTGTTGCAAAGATCATTGATGACACGGCGCGCGCTCTCATAACCCGTGGCAAACGATCGAGATATTTATTTCGTCAGATTTTGGCATTCTAAAATTCCCGACGTACAGTCGCTCAAAAAAGTATCCGAACACTATGGTTGATTACAGAATTCAGAAAAAATATCTGGCAACGATTTTTTTTAGAAATTAGTGATCTGGCAACCTTCGTGTCACGTGACAGGAAGGTTGCCAGACCACTAATTTCTAAAAAAAATCGTTACCAAATATATTTTCTGAATTCTGTAATCAACCATAGTGTTCGGATACGTTTATGAGCGACTGTAGGTGGTCATATTATTTTGATACTAGATCGTGTGCGCTCACTCACGGAAATATTGAGCGAGTGCAGTTACCGTTTACAGCAAACTGGAGCGTGTGCAGTAACTACGCACGCTCCAGTTTGCTGTGAACGGTAACTGGAGCGTGTACAGTTGCTGTACACGCTCCAGATATTTTTCCTAAATTCTGTAATCACGTGACATGAAAGTTGCCAGATCACTAATTTCTAAAAAAAAACGTTACCAGATATTTTTTTTGAATTCTGTAATCAACCATAGTGTTCGGATACTTTTTTGAGCGACTGTAGGTGGTCATATTATTTTGATACTAGATCGTGTGCGTTCACTCACGGAAATATTGAGCGAGTGCAGTTACCGTTCACAGCAAACTGGAGCGTGTGCAGTAACTACGCACGCTCCAGTTTGCTGTGAACGGTAACTGGAGCGTGTACAGTTGCTGTACACGCTCCAGATATTTTTCCTGAATTCTGTAATTACGTGACACGAAGGTTTGCAGATCACTAATTTCTAAAAAATTCGTTGCCAGATCACTAATTTCTAAAAAATTCGTTGCCAGAAATTGTTTCTGAATTCTGTAATCAATCATAGTGTTCGGATATTTTTTTTGAGCGACTGTATTATACCGAAAGGTCCCAAATTTCGTAGGCCGGTTCCCCCTGCCCGATCCCGTGTTGGGTTAGAAAATTAGGTCCCTAGCTGCAATGGAACACCTAAATAATGCATTTGGACACGTGAGGAATCTGGCAACGGACCTGAAATTTGGCACTGCAATCCGGACCACGACCAGAAACATTCTCTGAAAATTTGTAGCGTGTACGTTGATTTCCCGATGAGTTATGGCTGCCACAGACACACAGACACCTTATTTTATTATATAGATCAGAGGTTTCCAAACTTATTTGTCCTACCGCCCCCTTTTCAGAAAGCAAAATTACTCAGCGCCCCCCCCCCCCTGGAAATCTACCTTCTTTAAGCGAGCAAACAGAAAGATGCAGTGACAAATTTGCGTTCTTTTATGTATCTATATTTCTACCTACGTCCTACAACATAGTAAAGAAAGATGTAAATAAGACACCTTGAAGCTTGTAATTATAAAATTATTTATTTAAATCAACCATAGTAACATTCGCATTACACACAGATAATTAAGATAACGAAGGATAATTTTATGTGTTTATTTGGAAAATAAAGTAATCACTACGACTTTAACTCTATATTACACAACAGATGAAACATGTACGAACGGTTTTTCAAAATTTTCTTATCTTCCCTTCTTTCTTTATGCTTCCACCGAACCCCAATTGCACCCGAGGCTACTACAGACCTCCTGGATCGTTCCAGCGCTTCCCAGGGGGCGGTATCGCCCACTTTGGGAAACACTGATCTAGATTATCTGAAATTTAGCTTGCTGAATTAGTTTGCTCAATGCAATTTTGTTACATTATAGCTTCACGCTGAAACAAAGTTTTACTTACGTGAATTAAAAAAAGGCCTTTTTTTCCGTTAGGTTTCGGACTCTCAAACTTTTCTACACATTTTCTACATTCTTTTATTAATTTTGTTTTTGCCTTGCAATTCTTCTGCTCGTTTTCCATCTCTTAGAAGAAAATTAAGATATGAAAGGATTACGGAGGAGCCCTGAGACTCCAAATCCTTCCTTTCCCTTCATTTAATCGGGAAGGATTATTCGTTGCGCAACTCACTGAAAGATGTCGTCAAAACATATCCGTTTGTTTTTTCCCACTACTTCTCTTTCATTTTCTCCTTTTTCCTCTGCAGGTCGACGCCGGAGCCAATTTCTCTCTCAGCTTTCATATCGCATTCTTTCTTCCCATTCCGTCTCATTCACGATCTCTATCAGTCCGGTTAGAACAAGTCAGGTCTTCGAGTTCCCTTTGATAACGCTACCTGTACCTAGATAAGCCCTTCGTACATAGTCAGAAGATGCGGACACACATCTACATTCGCAGGGGGGAAAAAGGAAAGGCCAAAGAACAATTACCTTCCTTTCTCGGCAGTAGAGCCCACGGAAACGGAAACCCCGTCGTAGCTAATTGCACGGGCTGTCATCGACCTATGCTGTTGCCTAGGCGACGTCTGCGAGTCGTGGGCGTTACGTGCCCAGCGAGTAGATGCCGCCGCAAGACCGTCCACTCTATCAGAGAAACTATGAACCCTGACCGGGGGAGAGATGTGTGTTGAGTTGTAATTTGATACATTAGCTCGTAAATCCGCAGAGGAGACATTTCGGACGTCCAGCCATCGGAAGAAGGTGGAAGTTTAGTGTGAGCCATATTACGTCCTCCGGAGTGGAAAATAAGTCCGTGTAAACACATTAGAGCATGTCAGGGAAGAAGGAGAGGAAAAGGAGGAAAAATGGATTGTGTGTGGGACATAAAACGTGTCTTAAATGAGGCAGCACCTCTCCAAACTACGTCATTCACCTGTAGCTCATCTATTCTGTAAGTGGATTCTCTGAAGACGGCGATGTGGATGAAAGTGCAAATTGTGGAGGATGTGCCCTGAATCGAAGAGGAGGAGGATGTGTGAAGTATTGACGCAGATTAAAACCCAAAATAGAACATTCCTGAGTAGAAGTTAGGCGTTTGCTTAGAGAGCAGGAATGTCTTGTCAAAGGGACACGTTGCATCTCAATTTGCGATCCTGAACGTTTTATGATCATCTTAAGGTTCTCTTGCAATCTTTTTCCACATTATTCAAAAGTTGGAAATTGTTGTTTGCGCATTTATAGAAGAGATTTCGAATTACACCGTTGTGAGAGTCAAAATAAGACGAATTCCCTTTTTTTTTGCATTGAAATCAATAAATTCTAAATTAGTTCACATTCCTCAGATATCTTATAAATCATTGGCATTTATTATAATTATCCCAATGAGGGATAATAAACTTTTTTAGCAAACATTTCAACGACAGAGGCTTTGCATAAGTTAAAATATACTGATGAAGATGGAATTTTATACTTTCAGGGGTCCTCAACATGCTTGCTATTGGGGGAGGAGAAGGTTATTCAATGCCTGGAGTGGGCGGGGGTTGCTCAGTCGGTAGCGCGCCAGGCTCGTAATCTGTAGTTCCCAGGTTCGAGTCCCAGCTGGGTCAGCGTTGAGATTTATCTCCGCAAAATTCCCCGCCCTGCCCACGGTCAGTAGGGGACACCGATGGGCTTCGAAAGGCCGCCGTCCGTCGGATGGGACGTTAAGCCGCGACCCCTTGTGCGGGAGAGCCATACCCTGTGTACGTTAAAGAACACGCTGGATGGCCTTGACGGGAGGCTACCATCTGTCCCCAAACAGCTGTTCCAGTGGGTCCCCTCCCCCAACCTTCTCTGAGCCTTTGGGGTCCATGTGACCTGGCCATTTAGCCCATGTGTGCAAAAAAGTGCCGCTCAGAGGCAAAACAACCCAACCCATTGCCTGGAGGAGGTTCTCTAAGTCCACAGCTAGTCAGGATCGAGTCCAAACGGGATCTACGTTGAGATTTCCTCCAGTGACATTTTTTGTTCTTGATGAGTAAAGAAAGATAAGCCGATAAGATTGAGAAGTCAGCCGTCCATCGTTGGGACGTTAAGCCGCATCCCACTATGGGGATTGGCTCAGTCAGCAGCGCACCTGACTTGTAATCTGTACAGTCGCTCAAGAAAGTATCCGAACACCATGGTTGATTACAGAATTCAGAAAAAATATCTGGCAACGATTTTTTTAGAAATTAGTGATCTGGCAACCTTCGTGTCACGTGACACGAAGGTTGGCAGATCACTAATTTCTAAAAAAATTGTTGCCAGATATTTTTTCTGAATTCTGTAATCAACCATGGTGTTCGGATACTTTTTTGAGCGACTGTACTTCCAGGGTTCGAGTCCCACCTGTGTCAACGTCGAATTCATCTCCGTTAAAACCTCACCATGGTCTTGGTCAGAAAGGGTACACCGATGGGCTAGGAAAGGCAGCCGTCCGTCAGATGGGACGAAAAGCCGTGTTTAGGACAGCCATGTGCAAAATGAAGAACACGCTGGATGGCCTTCGTGAGGGCTGCCACTTGTCTCCTGTTTCCAAAACCACCTCTGAGCACTTGGGAGTCCTTGTGACCTGGCTATTGAACCTATTATGTGGACAAAAGTGGCGCTCAGAAATGAAATAACCCAACCGAGTGTTCACCTTTAAAGAACACTCTAAATGGCTCTCAAGGGAATATTCCACTTGTCTGCTGTCCCCTTCCCCCCCCCCGATAGGGGACCACCTTGTCGTGGTGGGGGGACCTAGGGCCCAGCAACCCGGCTGAAGGCTGTGCCGACCGGATTGGCTCACCGGTTGGACATGGCTAAGGCCAACCGAGGTTGAAGACGCTGCTGGCCGGCTTGATTGCCAGTCGGATGGTGACGGCGTCGGAGACCTCACCTCTCAGGAGACCTGTGTGGTCTGTTCGACGGCTCTGCCGAAAGGTTTCCCCCTGCCTAGTAGGCACGAGCTGTCCAAAAAGTCTGGGTCTTACTAAGAGTCTCCACCCCGGGTGCCGATCGAGCTTGGATCTTTATATCCTTGCACATTTGCAAACCGGGGAATAGATTAAAGTAAGGTTTCTTCCGGTGGTTAGCTTTCCTTCTATAGGACTGCTGCCATGTGAGGCTGGGGTTGAGGTACGCCTATAGGGCGTATTCCTTGCCCCCGGCTCTAGATGGTCATGGCTTTTCTTAACCAGGTAGTGCTGTCAGGCGGAACTGGGAATTGCCGTGGTTGCATAAGATCGCAACAAAGAGATTCATTGGCCCCTTCCCCCCAATAGGGGACCATCTTGTCGTGGTGGGGGTGCCTAGGGTCCAGCAAACCGGCTGAAGGCTTTGCCGGCCGGATTGTGTCCCCGGCTAGTGCATTGCCAAAGCCAACCGAGGTTGACGATGCTGCCGACCGGTTCCCTAGCCGGTTGGTTGATGACAGCGTCTCAGACCTCACCTATCAGGAGCTGTGGGTGAGCTGTTCGAGGGCTCGGCAGAACGGGTTTGGCTCCTTAGGCCTGAGCCCTCACAAAAGTCTGGGTCTTACTAAGAGTCTCCACCCCAGGAGCCGATAGAACTTGGATCTATATATCCTTGTTCATGGCTAACCGGAGAACAGATTAAAGTTAGGTTTACTCCGGTGGTCAGCTTTCCTTCTATAGGACTGCTGTCATGTGGGGGTGGGGTTGAGGTGCGCCTATAAGGCGTATTCCTTGCCCCCGGCTCTAGATGGCACGGCTTTTCGAAACTGGTAGTGCTGTACAAGCGGAATCAGGAATTGCCGTGGTTGCATAAGATCGCAACAAAAGAGAACGAATGTCCCCTTCCCCCAACCAATAATTACATCCATGTTTTCAGAATAGGCTCTTCTTTGAGCCCCAGTGGTCTTTGTGACCTGGTCATTTAACCCATTGTGAATGCAAAAGTGCAGCTTAGAAAGTGTCGCTTTAAATCAACCCAACTCGATATTCAGAAAAGCACTGTCTTGCACATATTAAAGGACATTCTGTATGGCCTTCCAGGAGGCTCCCATCTGTTTCTTGAATGAAATCCAGAAGGTCTTCTTTCCCTAACTTTCTCTTCGTCCTTGAGGTCCTTGTGACCTGGTCATTTATCCCATTGTATGAAAAAATAAAAGTGTTACTCAAGCGCAAAACAACCGAACAGACCGATTCTACACGGCCAATTCGGAAAGAAAGCAAAATAAATAAGAAAATAAATAAAATTAGTGAAAGCTTCTAAATTGTTGACGATGTCTAATGCTCAATTGAACGTGTAATAAACAAAGCGAGCATGCAATCCAAATTTTTTTAGAAGATAATAATCAGTGACGGCGCAGAAATGTAAAGTTAAATTTTACAAATGGTCTGGATTCAGCATTAAAATGCTGAAGAACCCATTTACACAAGGATTAAATTGCGGTATAGCTATTAATTGACGAAAAAGCGCAGTTTAAACGTTTACGTAGTCGATTTAGTTATAACTAGTGATCTGGCAACCTTCGTGTCACGTGACACGAAGGTTGCCAGATCACTAATTTCTAAAAAAAATCGTTCCCAGATATTTTTTCTGAATTTTGCAATCAACCATAGTGTTCGGATACTTTTTTGAGCGACTGTAGGTGGTCATATTATTTTGATACTAGATCGTGTGGGCTCACTCACGGAAATATTGAGCGTGTGCAGTTACTGTTCACAGCAAACTGGAGCGTGTGCAGTTACTGCACACGCTCCAGTTGGCTGTGAACGGTAACTGGAGCGTGTACAGTTGCTGTACACGCTCCAGATATTTTTCCTGAATTCTGTATGAGCTATATTTTGATATTGAGAAATATTTTTTTTCACACCATGGGCTGGACACCGAGGGCTTAGAAAGGCCGCCGTCGGTCGGATGGGAGGTAAAGCCGTGGTCCCGTGTGTGAGAGAGCCATACCTTGTGCACGTTAAAGAACACGCTGGGTAGTCTTGATGGGAGGCTACCATCTATCTCCCAACAGTTGTTCCAGTGGGTCTCCTCCATGAATCTCTTCGCCATGAATATTCTCGGATAACGTTCAAATCACGTATTCATGATAATCTGCAAATTATCAACGCAGCAATCTACCTAATTCTCTCCGTTTTCATTTCTCTCTCTGAGTCCACAAGGTTTAAGAAGAATTCCTCCTCCCTCCCAGGCATCCTTTGCATTCAAATCTCCCACAGCCATGATTATCTGAGGGTCGGGGGTGGCTCAGCTAGAAGGGCGCCAGGCTGGTAATCTTCAGTTTCCAATTTCGCGTTCCAGTTTTGAGATTTATTTCCGCAAAATTCCCCCCTCCCCACTTCCCTCGGTCAGTAGGGGACATCGATGGGCTTCAAAAGAGAGCCGTCCGTCGGATGAGACGTTAACCTGTCGTGCTGTGTGCGGGAGAGTCACGTGCACGTAAAGAATACGCTGGATGGCACTGAAGCGAAGTTCTATCTGTCTCCTAACAGATGTCCAGTGGATCTCCTTAGTCCAGCCTTCTCGGAGTCCTTGTGACCTAGTAATTTAGTCCATGGTGCGTTGGTTGGTTGGTTGGTTGTTTTACCTCTGAGCGGCACTTTTTTGCACATAATGGGCTAAATGTCCAAGTCACAAGGACCCCGAAGGCTCAGAGAAGGTTGGGGGAGGAGACCCACTGGAACAACTGTTGGGAGACAGATGGTAGCCTCCCGTCAAGACTATCCAGCGTGTTCTTTAGCGTGCACAAGGTATGGCTCTCTCTCACACACGGGACCACGGCTTTACCTCCCATCCGACGGACGGAGGCCTTTCCAAGCCCTCGGTGTCCAGCCCATGGTGTGAAAAAAAATATTTTTCAGAGATAAAAACAATCCAATAAAAGCCATGATTGCATCTTGAAATTTGTTTCTGTGTTTTCGTAAAAACAGTCAAATTATACTTCACTATTTTGTCGATATTTCAGCTTATATATGTGCAAAATGATAAGGCATAACCTTTATCAGTACAATGCTCTATCGAATATAGATTAAAATATGTAAAAAGGTTTCGATTTTTTCTTCATTTTGAATCGCTTCTAATCTTCGTAATCTCGTTTAAATTCATTTTTAATCTCGTGAATAAATTATCTTCATTTCATCTGAAACAAAAACGCCTTCATCTTTACAGAGCATTTCACATATTCCTGAAGTACGAATCATTTAAAGTCATCCTCAATCACTTCAAGTTGAACTTTTTCCAATTTATCATATTGCAAATGTTCCTAGTTTATCTTTCCCTTTCAGATGGTCAGGACTGATATGATTATCCTCACTAAACAAGGTATAGTGCGGTCGCATCATTTGCTCATTTCAAATGTGAATTCCCAACCATACTCGCTCGCAAAAAAGAAAAGGGAAAAAAAAATTGATTGTAAGGGTTTCCGGATTTGGATTGGATTGTTTTACCTCTGAGCGGCACTTTTTTGCACACCATGGGCTAAATGGCCAGGCCACAAGGACCCCGAAGGCTCAGAGAAGGTTGGGGGAGGGGACCCACTGGAACAGCTGTTGGGAGACAGATGGTAGCCTCCCGTCAAGGCCATCCAGCGTGTTCTTTAACGTGCACAGGGTATGGCTCTCTCACACACGGGGCCACGGCTTAACGTCCCATCCGACGGACGGCGGTCTTTCCAAGTCCACCCTACTGACCGTGGGCAGAGCGGGGAAATTTTGCGGAGATAAATCTCAACGCTGACCCAGCTGGGACTCGAACCTGGGAACTACAGATTACAAGCCTGGCGCGATAACCGACTGAGCCACCCCCGCCCCAGGGTTTCCGGACTATTGAGAATGAAATAAGACACATTTTTTCAGTTGGCTAGGCACGTGGAATCCAATTGTTTGGTCGACATCCTCGAGGAAGAAACTGGAGAATTAATTGACGGCAATCAAGAATATTGACTAACGAAGAGAGCTACAGGAACTGATACGATCGTCAATATAAAACGAAGAAGACGACGACGAACAAGACGAGCCAGCAATTTGGAATCTGCATAAATTCGTCTTCAGTTTTCCGAGCAGCGGAGCACTCGAATGATTTAATTTCAGACTGCGATCCCTCTGTGGAACGCAGCATCCAAATCACACGTGGTATTACGGACGTTTTGAAAACGTACCATGAAATGTTTGAGCAGCTTAAGAAACAACAAAGGCCGGTGCCGAACCATAAAAATTATCTGGCACCGATTTTTTTCGAAATTAGTGATCTGGAAACCTTCGTGTCACGTGACACGAAGGTTGCCAGATCACTAATTTGATCGTGTGAGCTCACAAAGACCTGGATCGTGTGGGCTCACTCACGGAAATATTGAGCGTGTGCAGTTACGTTCACAGCAAACTGCTCCAGTTTGCTGTGAACGGTAACTGGAGCGTGTACAGTTGCTGTACACGCTCCAGATATTACAGAAAAAATCGGTGCCGGGAAAAAAATCGGATACAGAAAAAATCTGTGCCGGAAAAAAAATCGGATACAGAAAAAATCGGTGCCGGAAAAAAAATCGGATACAGAAAAAATCGGTGCCGATCACGATGTTTTTCAAGAAAACACGAGCAGCAGATGATCCTAAGCAATCAATTTCTGCAGCTGAACCAGAGCCAATTATTTCGTCCACGGCTCGCTCTCCATCACCCAAGACTCGCCCTGGATCTCATGGATCGACATCAAGCCCTGACTAACGACAGGGAAAGAGGAAGACTAATTAATGGAATATCCAGGATGAATGGGGTGTGTGTCAGGTTTCCTTTTTTTTCTTTCATTCTTCTGTCTCTATTTTTTATATACAGTCGCTCAAAAAAGTATCCGAACACTATGGTTGATTACAGAATTCAGAAAAAATATCTGGCAACGATTTTTTTAGAAGTTAGTGATCTGGCAACCTTCGTGTCACGTGATTACAGAATTCAGGAAAAATATCTGGAGCGTGTACAGCAACTGTACACGCTCCAGTTACCGTTCACAGCAAACTGGAGCGTGTGCAGTTACTGCACACGCTCCAGTTTGCTGTGAACGGTAACTGCACACGCTCAATATTTCTGTGAGTGAGCCCACACGATCTAGTATCAAAATAATATGACCACCTACAGTCGCTCAAAAAAGTATCCGAACACTATGGTTGATTACAGAATTCAAAAAAAATATCGGGCAACGATTGTTTTTAGAAATTAGTGATCTGGCAACCTTCGTGTCACGCGACACGAAGGTTGCCAGATCACTAATTTCTAAATAAAATCGTTGCCAGATATTTTTTCTGAATTCTATAATCAACCATAGTGTTCGGATACTTTTTTGAGCGACTGTACACACGAAAGTTAATGGCGTTTTCTGCTAAGGTCCCACCATCCTTACAGACCTTCTACTCTGGCTTATTAAACTGGCAGGCTCCTGTCAGACCTCTATGACAATCAGCTACTTGAGGGGTTATTTATTTTTTTATTAATAATATATATAATAAATGAATGTTATGAAATAAATGTAACCAAAAAAAAAAGCTGTTCAAGAGAGTATTTTAATGTAAAAAATATATACAATCATAGCTGAGTCATAAAAATTAGTAAACGTATACATTAGACATATTTTTTTATGAAGAGTATTTTTAAAATAAGACGAAGAATGGAGAGGAAAGGAAAATATATATATAAATAATTATTTCAGTGGAGGGTTGGGTTGGTTGGGTTGTTTTTCCTCTGAGCAGCACTTTTACTGCACACCATGGGCTACATGGTCAGGTCACAAGGAACCCGAAGGCTCAGAGAATGTTGGGGACCCACTGTAACTACTGTTTGGAGACAGATGGTTGCCTCCCGTCAAGGCCGTACAGCGTATTTTTTAAAGTGCACAGGGTGTGGCTCTCCCGCACACGGGGCCACGGCTTTACGTCCCATCCGACGGACGGCAGTCTTTCCAAGCCCATCGGTGTCCCCTACTGACCGTGGGCAGGGAATTTTGTGGAGATAAATCTAAACGCTGACCCAGCTGGGACTCGAACCTGGGAACTACAGATTACGAGCCACCCCGTACCTCAGTGTAGGGTAAAATACTGAATTGAAGTAAAAAGTAAAAGAATGCTTTGCCGAGTTTTTTTTTTTTGAAACTTTTTGCTGAATAATGGGTTTCGAGAAGAGCTGGAAAAAAAAGGAATATATGCATTATGGAACATATTTTTAGTCCGATTAGATTCAATTCGATACATCTCCCCCCCCCCCCCCAATTTTTTTCCTACATCCGGGCCCTGACTGTGCTGGGAAAAAAGTTTCCCGCCAAATATTTTAGCCACGAGTTGACACTGTGAAGAAGTGTTAAATTAAAATTATTTCAATGATCGGAAAAATGCTAAGATGTTAATCCCGAGAGAGTGAGAAAATAGATTTAAAAACTTCCTTTTTATACAAAACAAAAAACTGCAACAATTTATACATCATTTTTTGTGTTCGAAAGCTGGTACAGAAAAAGAAAGATATATTTTTACTTCCATGTGAAGCTTACAACTCTCGTTACCATGACAACACACAAAGAAGGATTCTTTTTTTTTTGCTAAAATACCCCTTAATCTTATCTTTGATCCTTAAAAGGCTTTCTTCTTACATGCTTTTTTAACGCGCTGTTTTTTTCAATTTTCCTTGCATCTTTATCTCATTAATAACAAGACTAAGTGAAAAAGTCTGAATTGTTACTGTAAAAAAATGCGCAGGCTTTAGATAAGAAATACGCTATTTTGTTTTAAGTAGTCCGATATTGCTAAATGTGTAAAATCATATTTTTATGCAAATGATCGGAAATTTAACTTAAAAAAAAGTTATTTCAAACTGCACGAGAAAAAATTAAAAAGTGTAACAGTTTTTTGTTAGAACAATCGTTGCTTGTACCAGTGAATGTGTAATCGTATGGGCTTTTGTATTTCAATCGCAGATGGAGTTTTTTTAAAGCAGGAAATGCTCAAGCACAGCTTGAATTAATTATCTTCAGTCACTGAAGTGTACTTGACAAGTTCAAGATTGTGTCTGGGAGTTTAGTGCAGCGATAGAGCTGATTAATGTTAAGATTTTGTCTTCACTTCGCCGAATTCTGACAAAAGCGAACGGCTGCTCAAGTGAAGAGAATTTAATGAGAGGAAAATGGATGAAGAAATGAGTAACAGAGTCAATTTCAAGGAAGTGATGAAGCTCATTCTTCAAGAAAGAAAGGGAATAGAAGTAAACAGCTAGCGAGGAGAAATCGCAAAGAATGTGGAGATAGATAATTCCAAATATGAACGTAAAAAAAATGACTAGAATAGAAAGGTGTACAAAAAAGTGAGAAGGGTAGAAGTAATTCGTGTATAGATATAATGGGGAGGAGGACTGGAAAAATGAAAAAAAGAAATTAAATATCGATAAAAGAAAAACTAAAACAAGCAGTAATAGTGAAAAAAAGAAGCATAGACGTGAGTTGTTTGCGAGCTGTATCATATCTTTTATAAAGGAGAAAAAAGTGATTTGAAGATAACAAGACAGGAGTAATTGGAAGAAAAGTGGAGAAAATTCGAAAGAAGCATCATATAATAAGGAAGAAGATCTTCTTTTGTGTCAGTATTCAAGGAACGTCTGTGGAATGTCCCAAAATGATCTTCGAAAAAGTTCAAGATGTGAGAAAGCGGCGTTAGAACTGTTCTTTGGAATTCTTCTTTTGATCCCGACTTGCAATGGATGAGAGCGACTTACAGCAGAAGTCAGCTCTTCGAAGCAGTCGTGGCAGTTTTACAGAAGCGAGAGGCTGAATCAATAGAGGGGTTGAGCCTCACTGTCTATCGCTGTGGACATAATGCGATGTCTACTATATTGGCCAAAGTATTGGGCAGAGAAGGAGATTGTGGGAAATGCAGTGGCTCGGTGATTTATTATTGCAGGGCGTCTATATATTGGGTGTCTCGACACTGGCGAAATCAATATTATCTGCATCGTCAACAGTCAGTTTAGGAAAAGATCACCAGACTACATTTGATGGGATTGCAAGATGGAAATTCGTTTTGTTGCCAACAGTTCTGTCATAAACTGGAACTTTTTAAATGTTTGGCTTCTTTCGAGGATAATGATATGTAGAAGAAATTTGTTATGGTCATTTAAAAAAAACGCCGTCCATTGGGTTGGCGTCTGAGCTGCACTTTTTTGCACACAATGGACTAAATGTCTAGGTCACAAGGACCCCGAAGGCTCGGAGAAGATTGGGAGAGGGAACCCACTAGAACGGCTGTTACGAGACATATGGTAGCCTCCCGTCAATGCCATCCAGCGTGTTTTTTAACGTGCACAGGATATGGCTCTCCCGCACATGGGGCCGAGGTTTAACGTCCCATCCGACCGACGGCGGCCTTTCCAGGCCCATCGATGTTCCCTCTTCTTCGTGGCAGGGATTTTGCGGAGATAAATCTCAACGCTGACCCAACTATGACTCCAACCTGGGAATTGCAGATTACGAGCCTGGCGCACTAGAGACTGAGCCACCCCGCCCCAAAACGCTTTCCGTCGGATGGAAAACACGCCGTGTACAGAAGAGACGCTCCATAATATTAAAGAAATCCTCAATGGTCTTGACGAGAGGCTTCCATCCAGGGGGAGGGTCCAGAAGGTCCGAATCCCCCGAAGATTACAGAATTCAGAAAAAATATCTGGCAACGATTTTTTTTAGAAATTAGTGATCTGGCAACCTTCGTATCACGTGATTACAGAATTCAGGAAAAATATCTGGAGCGTGTACAGCAACTGTACACGCTCCAGTTACCGTTCACAGCAAACTGGAGCGTGTGCAGTAACTGAAAACGCTCCAGTTTGCTTGAGCGTGTGCAAAAAGACATGAAGGTTGCCAGATCACTAATTTTTTTTGAGTGACTGTACTTTATCCAGAGTTAAATATTTTCACATCTTTTCCCAAATAATAGACTCTAAAAATAAGGTGCGCGTCCCGCACAAGAGCTCATGGAACAGAAAAATATACGGCATATAATTGCTCACGATATTTATCTGAAAACGCTTGCAAAATAATTTCTATTTCGACCGATTACCAAAAATAAGCACATGACTTTTCGTCACGTGCTATAGCCCATGTCACTGATTGCAATGCACGAGAGAAGTGACGAAATAAAATTCGGCTTCGATATAAATGGGCGATAACCATTATGATTTTGGGCGGGGGTGGCTCAGTTGATAGCGCTCCAAGCTTATAATTTGTAGTTCCCGGGTTCGAGTTCCAGCTGTGCCAGCTTGAGCTTTATCTCTGCTAAGTTCCCACTGTTCTCGGTGAGAAAAGAGGACACCGATGGGCTTGGAAATGCCGCCGTCCGTCGGATGGGACATTAAACTGTGGTTCAGTATTCAATAGAGAACCATCCTCTGCAAACTGGATGGCCTTGACGGGAGGTTCTCATATGTCTCCTAGCAACTGTTCAGGCCATTCCCAACCTTATCTGAGCCCTTAGGGTCCTTGTAACCTGGCCATCTTTTCCATTGTGTACAAAAAAGTTCCTCTGCGAGGTAAAACAACACCTAATATTTTCTCTGAAAAAAAATTTTTTTTTTCATTTGGAGCACCATTTTCTATTGTTAATAACTCACTTCTAAAGGATGATAATTTTGGGTTTATTTGATTCAGAATCTTCAGCTATCAAGATCGAAAGGCCAGAGCACGAGCTCCCTTTGATCGTTTGCTCATTGGGATCGAATCGATTGGTCCCGTGTCGTCATCAGAGGCGAAGGCCATCGTCTCCAATGGAGAGATAAGATCGCCGCCTCGAATGAGGTTTACAGAGCTTTTTATTTAATGACGAACAAGCAGCAAAGTGAGGTCGGACACTCGCGCCATTCGTCATCCGATGCACGAGCGAGTAAATTCTCTTTTCCTTCTCAACCGTCAGCGAAGATCGATTAATCGAAACACTCACCTAACAAATAGATGGCAGATTTGGAGCACTTTTTTTTTCCAGGGTTCGAATAAATATCGTCCCTTCTTCATTCACAGAACGTTTCGACTAGTTTTGTCAAATGTTTGCCTTTTTTTTTCAAAACCGTCTCTTTAGCTGCAATTGCATCATCCAATTTGTTCATTTACTTTGACTAGCTGAGTTGCCGTGACGTCTGCTTTCCAGGTTTATTTGCAGAGGATGCAGTTAATTCGTTTGGAGGTTTAACCATAACCGTTTGGAGGTTTCAACCGTAACCGTTTGGGAAAATGAGTACGATAATATGCTGATGAATTTTGGCGCTATTTTCAGCCTCTCGTTAGCGGGAAGTATTTATGCATGGATTACCGATCGAAATGAATGGGGAAAAAAAGACAATTTATATTTTGTATGAGTCATTTTCTTCTTCTTTCGTATCTGCAATAATAAGAGACTTCGAATCGCTATCGATTAATTAACATCTGAGAAAGTCTGACTCTGGTGGAATAAAAATTTGTCTTCGATAAGAAAAAAAGAAATCACGCAATTACCTTTTTTTTATGAGGCTTACTTCAGAATACACAATCGAAGGATTTTAACACTTTGATTAATTAAGAAGGCAAAAAACACGACAGTTTTTGCAGTTTGATGGAATTAAACGTGCTTTTTTTTTTTAAATAATGCATTTAATATCTAAAAATTTCAATGCATAAGAGAAACGTACACAACTTTAAGGTATTTTTTAAATACATTGGAGTAAATGATATGATATTTGGCAATGGTAGCCAGGCATACATCGGCAGCACGGACGTGCAGTCGCTCAAAAAGGTATCCGAACATTATGGTTGATTACAGAATTCATAAAAAATATCTGGCAACGATTTTATTTAGAAATTAGTGATCTGGCAATCTTCGTGTGACGTGACATGAAAGTTGCCAGATCACTAATTTCTAAAAAAAAATCGTTACCAGATATTTTTTTGAATTCTGTAATCAACCATAGTGTTCGGATACTTTTTTGAGCGACTGTAGGTGGTCATATTGTTTTGATACTAGATCGTGTGGGCTCACTCACGGAAATATTGAGCGTGTGCAGTTACCGTTCACAGCAAACTGGAGTATTTACAGTAACTGCACACGCTCCAGTTTGCTGTGAACGGTAACTGGAGCGTGTACAGTTGCTGTACACGCTCCAGATATTTTTCCTGAATTCTGTAATCACGTGATACGAAGGTTGCCAGATCACTAATTTCTAAAAAAAAATCGTTACCAGATATTTTTTTGAATTCTGTAATCAACCATAGTGTTCGGATACTTTTTTGAGCGACTGTAGGTGGTCATATTGTTTTGATACTAGATCGTGTGGGCTCACTCACGGAAATATTGAGCGTGTGCAGTTACCGTTCACAGCAAACTGGAGTATTTACAGTAACTGCACACGCTCCAGTTTGCTGTGAACGGTAACTGGAGCGTGTACAGTTGCTGTACACGCTCCAGATATTTTTCCTGAATTCTGTAATCACGTGATACGAAGGTTGCCAGATCGCTAAATTCTAAAAAAAAAATCGTTGCCAGATATTTTTTCTGAATTCTGTAATTAACCATAGTTTTCGAATACTTTTTTGAGCGACTGTACCTAGGGAGGGCGGGGGGGGGTCGGGTCTAGCAGAAGGGGTTCGAACTCCCCTTCCTTCAAAAATCCGGTTGTCTTATACGAAATCTAAATTCTTTACCTACTTTAAATTCCAAATTAGGTCTCTTTGTATAATTTTATTTTAGTCCTATATGTCCGACACTAAAAATAGATTTAAAAAAAGCTAAAATTTTATTACATATGGATTATTATTATAACATTTCCTATCCGGTGACGGGCGAGTGTGGCTCAGTCGGTAGTGTGCCCCAGGTTCGAGTCCCAGCTGGGTCAGCGTTGAGATTAATCTCCGCAAAATTCCCTGCCCTGCCCACGGTCAGTAGGGGACACCGATGGGCTTGGAAAGGGCGCCGTCCATCGGATGGGACTTTAAGCCGTGGCACCGTGTGCGGGATAGCCATACCCTGTGCACGTTAAAGAACACACTGGATGGCCTTGGCGGGAGGCTACCATCTGTCTCCCAACAGCTGTTCCAGTGGGTCCCTTCCCCCAACCTTCTCTGAGCCTTCGGGGTCCTTGTGACCTGGCCATTTAACCCATGGTGTGCAAAAAAGTGCCGCTCAGAGGTTAAAACAACCCAACCTATCCGGTGGAGTATTACAGTAATTGGAAGAAACCTACTTAGATCTTATTCTCAGACATCCTCCCCCCTCTGAAACTAAATTCTTAAACCTTTCCCAAACCTAAATTTCAACTAAATCTCTCCCCCCCCCCCCCCAACGCAAGGTGCGAAACTAAATCCTGTGTACGCGCCTGAGTGGAAGGAGTCAGAAGAGCCAAGCAGCCATCTCCTATGACGATGCACAGAACAGCCAGGCCTATTACCTGAAGTCCAACCTCGTTTTCTCGTGGTGCAAGTCGTTAATACCTTTCAAAAGGGATGAAATTCTTTTGTGGAAGAGGAGGGCTGACAGATCAATGTGGCCTATTGATCTGGTTTTTTATGCAACTTCGTTTTTTTTTCTGCCATTCTAAGGAGTGGTCAACCACGCAAAGTCTTGGTGTGGACCAGGCGCTTATCCAGGATTTTTTAGAGGGGTGCTAAGTTTTCTTAGCGGGATCCTGAACCCAAGGTTTTTAGGGGGGGGGGGGGTTGAACCTGAAAGTTTTTTGGATAGCCTAGAACTGGACACGCGTGTTGAAGACTTTTCGTATTTGTGTTGTTGGGGTAGAGGTGGTTACTTGTATATGCACAGTCGTATCAGAATAATATGACCAACTATCATAGTATATATATGGTAGGTGGTCGTATTATTCTGATACGACTTTGTATACACGTTTATGCATTCGAAGCAGTTTATTTGAAGAAACTTATTCTTTTAACCACCAAAGATGGTTGAGATCTGAGATCTATTCTGATGTCTCATAAAACAAGAATTTTCCAAATTCATTGATAATTTCTTTGCTTATTGATGTCTTCATGTTTATTCTTTCATTTACAGATTAAAAATAGGAGGTAGGAAATGAGCAATTTCTAATTCCCTTCAAAACAAATTCCTTTATTATCTTCTAACTGAATTTCAGCTAACAGAGCTTTCTCCTGAAACATCGCCTGTCGTAGCATTTTTTCAATTTCGAGCTTTGAAACTTTTTAACTTTAACACCCTAAGCGTCTGGTGTTGACCATATATATCTACTAGACTGGATAATGGCTCTGAGAAGGGCGGGGGTGGCTCAGTCGGTAGCGCGCCAGGCTCGTAATCTGCAGTTCCCAGGTTCGGTCTGCTGGGTCAGCGTTGAGATTTATCTCCGCAAAATTCCCCGCCCTGCCCACGGTCAGTAGGGGACACCGATGGGCTTGAAAAGGCCGCCATCCGTCGGATGGGACGTTAAGCCGTGGCCCCGTGTGCGGGAGAGCCATACCCTGTGCACGTTAAAGAACACGCTGGATGGCCTTGACGGGAGACTACCATCTGTCTCCCAACAGCTGTTCCAGTGGGTCCCCTCCCTCCAACCTTCTCTGAGCCTTCGGGGTCCTTGTGACCTGGCCATTCAGCCCATTGTGTGCAAAAAAGTGCCGCTCAGAGGTAAAACAATCCAATCCAATCCAAATGGCTCTGAGCTTGATTATGGATCCTGAACTTGCTGCACAGGTGGGTTTCTGTTGAAGGAAAATCTACCTTTGAGTTTTCTGTTTGTTTGTGGATTGACAGCCCCAAGTGAACAGCTGCGCAGAATACGTGTACCTTATGCCAGCTGGTGGATAATCCTGATCAGTTGCCATTGCAGATACCTGAATCCTTGCCCTTATGGCATCGCTAAGCCTACACTGCTCAACAGACACATAAAAAGAATCTCAAATATCTCTTTTCAGGACGAGAGAATGGAAGACATCTGCAGGATTTAGTTCTGCTGTTCCCGGCAAAAACACCAAGTGTGAGCGATCTTCTAGTATATTATTGCATTAATGGAAGATTTCTTACAGCTGACTTTAAAACTGGAATTAAATACCTGAATGTTATTTGTTATGACCCCACTGAGGTCCCTGAGGGGAACGAGAATGTTATGGACAACTTCGAGCTAGTTTAAATTCTGTTACGAAAGGAGATATTACGATTGTGTTGGGTCACTTCCTTTGCTAAGATTGGAATTAACACCGATCATTGGGCAGGACTGACAAATACTTTTTGCATTGGTAGTTGCAATAGCAATGGGGAACATCTCCTAGAAGTAGGGTTGGGTTGTTTTACCTCTGAGCGGCACTTTTTTGCACACAATGGGCTAAATGGCCAGGTCACATGGACCCCGAAGGCTCAGAGAAGGTTGGGGGAGGGGACCCACTGGAACAGCTGTTGGGAGACAGATGGTAGCCTCCAGTCAAGGCCATCCAGCGTGTTCTTTAACGTGCACAGGGTATGGCTCTCCCACACACGGGGCCACGGCTTAACGTCCCATCCGACGGACGGCGGCCTTTCCAAGCCCATCGGTGTCCCCTACTGACCGTGGGCAGGGCGTGGAATTTTGCGGAGATAAATCTCAACGCTGACCCAGCTGGGACTCGAACCTGGGAACTACAG
This sequence comes from Ryuthela nishihirai, assembly GCA_038380435.1. Classification (NCBI taxonomy): domain Eukaryota; kingdom Metazoa; phylum Arthropoda; class Arachnida; order Araneae; family Heptathelidae; genus Ryuthela; species Ryuthela nishihirai. Next base: position 56,299,814 of record JAWZYU010000012.1, read on the forward strand.
ATTACTAGTCTGGCGCGCTACCGACTGAGCCACCCCCGCCCCTCTCCTAGAAGTAACTTAATGGTTTAAGAATAACTAACACTGCAAACACTGGGATACATGTTACGTTGCATGGCATGACGGATTATATATAAATCAACAGCAAAATAGGTAAAACAGTTAAAAGTTTATATGCCTTTTTTTTCAGAAAAAATTTAAATTTTCGAAGTTCACTAGCAATTAGACAAAGTTATTTTTGCTCTCATCAGTAGATAGCCAAAGTTTTCGTTGATTGCTAATCCACATTAAAAGACCTAGCCTGAGTTTGGTACTTTTGAATTATATAAATATTTTAGTGGCCTGATCTTAAAGTTTTTATTCCGAATTCTTTCTGATTTCCTAATCTAGCAAATGGATATTCCCCCAAAAAAATCAACTTTATTCGCATCTCCCTTTTTTGTTGTTGCTTAAAGGAATACAAGAGCATGCTCAAGAGAAGAGACGCCTGTGGATAAAGGGTTGACAAATATTAGCCTAGATGGCGTCTCATCTCCCTTTTTGTTGTTGCTTAAAGGAATACAAGAGCATGCTCAAGAGAAGAGACGCCTCTGGATAAAGGGTTGACATATATTAGCCTAGATGGCGTCTCATCTCCCTTTTTGTTGTTGCTTAAAGGAATACAAGAGCATGCTCAAGAGAAGAGACGCCTCTGGATAAAGGGTTGACATATATTAGCCTAGATGGCGTCTCATCTCCTTTTTGTTGTTGCTTAAAGGAATACAAGAGCATGCTCAAGAGAAGAGACGCCTCTGGATAAAGGGTTGACATATATTAGCCTAGATGGCGTCTCAGCTCCCTTTTTTGTTGTTGCTTAAAGGAATACAAGAGCATGCTCAAGAGAAGAGACGCCTCTGGATAAAGGGTTGACAAATATTAGCCTAGATGGCGTCTCATCTCCCTTTTTGTTGTTGCTTAAAGGAATACAAGAGCATGCTCAAGAGAAGAGACGCCTCTGGATAAAGGGTTGACATATATTAGCCTAGATGGCGTCTCAGCTCCCTTTTTTGTTGTTGCTTAAAGGAATACAAGAGCATGCTCAAGAGAAGAGACGCCTCTGGATAAAGGGTTGACAAATATTAGCCTAGATGGCGTCTCATCTCTCTTTTTGTTGTTGCTTAAAGGAATACAAGAGCATGCTCAAGAGAAGAGACGCCTCTGGATAAAGGGTTGACATATATTAGCCTAGATGGCGTCTCAGCTCCCTTTTTTGTTGTTGCTTAAAGGAATACAAGAGCATGCTCAAGAGAAGAGACGCCTCTGGATAAAGGGTTGACAAATATTAGCCTAGATGGCGTCTCATCTCCCTTTTTGTTGTTGCTTAAAGGAATACAAGAGCATGCTCAAGAGAAGAGACGCCTCTGGATAAAGGGTTGACATATATTAGCCTAGATGGCGTCTCAGCTCCCTTTTTTGTTGTTGCTTAAAGGAATACAAGAGCATGCTCAAGAGAAGAGACGCCTCTGGATAAAGGGTTGACAAATATTAGCCTAGATGGCGTCTCATCTCTCTTTTTGTTGTTGCTTAAAGGAATACAAGAGCATGCTCAAGAGAAGAGACGCCTCTGGATAAAGGGTTGACATATATTAGCCTAGATGGCGTCTCATCTCCCTTTTTGTTGTTGCTTAAAGGAATACAAGAGCATGCTCAAGAGAAGAGACTCCTCTGGATAAAGGGTTGACATATATTAGCCTAGATGGCGTCTCATCTCCCTTTTTGTTGTTGCTTAAAGGAATACAAGAGCATGCTCAAGAGAAGAGACGCCTCTGGATAAAGGGTTGACATATATTAGCCTAGATGACGTCTCATCTCCCTTTTTGTTGTTGCTTAAAGGAATACAAGAGCATGCTCAAGAGAAGAGACGCCTCTGGATAAAGGGTTGACATATATTAGCCTAGATGGCGTCTCAGCTCCCTTTTTTGTTGTTGCTTAAAGGAATACAAGAGCATGCTCAAGAGAAGAGACGCCTCTGGATAAAGGGTTGACAAATATTAGCCTAGATGGCGTCTCATCTCCCTTTTTGTTGTTGCTTAAAGGAATACAAGAGCATGCTCAAGAGAAGAGACGCCTCTGGATAAAGGGTTGACATATATTAGCCTAGATGGCGTCTCAGCTCCCTTTTTTGTTGTTGCTTAAAGGAATACAAGAGCATGCTCAAGAGAAGAGACGCCTCTGGATAAAGGGTTGACAAATATTAGCCTAGATGGCGTCTCATCTCCCTTTTTGTTGTTGCTTAAAGGAATACAAGAGCATGCTCAAGAGAAGAGACGCCTCTGGATAAAGGGTTGACATATATTAGCCTAGATGGCGTCTCAGCTCCCTTTTTTGTTGTTGCTTAAAGGAATACAAGAGCATGCTCAAGAGAAGAGACGCCTCTGGATAAAGGGTTGACAAATATTAGCCTAGATGGCGTCTCATCTCTCTTTTTGTTGTTGCTTAAAGGAATACAAGAGCATGCTCAAGAGAAGAGACGCCTCTGGATAAAGGGTTGACATATATTAGCCTAGATGGCGTCTCAGCTCCCTTTTTTGTTGTTGCTTAAAGGAATACAAGAGCATGCTCAAGAGAAGAGACGCCTCTGGATAAAGGGTTGACAAATATTAGCCTAGATGGCGTCTCATCTCCCTTTTTGTTGTTGCTTAAAGGAATACAAGAGCATGCTCAAGAGAAGAGACGCCTCTGGATAAAGGGTTGACATATATTAGCCTAGATGGCGTCTCAGCTCCCTTTTTTGTTGTTGCTTAAAGGAATACAAGAGCATGCTCAAGAGAAGAGACGCCTCTGGATAAAGGGTTGACAAATATTAGCCTAGATGGCGTCTCATCTCTCTTTTTGTTGTTGCTTAAAGGAATACAAGAGCATGCTCAAGAGAAGAGACGCCTCTGGATAAAGGGTTGACATATATTAGCCTAGATGGCGTCTCATCTCCCTTTTTGTTGTTGCTTAAAGGAATACAAGAGCATGCTCAAGAGAAGAGACTCCTCTGGATAAAGGGTTGACATATATTAGCCTAGATGGCGTCTCATCTCCCTTTTTGTTGTTGCTTAAAGGAATACAAGAGCATGCTCAAGAGAAGAGACGCCTCTGGATAAAGGGTTGACATATATTAGCCTAGATGGCGTCTCATCTCCCTTTTTGTTGTTGCTTAAAGGAATACAAGAGCATGCTCAAGAGAAGAGACTCCTCTGGATAAAGGGTTGACATATATTAGCCTAGATGGCGTCTCATCTCCCTTTTTGTTGTTGCTTAAAGGAATACAAGAGCATGCTCAAGAGAAGAGACGCCTCTGGATAAAGGGTTGACATATATTAGCCTAGATGACGTCTCATCTCCCTTTTTGTTGTTGCTTAAAGGAATACAAGAGCATGCTCAAGAGAAGAGACTCCTCTGGATAAAGGGTTGACATATATTAGCCTAGATGGCGTCTCATCTCCCTTTTTGTTGTTGCTTAAAGGAATACAAGAGCATGCTCAAGAGAAGAGACGCCTCTGGATAAAGGGTTGACATATATTAGCCTAGATGGCGTCTCATCTCCCTTTTTGTTGTTGCTTAAAGGAATACAAGAGCATGCTCAAGAGAAGAGACTCCTCTGGATAAAGGGTTGACATATATTAGCCTAGATGGCGTCTCATCTCCCTTTTTGTTGTTGCTTAAAGGAATACAAGAGCATGCTCAAGAGAAGAGACGCCTCTGGATAAAGGGTTGACATATATTAGCCTAGATGGCGTCTCAGCTCCCTTTTTTGTTGTTGCTTAAAGGAATACAAGAGCATGCTCAAGAGAAGAGACGCCTCTGGATAAAGGGTTGACATATATTAGCCTAGATGGCGTCTCATCTCCCTTTTTTGTTGTTGCTTAAAGGAATACAAGAGCATGCTCAAGAGAAGAGATGCGACTGGATCTCTTCTCTTTAGCTTTAACAAAGGGTTAATATACACGGTGTTTCAAAACTCTCTGTACAAATTGTAATGGGGGATAAAAAAAATACCCCCTCAAGCAGCTGCTTGCCATAGAGGTCTGACAGGAGCCAGACAGTTTATATGCCTGAGTAGAAGATCTAGGGAACACCAAGACAAACCTTTTTCGGCTGTGACTGTATGTCCGCTGACGTAACCCGTTGGTGCTAGAGGGCGCTGACAGAAATATCGGTGGAACTGGTACAGTCGCTCAAAAAAGTATCCGAACACTATGGTTGATTACAGAATTCAGGAAAAAATATCTGGCAACGATTTTTTTAGAAATTAGTGATCTGGCAACCTTCGTGTCACGTGACACGAAGGACTAATTTCTAAAAAAATCGTTGCCAGATATTTGTTCTGAATTCTGTAATCAACCGTAGTGTTCGGATACTTTTTTGAGCGACTGTATTAGCCTAGATGGCGTCGCATCTCTCTCTGCTATTGCTGCTGAAAGTTACCACTGTTGAGGTTATGCCACTGTTACTGAAATGCTTAGAGTTGGAAATGTTTCTCTTGTCACATGACCATCCCAAATTGTGAATATTTTAATGATAAAAAGTCTTTTTTTCTGCTGAGGTCCTGCCATCCTCTCAGATCTTCTACTATGTCATATAAACTGACAGGCTCCTGTCCGACCTCTGTGGCAAGCAGCTGCTTGAGTGGGTATTTATTTTTTTTTAAAGGTGTTGTTCCTAGGAGTGTACTGGAGATATTAATATCCCTATTTCAAAAAATAAATGATTACCGATCTGATGATTATTATAGAAGAATCAGTGTACTTTCTGTTCCAGGAAAAATTCTTTGCATTATCGTGCTTATTAGAATTAAGGAAAAGCATGGGCACGTGCGTACTGAGCGAACCGCACCTCGCTGTAACTAAATTGATGATCGTTTTGTAGTTAATTTTTCTTTTTGAAATCTTGAAGGTAAATTATACACCCAAAAATTTCTCACACAATATGTATCAACGTAGGAGGGCTGATCATGAACTTTTACACGAAATCTGTCAAAGCTGCTACGTAAGCTAGAAACCGGAAAAAGAAATGCAGAAATCCTTTGAGCCAGCAAACAATGGAGGACGTCATCCATCCAAGGAACAGCTGGCGAAGGCACGAGAAAGAAAGCAGACGGTTGCTGGTGGCCGCTAAAGTTTAAGTGCCCAAAATATATGACTGGCGTCTCAAAGAAATTAGGGAGGGAAAGCAAATTCTCTGTAATAATCAATCAGAGGAAAATATCGTGGAGGAAATGTTCGTTTTAGAGAGGGAGGAGTGTGCGACCCTATGCGGGAGGAGCCACGGAGGAAGATGAGGAGCTCGTTTCCAAAGTGAATGCAAAGGAAAAGAACACGAGAAGATGAAGAACAAAGGAGAATTCAGAAATCTTTCGAAACGCTTTAAAGGCTGCATAATTCTAAAGTAAATCTTACAGGAGAATTCAAGATAAAAATAAGACCAAACGTCGGAGACTTAGTGAATCGATGATGTAAAAGGAAGGCGCATTTGTGATTCAGGAAAAATATGTGGAGCGTGTACAGCAACTGTACACGCTCCAGTTACCGTTCATAGCAAACTGGAGCGTGTGCAGTTACTGCACACGCTCCAGTTTGCTGAGAACGGTAACTGCACGCGCTCAATATTTCCGTGAGTGAGCCAACACGATCTAGTATCAAAATAATATGACCACCTACAGTCGCTCAAAAAAGTATCCGAACACTATGATTGATTACAGAATTCAGAAAAAAATTCTGGCAATGATTTCTTTAGAAATTAGTGATCTGGCAACCTTCGTGTCACGTGATTACAGAATTTCGGAAAAATATCTGGAGCGTGTACATTAAATGTACACGCTCCAGTTACCGTTCACAGCAAACTGGAGTGTGTGCAGTTTGATGTATAAAAATCAGTTGAAAAAAAAATAATGTTTTAAAACTCAACTGACACCGTTCACAGTTACCGTTCACAGGAAATTGGAGCGTGTGCAGATTGATGTGTAAAAATAAGTTGAAAAAAAAATAATGTTTTAAAACTCAACTGATCAGTTTTATATTTGTAAAAAAATTTCTAGCCATTGACCTTTTTTCGATATTTTTGTTGATTAGATAGGTTGTATTATTTTTTTTCTTGTCGAGGGCTGTTTTGATATTTTGTCGACTCTTTGTAGCGTCACCACAAGCAATAATAACGTTTCGTTTGCAAACGGTGGAATGGTTGCCTCCACTGCAGACGAGATTTCATTTTATCCCTGTTCAAGATATTCCCCCAGTTTAGAAATGGCCTTGGATTTTAAGTCTCCTCAAAATGGAGCTTTGTCTTCTTCTAGAGGTCGGACAAACGCTACGATAAGAAAGAAAACGGAGTTATCTGCAGGAATGGAGACTAGCGGGGAGATATTATCAGTTCCATTTGGTTAGAAGATACTGCACTTCAAAATGTAATAAAGGCAGGCTCAGGGATTTTGCTAGCACCTTTGCTAAAAGAAAGGAAATTCTTTCAAGTTAAAAATGAACCAATATTCAGTAATCTCAAAATATTTTTATTTCCGGATAAAACATAGAAAATATATTATGTAAAATGATGGTCATGTTATTAAAATATTTTTTCAAATTTCGGAAAGTTTTTTTATTACAATAGTTTCTTTTATAAGAGTTCCATGCATCTAGAAAAAAATGGGGGGAGTGGGGGTAAAAAATCAAATGAGAAAGAAAAAGAGGGGGAGGGGACTAAGAGACTGGTTTTCATTGCAGTAGGACATTTGCTCATCGGTTTCAGAGGTATTTAAAAATTTAATGAAAATGTATGGTATATACTCTAGTTTGACATTTTTTTTCCTTTATTACGTTTACTGGCATTCTAGAAAAGTCCGTGGTCGCGGGGCAACACCCTCAGGGAGGTCCTCACTTTTAAGGAGGGAAATATTTAAAATTTATGACGAATATCTAAAAAAAAAAAGATCCGAATAAAAGAGTGAACGAAGCAGGGTGATAAAAGAATGACAAATCTCAAGCTAATGAAAGCTCAGACCCCCCTTCCTCGCATTCTCTTATCTCTATAAGATACCTAATATCGTTGTCCTATTCGCCCGAGGGGCGGGGGTGGCTCAGTCGGAAGCGCACCAGGCTCGTAATCTGTTGTTCCTAGGTTCGAGTCCCAGCTGGGTCAGCGTTGAGATTTATCTCCGCAAAATTCCCCGCCCTGCCCACGGTCAGTAGGGGACACCGAAGGGCTTGGAAAGGTCGCCGTCCGTCGGATGGGACGTTAAGCTCGTGGCCCCGTGTGCGGGAGAGCCATACCCTGTGCACGTTAAAGAACACACTGGATGGCCTTGACGGGAGGCTACCATCTGTCTCCCAACAGCTTGTCCAGTGGGTCCCCTCCCCCAACCTTCTCTGCGCCTTCGGGGTCCATGTGACCTGGCCATTTAGCTCATGGTGTGCAAAAAAGTGCCGCTCAGAGGTAAAACAACCCAACCCACAACCCTATTCGCCCGACTGTGGATAAGACTAGCTTCAAAAGATCTGCAAGTGCTTAATATTGAATTAATGTTTTTTAACCATCTAAAGATATATTGATTGGTTTTTTGTTATAAAAAGAAATATCTCCTCAAAGCAGCTGCTTGCCACAGAAGTCTGACAAGAGCCTGTCAGAGTATATGCCGTAGTAGAAGGTCTGTGAGGATGGCTTGGACCTCAACAGAAAAACAACATAAACAACATCTTGAGTAAAATTGGAGATGCAATTTAAAAAAAAATAAATACGAAGAAGAAAAATATTACATTTATTAAATAGCTCAAATCTATCTCTCCTTCTGATAACAAAAATTGAATATTTTTAACATTTTATTATCGTTGCGGATAATTGCTCAGGCACCAAATTTGTCTCTGTGTATTAGGAATGATTCACGGGGGGGAGGGGGGGAGCTGATTTTCTATTTTATATTTAGGCCTGGGGCCAAAAAATTCTTAACCCTGCTCTGATTTCAGTCACCCTAGAACAATCCTGACTACAGTCGCTCAAAAAAGTATCCGAACACTATGGTTGATTACAGAATTCAGAAAAAATATCTGGTAACGATTTTTTTTTTGAAATTAGTGATCTGACAACCTTCGTGTCACGTGATTACAGAATTCAGGAAAATATCTGGAGCGTGTACAGCAACTGTACACGCTCCAGTTACCGTTCACAGCAAACTGGAGCGTGTGCGGTAACTGCACACGCTCAATATTTCCGTGAGTGAGCCCACACGATCTGGTATCAAAATAATATGACCACCTACAGTCGCTCAAAAAAGTATCCGAACACTACGGTTGATTACAGAATTCAGAAAAATATCTGGCAACGATTTTTTTTAGAAATTTATGATCTGGCAACGATATTTTTAGGAATACTATTATTATTTTATTAAGGAATATTCTTCAATGTTGCAGTGAAATCCGTATTTTTTTATATATTCCTATGATTCTCTTACAAATTATGTAAGGCAATGACAATGACACATGTTGTGCTTAATAATTTTCACTTGTCTGCTGGTATGTCTCAATGATAGACATTAGTTGTTGCCAACTTTTTTTGAAGCATACAGTATGATTGAGTTATCATTTGTATATTTGATGTGGGTTTCATATATTTGTGTTGTAATTTCTATTTTCAGTGTATTATCATTTTTGTTAATAATCTGTTTGAGTTATATTTCTTGTTATTATGGAATATCCTCAATGTTGCACTGAAATCTATTTTTTTTATATTCCAATATATTCTCTTGCAAATTATGTAAGGCAATGACATAGTGCTCCGATGGTGAACTTATTAATTTTAAGATGTCTATTGGTATGTCTCAATGATAAACATTAAAATTGGCGCAAACTATTTTTCGAAGCATACAGATATGCTTCAAAAATATCATTGAGTTATCATTGGTATATTTGATGTAAGTTTGAAATATTTACTTTTTTCGTTGGATGTATGTGTAGTTAGTATATTTAGCTGTAAATAATTCAAAAGTAATATTTGTATTTTTTATGTCATCATGTTTGTTAAACAAGTCTTTCGTTTTGGTGTTTGTATTGGGGTTTATTTCAATTTAAATGATACTGATAATTTAAATATTATTACGAAAATAATTCTAGTCTTATTAATAAAATAATAGAATTGCACTGGTGATTTGGTCAGCTGCGAATGAATTCTGATCTCAGTAGCTTTCTTCTTAGAACATAAACTATGTAAAATTTAACAGTTTTTATGAAATATAACTATTTTTTTAGTGACAGACTATATATGTGATATTTTTCAATATTGTTGAACCCTATCTGAAGTTAATATGAATATATTTTGCTAACCTGAGTATGGAATTTTGTCTCTTCCAATACGTTTGCAAATGCGGCGAATTTAAAAAAAAATTAAATTATGCTTCAAAATTCAGATATATTAGGTTTTCTTATAATACCGTTTACAATTAAATACGATTAGTAAAAAAAATGTGTAACTATGTTTAAATAATACGTTTATTGAATATTTTTGACATTGAGAAATAATTTTTTTTATGTCTGTGAAAATAAAATATTTGTTGCAAGAATGAAATTCTTCGCCACATTTATCATAATTTGCTTTATAATTGATATTTAATTCAATTCAGTACAAGAAATGAAATCATTTAAATAACGCGCACATCGATTTAGAAACGAATCAGATCCACTGACTTAAAGCTATGATGTGATGCACTGTCCCCGCTTCTGACGTCATTAGCCATGCCGGTCACGTGACATCAGGCTTTCTCTTCAGACGGCGTTGATCAAAGAGACAGGTTCCTGTCAGACATCTGTGGCAAGCAGCTGCTTGAGGAGGAACTATGACTAATACTATGTATCGTAGTCTGTATACTTTTTCTGTGCAGTATCTTAATTTCTCATATACTTTTTATTTATGTGTATTCCAGCGAAACATATTGTCGAAGTATAAACCTAAATCTTTTATTTTGTCTAAACGATCAATTTTCTCACAGTTACAGTTACTTTCATTGTGGATATTTTCTTTATTAATATAGTTTAATTTTTGTGTTTTCATATATAAATTAGTATCGATTTCGTACCCTGGAGAGTGGAAAAGCATCCTTTGTTTTTTTTCTTTTACTGTTTATGTAGATTTTGTTATGGTTGAGCCAACGCGATATAATGTTATAGTCTTCCTGTATTGTTTGTATTGCGACTTCTTAGTTTTGGCTGGAGTAAGACAAAACAATATCATCAACATATACATAAATTTTTAATTTTTAAGTTTGCAATAGCACTGATGTAAGTTAAAAATAGCAGAGGTCCTGGAATTCATTCTTGAGGAACTCCATAATTTACTGTGCATTCAGAACTGTAAGTTTTACCGATTTTTGTAATTTTGAATCTGTTTTTTAAATAGTTTTTAAACCATAGTAGTGTATTCCCTCGAAATCCTTATTTATCCAATTTGTCTAATAAAATGTCATGGTCCAGTGTACAGTCGCTCAAAAAAATATCCGATCACAGTATGGTTGATTGCAGAATTCAGAAAAAATATCTGGCAACGATTTTTTAGAAATTAGTGATCTGGCAACCTTCGTGTCACGTGATTACAGAATTCAGGAAAAATATCTGGAGCGTGTACAGCAACTGTACACGCTCCAGTTACATTTCACAGGAAACTGGAGCGTGTGAAGTTACTGCACACGCTCCAGTTTGCTGTGAACGGTAACTGCACACGCTCAATATTTCCGTGAGTGAGCCCACACGATCTAGTATCAAAATAATATGACCACCTACAGTCACTCAAAAAAAAGTATCCGAACACTATGGTTGATTACAGAATTCAGAAAAAAATATCTGTCAACGATATTTTTTAGAAATTAGTGATCTGGCAACCTTCGTGTCACGTGACACGAAGGTTGCCAGATCACTAACTTCTAAAAAAATCGGTGCCAGTAAAAAAATCGGTATTTTTCTGAATTCTGTAATCAACCCTAGTGTTCGGATACTTTTTTGAGCTACTGTAGGTGATCATATTATTTTGATACTAGATCGTGTGGGCTCACTCACGGAAATATTGAGCGTGTGCAGTTGCTGTACACGCTTCAGATATTTTTCCTGAATTCTGTAATCACGTGACACGAAGGTTGCCAGATCACTAATTTCTAAAGAAATCATTGCCAGAAATTTTTTCTGAATTCTGTAATCAACCAATTCTGTAATCAACCATAGATTCTGTAATCAACCATTCTGTATTTAACCAGAGTTCGGATACTCTTTTGAGCGATTGTACAAATGCTGGATATCACGCTCTCCGAAGGCGACATGTTACGGTGCCCGAAGGCGACAAGGTGAGCGGCTTCTTCTATAGTGCATCCCCAGCGACACACATCATGGGGAGCAAATAGCTGTGGGGAGCAAATAGCTGTCACCCTCACACGTGTCTGGTGTTTTTACAGGGTACACTGAATAGCAATACGCACGTCAGCAACATCGCATAGCGAGTCGTCCTGCCATATTTGAGTGTAATCCCAAAAGCGATATTCCATCAGGATAACACCTGCCCATCCTCCGCCAGGGCAACTCAACATGCTCTTCAGTCAGTGCACCAACTCCCTTGGCCAGCACACTCTCCGCATTTGTCTCCAATCAAGCATGTCTGGAACTGAATCGGATAAAGACTCTTCCGCGGACAGCGGCAGGCAACGACCATCGCTGAATTACGCATCCAAATTTGAAAGCGCATGGAATGGTATCCCCCAGCGTGATATCCAGCATTTATATTACAGATTGCATGGCAGGTTGGAAGCTTGTATTGCTGCTTGAGGAGGTTCAACACCTTATTAAACTTTGCCCTCTGTAAAATGTAATGCTCATTAAAAGGTAAAATAAACATTGATTCACTTCACACGTGTCTTTTCAATCACTGTCCATTTTCAACAAGTTGTTTCTACTAAATAAATCTCATAGATTACGCTTCAATTGTTAATAGTATTCTTTTTTCAATTTCCGCCAGTGTAGTGGATCGAAACCAGTGTCTGTTAGTAAGTTTAAATTCCTTTCTACTCCTTTTTTTACTGTTCATTGTAACAATATTAAAGTCTCCGATTTGTATCTGTTTTTTTGTTTTAGAGGAAGATTCTGACGATTTTTACAAATTTGTAAAAAAAAATTCCATCTGTACTGTGCGATCTATACACAGTTAATAGGTTATATGTCACATCATTCTTTTTTATTCTTAGGTATAAAGATTCCTCGGGTGGAAGCATATAACTGTTCTAGCACAATTGAGTTTTGATAATACAGTATTATTCTCTTTTCACTTTTCCTTTGATTTCTGTCAAAGATCTGTTCAAAAGTTTTCATTTTATAGAAGTGAGTTTCATTTTCATAAAGCTAATGGCTATCAAGCTAATTTCGATAGTCATAACAACTCCGCACTTTCCGAATATCCCGAAAACCGTAAATGCGCCCTCTGACGGTCCAAAATGTTGAAAATTCCAAAATTTTAAATGAATGTTGTAAACGATATATTTATGCTATTAATTTTAAATTTTGGTGGTGGAATGTGAAGCTCGTGAGGTTTTCATTGGCAACAATGAATTGAACCCTGATCCTGGGACTTATCTTCGCAAAATTCCCCGCCCTGCCCATGGTCAGTAGGGGGACACCGATGGGCTTGGTAAGGCCGCCGTCCGTCGGATGGGACGTTAACTATATATCCGTCGGATGGGACGTATGACTCCCCCGTATGCGGGAGAGTCATACCCTGTGCACGTTAAAGAACACACTGGATGGCCTTGACGGGAGGCTGGCGATCCAGCGTGTTGAGACGTGAGAGCTGGCCATCCAGCGTCTGTCTCCCAACAGCTGTTCCAGTGGGTCCCCTCCCACAACCTTCTCTGAGTCTTCGGGGCCTATGTGACCTGGCCATTTAGCCCATGGTGTGCAAAAAAGTGCCGCTCAGAGGTAAAACAACCCAACGTTAAAGAACACACTGGATGGCCTTGACGGGGAGGCTACCATCTGTCTCCCAACAGCTGTTCCAGTGGGTCTCCTCCCCCAACCTTCTCTGAGCCTTCGGGGTCCTTGTGATCTGGCCAATTTAGCCCATGGTGTGCAAAAAAGTGCCGTTCAGAGGTCAACCCAACCCAACCCTGATCCAGGGGGGTGGGAGGTAGGAAACGCAACTATTTTTGAAGAGATAATTGGAAATTCTTTTTTAGTTGGATTGTAACTAGCAAAATATTATAATTCGCATTTTTCAAATCCTTATGTAGTTTCTATATACATTTTTAGAGAACACTAAATGTGGAAAAGGCAAAACTTTGAACGAACATTGCATGTGATTCATTTACGGTAGATATTCGAAATTTCGTAGGGTATTAAAAGATATTCCATTGACTGCAACAATCTTCCCCATTTTTTAGAGGGGTATCAAAAAATAAAGACTTTTTTCGTTTAAAAGAATAAAAGACAAATGCTTTTTATGTTGTATAGGTACTAATAAAATACAACTATTTGAATTTTCTCAATCATTCATTAGTTCGAATTAAAACTTTTAAAGAGTGCAAAACTAAGTACACAAAAACTACATTATCTCTGAAAGCAAGATTTCCATATTCGCAAGAGGCGGCATGCATCCTTCCAGTCTTTCCTAAATGATATCTTGAATGACAGTAAACAAACCATTTTTAGTTGTACAGTCACTCAAAAAAGTATCCGAACACTAGGGTTGATTACAGAATTCAGAAAAAATATCTGGCAACGATTTTTTTAGAAATTAGTGATCTGGCAACCTTCGTGTCACGTGATTACAGAATTCAGGAAAAATATCTGGAGCGTGTTCAGAAATTGTACACGCTCCAGTTACCGTTCACAGCAAACTGGAGCGTGTGCAGTTACTGCACACGCTCCAGTTTGCTGTGAACGGTAACTGCACACGCTCCAGTTTGCTGTGAACGGTAACTGCACACGCTCCAGTTTGCTGTGAACGGTAACTGCACACGCTCCAGTTTGCTGTGAACGGTAACTGCACACGCTCAATATTTCCGTGAGTGAGCCCACACGATCCAATTAGTGATCTGACAACCTTCGTGTCACGTGACACGAAGGTTGCCAGATCACTAATTTCTAAAATAATCGTTGCCAGATATTTTTTCCGAATTCTGTAATCCACCATAGTGTTCGGATACTTTTTTGAGCGACTGTACTAAAAATTATTAGTATTAAACAAAATTATTTATTACTTAATATTTAAAACATTTATTAATTATCGCGTTTTTTTGAGATATACGTTTATTGACTTTTGCACATTTTTCAAATTAAATTGAAGATTTTAACTTCCGAAACGAATTTAGTTTCTGAAGCTTTCATTTCAACAAAGAATCTCGTGTTTCGCTCGTGCCTAATTGGAACGACTTCAACACCCAAGGACGCTCGCGCTCTTGACCCAACAAACTAGGGGCGGGGGTGGCTCAGTCGGCAGCGCGCCAGGCTCGTAATCTGTAGTTCCCAGGTTCGAGTCCCAGCTGGGTCAGCATTGAGATTTATCCCCGCAAAATTCCCCGCCCTGCCCACGGTCAGTGGGGACACTGATGAGCTTGGAAGGGCCGCCGTCCGTCGGATGGGACGTTAAGCCGTGGCCCCGTGTGCGGGAGAGCCATACCCTGTGCACGTTAAAGAACACGCTGGATGGCCTTGACGGGAGGCTACCATCTGTCTCCCAACAGCTGTTCCAGTGGGTCCCCTCCCCCAACCTTCTCTGAGCCTTCGGGGTCCTTGTGACTTGGCCATTTAGCCCATGGTGTGCAAAAAAGTGCCGCTCAGAGGTAAAACAACCCAACCCAACAACCCAACAAACTGAACAATGAGTTCATCACGCGAAATCAGAAAGAAATTAATTTGAGGCATTCATTACTTCAAATTCATTGGTGGCAATAGTTATTTTGAATAACTTTCAACCGTTAATGTTAAATCTATGGGGATTTCGAGAATTCCAGAATTCCACTCCAATTTTAATTGACTCCAGTGGGTTCGAGTGCATAAGCGGACAAACACACAAACACACAGACTGTCTTCTTTATACACTGAAGTGCCATTGAATTGATTAGGATAGCAACCTAGTAACGTGTTGGACCCCCTCTGGTCCTGATAACGGCCGCCACACGACGAGGCAAGGACTCCACAAGCTTGCGTAAATGTTCCACAGGTATGGCGACCCATGCATCCTCCAGAGTTGTTCACAATTCTCTCAAGGTCGTCGCTGATGAGACACGAGCCCGAACACTCTGCTCGATGGGTATCTCAAAGATTTTCGATGGGATTTAAATCTGGGCTTCTAGATGGCCAATTCATTATTTCAAAGTCAGCAGAATGCTCCTGCAACCATGCAGTAGCCAATTTGGACCTGTGAGATGAACAGTTGTCTTGCTGGTAGATGCCATCTCCATTGGCATGCATGATGGCCATAAATGGGTGTAAATGATACTGGGATGCATTGAGAGTCGTCGGTACACGTACCAAAGGTCCCATAGACGTCCAACTGAAGACACCCCAGGGCATCACTGAGCCATCACCAGCTTATACTGTTCCCACCTGACTTTCAGGATCCATGGCTTCATGGTGTTGGCACCATACTCTCAGTCTCCCATCGGCGTGATGTAGTTTAAATTGGGATTCATCACTCCAGGCTATCTGTTGCCAATTTTCGATGGTCTAGTTTCGATGTTCTTTAACCCAGACAAGGCATTGAGCCTGGTGTCGCGCCGTTAGAAGTGGGACAATCATAAGTAGACGTCTCCCGAAGCCGAGACGATGAAGTGAGCGTTGCACGGTCCATGTACTGACTTCCTGGCTGAAACCCACGTTCAGATGGGAGGTGATAATGTCTGGCCCCTATCGATCCATACGATGCAGGCCAGACAGCGAAGTCCACGATCATTCAAGGCTGGTTGTCCTTTGCAGTTTGTCCGGGTGCTTGTTTTTTTGTCGGAATTTTCATATTCCTGAAACTGACCTATGAGAAAATCCAAGTTCGTTGACAATTTCGGAGATCGAGTGTCCCATCCGTGGGGCACCCACGATCTTCCCTCTGTCGAATGCATCTAAATCCCGCGCCTTTCCCATTACGCTTCTCACGACGAATGCTTGGGGAAGCCAAAGCTGACAGCTATATTTGACCAGAGTTACAGCCACGCATGCGCGCAATTTGGAAAACGTCCGTCTCCTATCCCTAATTCAAAGGCACTTCAGTGTATATTAGATGTGAGAAATCAGCTCTTAATATTTCATTTAATGCAACCCCAGAGCTAGTGAACCCACATCTCGACGTTTAACGTGTAATAGAAAACAATGCAAAGTATGATGCAACCAAAAGACTTACCTCTGGTTCCACGTCACTAAAATTCACGCTTGAAACAAACTCCCTGAGAAATTTGTCCAGCTCGCGGCCTTCGATGTATCCGTTTCCTGTAAGGGAGGAAAAAACACATTTAATTTTTGGGCATGAGATCTAACGGTCAATTTTTTTTTTAAATTTCAGTTGCAATAATTTTCATTTTCGCATCACTTTTACCATTCAGTATATTGTAAGGATATACAATATTTGAATCATGCATTTTTGTTGTTGGAGAAAAGGATTACGTTGCGAATTTTTAATAAACTTTGGAGTTGGACATAACTCTAAATTCAATAACAAAATTTCAAGGAATTTCCATCCAGATTAGCTCACTTTGCCACAACCCATCCGCAAAATTCCCCCCCCCCCTGTCCACGGTCAGTAGGGGACACCGATGGGCTTGGAAAGGCCGCCGTCCGTCGGATGGAACGTTAAGCCGTGGCTCCGTGTACGGGAGAGCCATACCCTGTGCACGTTAAAGAACACGCTGGATGGCCTTGACGGGAGACTACCATCTGTCTCCCAACAACCGTTCCAGTGGGTCCTCTCTGAGCCTTCGGGGTCCTTCTGGCCTGGCCATTTAGCCCATAGTGTGCAAAAAGGTGCCGCTCAGAGGTAAAACAACCCAACCCGTAGTTCCCAGGTTCGAGTCCCAGCTGGCTCAGCGTTGAGATTTAGCTCCGCAAAATTCCCCGCCCTGCCCACGGTCAGTAGGGGACACCGATGGGTTTAGAAAGGTCGCCGTCCGTCGAATGGGACGTTAAGCCGTGGCCCCGTGTGCGGGAGAGCCATACCCTGTGCACGTTAAAGAACACGCTGGATGGCCTTGACGGGATGCTATCATCTGTCTCCCAACAGCTGTTCCAGTGGGTCCCCTCTCCCAACCTTCTCTGAGCCTTCGGGGTTCATGTGACCTGGCCATTTAGCCCATGGTGTGCAAAAAAGTGCCGCTCAGAGGTAAAACAACCCAACCCAAAGCCACAACCCAGGATGTGTTTACCCCTGATTAGTAATCTTCATCGACTCGATGGAATCATTTTATATTTATTGGTGGGACGGGAGTGGCTCAATCGGTAGCGCGCCAGGCTCGTAATCTGCAGTTCCCAGGTTCGAGTCCCAGCTGGGTGATTCCCCGCCTTGCCCACAGTCAGTAGTGGACACTGATGGGCTTGGAAAGGCCGCCGTCCGTCGGATGGAATGTTAAGCCGTGGCCCCATCTATGGGAGAGCCATACTCTGTGCACGTTAAAGAACACACTGGATGGCCTTGACGGGGAGTCTACCATCTGTCTCCTAACAGCTGTTCCAGTGGGTCCCATCCCCCAACCTTCTCTGAGCCTTCGGGGTCCTTGTGACCTGACCATTTAGCACATGCTGTGCAAAAAAGTGCCGCTCAGAAGTAAAACAACCCAACGTTAAAGAACACGCTGGATGACCTTGACGGAAGGCTACCATCTGTCTCCCAACAGCTGTTCCAGTGGGCCCTTCCCCCAACCTTCTCTGCGCCTTCGGAGTACTTGTGACCTGGCCATTTAGCACATGGTGTATAAAAAAGTGCCGTTCAGAGGTAAAACAACCCAAATTATATTTATTGCCGTCTCTATTCCGTAAACCATCATGAATTTCGACGCCTTTTGCACTCTCATTCCAGGTGCTTGAGGGAGACAGTTTTATTTTTCGAATTCGCTTTTTTCCCCTAATTTAAAAATTTTAATTTTCTTTTTTTTTGATATCTTAACATGTTCCGAATTTTTTTGTTATTATCCCAATGTAGATATTCGGATTGATTTCAAAATAAACGAAAAATAAATAAATAAAATATCATGTATTTTTATAATTTAAATTATCAAAATAATAAATGTAAATTTTCTATCAGAAAATAAAAAATAGGAATAAAATTGGTACATTCCGTCAAAAAAGTATCCGAACACTATAATGGATTACAGAATTCAGAAAAAATATCTGGCAACGATTTTTTTAGCAATTAGTGATTTGGCGACCTTCGTGTCACGTGATTACAGAATTCAGGAAAAATATCTGGAGCGTGTACAGCAACTGTACACGCTCCAGTTACCGTTCACAGCAAACTGGAGCGTGTGCAGTTACTGCACACGATCCAGTTTGCTGTGAACGGTAACTGCACACGCTCAATATTTCCGTGAGTGAGCCCACACGATCCAGGTCTTTGTGAGCTCACACGATCCAATTAGTGACCTGGCAACCTTCGTGTCACGTGACACGAAGGTTGCCAGATCACTAATTTCCAAAAATATCGGTGCCAGATATTTTTTCTGAATTCTGTAATCAACCATAGTGTTCGGATACTTTTTTGAGCGACTGTACCGTCCCATGGTCGAGTGATTAGCACGCTTGGTTATTAATCTAAGGGACCTGGGTTCGAGCCCCGGTTAACGCATGGATGTATGTGTCGTTTTTCTGCTGAGGTCCTGCCATCCTCTCAGACCTTCTACGTTGACATATAAACTGACAGGCTCCTGTCAGACCTCTGCGGCAAGCAGCTGCTTGAGGGGGGTATTTATTTTTTCATCTACTCTGTATCGAATCCAATGGAAAATCGCTGATCCATCTGTGGGTGAATCTTTTCACAAGTTGGACATACCTTGTCAAAATTGTCGTTGTTGATGCTTATCGAGTTCTTTTAATGAAATTGGAAGACGAAGATTTAATTGTTGGAATAAACTTTTGAAATAGGAATACAAACCATAAAATTATGAACTGAATCATGCATTATATTTCAATTACTAAACTTCTTCCATTTACGAAACATATTAGTCTGTGATGTTTGCTGATTTCTCCCGGGAAATTATTTTCGTTTCGGATTTTATGCGCCGCAAAAAACCCTGAGAACTTCCCTCATCGGAAGCTAATGCCCTATGACACGAGATCCAGGTATGATTGCACCCACCAGGGCCATTAGCACCATGACATGCCATTAGTTAATAATATGGCAGGGTCCAGCATCCGATACAAATGCCACTGCCCTGGGGAGTAGGAATGCGACATTTGTTTGCCAAATGCAGCGGATGAAATAAAACCATTTCCCATCCTTTATTCCTTTGGCTTGCCATCCCAAAGCGAACTTTAACCTTTAAGATCTCTCTGTACGCCTAAGTTAGTGAAATAGTTTCAAATTCGAATTTATAGAGAGTAATGTCTTCGAATCAGACTTTTCTGAAAAGGCAGATGAAAAGAGTGTTGCTGTGCAGTCGACTAGTAATATAATAGATTTATAGGTGTGGTCTTACTTTATACATATATGTATATTTCAACACCAGGGGGCGGATCTTGGGGCAAGGGGGCCATGCGCTCCCCTCCTTTGAAAAGGTTACTAAAGGTAATAGAAGCAAAAATGATTAAACATGTGTATTTCATGAATTTCTCGAGGGATTTTTTAAAGATCTTTAAAAAGAAGGGTTGGGTTGTTTTACCTCTGAGCGGCACTTTTTTGCACACCATGGGCTAAATGACCAGGTCACAAGGACCCCGAAGGCTCAGAGAAGGTTTGGGGAGGGGACCCACTGGAACAGCTGTTGGGAGACATATGGTAGCCTCCCGTCAAGGCCATCCAACGTGTTCTTTAACGTGCACAGGGTATGGCTCTCCCGCACATGGAACCACGGTTTAACGTCCCATCCGACGGACGGCGGCCTTTCCAAGCTCATGCGTCCCCACTGACCGTGGGCAGGGCGGGGAATTTTGCGGGGATAAATCTCAATGCTGACCCAGCTGGGACTCGAACCTAGGAACTACAGATTACGAGCTTGGCGCGTTACGATTTGCGGGAGAGCCATACCCTGTGCAGGTTAAAGAATACGTTGGATGGCCTTGACGGGAGGTTCCCACCTGTCTCTTAACAGCTGTTCCCTCCCCTCAACCCTCTCTGAGCCCTCTACAAGGCCATTTAGCCCACTGTGTTAAAAAAAAGTGCCGCTCGGAGGTACAACTCCCCTCCCCTCCATTTACTTTCTTCCCGCTCTAATGAGTTCGTTTCCACCCCCCCCCCCCTTTTTTTTTTAATCCGGGTCTGTTCAACATATTTGTTACTGGTGGTCTGACATTTCTTATCGCCAGATCTAACATTTGTATAGCATTTTGTGATTTTGTTATGGATCTGAAGCATGACCTGACATTTCTTACAGTTTGTCTGATATTTGTTTGACACGTAGTCAATACTGCTACAAAATGGTCTGATATTTGTTAAGGCATGGTCTGACATTTGGTACGATGTGATTTTATTCGACACTCCGTAGTCTGCCATTTTGTGTAGTGTCGTCTGACATTCGGCATAGCGTGGTCTGACATTTGCTGCGGCGTGGTCTAACATTCGGTGTGGAGTAATCTGTCATTTTGTGTGGTGTGGTCTGACATTGGTGTGGTGTGGTCTGATATTCGGTGTGGCGTGGTCTGATATTCGGTGTGGCATAGTCTAATATTCAGTGTGGAGTAGTCCGTCATTTGATGTGGCGTGGTCTGACATTGGTGTGGCGTGGTCTGACATTCGTGTGGCGTGGTCTGACATTTGGGGTGGGGTAATTTGTCATTTTGTGTGGTGTGGTCTGACATTCGGTATGGCGTGGTCAGGTATTTGGTGTGGAGTGGTCTGACATTGGTGTAGCGTGGTCTGATATTCGGTGTGGCATAGTCTAACATTCGGTGTGAAGTAGTCCGTTATTTGATGTGGCGTGGTCTGACATTCGTGTGGCGTGGTCTGATATTCGGTGTGGCGTGGTCTGACATTCGGGGTGGAGTAATTTGTCATTTTGTGTGGTGTGGTCTGACATTCGGTATGGCGTGGTCTGATATTTGCTGTGGAGTGGTCTGACATTGGTGTAGCGTGGTCTGATATTCAGTGTGGCATAGTCTAACATTCGGTGTGGAGTAGTCCTTCATTTGATGTGGCGTGGTCTGACATTCGTGTGGTGTGGTCTGACATTCGGGGTGGAGTAATTTGTCATTTTGTGTGGTGTGGTCTGACATTCGGTAGCGTGGTCTGATATTTGGTGTGGAGTGGTCTGACATTGGTGTAGCGTGGTCTGATATTCGGTGTGGCATAGTCTAACATTCGGTGTGGAGTAGTCCATCATTTGATGTGGCTGGTCTGACATTCGTGTGGCGTGGTCTGATATTCGGTGTGGCGTGGTCTGACATTCGGGGTGGAGTAATTTGTCATTTTGTGTGGTGTGGTCTGACATTCGATATGGCGTGGTCTGATATTTGGTGCGGAGTGGTCTGACATTGGTGTAGCATGGTCTGATATTCAGTGTGGCATAGTCTAACATTCGGTGTGGAGTAGTCCGTCATTTGATGTGGTCTGACATTCGGGGTGGAGTAATTTGTCATTTTGTGTGGTGTGGTCTGACATTCGGTATGGCGTGGTCTGATATTTGGTGTGGAGTGGTCTGACATTGGTGTAGCGTGGTCTGATATTCGGTGTGGCATAGTCTAACATTCGGTGTGGAGTAGTCCGTCATTTGATGTGGCATGGTCTGATATTCGGTGTGGCGTGGTCTGACATTCGGGGTGGAATAATTTGTTATTTTGTGTGGTGTGGTCTGACATTCGGTATGGCGTGGTCTGATATTTGGTGTGGAGTGGTCTGACATTGGTGTAGCGTGGTCTGATATTCGGTGTGGCATAGTCTAACATTCGGTGTGGAGTAGTCCGTCATTTGATGTGGCGTGGTCTGACATTCGTGTGGCGTGGTCTGATATTCGGTGTGGCGTGGTCTGACATTTGGGGTGGAGTAATTTGTCATTTTGTGTGGTGTGGTCTGACATTCGGTATGGCGTTGTCTGATATTTGGTGCGGAGTGGTCTGACATTGGTGTAGCGTGGTCTGATATTCGGTGTGGCATAGTCTAACATTCGGTGTGGAGTAGTCCGTCATTTGATGTGGCGTGGTCTGACATTCGGTGTGGCGTGGTCTGACATTCGGGGTGGAATAATTTGTTATTTTGTGTGGTGTGGTCTGACATTCGGTATGGCGTGGTCTGATATTTGGTGTGGAGTGGTCTGACATTTTTGTAGCGTGGTCTGATATTCGGTGTGGCATAGTCTAACATTCGGTGTGGAGTAGTCCGTCATTTGATGTGGCGTGGTCTGACATTCGGGGTGGTGTAATTTGTCATTTTGTGTGGTGTGGTCTGGCATTCGGTATGGCGTGGTCTGATAATTGGTGTGGAGTGGTCTGACATTGGTGTGGCGTGGTCTGATATTTGGTGTGGCATAGTCTAATATTCGGTGTGGAGTAGTCCGTCATTTGATGTGGTCTGACATTCGGTATGGCGTGGTCTGATATTTGGTTAGGAGGGTCTGACATTGGTGTAGCGTGGTCTGATATTCGGTATGGCATAGTCTAACATTCGGTGTGGAGTAGTCCGTCATTTGATATAATTTGTTATTTTGTGTGGTGTGGTCTGACATTCGGTATGGCGTGGTCTGATATTTGGTGTGGAGTGGTCTGACATTTTTGTAGCGTGGTCTGATATTCGGTGTGGCATAGTCTAACATTCGGTGTGGAGTAGTCCGTCATTTGATGTGGCGTGGTCTGACATTCGGGGTGGTGTAATTTGTCATTTTGTGTGGTGTGGTCTGGCATTCGGTATGGCGTGGTCTGATAATTGGTGTGGAGTGGTCTGACATTGGTGTGGCGTGGTCTGATATTTGGTGTGGCATAGTCTAATATTCGGTGTGGAGTAGTCCGTCATTTGATGTGGTCTGACATTCGGTATGGCGTGGTCTGATATTTGGTTAGGAGGGTCTGACATTGGTGTAGCGTGGTCTGATATTCGGTGTGGCATAGTCTAACATTCGGTGTGGAGTAGTCCGTCATTTGATGTGGCGTGGTCTGACATTCGTGTGGCGTGGTCTGATATTCGGTGTGGCGTGGTCTGACATTTGGGGTGGAGTAATTTGTCATTTTGTGTGGTGTGGTCTGACATTCGGTATGGCGTTGTCTGATATTTGGTGCGGAGTGGTCTGACATTGGTGTAGCGTGGTCTGATATTCGGTGTGGCATAGTCTAACATTCGGTGTGGAGTAGTCCGTCATTTGATGTGGCGTGGTCTGACATTCGGTGTGGCGTGGTCTGACATTCGGGGTGGAATAATTTGTTATTTTGTGTGGTGTGGTCTGACATTCGGTATGGCGTGGTCTGATATTTGGTGTGGAGTGGTCTGACATTTTTGTAGCGTGGTCTGATATTCGGTGTGGCATAGTCTAACATTCGGTGTGGAGTAGTCCGTCATTTGATGTGGCGTGGTCTGACATTCGGGGTGGTGTAATTTGTCATTTTGTGTGGTGTGGTCTGGCATTCGGTATGGCGTGGTCTGATAATTGGTGTGGAGTGGTCTGACATTGGTGTGGCGTGGTCTGATATTTGGTGTGGCATAGTCTAATATTCGGTGTGGAGTAGTCCGTCATTTGATGTGGTCTGACATTCGGTATGGCGTGGTCTGATATTTGGTTAGGAGGGTCTGACATTGGTGTAGCGTGGTCTGATATTCGGTATGGCATAGTCTAACATTCGGTGTGGAGTAGTCCGTCATTTGATATAATTTGTTATTTTGTGTGGTGTGGTCTGACATTCGGTATGGCGTGGTCTGATATTTGGTGTGGAGTGGTCTGACATTTTTGTAGCGTGGTCTGATATTCGGTGTGGCATAGTCTAACATTCGGTGTGGAGTAGTCCGTCATTTGATGTGGCGTGGTCTGACATTCGGGGTGGTGTAATTTGTCATTTTGTGTGGTGTGGTCTGGCATTCGGTATGGCGTGGTCTGATAATTGGTGTGGAGTGGTCTGACATTGGTGTGGCGTGGTCTGATATTTGGTGTGGCATAGTCTAATATTCGGTGTGGAGTAGTCCGTCATTTGATGTGGTCTGACATTCGGTATGGCGTGGTCTGATATTTGGTTAGGAGGGTCTGACATTGGTGTAGCGTGGTCTGATATTCGGTATGGCATAGTCTAACATTCGGTGTGGAGTAGTCCGTCATTTGATGTGGCGTGGTCTGATATTCGGTGTGGCGTGGTCTGATATTCGGGGTGGAGTAATTTGTCATTTTGTGTGGTGTGGTCTGACATTCGGTATGGCGTAGTCGGATATTTGGTGCGGAGTGGTCTGACATTGGTGTAGCGTGGTCTGATATTCGGTGTGGCATAGTCTAACATTCGGTGTGGAGTAGTCCGTCATTTGATGTGGCGTGGTCTGATATTCGGTGTGGCGTGGTCTGACATTCGGGGTGGAGTAATTTGTCATTTTGTGTGGTATGGTCTGGCATTCGGTATGGCGTGGTCTGATATTTGGTGTGGAGTGGTCTGACATTGGTGTGGCGTGGTCTGATATTCGGTGTGGCATAGTCTAACATTCGGTGTGGAGTAGTCCGTTATTTGATGTGGCGTGGTCTGACATTCGGGGTGGAGAAGTCCGTCATTTGGTATGGAGTAGTCTGACATTGGTGTGGCGTGGTCTGACAGTGGGTGCGCCGTAATCTGAGAGTTGATACATTTGCTTCCCACTTTCAACAGAAATAAATCGAACTCTTATGGAAAATAGTTAAATGGGGGTTCTCTTAGGGTTACAAATTCATATTGAAAGTATCCCTAGCTCTGATATGTAGTATCTACATGGCGGAAGTCCTTAGTAAATTTCGATCAACCTACACATTTAAGTCTTCAGTTTCAATCTAATGACATCATTGAAAATGATTTTGGTTTCCAATGTCCTTTGACGTTTCTTTTTTCATCTTCACGAGCCCCCTTCCCTCTGAGGAAATATTACCCAACCCACAGAAAAGTGAACTTCAAACTAAGAAAACTGATAAAGAAAACAAACTATGATATTTGAAAAGTGTTGTGGACTGTTTTGCATTTTTCAAGCGTGTTTGATATAATTGCGTAACTATTACAGTTTCAGTTATAAATAATTAGATTAAAATGGGTTATAAATAATTAGTTTAAAATGGGCAAACGCGTTTTTTTTTAGAAAGCAAAAAAAAAAAAGCAACGAAGGCATTTCACTTTCACGCGAATTTTTCCAACCTTCTGCAATGAATTTTAGCATTGCGGTATCTGAATGAAAATTCATGTTTTTCAAGTTAATTATTGTGCTATTCGACTTTCTGCATCTTGAATTTTTATGGCAGCATTTATTTGAATTAAAGAAACCATTTTCAGAGAATCCGAAACCCTCTATCAAAGGCCTCGGCAAACTATCGCCTGCAACCTCTTTTTATACAATTCGCGAGCTGGTGATGAGCAATTTAATTTATTTGAAAATAAAATTGCAAAAGAGTTGGCTTGTTTTACCTCTGAGCGGCACTTTTTTTGCACACAATGGGCTAAATGGCCAGGTCACAAGGACCCCGAAGGCTCGTAGAAGGTTGTAGGAGGGGACCCACTGGAACAGCTGTTGGGAGACAGATGGTAGCCTCCCGTCAAGGCCATCCAGCGTGTTCTTTAACATGCACAGGGTATGGCTCTCCCGCACACGGGGGCCACGGCTTAACGTCCCATCCGATGGACGGCTACCTTTTCAAGCCCATCGGTGTCCCCTACTGACCGTGGGCAGGGCGGGGAATTTTGCGGAGATAAATCTCAACGCTGACCCAGCTGGGACTCGAACCAGGGAACTGCAGATTACGAGCCTGGCGCGCTACCGACTGAGCCACCCCCGCCACTTGCAAAACAGAAAAAGAGTGTAAATACATTTCTTATCGCCTGATCTAATATATCCAACTTGATAACATAAGTCCAACTTCGGAAAGGCGAATATCTCATTAAAATAATTTTAATTAAATTTTATTACTTCTGCTTCACATTAAGTATTTTTCTATGCTTTGCTTATACTTTTGTTATTGATTATATAATTCTTTAAAAATAATAAATACCCCCTCAAGCAGCTGCTTGCCACAGAGGTCTGACAGGAGCCTGTCAGTTTATATGCCACAGTAGAAGGTCTGAGAGGATGGCAGGACCTCAGCAGAAAAACGACACAAACAGTCATGCCTTATCCCGGGGCTCGAACCCAGGTCCCTTAGATCAGTAGCCAAGCGCGCTAACCACTCGGTCATGGGACTTTTGGCAGCCGCAATTCCATTTCAGTTGTTTATCAAGGCCTGCTCTAACCAAACGCTGCGTCTTCAAAATACGGCGAATTATGATTTGGTGAAATTATTTGAACAAATTTTCGCTGTTGAAGTCTTCTTTGAGATAAGTGTTTCAATAAAAAAAAAAATGTTATTTGCGCGAAAATTACTTCAACTCAGGGAGAAGCAAGTTACTTCCGATCTCTATTCAGGATCCATATTCTTCATCATAACAGACACAAATCATCAGAATTTACCGCTTTCAATCCTTGAAAGTCCTGACATGAGCCATCATCCAATATTCGAAAAGGAAAAAAAAAATAAATCAAAATAAAAAACTATTTTCCTTTTGTTGTGATAAATGTCTATTAAGAATCAAAGAAACATTTCCATGAGAAAACGCAAACAACCAAAAAACCTCTTAAACGAGAAAACCGTAATATCAGTTTCTAAATCATCTCTTGTGTAAATCATCAACTTAAAGAGATCACACGATGATAGGAAAATCTTCTTCGGCGATTTTTCCATTGAGGTTTTACTTTGAAAATGATATGTGAGCAATTATCTTCACCCACCATCTGAAAGGCTGCTATTAATGTCACTTTGCTCGTCCCCTAAATTCCCATTATTATTCTAATCGACTTAACGTAACAAGTCTGATTCGAAGTGCAAAGCACGAACTAATTGGAATTCTGCAGACTCTCGATTGCACTCATTTCAGCTGCCGGGAATTTTTGCTTATTTTCTTTTTTTGCTGTTTTGCTCTTGATGAGTTTTTCCGTTTTTGTTTCTCCCCTTAATCTGCTAACTGCATCTGAAATTGACACGGTGGTCCTGACAAGTCTTGGCCGATGGCAGAAAATTCAGGAGAATCAGTCTCACTTCTTGCTGATTGCTTAATTGATGTAAATGAAACCAACAAATCAATTTGGGGATCTTGTGTCGTTGTAAATGCTGGACGGCTGGATATTGGGTAAAAAGATTAGTGAATGAAATAAATAGAAAAACAAAGGATAATTAATATTCCATGGATGTGGCTGATTCTTTTTATTGATACTGGGGTAGCTATTTCTAGTTTTTATCGTTGTCATTAATAACGAATGACTGTTTTTGTGTTAACGTTTTCCGCTGCACTCATACCTCAATTTTCGTTCGCAAAACGCGATGCAGAAATGAAACGACGCAAGTCGAATGCTCATTTCTCATCAGAAATAAATAAAGCACCTGGAATACATCCTGGTACTCCAACAATCCGTACCGATATTCTAAATCCCCAAAAACAAACAGAATTCGATAAACGAAATTAATACAAACGTTGGAGGAAAATGCATGCAAATAGAATTACAAATGGAAATGCAATATGCAGAGTAAAAAGGAAAATGTGACATGGATATAATAAACTGTTATAGCGACATTACAAATGAGACACGGACATTTCCGTGATGTGGTTTTGAGTTCGTAGATGTAGAAGTTAGTTGAACAGGCGATGCTGCTGCAGAAGAAGCAAATGTTTCCTTTGCCAGCAATACTAAAGAGAAACTGCACAAACCGATAGGGGCGGGGGTGGCTTAGTCGGTAGCGCGCCAGGCTCGTAATCTGTAGTTCCCAGGTTCGAGTCCCAGCTGGGTCAGCGTTGAGATTTATCTCCGCAAAATTCCCCGCCTTGCCCACGGTCAGTAGGGGACACCGATGGGCTTGGAAAGGCTACTGTCCGTCGGATGGGACGTTAAGCCGTGGCCCCGTGTGCGGGAGAGCCATACCCTGTACACGTTAAAGAACACGCTGGATGGTCTTGATGGGAGGCTACCATCTGTCTCCCAACAGCTGTTCCAGTGGGTCCCCTCCCCCAACCTTCTCTGAGCCTTCGTGGTCCATGTGACCTGGCCATTTAGCCCATGGTGTGCAAAAAAGTTCCGCTCAGAGGTAAAACAAACCCAAGCCCAAATTTACCTCTGAGCGGCACTTTTCTTGCACATCATGGGCTAAATGCCCAGGTCATAAAGATCCCGAAAGCTCAGAGAAGGTTGGGGACCCACTGGAATAGCTGTTGGGAGACAGGTGGTAGATTCCCGTCAAGGCCATCCAGTGTGTTCTTTAACGTGCACAGAGTATGGCTCTCCCGTCCACTGAGCCAAGGCTTGACGTTAAAGGTTGACTTGACGTCACATCTGACGGACGGCGGCCTTTACAAAGCTCGTCGTGATCCCATACTCATCGAGGGAGGGCGGGGAGTTTTGCAGAGATAAATCTCAACGCTGGCCCAGCTGGGACTCGAACCTGGAAACTGTAGATTACGAGCCTGGCGCGCTACCGACTGAGTCACCACGTCCCTCATAAACTGAGGATATTCAATTCTGAAACTACTGTTTTGTAATCTTTTCCATTTTCTGCTGCATAATTGTTCGTTTCTTCAGTGAAGAGGGAAGTAGTCGAATAAGTTATAGCGAATCACTCTTCTAGTCTGATGATTCCAATCAAAATTTGGTTCAATCAGTTGTTCTACCTTCGTTGAGATTTTCTCCACTAGCTCCCTCTATGCTGTTTGTAAGTGAGGATTACCGGATAAATTATGCGAATCTGATTTATGAAATTTAGCGTGTTTTTTTCATAGTGCCAGATGCCGCCTAGTCCAACACTGTCAGAAAGATGGCATCGATGATCTTGGAGAGGCCGCCGTCCGTCCTATTGGACATTGATCTGTGGACTGTGTGAAGGAGTGTAATACCCAGTGCAGATTAAAGAATACTCTGGGTCTCTTGAGAGGAAGATTTCCGCCTGTCCCCTAAGAGCTGTCCAGGTTGATCCCCTTCCCTAACCTTCAATGAGTCCTTGGGGTCCTAGTGAACTGGGGGGGCGGGGGGGGGCTCAGTCGGTAGCGCGCCAGGCTCGTAATCTGTAGTTCCCAGGTTCGAGTCCCAGCTGGATCAGCTTTGAGATTTATCTCTGCAAAATTTCCCCGCCCTGCCCACGGTCAGTAGGGGACACCGATGGGCTTGAAAAGGCCGCCGTCCGTCGATGGGATGTTAAGCCGTGGCTCCGTGTGCGGGAGAGCCATATCCTGTGCACGTTAAAGAACACGCTGGATGGCCTTGACGGGAGGCTACTATCCGTCTCCCAACAGCTGTTCCAGTGGGTCCCCTCCCCCAACCTTCTCTGAGCTTCGGGGTCCTTGTGGCCTGGCCATTTAGCCCATGGTGTGCAAAAAAGTGCCGCTCAGAGGTAAAACAATCCAATCCAATCCTAGTGAACTGGCCATTTAGACCATTGTGTGCAAAAACGTGCCGCTCAGAGGTAACACAATTGACCCCAAATCACCCCTGAGCCCTTGGGGCTTTTGTGATCTGGGCCTCTGGACATTTAGCTGATTTGATTGTGTACACAGAAGTGACCTTCAGAGATAAAGCAACTGACGGCGTAGCTGGGGGCGGGGGGAGACGAGGCAGCGGTCTCCTTCTTTCTCGTTTGCTATGTTTTAACTTTTGTAATCTCATTTTTTGTGACTCGCCTAATGCTTTAGCGACTCATCGTGTGGGAACAACTGATGCAGACGACTCGAATGAGACCTAGTGCAACATACTGCCAGATTTCGACTAACAAACGAGAATTTCCTTAATTTTGGAACATGGGCAACACAAGTTGGAGGGCAAAAATCATTAGAGACATTGGCCTTGTTGGAGAAATAGCTAGGGAGTGTGTGTCGAATTCATGTGCACCATAGGGACTGTGGGCCGAAATGACGTCGCCTTAGGAACTGAGTGTTTAATTCAGATAGACCATAGGGATTGTGTGCTAAATTCATGTACACCATAGGGAGTGTATGCTGAATTCATGTACACTATAGGGAGTGTGTGCCGAATTCATGTACACCATAGGGACTGTGGGCCAAAATGACGTCGCCTTAGGGACTGTGTGCTTAATTCAGATAGACCATAAGGATTGTGTGCTAAATACACGTACACCATAGGGACAGTATGCTGAATTCATGTAGACTATAGGGACCGTGTGCCGAATCGATGTAAACCATAGGGAGTGTGTGCCGAATTCATGTAGACCATAGGGAGTGTGTGCCGAATTCATGTACACTATCTGGTATGTGTGCTGAATTCATGTAGATCATATGGACTCTGTGCCGAATCGATGCAGACCATAGGGAGTGCCGAATTCATGTACACCATCGGGTCTGTGTGCTGAATTCATGTAGACTATAGGGACCGTGTGCTGAATTCTTGTACACTATAGGGACTCTGTGCCGAATCGATATAGACCATAGGGAGTGTATGCCGAATTCATGTACACCATATGGACTGTCTGCTGAATTCATGTAGACCATTAGGGACTGTTTACTGAATCTCGTAAAGAGGATAGTAACCATATTTACGAACTACTACAGTTAAAGAGTACAAAATTCTGAAAATTAAAAACTTCGTATTTCTTTTTAAAACGACCATCCGATATTCGCCAGAGTCGAAATGTTATTCTTCTAATTGATTTCAGTTAATGACAATATTTGACATTCAGTTTATCAAAGTGTGCAATTACTTCCATGTTTCATTTCCTGTCTTAAAATCGCCTAACCAGATCCTATACAAAGATACACTCTGAACAAGAGTTGCTAAAAATAGCAAAGGGTAGGAAAGAGAATACAACTTAATGACTATGGGGTAAAATATCACAAACTCAAGTAGATGGTGTCGTAACCTTAACACTTGAATGCGAGAGGAGAGTAACCCTAACACTTGGAGACGAGGGAATAGTACACATGAAGTCGAGAGGATAACACTTAACACTTGAAGTCGAGAGGATAGTAACTCTAACATTTGAGGACGAAAGGATAGTAACCCTAACATTTGGGGACGAAAGGATAGTAACCCTAACACTTGAGGACGAAAGGATAGTAACCCTAACACTTGAAGACCAGAGGATAGTAACCATAACACTTGAGGACGAAACGATAGTAATCCTAATACGAAAATGATAGTAACCCTAAAACTTGAAGACGAGAGTATAGTAACATGAACACTTGAAGACCATAGGATAGTAATCATAACACTTGTAGAAAGAGGATAGTAACCGTAACACTTTAAGACCAGAGGATAGTAACCGTGACACTTCAGGACGAAACGATAGTAACTCTAATACTTGAAGACGAGAGGATAGTAACACAAACACTTTAAGACCAGAGGATAGTAACTGTAATACTTGAAGACCAGAGGATAGTAACCATAACACTTGAGGACGAAACGATAGTAATCCTAATACGAAAAGGATAGTAACCCTAACACTTTAAGACGAGAGTATAGTAACATGAACACTTGAAGACCATAGGATAGTAACCATAACACTTGTAGACAAGAGGATAGTAACCGTAACATTTTAAGACCAGAGGATAGTAACCATAACACTTGAGGACGAAACGATAGTAACCCTAATACGAAAAGGATAGTAACCCTAACACTTGAAGACGAGAGTACAGTAACATGAACACTTGAAGACCATAGGATAGTAATCATAACACTTGTAGACAAGAGGATAGTAACCGTAACACTTTAAGACCAGAGGATAGTAACTGTGACACTTGAGGACGAAACGATAGTAACCCTAATACTTGAAGACGAGAGGATAGTAACACAAACACTTGAAGACCAGAGGATAGTAACTGTAATACTTGAAGACCAGAGGATAGTAACCATAACACTTGAGGACGAAACGATAGTAATCCTAATACGAAAAGGATAGTAACCCTAACACTTGAAGACGAGAGTATAGTTACATGAACACTTGAAGACCATAGGATAGTAACCATAACACTTGTAGACAAGAGGATAGTAACCGTAACACTTTAAGACCAGAGGATAGTAACCATAACACTTGAGGACGAAACGATAGTAACCCTAATACGAAAAGAATAGTAACCCTAACGCTTGAAGACGAGAGTATAGTAACATGAACACTTGAAGACCATAGGATAGTAATCATAACACTTGTAGACAAGAGGATAGTAACCGTAACACTTTAAGACCAGAGGAGTGTAACCGTGACACTTGAGGACGAAACGATAGTAACCCTAATACTTGAAGACGAGAGGATAGTAACACAAACACTTGAAGACCAGAGGATAGTAACTGTAATACTTGAAGACCAGAGGATAGTAACCATAACACTTGAGGACGAAACGATAGTAATCCTAATACGAAAAGGATAGTAACCCTAACACTTTAAGACCAGAAGATAGTAACCGTAACACTTGAGAACGAAACGATAGTAACCCTAATACTTGAAGACGAGAGGATAGTAACACAAACACTTGAAGACCAGAGAATAGTAACTGTAATACTTGAAGACCAGAGGATAGTAACCATAACACTTGAGGACGAAACGATAGTAATCCTAATACGAAAAGGATAGCAACCCTAACACTTGAAGACGAGAGTATAGTAACATGAACACTTGAAGACCATAGGATAGTAACCATAACACTTGTAGACAAGAGGATAGTAACACTTTAAGACCAGAGGATAGTAACCGTGACACTTGAGGACGAAACGATAGTAACCCTAATACTTGAAGACCAGAGGATAGTAACCCTAGCACTTGAAGACGAGAATATAGTAACACCAACACTTGCAGACGAGAGGATAGTGACCCTAACACTTGAAGACCAGAGGATAGTAACCCTAACACTTGAAGACCAGAGGATAGTAACCCTAACACTTGAAGACCAGAGGATAGTAACCCTAACACTTGAAGACCAGAGGATAGTAACCATAAGACTTGAGGACGAAACGATAGTAACCCCAATACTTGAAGACCAGAGGATAGTAACCCTAGCACTTGAAGACGAGAATATAGTAACACCAACACTTGCAGACGAGAGGATAGTGACCCTAACACTTGAAGACCAGAGGATAGTAACCCTAACACTTGAAGACCAGAGGATAGTAACCCTAACACTTGAGGACGAAACAATAGTAACCCTAATACTTGAAGACCAGAGGATAGTAACCCTAACACTTGAAGACCAGAGGATAGTAACCCTAACACTTGAAGACCAGAGGATAGTAACCCTAACACTTGAGGACGAAACGATAGTAACCCTAATACTTGAAGACCAGAGGATAGTAACCCTAGCACTTGAAGACGAGAATAATAATTAAAAATAATTATAAATAATTAATAATTACTTAAACACTTGAGGACGAAACAATAGTAACCCTAATACTTGAAGACCAGAGGATAGTAATTCTAACACTTGAAGACCAGAGGATAGTAACCCTAACACTTGAAGACCAGAGGATAGTAACCCCAACACTTGAGGACGAAACGATAGTAACCCTAATACTTGAAGACCAGAGGATAGTAACCCTAGCACTTGAAGACGAGAATATAATAACACCAACACTTGCAGACGAGAGGATAGTGACCCTAACACTTGAAGACCAGAGGATAGTAACCCTAACACTTGAGGACGAAACAATAGTAACCCTAATACTTGAAGACCAGAGGATAGTAACCCTAACACTTGAAGAGCAGAGGATAGTAACCCTAACACTTGAAGACCAGAGGATAGTAACCCTAACACTTGAGGACGAAACTATAGTAACCCTAATACTTGAAGACCAGAGGATAGTAACCCTAGCACTTGAAGACGAGAATAATAATTAAAAATAATTATAAATAAGTAATAATTACTTAAACACTTGAGGACGAAACAATAGTAACCCTAATACTTGAAGACCAGAGGATAGTAACCCTAACACTTGAAGACCAGAGGATAGTAACCCTAACACTTGAAGACCAGAGGATAGCAACCCTAACACTTGAGGACGAAACGATAGTAACCCTAATACTTGAAGACCAGAGGATAGTAACCCTAGCACTTGAAGACGAGAATATAGTAACACCAACACTTGCAGACGAGATGATAATGACCCTAACACTTGAAGACCAGAGGATAGTAACCCTAACACTTGAAGACCAGAGGATAATAACCCTAACAATTGAGGACGAAACAATAGTAACCCTAATACTTGAAAACCAGAGGATAGTAACCCTAACACTTGAAGACCAGAGGATAGTAACCCTAACACTTGAAGACCAGAGGATAGTAACCCTAACACTTGAGGACGAAACGATAGTAACCCTAATACTTGAGGACCAGAGGATAGTAACCCTAGCACTTGAAGACGAGAATATAGTAATGCAAACACTTGCAGATGAGAGGATAGTAACCCTAACACTTGAGGACGAAACGATAGTAACCCTAATACTTGAAGACCAGAGGATAGTAACCCTAACACTTGAAGACCAGAGGATAGTAACCCTAACACTTGAAGACCAGAGGATAGTAACCCTAACACTTGAGGACGAAACGATAGTAACCCTAATACTTGAGGACCAGAGGATAGTAACCCTAGCACTTGAAGACGAGAATATAGTAACGCGAACACTTGCAGATGAGAGGATAGTAACCCTAACAATTGAAGACCAGAGGATAGTAACCCTAACACTTGAGGACGAAACGATAGTAACCCTAATACTTGAAGACCAGAGGATAGTAACCCTAGCACTTGAAGACGAGAAGATAGTAACGCGAACACTTGCAGATGAGAGGATAGTAACCCTAACACTTGAAGACCAGAGGATAGTAACCCTAACACTTGAAGACCAGAGAATAGTAACCCTAACTCTTGAGGACGAAACGATAGTAACCCTAATACTTGAGGACCAGAGGATAGTAACCCATGCACTTGAAGACGAGAGTATAGTAACACGAACACTTGCAGACGAGAGGATAGTAACCTTAACACTTAAGACCAGAAGATAGTAACCGTAACACTTGAGGACGAATCGATAGTAACCCTAATACTTGAGGACAAAAGGTAGTAACCATAACACTTGAAAACGAGAGAATAGTAACCCTAACACTTGAATACCAGGGGATAGTAACCCATGCACTTGAAGACGAGAGTATAGTAACACGAACACTTGCAGACGAGAGGATAGTAACCTTAACACTTAAGACCAGAAGATAGTAACCCTAACACTTGAGGACGAAACGATAGTAACCCTAATACTTGAGGACGAAAGGTAGTAACCATAACACTTGAAAACGAGAGAATAGTAACCCTAACACTTGAAGACCAGGGGATAGTAACCCATGCACTTGAAGACGAGAGTATAGTAACACGAACACTTGCAGACAAGAGGATAGTAACCCTAACACTTGAAGACCAGAAGATATTAACCCTAACACTTCAGGACGAAACGATAGTAACCCTAATACTTGAGGACGAAAGGTAGTAACCATAACACTTGAAAACGAGAGAATAGTAACCCTAACACTTGAAGACCAGGGGATAGTAACCCATGCACTTGAAGATGAGAGTATAGTAACACGAACACTTGCAGACAAGAGGATAGTAACCCTAACACTTGAAGACCAGAAGATATTAACCCTAACACTTAAGGACGAAACGATAGTAACCCTAATACTTGAGGACGAAAGGTAGTAACCATAACACTTGAAAACGAGAGAATAGTAACCCTAACACTTGAAGACCAGGGGATAGTAACCCATGCACTTGAAGACGAGAGTATAGTAACACGAACACTTGCAGACGAGAGGATAGTAACCTTAACACTTAAGACCAGAAGATAGTAACCCTAACACTTGAGGACGAAACGATAGTAACCGTAATACTTGAGGACGAAAGGTAGTAACCATAACACTTGAAAACGAGAGAATAGTAACCCTAACACTTGAAGACCAGGGGATAGTAACCCATGCACTTGAAGACGAGAGTATAGTAACACGAACACTTGCAGACAAGAGGATAGTAACCCTAACACTTGAAGACCAGAAGATATTAACCCTAACACTTAAGGACGAAACGATAGTAACCCTAATACTTGAGGACGAAAGGTAGTAACCATAACACTTGAAAACGAGAGAATAGTAACCCTAACACTTGAAGACCAGGGGATAGTAACCCATGCACTTGAAGATGAGAGTATAGTAACACGAACACTTGCAGACAAGAGGATAGTAACCCTAACACTTGAAGACCAGAAGATATTAACCCTAACACTTAAGGACGAAACGATAGTAACCCTAATACTTGAGGACGAAAGGTAGTAACCATAACACTTGAAAACGAGAGAATAGTAACCCTAACACTTGAAGACCAGGGGATAGTAACCCATGCACTTGAAGACGAGAGTATAGTAACACGAACACTTGCAGACAAGAGGATAGTAACCCTAACACTTGAAGACCAGAAGATATTAACCCTAACACTTAAGGACGAAACGATAGTAACCCTAATACTTGAGGACGAAAGGTAGTAACCATAACACTTGAAAACGAGAGAATAGTAACCCTAACACTTGAAGACCAGGGGATAGTAACCCATGCACTTGAAGACGAGAGTATAGTAACACGAACACTTGCAGACGAGAGGATAGTAACCTTAACACTTAAGACCAGAAGATAGTAACCCTAACACTTGAGGACGAAACGATAGTAACCGTAATACTTGAGGACGAAAGGTAGTAACCATAACACTTGAAAACGAGAGAATAGTAACCCTAACACTTGAAGACCAGGGGATAGTAACCCATGCACTTGAAGACGAGAGTATAGTAACACGAACACTTGCAGACAAGAGGATAGTAACCCTAACACTTGAAGACCAGAAGATATTAACCCTAACACTTAAGGACGAAACGATAGTAACCCTAATACTTGAGGACGAAAGGTAGTAACCATAACACTTGAAAACGAGAGAATAGTAACCCTAACACTTGAAGACCAGGGGATAGTAACCCATGCACTTGAAGACGAGAGTATAGTAACACGAACACTTGCAGACAAGAGGATAGTAACCCTAACACTTGAAGACCAGAAGATATTAACCCTAACACTTAAGGACGAAACGATAGTAACCCTAATACTTGAGGACGAAAGGTAGTAACCATAACACTTGAAAACGAGAGAATAGTAACCCTAACACTTGAAGACCAGGGGATAGTAACCCATGCACTTGAAGACGAGAGTATAGTAACACGAACACTTGCAGACAAGAGGATAGTAACCCTAACACTTGAAGACCAGAAGATATTAACCCTAACACTTAAGGACGAAACGATAGTAACCCTAATACTTGAGGACGAAAGGTAGTAACCATAACACTTGAAAACGAGAGAATAGTAACCCTAACACTTGAAGACCAGGGGATAGTAACCCATGCACTTGAAGACGAGAGTATAGTAACACGAACACTTGCAGACAAGAGGATAGTAACCTTAACACTTAAGACCAGAAGATAGTAACCCTAACACTTGAGGACGAAACGATAGTAACCCTAATACTTGAGGACGAAAGGTAGTAACCATAACACTTGAAAACGAGAGAATAATAACCCTAACATTTGAAGACCAGGGGATAGTAACCCATGCACTTGAAGACGAGAGTATAGTAACACGAACACTTGCAGACGAGAGGATAGTAACCCTAACACTTGAAGACCAGATGATATTAACCCTAACACTTAAGGACGAAACGATAGTAACCCTAATACTTGAGGACGAAAGGTAGTAACCATAACACTTGAAGACGAGAGAGCAAAAAAAAAACAAAGAGGAAGCAAAAGACACCTTTTGCTTCCTCTTTGTTTTTACTATTTTTGCAAGCTACATTCAGAATTTTGTAGAAGAGGTATGATTGAGTTTTCTTTAAACCAACTTTGGCTTTGAGAAATAATCAACATTTATGTCATTTTTTTCTATTTTTAATTATTGACTCTTTTTATTCGATATTTTTTTCTACCACAACTATGCGCTGAATGATCGTTGACATATGACCACCCCACCCCATGTTATAACAATGGGACTCTAACTTCCAAGTCCTGTAACTTGTAAAATAAACTTTTATGGAAAAATATGATAAAGGTAAATTAAAGTTCGAAATCATTTCTATCTAAATATCCATTTTCAATAATATTCTTTCAGTATTTAAAGAGTTATGGAAGTTTGAACATATACCAATAGCAGACATTGGAAGTTAATCGAAACTGAAATAGGAAATTTTTTTTAACTAGATATTTTAAAAGGATGTAAAAATAATTTCTTAAATTTTTTAAAATAAATTTCTAGATCAGATTGCTACTCTGAAATGTTTAAACTTTAGTATCTGCTTAAGACCGTGAGAATATTTTTAACCATCGAGATTTCGATTCACACCTTTAAATTATCCTCGGCCACTTTTTTTTTTCACAAAAAGCTGATTTTAGAAGTTAAAGAGCTTTGAAGTCAGCTTCCCATTGACACAACATGGGGTGGTCATGTAACGTCAATTTCGAAAAATCACGATCACTTCAATGACTACTCAGCATACGTCTTCTCTAATAATCTAGATCTTGTGAATACATGAATAAATATTTCATGCTTTGGGAGAGGGCAAAGTGGTCAGATCGAAGCAGAATGAACTTAAACGCAGTTCCAGTGTATAATTCTTTCTTTCTATTTTAATGCTCTTTCAAAAATTTTATCCAAAATATAAATTAATTTATAATATGTCATTAACATTTTTACTGCATTTCCAGTTATCAATATGACTGTGGCCTTCTAAATTCAAAGAGAAAAATGCAACCGAGGAGAGTCCCCACCCATACATACCCCTCCCCCTCATTCCTAAAAATCTGTTATTGTATGCCAAGACTTAGCCTCCATGACTGTGAGCTTTATCGCCATGGTTATCCACAATTTCACACGAAATCAATACATAAACAGAACAGAAAAGTAACTGCAGATTAAAGAAAAGTTAAGACTTTCCAAAAGTGCCCAATCCTCCATTGAAAACTACACTAAAATCTTTCGAACTGGACGGATACAATCATCTCGACACTTTCCCTAAATAACTTTGATTTCGTTTCCAACAAAATTCCGTCGAACAAATTTCCGGGTTCCAACAAAATTCCGTCGAACAAATTTCCGTTTCGAACAAGTTTCCGGGTTCCAACAAAATTCCGTCGAACAAATTTCCGATTCCAACAGAATTCTGTCGAACAAATTTCCGTTTGGAAGAAGTTTCCGGATTCCTAGTAACCCTAATACGAAGAAGAGAGTATAGTAACTCTAACACTTGAAGACGTGAAGATCGTGATCAGCGGTTCCCCCCCCCCCCAGCTCCTCTTCGGGCCACGAATCAGTGTTTAAAAATATTCTTATCTCTGATTCAAATGTTAAAATCGAAATGAAAACGAAAATTTCAAATAATAATTGAACGATATTGAACTTTTAAACATAAATTGTAAATTTTTTAAGTGAATAAATGTGCAAGAGCACAAAATACACCTATATAAATCTGTAAAAAAAAATCAAACTTTATTTTGTTCAATTAAATGGGTTTCAAAAAATACTTATTCAAAAGCTGTGACTTATTATAGTTTTCTTTTACACCTGTGAACTTCTTCATTTTTGTTTTCTGTATTAATATATACATTTGGGTGAAATGAACTCTTTTTAATTTAATTCAGTTTCAATTAAATTAAGCGTCGAAATCGTAATATCTCGATTCTAAATGAAGTTGCTGTCCCGTGGCCGAGTGGTTAGCGCGCTTGGCTACTGATCTAAGGGACCTGGGTTCGAGCCCTGGGTAAGGCATAGATGTGTGTGTCGTTTTTCTACTGAGGTCCTGCCATCCTCACAGACCTTCTACGATGTCATATAAACCGACAGGCTCTTATAAAACCTCTGTGGCAAGCAGCTGCTTGAGGGGGTATTTATTTATTTTTATAATATGAATATATATTGCAATGAATATGGAGCGTGTGCAGTTGCCGTTCACAGCAAACTGGAGCGGTTGCGTTAATGGAGCGGTTGCGTAATGTTCACAGCACATTGGATCGTGTGGGCTCGCTCACGG
This sequence comes from Ryuthela nishihirai, assembly GCA_038380435.1. Classification (NCBI taxonomy): domain Eukaryota; kingdom Metazoa; phylum Arthropoda; class Arachnida; order Araneae; family Heptathelidae; genus Ryuthela; species Ryuthela nishihirai. The sequence goes on from JAWZYU010000012.1 coordinate 56,340,223, forward strand.
AAATATTGAGCGTGTGCAGTTACCGTTCACAGCAAACTGGAGCACTTACAGTAACTGCACACGCTCCAGTTTGCTGTGAACGGTAACTGGAGCGGGTACAGTTGCTGTACACGCTCCAGATATTTTTCCTGAATTCTGTAATCACGTGACACGAAGGTTGCCAGATCACTAATTTCTAAAACAATCTTTGCCAGATATTTTTTCTGAATTCTGTAATCAACCATAGTGTTCGTATACTTTTTTGAGCGACTGTAGGTGGTCATATTATTTTGATACTAGATCGTGTGGGCTCACTCACGGAAATATTGAGCGTGTGCAGTTACCGTTCACAGCAAACTGGAGCGTGTGCAGTAACTGCACACGCTCCAGTTTGCTGTGAACGGTAACTGGAGCATGTACAGTTGCTGTACACGCTCCAGATATTTTTCCTGAATTCTGTAATCACGTGACACGAAGGTTGGCAAAAAATTTGTTGTTTTTCTATCAATTTATTTCAGGGAAAAAAAATCGTATTCCGTTCTTAGACAGAAACCTTTCTCTCTAATTATTTAGAACATTTCTTTTTTTCATTTTTGCTTCGGCATTAAAAGTATGCTGGACATTCCTTTCGACATTAGCTTCGATTTCGAACAGAGATTTAAAGTACGGCCACACACAAAGCGACTACGGCAATACCAAACCTTTCTTGCTTCTTAAACAAAAGCAAAACCACATTTCAGGGCAAAGCAGTGCGTCATGCAGTTACTTGCACCAGCTCCTGCAGAGAATTCTTTGTTGTTTGTAATGCTTTGTAGTTTTGAGACTCGAAGATGTTTGGAAACGTCATTGACGCTGAACCACTGAAACCGCTTTCTATGTGGCCTCAAACGTTGACAAAAAAGAAGGGGCAACATCGACTGATGAATGCAAATGCTGATCCAATTTGGCGTAGCAAATACTTTAGTGTTATTAAAGCTTTCATATGGGAGAGGTTCACAACGGACTGAGCCAATATAATGCAGCTATTGATTATGTTGGGAGACTCTACAGATGAGAGTAAAAGTTAATAGAAAAGAATTTATAGTGGGGGTAAGAAGTTTTCACTAAGGCAGACAATATAGCGTCGTGTTGACTGCTTGGAGAAGACATAACGGTTATTTGCAACTTAAAAAGTATACAATGGAATGATTCTGTGAAATCCATGACATGAGAGTTTCGATTCGGAAAGAAGAATCTGTCATTACTTTCAATGCACACACAATGCGATTGGGATTGTTTTGCTTGATTTTAAATCCATTTCGTTTTGCAGTACTAAGCGGTTGCTATTATTTACTTTCCCATTCCTTATCTAGTGTAACAAAATCCATTCCCATGGGACATTAATTGTCTCCGCTGGTTTCATTTTATTACTTCTACGACATTCAGAAAATTTAAAATGAGTTTTTTTAGAAGGATATATGTATAAAAGGCAGCATTGGTCGTATGAGAATTAAATATGTACAGTCGCTCAAAAAAATATCCGAACACTATAATAGATTACAGAATTCAGAAAAAATATCTGTCAAGGATTTTTTTTAGAAATTAGTGATCTGGCAACCTTCGTGTCACGTGATTACAGAATTCAGGAAAAATATCTGGAGCGTGTACAGCAACTGTACACGCTCCAGTTACCGTTCACAGTAAACTGGAGCGTGTGCAGTTACTGCACTCGCTCCAGTTTGCTGTGAACGGTAACTGCACACGCTCAATATTTCCGTGAGTGAGCCCACACGATCTAGTATCAAAATAATATGACCACCTACAGTCGCTCAAAAAAATATCCGAACACTATAATAAATTACAGAATTCAGAAAAAATATCTGTCAAGAATTTTTCTTTTAGAAATTAGTAATCTGGCAACCTTCGTGTCACGTGACACGAAGGTTGCCAGATCACTAATTTCAAAAAAAAAAGTCGCCAGAATATTTTTTCTGAATTCTGTAATCAACCATATTGTTCGGATGTTTATTTGAGCGACTGTATATAATTTTTACGGGTTATCTAATTACAGCTTGGTGTGGCCCACAAATATGAGAGAAACGCTACTCGAACAAGTAAAAATATCGAATTATTTTGCGCATATTTATACACACATTAGTACCATTATGTGTAATTAAGGCAAAGCCAACGGTAAAGATTAAAACAGAAAACTTTAACCTTTCTAATGGCATGCAATATATTTTGTTGAAGAACATTATCTCGGTCAAGAATAGCAGTGCATTGACTGTCTCATAGTGTCCTTAAGTATCTCATTGTGGGGGAGGGGGGAGCTCAGCGGGTAGCGCGCCTTGCTCGTAATCTGTAGTTACCAGGTTCGAGTCCCAGCTGGGCTAACGTTGAGATTTATTTCCGCAAAACACCCCGCCCTGCTCACGGTCAGTGGGAGACACCGATGGGCTTGGAAAGACCGCCGTCCGTCGGATGGGACGTTAAGCCGTGGCACCGAGTTCGGGAGAGTCTTACTCTGTGCACGTTAAAGAACACGCTGGATGGCTTGACGGAATTGTTGGAACACATCTGTCTCCAAACAGCTGTCAAATGGGTTCCCCGAATCTTCTCTGAGCCATCAGGGTCTTTGTGACCTGTCCATTTAACTCATTTTGTGCAATAAAAAATGCCGCTCAGAGGTAAAACAACCTTATGTATCTCACAAACACTCATCAGCTTTGCTTTTGTCACATTTTCATTCGCATTAGCTGTCCTTGTGCTGGACACGATTCAATGTAAGTCGATACTGTAAACGTACTGTGCTGTCCTTGTGCTGTACACGACAATGTAAGTCGATATTTACGAAGTTCTCGAAATTGGTTGAGCAATTTATCCTCGCAGTTCGTCCCAGCAGAACTCGTCTCATCTCGTTCCTTCTTCATTGTCGACAACTCCTGGGACAAAAATCTCCTTTTGCACACACACACACTTTTACGTTAAGCGAGGAGATGGCATAGCATTCCCTGTAAGATTACCTTTCTCGTGGCATTGGGACGTTCCACTTCCTTGTGAGTGTCGCAGAGGAGTGATTCACTTCCGAGCAAATGAACAAGACTTCAGGTTCGTGGCTCACGTGGCCCACCCTTATGTGACCCTGTGTCTTATCTTCTGCGACTGCTGCTGCTAACGACCACAAAGAGTCCATATTACAGTGTTAGCAAATCAATGCTTACAACTCGGTAATGCAGCTGCCATAGAACGCAAGAATTACTTTCGATTCAAACGCTCTTTATTTTGCTGAAGAAGATTAAGTTTCAGATTAGGTGGTTTTTACTTGTGGCGGCCGTTTTTTGCACAGAGTGGGCTAAATGGCAAGGTCATTAGGACCCCAAAAGGGCTCAAAGAAAGCTGGAGATCAACTGAAAAATTGTTAGCAGACAGATGGAAGCCTCTCTTCAAAGCCAACCAGAGTGTTCGTAATGTCAACAGGGCATGGCTCTCCTGCCACGGGGGTGGGGGTGGAAGTGGAGGTGGGGTGGGGTGGCTCAGTCGGGAGCGCGCCAGGCTCGTAATCTGTAGTTCCCAGGTTCGAATCCCAGCTGAGTCAGCGTTGAGATTTATCTCCGCAAAATTCCCCTCCCTGCGCACGTAGGGAACACCGATGGGCTTGGAAGGGCCGCCGTCCGTCGGATGGGACGTAAAGATGTGGCCTTGTGTGCGGGAGAGCCATACCCTGTGCACATTAAAGAACACACTAGATGGCTTTGACGGGAGACTACCATCTGTCTCCCAACAGCTGTTCCAATGGGTCCCCTCCCCCAACTTTCTCTGAGCCTTCGGGGTCCTTGTGAGCTGGCCATTTAGTCCATTGTGTGCAAAAAAAGTATCGCTCAGAGGTAAAACAACCCAACCCAAATCTCCTGCCACGAGTCACTGCTTAACGTCCCATCCAATAGACGGCGGCCATTCCATCCCCAACAGTGTCTCCTTTCTCGCAGAAGTTGTTCAATTGGGGTTTTGTGGAATAAATCTCAACTGTGGCACAGGTGGGATTCGAGTCTAGGAGCTGCAGATTAAGGGACAGATTAACATCTCACGATATGCATAGGAAGTCGTAGTGCGACCCTTATGAACAGTAATTTGTTTCAATTTCATATAAAAATATTAATTTTCTTTCTTTCAAAACCTCGAAGAAAAGGAATAATGATATCCTAATGGATGTAGGAATGTAATAATTAAATATTATGCATAACATATAACTTGCAATATTTTCACTATGCAGTAATAATTAAAAATCAAATTATTCGTTTGAAATTCAAACATTTTTCTTCCTCGTGTTTTTTGCTCTGAGAATGAACAAATGACACTAAATTATCGAAGGAATCGGGACATTTCCGTGTTAAGTGAATGAAAAACTCTATTCAAAGCTCCCTAAATTCTGGGGGTCGAGCCCCGGGTAAGGTGTTGTACTGGGGCTGGGATGGCTCAGTCGGTAGCGCGCCAGGCTCGTAATCTGCAGTTCCCAGGTTCGAGTCCCAGCGGGGTCAGCATTGAGATTTATCTCCGCAAAATTCCCCGCCCTGCCCACGGTCAGTAGGGGAAACCGATTGGCTTGGAAAGGCCGCCGTCCGTCGGATGGGACGTTAAGCCGTGGCCCTGTGTGCGGGAGAGCCATACCCTGTGCACGTTAAAGAACACGCTGGATGACCTTGACGGGAGGCTACCATCTGTCTCCCAACAGCTGTTCCAGTGGGTCCCCTCCCCCAACCTTCTCTGAGCCTTCGGGGTTCATGTGACCTGGCCATTTAGCCCATGGTGGGCAAAAAAGTGCCGCTCAGAGGTAAAACAACCCAACCCAACCCTAAATTCTGAATTAAGCGTTTGGTAGCAAACTGTGAGAAGAAATGAATGATCTAAAAAGTTCACCAAATCTAGGTTTTCAGCAGTATATTTGTGTACTATTTACAGAGTTCTAGAAAGCGAACACCAGTGCTCTTACTCGTAAGAATTTACCTTAAAATTATTGCATATCGTTTACTGAAGTGTAATCTTGGAAGTTTGGGAAATTTTTAGTTCACGTTGCATTCATTTTGGAAAAGTGATGAGGACGATAGTAACATCTGTTGTTAAATATTTCGGTTTCAATGCTCTTTTCTCTCACCTAGCGACTAAAACTAATGCAGGTAATAAGTCAATGTTTCGACCTTTTGGAATCCTTCAGATGTTTTCTTAGTAACCCATGGTATAAATAAAAAATAAATAAATACCCCCTCAAGCAGCTGCTTGCCACAGAGGTCTGACAGGAGCCTGTCAGCTTATATGCCACAGTAGAAGATCTGAGAGGATGGCAGGACCTCAGCAGAAAAACGACACATACACCAATGCCTTACCCGGGGCTCGAACCCAGGTCCCGTAGATACAGTCGCTCAAAAAAAGTATCCGAACACTATGGTCGATTACAGAATTCAGAAAAAATATCTGGCACCGTTTTTTTCGGAAATTAGTGATCTGGCAACCACGCGACACGAAGGTTGCCAGATCACTAATTTCTAAAAAAATCGTTGCCAGATATTTTTTCTGAAATCTGTAATCCACCATAGTGTTCGGATATTTTTTTGAGCGACTGTAGGTGGTCATATTATTTTGATACTAGATCGTGTGGGCTCACTCACGGAAATTTGAGCGTGTGCAGTTACCGTTCACAGCAAACTGAAGCGTGTGCAGTTACTGCACACGCTCCAGTTTGCTGTGAACGGTAACTGGAGCGTGTACAGTTGCTGTACACGCTCCAGATATTTTTTCTGAATTCTGTAATCAACCATAGTGTTCGAATACTTTTTTGAGCGACTGTAGGTGGTCATATTATTTTGATACTAGATCGTGTGGGCTCACTCACGGAAATATTGAGCGTGTGCAGTTACCGTTCACAGCAAACTGAAGCGTCTGCAGTAACTGCACACGCTCCAGTTTGCTGTGAACTGTAACTGGAGCGTGTACAGCAACTGTACACCCTCCAGATGTTTTTTCTGAATTCTGTAATCAACCATAGTGTTCGGATATTTTTTGAGCGACTGTACTCGACTGGAGCGACGTTCCAGTAGATTTTTTTTCCTTTCCTTTTTAGTGGTGTTTACAAAATTTATTGAAAAATTCGTGTAGTATTTATTGAATATTTTTTATTTTATCTCGATTCTGATTACTATTCTAAAGAGGAAGGGGAAGGGGTCAAAGAATTTAGCTTCTTGGGGGGAAGACAATAAAACGAGCAATGTTTCCCAATTGCTAAAATATTCCACCGAATATGAAAGAGTAAAATGATATTCTATGTGGAATGAGATTTTATATATTTTTTAATCTATTTTTAGTGTCGGACATAAAATATGGGACTAAAATAAAATTATACAAAAAGAATTGTTTTGAATTTGAAAGCGTAGACAAGTTCGAGATATAATATAAGAAGATAGGATTTTCGGAGGAGGGCCTCGTAGCCAAGCCCCTCCAAGCCAACAAAGTCTGGCGTCTCTACCCTTAGATGAATTGAGATTTATCTCCGCTAAATTCCCCGCCCTGCCCACGGTCAGTAGGGAACGCCGATGGGTTTGAAAAGACCGCCATCCGTCGGATGGGACGTTAAGCCGTGGCGCCGTGTGCGGGAGAGCCATACCCTGTGCACGTTAAAGAACACGTGGATGGCCTTGACGGGAGGCTACCATCTGTCTCCCAACAACTGTTCCAGTGGGTCCCCTCCCACAACCTTCTCTGAGCCTTCGGGGTCCATGTGACCTGGCCATTTAGCCCACTGTGTGCAAAAAATTGCCTCTCAGAGGTAAAACAACCCAACTATCCTTAGATCCTGGAATGCCAAGAATTTGAGTCAAAAAATTATTTGCAATTTTTGAAAACTTCAATAAGATATTTTCTTCTTTCAAGCCTTTTAGGGGACAATTGCCCCCACCTTGTAAAAATTTATGAAAAATTAATTTTTGAAATCTCCCCCTGCCGACGGCCGTGCTAATAGACGCAACAAATGTTTTGCGCAAATCCAATTACTCTGAAATTATTAACTTCGAAACACGATCATACCAGATTCAAATTTTGCTCATTTCATTCGAACCCAAAATATTTCTGTTGTTATGAATTCTAGGAAATAAAGAACTCCTAATTACAAAATGCGTTGAACATAGAAACCAAATGGCTTTTAATTGCAGCGACTGAGAAGAAGTGGCTTGAAATGAGTTTCCTTTTCCATTAAAGGATTATTTTAAAGCGTTTGCAGCCAGCCATTAAAAATGCATGTCGGTTGCCAAATTCTAAAAAGAAAAAGCTCTTTTTGGAATGGAGCCAAGGCAAGGAGAAGATTTCGTTTTTTTCATTCAAGACTCAGATTTTGGGAACGTTTGTAAATAATTTTCGAAGCGAGCCCTCTTCTAAATAAATAGGTCACTACCTGTAATGTAGAGTAATTTCTAAATTAGTATTTTAATTGTGGTCATCATTCAAAATTCTAATTGCAAATAAAGAGCAAATTTTAAATAATTCTCAAAATAATGAGAAATGCCATTGTAATTAAATACTATCGGGAAACCTAGTTCACTTTAATCTGATGTTTGTGGTACAGTCGCTCAAAAAAGTATCCGAACACTAGGGTTGATTACAGAATTCAGAAAAAATATCTGGCAACGATTTCTTTAGAAATTAGTGATCTGGCAACCTTCGTGTCACGTGATTACAGAATTCAGGAAAAATATCTGGAGCGTGTACAGTTGCTGTACACGCTCCAGATATTTTTCCGTTACAGTTACTGCACACGCTCCAGTTTGCTGTGAACGGTAACTGCACACGCTCAATATTTCCGTGAGTGAGCCCACACGATCTAGTATCAAAATAATATGACCACCTACAGTCGCTCAAAAAAGTATCCGAACACTATGGTTCATTACAGAATTAAAAAAAAAATATCTGGCAACGATTTTTTTAGAAATTAGTGATCTGGCAACCTTCGTGTCACGTGACACGAAGGTTTCCAGATCACTAATTTCTAAAAAAATCGGTGCCAGATATTTTTTCTGGTTCGGCACCTGCCTTTGTTGTCTCTTAAGCTGCTCAAACATTTCATGGTACGTTTTCAAAACGTCCGTAATACCACGTGTGATTTGGATGCTGCGTTCCACAGAGGGATCGCAGTCTGAAATTAAATCATTCGAGTGCTCCGCTGCTCGGAAAACTGAAGACGAATTTATGCAGATTCCAAATTGCTGGATCGTCTTGTTCGTCGTCGTCTTCTTCGTTTTATATTGACGATCGTATCAGTTCCTGTAGCTCTCTTCGTTAGTCAATATTCTTGATTGCCGTCAATTAATTCTCCAGTTTCTTCCTCGAGGATGTCGACGAAACAATTAGATTCCACGTGCCTAGCCAACTGAAAAAATGTGTCTTATTTCATTGTTAATAGTCCGGAAACACTTACAATCAATTTTTTTTCCTTTTCTTTTTTGCGAGCGAGTATGGTTGGGAATTCACATTTGAAATGAGCAAATAGTATATATTTATTTTTAAATGCGTGTAATATACAGGCTATTTCCAAAGGGTCTAGTGAGACTTTGGGATTGTGTTCAACCTGCGCACAGTGATGAAAAACGTTCCTATGAATATTGGGCCAAAAACGCTCCCCTTCTGTGTAAATAGCCCTTTTGTGAGTGCAAGTACGGAAGCCTATCAAAAGGTATGATGCTAGGTAACTTTTCATCATTTGCATGTCTGAGATCGTAGCAGATCCACCACATCTGGAAGCTGCATAAAGAGAGTCCACAGTTGTTCTGAAATAACGTGTAAGTGGATCAGTAGTTATTGTCAGTAATAAAGTATCACTGGAAATGCTCAAAATTTAAAGCTGTTTTTGTCAAGCCACGTGTTTTTTGTGACTTTGACTATGAATAATCAGTTCTCCAATGCTGAAAATGGCAGACATTCATTTCATTTATAAGGGGCGGGGGTGGCTCAGTCGGTAGCGCGCCAAGCTCGTAATCTGTAGTCCCAGCTGGTCAGCGTTGAGATTTATCTCCGTAAAATTCCCCGTCCTGCCCACGGTCAGTAAGGGACACTCGTGGGCTTGGAAAGACCGCCGCCCATTGGATGACACGTTAAGCCGTGGCCCAGTGTGTGGGAGAGCCATACCCTGTGCACGTTAAAGAACACGCTGGATGGCCTTGACGGGAGGCTACCATCTGTCTCCCAACAGTTGTTCCAGTGGGTCTCCTCCCCCAACCTTCTCTGAGCCTTCGGGGTCCTTGTGACTTGGCCATTTAGCCCATTATGTGCAAAAAAGTGCCGCTCAGAGGTAAAACAACCAACCAACAAACACACCATGGACTAAATGACTAGGTCACAAGGACTCCGAGAAGGCTGGAGTAAGGAGACCCATTGGACATCTGTTAGGAGACAGATGGAACTTCGCTTCAGTGCCATCCAGCGTATTCTTTACGTGCACGTGACTCTCCCGCACACAGCACGACAGGTTAACGTCTCATCCGACGGACGGCTCTCTTTTGAAGCCCATCGATGTCCCCTACTGACCGAGGGAAGGGGGGGGGGGAATTTTGCGGAAATAAATCTCAAAGCTGGAACGCGAAATTGGAAACTGAAGATTACCAGCCATGCGCGCTTCTAGCTGAGCCACCCCCGACCCTCAGGTAATCATGGCTGTGGGAGATTTGAATGCAAAGGATGCCTGGGAGGGAGGAGGAATTTTTCTTAAACCTTGTGCACTCAGAGAGAGAAATGAAAACGGAGAGAATTAGGTAGATTGCTGCGTTGATAATTTGCAAATTATCATGAATACGTGATTTGAACGTTATCCGAGAATATTCATGGCGAAGAGATTCATGGAGGAGACCCACTGGAACAACTGTTGGGAGACAGATGGTAGCCTCCCGTCAAGACTATCCAGCGTGTTCTTTAACGTGCACAAGGTATGGCTCTCTCTCACACACGGGACCACGGCTCTACCTCCCATCCGACAGACGGCGGCCTTTCCAAGACCTCGGTGTCCAGCCCATGGTGTGAAAAAAAATATTTCTCAATATCAAAATATAGCTCATGCAGAATTCAGGAAAAATATTTGGAGCGTGTACAGCAACTGTACACGCTCCAGTTACCGTTCACAGCAAACTGGAGCGAGTGCAGTTACTGCACACGCTCCAGTTTGCTGTGAACGGTAACTGCACACGCTCAATATTTCCGTGAGTGAGCCCACACGATCTAGTATCAAAATTATATGACCACCTACAGTCGCTCAAAAAAATATCCAAACACTATGGTTGATTACAGAATTCAGAAAAAATATCAGGCAACGATTTTTTTAGAAATTAGTGATCTGGAAACCTTCGTGTCACGTGATTACAGAATTCAGGAAAAATATCTGGAGCGTGTACAGCAACTGTACACGCTCAATATTTCCGTGAGTGAGCCCACACGATCTAGTATCAAAATAATATGACCACCTACAGTCGCTCAAAAAAATATCCAAACACTATGGGTGATTACAGAACTCAGAAAAAATATCTGGCAACGATGTTTTTAGAAATTAGTGATCTGGCAACCTTCGTGTCACATGACACGAAGGTTGCCATATCACTAATTGGATCGTGTGAGCTCACAAAAACCTGGATCGTGTGGGCTCACTCACGATAATATTGAGCGTGTGCAGTTACCGTTCACAGCAAACTGGAACGTGTGCAGTAACTGCACACGCTCCACTTTGCTGTGTACGGTAACTGGATCGTGTACAGTTGCTGTACACGCTCCAGATTTTTTTCCTGAATTCTGTAATCACGTGACACGTAGATTGCCAGATCACTAATTTCTAAAAAAATCGTTGCCAGATATTTTTTCTGAATTCTGTAATCGACCATAGTGTTCGGATACTTTTTTGAGCGACTGTACAGCAACTGATGTAACAATAGGTAGAGCAACTGATGGGTAACCGCTGATCTCGAGATCTACCCATCAGTTGCTCTACCATTTGAATTGGGTTGTTTTACCTCTGAGCGTCACTTTTTTTGCACTCCAGGGGCTAAATGGCCAGGTCACAAGGACCTCGAAGGCTCAGAGAAGTTGGGAGACAGATGGTAGCCTCCCGTCAAGGACATCCGGCTTGTCCTTTAACGTGCACAGGGTATGACTCTACTGCACATGGGCAGCGGCTTTACGTCCCATCCGACGGACGGCGGCCTTTCCAAGCCCATCGGTGTCTCCTACTGACCGTGGGCAATGCGTGGAGTTTTACGGAGATAAATCTCAACGCTGTTCCAGATGGGACTCGAACCTGGGAACTACAGATTAGGGGCCTAAGGCGCTTCAGACTGAGCCAGCCGTGCCCCAAAAACCAAAAAATCATTCCCGTGAGCAAGTAATTAGCATGCTTGATGAATGAAAGCTGCAGAAGAGGAAATAATTTTTTTAAATTTAAATTGTTGATAGAATGAAGATCTTTATTCTCTCAGAAGATAAAAACTGAATAAAACTAACTTGCTGGATCATCGATATCATTATTTGCAAGGAGAGTGAGGAATTCATTTATATCGTAACTGGGTTGTTTTACCTCTGAGCGGCACTTTTTCACACACAATGTGCTAAATGGCCAGGTCACAAGGAAACCAAAGGCTCAGAGAAGATTCGATAAGAGAGGGGACCGGCTGCGTGTCCCATCCAGCGTGTCCTTTAACGTGCACAGGGTATGGCTCTCCCACACACGGATCACGGCCTAACATCCCATCCGACGGACGACGTCATTTCCAAGCCCATCGGTGGCCCCTACTGACAGTGGGCAGAAAGGGGAGTTTTGCGGAGATAAATCTCAACGCTGACCCAGCTGGGACTCGAACCTGCAGATTACGAGCCTGGCGCGCTACCGACTAAGCCACCCCCGCCCCTATCGACACTGGACAAAGTAATTACACAAACGTTTTTATTTTAATGTTTCATTTTGCATATGTGCTTAAAAAAACTCGCAAGACGCTAATTTCACATAGAAATAAATTTTTTTGCAAAATAAAATTCCTTCAATTGATTTGTATTTATTTAACAAAACATTTTTATTTAGTTCTGTATTAACCAACATTTCGATTACACTGTTCTACAAGGGAAAATTTTCTTTGGTTAACTGATGTGTCCCTAGAATATTTTGATGTGGGAAATTGAAATCTGAGATCAGAATTGGCCTGTCCTAGCTAGTTTTGGAGTTATGGAAATTTAACACATCAATTTCATAGATATTACTTGGGGAATGAAAAAATCAGGAAATGTTACATCAAAAAAGTTGGCAACAGTGACTTGTTTGCAATAGTTTATACTCACATGTTGGCAACAATGTTATTCTATTCATAGTTTAGATAACTACTAGTCTGCCTCTGTAAAGTTTATTTTAAAAACGTATAAGTGAATAGATATTTGTAAAATTAACATCAGTTTATTCAAACTGTATTCTAGGGTATATAAAGATATTTTATGACAATATTTGTATAGTTAACATGACAGATTTGTGAATACTTCTGTTATTTTTTTTTTTCCTTTTGTAAAGGGACCTAGGTTCGAGTCCCGGGTAAGGCATGGACGTTCGTGTTGTTTTTCTGCTGAGGTCCTGCCATCCTCTCAGACCTTCTACTATGGCATGTAAACTGACAGGCTCCTGTCAGACCTCTGTGGCAAGCAGCTGCTTGAGGGGGGTATTTATTTTTTTTATTTATTCTAGAAAATTCCTCGCCAAAAATGTCAAAATAAGGCAGACAACTTCTGTTATATTTGCGGAGAGTTCACCTTTGCAAGACACGAGAAAAAAAATGTCACCTATAATAAAGAGAACATGCAAACATTACTTTGGATGTAAAATAGGAGATCAGGATAAGCAGTGGGCCTCTCACATATGTTGTGCAACTTGCTATGTGAAATCAATAAACTGGTGGAAGGGTAAAGGTAGCGCCATGTTATTTGCTGTACCCATGACATGGAGGGAACCAAAAGACCATCCCACAGATTGCTACTTCTGTATGACCAGTATCCAGGGCTTTACGAGAAGAAAATCGAACAGACATATCGATTATCCCAACTTCTCTTCTGCAATACGACCAGTACCACATTCTAAAACTTTGCCAGTTCCACTAACTCCAAGTCAGGAAACAGAAGATGAAGAAAGTACTGGTGAAGAGAATGAAGCACGTGAATCACCTCCAGAAAGAAGTGATCCTTTCCACGAGGCTACCATGGATTCAACTCCACATTTTTCAACGCAGGCTGTTCTGAACGATTTGGTTCGTGATCTAGGGCTAAGTAAACAAAATGCTGAACTGCTGGGCTCGAGGTTGCAAGAACGGAATCTTCTCCAACCTAGTCCAAGTATAACTTTATATAGAAATAGAGAACGGAATTTTGTTGTATTCTTCTCACATGATGGCCGATTGACTTTCTGTAATGATATTGCCGGTTTGATGACAGCTTTAGGCTTTATGCATGACCCACAAAATCAGAGGCTCTTTATAGATGCATTCAAGACTAACTTGTAGGCAGTTTTACTACATAATGGTAATTTAATGCCTTCTGTTTCAGTTGCCTATGCTAGTATGGCAAAGGAATCAGATGAGATTCTAGATATAATGCTCAAATCCATTAAATTTACGGATTTCAATTTGAAATATATGTGGGGATTTAAAAATCATAGCCATGATATTGGGAATACAATAAGGGAACACAAAATTACCTTGTTTCCTTTGTGAATGGGGTAGTCGTGACAGAGCATCCCATTACTTGAGGAAAACTTGACCCGCGTAATTGGAAAGTGGGAACAAAACATTTACAGAAGCAGAGACTTATAGCTTATGAGGAGGTGATCCTTACCCCGCTTCATATAAAACTGGGACTTATGAAGCAATTTGTCAAAGAAGTGGATAAATATGGTAGAGGATTTGCCTACCTAACAACAAAATTCTCCCACCTTTCAGAAGCAAAGACAAAAGAGGGCGGTCTGTAAATGGTAGCTAGGTAGTCACTGGAAGGAGAGCTATGCACCAATCCCCTGTGATGATGCGTAGAACCGGCCAGGCCTAGCACCTAATGTCCGACCCCGCCTTCTCGTGGTGCAGACCGTTAGTACCTTTCAAAAGAGATACTCTCTTGTGGAAGTGAACGGAAGGGGAGGGCTGCCAGATTAGTGTGGCCTACTGATCTGGACAACTATGGCTACTTTTCTTTTTTTTTCTACCCTGCTGAGAAGTGGTCAACCACACAGGGTCCTGGTGCTGACCATATAAACCAACTGGACTGAACAGATATATGGCTCTGAGCTTGATTATGGATCCTGATTTTGCTGCACTGGTGGGCTTCTGTGGAGGGAAAATCTTCCGCTGTGTTTTCTGTTTGTTTGTGGGTTGACAGCCCCAAGTGAATAGATTCACAGGATATGTTTATCAGCTGGTGGATAATCCTGAGCAGAAGTCATCGCAGGCACCTGAACTCTTTGCTTCTATTGGCATCGTCAAATTCTACATTGGAGGAAGTCTTCCAGTGTAGATGGCTTCAGCCTTTAGTGGTGGGGGAACGGGTCTTTGCCCCATGTCTGCGATTAGGGGCCTGTTTGATATTGTCACCATTCCCTCTCTCAATAAACATAGTTTCTTTAAACATCCCACTAACCATTTTCTCTCCATAGGTAGTTGGAATGTGAGGACTCTGCACAGAGATTTTTCTCTTGATGTCCTCACACAAGAATTCCACCATTATAATTTTGATATTCTTCGCTTGCAAGAGACCAGATGGACAGATAAAGGACAGATTCTTAAAAATAATCTTAAATTTCTCTTTTCAGGGAGGGATGACAATAAGCATCACCAAGGTGTGGGTCTGCTTCTCAGCAGACACGCTAGTGATGCTCTTCTAGGATATGAGTGTTATTAATGAAAGTTTTCTTACAGAAAAATTTCAGACAAGCGTTAAAGACTTGAATGTTATCTGCTGTTATGCCCCCACTGAGGATCCGATGAGAATGAGAAGGATAGGTTTTATGAACAACTTCAGGATATTTTGAACTCTGTCAAGAAAGGAGATATTACCCTTGTTCTAGGCGACTTCAATTCCAAAGTTGGTACTGACTCTGACCTTTGGGGAGGGGTGATAGGCCCTTTTGGTATTGGTAGCTGCAATGGCAATGGGCAACGTCTCCTACAGGTAAGTAAACTCAATGGATTCAGAATAACTAACAGTTATTGCAAACACCGCGACATACATAAGTACACATGGGTTTCACCTGATGGTCTGCTTAGGAATATGATTGATTATATATTAATTAACAGCAAATGGGCTAGTTCTGTTAGGAATACCAGGGCATATAGGGGAGCTGAAATTGGATCTGACCATTACCTTGTTAAAAGTGTCTTTGCAACTTAAACTTAAAAAGTGTTGTGCTAGGGTTAAAAAATTTACTTTTAATACTGAAGCTCTGAAAGACCCAGTTATAGCTAAAGCTTACCATGATACGTTACTTAGTCATTATGACAGTCATGGTTTGCTTACTACTGAAGTTGAGGAAGAATGGGACCATTTTAAACAGGCTTTTTCGGAAACTAACACTGCTCTTTTAGGAAAAAAGGAGAAGAAGAGACAGAATTATCTGAGTGATAAGGCACTTGAGCTTATTTCGGAAAGAAAGAACTGCAGGAATGTCCTTAATCAATACCCTACTAGTCCTAATAGAAAGCATTACAGAGAACTTAATAAACGTGTAAAAGATCAGGTAGCTGCTGATAAGAATCTTTGGCTTGATGGTTTGGCTGACAAAGCCGAGGAAGCAGTTATACAGCACAACAGCAGAGAGCTGTACCAGATAGTTAATGTTTTGTGTGGTAGAAAACGGACAGGTATACATAGATTGAAGGATAAACAAGGTAAGGTTATAGAAGGTGAGGATTCTATCATTGCTAGGTGGGCTGAGCATTTCGGTGAAGTTCTAAACAAAGTGGTTAGTTCTACTCCCATTGTTTGCAATGATGATAGATGCATTGGTGGCTTTAACGTTGGCCCTATAACACAATCTGAAGTTATTTTGGCTGTTTCTAAACTTAAACTTCACAAATCCCCAGGTGTAGATGAAATTACTATGGAAATGCTTAGAGCTGAGAATGTTTCGGTTACCACTTGGATGACTGAAATTATGAATATCTTTTATGATAAAGGCATGATTCCTAAGGATTTTACCAGAGCTATTATTATCCCTATTTTAAAAAAAGTTGATCGCAGTTTTTGTGATAACTATAGGGGTATCAGCCTACTCTCTGTTCCAGGTAAAGTTCTTTCCATGATTGTTCTTAATAGAATTAAGAATCTGGTTGACAGGCAATTGCGTGATGAGCAATGTGGATTCAGAAGTGGTAGGGGATGTGTGGATCAGATATTTTCACTTAGGCAGATTCTTGAGAAATGTTTCGAGTTTCAGAAACCTTTGGTTGCTAGCTTTGTTGATTTCAAAAAGGCTTTCGACTCTGTTGATCGTCATAATTTGTGGTTGATTGTGAAATCATATGGTATACCTGACAAGTTAGTTAACATAATGAAAGCTCTCTATAATAACACTGAGTCGTGTGTGAGAGTTGGTAAGGCTTGTAGCAATTGGTTTAGCATTACTTCTGGTGTTCGACAAGGGTGCATTTTGTCTCCTTTTCTCTTTAGTTTGGTTATTGATTATGTTATGCGAAATTCACTTCAAGGGAAAGATTTTGGCCTTAAATGGACTGGAGATACGAAGATTTCTGATTTAGATTATGCTGATGATTTAGTCCTTTTGGCAAATGATGTTGATGAGATGAACTATTTCATTCGAGCTGTTGATGAGACTGGTAGTAGAGTAGGTTTGGTTATAAACAGAGAGAAAACTAAAGTGATGAAAATTGGTCAGGCAAGCTGTGATTCAGTTAATCTGAATGGTTGCAATCTTGAACAGGTGTCACAGTTTAATTATCTTGGGAGCTATGTAACAGATAATGGTGCTGTGTGGCATGAGATTAACAGACGAATAGGGAGTGCTGCAGGGACTTTTAAGAATCTATGGAGAGTGTGAAGAAATCGGCGTATACACCTAAAGACTAAAATTAGACTGTATAATAGTTTGGTTCTTTCTAGGGTTAGTTATGATAGTGAAACTTGGACACTTTGTACACAAGATAACAGGAAACTAGATGCTTTTGATTCCAGATGCTTACGCAGTATCTTGGGCATTAGGTGGTTCAACTTTGTAACTAATGATGAGGTTAGGGAAAGGTGTCTGCAACCTCCTTTAAGCAGCATAGTAGGGGGAAAGTGGGGGTTCTGAGCCAGAGGCGGAGCTATGTTAATCCTATGGGCTCCGCCTCCCATGTGTTTCAAGCTGGAGGCGGAGCACATTGGTCAGAATTCTCACATTTTTTTTAAGACTGGAGTCGGACAATGGTGAATAAAATACCTCCCTCCAGATCTTGGTTTCTACCCTCATCCGAATTTTTTCGGTCCAGAGCCGCCATTTTGAATCCTGACGTCACACAGGCAGTGTGACTCATCTCGTAGTTAACAACTCTCATGGTCTCAGAATTCTCCATCGTAATTATGGAGTCATCTAGTGTTTAACGAACGTACCCATATTAAAAAAAACCTCTTTCCCCAGGCGAGCTTTGAACGCGTTATCTTATGGGTCAGAAGCTTAATCTGCGCGCTAACGCAACCGGCTACAGCTTGCTACTTACTGGGATTGCTTAGATGTGTCTGAAGTGGGGATAAGCGTTCTTTATTAAACAATCTCGGTTGGTTCTATTTCCTTCACGAGTTTTATATTGATGTATTTTTATTTACTTTTTTTATTTTTATTAGCGTGTTTTTTTTTTGTTTTTTTTTTTATAACCAGCGTATTTTTATTTTTTTTTCTAATTCGTGATTATCCTCGTAAATCAACCCCACATATATTTCTATACTTTAATGTGGTAGTTGTATATTTCCTGTATCTATTCCTTATTAATTAAACATTTATCCATAACTGATACCTCCTTTATTAATATGCAATCTCTTTATTAAACACTTATAAAAAGTTCCATCCCCATCGCACGGCTAACCTCGTAATTTCCACCCTCAAAATATTTAAGTCCAACCAAACTTTCGGTGGCAACCCTTCTCAGAACGGCTGATGCAATCCTCCAAATAATTACAAAGTCCCGTATTCATATAATTCTAAGTCCTGCAACGTGCATTTCGCAACAAACGTTCGGTACCTCACACCTACAGAGGACCACGTTTTACTGTCGGATGTTTTTACAAACTTAAAGGTCATACGTATTTAAAACAAATATTATTCCAAACGGAGGAATCACACATCTCTCTATAATAATTCGTATTTTTTAAATATCTACATATTTTAATCTTGCATACTCATGCCAGTGGTCTTATCGATTCATTGCTAGAGGGTGAGTGGAGATTGAACTCGGATGAACGCTATTTGCTACTGATTAATTATTTCCTTCATTTAACGCAAGAGTTTGAGTAAATAGTCCTTTGAACCAAATGGTGCCACTATCGTTTTTTTTTATTTCCTCCTGAAAATCATTAACTTTCATACTAAACCATTTCAAAAAAACATCGTAAACGGTTTTTAACATAGTCCTGTGTAAATTGTGGGGGGAGTCCTTACTCTTAATAATTATTATCAGCGTATATGGATATACTTTTCCCATTTTGCATCAACAGACGAAGCAATAAATTTATATCTTTCTCTCACATTTTTATTCTCAAGCACCTTTCATAGGAAGACATCGCAGTAATCATTGCTTGAAAAAATAACTGTTTTCAAAAAAGTCCCATTTATCGAGCCCATATTCTGCCGGTGGCTGATGTTTTCCCTATCATTCTGCATTTTCACAGAACCACGATTTATTTAGAGTCGTCGGTATCATAAGCATTATTTCAACAATCTGAGAACAGTCCTACCATTTACGCAACATAAAATAAACATTTTTTTCAAATTCACTTATTCTCTCTGTATATTTCATTAGGAGTAATTTTTTATCTTCATCACATACCCTCCTGCAGACCACGTTTTATTGACGGTTGCCAATAATCTGAGAATTAAATGTAGCAGTAATGAATATATTATACCACAGGTTTTACACTGTTTGCTCTGTATAATAATTATCAGCGTTATTTATTTGGAAATACTTCCCCACTCTGTGAAAACAGTCCACGCAATATATTTTTAACCTCCTCCCAGATTTACCACGTTTCATAGACAGTAATAAATGTTTTAAGTTCCGAATAGGGCATTACACTCCTTTCTCTGAAGGAGGACTTTTTTTTTTACTGCTTATCTCACTCATTATGAGGGACCACGTTTCATTGACGGATGACACCACGTAGTGACCGTGAAAATGTTTGTAATATTACTCCATATTGGGAATTCCTTGCTTCTGTCGGTGGCTAAATTCACTCGTGCTGTGTTTAAAAATATTTATACCTGCCGGGCTGTATAAAATATTTACATTGTATCTCACACTTCCTTCATTTTCTCGCTAGGAACCATGTTTTAATGACAGATGGTACCGTGAAAGTAACCTAGTAATTCTATTTTTCCATAATGGAATTTACACTCTTAACTCTGTATAATGCAGATCGCAACAATATACTAGCAATATACATTATTTCTCATATCTGTGAATCACATTCTTCGCATATCTGTCTAATACCATTCTTAGCGTCGAAAAACACTCTGAATGACCTTGACAGGAGGATTTCTCTCCTAACAGCGGTCTAGTACCCTTTCTCTATCGAGCTATGAACCCTTTGCTACATGTACTAGGCAATTTAATTAAATTGAATGCATAAAAGACCCCTCAGAATTGAAAAAACCAACGAAATGGTTGGTAAAATTGCTTTGAAAAACAGTAAAATGAATGGCAGAATATTTGCAAATACGCACACATTGCAATTGTTGGTAGAAAGACACTATATGCAGTGAATTTGGAATAACAGTAAATACGCACACACTGCAGTGGATGGAAGAATATTTTCAAAATTCTTCTAAGTGGAAGGCATTCCAGCATATTTTGAAGGTATTCTATCATCTCCAGTACATTTTGTTTGATTATGCATGCTCATAGGTATCAGCTTACGTAAAGAAAACTAGCTCCAACACGAACGCGTGTTAATAGAGGACAACAGTCAAATACAATAACCTACTATAAAAATAATACATAAGTCTCACTCGAACATATCCTCTCAACATACCTGGATTAATCCAGCGAAATGAGAAAGCTTCGGCGCAACATAAAAATCCACCTAACTATGCTTTGACATATATGTTCTGATCGGGCCTCTGTACTTATGCCGTTGTTCTCACGTAGAGCGTACAAGAAGCGACGTGTCTTTGCAAACTAAGAGCATGGAAAAAAAAAACCCTTCACTCCCGCTTCGACTGTGTTCACGTGATTTGCTGAAATGACACATCACGGCAACCAGCTGGCCAGCTTGTTGGCTACTGTCATTAAAACAAGCTGGCCAGCTTGTTGCCCTGATGTGTCATTTCAGCAAATCACGTGAACACAGTCGAAGCGGGAGTGAAGGGTTTTTTTTTTCCATGCTCTTAGTTTGCAAAGACACGTCGCTTCTTGTACGCTCTACGTGAGAACAACGGCATAAGTACAGAGGCCGATCAGAACATATATGTCAAAGCATAGTTAGGTGGATTTTTATGTTGCGCCGAAGCTTTCTCATTTCGCTGGATTAATCCAGGTATGTTGAGAGGATATGTTCGAGTGAGACTTATGTATTATTTTTATAGTAGGTTATTGTATTTGACTGTTGTCCTCTATTAACACGCGTTCGTGTTGGAGCTAGTTTTCTTTACGTAAGCTGATACCTATGAGCATGCATAATCAAACAAAATGTACTGGAGATGATAGAATACCTTCAAAATATGCTGGAATGCCTTCCACTTAGAAGAATTTTGAAAATATTCTTCCATCCACTGCAGTGTGTGCGTATTTACTGTTATTCCAAATTCACTGCATATAGTGTCTTTCTACCAACAATTGCAATGTGTGCGTATTTGCAAATATTCTGCCATTCATTTTACTGTTTTTCAAAGCAATTTTACCAACCATTTCGTTGGTTTTTTCAATTCTGAGGGGTCTTTTATGCATTCAATTTAATTAAATTGCCTAGTACATGTAGCAAAGGGTTCATAGCTCGATAGAGAAAGGGTACTAGACCGCTGTTAGGAGAGAAATCCTCCTGTCAAGGTCATTCAGAGTGTTTTTCGACGCTAAGAATGGTATTAGACAGATATGCGAAGAATGTGATTCACAGATATGAGAAATAATGTATATTGCTAGTATATTGTTGCGATCTGCATTATACAGAGTTAAGAGTGTAAATTCCATTATGGAAAAATAGAATTACTAGGTTACTTTCACGGTACCATCTGTCATTAAAACATGGTTCCTAGCGAGAAAATGAAGGAAGTGTGAGATACAATGTAAATATTTTATACAGCCCGGCAGGTATAAATATTTTTAAACACAGCACGAGTGAATTTAGCCACCGACAGAAGCAAGGAATTCCCAATATGGAGTAATATTACAAACATTTTCACGGTCACTACGTGGTGTCATCCGTCAATGAAACGTGGTCCCTCATAATGAGTGAGATAAGCAGTAAAAAAAAAAGTCCTCCTTCAGAGAAAGGAGTGTAATGCCCTATTCGGAACTTAAAACATTTATTACTGTCTATGAAACGTGGTAAATCTGGGAGGAGGTTAAAAATATATTGCGTGGACTGTTTTCACAGAGTGGGGAAGTATTTCCAAATAAATAACGCTGATAATTATTATACAGAGCAAACAGTGTAAAACCTGTGGTATAATATATTCATTACTGCTACATTTAATTCTCAGATTATTGGCAACCGTCAATAAAACGTGGTCTGCAGGAGGGTATGTGATGAAGATAAAAAATTACTCCTAATGAAATATACAGAGAGAATAAGTGAATTTGAAAAAAATGTTTATTTTATGTTGCGTAAATGGTAGGACTGTTCTCAGATTGTTGAAATAATGCTTATGATACCGACGACTCTAAATAAATCGTGGTTCTGTGAAAATGCAGAATGATAGGGAAAACATCAGCCACCGGCAGAATATGGGCTCGATAAATGGGACTTTTTTGAAAACAGTTATTTTTTCAAGCAATGATTACTGCGATGTCTTCCTATGAAAGGTGCTTGAGAATAAAAATGTGAGAGAAAGATATAAATTTATTGCTTCGTCTGTTGATGCAAAATGGGAAAAGTATATCCATATACGCTGATAATAATTATTAAGAGTAAGGACTCCCCCCACAATTTACACAGGACTATGTTAAAAACCGTTTACGATGTTTTTTTGAAATGGTTTAGTATGAAAGTTAATGATTTTCAGGAGGAAATAAAAAAAAACGATAGTGGCACCATTTGGTTCAAAGGACTATTTACTCAAACTCTTGCGTTAAATGAAGGAAATAATTAATCAGTAGCAAATAGCGTTCATCCGAGTTCAATCTCCACTCACCCTCTAGCAATGAATCGATAAGACCACTGGCATGAGTATGCAAGATTAAAATATGTAGATATTTAAAAAATACGAATTATTATAGAGAGATGTGTGATTCCTCCGTTTGGAATAATATTTGTTTTAAATACGTATGACCTTTAAGTTTGTAAAAACATCCGACAGTAAAACGTGGTCCTCTGTAGGTGTGAGGTACCGAACGTTTGTTGCGAAATGCACGTTGCAGGACTTAGAATTATATGAATACGGGACTTTGTAATTATTTGGAGGATTGCATCAGCCGTTCTGAGAAGGGTTGCCACCGAAAGTTTGGTTGGACTTAAATATTTTGAGGGTGGAAATTACGAGGTTAGCCGTGCGATGGGGATGGAACTTTTTATAAGTGTTTAATAAAGAGATTGCATATTAATAAAGGAGGTATCAGTTATGGATAAATGTTTAATTAATAAGGAATAGATACAGGAAATATACAACTACCACATTAAAGTATAGAAATATATGTGGGGTTGATTTACGAGGATAATCACGAATTAGAAAAAAAAATAAAAATACGCTGGTTATAAAAAAAAAACAAAAAAAAAACACGCTAATAAAAATAAAAAAAGTAAATAAAAATACATCAATATAAAACTCGTGAAGGAAATAGAACCAACCGAGATTGTTTAATAAAGAACGCTTATCCCCACTTCAGACACATCTAAGCAATCCCAGTAAGTAGCAAGCTGTAGCCGGTTGCGTTAGCGCGCAGATTAAGCTTCTGACCCATAAGATAACGCGTTCAAAGCTCGGATGGGGAAAGAGGTTTTTTTTAATATGGGTACGTTCGTTAAACACTAGATGACTCCATAATTACGATGGAGAATTCTGAGACCATGAGAGTTGTTAACTACGAGATGAGTCACACTGCCTGTGTGACGTCAGGATTCAAAATGGCGGCTCTGGACCGAAAAAATTCGGATGAGGGTAGAAACCAAGATCTGGAGGGAGGTATTTTATTCACCATTGTCCGACTCCAGTCTTAAAAAAAATGTGAGAATTCTGACCAATGTGCTCCGCCTCCAGCTTGAAACACATGGGAGGCGGAGCCCATAGGATTAACATAGCTCCGCCTCTGGCTCAGAACCCCCACTTTCCCCCTACTCAGCATATTGTGCAGAGAGAGACTCCGCTGGTTTGGCCATGTTGCCCGTATGGATAATTATAGATTGGCGAATAGGGTTATGAACAGTGTGCCTAAAAGCCTCAGAAGAAGGGGAGACTTAGGATGCGGTGGGCAGACAATGTCAAACAGGACCTTGTTAGAATAGGTGTGCAGTGGCCAGATGCAGTAGATGTAGCTCAGGATAGACTTGCTTGGAGAACTAAATTGCACGGTCTGGTTGGATCTCCGTAGCCCATGGCTGCTTGAGGAGGATGATGATGACGATGATGATGATGTTTGTAGGTCCTCAAATAAGACAGTTGAAGAAAGATGTGAAATTTGACGAATCTCTAACAGAGAAAGAGAAACTTGCTTGGACATGTTTTAAGAAAGTTACAGACAATTTTCTTGGAACAAAGAGGTCTAAAGATTATGAAGAAATAGTAAACCAGATGCTCCATGCAAGATATCTTTGAAAGTGCACTTCCAGCATTCACATCAGGACTACTCTTCGGAAAAACTGCAGTGACGTCTCCGATGAACACGGTGAGAGGTTTCACAAAGACATTTCGAGAATTGAAAAGCGATATGAAGGGAAGTGGATGCCGACAATGTCAGCTGAGTTTTGTTGGAATCTCAAAAGAGATAGCAGAGATAAACATAAAAGAAAAAAAATGGTTTACGTTTGGTATTTTTGTTATTTAATTATGCTGTATTCAATTTATTTCTGTATAATATTCTGCAAAATTTCTGTATGAATCTATAATCATTTTAATACTAAGGGAGCTAAGAATAATCTCTTTTTTTCCTATTATTATTCATTGTAAATCTAGGAATAAACTGAAAAATGAAAAATCGTCTAACTCGAAAACTATCCCTGATAGAAAACATCTAAGCACAGATCTGAAGTCTGCACTAAAAAACCTTTAAGGATCACACAACTCTTACTCAGAAAAAATATTTTTTTTGTAGAACAGTGTTATCTATCGTCTCGGTTTTATTATGCCGAAAAAATCGTAACTGCTGTATTATTAATTAAAAACATGAAATTATTAATAACTTAGATGCACTTTGTAATCTGTTTGCTGAGACAGATTTTTTATCCTCAGGACTACACCACTGATGAACTCCGTTAACTCCCAGTCTCACTGGAATTAATAAAGGTCCTCAGCAAACTGACCCAAAACAATATTTCATTAGTTATCTGAAGATCTTTGTTTTTCCACTAAGCATCTTTTTTTAACATTCATTCGTTTTCTCCTTCAGTCAGAGGTTGTACAGTCGCTCAAAAAAATATCCGAACACTATGATTGATTACAGAATTCCTAAAAAATATCTGGCAACGATTTTTGTAGAAATTAGTGATCTGGCAACCTTCGTGTCACGTGATTACAGAATTCAGGAAAAATATCTGGAGCGTGTACAGCAACTGTACATGCTCCAGTTACCGTTCACAGCAAACTGGAGCGTGCGTAGTTACTGCACACGCTCCAGTTTGCTGTGAACGGTAACTGCACACGCTCAATATTTCCGTGAGTGAGCCCACACGATCCAGGTCTTTGTGAGCTCACACGATCCAATGTGCTGTAAACATTAACCGCAACCGCTCTAGTTTGCTGTGAACGGTAACTGCACACGCTCCATATTCATTGCAATATATATTCATACGCATTATATATATATTAAAAAAGTATCCGAACACTACAGTTGATGACAGAATTCAGGGAAAATATCTGGCAACCTTCGGGTCACGTGACACGAAGGTTGCAGATCACTAATTTCTAAAAAAAAATCGTTGCCAGATATTTTTTTCTGAATTCTGTAATCAACCATAGTGTTCGGATACTTTTTTGAGCGACTGTACTCATAAGCCCCGTTAGCTATGAGTATTTCTCCTTGTCCTTTAATCCCTGATTCTGCAGGTTAGAGATATTTTCTTCTTTTACTTTGAATCAAGGGTATTTGTGACTTGATTCACAAATATTTTTCCTTCCTCCTTTAGGTTGAGATATTTTCTCCTGTTCTTCTAATCTTAGGTGCGTCTTGTTCCTTGAGTCAAAGTATTTTCTTTTTTTCTCCATTAATCACAGATATTTTCCCCTTGTCTTTTTACTCAGATTTTCTTCCTTGTTCTTGTAGTCATAGGTATTTCTCCTTCCTCTTTTCCTCTAACTCAAAGGTGGCCAAACTCAAAGTCAATCCCAAGCAGTTTTAAGTCGATCTCTTTATAAATTCGTTAAAAATAGAATGTTGTTCATACATTATTTTATTGAAAACAAGTTTCTAACAGCCAACATTATTCGTTATTTTCAATCTGTTTGTGTATATTGGACACGTTTGACTGATTACACTAGGGGCGGGGGTGGCTCAGTCGGTAGCGCGCCACACTCGTAATCTGTAGTTCCCAGGTTCGAGTCCCAGCCTGGTCAGCGTTGAGATTTATCTCCGCAAAATTCCCCGCCCTGCCCACGGTCAGTAGGGGACACCGATGGGCTTGGAAAGGCCGTCGTCCATCGGATGGGACGTTAAGCCGTGGCCCCGTGTGCGGGAGAGCCATACCCTGTGCACGTTAAAGAACACGCTGGGTGGCCTTGACGGGAGGCTACCATCTGTCTCCCAACAGCTGTTCCAGTGGGTCCCCTCCCCCAACCTTCGGGGTCCATGTGACCTGGCCATTTAGCCCATGGTGTGCAAAAAAGTGCCTCTCAGAGGTAAAACAACAACAACTGATTACACTAGACAACAAATTCAACTTTTTATAACATTGGTCAAATAGGATGTTTTTAACTAATTTTTTGGTGATGAATTTAGATAAGGCTGTGAAAAATCTGCAGTATGTACAGTTTTTTTTTTAATTACGGATTGATGTATTTCACATTTCAATGAATACGCATATCAGGGAAATGAAAATAAATGTGACTATTTTGTTAAATTGCAACTTAAAACTCATTAATTAATTACATGATTACAGTGAAATTTTAGAAACATCATAGTTATAGACCACTGAATATAAAGTAACAAATGAAATAATATTGAAACGCAAAATAAAAAAAAACACGAGTAAGTATCTTTTATACTTACAAGAAGTTCATTTTTGTCTTTTATGTGCTGGGGTATCTTCCTTCTGCCAGAACCAGCAGTAGTCACCCATCATTGCTGGGTCCCACCTGCCTTGGTATCTCTCCTCCATGGTTCGGATATACTGGTGAAATCTTTCCCCTTGCTCATCACTGACAGCTCCTAAGTTCTTGGGAAAGAAGTCGAGATGCGAGTGCAAGAAATGGATCTTCAAAGACATTCGACAGCCAATATTTTTATAGTTTTTGAGAAGATCTTGAATGAGCTAATGGTAGTTTTCCTCTTTGTGATACCCCAGAAAACCTTGGACCACAGACGTGAAGGATTTCCATGCAGCGCGCTCTTTCATATTCAGTTTTTCTTCGAAGACAGTATCATTCGGTAGCTTCCTGATCTGAGGACCAACAAAAATCCCTTCTTTGAGTTTGGCATCACTTAATTTTGGAAATTTTTCCCTCAAGTGCAAAAACCCTTTACCGATTTCGTCCATAGCTTTTACAAAGTTTTTCACAAGCTCCAGTTTGATGTGTAGTGGTGGGAGCAGAACATCAAAGGGGTTAACAAGAAGCTTATACCTCACATTACTCTTTAAATTAAAAAAAATACCCACCCCTTCAAGCAGCTGCTTGCCACAGAGGTCTGACAGGAGCCTGTCAGTTTATATGCCATAGTAGAAGGTCTGAGAGGATGACAGGACCTCAATAGAAAAACGACACATACATCGATGCTTTAATTTGGGGCTCGAACCCAGGTCCCTTAAATCAGTAGCCAAGCGCGCTAACCATTCGGCCATGGGACGGCTCTTTCCAAGAATAAAAACATCTCTTTTGGGATAGTCTTTTGTTGTGTTCCTTTCTGTTCCTACTGTCCCACAAACACCGAAAAACAACAGGAAAAAATTTTCTGATGCCTCATTAAAGTCAGATCAAGAGATATATGACTTTTTAGATCACCACATATTGTCCACTTAAACTGGTCATATTTTATAGCATTGAGTATTTTTTCCATACTCTCCTAAGTATCCTTCATTTTCACAGCGTGTGTCACTGGAATGGAAGGTTTTTGGTTTCCTTTATACAAAAGGACAGTTTTTATGCTGAATTTTGACGAATCTATAAGTAGACGCCATTCCTTAGGGTCGTTCTTCCAACAGCCCTGAAATATCTGTGCAGAAACACAAACCATCTTGCATCTCGCAATAAGCAGATGAAGCCAAATTTCTCTTTCTGAACAGAGAAACTCTGGTACCCTTGGCCAGAAGATTCCACTCTTGAAGTCTTGAACCTAAAATCTCAGCTTGTTGTTTGATTATCAAGTCCTAGGTCTCAAACAAGATCATTTAATTCATTTTGCTGAATCAGAGGAGGCTCGTCTAACTTTTTAGGGGTGTATGTAGGATCAGGATCTGTATGTGCCTCAAAGTCTTCCTCTGATGAATGGGAATCCATCTCCTCCCAATTGATTGAAAGTGTTTATAGGAAGATCTTCTCCATGAGGAATTGGCCTTATGACTGAAGGCACATTTGGATATTGTATTTTGCTTTTGTTCTTTTTTGAAAAGCCCGACATTTTAGTTAAACAAAAATAGCAATCATGCAAGTGTTCACGCCAAACCATTGGAACTGCGAAGGGAATGGATTTTATCTTACCTTTCAATCATTTACTCATGCCAACAAAGCACGAAATGCAGTACACATGTGGAGGCCATGTTTTGTCCTGATCTCCAACATGACATCCATTATACAAGTTATAGACTTTCTTCATAATCTTTGTCAAAGAACGACCTTGGGATTTTAAAATATAATTTCCACACATATAACTTATCTGCCACATTAACACATCCGCGACACTGACTTTGTGCCATTCAAACGCCAAGATTCACTCTTCAACCTATAGCACGTGTTCCTCCTACAATGAAAACAAGAATGGCAGTCTGAGGTACTGTTACATGTTTTCTCCCACTTGGCAATCAGTGTTGCCAGCCACAAAGAGTAAAATATCTGGTATCCTCCCAGTTGCCTGGAGGTGTTGGTATAAGAAGATCTTAATAGGAGTCAAAATGACCAATAACATAAAAACGTGACGTGCTAGTCATTTTTAAGGCCAGACATGAAATCAGCACCTGAAAAATAGTTAAAGGTAGCTATAATAATTGTCCATGCTATAAAAACCTTGTAAGCCAGTATTATCATCTTGATGACTGTCGCGTTTAGCTGTTAGTTATTAAAACCTGATTAATTCGGTTGAGTTGTTTTACCTCTGAGCAACCTTTTTTGTGGGCAAAAGACTAAATAGCCAGGTCACAAGGATCCCGAGTAGGAACACAGAGAAGGTTGGGGAAAGGCGAAGAACCGTTGGACACCGTTAGGAGGCAGGTGGTAGCCTCCCGTTAAGGCCATCCAGTGTGTTCTTCGACGTGCACAGGTAATGGCTACTTTCCATCCGACGAACGGCGGCCTTTCCAAGCGCATCGGTATCCCCTATTGACCGGTGGCACGGGGAGGAGGGGGGGGGGGGGGCATTTAGCGGAGATAAATCTTAACGCCGGCCAGGCGAGACTCTTAACCTGGGCACTTCAGATTATTTAAAAATATATGATCACTTACAATGTCAGATTTCTTACTAATCTTAAGAAATATCTACTCATATAGTTGGAAATGTATCTTTTCTATCTTTACCTTTGATAGTACGTTTATTAAAGACAATAGAATTTTTTATGGGTGGGGCTAAAATTTTTTTGAGGTTGGGGGGGGGGGTGAGAGGTCGATCGCTCTGCAAGTTAAAAAATAAAGTCTCTCCCAAGATCATAACGATTCATCAGCCCTGCTCTAAGTTATTTTCTTTCTTTCTTTATCCAAATATGTTTCTCCACATTCTTTCAGTTACAGGTTTTCCTTTTAGAAGATGCAAAATTTTTTCTCTGTTTATTGATCGTTTTCTTTAAGATCGTTTTTTTAAGACGGCATCATTAGAGCAATTGAAAAATGACTGCCGCTTCTGTTGTAAAGAAACAATTTAGATTTTCGACCTCAGGCAAATAATTGCGTCTGCCTCTTGGTGCGAAACTAAATAAAAATAGAACAATTAAAATATTCCTTACGTGATATTTAAGCTAAATGATATTTTTGCTGCGCTCCCTCATGGAAAAAAAATCTCATTTCTCAAATGCAACCATTGCTACAAATATTTTAAGACTTTCATAGCTCGTGTGCCATTAAAAGTAGCACCACTAAAAATCACCTAAAAATCACCCTTATTTAACAATGGCAAAAACGTCATATCGCCGTCCCATGGCCGAGTGGTTACCGCACTTGGCTACTGATCTACGGGACCTGGGTTCGAGCCCCGGATAAGGCATGGTTGTATGTGTTGTTTTTCTGCTGAGGTCCTGCCATCCTCTCAGATCTTCTACTGTGGCATATAAACTGACAGGCTCCTGTCAGACCTCTGTGGCAAGCAGCTGCTTGAGGGGATATTTATTTTTTTTATTTAAAAACGTCATAACCTATAACTAAATAGCCAGCAGGTGTCTTTAAACTTTAACAATTTATCTGCATAATTGTACTGTGCAAACGTTAAGAAAGTTCACAATGAAAATATCCACAAAAGCCAAAGAAACAAAATTACTAACAAAGCAACATACTTCGAGCAAACATTTTTAGTTACTGGAAATTTCGATGGTTAGAAATTTGTTTCACTTTTTTCTGAAGAGGATGGAAGTGACTGAGATTAGAAATAACACGGTTCGTGGTGGAAAGGAGGCAGCGGCTGCAGCTGCAGTCGATCTCTGCATGCTGCTGTGGGGTGTCCTCCCCACCGGGAGGAGAAGAAGGCTCTTACGAAGGAGGACGCTCGCTGTTCGGCCCCAGTCAGCACTGCAAGAGACCTTACTTGCAGCCCTTTCGGAAATCGATGCCAGTCTGTGGTTCCCGGAAATACAGTGCTAATAAAAAATAAAATGGTTCACTGTCGGCCATCTGTATCATGTGATGTGTGCGTAGATCGAGACAGAGACGAAATCTTTGCAGCTTCGAAGTTGGTGCTTCCTTTTTAGACATTCCTTCGACACAGACTGAAATTCGCTTTTATCTGTCGCAGAGGTTTTTTTTTTTTTCGACTCTCTTAATTAACATCCCGCTACGAATAATAAGCGAATTGCAAAGAGTTAGAAGACGAACCAAGCGGTGAGAGATCAAGGCTTCCGTTGAAACGGTCGATTTTGATGGAAATGCATTTCTTTCTTTTATGTTCTAAGAAGGATTTTCAAATGCGCATTACGAATCTCCTCTTTCTCGCTTCTTAACGGAAACAAAATAAATTGAAACAAAATTCGGAGTCTTCAAAGCAAGAAAGAAATCGCAGAATTGTACAGCTAAACCATGGAAACGTTTTAAGACTTTTTGCTGCGATCGTATCAAAATGTCTTAAAGAGCTCAAAGAATGCTATTTCCAAAGGTCTTAATTAGATGATATGGACGTATGAAATTGTTTTCGAAGAATAACCTTAATTAAGAACAAGATTCATAAAAAATAGTGACATTTAAGATTTCTTGGTTACGATCGATGTCTTTGTCTCTCAGTTCTCTTGGGAATTCTGTAAATCTCTTTTTCAAAGAGATTTACAACTCAATTAACGTTCTAAAAAGAATGTTAATTGTAATTAAGTATTTTAGTTTTGCAATACAACTTTTATTTGATAAGGTCGAACTCAAACATCCTATTACTTATTAAGATGCAGAATATTTGTAATAGAGTTTCGAGATTTTTTCTCAAAAACAGCTTTGCTTTTGTTATATCTTAGATTTGCACCATTGTTTACCGTGGAACTCTTGAATGCGAAAAAGAGTAAAATTGTTTTTATTACCATCTTGAAGTATTGTAACGCGTATGTATTTTATTTTTAGCCGTCCCATGGCCGAGTGGTTAGCGCGCTTGGCTACTGATCTAAGGGACCTGGGTTCGAGACCCGGGTAAGGCATGGATGTACGTGTCGTTTTTCTGTGAGGGCCTGCCATTCTCTCAGACCTTCTACTATGGCATATAAACTGACAGGCTCCTGTCAGACCTCTGTGGCAAGCAGCTGCTTGAGGGGGTATTTATTTATTTTATTTTTTATGTACTGTCGTTCAAAAAAGTATCCGAACATTATGGTTGATTACAGAATTCAGAAAAAATATCTGGCAACGATTTTTTTTTAGAAATTAGTGATCTGGCAACCTTCGTGTCGTCGTCGTGATCTGGCAACCTTCGTGACACGAAGGTTGCCAGATCACTAATTTCTAAAAAAAATCGTTGCCAGATTTTCTTTTTGAAATCTGTAATCAACCATACTTTTTTGAGCGACTGTACAGTATAGTGCATGCGCTACCTTGCGATTGGAAAGGCAATTTTTTAAATAATAATAATCTTCATTAATACTTTTCCGAAATCAACTAAAAATTGCAATTTTGTAGCAAAGAGTGAATATCCGCGAAGCAAACAGTAACTTATCTTCAGAACGTACAAATAGAAAAGAGCATGGCAGATTATAAGTGAAAAAAATAATAAGTAACTTATTACAATTATACGCAACGAATGACAGTTATTGCAATATATATTTATTTCTTTTAAAGTGGTACAGAATATCACAGTTAAATGCTAGAACGTAATCTAATTCTCAATCTGATATTTAAACTATTTAGCATCTAAAAATAATTCTTTGCGATTTTAAAGAGATGTTAAATGAACAGCAGGATATATTCAAATCTGCTGTTTGATACTGTGTGTGTGTGTCCGAATCCGTTTCTTTTTAATGATGTATGTATCCGAATCCGTTTCTTGTTAATGATGTATGTTTCCGATCTGTGGTTTGCTGATGTACAGTCGCTCAAATAAATATCCGAACACTATGGTTGATTACAGAATTCAGAAAAAATATCTGGCAACGATTTTTTAGAAATTAGTGATCTGGCAACCTTCGCGTCACGTGACACGAAGGTTGCCAGATCACTAATTTCTTAAAAAATCGTTGCCAGATATTTTTTCTGAATTCTGCAATCAACCATTGTGTTCGGATACTTTTTTGAGCGACTGTATGTATCCGAATCTGTTGATTGATTATGTATGGTAGCTAGATATTCACTGAAAGGAGAACTATGACCAATCCCCTGTGATGATGCTTTGGGTGTTAGGCCAGACCTAACACCCAAAGTCCTACCCCGCCTTTCCGTGGTTCAGCCGGTGGTTAGTACCTTTCAAAAGAGATACTCTCTTGTGGAAGGGAACGGAAGAGGAGGGCTGACAGATTAGTGTGGCCTACTGATCTCGACTACTATGACTGCATTTCTTTCTTTTTATCCTGCTGAAGAGTGGTCAACCACACAGAATCCTTGTGCTGACCACATATACCAACTTGAATGGAATAATAGCTCTGAGCGTGATTCATCATCATCATCTTCAAGCAGCCATGAGCTATGGAATCCAACCAGACCGTGCAATTTAGTTCTCCAAGCAAGTCTGTCATGAGCTACATCTACTACATCTGGCCACTGCACACCAATCTAACAAGGTCCTGTTTGACATTGTCTGCCCACCGCATCCTAGGTCTCCCCTTCTTTCTGAGGCCTTTAGGCACACTGTTCATAACCCTATTCGCCAATCTATAATTATTCATACGGGCAACATGACCAAACCAACGGAGTCTCTCTCTGCACAATATGCTGCTTAAAGGAGGTTGCAAACTCCTTTGCCTAATCTCATCATTAGTTACAAAGTTGAATCACCTAATGCCCAAGATACTGCATAAGCATCTCGAATCAAAAGCATCTAGTTTCCTGTTATCTTGTTTACAAAGTGTCCACGTTTCACTACCATAACTAACCCTAGAGAGAACCAAACTATTATACAGTTTAATTTTAGTCTTTATGTGTATACACCTATTTCTCCACACTCTCCATAGATTCTTAAAAGTCCCGGCAGCAATCCCTATTCGTCTGTTAATCTCATGCCGCACAGCACCATTATCTATTACATAGTTCCCAAGATAATTAAACTGTGACACCTGTTCAATATTGCAACCACTCAGATTAACTGAATCACAGCCTGCGTGACCAATTTTCATCACTTTAGTTTCCTCTCTGTTTATAACCAAACCTACTCTAGTACCAGTTTCATCAACAGCTCAAATGAAAGAGTTCATCTCATCAACATCATTTGCCAAAGGGACTAAATCATCAGCATAATCTAAATCAGAAATTTTCGTATCTCCAGTCCATTTAAGGCCAAAATCTTTCCCTTAAAGTGAATTTCGAATAACATAATCAATAACCAAATTAATGAGAAAAGGAGATAAAATGCACCCTTGTCGAACACCAGAAGTAATGCTAAACCAATTGCTACAAGCCTTACCAACTCTCACACACGACTCAGTGTTATTACAGAGAGCTTTCAGTATGTTAACTAACTTGTCTGGTATACCACAGATCTCACAATCAACCACAAATTATGATGATCAACAGAGTCGAAAGCCTTTTTGAAATCAACAAAGCTAGCAACCAAAGGTTTCTGAAACTCTAAATATTCCTCAAGAATCTGCCTAAGTGAAAATATCTGATCTACACATCCCCTACCACTTCTGAATCCACATTGCTCATCACGCAATTGCCTGTCAACCAGATTCTTAATTCTATTAAGCACAATCATGGAAAGAACTTTACCTGGAACAGAGAGTAGGCTGATACCCCTATAGTTATCACAAGAACTGCGATCACCTTTTTTGAAAATAGGGATAATAATAGCTCTGGTAAAATCTATAGGAACCATGCCTTTATCATAAAAGATATTCAGAATTTCAGTCATCCAAGTGGTAACCGAAACATTCTCAGCTCTAAGCATTTCTGTAGTAATTTCATCTACCCCTGGGGATTTATGAAGTTTAAGTTTATAAATAGCCAAAATAACTTCAGATTGTGTTATAGGGCCAACATTAAAGCCACCAATGCATCTATCGTCATTGCAAACAATGGGAATAGAACTAACCACATTGTTTAGAACATCACTGAAATGCCCAGCCCACCTAGCCATGATTGACAGAATCCTCACCTTGTTTATCCTTCAATCCCTGTATACCTGTCCGTTTTCTACCACACAAAACATTAACTATCTGGTACAGCTCTCTGCTGTTGTGCTGTCTAACTGCTTCCTCGGCTTTGTCAGCCAAGCCATCAAGCCAAAGATTCTTATCATCAGCTAACTGATCCTTTACACGTTTATTATGTTCTCTGTAATACTTTCTATTAGGACTAGTAGCGTATTGATTAAGGACATTCTTGCAGTTCTTTCTTTCCGAAATAAGCTCAAGTGCCTTCTCACTCAGATAATTCTGCCTCCCTCTGCTCCTTTTTTCCTAAAAGAGCACTGTTAGTTTCCAAAAAAGCCTGTTTAAAATGATCCCATTCTTCCTCAACTTCAGTAGTAAGCAAACCATGTATGTCATAATGACTAAGTAACCTATCATGGTAAGCTTTGGCTATAACTGGATCTTTCAGAGCTTCAGTATTAAAAGTAAATTTTTTAACCCTAGCACAACACTTTTTTAAGTTTAAGTTGCAAGACATTTTTAACAAGGTAATGGTCAGATCCAATTTCAGCTCCCCTATATGACCTGGTATTTCTAACAGAATTAGCCCATTTGTTGTTAATTAACATGTAATCAATCATATTCTTATGCAGCCCATCGGGTGAAACCCATGTGTACTTATGTATGTCGCGGTGTTTGTAATAAGTGTTAGTTATTCTGAATCCATTGAGTTTACTTACCTGTAGGAGACGTTGCCCATTGCCATTGCAGCTACCAATACCAAAAGGGCCAATCACCCCTCCCCAAAGGTCAGAGTCAGTACCAACTTTGGCATTGAAGTCACCAAGAACAAGGGTAACATCTCCTTTCTTGACAGAATTCAAAATATCCTGAAGTTGTCCGTAAAACCTATCCTTCTCATCCTTATCGGCATCCTCAGTGGGGGCATAACAGCAGATAACATTCAAGTCTTTAACGCTTGTCTGAAATTTTTCTGTAAGAAAACTTTCATTAATAACACTCATATCCTAGAAGAGCATCACTAGCGTGTCTGCTGAGAAGCAGACCCACGCCTTGGTAATGCTTATTGTCGTCCCTACCTGAAAAGAGAAATTTAAGATTATTTTTAAGAATCTGTCCTTTATCTGTCCATCTGGTCTCTTGCAAGCCGAGAATATCTAAATTATAATGGTGGAATTCTTGTGTGAGGACATCAAGAGAAAAACCTCTGTGCAGAGTCCTCACATTCCAACTACCTATGGAGAGAAAATGGTTAGTGGGATGTTTAAAGATACTATGTTTATTGAGAGAGGGAATGCCGACAATATCAAACAGCCCCCTAATCGCAGACATGGAGCAAAGACCCGTTCCCCCACCACTAAAGGCTGAAGCCATCTACACTGGAAGACTTCCTCCAATGTAGAATTTGACGATGCCAATAGAAGCAAAGAGTTCAGGTGCCTGCGATGACCCCTGCTCGGGATTATCCACCAGCTGATAAACATATCCTGTGAATCTATTCACTTGGGGCTGTCAACCCACAAACAAACAGAAAACACAGCGGAAGATTTTCTCTCCACAGAAGCCCACCAGTGCAGCAAAATCAGGATCCATAATCAAGCTGAAAACCATATATATGTCCAGTCTAGTGGGTTTATATGGTCAGCACCAGGACCCTGTGTGGTTGACCACTCCTCAGCAGGGTAGAAAAAAAAAAAGAAAAGTAGCCATAGTTGCCCAGATCAGTAGGCCACACTAATCTGGCAGCCCTCCCCTTCCGTTCACTTCCACAAGAGAGTATCTCTTTTGAAAGGTACTAACGGTCTGCACCACGAGAAGGCGGGGTCGGACATTAGGTGCTAGGCCTGGCCGGTTCTATGCATCATCACAGGGGATTGGTGCATAGCTCCCCTTCCAGTGACTACCTAGCTACCATTTACAGACCGTGATTATGGATCCTGAATTTGCTGCACTGGTAGGCATCTGTGGAGGGAAAAACTTCCGCTGTGTTTTCTGTTTGTTGGTTGACAGCAACAAGTGAATTGATTCAGAGGATATGTTTTATCAGCTGGTGGATAATCCTGATCAGAGGCCATCGAAGGCACCTGAATTCTTGCTTCTACGGGCATCGGCTAATCCTTCATCATCTAGTCCTACCAGTGTAGATGACTTCAGCCATTAGTAATCCGGGGGAAAGGTCTTTTCCCCATAGCTGCTATTAGTGGGCTGTTTGATATTGTCTGCATTCTCTCTCTCAATAAACATAGTTTCTTTAAATACACCAATAACCATTTTCTCTCCACAGGTTCTTGGAATATGAGGACCTCACACAAGAATTCCATCGTTATAACCCAGATATTCTCGGCTTCTAAGAGACCAGATGGACAGATAAAGTCAGATACTTAAAAATAATATTAAATTTCTCTTTTCAGGAAGGGAAAATGGAGATCATCTTCAAAGCATATGTTTGCTTCTCAGCAGATATGTCAGTGATTGCTCTTCTGGGATATGAGCGCCTTAATAAAACGTCTCTCACAGCTAAAATTAAAACAAGTATTAAACATTTAAATGTTATAGATTGTTATATCCCTACTGAGGATGATAATGAGATGAGAAAGATATGTTTTACAGACAACTTCAGAATATTTTTAATTCTATCAAGAAAGGAGATATTACCCTTAATTCTAGGTGACTTCAATGCTAATGTTGGCACTGAATCTAACCTTTGGAGAGGGGTGATAGACCCCTTTCGTATTAGTAACTGCAATGGCTATGGGCAATGTCTCCTACAGGTAAGTAGACGTAATGGTTTGATAATAACTAACACTAATTACAAACACTGCGACATACATAGAGCACCGATGAAACCTGTGTACACATGGTATACATACCATGTAGAAAGAGCACGAAGTCGCTGTTCCATTCAGTGACAGTGGTTGGCGCCATAACTATAGAATAGCGAATAGGGTTATGAACAATGTCCCTAAAGGCTTCAGAAAGAAGGGGAGACCTAGGATGCGGTGGGCAGATAATGTCAAACAAGACCTTGTTAGAATTGGTGTGCAGTGGTCAGATGCAGCAAATGTAGTTCATGATAATTGTTTTTGGGAAATGAAATTGCACAATCTGGTTGGACTCCATAGCCCATGCCTGCTTGAGGATGATGATGATGTATTCAAATCTGTAATTTGATGATCTGACTGTATTTTTTGTTGATGTATGTATCAAACACCGTTTGATGATGTATGTATCCGAATCTGTTGTTTGATGATGTATGTATCGGAATCTGTTGTTTGATGATGTATGTATCCGAATCTGTTGTTTGATGATGTATGTATCCGAATCTGTTGTTTGATGATGTATGTATCCGAATCTGTTGTTTGATGATGTATGTATCGGAATCTGTTGTTTGATGATGTATGTATCCGAATCTGTTGTTTGATGATGTATGTATCCGAATCTGTTGTTTGATGATGTATGTATCCGAATCTGTTGTTTGATGATTATGTATCCGAATCTGTTGTTTGATGATGTATGTATCCGAATCTGTTGTTTGATGATGTATGTATCCGAATCTGTTGTTTGATGATGTATGTATTCTAATCTGTTGTTTGATGATGTATGTATCCGAATCTGTTGTTTGATGATGTATGTATCCCAATCTGTTGTTTGATTATGTATGTATCCGAATCGTTGTTTGATGATGTATGTATCTGAGTCTGTTGTTTGATGATGTGTGTGTTCTAATCTGTTGTTTGATGACGGATGCATTCGAATCTGTTGTTTGATGATGTATGTATACGAATCTATTCTTTCACGAGGTATATATCCGAATTTGTTAGTTGATGATATACACTAATATGCCAGTTTATTAGGTTCCTATTTAGTAGCGTGTTGGCCTTCAGAATAGCCTGAATTCGTTGGGGCATGAACTTTACTGAGTGCTGGATATGTTGTGCAGGAAAGCTGTACCATGTGGAACGACTGTGTCGCACAGTTGCTGGAAATTGAACAGCGGCACAGTGTTGCTGCGAACAGTCCTTGCCACCTCATCCCAAAGATGCTCTATAGGGTTTAGATGAGGGACTTTGCAAGCCAATGAAGCATTGAAAACTCGTCGGCATGTTCCTGGAACCATTTAGTAATGATACGTGCCTTGTGAGCACGTGCATTATGATGCTGTATATGTCCATCTGAGAGAAGATCAAGTGTAGCCATGAAGGGATGAACTTGGTCAACAACGATGTTCAAATACGCAGTGGCATTCAGATATCCTTTGATGGGTGTTAGGGTCGGTGCCAGAAAAGCATTCCCCACACCATCACACCGCTAACACCAGACTGTACTGTTGACACCAGACAAGGTTGACTCCATGTTGCTTGCATCAAATTCTGATCCATGAGGATGATGCAAAAGGAACCTGGATTCCTCCGACCAGGCTATATTTTTCTAGTCCTCAACGGTCCAGTGTCGATGCTCATGAATCCACTGCAGGCACGCTTTTGTGTTCTTCAATGACAACATCGGCACTAGACATGGTTGGCGCTGTGGTAGCCCATTTGCGACATGGCCCGATATGTGGTGCATTCGGAGATGACCTTCTGCACACCAATGTTTAATTCTGCTGTGATATCCCTGGTTGTGGTCCACCTGTTCGCTTGCATGATCCTTCCTAGTCTCCATTGACCTCAAAGATCCACAAGTTGTTTTCAGCACAGGATCGCCAATCACTGGTAGTTTTCTGTTTTTCGCACAGTTCTCGGTAAACCCTTGAAACGATTGTGCGTGAAATTTCCCAGAAGGACGGCCTTTTGGGAGATGCTGGAACCGGCAGGCCCAGCACATATTATCATGCCATGTTCAAAGGCGCCCAGGTCACTCAATAAAGGCGCTCGATCCAACTCGTACTGATGCTCGAAGAGATGGTCTGCCCGATTTATAGTATACACCGTCGTCACGTGATGTATTACGTGTTAGGATGAACTCTTTATATGGGGTGGGGGTGGCTCAGTCGGTAGCGCACCAAGCTCGTAATCTGCAGTTCCAAGGTTCGAGTCCCAGCTGGGTCAGCTTTGAGATTTATCTCTGCAAAACTCCACCTCCCCTGCCCACGGTCAGTAGGGGACACCGATGGGCTTGGAAAGGCCACCGTCCGTCGGATGGGACGTTAAGCCGTGGCCCCGCGTACAGGAGAGCCATACCCTGTGCGCGTTAAAGAACATGCTGGATGGCCTTGAGGCTATCATCTGTTCCAGTGGGTCCCCTAACCCAACCTTCTCTGAGCCTTCGTAGTCCTTGTGACCTGCCATTTAGCCCATTGTGGACAAAAACTTGCCGCTCAAAAAATAAAACAACCAGCCAACCATTTCTATAACGCGGTGGTGTAC
Organism: Ryuthela nishihirai; assembly: GCA_038380435.1. Taxonomy (NCBI): domain Eukaryota; kingdom Metazoa; phylum Arthropoda; class Arachnida; order Araneae; family Heptathelidae; genus Ryuthela; species Ryuthela nishihirai. The sequence continues at coordinate 56,380,428 of JAWZYU010000012.1, forward strand.
CTAAATGTATTTCTGCATTCTGCCATACAAATTCTGGCTGAAAGATATACACTCAGATGCCAGTTATGCAAACTGGAATCTGAGTGTATATCTTTCACAATACGTTTCTGTGACTGGTTAATAATAAAAGGAAATAAATAAAGTTTTGAGATACATCTGTCCCTCGATTTACACGGTCAAAAATTACAACCAGTTTCTATTTACACTGCGATAGATTCGTTTTACACGGTAAAAGAGGGAGGTTTTTTATTTATGTCTACAGATATAATATCTTTTAAAAAGCAGCCACGGTGTAGCATCAAGGGAGATTATTAGACTCATCTAAAAGTAAAAATCAAATACATTGTTCTAATTGATACCATTTATTTTCAAGAACAAATCGATAATAGTAAATTCCTATATTAACAAACTCGTTATCTGTAATAAGTTACATTTTTATTCTTTCGCTAAAATTATATTTTGAAATAGACTGAATTTTTCAAACTAGTAAAAATCTCCTTTTACATCATTTTTAGCTACAACTAACTTAATTCTGTAGACCAGGGGTTCTCAAGGTGGGGTACGCGATAAAATGTTTTGGGGTGCGCTGCGATAGCTCAAAGTCGCTAGATCTGGTAACGAAGTCGCTAAGTTGGCAACACTGCTGTGCAAAAATGTCATTTTTTGTGTTTATCAATATTGTTGCGGATCACAAAAATGGATAGCCGCTGAGCGTGAGTATTAAAAGCTATATTTCAAAACCAAATTCAATACAAGGTAAATTGTTACAAAGGAAATATGGATGAAATATCTTATTAACAAATCAACTATTAACATGCACAAGTCATCAATCTTCCTGCGTAGAGCACACAACATCAGCTCTGTGTATTTTACTAAATACTACCTTTTACTTGATTTACCAGGTCACCCGAAGATCTTCACTCGTAAACCAATTCTCGTCCTGTGCTAATAACTTTTCACACACTAGCCGAACAAAAAGACAGTCCGTGTAGACATTCGAAGTTAGCCATAAAAGTTCCCACTTTTATACTTCCGTGTATACACAACACATCAAGTTACTTCTTGATACTTAACGATAAAAGATCCCACTTTTATCCTTCCGCGTATACACAACACATCAAGTCACTTCTTGATACTTACGCGCACTGTCTCAGAACAGCTCACCGTCCATTTTCGAACTCTCCGACCGTTACAACACAACAACCGTTACAATACAAAACGACCGTTAACGCTCCACTCTTCTTCTCCAAATTCTCCCAACGTTCCTATTCGTTGGCTGAAACTTTTTGCTTTCGGTTGCCAGATTCCTTCTGTCGTAACACTGCCCCCTTCCTAGGTCTTGTTCGTCCCGAACAATTCTGGATTCCAAAGTTTCTTCAGTTCTTCGATGAAACGGGGCCAAATGATCCACGTGAACCACCTTGCACTTTGTAGCTGGACATCGACGAATGCGATATACCACGTCTGTGTCAAAATGAAAGCGAATCTCATTTTGACGTAGATTTCTTTTCTGACTGAAGCCTCGTCCACAAACATAATACGTGTAAGGCCTATAGCCCTTGTGAACACGTTTATGTCTCTGCAGGGAGAAGAATCGACTAAGAGTTTTCGTGCAAAACCTGTAAAAAGTTTTCTTCTTTGTCGAAAGTTTTCTTCTTTGGATTTTTACTTCTATCAACAGTAACAAGGAATGAAAGTCATTAGTGACATAAAATCTAGGGAGGAGTTTCATCCTCCAGTCTGACCCTTTTGTCAGTTGACTTTCCCTTAATTCAGAACTGTCGTGATGAACCTTCAGCCATATTTCACCTGATTCCATTTGATCCCCAAGGTGCTTCACAAATATAATATCAGCTCCATAATTCTTTTTAGCTCTTCGGTCCATCTCCTCCTTCCATACTCTTGCTAGAACTGCAGCTTCTAATCCGACAACCTTACCTGTTTCTCCTGTATAAGTGAAATCAGTGATGTGTCGGGCTGCTAGCAATATTTTTTCTGTTTTACCTTCACATAGCCAGCTTGCAACATCTTCAGATACTCCTTGTTCTATTAACATGTTACGAAACTTGTTCAAAGCATTGCCGTTATGCAGAACCTTACGGACACGTGATGCTTCATCTACCCTATTATCCACAATGTTCACAAAACGCAGAAGTTCTCCTAACTCTTCGACGAGCTCTTGCAGTTCCAAGGATCCGTTACCAAGGAAACACTGAACAGCTTCCACCACTTCCAGAGAGTTGTCAACAGAGTTTTCAAGAGGTGAATCCATGTTGCTGATAACAGCTGAACAACTCTTCATTCCACGAGCTTGTGATGCTGCAACCACTTTCTTAACTAAATCAACAGCAACATCTTCTGTACTGATGAGATCAATAGCTCCTTTTCCGAATTCAACATCATAAACCAAAGCACACACTCCTTCAGCCAGCTTTTTGGACACAATTGAGCATATCATTAGAGGAACGCTATCTATGGTAGCCATCAGATCCTTGCAGCGGTAAATCTCCTTATCTGTTGGCACCAGCTCCTCTGTCTGTCCTACGATGCAGCATCCGACGTCTTCCATCATCTGCTCGATTTTATCTTTAGTGCAGTCGACTGTGAAGCCAGGGATGGATTCCAATTTGTACAGAGTATCTCCCGTCAATTGGAGAGCACGACCGGAGATCATAGGGACCTTGAGACCTAAAGCAGCAAGTGCAGGAGCCAAGACAAGACTCACTTTGTTTCCGACACCTCCTGTGCTGTTTTCATCTACCATCCGATGGCGCCACTCGGGTCTCCAGCAAAACACATGACCCGAGGAGGTCATATTTGCTGTTTCTTCCGAATTCACTTTCTTGGAGCTCTCATTGTAATTAGCCAGGGAAACATCAGTTATGATTGCCAAATTGTTCATTCTGGAGATCAGCGACGAGTTTTGTAACATGATATTGTCCACTTTAGAGCTCTTGTAGTCGTGATAAAACTTTTCCATATCCTTATAATCTAAATGGTTATAATGTCCAAATCTGCACATTGACTGTTCAGAAAAGAAATTCAGCATGGTTTCTTTGAGATTGTCTGAGGGCTTTACTTCTCTCTGATCGTAACTCTGAGGCTTAGTTTCATCCAGAAAGTTAGTCTTTGAAGTACTGTCTCTGCCTGAAGCTCTTTTACTAGCATCACCTGTTATGCTTCTAAGCCATTCTTCGGAATTCCTCTTCCTTAAATCCCCACTTTCTATAAACGATTCAAGTGTGGCTATATGCTTCGGAAAAATCTCTCCCACTTCTGACACCAAATGTTGCGGATCACAAAAATGGATAGCCGCTGAGCGTGAGTATTAAAAGCTATATTTCAAAACCAAATTCAATACAAGGTAAATTGTTACAAAGGAAATATGGATGAAATATCTTATTAACAAATCAACTATTAACATGCACAAGTCATCAATCTTCCTGCGTAGAGCACACAACATCAGCTCTGTGTATTTTACTAAATACTACCTTTTACTTGATTTACCAGGTCACCCGAAGATCTTCACTCGTAAACCAATTCTCGTCCTGTGCTAATAACTTTTCACACACTAGCCGAACAAAAAGACAGTCCGTGTAGACATTCGAAGTTAGCCATAAAAGTTCCCACTTTTATACTTCCGTGTATACACAACACATCAAGTTACTTCTTGATACTTAACGATAAAAGATCCCACTTTTATCCTTCCGCGTATACACAACACATCAAGTCACTTCTTGATACTTACGCGCACTGTCTCAGAACAGCTCACCGTCCATTTTCGAACTCTCCGACCGTTACAACACAACAACCGTTACAATACAAAACGACCGTTAACGCTCCACTCTTCTTCTCCAAATTCTCCCAACGTTCCTATTCGTTGGCTGAAACTTTTTGCTTTCGGTTGCCAGATTCCTTCTGTCGTAACAATATATATAATTTATGAATACAATATTTAATGTATATATATATGTTTTATCTTATTCCCATTGTTATACTATAACTATAGTTTTATCTATCTATACAAGGGGTACGCCAGTTACATACACATTTCCAGGGGGTACGTGAAGCATAAAAGGTTGAGAACCACTGATATATATGTTTTATTTTATTCCCATTGTTATACTATAACTATAGTTTTATCTATCTATACAAGGGGTACGCCAGTTACATACACATTTCCATGGGGTACGTGAAGCATAAAAGGTTGAGAACCACTGATATATATGTTTTATTTTATTCCCATTGTTATACTATAACTATAGTTTTATCTATCTATACAAGGGGTACGCCAGTTACATACACATTTCCAGAGGGTACGTGAAGCATAAAAATTTGAGAACCACTGATATATATGTTTTATTTTATTCCCAATGTTATGCTATAACTATAGTTTTATCTATCTATACAAGGGGTACGCCAGTTACATACACATTTCCAGGGGGTACGTGAAGCATAAAAGGTTGAGAACCACTGATATATATGTTTTATTTTATTCCCATTGTTATACTATAACTATAGTTTTATCTATCTATACAAGGGGTACGCCAGTTACATACACATTTCCAGGGGGTACGTGAAGCATAAAAGGTTGAGAACCACTGATATATATGTTTTATTTTATTCCCATTGTTATACTATAACTATAGTTTTATCTATCTATACAAGGGGTACGCCAGTTACATACACATTTCCAGGGGGTACGTGAAGCATAAAAGGTTGAGAACCACTGATATATATGTTTTATTTTATTCCCATTGTTATACTATAACTATAGTTTTATCTATCTATACAAGGGGTACGCCAGTTACATACACATTTCCAGGGGGTACGTGAAGCATAAAAGGTTGAGAACCACTGATATATATGTTTTATTTTATTCCCATTGTTATACTATAACTATAGTTTTATCTATCTATACAAGGGGTACGCCAGTTACATACACATTTCCAGGGGGTACGTGAAGCATAAAAGGTTGAGAACCACTGATATATATGTTTTATTTTATTCCCATTGTTATACTATAACTATAGTTTTATCTATCTATACAAGGGGTACGCCAGTTACATACACATTTCCAGGGGGTACGTGAAGCATAAAAGGTTGAGAACCACTGATATATATGTTTTATTTTATTCCCATTGTTATACTATAACTATAGTTTTATCTATCTATACAAGGGGTACGCCAGTTACATACACATTTCCAGGGGGTACGTGAAGCATAAAAGGTTGAGAACCACTGATATATATGTTTTATCTTATTCCCATTGTTATACTATAACTATAGTTTTATCTATCTATACAAGGGGTACGCCAGTTACATACACATTTCCAGGGGGTACGTGAAGCATAAAAGGTTGAGAACCACTGATATATATGTTTTATTTTATTCCCATTGTTATACTATAACTATAGTTTTATCTATCTATACAAGGGGTACGCCAGTTACATACACATTTCCAGGGGGTACGTGAAGCATAAAAGGTTGAGAACCACTGATATATATGTTTTATTTTATTCCCATTGTTATACTATAACTATAGTTTTATCTATCTATACAAGGGGTACGCCAGTTACATACACATTTCCAGAGGGTACGTGAAGCATAAAAGGTTGAGAACCACTGATATATATGTTTTATTTTATTCCCAATGTTATGCTATAACTATAGTTTTATCTATCTATACAAGGGGTACGCCAGTTACATACACATTTCCAGAGGGTACGTGAAGCATAAAAGGTTGAGAACCACTGATATATATGTTTTATTTTATTCCCATTGTTATACTATAACTATAGTTTTATCTATCTATACAAGGGGTACGCCAGTTACATACACATTTCCAGGGGGTACGTGAAGCATAAAAGGTTGAGAACCACTGATATATATGTTTTATTTTATTCCCATTGTTATACTATAACTATAGTTTTATCTATCTATACAAGGGGTACGCCAGTTACATACACATTTCCAGGGGGTACGTGAAGCATAAAAGGTTGAGAACCACTGATATATATGTTTTATTTTATTCCCATTGTTATACTATAACTATAGTTTTATCTATCTATACAAGGGGTACGCCAGTTACATACACATTTCCAGGGGGTACGTGAAGCATAAAAGGTTGAGAACCACTGATATATATGTTTTATTTTATTCCCATTGTTATACTATAACTATAGTTTTATCTATCTATACAAGGGGTACGCCAGTTACATACACATTTCCAGAGGGTACGTGAAGCATAAAAGGTTGAGAACCACTGATATATATGTTTTATTTTATTCCCAATGTTATGCTATAACTATAGTTTTATCTATCTATACAAGGGGTACGCCAGTTACATACACATTTCCAGGGGATACGTGAAGCAGAAAAGGTTGAGAACCACTGATATATACTATTATCTAACATATAAAGATGAAAGTTTGTTTGTTTGTCTCTCCATTTATGCATTCTGCTCTCAGAAGAGCTAGAGCTCCAAGCTTTGCATGAATGTTCCCTTCACACAGGGAAAGAATATAGTCTATTTGCAAACCCGCTGGGTCAACCAAAATTGGGGTGGGCGGGTTTAAATTTGTCAAAATCCCCATAGACTTAACATTAACGATTGGAATTTATTCAAAATAATTATTGCCGCCAATAAATTTGAAAAAGGGAATAGTATACGTCTACATTAATGATGAATATTTTTCGTGATGAGAAATGAATGAGAAAGTAACCTTTGCTTCTCTGAATTAGTACAAATAAAGTGCAAAATAATGTTTCTTTAAAGTTTATTATTACTGCTAAACCGATATTTGAGATAAATATCTATAAATGAAACTTTCTATCTTTTATTCGTAACAAGGAGTTTTTCGGAAACTAATTCCCTTTTTTTCTTAAGTTGTTGATTTCTATTTGAAAGGTTTTGATTTGCACGGTAATTTACCGGAATCTCTCTATCGTGTAGATCGAGGGATGGCCCTTTAACATTTATATTACATTTTTTATTTGATGACAAATAGAGGCTATGGAGATATTGTATATTATATGAGAGCTTAGATTAGCTCCTGGTAGAGCTACAATTCGAACCTGGAGCCTCGGCTTATGCGTCTGTCGTGATACATCGTCGAAAAGACCATTCAGCTACTTTTCAATTATTGTACAATGACCAGTGCGTGAGAAAAGACGATATCGGAAGAGCCAATGACTTTGCTGACGTCATGACTTTGAGTGCTCTTTGGTGGAGGCAGAGGTTACTACGCTACTTGGGAGTCGTCAGTGACTTCGATTCAGTTGAAAGACAATGCATCACCTACGCAGTTCATACTTTAAGTCCTATTTCAGCATTTTCACCTAAGAATCCCATTTAACGGTTGAAAAGGTAATTTTATTTCGAATTAACCTGGGAAGAAGTTTAATATAGACCGACGGAAGCAACGGACATTCATGAGCGTCCGCCATCTATGAGTTCATTTCAAATCCAATTTAGCTAGAAAATATTGATCTCCGCAAAACTCCCCGCCCTGTCCTCGGTTAATAGGGAAAACCGATGGGCTTGGAAAGGCCACCTTCCGTCGGATTGGACGTTAAGTCGTGGTCCCGTGTGCGGGAGAGAGCCATGCGAGATACCCTGTGCACGTTAAAGAACACGCTGGATAGCCTTGATGGGAGGCTACCATCTGTCTCCCAACAGCTGTTCCAGTGGGTCCCCTCCCCAACCTTCTCTGAGCCTTTGGGGTCCATGTGACCTGGCCATTTAGCCCATGGTATGCAAAAGAGTGTCGCTTAGAGATAAAACAACCCTATCCAACTCTAGAGAAAAGGGTTGGCAAAAACAACTAGATAGTGAATAGTCAATAAGATTTTTTTATTTACAACAGAAGTAGCCATGAAAATTCACTGAGGGTGCATATGAGATAGGAGCAATAGTTGCATATCAGGATTAGCTTCTTGAAAAATATCTGAAGTTGAAATTTTTTTGCAAGTGGCGCAACTGCATGGTGAAGTAAAAAATATGTAAGAAATTAAGAAAACCAACCAGGGTTTCATTTCAATCGTTTTGGACCAAGAATTACAATTGAAAGGAGATTGTGATAATTATCATCATTGCAAACAATGGGAATAGAACTAACCACATTGTTCAGAATATCACTGAAATGCTCAGCCCACCTAGCCATGACAGAATCCTCACCTTCTATAACCTTACCTTGTTTATCCTTCAATCCCTGTATACCTGTCCGTTTTCTACCACACAAAACATGAACTATCTGGTACAGCTCTCTGCTGTTGTGCTGTCTAACTGCTTCCTCGGCTTTGTCAGCCACAAATTATTACGATCAACAGAGTCGAAAGCCTTTTTGAAATCAACAAAGCTAGCAACCAAAGGTTTCTGAAACTCTAAACATTTCTCAAGAACCTGCCTAAGTGAAAATATCTGATCCACACATCCCCTACCACTTCTGAATCCACATTGCTCATCACGCAATTGACTGTCAACCAGATTCTTAATTCTATTAAGCACAATCATGGAAAGAACTTTACCTGGAACAGAGAGTAGGCTGATACCCCTATAGTTATCACAAGAACTGCGATCACCTTTTTTGAAAATAGGGATAACAATAGCTCTGTAAAATCCTTAGGAACCATACCTTTATCATAAAAGTTATTCAAAATTTCAGTCATCCAAGTGGTAACCGAAATATTCTCAGCTTTAAGCATTTCTGTAGTAATTTCATCTACCCCTGGGGATTTATGAAGTTTAAGTTTAGAAACAGCCAAAATAACTTCAGACTGTGTTATAGGGCCAACATTAAAGCCAACAATGCATCTATCATCATTGCAAACAATGGGAATAGAACTAACCGCATTGTTTAGAATATCACTGAAATGCTCAGCCCACCTAGCCATGACAGAATCCTTACCTTCTATAACCTTACCTTGTTTATCCTTCAATCCCTGTATACCTGTCCGTTTTCTACCACACAAAACATGAACTATCTGGTACAGCTCTCTGCTGTTGTGCTGTCTAACTGCTTCCTCGGCTTTGTCAGCCAAACCATCAAGCCAAAGATTCTTATCAGCAGCTAACTGATCTTTTACACGTTTATTACGTTCTCTTTCATGCTTTCTATTAGGACTAGTAGGATATTGATTAAGGACATTCCTGCAGTTCTTTCTTTCCGTATTGTAAATAAGCTCAAGTGCCTTATCACTGAGATAATTCTGACTCTTCTGCTCCTTTTTTCCTAAAAGAGTACTGTTAGTGTCCTAAAAAGCCTGTTTAAAATGATCCCATTCTTCCTCAACTTCAGTAGTAAGCAAACCATGACTGTCATAATGACTAAGTAACCTATCATGGTAAGCTTTGGCTATAACTGGATCTTTCAGAGCTTCAGTATTAAAAGTAAATTTTTTAACCCTAGCACAACACTTTTTAAGTGTTAGTTGCAAGACACTTTTAACAAGGTAATGGTCAAATCCAATTTCAGCTCCCCTATATGCCCTGGTATTCCTAACAGAACTAGCCCATTTGCTGTTAATTAATATGTAATCAATCATATTCTTATGCAGCCCATCGGGTGAAACCCATTTGTACTTATGTATGTCGCGGTGTTTGTAATAAGTGTTAGTTATTCTGAATCCATTGAATTTACTTACCTGCAGGGGACGCTGCCCATTGCCATTGCAGGTACCAATACCAAAAGGGCCTATTACTCCTCCCCAAAGTCAGAGTCAGTACCAACTTTGGCATTCAAGTCACGAAGAACAAGGGTAACATCTCCTTTCTTGACAGAATTCAAAATATCCTGAAGTTGTTCATAAAATCTATCCTTCTCATTCTCATCGGCATCCTCAGTGGGGGCATAACAGCAGATAACATTCAAGTCTTTAACGCTTGTCTGAAAATTTTCTGTAGGAAAAAATTCATTAATAACACTCATATCCTAGAAGAGCATCACTAGCGTGTCTGCTGAGAAGCAGACCCACGCCTTGGTGATGCTTATTGTCGTCCCTACCTGAAAAGAGAAATTTAAGATTATTTTTAAGAATCTGACCTTTATCTGTCCATCTGGTCTCTTGCAAGCCGAGAATATCTAAATTATAATGGTGGACTTCTTCTGTGAGGACATCAAGAGAGAAAATGGTTAGTGCGATGTTTAAAGAAACTATGTTTATTGAGAGAGGGAATGCCGACAATATCAAACAGCCCCCTAATCGCAGACATGGGGCAAAGACCCGTTCCCCCACCACTAAAGGCTGAAGCCATCTACACTGGAAGACTTCCTCCAATGTAGAATTTGACGATGCCAATAGAAGCAAAGAGTTCAGGTGCCTGCGATGACTTCTGCTCAGGATTATCCACCAGCTGATAAACATATCCTGTGAATCTATTCACTTGGGGGCTGTCAACCCACAAACAAACAGAAAATACAGCGGAAGATTATCCCTCCACAGAAGCCCAGCAGTGCAGCAAAATCAGGATCCATAATGAAGCTCAGAGCCATATATCCATATATATAAATGTACAGTCGCTCAAAAAAGTATCCGAACACTACGCAAAATCCTTGTCAGATATTTTTTCTGAATTCAGTAATCAGCCATAGTGTTCGGATACTTTTTGAACGACTGTACTAGAGTTGGTTTAACGATAGAAAAACCTTTACTTTCATCCGGTGACTTTCTTCTATATTAATTTGAATAAATTTTAAATAAACATATTTTCCTAAATAGCTTTTCTAATGGTACTAAACTACAAGTGGTACCTAAATCATTTCAATATTGTATTGTAAAATATACTTTCCTTTCTCATATTGGTTTCAGACCTAGGTACCTTATTTAGCCTCAGCCCTCCAGGAGTAGCTTACCTGGCAGTAACTCATTGGAGCCAATTTAATTGAGAACTTTAGCCTGTGTTACGGCAGGATCTGATTTAGAAAAAAAAATAAAGGGGAATTGCCCATGTTCCTTCTCTCCCTAGACACTGCTTTCACAGGGCATCATAAAAATGTGATTAGAATTGAAAAATGTAATGTGCTTAAAAACTTGTTGCTATATACAGTGCTGTTCACGAATATCAGAACACTGAGAAGGAATAGAGTAAGATCCGTGATTTGTATGTGGCATGTTTAGCACCTGCTACAGTGATTGGAATTTCGAAGTCATCGGTGAAGTCGTGTTGGCTTACAGGTCAATGAGATCATTCTGGATAGTGTATCTACACAGGTATTTAAAGGGACGATAGTCGAGTTCAGCTTCTTAGTTCTTGTGCAAGTATTGTTAAGATATGCCACGCAGACTGGTGCGAGCTCCATTATCTCAGGTGAGTGAGTTCCACAGAGGGCATATTCTTGTCATGGGAGAAGGAAATCTTTCGTATCGAGAAATTGCATCTCCTGTGGGGCATGTAGGGTATTATCTGTTGGGCATGAAATATGCAGAGAATGGTTAGCAATGTATGCGATGGGAAGATTCTTCACCTCGTCCGCAGATAACCCCAAGGTAATAAAATTTATGACAAAACCCAGACGCTCCGCAATTCAGAGACTGCACTACATCTATCGGGAGATGCCATGTTTACCACTATCCACCGTCGGTATAGTGAACAGTACTATAGAAGTAAAGTCCAGCACTCGCCAAAACCTAACTATAATCATCGTCCTGGGTCGCCACAAACAAGGATATTGAGCATTCAAATTGACGCCAGATAACCCCAAGGGGAAAATCGCCATCTTCAGAGGCTGGATATAAAAGATCGTCATCTTCAGAGGCTGGATATAAAAATCGCCATCTTCAGAGGCTTGATATAAAAGATCGCCATCTTCAGAGGCTTCATATAAAAGATCGCCATCTTCAGAGGCTGGATATAAAAGATCGTCATCTTCAGAGGCTGGATATAAAGATCGTCATCTTCAGAGGCTTGATATAAAAGATCGCCATCTTCAGAGGCTTGATATAAAAGATCGCCATCTTCAGAGGTTGGATATAAAAGATCGCCATCTTCAGATGTAAAAGATCTTCAGATGTAAACATCGCCATCTTCAGAGGCTGATATAAAAGATCGCCATCTTGAGAGACTTGATATAAAAGATCGCCATCTTCAGAGGCTGGATATAAAAGATCGCCATCTTCAGACACTTGATATAAAAGATCGCCATCTTCAGAGGTTGGATATAAAAGGTCGCCATCTTCAGAGACTTGATATAAAAGATCGCCATCTTCAGAGGTTGGATATAAAAGATCGCCATCTTCAGATGTAAAGATCGCCATCTTCAGAGGCTGGATATATCCGTGAGTAAACCCACACGATCTAGTATCAAAATAATATGACCACCTACAGTCGCTCAAAAAAGTATCCGAACACTATGGTTGATTAAAGAATTCAGAAAAAATATCTGGCAACGATTTTTTTAGAAATTAGTGATCTGGTAACCTTCGTGTCACGTGATTACAGAATTCAAGAAATATATCTGGAGCGTGTACAGCAACTGTACACGCTCCAGTTACCGTTCATAGCAAACTGGAGCGTGTGCATTAACTGCACAAACTCCAGTTTGCTGTGAACAGAATTGTCTGTGAACAGAATTCAGAAAAAATATCTGGCAACGATTTTTTTAGAAATTAGTGATCTGGCAACCTTCGTGTCACGTGATTACAGAATTCGGGAAAAATATCTGGCAGCGATTTTTTTTGAAATTAGTGATCTGGCAAACTTCGTGTCACGTGATTACAGAATTCAGGAAAAATATCTGGCAACGATTTTTTAGAAATTAGTGATCTGGCAACCTTTGTGTCACGTGATTACAGAATTCAGAAAAAAATATCTGGCAACGATTATTTTAGGAATTAGTGATCTGGCAACCTTCATGTCACATGATTACAGAATTCAGGAAAAATATCTGGCAACGATTATTTTAGAAATTAGTGATCTGGCAACCTTCATGTCACGTGATTACAGAATTTAGGAAAAATATCTGGCAACGATTTTTTTTAGAATTTAATGATCTGGCAACCTTCGTGTAACGTGATTACAGAATTCAGGAAAAATATCTGGCAGCGATTTTTTTTGAAATTAGTGATCTGGCAACCTTCGTGTCACGTACGCACCGAACCCACCAATATTCGTCATAGAATATGCGGCCGCAAACTCAGTCCGGTGGCGGTAGAGGGCGCAGACGAGTCTGCAGAGGATCTGGTAGCCCGACTGTCTGTCACAGTCGCCGATGTACGCGCGACAAGCCCGGTGTTTACGAGCAGGTACGCCGATCACTACTCCGCCGTTGTGCCGCCTGTATCAACATTGGTGGGCGGACGTTTGAGCATTTGTTGTAATGATCTTCAATAAATGCCACTCTGGAAACCTCTGTGTCTGTCCTTCATTTCCGACTCATCGCTGCGTTTGCGGCTGCATATTCTATGACGAATATTGGTGGGTTCGGGGTGTACTACCATCCACTCATGTTTGGGCCATGAATCCAGGGACACCTTGTATACGTCTTAAAAGAGACTTTACAAAGCATATTTGAAAAAGTTGAAAATCTCTGTGAGAATTGTAGATTTCATTAGCTATACATACAAAGAATAACTGCACAAGTTTTTGTTTGCCTATTGGTTGCCATAATGAAATATTTTCTTATTCATTATCTATTTTTAAGCTTCTGAAAAAAAACACCCACCCCCCCCCCCGAATATATTTTAGAATACGCCACTGTCACGATGTTAAGATTGGAAAATACAGTACGGAAATAATCGATTTCTGTGTGATCACGGTATCCATCTTGGTTTGGCAACCCCTTGATTAGAATCTGTGACTGTCCCTTGATTAGAATCAATGCCCCTATGTATTCTTCCCACCCTGGATTTTTGGGACTTTGTCCGCCACTGATGACAGCTCCTCTAGTGGCGAATTTAAGAAATTATCGAGACTATCTCTGTAACGACGATAAATGGAGAAAAATGCTATAGAGCATCATCGATTTATATAGAAAGAATATCAAAATCAGTGGGTTGGGTTGGGTTGTTTTACCTCTGAGCGGCACTTTTTTGCACACCATGGGCTAAATGGCCAGGTCACATGGACCCCGAAGGCTCAGAGAAGGTTGGGGGAGGGGACCCACTGGAACAGCTGTTGGGAGACAGATGGTAGCCTCCCGTCAAGGCCATCCAGCGTGTTCTTTAACATGCACAGGGTATGTCTCTCCCGCACACGGGGCTACGGCTTAACGTCCCATCCGACGGACGGCGGCCTTTCCAAGCCCATCGGTGTCCCCTACTGACCGTGGGCAGGGCGGGGAATTTTGCGGAGATAAATCTCAACGCTGACCCAGCTGGGACTCGAACCTGGGAACTACAGATTACGAGCCTGGCGCGCTACCGACTGAGCCAACCCCGCCCCAAAAATCAGTGGAATTGCGAGACGCTACTCAAGGAAAAACTTTATCGAGAAGATACTTCCTGGGGACAGGGACAAGTTTGCTTTACCGCATTGCAATACAGGCAAATTGAAATGCTCACGTGACTTTCCAATGCAGATAGAGGTAAAGCAACTGGTAAATACATAGTGAAATTCGTCCGTTCTGTGTTTCGTTAGCGAAAGTCATGCCCGTTTACTCCCACGCTAGGTCACGTGACATATTTCTTATTTATCACAATCTAAGCGCAGTCGTATACACAACGTTTTCCAGTGTGTAGACAACCAATACATGCAATGACGTGTAATGTTCCATCTGCGTGACACGAGGACCACTCTTTGCGACGACCACGCCTCATCGAGCTGATAGCGCAATCATTTTGTACGCTAAATATCTCTCCTTCCCTTTCACATTGGAGGCGGGAGGTGGATCAGTCGATAGCACGACAAGCTCGTAACCTTAGGTTCCCAGGTTCGAGTCCCGCTCTGGGTCAACGTTGAGATTTATCTCCGCAAAATTCTCCTGCTCTCTCAGCAGGGGACACCGATGGCCTTGGAACAGGTCGCTGTCTGTTGGATGAGATGTTACTCTGAGGTCCCTTGTGCGGGAGAGCCATACCCTGTGCACGTTAAAGAACACGCTGGATGGTCTTGACGGGAGGCTACCATTTGTATCCTAACAGTTGCTGTGAACGGTAACTGCACACGCTCAATATTTCCGTGAGTGAGCCCACACGATCTAGTATCAAAATAATATGACCACCTACAGTCGCTCAAAAAAGTATCCGAACACTATGGTTGATTACAGAATTCAGAAAAAATATCTGGCAGCGATTTTTTTAGATATTAGTGATCTGGCAACCTTCGTATCACGTGATTATCACGTGGATCAGTGGGTCCCCTCCCCCAACCTTCTCTGAGCCCTCGGGTCCTTGTGATCTTCCCTTTTAATCCATTATATGCAAAAAAAGTGCCGCTCAGAGGTTAAACAACCAAATCCAAATCCCTTCCCAGGTTCGAGTCCCAGCTGGGTCAGCGTTGAGATTTATCTCCGCAAAATTTCCCCGCTCTGCCCACGGTCAGTAGGGGACACCGATGGGCTTGAAAAGGCTGCCGTCCGTCGGATGGGACGTTGAGCCGTGGCCCCGTGTGTGGGAGAGCCATACCCTGTGCACGTTAAAGAACACGCTGGATGGCCTTGACGGGAGGCTACCATCTGTCTCCCAACAGCTCTTCCAGTGAGTCCCCTCCCCCAACACCCTTCTGAGCCCTCGGGGTCCTTGTGATACTGGCCATTTAGTCCATTGTATGCAAAAAAAGTGCCGCTTAGATGTTAAACAACCTAATCCAAATCCCTTCCGCATTGTAGTTCTCCATAGGTGAGTCAAAATCTGTTTCATCTGGACATGAGCTCGGGCTTTGTCCGAATGAGCTTAGGCCACTAATTATTTTTTTAACAATTGCGAGCAAAATTATAAATTAAATTTAAAATAAGTTATGATTGAGCACAATCACGTCCGAGCTCAAACTACAAGTCGTCTGCGCTAGGACTCAAAATAGCTCAGAGTTCATTTTCTCTGGAAGCGAGTAAAAAATAATACTCTGACATGTATTTAAATTTTGGAATTTAGTTTTATATATATGCGCGCTTGGCTACTGATCTACGGGACCTGGGTTCGAGCCCCGGGTACGGCATGGATGTTCGTGTTGTTTTCTGCTGAGGTCCTGCCATCCTCTCAGATCTTCTACTGTGGCATATAAACTGACAGGCTCCTGTCAGACCTCTGTGGCAAGCAGCTGCTTGAGGGGGTATTTATTATTTATTTTATAGAATTTAAAATAGATGTGAAGTTTTAGGCTTCTTACTTTAAGCTTTTACAACCCGTTATGAGAATTAAGGTCTCATGAAAATAATATATACTTATCTCATAAAAAATAATGTATACTTGAGGTCTCAAAAATAATATGTACTTGATATCACATAAAAAATAATATATGCTTGAGACCTCATAAAAAATAATATAAACTTGAGGTCTCGAAAATAATATATATTTGGGATCTCATAAAAATAATACATACTTGAGATCTGATTAAAAAAACATATACTTGAGATCTCATAAAAATAATATATACTTGAGACCTCATAAAAATAATATATATACCTAAGACCTCATAAAAATAATTTTTATATCATTATATATAAAAAGAAAAAGTTAAAGGAAAAGAAAATGATCATTATTATAGCAGTTATAATTCTTGTCTTTTTTTAACTTTATCCTTCATTGTAACTGAAAAAGGTAAAGGGGGAGCAAGAGACTCGATTTGCCGGTCTGGTTGGACCTCCGTAGTCCCTGGCTGCTTGAGGAGGAGGAGGAGGAGGATGGTGATGATGATGATAACATTAATATATAATAATATAATAATAATAATATTGTTGCAAATTAAAAAAAAATGGATATGGAAAGGCACTGAGCGTGAGTTTCAAAAAAAAGTGTATTTTCAAACAAATTACAATGGTTTGGATGAAATAACTATTAAACAAACTAACTACTATTGTACATAAATCAATAACACTTTTTCTACAGAGCATACAAGACCAGTCTGTCTGTTCTACTAAATTACTACCTCTTCACTGTCTGTTCTACTAAATTACTACCTCTTCACTGTCTGTTCTACTAAATTACTATATCTTCACTGTCTGTTCTACTAAATTACTACCTCTTCACTGTCTGTTCTACTAAATTACTACCTCTTCACTGTCTGTTCTACTAAATTACTATCTCTTCACTGTCTGTTCTACTAAATTACTACCTCTTCACTGTCTGTTCTACTAAATTACTACCTCTTCACTGTCTGTTCTACTAAATTACTACCTCTTCACTGTCTGTTCTACTAAATTACTACCTCTTCACTGTCTGTTCTACTAAATTACTACCTCTTCACTGTCTGTTCTACTAAATTACTACCTCTTCACTGTCTGTTCTACTAAATTACTACCTCTTCACTGTCTGTTCTACTAAATTACTACCTCTTCACTGTCTGTTCTACTAATTACTACCTCTTCACTGTCTGTTCTACTAAATTACTATCTCTTCACTGTCTGTTCTACTAAATTACTACCTCTTCACTGTCTGTTCTACTAAATTACTACCTCTTCACTGTCTGTTCTACTAAATTACTACCTCTTCACTGTCTGTTCTACTAATTACTACCTCTTCACTGTCTGTTCTACTAAATTACTACCTCTTCACTGTCTGTTCTACTAAATTACTACCTCTTCACTGTCTGTTCTACTAAATTACTACCTCTTCACTGTCTGTTCTACTAATTACTACCTCTTCACTGTCTGTTCTACTAAATTACTACCTCTTCACTGTCTGTTCTACTAAATTACTACCTCTTCACTGTCTGTTCTACTAAATTACTACCTCTTCACTGTCTGTTCTACTAAATTACTACCTCTTCACTGTCTGTTCTACTAAATTACTACTTCTTCACTGTCTGTTCTACTAAATTACTACCTCTTCACTGTCTGTTCTACTAAATTACTACCTCTTCACTGTCTGTTCTACTAATTACTACCTCTTCACTGTCTGTTCTATTAAATTACTACCTCTTCACTGTCTGTTCTACTAAATTACTACCTCTTCACTGTCTGTTCTACTGAATTACTACCTCTTCACTGTCTGCTCTACTAAATTACTACCTCTTCACTGTGTTCTACTAATTACTACCTCTTCACTGTCTGTTCTACTAAATTACTACCTCTTCACTGTCTGTTCTACTAAATTACTACCTCTTCACTGTCTGTTCTACTAAATTACTACCTCTTCACTGTCTGTTCTACTAAATTACTACCTCTTCACTGTCTGTTCTACTAAATTACTACCTCTTCACTGTCTGTTCTACTAAATTACTACCTCTTCACTGTCTGTTCTACTAAATTACTACCTCTTCACTGTCTGTTCTACTAAATTACTACCTCTTCACTGTCTGTTCTACTAAATTACTACCTCTTCACTGTCTGTTCTACTAATTACTACCTCTTCACTGTCTGTTCTACTAAATTACTACCTCTTCACTGTCTGTCGTATCTCTTGAATTCCTCCACTTCCGGTGTAAACAATCCTTCATCTTGTGATAGATCACTAAGTTTATCTTACTAAAAACACAAAATAATCACCCGCGCACACACCATAATAAAAATACTTCTTCTTGTTTTTACTTAACGCGCACTGACTCAAACTATCTGAATGTCCTTTTCAGATCTCCAACTTTTAACACACTTAACGCGTAAATACTCAAATGAACTTCATCTCTCACAATACCACGCACTACTGCATTACATTTCTGCCATTTTCATTCTTCCGAACTGTTCTAAGTTCCAATTCGTTGGCTAAATTGAATCTCACGTAGAAGCACACACGAGGGTTTAAGTCACGTTAAGTCATGAAGTCACTGTTGCTCGTTCATCTGTCGTAACAATATATAATAATGTATAATATGTCGTATAACATGTCGTAATGTTCCATCTGCGTGACATGAGCATAACTTTCTCCCCTTTGTGCAGGGCCATTTTTGGCATAAGCAAATCGTCAAATGCTGGAGCCGCGGTTTTTGGGTCCCATTTCCAATACCCCTTATAACATTTTAAAAAGGTCATATTATTTTGATACTAGATCGTGTGGGCTCACTCACGGAAATATTGAGCGTGTACAGTTGCTGTACACGCTCCAGATATTTTTCTTAAATTTTTAAAATGCATTTCTAAAATATTTACCCACTCCTTATAACATTTTTAAAAGGGTCCCAGGAAAAGCTTAAGATGGCCTTCGTTCGTGTTAGAAATTTTTAAAAAAGCTCTAACACAAAGTCAAAAAATATGCACAAGTTTAATATTTTTTGGCCTTCATTACCCTTACTAGCATTCTCAAAGGCGTCCCTCCCCCCGGGTAGATGCTTACTTATATTACTTCAACCCTTGAGGTCTTACTAAGAGAACACAAACTTCAATTTTATTACGTGAGACAAGAGAGGTCGAAATGTAATTAAAATTCATGAGAACTATTTCAGTGATACAAATCACTAAGAAAATCTCTTTAAAAAGTCTCTTAAAAAAGTCTTAAAAAAGGATTTTGGGTTGTTTCACCTGTGAGCAGTTCTTTTTCTCACATCATGGGCTAAATGGCTAAGTCACAAGAACCCCAAGGGCTCAGAGAAAGTTGGGAGAAGGGACCCACTGGACATCTGGATGCCTTGATGAGAGGATTGCGCTGGAGGCTAACATCTGTCTCTTAACAGCTGTCCATTGGATCTCCTTCTCCCAACTTCCTCTGAGCCCTTGGGGTTCTTGTAACTTAGCTATTTAACCCGTGATGTGCAAAAAAAGTGATGCTCACAATTGAAACAACCCAAAACCCTGTCAGAGATCAAATATTAGGATTGTTTATGCTGTCTTTCCCACGCAGGGAGCCACGGCGTTACATCCATCAGACGGACGGCGGCCTTTTCAAGCTCGATTGTAAGTATAACATTTTCCCTTTCGTTTTAGTAATTTTTAAAAAAACATTTTTTTTGTCTCCATTACTTTTATTGGCATTCTCAGAGGGGGGGGGGGACATTGCTCCCTTCCCCTTAGATCCGACCCTCTTCGCCACTATCGATATGCTAGTAGCACTTACTATTGTTTTAAAGCTATCCATACCCATTCCTAAGTTATTTCCCTGTGTAGGGGCGGGGGTGGCTCAGTCGGTAGCGCGCCAGACTCGTAAACTGTAGTTCCCAAGTTCGAGTCCCAGCTGGGTCAGCGTTGAGGTTTATCTCCGAAAAATTCCCAGACCAGGCCACGGTCAGGAGGGGACACCGATGGGCTAGGAAAGGTCGCCTTCCGTCGGATGGGACGTTAAGCCGTAGCTCCGCGTGCGGGAGTGTCATACCCTGTGCACGTTAAAGAACACGCTGGATACCCTTGACGGAAGGCTACCATCTGTCTCCCAACAGCTGTTCCAGTGGGTCCCCTCACCCAACCTTCTCTGAGCCTTCGGAGTTCATGTGACCTGGCCATTTAGCCCATTATGTGCAAAAAGAGTCGCTCAGTGGTAAAACAACCCAACCCTTTCCCTGTATAATAACTCTAGTAATCACCCTGGATGTAATCAATTTTTCACGTAAGCGTGTTTACGAAAGACGAAAATCTTAGATGTAATCTCGATATTAAATTTCAAAGCATTTTTTGCGAATCACATAATTTCGAAATTTTTCTACCTTCTTAAGCTCTCATTCAGTCTTACGAGCGATGCCAGAGATTTGGACGCCTTCACCGATCACGATTCTGTTCAAAATTCATCGGCGTGAAGAGAATTAATTCCGTTTCCTAATGTAAGAAGATAGCAAAGTGTTGTTACTAACAATCTGACGTCACAACGAACATCGTTCCTGGAAGTGGCTGCTTCTTTCTCTTTTCTCCCCTCCTTTAAATGCCTTTTGGTGTCTGTTTGATTCGCTGCGATATTCTAACTCTCCCAGGAATAAAATTATCTCTTTTCAAAATTTACGACCAAACAAAAAACAAACTCCAACAACGTTTATTGTGTTGATGTGCATCATTGAAGCGAATGCAGCTGTGTGCCCAGCAGGGAGAGAGGATATTTCAGAACGTCTTCACGTCATTACTCGTCTTAACCAATTATTGTGCCTGAACTTCTAGTTTATCGATTTTTCTCTAGGTGTGTAAACAGATCAGTGACTCCTAGAAAGTACGAAGGGGTGGGAAGGGGGGGGGGGATGACTGCCTACTGGATGCTAATAAAAGATGGAATCAACCGGGAAAGGCGGTTCGAGTAGCTATTGAGGATGCTCATTGCAGCGAAGACGTGCCAGTTACAGTATGAGACGAAGCGGTAATATATTCAAAAAACAATTTTCCTCATTAGTTGTTATTACTGGCGATATTTAATAGGCTCTCTAATGTTCTCTATCTCTGCGGTAATTTTCTCGGTTATAGACACAAGACTGAGGAGTTAATATCATGTCTGCATTTGTAGCGAAGACTGAAATTGGGTGGCTTTTAGAAACTTAAAGCACTGAGGAAATCTTGGATGCAAATAGATGACTTCGTGCTTCATAAGTCAGCAGGTTTCAGTCTTCATATTGCAAACCACGTCGGCGGTGGTCCGAAAAGTAATTTCTGAGAGTTTCCAAAGAGAGTTGGAAATGGATTTATTAAGAATATTGTTTTTTTATGAGCGGGAAGTTATTGTTCAGTGCCTCGTGATGATGGATATGTTGTGAACCCCGATTGCAATTTACGACGGAGTTATTAGACTTTATAGTTTTAATGCTGTTTAAAATACGATAAAAATAGTCCAAGGAATTCATCGGTGAATCAGTAATTTTAATATTAATATTAAAATGAATATTGATATTTAATAATTAAAAACTGATGGACATCTTGGACCTCTGATGGACATTGATGGAATTGGAAGTATTAATCAAGTGTTTTTGTTTTTAGAATAAATCAAGAGAAAAAGAAATAGGGGCATTAATTTTCTTCGGGTTTAACAGTACAACTACACGGGCTCTGCCAAAATATAGAGTGTTTCCATGGGTTTTGACATATGTATGATCTAGATTACATCAGTAACATAAAATGAAGGAGAAAACAAAGAATAAATGAAAAAGAAAACCAAAAAAATGATAAATGATTCCGAATAAAAACATCACTTTTCCATCATCCACTGAAATAATTTTTCTTTAACATCACAAATTTTTCTTACGTTTATAGTTTCTCTATGAAGCAAGTTAAATAGGTAGGGAATTTGATATTCTTTGGAATTTCCTTCGTAATTTTTATAAAATTTTGGTTGTTTGAAAAAACCTTAGCCTTTTTTCTAGTAAACGTATTGTGGCAAATATTTTGTTTATAGATTTTATTAAAGAAGTTATTGATAACACAAACAAACACATATAAACTTTCAATAGGTAAAATTTTGAACAAACTATCATCTTTTGTTGTAAGGGAATTTTTAACTTCTGAATTACACAATCCTTTTAGTAGACTAATTTGTATTTAATTTTATTTAATCCTGTCATATAACATGGCTCATAAACTGTTATTCCATATCTAATTATAGACTCAAAAGGTGCTTTATATACTAAAATAGTTAAATGTGTATCAACAAACAAGTTAAGTATTCTAATTTTAAACGCTATAAATCATAATTTTCAACACATCCAGTCAATACGTTTATTCCAATTCATTTTGAATTCATTTTCAAGTCTGAGTAACTTATTTCATTTACTTCTTCCATTTTAGGACAATTCCATATATCAGGTAATAAACCATCCAACATAGAACAACTGATTCGATGTTTAGTAATACTTCTGTTAAGTGTACAGTTTTGAAAACCAATACACATCCATTTAGTTTTTTTTCTCGTTTACACTCATTTTCTTAAGAGCAAACCATTTAACTGCTTTATTAAAATCATTTTGTAGATTGCAAATAGCGGTTTCTAAATCTGAATGGAAGTTGGTTAGCACTGTACATCAGCATGTATAGATAACACTGGGCAATAATATAGTTAAAATAAACAGTTAAAATAAATAAAAAATAGTTAAAGGCAGCTACAATTGTTCATGTTATAAAAACCTTGTAAACCAGTGTTATCAATGTGTATAAAATAAAATTATTTATTTATTATTATATTAAAATATTGTTGAATTTTTTTTAAGTAAAGAGCATGCGATAGAATTTTAACCAATACTTGTTTAAGTATACAATGCTACATACTTCTGTTAGTAAGTTATAGGTGCATCTGTTTTTGATCAACACATGCTACCACTAGAATTTATAATACAGTTAAAATTGATCAACACATGCTACCACTAGAATTTATAATGTCTAGAATAAATATATCATTTGAAATATTGAAATTTTACATTTTAGACATTTAGCGCCCTCTGGCGATGTAAATTAAAGTTTTTTGGAGGATTTGAAAACTAAGAAAAATTGAATGAAGAATTTTTCCATTAATCTCTTAAAGCAAAAAAAAAGTTCGTTTTGCCACCCAGTGGCGCTGAAGGGCAGATTGTTTGCTGCCAATGTTTACTGCCCTTGATTGATCACAAGTAAAATATTAAATTTATATCCCAAATAGATCGTTTGCACTATTTGTTTGAAAATTTCAAATTTTCAAATTTTTCCACTGTCAGACAGCGCAATTAAAAGATTTCTAAAATAATTGCATCAGATTTCTAAAATAATTGCATCACTTGCAATATTCATTTTCAATTTTGCCGTTTTCGGCTTTTTATACCGTTAGAGGGCGCAACTGTAGCTTTTGGGAGATTCGAAAGTGCTTAATCGTAATATTTCATCAATGCCTATCCAATCCGAAAACAATTTTTAATTTAAATGGGAAAAAAAAGAAATTGAATATCTACAGACGGACACACAAACAGACGACAAAATGAAACAGTTCGTACGTTTTTTTTTTCCTTCTGAAAACGACTTAAAAATAAGAAAGCAGTCGTATCTTGCCGCGTCATGAACATTGCGCGATAATAATAGGATCATTAGATGATTAGCATATTTTCTACAGACATATATATATAATTAAATATAAATAAATAATATTATTGACATTAATACTTAAAATAAGGGGCGGGGGGGTGGCTCAGTCGGTAGCGCGCCAGGCTCGTAATCTGTAGTTCCCAGGTTCGAGTCCCAGCTGGGTCAGCGTTGAGATTTATCCCAGCCCTGCCCACGGTCAGTAGGGGACACCGATGGACTTGTGAAAGGCCGCCGTCCGTCGGATGGGACGTTAAGCCGTGGCTCCGTGTGCGGGAGAGCCATACCCTGTGCATGTTAAAGAACACGCTGGATGGTCTTGACGGAAGACTACCATCTGTCTCCCAACAGCTGTTCCAGTGGGTCCCCTCCCCCAATCTTCTCTGAGTCTTCGGGGTTCATGTGACCTGGCCATTTAGTCCATGGTGTGCAAAAAAGTGCCGTTCAGAGGTAAAACAACCCAACCCTACTTAAAATAAATGATAATATAATGTATTTGAATAAATGTAGATTTTTGTACATGAATAAATGTAGATTTTTGTACATGAATAAATGTAGATTGTTGTACATGAAAAAATAAGACATCCTCTGAAAATAAACCCTAATGCGTCTTTTGGAGCAAAAATTAATATAAGACCCGGTCTTATTTTCGGTGAAATACGGCAGTATATGGTAGAGATTTTCGTAGTATCCTGTGCATGTTAGAGAAATGAAAAGTAGATTTGACTGAGTAGATTTTGAGTGAACAATTCTTTGTCGCTTTGCAACCACCGACCAAATACGCATTTGTCGGAGTTATGTAAATCGTATTCGTTTCATTCGGAAGATTCCCAAATGCCAACTGTGGGGGCTATCGGCCCAGCAGATGGCCATGGGATCATTGGTCTTCAAATGTTTCTCGTGGTCAAGAATATCTATCTTCATTTGAGGAGCAGACTGCGTTGAAAGTGTAGAAACACAAAGAACAGAAATCGAGCTTTCTGTTTTATCTGCACGCTCAAGGATCTCGCATCAGAAGTTGTCTGGAATATCAATGCGCGAGAAAAGGGAATTAGATGGGGCTCCGAATGAATGTAATTGCTCTAGCCAGGGAGACCTCGTCTCCTGGCTGGTTCAATGAGGGAATCTAAAGGAATGG
Organism: Ryuthela nishihirai; assembly: GCA_038380435.1. Taxonomy (NCBI): domain Eukaryota; kingdom Metazoa; phylum Arthropoda; class Arachnida; order Araneae; family Heptathelidae; genus Ryuthela; species Ryuthela nishihirai. Next base: position 56,405,532 of record JAWZYU010000012.1, read on the forward strand.
CAGAAGACGCGTTACTCTGTTTATGGGTATCACGAGGTTTCAACAAATGGTCAGAAGGGTTCACACAAGACAGAGACGATATAAGGACATGGCAGTGCGAATACGAAACAGAAATCGCTTCTCACTTAAGGTCAGAGATGCTTTCCGAGGGTAGAAAATCACGTCACGGAATCTTAGGTTGTTTTACCTCTGAGCGGCACTTTTTTGCACACCATGGGCTAAATGGCCAGGTCACAAGGACCCCGAAGGCTCAGAGAAGGATGGGGGAGGGGACCCACTGGAACAGCTGTTAGGAGATAGATGGTAGCTTCCCGTCAAGGCCATCCAGCGTGTTCTTTAACGTGCACAGGGTATGGCTCTCCCGCACACGGGGCCACGGCTTAACGTCCCATCCGACGGACGGCGGTCTTTATAAGCCCATCGGTGTCCCCTACTGACCGTGGGCAGGGCGGAGAATTTTGCGGAGATAAGTCTCAACGCTGACCCAGCTGGGATTCGAACTTGGGGACTGCAGATTACGAGCCTGGCGCGCTACCGACTGAGCCACCCCCGCCCTTTTCACAGGAAGGATCTGGAGATTCCATAATGGTGTGGAGCCCATTTTCTTGGAATGGCCGAGAAGGAGGTTGTCTCAGTCTATAAGCACCAGGTTCGTAATTCGTTGTTCTCGGGTTTTGGTCCCCACTGCGCCTGTACTGAAATTTTCTCCGTACTTACTGAAATTCTGTTCTTACTTACGACACCGACAGATGGCGGTCTTTCCAAATGTTTCGAAAGATCGCCGTCTGTCGAATGAGAAGTTATGCCGTAGGTCTTTGTGGGAAGAAGAGCCATATTTTTTGTGCATTAATGAATACATCTGATTGGATTGGATTGTTTTACCTCTGAGTGGCACTTTTTTGCACACCATGGGCTAAATGGCCAGGCCACAAGGACCCCGAAGGCTCAGAGAAGGTTGGGGGAGGGAACCCACTGGAACAGCTGTTGGGAGACAGATGGTAGTCTCCCGTCAAGGCCATCCAGCGTATTCTTTAACGTGCACAGGATATGGCTCTCCCGCACACGGAGCCACGCCTTAATATCTCATCCGACGGACGGCGGTATTTCCAAGCCCATTGGTGTCCCCTACTGACCGTGGGCAGGGCGAGGGAATACATCAGACTTACACCCATTTACTAACAGCTGTCCAGAGGCTTTTGGGGTCTTTGTGACGTTGTCGTTTAATTCACTCTGAGAAAAAAGAGGCAGAACTCTCTCACACTGGACACGTGACTTTCTTGACAATTAGGAGGACTAATCTAATAGGCGTACTTGAGTAATAGGTTCCAAACTGCTGGGCACGTTCACTGGTGGGGGTGCACATTTAGACAAGCGGGTATGACATCTTTGTTAGTAAACAGTTTCTTTTAATTTTGGTGTTAAATTCCGCTCCAGAAATAGTGATAATTTAATTACATTACAACTCATTTACTAATGCAGTAAACTAATGCAATTTATAAGAGTTTATAACTGTGGCCACATATATATGATTAACAATAAAGCTGGTGCCTCACTCTGTCTCGAAGTTGTAAATTTTGGATTCGGCTTTCTGAAGACCCCTCTCATGCTTGAAACGTGGGGATGGGGAACATTTAAAATATCAATGGCTGGGGTAATACTTAAAATTTCAAGGGATGGGAGAATACTTAAAATATTGAGGGATGGGAGAATGCTTGAAATGTCAAGGGATGGGGGAACACTTAAAATATCAACGGTTGGGGGAAATACCCAAAATTTCAAGGGAGGGGGAATATTTAAAATTTTGAGGATGGGAGAATGCTTAAAATGTCAAGGGGTGGGTGAACACTTAAAATATCAACGGTTGGGGAAATACTCAAAATTTCAAGGGATGGGGAATACTTAAAATATCGAGGGATGGGAGAATACTTAAAATATCAAGGGATTGGAAACAGTAAAAATATCAAGGGATGAGGGAACACTTAAAATATCAACGGCTGAGGGAATACTCAAAATTTTAAGGGATGGACAATACTTAAAATATATTAGGGATGGAGGAATACTTAAAATATTAAGGGATGGGGGAACACTCAAAATTTTAAGAGATGGACAATATTTAAAATATTGAGGGATGGGGGAATGTTTAAAATATCAAGAGATGGGGGAACACTCAAAATTTTAAGGGATGGACAATACTTAAAATATTGAGGGATGGGGAAATGCTTAAAATATCAAGGGATGGGGAACATTTAAATATCAAGGGATGAGGGAACACTTAAAATATCAACGGCTTGGGGGAAAACTCAAAATTTCAAGGTATGGGGAATACTTAAAATATCGAGGGATGGGAGAATGCTTAAATATCAAGTGATGGGGGGACACTTAAAATATCCACTACTGGGGAATGCTTAAAATATCAAGGGATGGGGGAATACTTAAAATATCAAGGGATGGGGGAATGTTTAAAATATCAAGGGATGGGGGTGATGGGAATACTTGAAAACTCAAAAGATATGGGTAGTGTTAGCACTTGAAAAACTCAAGTGATGAGGTGCTTCAAAACTCAAGGGATTGTGGTGATGAGAATACTTGAAAGCGTAAGGGATGGGGGTGATGGGAATACCTGAAACGTCAGAGATCGGGGTGGTTGTAATACTTAAAATCTCACAGGAATTGAGGTGATGTGAATGCTTAAAAAATCTCAAAGGGATAGGGGGTTGTGGATACCTAAAATATCAATGTATTGATGGGGGGGGGGGGGTGAATCCTTGAAAACTCAAAGGGTTGGAGTGGTGTGAGTGCTTAAAAAATTTGAATGGATGGTGTGAATACTTTAGAACTCCAGGAATGGGGGTGGTCTGAATGCTTAAAATCTAAACGGATGGGGGTTGCTGAAAACTTGATTACTCAAGAAAGGGATAGAGTGGTGTAAATGCTTAAAAATCTCAAGGAATGGATGTGGTGTGAATACTAGAAAACTCAAGGGATGAGTGTGATGTGAATGTTTAAAATCTCAAGAGATGTAAATGTTATGAATACTTGAATACTCATGTGTGATGGTGATGATGGAAATACTTAAAATCTCAATGAATAGGGGGGGGGGGATTGTGAATACTTAAAAACTCTTGAAATGGGATGGTGTGAATACTTGAAATCTCAAGGGATGGAATGGTGTGAATACCTAAATCCTTAAGGCCTAGGAGTTTGGGGGCGGGGGTGGCTCAGTCGGTAGCGCGCCAGGCTCGTAATCTGTAGTTCCCAGGTTCGAGTCCCAGCTGGGTCAGCGTTGAGATTTATCTCCGCAAAAATTCCCCGCCCTGCCCACGGTCAGTAGGGGACACCGATGGGCTTGGAAAGGCCGCCGTCCGTCGGATGGGACGTTAAGCCGTGGCCCCGTGTGCGGGAGAGCCATACCCTGTGCACGTTAAAGAACACGGTGGATGGCCTTGACGGGAGGCTACCATCTGTCTCCCAACAGCTGTTCCAGTGGGTCCCCTCCCCCAACCTTCTCTGAGCCTTCGGGGTCCATGCGACCTGGCCATTTAGCCCATGGTGTGCAAAAAAGTGCCGCTCAGAGGTAAAACAACCCAACCCAACCTAGGAGTTTGATAATATTTGAAGACTTAGAGGAGTGTCTGTAAAAATGAATACTTGAAGCCCCAAGGAATGGGGTGGAATGAATATTTGTAGCCCCAAGGAATGGGGTCGAATGAATGCTTGAAAACTCTCAATGATGAGATGTAAAGGCTGTCGACCTCACGGGGAACGCGACCTCAAAAGTTTGGAAACTACAGTTTTGATGAACAGTTCCTTGAAATTTACTTTGATGGATTTTTTTTAAGTATGCGGTGTATGAGACGTCAGCTCATGATGTAGCTGGATTGAAAAAACGAGACATCAGAGGCCATCATCTCCACCTGATCTATTGTCTTGATGTGCGATGAATGGAAGTGTACGAATGAAAATTATGCAAAAAAAATGCTTTGACAATTTTTTTTCTTTGACAAGCAGTAAAACTAAGGTTTTATGTTCATTCCCTTTATTTTGGGGGGGCGGGGGGGGGGCTATGTCGGTAGCGCGCCAGGCTCGTAATCTGTAGTTCCCAGGTTCGAGTCCCAGCTGGGTCAGTGTTGAGATTTATCTCCGCAAAATTCCTCGCCCTGCTCACGGTCAGTAGGGGACACCGATGGGCTTAGAAAGGTCGCCGTCCGTCGGATGGGACGTTAAACCGTGGCCCCGTGTGCAGGAGAGCCATACCCTGTGCACGTTAAAGAACACGCTGGATGGCCTTGACGGGAGTCTCCCAACAGCTATTCCAGTGGGTCTCCTCCCCCAACCTTCTCTGAGCCTTCGGGGTCCATCTGATCTGGCCATTTAGCCTATGGTGTGCAAAAACGTGCCGCTCAGAGGTAAAATAACCCAACCCAAGTCATTTCCTTTTTTAAAATTTTTTAAATTGTAAAGATAATATGCAGACGCTTTGTACTTTACATATATAGAACGTATTCATTTTTTGGAATATTTTAACCAGTTTTGAAAAATGAGCATAGTGATGCAATATTTGTGGGACCCAATGGCAACTTTCTGGCTCAAGGTGACACTGCAACTTGGGTGACGTCATGGTCATTTGTTCTGTCATAACCTGCAGTTAACCTGCTAGCTTTACAAGTCTGAACACATATTAAAAAAAACTGCTCCCAAGACTATTGCTCTGGGTTGGATTGTTTTACCTCTGAGCGGCATTTTTTTTGCACACATGGGCTAAATCAGGTCACAAGGACCCCGAGAGCTCAGAGACGGTTGGGGAAAGAACTTCCCCGCCTTCCAAATATATATATATTCATTTGCATAATCTACAGATTTAAAATATTAAATTCAAATTCTCTTATATATTTTCATGTTTATGTAGATAAAATTTCCAGTGGTACATTAATGTTAATTGATGATCGAGGCAACACCCTTAAAATTCCAGCGCTCACTGATCGCCGGTTTCATGATGCCCTGCACACCTCGCTTACTGTTTAGAACTAGTCTTCACGATACTTTCTCCCCGATACCTTTGCAAACATCGCATAATCATGTTTAACACCCCCTTTTTTATTATGTTTGTTTAATCTTTATTAGTATTAAGCCTTATACTTTCTCCCCGATACCTTTGCAAACATCGCATAATCATGTTTAACACCCCCTTTTTTATTATGTTTGTTTAATCTTTATTAGTATTAAGCCTTATACGCTGGTAACTGAAGTCCAACCCTACGTCACACAGCTCTCGCGTTAAAATATAACGCCTTCAAGTAACAGGTTTAAAAATCAACATATTTTATTTACTAACTTTCGCGCTGCACTTGTGCGGTGAAGTCTGCTTCTTTGAATGCCGACATGATGCATGAGCCTCGAAAGCACCCCACAGCTCGTGCCACGACATCCCACGAGGAAGTGAACCTCATTTACGATCGCAGCTGCAAAAGGTGGGAATTGCCCAGCTGCGTAGACAGACGCAAAGCATCTCGGCTTCGTCAGTCTCCGCCTGCTTCAGATCGTTCCCTCGTATCTGCTTTTTTTGTTTCCTCTCCTGCCTCTCTGCACATGAGCACCATTTGTCAAAATATTTCTCTCCACTAATTTGAAAAATGCCCTCCTCCTTCCCGGCTTACGTACGAAAGGAATATGTGGCTCAAGAATCCCACGAACAGGAATTACAGAGAACAAATCAGCAATCCTGCTGCTTAGAAAAGAGAGAATATTTTTCCTTCTGAAATGGTTTTCGAGAGACAGAGTGCTTGAAAGTCGCAGTTCGTAATTTCATCCTTGTAGTCGAATCATTCAGTTCGTAATTTCATCCTTGTAGTCGAATCATTCAGCTTCTTGAAGTCGCAGTTCGTAATTTCATCCTTGTAGTCGAATCATTCAGCTTCTTGAAGTCGCAGTTCGTAATTTCATCTTTGTAGTCGAATCATTCAGCTTCTTGAAGTCGCAGTTCGTAATTTCATCTTTGTAGTCGAATCATTCAGCTTCTTGAAGTCGCAGTTCGTAATTTCATCCTTGTAGTCGAATCATTCACCTTCTTGAAGTCGCAGTTCGTAATTTCATCTTTGTAGTCGAATCATTCCCCTTCTTGAAGTCGCAGTTCGTAATTTCATCCTTGTAGTCGAATCATTCAGCTTCTTGAAGTCGCAGTTCGTAATTTCATCCTTGTATCGAATCATTCACCTTCTTGAAGTCGCAGTTCGAAATTTCATCATTGTAGTCGAATCATTCACCTTCTTGAAGTCGCAGTTCGTAATTTCATCCTTGTAGTCGAATTATTCAGCTTCTTGAAGTCGCAGTTCGTAATTTCATCCTTGTAGTCGAATCATTCAGCTTCTTGAAGTCGCAGTTCGTAATTTCATCCTTGTAGTCGAATCATTCAGCTTCTTGAAGTCGCAGTTCGTAATTTCATCCTTGTAGTCGAATCATTCAGCTTCTTGAAGTCGCAGTTCGTAATTTCATCTTTGTAGTCGAATCATTCAGCTTCTTGAAGTCGCAGTTCGTAATGTCATCCTTGTAGTCGAATCATTCAGCTTCTTGAAGTCGCAGTTCGTAATTTCATCCTTGTAGTCGAATCATTCACCTTCTTGACGTCGCAGTTCGTAATTTCATCCTTGTAGTCGAGTCATTCAGCTTCTTGACGTCGCAGTTCGTAATTTCATCCTTGTAGTCGAGTCATTCAGCTTCTTGAAGTCGCAGTTCGTAATTTCATCCTTGTAGTCGAATTATTCAGCTTCTTGAAGTCGCAGTTCGTAATTTCATCCTTGTAGTCGAATCATTCAGCTTCTTGAAGTCGCAGTTCGTAATTTCATCCTTGTAGTCGAATCATTCAGCTTCTTGAAGTCGCAGTTCGTAATTTCATCCTTGTAGTCGAATCATTCAGCTTCTTGAAGTCGCAGTTCGTAATTTCATCTTTGTAGTCGAATCATTCAGCTTCTTGAAGTCGCAGTTCGTAATGTCATCCTTGTAGTCGAATCATTCAGCTTCTTGAAGTCGCAGTTCGTAATTTCATCCTTGTAGATTAGGAATTTCATCTTTATAGTCGAATCATTCACCTTCTTGACGTCGCAGTTCGTAATTTCATCCTTGTAGTCGAGTCATTCAGCTTCTTGACGTCGCAGTTCGTAATTTCATCCTTGTAGTCGAGTCATTCAGCTTCTTGAAGTCGCAGTTCGTAATTTCATCTTTGTAGTCGAATCATTCACCTTCTTGAAGTCGCAGTTCCAAATTACATCCTTGTAGTCGAATCATTCAGCTTCTTGAAGTCGCAGTTCGTAATTTCATCCTTGTAGTCGAATCATTCAGCTTCTTGAAGTCGCAGTTCGTAATTTCATCTTTGTAGTCGAATCATTCAGCTTCTTGACGTCGCAGTTCGTAATTTCATCCTTGTAGTCGAGTCATTCAGCTTCTTGAAGTCGCAGTTCGTAATTTCATCCTTGTAGTCGAATCATTCAGCTTCTTGAAGTCGCAGTTCGTAATTTCATCTTTGTAGTCGAATCATTCAGCTTCTTGAAGTCGCAGTTCGTAATGTCATCCTTGTAGTCGAATCATTCAGCTTCTTGAAGTCGCAGTTCGTAATTTCATCCTTGTAGTCGAATCATTCACCTTCTTGAAGTCGCAGTTCGTAATTTCATCTTTATAGTCGAATCATTCACCTTCTTGAAGTCGCAGTTCGTAATTTCATCCTTGTAGTTGAATCATTCACCTTCTTGAAGTCGCAGTTCGTAATTTCATCTTTGTAGTCGAATCATTCACCTTCTTGAAGTCGCAGTTCGTAATTTCATCCTTGCAGTCGAATCATTCACCTTCTTGAAGTCGCAGTTCGTAATTTCATCCTTGTAGTCGAATCATTCACCTTCTTGAAGTCGCAGTTCGTAATTTCATCTTTTTAGTCGAATCATTCAGCTTCTTGAAGTCGCAGTTCGTAATTTCATCTTTCTAGTCGAATCATTCAGCTTCTTGAAGTCGCAGTTCGTAATTTCATCCTTGTAGTCGAATCATTCAGCTTCTTGAAGTCGCAGTTCGTAATTTCATCCTTGTAGTCGAATCATTCAGCTTCTTGAAGTCGCAGTTCGTAATTTCATCCTTGTAATCGAATCATTCACCTTCTTGAAGTCGCAGTTCGTAATTTCATCTTTGTAGTCGAATCATTCACTTTCTTGAAGTCGCAGTTAGTAATTTCATTTTGTAGTCGAATCATTCAGCTTCTTGAAGTCGCAGTTCGTAATGTCATCCTTGTAGTCGAATCATTCAGCTTCTTGAAGTCGCAGTTCGTAATTTCATCCTTGTAGTCGAATCATTCACCTTCTTGAAGTCGCAGTTCGTAATTTCATCTTTATAGTCGAATCATTCACCTTCTTGAAGTCGCAGTTCGTAATTTCATCCTTGTAGTTGAATCATTCACCTTCTTGAAGTCGCAGTTCGTAATTTCATCTTTGTAGTCGAATCATTCACCTTCTTGAAGTCGCAGTTCGTAATTTCATCCTTGCAGTCGAATCATTCACCTTCTTGAAGTCGCAGTTCGTAATTTCATCCTTGTAGTCGAATCATTCACCTTCTTGAAGTCGCAGTTCGTAATTTCATCTTTTTAGTCGAATCATTCAGCTTCTTGAAGTCGCAGTTCGTAATTTCATCTTTGTAGTCGAATCATTCAGCTTCTTGAAGTCGCAGTTCGTAATTTCATCCTTGTAGTCGAATCATTCAGCTTCTTGAAGTCGCAGTTCGTAATTTCATCCTTGTAGTCGAATCATTCAGCTTCTTGAAGTCGCAGTTCGTAATTTCATCCTTGTAATCGAATCATTCACCTTCTTGAAGTCGCAGTTCGTAATTTCATCTTTGTAGTCGAATCATTCACTTTCTTGAAGTCGCAGTTAGTAATTTCATCTTTGTAGTCGAATCATTCAGCTTCTTGAAGTCGCAGTTCGTAATTTCATCCTTGTAGTCGAATCATTCACCTTCTTGAAGTCGCAGTTCGTAATTTCATCTTTGTAGTCGAATCATTCACCTTCTTGAAGTCGCAGTTCGTAATTTCATCCTTGTAGTCGAATCATTCACCTTCTTGAAGTCGCAGTTCGTAATTTCATCTCTGTAGTCGAATCATTCACCTTCTTCAAGTCGCAGTTCGTAATTTCATCTTTGTAGTCGAATCATTCAGCTTCTTGAAGTCGCAGTTCGTAATTTCATCCTTGTAGTCGAATCATTCAGCTTCTTGAAGTCGCAGTTCGTAATTTCATCCTTGTAATCGAATCATTCACCTTCTTGAAGTCGCAGTTCGTAATTTCATCTTTGTAGTCGAATCATTCACTTTCTTGAAGTCGCAGTTAGTAATTTCATCTTTGTAGTCGAATCATTCAGCTTCTTGAAGTCGCAGTTCGTAATTTCATCCTTGTAGTCGAATCATTCACCTTCTTGAAGTCGCAGTTCGTAATTTCATCTTTGTAGTCGAATCATTCACCTTCTTGAAGTCGCAGTTCGTAATTTCATCCTTGTAGTCGAATCATTCACCTTCTTGAAGTCGCAGTTCGTAATTTCATCTCTGTAGTCGAATCATTCACCTTCTTCAAGTCGCAGTTCGTAATTTCATCTTTGTAGTCGAATCATTCAGCTTCTTGAAGTCGCAGTTCGTAATTTCATCCTTGTAGTCGAATCATTCACCTTCTTGAAGTCGCAGTTCGTAATTTCATCTTTGTAGTCGAATCATTCCCCTTCTTGAAGTCGCAGTTCGTAATTTCATCCTTTTAGTCGAATCATTCACATTCTTGAAGTCGCAGTTCGTAATTTCATCTTTGTATTCGAATCATTCACCTTCTTGAAGTTGCAGTTCGTAATTTCATCCTTGTAGTCGAATCATTCAGCTTTTTGAAATCGCAGTTCGTAATTTCATCTTTGTAGTCGAATCATTCAGCTTCTTGAAGTCGCAGTTCGTAATTTCATCTTTGTAGTCGAATCATTCAGCTTCTTGAAGTCGCAGTTCGTAATTTCATCTTTGTAGTCGAATCATTCAGCTTCTGGAAGTCGCAGTTCGTAATTTCATCCTTGTAGTCGAATCATTCACCTTCTTGAAGTCGCAGTTCGTAATTTCATCTTTGTAGTCGAATCATTCCCCTTCTTGAAGTCGCAGTTCGTAATTTCATCCTTGTAGTCGAATCATTCCCCTTCTTGAAGTCGCAGTTCGTAATTTCATCTTTGTATTCGAATCATTCACCTTCTTGAAGTTGCAGTTCGTAATTTCATCCTTGTAGTCGAATCATTCAGCTTCTTGAAGTCGCAGTTCGTAATTTCATCCTTGTAGTCGAATCATTCAGCTTCTTGAAGTCGCAGTTCGTAATTTCATCTTTGTATTCGAATCATTCACCTTCTTGAAGTTGCAGTTCGTAATTTCATCCTTGTAGTCGAATCATTCAGCTTCTTGAAGTCGCAGTTCGTAATTTCATCTTTGTAGTCGAATCATTCAGCTTCTTGAAGTCGCAGTTCGTAATTTCATCCTTGTAGTTGAATCATTCACCTTCTTGAAGTCGCAGTTCGTAATTTCATCTTTGTAGTCGAATCATTCAGCTTCTTGAAGTCGCAGTTCGTAATTTCATCCTTGTAGTCGAATCATTCACCTTCTTGAAGTCGCAGTTCGTAATTTCATCCTTGTAGTTGAATCATTCACCTTCTTGAAGTCGCAGTTCGTAATTTCATCTTTGTAGTCGAATCATTCACCTTCTTGAAGTCGCAGTTCGTAATTTCATCCTTGTAGTTGAATCATTCACCTTCTTGAAGTCGCAGTTCGTAATTTCATCTTTGTAGTCGAATCATTCAGCTTCTTGAAGTCGCAGTTCGTAATTTCATCCTTGTAGTCGAATCATTCACCTTCTTGAAGTCGCAGTTCGTAATTTCATCTTTGTAGTCGAATCATTCCCCTTCTTGAAGTCGCAGTTCGTAATTTCATCCTTGTAGTCGAATCATTCACATTCTTGAAGTCGCAGTTCGTAATTTCATCTTTGTATTCGAATCATTCACCTTCTTGAAGTTGCAGTTCGTAATTTCATCCTTGTAGTCGAATCATTCAGCTTCTTGAAGTCGCAGTTCGTAATTTCATCCTTGTAGTCGAATCATTCAGCTTCTTGAAGTCGCAGTTCGTAATTTCATCTTTGTATTCGAATCATTCACCTTCTTGAAGTTGCAGTTCGTAATTTCATCCTTGTAGTCGAATCATTCAGCTTCTTGAAGTCGCAGTTCGTAATTTCATCTTTGTAGTCGAATCATTCAGCTTCTTGAAGTCGCAGTTCGTAATTTCATCTTTGTAGTCGAATCATTCAGCTTCTTGAAGTCGCAGTTCGTAATTTCATCCTTGTAGTTGAATCATTCACCTTCTTGAAGTCGCAGTTCGTAATTTCATCTTTGTAGTCGAATCATTCAGCTTCTTGAAGTCGCAGTTCGTAATTTCATCCTTGTAGTCGAATCATTCACCTTCTTGAAGTCGCAGTTCGTAATTTCATCCTTGTAGTTGAATCATTCACCTTCTTGAAGTCGCAGTTCGTAATTTCATCTTTGTAGTCGAATCATTCACCTTCTTGAAGTCGCAGTTCGTAATTTCATCCTTGTAGTTGAATCATTCAGCTTCTTGAAGTCGCAGTTCGTAATTTCATCTTTGTAGTCGAATCATTCACCTTCTTGAAGTCGCAGTTCGTAATTTCATCCTTGTAGTCGAATCATTCACCTTCTTGAAGTCGCAGTTCGTAATTTCATCTTTGTAGTCGAATCATTCAGCTTCTTGAAGTCGCAGTCCGTAATTTCATCCTTGTAGTCGAATCATTCACCTTCTTGAAGTCGCAGTTCGTAATTTCATCCTTGTAGTTGAATCATTCACCTTCTTGAAGTCGCAGTTCGTAATTTCATCTTTGTAGTCGAATCATTCACCTTCTTGAAGTCGCAGTTCGTAATTTCATCCTTGTAGTTGAATCATTCACCTTCTTGAAGTCGCAGTTCGTAATTTCATCTTTGTAGTCGAATCATTCAGCTTCTTGAAGTCGCAGTTCGTAATTTCATCCTTGTAGTCGAATCATTCACCTTCTTGAAGTCGCAGTTCGTAATTTCATCTTTGTAGTCGAATCATTCCCCTTCATGAAGTCGCAGTTCGTAATTTCATCCTTGTAGTCGAATCATTCACATTCTTGAAGTCGCAGTTCGTAATTTCATCTTTGTATTCGAATCATTCACCTTCTTGAAGTTGCAGTTCGTAATTTCATCCTTGTAGTCGAATCATTCAGCTTCTTGAAGTCGCAGTTCGTAATTTCATCCTTGTAGTCGAATCATTCAGCTTCTTGAAGTCGCAGTTCGTAATTTCATCCTTGTAGTCGAATCATTCAGCTTCTTGAAGTCGCAGTTCGTAATTTCATCCTTGTAGTCGAATCATTCACCTTCTTGAAGTCGCAGTTCGTAATTTCATCCTTGTAGTCGAATCATTCAGCTTCTTGAAGTCGCAGTTCGTAATTTCATCTTTGTAGTCGAATCATTCACCTTCTTGAAGTCGCAGTTCGCAATTTCATCCTTGTAGTCGAATCATTCAGCTTCTTGAAGTCGCAGTTCGTAATTTCATCCTTGTAGTCAAATCATTCACCTTCTTGAAGTCGCAGTTCGTAATTTCATCTTTGTAGTCGAATCATTCACCTTCTTGAAGTCGCAGTTCGTAATTTCATCCTTGTAGTTGAATCATTCACCTTCTTGAAGTCGCAGTTCGTAATTTCATCTTTGTAGTCGAATCATTCACCTTCTTGAAGTCGCAGTTCGTAATTTCATCCTTGCAGTCGAATCATTCACCTTCTTGAAGTCGCAGTTCGTAATTTCATTTTGTAGTCGAATCATTCAGCTTCTTTACGTCGCAGTTCGTAATTTCATCCTTGTAGTGGAGTCATTCAGCTTCTTGAAATCGCAGTTCGTAATTTCATCTTTGTAATCGAATCATTCACCTTCTTGAAGTCGCAGTTCGTAATTTCATCCTTGTAGTCGAATCATTCAGCTTCTTGAAGTCGCAGTTCGTAATTTCATCTTTGTAGACGAACCATTCAGCTTCTTGAAGTCGCAGTTCGTAATTTCATCCTTGTAGTCGATTCAATTCAGCTTCTTGAAGTCGCAGTTCTAGGTGTTCGCGATCAGCAAGAAGGAAGGATTTGCATTTGCATTTCATGGCCTCGAGTTATTTCTGACGCTCTAGAGGAGAAATCGAAATATGTCTGTTTGCTAATTAGTTTCGACGAAATCGGAGCAGTTTAATTTCATTGCAATTAAACAGTTAATTTGAAGTACTCAATACCATTAACATCTCGCTGTCGTTGTAGTCGGTCAGTTAGCTGATGTTTGCTTCGTAAGCGAGGTATTTAGAAATCTAGCACAGAAATTGTTTGCGACGAAAATGTACTCTCTTTGTCATAATTGACTGAGATTCTGGGAAGTGGAATAATTCATCACCACAGCCTAAACTTCTTTTAAATGTTTATTAAATATTCCACAAGCAAAAAGAACAGACACGTTGATATATAAATCATATGTTAGAGATGAGGTCTTTAGGGTCATGGGAATTGGGTTTGGGTTGTTTTACCTCTGAACGGCATTTTTTTGCACACCATGGACTACATGGCCAGGTCACATGGACACCGAAGGCTCAGAGAAGGTTTGGGGAGGGTACCCAATGGAATAGCTGTTGGGAGACAGATGGTAGCCTCTCGTCAAGGCCATCCAGCGTGTTCTTTAACGTGCACAGGGTATGGATCTCCCGTACACGGGGCCACGGCTTAACGTCCCATCTGACGGACGGCGGCCTTTCGAAGCCCATCGGTGTCCCCTACTGACCGTGGGCAGGGCGGGGTGTTTTGCGGAATGGGAATCGGAAGAAATTTTTTTAGGAGCGGAAGGAGGAAAAGGATCCACCTTTCGAAAATGCTAATAATATCAGATAATCAAATAAGTTCGTGCGATTTTTGTCATCATTTCAACGAAAAGTACGTAAGTACAATTGCAAGTGGTGCATATGCGTCGATACACAATCGAAAGCACTAGGCAAGCTGAGTCAGTTGACGTTTAGAAAGCGTTCGGTGAAATTGGGAAGGGTGATGAAAACATGTCTGCGTCGAATATGGTTATTCGAGCATGCTTACTTTATGAGTTTAAACTGGGAACTAATGCGGCACAATCAGCCCGCAAGATATGTACGGCATTTGGAGGGACACAGTGGGCGAATGGACTGCCCAAAAGTGGTTCAGAAAATTTGCGTCAGGAGATACTTGAAGATGCACCCGGCGAGGGAGGATCGACCGTTGGGGCGGGGGTGGCTCAGTCGGTAGCGCGCCAGGCTTGTAACCTGTAGTTCCCAGTTCGAGTCCCAGCTGGGTCAGCGTTGAGATTTATCTCCGCAAAATACCCCGCCCTACCCACGGTCAGTAGAGGGACACTGATGGGCTTGGAAAGGTCGCCGTCCGTCGGATAGGACGTTAAGCCGTGACCCCGTGTGTGGGAAAGCCATACCCTGTGCACGTTAAAGAACACGCTGGATGGCCTTGACGGGAGGCTACCATCTGTCTCCCAACAGATGTTTCAGTGGGTCCCCTCCCGCAACCTTCTCTGAGCCTTCGGGGTCCTTGCCACCTGGCCATTTAGCCCATGATGTGCAAAAAAGTGCCGCTCAGAGGTAAAACAACCCAACTGGACGGGAGGCTACCAACTGTCTCTAAAACAGCTGTACCAGTGGATCCCTCTCCCAACCTTCTCTGAGCCTTCGGAGTCCTTGTGACCTGGCCATTTAGACCATTGTGTGCAAAAAAGTGCCATTCAGAGATAAAACAACCCGACCCCAAAATTTAAATCCGCATTTCCTTTAAGGAGAACCTAATCAATATTATGTAGCTATTTAACACATACACCTGCTTTATGATGGCTTATGGCAACTGCCAAGGAATTTTTAATAATCTGTCATCAGTTTCTCTGCTTTATTTTCATTAAAAAATAATCCAGGATTACTCTTGCAAAGAGTTATGAAATTTATAGTTAACAGCATCTAGTTGTGCATTATATGAAATGAATAATTTTGAATGACACATTATCTATCCGTGGTTATACAAATATAAAATAAAACTCATGTTGAATACTTATGAAATTAATGAGTGCAATATTAATATGCAATTATTTTATTTATTGAATTTTATTAAAGCATATCGCAGTTGCCTTTCGAATTATTTTACCCACGATCTCGCGCCATACATCAAGGCGGTCCTGCAGAGTGCTTTAAGGCTTTTTAAAATGTTTTATTTACTTTTTACATATAAAGTTACAGCATTACATTCGACTTCTATTTTTTTCAGTTTAGTAAATTCCAGCAGCCTTATTAGTACTATTTTGTGCAAGGATTAAAGAGGGTGACGCTCAATTACAAAACTATTTTTTGCAAATTGACAAAGAAATACGAGTAGCTTGATATCTCGGTTCATTGTTAGGTATGGAATTATTTTTAGCAATTTTTTTAATGACACTTATAAAGTAAATTATTTTTTATCATGAGACTGCCAGAGAAATTTTTTTCGTATCTGAGTTTTCGTAATAATTAAGGTAAAGATCTTAAAGAGTATGAAATGACCGAGATTTTTAACCAGTTGCCAACGGAAATCTTATATTTAAACACATTTAACAATATTAAAATAAAATATTTAAAGAATTCGGTCTCTTAATATTTGTATAGTGTGTTTTTTTATGATAATTCTGAAACTCCCAAATGAGAATTTCATCGCAAAATAAACAACTAATTAATTTTTAATTAATGTTATATGTTATAATTAATGAGTAATGCTTTAGAATGAAATTGAAATACATTTCATTTGGACTTGCACCCCTCATTAGTAATTTTATTTGCTGAAGTTCGCTTTAAATGCTCTTGAGGAATATTTGACCACTGTCATGGCGTCAGTAGGGGAAAGGTTTATTTACCTCTGAGCGGCACTTTTTTGCACACCATGGGCTAAATGGCCAGGTCACAAGGACCCCGCAGGCTCAGAGATGGTTGGGGGAGGGGACCCACTGAAACATCTGTTGGAGACAGATGGTAGCCTCCCGTCAAGGCCATCCAGCGTGTTCATTAACGTGCAGAGGGTATGTCTCTCCCTCACACGGGGCCACGGCTTAAAGTCCCATCCGACGGACACCGGCCTTTCCAAACCCATCGGTGTCCCCTACTGACCGTGGGCAGGACGGGGGAATTTTGCGGAGATAAATCTCAACGCTGACCCAACTGGGACTCGAACCTGGGAATTGCAGATTACGAGCCTGGCGCGTTACCGACTGAGCCCCCCCCCCCGCCCCCCGGGGGAGGCAGAGGGGAAGTTACTCCTCTGGAAAATTGATCGAAAAAATTAATTATGTTGAATAATATGATATCAATTGTACCATACATTAATATCGTTTTTTTTCCCCCTTAACAAAATGTAATTTTCACTTTTTTTTGGTTTTCTTTTATTTACGGAGGCATATATTTATTAATGTGAAAAAACATTTATACATGTATTTTTAATGAAAACTTACAATCGCTCAAAAAAGTATCCGAACACTATGGTCGAATACAGAATTCAGAAAAAATATCATCGCAAAGTTTTTTCAGAAATTAGACATCTGGCAACCTTCGTGTCACGTGACACGAAGGTTGCCAGATGTCTAATTTCTAAAATAATCTTTGCCAGATATTTTTTCTGAATTCTCTAATCAACCACAGCGTTCGGATACTTTTTTGAGCGACTGTAGGTGGTCATATTATTTTGATACTAGGTCGTGTGGGCTCACTCACGGAAATATTGAGTGTGTGCAGTTACCGTTCACAGCAAACTGGAGCGTGTGCAGTAACTGCACACGCTCCAGTTTTCTGTGAACGGTAGCTGGAGCGTGTACAGTTGCTGTACACGCTCCAGATCACTAATTGGATCGCGGGAGCTCACAAAGACCTGGATCGTGTGGGCTCACTCACGGAAATATTGAGCGTGTGCAGTTACCGTTCACAGCAAACTGGAGCGTGTGCAGTAACTGCACACGCTCCAGTTTTCTGTGAACGGTAGCTGGAGCGTGTACAGTTGCTGTACACGCTCCAGATCACTAATTGGATCGCGGGAGCTCACAAAGACCTGGATCGTGTGGGCTCACTCACGGAAATATTGAGCGTGTGCAGTTACCGTTCACAGGAAACTGGAGCGTGTGCAGTAACTGCACACGCTCCAGTTTTCTGTGAACGGTAGCTGGAGCGTGTACAGTTGCTGTACACGCTTCAGATATTTTTCCTCAATTCTCTAATCAACCATAGCGTTTGGATACTTTTTTGAGCGACTGTACTCCTACCTGTGTGCAATAGACTACTCACACTCGTCTCACTTAACAATGTGTGCCACTTGGCCACAAACTGGGAGAGATGAGGTGGGGGCTCCTCTAATGTGTATGGGGGCCCCACCCTACTATATTTAATAGATACTTCAAGAAATCAAATTTTCTGTCATTTATTTAAAGAAATTATAAATTATAAAAAAAGATTTACAATTTACGCATTATTTGACGCATCGTTTTGACAATGTCCCCTCTAGGCCACTGTCAAATGACCTTGCTGGCCTCTATTGTCCTATACAGCCATTTTATTTTTTAGCAAAAGTGGGTCCATAAATTTTTCTCATCCCTAAAGAATTTTTTTCTTAAAGCTAGCAATCCTGCCAAAACGAATTTTTTATGCATTTCTAAAAACTAAATAAATGAAATATTTAGAGACGAACGACAAAGTGAGTTCGGTTTTTTTGCCTCTGAGCGGCACTTTTTTCGCAAAAATAGGCTAAATGGCAGGTCACAAGGACCCTGAGGCTTTGGAGAAGGTTGGGGGAGGGAACCCACTGGAGAGCTGCTGGAAGACAGATGGTAGCCTCCCGTCAAGATCATTTAGTGTGTTGTTTAACATGCACAGGATATGGCTCTCCCGCGCACGGAGCCACGGCTTAACGTCCCATCTGACAGACGACGGATTTTCCAAGCCCATCGGTTTCTTCCTACTGGCCGAGAGCAGGGCGGGCAGTTTTGCAGAAATCAATCTCAGCGCTGACCCAGCCATGACTCGAAGCTGAGAACTGCAGATTACGGGCTTAGCGCGCTACCGAATGAGCCAGCCCCAACCTCGCTCCCCACAAAGTGAAAATAAAAATTCGTTTTTTGAAAACGAGATGAAAAAAGGGGTTTTTATATGCAGCATCGCCGGAAGTTTTTATTTGGGGGGGGGGGGGAAGAATGTTACCCCAACCAGGTTTTCGGGTCAAACCAAGAGATGTGCCACCCTAATTTTATTTACTTACAAAATTAAACACTTCTCATTTTACTATTATGACATATATGGAAAGTGACCCCTGGTATGGAAGAAATTACGAATATTATCATCAACATCATCACGACATTGGGCGGCGGTGGCTCAGTCGGTAGCGCGCCAGGCTCGTAATCTGTAGTTCCCAGGTTTATCTTCGCAAAATTCCCCGCCCTGCCAGCGGTCAGTAGGGGGACACCGATGGTCTTGGAAAGCCGCCGTCCGTCGGATGAAACTTTAAGCCGTGGCTCCTTATGCGGGAGAGCCATACCCTGTGCACGTTAAAGAACACGTTGGATGGCCTTGATGGGAGGCTACCATCTGTCTCTCAATAGCTGTTCCAGTGTGTCCCCTTTCCCCAACCTTCTCTTAGCGTTCGGGGTCCATGTGACCTGGCCATTTAGTCCATGTCGTAAAACAACCCAACCCATCACGACATCCTCTTGTGGTGAATGACCATGTACCCTGATAGGGTGCTTATGCTCCATTTCTATGAATTTCAGGATTACGTTTCAAGCAGGAAAATTTTCATAGCAAATAATGACATAAAATGATGATGCGAGCCGCCAAAATACCGTGCACAGCCCTGAGTTCCAGAACAATCCACAAAGGCAAGCTTCAACCATGGGTGGTGTTGTCCTAAATCTTTTCAGGGGTGTCATGAGGAAAATGGCAAATCAGGGAATAGTAATTACACAGATTACCTGAAGATATAGAATTCAGCACTTATTCATCTGGAAAAAATTAACGCTCACGCGGCGGGATTCGAACCCGCAACTCTCTAGATACATGCCAGAGCGCTCTACTGTTAAACCACGATTCAGACGACAAATAACTCCAGGATATGATGTATAAATCATTCACTAAGATATGGCGGACCTAGCGCCATCTATATTTCAGGAGAGGAAAATTATTTCCAATTGCTGCTAATCCCGCCGCGCCAGCGATAATTTTTTTTCCAGATGTTTTTAACAATTGTTGAAGTCTATTTCTACAGGTAATCTGTATATTTATTATGGATGATTTTTTAATCATAAACGGTTAAGCGTGATTGACATCCTCATTAACATCTAAATCATTAACAACAATTGGAAAAGTTGTCTCTTCTGAAGTATAGATGGCGCAAGCTCCGCCACATCTCAGTGAAAGATTTATAGCTCTTATTCTGGAAGAATTTTAACGTCTGATGCGTAGTTTAACTGGTTAGGAAGGTCTCGCATATATCTAAAGAGTTGCGGGGGGTACGAGTCTATTTTTTATTCCTGTAAGTAGTAGATATTTTTTTCCCCAGATGAATAATTAGCCAATCAGTGTTTCAAGATAAAAATATTTAGGTGAAGCCATTCATTAATGAGCACAGCTGTGAGAACAAAAGTCGTGCACATAACATGACAACGTAATACAACTAAGTATGATCGAAAAACAAATTTAAAAAAAGAAAGAAATTTTTTAGTGAAAATGAAAGTAAAAAAAATGTTTTTTTTTATATTTATAAATAAAGATAATATATTTCCGGAAACAGAAGAAAATGTTAAAAAAAAATCAGATTCCATTTTGCTGAATAAAAAATGTATTGATATTGGTACACCTGATTAATTCTTATCACAAATAATTTTCCGATAAATGTTTTCCAGGAGGGGGGCATTTTCCCCTTTAGCCTCCCCTTTGACTTCTGCCGATGCCCATGATTTGTTTTACCTCTGAGTTGCACGTTTTTGCACACCATGGGCTAAATGGCCAGGTCACAAGGACCCCAAAGGCTCAGAGAAGATTGGGGGTTGGGTTGGGTTGTTTTACCTCTGAGCGGCACTTTTTTGCACACCATGGGCTAAATGGCTAGGTCACATGGACCCCGAAGGCTCAGAGAAGGTTGGGGAAGTGGACCCACTGGAACAGCTGTTGGGAGACAGATGGTAGCCTCCCGTCAAGGCCATCCAGCGTGTTCTTTAACGTGCACAGGGTATGGCTCTCCCACACACGCAGCCACGGCTTAACGTCCCATCCGACGGACGGCGGCCTTTCCAAGCCCATCGGTGTCCCTTACTGATCATAGGCAGGGCGGGGAATTTTGCGGAGATAAATCTCAAAGCTGACCCAGCTGGGACTCGAACCTGGGAACTACAGATTAGGAGCCTGGCGCGCTACCGACTGAGCCACCCCCCACCCCTGAAGATTGGGGGAGGATACCAACTGGAACAGCTGTTGGGAGACAGATGGTAGCCTCCCGTCAAGGCCATCCAGCGTGTTCTTTAACGTGCACAGGGTATGGCTCTCCCACACACGCAGCCACGGCTTAACGTCCCATCCGACGGACGGCGGCCTTTCCAAGCCCATCGGTGTCCCTTACTGATCATGGGCAGGGCGGGGAATTTTGTGGAGATAAATCTCAAAGCTGACCCAGCTGGGACTCGAACCTGGGAACTACAGATTACGAGCCTGGCGCGCTACCGACTGAGCCACCCCCCACCCCTGAAGATTTGGGGAGGATACCAACTGGAACAGCTGTTGGGAGACAGATGGTAGCCTCCCGTCAAGGCCATCCAGCGTGTTCTTTAACGTGCACAGGGTATGGACTCTCCCGCACACGGAGCCACGGCTTAACGTCCCATCCGACGGACGGCGGCCTTTACCAAGCCCATCGGTGTCCCCTACTGACCGTGGGCAGGGCGGGGAATTTTGCGGAGAAAAATCTCAACGCTGACCCAGCTGGGAACTACAGATTACGAGCCTGGCGCGCTACCGACTGAGCCACCCCCGATGCCCATGTCTTTGTCGCTTTATGCAGAAACAAAAAAAAAAACCATGAATTAAGATCTGATTAGTATCATTGCTATCGATACAATTTTGTGTCGATATGATTTTTTTTCACATCAAATCCGAATCAATTACATTTTTCTTTGGTTGAGTGATTCAGAGTTATCTTGTCAACCAAATCTTTGATTTTCGTTCTCTCACAACAGAAAACAACTTCCTAGTAATTCTTCCTAGTATTACTGGCAATATAATAAATTAATGAAAAAGATTGCATTAAAAAAAGTTCGTAAGTATGTTAAGCATTGATGCTCTTGCTCTCTACTTTTTTTCCAGTCAAGACTAACTAAAAATTCCAATCTTAAATCTCACATCACTTTGACAGATAATTCCGCTTGTCATATGATAAACCGATTAACTCCATGAAAAAAAGTCTTAAAGAAACAACAACTTTCGAGAGAATTTTCGAATAAATTTCGCTTTGGAAATATCTTTCATTTCACAATTGAATTAGGCAGCACAATCTTTAAAACAACGTAATCTGAAATGCATATGGAGATTCTGACAATCTGACAAAATGAAAGATGCAAAATTTAGAGCAAAACGATTTAACCTATGATTAACCCATTGATGATCCTGAGGTCGGTATCATAATCAGATTAAAAACTATATCTGACTTAAAACTAAACTAAAACTACTTAAATCGGAAGTTTTAGTTTAGTTTTTAGGTACATTTAGCCTTTAATTTAGATTTTTATGAAGGGGATATTAAACAAAAATACAAAGTTAAATGGCTCAAAAAGGCTGGGACAGTCGCTCAAAAAATATCCGAACACTATTGTTGATTACAGAATTCGGAAAAAATATCTGGCAACGATTATTTTAGAAATTAGTGATCTGGCAACCTTCGTGTCACGTGATTACAGAATTCAGAAAAAATATCTGGAGCGTGTACAGCAACTGTACACGCTCCAGTTACCGTTCACAGCAAACTGGAGCGTGTGCAGTAACTGCACACGCTCCAGTTTGCTGTGAACGGTAACTGCACACGCTCAATATTTCCGTGAGTAAGCCCACACGATCTAGTATCAAAATAATATGACCACCTACAGTCGCTCAAAAAAGTATTCGAACATTATGGTTGATTACAGAATTCAGAAAAAATATCTGGCAACGATTATTTTAGAAATTAGTGATCTGGCAACCTTCGTGTCACGTGATTACAGAATTCAGGAAAAATATCTGGAGCGTGTACAGCAACTGTACACGCTGCAGTTACCGTTCACAGCAAACTGGAGCGTGTGCAGTAACTGCACACGCTCAATATTTCCGTGAGTGAGCCCACACGATCTAGTATCAAAATAATATGGCCACCTACAGTCGCTCAAAAAGGTATTCGAACACTATGGTTGATTACAGAATTCAGAAAAAATATCTGGCAACGATTATTTTAGAAATTAGTGATCTGGAAACCTTGTCACATGACACGAAGGCTGCCAGATCACTAATTCAAAAAAATCGTTGCCAGATATCTTTTCTGAATTCTGTAATCAACTATAGTGTTCGGATATTTTTTTGATCCACTTGACCTGCTGTTTTAGTCTGAGACCAGTTTTTTATGCTCCAAAAGCAGCGTTGTTCACTGAGAGCAAATCTCTCTCTTCTCTGCAATTCAAAGACAGGAGAGGTAGTTGAGCCATGAAAGCAACAACATGTCTACATACATACATACATACATACATACATACATACATACATACAAAATCCTCATGCAGCACTTGGGCTACGGAGGTCCAACCAGACTGTGCAATTTTTCTTTCCAGACATGTCTGTTCTGAGCTACTGCTGCTGCATTTGGCCACTCTAGACCAATTCTAGCAATATCATATTTGACATTGTCTGCCCATCGTTTCCTAGGTCTCCCCCTTTTTCTGAAACCCTTAGGCACACTGTTCATAATCCTGTTTGCTAATCTGCAGCTATGCATACGGGAAACATGGCCAAACCAATGCAGTCTCTCTCTCTCTGCACAATATGCTGCGCAAAGGAGGTTGATGACTCCTTCTTCTAACCTCATCATTACTTACAAAGCCAAACCAGGTAATGCCCAAGATACTGGGTAAGCATCTAGAATCAAAGGCATCAAGTTTCTTGTTATCCTGCTTACAAAGGGTTCATGTTTCGCTACCATACTAGCCTTAGAAAGAACCAAACTATTATAACAGCCCAATTTTAGTTTTTTAGGTATACAGGCCTATTTTTCCACACTCTCCATAGACTCTTAAAAAACCCAGCGGCAATCCTTATTCTTCTATTTATCTCATGCCGCACACCAGCAGTATCTGTTACACAGCTCCCAGATAATTAAACTGAGACACTTGCTCAATAGTACAGCCATTCAGAGCAACTGAAGCACCATCTGCCTGACCAATTTTCATCACTTTAGTTTTTTATCTGTTTATCACCAAACCTACTATATTACCATTCTCATGAACAGTCCTAATGAAAGAATTCATCTCATTAATATCATCAGCCAACAGAGCCTTATCATATGCATAATCAAAATCAGAAATTTTGAAATCTCTAGACCATTTAAGTCCAAAATCTTTCCCTTGCAAAGAATTTCGCATTACATAATCAATAACCAAACTAAAGAGAAAAGGAGACAAAATGCACCCTTGTCTAACTCCACTACCAATGCTAAACCAATCGCTGAAAGACGTACCAACTCTCACACACGACTCGGTGTTAGTGTAATGAAAGCTCTCTATAATAACTTATCAGGTATTCCATATGATTTAACAATCAACCACAAATTATGCATATCAACAGGGTTAAAAGCCTTTTCGAAACTATAAAGTTAGCAACCACAGGTTTTTGAAACTCTAAACATTTCTCAAGAATCTGCCTAAGTGAAAATATTTGCTCAATACATCCCCTACCACTTATGAATCCACATTGCTCATCACGCAGTTGTCCATCAACCAAATTCTTAATTCTATTAAGTATAATCATGCAAAGTACTTTACCTGGAACAGAAAGTAAACTAATTCCCCTATAACTATCACAAGAACTGCTATCACCTTTTTTAAAAATTGGGATAGCTCTAGTAAATCCTTAGGAACAACACCTGTATCATAAACAAAATTCAAAATTTCAGTCAGCCATGTGACAACACAAATATTCCCAGCTCTAAGAATTTCAGTGCTGATTTTACCCACCCTTGGGGATTTCTGCAGTTTTAATTTAGCGATAGACAAAGTGACTACGGAATGTGATATAGGGTCA
This sequence comes from Ryuthela nishihirai, assembly GCA_038380435.1. Taxonomy (NCBI): domain Eukaryota; kingdom Metazoa; phylum Arthropoda; class Arachnida; order Araneae; family Heptathelidae; genus Ryuthela; species Ryuthela nishihirai. The sequence goes on from JAWZYU010000012.1 coordinate 56,429,941, forward strand.
TCATTAAAGCCAGTAATACATCTATCCTTATTAAAAACAATGGGAGTAGAAATAATCACATTATTTAGAACTTCTCTGAAATGCTCAGCGCACCTAGCCATCACAGAATCCTCACCTTCAACCACTTTGCCATGGTTATCCCTTAATACCTGCTTCCTCTGCTTTGTCAGCCAAGCTGTCAAGCCAAAGATTCTTATTAGCTGTTAACTGATCCTTTACACGTTTATTAAGCTCGTTGTAATGCCTTCTATTAGGACTAGAAAGGTGTTAATTCACATTAATCTTGCACTTTCTTCTTTCAGAAATAAGTTTTATAGCCTTATCACTCAAATAATTTTGTTTCCTCTGTTCTCTTTTACCTAAAAGACTAGTGTTGGTTTCAAGAAAAGCCTTTTAAGTTGATGCCATTCTTTCTCAACTTCAGCAGTAGCCAAACCACAATTGTCATAATGACTAAGTAGCCTATCATGGTATCTTTTGGCTATATCTGGTGTTTTCAGGCATTCAGTGTTATAGCAAATTTTTTTAACCTTAGCACAACATTTCTTATGCTTGAGCTGCAAAACACTTTTGACCAGGTAATGGTCAGACCCAATTTCGGCACCCCTGTATGATCTAATATTCCTAACTGTACTAGCCCATTTGCTCTTAATTAAAATATAATCTATCATATTCCTGTGCAACCCATATGAAACATGCATATTTATAAATGTCCCGGTGTTCATAGTATGTGTTAGTTATTCGCAAACCATTAAGTTTACCCCTTTTGCATTGGAGCAACCAATGCCAAAGGGATGTAAAACTCTTCCCCAAAGGTCAGAGTCAGTACCAACATTAGCATTGAAGTCACCTAGCACAAGAGAAATATCTCCTTTCTTCACAGAATTCAAAATATCCTGAATCTGTTTGTAAAACATATCCTTCTCGTTCTCATCAGAGTCCTTTGGGCATAACAACAGATGATATTCAAGTGTTTAATTTTTGTTTTAAATTTTGCTGTAAGAAATCTTTCATTAATGCAGTCATAATCCTAGAAGAGTATCACTAACGTATCAGCTGAGAAGGAAACCTACACCTTCGAGATGCTTTCCATCCTCTTGTTAATCAAGAGGCGCCAGAATTTTGAAAGCACTTTCCCTATCGTCAGTTTATATATGAAAATACAAAAGTAGCAGAATTTTTATTTATTGTTTTATTACTTTATTCCAATATACTAAATATATGTGCGTTAGAAAGAGAAATATAATTTTCGCTTCAAATGGAATTTGCATGGGAACGATATCACACCTAGCGCTAGTTTCGCATATACACTATATTACAAAAACATAACATGACATTTCCATGTTATATAAATAGAAAGTCCCATTTAATGCTCCTTAACCTTAAGAATAAGTCTCTCTAATCTCCTAATATCACTAAAATCTCCCTAAATCTCTAGTTCCCACAATATTCGTTTTATATTTAAAGAGTTATATAGAAGCTGAAACATTTCACTCTAATATTTTAGTCATGAAAATTTAACTCAAAGGTTAAAACACAACTGTCATAACATATTGTCCACTGAAATAAATATTTTGGAAATTTGTGTGACGATTTTTAAAGCTTTCATCAACATGGTGGGAAATATATATGACAGCAACGTTTGCTGTTATTAAGGACTTATTTCAGCTTTAATAACTCCTTAAATATGTTATCTCCGCAAAATTCCCCGCCCTGCCCACGGTCAGTAGGGGACACCGATGAGCTTGGAAAGGCCGCCGTCCGTCGGATGGGACGTTAAGCCGTGGCCCCGTATGCGGCAGAGACATACCCTGTGCACGTTAAAGAACACGCTGGATGGCCTTGACGGGAGGCTACCATCTGTCTCCCAACAGCTGTTCCAGTGGGTCCCCTCCCCCAACCTTCTCTGAGCCTTCGGGGTCCATGTGACCTGGCCATTTAGCCCATGGTGTGCAAAAAAGTGCCGCTCAGAGGTAAAACAACCCAACTTAAATCCTTAAATATGAAAAATAAAATCTTGAAAATCGACAATTAGAAAGATAATCAAATCATCAATTTATGTCTAGTGTCATATTTCCTAAAAAATTTATTTTCAAACTCAGAAGCCTTGAATATTGCTTTCCATTCAGGGTAGTGTCCTGTTAGTTTTTTGCAATACAGTGTGCATACTATTTTCAAAACACGGAACTCTATGACCAATTCAGAATATTAAAGAAAAAAAAATCCAGTAACCTCACATTCGATCTTGATTCATCCCCCAAGCAATCTTTCAACACACACATTCTCATTTCAAAAACAAATCCTCTGCTCTTCGATGAAATCTCTTTACAGGAATCTTTCTTCACCGCCTCCATTACGATTACAAAGCAAATTTCGATAATAAATGTCTCTCACGTAAAGAATAATAATTTCCATCTCTAACAACAAGAACCGAATTTCGAAACACTGTTAAAATCCAAGAAACATGGAAAGCAGTCTGAGCCATTGCAACGTTTTCTCTCCTGGAGCATTTCTGTTTGCTCTCCATCTTCTAGAAGAGACATCTGATCCGATGTATCCTTAGAGGGATGTTGATGTCTCCATAAAGAGAAGGCCAATGGGGCTTGAAGCACAATAATGCCGCGAAAAGAGAATAAAAACCCATTAGGAGCATAAAACGTTGTCGTCCATTTATGTCTTGCTCGTGAGACGAAGTCCCCCCAGCCCAGATGGCAACAACATGTCGCGAGTCTTCATTTCTTCGCTTCCTCTTTCGAGGGATGGCGGCACGTCCTCCATTCACGAGTGGCTGACACGCACGAACTGGGACTCTCTAATGGAGATCGGTAAGGAGTTGCCCGATCTTAATGGAAATCGAATTTTCTTTGGCGACGCATGACATGGAGCGTGAGGATTCAGATCTGATCCTTTTAATCGTTCGTTATGCAGCAACTTTCGTTTTTCGTTTCGGTTTCGGTATTAATGACAGAAGGAGACGGCATTTTCCTGCTTAATTAAGGGTTAAAAATAATATCGACATTCTTTTAAATTAGCTGATGCAACTGATAGTCGGTAGGAATATTACTCCACGTGGATATCTGCATTATTCACTAACTAGAAATTTTCTTTAATTAATTTTTTTAACGATTCCTGTAATAAGCTAACGACATATTACCACGAAATTCTACAAGTCTGTCTCCAAGACCTTGTGTGGGGAGTTTGCAAGAATTTTTGCAGAGGGGGGAGGGTGTTTTAGGGGGGAGAGGCAGAATTGTTTCGGAGGGGTTAATGTTTCAAGATAGAAATATTTAGGTCGAACAGTTCATTAAGGAGTGTGGTTGCGAATGCAGCAATTATGCATACATCATACCATAATACAACTAAGAATACATAAAAACGAAACGGAAAAAAAGGGAAAATTATTATTGAAAATTCACGCTTTTTTATATTAATGAACAAAAAATTAATGATACTTATCCAAAAACAAAAGAAAAAAAATTATTTTTTTTTCAATCAAAAAAGAAATTTTTCGTACACCTGCTTGATTGAAGTCTCTCTTTTTGAATTATTAAATGTACATTGCAAATGTTTTTGAGAATTCCTTAGTATTACATCATCTGCATACATAAAAATTCATCTGCATACATAAAATTTTTCCATTAAATTTAACATAAGTCATTTTATAAATTTGGAAAGGCAATGGTCCCAATACCAAGCCTTGTGGAACCCCAGCATCAACTGAAAATTTGTCAATATATGATTGGTTGATTTTCATTTTTATCTCTCTATTTCATAAATAACTTTTAAACCATGTAAAATTTTACCTCTAATCCCCCATTAAATATAATTTATTTAATAAGATATTAATATCAGCGGAATCAGAACCTTAATTTAAATCCATGAACATCACGACACATTTTCTACCTGTGCTACAGTTCTGATTTAACAAATCGCAAAAAAAATTCTAACAAGTTAATTATTCCAATTCCTTTGGGAAATCCATATTATCATTTTGTTAAAAATTTAATTTTATCCATGTAATCCCTTAAAATATTCCCCGTGAATTTCTCCATAATTTTATCTAAAACAATTAATATTGTAATTGGTCTGTAATATTCATAATATTCCTTTGAACCATTTTTGAGTGGGTCCAATAAAACCAATCTTCAATCGCTGAGGAATAGTGTCCTTCTCAAAAATTAAATTAATTAAAAACCAATAACTTTCTTAAAAATTTCTTTATTTGTTTTAATATATATTGGTTTGATTTTATCAATACTCAGCAATGACTTTGTTATTAAAGAATCAATGATTCTTTCAACATCTATTTATGTTATTTCCGGTATATATATATAGAGAGAGAGTTATTGTTGACAAAACAGAATTCAAAAATCTTATTATCTATAGAATTAGTTTCCAGTATATCTGTATTCCTTGTAATAGTTAAATCAGAGAAATATTTAATAAAATGATTCATTATTTCCTTTGTTTTTTATCTCAAATTATATTTTTAGTTATTGTATCATCAATGGAAGCCTTTTTTTTTCACATCAATAATTTCATTCACCACATTCCACAGCTTACTTTTGTTACTACTAATGTCCGAAAGTATTTTAGCATAATATTTTTTCATTTCCGAATTAATATATTCACCTTATTTCTTTCTTTCATTCTTTCTTTCTTTATTTCTTTCTTTCTTTCTTATATAAATCTTAGTTTATTTAATTCTGAGTATTTTCCTTATATTTGTTTCCAGATTTTATCCCCGTAAACTATGGCACGGATTACTTTATCCGTAATCCATTCTTTGCTTATTCTATTAACCCTCTTTTTTATCTCTTTTATTACTCGCTGATCTATCTATAATTTCAACTGTTATTCCCAATATTTTATCACAAACCTTGTCAACCTTCTTCTCATAAAATATTTCTTCCCACGAAACCGCTCTCAAACTGTTTATTATATATTGATCATTAAAAACTTTCATTGTATCTCGAATCTCCAGAAATCCATCATATTTTTGTGCAATTCACGCCAGAGTCGGATTTATATAATTTACTACCTTTCATCATTAATCCATAATGATCTGCTATCTCATTCCTTAATATTCTGTTTGTTTCGTTAACTGATCTCATTTTAATCAAGGCATGATCGATGTTATTGTTTCTTCCTCTCTTATAAATCCCTTTACAATTTGTTCGTATCCATTTTCCATTAACATATTCATATATCCGTCACATCCGAATTTCTACACATTTGCATCATCAATATTTATATCTCCTAATATAATAATATTGTTGTGAATTTTACTAGTAAAAACTGAGCGTGAATTCAAAATTATGCTTACCAAACATAAATATAAGTGAACTAATTTATAACAAAGGTATAAAACCGTAAGAAATGAAGCAATCTTATCTAAACACAAGTTTTTGTCTTCATCTGTATGAAGTTGAACCATAAAAAGAATGACTTATTATGCTTAACTAATTTTCTAATGTTTACACTAAAATGTTTTCAATATTTACTCTAAGTACAAAATAAAACCCTTTATTTCATAACATTTAGCGAACAGCGAAATTTCTGTTGAAATTCCTTTGTATTACCTTGATTACCTTAACAATTCTTGACACATTAATAATGCGACGCATCAGACGATGATCTCTCCTTAAAGATCAACTAAGATCTTTTCTTGTTCGATGAACATATTGCTCCTTCGGCCTGATTGCCATGTCTCTCGAATAACAATCATTTTTAAAATAAATAAGAAATCTTCTCGTTTAATTTGCTAAAATGCTACCAATAACATCAACATAATACATCTTTTTCACTACTAACAAAAAATTCTCCGTTTTCTCTTCAATTCTTATTATTTAAAGTCTCTATTCTAATCAATTGATGACGTAATTATCACGCTGAAGCATACGCGAGCATCAATGACACATCTATGAATCCAGTGCTGTATCATACATAAACTTCAAGGAGATGACGTCACAAACGTAAAGTTAAGGAAGCCAATGGTAGAACTCAAAAACGCCCAATCTGTCCTACAATGCTAAATTATTTATAAAAAGTAGATGAAAAGCACAATAAATGAGTGTAGAAATGATCTGTCGTAACTTCTGTTACTTTCTCAAAATAAAAAGACAAATCCTCTAAAAACCTTCTAACGGTCTTACTGGGAGATCTGTACATTCCTTTCAATATTATTTCAAGAAAATTAATTCTAATATTCGCACATATTACCTCTGTATAAACCTTCTCACACACCATATTAACACCCACAGATCCTAAGTGAAAGATCAATTGGGTTGGGTTGTTTTACCTCTGAGCGGCACTTTTTTGCACACCATGGGCTAAATGGCCAGGTCACATGGACTACGAAGGCTCAGAGAAGGTTAGGGGAGGGGACCCACTGGAACAGCTGTTAGGAGACAGATGGTAGCCTCCCGTCAAGGCCATCCAGCGTGTTCTTTAACGTGCACAGGGTATGTCCAATCGTTAAGCCGTGGTCCCGCACACGGGACCACGGCTTAACGTCCCAACCGACGGACGGCGGCCTTTCCAAGCCCATCGGTGTCTCCTACTCACCGTGGGCAGGGCGGGGAATTTTGCGGAGATAAATCTCAACGCTGACACAGCTGGGACTCGAACCTGGGAACTACAGATTACGAGTCTGGCGCGCTACCGACTGAGCCACCCCCGCCCCTGTGAAAGATCAAAGTGCCACGTTTATTTAGTACATTAGATTCTAAAACGATTATTTTTCATAATTTTGAATATTATACAACAGAGCTTCCTCTTTCATCATTAATCTCATTCTCACAAAAACAATAATATCGTTGCGAATTAAATGGACGAAACTGAGCATGAATTCAAATAAATAGTATATAACAATGATAATTCTAAAACAATTTAATTTATTACAAAAGTATGGATGAAATCATTTATACAAACTAAATTCAACCAGCGCTTATCATACATGTGAACAAACCTACAATCCATCGAGAATCTTACAAACAACTAAATGTAATTATATATCAAGTGATGAACTTCTTTTACAGAAAAGTTAAGACCAGCTCTGTCTATTCGACTAATATATTACCTCTTCGTTTTGGTTGCCATGTCTCTTCTATAACCTTCACTTCAGCATAAACAATCCTTTGTCTTTTCTGACTAGTTTTACTAACAAAATTCTACATAACTCTTGTAACATCCGGCGCACTCACCACATAAAACATTCTGGAATATCTTATCGTGTAAAAACTTAGACTAACTACGTTTCCTTTTTGCACTCCACCTCCGCTTCGTAACACAACTTTTATTCCTTATTCTTTTCAATCAAATGGGCGGGGGTGGCTCAATCGGTAGCGCGCCAGGCTCGTAATCTGCAGTTCCCAGGTTCGAGTCCCAGCTGGGTCAGCGTTGAGATTTATCTCCGCAAAATTCCCAGCCCTGCCCACGGTCAGTAGGGGACACCGATGGGCTTGGAAAGGCCGCCGTCCGTCGGATGGGACGTTAAGCCGGGGCCCCGTGTGTGGGAGAGTCATACCCTGTGCACGTTAAAGAACACTCTTAATGGCCTTGACGGGAGGCTACCATCTGTCTCCCAACAGCTGTTCCAGTGGATCCCCTCCCCTAACCTTCTCTGAGCCTTCGGGGTCCATGTGACCTGGCCATTTAACCCATGGTGTGCAAAAAAGTGCCGCTCAGAGGTAAAACAACCCAACCCTTTTCAATCAAATCGTTTGATGTCGTTGGTAACGTAATTCTCACGATGAAGCATACTCGAGCGTTCATGACAATTTATCATAAATTCATTGTAGCACGTTCATTTGTCGTAACAATATTAATTTTAACCTCCATGAAGCGAAATAAATAAATAAAATTATTCCAATCTTTCCTGAGTGAACGAATATTGTAATGTAAAATCTTTATTAATATATTCCTCCCATCCGCTTGATACCATGTTTTAACACTCTTAATATCATCACAATATCCGTCCACATCAGCATCATTAAAACAATTCAAAAGGTTATCTGTCATCAAAAATCAAACAAAAATATATGAATAATAAAAGGAATTTCGTTTTGCTCCCAGTTCAACCAAGTCCTGTGAGCTCTTGATTACCACTATCTTATCATCCATCCTCATGAGTATTTTATTATTTTTAAATCAAACATATTTGTACATCCCATCTCTAACCGCTGTCCCGTGGCCGAGTGGTTAGCACGCTTGGCTATTTGACCTAAGGGACCTGGGTTCGAGTCCCGGGTAAGGCATGGACGTTCGTGTTGTTTTTCTGCTGAGGTTCTGCCATCCTCTCAGACCTTCTACTATGGCATATAAACTGACAGGCTCCTGTCAGACCTCTGTGGCAAGCAGCTGCTTGAGGGGGCATTTATTTATCTCTAACCAGATATCTCTTCTGCCAAAACAAATTTTTATTCATTTGGGTCAAATTTTCGTTTATGTAAATTGGCATGTTAGGCAGGAAATAGAGAACCACTCATTAATCGCACCTTTTCTTTTTAATCCAAGTTTCTTTTTATCTCCTATTCTTAAACTCTACCAGCATTACAGAGATTTTGTCTTACGAATGATTGTTTTTCACGTCACGTGACAACGAAGGTTGCCAGATCACTAATTTCTAAAAAAATCGCTGCCAGATATTTTTTCTGAATTCTGTAATCAACCATAGTGTTCGGATATTTTTTTGAGCGACTGTAGGTGGTCATATTATTTTGATACTAGATCGTGTGGGCTCACTCATGGAAATATTGAGCGTGTGCAGTTACCGTTCACAGCAAACTAGAGCGTGTGCAGTGACTGCACACGCTCCAGTTTGCTGTGAACGGTAACTGGAGCGTGTACAGTTGCTGTACACGCTCCAGATATTTTTCCTGAATTCTGTAATCACGTGACACGAAGGTTGCCAGATCACTAATTTCTAAAAAAAAATCGTTGCCAGATATTTTTTCTGAATTCTGTAATCAACCATAGTATTCGGATATTTTTTTGAGCGACTGTACCACCCGGCTCAAGAAAATTTTTCTTCTGCACATATGTGTTACTTAAACTGCTTAATAGTGATTAAATAATTAGTAAAATAGTTTCTGTTATTTTAGCCTTTTCATAAAAACTTTCATTGTAATTTACTCAATCCCACGTTATCTATAAAAAAAAATCCATTAATTGAATATTTCGAAAAATTTTCATTTTAATTTAGTCGTTAAATTCAGTTCTTATAATATTAGTTTATATTAGTCAGCCAATAGTATGACAAGCTTTTAGGTTCCCTAAATTAACATTATACGTGTATTTCCTTTGCACATCTCGTAATTTAAATGACAGCTACAGCTGGATTCGAAAACGAAATTCCCTGTCTTCGTAATACACCCCGTGCTCAGAGTTTCATGTGACTGCGTTGGCAATAACTATAAATAATTGAATTAAATGGAGCTGGCTGCAGCAAGCGCTTGGAAGGATAACTGATTGGAGTAATGGAGTCAATGGCTGGAAGGAAGAGATGATCATCATCAGAGGGGAAAGGCATCTGCAGGAGAAAGCTGCAAGGACAATTGCAAACGGAGCGTCTCTGATCTTCCAGCTAAACTGCAGAAGACTCTTGATGATGAATTATGCCAATTGGAGGAGACAAGAGTCGAGCTGAGGTAATTATAGAAGTATTCGATTCTGGCTTTTTCTTAACGGAAGAGATATGCGGAACATTTTGTGAAGTTGTAATGTAGTTAATATGTGTATAATATAAATAGTTAATATGTTTAAATCGTTCGAATCCACATATTTCGCAGAAAATTAAATTTAAGTGGCTATTAGAAGTTTCAGTTCAACATGACTCGATCTCACAGCTTATTGTAAAATGCAACCGGAAAACGGTATGTTGGTTGAAGATTACGTTATGGGCATCAGGGAATATAAGGTTTAACAAATATATATGTCGATTGTGAAATAGACGTTATTATAATTGTTAATATCCAATATTCAGCCATAAATGGACTAATATATCCAGTCATAAATGAACTAATACTATATCCAGTTATAAATGGACTAATATATTTGGTCATAAATGAACTAATACTATATCCAGTTATAAATGGACTAATATATCCAGTCATAAATGAACTAATACTATATCCAGTTATAAATGGACTACTATAGCCAGTCATAAATGAACTAATACTATTTCCAGTTATAAATGGACTAATATATTTGGTCATAAATGAACTAATACTATATCCAGTTATAAACGGACTAATATATTTGGTCATAAATGAACTAATACTATTTCCAGTTATAAATGGACTAATATATTTGGTCATTAATGAACTAATACTATGTCCAGTTATAAATGGACTAATATTTTTGGTCATAAATGAACTAATACTATATCCAGTTATAAATGGACTAATATATTTGGTCATAAATGAACTAATACTATATCCAGTTATAAATGGACTAATATATTTGGTCATAAATGAACTAATACTATATCCAGTTATAAATGGACTACTATAGCCAGTCATAAATGAACTAATACTATTTCCAGTTATAAATGGACTAATATAGCCAGTCATAAATGAACTAATACTATTTCCAGTTATAAATGGACTAATATATTTGGTCATAAATGAACTAATACTATATCCAGTTATAAATGGACTAATATATTTGGTCATAAATGAACTAATACTATATCCAGTTATAAATGGACTAATATATTTGGTCATAAATGAACTAATACTATATCCAGTTATAAATGGACTAATATATTTGGTCATAAATGAACTAATACTATATCCAGTTATAAATGAACTAATATATTTGGTCATAAATGAACTAATACTATATCCAGTTATAAATGGACTAATATATTTGGTCATAAATGAACTAATACTATATCCAGTTTAAATGGACTAATATATTTGGTCATAAATGAACTAATACTATATCCAGTTATAAATGGACTAATATATTTGGTCATAAATGAACTAATACTATATCCAGTTATAAATGGACTAATATATTTGGTCATAAATGATCTAATACTATATCCAGTTATAAATGGACTAATGTATTTGGTCATAAATGAACTAATACTATATCCAGTTATAAATGGACTAATATAGCCAGTCATAAATGAACTAATACTATTTCCAGTTATAAATGGACTAATATATTTGGTCATAAATGAACTAATACTATATCCAGTTATAAATGGACTAATATATTTGGTCATAAATGAACTAATACTATATCCAGTTATAAATGGACTAATACTATATCCAGTTATAAATGGACTAATATATTTGGTCATAAATGGACTAATATATTTGGTCATAAATGGACTAATATATTTGGTCATAAATGAACTAATACTATATCCAGTTATAAATGGACTAATATATTTGGTCATAAATGAACTAATACTATATCCAGTTATAAATGAACTAATATATTTGGTCATAAATGAACTAATACTATATCCAGTTATAAATGGACTAATATATTTGGTCATAAATGAACTAATACTATATCCAGTTATAAATGGACTAATATATTTGGTCATAAATGAACTAATACTATATCCAGTTATAAATGAACTAATATATTTGGTCATAAATGAACTAATACTATATCCAGTTATAAATGGACTAATATATTTGGTCATAAATGATCTAATACTATATCCAGTTATAAATGGACTAATGTATTTGGTCATAAATGAACTAATACTATATCCAGTTATAAATGGACTAATATAGCCAGTCATAAATGAACTAATACTATTTCCAGTTATAAATGGACTAATATATTTGGTCATAAATGAACTAATACTATATCCAGTTATAAATGGACTAATATATTTGGTCATAAATGAACTAATACTATATCCAGTTATAAATGGACTAATACTATATCCAGTTATAAATGGACTAATATATTTGGTCATAAATGGACTAATATATTTGGTCATAAATGGACTAATATATTTGGTCATAAATGGACTAATATATTTGGTCATAAATGAACTAATACTATATCCAGTTATAAATGGACTAATATATTTGGTCATAAATGAACTAATACTATATCCAGTTATAAATGAACTAATATATTTGGTCATAAATGAACTAATACTATATCCAGTTATAAATGGACTAATATATTTGGTCATAAATGAACTAATACTATATCCAGTTATAAATGGACTAATATATTTGGTCATAAATGAACTAATACTATATCCAGTTATAAATGAACTAATATATTTGGTCATAAATGAACTAATACTATATCCAGTTATAAATGGACTAATATATTTGGTCATAAATGAACTAATACTATATCCAGTTTAAATGGACTAATATATTTGGTCATAAATGAACTAATACTATATCCAGTTATAAATGGACTAATATATTTGGTCATAAATGAACTAATACTATTTCCAGTTATAAATGGACTAATATATTTGGTCATAAATGAACTAATACTATATCCAATTATAAATTCACTAACATATCCAATCATAAATGAACTAATACTATATCCAGTTATAAATGGACTAATATAGCCAGTCATAAATGAACTAATACTATTTCCAGTTATAAATGGACTAATATATTTGGTCATAAATGAACTAATACTATATCCAGTTATAAATGGACTAATATATCCAATCATAAATGAACTAATACTATATCCAGTTATAAATGGACTAATATAGCCAGTCATAAATGAACTAATACTATTTCCAGTTATAAATGAACTAATATATTTGGTCATAAATGAACTAATATTATATCCAGTTATAAATGGACTAATATATTTGGTCATAATTGAACTAATACTATATCCAGTTATAAATGGACTAATATATTTGGTCATAAATGAACTAATACTATTTCCAGTCATAAATGGACTAATATATTTGGTCATAAATGAACTAATACTATATCCAGTTATAAATGGACTAATATATTTGGTCATAAATGAACTAATACTATATCCAATTATAAATTCACTAACATATCCAATCATAAATGAACTAATACTATATCCAGTTATAAATGGACTAATATATTTGGTCATAAATGAACTAATACTATATCCAGTTATAAATGGACTAATATATTTGTCATAAATGAACTAATACTATATCCAGTTATAAATGGACTAATATATTTGGTCATAAATGAAATAATACTATATCCAATTATAAATGGACTAACATATCCAATCATAAATGAACTAATACTATATCCAGTTATAAATGGATTAATATATTTGGTCATAAATGAACTAATACTATATCCAGTTATAAATGGACTAATATATTTGGTCATAAATTAACTAATACTATATCCAATTATAAATGGACTAATATATCCAGTCATAAATGAACTAATACTATATCCAGTTATAAATGGACTAATATATTTGGTCATAAATGAACTAATACTATATCCAGTTATAAATGGACTAATATATCCAATCATAAATGAACTAATACTATATCCAGTTATAAATGGACTAATATATTTGGTCATAAATGAACTAATACTATATCCAGTTATAAATGGACTAATATATTTGGTCATAAATGAACTAATACTATATCCAGTTATAAATGGACTAATATATTTGGTCATAAATGAACTAATACTATATCCAGTTATAAATGAACTAATATATTTGGTCATAAATGAACTGATACTATATCCAGTTATAAATGGACTAATATATTTGGTCATAAATGAACTAATACTATATCCAGTTTAAATGGACTAATATATTTGGTCATAAATGAACTAATACTATATCCAGTTATAAATGGACTAATATATTTGGTCATAAATGAACTAATACTATATCCAGTTATAAATGGACTAATATATTTGGTCATAAATGAACTAATACTACATCCAGTTATAAATGGACTAATATAGCCAGTCATAAATGAACTAATACTATTTCCAGTTATAAATGAACTAATATATTTGGTCATAAATGAACTAATACTATATCCAGTTATAAATGGACTAATATACCCAGTCATAAATAAATTAATACTATATCCAGTTATAAATGGACTAATATATCCAGTCATAAATGAACTAATACTATATCCAATTATAAATGGACTAATATACCCAGTCATAAATAAATTAATACTATATCCAGTTATAAATGGACTAATATATCCAGTCATAAATGAATTAATACTTATTACTAATGTACAGATTAGAATCCTACCTTTGAAATTTACAGGACACCTTTATTTTGATCGTTCCATGTCACTTTTTTTTATCCCTCTTTATGTTCAGTCTTGTTCTTATATTTACGAATGTGTAACACTAAAAAATGCAATTCAATCACTTTGTTTCACGTGACATGAGAAACCAAAAAGAAATATTGTTGACAATATTATATTTTCTGATAACGTTAACATAATTACTTTGTTGATAAAAATTACTCTGAAAGGCTTTTGCAGTCTTTTAATGCATTAAAAGAGAGCTTTGAACATTCCTTTGCTGAGAGGGTTCGCTCAGCCGGAAGAGCACCAGGCTCGTGATCTGCAGTTCCAAGGTTCGAGCCACTTCGAGAATTTTATCCTCTAACCGGTTCTTCCGTTCTGCCCTCGGAGAGAATGGGGGTACCGATGGGATCGTTGGGCCAAACTGATGTAAATAGGAATCATCTGAACAGTTACTCATCATGTTATACATCATGAACAGATGTTATACATCATGAACAGTTACCGTTCACAGCAAACTGGAGCGTGGCAGTTGTTGCACACGCTCCAGTTTGCTGTGAACGGTAACTGCACACGCTCAATATTTCCGTGAGTGAGCCCACACGATCCAAGTCTTTGTGAGCTCATACGATCCAATTAGTGATCTGGCAACCTTCGTGTCACGTGATTACAGAATTCAGGAAAAATATCTGGAGCGTGTACAGCAACTGTACACGCTCCAGTTACCGTTCACAGCAAACTGGAACGTGTGCAGTTACTGCACACGCTCCAGTTACCGTTCACAGCAAACTGCACACGTTGCAGTTTGCTGTGAACGGTAACTGCACACGCTCAATATTTCTGTGAGTGAGCCCACACGATCTAGTATCAAAATAATATGACCACCTACAGTCGCTCAAAAAAATATCCGAACACTATGGTTGATATCAAAGATTTTGAAATAGTTTGCTGAAACCTATATCGTCGGTTTGTAACTTGTTTGCTCAGATTTACATTAAAGATTAGAATTGGTGGCTCTGAAACAAGCCCTGATCTGAACAAGCAAAGAAGAACATAAAACTAGAACTCATATCGCCTCTGGCGCATATGAGAATCTCGTTTTCAAAGAGAATGAAGATTTTCCTTTGCCTACTGTTTCATCTCTTAAAAGTTTTAAATTCTGTTAGCGGATGATGGAGAAAAATAAAAATAATATTTTATTAGTAATTATATAACATAAAAGTATTCGTCTTTTAATTCTTAAACCTAAAAAGTTGTATTTCCCACACCTCTCTCAGAAAAGTGGTTAGATTATTGCTGTTAGTAGAATCTCTCTTAAAAACTACCACTGATTTTTAAAATTTCTTTTCTATACATTTTATTTTTAAAATTCTTTAACAGTTCTTCCGTTTCATTTTAAGTCATCTGTAAAGATATATATTAAAACTACTAAATATTTGAAAAATGCGAATACAATATTTTATTAGTGTCAACCAAACTAAAAAAGAGTTTTCTAATTATCAGTTTCATTGTTTCCAATGGAGACATAATGACGTTCACATTTAACAGCCAAAATTTCTGTTATTTTGCACTTTGGGTTATTCTGGAAATATAAGTTTCAGTTAAGGCTACGTCCTTTCCCAGTTAATGGGCTTCGCTGCAGTACGCCTCGATAGTCGTTTCGCCATCCATATTATAAAAAAACATCAAAAGGAAATAAAGTATATAAATCTTGGATTGTTTCATATAATGCCGTGGGCTGTATCTTAGAAATGCGAAAATTGGTAGGAATGCAAAAAAAAACGCTTCAGATGCTTCCTGCTGATGACGGCCATTTTAATTTTTTTTTTTTTTGTGATCGTCAATTTATACATCTCAAGGCCCTCATTGATTTCAACAATTATCCGACTGCCGCATTATAAAAAAAGCCCCAGAAGAATATAAATCATTTGTTTTTTGGGGTTTTTTTTATATAATGTAGCCGGCGATTTTCTCAGAAATCTGAATTGGTCCGAAGCCCGTTACTGGGAAAGGACGTAGCCTAAACTGGAACCTACAGTTTCCAAAGGAACCAAAGTGCGCCAAGCTCGTAATCTGTTAGTTTCCAGGTTCGAGTCCCGCCTTGGCCCCCGTTGAGATTTATCTCCGCAAAACTCTCCGCCCTGCCCTCGGTCAGTAGGGGAACCGATGGGCTGGAAAGGCCGCCGTCCGTCAGATGGAAAGTTAAGCCGCGGTTTCGTATGTAGTAGAGGCATAGCATGTTCACGTTAAAGGAACGCTGAATAGCCTTGACGTTAGTTGACCATCTCTTTCTTAAAAGCTGTTCCAGCGGGTTCCCTTATCCGAAATTTCTCTGAACCTTCGGGATTCTTGTAACCTGGCTCAATGTGTGTAAAAAGTGCCGCTCAGAAGTGGGCCAAGCCTCCTTTGATATGCAGCGCAGGAACTTTTTTTTATTTTTTTTTTATTTGCGACATATAGGACAGAGAAGAATTCTAGAAGCTACTCGTAGCTTTTACAGGCCTTCTCATACAAGGACATGCCCTACTAAGACCGAAGTCACTGCTGACCACTGCCTTAGTTAGAGCTAACACAACACACAAAGTTTGCCTTGCTGGAACAGTCGCTAGCTGCCTAACCACTATGCCAGTTAAGGCTGATTGCATCTACTTGCATCGCTTTTCTGTTGGCACTATGATTTCAAATGAATATAAACTTCCAACTTAAGAGTGGAAAACGACCTTTGGTAAAAAGAAAAGTTTTAATCTGACCTAAGGGATTCGCAGTCCTCTTCCTTCCATTGATAATGACTATTCACGATATCGTATACGAATCACAGAGCAAGGAAGTGCTAATGACTTGATAGGGGGGGGGAGGAAGTGCTGCTTAGGAGAGTTGCTTTGTTATCAGAATTGATTAACTACCAACATCAACGATTCATTTATTAAACAAATGTGAGAAAGAGATTCAACTCTCAATAAAGGGAATTTAAGCCAACTTTTCTGAGGAATTCGAGACAAAAGCTTCTTATTCTAATTACTCTTTTTTTTCCGAATCGTCATGTAATCTAAATGAAGTGCACGGCCAACAACCGAAAGACCGATGATTTTTCCTCTTAACATTATCATCGTTCATATTGGATTTGATTTCGATGCGCGAAAGGTCATTTAGAGTTTCGGCCTACAAAAAAGCAAACCTGAATGATTCGGCCTTTTTGCAACTTAATCTGCTAATGCAGAAGATGAGATTCATTAGCAATAGATGCAGTCAAATAACGGTAGAAACAGATTTTTAACACCCTTCGGTTAGCCACTTAGAAAGCTGTTTGAACGGTATAAAAAGTGACGTTGGAAGGTCATGACAAACCTTGGTGGATGAAATTTATTTTAGCGGTCCCTTCCTTAATTTTATTTTAGGAAAAAAGAGAATATTTTTTATTAAATAGAAATAATTTTGTTATTTAATTAATTTAATTCCATAGAGTGTTGAATTGTTTTTCCGCTGAGCGGCACTTCTTTTGCCCACAATGGGCTAAATGGCTAACTCAGAAGGACCCGATGAATTCAAAGAAAGTTGGGGGAAGTTAATAAAAAAGAATTCAGAGAAAGTTGGGGGAAGTTAATAAAAAATCAGAGAAGGTTGGGGGAATTCAATAAAAAAAAGGAAACCATAGAAGATTGGGGGAAGTCAATAAAAAAAGAATTCAGAGAAGGTTGGGGGAAGTCAATAAAAATCAGAGAAGGTTGGGGGAATTCAATAAAAAAATCCCGATAGAGAAGGTTGGGGGAAGTCAATAAAAAGAATTCAGAGACGGTTGGGGGAGTCGACCCACTGGACAACTCTTAAGATATAGATTATGCCTCCCGTCAAGGCCATCCAACATGTTTTTAACGTGCACAGGTTTAGCTTTCCTGCACACTGTGCCACGGCTTGACGCTCTATCGGACGGACGTCGGCTTTTCCAAGTCTATCAGTGTCCTCTGTCTGACTGAGGTCAAAGTGGGGGTTTAGAGGAAATAAATGTCAACGCTGGCACACTTGGAACTCGAACCTGGGAAAGTCGAACTGGAAGTTTGGGAAAATGAAAATATGAATATTTTGTTAATACCTATGCAGCAGAAAAACATTTTTCATTTATCTTTTACAGGAAAAAAACTGCGTCCTCCCCCCCTCCTGAAGATGAGTTGACAAAGCATTGCTGCCAATGTAAACATCGTGACCTTCCCATTTCCACCAACAAAATTTCAAATTTCTAGCCTAAATAAATTGCAACATTCGTTCAGGGTTTTGTCTTTTTAATTTTTTCCCATTGGTAGATTTTAAATGCAAGGCCTAATATTTTACCAATATCTTTTCCACTATCCAAATCCACTATAGGACACCGATGGGCTTCGAAAGGCCACCATCCGTCAGATGGGACGTTAATCTGTGGCCCCGTGTGCGGGAGAGCCATACCCTGTGCACGTTAAAGAACATGCTGGATGGCCTTAACGGGAGGTTACCATCTGTCTCCCAACAGCTGCTCATTGGGTTCCCTCACCCAACCTTCTCTGAGCATTCGAGGTCCTTGTGACCTTGTCATTTAGCCACTGTGAGTAAAAAGATGCCACTCGGAGTAAAACAACCCACCCAAATGCAAATTACGAGCCTGGCGCACCACTAACTGAGACAATCACCACCCCATTGTGCAGGGTGCGCATAAAAATAACCTTACATTCAGTTGAAAACGCTTCTAAAAAAAATTGCCAAACACGAGGCTATGTTTTAACTGAATCACTGTAACCATGATAGCTAAGCCCCTAAATATGATCGTGACTCTCTGCCATCTTAAAATCATCAGCTCATTACAAAGTGGAGAGTACACAGTAATTGCACATGCTTTCTTATAAACTTAAGCGTGTGCAGTCACTGCACGCGATTCAATTTATTTCTGTTTTCGTTAATCTGAAGTTCGGAAAACGGGTTGGGTTGTTTTACCTCTGAGCGGCACTTTTTTTGCACACCATGGGCTAAATGGCCAGGTCACAAGGACCCCGATGGCTCAAAGAAGGTTGGGGGAAGGGGACCCACTGGAACAGCTGTTGGGAGACAGAGGGTAGCCCCCGTCAAGGCCATCCAGCGTGTTCTTTAACGTGCACAGGGTATGGCTCTCCCGCACACGGGGGCCACGGCTTAACGTCCCATCCGACGGATGGCGGCCTTTCCAAGCCCATCGGTGTCCCCTACTGACCGTGGGCAGGGCGGGGAATTTTGCGGAGATAAATCTCAACGGTGACCCAGCTGGGACTCGAACCTGGGAACTACAGATTACGAGCCTGGCGCGATACCGACTGAGCCACCCCCGCCCCTCGGAAAACGGAGTTAGCTCGACACCTCGGTGATTTGTTTCAATAGGGCAGAATGTTTGCTGATGATAATAACCTTGCAACTATTTCCTATGTGGCCGCACTCTTAGTCACGCTGACGGAAAGTTTCTCAAGTTGACGTGATACGAAATTCGTGAAGGAGGAATAACTGCCGACAACTTCTACTCTTAACTGATTTGAACAATTCCTTTCCTTCTGATCTGCTGATGTGGACATTCTCTTCGATATCAAAGATCTGTGGATTGTTGGCGGCAATGAAAACCGAAGCCACCAAATACGAAATGAATTCATTTCTGTTAATGAAGCCTAGCCTGTAAATGGTAGCTAGGCGTAAACTGGAAGGAGAGCTGTGTACCAATCCCTAGTGATGATGCACAGAACCGGCCAGGTCTAGCACCTAATGTCCGACCCCGCCTTCTCGTGGTGCAGGCCGTTAGTACCTTTCAAAAGAGATATTCTCTTTTGGAAGGGAACGGAAGGGGAGGGCTGCCAGTTCAGTATGGCCTACTGATCTGGTCATCTATGGCCACTTTTTTCTTTTTTTTTTCAACCCTGCTGAGGAGTGGTCAACTTCACAGGGTCCTGGTTCTAACCATTTATACCTACTAGACTGGACTTGTTTATGGATTTGAGCTTGATTATGGATCCTGGACTTGCTGCACTGGTGGGCCTCTGTTGAGGGAGAATCTGCCACTGTGTTTTCTATTTGCTTCTGGGTTGCCAGCCCTAAGTGAACAGAGGCATGGGATACCTTATATCAGCTGGTGGATAATCCTAATCAGAGGCCATCGCAGGTACCTGAACCTTACTTAGCTAGTTGGGCATCGTCAAGCCTAAACTGGAGTAATGTGTCTCAGGCAGGCCATATGGCTCTTGAAAAAGTCCACTTGAAAAGGTGATGCCTGAAGTTCCTACCAGCATCGGTGACTTCAGCCTTTAGCGGAGGAGGAACAGGTCTTTGCCCCATGCCTGCGATCAGGGGTTTGTCTGATATTGTTGGCCCTACCAATCTCAATAAACCTAATTTCTTTAAATATCCTACTAATCATTTTCTCTCTGCAGGAATGTGGAACGTGAGGACATTACATAGAGATTATTCTCTTGATGTCCTCATGCAGGAATTCCAGCGTTATAACCTAGATATTCTAGGCTTGCAAGAGACCAGATGGACAGGTAAAGGTGAGATATTTAAAAATAACTTTAAATTTCTCTTTACAGGGAGGGAAAATGGAAAGCATCACCAAGGCGTGGGTCTGCTGCTCAGCAGACATGCTAGTGATACTCTTCTAGGATATGAGTGCATTAATGAAAGGTTTCTTACAGCAAAATTTCAGACAAGCATTAAAGTTTTGAATGTTATCTGCTGTTATGCCCCCACTGAGGATTCTGATGAGGATGAGAAGGATAGGTTTTATGGATAACTTCAGGATATTTTGAATTCTGTCAAGAAAGGAGATATTACCCTTGTTCTTGGTGACTTCAATGCCAAAGTTGGTACCGACTCTGACCTTTGGGGAGGAGTAATAGGCCCTTTTGGTATTGGTAGCTGCAATGGCAATGGGCAACGTCTCCTACAGGTAAGTAAACTCAATAGTTTCAGAATAACTAACACATATTACAAACACCGCGACATACATAAATACACATGGGTTTCACCTGATGGACTGCATAGGAATATGATTGATTATATATTAATTAACAGCAAATGGGCTAGTTCTGTTAGCAATACCAGGGCATATAGGGGAGCTGATATTGGATCTGACCATTACCTCGTTAAAAGTGTCTTGCAACTTAAACTTAAAAAGTGTTGTGCTAGGGTTAAAAAATTTACCTTTAATACTGAAGCTCTGAAAGACCCAGTTATAGCTAAAGCTTACCATGATAGGTTACTTAGTCATTATGACAGTCATGGTTTGCTTAATACTGAAGTTGAGGAAGAATGGGGCCATTTTAAACAGGTTTTTTTGGAAACTAACAGTACTCTTTTAGGGAAAAAGGAGCAGAGGAGACAGAATTATTTAAGTGATAAGGCACTTGAACTTATTTCAGAAAGAAGGAACTGCAGGAATGTCCTTAATCAGTACCCTACTAGTCCTAATAGAAAGCATTACAGAGAACTTAATAAACGTGTAAAGGATCAGTTAGCTGCTGATAAGAATCTTTGGCTTGATAGCTTGGCTGACAAAACCGAGGAAGCAGTTAGACAGCACAACAGCAGAGAGCTGTACCAGATAGTTAATGTTTTGTGTGGTAGAAAACGAACAGGCATACAGGGATTGAAGGATAAACAAGGTAAGGTTATAGAAGGTGAGGATTCTGTCATGGCTAGGTGGGCTGAGCATTTCAGTGATGTTCTAAACAATGTGGTTAGTTCTACTCCCATTGTTTGTAATGATGATAGATGCATTGGCAGTTTTAATGTTGGCCCTATAACACAATCTGAAGTTATTTTGGCTATTTCTAAACTTAAACTTCATAAATCCCCAGGGGTAGATGAAATTACTACGGAAATGCTTAGAGCTGGGAATGTTTCAGTTGCCATTTGGATGACTGAAATTTTGAATAAGTTTTATGATAAAGGCATGGTTCCTAAAGATTTTACCAGAGCTATTATTATCCCTATTTCCAAAAAAGGTGATCGCAGTTCTTGTGATAACTATAGGGGTATCAGCCTACTCTCTGTTCCAGGTAAAGTTCTTTCCATGATTGTGCTTAATAGAATTAAGAATCTGGTTGACAGGCAATTGCGTGATGAGCAATGTGGATTCAGAAGTGGTAGGGGATGTGTGGATCAGATATTTTCACTTAGGCAGATTCTTGAGAAATGTTTAGAGTTTCAGAAACCTTTGGTTGCTAGCTTTGTTGATTTCAAAAAGGCTTTCGACTCTGTTGATCGTCATAATTTGTGGTTGATTGTAAGATCATATGGTATACCAGACAAGTTAGTTAACATAATGAAAGCTCTCTATAATAACACTGAGTCATATGTGAGAGTTGGTAAGTCTTGTAGCAATTGGTTTAGCATTACTTCTGGTGTTCGACAAGGGTGCATTTTGTTTCCTTTTCTCTTTAGTTTGGTTATTGATTATGTTATGCGAAATTCACTTCAAGGGAAAGATTTTGGCCTTAAATGGACTGGAGATACGACAATTTCTGATTTAGATTGTGCTTATGAATTAGCCCTTTTGGCAAATGATGTTGATCAGATGAACTCTTTCATTCGAGCTGTTGATGAGACTGGTAGTAGAGTAGGTTTGGTTATAAACAGAGAGAAAACTAAAGTGATGAAAATTGGTCAGGCAGGTTGTGATTCAGTTAATCTGAATGGTTGCAGTCTTGAGCAGGTGTCACAGTTTAATTACCTTGGGAGCTACGTAACTGATACTGGTGATGTGCGGCATGAGATTAACAGACGAATAGGTATTGCTGCCGGGACTTTTAAGAATCTATGGAGATTGTGGAGAAATAGGCGTATACACCTAAAGACTAAAATTAGACTGTATAATAGTTTGGTTCTTTCTAGGGTTAGTTATGGTAGTGAAACTTGGACGCTGTGTAAGCAAGATAACAGGAAACTAGATGCTTTTGATTCTAGATGCTTACGCAGTATCTTGGTTATTAGGTGGTTTGACTTTGTAACTAATGATGAGGTTAGGCAAAGGAGTCTGCAACCTCCTTTAAGCAGTATATTGTGCAGAGAGAGACTCCGCTGGTTTGGCCATGTTGCCCGTATGGATAATTATAGATTGGCGAATAGGGTTATGAACAGTGTGCCTAAAGGCCTCAGAAGGAGGGGGAGACCTAGGATGCGGTGGGCAGACAATGTCAAACAGGACCTTGTTAGAATTGGTGTACAGTGGCCGGATGCAGCAGATATAGCTCAGGACAGATATGCTTGGAGAATTAAACTGCGCGGTCTGGTTGGACCTCCGTAGCGCATGGCTGCTTGAGGATGATGATGATTATGATGATGATAATGAAGCCTAGCAACTTCAATCTCATTTCTACTTCAATGACTTCTCTTGAGACATCAAGTAGAAGCTGAGGATCAAATAATTCAGAACAAGATCTAGAGACGAATCCTCGAAAGTATCTGGGAAAGAAAAAAAGTTCCTAATTTGGAAAATAAAATAAAATCGGGACTTGGAAAATGTGTTAATCTTACTTTTTAGAACGAATTTCGATGAAGGTGAGTCAAACACTTATGACCTTCCCTCGCTGCTTTGGTATGCTTTGGAACGGTTCTTATTTATTTACACTGGTTTCCATAAATTAAGGAAATTCTCTATGTTAAGTCAATGGGAAGTTAACGTCAAAGCTCTTTAACTTTTAAAATAAGTTTTTTTGTTTTGAAAAATGTGATTACAGATAAAGATCTCAATCAAATAAATTAATATCTCGATTTTCAACAATATTCGTTCAGTATTTAATATGGAATTTATTATGGAAGTTTGAATATTTAACAACAGCAATGCCAGTCTTAAGAAACTTATACAGAACTGAAGAATAGTGAAAGAATTCTTTACACAAAGTTCTAAAATACACATTTATTTTTTAAACACTTTGATACAATACTTAGTACTAAGTTTTAATTAACTTAGTAAAAAATATTGTATTAATTTCAAAAATTGACTTAAGTCAATTTTTTGTGTGGCATTGCTGTTGTTAATTGTTCAAATAACTCATTAAATACTGAACGAATATTGTTGAAAATCGAGATATTGATTTATTCGATTGAGATCTTTATCTGAAATCACATTTTTCAAAACAAAAAAACTTATTTTAGAAATTTCAGACTTTGACGTTAGCTTCCCATTGACTCAACATTGGGATTTTCCTTAATTTATGGAAACCAGAGCATTTTAGTACCTTTATCTTAAAGGAAAGTTTGTTTTGGAGTCACTTTAATCAAGCTTGAAAACTTTACAAAGTCTCGGAACTTATTTTTCTCTTTCACTCTACAAAAACTCTTTTGCACATTGAAACACAGAGACTAAAGCTCGCCTTTTAAATTTGATAATGACTCTTAATTTACTCACTGATTTAAAAGTAAGCAGTGCTATACGTTTCTTTAACTGATATTGGGTACGTATACTTTACTGTTACGTATGTAAAGGTAACACAATGGGTTCAGCATACGATGCATGATTGCAATAATTAACTTAATAAGAATAAAATTTCCCCTACTAAAAAAGAAAGATTTATTTGTTATACCTCTGAGCAATGCTTTTTTCGCTCACAGTGACTAAATGGTGAAGTTACAAAGATCCCAAAAACTCAAAGAAGATGGGGAAAAGGCTTGGGTTGGGCAATTTTACCTCTTAGCGGTACTTTTTTTGCATGCAATGGACTAAATGTCCAGGTCACAAGGATCTCGAGGGTTCAGAGAAAGATGGGGAGGGAGGAGATAGGTGTTAGAAAACAGATGGTCGCCTCTCGTCAAGGCCATTCAGCGTGTTCTTTAACGTGCACAGGGTATGTCTCTCCCCGTACACGAGGCCACGGCTTAACGTCCCATCCGACGGACGACGACCTTTTCAAGCCCATCGGTTTCCCCTACTAACAGTGGGCAGTGAGGGGAGTTTTCCGGAGAAAAACCTCGACACTGAACCAGCTAGGACTCGAACCTGGGAACTGAAGATTACGAGGCTGACGCGCTACCGATTGAGCAATCCCCGCCCATGGGGAAAGTAGACACATGGACAGTTGTTAAAAACAGATGGAAACACTGAATGTCCACAGGCAGAAGTGTAATCTTTTCTTTAGCGTACAGTCGCTCAAAAAAGTATCCGAACACTATGGTTGATTACAGAATTCAGAAAAAATAACTGGCAACGATTTTTTTAGAAATTAGTGATCTGGCAACCTTCGCGTCACGATATTTTTTCTGAATTCTGTAATCAACCATAGTGTTCGGATACTTTTTTGAGCGACTGTACACAGGGTATATGGCCTCGTGCAGACGAATGCCAAAGAATGGGACGTTAAAGCCTCATAAAGCCACAGCTTTAACGTCCCATTCTTTGGTTGGTGGATTTTCCAACCTCCATCGATGTTCTCTTTTTTCAACGCGGGAAAAATGGAGTTAACATTTTTAATATTCAAAACAAATACTGATTTTCAAAGAATTATTTTTAATATTTATGCTGGTAGGTATAATTTATCAAGAAATAAAATAAACTAATGTTTTAACGTAACATTAAAGAAAAAAAATTGAAAAGTATCCTGTGATTCATGTTTTCTAAAAGTTTTAAAAAATATCACAGAGTAATGATATAAATATAAGATGTATTATAAATTAAAAGATCGAATTCTACAATAGAGTCTGTCACGTGGAATGGAACCATTGCTAGTTTCAACTCCAATGTGAGCATCGCAGAAATCAAAATGCATCGAGGAGGAGGCATCGCCACAAGTTTAAACACTACTAAAATGATTTCTATGGCAGAATGGTAACAACGGAAAGCATAATTTCTAAAATCATTCAATGAATAACTGGCACCTGACTTGATTAAATGTAGAGACGTATAAACTCTAACCACCAATCCGGCCTGTAGTCAAGGCCACTGTACATCGCTTCTGTTGCATTACTCCGGTGCATTACGAGGAATACACCTATACAGGCGAATCTATTTCCATGACAGCGACTAAGTGTTACCTTTCACCATAATACAGT
The DNA here is from genome assembly GCA_038380435.1 of Ryuthela nishihirai. Taxonomy (NCBI): domain Eukaryota; kingdom Metazoa; phylum Arthropoda; class Arachnida; order Araneae; family Heptathelidae; genus Ryuthela; species Ryuthela nishihirai. The sequence goes on from JAWZYU010000012.1 coordinate 56,456,219, forward strand.
TAAATATGAAAAAGATTTAAGGCAGCGGTGTCCAGTCTTTGCTATCTTTGCTACTTCTACTCTGCATCTTTTCTATTTTTATTTCCTATCTATGCTATTTCTGCTTGCCACCTTTCCTATTCCTATTTCCCACCTTTGCTATTTCTATTTCCTCTCTTTGTCACCTTGCTGTTTCTATTTGCATTTTTTGCTATTTCTATTTGCTATATCTGCTATTTCTGCTTCCCATCTTCCCTGTTTCTATTTTCCATCTTTGCTATTTCTACTTCCCATCTTCCCTATTCCTATTTTCCATCTTTGCTATTTCTATTTACTCTCTTTGATATTCCTATTTTCCCTCTTTGCCATTTCTGTTTTCTCTCTTTGTTATTATTGGGGCGGGGGTGGCTCAGTCGGTAGCGCGCCAGGCTCGTAATCTGTAGTTCCCAGGTTCGAGTCCCAGCTGGGTCAGCGTTGAGATTTATCTCCGCAAAATTCCCCGCCCTGCCCACGGTAAGTAGGGGACACCGATGGGCTTAGAAAGGCCGCCGTCCGTCGGATGGGACGTTAAGCCGTGAACCCGTGTGCGGGAGAGACATACCCTGTGCACGTTAAAGAACACGCTGGATGGTCTTGACGGGAGGCTACCATCTGTCTCCCAACAGCTGTTCCAGTGGGTCCCCTCCCCCAACCTTCTCTGAGCCTTTGGGGTCCATGTGACCTGTCCATTTAGCCCATGGTGTGCAAAAAAGTGCCGCTCAGAGGTAAAACAATCCAATCCAATCTCTTTGTTATTTCTATTTGTCATCTTTGCTATTTCTATTTTCTCTCTTTGCTATTCCTATTTGCTATTTCTATTTTCTCTCTTTGCTATTCCATTTGCCCTCTTTGCTATTTCCACTTGTCATCTTCCCTATTCCTATTTGCCATCTTTGCTATTTCTATTTGCTATCTTTGTTATTTCTACTTCCCATCTTCTCTGTTACTATTTATCATCTTTGTTATTTCTACTTCCCATCTTCCCTATCACCGTTGCTCATTATCCGGGTCATAGATCTTATCAAATTTCCGAAATTTGGCCTCCGACATGTCCTTCAATATCAAATAGAGGTCAAACCTTTATCGACGACTGCTAGAAAATGAAAATTGGTAACTATGGGTGTTTTGGGTTGAAGACCTGGGAAACGTTATGAAATTTTGGACCCCGATGGTCTTTCGAGGTCAGAAGTCAAATTCAGATCTACTGTTGCTAGAGAGCTAAATATTGATTCCTTGGTATATTTTGAGTCGTAGAGCTCAGAATCGTGAAATTTTGGATGCGATAGGACCTTCGAGGTCAAAGGTCAAATTTCGATGTACTCTGTGCTGGAAAGCTAAAAAAATTTGACTAGGGACAGTAGAACTCAGAAATGAGAGGAATTTTCAGATCCAGTGTCGTATTGAAGGTCAAATAGAGGTCGGAATGACGAGCTGGAAATCAAGAAGTGACGAAGGCACCGATTCATTTCGAGCCCGTTATTTCTAGTACAGAATAAAACTAGACGCTCCATTACCCTCTACGAATAAATATTGGGAATTGTATAACTTAATCGGCAAAAGAGATAACGTGATAGTAATCATTTTAGCGAACCATAACCGCAACAGTCATTCATATCATTTTTGCCGCAGTCTCACATCACCTCCTTCACTTTGAAATTGTCTCTCATTTTTAATAAATTAAAAATAATTTTAATAAAAAAATAATTTTTTAATTTAATTTGATTAATGAACAAAATCGGAATTTCGTTCATTAACAATAAATATAAATAAATAAATAAATATTCCCTCAAACAGCTGCTTGCTACAGGGGCCTGACAGGACCAGTTTTTACGCCATAATCATACCATGTGAGGACGGCAGGACCTCAACAGAAAAACGACACACACTTCCATGCCTTAAAAGATGGATATAAAACTTCAGAGTGAAATGATTTAGCAAGACTATTTCGTTTCAAAATTTTCTCGACACGACTACGACAAGAGAGGTTTTATCAATGTCGGGTTCGAACCGATTGTGGTCCTGCATCCTGGGTAGATAGGACTGGATATAAGCACACTTTCGAACGGAAGGCGAACTCATAACTGCTCGGATGTCCGGTTTCGTCACCTTCAAATTTGCCAACAAAAACTGAACGGGAAGAGCGATAAATTGGCCGTTTTATATCGAGCTCCTGACATATGCTCTCTGTTTTATGTCGCCATTATCGAATTTTCTTCAAAACAGAGATTCTATCGATCCATCGCTGAATTCCAGAAGCTCCCAGTTTCAGAAATGCTCTCCTAATAGACAGCGTGACAGATAACTTCAGACAGAGGTACACGAGTTCGTTCTGTGACGCCAAAGATTCTCGTGGGCAGGGTTTGGCTCGGTCGTTACAATTGGGCTGTTTTATTGCTGAGCTGCACTTTTTTGCACACAATGAGCTAAACGGCCAGGTCACAAGGACCCCTAAGGCTCAGAGATTGTTGGGGGGAGGGGACCCACTGGACAGTTGTTTTCTGTAATGTTCACAGGGTTTCGCACACAGGCCATGGATTAACGTTCCACCTGACAGACACGGCCGTCCCAAACCCATTGGTGATGCCCATCGGTGATCTAAGCCCACCACTGAGGGCATGGCGAGGAGTTTTGTGTAGATAAATCTCAATGCTGGTCCAACTGAGACTCGAAGCTGGAGCGCTACCGACTGACCCCCCCCCCCCCCCTCTTCCACCCCAAATCGGTAGGGCGGCAGGCTCATAACCGGAGGCTCCTAAATTCCAGTCCCCTTTGAGCTTGAGTTGCTCTTTATCCGCTACTCTTGATGGCTTTCAAAAGATGCTTCCATCTGTCTCCTAACAGTTGCCCAGTGAGTCTCCTTCTCGCAACTGGTCTTTGGAGAATTTTGTGAACTGGACATTTAGCCCATTATGTGCAAAAAAAGTGCCGTTCAGGTTTAAAACAACTTAACAAAGTCCTGCTATTGTGTACATAATACCACAGGTCAGACGTAAAAAAAAAACCCGAGAACCCAGCATTGTTCCTCATCGGACCCAATTCGAAATACGTGGTAGATAATAAAATTTCGATAAAGCGTGGTAGATAACAAAATTTCAATAAAACGTGGTAGGTAATAAAATTTTAATAAAACATTATAAATAATAAAATTTCAATAAAACGTGGTAGAAAATAAAATTTCAATAAAACGTGGTAGGTAATAAAATTTCAATAAATCGTGGTAGGTAATAAAATTTTAATAAAACGTGATAAATAATAAAATTTCAATAAAACGCGGTAGATAATGAAATTTCAATAAAACGTGGTAGGAAATAAAATTTTACCAAAACGTGGTAGGTAATAAAATTTCAATTAAATGTGGTAGATAATAAAATTTCAATGAAACGTGGTAGATAATAAAATTTTATAAAACGTGGTACATAATAAAATTTCCATAAAGCGTGGTAGAAAATAAAATTTTAATAAAACGTGATAGATAATAAAATTTCAATAAAACGTAATAGATAATAAAATTTCAATAAAACGTGGTAGATAATAAAATTTTAATGAAACGTGGTAGGTAATAAAATTTCAAAAAAACGTGATAGATAATAAAGTTTCAATGAACGTGGTAGATGATAAAATTTTAATAAAACATGGTAGAAAAAAATTCAATAAAACGTGATAGATAATAAAATTTTAATAAAACGTGGTAGATAATAAATTTTCAATAAAACGTGGTAGAAAATAAAATTTCAATAAAACGTGGTAGAAAATAAAATTTCAATAAAACGTGGTAGATAATAAAAAATTTGAATATAACGTGGTAGGTAATAAAATTTCAATAAAACGTGATAAATAATAAAATTTCAATAAAACGTGGTAGGTAATAAAATTTCAATAAAACGTGGTAGATAATAAAATTTCAATAAAACGTGGTACAAAATAAAATTTCAATAAACGAGTAGATAATAAAATTTCAGGTAAACGTTGTAGAAAATAAAATTTGAATAAAACGTGATAAATAATAAAATTTCAATAAAACGTGGTAGACAATAAAATTTCAATAAAACTTGGTAAATAGTAAAATTTCAATAAAACGTGGTAGAAAATAAAATTTCCATAAAACGTGGTAGATAATAAAATTTAAATTAAACGTTGTAGAAAATAAAATTTGAATAAAACGTGGTAGATAATAAATTTTCAATAAAACGCGGTAGATAATAAAATTTCAATAAAACGTAATAGATAATAATATTTTAATAAAACGTGGTAGGTAATAAAATTTTAATAAAACGAGTTAGATAATAAAACTTCAATAAATGTGGTAGGTAATAAAATTTCAATAAAACCTGATAGATAATAAAATTTCAATAACACGTGGTAGATAATAAAATTTCAATAAAACATGGTAGGTAATAAAATTTCAATTAAAAGTGGTAGATAATAAAATTTCAATAAAACGTGGTAGATAATAAAATTTCAATAAAACGTGGTAAATAATAAAATTTCATTCAAACGTGGTAGAAAATAAAATTTCAATTAAACGTGGTAGAAAATAAAATTTCAATAAAACGTGGTAGATAATAAAATTTCAATAAAACGTGGTAGATAATAGAATTTCAATAAAATGTTAAATTAATCGAATTTCCTAAGACCTTTTTTCGAGAATAGATGAAAATTATTCTTTACTTTTCTAAGAATAAATTTTCCAGACTATGTTTCTCAAATTTACTGCCAGTGACCACTGATATATTAATTTTGGACAATTTTAAACTTTTCATTCTGTGATCATCAAACGGAAAGGAAGAAAGGAGAAATTCATTTTGAAGAATGTTTCAGAATTGCAAAAAAAACAAGATTTTTTTCTGTTTCTTCGGAATTTTTGAGGTGGATTTGTTTCGTTTCTTTGAATCTTTCATTTTGCTTGATAATTTTCTAGTTGAAATTATTAACCTTAGTATACATGAAACAAAATTATTGTTATTATAAAAAGTATTGATCGAATTCTCTTTTGCCTTGTATACTAACGACACACTTGGCAATTCGCAGAAATATTTCATTTCTTGCTGCCAGATTGCAGAATTCAATAAAGAACTTCTTTGAAGCAATATTTCAGGAGATCGATTTTGCGGCCATCAAACTGAAGAAATACGAACCCTAGAATCGATTGCAGCTGAAAGATTTCCATTGCAAACACAGCTTACTCCACAACACTTTTATAAAGACTTATTTGTCTCATTTTTAAAGATATCTAAATATTAAATTACTAGTAGATTTTCCCGGCGTTGTTCGGGTTCTTAACTCAATTTTGTTAAACTCTCAAAAATACAAAAAATATGACATTCCTCACATTACTCTTTCATTTGACATACTTAAGTAAATGTCAAATGGGATGTTAAGATTAAGACCCGTGTGCGAGAGAGCCGTATTCTGTACACGTTAAAGAACATGGTGGATACCACCTGTCTCCAAACAGCTGTCAATTCACCGGGGTCAATTTATCGCAGCGTCAATTCATCATGACGTTAATGCATCGCAGCGTCAATTCATTGTAGCATCAATTCATCACAGTGTTTGAGCTCTGGGTTATTGGCTTTCTACGTCCGTGCTCAAATGGATTCTCTAGAGACAATAATTTTGATTTTGAGAGGTTAAACATGCATCAGAAGAATTTACCCCAGAAATTATTTAAAATTTAAATAACAAGAATTGCTTCAAGTCATTTAATAAAATATCCATTTTAAAAGTTTGCGTAATGATTATTTCAATACACTGGTTTACATAAATTAAGAAAAATCCATATATTAAGTCAATAGAAAGCTAACGTCAAAGCTCTATAACTTCTAAAATAAGTTTTTTGTCTTGAAAAATGTGATTACAGATAAAGATCTCAATCAAATAAATTAATATCTCGATTTTCAACAATATTCGTTCAGTATTTAATGAGTTCTGGAAGTTTGAACATTTAATAACAGCAATGCCAGTCTTAAGAAATTTATACAAAACTGTAGAACAGTGAAAGAATTCTTTACACAAAGTTCTAAAATACAAACTTATTTTATTAAACACTTTGATACAATACTTATTACTAAGTTTTAATTAACTTTTAAAGTCATTTTTTGTGGCTGGCATTGTCATCGCTAAATATTCAAACTTCCATAACTCATTAAATACTGAACGAATATTGTTGAAAATCGAGATATTGATTTATTTGATTGAGATCTTTATATGCAATCGCATTTTTCAAAACAAAAAATTTATTTTAGAAGTTACAGAGCTTTGACGTTAGCTTTCCATTGACTTAATATAGAGATTTTCCTTAATTTATGGAAACCAGTGTATTAGGCAATCATTAACGACTTTTTTAAAGATAATACTTTGTTAGATATTACAGCTACCGTACCTTTTTAAATACTGAACAAATATTGTTTAAAATCGAGATTTAAATTATCTTTAATTTACCATCGGCCACATTTTTCCATTAAATGCATATTTTAGAAGTATAGAGCTTCGAAATTAGATTCCCATTCACATAACATTGAAATTCTCTAATATTTTGGTAGTGCTGTGTATGTTGACCTATTATTAAAGAGAGTACCTAAAACGCATTACATATTTTATGCCCCCTCCATCGTGGCTGACGGTTACGTTGTTTTACCTCTAGCGACCGTCTGGCAGCTATTAGGAGACAAAAGGAAGCTCCCGTCAAGACTATCCAGCATATTTTTAATACGCAATGGACTTTATTTTTCTACCCTGTCGAGGAATGGTCAGCTACGCAGAATCCTTGTGCTGACCACAAATACCAACCTCTGAGATTGATTATGGATCCTGAATTTGCTGCACTGGTGGGATTCTGTTGAGAGAAAATCTTCCTCTTGTTTTTCTTTTTTATTTTTGGGTTGACAGCCCCAAGTGAATAGATTCACAGGATATGTTTATCAGCTGGTGGATAATCCTGAGCAGAGGTCATCGCAGGCACTTGAACTCTTTGCTTCTATTGGCATCGTCAAATTCTACATTGGAGGAAGTCTTCCAGTGTAGTTGGCTTCAGCCTTTAGTGATGGGGAATGGGTCTTTGCTCCATATCTGCGATTAGGGGGCTGTTTGATATTGTCGGCATTCCCTCTCTCAATAAACATAGTTTCTTTAAACATCCCACTAACCATTTTCTCTCCATAGGTAGTTGGAATGTGAGGACTCTGCACAGAGCTTTTTCTCTTGATGTCCTCGCACAAGAATTCCACCATTATAATTTAGATATTCTCGTTCCCTGTATCAGAAGCTTTCATTTGATGCATAGCTTGTTGTTTTCTACTCTTGCATTCTGGAGATATAGAGGAACAATCGTTTTCGTATTTCCTCTCTTTCAGAAGGGGAAGAAAGCATGGGGGTCAATTTTTATAGCCTCCCCCCCGTCATAAGCTTTTATTTGAGACAAATCATTAACTTTATCCGCTGCGTTCGAAAGTTACGGTGGAACAATAGTTTTGACAAATCAGCAAACCGACAAATGACGAGTTGAAAGCAGTGGAAAGATGGAAAAAAAAACAAACAGATGAATTATCTGTCGTGAGCATACAGAACACGAGTCTTCGCTAATATTAAACTTAGAAAATGTGTTCTCTTTCCTCTTTCGTTGCCGTCTGTCTATGTGTTCCCTTCTGGTTATCCACGTCTTCTTTTTAGATTTAGTTGCGCTATTTTACCTCTGAGCGGCACTTTTTTTGCACACAATAGGAATGGCAAGGTTACAAAGATCCCTAAAGCTCGGAGAAGGTTTGGGGAGGGACCCACTGGAACAACTGTTGAGAGAGAGAGATAGTAGCCTCCCGTCAACGCCATCCAGCGCGTTCTTTAACGTGCATAGAGTATGGCTCTCCCGAACACGGAGCCACTGCTTTACGTCTCATCTAATGGGCGGCTGTCTTTCCAAGCCCACGGGTGTCTCTTACTGACCGTGGGCAGGGCGGGGAATTTTTCGGATATAAATCTCAGCGCTGATTCTCAGCTGGGACTCGAACCTGAGAAGAGGGTAGGGACCCACTTGACAGATGTTAAGAGATAGAAGGTAGCCTTTTGTGAAGTCCATCTAGCCTGGTCTTTAACGGGAACAGGGTTTCTCCTACCCACGAAGCCACGGCTTTACGTACAGTCGCTCAAAAAAGTATCCGATCACTATGGTTGATTACAGAATTCAGAAAAAATATCTGGCAAAGATTTTTTTTTAGAAATTAGTGATCTGGCAACTTTCGTGACACGAAAGTCTCCAGTGGTGGTGGAGTGGCTCCATTCCCTCCAACCGTGGCTCCCATTCCGCTCCCAACTCTGAATCCTTGGGGTGACCCCTGTGTAGGGTAGAGCCATACCCTACACAATTTTTATAGACCCCCCCCCGTCACAAGCTTTTATTTGAGACAAATCATTAACTTTATCCGTTGCGTTCGAAAGTTACGGTGGAACAATAGTTCAATTGTGCACATTAAAGAACAGGCTGGATGGCCTTGGCGGGAGGTTACTATCTGTCTCTTAACAGCTGTCTATCTGTCCCTTCCACAACCTTTTCTGAGTCCTTTGGGTCTTTGTGACCTAGCCATTTAGCCCCTACTTTGCATGAAAGCGCCACTCAAATGTAAAGCAACCCAATTTCAGATTCTTTGTGGCTGCGGTGTCATTTAGTAGCGCGCTAGAACCGATTCCCCACTGCGCATGCACTGAGATTTTCTCAACTAACTTCCATTTCGCTGTCGGTGAGAAAGAGAACACAATGAGCTTCAAAAGACTACTTCGCGTTCCATAGGACGCTAAGTCATGACCCCGTGTGCATGAAAGCCATTCATTAAAGAACACGCAACTTTTGACTGGTCACTTCCATCCGTCTACAAAAGGCGTCCACTGGATTCTCTTTCCCGAGCGCGATCTAAACCCTTCGGATCTTTATGTCTTTGTCATCTAGCTGATGTGCGTAAAAAAAGCTGCTCAGAGCTAAAACAACCCAGCTGAACTTTGGTTTCTCTACATGGAAAATCAGTGAGAAATCTTTTCGAAATTCTTGCCAAACACTAGAAGTAAGAATCACAAAACGAATCTTACCATCCAAAATTCTCTGATTGCAAACAGCATCCAGAAACACAAATTTTCCATTGCAATTAGCATCCAGAAACACAAATCTCCGATTTCACCCATCATCCAGAAACACAAATCTCCGATTTCACCCATTATCCAGAAAAAAAAAAACCTCCAGTTTCACCCAGCATCCAGTAATACAAATCTCCGATTGCACTCATCATCAGAACACAAATCTCTGATTTCACCCATCATCCAGAAACACAAATTTCTGATTTCACCCAGCATCTAGTAAGACAAATGTCAGATTGCACTCAACATCCAGAAACTCAAATCTCCCGATTTCACCCATCATCCAGAAACACAAATCTTTGATTTCACCCAGCATCTAGTAAGACAAATGTCAGATTGCACTCAACATCCAGAAACTCAAATCTCCCGATTTCACCCAGCAACCAGAAGTACAAATCTCCGATTTCACCCATCATCTAGAAAAAAATCTCTGCTTTCACCCAGCAACCAGTAACACAAATCTCCGATTGCATTCCTCATCCAGAAATTGAAATATCCGATTTCACCCAGCATCCAGAAACGAAAATCTCCGACTTCACCCAGCATCCACGAACATATCTCCGATTTCACCCATCATCCAGAAACACAAATCTTTGATTTCACCCAGCATCTAGTAAGACAAATGTCAGATTGCACTCAACATCCAGAAACTCAAATCTCCCGATTTCACCCAGCAACCAGAAGTACAAATCTCCGATTTCACCCATCATCTAGAAAAAAATCTCTGCTTTCACCCAGCAACCAGTAACAAATCTCCGATTGCATTCCTCATCCAGAAATTAAAATATCCGATTTCACCCAGCAACCAGTAACACAAATCTCCGATTGCATTCCTCATCCAGAAATTGAAATATCCGATTTCACCCAGCATCCAGAAACGAAAATCTCCGACTTCACCCAGTATCCACGAACATATCTCCGATTTCACCCATCATCCAGAAACACAAATCTTTGATTTCACCCAGCATCTAGTAAGACAAATGTCAGGTTGCACTCAACATCCAGAAACTCAAATCTCCCGATTTCACCCAGCAACCAGAAGTACAAATCTCCGATTTCACCCATCATCTAGAAAAAAATCTCTGCTTTCACCCAGCAACAGTAACACAAATCTCCGATTGCATTCATCATCCAGAAACTCAAATCTCCCAATTCACCCAACATCCAGAAACACAAATCTCCCGATTTCATCCAGCATCCTGAAGCACAAATCTCCGATTTCATCCAGCATCCAGAAACACATTTCCAATTTCACCCTGCATTCAGAAAAACAAATCTCCGATTTCACCCATCATCCAGAAAAACAAATATACGATTTCACCCAGCATCCAGTAACACAAATTTCTGATTTTACCCTGCATCTAGTAACACAAATCTCCGATTGCACTCATCATCCAGAAACACAAATCTCTGATTTCACCCATTATCTAGAAAAACAAATTTCTGATTTCACCCATCATCCAGAAACACAAATTTCTGATTTCACCCAGCATCCAGTAACACAAATTTCTGATTTTACCCTGCATCTAATAACACAAATCTCCAATTGCACTCATCATCCAGAAATACAAATCTCTGATTTCACCCATCACCTAGAAACACAATTTTCTGATTTCACCCAGCATCTAATAACACATATCTCCAATTGCACTCATCATCCAGAAATACAAATCTCTGATTTCACCCATCACCTAGAAACACAATTTTCTGATTTCACCCAGCATCTAATAACACATATCTCCAATTGCACTCATCATCCAGAAATACAAATCTCTGATTTCACCCATCACCTAGAAACACAATTTTCTGATTTCACCCAGCATCTAATAACACATATCTCCAATTGCACTCATCATCCAGAAATACAAATCTCTGATTTCACCCATCACCTAGAAACACAATTTTCTGATTTCACCCAGCATCTAATAACACATATCTCCAATTGCACTCATCATCCAGAAATACAAATCTCTGATTTCACCCATCACCTAGAAACACAATTTTCTGATTTCACCCAGCATCTAATAACACATATCTCCAATTGCACTCATCATCCAGAAATACAAATCTCTGATTTCACCCATCACCTAGAAACACAATTTTCTGATTTCACCCAGCATCTAATAACACATATCTCCAATTGCACTCATCATCCAGAAATACAAATCTCTGATTTCACCCATCACCTAGAAACACAATTTTCTGATTTCACCCAGCATCTAATAACACATATCTCCAATTGCACTCATCATCCAGAAATACAAATCTCTGATTTCACCCATCACCTAGAAACACAATTTTCTGATTTCACCCAGCATCTAATAACACAAATCTCCGATTGCACTCATCATCCGGAAACTAAAATCTCCGATTTCTCCCAGCATTCAGAAACTCAAATTTTTTTATTTAACCCAGCATCTAGTAACACAAATTTCCGATTTCACCCAGCATCCAGAAACACAAATCTCCGATTTCACCCATCACCCAGAAACTGAAACCTCCGATTTCACCAAACATCGAATAACATATTTCCGATTTCACCCAGCACCCAGAAACTGAAACCTCCGATTTCACCAAACATCGAGAAACACATTTCCGATTTCCCCCAGCATCCAGAAACACAAATCTTCGATCTTCCTCCAGTTAAAGGGAAGTGAGGAAAATTTCTGGTTCAATGAGCTAAGAATAGCAAGAGAAATCTAGGCAGTCGAAACAGTTCTTACATTTCTCTGTCATGGATATTTTTCACAAAACAGAGACAAAAAAAAAATTGCAATTTTCGTTTTTCTCCCACCCCACTTTTCTTCCTCTTCAGTTTGCTTCACCCCAAGAACAGATGAAATTTTTGTCGACATGTCCGAGCTTGTTTGCAATCACACTTCCCTAAACTATCACGTTTCAGATTCGTCATCCTTCACGACGACGACAAAGAGTCGGCGATGCGCTCTCCTGCTTCGTCCACTCGAGAGCTCCTCCGATTGTTCTGCTCAGCCTCCATCCCCAACGATCCTGCGTCCCGACCTCTTCGTAGCTTTTTCGTTCGATCATCTATTTGGTTCCCGCGCAAACTCTGTGCAGTCATGTAAGGATCAATCAATTTTTTTATCTTCCTTGCAAACGGAATTGAATTCTTCCACTTCTCGCATCCTAAGAAAGAAGGAATTTTCTTCCTCTGCCCGAGTTTTTATTATCTTCTTCTGCTCCTTATTTTACTTTCTCGATGAGACTTTGTCACCACTTTGAGGGAAGCTTCGCAAAGCCATCCTCTACAATTTTGTTCGTTCAGGAGAAGAAGTCACTCTTTTTAGTGACATCCATCTAGCCTGGTCTAGCCAGAGAAAGTATAATCGAGAAAGATCATTTGGGAACTCGAGAAAAAATAAATCAATTACTGCAAGAAATTAAATTTCTAAATGGAAGAAAAATTCCCTTTAAATCTAACCTTTTTAATGAAAGAGTATTTGTTAAAAGAATATACTAAGCATTCATAATATGTTCTTTCGGTGAAAGTTTCATCCGTTTATATACATCACTGGAAACTATTCTTAAAATATCTCTAGATTTAATTTAAAAAAATTACCTTTTATTTCGAAACGTTTCCTGAAACCATAGCATTAATTTTTCACACCTAAAAACATAATTTCTATCCGAATCAGAACATAATTTTACCACTAATCAGAAAGATAAAACAATTTTTTTCAAGATCAAATTTCCCTCGACACGAAAGATCAAAAGATAAAAAAAGAGCCAAAATGCCATTTTTCTCAACTCACCATCTTTATCGTAGTGACTCCACACTTCCATAAACTGACTGGCCGTCAGGTTCTTCAATTCCCTGGTGTTCTTGTCCCGAAATTGCCGCATGAAATTGCTGTTTTTTCGCTCGGCCTTGCGGCTGTCTGCCATGGCGACCTTCGTCACCTTCACGGCTCCAAGAGATAACAAACTGAGACCGCAGGCCACTCACTCGATTTGTGCTCCGACTGAGGCCAGCACTCAGTTCCTAGTTCGCAGTTGGTTGGGATCGGTTGGAACACGACGTCTCTTCTTGTCAGCACAGCGGCCCTCCAATGCTCAGCGGTCCACTGCTACCGGCCCTTGCTGCCTTTCACTCGGTTACTGGTCGCCGGTCTCCTTTCCTGTGCCACTGCGCACGCGCGCTTATCGACCGAGCACACACCTGCTGCAATACCAGCAACTTGTGTGTTCCGTTGGCTCTGTGTTGACACTATAACATCTTCCAGTTCTGTCTTCTTCTGACCCTCCAGGCTGCCCAAAAATTCTTCACACTTGAAATATGGAATTTGATTTTCAAACCGCATAAATCACGCGTCTTATCCGTTTGATTCGGTGCCCTAAAGGGACCGTGGTTCTCACGCAGTTTCTGCTCCAAATGCTGCAACGTTTGTAATCCACACCTACTTCTACATATTTAATGCCACCTACTACAATGAAAAGGACGGAAATCTCCCTCGTTCAGGACATTGATCCGAGAAAATGTGAGAATTAAAATTTTTAGAAAAGAACTTTGAGAAAGAGGACGGCTAAAAAAAAAAGCTTTTTTTTCTTCTGAGGGATGCGGGAAAACCGATATCTGATCAAGCTTCGAAAAGCAAAATCGAGATAAAATGGAACTCTCAAAAATTTTTTTCTGTCCTCATAACTATGAGAGTTATTTTTGATATAAAATTTCTCGTTCTCATCTTTTCGTATACTTAAAAATATAGAATTTTAATTTCTTGATTTTTGGGCGAATGAACCTAAATATTGATCAGAATTCTGCACGAAAACTCAAAAAGTCGAACTCATTCCTCAGGTTGGACTCTCCGGTTTGGTTGTTTTTACCTCTGAACATCACTTTCTTGCCCGGAGTGAACTAAATGACCCGATCACAACGACCCCCAAGGACTCAGAACTGGTAAGGGATGAGGGTTCAATGGACAGTTATCGCATCATCCCGTCAAATCATCCACATCCCACCAGAGGATTATAAGAGGTTTAAGACTCCCGAGACAAGAGATTTCAAATCTTAACAGTTTGAGTGAGGAGGCCCGAGTCTTCCACCTTCGCATTAGACTGAATGAAACACCAAATGAATTTCTGTCAGAAATATTCACCAAATGCATATTACTAGTATACAGTCGGGTTATTTAACCTCTGAGCTGCACATTTTTGCACAAAATGGGTTAAATTGCCAGATCACAAGAACCCCGAAGGCTCAGAGGACTTTGCAGGAAGGGAACCCACTGGACAGCTGATAGGAGACAGATGGTAAGCCTCCCGTCAAGGTCATCTTGATGTTCTTTAGCATGCATAGGGTATGATTTTCCTGCCTACGGTACCGCGGCTTTACATTCCAATCGACGGACAGTGCCATTTTTAAGTCCAACGCTGTGCCCTTCCTCATCAAGAGCAGAACGCGAGTTAGGGAGGAAAATTCTGAAAGCGGGTGCAGTTGAGACTTTTATCGATGTAGACAGATTATGAGCCTGGTGCGCTTCTAACTAGCCACCCCCATCCATTCCCCAGCCACCCCCTCCCCCCTAGTACAGTGACTCGCAATCTTTTCGGAAGGAAAGCGACATCCAAAGACGGATTTCACGAAAAATAAATATTTTCCACAAATTTTTCCATCGGTGATTCAAGAAAAAATGGTAATCAATGGCGTACCCGAGGTTTTATTTTTGAGGATTTTATTGTTATATATTGCTTGAGACCGTCCTCGAAAAACACATTTTTATGCTACGAATTATTTTCACAATGTGGAAATAATGGCACAGTAAATTGCAATTAAATATTTGTGGTTTCTTTTTCCGCTATATTTCAATTTTAATTAAGTCTTAAAATTTATGAAACATCGCTGTAAAAATGTGGAATATAAACGACGTTGTTTTAGTAAATAATGTAAACTATTAGTTTTTTAGGGAACGTTATTAACCATGCCTTGTGAACTGATCACTTTAACCCGTTTTATTGACTTAAGTGCAGCTCAGAAGTAAAACAATCCCTATATTGTGCATGCTTTGGAATTGGGTTGTTTTACCTCTGAGCGGCACTTTTTTGCACACCATGGGCTAAATGGCCAGTCACAAGGACCCCGAAGGCTCAGAAAAGTTTGGGGGAGGGGACCCACTGGAACAACTGTTGGGAGACAGATGGTATCCTCTCGTCAAGACCATCCAGCGTGTTCTTTAGCGTGCGCAGGGTATAGCTCTCCAGCACACGGGGCCACTGCTTAACGTCCCATCCGACGGACGACGGCCTTTCCAAGCCCATCGGTGTCCCCTACTGACTATGGGCAGGACGGGGCACCCGAACACGGCTTAACGTCCCATCCGACGGACGGCGGCTTTTCCAAGCCCATCGGTGTCCCCTACTGACCATGGGCAGGGCGGGGCACCCGCACACGGCTTATCCGACGGTCCCATCTGACGGACGACTGCCTTTTCAAGCCCATCGGTATCTCCTACTGACCGAGGAATTTTGCGTAGATAAATCTTAACCCTGACCCAGCTGGACTCGAACCTGCAGATTCCGAGCCTGGCGCGCTACCGACTGAGTCACCCCCGCCCCTGCTTTGGAGTAAAGCCTGATATTAAATGATACACGAAAGCAACGATGCTTAGCATTTATCGAATGTGTAATATCTTCGGGAGATAGTATCTGCAAAACAAATACCTCACTGCAGTTGTTGCAATGCATTTAACATGTGTTTGAAAACGAGACAAAGACTGATAACCGAAGACTGCGTTTACCGTGAATGTTGACATCACTTAACATGTGTCATAGAGTTTATCAACTCAAGAGAAATGGAGCCAAAAAAAGATTTTTTAATTGCATTCCCATTCTTTAAAACTTTTCGTTTCTAATTCTTGCTTTCATTTCACATCCAACTTGTTCAGATCGACCTCAGCGATGATCACAATTTTTCCCTTTACAATGATAGAAAACAAATCATAAATCACGATCATCCCTCCTTGAAGTTTTTATCTCAGATGTAATTTGTTGCTCTCAGGGACGGGAATGGCTCGTAATCTACAGTCCAGGTACGAGTCCCCTTTTCGCCAGCGTTGAGATTTATCTCCGCAAATCAAAAAACTCAGCGAAACTCAGCGGAAAATCATGGGGCGCTATATCCCAAATTGTAATGGTATTGCGGACAGTCATAATGGTGATGAAACTCAGCGGAAAATCATGGGGCGCTATATTTCAAATCGTAATGGTAATGCGGAAAATCATAATGGTGATGGAATTGCATTTTCCTGCCTACGGAACCACGGCTTTACATTCCAATCGACGGACAGTGCCATTTTTAAGTCCAACGCTGTGCCCTTCCTCATCAAGAGCAGAACGCGAGTTAGGGAAGAAAATTCTGAAAGCGGGTGCAGTTGAGACTTTTATCGATGTAGACAGATTACGAACCTGGTGCGCTTCTAACAGCCACCCCCATCCATTCCCCAGCTACCTCCTCCCCCCTAGTACAGTGACTCGCAATCTTTTCGGAAGGAAAGCGACATCCAAAGACGGATTTCACGAAAAATAAATATTTTCCACAAATTTTTCCATCGGTGATTCAAGCAAAAGTGGTAATCAATGGCGTACCCGAGGTTTTATTTTTGAGGATTTTATTGTTATATATTGCTTGAGACCGTCCTCGAAAAACACATTTTTATACTACCAATTATTATCACAATGTGGAAATAATGGCACAGTAAATTGCAATTAAACATTTGTGGTTTCTTTTTCCGCTATATTTCAATTTTAATTAAGTCCTAAAATTTATGAAACATCGCTGTAAAAATGTGGAATATAAACGACGTTGTTTTAGTAAATAATGTAAAATATTAGTTTTTTAGGGAACGTTATTAACCATGCCTTGTGAACTGATCACTTTAACCAATTTTATTGACTTAAGTGCAGCTCAGAAGTAAAACAATCCCTATATTGTGCATGCTTTGGAATTGGGTTGTTTTACCTCTGAGCGGCACTTTTTTGCACACCATGGGCTAAATGGCCAGTCACAAGGACCCCGAAGGCTCAGAAAAGTTTGGGGGAGGGGACCCACTGGAACAACTGTTGGGAGACAGATGGTAGCCTCTCGTCAAGACCATCCAGCGTGTTCTTTAGCGTGCGCAGGGTATGGCTCTCTCCCGCACACGGGGCCACTGCTTAACGTCCCATCCGACGGACGGCGGCCTTTCCAAGCCCATCGGTGTCCCCTACTGACCATGAGCAGGGCGGGGAACCCGCACACGGCTTAACGTCCCATCCGACGGACGACTGCCTTTTCAAGCCCATCGGTATCTCCTACTGACCGAGGAATTTTGCGTAGATAAATCTTAACGCTGACCCAGCTGGGACTCGAACCTGCAGATTCCGAGCCTGGCGCGCTACCGACTGAGTCACCCCCGCCCCTGCTTTGGAGTAAAGCCTGATATTAAATGATACACGAAAGCAACGATGCTTAGCATTTATCGAATGTGTAATATCTTCGGGAGATAGTATCTGCAAAACAAATACCTCACTGCAGTTGTTGCAATGCATTTAACATGTGTTTGAAAACGAGACAAAGACTGATAACCGAAGACTGCGTTTACCGTGAATGTTGACATCACTTAACATGTGTCATAGAGTTTATCAACTCAAGAGAAATGGAGCCAAAAAAATATTTTTTAATTGCATTCCCATTCTTTAAAACTTTTCGTTTCTAATTCTTGCTTTCATTTCACATCCAACTTGTTCAGATCGACCTCAGCGATGATCCCCCCCCCCCATTTTTTCCCTTTACAATGATAGAAAACAAATCATAAAGCACGATCATCCCTCCCTGAAGTTTTTATCTCAGATGTAATTTGTTGCTCTGAGGGACGCCAATGGCTCGTAATCTGCAGTCCAGGTACAAGTCCTCCTTTCGCCAGCGTTGAGATTTATCTCCGCAAATCTCCTCGGTCAGTGGGGCTTAAAAAGACCACTGTTCGTCGTTAGAGTGTAAGACTAAAAAAAGGCCACTGTTCGTCGTAAGAGCGTAAGGCTTAAAAAGACAACTCTTCGTCGTAAGGACGTAAGACTTAAAAAAGGCCACTGTTCGTCGTAAGAGCGTAAGGCTTAAAAAGACAACTCGGTCGTAAGGACGTAAGGCTTAAAAAGGCTCGTCGTAAGGGCGTAAGGCTTAAAAAGGCCGCTGTTCGTCGTAAGGACGTAAGGCTTAAGAAGGCCGCTGTTCGTCGTAAGGACGTAAGGCTTAAAAAGGCCACTGTTCGTCGTAAGGACGTAAGGCTTAAAAAGGCCACTGTTCGTCGTAAGGACGTAAGGCTTAAAAAGGCCACTGTTCGTCGTAAGGACGTAAGGCTTAAAAAGGCCACTGTTCGTCGTAAGGACGTAAGGCTTAAAAAGGCCACTGTTCGTCGTAAGGACGTAAGGCTTAAGAAGACCACTGTTCGTCGTAAGGACGTAAGGCTTAAAAAGGCCACTGTTCGTCGTAAGGACGTAAGGCTTAAAAAGGCCACTGTTCGTCGTAAGGTTTAAAAAGGCCACTGTTCGTCGTATGGGCGTAAGGCTTAAAAAGGCCACTGTTCGTCGTAAGGTTTAAAAAGGCCACTGTTCGTCGTAAGAGCGTAAAGCCGTCGCTCCATGCAAGGTAGAGACCATAACCCTGTGCACGTTAAAGAACACGCTGGATGGCTTTGATGGGAGTCTACCATCCGTTACCTAACAACTGTCCATTGAATCCCCTATCCCCAACCTTCTCGGGGTCCTTGTGACCTGGCTGTTTAGCCAATTGTGTGCAAGAAATTGCCGCTCAGAGGTGGCACAACCCTCTTCCCTCCCTCCCTCCCCTCGGATCTGAAAAGATCCCCCTAAAAATGAGGGAATTTCAGTAAAAGCTGGAGTCACCGAATTCGGTACACAACTTCCCCTAGGATGATTTGGCCCCCGATGATTGTTATTTTATCCTAGACCCGGTTCCCCTTTCCGTCATGTTAAGAGGAAGATATGCCGAATTTAGTGATCCTACCTCTTATGCTCTTGTTTAGTTCGTCTCCATTTTTTGGGGGGAGTTGGTGGGTGACAATAAATGCTGAATTGCGGAATTCTTATATTACTTTAGGTTATGAATAAAGTAACTTTACACTGAATTTGATGATCCCAGCTCTTATCATTTAGAAAAGGTTTTTTTGGGGGGGGAGAAAACGTTAGTGGATCAAACATCCTTGTATTGTTTTAAGTTTGAAAAGGGGAAGTTGTATACCGAATTCGGTTATTCCAGCTTTTACCGTTTACTGAAATTCCCTCATTTGAAGGGGGAACTTTTCAGAGATGTAAGGGAAGAATTCGCTCCCCCCCCGTTGCTTTCACTTAAGTTATCATAAAAGGAGGCTGTAAACCAAATTTCGCCATCCGAGTTTTTTCGTTTAAAATATTTTTCACTGTTTTTTTTTGAGGGGGGGAAGGAGAGGGGGAATTGGATTGTTTTATCTCTGAACGACACTAGACCACAATGTGCTAAATGGCCAGGTCACAAGTATCCCGAGGGCTGAATGAGGGTTGGCGAAAGGGTACAGTCGCTCAAAAAAGTATCCGAACACTATGGTTGATTAAAGAATTCAGCAAAAATATCTGGCAATGATTTTTTTAGAAATTTGTGATCTGGCAACCTTCGTGTCACGTGACACGAAGGTTGCCAGATCACTAATTTCTAAAAAAAATCGTTGCCAGATATTTTTTTTAATTTTGTAATTAACCATAGTGTTTGGATTCTTTTTTGAGCGACTGTAGGTGGTCATATTATTTTGATACTAGATCGTGTGGGCTCACTCACGGAAATATTGAGCGTGTGCAGTTACCATTCACAGCAAACTGGAGCGTGTGCAGTAACTGTACACGCTCCAGTTTGCTGTGAACGGTAACTGGAGCGTGTACAGTTGCTGTACACGCTCCAGATATTTTTCCTGAATTCTGTAATCACGTGACACGAAGGATGCCAGATCACTGATTTCTAAAAAAAATCGTTACCAGATATTTTTTTTTTTGAATTCTGTAATCAACCATAGTGTTCGGATACTTTTTTGAACGACTGTACTCATGGACAACTTGTTAAAAGAGAGACGAAAGCCTCCTCACCAAGGTCATCCGGAATACTTTTTAATGCATACGAGCATGGAGTCACGGTTTAAAGTCCCATGCAACAGAGGGTGGCCTGCAAGCCAATAGGTGACCCCTTTCTCACCGAAATCAGGAGGAGGATTGGAAGAGAGAAATCCCGACATTGGCACAGATGGAGACGAACCTAGAAACTCTAGGTTCTAGGTTCGTCCTTCAGGATAGAGAACTTCAGGGCAGAGGGAGAAAGAAATTCTGGATGCCAAACTCTTACGTGCTTTGAGTCAAAAGCTTTACACTGAATATGATGGTGATCGCTTTAAAAATAAATACCCTCTCAAGCAGCTGCTTGCCACAGAAGTCTGACTCCTATAAAAAAGAGAAGGTGGAAAGCAAAGTGAGACACGATGGGTAAAAAGGTTGATCTGAATACTTCGGAAGGGGACTGACCGTTGGATCGTCAATCAATATTTGAAGATATTTTCAATATTTAAAGAGATACAGACCTTTACTCATTTAGCAAAAACAGCTCTAGTCTGAGAGGCTCAGCGGAAAATCTTGGGCACTATATCCCAAATTGTAATGGTAATGCGGAAAATCATAGTGGTGATGGAACTCAGCGGAAAATCATGGGGCACTATATCCCAAATCGTAATGGTAATGCGGAAAATCATAGTGGTGATGGAACTCAGCGGAAAATCATGGGGCACTATATCCCAAATCGTAATGGTAATGCGGAAAATCATAATGGTGATGGAACTCAGCGGAAAATCATGGGGCACTATATCCCAAATCGTAATGGTATTGCGGAAAATCATAGTGGTGATGGAACTCAGCGAAAAATCATGGGGCACTACATCTCAAATCGTAATGGTAATGCGGAAAATCATAATGGTGATGGAACTCAGCGGAAAATCATGGGGCACTATATCCCAAATCGTAATGGTATTGCGGAAAATCATAGTGCTGATGGAACTCAGCGGAAATTCATGGGGCACTATATTCCAAGTGTATGGGGAATGTAAAAAAATCAAGAAAAAGATCGCCAATCGTGGCACACGCGGGAGGAAAAAGGCTCTGACATATAGAGACAGGCGTTTGTTGGCACGAAATGTAGGGCAAAACAGAGCTGCTACGGTTCATCAGCTGAGAAAGATGAAAGCTATCAATACTTCAAAAAACCATTTCAAAGAGAACTATGTGTAGGGAATTGGAGTTTTGGAACTGTATCATGATGCGAAAGACTTTCAGTTCCGAAATCAACAGGATTCGAAGATTCCGATGGTATACGGTGCTGTGAATCTGGGCAGTCAAGGACTGGAAAAGTATCGTATAGGCAGAATTATATACAGAATTCAGGAAAAATATCTGGCAACGATTTTTTTAGAAATTAGTGATGTGGCAACCTTCGTGTCACGTGATTACAGAATTCAGGAAAAATATCTGGAGCGTGTACAGCAACTGTACACGCTCCAGTTACCGTTCACAGCAAACTGGAGCGTGTGCAATTGCTGCACACGCTCCAGTCCACACACGCTCAATATTTCCGTGAGTGAGCCCACATGATCTAGTATCAAAATAATATGACCACCTACAGTCGCTCAAAAAAGTATCCGAACACTATGGTTGATTACAGAATTCAGAAAAAAATATCTGGCAACGATGTTTTAGAAATTAGTGATCTGGCAACCTTCGTGTCACGTGACACGAAGGTTGGCAGATCGAACCTTACCAAATAGTGTTCGGATACTTTTTTGAGTGACTGTATCACGTTTAGACGCTGCAAGTGCCGGGGTTTGAGTCCCACCAATGACATGGTCGTTTGTTATATATTGTTATAAAAATTTATTAGAAAATTGAGCGTGAGCTCAAAAGAATGTTTAACAATAAAAGTTCTTAATGATCTAATTTATTACAAAAGTATAAAATATAAATATAAAATAAATTCAACTAGCACAAATCCTGTCTTCACTGATATGAATCTAAACTATCAAAAGAATATTTCACATCATCTACCTATAGTTCAAATAGTCCTACTACAACTCTCACAAGACTCCATTCAAAACGTAAAGGAAAACTTTTTACAACATTCAATAATTCACAATTATCCTTTTGAACAAACCTATAGTTACTAAGATTAACCTTACCAATCATTTTTACACATCGAGATCACTACGCATCAGAGGATTCTCCACACCATTATGGTTACAAACCTATAGTTACTAAGATTAACCTTACCAATCATTTTTACACATCGAGATCACTACGCATCAGAGGATTCTCCACACCATTATGGTTACAAACCTATAGTTACTAAGATTAACCTTACCAATCATTTTTACTCATCGAGATCACTACGCATCAGAGGATTCTCCACACCATTATGGTTACAAACCTATAGTTACTAAGATTAACCTTACCAATCATTTTTACACATCGAGATCACTACGCATCAGAGGATTCTCCACACCATTATGGTTACAAACCTATAGTTACTAAGATTAACCTTACCAATCATTTTTACTCATCGAGATCACTACGCATCAGAGGATTCTCCACACCATTATGGTTTTCAAGTCTGTCTGTTCCAATAGTCCTACTACAACTCTCACAAGACTCCATTCAAAACGAAAAGGAAAACTTTTTACAACATTCAATAATTCACAATTATCCTTTTGAACAAACCTATAGTTACTAAGATTAACCTTACCAATCATTTTTACTCATCGAGATCACTACGCATCAGAGGATTCTCCACACCATTATGGTTTTCAAGTCTGTCTGTTCCAATAGTCCTACTACAACTCTCACAAGACTCCATTCAAAACGAAAAGGAAAACTTTTTACAACATTCAATAATTCACAATTATCCTTTTGAACAAACCTATAGTTACTAAGATTAACCTTACCAATCATTTTTACACATCGAGATCACTACGCATCAGAGGATTCTCCACACCATTATGGTTACAAACCTATAGTTACTAAGATTAACCTTACCAATCATTTTTACACATCGAGATCACTACGCATCAGAGGATTCTCCACACCATTATGGTTACAAACCTATAGTTACTAAGATTAACCTTACCAATCATTTTTACACATCTAGATCACTACGCATCAGAGGATTCTCCACATCATTATGGTTACAAACCTATAGTTACTAAGATTAACCTTACCAATCATTTTTACACATCGAGATCACTACGCATCAGAGGATTCTCCACACCATTATGGTTTTCAAGTCTGTCTGTTCCAATAGGCTAATGAAGTAATTCTCACGCTATGGCACAACGCGAGCGTCAATGACACATCAGTCGTAGTTTTTATTCTAGCACGTTCATCTGTCTTAACAATATGTTGTGATTGTACCTCAGTAAAGAATTGTTCGCTTCGAAATAGGCTGCAAAAATCGATATTTTCACATTGAGACATTAAGCGCACATTGGTTGTAAGCCATATCAATGAAAAAAAAATATAGGATGATCGTTTTCTAAAAGAAAAAAGTTTTTTGCCTTTTAATAGTGGAAATCAACTAATGTATGTTTGGGAAAATGAAAATAAGAATATTTTGTCAATACCTATGCAGCAGAAAAACATTTTTCTTTTATCTTTTACAGCAAAAAAACTGCGTCCCCCTCCCCCCTCCTGAAGATGAGTAGACAAAGCATTGCTGCCAATGTAAACATCGTGACCTTCCCATTTCCACCACCAAACTTTCAAATTTCTAGCCTAAATAGATTGCAACATTCATTCAGGGTTTTGTCATTTTAATTTTTTCCCATTGCTGGATTTTTAAATGCAAAGCCTAATATTTAACCAATATCTTTTTCAACTATCCAAATTCACTATAGGACACCGATGGGCTTCGAAAGGCCTCCATTCGTCAGATGGGACGTTAATCTGTGGCCCCGTGTGCGGGAGAGCCATACCCTGTGCACGTTAAAGAACATGCTGGATGGCCTTAACGGGAGGTTAGCATCTGTCTCCCAACAGCTGCTCATTGGGTCCCCTCACCCAACCTTCTCTGAGCATTCGAGGTCCTTGTGACCTTGTCATTTAGCCACTGTAAGTAAAAAGATGCCACTCGGGGGTAAAACAACCCAATCCATTATATATCCAATCCAATATCTATCCAGATTTTTTTTTTTAATTTATCTCTAAAAACAAGAAAAAGGTGAATGTCTACAGAAGAATGAAAGTGATAACAATAACTTCTATTTCAAAAATGGATTTCAAAAACGGTTTTTCTTTTCGTTTTCGAAATAGAAGTTATTGTTTTCATTTTCATTCTTCTGCAGACATTCAACTTTTTCTTGTTTTTAGAGATAAATTTAAAAAAAATTCTGGATAGATATTGGATTGGATATATAATGGATTGGATATATAATGGATTGGGTTGTTTTACCTCCGAGTGGCATCTTTTTATGCACAATGGGATAAATGACCAGGTCACAAGGACCCCGAAGGCTCAGAGAAGATTGGGGGATGGGATCCAATGAGCAGCTGTTGGGAGACAAATGGTAACCTCCCGTCAAGTATAATGCGCATTCTCTCTACTACACCCTTGTTCACTCAATGTAAAAGAAACACTCATTCCTCCAACTTGAGAAGTGAAATGCTTACCGCAATTTCTCTTCTTTATGGAAATTGTGACGTCAATGGAAAGCAACCAGCAATAGAAAGAGAAAGAACATTTTATTAAACCAATCCACAGTTCACTGACCGATAAAAAAAAAATTCTTCTGACAATAACACTCTTTCAGTTGCCTTGTTACTTACACAGACTTTAACTGAAGAATATCTACCAGCTCGGTTGAATTTAAACATATTTTTGCTAGTTGCTAAATAAACTTCAACGCGGCAGTTAACCGCAACATTTCACTCCTTCATAAAGAAGCTTTTTTGGGAACTTTTTCTTTAAAGCCCTCCTTTTATAGGCAATAACATAGTCGCGCTGTTGAAGGAGCAGTAAACCCCATTTCTCGACCTTCAAGGCATCTGCTACCTCGAGGGTTAGCACAGAGCTACGAATTGTCTTCTTCGAGTAAAAAGTTTCATTGTCCTCGTTTATGACCACAATTTTTTTTATCCAAGAGAGGAACAATAATCCTCAGACTAAGCTTTCTTTGTCTTTGCGCGACGGAAATTCTCTCCAGGGATTTTGTCTATGAGGATTTAATTCTGGTCTCATATTAGAGTTTTTTTAAACTAGACTATCTTACCAAAATATTAGAGAATTTGCATGTCATCAATTGGAATCTAACTTCGAGGTTCCATAACTTCCAGGGGGGAGGGTCGCTCAGTCGGTAGCGCGTCAGACTCGTAATCTGTATTTCCCAGGTTCGAGTCCCAGCTCGGTCAGCGTTGAGAGTTATCTCCGCAAATTTCCCGTCCTGCCCACGGTCAGTAGGGGACACCGATGGACTTGGAAAGGCCGCCGTCCGTCTGATTGGGGCGTTAAGCCGTGGCTCAGTGTGCGGGAGAGCCATACCCTGTGCACGTTAAAGAATACACTGGATGGCCTTGACGGGAGGTTACCATCTGTCTCCCAACAGCTGTTTCAGTGGGTCCCCTCCCCAACCTTCTCTGAGCCTTCGGGGTCCTTGTGACCTGGCCATTTAGCCCATGTGTGCAAAACATTGCCGCTCAGAGGTAAAGCCACCCAATCCATAACTTCCAAAAGATGCATTTAATGGTAAATGTGACTAATGATAAAGATCGTATCTAATCTATTTAAATCTCGATCTTTAAAAACATTAGTATTTAAAGAGTTGTGGAAGCTGCAATATTTCAATGCAGTAATGCGTCATAAGACTTTACCTTAGAAATTAATTAAAACTTAATAAGTGTTGTTTGAAACCATTTAAAGACATAAATGCACATTTCAGAAGTTAGCGTAATGATTATTTTAATATTAGACAATTGCGAACAATTTTGAAAGGGCAAGACAATTTATTGTGAAATAGTCGAGCTTCCATAACTCTTTTGAATAATTTCTTTTCTTTTCCATAACTCTGAACGAATGTTGTTGAAAATTGAAATTTAGAAATATTTGATTATGAGCTTTATTTTTTATTCATTCACATTTTTTTTATTAAATACTTACTTATTTTAGAAGTTATAGTTGGGTTGTTTTACCTCTGAGCGGCACTTTTTTGCTCACCATGGGCTAAATGGCCAGGTCACAAGGACCCCAAAGGCTCAGGGAAATTGGGAGAGGGGGACCCACTGGAACAGCTGTTAGGAGACAGATGGCAGCCTCCCGTCAAAGCCATCCAGCGTGTTCTTTAACGTGCACTGGGTATGGCTCTCCCGCATAAGGAGCCACAGCTTAAAGTCTCATCCGACGGACGGCGGCCTTTCCAAACCCATCGGTGTCCCCTACTGACCGTGGGCAGGGCGGGGAGTTTTTGCAGAGATAAATCTCAACGCTGAACCAGCTAGGACTCGAACCTGGGAACTACAGATTACTAGCCTGACGCGCTACCGACTGAGCCACCCCGCCCGTTAGAAGTTATAGAGAGTCGACGTTAGATTTCCATTGACATAGCACGTAGATTTTCTAATTTTTAGTAGGGCAATTTCTTTTTTGAATTCTGTGGGTTTTTTTGGTGAGGTGGTGGGTGAAGCACCTTGACACATTTGCAAACAGCAGTTCATAAATTAATATTCCCGAGTTCGAGTCTCCACTGTGCTAATACTGAAACTGGCACTGAAGCTTGACCGTGGGCAGGGCGGGGAGATTTTCTCCTCTAACCGGTTCTCAGCGAGAAAGGACACACCGAGAGGCTTGAAAACATCGCCGTCCGCTTGATGGACGGTAGAACCATGCTTCCGTGTAGAGCAGTGGTTCTCAACCTTTTGTGCTTCACGTACCCCCTAGAAATGTGTATGTAACTGGCGTATCCCTTGTATAGATAGATTAAACTGTAGTTCAATCTAGTAACAATGGCTATTTTTACCTTGTTACTAGATCTAGTGACTTTTGAGCTCTCACGGCGTACCCTTAAAAATATTACCGCGTACAGTCGCTCAAAAAAGTATCCGAACACTATGGTGGATTACAGAATTCAGAAAAAATATCTGGCAACGAATTTTTTAGAAGTTAGTGATCTGGCAACCTTCGTATCACGTGACACGAAGGTTGTCAGATCACTAACTTCTAAAAAATTCGTAATAATATAAGATAAAAATATTATTCGTAATTTATTCGTAATAAATAAAGAATAAAATGAAATGGGTCTCCCTATCCGTCACTAAACGTTTTTATGTGAAATGTTTCATTTATTTCCGTAATTTTGGCATACAAAAATTACTTGGGCCACACAAAAATTACTTGGGCCACACAAAAAGAGTGCCCTATTTATTATCGATATTCAAATGACTTTACAAAGGAAGAATTTTAGCGTTTTGAAAAATTACATATTTCGAATTCAAATAAAATATGCAAAGTAATGATGTCTAGTCTATAAGCAAGCAGTTCCAGATCCTGATTATTTGCCACTAAGTAAGTAACATAGACTAAGCTTATTTATTTTGCTATGGAATTGCTCTGATGCCTTCCAAATCAAAGAGTCTATCAATAATGAAATTTGATCTAACTGAATATATTGTTACGACAGATGAAAGTGCTACAATGAACTTGTGATGCATCGTCTTGATGCGGGGCGGGGCGGGGGTGGCTCAGTCGGTAGCGCGCCAGGCTCGTAATCTGTAGTTCCCAGGTTCGAGTCCCAGCTGGGTCAGCGTTGAGATTTATCTCTGCAAAAACTCCCCGCCCTGCCCACGGTCAGTAGGGGACACCGAGGCTTGGAAAGGCCACCGTCCGTCGGGTGAGACGTTAAGCCGTGGTCCCGTGTGCTGGAGAGCCATACCCTGTGTACGTTAAAGAACACGCTGGATGGCCTTAACGGGAGGCTACCATCTGTCTCCCAACAGCTGTTCCAGTGGGTCCCCTCCCCCAACCTTCTCTGAGCCTTCGGGGTCCTTGTGACCTGGCCATTTAGTCCATGGTGTGCAAAAAAGTGCCGCTCAGAGGTAAAACAACCCAACCCTAAAAACCACCGTGCAAATCGAGCCCAATAACTTATAGAAAAATGGGAGATAGGTTCCACAAAAAATCCTTGTCATTGAAAAATTCATACTGAAATTTTTGTTTGAACCAATTTATCAGTAAGTTCAGTTCAGCAGCAATAATAAACATATACAAAATCCTTATGCAGCCATGGGCGACGGAAGCCCTACCAGACTGTGTAATTTTGTTCTCCAGACAATTCTATCCTGAGCTACATATTCGGATCTTCGATCATTTTCAAAATACTTGACTGTTGGATCCTAAATATCGTACACAGGTTTCTCCACTGCTATTCCGTGTTGCGCTAAAAATTAATCTCTAAAACAAAATTCTCGATTTAAAACCTCGAAACACACCTGAACCCCTTTTTGGTATATAGTTTGGAATATTAGAACTCCCCCCCCCCCACCCCTGCAACCTCCATGCACACACGCGAAAATTGTTCAATCATTTCCTAGGGTAGCGGGTTTCTAATCTATCGAGTATCCAAAATTATATATGTAGTGAAAAGACTTTCTGGTCAGATCTACTTCAATTACCAAAGGTGGTTGTTAGAATGTTGTCTTCCTATGACAACCTTCCCTTCTCTCACTGTACAGTCGCTCAAAAAAGTATCCGAACACTATGGTGGATTACAGAATTCAGAAAAAATATCTGGCAACGATTTTTTTAGAAATTAGTGATCAGGCAACCTTCGTGTCACGTGATTACAGAATTCACGAAAAATATCTGGAGCGTGTACAGCAACTGTACACGCTCCAGTTACCGTTCACAGCAAACTGGAGCGTGTGCAGTAACTGCTGTGAACGGTAACTGCACACGCTCAATATTTCCGTGAGTGAGCCACACGATCTAGTATCAAAATAATATGACCACCTACAGTCGCTCAAAAAAGTATCCAAACACTATGGTTGATTACAGAATTCAGAAAAAATATCTGGCAATGATTTTTTTAGAAATTAGTGATCTGGCAACCTTCGTGTCACGTGATTACAGAATTCAGGAAAAATATCTGGAGCGTGTACAGCAACTGTACATGCTCCAGTTACCGTCCACAGCAAACTGGAGCGTGTGCAGTAACTGCTGTGAACGGTAACTGCACACGCTCAATATTTCCGTGAGTGAGCCACACGATCTAGTATCAAAATAGTATGACCACCTACAGTCGCTCAAAAAGTATCCAAACACTATGGTTGATTACAGAATTCAGAAAAAATATCTGGCAATGATTTTTTAGCAATTAGTGATCTGGCAACCTTCGTGTCACGTGATTACAGAATTCAGGAAAAATATCTGGAGCGTGTACAGCAACTGTACAGGCTCCAGTTACCGTTCACAGCAAACTAGAGCGAGTGCAGTTACTGCACACGCTCCAGTTTGCTGTATACGGTAACTGCACACGCTCAATATTTCCGTGAGTGAACCCACACGATCTAGTATCAAAATAATATGACCACCTATGTCACCATGGCACATGTCTATCACCATGTCACATGACACGAAGGTTGCCAGATCACTAATTTCTAAAAAAATCGTTCCAGATATTTTTTCTGAATTCTGTAATCAACCGTAGTGTTCGGATAACTTTTTGAGCGACTGTACAAGATTTTTATATCTGGACTTCATTTTCATTCGCTCTATGGACATAATTCATAAGTCTAATGTGTAATCCAATTTGTCACTTTTACATACGAACTTCGAATAATCCAAAGGAAGTTCTATATCTTAGATTCCAGTTTATTAGGCCTCAAATTGAATCTGAAAATTTGGCCCCTTCGTGGGTCTCTTCCTCTCCATCATCAGCTGCTCAGCATCTCTGCATTTTTTGGGGCAGGGGTGGCTCAGTCGGTAGCGCGCCAGGCTTGTAATCTGCAGTTCCCAGGTTCGAGTCCCAGCTGGGTCAGCATTGAGATTTATCTCCGCAAAATTCCCCGCCTGCCCACGGTCAGTAGGGGACACCGATGGGCTTGGTAAGGCCGCCGTCCGTCGGATGGGACGTTAAGCCCTGACCCCGTGTGCGGGAGAGCCATACCCTGTACACGTTAAAGAACACACTGAATGGCCTTGACGGGAGGCTACCATCTGTCTCCCAACAGCTGTTCCAGTGGGTCCCCTCCCCTAACCTTCTCTGAGCTTTCGGGGTCCTTGTGACCTGGCCATTTAGCCCATTGTGTGCAAAGAAGTGCCGCTTAGAAGTAAAACAACCCAACCCATCTCTGCATTCAGCATCTTCAGCTCCATCGTCGAGAAACGATATCATTAAAGTGTCTACTTCCATCAAAACTTCACCGATATTTCTTCCGAAGAGATCCAAGATATTTCTGCATTCCAAAAGAGTTAGCACTTGATGCCAATATGTGTCAAGTTCACACATGAAACAGACCTTCAGCCACTTAGAGATCAATTGCTCTGCCCTGCGAATACAAATCTCCCTATTTGCATGCGAATTTTCGATAGCGAGGATAAATCTTGCGACTATTTTTTCCCAGGCATTCACTGAGCTTGAAAGCAAAGAGTGTGTGATGTGCTGTTCTCTTTCATGGAGAACATGTTGAATTGCACACCACCCTGCGTGATTCTCTCTAACAAGTGGTTAGCTGAATCAACAATTGACTTACACAACACGAGTTCAATGATCCTTCTCACAATGGTTGGAGGACATTTTGTTGCATCATGTACCAAACTCTATGTTTTCCCTGTTTCAAAACTTCACCGATATTTCTTCCGAAAAACAAAGAGCAGAAAAGAGGGAACTTCCTACATTCTTTGCAACAAAATAGCCGTTCACAAATCTGCGCGTTGCAGGACCATTGCGGATTGTTTAAGGTTAGGTTGTTCTACCTCTGAGCGGCACTTTTTTTGCACACCATGGGCTAAATGGCCAGGTCACAAGGACCCCGAAGGCTCAGAGAAGGTTGGGGGAGAGGACCCACTGGAACAGCTGTTGGGAGACAGATGGTAGCCCCCCCGTCAAGGCCATCCAGCGTGTTCTTTAACGTGCACAGGGTATGTGCTCTCCCGCACACGGGACCACAGCTTAACGTCTCACTCGACGGACGGGGGCTTTTCCATGCCCATCGATGTCCCGTACTGACCGTGGGCAGCGCGGGGAGTTCTGCAAAGATAAATCTCAACGCTGACTCAGCTGGGACTCGAACCTGGGAACTACAGATTACGAGCCTGGCGCGCTACCGATTAAGCCACCCCCGCCCCAATTGTTTAAGGAGTCTTTATGATGTTTCTATTGCATTAGTTTTAAACTGTATTACTATTAACAATGGTGGTTGTTAGAATGTTGTGCGACAACCGTCTAAAAAAAATTGAAATACTTTTTAAAAATCTATTCCCACCCCTCCGCAGATTCAGCTTCAAGTTTCCGCAATAATAAATCCCTCGATTCACGAACTTTCGCTTTACGAATTTTCGCAATAGCGAACAAATGATATCTTAAACCTATTTTTCTGTATACGAAGAAATTCTTCCAATAATTCTAAGAGAATGTGACACACAATTCACAGAGATAATGCGTGTGATGTTTCAGAATGAAACTGATATTTCTGTATTCCAGTAGCGTTTGTGAAACGAAGCCATAAACATTCCTACATTATTTTGACACAAAGAGTTTCCAAACCGAATCTCTCGAATGCTGCTCTACGGAAATCTGTGGACATTACTCGTTAACATTGAGGTCCATGAGAGTGAACACTCTGTGCCTGTCTGCTGTGTGGTCCAACAGATACGAAAGAGTCAAGACTACGTTTTTTCGGAGAACGACTCTACCGGCAATTCGCCCCTCCAACCAGCTCAGCACCCACAAGGACTATGACGACTTATTTTGGTGAGTTTTAGGTTGGGTTGGGTTGTTTTACCTCTGAGCGGCACTTTTTTGCACATCATGGGCTAAATGGACAGGTCACATAGACCCCGAAGGCTCAGAGAAGGTTGGGGGAGGGGACCCACTGGAAAAGCTGTTGGGAGACAGTTGGTAGCCTCCCGTCAAGGTCATCCAGCGTGTTCTTTAACGTTCACAGGGCATGGCTCTCCCGCACACGGGGCCACGGTTTAACGTCCCATCCGACGGACGGCGGCCTTTCCAAGCCCATCAGTGTCCCCTACTGACCGTGGGCAGGGCGGGGAATTTTGCGGAGATAAATCTCAGTGCTGACCCAACTGGGACTCGAACCTGGGAACTACAGATTACGAGCCTGGCGCGCTACCGACTGAGCCACCCCCGCCCCACACAAACATGGAGCCTTCTTGTTTGTAGAGATTAATTCAAATTTCTTTATTGGGTTGGTTAAGTATTGACGAAATATTACGATTTGCACATTCCGATTCTTCCTGTAGCTATAATTGCGCCCTCTAACAGTGGAAAATTTTGAACATTGCAAAATTTCTAACGTAATATTGCAAGCGATGTAATTATGTTAGAAGGGGAGGGGGTGTCTCAGTCGGTAGCGCGCCAGGCTCGTAATCTGTAGTTCCCAGGTTCGAGTCCCAGCTGGGTCAGCGTTGAGATTTATCTCTGCAAAACTCCCCGCCCTTCCCACGGTCAGTAGGGGACACCGATGGGCTTGGAAAGGCCACCGTCCGTCGGATGGGACGTTAAACCGTGGCCCCGTGTGCGGGAGAGCCATACCCTGTGCAGGTTAAAGAACACGCTGGATGGCCTTGACGGGAGGCTACCATCTGTCTCCCAATAGCTGTTCCAGTGGGTCCCCTCCCCCAACCTTCTCTGAGCCTTCGGGGTCCATGTGACCTGGCCATTTACCCCATGGTGTTTGAAAAAAAAAGTGCAACTCAGAGGTAAAACAACCCAACCCAAATTATGTTAGAAATCTGAAATTTTGTCTGCGAAATGTGAATGTTATGAAGTTTTTATTGACAATAATGATTTTTCACCTTTCTCCAGAAGGTAGCAATTTTTTTTTTTGTTTTAAGCGAAAAGGGTTTGCTTTTAGAGTTAAATGGAAAATTCTGTTTGGGATTGATCCGTATTGATAAACTATTATAATCCCCACTTTTAGAATCTCCCAAAAGCTTTAATTGTGCCATCTGACTTTAAAAAATTTCAAACGAATATTGCACACGATCTATTTGGGCTAGAACTTTGATATTTCTGGTGGAGTGTGATGATCATGGGGGTTTACATTGGCAGTAACAATTTGTCATTTATAATCTTATTTACATGCACTGGATGATTTGCCCCTTAATCCCATGGGATAAGAAAAATCCAGCTTTTTCATTTTAAGGGATAAGTGAGATATGCTCTTTGCGTTTTATAGGGTTAATAATAATTTATTATTTATTTACATTTTTTAAAAACCAGGTCTTTGTGAGCTCACACGATCCAATGTGCTGTGAACATTAACCGCAACCGCTCCAGTTTGCTGTGAACGGTAACTGCACACGCTCCATATTCATTGCATTATATATTCATACGCATTATACGTATTAAAAAATATCCGAACACTATGGTTGATTACAGAATTCAGAAAAAATATCTAGCAACGATTTTTTTAGAAATTAGTGATCTGGCAACCTTCGTGTCACGTGATTACAGAATTCAGGAAAAATTTCTGGAACGTGTACAGCAACTGTACACGCTCCAGTTTGCTGTGAACGGTAATTGCACAAGCTCAATATTTCCGTGAGTGAGCCCACACGATCTAGTATCAAAACAATATGACCACCTACAGTCGCTCAAAAAAATATCCGAACACTATGGTTGATTACAAAATTCAGAAAAAATATCTGGCAACGATTTTTTTAGAAATTAGTGATCTGGCAACCTTCGTGTCACGTGACACGAAGATTGCCAGATCCCATCGAATATCGCCTGCAGTGCTCTGTGTGATGAACGAGCGTGTCGAACAATGAGTCTATCAAGCTGTGCTGACATCTGTCAGATGGCACACTCCCTCTGTGACACACGCTAGAGCCTTCATTTTGCCACTGTTGCCAACAGCATCCAACAGTTCGTGCATCCTGAAGAACATGGGCAGCGACACGACATGTACTTCATCCAGCTTCACATAGGCCTATAATTCTTCCTCTCTCAAAAGATTTCAAATGGCAATAAACCTGCCGACAGTGTGTACCAGGTATTTTCAGCCTTCGATGAACAATTTCCAAGTGGAACCATCTAATCTCAACCGTTTGCACGACTTCCACCTGCATAAACACAATACCATCCCTGTTCCTTCCTGTTCCTTCTTGTACCTTTTATCTCTTGAACCACACACTCTGGATTATCATCATTTGCATATCTGAACTGCACACACTCACCCTCCAATTTGCATGTTTGTATGGCATGTTCTTCTGGGTGGGGCACTTTCAATGTCGAACAGTGTATTTCTCTTTCCCGTATGGATGATAACAAGAGTTGTTGGATTGTTTTATCTCTGAGCGCCACTCTTTCTGCACGCAATGGACAGGTCACAAAAACCCCAAGGGCCTAGAGATGGTTGGGTGAGGTGAAGAGAACCTACTGGACAGCTGTTAGAAAACAGATGGTGGCCTCCTGTTAAAGCCAACCAACATGTTTTTTAAGTGCAAGGGTTCCTGAACAGCTTAACATTCCATCCTATGAGCGGGGGGGGGGGGGGGGGGCCTTTTCAAGCCCATCGGTGTCCCTTTTCCGACAGGGGGCAGGGTGGGAGTTAGTGGAAATGAAACTCAACGCTAGCATAGTTGGGACTCGATCCTGGGAACTACAGATTATGAGTTACCGACTGAGTCACTACTCCCTAATGACAACAAGAATATGCAAAGTTAGGATTATTACTTAGTAGTTAATTAGATTACTGTAGTAGCAATTCTAGAAGTGTTCTGATTACATAGTAACAAGATTGACTATGCATTAATTTAATTAGAGTAAGTTCTGTTAGGAAACCAAGTCATAGAAGAGAGCTGAGATTGGGTATAAACTTTTCCTTGTTAAAAATCTCTTACAGCTGAAATTTAAGAAATATTGTTCCAAGAAAAATGAATCACATTCAGCAACGTTTCTCTACCTAACTCTCATACACAACTCAATGTTATTGCAGAGAGTTATCATTATATTAACTAATTGTTCAGGTTTGACATACATCATAATCAAACACAAAATATCAGTCAACAGAATCAAAACGTCCTTTTTTTTAAATATGCAAAGTTAGAAACCACATGTTTTTGATTCTGAACGTTTCTGAATAATCTAAGTCAAAACATTTGGTTTCTGAAGAATCTGAGTCAAAACATTTGGTTTCTGAAGAATCTGAGTCAAAAACATTTGGTTTCTGAAGAATCTAAGTCAAAACATTTGGTTTCTGAAGAATCTAAGTCAAAATATTTGGTTTCTGAAGAATCCAAATCAAAACATTTGGTTTCTGAAGAATCTAAGTCAAAACATTTGGTTTCTGAAGAATCCAAGTCAAAACATTTGGTTTCTGAAGAATCTAAGTGAAAACATTTGGTTTCTGAAGAATCCAAGTGAAAACATTTGGTTTCTGAAGAATCCAAGTGAAAACATTTGGTTTCTGAAGAATCTAAGCAAAAACATTTGGTTTCTGAAGAATCTAAGTCAAAACATTGGTTTCTGAAGAATCTAAGTTAAAACATTTGGTTTCTGAAGAATCCAAGTGAAAACATTTGGTTTCTGAAGAATCCAAGTGAAAACATTTGGTTTCTGAAGATTCCAAGTGAAAACGTTTAGTTTCTGAAGAATCTAAGTCAAAACATTTGGTTTCTGAAGAATCTAAGTCAAAACATTTGGTTTCTGAAGACTCTAAGTCAAAAAATTTGGTTTCTGAAGAATCCAAGTCAAAAAATTTGGTTTCTGAAGAATCCAAGTCAAAACATTTGGTTTCTGAAGAATCTAAGTGAAAACATTTGGTTTCTGAAGAATCCAAGTGAAAACATTTGGTTTCTGAAGAATCCAAGTCAAAACATTTGGTTTCTGAAGAATCTAAGCAAAAACATTTGGTTTCTGAAGAATCTAAGTCAAAATATTTGGTTTCTGAAGAATCCAAGTCAAAACATTTTTTTTCTGAAGAATCTAAGTCAAAACATTTGGTTTCTGAAGAATCCAAGTCAAAACATTTTTTTTCTGAAGAATCTAAGTCAAAACATTTGGTTTCTGAAGAATCCAAGTCAAAACATTTGGTTTCTGAAGAATCCAAGTCAAAACATTTGGTTTCTGAAGAATCCAAGTGAAAACATTTGGTTTCTGAAGAATCCAAGTGAAAACGTTTGGTTTCTGAAGAATCTAAGCAAAAACATTTGGTTTCTGAAGAATCTAAGTCAAAACATTGGTTTCTGAAGAATCTAAGTTAAAACATTTGGTTTCTGAAGAATCTAAGTCAAAATATTTGGTTTCTGAAGAATCCAAGTCAAAACATTTGGTTTCTGAAGAATCCAAGTGAAAACATTTGGTTTCTGAAGAATCCAAGTGAAAACATTTGGTTTCTGAAGAATCCAAGTGAAAACGTTTGGTTTCTGAAGAATCTAAGCAAAAACATTTGGTTTCTGAAGAATCTAAGTCAAAACATTGGTTTCTGAAGAATCTAAGTTAAAACATTTGGTTTCTGAAGAATCTAAGTCAAAATATTTGGTTTCTGAAGAATCCAAGTCAAAACATTTGGTTTCTGAAGAATCTAAGTCAAAACATTTGGTTTCTGAAGAATCCAAGTCAAAACATTTGGTTTCTGAAGAATCCAAGTCAAAACATTTGGTTTCTGAAGAATCTAAGTGAAAACATTTGGTTTCTGAAGAATCCAAGTGAAAACGTTTGGTTTCTGAAGAATCCAAGTGAAAACGTTTGGTTTCTGAAGAATCTAAGCAAAAACATTTGGTTTCTGAAGAATCTAAGTCAAAACATTGGTTTCTGAAGAATCTAAGTTAAAACATTTGGTTTCTGAAGAATCCAAGTGAAAACATTTGGCTTCTGAAGAATCCAAGTGAAAACATTTGGTTTCTGAAGAATCTAAGTCAAAACATTTGGTTTCTGAAGAATCCAAGTGAAAACATTTGGTTTCTGAAGAATCCAAGTGAAAACATTTGGTTTCTGAAGAATCCAAGTTAAAACATTTGGTTTCTGAAGAATCCAAGTTAAAACATTTGGTTTCTGAAGAATCCAAGTGAAAACAATTGGTTTCTGAAGAATCCAAGTGAAAACATTTGGTTTCTGAAGAATTCAAGTGAAAACATTTGGTTTCTGAAGAATCTAAGTCAAAACATTTGGTTTCTGAAGAATCCAAGTGAAAACATTTGGTTTCTGAAGAATCCAAGTGAAAACATTTGGTTTCTGAAGAATCCAAGTTAAAACATTTGGTTTCTGAAGAATCCAAGTTAAAACATTTGGTTTCTGAAGAATCCAAGTGAAAACAATTGGTTTCTGAAGAATCCAAGTGAAAACATTTGGTTTCTGAAGAATCCAAGTGAAAACATTTGGTTTCTGAAGAATCCAAGTGAAAACATTTGGTTTCTGAAGAATCTAAGTTAAAACATTTGGTTTCTGAAGAATCCAAGTGAAAACAATTGGTTTCTGAAGAATCCAAGTGAAAACATTTGGTTTCTGAAGAATCCAAGTGAAAACATTTGGTTTCTGAAGAATCTAAGTCAAAACATTTGGTTTGTGAAGAATCCAAGTGAAAACATTTGGTTTCTGAAGAATCCAAGTGAAAACATTTGGTTTCTGAATAATCTAAGTCAAAACATTTGGTTTCTGAAGAATCCAAGTGAAAACATTTGGTTTCTGAAGAATCCAAGTGAAAACATTTGGTTTCTGAAGAATCTAAGTCAAAACATTTGGTTTCTGAAGAATCCAAGTCAAAACATTTGGTTTCTGCATCCCCTGCCACCTCTGAACCCACATTGTTCATCCTGAAGTTGTGCATCAACTAAAGGCTTAGTTACAATATGCA
Organism: Ryuthela nishihirai; assembly: GCA_038380435.1. Lineage (NCBI taxonomy): Eukaryota > Metazoa > Arthropoda > Arachnida > Araneae > Heptathelidae > Ryuthela > Ryuthela nishihirai. The sequence continues at coordinate 56,494,439 of JAWZYU010000012.1, forward strand.
GAACAATCCAAAGAACTTTTCCTAGATCAGAAAGCATACTGATTTCCCTGTAATATGTTACGAACTGCAATTATCATTCTTGAAAATAGAGATAATAATAATAGTAAAATCCTTAGGATAATGCCTTAACATAGAAAATATTCAACACTACAATTAGGCATGTGATAGTAGAATTCCAGTAATAATGAGTTCAATAATAAATTGCATAAGTCAGCCTGGGTGTTGGGGCGGGTGTGGAAATCGGGCTCAATCGATAGCGTGCCAGGCTCGTAATCTGCATATCCGCCTGGATCAGCATTGAGATTTATCTCCGCAAAACTCCCCACCCTGCCCTTGGTGAATAGGGGACACCGATGGTCTTGGAAAGGCCGCAGCCGTTAGATGGGACGTTAAGCCGTACTTCTGTGTGCCGGAGAGTCATATCCTGTGCACGGAAGGCTACCATCTGTCTCCTAACAGCTTCCCAGTGGGTACTCTGGTGCCCTTGTGACCTGACCATTTAGCCCATTGGGTGCAAAAACAGGGGCCACTCAGAGGTAAAACAACCCATCCCCGGTAATGTGTTTAGTTTCAGAAAAATGTTCCTAAAGGATTAAAAGAAAAAAGATGCCTGATGTAGAATGAAGCGAATTGCAATGACAAAAAGATCTTACCAGAAATGGCGTGCAGTGGTAAAATGCAACAGCTATTGCCAGGGCCGAATTAAGGTCCTTATAGCTCCTAGACACTTTTATTTCTTAGGCCGTTTGGCGGATGCGTTTTTATGGGTGTAGAGATTTCGATGAGTGATCCAAAATCACCTTGAATACTTTATCTCGGATAGAAAACGGCATGTAACAGACTTGAAGAGCTGATTTAATCGCTGTTTATTCGAAAAGCGATCCTTGCAGTCGCAGAATAATAGTGGCAGAAGACTTCTGAGGACCAACTGGAAACCCAACTCACACCAAAACGAAATAAATTATTACGCTTTTTAGTACAGTCGCTCAAAAAAGTATCTGAACACTATTGTTGATTACAGAATTCAGAAACAATATCTAGCAACGATTTTTTCAGAAATTAGTGATCTGGCAACCTTCGTATCACGTGATTACAGAATTCAGGAAAAATATCTGGAGCGTGTACAGCAACTGTACACGCTCCAGTTTGCTGTGAACGGTAACTGCACACGCTCAATATTTCCGTGAGTGAGCCCACACGATATAGTATCAAAAGAATATGACCACCTACAGTCGCTCAAAAAAATATCCGAACACTATGGTGGATTACAGAATTCAAAAAAAATATCTAGCAACGATTTTTTTAGAAATTAGTGATCTGCTAACCTTCGTGTCACGTGGTTGCCAGATCACTAATTTCTAAAACAATCGTTGCCAGATACTTTTTCTGAATTCTGTAATCCACCATAGTGTTCGGATATTTTTTGAGCGACTGTACTACTAATTTTAAATGTATATTTTAATAAATTACTATACTTCATATGTAGCTATTTTTTTTTCAACGAAACAAACATGTATTTAATTAGAAAAAAAAGTTTTAGTTCTTTATATTAACGATAAAAATAATGAAGCTATGGAGTCCACAAGTTTTGCCATCACAGTCCCTTCCGCTCCTAGTTATGACACTAGATCCTTGTTACAGTTTTTATCATGCGAAGGTAAAAACTTTAATCAAATTTGTTTTCGTAGTTTCTAGGCACAGGTTCTTTTGGGTTGTTTTACCTCTGAGCGGCACTTTTTTGCACACCATGGGCTAAATGGCCAGGTCACATGGACCCCGTAGGCTCAGAGAAGGTTGGGGGAGGGGACCCACTGGAACAGCTGTTGGGAGACAGATGGTAGCCTCCCGTCAAGGCCATCCAGCGTGTTCTTTAACGTGCACAGGGTATGACTCTCCCGCACACTGGGCCACGGCTTAACGTCCCATCCGACGGACGGCTGCCTTTCCAAGCCCATCGGTGTCCCTACTGACCGTGGGCATGGCAGGGAATTTTGCGGAGATAAATCTCAACGCTGACCCAGCTGGGACTCGAACCTGGGAAGTACAGATTACGAGCCTGGCTCGCTACCGACTGAGCCACCCCCGCCCCATTCTAGGCACAGTGTCTGTTGAATAATATGATCCTTACTATTGCATGGGATAGACGGCTTCGGAAACTAAACTGCACATCCTGGTTATTGCTTGAAGACTATTTATGTATTGACATGATACAGCAATGGTCATTTTATTCTGGCAGCATCTGTATGTGTAGTATCTATATTTTTTTACTGTTGTTCGTTCCTGAAACGGAGTTATTAAAGTTCTACTCATAAGATGCTGAGTTTTTTTTCACGGAATCCATTATTTAAACCTTTTTTTGGCCGAAAGAAACTTTCTTGAATGCTTCGATATGATCTTCTACAGACTTATAATTGCTAATTAGTGACGCCTGAAAGCCTTTTCAGAGCTGCAAACTTACGAAAATATGATCATTAGCGCTTCAGCTCATATGAAGCATTGATAAGAATTTGTCTAACTGTAGCACGAAAAAGTTCTGAATTTGTAGCTTGATTTTTTTTAGTGACGCTTTTTTTTTTAAATCCAAAGGTAATTTTTTTTTCATTTACGAACTTTCATTTCGATACACTTTTTAACTACACTAATTATCAGTAAATAAATAAAAAAATGCGCGAAATAATGAAAATATTTATCGAAAAAAAAGTCTGTAATTTTTCTCTTTTTCATATCAGGGAATTCAAAAGGATGCAAGTGGAAAAAAATTCTCCTCGAACAGCTCGCTTACCACAAAGTAGGTGCCACAGGCAGGGTGAGAGTGGCTCAGTCGGTAGCGCGCCAGGCTGGTAATCTTCAGTTTCCAGGTTAGAGTCCCACCTGGGTCAGCGTTGAGATTTAAATCCGCGAAACAACCCGCCTTTCTCTCGGTCAGTATAGCGGACACCGATGGGCTTGGAAAGGTCGCCGTCCGTAGGATTGGACGTTAGGCCGTGATCCCGTGTGCGGTAGAGCTATACCCTATGCACGTTAAAGAACACTCTGGATATCCTTGACGGGAGGCTACCATTTGTCTCCCAACAGCTGTTCCAGTGGGTCCCCTTCTCCAACCTTTTCTGAGCCCTTTGGGTCCTTGTGACCTGGCCATTTAGCCCGTTGTGTGCAAAAAAAAGTGAAGCTCAGAGATAACCCAATCACAGAGGTTTGACAGGAGCCTGTCAGTATAATAAGTCATAGGTTATTGGGCATTCATTACCTTTGAGCAATCGAAATCACGAAGATTGCAAAAGCTCACAACTGAATAGAGGAAGGAGACTCATTGGCTAGCTGCTAGGTTGGGTTGTTTTACCCTGAGCGGCACTTTTTTGCACACCATGGGCTAAATGGCCAAGTCACAAGGACCCCGAAGGCTCAGAGAAGGTTGGGGGAGGGGACCCACTGGAACAGCTGTTGGGAGACAGATGGTAGCCTTCCCTCAAGCCCTCCAGCGTGTTCTTTAACGTGGACAGGGTACGACTCTCTCTCACACGGGACCACGGCTTAACGTCCCATCCAACGGTAGGCGGCCTTTCCAAGCCCATTGGTGTCCCCTACTGACCGTGGGCAATGGCTAGCTGCTAGGAACCAGATGTAAGATTCTCTCCAATGCGATCCAACATGTTCTTTAATCTGTACGGGACTGATTATCCTGCAATCGGTTCCACGGCTTACTATTCCATATAACGGATGGCAGCGTTTCGAAGCCAGCGGTATCCCTTTTGTCAGAGAGGGCAGGTGTGTGTGTGTGGGGGGGGGGGAGGTTAATGAAGAAAACACAGAGGGAAAACTCAAACCGCAAAACATCAAGTGCCTGGTGAACTACGGACCTAATCAAAGCCCATCTCTAATCACACGGCTACAAATCAATAGGCATCACTTTTTGTTGCAATTTAAAACTCAATCCAGGACTCGATCTCAGATCCCTTATTCTGCAATCAAGCGCGCTACCAATCGGGGGAGATGGAAGATGAAAGGTATCATTATTTGGCAGTTGCAACAGAAAGTGATACCTTTCAATTAGTATGAAGACGATTTAAAAAACCTAATATCTTTTTTACAAATAATCGAATTTAAAATAATTTTCATTTGGAGGCGTCAGAAAATGATACGAAATTTTAACTATTATTTTCATCCTCCATCGTCCCCGAGTGGTTAGCGTGCTTGGCTGCAGAATAAAGGAATCTGAGGTCGAGGCCCCGATGTAGCATAGAGATTTTCTTCATCACAAATCGTCTCTATGACTTATTACAATATCTTATTAGAACTTCAGGATAGGTGAACTGCTTCACTATTTTATATTATTATTTTTCCTCGGTTGGGTTGGATTGTTTTACCTCTGAGTGGAACTTTTTTTGCACACAATGGGCTAAATGGTCAGGTCACAAGGACCCCATAGTTCAGAGAAGGTTGGGGAGAGGAGACCCACTGAGCAGCTGTTAGGAGACAGATGGTAGCTTCCCGTCAAAGCCGTCCAGTGTGTTCTTTAACGTGCACAGGTTTTGGCTCTCCCACATACGCCGCCACGGCTTTACGTCCGTTTCCGACTGACGGCGGCCTTTCCAAGACAGTCGGTGTCCCCTATTGACCGAGGGTTGGGCGGGGAGTTCTGTGGAGATAAACCTCAACGCTGGTCCAGCTGGGACTCGAACCTGGGAACTACAGATTACGAGCCTGGTGCGCTACCAACTGAGAACTCAAACCCCTTTCTCTCGTGTCAAGGGGGCACGGGTAGCTCAGTTGTTAACGCGTCAGGTTCGTAATCTGTAGTTCCCAGATTCGAGTCCCAGCTGGGTCAGCGTTGAGATTTATCTCCACAAAATTCCCCACCCTGCCCACGGTCAGTAGGGGACACCGATGGACTTGGAAAGGCCGCCATCCGTCGGATGGGACTTTAAGTCCTGATTCCGTGTGCGGGAGAGAGCCATACCCTGTGCACGTTAAAGAACGCGCTGGATGGCCTTGACGGGAGGCTACCATCTGTCTCCCAACAGCTGTTCCAGTGGGTCCCCTCCCCCAACCTTCTCTGAGCCTTCGGGGTCCATATGACCTTGCCATTTAGCCCATGGTGTGCAGAAAAGTGCCGCTCAGAGGTAAAACAACCCAACCCAACCTGGCCATTTATCCCGTGGTGTGCAAAAAAGTGCCGAGGTAAAACAACCCAACCCTCGTGTCAAGGACGTCACAACTGTAACGTGCTCCCCCCCCCCCCCCCCCCCCACAGCCCAGAGCCGCGTTTTCTACAAGGCAGGTTAGACACTTGCCTAAGAGCGACAGGATTCAAGTGCTATATTTTGTTTATTTGAATAGCAACAAATTGATACCTTTTTCCATACCTTTTTCCATTCCTGGAAGGAATAAAAGATTAATTGCTAATATTCATATCTCAAAAACGGTTCACAGATTCTGAATCGATTCTGAATCACTCCCCTGCATCGAAAGTTTTACAGGATATGAAGTTTGAGATACATATTTATATTAAAAACTTTTCGGGACATTTCCATGTTACGTGAATGAAACATGGCATTTAACGCTTCAGAAATTTAGAAGCAAGATGTTTGAAGAAAAATGCCACAGGAGTTAAATTATAAGATCTTAATCAAATTGACTCAGACCTCGATTTTACACGACGTTCGTTTAAGCCTCAGGCAGTCAGGTGCTGGTCAAATCGCCGTTCAGAATAATAAAAAGTAAATAAATACCCCCTCAAGCAGCTGCTTGCCACAGAGGTCTGACAGGAGCCTGTCAGTTTATATGCCATAGTAGAAGGTCTGAGAGGATGGCAGGACCTCAGCAGAAAAACAACACACACATCCAGCGTGTACAGCACTCCAGTTACCGTTCACAGCAAATTGGAGCGTATGCAGTTACTGCACACGCTCCAGTTTGCTGTGAACGGTAACTGGAGCGTGTACAGTTGCTGTACACGCTCCAGATATTTTTCCTGAATTCTGTAATCACGTGACACGAAGGTTGCCAGATCACTAATTTCTAAAAAAAATCGTTTCCAGATATTTTTTCTGAATTCCGTAATCAACCATAGTGTTCGGATACTTTTTGGAGCGACTGTACAAGCTGCCTATTTTATAAACCCACCCAAGAGGCAGTTCGTACAATCTGGCTCATTACAAAGCCTTCACACCGTGATCTTTTCTCGAAGACGAGAGGAACCCTCCACCAGTCGAAACATGGAGAGTTGAGCTCTCAGCCCTTGCCACACTGTGTAGTCCCATACTTCATGCTAACATTAACCGCATTCCTTGAGAGGGAAACATTTAAGGACTGAAAAAAAGATATCATCTCTCTTCTTGTAGGCACTGTCAGAACATGTTTCTTTTGCAGCTGACGAAGAAATCCGCATCTCCTTTCTCCATTTTGAGAAATCGATAGTCTGTAAAATGAGGAAGGCTCATGTTGCAAGCTTCCCATCATGAAAATCAGTTTATTACATTCATTTTTGCAATATTTGGTAACAAAACTGTATTATTTATCATTAAAATTTCCCAATTCATTTCTGTTTTATTATTTCGTTTATTCGTTGCTGTGAAAATAGGAAATAAGGAGAAACCGACTGTACCATTTCGTGTACCTAAGGGCGTTTGAAAAGCAAATCCATCCCTGCTTACCCTCCCCCCAAGTACCTATAAGTTAAAGAATATAACTGCAGACAACTATAGTAACCGCCAACTAGGGTTTCGAATATCCGCGATTAATGAATAGTACAGAAGTTTCCTTAAAGGCGTTGTCCAGTATCCTTGGATCACCGTGAAACCAGGAATAATTTTATCATATTAAAACTGATGCATGTATCAATAAGTGGGTTGGGTTGTTTTACCTCTTAGCAGCACTTTTTTGCACACCATGGGCTAAATGGCCAGGTCACATGGACCCCGAAGGCTCAGAGAAGGTTGGGGAAGGGGACCCACTGGAACAGCTGTTGGGAGACAGATGGTAGCCTCCCATCAAGGCCATCCAGCGTGATCTTTAACGTGCACAGGGTATGTCTCTCCCACACACGGGGCCACGGCTTAACGTCCCATCCGACGGACGGCGGCCTTTCCAAGCCCACCGGTGTCCCCTACTGACCGTGGGCAGGGCGGGGAATTTTTGCGGAGATCAATAAGTGGAGGAATATTTAGGTGTACCAGAAAGTAATGCATTTTTAGAAAACCCAATTTGACTGCTTATAAAAAGTTTTTATTTTTAATCACATATGTAATCCCTCATCATTTTTAAGACATTATTTATTCATAAGAACATAATATAATACAATACAAAATACATAGGATCCACAATGCTAAGTAGCTTATCTGTAGGTAATTGAATAATGCATTCATAATACATATACACATGTTCTCTCAATTAATAGAGTAATATTAATACCTGAAAGACAGAGATTTGCTCGGTAAAGGTGGCTGAGTGATAAACTTGCTGTGCATACAAAATTTTATATTTTGCTTGTGTCGTTTTTCTGCTGAGGTGCTGCCATCCTCACAGACTTTCTACTATGGCATATAAACTGACAGGCTCCTGTCAGACCTCTGTGGCAAGCAGCTGCTTGAGGGGGTATTTATTTATTTATTTATTATCTGTCTCCCAACATCTGTTCGGGTATTTCATCATCAGGCCACTTTTGTGAGGTCCCCGTGACGTCATAGTAAGGCCACTTTTGTGAGGTCCCCGTGTGGATTGTGTGATTGGATCGTGTGAGCTCACAAAGACCTGGATCGTGTGGGCTCACTCACGGAAATATTGAGCGTGTGCAGTTACCGTTCACAGCAAACTGGAGCGTGTGCAGTAACTGCACACGCTCCAGTTTGCTGTGAACGGTAACTGGAGTGCTGTACACGCTGGATGTGTGTGTTGTTTTTCTGCTGAGGTCCTGCCATCCTCAGAGACCTTCTACTATGGCATATAAACTGACAGGCTCCTGTCAGACCTCTGTGGCAAGCAGATGCTTGAGGGGGTATTTATTTATTTATTTATGTTATTTCCAAAGATTGTAATAGTAAGTGAAAATCATCAAGACTAATAATGTAAATCGAATCAGAGACAGGCAGCTACTCGATGATCTCGGCGTTGGTCTTACTGACGTCTTTATTCAATGGCTTTCTCAAGGTTGCAAAACCTTGCAAAATGCATTCATGCAGAGTATTCCCCAACAGGAGTACCACCAAGCTTTCCGGAATTGGCGTAGACGTCTGCAACTGCATAGATAATAGAGGGGCGTATTTTGAAGGACAGTAAAAGTTTTGTTTGTGCAATGGTTCTTGTTCTGCACATACATACCAAAAACGTTTTGAACGCCCCTCATAGTAAATGGCGTCCTTAGTGAAAAATCTAGTAAAAACACGCGAAACATTTACAGATATTTCTACAAAAAAATACAGTTGTGAAATTTAGCAGCGATCTCTGGTGTTAAATCACATGCTCATGCATTAGAAGTTCAAACAACACAATGGCGTCAACAACTTTTGGAATAGCATCGCAACGTTTACCCTTTTAGGTAATAGGAAGATTCCGTTTCACACGTGGAACTATACCACGTTTAACACGTGTCTGTGTTTGGAGTGGAGTTAGCAATTACAGTGGACCTTCGTTATAGCGCTGCTCGCTATACCGCGCACTCGGTTATAGCGCGGGCGATGTTCGCGATAAGTTCAAACATGTTTATACAGGTCCGTGCGGCGTTAGTGAGTATCGCATTTTATTGTTACTGCGTATTGAGTAATTATGTATGTATTGAGTTCCTGCATGTATTTTGAATAGTGTTTAATTATTGTATGCATGATGAGCAAAAGAAAAGCTTACAGTGTGAAATTTATTGTGTCACCACCGCGCCGCTCGGTATAACGCAGTTCACCTTATAACGCGGGTGTTGTTTCCCGCCCGACATGCGCGTTATATCGGGGGTCCACTGTATTTCCCGAGGAGACTAGCAGTTATTTCACTGTGGTTCATTCATAGATGTGCAGTTATTCAGAAAAACAGGGGTGGGGGGTTGTCTCATAATCTAGTTTCCAGGTTCGATCCCTACCGTGCCAGCGTTGAAATATATCTCCGTTAACCTCCACTCTGCCCTCAGTGAGAAAGGGGGGACACAGATGGGTTTCGAAAAGTTGGGTGGCGCGATCGTATCGCGTTGACATTGCAGCTGCCGGGGTTTGCGTTCGAGTCCCGTTATAATATGCTTTTGTGTTAGCTTATATACCAGAAGAAGCCTAATTGAGCTGTAGATTATCACCGTTCTTGTGTGCAGGACAATACTTTTTTTATTTTCGTGACAAAATTTTTTTTTCCGAACTTAAAGTTAGAAAACAAACAATAAGAATGAATACAAAATAACTTTAAAGAATGCTATTAAAATATTGCTTAAAACATATAAATTTCATAATATGATTCAAATTTGAATATTATTCGTGGGTTATTGTGACAGTTTTTATGGGGAAAAATATTTTTTAATTATTTTGCTTTCGTGGTATTTTGTACCGTTGTTTACTGCAAGGACGAAAGCACCGGACTTAAAAAATTCGTATTACAAACGGAACGATTTTTTTTTTTGGCAGTAATGATTTTTATACCTAAAAGAAAAACCCATCTTGGTATTTTATGGCTAACAAAATATCACGAATGCTTTTCAAATGTCAGCCGCGCTTCTTTACACTTTAGATGTTTTCGCTAGAGGAACATTTCTGTCAAAATATCAAGAGGTAAGTTTCCACTGTCGCAAAAAAATCGTTTTTTGCGAGATCGGCTTACGCTTCACTTATTCCTTTACAGTTCCAAAAATTCGCGGCGTATAAGCTGTTATGCTTCTTCCTGTCTCCTAAACTCTTCTTCACTCCAACTCTCGGCAATATTCACTTCAAAGGAATTTAGTAGCGCTCCTTTAAATTGGATGTCTTTATTTTTAGTTTGTTTTCGCTTTGTCATCTGTCCAGTCTGTAGACTTTTTGTTTTATAAGAGATGGAGAGTTTTAAGAGACATTCAGACTTTTTGTTTTAAGAGATAGATAAAAAATTCTTTTTGGATTGGATAGGTATTGACGAAATATTACGAGTCATACTTTCGGAATCTTCCATTAGTTTGAATTTCCACCGCTATAAAGAGATAAAATTGGAAACTGATAAAGCTCTATTCTCTTTAGCAACGAGCCTTCCAATACTTAACTATTAAATTTGATGTCGATGTTACGAACGATTTCATACTTTTCAACCTTTAGAGCAAATCATATTCGCCGGAGCTAAAGGGACCTTCTAGTTTTATTTTGAAATCAATCATCGTGTCATTGATCGATCATGATGTCAAAACCTGACAAAAACATAGTACAATCCCCTACATAATTATTAAAGAATGTCCATGTTTTTAATGGAAAAACAATTTTGAAAATGTGTGATTTCTCTTAAGCTATTCTTCCTAAACCTGAAGAAAAGTTAAAGATCTCAACAACATCTACGTCAATCCTGATTTTTCGGCAACTTTTCAATCTTTTGAGAATCCTGTATTCGCCCGAGTTGAAGGGACCTTCTAAGTTTACTTTGAAATCCAACAGAATTATCAAAGAACGTCCACGTTTCGAACGGAAAAACAATTTTGAAAATGTGACTTCTCTGATAAAGATTTTCCTGTTAAACCGGTAGAAAAGTTCAAGATCTCAATCACATCCAGATCAATCTCGATTTTTCAACAATATTTGTTCGTAATCAAAATTAGAGAATCCGATCTACTACTTAACTTCAATGAGGAGGACCATAAAAATTTGGTAGAAGAGTTAATTCCTATATAAGTAATAACTTTTGTATCAATATAGTACTTGTTGCTTACACTAAATGTATTTTTAGAAGTTTATGTAATGATTCTTTCAGTCGTGGTCAATTTTGAGATGTTTTTACGTGCAACGAACACAAATGTGCAAAAAAGGACCTTTCTTGTCTCGTTTTAAAAAGTTGTTGTTAAAAATCAGTGAATCCGATGAAATACCCATAAATATGATATAAACTGTTGGTTCTTTTGTTATGAATTTGTTTTTCTCTTTCCCATACATTTCTGATATTTATAATGATTAAATACAAATATCAGACTTTTCAAATCTATAATACATCTTAAGTTTATAACCAAATAATATGAACCTTATTGAACGTAACATAATATAGGTTTCAAAATTGTGGAGAATAAACCCGATAATAGCTCGACTCTTTTGCTAAATTGGTTGGCGCAAACTGGCCTTTTGGCCGTCAATGACTGAACGTTATGTTCCCTACCCTGTTACGTTATGTTCCCTACCCTGTTACGTTATGATCCCTACCCTGTTACGTTATGATCCCTACCCTGTTACGTTATGATCCCTACCCTGTTACGTTATGTTCCCTACCCTGTTACGTTATGATCCCTACCCTGTTACGTTATGATTCCTACCCTGTTACGTTATGTTCCCTACCCTGTTACGTTATGATCCCTACCTTGTTACGTTATGTTCCCTACCCTGTTACGTTATGTTCCCTACTACCAGAAGAGTGGTAGCTACCAGACGACGGAACTACTGGTGGATTTTGAAAAGAACAGGGCGAGGCCTAAGTCTCGCTGAAACCAAAACCTGTAGAGAGCTAAGCGAGTTGGTGTAATGATTCTTAGCCACTAAATGATCCAGTGCGAGGCTGATCTGCCGTGAAGATGACGCACTGTGGTAGGATCTGATCTCCTATGATGGCATCACAGCAAACAACAAAAAAAAATGGTCAATCCCACAGATGTGTCGTACTTCGAGCCATCTTGAAGTCCAAGTGCGCTGACTGGTAAAGAGTTGGCGATATATACAGTCTGGCATGAAAGCCTTTCCCATCTTGCAGAGAAAAATCACAGGAACGGGAAATAGTGAGCCATTGTGATGATAACTCAGCTGTCGACTGGGCAACATTATCCAGATCGGAGTTAAAAGTCTCTGCGGTAGCCTTGAACACATAAATCAAAAGGGCAAATGACGATCGGGAGAGTTATGTAAAGAATTTCCCACTTAGAACGAAAAACACAGAGTCAAGTGGGATGGCCCAGTAGGCATCAATCTTACAAGTTACTGTAGGGACAAATGTGATGGCAAACAGAGATGGTTAGTCAGCCTCAACATAGACTCTGGATTGGGGAGGTGCTGAAGGCCTCTGTGCACACATTCAGGGCTTGATGGTGAAGAGGATCCAACACCCTCACCACTGAATCCTGGACAGAATGTATACCTGGGAAGCATAGTCCAGTTTTGACCAGACAAGTGATTGGTAGGGACAAAGAACATTGGTCTGCTCCCCAAGAAAGAGAAAGGATCTCGACGGTATTTAAAGATGATGAGAGAAATCTATTCCCCCAGAATGTTGCCCATTTCTTGTGGATCAGTAACTGCTTATGGACCTTGCACACTTGCACGTGGACCTGAGATTTTGTATTAGTGGTTAAAAGGTCATTTATGATCAAAGACAGAGAAGGTATCTGCCACAATAGGAACGATGAAATTCCCAAGACACAGCTCGGGTCCAAGTGAAGATTACACTCATGCAGACAATCAGTCTTCTACAGAGAGAACTTATGTTCACCATCGCTAAACCCAGAAATTATTCAGAGTAGTTTGCAGTTGCTGTTCAAAGACCTTCCTGCTGGAAGGACAAAAAAAATCTCAAATCATCATAAAGGGCATTGTCTACAATTAAAGGTTTCATCAAGGAAGTTCTTTAGGTATAGTGACAGAGGAAGTCGTTTACTGGTGGAGTTGATCTTGACAACGAAAAACGTAACACTCAAGACGCAGACTTGTGGAATGCTGTTCTTGAAAGGTTGGCAACACAGACAAAAGGAATGAGAAAAAACTGTTGATGAAAGTTGGTATGTGACCTTGCAAGCCAAAGGTATGAAGGTCACAAGGAATGCCAAATTGTCATAGAGTGTTCTACACCTTTTCAATGTCGAAGAAAAACTGACACCAGGTAGTCTCATTTCTAAAAATAAAAATAAAAATAAATACACCTTCAAGCAGCTGCTTGCCACAGAGGTCTGACAGGAGCCTGTCAGTTTATATGCCAAAGTAGAAGGTCTGAGAGGATGGCAGGACCTCAGCAGAAAAACGACACAAACAGCCATGCCTTATCCGGGGCTCGAACCCAGGTCCCGTAGATCAGTAGCCAAGCGTGCTAACCACTTGACCACGGGACGGCTTTCTAAAACAATTCTGATTTATCAGATGGTATACAGTAGACTGTTGCCTTCAAAAGCCACACTGGGTGTTGAGGAGAAGATTGCTCTGCTACAAGTAGCAGATGAGTGTGGCATTTACCATTCTTTCCAACGCCTTGTCAATCTGATAGGGCAGTAAGCAGAAGGAATCTTGGGATCCTTTCCTGGACTGGAGAAAGACGATAGCCTCCCACAAGTCTGGAAACTGCTCCTCAAGAAAAATACAGTTGAAAAGTTAAAGCATTCGATCTTTACTTGATGATGCGAGATGTTGAAGAATGGCATAATCGACACTGTCTGGCCCGACAGGAGATACGCGAGAGGAGTCCAGATTAAAAGTGCCACTCCTCTTATGTGAATGGCCGGTTTTAGGGCTCTAGGAATTTGAACGAAAAAATAGTGAAAAGTGTTAGGTGTTGCTCTTCAAAGCCCAAAACTTGGAGGAATAGAAATATGGAAGAAAACTGTTCCACCAGAATATTGGCAATTCTTTGTGGATCAACAACTGCTTATCCATTGTGCTTCAGGATAATAATGTGGGTTAATTAGTTCTTACCCATCTCCTTGACTTATCCCACACAACCTTAGAACTGGTCGTACTGGCGATAGAAGTGTACTTGATCCAAAATTTCTTGTCTCTGGACAAAACAGACTTTTGCCCTGGTTCACTTGAATACTTAAAAGTTGGAGGATGTAAGATACCTCCAAAACACACCACAATTCTGAGCTTACAAGCTGTGATGCAGTTGGAATTCCATTTACGGTTTCAGAAAGCATGCAAAATATATTGAAGTCTGTGGGATGGTAGAGACAGCTACTTGGGTGATGCAGTTCATTTCTGCTACTGCAATACTCATTTGCTATTGGTTGACTGAGTATTGGTCTGTAGTACACAGGAGTGCAAAACCACTTCAATCAGCCCAATCAATCCTCTCTCATATGTATTAAATGTCACCAGGACCTCTACAAGAGATTTAGGTATCACGGGGAGGTGATCACTTCCATAAAGATTGTCCTCAGCCTCCAGAACAGTGAAATCAATGAAAGATCAATGGTAGTGAATGCACAAGTTGGGGAGTGGAAGTACATACTGACACCAACAGGAAAAACAAGGGATCCATAAGCCAACACTTGACCCCCCCTCCACTAGTGTCAGTACTTTCCCAAAGAAGACTGTGTCCATTGAAGTATCCTATGATAAGAAAGGACAGCAGCTGTGAGACAAGTTCATCAAGGTGTTTCGAGAAGATAGTCAATGAAAATGCATGGCAACTTCCTATAAAGTGGTGGTGAGGGGTATGATCTGAAGTACAGAATGGAGACTCATTATGATGGATACCCCTGCAAGCAAGACCATCTTCATCCCTATTACGAATTACTGAAAAGTGTCAGATTGTGGGATCATTGACTGTCTGCAAGTATCCAGAAGACACACAAATGGGCTCGATATGCCCGACTCAGGCCCTTGCAGTTATCAAGATTTCTGTGGAATCTAGGACAATTCCACTGTAAGACTGTGGCCATCTCATATCTTAGAGGAATGGGTAAATGACGATTTTATTACGGAACAGTCACAGAGAAGTTTATTTATATGAGGGCAAATCCGTACCCATGTCCTCAGTGTCATCTGAGGGACAAGGATGAGATTGCCATACGAGGTGGAGCTGTTTTTTTGCATCTGTGGGGCCCACCTTCAGCCTGGATGAATCAGCTGGAAGATGAATAAAATCATTCAAGTCAAACTAGGCAAGATACTATCCAAAAGAAGACATTTAAATACAAGAATTATACAAGGTAGCATAATTTCACCTCTACTTTTTAATATATATATCTGCAAGATCAAGATAAGATAAAGATTTTTAATATATATCAGCAACATTCAATTGCAATCTCTCATGGAAAAAAAATTACACAGTCAGGCAAGAAAAATCTATCCTGAAAAAAAAAAAATCTCCAAATCCTCAAAATGTATGTCTGGTACCTTCTGGGGTTGCAAGTCAAAATGTTTGCTCAGCTTGTACACCACCATCTTAAGGCCAAAGGTAGAATATGGGTTCTTCCTCACTGCAGAAGCCTCAGAAACCCTAAAACAAATGTAGAAAAAGAACAACGCAAAATTATAAAATTCTGTTCAGGCCAACACCCCACATGCCCTAATATTTCATCTCAGCAGAGACTTCAATCCCCACTTTTGAAATAAAAACTCAGGAAAATATGAAGAACATCCTCATAATGGTACCCAGACACAAAGAGCACCATCTATAACCTTACACCAAAAGGAAAATTTTTGAAAGACCTAGACAAAGACCTTGCTTACGAAAAAATTCGCTCACTCAGGGGGGTAGCGAAGGACTATGGTTGGCAGCTCCCCAAACTTTTACCAAGTGCATCCTTCCTGCAACCTCGCCATGTTATACACAAAACAATTCCATAACTTTACATCTAAAATTAATTTTACCAAGTCACTGCGAATTTTGGATCAATTACGTCAAGTTTTCTCGATTTCACAAACTTTACTTATTTTCGCAACACCAGTCCCAATTTTCACAACCCAACAACATTTTACCAAGTGGCTTCGAATTTGGCAAACTACCCTATATTTCGACCAGTTATCCCGATTTTGCCAATTCCCATAGATTTTGCAAGTTGCTTTAATTTTGTCAACTCCCATAATTATACAGAAAAAACCCCAATTTTTACTCTTCCCTGAATGTCACTTCGTCATTTCGAATTTTGTCTAGTCGCTTCGAATTTTGCCAACTCTCTTTAATTGAACAAAAACAATCACAACTTGCCTGTATTTTACCAAATGGCTTCGAATTTTGCCAACTTCCCTAGATTCTGCCAACTTGCCATAATTTTACACAAAAAATCCCGATATTTACATTTCACCTGAATTTTACCACGTCACTTCGAATTTTGCCAACTACCCTAAATTTTGCAAATTCGCCATAATTTTACAGAAAAAAAATCCAAATTTGACACCAAAAACTCACCTGAATTTTGCCAAGTCACTTCGAATTTTGCCAACCCCCCAAGATTTTTCGAACTCTCCTTAATTTCATAAAACCCATCCCAATTTTCACGACTCACCTGTATTTTACTACTAGCTTCGAATTTTGCCAAGTTGCATCGATATTGACAACGACCCTAGATTTTGCTAATTCCTCTTAATTTTTCAAAAACAATTCGCAATTTTCAGAATTCACCTGGATTTTACAATCGAATTTTGACAACTCCGATTAACTTTGGGGCGGGGGTGACTCAGTCGGTAGCGCGCCAGGCTACCGACTGATACGAATCTGTAGTTCCCAGGTTCGAGCTGGTCCCAGCTGGGTCAGCGTTGAGATTTATCTCCGCAAAATTCCCCGCCCTGCCCACGGTCAGTAGGGGACACCGATGGGCTTGGAAAGGCCGCCGTCCATCGGATGGGACGTTAAGCCGTGGCCCCGTGTGCGGCAGAGCCATACCCTGTGCACGTTAAAGAACACGCTGGGTGGCCTTGACGGGAGGCTGTCTCCCAACAGCTGTTCCAGTGGGTCCCCTTCCCCAACCTTCTCTGAGCCTTCGGGGTCCGTGTGACCTGGCCATTTAGCATATGGTGTGCAAAAAAGTGCCGCTCAGAGGTAAAACAACCAACCAACCGATTAACTTTGTGGGGGGGAGCGTATCCATAGCTACGCCCTGTGCTCACTGATAGGTCAGCACTTTTGACTCTCAGATCACCCTCCATGGAAAATCTGCCTCCCAAAAATATACACAGATATTCCAGAAATCAAGATCCAAAGCACAAATATTTTTAGGCAGATACAATGGATCTCACTAAAAGACATATAGAAAACTACTTCACGTGGCGCAGAAAAGATTTACACAGACGGGCCTTAAACAAACAAGAAGGAACAGCTGCAGGAGCATTTTATGATCAGCAAGAAAATCATAGAAGCAACTTCCCTTTAACCACTTGTAACGTGAATTGGTGGCTCTGAAACAGCCCTGATCTGAACAAGCAAAGAAGAACATAAAACTAGAAGAACTCATATCGCCTCTGGCGCATATGAGAATCTCGTTTTCAAAGAGAATGAAGATTTTCCTTTGCCTACTATTTCATTTCTTAAATTTTTAATTTCAGTTAGCGGATGATGGGGAAAAATATTATTAGTAATTATAAATAAATATCTTATAATTATATTAGTTCTTGTTGTTTTACCTCTGAGCGGCACTTTTTTTGCACACAATGGGCTAAATGGCCAGGTCACATGGACCCCGAAGGCTCAGAGAAGATTGGGGGAGGGGACCCACTGGAATAGCTGTTGGGAGACAGATGGTAGACCCCCGTCAAGGCCATCCAGCGTGTTCTTTAACGTGCACAGGGTATGGCTCTCCCGCACACGGGGCCACGGCTTTACGTCCCATCCGACGGACGGCGGCCTTTCCAAGCCCATCGGTGTCCCCTACTGACCGTGGGCAAGGCGGGGAATTTGGCGGAGATAAATCTCAACGCTGACCCAGCTGGGACTCGAACCTGGAAACTACAGATTACGAGCCTGACGCGCTACCGACTGAGCCACCCCCCCCCCCCCAATTATATTAGTAATATATTAGTAATTATATAACATAAAAGTATTAGTCTTTTAATTCTTAAATCAAAAAAGTTGCATTTCCCACATCTCTTTCAGAAAAGTGGGTAGATTATTGCTGTCAGTAGAATCTCTCTTAAAAACTACCACTTGATTTTCAAATTTCCATTCTATGCATATTATTTGTAAAACTCGACAACAATTCTACCGTTCAAATTTAGTGATCTGTAAAGATATATATATACATCGAAGAGCCAAAACATTTTGACCAGCGCATCTATATGCAAATCGAAGCAACTTCAGGTAAACGATGGCGCATGCGAAGGTCATGAAACAGTATAACACCTGATACTGAGCTCTGTTAAAATAAATAAAAATAAATAGTTAATCAGTGTTATTCTTGTTCTTCAGATAGGAAAGGCAACGGAATTAAGTGAGTTTGACAAAGGCCAAATTGTAATGGCCAGATAGCCATCTGGTTAGTACTATTTAGAGTTAGAGCATTTCCGAGACGGCAAGGCTTGTGGGTGTTCACAGTCAACCGTGATTAGTATGTTCAAAAAGTGGTCCGAGAGCGGAAAAAACCACGAACCGCCAGCAAGGTGTGGGCCGACCACAGCTCATCAATGCTAGAGGTGAGCAAAGGCTATCCCGTATGGTACGAGCCAACTGAAGAGATACTGTGGCGCACAGGGTCAGATTAAGGAGAACTGATGCCCTAAGCACAGCACAACAATGGTACCCTCCTTAGCCCTTCCATTGCTTAACTTAAAGATATTAACCCTTTCAGGACCATAAGGTTTCTAAGAGTAAATATTAGTATGTAACTGTTTATTTTAGTTTGTTAAGAAGTAAAACAAATAAAAATCATACGAAAAATACATAACAATGTGTAGTTTTTTTGGAATTTTATGGGAAATATTTTTCCCAATGGACTATAAAGGTAACACAAATTATAGTTAGGCTTATTATGCAATGTCTTTTATTTATTGGTTTATTAGAACAAAATGTTAACTAAAATAAAACAAAATTATGAAATAAAATTACTATACAAAATGATATGCTAATTATGATATTCTGCGAAGCAATTTCTTTTGCTAGTGAGGCAAAGATGGACATTTGCACATAGTACACATATTATGCGTCCTGACAGTTCCGTTTTTGTTTTCTAAACGTTCCCGTTTACGTAATTGCGTTCGGCATACGTTCTATTTTGACATTCTGTATAAAAAATGCAGATAAGGTTAAAATTAAATGCGACAATGACCAATTTTAAAATGGGAAAAATGTTTCCCTTAGTCGTGAAAGGGTTAAGGCTCAATAAGTGCTGAAGGTGAAATAAGTTTGAAAAATTGAGGTTTCTTCCATGCTAGCCTGCACAACTATACTAAATAAAAACTGCTTTTTATTTTACTTAATACTGAATAATTTGCTTATATTACTGTTATTTACTTATAACTAGGGTATAGTACCTAAAAGTATAGTGTGATTTTCGCCTATTAAAATCTGGCAGAAAAAGTATCCCATACCGGTAGAGGGCGCTGGGAACGATATTCTTGCCTAGAGGTCCTGTATTAGAGACTGGCCTTCTTCTTCTTATACATCCTTCTTTCTAAGCTGGACCTATTTGTAAAGGGGGCCTCGGCCCCCTTATTATCAGGTCCATACGCATAAATGGCAGTGGGTGCGGATGAAACGGCAAAGACTGGCAATCGTACATATTGGCAATTGGGCTTTAGGCCGCAGGCCTCCCAGTGGTGGAGAGGCTGATGTTGAAGGGTGAAGGAGAATAAATACCAGTTGCATGTCATGTGAAGGGGGGTAGAGAGAGATAGAGGAAGAAGTAGTATATATATATATATATTTTTTAATAATTTTCCGAGTGGCGAATGTTATATTTTGAAGTTGTGGCCATGGTTGGTTGCCAGTATGGTAGATTTGAGTCAATCAAAAGGGGATGAAATATTTGGTGGGGGGAGCTGAGACGGTGGGATAGGTAATACTCCTGTGTCAGGAAGATGGAATAAATATTTATGGTAGCTTATCTAACTCCAGAGGTTAGCATTGGGTTGCCCTGCCATGCAGTGAAATGTTGCGCAGGGGTGGATCTGGGAAAAGTCATAGCTCAGTGACAGCCTTATACAGGGTGATTCAAAACTTATCGTTCAAATTTGGTGGAGAGGTAGGGAATACGTCAGGAAAACGATTTCACATAGGAATGTCCGCAAATGTACGCATGCGTGTGTAGAGGGCGCTGTGTACAGCTCGCCCGACCACTCCCATTGTCATCAGTGTACGAGCTGACTTACTAGTGATAAGATGAATCGTTTTACGTAGCAAGAGCTAGCGGATATGCACCTCGCATATGGGGCAGCTGGCGAAAGCGGCCGCCGAGCTAGGCAAGTTTACGAAGACCAATACCCCAACAGAAGAATACCGTAGCATCAAATGTTTGCACGTGTGCATCGCAATCTGCGCGAACGTGGTTCACTGCGCAGAAACATGCAGGATACGGGGAGAAGACGACTGACGCGGACTGTCAACGTCGCAGAACAAGTCCTACAGTCCATCGAAGATAATCCGAATACCAGCACACGAGCTATTGCTCAGCAGCTTGGGGTCTCTCAGTCAGCAGTGTGGCGGATACTGCACGAGGAACCTGTGCATCCTTACCATCTGCAAAGGGTGCAGTTACTGCATCCTGACGATTATCCGAAGCGTGTGGAATTTGCACAATGGTTCATGCAGAAAGGTGCCGTGGACCCCATTTTTCCAGCTTCTGTCCTTTTTACAGATGAAGCTTCATTCACTCGTGAAGGTGTGTTCAATACACACAATTCACATGTGTGGGCTTACGACAACCCGCATGGTACGAGAAGTCACGCTGCGCAACATCGTTTTGCCGTAAATGTGTGGGCTGGAATCATTGGTGACTTTGTTGGGACCTTACTTGCTACCGCCCCGATTGGACGGCCGGAAATACCTAATATTTCTCGAGACAGTGTTACCGACTTTTCTGGGCGCTGTTCCTGCGCATATCCGCCGAGATATGTGGTATCAACATGATGGTGCTCCAGCCCATAGCACAATTGTTGCGCGTGATTACCTGAACCGAACATTCGGAGCTCGATGGATCGGTAGAGGTGGACCGATCGCTTGGCCACCCAGGTCACCTGATTTATCGCCCATGGATTTCTTTTTGTGGGTGGCCATGAAAGACCATGTGTACGAGACCCCCGTCGACAGTGAAATGGACCTTGTTGCACGAATAGTGGCCGCCGCAGGCATTGTCCGTGATATGCCAGGCGTTTTTGAAAATGTTCGGCGGTCAATGCAACGGCGCTGTGAATCCTGTGTCCGTGTAAATGGTCGCAATTTTGAGCACCTACTGTGAACCTGTACTTTACCTTGTTGGAATAAAAGTCACATTCGTTACCACTTAACTGTACTGTTTCCTTGTGTTCACTTTACTTGTCCATTTTGTTCATGTAGATGACGTTTGCGGACATACTTTCCTATGTGAAATCGGTTTCCTGACGTATTCCCTACCTCCCGACGAAATTTGAACGATAAGTTTTGAATCACCCTGTATATGGGAAGGAGTATGGTAAAGATAATTTTTTTTTTGGAGGAGAAGGGAGGAAAATGATATAGCTACGTTATACGAGTTGGAAATCAAATTTATGTGTTCAGTGTGTGATGGTCAGTGTTTAATTTTGTAGAGCCAGTGGAAGGTCAGCCATGAGCTTGGGGTGTGTGGCAGGAGTGCAGTTTAAGGTTCCCATCAAAGAGTAGTGGGAGATGTGGCGAGATTCCATATCTATATTAGGTATGATAATGTGTATAGAGATCTTATGTTCTGGGAGAGATTCCATATAAGTTATTGGGTTAAAGAGAAATATAAAAGTTTTCAATAAAGTTTTCCTTTATGTGACTTTATTTTTGATAGTTAGATTGATTTTTTTTTTTGATATTATATGTATTTTTATTTTGAGTTAGTTTCTATCGAATAAGTTGTCCAAAATGCGTCTTTTGATGTCCTATGGGGATCTTTTAGTGTCCCAAGGATCTTTTAAAAGTGAGGTAGAGGCAGAGAGGCTTTAGGGGAATCTCCCAGTGCTGTTGATATATAGGGCCAAGGCCCTATAGTGGCTTTTTATATTATTATGAGTAGGACCAAGAATTGTTTGGGCTGAGAAATAAGTGGTTCCCAGTGTGTTGTGTCTGGAAGAGGGTAATTCTATGTATTGTGTATTTGGTGCAGTGTAGAAGGTAGAGTGGAATGTCTTCTATCACTTGGCATGTAGTGCAAAGAGAGAGGCTGGCCATCTCGGTGATTCACTGCCGTTGGTTGGTTGAGTCACGTGGTTTATGGGTGCCATGTTTTGTCTTACCGTGAGACGAAAGTCTATGAGTTAGTGTGTACCAAGTTAAAACTTCTCAGTTATAGTTTTATATATTTCTACCACTTTTTATTGTCTATAAAAGCTGCCATATTTTATGAATGCCTTACTGCGATGCATTTGAGTGTAAAAATTTCACTTAAAGAAATAAATTAATGAATATTTTTTCCAAGAAACTCTGTCAGACGACGGCAATCGGCTGCAAAAGTGAAACCAGCTAACTGTAAACAAATAATTTCTTTTAAAGTTCGTTTGAAAAACGAGCTAATGTTTCACTTTGTCATCTGCCTATGTCAGTATTTGTTCTTCTGTCTGTCCGTCTCTCTGTTAACTGTTGTCTATCCATCTGTCTGTACGTCTATAGACAATCAATTTTTTTAGTTTTAGACCTAAATGAAAAATTCTTTTTAGGTTGGGTAGGTGTCGAACAAATATTGCGATTCGCAATTTTGAAAATTTTCAATAGCTTTAATAGCGCCGTCTAGCGATGGGAAAAGATGGAAAATGCTAAAATTTCAAACGAATATTGCAAACAAACTATTTACACTGGTAATCTGAAATTTTGTTACTAGAGTGTTATGGTCCGAAGGTTTACAATGGCAATAAGGCTTTGCCGTCTTAGCAAAGTTTTTTTAAAGAGACAAACGAAACTATACATTTGTTTCACAGGCTAGGATGCGGTGGGCAGACAATGTCAAACAGGACCTTGCTAGAATTGGTGTGCAGTAGCCAGATGCAGTAGATGTAGCTCAGGATAGACTTGCTTGGAGAACTAAATTGCAGTCTGGTTGGACCTCCGTAGCCCATGGCTGCTTGAGGATGATGAACAAAATATTAATCATTTAAACAATATTTGATAATCTCAGCGTTACCTGTAGACCTTTAAACGTCTATAAATCAATAAATGTTTTTTGTAAAAAAAGCCGGCGTTAGTTGAACAGGTAAGAATACTCTGGCATGTTTTTGGAGGGATGCAGGTTCGAATCCCGTATGTCGACGAATTTTTTTTTCGCAAAAAAATTAATATTTACGTTTTTCGAATAACCATTAGTGGAATTACAGGGTTGGAGAGTGCTAAAGGCGGTAAATAAAAATTCGAAAGCGACTTCTAGCAGCGGAAAAAAGCTGGAAAATACCAAATCTTTAAACAAATATTGCAAACGATCTATTTTTGCTGGAAACTTAAATTTTTGGTCATAGAATGTAATGATCAAGTGATTTACGCTTAAAATAATGATTTATCCTGTTGGTAAAATGAAACTTTTTTGCTTTAAGCGATAAATGTAAAACTTATTTGTTTTACAGGTACTAATCCCGTGGCCGAGTGATTAGCGCACTTGGCTACTGAACTAGGGACCTGGGTTCGAGCCCCGGATAAGGCATGGACATTTGTGTTGTTTTTCTGCTGAGGTCCTGCCATCCTCAAGACCTTCTACTATGGCATATAAATTGACAGGCTCCTGTCAGACCTCTGTGGAAAGCAGCTGCTTGAGGGGGTATTTATTTATTATAAAATATTAATAGTTTATTTTCTCAATTTTACAGTAGTTCGAATTTCCACCGTCAAAGGATACTGAAAATGTAAAATAACTAGAAGAACGCATATCGCCTCTGGCGCATATGGGATTATCATTTTCAAAGAGAATGAAGTTCTTTTGCCTACTTTTTCACTCCTTAAAAGTTAATATTATGGATGTTCGGGTTGTTTTTCCTGCTGAGGTCCCGCCATCCTCATGGAGCTTCTACTATGGTGTATAAACTGACAGGCTCCTATCAGACCTCTGTACAAGCAGTTGCTTGAGGGGTTATTTATTTTTTAATATTACACATTATGCAAGAATGTTTTTATAACACCACTAGAACAGAGAAGAAAAACATACATTGCACTGTTTCATAAGAATAATTTCTGAAACAAACACAGCAGAAAAGTGTTCTGTGTCTCCACTGTACCATACTACTCTTTGCCTACTTCATAACATATTAAAAGACAAATCATGCCTACATCCATATTTGAGCTGTGCAATCTTAGTATGGGGCATAAGTCTCAGTGTTAAGCCAATTCTAAACAAGTTTAAATATCCAATCATTAGTTTTTTGAAAGTGGTTAAATTAAGTGTAAATTCTTTGCATTCTTTTTGTCATACACTACTAAGCCTTAACTGGTATAGTGGCTAGAAAGCTAACTAGTATTCCAGCAGGGTAAACCTTACGTGTTGTGTTAGCTCTAACCGAGGCAGTGGTCAGCAACTTGTCTTAATAGGGCATGTCCTTGTATGAGAAGGCTTTTAAAAGCTAGGAGTAACTTCTAGGATTCTTCTTTGTCCTAAATGTTATAAATAAGAAAAATAATATAAAAACGCAAAAATTTGTACACTGTAGAAAAATGGCAAGAAATAATTGCTTTCTTTTTGAATTCATATCCTTGAGATCATATCAAAGCAATCCTTTGATACAATGCACTTTCTTCTTATTGTTTTCAGTTTCTACACTAATTTGCAATACAATCAGAAAAATCAATAATTTTTTAAAACTATAAACTGATGTGAATTAAATTTTTAATACAGATAGGTAAATTTCTATAAACGGATGCAAATTGCTTACATCACAAGATAGTTCACAGATTTTTATATTTTATCAATGTTTTATCTTCTTACCCATGTTATAATTAGATAGCAAATATTTTACCAAGATATGCATTTAAAAACTGAATATTTTCATAGAAAATGTTACAGAACATGTAAAAAATTTAAAATGCTTTCTTCCAGAAGGATAAAATTAAATTTGACAAAATGTTATCATTGAAACATTAAATTAACATTACATTTCTAGTTAGTATCAACACAAAGTAGAAAGGCTGCAGAAAGCATTATTTTTCCCAGTTATTATCTTCACAAATGATTGCAGCATATTCCATTCTAATCTTGGGAAGCATATATCAATTTTGCTTGCTAGAAAAAAATGGATTTCATATAATTCAAATTTAATATAATTTCCATTTTTAACACAGTCTTAACATACTAATGAAACTTAACTCTGAACCTAAGTTTAGAAAAAATAAGGTATAGACAGAATGAATAAATATTACTTTATCCACATTAAAATTATTTTTTTCTACAAGCTTAAGGCAATGGATTGAATTTCACTCACATTCATCTTAAAAGTTTTATAAATTTTACTTTATATAAGTATTAAAAAGGGGGTACACAAATATGGTTGCCTGCTCACCAGCAGTAAAAAGAAAGAAAAAAAAATTCAATTAACCAAATGTTTGTTTTCATCTTATCAGTTTTATATCTTCACAATTGAGAAGGATAGGACTTCACACCAACAGGTCTAAATGTAATTTTTAGATTGATGTGAGGTAAATAGTAGCTAGGTATTCACTGGAAGGAAAGTTATGCAGCAATCCTCTGTGATGATGCACAGAACCAGTCAGGCCTAGCACCTAAGTCCAACTTCACTTTCTTATGGTACAGACCATTTTAGTACTTTTCAACAGAAATACCCTCTTCTGGAAGGGAACAGAGGGGAAGGGCTGCCACATCAATGTGGCTTATTGATCTGGACTACTACAGCTACTTTTCTTTTTTTCTACCCTGCTGAGGGACAGTCAACCACACAGGGTCCTGGTGCTGACCAACCTGAATGGAATAATGGCTTTGAGCTTGATTATGGATCCTGAATTTGCTGCACTGGTTGGCTTCTGTTGTGGGAAAATCTGCTGTGTTTTCTTTTTGTTTGTGGGTCGACAACCCCAAGTGAATAGATTCGCAGGATATGTTTTATCAGCTGATGGAAATTCTTGATAGGAGGCCATTGCAGGTACCTGAAATCTTGCTTCTATGGACATTGTCAAACCTATATTGGAGGAAGTCTTCCAATGTAGATGGCTTCAGCCTTTAGTGAAGGTGGACTCTTTGATATTGTTGGCATTTCCTCTCTCAATAAACATAGTTTCTTTAAACATCCCACTAACCATTTTTTCTCCACAGGTTCTGGGAATGTGAGGACTCAGTACAGAGATTATTCTCTTGATGTCCTCACACACGAATTCCAGTTATAATTTATATATTATCAGCTTGCAAGATACCAGATGGACACATAAAGGTCAAATTCTTAAATATAATCTTAAATTTCTTTTTTCACGGAGGGAAGATGGAAAGCATTTACAAGGCATAGGTATGCTTCTCAGCAGCTATGCTAGTGATGCTCTTCCAGGATATGAGTGCATAATGAAGAGTTTCTCATAGCTAAATTTAAAACAAAAATTAAAATTTGAATGTTTTCTGTTGTTATGCCTCCACTGAAGATGCTGACGAGGATGAGAAAAATAGGTTTTACAGACTTCACGATATTTTTAATTCTATCAAGAAAGGAGATATTACCCTTGTTTTAGGTGACTTCAATGCCAAAGTTGGTACTGACTGTGACCTTTAGGGAAGGGTGATAGGTCCCTTTGGTATTGGTAGCTGCAATGGGCAATTTCTCCTGCAGGAAAATAAACTTAATGGTTTAAGAATAACTAACCTCTTATTACAAACACTGCAACATACATAAGTACATATAGGTTTCACCAGATGGACTGCATAAGAATATGATTGATTATGCAGTTGTTTATATATTAATTAACAGCAAATGGGCTAGTTCTGTTAGAAATACCAAGTCAGATAGGGGAGGTGAAATTGAATCTGACCATTATGTGGTTAAAAATGCTATGCAACTTAAACTTAAGTGTTGTGCCTAAGTTAAAATAGTTACCTTTAACACTGAAGCTCTGAAAGACCCAGTTATAGCCAAAACTTACCATGATAGGTTTTTTAATCATTATGAGAGTCATGATTTGCTTACTTCTGAAGTTGAGGAAGAATGAGACTGTTTTAAATGAGTTTTACTTGAAATTAGCAGTACTTTTTTAGGCAAAAAGTGGCAGAGGAAGCAAAATTATTTGAGTCATAAGACACTGGAGCTTATTTTTTAAAGAAACAACTGTACAAATATCCTTAATTCTAGTCGTAACACAAAATGTTACAAAGAGATTAATAAAAGTGCAAAGAAAAAATTAGAGTAGAGATTCACAGTGCAGTAACTAAAATTAATGAATATCTTTAATACTCTATGATACTGTTAAAGGTTTTAAAGCACTTCAAAAAATTCTATGCTACCTAGTATCAAAAGCAATGAATGAGATTTTACATACCGTAGAGGTAGGTCATGAGAGGAACTTCAGAGATGAAAGTTGATAGTGAGTGACAAGTTCATTTTACAAAGCTCTTGCCAGCAAGTGACAAGTCATAACAAGTTTGAAGTAGAGAAGGTGATGCGGTATGCTGATGAATTGGTTCTTGCAATGAAATTTTCTTCTTCTGATCCAAGTTTCATGACTGCAGTAGATCAATAATAACTAACGATACTTATTGTAGCACAGAGTGCTTAAAAACATTAAAATCATTCATGTGCATTTCACACCCTTACTTTGGGACATCGTCAGGTGGTAAGTGAGCAGCTTAAGATATTGCATTACTAGCAGTTGTTTGTTGAATGCTGGGGAAGGGTGGGGTGCAATAAATTGCACTGTTCAGCTCCGAGATTTTGGAGTGGCTGGCAGATATGCAGATGGCCATAATGTGATCTGTATGTTAAGGAGGTGAATAAGAGGGTGTAGAGTTATGGTGACTCTCCAAGATTTGAGAATTTCGAGGAAAGCTTCATTTTGTGAATAAACTAAAATTTTTACATTATTGTCTATTAATAAGAATTTAATTCATGATAATGCTGTGGTTAGTTTTAAAACATTAAAACACGGTTCAGGGAGCAGGTCTCAAAAATAGGAGAGTGCTTTACATTTAAAACCTTTTTACGGGTTTTACCTTATGAATATCCTTAACTCTATATACCATATCTATATGGCTCTTTTCTCACAAGAGCCACTAGAAACGCATTATATAGTAGAAAACATATTTACCATATTTCTGGTACAGTTGCATATTGCAGCATTCTCATGTTGCAAGATGGTCGTTAAATATGCTACCAGTCCTATTTATGGAAAGTTCGTTCAGTTGTTATGATGTTGGTGTAGTTGCTGTGGAGCGACACTGGCCACATATTTAACGACCATCTTGTAACATGAGAATGCTGCAATATGCAACTGTACCAGAAATATGGTAAATATGTTTTCTACTATATAATACGTTTCTAGTGGCTCTTGTGAGAAAAGAGCCATATAGATATGGTATATAGAGTTAAGAGTATTCATAAGGTGAAACCCATAAAAAGGTTTTAAATGTAAAGCACTCTCCTATTTTTGAGACCTGCTCCCTGAACCGTGTTTTAATGTTTTAAAACTAACCACAGCATTATCGTGAATTAAATTCTTATTACTAACTTCTAGCTGTGTGTTATCTTATTTTAATTTATTGTCTATTGTGTTGGGATTACAAGTTTGGAAATTTTATTAACTTTATAATAATTGTAAACTTTTGCATGGGATTAATAATAAACGTGTTAATGAGGACATTAATATTGGCTTTCATATCGGTAGGGGTTGTATTAGGAAGTGTGTGGGGGGATGAGGTTTATTATCTTTTATTCACCAATTCCTAGTACGAATTTGTGATAGTTTAAGTTTTTTAATGGGGTCTAGGGATATGTGTGTGACTGAAGATGGAAAAGGTTGGTGAGTATTGAGAGACATGCTTTGGGGAGCATTGCATTTCTGAGGGGTACCTGATATCCCCAAAGGTTCAGATGTCAAGCTAGGGAAAGTGGAATATCTGTGTTGCAGAGTTCTTACTTTTATGTGACTTACTTTTTTTCTGTGACTGCGAGTGCGAATTTCGTAGGCAGGGATATTATGATTTTTGTTGAGTGAAAATCGGTGGGTAGATTGTTTTCAGCAATTACTTGAGGTAGTGCAGGTCTTTTTGTAGTTTATTTTAGATGTCATATTTATTTATGTTCTTTAAATAAGTGTGAGGTTTACTTTATGTATTTGTCTTTCAGGAAGATTTTATCTGTAGGGTCTTTGAGTTGGATATAGTACATTCCTCCAGAACTGTCTTTATGGTTGGGATCATTTCAAAAAAGTTGAGATATTGTGTGTGACATTTTAATGGGGCTTTGTAATGGAAAGGTTTCAGGATATTTTTAGCAGAGTGAAATTATTATTGATGTATGGTAAGGCTATTGTGTATTTTTTGTTTCTTTATTTGTTGGTGTTGGAGTTTTTTGGGATTATTTGCATTTGATTTGTTTATGAACTTTGCTGATGATATGTGATGTATATCTGGCATGTTCAATGATTTCAAAATATATTTTATTTTGAGTGCTTCTTGGGTATTGCAGTATGTATAGGCTATGGTATGGTGCATGTAGGAGGATAATAGTAGTTGTTTGGGTGGGCAGAGGTGCTAGTTACTATGTTAGGAATAAATGTAGGTTTTCTGTATACAGGTGTATATAGTTTAGTGGAGGTACAGTATAAGTTAACATATAAAATCAGTAGGTATCCATTTTGCTCTTCTTCATGTGCAAATTTTATGGTGGGGAGGACTGAATTAAACCATACCTCCAGAATTGAGAGTTAGTGAATAGAGTGCACATATGTCTACTTGCAAGCTCCTGCAACGGCGGTACCAATCTTCACATGCAGCAAGCCTCAATTCCAGTGACAGAAGCAGAGCAACACCCATTGGTGGTGGTTTGGCTTTCACATCGTGCATGTGAAGCAAGTGATCTAGACCTGTTGTGGCATGTCCTTGGACCTAAACCCAGAGCTTCTTCCTTGGAAAGCTTTTGTAGGTGTTATTAAGATATTTTATTATGACTATTACAACCAGAAGTCGGACAAAACAGGCCTCTACAAATAAATTGGCTAAAGGCCCAGAACCATCTGCTACCTCATCCTCAGACTACACCCCTATCCCCTCTTATGTCTCTAGCCTCCCCTCTGACACCTCAAAACAATTTGAAGAACACACTTCTAACATACCCCTCACCCCCTTTAGATTATCTGCACCATATCCTAATCAATTACAAAATGCAGAAGGAACTTCCCCTGAAATAAGTTCTAACTCCCTTGTATGCACAGTCATATCAGAATAATATGACCACCCCCATTCCCATTATTAGGTAAGTGGTCATATTATTCTGATATGACTGTGTACATTTCAACTCTAGATCCAGATCTGAGTATTATTTCCTCTACGAATTTGACTCACTCAACTGTTCAGTGCCCTGTTGAGGAAACTGAACCTGTTGAGAATCTGCCTTCCCCCTTGACAAAATAAATTACAAGCACGTTACAACAGATTCCATTTGCTCCCCAATTCAGATATCTGATGCACAGACACAAAGTCATGCTATCACACAAAGGAACCCTGATGACTACTACACTAAACCAATTATGGTCATCTTTTAGGGTCTGTCATCACCTTTAACTGTGATGGGCATTAGAATTATTAAGAAAGATTTGGAACATAAATGCTAACATGTTATGGAGATGAGGTTTACAAGAAATGGTAATGTCTTGCTCAAAGTAATTTCAAAAGAAGTGTTTAACATTTGTAAAAACATCAAACATCTGGCAGGCATACCAGTAAAAGTGCACATTCCCTCTTTTGCTAAATACACCCCCTAGGGTATTATTTGCAATGTCCCACTTTCCATGACAGAGGAGGAATTTTTTATGCCTTGGAGAACCAAAATGTTACTGAGGTCAGCAGAGCTCATTTTGAGAAAAACGAGTTCACCTTGGAAATTAATTGTACCCCCACTGAAGAGATATATCTTAAATTCCTTAATGACTCACTACCTAAGGAGGTTACCATCAACTGCCTCTGTTTTAAAGTAGAGGAATACTTTTCTACCACACTTCAATGCAAAAATTGCTGCAAATTCGGCACAAAGCCATTGATTGCAGGGGAAGACTCACTTATAAATTTTGCAATGGTCTGCATCGATATGCCACCTGTAATGTTTATAGAGTGTCCTACCCCAAATGTGGGGGTCCTCACTCGGCAATGTACAAAGGTTGTAAAACCTACAAAAAAAAAACAGTTAGTGAAAAAAAACAAAAAAGTACAGGTTAGAAACTGCATTACTTGGGACAAGCCACACAAAGAGTCACCTTACAAGACACTGGTACAGATAATCTATCTAGAGCTAAACACTTGGACCCCATTCTGCAGAGATGCCCTCTACCCCTACATAAACATTAATCCTCAGTACAGAAAACTAAACCTTTCACTCGACAACAAATAGAAACCATTGAAAGCTCATCTCCAATGATACATATACCTTAAGCCCATCTCCCTCCCCCCCCCCCATACACTCAGGACCAAAGCTCCCTCCCCTCATGCACATCAACCCCGAACACCCCTTTACAGTACCAAAGTATCAGATGACAAACTCAAACTAGAAGAACTTGTAATAAAGGTACAACAGCAAATACAACAGACACTCACTTCTTTCACAATTCAACTCAACAAATACATAACACAGGAAACGAAAAACATTCACAACACACACTCAACTGCATACTCTAGCCCCAGCTACTCTGACAGCTCAAAATAAATATATATAAATGTAAAACTTCCTTCAAAGCTGTCATTAGACACTTCTACACCTACCCTTATGCTTTAAATTCAAGTATAATATTTCTCCCAATTTGAAGCCCTCCATCATGCATTGGAATGCTAGACAAGTTCAAAATAAAATCCCTTACATCAATCAGCTAATACAAGAACATAACATTTTGGTCATTGCCATGCAAGAAATCTCCTTTTCAAAACTTACACTTAACATCAAAATAACAAACATTGTGACCTACACAGAAAAAAAAACATCATATAGCAAAGGAGCAGCCCTCTTCATAAATCGTCACTTGCCACAGGTACAGATATGCCTCCCTAAAAATAATACAAAATTAGAAGCAGTAGCAATTAGAGTACGAATAAGTTCTTCAACCTTTTCAGTCTTAAACATCTACAACCCAGGACAGAACATTTCAGAACATATCTTCCTACATCTCATTGAAGCCAGCCCCCCTCCACTTATCCTTTGTGGGGATTTTAATGCTCACCATACTATGTGGGGAAGTACAAACATAACATCAAGAGGCAAAACTCCAGAAAGAGTCGTAAATAACTCAAATTTAATTATGCTGAATGATGGGTCCACCACCTACTATAGACCACATCAAATCCAACATTTTTTAGTACAACCCCCCCCACCCCAACTATAGATAATCCTCTACAGCAAAGCAAAGACAAGTACAGAGACAACTGGAATAAAACCTACAAAATCACAAGAAACAAAATGGAAAAAAATATGGATTTGGATTTCACAATAGAGGAACAGAGAAATTCATGACTCCAACCCTGACCAATTAATCAACAAAACGCTTAAAAAACTTCCCCCAAAACCATACACATACTTTTACAATCATTAACTATCATTGCCAATTGGCAAGTACACAGTCATATCAGAATATACACAGTCATATCAGAATAATATGACCATCTACCTAATAATGGGAATAACCACCCTTGGCCTGGATGACAGTGGCGAGATGGCATGGCATGGACGCAATGAGGCCCTGGAAGGTTGCCAGAGGCACATGTGCCCATTCGGACTCCAGCAGTGCACGGAGGTTCCGAAGATGGTGTGGTTGTGAGTCCACATGCTGAACCTGTCAATCCAAATGGTCCCACAAGTGCTCTATGGGATTGAGGTTGGGCGATTTCATCAGCCAAGAGAGAACGGAAACATTGCAGTCGTGTTCCTGGAACCAGTCACGCACCACCTTAGCGACATGGCAGGGCACATTGTCCTGTTGGTACACACCATCATCACCAGGGTAAACATCCAACATGAAGGGATGCATGTGGTGAGCGAGGATAGACAGGTAGCCATTGGCATTCAGGGACCCATCCAGTGGTACCAGTGGTCCCAGATCATACCAGGAAAACATCCCCCAGACGTGCACACTGCCACAGCGATGTCTATCACATACCTAAATATCATTGAAGACCAGGTACATCCTTTCATGGCAATAGTATTCCCTCTAGTAGTGCCTTCTTTCAGCAAGATAATGAGCCATGCCACACTGCTTGGTGGAACATGAGGAAGACTTCCAAGTATTGTCCTGGCCTCCAAATTCCCCCAGACAATCCAATAGAGCATCTGTGGTTTGTGTTGGAACAGCATATCTGATCTGCTGCAGCTCAACCATGTAACTTAAAAGAGTTAAAGGATCTGCTGGTAATGTGTTGGTACCAGATACCACAAGACACCTTTAGAAATCTTGTAGCATTCATGCCTCGCCAGGTAAGAGCTGTTTTGGCAGCACGTGGAGGACCAACATCATATTAGGCAGATGTTCATAATGTTTTGGCTCTTCAGTGTATAAAGAAGAAATTTTGTTTGTTTGTTTATGTGTCTGTCTGCTTATGCACTCAGCTCTCAGAAAGCCCTCAGAGAGGCTTCAAACTTTGTATAAACGTTCCCTTTACTCAGAGGAAGAATATAAGCTGTGAATTCCCTGGGGTCAGCCAAAATTGACGGTGAAATGTTATTCAAAATAATTGTTGCACCAATAAATTTGAAAAAAAGGAATACATCAAACTAAACTAATTTATGATTTCACATGATTAAATATTAAGGTTGAAAGTTATTCAAATAACTGTTGCCACCAATAAATTTGAAATAATGAATGCATAAAACTAATTTCTGATTTTGTGTGATAAACTCATTGTTCAGTTTGTTGGGTCAAGAGTGCGAACTTCTGTGGGTATTGAAGTCATTCTAATTAAGCACGAGTGGAACTCAAGATTCTTTGATGAAATAAAAGCTTCAAAAACTAAGAATTCGCATCAGAAATTAAAATCATTAACTGAATTTGAAAAATATGTAAAAGAATAAACATATAGCTCATACATTAATTAATAAGTTTAATATGTTAAGTAACAAATAATGTTTTTTCATGAAAATATTTTTTTCGTAATATCTATACAATTTTTTGGGCATCTCAGCAGATATTTAATTTTATGTTTTTATAAAGTTATATATGCCTGGCAAATTATGTCCAAGGGACTCTAGTGGATACAAAATGATTTGAAAAGGTCTATTATCTGAGCACAGGAATTCCGTTTTTTGATTTAGAAACTTCTGACATGGGGAGTATCATACAGTGCCTTGAAATAGTTCCATTTCTTTCCTTCACTAAAAGAAAGGGAGGGAAATTAAACCAGAGAGGATTGATCATAATGATTTTTATGCCAAATGAAAGCTTGCGACATAAGACCATCTACTCTATATTCTAAAGAGTTTCAGATTTGAGCAATGCCAGGTAAATCAGCTAGTGAAAAATAAATTACTCTTCAAGCAGTTGCCTGTCAGAGGTCTGACAGGAGCCTGTCAGCTAAATACGCCATGGAGATCTGTGAGGGTGAGACCTCGCCAGAAAAACAATAAAAACATACATGCCTTACCTGCGCTCAAATCCAGATCATTTGTTCAATACTCAAATTATAACACTTTATTATTTATTTGGAATGACTGTGTGATTTACTCTTACCTCTGCAACTTCAACTTTTCCTTTCCACTTTTTAACAGCTTTTCTCTTTTTTTCTATTTCTGCCTTTAAGCATACATAGTCCATAGTTTCGGGTATCACATTTTGTCGTGGATCATTAAGTAGCTTTTGTGCTACAAGATGCAGGTGTTCCTTTTCCTACAAATTATTCAATTATTAAGAAAATTATGTATAACAGTGGGTAACAAATATATGATGTAAAAATTTAATTCTTTTTAATATGATATAATACAAAACAATTTTACTTGACTAAATATATGCAACTATAGGTACATTATGTACTATTAGGTGAAAACCCCATTTAACAAGGGTTACAAAAAATGCTAACAAAGATTGTTATCATTTTGAAACAATTATGATGTAAAACTGAAACTTACTTAAAGCACTTTTACACCAGAGGTATTCAATTATATATTTTCAAATATATAATAATCACAGATGAATAGCAACATAAAATGATGACATTTACATAATATGCTTCATATTTTTCACCTGTAACGTTTTAATTATTCTTTTGCAAAAACAAATTGCTCTTGTTTTTATTCTTTGTGGATCACAAAATTTTTTCATCAATTGGCATAGCATAGAGGCTACCATTTGAGTATCCCTGTTTTAGACTATTAAATTTTCCCTCTGCACTAAGGTTGTACATTTCAAAATGATATACTCACAATGCTGTTGGGGCGGGGGTGGATCAGTCGGTAGCGCGCCAGGCTCGTAATCTGTAGTTCCCAGGTTCGAGTCCCAGCTGGGTCAGCGTTGAGATTTATCTCCGCAAAATTCCCTGCCCTGCCCACGGTCAGTAGGGGACACCGATGGGCTTGGAAAGGCCGCCGTCCGTCGGATGGGACGTTAAGCCGTTGCCCTGTGTGCAGGAGAGCCATACCCTGTGCACGTTAAAGAACACGCTGGATGGCCTTGATGGGAGGCTACCATCTGTCTCCCAACAGCTGTTCCAGTGGGTCCCCTCCCCCAACCTTCTCTGAGCCTTCCAACAATTCTCTGACCTGGCCATTTAGCCCATGGTGTGCAAAAGAGTGCCGCTCAGAGGTAAAACAACCCAACCCAACAACACAATGCTGTCCTGGCAGTGCAGTGGTATCATGTTGCTTGTGGTGACACTGCAGCTGTGGGGGGTCTGGTTTGAGTCCCGGAACAGCATGTCATGTGTTTGTGTATGCATGTTGTACAAGAAACTAGGACAAGCCTAATAGAGTTTCTCAGTTATCTTCGTTTCTTTTTTTTATCATAATAGCTTTATAATGTGTTGATGCTGGTGAACATCATTACTACAATGAAACTTCAATTTAAAAAAAATAGAAATTCTCGTTTGAAATGTTTTTATATTCATTTTAGCAAAATATATAGTTTAAACTTAATAAATTATGTTTACCTTTCATATTTGGTGCCGTCCCGTGGCCGAGTGATTAGCACGCTTGGCTACTAATCTAAGGGACATGGGTTCGAGCCCCAGGTAAGGCATGGATGTGTGTGTCGTTTTTCTGCTGAGGTCCTGCCATCCTCTCAGATCTCCTACTGTGGCATATAAACTGACAGGCTCCTGTCAGACCTCTGTGGCAAGCAGCTGCTTGAGGGGGTATTTATATTTGGTGTAAATTTTGATAAGCTGTAAAATAAAGAAACCTTGCTACTATATGGATTGCCATAATGAAGTATCGATTTTTGGCATCACTATCATTTCTGTTTATATGTGTTCAAGCAATCCTTCCAATTTCTACATACCAGTTTTATCTTGACTGCTGCTAATATATTTCAGCAAAGCTTTAAAATACTTTCAAAAAAAAAAAAAAAACAAAGAACGTTTTCTTTTAAATCAGAGACTTTCAGAAACAAAGTAACAAGTAAGCACCTATTATTTCCCCATTTCACTACCTATTTTATAGTTTAAACCTATTGCAATATTTCTAGAATTATTTTAATCATTCATCGAATAATTTCCCAAAAGTGAAACTGAATCTGTTAAAGAGTTCTTTCTTTCCAGGAACAGATTATGTCCATGGAGCAAAGCAGAAAATACAGCTGCAGCTAACTGGACACACTTATGGTTGCATGTATGACTTTGAAGCACAAGCAGCTTATAGTAAACTTCATTGGATAACACATGCATATGCTCAGTTAAAACAATTTGATATTTTCATATATTTATTATCATTGTCAATCTTTTAGAGTTAGAGCTACATCTTTGCCAGTTTTTTCTGATGAGAAAGTCTTGCAACTTGTCACTGTGGATTTTCTTTTAAATTGATTTATATTATTTCGTAATTTTATTATTATTGCTTGGTTTTTCAATAAAAAACTAGTCTTTCATCATTTCCTGAGAATGAATGATGTCTTGAATACAGAAACAAAGAGGATTTCGCTGACTCTAAAATCACCTCTTGCCACCAAGTGATGGAAGGGATGATGACAACACAATTTCATCATATGTGTTTTAACCCCCCCCCCCCCCCCGCCTTTCTACCACTATGCTAACCTGTTTATAAAGGGTCCGTATTTTGCTCCCATAACTAACCTTAGAAATAACTAAACTATTATATAGCCTAATTTTAGTCTTTAGGTGTATGCACCTATTTTTCCACACTCTCCATAGATTCCTAAAGGTGCTAAGAGCAATCCCAATTCTTCTATTCATATCATGCCCACACCATCAGTATCTGTTAAACAGCTCTCCAGATAACACACTTGCTCAAGAGTGCAACCATTCAAAGCAATTGAAACACCATCTGCGTGACCAATTTTCATCAGTTTAGTTTTTTCCCTGTTTATTACCAAACCTACTCTATTACCAGTCTCATCAACAGTCCTAATCAAGAATTCATCTCATCAACATTATTAGCCAACAGGGTCAAATCATCTGCATAATCTAAATCAGAAATTTTGAGACCATTTATGGCCAAAATCTTTCCCTTGAAAAGAATTCTGCATAACATAATGAATAACCAAACAAAAGAGAAAAAGAGACAAAAATGCACCCTCATCTAACTTCTATAGCAATGCTAAACCGAATGCTACAAGCCTTATCAACTGCTATTATAGAGAGCTTTCATTAGGCTAACAGTGTTATTACAGAGAGCTTTCATTGGGCTTGTCAGGTATTTCATATGATCTAACGCTCAACCAAAAATTATGTCAATCAACAGAGTCGAAAGCCTTTTTGAAATCAACAAAGCTAGCAACAAAAGGTTTCTGAAACTCTAAACATTTCTCAAGAATCTGCCTAAGTGAAAATATTTGATCTATACATCCCCTACCACTTCTGAAACCTCACTGTTCGTCATGCAGTTGTCCACCAACCAAATTCTTAATTAATTAAGTATAGTCATGCAAAGAACTTTACCTGGAACTGAAAGTAAACTAATTCCCCTAAAATTATCACAAGAACTGTGATCAGTTCTAGTAAAATCCTTAGAAATAACACCTTTAACATAAAAAATAATCAGAATTTCAGTCATTCATGTGACAACACAAATCTTCCCAGCTCCAAGCATTTCAGTGGTGATTTCATCCACCCCTGGGAATTTACGCAATTTTAATTTAGAGATAGCCAAAGCAACTTTGAAATGTGATATAGGGCCATCATTAAAACCAATAATGTATCTTTGCTCCTTACAAACAATGGGAGTAGAAATAATCATATTGTTTATAACATCTCTGAAAATCTCAGCCCACTTAACCATCACAGAATCCTCACCTTCAACTACTTACCATGTTCAACCCACAATCCCTGTGTATCTGTCTGTTTCTTCTCACACAAAAGATTAACTATCTGGTACAACTACCTGCTGCTGTGCTGTCTTCCTGCACTTCCTTCTTTCAGATATAAGTTCCATAGCCTTATCATTCAAATAATTTTGTTTCCTCTGTTTCTTTTTACCCAAAAGAGCACTGTTGGTTTCAAGTAAAGCAGTTTAAACTGATTCCTTTCTTTCTCAACTTAAGCAGTAAGTAAACCATTACTGTCAAAATGACTAAGTAGCCTATCCTGGTATGCTTTGGCTATATCTGGATCTTTCACGCATTCAGTGTTAAAAATATTTTGACCAGCAAATGGTCAGACCAAACCAGAATCAATCAAACAGCCCCTAATCGCAGGCATGGGGCAAAGTCACGAATTCCCACAGCTAAAAGCTGAAGCCACCCATGCTGGTAGGAACTTCAGGTACCACTTTTTCAAACACCAAAATCGAGATAGAAACTGACTTACCAGAGACACATTACTCCAGTGTAGGATTGTTGATGCTCAACTAGCTAGGTGAGGATGACAGCCTCTGATTAGAATTATCTACCAGCTATTATAAGGCATCCTGTGCTTCTATTCATTTAGGGCTGGAAACAACTACAACAACATTAATATCCTCAAGAAGCCATGGGC
Organism: Ryuthela nishihirai; assembly: GCA_038380435.1. Classification (NCBI taxonomy): domain Eukaryota; kingdom Metazoa; phylum Arthropoda; class Arachnida; order Araneae; family Heptathelidae; genus Ryuthela; species Ryuthela nishihirai. The sequence goes on from JAWZYU010000012.1 coordinate 56,533,644, forward strand.
TACGGAGGTCCAACCAAACCATGCAATTTAGTTCTCCAAGCATATCTGTCCTGAGCTACATCTGCAACAATTCTAACAAATTCCTGTTTGACATTGTCTGCCCACCACATATTAGGTCTTCACCTCTTTCTGAGATCTTTAGGCACACTGTTCATAACCCTATTTGATAATCTGTAATTATCCATAAAGGCAATGTACAAAACATTCACCCCTACGACAACTCACCTTTCAGTGCTACTTTCAGAGTAGGAGTAACATGGCAGTTTTGGCTACACTAGCCAACTATGCTAACTGATAGTAAAGGGTGCCTTCCCCTATTCCTACCTCCATGGTCTAGACATACATTTGGAAATTCTTTCATGAATATAATTACCGCAATTTACCGTAATTTATCTCCGTAAAACTCTTTGCTCTGCCTTCGGTTAATAAGGGAAACCAATGGGCTTGGAAAGGCCGTTGCCCGTCCGTCTGATGGAACATTAAGCTGTGGCTCCGTGTGCAGAAGATCCATAGCCTGTGTATGTTACAGAACATGCTGGATGACCTTGATGAGGAACTTCCATCTGTCTACTAAGAGCTGTCCAGTGGAAGCCTTCCCCCAACCTACTTTGGGTCCTTGTGACCTGGCCTTTTAGACCATTGTGTACAAAAAAGTGCCACTCAGAGGTAAAAAACCAACCAAAGCTTATTATTAGCCAAAAGGGTCAAATCATCTGCATAATCTAAATCAGAAATAATATAAATATTTTGAAATAATTATAATTTTTCGAAATTTTAATTATTCAAATAAATAATTCTTTCTAATTAACAAGGCCAAACCAATGGAATCTTTCTCTGCACAATATGCTGCTCAAAGGAGATTGCCCATTCCTTTACCTAACCTCATCATTAAAAAATTGAACCACCTAATAGCCAAGATACTGTGCAAGCATCTAGAATCAAAAACATTGTTTCCTGCCATCTTGTTTACAAAGCGTCCATGTTTCACTACCATAACTAACCCTAAAAAGAACCAAACTACTATACAGTCTAATTTTAGTCTTTAGGTGTATACACCTATTTCTTCACACTCTCCATAGATTCTTAAAAGTCCTGATGAAAATCTCTATTTTCCTGTTAATCTTGTGTCACACATCATCAGTATCTGTTACATAGCTCCCATGAGATATGTGTTGCTGTTGTTTCCATCCCTAAATGATTAGACTGGTGGATAATCCTAATCAGAGGCCATCATAAGTACCTAAACCCTCACTTACCTAGTTGGGCATCAACAATCCTACACTGGAGTAATGTGTTTCAGGCAAGTCAGTTTCTATCTAGATTTTAATTCTTGAAAAAGTGGTGCCAAAAGTTCCTACCAGCATGAGTGGCTTCAGCTTTTAGTGGTGGGAATTTGGGTCTTTGCCCCACCTGTGATTAGGGGACATTTGATTCATCTTGATTTGGTCTGTCCATTTGCTGGTCAAAAGTGTCTTGCAATTGAAGCTTAAGAAATGTTATGCTAAGGTTAAGAGAATTGTTTTTAACAGTAGCTGTTATGTAGCTCTCAATAATATCTGTTACATAGCTCTCAAGATAATTAAACTGAAACACTTCCTCAAGAGTGGAACTATTCAGATTAACTGAATCACAGCTTGCTTGACCAAATTTCATCACTTTAGTTTTCTCTCTGTTTATCAAACCTACTCTATTACCAGTCTCATCAACAGCTCAAATGAAAGAGTTCATCTCATCAACATCATTTACCAAAAAAGCTAATTCATCAGCATAATTTAAATCAGAAAATTTCAGATCTCTAGACTATTTAAGACCAAAATATTTCCATTGCAGTGAATCTTACATACCATAATCAACAACCAAACTAAAGAGGAAAGGAGACAAAATACACCCTTGTTGAACACCAGAAACAATGTTAAACCAATTGCTACAAGTCTTACCAACTCTCACACACAACATTATTATAGAGAGCTTTCATTATGTTAACTAACTTGTCTGGTATACCATAACGATCTCTCAATCCAAACGATCTCTCAATCCATACGATCTCACAATCAAGCATAAATTATGGCGATCAATAGAATCAAAAACATTTTTTTTAAATAAACAAAGGTTTCTGAAACTCTAAACATTTCTCAAGAATCTGCCTGAGTGAAAATATCTGATTTATACATCCCCTACCACTTCTGAATCCACACTGCTCATCATGCAACTGCCCATCAACCAGATTCTTAATTCTATTAAGCATAATCATGAAAAGACCTTTACCTGGAACAGAAAGTAGGCTGATACTACTACAGTTATCACAAGAACTGCAATCGTCTTTTTGAAAAATAGGGATAATAATAGCTCTGGAAAAATTCTTGGGAACAATGCTTTTATCGTAAAAAATATTCAAAATTTCAGTCATCCAAATGGTAACCAAAACATTCCCAACTCTAAGTATTTTCATAGTAATTTCATCTATTCCTGGGGATTTATGAAGTTTAAGTTTAGAAATAGCCAAAATAACTTCAGGTTGTGTTATAGGGCCAACATTAAAGCCACCAATGCATCTATCATCATTGCAAACAATGGGAGTAGAACTAACCACAATGTTTAGAACATCACTGAAATGCTCAGCCCACCTAGCCATGACGGAATCCTCACCTTCTATAATCTTAATATGTTTATCCTTCAATCCTTGCATGCCTGTCCGTTTTCTACCACACAAAATATTAACTATCTGGTACAGCTCTCTGCTGTTGAGCTGTCTAACTGCTCCCTTGGCTTTGTCAGCCAACCATCAAGTCAAAGATTCTTATCAACTGCTAACTGATCATTTACATGTTTATTAAGCTCTCTGTAATTCTTATCAGCTGCTAACTGATCATTTACATGTTTATTAAGCTCTCTGTAATGCTTTCTATTAGGACTAATAGGGTACTGGTTAAAGACATTCCTGAAATTGTTATACCAAAATAACCTCAAGTGCCTTAAAATAAAATAAATAAATACCCCCTCAAGCAGCTGCTTGCCACAGAGGTCTGACAGGAGTCTGTCAGTTTATATGCCATAGTAGAAGGTCTGAGAGGATGGCAGGACCTCAGCAGAAAAATGACACACACATCCATGCCTTACCCGGGGGCTCGAACCCAAGTCCCTTAAATCAATAGCCAAGCGTGCTAACCACTCGGCCATACCACTCAAATAATTTTGCCTCCTCTGTGGCAGATTTTCTCTCACCAGAGGTCCACCAGTGCTGCAAGTCCAGGATCGATTTTCAAAGTCAAAGCCATAAACCAGTCCAGTCTAGTGGGTATAAATGGTCAGCACTAGGACCCTATAAAGTTGACCACTCCTCAGCAGTGCAGCAAAAGAGAAAAAAGTGGCCATAGATGGCCAGGTCAATAGGCAAAATCGATCTGGCAGCCCTCCCCTTCCCTTCCAAAAGATAATATATCTTTTGAAAGGTAGTAAATGTCTGCACCACAAGATGGCAGGGTGAGACATTAGGGCCACGCCTGGCTAGTTCTATGCATCATCACTGGGGATTGGTACATAACTCTCCTTCAGTTTATGCCAGCTACCATTTACAGACATAACTTTCACACTTTGTAAAATTTCATTTTATAGGAATTATTAATTTTCGAGTTTACATTGAATGGCTAAATATACATATATACACTTGAGTCTCTTTTTATGTGGTAGATATGTTCCACAGAAAACCGCATATAAAAGAGTCACAGAAAAAAAGACATAGCTTACATTGCAAAATTAGGGATACGTTCCATAATTTTCTAAAAACCGCATAAAACCAAAGCAATGAGTTAAAATAAACCGAAAATCGCATAAAAAATTTTATGAAAATTCAGGAAAATAAGTGCCTATAGAAATGAGGAAAATTTGTTCAAAGATCTGAAATAAATACTTAAAACTTAAAATAGTTTTGTTTACTATAAATTAAAACTTAAAACTTAAAATAGTTTTGTTTACTATTTGTTTAAGATATAAAACTTAAAATAGTTTTGTTTTAAAATTGTATCCATTTAATTTTATTGAAAAGTAATAATTCTTTTTACATTTTTTCATCAGAATTATCGTTGCTATCTGACAATACTCTGCAGCATTTTTGAACTGGTGCAAAATCACTTTCATCACTAGAAGAGATAGTCAGCACATCAGATCTACATGGTAAAGACAATGGTTCTTTACAAATAGAATTAGCATCAACTTCACGCTCGTTCTGTGTGGATTTTTGTCCTCTGACAATGTAATCAGTGATTAAACTTTGCGTTGATGATTGTACTAATTTCTTTTGCAGTTTGCGATATCCAGACATACAATTCTTCAGCTCATGTTGGAATTTGAAGGCTCATTCAGAATTTGCATCATTAACAAGAAAATGATTTTTCAATTTATTACAAAGTTGAAGACCTTCTCGAATTATATTTGCAGTGAGGGGGACAGGTTCTTCTTCCACTTCACTATCGTTTTCTGGTTCTTCGACAATATCTAAAGTCATATCAATAATATCATCGGCACTTAAGGCATTATCCACAAGCAATTCGTCAATATCATTCTTGCTAAAGGTATCAAAACCTTCTCCACCAATTTCATGTCCCAAAGTAATGATTTCAGTTGATAATGTCGATGTTTGATTGGTTTCATTGTTTGCAATACATCCAGCATTTAAAGTTTGTGGTCTTATTTCAGTGATAGCAGATGCAACATGATTTAAACAGTCCCAAAATAGAAAATTTTTTACAAACGTCAGTTATTGTTAATGACTCATTTTCTAGTTTATCCAATATAAATTGTTAAGTGCACTTAATGTAATTTTTAAAAGTAGCAATTATGCCTTGATCTGATGGCTGAATAATGAGTGTGTAATAATGCACAAAGGGGGAACACCCGAATTTGCATGAAATATACGCACCACATAACTTCAAAACCGCATTAAAAAGATATGTATAAAAAGAGACTCGAGTGTATATAACAGTCTCTCTTTAAAAAGTCCTGGTTATGCCACTCTAAGGATATTGAAAATTTTTAGTCTTAGGGCATCTAATTTGTAAGTACTTTATCAGGAAGACTTCCAAAGAACAAAACTAAACAGAACATGTGTGGTGTGCAGTGTAAAAAAACACAGTAATGAAGGATTCTGTCACAAACATAACAGAAAGCTCTTGAGTGTTAATGGTACAAAACCACAATGATGGTCCTCGACTTAAGCTATACCACACAGAAAAATTACAAACAATGACACTTCTATTTCAGGACTTTATTTTGAACTATTCCGAAAGATATTTCCCATTTATTTATATGTATTATATTAATTTTGTTCATTAGGTTTTCCAGAATTATGCCTTAATTGACTTGGCAAGTTTTATTTTTCACTATATCACTCTGAAATGTGATAATTTTAGATTAATTTAAATTAGTATATTTCTCATTTTGGTTAGAAATTTTTTCTGAAAATTCATAATTAAATGGTAAAAATTTGATATATAACATAATCTATTTCCGTTCATTAGTTATATAGCAAAAAGTTCTAAAGTTAATTTTTTTGATTCAGTTTAACATGGAATGTCTGAAAGATCCAGATATAATCAAAGCATAGCATGATATGCTACTTAGTCATTATGACAATTGTGGTTTGCTTACTGATGAAATTGAGAAAGAATGGGATCAGTTTAAACAGGCTTTTCTTGATGAAGATATGAAAGCAAATCCAGAAGGCGAATGAAAACTGATGTTAATAAGGAGTGTGATCACCTATGACAGCAACACACGACTCACAATGCTTCTTCATACAGCTAACGATGTCTTCAATCAATTCTGAAGGTAGTAAAGTACACTGGTGCAAAATGCTGTCCTAAGATTGTGGAGGCTTCTGAGAGGAAGGCTGAGGCCAGTAGCTCATGTCCCCAAAGCATCAAGACATGCTCAATAGGAACAGAGGATCTTGTAGATCAGTACTTCTCAAAGTGATCGTCCGTGGACTGATACTAGTGTGCTGGTCCAGAGGTAGCTACCAGAAAAGAAATATAAAATATTTTAAGATGCAAAGCATTGATATACCATAACATTTCTTGCTTGTTTCTTAATTGAATGTTTCCTGTTTTAATATTTTCAATAAAAAATATATAATTTTTCAAATCAATTTTTATATCCCCCCTCCAAGTTGGCAACCCTACACCAGTCCTGGTACACTGGGTAAAACATTATTCCTCATTCCTCATGTTCAAGATGCTGATCCATCAGGTGAGCTATATATATATGTGGGCATTATTCTACATTAAAATTAATCCTAAGCAAACTGCACCTGCAAACGGGCAAATAAAGCTTGAGGATCTCACTCCAATACATTGACAATCAGTGAATCTCTATCAAACATGTGGAGATTGGTGCAGTATTGATGCTGATTCTTATGCAGACCATCAAACCACCACTTCCATATTTGTACTTCTTCCTGATGTTTGAGGGATGCTACCATGTCCCATGTTTGTCACAGATGAATGTTCATCAGGAACCAGTTTGCAAGCTGAATTACAACTCATATAAAAAAAAATAGTTGCCCCACTGTTTCTGGGTGAATGCACATTGCTGACACTAATTCAGACAAGCTCTTCTGTGGGAGTTAAGAGAACACATACCATTACTTGTTTTTTATAAAGCCCTCTCTCCTGAAGCTTTCTAGAAATCACCTTGAAATTCTTCCTGTGGACAAAGTAAGCTCCAAAGCAAATTGGGGAGCTGTCAGTGTTCTATGACACCTTAAATGTTAAAGACAGACACTGGTCATCTAAAGATGTTGTGACTTTTAGGTGATCTTGTACAGGTCTTTTAGCAACGTTACCTATATCCTGAAATTGTCTCTAGTACCTGGAGATCATCATTCCAGACACATTAAGCCATCTGGCTACATTGGATTGAGATTAGATAACTTCCATTCTTCTAATGCACCCCAATTCAATATGTCATCTAAATGATATCTGAGAAATCATCAACAAAATGGCAATCTCCATTTTGTAATTTGTGAGCTAACAATAAACAATGCACAGGCTTGTTAGACAGTACCTTGGTTGGATGGTTCACTGCATGTATATAATACTGAAGTAGTTTTACCACCGATTTACATATTTACCACAAGATAATGGAAATAAGTAACTCAGTTTTCAACTTTTAATTCCCTATATTTTTCAAAATATTAAGAAAAACAGATATGTATTTTAACTTTTGCACTTGATGTGAGACTATATGAGTTGTTATAAATAACATTTGTTTGTGAAGTGAAATACACAACACAAATTATTTATATTTATAATTCTAAAGTTTAGGGACAAATATAAGCTATCTGAAAAATTAAAAGTTCTTGGTTTGAATCTGTATATTACCTTATGAATGATATCTTTCTGTACTTTAATTACTTTTTCAAATCTTTCCTGCTGAGCAATCTGTTTTTCTAAATTCTCTATTTCAGCTATTTCTTTAGAAAGAATTTTCTGTAAATATATGCATAAGGAAAGAGGAAATTTAAGTATTTCAATATTACATCAAGATATTTGGTACATTATAAATAAATCACACAAAATAAATTGATATATATCAAATGGAATATACAGAGTTATTCAAAAAGAAGTATACACTTCCAAATTTTATTTTACAAGTACTATTGAAAATATGGTGACATACTATATATAAACTCAAAGAATTCTCATTTTTTCACAATTTACAAGCTTGTGACATGATTAATAGATTCTGAAAAAAATTCATTGCCGCCATGGCGAGAATCGAACCCACATCTCTCCAGACTCATGCCAGAGCGCGCTAACCACTGCACCACATGTCGGACAACGAATATTTTCAGAATATGACCTTATAAATATTCTTCTTCCTGAGATGTGACTGAGACAGCACCATCTATACTCAAGGAGATGCAACTTTTTCAGTCATTGCATTTGATTATCAGATGTTAATGAGAAGGTCGCTAACGCTAACGTGTTAAATATATAATTAAAATCAATCCAAAGTGAATGCACAGTATTCCCTGTTAAGAACATTAATTAATAGATTCTGAAAAAAATTCATTGCCGCCACGGCGGGAATTGAACCCGCATCTCTCCAGAATCATGCCAGAGCGCGCTAACCATTGCACCACGCGTTGGACAACGAATATTTTCAGAATATGACCTTATAAAGTTGCATCTCCTTGAGTATAGATGGCGCTGTCTCAGTCACATCTCAGGAAGAAAATTTATAAGGTCATATTCTGAAAATATTCGTTGTCCGACACGTGGTGCAATGGTTAGCGCACTCTGGCATGAGTCTGGAGAGATGCGGGTTCGATTCCCGCCATGGCGGCAATGAATTTTTTTCAGAATCTATTAATAAATGTTCTTAACAGGGAATACTATGCATTTACTTTGGGTTGATTTTAATTATATATTTAACGCGTTAGCATTAGCGACCTTCTCATTAATATCTGATAATCAAATACAACGACTGAAAAAGTTGCATCTCCTTGAGTATAGATGGCGCTGTCTCAGTCACGTCTCAGGAAGAAGAAGATTTATAAGGTCATATTCTAAAAATATTCGTTGTCCAACGCGTGGTGCAATGGTTAGCGGCTCTGGCATGAGTCTGGAGAGATGCGGGTTCGATTCCCGCCATGGCAGCAATGAATTTTTTTTTCAGAATCTATTAATTAATGTTCTTAACAGGGAATACTGTGCATTCACTTTGGATTGATTTTAACTTGTGATATGAATTCTATGTGTGACACAGCACACATCAAGTCAGTAATCCAGCTCTTCCCATACTTCTCAAAGCACATCACAGATGAGTTGAGTTCATGTTCACAGGAAATGTGGGAATTTTCAGAGCCTCACTCACAGACACTGTGGCAACTAACTTTTCCACTTACGTGAAAAATTGCTTCATCTCTGAAAATTAACATTTCTGCAAATCCATCATTCTGCAGTGTCTCCTAAATTTCAGAGGAGAAATCATAATGAGCGACTTTCTCAATGGCCTTCAGAGTATAATTGCAACTTCTAAGGTTACATGTGTAGTCACTTCCACAGTACACACCAAACTGTCTTCTGTAGCTCACAACTTGCTCTGTTGGTTTACTTTCTCAGACTGCATTGGAATATTTCCCAAATTCACTGCACATAGTCTCCTCTGAAACCTGAGGATGCCTGGTGCACTTTCTTTTGCAGAGAAAATCTGTTGTCTTGGAATTGTTTGTACTAGTTGTAGATAAACTTCTTGGTTGGTGATTCTTTCCCTAATGTGTCCGAAAATGTTGTTGCTAATTTGTGAACAACATTGTCAAATTCGAGCACACAGAAAGCTTTTCTCTGTGCACTTGCCACTATTTTGAACACTAATTCTCCTTCTCACACATTTTTCTCAGAAATATTGCACATCACCTGCAAGAAAATTTAAATCTAAAACTTTTGAGAGTTTTTCTTCCCATCCAATATATAAAACACAGATTTAGTACCAATAGTTTTTGTAAAATTAATTTTTGAAATCATACTTCTTTTTGAATAACCCTGTAGTATATATTTCAGTGCAACTTTTACCTTAAAGTCAGTAAGAATTTGTAATGATCTATTTGACTTTGCCTTAACTTGCAGGTACTTTTTATTATATTCTTTTAAAGAGTCACTACACACTGTGTGTTCTATTTTAATCTTCTGGAAATCTACATCATCAAGTCGTTCACTTAGTTCTTCTTTCTGCAATAAGATTATCAAAATTAATTCAAAAAATATTTGTACATTTTCTTAGCTTTTTATATAGCAATCAGCAATGCATGTTATACAACAGACTTACTCTGGATGATATATTTTATTGCATTAGATTGCAAAAAATAACTGATAAAGTCATAAAAATTGTGGTTGCCAATAATGACAATATTAAAATAAATACATATAACAAAGGGAAATATTCAGAAATATATTATATATATATTTATAAAGAGAAATTTTTAAACGTGTGCAAGTGATTTTTTGCAAGTTATGGCTGTTTCGTAAACTGAGTATGGTATGTGATACACTACTGTGCTTGGCAAGGCATAAGTGTTGCACAGACAGTCAAAGAAATGACTCACGTATAAGAACAGTTGCTGAAAGAAGCACAATTTTTCAACTGGCAAAATGCATGCAATTTCATGGAGGATGACCCACGATTTAGGCAACCAAACACTTTTCTCTTTATACTCGAGTCATTTCTGCATTATCATTGACATGGTAATGTATCACGTACTCCTGTCCAATTTCCAGATCAGCCATAGCTAGAGGTCCTGTATAGTTAGAGGCTGGCCATCTCGGTGATTCACTGCCATTGGTTGATTGAGTCATGTGGTTTATGGGTTCCATGTTTTGTCATACAGTGAGACAAAAGCCTATGAGATAGTGTGTGTAACAAGTTAAAACTTCTCAGTTGTTATAGTTTTATACATTTCTACCACTTTTTTTGTCTTTAAAAGCTGTTATATTTAATGAATGCCTCACTACGCTGCATTTGGGTGTAAAAATTTCACTCACAGAAATAAATTAATTAACATTGTTTTCTGAGAAACTCCATTAGAAGATGGCAATCGGCTGCAAAAGTGAAACAAGCTAACTGAAAACCAACAAATAATTTCTTTTATGGTTCGTTTGAAAATCAAGCTAATGTTTTCACTTTGTGGTCTGCATATGCCAATATTTGTTCATCTGTCTGTCTGTCTCTCTGTTAACTGTGGTCTGTCCATCTGTCTTTCCACCTGTCTGTCCGTCTATAAACAATCATTTTTTTTTTTTCTTTTAAATGAAAAACTCTTTTTGGGTTGAATAGGTGTCAAACAAATATTGCGTTTCGTAATTTCGAAAATTTTCAATGGCTTTAATAGTGCCCTCTAGCGATGGGAAAAGATGGAAAATGCTAAAATTTCAAACGAATATTAGAAACAAACTATATATATTGCATACAAGAAATCTGAAATTTTGGCAGTAGAGTGTTATGGTCAGAAGGTTTACAATGACACAAGGCTTTGCCATCTTATCCAAAAGGGGGTGCGAAAATTAATTTTTTTTAAAGAGATAAACGAAACAATATTTATTTTGGTTTACAGGCACTAACAAAATATTAACGATTTAAAAAATATTTGATAATCTTAGCATTAACTGAAGACATTCAAACGTCTATAAATCAATAAACGTTTTTTGTGGAAAAAGCGGGCATTAGTTCAACAGGCAGAGCAAGGCACAGCTTCTCTGCTACAAATGGCCTGTTAAGTGTAAGGCTCCAGGTCATTTGAGTGAAGCAATAGTGGAGAGCATTCAGCCTTACCCTACTGGGCCAGAAACTCTGGGGAGTATGAAGAAGAAGAGATGGAAGAGAAGGATTCCCCAGATTGTTAGCAATTGCTTGGGGATCAGCAATTGCCTATCCTTGTGTTCCAGGATCAATAATGAGAGTGACATGTAGTTCCCACCCATCTTCCAGACTTTATCCCACATGATCTTAGAACTAGTTATGCAGGTAATAGAAGATGTAAATTTGATTCAAAATTCCTTTTGGCTCCAGATGAAATGGGCTTTTGCCCCTGGCATGCATGAAAATTTCATGGTTGGAGGATGTCAGATATCTCTGAAACACCACCCAAGACTTATGAGCTGTGATGCAGTCTGGATTCCACCACAGTTTTGGAAATTGGGGAAATTGTGTCAATATCTCAGGAATGGTCAAGGCAGCTGCTTGGATGATACAGTCTGCTAACTCTATTACTGCAACATTGACAGGCTCCTGGCAGACTAAGTGTTGGTTGAACTCACAAAGGAGCTTGAAACCACTGTAGTCAGCCTGATTAATCCTCAATTGTGATATGCATGAAGAGTCAAAAAGCTTCGGGGAATGAAAGTAGGTACTGACACTGGTGTTCAACAGGAAAAGTGAAGAATCCAGGAGTCATTGCTTGAGGTCTCCACCCCTCATGTTTGCGTCAGACATGCCCTAAAAAGGGGTGTGTTCATTGAAGTTCCCCATGAAAAGAAAATGGGGATGGCAGCTGTGAGATGAGATCATCAAGGTCCTAGAAAACGATACTTCCAGGAGGAAGATAGACAGAGCAGACAGTCAAGAAAAATCCCACCAAGAGGCAGATGCTGACTGCCTCGAGAGTGGTGGTGAGTGGTATGACCTGGAATGGAAAATGGTGGCTGACCATCTCCATCCCAGTCTCGGTGAATAAAAGAGAAATGTTGGATTGTGGGATCATTGGCTATCTGCAAATATGTCTGCTGCAGGCATATGCAGATGGGCTCATGTGCCCAAAGGAGGACCATGATGTTGTCAAGATTCCTCTGGAATCCACAACAATTCCATTATAAGAGTATGGCCATCTCAGGTTTTAGAGGAGTTGGCAGATGATGATTTCCTCTTCATTTTGACCATTGCAGAGGACAGTTTTGGAAATTGAGGGCTGTCCATATCCTCAGAGTCATTCAAGGAACAGAGAGATCTGAGACCGCTGGTTGAATAGCTTCAAATAGGTGGAAGCCCCTTAGGTTTGGAAGGTCTGGCTGTCTGTAGTAATGAAGGAGATGGTCTTCCAGAGGTACTAATGGAAGCTGCTGAAGCAGGAATAGAAAGTAGCATTGATGTTGATGTCGACACCAGCTTCATTTTTGCCTGCATCAGGCAAGAATGATTCAGATGGTTGGTTGGTTGGGGTTTTATAATGGCAACTAAGCAATATTATGCCAAACAGACATATCTGAAATGATGCTTGCATCATTTCAGATGTGTCTGTTGGCATAATATAATAAAAACAAACAAAAATTAATATATTATAAAAATTATAATTATATTACAATAAATAAAATAAAAATTAAATATACCCACAATCATAGTTAAAATAAATATAATATAAAATAAATATGGTTGTGGGTATACCTAATAAACAATTATATATACCCACAACCATAGTTAAAAACAACTACAAAAGATAGTAAATTGGGCATAAAAAGGCCTGTGTAAAAAGAAGTAACAAGTGTAAAATACAAAAGACAACAATGGATGTAGGGGACATATGTCAAAATCAAAAAACAAGTGTAAAATACAAGATCTATTGTAAAGCATTAAAGATAGCTAGAATATCTGAGAAAAATGCAAAAAAAAGGCAAAGACAGGAGCTAAAAATGAATTATCCAATATAAGATATCCAAGCATAAGGGGTTTGGACAATTCAGCCAGTGGTAAGCAGATATTGGTTGCATAACATGGTGGTAAGCTGATACCATTGCAATGATGGACTTTCCAGTCACTGCACTGGCATAGGAAACCTTGCCAGGTGAGGCAAGCAGTGCAGAGAGTTTTCTTGATTCAGGATAGATGTTGTTCACTGTTTTGAGGCATTGTATGCCAGATAGTTGTCACTATAGTTCATGCAGTTTGCTTTTTCTGCTGTTCAGTCATGATCAAAGCCATCCTGACTGTCACAACATGCATAGGTGGGTTTGCCCCAGCAAGCTGTGCAGGCATGGCAATACTTCTGGAACAGGAAGCAATGTAGATGGTTTGGGATGTAAAACCATACCTCATAATGAAGGTAACCTGCCTTGATGGCAGTAGGCAGGCATGGCATATCAAATGTTAATATTAGTAGCCGAGTGGGTATTAGCTTCCCATTGCAATGCAGTAAAACCCAGTGGACTGCTGTCATTTCTTGCGAAGAGAGCTCTGAGAGCATTTCCTCAGAAACTTTGAGGAGGCCCCACTCAGATGACACCCTGGGAAGAATTCAGCAATTTGTGGGGTATCATGAACACAGCCACCCACCAATTGTGGTAATCCTAAGGAGGAGTTCTGAATGTTTCAAGCAAGTATTTTACACCAGCAAGTCACCTAATCTTGGGTGCATAGAGATTTCAGAACTCCTGCAAGACCTTCCACATGTTTACTGATTAAAAACAGGGGATATGTCACCATTATCTGATCACCAGTAGAATGAATGATCATGAATCTCAGGGACAAGAAACAGCAAAGATGATGAAGAAGATGGGGGGGGGGGCTCATGCCAAGCCCTCTCACATCTGAGACTTAATCATTAGAAATTTGTAACTGCATGGTTGTTGTATTGGGGTTCAGTGCTCATGGTCCCCACCTACCATGGAGCCCAACAAGGGGATGCCCAATCAGGCACCAGGGCTGCATGGACACTATACCCACACAGCCAGCAAGATGAGCCCTCACAAGCAAATAAGAGGGAAAATAAAAAGGGAGAGTCACCTAAACTTTGCTCACAAAATGAAATAAGAAGAATAAAAGAAATGTGTGAAAAATTGAACTGTCCCCACAAAATAAAAATAACAGCAAAAGTAAACACAAATAATCATTATTAAACTCAACACATTAAGTATATACTAATAATTTCCACTCTGTAAATTCATTCAAATATTTAGAGGAAAAATCGTCTTGTTGGTCCAGAGCACCTAACATGTTATCAGGAGGTCATGGGTTCGTATTCCACCTGGCTCAAGACAATTTTTCCTCTAAATACTTGAATCAATTTAGAATGGAAATTATTAGTATAAAAGTAAACACGTGAGGAAACCTGCAAACCGGGACATGGGCTAGGCATCACCATATTGCACAGTTGACCCTAACAGATTCAGCCCACCAGCTGATCGATACTGGCAGGAACCTCCCGCTTACCTGAAGCAGAGTGTAGCAGCAGCCTTCAAAAGCACTGACCAGCCCCACAATGAAGAGGCTCCCCCAATGGTAAGACAGGCCAAAGGGAACCCCTTTAATCATGAGCTGAGAGAAGACAAGAATCCACCAGCAACTACCTGGAACATCCTTTCCAGGGACAAGGCAAAAGTTCAGGACTCTGTGAAGATATTCCAACCAGTGGAACCTTCACAGGTTGGTCCTCACCATGTGCAGGAGAAAGGTCAGAGTATTGTGAGAGTATAACAAATGACTAAATATCATTTATGGTACATAAAATCAGCCTACTGGTTTAAACTGATATAAAATTATGTAAACTGTGTGATTATGTGATGTAAATTGTATGATTATGTAAAAGAAAAACTCATAAGAAGAATTTCATAGATACAACATACTCTACATTTTGATTCGTTTCATTATACAATTAACAAGGAATATAAAACAACAATTACATAGTTCCAAATTCTTACATAAATTTTGAATTAAATTACTTTACCTTTTAGTGGTACTTTTGTGCAGACAATGATCTAAATACCCATGACAAGGATTCCAACAAAGAATTGGAGTTTGGAAGGGAAAGGGGTCCCTCTGCATATTAAAGCATCAAGTGGAAGCCTTCCATCAATGCTTTAATGTGCACAAGGTATGGCTCTCCTACACATGGGGCCACAATTTAGTGTCCTATCTAATGGACAGTACCCTTTTCAAGCAAACTGATCTCTCCTTTCTCACTGAAGGCAGACTCAATTTTTTTTTATTTTCCTCCTACAAAAGTATTAACTAGCATGGGTTCTTAAAAAATTTCAGTGTTCAGAATTTTACCAAATATTTCATTATTAAAGTAAATAAATATTGATTTATAAAAACTAGACAAAGGATTATTTCACAAGTTGAAATGAACTAAAGCAATAGCTTACCTTTAATCTTTTAGGTTTAGTTGTTTACAGTTTTATGATGCACGAACAACTATGTCTATAGTATGCCACAAGTAATTTAGCTATAGAGCTAAAAAGCTTTCTATTCTGATTTTATACATTTTGCTTAAAACTGCAATTTCAATATAACCACCATAGATTACACTACATTTTATGTGATTGTGGGGCAGAGAATGGCTCATTCGGTAAAACAAAAGGTTCATAACCTGATGTCTCCACTGTGCCAATATCAAGATTATCCTCACTAACCTTTGATCTCCTATTGGTGAGAAAGAGAATACTAGTGGGCTTGGGAAAAGCCATCATTTGTTGGATGAGACTGTAAGTTATGGTAACATGTACAGAAGAGCCAATCCTGTGCACATTAAAGAACTTGTTGAATAGTTTTGATGGGAGGCCTCAATTTCCATCTCCCGAACAGCTGTTGAGTGGATCCTCTTCCATACCCAGCTCTGAGCCACCTTGTGACCTGTCAATTTACTCCACTGCATGCCAAAAAAAAGTACTGCTCAGAAGTAAAACAACCTAGCCCATGTGAACTTCATACTCCTCTCTTACTGTTCTATTAAAAAAAAAAAGCCTATATCAGTACCAATACCTACTACTTTTTGCCTGAATATATTACATTCATATTATTTTTCACTACAAAATGCACAGTAATTAAATAGCTTTTGAGCTTTGGTACTGTCTTTACATACAATGGTACTTAAAAGTACCTTCTATTTAGATTATATATATATTTCTTGGTCTGTAAATGGTAGCTAGGTAGTCACTGAAAGGACAGCTATGCAATCCCCTATGATGAAGCATAGAACCGGCCAGGCCTAGCACCTAATGTTCAGCACAGGAAATTAAATCATTTAAAAAATAGGCACAATGAGGAGAATCCACTGACGGAAAGCTATGATGCAAGGCTCAACCCCCACTTCTAACGTCATTAGCTGTGAGGGTCGTCATTAGCTGTGAGGGTCGTGTTACATCAGGCTTTCCCTTCAGACTAGCTTTGGCCAGTCCCTGCTCCAACACAACTAACAGAAGATGAGACATAATGTCTAATAGATGATATATTTTAGTTATGCTTTTGTCAATCAATGTGTAGAGTCACCTAGAGACCTTAATCTATTATTATACATATATATATTATTGTATACTAAAATATATTAGGATTAATGTACTCAGTTTTCAATTTAACAGTTATTTGCAAAAATTTTCTTGGAATGCACCTAATTATTTTGCTCTTACCTCCTGAATTTCAAGAAGAATTCTTTTTCTTGAACACTTATCATTCAAGCTTTGCATTCTCAATTTTTCTGTCAAGGTCATCTGTCAATAAACAGTTAAAAACCTTACATTTCATTTAAATCAAATTGGATTAAGTTATCAATGCAGAAAACTGCAGGATCATCAAAAAAGACTGTAGTAGTTTCAAATGCTGATATTTATTAATGCACTGAAAGTAATAAACTTGGTGTTACAGAAAAGTTTTAAATTGTTTTTTGTTAAGGAATCCAAAAGGAACTTCTGTTAGCAGCAGCCATAGCAAGGTGACACTGGCCCTCTCCCTCTCCTTAATTTTTATTAATTTATTTATTTTTATTTTCTTTTTTGGAAAAATTAAGAGGATAAAAAGGATGCAAGGCTCATGCCCTTTTTTGTCAACCAGGTACCAGATACCACTGCAATAAGTAATAAAAACTTCTAAAAAATGTGTCAAATAAGGGTACTATCAAGCACTGGGTCCTGGTTCAGTTGAACCACAGTAACCATAGTAGCTATGTCACTGGTAAGCAGTTAAACTCAAGATGTATTGTAGAACATGTACTGTTTGGAACATCATTGAAATGCCTTTGCATTCATGAAAATGCATGACATGGAACACTATTTCATTTGCTGTAATTGTTGGACTATTCCTTCTGGATGATACAGTGAATGCTGAGCACTATGTGAAACACCTTGGTTGCATCAAATAGAAGAGAGAAGGGTCCTAGAAATTACTTCTAATGTGTACAGGCCTTCTCATACTGTGATGCCGCATCGTTCACTTTTGCTTTACCTTAACCAGTTTTGTTTAATTTACGTTATATTTATCATTTTGGGGATTTTTTATTTCCTTTTTGGCATCACAGCGCTCATTTCCAAGAGTTAGGAGTTGCGCATGCACAACTCCAATCTTCCGACTGTCACCGCTAAAGCGCGTGCACAAGGACACGCCCCCTCTTGCATCACAGCTT
Source organism: Ryuthela nishihirai (assembly GCA_038380435.1). Classification (NCBI taxonomy): domain Eukaryota; kingdom Metazoa; phylum Arthropoda; class Arachnida; order Araneae; family Heptathelidae; genus Ryuthela; species Ryuthela nishihirai. Next base: position 56,551,519 of record JAWZYU010000012.1, read on the forward strand.
GTGTCATTCGTCATATTATGTAAATGTCTTTTCCGGTGTGCAACATAACATGTGTCTCGTTCTTGTTTTAAACCGGTGACTTGCTAGTCACAGTAGCAGTTGCAGAGTGTAGAAGTGAGGAGTTGGAGTTGTGTAGAGAAAGAGAGAGTGCCTAGTGCACGGAGTTGTAGAGTGAGAGAGGAGGAGAAGAGAGTACGTTGTAGCACAGTGAGTTGATATTTTGGAAATAAATCTGTTTGTTATTTTAAACCTTTTGAGTCTTTACAATTTTTTCTCTTGAGCAACGCAAATTTAGATTAATAGTATTTAGACCTTTTGACAATCAATTTTGATTCTAACTATTTACTCATTAATGCTCGCTGGCATTTTGAACCCTACTTTAACTTAGTCTATTTTTTGGCAATTTGACAATTATTGCCTGGTGCCCGTCTCAGCTATCCAGAGCATAAAACTAATTGGATCAGGAAAAAGGTCCAACTTTAAAGTATTTTGCATATTCTTTGGAGAGTTACAATACAAGAGCATGCCCTACTAAGACCAAACTCGCTGCTGACTACTGCCTCAGATACAGCTAACACAACACAAAAGGCTTACCTGTTGGAACAGTAGCTAGCTCCATAGCCACAGTGGTAATTAAGGTTTCAGGACAATTTTGCTTCAGTTCTTCAAGGCAAGGAGTGAATATGGAAGAAACATTTTTCTTAGAAGATAGAGCAAGATCACATACAGTAAGTGTAATTCTTCATTTCTTAAATAAACATTTCAGACAGGATATCTCTAATAAATATCCTGAATGATTTGAAATCAGACAGTCTTGGTCACTATACTATATAGATTTGAACCTCTAGATTATTCCTTATGGGGAAAATCCTGAAGGATTCTGTCCTCAGGAATAATCTACATATTGCTGAAGAATTGAAGATAAAAATTAGTGCTATGGAAGGTATCAGAGAAAAGCAGACCAGTTATAGGAAATTTCAGTTGATAACTTGCAAATGGCATTGAATAATACAAGGATGACATATTGAAAATGCTTATACATGAATAAAATTTTGCATGCTTTATTAGTGTTGTGATAATCAGAACCAGTGAATAAGTGCAATACATTACCAAATATAGGTATTTCAAACTACCACTTTTTTTCTGACCCTGTATTTTCGAAAGGTAGATAAAATTCTGATAATCACTAAGACACATTATCTTTGAATGTTATTATTATTTTTTTTTTTTGATGATCTTTATTCAGAAAAACAAGTAATAAAGTACATCTACCTTGTAACCACAAAGCTAAGCAATTTATCCACAGAAAAATTAATAGAACTGTTTTAAATTCAATGCTGAAATACATTGAAAAATATATAAATAATCATTTTTATCACTGCATAGGAAAATTAATTTAAACAGTTTGGATATTAAAATAATAATCTTTGACACAAACACAGCAGAAAAAGTCATAATGTCCCTAGGAATAGTTATATATAACAATAATTTTATTTGCAGATACCCATAGTTCACGAAAGAAATTATCAAATATTGATGGCATAAAACAATGTTAAAAATAAGCTGTAACAATGTACTAAACTTTAACAGTAGTTGCACAATTATTAGTTTGGATAATATTAATATCTGTCTTGATTGTTGAAAGATGATTCAAGTATGAAAGTCACAACTGAAATCATTCAATTTTAGATAAACAAGAACAAATATGACACACATATCATATAGTAATATTTGTATGACATGTCATGTGTAATGTGTAGTGTCATGTAAATTGGCAATTTTTTCAAAAAAAGTAATCTTGCATACAACTCTATTGATGTGTTCGAAAAAGGAATAGTGCACCACTGTTGGAAAATCACCAATTACATTTGGCATCTCCACTGTGATAATTGTAACAATATTTAATGTATTATTCTATGTATTATTCTATAATATATATTAATTTGAATGTTCATAGAGCAACAGTGTTTCATGCGGCATTTTTTTTAATTAATAGCTTTTTTTTATAAAGCTCGCAATCAGACTTGATAGCTCAATGTCAAGCCATAACAATATATCAGTGATAAGTAAAAAACAGTTAATATTTTATGCAACTAAAATCCAATATTACTCCTAAACAGAATAAAAAAAATAGAAAACAAAATTATTTTTTACCTAAAGATTATATATATATATATTTAAGAGAACCATGAAAAATAATGAGCATCAGAAGGGTTAAAGGTTATTATTAAAGCATGAATGTGCTTAGCTTTTACAAAGTCTTATTAACTTACTGGATATATCTATCATTTCATAGTGGCACTTGTCCTAAGGAATTTATGAGCACATAAACCCCTTGGAAAAATTAGAAAATAAAAATTGATTTTCGCAATAATTTTTTTTTTCCATTCAGAAATCACTTATTACTTATTTATTTACATGAGAAAGAGGTAAGAAGCATGTTTCCTCCATGCCAAAGAGCTGATACAAAAAGAAACCCAAACTTTTCATTGCTAGCAAACAGTTAAAGCTTGCATTTAGTAGTGTATTATAAAAAAGACATCATGTGACAGAGAGGTGGCTATGTCAACTTAGCATAGGGTTTGTGCACAATTACATCTTCCACACCTCTAGTGCAAATGTGCAATAGAGTGATGTTGATTGGATGTGTCACCTAGAGGGAGTGACCAAAAACCTATTCTCAAAGTGACTGACTATGGGAAAAAATTCAAGCATTAATCCATAGGTTAGGGAGACTGGTTAATTGATATGTTTCTAACTTCCTCACAGTGCCAGTTAACTAATTTAACAGCCTATAAGTTTAATTAACTACCTATAAGTGAAGGTAAGATGCTTTGAAAGTTTAATCAAAAGAAACCACAATTGATCTGATTATCATTTCTTCAGAAGCTGGAAAAATTACTTTGTGCCCAGATGCCATATTGAAATAGCAGTAAAAGATAATTACTATCAGTTTAGTTATATTTAAATCTTTTACTTTTGAAATTAAAGAATAGAACACATCCTACATAGACTCATATCAAATATTTTTTTTTATAATACATTTAATAATAAATAAAACTACACACTGTTACATTCTAAATGTGATGATGTTGCATTATTAGACTCAGTTACAAAATGAAATTGCATTTTTAATGTACACATAAGCCAATTAAAACTTATTGAATCATTTTAATTTTTTATAATGCATTACTATTTTTTTTATTAAAATCTCAGTACATGAAATGTACCATTAAATTTAATTAGTATTTTATTTAATTAGAATATCCCCTTTGCAATTATTTAATATTTTAAGCAATTAGTAACTTCACCTTTGGGGACAATATTTCCATCCTCTTCACTTCTTCCATTTGGTTTGTGCATTCCCACCATTGAACTCGTAGTCAACACTACTGTAATTACTTACAACCTAGTTTCTTAATTCATTCAGATTTCATGGCAAACTGCCTTTATTTTCATATACACCTTTTAGTGTTTATAATAATCCTATTTTTTTAATCCCTCATATGATATAATCAGACAATATACAGTGATACCTTTTTGGTTTCAAATTACCTACATTTAATTGCAAAATTCTACTGACATCTATGATTTCAAGTTAGGAAAAAAAATGCAAATTTACATTTCTCTTAAGTCATTCCAAAAAGATTTGATACTATTTTAGCTTTTGTATTTATTTTTATTATACATCAATAGTGTGTAAAATGCTTTCTTTCTGAATAAAATTTTAATTTCATTTGATTTTCATGGAATACCATATAAATTTTGCTGTAGCTTTGTTTATTATCATTTTTGTACATATAACAAATTGAACTGTTATTTACATTCACACTAGCATTGTTTTTTAGTTATTATTACATGTTTACAGAAGTAAACAAGTTTAATTATTGGCATTTAATATTCATTGAAATGTGCTTCTCAAAAATTGCTCAACCACTAGGAATACCTTTCAAAATAAAAGGTGATGTATCTTAAAGAATTTACTGTATTTTAAAAATTTATTTATTTATCAATGAAAAAATTTAGTACTAATCTTAGTACAATTAATTCTGTTAATATCTATTTGTAAGAAGCTTTATCAAATGAGTAAAAAAAGATATTAAAGAAATTAACTACATATTTAAATATTTAATACATAAATTACTTATACTATTTAGCTTATAAATAATTCATTATAATAAAATAAATAAATACACCCTCAAGCAGCTGCTTGCCAAGAGGTCTGACAGGAGCCTGTCAGTTTATATGCTAAAGTAGAAGATCTGAGAGGATGGCAGGCCCTCAGCAGAAAAACAACACATACAACCATGCCTTATCCGGGGCTCAAACCCAGGTCCCTTAGATCAGTAGTCAAGAGCGCTAACCACTCGGCCATGGGACGACAATAATTCATTAAATGTTATATAATATGATGTTAAATTAAGATGAAGATATGTGGCTTAAATATTTCAAATGCAAGATAATGATTAAAAAATATACCTTTTTTTTAATAGAATCTTCAAAATATTTTTTTACTTTCTCTCCCATTATTCTTTTAGTAACTGGGTGTCTTGATCCAATTTTGATGTGTTGAACAAAATCCTGTCTAGCATTCTCTATTTCTTTAATCTGAATATCTGTTTCTTGAGACAGAGCCTGTCAGATAAGTATAATATTTCTCATGCAAGGTCAGTACTAAAATATAATTTTACTAAACATTTAAATTAAATTATATTCACTAGTATTTCTAAAAATGAGCCATTACTTCAATAGACATTTTGATATTTGCCTTTAAAATTCAAAGCAGAAATTAATGGTTTAAATTTGAACTATTTTCCTTCCATTTTTCCAACTTCAGAAGCAAAACTACACTTTAAATATGTAATCTCTCTTCAGAAAGGTACAATATAATTTTAAGGGAGAATCATCACATAGAATATCTCAGCAGAAAAACACAAGCATTCAATTTTTATTAGACATTTGAACCTAGATCACTTTATACTGAAATAAAACAAATTATACCCTTAGCCAATGGAGGTGAAACATAATATCTACTATATTACAATAGCAAGCCAAATGTAATGATCATTTAAAACAATAATTTTTGTAGTAGTTAATACAATAATAAATTCGTCATAAGCAGCTCCTTGCTAGTGAGGTCTGACAGGAGGCTGTTAGTGCAATGTGCATAGACAAGATCTGTACAGAAGGCAAGACCTCATATGAAAAGAAACATCCATGTATTATTCAGGGTTATGAGGTATAAATCTGATGTTTATTCAATGTTCTCGCATGTTTACACTATACAAGATGAAATATTTTGCTGTTGAGCAGCTCTAAATTGAACACAAGTAAAAACTTACTTAAAATGCTGAAAAACACTCTAGTTCCCAGAACCAGTTTCATATACATTGGGAACTATAGGATATCTGCATTTAAAAGTTCCCAGCAGATAAAAGATTAACCTTAATGCAGATAAAACTGTGGATAAAACAACTGATGTTAACACGGATGGCAGATAAAGTCTTATAGTTGATAAGATATGCAGAAACATGAGCAAACATATTACATTGCTGATAGCTGACATGAGCGAAAAAACTACTTGAGATGATGTTAAAAGAAACCTGATTTGAAAATTCATCTATATTCACTTTAAATGAAGAAAGAAATCCATTGGGATAAAGCCACAAAATAAAAAAAAACTTATCCTATATGAAAATAGAGATATTTTTGCTGGCACGTGCACACACGCACGCACACACACACATACATACATACAAAATTATTATGCAGTCATGGGGTATGGAGGTCCAACCAGACTATGTAATTTTCCTCTCCAGACATATCTCTTCTGAGCTACAACTGCTGCATTTGGCCACTCTGGGATAATTCTAGGAAGGTCTTGTTTGACACTGTCTGCCCCCATTACATCCTAGATCTCCCCCTTTTTCTGAAACCCTTAGACACACTGTTCATAATCCTGTTTGCCAATCTGCAGCTATTCACATGAGCAACATGACCAAACCAATGCAGTTTCTCTCTGCACAATATGCTGCTCAAAAGAGGTTGATGACTCCTTCTTCTACCCTCATCATTACTTACAAAGTCAGACACCTAATGCCCAAGATACTGCATAAGCATCTAAAATCAAAGCCATCGTTTCTTGTTATCCTGCTTACAAAAGGTCCATGTTTCACTACCATAACTAACTTTAGAAAGAACCAAACTATTATACAGCCTAATTTTAGTTTTTATGTGTGCACAACAGAATATAAATTCGAAAAATTACAGGGTTATTATAGAAAACGGGAATTAAATATCAATTGAATGAAAATTTCAGTTAGGGAGATCCCAAAGTTTTAGAGGAGTTACTGGGTAATAAAAAGGAGTTTCTTCCCATAATCCCAATAACTGCATTTTAAAGAACAAAATCAATTAAGAAGAATTTACAAAATTAGAATTAAATAAATCTTTGTTTAAATTTCATAAAGCATATTTTTATGAACAAAAAGCTTAATTTTTCACAATATAATTTTTCAGTTATTATTCATTAACAAATCATTAAACTGATTTTTTTTTACTTGTAAACATACATTAGACCTCAAGCATTTGCAAAATCATGATAGTCATTAAGTAGGAAATATATGCAAATGCTGATCAAGTTTTGTGGATGTGGGTGCAGTCAGACCTTGCAGATGTGATTGTGTTGTGGATGGGACCTCGAGAATGCTGATGCAGATAGGACTTTCGCTCTCTGCACACGGCTCTAACTATAGTTCCCAAAATAATATGCTGTAAGGTTTTTTTTAAAAAACAAATTTGTCATTTTAAATGCTTTTTTTAACCAATTCTGAAAGTTTATGAACTAAATTTGATAATTAGTATAAAGCTGATGATTTATACATATATATCCAATTAAGTCACACAAAAAAGACAAAAAGAAAGCATTACACTGCTGCAGCAGCCATTATTGCAAACTTTTTTTTACAACCAAATGATTGGTTGTTTTCTTCCTCCTTTTAATATTTCCACACTAAAGTTTCATGAAGAGTGTTCTTTGAACTCTTGCCATTTATATTTTTTTAATCTTTTGAAACAACATAGCATTACTAAAGCATCCATACCCCCCACCCTACCTGAGGCACACAAATAGGACCACGAAACAGAGCAACAGTGTCACTCATTGCAAACCATACAGCACAGCTGCAGAACAATGAATACTGATATAATCTCTGAAGTAGAACTGTTACCACAAACTACTGAGAGAGACTTACAAATCGAAACATGTTAAGTGATAATGGTCAAAATATTATTGAGTGATCTGTGTAACAGGAAAGGATGACTTACTTCACCTACTATACAATACCTCACCGATAGAAATGCTATTTTGAATTACTAAAACGATAATAAATAGCCCAAATAGTGATTAACCTTTCAATTTAATTCATCTATGTTAAATCTGTTACAGTGTTACTTATTCCTTTTTAGCTCATTAAAAAAAATGAGCTAATGTTTTCACTTTGGACCTATGTGGAACTGAACAAGTACAGTTTCCTCTTTGCGATTCTTGAAAAAAGATAACCTAAATGGTTTAACAACAGGCTTAATCTCAAAGAGTTGTTATAACAATCAAAGCAATCAAAAATTATAAATCGACTTCAAAGTGGTAATTTATAGGTTAATACCAAGTATGTCAAGTTTATTAATTATTTACTGTTATAGCAACCTGTTCTGACCAAAATCTTTGCCACTAAGCCTAGAGTTTGATGGAAACACTGCTGGAAATCCAGGTATGGAAACATTAGCAGAATGCTAGACAGGGGTGTAGCCCACTTTGTAGAGCACCTGCCAAGTCATTGACCCTGATGCCAACATGACTAAGCATCCAACAAAAGAGGATGGTCGAAGTGGCTACCAGATGATAGAGCTGCTAGCAAATCTTAAAGAGAACAGGGTGAAGCCTTATCAAGATCAAAGCCTGAAGCAAGCTAGAGAACAATGAGAATGATACTTAGCTACTATGTAGTTCAAGCAAGGCTGACAGAATGCAACTCTGTAGGGAAAACAGAACATTGTGGTGGATCTGGTTTGTTATGATGGTGTCAGAGCAGACCACACCTGAACCAACTATCTCCAGACTTCTATCCATCTGTGAAGATAGGCAAGAAGTCTGAGTTCTCAGCATGGTGGCTGGCAAAGAGTTGCCAATAGACACAGATGGGAGTGACAGCCTTCCCTGTCCTGAAGAGAGAGAAATGCAGGAAGGAGAAACTGTTAGTCATAGCGGAAGTGCCTCAGCTGCTGACTGGGTGGTGCTATCAAGACTGACGTTAATGTCTATGAGAAGACCTATGATGTGCAAAATGAAAGAACAAATGGTAGTGGGTGATTAATGTAAACATTTCTCACTTGGGCTGAAAAATGCCGTCCTGTTTTGGATGCCCCAATTTTGATAATTAAGTAAGTAATGACCACAATTTTGAAGCATACTGTAAGAACTGATGGTGAATAGGATAAAGAAGGTTCACCAGCCTCAATGTAAAGACTGGACTGTAAAGATGAAAGACAACAAATGTAAAATACAAAGGAAAAAAACATTATATATGTTTAAAATATCCAGTAAAACATAAAAAGTCAAAAACGGGTGTTAAAAAAGGGTGACTGGATAAAAGGTGTCCAAGTGTAAAGGGTTAAGACAGCAAACGAAGAGAGCTAAAATAAAGATGCTGTTCACAGCTAAAAGTGATGCATTCAAATAAACAACACACAGAAGACTTGATGGTGGATCCACTACCCTAATCACTGAAGGGGGGACATGATCACTGAATCTCTGCACAAGAGGGTCCAACACCCTCATCACTGAATCCTGGACAGAATCATGTACCTGGGATATGTAGTCCAGTTTCAATCAAAGAGGTATATGGTACAAGCAAGGCAAAGAACATCAGTCTGCTCCCCAGGAGAAAGAGGAGAGGATCTTGATATGTTCAATGCCCACATGCATTTGGACCTGAAATGATTGATGTGTCATAAAAGGGAGTTCCATCATTCCTAATGTAGCAAAAATCAAGTTTCTTGATCTCATCTTCAACTGAAACTTTACTCTTTTATGACACATCAATCATTTCAGGTCCAAATGCATGTGGGCATTGAACATATCAAGATCCACTCCTCTTTCTCCTGGGGAGCAGACTGATGTTCTTTGCCTTGCTTGTACCACATATTGAACTTATGTGAAAGTGTTATATATAAATACCCCAAGATAAAGCTCGGGGTATTGCTTGGACCCCGAGCTTCATCTTGGGAGTTCCATCATTCCTGTTGTACAGAAATGAAGTTTCTTGATCTCATCTTCAACTGAAAATTTACCTAAGATGAAGCTCAGGGTCCAGATGTAGATTACACTTACAGAAAAAGTGCACACAAGCAGTCTTCTGTGGGGAACACCAAAACCCATTCACTGCTGCCCAAACAGCATTGTTTAGGGTTGTTTTCAGCTATTGGTCAACGACCTTCATGCTGGATGAACAACAAAAAATGTGAAAATCATCCACATAGAGGGCATGACTTAGAAAAACAATTTATCTTGACAGCAAAAAGTGTAACATTCAAGATGCAACCTTGAGGAATCCCCATTCTTGTGGGTAAGGCCGTGACAGAGTGTTACCAACATGGACTTGAAAAAAATGAGGAGAAAGAAAATGGGTCAGAAAGATTGGCATGTGACCTCACAAAACAAAGGATGGAGGTTGCAAATAATGTTAAATTGTCAGGATGTGTCATACATTTTTTCAGTATCAAAGAAAACTGGCACCAGGTTCTCTCATTTTACTAAAGAATTTGTGATAGTCAATTTGAAAAGTATCAGATGGTCTAAAGTACACCACTGCCTGTGAAAGAAGGCTGTTGTGTTATAAATATCAGATGAGTCTGGCATTTACAATTTTTTCCAACACCTTGCACACACAGTTCACCAATATGATATAATGATAATTTGAAAGCATCTTAAGATCCTTTCCTGGCTTTGGAAAGGCCAAGACAATATACTCCTGCTGGGAATCTGAAAACTACCCTCACATAAAATGCAATTGAAAGGTTGGAGTAATCAATCTTTACTTGATGATGAGAGATATAGGAGCACTGCACTATTAACATTATCTGGCCCGACAGCAGATGCATGGAGAGGAGTGCAGTGCAAGACACAGCTACTCTGCTATAAATATCCTGTTGTAGAACTCCAGGCCATTTGAATGAAAGGACAGCAGAGAGCATTGGGCCTTGATCTTGAGGGCCAGAAACTTGGGGGCATACAATGAAGAGGAGGAGATATAAGAAAAATATTACCATCAGAGTATTGTAATCACCTCTGGATCAGAAGTTGCCAGTCCATTGTGCTCCAGGATCATAAGTGTGTTATATACTCTGATGGTATATAAGAAAAATATTACCATCAGAGTATTGTAATCACCTCTGGATCAGAAGTTGCCAGTCCACTGTGCTCCAGGATCATAACAAGTGTGGGGCTTGTAGTTCCCATTCATCTTCCATACATTATCCCACAAAATCTTAGAAATGGTCATGAGAGTTATAAAAGAAGTGTACCTAATCCAAAATTCCTTCTGAAAGAAACATATAGCTCCTCAAACACTGGACACAGTCCTCTTTGTGGTAGTACTGACACCAATGGGAGGGGTGTGGTCCTTGAGATCACTGAATGTCTGCAAAACTTCTGGCACAGGACAAAATGGGCTTTTGCCCTGGCATGCTTGAATGCATCAGGGTTGGAGAATGTCAGATATTTTCAAAGCACCACACCCCCTCCAAGATTTATTTTGAACCTTATGAGCTGTGATGCAGTCAGGATTCCATTACAGTTTCAGAAAGTGTGGAGACCATTTTGAAGTTGTGGGTTGGTAGAGGCTGTGGGTTGGTAGAGGTTTGGATGATGCAGTTCATCTCCACTACTGCAACATTGATTAGCTCCTGGTTCACTGATTGTTGGACTACATTAAAAAAGAGTGAAACTATTCCAGTCAGTTCAGTCAATTCTCCACTGTGATATGCATAAAGTGTCACACGAACCTTCAAAAGAGATTTTAGGTATAACAAGGAGGTGATCACTTCTGTAAAGGTTGTCCTTGATCTCCCATGTAAAGAGCGGAAAGATTGGCAAGGAGCAGATGGAAATATCCATACCATATGAATTATAAATTACCATATCCATACCATTGAATGTGCAAGTTGGGGAGTGAAAGTACATACTGACACCAGTGTTTAACAGGATGAGTGAGGAATCCTCAAGCCACTTCCCAAGGACCACACCCCTCCCATTGGTGTCAGTACTACCACAAAGAGGACTGTGTCCAGTGAAGTTCCCCATGATAAGAGGGACAGAAGCTGTGAGATGAGGTCACCAAGGCCTTTCTGGAAGATAAAGCAGACAATCAATGAGAATACTATGCAGAAGTGTATGGCTACAGTCACTGAAGTGGCAGAGTAATGGAGAATAGTAGCTAATGAGGATGGTGACACCCCATGAGTTGGATGTCTCCATCCTGGTTCCAGTGAATCACTGAAAAGTGTCAGATTGTTGGATCACTGAATGTCTGCAAGTAAATCTCCTATGGGAAAAGGGCAGAAGGCTTCATGTGCCTGCAGAAGGAGCTTATGTCATCAAGATTCTTGAAGAATCCGTGACAGTTTCATTGTAGGAAAGTGGTCATCTCACATCTTTGAGGATTGGGCAAACAACACCTTTCATTGTAATTTACCCATCACAGACAATGGTTTGATGAAATGAGGGTGGTCAGTGTCTATATCATTAGAGTCATCAGAGGGATATGCATTAGGTGCCTCGGAGTCATCAGAGGGGCATGGATCAAAGGCTGCTGAATATGGAGGAGCTATATGTTTCTTTTGTCCTGAGGGTTTGGAGGGTTGTGTCATTTGTGGTCAGAAGTGAGTCCTTCCAGAGAAGGAAATGGAAGTCTCAGAAGCAGTAATCAAAACTGGTGATGTTGAGGCTGACACAGACTTCAGTTTCACCTGCTCTCAGGAGGTACTTACACACTGGAGACTCTGGTGGTGGTAACACTGATAACACTCTGCACTCCCACCAAAGTTATTGGAATGGTGGGCTTTTTATTCTAAAAACTTTCTATTCTTTAAATTCTAACTGAGAAAAGGCAATTTTCTTGCATTTGGTGTTTATAACAGGAATTAGGCACACCAAAATCACACACATGCATTTAATTTGGTCACACCACACATGGAGCAAAATTGCAACTGTGTGTTCTTTCCTGCAGTTGGAAAGCCATTCTTTCCAACAAGTAACAAATAGTGGTTTTAGTTACATTTTCAGAAAGTTACACAATGAATGCTGAGACAAATGATAACAATAATAGTAGAAAGACTGAAATAAGTTAAAGCAGAAAAGAGAGTAAAATAGGGAAAAAATAGGCATTTTAATAATTGCCTTCAAAAACCTATGATTTAAAAAGTAAAAACATTTTTGGTTAATTTTCAGGAGAATTTCAAATTCACTGATAATAGTTCAAATGAAACTCATGAGCTTAAATCAGGGGGTTGCTTCAAGATGGAGAAATGCAAAGGCAGAGCAGTGTTGTCATATATTGTGTCTATGAAATGGTGATTATAGTGCTGAAAGATGATGAAGAAGAAGATGTCTGTGTGTCTGTAGCAGCCATAGATCATTGAAAAATTAATGTACATGCTTCAAATTTTCAGAGAATGTTTCTGGTTGTGGTCTGAATTGCAGTGCCAAATTTCAGGTCAAAAGTCCTAAAAGGGGGCTTGCTAGAAGCAAAAACATTTATGATGCTATTCCTATGGGGACAACTTAGTAAAGTATGGCAATCCTAATGTTCCGCTATACAAGACAGCACTACACCTTGAGGGAGTTGCCATGAAATCACCATCCACTCGCTAGAGAACATCCAGTGGATCATGCCTTCTGTAGATCTTGCCTACATGCGGGAGAAGCCCTGGTGAAGAGAGAGACCTTACTTTTAGAAACAAGTGTGTTGAGATAATCATTGAGGTGTAGTGAGTGGTCTTTTTGAATTTTGATCATTGCCATGCCTAGGAAAAAGCCAAATAACTCACTGAATTTCATCGAAATTCTTTTGCCAAACATAAATCAGATGGTAATTTTTGAATTTAGACTGCCAAACTTAGATGGTAATCCCAACTTTTTTGGAGTCTTCCGCGGCGGAGACTCTCAGGCTGTCCTGTCGATAAGCCACACCTAATCGGTTTCACCCAGCCTTTCAGGATGACCCTCAACTTCATCCTCTCCATAGAGCCGACTCACGGCCCCCAGCAAACAGGGCTCCACCCACTTTCGGGCTCACAACCGAGCCCTTCGCAAATGCAGGATAAGTCTGCTTAATTGGGTTGACCAAGTCCTTTCAACAGACCTTCCCGTTCTAGGCATCTCCAGGAGGTTGCCGGTGCAACTGCACACATAAGGACCACCAGTCCACCCTACTTCACAGAGGCACCTAAGCCCCTCCACCACGAAAGCCATTGTTCTGCCTAAAGATCTCATGTGGAGACTCTTAGTTTAGCTTTTCCATTGATAAGTCCGTTGACCAGGTTAGCTACTTCCGGTTGCGAGCCTTCAACTTCGTTCTCTCCATTGTGAGCGGGCCGAAGTCCCCCAGTGAACAGTCTTCTGACCCATGATATCACTGAGACTGCATCGATGAGCCTACTGGACCAAGGCGCCACACCCAGTCTGCAGAACCCTCAATAACGGCCCCTCAACTGGGGCTGCAACCCTGAGCTTCTCAGGGGACAAGTCAATAAGCCCACTGGACTGCCCCCCCCCCCCTAGAACCAGTCTGCAGGCCCTCAACAGGCCCCCTCCACCAGGGGCCACAAGATATCATGAACTCCAGACAGCCAGCGATCTGAACCCAACTTCTCAGAAGCACCGTAGGTCCCACCACCTCAACAAGGTGGTCCCACTCCGGGGTGGGTGGTGGGGTGGGGGCTATGGGGAACGAGAATCGTTGTCAAATTTATTGTTGCCGTTTACTGTTTCCTAACAGTGAACGTTAAGAGTTAAAATAGTATTTAAATCTGCTGCCATTGCCAGATTCCCCACATTTCGAAAATCATTATTGAGGTATTACATTTCAGCTAGGAACCTGATTTTCTAACCCAACATGGGGTCAGGCAGGGGGAACCCTCTTACAAAATTTGGGACCTTTTGGTGATTTATGTTGGGAATTACAGAATGCCAAATCTAACAAAATAAATATTTCGATCATTTGCCATTGGCTCTGAGAGGGTGTGCCAGGTCAGCAATGACCTTTGAAACACTGGGAAATTCTTCATGTTCAAACTGTGCTAAAATGTTGGAGGAGGAAGGGGGGGATACTCACAAACCTTTAGTGCAGGAAACAACAGAAAATGCAGATTAAAAGTGAGATGTGAGCTGTCACAATTTGTATAGAAACAAAGCCAAGGGCCAGATGGGAACCTGATTTTTAAGCTAATCACTGAGGAATATGGGGGACGTTGTGCAGGAAATTTGGACCATGCAGACGAATGTCACTGGAGCCATAGGGTGGCAAAATCTGTGGTAATGGAAATACAAATTTCGATAGCTTACGCAGAAACTAAGCCATGGGCTATAAGAGAGCTCACTGACATCAACAACAATCCAAGCCAACAATGGACAAATTTCTTCCCGTTTAAAAACTGTGCTAAGGTGTCGAGTGGGGGGTATTTACAAAATTTACCTTTAGTGCAGCAAAAATAAGAATATACATACAGATTAAAAGTGACACCCAGGCAGCACTGGGTACATTCAGCTAGTATCTTAATAAAATCATAGTAAATAGACAGATTATATGTAGTATTACCTTATATGTAAAAAAATATATTGCAAACAGGAATTTCTATTTTTTTAAGTTTCATTTGTTATGTTAGTAATGCTGACCAGCACCTATGCACCTGATCTGCAAAAATTTGATATATACTAGAGTGCTGATCACCCTGGAAGATTTAAACTGTCTAGGGTATTTCTAGGAGTATCATCCAATTCATATAGTGCATATATGTCATATAGTACAAAATATCAATAATCTGGTGCCACTCAAGTTCCAATGGTGCCAAACTATCAGAATTTTACTGTATAAAGCATATAATATTTGTGTATTTTTTTAAAATATAATGTATATAATTATACAAAAAGAAATAGAAATAAAATTAAAGCAAAACATTTTAGAAAATGAGAGTTTAACTAGAATGGGTAAAGGAGGAGGCAAAAAGGCCAAAAGGGCGTGATTATTCCCAGGTTAATTAAAAGAAATGCATTTGAGAATCATGTTTTTACCTTTAGCTCATCAAGTGAACAATCTTTCAAATGCTGCATCTTACGTAGTTTCCCTTGCATTTCTTCCAATATTTTCTCAGCAATGTAGCATTTATGTTGAATTATTAATATCTGTCGTCTTTCAAAAGTCATACTTCTACCTCTAGACTTTCTTGCTGATGAATGAACACTTACTTCAGATACTGACAAATCTTGATTGGAAGCTGTGGAATCAGAACTAGTACCTGAAGATTTCTGGTATGTTCCAGTTTTCTCACCAGGTAAAATTATTGGACCTTTTATCTCTTCCACATGTTTAAGATACTGATCCAATAGTTTATTTTCGCTGCTTAAAGATATGTTTGCATCACTGGAAGTAAAGCATTAGGGCCAATTAATAAAACAGTTCTAAGTTTTCCTCAACTAAGAATATTTGAAAATAATAATTTATAAATTTTCTTCAAATAAAAAAAAATACCCCCTCAAGCAGCTGCTTGCCACAGAGGTCTGACAGGAGCCTGTCAGTGTATATGCCAGAGTAGGTCTGAGAGGATAGCAGGACCTCAGCAGAAAAACAACACGAACATCCATGCCTTACCCGGGGCTCGAACCCAGGTCCCGTAGATCAGTAGCCAACTCGGCCACAATACAACTGAATATTAAGATAATTTATACTTAATTATGTTAATTAAACATGACTATAAATTAAATAAACATTAATGCTGCATGGAAGAAAATTAATGCAAGCAAAAATAAATAAATAATTCTCTTAATAAAGAATAATTATATTAGAAGTTGGTAAATGTCAGACCCTTAAAAATATTATTGAATTTCCCCTCATTTATCCACTTACTAAGTACAGAATTTAATCCAGGACCCTTTGACTAACTACTTGCCATTTATACAACTAAATTTACTGCTTTCACAGTTAGTCATAACAATTTACTTGTTTATGAGAAGCCAAGCACAGATTTTCTAAAGTGTATCTCGGAAGTGTAATAAGTAAGGAGTTCTGAAAGCAGCTTCTCCATGCAACATTCTACAGAGAATCTCTAACAGAAATCAAAGAAAACGATAAATAGAAGCATCCATGCTTCACACAGGATTTAATCCAGGACCCTTTGACTAACTACTTGCCACTTATACAACTAAATTTACTGCTTTCACAGTTAGTCAAAACAATTTACTTGTTTATGAGAAGCCAAGCACAGATTTTCTAAAGTGTATCTCAAAAGTTGTGAATAAGTGTTGCATTCAGAAAAACAGTTTACATACATAAGGTTCATAAGTAATACTGCTGAGTGGTTAGTAAACTTGTCTACTGAACAAAAGGATCTGGATTTGAGCCTCAGGTAAAGCATGGATGTTTGTGTTGGTTTTCTGCTGAGGTCCCACCATCCTCACAGACCTTCCACTATGGCATATAAACTGACAAGCTCCTGTCAGACCTCAGTAGCAACCAGCTGCTTGAGGGGATATTTCTTTTATATATATTTACAAAACAGAGCTTGAAATTTTGGGGAAAAAATTAGCTGCTGTCAAAAAATTGAACCCATCCTGCAAAAATTCTCATTTCTGTACACAAAACCAATAATTTGCCTATGTGATATTTATTTACAATTCAATTACATTCTACTCAAAATTCTTTATTATTCAATCATTTAAATGGCAATGTAAATTAAACTGTATATAAATAATGCATATACAAAAAGGTATATGTATATATCTTTTCACAATATGACTTAAAGTTCATAATTATTCTCCTTAACATCACATAATATCTATTAATTAATTATTCCATCAATAAAATGAATTCCTACGACAGCATCAAGCTAGTGATTTACAACCAGAATCTGGTAAAAGTTTTCCAGTGGTATGCCATTCAAATTTAATTCCATACATTCAGAGGTTTCTTTTACCATTTAAGTCTGGACTAAGTTCAGTAAGAACGTAATCTAAGCCCCAACTTGAGTGTAAAAAAAGAAGTAGTATTGCCCTTCTTGAGGGGTGAATCTAATTTATAAACAGATCACACCTACTTGTTTCCCATGAAGAGCATTTTATTCACACATTTTTCAGGAGAGTGTTAAAATATTTCTAGTTTTCTGGTGTGTGGCTTTATCTTGCATTATGTTTGCTTATTACATTTGCAAAAAGGAAAAGTGAAAAATAAAAACAGGAATGTAAATATATTCCTAAGAAAAGGGGGGCAATGTGGAAAGTTTGTAATAAAAATATTTATTCACTTTATACACCAATGCTAATAATTAATTTTCAGTTGTTCTCCAGTAAAATGTAGTTAGAGCAGACAGGAGGGCAAGTGATTTTTCAAACCCTACTGCTTTGAAAATTCCATGTGGTTAAAACGGTACGAGAAATGCAATTTTCTTGAATTTGGTGTTTGTAACAGGAATTAGACACACCCAAATGACACACATGCATTTAATTAGGTCACACCACACACAGAGAAATTTTTCAGTTATGCTGGAAAATTTTATTTATGCAGCTGGCAGAAAAAAAAATTTATTTTAGCAGCAAAAATTTTTAGTTATGCAGCTGGAAAACAATTCTTTCCAACAAGTAAACAAATAGTGGTTTTAATTACAACTTCAGGAAATTACACAATGAATGCTAAGACAAATGATAAAAATAATTGTAGAAAGACTGAAATAGGCATATATACTTGATAACTGCTTTCAAATATCTATGATTTAAAGAGAAAATTTTTCAGAAAATATGTTATTTATTTCTTGCAATAAACTTGTCCTTTTACTTATGTACAGAAAGAAATTTTTTTTTTATTTGCGACATATAGGACAGAGAAGAATCCTAGAAGCTACTCCTAGCTTTTACAGGCCTTCTCATACAAGAACATGCCCTACTACGACCGAAGTCACTGCTGACCACTGCGTTAGTTAGAGCTAACACAACACACAAAGTTTGCCTTGCTGGAACAGTCGCTAGCTGCCTAACCACTATGCCAGTTAATGCAGGCAATATCCTAGTAGTAGCAATTAACTGTTGCATTACTGGGTTAAACTGATCAGCATAGCAGTATAGAATATGAGCATGAGGAATAAGCATGCACACCACTTATTACAGTAGCACCATCATAACTCTGAGATCTTTTCTTTCACATTATACAGTTAGAAATGCTAGTAGAAGATCTGTATTTTAGTCAGGCATCTCCAATTTATGAATATTTGCTTTAATACCACTAAATCTTTAGGACAGGGAAGGCCAAACTTTGGACTCTGTGATTCACTTTTAAGAAAGAAAATCTTTCATGATCAACCATAGTACATAAGTCATAATAATGATTAAACACTGCTTGACCAGCTAAGTTTTAACATCAAATTTTGACTAAATTTTTTAAAGTAATAATTTAATAAAGGAAATAAGTAAATATGAAACCTTTAATGTTTAACAAAAGACCTGTACACTATAACTTTCTCCAATTCATGTTTATGAAACATAATACCAATATTAGCATAGTGATAAATCAAAATTAAATGATTATACTAAAATTACATGATTATATTACAATTATACACTTTATTAAAAAATCCAATAAATCTAGCTGAAAAAATATATAAAATATTGTGATAGTTTTAGTGTTTGTGAGTGATACAAAAAACAGTAAGACTATCACAAGTCTTAGTGTTTGTGACAGTGACCAGCGCAGCACATTAGTGTAAGTTGATAACCAGCTATGGCAGCTAGATGATTGACCAAACAGCTGAGTGGTGGCAGTGACCAGTGCATTCACATTAGTGTAAGCTGATAACCAGTTATGGCAGCTACATGATCGACCAAACAGCTGAATGTGATCTACTGTTTGATCACCTCTGCTTTAGGGGGTGCATTTTCCATTTTGCAAAGTGAATGGAAATATAAGAGTAACTATATGATAAATTGGAAATATTTTCTGCAGATAAGGTAAAAGATAAACTCTACAAACTAGAAAATACAAATCCAATAGCATATGCAGTAAAGTTGCTGCATTTTTTAAACTATACTATAAAATAGGGGTTCTCAACATGGGGTACGCAGTAAAATATTTTGCAGTAAGCCATGAGAGCTCAAAAGTCGTTGGATCTAGTAACAAAGTAAAAAATAACGTTTGTTATACTATAACTATTGTTTTATATATAGGGGTACATACACATTTCCAGGGGGTACATTTCCACTGCACATGACTGATAACATGACAGGTGCTCCCAGAGCACCTGACATGTTATCAGGAGGTTGTGGGTTCATATCCCACCCTGCTCAGACAATTTTTCTTCTAAAATTGAAATCAACGTCAAAGTGCCTATTTATTACTGGATGTTAAACCGTTGAGTTTATCTGAGTTTATCTCAATATTTATTATTATTTTCATTAAATGAATATTCCAAGTAATGCATCTATGACAAAAATTTTAAAATTTGGTGATGGAATGTGAATTGGGGGGGGGGGGGGAAGAACTGTTTTAAGAGATAATTGGAAAATCCTTTTTTAGCTGGATTGATACTAATAAAATGTTGTGATTCACATTTTTCAAATCCTAAGGTAGTTTTAATTATGTCTATTCTGAATCTTAGGATCCTTTTGATTTGGACTTTTAGTAAGATTCCCTTCTACATTTATCAGTTATCCAGTGAATATCCTTTGGCAACCTTATTCTGATCTTAGGGTACTTCCAATTTAGCCTTTTAACAAGGTTCCCTTCTATAATTATCAATCATCTAGCAAATATTCTTTAACAACCTTATTCTGAATCTTAGGGTATAACTCTACCTCCTCCCCCTCATATTCAATATACCACTGCACAAACCTATGTAAATGCAAAATAACTCATTAAAATATTATTTAATTGCAGTTACATGCTTACTGAACTTGTATACCATTCTTTGATAACTGCAAACTCCTTGCTTTGTTTTAATGCCCCCCCCCCCCCACAATCTTAAATTACTTTTCACCATAGTAATTAATATTCCTCACAAATATATTACATACTTTAAATAAATTAGAGACAGCAGTAACTATATGACTATAATATAATGTATAATGTTTTAATGTAATAAATGGTTGTTTGGTTTTTCTTCTGCTTGAAATGCACTGCAAACAGCCACCCTAATATCTGGTGAATCCTAAAAAGATATTTAAGTTGTTATCTTATTTTAAAATATCATTTATTCAATAACATTTTATACTTTTAATGTTGACTAAAATTCTTAAGTAGGATGACAAAAATCAATACACCCTGAAATACAACTTGAATTTATAACTTTTATATGAAAATGCCTGATTTACAAATTTTTGCTAATAAAATGTTTTAGGCTTGAACAAGGCAAACAGAGCAACAGTCACTTCTTAGAAACAAATATATTGTTCCACTGACATTTTTCAGAAGAGGATCTAGTAAGTAATGATTTAAATAATGATTTATTCCCATTGTATAGACAAATTATACATTTCACATAAAACATTTTACATAACATATTTACTAAAAATAACATTTAACTTTAGGAAAAATGAAAACATCTACAAGAGCCTCAAGAAACTCATATGTGGGTTCATACAATTTGGTAAAATATTTTGAAAAAGACAACAAATACAAAATCTATAGATGTCATATCATTTATATTCATTTAGTAGCGTAACATATTATAATGAAAGACAGAAATTCAAAAAAGACAAGATTTACAGTTACTATAATAATGACTTTTAACATTTTTTAAAGAAGTGTTTCAATATCATTAAATTCAGAGATCCAGATTTTAATTTCCATTTGAAAGAATGAAAGTTTGTTTCATCTTTGAGTATTCTTGGCAAAGTATTAAATATTTTTGGTGCTAAATATAATGTTTTTGTACAATGGTTTTTTTAGGAAGAGATAAATAAAATTTATATGTTTAGCAATTCTTATAGCATAATATCTAATATCATTTTCAATCCAGTGTTTTTTACAATATAAAACAAAATTGTATATGTATAATTTTCTGAAAGGCAATATATGCAATTCATTATAAAAATGTCTATCACTATCATACCTTCTTTTCCTTAAAATGAATCTAATTATTCTATTTTGAGATCTAATTATTCTGTTTTGAGATCTAATTAATGGTTTAATATTGCTGTAATAAACTCCACCCCAAGAAATTAATTCCATATGTTAAATAGGATTTAGACCATGCATTATAAATCAGTTTTAAAAGTGTAATATTTACAAAAATTCCTGATAAAAAATAATTGTGGTATTATTGTATTAAGCCTATTTATTAACGAATCAATGTGTTTTTCTAAGTTAGTTTACTATCAATATATATATATACTCCTAAGTATTTGTAATACTCAGCACTTTCTAGTGGCTTTCATGAACAACCATTACCAATGCAATTAAGTGTATTATAAAATAATCTGATTTTCAAGTTAGCTATTTGATTTTGTCTCAATCAGAAATATCTATATTTCATTTTCTCTACATTTAGGAACAACTTATTTTCGACAAAAAATTTCTGATTTATGTTTTCAATCAAGATATTTTCAGTACTTGCTGTATATATCAGAGCAGTATTATCAGCAATTTCCTTTTTAGTTCTAAGTTACAAAGATCAATTATAAAAATATTTAATAACATTAAATACAGACTATTGTGGAATATCATATTTAATTTTATTTTCTTTACTGTAACAATTTCCTATTTTAATCTTTTGCATATTTTTTTTAAGTCTGAAATCATAATAAAATTATCCCTTGAACTCCTGTACTCTCAAATTTATATAATAATATATCATGTGAAACTGAGTCAAATGCTTTCTTTATGTCCAAAAATATACTGCTGTTTTTAAATTTTTATTTATTGCACTGTAAATTGAAGATATTAATTTTAATATGACATCCTCTGTTCCAATGCCTTTTCTGAACCCAAAGTGATTTCTATAAAAACAATTATTTCTATCTAGAAAATTTAAAAGTCTAATCTTAATTAGCTATTCAGTTTTTGAAAATACTGATAATAAAGCTTTTGGTCTGTAACTTAGATGTTTACTGCCTTTGTAAACAGTACTACAGTTGAATTTTTAAGAATTGCTGGGAAACATCCAGAATACAAAGAAATTTTATAGAGAAAACAAAAGAACACCTGAGATCACAGATATACACAATCTGCTCCCTGTTTTCAAAGAAGAAATTACTTCACTAATTTTATATTCTGTTAAATAATCTATGAAAATCAAATGATACAGATATCTTATCCTTTCTCTGTTTAGTGTATTCTAGAATTTCTGTCACAAATTCTTCAATTATTCCTGTAAAATAATTGTTAAACTCTTCGGCCAATTAAATCGGATTATCGTTAGATTACATACTATTATTTACTTCCATTTCTATTGGAATTGTTTGTATATGTTTCTTCCTTCCAGATAATTCATTTATTTTATTCAAGTGCTGTTTCATACTACCATATTTGTCTAATAATCTTTTAGTTTAATAATTTGCCTTTGTTTGTCTGATTAATTTTAACACTAAATTTCAATATTCTTTTAAAATAATTATTTAAATTAGTGTTAAAAGGCTGAATTTTCCATAATTTGTATAAATTATTTCATTTTTTTAAAGATTGTATAAGTCTATGCATCGTTCAAAGTTTCAATTGTATATTGCATTTTGATATTTCAATCAATATTTGCAATTGTAATAAAAAAAGGTTCAGTGGCTTTTTGATGTAGTAATTATGAGTATTGTAGAATTGTCGGTGTTTGAAAAAACAGCAGTTTTTCATAGAATCAGGAAAGTTAATGAAAATTTTAGGGGTGGGGTGAGAGTGGAGGAGTCGGTAGCGTGCCAGGCTTGTAATATGTAGTTCCAAGGTTCGAGTCCAAGATGGGTCAGCGTTTAGATTTATCTCGGCAAATTTCCCAACCCTGCCCATGGTTAGTAGGGGACACCGATGGGCTTGGAAATGCCGTCGTCCATCGGTTGGGACGTTAAGCCGTGTCCCTGTATGGGAGAGAGTCTTAATCTGTTTACGTTAAAGAACACGCTGGATGGCCTTGACGGGAAGTTACCATCTGTCTCCCAACAGCTGTTCCAGTGGGTACCCTCCCCCTACCTTCTGTGAGCCTTCAGGGTTCATGTGACCTCGCCATTTAGCCCATGGTGTGGGGAAAAAAGTGGGGTTCAGAGGTAAAATGACAATGTAATTTAGGGAAGGGTTATTTGAGGTGTAAGATGTTTTTTTTGTCAGATTTTTTTTATAATTCGGTCGGCGGTGCACTGTTTCCGATTTTCATGTTTTTCTGTTTGTGTTGTCTGGGAGGACATTATTTAGTTCTGGGGCTTTTTTATAATTCGGTTGGCGGTGCACTGTTTCCGATTTTCATGTTTTTCGGTTTGTGTTGCCTGGGAAGACATTATTTAGTTCTGGGGCTATTTTATAATTCAGTCGGCGGTGCACTGTTCCCGATTTTCATGTTTTTCGGTTTGTTGCCTGGGAGGACATTATTTAGTTTTGGGGCTTTTTTATAATTCAGTCGGCGGTGCACTGCTTCGAATTTTCATGTTTTTCGGTTTGTGTTGCCTGGGAGGACATTATTTAGTTTTGGGGCTTTTTTATAATTTGGTCGGCGGTGCACTGTTTCCAATTTTCATGTTTTTCGGTTTGTGTTGCCTGGGAGGACATTATTTAGTTTTGGGGCTTTTTTATAATTCGGTCGGCGGTGCACTGTTGCCAATTTTTTGCTTTTTGGTATGTGTTATGACGATATTTAGTTTTGGGGGCTATTTTATAATGCCGGTTGGCGATGCATTGTTGATGATGAACTTGGTTTTGAGACGTGTTCGATTTCATTAATTCCGGTGATTTATTTAGGCTAATTATCGTATGTGTGACTGGTTTGATCAGTTTAGTTTGTGGAAATATATTTGTGTAGTGATTTAATTATTGGAGAAAGAAGGGTATTTGTAGTATATGGGAAGGCAACTTTTTTTTCATTGTATATGGTTTTTCTTAAGAATATGTGGTTGTGTGGGATGTTTTTAGTGAAATCGCGGTTGTTGTTTTTTTTGTTACGTTGTTTCTTTACAACGCAAATTACCGTTACCATGGTAACGGTACTTTGCGTTTGACGTAAACTCGGGTTTTTCGTTACTATGATAACAAAAAAAACAATCTTTTTTCTAGAAACTTCTGTTTGGGTTAGGGTATCGGGGTCAGTATGAAAAACACAATTCCAAACTTCTGTAGTGACACTACTCGTCCTCGCGTCCATCAACACAGCTGACTTGATGATAAGTGATAAATTCGAACTACATACCTTAAATGTTGAACAAGTTCATGTAGTTGCTCATCAGACAACAAATCAACGTCTTGTTCAAATTCTTGCTCATTACTGGTTACTGATGTACCCCCACTAACGACACTCATACTACGTGAATCTGCCATTTTATATTATACTATAAAATACCATTTAGGCGTGAATTAAACCGATTTAAGCAGACGACTGATGTAAATCTCAACCTCATAATACAAACTTCGGCTCCGTTTAATGTTGCCATCTCCCAAAGGATAATATTATTAACAAAAATAAAATAAATAAATACCCCCTCAAGCAACAGCTTGCCACAGAGGTCTGACAGGAGCCTGCCAGTTTATATGCCATAATAGCAGGTCTGAGAAGATGGCAGGAGGACCTCAGCAGAAAAATGACACACACAGCCATTACTTACCCGGGGCTCGAACCCAGGTCCCTTAGGTCATATAGCCAAGCGTGCTAACCATTCGGCCACGGGACGGTGTATATTATTAATAGTATTTAGCAAAAAATGACTTGGCCAACAATGAGAGAGAACTGGCCTGTCAAAATGCGCGTAGTTTTAATGGTAGTCTCCTAAAATATAAAATCTGCTGGATGGTGCACGAACACCGCACGAACAAAAAAAGTGAAAGAGAACGAGGGGAAATAAATAATATGGCAAAAAAGCTGGGACCCCAACCTACTCATATTGAAATGGATAATCAGTCTTCTCCCTCACCCTCCTCAAGCAGCTGCTTCCCACAGAGGTCTGACAGGAGCCTGTCAGTTTATATGCCACAGCCACCACCACCCATATTTTATTTTTAAGATCCAGACCTGATGTCAGATGTAACACTTTAAATAGCTAAAGTGATTCTTTCCTTTAAATGTTGTAAATTATGGTTGTTTCTAATGTATACCCTAAAAGAAAGTCCCATGGTGTCAAATCGCGGCTTCTTGGGTGCCACAAAATCGATCTACAGTAAAGGGCCCCATTAACTTATCAGAATGCATGTCAAGTACGGCAAAAACAAGTTTGCTCCAATAATCAAAACTTCGTGTGAATGGCAACAAGAACAAGCTTGCTCAGTGCTGCTCACCGAGAACTTGCATCATTAGAGGCTTGTGATCACGATAGATAATTTAGCTGAAGTGCTCCTGGATCTGACTAGTGCGCTTGCACGAACTATAGTCGTCGTCTGTGATCTATCGTATACATCGATGGCTCGTGACACTGTGTTTGAAAATTTGTCAAAAAGTTTCTTAAATGCATATATTTCCATGCCGTGTCTGTGGAAAATAAAATCTGCGACAGTGATTACAGAAATCGAGAAAAGAATAACATGTAGTATGAAATTGTAGATGTGTACCACAATTCGAACCCAAACCGACAAGATTTCTTAGTGAAAAAAAAAATTCGTTCTTGACTACTTTACATAAAGAACACAAGAGTGTGACTGATACAAGGCGAACTGGTACTGGAACAGATGATATTTATACTCGAACATTGTGATATTACGATATACGTTGTAGTGCAGTTCGTGATATAACGCCGCCATTTTGCTTTTGACGCAAAGTATTGCTACATTATACTTTTACGTAACTGACAGCCCCTACCGGTTACCGATGAAAACGGAAAAAGTTTTCGCACTTAATAAAAAAAAGTCTAATTTATTTCTATAAAGAAAATTATTACTAAATATACAACATAATAAATACACTTTACAGAAATAGAATATTATCAAGAGTATTCAACTGTTGTACAGATAATGGCTTAAAACTTGCACTACCAGGCACAGTACAACGAGAATACACGAAAAAGAATTTAATGATAAATGCTTATTTACGAACGCAAAATTTTGCTTGGCATATAAAAAAAAAATCGGCCAAATTAACTTTATCTACTCTGAAAGATCCAGTTATAGCCAAAGCTTACCATGATAGGTTACTTAGTCATTATGACAGTTATGGTTTGCTTACTACTGAAGTTGAGGAAGAATGGGATCATTTTAAACAGGCTTTTTTTGGACACTAACAGTACTCTTTTAGGAAAAAAGGAGCAGAAGAGGCAAAATTATCTGAGTAATAAGGCACTTGAGCATATTTCGGAAAGAAAGAACTGCAGGAATGCCCTTAATCAATTCCCTACTAGTACTAATAGAAAGCATTACAGAGACCTTAATAAACTTGTAAAGGATCAGTTAGCTCCTGATAAGAATCTTTGGCTTGATGGTTTGGCTGACAAAGCCGAGGAAGCAGTTAGACAGCACAACAGCAGAGAGCTGTACCAGATAGTTAATGTTTTGTGTGGTAGAAAACGGACAGGCATACAAGGATTGAAGGATAAACAAGGTAAGGTTATAGAAGGGGAGGATTCTGTCATGGCTAGGTGGGCTGAGCATTTCAGTGATGTTCTAAACAATGTAGTTAGTTCTACTCCCATTGTTTGCAATGATGATAGATGCATTGGTGGCTTTAATGTTGGCCCTATAACACAATCTGAAGTTATTTTGGCTGTTTCTAAACTTAAACTTCATAAATCCCCAGGGGTAGATGAAATTACTACGGAAATGCTTAGAGCTGGGAATGTTTCGGTTACCACTTGGATGACTGAAATTCTGAATATCTTTTATGATAAAGGCATGGTTCCTAAGGATTTTACCAGAGCGATTGTTATCCCTATTTTCAAAAAAGGTGATCGCAGTTCTTGTGATAACTATAGGGGTATCAGCCTACTCTCTGTTCCAGGTAAAGTTCTTTCCATGATTGTGCTTAATAGAATTAAGAATCTGGTTGACAGGCAATTGCGTGATGAGTAATGTGGATTCAGAAGTGGTAGGGGATGTGTGGATCAGATATTTTCACTTAGGCAGATTCTTGAGAAATGTTTAGAGTTTCAGAAACCTTTGGTTGCTAGCTTTGTTGATTTCAAAAAGGCTTTCGACTCTGTTGATCGTCATAATTTGTGGTTGATTGTGAGATCATATGGTATACCAGACAAGTTCTTAACATTATGAAAGCTCTCTATAATAACACCGAGTCGTGTGTGAGAGTTGGTAAGGCTTGTAGCAATTGGTTTAGCATTACTTCTGGTGTTCTACAAGGGTGCATTTTGTCTCCTTTTCTCTTTAGCTTGGTTATTGATTATGTTATGCGAATATCACTTCAAGCGAAAGATTTTGGCCTTAAATGGGCTGGAGATACGAAAATTTCTGATTTAGATTATGCTGATGATTTAGCCCTTTTGGCAAATGATGTTGATGAGATGAACTCTTTCATTCGAGCTGTTGATGAGACTGGTAATAGAGTAGGTTTGGTTATAAACAGAGAGAAAACTAAAGTGATGAAAATTGGTCAGGCAGGCTGTGATTCAGTTAATCTGAATGGTTGCAGTCTTGAGCAGGTGTCACAGTTTAATTATCTTGGGAGCTATGTAACAGATAATGGTGATGTGCGGCATGAGATTAACAGACGAATAGGGATTGCTGCCGGAACTTTTAAGAACCTATGGAGAGTGTGGAGAAATAGGCGTATACACCTAAAGACTAAAATTAGACTGTATAATAGTTTGGTTCTTTCTAGGGTTAGTTATGGTAGTGAAACTTGGACACTTTGTAAGCAAGATAACAGGAAACTAGATGCTTTTGATTCTAGATGCTTACGCAGTATCTTGGGCATTAGGTGGTTCAACTTTGTAACTAATGATGAGATTATGCAAAGGAGTTTGCAACCTCCTTTAAGCAGCATATTGTGCAGAGAGAGACTCCATTGGTTTGGCCATGTTGCCCGTATGAATAATTATAGATTGGCGAATAGGGTTATGAACAGTGTGCCTAAAGGCCTCAGAAAGAAGGGGAGACCTAGGATGCGGTGGGCAGACAATGTCAAACAGGACCTTGTTAGAATTGGTGTGCAGTGGCCAGATGCAGTAGATGTAGCTCAGGATAGACTTGCTTGGAGAACTAAATTGCACGGTCTGGTTGGACCTCCGTAGCCCATGGCTGTTTGAGGATGATGATGAGGGTATATAGTACCATGGCCGAGTGGTTAGCACGCTTGGCTACTGATCTAAGGGACCTGGGTTCGAGTCCCGGGTAAGGCATGTATGTTCGTGTTGTTTTTCTGCTGAGGTCCTGCCATCCTCTCAGACCTTCTACTGTGGCATATAAACTGACAGGCTCCTGTCGGACCTCTGTGGCAAGCAGCTGCTTGAGGGGGTATTTATTTATTTTATTTTATATAGTAACAACTACGTATATCGTTCAATAGCACACTTTCGTTACACACTATTAAAAAAACCCTAAAAATATATAATCTCATCAGTGACAATAATTTTACCTAGATCATAACGCTAAACAACAGATTTTCGTTCCACACGAAAAAACCAAAGCCCAAATATATAAAAATCTTGTACGAGACAACACTTTTAATCTACGCATATCGTTTACGAAAGAATTTTCGCTCCTCGCATATGAAAAGTCCCTACCCCCCACCCCCCACCCCCCCAAAAAAAAATCCACATCGGAGGCAACTATTTGAGCCAGAACTTCTACCAAAACAACAAATTTGGGTTCCACCCTTTTCAAAAGATCCCTCTCCCCAAAGTAAATATTCTTGTCGAAGACATACTTTCGTTTCGTATTTAGAAACAATCCCCCCCCCCCCAAAAAAAAAAAAAAAACATGAACTCAAAGGATAAACACACATAAAACGTTTACTTGTAAAAGCCTAAATATCCAGAAATTTTGGTTCTTAGAAGGTATACGTAGGTACTCTGCATTGCTTAAAACATTTTTAATTTGCAAGATTCTAATTTTCACGGGACCCCCACCTCCACATGATACTTAAAAAAAATCAACTGTGTATTCATTTCAGGTCATACCTAGTCGCTTCATAAATCTAAAAAATATCGAAATGTGATATTTACATATCACTGCAAATCTCAGCAGCAGATGATATTTTCCATTCAATCCATTCAATACGTTACATTCCTATTTCTTACGTTACATTTATTCCGTAGCGCCGTGTTTGCCCGTGAACTGCACCGTGGCCCTTTGTAACATACGTTTCTTCTCATTTGCAAATATTTGCGAGTTGTGTGAATCATCAAAGCGCAGTTCATTAAATAAATTCATATGTGAATTCCTTCTCTTGCAGCCATTTCCGACCCCAAAATCTGTGTTTAACCTTCTTTTTTTTATACAATAGGACAAAATAATTCTTAAACATGTAATTCTATTCTTATTAGAAAAAGGAGCCATTTTATATTAATGAACTAATTGCCCACCAGATGGCAGCAATTTCTCCGTGCAAGAAATTTTAAAAATGGATGGCCGATTCGTTGAAAACTTTCGACGAAGTACTGAAGAAGCTTGGTGTGAACAGCAGGCTAGGATGCATGGCACGTTTCAGCATACATGCATTCTGACAAGTGGATGGGTCCCTTTACCATTCGAACGATTTCAAAATGCGGCAGTTAAAACATTTCCTTTCATACTTAGTGTCATCATGTAATGCTAACTACACGCCGTTATAACAAGGAAGCGTTTGAGTGTTTCTTAACGTTTTGAACACAATTACTTTTGTTACTTAATTATTTAATAAAATGTAACCTTAACTACATGGATTATATGAGGGTCCGAGTTGTTAGAGCGCTTCGCTACTGATCTAAGGGATCTGCTGAGGTCCTGCCATTCTCACAGACCTTCTACTCTAGCATATAAACTGACAGGCTCCTGTCAGACCTCTGTGGCAAGCAGCTGCTTGAGGGGGTATTTTTTTTTTAAATTTGCAAATGACCAAAAAATGGAATGTGAGAACTTAAGGTACGTGCATTTATTGCCGATTCATCAGTACATAGTAATCCCATTAGGGCAGTAATATAAGCCTGTAGACGTATCGGCATTCCATTAAACAAATGGTTAATGGTGTTCTGAAGTATGACATTCCAACTGTACCAGATTCGCCGGCCGAGGAAGCTGGTGAAGGCGGCGACCCATAAGGTCCCACACATGCGAAATGCGCAAGTCCTGGTGTGTGGCAACCATGGAAGAATGCCCACACTGAAGACATTGCACGTACAATGTGACGGGTGGCGTGTCCTGCTGCAAAATCAGTCCAAACATGGTGGTAAGGAGGGGTCGTGCCACAGAATTAACGTTGCCATTGATCAAACATTTCGTTATTAGCGAGCCAGAAACATGGAGAAATGTCCGGCTCTCCATATGTGATTCCACTCTATACTACTCTACCAGTGGCGGATCTAGAGAAGGACAGTCGTCCCCCCCCCCCCCCTATACAGCCCAAGGAAGAACGGAGAAAAACAATTATTAACTTTACGTGGGTACACAAAAGTTCGGTCACGCGGGATAAACCTCAGAATCATCACAAAACGATCAAGAGGCATTAGGTCATTTGGTATCCCAAAATGAGATTATCTGAACAATAGTATTTTAGGCGAGGGAGTTTTGAAATTCTTACAATTAAAGAATGCTAAAGAATTTTGATTTGATTAATATTATCGATAGGATTCGAATATAGATTAATATTCATTTTGTTTCCCTTCACATCAGGGCCGTCCAACCAACACTAGAGGAGAAGGCCCTACCAGTCGGTGAAGCGATTCTGATGAGTCAATTTAGTCGACCCGTAGCTAGTAGCGTCGCCTCCATCTTGCTGTAGGTGGTGTTGGTCCAACCTATGGAGATAAGTACAGGAGGGAGCATGTCGCTCTGTTGTCGCTCTCAAAGTGAAGCTAAACCGCGAGATGCATGCTGGGATAGTGCATTTAACGTTGATCCTAAAGCGACTGCGCGGCAGCTATGCTGTTCTATTCAAAACATTAGCTGTAGCTGTAGTAATAGAACAATTTGTGCTCCGTAAAATGTCAATTCGCGATTTTTACATTATGGCGTCCTGTTCAGCATTATCCTTTACAAATCGCCCTCCTAAATAGTTACTAGAAATTATATTTCGCTAACAAATTTATCAAAATAACAAAATGTAATAAATTATAAAACGTGAGCACATCTTTTTGTTGATTTATGTAATTATGAAATATGTTTTAATTCCGTTTAGAAACCTTCCTGTATTTAAGCAGTTTTTTCCTATTTCTTTAGTTTAATGCGCTAATGAATCAATGATTAAATATGAACATGGTTTTATAATATTAATATTAGTTTTAATTTTAAATTTAAAGATATGCTGGATTTCAAGAATGAAGATGTCTATTTCTTATTGAATGATATGTATGTCTAGAAATACTTTAGTATAGAGTACTATAGTTTCATTAAAGAAATACTTTAGTATAGAGATACTCTAGAAATACTTTAGTATAGAGTACTATAGTTAAAAATAATTTTATTCGATAACTGAAATTTTTCTTCAGGTTCTTGACTAAAGCAGATATATTTGCATTAAGCAAGAAATTATAATCAAAGATATTTGGATTTTAATTTGGATTTCAAGAATGAAGATGTGTATTTCTTGTTGTATGATATGTATGTCTAGAAATACTTTAGTAAATAATTGTATTCGATAACTGAAATTTTTCTTCAGGTTCTTGACTAAAGCAGATATATTTGCATTAAGCAAGTAAATTATAATCAAAGATATTTTTATTTTATTTTGGATTTCAAGAATGAAGATGTGTATTTCTTATTGTATGATATGTATGTCTAGAAATACTTTAGTAAATAATTTTATTTGACAACTGAAATTTTTCTTCAGGTTTCTTGACTAAAGCAGATATATTTGCATTAAGCAAGAAATTATAATCAAAGATATTTTTATTTTATTCTGGAATTTCAGAGTGCATTTTCATACAAATTCACAGAGTATTTTTTCCTTTTATTTCAACACTGAGCGCTCTTTTTTTTTTCATACACACACACACTAAGTCATAAGGACTCCAAGAGCTCGGAGTTGATTGGCTAACGTGATCAACTGGGTTAGGCCATAAGTCCATCTGTTAGGAGACAGATGGAAGCTTCCCATCAACATTATCCAGCATTTCAATTAACATGCACAGGGTGTGGCACTTTTGCCACAAGGCTTCATGATTTAATGTCCCACCTGATGGATGACAGTTCTTCCAGTGCATACAACAAATTTACTGATGAAATGGATTCAAATTTTTACCAAAAACAACCTAAAAAAATTAGCTTTACTTCTTTCATTTTTTTATTATTGTTATTACTGAGAACCTAACGTAGCTTATTTTTTAAAAAATGCGTTAATTACTTTCGTTTCATTCCACAGTAATAATTTGTATACAGATTTTAGTTTCACTAATTTTTTCCCCAAAATTAATAATGTTCCTTTACTCTCTGATACAGAACATCTGTTAAGAAAAAAATACATTTGCATTTAATTCCTTTGAAAATTTTATTAAAATTTTAAAAAATTCGCATTTTAAAAATTTTGTTGGTTTTATATTTATACTACTAAATTATCCATATATGATTTATGTGTTTGGCCTTCTCAGGAGAATCTAAATATAAAGAAAAAAATCATTCATCGTAAAATAAATACTTCCCCGGTTTGTGTCCCAAATGTTTCAACATTGAGATTTATATCTGCTCTCTAAAGCTGCCATCTGCCATAAAGGGAACACCAATGGGTTTAGAAAGGCTGCCATCTATCAGATGGGATATTAATCCATGGCTCCATGTACAGGAGAGCCATACACTGTGCACATTAGATAACACACTGAACGGTTTGAGGAGAGGGTGCCATCTGTTTCGTAAAAGCTGTGCAGTGGGTTCTCTTCCCCCAACCACCTCTAAGCCATTGAGGTCCTTGTGACCTGGCTATTTAGCTCATTGTAAAAACAAATTGTTGCTGAGATGTAAAACATCCCAATGCATCTGCTGCAAATGGGATCATGACTCAACGTCCGATACGATGGACGGCATTTTCAAGGCCATTTCAAGTTGTCAGAGTCCCTTTCCTCACCAAGAGCAAGGTAAGGTTTAGAAGAGATAAATCTCAAAGTTGGCACAGTTGGAACATAAAAATTGAAATTTCGGCAAGATCTAAATTGTATTAAACAGTGAATGTCATAGTTGTTTAACATGTTCTTTTCAGTTCGTTTCTCTGTAATAGGAAAGATTGGAGGAAACACATTTTGTTTCAAGCAATGCTGATATATTTTACATTCTGTCCTAACCAAAGATTGAATTACATAAAATTTGCTAGATATTTATAATTGCTTCTGTTGTGATTTCTAGATTATTTGTTTAATCTCTTTAAATGCATTTTTTTTCATACAATAAAAAAAAAGTTTAGTTAACATAGGAAACAGTTAGCAAGTTGATTTGTGATTTTGATATTTCAGTTCCACCGTTATATATTGCCAGGCCAAAATTTAAAAAACTAAGGGGGAGGGGCAAGTGCGACCAAATCGACCAGTAAAAAGAGGGGGGGGGGGGTTTGTATAACATTGCAGTAACACTGAATGTGATAAATAAATATACCACTGCAGTATAACATTTTCCTCTATGTTTCGTCTTAAAAAAAGGGTGTTTAAAAAATTTCTTGAAAACTTTATGAAATATGCACAAGTTTATAACATTTTTGCCTCCATAATCCTTACCCTCTAGATCTGGTCTTGTAAAATACGTCGTTATGTGTATTTGATATGTGCAGTTTATCAATGTTCAATGCAAAAACTCATTTCAACTATTTACTGGGTACACAAATGAATAAAATTTCAAAAATCATGCAATGATTTCTTTTGTTATCATTCCATTCATTCAAATTTATCTGTTTCTATTGTTTGTGGTAAATAAGTAACAGTTATATAACGGAAAATGTATATAGTACTCTGCTACAGCTATTCAATTAATTACCGTAAAAAATATCTTTACTAAATCGAAATGATGGAAATCCACTTTTCCGAAATATAGAATTAATAGTAGAAGTAGGAAATATCACGGTAGAAGCGAGCAAAGTATGCGGAAATTAGGCTTGACTGTGGCAGTAGATAATTTGTTTTGGAAGCATCAACATGGTCACTACCCTGCTGCTGCGGCGTGATGATCTTTGGACAGGCGTGATGATCTTGGACAGAGAAAGCGCATTACGGCATCTCCTCTCATTCTTATCTCCGTGGGATTCTGATCGCTAGAATTTATCGGTAGGAGGTTGTAGCATCACAGTAGCATTAGGTGGATTACGTCTCCCGAAAAATACTATATTGTATTATATTACGTGTAGGAATCGTGCATTATATATTAGGTAGGAAATGTAAAGTTATTGGAGTAGTTGCATTTAAAATTTTACTTTAGTTTTAAAATAAATATTATACGTAAATTTTTAGCTCTTGATAATGATGTAGAGATGGAAATTCTTGTTAGTTTTCATTGTTGCTATTTCTTTGGTTATAGACAAAAATTTTTGGTGTGTCATTTCTTTGTGAACAAAATTATATAACCAGAAATAACTAGCAATCTTTTTTCAGGCATGCAGCTGTAGCAGAAAGGATCCAGCTGCGATAATAAAAACTCGATTTCAGTTTTTTGCAAGATTTTACTACTTATTCTGTTGAATGTTACTACTGAAAATACTTTTTTCCTAAATTTCTTGGAACTATTAAGAAATAAGAATTATTATTATCAAAAAATAAAATGTAGGATGCTATAACTATATCAAATGGTTACAACACCCTTTGTTTGCGCTTGCATGCATCATACAAAAGCTACAACAAATATATGCAAGAAAAGTGAACTTTTTTTCTGTGTATATGTTTTCCCGTATATCAATGCTGGATAAGGGTAAAGTTTGAATGGATCCACACCACTTCATGTTAGAAATAAGGTTTTTTCAAACTGTTACTGAGGGAGAAAAACCTCTCGTGAAATTTAGAAGTTTATACCAAAAATCAAAGGACTTTAACAGTCAGTATGAATCAAGGAGTAGAGAAAAGAGGGAGAGGCCCCAAACAAGTTTCGCCGTAACAACAGGTGAAGCATGGAGCGGCCATATGTTTGTTCCCATAAAAATTGTGTCAAGTGTATGTCAGATATCAAGTTAGTTTATTTATGTAATTTATACGTTGAAAAAATACTCTAGTTCAAATATTATTAAATGATTTGATTTTGGTCAAATTAAATAATACGTAGAAAATTATATAGATATACAAAATATGCTTTATCTTCATCTTCATCATCATCATCCTCAAGCAGCCATGGGCTACAGAAGTCCAACCAGACTATGCAATTTAGTTCTCCAAATACGTCTGTCCTTAGCTATATCTGGTAACCGCACACCAATTCTAACAACGTCCTGTTTGACATTGTCTGCCCACCGCATCCTAAGTTTCCCCCTCTTTCTGAGGCCTTTTGCCACACTGTTCATAACCCTATTCGCCAATCTAAAATTATCCATACAGGCAACATGGCCAAACCAACGGAGTCTCTCTCTACCAAATATGCTGCTTAAAGGTTGACGACACCTTTCTCTAACAGCATCATTACTTATAAAGTTGAACACCTGGTGCCCAATATTCTGCGTAAGCATCTAAAATCAAAAGCATCTACTTTTCTGTTATCTTGTTTACAAAGGGTCCAAGTTTCACTACCATAACTAATCCTAGAAAGAACCAAACTATTGTACAGTCTAATTTTAGTCTTTAGGTGTATACGCCTATTTCTCCACACTCACCATAGATTCTTAAAAGTCTCGGCAGCAATCCCTATTCATCTGTTAATCTCATGCCGCAAATCACCATTATCTGTTACATAGCTCCCAAGATAATTAAATGTGACACCTGCTCAAGACTGCAACCATTCAGATTAACTGAATCACAGCCTGCCTGACCAATTTTCATCACTTTAGTTTTCTCTCTGTTTATAACCAAACCTACTCTACTACCAGTCTCATCAACAGCTCGAATGAAAGAGTTCATCACATCAACATCATTTGCCAAAAGGGCTAAATCATCAGCATAATCTGAGTCAGAAATTTTCGTATCTCCAAACCATTTAAGACCAAAAACTTTCCCTTGCAGTGAATTTCGCATAACATAATCAATAACCAAACAAAAAGAGAAAAGGAGACAAAATGCACCCTTGTTGAGCACCAGAACCTAAACCTGTATAATAGTTTGGTTCTTCTGACTATACAGGGTGAATCTGAAAAAGTGGGCGAAACTTTACGGGGTGGTAGAACGCAGCTATACGAGCAATATTCATCATAGAATGTATGGTCGGAACGCAAGCGGTGAGAAGTTAAAAGGTAGTTTTCCACTGTCACATTTAAAGAATGAACACAAGAAGGAGAGGAGATACTTCAGAAAACATTTTATTAACAGGAATGTAATTGAGGCGTCCTGACACTCCTTTCACGCCCTGCGTCTTGCTTGGCCACAGCGAAGGATCCCGTTTCACACAGCCGCCGATGCAAACGCTCGAAGGTTTTCCGATCTGGAGTGCATCTCATCGGAAACCGGTCGCGGTAACGTCTCTGTGCCTCACTTGCATTCCCGTCCGCTGCACCATACACAAAGTGCATATCCGCCATTTCGTGGTTAGTATAACCAGCCATCCTCTCGGCAATCCACGGTAGAAATGCCGTTGGGTGCGAGGACCGACACTTTTATACCATTTCCAACGCCACCCAGCGGCTCGCCGTTTGAGTTCCGAATCAGAAAAAAAATTTTTCGATTTATAGACGTTTAAATGTCTGCTGGTATCGCTGAGATTACCAAATATTGTTTAAATCATTTATATTTTGCTAGTGCCTGTAAAACAAAAAATATATATAAATTGTTTCGTTTATCTCTTAAAAAAGAGTTTCATTTCCCCCCCCCCCCCCACTTTTTTTGGTTAAGACGGCAAATCCTTGTTGCCACTGTAAACCTTCTGACCAAAACAATCTACTACCAAAATTTCAAATTTTCACTGTAAATAGTTTGTTTGCAATATTCATTTGAAATTTCAACATTTTCCATCTTTTTCTACAGCTAGAGAGCGATATTAAAGCTATTGAAAATTTTCAAAATTGCGAATCGAATCGCAATATTTGTTGTCACCTATCCAACCCAAAAAGAATTTGTCGTTTAGCTCTCAAGGTAAGAAAAAAATTGATTGTCTATAGACGGACAGACAGGTGGAAAGACAAATGGTCAGACAACAGAGAGACAGACAGACAGACAAACAAATATTGGCATAGGCAGAAGACAACGTGGAAACATTAGCTCGTTTTTCAAACGATCCTTAAAAGAAATTATTTGTTGGTTTTCAGTTAGCTCATTTCACTTTTGCAGCCGTTTGTCGTCTTCTGATGGAGTTTCTCCGAAAAAATCTTAATTAATTTATTTCTTTGAGTGAAAATTTTACAGCAAATGCAGCGTAGTGAAGCATTCATAAAATATAACAGCTTTTATAGACAAAAAAAAGTGGTAGAAATATATAAAACTATAACAACTGAGAAGTTTTAACTTGGTACACATACTAACTCACAGGCTTTTGTGTCACGACAAAACATGGCGCCCATGAACCACGTGAGAAAATCAACCAATGGCAGTGAATCATCGAGATGGGACCTCTAGTTATGATGTTGGACCAGATGATAAAGGGGCCAAGGTCCCTTTTACAAAATGGTCCAGTTTTTAAAGAAGGATGTTAGACTCTAGTTATGATGCGACTCTAGTCCCCCTGTCGATAGGTGACCATCATTTGGACCACTTTTTATTGGCTAGGCTATTGACGATTGCCACACTATTACTTACAGGCACTATACTGCTGCTGTTAAATATTCTAATTTCTCTCAATCGGAAAAAATAATTTTGTAAGTCGAGATTTCGATCTTATGGCACTTCAGTCATGTGATTTGTACTAGTCCCATTGTCTGTAATGATGATAGATGCATTGGTGGCTTTAATGTTGGCCCTATAACACAATCTAAAGTTATTTTCGCTATTTCTAAACTTAAACTTCATAAATCCCCAGGGGTAGATGAAATTAGTACGGAAATGCTTAGAGCTGGGAATGTTTCGGTTACCACTTGGATGACTGAAAATTTTAATATCTTTTATGATAAAGGCATGGTTCCTAAGGATTTTACCAGAGCCATTGTTATCCCTATTTTCAAAAAAGGTGATCACAGTTCTTGTGATAACTATAAGGGTATCAGCCTACTCTCTGTTCCAGGGAAAGTTCTTTGCATGATTGTGCTTAATAGAATTAAGAATCTGGTTGACAGTTAATTGCGTGATGAGCAATGTGGATTCAAAAGTGGTAGGTCGACAACCATAGAAAGAACCAAACTATTATACAGGGTGAATCTGAAAAAGTGGGCAAAACTTTACGGGGTGGTAGAACGCAGATATACGAGCAATATTCGTCATAGAATGTAAAATTTTTTTTTTATAAAACTAGCGTTAGTTCAACAGGTTAGAATACTCTGACGTGTTTCTGGACAGATGCGAGTTCGAATCCCGTATGTCGGCGAAATTTTTTTTACCACAAAAATATTAATATTTACATTTTTCGAATCCACATCAGTGGAATTTCCAGTATTAGAAAGTGTTAAAGGCGGTATATAAAAACTCAAAAGGCGACCTCTAGTGGCAGAAAAAAGCTGCAAAATACAAAATCGTTAAATAAATATTGCAAACGATCTATTTTTGCTAGAAACTTAAATTTTTGATCATAGAGTATAATGGTCAAGTGGTTTACCCTAATAGTAATGATTCGTCCTGTTGGTAAAATGCTACTTTTCTACTTCAAGAGATAAATGAAAAACGTTTTTGGCACATTGCAGGTACTAATAAAATATTAATAGTTTATTTTCTCAATTATACAGTAGTTCGAATTTCCCTGTCAGAGGGTACTGAAAGTGAAAAATAACTAGAAGAACTCATATGGCCTCTGGCGCATAAGGGAATCTCATTTTCAAAGGAAATGAAGTTCTTTCTTTGCCTACTTTTTCACTCCTTAAAAGTTTTAAATTATTGATGTTCGTGTTCTTTATCTGCTGAGGTCCCTCCATCCTCATGGAACTACTACTATGGCATATAAATTGACAGGCTACTAACAGACCTTTGTACAAGCAGCTTCTTGAGGGGTTATTTATTTACTTTTTAATGTATGATGGGGGAAATGCACATAGTAGTATTTTATTAGTAATTATAAAACATAAAAAGTATTTGTCTTTTAGTTCTTAAATTTAACTTTTTTTCCTCTCAAAATAGTGGGCAGATAATTGCTGTCAGTGGAATTTCTACCATAACAGAATTCTACATGCCGAAATTTCTACCACAAACAGATCACTTGAAACATTCGTTAAAAACTTTGCAGTTTCGATATTTAGTGATCTCCAATGATATGAATTAAAACTACCTTTGAAAATGCGAAATACATTTCATTAGTAACCAACTAAAATAGAAATTCCCAATTATCTCTTAAAACAAACCCATTCCATTTCTTACCTACCTTGGGCTTAGGGTGAACTTATTGTTGTCAGTGGAATTTTCAAGACTGTCACATTACACGACCAAAATTTCAAATTTTTAGCATAGCTACATCGTTTGCAATATTCGTTTTAAACTTTTGGGATTTTTCGATTTTTTCCACCGTTAGAGGGCGCAATTATAGCTTTTGGGAAATTCGCAAAATGCAAATTGTAATATTTCATCAATATCTGTCCAACCCAAAAAGAATTTTTAATATATCTCTAAAAACATACAGTTTTCTGCTAAAACAAATAAAAGTTGCATTCAATTCCCCCCTGGGTGTAGAGAGTCAAGTGATTGTTGTCAATGGTAACTTCGTAATCTTCACATTTCAACACTAAAATTTTGAACTTCTATGATAACTACATCGTTTGAAATATTCGTTTGATATTTTGGAATTTTCAACTTTTTCCACAATTAGAGAGCGCAATTATAACTTTTAGGAGATTCGAAAAAATGCAAATCGTAATATATCATTAATTCCTATCTAACACAAAAAGAAATTTTTATTTATCTGTATGAACAAAAATGTTCGATGTCTGAGATAGACAAGACAACATAGGGAAATTATATCTTTTTTTAAAAAAATCTAAAATCTACTTTTTCTTTTTTTAGCCGTTTTCTAAAGTGCTTTCAATTATGAACACTGAAATCTGTATCAAATATTACCCTATGCTTTTCCGGAATCCATATATACTGTGCAATACATTCAGCTATACACACTAAACAATCCGAGCGACGACAAAACATGGCGTCCAATTTTGAGATGGCCAACCTCTACCTATATATGGCCTCTAATCATAATAACGTCATGGAGGTAGGAAGAGGGGGAGGCGCCTTTACTTTATCTTAACATAGGTCGCTAGTGTAACCGCGCAGAACAGCGGTAGCCATGTCTTGCTACTCAGAAAGCCGCACGCTGTACGTCAATTGTCCCCCCCCCCCCCGATAGGGGACCACCTTGTCGTGGTGGGGGGCCTAGGTCCCAGCAACCCGGCTGAAGGCTGTGCCGACCGGATTGTCTCCCGGTTGGACATGGCTAAGGCCAACCGAGGTTGAAGATGCTGCTGGCCGGCTTGATTGCCGGTCGGATGGTGACAGCGTCGGAGACCTCACCTATCAGGAGACCTGTGTGGTCTGTTCGACGGCTCTGCTGAAAGGTCTGAGCCCGCCTTGTAGGCACGAGCCGTCAAAAAAGTCTGGGTCTTACTAAGAGTCTCCACCCCGGGTGCCGATCGAGCTTGGATCTATATATCCTTGCACATTTGCAAACCGGGGAATAGATTAAAGTAAGGTTTCTTCCGGTAGTCAGCTTTCCTTCTATAGGACTGCTGCCATGTGAGGCTGGGGTTGAGGTGCGCCTATAGGGCGTATTCCTTGCCCCCGTCTCTAGATAGACACGGCTTTTCATAACCAGGTAGTGCTGTACAAGCGGAACCGGGAATTGCCGTGGTTGCATAAGATCGCAACAAAAGAGATTCATTTTACGTCAATTGTAATGTATCCAAATGTGATACTATACCAAATGCGATACGTCAATTGTAATGTATCCAAATAGGAATACTGCTCAATAAAATCGCAATTGTTTCATGTACAAAAAAGGAATTATTTCGACGAATATTCCTAAATCGTTTTTTTTTTCTTCGAAGGTCAAGAGATATTTAACATATATATTAAAAAATGCTTTTTTCCGCTTTAGTTTTTCGTTTGTTTACGTTTTTAAACACAGTTGTTTATTTACACTTGAAGTTAATAATAACAAATTACATATCAAATGAAATCTACACCATCTTTTTCATAAAATAGGGACTGAATTCCTCTCCCCTGCATAATGTTTCAAAGTTCTATCTTAATCAAGTTTCTAGTTTTTCCATTAAATGCATATTTTAATAGTTATAACACTTCACAGTTAGATTTTCATCGATATTGAACATAATTTTTCATGAAATATTCTAGCTTCCATAACTCTTTAAATATTTAACGAATATTTTTTAAAATCGAGATTTAAATAGATTTAATTACGTTTTTTAATTTATCTTAAGTCAAATTTTTCCATTTAATGCATATTTTAGAAATTACAGAACTTCAAAATTAGATTCTCATTGACAAAACAGGAAATTCTCTAGCGTTTTGGTAAGGTACATCAAAAACATAGGAAATGACGAATGATATCAGTATCGCATTTTCCCCCGTTTGTTGATTTTTTTTCTCTTTATTTGAATTTGTAAAAACACATTATTTCATAAGTTTACAATAAAAACACTGAGAAAATTTCGCAACCCTTCCTATCGCCTTCCACTAGGCCTAACTACACTACTGTCATAAATTATTTGAAATGACGAAAAGGTTTTCAATTTTCAAAGCAAAACTTTGCATTACTTCTCACTTATGAAATGTTATCCTTTTGATCTTTTTCGCAAATTCATTACTGTAATCAAACGCGTTCATCATCATCATCATCATCCTCAAGCAGCCATGGGCTACAGAGGTCCAACCAGACCGTGCAGTTT
Source organism: Ryuthela nishihirai (assembly GCA_038380435.1). Lineage (NCBI taxonomy): Eukaryota > Metazoa > Arthropoda > Arachnida > Araneae > Heptathelidae > Ryuthela > Ryuthela nishihirai. The sequence continues at coordinate 56,594,092 of JAWZYU010000012.1, forward strand.
AATTCGCCAAGCATATCTGTCCTGAGCTACATCTGCTGCATCCGGCCACTGCACACCAATTCTAATAAGGTCCTGTTTGACATTGTCAGCCCACCGCATCCTAGGTCTCCCCCTCCTTCTGAGGACTCTAGGCACACTGTTCATAACCTTATTTGCCAATCTATAATTATCCATACGGGCAACATGGCCAAACCAGCGGAATCTCTCTCTGCACAATATGGTGCTTAAAGGAGGTTGCAGACTCCTTTGCCTAACCTCATCATTAGTCATAAAGTTAAACCACCTAATACCTAAGATACTGCGTAAGCATCTAGAATCAAAAGCATCTAGTTTCCTATTATCTTGTTTACATAGCGTCCAAGTTTCACTACCATAACTAACCCTAGAAAGAACCAAACTATTATACAGTCTAATTTTAGTCTTTAGGTGTATACGCCTATTTCTCCATTCTCCACAATCTCCATAGATTCTTAAAAGTCCAGGCACCAATACCTATTCTTCTGTTAATCTCATGCCGCACATCACCAGTATCAGTTACATAGCTTCCAAGGTAATTAAACTGTGACACCTGCTCAAGACTGCAACCATTCAGATTAACTGAATCACAACCTGCCTGACCAATTTTCAGCACTTTAGTTTTCTCTCTGTTTATAACCAAACCTACTCGACTACCAGTCAAATCAAGAGCTCGAATGAAAGAGTTCATCTCATCAACATCATTTGCCAAAAGGGCTAAATCATCAGCATAATCTAATCAGAAATTTTCGTATCTCCAGCCCAATTAAGGCCAAAATCTTTCCCTTGAAGTGAATTTCGCATAACATAATCAACAACCAAACTAAAGAGAAAAGGAGACAAGATGCACCCTTGTCGAACACCAGACGTAATGCTAAACCAATTGCTACAAGACTTACCAACTCTCGAACATGACTCAGTGTTATTATAGAGAGCATTCATTATGTTAACTAACTTGTCTGGTATACCATATGATCTCACAATCAACCACAAATTATGATGATCAACAGAGTCGAAAGCCTTTTTGAAATCAACAAAGCTAGCAGCCAAAGGTTTCTGAAACTCGAAACATTTCTCAAGAATCTGCCTAAGTGAAAATATCTGATCCCCACATCCCCTACCACTTCTGAATCCACATTGCTCATTATGCAATTGCCTGTCAACCAGATTCTTAATTCTATTAAGCACAATCATGGAAAGAACTTTACCTGGAACAGAGAGTATGCTGATACCCCTATAGTTATCACAAGAACTGCGATCACCTTTTTTGAAAATAGGGATAATAATAGCTCTGGTAAAATCTTTAGGAACCATGCCTTTATCATAAAAGTTATTCAAAATTTCAGTCATCCAAGTGGTAACCGAAACACTTCCAGCTCGGAGCATGTCTGTAGTAATTTCATCTACCCCTGGGAATTTATGAAGTTTAAGTTTAGAGATAGCCAAAATAACTTCAGATTGTGTTATAGGGCCAACATTAAAGCTGCCAATGCATCTATCATCATTACAAACAATGGGAGTAGAACTAACCACATTGTTTAGAACATCACTAAAATGCTCAGCCCACCTAGCCATGACAGAATCCTCACCATCTATAATCTTACCTTGTTTATCCTGCAATCCTTGTATACCTGTCCGTTTTCTACCACACAAAACATTAATTATCTGGTACAGCTCTCTGCTGTTGTGCTGTCTAACTGCTTCCTCGGCTTTGTCAGCCAAACCATCAAGCCAAAGATTCTTATCAGTAGCTAACTGATCCTTTACACGTTTATTAAGCTCTCTGTAATCCTTTCTATTAGGACTAGTAGGGTACTGATTAAGGACATTCCTGCAGTTCCTTCTTTCTGAAATAAGCTCAAGTGCCTTATCACTTAAATCATTCTGTCTCCTCTGCTCCTTTTTTCCTAAAAGAGTACTGTTAGTTTCCAAAAAAACCCTGTTTAAAGTGGCCCCATTCTTCCTCAACTTCAGTATTAAGCAAACCATGACTGTCATAATGACTAAGTAACCTATCATGGTAAGCTTTGGCTATAACTGGGTCTTTCAGAGCTTTGGTATTAAAGGTAAATTTTTTAACCCTAACACAACACTTTTTAAGTTTAAGTTGCAAGACACTTTTAACAAGGTAATGGTCAGATCCAATTTCAGCTCCCCTATATGCCCTGGTATTTCTAACAGAACTAGCCCATTTGCTGTTAATTAATATATCATCATCATCATCATCATCATCCTCAAGCAGCCATGGGCTACGGAGGTCCAACCAGACCGTGCAGTTTAATTCTCCAAGCATATCTGTCCTGAGCTACATCTGCTGCATCCGGCCACTGTACACCAATTCTAACAAGGTCCTGTTTGACATTGTCAGCCCACCGCATCCTAGGTCTCCCCCTCCTTCTGAGGACTCTAGGCACACTGTTCATAACCTTATTCGCCAATCTATAACTATCCATACGGGCAACATGGCCAAACCAGCGGAGTCTCTCTCTGCACAATATGCTGCTTAAAGGAGGTTGCAGACTCCTTTGCCTAACCTCATCATTAGTTACAAAGTTAAACCACCTAATACCCAAGATACTGCGTAAGCATCTAGAATCAAAAGCATCCAGTTTCCTGTTATCTTGCTTACACAGCGTCCAAGTTTCACTACCATAACTAACTATAGAAAGAACCAAACTAAATTAATATATAATCAATCATATTCCTATGCAGCCCATCAGGTGAAACCCATGTGCATTTATGTATGTCGCGGTGTTTGTAATATGTGTTAGTTATTCTGAAACCATTGAGTTTACTTACCTGTAGGAGACGTTGCCCATTGCCATTGCAGCTACCAATACCAAAAGGGCATATTACTCCTCCCCAACGGTCAGAGTCAGTACCAACTTTGGCATTGAAGTCACCTAGAACAAGTTTAATATCTCCTTTCTTGACAGTATTCAAAATATCCTGAAGTTGTCCGTAAAACCTATCCTTCTCATCCTCATCGGCATCCTCAGTGGAGGCATAACAGCAGATAACATTCAAGTCTTTAATGCTTGTCTGAAATTTTGCTGTAAGAAACCTTTCATTAATGCACTCATATCCTAGAAGAGCATCACTAGCATGTCTGCTGAGCAGCAGACCCACACCTTGGTGATGCTTTCCATCCTCCCTCCCTGTAAAGAGAAATTTAAAGTTATTTTTAAGTATCTCACCTTTACCTGTCCATCTGGTCTCTTGCAAGCCTAGAATATCTAGGTTACAGCGCTGGAATTCCTGCATGAGGACATCAAGAGAATAATCTCTATGTAATGTCCTCATGTTCCACGTTCCTACAGAGAGAAAATGATTAGTAGGATTTTTAAAGAAATTAGGTTTATTGAGATTAGTAGGGCCAACAACATCAAACAGCCCCTTGATCGCAGGCATGGGGCAAAGACCTGTTCCTCCTCTGCTAAAGGCTGAAGTCACCGATGCTGGTAGGAACTTCAGGCACCACCTTTTCAATTGGACTTTTTCAAGAGCCACATGGCCTGCCTGAGACACATTACTCCAGTTTAGGCTTGACGATGCCCAACAATATCAAACAGCCCCCTGATCGCAGGCATGGGGCAAAGACCTGTTCCTCCTCTGCTAAAGGCTGAAGTCACCGATGCTGGTAGGAACTTCAGGCACCACCTTTTCAATTGGACTTTTTCAAGAGCCACATGGCCTGCCTGAGGCACATTACTCCAGTTTAGGCTTGACGATGCCCAACTAGCAAGTAAGGTTCAGGTACCTGCGATGGCCTCTGACTAGGATTATCCACCAGCTGATATAAGGTATCCCATGCCTCTGTTCACTTAGAGCTGGCAACCCAGAAGCAAACAGAAAACACAGTGGCAGACTCTTCCTCAACAGAGGCCCACCAGTGCAGCAAGTCCAGGATCAAGAATCAAGCTCAAATCCATAAACAAGTCCAGTCTAGTAGGTATAAATGGTCAGCACCAGGACCCTGTGAAGTTGACCACTCCTCAGCAGGGTTGAAAAAAAAGAAAAAAGTGGCCATAGATGACCAGATCAGTAGGCCATACTGAACTGGCAGCCCTCCCCTTCCGTTCCCTTCCAAAAGAAAATATCTCTTTTGAAAGGTACTAACGGTCTGCACCACGAGAAGGCGGGGTCGGACATTAGGTGCTAGACCTGGCCGGTTCTGTGCATCATCACTAGGGATTGGTGAACAGCTCTCCTTCCCGTTTACGCCTAGCTACCATTACCCAGATCCATTTTTTCAATGCAATCTGTTGTTCTTTAACACAGTGATAGAAAGATTACAAGTAGCGACAATATGGCGACTCTCCGTTACAGTTTTCAAGCGATAGGTTACGTTATGCATGGAGGTTGGAAGATCCCTGTCTTCCTACCTCCATGCATAACGTCGTACATGCGCAGTGAAAAGATATTGGTAATGTACCGTTTTACGCCAAATTACTCCGCCACAAGTAGTTCTAGATAGAAAAAAAGTAGTTCTACATGGAAAATGATATCGCGAAACGTTATGGGCATGAAAAACATCTTACTCTATAAGCAGCTAAAATGTTTCGTTAGTTTCCTCCAGAAATTTAAAGATTAAGAATTAGCTTACATAATAAAATATCGTTTAATTGGGGTGGCATTCTCATAAATCCCATTTGTACATCCATTTTAATTTGGTAAGTATAAAGTGAACAAATCTTTAATTTGTTTGATTTATTTAGCATAATTAATCGTTTATAGAAGTTTCAGGGCAGTTGTAAATTTCAGTGTTGCTATGTTTAACGTTACGAAAAGGAGAGAATTATATAGTTTATATTTGTTCGTATTTAACCTCACGTGATATTTAATACAATTTCAAGTAAAACTTGCTGAATACTGTGTTGCCGTAAGAAATTCAGCTCGCCGTGGCTAAAATATAAAGCGGCAAGGCACGATCGCGTCCGTTGCACTTTTAACGTAATAAGGTGAGATTTGCATGCATCATCTTGTAGCGATAGTAACTAGCCTCACGATTGCAACAAACAGTTTTTAAAAGTATTTTTTTCAGTATAACAACTTTCTTTTGCACAGTTCAGTTAAGAATTTTTAAGAGTAATATTTAGAATTTTAGATTCTACTCAAATATAAATAAATTACTGAAGTTTTGTTTTTACGTTTAAGAACATTCAATGCATTGTGGGTATGGTAAAGCTGTTATTGGTTCCTGTCTACTCCATGACCTATGTTCCAGTACTTAACGGTAATAAAATGCTGTGGCATTCAGCACGAGATGGTAACAGCGTTTAACAATCCTTCATCCTTTCCTGGACCACTTTGTAAAGGGGGCCTCAGCCCCTTTATCAGCTGGTCTAATCACAAAATTCAATTTTGGGCGCTATAAGCAACGACAAGCCGTCCCGTGGCCAAGTGGTTAGCACGCTTGGCTACTGATCTAAGGGACCTGGGTTCGAGCCCCGGATTAGGCATGGATGTGTGTGTCGTTTTTCTGCTGAGATCCTGCCATCCTCTCAGATCTCCTACTGTGGCATATAAAATGACAGGCTCCTGTCAGACCTCTGTGGCAAGCAGCTGCTTGAGGGGGTATTTATTTATTTTTTTTTATAAGCAACGCCTGGCGGGACCAGGACCGTAAAGTGCTGGTTATCCAATATTTCGACGATTAGGCTTAAAGGCCGCCTAGATTCGTTGAAAAATGAAGAAAAAAAAAAGGAGCAAAGGGAAGCTGCTACGTCATAAAAAGTGTTAGAGAGTGGTGGAGAGTAGTTAAAATATCTTTCATGATGGAGGGTGAATGTATAATGCTTTTTGTAGGGCATGCTGTGAGTTGGTGTCAATAAGATAGATTTTAGCGCTTGCGTTGCGTTACACAACGTAGCGTAACTACCAAGGAAATGGGATGGCTTGTAGTTAAAGGTAATAGATTGAGATAGTTATAAATTTTTAATGGTGTGGGGGAGGTGGGGGTCAGGGGTCTTGAATAGGGGTGGAAATTTGTGCCTGGGGGGGCTAAGATAGAACTTTTATATTTAAATCCTCTTGCATTGGAGGGAGTTAATTGTAGAAATAGAATTTTTAGGGGTGAGGGGGAGAAGGGCCTTTAATTAACTGACCTTAAAAATTTTAAAATGTGCCATTAATATAATGGGGATGTGAATTGAGGTATATGGTGGTAAGGAGATGGTTGTTAGCCAGTTAGATTAGCAATAATAATGAAGTGCAATGCACTGAAGTAGACTCGAAGAGGTCCAGTGCAAACTGTATTCCTTGTGAATTAAAGGATATGCGATACCATAAAAAAATTTCCTTATAGTGAGGGGTAAGGGGGTTATAGGGTCTGTTTATAACTAATTGGTGTATTCAGAGTGGTGAAGTGGGGGTTGTGGGTTTACAGGGGGTTAAAAATTTGGATTAATCGATAGGTTAGAGCATTTTAATACAGAATAATCATCATACTAATAATTTGCAGTATTAAAATGATCTAACCTATCAGTTAATTCAAATTTTTATTACTTGAAGTATATTTTATAATTTGAAGATGTGACAAATAACATACATACTAATATGTGACTACGTTTGGACTCGCCAATTGTAATAGAAGTCCTGGCATAGATATTCTTGTAAATTGCAAAAGCAATTTAAAAGGTTATATTTGGCTAAACAAGAAAGAATAATCATGATACTAATAACTTGCATTCTTGTTTAGTCAATTACAACGTTTTAAATTGCTTTTGCAATTTGCAAGGATATATACGCCACAAGACTTACGATTGGTGAATCCAAACGTCACATGTCGGAACATATGTTACATCACGTGTCGTTCGAAGAGTTTACCAAAGAGCCAATCAAAACGATCATTTCAGCGCTCTGATACATAAAGCGGAATGCGGTTTGTTTTGATCGAACGGCCATCAATTTTCTTCGTTCTGAAAAAAATACTTGCTCAAGCATTCTCTAAGTTTTACTAGTTCATTTAAAATACTTAGGAATAATGTGCATTTGAATGGTAAAATCATTGCATAAATGCTTCTATGTTTAAACGTCATTGAAAAGCGAAACGTCCATAGAGGGTAATGTTAACAAGGCATGAATATCGTTTCCAGCGCCCTCTACTGGTATAGGATACTTTTTCTGCCAGATTTTAATAGGCTATACTTAAGGCACTATAGCAGCAGCGTCGGAGCACAATATTTTGCAGCCCTACCCTCAAGTAAATTTACTTTTCACTGCACCAAGTAATTTATTGTTTGCGTTCCATTTTAGAAGTCTTTAAAAATATTTCTTGGAGAATACATGAAATATGCAATTATTAAATAATTTTTTTGCCCCTGTTATCCTTACTGGTATTCTGAAGGGGCAGGGAAAAGGGCATTGTTCAGCCAACTTATGCTGTTTGCCCAGACCTGAAGAACAGTGCTAGAAGTTATTAAAGTTTTCTCATAAGTTGAGGAAAACGTAAAGAGTAACTTTAAAGAAAGCATTGAGTGAAATAAAAAAATTTGACAAAATTAACGTATTGAGATCTTATTATCAAATATTCTAGATACCATAACTTTTTCGATACCAAAGCAAATTTTTGTTGAAAATGAAGATTTTGATAAATTTAACTGAGGTTTTTAATTTTTTTACCAGTTCTCCATAAAAAGCTTATTAAAGAGTTACACGGTTTCGAATTTATCTTTCCATTTATATCAAAAGAAATTCTGTAATTTTTTGGTAGGCATCATCAAAATTTTACATGGTACCTGTGATGCCTTGCGAACACGTACAGCATAAGCTGTATATGATCAGTGGTCCTAAGCTTTATTAATACCAGGTGATCCAAAAGTAACAGAAAAAGTAAAAATGCAATAATTCTGAAAGTATAGACAGTAGCATGATGCGATTTTCTCAGAAATGCACAGCAAGACATGAGTTTTTTTTTAATAACGAAAAACTTTATTTCCAGATTAGTTATATTGGTCCCCAATAGGTGGTGCTGTAGCGGTCCCGGAGCTGCGATCGACATTTGGCGATGACCGTCTCCTCAGTCACTCTTTCCCACATGAATGGTCACCAAGGTCTCCAGACCTTACACCTTGTGACTTTTGGTTATGGGCCTATTTGAAGTTACAGGTGTACAGAGGTGGGCCGACGTCATTGGCCATGTTGAAAGAAGCTATCGCCATCATGTGACAGGAATTACAGCTGAAACCCTCTTCGATGCTATGCAGAGTGTCGTGCCTCATCTGACGGCCATTCTCATGAATAACGGCCGTCACATTGAACGTTTGTAATCCTATCTGCATTGCGAATTGTGCTGCGCCACTCTACAAACCATTGAGGTAGTAATACTGGGGACAGGACTCCGATTCCCGTAGCATTGACCGCCATGATCACAGACGGCTGTGTTTGCCGACTGCTTAGTGAGGAAAGATACCTATGATGCCTTGCGAACAACGATGAAGGCTATTTAAAAATGCTTAACAAATGATTTAAATGAGGCAGAACTTTGCTGTTTTTTGTTTTTTATTTCAATGAGGTTATTCCAGTGTAGTAATTAAAGCAAAATAGATTTAATTAACACACACTTACTGATTTATATCGGATGAAAACGAAGACGCTGGAAACTGTTTCCCTTTCAAATCGAAGTTTTGTATGAAAATTTAAAAAGAAATCGATATGTTTCTAATATGTGAATAAAGCTGAACTAAATTGACTGTAAACTTAGCAGACTTTAATTTGAGCCCGTTTAAAACAGGAATAATGGTAAACATATTTTAAAATCTAATACATGATCAAATCATTCTGCTTAAGCGAAAGCCCTCAAAATTTATAGACCTTAATAGTGTAAATCCGCGCCTCATTTAAAAATACATGAAAAGTCACATTTATTTTCTTCTTTAATTAAAAAATATTAATTTTTATTGAAAATTGAAAGAAATAATCAGAGAGGGTAATTTTTTTTTTGATTCAGCTGAGGCAGGAAATCAAATCTCATCCCAATAAATGACAGAATTTAATTTCATGCTATAAAAAAACCCAAATATTGTAAGCTTGCACAATATATAATATGTTATCTAAATAATAATACACTTTGGCAAAATAAAAAATGCAAAAATCATATATCAAATCTCATAAATTTAATGCCATATGCTTAATATTTCTTATTGTAATGAAATGTAACGAAAACATTCTTTTAATTTCATGTTAATTCAGGCTTTAAATCATCTACTTTACATACGCAAATATTATTAGTTTCATATATTAAAACATTCGTGAACTACATTCGACTTAGACAGAAAGGTATATTGAAAACTTGACAATTCTTTATTTTTAAATCCCTTAGTTTAACAATTTCAGTTTTAAATCTATGACAAAGAACACATCTCGTAATTTTCGTAAAGTACTAACCTATGAAATGTCAAATTACTTCCTTTACAGCATTTATTTTTGCATCCGTACGCAGAACATGAAGTAGGCATTTCACTGTTGTCTTATTAGAAACACCCAGCTTTTTCCTCACTATCGACTAGGCGTAATACCTGAACCTGAACGTGTTCATGGCGTCCGTTGCCAGTCCTGTCTCTAGTAATATTACCTCAATAGTACAAACTACTTACACAACTGTAGCCCCCCTGTCGGTGGCAAATGTAACTATTCTGGCAATAAATTTTTTTTATTGAAAAAAATTCCATGTCTTTCTGTGCATTTCTATGAAAACTGCATCGTGCTACTGTCTATAATTTTCGAATTATTGCATTTTTTACTTTTTCTGTTACTTTTGGATCAAACTGTATTTTGAAATCCACTTCCAAAATTTCTTAACAGAATATAATATGATATAAATTATGCAAAATGCGAGTATGTTTCATTCAGTTGTTTGAAATTTTAACTGCAGATTTCAATACTCAATTTATTCCTAAATAAAGTAATATGAAACTTTTTTTTCGTTTTTGTTCTCAACACTGCTCGGAACAGTGTATGAGCAAACTGAAAGATATATGATCAAAGTGTGTTAAAAAATATGAACAAAGTGCATTGTGTTGTTAAAAAATAAAATTTTTAACAACACAATGCGTAAATTATGTTCATGTTACAAAAAGAATTAAATGCTATTTCGTATTCTCTAAGGGGCATACTGTGATTTATATCTAAAATGCAGAACCGCTCTAAGGAACGAAATGCCATCATTTTTATATCTTTGTTGACTACCAAAGTGGCGTGATATCTGCACAGTTGTCTTCAACGTCTAGTGTGGTAAACGTCTCACATGCTCCCTCCTGTTCTTCATACCTTCATGGCCCTACCCAAACTTATTGAAAAGGCAATAAAAAAATATGTGCATTCTGAAAAAGGAATAGTGTTTCTGAACTTAAAACAGAAATCATACATTTCAAAGGAATTAGGAAAAAAACACTACTTTGAAGGATTAAAGGAAATATTCTGATTAGAAACAAAAACATACGTTTTTAATTAGTATCAAGAATTGGTAAAATCATTTAGTTATGCACCTAAATATGTTTGGTCGAATAAGAAGAAGAAAAAAGGCAGCTTAAGTATTTGTGTGTGTGTGTGTGTGTGTTTTATGATCCGTAGGTTCAGTGGGCCTGCTTTTGGTGGTCAACACATCGATTCCTATAGTTCAAAATCAATTCACACATATTTTCACTGAGCAGCAATTTTTAAATTCCAAAACGTTCCGATCCTACCGAAAGACTATGAACTGATCCACCTTATTTTTCCTAAGTAATCCAATCAGTGATTAATTACCGAATTGGATGAGCCATAATATGTGGCTAAAATCATTTCCTCTATCATCACTTTGTAAGGCTGAAATTGAATGAAGACAACAAAGATATTGAAGAAGAGATTGAGGTTTTGATCGCAATCGACCAAGAATATTCATCTACACTGAATGGCGAGCAAAAGTAAATACTTTTTCTTCAATATCTTTGTTGTCTGCATTCTCTGAACTATCAATAGCAAGTAAAATGTTCATAATTTCTTCCTCCTGCAAAATAATTCGTTCAGAAAAAGCCATCTCAACAACAAAGTAAAATATAACAAATATAAAATTCTAGCTCAACTCCAAATTATATCGGAGAATTTTAACAGCTGAAGAATTTCCAATCCCAAGAATGCTCTGGAAATAAATACCAAATTTGTTTTATTCTTGTCGTAGGCCTCGGTTGACCAGTTTCATTTCGTTTAGTGCAAATATTTGAGTCATACCAGAAGAAATTCGAAGTGGAAGGTGCAGGGCTAGCACTGTACCTCACCTTGCGAAAATTTGCCAATAAGCTAATCACAGCTGCTGTAAAGCAAACCAAATTAATGGTAGATCTGAAGAAAATGTCAAAAGATATTAAAGTTCTCTCCGGGGGGGGGGGGGGGGGGGGGAAATAGCTATTGTGGAGCCTGGTTGGGCCAAATTAAGTCTCAAACCATTAGCACCAGCAAACTTTCATCCACATGAGGACATCATGAAACTATACAACCTGTTCACCCCTCAAGTGACCCAAATATGCCCAAGACGAAAAAGGTGACTTGGGGCAGGTTGTTCCCTTGAGATCAAATGAGTTTTGTGCACCGATGGCAATGATAAGTTCCACTGATAAACAAAGGTTTCTGAAATGTCACCTACAGTTGGAAAAGGAGATTCCCAGACAACATTTCTCTGCTTACTAATGCGCCATCTAAATTCCTTCAATATCACAGCCTGCACCAGCTTTCCTTTGTTTAAAGAGTGGTGATTGCCCTTCTACCACTGCTTTTGATGTTCGCGCAGCTATGGAGATAGAAAAATCCAACGGTAAATCCAGACATGAGTGCAGCACAACAGAGGGAACGGCAATTTGCAAATGTGTAGATGATGTATTAGCTGTGGTGAAACGTCATAACGAATTTAAGCATGAAATACATGATGAATTATCGACTTAGTTGAATATTTATCATGCACTTCATGTTTCCAAATAGCCGTTGTAACCGGTGCATCGGTTACGACAGCTATTTCTAGTTCTTGCATCTTTAATAATGTATTTGACAGGAAAGATATAGGTAAATACAATGACTCAATTTCTTTTATTGGTAACAAAATCAGAGATAAGATTGATAATCAGAAGTAAATATGCATAAATAAAACTTTAAATGTTCATTTCACTCATTACAATGATAATTTTCGGAACCAATCTCCATTTCTCCTATAAGTTGTTGTTCTCAATTTCTAGGTTTCGATTTTAACGTCTTATCTCGGAATCTATCTACAGTATAAACCGAGGCTGGGTGTACTCTTATTTTATTAATTACTTTAGGTCGAAAAGGAAAAGAATTAGCTGCTTTTCGGCCAAATTCCTAGTAAAGATGAAATTTCCATTTTTCCTCGTCAGACCTCATAATTCTAAAAGGAGACTTACCTTGTATATAGACTCCCCCCCCCCCCCAAATACATTTTCTGGATCCGCCCTGCATTGTACCACAGTGGGGAGTCACATGGCGGCTTATTGAATAAGCTTCTTCATATCATTGACACCGCCAACAAACGGTCATCTGTCATACAGAAACGGAACTGGGCCTCATCTCTGAACAACACTTTCCTCCATTCCATAGTCCAATGTTTGTTGCTTGACACCACAGGAGACAGCGTAACTAGTGATGTTGTTGCAATGGCAGATGCCAGACTGGACATCTCACCCTCATTCCTGCATCATGCAAACATTGTCTAATAATTTGCATTAAGACCATGCTTCTGTAGTGGTCTGCAAATTACTCTGCAGCACAGTCGCTGTGGTGAAAGGATTGCAAACGGTCTTCGTACAGAGCATGTGATCTTCATGTTCTGTGGTGATGCGTGCTGGTCTCGTACTTGCCCTTTGTGTTATTTTGTGCTCCATAATGTTGCATGAGATGCGCCATTGCACTGTGTTCACATTGTGCCCCATGAATATGGCAATCACTCGAAGGCTCAATTCGAACTCTGGCATATCGACGATTCGCTGTCTCTAAGAAACCGTCAATAGCACCTAAGGGTCCCACTTCCACCTCTAAGTGAGGTTCGGAACATTTTCGCAGCATGCACTCCAACCTCACTGCCTGCATGCTATGATAGGAGTTAGTGGGTGCCAGGTATTTATATCTATTATCTCACATATCCATTCGCTTGGAATTTTGATCATGAATTTGTAAATGCTGTGATTTACAAATATCTTTCCATTCCTTCTTGGTGTTACATGTTTCCATTTTATGCAGTGTAACAAAGGAAATGATAGTTGGCTCTTTGAAAGTTTTGGGTCTGACTCAAAGTGGGGTTCATTCATTTGATTGTAATCATGAGGTCAGTGGAACTTTACTAGAAATGTTAGTCATATGTAATCTCCAGTCATTTCTTTCATCTGTGATATGGACACCATTGATGCTGACCATCAAGGGTTGTCTCAAATCCAAAAAGTGCATTTACACATGAAGCAGTTTGCGCCCAAAAGTTGAGATATGCTCAGAGAGCTACTTCTGAATTACTTTGCAGAGACGCAATGAGATGCATTCTACGCATCTGTTATGCAACAGGGTTTCATGTGCGAACCAGAACTTAGAATTTGTCACATTTTTCTTTCTTCCCTTAATTTTATGAAAAGACATTTCGACTCTAAGAGAGTAGGGAGGACACGCTTCCACCCAGACAACCACAATACCCATAATACATCCACAGAATATCTAAGCTTAATAATGTATATCCATTAGTATATCCATTAGTATATATAAAGGTAGCCTATGGATAATATCTAGATATTGTGGTTATGTGGGCAGAAGTAAGGACTGTCATTCCCAAGAAAAGGCAGTTGTCAACCTAGCTGTACTCCTCTGAAGAGCACGCTTAATGGTTGATGGGTCTCTTATCAGGTTTCTAACAGCATTTTGCGACTTAGTTGCTAATGCACATGATCACCTTAGGTTCTTCCGCTTCCGACTCCATAGACGTAACGTAAAGCAATAGAATCGCAGCGGCTTAGCGATTTCTTTTTACAAGGTAAATGTTTTCTATCTTCAAATTCTTCCTTAAAATAGCTTTTAAATTAATGCCACATCGAATATTTGTATATATTTACATGTTAAAAGGGAAAGAAAAAAACACGTAAAAGCAAAATTCAGAGAAAAAAAAAATCGTTTACGCACTCTGCGGATCATGCAAACCTCTATGTCAGAATATCTACACTGAAAATCTTCATAGAGCAACTAATGTAAGGGGATCATTGTGGATGCGCCTTCCAGTCCCACGTATTTTCCGTACAACCCGAAATACATGCCAGATGTGCTTGATATAGTCCTGCTGGGACACTTTTTTCCGGCCTACAGTCTTGCTACCATACAATCGCTAAACTCGGATCACATACCAATCTCTCTTCAGCTCTCCATATCGAATATGGCAACTCCTCCTGTTTCCGTTTCAACTAATTGGGATGTTTACAAAGAACTTGTTCACGCTTCTTTCAAAGGAAAATGCAGTTCTCCGCATTTCCACAATATTGAGGCTGTCATTGAAAAGTTTACTGCTATTCTTCATACATGTAAGAGGAAGGCTAGTTATACGAGGAAAACGGTTCCTGTTTATTTTAAGTTACCTTCCCACTTACTTGAACTTGTCAAGGCCAAAAACCAAGCTAGACATCGGTGGCAAAGGTTTCGGTATCCTGCAGATAAAAATATGTACTATGCCCTCAAGAACAGAGTTCGAGCAGATATCGCAGACTTCAGAGCTACCTCTTGGAAAAATATGATTGAAAACCTCTCTGTTTATGATAATTCTATTTGGAACTTTACAAAGAGGCTAAAAAATCCTAAAAATAACCTCCCGCCTATACATGGTGAAAAGGGGGTGGTATATAGTGATGCTGAGAAAGCTGAAGCATTTGCCTCAACATTGGTCACCCAGTTCCAGGAAAATTCTGACTTGTCAGATGAAATTACTCAACGAGAGATGAAAGATGAAATACATCATTTCTATCTGCGTCCGACAAGTCAGACACCTTTCACTACCCCTAAGGAGATTAAGGCAGCAATCGGGAAGCTAAAGCGAAATAAGGCTCCTGGTTTGGATCTGGTTACAAATGCCATGATCAGGAATTTACCCGTCAATGCAATTGTATTTTTGTGTTCTATATTTAATGTCCTTATACGACATGGAGTTTTTCCTGAGGTATGGAAGCGAGCAAAGATCAAGATGATCCCTAAGCCAGGGAAAAATCACAAGTTTCCAAGTAGCTACCGTCCGATTAGCCTGTTGTCTTGTCTCAGTAAGCTGTTGGAACGAATAATGTTGAATCGAATGCAAACATTCGTCTCTCAACATCAGGTGATTCCGGATATACAATTTGCTTTCCGGAATAAGATGTCAACGGATCACCAGCTTTTACGAGTCGTTGGTAAACTAAAGGAATCCTTAAATAAGAAGGAATTCGTAGCTGCTGCCTTTCTCGATGTGGCAAAGGCCTTCGACAAGGTTTGGGTTGATGGGCTGATTTCTAAGCTCATCAGGGCAAGGGCCCCATCAGGGATGATTCTTTTTATCGAATCCTATTTACATCACCGTACTTTTCAAGTATGTGTCCATGAGAGTCTATCTGCAGTCCAGAGTATACAGGCAGGGGTCCCTCAGGGTTCCCTTCTTGGCCCTGTTCTGTTCTCTATCTACATGCATGAGGGGAAACCCTTGCATGACCGTTTGTTTTATGCTGTGTACGCGGACGACATAGCTATACTTTCTACATCTCTGAGGTCTTCGATAGCTATAGACAGGCTGCAGAAAGGTCTAGACCTGGCTGAAAAATGGTACGATAAATGGAAGATCAAAATAAAAGCTGACAAAAGTTCAGCGCTACTATTTCCTTTGAAGAAAGTTTCTTGTGACAGCAGTTTATGTATATTTAATAACCCTATTCCTTGGCAAAAAACTACAAAGTATTTAGGGCTGATTTTGCATCATAAATTGAAGTGGAACGACCATATTAAATACATCATTCAGAAAGCTAACATCATCCGATACCAACTTGGACCGTTGTTGGGTCGAAATTCGATCCTTTCTATTGACCACAAATTACTTCTGTACTTTTCTGTGCTACGTCCAGTATTGACTTATGCTGCCCCTGTCTGGGCGAATACGACCAAGACAAATATCCGTTGTTTACAACGATATCAGAAAAAAGTGCTAAAACAGGTTACGAATGCTCCCTGGTTCGTCACCAACAGAAGAATTCATCACGATCTTGGAGTTGAACATATATATAACTTTATTACGAACACCTCGAAGGTCTGCTTTGATGGTGTTGACTCAAACCTCATGATTTGATTTCTTCTCTATTGCATTATTTGTTCGATTCTCAAAGCAGGATCAAAAGAGCAAGACCCCTGATCTTCGATATGGATACCTTTTTGGTTTAGTTCTTGCTTTCTGCTCCTGTTCCTACGTGTTCTTTTCATAGCCCTTCGGGGTTTCACCATAGCTTGGTGAACTACCTTTTGTACTGTCTTTGACTCATGGCCTTATCGGCGATCATCAGATGAAAATGGTTATGGGGTCATTTGATCCTGGCACATTGAATGTTATGTTTCAGCTATCAGAGCAACTAATTGATTGCCGCTATGAGGAAGTTCGCTATATGAAATGATCCGTTCGATGTAATTATGATATCGTACAATTAGTAATACTATGAACTGTTCCATATTTCTTTTTATTTCTCACAGCGAGCATATTTAAAATTAACATTGAATCTTTGCCTACGTAAACCTCAAAAAGTTGCAACTATACGGTAACTGAATGAGCACTTAAGCTACTACCGTTATCGACATAATCAAACTATCAGAGACCTTCTTTTTCTGTGAAATTACGATCTGAATAGTTCATCCTGGCACCGGTGGAGCGGCATTCTTGCCAGTCGTTAGGTATATACATTTTACGTAGTTGTATTTCTCTGTGGAGCATGCCAATCAATACTCGTAACTGTGACAACGTCAAGTTGCTGTTTTTGAAACTTTTCAAATCTGTTTGGTTCAAATGTGAAATTTAATTAGGTATATTTGGAAGATTAATTTATATTGTTAAAGATAAGTCAGTATACGTGTTAGGGAAGCTTATGTTAATTTTATATTTAGAATGAATTATTTTCTACAATAATATCAACTGTGTTAGTGGTAGATTTAGCATATATACCTACCATACCCAGGAAAATATATCTCCAGGAACTTTGCAAAGGTAAGTGGATTGCGTTAAATAAGATTACTTGTCTTTCATGTAGTTCCGAAAATATATCAACTAGTATAAAAAGAGACAAGATGTTTCAAATGCGTAAGTTGCATGTTATCAGTAACTGAACGTCTTAAAAAAGACGAATAAAAGCGTTTTAAATGACCGCAAGTAGATTCAGGAAAATTATCTCGTACTTTTGAAAACCATAAATTGAATTTTAGGTAATTGTGTAGGGAAGTTTACTGGTGTAAGTTTTATTTGTAGTACAGTGCACTTTACAGTCCTCTGCCGCCATTGTTTTTTAACGCAACGTCTTTTACTGTGCTCTTTTTGTGGTCTTTCCAGACCCCAACCCAAACAGAGATTTCTAGAAAAGAGATTGTTTTTTTTTGCATTGCCATGGTAATAACTCGAGTTTATGTCAAACAGCATAAAAAAAAAAGTGATTCCCACCCAAAAAATATCCCCCATAACCATCAATTACTAAAAAAAAATATCAAGCAGCTGCTTGCCACAGAGGTCTCACAGGAGCCCACGCCTCTGTTTCCAATACTTAAAACACTCCATAAATATATTTCCACAAAATACTCAGTCAAGTTACACATGTAAAAATTAACCAAAGTAAATTGCTGGAATTGATCTAATCGAAACAAATCTTCAAAACAAAAAAACCGTGAAGAATGCACCATCTATCTTCATTGTAAAAAAAGCCCCAGAACTAAAGAATACCATAAAAGACAATAAAAAAAACCATATACCCAACATTACTCCAACCTGCAATATCTATCACAATACTAATTACATTTCTACACCCATTAATAATTGCCTTAACTGGCATAGTGGTTGGTGCTAGGTACTGTTCCAGTAGGGAAAACTTTGTGTGTTGTGTTAGCTCAAACTGAAACAGTGGTTAGCAGTAACTTCAATCTTAGGGCATGCCTTTGAATGAGAAGTCTTGTAAGAGCTAGGAGTAGCTTCTAGGATTCTTCTCTGACCTATGTGTTGCAAAATGAAAAAAAAAATGAATGAATATATTACTATTTTTTTTCAGTAATTAAATATCCATTTCAAACTTCTTAACCCCAAATACTGATAACAACAAAAGAAAAATTAAAAAAACAATATTCAGTTTCATAATTAAATGTATTAATACTATCACTGTTTATATGCATAACCACAAATGTTAATGGAAACAAGGAATACACACATTCAATTAGGCTATTGAAAAACTACAGACTACCCTCCACCCATTAAAATACTCTTCATATTGCTCAAGAAAAACTCTCTAAATTACTGCTTAATTTTGCTTCTCCATTAAAACACATTTTTCCACACTGATAATTATACAGCATCCAAAATTTCTATATAAAAATAAGCTGCCAAACACTTTCAAATATTCCCAATAAATCATATTAATAACATTAAAGAACTAATAAATCAGCACTTTAGCATTTAAATTTTAGAGAAAAAATTGTCTTGAGCCGGGTGGGATACTAACCCATGACCTCCTGATAACATGTCAGGTGCTCTCGACCACTGAGCTACCGGCCGCCAATCAATATCTCCTCTAATTAGCACTATGAACATTCCTTTTATGTTTCATATAGATGCAATTTAGCTACAAGTGGCATTTATATTTGCCAATAGATGGAAGCATGTATTACAAGTATGCAGATAATAAATGATGAAATAAGTTCGACGTATTCCATATCAACTAATAAATCAGCACTTTAGCATCAATTTAAATTTTAGAGAAAAAATTGTCTGGAGCCGGGTGGGATTGTACTATTTGTTGCTAGATGTTACAGCAACCACGGCAATCCCCGGTTCTGTCACATGACATTACCAAGTTGAATGGAAAGCCGTGACTATATACTGTCGGGGGCAAGGCTATACCATATAGATGCATCTCATCCCTGACCTCCTATGGCGAGCAGTCTTATAAAAGGGAAGCTCATCCATTTGGTCAAAACCTGGAATTTACTCTGTTCCCTGGTTAGTCATGAACAAGAATATGTAGATCCAAGTTCGTTTGGCACCCGGGGTGGAGACTCTTAGTGGGACCCAGACTTTGAAAAGGGCCCTTGCCTAATAGGGGACCATTCCGTTCGGCAGGGCCCTTGAACTGCTCCACAGAGCGCCTGATTGTGAGGTCTTGGCACCGACCAACTGGGCCACTAAACTGGTCAGCGATGCCTTCAACCTTGGTCTTGGCTCTGTCCAGCTGGGGCCCATACCGGTCAGCAGTCTTCGACTGGTTGCTGGGCCATAAGCCCCCCACCACGACAAGGTGGTCCCCTATCGGGGGGTGGGGGTGGGGGCGGATACGAACCCACAACCTCCTGATAACATGTCAGATGCTCTGGACCATGGAGCTACTGGCTGCCGATCAAGATCTCCTCTAATTAGCGCTATGAACATTCCTTTTATGTTTCATATAGGCGCTATTCAGGCAATTTAGCCACAAGCGGCATTTATATTTGCCAATAGATGGAAGCATGTATTACAAGTATGCAGATAATAAATAATGAAATAAGCTTGACGTATCCCATATCAACTAATAAATCAGCACTTTACCGTCGATTTAAATTTTAGAGGAAAAATTTTCTTGAGCCAGGTGGGATATGAACCCACGACCTCTTGATAACATGTCAGGTGCTCTGGACCATTGAGCTACCAGCCGCTGATCAAGATCTCCTCTAATTAGCACTATTACCTCTACCGTGGGGATAGTGCTAATTAGAGAAGATCTTGATAACTTTCCTACCGTAAGGAAATGTTCATAGTGTGTGGCTTAATTTCCTGAATAGTGCCTATATGAAACATGAAAGGAATGTTCATAGCGCTAATTAGAGGAGATCATGATCGGTGGCCAGTAACTCAGTGGTCCAGAGCACCTGACATGTTATCAGGAGGTCATGGGTTCATATCCCACACGTCTCAAGACAATTTTTCCTCTAAAATTTAAATCGACACTAAAGTGCTGATTTATTAGTTGATATGGAATACGTCGAGCTTATTTCATTATTTATTAACATTAAAGGAATATTAAATATCTAACAAAATTAATATAGTGCTATAATACACTAATAATTATACTCGACATAACTGCTAATAACCACCCAATATATAGTGAACTACTATAATGAGATATACATGCTCATTACAACTGCCATGTTCACACCCACATACAAAAACTTCATTCTTCCACCAAACATACTGCACCACCCCCCCCCACTACATTAGAATCCTCTGAAAACCCACTGTACACATTTCCCAAAAAACTACTCTCCTAAAATCTTAACACCTCATAAAAAACATTTTACTTGTTACCTGTCTTCCTATTGCTTTTGGCTTTGACATTGGTCCATTTGTGGATTTGACAAAACATTGTTCCACCATATCTTTTCAATGTGATGGAGAAACTTAATGATTTGTGTGCAGAATGAAAGCTTGTGACACAGGGAGTGTCATAGCATATGAAAAATTGACCCCCATACTTTCTTCCCTCCTAAAAAAAGCAGAAATGTGAAAACTATTCTTAAGTTATATCTTCAGAACATGAATGCCAAAAGTAACAAGCGATCCATCAAATGAATGCTTCTGACACAGGGAATGTTGTAGGTTATGAAACATTGACCCCCATGCTTTCTTCCCCCCTATAAAAAGAGGGAAATAAAATGATTGTTCCCCTTTATCTCCTGAATTTGAGTGTGGAAAGTATAAAGCAATGTGTCAAATGAAAGCTTATAATGTGATGAATGTCATAGGCTATAAAAAATTGACACCCCATGCTTTTTTCCCCTTAAAAAGGGGGAAATTGGAAAACTTTTGTTGTGCTATATCTCCAGAACATGAATGGCAAAAGTAGCAACCTACACATCAAATGAAAGCTGCTGACATGGGGAATGTGGCAGACTGTGAAATATTGACTCCCATGCTTTCTTCTCCCCCCCCCCCCCCCCAGAAAAAGGGAGGGAATATGAAAATGATTATTCTCTTATATCTCCTGAATGCGATTGCAGAAAGTAAAAATCTGTCAAATTAAAGCTTGTGATGCAGGGAGTGTCCTAGGCTATAAAAAAATTGATCCCCCATGCTTTTTCCACCCTAAAAAAGAGAAATATAAAAGTCGTTCTACTATATCTTCATATGCGAGGGTCTACAGTTATGAGTTGTGTCAATAGCTCCTATAATGACGGTTGTAAACCATTTTAAATTCCCCCCCCCCACTATTTCCCCCTAAAATGGGGAGGGACAGAGTTTTGCGGGGTTTGACTTTAATGAGTCATATCTGAAGTTAAAGCTTGTGACATCTCCAATGTCATGGACTACCTCATGCATGACTACAAAAGAGGGGGGGAGGGGTAAATGTTTTCAGTGTTTATTGAGATGTATATCAAAATTTTGGAAGGTAGGTGTTTTTGGTGACAACAAAAAGTATAAATTAAAAATTTTTAAAAATACATATCTTCCTATAGGGCCCTGAAAAGTAGAAAATAAACCTGAAGCATGTTGATGGTGCAATCAGTCACGGAGTCGTATTTGCATTGAAGGAAGATAGGGAGCCAATTTACCTACTCGATAACTATGCTGGCATCCTAACTTTGAAGTGAATATGAACTCAGCAACTGATTGCATCATTGATATGCTTTAGGTTTATTTTCTAATTTTTAGGGCTGTATAGGAATATAGGTATTTAAAAAAAAATTTAATTTATATTGTTTTGGAATCTGCTATCCAGTTTCTGTTTTGCCTGTGTTTCAGCCTAGCATATACTCATTAGTCTGTTGGAGACAGGCAAACATTTTGTGTTTTTCAAACTGAAATGTTTTAGTAAAAAAAAATTACCCCCAAGCAGCTGCTTCAACAGAGGTCTGACAGGGGCCTGTGGTCAGACAAGATCTATGAGGAAGACGAATTCTCATTAGAAAGACAACACAAAATTCATGCCTTAACCCAGGTATGCTAACCATTCAGCCACCATGATGACTCTAACCTATAATTTTTGTTTCAGTTTTTTGTTAATTTTTAGGAGATTTCAAAACTTTAAGGAATAATTTGTTGATAGTAGTTCAAATCTAACTGGTGAGCTTAAATCAGAGGATTGCTTCAGTGTAGAGTAACATTAACAAACAAATCAGCAATACCATATATCACTTCTAAGAAATGGCAATCTGACAGCTTTAACAAATTTATGTCATAGTTTAATGAATAATGCAACAAATGAAAAAAGTATTATTTTTGAAGTATTAATAATGTATTTTTATAAGATATCATCATCCTCAAGCAGCCATGGGATACGGAGGTCCAACCAGACGGCGCAGTTTAATTCTCCAAGCATATCTGTCCTGAGCTACATCTGCTGCATCCGGCCACTGCACACCAATTCTGACAAGGTCCTGTTTGACATTGTCTGCCCACCACATCCTAGGTCTGCCCCTCCTTCTGAGGCCTCTAGGCATACTGTTCATAACCCTATTCGCCAATCTATAATTATCCAAACGGGCAACGTGGCCAAACCAGCGGAGTCTCTCTCTGCACAATATGCTGCTTAAAGGAGGTTTCAGACTCCTTTGCCTAACCTCATCATTAATTACAAAGTTAAACACCTAATACCCAAGATACTACGTAAGCATCTAGAATCAAAAGTATCTAGTTTCCTGTTATCTTGTTTACACAGCGTCCAAGTTTCACTACCATAACTAACCCTAGAAAGAACTAAGCTATTATACAGTTTAATTTTACTCTTTAGGTGTATACGCCTATTTCTCCACACTCTCCATAGATTCTCAAAAGTACCGGCAGCAATCCCTATTCATTTGTTAATCTCATGCTGCACATCACCAGTATCAGTTACATAACTCCCAAGATAATTAAACTGTGACACCTGCTCAAGACTGCAACCATTCAGATTAACTGAATCACAGCCTGCCTGACCAATTTTCATCACTTTAGATTTCTCTCTGTTTATAACCAAACCTACTCTACTACCAGTCTAATCAACAGCTCGAATGAAAGAGTTCATCTCATCAACATCATTTGCCAAAAGGGCTAAATCATCAGCATAATCTAAATCAGAAATTTTCGTATCTCCAGCCCATTTAAGGCTAAAATCTTTCCCTTGAAGTGAATTTCGCATAACATAATCAATAACCAAACTAAAGAGAAAAGGAGACAAAATGTACCCTTGTCGAACACCAGAAATAATGCTAAACCAATTGCTACAAGACTTACCAACTCTCACACATGACTCAGTGTTATTATAGAGCGCTTTCATTATGTTAACTAACTTGTCTGGTATACCGTATGATCTCACTATCAACCACAAATTATGATGATCAACAGAGTCAAAAGCCTTTTTGAAATCAACAAAGCTAGCAACCAAAGGTTTCTGACACTCAAAACATTTCTCAAGAATCTGCCTAAGCGAAAATATCAGATCTACACATTCCCTACCACTTCTGAATCCACATTGCTCATCACGCAATTGCCTGTCAACCAGATTCTTAATTCTATTAAGCACAATCATGCAAAGAACTTTCCCTGGAACAGAGAGTAGGCTGATACCCCTATGCTTATCACAAGAACTGCGATCACCTTTTTTGAAAATAGGGATAATAATAGCTCTGGTAAAATCTTTAGGAACCATGCCTTTATCATAAAAGTTATTCAAAATTTCAGTCATCCAAGTGGTAACCGAAACATTCCCAGCTCTGAGCATTTCTGTAGTAATTTCATCTACCCCTGGGGATTTATGAAGTTTAAGTTTAGAGATAGCCAAAATAACTTCAGATTGTGTTATAGGGCCAACATTAAAGCTGCCAATGCATCTATCATCATTACAAACAATGGGAGTAGAACTAACCACATTGTTTAGAACATCACTGAAATGCTCAGCCCACCTAGTCATGACAGAATCCTCCCCTTCTATAACCTTACCTTGTTTATCCTGCAATCCTTGTATGCCTATCTGTTTTTTACCATATAAAACATTAACTATCTGGTACAGCTCTCTGCTGTTGTGCTGCCTGCTTCCTCAGCTTTGTTGGCCAAGCCATCGCGCCAAAGTATGGATGAAAATTTACAAGTGGCAAATTAAAAAAAAATTGAAGTTTCATGTGCTATACTAAACTCTGATATAGGTGTCCTTGGTCTCTCACTTCGGATTCTGTCAACTTGTATACAAGACATGGGTCCTGGGATGTTTAAGTTATTACAGATATATGCATGCAAAATCCTCATGCAGCCATGGGCTACAGATGTCCTACCAGACTGCATAATTTTGTTCTCCGAAGATGACTGTCCTGAGTACAGCTGCTGCATTTGGCCACTGTACGCCAATTCTTACGAGGTCCTGTTTGACATCTGCCCATTGTATCTTAGGCCTCCCCCTTTTCCTGACACCTTTAGATACACTGTTCATAACCCTATTTGCCAATCTGCAGCTATGCATATGGGCAACATGGCCAACCAACAGTCTTTACATAATATGATGCTCAGAGGAGATTGCTGACACCTAAACCCATCACTACTTACAAAGCAAAACCACCTAATGCCCAAGATACTATATAAACATCTGGAATCAAAGGCATCAAGTTTCTTGTTATCCTGCTTACAAAGGGTCCATGTTTTGCTCCCATAACTAACTGTTGTTTTGTTATGGGAACTAAACTATGTTTTGCTTCCATAACTAACTTTAGAAAGAATTAAATTATTATACAGCCTAATTTTAGTCTTTAGGGTATGTACCTACTTTTCCACATGCCTATAGATTCCTAAAGTTGCTAACAGCAATCCCTATTCTGTTCATCTCAAATAAGTATTTCCTTATCTCAAATAATTATATCAGCAGTATCTGTTAAACAGTTCTCCTGATAACACGCTTGCTCAAGAGTGCAAACATTCAAAGCAACTGAAGCACCATTTGTCTGACCAATTTTCATCACTTTAGTTTTTATTTAAGGATTTTGGTCTAAATGTTAATTGCCAAACCTACTCTGTTATCAGTCGCATCAACAGCCCTATTGAAAGAATTCATCTCATCAGCATCATTAGCCAACAGGACCAAATCATCTGCATTATCTAAATCAGAAATTTTGATATCTCCAGACTATTTTAGGCCAAAATTTTTTACTTGCAAAGAATTTCAGATAACATGATCAGTAACCAAACTAAAGAGAAAAGGAGAAAAAAATGCACCTTGTTGTAAAAATGCACACTCCACTACCAATGCTAAACCAATTGCTACAAGCCTTACCAATTCTCACATATGATGCAGTATTATTATAGAATGCTTTCATTATGATAACTAACTTGTCAGTAGGCCACATGATCTAACGATTAATCACAAATTATGTCAATCTACAGAGTCAAAAGCCTTCTTAACATCTATGAATCTAGTAAATTCATACTTCATGACATCAATAGCAGCAATGGTGGTTTCTTAAATAATAAACACAATGTTTCCCATTTCAGACACTAATGCCATTAATTAATATTTTTCTTTTCAGAAATATTTCTTCATTTTTCAATGCATATTTAATTTCGAGTTCCTTCTGAACTTCATAAATTTTAAACTTTCAAGTCTAAAATCTCTTTCACAACGACAAAGATAGTTCCAAACGAAGTCTGCAGTTTTTGAATATTTTAAATAACCATAAGTTTCTGAAACTGAAGGTTTTCCAACAATCTGCCTGTGAAAATGTTTGATCAAAACATCCCATACCACTTGCCAAATCTGCACTGTTTGTCACACAGTTGCCCATCAACCAAATTATTAATTCTATTAAGTATAATCATGCATAGAATTTTACCAGGAACAGAAAGTAAACTAATTCCCCTATAATTATCACATGAACTATGATCATCTTTTTTAAAAATGGAGATAATAATAGCTGTAGTAAAATCCTTTATAGGAACAACAACTTAATCATAAAAAATGTAAAAAATTTCAGTTAGCCATGTGACAACATAAATATTCCCAGCTCTAAATGTTTCAATAAATGTTTCATGGTAAAAATTTCACCGACATATGAGACTTGAACCCACATCTCTCCAGAAACATGTCAGAGTATTTTACCATTTAACTAATGCCAACTCTGTCTTTTTTTCCACTATGTATGACTTTAAACTCTTTCTAGATTTCAGCACCTACAGTTGGCACCACTATCATCTCGGGTGGCAAATATTTATTTTTTATTACACTGAGTAAGTTGAAAATAAGTAATAAAGTCACTTCACATTATTTAGCGTTAGTAATGATTTAAACATAAATGTTAACTTTTTAACATCTATAAATCAATAAATATTCCATAAAACATTTATTGAATTATAGACATTAAAAAATCGACAGGATCCACTGTGATTGTCATGTCTAAGTATTTCAGTGGTGATTTCATCCACCTCTGGGGATTTATGCAGTTTTAATTTAGAGATAGGTGAAACAACTTCAGAATGTGATATAGGCCAACATTAAAGCTAGTAATGCATCTATCCTCTTTACAAACAATGGATATAGAATTAATCATATTATCTCCATTGGTTTGGCCATATTACTTCTATGCATAATTGTAGATTAACCAGTACAGTTACCAACAGTGTACCTAAAGTCTTCAGAAAGAGGGGGAGACATAGGATGTGGTGGGCAGACAATGTCAAACAGTACCTTGTTAGAATTGATCTGCAGTGGTGAGGTGCATCAGATGTAGCTCAGGATAGATGTATTTGTAGAAGAACTAAATTACAGAATTTGGTTGGACCTCCGTAACCCATAGTTGCTTGAGGATGGTGATGATGATTAGAACATCTTTGAAATGCTCAGCCCATCTAGCCATCACAGAATCCCACCTTGAACCACCTTACCATATTTATCCCTCAATCCCAGTGTATTTGTCTGTTTCTTCCCACACAAAATATTATCTGGTACAACCCCCTGCTGTTGTGCTGTCTAACTGCTTCTCCCACTTTTTCACCCAAGCTATTAAGCCAAAGATTCTTATCATCTGTTAACTGATCTTTAACACATTTATTAAGTTCATGATAATGATGTATATTTAGACTAGTAGGGTGTTGTTTCATATTATACCTGCACTTCTTGCTTTTGGAAATAAGTTCCATAGCCTTATTATTCAAATAATTTTGTTTCCTCTGTTCCTTTTTACCCAAAAGAGTACTGTTGGTTTCAAGAAAATCCTGTTTAAACTGATCCCATTGTTCCTCAAAATTAGTGGTAAGCAAACCATGATTGTCATAATGACTCAGTAGCCTTTCATGGTATGCTTTGATTATATCTGGATCTTTCAGGCCTTCAGTGTTAAAAGTAATTCTCTTCACCTTAGCACAACATTTCTTAAGCTTCGGTTGCAAGATACTTGTGACCAGGTAATGGTCAGACCCAATTTTGGCTCCCCTGTAAGATCTGGTATTCGTAATGGAACTGGCCCATTTGCTGTTAATTAAAATAAAATTTATCATATTTCTGTGCAACCCATCAGGTGAAACCCACATGTATTTATAAATGTCCCAGTGTTTGTAGCAGTGCTGTGGAGTTGGAGGTGAAAACAATTTTGGTGCTGCTGGAGTCAGAGTCTGTATATTTTTACTGACTCCAACTCCAAACTCAATATAAATTTTAATGAAATATGCTTTTGTGTGTGACATCAATGGCAACTACGGTGGTTAAACCACTTAAATAATGAACTGTTTTCCATTTCAAACACTAATGCAATTAATTAATTTTTTTTCTTTTCAGAAATTTTTTGATTTTTCAATGCTTATTTAATTTTGAGTTCCTTCTAAACTTCAAAACTCAAGAGTGCAAACCAATGAAAGTGCAAAGCAACTGAATCACCATCTGCCTGACCAATTTTAGTGATTTTAGTTTTCTCTCTGTTTACCACCAAACCTACCCTTATCAGTCTCATCAACAGTCCTAATGAAAGAATTTCTCTCGTCAACATTATTAGCCAACAAGACCAAATCATCCACAAAATCTAAATCAGAAATTTTGAAGTATCTGAACCATTTGAGGCCAAAATCTTCCCCTTGCAAAGATTTCCACATAATGTAATCAAACTAAAGAGAAAGGGAGACAAAATACTCCTTTGTCTAACTCCACTAACAATGTTAAACCAATCACTACTAGCCTTACCAACTCTCACACACAACTCAGTCTTATTAAAGAGAGCTTCCATTATGCTAACTAACTTGTCAGGTATTCCATATGATATAACAATCAACAACAAATTATGTTGATGAACAAAGTCCAAAGCCTTTTTGAAATCTATAAAGTTAGTAATCACAGGTTTCTGAAACTCAAATGTTTCTCAACAATCTGCCTAAGTGAAAATATTTGATCTGTACATCCCTACCACTTCTAAATCCACATTATTCATCATGCAGCTATCCATCAACCAAATTCTTAATTCTATTAAGCACAACCATACAATGAACTTCACCTGGAACAGAAAGTAGAATAATTCCTCTATAATTATCACAAGTACTGTGATCACTTTAAAAAAAATGGGATAATAATAGCTCTGGTAAAATCATCATAACAATGACTTTACCATAAAAGATTTCAAAATTTCTATCAGCTATGTGATGACAGAAACGTTTCCAGCTGTAAGCATTTCAGTAGTGATTTCATGTATTCTTGGGATTTAAGCAGGTTTAATTTAGAGACAGCCAAAGTAACTTTAGAATGTGATATATGGTCATCACTAAAGTCAGTAATGCATATATCCTCATTGCAAATAATGGGTGTGGAAATAATCACCTCGTTTAGAACATCTCTGAAATGCTCGGCCCACCTAGACATGATGATAGAATCCTCACCTTGAATAACTTTATCATTTTTTCCTTCAAAACCTATATACCTTTTCGTTTGTTCCTTCACAATACATTAACTATCTGGCACGTGTCTTGTCACAGAGGTCTGACAGAAGCCTGTCAGTTTAATATACCATAAACACACACACATACATTCATGCTTTACCCAGTACTTGAACCCAGGTCCCTTACCTTAGATCAGTAGCCAAGCATGCTAACCACTTGGCCATGGGATGACTTGGCTCATGTAATGCTCCAAAAATATGTTATTATTTAGTAATAAAGTATCACAGGAAAAAAGTCATGTAGACAAGAAACACTCGAAATAATTAGTTAAAAAAAAATGTTTCCTTTGGGGGAATCGAACCCATGCCTTCCAGAAGCATGCTGGATGTCCTGACTGCTGGACCATCAGAAACTGACAATCTCTTCAACTTAATGACATTATATGCATTCTTGCAATTTTTTGCTGATTCACCATTGGCACCATCTATTGGCAGTAGTAATATGTCACTCATGCTCACAGCATTATATCAATTATTTAGTAATAAGACATTTTCCTGTGATAATTTATTTTATTTGCCAGATAGCTGAGTTCGGACACCAGGCAATAATTCTTGCCAAAAAATAAGTAAGGATTGCTTTTTAAATGACTGTGAGGCAAGGAACAACTCAAATAATTGATTGTTACAAATATGTAGTTAAATCCGTATCACTAAAATAGAGCTCCTGAAGAGAAAAAAAATCAAATACAATTTCATAAAATTAAATAAGTTTATTGGATTATTGACTCACCAATAAAATGCTTCTTCAAAAAGACTCCTCTAAATCTTTCACTCACACGATGTAAATCCTAATGTCACATCCTGCAAATCGCATCTCTCACTGTGACTACAGTCACTGACTGTCTACATGTCCAGCTCCTTCTCCTCAACACCAACTAATTATTCTCCACTCAGTCACACTGGCTTAAAGGCAAATGTGCTCCAATATCATGCTTGAAGCCACATTTACATACAGTGATCATGTGATGCTGATGATGTAAGCTGCTGGTGACCTTGCTTAGTGTGATTAGCAGCCACCAATCAAAATGGAGTTGAGCAGGCAGTAAGACTATAACGAAAATAAAATAAATACCCCCTCAAGCAGCTGCTTGCCACAGAGGTCTGACAGGAGCCTGTCAGTTTATATGCCATAGTAGAAGGTCTGAGAGGATATCAGGCCCTCAGCAGAAAAACGACACAAACAGCCATGCCTTACCCGGGGCTCGAACCCAGGTCCCTTAGATCAGTAGCCAAGCACGCAAACCACTCGGCCATGGGATGGCTAGTAAGACTATGGACAGAGAGAAATGATGGTTCAAAGGAAATAAAAGGCCCCAAAATAATAATTATTATGTAAATGAATTATAACTAGTTTAGTTAAGGAACATAAAAGTAAATGGTGAACCATCACATACGACTCTCTGTTGTGCTATTTAGCTGCTTCCTCTGCTTTATCAGCCGAGCTATCAAGCCAAAGATTCTTATCAGTTGTTAATTTATCCTCTACATGTTTATTAAACTCTTGTAATATCTGTTAGGATTAGTAGGGTGTTATTTCAAGTTATTCCTACAATTCCTTCAAAAATAAGCTCCATAGCCTTATCACTCAAATAATTCTGTCTTCCCTATTCCTTTTTACCCAAAACAGTACTATTAGTTTCAAGAAAGCCTGTTTAAACCAATCCCATTCTTTCTCAACTTCAGCAGTAAGCAAACCACGATTGTTATAATAACTAAGTAACCTATCATGGTATGCTTTGATTATATCTGGATCATTCAGAGCTTCAGGGTTAAAGGTAATTTTTTTAACCTTAGCATATCAGTTCTTAAGCTTCAGTTGTAAAATACTTTTGACCAGGTAATGATCAGAACCAACTTTGGCTTCCCTATATAGTCTGATATTCCTAACAGAAATCCCATTTGCTCTTAGTTATTATATAATCGAGTGTATTCTTATGCAATCCATGTGAAACCCATGTGTATTTATAAATGTCCCAATGTTTGGAGTTCATGTTAGTCATTTTCAACTCGTTAAGTTTACTTACCTGTAGGAGACATTCCTCATTGCTGACGGAACTACCAATGCCAAAGGGACATAAACACTCCTTACCAAATGTCAGCCAGTACCAACTGTAGCATTGAGTTACCTAGCTCAAGAGAACTATCTCCTTTCTTGACAGAATTCAAAATATCCTGAGGTTGTCTGTAAAACCTGGCTTTCTCATCCTCGTCAGAATCTGCTGGGGGACATAACAACAGATAACATTCTAGTCTATAATCTTAGTTTTAATTTAGTTGTAAGAAATCTTTCATTAATGCAGACATATCCTAGAAGAGCATCATTGACGTGCTTGCTGAGAAGCAAACCTGCACTTTCGAGATGCTTTCCATCCTCCCTCCCTGAAGTTGCACAGATAATGACTTAAAACTTGTATTACAAACCACTAAAGAGACAGTAAAATGAGAATATGCCAAAAAGAATTTAATGATAGATGCTTATTTATAAAGGTAAAATTTTTGTTTAGCATATAAAAGAATATCAGCCAAATAACTGTATCTAGGGCATTTATTATTAACTGCTCATATTGCTAAACAACAAACATCATAAGCATTTTAACAATGTCAAGTGACAACACTTCTTCTAGCAGTGTATATCACTAGTCAAAAGCTATTCCTTCAGCATTTACAAAAAAAACCTTCAAAACGATATATAATCTCATAAGGGACAACAATTGAAATTACAGCATATCTGTAAGCAACAAATTTGTACTCCACAGTCATAAAAAAAGCCCCAAAAATATAACTTATCAGAGGCAATTTTAACTAGAGCATTTACCTAAACAGGATATTTTCATTCCACACTTGGAAAAAGCCCTAAAAAATAATCTCATTAGAGACAACAATATTAATCAGAGCATACTGCTAAACAATGGATTTTTGTTCCACATAAAAAGCCCTCCAAAATAAATAATTGCTTTGGAGGTAACTATTTCAACTGGAGCATAGTGCTAAGCAACAGACTTTCTTTTCATACTTTAAGAAAAACCCCAGAAAACTGTAAAATTCAAGGATGAACACACATAATTTCTCTTACCTGTAAACTTCTAAATGCCCAAGAATTTCAGTTGGTAAAGGTCTATGTAGATAGTCTGTATTATTAAAAACTTTTTTAATTTTCAGCATTCGTAAAATTCATGCATAAAATCCACAAGATTAAAGTCCCCCTCCACACACACATAATAATAATTTAAAGAAACCCACAAGTATTCATTTCATATAATACCTATGACTCTTCATAAACTTAAAAATATCGAAATGTTATATTCACATACCACCTCAAATCTCAGCAGCAGACAAATGTTTACCGTTCAGTTTTGTAGAAACCTCCAACTGTTGTCATGTGTTCTCATTCTACTTTGCGTTTATTCACATACCTGTAATTGCATTATGTTTATTCATGTAATGCCATGTTGTAGCATGAACTGAGTACTAACCAATTTAAGTGGTGTTTACAAACATTTTTCATGTTTTAAGTGATTCCTAGTAATGATTCAGAAGAATTACCCATATGACAATGCAAAAAAAAAAGAAAATATAAAATCTGAAACAGTACACTGCTGATAATTTAGTTTAAAAAAAAAAAGCCCCTGAACGAATACAGTTGTAAGACACTAACCATTAAAACATGAAAACTGATTGGGATGCACTGTTACCTAAGTTAGGAAAGGCCCCCTAGACTAAATAAATCAATCATGATAATCATATAAAACCCACCATATTAAAGTGATTGTCACTTTCCAATAACACATATACGTATTACACCAACATAAGAAAACTCCATCGCTTTGCCAGACAACCCAATACAATTCTTATCTATCAACTACAGCCAACTCGCAACTAAATTTCAACTCTGAAAAACCTAAATATATATAATATAAAAATCACAACTCTGAAAAGGAGTCAGCTCAGTCTGTAGCATGCCACATTCATAATCTGCAGTTCTGACGTTTGAGTCCTGACTATACCAGTATTGAAATTTGTACATGTAATCCTCACCCTGCCTTGGTGAGAAAGGGGAACACCAATTGACTGGTAAAAGCTGTCATCCATTGATTGGAACATTAACCTATTGTCTTGTGTGCAGGAGAACCATACCTTGTTCACATTAAAGGATATGCTGAATGCCCTTAATATGAGACAGCTGTCTCAACAGCTGTCCAGTGAGTCCCCTTCTCCCAATGTTCTCTGAGCCCTTAGGGTCCTTCTGATCTGACCATTTAGCCCAGTATGTGAAGAGCTGCTGAGAGGTAAAATAAACCTAACTAGACTCTGAAACAAGTTTTCTTCAACTATATCTAACCTAACAAAAATGCAACTGTTTACCATATTTCCAATAACTAGTACAAACCACTTTAGTACTAGTTATCTTTCCTAAACAATTACCTTTTTTTTGTAACTGACTATCATGGTAGAATGCTGCTAGTTTAATGCATAGTGTGAATCTTTCTGCTGCTGGGGAGTTGTGACTTGATGTAGTACCATATATATGATAAATAGTACTAATTCCTAAACACAAAACCTTGTTTTTGCATTTAAACAAATGCACCAGGACTAATTTATATCCAAGGCAATAATTTTTAGTGGTGGGGGAAGAATTTAGTTTCAGGAAGGGTTTGAGAATAAGACTTGAGTAGGTTTCCCAATTACTAAAATATTCCACTGGAGAGGATAGGTTAAAATGTTATTCTACATGGAATGAAATTTTATAGTTGTTTTCTAAACCTGTTTTTAGTGTCAGAGCCCTATATTTTAGCCTCATAGTATATATATAAATAAGACATATACTATGGGACTAAAATAAAAATATGCAAAGACAATCGTTTTGGATTTCAAATCAGGTAGAAAAAGTTGAGATTTTGTATAAGATGACCAGATTTTTTTTTTTTTTTTTTTTTGGGAGGGGGTCCATATACCCTGGTACTCCCCCCTGGGTATGTCCCTGTATTGCAGTAACTTTAGACTCCAAACTCAAATATAATTTCTATTTGTGCATGACTTTCGTTGTATAATGTTTCCTTTTTTTTAGTTAAATGAATAAATGCAATATTAATACATATACCTTTATGTAAGGCAATCAGCCAATACATTAAAACCACCTCTGTGTTGTGCAAAGAAGCATGCATGCAGCCAATCAGTGTCAGGTTCCAAGATCGCGAATGATATATATAATACCTGGGTCAGAGCTCTTGCAGACAGTAATTCATTTCATCTCAACATGGGAAAAGCAAAGGATTTACCTGATTTCAACAAAGGCCAGATCATTATGGCAAGACACCTTGATAAGAGCATTTCTGAACAGTGATGCTTGTAACCTGCTCATGCTATGCAGTAGTTAGTACCTATCCACAGTAGTTAGTACCTATCCAAGATGATCTGAAACAGGTGACACTTCGAGCCGTTGACAAGGTGTGGGCCAGCCACCCCTTATTGATGCCAGAGGTCAGCACAGGCTATATTGTCTTGTCCTCAGCAACAAGAGGGTTACTGTGGCTGACATTACACATAATTTCAATTGTGGTAAAGGGTACAATATGTTCGAACACACAGTTCATTGTAAGCTCTTGGATATGGGTCCTCGTAGCTGCAGACACATTTGTGTGCCTATGCTCACAGCCATTCATCATCATCAACGCTTGCAGTGGGCACATAATCATCGACATTGGACCATAGAAGACTGGAAGAGGGTCGCATGGTCAGACAGATCTCGTTTTCTGTTACACCATGTGGACGGACAAGCTTGTATGTGCGACATTTACCCATGGAAGCCTTACCTGGATGCACTGTGGGACAAATCCAGGCAGTTGGAGAGAGTGTGATGGTGTGGGCAATATTTTCTTGGGGAACACTTGGATCAATTATCCCCGTAGAGCAAACTCCTAACAGCTGTCACCTACCTGAACATCGTGGCTGACCAAATACACTCCTTTATGGCAACTGTATTCCCTGGCAGAGATGGCGTCTTTCAACAATGCCCATGTCACACTGTGAAGAAGGTTCAGGAATGGTTCCTGGAACATGATGAGGAATTCCATTTATTGCCATGGCCCCCAAATTTGCCGGACATGAATCCTATCGAGCATTTATGATTTGAGTTGGAGAAATGTGTACGAGCAGTATCACCCCAACCACATAATTTATGGGAACTGCGGGATCTTCTGTTGTAGTCACAATACCCAATATCAAGCAACACCTACCAACATCTCATTGAATGTATGCCTCATCGGGCGAGAGCTCCTTTGGCAGTGAAGGAGGACCTACATCATCATATTAGGTAGGTGGTTTTAATGTTTTGGCTGATGGGTGTATATGCTTATACTATGTAGAATACACATGGTAAATTGGCCCCATTGTTTGTTGTTTAATTGTTAGTAGCTCTTTTTAAAAAAAATAACCCTGAAGAATAATGAGGACTGAACTGTATTGGAATTATTTTTCTTGTTTGAATCTAAAGGAATTTCTTCATGTTATGCTGATCATACAATAATTGTATATTCTGGTCATGTATTAAATAGCGTTAATAAAAAGCAAAATTGTTAAAACAATTTAAAAGAAATTAAAATTGATCTATAATTGATTCATAGTTGGTTTTCAGCAGCTAAATTATGTTTCTGTATACAGAAAATTAAATTCATATATTTTGAGCTGAAAAATACACTGAAGTGCCATTGAATTAGGGATAGCAACCTAGTAACGTGTTGAACCTCATCTGGCCCTGATAATGGCCATCACACGACGAAGCAAGGACTCCACAAGCTTGCGTAAATCTTCCACAGGTATGGCAATGCATACATCCTCCAGAGCTGTCCACAATTCTCTCAAGGTCGTTGCTGATGGGACACAGGTCCGAACACTCTGCTCAACAGTATCCCAAATATTTTTGATGGGATTTAAATCTGGGTTTCTAGGTGGCCAATTCATTATTTCAAAGTCAGCAGAATGCTCCTGCAACCATGCAGTTACCAATCTGGACCTGTGAGATAAGCAATTGTCTTGCTGGTAGATGCCATCTCCATTGGGATGCATGATGGGTGTAAATGGTCAGCCATGAGTTGTACATACTGGGATGCATTGAGAGTCATCAGTACATGTACCAAAGGTCCCACAGATGTCCAGCTGAAGACACCCCAGGCCATCACTGAGCCACCACCAGCTTGTACTGTTCTGACCTGACATGCATGGTTTCATGGGGTTGGTGCCATACCCTCAGTCTCCCATCTGGTGATAAAGTTTAAATCGTGATTCATCACTCCAGGCTATCTGTTGCTAATTTTTGATGGTTCATTTCGATGTTCTTTAGCCAGGCATTGAGCTCGGTGTCATGCCATTAGAAGTGGGACTCTTGTAGGTCAGCTGCTCCCAAAGATGAGATGATGAAGTGAGCATTGCATGGTCCATACACTGACTTCCTGGTTGGAACCTGCTTTCAGATGGGAGGTGATTTCAATTGATGTCTGGCCCCTATCGGTCCATACGATGCAGGTCAGATGGCAAAGCCCATGATCATTCAAGGTTGGTTGTCTTTTGCAGTTTGTCCGGGTTCTTGTTTTTTTGCTGGAATTTTTATATTCCCAGAACACTCTTGAAACTGTCATAAGAAAAAATCCAAGTTTGTTGACAATTTCAGTGATCGAGTGTCCCATCTGTCGGACACCTACGATCTTCCCTCTGTCAAATGCATCTAAATCCCATGCCTTTCCCATTATGCTTCTCACAATGAATGCTTGGGGAAGCCAAAGCTGACAGCTATATATGACCAGAGTTTCAGCCATGCATGCACGCAAATGCGGGACTTGTGGTACTGAATTTGGATAATGTCTCCTCTCCCTAATTCAATGGCACTTCAGTGTAGTAGCATTATTGTACATATCAACAAGTGTCATAAACAAAACTGTTCTATTCCAAAAGTGCACATATCCTGTTTTTAACTATAAAAATACATATTTTTTAAACACCAAGAATAAATATAACCTAGAAGCTTCATTAGATTTCTACTGGTATCTCGTGTAACATGCAAAATTTACACAAGGACATTCCCACTTGCTTAACAATCTGGTATGCTTACTGTTATACCAGGTGGGCCTTATAGGAATATGTTTAGATTACAGAGTGAAGAGTGTTCACTCATGCAAGTATTTTGACAAAAAAAAAATTAAGATACATCGTATTTGGATTTCATTATTTAAAACCTATTATGACTAAAAAATTCTTAATTGGATTTTGCAGCTGTGATGGTGAATATGGAAATAATCTTGGTAATTTGATTTTAATTTATAAAATACATCAGCTAGTTTTTAGCATTAATTCTTGCCCTTATATACATAACTTATCCATTACATTTTTAAAGCTAAGACCAGCAGGGCATATCCTTGTGTAAGAAACCAGGACAAGCCTAATATAGCTTCTAAGTTATCTCCATCCTTTGTGTAAGGAAGTACCTTCTTCCTTTTTAATAATAATAATAATAACTAGAAGAATGCATATCATCTCTTGCATATATGAGAATATCGTTTTCAAAGAGAATGAAGTTTTTCTTTTACCTACAGTTTCATTCTGTAAAGGTTTTAATTTGAGCTAACAGATGATGGGAAAAATGCAAATAGAATTTTATTAGTAAATATACAACATAAAAGTATTTGTCTTTTAATTCTTATATCTAAAAAGTTGCATTTCCCACACCTTTCTCAGAAAATGGGTAGATTATTGCTGTCAGTGAACTATCTCTTAAAAACTACCACTAGTTTTTCAAATTTTTATTTTATACATATTATTTGTAAAGATATATGTATTAAAAATGAATCCCATTTGCCTCCATTTATAAGATATTCCCATTGATTGGAGTGATTCAGTCAAATATCTTGGGGGTTGTTATGCATAAGAGGTTAAAGTGGGACTATCACATAAATAATATAATCACATAAATAATCACATAATATAATCACATAAATAATATAATCTCCATTGAGGGGCCAGCTAGGCCCCTTAGGAGAAATTCCATTTTAATGATTGATCATAAGCTTTTACTCTATGATATGATCATCAGACCAGTGATTCTCAATGCATCACCCATATGGGCGAATATTACACCCACCAATATTCATAAGATTCAGGTCTTACAGAACAAGATTTTGAGAACTGCAGTTGATGCCCCCTGGTTTGTCACTAACAGACAACTTCATAAAGACCTGGGCATCGACCATATATATATATACACACATAAAACGCACCTCAAAAAGATTTTTTGAGGCTATAAGCAATAAGACCTGTAAATGGTAGCTAGGCGTAAACTGGAAGGAGAGCTGTGCACCAATCCCTAGTGATGATGCACAGAACTGGCCAGGTCTAGCACCTAATGTCCGACCTCGCCTTCTCGTGGTGCAGGCCATTAGTACCTTTCAAAAGAGATATTCTCTTTTGGAAGGGAACAGAAGGGGAGGGCTGCCAGTTCAGTATGGCCTACTAATCTGGTCATCTATGGCCACTTTTTTCTTTTTTTCAACCCTGCTGAGGAGTGGTCAAATTCACAGGGTCCTGGTGCTGACCATTTATACCTACTAGACTGTACTAGTTTATGGATTTGAGCTTGATTATTGATCCTGGACTTTCTGCACTGATGGACCTCTGTTGAGGGAGAGTCTGCCGCTGTGTTTTCTGTTTGCTTCTGGGTTGCCAGCTCTTAAGTGAACAGAGGCATGGGATACCGTATATCAGCTGGTGGATAATCCTAATCAGAGGCCATCGCAGGTACCTGAACCTTACTTAGCTAGTTGGGCAGGGCCGTGCCGTGCTATGATACAGAGAGGCGGCCGCATCAGGCGGCACCGTAAGGGGGCGGCATAAGCAGCGAAATCAAAATACAATTTGAACCATTCAATAATTAAAAATCTTTACGCAACACTTTTCTATATTGGTCTATGTTATTCCGATATTGATGTATACGATTTATGATTTATCGTACGCCTCTGCCTAAGCGCTTTCGGTATCCTTTGATCTCGGTTTCTGGTGCAGGTGCATCGTTGGCGAGCGCTCGCCGAAAGACTTTTGATCTGACAGCGGCCGCTCCTAAAAGCTGAGGCGGCAATTATCACAAAAGACAATTGCTGAGGCGGCAATTATCACAAAAGACAACAAGTGTTACGCGTTGATAGTTCTGCTTTGAACATACAATTATTGACAATATTTGATTTTAATGTTAGTTTGTCATGAGACGTGGCAAGCGGCTGTGCTGTATTTAAATCAGTAAATCAGATATGTAATATATCTGTATCAGTATAATATTTGTGCATTTATACTAATTCAGTTTTTGTGTTTAAAAAGTAGATCAGGTAAGAGAATTATTGTTTTTTACAGAAATTGTAGTTACTTATTATCATTGAAAATGATTATGTTATGACAATTGGGACTCGAATTAAAAAGTAGTATTTGCATGGACTGGGTATATCT
Source organism: Ryuthela nishihirai (assembly GCA_038380435.1). Classification (NCBI taxonomy): domain Eukaryota; kingdom Metazoa; phylum Arthropoda; class Arachnida; order Araneae; family Heptathelidae; genus Ryuthela; species Ryuthela nishihirai. The sequence goes on from JAWZYU010000012.1 coordinate 56,633,692, forward strand.
CAGGTGCGGAACGTCTGCCTCTGTGTGATAGATAGAGAGTTATTTAGGTAATATTGGGCTACTTTTGCTTTCTGTGTGTGATAGAGAGTGAGTTGCTTAGGAAATATTTGCATTTGCCTACTTTTGCGTTCGTTATTTATTGCTCTATTTTTACCAAATTCATATACGTTGAAGTGGAGACAATACAATAACAAGTTAAAGAAATGCATATGTCAAAACAGCTGCTAGCTGTAAATTTGACAGATATTCATTATCTATTTATTATGTTCTGTTACCTACAAATCTTACTAGCTTTTTTTTTGACAGAACTTATTCTGACACATTTGGAAAAGTTAGGTTTTGAGTTAAAGTGGCTTAGACAACGGAGCTAATACAACGGCAGCAAAATACAAGGCTATGACAACGGAGCTAATATGAAAGAAGTAAGAAAGGGTGTACAAAATAGAATTCTTGAAAAATATCCAAGGGCGTTTTATGTGCCCTGCGCATGTCATTCTTTAAACCTAGTTGTGAATGATGCAACGTCTACTTCTACAGATACAACTTTTTTTTCTATTGTTCAAGAACTTTACACTTTTTTTCTGGTTCTACAAAGCGTTGGGAAGTGCTAAAAAAATATGTTTCACAATTAACTCTAAAACCATTGAGTGCTACTAGGTGGTCAAGCACAGTAGATGCGTTAAAGCCTTTACGATTTCAACTTTGCGAAATCTATGATGCATTATTCCAAATAATAGAAGACATCAACAGAGATCAGAAACTAAAGTTAAAGCAAGAGGGTTAGCAAAAAATATAAAAATTACAAGTTTATATGCGGTGTAATTCTTTGGTATGATATTTTATTTGAAATAAATTCAGTCTCGAAGCTATTGCAATCTGTAACTATAAATTTGTCAGATTGTGTAAGGATGTTATCAGAAACCATACAAAAAGTGAAAAGTTATAGACAATCTGGATATGATCAGATGAAAATTGCTGCTAATGAGATTGCAGAGAATCTTGAATGCAGTGCAGAATTTCCTGCCGAAACTGAAGTTAGAGCCAGAAGGAACAAGCATCAATTTGACTATGAAGAAGCTGTCGATCTACCCTTAACCCTTTCAGGACCATAAGGTTTTTAAGAGTAAATATTAATATGTAACTGTTTATTTTAGTTTGTTTAGACGTAAAATAAGTAAAAATCATAAGAAAAATACATAACAATGTGTAGTTTTTTTGGAATTTTATGGGAAATATTTTTCCCAATGGACTATAAAGATAACACAAATTATAGATAGGCTTATTATGCAATGTCTTTTATTTATTGGTTTATTAGAACAAAATGTTAACTAAAATAATACAAAATTATGAAATAAAATTACTATACAAAATGATGTGATAATTATGATATTCTGCGAAGCAATTTCTTTTGGTAGTGAGGCAAAGATGGACATTGCACATAGTACATATATTATGCGTCCTGACAGTTCTGTTTTTGTTTTCTAAACGTTCCCGTTTACGTAATTGCGTTCGGCATACGTTCTATTTTGACATTCTGTATAAAAAATGCAGATAAGGTTATAATTAAATACGACAATCACCAATTTTAAAATGGGAAAAATGTTTCCCTTAGTCGTGAAAAAGTTAACAGAGGAGAATAAATTTGTAATAAACTTTTTCAATTATATTCTGGACATTAGCCTTAATTCTCTGAATGAACGATTCACGCTTCTGGGAACCCATAGCAAAAATTTTCAGTTTTTATATGACATTTTAAAACTCAATGATATAGATGACAAAATGCTAGAAAATTATTGTACCAGTCTCCAGTCAATACTTTCGGTCGAAAATGAATCAGATATAAATGCAAATGATCTTCAAGAAGAATTACGTGATGTATCCCGAATGCTACCATATTCTATGAAACCTTTGGATGTTTTAAATTATTTGTGCCAAAATAACTTAATTACTTTGTATCCGAATACTGTTGTAGCTCTGAGAATTTTATTAACACTCCCTGTCTCTGTAGCTAGTGGGGAAAGAAGTTATTCCAAATTAAAATTAATAAAACACTACTTAAAAAGTTCAATAAGCCAAACAAAACTTAGAAATCTGTCATTAATTTCTATTGAATCTACAATGGCTGCCACTCTAGACTAGACATCCCTAATTAACGAATTTGCTAAAGTTAGAAGGGTAAAACTCCAGTAGATTGTTGTAGTTGATATCATTTTTTAAAGTAGTTTATATTTTCAAATTAAAAATAGTATTCGTACATTTTTGCAGTTTTTTTTTAAATCACAATCGAAGTTTATTTTAAAGAAAAAACCTTTAAGGGGCGGCATTTCGAAGACTTGCATCATAATGAGAAAATCTACCGCACGGCCCTGTAGTTGGGCATCGTCAAGCCTAAACTGGAGTAATGTGTCTCAGGCAGGCCATGTGGCTCTTGAAAAAGTCCACTTGAAAAGGTGGTGCCTGAAGTTCCTACCAGCATCGGTGACTTCAGCCTTCAGCAGAGGAGGAACAGGTCTTTGCCCCATGCCTGCGATCAGGGGGCTGTTTGATATTGTTGGGCATCGTCAAGCCTAAACTGGAGTAATGTGTCTCAGGCAGGCCATGTGGCTCTTGAAAAAGTCCAATTGAAAAGGTGGTGCCTGAAGTTCCTACCAGCATCGGTGACTTCAGCCTTTAGCAGAGGAGGAACAGGTCTTTGCCCCATGCCTGCGATCAGGGGGCTGTTTGATATTGTTGGCCCTACCAATCTCAATAAACCTAATTTCTTTAAAAATCCTACTAATCATTTTCTCTCTGTAGGAACGTGGAACGTGAGGACATTACATAGAGATTATTCTCTTGATGTCCTCATGCAGGAATTCCAGCGCTGTAACCTAGATATTCTAGGCTTGCAAGAGACCAGATGGACAGGTAAAGGTGAGATACTTAAAAATAACTTTAAATTTCTCTTTACAGGGAGGGAGGATGGAAAGCATCACCAAGGCATAGGTCTGCTGCTCAGCAGACATGCTAGTGATGCTCTTCTAGGATATGAGTGCATTAATGAAAGGTTTCTTACAGCAAAATTTCAGACAAGTATTAAAGACTTGAATGTTATCTGCTGTTATGCCCCCACTGAGGATGCTGATGAGGATGAGAAGGATAGGTTTTACGGACAACTTCAGGATATTTTGAATTCTGTCAAGAAAGGAGATATTACCCTTGTTCTTGGTGACTTCAATGCCAAAGTTGGTACTGACTCTTATCTTTGGGGAGGGGTGATAGGCCCTTTTGGTATTGGTAGCTGCAATGGCAATGGGCAACGTCTCCTACTGGTAAGTAAACTCAATGGTTTCAGAATAACTAACACATATTACAAACACCGCGACATACATAAATACACATGGGTTTCACCTGATGGGCTGCATAGGAATATGATTGATTATATATTAATTAACAGCAAATGGGCTAGTTCTGTTAGAAATACCGTTGCATATAGGGGAGCTGAAATTGGATCTGACCATTACCTTGTTAAAAGTGTCTTGCAACTTAAACTTAAAAAGTGTTGTGCTAGGGTTAAAAAATTTACCTTTAATACTGAAGCTCTGAAAGACCCAGTTATAGCTAAAGCTTACCATGATAGGTTACTTAGTCATTATGACAGTCATGGTTTCCTTAATACTGAAGTTGAGGATGAATGGGGACCATTTTAAACAGGCTTTTTTGGAAACTAACAGTACTCTTTTAGGAAAAAAGGAGCAGAAGAGGCAGAATTATTTAAGTTATAAGGCACTTGAGCTTATTTCTGAAAGAAGGAACTGTAGGAATGTCCTTTATCAGTACCCTACTAGTCCTAATAGAAAGGATTACAGAGAGCTTAATAAACGTGTAAAGGATCAGTTAACTACTGATAAGAATCTTTGGCTTGATGGTTTGGCTGACAAAGCTGAGGAAGCAGTTAGGCAGCACAACAGCAGAGAGCTGTACCAGATAGTTAATGTTTTATGTGGTAGAAAACGGACAGGTATACAAGGATTGCAGGATAAACAAGGTAAGATTATAGATGGTGAGGATTCTGTCATGGCTAGGTGGGCTGAGCATTTTAGTGATGTTCTAAACAATGTGGTTAGTTCTACTCCCATTGTTTGTAATGATGATAGATGCATTGGCAGCTTTAATGTTGGCCCTATAACACAATCTGAAGTTATTTTGGCTATCTCTAAACTTAAACTTCATAAATTCCTAGGGGTAGATGAAATTACTACAGAAATGCTCAGAGCTGGGAATGTTTCGGTTACCACTTGGATGACTGAAATTTTGAATAACTTTTATGATAAAGGCATGGTTCCTAAAGATTTTACCAGAGCTATTATTATCCCTATTTTCAAAAAAGGTGATCGCAGTTCTTGTGATAACTATAGGGGTATCAGCCTACTCTCTGTTCCAGGTAAAGTTCTTTCCATGATTGTGCTTAATAGAATTAAGAATCTGGTTGACAGGCAATTGCATGATGAGCAATGTGGATTCAGTAGTGGTAGGGGATGTGTAGATCAGATATTTTCACTCAGGCAGATTCTTGATAAATGTTCAGAGTTTCAGAAACCTTTGCTTGCTAGCTTTGTTGATTTCAAAAAGGCTTTCGACTCTGTTGATCATCATAATTTGTGGTTGATTGTGAGATCATATGGTATACCAGACAAGTTAGTTAACATAATGAAAGCTTTCTATAATAACACTGAGTCATGTGTGAGAGTTGGTAAGTCTTGTAAGCAATTGGTTTAGCATTACGTCTGGTGTTCGACAAGGGTGCATTTTGTCTCATTTACTCTTTAGTTTGGTTGTTGATTATGTTATGTGAAATTCACTTCAAGGGAAAGATTTTGGTCTTAAATGGGCTGGAGATACGAAAATTTCTGATTTAGATTATGCTGATGATTTAACCCTTATGGCAAATGACATTGATGAGATGAACTCTTTCATTCGAGCTGTTGATGAGACTGGTAGTAGAGTAGGTTTGGTTATAAACAGAGAGAAAACTAAAGTGATGAAAATTGGTCAGGCAGGCTGTGAGTCAGTTAATCTGAATGGTTGCAGTCTTGAGTCACAGTTTAATTACCTTGGGAGCTATGTAACTGATACTGGTGATGTGCGGCATGAGATTAACAGACGAATAGGGATTGCTGCCGGGACTTTTAAGAATCTGTGGAGAAATAGGCGTATACACCTAAAGACTAAAATTAGACTGTATAATAGTTTGGTTCTTTCTAGGGTTAATTATGGTAGTGAAACTTGGACACTTTGTAAACAAGATAACAGGAAACTAGATGCTTTTGATTCGAGATGCTTACGCAGTATCTTGGGCATTAGGTGGTTCAACTTTGTAACTAATGATGAGGTTAGGCAAAGGAGTTTGCAACCTCCTTTAAGCAGCATATTGTGCAGAGAGAGACTCCGCTGGTTTGGCCATGTTGCCCATATGGATAATTATAGATTGGTGAATAGGGTTATGAGCAGTGTGTCTAGAGGCCTCAGAAGGAGGGGGAGACCTAGGATGCGGTGGGCAGACAATGTCAAACAGGACCTTGTTAGAATTGGTGTGCAGTGGCCGGATGCAGCAGATGTAGCTCAGGACAGATATGCTTGGAGAATTAAACTGTGCGGTCTGGTTGGATCTCCGTAGCCCATGGCTGCTTGAGGATGATGATGATGATGATGATAAGCAATAATCCCAATGAGATTATTTCTTCTCCGATTCTTTATGATCATACTGTTTTGAACAAGTACAAGAGGCCTAAAACGGTAGCATTTTCTGATGAGACTTACCTGTTTTAGGTTTCTTATGCAATTTTACCGCTATTTTTAGCTTTTCTTATGTTTGCCCTTAGGGGCCCACCTAAGGGTGGTTAACTTATATATTTTCTTACTCATGTCAAATAGGCATATCTTTATGATGGAGATGGTTAGGGGTAAAATTATTACCTGGTACATTGAATATGATTATACGATCTACAATATGTATTAAAACTGCTAATTATTTGAAAAATGCAAATTATATTTCATTACTACCAATCAAACTAAAATAGTTCTCTTATTATCATTTTCATTTTGTTTTCAATTAAAACTTCATGGCATTCATATTCCACCACCAAAATTTCATATTTCTATCATTACAATAGTCATTTGAATCATTTTGGAATTTTTAATTTTTTTTTTCACCATTAGAAGGCGCAAGTATAGTGTTTGAAAAATTCCGAAAGTGCGAATCATAATATATTATGAATTCCTATCTAACTTTAAAAATATTTTTTTTATTTATCTCTAAATACAAACAATTATCTGCTAAAACAAAAAATTGTGTTTTCCTACCCACCCTGTGTCTAGGAGGTTAATTCATTGTTGCCAATGAAAACATCATGGCATTCACATTTCAAAACCAAAAGTTAAAATATTTAGCTTAAATATGTAATTTGCAATATTTGTTTTGAAATTTGCAAATTTTTCCACCATTAGAGGGTGCAATTATGATTTTCAGAAGATTTAAAAAGCTTGATTGTGCTTAATAGAATTAAGAATCTGCTTGACAATCAGTTGCGTAATGAGCAATGTGGATTCCAAAATGGAGGGGATGTGTAGATTAGATATTTTCACTCAGACAGATTCTTCAGAAATATTTAGAGAGTCGGAAACCTTTGATTATTAGCTTTGTTGATTTCAAAAATGCTTTTGACTCTGTCAATCGTCATAATTTCTAATTGATTGTGAGATCATGTGGCATACCAGACAAGTTAACATAATGAAAGCTCTCTATAATAACACTGAGTCATGTGTGAGAGTTGGTAAGGCTTGTAGCAATTGGTTTAGCATTACTTCTGGTGTTCGACAAGGGTGCATTTTGTTTCCTTTTCTCTTTTGTTTGGTTATTGATTATGTTATGCGAAATTCACTGCAAGGGAAAGTTTTTGGTCTTAAATGGTTTGAAGATACGAAAATTTCTGACTTAGATTATGCTGATGATTTAGCCCTTTTGGCAAATGATGTTGATGAGATGAACTCTTTCATTAGGGCTGTTGTTGAAACTGGTAGTAGAGTAGGTTTGGTTATAAACAGAGAGAAAACTAAAGTGATGAAAATTGGTCAGGCAAGCTGTGATTCAGTTAATCTGAATGGTTGCAGTCTTGAGCAGGTGTCACAGTTTAATTATCTTGGGAGCTATGTAACAGATAATGGTGATGTGTGGCATGAGATTAACAGACAAATATTGATGCTGCCAGGACTTTTAAGAATCTATGGAGATTGTGGAGAAATAGGCATATACACCTAAAGACTAAAATTAAACTGTATAATAGTTTGGTTCTCTTTAGGGTTAGTTATGGTAGTGAGGATTGGATGCTTGTAAACAAGATAACAGAAAACTAGATGCTTTTGATTCTAGATACTTATGCAGTATCTTGGGCATTAGGTGGTTCAACTTGTAAGTAATGATGCGGTTAGAGAAAGGTGTCGTCAACCTCCTTTAAGCAGCATGTTGTGCAGAGAGAGACTCCTTTGGTTTGGCCATGTTGCCTTTATGGATAATTATAGATTAGCAAATAGGGTTATGAATAGTGTACCTAAAGGCCTCAGTAAGAGGGGGAGATCTAGGATGCAGTGGGCAGACAAAGTCAAACAGGTCCTTGTTAGAATTGGAGTGCAGAGGAAAGATGCAGCAGATATAGCTCAGGACAGATATGCTTGGAGAATTAAATTGCATTGTCTGGTTGGATCTCCATAGCCCATGGCTGCTTGAGGATGATGATGATGAATTATAATATTTTATCAATTCTTATATAACTCAAAAATTTTTTTTCATTTATCTCTAAAAAAAAGTTATCTACTAAAACTAAAAAGGTGTGCTTTCCCACCCCCTCTTGGCCTAAGGGGTCAACTCATTTTTGGCAATGGAAACTTTGTGACCTTCACATTCCACCATCAAAATTGCAAATTTCTAGCATAAATATATTGTTTGCAATATTCACTTGAAATTTAGGAATTTTCAACTTTTTCCACTGTTAGAGGGCATAATTATAGCATTAGATAGATTCAGAAAATGCATATCTTAATATTTCATCAATACCTATCCAACAGAATTTTTTTTTAATTTACCTCTGTAAACATAAAAGTTAGATATCTACAGATGCACAGACAGACAGACAACAAAGCAAAACTATTATCTCATTTTCTTTGAAAACGAGATGAAAAAAAACATTCTTTTCTATCTTTTATATCCATTTACCATTTTAGACAAGTTAGTTTTATAGGGTTCCATTTTCATATATAAGAATTTATTAAAAAAAAGACATTTTGTTTTTTGAGCACCAAATATTTACAATAGATTAGACATGAATATTAAAAATTAAATTAGTTTAGTATAGGGGTAGGAGTGGCTCAGTTGGTAGCACACCAGGCTCGTAATCTGTAGTTCCCAGGTTCGAGCCCCAGCTGGATCAACATTGAGATTTATCTTCGCAAAATTCCCAACCCTGCCCATGGTCAGTAGGGGACACTGATGGGCTAGGAATGGCCGCTGTCCGTTGGATGGGACGTTAAGCCATGGCCTGTCTTAAGCCGTAGCCTATGCACGTTAAAGAATACACTGGATGGCCTTGACAGGAGGCCTTGACAGGATCTTTCTCCCAACAGCTGTTCCAGTGGGTCTCCCCCCCCCCCCCCAACCTTCTCTGAGCCTTCGGGGTCCTTGTGACCTGGTTATTTAGCCATGGTGTGCAAAAAAGTGCTGCTCAGAGGTAAAACAACCCAAAGTTTAGTATATTTTTAAAATAAGTGCTTTTGATATTGAAAATTTGGAACATTATTTAAGAATTTGAATATATGTCCCTTTTTCTTACTTTTATATTTGCTAAAGTATCACTTCCAGATGGTTATCAGATCTGAAATATGATTTGGAATTAATAATAAATATATACTAAAGAGAGAAAAAATTATTGAGAATCTTTTGCCCATCCAGATTTTGAGAACAAGTAATAAAATTTGATAATGGCAAATATAATAACATATGTTGATTTTATTTGTTAATTACATACATTACATTTTTAATTTTTTGCAGATTATACAGCAATATATTATTGAATATTTATTTTTCTTTTTATTATTTTTTTTCCACAGATAATTTTGTTTCCTAAAATTCCAAGTTTAACTATTGATGTAATATGATTTTAATGGATTAAAAATAAAAGAGCATATCAATAAATTTCAAGTACCAGTAATTTATTTGCCATGTTATAACAGTGAGAGAATTTCTAGAAGTTGTAACCAAAGCTGAACTTTCACTTTCAAGCTTCTTTAATCCACAGATGAGAAAAGTAAAATTCTCTTTTTGCTAACTAAACAATTTGAAAAACTTTACACTGTAAGCTATTATACTTAGCAAATTAGGGCACCATTTGTTAACACATGGGCAATTGAATGTCCCTGCTATACTGTGTTAATGTCATTTAGTATAGCTGCATGATGCATCATTTCTTGTGTGGTACTTTTTACTTAAATATATCAAATATGAGAAATAAGCACAGAGGCCAATTTAACAAATTTTAAGAAGTTTCATTCTAATTGTATGAAATGTGTAATTTTGAATTTATCTATATAATTTTTAGATGAGTGGAAACCTGTCTTCCATTGTTGCCCAGCATTACAATGAACTGCAAGAAAAAGGATTGGAAGAAAGATCACGTAGTCGTATATTTCATCTTCGTAACTTTAATAACTGGATAAAAAGTATGCTAATTGGTAAGCAAATATATTTTGTATTATTCTAGCTTAAATATGGCGTTTATTCTATAAAATGCTTATTTTTTTCTTATGTGTTAGTGGAAATGTTTGCACTACTCAGGTGCTGCATTTTCCACACCATAATGTAGTGATATGTTTTGTCTTGATGGAATGACTGCCCTTTAAACCCCTAATAGCAGCTGGTGGCAGAATAAAAATATTTTCTCACAATAATTAAATAACAACAATCTATCTATCACAAATAGGTAAAAAAATTGGAGTAAATATGAGATATAAACTAAAAATTATGATCTAAAGTAAGAATCCTCAGCCACTATAATGCATAGTAATGTGCAATTTGTTAACTGTACAACTGTTTACTTATTATTGCATTACATGAGAACTAATGTACTGTATTTGGCTCCTTACATTCTATTTCTCCTTGCATCATCTAGTTCAGGCATGGCCAACTGTTTTTGCCCCCGGGCCGGATTGGAAAAAAAAATATTTTCACGGGCCGGACGAAATATTAAAATTGAAAAATGTTAAGCAAAACACTTATTTCTTTAAGTAAACAAAATTTTATTATGAAATTTGTTTATGAATAATTGTAAGTAAATCAATACAACAAATTAACATAATAACTAATGCGACGTGTTGAGGCGGTTTGCATCGCTTATTATTTTTTTAATATCTGGTTCTATACTTGTAGTAGCTATTCTTAACACAGCCTCCAAATGTAAATCATTCAATCTTGATCTTGTTGTACTTTTATTTAGATTCATTAAAGAAAAGGTTTGTTCACAAATATAAGTTGAGCTAAAGATTACTAAATACGTCTTGGCAAGTTTTTTTAAATTTCCATATTTTTCATTATTCAATTGCTTATAAAAATTACACAAATTTTCTTGCTCTTCTCGATATTTCTCATGTAATAATTCATCACATTGTACATTAATTATTTCTAATTGTATATCAACAGGAACGTCATCAACTTGTACAGAAAATGGATTTCGGATAATAGATAAAATTTTATCAATTTTTTTGAAGCAATCGAATCTCTGCTCGAAATCTGTCATTAGTGCAAGGATGTTTTTATTAAATGTTTTAACCTTTTCTTTTAAAATATTTAAAGATATGGTCTGTAACGTTGGAAAATGATCAAATTTACATTCAGCCAGAATTGTAGAAAAAAGGCTAAGCTTCATTTTAAAAGCTCTTAATTTCTGTATTAAATCATGAGCAAATAAATTTTTTCCTTGTATACATGTGTTAAATTCGTTCAAATGTGTGAGAATATCCAAAGAAAATGCTAAATCACAAATCCAATTTGGATCTAATAATTCAGGAAAATCCTCATTTTCTTTAAGCATTAAAAATATTTTTATTTCCTCTTGAAGGTCCCACACACGTCTTAAAACTTTTCCCAAACTTAACCAACGGATTTTATTGTAATATAGTACATCTAAATGACTGGTATTTAGTTCTTCAAGGAGATCAATAAATTGCCTGTGATATAATCCTTTCGATCGTAAGAAATTCACTAATTTCACAACTACATTTGTAACATGATCGATTTTTAAAATATTTTTGCACTATGCAAAAATATTTTACTCGCCTGCTGGCAACGTTGCTTGAACATCGAGTGCAGATGAGTATAAAAGTTTTAATTCTTTATAACGGAATCTTTTTTAAAAAATATAGAAGTATCGAGAATTCATTCGATTAATTACTAGAAGTTAAATGTTAATATTTAAAAATTGTTCTCGGGCCACATAAATTCATTACGCGGGCCGGATTCGGCCCGCTGGCTGTATGTTGGCCATGCCTGATCTAGTTGGTTCTTTGGGGTTTTATGGTGCAAGCGTAACTAATTCCATGCTCTTCACCATCTAGTGGCATCAGTAATGTAAAATATAGCCTAACTGAAAATTTTCTTGCACAAGTGTTTCCTAAGATTTCAGAAATTTGAAATTATTATATTCTTCACATATTTCAGTAAATAATGTTCTCTAAGTCACTAAAGATTAGCAATTTGTATATGTATGATTTTAGGCCCCTTAGCAAAAATTATAATCCCTCCACACACATGTGCACACCCACTTTTCAATTATGTGATTGACTCTCCACAATTACTGTTTACTACAAGGAATTTTCTGTTAATTGCCTCATTGGCAAGGCAAAAAAAGAAAACTGCAAGAACTAAACATCCTCATAATATTAGATTTCTTTAGCCCAAATTCTTAGCCAAATTTCTTAGCCAAAAAAGCCCAAGTTTACAAGCTAGAATTCTTTGCACAATTATGGATAATCATGTACTAGATAAATGATGTCAAATTGTTAAAAAAATTTCATTGTTTGGTACTAGGATATTTTATGACCTCTTTGAAGCTTGGGAGCCCAATGCAATGTATTGCTGTGCACCCCCATAGTTACATGCCTTCTAAAGAGCTCAGTTCAAATCTGTTTCAAATTGTTAAAAATTTTATTTGTTGGTCTTGGTGGAAAATAATTCTTTTGATATAACTGCTAAATGTATTATTTTTTGGACATTAGTACTGCCTCTACCTACCTATCTATCATCAAAGATTTTACAATTAGCATGAAATTTTCATTGTCTTACTGTTACTAATGAGATGATCTGTAATTAATCTTTGTGTCCTGTTTCAGGTTTGTATATTGAAAACAGGTAACCTGTTACATGAAATACTGCCCTAGCACTGAAGGAATAAATAAAAGTTGCCTCTTTTCATTTCTGACTATTTTTAATTACTGGTTTATGGTGATTAACAAATGTGTTACCATAAATAATGTTTTTAATTATTAAAATTTACTTCATCCATATAATACACAGCTAAACTGTTGATTTCAATAATAAAATGAAATTACCCCTCAGGAAGTTGCTTGCCACAGAGGTTTGACAGGAGCTTGCCAGTATATATTGGGTTGATGCACATGAAATGTCCAAAATTAGAGTGCCATGTGCAAACCCTCATAAAAATAAGAAGCAGTTGCTAGCCTAGTCAAAGTAGTTCATCCCAACATTGATGCATTTCTGCAAACGAGTTACGAGACTGTGGATCCCATGGTGATAAAACTCTGTAGTCTATGAGGGAAGAAGGTAGCAGCTAAATGTAAAAATTTACACACAGCTCAGTCGTTTGGCAAGGTCTTCTCTGCCAGTAAATGGTCCAGATGCCAGAAGAGGTGATAATTCGTGGGAGCTAAATCAGTGGAATATGCAGGGTGTGGCAATAATTTATAGTCCAACTGGGGGATTTGTTGGACAGTCCTTTGTGAGACATGCGGGCGAGCACTATCATGCAACATGAGGACCCCATGCCTGTTGACCAAAACTGGTTGTTTGGTACAGAGCTTTCTGTTCATCTGCAGCATTTCAGCACAGTAGCAGTCTGAATTGATGGTCTTACCTGGTCGGAAAAAAATGATGGATCACTCCCGCAGCACACCACCATATGAGAACCAGCACTTTCTGCAGATGTAGAGTGGCTTTAGACAATGTTTTGATGGCTCTCTGGTATCCAACCACTGTGTTGATTGATGACGATTGTCATAGAGGACCCACTTTTCATCATACTTTCTGATCTGATGCAGGATTCTGTCCCATTTGTTCTGCACAATGAGGGAAATGCACTCCTCCAGACAGTGCATCCTGTTGGCTGCTGTCAATTTATGTGGCATCCAGATATCGAGCTTTTTCACCTTCAGGGCCACCAGGTGCCAGCCAGCCATCAAATGATGAACACGGACCTTCGCTGCAATCTAATGCACACTTTGCTGTGGGTAACTTCCATGATATTTTTCACCTCCTAATCTGTCACAGCTACTGGTGGATGACCACAAGGCTCATTTTCAAGGGACATCCTCCTGTGGAATTTTGTGAAACATTGGCATATGATATGTTCATTTGCAGTACCCTGTCCAGATGCCACATTAATGTTTTGGGCCACTGTACCTGCAGAATGTCTGAGAAATTACATGCAACTTGTCTGTCTCCATGGTCCACTTTGACTGAAGCCTGTGCACTCATGGTTGAACCTCATACAATACGAAGCACATAAATTGTATACCAGATATATACCGACTTTGTGGCATTGCTGGATGACACCAATCCCTCTGGAGGGGTTCAACATGTCTACCTGCTGAAAGCAGAGATTTCATCTGCAACAACCTAATAGTTATGACATAAAGGAGATCTGTGAAGAAAGCAGATCTCAGCAGAAAGTCAATACAAAGAAGAAACATTCGTACCTTATCTGCTGTTCAATCCTGAATGCTTTTGGTCAGTTGCCAAGCATGCTATTCACATTGTCAGCAGGACAGTAGGTTTCAATAATAGTAATTGACAAGTAAATGTTCTGTAAATAATAATCATAAGTAGTAGATTTATGTCCATTTCTTGATGCAAACATCAAAATTATGAGATTTTTCATTATTTTGTTAAATTTTGAAATTTTTTGCTCTTATTATTATGTGTAATATTTTGGTTTGTATTGTTTCAGGGGAATTTATTCGAAAAATTCGCAATGATGAAGGAAGTTCCAAGAAAAAAACTGTTTTGGATATTGGTGCTGGAAAGGGAGGAGACCTTTTGAAGTGGAAAAAGGGTCAAATAGATTATCTTATATGTGCAGGTAATATTGCAGTTATTTTGATCCTGTTCTGTATCTTTTGAAAATATCATTAACTAAAATTTATTCTGGGACAGGGGAAAACCACAATGTTTCCACTTTTTCATTATGATTTTAAGGGATTTTTTTTTTGCTTATGCAGCAATGTCTTGAATCAAAAATGTAATTACGTAGAAAAAAAATTCTAACCTAAAAGTTATTTTGATGATGCCTTTTTTTTTACAGTACAGTTTAGAGTTCTAAAATTTGGAAGATGGGTTGATGCCTTAATGGAAGTAGAAGCTCTTTTAAACAAAATCTTCCAGGTCTTCAAGAAGTGTAAGGATAAAAAGGTAATTTTACCTCAGACCTTAAACTTCTTGACTACAGGTATATTTTAATCATATATTATTTGTCTGTGACAGTGAAATCAAGGATGGGGATTTGACTAATTATATGGTTTTTATTTTATTTATTAGCATTTACAATATGAATTTTATGAAGTAAGCAGTCTCCTAACCACATAACTAGCTACTGTTCAATGGACATACTTTTGTGTGTTAGTGCTTAACTCAGTGTTTCTGAAACCTTTTTGCTTGTGTTCAAAAATTTAAATATGTATTCACCTTGTGACTCAAAATTCAAATAACTATTCACCCTATGACCTAAAATTCAAGTTATCATTCATGACCCAAATAATAGCAGTACTTATAGGCTAACTGGCTGAGTGAAGAGCCTTTTCCAATCCACCAGAAGGTCATTGCAACTTTGGGTTTGGGAACAACTTTGGTCTTAACTGAAGCCATAATCAGAAAATCTGACTACTGTTTCAGCCACTGATGAATCAGCAAAAAATTGCAGGAATGCTTATATGTCACTTTGTTGAAGAAATGGTTAGCTTCTTGGTGGACTAGCAGTTATGATGCCTGGCATACTTCTGGGAGACCTAGGTTCAAATCCCAGTCAGGACAGCCAATTTTTTTCAACTAATTCAAGTATTCCTTGTCTACAGGACATTTCCCTGTGATACTTTATTACTGAATTATTATTTCAGTAGCCTTTTCCTTCTGTGAGTAATCTGGATAAGTCTTTGTGTTCTATGTGTAACATACAGACAGACAAACTGACATAATCTTGAAGTAACCATTGGTCAGGGTTTAGCCACACTGTAATTTAACAATCTAAACCTGTCTATCCTGAACAACAGCTACTGCATTTGACCATTGCTGTCCAATAATAATAAAATCCTATTTGACATAGCCTACTCACCTCATTCTGATCTGCTTCTCTTCCTTAAGCTGTGTACACTATACTCTGCTCTCAACATCAACCCTTTGGTCACTATTCTTTACCATCTGTATTCCGTTTCAGATAAAGAATGGAGGAGAAAAATCTGAAGCCCAAAGAAGGTAAACCAATAAAAAGATGCCACATCCACACGAGTTCTAGCAAGAACAACTCACAGATGTAATTCTGCTATAGCAGATAATTCCACATTTTATGTGAGAAATAAGTCCTTTTTTGTAACATACATTATTATTATGTATGGATTATGGAAGTAAGCAATTAAAAATACTGTTTTTTATTCCGGAATATTGTAAAGTGTACAATGAAGTACAATTTCTTTTACGCCAGTATATTAGAGGCTAGAAAAATTGCTCAGGTTGTTGTTGACATCAGCAGCCTCAACATAGCTCGCTGCTTTGTTTTTACACAAATTATCAAAATTTTATTTTTGTTTTGACAAAAATTCCAAACTTCCCAAGATACCTGACTGAATGCCCCCAAATTTAAAATGCAGATTTCCCCCGTGTGACTCCATTTTGGGTAAAAAATAAATAAGGTTTGTACCTGCAATGGGACACATGCAAGGGATCTGGCAGTGGTTGGTGACTTTTGCTATTAGAAATTGTGAACGAAGAAGGTAGAAATGGAGGAAAGATGTTTTACCTAAATTACCATTTTTTTTTTCAGAGGGGGGGGGGGGGGTTCCTCCTAGCGAGTTCATATTTTCACTACAACCTCATGGGTCTTTATCTACAAAATTTCTAGCCCCTTTATGGAAGAGATGACAACTACCCATACAGACAGTTGAAGATTTATATGTTCTCAGGTGTCACATCTTGCTTTTCATTGGCTTTTGGGGGCGGGGGTGGCTCAGTCGGTAGCGCGCCAGGCTCGTAATCTGTAGTTCCCAGGTTCGAGTCCCAGCTGGGTCAGCGTTGAGATTTATCTCCGCAAAAATTCCCCGCCCTGCCCATGGTCAGTAGGGGACACCGATGGGCTTCGAAAGGCCGCCGTCCGTCGGATGGGACGTTAAGCCGTGGCCCCATGTGCGGGAAAGCCATACCCTGTGCACGTTAAAGAACACGCTGGATGGCCTTGATGGGAGGCTACCATCTGTCTCCCAACAGCTGTTCCAGTGGGTCTCCTCCCCCAACCTTCTCTGAGCCTTCGGGGTCCATGTGACCTGGCCATTTAGCCCATGGTGTGCAAAAAAGTGCCGCTCAGAGGTAAAACAACCCAACCCAACCCATTGGCTTTTGTGGTTAGTGTGATAAGCCATGATTGGACAAGAAATCTTTGAGGGAGACTTGCTGCTCCATTTATTATGGGAAATGGAGTATAAATGTAAATAAATATGAAGGGTAAAACACAGTGTTTTGAATTAAAGATTAAGTTAACTCTTTAAATATTGTAGGTGCTGGACTAGTGATGTGTTATCACAACAAATGATTGGCTCATTAATACAAATGGGGTAATTAATGGTCATAGATCAGTGTGGTGAAGTTTAGGTTAAATAATCATACCTGCATTTTCTTCGTTCTTCTTGTGATAGTTTCATTGGTTGTTCAAGGAGTATAATTTTGGGTTGTCTGCTATTCTCAGTAGCTAATGTTTTCACAGGTCCGTTATTGCCTCTCACTTGATGATAAGAGTTCTTCACGCAGTGGTATTGCACTTTGCTGCCTCTGTGGTATGAGTCACTCAGTGTCATTCTAAACTTTGTGCTCCTATTAGTGCGCTGAGCTGTTTGCCTAAACGAGATGTTGGTGACCAGGCATTGCAATGCATTTCATGCCATCCACCTTGGCACTGTACTGGCAGCAGGAAGAGATAGAGATGCTGTGTGGTCGATCACTGGATAATATTTGTTTAATAAACTTTTGCCAATTTTCAACTCTTAAAGCCTCTAATAATTATAAAGATTCAGATTTTTTATTTATCCCTTAATCAGGAAGACAAAGTGAAATTAAGCTGAAATGTTGCTTTTGGATTTGGTAAGGTGTATTCTGTTGATTGGGTTGTTTTTCCTCTGAGCGGCACTTTTTTGCACACTGTGGGCTAAATGGCCAGGTCACGAGGACCCTGAAGGCTCAGAGAAGGTTGGAGGAAGGGACCCACTGGAACAGCTATTGGGAGACAGATGGCAGCCTCCCGTCAAGGCCATCTAGCATGTTCTTTAATGTTCACAGGGTATGGCTCTCCTACACACGTGGTCATGGCTTAATGTCCTATCCGACAGACGGCGGCCTTTCCAAGCCCATCGTTGCCCCCTACTGACCGTGGGCAGGGAGGGGAGTTTTGCAGAGTAAATGGTAGCTAGGCATAAACTGGAAGGAGAGCTGTGTACCAATCCCCAGTGATGATGCACAGAACTGGCCAGGTCTAACACCTAATATCCGATCCCCACCTTCTCGTGGTGCAGGCCGTTAGTACCTTTCAAAAGAGATATTCTCTTTTGGAAGGGAACAGAAGGGGAGGGCTGCCAGTTCAGTATGGCCTACTGATCTGGTCATCTATGGCCACTTTTTTCTTTTTTTTTTTCAACCCTGCTGAGGAGTGGTCAACTTCACAGGGTCCTGGTGCTGACCATGTATACCTACTAGACTGGACTTGTTTATGGATTTGAGTTTGATTATAGATCCTGGACTTGCTGCACTGGTGGGCCTCTGTTGAGGGAAAATCTGCCACTGTGTTTTCTGTTTGCTTCTGGGTTGCCGGCTCTAAGTGAACAGAGGCATAGGATACCTTATATCAGCTGGTGGATAATCCTAATCAGAGGCCATCGCAGATACCTGAACCTTACTTAGCTAGTTGGGCATCGTCAAGCCAAAACTGGAGTAATGTGTCTCAGGCAGGCCATATGGCTCTTGAAAAAGCCCACTTGAAAAGGTGGTGCCTGAAGTTCCTCCCAGCATCGGTGACTTCAGCCTTTAGTGGAGGAGGAACAGGTCTTTGTCCCATTCCCGTGATCAGGGGGCTGTTTGATATTGTTGGCCCTACCTATCTCAATAAACCCAGTTTCTTTAAAAATCCTCCTAATCATTTTCTCTCTGCAGGAACGTGGAACATGAGGACATTATATAGCGATTATTCTCTTGATGTCCTCACGCAGGAATTCCAGCGCTATAACCTAGATATTCTAGGCTTGCAAGAGACCAGATGGACAGGTAAAGGTGAGACACTTAAAAATAACTTTAAATTGTAAAAGTTTAAATTTGTAAAGAGAAATCTTTACAGGGAGGGATGATGTAAAGCTTCACCAAGGCGTGGGACTGCTTCTCAACAGACATGCTAGTGATGCTCTTCTAGGGTATGAGTGCATTAATGAAAGGTTTCTTACAGCAAAATTTCAGACAAGTATTAAAGACTTGAATGCTATCTGCTGTTATGCCCCCACTGAGGATGCCAATGAGGATGAGAAGGATAGGTTTTACGGACAACTTCAGGATATTTTGAATTCTGTCAAGAAAGGGGATATTACCCTTGTTCTAGGTGTCTTTAATGCCAAAGTTGGTACAGACTCTGACCTTTGGGGAGGGGTGATAGGCTCTTTTGGTATTGGTAGCTGCAATGGGCAACGTCTCCTACTGGTAAGTAAACTCAATGATTTCAGAATAATTAATAGTTATTACAAACACCGCAACATACATAAGTACACATGGGTTTCACCTTATGGGCTGCATAAGAATATGATTGATTATATATTAATTAACAGCAAATGGGCTAGTTCTGTTAGGAATACCAGGGCATATAGGGGAGCTGAAATTGGATCTGACCATTACCTTGTTAAAAGTGTCTTGCAACTTAAACTTAAAAAGTGTTGTGCTAGGGTTAAAAAATTTACTTTTAATACTGAAGCTCTGAAAGACCCAGTTATAGCCAAAGCTTACCATGATAGGTTACTTAGTCATTATGACAGTCATGGTTTGCTTACTACTGAAGTTAAGGAAGAATTGATCCATTTTAAACAGGCTTTTTTTGGAAACTAACAGTATTCTTTTAGGAAAAAAGGAGCAGAGGAGGCAGAATTATTTGAGTGATAAGGCACTTCAGCTTATTTCAGAAAGAAGGAACTGCAGGAATGTCCTTAATCAGTACCCTACTAGTCCTAATAGAAAGGATTACAGAGAGCTTAATGAATGTGTAAAGAATCAATTAGCTGCTGATAAGAATCTTTGGCTTGATGGCTTGACTGAAAAGCCGAGGAAGCAGTTAGACAGCACAACAGCAGAGAGCTGCACCAGATTGTTAATGTTTTATGCGGTAGAAAACGGACAATCATACAAGGATTGAAGGATAACCAAAGTAAGGTTATAGAAGGTGAGGATTCTGTCATGGCTAGGTGGGCTGAGCATTTCAGTGATATTCTAAACAATGGGGTTAGTTCTATTCCCATTGTTTGCAATGATGATAGATGCATTGGTGGCTTTAATGTAGGCCCTATAACACAATCTGAAGTTATTTTGGCTGTTTCTAAACTGAAACTACATAAATCCCAAGGGGTAGATGAAATTACTGCAGAAATGCTTAGAGCTGGAAATGTTTCTGTTACCACTTGGATGACTGAAATTTTAAATATCTTTTATGATAAAGGCATGGTTCCTAAGGATTTTACCAGAGCTATTATTATCCCTATTTTCAAAAAAGGTGATCGCAGTTCTTGTGATAACTATAGGGGTATCAGCCTACTCTCTGTTCCAGGTAAAGTTCTTTGCATGATTGTGCTTAATAGAATTAAGAATCTGGTTGACAGTCAATTGCGTGATGAGCAATGTGGATTCAGAAGTGGTAGGGGATGTGTGGATCAGATATTTTCACTTTGGCAGATTCTTGAGAAATATTTAGAGTTTCAGAAACCTTTGGTTGCTAGCTTTGCTGATTTCAAAAAGGCTTTTGACTCTGTTGATCATCATAATTTGTGGTTGATAGTGAGATCATATGGTATACCAGACAAGTTAGTTAACATAATAAAAGTGCTCTATAATAACACTGAGTCATGTGTGAGAGTTGGTAAGTCTTGTAGCAATTGGTTTAGCATTATTTCTGGTGTTCGACAAGGGTACATTTTGTCTCCTTTTCTCTTTAGTTTGGTTATTGATTATGTTATGCGAAATTCACTTCAAGGGAAAGATTTTGGCCTTAAATGGACTGGAGATACTAAAATTTCTGATTTAGATTATGCTGATGATTTAGCCCTTTTGGCAAATGATGTTGATGAGATTAACTTTTTCGTTCAAGCTGTTGATGAGACTGGTAGCACAGTAGGTTTGGTTATAAACAGATAGAAAGCTAAAGTAATGAAAATTGGTCAGGCATTGTGTGATTCAGTTAATCTGAATGGTTGCAGTCTTGAGCAGGTGTCACAGTTTAATTATCTTGGTAGCTATGTAACAGATACTGGTGATGTGCGGCATGAGATTAACAGACGAATAGGGATTGCTGCCGGTACTTTTGAGAATCTATGGAGATTGTGGAGAAATAGGCGTATACACCTAAAGACTAAAATTAGACTGTATAATAGCTTAGTTCTTTCTAGGGTTAGTTATGGTAGTGAAACTTGGACGCTGTGTAAACAAGATAACAGGAAACTAGATGCTTTTGATTCTAGATGCTTACGTAGTGTCTTGGGTATTAGGTGGTTTAACTTTGTAACTAATGATGAGGTTAGGCAAAGGAGTCGGCAACCTCCTTAAGCAGCCTGTTGTGCAGAGAGAGACTCTGCTGGTTTGGCCATGTTGCCCATGTGGATAATTATAGATTGGCGAATAGGGTTATGAAGGGTGTGCCTAGAGGCCTCAGAAAGAAGGGGAGACCTAGGATGCGGTGTTCAGACAAAGTCAAACAGGACCTTGTTAGGATTGGTGTGCAGTGGCCGGATGCAGTAGATGTAGCTCAGGACAGATATGCTTGGAGAATTAAACTGCACAGTCTGGTTGGACCTCCGTAACCCATGGCTGCTTGAGAATGATGATGATGAACCCTTGATCTGTGTTTATGTATAGTTTATATTTTTGGAGTATAATCACTATTTTCATGATGTTTTTTATGTGTAGAATTTAGTACATAGTAGTAATGATGTTTTTTACATAGTTCCCCAAACTAGTGGTCCCTTACTTGTGTATTTTGACAAGCACTTATTTTTTACTTTTGTTTTATCATCTTTCCAAATGATGCCTTGCATATAATGTGATGTTTAATATATTTACCTTTTTTTAAAGATATTGCAGAAACATCTGTGGAACAATGTCATCAAAGATATATTGATATGTTGGAAAGGCATAAACGACAGAGAGAGAGAGGACATTGCTTTGATGCTGAATTTATAACAGCTGACTGTACAAAGGTATTTGCTTTTGCTGCACATTTTTTATTTATCTGAAATTAAATCAGTTTAATTAAATTCAGTTCAGTTAAATTTATTATAGCTTGAAATTGGGCATTGTGCTAATGATTGAAAATATTATTAAAAGTTACAGCAGTTGATTTAATTTTTAATGTGATATGAAAGAGAGAGAATATGGTCAATAAATTAGGCAATTCACTTTGTGTTGATATCATAGTGTGGTCGCAAAAAGGTCAAATATGTATGAAAAGTTACCAAAGTCATTGTTCTGAGAATAAAAATTATGTATTTTTATTAAAATGTAACTTATTCAAAAAAATATTAATCTGCAACATAAAATTTATTTAAATGGAGTAGGTTGGTTGTATAAAGATGTTAGTAGGTGACTACATATATTAATTAGGTTTCTTGTCAAAGAGCCAATAACTTTATGGCTTCTTAAAATAAGTAACCTATTGTGATTTTGTTGGTAACGTGCAAGAATGCAATCCCCCAATAATTTACAACATAATAGATACCTTTCTGCTTCTAAACAAGGAGCATAACAACACACTACATTGTCAGTGGCTGTTTAATTGCAACTATATTCTTCAACTACAGGAATTGAAGTTAAAATCCATATTTTGCACTCAATCACATAATCTTCCAGTTATTGTCTAAAGACTAATATATTTAATTAACCCTTTCCATTTTGGAGCGGTATTAATCGACATCATTTTCGAATTCTAGTGACCTGAGAAGTAAACTTAAGTGTCATAATACAAGGTTGTAAAAATATTTTTCTGAATAGGAATTAGCAGTTTTTTTTTAACACTCTCTGATCAAATATTGTAAATAACATTTAAATCTATGATATATATTTTTTATCTGTTGATTCCACTTGAAAGAATTATGATAAAGTTTAAAAATAAATCGATGTAAGTCTGTATTGAAGCACAAGTTCAGTCACCTAAATAGCATCAAGTAATGACAATTTAAAGTATGCTTTTATTTTGCTGTCCCATATGCTGATTATTAATCAGATGGGATTTCCATTCTTATAGCCTAGTTCCTGCTCTAGCAGAATTGCAATGCTTTCTAAGCTTTTAATATAGAGATATTGATTTTATTGCTACTGGAAATTGCATCATCTTGGAACTACGTACATCAGCTTTTGATCAATATTTTAACAGACTTTCAATTTCAGACATTCTCTTATTCTAATGCTTCCGAAATTATTATTTATTGCTTCTCAAATGTGTACTGCAATTATAAACAATAATTAACTTGAAACAATCAAAAATGAAACCACTAGTGATCTCTAATAGTGGATATCAAGAGAACCTTAGGATTAAGCAATTAGTCACAAAACAGTTTTTAAAAGCTAGGACTTACTTTAGCAATGCTTTTATATTTCAATCAAATAAACTAACTAAGGTTAGGAACTTTAAATTTTTAACCATCATTTCTGCTGGAATTTTAAAATTTAACTTTTCCTTAGCAGTTAAGCAACTTAATACTAAAATGATTCATTCTCAATTTCAGTACTTGAGTTAAAGTTAAATGCTTTGGAACATTTTATTGAATTTTTTTTCATAGTTCTTTATTGCATTTTAGATATATTTTTCAATTTATATTAAAATTACCTTGTATTTAAAGCAAAATGATTTTTTTATGATGCTGCTTTTCTTAGGCTTAGAGTTTGCTGATCATCAGAAGTCTAAACATATCCATAAATGACTAAAAAAATTTAGATAAAACTAAATAAATGAAAGATTTAAACAGTAACAAAAATATTATAAACTTATATTAAAATAATAAAATAATTTAGAAAAAATGAAAAAAAAAGTTTATTTTACTAAAGTTAAAATGAAAAAATACAATTAATAAATACAATTATCTTACCATTTTTTTCTCTGAATTTTTGCCATTTTATTAAATACAATTAAATGCTCTTCTTTTGGTATATTACGTGACATATTTCCATTCATTATTTACTCAGGATGAGGTTCTAAAGCTTGTTATTTTATTTTCTGAAAACACTTTAAAATAAATCTGGCCACCACAGTAAGTTCGATTTCAGAAACCCAACACTGTAAGGGTTAACAGAATGTTCAGGCACACACATAATTACTTATAGAAAAAACTTTGGGTAAAAATATTATACCTAATGTTTCAAAATGGGGATATGCCAAGTTAGCCATATTTCCATTGTGAAGTTATAAAAATTGTCAGCATGAATATGCAAGTGTTTTGTATTGGGGCTGTGATCACAGAAACTTACAAGTTTAATTTGTGCAATCTAATTGTTTTTAATCAGTATATATGTCCCACCCATTAGTGCTGTTTATCAGCATTTCATATTACCACCTACATTTCTAGTTTCCAGTTTGGACAAATATTGCATATCTGCCATTACAAATAAAATCATAAAATGCATTCAAATTGCTAATTAGTGGTTGGGCAACTGGTGTGTAAACATGAAAGCCTGTATTAAGATCCAGGAAATAGCTAGGAGAATTTTGATGAAATCACAATTATTTGTTGAATATCAAGTGAATCCATTCTTATAGCCTAGTTCCTGCTAGGTTCCTTATAGCCTAGTTCCTGTTTCAATCCTTTATATATATATAATGTTTAAGTTTGATTATTTATATGTACTAGGATCCTGTTTAACATTTCCCCTACAATGCTGATATCTTATAATGCTGTTATTCTGGAACCAAGTTTTGAAAAAATAAATTGCTGCAAAAATGTCTCTCCAAGAAGAGTTGTCACAGTTGTGATAGAAGCATTATTCACTCTAATAGCAGTTGAACATTGCTTCATTCACTTGGGCTGTATGCAGAGGTGTACTACTAATTTGTTAACAAGGGGCTCACTGACAGAATTTCTGAGAGCCAATCAGGAGTGAGTATGTGGAGCTACCTTCTTGGCAAAACGTTTGCTACAAGTGCAGAAGACCCAAGATCACATGCCTTTCTCACCCATAGAGGGGAACTGCTGTTCTACTGTGTTTCAGATATCATGCGACTTTGTCAAAAGAAGTTTACCCCTAAAGTGTTTAATAAAATGAAATAAATATTCAATGAAGTAAGCATCATACAAAAATAACCCCATTTAATGCTGATTTGCTTTATGCTCTGGTTTTTAGGAATGCATCCCTGCAGTAAACTGTCTGGCTGCATTATTTTTAATTTTGAAATATCTTGATTAGTAGAAAAAATATGAAAAGTTATGGAATTAAAATTTATTTGTTTTGTATTACAATAGCTTTAAAGAAGCCCCCCCCCCTTTTTTTTTTCTAGGAGAGACTTAAAGATAAATATAAAGATCCAAACATTCAGTTTGATTTAGTAAGCTGTCAGTTTACTTTCCACTATTGCTTTGAAAGTTTACCACAAGCAAAAAGAATGATCCAAAATGCCAGTGAATCATTGAGACCTGGTGGGTACTTCATTGGCACAACCCCAGATTCTTATGATATCATGTAAGTCAATAGTTCTTCTTAAAGATTAATAGGAAATGTTTTTATTTTCCTGTATATATATATATCTGGTCTGTTTTCATTGTTTTACTCTTTGTAGAATACTGTGTACAAAATGCTAATTGTTATTATAACTGTTGTCATAATTGGCTGATTTTCATCATAATGGAATCACCATTTTTCTGACATCTGTATATATGACAGCTATCTGTCTTATTTTGGTTGGGGTTTTTTGGCACAAGAACAACAGGGCTATATTGCGCCAAATGAAAAGATAGAAACTGATAAAAGTCATTTAACCCACAACCAAATTTAAAAGGCACAGAAACAAAACCAGCACAAGAAAGATAAGTAAAAAGGGCGAATAAAAAGTATCAACAAGTGTAAAAATCGACAATAAAAATGGGTGTATAGGACCCATTAAAAATCAGAAACAAGTGTAAAATCAAGTTAACAAAGTAAAAAGGTTCATAAACGTGTAAAATACCCAGTAAAACGTAAAAAATCAAAGACAGGTGTTAAAAGTGAGTCATCGGATAAAAGTTGTCCAAGTGTAAGTGGCTTGGACATAAAATCATGAAAAGTAAAATATAAACAGCGTTCAAAATTAAAACATGGACAATGAATTAAAATATGCTTGATCGTTAAAATGGAGTCACAAAACTCACACTTAGGTTCGTCTTAAGAAGAAAAGAGTGTGTTAAAAACGAGTGACCTAAGTGGAGCCAAGCAAGTACAACTTCCTCCTTGCGATTCCTGCGAAAACATAACTGCCACGGTTTGACGATGGGTTTGATCTCGAAAAGCTTATTACCAACCTGTTCAGACCAAGATCTCTGCCACTGTGCCTGGAGCTCGGTGGAAAAACGTTGCCGGAAGTCCACATATGGAACCGGCAGCGGAGTCGGGCAAGGGCGTGGCTGACTTGGCAGCAGCGTCTGCCAAGTCATTGCCCCTGATTCCGACGTGACTGGGCACCCAACAGAAGAGAACGGTGGTGGTGGCTGCCAGACGATAGAGCTGCTGATGGATCTTGGCGAGAACAGGTAAGGCTGATTCCTCACCGAGATCAATGCGTGTAGTGAGCTAAGTGAGTCGGTGTAAAGCACACACCAATGATGATGCTTAGCTGTTATGTGGTCCAAGGCAAGACTGATGGCATGCAACTCTCTAGTGAAGATGGAACACTGCTGTGGGATCTTGGCGAGAACAGGGTGAGGCCGATGCCTCACCGAGATCAAAGCCTGTAGTGAGCTAAGCGAGTCGGTGTAAAGCACACACCAATGATGATGCTTAGCTGCTATGTGGTCCAAGGCAAGACTGATGGCATGCAACCCTGCAGTGAAGATGGAACACTGCTGTGGGATCTGGTCTGATCCCACCTATATACCGGACTTCGAGCCATCTGTGAAGACAGGCAAGAAGTTCAGGTGCGCAGCACGATGGCTGGCAAAGAGTTGCTGATACACACAGTCGGGTGTAAAGGCCTTCCCCATCCTGCACAGGGAAAAATCGCAGGAAGGGGAAACAGTGAGCCAAGGTGGAAGTGGCTTGGCTGTCGACTGTGTGATGCTATCAAGACTGGTGTTAATGTCTCGCAGGTAACCTCAGACACACAAACCGAAAGGGCGAATGGCAGTCGGCCGATTCTGGTATAACATTTCCCACCAGGGACTGAAAACGCAGTCCCAAATGGGATGGCCTGGCAGGGCTTGTGCCAAATGGGATGGCCTGGCAATTTCGCTGCATACTGTAGGGACAACTGCTGACGGTGAATAGATAACGATGGTTCGCCGGTCTCTACGTAGAGACTCTGAACCGATGAAGTGCGGAAGGCCCCTGTGCAAACACAGAGGGCCTGATGTTGTAGTGGGTCCAGCACCTTCACCACCGAATCCCGGGCTGTCTTATGTATAGATAAATTGATAATATATATGAATTTGTAAAATAGGGTAGGGGAAGAGGGCCCATTGAATAATTGTTAGGAGGCAGCTAGAAGCTGCCTATTAAGACATTCCTATATGTTTTTTAATGTGCAGAGAATATCTCTTGCACATGGAGCCACCATATCTTAAAGTCCCATCTGTCAGATGGGACTTTAAGATGGACCTTTCCATTTCTATCAGTATCTTCTTTCTCATCAAGGGTGTAGCAAAGTCTGGTGAAGAAAGTCTCAGTTGAAGCATAGTGGGGACTTTTGGTTATGAGTGTGGTTATGAGACATTTGGTGTACATTGGTTATGAGTGTGGTACACTATCATCTTAATCAAACCCCACCCCTAAGAATGTAACACAATGCAGTTTTTAATAGTTCTCAGTGATTCGATTCTAATATTTACAAAGCCTACATTTCAGACCAAGGGCCAGATGGGGGGAGGGAGGCATGCCTCAGCTCCCCCTTTCAGAATGCTAGTAAGGGTAATGGAGACAAAAATTATTCAACTTATTTTTATTTCATGCATTTTTCAAAAAAAATTAAAGACATGTAAAACTGAAGGGGAAATGTTACACTGCACTGGAAATCCAATTTTTTGCCCTCTCCCTTTTGTCTTTTTCTAGCTCTTTTGGTTTCTTGCTGCCCCCCCCCCCCCCTCTCAATTTTTTCTAGATCCGGGCCTGTTTCCAACTGAAGTTATACAAATTCTTTAGTTTATCATGTAATGTTTAAAAAGTGTTTGCTAATATTAATATTAACATAAAATTTATTCTTATTATTAATGTTAAAAATATTTCTATTTTAGCATAAAAATCAAAATATTCTAAGCATTTCTAATATATAGGCATGTAATAATTTGCTCAAAATATTCAAAAGGATTTTAATGATTTCGTGTAACAAGAAAAAACTTTCATGCTATATGTAGTATTGTTTTTTGGAGAAATATATCTATTGATTAAAGTAGATTAATAGATGAATAAAAAACAAAGTTTGTTTAATATGATGAGAAATTGCAATGTTCGTTAACAGAAGTATTAGCAGATAATACATTAATGATACATTTGATATAAATAGCTAATTTATATCATTTGAATTCATCATCATGTCTATGTGCAGTGTTACTTGAGTATATGAAGTGCTTACATTGTATCCAACCATTTGGGTTAGTTGTTTGCTCAGTAGGTAGTGTACCAGGCTTGTTCAAGTCCCAACTAAGTCAGCATTGAGAATTTGCTGATATGTATAATCTGAATTCACCATCCTAAATGAAATGTTACTTGAGGTATATGAAGTGCTTACACTGTATCCAACCATATGGGGTAGGTGTTGGCTGAGTTGGTAGTGTACCAGGCTTGTTCGGGTCCCAACTGGGCCAGCATTGAGAATTTGCTAACCCATGTTCTTCCCTCATTGAGAAAGAGGACACCATTGGGCTTAGAATGATATTGGTTCATTAGGTGGGATATTAACCTTTCCAGGGTCTTCATTGACAGAAACTGAAATGAGATCTAGAAATTGCTATATCTGTTTTTAGTACAATAAATGAAACTTCAATTTATAAAATGAAAAAAAAATTTCTGTTTGAAAATTTTCTGATGTACATCTGATAAAAATTTATAATTCAAACTTAAAAAATATCTTTTCCATATGATGCAGATTTTATTAAGCTATGATATAAATATAATTAGTAAATCCACAGAGTTACTTGTTGACTTTGAAGTCACTTATTCAAATTGACTTCAAAGTCAACAGGTAACTGTGAATTTACTATTTATTGATTAACCCCTACAGTGTTGGGTTTCTGAAACTAAACTCACTGTGGTGGACAGATTTATTTTAAAGTATTTTCAGAAAATAAACAGCATTAGAATGATCCTGGAATAACTAATGAACATAAATGCCATGTACCAAAAGAAAAAGCATTTAATTGTTTTTTAAAAAAATTGCAAAAATCAAAGAAAAAGGAACGGTTAGTTTTTTAAGCATTTTTTTTTATATTGCAAAATTTTATTGTTTTTTTCCACTTTATCTTTAAGAAAAAAATTTTAAATATATTTTTTTTCTGTTTTTCTATATTATTTTATTATCCTAATATAAGCAATTCATGATATTTCTATTAATGCTTAAATCTTTCATTTATTTAGTTTTTTCTATTTTTTTTTAGTCATTTAATACCTATAACACATAATGCATATTAGACTTTTGATGTTGGGTAAATTCTAAACCTAAAAAAAGCAGTGTCATAAAAAATCATTTTGCTTTAAAACAAGATAGTTTAAATTAAAATTGAAAAATATATCAGAAAAGTGATAAAGAACTATGAAAAATAAGTTCAGTAAAATGTTTGAAAGTATTTAAAGTTTAACTGAAGCACTGAGTTTGAGAATGAGTTGCTTTATTATGAAGCTGCATAACTGTTACTGGAAAATTTAATTCTAAAATTCTGGCAGAAATTTTAGTTAAAAATCGCAATTTCCCGACTTTAATTATTTTATTTGGTTGAAATGTAATTAAAAGTATTGATAAATAAAGCCCTACCTTTAAAAATTGTTCTTTGAGTAATCCTAATGCTATTTTATTGCCACCATTATAGATCACTAGCATTTTCATTTTTGATCAATTATTGCTTGAGAGGGTATTTATTTTTTTTATATTTATTGTTTATAATTGCAGTATCCATTTGAGAAGCAATAAAAAAATTTCAGAAGCATTAGAGTAAAAAAAAAAGTCTTTAAATCAAAAGTCTGCTAATTGATTGAAAGCAGATTAAATAAAATTTAATCACAATCTACACTGTTAAAATCAAATGCCTTTAATGCTCTAAAGCATATTCTACACTACATCATTGTATTCAAACAGCATGTATGAGCTATTATTAGCTTATTGCTATAATTACATAAGATATTCCTCTAGAGAAGATGTAAGTGCTATATTCTGCTTATAGTTCGAGTATTTATTTTTAGTTATATACTCACAAGAAGGTTGCATTTAGTTGGTGTATCGTACAATACACATCTCGCAAAAGTAGGCTGGTACACTCGACACACTTGGTGGAAAAACACAATCCCCTTATTTGCGGTGCACTTGTTGATGTTGAATTCTTGTTGTCTTGATGTGCATAGTTCCTGAGTGATGCAATTTCCAGTAGTAATAAAACCAATATCTTTATGTTAAAAGTTAGAAAGTATTACAACTCTACTATAACTATAAATAGCACAGGCTACCAGGAATCTCAGCTGATCAATAATCTGTGTATGGCACAGCAGAATGAAAGCATAAACTAAATCGTCACTACTTGATGCTATTTATGGTAAATGTGTAAACATTCACTGCAGACTCAAATAGATTTATTTTTAAACTTTATCATAATATTTGCAAGTGGAATCAATGGGTAAAAAAATATGTATCATAGATTTAAATGTAATTTTCAATATTTTATTACAAGCAGGTGAAAAAAAATTCAGATTTCTATTCAGAATTTTTTTTTTAGAACCTTGCACTATGGGAACGAAACTTGCATCTGTGATCACTAGAATTTGAAAAGTTAAAACAATTATTAGGACTCCTAAACAGAAAAGGCTAATTCCTTAATAATGCTTTAATGTGAGTGACTTAGTTATTTATTTATCTTACAAAGTACAACATTAAAAAGTAAAGTTGTCTTCCTCGATCATACACATACCAGCCACTGAATTAGAAACCTTTATACAGATGTACATAAACGTCACTTGTGCAGTGTATATGCAAAATATATGGTCACATGCTCACCACATGATCGAGGCAACTATTTAAGACTGCTGCTCATCAGTAGTGTTGATCACAATGGGAAAAACAAAGGATCTTTTGGGGTTCGATAAATGGCTTATTGTGGGTTCCCATCTGGCTGGAGCGACGATTTTAAAAACAGCAGAGCTGACTGGTTTCTCAAAAGGTGAGATAGCTCAGGTTTTTAATCAGTGGAAAAATAACCCACATTGTTTATCTGAAAGGCATAAGTGTGGCGCGACAATAATCTGTCAGGAAAGAGATTGCCATTGTCTGAGAAGGCTTGTACAGAGAAGCAGAACTTACTGTTGCAGCGATTGACCAAAGCATTCAATGAAGGCTGTTCCCGACTCATATCTCAGCGAGCTATATGCAGGGAATTGAAGAGGATCGATATTAGCAGTTGCATGCCTATACAGAAACCACTGATTTCTGTGAAGAACTGGAAGTTCGTCTACAGTGGTGTCAGGAACACTGTGAATGGACACTGGAAGACTGGAAAAAAGTCGTGTGGTCCAATGAGTCATGATACACCTTGTTCTGTACTGACCGTAGACAGAGAGTTTGGCGGGAGCCCCATGGAGTAGTGGACCCAGCTTGCCTTGTAAATACAACTCAAGATTCTGGAGGTGGTGTCATGGTGTGGGGTATGTTCTTTTGGTACGGAACAGGTCCCCCGATATTGATGGAAGGTCTGGTGTTCTCCAAGGATTACCTGAACATTGTTGCCGATCAGTTTTATCCTGCAATGCTGACTTTTTATCCAGCAGGTAACAGCTGTTTCATGGATGACAATGCTACTATCCAATGCAAAGATGTATTCAGCAGTGGTTCAGCGAGCATGACAGCAACTTCTATCATCTTTCCTGGCCACCATAAAGCCCAGATCTGAACCCCATTGAGAATGTATGGGACATGTTAGAAAACTAGATCCAGGAGCAAAGTCCTCTTCCGTCAAATCTGAGCCATTTAAAGGACTTCCTGGTGAATGCATGGTATGCTGGAGATGTAAAGGCACTCCAACACCTTGTGGAAATATGGTTGAGTGATGCCATCCGAAGCTCCACCATACAGGACTACATCTAATGGATGCCACCACATGTCACTCTTGTATGCTGATTGACGAAAAAGGAAAACTGACATTAAAGCTGCAAAGCAGTGGAGAAGGAACCTATCAAAAAGATCTGCATTAAACAATAATTGTCTAATTCCATCTGTTTATTCATTTCAAGAAAATGGAAACTTTTTTAATTTTGAGTTGTGCCAAGGAATTATTTATTGCCAATAGGATTTGGTAGCAATAAATTCGGAATATATACTGTAACTCTAATTGAATTGTGCCCAGAGTCGATCGTTTTCAAAGGGGGAGTTTCAAGCTTTGTTTTTTATTATATTATAAAATAAAAACTTAGATGATTATCGCTACCATGAGATCAGAAGTTGGGACTAATGTTCATGTTCCTAACTCTCGTGGGTGCAGTGATGGTTGGGAGAGGGGACCCACTGGACAGCTGTTGGGTGTGGAATCTATGCCAAACTGCATACATGCTGTAATTCAGGCTAAAGGAGATCTAACTCACTATTGAACAATGGTTTCTAATTCAGTGGCCAGTGTGTGTGTGTAAATGATACCAGCAGCAACAATGATGAAAGATTGATATCACATTAGTGGACTACTATCTGTCACCCAACAGTTGTTCCAGTGGGTCCCCTCCCCCAACCTTCTCTGAGTCTTCGGGGTCCTTGTGACCTGGCCATTTAGCCCATGGTGTGCGAAAAAGTGCCGCTCAGATGTAAAACAACCCAACCCACATTAGTGGAAAAGAGACCGATCAGGCATTAATTTAGTGTTCTTTGAATACTGGATGAATCTGGAGAGACATGGGTTCAAATCCCACACATCAGCAAAAGCAGTTTGATGCCATTTCTTAGATGTGATATAAGACAAAGCCAATTAATTTGTTTACACTACTCTATGTTGAAGTAACTTACTGATTTAATCCGTTTAGTGCCAAGGACATATGCGGCTCCAAGCATGACTATTACTGCACCAAGGGCACTGCATGCACTCAATGGTGTGTGATATATAATGCAATAGCACTTGCTTAGACTGTTAGGAACTTGGAAAATATCATCTGATTTAATGTAAGTAAATGGCTAAAGTAATGTTATTCAACCTTCTTTTAGATAATAAACAATAAAACAAGAAAATATAGAAATTTTCAGTTGGACCTGTGATTTGGTTATATAATTATGGCTAGCATTAAATGTATTAAGATCACGAGTTTGATCTGAACTACTGCAAGCTCATTTTTTCTTGAAGTTTCAAAATTCTCTTGAAATTAAAAAGCTTTTTTTAATTGGACATATGTCTATTTTTTTTCCTGTTTACTCCCTCTTTTCTGCCTTAAACCTATTTTAATATGTCTAGATTAAATTAATTTTTAATTTTTATCATTTATTCCAGCATTCAACACATAGTTTTCCCACTACTGAAATCAAAACCAATTGTTTGAGCAATTACACTGTGTAAACTTGGTCACAGTTGAGCAAGATGCAGCTATCACTAATCAGTTGGGTTGTTTTACCTCTGAGCAGCATTTTTTGCACACAATGGGCTAAATGGCCAAGCCACAAGGAACCCGAAGGCTCAGAGAAGATTGGGGGAGGGAACCCGTTTGACAACTGTTAGGAGATGATGATAGCCTCCTATCAAGGCCATCATGCATGTTCTTTAATCCTTCCACTGTCCAGGCTGAAAAACTGGTTTCCATCCAGGGCCCAAGCTATTTTCTCACTATAAAAAAAATGAAAAAATAAACCCTTCAACAGCTGCTTGCCATCAGAGGTTTGACGGGAGCCTGTCGGTTTATATGCCATAGTAGAAGGTCTGTGAGGATGGCAGGGCCTCAGCAGAAAAACAACACACACATCCATGCCTTCCCTAGGGCTCAAACTCAGGTCCCTTAGATCACCTGAATTATATTTTTTATAAGTTATATATATATAAATACAACGGCAATTTTTGTTTTTTGAAAATCGATTTTTTTTTTTCTTTTTTTTTTTTGTTGTTTTTGTACTAAAAACGTATGCATACATCCTTGCCCTCTCAATTCAGATTCTCTGAACGTATACAGACGATGTGGACACTAGAAGGGTTAAAGTGCACAGGGTATGGCTCTCCTGACATCAGATTAGATTCTCAATATCTCATGGATGGCAGCTTTTCCAAGTCTATTGGTGTCCTCTAATGACCAAAGGCAGCTTGAGGAGTTTTGGGAAGATAAATCTCAATGCAGGCCCAGGTGGGACTCAAACCTGGGAACTGCAGATTATGAGCCTAGTGCACTACTGACTTGAGTCACCCCCTCACTAATCAGTAATGTGTAGTGCATGCAGTGTACTTGCATACAGCCATGTCCCAATTTCCTCAAAATTGGATACCTTTTTAATATTTTTAGTGTTTTATTTATATTTTTATAAATCTTAGTTTTTTCTTATTTTTATAGATATCTTTTAGATATCTTATTTTTATATATCTGTCTTATTTTTATAGATATACTAGCAGATTTGTTCAGCATTGCTTGGGCCTTAATAAAATGACTCAGAGTAGCAAGTTTCCAGGCATATTCCAAATGTGTACATGGACACTTGTTTATGCCCAAGGTGACATCACCGATAGCAGAAGTTTTCAGCTCCATGTAATTCCACTGGTACTTAATCGATCAGTCCCAAATTTGGTATCATGGTCCTACTTGCATCTTTCTGCACGAGGTTTAGACATTGGGTTCCTAGTGCAATAGCTGCAACATAGGTTGTTGGCCATACAAACAGACTGTAAAATGTATAATAAATTTATATATCATTATTGATTGTTTTGAATTATGCTAGAGCAGTTTTTTTTTATTACAAAGGTCTTATGTCTAGGTTGCTCTGGATATTTTTTTAATATTGCTTTTTGTTATTTGTAATTTTTTTTATTACCTATCTTCCTATTACTTTTCACTTGACATTCATCGGTTTGTCATTTTGTCTGTTTGTGGATTTGTCAAAACAGTTGTTCCACCATATCTTTCAAATGCGATGGAGAAACTTAATGATTTATGGATCAAATGAAAGCTTGTAACATGGGAAATATCATATGCTATAAAAAATTAAACCCCATGCTTTCTTCCCTCCTAAAAAAGGGAAATATGAAAACTATTCTGCTATATCTCAAGAATGTGAGTGCTGAAAATAGCAAGCTATACGTCAAATGAAAGCTTCTGATGCAGGGAATGTCATGGGCTATAAAAAATTGATCCCCCCCATGCTTTCGTCACCTCTAAAAAAGGGGGTAAATATGAAAACTATTTTTCCCTTATATCTCCTGAATGTGAGTGTGGAAAGTAACAAGCTATGCATCAAATGAAAGCTTGTGATGCAGGGACGGTCATAAGCTATAAAAAAATTGTCCCCATGGTTTCTTCTCCCCTAAAAGAGGGGAAATATTAAAAGTATTCTTCTCTATCTCCAGAACACAAATGCTAAAAGTAACCAGCTATACATCAAATGAAAGCTTGTAATGTGGGGAGTGTCATAGGTTATAACAAAATTGATCCCCATGTTTCTTTCTCTCCCCCCCCCCTAAAAACAAGGAAATATGAAAACGATTGTTCTGCAATATCTTCAGAAAGAGAGTGCTGAAAGTAACACGCTGTGTGTCAAATGAAGCTCATATAATGACCCTCATAAACTATTTCGAATTTTGTCCACACTATTCTCCCCTCCCCCTGATAAAAGGGAGGGGGGCACAGATTTTCATGGGGTTAGACTTTAACGAATCATATCTCAAATTAAAGCTTGTGACATCTCCAATATCATGGGCTACCTCGAACACCACTCTAAAAGGGGGGAAAAATGTGGTCAATGTTTATGAGTTCTATATCAAATGAAAGTTTTTGAAGGTAGCTGTATTTAGTGACAAAGAAAAAATATAAATAAGTTAAAAATTAAAAAAAAAATTTATCTTCCTACATGGGTCCTAAAAAGTAGATAATAAACCTAAAGCATATTGATGGTGCAAACAGTCATTGAGTTCATATTCACGTCAGAGGATGTTAGAGTGCCGATTTACCCACTGAACAAGATTGCCAGCATCCTATCTTCCTTTGAAGTGACTATAAACTCATTGACTAATTGCACCATCGATATGCTTTAACCCTTCCAGTGTCCAGAACGTATATATCCGATTTTAGTACAATAAAAGAAAATGATTTTTTAAAAAATAAAAATTGCCATTTCAGAATTTTTTAATAGATATCTTATAAAAATATGTAATTTAAGCTTGATAAATAATATTTTCTTTTTTTATTTGATGCATATTTTATTAAACTATGACAAAAAATTTGTTAAAGCCATCTGTTTGCCATTTCTTAGAAGTTATATAAGGTATTGCCAATTTGTTTCTTAACATTACTCTGTGCTGAAGCAATCCCCTAATTTAAGCTTAGAAGTTTGATTTGAACTATTATCAACAAATTTTTCCTCAAAGTTTTTAAAATCTCCTGATAATTAACAAAGAACTGATATGGAAGATTTTGGAAGTAATTATGAAATGTGTAACTTTTTTTGGTATATCACTGTAAAAATTGTTATTAAAATTAATATGTTGCTACATTAATCAAATTTTTTACTTCAATAAAATTCAGAATTAAATTCTTTTTAATTTTGTATATAACATGAGCTATTTCTGTTTATTGGTTATTTATTAAAAATATTCTAAATGTGACTTGTTTATTGGACTGCAACAAGCCTGGACTTTTTCTCAAAGTATAGTATGGGGAAAAAATTTTCAAAATAGAAGAAATGTTTACTTTAAACAAGAATTTTTTTTGTTATTTAGAAATAAATAGCCTTTCTATTCATGTGCATTATAATCATTTCTGTCTATTAACTTTTTTTTTTATAAATTTTTATTTGTGTTGCCAGGTGCATTTTTTTACTACATGACTCTAAAAAAAGTCCTATTAAAATGAAACATATGGTCTTTTTTGTTAAATATTTAATTTTCAGAAAATCCAGAATTAAATGTTGATTAATTTGGCATATAACATGACATAATTCCTTTCCCTAATTATTTGGCAAAAAAGTTCTAAAGTTAAATTTGGCCTCTGGATGTAAACCAGTTTTTCAGGCTGGACACTGGAAGGGTTAAGTTAATTTTCTACTTTTTATGTCACATGCAAGAAGATAGGTACAGTAGACTTTCTTACCCAGTCTTGGCTAACCAGCCTCCGCTTTAAGCGGTTGTTCCAAGAAGCGGAAGCAAGTCGCCGCTTTTTTCGTTTATTTGCTTCAGTTCAAAGAAGCGGAAGCAAGTCGCTGCATGTTTTGTTTATAGTATGGTACATATTTGCTTCAGTTCCTCTTTGTAAATATTACAGTGTACTGTGTGTATACAGAAGTTGTGTTGTGATCTATTAATTATTGTGTGGTGCAAAATGAGTGGGTGCCAAACGTAAGCATAATGTCATTATGATGGCGATGAAATTAAAAGTTTTAGAAAGTATTCACAAAGGTGATACAGTAAAACATATTTGTGATGAACTAGGTGTTGGTAAAATCACAGTAATGACTGGAGAAAGAATAGAAAATCTTTACAAGATTTTTGCACTCAAGTTGAGTCTGAAAAAATACTTTCTTCTCAGTGCACTCTTAAAAAGCCAAAAAAACAAAATTGTCGATGATGCACTTTGGTTATGGTTCATGCAAGAGCTTCGAAACAGAATGCCAATCAGTGGGCCAATCTTGGAAGAAAAGCATTAATTCTTCATTCTAAAATTGATAATGGGGGAGATTTTTCAGCAAGCGAGGAATGACTTTCTTGCTGAAAAAAATGGCATGGTGTTCATTACCTTGGTGTTTGTGGTGAGAAATTGTCAGCTGTTCCTTCAGCAGCAAAGGAATTTTCAGAAAAACTTTTAGTGCTTATTGAAGAAGGCCTATGCACAGAATAAATCTACAATATAGATGAGACTGGGTTAAATTTTAAACTTCTTCCAACGAAAACGTTTGTGGCAGCACAAGAAACCTCAGCATCAGGATTTAAAACAAAGAAAGAATCACTGTGGCTGTGTGTACAAATGCTGCAGGTACGCACACATTCCTCTTTTTGTAATTGGGAAATCAGCAAAACCCGAGCATTCAAGCATTTAAATTTTACTGCTCTTCCAGTTTGCTACAAAGCTCAAAAGTCTGCTTTGATAGACTCATATTTGTTTAAAGAATGGTTCTTTACAGAATTTTTTCCAAAAGTAAAAAACCACTTGATGACAAGTCTTAAATTGCCTGTAAAGGCCCTACTCATTCTCGACAATGTTCCAACTCACCCAAGTGAACTCGTTTCTGACAACATAAAAGCCATGTTTTTGCCACCTAATGCAATATCTTTAGTGCAACCAATGGATCAAGGCATGCTTGTAAGTTTAAAAAAGGCGATACAGGAGAAAGCTTCTTTCAGAAAATCTACAGCGAACCGAAAATGACAGAATAGGACTTTTAAATGCTTTGAAAACAATAAATATCAAGGATGTGATC
Source organism: Ryuthela nishihirai (assembly GCA_038380435.1). Taxonomy (NCBI): domain Eukaryota; kingdom Metazoa; phylum Arthropoda; class Arachnida; order Araneae; family Heptathelidae; genus Ryuthela; species Ryuthela nishihirai. Next base: position 56,672,439 of record JAWZYU010000012.1, read on the forward strand.
TACATGTTGGCAAGAGCTTTTGAAGAATGCCTCGTACAACTTTTGTGAAGTCATGGAGAAAACTTTGGCCCGAAGTTAAAAACTGTGTAGAAAGTACCAAAGACAACAACACGAAAGTATTGAATGAGCCTGTGCCTGCCGAAGATATGATGGATAATGACAATATTTCGCTGCTTAATGACTTTAAAATGCTGCCTGGATGTGACACACTTGAGAAAGATTACATTGAAAAATGGTTAAAAGGTGATGAACAGTTGGAAAATGAAACACTGAATGATGACGAAATTATCAATGCAGTCTGCCAAGGAGGGAATGGAGAAGAAATGGAGAATGAAGAAGAAAAAAAGGGAAAGTTAGCCATATTGAAGGAAAAGAAGCTTTTGATGTTGCAGTAAGATACATTGAACAACAACAGGCCTCATCTGTGATTGATGTGATGTTTATTAAAAAATGGTAAGACTTTGCAAGTAAAAAAGTGTTAAGTTGAAAGAAACAAAAGAAAATCACGGACCTTTTCAAGTGATTATTAATTAAAATACAGTATAGTTAGTATTTTTCTCATTTGCCATTTTTATTTATTTTCTTTGGATTAACTGGCCTTTTGTTCATCCAGCCAGGAATCCGGTCCTTACAGGACCGGATAAGAGGGAGTGTACTGTATTTTTAAATTTTTTATTTATATTTTATTTCTTGGTTTTCCAATGGGGGAAAAAAAATCACCTCTTATGATTTCCTGAAAATGAGATCTTGGAAACAGAAGGAAGGAAAGATATTTCTTCAAGGTTGTTACAATTTCTCCCCCCCCCCCCCTCCTCTCTTTACACTTAATAGGTTTTTACTCCCCCCACCTTTGGGTAAAATTTTATTTTAAAATATTAGTTATATTGATTGGTTTCAAAAACAATTATCTCCACCACCATCTCAAGTTCTCTACATTATTGGAAATAAATTTTCTTTCCATTCAATGACCCATAATTTAACCCTTTGCACTCCAGATGTTTTTTTAGTCTGATTGTTAAATAGTATTAGTATGTCGCCGTAGCGGCACCTATGGAGTGCAAAGGGTTAACTCTTTTTTTTTCATTATATCACTGTAAAAAAAAGTCTTATTAAAATAAATGTTTGTAAATTTGTTTGAAATTTTTATTTTCATAAAATTCAGAATTAAATTCTGTTGAATTTAATGTATAACAACCCTATTTCTGTTGATTAGCTATTTATTATAAAGATTCTAAAGTTGACTTGTTGACCTGTTTATTTGACTCAGCACAGTTAGAGAAAGCTTGAACTCTTTGCAAGGTATAGTACTGAAAAACAAATTAGAAAAGAAATTTTCTCGTTTCAAGTAAAAATTTATTTTCCTGTTATTCAGAAAGAAATTTCCCTTCTGTTCATGTGCATTATAAATATTTCTGTGTTTTTTAGTAAAATTTTATTTGCATTACCAGATGCGTTTTTTTTACTACTACATGACTTTAAAAAGCCTTGTTAAAAATATATTTTCATAAAATCCAGAAATAACTGATTAATTTGGCATGTAACATGCCAAATTAATGAGGTACAACTATCATACTATTCTCCTCTATTGGTGGCTTTAAGCATGATACCATGGAATTAATCATTGGAAATGTATCTGACTGTAATTGAAATGTTACAGTCAGATACATTCTTGCATGTCCAATGACTAACTCCATGGTATCATGCTTAAAGCCACCAATAGAGGAGAATTGTTGGCAGCCAGTGTAGCCCAGTGGTCAGAGCACCTAATATGTTATCAGGAGGTTGTGGGTTCAGATCCCATCTGGCTAATTAATAGTTTTTCCTCTATACTTATTCAGCATATCACCAACAGATATGCATACTGTGAATTCCTATTACTTCACCATGAGTGTTTTATTAGTGCAAACAAGAGAACTTATATTTGACTATATGTAGACAATACATTTGATAAGAATGTTACAATTGTAGAAGAAAGTATGTTATTTGTAGAAAATTAGATAGACAGTCAGTGATGAATTAGAAGGCACGCAGGAGCAGACAGAAAAGGACTTTCATTCATCCTTATACCACTATTATTTTTTTCTTTGTGAAAGCAATTAGAGAAGTTTAGTTAAAATTTTGATATGTATTCATTTCCATACAAAACATTTTCCAGTATTAATGAAGATGGGTTGTAAGAACTAAAATATGTACTAGGAATTCAGTTGGATTGTTTTACATCTGAGTCACACATTTTTGCACACAATGGGCTAAATGGCCAGGGCTCAGAGAAGGTTGGAGGAAATGGATCCACTGGACAGACAGTAACCTCCTGTTGAGGCCATCCTTCATGTTCTTTAACGTGCATAGGGTATGGGTCTCCCGCACAGACCCACGGCTTAACATCATATCTGACAGGCAATGGCCTTTCCAAGTCCATTGGTGTCCCCTACTACTGAGGCAGGGTGGAAAGTTTTGCAGAGATAAATTTCAACACTGGGAACTGCAGATTAAAAACCAGATGCACTACTAACTGAGCCACCCCACTCCTATTAGGAATTCAACATTGAGTGTAGTATGAACACATACAACTTGTATAATTTTCTTTTTTACTTTATAATATGTTAAAATAGTACAGTTGTCATCCCATAGCTAAATTTAATCTTGATAATGTAAGGGTGTTTTTCTTTTGTGTGTTGCCTTTGCTGAGGTCCAACTATTACTGTAACAAGGAATTTTGCAGGAGACGCCCATTTATCCGCTATGAAAGCCCTAAAAAAACATCCTGGTTCATGTGGAATTCCATCAAGTTCCTATTGTTAATATCTGTGCAATTCCTGTAGTGTCAATAGTTTTATTTACAAATAAAACTTCACTTTCAATTTTAATATTTCCTTAAATAAGTATTGATGATAGTTGAGTAATTTTTCCACTTGGAAAATACATTTAAATTTTTACAGGAGACGTCTTGAAGATTCTGCAGACTGCAGCTTTGGTAATGATGTCTTTTCTGTATCCTTCAAATCCAAAGAAAATTTATCTCTATTTGGTGCACAGTATGATTTCCATCTAGAAGGAGTTGTGGACTGTCCAGAATTTATGGTGTATTTTCCAGCTTTTGAAAAGTAAGTTATATATTATGATAATAAATTACCCAAAATTCTTGTTTAACCTTTTGCATGTCCATGCCAAGTTTACCAATTTTTATTTTCCTGATTCTAGTGGAGCTTAGAGTGTTTACCATTCCCTAGTAAAAAATAGAAAATTTAAATTTTTTTCAAGGAGAAATCATCTTTTTATGGATGCTTTTAATCAAATATGGACATTTAAATCTATAATATATATTTTTTACCTTTTCAATTTGTTTGTAAAAATTGTGATAAAGTTAAAAATAAATATATTTGCACTTACAATGGTCATACTCACATTGTTGAGTCACCATAAGTAGCTGTAGAAGTAGTGAAGCATTATTTTACTGCTTTCTACTGCTGTGCCCTACATAGGTTTTTTTTTATCAGTTTTGGTTTTAATGATCTTGACCTACTTTTCTGCTTAGCAAAGTTATAATTTTTCTAAAGTTTTTGCATAGGATGTCTATTTTTATTTCTACTGGAAGTTGCATCATCCAGAAACTAACAGCTTTTTTTTATTACTGCTTCATTTTCCAGTAAAAAAAAAAACTGATCTTTCATCATTTCCCAGACTTTTGATTTTAAAGACTGTTTTTTCTTTACATGTCTAGAAATTTTTTTATTGCTTCTCAAATATATACTGTGATTATAAAGAATAATTAGTTTGATACTTGATTGAAAACAAAATTTTAGTGATCTCAAATGGCAGCTGATCCAAGAATTATAGGACTAGGCAATTAGCCTAGAAGCGTAATTTTTTCAAGGATTTATTTTAACATTTTTTTTTAATTATAGTTTAGGTAATTATACACTGAGTAATGTTGGAAAATTTCGATTTTTATGTTTTTTGTTGCAATTTTAAAAATAAACTTTTCTTTAGCAGTTTATGCAGTTTCATACCAAAAATGGTATGAAAAAATGTGCTGTATATAGTGTTATCAACATTGGATAACTTTTTAAATCAATTAGTATTTTATTTGTACTTTTGTAATTAAACCTTCATTTTTATATCTATAGATCTGTTTTGATTTTATTTCCATTTGATTTATTCCTATTTTGATTATATATCATTATTGATCTTTCAGAATTATGCTACATCACTAATTGTAATGATGGATGGTTTACAACTTGTTATTGTAGATTTTATCTCTAAAAATTTATTTGTCATTATTTATCTGTTTGAGTTATGCTACATTGCTAGTTATATCAATGACTGACTTACAACTTGTTGCTGCATATATTTTTTAACATTACCTTAGGTTAGGTTTTCTTATTACTGCATCATTTTTCAGTAAAAAAAAACTGATCTTTCATCATTTCCCTAAATAAATGAAGTCTTGGATACTGAAACAAAAAGGATTTCTTTGGCACAGAAATCAGTCCTTCTATGGTTGAGAAGGCAATTTCACCAAAGGCATTGTAGCTTTCATAATCCCTCCCCCAGCCTTGTTAGCTACTACCCTGAGGGCATTTTACCACCCCCTTAGAAGTGAGTAGCCCTGTAGAAAAAATTCCATTTTTGAACAATTATTAGTTTTTGAGTTTAGATTGAATGTTTTTAAAATAGTGCAACCTCCCCCTCCCCCCACCACTCATCCTCCTCAATATCTTGGTTGTACCACTTTCAGAATATGGACCTTTTTTAGCCTTGGTTAGCCAACTTTTTGGCACTTTGCAAAGATCTCCAAATTTTCTACACACAAAAAATATACATTAAAAAGCATAATATTCAGTAAAAATAAAGCCAAGAAATTCTTCCTCTACTTCATAAACAGGACCAAAAAACCCCTTGAAAGTGAACAGTCAAAGTCACCTTGTGTAACACTGACCCATGTTTAAAAATATATCTACTGAAAAGAATTATATAAAAAAAAAATAAAAATCTTGCTTCTGATAAATATTATTCAGGAAGAAATTGCTTTTTGATTAATATTTAAGTGTTTTTATTCACCAGGTTTCTAAAATTAAGCCTTAGTTGGGTAGTCATCATTTATTTTCACTATATCGCTGTGAAAAGTCTTATCAAAAGTAATGTGTGTAAATTTGATTAAATTTTTTTATTTTCATAAAATTAGGGATTAAATTCTCATTAATGTAGTGTATAACATGACCTCTTTTGTTGATTGGTTATTTGTTTAAAAAATTCTAAAGTTGACTTCTTTATTTGACTCAGTACAGTTAACAAAATGCCTAAACTTTTCTCAAAGTATAGTACTTAGAAAAAGAGTCAACTTCTTATTTCAGGTAAAAATTTATTTTCCTCTTATTTAGAAATACCCTTTCCATTCATTGTAATTATTTCTGTTTATTAGTTTTTTAAATAAATTTTTATTTGCATTACCAGATGCATTTTTTTACTACATCAATTTATAAAAGCTTTATTAAAATTATACTTTTATTTGCATAAAATCCAGAATTAACTGCTGATTAATTTGTCATATAGCATGCCATAATTCCATTCATTAGTTATTTGTCAAAAACAATTTTAAAGTAAATTTTTTTTAACTGATCACAAACTAAAAATAGTTTTCTCTATGGTTACAAACCAGTTTTTCAGGATGGTCACTGGAAGAGTTAATGTTCATTTAATTATTATTTTTAAGTGTCAATAATTAAACTCTTTTAAATATGGAAGCATATGGGAATAATAATAATAAAAAAATAAGTGTCAATGTCATCACTACATATACAGTTTTAGTACATAATAATACTGTATATTTTTATACTAATATAATATTATTAATATAAAAATATATTAATAATATTATAAATAATAAAAATATATAAATAACTGGAAGGGTTACTGTTTATTTAATTATTATTTTTTAAGTGTTTCATTCTGACTGGGAATTCAAAAAACAAAGTATAATGTGCATTCACCATTTTGCAGCAAATGCTGTTGCTTGATGCAATAAAAAGGCCACTCATAAACAGCAATTTTTGGAAATTTTGCTCTGGTTATTTCAAAATTTTACCAAATATTGATGACATTGTGGAAAATATTCTGTTGCAGAAGTCTTGTTAAAATGCATTTTATTTTTAACTTAATTATATTATATATTTGTTTTTAATTTCCTTTATATTTAATTCTTGTGTTCCTTTTCATAATATGTATATGTGAAAATTTTATTGTTTATATTTGTAAACTATATAATTACTTTGATTATAGAAATATATAGTTTACTCAATGTATTAGACTAGGGAAGGGATTTTTTTTTTTTAGAATTTTAATTTTTTATGCAATAATTGATATTAATTTAGGTTCTGGCCTGTGACTTCTGAAAAATTCTCATCCAGCCCACCAATAAGAAAAGTTGCCTATCCCTGGTCAGGCTGTTTACAACTTTTCTTACATCTTAACTGGATCTTATCCATCTTACATCCTAACCGGTAATGCTGAAGATAAAGAGTGCCAGTCTCTCTAAAGTGTGAATTTTTAAATACTGCCCTTAATTCATTTTAATAGTAGGGAACTTTCTGAATGATTTTAAGACTTTATTTTTTATATATGATAATATATACCTTTAAAAAAGCATGCCATAATTGCTGATTTTCTTGAATAGGCTGGCTGCTGACTGTGGCTTAAAGCTTTTATTTTGCAAGAGGTTTGATGATTTCTTCAATGAATACAGTAATACTGAGGATGGTAAATTTCTTCTTACCAGAATGCAAGCTTTAGAGGTAAGGCTTTCATTTCTTTCAATTCCATATATTAATTGCTTTCAAAGACATAAAACTTATTTAAATGGGTTTGGGTTGACTCAGTCAATAGTACACCAGTCACTACTAGATTTCTGAGGTTTAGGACCTCACTGTGCCTTCATTGAGATTTTCATCACTAACCCCTGTTCCATCATTTATGAGAAAGGAGACATAAGTGGGCATGGAAAGGCTGACATTCATTGGTGGGGTTGTTAAACCATTGCCCCGTGTACAGAATAATACCATTGGGTGTAAGAAAAAAACCATTGGGCCCATTAAAATAATTTTCTTGTTGTAATTCAGAAACAAGCTTTCAAATTAGATTATTTAAATAATTAAATGTAAATCAAATAATAGTTAGCAATAATTTCCAAAATCTAAACCTTGATGTTGATGACCATATACTTTTGAATTTCAAAGAATTCAAATTGCTAATCTTTATTAATAAGAGCAGCAATTAAAGGATTATACCAGTCGCTGTATTGGTTGAGCTATGATGCCAATAGTTATCTTTTGGAGTCATAGTAATAATTTCAATAATTTTTGTACTTGTAGTTATATAATAATTCAGTTTTACATAATTGGTGAAATAAAAAATTTTCAAAAGTAAAATCGATGTTAAGATATTGTGCAGTACAGATATTGTACAAATTAGCATTATCAGCAAAATATTCAATATTAATTCATATATTAAGAATAGGTTTCTTTTTTATTCAAATAAAAAAAATATTTTTGCATTTTAATTATAAAATTTTGAATTTATGTAGTGTTTTTCTCTCCACATTTTGTATTTATTTTTTGCATTTAAAAAAACTTAATTTAATGTAGATTAGCAAATTTACCAGGCATTGCTTAGGTCTGAAACTTTCTAAAATGTAGAGTAGATGGCACTCCCCATGTCACAATCTTTCATTTGGCACAATGGTGGTGGCTCATTCAGTAGCACACCAGACATGTAATCTATAGTTCCCAGGTTCGAGTTCCAGCTGGGTCAGTGTTAAGATTTATCTCTGCAAAACTTCTTGCCCTGCCCATGGTCAGTAGGAGACACTAATGGGATTGGATAGGCTGCCATCCATCTGATGGGACTTTAAGCCATTCTTCCATGTGTGGGAGAGCCATACCCTGTGCCCGTTAAAGAACACATTGGATGGCCTTTATGGGAGACCTACCATCTGTCTCTCAACAGCTGTTCCAGTGGATCCCCTCCCCCAACCTTCTCTGAAATTTCAGGATTCTTGTGACCTAGCCATTTAGCCCATTGTGTGCAAAAAAGTGCTGCTCAGAGGTAAAACAATCCAACCTTACCCTCTGGTTAAAATTTTCTCCCTCTCTTTTAGGGGAGAAAAGAAATGGACATAGTTCGAGTTACCCATTATCCTTCCCACATAAGAAGTTTCTATATCAAAAACTGAAATTCCCCTCACTCAGATAATTGAACTTTTCAAATCACTTTGTACCCACCAGAGTTCCTGGGATAGAATATTCCAGGCATATGCAACTTTATAGCAAAAGAAAATTATCTGTTTTTTGAGGTGCATAAAAAAATGTAAAGGTACAAAATGATAATAATTATTATTATTATTATTATTAAACAAAATTATTTATTACTCAGCATAATATTTAAAATTTTTATTAATTATTTGTATATACTTTTATTAGCTTTTGCATGTTTTTCAAATTAAGTTAATGATTTTTGACATCTGATATGAATTTAGGTTTTGAAGCTTTCATTTCAATGAAGAATCTTGTGTTCTGCTCATGCAAAATTAGATTGACTTCAATATCCATGGATGCTCACGCTCTTGACACAACAAACTGGACAATGAGTTTATCACGCAAAATCAGAAAGAAATTAGTTTAATGCGTTGATTATTTTAAATTTAATGATGACAACAGTTATTTTGAAATAATTTCAAGTATTAATGTTAAGTCTATGGGGATTTTAGGATATTCAATCCCACCCACCCCAATTTTGGTTGATCCCAGCAAGTTTGCACATATCCTATATCCTTCCTCTGGCTGAAGGGGGAATGTTCATGCAAAGTTTGGGGTCTCTAGCTCTTCTGGGGGCTAAGTACATAAGTGGGCAGACACAAACAAACAAGCAAACAAATTTTCTTCTTTATGTATTAGATTGCTTTGAAAAAAGTTTTATTCAAAGAAATTTCAAGTTTTTTTTATATAAATAATAATAAAAAAACTTTAAAAATGTGTTGCTGATTAAAAATAACTAAAATTCTCTGTCATTGCACAATAAAATTTTTAAGTTTATCCTTCAAACAATTTTAATGTTAAAAGTTTTTAGGAGAAAACTCGAAAGTTTTTGTAGCAAGAACAGCGCTTCGTCTTCATCCACTTCAATGAACGCAGAGCATTGTCCTTGCTCTGTAATGGGGCAGGGGTGGCTCAGTTGGTAGCGCGCCAGGCTCGTAATCTGTAGTTCCCAGATTCGAGTCCTTGCTGGGTCAGCGTTGAGATTTATCTCCGCAAAATTCCCCGCCCTGCCCATGGTCAGTAGGGGACACCGATGAGCTTGGAAAGGCCGCCGTCCGTCGGATGGGACGTTAAGCCGTGGCCCCGTGTGTGGGAGAGCCATACCCTGTGCACATTAAAGAACACGCTGGATGGCCTTGACGGGAGGCTACCATCTGTCTCCCAACAGCTGTTCCAGTGGGTCCCCTCCCCCAACCTTCTCTGAGCCTTCGGGGTCCATGTGACCTGGCCATTTAGCCCATGGTGTGCAAAAAAGTGCCGCTCAGAGGTAAAACAACCCAACCCTTGCTCTGAAAAGCTTCTGAGTTTTCTCCTAAAAACTTTTAACATGCAAATAGTTTGAAGGATACACTTAAAAATTTTATTGCTCAATGACAGAGAATTTTAGGTTATTTTCAATTGATTTCTGAGCAAGAAGGTCCTTTTAATTATGTATGTGTTCCTGATTGAGCGCAAATGTTTTACATGTTTCAGTTGTAGTTTCTTCCTTTGTACCTTTGATAATGAGGTGCCATTCTGCATCAATGCAGGGTGGGGATGGCTCAGTTGGTAGTGCGCCAGGCTCATAATTTGTAGTTCCCAGGTGGGTCAGCATTGAAATTTATCTCCACAAAACTCCCCGCCCTGCCCACGGTCAGTAGGGGACACTGGTGGGCTTGGAAAGGCCGCCGTCCGTCGGATGGGACGTTAAGCCATGGCCCCATGTGCAGGAGAGCCATACCTTGTGCACATTAAAAATCACACTGGATGGCCTTGATGGGAGGCTACCATCTGTCTCCCAACAGCTGTTCCAGTGGGTCCCCTCCCCCAACTTTCTCTGAGCCTTCGGGGTCTTTGTGACCTGGCCATTTAGCCCATTGTGTTAAAAAAAGTGCCACTCAGAGGTAAAACAACCCAGCCTGCATCAGTGCTATTCACCTAGGTCCATACTGATTGATAGGATGCTTTAGCAAAATTGGGGTAGCTTCATTTTGTGATCACAATTGGTTAAAATACATATGGTTTTTCATCATCATTGACATTGACTGATGATGAGTAAAAAATGAATAAAAAAAAGGAATAAAAAATATCATAATCTGTAGTTCCCAGGTTCGAATCCTAGCTGGGCCAGCACTGAGATTTATTTCCACAAAACTCATGCCCTTCCTTTGTTCAGTAGGGGACACCAATGGGCTTGGAAAGGCTGCCGTCTCTCGGATGAAAAATCCCATAGATTACGTCTCATCAATAAAAAAAAATCCTAATCTCTAGTTTCCAGGTTCAAATGTATGGATGGGACATAAAGCCATGACCCCAAGTGCGGGGATTCCATACCTGTGCACATTATAAAAGAACATGCTGGATGGCCTTGACAGGATGCTACCATATCTCCTAATAGCTGTCCAATGGTCCCCTCTCCCCAACCTTTGCGAAGCCCTTGAGGCCTGGCCATTTAGCCCATTGTGTGCAAAAAAGTGCCATTCAGAAATAACTAACCCAATTTTTCAATAAATAAGCATTAACTTTTTCCAAGCCACCATTAGTTGATAAGTTAAATTACTTTCTAGTTATGTACTACAGTTATTAGTTAGGTTGCTTCCTATATTTATGGTCTTTTTTTTAATTCTTCTCTTAATAGCATCTCTATAATTTTTAATTATGTTAGTTTTTGAATAGCAATTAATTAAAACACTGTTAGCCTTGTGTGTTACTTGCACATAGAAGAAATTGATACAACAGAGTGTTGCTTGTATCAGGGTTTCTACCTAATGATTTACGTATTCTCAGGGTTTTGTGAGCTCTTTTTAGGGAGTATAGGAGAAAAACATAGTAATGGCAGTGATTCATTTTTGCTAAAAGTAGAAGCAATCAACTACTTAATAATATACAGCCTTTTTTTTATTTTATCACAGGGTATGGAATATTTTATATTGACATTGAGAGAGCATACTGATATTGTAGATTAATTCCAATAGTGTGTAATGTCTACAAAAACTCCTAGATTAGAGAGTAAGTGGCACAAAAAACTGAAAGCGTATTACAAAAACTTAAAAATTTTTATTTGTGTTGTCTGCAAATAAGGTACATATATAATTGAAATTGTATATGTGCTTCCACCCATTTTCTGTTTTATCATTTATGATTCTGACTGTAGTATCATATAACTACTGCCAATCCCATATTGTAGTTTCTCCAATTTAACATTTAAAATACTGGTCTCTAGAGTTTTACTATAGGCACTATTCTTTGGAATAGATTATGATTATGACAGCCATGGCTGCAACTAAGCTATTGTAATAAGCATGGATGAATTTTTATAGAACTGTGGTGATCATTTCACAGTAGTGCTGTTTCTTTGTTATTTTAAAAGAAAATATCTTATGCAGTAAAGCAGTGGTTCCCAAACTATGGATTATGAAGTATGTTACAATGTCATAAAACATTAAACTAGAATTAGAGAAGATTTTTACATTTGTTTTTAATTGTAATCATAAAGAAAAAAAATTAGTTGACACATATAAAATGGATGGCTTTCATAGCTGATTAATGAATTATGGATATTTTATCTCATTAATGTTCTCAAATTAATTGTTAATTCCATTTTAAATGTTCACATGTAGACTTTTGTGTAATCACTCTTTTGATCAATTTAAATATTCAACTGCTCTGAATATTTTTTCCCATATAAAAACCTAGTGGCTCTTTATAAAAATGCTTTACTCATTTAGGGTAAACCTGAACTTATTACTGGCAAAATTAGGACATTTATCTGATGATGAACTGAGAACTATGAATAAAAGTGTTAAAGTGCAATCTTAAGGAAGCTGTAAAATATGCTTTTACCATATCTGGTAACATTAAAAGGGCTCAGAATCTTAAAGTTGGGAACCACCACTACAAGCAGAATAGATGATATTTTAATAGTGTATATCTGACAGTATACTTTTACAGTTTTAAAATGTCATTACAAAATATCATATGCTTATTTTTCTACAGACCTATCCACCTTTCAAGGATCAAAAGGTAGAGGGTTCTGATACAGATGATTATATTGATGCAAAGAAGAAAGTAAAAGAGCTTGAAGAAGAGGAACAGCATGGTTCTGAAAAACCTTCAGTTTGTGTTGTAAGTATTTAGTTTACATTTATACTGGAAATTGTTCAGATATTTAAATTGTTTTTGTGTTTTTAAGATAATTTTTTGTTTTCTTTTGTTCAGCAATTTAGTATTAGAGTGTGTGTGGATTTAGTTTTTTGTAGTGAATACTTCTGCTGAAAGTTCTTCATTGAGTTAAAGGATACTAAGAATGGAATAATACAAAATATTATATTTTAACACCACCACTTTTCATTAGGAATATATTTTAACATTTTGATTTTTCAGTTAAATTTTTGGTGGGTTACATAGATGTGATAAAGTGAAAAACTTAGATTTGCATGAAAATAAATTGTTAGCCATGTGCATATACCAATATTGGAAACTTCTACATAAACTTCATTTGGACAGAGCCACGGGGTATCTCATAGAATTTGAAACTCATTTTTAATAAACATTCTCCTCAATAGAGATGATGGGCCAAGCTACAAGGAGTGACCTTTGCCTTGGAGGGTCATATACCCTTCCCCCCCCCCACACACACACAGATAGGAAGCAAGCTTTTGCAGAATTTATAAACTAATTACACTAGACAACAGATTGAAACTTTTTTTTTTATAACATTGGTCAAATAGGATGTTTTTAACTAATTTGGGATGCTAAATTCAAATATGGCTGTGAAAATTCTGCAGCACTTTTTTTTTTAATTATGGATTGATGCATTTCAAATTTCAATGAATATGCATATCTGGGAAATGAAAATAAATGTGACTATTATATTAAATTGCAACTTAAACTCATTAAATAATTACATGATTACAGTGAAACAAATTAGAAACATCATAGTTATAGACCACTGAATATAAAGTAACAAATGAAATAATATTGAAATGCAAAATAAGAAAACTTGGGTAAGAATCTTTTATACATACAAGAAGTTCATTTTTGTCTTTTATGAGCTGAGGTATCTTCCTTCTGTAAGGACCAGCAGTAGTTACCCATCATTGCTGGGTCTCATCTGCCTTGGTATCTCTCCTCCATGGTTCAGATATCCTGGTGAAATCTTTCCCCTTGCTCATCACTGACAGCTCCTAAGTTCTTGGGAAAGGAGTCATGATCGAGTACAAGAAATGAATCTTCAAAGACATTCAGCAGCCAAGATTTTGATATTATTTGAGAAGATCTTGAATGAGCTGATGGTAGTTTTTCTCGTGATTCCTTCTTTGTGATTCCCCAGTAAACCCTGGACCACAGACATGAAGGATTTCCATGCAGCGTGCTCCTTTGTATTCAGTTTTTCTTCAAAGACAATATTATTAAATAGCTTCCTGATCTGAGAACCAACAAAGATCCCTTCTTTGAGTTTGGCATCACTTAGATTTGGAAAGTTTTCCATCAAGTGCAAAAACCCTTTACCGGTTTTCTTTGTAAAAGTCCATAGCTTTTACAAAGTTTTTCATAAGCCCCAGTTTGATGTGTAGTGGTGGGAGCAGAACATCAGAGGGGTCAACTAGAGGCTTATACCTTACATTACTCTTTTTCCAGGAATAAAAACATCTCTTTTGGGCCAGTCTTTTGTTTTGTAGTGTTCCTTTCTGGCCCTACTGTCCCACAAACACAGAAAACAGCAAAATTTTATGAAGCCTCCTTGAAGCTTGAGAAAGAAGAGATATGACTTTTAGGTCACCACATGTTGTCCACTTAACTGTTCATATTTTATAGCAGTGAGTATTTTTTCCATGCTTTCATAAATTTCCTTCATTCCCACAGCATATGTCACGAATGGAAGGTTTTTGGTTTCCTTTATGCAAAAGGACAGCTTTTAAGCAGAATTTTGACGAATCTATAAATAGATGCCATTCTTTAGGATCGTGAGTTGTTCCAATTTCTTCCATCAGCCCTGAAATATCTGTGTAGAAACACAAACCATCTTGCATCTCGTAATAATCAGATAAAGTCAAATTTCTCTTTCTGAACAGAAAACTCTGGTACCCTTGGCCAGAAGATTCACTGTTGAAATCTTGAACCTGAAACCTCAGCTTGTTGTTTGGAAAGTCCTAGGTCTCAAACAAGATCATTACATGTACTTCATTTTGCTGAATCAGATGAGATTCATCTAACTTTTTAGGGGTGTATATAGGATCAGGATCTGTATGTGCCTCAAAGTCTTCCACTGATAAATATTAATCCATCTCCTCCCAGTTGGTTGGAGGTGTTGGTGTAGGAAGATCTTCTCCATGAGGAACTGGCCTTATGGCTGAAGACACATTTGGATATTGTATTTTGCTTTTGTTCTTTTTCAAAAAGCCCGACACTTTAGTTAAACAAAAATAGCAATTGTGCAAGTGACGAGTTGGCTCATGCCAAACCATTGGAACTGCAAAGGGCATGAATTTTATCTTACCTTTCAACCATTCAGGAACTGCAAAGGGCATGAATTTTATCATACCTAGCTCAGAATTGGTATTTGCCAATATATGGTAGCTTCTCCATCCACCAGTTCTCTATAGCTGAATAAAAGAATACATTCATAAAAAAGATTGTTACATCATTTTCCAGGTCAATACATTTATTGATTCATCAATATACTCCGACACGGCTGAAAATGGGTAGTGAAAAGGCATTAATGACAAATAAATTTGTGCAGTATGGCATAGGCCAAAATTTGGCAATAGACTTTTGGTGGGCAGAGGGGAAGGAACCAAAACAGGTGAAAAATGAAGATACCTCATTCTCCTAAAAGCATGAGGGTTAAGACAGTTTTCCCTTCCATGCTCCTTTCATCAGTAGCTTAATCAGTCAGTTCTTTACTGCAGGTTCATTTCCTCTCCATTATTTTTTGCACAAAGAGACATATATTAACACGATTAATCCGGATGAGGGTAACATGTGCCAAAGTGATTTGTGCCAGCATGAGACAGTGGACGAACTTGTAAGACACCACAAACAGCAACTTGTCATGATGAAGGCAGAAGCAGAAAGCTGGGGATGGTGATGTCTCTTGTCTCCCTTGTCGGATAGGTGGTCAGGGAGGTGCACATAAAGTTTGTGTCAGCCACCCATTGGCCAGCATGAGGTTTCTGCTGCATCTAGTCGACTTTCCATCTGCTTGTTATGACTCACTTGTTTGTTTCCTTTCTCCAAGCACCATCTTGGATACTAATGGAAGATTCTGGCAGGCTATAGCCTGGAGGGATTCTCCTTCTGTGGCATGAGTATTGGAAGAGCAAATGTCGAAGGATCAAGTAAGGTCAGGGAGGATGATGGGGGAGGGAAAATCGCCGGCACAATTATCCTAGATACATTTGCAGAAAATGTGGGCATGACAGTTCTCTGTTAAATAGTTCAAAATATTATAAATTTTCAAAATAGCAATGAAAGATCAGAGATATTTCTAAATTTTTTATGATTTTATTCTAATTTCAAGTATGCAAACATGTTGTTCATTTCTTGTTTTTTTTCCCTGCAGGGTACTTTGTCGAAACCAGAATGGGAAGCTGTGTGTAAGTTTAAAATTTGCTATTACTTCATAAATTACTCTTAAATAATCCATACATTTTTTGTTTAAGCATTTACTATTAAAAATATTTTTGTATTGTACCAGTGTTCCAAGCCGTAGAGAAATTTCTGCACATAAGAATATTTGTGTACAATTAAGGAAAAGGGGAGGAAATATGAAAGCTGGAATGCTGAAAAAACAGTGTTTTAGCTAGAAAAGATTTAATGATTTGTAAACACATTGGGCTAAAATAATAAATACCCCCTCAAGCAGCTGCTTGCCACAGAGGTCTGACAGGAGCCTGTCAGTTTATATGCCAGAGTAGGTCTGAGAGGATGGCAGGACCTCAGCAGAAAAACAACACGAACATCCATGCCTTACCCGGGGCTCGAACCCAGGTCCCTTTGATCAGTAGCCAAGTGCGCTAACCACTAGGCCACGGGACGGCTCTTAAATAATAGAAGAAACCAAATTTTTTAGATTTATCAGTTACTTCTCCTGTCAGGTATGACAAGATAAAATTGTTAATATTGTTAATATAAACTCAAATTTGTTAATATTAATTAGCAACTGTTCCAGATCTTAACAATCTCAGTGTTTGCAGCTTATATCAAAACTTGCATGAGAACAGTTCCAAAAGTAAAAGAATAACTCCAATGGTTAAAAATGTAGTTTTGAACTTAGAATCATAAATGTGGTGATTTATTGTAATGTCATAGACAATGTGATGGCTGGTATTGAATCAATACAACTCTGATGTTTTATAGAATTCAAGTAGTAGCATAGTGTCCTCTCTTTCGCTTGTGAATGTCCTGCTAATTGTTTCATCCAAGAATTTAGTTAAGAATTTTACATCAATATTTTTCATAAAGGGCATTAGTTTGACTCAGTGGTATAGGTTTTTTGTAGGGGAGCAGAGAAGTGTAAATTTGGTTGATGCTTTTAATTTTAATTCATTAATAATTTTTTTAAAATACAATTCCCAAAAGAAGATTTTTACCCTACCTCCTCATTGACTATGCTTCTAGTTTCATTGATTATCAGTTGAAGAAATTCAAAACAACACCTATAGAATGAAACAAAATGTATTATTTTTGTTCTTGCAAAATTGTTTTTCAATTCATAGTCATAAATGCACAGAGGAATTATCCACAGTTTGAGTTATCAAAGAGAATTAACATCACCATAACACAGCTATGAAATCACTGAACAGTAGTGTAATAAAATACACTTATTTTTACATAATGAAATGCTTTCATTTGACATTCTTTATGCTGTAAAAATATCTGCACAATTTCCCTCCTCATTGAGGAAAACTTTTAGAAACATTTTAAAGTGAGAAAGAGGGATGGATGCAAAATTATATAAGTAAATATGGTAAATTATACTGATAAAAGTGCTAAGATAGAGATATTTTGTGATCAGGTCTTAATTTTTCACCTAAGAATGCTACTAACATTTTACTCTACTAAAACCTCATTAATATATTTCGAGTTTAATGTCATTTCCCATCTGGCAAAATAAGATTTTGTATTATTTGCAATGAGAATAATTTGGAATGTGGGTTGCTTTGTTATTTGAAGATAGTTATGCCTTCTTTATGATGGAAATAGAAAAATGTGTTAATTTATTTTGAACTGATCTCTCACACATTCTACCTATGTGGCATACTTAGCTTTTATGACTACTACTACTACCTGCATTCTACTATTAATTGGGTTGTTTTACCACTGAGTAGCATTTTTTTGCATGCAGTTGGTTAAATAGCCAGGTTACAAGGGCACCAAGGTCTCATAGAAGGTTGGGGAAGGGGTCCACTAGACAGCTATTAGGAGACAGATGTAAACCTCCCATCAAGGCCATCCAGGTGGTTTTTAATATGCACAGTGCCACAGCTTAATATCCCAGCTCATGGGTGGCATTCTTTTCAAGCTCAATGGTGTACTCTTTCTCACCTAGACCAAAATGAGGGTTAGTGGAGGAAATTCTCAATGTAGGCAGATGGAACTCAAACGTGGGAGCATCAGAATATCAGCTTGGCATGCTACCAACTGAGCAACCAGTTTTGACATTTTAGTGGTTTTGCCACTAAATCCAGTGGCTTTTGATAGCATTTGGCAGTAAAAATGTGTACCTAACAGAACATGTTGCAGAAAGCTGCACAAAACTAGCAACAAATTTGTAACCTTTTAAAATTTTGTTTCAACTTCTGATAAGTGTCATTTCAAGGATTGGGTACATTAATAATGTTTTATTCTAATGCTAAGTGTTAAGTAAAGCCAATACACAGATAATTTTAAAACAGTGTGGTCCAACCTTTCATTACCTGAGGGCCAAACAGAACATAGTGTAAGGAGTGTGGGCCATCACTTCTATAATATATTTCTTGAAAAAAATATATATATTTAGATACAAATATAATACACAAGTTTAACAAGCAGACAAGTAATTTAATAGGAAACATTCATGGAAACTTCAAAGAATTTAATCATTGTGCTGCACATGGTAATTAGGAAAATTAATGTGAGGATTGGCACTGCTTTTTTGAAACAAGTTTCTCAATGTCTGCTTTAAGTGTCAAGGAAAGTATCAGACAGAATTCCAGTGAAGCACTTTCACACACATATGTACTGCAAAATAATGATAGTATTTCAACTGAAAATTTATGTAATCTGGGAAAATGGGTCCTTTGTTAAGAGTCTCAGAAGTCCTCATGATTATCACACTTTTTGACTTGGAAGAATGGATCTGCCTGAAGATCACAAATCTCCATTTGAAGGTCAGAGGGTTGCTTGCTCACTTCAGTTTCCATGGGGTTGTTAAACAGTAAAAGTTTTGGCTTCAGGGCATCAAAATTTTTGAATCTCGTCTGGAACTCCTCCTTTATATCACATATTATTTCATGAAACTCACTAAAATTTGTTTCATTTTCTTCTTCAACTGCTGCAAGATGGGAAGTGTGCTATATTATATGCTTTTAATGCATTTTGCATTACAACAAGTTTCATATATAAAATCCTTCAATATGTCCAAAAAGCTGAGAGATATTTTGTTTTCTACCTTGCAATTTCAGATTTAAAGCATTCAGATGAGATGTTAAATCAGTCAGGAAGGCAAGTGTTTGTATGAATTTCTTGTCTTTCAGCTTATCTACATATTCATTTCCAATATTTTCATTCCTGAGAAAAGCAAAAATTTCATTCCTTAACCCAAAAAATTGCCGACAATTTCCAGCACTAAGCCAGCGCACTTCACAGTGCAATGAAATGTCACCATATTCAGCATCCAAGAATGCAATAAATATTCAGTGTCTTTGAGCTTTCTTGCCTCCCCTTATTAAATTTACAACTATTGTCATAGTGTCACTGATTGTTATAATTTTTCCACAGAATGCCTCCTGATGAATAATGCATTGAAAGAACAAGCAATTTATTCCTTTTTCTTTGACAAGTCTTATTAATCCAGTTTTATGGCCAACCATTACTTTAGCTCCATCTGTTGCAATGCCAGAGCATTTCCCAATGCCTCGAAATTGAGAAACTGTACTATTCAATGTGTTAAATATGTCAATACCTTTGGTGCTGGTTTCTAATGGATGTAGTTTCAAGAGTTCTTCATGAATTTCAAATTCAGAGTTTATTGTTCTGACAAAAATAAGAAACTGACTGATATTAGTTATATCTGTGCTCTCATCTAGGGCTAAGGAGTAGTATTCACAGTTGTTCGTAATATCATGGGGAGTAGCTGAAACTTCACTTCCCATTTTATTAACCCTTCTGTTTACTGTCTGATGGGAGAAGGAAACTGTTTCAAAGTTTTTAATCATCTTATTGTCTCCAAAGGCAGATGCCATTTTCAGAGCACTTCTTTTAATGAGACTCTGAAATATTTTTTGCTTTTTAGTAGCTCTAAACATACCTCATAAGAAGCTGTCAAACTTGTGGTGTTTGCTGGCTGCTAAAAATATTTTTCTGCTTAGTTAGATTCTGCCTCAAATCATTAAACACACTACTCCTTGTAGCTCCTTGGTATTTTTCATATTTTGTTTTATGCAGACTAGTGTAGTGTCTGCTTACATTGTATTCCTTTGAAACACTTAAAACTTGGGAACAAATAACACATTGTGGTTTACTGTTATGTTCAACAAAAAAGTAGCTTTCTTGCCATTTAGACTGAAATTGTCGTTTTTCTTCTGTAATGTGACGTTTCTTTGGTTCTGACATTTTGAATTACAATGAAAAGTCATTAAAGCACAGTCAACTCGATATGACAACCACGCTTCAGAAGAATACCGAGTTAAAAACAATGATTAATAGATTCTGAAAAAAATTCATTGCCACCATGGCAGGAATCGAACCCGCATCTCTCCAGATTCATGCCAGAGCGCGCTAACCATTGCACCACGCGTCGGACAACGAATATTTTCAGAATGTGACCTTATAAATTTTCTTCTTGAGACGTGACTGAGACAGCGCCATCTATACTCAAGGAGATGCAACTTTTTCAGTCGTTGCATTTGATTATCAGATGTTAATGAGAAGGTCGCTAACGCGTTAAATATATAATTAAAATCAATCCTAGGTGAATGCACAGTATTCCCTGTTAAGAACATTAATTAATAGATTCTGAAAAAAATTCATTGCCGCCGCAGCGGGAATCGAACCCGCATTGGCGCCGTGGCGGCAATGAATTTTTTTTCAGAATCTATTAATTAATGTCCTTAACAGGGAATACTGTGTATTCCCTTGGATTGATTTTAAAAACAATGTCTTTGAAGAATGAAAAGTGGTATTGAGTCAGCCGTGGTTTAAATGTGAAAACAGACATAACTGTTGCAAGGTACTGCCATCTCTAGGAAGAGAAAAATACTGTTTTGTACTGCCATCTAACAGAAACTATAGAACTTGCAGAAAAGATTGACTTATCTACCCAATACCCCCAATTTTAAAATTATGCTATTGGTTTATCTTCTCTTAATGAAAACTGTAGAAGAGGGCCACCCAAATAAGTACAAGGGCCGCAGGTTGGACCACGCTGTTTTCAAAAATAGGTAAAATGTTCAAGTGGCTTTATGCCCCATTATAGTGAGAAAGATTGAAGCTGAAAAACATTACAAAAATACAAACATGCATAACTATTTGATATATAAATAAAATGCCAAAGAAAACATATATATAATATGAAGGATTTGAATTGGGTTTTGTTACCACACAGTTGGCTAAATGGCCAAATAACAAATGCTAAATGGCCAAGGACTCAGAAGGTTGCAGGAAGGGGGTTCCACTGGACAACTGTTAGGAGACAGATGGAAGCCTCCCATCAAAGTCATCCAACGTATTCTTTAACGTACACAGAATGTTTCTCTCCAGCACACAGGACAATGACTTAATATTCCATCTGATGAATGACAGCATTTCCAAGCCCACTTATTCCACTTTCTGGCTGTCATTAGACAAAGGTTTAGTGGAGAGCCATTTAAAGTTGTCAATCTTCAATGGTTGTAACTTTAACCCATTCCAAATTACTCATCTGTCAGGAAAATGTTACACAGCTGAAATTCTGTCAGCAATGTATTCTGATTATGTCAGTCATGCCTATATCTAATTTTTAAAACCTAATATAAATGAGTACAGAGTGTAAAAGCATTTGAAAGCAAAATTACTAATAAATATTTTTTAATGTAATAAGAATGTCTACACTATAATTAATTTAATAAATATTAGCAATATAATCTCTCCAGATAATAAATGCTTGACACAACAACCTCATTATTTTAAATAACTGCTATTTAAAAGAGAGTAAAGGAAATAACAGGAAAAAGATAATGACCACATAGCCTGTTGGTACTACTTAGAAGTGGGCCACCAGTTTGCCATGTACGTCCTAGAGAAATAACTGTTACTTTCATGCTCAGCAGACTGAGCTATCAGTGCTTCAAATCTTGAAGGTATGTGTGAATGGCTTAAGCAGTTCTTTAAGTTTTTTCATGTTGGTTTACAGGTGTAGATAGTAACCATTTTTTATTTTACTGAGAGTTGGACAAAGCAAAATATTTGATAGCATTATATGATGATCAGGTAAAATAGTGGTTTCCAATATGGCTCTCTAGAAGTATGGCATGGGCCATGCTATACTTCTAGAGGGCCACATAAGTTTCTGAGGGGGTCACTCAAACTTAACTGCCAGAATAAAATATTGCAAATATGATGTAAAAATCATATTTATTATTTTCATGACAAACTTATTATATATTCAAATATGGCAAACATAATTTATGAATAAGCAGGGAAATGGCTAGAAACTTTCCACTGCTCTGGGAGGAAGCAAAGTTGCACTTTATTGTTTTTCCCAGTCAAAAGTTGGAGTTGTGCTACTCCTTCAGTGGCATGGGGTACAGAGAAATGATGATCAACTGAAATAATCCCCAAAATAATATAAATGAAATAAAAACTGGTTAAGGCAAAGTAAAAGTGAATGGGTGGACCATCACAACTGCTAAATATTTTTCATGACAGTGAAAGAAATTACAGCACATAAAATCAGTAGAATTATGCATACAAATATATATAATAAAAATAAGATAAAAAATTTTGAATGTACTGTTCTTGTCTCACATGATCTTCAGAGCCTAGCTTTCCCTAATTACTGTTATCTGTCCTTGAAATTAAACTCTGCTAATACACTACAATTAACTTAAAACAGTTCACTTAAAACTAATTGTTATCTAAAATTAAAGTTTGACAGAACAATTTATTTGGTAGATTCTGGAGAATCCACCAAATAAACATATATATATATCAGTTTCTGATATCTCACTAAGATCCTCAGCAGATAATGAATTTTTATGGGAGTAGGAGTAGATGTGGAATTCATGACTGTTCTCTTGAATATACCTATTTCTGCCTATATGAGGACCTTATGCAAAACTAGGTTTTACGTGAAGTGAAACTGCATTACTCGTTGAACAGAGATGAATGATTGTTATTGAGCAAAAGTAATTGCTGATGTGTATTATTCCAGTTACATGAGACTACCACTTGCTTGAATTCTGAATAACTGGAATTTTAGTTGTTATTTCACCAACCCCTCATCCAAAATATAAAAAGAAATCATTGCAGCTTCTTTATCACTTCTTCCTGGCTAGGGGGGGGGGGGGGCAGTTATCAAGTTATCTAAACCTGTTGTTTCAGTGCTATTTGAACATAGTAGTATACCATCATTCGAATTTCAAACTTGGATTAATATTTTTTTAGCTAAAATTATATATTTACAAAACATAAAACTGAATTCTGTGTAATCTACATCTTCACCGGTGTTATAGTTGAAGTGCACTTTCATACATTTATGTCTGCACTTCACATTTTGCATTTTGTTTGGAGTTATGTCTTGTCATTTCAGCTTCCCAATGGGCTTCTTGTATTGGCACTCTTCTCACATGCTATCCTTGTGTCAAATTTGCAGTTTTTTTTTATAATAGTTAGTGTTAGCATATTTATTAAAAATCTCCATGGAAATGGTGGATTTTAAGAATATATTATTTGTTTTAATAGTTTATAGGGACTCAAAATATACTTTTGACCTGTAAAACAAACTGTTTTTTCTTTTATTTTGAACTTAATTATGAAATACTCAATAAACAGAATATACCTTATTACATATTAAATGAAAGAGAATTAAATTCTGAACAGAATGATATAAACATATTTACCAGAAACAAGACAGTTATTCTTTTTTCTTAGTCTTTTTTGCAATGGTAATCCACAAAGCAAGATCTGAATGACAAGATCGCTTGACAGTCTCTGCACATAAAAACTACTAACATGAAATATTTTTTTAGCAATGCACACTATACATCTCATACTTGGCTGTTTTTTGTGTTGCATCTGGTGGATCTTGATGGAGAAATGTCTATCAATTAATCATAAAATGAAGGGCTGGATATTTGATCTACCAGATCGCAGTGTTCGATATGACAAAGCACCATCCTCTAATTACTCTTTCACAAGGTCAATTCTAAATTTATAATGAGATATATATGGATTTTTCTACTTGTATAAGACGTATGCATTTACTACAGTTATATTCACTAGGTAGAAAAATGTTTTTTTCCACCATTTCATGGTTTTGCACTTTAAAGGATAGTATTGAAGAAACTGATCTGAATGATCAACTCCTCCCATCTCATATTTGTAGACCACGGCACATTTTGGTTTCATAACAGTTTCTCTTGTAATGCTATGTCTTTTGTGTTTCTGCTGAACATCTGTCATCTTAGCATTATGAAGAAAGCTGAGCATTGTCACATCTCTCTTTTTTTTTGCCATTTTAGTACTAAAAGGGGCTGTCCATTTTTTGCTGTTTTTTTTTTCAACTCGGCTTTTAGTAATCTTTCTGTTTAGGCATTACTGTACCTGTAGCATGTGTGATTTTTTTCATATAATGCTTGGTGAAGAATATATATGCACTGGAGAAGAATACCAGTGGTCTATATACTGTATATATGCAGTAGCCTAGGTTGAGTAACATGTCCATCATTTTCATAACAGCAATATGTACATGGCCAATACTAACTGCTTCAACAGTTTCTTTTCTGTGGCATACCATGATATTCTATGCATATAAAGTTTACACATAAAACATAATTTTATGCCATATTTTTCTGGCTTTTGGAGGTTATAAACCCTGAAATATATTCTGCCCTTGTAACCAATTGTAGCTTCACCAATGCATACTTCTCTATTTGGATGTAAGTTGTTTTGAATCTGTGTATGATATTGGCTAACAGCTGACCTAGTTTAGCCAAAGGGTAGTATCCAGGACTCGTCTCTCTATGGCCTCACAAATGCAGTTATCACTAAGACGTATGAACTGAAGCAACACAGCAAACTGATTTATGGATATGATGCTTGAAAAATATGAAGTGTGCACAACAAATTCAGTGGACCAGTATTCTGCTAAGAGCTGTTTCCTAACTAGGTTTGTTGCTAACATTAAAGCTAAAACACTTCCAATTTCCATAGCTATTGTTAGCCTTCCACTAAATTAAATTACCCTTGCTAAGGGACTCCGGACTCGTCTACATGTTTCAGAAGCAAAGATTGACCATAGATATTTGTTTGTGCTGCAATTTCTTCAAAAGTTTTAGCTTCTTCAGTTTGTGACCTTGTAGTAGCAGAAAAAAACATTGTACTGGAAAGTTTGAATGTTCATTTTTTTGATAATTTTTGCCAATATTTATGGAGCATTTTCCTTATCTTCTTCACTAAAATGTTCAGTTCCAGATTTATCAGGATAATCAAAAAAAAAAAAAAAAAAAAATTCATCTCCATTTGAATCTAAAAAAAAATTCTTCCCCGTGAAAATCAGATAAATTGAAGAGACTGAATTACTGATCTTGAAAGATCTCTTTCCATGTTCTTCTAGAGGAAAACCCTCAAATTCTTCATCATCAGATTAAAGAAAATAATTCTTCAAAAAGTCCTTGTTTTCCAGTATAACTTTGCTGAGTAAGACTATTCCTGAATATAATGTTATATCCATTATATATATATATTTAAAAGCTTTACATAATGTTAAAAGAGCTACCTAGTATACAATAGATTTAAGAAAAACCAAATATTTATGAGCAAAATCATTAACAAGAAAAGAACGCAACTAGATCTGACAGTGCAATTTCTATGGTAATCATGCAGAACATCAACAAAATCACGACTTCAATTCCAGAATGAAAACTTTGCTTCTGGTGGTATTTTTTGACGGTTGCAATATTTATGTAAGCAATAATACTTATCTAATGAACAGTAAATATATATAAATAGCAATTCAGTTCTAGTACTGAGCAATATATTTTAAAGAAAATGAAAGAAGTTACATACTCGGTGACTTCTGATTGAACCTTTAACAAAATGTTTTTTGCCTTAATTATTGAAAGGATTGATAATGTCAAAGGAAGCAAAGAACGGCAACACTTCCCGAAGATCATCCTGATCGATATCTATTTTTAGAACAATTCAGTAAGGAAGTTAACTTCTGGGATGGTGACTGCCAGCAAATATGTGCTTGTAATGGCAACTATTTCAACACCAGCAACAACTGTTGATAAATTTAAAGTTCAAGCATCATATTTTTAAATGGAATCAACAGGTAAAAAAAAATGCATATCATAGATTTAAAGTGTTATTTTCAAATAGAAACAGTTAAAAAAAATGCATATTTCTATTAAAAAAAAAAGTTTTTTTCTTATAACCTTGTATAAGTATTGAAGTTTACTTCCCAGGACACAAGAATTCCTAAGATGAAACAGATTAACAATGCTCCGACATGAAAAGGGTTAATACTAAGAGCTTCTAAGTGAAATGAAAAAATCAGTAGCATATCCTCTAATAGTGCTGCACTTTCACTGTGAAATATATATGT
The DNA here is from genome assembly GCA_038380435.1 of Ryuthela nishihirai. NCBI lineage: Eukaryota > Metazoa > Arthropoda > Arachnida > Araneae > Heptathelidae > Ryuthela > Ryuthela nishihirai. The sequence goes on from JAWZYU010000012.1 coordinate 56,698,737, forward strand.
TAACACATTGAATGCCAAGTCATTCATTTATGAATGATGCTAATAGTTTGACTGGTGCCATGTCATACATATAGGTAATGACACCGTGTTTTCGTTCAGAGCTGTCATACTCATATGAATGTCATACATAATTGAATGATGTGGCCACATAGGTTGAATTTTCATGCGGCCTCGTCATTCGTATAAGAATGACACAAAAATTTTATTTTAGAGGTTACAAGTGATAAAATAATTAACATAAAATGACATTTAGAGATAGAAATGATGACAATTGAAGAAAAAAGGCACATGGCCCCAGGGAAAATCAATGAAATCAGCTTGGCACGCATGTGTTAATAGTGACATGTTTTGTTACAACTTGTTTTATAAATCATACAAGTTTTGTTTGTTTTCAAATTATGTTTTAAGAATGTACTTTTAAGTAGTAAATTATTCTCTATTTTAGGTATGTATGTTGTTTTCGCCTTCATAAAGGAACAGCCCAAGGAAGAAGATAATGAGGAATGCTAAATAGAAGTTGCAAAATTACCAAAATTTTGTATATTTCAGCATTTATAATATATAATAAACTATTAAATTTTTCCTGCTTAAAACAGTGATTTCAGAAAACCACCAATAATCTGTAGCTAGACCTTGTTTGGGAAACTAAAGAAATATTAACATAACCAGGTCCAGTTCAAGGTTTATGCAATACGATCCAAAATCTACCTATGGTTTTTGTTAGGACTTTATGCACTCCAAGAGACAAAGCCTGTAAGATGGAATAACTTTTCTATATGGAGTGTTCAATCTCAACTTCATTTTAAAGTCTTGCTGGCCCTAATCAGTGTACAACCAATAAATTATTGCATGTAACAGAACTTGAAAAAAATTCTTCAGTAGCTGCTTGCCACAGAGGTCTTAACATGAGACAGTTTTAATATGCCATAGAGATGTGTAAAGAAGGTGAGATCTCAGCAGAAAGACAACACAAGCAAAGAAATTTCCATGCCTTATCTGGGACTCAAACCTAGGTTCCTTTAATCAGATCAGCAGTCAAGCATGCTAACCATTTGGCCACCAGGACAAGCAGAAAACTTAATATTTCTTTAATTTTCAGTATTCTCCCAATTTTTTATCTATATAATCAACGATGCAATCCATTTGGTTCAGTAGAACCAATTGTTAAAATTGAAATGGTGAAATAAAAGTTGATATAAGCAGCAATATTTAATAGTAAAATATGCATGCTGTTTCATATACATACATATTGTTCCTTCTTTTGCCGACTTTTAAAAGAGCATTTCATATTGTTTTATGTTGAAAATATTGGTAAAATATAAATTGTAATTGTAGACAACCAATTGTTTAAATTGGGTTGACACCACTGTATATACCAATAAACAGTTTGTATTTAATTCTTTTTTTCTGATAACATTATCTTCCTGTAAAATCTTCCTTTCCTATCAAATCTTCATATTACCTTGTTTTGCTTATTGATATAATTAAAAAAAATTTAAAACAGAATCGTAAATTTATTAACTTTGTATTTCAATAATTTATGTTAAAAATGTTGATAGTGCAAATGAGAAATAATAAAAATAAATAAATACCCCCTCAAGCAGCTGCTTGTCACAGAGGTCGACAGGAGCCTGTCAGTTTATATGCCACAGTAGAAGATCTGAGATGATGGCAGGACCTCAGCAGAAAAACGACACAAACAGCCATGCCTTACCCGGGGCTCGAACCCAGGTCCCTTAGATCAGTAGCCAAGCGCGCTAACCACTCGGCCATAGTATTACTTATTTACATAATCTTGTTGTTGTGTTTGAGCCATGGACATCTGCCAATGCAATATTTCTAAGGGATGGGGGGGGGGGGCAAAAAATTATATATTCCATGGAAGGTGTAGACAGACTTCATCTCTGCCTGTCTGGGCTGGGTTGTTTTCTGACGATGTGCGAGAGCGTTTACAGAAGGGTACCTGTCCCTATCTCGTCAGGATGAATAACTCAGGTGGCCGAATACTTTTTCACATATATACATTATTTGTTTACACTTTAACTATATACATACAGTGACTGCCCACCCAGTAGTCACTGGGCGAATGCAACGCAGGCTATAATGAGCCTCAGTGGTCCCACCACTAGATGGAGAACAAAGCTTAAAAACGAGCTGCAGACTATCTGGATAATCTTGAGGTCCGCACGCATGTCATAGTTCGAACCACCCTGCTGGATGAGGTCACATGTCCTTCAGAAACATTAGGGTGTCACGGCCAATAGGGAACGGACACAGTCGCAGTGCCAGGCTGACTCTTGTCACCTTTCTTTGTCTGGCTCCCCAAAGTGGATCCGCCGCCTCGCTAGGTGGGAAGGCACTGCCGCCGAAATGGCGATTTTGGCTTTCACTCCTGCCCTAGCTGCCGAGTCCCTACAGAAGGGTTCATACTTTGACATATTTTTAATGTCTGTCAGCTTCAGTGGTGAAATGGGAATTGCAGTACTTTTATTTCCCTGGGATTAGGATCTAAATTTCTTTGAAAGGACTAAGGTAAAAACGGAGCTTATCCAATCTATTGCTTTCGGCATTTTTGCGGTCGGTCGGTTTGTGGATTTGACAAAAATGACCCCTCCCCCATGCCCTTTTTTCCCCCTTAAAAAGGGGGGGACAATGTGAAAATGATCGTTCTTTTATATCTCCTGAATGAGAGTGTGGAAAGTAACAAGCTATGTGTCGAATGAAAGCTTGTGACACAGGGAGTGTCATAGGCTATGAAAAATTGACCACTCTGCTTTCTTCCCCCCCCCCCTCTAAAAACTGGAAATCTAAGTCATTCTGCTCTATCATCGGAATATGAGAATTTTGCCAAGAGCTCTCGATTTTTCCAACTCCTTAATTTCACAAAACCAATCCCAATTTTCACATCTCGTCTGTACTTTGCCAAGTTGCATCGATTTTACCACTTCTTAATTTCGCAAAAACAGTCCCAATTTTTACAATGCCCGCATTTTACCAAGTGGATTCAAATTTTGCCAACTCGCCACAATTTTACAGAAAGAATTCCAATTTTTACATCTCGCCTGAGTTTTGCAAAATCACTTAGAATTTTTGCCAAATTGCCATAATTTTACAGAAAAAAAACCAATTTTTACATCTTGCCTGAATTTTGTCAACTCTCCAAGATTTTACCAAATCACTCTGAAGTTTGCCAAATTGTTCTGATTTTGCCAACTCACCTGTATTTTACTAAGTGGCTTCAAATTTTGCCAACTGCTCTAGATTTTGCCATCTACATTTTCCCAACTGCCCTAGATTTGCCAAGTTGCCTCGATTTTGACAACTATCCTAGGTTTTGCTAACATCTTAATTTTACAAAAAAAAAAAGATTACAAATTTTCACGACTCGCCTAGATTTTACGAAGTCTCTTCAAATTTTGCCAACTTTGAGTTACTTTGGGGGGGGGGGGGAGCTCCCTACCATAGCTACGCCCGTGCATGAACCTACATTATTTTTTTAAAAGATGGGGGGGGGGCTCTTAGAAGCAGCTTGTGAGGCTAAGCTTTAACTAATTTTTTTCAAGATTAATTTCAATAATAGAAGTAACGCTAAGAACACATGAGTAATTCTGTTGTGAATTCTATAGCCATCGCATGAAAGTCAATCGTGTCCTTAGATTCGTGCAGAAACTTCTTAAACCATTCCCGTTATATTTAGTATACATATAATCTGATGATCACAGGTTCATTTATTTCACTTCATTGTACATTTTAGGGGTAAACTTCCTTTGGCAGAGCAGTACGCTAAGCCTCAGAATATCTAACTCAGTAGAACAAGTTAGTACTTCCCCCAGTACGGGGGAGAAACGAACGAGCCACAAGGGCTGACCTTGACCCTGGAGGGTCGATAGATCTCCAGGCAGTCGAGAAGCAGGCTGTTGCGAAACCCAAAAATTTCAACTCTGCTATCATTGAGATTTGCCCACTACCCCCACCTTGGTGGCACGGGTGGCTCAGTCGGTAGCGCGTCAGGCTCGTAATCTGTAGTTCTCAGGTTCGAGTCCCACTTGGGTCAGTGTTGAGATATATCTCCGCAAAATTCCTCGCCCTGCCCACTGTCAGTAGGGGACACCGATGGGCTTGGAAAGGCCGCCGTCTGCCGGATGGGACGTTAAGCCGTGGCCCCATGTGCGGGAGAGCCATACCCTGTGCACGTTAAAGAAAACACTGGATGGCCTTGACGGGAGGTTACCATCTGCCTCCTAACAGTGGGTCCCTTCCCCCAACCTTCTCTGAGCCTTCGAGGTCCTTGTGACTTGGCCATTTAGCCCATGGTGTGCAAAAAAGTGCCGTTCAGAGGTAAAACAACCCAATCCCCAGCTTGTCTTCAGTGGGAAAAGAGACAATAAGCTTAGAAAAGCTCCCAATACTCTGAATTTTTTTTTTTCAGTTTTACATTTGGAAAATTTAGCTCCACATTTTACAGTATTTTGCTCTTTTCCCAAAAGGAGAATGTTAATGAAAGGGAAGAATTGTTTTCGATTTAGCTCTTTTAGGGTAGGCACTCACTGGGCAACTATTTATTCACATTACAGCCACTGAAAATATTCTCTGTGAGTCAACTCACTCTAGCGAGCAACAGCTGCATCGATACCCGGAATGTCACTCAAGATTTGAAGAGAGAGATTTCCAGATGCCTTCAAATGCCTTGAATGTCACTATGTGCGCAACACTTCATCCTTTGTTTAAGAGAGTTGTGATTGCTTAAGAGAATTGGTAACTGCTTCCGATGTGCACGCAGCTAGAGAAACGAGATTCCGACAGGCAAGTGGACAATGTAGCAGAAGGAATGGAAATTTATCTTTGCGGTGCCATTAGTCTTGCTGACTAGTGAGCATGCCTACCTTTACTAAAAGTGCAGCTCTGTCCTCCCTAATCTGCATTTGCTTGTGGGCTCAACTGCACAGTCAGATGAAATCTATAAACGTAGACACTCACTGGTTAGCCGCGGCCACGTACTGCAAACATTACAGCCACGGAAAATATTCACCTCCACCACATTCTCTATGAGTCAATGCACACTGGCAAACGGATGCATCGACACCCGGAATGTCACCCACAGTTGAAAGGAGATAAATCATCATTAAGTTGAGTGAGAAAGTAGCAGAAGGAACGGCAATTTGCACAGGCAGTGCCCCGAGTCCGTTGTTGACCGGTGAACGCCTATCTTAAGATTCGATCTAACCATTTCCAGACCAAACACATGGTATAGTCCACATTTAACATTTAAATTCTTTTACAGAGTTGAAGGGCGTAGAATGTTTCTAAATGGATGTTATTGGACCTATTCCCAACTGCCCTGACTCTTGCCAATTAAACACTAATAGGATTGCTTAGAATCAGATACTTCAGAGTTAAGGTGATATTACAGATTGGACAACTCTAATCTGTGGACCATGATTAACATCGCATCTGGAATGGGTCGCATGGGTGTCTATTGTTCCTGGATTGAACTAATGGGTTCATAAACGATTAAAAAATTTTCTTTCACTATAGGTAAGTTGACAGCTGGATTACTGCTCTGATCTTTTGACTGGCTGATCAAAGAACCTCTTTGGCTTCAGCACTGTTACTATTCTTATCTCTGCATTTGCTGCTTCAAAAGTTTCGTGACTAGTTTTATCTTAAAAATTTTTGATACCTCCTTAATATTTGCATAGTCAGAAGTATTTAGCGAAATATTCCCTAGGAATTTGAAATTGTGAAATCGTATAAAAGTGACTGGCGGCTGATCACCAAAGAAACGTGTTTGGATTGTTTTACAGCCAGCTACATAAAAGTACACGGATACTAATAGTCGTTTATTAATCATTGAATGACGTTTGCGTACTGTTATTAATTATTAGCCATTAGGTTAACTTTCGTTAATGTAAAAAATTACGGATGTTGTTAAGATGGATGTGGCAAGCGACAGTTCTCGTGCAACCTACGAATCGGTCGCTGCCGATGATCCAAGCACTTCAAAAAATCTCCAAAGAAGGTATGGAATAACATTTGTTTCTATTCCCTGGGTGATACTAATTTTCCCAATATATTGATTGATCAGTGGATAATGCCTGCTTATTGATTATTAGCAATTAATATCGAATCAAAAAAATTACGAATGCTATTGAGTTTTTCATGCTGCCACTGCCGACGATCCAAGCACTTTCTCAAAAATCACTGGAGAAAGGAGCTCACTATTTGTTGCTCTTTGTCTATTGTAATGTTAACATTTGCAATATATAAATTGATTTATCAGTATCATTGGATGATGCCTACGAATTTTATATTATTACGGAGGGCGTTCAAAAAGTTATTGACACGTTTGTGGATTTGTACTCGTTCCTCTGAACTTAACGAGCTACAACTTGTTCGAAAGCATGTCTAAACTTATCATTACGTGTTAAAAAACAAATGAGTATCATCATTTCTCTCTTTGCTAGTGATGCATAAAGTTCTGTCTGCAAAATCTGCATTGTTTGTATGAAGTCTACTAAAGATGGGAAAAGATTTTGCATTTTCAGAAGAATGCAGCTTGGGGACGACGCGAAAAAAGTTCATGCCGATTTATCACAAGTATATAGAGATGGCTTAGTCAGTAGCGCACCAGACTCGTAATTTGCAGTTCTTGTGTTTGAGTCCCAGCTGGGTCAGTGTTGAGATTTATCTCCACAAAATTCCCTGCTCTGTGCACGTTAAAGAACATGCTCGATGTCCTTGACGTGAGGCTACCATCTGTCTCCCAACAGTTGTTCCAGTGGGTCCCCTCCCCCAACCTTCTCTGAGCCGCAGGATTTTTGTGACCTGACCATTTAGCCCATTGTGTGCAAAATAGTGCCTTTCGGAGGTAAAAACAACCCAACCCCATCGTTTTTTTTTTTTTTTTTGAGGTCTTTAAAAAGTTCCTTGAAATTTCGTGAAATATGCACAAGTTAATAATTTTTTGCTCCATTACATTTACTAGCATTCTCAAAGGGAGAGTGCATGTCCCCCTCCTCCCTAAATCTGGCCCTGCCTGACTGAGCCGAATATGAAAGTTGAACCATCAGTTGAGCCCACATTGAAGTCTGCTGAATACCAAACATTTTATACACACAATTTTTTCTTAATTATTTAATGAAATATCATCCTCAAGCAGCCATGGGCTACAGAGGTCCAACCAGACCATGCAATTTATTTCTCCAAGAAAGTCTATCCTGAGCTACATCTACTGCATCTGGCCACTGCACACCAATTCTAACAAGGTCCTGTTTGACATTGTCTGCCCACCGCATCCTAGGTCTCCCCTTCTTCTGAGGCTTTTAGGCACACTGTTCATAACCCTATTCGCCAATCTATAATTATCCATACGGGCAACATGGCCAAACCAGCGGAGTCTCTCTCTGCACAATATGCTGCTTAAAGGAGGTTGCTGACTCCTTTGCCTAACCTCATCATTAGTTACAAAGTTAAACCACCTAATACCCAAGACACTATGTAAGCATCTAGAATCAAAAGCATCTAGTTTCCTGTTATCTTGTTTACACAGCATCCAAGTTTCACTACCATAACTAAACCTAGAAAGAACCAAACTATTATACAGTCTAATTTTAGTCTTTAGGTGTATACGCCTATTTCTCCACACTCTCCATAGATTCTTAAAAGTCACGGCAGCAATCCCTATTCGTCTGTTAATCTCATGCTGCACATCACCATTATCTGTTACATAGCTCCCAAGATAATTAAACTGTGACACCTGCTCAAGACTGCAAGCATTCAGATGAACTGAATCACAACCTGCCTGACCAATTTTCATCACTTTAGTTTTCTCTCTATAACCAAACCTACTCTACTACCAGTCTCATTAACAGCTCGAATGCAAAAGTTAATCTCATCAACATCATTTGCCAAAAGGGCTAAATCATCAGCATTATCTAAATCAGAAATTTTAGTATCTCCAGCCCATTTAAGGCCAAAATCTTTCCCTTGAAGTGAATTTCGCATAACATAATCAATAACCAAACTAAAGAGAAAAGGAGACAAAATGCACCCTTGTCGAACACCAGAAGTAATGCTAAACCAATTGCTACAAGACTTACCAACTCTCACATACGACTCAGTGTTATTATAGAGAGCTTTCATTATGTTAACTAACTTGTCAGGTATATCATATGATCTCACAATCAACCACAAATTATGATGATCAACAGAGTCAAAAGCTTTTTTGAAATCAACAAAGCTAGCAACCAAAGGTTTCTGAAACTCTAAACATTTCTCAAGAATCTGCCTAAGTGAAAATATCTGATCCACACATCCCCTACCACTTCTGAATCCACATTGCTCATCACGCAATTGCCTGTCAACCAGATTCTTAATTCTATTAAGCACAATCATGGAAAGAACTTTACCTGGAACAGAGAGTAGGCTGATACCCTTATAGTTATCGCAAGAACTGCGATCACCTTTTTTGAAAATAGGGATGATAATAATAGCTCTGGTAAAATCTTTAGGAACCATGCCGTTATCATAAAAGATATTCAAAATTTCAGTCATCCAAGTGGTATCTGAAACATTCCCAGCTCTAAGCATTTCCGTAGTAATTTCATCTACCCCTTGGGATTTATTGAAGTTTAAGTTTAGAAATAGCCAAAATAACTTCAGGTTGTGTTATAGGGCCAACATTAAAGCCGCCAATGCATCTATCATCATTACAAACAATGGGAGTAGAACTAACCACATTGTTTAGAACATCACTGAAATGCTCAGCCCACCTATCCATGACAGAATCTTCCCGTTCTTATAACCTTACCTTGTTTATCATTCAATCCCTGTATACCTGTCCGTTTTCTACCACACTAAATATTAACTCTCTGGTACATTTCTCTGCTGTTGTGCTGTCTAACTGCTTCCTGGGCTTTGTCAGCCAAACCATCAAGCCAAAGATTCTTATCAGCAGCTAACTGATCCTTTACAAGTTTATTAAGGTCTCTGTAATGCTTTCTATTAGGACTAGTAGGGTATTGATTAAGGGCATTCCTGCAGTTCTTTCTTTCCGAAATAAGCTCAAGTGCCTTATCACTCAGATAATTTTGCCTCTTCTGCTCCTTTTTTCCTAAAAGAGTACTGTTAGTGTCCAAAAAAGCCTGTTTAAAATGATCCCATTCTTCCTCAACTTCAGTAGTAAGCATACCATGACTGTCATAATGACTAAGTAACCTATCATGGTAAGCTTTGGCTATAACTGGGTCTTTCAGAGCTTCAGTATTAAAAGTAAATTTTTTAACCCTATAGCACAACACTTTTTAAGTTTAAGTTGCAAGACACTTTTAACAAGGTAATGGTCAGATCCAATTTCAGCTCCCCTATATGCCCTGGTATTTCTAACAGAACTAGCCCATTTGCTGTTAATTAATATATAATCAATCATATTCTTATGCAGCCCATCGGGTGAAACCCATGTGTACTTATGTATGTCGCGGTGTTTGTAATATGTGTTAGTTATTCTGAAACCATTGAGTTTACTTACCTGTAGGAGACGTTGCCCATTCCCATTGCTGCTACCAATACCAAAAGGGCCTATTACTCCTCCCCACAGGTCAGAGTCAGAACCAAATGTCGCATTGAAATCACCTATTACAAGGGTAATATCTCCTTGACAGAATTCAAAATATCCTGAAGTTGTCCGTAAAACCTATCCTTCCATCCTCATCAGAATCCTCAGTGGGGGCATAACAGCAGATAACATTCAAGACTTTAACGCTTGTCTGAAATTTTGCTGTAAGAAACCTTTCATTAATGGAGTAATCAGTTGCACCATGGCATTTATCCAAAAGTAGGTGAGTGATGACGCCATTGTCTACTAACTTTCTATAAGTAGAGTGTTGGAACCATAGTATATATGGATTAAAGGGGAACTAGATAGCTTACGACCAGTAATTCTCTTGGGCCAAAGATTTTAAAAGCGTGAGCGCCACCAAAATGGTAATCTGTCAGTCTGACTTAATTTGAACTTAAAAAAACAATTTTTTAGTCTTTATCTCGTTTTCAAAGAAAACGAGATAAAACCTAAAAAGCTTTGTCGTCTGTTTGTCTGTCCGTCTGTAGACATCGAACTTTTTTGTTTACAGAGATAAATTAAAAATTCTTTTTTTGTTGGATAGGTATTGATACTTTCCGAATCTCTCTAAAGCTGTAATTACGCCCTTTGGCGGTGGAAAAAGTTGAAATTCCAAAATTTCAAACGAATTTTGCAAACGATGTATTTATCTTTTTAATTTTAGCAAATTAATTGTTTGTTTTTAGAGATAAATGAAAAATTCTTCTTGGGTGAGATAGAAATTGATAAAATATTATGATTCATGCTCTTTAAATATTTCAAAAACTAAAATTGCGCCCTCTAACGGTGGAAATATTTGCAAATTCAAAAGTTTCAAACAAATATTTCAAACTACGTATTTATGTTAGAAATTTTAAATTTTGATGGTGGAATGTGAACGCATAATATAATAATAAGGAATCGATAAAATATTATGATTCGCATTTTCGGAATCTTTCGAACACTATAATTGCACCCTCTAACGGTGGAAAAGATTGGAAATTCCAGAATTTCAAAAGAATATTGCAACGATGTATTAATGATAGAAATGTAAAATTTTGGTGGTGGAATTTGAACGTCATGAAGTTTCCATTGGAGACAATGAAAATTATAATTAAAAACTCTTTTTCAATTTGATTGGCACTAATGAAATATTATAATTCGCATTTTTCAAATACTTAGTAGTTTTAAAATGTATATCTTTACAGATCACTGAAATGATGAAAGGGCACAGCAATTATCAGGTTTTAAACAAATAATATATATAGAAAAGGAATTTGGAAAATTAATGGTAGTTTTTGAGAGATATTCCACTGACAGCTGGAACCCTCTTTTCTGAGAGGTGTGGGAAATGCAAATTTTTAGATTTAAGAATTCAAAGACGAATACTTTTATGTTTTATAATTACTAATGAAATACTATTTGCATTTTTCCTATCATCCGCTAGCTGAGATTAAAACTTTTAAAGAATGAAACAGTAGGTAAAGGAAAAACTTCTTTTTCTTTGTAAACGAGATTCTGATATGCGCCAGAGGCGATATTCGTCCTTCTAGTTAAATATAAATTAAAAAATTGTTTTTTGGTTTGGATAGGTATTGATGAAATATTACAAATCGCACTTTCTCAGTTTCCCAAAAGTTTAAATTGCTCCCTCTAGCTGTGGAAAAATTAAAAATTTGCAATGTTTTAAACAAATATTGAACGCGGTGTATTTATATTGCAAATATGAAATTTTGATGGTAGAATGTGAAGATTACGAGGTTTGTATTTGCAACAATAAGTTGCCATCTTACACCCAGAGAGGTTGGAAAAGTAACTGTTTGTTTTTAAGAGATAATTAAAAAATGCTTATTTGGTCGGATTGGTACTAATGAAATAGTATTATAATTCTCATTTTTCAAATCATGTGATTTAATTTACATCGTTAGAGATTACTAAATACGACAGATGCGAAGCATTTAGCGAATATTGCAAGTCATCTGTTTATGGTAGTAGAATATTAACTGACAGCAACAATCTGCTACCCTTTTCTCAGAGGGGTGAGAAAAAAGCTGCTTTTTAAATTTTAGGAATAAAAGACAAACACTTTTTATGTTTTATAAGTAGAAATAAAATATTACAATTTGCATTTCCCGAATCATCCATTGGTTCGTAATTAAAACTTTTAAAATGTGCAAAAGTAGATGAACGAAACATTTAATTCTCTTTGAAAACGAGATTCCCATATTCGCCAGAGGCGTTATGTGTTCTTTTAGTTACATTTAAAAATTGGGCTAAAAGTAAGAGCAGAATATTTAGAGATCACTTGAACTGAAACTGCTCCTTCACGATTATTAAGAAGTTTTGTATATGTTGATAAAGATGTGAAAATATTGCATGATTAATAGTAATTATCATGCAATAAATTTCAATTGTTCAAATTAGCATATTAATCAAACTTCATGTTAACTTATGCAAGTTAGAAGAAAAGTAATTTAGGTTGAGGAATTATTTCCTACCATGTGTTTAATATATAACATTATTGGTGCTCAAAATTAAAGGATAATCGACAAAAATGTATGTAGCTGCCGATATAGGTAAAAGAATACACTGAAAATGTGCGAACATGGAAAATACGCTACGTGGAAAACTATCCCGTATTTACAGTTGCTACACATAAGCCGGAATATGCAAATTAGGAATGCGTTAAAAAGACGCTCGAGTCTACTCGCAGCTTGTAACTGTTCTAGGCAACTCTTGCTTTCACTTCAGTGGCACATCGAGCCGAAGATATCGTATGGATGATTATCAGCGGTGGAGAGTGATTGGAAGGATGGAAGCAGGTAAGTCCCAGATGGAAGTTTCCAGAGCATTGAATGTTCCACAAAATGTCATGTAAAGATTTTGGAACAGTCTCAACAGACAAGAGATGTTCATCGTCTACAGGACAAGACCGTCCCAGAGTCACAACTACTGCAGACGATCGCTATATGAGTCTATATGAGTCGCTAGACAAAACAGAGTGATGACCGATAGGTAACTGTCTTTGGAACTTGCAGCAGTTACAGGAAGGAGAGTTTCAAGGCATACTGTTTACAGCGGACTTTGTAAGCAATGCCTTTATGCCAGGAGACCTGTTATTTGTGTCCGTCTAACCAAATTTCATTGTATTCTCTTAAAAATATTTCAAGTTATGTACGAATTTATACATTCTCCTTTAATTTTGAGCACTAGTGTATTAAAACAAATATAACTTTAAAAATATACTGTTAAAATATCATTAGCGCTATTTTTTCACCCATTAATGACATGAGAGAGAGAGATAGTTGTTACCTATACAGGGTGAATCTGAAAAAGTGGGCAAAACTTTACGGGGTGGTAGAATGCAGCTATACGAGCAATATTCGTCATAGAATGTATGGTCGGAACGCAAGCGGTGAGAAGTTAAAAGGTAGTTTTCCACTGTCACATTTAAAGAATGAACACAAGAAGGAGAGGAGATACTTCAGAAAACATTTTATTAACAGGAGCGTACACAAAGCAGCACCGTACACAAAGTGCATATCCGCCATTTCGTGGTTAGTATAACCAGCCATCCTCTCGGTAATCCACGGTAGAAATGCCGTTGGGTGCGAGGACCGACCCTTTTATACCATTTCCAACGCCACCTAGCGGCTCGCCGTTTGCGTTCAACCCATACTTTCTATGACGAATATTGCTCGTATAGCTGCATTCTACCACCCCGTAAAGTTTTGCCCACTTTTTCAGATTCACCCTGTATATCGCTTAGGGTGCATATATTTTTAGAATATGGTTGTTTTATCTCTAAGTTGCAATTTTGTACACATAATGAACAAAATGGCAAGGTTATGAGTACTTCAATGACAAAGAGAGTAAGAAAAATATATCCACTGGAGAGCTGATGGGAGACAAATGGACAAAAACCATCAAGGTCAACCACGGCGTTCTTTAAACTTCACCAATTATGGCTCTGTTGCACAGTAGGCTACAGTGTAATGTCCCTTTTATTGGAGAGTGGCTCTTTTGAAGTTCAGCAGTGTCCCATTTCTCGATGCAACCCAGTCGAGTATGAAATCTGGAAGCATCAGAATAATACTCGGGTACTTCTATGATAAATCCATGCTCTATATTTTTGGGGATCTTACAAACTGTTTAATTAAAAACAATAATTTTGCAGAATTTACTTTATTTCAAAAGCTGTTGAAAACTGTGTTTTCAGATAAATAGATCTAAATTAATGCAGTTTTCCAATTCTTGTGTACTAAATTTAGAGTCTGAATATTTAATTGAAATGGTGAAGCGTCATATAGGTCAGGGGCGTGCGGTAGATTTTCTCATTATGATGCAAGTCTTCGAAATGCCGCCCCTTAAATGTTTTTTCTTTAAAATAACCTTCGATTGTGATTTAAAAAAAAAAAACTGCACAAAATGTACGAATACTATTTTTAATTTGAAAATATAAACTACTTTAAAATAATGATATCAACTACAACAATCTACTACAGTTTTACCCTTCTAACTTTAACTTTAGCAAATTCGTTAATTAGGGATTGTAGTCTAGAGTGGCAGCTAATGTAGATTCAATAGAAATTAATGACAGATTTCTAAGTTTTGTTTGGCTTATTGAACTTCTTAAGTAGTGTTTTATTAATTTTAATTTGGAAAAACTTCTTTCCCCACTAGCTACAGAGACAGGGAGTGTTAATAAAATTCTCAGAGCTACAACGGTATTCGGATACAAAGTAAGTTATTTTGGCACAAAATCTGGGGTACAATCGGCGATTATCGAAAAATATTTAGCGATTTTTGTTATTTCGACAATTTTGCTTAAAATTACATTTCTCATCAAATTTATCAATTCCTCTTGTACATTATTGCTTATTCTACATTATTACAGGCCATTTATCAGACTCGCGTTGAACTTTCCTGATATGTTCTTCCATAACTGGATCAAACTCAGAAAGCAATTCTACCAACTTTAGGAAGTTTCCGTTATTAGGCTGAAACAAATGTTCAGTTGTTCCACGAAAAGCTAAGCATTGTGAGGCCAGTAGTCTAATTATTGACATAATTCTTTTTAGAACTCCTCTCCAATGCTGAATTTCCATATCCATAATTCGTTGATATTCAGCGTCAACAGTTTTTTTCTGCTTTAATCGAATGTCCAATTCTTTTCATGCTCTAAAAGCATTTCTGTGATTTACAGACTTTTCGTGCATTGTGAGGGCACTTATAAGATTTCCCCAGTCAGAATAACCTTTTTTGGGCCAGTCATTAATAACAGACGAATTATCAAATAATATACAACAAAAGCAAAAAACGGCATCATTTGTAACAGAATAAATCAACCAACTTCTCTCAACTACTTCACAATTGCTCAACACTTTCAAATTATGCGAGGGCGAAAATCTACGCCTTCCTTTATTATGCGAGGGCGAAAATCTACGCCTTCCTTTATTAATAGGAAACTCGAATTCTTTAATTTCATGTGGATCCCTCTCAACCAGTATTTGACGAGTTTCAGATGACATGCAGAAAGCATTCCATAATGCAGGATCAGAAGGAATTTCGTTTAATATCTGCTGACTGCCACTGCTACTGCTACCTGGCTCTTGATGAACTTCTGATGGTGTTATTTTTTGGCTCTCTTGAACAACTTCTTCTGGAAGTGATTGGGGCGACACTGAGTTTTTATTTGCCAAATCCAAAGCAGTCGCTGTTGATGTGGATGTGGACGACTCATCTAAACAGGACTTTTGTACTAAGAATTCCTTCATAACATAGCTTAGCTTTCTTCCTTGTTCCTCTTTCTTTAAGCGTTTCTTTTTATATTGACTTCCAGACAATTTTTTCGTTCTCTGTTCCATTCTGTAATAAAAATATTAAATAAAAATTCACAGTCCTTCGCAAAGATGCAACCCGGGGGGAGGGGGGGTCATTGAAAATGATTAATCATGCTTGATGATTATCATGCTATTAAAATAGGGTTGATAAAATAACGATAGAAATGAATTGCAAAGCTAGTAAGATTTGTAGGTAACAGAACATAAAAAATAGATAACGAATATCTGTCAAATTGACAGCTAGCAGCCGTTTTGACATATGCCTTTCTTTAACTTGTTATTGTATTGTCTCCACCTCAACGTATATGAATTTGGTAAAAATAGAGCAATAAATAACGAACGCAAAAGTAGGCAAATGCAAATATTTCCTAAGCAACTCTCTCTCTGTCACACACAGAACGCAAAAGTAGCCCAATAGTACCTAAATAACTCTCTATCTATCACACAGAGGCACACGTTCCGCACCTGAGATATACCCTGTCCATGCAAATGCTACTTTTTAATTCGAGTCCCTATTGTCATAACATAATCATTTTCAATGATAATAAGTAACTACAATTGCTTTAAAAACAATAATTCTCTTACCTGATCTACTTTATAAACACAAAAACTGAATTAGCATAAATGCACAAATATTATACTGATACAGATATATCATATATCTGATTTACTGATTTAAATACAGCACAGCCACTTGCCACTTCTCATGACAAACTAACATTAAAATCAAATATTGTCAATAATTGTAAGCTCGAAGCAGAACTATCAACACAACACGTGCAATTGTCTTTTGTGATAATTGCCGCCTCAGCTTTTAGGAGCGGCCGCGCGGAATATTACAAACAAAAATAATAGCTTCGCGCTCTCAGATCATGTCTTTCGGCGAGCGCTCGCCAACGATGCACCTGCACCAGAAACCGAGATCAAAGGGTACCGAAAGCGCTTAGGCAGAGGCGTACGATAAATCATAAATCGTATACATCAATATCGGAATAACATAGACCAATATAGAAAAGTGTTGCGTAAACATTTTTAATTATTTAACGGTTCAAATTGTATTTTGATTTCGCTGCTTATGCCGCCCCCTTACGGTGCCGCCTGATGCGGCCGCCTCTCTGTATCATAGCACGGCACGGCTATGCCCTCACACAAATTCAAACGACCGATATCTCTACTTCATAATCAGGATTAAGAAAGGGATCGATGGCAGATGGCGCCACTAGTACTGACCCAGCTGGAGTCTTGTCTTTAAACTTATCGCTCGAGTCTTTAACTTATTCCTTACTTGTTACTTACCTTTCTCTTACTTCTCCCCTTCCCCCTTTCGCCACCCCCCACTCTTTTCAACTCATATTACTGTTCTACCGTCATTTATTCACACATTTCAATCATTTGGCTACTGGCGTTAGCTAAGATTAAGCACGTATAGGCCCCAGTCTGGGACTGCTGCTGTCACTGTATGATCTTTGATCTTTGGGAGAACTGTGACTGCTATCTCAGAAATGGCAAAAGAGGTCTGGGTTGGAATCCTTTTCTACGTATATCCCCGACATGCCTCTTTGAAAATAAATGTCTGGTTTTTTTTTCCATTATATGTAGGAAATTAGATTCGGACTGACTATATTGTTATCTTTTTTCATGATATATTTTATGTTTAAATATAAATTTGGTCGATGGGCCTTATTATTGTTATTATTATAGGATGTGGTACATATTAATTTGCTTGAGAAAATTAAATAGCATGTTCCAAATAACAAATTTCTTCTTCCGTAGTGGATAATTGAGTACGTTTACTATGTTAGATTCTGTGATTCCTAATATATCTATTTTTGCTATGAATTCAGCCCTTTCAGTTTGGTATTTTTTGCATTCCATAATTAAGTATTTTCTATTACATTTTTAATAGTGAAGAGGAATTGTTTTTGTTATCCGATGGATTTTTTTTCCCAACCTTACATTTTTTTATTTCTAGCGTTCCTGTCTGGTAGTTCTTATCAGGGAACTTATCTAGCTCTGAGAGAAGAGAGCGGTTTATAGGAAAATTTTCAACGCATGCACAGTGAGGAACCGAACTTCGATACGCCAGATTACAATCCTGCTGCACTGGGCCTTAGTGGTGGTGGTGATGGGGGGGGGGGGGGAGTATTTTCCCGACCTCGAGTTCGTTTACTTCTAGAGTATCTCAACTCATTTCCTGTCTGATAGCGCGGACGTTCATGAGTCTCAAGCCTGGAGGCGGCCATTTAGAGGCATTTGAAGGATTTTGTAGTTAAACGTGTCATTTCTGTACAACAAAATCCTTTGTTTGCCCCTACATATGCCTTCATATGGAGGACTAAATGTGTCAGGGGTCTGCCTTCCCAGAAAAAAAATTGGCTGGCTGTTGGAATTAAAAAATAAAACACCTTCCCTGATTGGCCAATGACAGAAATCCAAGAGATGAATCCAAGAGGAGCCACAAGGGCTGTTGCAATAGCAAGTGTTCAAGAAACACTATTAGAGGATAAAAGAGTGGTCCTCAGAGACCATTAACTTTGGTCTCTTTTATTGGTTCATGACCAATGGATCGTAGTTGATCAGCGAGCTTATGATCTCATATGGATGATCACCCACTGTATCAAAAAGTTCTTCGCAAGCTTCTTGATATGAGTATATATGTGGTCAGTGTCCAGATCTCTGTGGATATGTTTGTTTTTGACAAACCATGGAGCACTGACCACTGATCTGAGGACCTTATTTTGAAAGCTTTGGAGCTTTCTGATGTTCGTGTCTGTAGTATTACCCCACACAGGTGAGGCATATGTAAGAATAGGTCGCAGAACTGTGTTAGAAAGGAAGAGTTTCTTCTCCGGAGTCAGTTTGAAGCTCCATCTCATCAGTGGACTGAGCTTACATTTGATAATGTTAGCTTTGGATAGCACATGGGCGATGTGAGCATCCCATTTCAATATACAGTGCAATACCTCTCCTAGGTATTGCACAATAGATTTCCACTGAGTTTCAATTCCAAATATTTTAGGACAGTCTGAATCCTTGAGTCTTTTCCGAGAGAAGAGTACTGATTTTCTCTTCTCTGCATTGACCTTTATCTTCTATTTGGAGTACCATCGCTCTACCTTGTCCATCCCAGTTGCAGTCTCTTGATGGCCAGACTGGGGTTGAGGGATGGAGAAAGTAGAGCGATATCGTCAGCATAAAAGGCAGTCATGATGAGATGAAGCTCAGGGAGATCATACATATACAGATTGAATAAAGTAAGGCCCAAAAGGGAGCCTTGTGGGACTCCTGCCTCAATGTTTCTTACTGAAGAGAAACTATCACTTATCTGGATGCTGAAAGTTCTTTCATTAAGGTAGGATTTGGTTATGGTGGTCAAACCCGTTGGGAATTTGGCTTAGATCATTTTAAAAACGAGGCTCTCTTTAGTGACATCGAGAAAGGTGGATGCGACGGTCTCATTCTTGTTAAGCGCCTCAGCCACTTTTTCTACTACTCTGAGTATCTGATGGACAATAGAACGCTTCTGCCTAAAGCCAAATTGCTCTTCCGAAATCAGGTTGTTAAGCTTCATATGTTCTGATATACGGTTTAGGATGATCCTTTCAAAACGTTTCCCCATGCATGGAAGTAGGCTGATGAGCCTGTAGTTCTGTGGGAAGGTTTGGTCTTTCCCAGGTTTAGGAATCATGTTAATTATGGCTTTTTTCCAAATTCCTGGAAAATGCTTGATTCTCAGAAGAGCATTGAAGATAGTGCAGATGCTAACTATGGCTCTAGGAGGAAGTTTTTGAAGCATGGCATTTGTAACGCCATCATATCCATGGGCCTTTCTTGGTTTTAGGTTTTTAATGGCCTCACGAACTTCAAGTGGAGTTGTAAATCTAATGGGCGAGATCACCATCTAGGAGAATCGATTGAGAGTGTTTTCAATCACCTCTGAGATGCTTTCATCTGACAGGTCACAACTATCCTGAAACTGATTTTCCAGTGTATTAGCGAACGCTTCCACCTTATCGTCATTGCTATACACAAGTCCATTCATTCGATGAATGGGGAATAATCAGTTGGAGGTTTTTTCAGAGCCGTTGTCATCCGCCAGATAGATTTGCCTTCAGTTGTCATACAAAGCAATTTTCTGTCCCATGAGTCGTTTCTATAGTCACGAATTTTCTCACGGAGAGTTTTTTAGTTCTTTAAGTAGCTCATGCGTTTCCGGTTTGCGGTGTTTCTGCCATTCTCGTCTGACTTTGTCCTTAAGTGAGATTAACTCCAGGATGTCCTTAGGGAGCTCATTAGGATCCGCTAATCTTGGTTTTGTCTTGCTGGCCAAGACATGGGCATTCCTAATTTTGTCAATAAGGCTGGAGATCTCTCTTTCAATTAGCATAGGGGAGTAAGCAGAGGTACAATTGATACGCTCATTGACTAAGAATCATTTCACCCAAGATCACCTCTCCCAGTTGGTGATCTTGGGTGAAATGAGGGTTTCAGATCCCTCATTATTAATTTTAATGAGTACTGGCTCATGGTCAGAGCTGAGCTCGTGTAGTACTTGAAGTTTGTAAGATGGACAGAAGTGGGCAAAAATAGTGATGTCCAGAATATCTGGCTTATTTAGGGTGTTATAGGAGAAGTAGGTGGGCCCCCTTGGTGGTCCCATCCTTATGACCGCCACTGCCCCCATAACCAAGTACATTTTGTTTCCCTCTGACAAGTCGTTTTGAAGGCTATTCCCCTTCATTATCAGTATTACTGAAGAGGAGATTTTCGGAAGGGCCTTCAGAATTAAACACATTAATTCATGACTAACGAAGTGTTGCAAAATCTAGTTAATAACTGTGGAACAGCGAACATTGAAATCGCAGAAGTATTCAACAAATTCAGAACCATTATTTCTATTGACGTTGAAGAAACGACGCATGGAATCCTTAACAGGGAAAATCCAACTTGCGACAAAGAGGAAATAAATATTCATCAACTCGGACACCTCGTAAAGAAAATCTATAGAAGCATTCCGCCGTTTATATCCCAAATGATATCATCTCAGCAACTCTCACGGTCTGTGGAGCAGTCAAAGGCAATGAACAAACACAAGCAAGAAGAGTTCAAGCACATCATAACAGGGTTGGGTTGTTTTACCTCTGAGCGGCACTTTTTTGCACACCATGGGCTAAATGGCCAGGTCACATGGACCCCGAAGGCTCAGAGAAGGTTGGGGGAGGGGACCCACTGGAACAGCTGTTGGGAGACAGATGGTAGCCTCCCGTCAAGGCCATCCAGCGTGTTCTTTAACGTGCACAGCGTATGAGCTCTCCCGCACACGGGGCCACGGCTCAACGTCCCATCCGACGGACGGCAGCCTTTCCAATCCCATCGGTGTCCCCAACTGACCGTGGGCAGGGCGGGGAATTTTGCGGAGATAAATCTCAACGCTGACCCAGCTGGGACTCGAACCTGGGAACTACAGATTACGAGCCTGGCGCGCTACCGACTGAGCCACCCCCGCCCCATCATAACAGGGACAAGAATAGCTTCCATGATACTGAAACAAGATACAACAAATTATTTCCGAATCAGCGCTTTTACAGCAACTATAAATCAGAATTGATTATTATAGTCTGCAAGCGATGTCGCGTTAGTGAACACTTTGTAATCAATTGTCAACAAAACATCAAAAAGCTATAACAATAATAAACAAAACATCAAAACATTTGAAGACATTACAGAAAAGGGTTATGTTGTTTTACTTCTGAGCGGCACTTTTTCTGTACACAGTGAGCTATATAGCCAGGTCGCAAGGACCACAAGGGATCACAGAAAGTTGGGAGAAGGAAACCCATTGGACAGCAGTTAGTAGACGGAAGCCTCCCGACAAGGCTATCCAGCGAGTTCTTTAAGGTACACAAGGTATGGCTTTGCTGCAAAAGGGCCCTTCTCCCCTGAAAATAAAGAGATGAGTGAATTTTGCAAGGAATCTTTTACACTTCAGCTGTCACTTTTAATTTTCTTCTAACCCAATGTTATAACTGGACCAGGGTCATTCGTAGAGTTGATTACATCAACGAAATGGCGGGTTACAATCGACTGCCTGACGTTCAAGTTGGTTTACATTGTAACTTGTTTTAGAGATTTACCTTAACTGGTATAGTGTTAAGGAAGCTAGCAACTGTTCCATCAAGGCATACTTTGTGTTATCTCTAACTGAGGCAGTGGTCAGCAGTGACCATGGTGTCAATAGGGTAGAAGGCCTGTAAAAGCTAGGAGAAGTTTATAGGATTGTTTTCTGTCCTATGTGTTGCAAATAAAAAGAGTCTACCGAGTTTATGATTTTAATTGACTAGGTGTTTGTATTGTTTGTTTGCATATGGCAAATTTCTTCAATGTAGTGAAGCCACCTAATTTGAAAAAGGGTGAAATGGCTTCGTTTTCTTTTCTTTTGAAAAGAAAAAACGAATTATTTCGCGCTTTTTCATTATTGTTGTCTTTTTAGAAAATAACAAGATTTCTGATTTCGAAAAAAAAAATCATAATTTGCAAAGTAAATAACATTTGTAGTCAAGAAGAAATATTGATCTGTTTGGAAATTTAAAATCTGAAATATTACAGTCTGTAGAAGAAAGCTCTATTTCAATATTTCCAAAAGTGAATGTACTAATTATTTCAGGATTCTGAAGGAGAGGGCTCCCAGAATCGATTCGCTAGACAGTACTATGACTTCTCAAACTTCAACCGTCTTTGGGACGTAACGCATAGAGCGAACGCCTGTAGGAAGGTTATTTCACATCAAACTTTAGTGAAGAACACAATCAGTTCATTTCGGAGGGAGAGATTAAAAGGAAAAGAGAAGTGATAGGAAAAGCCTCCTAAACACACTCTCATATTATTTTATTTTTACATTTCAATAGATGTTAAAACTTTTCATATTAATAAATGGGATATAATACTGCATTTTATAAAAACAATTTCACATCCTCTTCGTTAGTTGGATATACTGTCAAAAGATGGCAGCACATACTTTTCAAGTCAAAAATACACGATTGCTTTGTTACGATCAGAATGAAAAAACGCATATTACTCTAACAATTTTTCAGTGAGTTCTGTACTAAAACACGAATTTTACATAGGTACTCGCTAAAGCACACATTTCTTACCGATGTGCAGTGAACTGCATATGCTAACGATTTTTTTTACCGAACATGCAATGAACCGCAAACTATTATTTGACACCGATGTACAGTATTGAAACGATACCAGGGAAACTGTGCAAAGTCAGCAATTGTGTATTTTTGACATGAAAAGTATGTGCTGCCATCTTTTGACACTATTACCAATTAACCAAGAGGATGTAAAATGTAATTACGACGAAAATGCATATATTACTCTAGCAATGTTTCAGTGAGTTCTCTACTAAAACACGAATTTGACATAAGTACTCGCAAAAGCACACATTCGTTACCGATGTGCAATGAACTGCACATGGTAACGAACTGCAACTTTTTTTTACCGAATATGCAATGAACTGCAACTTTTATTTGACAATATGCTGCACATGTGGGTGCTTTACTACACTGGGCACAAATAAAAGTCATGGCCACATAAATCCAAATCGTTCTGACTCTACGCAGTACCGGGCCCATACCTGCTTCATCTGAATCGTGCTATTGAGCAATTGATTGTTAAAAACCAAAACAGTTTATTCCTGTGGCAGATATTGCCTAATAATGAATAGTTGTGTTTTATAATAAAAGAATGGAGATAATAAACTGTTTGGAAAATAAAATCGAAAACTCACTATTGGACTTACAAATAGCAAGCTTCTCAGTTTGTCCATGATAAGTCTAACATGCTTCGAGTTTCTAAAGAGTTTGGCTCCTTGAATAAAGTGACCAGATTTTAACATTGGTAAAGCGGGACACCATTGACCGGGGGTGTGTGTGTGTGGGGGGGGGGGGGGGGTTGAGTTCTTGATTAAAAATTTGGTCTATATGGAGCAACAAAAATTTTCATAGAACGCAAAAATAGTATTGTAATATATTTTTTTTAATTTCAACATAAGTACAATTTACAAATATAATACATTAAAAAAAATTATGTATAGTATTATTTTATTCTTTGGCATATTTCTCATTTGAGTGAATTTTTTTAGTAGATTGCTGTCGTTGTTTAAAAGGTCATGAAATTTTTCACAAGAATTTGTTAAATTATATTTCACACATAAAATGGCTTTCAAAGTCTCAACACTTAATTGTGATTTTTCTGATGTCCACACTTTATTTACCGTAGAAAAAACGCGTTCAGTCGCAGCATTAGTTCCTGGTAAGGACAGTGCGTATTCCACAATTTTTAGTGCATTATTGTATGGAACATGGTTGAAATATTTCTAACCATTTGTTCTCTATTGTGATTTTTGCTGATGCCCAAGATTTAACCTTTTCCTTATCAATATATTTTTTTAATAATGATACCTCATTAAAAAGATCATTTTCGGAAATATTACTGTATGGTAAATTTTGAGTAATATGATCGAATGATTTTTGCACATCATTCCAATTAAGTTCTTGTTTTAATGTAACCCAATGAAAAGGTTCAATATCATTGTAATGTACCGTCCACTCTTCTAAATAATCTATGCAGTTACTATAGAACTTTTTAACGTGATTCATGATATCTGAACGATTTATTGCACCTTGTTCTTCTAGCTGGCTTATACTATTACGGATAGTTAACGGAAGAAATTTATTTTCTAACCGCTCTTGACACTGAAATTTTAAATTATTAACTTCATTTGCTACTTCGATTACCGAAATTTTGTCACCTTCAATAAGTTTTATAGCATTTTGAAAAAGAGCTGCTTGATTGTGTACAAACTCTAGCCAAATTTTTGAAGATTCTTTTTCAAAAAACTCTTCTAAAATTCTAGGACATTTATCCTGCGATAGAAAGTAGGATTTCAAAGGATCGTATATTTTCAAAATTCTTTCGACAGCTGGCAAAAGAGCTAACCAGCGCGTTTTACTGTATCCAAGTATTTTCTGATATTCGACTTCCGCAGTTTCACAAAATTCTTTAAGCATTTCAACGCGCACAGTGTATATATAGAAATAAGAATATATTTTAATAACAATATTTTCCACATCTACGGGCAACAAGTCAGCAGCTGTTTGAATGGCGTTATGTATTATGTGCGCTGCACAACCAACACCAATAATGTTTTGATTAAGGTTTTTGTTTAATTTATAAAAAATATTATTTGTACCTCTTCTCGCTTTTCCTCCAAAATTTGCGTTCGTGTTGTCTGCACAATATGCAATCATTTTATGTTTTAAATCGTTTTTTTCCAAAATATTAATAATGGAACTGAAAATTATTTCAGAAGTTTCGCCGGGCAAAGAAACGAAATCTAAAATTCTAATTTTTATTCCAGTGTCCGAATCAAAAAATCTAATAATGGTTGGAAATAACTTTATATCCTTATGATTAGATGCGTCAGAATATATGGATATAAAATTAATTTTTTCTAGATTTTTGTTTAATTCTGAAAATGCATATGGGGAAAGCACATTACACACAATTGCCTCGGATTTTGTTCTAGTACAGGCATATTTTTTGTTGACTAACTTTTTGACAACTTGTGATGTACAGTCCATAGATCTGAAGGAATGATTGTGATTAATAGCATGAAAAGACATAAGTCCTTCTGCTAATGCTAATTCCTTTTCTTCGTCTCCATAAGTTGTTTTCCGAAAAAAATCCTGTATTTTGGAGGAAGATGCAGCAGTATTTAAATATCTTTTATGTTTCTGTGTCTCCAAGTGCTTTGAAATATCATTCTTCCCGCCGTGCGAAATAGAAAATTCACCATTACATTTCTCACATTTTACCATGTAATCGCTTTTGGTTTTTTTTAATAAAAGGAAATTCACTTCTTAGATCATCGTTGCATTTGCATCCTCTTTTCTTACTCATTATGTTAAAAATCTAAAAAAAATAATTTAAAATTATATTATAAATTATTATATACATATTGCTTAAAAACACAGTAAGTAGGTACATAATTACATGAACATATTCTATTGTTAGTTTATAAATTAAATTAATTTGATTGTTATAAAGTAACTATATTTTAAAAATTATTTTAATTTTAATCCTATATTTCTTTCTAAATAATAACAATACTAACTTGTATTATTTTTCCTCTGAATTTGCCGTAACGTAAGTCGTAAGTGTCACTTACAAGGCCGGCGCTAGACTTTTTGCCGCCACTATAAAATATAAATAATACGAGTACTGTCTGCTAAATTCAAGAAAATTTATGTATTTATGAAATAAATAAATAAATTACTTACCTAAATTATCTGAATAGCAGATTTGTTGACATCACTTGTTTAACTAGCACGCAGTACGATATGTATCTCTGAGAGACAGTTACAAAATGTTTTCGTCGTTGCCAATACCAAAAAGTGCCATTGTTCAATACCAAAAAGTGCCAAGTCCAAACATGGTGGTCGAATTCTAACAACTGATCAACAATGCGAACTTTGATAAGCAGTTCTTGATAATCAGTTCTCAACAATTATTTATTATTAAAGTTTAACATTATAAAATTAACAAAAATAATATAAAACTCATATCCTGGCGAAATAGCCACATGGCCGCCGAAAACCGTATATTCCCTTCCCGTTCTCCCGCCGTTCCCTAGCTTGTCGTGCATTCTTTCCAAAAAACGGGACTTTTTTAAAACGCCGCGGGACGCGGGACAAATTGTTAAAAATCGGGACTGTCCCGCCAAAAGCGGGACGTCTGGTCACTTTATCCTTGAATCACTGCGCTTGACCTAACTTTTGCATTCTCAGAACTTCAACCGCCGAAAAAACGTAAGTTCCTCAGCGGTTATTTCACACTCCAAACATCTCATTTTAGAAAAAAAGAGAGCTGGAAACGAAAAGAGAAGGAAACAGGAAAGAGATAGGACAGCATTCTTACTTGCATTCTCACATTACAAGAAACTATAAGTAAACTATAAAGAAAAACCAAACACGCCTGCACAAACGTAAAGGAAACAAGCGCTCAAAACTCTGTAGCGATACTCTATACGGGTCAGCCCGATAGAGGGCGCCCTGCACATCGCCACCGTGCCTTGGGAAAGGCAGCAGAGAACAAGCGTCAGTCACGCAGGAGGGGGCGGTGCTCGGCACAGATCCAAGCCAGATCATTGGCCGAGCACCGCCCCTCCCCCCGGCCGGCCGGAGACGAGTGACGAGTGATGCCAGTGACGTCAAACCTCTCCCCCGACTGAGAGGCAAAGTGTGGACTTAGAAAATTCGCGGCTCGCTCGCGCCAACGAACGAGCGCGAGCGAGCCGCGAAAAAGTCACGAGAAAAAGTCCGAAGCCAGCACTAAAAGAACACTAGCAAAAGACACCCTGGGGTCCAATAAAGGGGGAAGTTGAAAGTAATCTGGATCAGGGAGAACAAATTTACATCGTTTATATTTTTGATGTCGGTGTATTTCATAATTGGCAGTATGTTTAATTAATTTATTGGGGATATTTGAGGTGTTGTCAAAAATTTTTTTAGCCATTTCTTGTATGGTATGAAGAATTGAGTTGCAATCAAGATCTCTGTGAATAATTGTGTTGCGGACGAACCAGGGCGCTGCTACAGCTGATCGTAAAATTTTGTTTCGAAGTGATTGGAGTTTTTTGAGATTTGTAGTTGAGCATGCACCCCAGTGGGAGCAGCGTATAATGGAATTGGCCTGATGACTTGCTTGTAGGTTGAAATTTTGTAATGCAAGGAAAGTGAGGATTTTCCACCAATAAGAGGAAAAAGCTTGCATTGTAATGCTCTTGCTTTGTTAATTACATTTGTTATATGAAGGTCCCATTTTAGACGACGGTGATTAGTGATACCTAAGTATTTGGCACAGCTGCTCCACGCTACCTGTTTGTCGAAAAGGTAGAAATTGTCATGGTGGGAATTTCTCTTATGAGCTGTAAGGACTGCAATTCTTTTATCAGGATTGATTTCAATTCTCCTGTCTGTGCACCAGCTTTCAAAAGAAGAAAGCCTCGTTTTCATTCTTTTGACCGCCCACTTCACAGAACTGGAGGAGGAAAGAAAGGCCGTATCATCTGCATACATGGTATTGAGAACTCGATCGGTTTTAGGCACATCAGAGATAAAGATGTTGAACAAAGTCGGCGCTAATATAGCGCCCCGAGGGACTCGTGCATGAATAAGTTTTTTTTTTATTAAGAAATAGAGTTTTGAACTTTAACTTGAAATTTTCTGAGAGATAACTGGCAATAATTTGGATCAATGCAGGTGGGAAGTTGAACTTAATCAGTTTAAAAATCAACCCATTTGTCCAGACTCTGTCAAACGCCTTAGAAATATAAATATAGACTGCGACTCTTGATTCTTTTTTATTACCAGCTTCAGCAATGGACTCTACCACTCTGAGAATTTGATACACCGTAGGGTGATGTTGTCTAAAACCAAATTGCTCAGGAGGTAGAATATTGAGAAGTTCTAATGAAGAATTTAATCTTGTGAGTAATATTTTTTCGAAAAGCTTGCCGAAACAGGGATGTAAGCTAATTGGGTTGTTTTTGGGTTGTTTTACCTCTGAGCGGCACTTTTTTGCACACCATGGGCTAAATGGCCAGGTCACATGGACCCCGAAGGCTCAGAGAAGGTTGGGGGAGGGGACCCACTGGAACAGCTGTTGGGAGACAAATGGTAGCCTCCCGTCAAGGCCATCCAGCGTGTTCTTTAACGTGCACAGGGTATGGCTCTCCCGCACACGGGGCCACGGCTTAACGTCCCATCCGACGGACGGCGGCCTTTCCAAGCCCATCGGTGTCCCCTACTGACCGTGGGCAGGGCGGGGAATTTTGCGGAGATAAATCTCAACGCTGACCCAGCTGGGACCCAAACCTGGGAACTACAGATTACGAGCCTGGCGCGCTACCGACTGAGTCACCCCCGCCCCAGGCTAATTGGACGATAGTTAGTTGGGAAAAAGTGATCTTTGCCAGGTTTTGGAAGCATGGTCACTATAGCATTTTTCCAGTTATGTGGGAAGTATTTGAGACGAAGACAGCTTTTGAATATGTTTAATAGTGCTACTTTGCATTTTTTTTGGAAGTTAATTGATGATGCGATTATTAATGCAATCATCACCAGCCGCTTTTTTGGCTTTGAGGGTTTTAATATTTTCAAGAAGTTTTGATATGCAATGAAGGGCAGCTGATCAGTTTTTAGTTTATTGAGAAATATATTTACAATTAGGTCATCATTAACATATTCACAATTTGGGCGAAATTGAAGGTCTAATGAATCAGAAAATGTGGTTGCCTTATCTTCATCAGTTGTAAGCTAAGCCAGACGTGCCACGAAGTGGGGTGAGGTAGTCGTAGAATTTTTTAAGGAACATATCATTCGCCATAGTGATCCGTTTGGTGTTTTCAGGAAAAGAATTTTGTTTGTCCAATTTTTATTTCTAAATTCTTGTAAAGCTATACGCAGTTCATTTTCCAATTTATTGCAGTGCTCCTTATCTTGTTTGTTTCTACTTCTTTGCTATGTTTTTCTTGCCTTATTTTTTTTCTTTGATTTGTTGTTTAAGATGAGAAGAAAGTTTGTTATAATTAAGATCAATTTCTTTAGTAGTTGTAGTTTTATTCAAAGCATTATGTATATTTTCAGTGAGGCGATTAATATTACAAGAGATATCATATTTAGTGGTAAGGGGTGTGGTTCCAGGAAATGAGGAATGGAGGGTTTGTTGGAAGAGATTCCCGTTTGTTTTGCTTACACTGATGTTTTTTGTTGGTACTAATATCTTGGTTTTGAGTAGAACTGGGCCGTGATCAGAGGACAGTCTATTGTTGACACTGATGTGATATGAAGCCATAAAATTTTTTATAAGGAAGATATCAAGTACATCAGGATGGTGATGGGAACAAGACGAGAAGTGGGTGGGAGATGGGAGTGCATCAGTGACTATAAGATTATTCTGTACATAATTTAAAAGTGTCCTGCCATTGGCATTGTAGGCGTTACTGCCCCAGTTGGTGCGTTTGCAATTTAGGTCTCCAGCGGTAATACAAGGTAGTGAAGTGGTAAAAATTTTATTTAGATCATCGATGTTGATGCTATTCTTGGATGGTTTATAGATGCTGGCAAGTTGGATGGGACCTAACGGGGATTCAGTGATTCGAACAACAGTAGCTTCAATGGAGACAAAGTTTTCAGTAGGTACTAAGGCGTGCTGGATCGAGTTCTTTATCAGTATTGCAGTCCCCCATGGCCCTGAGATACAAGTAGCCATTTCTTAAAAATTTCAAGGTGCTGAACACGAATATGACAATGAAAATGAAAAATTAACTACGATTTCTGAGAAATCCGCAACAGTTTTATATAATAGAGTAATACGTACATATGACATGTATCGGTAAAACTCAGCTTCTACTTCCGACATCACTTTGCCCGTCGCTTGTACAGCTGCTCAGGATCATCTCTATCGAGTGTCCAATAGTAGTCAGCCCACACTGAAGTGAATCAGTTTCCGTGGTATCGTTCTCCATCGTTGCAATGCCCTTTTGAAAACGTTCACCGTGCTCATCACTAACCATGCCGCAGTTGTCGGGGGAAAAAATTTAAGTGGGAATGGAGAAAGTGGATCTTTAAGGACATATTGCAGTCAAGTTTGTGATACAGAGACAACATGTCTTTAACCATTTTCTTATAATTGTCTGCCCTGACATTCCCGAGGAATTTAATTGACACCAAACGAAACGCGTCCTAAGCCATTTTCTCGTCACCCTGAAGCAGGTTGTCCAACATCTGATCTCTGAACATCTCATGGATCTGAGGACCCACAAAAATTCCCTCTTTAATTTTCGCTGAGTGAGGGAATTTGTCATCCAAGTACTTGAAAGCTGATGGAGTCTGGTCCATGGCTTTCACGAAGTTTTTCATCACACCGAGTTTGATGTGTAGGGACGGTAGCAGGATTTTGTGCGCTTCTGCTAGTGCTGGGTGGTTTTTGTGTTCAGCATCTCGAAATTAGTAAGGATTGGCTATTTTCATTTCAAAGACTTTTTGTGTGTTACCCAGTGCTATTAATGAATAAATATTCTTTGCTCGGTTTCATATGCATATCCCGAAGATTTTGCCAATTCGCCATAATTTTGAAGAAATAAATTTCACTTTTTACATCTCACCTTAATTTTGTACAGTCATTCCGAATTTTGCCAACTTCCCTACATTTGACAAAGTTGTCTCAACTTTGCCAACTCGCCATAATTTTAGAAAAATATCTCATTTTTTACATCTCACCTGAATTTTGCCAAATCCCAAAGATTTTGCCAAACTGTTCCGATTTAGCCAACTCACCTGGATTTTGCAAAGTCGCTTCGAATTTTGCCAACTCCGATTTACTCTGGGGGATTAGGGTGTAGCTATCTCCCATAGCTACATTCCTGATCCTTCTTTTAACAATGCCTTCCATCTAATACGTCAATTAAAAACATTTCTTTGACTTGGTAAGTCGTGCATTTTGTTTTTATTTTAACCATGAATAAAAGACATTACGACAACGATGTCACAGAGATGACTGAAGATGAAACGTTGGGAAGTGTATACATTCAGAATGAAAGTGACGTGTCTACATTATGCAAAATATAAATGTGAAATCTAATACTACGAAGTATTATTATCAATAATTGTAGAGGAGAAAAGGAAACAGGCAGAAAAACAACAACAAAAACTAAAAACACCAAAGGATACATGGAAACCACACAGTGAATGGGCCTTAGCTCATAGTACTGACAAAGAATTTGAACACTCCTGGTTATTTTCTCTCTTAGGGAACGCGCTCACTGGGCAGCAACTACCGCACCGCAGACACGTAAGTAGTGAGTTACCCCCGTGCTTTCCCCCCTATGACGTCACTGACCATGCCTCCCTTATTAATATTCATAATTAATAATAATAATTAATAATGAATTAACAATTAATTAATCCCCCTTTTTAAAAAACCCCTTTATTAAAAAAACCCTCCCTACCCCCCTCCCTTTTAATCCGTGGCGCCATCTGGCGACTATGAGGAGTACTATTATCGGAAAAACCCCTATTTTAGCTCTAATTTCCCGATTTTTGACTACCCCATTATTAAAAATTTCTTCCCACGTTATTAAAAAACCCCTTCCTCCCCCCCCTCCTTTTAACCAGTGGCGCCATCTGGCGACTATGAGGAGTACTATTTTCGAAAAAAAAAACTATTTTAGCTCTAATTTCCCGATTTTTGACTCCCCCATTATTAAAAATTTTTCCCCCTTATTAAAAACCCACTCCCCCCTTTTTTTAACCCCTGGCGCCATCTGGTGACTCTGAGTACTATTTTCGGAAAAACCCCTATTTTAATTATAATTTCCCAATTTTTCAGCCAACCCGTCATTAAAGACCCCTGGTTGACCCACCTATATTTTAAGCTCTCCTTCTCGAATAGTCCCGATTTTTCTTTATTTCAGACTCCCTGGTTGACCCACCTATATTTTAAGTCCTCCTTCTCGAATAGTCCCGATTTTTCTTTATTTCAGACCCCCTGGTTGACCCCCTATATTTTAAACCCACTTAATCTCCGAATAAGTCCTATACCAACTAAACTTCGGGTGGCAACGATCGGCTGATGCAAGTCTCAGAATAATTGCATGGGTGGCAACCTCACGCAAAAAGGGATGATGCAAGTCTCTAAATTATTGCAAAACTTTCGATAGCAGTCACTCACAGAAAATCAACTCCCAAATTTGTATTTCCCATTTTTATTCCTTATTAATGAAACGCTCATTAAAACCACCTCCCCTTTATTAAACCCCCTTATCAAAAGTTCACTCTATTAAAACTTCACTGATCGCAAACTCCCATCCTTTTTACAAGTCCACTAAACTTAGAAAATCAACTCCCAAAGTTGTACTACCCATTTTTATTCCTTATTAATTAAACACCCATTAAAACCCCCCTCCCCTTTATTAAACCCCCTTTTCAAAAGTTCACTCTATTAAAACTTCACCAAACTCCTTTGGTGTCCACGTTCATCTGAAATTTGCTAAGTCCCGCTAAACTTTGGGTGACAACCCCTCGCTGGATGGTTGATGCAATCCTTGAACAATGTTCCCGTATTTTGCGAGTTCGGCCTTCACTAGAAGAAGGACTATCCCGCAGTAACTGTTTTAATAGAATGTCCCACAGAAAATACAGAAGAAGCTAACAATTTGAAACGAGACTAGTGGTCATGCAAAATATTTCATCACAGATCTTAACTTGAATACTCATATTTCAGGAGATGTAAGGATTTTTCTTCAACACGTTCGAATATTTTTTTGAGCATGACTGCCTTGCGTTTCCTGTCAGATGTCTCGTAACGAACAAAACGTGTGTGTTTTTTGCTAATACAGAAGAGGACATACAACCGAGAATATTTCAAACTTAGAATAACACAACATCCTGATGCGTTAAGAACGAAGCGGAGGGATACTAACAACTGAACCATGACCTGAAACAATCGAAATCCTGTTGTTTCGCGCAAGGGGGCGAAGGGTGATAAAACGTAATACTCCTGAAAAAATCCTTGTACCATAAAAGGTCCTCTTTTTTGAAACAACTGGATTTCCCTTTTCAGATTATTACATGTTTTAACATCCTTCACCCCCCTTGCGCGAAACAAAAAGGATTTCGATTGTTTCAGGTCATGGTTCAGTTGTTAGTATCCCTCCGCTTCGTTCTTAACGCATCAGGATGTTGTGTTATTCTAAGTTTGAAATATTCTCGGTTGTATGTCCTCTTCTGTATTAGCAAAAAACACACACGTTTTGTTCGTTACGAGACATCTGACAGGAAACGCAAGGCAGTCATGCTCAAAAAAAAATATTCGAACGTGTTGAAGAAAAATCCTTACAACTCCTGAAATATGAGTATTCAAGTTAAGATCTGTGATGAAATATTTTGCATCACCACTAGTCTCGTTTCAAATTGTTAGCTTCTTCTGTAGCAAGCAAGTGTACGTAAGACAATATTTTTATTCTTGCATGTGAACAAACACACACTTTACACATACAATAACATATACACATACAGACACTTTTAACACATACACACACACCGAGAGAGAGACAGACATGAAGACGTATACACACACACATCCGATTCACCGAAATAAACATGAAAACATACGCACGCACACAGTCACCCGTACACAGAAACAAACATACACACACACACACAAACATGAAAGCATACGCACGCACAAACATACAATTACAGAGACGAAACAAGTATGTAAGAAAAAACTCAGTCCATCTCACTATTATAATATTAATGGTATATATAATATTATTATTAAATATCCTGGTTGATATTATTATGCTTAAATATCCTGGCTTTTATTACTTACTTAAATATCCTGGTATTTTATTTAAATATCCTGGTTTTTATTAAGTGAAATCTGGACACCCTCGGTATAACAGAATATTAGTTACTCATGCTATATATATGTTCCATGGCCGAGTGGTTAGCGCGCTTAGCTACTAATCTAAGGGACCTGGGTTCGAACCCCGGGTAAGGCATGGTTGTGTGTTGTTTTTCTGCTGAGGTCCTGCCATCCTCTCAGACCTTCTACTATGGCATATAAACTGACAGTCTCCTGTCTGACCTCTGTGGAAAGCAGCTGCTTGAGGGGGTATTTTTTTTTATAATAGATTAAGATATGCAGTATATTTCAGTGGAACCATTATTATGTGATTTAGAAATTGCATTTTCGTAAAACCTTTTCTCTCCATTTGCACCATCTTCAACAAATATGTAACAAACTGTAATCATCATCATCATCCTCTATCAGCCATGGGGTACGGAGGTCCAACCAGAACGTGCAATTTAGTTCTCCAAGCAAGTCTGTCCTGAGCTACATCTACTGCATCTGGCCACTGCACACCAATTCTAACAAGGTCCTGTTTGACATTGTCTGCCCACCGCATCCTAGGCCTCCCCCTCTTTCTGAGACCTTTAGGCACACTGTTCATAACCCTATTCGCCAATCTATAATTATTCATACGGGCAACATGGCCAAACCAACGGAGTCTCTCTCTACACAATATGCTGCTTAAAGGAGGTTGCAAACTCCTTTGCCTAACCTCATCATTAGTTACAAAGTTGAACCACCTAATGCCCAAGATACTGCGTAAGCATCTGGAATCAAAAGCATCTAGTTTCCTGTTATCTTGTTTACAAAGTGTCCAAGTTTCACTACCATAACTAACCCTAGAAAGAACCAAACTATTACATAGTCTGATTTTAGTCTTTAGGTGTATACGCCTATTTCTCCACACTCTCCATAGCTTCTTAAAAGTCCCGACAGCATTCCCTATTCGTCTGTTTATCTCATGCCGCACATCATCAGTATCTGTTACATAGCTCCCAAGATAATTAAACTGTCATACCTGCTCAAGACTGCAACCATTCAGAATAACTAAATCACAGCCTGCCTGACCAATTTTCATCACTTTAGTTTTCTCTCTGTTTATAACCAA
This sequence comes from Ryuthela nishihirai, assembly GCA_038380435.1. Lineage (NCBI taxonomy): Eukaryota > Metazoa > Arthropoda > Arachnida > Araneae > Heptathelidae > Ryuthela > Ryuthela nishihirai. The sequence continues at coordinate 56,733,766 of JAWZYU010000012.1, forward strand.
ACCTACTCTACTACCAGTTTCATCAACAGCTCGAATGAAAGAGTTCATCTCATCAACATCATTTGCCAAAAGGGCTAAATCATCAGCATAATCTAAATCAGAAACGTTCGCATCTCTAGACCATTTAAGGCCAAAATCTTTTCCTTGCAGTGAATTTCACATAACATAATCAATAACCAAACTAAAGAGAAAACGAGACAAAATGCACCCTTGTCGAACACCAGAAGTAATGCTAAAACAATTGCTGCAAGCCTTACCAACTCTCACACACGACTCAGTGTTATTATAGAGAGCTTTCATTATGTTAACTAATTTGTCAGGTATATCATATGATCTCACAATCAACCACAAATTATGACGATCAACAGAGTCGAAAGCCTTTTTGAAATCAACAAAACTAGCAACCAAAGGTTTCTGAAACTCTAAACATTTCTCAAGAATCTGCCTAAATGAAAATATCTGATCCACACATCCCCTACCACTTCTGAATCCACATTGCTCATCATGCAATTGACTGTCAACCAGATTCTTAATTCTATTAAGCACAATCATGGAAAGAACTTTACCTGGAACAGAGAGTAGGCTGATACCCCTAAGTAGTATCGTCACATTCCACCGTATCCCCTTTGCACAGTGCTTTCCCCTATGAGGTCACAGGCCACGTCCCCTATGACGTAACATTATGTAACATGAGGTAATCATTACATAATCATTACGTAACAGGCCACGCCCCTTATTAATAATCCTTTTCACCCAATTTCCCCCTCAGTGGCGCCATCTGTTGACAGTGAGAAGTACTATTTTCCCAAAAACCCTTTATTTTCACTCTAATTTTTCGCTTTTGGACCCCCCGGTTGACCTACCTATATTTTAAGCCCTCCCCTTATTAAAACCCCCCTGGCGCCATCTGTTGACAGGGAGAAGTACTATTTTCCCAAAAAACCCTTTTATTTTAAGTCTAATTTCTCGGTCCTACCTATATTTTAAGACTTGCAGACCCCCTGGTTGACCTTTTAAACGCCATACCTATATTTTAAGGCCCCCTCCTTCACTCGGCTGATGCAAGTCTCAGAATAATTGCACGGGTAGCAACGATTGGTTGTGTACTTTGCTACGTGTCACGCGTTTATCCGATGGGGTGATGTGTAAAGGTCACGGTTCTGGCTGTATATAACTGCTGAATAAGGTTTGACATTTATTCTGAGCCACACGTTATGGACGACGACGACAACTTGGATTTTGGTCATAATTGGACGAGTGATGTGGACTCCGGCTACGAGAGCGATCAACACTTTCGAACGCGTATTCGTCAATTGCTACGTCGACCTGTGATTGTGCCTCCTCCTCCACCACCGCCGCCATCTCTGGCCGTCACTATTAAGATGTTGCCGCGACCTGGGATTGGTGGTCCGATGCTACAGGCCGTTGTCGTGGACAACACTACCCCGCCACCACCTCGAAGGCTGCGACGACCTCTGGTGATGAAGTCGCCCGAAACCTGGCCCCCGGGACTACCGCAGAGTGTTGTGCAGGCGCTGAGGCGTAAACGACAGAGACCTCTGTAGACCTGCCCTGTGTGAAGACGTCAAGTGTTTTTGTCTCCAGATACTCGAACTAGTGCAACTATGCAAAACATCTGTATGGTTCTAGACCTCGACGGTTTCCGTGTAAATGGTCGTTTCCTAGTGCGTGAACTTGGATATGCAACTCTGAATGGGAAATGTGGTGTCTATCGTTTCAATCTTGGACATCACCAACCTTTGACAGTAAAAGACAGAAGGACAGCCAACTACGTGTCTAAATATGTGATAGGTCTACCCTTTCGTCCTCTGCCTCGAGAAAAGGTGTGGTCGTTAGATCACGTCCCTAACATCGTGAAATATGCTTACAAACTTGCACGTACTGAAGAAGCTACTGTGGTGGGTTACAAAGGAGGTACTGTGGAAAGAATTCTCTTGGAACAATTAAATCTTCCCAGTGTTAATCTCGAACTTTACGGCTGCCCCAAATATTGTGATCTCCCCAAAGTTTCCGAGTTCGAATGCGGATATCACACCGGAGAGGACGTCCACTGCTCTTTAGCAGAAACAGTTGCTTTTTTCGGATGGATCGATCGTCGAGAACATGCCTCAACAAACACTCGCTTATCAACTCGTTCCTGATTGGTCGTCTCAGGTGGTGCGGCTCTCTAGTTAAATAGGGAGCGAGCGCTCTGTGCCGTTCGGTAAACTTCTGTGTATCGGCGAGGGAGAAGTTGACAAACCCTTCCACCAGTGATTTGCCAGCAATTTTGCAATACACCAACTTTCGACATAGATGACGAGTGTTATTTCTGCGTGATCCCGTCAGGTAGTTTCCAAGAACGAAAGGTACCCCACGGACGATACGAAACTGCCGAATCGTTATTCGATGCAATGAACCAGATGCTACCCTACAGGCTGAGAAAAGCTTACCGTTTCAAGCAACAGGCAGATCACACCGTATTGATGGATACAGACAATTTTAGTTTAAAATAGTATTAAGGAGAAAGGTTAACCAAGCGAAGTACAAAGAAAGGAATGAAAGAACAGACGGTAATGTAAATCCTTTAGCTCAGCTGTTCCCCGCTGGCCATGGGTAGCTCCGGGTGACATTAAGGTAATATTATTTCCTCGTTCATGGTTGGGCGCATGGACAGCGGCCTGAAGTAGGCTGCCCAACAGTGCATGGTTTTCCCACATGGTGATATAACTTTTGAAAGTTTTCCAACGTGCATTAGCTTCGAATATTATCAGTGAGAGGTCAATAACTATACAAATTGTCGAAATATATTTACCTTTTTTAAACAGAATTCGGCCCTTCCAATACCTAAAATACTTGATCTCTTGTCCGCAATTTTGCAATATTTTTCCTTCTTCCACCCCGTGTTGAATTGATATTATTTGTCTTTATCTGTAGCAGTATGCGATTTAGATTCAATAATACTTTTTTTTACCCCGTTTGTACCATTGTTTGATTAAACATTTTAATTCGCTCTTTTACTAACCTTGTAGCTACACAGAGACTTGTCTGTGCCTCCCCCAAATTCCTTCTATGATATCCTCTCTGCCACCCCATATTGCATTATAACAATTGTGCTTCTATCATAAAACCCGAGTTCAAGACAGCTAATAGTTCTGCAATTCAAGAATGCGTTGTGCTGTCGCTGAAAAAAATATCCGAACACTATGGTTGATTACAGAATTCAGGAAAAATATGTAGCAACGATTATTTTTAGAAATTAGTGATCTGACAACCTTCGTGTATTGTACACGAAGGTTGCCAGATCACTAATTTCTAAATAAAATAGTTTCCAGATACTTTTCCTGAATTCTGTAATCAACCATAGTGTTCGGATATTTTTTTGTGCGACTGTACTTCAACGGAAGAGATCCTAGTATGTATCCAACCCTGAGATACATTGAGGAAGTGAAAAGGCTACATTTTAATGAATGAAATATACATTTATTTCAAAATATCGTATTGTACAACACTATTACACTTAATAAGTTGTCGGTGTCGGTTCGTTGAGGTATCCGCTTGCTTCAAATGTGGAAAATACAGAAGATTCACATGAAATTGAGTGTTGAAACAAATGTACGCAGGGTTAGGTCGAGAGATGGATTCAGAAATGTTGAATTATCTCTTTGGCATCAGGACACTAAAGGATCTCTTCAAAGATGTAGAAAAGGCTTCCTCTGCTTTATTTTCTAGTTTCATTGCGAATTCATTGTTGCCGATGGAATAAAAGTCCAAGTCACAAGACTCCAATGCTCAGAAAAGAATATGGAAATGGAAGAATTACATTGAAATTAATTATATGCTTATAATTTACTAAACTATGTTAGTTATTATTATGGTTATGAAAACAAAGGCTATTGAAATACTTTGCTTATTACAGTTTAAGCGTAAATCCCTGGATAGAAAAAATGAGAAAAGTTTTATGATAACAGTGGGAACGAAGAAAAGTCTATTATGTCGCGTATGCCTCAGCTTTGGAGTATGTTGAAGCACGTTAAGTGATTTGATGAGGAAGCGTAATAGACGTTATCAATAAAATTGAAAGCGAGGTTTATAGTTATAGAGAAAACTACAAACAAGGAAATTACCATTAAAAAACTTGCATAAAAGAATGAAAAGCGACAATGCATAGCTGTTATAGTACTTTTAGTGTAAAAAGAATATTTACTCTACGATAAACGACTTTTCATCGTGATATTGCTTTGTAACGGGTGGTGTCTTCAAAGACGTAAAGCGAATCCATTGTATATGGGTTTTGTTTTTGAAATATATTATTTTCGTGTTTACACATCAATAATTTGATGTTTAAATCGGAGATAACCTTTATATTCATTGCAAACACATATTATATATAATATTGTTACGATAGATGAACGTGCTGCAATGAGTTTCTGATGGGCGTGTCATGAACTTGTGCGTGCGTGAGAAATAATTAACCAACGAATTAGAACATAGAACCGATCTGAAATATAAGAAAGATAGAAGTGTTGTTGAAGTTGTGAGATCCAAAAGGAGGCATAATTAAGAGTCTCTCTACACGATAGTTTAACGAATAAATGTTTTTATTAAATGTGTGCGCTGGAGATTGACTACTTTATTGGTATGGATTAGATTGCTAAGCTGGTGTATAAAAAGGAAAAATATCGTCGTTTTGTGCATGGTGATCAACGTATGAAAAGAATTAGTTCTGAAAAACCAGCACACTTAGTCGCAGTTTTGTGCATAGTTATTTAATTATTTAATAGATTCTTCTGAAAGCTTATCTTTATATAATATAGAGTTTCAAACCGGTTGACTTCGTTTATAAATTATTTTATCCTTACTTTTGTAATAAATTGCATTGTACGTAATTTTCATCGACCAATCTTTACTTGAATCCACGCTCTGTGCTCATCCATTTTAAATTCCAACAATAATATAAAAATAACATATTAAAATAATTATATAATTACATATAATAATCGGTATACTTTTATTGAAACATATATTTTATTTGAAACATATACATTTATTTGAGGTTTGCATGCTACTACAGTGTCAATTAATAGCTACCGGTCAAATGATTATAAGACTTCCCTAAAGTAAATATTCGGTTCAATTAACAACATGTTCAAAGCACAACCAAAATAATCTCCGGAAATGATTTCTGATTATAATCAGAAATTGAAATATACTAGATGCAATTACAACATGAAGAAACTTCTCTTTCTAATGTTTAGCCTCTTGCTTGGGGCGGGGATGGCTCAGTCGGTAGCGCGCCAGGCTCGTAATCTGTAGTTCCCAGGTTCGAGTCCCAGCTGGGTCAGCGTTGAGATTTATCTCCGCAAAATTCCCCGCCCTGCCCACGGTCAGTTGGGGACACCGATGGGCTTGGAAAGGCTGCCGTCCGTCGGATGGGACGTTGAGCCGTGGCCCCGTGTGCGGGAGAGCTCATACGCTCTGCACGTTAAAGAACACGCTGGATGGCCTTGACGAGAGGCTACCATCTGTCTCCCAACAGCTGTTCCAGTGGGTCCCCTCCCCCAACCTTCTCTGAGCCTTCGGGGTCCATGTGACCTGGCCATTTAGCCCATGGTGTGCAAAAAAGTGCCGCTCAGAGGTAAAACAACCCAACCCAAGCCTCTTGTTTATTATTTTTATGTGATGCCAACAATTCAATAATATTCACTTTAATGAATAAATTCTGCCTTATTCAAGACACTCATAGACAAAGGTTGCATGGTCTCATTGCAGCCATCTCATTCATTTTCATGGGCTATTTTTCAAATTATCTTGTGTGAATTAAACTATTATGAATTATAATGCATAAAAAAACCTCAAGCAGCTCTTTCCACAGAGGAACTTTTAATTCAAAATACTAGAAGCTTGTAAGAATGAAGGGACCATAGCAGAAACACAGCACAAAAATCCATTCCTTTCTTGGGGCTCGAACATAGGTCCTTTTGATCAGAAACCAAGGGCGCTAGCCACGAGACGGCCTCATAATGAATATATATATTTTTAATATCTGTATCTTATGATGTTGATGCATAGTTATAATATCTGAATCTTATAATGATGCATAGCTATAATATCTGTATATTATAACGTCAATGCCTAGTTTCGATACCTGAATCATTAAAGCTATTAATCAAAGGGTGGAATCAGACAAATGCGCATTTTAATCTGTTAATGTGTAACTGAAGGTCACTGGTTCAATAAGTGATTGCGTTCAGCCTCTTGGACGAACAGCAATCACCCTCAACAGCAAAGGACGCGTGCAGTCATTATAGCGCACACCGGAATAAATAGGTTATCACAATTCAATTTGCTTTTAAGTGAGTTGTTGTATACCTAATGGAAAGTGTTAAAGCTGTTAATTAAAGTCTGAAATCAGACAAATAAGTATGTTAATCACTCTTGTCAAACATTTTTTTAACTTGGCGAGACAAATTTCTCCATTATAAACCCACGATTTACTATCATTTTGAATCAAGTAGCTGTAACATTTCATTTATCATACTATGACAAAAATACGACCACGATACTGCTATATTCAGGCCACAAAACAAAATTAATTGCAAGAAGAATTTATTAAACAATTGAACATTATAACAAATAAAAACCTTTATTTTTTCAAAAACTAATGGATCAAACCTATCAGTTTATCATAAAATGCAAATCAAATAGTACAAAATATTAACGGTTCAAATGTAAGGATACGGATCACTAAGTTTTAGGCTCGCCATTACACAAGTGAAAATTAAAATCATTCCTTCACACGCACAAACTCACATACTACTTTCCACTACTGTGATCAAAACGCATCACTGACATTTCGATGCCTTTACTAGAATGAAGAGAATTTTTATAAGTGACAGAGTACAATATCTCTCTCAAGCAAAAACAGAAACCTTAACTAAATTTTAAGTTCTACAGAAGTGCTTTAAAGGAAATCAATGAACAGTTGATTGCTTTAATACGTCTATTTTTGATGCATTTTTTTGTGAAATGTGTAATCAGTTATTTGGCGAGATATTTTAAACATATCGATGGACTATTGAAATTCGTAATGAATAAGTAACTAATTATAACAACCTAGTCGCCATCTTATTATCAATGATTCATCCATAAACATCTATTGAATTGCTGTGGCCATTGTTTCGAATTATCTATACCAGCCGTAGATACGCATTTCTCTTCACCTCTCAGTGGAGTGCCAACAAAAATCGTCGTGCATGTTACCTTTGGCACGCGTCATAAAATCGCCATCACTGCTATGAGGGCACCAACTTGAGTTTTGTTGTTAAGGCTCAGTCGGTGAAGTGCCAGGCTCATAATCTGAATTTCCCAGGTTCGAGTCGTACCTGGGTCAGCGTTGAGATTTTTCTCCCCAAAACTCCCCGCCCTGTCCTCGGTCAATAGGGGGACACCAATCGGCTTGGAAAGGCCGCTGTCCGTCAAATGACATAACAAATGTTATAGACCATGTTGGCTTTGACGGGAGCTACCATCTGTATCCTAACAGATACCCAGTGGTTTCCCTTCATCCAACCTCCTCTGAACCTTTGCGGTCCTTATCATCTGATCACTAAGTACATTGTATGTATAAAGGTGCAGCTCATAGGTAAACCAGTTTGTACTTATTTACGCACCTGTAATAAGCATCGGAAGGAACTTCAGGTCATGGTCCGTGTGAAGCCACGGTCGCACGTCAGAGGACACGTCAAGGCGCGGTCGCACGTCAGAGGACACGTCAAGGCACGGTCGCACGTCAGAGGACACGTCAAGGCACGGTCGCACGTCAGAGGACACGTCAAGGCACGGTCGCACGTCAGAGGACACGTCAAGGCACGGTCGCACGTCAGAGGACACATCAAGGCACGGACGCACGTCAGAGGACACGTCAAGGCACGGTCGCACGTCAGAGGACACGTCAAGGCACGGTCGCACGTCAGAGGACATGTCAAGGCATGGTCGCATGTCAGAGGACACGTCAAGGCACGGTCGCACGTCAGAGGACACGTCAAGGCACGGTCGCACGTCAGAGGACACGTCAAGGCACGGTCGCACGTCAGAGGACACGTCAAGGCACGGTCCCCCCAGATCCAGCCCTGGGTCTTCTGACCTGATCATTTAGCTCATTACGCGAACTGAAGTGCCGTTGACAGGTAAAACAACCAAAGTAGACCAACAGCTCGGGTCACGTTAGGGTGGGAGGGAGGGAGGGAGGGAGGGAGGGGGGGGGCGAAGAGTGCTCAGTTAACGTCTTGAAAATTCTCATAGGTCATATAGGTCGACACGATCGCTTTTCCTATTAGTGAACCAATGATCTACGAGAATTTTCGAAAGCGTCAACTTCGCAGTCTCATCTTAGGCTGAATGATTGCCGCCGCTCTGAAAATGGATATTCTCTGATTGTAATTCTTGCGTTACGACAGAGTGTGATCGCATTCTAATAATGGATCTGTTGGCTGTTACGTGCCATTGTTCTACACTGATATTGTTGGTCAATTGCGTGAATCAGAATATTTGTGTTTTTGAATTATTCGGGCTTCCGTATGATTCGAAGAAATCAATTGAAATATTTAGATTAACGTTGGAATAAAAATAATAAATAAAAAAAACATTTTTTCGAAATTTTTTTCTAAAAACTTTCAAAATGGAAACAAATCGTTAAATTATTATTATATCATTCATATCCTATTGATTTCAAAATGAAAGGTCTTAATTATTATATTTTGGTTGGGTTGTTTTAATTGTCAGCATGATTTTTTTTTACCTTCACTGGCCAAATGAAGTCACTAGGACTTAATGGCTCAGATGTAGATACAGGAAAAGGGTTGAATTGTTTTATCTCTGAGTGGCACTTTTTTTGCTCACAATGGTCCAAATGGTCAGGACGCAAGAACTCCGAGAGTTCAGAGCAGGTTTGGAGGGAGGGGAATCATTGGACAGTTGTTACGAGACAGATGGTCGTTTCTCGTAAAGTTCACCTAACGTGCTCTTTAACGTGCACAGGTTATGGCTCTCAGCTTCACTTGGCTACGGCTTAACGTCCCATCCGACGGACAGTTGCCTTTCCAAGACCATCAGTGTCCCATCCGACGGACAGTTGCCTTTCCAAGCCCATCAGTGTCCCATCTGACGGACAGTTGCCTTTCCAAGCCCATCAGTGTCCCATCCGACGGACAGTTGCCTTTCCAAGTCCATCAGTGTCCCATCCGACGGACAGTTGCCTTTCCAAGCCCATCAGTGTCCCATCCGACGGACAGTTGCCTTTCCAAGCCCATCAGTGTCCCATCCGACGGACAGTTGCCTTTCCAAGCCCATCAGTGTCCCATCCGACGGACAGTTGCCTTTCCAAGTCCATCAGTGTCCCCTCCTACCGAGGGAAGGCGGGGAGTTTTGCGGACATAAGTCTCAACATTCGCCCAGCTGGGACTTCAACTTGGGAACTGCAGATTACGATCCAGGCGCGATATCCACCATCAACACCACCTCCGAGTGGCACTATTTTTTTGGCTCACAACTGAAATTCTAGGTCCAAACAACCAATTTTTTAGAATTGAACAGTGGAAAAGTAAGCCCATGACGCTGTTTAGGGGACATTAAAACGGATTTTTCTTTTTGGTTTAATTAGGATCACAGGAATTTCTTTCCAAATAAGAAAAGGATCGCAGAAATTCGCTACATTTTGCCTTATTTTCAGCGATCATTCTCGATCGGAATATTTTAATAGGATATGTGTTTTACCTATATATTTTCTTATAGACATCTATTTCGTGAATTTCAGTTGACAATTAAAAATTAGCTGATTGTGAGTTAGTGCGTGACAAAGGATGACGCTAATTACGACCATCATGCAGAAGTTGTAAAGCTCTGAAAATCTGCACTTAGGGGTAATTCGGATCGTAGTTCTCGGGAGAAAAAATCCGAAATTCGATCTTCGACCTGTCCTTCAAGGTCAGAGAGAGGTGAAGCAGAGATCAAAGCTTGACGTAAAAGTGCTAGAAATGTGAATATTGCTATATAGGAGTACTTCGGATCCCAGATCCCAGAAGCTTTAAAAATCTCGGATTCTTTGTGTGTTGGGGTTTCGAGATCAAAAATTAAATTTTAATTTACCACTTTTAGAGAGCTAAATTTGATGCCTACGGGGAGGGACGTACCTAGAATTTAGTTCGGGGCGGTCTGAGAATAAGCCTTGAGTAGGGTTTCCCAGTTACTAAAACATTCCACCGAACAGGAAAGATTAAAATATTCTATATGAGATTTTATTATTGTTGTTTTAATATATTTTTAGTGTCAGGATAACATATGAGGCTGATAAAGTTGTATAAAACTTTTAACTGTTATTGTTCAATTTCTTTTTAATATTTTTAAACTGAAAGAAATAAAGACAATTGTTTTGGAGTTCAAAGCAGATAGACGAGTTCGATATTTAGTAGAAGACGACAGGGTTCTCAGCGGGCTTATTTGTATTGAGGGAGGGTGGGTTAATGAAAACCCAGAGATAATGAAAAAGGAAATTCTACACAATTCATTAATAATATTATTTCACAAATATTTTTGCAATTTTTTTTGTAGTTCGTTTTTCAAACGAACTAATGTCATCATTTTGTTTGTTTTATCTGTCTGTACACTTTCATCTTTTTTGTTTTAACAGATTAATTTAAAATTCCTGTTGAATTGGATGGGTATTGATGACACCCCGTATAGGCAGGGACATACAGTCGCTCAAAAAGTATCCGAACGCTATGGTTGATTACAGAATTCAGAAAAAATATCTGGCAACAATTTTTTTAGAAATTAGTGGTCCGGCAACCTTCGTGTTCGTACACGAAGGTTGCCAGATTTTTAATTTCGAAAAAAATCGTTGCCAGATATTTTTTCTGAATTCTGTAATCAAACAGAGTGTTCGGATATTTTTTTGAGCGACTGTACCCCCTGCCTACGAGGATATTTCTTGTCGTAGATCTTAGAAAGCTTATGAAAAATTGGATCCGACGTCTCCATTTAGAGGTCATATTTCAGTCAAACTGTAATAATAATAATAACTACACCTAACAGAAACGTGGAACATCATGTACAGGGGTATTCGAGTCCTGCATCTCTGAAGAGTTGCGAAATTCTGGATACACCAATCCGTTGAAGTCGACCAGAGGTCGAATTTCGATCCACGTGGGAGTTTGAAATTCCAAATGATGTCTGCTGGTTTCTACATCTTGGAAACGGCACTGTATTTCTGATCCTTCGAATACCTCGAGTTTGTCTATGTATCTATCTGCTAGTAAGTGAATTGGTGTGTCGAGTTATTTATGGTCGTAGAACTCAGGACGGTTAAGAAATTTCCGTTACGGTTTTGTGTTCAAGGTCACATAAGGGTCGATTGGGTTGTTTTACCTATGATCGGAACTTTTGCGTGGCCTATTTTACGGCCTCTAACGAGAGAAATTCAAACTATCTGAGAATTTGAAAAAAAAGAATCGTAGTATTTCATTATTAACTATACACTAAAGAAAACTGAATATTTTTTCCATCTGTTAAAACAAAAAATTTCGTCCCCCCTACTGAGATAAAATAAATAAATACCCTCTCAAGCAGCTGCTTGCCACAGAGGTCTGACAGGAGTCTGTCAGTTTCTATGCTATATTAGAAGGTCTGCGAGGATGGCAGGACCTCAGTAGAAAAAGGACACGAACACCCATGCCTTATCCAGGGCTCAAACCAAGGTCCCTTAGATCAGTAGCCAAGAGCGCAAACCACTCGGCGACGGGACGGCTCCGAAGATATATGAAAATAAAAATAAAATAAATTACCTTTCAAGCAGCTGCTTGCCGTAGAAGGATCTGATATAATGTTGTCAGTGTTTTTGTCTCCCATAACCTAAACATTCCACAACTAAAATTTCAAATTTCTGGTGTAAATGGATCGTTTGCAATATTTGTTGAAAGTTTTTCTCTTTCGAAAACTTTTCACAGTTCGCGGGCACTATTAACCCCTTTGGAAGATTCTGAAAGGCGAATCGTATGATTTACCTATCCAATTGAAAAAGAATTTTAAATTTATCTCTTAAAACAAAAAAGTTGAATGTCTACAGACGGAGAAAACAAACAACAAAACGATGACATGAGCTCGTTTTTTAAAAGAACTACAAAAAAAATTGTGAAATATATTTTTTAAATAATATTTTTACTGAATTGTAGAATTTTCTATTTCATTATCTAAGTTTTTATTAACCCACCCTCCCCCAACAAAAATAAGTTCCCATTCTTATTGCATAGTCTAGTCCCAATTATCTCCTTATTTCTATTATAGATATATTAAAATAGTAAAATAATATTATATAAAAATGTCTAAAAATATATTTTATTACATATATATATTATTTTGGCAGGGCAGTGTATATCAAAGAATTTCCAGGTCATGTCAATGGGAATCTAACTGCGAAGTTCTGTAACTTCTAAAATGTGTATTTAATGGAAAAAATGTGACCGAGAATAAAATAAAGAACATGATCAAATCTGCATATTTAAATCTCGATTTTCAACACTATTCGTTCATTACTTAAATAGAAGATGTAAAATTTCAAAACAGTAATAAATAAAAACTAAACTAATAAATATTGTTCCAAACCAAGGAATAAAATAAATCTTCATTTTTAAAAGTTTGCGTAATGATTTAATTAATATTTAATATTTTTATAGGGCAGCATAATATCCTTATTAAACTGCACCGAATTGGTTGCTTCATTTTCTCTGGACTTCCCAAATAAAAACAAACCCCTTCTTATCCTAAGACCTAGTTCCCGTTTTACCCTTACACATGTTCGCTTTCAAAAATGCAGCACTTGTGCTGCAAATGCATTTTTGGTTTATATATATAATAAACCAAAAAACCGCAACCGTATCTTCCAACCCACTATCCTTTCAGAAGTAGATGACACCCAATAATAAGTTGGTCCTCTGGTTCACTTTCAGCCGTATTGCGTCTGGCCGTCTTCTCCATAGCTGGCCAAGTTCGGGCAGGGCAATCTCATTTCCTTTCTCGTAATAGAGACCTACGTTATTTCCGCTTCTGGCGCACTCTATTTTTAAGTCCATTCTTACCGGGATTTTTCAGTGTTCCAATGACTTGCGGCTGCAAACAAGCAGTAGAAATGGTTTAATGTAATGTTACAATAGGAGCGCAAATAAGAATGCACAAGGAAAAAAATGGATGTGAGGATTGGAAAAGTAGCAGCTGGAAAAAAATATCCACAGGCGATATGTTATCCTTCTATAGTTTTCAAAGAGTTCGTAATTGTTCGATTTTAGTTTTCTTCAAAAGCGAATGGACATTCCGACTAATGTGAGGGAGGGATTGGCTCAGTGGGTAGAGAGCCGTAATCGGCAGTTCGCAGGTTCGACTCTCACCTGGGTTAGCGTTGATATTTATCTCCGCAAAATTCCCCCCGCCCTGCCCAAGGTCAGTAGGGAACACAGATGGCCTTGGAAAGGAATTCAGCTATCCGTCGGATGGGACGTTAAGCCGTGGCTCCATCTGTGGGAGAGCCCTACCCTGTGCAGGTTAAAGAACACTGTGGCTGGCCATGACGGGGGCTACCATCTTTCTCCCAAAACAGCTGTTCCAATGGGTCCCCCCATTTAGCACATCGCGTGCTAAAAAAAAAGTGGCGCTCAGTTGTAATAAGATCAAACCAACCGTTTCTCCCAACTAGTGAGAGCTTTTAACCTCTGGGTTTTACTAACTAATATCAGAAGGGCAATGTCTGTCGCTGGAATCACGGGACTCAACTCATATTATGGAGCACCCATTTCTGATCGACACTTTTTTGCACACAATGAGCTAAACAGCCAGGTCACAATGACCCTAAAGGCTCAGTGAAGGTTGGGGGAAGGGCGTGCACTAAACAGCTGTTAGGAGGCAGGTGGAAGCCTCCCGTCATGACCATCCAGTGTGTTGTCTAACGTGCACAAGGTATGGATCTCCCGCATGCGATGCCACGGCTTAACGTCCCATCCGATGGACGGCTGCCTTTCTTTGGCCATCGGTGTCCGCTACTGACCAGGAAAGGGATGGGAGTTTCGAGGCTGTAAATCTCAACGCTTGACCAAGGTAGAGCTCGAACCGGGAACTGACGATTAGGAGCTTGGTGCGCTACCGACTCAACACCCCCCCCCCCCTCCGGCCCTCGTAACTGAAATAAAAGTATTTTATGCTCCAAAACGTTTTCCTGACACTTCCATATTATTATGTGAATAGAAAGTAACATTCAGAGCTCCCTAAATTTGAAAATGATTTTTTTTACGGGAAAACGTCACTCGAGATAAATTGAAGATTCCCTCAAATCTTTCTAATTCTCGATTTAAAACAATTTTCCTCAAATTTTTACAGTTATTAAGTTGGATACGTTTAACAGCAAACTCTGCTGTTGAATTCGTTCTAAAAATTTCGTATGAAGTTAATCATACCCTCTACACGTAAAGAACACGCTGGATGGCCTTGACAGGAGACTACGTCCTATCTCCGAACTGTCCAGTGGGTCCCCTCCTCTAACCATCTCGGGGCAAGGGAAGGGGATCCGCTGAATATTAATTACTGGACTGATAATTAATTAACCGCGCAAGAATCATTACACCAACATCTAAATTTGCATTTATTTCAGTAAGCGGCTTGTTGTAATAAACATAATTTGTGTTTTAATGGGCATTTGGAAGTAAATTATGTTCGGTGACGCTGATTTTAAATGCTTTGGGCTCCAACACTCTTTAAATATCAAAAGAATATTGCTGAAAATTGAGCTTTAGAGAGATTTGAATGAGATCCTTAGTTTATACTCGGTGACATTTTCCAGAAAAAATATTATTTTTACATTTAGGGATCTCTGAATATGACTCTCCATTCGCATAACATGCAAATGTCGGAAAACGTTTTGTAATATCGCATATATCGATTGGGAGTTATTTTAATTTCTAGATATGCGTATGCATATACACTGCTCGACATTGAAAGTGCCCCACCCAGAAGAACATGTACAAACATGCAAATAAAAGGGTGGGTGTGAGCAGTTGAGATGTGCAAATGGTGATAATCCGGAGCCAATGACGTGTGTGGCTCAAGAGAAAATGTGCAAGTAGAAACAGGGATGATATTGTGTTTATGCAGGTGGAAGTTGTGCGAAAGGTTGAGATTCGGTGCTGGAACGGTTGAGATTAGAATTCTGCTTATAAATTGTTCAGCGAAGGCCGAAAATGTCTGGTACACGTGATCGGCATGTTTATCACCATTTAAATGCGTTTGAGAGAGGTGAATTATAAGCCTATGTGAAGCTGGATGGACTACACATTGTGTCGCTGTCCATGCTCATAGGGATGCACGAACTGTTGGATGCCGTTGGCAACAGTGGCGAAATAAAGGTTCTAGCATGTGTCACAGAGGGAGTGGTACCATCTGACAGACGTCAGCCCTGCTTGATAGGCACATTGTTCGACATGCTCGTTCGTCACCACAGAACACTGCAGGCGATATTCGACGGACTGTGTCAGCAGCCATGGATGTCCCCACAACCACCTGAATGGTAAACCGAAGGTTACATGAGGCACACCTGTGCTCTGGGCAACCATTACGTCCACTGCCATTGACTGTAAACCATCGCAGCGCTCGTCTGGCTTGGTGTCGAAGTCGTGCGAACTGGGGTCATGAATTGAACATTGTTGTGTTTAGTGAAGAATCCCATTTTTGTCTGGGAGCTGACTATCGATGGGTCCATGTATGGCCAGAGGATGGATCCAGCTTTTGTTCGTGACTGGCACACCACCCGTCAGCCAGACATAATGGCACGGGATGCTGTTGGATATGACAGCAGGTCACCTCTTATACGCATCACGGGAACACTGACAGCTGCACGATATGTTATCACGGTTCTGCTTTCGTTTTCTTATCGTTCCTGGGAGCCATGCAGCAGCCCATTTTGTTACCGTTCTTGGGAGGCAGGCAGCAGCCCATTTTCCAGCACGACAACGCCTGTGTACACTGCTACGATCTCCAGACAATGTTTGCAACATGTTCAAGTATTACCGTGGCCAGCACGATCTCCAGATACATCCCCAAGAGAAAATCTGTGGGACCACATTGGACGACGTTTGCAAACCTCTCAGCGGCTGGCGCAAAATTTCGATGAATTATGGGAGCAAGTCAACGCTGCTTGGTGTGCAATTCCTCAGGACCATATCCGTCGACTGTATGATTCCATGCCACGCTGTATTGCTGCCTGTATTGCCGTTTACGGCGTGCAACCACCTACTGAAGCAGTCACATTGTGTTGCATGATCTCATCTTCTAACCACTGTAAGTGGTTGCAAATTAGATCATGGTATGCCAATATATATTGCTATGTGCGTGCTACATTTCACTCCTATTCCCTCACTCCTTCTGATAGGGCAATTTCAATATCGTGCAGTGTATATATATATATATGATTAATTATAACAAAGACATCCATAGTTGAAAGTGTTATATTTTATTAAATGCTTAAGTAACAAAACTAGTGTGTCCAAAATATCAAGAAACACTGATCTTCCCCCACTGCACACAGGATCACTGATCTTCCCCACTGCACACAGGATCACTGATCTTCCCCACTGCACACAGGATCACTGATCTTCCCTACGGCACACAGGATCACTGATCTTCCCCCACTGCACACAGGATCACTGATCTTCCCCACTGCACACAGGATCACTGATCTTCCCTACGGCACACAGGATCACTGATCTTCCCTACTGCACACAGGATCACTGATCTTCCCCACTGCACACAGGATCACTGATCTTCCCCACTGCACACAGGATCACTGATCTTCCCTACGGCACACAGGATCACTGATCTTCCCTACTGCACACAGGATCACTGATTTTCCCCACTGCACACAGGATCACTGATCTTCCCCACTGCACAGAGGATCGCTGATCTTCCCTACTGCACACAGGATCGCTGATCTTCCCTACTGCACACAGGATCACAAATCTTCCCTACTGCACACATCACTGATCTTCCCCGCTGCACACAGGATAACTGATCTTCCCCGCTGCACACAGGATAACTGATCTTCCCCGCTGCGCACAGGATCACTGATCTTCCCTACTGCACACAGGATAACTGATCTTCCCTACTGCACACAGGATCACTGATCTTCCCTACTGCACACAGGATCACTGATCTTCCTTACTGCACACAGGATCACTGATCTTCCCCACTGCACACATCACTGATCTTCCCCACTGTACACAGGATCACTGATCTTCCCCACTGCACACATGATCACTGAACTTCCCTACTGCACACAGGATCACTGATCTTCCCCACTGCACACAGGATCACTGATCTTCCCCACTGCACACAAGATCACTGATCTTCCCTACTGCACACAGGATCACTGATCTTCCCTACTGCACACAGGATCACTGATATTCCCTACTGCACACAGGATCACTCCTACTGACCAAAAGCAGGATGGGGAGATTTGTGGAAATAAATCTCAACGCTGGCCCAGCGAGGACTCTAACCTGAGAACTGCAAATTACGAATGTAGTTCGCTGCTGACTGAGCCATCCCCGTACCACGTTATAACAGAGAGGCGTTAATATCATATGGGATGGTAACTATCACATGTAATGTCTTAAATTGCCGAATTTTCAAATCTTTGGATTGGTAGAGGTGGACCGATATTGCTGTCCTCAAAAACTTCATATTTAACACTACTGGACTTCTTTTTTCTGGGTGATACATTAAAACATAGCATTTGAGCATTATTAGAGCATATATAAACATTAATTAATTATTTTGGCACAAATAATTTAAAACATCCAAAGGTTTCATAGAATATGGTAGCATTCGGGATACATCACGTAATTCTTCTTGAAGATCATTTGCATTTATATTTGATTCATTTTCGACCGAAAGTATTGACTGGAGACTGGTACAATAATTTTCTAGCGTTTTGTCATCTATATCCTTCAGTTTTAAAATGTCATATAAAAACTGAAAATTTTTGCTATGGGTTTCCAGAAGCGTGAATCATTCATTCGGAGAATTAAGTGTAATGTCCAGAATATAATTGAAAAAGTTTATTTTAAATTTATTCTCCTCTGTTAAGGGTTGATCGACACTTCTTCATAGTCAAATTGACGTTTTTTCCTTCTGGCTCTAACTTCAGTTCCGGCAGGAAATTCTGCACTGTATTCAGAATTCTCGCAATCTCATTAGCAGCAATTTTCATCTGATCATATCCAGATTGTCTATAACTTTTCACTTTTCGTATGGTTTCTGATAACATCCTTACACAATCTGACAAATTTATAGTTACAGATTGCAATAGCTTCGAGACTGAATTTATTTCAAATAAAATATCATACCAAAGAATTACACCGCATATAAACTTGTACTTTTTAATATGTTTTGCTAACCCCTCTTGCTTTAACTTTAGTTTCTGCATCTCTCTTGATGTCTTCTATTATTTGGAATAATGCATCATAGATTTCGCAAAGTTGAAATCGTAAAGGTTTTAACGCATCTACTGTGCTTGACCACCTAGTAGCACTCAATGGTTTTAGAGTTAATTGTGAAACATATTTTTTAGCACTTCCCAACGCTTTGTAGAACCAGAAAAAAGGTGTAGAGTTCTTGTACAATAGAAAAAAAGTTGTTGTTTCTGTAGAAGAAGACGCTGCATCATTCACAACTAGGTTTAAAGAATGACATGCGCAAGGCACGTAAAACGACCTTGGATATTTTTCAAGTATTCTATTTTGTACACCCTTTCTTACTCCTTTCATTTTAGCTCCATTGTCATAGCCTTGTCCTCTAAGCCACTTTAACTCAAAACCTAACTTTTCCAAATGTGTCAGAATAAGGTCTGTCAAACCCTCTCCGGTCGAATCACTAGCTTCAAAAAATAAACCAATAAAGAATTCTTCAATTTCATATTTATTTTGAATGGAGTTTAAAGCGACAACTCTTATTGTTAATGAGAGCTGTTCAATATGACTTACGTCTGGGGTACAATCGGCGATTATCGAAAAATATTTAGCGATTTTTGTTATTTCGACAATTTTGCTTAAAATTACATTTCCCATCAAATTTATCAATTCATCTTGTATATTATTGCTTAGATAATTCACAGACCATTTATCAGACTCGCGTTGCACTCTCCTGATATGTTCTTCCATAACTGGATCAAACTCAGAA
Organism: Ryuthela nishihirai; assembly: GCA_038380435.1. Lineage (NCBI taxonomy): Eukaryota > Metazoa > Arthropoda > Arachnida > Araneae > Heptathelidae > Ryuthela > Ryuthela nishihirai. Next base: position 56,753,035 of record JAWZYU010000012.1, read on the forward strand.
AGCAATTCTACCAACTTTAGGAAGTTTCCGTTATTAGGCTGAAACAAATGTTCAGTTGTTCCACGAAAAGCTAAGCATTGTGAGGCCAGTAGACTAATTATTGACATAATTCTTTTTAGAACTCCTCTCCAATGCTGAATTTCCATATCCATAATTCGTTGATATTCAGCGTCAATAGTTTTTTTCTGCTTTAATCGAATGTCCAATTCTTTTCATGCTCTAAAAGCATTTCTGTGATTTACAGACTTTTCGTGCATTGTGAGGGCTCTTATAAGATTTCCCCAGTCAGAATAACCTTTTTTGGGCCAGTCATTAATAGCAGACGAATTATCAAATAATATACAACAAAAGCAAAAAACGGCATCATTGGTAACAGAGTAAATCAATCAACTTCTCTCAACGACTTCACTATTGCTCAACACTTTCAAATAATGCGAGGGCGAAAATCTACGCCTTCCTTTATTAAAGGAAACTCGAATTCTTTAATTTGATGTGGACCCCGCTCAACCAGTATTTGACGAGTTTCAGATGACATGCAGAAAGCATTCCATAATGCAGGATCAGAAGGAATTTCGTTTAATATCTGCTGGCTGCTACTGCTACCCGGCTCTTGATGAACTTCTGATGGTGTTATTTTTTTGGCTCTCTTCAACAACTTCTGGAAGCGATTGGGGCTGCACTGAGTTTTTATTTGCCAAATCCAAAGCAGTCGCTGTTGATGTGGATGTGGACGACTCATCTAAACAGGACTTTTGTACTAAGAATTCCTTCATAACATAGCTTAGCTTTCTTCTTTATTCCCCTTTCTTTAAGCGTTTCTTTTTATATTGACTTCCAGACAATTTTTTTCTTTTCTGTTCCATACTGTAATAAAAATATTAAATAAAAATTCACAGTCCTTCGCAAAGATGCAACCGGGGGGGGGGGGGGGGGTCATTGAAAATGATTAAATATGATGATGCTCATCATGCTATTAAAATAGGGTAGATAAAATAACGATAGAAATGAGTTGCAAAGCTAGTAAGATTTGTAGGTAACAGAACATAATAAATAGATAACGAATATCTGTCAAATTGACAGCTAGCAGCCGTTTTGACATATGCCTTTCTTTGACTTGTTATTGTATTGTCTCCACTTCAACGTAAATGAATTTGGTAAAAATAGGGCAATAAATAACGAACGCAAAAGTAGGCAAATGCAAATATTTCCTAAGCAATTCTCTCTCTATCACACACTGAACGCAAAAGTAGCCCAATATTACCTAAATAACTCTCTATCTATCACACAGAGGCACACGTTCCGCACCTTAGATATACCCAGTCCATGCAAAAGCTACTTTTTAATTCGAGTCCCTATTGTCATAACATAATCATTTTCAATGATAATAAGTAACTACATTTACTGTAAAAAAACAATAATTCTCTTACCTGATCTACTATTTAAACACAAAAACTGAATTAGTATAAATGCACAAATATTATACTGATACAGATATATTATATATCTGATTTACTGATTTAAATACAGCACAAGCCACTTGCCACTTCTCATGACAAACTAACATTAAAATCAAATATTGTCAATAATTGTAAGCTCAAAGCAGAACTATCAACACGTAACACGTGCAATTGTCTTTTGTGATAATTGCCGCCTCAGCTTTTAGGAGCGGCCGCGCGGTATATTACAAACAAAAATAATAACTTCGCGCTGTCAGATCAAAAGTCTTTCGGCGAGCGCTCGCCAACGATGCACCAGAAACCGAGATGAAAGGGTACCGAAAGAGCTTAGGCAGAGGCGTACGATAAATCATAAATCGTAACATCAATATCCGAATAACATAGACCAATATAGAAAAGCGTTGCGTAAAGATTTTTAATTATTGAATGGTTCAAATTGTATTTTGATTTCGCTGCTTATGCCGCCCCCTTACGGTGCCGCCTGATGCGGCCGCCTCTCTGTATCACAGCAAGGCACGGCCCTGATATAGGTATTAGAAGCAGCATACCTTTTGCTAGTCTTTGAGGGAGATAAAACTGTGAAGCTTTCAGATTAACTTTTCCACATATATTATGTTCAAAAAATGGTTAACTGATGATCATTAGGGCTTTGATTTTATTACGTAACATGGTACATGGGAATGTACCATATTACTTAATGTTCCATGTTACCATGTTCAGTTGTATACAAGGTAATTCAGAAATAAATTCCTTTGAAACCTTAATATGCAATATGTGCCTTACACTTGTTTTGGATCGGATCATTCTATCTGTGATCAGCATATATGTGCAGATGATCGGCTAAACGACCAGGCAACTAGGGCCCCTACAGATGAAAGTTGGTTAGGGGAAGGATTTTCACTGGACACCTGTTTAGGAGACAGACAGAAATCTCTCATGAAGGTCTTTCAGCATGTTAATTAATGGGAACATGGTATGGCGTAACTGGACAAAGAGCATAAAATTAACATTGCATCCTCAGGCTTTGTCTTTCCAAGTTTTTTTTTTAATTTTTTTGAAATTTTGTACTTTAAACAAATGATTTTGAAGTAACGTTTGATTTACTGAGTACACTACACATATTTGGTATTTAGCTGTAAAAAATAACACAAAATTAAAACAAAACACAAAAAATACTGGATTGCCATTTTTTATGCATATTATCTTATTGAAAAGGGGGGTGTTACTTGGTAAAAGAGGGCATTGGAAAATAATACCTGGTAAAAGGAAGTTTAGACAATAATGTTTGGTAAAAGGGGGCATTAGGAAGCAATATTTGATTTTAAAAAAAGGGGGGGGGGCGTTACGAAATAAAACTCAGTGAAAGAGAACATTAAAAATAATACTTGATGAAATGGGGCTTTATAAAACAGAATTAGGTGGAAGGGGGTATTAGAAAATAATACTAGGTGAAAGAGGGCAATAATAATAATAATAAGAATTTAATCACAACAAAATAACAATACATTGCAAAGACTTGCATATACAAACAGAAAATAATATTAGCACAAGTCAGAAAAAGAATAAAATATAAACATAATCAATGAAATAAAAGTTACATTTTAACAGACCTTTGAGCAATTTGCTCATTTAGGATGTCAAATTGAATTATTAAATTCATATGGATGAAAAACTTGTCTCATTATGTTAAAAGCAAAGTAATATTGTATAACTTTAAAGTAATCAATATTTGAAGCAATAAGAATAATATTTTTCACTTTAAATTTAAAAACACTATATGAACGTTCAATTCTAATTTCATCAGGTAAGGAATTAAATATTCTACGAGCTAAAAATAAAAAGTGCTTATGAGCTATTTCTTTCTTTACTCTAGGAATTACAAATTAAAGGCCAGATTGACGAATAGCATATTCTTTGCATTTGACCTGTAAAAGTGTTTTTTTTTAAAAATAAAAACAGCTGTAGTGTATATATAGTGATCACAAACTAAGAATTTTATAATCACAAATAACTTTAGTCGTATAAACTTTATTATGAAAAGTCATAACTATTAAGAATTTATGTTGTACTTTATTAACACATTCAATAATATTCATATAAGTCCCCCCCCCCACCACCACCAGCTAGTCAAAGCATATTTTGAAAGAGATAGTATCGAAGCGAAACAAAGAGTAATTAAAAATCTACCAGAGATAATTTTTCTTAAATGGTACAATCTGACTAAGTAAAATCACTTGTAAAATTACTTGATGAAAGAGGGCATTAGAAAATAACACCTGGTAAAAGGGGTATTAGATAATAATACTTGGGAAGATGGCATTTGACAATTATACATGGTAAAAGGGGCATTAGATAAAAAACTTGGGAATTTTGGAATATCCGAAAGTATGTTATGTTTGTATTATTTTCAGCATACATGTATAAATAATACCAATCAACTCTGTTTCGTTATACTGTATAATCACCAGAATGACCGAGACATTTGTTCTGATTCCTGTGCTGAAGAAATAAGGGCTCAGTGTGTGAACCTCAGGTGTAACTTGTCATCACATCAGAAGCGTTCTCCCCCGAAACTTCTTCAATGGTCCAAACAATTGAAGGTTCCTAGGCGCATGGCAGAGACCACTCTATAAGTCAGTTTAGAGAGCACTATTAAGCTGTAGTTTAAGAATTATCTCATGTCCAGCCGAAGTTTGTAATTAAATACATCTATTTTTTTTGTGCTGAGGTCCTGCCATCCTCTCAGACCTTCTACTGTGGCATATAAACTGATAGGCTCCTGTCAGACCTCTGTGGCAAGCAGCTGCTTGAGGGGGTATTTATTATTTTTTTTTATAGATATCACAATAGGTGTGTAGGAGCTATTGATATCATATGTGATAGTTCGGTGGCATTTTGCCACTATTAATTGTTAGACAATGCGAAGTCTGTGCCTCGTAACATAAGTTGAAGGCACACTTACTAAGGCTAATTCGTTGCAGTCTCTTAGGTGACCTTAGACCTGGCTAATGTCCTGTCATATTGCAAAGTGTTTATACCTATACTTGACAAGCTTCAAACTGGTGATATAAACACTTCAACTTGGCTGTGCAGTTCGGATGCAAAACTTCAAACTTTCATCTGTTTGCTAACAGCTGTCTAGTTAGTCCCCTTCCCATAGCCTTTGGAGTCCTTGTTATCTGTCTATACACTGAAAAAATATGTTTTATGCATTTAGAAGGATATTAAGTTCAAAATTTCTGATGGATACGGAAAGGTTCATCCATCGCATGATAATATAATGAAATGGGTCAACGACAAATGGGAAATATGACAATTGGGTGGATTGCAATTGAATGAAAACGACAACTGGGAAATACGACAATTGGGTGGATTGCAATTGAATGGAAACGACAACTGGGGAAAACGACATTTGGGAGGATTGCAATTGAATGGAAACGACAACTGGGAAATACGGCAATTGGGTGGATTGCAATTGAATGGAAACGATAACTGGGAAAAAACGATAATTTGGGAGGATTGCAATTGAATGGAAACGGCAACTGGGAAATACGACAATTGGGTGGATTGCTACTGAATGCCTTCTACTGTGGCATATAAACTGATAGCCACAGAGGTCTGACAGGAGCCTATCAGTTTATATGCCACAGTAGAAGGTCTGAGAGGATGGGGGAAACGACAATTGGGTGGATTACGACAACTGGGAAGATACGACAATTAGGTAGACGAGAACTGGGCTAGACGAGAACTGCGAAATACGACAATTGAGTGGATTGCAATTTAATGGAAACGACAACTGGGAAATACGACAATTGGGTGGATTGCAATTGAATGGAAACGACAAATGGGAAATAAAACAATTGAGTGGATTGCAATTGGATGGAAACGACAATTGGGTGGATTACGACAACTGGGAAGATACGACAATTAGGTAGACGAGAACTGGGTAAATGCGACAATTGGGTGGATACGACAATTGAGTAGAAATAAGGAAATGATGAGATATAATTCGGATTACTATCACTAATCCAGAAATTTCTGCCTAGAGCAAACAAATTCAACATTCCTCGTAAATCCCTTGTACCAGGCATTTAATAAAACGAATATGTTTAGATATATACATAGTCGATAACTACTTATATGTACCACATAGCTGTAGTAATTCATTTAAATAATATAAAAATATGGATTGAAATTGAATGGAAACGACAACTGGGAAATATACCGAAAAATATGCATATATGAAAATATCCGAACACTATGGTTGATTACAGAATTCAAAATAAATATCTGGCAATGATTTTTTTTAGAAATTAGTGATCTGGCAACCTTAGTGTACAGTACACGAAGGTTGCCATATCACTAATTTCTAAAAAAATCGTTGCCAGATTTTTTCTTGAAATCTGTAATCACCGTAGTTTTCATATATCACATAGCCGAAATAATTCTGAATTGCTCGAACGCACTACAATTTTTGCATCTATTCTCTTTAATCTGCTTTTCCCTCTTTAGTCCGACAAAACACTACGGCGGATTTTTTACAACGTTTTTTCTCTATAAACATAGTAAACGGAAAAAAAAGAATGCTCTACTGCAAAACAAAGCTTCATAGGACCATTTGCTTTCTCACAAATATGGTCCTCAATAAAGCGAAATTAAAAAAAAAAAAAATTTTCTTCTAAAAGGAACAATCGGAAATTAATCAAAAAATCAATTTATTTCCAGATGAACATAATGTCACTTTTACATTTGAGAGCTGGAAATAAACTTCCCACAAGAGTTACAAACTCGCCAGTGGATAAGAATTTCTAATTCTAAAAAAATTACTAATTTCTAAAAAAATCACTAATTTCTAAAAAAATCGTTGCCAGATATTTATTTTGAATTCTGTAATCAACCATAGTGTTCGGATATTTTTATATATTCTTTTACAATTCTCTTTATAAACATTTCTAGTGCTGTTATATTTTCTTCTTTTGGCAATACGTCTTACATGATTTTGTATCCGAACAAGAGATCACTTGAATAAGTACCACCCCAGTATGTAATTACATAAATAAGGTAGAGTCGCTCAATAAAAGTATCTGAACACTATGGATGATTACAGAATTCAGAAAAAATATCTGGCAACGATTTTTTGGAAATTAGTGATCTGGCAAGCTTCGTGTCACGTGACACGAAACTTGCCAGTTCACTAATTTCTAAAAACATCATTGCCAGATATTTTTTCTGGATTCTGTAATCAACCATAATGTTCGGATACATTTTTGAGTGACTCTACGACTTAATCTATGAGTGATGTATCATTTTCAAAACCGATAAATCTAGAAAATTTCGAACAAAATATATGCTTGGAATTTTTGCATTAATGCATTTAAAAACATGAGATACATGGCTCACCCAATTTAATTTGCGATCCGTATTCATCAACACCCTCAACTGCCTTACATATACATTTATCTCCAGTACAACTCCTGTCATGATAAAATATTTTACTTCCTTCTCTATCCGGTTGCCCTCTCAACCTCATCAATCGGCTTGATTACATTTCTAGACCCCCCCCACCACCACCACCAATTTTTATTGTTTCTACATCCGGTCCTGTTATCTTTCATCCGTTCCCTAACAGTTCTCCAGTCAGTCCACTTTCCAAAACTATCTCTGAGCCTTTGGGGTCGTTGTGACCTGGCTATACGTTCAAATCTCAATCAAAATCTCAATTAAATGCATTAGAGAAAATCAAAACAACCGATATTGAGAATAATTCTCTCTAATCTGACATCTGACTTTCGATACAACGGATTCTTAAATTTCTATTTTATTCTGTCCAATCAAAGTCAAACAATCTCAAATAAAGGGAATGACTAGAGGACATGAAAATGCATAAAACTAGCAGTATTCTCAATAATCCGGCACTCAATAAAACTGATATTTTAAAAGTTCCTTATTTCTAAATGAAACAATCGGAAATTAATGAAATGTATTAAAGAAAATCAAAATAGCCGATATTGAGAATTGTTCTCGCTTATTCCACCTCGGTTATAACGGATTTTTATACTCTTTTGAGCATCAATTAAATTAAGAAAAGGGAAACCAAAGAATGCACCAAAGAAAATCAGTAATGTTCACTAAACCGACCTTTAATGTAACGAATTTTCTTTCCATTGAATCCTTTTCCTTCATTGAATCTTTCATTGAAAGCTTTCTAATAACTGAACACTAATAATCCATAACTCTTGCTCGAGAAAGTACTGTCGTGTGAGAGCAGTGAAGTGTTATGTTATAGATTACCATAACACAGGGGCGGGGGTGGCTCAGTCGGTAGCGCGCCAATGATTTCAATGGAAAATTTTTGTAAAAAAGATATATCTTTTAAATATCTTTTAAATTCCAAAAATTCAGCAATATGATTTCATAAAATAGATCCTTTCCAATTGTTATTCAGATCTGAATCTAACTCCGAATTGACATAACATGGGTGTCTACTAATAAGGTCGCTTATTAGTAGACTGCTCATTTGTCTCAAAAACGAAACATTAAGAGTAAAAACAAAATATCAATATAACTGCATCAGATTATTTCTAAATGAACTGATATTTTATGTTTTTTATTAGTAGCCTACAAAGGAAGCCACAGACCGAGAATTCTTGTTTAATAATAGACATGAAATTCTGTAATTAAACGACAACTGAAAGCTATATTTTATAAAAAGTGTTTTCGAGTGGTAGTTATTGAATTTTCAAGTTAATTCCCTTTTCAAAACTAGACATGTAAAACAATGATTCAAAAATAATTGCGCTGAGGAAATATTTCACTCAAAAATCTATTCAATTAAAAAATATGGTTTAATCTATAGTTGATTTGTTAAAAATGCCATTTGGTGCAAATTTTGCGAAAAATATCTGTTTTTAACAACTAACATTCGAAAAGAATTTCCCGAACACTGTAAAGTGAATCATAATAACCGAACGGATATGTTCGATGTAACGAGATACAGATTTTTAGTAAGACGACTGTACTCATATTCGTATTATATGATTCTTCATATTATCCTGTAATCATAAATAACAAGGACTGTCTTCGGGTCATGAGACGGATGTGTAGTGGGAAACATCCTGCTTATTATTCAGCTAGAAGAGAGGATATCCATCAGTGGAATTTTCAAGGGATGGTGAGATGAAGAATCATCGCATCTTCCCTTGAAATGGGATTTTGCATTCACGCTGTGGGAATGAAAGAGGTATTAGGTGTTATAGTATCGAATTATGTTGGTTAATATTTAATGACATATGAGTTCCAGTTAAAACTTAAAGTTTTAAAAAAGTCGGCTGTAAAATTATGTCGAATAATGAAATGCTCTGTGAAATCATACACCTGATGATCTTCGAGAAACATTTCAGTTTTCTGATTTGCTAAAGGAGATCGTCTCCGTATTTTGCAATTGTGGTTTTTTCAGCACAATGCAAATATCCATGTACATCGCCAGCCTACGAAATGTTCCCAGGACAGTCAGCCTCAATTGTTGTGCATAGATTTCTCACATCCACTCAGAAATGTATCAGGGGCAGGAGGTGGCTCATAGCGCGCCAGGCTCGTAATCTGTAGTTCCCAGGTTCGAGTCCCAGCTGGATCAGCGTTGAGATTTATCTCCGCAAAATTCCCTGCCCTTCCCACGGTCAGTAGGGGACACCGATGGGCTTGGAAAGGCCGCCGTCCGTCGGATGAGACGTTAAGCCTTGGCGCCGTGTGCGGGAGAGCCATACCCTATGCAGGTTAAAGAACATACTGGATGGCCTTGACGGGAGTCTACCATCTGTCTCCCAAAAACTGTTCCAGTGGGTCCCCTCCCACAACCTTCTCTGAGCCTTCGGGGTCCTTATGACCTGCACATTTAGTCGATGGTGTGCAAAAAAGTGCCGCCCAGAGTTAGAACAACCCAACGTTAAAAAACACGCTGGATGGCCTGGACGGGATGCTAACGTGTCTTCCAACAGCTGTTCCATTGGGTCCCCTCTCCCAACCTTCTCTGAGCCTTCAAGGTCCTTGTGACCTGGCAATTTAGCCCATGGTGTGCAAAAAAGTGCCGCTCAGAGGTAAAACAACCCAACTTTAAAGACCACGCTGGATAGCCTTGACGGGAGACTACCATCTGTCTCCCAATAGCTGTTCCAGTGGGTCCCCTCCCCCAACCATCACTGAGCCTTCGGAGTCCTTGTGACCTGACCATTTAGCCCATGGTGTGCAAAAAAAGTGCCGCTCAGAGGTAAATTAACCCAACCCATATTGCCGTAAAATTATATAAAATTTTACTTTCATATTTATAAAATATTTATACATTTGTTTCTGGTTGTCGACTATGTTTCCTTTTATTGTTTTAGAATTTGTGTATGAGTTTGTAGTTTATTTTTAATACTTGATTGAGAGTTCTATGACTTTTATCTTTTATTTGGACATATGCTTGGTGGATTATAGCCTTAGATGCTAATGCGCCATTAAACCGAAACCAACCAACCAATTTTTCCCTCCTATTATTGTTCATTGTAAATCTAGGAATAGAATGAAAAATCAAAAATCGTTTAACTCGAAAACTATCCCTGAAAAAAAAATCTAAGCACAGATCTGAAGCCTGCACTAAATCATCTTTAAGATTCACACAATCCGTACTTAGATTCAGCTTTCTGGTTGGACCTCCGTAGCCTATGGCTGCTTGAGGATGATGATGATGAATGACGCTATGGAAACAGAAATCAACAGCTGAACTGTTATTGAATATTTCGAAAAATTTCTAATTGTGAAATTCCTAAGATATAAGGACCAAGGAGTGTCTAAGGGAGAAGAGAGCTAGCTTCCATAGACGTAATGTAAACTTTTCGATTGCAGCGCCCTCTAAACATGGCAAATTCGTGCATTGCAGTGAAGCCACCTATCCAGGGAGAAGATCGAGTTCCCTGCATTATTTTTCCACCTCCGAGCAAAGTTTTCAATTGCTTACACCAACTGATTAATTTTACATACACTTTAACTCTGAAAAATGTTCATTTTCTCCATGAGGTACACTCATAATTTGCTTTTCGTTTAGTGAGAAAATTTCAAGAAGTATTGAAATCACTTTCTTTAATAAAATCCAATTTTGTAAAACTGGTAGTAGCTATGCTAAAGAACAAAATTTAATATTTTGAACAACCTACAGCATTTAGTATATTATAATAAATTGTGATTTATGTGTCAATGCACGATAACATGATCTGTATAATTATATTTTATACAATTGCTGATATTTTCAATAAATATCATATCGAGTTTTTACTTGTATAAACGTTCAACAGATGGCAGCAGGTACTTCCCGTATCAACCATAAAGAATAATTACACTGTTAGAGCAAAGTGCAGAAGCCAATGTACATCGATATACTCCAAGGAACACAAACCTGCAACATACATTGACTTATATATATTTGCAAGATGATTAAATGTATTAATTTACATATTAATTTAAAAAATTATGCAAAATTACACAAAATAAACATACAGCGGTTTTTCCAGGTATCGTAAAATGTAATCCTGAACGGGATAAAACACTCATTGAATAACTTAAGAGTCAGCTACCACTGTGCCAAACATCCATGGCTGTTAGACATTTGGAAACACTGGTTAAATCGCAATATATATACCAATAGTAAGACAAACCATAGCTGCAGTGGGCTAAAAATGATTACACTGCGCATGCGCAGATCGCCCCTTACAGTTGTTTTTGTGCCTGCACATCAATTTGCCACGTTCAGCTTCGGAAAAATTCCGCAGAATGGCACCACTTACGCTTCTGCGAAGCTAGCCTTCTTCTCCTTAGACCTTCTTTGATAAGGACTCCATCCAACACATGAGAAATTTATCATAATATCTAGAAATTTTTACAATTATCTACCGGTAATTTTATAGTTCGAATATTATAAATAAATTTTTCGTTTAACCCTAAATGCCATTTAATAACATCTTATATAATTCTATCTCGTATTCATTGGATATTTTGTATATCAGCGCTGTGCAACTAGCGGCCCGCGAACAAAATTAAACTTTTACTTGAAATATTAAATAAATATCTGTAATCCGCCTTACAATTTTTGTCAACTTATATTATTTTACTTAATATGCAATCTTCAACTTACTCATATTATAAAGTTTACAAACCATTCTTAACCCGTTCGGCAAACTTCTGAAACCTTTTAAGAGCGGTGCGGCGTCATCAAATAAACGTTTTTATGAAGCTGCAGTAATAAGAAGCATCTAATGACAGCACGAATCGCTCTCACCGCGATTATCATATGGCGAGCAATTTTGCCAGACAAAACTAATCGCTAAAGAGAGATTAAGATAGAGAAACTGCTTGAAAGACCCTACAGTTAAACATATACTTCGGCTCGCAATAACAAATATCGATATGGACGCAAAAGAAATTATTGCCCAACAATTACGGCCACAATGCTCCTTTAAATTTATTAAACATTTGATAAAATTTAGAAAATTTATATTGGTTTATTATTACATATTGTTTTTCGTATACATAAAATAAAATTTTTGAGGTTTATTAATTATTACTTATGATTTTTCTTATAAGTAAAATAATTTTTTTAGGTGACATGAACTGACTTTTCAATTACATATCCTATCCTATTCTTTTTTTGGCCCGCGAAATATTGGCAAAAAAAATGACCCGCGGTCTTAGAAAAGTTGGACAGCACTATTGTATATTATTATTGAAAATTTATAATTGCACAAGGAAATATGAAGCGCTAGGTTCAATCAAGAATACTGCTTTATTTGTATCACCAAGAATACTGCTTTATTTGGCATCCCGAAATATTAATAGCACCCGGGACTTGTTTACCGATAATTCTTTAAAAGAAATTGGAAAATTAATTTCTAAAGGCTTTAGAGAGAGAGATCATAATTGATTGTAATGTCACAAGCAAATATTTGCATGGAGGACAAACAAACAAACATATTTTCTTTGCTGTAGGAGCTGAAAACCAGGACAAAATTCAAACTTGAGGAAAATGGTTAATGCTCTATAGGTACCTAAGCATCTTGTACTTCTATTTACATTCATGGTCTAAATGTAAAGGTTCAGTGATGTCAAGATTAGGATGCGATTCCAGCTTCGTGAAGAAGTTTGTCGAAATAGTTCTGATGAACATTTTTGGCAGAATCGATGTCGAGGTCTTTATGTAAGTTACTCTCCTTTACGAACCATGGTGCCGATGCAACAATTCTAAGTGTTTTGTTTTAAAAGGTTTGAAGCCTTGAGATGGTCGTATCTTTTATACAGCCCCAAACCGGGCAGGCACACATAATAATCGGTAGAATGATCATTTTGATAGTAAAAACTTATTGTCTATGGAAAGATTCCAGTTCCTTCCAAGTTCTATTTACGCTGCATTTAAAGCTTTGTGCGTTATTCAATATATTTGTCACATGTTTCAGTAAGTGTTACTCTTTGAAATAGAAATACAAAGAGTCGTAATAAAACATTCAGGATTTCAGTAAGGGTTAGACTTGAATGGGATTAAAATAAGTGATAACAGTGAAGTTAACTCTGACCTATATCAATAATTTGTTTGAAGGGAAGTGTCAAAAACTTTAAGCCATCCAGACAAAATCATTCATATTTAATTCACGGTTTATTAGCACTGGTTTCTAAAAATTGCACTCTATGATTGTTTAACATAATTAAAAGTCCCCAAAAATGGATAGTAATTTCATATTCGCAGGTTCAAGTCCCAACTGAGCATGTGCTGAGAATCTACCTGCTAATCCCTGTTCTGCTTTCGGTGGAAAAGCAAACACTGAAGTGCTTGGAAAGACAGTCGTCCGTCTAATCTAACGTTACATTGAGGCTCAATATCCAGAAGAGCCATAATCTGTTTACCTTAATTGTGTTGTTTTACCTCTGAGTGGCACGTTTTTGAACGTATTCAGAGTTCAATCTTCTGTTCAGTTCAATTCTGAATACGTTTTTGAACACAATGAGCTAAATTGCCAGGTCACAAAGATTCCGAAGCCGCAGAGAACAGTGGGGAAGAGGACCCAATGGACAGCTGTTGGGAGACAGATGGGAGCATCCCGTCAAGGCCATACAGCGTGTTCTTTAAGTGCATAGGGTATGGCTCTCTTTTGCACACAGGGCCACGGCACATTAAAGAACAAGCTGGATGGCCTTGCCGGAGGTTACCATCTGTCCCCCAACAACTATCCAGTGGGTCCCCTCCCCCAAATTTCACTGAGCCTTCGGGTCCTTTAGACCTGGTCATTTAGCTCATTTTGTGCAAAAAAGTGCTGCTCAGAGATAAGACAACCCAACGTTAAAAAACACGCTGGATTATCTTGACGGGAGGCTATCATCTGTCTCCCAACAGCGGTTCCAGTGTTCCAACCAGGTTCCCTCCCCCAACCGTTCTATCAGCCTTCGGGTCCTTGTGAACTGGCCGTTTAGACCATTGTGTGCAAAAGAGTGCTGCTCAGAGTTAAAACAACCCAATCTAACCAAGGGTTAGATCGTTGAAGGGGTTCGTGGGTTTCCCAATTACTAGGATATTCCATTCGGTAGGAAATGTTAAAAGAATTATTCTATAACATGGAATTAAATTTTATAGTTGCTTTTTCTCACAGGTTTTGTTCGTTACGAGACATCTGACAGAAAACGTAACGTATGACAGTCGTGCTCAAAAATATTCAAACGCGTTGAAGAAAAATCCTTACACCTATCGAAATATGAATATTCAAGTTCAAATCAGTGGTGAAATATTTTGCAATAACACCTTTTGAATAAAAAAATGCTTCTGCTTCTTCGAAACTCGAGGAAAACTAATTTCATAGATGCAGGTTAGTGTTTAACTATTTGATTGTTGCATGATGATGTTAAATTGTTTTTTCGCTAACATCTATATATTTTTATGTCTGTAAAAATACCTTTAATTTAATCTATGTTAATATTAGAATAACAGAATTCGCTTCATCAGCTTAAGTTACAAAAGAATTATCTGTTGTATTCCGATACATTTTAAATCCAAATATTTCCGAAATACACAATGAACGTCAGAACGGAAAATGGAACAATGAGATTTGTTCATTCTTTCCTCTAACAAAATTTCATCGCTTAGTAAGAATAAGAACGAAATCGTCACAATGTCTTCCTCGTCTGTTTAATCTTCGTAACATTCCCAAAATTCTTTAGTCGCCAGAATGCCGAGATGGAGGCCTCATCCTTTGGCTGCCGAGCATGCTGCTTACAAAAGATAGGTAAGATATTTGATTTCGGACATCCTACAAGTACAACCACATCTATGTTTGAATTTAATTGTCTTAAGTTTAGGTTCCCCCTTGAATATTATATAATTAGCCTAAGGGGGTTATTACATTACAATGGCAAAATTACAGGAACAGCGACTGAGTTCAAATCTACCGTTTCAACACACACTTATACTTTACAATGCTCATGCATGAAAATATCCATGACTTTTTAGTTCAAATCTTAATTGCACCCTGTCTATGAAAACTGCATCATTCATTGACCAGGTTTGCTTTTTAGCAAAATGCATGGTCATATCGCTACTGTGCGAAAGAGCGTCCCCTGCGCCATTTTCGCATCGAAGTCACCCCCGGAAAGGGACTGTCCCGCAGAAACTGTGCGTTATTGGGGGTTGGAATGTTATTGGTTGGAAAAAATAAAAGAAGATGAAACTTAAGTGATGGAAATGATACACGCTGAATGTCATTTAAAAATCCGTGGATGTTGGTGCATGTTAACGCTATCACCACCTAACAAATGATGTGGGGATTAACATTTATGCTGCTGCAGATTTCTTTCCGCTTTACTTCTGCTTCATATCACACCGGGATTGAGACTTTCACACATTCTATTATTCTGTGAAACTCGTATTAAACGATACTTTTTTTTGCTTGTTTTTCCATTTTTACACTGAATTTTTTTGTTACATCGGCACCGTTTTCTAAAACATGCAGCATTTACACATTTCTTATGATATTAACAACTTTCCATCGGGATTCCTTCTAACAGTGATTTTCCCTTTCTAATGTACTTTGTTTCCTTTTCTGGTGGGATAAAACCATATTCTCCCGGTAACTGCTGCATACTTTTTAATTGTGATGAACAATGTAAGAGGACATTTTAAAATTAACTGACCATTTGGAACTTTTGCAAGCAGTAAGCTGTTGAGATTCGTCGTTAAGCAGAAAAGATCCCCCCCCCCCCCCCCGCCGAAGATAAGATGTCAGCATACGGGACCTTCTGTCGACCTGCCCAGCAAAGCGATTGGGCGCTGTAATTCGTCATGATTGAAAGCGAATAATTATTCACTTCGCCATTAGGGTTGAAAAGATCGTTGAGGAAGATAAAATTCACGGATAAAATTCTGGACTTGGGATGTTTCACTCCGGGTGACGCTTAGTTTGTAAAGATATTATTTTCTGTCTGTCACTTATATCCAATGTACGCTCTATGTGAGAACATCGATTTTTGTGACATCTTTTTAAGTGCAGAATTCCTTTACTGAGATCCGATCGCAACATCTACATGTCAGAGCAAACGACTCCGTCCCTCACCAGTACGAGCCATCGAGATGTCACTGAGGTTGTGAAAAGGCATTTTTGGGGCGACTATGAAAATTAAGCACAAAATTCGCCGGCCTGTGACGAAGTTGGCCCGCTG
The DNA here is from genome assembly GCA_038380435.1 of Ryuthela nishihirai. NCBI lineage: Eukaryota > Metazoa > Arthropoda > Arachnida > Araneae > Heptathelidae > Ryuthela > Ryuthela nishihirai. Next base: position 56,769,213 of record JAWZYU010000012.1, read on the forward strand.
CACGTCCATTCTTGTGGATGCGGAAATCCATCGCTGATCCAATCGTTCGCGATAATAGGATTTGGGTTGTTTTACCTCTGAGCGGCACTTTTTTGCACACCATGGGCTAAATGACCAGGTCACATTGACCCCGAAGGCTCAGAGAAGGTTGGGGGAGGGGACCCACTGGAACAGCTGTTGGGAGACAGATGGTAGCCTCCCGTCAAGGCCATCCAGCGTGTTCTTTAACGTGCACAGGGTATGGCTCTCCCGCACACGAGGCCACGGCTTAACGTCCCATCCGACGGACGGCGGCCTTTCCAAGCCCATCGGTGTCCCCTTCTGACCATGGGCAGGGCGGGGAATTTTGCGGAGATAAATCTCAACGCTGACCCAGCTGGGGACTCGAACCTGGGAACTACAGATTACGAGCCTGGCGCGCTACCGACTGAGCCACCCCCGCCCCGCGATAATAGTAACAAAATTCATCAGATCTCCATTAACATACACTTATGTTGTGCTTGGGTGTAGAATTAAAGATAGATGTTTCGCGCAACGCAAGCGAAAACGCAAAGGTACCTGCAACGTTTGAATTGTTTTCTACTTTTAGCATTGCTTACTTTCTACAAAACTCAACCGTGTACCAAACCTCTTTACAGAATTATTTTTATCCGTTGAAAGACAACTGAATACCCGATCTTGCAATGAAGCGTCACGAACACGCATGTACTAACAACGGGTTGCAACGCGATATAAAATTTCGTCACCGTGATGAGTCGTTGGTCTTGTGATTACACGTTCTCCAGTAAACGGAGGAAAAGACGATTTTTAAAACTGTAGGAGTGTTTATAATTTCAGGTTTTTTAAATGATATCTTACTACCAAATAATTTTTTATTAGTTGATTTTTCTTCCGAGGAAGAAATAATATTTTGTAATCGATTGTTACTGAGCAGAGTAATATTTAGGAAAGAGTAATATTTTGCATAAGTGAATCATGTGTTGAATTGGGGATACAGTGACAATAAGTATTAGGAATAAAAAGTTTTAAATTTGACACCAAGTCGCGTAACCGAGAAACGGGAATTAAAAAAGTTAGTTTTATTGGTTATTCTTTTGCTGATGCAATCGCGATTTCTTTCAGCCGGTTTAGTTATAAACTATTGAAATAAAAAACAGGAACTTGAGTTTTTTTTTTACCTGTGGTTTTTTTTTTGTGTTGCTGCGATCACGATGTTTTTGAAATGGCTCAGCATTAAAAAGGGAAAATAAGTTAATTAATTGGGAGGATATTGAAATTTGTAAGGAAGAAGGAATTTTTTAACCTCACGAATCATCACGAATACACCACACGAATCAGAGGTATAACGTGCGAACATTATATTTCCTGTACTTAATTTTATTTGTACGCAATTTTTATTTCTTATAATTTGACGTGCAAATATTTATAAATGATTTTTTATTAAGGTATAAAAATTCGTGACGAACATCACGAATTTTTATACCTCTGATTCGTGTGGTGAATTTTTTGAAATGCCTTAGTATTAACTCTGATTCGTGTGGTGTATACGTATAACCTCTGATTCGTGTGGTGAGGTTTTTGAAATGCTTTAGTATTAATATGAAAATATGGAGAGTAATGAATTGAAACATGGCAGAAAGAAGTATTTAAAGCAAAATCACTTCATCGTTCAAAAACAAGCCCTGACGTGGTAAGGGATGTGGAAAGTGTGGTGCAAAATATGTCTGAACACAGATATGTGACGGAATCATCCTTCAACCAGATGGACACTGATTTTAATAAGAGAGGCACAACACTTGGAGGTTTAGGCGTGCCAAGGGAAATTTTAAAATGGATTGTCTTCTTCCGATGGGGTACTTTGTTTATTTACAAAATACCTGATCTATCATAAAGGGTAGATGAGATAATAAGTTTCGATAAGAGGATGAAGATTATTTCCAAAAAATAAATTGCCTGCCAAAGGGCGTGGGGGGGGCAGAACCTTAGATAAGTGTTTAATAAAGGGGATGCATATTAATCTGGGTTTTCTAATGAGGTGGTCGAACTTATGATAAGCGTTTTAGTTAAGGGGGCGCATATTAATAAAGGGGCCGTCACTTTTAAAAAGTATTTAATTAATAGGAAATTAAAAAATTCATTTATAAATATTCCCAAGTTAAATTATAAGAATTAAAAAATTCTAGAGTTTACTGATAATGAAATAAAAAGTTTGTACGTTAATTTATAAGGAATAAAGAAATTCGCTACTTACAAAAAATAAAAATAAATCATAAGTGAATAAAAAATAAATGCAAGAAATAAAAAATTCAGACGTTAAATTACAATAAAAAATAAATTCCGAAAAAATAAAATTCGCACATTAAATTATAAGAAATTAAAATTGTTAATTTGCAGGGACCAAAATATTCATGGGTTAATTTACAAGGACTAAAAAATACATAGGTTAATTTACAAGAAATAAAAAATCATTTATAAATATTTGCACGTCAAATTATAAAAAATAAAAATTGCATACAAATAAAATTAAGTACAGGAAATATAAAGTTCGCACGTTAAATTATAATAAAATATAAATGCCGGAAATGTAACATTCCTAGGTTGTTTTATAACGATCGGTTATTTCTACTTCGTCTACCTTTCAACACTCTAAGAATATACTACCCTTGGCATTAAGGATTAACACGCTGTGTAATTCTCTGGTAAGTGTGAGGGTCGCGCGATCGAATCCCACTGTGGGAAATAGTTTTTTAAGTATAGTATGTGTGTTAAACACTAGATGGCACCACAATTAGAATATTTCGGAATTTAGGATGATGGAGAAACCAATACGGCGAACGTTACAATTCAAAATGGCAGACTCAGGACTTTGGGTTATTTTGGGAGTTTGTGGTGACATTAGGATTCAAAATGGCGGACATTAGAATTCAAATGGCGGAATCGGAACTTTGAGTTATTTCGGGAGTTTGTGGTCAGAATGGCTGACGTACGGGATTTTTAATAAAGGGGACGACACTAAGGGATTAATTAATTAGTTATGAATATTAATTATGAATATTAATAAGTTATTAATAAGGGGAAGTAATGGGGGTGCATAAGGGGTGTGGTCAGTTCTGAATACTAAAAGGGGGTGGTGGTCGATGTCGTCATAAGGGGAAAGCACTGCATGGAGGGACTGGAATGGGTCTAGACTGCTTGCACCTGATTGTGAGTAAGTGAGGTGGTGACTGATTGTGTATAGCTCATTGTGAGTATGTGAAGTAGTGACTGAGTCACTCATTGTGTGTGTATGCAGACGATTATAAGTGAAGCAGCGACTGAGTGCATTTAGCTAATGGTGAGTAAGTGAGGTAGTGACTGATTGTGTATAGCTCATTGTGAGTACGTGAAGTAGTGACTGAGTCACTCATTGTGAGTGTATGCAGACGATTATAAGTGAAGCAGTGACTGAGTGCATTTAGCTAATGGTGAGTGAGGTAGTGACTGATTGTGTATAGCTCATTGTGAGTAAGTGAAGTAGTGACTGAGTCACTCATTGTGAGTGTATGCAGACGATTATAAGTGAAGCAGTGACTGAGTGCATTTAGCTAATGGTGAGTAAGTGAGATAGTGACTAAGTAACTGATAAGGGGTATATCTTATTCTAACTATGAAGCAGAAATCGAAGAGCTTTTAAAATTTGCACGTAAGGGTAATCCTAACAGTAGATTTTGCAAAAAAAAACTGACCTTCGAAGTGTCCTTCCTAACCAAGTAGAGGTCAAAGCTGGGTCTCTAACTGCTAGAAACATCGAGATTGGTTTTCATCTTCTAAATGATATTACGAATTTGATCAGTCTTTCGAGGTTAGTTGCCAAATTTATACCTATATATATGCTAAATTTGAAAATTGATGCCTGTGGGTATTTTCTTTTCTATATCTTAGAAACTTTATGGAATTTCTGATCCATTAGATTCCTTGAAGTCAAAGGCCAAATTCCTCCTTGTGCTAGAGGTGAGATTTGGTGCGCAGTGGTTCTTCAGGTCCCAGATCTGAGAAACGTTAAGAAATTTCAGATCCTGTGTCACGTTCATGGCCAAAGAGCGATAAGGGTGATGGTCACGAAATCAAGAGGTGCGGAACATCATTCTTATGTGCAATTTTGATTTCTCGTATTAAATATAAAAGAAGTGGATAATAGAATGTATTTATAATGTTCTCATAAGCAATAATTTCAATAATGTCATTGTAATGTTTGCCAAAATATTTCAATGTGGTTGCAACTAAAAATAATCTAAACTGAAGAACATAATGTGAAATATATCATACAATTATACACTATCTATTAAATAGCAGTTAATAAAAATTAAAATTTGAAATAGGAATTGACCAAAAATACACAAAATAACATAAAGTTTATTAAACTTCATTTGAAATTTTAATAATTAATATTGTGCTCCATACCACCTAAACAACCTGTTACTTTAATATTAGATTCAAAAGTGCTCACAAAATGCAACAATTTCACAGCCCGGGTTTCATATTTTTTACTTCCAGTAGGAGGTTCCTGTCCACTGAGATATTGTTCTATGCGAAGATTGTTAAAACTTTGCTCCCTCATAATCCCGGTGATGAATCTTCCGGCACAGTATTTGCATGCTAAGCGTGCATTGCAGTTTATGAACTATATACATTTGTAATAAAATACCCCCTCAAGCAGCTGCTTGTAATAAGAATTTTAAATTTTGGTTGTGAAGAATAATGATCAAGAGCTTTTTATTGGCACTAATCATTCCTCTTACCTCCAGGGAGTACTGGAAAAATAACACTTCTTTTTAAGAGATAAATAAAAAAATTAATTTTATGCTAAACAGATACTAATAAACTACTATTATTTGCATTTTCTCAATAATCTATTGCTGTGGTTCTCAACCTTTTATGTTTCACGTATCTCCCTGGAAATGTGTAATACCCCTTGTACAGATAGATAAAAATATATTTATAGTATAATAATTGTTATTTTTACTTTGTCTAGCGAGTTTTGAGCTCTCACGGCATACCCCAAAAATTTCATCACGTACCTCACGTTGAGAACTACTAATCTACTTGTTCCAATTTTTATAGTTTGACACCGATAAATGCGGAAAATGATGAAAATTCCAATTGTGATCTCTAATGATGGAATAAGTAGGAAAATGTTGAAGTTTCAACTAAATTTTGCAAACGACCTACTTGTTATAGAAGTTTGAAATTTTTGTAGTAGAGTGTGATGTGCAATTGGTTTTACATATGCAACAATCATTTACCCAATTACCTCTATGTGATGGAGGGAGGAAGCATTTTTTTAAATAGTTAATTGAGAAATTATTTTATGTTTTATAGGTACAGAAATAATATTACAATTTGCATTTACGTAATCAGCCGTTAGTTTGAATTTACAATATTAGATTATGCTAAAATTGGGAATCCAATTTCATTCCTTTGAAAACGAAGTTCTGATATTACGAGAGATGATATATTGTTCTTCTAGTTACAAATTCTGATCACAGTACGACAAATGGTATTTGATTTCAGAACACCCTGAGATTATTCTGGTGATTCAATTCAAGATTTTGCGAACAATAATTTTTATAGCAATAGCTGTACGAAATCTGCAGATTCTTCTTAACAATTCATTCATATGAAACATAATTTTCTCTTAAGTCTGCGACAAGAGATCCATTCTAGAGACTTCTTTTCCCAAGTTCAGGGTCAAATAATAATCCAACTTTCAATCAGTTAATAATTAATACCCCCAATGTACTAAGCGTATTAACCATTACCCTCCTGCGTTTGTAATTTTGAACTTTGAAGTTAAAAAAACAATGACAAGTGAATTGCCGCTTGGGTTCTCATTAAAGAAATATTTATAAATCCCACACTATATATTCGTACTTTAAAGAGTTCGGTGTACGAATTCAGTGCTTTTTGCAAAGTTCATCTACATAAATGCAATTTAATTATTAGAAATAAGAGTTTTGAGAGATTAGAATAAATTACCCTTCAACTGGGTAGCACTAAAGGCGAAGACATTGCTCTAGAGCAGTGATGGCGAACCTTTTTACCTAGGTGTGTCAAACTTTTTTTTTAAATATTGACGTTGTTGATGTGCCACTTGTATACATGCATTTATAAATTTAACTACATAATCATAGATGGTGACTTATACATATCATATTAGGCTATTTATTTAATAGGACACTGATATAAAATCTATGATTTCATATTATACAATTAATTTAATAAAGTGATTAATAAAATAATTTAATAATTAATTTAATAAAGTGATTACAAACTTACATTTATTGACTTTTCTGTTGCTGAGTAGTGGTAGAAAGTTGCTTTATTGAAGTGCTATAGTGTGTAGATTTTAATGCTACACAGGCAACGCTCAAATCATTGCTCAATCTATTTCTCCCTTTCGATTTGATATTATTTAAGGCAGAAAATAAAGTTTCACAAGAGTATGTAGAAGAGAAAATTGTTAGAAGAGCTTTAGCAAAGATTTTAAGAGCATGAAAGTTTTCGGGAAGGTTATTCCACACGTTTAGAATTTCACAGTCTGAATTTTTACAGGCGTTATTATGCAGACGTTCCCGCTCAAGTTCTTCTAATTCATTTCTAAGAGCAATAAACTTTCTTTTCCAGATAGGATTACACTGGAAGTCGGCTAGTTACATTTCTAGATCTTTTAAATCCAACCACTCAAAGCCATCTAATTTAAGATCCATGAATTCTGTCTCAGCAGGATACTTTACGAATTGGATTGTTTGTTCCAACATTCGAAATTGCTCAAATCTAGAAGAAAACTGCTCAGTTACTGACTTTAGAACTTCTATATATTGGTTGATATGTTGTTCACGTTTTTTGGGGCTGGTTTCGTAAAAAAAATTTTAACTCTTGGGAAATACTTAAAATTATTATTTTATAAATCATGTTAAAATATTTTGAGTTTATTCTCAAAGCTCTTGATCGTGCCAAACATAAAATCGACAGATTTTCCGAAACCTTGCAATTGTATATTGTTTATTCAGGTGCAATAAAAAATCTGTGAAAAAACATCAGCTTACTGAGCCAAGCAGAATCGTTCAACTGAGAAAATTCGTGCTCCATGCCCTTCGCCTTTAAATATAATTTAATTTCATTTAAACATTCAACAAACCGTTCAAGTACTTGGCCACGACTCAACCATCGAATATTATTGTACATTAATAGACCATTTTACACTGATTCAATTTCGCTTAAAAGTGAATTAAATTCTCGTTTGTTTAAAGCCCTGGAAGCAATAAAATTAGTAACCTTTGTCACAATCCTCATCACATCATCCAAATCCTTTAAGACTGATTTCGCACACAGTGTCTTGTGATGTATAATACAACGGAAACAAACCAGGGGATGACCAACATATTCCGTAAATTGTTTGATAAAACCGACATTACGGCCAACCATATTAGGCGCGCCATCAGTTGTAATCGAAAATATTTTCGATAAATCTATGTTTCTCATGGAACACTTTAACAACACAGTCGCATATGTCTTTACCTGTCATGTTTTGAGGTAAATTTTCTACCTTTATCAATTCCTCGTGCATAGAATCACCGTGAACATACCTTGCAATAATAGCCAATCGAGCTGATGACGTAATATCTGTAGTTTCGTCGAGACAAATGGAAAAACAATGGCATGAGTTCAAGTCTTGTTGTATTTGATTTTCTATACTAGCATTCATTTATAAAACTCTGTCTTTCATAGCATTCCTACTTAATGGTAACTCTTTCATGCGCTTTACCATAGGTTTCTTATTATGAAAGTCCTCAAATAAAAATGGTGCACACTTTGCGAAAGCTTCTTTAATATAATCACCATCACTAAGTGGTTTCCCTTGTTCAACAATAGTATGTGAAATACTGTAACTTGCGGCTATTAAATTTGAAGGTCCTGAAACAAATTTAATTAAAGTCCCTGATTGTGATTCTGCCAGTTTTAGATGTTGCGATATGTATTCTTTGCGTTCTTCAAAAGTTTTTTCTAGGAGCCATTTGTGCTTAGTTTCAAAATGTCTTCTTACATTCCAAGTTCTACTCACAGATAGCTCACCACACAATTTACAGAGAACTTTATCGCCTCTATCAAAAACACCATATTGTTCAGTCCAGGCATTTTGGAAATTTCTTCCACTTCCTTTCTGTAATAATTTTAGTTTTTTTATTAGTGCTAGCTGCCATTGTAAAAGGGTTCACAAATTAAAATAGAGCACAATTATATACAGCGGTAATTAAGCAGTAATAATTAATAAGAACTAATAATTACTGGAAATGAATTATACACCACAACTCAAATTACTCAAGTGGTAGACCATGCAAGACTACCACTACTTCTTTCAGCAGGGTTGCCAGATTTATTACCGGATAAATTCAATATTTAATGCTGCGAATTATATTTTCTGTTAAAGTGGTTTTAAATTTGTTTAGAACTTGCATTACTCAGTCGAGAGACTTGGAATGCATGCATGAACGAATTTCACACAGAAGTCAAATGAAAACTTTAAGTTTATAATATATAAAGCACGATTTTATAAGTTTGTATCATATAATATTGATAACAATTTTTATAAGTTTTTATAATATCATATGACTACGCATAAATTATAATGATTAAGAAAGAAAACGTAAACTTAAAACGCTCGATTTGTCGCAGGTTTTTAATCAAAATACCAATATTTTTCAACATCCAAGGTGTGTCACCTGAAACCGTCAAGTGTTTCAGTGCTGACACGCGTGTCATAGGTTAGCCATCACTGCTCTAGAGCAATAGTTCTCAACCTTTTATGTTTCGCGTACCCCCTGGAAATGTGTATGTAACTGGCGTACCCCTTGGAAATGTGTATGTAACTGGCGTACTCCTTGTATAGATAGATAAAACGATAGTTATAGTATAACAACGGGAAAAAAATAAAACATATATATCAGTGGTTCTCAACCTTTTATGCTTCACGTAGCCCCTGGAAATGTGTATGTAACTGGCGTACTCCTTGTATAGATAGATAAAAATACAGTTATAGTATAACAATGGGAATAAAATAAAACATATATATCAGTGGTTCTCAACCTTTTATGTTTCGCGTACCCCCTGGAAATGTGTATGTAACTGGCGTACCCCTTGTATAGATAGATAAAAATACAGTTATAGTATAACAATGGGAATAAAATAAAACATATATATCAGTGGTTCTCAACCTTTTATGCTTCACGTACCCCCTGGAAATGTGTATGTAACTGGCGTACCCCTTGTATAGATAGATAAAAATACAGTTATAGTATAACAATGGGAATAAAATAAACATATATGTAAAATATATCTAGCGACTTTTGAACTGTCACGGCCTACCCCAAAAATTTTTACCGCGTATCCGACGTTGAGAACCCCTACTCTAGAGTAACGCCTTGATTTTTTAATTACTTGTTTAAGGTATTTATTATATTATTTTTCAATCATCAAATCGATAACGTTACATAAAGTTGTGAGAAATTCATTATCCTTGAATTTATCATGATAGAGAGGTCTCCATTTACTACATGGCTCCAGGACCCGAAAATTATCGATCCAGCTTTACCTTTAAACAATTCCTTGAAAAGATAGCTGACAGTAAGAATAATACAGGACATAAAGACAGTCTGGCAAATCAATAACCTTTGTATTTTATGTGTCCAGGAGATAAGAAAGGTTGAATAAATATAAGAGACTTATAGATGATTGCAAGATAACAGATGTTTTAAGTATGTTTGGCATTGTATTGAAAAATTTCATAGTAGCTACTATGAAATGTAGAAGGGTAAACTAAGTACTAAGTTGAAGGGTAAACATAGTAATCAAGTAGTAAGTTGAAGGGCAAACATAGTAACTAAGTAGTTTTTTTCTAACAAATGTACGAAACTACTTAGGTGAGAAAGGGGACACCAAAGGTCTTGAGAAGGCTGCCGTCCGTTGGAAATAAAATTGCAGCTCAATATGTCAGAGATATTAGCAACCCAATCTCTCCCACATACACGATAGATAGATACTTACTTTTGAAACAACCTAAAACGTATTTGTTTGCTATATTATGAATATAAGTTATTTAATGTCTATTCTCATCGTTTAATTCATATCTTTAGTATTTTTTAAGATGCCAGATACAGAGCAAACGAATATTTTCATGGAGCAATTATTACGGGGCATTTGCTATTGACGTCATATCGCTATTGTTACTCAATAGATGATGCCACATCGAAGAATAACAATTAAATTCCGTTTGACGAAACAGAATACAAGTTTGAACTGAAATATTTTTCTCTGTGCTCTGATTAGAGTCGTCACTTCCAGGGAGAAGAAGCAAGTCATCCCAGACCATCGAGACATCCAATGGGCATCGACATCAAGCAGGTGAGAGGGTATGTCATGAGGTAAGTGGAATATGATTATTAGAAACTGAGCACTCATATAATTTTTTTCTAAGGAACAAAACGCTTTGTGTTGGCAACTTATGTTTAAACTTGTAAAATTGACACAATTCGGATTCTAGAGTTATAAAAATGAAGAAATGCTTTAATCTTAAAATCAATTCTTTTGCTCCCCAAGGAGATGGGCACATTCCATTATGATTGACCGCTTTAAGCTTAAAAATATTAATTGTGGAATTAAAATGAAATAAATCATTGCAAAAAAAATCGTTTGTGAAAGGTTGCTGAATTTTATTAATGGTTTGCGAAAAACCCTTTATTTTTAGTTTTTCTTGTAAAGAAGAATAGTCTTAATGGTTTACGAATAGAGTAGATTTCACAAATGTAACCTATAGATCATTTAGTCTAGAAACAGGAATAAATGCACTCCACACTTGCACAAAGGAAGTTTTGTCATGCGTATTGAACGTGTCTTATTTGTCAAGTAGGATCCAAATAAAAAGCAGCTGACTTTAATTGCAACCGGTAACTCATTACCTAATTGTGCGTAACATTATAAATATTTATAAATTCAAGTTTAAAGTTCGAGTGGAAGGGAGGGAAATCATTTAATTTTCGTTCACCAAAAATGTTTTCTAACATATCTTGATGTAAAAGCACTGAATACTTAAATTGTTAGCAAAATAAGGCTGTAAAGTGTCTTCATTTAGATAGGATACTTCAGGTGTTACAATGAGTGTGGGCCATTTCTTGGCCGATGTAATCGCCATCACAGGCACGAAGAATAACTACAGGCACATGGAATGGACCGGTATTATTTCTCCATATGATGCTTAGAAACAGGACAAAACATATGATGGTTCAGTTGATCGTATCATTGACCCTTTGCGTTACCGTCATTTCATTCCTTCCACTTTTTATTTAATACGTAAAAAATAGAAAAAGTAATGACGTCGATTATATTAAATTACTATTTTCTAAAGAAATTGAACGTTTCCTTTACTTATGATATTACGGGTGTAAAATAAGAGTTAAAATTTCAACAACATTTTTACTCTGGAGACATTATATTAACTTTAGGTACTGAATGTATAAAAGCCTCTTTTATAACGTAATACTGATCTAAAATGTTTGAAGAATAGATTGAATTAAAATGGTTTATATTTCAGTACGAAAAAGACATTTTATTTAGACTAAAGGGACATCATTTAATTAAAATTTCGTTAAACAGAAACACATACCTTAACATGGAATAATTACTCATCCTATTGTAGTGAATAAATAGAACAGTCCAATGTTAAAACTTCTTAATTGTAAACTCTAAAATATATACTTGAAACCTAACTTTGATTTATAGCTATTTTTAATAAAAAATTGCTGAGTAATAAACACTTAATTATACTCTATAGTCATTATACACAAATATAGTCTAATATATACAACATTGTATGATTGCGGTGAGACGTACATTCCAATTTAAGAAGTTTAATTTGAACATAAAATAAATTCTTAGCCCAAAAATTAACAATTAAATGTATTTTATTATCGCTCAAAAATATACTATTTTATGTCAATTTCATTAAGTCACTTATTTGTTTGTAGATTATTAAAATATTTTTAAGGGGAATATTAGGTGCTGCATAATGCAAATTAGCCTATACGAGATGATGGGCAAGTGTTTCTGTTGCCACTTCCAAGAGACAAATGAACGAACATTTCGATTATTTGAACCCTTTTTTATTTTGCGTTTCCGATCGCTTGCTACTAAATATATCATGACTTATAAGTCATGAGACATTAGTAATTTCGTATTTAGAAAGATTTACCACTCCTTTGAAGGTGGTAATGTCTTCAGTTCATGGGTTTAAACTCCAAGGAATCCAATGATAACACACTATTCGAAACAGCAATAGCTCGCTAAAGATACCATGCAGTGATCCAATCAATGAGAAGCAAGTCTAGTAATAGTATTATTATTTTTTCACACGAGATCTTCCACTGCAGCTATGATTTTTGGTATCACAAACACATTGAGTTTGCAAGAATTACAGAATATCTTCAACACCCATTGGTTGACTTCCCATTGACTAATGCATCATCCACCATACTGATCCGAAATTGTGTGATAAGTTTCAGTTGACTTTATTCCTTCAACAACAAAAAGAAATTGAATCATAGATCGCATCCCTACTCATGCGTGATAGTTCGTCTATCATGAATACAGATTGTTTACTAATAAGGCCAGCTATGAGCAAGAGGTAAACATTAGAACGAGAAATTTCTTCAAGTTGTAATTGCATCTAGTATTGCTAATTTCAATTTCTGCCTCTATACAGAAATTATATCCGGAGAATATGAAGAGTAGAAAAAAAGTCTGTTAATTGAAACGAATGTTATTTACTTTACGAAAGTCTTATAATCATTTGAGCGGTAGGTGTTAATTGATACTGAAGAAGCATGCGAACCTAAAATAATTGTTATACGTTTCAATAAAAGTATACCTATTATTATATAAAAATTAACTGTAGGCATGACATACTATTCCCACTCAGGGAAGAGAAGTAAGGAAGCGGTAAAACAGATCCTAAATCATGAGTAGGTGGGAGTGGGGGGTCGTAGAGAGGTACACATTCGCAGGTTTGATCTCCTTCAAGATCTACTGGCCCCCAGTGGGAGGTACTGCATGACCCAACTCCAGAGAAACATGTCAGATTTTCTTTTTTCGTCTAGCCACACTACAATGGTTAACAAAAAGAACACTCAAAAAGAAAAGTTTACTTTTTTCGTCTAGCCACACTACAATGGTTAACAAAAAGAACACTCAAAAAGAAAAGTTTACTTTTTTCGTCTAGCCACACTACAATGGTTAACAAAAAGAACACTCAAAAAGAAAAGTTTACTTTTTTCGTCTAGCCACACTACAATGGTTAACAAAAAGAACACTCAAAAAGAAAAGTTTACTTTTTTCGTCTAGCCACACTACAATGGTTAACAAAAAGAACACTCAAAAAGAAAAGTTTACTTTTTTCGCAGACACTATTTGTCAGTTAATTTGGTGTGGGCCTTGGGGCTTCAAACAGTCACAGATACCACACTTCAGAACAGTTCTTCCACAATATCATCATGAGAAAAGGAGACTCTTGCACTGAAAGTTGTGGTCTCCGAATTCTAGTGTAGAAATGAACACTCTAATTCTAGTGTAGAAATGAACACTCTATTGTATGAGGATGGGTCGGTCATATCCATGACCTCTTATGAACACGGGACTGCCACTATTCATGAAGTCATTGTCAGGTTCTTCAGGGCTGGCCGTTCTGGCTCTACTAGCAAGTGAGTTCTGAGTATTTAAAGCTTCGTGAGTCGGTCAACGTGGCTAATTTATATCTTTCGAGGATTCATTACCAATGCTAACTTATAATTCACCTCGGTGACTTGTTGAAGGACTCCCCATTGTCCCTTAAACAATTTTGTAACTTCCGGGCATAAGCCACATGTTGCCAAAATTCTCTCTACGTTACTTGTTCCAGTACCCCAGAGATAGCTATGTCAGATGCATTGGTAGAAAAAATGACTTCTTCCCAAATTCGTGGTATAAAAGGACATCTTCGGTTTTAAGCTTGCATTAGAGATGTTGAAAATCTGTCTCAGTCTCGTGGGTCCATGCGAGCTTACTGTTCTTCTTGAACAGGACTACAATAATCCGCATAGCCATCTATGAATCCCAGAAAGGCTTCAACGTTCTTCAAAGATCGGGGCATGGGAAATTTCTCGGTGGTCTCCATGTTCCGTGGGTCGTATTTCAGTCTGCCTGCAGTAATCAGGGGTCCCAGATAGGTCAGTGATTGTTTAAGAAACAACATTTTGATAGCTTCAACTTAAGTTTGAAAGATCGCAGACAGTCAAAACATTTTGCAACCTCACTGTGTTTATTCACGTTGGTCGAATGTCTGGGAGGCGACCGTAATGTCGTCCAAATACATCAATACTTGCTCCTGACGCATGCCAATGAGTACATTACCTAAGAAATGCTGAAATGTGGTGAGACTATTACGTGATCCAAATGGCAAGAATTCAAATTCAAATAGCCCCTTCCTATTGATGGATGTAGTCATCTCAAGGTTGTGATGGTGCACAGGGACTTGCCAATATCCTGACACCTGGTCTGCGGAACTAAAGAACGTGGCATGCGCGATTTTCTCGATAATTTTATTTATTAGAGGGTACGAATCATGAATTGTTTTTGCATTATATTCACTGTAATCGACGCAAAACCGTTATGTCGAATCATTCTTCTTCACTAAGACAACGTGTGAAACAAAGGGAGAAATACGCTCCTTTATGATACCATTATCGAGTAACTCATCCATCTGTCAATCTAATTTTCCCTGCAATGCTAACTTATAATAAATTGCATTAAAAAAAGGCACCTCTGTCTCACTGGTTTCCTATCTGTAAGGTGTATATCATGGTATATTGCCGCCGTTCGTGTTAACTCGCTCAGTTCTCTAACAAAATCATATTTATTTCATATCAATAACTTTCCTAGCTTTTTCTCTTTCCTGGCTAAAGATGATCCAGCTGAAAATCAGCTAAAGAAAGTGGATGTGATGTCTTCTTAAGCTTTTTTGCAGAGTTGGCATCTGATCAATGTCCAAGTTTCTAACTGAGTGATCGTCATTTTCGTGTTCAGACACGCGGAGTGAGTTGAAGCTTCTCTGATCGAACCTATCAATGACTGACCTCTTAAATATGTCATAGCCTAACTCCACGCTTAGTTCCTGTCAAGCTTTTACAAATTCAGTTGCCACACCTCTGAGCTTCAAACAGGCGATGATCGCCAACTCACTCGTTTGCCATTTTGACAGGTGATGCTCTCTTACTGTTCGAAAAAGGTGGTGGTAGCAGCCGTTGCCTTTATCTTGGCATCCATTGACGTCTTCTCTAGGTTCACGAAGTTTACAAAACCCGCTATTACAGGTTCCCAGTAGTTTCGGTTCCCAGGCGAGGGTATCTAAATCCTTTGTTTGTTTCCATATTTTGACCCACCAATCCCCTAATGCTATAGGTTTGGTTTGTGTATGTCTTTTAATTGTACCTCCAAAAGTTCAGGCAAGCTGTACACATAAATACAGTTTGAATAAATACACAAATCAGCTAAAATAAAATGATTCCCGTTGACCATTTAGTAACTTCACATTGAACGCACCTATTCCTTGGGTCAATTGTAGCTTCCTATTCCCACTTTAGATGGTTCTCTTATCTCACACGGCAAATAAATACAGTTCGCAAATAAATACAGTCTTTTTTTTTTCACAGATGATCCAACAAAGCCTTTCCAAATAGCATACATTTACATTCCTCACTACAATAAGATTGATTTTGAATATTTTTACGCACTAACTTAATCTTAGGGGTTTCTAACTCAGCTGTGTTACTGACTGTTCCAAATGCTGACGGCTGATTACAGTGTCGAAGCAAAGTTAACTTGCTTTTAGAACTTATAAGAAAGAATGACGAATCTTTGCAGATTAGATTTATTCACTCATGTATATGGGTTAGGCACTGAAATGTGCTATTTACATGATTGTAAAAGCAGAGCGCTTTCATCTGTACTTAGCGGTCACCACCAGGGAGGCGCGAAATTCCAAAGAGAAGCGATTCGAAGTTTAAACTCTAAATAGCATTGTTCGTATAAACATTTTCAGCTGATTAAAGTCCTGCAGTGGAAGTAAGTTTCAGGATTCTTGTACTAAAGCAGAAGTG
This sequence comes from Ryuthela nishihirai, assembly GCA_038380435.1. Classification (NCBI taxonomy): domain Eukaryota; kingdom Metazoa; phylum Arthropoda; class Arachnida; order Araneae; family Heptathelidae; genus Ryuthela; species Ryuthela nishihirai. Next base: position 56,785,430 of record JAWZYU010000012.1, read on the forward strand.
ACTGTGTAACTAAGATTTTCACTTCCTTACCAGGAGCCCTTAGATGCATTTTCTTGTTAGCAACAAGAGGCGAAGTGCAGAAAGCCATTTCCCCACGTTCCGTTTCGGTCACTACGTTGAAAGGAACAATAGCTGGAGAGTTGAGGTGCCGAGATTAGGTTTATGTAGTTGGGAGGAGGAGTGCATGAGTTTTCCAATGAGAGTGGGGGTTGGAACTCACATAACAAGATGCACGAGGTAGCAAGAGAAAAGGGTGTGTTAAAGTTGCGGTATTATCTCTGAAGGCGAAGATTTTGAGAGATTCTCGGAAGGCATTCCAAAACTTTGAGTTTTTGGAATGGGGGGAGAAAACGATGAAAGCAGAGTCGAACTGAGGGACTACCTGACCTTCAATGACAATTTGTGCAAGGGTGGCGCATGGAGTTTTGTTTTAATATCTCTTTATGCTCGGAAATCTTGTGCTTTAGGGTGAACTTATAGAGAAATAACTACAATCCATTTGCAATAAGAGGATGTATTGGTGTTCCCCTAATCCTCACTTAGCCCACTGATTCCTCCTCTTTCGCTATCGACTGCACTACAATCACTCAAAAGCAGAGGATTGCCGAACATAAACGGGACATTGAAAGCGAAACTCCAAGCACTGTCCTTGCCAAAATTGTCCTTGAAGGCCAGATAGTCTCTCAGATATTCTGCATTCATAGTTTCTTCTCCCCGACACCAAACCTCAAGTCACTTTCCTAGAGTCCAGATCCTAAAAACCCTCGAAATCTTCGCCTTCAGATACAGATGCTATAATTTAATATACTCCATCCCCCTGCTGTGTCGCGCATGTTGCTACATGAGTTCCAACTCCCACTACCCAACACCATGGGTCAAACAGCCCCACTTTTCCTACCCGCTAAATGAGTCTAATCTCGACACCTCAGTTTCCTAGCTTTTGCTCCTTTCTAAGTGGTGATCGGCACGGCACGTGTGAAAATAGTTTTAACCTATTCGCTTCTTGTCGCTAAAACGAAAATGCATGCAAGCGCTCCTTGCAACGCACTGAAAATCTCAGCTTCACAGTGACTTTTGTTACAGTACAAGAATTCTGAAACCTTCTTTCCTTGCAAACTTTATTCAGCTGAAAATCTCTTCAAGAAAAAAGCTACTAACTGTTTTAACATCGAAAAAGTTCCCCTTGGAACTTTGCGCTGCCCTGATAATGATTGCTGAGTACACCATGACGTAAATGCTCAACTTCTACAATCAAATAAATAGCACATTTCTCTGCCTAACCCATATACGTGAGTGAATTGTATATGGGTATTTTAATTGTACACTTTATCTTATAGGCCTGAAGTCGAATAGTTAGCGCGCTTGGCTACTGATCAAAGGGACCTGGGTTTGAGCTCCGGTTAAGGCATGGATATTTGTGTTGTTTTTCTGCTGAGTACTCGCCATCCTCACTCTCCTCAGAGGGGGGCTGTCCTCTAGGACCCTCACCCCCAATTATGAGAGACCTTTTACTGTGGCGTATTAAAGTGACGGAGTCAGACCTCTGTGGCAAGCAACTGTTTCAAGGGTTATTTATTTTATATATAAGTTAATAATGATACCGTGAAATCGTTTCTCGATATTTCACTTCTATCTCTACAGTTTCTTCTACAATTTGGTTTATTTCGTTGTATGTACTTTGTTTTCATTATGAAATGCTAAGTGTCGACGTTGCCGAAATAATTTTCTTTTAATTTTTATTTTTTAATTTTTTTTATGTGTTAAGCTATACGTTTAGATCAATTTGATGATTGATGTCTTGGTTTGGGAAGAGTAATATTAAAATATGATATATGATAGTACATTATTGTAATCATGGCCATATCAAGGGAGAGAGCAAGGGAGACATGCCCACCCTTTTAGTATGATAGTAAGTGTAATAGAGACACTAAAAGTATTAAATTCATTTATATTTCATGCATTTTTCAATAAATTTTCTAAAGATATTTGAAACGAAGAGGAAAATATTTTGCTACATTGGAAATCCAGTCTATTGACCCCCACCCTCAAGATTTGTTTCTAAATCAGGGCCTGATGTTAATAAACCAATGAATGAAAAATCCGTATCGCTGTAAAGGGCCCACTTTCAAATATAGCATTAAGTTCACTAGTATCACCTTTTGAATTTGAGTTTAATTTTATATATGCTAGAAAAATCTCTTAACGACATATCATTTGACTATTGCAGAAATTTTATATGGTTAGTCGTTACATTGTTCAAATTAATTGCTTTTAGATAACTATACATAGATTAAACTAAAGTAGCTAACCCGTGTTCCAAAACTAAGTTTTACATATACACACTTTGAAAATACTAAACTGATTATTAGATTCGTACAAGGGGATTGTTAGTGTTCAGTTCGTGTTGTCACTTTGGTTTGCTAGATGTCATAGGGTTCATACACACCCGAAGAAAAAACTGAATAAAGCACAGCCTTATTCATATAGGACTGAAATCGACAAAACACTGACATTTGCAATAAATATACCATTTGTATACAGGAAGTGATTTCTGCGCTGGCCAAGTTTACAGATTATCTCCTTTCTTTGTATTTTCTTTTACAAAACGATCTACCTGAATATTCTGATGTATGACTCAAATCTGACTTTCTTGGTGATAAAGTCATACCTAGATCACATTTGAAGCATTCCTCTCACAATTTGCAGAATAACAAGATTTATATCAACTCGTTTTAGGTTTCACGATTTTAAAAGAGGGCTGTATTAACACAGTATTTATAGTAGGGTTGATTTAGAGTACTTCTGTTTAGAGTACGTCTGATATTTAATGAAAATGACTGGCAGTTCGATTTAACTCATTTCTTCATTATTGCTCAAAATCGTCTCTATGGCAATACAAATATTTCTCGGATGCTTTCTTTGCCTCATCCATCCAACCTATCATTGTTCATAATTTCAGTACTTCCAAAAAGATTTTTCGCATTTACCCCTGCAAGGTTTTAAAAAGTTATTACGCATAAATACATTTGAACGTGAGAACCCCTGGGGAGCTTCTCACATTCACATGTATTTATAAAATTATATGATACGAGTTCTAGGTTTCTGCACCTCATAAATGAATGTGGAAACCAAAAAGGGCTTTCCCATATTCAGGTGAATATTTCAAAACATGTATCGAAGCACTCTTACGCCAATTCCATACTAGAGAAACATTTGAAACAGAGTTAAGGTTCAAATATCTAATCAATATATTTCCTTCAATATGCATATGTCGTTAAATCCTCCATTCAAATCCAATTTCACAAGGTCATACCTGTTACGATCTGAACGATCCCTGTAGAAAGATCAGTTAATTGTAGACTCTTATATTAGAAAATGAGATAACGTGTGGGTTCAGTTATCGAGACTTAATTCTCAAGGTTGCTAAGGAAATGACCTAGTTTCCTTATACTTGAACGAAATAATCGTTTTTCTCAAAGATTCACTACTATGTAGAGAACACAGGTGATTTAGTAACCTTTCCTTACATTTGAACGTGAGAACCCCTGGGGATCTTCTCACATTCACATGTATTTATAAAATTATCTGATACGAGTTATAGGTTTGTTCACCTCATAAATGAATGTGGAAACCAAGAAAGGTTTTCCCATATTCAGGTGAATATTTCAAAACGTGTATCGAAGGATTTTTACGACAATTCCATACCAGAGAAACATTTGAAACACAGTTAGGTTTCATATATCTAATCAATATCTTTCCTTCAATATGCATATGTCGTTAAATCCTCTATTTAAATCCAATTTCACAAAGCCGTACATATTACGATCTGAACGATCCCTGTAGAAAGATTACTTGATTGTAGACTCATATTGGAAAATGAGATTACGTGTGGGTTCAGTTATCGAGACTTAATTCTCAAGGTTGCTAAGGAAATGACCTAGTTTCCTTATAGTTGAAAGAAATAATCGTTTTTCTCAAAGATTCACTACTATGTAGAGAACACAGGTGATTTAGTAACCTTTCCTTACATTTGAACGTGAGAACCCCTGGGGATCTTCTCACATTCACATGTATTTATAAAATTATCTGATACGAGTTATAGGTTTGTTCACCTCATAAATGAATGTGGAAACCAAAAAGGGTTTTCCCATATTCAGGTGAATATTTCAAAACGTGTATCGAAGGGTTTTTACGACATTTCCATACCAGAGAAACATTTGAAACACAGTTAAGTTTCATATATCTAATCAATATCTTTCCTTCAATATGCATATGTCGTTAAATCCTCTATTTAAATCCAATTTCACAAAGCCGTACATATTACGATCTGAACGATACCTGTAGAAAGATTAGTTAATTGTGGACTCTAATATCGGAAAATGAGATAACGTGTTGGTTCAGTTATCGAGAATTAATTCTCAAGGTTGCTAAGGAAATGACCTAGTTTCCTTATAGTTGAACGAAATAATCGTTTTTCTCAAAGATTCACTACTATGTAGAGAACACAGGTGATTTAGTAACCTTTCCTTACATTTGAACGTGAGAACCCCTGGGGATCTTCTCACATTCACATGTATTTATAAAATTATCTGATACGAGTTCTAGGTTTGTTCACCTCATAAATGAATGTGGAAACCAAGAACGGTTTTCCGATATTCAGGTGAATATTTCAAAACGTGTATCGAAGGATTTTTACGACAATTCCATACCAGAGAAACATTTGAAACACAGTTAAGTTTCATATATCTAATCAATATCTTTCCTTCAATATGCATATGTCTTTAAATCATCTATTCAAATCAAATTTCACAAAGCCGTAACTATTACGATCTGAACAATCCCTGTAGAAAGATTAATTAATTGTAGACTCTTATATTAGAAAATGAGATAACGTGTGGGTTCAGTTATCGAGACTTAATTCTCAAGGTTGCTAAGGAAATGACCTAGTTTCCTTATAGTTGAACGAAATAATCGTTTTTCTCAAAGATTCACTACTATGTAGAGAACACAGGTGATTTAGTAACCTTTCCTTACATTTGAACGTGAGAACCCCTGAGGATCTTCTCACGTTCACATGTATTTATAAAATTATCTGATACGAGTTCTAAGTTTGTTCACCTCATAAATGAATGTGGAAACCAAGAACGGTTTTCCGATATTCAGGTGAATATTTCAAAACGTGTATCGAAGGATTTTTACGACAATTCCATACCAGAGAAACATTTGAAACACAGTTAAGTTTCATATATCTAATCAATATCTTTCCTTCAATATGCATATGTCGTTAAATCCTCTATTTAAATCCAATTTCACAAAGCCGTACATATTACGATCTGAACGATCCCTGTAGAAAGATTACTTGATTGTAGACTCATATTGGAAAATGAGATTACGTGTGGGTTCAGTTATCGAGACTTAATTCTCAAGGTTGCTAAGGAAATGACCTAGTTTCCTTATAGTTGAAAGAAATAATCGTTTTTCTCAAAGATTCACTACTATGTAGAGAACACAGGAGATTTAGTAACCTTTCCTTACATTTGAACGTGAGAACCCCTGGGGATCTTCTCACATTCACATGTATTTATAAAATTATCTGATACGAGTTATAGGTTTGTTCACCTCATAAATGAATGTGGAAACCAAAAAGGGTTTTCCCATATTCAGGTGAATATTTCAAAACGTGTATCGAAGGGTTTTTACGACATTTCCATACCAGAGAAACATTTGAAACACAGTTAAGTTTCATATATCTAATCAATATCTTTCCTTCAATATGCATATGTCGTTAAATCCTCTATTTAAATCCAATTTCACAAAGCCGTACATATTACGATCTGAACGATACCTGTAGAAAGATTAGTTAATTGTGGACTCTAATATCGGAAAATGAGATAACGTGTTGGTTCAGTTATCGAGAATTAATTCTCAAGGTTGCTAAGGAAATGACCTAGTTTCCTTATAGTTGAACGAAATAATTGTTTTTCTCAAAGATTCACTACTATGTAGAGAACACAGGTGATTTAGTAACCTTTCCTTACATCAGAACGTGAGAACCCCTGGGGATCTTCCCATCTTCACATGTATTTATAAAATTATATGATACGAGTTCTAGGTTTGTTCACCTCATAAATGAATGTGGAAACCAAGAAGGTTTTTCCCATTTTCAGGTGAATATTTCAAAACATGTATCGAAGCACTTTCACGCCAATTCCATATTAGAGAAACATTTGAAACAGAGTTAAATTTCACCTATCTAATCAATATCTTAACTTCAATATGCATATGTCGTTAAATCCTCCATTCAAACCCAATTTCACAAAGCCATACCTATTACGATCTGAACGATCCCTGTAGAAAGATCAGTTAATTGTAGACTCTTATATTAGAAAATGAGATAACGTGTGGGTTCAGTTATCGAGACTTAATTCTCAAGGTTGCTAAGGAAATGATCCAGTTTCCTTATAGTTGAACGTAATAATCGTTTTTCTCAAAGGTTCACTACTATGTAGAGAACACAGGTGATTTAGTAACCTTTCCTTACATTTGAACGTGAGAACCCCTGTTTATTTTCTCACATTCACATGTATTTATAAAATTATCTGATACGGGTTATAGGTTTGTTCACCTCATAAATGAATGTGGAAACCAAGAAGGGTTTTCCCATATTCAGGTGAATATTTCAAAACGTGTATCGTAGGGTTTTTACGACAATTCCATACCAGAGAAACATTTGAAACACAGTTAGGTTTCATATATCTAATCAATATCTTTCCTTCAATATGCATATGTCGTTAAATCCTGTATTTAAATCCAATTTCACAAAGTTACACCTATTAGGATCTGAACGATCCCTGTAGAAAGATTAGTTAATTGTAGACTCTTATATTGCAAAATGAGATAACGTGTGGGTTCAGTTATCGACACTTAATTCTCAAGGTTGTTAAGGAAATTATATAGTCTCCTTATAGATGAAAGAAATCACCTTTTTTCTCAAAGATTCACTACTATGTAGAGAAAACTCGTTATTTAGTAACCATTCCTTACATTTGAACGTGAGAAATCCTGGGGATCTTCTCACATTCACATATATTTATAAAATTATATCATACGAGTTCTAGGTTTGTTCCCCTCATAAATGAATGTGGAAACCAAAAAGGGTTTTCCCATGTTCAGGTGAATATTTCAAAACATGTATCGAAACACTTTTACGCCAATTCCATACTAGAGAATCATTTGAAACAGAGTTAAGGTTCAAATATCTAATCAATATATTTCCTTCATTATGCATATGTCGTGAAATCCTCCATTCAAATCCAATTTGACAAAGCGATACCTTTTACGATCTGAACGATCCCTGTAGAAAGATTAGTTAATTGCAGACTCTTATATTGGAAAATGAGATAACGTGTGGGTTCAATTAATAAATATAAAATAAATACCCCTCAAGCAGCTGCTTGCCACAGAGGTCTGATAGGAGCCTGTCAATTTATATGCCAAAGTAGAAGATCTGAGAGGATGGCAGGACCTCAGCAGAAAAACAACACATACAACCATGCCTTATCCGGGGTTCGAACCCAGGTCCCTTAGATCAGTAGCCAGGCGCGCTAACCACTCGGCCATGGGACGGCTTGGGTTCAATTATCGAGACATAATTCCCAAGGTTGTTAAGGAAATGATATAGTTTCCTTAGAGATGAAAGAAATAATCTTTTTTCTCAAAGGTTCACTACTATGTAGATAAAACTTGTGATTTAGTACCATTTCCTTACATTTGAACGTGAGAAGCCCAGAGGATCTTCTCACATTCACATATATTTATACAATTATATGATACGAGTTCTAGGTTTGTTCACCTCATAAATGAATGTGGAAACCAAAAAGGGTTTTCCCATATTCAGGTGAATATTTCAAAACATGTATTGAAGGACTTTTAAGCTCATTTCATATTAGAGAAACATTTGAAAGACAGTTAGGTTTCATATATCTAATCAATATCTTTCCCAAAATATGTATATGTCGTTAAATCTTCCATTCAAATGCAATTTCACAAAGCCATACCTATTACGCTCTGAACGATCCCTGTAGAAAGATTTGTTAATTGTAGACTCTTATATTGGAGAATGAGATAAAGTGTGGGTTCAGTTATCGAGACATAATTCTCAAGGTTGTTAAGGAAATGATATAGTTTCCTTACAGATGAAAGAAATAATCTTTTTTCTCAAAGATTTACTACTATGTAGCGAACCTTTCCTTACATATGAACGTGAGAACCCCTGGGAATCTTCTCACATTCACATGTATTTATAAAATTATATGATACGAGTTCTAGGTTTGTTCACCACATAAATGAATGTGGAAACCAAAAAGGGTTTTCCGATATTCAGGTGAATATTTCAAAACGTGTATGGAAGGATTTTTACGCCAATTCCATACTACAGAAACATTTGAAACACAGTTAGGTTTCATCTATCTAATCAATATCATTCCTTCAATATGCATATGTCGTTAAATCCTCTATTCAAATCCAATTTCACCAAGCCATACCTATTACGATCTGAACGATCCATGTAGAAATATTAGTTAATTGTAAACTCTTTTATTGGAAAATGAGATAACGTTTGGGTTCGGTTATCGAGGCTTAATTCTCAAGGTTGTTAAGGAAATGATATGGTCTCCTTATAGATGAAAGAATAATCTTTTTTCTCAAAGATTCACTACTATGTAGATAAAACTCGTGATTTAGTATGATTTCCTTACATTTCAATGTGAGAACCCCTAGAGATGTTCTCATATTCACATGTATTTCTAAAATTATATGATACGACTTCTATGATTGTTCACCTCATAAATGAATGTGGAAACCAAAAAGGGTTTACCCACATTCAGGTTAATATTTCAAAACATGTATTGAATAAATTTTACGCCAATTCCATACTAGAGAAACATTTGAAACACAGTTAATTTTCCTATATCTAATCAATATCTTTTCCTCAATATTTATATGTCGTTAAATCCTTCATTCAAATCGAATTTCACAAAGCCATACCTATTACGATCTGAACGATCCCTGTAGAAAGATTAGTTAATTGTAGACTCTTATATTGGAAAATGAGATAACGTGTGGGTTCAGTTATCGATACATAATTCTCAAGGTTCTTAAGGATATGATATAGTCTCCTTATAGAAGAAAGAAATAATCCTTTTTCTCAAAGATATACTACTATTCAACACTCGTGATTTAGTGACCTTTCCTTATATTTGAACGTGAGAACCACTAGAGATCTTCTCACATTCACATGTATTTATAAAATTATATGATACGAGTTCTAGGTTTGTTCCCCTCATAAATGAATGTGGAAACCAAAAAGGGTTTTTCCATATTCAGGTGAATATTTCATAACATGTATCGGAGCACTTTTATGCTAATTTCATAATAGTGAAACATTTGAAACACAGTTAAGTTTCATATATCTAATCAATATTTTTCCCTCAATATATTATATGTCGTTAAATCCTTCATTCAAATGAAATTTCACAACGATACCTCTTACGATCTGAACGATCCCTGTAGAAACATTAGTTAATTGTAGACTCTTATATTGGAAAATGAGATAACGTGTGGGTTCAGTTATCGAGACTTAATTCTCAAGATTGTTAAGGAAATCATATAGTCTCCTTATAGATCAAAGAAATAATCTTTTTTCTCAAAGATTCACTACTATGTAGAGATCACTCGTGGTTTAGTAACCTTTCCTTACATTTGAACGTGAGAACCCCGGGGGATCTTCTCACATTCATATGTATTTATATGATACGAGTTCTAGGTTTGTTCACCTCATAAATTAATGTGGAAACCAAAAAGGGTGTTCCGATATTCAGGTGAATATTTCAAAACATGTATCGAAGCACTTTCACGCTAATTTCATACTAGGGAAACATTTGAAACACAGTTAAGTTTCATATATCTAATCAATATCTTTCCCTCAATGTGTATATGTCGTTAAATCTTCCATCCAAATGCAATTTCACAAAGTCATACCTATTACGCTCTGAACAATCCCTGTAGAAAGATTAGTTAATTGTAGACACTTATATTGGAAAATGAGATAACGTGTGGGTTCAGTTATCGAGACTTAATTCTCAAGGTTGTTAAGGAAATGATATAGTTTCCTTATAGATGAAAGAAGTAATCTTTTTTCTCAAAGATTTACTACTATGTAGAGAACACTCGTGATTTACTAACCTTTCCTTACATTTGAACGTGAGAACCCCTGGGGATCTTCTCACATTCACATGTATTTATAAAATTATATGATACGAGTTCTAGGTTTGTTTACCTCATAAATGAATGTGGAAACGAAAAAGGGTTTTCCCATATTCAGGTGAATATTTCAAAACATGTATCGAAGCAGTTTTACGTCAATTTCATACTAGAAATACATTTGAAATACAGTTAAGTTTCATATATCTAATCAATATCTTTTCTTAAATATGCATATGTCGTTAAATCCTCCATTGAAATCCAATTTCACAAAGCCATACCTAATATGATCTGAACGATCCCTGTAGAAAGATCAGTTAAGTGTAGACTCTTATATTGGAAAATGAGATAACGTGTGGGTTCAGTTATGGAGACTTAATTCTCAAGGTTTTTAAAGAAATGATATAGTCTCCTTATAGATGAAAGAAATCATAGTTTTTCTCAAAGATTCACTAGTATGTAGAGAACACACGTGATTTAGTAACCTTTCCTTACATCTGAACGTGAGAACCCCCTGGGATCTTCTCACATTCACATGTATTTATAAAATTATATGATGCATATTCTAGGTGTGTTCACCTCATAAATGAATGTGGAAACCAAAAAGGGTTTTCCCAAATTCAGGTGAATATTTCAAAACATGTATCGAAGCACTTTTACGCTCATTTCATACTAGATAAACATTTGAAACTCAGTTAAGTTTCATATACCTAATCAATATCTTTCCCTCAATGTGTATATGTCGTTAAATCCTCCATTCAAATCCAATTTCACAAAGCCATACTTATTACGACCTGAACGATCCCTGTAGAAAGATTAAATTGTAGGCTCTTATATTCGAAAATGAGATAACGTGTGGGTTCAGTTATCGAGACTTAATTCTCAAGGTTTTTAAGGAAATGATATAGTCTCCTTATAGATGAAAGAAATAATCGTTTTTCTCAAAGATTCATTACTATGTAGAGAACACACGTAATTTAGTAACCTTTCCTTACATCTGAACCTGAGAACCCCTGGAGATCTTGTCACATTCACAGGTATTTATAAAATTACCTGATACAAGTTCTAGGTTCGTTCACCTCATAAATGAATGTGGAAACCAAAAAGTGTTTTCCCATATTCAAGTGAATATTTCAAAACATGTATCGAAGCACTTTTACGCCAATTCCATACTAGAGAAACATTTGAAACACAGTTAGGTTTCAGATATCTAATTAATATCTTTCCTTCAATATGCATATGTCGTTAAATCCTCCATTCAAATCCAATTTCGCAAAACCATACCTATTACGATCTGAACGATCCGTGTAGAAAGTTCAGTTAATTGTAGACTCTTATATTGGAAAATGAGATAACGTGCGTGTTCAGTTATCGAGACTTAATTCTCAAGGTTGTTAAGGAAATGATATAGTCTCCTTATAGATGAAAGAAATAATCTTTTTTCTCAAAGATTCAGTACACTGTAGAGAACACACGTGGTTTAGTAACCTTTCCTTATATTTGAACTTTAGAACCCCTGGGGATCTTCTCACATTCGCATGTATTTATAAAATTATCTGATACGAGTTCTAGGTTTGTTCCCTTCATAAATGAATGTGGAAACCAAAAAGGGTTTTCCCATATTCAGGTGAATATTTCAAAACATGTATCGAAGCACTTTTACGCCAATTCCATACTAGAGAAACATTTGAAATACAGTTAGGTTTCACATATCTAATCAATATCTTTCCTTTAATATGCATATGTCGTTAAATCCTCCATTCAAATCCAATTTCACAAAGCCATTCCTATTACGGTCTGAACGATCTCTGTAAAAAAATTAGTTAATTGTAGACTCTGATATTGGAAAATGAGGTAACGTGTGGGTTCAGTTATCGAGACTTAATTCTCAAGGTTGTTACGGAAATCAATTTTGTCATGGAACCTGTCGTTCATAGTGATAGAAAAAATGTGGCAGAATTTGCAAAACACTCTAAAATTAACATTATGCCAAATGAACATTTCTCTGATGAGGAATTTTTCACAGAGGTCAAAATGTCGAAAATTTCATTTTATTGAAATTGCTTAAGAATAAAAAGCTGCTGGTTTTGGTCATGTATCAAACACTGTTCTCAAAAACTCTCCAGTAACAGCACTCACATTTCTTACAAACATTTTCAACAATGCCTTGCATATTTGCTATTTCCCAGACATTTGAGTTGGGTTTTTTCCCTCTGAGCGGCACTTTTTTTGCATACAAGAGCTAAATAGCCAATTGACTAGGACCCTGAAGCCTCAGAGGAGGTTGGAGAGAGGGGACCCACTGGAAAACTGTTAGGAATCAGATGGTAGCCTCCCATCAAGGCCATTCAGCATACTCTTTAACATTCACAGGGTATGGTTCTCTTGATCACAGAACCACGGTTTTACACCCATCCGATGGATAGCGATCTTATTAATCCCATAAGTGTCCTCTACTGACCAGGGCACAGTGGGGAGTTCTAAAAAATTCGTTGCCATATATTTTTTCTGAATTCTGTAATCAACCATAGTGTTCGGATATTTTTCTGAGCGACTGTACAGGTGGTGCTTTTGTTTATGGCCTTTTGTAAAGGTAACATTTTGGTTGACGGCGTATTGCTCAGGTGGCGTTCTGTCATGGAACCTATAAAACATAGAAAACAATGTTTTTGTATTATTGAACGAAAATGCTTAGTGGAGGATAGGGGCCCTCATACCATTGTAAAGATAAATAAACCGTTGATCACTCTCATCTCGAGAACACAGAGAACAAGAATGCATATTATATTAATCTTGCCCAGGTCCGGATCCAGAAATAAATAAAGAGGGGGGAGGGAAGCAAAAGCCTGGATTTCCATTGTAGCGTAACATTTTTTTTTCGTTTTAGAGGTTATAAAACGTATCTTGAAAAATGGGTGAAATATGCACATTTAATCATTTTTGCTCAAAGCTAACACATACCCAAGTTTCTCAATTACTAAAACATTTAAAAGGTTAAAACGGCATTTGCATAGAATACAAATTTTTAGTTGTTTTTAAGTCTACTCTTAATGTTGGACATCACTGTACTATGGGGCTAAAATACAATTACGCAAAGACAACTACTGCTTTGGATTTCAAAGCAGGCAGACAAGTTTGAGATTTCGTATATAATGACTGGATTCTTGTGGTGGGGGGTCCGGATCATCTATCCCCTCCCCTCACTCTCTTGGTACGCCCCTGACTCAGAGGAAAGACTATCTAAATCTGGCTGTGAATAAAAATCTGACTGTGAAAAGATTTCTAATCTTCCATGCATGTGTATTTATAGAATTCAGCATTGGAAGGAGAAATTGAACCGTATTTTTAATAATAACGCCTTTTTTCAAGTGCACACACAATGATAATTAGGTAGAAAATAGCAAGAATGAAATTTAGGATTTATACAAAATTTTTCCATATACACTCAGTGGCATAGTCAAAGTTATCCAAAATATTGGGAAGTACGAGTTTTTGAAAATTTTATTAAGTTTTATTAAGATAATATTATTTATTGAGCAATTATGTAAACAAATTACCCCTTAAGCATCTGTTTGCCACACAGGTCTGAGTGGAGCCTGTCAGTATAATATGCTATAGGGATGATCTGTGCAGAAGGTGAGACCTCAACAACAAAAAGACAACTCAAGAAAGAAAAAAACCTTTTATCAAGGTTTTGAACTCAGGTCCCTAAGATCAGTAGCCAAGCAGATTAACCACTTTGCCACTGAGACACCGGTGAATAAACTGTTTTCTTAAAAAAAAATTCTGATTGAGGGGAGATTGGACTTCCAATTTCCCCCCTCCCACACCTTCGTTAATAGACAATATATATTATTATTTCAATAGCATTTAAAACGTATAGCTATTTTCCCTCAACGATTCGGAAACTTCAGATATCTCAGTATGGGGCTCCAGTTCAACGATTCTGGAAACAATGAATAATGGAACGGTGTTCTAATTTAGGTCGACACTACTTTTGTTAATTGCTTCTCCTACGAAAAAAAGCCACGCTTCACCACTATGAAAAGCATTTTGATCTCTTTTACCCCATTCAGAGACTTTGCTTCAGATACTTTGATAGACCCTGTCTGTATTGCTGACATTTAAAAAAACTTGAGCTTTTAATGAGAAATAGTATTAAAAATAAAATCATTTACCTCTACTTTCAAAATGTAGGTCATATGTTTCTCAGTTTCACGCTTCAGAATAACTAGATTGATTACTGTAACAGATTTTGAAAACAATAACTGAACATAAGCAGCAGAGGCTATATCCAACTCGTTTTAAGCATGGGTTTTGCTAACACGAAATAAATGTTTAATTATTTTAAAAGATATATTAATTTTTGCTAATAAGTGATATAATATTAGGAATATTAATCATTCATCATTAACCCTTAGAAAGTCAGGTTTCTCGAAATGCACGCATGCAATTATGGCCAATGTAATTTTTTACTCTGTACAGCAGAAAAACAACTTTTATCCTGCAGTGGATGACTGAAATAAACTCTTTAAAAACTGGCCTCCTTGGAGACTCAGATGTGTTGAATTTGAGAGATATGTACCTAGTGGTTGAGCTGTTTTCAAAAAGTATATTTCAGTTAATATTAAGCAGTAATAACACTGGGCAACAAATTTTCATAAAAGCACGCCTCCGAGATAAAAGTAGCCATTTCTTAAAGATTTCAAGGTGATGAACACGAATACGAAAATGCAAAATTGCCTACGATTTCTGAGAAATCCGTAATAAAAATAATAAATAAGTAAACACCCCCTCAAGCAGCTAATTGCCACAGAGGTCTACAGGAGACTGTAAGTTTATATGCCAGAATAGAAGGTCTGTGAGGATGGCAGGACCTCAGCAGAAAAACAACACAAACATCCATGCCTTACCCGGGGCTCGAACACAGGTCCCTTAGATCATTTCTTATATAATAAAGTAATACGTACATATGTCGTGTATCGGTAAAACTCCGCTTCTATTAATGACGTCGCTGTGCCCGTCGCTTGTACAGATGCTCAGGATCATCTCTGGCGAGCGTCCAACAGTAGTCAGCCAACATTGAATTGGACCAGTTTCCCTGGTATCGTTTCTCCATCGTTTCAATATCCTGGTGAAAACATTCACCGTGCTGCTCACTAACCATGCCACAGTTGTTGGGGAAGAAATCAAAGTGGGAATGGAGAAAGTGGATCTTTAAGGACATATTACAGCCAAGTTTATGATACAGAGACAACATATCCTTAACCCGTTTCTTGTAGTTGTCTGCCCTGACATTCCAGAGGAATTTAGTTGACACCAGACGAAATGCATCCCAAGCCTTTTTCTCGTCACCCTGAAGCAGGTTGTCGAACATCGAGTCTCTGAACAACTCGCGAATATGAGGACCCACAAAAATTCCCTCTTTAATTTTCGCTTTGCTGAGTCGAGGGAATTTGTCAGCCAAGTACTTGAAAGCTGATGGAAAAAAAATGACGAATGAATGTAACGGAAAAATGTAAATCTGACAACAAAGGACAACTCGCATACCTATGTATGACGTAATAACGATCTGCTCTACGCAACTATGCTCTCTGAAGACTTTCTATGATATATTTTTTTCGCTACGCAACAATTGGAATTCGAAAAAACAACCGTTGTTTCTCAATTGTTATCGGTTGGCTTCGAAAAACGATCCCCGGATGTTTCTTTAAGATAAATCCAATGCAAATTCACGTCTCTTTCCGTAATCAGGCATATTCACTTATAATTCTGCAAAGAGAACGGTCAAAACGATTACTTCGCAAATGCGTACTGCAGTAAAAAAAAACTATTGAACTGCCAGGGAAATTATTGTTCTTTGACAAAACATACCCCCCTCCATTAAACCATTTTCATGTCAATGAATATGTGGTCACTGTCAGTCGCCAATGCTCCGATTGGTTCCTTAACCATCCTCCCAACCACTTAACAGAAGTTGCATCATCCGCATTCGGGGTTTCCGTACTGCCCACCCCCTTCATCGCAGCCCGACTTCCAAGTAAATGGTTAAGAGTTTTCATTGATGGTAGGCGATTGTTTATCTCCATTATTCGTTCATTCATTCGTCATTTTTTCCATGGCTTTTATGAAGTTTTTATCACACTGAGTTTGATGTGTAAGGATGGAAGTAAATTTTTGTGCATTTTTGCCAATGCTGGGTGTTCCACATTCTACTCTCTGACCTTCAGAGACTTCCTCTGAGGCCAGATTCTCTTCACGTAGTGCAAAGTCTTTGCTCGGCTGTCCCATTCACTTAAGAAACAGCAGTACTTCGTATATTCCAGCTGCAGACCCATCAACAGAGCCACTACCTTCAAGTCACAACAGAGATGCCAGCCATACTTATTGTATCGAAGACAGTTCAACAGCAGTTTTAGGTTGTAGGATTCCGAGGGCATTTATCAAGCAATCTATATTGGAGCAGAACACAAGGTCATCTTCCTTTCTGATGTAAGACACAAACTGCTCATGACGAGTTCGAAACATTTTCCTTGAGAAGATTCCATTGTTAAGTCTTGAACTCTGCTTTGGCCTTGGACAACTCCAGATCGCGAACAAGATAGTTCATTTCTTCTTCGGTGAGAATATATGGTGCAGATGACGCACCATGGCAGACGCATGGATCATCATTAGACACTGAAGGCTGCAGAGAACCTGACGTCGGTTTGCCTCCCTCCTCATCGTCTGAATCGATTGAAAGTTCTTTTGGAGGTTCGGGAACAGGAAGCCCTTCGCCATGCGGAACAGGTCAGAGAGCAGATTGTATATTTGGGTAAGCTATTGTCCACTTCTTTTTCCATGTGATGCCTCCAGAAAGAGGTAGAACTATGCAGAAGTAGCAGTCATTTACGTGATTGCTTGGCTCTCTCGAAACCATAGGAACAGCAAATGGCATCGCTACTTTTTCACTTTTCAGCCATTTCGGAAGATTTCTTGCACACGTACTGCAGCATATGTGTGGGGCCCAGGCCTTGTCCTGATCCCCAATCTTGCATCCAAAATAAAACTCATACGCCACTTTCACTATTGGTGTGATGACCCTTTTCTGGCATGTAAACGTCACTTCCCTGCAAATGTAACAAAATGTGTCTGCAATATTAACACAGTTACGAGGCATCACTACTGCTGAATTAAAACTGCAAGGATCACTTGTGTTGTACTTATGACTCGGGGGTAAATGGGAGCTGTTCAAAAGACATGCTTACCCTACGAGATGTCGCTTACAACTAACAATTGCATCATCTTTTGTCCGCGATCGTAAAGCAGCGATGTCATGACTCAACTATATTGCATCAGATAATGATGCAATCCTCTGGGGGTTGTGTGTAAGGTGGTCTGATGAAATACAATGCAATATGTTGCAATCTGGAATTTAAAATACAGCATTCTGAAATGGTTACCTGTGTACTCAATGCCGACTGAGTCGTTTATACAGGACCATCTCTGTCTCTCCTAAACAAGAGCCAATCGACAAATTTCATTGTAATTTTTGTGTTCAGCACCTTGAAATTAGTAAAGATTGGCTATTTTATTTAATGATGACTGAAAGATGATACTAATGGTCAACAAAAAAATAGTCACAGCAAATATCTCACGTACTCACATGGTAATTTTAAAATCATGCATACACCCAATAGTAGGATTCACCTACTAGACCTCACATAGTTAATTGCAGAGATCAAATATAAGAACATTCAAATACACAGTCGTATCAGAATAATATGACCACCTACCATACATATATTATGGTAGGTGGTCATATTATTCTGGTGCGACTGTGTATATTGTGTCATATAATGTTGTTTATCCAACACTGTTACGCCTGCATATGTTTGCTCTTTCCTTCTCTGCTTTTTAATGTAATTTAAGTGAAAAAATGCTTTGTCTTCCATCCTCTTCTTGCATCTTGGTTTTTACTAACACAAATGAATACTTTGGAAATGGTTAACAATAGCATTTTGCTTCCAATGTAGCATTTTTCCAATATCTCAATGGAAAACCACATTTCAAGTTTTAAAACCTTAAAAATCAGTTATTTTTTACACACAACGCAACAAATAAATTATAGATCTTAATCAAATTTATTTAACTCTTTCTTTTAAACAATATTTAATTTACTTTGAAGTTTTGACAAGTAGAAATACTTTGAAAGGATAATTTATTATATACACCCACCTAATAAGATGTGGGTTCATCTTTCGTCCTCACAACAGCAGCAAAACGTCACGGCATGAACTCTCCAGGTGTTGGAAATGTTCGGGTGGCATTACGGCTGAATTCCAGGGCAACTGTTTGTAAAACAGAGTTGCCGGTGGTTGATTTTAGGCTCGAATGCGTTGTTTTACCTCTGAGCGGCACTTTTTTTGCACACAATAGGCTAAATGGCCAGGTTACAAGGACCCTCAAGGCTCAGAGAAGATTGAGGGAGGTACCCACTAAACAGCTGGTAATCTCTCATCAAAGGCATTCAGCATATACTGACCATGAGCAGAGCAAAACGTTTTGCATAGTAAATCTGAACACTAGCCCAGCTGGGATTTGAACCTGGGAACTGCAGACTTCGAGTCTGGTGTGCTACCGATTGAGCCACCCCTACCGAAGTGTTTGAATGCTTCGCACTTCATCCCACAGGTGCTCAATAGAGTTTAAATCCAGAGAGTGAGAGCAGCATTCAAGGGTTGTGAACTGGCTGGGATGCTTCTCCATCGTCCTTATGGCATCAATGAGACACGGCATTGTATTGTTAAAAGAAGGCATCTCGCAGTGAGTCCATGAACGGGTGTAAGTGGTCAGCAAGTACACAGAGTCGTATCAGAATAATATGACCACCCACAGAATCAGCCCAGGCGCATCACAGACTGCACATGATAAGGTCAACCACACGGTGATATAAGTGGCTGGCCATAGTGCATAATGTGAGCACAATGGGCAGAGGTATTGATTTGATGGTTCAAAAAGGAATGATCATCGGTTACTGCACCAAGGGTGAAAGTATCTCGGAAACAGCAGACTTCATGGGCTATTCACGAGGTGCTGTAGTAAGGGTGTACCAAGAATGGACCTCTGGCACACTGAGTACCTCCAGATGTCATAACTGTGGAGTCCCGAAGACCATCGACCCCAGAGGAGAACGTCACCTCCATCAACTTGTAAAGGGCAATCAATGCACAAAAGTACAGCAATTGACCATTCAAATGAATGCTGGGGAACCCACGTACGTCCCCAATAACAGTAAAACAAACCCTGTTACACATGGGTCTCCAGAGTCAATGCTGCGTGAAGGCATCCACGTTAACCAAGGCCCATTGGCAACGATGCCTACAGTTCGCATGGGACTACTGTCATTGGACAGTGGAAAAAGTTTGCTTTCTCCGACGAATAGAGGTTTCTACTCCACAGAAGTGATGGGAGGATATGGCATCAGACATACGAGAACCAATACCCAGACATGCTTATTGATCAAGTTCAGGCCAGCAGTGGCAGTGCGCATGTCTGGATGTTTTCCTGGTATGACCCGAGACTGCTGAACCACTGGATGGGTTTCTGAATGCCAATGGCTACCTGTCCATCCTTGCTGACCACATGCATCCCTTCACGTTGGACATTTACCCTGGTGGTGATGGTGTCTAGCAATAGGACAATGCGCCTGGCCATGTGGCTAAGCTGGTGCATGACAGCTATCTCCATTCTCCCTTCGTCGGCAAAATCGCCCGACCTCAATCCCATAGAGCACTTGTGGGATAATTTGGATCGGCGTATGGACCCACAACCACGTAATATCTGGAACCTCAGTGCTCTGCTAGAGTCTGAATGGGCATGTGTGCCTCTGGCAACCTTCCAGGGCCTCATTTCATCCATGCCACACTGTCTCGCCACTGTCATCTGGGCCAAGGGTGGTTATTCCCATTATTTGGTAGGTGGTCATATTATTCTGATACGCCTGTGTATGTGAAAATAACCTTCTGTGGTGATCTTAATAGGACAAGGGGCCCCAAGGTTGCCCACTTAAATGCCCCAGGTTACTTAGCCTCCACCAGCCCTAACACCCCAACAACAATTAGGGTTCATAGCCTAGTGTGGTCTATGCCACATACGTAACTTCCCATGTGTTGTAGTTGAACCTCGTTTCATCACACCAAGCTACCCGTTTTATCTTCCATGGTCCATTGGCGATATTCTTTCACCCATTGAAGCCTCACAGTTCAATGATGTGCTGTTAACAAGTGTATTCTATGTGGGTGTCACCTGCCATAGCAGAGTTGTGCCATCGTATGTTGAATGTTGGTTGCACAAACCTTCATAGCTGCCTGGTCGTTGAATGCTGTTATCTGCACTGTGACCCTCTGTTCTGATAGGAGAGGAGATGCCCACCTTGAACATCAACACCCACATATTTCCTGGCAGCTTCAGATTTTGGCAGTTTTGATGTAGATCCAACATGTGATGGTTGCAGACAGATATCCCAGACGTTCTGCAGTCGTCGATATAGGGCACCCGATCTTCCTCACTCAGGTCACAGTATTTACCCATCATAACAATCACAGGTACATTATATAGGTGGATATCTGACTTATTAATAGCTGTAAGGGTAGTATTATTGTGGCAGAGTAGGGCTTGGGTTGGGTTGTTTTACCTCTGAGCGGCACTTTTTTGCACACCATGGGCTAAATGGCCAGGTCACATGGACCCCAAAGGCTCAGAGAAGGTTGGGGGAGGGGACCCACTGGAACAGCTGTTGGGAGACAGATGGTAGCCTCTCGTCAAGGCCATCCAGCGTGTTCTTTAACGTGCACAGGGTATGGCTCTCCCACACACGGGGCCACGGCTTAACGTCCCATCTGACGGACAGCGGCCTTTCCAAGCCTATCGGTGTCCCCTACTGACCATGGGTAGGGCGGGGAATTTTGCAGAGATAAATCTCAACGCTGACCCAGCTGGGACTCGAACCTGGGAACTACAGATTACGAGCCTGGCGCGCTACCGACTGAGCCACCCCCGCCCTGGCAGAGTAGGGCAGTTTATGGATGAGTGATATATATAATAAATTGTGATCTGTGTATTTAACATCAAATACTGCTGTTACCTTTGTCCCAAACACTTTCAGAATTGATGGAATCTTAAAAAAAAATCATTAAACTTCTAAATTTAAATTTACTTTAATAAACAATTTGTCGCACCTTCTGAGTAAAATTATTACAACTAGAAATTATGGAGTTAAATGTTTCATATTCTGAATAATTCAATATTATGAAACTACCGGTCAAACACTACATTTGGAGAATTTTTTAAAGTTTTCTCTTTATTTCCTGATATTTTGCTACAAGTTTAAAGTTAGAGAACTTTGAAAATAATTTTCTATTTAGTGTATAATATAAAAGT
Organism: Ryuthela nishihirai; assembly: GCA_038380435.1. Lineage (NCBI taxonomy): Eukaryota > Metazoa > Arthropoda > Arachnida > Araneae > Heptathelidae > Ryuthela > Ryuthela nishihirai. The sequence goes on from JAWZYU010000012.1 coordinate 56,807,111, forward strand.
GTCTCATAGTTTGATAATTTGTTGTTAATACCTGAAGTGGTGCACCCTAAAGGTTAGCTTTCCTGCACTATATCACTGCACAACGATCTCTGGTGGCACTACTTATATCTTTGCTTGCCTTACCTTCTATGCCCTTAATATTCCGATTTTCCTGTTTATTACATGCCACTTATTGGTATTAACAATTCAAGATAAACTAAAAAACATACTCTAAAGCATAACTAAAGATAATATAATATATAGTTAAATAATATGTAACTAAATAATTAATATTAAATTAATACTTATTTCATTTTGAATATATAACTAAACAATATTAACTGTATTTTGGCCTATACATGGTTTACCACAAAATGTCATTGCTTTAAAGATCTTTATTAAATAAAAACAGCTTTGTTTTAGAAACTATGATAAAATAGAAACAGAATGTATAAGTTTGGCTGAAGCTAATAGCAAACTGTGGGAAAATGAATGAGAAAAGTGAAACATTACCATATTACTCTACGGCCACATCCTCAAGATATAAGCTTTCTATGTAAATAGGTAATGATGTGTAAAAACATTATAAGTATAGCGAGGCATACAGTTTTCCCATTAGTTTCTAAAATACATAAATAATATTATCTTCCTCAGTTAAAAAGAGCTTCATCTTCCTCCACAAGAAATCCTAGTGTACCACTGTTAAAAACATTAATCTCAGAGTATATGTTAAACGTACTTCAAAATATATATGTCGCAGGGAGATGATAAAAATAGGGATTTGATCAAATCCCTAAGGTATATGATCAATTCACGGAAGATGTTAAAATAACAACTCTGTGGGGTGATTTCCCTGAAGAAAGTAAGTGATTTGATCAAATCCCTTAACTGTTTTAGTGAAAAGATGAAATAATATTGTTTAGATATTAAAAGTATTTATTTAGTAAACCATGCATTATTAAATGTAGAATAGTTAATACAACAATAGTCATTGAAACACAAATTATTTATTCGAAACTAATTAACAAGAGAAATAGGTACTTAAGCTGATATTTTTAAAAACAAAAGGGATATTTTTGGTGAAATTTTAAACATTTTTCGTGAATGTAATTAATAAATAATAATGTTTATTCATTTTTATTAAAACACGTTGTTGATTTGTGGCATCTTGAGTTACAAAGTACGTTACTTTTTTTACAGGCACATCTTTTTGTTTTACATTGTAATTTGGATTGCTCACAGGAACACTTCTTAAATCCTTGATCTCCAAATACGGATAATTTTCCTGCAATCTCTCGCAGACTTAGGTTATCTGTGGAACTGTTTCGGTAAATGTTGTAATAGCTATTTGAAGAGCGTTTCTCGGTAGCCAATCTTTTATAATTCCAACTGAGGTACCAATTTGGTATAAATTATTTTTTATATCTAATACGATCCCCACGATGTTATTTCCATCTAATGGGCCTCTATCTACCTTAGGTACATACACCAAAACTGTGGAATTCACTAACACGTCTCTAAATTTCTTCAAAGAAACTTTTCATTTTTTCAGCTGATCTTTTCAGGTGTTTTGCAGCATTTTCCCTTTGATCTTTAATGCTCTTCTTTTTGGCATAAATAGCATAGAATTTTCGATCCATATCCTTCTTCTCCTACTGTATTCCCACATATTAAGTGCACCGGATTTTTACAAATGTCACATGAATGGGCTCCAGTAGATTCCATTCCACAAACAACACAACATGCTTTACTGTCGCTGACGGCTGCTTCCCCTTCTGATGCAAGTAACACTACAGATGTTTTAACTGTTGAAGAAGGAGTTGAAGTAGAGTTGTTAACTGGTTCGAGTTGTCTTATTGTCCATAAAGAAATTGATTCAATTTCTGGTAGATCCTCTAAATTTATAGCCTTTTTGGTGAGTAAATCAGCTGCTGGTAGATCGTGTGACATTGAAGTGTTATTGTTGGTTGATTTAACTATTAATAGATCATTTGAAGTTGAAGCTTTGTAATCAATTAATTCAGATGCTGGTGGATATTTCGAAGTTGAAGCGTTGTTGTTGTTCTCTAAGGAAGCTGCTGGTAAGTCTTCTGGTGTTAAAATAATGTCATTGTCCTGCTCATTAAGTAGATCCAAGTCCTCTTCAGTAACAAGTTTTTCAAGCAACTCTTTCGAAATATGACTAGATTGGAGTCCTGTTTTTGGTTCTATTCCAAGCTTTGTAAGGTGATCGTTTAATGGTTCGATGAAAAGAGGAATTCTTTTGGAATTGAACAAAGTAACAACCTATAGCCCAATTTTTTGTGTCATTGTCAATTAGCCAAGCACGTAACATAGCTTCAACATCTTGATTTGATCGCTCAACAGATCCTTGACTAGCTGGATGTCTAGGCCTACCATTTGCAATTTTGCACATTGGCCACAGGCTTGTTAATTCTTGTATGACAGCAGCCGTAAACTCACGGCCGTTGTCGCTTTGTAGTATATGAGGACAACCTACTTCCAAAAATATTTTTAATAACTCCATTGCTACTTCAGCAGCTCTTTTTGTAGTCAACGGTCGAAGAAAGCTGAATTTCGTCGCGTGGTCCTGGTAGTCTAATAGCCATTTGTAATTTCTATCTGGGGTCGACTGTAAGTCAACTAAATCGACTTGGCCACGATGATTGAAGTCGCTAGATACAATTGGGCAAACGATTCCTTTGTTTGGATATTTTTTTCCAGACTGACATACCATGCACAGCTTTAAAAACTCCAGTACAACTGATGTAGGTATTAGGTATTTCGATTTCAAACTATAGAGCATTTTATCTCTTCCTCCGTGGCCAGTTGACTAATGGGTTTCCCGAAGTATGTGGTAAAATTTTTCCGTTGGTACTATTTTCACAACTGGATCGAATTCAGACTGTCTCTTCAAAATCAAAGTTTTTTTAGTACCTACTTCCATAACATCGTATTTTTTCCCATAATAGTACTGTTTATGTGTCCGTTGCAGTTTAAGTAGTGGTGCTGATTTAAATTGTTCAATGATTGTGACAGCTTCTTCTATCCTTTCGCAGTCCACAAAGGTTTTTCTTTTTCATGCTGCTTGTTCAAAAACGTCCTGATAGTTTCATTAAACTGTTCTTCAGATACAAATTCGGTCAGAGTTTGATTTTTTTCTATATCTGAACTCATTTTTCTACGGTAGGTACTTGATAAAACTCGAAATATAGAAAACAATAGCGCTGGCCGGCACGGACGCCAGAGGGGAGCGGTGAGGTAAAGGGGAGTGGTAACAAGCGAAACATAGAGCTGTGCGAGTCCTGACTTGTTTATTTCATCTTTTCACTAAAACAGTTACAAGCGAAACATAAGAGCTGTGCGAGTCCTGACTTGTTTATTTCATCTTTTCACTAAAACAGTTAAGGGATTTGATCAAATCACTTACTTTCTTCAGGGAAATCACCCCACAGAGTTGTTATTTTAACATCTTCCGTGAATTGATCATATACCTTAGAGATTTGATCAAATCCCTATTTTTTATCATCTCCCTGCGACATATATATATCAGTCCTTATTGAAAAATAATGAGTGTCAAGTAAAGCAGTACACTAGGATAATATAGAACATCTTTAATTAGCAACCTGATTTCTTTCCTCAGTATATGTACAAGAGAACAAACTACTTGCAACTATTCACAAACCGATACTTAAATAATTCAGAATTCACTTGCTTTTTATCGATCTATTTTAGCAATAAAACAAGTCTTCATTTTTACATTTTAGGTTATTACAGGTTTTAACATTGTTAATTATTATCTTTTAAAAATTAACATGTAATAAGTTACAAGTTTTGCTTTTAATAAAACATTGCATACCAATGACTACTAAGTTCAAATCAAACCATCATTTTGTATCTATAAATATACATTTATGCTACTATTGCGTACTATTTTTTTTATTGGTTATTATTTCTTTGCTTTCTTGTGGCTTTAGTTTACTTTTTATCATTGACTTTAATTTATCTTTTGATGGAACAGGTTTTATTAGTCCATGTTTTGTGAGGATCTTGATAGAAATTGTGGTTCCACCAAGTGTTACCATATATCTTGCAGGTGTTGCTAATTTATACATGGCAGAAGCTACTGCTATATATCCTAATGAGGAATTCCGAAATGGGCTAATGATTGTTTCTCCAAGGCCTAACATTTCCAGAAAAGGTACAATATCAACTCCACTACAAAGGAAATGAAAACAATACTTTTAATGATACATACTTAACGATTTAGTAAATGCACAAAATGCATAATTAAAAAGTAACATAAAAAAAACAAACGCATTTTAATAACTATAGCGAACAGTACATCAAAAATTTTCAGGTACCATAGAATTCACGCCTTAATGGGTTTTTTTTTTTTGCATTTCAAGAATGTCCTTATCAAATATGTTTCCAGTATATTGCAGATCGATGAGAGCAACTTGTAGCTCTCTATGCATTGTTTATTCCTGCTAATGACTCATTTTCTAAATCCATTCTGTTAACTGATTTTTAAACTGTAATAAATTACCAAAAATTATCACGAAGTCTTAACCGTTATAGGGTTGTGTTTTTTAAAACTGAACTCATTTTGATGGCTGCATTAATTTTCGATTACCTTCAGAAAATGTAAACTTTGAAACCTTATCTGAAGACCAAACAAAGAGAAATAGATCATAATATATATAAAACTGTAAATTATGAATAATAGCTAAAAAATTTATAGAAAATCAAATGAATTGTTCTACTTTTTTAAATTGCAAAATTTTATAGTATATTTTAATCTTAACTCCAGAAATATACAATTTTGTCATTTTTTTTCTAAATTATTTAATTATTCTAATATAAATACAGATACATAATGTCCAAGGAGCCATGGGTTACTGAAGTCCAACCAGACTATGCTATTGTCTTCCAAATATGTCTATCCTTACCTATAGCTGCTGCATTTGGCCACTGTAAGCCAATTCTAGCAAGATCCTGTTTGACATTGTCTGCCCATTGCATCCTTGGTCTCCTCCTTTTCTTGAGGCCATTAGGCATGCTGTTCATAATCCTATTCACCAATCTACAGCTATGCATATGGGTAACATGGCCATACCAAATCTCTTTTTACAAAAGGTCCAAGTTTCACTACCATACCAAACTTTAAAAAGAGCCAAACTATTATACTGCACAATTTTAGTCTTTGTGCATATATGCTTATTTTTTCACAATCTCCATAAATTCTTAAAAGTCCCAGCAGCAATCCTCATTCTTCTGTTAATCTCATGCCACATATCAAATGGGGGTACAACTGGTTGAGCCCCATTTGATACTTTAAGCATACTCCTCATCTTACTATATTTCTCATTTTTCCTTATGTTCATACTATCATTCAATTTCCATAATACTCACATAACTAAATTGACACTTGCCAAAGGGTGTAACCATTTAAAACCTATCTGCATTTAATTAACCATCGTAACCAATGACCTGGTGACTGAACAGATCAGAGAAGCAAGTCAGTGGCCACCACAGAAATTTCTATCCCAAGAATCTTTGAAAGAGGAGCAGTATCATCACTATTTTTTTTGAATAATGGGTATATTGCAGACCGATGAGAGCCAACTTGCAGCTCTCTATGCATTTTGTTTATTCCTGCTTATGACTCATTTTCTAAATCCATTCTGTTAATACGAGAATGTGTTTAATCAAATCTAATGTTGTTTTTATTAACTCTATTTGTTACAAATAATTAGCAATTTTAGGCAACATTTTTATTTGCTAGCTTAATTTTTAAATAATACAAAAAATGTCTGTATGAACTGTAGGTGAGAGAAGTAGGTGGAATGTAGAATTTGTAGGTGGAAGTCCCCCTCTGCAGACTCTCATGAGGCAAGGACACATAGCTGCTTATAGTATGGCAGTGGCATCATCATGTTCAAACAACATATATTGTACCGGAATATCCTCTACAGCAATCAGGTACTGTATCCTGTAAAAGTTGAAGTTATCACTGTCCTGCTAACATTCCGTCCCTAACAATTGTATTGTTCCAAATGCCACACATCATTGTTTACATGTGCAATGAATCTAATTAAAATAAATTGCCACTGATAGGTAGTATCAAATTTCACTTATTTGAACTGGAACTATTTTTTTTTGCATGCCATGAAAAATTACAGCCAGGCAGATTTAACCGAGTTTTTTTTATGTGTTCAAAAAAAAATTATATGGTAAAGTGTCAAGTTTCACCAAATTTAAATAATATTCAATTTTTGCCTAATTCAATTATATCTAATTTTATTCAATCAGAGTAAACTCGAATAAAAAAATTGTTAAATTTTTACTTGCAATATGTTGAAATGATGATGGGTTTCTTACGGTAATTAAAAGTTTTTTGGTGTGAAACAGCTTGAAACACTCAAAATAGTGGAGGGCAACAGAGCACTTGTCGCAATTTTATGGGTTCTCATTTTTATTTTCTTTTTTTCATATACTACATAATTTTAGGAAGGTTATTTGGGGTGGAATACACTTTGTAAAATAGGCTCACTATAGTCTTGCAAGAGATTATCCAGATTTTACTGATTTCTGTAATGTAACTGCTTATGATTATTGAACTGATTTGTAAAAACATTCCTTGTAAACACTCTGCAATGGCTATCTATCATCTGTGTAACGGTATCTAATACCTCCCATCTCTTAACAGAGAAGACACTGGAAGAAATGATTACAATGCTCGAATGTCAGAGACATTTATGTATGAATGGGATTCATTTCCTTGCATGTCTGAGAGATATCAATGTAAGCCAAAGGGTTAACCTATATATTCCATGAGAATATCAGTGCTTATCATTATGTTTTGAATTGGGAAAATTGTTCAGTTCTTAAAACAGCTTCAGCAGTGATGTAGTGATGATGATATCTTCTCTTTCATATGGCTATATGCTGACATAAAAATGCAACATTTTTTTTACAAACCTTAAATGCTTTCTACCCCACCAGAAAGTTTACATCATAGTTACTTGCCATTTCTTGAAATTATGAATTATTCTGTTTTTTGAAAAAAATTTATAAATTTTATATATTATGTAGTAATAAAGTATCACAGGAAAATGTCCTGTAGACATTTGAAATAATTTTCTGAGAAAAAAAAACTGGTTTCATCCTGAGTGAGATTTGAACCCATGTCTGCCAGAAGCATACCTGGCAAGCTTCTGAGAGATGTGGATTCGAATGAATTCAGGACAAAACCAAATTGTTTTCAGTAAACTATTTCTCATATATATATTACATATGCACCTTAATATTATTTTGGTACATACAAACACTAGGAATTCTACACTTGTAAAGCTTTCATATATATATTTGGCAAATACTGTTTTAATAAACAAGAAATGTGCATTTGAAGCATCATTTTATCACCATTGGTAGGTAAGTTGGATAGTTTAAAAAGCTTATTTGAAATAAAACAAAAGAAGAAATAGTTAATAGTGACTCAATTTTTTCCTTGCACAAGTGTTTGATTACCAGAGCATAAAACTTTTACTTCAGTGTCATTCACATTGCTTATATTTTGAAGTGAGAAAAAAATAAACTTTTACTTCAGTGTCATTCACATTGCTTATATTTTGAAGTGAGAAAAAAATTATAATCATTGCAAAATTCTCACATCCTATTTTTACCCTCCATGTGGTCTTTTACTACCTACATCCTATCTAACCATCATGATTGAACTGACAATCAATGGCTCTCTGCCCTTTACTGATGGGCCCAGATTTGTCTAGCAAAGTAATTCAAGATGGATACTGATCTGGAATAAGCAATATATCATCCATCAAACACCCATCAGAATAGATTCTTATGGATTTATATTCTAATAGATTCTTCAGGTTTGGGCAGGCATTTCACTGAGTGACTGAAAGGTACAGAGATAGTCTTCAACCCCTATCTGGAATCTTATGTAGATGCAATCCCCCATTGCCCATCCCCACAGAACTCGACTGGTCAACCAATACCTGGAGGTGAACACCATCAGTAGTGTAGACAGCTTGCACCTTGGTCCAATACAGCATGCTTTGGCTGCTCTAGAAACTGTTCCTTTCCTCAGTTTCCCTTCTTGGACCCACCATGTACTGCAAGTGGCTGTTGTATGTGAATGGCACCTCTTAACTACTACACTCTTGGATAACCTCATACAGAGTATGAAGCACTGTTGTGAGCTTTATATTGATGAATGAGATGATCACACACACATACCTTATTAGCCCTCAAATTCTGTACCAACTGAGATGCCATTTTTGACCCTTTTGACACCACTGTGAAATTTTCAGGAACAGTATATTACACTTTCAATATCAGTTCAAGATATCTACAGACACCTCCTTGCTAACCCTTTTTGCAAATTGGTTAAGTGATATTTGTTTCACAACCTTTTTTCTATAAATTCCATTTAAATTGGAAGGCAGGATACATCCACTAATTTGTAATTCTGGAAATGAGAAACATATTTTTAACAATGAAATTTCACCCTGTCCATGAGGCAGCTTAGAGTCAGCTAATAATTCATTTAATCTATGCATATAATCAAGCAATAACTGAGATGATGCTTTAGCATCCACAATAACAAGCATCAAATTCCTATTATCGTCCTTACAAAGGGTCCAAGTTTTATTGCCATAGCAAACTTTGAACAGAAACAGAATCAAATTATACAGCTTACATTTAGTCTAAACATAGATGACAATCACAGTGTTACCTGCTGACTTTTTGACATCGATAAATCAATAAATGTGTTGCGGAAAAAATTTTGCCGACATACAGGACTTGAACCCGCATCTCTCCAGAAACATGCCAGAGTATTCTACCATTGAACTAATGACAGCTCTGTCTTTTTTTTCCCGCTAATTTAAGACTAAACTCTTCACCGAGATTTTCGGGCCAACTGTTGGTGCCATTAAATTAGCAGAAAAAAGACAGAGCTGGCATTAGTTCAATGGTAGAATACTCTGGCATGTTTCTGGAGAGATGCAGTATGTTAGCGAAATTTTTTCCACAACATATTTTTTGATTTACATTTAGTCTTTAGGTTTATTTTCCCACACTCTCCACAGATTCTTCAAACTTTCAGTACTAATATATATTTTCTTGTTTACCACAGACTGCACATTGCCAGTATCTATCACACAACTTTCAAGGTAATAAAAATAAAAAAAATTCCCCTCAAGCAGCTGCTTGCCACAGAGCTCTGACAGGAGCTTATCACTTTAATACATCATAGAGAAGATCTATGAGGAAAGTGAGACCTCAGCAGAAAGATAACACAAACATTCTTGCCTTACCCAGGGTTTGAAGCCAGATCCCTTTGATGAACAGCCAAGCACTAACAATTCAGCAAAAAGGATGCAAAAATTCAGAAAATGACAAATTCTGTTCCTTTTGAAAATGGGCATTCCATTTTCACCAAAGCAAAACTTCTTCATAAACTCTATTTAGGATTTTTTAGATTTAAAGAAAATATCTTATCTCCTACATAAATATAAAATTGGGATTCCACTGTAGTACATTTTTCTGCTTAAAAGCAAATACTTAACACAAGTGGCATGCATAGCCACTTTGTACATGGGGATTTGGATGTCTCTCAGATGTCATATAGGAGGATAGAGTGTTAACTCATCAGTTTTGAGCAGCACTCCACATGGTTCGATTTGGAACTAAAATGTCATCATCTCTGCGCATGCATGTGCACATGATGCCATTTGGCAGCATCGTGAAAATTCAAATGTTAGTGTTGGCATATGTAAACGTCATGTAAGCTTAGTGTCATCATATATGACAAATTATTTATCGTTTTGGTTGGTCATTTTGATAAGTTTCTTTTGTTGAAATATATTGTGAAATTATGAGGAAGTTTTTGACACAAGCAATTTCTTCAAGCCGTTTGTCATTGAAGTCCCAGTGCCAACTGTTTTTGTCATTGAAGTCCTCTATGACAGCACCAACCAACCAGCTGGCTACCATGGTAACAGTCACGACATATAGTTTCCTGATCGAACCATTCGAGGCATTGCTCTATGGAAATCTATGGTAATTAACATAACTATATTCATTTGATGCTTGTTATTGGAGATAACACTTTGTATCCTCCTCTTCTGTATGTTTTTGCACACACTGGGCTAAATGGCTAGGTCACAAGGACCCAAAAAGGGCTAAGAGAAGTTGCAGGAAGGGGAACCACTGGACAGCTGTTAGGAAATAGATGGTATCTCCTGGCAAGGTTAACCAATGTGTTCTTTAATTTGCATAGGGTATGGCTCTCCTGCAAGTGGAACCACGGCTTAACATCACATATGATGGATGACAGCTTTTCGAAAGCAGGGGTGTCCCCTTTCTGACAGAAAGAAGGGTTTAGTAGAGATAAATCTCGATGCTGACTCTGGTGGGACACGAACCTGGGAACTGAAGTTTACAAGGGAACCTGGGAACTAAAGACTCTTACACAAAAATATATCTGCACCTACTGAACAGCAAGTTTCCACATATAATAAAAATATTGTGCTATAATATACTTTTTTTCTGCATGCATCATTAAAATACAAGACTGCTTTCGCCTGCAACAGCCCCTACTTGCTCTTGCTTTGGAATGGTCAGTTAACACTTTTGATTATGGTTAAAATATATATAGTTAATTTTGAATATTAGTTAAAATATAATTTTTTTATTAAAGCAAAAATATAGTTCCAAATATCTAATATACATATATAGACATTGTGAGTGATTGACAGCTGACAGGAGATTATGCTAATTCTAACTATGATGCAGAAAGGGTAGAGCTCTGAAAATTTGCACCCATGGGTATCCTGGTCATAGATCTTGGGGGAAAATCTGAAATTTAACCTCTGACATGTCTTTCAAAGTCAAACCATGATCTACGAGTGTTAGAAATGTCAAAATTGGGGTCTAGGGGTGTTTTAGGTGGTAGATTGGGTTGTAGAAATGCTATGAAATTTCATATGTGGAAGGTGATTTGAGGTCAAAGGTCAAATTTAGATCTATAAGAGATCCAGTGAGTCACCTTCCCCCAATCTTCAATACTAGAGAGATAAAAAATGGTTCCTAGGGGTATTCTGAGTTATATATCTCAAAAATGTTGGGAAATTTTGGATATGATGGGTCCTTCAAGGTCAAATATAGATATACTGGTGTTAGAGGGCAAAATACTTCCAGGCACTTTGGTGCCTGGAGCTATTTTGAGTAATAGATCTCAGAAATTATGCCAAATTTTAGATGTGATGGATCCTTCGAGGTCAAAGGTCAAATTCGATATACCAGTGGTGAAGAGCTAAACACCGGTGAATAGGGTTATTTCAGACAGTAGAACTCTGAAATAAGAGGAATTTTTGAATCCTGTGTTGCATTCAAGGTCAAATAGGAGTCAGAGTGACAGGTTAGAAATCAAGAGGTGCCAACAAAGGCACTGACTGATTAGAGTTGGTTTGTTTTACCACCCAACAGCTTTTTTTTTTACATGAGCTAAATTGCCAGGTTACAAGGACCTCAAAGGAAGGTAACTCAATGGACAGCTGTTAGGAGACAGATGAAAGGTCCTCTCATCAAAGCCATCCATCATGTTCTTTTAATGTGTGCACGCATGGCTCTCCTTCCACAACAGACTACTTAGGGTAGATGTTCTCACTGTAGCATAACATGAAGATGCCAATGTGTACATATGGATAGAGCTAGGAATATTGCAACATGAGTAGGTAGAAAATTACAGTTAGAATACACATTTCAAATTTGCAAACCAAGTTTCTAAAAGGAAAATTCATAATTATATTATTGATATATTTTCAAATTCATTTGGCATTCATGTACTATGCCTACCAACAATCTATACTGTGATGGCAGTTTATTAGGTACATCTACCTAATAGTGTGACACCTATTTTTGCCTTCAGAACTGCCTGAATTTGTCGGGGCATAGAACTTACAAGATGTTGGATGCATTGTGCAGGAATGTTGTACCATGCGGAAATGATTGTGTCACACAGTTGCTGCAAATTGGACAGCAGCACAGCCATGCTGCCAATAGCCCTTTCCACCTCATCCCAAAGATGTGCAATAGGATTTAGATCTAGGACATATCCTTTGATATAAAAAACCAGGAATTATCTGAAATAATACTTTAATAAGAAGAGGAAATGCTGGGGTAATGTTAGAACCATATCAATTTTATGCTAGTAGTATGGCATGTTATTAACTGGGCCATCTGCCTTGGGTGTTACCATGATTAATTATTCAAACACTAGGCCATCTGCAACTGAAGATGTATAATTCATCAAAATATGTAGCTTAAAACAATAACCTTACATGCTCCAAGTTTCTGTATATCAAAGTGTTATTTAACCCCACCTGTTTCATCAATTAATTAAATCTTTTAACTTAGATAACCTGTCTGTTCCCCAAAGTCTTTATCTACAGCGCAAGAACACATGGCAAAAGAATAACATCAGCTAATAAAAATGAGTAAAAACCCAAGAATATCTTACCATGATGCTGCATAGTAAAATGATCCAAACCATATCAATGATGTACCCATATGTACTGGTATCAGAACATACCAATACTCTTTCATCATTTTCTTATATCGCTTTACTAAAGATAACTTCTCTGTAAGCACTGTTGTGCTAGAAGGACTAATTTCTTCACTTTTAATTTGCTGTTCTTCTTGTTTTGGTACTTTATGGCACATTCTGCAGTGTTTATTGAGATTATTTCCAGAAAAGAATGAATAATAGTTTCTTGCACATCTATAGTGTATTCCAAAAGCAGAAGAACACACTGTAAAATATTGTACTTCCAAGTTACCATAGCTGTAGCAGCGATAACTATCTGAAATATTTTAAGCATTATTAAAAAATTATTAAAAAACAAACTTTTTTAATATTCAGAAACATGATTTACTACTGTGCCATATTTTCTTTTGTATCACTGTACTGAACAATTCTCATTAAAAAAAACTTATTATTCTGTTGTTGATTTCTTTGTTAACTATTTGCTAATGGTTTCTATTAAACATTTAAAATGTGGAGCTGAATTACAAATCAATATACCAATTGCACCAAAATCCAGCTCTGGATATGTTCAATATGCTATTTGGTTTTTCCCCCATTGATCTTTTGCTTGATTAATATTTTATGTTACTTACTTTAAAAAAAAAGGGGGGGGGGGCTTAATAAATAAGCCTAATATTACTTTGATTAATACATAAGTAATAAATAAATCTATAATAATTAATAAATAAGTCCTTAATTACTTTGTCTGTAGATTCTATAACTTCCTCTTATCATTTTGAGAAAAGCAGGCTTTAAAAGTTGCCTGGTACATGGATTATTTAATGAAATTTTTACTTTGATGGAACACTTCTTTGCCTGCATGGTATTACTGTGCATCTGCTAAATTTTAATCCTTCAACTTATGGATATCCATTCACTGACAAACCCATTTGTAAAGGAACTTCTTAACCCTTCCAGTGCCCAGAATGAACAAATGATTTGTAACCACAGAGCAACTACTTTTTTCATTATGATCAGCAGGGGGGAAAAACTTTAGAACTTTTTTGCTAAATAATAAAGAAAGGAATTATGGCATGTTTTATACCAAATTAATCAGTATTTAATTCTGGAGTTTATGAAAATAAAATATTTAATAAAAATGGTAGGTTTAATTTTAATGTGTCTTATTTTTAAATTTATGTAATAAAATGACACCTGGCAATGCAAATAAAATTTTATTAAAATAACACTGAGACAAAACTAATTATAATGCATATGGATGAAAGTCTACTTACCTTCGAATAACAGCAAAATAAATATTTTATCTGGGTTGGGTTGTTTTACCTCTGAGCAGTGCTTTTTTGCACACCATGGGCTAAATGGCCAGGTCACATGGACCCCGAAGGCTCAGAGAAGGTTGGGGGAGGGGACCCACTGGAACAGCTGTTGGGAGACAGATGGTAGCCTCCCGTCAAGGCCATCCAGCGTGTTCTTTAACGTGCACAGGGTATGGCTCTCCCGCACACAGGGCCACGGCTTAACGTCCCATCCGATAGATGGCGGCCTTTCCAAGCCCATCGGTGTCCCCTACTGGCCGTGGACAGGACAGGGAATTTTGCGGAGACAAATCTCAACGCTGACCCAGCTGGGCTCGAACCTGGGAACTGCAGATTACGAGCCTGGTGCGCTACCGACTGAGCCACCCCCGCCCCATATTTTATCTGAAACAAGAAAATTACTCTTTTTTCTAAACCTTGCTGTTGAATACACATCTTCTGTATGACTGATGCTTCTGATGTGATTTGGGGATTTTTCTACACAAATGCCAGCCAATTAAGTGTATATATGTGTGTGTGTGTAAGTAGTATGGTGTTTCAGGATCCTCATGTACAGGCGAGCCTTCTTCAAGTTGCTCTGTGACCAAAGCAAGCCTAAACTGGTAATGACTAACTTTTGGGTTTGTTTCTTTGAACAAAAGATATGCATTAACAATGGCCATACTATGTGAAAAATAACCCTTTCCACTATTTCATGCACTTCAGCTATATAAGGTAATACTGCAAAAATATAAATAAATCAAAATTAAAAAAAAACCTATCTTCCCATATGCACCATACAAATTAGAAAATGAAACTAAGGGCACATATGGGAAATTGCATAAAAAACTTGGCATAAAATTATATGTTCTGTGCAATTCTGACACCTACTTCAGAAACTTTCATTTGATATATGACTCATAAACATTGACTACATTTTCCCTCCCTCTGTTTTGGAAGTCATGTTTAACTCTTTAAGTGCCAGAAACTGATTAATCTGTTTTTAAAAAAATCACTACAAATTAACTTGAAATGTGTTTTTTATGCTTACCTACATTTTTTCCCCTTTTAATTACATATCTTCTTATTGCTTTTGGCTTTGACATTTGTCAGTTGGTGAGTTTGTGGATTTGACAAAATGTTGTTCCACATCTTTCGAATGCGATCAATAAACTTAATGATTTATGTGCCAAAATGAAAGTTTGTGATGAGGGGAGTGTCATAGGCTATAAAAAATATGACACCTGGCTTTCTTCCCCCTAAAAATGGGGGGATATGAAAATGATCGTTCCCCTACATTATCTCCTGAATGCGAATGCCGAAACTAACAAATTATGTGTCTAATGAAAGCTTATGACAATGAAAGTGTCATAGGCTATAAAAGATTGACCCCCAATGCCTTCTTCTCCACTAAAAAAGGGAAATGTGAAGTCGTTCTACTATATCTTCTGAATGCAAGGGCCTTCAGTTATGAGTTAGGTGTCAAATGAAAGGTCATATAATGGATGGTCATACACTATTTTGAATTTTTCCCCAGTATTTTCCCTCCCCTAAATAGGGGGAGGAGTGCAGATTTTCATGTGGTTTGACTTTAATGAACTTTATCTCAAATTAAAGCTTATGACGTCTCCAATGTTATGGGCTAAGTCAAACATGACTCCAAAAAAAGGGAAAATGTGCTTGATGTTTATGAGTATATCATATATATCGAGCACAGCATCATATATCAAAGCTTTTGAAGGTAAGTGTTTTTAGTGACAAAAAATAAAATAAATTAATTAAAAAAATACTTATCTTCCTGTAAGGTCCTAAAAAGTATAAAATAAACCTAAAGCATATCAATGGTGCAATCAGTCACTGAATTTGTATTCACTTCAAAGGAAGACAGGGCACCAATTTACCTACTCAACAAGATTGCTGGTGCCCTATCTTCTTTTGAAGTGATTATGAATTCAGTGACTGATTGACCATCGATATGCTTTAGGTTCATTTTCTACTTTTTAGGGCCCTATAGGAAGATAGGCAATTTTTTTAATTTTTTTGTTTTTATGTTTTTTGTTCAGAATTAAATGCTCTTTTTCTTAGTATGTAATGTGAACTATATCATTCATCCTCCTCCTCCTCAAGTAGCCATGGGCTACAGAAGTCCAACCAGATTATGCAATTTAGCTCTCCAAACACATCTCTTCTGAACTACATCTGCTGCATCTCACCACTGTTGACCATTCTAGCAGGGTCCTGTTTGACATTGTCTGCTTACTGCATCCTAGGTCTCCCCTCTTTCTGAGGCCTTTAAGCACATTGTTCATAGCCCTATTCGCTAATATATAGTTATGCATATGGGCAACATGGCCAATCCAATGGAGTATATATATATATGCTGCTTAAAGGAGATTGTTGACTCCTTTGTCTAACTTTATCATTACTTGATGGTTCATCGTTATTGAACCACCTAACGGCCAAGATGCTAATTAAACATCTAGAATCAAAAGCACCAAGTTACGTGTTATCTTGTTTACAAAGGGTTCAAGTTTCACTACCATAACTAACTTTAGAAAGAACCAAACTATTATACAGTTTAATTTTAGTCTTTAGGTGTATAAGCCAATTTCTCCACTCTCACCATAGATTTTAAAAAATCTTGACAGCAATCCCAATACATCTTAAATGTTTATCTCATAATGCATATCACCAGCATCTGTTACATAGCTCCCAAGATAATTAAACTGAGACACTTGCTCAAGAGTGGTACTATTCATAATATCTGAATCACAACCTGCTTGACCAATTTTCATCACTTTAGTTTTCTTTCTATTTATTACCTACTCTAATTACTTTAAACCTATTCTATTAACAGTTTCAACAGCTTGAATGAAAGAGTTCATCTCATCAACATCAATGGCCAAAAGGGCTAAATCATCAGCATAATCTAAATCAGACATTTCCAGATCTCTAGACCATTTAAGCCCATAACCTTTCCCTTGCAGTGAATTTTGCATAACATAATCTATAACCAAACTAAAGAGGAAAGGGGACAATATGTACCCTTGTTGAACACCAGAAGCAATGCTAAACCAATTGTTACAAGCCTTACCAATTCTCACATGACTCAGTGTTAGTATAGAAAGCTTTCATTTTGTTAACTAACTTGTCTGGTATGCAATACAATCTCATGATTAACCATAAATTATGACAATCAAGAGTCAAAAGCCTTTTTGAAATCAACAAAGCTAGTAACCACAGGTTTCTGAAACTATAAACATTTCTCAAGAATCTGCCCAAGTGAAAATATCTGATCTACACATCTCCTTACCACCTCGGAATCCACACTACTCATCACGCAATTTGTCAACTAGATTCTAATTCTATTAAGCATGATCATTCAAAGAACCTTGAACAAAAAGTAGGCTGATACCCCTATAGTTATCACAAGAACTGTGATCACTTTTTTAAAAATATGCATAATAATAGCTCTGTTAAAATCCTTAGGAACCATGCCTTTATCATAAAAGATATTCAAAATTTCAGTCAGCCACGTGGTAACAGAAACAGTTCCAGCTCTAAGCTAAGTAGTAATTTCATCTACCCTTGGGATTTAAGTTTAGAAATAGCCAAAATAACTTCAGACTGATATAAGGTCGACATTAAAGTCAGTAATGCATCTATCATTACAAATAATGGGAGTAGAACTAACCGCACTGTTTAGAATACCACTGAAATGCTCAGCCCACCTAGCTATGACAGAATCCCCACCTTCAATAACCTTACCTTGTTTATCCTTCAATCCTCATATACCTGTCCTTTTTTTCTCCCCCCTTTTCCCCCACAAAACATTAACTATCCAGTACAGATCTCTGCTGTTTAGATGCTACCTCGTCTTTGTCAGCCAAGACATCTAACCAAAGATTCTTATCAGCTGCTAACATTGATGATAATCACAGCATGACCTGATGCTCTTTTGGCATTGCTAACTGATCCTTTACATGTTTATTACTGTGCTTTTAATCAATTTATAAAAAGAATCCTTTTTTCTTAGGTTTCTGATATAACTATGTAAATATTGCACAATAAATTTAAGAAATTGTTTTTTAACAAATTTTAATACCTAAAACTTTTCCTATTTAAATCTTTATGAGCGAACACAGTGAGTAATAATAAATAACAGATTTATATTTTTTTCAAAATACTTTATAACAGCTCGTAATACGACTTTTCATAACCATTAAATAATTTGACTAAATCCTTTATTAATGGTCTTAAAAACTTTAACTTATTAATTATAACATAGTACCTTCTACTATGGCATATAAACTGACAGGCTCCTGTCAGACCTCTGTGGCAAGCAGCTGCTTGAGGGGGTATTTATTTTTTTTATTTATAATAAGCCATTAATAAGTTAAAGTTAATTAAAATAGTAAAGTAAAACTCAAGATCCCCATTAGGTTTTTGAACAAGATATTATATAAAAATGTTATGTAATAATTAATTTTAACCCACAGGTAGGAAGAAAGCATGATTTGAAGTATATAGTTTGTATCATTTTTTATTAAGAGAAATTCCAGGGAGTGCTCTTCTTTATAAAGCAAACAGATTCACATATTATGTTTGTCAACACTTATTGAATGATAAAATATTATAAATATTTTAAAATGAGAAGAATACTCATTTGATGTACAGACAATTTAACAAAAATCAATGCTACTAGGTTCATGTTAGACCTTTGTGGTAAGCAGTTGCTTGAGATGCATTTATTTATTTGTCAGATCTCTTTATAACCTACAAATTGAAATGAATTAGTTGTAAATCACATTTTTATTACTCTGGATAATATCAAAGAAATCTTAACATGCTATCAGCTGGAAGCAATTAAATTTAATTTGTGGGGGGGGGAACTGATTTTGCATTATCTTGTACACCAGACTATTACATACAGTTAGAGAAATAATATTTTATACTGCAGGTAAACAAACTAAACCAGAGACTCGTAATAAAAAGGAAACTAATATAACAAAAATTCTGAAACTACGGTGAAGACAAATATCAGTGCAACTGAATTCTTGTAAAAAGGTGAAGCAATACACAAAAGGATCTTCTCGCTCAGAAATTAACTAAAAATAACCTGAAATTCTCTATCATTAAGCAAAATTTTTTTCAAGTTTATCCTTCAAACTATTTGTATGTTAAAAGTTTTTAGGAGAAAACTCAGAAGCTTTTCGGAACAAGGACAGCGCTGTCTTCAGTGAAGTGACACTTCACTGAAGACAGAGCACTGTTCTTGCTCTGAAAAGCTTCCAAGTTTTCTCCTAAAAACTTTTAATATGCAAATAGTTTGAAAGATAAACTTGAAAAGTTATTGCTCAATGACAGAGAATTTTATGTTATTTTTAAGGTAAGTATAATGAATACAAAACAGTAAAAGAATTCTACTTTGAAATAGGTCATAAATCTTCCTACAAATCTCATCAGAGAGAGAAATAACCTTTGTTGCTTCCTTTCCAACTCCTCAGCTATTGAAGGGAAGTGGCTTGAAATGGTGCTACACCTTTTAAACACAACTGAATGCAAGGGCAATATCGAGGAGTGGAAGTTGCTGGCACTTAAAGCCCACTTATGGTATGCGAGATGTCAACATTCAAGCCACAGTTACTCTAAGAGAGATTTTTCAAAGTCAGCTTTGCTGCAGAAAGAAGGCAGGAGTGGGAGAAACGTTCAAAACACTTTGGGGCTAAGTTTCCATTGCGGCACAAACACATTCAAACCATCAAAAGAGGTAAAGAACACACTGGATGGCCTTAATGGAAGACTTCCATCTGTCTTCTAACCGCTGTCCAGTGGATCCCCTCTTTCAGCCTTCTCTGTGTCACTGTGATCTGGCCATTTATTACATTAAACATCTTTGCTTTTAATTTATGATTAGACCAACAAAGCTACTAGCTTTGAAATTTGTAAAGACATTATAGTACAGTACTGTAGAAACGAAAGAATACAACCTATCTAAAAAAAATGCTGCATATCTACAATAAGAATATAATAACTTTGTGTTAAAATTGTTTTCTAATGATGAGCCCTCTCTTCAATGCTGGTTGTAGTGGGTTTGGAGGGAGGTGGAGGATAGGGGATTATTTGGATCAGACCACTGAGTTAGCAAAGGCAGTGCCGATCTGATAGGTAAAGCTCTGAGGCAACTGCCTCAGAGTGCCATTTGTGAGAGGAGCAAATATTGATGATAAATTGCTGTTAAAAAAAATATAATATTAATTCAAATTCCTGATTATTTCTTATTTGTTAAAATATGTAATGAAAAATGTAATTCGTTATATATTTTACCGTATCATATGTACTTTGTGTACATTGTACTTCATCATTAGAAAACAATTTTAACACAAAGTTATTATATTCTTATTGTCAGGGGCATAGTCATGGGGGGATGGGGAGGAGGCTCCCCCCCCCCAAAGTAACTCAGAGTTGGCAAAATTCGAAGCAACTTCACAAAATTTAGGTGAGTTGTGAAAATTTGTAATTTTTTTTTGGAAAATTAAGGGGAGTTGTCAAAATCGAGGCAACTTGGCAAATCTAAGGCAGTTTGGAAAATGGAGAGACAGCAAAATTTAGAGCAGTTGGCAAAATTCGAAGCCACTTAGTAAAATACAGATGAGTTGGCAAAATCGGGGCAACTTGGCAAAATCTTAGGGAGTTGGCAAAATTTGGAGTGACTTGGTAAAATCTTGGGGAGTTGGCAAAATTCAGGTGATATGTAAAAATTAGGATTTTTTTAGTAAAGTTATGGCAAATTAGCGAAACTTAGGGAGTTGGCAAAATTCAGAGTGACTTAGATAAATCGTGGGGAGTTGGCAAAATTCAGGTGAGATGTGAAAATTTGGATTTTTTTCTGTAAAATCTAGGGGCAGTTGGCAAAATCTAGGGGCAGTTGGCAAAATCGTGGAGAGTTGACAAAATTCAGGTGAGATGTAAAAATTGCAATCTTTTTTCTGTAAAATTATGGCATGTTGGCAAAATTGAGGCAACTTTGCAATATCTAGGAGAGTTGGCAAAATTCAGAATGGCTTTGCAAAAATAAGGTGAGATGTAAAATTGGAATTTTTTTTCTGTAAAACTGTGGCGAGATGCAAAATCTAGGGCAGTTGGCAAAATAAAAATCCACTTGGTAAAATATGGGCAATTTGTGAAAATTGGGATTGTTTTTGTGAAATTAAGGAGAGTTGACAAAATTGAGAAAACTTGGCAAAATCTAGGGAAGTTGGCAAAACTGGAAACCATTTGTAAAATACAGGAGAGTTGTGAAAATTATCCCTTTCTTGTGCAATTAAGGAGAGTTGATAAAATTTGAAGTGACTTGGCAAATTCAGGGAAGATGTAAAAATTGCGATTTTTTTTCTGCAAAATTACGGCGAGTTGGCAAAATCTAGAGCAGTTGGCAAAATTCGAATCCACTTGGTAAAATATATGCGAGTTGTGAAAATTGAGATTTGTTTTGTGAAATTAAGGAGTGTTGGACAAATTATTGAGGTAACTTAACAAAATGTAGGGCAGTTGGCAAAATTCAAATCCACTCGGAAAATACAGGCAAGTTGTGATAACTGGGATTGGGTTTGTGAAATTTAGGATAGTTGACTAAAATTGTGAATACTTGGCAAAATCTTGGGGAGTTTGAATAGTTTTAAATGATTTGGTAAATTTAGGAAAGATGTAAAGATTTGGATTGGTTTTGTGAAATAAAGGAGGTGGCAAAATCAAGGGAAAATTCACACTGACTTGCTACGTTCAGACGAGATGAAAATATTGGAATTATTTCTGTGAAATGATGGCTAGTTGGTAAAATTGGAAGTCAAATGGCCAAAAAAACGCAGTTGTGAAAAACGCAGTTGTGAAAATTGCCTAAACCCCCCCCCCCCACCACCACCACCACCCTAGTGAAAAATCTAAAAAGTTTGCTCAGTTGGCAAAATTTGAATTTTGAGTTAGAAAATTTTTGAATTCTCCCACCACCACTGTAGATCTTTGCTATGCCCCTGCTTATTGTAGATATGCATTTTTTTTCCACATAGGTTTTATTCTTTCGTTTCTACAGTATTGTACTATAATGTCTTTACAAATGCATCAAATAAACAACATACAGTGAAAAATAAAACAGTAGAGGATTTTTTCCCATCTTATTGTTCCATGTCTACAGACCTCCTACTTTGGCATATAAACTGACCGGCTCCTGTCAGACCTCTGTGGCAAGCAGCTGCTTGAGGGAGTATTTTTTTTTCTACAGGACATAATACTGTGATACTTTAACATTGAATTATAGATGTACAAGTTATAGCTTTTCCCCGTCACTACAATTAGGTTTATTTCTTACATACCATTTATTCTAATTTATGCGGCCATTTTTAAGAGTGCAACAGCCACGTAAAACGACAGCCGACTATATAAATATTTGGCCTGCATCACTTTATTATACTTACTATGAGGAACTGAATCAATACATGATAGTTTTAAAGTACTCGAAACACATTCCCTAAATTTGGATTTTAATCTCGTTGTTCCCGAAATGAAACTAAATATCCTTGATGACTGCATCTGAAATGCTGAAAATATAATCAATCCTTCTTTACAAAATGTATACAATTTTAAATTCAAACACACAATGATTTACGAATCACACATACACCATGATGTCATTAATTGCGATTAAGATATGTTGTGGTCTGTGTTGCAGTCTAGTCTTCATAATAATTTTTCTCTACCAGGTGTGGTCGAACGATCAGCAGATTTTTTTTTACACTGGAAATACATATTTTTGGCAGGGCTCTCTTAAGGAAGGTAATCCCTGGATATATATGGAAAACTGGATGGCGCACTCCCAACAATTCTTTGCTCCCAATACGGCCAATGATAAGAAAATGTGCCGTTTTCAAAAGTTTATGTTGCCATCAGAGGTACAATCAACCGACTGTGCCTAGAGACCCTGTGTAGGTAGAGAGGTTTTCCATCTGAAAATTGGACGCCATTTTTTTTGTCGTCGCTCGTATTGTTTAGCGTGTAAAGCTGAATTGTATTGCACGGATACTTATGGATTCTGGAAAAGAGTAGGGTAATCTGATACAGATTTTAGTGTTCGTGATTGGAAGAACTTTAGAAAACGGCTATAAAAGGAAAAGTAAATTTTAGGGCTTTTTTTTTTAAAGATTCCTTTTGTAGACATCGAACTTTTTTGTTTATACAGATAAATAAAAACAATCTTATTGCGTTAGATAGGTATTAATGATATATTACGATTTGCATCTTTTGAATATCCGAAAAGTTATAACTACGCCCTCTAACGATGGAAAAGGTAGAAAATTCCGAAATATCAAACGAATATTCCAATTAGAAGTTTGAAATTTTGGTGTTGAAATGTGAAGGTTACGAAGTTACCATTGGCAACAATCATTTGACCTTTTAGACCCAGGGAGGAGGTGAATACAACTTTTTTTTTTAACAGAAAAGTGTATGTTGCTACAGATTAAAATTTTCTTTTTGGGTTGGACAAGTATTGATGAAATATAACAATTTGCATCTTGCGAATCCAAAAGCTATAATTTCACTCTCTAACGGTGAAAAAAAAATCGAAAAATCCCAAAATTTAAAGCGAATATTGCTAACGATGCAGTTATGCTAACAATTTAAAATTTTGGTGGTGGAATATGACAGTCTTGAAAATTCCATTGACAATAATTATGTTGTAATGAGTTGACCCTAAGCCCAAGGTAGGAAATCGAACGGTTTTGTTTTAAGAGATAATTGGAAATCTCATTTTTACTTGGTTACTAATAAAATGTAATTCGCATTTCCAAAGGTAGTTTTAATTTATATCATTAGAGATCATTAAATATCGAAACTGCAAAACTTTTAACGAAAGTTTCAATTTGTTTATGGTAGAAATTTCGGCGTGTAGAGTTCTGTTATGGTAGAAATTCCACTGACAGCAATGATCTGCTCGCTATTTTCAGAGGAGCGAGAGAAAAGAAAGTTTTTAAATTTAAGAACTGAAAGACAAATACTTTTAATGTTTTATAATTACTAATAGAATGTTACTATGTGCCTTTTCGCCATCATAAATTAAAATATAAATAAATAACCCCTCAAGCCAGTTGCTTGTACAGAGGTCTGAGAGGAGCCTGTCAATTTATACGCCATAGTAGAAAGTCCATGAGGATGGCGGGACCTCAGCGGAAAAATAACACGAACATCCATAATTAAAACTTTTAAGGAGCAAAAAAGTATGCAAAGGAAGAACTTCATTCTCTTTGAAAATGAAACTCCTATATGCGCCAGGGCGATATGCATTCTTGTTATTTTACACTTTCACTTTTTATTTACACTTTTTCTGACAGTGGAAATTCGAACTACTGTACAATTGAGAAAATAAACTATTAATATTTTATTAGTGCCTGTAATGTGCAAAAAAGTTTTCATTTATCCCTTAAAGCACAAAAGTTGCATTTTACCAATGGGACAAAATCATTACTCTTAGGGTAAACCACTTGACCATTACATTCTACGACCAAAAATTCAAGTTTCTAGCAAAAATAGATCGTTTGGAATACTTTCAAGTTTTTATATACCGCCTTTAGTACTCTCTAACACTGTAAATTTCACTGATGGGGATTCGAAAAATGTAAATATTAATATTTCTGTGGAAAAAAATTTCACCGACATACAGTATTCGAACCCGCATCTCTCCAGAAACCTGTCGGAGTATATTGTAACCTGTTGAACTAACACCGTATTTTTTCACAAAAAGCATGTATTGATTTATAGACGTTTAAAGGTCTACAGGTAACGCTGAAATTATCAAATATTGTTTAAATCATTAATATTTTGTTAATGCCTGTAATATATATTGTTTCGTTTATTTCTTAAAAAAAGTTTCATTTTCGCTTCCCCTTTTGGCTGAGACGGCAAAGCCTTGTTGCCTTTGTAAACCTTCTGACCATAACACTCGAACCACCAAAATCAGATTTCCAGTGTAAATAGTTTGTAATATTCGTTTGAAATTTTATCATTTTCCATCTTTTTCCATCGCTAGAGGGCGCTATTGAAAATATTCAAAATTGCTAATAACAATATTTGTTAGACACCTATCCAACCGAAAAATAATTTTTCATTCAGCTCTAAAAGCAAAAAAATTGTCTATAGACGGACTTATAGGTGGAAAGACAAACAAACATTGGCATAGGCAGACGACAAAGTAAAAACATTAGCTCGTTTTTCAAACGAACCTCGAAAGAAATTTTTTTTTATTTTTCAGTTAGCTCGTTTCACTTTTGCAGCCGATTGCCGTTTTCTGATGGAGTTTCTCAAAAAAAAAAGTACTTAATTTATTTCTTTGAGTGAAATTTTTACGTTCAAATGTAGCGCAGTGAGGCATTCATAAAATATGACAGCTTTTATAGACAAAAAAAAGTGGTATAAATATATAAAACTCTAACAACCAAGAAGTTTTAACTTGGGACACACACTAACTCATAGGCTTTCGTCCCACGGTATGACAAAACATGGCGCCCATAAACCACGTGACTCAATCAACCAATGACAGTGAATCACCGAGATGTCCAAATGGTCCAGTTTTTAAAGAAGGATGTTAGACTCTAACTATACAGAACCTCTAGGTCATTGCTGATATCAGCGCACTCTCTCATAGCCCATGGGTTAGTTTATACCTAAACTATCGAAATTTTTATTTTGGTTACGGCAGATTTTGCTGCCCTATAGCTCCTGTGATACTTGATAACCTTGTCCAAATTTCTTGCTCAGCTTCCCCTTTGCGGTACGCGACAATTGGGCGACAGAAACTTAAAAAACTAATCCAGACCTAACCTCCCCTAAGCTTACCTGCGTAAATTTGCCTCCGATATTCTAATTTTCGATAAATTAAAAAATTTCATTTTTTTGAAGAATTGATCATTCGAAAAACTTACTTTCGAAGAACTGGTTTTCGAAAAAATGTTTTCGAAGAACTTACGGTGAATCTAAAATAAGTATGTATAAGAGCAAATCATTTTCGAACCACTTTTTTTAACCATCTCTTTCTTAAATGATTCTACAAATTTTGATGTATGATACAAACGAAATGTTTATTAACTAGCTGACTCATGTTTTGCATGGGAAATTTCAACATAATTTCTATACAATTTTGTAATTCTACACAAGAAAAATAAACTTAATTATAAGCGAGATTTTTTCAAGTTTTATGTTCAGAACTTTCTTTTAACTAGTTTCTCAAAAAAATATTAAATTTACTGGGTAGTAGATCAATAGAAAAGAATGGTGGATTTTAATATAGAAAACAATAAAAAATTTTTATTTGCATTGCATATTTGATCTATTATTTTTTCGCCCAGCACCCACTTGACCGTGTCTATCCCTATGGGCCCCAGTGGTTTGTCCAAAAATCAGATTCCTTCTTGCCCTGTGGCGTTCCTATACAAATTGTTGCAGCTCGTGTATCACCTTTAATCTACATATTCTGTACTAAAGGTTAGTTTTGTGGTATCCCCTCCCCCATTTTTTTTTGCAGTTTCAACACGTAGAATTTCGCGGTGTTGCAAAGGTAATTGCCGACTCTGCGAGCGCTCTCATAGGCAGTGGCTTCATCGCAAACTATCGAGAATTTTATTTCAATTCCTTTGAAAATGTGGGGAATCTGGCAACAGCAGCAGATTTATCCAATGGGAGATTGGCTGAGCACTTTTGAACGCCGCGAAGCAGAGAGAAAATTGTTCCATGGGAGGTTGTCTTAGAAGAAATGCTGGTGGTCTTCGAATTTGAAAAGTGTCTGGCACCGCGAGTTTAAGAGAACATTATCTCTTAATTATAAGTACAATGCGGTACCTAGTTTGGAATTTCTTTTTGATTTCAGGTTCGGAAAGGGCTGTTAAGGAATAAAAGGATTCGAAGAGATCTGGAAAAGTCAGATTGGAAAGAAATCGAGCCTTGCAGGAACCTGTAGAAGGAAAAATATATGCAAGTTACCTATTTTGATAATACCCTAGGCAGCTTCCTTCTGTGTAACACCAGAGCATTAAAAACAAACCTTCGTTTAAACAAAATTCCTGATCTCAGACAGTTGTAGTTTATGTGGTTTGGTTGCAGACTCTATTCAACACATTATTTTGAAGTGTCATAAGTAGATCAAATCATCATAAGTAATCTATCATCCTACGAGATCAAATTGGTGGTGGCCACAAGAAGCATCATTATGGAGTTCTGAAGTGAAACTTTGTTGGTGCTCATGTTTTGAAATTGAAGGCAGTTATCTACGATGAACTCAGCAAAGTTAAACGCCTGTTAGAATACTGGCAGAGAGAATTCAAAAAGAACGAAATTTAACTACCAAATGTTTCTTCCTACAAGAAGGAAGTCAACAATTTAAAGTAACAAATAAATGTTGACTCTAACCATGGAGGTAGGAAGAGGAGGAGCCCTAAGCACTTGAAAATGATGCTTCGGCGACTGAGCGGCAGCCATGTTGTTCTATTCAAAACATTGATCAGTAGTATAGGTGAGTAACGAAGTGATGCGCTATAAAAATTTAATTTTTTTCGACATTTGTATTATGGCAGCCTGTTCAGCTTACGGCTGCACGAATCGTCCTTCAAAAAAAGATACCAGGAATTACCTTTCATCGGTAAGTTTGTCATTTTTATAAAAGTTTAATTAGTTATATAATGATACAAGCAATTTCGTGTTGAAATTACGCCGCTATGAAATCGGTTTTATTTCGAGTTACAAACCTCGATTCTTCACCATTTTTTTTTTTTAATTTTCTTCGGATTGTACTCAGTCTGCTATTAACAGTGCAGTATAAATAAACTTTCAAAATCTGGTAATTGTTTGTTATTGTCGTATTCACCGAAATACATAAATAGTTCTGCTATACAGTAATTCTGTATGGAAATATTCATTGCATTAAAAAAAGCAATATAAATTCCGAATAGCTTAAATGGGCTTTCTCTTAGTCTTAAAAAAATAATCTTCCCGTATATAACGCACAGTAAAACTGAGTATAGCACGTGAAAAGTAGGCTTTATTGCAGCGGCAGACGGTTTGTTTTGAATGCAACAATATGGCTACCGCCCTGCTGCATCAGCATCATTTTCCTTGGACAGGGAAAGCGCGTTAGGGCGTCTCCTCTCATTCATACCTCCATGACTCTAACGTTCAGTTAGGGAGCAGTAATTGGCAACAATATATGTAAAGCGATTACCGTTTCCCGTATGAATCGAGTTGCTTTTAGCATTTATAATGGTGCTGAAAAAGTTTCGATTTCTATGTTATTTCTAGTATTTTTCATTCCATATAACATACGATTGGTTTTCAAATTATTATAATTTTAAATTGTGTAATTGTCTATAGGACAAAGAATAAATGTCAGAATCTCTTTCCATAATCGGTCTCGAACTCATTTCTAGTTAACAGTTAAAATTGAGATCAAGCAAACATGACTAACATATAATAATAATAATTTTTTTTTGAATCCTCTTGCAAAGTTATGTTGCCATATCGGCACTAAATAGCATGTTTTTAAAAAAAATTAATAATTTAAAGGATGGGATTCATATTTTATGCACTAAATATTACAATGGCTAATTTATTACAGTATAACCAATTATTGACTTCTACTTGCTTCATTCGACGAGCTGCCTTTGAATTTAAGCCAGAGCAATGCAATGATGCATGCAAGTTGGGACTTGAACCTGGGAACATCAGGTTCAAGTCCCAACTTGCATGCATCATTGCATTGCTCTGGCTTAAAACATCATTATAAGTCTGATGATGAACATCATTATAAGTCTGATGTATTAAACTGGGCCAACCCCTGTCGCACACACTATTAAAACCCTTTTACAAGTATTAGATTAATATGACTGTGGGCTTCGAACATCCTTCTTTTAGTCCTGAACTCAGCCACTATTTTAATTATCCTCAATTTTTTTTTTGGTTGAACAATTTTATGCTCTTTAAGACCATCCATACTGTTGATAAATAGGCATATATCCGTAGTTATATCTAATGCATTTATCATCTGTTTAGAGTTCTTGGATTTTTATCAACATTACACAAATGAACCAACCAAAATTTTATGTGTACATTTTAATTTATTTAAACAAAATTAACATTTCTTATTATAAACACATTCTTTGAATTTTTAAATCATTGCATATTACTCTAAACTTTACATTTTGCTCTTAATAAGCCTTAACATATATTTACATAATGGTTGTTAATTCTACTCTAAAAGGGTAGAATATACATAATTAAGTCAGCAATATTAATTATATGCGATACTATAACAGAATATTTAGTCACCTTCAAAGAATGTCACTAGCGTTATAGTCAGTGTGAATGTTCTGTGCAAGTATATATACCAATGTTTGGGTTACAATAAACATACTTTTTCCTGTATTGTAGTCTGTTTTCCTGATCATACCACTTAAAATTTTCAAAAATTTTGTTCACAAGCTGTTTATAACTTCAGCAATAATTTGTTTTGTATTAACAGGTGTCCAAATGTAACTGAAATATAAAAATATTTATACATAAATAAACCATGGTACAAAATTCAAGTACGGATGCTATAGCCTAGTATTAAAATGCAATGGTAATGTCTGAATATGGGCTAAATTTTATTTTTTTAAATTACCAGTAAAATTGTCTAATCACTCATGAACAGTAAATTGATGAACAACGGTAGGATAAAAATAATTTTCAAAAAAATGCTCAAACAAGAAATCATATCTAAGTAATAGTTTATTATAAGCACAGTATTTTTATGTTCCACAGTTACCATTTCACACCTAAACTTCATTTAGCGTTTGTAGCTTTTAAAAGATTTCTTCATTAATGTTTTAGTGCCTCTGTATGCATCCAAATTACTAATGATTATATTCTACTATCACTTGGGGTATTCTTAATACACTGAAAGCAAAATTTATTATACACACTGCATCCATTCACAAACCTGTCCTGCTCCAACACAATAATAATGGCCAGCCGAAACCCCTTGAAGGCTATAAATAGGTCAGATACCTACTTGCTGTATAGTGTACCTGTGACTGTTATGATGGGTAAACATGGTGTCCATATACATGACTGCAGAAAGTCTGGGATTTCCATGTGCAACATGTGCACTACGACTAAACAGTGGCAAAACCTGAGGTCACCAGGAGTAATTTGGCCATAACTACATAGTTGATGTTTGAGTGCTGCCTCTCCCACATCATAATGTAGGGATGGAGGGCCACAATGCTGATGATAATGTAGGCATTCAGTGACATGCCAGCTACGAATGTTTGTGCAAAGACCATTCTACATACAATGGCATGACTGGGCAATGGCAGCTGATGCTCACATCAGGTACCCCTGTTAACAGCGCATCACTGGGCTATGAAGCTAAAATGGGTGAAGGAACATCGCCAATGGACATGGGATACTTGAAATGGGTAAGTTGGTCCTAAGAATTGAGGTTCCAACTACAACACACTGAAGGGAGGTTGTGTGTATGGCATAGATCACATGAAGCCATGGACCACTACTGTAGTCAACAGTGTTACAGATGGGTGCAAACAACGTAATGTTCTGGGGGTGTTTACGTAGCTACTTGTACCTATTGTGACTACCATCATTGCATAAGGCTATATTGACATATTTGCCGACCACCTACACCAGTTACCAAAAAATGGATTACCATGTGGTAATCCCTTTTCCACAGCAGAATGCCTTCTTCCAACAAGATAACATACCATCTCATTGCTCCAATTTGGGGTTGGGTTGTTTTACCTCTGAGCGGCACTTTTTTGCACACCATGGGCTAAATGGCCAGGTCACATGGACCCCGAAGGCTCAGAGAAGGTTGGGGGAGGGGACCCACTGGAACAGCTGTTGGGAGACAGATGGTAGCCTCCCGTCAAGGCCATCCAGCGTGTTCTTTAACGTGCACAGGGTATGGCTCTCCCGCACACGGGGCCAATCCAATTTGGGGAAGGACTGTTGGAAGAGCATTCTGGCGAGTTCACAACCCTTGAATGGCCCTTTCACTCTCCAGATTTGAACCCTATTGAGCATCTGTCAGATGAAGTGGAGAGATGCACTTGAGCCTGAAACCCACCACTGGCAACTCTTGGCACTTTATGCAATACTGCCCTGGAGTCATGGGCTGCAATATCACCCATTTCCAACACCTGGTAGTCAATGCCACAAAGTGTTGCTGCTGTTATGAGACAAAAGGTGGAATGACACATTATTAGGTGGATGTGTATAATAAACTGTCCCTTTCAGTGTAAATATTTTTATTTTAGCTACTGCTTCTTTAAATCACTTGCTTGTCATGTGATCATATTCAACAGGCTCAATGTTCCAATCTATTATTTATTTTAAATGTCAAATTCAGTTTAAAAGAACTAAAAATACAGACAGTTAAAAAAAAATCCCTCCATGGTCTGAAACACATGAAATCTTAAGTTCTTCTAACTGAATTTGAGTTGTAAACTGAATCTTATTTTAAAGTTCAAAGTAAATAAACAAATGTTTAAACTAGTGTTTGAAAGCCTTTAGCTCAATCAATCTGATCATAGCAAGTGAATTAACAATGAACCAACTAACTACAGTAATAACACTTAATTAGAATAGTACCACTGAGTGATAGTGGGATATTATTATTAGTAGTCTAAACCCATATAGAGACTCTTGCTAAACGATTAATGAAAAGGGTTTAAAAGCTACAAGCAACTAAAAGATGTGTAAGAGCAAACTGGTAACTTTAGAATATAAAAATATCATGCAAATACTACATTATATTGACAGAAGAAATTAGCTTTAAGAATTATATTGGAACTCTCTGAATATCATTATAAATTCAATGTTTATAACCATGTCATGAAGGGATTTTTTTTTTAAATGTCTGTATTTTTGTTTAAAATAGTGTAAAATTAATAAAAGTTGTACAATTAATTTCTGATTTCATTATTGAAAACCAAATTATTTCTAGTTTTTGAGACTTTGGACTAGAGTAGATGACTTGAAACAACTTGCCCTAAGGTCTATCAGTAGACTTTACTCTCATTTCCAGAGCATTTAACATTTTAAAATATTTGATCTTTCAACTGTAGAAATAATGATAATGTGATACACTGACACACTTTCCTGCATTTATTTATGACAAGTAGAATATAACTTTATATATATATGATAAAAAGTCTCTTTTCCAAAATTCTGGCAAAACACTCAGTCACACACCACTTGCTTCTCTAGCAAACTTGTAGCATATCGAAGAACTGAAATAACAAAAATTCAATTATAATTATACAATATGAGTAGTTATTGGCATTTTGTCTTGGTTACTAAATAGCCAAAAATAATAAACCTCTTTTGCTTACTAAACTGATTTTGAACATGAAGTCTAGAGCACCTTGACAGCAAATAGTCATTATTTAGTGAATATGGTGAAATTTTTTTCTCTTTTCCCCCCTAATCAATAGACTTAGTTTTATTGCAGATAAATTTTATCCAACTTTTCCATGCCTTATACTTAAAAAAAATCATAGGCAATACAATCTTATTATAGGTAAGTACAAAAAGCTTAGGACCTTTAAAAATTTCACGAGTTTGCCAGTTGAACGCTTGGATCATGACAGATATATTTAAAGACCGATTCTTTAAGTATTCTGTCCCCATACATTAATAACTTGAGTGCAATTGCTTGTTCAAAGCTTGTTTGTGGAAACATTTCTACACATACTTTACGGCAAATGTGATGCCTTTGATCAAGTACTTTAAGTTTCTTAAGGGGAATCTTTTAACTGAAGGTTGGTCAACTCTGAGTGTAGTGTTGTTCATGACAATTTCAACCTCAAGTTCTCATATATGCACAAATGCATCCAGTATACATAAGATAAACTTATTATAATCAAGGATGCTGTGTATGCTGCATTGGCTTTAGAAAGATATAAAGGCTACATTATGAAAATGTTGGAGAAACTTGGGCCTAGCATCGTTTCATGATTTCATCTGATGAAGAGGATTTTACTGGCTTTAGTGTTAAGCCTAAAGGTATCAGCAATATACAAAAGAAAGTGAAAATGTCCCTGAGAAAGATACTGTTGCAAACCTCTCAGAAAATGAAATTGAACAGTGGTCTGATATAGATGAAACAATTATGGAAATTTTAACTGATGCTGCCATCATTGGAAGCATTATGAAACCTCAAGATAAAGAGGAAGCAAAGGGGAGACCAAAATATAATACTCAGGGAGAGGCAACTGTATTTAAAAAAAAAATCATCAAATTTATCTTAGGGCTGACTTCTTTGTGCAAGCCAATCTTAGAGATATGTTTCCAAGGTCAAGATAGTTCACCTTTGCATTCATCAGAAGCACGTTTTATCAGATGAGTAAGTTGTGCAGCATGACAAATAAACAAAATTAGATTTAAGTAATATTAGATTAAGTAAGTACACCTTTATCCTGATACGATGCTGGACTAATAAAATTCTATTATAATTACAATTGGAAAGACCTTCTTGCCCAGAAAACAATGAGAATAAAATAAAATGTTCAACATTGAGCAATACAATTTTAGAAGTTTATCCTTAAAAAGATTTGCATGTGTATGATAACTTTCTGTAATGCAAATCTTTTAAAGGAAAAACTTTTAAAATTATATTGGTCAATGCCAAAAAATTTAATTTTATTCTTAGAGCTAATTAATTACATGTAAAAGAAAGTTTATGTATGCTTGTTTGTTTGTCTGTCCACTTATGCATTCAGCCCCCAGAAAAGCTATAGGCACCAAACTTTTCATGAATGTTTCCTTCACCCAGACGAAGAATATAGACTAAGTCTGGACCCTCCAGGGTCAATCAAATTGGAGTGGATGGGTTGAAATTTCTTGAAATTCCCATAGATTTAACATTAATGGTTGAAAGTTATTCAAAATAACTGTTGCCACCAATAAATTTGGAAGAAGGAATGCATCAAACTAATTTCTTTCGGCTTTTGAGATAAAATCATTGTTCAGTTTGTTGAGTCAAGAGCACAAGCATCCGTGGATATTGAAGTAGTTCTAATTAAGCACAAGATTCTTTGTTGAAATGAGAGCTTCAAAAACTAATAATTCATACTGGAAATTAAAATCATTAACTTAATTTGAAAATTATGTAAAAGTTAATAAATGTATATTTGTATGTTAATTAATAAAAGTTTTAAAATGTTAAGTAATAATAATTTTTTTGTAGTACCTATACTTTTTTGGGGTGACTTAGACCATATTTAATGTTTTTTTTTCTATAAGTTGCATATGCCTGGCAAATTGTATCTGAGGGACACAGGTGGGTATGAAATAATTTGAAAAATTCAATTATCTGAGCGAGGAAATTCCATTTTTTGATTTAGAAACTTTTGACTGGGAGGATCATATGGTACTTCAAAATATGCCCATTTCTTTCCTTTCCTAAAAAAGAGAGAAAAATTAAACTGGAGGGGATTGATTGTAATGTTTTTTATGCCAAATGAAAGCTTGCAATGTTGGGAGTGCCATCTACTCTATATTTTACAAAGTTTCATACCCCAGCAATGCCGGGTAAATCTGCTAGTTAGACATTTTGCAGTTTCAAAAATTAATAATCTGGTATATTAATGACTGGATATTTAAGGTTTTTCCCTGTAAGATAATCTTTGTAAAAGAAAACACAAAAAGAACACCTTTTTGCAAGAATGAAAAAAAAAAAGAGCCCAAGATATTATTAAACAATGGTATGAAAAAACATTAAAAGTATGCATGAAGCTACTAAAAAAATGAAAATCACAGTTTATTATGTATACTTAAAAAGAAAAACGTTTTTAAGGTAATCAAAATTTTTTGTGCTCCTGGTATGACTTGAACCACACACATCAGCTGCTGAACTGTTCTAACCATTTTGGATTATTAGATGAACTACCAAAAATCAATTAGTATCTGACTGATGAAGTTACTTCAAATAATGTCACCCTCCCCCAACTTAAGAAAAACAAACAACAGGCCTAGGGATATCTCCTGATGGCTAAAACAATTGAGCAATATCATGAGATTTATAAAAGTTGATATGCAACTAATGAATATGCAGTTCACATCTAAGGTCACAGAAGATTTTAGTGAATTTGTGTTTTGAACAAATAACATTCGAATGAAAATGGTATCTGAACATATCCACAGCCCAGATCTGAGCATAAGAAGCAATGTATAGATTGTTCTTGGATTACAAGTGATGAGATTGCATTCATCACTTCTGGACATAAATATATCCACTTGGAAAGAGTTAAACAAAATTTATAACATGAATATGTTCATTAGTATACAAGTGACTCTTAGTCCTCTGGGGTAAGGATTACCTTGTTATTAAAATTCCTACATTAGAGCAAACTGAGAATATTATTTAAAATTCAAATATTCTTTATTGCATTCTTATTAAATATTTTATTACAATGGCAATTTTAAAAAAAACTCACCTTTTGTTAAATAATTTTCAGTCTAATGCTGAGACCACTGAATAGTTTTAATATCTATACCTTCTTGAACCATTTCCCATAAAGGACTATTTGGAAAAAAATAATATCAAACACAAATTTATAAAAATATCCAGTATAAAGTTTCTATATATATATAGATTTAAGTTGTAATTATAATGTGATTGAAGAATTATTTTATTAAACTCTCCAGATCATAATTTTTTTTTATAAAACAAAAAAGTTTTCATTTAAATATACTTTATGACCAAAAGTACAAGAATATACAATGTTTTTTTTTTAATATCATTTCATTGAAATTCAGCATGTACATTATAATGTAGAAACTGTCCAAAAGTTGCAAAATTCTCTGAAATTTCAGGCAATAAAAAGGAACTTTTTTTATATAAAAGAAAAAAGCTTCCATTTAAAAGTGATTTTATGTTGAAAGGCACAAGAATATACAAAAAATGTTTTTTTAACATTTTACTGAAATTCAGCATGTACATTATAATACAGAAACTGTCCAAATGTTGCAAAATTTGGAAATTTCATGCAGTAAAAAGGAC
Source organism: Ryuthela nishihirai (assembly GCA_038380435.1). Classification (NCBI taxonomy): domain Eukaryota; kingdom Metazoa; phylum Arthropoda; class Arachnida; order Araneae; family Heptathelidae; genus Ryuthela; species Ryuthela nishihirai. Next base: position 56,843,058 of record JAWZYU010000012.1, read on the forward strand.
ATAAGAGAATTATAACTTATATGCACTTCGTTACAATAAATAGATCAAATAAGACACCACTGAAATATATCAAAACAGTTCCTGTTTCATGTCAAGCAATTATTTTGTGTTATTGCATGTAGTTTCTATTATATCTATACATCAGGCACCAAATTCCAGTTCATTCCTGTACACTAAAAGAGTGATTTATACTTTGCAAACATTCAAAGACCAGAGGCACTCATCCTGTGTTTAAAAAATTCTAAACTGTAATGTACATTAGGGTCTAAAGGGGTTCATGAAATTATAACCATGAAATATTAATGATAATGTGAGAATAATGAATTTGAGAAATACATTCCCTGCACATGGAGATTATCATTACGAAACTATGTTAAAATTAAAAAGTCAATCATAAAACAGAAATTTGGGATAATTAACCCTTTGCACTCCAAGTATTTTTTATAGGTGTTATCATTTACTCGAAGCAATATTGATAAAAAATAACCTTTTCATATTGTAACTTAAAATTTTTTAAATATAAATATTGTTATGACAGATGAATGTGCTACAGTGAATTTATGATAAACGTGTCATGAATGTTTGCACATGGTTCTGTGTGAAAATTATGTTATCAACTGTTTAGAATGGAGATGCTTTGAATAATAAGATTTGTGGAGAAAAAACAAAAACTTATTAAATTCTTTAGACTGTTTATCAAATATAAAGAAACTCTTAGTCAAATCAATTCTGCTGAATCATTCACACCTGTTAAGAAAATGAACATGATTTAATAGTTGAGGATCTCATCAAATGAAAATGAAGGGACTCTTCTTAAAAATTCTTATCATTGTTTATCAGATTCTGATGATCACCTGGAAAAGCTAGAAATAGTTACTGAAGATGGACAAAGCCTTGAAAATAATATTAATGAAACAAACAAAAAGAACATCATCAGAGTTCTATTCAATTTCTTGTGAATTTCGAAGCTCATTTTTGAAAACAAAAATTTATCCCCTCCGCTCCTCAGGAGATGGGCTTAGCAGAGTCAATAATGCGCCAGGCTCGTAATCTGCAGTTGCCAGGTTTGAGTTTCAACTGTACCATTCATCTCCGCTAACAACCCCCCGCCCCCTCCATCCTGCCCTTGGTGAGAAAGGAGACATCAATGGGTTTGAAAGTCCATCAGATGAGACGTTAAGCCATAGCCTCTGTGTGGGAAATTCATACCCTGTTCATGTTTCATTATACCGTTTTCACTTTTCCAATTCTAGTGGCCCAGAGTCATAAACCATTCCATAATTCAAGATCATAATTTTATCTTTTTTTCAAACAAATGCATTTTTTAACTGTTTTGAATCAGATCTTGAAAATAACTTTTCAGTCTGTGATATATATTTTTTTCCTCTTGATTCTGCTTGAAAAAATTATGATAAAGTTAAAAAATATATATATTTGAACCCTTAGCAATTGTACACACTTGTTAAATCCCCGTAAATAGCATCAAGTAGTGACGATTTAGTTTTGCCTTTATTCTGCCATACTGTAAGTAGATTATTGATTGGTTTTTTTCTTCATTTCTAGTGTCTTGACCTACTTATAGCTCTAGAGTAGAGATGTAATGCTTTATAAGCTTCTAAGTTATTGATTTTATTACTACAGGAAGTTGCGTCATCTAGAAACTATGGCAAATGCTTTCGATCAATATTTTAGCAGACTTTTGATTGCTAGTGATCTCTATGGCAGATATATCGGGAAAAATCATAGGATTATGTGATTAGTCTAAAATTGAATTTTTTAAAAGGCAGAACTTATTTTAGCCCTACTTTTAATGATATTTTAACCGAATACACTTAATTTATGTTAGGAAATTTAAAAACCGATTTTTTTGCCACAATTTAAAAAATAATCTTTTCTATAGCAGTTATGCATCTTCATACTAAAATAATTCATTCTCAATTTCAATACTTTGAACTATTTTTATTAAATTTTTTCATAGTTCTTTATTCTTTTTAGATACATTTTTTCAGTTTTTATTTAAAATATCTTGATTTTAAACCAAAATGAATTTTTTATGACACCACTTTTCTTAGAGTTGGGTTGTTTTACCTCTGAGCAACACTTTTTTGCACATAATGGGTTAAATGGCCAGGTCACAAGAACACCGAAGGCTCAGAGAAAGTTTGGGGAGGGGACCCACTAGAACAGCTGTTGGGAGACAGATGGTAGCCACCCATCATGGCCATCCAGCATGTTCCTTAATGTGCACAGGGTATGGCTCTCCTGCCCACAGGGTCACAGCTTAACGTCCCATCTGATGGACGGCAGCCTTTCCAAACCCATTGGTGTCCCCTACTGACTGTGGGAAGGGTGGGAAGTTTTGTGGACTTTTCTTAGGCTTAGGATTTAATGAAGCCAAAAATCTAAGCATGTGCAATGTGTGTTATTTGCATAACTAACTAAAAAATTTAGAAAAACTAAATAAAGTATTTAAGTATTAATGAAAATATATAAACTATTTATATCAGAATAACAAAATAATTTGGAAAAAATACTTTTTAAAATTTTTACTGAAGTAAAAATAGAAAAATATAAAAAAAATTTTAAATATTTTAATAAATGTTTAAAAACTTCAACTTGAAATTTTTTTGATGGGTGGGGGAGGGATTTTTGACATTTTATTAAATCACAATAAAATGCTCTTTCCTTTGGTATCTAACACAAGTATTTCCCTTCGTTACTTACCTTCAGGATGAGTATCTAAAGTTGTGTATTGCTACAGAGTTTTAGTTGTATTTGAATATTTGACAACCGTTTGTGAATTTCATAATAAACAGATTGTAAATGAACTGATTTAATAACTAAGGCAATATGCACATAAATCATAAACTAATTTCAATACAAGCTACACTAAACAACAATATGCTACATATCTGTACTAAATGATCATGAGAATCATAATTACTAACTAATAAACCAAACATTTGCAAACCGATTAACAAATCAATACATAGGCAGAAATCTTATCAATCATATTTCACTGTTTAAACAACACTTGTGAAAGAAATAACCTTACCTATGATAAATGAAGATTCACTGTGGTTTTACTGCCAATTAAGACTACTCTTAACATTCAAATATCAATAATTTATCACCATGCACAACACAAAATGAAAGTCTTTTTTTTACAGGTTAAAACTCCCTCCTCTTTAAAGTGTATTCTTTCTGCTTTTCTTAAACCCATCATGTTCCAATGTGTACATGATTTAATTACACTACGTGCGATATCACACATCTCAGTATTTTATTTTCTGAAAACACTTTTAAAAATTTAACTTGGTTGCTGGGGTTAGACAAGTTTCAAGAAACCTGGTACTTTAAGGGTTAAAAAACTTTTCTGAGTATTTGAAAATGATAAAAGTATTTTGAAAGCTGCCAAACTTAAATATGTTACAGTTATAACTGATTAAAAACAATGATAATCAGCAAGTTATACTATTATATTAAGCAAGTGCAATTTATTTATTTTTCTTACAATTACCTCATATCTCTCAGTCTTTTAGCATGACGAATACACTTTTCTACTGTATAATCAAGTTCCTCTTCTGTTGTAAATCTACCAATACCAAATCTAGAAATAAAATGTAAAAAACATGCTGTTAATAACTGCTGCTGTGAGTGTAAAACAATACTGACCACAAAACTGCAATAGCAATAAAAATCATTTACCTAATGGATGAATGTGCTAAATCTTCATCACTACCAATCGCTCTCAAAACATAGGATGGTTCTAGAGATGCTGATGTGCAAGCACTGAAATGTATACATAATTGAGTATTCATAAAAAAAAATAGAGAATAACTGTTAAACATTAAATTCATAAGATTTTTAAAAATAAAATATCAATATTAGGACATTATTGTCTGTTAATTAATATCTACAATTAAATGAAATTGAACTAGTCCAAATATAATTTTTATTTCATTATATACATGTGAGCATGGTACACAACTGTTTGCCTGCAGCAGTTTTCATCATTATGCATCATTGTAAAATGATATTTTCAGAAAAGATTAAAAACTAGTGCAGGTTAAAAAATTAAAAACAAAAAAATTTACCAAGTCAAATAAAGAAATTAACATACTAATAGATCAAACTGAATGTAACCTTAGATTAGCTAGTTAATTCATCCAAGCACATAAAAGTACTCAATTTTTAGAAAGGAATTTTGTATGCGAGTGCTAGTTGGTTAGTTGGTTGTTTAGGGTTTTATGGCGCATTAGCATCTAAGGCTATAATGCGCCAAACGAATATCCAAAAAGTAAAAAGATAAGTCATGAAACCCTCAACCAATTTTTAAAAATAAACTATAAAGTTAATAAGGCAAAGGTAGAACAATAAAATGACAAGCAGTGAATAACAATAAACAAATGTAGAAATATTTTGTAAAAATAAATAAAAGTAACCCAGGTATAAGCAACCTGGTTTAATCATATATATATATATAAATAAACAGTAGAATAAAATGATAGACGAGTAAAATAACCTGTAAATTGTAAAAATTGAAAGAACAGCATTAAAACAACAATGATCTGATAACAAATGTCTGAGTGTAAGTGGCTCAGTCGCAAAATCATGAAAAGTAAAATATAAACGTTGTTCTAGATTAAAACATGGGCAATGAATTAAAATATGCTTGATAGTTAAAATGGTGTCATAAAACTTCCACTTAGGTATGTCATCTGCCCATAGAAGAAACAAATGAGTAATAAACGAATGACCTAAGCGGAGCCGAGCAAGTACAACTTCCTCCTTGCAATTTTTGCGGTAACAAGACTGTCATGGTTTGATGATAGGTTTGATCTCAAAGAGCTTGTTCATAAGCTGTTCTGACCAAGATCTCTGCCACTGTGCCCGGAGCTCGATCGTGAAACGCTGCTGGAAATCCAGATATGGAACCGGCAATGGAGAATGGGACAGGGGTGTCTGGCCTGGCAGCAGCATCTGCCAAATCATTGCCCCTGATACCGACATAACCAGGCACCCAACAGAAATGGATGGTGGTGGTGGCTGCTAGACGATGGAGCTGCTGGCAGATCTTAGAAAGAACAGGGTGAGGCTAATGCCTCACCGAGATCAAAGCCTGTAGCAAAACTGGCCATGGCAACTTGGATGACAACCAAAAAACACCCTCTCGAGTTTTGAAGTGTCTACAAAAATTTCCCAATGAGATCAAGCCACAGATATAAACATCTGCTATTATTATAGATTAATACAAATACTTCAAAATGATATTAACATAATAGCAAATAAAATAACTTACCTTCCAGAAGAGAGTGCTACATCTTTCAAAGCCATTAAAAGACTTTCCCCCTCAATGTATGCAAATGATAAGTTCACACATCCTAGATAAGTAGAAAAAAAATAACCAAGATGAAAAAAATGATATACAAGGGGCATTCAAAAAGTTCCAGATCTGCAAAACAAAACTTTTACTGTCCATCAAGTACTCCCATCCAGTATCTACACAAAGTTTCAGGGGTGACACAGTTGGCAGTGAGACAGGCTTCTAATCTACAGTTCCCAGATTCGAGTCCCAGAGTTTAGATTTATCTCTTCAAAACTTCCTGCCTTGCCCTCAGTCAGTAGGGCCCACTGATGGGCTTGGAAAGCCCACCATCTGTTGGATGGGATGTTAAGCGTAGCCCTGTGTGTGGAGAGCCATACCTTGTGCATGTTAAAGAACATGCTGAATGGCCTTGACAGGAAGCTACCATCTTTCTTCTAACAGCTTTTCAAGTAAGTCACCCCTCCCCCCCCCCCCCCCCCTCAAACTTCTCTGAGCTGTCGAGGGCTTTGTGCTTGGCCATTTAGCCCATTCTGTGCAAAAAAAATGCCACTCAGAAATAAAACAACCCAAAGTTGCAAACATCTGCATCAATTCTGGAATGCTTGGTGGTATTCCTGTTGAGAATACTCTGAAACTCTGAATGAATGTATTTTGCAATATCTTGCATTCTTGAAAAAGGCTTCCCAGAAAGTTTCCTTTTAATTTTTGGAAACAACCAAAAATTGCATGGTGCAAGGTTGGGTGAATATGCAGGATAGGGTACCTATTTTGCATAATATTCGACTTTTTTCCTGCTCTAGATAGGCCATAACTTGCCGGGTTTTCTGAGCACTGGCATTGTCACGAAGGAGAACCCTTGACACGCCTGTTGTACAATGCTGCTCCTTCATATCTTGAACCATTTTGGGCAAAATAATGCTGGTGCAGTATTGGTCATTTCTACTTATTTTTCAGGTAAGGTGTCCAATGGCTACCATTCCTTGGGAATTGAAAAAAATTTAGAACATCCTCTTCCTTGATCGGAAGTCTTGGAGGATTTGGGGATGTAGTTCATCTTTTACAAACCAAACATAATTTTCGATCTTTCTGGGAGTTGTATAGCAATAAAACCATGTCTCATCACTGTGACAATATCTGTTAATCATTTGGGGTCACTACAATCAAACACTGCCAGCATCTTTTTGCAAGAGTCAACTCTAGCCCTTGTTTGCTGTTCTGTCAGTTTGTAGGGTACCCATTTGGCACCGATCTTTCAGAACTTTAAATGTTGATAATTATTCATACACTGCCAATCAATGCACTGACATCTAATTACCTGAATGGTGATGTGTGGGTTTTCCTTAATGAGTTCATGAACAACAGTGACTGTTCTCTTATTCGCACCCTCCTTTGGTCTTCAAAGCTCTGCCACCCTTCTCTAAATTTGCACATTCATTCTGTAACAGTGCCATATGAATAGGCACAATGCCCATATATATGTGATAAGTTGGTATGATTTTTTTTGCATCATCCCCAAGCTGCACCCTTGTGAAATGTAAAATCTTTCTTTAGTAGGCCCATATTAACAATGCAGATTTTGCAGATCGAATTTTATAAGCTGCTAGTGAAAAAAGAAATGATATGGCCTTTTTTTTAAAAAACATGACAAAACAACAAATATAGACAAGCTTTCAAACAAATCATAGCTTGTTAATTTCAGAGGAATGAATGCAAATCTACAGACATGTATCAAGAACTTTTTGAATGTCCTATATATATATAAACATTTCTTTTTTTTTTCATTACAATTTACAAAAATTTGCAATAAAAAGCTTTAATTGGAGCAAATACTTTAATATCAGCTTTAGTAACTGACATATTATGAACACACCAACAATAAATGATATAGCTACTCTTGAAATTAAGCCTTGTGTGTACTTAACTGCAAATATTTAGAGTCAGTCACAAGTGGCATTTATTTGCTAATATGGGGTACTTATAGTTAGAAATTATTTTTTGGGCAGCACAAATCATTTCCCAAAATACACATGACCTTGAACTTTTCCAGGAAGGGCCTCTTCACTATACATCTGATACATGACTTTATGTGACAGTCAAAGATTTCTGTATGAAAATACCATCTGTGAAATGTCTCTGAAATAGCATTTCTTATGCAGTTTTTCTGAATGATCAGTGTAATCAGCAGAAATACATAATGAATAGAATAACAATAATATTATAGAAATAAATTATATAAATACAACAAAAATAAATGCTGTTTTCTATGGAATAATAGTGTCTCACAGCATTTTTCAGTTCATATTTAAGGTTCATGATGTAAAAATATTGTATAGTATGGACTGTACCAAAATCGCCTGAAGAGAAAGTCTGATGTTGGTTGGTTGGTTGGTTGGTTGGTTGGGGTTTAACCCTTTGCACTCCAGATGTGTTGTTAATTAGTATGTCACCATAGGACATTGTTAATTAGTATGTCACCTATGGAGTGCAAAGGGTTAATGGCGCATTGGCAACTAAGGCCATAATGCGCCAGACAAGACAAATAGTAAAAAACAGATAAAAATCATGTAAACCCACAATCAAAGCTAAAAGCAACACGGAAAGGTGATAAAACACAACACAGAAGCAAATTAAAATAGAGAACATAAAAGATAAACAAGTGTAAAGCTGGGAAAATAACAACGGGTGTAGAAAGCCCATGTAAAAATAACAAGGGTAAAAGATTACAACCAGTTAAAATAGCCACAAAAACGTAAAAAATCAAAGACTGGAGTTAAAAGTGAGTCATCTGATAAAAGATGTCTGAGTGTACGGAGCTCGGACGTAAAATCACAGAAGTTAAAATATAAACGACGTTCTAGATTAAAAGCAGGACAAGTGATTAAAATATGTTTTATTGTTAAAATGCAGTCACAAAACTCACACTTAGGTTAGTTGTCCACCTGAATAAGAAATGAATGAGTGATAAATGAATGACCTAAGCGGAGCTGAGCAAGTACAACTTCCTACTTGCGATTCCTGCAAAAACAAGATTGCCATGATTTGACAATAGGCTTGATCTCAAAAAGCTTGTTATAGCAACCTGCAACCCAAGATCTCTGCCGCTGTGCCCGAAGCTTGATGGAAAAATGCTGCCGGAAGTCCAGGTATGGAACTGGCAGCAAAGAGTCGGACAAACTTGGCAGCAGTATCTGCCAAGTCATTGCGCCTGATTCCGACATGACTGGGGACCCAACAGAAAAGAATTGTGGTGGTGACTCCAGACGATGGAGCTGCTGGCGGATCTTGGAGAGAACAGGGTGAGGCCAATGCCTCACTGAGATCAAACCTGTAGTGAGCTAAGCAAGTCGGTGTGAAGCACACACTGATGGCTGATAACATGCAACTCTGCAGTGAAGACAGAACACTGCTGTGGGATCTGGTCTGCAATGATTACATCACAGCAGACCATGGCTGATCCCACAGATGTACCGGACTTCGAGCCATCTGTGAAGACAGGCAAGAAGTATGGGTGCTCAGCATGATGGCTGGCAAAGAGTTGATGATACACACAGTCGGGTGTAAAGGCCTTCCCTGTCCTGCAAAGAGAGAAATCACAGGAAGGGAAAACAGTGAACCAAGGTGGAAGTGGCTCAGTTGTCAACTATATGATGCTATCAAGACTAGTGTTAATGTCTCGCAGGTAACCTCGGGCACAAAAACCGAAAGGATGAATGGCAGTCAGCCGATTCTGGTATAACATTTCCGACCAGGGACTGAAAATGCAGTGCCAAGTGGGATGGCCTGGCAGGGATCGTAATTTTGAAGCATACTGCAGGGACAATTGCTGATGGTGAATAGATAAAGATGGTTCATCGGTCTCAACATAGACTCTTGACCGGTGAAGTGTGGTAGCCCCCGTGCAAACACGGAGGGCCTGATGATGGAGAGGGTCCAGCACCTTCACCACCGAATCCTGGGTAGAGTCATACACCTGGGATCTGTAATCCAGTTTCAACTGGACAAGTGCATGGTAGAGGTGGAGCAATGAACATTGGTCTGCCCTCAAGAGAGGGAGGAGAGGACCTTGAGGATGTTCAATACCCGTGTGGTTTCGACCTGAGATGTCGTATGTGTGGTAGAAAGGTCAATTTCCGGTTGAAGATGAGACCGAGAAACTTGGTCTCCACCACAATTGAAATGATGTTACCCCCGAGCCGCAGCTTGGGGTCCAGATGAAGATTACACTTGCGGTTTCCTGTGGGGAGAACTGAAACCCATTGGTCATCGCTAAAACCGAGAGATTGTTCAGGGCAGTTTGCAGTTGTCATTCAATGACCCTTATGTTGGACGGTGAGCAAAAGATCGACTATGTTGTCAACATAGAGAGCATTGCCTACAGTCTGAGGAAGTTGCCGTGTAATTTATCTTGACAGTGAAAAATGTAACACTCAGGACACAGCCTTGTGGCACCCCCTGTTCTTGGGGAAAAGGCTGCGACATAGTGTTGCCGACATGAACCCGAAAATTACGAGAAGATAAAAAGTTTGCAATGAAGATCAGCATGTGACCTCGCAAGCTGAAGCTATGGAGGTCACGAAGAATGTTGAATCTCCATGCCGTGTCATACGCTTTTTCAATGTCAAAGAAAACTGACACCAGGTGCTCTCTGTAAAAACGAATTCCTGATCGCCAATTCAAGGTCTAATGATCGCCGATTCAAGGTCTAATGATCAGGTGGTCTAATGTACACCTGTGCCTGCAAAAGCACTGGATGTTGGAAAGAAGGCTATGATGTTCCAAATACCAGGCCAGCCTGGTATTCTTTCCAACACCTTGCTGATGCAGTTTGTCAATTCAATTGGACGGTAATTTGAAGGAATCTTGGGATCTTCGCCTGGCTTAGGGAAAGCCAAGATGATGGCTGCCCGCCAGGAGTCCGGAAATTTCTCCTCGATGAAAATGCAGTTGAAGAGTCTGAGCATTGCATAATGGATGTTGTCTGGCCCAACAGCAGATGCACGAGAAGTGTGCAGAGCAAGGCAAAGCTTCTCTGCTGTGAATGGCCTGTTGTAAGACTCCAGGCTATTTGAAAGGAAGGAGAGTGGAGAATGTTTGGTTCTGCTCTTCTGGGCCAGAAACTCGGGGGAATAGGAGGATAAAGAAGAGATGGAGGAGAATGACTTCCCCAGAATGTCGGCAATTGCTTGAGGATCAGTAATTGCCTGTCCATTGTGCTCCAGGATCGATAATGAGGATCGATAATGAGTGGGATGTGTACTTCCCACTCATCTTCCGGACCTTATCCCACACAACTTTAGAACTGGTCGTGCAGGTGACAGAAGGCGTATATTTAATCCAAGATTCCTTCTGGCACTGAACAAAATGGGCTTTCACCCTGGTGCGTTTGAATGCTTCAAGGTTGAGGGATGTGGGATATCTCTGAAACACCCCCCAAGCCTTGTTCTGAGCCTTATGAGCTGCAATGCAGTCAGGATTCCATCACGGTTTTGGGAACCATGGAAACCAAGTCGAGGTTTGAGGAATAGTAGAGGCAGCTGCATGGACGATGCAGTCCGTCATCTCTGCCACTGCAACACTGATTGGTTCCTGGCTGACAGAGTGCTCATCGAGCTCAGACAAGAGCTCGAAGCAACTCCAGTCAGCCTGATCAAGCCTCCACCGGGATACACGTGAAGGGCTGCACGGCCCCCAATGGGGAGGTGATTGCTTCCATAGGGGTTGTCCTCGACCTCCCATGTAAAGAGTGGAAGGATCAAGGAGCAGATAGTGAGATCAATGGCAGTGAATGTGCGGGTTGGGGTGTGGAAGTATGTACTGACATCGGTGTTCAACAGGGACAGCGATGGATCCAAGAGCCACTGCTCCAGAACCCCACCCCTCCCATTGGTCCCAGCACTGCCCCAGAGTGGACTGTATCCATTGAAGTTCCCCATGATGAGGAAGGGGGATGGCAGCTGTGAGACGAGGTCATCCCGGAAAATGATGCTTTCGGGTGGTAGACAGAACATACAGTCAACGAAAATCCCACAAAGAGGCGGATGGCTACTGCCTCTAAGTCGGTGGTGAGGGGTATGACCTGGAATGGAGAATGCTTGCTAACATGGATGGCAACACCCTCGCGAGCTGAACCATCTCCATCCTGGTCCCGGTGAATGAGAGATTAGTGCCAGATAGTGGGATCACTGGCTGTCTTCAAATATGTCTCCTGCAGGCACATGCAGATGGGTTCATGTGCCCTCAGGAGGACCTTGATGTCATCAATATTCCTCCGGAATCCACAACAGTTCCATTGTAGGAGTGTAGCCATCTCAGGTCTTAGAATTGGTGGATGACTTACGTTTTATTTTAACCATTGCCAGCGACAGTTTTGGGAAAAATGGGGAGGTCTGTGTTCCTGTCCTCGGAGTTGTCCAAGTGACATGGATCAGAGACCACTGAATGAGAAGGTGCTAAAATTTTCTTTTTGGGGCCCCCTTGGGTTTGGAAGGTTTTGCTGTCTGTGGATGGGATGGAGGGGACCTTCCAGAGGTGGAAGTGGAAGGCACAGCTGCAGGAATAGAAACCAGAGTCGATGTCAAGATCGACACCGACTGCGGCTTCGCCTGCGTCAAGAGGTACTTAGCAGCAGGCAAGAAAGATTCAGCAGATGGAACACTGATATTGGTCTGCACCACCACGGAAGCCTCTTGACGAGGGATTTTCTGATAGCTGCACCAGCATAGAAGACCTTGCCAGGTGGGGCAGGCAGTGCAGCAAGCTTCCTCGCCTTTGGATAATTAATGTTATGAAGGGTCTTTAGGCATTGTACCTCTTTCTCCTACAGCCATTTTGGAGAGTTACGGGAGTACGCCGGATGTTCACCACGGCAATTTACACAGCATGCCTTTTCTGCTGTGCAGTTAGGTTCAAGATGATCCTGACTGCCACAACAAACACAGGCAGGCTTGCCCCGGCATACAGTGCAGGCATGGCCAAACAATGCAGAGGGTTTGGTATGAATGGCCATACCTTGCAATGTAAATATCCTGCCTTGATGGAAGAAGGCAGGCATGTTGAAAGTAAGTATTAGTACCCAGGTGGGTACTAACTTTCCATCACGATGTGTCAAAACCTGATGGACTGCTATCACTCCCTGGGCTGAAAGCTCCAGGAGGATTTCCTCCTCAGAAACTTTGAGGAGGCGCCATTCAGAGATCACACTCTGGGAGGAATTGAATGCCTTGTGTGGAGTGACCTCGACTGCCACTCCACCAATTGCTGCGACATTTAAGAGTAGTTTCAAATGTGTGGAGCAGGTAGTTTCCACCTGCAAGTCACCAGATCTTATGCGCTTAATAGATTTTGGTTTTCCTACAAGACCTTTCAAATCCTTGTTTATAAAAAAGGGGGACATGTCTCCAAGCACCTGATCACCTGTAGAGTGGATGACAAGGAACTCGGAGACACACATGAAGACGATGGCGAAGACAAATAAGATGGGGGTTCATGGTGAGCCCTCTTGGCGGTATTGGCCGATGAATTTCGAGTTGGAGAACTCATGGTTGTTTTTAGGGATTCGGTGTCTGTTGTCCCCACCCATCACAGAGTCCAACAAGGGGACACCCAATTGGGTGCCAGGGCTGCCCGGGAACCATACCCACACAGCCAGCGAGCCAATTTCTTATTTGTACTGAAACGAAAGGAAAAGAAAAAGAGAAATGGTGAGAAATTCATCGGAGGTCCTAGAAAAGAAAATAAGCAAAAAAGTAATAAAGTGTGAGGAAAGAACTGACCTCACAAAAGAAAAAAAAAAACTATAAAATTAGTGAACGTGTGGGGAAACTCACAAACTGTTACCTGGATGTGGGCAAGGTTACTCACCAATCTACATAGTTGACCCTAGCAGGACCTTCCCACCAGCCGATTAATCATGAGGGGGCCACCCTAGGACATCCCGTTTACCTGATGCAGAAGCCAAAGCAGTGTATAGCAGTGGCCTCCAAAGTCTCTGCCCAGTCCCACGATGGGCAGGCTCCCCAGTGGCAAAATGTCCAAAGCAGACCCCACCAGTCAGGAGCTGAGGAGAGAAGATGGGGACACCCGATCAACTGCCAGGATCCTCCTTTCCAGGGTCACGGGTCACCACACAAGGCAAACACGAGGGCAAGCGTTCAGGACCCCGTGAAGGTACAGAACCAGCTGATGTATGTGACTAGCATGGCTAATGATGTCAGAAGTGAGGACTGTGCATCACATCACAGCAGCGAATCAAGTCAGCAAATCTGATTCGTTTCTAATTCGGTGTGCGCATTATTTAAACGATTTTATTTCTTGTACTGAATTGAATCAAATATCATTTATAAAGCAAATTATCATAAATGCAGAGAAAAATTTCATTCTTGCACACAATATTTTATTTTTACAAACATAAAAAACTCCTCATTTCTCAATGTCACAAATATTCAATAAATGTATTATCTAAACTTAGTCACACATATTTTTTTATTAATTATATTTAATCGTAAATGATATTATAAGAAAAAGGAATACATCTGAATTTTAAAGCATAATTTCATTAATTTTGTAAAATAATTTGCTGCATTTGCAAACATATTGGAAGAGATAAAAATCTATTCTCAGGCTAGCAAAATATATTCACACTAACTTCAGACAGGGTTTAACAATATTGATAAATATCACATATAGTCTGTCACTAAAAGTATGGTTATATTTCATATAAAACTTTTATATTTCACATAGTTTATGTTCTAAGGTGGGTTGTTTTACCTCTGAGTGGCACTTTTTTGCACACAATGGGCTAAATGGCCAGGTCACAAGGACCCGAAGGCTCAGAGAAGGTTGGGGGGAGGGGACCCACTGGAACAGCTGTTAGGAGACAGATGATAGCCTCCCATCAAGGCCATCCAGTGTGTTCTTTAACACGCACAGGGTATGGCTTTCCCGTACACAGGGCCATGGCTTAACGTCTCATATGACAGACGGCAACCTTTCCAAGTCCATCAGTGTCCCCTACTGACTGTGGGCAGGGCGGGGAGTTTTGCAGAGATAAATCTCAATGCTGACCCAGCTAGGACTCGAAACTGGGAACTGCAGATTACAAGCCTGGTGCGCTATCGACTGAGCCACTCCCTCCCCCTTATTCCTCCAAGAAAGCTACTGAGATCAGAATTCATTCACAGCTGACCAAATCATCAGTGCAATTCTATTATTTTCTTAACAACACTAAATTTATTTTCTTAATAAGATTTAAGTCATCAGTATAATATAATTGAAATAAACCCCAATATAGGATATAGCTACCAAAATGAGACTTGTTTAACAATGATGACATAACAAATTTAATACAAATGTTACTTTGAATTATTTACAGCTAAATATATTGACTACACATACATCCAACAAAAAAAAAGCAAATATTTGAAACCCACATCAAATATACCAATGATAACTCAATCATACTGTATGCTTCAAAAAATAGTTTGCGATAACTAATGTCTATCATTGAGACAATACCATTAGACAAGTGAAAATTAATAAGTACACCATAGGAGCACTATCTTATTGCCTTACATAATTTGTAAGAGAATACATAGGAATATAAAAAAAATTATAGATTTCAGTGCAACATTGAGGATGTTTCATAATAACAAGAAATATAACTCATACAGATTATTAACAAAAATAATAATATTGAATACCACACACTGATGATAGAAACTACAAGGCAAATATTTAAAACCCATGTCAAATATACCAATGATAACTCAATCATACTGTATGATAACTCAATCATACTGTATGCTTCAAAAAAATAGTTTGCAAAAACTAATGCCTACCATTGAGGCATTCCAGTAGACAAGTGAAAATTAATAAGCACAACATGTGAGCACTATGTTACTGTCTTACATAGTTTGTAAGAGACATAAGAATATAAAAAAAAATTATTAATTTAAGTGTAGCATTGAAGAGTGTTCCATAATAACTAGAAATATAACCTATGCAGCTTGTTAAGGAAAATGATAACATTGAATACCATATACTGATGATAGTAATCACGAGACAAATAAATATTTGAAATCCATATCAAATATACCAATGTCTATCATTGAAACATGACTGGTACATCAGTAGAATTCAACAGAGAGATATAGCTGGCAAATGATTAATCATTTGACCAAAGTGCTCAATTTCCTATTAAATGATTTCTTGGATGCATATTTTGATTGTGTGTAATTATGCATATACACATTTCGCATGTTAATATAATTTTATGTAGTAAGTATATTATTTTATTCCCACATAAACACTGAAAATCTGTGCTAAACATCGTTTTTTCAAAATCATAATTGATTTTTGCAGTTTAGAAACTGCTGCTCTACATTACTGCATAAAAAACAGCATAACATTAACATAATATAATATTCCCACATTTATAGAAACTTCAGTAGGATAAGTTAGCCCTCCACAGTCACACATATTAATTAGCTGCTGAGGTACATGCAATACTAAATATCTTTTTGTTGTTAAATGATCAGCATAGTTACACAAAACGTTTTCTTTTTTGTACTGCGGCATGCATACATATGACGATCCACTAATATTTAATACAGCAGACAGGAACACAACATTTATGGGGTATGATAAGAACAATAATTACTGTAAATACACTAGAATTTCAACAATATACATAAAACTGAATAAAGAAATAGAACTTACATTTTGCATATAAAGGTAAAGTTACAAACAGCAATGGTGACTACTAGTATGCGTAAAATCAAGTCTTGTGCTTTGACCGAGGCTCTGCTCTGTAAGCCTCCAGTGGCACAGCCCAAATCACGTGACATCAAGCTTTCCCTTCAAATGGCTTTGACTGTACACACAAAACAAATAACATAGTTGTTGCGTACAGTTACTAGTTCTACATGGGCTGAACTAGATTCATTCAGTTGGTTTCTACTGCATTCTTGCTAACATTACAAAATGTATGAATAATCTTGTTTCACCTACTATTAAATATACATATTCCTTTATATTCATTCTTTTATGCATTTCAATATGATTACTAACATAAGGTTTATAACATCAATTCAAATAGTCCAAAATTCCTAATCCACCATGCTCCCCCCCCCCCCCCCCACACACACACACAAAAAAAAGGCTGGTTAATGTTAAACTGCTATTTTTTTGCAATAATCTTATAGGTCACTCTAGTTCTTCTACAATTCTAATTACTGCAATTAAGGTACTACCTTAAATAATAGGCTTCAGAATATTAAAAAGCACAACATACAAGTACTGGAAAAAAAAACACAGAAACAGCAACCTAAAATTACTAATACGGTGTTGAACCACCATGCGAGTTCATTACAGCCTGTGTACATCATGGATAAAGTCTTCCAGAGTCTAAAAGTCAGCATGAGAGATATAACACCATTTGTCCAAGAAATGTTATACAATTTCTACTTGTTTGATGGAATTGGAAAATGCTGTCTCAGATATTGTTTTAGAAGTTCGAATAGATGTTCTAGTGGGTTGACCTTGGAAATGCCTTGAAATTGATATGATCTTGGAAATGCACACATCTGGTGCCTGTGGTGGCCACTGTAATGAAAAAGTTCAGTCTCATACTCCTCAAACTATTGGGTGACCACATGTGCTTTGTGGATGGGAGCATTGTCATCCTGAAAGCAGCTCTCTCTTCATGAAAGAAATGTTGTACCATTGGATGAAGATGATCACTCAAGACTGTCAAATAGCAATTGGTATTAATCTTGCCTTCTAGCAGAATGAGTGCACCCAAACCATGCCACGAGAAAGCATCCCATACATACCATTACAGAACTGCCAGAACCCTTAACAGTAGGAAACAAGCAATCAGAGTTGTAAGCTTCCTTCAGTTGGTGCCACACATGCAGTTATCAGAAACAAAGTCGGACCATATCACATTCCTCCACTGCTCAAGTCTTCCCTGCTTGCTCTCTTTGCACCACTGGATACATGATGAGTGTTGTGACACGTGTGATGAGTAGCTTGTGAAGTGCAACTTGATTATGATATCTAGCTCTGTGGAGTTTGATGTATTGTTTGATGAAACTGATCCGTGTAAAACTGATCGGCTGTAGCTTGCCAGTGTCCCTTTGCACATCACACTAATGCTCGAATGTCCTAATTCTAAAGTATGCATTCTCACTTACTATTACCTCTTGCAGATGGTCTTTCCTTTAGATTCCCATGCAGACATGACCTTGCAAATGGTTCCTCATGAAACATTAACAAGTTCAGTTATTTTGGTGACTGAAGTTCCTGAGAAGCATGCTCCAACAATCATGCCCCCCTTGAAATCACTAAGGTCTTCTCTTGATGACATGGTACCAATAATTACATGCAGTTATTCTGGTTTACCTTTATAGACATGAAACCAAGCATGCTGGAATGTCATTTGCATGTTTCATGTTTTCATCAGTGGCATGTGGATGCTGCTATTTACATAAACTGAAGACTTTCCACAAATCTTGTGTTTCAATTTTTCTATCCATTAAATGTGTATTATAAAAAGTGTTAAATTATTTAAAAGCATAATATAGAAAAAATTCAACTCTCACCTGGATATGACCTTTCAGGATCTCCATTTCGAATGATATGAGGAACAGATTCCATGATTTTATCAACAAGACGAGTAGCTAATTTTTCTATCCTTTTAGTGTCATACTAAATAAAAATACTAGTGAGTAATATATTTTGTAATTGCCTCAAAATTGCAATTTTATTGCATTTTCAATGTTCAAATTATGCAATTTTTTGTGCTTATATTACTGTAATGTTATAATTTTAATAAATTTCCATATATATTTAAGATTTATTTAATATAATATACAACATAAGACTTAATATAATTTATCTCTTGCTGGTCAGATGCGAGATCATATGGTCAGATGCGAGATCATATGGTATGTTAGTTAACAAAATGAAAGCTGTCTATAATAACACTGAGTCGTGTCTAAGAGTTGGTAAGGCTTGTAGCAATTGGTTTAGCATTACTTCTAGTGTTTGACAAGGGTGTATTTTGTTTCCCTTTCTCTTTAGTTTGGTTATTGATTATGTTATGCGAAATTCACTTCAAGGGAAAGATTTTGGCCTTAAATGGGCTGGAGATACGAAAATTTTTGATTTAGATTATGCTGATGATTTAGCCTTTTTGGCAAATGATGTGGATGAGATGAACTCTTTCATTTGGGGCTGTTGATGAAAATGGTACTAGAGTAGGTTTGGCTATAAACAGAGAGAAAACTAAAGTGATGAAAATTGGTCAGGCAGGCTGTGATTCAGTTAACCTGAATGGTTGCAGTCTTGAGCAGGTGTCACAGTTTAATTATCTTGGGAGCTATGTAACAGATACTGGTGATGTGCGGTATGAGATTAACAGATGAATAGGGATTGCTGCCGGGACTTTTAAGAATATATGGAGAGTGCGGAGAAATAGGTGTATACACCTAAAGACTAAAATTAAACTGTATAATAGTTTGGTTCTTTCTAGGGTTAGTTAAGGTAGTGAAACTTGAACACTTTGTAAAAATGATAACAATAAACTAGATTCTTACGCAGTATCTTGGGCATTAGGTGGTTCAACTTTGTAACTAATGATGTGGTTAGGCAAAGGAGTTGGCAACCTCCTTTAAGCAGCATATTGTGCAGAGAGAGACTCCTTTGGTTTGGCCATGTTGCCCGTATGGATAATTATAGATTGGTGAATAGGGTTATGAACAGTGTGCCCCAAGGCTTCAGAAAGAGGAGGAGACCTAGGATGCGATGGGCTGACAATGTCAAACAGGACCTTATTAGAATTGCAGTGGCCAGATGCAGTAGATGTAGCTCAGGACAGACTTGCTTGGATAACTAAATTGCACTGTCTGGTTGAACCTCCATAGCCCATGGCTGCTTGAGGATGATGATGATGGTCAGATGTTTAATATTTGAGTCCTAAATGAGCCATAAGGAATACCCTGTATTCACAACCATTTCTTTTATGCGAGGTAGCCCCTAAAACTGCCCAATTTACATTCACAACTCGCATTTACAATGGCATACAACAATGCAGACTACATGGTCTCTCCAAAATGGGAATTGTACATCAGTCAAACCAATATTACCAGACAAATATTGTAGTGGTGTTGGTCAGACTCACTAATCTTGCATTTTGAAATGCACACATTTCCGCTACATTTTTCTTCAGTTTATAATTATTTTTGGTGCATAATTTGAACTATTTTTGCTGTTCACTAGGTCTGAAAAAAGAAAAATGATGAAAAAAAAAAAGTTTAAAATCATTGGATTTCTATATTAAATATTCCAATCCATTGAGGAAAACTCCCCCCAAAACTCCCCTTTCCCTATTCCTAAATGAAGATGAAGGAATTTTGTACATAGAACTTTTATGGTATGTGCAACACTGAATACTTAATTTTCATATGCATTATCTGTGTTTTATTTTATTACTGAATGCTTGTTTTCAGTTAAAAAATATTTACAAAGACATAAATTAGGTTTTATTTAGTTTTATTAAATTCCCATAATAAATTTTGGTGCTTTTAGGATATAAAATGGGTTTCTCAACATGGAACTGCCATTTATAACATTGTGACTATGTGAAATAAAGATTTGAATTATGACAACTCTCCAGGAACCAATTAGGTCATAAGTGCATAGGTTGCCTATAATGCTGTTTACCCAAAAATCTTCCTATTTTTCATGATACATCATTATTTTGGTCCTTTGGAAATCATCAATAGAAAAAAGTGCATGTAAATGAGTTTAAAACGACACAAAGCTAGTCAATCTAGCTTTGTTTAACTAGCTTAATAAATAATAACGTCTAACTAGTTACCTTAATAATAGCTCTTTATATATTCAATGATACATAAATAAGATACATGCTTTATAATTAAAAATACAAAAATGGAAAAAAAAAATTTGTATCAAGTTTTGAAATACACATTATTACATTTATACATTCAATAGGTTGCATTCTGTTGCAACAAAGGGAATTTAATACTTAATTATCAACATTTTGTTTGCGGAAATCGGTAAAATTTACATAGGTTAGTAATATGAGTTAATGTTCCATGCTAAAGTAACTCACAGTATTCTATAAAATAAATTTAACAGAATTTTAGACTTCTCCTGTTAACAAATAATTCTAATACTCCTAATACTCCTTTCATTTATTCACAATCTTAGCATTTACAACCTATTCCATGCTGTTCAACATGTTTACTGTAGTCTTGATACTAATATTTGAAAAGCCACTGGGAAGGGGAAGATCCCCATACACAGATAACCTCAATGTGAGTGCTACTGGGGTGAAGGGGAACACCTCTAGTACAGCCTAATTCAGACAGGAGGGATTCATGAGACAATGATGAAGATCCATGTTACACAGCACCTAGAGCAGGAGCAGCATGATGCAAGGTGTGAATCAAGTGGCAGTGAATGTAATGTCTTAAAGAGATTTTATGCACAGCCAAGAAAATGTAGCTTTGAATGGACTTCTATGATACTGTATAGCTGTTCTAGTTCATCTTATAAAAGGCAAAGGAATATTTTTATCTTGCAAGTGTTGCTATCAAGTCAATTATTTTGGATTTCTAAATGCACATTTATAACACTGACACTGCATGGCATAATAGTGTTATTAGCATAAAACACTCTTAAAACCTAAAGAATGTTTGTGAATTATTTTCTTTTGCAGTATTATTGATAGTCAAATGAAAATGGAAAATAATGATAAACTTAGTTATGATTACTGTTGTATACAATATCCTAAATTGCTAAATATGTGAACTTTGTCCTACTCAGAAAAGCAAATTTTTGTCAAGCTATTTTATGAGTGATATGGGATTATATTTTGAATCCTAAAATTATAGTGATGGGTTATCATTCATCATCCTTGAGCCCAAATAATTAAAGCTAGGCTGACAATATTTCATCAGCCACATATTGCCAATATTAGAGATGATGGTTCATATAATCTGCAACAAATACCAATAACAAGATAATATTTAAAAATATGGGAAATTGCTCTCTCATTTTAATCGCACATTTCAATCCAGAACAAGAGAAAAATAGGTTTCTTTAGTTCCTAAGCAATATACTAAGCATAGACAAAATACAACTCAGGTTTTTTTCATAAACCTGCAAAGCATTGTATAAATTATGAAATGCTGATGATTAACATGAATATATTGTGTTGCTTGGCCAACAAGCCACAAAACAAGAAGAGTACATTGCTCAACAACAACTGCCCAAAAGTGAAGGATGAAGTAACATAATGGGTGGCTTCTAAGTACTTCACCTTGCAGGAGGAAAATATTCATTCTGTAATTTGTGGACCTTTGGCAAAAGTTTTCTATCATGATTTGGTTGCAGAAATATCACAATTTTGCCTTATTTTCATGGATGTTGCAAATGCAAAACACCCTTACCTCTACTTAAAATACAATCATTCTGAAATTTGTTAGATTTTAAATACTAAAAATAGAAATAACATAAAATATATAGGTATCAGATATGCCCCAATTGATAGGAATATATTTCATGCATTTCAAAAGAAAATAAATGGAAGAGAATTGTAAACTGCAGATCAAATCACAATTTTGCTATCATATTCTTTGTGTTTAGCAAAACAGCACAAGTTGATTATGACTGATAAAAATATTAATGTACAAAAAATATGTAAAATATTTTTAAAAGCAAGTTTTAAAACTAGAAAATATTTAGAGTTAAAAACCAATAATGCAAAAGTCACTCACTTACAAATGGATAGCTGCATCATTTAGTATTTACTAAGTAAGAATTTTAAAAAGTTCTCTTTGTTTAATATATAGCATATAAGGTTTCCAGGTATCACTTTTAAAACCTGTTTGAAATGTATGCCCTTTATGTTGATAAAAAAATATGAAGTGTTTTGCTATTTAGTCAACTGATTAACATTCATCAATTGCAAGCAAAATCACTAACACGTAAATGTGCTAAAAGGCTACTCAATACTATGTTAACCAACTAAATGCTTATTGCTGTACCACCACCACTTTGCAAAGGTTAACAAACCAAGACTCTTAAAAATTGGCATTTTTATGGAAAAAGAATAGCAATGGGAAAAAATTTAAAAAAATGTCAGAAATAATCTGCATTAACTCTCAGAATGAGGACAGAAGATATCAAAACAAAACTAAAAGCAAGAACATTTTGTTTTCTGGAAATTTATATTCAGTTGAAATAATGAATTGAAAAAAATTGATTATCCTGACTGGGATTCGAACCAGATCTCCCAGAAGCATGCTGGACGTCACAAGGAACTGACCATTTCTTCAACTAAATGACATATAAGGATTCCTGTGTCTATATAACGTAAATGACAAATATTACTACTATCAAAAATGTGGCGGCTTGGCTGCCCACCCCTGATAATAGATGGTGTCACTGGTGAATCAAAAGGAATCCTTATATATATATATATCACTTAGTTGAAAGCCTTATTTATTAGTTAGAAAGAATCTATCATATTGGAAATGGTCTGTACCTTGTGGTCTAGCGGTCATAATGCCTGGCATGCTTCTCAGAGACCTGGGGTCGAATCCCAGTCAGGACAACCATTTTTTTTTCAACTCATTATTTCAAGTGTTCCTTATCTACAGGAAGCTTTCCTGTGATAATTTATTAATGAATTACATTCATTACATTCCAGAAAAAAGAATTATTTAATTTTAAATACTATTTATACATAAAAAGCCCAATAAAAAAACTGACAGAACTTAAATTTTGCACTCTTTCATGTAAGTTGTGATATTAATCTTGAAACTGTATGTAGATACCATATAAAAATTACACTAACCTCCATTTCTTTCAAACAAATTTCACAAGCAGCTCCAAAGCCTACTACTATAGGAGTAGGAACTGTTCCACTTCTTAGTCCTCTTTCCTGACCACCACCACTTTGCAAGGGTTCTAATCTTACACGAGGCCTTCTTCTTGCATACAAAGCTCCAACACCTACAATACACAATGAACTGAAAAGATGCAAAGCACTAAGCAGTCCTTAATATACATATGTTGTCCAATTAACAGATAAAAATTTTGCAAGCAGAATAATAATTATTGTTTTATGTCAATATTTAAGCATTGCTGAAATATGAATAATACAATGTTGCATTATTGGAAAATATATATAGCCTCATGAGTCATTAAAACCTCTGGTCACTGTTCGTTGAAATACAGCAATAAAGAAATTACTAAACATAGAATCTTTAGCTTATAACATTTATTACACAGGTATAAATCACCATATTAACCAAATGGTTAAAATAACTGGCATGCAAACAAAAGATCCTCAAAATAGTTCAATATATTTTTGTTTTTCGAATGGAGGTTTTTTTTCTACACTAAAAATTCAACTAAATTTTATTTATATTTTTCACATACCTTCAGCCAATTTTTGCTGTCAAAGCTCATTTAAGAAGTCACTGAATTTTGAATTAGGTTTTTCATTTATAGGGATTAGTCATGTTTCAATGACACTTAAAGGTATGCAAAATACTTTTTCGCTTTTTAAGTGAAGTATGGCAAAAGTTTTACGAATATGAAAAGAAAAAAAAAAATCTCAAATTTTTAATTAAAAACACATTTTAGGTGCCCTTGAACTTAAAAAAGTACCTTTTTTGCAAAGTCATCTGTGTGAACCTTTAGGGCTTTAATGATTCCAACTACAGATGAGTTTGACTCAAAATTTTAAGTCTAAATTCTCTGCTTTAGAACTGCTGATATTTGATGAACTCAAGTTATGCTTCATTAACTTTTTAAAGCTATTTAAGAGTTAAAGAGACATTAACTTTTTGAAGCTATTTTAATTCATCGAGGAATTTTTTGACACTTTGCAACTGCAGCCCATAACAAAATGCTTGGAAAACTTACTTGAGGTGAAGGCAACCAGGACTCTCAAATAAACAATGCAATACTGACAGAGTATGACTCAACTGCATTCAAGGGCACATAACAGTGAGAGCAGGATAAATTAACTGTACTATGTTATAATGCATGTGCAGGATATTTATGGTACACTTAATTAACATAAAAGATCTTTGGTAAGATAATTAAAAAATTTCAATCTAAAGGCATTTCTCACAATTTGGCACTTGTTATAAAAAAAATTTACTTCATTCTATAGTTTTCTTTCTTTTAAAAAAAAAATCAGAGAGTTGCATACTATTAATTTTTTGTGCAATTTACTTCACTGGAGATGCAACCAATTAAATCAGTTCAGCTTTTCCCTATAAGAACTAAGTTAAGTATGTTTATTTCGGGCCTCATAGCAAAAAACTCATCATTGGTTCATAGCAAAAAACTTTGCAGCTCAAAATGCAAATTATCTATATACCGAATCTATTGCATTTCTTACAAAATTTTGGCAAAACATATTTAGGTGCAAAACTAAATGATTTTGCCAATTCACAGTACTGATTAAAAATGTATATATATTGTTGAAAGTTTTTTTTTTTTGTTTCCTAAAAAAAAAGTTTTTTTAACCAATTTATACTAATTAGAAATGTATTTTTTGTTTTAAGTAGAAAAATTTTCCTACAGTTCCTTAGGAATAGTTTTTCATTCTAGTGACTCTTCACTAAGTTTGGGTAGAATGAACCTGGTTTATTTTAACTAATGAGTTGCTAGCATATATTATCTGTTACATAAGTAACATTTTAAATCACAGCACTTCATATTAACAACTTTTGAATACTATTAATGCTATAAGTCAAAGTGGGCATAGAGGAAAATTATCTTGTGCCAGGTGGGATTTGAACCCCTGACCTCTGAATGACAGCTACTCATTTTGCTGATCTACACCAAAGAGCCAAAACATTATGAACCAGTGTGTCTTTATGCAAATCAAAGCAACTACAGGATGGCCCATGTGAAGGTCTTGAAACGGTATAAATAACACCTGATACTGAGCTCTGTTAATCAGTGTTGTTCTTCAAATGGGAAAAGCAGCAGACTTAAATTATTAAATTACTTTGACAAAGGCCAAATTGTAATGGTCAGATGACTAAGTATCAGAGCATTTCTGAGACAGCAAGACTTATGGAGTGCTCATGGTCAGCCATGGTTAGTACCTTCAAAAAACGGTCTGAGTAGGGAAAAACCACGAACCGCTGGCAGGGTGTGGACCGACCACGGCTCATCAATGCTAGAGGTGAGTGAAGGCTATCCCATATGGTATGTGCCAACAGAAGGAATACTGTGGCACAACTCACCCATAATTTGAATGCTGGTGATGGGAGTAATGTGTTACACACACAATACATTGAACTCTGCTGAAAATGGGGCTGCATAGCTGCAGGCCATTCTGAGTGCCCATGCTAACCTCGGTTCACCATCGAAAGTGCCTACAATGGGCACATGAGCATCAAAACTGGACCTTGAATGATTGGAAGAAGATCGTCTGATCAGATGAATCTCGTTTCCTGTTGCACCATGTGGACGGCCAGGTACATGTATGTCGTTTACATTGGGAAGTGTTGGCACCAGAATGCACTGTGGGATGAAAACAAGCCGATGGAGGAAGTGTAATGATTTGGGCAATGTTCTGCTGGGAAACCCTGGGCCCAGTCATTCGTGTGCAGGAAACTATGACGTCTATCACCTACCTAAACATCATTGCAGACCAGGTACATCCTTTCATTTTTAACGGTATTCCCCTCTAGTAGTGCCTTCTTTCAGCAGAATAATGTGCCATGCCACACTGCCTAGATTGTTCCAGAATGGTTCACTGAACACAAGGAAGCTTTCAGGTATTGTCCTGGCCTCTAAATTTCCCAGACATCAATCCAACTGTGCATCTATGGTTTGTATTGGAACAGCATATATGATCTACAGCAGCTCAACCACATAACTTACAAGAGTTAAAGGATCTATTGGAAATGTGCTGGTACCAGATATCACAAGACACCTTTAGAATTCTTGTAGTATCCATGCCTCGCCAGATAAGAGCTGTTTTGGCAGAATGTGGAGTACCAACATTATATTAGGCAGGTGGTGATAATGTTTTGATTTTTAGGTGTATATATGAGGGTTACTCAGAAAGTAATGCCCACATTTTTTTTACAGATCAATATGCATTCTATACTATTATTACTTGTACAATATATAGTCAACTCATCTAGGAATATAATCTTTTTTTATGAATGCCATTATGCTCAACTGTCTTGCACCACCTCAGAAAAGAGCCTATATCTCTTCATGGTACAGTGGTTCTGAAGGGTGGATGACTACATGGCCCACTAAATCAAAATGACTAATTAGCATAATCCTAAGACACATTCTGCAGTCACTTGTGGATGGTTTGAACAGTCTCCTCACACAACTAGAATTCATTAACAGTCATTGTTTCAACCACCATCCATGAGGGTTGTCATGCTTAATTAATGCTACAACAGCACTATCTGTTGGAAGATAATGTGAATATAATAAAAAGAGATGGGGGGGAATGTATCTATACACTGTAAAAATAACAATACCGTAAAATAAATGCAGATCGTTGAAAAAAAAAAGGGGGACATTACTTTTTGAGTAATCTTTGTGCATGTTAGATTTAATATGAATTGTTTCACTCCTTAAGAATAGGGAACTTTTCATACAGTGGCATATGTTATGCATATTCTATGGACAATTGACAGAAAAATTAAAACATCCTCATCTTAAATCAATGGAGAATGAAATTCAAGGCTCCATAACTGGTAAAATAAATTTTTATGAAAATATATGACTGAAGATAAATATAAGATGATCTATCTAAAGCTTATATACTTAACATCAGCAGAGTCAGGCCTAAGAAACTTGGTAAAACTGATAATTATTGAAAGAACTCTTTGCACAAAATTCTAAAGCATATTTATTTTATTAAATGGTTTGAAATATACTTATTTTTTAAAGTTTTAATAATTAACTTCTGAGATGAATTCCTATGACTGACTTCTCTGCTACTCAATATTCAAACTTCTATAACTCTAAGTACTGAACAGATATTGTTCATAACTGAAATTTATTTATTTATTTATTTATTTATTTATTTAATGTGCTCACAACAGATTAATGATCCAATAACAGTGGATACATACAAAGAGAATAATTAAAAATTAGTACATATAAAGACACAAACAGATCAGTACAAAAAAGTGAAAATGATATATACCACATTTTGAAACAACCTATACATAAACACAGATAATTAGAAATAAAATCAATAACAAAGTAGCAACATACGTGATTTGAAAAATTTTCCCCTACTGAATGACTTTGTTTGCCTGTTAAGTAATAGAAGAAAAGCTTTGTGCCTAATATTTTTTTACAAATTGCTAAACAACATGATAGCTTGCACTGAATTACCATTAATGAAGCATCCCATGAGAAATACTCTATTTTTTAGAGTCCCATTCCATAAATCAAATACATTGGTAAATTTTTCTGTGGTTAGGTTTTCCAACCTTTTTAACTTATACAACAATATCCTCAACTTGTTTATAATGTCTTTAAAAAATTTCGAATCACATTGTATGATGTAATTTTATTTCTAAATTATCTGTATTTATGCACGTGTGTTGTACATGTTGTTTCAAAATGTGGTATATGTCCTTTTCACTTTTTTGTACTGATTTGTTTGTGTATCGTTATATGTACTAATTTTTAATTATTCTCTTTGTATGTGCCCACTGTTATTGGATCATTGATCTGTTGTGAGCACATTAAATAAATAAATAAATTTCAGTTATTGAACAATATCCATTCACTTAGAGTTATAGAAGTTTGAATATTGAATGCATTTGATTTATATTGAGAGAGGTTAATCTTAGTAATTAATCTCAGAATTAAAACTTTAAAAAATAAGCATTATTTTAAACCAGTTAATAAAATAAATATGCTTCAGAATTTTGTGCAAACAGTTCTTTCAATAATTAATAATTATCAGTTTTTACCAAGTTTTTTAGGCCTGACTTTGCTGCTGTTAAGTATTTAAGCTTTAGATAGATTTGAATGAGATTTAAATTTATCTAGTCCTATTTCCAATAAAAAGCATATTTTAGAAATTACAAATCTTCAATATTGACTCTCCATTGATTTAACATGGAAATGTTTCCATTTTTCTGTCTAGTATGCATCTCAATTATTACTTTAATGATAAATTACAAAAAAATAGCATATTAATAATTACATTTATAATTTAATAAACTGAATTTAGTGTTGATTAATATGCTTTAACTTACCTTTAGGACCATATATTTTGTGCCCAC
Source organism: Ryuthela nishihirai (assembly GCA_038380435.1). Lineage (NCBI taxonomy): Eukaryota > Metazoa > Arthropoda > Arachnida > Araneae > Heptathelidae > Ryuthela > Ryuthela nishihirai. Next base: position 56,871,723 of record JAWZYU010000012.1, read on the forward strand.
TAATAGACATCAAATCAATGTTCATTTCATTCACATTCATGGGTATTTTTCCAACTGCTTGTGCAGCATCAGTGTGAAAGAATATTTTTCTCTCTCTACACATTGCTCCTGCAAAAAGTAAAACAACATCAAATATTGAGACTATTCATTATTACTTTTACTAAAGAACCGAGATTATCAACTAGATTCAATTACCATAAATGTACAGTTGATGAGAGATAGTGGTGTGGATCACAGCAATTATTGAATATTTTAATATATTTTCCATTTCTCCTCTGGGGCCAAACCACAGTGTAGTATGTGGCAATTGAAACCCTTTTTTCCATGAACTAATACTATAGCCCTGTGGGAGAAATCAGCAGTGGAACAATCGGCAAGTATCAGGAAGTATAAAACAAGTTCCAGATGTGATGCAAAGGTTGGTGTTAAGTGGCAAAATATGAAACTGAATATAGTGCTATACTCTGATGTAGAAGATGCTGAAGGCAGAGGAACCAGCAGACCTTGCCTCAACTTCTGCAGTATTATTTTCAGCACATAGGGTTGTCAGGGGCCAAGGTACAATAAAGAGTCCTTACCTAGTAAAACAGTACCTCAGTTGGAGGCCCCAAGGCACTCTTGTGAACAACTTAAGTCAGATTGTATCACCCACCTATTTAAGTGTCTCTACCAGTAAATAACTTGAACAACTTTAATCATAATTCTGTCAATTAAAGAAACTAGGCAGCTAGGAATATTCATCTACAACTCATGTTTGCTCATCAAAAGAAGTGAAAAAGCTCTATGCTCTCACTCAGTTCAAGACTAGAGAAGTAAATCCTTCGTGCATGATCTGAAATATCTGTTTCATTTGAACAAATATATGAAACACAATTCATCATTTGTAGAACTTCCTTGTATCAGCTGATGAAGTTCACATAATAACTCTTAATCCTTCAGAGCTCAGGTCTTGTATACAGGTTGACAGAATCCAATGAGAGACCAACAACACCTTATATCAGCTTTTAAGTACAACACATAAAACCTTTTTTTTTAATTATGTGTGAATTTTTTTTTTGCAAATATCTTATAAAAAATACATAATTGATGCTTGGAAAGTAATACTTTCTTTTTCCATTTGATGCATATTTTATTAAACCATGATATAAATAATTTGTGAAAAGCCATCTGATCACCATTTTATAGACCTGATATATGGTAAATCTAATTTGCTTGTTTCCATTTTCCTACATTGAGGCAACCATCTGATTTAAGCTCACAAGTTTGATTTGAAATGTTACTAACAAATTTTTTATTCAAGTTTTGAAAATCTTCTAAAAATTAATAAAAAAATTATTTTTAAAAATGAAAGATTTGGAAGTAATTACAAAGTATGTACCTCTGTTTTCTTTTTCTTCCGTTTTACACTGTTTTCTGCATTAAGCCTATTTCAATATTCCTAGAATTATTTTTTATCATTTATATCATTTATCCCAGCATTTTAAGTGTCATTTCCACTGCTCAAATCAATGCTATAACTAAACAAAGGCAAGATCTTGTTCCATGACTGGTTGCAGTGCAATGTGTCACAGTAAAGGAAGACCAGGTGTTACTACAGCTCACTCACGTGTAACAGCTGTCTGGCAGCATTATGGTTGTTAACATGGTAAGTCTAAATACTTACCACAGATTGGACATCATTTCACTTTTTAAAATTAATATTTTATTTACCTTTTCTATAAAAAAATGGAAGATCTGGAAGTAATTACAAAGTATGTACCTCTGTTTTTTTTCTTCTGTTTTACACTGTTTACGGCATTAAACCTATTTCAAAATTCCTAGAATTATTTTTATCATTTATATCATTTATCCCAGCATTCTAAGTGTCATTTCCACTGCTCAAATCAATGCTATAACTAAACAAAGGCCTTCTTAGAAAGAATATAGTTCTACAATTAAACCTTAGTTTTCATTTCTGTATATTTCCATAAATTATTGATCTTTTGGTTAGTTGATCTATTGATAGATTTTTATTAATATTTTGGATTAAGCTACATCAATTGGCCAGTTTACAAGTTGTTGTGAATATTTTATTTAACCTTGCATTAGGTTACATGTTTATTTTTCTTTAATTATTTCTTCATTTTCCAGTAAAACTTTGATTTTATATAGTTTTCTGAAAATGAATGAGATCTTGGATACAGAAGTATAAAGGAATCTTGGATACAGAAGTATAAAGGACTTCCTTCATATAGAAATCAGTCTGCCTGTGGGAGGACAATTTTGGCAACGGTTTTTAATCCCACTAACTAAACTCAGGGTACTTTACTCCCCCGAGCAAAATTTCATTTTCTTTTAAATTAAGTTTTTAAGCTTATAACTAAATGGTTTTAAAAGATTTTACTCCCCCCTCCCCCTAGTATTTTGGCTATGTCACTGACAACACACTTTTTTTTCACTTTGGTGCACTTAGTCAAGATCCTCAAAATTCTAAACCAAAGATCGATAATTTATGGAAATAAATATACAGAAATGAAAACTAAGGTTTAATTATTGAAAAAGTAAATAAAAATATTTTGGTACTTAGCCAAGATCCTGAAAATTCTACAACCAAAGAAAATATTCAGAATGTTTAGGAAAAAAAAAGGCAGCCAAGAAAGTGTTTTTACATTTCATAAACAGGACAGAAAACCCGATTAAATAAGCAATCCAAGCCACCTTGTATAACACTGGCCCATGTTTAAAATATACCATGCTGAAAAGCATGGTATATTTTAAACATTAATTATAAATCGATAATTTATGTATTTTATGATCAACTAACCGAAAGATCGATAATTTATGGAAATAAATATACAGAAATGAAAACTAAGGTTTAATTATTGAAAAAGTAAATAAAAATATTTTGGTACTTAGCCAAGATCCTGAAAATTCTACAACCAAAGAAAATATTCAGAATGTTTAGGAAAAAAAAAGGCAGCCAAAAAAGTGTTTTTACATTTCATAAACAGGACAGAAAACCCGATTAATATAAGCAATCCAAGCCACCTTGTATAACACTGGCCCATGTTTAAAATATACCATGCTGAAAAGCATGGTATATTTTAAACATTAATTATAAATCGATAATTTATGTATTTTATGATCAACTAACCGAAAGATCGATAATTTATGGAAATAAATATACAGAAATGAAAACTAAGGTTTAATTATTGAAAAAGTAAATAAAAATATTTTGGTACTTAGCCAAGATCCTGAAAATTCTACAACCAAAGAAAATATTCAGAATGTTTAGGAAAAAAAAAGGCAGCCAAGAAAGTGTTTTTACATTTCATAAACAGGATAGAAAACCCGATTAATATAAGCAATCCAAGCCACCTAGTATAACACTGGCCCATGTTTAAAATATACCATGCTGAAAAGAATCATTTCAAGAAATAAAAATCATGTTTCAAGTAAATAACCTCCTGATAAGAAATTTTCTTTCAATTAATATATAATTTGTTTTTATTCACCAAGTTTTCCAAAATTAATCCTTTGCACTCGAAGGTTTTTCATTATAGGGAAGTAGTAACTCAAAGAATTTTTGCTAAAAAGTTGATGAAATTTTTTACAACTAACATAAAAATAAATCATACATAAACAATGCAAAATCAAACTAATCTTCACTACTACTAATTTCATCATTTGGCTCCACTTTTATAGCCACTAAAACAGACTAAGTTTAAAATAATAATTTTAATTAAACACAATGCTGTACTATGAAGTGCACATAGACAATAGATTTACACATCTAAAATGTAAAGAGAAAATATATCTATTTATAAAACAGTTATTGTCGCCTCTCAGTTGCCATTCGAGTTGTTGCATCAAACCAAATGGAAACTGAGGGTCACTTCTTGAATAGAAAAGGTTAAGCCTTAATTGCACATACTCCAATCCATTTTTTCACTATATCACAGTAAAAAAGTTATTAAAAGCAATATGTTTGTAAATTTGCTTAAATTTTTCATTTTCATAAAATTCGGAATTTGGTTTAATTTAATATATAGCATGGCCTATTTTGGTTGATTGGTTACTTTTTAAAAAATTCTAATGTTAACTTATTTATATGACACACAGTTGATGAAAGGCCTGGACTTGAAATATGGCACCACGAAAAAATTGCAATATGAGAGTAATCTTTTGTTTCAAGTAAAAATTTTTTTGTTATTCATAAATAGTCTTTCTATTCATGTGCATTACAATCATTTCTATTAGTTTCTTTTGATAAATTTTTATTTGCATTGCCAGATGCATTTTTTTACTACATGACTCTAAAAAACCCCCATTAAATTAAAACTAGTCATCTTTTCTGTTATAAATACCCTGGGCAACAAATTTCCATAAAAGTCATGCCTCTGAGATAAAAGTAGCCATTTCTTAAAGATTTCAAGAAGCTGAACATGAATATGACAACAAAAATGCAAAATTGGCTATGATTTCTGAGAAATCCACAATAGTGTCAATAAAGTTTGCTGACAATGAGTAATTTCTGTCAATTTTTAAGGACTTTTGGCAATAAACATTTAAAACTCAAGCATATTTTTTGCATACAATTCGGGAAACAGCTCAACACTATTGCAAAAAAGATTCAGTATTTTTATGTTTAAGGTTTGGAAAAACTTTCATTATTAAAAAATTGGTTTAGCTCATCCCTATTTGCATAACTAAAATCTTCCTACAGTTCAATATTATATGAAAAAAAAAAGTGCTTCAAATTAAAAAAAATAGCATCAGAAATTAAGTAAACCTCCAAAATTAAGTAAACCATATAATTAGTATGTGTGTGTATGGGGGGGGGGGGATATAAAATATTCGAAGTACAATTAGAACTTTTAATTTGTTTTCATTTTTTAAAAATAGCTCTACCATTTGTATTTTTGAGAAATTTCCACAAAATGGAATAATAATGCATGGGGAAAAAATATATTATGAAGAAAAACTCAGAGATGAAAGCACATTAATCTCCATTACCCTCAAAATTAATACTCAAGGTATTGTATTGCTTAAGAGCCTTGCTATTTATATCTAAATAGTTAGTCAATAATTTTCAAATGCTCCTAATTCAAGAGAATTTTTTTTTACATTTTCACACAAAACTGAAAGTAGGTTAATATTTCAAATTATTTTAAAATCTAGTGCAATAAAAAACAGAATAAGTGTATTTTATTTCAATCAAAACATGTGACAAATTTTATACATTACAGAACTGCACAATTTGAAATCTAAAAAGGCATACTAAATAACTTCAGTGTTTAACCATTTAAAAGCTAACATAAATGCAGAGATCATAATTAAATTACAAATAATACTTACCTATTTCTTTAACTTGTTGTATCACCCCAATTTCATTGTTAACTGTCATTATTGAAACTAAAGAAGTATCTGGGCGCATTGCTGATTCTAAGGTCTGAAACAGAAATGTAGAATCTTGTTAAATTTAAACCTAAGTCCTGACTCTTACTTTTTAGCAATCTTAATAGTATTACCTAGTTCAGTTCCAAGTTAGTTTACCATAGATTCTAATATACTGTAGTAACCATTTCACTAATTTTACTCCACAATGCATAATATTACAATAAGAACTGACTGAACTAACTTATTATCCACAAACACAAAATTTCAGACATTCAGATAAAAACATACATATTTTTGTTTACCTTCAAATTTAAAATGCCAGACTTTTCAACAGGAAGATAAGTTACATCATATCCTTCACTTTCTAAAAAACGGCATGAGTCGAGGACACATTTGTGCTCCTAAAAATAATAAGCAAGGAACTATTTTATTAAAATGCCTTTATTGAATACAGCTTTCGATGATGCCATAAGTCAGGCACACACACAAAAAAAAAACTTCATATTTTCTAAGCAGGAATATAATTTACACATTTAATTATTAACATGAAAAATGCAATCTAGGTAATATAATTATTAATGCTACATTATATGTAATAAATTTAAATAAGAATTTCCTTCATGCTATCTGAATGCATCTTTAAATAATTACTTATATCATTCCATATATCACTTATAGAGAGTGTAGACAGAAACATGCAAGAGCATGAAAATATTTATATTTCTTTTAATATAAATAATAGAGTAATAATATATAATATTATATTTCCTTTAATATAAAATATTAGTACATTCCATGTATTAATTTTTATTCTGAAGAAACTAGCACAGGAATATGCCATGTTAACCCTTATGTGCCAAAAGACACTATAGTTTCCAGAGCCAAATTCAGTGGGAACTATAGTTCCCAAGAGAATATGCTCCAAGTTTTCATTTCCCCCCCCATATAAATCATCCATTTTTAAGATTTTTTATATTAATGAGAATTCAAGAATTAGATTTGATAATAAAAAAGGACTTGATTATTTAGATGTTCTGTAAAGTTGAAAAAAACTACTGTGGTAGCCATTTTTGCAACCTCATTTCACACAGGACTGTTTCAGTTTTCTTTTTTCTCGTAAATGTTTCCAAACTAAAGTTTTAATGTAGAACATTCTTTAAACTGTTGCCATTCAACTTTTTCTTAATATTTTGCAAATGACTCAAAAAGAAAACTGGTAAAATGTATGTTTTAAATGCAAGATATATGCATCATAAGATTTCATATATTTAAGTGTTGCAATTTTTACTATATTTTTGCTTTTTACATTGTTTTGCTGTTTGTTAAAATGTTTCAGAAAAATCTATATATTATAATGTAGAATTAAATGCTCCTTCGTTTAAGATATTGCAATATTCTGTTCATTAGTTATATCAGAATGAGGTTTAAATCCAACAACTCTTTTTTTTTTTCTATATTGCTTTAAAATGTAAATTATATTTAAAATTAGTATGTTTGCTATTTTTCTCAAATATTTTACTTTCCAAAAATTTTCAATAAAATGCTCTTTATTTTGATATAGGACAACAACCAATTATATATATTAGTTATTTTAATAGGGATAAAGTTTCAAAATTCTTCATTTTCTCTCCTGAAAACACCTCAAAATCAACCTTGCCACCAGAGGGAATTCTGCTCTACAAAGCTGGCATGTTAAGAGTTAAAACCTATAGAAATTAAAAAGTTAAAAACTAATTGTGCATATCTAAAGAATGCAATTTTCACATAATGTGAAATATCATACATATCACATAATGAAATTCAGACCCCATATTTAAAATATTGACTATTTTGGGTTGTTTTGCCCACAGCCAGCAGTTTTCATTTCATAATGCACTAAATAACCAGATCATGAGATCCTGAAAGCTTAGGACAGAGAAAGGTAAGGGAACTCAATGAATATATGTTAGAGGAAAAAGAGTCTCCTACTGAAACTAACAAGTATTTTCTTAATGAACACAAAGTATGATTTTATTACAGATGAGGACACAGTTTAATATTCCAATTAATGAGAAGTAACTTTGGCAAGCAAACTGCCTTTTTGGCAAAAGTTGAATGCATAGGTGAGAAAAAATCTCAATGTTTACAAGACTGAGAGAAAGCCAGTAAATCTTCAGTTTTGAGTAAGGCATACTACCAGATGGACTATCTGTATGTACTCAAAAACTATTGGATCAGAATATAATTTAATGTGTATTCTACTATTCATACAGCTAAACTCTTTTGGAATTTTTTAATCCTCAAAAAGGACAAATAAGAAGTTAACATATATATATATTCAGTAGCTTTATAAAACATCAGAGGCAATTTGCCAAACTGCTGAAAGTTAGCTTGCAGCTATGTCCTACTGCAATGCTTTGAAAATGGCCACATTTTCAAAACTAGTATATTAAAGGGGGCAAGCATGAAAAGAAATCAGTGTATACCTTTATTATATAAACACTGTAATGCATTATAGTATAATAATTAAGAGTATAAATGCAATAATTGACTAAATTTCAATTACAATCTATTCTACAGTGGTAATAAATATGTATAGCTAATATTAATTAGTAAAAATAATACTAATAACAATTTGATCCGAGTTTCAAAACAGTGAAATTGTATAAGTACTGACAGTTCACAGGACATAGATCTTCAATGATAGTCGACATTAAAGGATTATATTGTAGACTCTCGATTATCCAAAATGAATGGGTAATAAACAATCCTGGATAATTTAATTCCCTTCTAATCTGCCATCCATATAAAATGTACAAAAACTTTATAAAATTTTTAAAAACAATGTTCACAGGACATATAATCTTCAATGATAGTCGACATTAAAGGATTATATTGTAGACTCTCGATTATCCAAAATGAATGGGTAATAAACAATCCTGGATAATTTAATTCCCTTCTAATCTGCCATCCATATAAAATGTACAAAAACTTTATAAAATTTTTAAAAATCCTTAAAAGTTTGCTTTTTTTTCTTTGATGAACTGTGCTAAAAATGTGCTGCATGAAACTTTTTACTATTGCACTGCACTTTAGCAGCTGCTTTCTCTTATCTATTATTAATTTTGGGATTACATTATTTTCCTCTAATATACCAGTTAACCTGACCCCAGATAATTGAGTCTACTGTCTTGAAAAGTACACATTGAAATAGCAGTGTATTAGGTACACCTACCTAGTAGCATATTGTGACTCCTTTGGCCTTCAGAACATCCGAAATTCATTGGGGCATGGAATTTACAAAATGCTGGATGCATTGTGCAGGAATGTTGTACCATGCAGAAATGATTGTGTTATGTAATTGTTGCAAATTGGATGGTGGCACAGTCAGAAGTCAGTGAACAGCCCTTACCACCTCATCCCAAAGATGCTCAATAGGGTTTAGACTTGGGGATTGTGCAGGACAATGAAACAAGGAAAGCTCATTGGCATGTTCCCAGAACCATTCGGTGATGATACATACCTTGTGAGCAGGTGCATTATCATGCTGAATGTGCCTATCCAAGTGAAGATAAACTGTATCCATGAAGAGATGAACTTGGTTAGCAATGGTGTTCAAATACCACGTGGCATTCAGATGTCCTTTGATGGGTATCAGGAAGTCTAATATGTGACAGGAAAACAATCTCCAAACCATCGCACCACTGACCTGCAGTACTAACACCAAACACAATGGTTCCATGACCTTGTGTTGCTTGTGCCAAATTCCGATTTTTCCACCAGCATCATGCAAAAGGAACCTTGATTTGTCCAACCAAGACTCTCATTTCTGTCTTCAATGTCCAGTGTCGATGATCCTGCACCCATTGGAGATGTGCTTTCATGTTCTTCGTTGACAACATCAGCACTCGACACGGTCGACTGTTTTTAAACTTTTTCTTTATTTTTAAAAAAAATATATTTTAATGCTATTGTTGTAGCCCATTCACGACAAGGTCTGATATGTGGTGCATTCAGAGATGACAATCTGCACATCAATGTTTAATTCTGCTGCGATTTGCCTGGTTGTGGCCGATCTGTTCGCTTCCAAGATTCTTGCCAGTCTCCTTTGACCCCTCTGATTCATGAGCTGTTTTCATCCACAGGATTGCCAATCACTGGTAGTTTTTTGCTTTTCACACCATTCTCAGTAAACCCTTGAAATGGTTGTGTTTGAAAAGCCCAGAAGGATGGCCATTTGGGAGATACTAGAACCGGCATGCCTAGCATCAACTTTCATGTCATGTTCAAAATAGCTTGTTTTACCCATTCTGATGCTCAATCTAACTGATGCTTGAAGAGTTAGTCTGCCTGATTTATACCACACACCAGTCATGTGACGTAGTACATGTTGGAATGAACCATTTACCGTTTATTAGATTATCAGTTTATTAGGTGGTGTACCTAATAAACTGACCTCTCAGTGTATAAGGGGCTGAGAGGAAATGATGTGTACATATACATTTTGCAATAAAGAAAATGTGAGCACATTTAAGTGATGTGACCATCAACATGCAAATTAAGGTTGATATCATTACCCTACAATCCACACTAATTAAATAATAATCACATAATTAAATAATAATCATTACTTACACTTAATTATTATTGGATATTATGGCATTATTTTGGATAGTAATTTGATTTCACCATATCATAAAGACAAAGTATAGATGACTGTGTAGAGTTGGGTTGGATTGTTTGACCTCTGAGCGGCACTTTTTTGCACACCATTGGCTAAATGGCCAGGTCACATGGACCCTGAAGGCTCAGAGAATGTTGGGGGAGGGGATCCACTGGAACAGCTGTTGGGAGACAGATGGTAGTCTCCCATCAAGGCCATCCAGCGTGTTCTTTAACGTGCACAGGGTATGGCTCTCCCGCACACGGGGCCATGGTTAAACGTCCCATCGGTGTCCCCTACTGACCGTGGGCAAGGCGGGGAATTATGCGGAGATAAACCTCAACGCTGACCCAGCTGGGACTCTGTGTAGAGTGATAAGTAGGATTGAAGAAAGTCAATCCCAGAATGAGGCAATTTGAGGCTTTTCAAACCCTCCCAAGGCTCCAAACAAGAAATTCTTAAGATTTTGGAGGAAATTTCAGGAAACAGCGAAGATTAGTTGTAGACAAGGTTATGTCAGGGTCATAACTGCACATGAGGATTGCTGTGTACTTAACAACAGACATAGAGAAATGAACTTTAACAGGGCAAATGTCACTCAAGTTGTCAGTGGTATAAGGACAAGTTTCAAAACACTGTGAGCAGGAGATTACATAGGGCCTGTATACACAAAGACTAATGGTTTGTGTCCCCCCTTAACCCCTTCAACAGAGATCTTTAAATGTGGTGCAGACACCTTTGGAGCCCAGGTTAGTAAACTAAAGTGGTCAGTAAACACAGATGAGTTCAGATTCAATTTAAACATTATTCTTGATGTGTATTCACCCAGGGAGAACAAGGAACTCACTACAACAGCCATACATTGAACAGATCATTTTGACGATGATAGTGTGATAATTTGGGCTGCCAGAATGGCTGGCTGCACATAGCTTCGAATCTTTCAGAGCAGCATTCTGACTGCTAAATGGTACATACACAAGATTCCTGCACCTTATGTAAGTCTTTTGTGGCTGTGATTTTATCTTTATTGATGATAATACCCATCATCATACAATTTCCTTGAAATTGAAGATGGTCATAGGAAGGAGTGGCGAGCTATATCCCACACCTGATCCAATTGAGCAGGTATGGGATGCTTGTGGAATTGAAGAATTCCAGAACCTCCATTAGCTCATATTTTTTCTTGTGGAGAAGCGGACTTTATTCCCACAAAACCTCATCAATAGTATGTGAATTCAATGTGTGAGTTATATGATGTGAGATGAAGGGGTGATCACATATCTTATTAATATATAAATATCTTATTAATATAATAATTATAATGTTTTCTAACTTCAACAATTCCTTATGGGAACTCATGCTCTCATATACAATATTAATGCATATTACACAATTTCCTCATTATCCCATTTGCTGTTGCTCAACTATGTCACAATACCTTTCCATATGAACTCTACTGCATTTGGTGAAACCCATTTTGAATTATGCACACTCTTTTCTAACTTTCAATTTTGAACACCACAAATATCTTATTAATATAATAATTATAATGTTTTCTAACTTCAACAATTCCTTATGGGAACTCATGCTCTCATATACAATATTAATGCATATTACACAATTTCCTCATTATCCCATTTGCTGTTGCTCAACTATGTCACAATACCTTTCCATATGAACTCTACTGCATTTGGTGAAACCCATTTTGAATTATGCACACTCTTTTCTAACTTTCAATTTTGAACACCAGTGTGTACATACACAAATTACACGAAATAATCTTATAACAAATTATATGACAGAAAAAAATTGCAACACCTGGAAGGATTAATGCCATTTAATTGAAATGCAGGCTGCTGTTAGCATACACTGAGATGTGCGATTGATTACATTATCAAAAATAATATGGAAATTAGCACTTTACCTACATGATAAAGTGGTATATTAGTATGATGTTGAACTGCCCCGCACAGCAATGCATTCATGAACATGGCAGGGAAGGCTATCACACAGCTCTATAATGTCCACTAAGGGATAGAATGCCAAATAGTACGAAGTTGCTCTTCCATTTCAGCAACAGTGGTTAGTGCACCTCTTGGGTGTTGGAGCTGTCAGCCCATCATGTCCCAGATGTGTTCAATAGGTGAGAGATTCAGCGAGTATACTGATCATGGTAGTACCTGAATATTTTGTTTATGTAGATGCTGCAGACTAATGTGGGCTGTGTGGGAAATGGCATTATCTTGCTGGTAAAAGATTCCATGCTGCTGAACAAATGGGACAGTCACTGTCTGCAAAATGTTGGTAACATATTGTTGGGCAGTTAGAGATCCCTTTATGATGACCAGTTCTGACTGAGATGTCCGACTAATGGCATCCCATACCAAGACACCAAATGCAGGAGCTGTGTGACGATGTCGCAAGCACTGGATGACATTCCTTTCCCCTGGATGATGGCAAACACAATGTCTACCATCGTGCTGACCAAGACAAAAATGAGATTCATCACTAAACACCACGGTACTCCACTCTTGTTTGTTCCAGTTCTGTCTGAGGAGACACCACTGAAGAAGTGCTTGAATGTAGGTAGATGTGAGGGGCAAATGCAGTGACGGATAATAGGCTCGCAACAAAAACTGTAAAAACCTGTTGTTCACTGTCCACCTGGTAGGTATTCGACGTGTTGCCTGTCCCTTCGCAGTTATGTTGAATCACAAATCTGTCATGCAATACCATTCATCACAATGGTGGTCTTGTCACTCTGCGGTGATATGTCGTCCTCCTGATCTTTGTGTGTGCTGGATCCTTCTTGAACCCACTGGCGTCATGTGTACGATGGTGCTGGGATTGCGGCCAACCATGTTGGCCACATCTCTGTACAATGAACCAGCTTTTCTAAGGCCGATGATTCTTCCATGCTCAAAGTCTGTTAATTTTTGGAACAGCTGTTGACGTCTGTGTAAGGGCAACTTTAGCAGTTCCACAATGTTTTGTCAACCAGGGAGCTTTGGTTGCCTTTATCTGTTTGACTGCTTCGCACCTGTGATGTTAGCTCGTGCCTGTGCAATCGTTTCAATCATCCTGCAAACCTAATTATTTCCACATATTACCGCCTCCCTAAATTTCGCCACATTGCATAACTTCTTGCAAGTGTTGCATTTTTTATTTCCTGTAGTGTATGTACTGTTGTGTGCCCCTAAAACTTATAGCAATTATTAGTATGTTTTAATCATAATAGATATCCCATCTGTTGTCCACAGTAATAATGCATATATTATTTATGGAATTTAGCAATTCAGTTCACAGCTTTTTTTACAGCAAAATCTCTATTTTTTAAGGAGCCTCTCCCCAACAAAAAAAATTAAAGTAGTATGAGAAATTGATGTATGTGGTAAAACATGAAATTAAAACAAAGAAAAAATGGAGATATAACATAAAAAGGTGAAAACACACGAATAACATGCAAAAAACACCTACTAATAAAAATGCAAGTTTTAAAGAAAACTTATTTTTATTATATATAAAAAAAGCAATTTTTTTCACAAAAAAATTCTGTTAGCTGTTTCTTAATAGCATGCAATACAATCAGAACGGTGATTTCCCCTATTACAAAGAATGATTTTTTAATCTGCAACAGTATACATGAAAACATTTTTTTTTACTATTTCCAAGCAGCATGCACTTTGGCAAATCCTGGAGCAAATTTTGGCTAAATCCTGAAAGCATAAACTTTGCTACTATGCAAAATAGCACACTAGCTTCTTGGAAATTTGTTTTGCAAAGTGTTCACGTGTCTAATTCAGTGGATTGAAAATGTTTAATTAGCATTGGCTTCAGTTTATGAAACCTGCCAAAAGAACTGGCCAAGAGCATGAAAGCTCACAGAAACCATTTGCTATTGGTATATACCAATTTCACACACTATCCAATAATATATTTAAATTTAGAATGGGAGCAAAAAGAATGATAGATGGGAGATACTCAAGGAACAGTCAATGTGGGAAAATTTAACGTTGGTAATATAGGCTTTAGTAGGGACTATACAGAGTGAAAATTTCACACTATATCCAATAATATTTAAGAAAAATAATCCACCGAGGAAAAATTTTGGATGTGAGCAAGAACTCTGACCGATAGATGAAGGCTATTCAAGGAATAGTAAATGCAAGAAAATTTACCTTTGATAATATAGAATTTAGTAGAGACTATAATAGAGTGAAAATGATGAATACAGAATCATAGGAAAATAGTGAATATGGGAATGATAGATTGCTATTTCAGTGTAATTCTAAGTGCAATAAGTTTATAAGAAAAAGTTAAAAGATATGGGTTAAAAAATAGAGGGCACTTTTGGAAAAAAAAATCAGTAAATTATATTTAAGCACCAAAAGTGCAAGTAAAGGGGTCCTATATGTGCTCATTTCCAAATATTTTTGCAAAATAATTTGTTACTCTATCAACAGGAAAATGATAAAATTTGTTGGCATAATTTAAATTTTTGCTGGGACATATGAAATGATAAAATTTGTCAAGTCAGAACTCCAATTCCAATTTACAGGATTTCACAATTTTTTTATTTTCAAACCCAAAGAGACTAAGTTTGACAATTTATTTTATATAATAAAAGCTATTTAAAACAACTTATATCACTTACAATATTGAACAATCTACAGTAAATTACAATAAATGAATTACACTGTCCTCAAGTTTGAGGGGTAATTTATTTTTTAATACATTACATAGCTTCTTTGTTTATGCTAGTACATTAACCAAGGCTTTTTGGAAGAGGGTTTTAAAATTTCCTTAACTTCTTTTTAATGTAAATTGATGAAATCATGATTAAGAGAATAAATTTTTGCCGAGGAGGGGAATAGGATTAAACCTTCAATAACTCTCCCTCCCCAGCTATGTCACTGATCTATGTTATAGTAACTCAACCTCTCAGTTTTGCCAAATTTTTATTATTCATTGAATGAAATTTCACAATTCATCACTAAAAATATATTGAAAACACACTGCACTAAATGGATGTTAGAAAACCAACAGGAGCCTTCAAAAGCCATTAAACATTTTTTGAAAATTTGAAATACATAGGTAAGATATGTGGAAGTGTACTTCAGCATATTTATTCAATACTAGCTAAACGTACCCAGCAAGGCCTGGTGTAATTTTTAATATGTATATTCTTATTTTCACTGCATTAAAGGTAAATTTTGTAAGTCCCCCCCCCCCCCCCGACACTTTAGCACAGATTTTCAACAGGAAGAAATTAGAAATTTGCCCAGTGTTGACTTGGATCATTGTTGACATCAGTGAGCTCTCTCATAGCTCGTGGCTTAGTTTATGCGTAAGCTATAGTTTTTTATTTCCGTTACCACAGATTTTGCTGCTCTATGGCTCTCGTGATATTCATCTGCGGTCCAAATTTCCTGCACAGCATCTCCCGTGTGCCCCAATGATTGGTTTAAAAATCAGGTTCCCACTTGGCTTCATTTCTACATAAATTGTGACAGCTCGTGTCTCACTTTTAATCTGCATATTCTGTTGTTTCCTGCACTAATGGTTAGTTTTGTGAGTATCCCCCCAACATTTTACAGTTTGAACACGAAGAATTTCCCAGTATTGCAAAGGTCATGCTGACTCTTAGAGCCTGTGGCAAACAATCGAGATAGAATATCTTGTCAGATTTTGGCATTCTGTACTTTACTAAAAGGTCCCAAATTTCGTAGGTGGGTTTCCCCTGCCCGACCCCATGTTTGATTATAAAATCAAGTCCCCAGCTGCAATGGAACGCCGAAATAATGCTTTTGGAAATGTAGGGAATCTGGCAACAACAGCAGATTTAAATGCTATTTTAACTCTTGACTTTCAAAGTTAGGGAGCAGTAAACGGCAACAATAGATTTGACAGCGATTCTTGTTTCCCGCAGGAATAGCATGGTAAATATTTTTTCTTCTAGCAAGCCCCCTTTTGGACTTTTGACCTGAAATTTCGCACTGCAATTCTGACCACAACTAGAAACATTCTCTGAAAATTTGAAGTGTATACATTGATTTCCCAATTAGTTATGGCTGCCACAGGCACCTTTTATTATATAGATTATGCACAATAAGTGATTACTTCATTTTTTAATACAGTTAACCTATTTTTTAATCAGTTTTATTTTACCCCAAGAAACATTTCCATTATACATGCAAAATTTATATTTTACTCAAAGTAACTGTAAGCAGAAGATAAGATCACAATATGATAGTCTTAAAAAAAAATTGTCTATAACTTTAGAACCTATGCACAGAAAAAAAATGAAATTTTCTTAAGAAATTGTACTTTTCAGTTGCATTTAGTGATTGACTGCAAAAACACCCTGAAAGAGCTCAATATATACATAAACTTTGCTGGGATATATTAATGATCCACGAATAAAGAACTGCATTAAGTTAGCAAACTAATATTGTGAAAATACTGCATTAATTCTATATTTATCTTAATATTTACACAAGTCAAAAATTGCAAGTTTACCTATAATATGTTTTAGTTTGTTTCTGTTTAATCAAGATCTTCTAAATGGTAAGAATAGGACAAATTTGATATATAGTTTCTTCTTAAAATGTTTGACTCTACAACTTCCACACACTCCACAAAAGGAGAGGGGGGAGGGGTGAAAAAAAATAGAAAGAGCTCTTCCTAAACAGTAAAAGCTAGGACTGCCAAATTCAGTATACAGCTTCTCTTACCATAATTTAAAGCAATTATTTGCACCCCAAAATTTCACCCTCTCCTAAACAAAGGTGAAATGTGTAAATGATTGCCTAGAGTAGGGGTTCTCAACGTGGGGTACGCCATGGGAGCTCATAAGTCGTAAGATCTAGTAACAAAGTAAAAATAACCACTGTTATACTATAACTATAGTTTTATCTATCTATACAAGGGGTACACCAGTTCCATACACATTTCCAGGGGATACGTGAAGCATAAAAGATTGAGAAACATTGGCCTAGAGTAATGAGTTATATCTCAAATGGAAGATTATGGTGTGGACAATGTCGTGGGCTACTTCATTTTATGTCCCCTTTTTCTGTCCTTAAAAAAAAAGTTGGGGGGAGAGGAATTTCAATGTGGTCAATTGCAATGAGTTGCACGGTAAATGAAAGCTCGTGACTTGAGGGTGTCAAAATCCAAATATATCTTAAAGAGTTTATTCTCATTGAGTTAAGGACATGAGCAATGCCAGGTCAATCTGCTCGTTACATTTATTAACTTTAATTAATTTTGATTTTTCTAATACAAAGTTTATGCAAAATATTAATTACACTAGTTAAACCCACACCAAAAGTTTGGTATGGAATGTATTGATAACACTTCCAACAGATGTCCATTGATAACTTCATTCAGAGCTTCCCAAATATACTACTCACAATGTACTACTCCATTCACAAGATAGGCAATGGCAGCTCCCCAAAATTTTGGACAACATGTTTTGAGAGATCACTCCTACCCCAAGGCAGCTAGGAATCCAATCAGTTACCACAGCAGGGATAAAGCTAAGTGGTACCATCCCACCAAATTTGGTACTGATGGCTCAATTACCTGGTAAATCACATGGAAACCCACCCATTTGTCTGTTTGGAATTATGCCATTATATAATAAGAATCTTTAAAAGTAACTTTTAACAATTAAATAATTATTCAATAAAGATATAATTCAAAATACTTAAGGCCATTACTATTTGTGTAGTAATTATATGTTTCTTCTTATCTCTATAAAAGTGAGCAACTCCTTTGATCGCCATGTTATTTGATTCTGTAGCTCCACTAGTGAATATAATTTCTTTTGGATCAGCTCCTATAAGAGTGGCCACTTGCTGAATAATAAAAAAAATGTGTAAAAATTTCACATGTAATAAAATATATTTTTCAAATAAAACTGAACTCTGAAGATCAATATGAAATCAAATAAAAAATCATGCCAGTCTCTTTTTGACTAACCATAAAACTTTTTTAAACTTACCTGATAGTGAACATGCCCTAATCCCACATTAGATGGTTCATAATAATATTTATATTTCAAAATGCATGACGATCCAGTAAAGAAAATTTTAGCAGTATGTAATATTGATCACTGGTCAATACAACTTATACAGCCTGTAATCGGTTATACAACTGTAAATCAGGGGTGGCAGGTGGCTGGTAGGTCACTTCAAGAGCTTTGATAAGTTTCTGGGGTAACACACTCAATGTAGATTCAAATGCTAAATTATGCTCAAATGAAAGCTCATACCTTTGTCTTTGGAAGAAATAAAGAATATGTAAATGGTTATTTGGTATAAAAATTATATTACAAATCCCATCATTGAGCAGAAATACATTCAATACATACCTTTAAATATTTTTTTCAGGTTGAGTTGACTATAATTTTTCAATTATTCGACACAATGGTGGGCTGGATAGAATCATTTGAAAGGCCTTAGGTGGCCCACCCAATATAAATAATAGTAGTAGATCACATTTTATATGTATTTTTATGCTGCTTTTATTCCATTTCAGTTTAAATTTTTTACTTTTTTTCTTTCATTTTCATGATTTTTATGGCATATAATTAAGAAATATGAACATGAATAATACTTCTTTTCATTAAGTTTTTTTTTTAATGGAAAAAAAAATCAGCCAAATGCACCATGTGCAACCATTAATATGACAGCTCATCACATAGCCATTCCAGATTAAAAAGACTGAGGTAGAAAAAGAGCTCTTTTAATAACAAACCTTAAAAATACAACATACCATGCTTTAAGAACTACTAATCAAGTAAGTGTTTTACTTCAGAGTAGTACTTATTTATTGCATAACTAGTTAAAATGGCAAAACACAGAACATTTTGTATCAGTTCAGTGAAAATACTCTTAGAGGTGTACTGCAGTCTTTTTTTTTTATCAATTCTGTGTACATTTTCTTTAATGTTCATAGATTGGCTCTTTTGCATAAGAGATCAGAATTCAAAATATCATCTAATGGACAGTTACTAGCACTACTATGATATAGACAAAGATTGTACTTGTATATCTCATAAAAACTGTGATACTAGACTGGGTTATCAGCATTTCATTTTCTAGTCAATACTATTAACGTTATAAGCAAGGATTATCACAAATTTTTAACTCTTAAACTACTGAGTTGATTTCGTACTGTTTTTGATATGAAAATTAAAAGAACTGTAGAATTTATCATGAAGTAAGTAATTAACAGAACTAGGTCATGCTATTATAAAAAATGAAACTTGTTAATTAAATCATAATTCTGTAAGGAAAAAAAATGTAAACATTCATTGGGTAAACTGTAGTGTCAATTTTGAACCCTACAAATGGTAATCTGTTAGCAACTTGTAATGTAAGCATTTTAAGGATAAAAATGATAATATTTAATCTATTCACTTTAAAACTGATTGTTGCACACCAAAACTTAGTAGTTTGTCCTGCTACTGATGCCATATCTGTTGGTCACCTCAGAAACTTCTTTTGTACAAAATCAATATGTTACCTAACTGCTAAAAATTTCTATTTATAGAATAATTTCAAATGTTAAAGGTTTGACTAATTGAGATTGTGAAACTTACTGAGTAACTTAGCAAAAATATAATATAAAATTTAATAAAATTTGTAATGCTGATAATTGCAGTGGAAAAATATTAACTGATTTTGGTAATACAAGAACAATAATCATGGTAGCTGTAAATGAGATGCACACTGCATATTTAAATGAGATGCAGAAAACTCCCAAGTGCAGTTTCCAAACTTAAAATTAAAAAATTATATATACCTTGCAGGGTATTTATTCAGAATTAAAGTCTCAACTAGGATAGGAAAGTTCAATTTCTTATGTTGAGTGATATTTATAGGGTAACATCTTACATTTAGCACTCTGCAGCAAATTTAACCTACAACTACAAAAATATGGTGTACATGTTCAGCTATAGGTGATGTTACTATTTTTCTTCATTTGAAAAGACTGGAATGAAGTCTCATGAAGAAAAGATTTCATATAAAATCAAGTTGCCAGTAAACTACTGAGATTTGGTGATTTTTTTTTAAGTCAGTCAAGTCAAAGTACTCAGTGCTTTTGTTAATACAACTGGTTTTATAGCTTTTGCAATTTCTGCAAATATATAGCATAAAAGCTGGTTGGCATTACTAGCACAATAACAAATGAAACTCCAACTTTAAAAACATAGAAATTCCACTTTGAATTTTCTTTTTACATATATCTTATAAAAGATAATTAAGGCTTCAAAAATAATATATTTACCTCATTAACATATAATATAAATATTGCTATTATCAGTCCATTTCTCTTCATTCCTCTATGTTGAAGCAACCCTCTGATATTCACAAGTTTGATTTTAAATATTGCAAACATTTTTTCTTAAAGTTTCAAAATTACTGTGAAAATGAACTAAAAACATTTTTTTTTAATCAGAGCATATTGAAGCAATTACCAAGTTATTTCTGCAATCCAAACCAAAAAATTGTTTTATTTCCTTGAATACAAAATGCAAAATAGGAAAAAAAGATCATGGCCACAGCAAGACTTGGATATCCCTAATTAGTTACACATACCTCATGTATACAATGGTTTGTTGCAACATTGGCCCAATTTCCTTGGATATAATTTTCATTTGCTCAGTTATTATACTAATTATACTTTTATAATTAAACTTTCAGTTTTATTTTACAGATATATTTTGAATTATTTCCATAGATTTATTCTTTTGATGCTATGCTGCACCGGCAATTTATTGCAGTGAGGAAATCTTGCAGCTTATTGTTGTAGCTATTTTTCAACATTGCTTTAAGTTATTTGTTAATATTTTTATTATTTCTTTGTTTTCCAATCAAAACACTTTGAATTTTTATCATTTCCTGAGAATGAATATATTGGATATAGCAATGAAAAGAATTTCTTTGGCTTGGAAGTCAATATTCCTATAATAGGAAGAACAATTTTGTTCTTAAAGATGTCTTAACTCCTCCCCTTCTCTGCCATTAAGCTGAAGGTTTTTAACCCGACTCCCATAGCAAAATTGTATTTTATAAATATTATTAGTTTATATAAAATCATTTAAAAATAGTTTATCCCTCTTCCACAATGTCTTGAATGTGACACTCTAAAGATATTAAAAATTTTTAGTCTTAGTTTAGTAACTTTTAGGCACTTCGCCAAGATCACCACGTTGCACAATTCAAAGAGAAAATGCATGGTGTTCAGAAAAGCATGAAAGTGTTCCTCCACTCTCATGAGTGTGAGAACAGTGCAAGGTCACTTTGTGCAATTCTAACTCATGTTTTAAATTATTACAGTGAAATTAGACTAGTTTTAAGTTTATTTATTATTCAGAAAGAAATTTCCTTTCCACTAATATATAATTTTATTGTTTTATTCATCAGATTTCCCAAAATCAACCTTAAATTGCCTTGCCACATCCTTTTCTTTCATATCACTGTAAAAAATGTCTTTATTAAAATTATCATGTTCGTAAATAATTCAGTTTCTTAAAATTCAGAATTAAATGCTGCTTAATTTGGTATATACCATGATCTATTTCAGTTGATTTGTTATTTGGCAAAAAATTCTAAAGTTCACTTTTTGACTGAACACAGTTGACATAAAGTCTACACATTTCTCAATTTTTTTTTAATTTCCTATATTATTATTTCTTGAAGTAAAAAAACACAGAGGAAAAAATTAAAGAAAAAGAGTGATTTTTTCAGTTAAAATAAAAATTTATTTTCCTACTATTGAGAAAAAAATTTTCTCTATATGTATTATAATTTTTAAAATATAATTTGCACTGCCACTTTTTTTTTATTATTCACTCCATCACTCTAAAAGAAATCCTATTAAAATTAATACTGTAATTATTTTCGTTAAATATTTTATTTTCATAAAATCCAGAATTAAATATATAATAATTTGCATATAGAGAATTAGGTATATTTAATTTGGTATATAATATCCCTATTTCCTTTGATTAGTTAGGCGGCAGAAAATTTCTAAAGTTTTTTTTGGCTGTGCACAGTAAAAAAAAAAAGTTGATTGATCTGTGGTTTCATTCCATTTTTTCAGAGTGCTTGCTGGAAGGGCTAAAGATAACTGCATTTTTTTTTAATGTGGCAAGGCAATTTTTTTTTTTGAATTGGTGGCGCTCTCTACACTCTGAATCTCATTTCTCTTTACATTAGAATATGCTGAAAATATTTAACCATTTTTGATAACTTATATTATTACATATGTTTTAAAAACATGAGCATCACAGTATTTTAAGCCAGTAAATTGTCACCTTGATGCTACATATTTATCACAAGTGTACTGTCAAACATGATTAATTGCTGTACAAAGAATCAATGCTTACTTGACAACAGCAAAGAACAAATACTGCTTGGTGACAGCATCATGTAGAGGGCATTCAAAAAGTTCTTGACATGTGTCTTCAGATATGAACTCATTTCTCTGAAGATATTGAGCTACAACTTGTTTGAAAGCATGTCTAAATTTGTCATTATGTATTAAAAACAAAAGCCATAGCACATTTCTCTCTTCACTGGTGGTACGAAAAGTTTGAGCTGAGAAATCTGTGTAAAAAAGGGAAAATCACACTACTAAAGATGAGGAATGATTTTACATTTTCACAAGGATGCAGCATAAGTATATGAGGTATTATGCCTGTTCATATGGCACTATTACGGGATGGATGCAGCAATTCAGAGAAGGATGGCAAGGCTTCGAAGCCCTCCCTCATGCAGGAAGACTGAAGGAGGCCATGAATGAGAGAACCATTTCTGCTGTTCATGAACTCTTTATCGAAAACCCACTCATCACTGTTCAGGTATTAAGTTTAGATGTCAGTGTATCAATTGATAGTGTGGAAACAATTATTCATCAACATTTAAAGTTCTGAAAGATTTGTGCCAAATGGGTATCCCACAAACTGACAGAACAGCAAAAATGAGCTAGAGTTGACTCATGCAAGAAAATACTGGCAATGTTTGAACTCAGCAGTCTCAAATGGTTAAGACATTATCATAGGTAATGAGACGTGGTTTTATTACCATACAACTTCCAGAAAGATTGACAACTATGTTTGGGTTGTGGAAGATGAACCCAATGTTTGATGGTGAGCTTATTAGTCAATATCTCAATGATATTGCATTGGCCAGTGTAATCTGAGTTTGAATCCAAGTGAGGCATCTGCCACATTAGTGGGGAAAAAACACACACTCATGTTTCAGAGCATCCAGTTTAAAAAAAAAATTGAACACAGAACACAGTTTGAATATCCCTTAATAACAAATAGATTTTTAGTGAACTTCAGGCAAAAATTTCATGCAATAATGTATAGCATTAAATGTATCATAGATTTTTCTATCATACATCTAAACAGCAGGAAAAAGCTTGTTTCATTCAAGTTTTAAAATGATCAATAACCATGATGCATTTTTGTCCTAGTACTCTTTAACATTTTATAATCATAGCACAAGAAATTTTTTTCACACAATTCAATCTGGTCTTTCCACATACATTCCAAAATAGATCCTCAAGTAACAGTCTTTTGACTTTTACATTTTATCTGTCAACGAAGTCAAAATTTCTCTTAAGTTAGCAACCACTGGTCTC
The DNA here is from genome assembly GCA_038380435.1 of Ryuthela nishihirai. Classification (NCBI taxonomy): domain Eukaryota; kingdom Metazoa; phylum Arthropoda; class Arachnida; order Araneae; family Heptathelidae; genus Ryuthela; species Ryuthela nishihirai. Next base: position 56,895,409 of record JAWZYU010000012.1, read on the forward strand.
TGAAGTTCTTACTATTACTTGAAATACCTTATAAGTGTTAACATGTTCTATACAATAAACACCATTTTAAAGTTATTAAAAATATTCATCTTGTTCCTTTTGAATATTAGAGTACAGATCCCATTACTTGGGATATAAATTTATGGTTGCTCTGTGGGTTCTTTATTATAGATGATATCAGATTGTGCTTATAAAAATTATCTTTGACTCTTCAGTTAGTTTTCCTTATGTATCTCAAATCTGCTAGAAAAAATTAGAATGAATCTGCAGAAGTTGCCTAAAATTCTGAAATTTATAAAAGAATACTTATATTTTAAAATGCTATAGTTTATTAAATAACTAAGTAACAAAAGTAATTGTGTGTTAAAATGCCAATAAACTAAGTTTATTGTCATTTTAACACACAATTATTTTTGTAGTTTTTAACACACAATTACTTTTGTAAAGTTTCCTTATTATGATGGCATGGAGTTAGTAACACGTCTTGAGATAAATTCCTAAATTGCTGAACTGGTAGAAATGGTCTGATCTTGTGATTCCTGGGGAGTCCTGATTTGACATCATTTGGACTTCTTTTTAGGGATACATAAAAAACATTAATTATGGCAAAAAAATTCAAAATTTACATTATTTAAAAGGAAGAATCACTGCAATTGTTACACCAGACATGATGAGCGAAATGTGAACAGAAGTTGAATATTGCATGGATTAGTATCACACATCAAAGTATGTTAAACAAGAAATGAAACATTGAGTTTTTTGCCATTATCTGCAAACAATTTTTTTACTTGGTTATTTAATAAAATATAGTACTTTAAATTATGGGTATTCTTTTATAATGACCCCTGTACAATTTGTCTCTGTTAGTTCAACCAGTGTTGTTGAAGGCTTGAGGGAATACATTTCTTTGGTTCAGATTGTCAGATTTTGGATTGTTTTACCTCTGAGTGGCACTTTCATGCCCAGAATGGGCTAAATGGCCAGGTCACAATGACCCCAAAGGCTTAGAGAAAGTTGGGGGATAAGACCCACTGGACAGCTGTTGGGAGACAGATGGTAGCCTCCTGTCAAGTTCATCATGTTCTTTAACATGCACAGAGTGTGGCTCTCCCCCACAGGGGGTCACAGCTTAACATACCATCTGGCAGACAGCGGCCTTTTGATTAACAACTGGTTTTTCGACTGACATACTGACCGAGGGCAGGTGAAGTTTTTTGCAGAGATAAATCTCAACACTGGCCCAGCTGGGACTTTAACTGGGAACTGCAGATTACGAAGCTGGTGCACTACCAACTGAGCCACTATCAGTTCCTTTAATTTTCAGATTTTCTCTAAATAAAATACAAAAGGTGCAGTTCCAGCATAAATTGGATGTTGGCCATTATAGATAAGAATCATTGCTGAATTTTATTTAGCATTGATTTTTGTCTATAATGCCCCCTCCCCCCAAAAAAGTGATACTATTAATAAAAAGAAGTTATTTTTCTCCCCCTTATCTAAAAAAATTCATTACTTTCTGAAATGAATTGTCCCATTTAGACAGTTTCTATGCCATCCTTTACACCAAAATATAAAATTAAAAAACTACTTCTTACCTTACGAGCATGATCCACTGCTGCCTCACTTTCCCAGCCATAAGAATGTGTTCTTGAATGAGGATTTCCATAATTAGTTATTAAATAAGGTAACATAGCATCTAAAACACGGGGGTCCTAAAAAAAAAAAAATCGTTAATGTGTTTTGCTACAGAAATGCTCTTATTATAACACTTTCCTACAAAGCCAAATAAAGTTGACTAGAGAGAGAGAGAAATTACACTTACTCCTGGAACAGATGAATTTTTAGATTTTTCTCTAGTATTATGCATCATAATTTACTTTTGGGAATTATAACTGTTTATCTGAATGATTAAAAACAACCATCTAAAACCTAAGATGTATATTGATATCATTTGCCTGATAAACTATAAGCAGAAATGTTGGGCTATATTTATCATGACCTTTCAGAATTAAATGACACCACAAAACTAATGATTTTTTACTATCTGCACTTACATTTTTATAGAATTAGAGACAAAATCTATATACGTCAAAACATTGTCTGCACATGTTGAGATGAAATTCAAAAATATTTTGATATTATGTACTCCACATAGAGATGTGCATTAAATAAGATAATTTTTTTGCCAGATGCATTGCATTAAATGAAAAGTGTCTTGTGTTTCTCCTCCCTCTTGGTCAATGTTAGCTTGTTGACCAAAGTGGAGAAGCTGCATGAGTAACCAAGATCCCTTTCCTTGACCATCTCTCAACTTTCTCATCAACCAAGCCCACAACTCATTTTCTCAGCATAAAAATTTAATGATTAAAATGCAATGAAATGTCTTTACATTAGTGCTTTTTCATGATGATACATATGGATATGGCATGCCTGCACTATTTTTTCACAGCAATGTTGACACACATCAGCTCAAATGTTACAACTGATTCATTTTCAAAAATAGTATCAAGATATATGACAACCAGTACCTTTTAAAAATATGACTTCTTCAAATGTTGTTCTCTTCCATTCTCTAAAATGATATATAAAGATGATGGCCAGATAATTTGCTACTGGATATTTCATTATTGGTCACCTTGCTACTGGTCTTTTCATTACTAGTTAATTAGGGACAATTTTCATGCTTCTGAAGGTTTTAAAAAAAATATTTATACAGCCTATGGTCATACTGGGCACCAATTATTTGCTTATGAAATGCCTTGCTTTTCTGCAAAGTTCCAAAGGGTTTTTAGCTACACAGAGAGCAAGCTTTCAGAGTAAGACAATTATAACAGTTATAAAATATCAAATTTAAAATTTACAACTGAACACGAATTGTTAGCAATGAAAATGTTGTGGCTCACAGTGAGCAAAGGTAAAAAAAAACCACTGAAATTACATGTCTCTAAAAATAAATGAGTTCTTGTAAAACAAAGAGAAATTTGTACCTAAAGTTAGTTTCGTAGCACTATTTATTATATTGGTTTGCTCATAATGATTCACACAATTTTTATAAAAAAAATTCACAGTACTACAACAAATTATGCAATTGAATGGTGCAATGTACAAATCATAACAGAGCTCAAAAGAGTTTTATGCATAATGTGTCTTGCATACAATGTATCACAATGCTCTTGTGTGATTCAACACACACTGTGATGATAGTAAAGTTCCTTCCACACTTATAAAAAGCTCAGGATGCTGACTATATTACAGAAATGTAGGCAACAGATCATGAATGCTGTGCAACTGGCAAACAATAAAACTATAAAGAACATGGGAGGAACCTGACTACTGGTTCTATGTGTATCAAGTCACAAATGTGGCTCATACTGAAATATCTAAGGTGCACATAAAACCTTTTTGAGGTCTACTATCATATTAACAAAATGTAATTCATATTACACAATGTCATTATGTTATAGTGCCATAAATTTTTGAAGTTATATGAATCATTATGAATTTTTAAATTCAAATAATTCATTATGTAGGCACTGGTCATGGATAATACATGACCGGTGCCTACATAATGGGAATGCCTGCCGATTTCATGATGTGAAGTGACAGCAGCATTAGTTACATTTTTGTCTGCTGTGGCACTGGCAGTCTGCTGTTTTGCTTGCTACCTGCTTCATAACAATATAGTATTAACAGTGTAATAATAGTTTCAAAATTGGATTCTGATACAGATTTGCTCATGTGTGATTTATTTACTGTTCTGTCTACTTTCTACTGTTTTAGAACTAGAAGTCTGAATGATGATGAAGTATTGTGTAATGTTTTGCAGAAGCGAAACTTATGAAACAAAACTCAGTTTCTATCAAATATCTTCCAAACTGGAACTTTGAATAAAGAATATTTTGGAATCACAAGAATTATAAGCAAGGGAAAGTTATTCCTTAAATAATTAATAAACTCGACATACTTGGTATTAACCTATAAATCACCACTTTAATGTCGATTTAAATTTTAGATGAAAAATTGCCTTGAGCCGGGTGGGATATGAACCCACGACCTCCTGATAACACGTCAGGTGCTCTGGACCACTGAGCTACGTCCTATGTAGGGAATGTTCAGACAATTTTCGCCACATGCAGCAGACACATGCAGTATAGATGGAAAGTATTAAATTACAAGTAATACAGTTGATAAATAATTAATAAACTCGACATACTTGGTATTAACCTATAAATCACCACTTTATCAACTGTATTACTTGTAATGAAATACTTTCCATCTATATGGCATGTGTCTGCCGCATGTGGTGAAAATTACCTGAACGCTCCCTACATAGGAAGTAGGTTGAAATGGTTCATATCATCAATTAGAGATCTTGATCGGTGGCCGGTAGCTCAGTGGTCCAGAGCACCTGACATGTTATCAGGATGTCATGGGTTCATATCTCACCCAGCTCAAGACAATTTTTCCTCTAAAATTTAAATCGACATTAAAGTGGTGATTTATAAGAAAGTTATTCCCATTAGGCCAATGCAATGAATATATTTACAATAATATATGGAACTGAGTTACACTACCCTAACAAAATATTAGAGAATTTTCGTATTATGTGAATGGGAATCTAACTTCAAAGCTCTGTAACTTCTAAAATATTCATTTAATGGAAAAAGATTACTGAAAATAAATTAAAGATCATAATCTTATCTCTTTAAATCTCAATTTTCAACATCATTTGTCTAGTATTTAAGGAATTATGGAACCTAGGATATTTCACAACAGTAATGGGTCATAAGAATTTACCTCAGATATTAATTGAAACCTGAATAATAAATATTGTTTCAAATCACTTAATAAAATTTAAATTTTAAAAGTTTGCATAATGAATATTTTGATGTTAGATAATTATTAATGTTTTTATAAAACAAGATAGTTTAATATTAAATTTTCCAGCTTCCATAACTCGTTAAATACTGAACAAATATTGATGATAAATCAAGATTTAAATAAATTTGATTATCTTCAACTTCAGTCAGTTTTTCATTAAATGCATCAAGTATGTAAAATCTGATTTTGTGTTTATCGGCTACCGAAATAGCAGCAACAACCTGATAAGGTACTTTCACAAGTACTCTTCTGCACACATTCACGAATGAACTGCTCAAAAAGAACCTAACTCTGATGGGTCCATAAATACGTCTACAATCTTTATCTTCATCACATTTTTCCATTAGATGCATATTTTAGATGTTATAGAGCTTCGGAGTTAGATTCCCATTGACACAGCATGGAAAGATAATGCTATAGCTTTCTTGGAGCATAATATTTTTGTTACCAATTAATGTCACACAAAATTTTCTTGGGACCCGAACACTCTTACCCCTCCCCCCCCCCATCTTTTCTTAAACCAGTCATATATATGACTAATGGAATGTTGTAGTTTATAACAGTTTGTCAACATTTTGAATTGCACAAATATATGTATGAACCAGGGTGGTTAAGCAATTGGGAGACCTGGAGCCAAATTCTAAATTGTTGCCCTGGAACAAAGTTCTAAATAGGTACTTTTGAACAATATTTTAAATGGAGCGTGGAGCGCCTTTATCCTTCTAAACTGAAAAATAATGAAAATTGAACTACTTTATGTAAAACTGTCAATTGATGTAATAAAAGTAAACATTACTTTAAAACAAGCAAAAAAAAAAAAACAGGAGGGGCCCTGTAGGTCAGGAGAAGTAATTGAAGTAAAAATGCTAACTTGAAAACAAAGTTTATGCTGTAGCACAGAGTGAACTCTGTGCTACAGCATAAACTTTGTGTCTATTACATTAAACTATTGCTTTTAATCATTAATTTTTTAGCAGATTTTCCACTTCATGCTTAATTAAATAAATTGGGTATTAATATCAAAACAATCTTGCTTAAATCTATTGCTTATGCATTTCCCTTAACAATAAGCTCTATTGCAATAGTAATTAAAATTATTAAATTAAGTAAAGAATTGCTTTGGAAAAAAACTAAATTTTGTTCTTTAAAGAATTACCATTAAATAACATTATTGGGTAAACATTTGAAAATTTCGGATTTTAATGAATAATAATTTTCAATTGTAACACAATTATTTTTAAACGTATTTTTCATTATGGAGAGGTTAAATTATTATTCCCGTTGTATCTTTAAGAAAGATTGTAGTTTATTGCATATGATTAACCATCTGTCTGATTCTTTACCATATGACTTCAACCAGATTGCTATATACTTACCATTAGCATAGGTTAGCTTACAGCACTTATCGTTAGCATAGATTAGCTTACCACGGAAACTGTGCTGCCCTTATGTGGCAAGTTCTAAAGCTTCCTATAAGCGCTTGCTAACACGGGGATTCATGAAAATCGGCAGGCATTCCCATTACTTACATAGACACCAACATGGCTCATCCAGCACCAATCTCTAATAATAAAAGATGTGTGCCTGGCAACCATGGTAGATGCTTCAAAATTTCACTAAGCATTTCTAGTTGTTATCCAAGTTGCAGTGCAGAATTTGAAATCAAAATCCAAAAAGGGGACTCGCTACAAGCAAAAATATTTACCATGTTATTCATAGGGGATACTGAAGTCACTACCAAATCTATTGTTGCCATTTACTGCTCTCCGACTGAGAACTGAGTCTTAATAATGTTAAAATCAGCTTCTGTTGCCATATCCCCACATTCCAAAAGGTATTATCATATTAAGGTTTCCTATTGAAGGCAGGAATCTGATATTTTAACCAAAAGCAGGAATCTGATATTTTAACCAAAAGCAGGAATCAAACAAGAGCCAGGTATCATTCAGCTAGGTACAAATAATTAAGTCAAGTAGAAGTTGTGATATCTCAGGGATATCTGAAAATTAAAAATCACTGCATTCAAATATTAGAAATGTTATGTTTTTGCCTATAGTCATTTTATGTCACATATACATAGTAACTAATGTACAAGCAAGGGAGTGTTAGGATCAGTGAGGTTAAATAAACATCAGGCTTAAAAATATATATTAACTTCCCATGTTCATCACTAACAAGACTTTCAAGGAAGTGATGGACTGGTACAATTTCATGCTGGATGTAACTGAAGTCAATCCACAGTTTCTACACAAGTAATATAGATAAAGTAAAATTCACATGATATATAAATATATAACTGCATTTCAGGTTTTTTTTAATCTAACAAATCTAGATTTTGTGCAAGGCAAATGACAGTAAAATTCCAAAGAAGCTGTGGAAGTGGTGTATGAACCTATTAGAAAGCAGATACTTCATGTGATTAAAGCCTACCTGCTCATGAGACTATTTTACATAGTAATCTTACATATCTTTCATTGTGCTCTCTCAAATTTGGATTGTTTTACTTCTGAGAAACACTTTTTTTGCACATAATGGGCTAAATGCCAGGTCACAAGGACCCCAAGAGCTCAGAGAAGGTTGCAGAAGCAGATCCATTGCGCAGCTGTTAGGAGACAAATGGACATCTTGTCAGGCGATCAAGCATTTTCTTAATTACACAGAGTATATGGTTTTCCTACACATGGATAGCAGCACAACAACTCATCCAATGAATGACAGCCTTTCTAACCTCATTGGTGTACCCTGAGAGCAAGAAAGGTAGCAGAGAAAATTCTCAATGCAGGCACAGTTGGTACTCAACCTAGGAACTGCAGATTATGAGCCTGGTACTACTGTCTGACCATCCCATGCCATGTACTCTGAAAGAATCACACCCAGTGCCAATATATTTTGTTATCCTCAAAGTTTCACTATATATATATGGATGTTCATAAAGCTCTGAAACAAGCTTTAAAAGCAAGTGCACTTTTTTCATACTTCAATAATTGATTAAGTATCAGCAATATGCAATTTATTCCAATAGTATTCAAAAGTTACTTCACATACAGGATAAATAACCCTATGAACTCTAGATCAAAAGGAAACAGTTGATGTATAACATAAAAGATCTCACAGTCTATAATGAAAAAAATTCTCACAGACGGAGAAAATACAATAGTTAGCATAAGGAACAGAGTATACATTAAAACTTATATACAGACACAAGGGAAATGTTAGCTAAGACATGTTTCGAGCAATGGGTAAGGCATGGATGCTAGTGCCTTTTTTTGCTGAGGTCCTGCCATCCTCACAGACCTTCTACTATGGCATATAAACTGGCAGGCTCCTATCAGACCTCTATGGCAAGCAGCTGCTTGAGGGAATATTTATTTATTTATATAAATTTATAACAGATTTAAAAATGGTGGTTTTCATTAACGAAAATTATAAACATCAAAATTTCAATGCAATTTTCAAATACATTTCCTTTTCATTACCATGGGTGTTGTAGCTTGAGCATCAAGATACAAAGGCCTAAGTTCAAGTGTTGATCCTCCTTCTGCATCCTTTAACTGACCTTCAATGGGTACAGTTTTCTGTACACTATTTGCTGTAAATAAGATAATACTCATTATCTATGAAGTATTAATATTAATATCAAATTATATTCATTTAAATACACAGTTTTATATTGTTTATAATCATATTCAAAAAGCTACACATTTTTTTTTTATGGTCCAGGTGAGCTGAATAGTCAGGGATTGTTGCTTAACCCTTCCCAGATCCAGCTATTTCTTCACTCTGATCACGCAAAAAAATTAATTAGAACTTTTTTGCCATAAAACTAATAAAAGGATGCTATATGCATGCTATATGCCAAATTAATCAGCATTTAAATCTGGATTTTTCTGAAAATAAAATATTTAACAAAAAAGTTGGATACTTTTATTAATAGGAATTTTTTTTAGAGTCATGTAGTAAAAAAATGCATCTGGCAACACAAATAAAAATTTATTTTAAAAAAAAAAACTAATACACATATGATTATAATGCACATGGATAGAAAGCTTATTTATTTCTCAATAACACAAAAATAAATTTTTACTTGAAATAAGAAAATTACTCCATTTTCAGAATTTTTCCCGGTACTATACTTTGAGAAAAGTTTAGGCTTTTAGCCAATTGTTCTGAGTCACATAACAATTCAACTTTAAAATTAAAAAAAAAAATCAACAGAAATAGATCATGTAATATACCAAATTAAACAGAAAATGAAAATAATTTAAACAAATTTATAAGCATGCTGATTTTAATAAGCCTTTTTCAATGTGATATGGTGAAAAAAAATAGAATTAAGGTTTAATTTTGCAAAAACTGATGAATAAAAAAATAGTTAAATTATATATTAAAAGGAAAGACAGAGCTGACATTAGTTCAATGGTAGAATACTCTGGCATGTCTCTGGAGAGATTTCAGTCCTGTATGTCAGCAAAATTTTTCTCACAAAAATATTTATTGATTTATAGGAAATTTCCTCCTAATAATATAATATTTAACCTGAAACATAATTTTTATTTTTTTTAATGATTATTTTCAGTATTGTATTTTTTAAAGATGGCCAGTATTATACAAAGTGATTTGGACTTCTCCATTCACAGGATTTTCTGAACTGGTTATGAAATGGAAAAAACTTTCTTGGCTGCTTTTTTTAATTAAACATTATGAATTTTTTTCTTTGGGTGTTGAAGTTTGGCAATCTTCCATTTTTAAAAATGCCAGTTCTTTGTTAATTTTTAGGATTTTCGAAAATTTAAAGAAAAATATGTTGATAATAGTTCAAATCCAACTTGTGAGCTTAAAACAGGTAATTGCTTCAATACAGAGTAATGTTAACAAACATATCAACAATACCAATATAGCTTCTAAAATTTGCCAATCAGATGGCTTTATCGAATTATTTATATTGTAGTTTAATCAAATATACATCAAATGAAAAAAGAAAATATTATTCTTCAAGCTTGAATTACGTATTTTTAAAAGATATATGTAAGAAAATTTTAAAATGGTGTTTTAAATTTTTTTTAAATTGAAGTTTCATGTGTTGTACAAAAAACATCTATTGAAGTCCCAGACCCAGCAAATAACCTATAGAATTATATTACTAGCAGTAATATAGCGAATATGCCAAGCGAGAATATGCCAAGTAAGATAAGCCAGTAAAGAATATAATGAACGAGCGATATATATGAATATATATATATATCTCGTTCCAGCAATAATATGCCGCAAGAATATGCCAAGTAAAGAATATAATGAACAACACTTATCCTTAAGCATAAAATTTTGTTTCCATAAATAAAAGAAAACCACTAGAAGTAAGAGTATCTAATGCAATTTTTCCTAACTCTGCGTACTGCTGTATGACAAACGTTGGTCAGTGCCATATGAGGCTACTTGTTTTAACTGTGTATTATCATCATCATCATCATCATCCTCCTCCTCAAGCAGCCATGGGCTACGGAGGTCCAACCAGACCACGCAGTTTACTTCTCCAAGCATATCTGTCCTGAGCTACATCTGCTGCATCTGGCAACTGAACACCAATTCTAACGAGGTCCTGTTTGACATTGTCTGCCCACCGCATCCTAGGTCTCCCCCTTCTTCTGAAGCCTCTAGGCACACTGTTCATAACCCTATTCGCCAATCTATAATTATCCATACGGGCAACATGGCCAAACCAGCGGAGTCTCTCTCTGCACAATATGCTGCTTAAAGGAGGTTGCAGACTCCTTTGCCTAACCTCATCATTAGTTACAAAGTTAAACCACCTAATACCCAAGATACTGCGTAAGCATCTAGAATCAAAAGCATCTAGTTTCCTGTTATCTTGTTTACACAGCGTCCAAGTTTCACTACCATAACTAACCCTAGAAAGAACCAAACTATTATACAGTCTAATTTTAGTCTTTAGGTGTATACGCCTATTTCTCCACAATCTCCATAGATTCTTAAAAGTCCCGGCAGCAATACCTATTCGTCTGTTAATCTCATGCCGCACATCACCAGTATCAGTTACATAGCTCCCAAGATAATTAAACTGTGACACCTGCTCAAGACTGCAACCATTCAGATTAACTGGATCACAACCTACCTGACCAATTTTCATCACTTTAGTTTTCTCTCTGTTTATAACCAAACCTACTCTACTCCCAGTCTCATCAACAGCTCGAATGAAAGAGTTCATCTCATCAACATCATTTGCCAAAAGGGCTAAATCATCAGCATAATCTAAATCAGAAATTTTCGTATCTCCAGCCCATTTAAGGCCAAAAGCTTTCCCTTGAAGTGAATTTCGCATAACATAATCAACAACCAAACTAAAGAGAAAAGGAGACAAAATGCACCCTTGTCGAACACCAGAAGTAATGCTAAACCAATTGCTACAAGACTTACCAACTCTCACACGACTCAGTGTTATTATAGAGAGCTTTCATTATGTTAACTAACTTGTCTGGTATACCATATGATCTCACAATCAACCACAAATTATGACGATCAACAGAGTCGAAAGCCTTTTTGAAATCAACAAAGCTAGCAACCAAAGGTTTCTGAAACTCTAAACATTTCTCAAGAATCTGCCTAAGTGAAAATATCTTATCTACACATCCCCTACCACTTCTGAATCCACATTGCTCATCACGCAATTGCCTGTCAACCAGATTCTTAATTCTATTAAGCACAATCATGGAAAGAACTTTACCTGGAACAGAGAGTAGGCTGATACCCCTATAGTTATCACAAGAACTGCGATCACCTTTTTTGAAAATAGGGATAATAATAGCTCTGGTAAAATCTTTAGGAACCATGCCTTTATCATAAAAGTTATTCAAGATTTCAGTCATCCAAGTGATAACCAAAACATTCCCAGCTCTGAGCATTTCTGTAGTAATTTCATCTACCCCTGGGGATTTATGAAGTTTCAGTTTAGAGATAGCCAAACTAACTTCAGATTGTGTTATAGGGCCAACATTAAAGCTGCCAATGCATCTATCATCATTACAAACAATGGGAGTAGAACTAACCACATTGTTTAGAACATCACTGAAATGCTCAGCCCACCTAGCCATGAGAGAATCCTCACCTTCTATAACCTTACCTTGTTTATCCTTCAATCCCTGTATGCCTGTCCGTTTTCTACCACATAAAACATTAACTATCTGGTACAGCTCTCTGCTGTTGTGCTGCCTAACTGCTTCCTCAGCTTTGTCAGCCAAGCTATCAAGCCAAAGATTTTTATCAGTAGCTAACTGATCCTTTACACATTTATTAAGCTCTCTGTAATCTTTTCTATTAGGACTAGTAGGGTACTGATTAAGGACATTCCTGCAATTCCTTCTTTCTGAAATAAGCTCAATAGCCTTGTCACTTAAATAATTCTGCCTCCTCTGCTCCTTTTTTCCTAAAAGAGTACTGTTAGTTTCCGAAAAAGCCTGTTTAAAATGGCCCCATTCTTCCTCAACTTCAGTATTAAGCAAACCATGACCGTCATAATGACTAAGTAACCTATCATGGTAAGCTTTAGCTATAACTGGGTCATTCAGAGCTTCAGTATTAAAGGTAAATTTTTTAACTCTAGCACAACACTTTTTAAGTTTAAGTTGCAAGACACTTTTAACAAGGTAATGGTCAGATCCAATTTCAGCTCCCCTATAGGCCCTGGTATTTCTAACAGAACTAGCCCATTTGCTGTTAATTAATATATAATCAATCATATTCCTATGCAGCCCATCAGGTGAAACCCATGTGTATTTATGTATGTCGCGGTGTTTGTAATATGTGTTAGTTATTCTGAAACCATTGAGTTTACTTACCTGTAGGAGACGTTGCCCATTGCCATTGCAGCTACCAATACCAAAAGGACCTATTACTCCTCCCCAAAGGTCAGAGTCAGTACCAACTTTGGCATTGAAGTCACCAAGAACAAGGGTAATATCTCCTTTCTTGACAGAATTCAAAATGTCCTGAAGTTGTCCGTAAAACCTATCCTTCTCATCCTCATCAGCATCCTCAGTGGGGGCATAACAGCAGATAACATTCAAGTTTTTAATGCTTGTCTGAAATTTTGCTGTAAGAAACCTTTCATTAATGCACTCATATCCTAGAAGAGCATCACTAGCATGTCTGCTGAGCAGCAGACCCACGCCTTGGTGATGCTTTCCATCCTCCCTCCCTGTAAAGAGAAATTTAAAGTTATTTTTAAGTATCTCACCTTTACCTGTCCATCTGGTCTCTTGCAAGCCTAGAATATCTAGGTTATAGCGCTGGAATTCCTGCATGAGGACATCAAGAGAATAATCTCTATGTAATGTCCTCACGTTCCACGTTCCTGCAGAAAGAAAATGATTAGTAGGATTTTTAAAGAAATTAGGTTTATTGAGATTGGTAGGGCCAACAATATCAAACAGCCCCCTGATCGCAGGCATGGGGCAAAGACCCGTTCCTCCTCCGCTAAAGGCTGAAGTCACCGATGCTGGTAGGAACTTCAGGCACCACCTTTTCAAGTGGACTTTTTCAAGAGCCACATGGCCTGCCTGAGACGCATTACTCCAGTTTAGGCTTGACGATGCCCAACTAGCTAAGTAAGGTTCAGGTACCTGCGATGGCCTCTGATTAGGATTATCCACCAGCTGATATAAGGTATCCCATGCCTCTGTTCACTTAGAGCTGGCAACCCAGAAGCAAACAGAAAACACAGCGGCAGACTCTCCCTCAACAGAGGCCCACCAGTGCAGCAAGTCCAGGATCCATAATCAAGCTCAAATCCATAAACAAGTCCAGTCTAGTAGGTATAAATGGTCAGCACCAGGACCCTGTGAAGTTGACCACTCCTCAGCAGGGTTGAAAAAAAAAAGAAAAAAGTGGCCATAGATGACCAGATCAGCAGGCCATACTGAACTGGCAGCCCTCCCCTTCTGTTCCCTTCCAAAAGAGAGTATCTCTTTTGAAAGGTACTAACGGCCTGCACCACGAGAAGGCGGGGTCGGACATTAGGTGCTAGACCTGGCCGGTTCTGTGCATCATCACTAGGGATTGGTACACAGCTCTCCTTCCAGTTTACGCCTAGCTACCACTTACAAATAAATGTTCTTTCTGTAATTTAAAAAACATTGTAAAAAACAATAAACTCATCAGAGATGGCTATTTTAAAAAGCGCTTACTGCTAAACAATGAACTGCTGTTTTGCAGTTAACCCCCTCCCCCAGAACAATGCAATCTCACTGGAGAGAACAAGCCAAAAAAAAAAAAACTGTAAACAATTCCGCCCACCCGCAGTATTAAAAAGACCCTGAAACTAAATCCCATCAGAGGCAAGAAGCCTAAAAAACCCAAATTATCATAAATAATTCATTGTTGATCTACAGTATAATAAAATCTCCCAAAACTAATGCCATCAGACACAAGCCCACACACAAATTATTGTAAACAACTCACTGCTGATCAGTATAAAAGCCCCCCCCAAACTAAATATTTTCATCAGAAACAAGTCTAAGAAACACATATTACAATAAACAATTCACAGCTGATTTGCAGTTAAAAAAAGCCCTAATAATCCCATCAGAGACAATAAAGCTAAAAAATACGAATTATCATAAACAGTTCACCGCCAATTCACAGTATAAAAAAACCCCCTGAAACTAAATAATCCCCTCAGAGACAACAAGCATAAAAAACATGAATTACTGTAACAATGAGCAGCATAAAAAAGCCCCCTTCCTCCCCCACCAGAAATAATCTTATCAGTGACAACTATTTTAAGCAAAGTTTATTGCTAAACAAGAAACATTCCCATATTTCCCACTTAACATAATAATTGTGAATATATATTAAATAAATATCACAAATTGACAGCAACATTTAGTATGTACTTGACACAAAATTTATATCATTATTCTACATATACGGAAATAAAATCCAAATTGTATGAAAAAACAATACTAAAAAAACCCTCCTTGAAAATAAACTCATAACTTATACAGGGTGTTTCAAAAAGGACACAACCTGATATTGTATTTTTCTATTTAAACTTGCAAAAGATAAAAATTTCAAAAGATGCAAATTAGACATATATCTACCTTTACAATAGATGTTGAAAGTGATTTCCTGCAACCTGGATGCAAGTTCATACCCATTTCATGACATTTGCAGCCACCTTTTGCAATGTTTGTTTTCTTATGTTTAAAATCTCTCTTTCAATGCTAGCCTTCAAGTGTATGAAGATTGTTTTGAAACATTACACATTTGAGATATCCCCAAAGGAAAAAAATCTGGAGGAGTAAGATCTGTGGATCTTGGAAGCTACAAATTTTTTGAAATCAAATGATCATCAAAAAATTCCTGCAACATGACCATTGTGTCATTTGCAGTATGGCAGTCGCGTCATCTTGTTGAAACCAACACTCTCGTTCATTCACATCCAATAGTGCAATAAACTGTTGGATGAGGTCATGATAAACTTCACCAGTTACAGTTGAGTCAAAAAGGCCCTCTCATACGACAATGGGAAATTACACACCAAACACCAATTTTCCGTGAATGTAATGGTCGTTGGTGAAAAGTGTGAGGATTTTCACTGCTCCATATTCAACTGTTTTGACTGTTCACAAACCCATCCAAGTGAAACCAAGCCTCGTTGCTGAAATAAATACGGTCCAACACCTCAATTCCATTTTCATCAACAAAAGAACGAAACCAATGACAATACCATAAACATTTTTTATGGTCTGGTTCTTTCAGTTCAAGAACGACACCAATGTGGTAGGCACGAAATTTTAATTTCTTTGTAGCCCTGAAAACAGTAGCTAGTGACAGTCCAACCTGTGAAGAACTTTCTAATAGATTTTCTGGGTGAGCAAGTTAAAAGCTGAGACACATCAAGAACTTCGGCAGTTAACAGAGATGGCCGGCCTGGGCTGTTTTTATCCTGTACAGACCCAGTGTTATGAAATTTATCAATCAAACGAGATATTGTTGACTTGTTGGGAACTGCAGACTGAGGAAACTTCAACTCAAACTCCTCTCTCACATGTTTGTAAGATTTATACACACAATAAGTCTCAACAATAAGTATACGTTTGTTTTTGGAAAACGTCACAGCTGACACAACACAAAGGAATGAAAGCTTGAGTGACTAGTGCATGACTAGGTCATTTCAACTGTTAAAGGCTGTTTTAACCTTGAGTACAGTAATGCCAACTGACTAATATTATGGCATAAAATGTACATGCACATAAGTTCCACTCTCTTATATTTAGGGTTGTGTCTTTTTTGAAACACCTGTATTCATCTTGGACACTTTGACCAGAAAAAAAGTGAAAAACCAGAGGCCACAATGAAACATACCAACAGGCAATTCAGTAATTTGTTCAATATGATGAAATACATTATATTGCCCATATTGTACATTATTCATTTACATTACTTCACAGACCATAAGTATATTCAGTTATCACTCTTGGCACCATCTAGTGAGCTGAAAGTTATAAGCTTCAAATGTACCCAGAAAAGTATTTTACATTTTTTCAAGTACAGTAAAATATTTGTCTCTGTAAACATTCCAAAATATATTCCAAATATTTTTGTAATATTCATAGATGGGAAATAATTTAATGCTTAAAGTCATTACCTTCTGATATCTTGGATTGTGTTACTTGGGTTCTTGATATAAAAACTTGCAAAGTTTTCGCAAAATTTCTGAAGTTACATGTACGAAGCTGGAACATTTTTGGTTTTCAAAATTGGCTATTAACAAAGAATAAAACAACACATTAAATTTTTAGTATCACAGTAATTGTAACAAATTGTCTTAATATTTCATACTAAACTTATGCATTTTTAACTTAACCCTTATAAAATTACTTCTCAAGCAGTTGCTTGCAAAAGAGGTCTAATAGGAGCTTGCCAATGTGTCATAAACAAGATCTGTGAGGTGTGATAAGAATATAATAGATAGATAATCAAGATCTGTGAGGAGAAAGACACCCCAGGCCCACTGTATATCTATAGCCAAGCATGCTAACCACTCAAATAGCCGTTAACAATTGTGTTTGTCTTCATATTTCATTATTGTTATGTGTTTTCTCAATCCTGTTTTATTTCTGTTTATATTTTGCATATTCCTTTTATTTTTCCTATATATGCTAGCTTACTTTCAGGGCAGGATCTTAATATATTGCTTAAGTCTGGTCAAGTCTAATATTAAATCTGTTACTGATTTCTTTTATTCAAGTCCTTTTTTTTTTCATTACAGTATGTTTTTTTTTTTGTATTCTTATTTTCCTTCCTTTTTTTCTCTCTTACTAGGTGTTATGAACAATGGTTTTCTTTTAGAATTTTTAGTTTCTTGTTTTAAAAACTATTTTCACTCTGTCATCTACAAACATCCAACATTTTTTTTAGAAACAAATTAAAAATTTCACTTGGATTGGTAGGTATTAATGAAATTCTTTTATCTGCATTTTTGAATCTCCCAATAGCTTCAAATATTCTCTCATGGTGAAAAAAATTCGAAAATGCCAAAACTTTAAATGAATGTTGCAAATCATCTATTTTATGTTAGAAATATGGAATTTTGGTTGGAATGTGGGAAGAGTGGGATCGTCAAGAAGTTTTATTGGCAGCAATCATTTGCTCCCTTACCCCAAGTGGTAATGGTGGATTTTTCTTCTTTTTGTGTTGCACAGGTACTAATCATCCATTAGTTCAAATTTCCACTGTCAGGTAGTGTTAAAGAACTTTATTCCCTTTGAAAATGAGCATCCTATATCTGTCAGAGGTAATTTTTTTTTAGTTTTAAACATAAACACAACTTTTTTTCAATTATATCCATTATGCATTTTGTTACATAACAAGTTTGCTATCCTACTCTCCTATGTAATACCTTAAATAAAAATATTTCTTACTCATAATATTTATTTACCTGCTGATGTCATTTTGCTTCCAGGCAGTCCTATTTTATTCTGATATGATAGATTGAAATAAGACATCAACAAAACTCAAGACAATTATATTGTTAAAAAAACCAACCCCCCCCCCCCCCCCCCTCTCAAGAAGCTGCTTGCCACAGAGGTCTGACAGGAGTCTACCAGTTTAATACGTCACAGCATAAGGTCTGTGAGAATGGCGGGGCCTCAGCAGAAAGGCAACACCATGTCACTATATTTATCAACTTAAAAATAACACTAAACATTACTCAAGAGTTTTAAAACATACATATGAACTTAAACAAGACTATTAAACATTGCAGTACCAAGTCTGTATATGGTAGCTAGGTAGTCACTGGAAAGAGAGCTATGCACCAATCCTGTGATGATGCACAGAACTGGCCAGGCCTAGCACCTAATGTCCAATCCCACCTTCTCGTGGTGCAGGCTGTTAGTACCTTTCAAAAGAGATATTCTCTTGTGGAAGGAAATGTAAGGGGAGGGCTGCCAGATTAGTGTGGCCTACTGATCTGGACAGCTATGATCTCAGAAGGGTACTTTTTTTTCTACCCTGCTGAGGAGTGGTTGACCACAAAGGCTCTGGTGCTTACCATATAAACTTACTGGACTGAATTAAAGCTCTGAGCTTGATTATGGATCCTGAATTTGCTGTAGTGGTGGGCTTCTGTGGTGGTAAAATCTTCTGCTGTGTTTTTTGGTTTGTTTGTGGGTTGACAGCCCTAAGTGAATAGATTCACAGGATATGTTTTATCAGTTGATGGTTAGTCCTGAGCAGAGATAATCGCAGATACCTGAACTCTTTGTTCTAGGGGCATTATCAAATTCTACATTAGAGGAAATCTTCCAGTGTAGATGGCTTCAGCCTTTAGTACTTGGGGAATGGGTCTTTGCCCCATGCCTGTGATTATGGGGGCTGTTTGATATTGTCGGCATACCCTCTCTCAATAAACATAGTTTCTTTAAACATTCCACTAACCATTTTCTCTCCATAGGTTGTTGGAATGTGAGGACATTGCAAAGTGATTATTCTATTGATGTCCTCACATAAGAATTCCAGTGTTATAACCCAGATATTCTTGGTTTGTAAGAAACCAGATAAAGGTCAGATTCTTAAAAATAATCTTAAATTTCTCTTTTCAGGGAGTGAAGATAGGCATCTCCAAAGCTTAGGTTTGCTTTTCAGCAAACACACTACGGATGCTCTTCTAGGATATGATTGCATTAATGGTTTCTTACATTAAAGATTTGAAAGTTATATTATTATGCCCCCACAGAGGATGTTGATGAGGATTAGCAAGATAGGTTTTGTGAACAACTTCAGAATATTTTTAATTCTGTCAAGAAGGGGGATATTACCCTTGTTCTAGGTGACATCAATGCCAAAATTGGTACTGACTCTGACATTTGGGGATGGGTGATAGACAGGAATATCTTAATTACCCTTGTTTGAACCTAAATGAGGTACTAATCTAGCATCTGGCCCCAAGTATCCACCTTTCTTATTCAATCTATATTAACTTCAAAGAAAGAATAAACTCTGTTGTTGTTTTTTTCATGGTTGAAATATATCTGTTTTGGTGTCCTATTTTTTCTCTGAATTAATATGAATTGAGCAAATGATTTGGAAATATGTTTTATTTTTTTTATCCACGGTGGAACTCTCCCCTAAAGTCCGCCCCCTAAGTAAATCGGAGTTGGCAAACTCTAGGGAGTTGCAAAATTTGAATTGGTAAAATCCTGGTGAGTGGTGACAATTGGGATTTTTGTTTTATAAAATTAAGGGAAATTGGCAAAATCGAGGCAACTTGGCAAAATCTAGGAGAGTTGGAAAAATTCGAAGTGACTTGGTAAAATTCAGATGAAATGTAAAAATTGGGATTTTTTTGGTAAAAATATAGCGAGTTGGCAAAATCATGGGGAGCTGATTTCCCCCCCCCCCCCAACTAAATTCTGGGTACTCCCTGACATAGATATAATTAAATTTATGCAAACTGTTTATTTTCTCAGTTGGAAAAATAAAATTTTTGTTTTCCCCCCTCCTTCCCTAACCATAGTCGCTTCGCTACACCTCTGTTCCTATCTAGACCTCATTTATGAGAATATACATTTTTTTATTTATGCATTTTATTTTTGCTTTCTACTGAAAACTGTGGAAATATTTCTTTTAAAGAATGGTGAAGGGAGAGGGGGCATGAAAATTTAAATCTATATTACTCCCTATGTAAGCAGTTTTCATCTGACATATAATTCGTTATGGTAGCTAATGTTAGTGAGATATAGCAGAACAACAGTTTACACTCTAACCCTTTTCTGGAAGAAAGACGGGGGATAAGAAACGTTAATTTCAGAATGTAACATTATTTCCGCTATAAACTTTCATTTGACATAAACCTAGTGATCGGGAAAAAAAAATCAAAACTAAATGATGTATTAATTCTTTCCCATTGTTAGTAGTCTTATACTGTCTACAACATTTCTGGTGCAGCACCATCAGAAAGCATATACGCGATAACAAAGGCAATATCCTCTCATGGGTAGGCCTCGAAGCTAATCTTAGTCTGCTGTGATCATACCAACTTCACTAGATGGCGACACTCATCCCATATAAAATTGTCTAAACAAAAACAGCTATCTCCAAATAATTCTTTTGAGAAATTTCATATTCACAATTTCTTTTCATATGTATAATCATCATTTCAACATTTTGAATTTTTATCCTAGATACTCTAAGTATATTGAGTAAAGAAAGGAAAACGTTTAGACAAATATTATACAATAAATACACCCCACGATGAAAAACCTCCCTTCATAGAATACATCAATCAGTAGGTGATTTTTTTGTCTTTTCACAAATTTCATGTATACATTTACTTTTTCTATTAACAGTCCTATTTCAAATATTTTTTCTCTTAGCTCTAAATAGGCAGCTCTAAGTTCTATTTTATTTATTCAATTTACACAAAAAGCATGCATATTGTCAATTTCCATAATTTCTAGAAACAGAACATGTGCTTAAATCCTCAAAAAATAGTATCAGTGTATTTAAAATATGTTTCATACCCTTAAGCCAATAAAAAATAATATAAAGCAATGAAATACAAATTTCATATAATTCATACTCAGCAATATTTTGAAATAATATTTTCATGTGAAATGCTTCCTTTGTATTGGTATTAAAAATATTTATAACCCTCACTAGAGTTATATGTATTTCTTCTGCCCTCAACATGTATACAGTATAACATGTATCAATGTAACATGTCAAAGAATGAAGTAAGATTTTTCTAATTTACAACATTTAACAATTAACATTAACACATTACAACTTCATGTGATCTATTTACTTCTCTAGAGTGAAATAAACTACTACAAGTAGCATAGAGTTAAGGTTTTACATAAAGAACCCATTTACTTAATTCCAAAACAAATGAAAACCATTTCGATTGTCCTCCAAGAACACTACAAATATAATTAAAAGTTGCATATTAGCATCTTCTGATAGAATTGTTAAGAGCAATTTTTCTCCTACAGAGAAATTTGGAATGTTAAAGAAGTAATATGATTTTATTATTGTTAATTCTCCCTTTTAAATATGCAAATGTATATGTTTAAAGTGGTCTTGTCCCAATGAAACAATCATTACAACTCCATGTGATCTCTTTGATCCTTTACAATGTGAGAAACTACTGCAAGTATCTAATACAAAAATTATAACTTTTCCTATCCTTGTCAATTTTTATGTTATCTAGTTTATACCAAAAGCAATAATACTATCTTCCAAAAGCACTATTAATGTTTTTTGGAAAGTAATTACAAATGAGTTTGTTTCATACACCTAATCTTAACATTAAGGAAGTCTATAGCAAAGAATTGGCTGAAGCAAGCTCTTTTTGCCTCAACACACAATACAATTCCATATGATCTATTACTTTCCCTATATTGAAAAGAAGTACTGCAAGTAACTGTAGCATGCAATTCAATTTTGACATAAATCATACATAAAAACAGATGAAAACAAATTAGGCTCATTTCCAATATCAGAGTCAATCCAAAAAGATTTTGCATATTAGCAGCCTGCAAGAATTCTATGTACAACTGTTCCCCTATAGAGGAATTTGGAATGTTAAAAATTAATATGATTTTATTTTTGTTAATACTCCCTTATAAATATAAAAATGTACTTCTTTACAGTTAACTTATCCCAGGTAAACAGTCATTACAACTTCACATGATCCCTTTGATCCTTGGCATTGTGAGAAACATTGCAAATATCTAACGCAAAAATTTCAGCTACTCCAGACATTATCAATTTTCCTGCTAATAAATATCTATCAAAATTAATAACATTGTATTGCAAAAGTATTATCAATGTTAAGTGGAAAGCAAGTATATACATTTGAATTTGTTTCCTACATTTAATCTTATTATAAATTGAGCATACAGGAAAGAAGCTCTGAATTCAGATAAGTTATCAACAACAAAACCTTGTATTATGTCAGATTTATTATACTGAATTACAAAAACATTATCTACAGTATTAAATTCTTTTCTCCTTCTGTTCATAATTACTTGTTAAATAGCCACATTTTTGTTCACCCTATATTGCAATACATATTTAGAAATAAGACATAATTATTATATCCATTTGTACAAGGCCATAGTATATTCAAATTAATGACTTATTATAGTCAGTTAGAAAGAGCAAAATCTTTTCGTTTCTACACCAGTTGCTAACAAAAAGTATCGGGAACAAACCTGCCATTGGAATGTGAAATTTTGATCATGATGATTGAATGCGTTATTTTCCAAAATGCAAAACTTACTAAATCTACATGAATATTTCAGGCTTTAAACATATATGAAAATTAAAATCCTTCAAAATACGATTTATTTCTAAATCTAAACTCTGTTCTGACTCTGAGCAGTCCATACTATATGTATATATAAATAAATAAAATAAATACCCCCTCAAACAGCTGCTTGATACAGAGGTCTGACAGGAGCCTGTCAGTTTATATGCCACAGTAGGAGATCTGAGAGGATGGCAGGACCTCAGCAGAAACACGACACACATATTCATGCCTAATCAGGGGCTCGAACCCAGGTCCCTTAGATCAGTAGCCAAGCATGCTAACCACTTGGCCACGGGATACACATAATAATATATTAACTTTTTTATGTTAATGCATCTCTAGTTTTCTAATGTTGCAATTCTATGAAACTTTGCAGTTAGTTAAATATGAAAAAAATTATGTTGTCAAGTTTTCCACTTTCATCAACCACTTCTCAAATGTTGGAAGACTTGTGTATTTATTGAAATTTATGACTTTTCATTATTTCATTTATGTATGGATATTTAAATGTCAAAACATTGTCAAACATTGTCATTAATGTCCTACATTGTCAAAAAACTATTTGACTAAAAATCTTGGCACTTTACTACTAACTCAAATTAGTGCCAATGTTTCTTGACAAAATTGATATGGTGCCTTTAGTACGTTTCACAAAACTTCATATATCTTAATAAAAACAGCATTTAAAATAAACTGTTAAGGACCAAATGGCTGGGGCGAAGTAAAATTTAAGGGATCGATTAACGATCCCTTAAAGTAATCTTACTTTAAGGGAGTAACTTGACAACGTAAATTTTTTCATATTTAGCTAACTGCAGTTTCATGGAATTGCAACATTAGAAAACTAGAGATACATTAACATAAAAAAAAGTTACCACATTATGATGTGTGTATATATAGTACGGATCTCTCAGAGGAACTATATATACACATCATAATATATTAACTTTTTTATGTTAATGCATCTCGTTTTCTAATGTTGCAATTCTATAAAACTTTGCAGTTAGCTAAATATGAAAAAAAATTATCATATTTAGCATTTTATTTTTAAAAATATTTAAATAATTAATTATTTTATAGAGTTTAGATTTAGAAATAAATCTTATTCTGAAGGATTTTAATTTTCATATATATTTAAAACCTAAAAATATTCTTGTAGATTTACCCTTGACTCACACAGGAGCTCCTTTGTACATACGCTCTTCAGAGATTTCAAATTATATGACATTTGAAAACTAAAAACACTAAATTATCTCAAGCTACCAGTCACAATAAAACACTTGATTTTATACCCATAAAACAATTATTTACCCTTGTTTTAAAACATGAAAGATACTTGTCCTTTACAGCAGAAACCGACTAGACCCAAACAACAAATATCAAAACACGCACAACAGCGTGATACGAAATATAGAAAGTTGGTTACGGTTGTCAATAACGAAACATCTGCTTTCAAAGAGTAAAATAAAGGAAAATCCTCTTCGTAGGCAGTGAACACGTTAATTGAGTCTTTAGAGCCACGGGGAAGAAACTTAGTTGCTATTTCACATGCACATCATGAGGGTCCCACAATAAGAAGGTCCTGTGGCATTAAATCCCACTCCTGTACGAAAGTAGATTGGACTTACAATAGAATTCTGGGCTACGGTGCAGTATTAGATACTCAGCCGCTATGTTTTTTTTTCTTTTTTTTTTCTTTTCTCCGGGATGTTTCCCCAGGACTCTAACGTTGAATTGCAGTATAATATCCATCAGCGTTGTTCCAATGTTTACGACTGATATATGTTGTTTAGAATAGTTCTCTGTAATGAGATTATTGTTTTCGGGGCTTTCCTCAAGTTGATTCTTTAGCGATTAATGTTATTAAGGATATTTACTTTTGATATTTATTTTAGGGGCTTTTTTTAAGTGCGAAACGAGGTTTCGTTGTTTAGCGATTATCGTTGTTAATGAAATCTTTTGATGAGATTATTTGTTTTTGAGGCTTTTTTTTTCAGTAACGAACAAAGAGTTATTCTTTAGATATAAGAGCTGTTAACGAAATCTAGTTTTGATGAGAATATTTATTTTTGGGGCTTTTTTAGGTGCAGAACGAAGGTTTATTTTCTAGTGATAAGCGTTGTTAATAAAATCTTGTTTTAATGAGATATATATTTATATATATTCTCAATACGCATTTTAAGGTAGATACGGAATGGACTACTTTTCCATTCAGACTTTTTTTTCACCGCGGCGAAACAAAACAAGATGGCGGCTGAGGAACAATACTGCACTTCTCCCGAATTCTGGGAGGAGGTTGACGACATATGCTGGAAGTGCGCCAACACTGGCTGTCATTGTTGACCAAGTGCTGGATATATGACTGGCATATGCTGGATATCTTCATTTTCGAGGAAATCATCCTACCACTATGTGGACGCCTTATATTGCAACTATAGTGTCTATCAGAAATAGTGTGGCAATCGTCAATAGCCTAGCCATTAAAATGTGGTCCAAATAATGGTCCCCTACCGACAGGAGGATTAGAGTCGCATCATAACTTCGTACATGCGCAGTGAAAAGATATTGGTATAATACCGTTTTACGGCAAATTACTCCCGCACAAGTAGTTCTAGATAGGAAAAAAGTAGTTCTACATAAAAAATGATATCGCGAAACATTATGGGGATGAAAAAGATATGATATTCTATAAGCAGCTAAAACGTTTCGTTAGTTTCATCCAGAAATTTAAATATTAAGAATTAGCTTACATAATAAAAAAAAAATTGTTTAATTGGGGTGGCATCCTCACAAATCCCATTTGTACATCCATTTTAATTTGGTAAGTATAAAGTGAATAAACCTTTAATTTGTTTGATTTATTTAGCATAATTGATGGTTTATAGAAGTTTCAGGGCAGTTGTAAATTTCAGTGTTGCTATGTTTAACGTTATGAAAAGGAGAGAATTATATAGTTTATATTTGCTCATATTTAACCTCGTGACATTTAATACAATTTCAAGTACAACTTGCTGAATACTGTGTCGCCGTAAGAAATTCAGCTCGCCGTGTCTAAAATATAAAGCGGCAAGGCGTGACCGCGTCCGGTGTACATTTAACGTAGTAAGGTGTTCTTTGCATGCGACATCTTGAAGCGATAGGAACCGCTAGCCTCACGGTTGCAACGAACAGTTTTAAAAGTATTTTTCTCAGTATAACAACTTTCTTTTGCACAGTGCAGTTAAGACGAGAATTTTTAAGAATAATATTTCGAATTTTTGATCCTACTCAAATATAAATAAATTACTGAGGTTTTGTTTTTACGTTTAAGAACATTCAAGTCTAATATGCATTGTGGGTACGGTAAAGCTCTTATTGGTTCCTATCAACTCCATGACCTATGCTGTGGCATTCAGCACGGGATGGGAACAACATTTAACAATCTTTCATCCTTTCCTCGACCACATTGTAAAAGGGACCTCAGCCATTTTATCATCTGGCCCAATCGCAAAATTCAATTTTGGGTGCTGTAAGCAACGACTGGCGGGACCAGGACGTGAAGTGCTGGTTATCCCAAATTTCGGCGATTAGGCTTAATAGCTCGCAGGCCGCCTAGATTCGTTGAAAAATGAAAAAAAAAAGAAGCAAAAGGAAGCTGCCAAGTCGTAAAAAGAGAGTGGTGGGGAGTAGTTAAAATATCTTCCATGATGGAGGGTGAAATGTATAATGCTTTTTGAGGGATATGTTGTGAGTTGGTAAGGTAAATTTTAGCGCTTGCGTTGCGTTACACAACGTAGCGTAACTACCAAGGAAATGGGATGGACTGTAGTTAAAGGTACGGGATTGTGGTAGTTATAAAGTTTTAATGGTGTGGGGGAGGAGGGGTCTGGGGTCTTGAATAGGGGTGGAAATTTGTGCCCAGTGGGGCTATGATAGAACTTTTATATTCTTTAAATCCTCTTGCATTGGAGGGAGTTAACTGTAGAAATGGAATTTTTAGGAGTGAGGGGGAGAGGGGCTTTAATTAACTGCCCTTAAAAATTTTAAAATGTGCCATTAATTTAATGGGGATGTGAATTGAAGTATATGGTGGTAAGGCTATGGTTGTTAGCCAGTTAGATTAGCAATAATAATGAAGTGGAATGCAGTGAAGTAGACTCAAAGGGGTACAGTGCAAACTATATTCCTTGTGAATTAAAGGATATTTGATACCATAATTTTTTTTCCTTATAGTGAGGGGTAAGGAGGTCTCTTTATGACCAATTGGTGTATTCAGAGTGGTGAAGTGGGGGTTGTGGGTTGACAGGGGGTAATAAAAATTTGAATTAATCGATAGATTAAAGCATTTTAATACAGAATAATCATGAAACTAGTAATTTGCAGTATTAAAATGATCTAACCTATCGGTTAATTCAAATTTTTATTACTTGAAATATATTTTATAATTTGAAGATGTGACAAATAGCATACATACTAATATGTGACTTTGGACTCGCCAATTGTAATAGAAGTCCTGGCGTAGATATTCTTCTAAATTGCAAAAGCAATTTAAAGCGTTATAATTGGCTAAACAAGAAAGAATAATCATGATACTAATAACTTGCATTCATGTTTAGCCAATTACAACGCTTTAAATTGCTTTTGCAATTTTCAAGGATATCTACGCCATGACTTCTATTACAATTAGCGAGTCCAAACGTCACCTGGTAGAACATATGTTGCATCACGTGTCATTCGAAGAGTTTACCAATGAGCCAATCAAAACGATCACTTCAGCGCTTTAGTTAGAACATATGTTACATCACGTGTCATTCGAAGAGTTTACCAAAGAGCCAATCAAAACGATCACTTAAGCGCTTTGATACATAAAGAGGAATGCAGTTTGTTTTGATCGAACGGCCATCAATTTTCTTCGTTTTAAAAATATATACTTGCTCATGCGTTCTCTAAGTTTTACTAGTTCAGTTAAAATACTTAGGAACAATGTGCATTTGAATGGTAAAATCATTGCATAAATGCTTCAATGTTTGAAAGTCATTGAAAAGCGAAACGTCCATAGAGGGTAATGTTAAAAAAGCAAGAATATAGTTCCCAGCGCCCTCTACTGGTATGGGATACTTTCTCTGCTAGATTTTAATAGGTTGGGTTGTTTTACCTCTGAGCAGCACTTTTTTGCACACCATGGGCTAAATGGCCAGGCCACAAGGACCCCGAAGGCTCAGAGAAGGTTGGGGGAGGGGACCCACTGGAACAGCTGTTGGGAGACAGATGGTAGCTTCCCGTCAAGGCCATCCAGCGTGTTCTTTAACGTGCACAGGGTATGGCTCTCCCGCACATGGGGCCACTGCTTAACGTCCCATCCGACGAACGGCAGCCTTTTCAAGCCCATCGGTGTCCCCTACTGACCGTGGGCAGGGCGGGGAAATTTTGCGGAGATAAATCTCAACGCCGACTCAGCTGGGACTCGAACCTGGGAACTACAGATTACGAGCCTCGCGCGCTACCGACTGAGCCACCCCCGCCCCATTTTTTAATAGGCGAATACCACACTATACTTATAGGCACTATAATTGCAACACATATTTGGAAATAAAATATAAACAGAGACAACAAATTGAGACTTTTTTTTTATATAACATTGGTCAAATAGGATGTTTAAACTAATTTTGGGCAAAGAATATGTAAGAAGAATGAAAGCTTCCATAGGCGCAATGAAAGATACTTTTCAATTTTTTTGAAATTTAAAAATTTTGATGATTGAAATAATTTCAAAATTTAAATGAATTCAAAATGAACGAATCAGTGAAGTGACATTTCATTCGTTCGTGACTCCTTTCTGAAATGAATCGATTCTTTGACTCATCATAAATTATTTTAATTTTTCAAAAAATAATAACATAAAATGTTGGTAATTAACTGTGTAATTATTTCAGCTAAAACTAAGATTATAAGCGTTTTTCAATGCGAAGTTCGAAAGGACTTAGATTTTGTGGACGGAGAAAGTAATGCCGAATTGTCATTCGTAACTGATTCGGAATTGTTTAGCTCTACATTTAGGTGAGCGATTCGTTCGCGTTCATCCAAATGATTCTTTTGATTCCTGATTCTTTCGGCAAACGACTCCTCTGATTCTCTTCGCAAGCGACTCTTTTGATTCCTCTAACTCTTTTCGATTCATATGTTTATTTTGAATCTTCTACGTGAATAGATTTAATGCAATACAAAGAAAAAAATATATAAATACATAAAAAATATTTTAAAGGTCAAAAGGCAGGCTTTTGGTTTACTTTCAGTAATGCAAAATACAATATTTATTTTTACATAACTTGCATTTTAGCGGTTTATTATTTTGTGAAAAAAAAAAGACACCAATAGTCAATCATATCCAGCATTCTAAAATTCACGGGTCGCCGCCTCCACATAATTAAAAAAAAAACATATACTTTCATTTCAGATTATACCCTAGCCGCTTTTTAAACTGAAAAAATATGGAAATGTGATATTTACATGCCACCGCAAATTTCAGCAGCAGACGATATTTTCAGTTTAATCTATTAGAATCTCTAACCAGTGTGTGATACGTTACGTTCCTACTTCTTATGTTACATTTGTTCAATAGCGCCATGTTGTCCTGTGAACTGCACCGTGACCTTTTAAATGTATTATTACGAGAGATGAACGCGCTACGATTTTATGATAAATCGTCATGAATACTCGTGTATGCTACAGCTGAAAATTACGTCACCAACGACATCGAACTTGATTGAAAGAACAAGGAATAAAAGTTTTGTTATGAAGCGCAGTTGGAGTCAAAAGAAATGTAGTAAATCTAAGTTTTCACGTGATAAAATAATCTAAAAAAAGTATTTTATGTGGTGAGTGCGCGGGAGGTTAAAGGAGTTAATTAGTATAGAATTTTGTTAGTAAAACTAGTAAGACATAGGATTGTTTACGCTGAAGTGAAGGTTATACAAGAAATATGGCAATCAAAATGAAGAGGTAATATGTTAGTCGAGTAGACAGAGGTGCTACAAGCCTTACCAACTCTCACACACGACTCAGTGTTATTATAGAGAGCTTTCATAAGGTTAATTAACTTGTCTGGTATTCCATATGATCTCACAATCAACCACAAATTATGACGATCAACAGAGTCGAAAGCCTTTTTGAATCCAAAGGTTTCTGAAACTCGAATCATTTCTCAAGAATCTGCCTAAGAGAAAATATCTGATCCACACATCCCCTACCACTTCTGAATCCACATTGCTCATCACGCATTGACTGTCAACCAGATTCTTAATTCTATTAAGCACAATCATGGAAAGAATTTTACCTGGAACAGAGAGTAGGCTGATACCCCTATAGTTATCACAAGAACTGCGATCACTTTTTTTGAAAATAGGGATAACAATAGCTCTGGTAAAATCCTTAGGAACCATGCCTTTATCATAAAAGATATTCAGAATTTCAGTCATCCAAGTGGTAACTGAAACATTCCCAGCTCTAAGCATTTCCATAGTAATTTCATCTACCCCTGGGGATTTATGAAGTTTAAGTTTAGAGATAGCCAAACTAACTTCAGATTGTGTTATAGGGCCAACATTAAAGCCACCAATGCATCTATCACCATTGCAAACAATGGGAGTAGAACTAACCACATTGTTGAGAACATCACTGAAATATTGTCCACCTAGCCATGACAGAATCCTCCCCTTCTATAACCTTACCTTGTTTATCCTGCAATCCTCGTATGCCTATCTGGTACAGCTCTCTGCTGTCTAACTGCTTCCTCGGCTTTGTCAGCCAAGCCATCAAGCCAAAGATTCTTATCAGCAGCTAACTGATCCTTTACACGTTTATTAAACTCTCTGTAATCCTTTCTATTAGGACTAGTAGGGTATTGATTAAGGACATTCCTGCAGTTCTTTCTTTCTGAAATAAGCTCAAGTGCCTTATCACTCAAATAATTCTGTCTCCTCTGCTCCTTTTTTCCTAAAAGAATGCTGTTAGTTTCCAAAAAAAGCCTGTTTTAAATGGATCCATTCTTCCTCAACTTCAGTAGTAAGCAAACCATGACTGTCATAATGACTAAGTAACCTATCATGGGGGGGCGAGGGTGGCTTAGTCGGTAGCGTGCCAGGCTCGTAATCTGTAGTTCCCAGGTTCGAGTCCCAGCTGGGTCAGCATCGAGATTTATCTCCGCAAAATTCCCCACCCTGCCCACGGTCAGTAGGGGACACCGATGGGCTTGGAAAGGCCGCCGTCCATCAGATGGGACGTCAAGCCGTGGCCCTGTGTGCAGGAGAGCCATACCCTGTGCATGTTAAAGAACACGCTGGATGGCCTTGACGGGAGGCTACCATGTCTCCCAACAGCTGTTCCAGTGGGTCCCCTCCCCCAACCTTCGGTGTTCACGTGACCTGGCCATTTAGCCCATGGTGTGCAAAAAAAGTGCCGCTGAGGTAAAATTACCCAACCCATCATGGTAAGCTTTGGCTATAACCAGGTCTTTCAGAGCTTCAGTATTAAAAGTAAATTTTTTAACCCTAGCACAACACTTTTTAAGTGTAAGTTGCAAGACACTTTTAACAAGGTAATGGTCAGATCCAATTTCAGTTCCCCTGTATGCCCTGGTATTCCTAGCAGAATAGCCCATTTGCTGTTAATTAATATATAATCAATCATTCTTATGCAGCCCATCAGGTGAAACCCATGTGTACTTATGTATATCGCGATGTTTGTAATAAGTGTTCATTATTCTGAATCCAATGAGTTTACATACCTGTAGGAGACGTTACCCATTGCAGCTACCAGTACCAAAAGGGCCTATTACTCCTCCCCAAAGGTCAGAGTCAGCACAAACTTTGGCATTGAAGTCTAGAACAAGGGTAATATCTCCTTTCTTGACAGAATTCAAAATATCCTGAAGTTGTCCGTAAAACCTATCCTTCTCATCCTCAGTGGGGGCAGCAGATAACATTCAAGTCTTTAACACTTGTCTGAAATTTTGCTGCAATAAACCTTTCATTAACGCACTCATATCCTAGAAGAGCATCACTAGCGTGTCTGCTGAGTAGACCCACGCCTTGGTGATGCTTATTGTCGTCCCTCCCTGAAAAAGAGAAATTTAAGATTAGTTTTAAGAATCTGACCTTTATCTGTCCATCTGGTCTCTTGTAAGCGGAGAATATCTAAATTATAATGGTGGAATTCTTGTGAGGGCATCAAGAGAAAAAGCTCTGTGCAGAGTCCTCACATTCCAACTACCTACGGAGAGAAAATGGTTAGTGGGATGTTTAAAGAAACTATGTTTATTGAGAGAGGGAATGCCGACAATATCAAATAGCCCCCTAATCGCAGACATGGGGCAAAGACCCGTTCCCCCACCACTAAAGGCTGAAGCCATCTACACTGGATGACATCCTCCAATGTAGAATTTGACGATGCCAATAGAAGCAATGTGTCAACCCTCAAACAGAAAAACACAGCGGAAGATTTTCCCTCCAGAAAAGCCCACCAGTGCAGCAAAATCGGGATCCATAATCAAGCTCAGAGTCATAATTCCGTTCAGGTTGGTATATATGGTCAGCACCAGAATCCTGTATGGTTGATCACTCCTCAGCAGGGTAGAAAAAAAAAAAGAGTTGTCCAGATCGGTAGGCCACACTGATTTGGCAGCCCTCCCCTTCCGTTCACTTCCACAAGAGTCTCTCTCTTTTGAAAGGTACTAACGGTCTACACCACGAGAAGGCGGGGTCGGACATTAGGTGCTACGCCTGGCCGGTTCTATGCATCATCACAGGGGATTGGTGCATAGCTATCCTTCCAGTGGCTACCTAGCTACCATTTATAATTCTTGAAAAATGCATGAAATATAAATAAGTTTAATATTTTTTTTCCTCTGTTATAGTAGACTCCTGATTATCTGTGATCGGATTAAACAGGATGTTGTGAGAATGCGGCCACTAAATTATTGATGCCGTTAAGATTTCATGCAAAGAAACAGTTGCTAAATGACAAATGATGAAAACTTCCTTCCTATCCTATTTTAAATGAATAAAATAATTACAATGTATTTCGATTACGGTTTTGAAATATGTGAATTGGGTACTGAGAAAAAAACTGTCTTAAACAGGGTGGGATCTGAATGCACGACCTCCTGATAACACGCCAGGTGTTCTGTCCGCTGATCAATCTCTCCTCTGAAGGTTACCAATAATAATTATTAGTTATTCATAACAAGTCTCTGTGTGCCCGTGATATCTGCTCAAAAAGAAATGCTAGTCAAAGTCGTAGCGGTGTTGTATGAACCTTCAGGGGGAGAACTCAGTGAAGTCTCCAATATGGTTTTGGAAACTACTCCAATTAAAAATTTTAACACAACTCTCTCTCTTTAAAAGTTCTGCTAAAGACTACAGCTTATAATAATGAATTCTAGAAGGAAAAAAAACAATGCCTAGACTGTCTGGAAAACAAGCTGTGTTGTATTTTACTCTAAGCAAACAAATATTCCACTTCTCTTGTTTCAGTATTCCCCCCATTTCCACGCAGTTTCATAGTGGAAGCCACGAAACCATTTAGGCTGCTGTTCTCATAACTGGCCCACGAGGAGACCACCCTCCCCGTAGGCCAGTCATGAGCCTAGTGCAAATAAAAGCTCCAAGGTATTTCTAATATATCTTCATCCTTCAACCTTTTCATTGGGTTAACTTAAAAACACCAATCATGAAAATATTTCTACATATTTCAGGTTTTGAGCATTAGGTGAAACTTAAGGTGGTAAACAAAATTCTGAGAAAATATCGGTTAAATCCAGATTTCCCTATTAAATGTGAAATATTATTCAAAATGGACTTCTTAACTAAAAAAAAAATATCTAATTCTACTAAACACCAATTTTCAGACAGCTTTTACAATATGAAATCAAATATATAAAAAATTACATGAGAGCAGTAAACAATGAAGTTGGAGAAAATGATACGAGTTCACAGTAAGATAAAGGTTTACTTCACCTCGTTAAAGAAAAAAATAATTGACGAAATTTTATCTGCCTGCATAGCATCAGATATAACATTTCCAAAGGATATGGATTTGATACTTGGGAAAGTATGTTGGTTTTTTTCTTCTCCAAGTATCTAGGGAAGATTTATACAAGCTACTGAAGATTATATGGCTTCCTTTAACACTCTTGGCAGTAATACTGCTACCATCTGTTTCATTTTGTCAAGACACTGGACATTGATGACAAGATTACAAGTTTGTAAATGTAATCTTTGATATATTTTGTGAAAAGGAGATAGATAGTAAGAGTATGATCCTGAACTCGGAGCATAAAGGCATTTTTTTAAGGATTGTACTCATAAAACGTCTGGTGTCTTGGCACAATAACTAGTACTGGTATAATAGTGAAGGTCAAGGTGTGAAAATTAAAGCTCAACGACAATTAAGGATACATCTTCAAAAAGAAGCTATCACTTTTGTTTGCATTGTCATTTTATTAGTTGATAAGAAGTCTCATAACAGAGAATAAATAATAAGAAAAAAATGTTTTAAAGAAGATTTGCACTAGTTCAATTGGAGAGAAATTGAAGTAAATTCTGGAAAAAATCATAAAGCCTAGGTCAGTTTGAAGAAAAATATGTTATACTGTAAAACACAAAACTATTGTGAACAGTAATGCTGCAGTTCTTCATAATAAACTGTAATAATGTTTTGTTATGATAGTTATAAAAATCCATAAAAAAAAAGAGTTTAGTTACTAAAACATAACAAAAAAATTATATGTTAGTGCTAATGGGAAAATCAATATTGAAAGAGATCAATAAAATTAGCAATGCAACGGATGTGCAGATTTTTCCTAATGGCTGTCTTAGAACAAATTTTACACCAATTTGGTAATTATGTACCAATAATGCGAAGTGTCTTTTACATTAAAACAGACGAAATTTAATATCAACTAAAACACCTGTGTTAATTCTGGAAAGAATAGTAAAAAGCAATTTTAGATTTTAAAAATTCCATTCCATCTACTGTTTGCTATGAATCTAATATACACTGTCCTACAAAGAATAAGAAATCAGTTGATTATGAGAGTACATGCTTGAAATGAACTATACGGCAGAAAAAAAATCAAGAATTACCAATCTTTATTAGTAAAAATTTAAGCATTGTTTACATCAGGGCAGGAAATTCTACTCGCCAGCTTGCCAACAATAAATTCAGTATTCTATGTTAAATTCCAAATACATAACCATTTTGGATAAAAAACTCTCTTGCTTCAAACAAAATATAAAATACCCATTTTCGCTGTAATATAATAATGTTATTATGTTTCTAAACCCATATCGGTACCAGGATGCTATGTGTTCTACCATAAAAAAGTGAAAGACTACTAAGATTTTAATGCTAGCAATTCTGAGCTAAATTTTCCTACCTTGGATTACATTAGATGAGCTATGCAACTTACATATATACGGTGCCATAACAATTAAGGAAAGATAACAAAATTTAAATATTTTCGAATATCAAGGCCAATTAAAGAATATGATGATATGGGAGAATGCCTGAACTTTTAGCAAGATCAGACATATGGAAAATTAAATACAAGTGCTCATCTACTTATGATCATTCGACTTATGCTAATCCGATCTTACGATTGCCCTTACAATATTCCGACCTTGGCTATTTTCACGGCATATTGGTTAGAAATACTTCTTTTCTGTGTTTTAGTCATTGGCACATTTATAACAGATACTATAAAATGATACATTTTTTATCGATGTCTTCATTTATTAATAAATGGCTGTAGCCAATGTGACAATACTCTCATTCTGTTTTCTGCAGTCAGGTAACGTCGTTGTTGTGTTAATATTTTGTGCTACATTTTGCTTTTACTTTGTTTTCTGTAATCCTATCCATGGTTAGCAAACAAACTACTAAGCCTCTTGCTGGTGGAGAGAAAAAGAAGAGGAAAGCAATTAATTTGGACCTGAAACTAAAAATAATAGCCCAGCATCAAAGCAGAAATAGACTTACTGCTTTCATGCTGGGCTATTATAGGCGTTAACGCGTGACTTCAGCCTTCGCAGTTGACCATCACCACCATATTCAATGATAAGACTCGAATCAGTGATGCAAAGGTTCAGCATCAATAAAATCTATTATTATTACAAAGAAATGAGCAGGGCCAATTGATATGGAGAAATTATTGGTGACTTGGATGGAGGACCAAATTCAAAAGCATATGCAGCTTAGCCTTTTAATAATTCAGGCAAAGACAAGAAGGACAAGAAGGCTTTTTGAGATGCTAAAAGAATTATTTGTTGACACACCTTACCACCATTGTCGTCATTTTCGACTTACGATTCTTCAACCTACGATGGTTCATCAGAACTTACTCCATCGTAAGTAGCTGAGCACCTGTATTACAAAGTAGTTATTAGAGGTCTTATAACCATTACATGCTTCATTTTTTTCTGCAAAGGCAAAAGAATACTTAGGCATTTGTAGAACACAATTTAAGAATTTGTCAATTTACATTAAATTATTTTAAAGTATAACAATGAAGAAAATTTTTGAAAAATTTATAGCTATCCACAGGCATCTTATTAACCTATCTGTATATACATAAACCTGTATCAATGCATTTATGCCACAATTTATTCATATGGGCATATTCTCTTGCTAAAAATGTTATCCATCGAAAGTTAATGCAATTTATTATAATGATATCAATGCTTTTTATAGGTAATGTAATCAAGTCTGACTACTGATATAAAGTTACATATACCATAGCCCAGTGGGGCAGTCAGAATTCTCGGAATTGGGGAGGTAAAGTTTTAAATTTTTTATTAATGCAAATTGATGAAGCAATGATTTTTAAAGAAATTTCTTTTCACAATGCTCCCCTCCCCCCAGCTACACCACTTACTCTGGTCTCAGTCACGAGATGTAAATGTAACAAAAAAAAAACTACCCATTAATGAAAACTACCTATAATTTAGGAGATCATATATATTAAATATCATTTCTTAATCAACTTAAACTGCATTAAGATACAAAAACAAACATTATTTTGCACAAATAACTTAAAACTTATTATAGCTTTGTACATAAATATCACAGTTATAATGATTAATTTCATTATCATCTACATGCTATCAAATGTGCTATAACAACAAATCCATCACTGTAGTCTAACTTTCATATAACATTGACATGTTGTAAACAGAATTTCTATTTTTTTTTCCAACTAGTGTTAACAGTGTGACTAATAATATATATCATAACATGCTATTTACATAACATAACAGACGTTACACACTTATACACTCTAAATTATAATAAATAACATTACATAAGATAAGAATGTTAGAAAAAAGATACTTGCAAGAGATCAGAAATTTTATTTCGTGTTGCAAAATTTTAGTACTAAGGATTGAAGTTGACTGGAAACATATACAATAAACTCTTTAAAATCCTGCTCCCTCAGAAATTGAGAGGTGTCAGATTTTAAATTTTCGGGATTTTAGAGAGATATGCCTAGTGGATAAGTACATTTCAATGAATATTAAAGCACTAACATTTGAACTTGTTTGTGTTGTAAGCAGTTAGTAATGACGCAAAGATAGTACTAGTGGTTGCAAAGGCAGAAAACAGTTCAGTTTGTTAAATTCAAACAAATGACAATAAACAAAGCTACAGCAAATGCTATCATGTATTATAATGTCAATTTTGAAACATACTTAGCACTCACTAGTTGAATTCGACTCTTGGACTTCACCTAGTTGATTTCAGAGAAGCAAGAGAGAAGTTAAAAGAACATTCCAACATAACACTGCAAAAAAAAACACTTCAGTAATTGTTTTTTATTAATTAGTGTGGAAGATCCAATATTGCATATCTGCATATACTTAGTCCTTCCTTCTGCACACACTAACTTTTTCATAATTTTTAAATAAAGTTTAACATGTTTTCATTTTTGTCCTTTCTTTCCATCTTGATTTTTAATTACCACAGATGAAGGATAGGGTAGAAATTTTGCAAATTCTTAAAGACAAACGCGAGTGCCATATTGTTTTCTTAATGTTTTCGAATTTTTATTTTTCTGTAAAATGTGCTGGATTTTAAGAATTCTGAATCGTAAAATGCTAGATTTTACAAAGTTTTTCTGTATATGCTAATTAGCTGAACTTAAATAACTAAACCACAGATAATTTTCAAAAGGAAATCTTAAAAATCACAAATTAAAAAAAAATTCAAAAACAAGCTTTTTAACCTATTGCAAGCTAATCTAAATGACATAGTCCTTATTCTTCCTCATAATAAAAACAAACAGCTGCCACTGTTACAAAACAATTTCCATTGTGTCTAAAATACGTATATTAAATTACCAAAAGTATATGGACACTTCAATGTTACTTGAATAGACAAATTCAAAGCTGCCTAACTTTGAAAATATGCTTTTTTACTGAAAAATGTTGCTGGATATGTAGATCTCATTCAAATCTTTCCAAATCTTGATTTTCAACAATATCAATTCAATATTTAAAGAATTATCAAAGTTGGAATACTCAACAGATGCTGTTACTATGCCATCATACTTTTTTCTTCAAAATTGATGAAAATGAATCATTACACAAAACTCCAAAAATTATGAATATTTAATCAATGACTTGTTATAAACAGCTATCTTGTGTTTTAATTATATTTTGAGATAAAAAAATTAATAGTAGCACTGCTGTTAAATTATTCAGCATCAATAATTCTTTAAATATCAAATGAATATTGTTGCAAATTCAAATTTTGAGAGAATTGATTGAGATATCCAGTTTATATCAGGTAACATTAAAAAAAAAGTATTTTCAATTGTAGATTTCCATTCAAATAGCAAGGAAGTGTTTCAACATTTTTTGCAATATATATATAGTATATATATATCAATGCCATCTCTTGGATACATATAATATTGTTAAGAAATAATAAGTATAAAACACTGAACAAGCTACATTCATCTAGCTCAGGATTGGCAATCTTTCACAGAAGAGCCATTTTTTTTTAATCTTGAAAATATTTTGAGATCCATAATCCACGATATATATGAATACACTCACAATGCATAGGTTCTAATCCTAGTAACTAGGACTAGTAAGAACAGTAAAAGTAACACGTTTTCTGGTCATGGATCCTGTTCCCACTACCACTGAAACTTAATTTTTACAGCAAATGCTTCAATTGTTATTTGGCCTCCATTATACCTGTATTACTATTATTGAAAACAAAGCTATTTAGAAATAACAATATACTCTCTTGAACACACACATGAAAACATATAAATGAACTCTATAAACTTGCCAGTTTTCGAATGCAAAATTTACTCTAAAAGTTCAATTTGAAACTATTGGTGGCTAAACTGAAAACTTACCAAGTTGCTCAAATTTGGGAGAACTGAATATAAATACAGAATCTGTTGGGCACAACACTGCCAATATCAGTGAAGCAGAAACTCAAATGGACAAAAATGATATTTCACCTGAAAAATTGCCTAATACAACTGTAATACATACTTGGAAAGGCCCAGCAGGATATTGTAAAATATTTGATTACAAGCAGAAGCTACAATACATCCAAATTATGCAGCAGCCCTAAAAAATGTTAGAATTATATCTGTATAAATGTTTTTGCATAATTTTTGATGGCAAAATTTTCGAGGATATAGTTA
Organism: Ryuthela nishihirai; assembly: GCA_038380435.1. Taxonomy (NCBI): domain Eukaryota; kingdom Metazoa; phylum Arthropoda; class Arachnida; order Araneae; family Heptathelidae; genus Ryuthela; species Ryuthela nishihirai. The sequence continues at coordinate 56,934,822 of JAWZYU010000012.1, forward strand.
TATAGACTAATCTGTAATGCAGCCCAAAATACTTATACGTTCTGAAGATATTAATAGCGAATCGAGATTACAATACTGAACATCCAGTGATAAAAAGATGCTTCAACTTATTGGTTTTATAGGATATAAGGGTATGGCTGAGATGCCAGATGTTTAAAATATTGTAGTAGAGATGTTTTATTTCGAAATGCTATCTATTATTTCCAAAATTAGAAATAAATATAAAGAAAAATAAGAAATTGTTTTCTGCTTCTATTGTGAAAGTGGCATTTTGCAGATAACCAAGATTGTCCAGAAGGTGATAGGTTGCATAAAATAAACCTCTATTGGACATGTTGATAGAAATTTTTTTTTTCTACAAATATATCTTTTTCTTGTTACATCTTAAGAATTAGAAGACACACTGCACAAGTATAAAGTCTGATGTACTGGGCACACAGTATACAATAATGTAGGGTTTAGCAGTGTATAATATAATGAATGAAAATTATACCTGCATGTTTATATTCCTAGCATTAAGTTCTGCATTGATGAATCAATTATTCCTTTTAGAGGTCAAAAACAGAGATTATAGACCACTGACCAATAGTGGAAAGTCATATGATATAACAAATTAAATTTATATTGTTCTATATAGATACTACTGTAGGGACAAAGTTTGGAAGAATATGTTACATCTATTGCAACGACCCATTGCTGCTACTACCGTGGTGCTCCCATAGCTGTTAAAAGCTGATAGCAGACAACATATCACCATAGAAGCTATGCAATTTTATTAGCATTTCAAACAGTTTTATTGATTTTTTTTTTCCTGTAGTGTTTTTAGGAAGTTTCAAGCTTACAATGACCTGGCTTTAGGGCTGGCTTCAAGGATGGATTTTCATAGTGTAGGCAAGAAACAACAGGAATGCAATTCTAGCCAGCAAGCTATTTCTCTTAAATGAGGTAATGCCCTAACTCATAGCTATTTCCTACAGTACATATTCCTTACACTTGCTTGTTATATCTTGCTAATTTATGTTTTTTTATTTTTCAGGTATCTGCTATATTGCTTCTATTCTGTTTGAAGAAAAAATAGTAAGTTGTCACTATTATTAAGAGTGTAGAGGAAATTTTATGGCTAAAGGGGCCCATACACAGTGATTTATTTTATCACAAGGAAGCAACGAATCTAATCATTTTAACCAGACCACAGTGACATTCTTCGCACAGAGAGAGAAAAGATATCATGAAATTAGACAGATATGAACAATGTGCTTTGTTTTCATTTTACAACAGATGATAGGAGGGCATTCATTAGTCAGAACTCATGTCAAACCTAAGCTTGCCACTCTCATTCAGTGGTAAAAGGAGAGATTAGTACCTCTTCCAGCTCAACATCAGTTTCATTTTTACAACAGATAGTAGGAATTCAAGAATATACAAACCTAGTGAATGGTGCTTGTATCATTGAAATGCATTGGATTTTGAAAAGTGTATTATTAATATTTGTTAAATATACGTTTTTTAAAAGTGTGTGTAGTGTCACCAAGAGTCAGTAAATGCCTTAATGGTTTCTTAAAATCTGTCTTGTGAATTCTGGTGAGTCTTCTTTTAACATCTGTTACTGATTTAAGGGACCTGGGTTCGAGCCCTGGGAAAGGCATGGAGTTGTGTTGTTTTTCTGCTGGAGGTCCCGCTATCCTCACAGACCTCTGTGGCAAACAGCTGCTTGAGGGGGTATTTATTTTTTTATTTGGAAGGAGCCTTTAATTTCGAATTACTAAGGGAAAGCTGCAAGCAGTCATGCAGAAAGGAACTGGAGTTAAGGCAAGTGGCATATCATACCAGCTACAGAGGAGAATACAGCCCGAGAAAGAATTGTCAGTTTCCAACAAATATATTTTTTTCTTGTTACATCTTAAGAATTAGAAGACACACTGCACATAGAGTTTGATGTACTGGGCACACAGTATACAATAATGTAGGGTTTAGCAGTGTATAATATAATGAATGAAAATTATACCAGCATGTAAAAAAACTAAATTTTAGTTTAATTATATTGATGATCTACATTCTTGGTCTCAACAGATGGGAGAGAAGAGATAGATATATGTGTGGTCTGATGTCACCAGTTGTGGTCACATGTACAGTGATAAATGGGCAAACTGGTCAATGTGCAATCAGATAAGCCATTTTCATGTAGCTGAATTCCCATGTGTGTGGGGATCTTAAGAATGGGAGGAATGTTTGTATGAGAGAGCAATGCTCTCTATTGCAGATGATTCCATTTACACATAATTCAAGTATGTCTCAGTAGTACTTAGCAAGTTCCAACTAAATGAAAATTACACTCAGAAGATACTTACCGTATATTTCCGCAGATAAGATGATAGTTGAATCATAAAAAAAGGCCCCCAAAATCCGGGTCGTCTTATAGGACAGATACAAAAAAAAATTAGATTGAAATTTATATAAATTGAAACCATTATAAAATAAAACAAATCACTCACCAATGTATTTAAAATCCTGCAAAATCCTCACATTCATCATCTAAGGCAAATAGCTCCTCAAGTACATCCTCACTTTCGTTGTTGAGAAGCGCGTCATATGGGTCCAATTCTGAACCTAGCGAGTCGATTTCCGCTTCGTCATCAGTATCCCATAATAATCGTCCTCAGTGCCATCCATAGCATTAGAAATATCCGTATACCCTATACGGTATTATTATCCAGATGATGATCACCGATCTAAACTAAATTCACAGGCCATTGATAGTTTGGGGTCATCTTATAGGACAAATATATGCTAAATCTATAAAACTTTGATGAAAATTTATACCTCGTCTTATCTGCAGAAATATACGGTAAGTCATTTGCTGTAATACATTGTGTAAGCTTATTATCAGACAACAATGTTCACCTTAATTACCATCTGTTCCTAATCACAGATTACACCCTTTTTGATAGTAGCATCAGCTCATTCTCAGTGATTGACACAGTAAACCAAAAATAATGTAACTACCTCAAAAAGATGTTAATAAACTGGACAGTGAAAGCTTACAGACTCCAAAAACACACAATAAAAAGAAACACTTGCATCTGACTAGGAAGATTTCATTGATGGAGCCATTTACAAATAATTCGAATATCCTACTTTTCTCAAAATAATTTATCTTAAAAAAGGAGCCTTTAAAAGTTGTAGATTTTGCTTCTAAGGAACATGATGCAGATGGTATGAATAAAATCCCCCATTGGGAGTCTTGAAGTAAATTTTTAATTACATACAGTATACACATGCTTTAAATGCATTCACTACAAAGAAAGGATTTGAAAAAAGGATGCTGTATTCCTAACCATCTACTAGTCTATGCTACTTAAAATTCTGCAGTGCACTTAAAAGTTGAATAAAGTAAATATTAAACGATAACATTATAACTTTATAATGTGAAAAAATTTGCATTTATGTTCTTGAAGACTAGTTCCATATGCTACACTAACTCTCGGTGGCATGAATGTGTTTTCTCTGCTACACCTGTCTAGCATCATTACTTCACGTAACAACTGCCACACAATCACTGGTTACAGCTTCCTGAAGTATTTAGAAGGCAGAGAGAAATAGCATTATAATGCTTAGAGTATTAAAATATTAGAAACCCAGTGATAGCTGTTGTTAGAGCATTTTAAGTATTTGGCTAGGTTATATATATATAAAAAAAAAGCTGAACTGTGCAGGTTAAAAGTTAAAATTACCATGACTACTTGAATCTAGATACATTAGTTATACACACACTATTATCTACAACAAATCTAAAGGTAATCTATAGTAGAGATGGTCTGAAATAAAATGGTTTGCATTAATTTCCTATTATTGGATATTTCTTAAGGTGAAGTATCAAAGTCCATTGATGCAATGTATATCAGCAATGCTTCATGAGGGAATCATAACCTATATACAGGGTGCCGTTGTAATGATAATTTCTGCACAAGTTAACTTAATATAAGTTATATGCAACACTTATAAACTTATTAATTTTCATCAATTTTTTAATTTCAAAAATTTATTTTAATTACAGTAAGATAATTTGCTTCTTTTTTTAGTGAATATTAACTACTATTAATCCTATAAGATAAATCTGTAATTTTTCTTACTGAAATATAATAATGAAAATGTTTGGATTTAATACATGACTAATAATGGTGAAAAAGTTATTTTTACGTATATGGATAGGAGATAAAAGAGAGAACTGGAAGGTGACCTGTGTAACATTTCAATGAGACAATATGTAAAATTAGCTCCAGGGTCAAAATTATGGAAATTTAATTTTAATTAAATTTATTTCCATTAATTTACAACACCTATGACAAGATTTGTTTAAAATTAAAGAATTTTTGAAATTCTAAGCTTACAGCCACCATATTGATTTACAACAATTGTTATAATTCAGATACAGCTTAATCAATGTTAACCAAAGTATAAAGAAAATGTTAATAATAAACAAAATTTTGATTTACATAAAATGGAAATAGCGGAAAACTGTTATAAGGAACCAAATACGCAAATTTTATGCAAATAAATTAGCAATTAATAATGATAATAATATGAGGTTTGTAGGAATTAATGATATTATTGATAATAAAAAAGGACGTTAATCGATGAAAATGTGGAAAGACACTTGATTAGAGAAAAAGCTTCAAAAGAAATTTTAAATAATTTTGTTAAATTCTTTATAACTATTAGTGAGATGCAAACAGAATTTGTAATGATGAATACTATACCAGAAAAGTTTATGAATTATGTTACATAAATAATCCCAATAGCTATGAAAATTGGAATTATTCAACCAGTGTATAAAAGTGGATCTAAAAAGAGTTTTAATAATTATAGACCATTCACTCCATTAACAATTTTTGATAAGATAATGGAATAATACATTGGAAAACACCTGTAAATGTTTTTGAATAAATTTCTTGTGAAGTAAGAAATTTGGATTTCATAAAGGTATGTGAATGCAAAGCCTTTTGGGAGATCTTATAAATAATATAAATATTAATTTAAATATAGAAAAGAAATGCGTTGCAGTATTTATGGACTTAGATAAATAAAGCATTTGATTCTGTTGACATAGACATCTTGCTTCAGAAATTATATTTACTTGGTATTAGAGGGAATATTTTTGAATAGTTTAAAAGCTACTTATCACATAGAGAAATAGTTATGAAAATAAATGATAATTAATAGTGATAAATTTCAGATCAATTTTTGGAGTTCCACAATGATCTATTCTCAGCCCTATGCCATTTCAAATACACATAAATGATTTGGCTAATATTAATTTCAATAGTAAACTATATATGTATGCTGATGATACAGTGCTAATCAACTTCCATGCAGATTTAGAAACTGCTATTTGCAATCTACAAAATGATTTTAATAAAGCAGTTAAATGGTTTGATCTTAATAAACTGACTGTAAAAAAGAAAAAACAAAATTTATGTGTATTAGTTTTCAGCATTGTAAACTAATAGAAGTATTACTAAACATCTAATCAGTTGTCCTAAATTGGATGGTTTATTACCTGATATATGCAATGTCCTAAAATAAAAGAAGTATATGAAATAATTTACCTAGGCTTGAAAATGAAATGGAATAAATGTATGTCAAGATTATGATTTGTACATTTAAAATTGCAAAACTTGTTTGCTGATACACAATTAACTATTTTAGTATATAAAGCACTTTTCAAATCTATAATTACATATGGAATAAGTTTATGGGACAGAATTATAGCTTATTACAGCATCTTATATGCTGTAATTCTCTTTTATACACTGCATATATCCATAGTTTATTATAGCCTATTTACAATATATAAGACAGAATAAAATTAAAAGAATGCTAATTAGTCTACTAAAAGGATTGTGTAATCCAGAAGTTAAAAATTTTACCTATTGAAAGTTTGTCTTTGTTTGCGTTATCAATAACTTCTTTAATAATAGTTATAAGTAAAATATTTACCACAATAAGTTTACTAGAAAAAAGGTAGTTTTTTTTTTAAACAACCAAAATTTTACAATTTTGGACAAAATTCCAAAGAATATCAAATTCCCTATCTATTCAATGTTAAAGCAAAATTGTTTGAGTGGTTGATGGAAAAGTGATGTTATTTGGAAATGTTTTTCTCTTTATTAATTCTTTTTTTCTCCTTCATTTTGTCATTATTTTGATGTAATGCAGATTTTATCTGTTAAAATCATATACATTCCCACTGAGAGCTTCAGCTTAGTGAGATTTTTTATGTAAAATAATCGTATAGATAATATTTTAAAAATAAATTTGAAAATTTTTTTTTTGCTAGAATAATATATAATTTATGCCCGACTTAACTGAATTGCAGCATACTAATTAAGTCTTAAAAGATGTTTTGCAAGAAGGCTTCAATTTAAATTTTCTTGCACAAAGGATATTGACAGAGAATATTTATTGAGCAGAAAAAAAATTCGTTTGTGCATTATGAAATAACAATAGCCAATGGGGAATGTTTATGAGGGATTGTAAAAATCCATATTGCACAATTTTAAATAAAAATTATTTTTCACTTTGTAACACAATTCATAATGATATGACAATAACATTGTGTATAGATTAAAAAAGCATAACTCTATTCGGTTATGCTATTTTTAGTTTATTTTGGCAGGTGCAACATTATAATGGGTAAGGTTGTTTTATCTCTGAGCAGCACTTTTTTGCACACAATGGGCTAAATGGCCAGGTCACATGGACCTCAAGGGCTCAGAAGGTTGGGGGAAGGACAGTTGTTATGAGATAGCTAGCCTCCCATTCAGAATGTTCTTTAACTCTCCTCCTGATTTTATGCATTTATCTCTCTCTCAGTTGTACAAGAGTCACAACAAGGCATAAGCAATGGCTGTGTGTGGTCTGCCATGTCAACAGCATTATAGGACAGATACCTGTGGTGGGGATAACAAATTCCAGCAACCAGGATGGTTAATTTTCACAACTATTGCTCTCTCGCATACAGAGTCATGGCTTAATGTTCCATCTGACTGATGGTGGCCTTTCCAAGCCCATAGGTGTCTCCCACTGAAAGCAGGGTGGGGAGCTTTGCAGATATCAATCTCAATGCTGTCACAGGTGGGACTCAAACCTGGAAACTGGATTATGAGCCACCTCCACTCCAAAATTATAATGAATGACTGATGCAAAAGGTGACATCTGCATGCACTGAGATTTAATTTTAATTATTTGCTAATTTCAAGAAGTGCTATTTATTATGCCAGTAGTTTATTGCAGCTGATAAATTTAATAATTCACAAATAGTGCAAAATCTAAACATCAGTATTCTCAAAACTATGGTCATTACACAATGTTTTCTCTACTGCAAATTAAGACACTGGTATATGCTTGCATATTTATGTGTTATGAATTAATTTATGTTTCTTTTGAATAGATTTAAGCTGGCCATGCATGATCGCTTTTGGAGCCAAGCAGGGCCCATCAGCTCCCCTGTGTGGTCCAAGCGCGAGCGTTTATAGGGTGTGCAGTTCGAAGATCAAGCCATATCGGTCCAAGCACGAAGGGTAAATTCTGCCCATCGGTCCTTTTGTGTGGCCCAAAGCTAGAGTGATCGTGTGTGGGGTGGCTTGCCTGGCTCTAGCTACGTGCATGTGCTCTCACTTCCATTCACTATGTTTGTTACTAACACAAAGCTGTGTTGTGTACTAAGAAGTGATCACTTGGCTCTATCGATCGTTCGGCATTATCGATATTATTTTCAAAATATTGTATAAGAAAATAAACTGTTATAAAGAATTTACATGCGCAGAACATATTTTCGAGGTATAACTTCTCTTTTTTCTTTTTACATGAATGCGAAAAAATTAGTACCCACATTTCTGAATGTGCATATTTTCAGTAGATAGTGATATAAAAATAATCGATTAACAATTTATACTTTTAAAATAAACATACACTGCCAACCAAAACATTGGAGAACTTTTGCTATCATAAAATCTAACTTCAAATTTCTATAACTTCTAAAATACACATTTAATGGGTAAATGTGACTGAAATAAAATAAAGATCATAATCAAATCTATTTAAATCTCGATTTTCAAAAATATTTATTTAGCATTTAAAGAATTATGGAAGTTTCCTTTATGAAAAATCACTCATAATTCTCTAATATTGAAATAATTAAGCAAATTTTTTAAGTATATGTTTATTAATTGGTTTGAAACAATCCGTATAAGTTTTAAATAATTTCAATCTTATGACTCATTACTGTAGTGAAATATTATTTACATAACATAGAAATTCTCTAATATTTTAATAAGTCAGTGTACTTACTATTTATATTTCAGCAACGATGACTCTTACAAAATTTTGCAACACTATTCTATCTTGCCATGATACTTTTCTGTGCCCATTGAAATATTTTACATATCTCTGTCAACATTTTCTAGCCTTGTCAGCAACATTTTAATAATTACCCACCTTTAAATCATTGATGGGCTCATTATTTCTCGTCTCCATGCATTACATTTCTGGTTTCTGTATCTTCTCAATCCAATAAATTTGCCGGTGAATAGGTTAACCTACAGTTCTTAAATAATTATGCAATATACAGCAGGTCATGATTACAGAATCTATTTTTTTCAGGATTTAAATTGCAGTATGCAACACTTGGAATCTATTATGCAAAATGCATTTTCTATAACAGTTCTTGTACATGATAGCAAAAAATACTTCTTTTTATATGCTTCATTGTCTACTTTAGATATTTCTTTCAACAGAAAATGTTTAATAAAATGTTCATCTAGGACAAAGGCTTCATCTGCAAAGAAAATGAAATTCATATATACTATTTTACTGCTATTTGTCAAATTAAATTTAACTTCTTCAATTTTGAATAGAAACGATGGTTTTCAATGATAAAACTATCGAATAATATCTGTGGAGTATCTCTTAGAATCATCTGGGGATTCTCTTTTAGCTCTCTTAATGAAGCCATATAAAAAAAAATCTACACTAATTTTTTACCATTTTGGTTCTTCATTTTGCAGAGCAATTATTAAAGCAGTCACTTTTATCTTACTGATGTGGCACATGTGGCACCAAACAAACCACTGACATATGTGGCACCAAACAAACCACTGACATATGTGGCACCAAACAAATATAAGCAAAACTCATATGAATGCATGCAGAAACTGAAATGTTGCTCAAAAGAAAGCCAACAGTAGACTGATATCTGTGCCTTGGACCGATGGCTGAAAGCCAACATGTATAGGCAAGTTCAAGGCACGCTTGGCACGACAGCTGTCAATCAGGGGCCAAGCGCGAGCCCAAAATGACTCCAAGTTGGATTGTTTATGGCCAGCTTTAGAGTGATCCTATTGTGACAAAATTTGTTGATGATTGTAAGATCTTATGGAATACTTGAAAAGTTGGTTAATATAATGATGATTATCTATTATAACTGAGTTATGTTTACACATGTTGGTAAAGACTGCAGTGATTGCTTTAGCATTAGAACTACATTAGACCAAGTTGCATTTTATTGGTTTCTCTCAAGTTTCATGATATGCTATGAGGAAAATTTTGGAATGTGAGACTGGAGTTTATACCAGAAAATAACTTGTTTTATGCTGATGATTTAACCTTTTTGGTTAATGGTGTTCTAGTGAAACTTTTCATTTAATCTGCTGATGAGGTTAGCAGTACAGTAGGACTGGTGGTCAATACTGAAAAAACTGAAGTGATAAAAATTGGTCATTCTTTTATGTCTTCTGTTTGTAAAAGGCTACAAAAAGGTTTCTTCATAGAATAGGGAACTTTAGTCCCTTAAAAATAAATTCAAATTAATATTTTAATATATTTCTTGCATTACAAAATGTCTTTTGGGAAAATTTCTCAGTTTATCTTGGTGCTGTGGAAAACAGAAAATGATAATGGGATAAACAGGAGAATAGGTATCACTATTAGAATTCATAATCTGTGGAGAGCACAAAAAAAAAGGTGGATACACCTATTTTTGTTTTTCAACTAAGGATATAAAATAGTTTGATTCTCCCTTAAGTTTACTACGATAGTGAAAATTAGATTTTTTGTAAACAGAATGACAGGCTCTTTTAGGTTCCCAATACTTTCTCAGAATCTTGGGTATCTGGTGGTTTATGTAAATAATGAGATAATCAACCACCTTTAAGCAGCATTTTGTGCAGGGGAAGTTATATTGGTTTACCATATTGTCCATATATGTAGAACTACAGATTCGAATAAGTCATAAAAAATGTTGCAAAAGACTCGAGGAAAAGGGAAATATCTAAAATGATATAAGCAGACAATGAGAAAAGACTTTATTAGAATTGGCCTCCAGGGTCAACTAATAATATATCAACTGTTGCTCTGTTCAGACCTGTTTGGAGAACTGAATTGCATAGTTTGATCTCCATAGTTTAGGGCTTCAGGTTTATGTACATATATTAAGTAGGTTCTTGATTTCTATAAATAGGTACTAAATGCTTCAAAACTTACTGGAAACCTAAATAAATGTATTAATGTAAGTACTGTTAAAACAAGTAATTATTTCCTTTTCAGCAATATATTTTGTGATCCAATGAAAAAGAATGTATACTATATATTTTATCAATGAAATATACAAAAAAATGCTACTTACAGAAAAAACATACTGTACATAAAATGCACATAATTACTGGCTTTGCAAATTGGGTACTATTTCGTTAAAGAGCGTAAGATTAAGTTAAATTAACATCAAGAAAACATATAGCAGTTGTACTGTGATTTTTAGTGTAATAAAGATTTGTTGATTGTAAATATTGTTGAATCCCAATTACTTGGCAAAACAAACCTATGGGCATCTATATTTTCAAAAATCCAGAAAAATTACACACATAAAGAAAAACAGGAACATAAAATGTCTACATACTTTATTTTTGAAAAGTTGTAGCCACAAAATAAAAACATTTCTACACAAATTGGATAATATGGGAAATATTTTATGTAAGTGCAGAATATATTTTTAAAAAATGGGCTTTTGCTTAAAAACGAAAACTGCTTTTTGTTGCAATGTTTTATGATGATCAGCTGAAAGTATACATATATCAAAAATCACAATATACCCATTTGTTTCCTTGTATATATGTATATCCAGATTATCCTGAACAATACAAAATACCCTAACAAAATAAGATTTGAAACTACTGTATACTATAAAAAAAAACATTAAGAAATTAGTATTAAATGATATATATAAACTTAGACATGACATACAGAGGGGTGTTCAAAAGGTTTTTGATGTGTGTAAATTTGCACTTGTTTCTCCAAAGTTAACAAGATATGAATTGTTTGAAAGCTTGACTCTACTTCTCATTGCATGTTAAAAAACAAAGGTCATATCATCATTTCTCTCTTTGTTGGCGGCATGTAGAGTTCAGTCAGTGAAATCTGCCGATTTATAACAATTTATAACAAGTATACAGGGATAATGCCTGTTCATACAGCATTATTATGGATAGATGTGCAAATTCAGAAAAGGTGGGCAGAGCTTCGAAGACCTCACTCACAAGAAGAATGAAGAAGGCCATGAATGAGAGAACCATCATTGCTGTTCACTAACTCATTAAGGAAAATCCACACATCACCATTCAGGTTGGACTGTTTTATCTCTGAGAGACACTTTTTTTGCACACAATGGGTTAAATGGCCAAGTCACAAGGACACTGAAGGCTCAGAGAAGGTTGGGAGAGGGGACCCACTGGAACAGCTGTTGGAAGACAGATGGTAGCCTCCCGTCAAGGCCATTCAGCATGTTCTTTAACATGCACAGGGTTTGGCTCTCCTGCACACGGGGTCATAATGTACCATCTGATGGACAGTGGCCTCTCCAACCTCATCAGTGTCTCCCCACTGACCATGGGGGGCATGGCAGGTTTTGTGGAGATAAATCTCAATGCTCACCCAGCTGGAATTCGAACCTGGGAACTGCAGATTACAAGTCTGGCATGCTACTGACTGAACCACCCTACCCCATACCATTTAGGTAACAAGTTTAGATCAACATTTGAACCTCGAGACCCCAAATGGTTAACAGACATTGGCATAGATGAGACATGGTTTTATTACTACAAAACTCTCAGAAAGATCATAACTATGTTTGGGTTGCAGAAAATGAACAGTGTCCCCAAATTCTGACAAAACTTTCACTCAAGAAAGAGGATGTTCACAATTTTTTTTTTTCAATTCCCAAGGAGTGGTAGCCCCTTACCTGAAAAAATGACTATAAATGGCAAATAATATACCAAATTTGTTTTGCCCAAAATGGTTAAGGACATGAAGGAGCAGCATTCAACAACAGGCGTGTCAATGGTTCTCCTACTTCATAACAATGCCAGTGCTCACAAAACACAGCAAGTTATAGCTTATCTGGAGTAGAAAAAAATGAAGCCAGTACACCATCCTGCATATTCACCCGATCTTGAATCATGTGATTTTTGGTTGTTTTCAAAATTTGAAAAGGTACTTACTGGGAAGCATTTTTTAAGGGTGCAAGACCTTGCAAAATGCATTCATTCAGAGTTGCAGAGTATTCCCCAACAGGAGTATCAGAGTGGTCCAGAATTGGCATAGATGCTGGAGGGGAACTTTGAAGGATAGTAAGTTTTGTTGAGGTAATTGCAATGGTTTTTGTTCTGCAGATGCATGTCAAGAACTTTTTGAATGCTGCCCCTTGTATAATGTTGAAATTCTAGATCCAGAAAATAAATTACATGGAAAAAAATAGTCATGTAGGCAAAACACAGCAAACTATAGATAAAAAATAAGCAATCAAAGAAATATTCAAAAACAAAACTCAACCATTGCATTAGTGCAAACGATATTCAATAATAAAATAGATGCTGAAAATTTACCAATTACACCATTAGTTTCTCTCTCAACTAAATTTCATTTTATAAAAAAATTTAAATAAATTTACATAAAGAGCATATATGCAATACTGAATAAACAACACTTTCAGCAGCCTGGAAACTACTCCTCAATGAGCAAAGTCATAACAGTCCCCACCACACGGGGAGAATCTTTTATATAACTTGTACAATTAACAACTTTGTCAGAAGAAGCCTCACAAGAGGTGAAACATGTCACCCATTTTCAACATCAAGCATTTTAATTTTTGAACGTTATTTAAGTTAAATAGTTTTAACTTTAAAGTTGAATAAGCAAGTCTCTAAGTTATTTGTGCAAACCACATGCACATTGGAGGAGTAAAATTTAACTTTATAATGGCAGTGCCTGCAGAATCAACAAAATGTCATAAAAACGTTTTCGATTATCATTGCAGCAAAAGCATTTGACACTGAACTATAACCTGATGAACTGGTATCCAGAAATGCTGGCAAATAACCAACAGTCAACAACCAAACATATCATAAGTGTCACACAGCAGCCAATAAGGCACTGTGAGCCAGCGAACAACAACAACAACAACAAAAAAACAAGGTTGTGGTAATGTGCTTTAAATCTTTCATCTTTAACCTTAAGAACTTTCACTTGGCAAAGATCGCCATAACTGTGGTAAAGTACCATAGCCTTCTATCTTTTAAGTTTAAGGACTTTTTAGAGTTATTGACTCTAACAAGGGTACTAATATTGCTGAAATGTCAAAATAGAAAATTATGAGTTACTGATACTTGCATATAAGGTATTAGTTTATATACAGTATAGTTTTCATATATACAATATATTATAGTATACAATAGTTTTTCATATGCTATACATATGGACATGAAAACATTAGTATTTTTAGTTTCAATATTAAATTACTACTCTGTGTCCTGGTGGTCAAATGGTTATCTCATGTAGATAGTTAATTCCCAATTGATATATGTATTAATCTGTATTCAAATAAGAAAATAAATTTGACTTGATGAAAGGGACTGGGTTTGGGCCTTGGGTTAGTGCATCTCACACTGAGATGTGCTATCTTTCTGCTGAAATATTGCCTTCCTCACAGATATTCTCTATGGCATAAAAAATGTAAATAACTTTACATAAAGAGAATATATGCAATATATACATCTTTATGTAACATGACAAGTTACTGTTAGACCTCTATCATAAGCAGCTGCCTTGGGGGGGGGGGATGTATTTTTTTTAGCTATTAAAATTATACATACAGTATAAAAAAAACTCAGTCCAGATAATTAGGATTCTATTATATCAACAAAATGAAGTCTTTAACTGGTAAAATGGTTAACAAATTTGATTTTTTAGCATTTTGTCTTCTGTTTGTACAAGGCTACAAAAGCTTATGTTTCTTTTTCTTCTGCATAGGAAGCTTTAGTGCCTTAAATATAATGCAAATTAATAGTATTTTGATATATTCGTTGAACTGCTATTAAAAAATACTGCAGTAAACAGTATTTCTTTCACACAGAATTATATAATTACTTCTTCTTCTTATAAGCATATTTTAAACAATTAATTTCTTTTCATGTAAGTACTAAGAATTTATGTACCCTATCTATACTTTCCACTGTTAATTCATCAATAATACATATAATCAGAATTCTATCTGTACATTCAAATTGTTACTTATATCAATGGCAACCCACTTGTCAAACAGGGGATCACCAACATAAAAATAATACACTCTGCCACCAATTTGTCACATTTAAAACTAACACATCTAGAAGTTTTTGAATATTTTTGATCCCAGAATCATTACATAATTTGTAATGCTCTATTGCATGCAAAACACAAACAAAACATAGTGAAGACATACATATTTTATTGTTAACAAATTTGCATTACTTAATGACTATGCAGTTATGATTATCCTTAAGCCTCTGAAAACATTTGGCATGTAGATACTCCAGTAAACATTTTAATTGCATTTCTATTACTTTACAAAACAGTGTTTTCTCTTCTGTTCCATACTAACTTGCAAAGTGGTTAACAAATATGACTACCAAGCCAATGGCATGTCTTACGTGTTTGTATGTTTTATGAGAAACCAACAAAAGCCAAAAGCTTAAAATTATCTCTGTACCTTAAAAATATTAACCAGATTTATATATTGGAATAAAATATGAATTAACAAATACTAATTTTTTAAGGATTAATTACCAATTTAGCACTTTGGTCAATATTCAATCCTGTGAAAGGTTATCAGCTATTATACATATGCTTCTATATAAATTACATATATTCATTCTTTTGATACTTCTTATTTATTTCATTTATTTCTCTAATTTCTCCTATACTGAAATATTTTATCAACTCATGTACAATAATTATTCAGAGAAAAATATTATAATGCACCTTAAAATAAGCCTAGTTAATCTTCATTAAATACAATAGGTGCTCAGACTTTCATAATTATGCTTAAATTTATTAATGAAATTCAATATTAGTGCACATTTGGCACTTTCAAAAGGTGATTTTATAGATGACATGGCACAGCCCAGACACTTATTATACTCTTCTAATTAAAAAAATTCAGATTTAAACTAATATAAAATGCAATTTATTTCTACATGTAAATGAGATTTACTTTTATCACAATCATTAATAGTGATGAAGGCTAAACTATCATTAATATATGCAGTTCCTAATGGATATCCTCACTATATCTAATGCAACTTAAACAACATACAAGTAAAAGGGTAATATGAGTATTATGCAGGTCTGTGAGATTTATATACTGTGACTCTGAGCATCCAATGAGGATGACTAAAAGTGCTTTTTGAGGAAATGTATTAAATACACCTTAAGTCTGTACATAAAAGAAATTGGAGAAAGCAAAATACTGTTATGGATTAAACTGAGGTTTAAATGGACATTCCCGATGCAGTACTAGTTCCAAAAGAGTGGGTTGCTTGTCAATATTCATTCCAGCCTGTTTCATTCCTTGTAGTTTCCTTTCAAGAAGCTTCTTGTCTTTACCAACTGCCCACCACAGCCTTACAGCAAGTACCAATAATGGGATTGTAAGCTCATTATTTTCATGATCTGTTACAAATTCTAAGGCAATTTCTGCATACTTCTGTGCTTCTGATACATTATCAACAGCATTGAGACAAGCCACCAAAACACAAAGAGTATAATAGGTAGAAAAATGACCTTGATCTAGGACTTTTTCTTGTACAAAATATATATTTTCTAATATTACAGATGAATCTTCAAACTGTCCCATTTTCATCATGCTGTGTGCTTCCTGTATTTCTCTGTTATACAGAAATTCTGCTAGTTCAAGAGATTGTCGCAACTCTCTGACAGAAAAGGCATATGCCAAAAGATGCTGAAAAGCAACACTTCGCTCTGTAATGACATCAGCTGTAAAGTTTCCTACCAAAGTTTTCTTTGGAAAGGGGAAGTCATTTAAAAGTGATGGATACCTCTTTTTTAATATCTGAAATAAGCATAAGAAGTCAGTATATCGACGTTCTAAAACACCAGGTTGTCTTTCCAGTCCAGGTACTCTTTTAATCAAAATGGTGTAACTCTGTAAAAAAAAGTAAACAGTATATTGTACATGAACATTAAAAATATTATACATGAGCATCAAAAGATAGAACTACTAAAAATATAAATACTCTCTATAATTAAAGTGAACTGATAGTTTTATATGTCATGTACAAGATAAATTCTACTTTTAAATTTGCATATATTCATCTAAGTTAATATTAGATCATGATAAAGTTAGCTTACAAATATGGTGATCCCTACACCAGTAAGAGACTCAGTGAAAATACACATGAATGTGTGCTGAAATTTCTTGTTCTGGTGGTCTTAATTAAATTTTCAGCAGAAGTGCACTTTAGAATCTTCAGCTGCTGTTTCCTTTACACCAGGTGTGTCCAACCTGCGGCCCTGGACAGCTAGTAATGTAGCCCACAAAATCGTAAAGTTTACGTGTTTATGACATAAGCTTTCAACATGATTATGTGATTTTAACCAAGTTTTTAATATCCCACTAGTTTTATGTTGCCCTTTTTTTAATTTTATAATAAAAAACAAGAAAATAAATGAAGTTTTATTATTCATATGGATTAACTATATTATCTTGGCTACTGATCTAAGGGACCTGGGTTCAAGCCCCGGGTAAGGCATGGACGTATGTGCTGTTTTTCTGCTGAGGTCCTGCCATCCTCTCAGACCTTCTACTGTGGCATATAAACTGACAGGCTTCTGTCAGACCTCTGTGGCAATCAGCTGCTTGAGGGGGTATTTATTTTTATATCTATTATATTTTATGTGTGGTCCAAAACAATTCATCTTCACTCAATGTGGCCCAGGGAAGTCAAAAGGTTGGCCACGCCTGCTTTACACAATGTAACGAAAAGGTACTCTTCAATGATTCCCACAAACCCCTAACCTAATCCCCAACGTGTTTCTAAAAAAAGATTGTTTTTCTGATTTCCATGATAACAATATATTATTTTCATTTTTGAAAATACAAAGTAATGCTAAATTGAGGTGCCATTTTGATTTTGACCACCCATCCATAATCTCAAAACCACCCAGATCCACACTAGAGTCAACTGTAAATGAAACGAAGCAGAAAAACTATACATTGCTTAAAACAAACTAACAACTCTGCTATAAATCTGAGTAAACGTATTTTACAAATGCCCACACAAATAACCTTCTTTACAGAGAGATTGCTGGCAATACCATATGACATTCTCAACACCAAAAGCTATCATTTAACCCTTAAAGTGCTGGATTAATTATAATTTCTGTACAACATGAAAATTAGAGTGTAGAATTTCATCCTGAAGTAACTGACAGAACTTAGTCATTAATGTATACAATATAATATTATTCATGTATAATTCGGAAAAAAAAAACTTGTAAAAGGAAATATCTTTTAGCATATAAATATAAAAACTTGCAGCAATGTTCTCTGGGAACAAGTGTCTTTAAAAAACTCTTAAACCAACCATCAATGGAACCTCCAGCATTTATCAAATACTAATAACATTTCTATAACCATAACCAAACACCTTCATTAATTTATAATCAATATTAAAGTAAGGTATCACACAGCTAAACTAATAATAAAAATTTATTCACGAATATGCTGTGGTAAAGATTTAAAACATTAAACAATGCAATTTCAGGGAGCAAGCCTCAAAGGTGAGAGAGTGCTTTACACATTATAACCCAGTTATAGGTTTTACCTTAAGATTACCCATACTTCTATATTACTTATCTACGTGGCTCTTTTCACATAAGAGCGACTTGAAAGCTACTATATAGTATAAGACATATTTACCATTTCACTGGTACAATTGCACTTTGCAACATTTGCAAGAGATCGTTAGGTATGCTACCAGTCCGGTTTGGTGAAGTATTCATACAGCTGCTATTAAGCTAGTATATTTGCTGTGAGATTGTCTTGGCTCTTTTGTCCGTTCTTGCTGTTTTCTTCTGTACTAGTTCTTATTGCACCAGTTCGATGTTATTGTTGATAAAGACCACAGCTATTGCTTGTTATAGCCAACTGTTGATTCAATATGCTTACTGGGTATAGCAATTGGTTGTTTTGTTGCCATTAGCACATCTCCAAGATTTGAGTAGATCTTAATTTCGCTCACTTTAAACACCACCACTTCAATGTTAAAACTTTAAAACATGTTTTTTACGAAAACATTTAAAAAACCTCGTGAACCTCCCAGGTTCTTGGTACTCCCTGCGACGCGTTTCGCCACGGTCTCGTCTATACGTGGCTTCCTCAGGCAGGATTATTGGTAGAGATGTGTAGTATTTATAGCCCGCCTCGCTCTAATCCCGTCTACTATGGTTTACATATTGCGTGCGCATTTCGTGACGGGCTCTGCAACAGGAGATTCCATGCCGATGGCAGGGGTGGGATCTCGGTGTTGCAGACCGCGTCACGATGTTTGTATATATTTATTGCTTCCGCGTATTGTAATTGGAATTTGGATTTTGGGGCTATTCCCGCTTTATACTTAATTTTATTAACTTTAATATTGTTTTCAAGTATTACTTTCGAAAATGCTGTTGTGGGATTCTTATTCTTTATATCTGTTAGGTGTTCATTCATTCGTACCTCGTACTGTCTGTATGTTTTTCCTATGTACTTGTTTTTACCTTCTAGTTTGTTTTCTGGATCAGGTATTTCTATTTCATAACCCCCCCCCCCTGTCGGTAATTTTTGATATCTGTCATTTAAGATCAAGTTTTTAATAGAATGTGTAACAGTAGTGGGCAATGTATAGTTATATTTCCTTAATGTATTTTCTAATGTTCTTGTTACTGTTTTTATATACGGAAAGCTTCTAACGTATTGTTTTTCATTTTCAATTTGCCGCAGCGGTGGTTGAGTATCTCTTTTCACAATATATTTGGCTTCGGTGTCCCATTTTTGTAGCAGTTTTCGTGGGTATCCTATATCTTGTACTGTTTTATAAATATATTGCAACTCTTCCTGCAATGTTTTATATTGTGAGCAATATCGATATGCTCTGATAAAGTGTGGAATTATACTAGCTTTCTTGTATTTCATTGGGTTTTTTTACCTCTGATCGGCACTTTTTTGCACACTAAGGGCTAAATGGCCAGGTCACATGGACCCCGAAGGCTCAGAGAAGGTTGGGAGAGGGGACCCACTGGAACAGCTGTTGGGAGACATAATTTCATTGGGTGCGCAGAGTCTATTGATATGTAACTAGGGATATTAGTTGGTTTTCGGTATACTGTACTTTCGCAATAGGTTGGTTTTCTAATTAATTTTATATCAAGATAAGCTAATTCGGCTTTTATTTCGGATTCTATGGTAACTTTTATGGTGTGTAGTATATTATTAAAAATTTTAACAAATTCGTTGAGTTTTTCAGTAGGTTGTGGCCATAGTATAAAAATATCATCTACATATCGTATGTAAAGGTCTGGTTTTAAATTACTCCTAGATAGGGCGGTTTCTTCGACATGTCGCATAACGACATCAGCCATGAGTCCAGACAGAGGGAGCCCATCGGGACGCCCTCGGTCTGGAGCCATGTCTGTCCTCCAATATCAAAATAGTTGGAGGTGATCGCAAGATCAAGTGCATCATGCATGGCGAAGTAATGCGGGCGGGATGGTTGTGCCACGCGAAGCCATTCTGTTTTTAGTCGCATTGCCGCGTCCAATATAGGGTTATTGGGATAAAGCGATATGACATCTAGTGAATGCATTGTGACATTGGGTGATATGGGGGTATTCTATATTCGGTGTAAGGCTTCCTGGCATGATGTTACTATATTTTTTGTGGGTGGGAAGTATTGTTTAAAGAATTTGAATAGTGCTATTTCCAAATTATAAGTCGGAGAGCTACGTTTATTAACTAATGGTCTGAAGGGTTTTTCCTTTTTATGCAATTTCATTTTCACAAACATCTGGGGTATATCTGGGTATATTGGTACAATGCATTGTTTCGCTATTTCGTCTGGTATGAATGGGTCATTTTTTATATTACTTAGTTTTGGGATGATTTTTGGGATGGGGTTGTTCTTAACTGGTTGACATTTTAATTCTTGCAACGTTTCGGTTACTTTTTTGTCATAATGTTCTTTATCCATAATTACTATTTGATTTGTTTTATCTGCCATAACAATTTTAATATCTTTATTCTTTTTAAGATTTTGTATTAGTTTTATATTAGGGTTCCCTTTATTGTTATTTTTTATTTTTTGAATGGATCTGTACATCTTGAATCGTTCCTTATCTTTAAATTTTTGTGGTATTTTACATAATGCTTGCTCGATTTGAGGTATTATTTGCTCAATATTGATGTTATTATTTTCAAATGCGTATTTTGCTCCTTTTTGTAAGATAGCATCTTGTTCCTTATTTAATTTTACTCTAGATAAATTTATATAATTTCCCTTTTGTTTTATCAGATTTTGAGTTTGATTTTGGCTATGTATTAGGCTATTTATTTTCTTTTTGTGTATTTTCTGAATTCTTTTAGTTTCTTGTTCTAATCTATATGTTACTTTACCCATAAATTGATTTAAGTTATTAACTTTTAATTTTAAATACATCCTGTATGTCTGCTCTTCGTGTTGTCGAATATTTTTCCGTGTTTCCCTAATCGTTTTCTTTAGTAAAATGGTTTCTGCTTTTCGTAAGATGTAGTGTAGATTTTTTTCAAATTTTGATTTTCCTATACCTATTGAATTTGGGATCACATCGTGTTTTTTACACTGAACTAGAAAATTTAACCGTAGTAATAAGTTATTTAGGGCGAGGCGGCTTTTCATAAACCTTTTGGCTTCCATATTGTGCTTTAAACGACTCGTGTGCTATGTATATTAAAGTAAGGTATTACACAGCTAAACTTTTTTATTAATTTATAATCAATATTAAACTTCTTAATCTCAAGCAGTAATAAACAAGAAAATTGAAAACAAATATTCAATTCCATAACTATGAATATTAATAACTATCAATATTAACATTCATAATCATAAATATTAATAACTATTAATATTAACATCTACAACCACAAATATTAATAACTATCAATATTAACATTCATAACTACAAATATTAATAAAAAATTACACATAAGCACACTGAATTAAGCTATCCAAAACACCCTATAGACAACTTTCCATTCATTAAACAACACCTGAATATTTATCACAAACTAAATATACTACTATAACAAGATACAGGTACTGGAAGAAAAATGGGAACAGTTCCCTGTTATCTCAACAGAAAATCACATTCAGAGTTCAATAAGTTCTTCAATATGATTTTTAATGAAAAATATGTCTAAAGATAAATTAAAGATCTCAATCAAATCTATCAAAATCTCGTTTTTTAAACAATATTTCTTCAGTGTACAAAAAGTTCACAGCTTTCCACCACTAATATTTTCCTTAAACCTTCAATTTTATTCATATTAAAACTGATAACCACTCAGTAGTAAATACATAGCCTACCTGTTGACACTGAATTCAAACAACAATTTTGTGAAAACTGAGTTTCACCATGAATGGGACTCGAACCACATCTCCCAGGTACTTTGTTGGGTATTCTCTGACCACTATTAATACCTTGATAGTTTAGTAGTAATAAAACTTGGTAAGTAGCTGGGAGATGGGGGCTCAAGGCTCCCTCACAGTGTAAAACTCATTTTTTCAGCAAAATAATTTCTTGAATTCATAATCATAACCAAATTAATTATACTCCTAGCACATATTATATTAACAAATATTAGCTGTAATTTACTCAAAATTACTTCCAAACACTAACTCAACTCATCATGTCAAACTACTATAACAAGATACAGGTACTGGACAGAAAAATGGGAACAGTTCCCTGTTATCTCAACAGAAAATCACATTCAGAGTTCAATAAGTTCTTCAATATGATTTTTAATGAAAAATATGTCTAAAGATAAATTAAAGATCTCAATCAAAATTTCGATTTTTAAACAATATTTCTTCAGTGTACAAAAAGTTACGAATGCTGGAATATTTAAACAGGCTACAAAAAAAAACCAGTTGATCCAAAATTAACAAATCAGTACTGAGTGTATTGCACCTTGCATTCTACTAGAGGCAACTATGATCTCTGTTCTCAACCTGCTTTAATTGCATCTTGGAGTCAATTTTTGCAGCCTGTTAAATATTCCAGCATTAATAACTCTTTGAATATTGAAAAAATATTGTTAAAAATTGAGATTTACATAGATTTGATTGAGATGTTTAATTTATCTTTAGACATATTTTTCAGTAAAAATCAAATTGAATAAGTTATTTACCTCTGAATTTGATTTTCTATTGAGATAACATGGACTGTTTCCATTTTTCTGTCCAATACCTATATATGTGCTTACTCCATATAGCCATCCTATCCACTCCCAAAGGCAAACACTTAAAACATTCTTTCATCATACATTTATCTACCCCTTCCTACAGTATAATCTTCTAAAAACCCACCAAATACACTTTCCCCCAAAAACTAGTCTTCTAAAATTCTACTCCCCCTCCATACAAACTTTCTGACTGTTACAACTGTTTCATTTCCCCACATTCGAATCTTTAGCCATTTACCATTTCTAGCAAAGCTCTCAAAGAAACACCTACTTCATTGATCAAACCTGAATATGCATAAAAGAGTTCTGACCACTCCTTCCTCAATCCTCCCTCATTCCACAGAGTATACATAAAATATTTTCTTACAACCAGTCACAATAAGGTCCCTACTCCCACTTTCAAATAGTCTGACTCTGATATTAAAATGCATTTTACTAACACTTTCAACAACAGACTAGTAAAATTAAATAATTTAATTTCAGTTCCGGAATACTCCAAATAACTTATCATATTTCACAACAAGAGGGGGTGGGAGGTGGGGTGGGGGCATTCACTATTAAAGCGTCCAAAGAGGGTTTACCCATTTTAAAAATTAGGTATTTAAAATAACTTAAAAGGTACTGTTGTTGAGCAATAGATAAAATGCATCATTAATAGGGCCAACAGTATCTATCCTACATTTCATGAAAGAGGAGGAAAACAGCAATGCCATCCCTATTTAGATATTTTTTTTATCCAAAATGATGATTAGGGACCTAAACGACATCAATATAATGAAAGCCTACTTAAATACCCTCCATCATAGGTGGGGACTCATGCACCCTATGGGCATACAAAATGGCAGATTTCCATTCTCTCATCCACAGGCCTTCACAGTATCATCAAATGAGTTTTTGTTTAAAAAAAAATTATGTCCCACAGCTTCCACCCAAAAACAATAGGAAAGCTGATCAATAGGTATAGAAAGAAGAACAAAAAAGATTCGGCTCTCCTCCCAATCACCGACTTGAGAAGACAACCTTTGCCAGATCCATATCTTACATTCCTGTTCTGTGTGAATGAGTCTGCAAATTACTCAGAGCCCAAAAAAATCAATATTGTTTTCAGCCCAGCTCCATAACCTGGTGAAAAATTATAAAACAGGACAGAGACATTTAGCCTCCTTCAAAAAACGAGGAAATAGAGATTTCTCCTATATTTGCTAGATAATTCCATGTGTATTATATTGGAAAAATCATACATAGATATTATAGAGAGGTTCACAGAGCATCAGATAGATGCCAGCCAAAACAAACTAATGACTGCCACTGCTGAGCTGGCAATAGATCACACAGCTACCATAGACAAGGAGCATGCCATACTGCTAGCATATGCATCCACTTATTCATGAGGCTATTGAAATAATGACTTTGTCCATCCCCACCTACAACTGACACTGGAATCACCCTTCACAACATGTGCAAAGTTCTTAACAGTCCTAACATCAACATAAAATGTCACTTCATTGAAGACAGAGTGCTGCCCTTGCTGTGCAAAGCTTCTGAGTTTGCTCCTAAAAACTTTTTAATATACAAATAAAATTAGGCTTAAGTAGCCTTCCTTTCAATTTTAACTTGTTATTTTATTATTCATAATGAAATACCCTTTCATTTATGCACCGGGGCGGGGTGGCTCAATTGGAAGCATGCCAGACTCGTAATCTGCAGTTCCCAGGTTCAAATCCCAGCATTGAGATTTATCTCCACAAAACTCCCTGCCCACAGTCAGTAGGGGGACACTGATGGGCTTGGAAAGGCCACCGTCCATTGGATGGGACATTAAACCTTGACTTGTGTATGGGAGAACTATACCCTGTGCATGTTAAAGAACATGCTGGATGGCCTTGATGGGAGGTTACCATCTGTCTTCCAACAGCTGTTCCAATGGGTCCCCTCCCCAAATATTCTGAGTCTTCAGGGTTCTCATGGCCTGGCCATTTAGCCCACTGTGTGAAAAAAAGTGTTTCTCAGAGGTAAAACAACCTATGATAACCAATGACCTGATGATATGTACCATGACAACACTTTGAGGTATATAACCTTTTTCTACTTACTCTAAAGACCCTTAAAAATATATATAAATACATGCTTACCTGTGATCGATACCAAAATTATTCACACAAGAATGACAAAATATCCAAACATTCATATCAAATCCCAAAAATTAACGTAATTTCATTGCTACCCATTCAAAAAGCACAAATCGTCAATGCTTAAGCCATAAATAATCCACATTTACTCTAATGTTATGCTTCATTGTTATAAATTACATCTTTGTTACATTTCCCTGAGCAGTGCCATCTCTTGGCTGAGGACTGAACAGCCAACTGGCCAAAATTTCTACTTTGGAGTATTTCATATCAAAAGCACTTATGCATGAGACTGATCATAAATAACAGTTTCTGGAACTTTTATTTCAAAAATCTAATGGAAAAAAAGTTAATTTGTTAGGTCCTTGGTTTTTTTTCCTGCTAAAAGTACTTGAAAATTAACCAGCAGAAGAATTCCAGTTTCAGAAACCTGATACATTAAGGGTTAACAAATGATGCTATATGAGTTGATATTAAAATTTTAAAATGGACATTACTCTTTTATACAAGGACATTTTAATATTTTGTCACTATAAATTGCATTGTTAAAATTAACTTTTTGATCACAGGTTCTTTCAATGCTATTTACATCAACAGGTTACGATCAATATAGCATGTGACACAAGGTTCTTGGCATGAATCCCTAGTATATATGACCAGTGTTTTATCCAGGGTGGTGATGGGCTATACTCCCCTTGAAAACTTCAGTACCATCTATTTTCCAAGGTAGTTCCCAAAAATCAGACACTCAGGATGTCTCCCCCTGAAGCAGCTGCTTTGCCAGAAGTCTGACAGGAGCTTGTTAATACAATATGCCACAGAGATCTGTGAGGAAGGCAAGACCTCAGCTGAAATACAATACAAATACAGAAACATCTATATCTTACCCATACCTTAAACACAGATCCTTTTAATTTGTAGCCAATATTCACACTAAAATGATGGCTAACTCAAAATGTATTATTCTTCAACAATGTGTGGATTATTGCTGCTGCTGTTTGCTACACCACTAACATGCTGCAGGATACTGAAGCCTGGAGGGGAAAATTGACAGCTCCATATTTTAATGGAAGAGCAAACAAGTTTTTTTTAGTAAAATTTTAGATTTGCAAAATTAAGATTTGAATTACTTTCTTTAGTACACTAATCACCATTTGAGTCATATATTTATCACAACTGAAAGAAATGTCACCTGCCCAATTTGCCAAATTCTTTAGTTGATTTACTGTTTAATTTTATATAGGGCTGGATAGTCTTCTTTAATCCCAACTGAAATTTGATTTATGCTGCCCTATATTTTATCAACACACTGGAATAAGATTAACTTAACATCAATATACATTATATGATCAAAAGTATCTGGACACTTGCTCATTTACAATCCCACAGTAATAGGAAAGGATTTAATATTGCATTGGTCCAACCTTTGCTGCTATCACAGCCTCCACTCTGTGGGGAAGGCTTTCCACTAGATTTTGGTATGTTGCTGTGGGAATTGCCTACCATTCCACCACATGAGCATTAGTGAGGCCAGTCACTGATGTCAAGCAGTTCGGCCTAGCTCGCAGTTGGCATTCCAATTCATCCCCAAGGTGTTCCATGGGGTTGAGATCAGGGCTCTATGCAGGTCAGTAAAGTTCTTCCACACCCATCTCATTAAACCATTCCTGCATGTGCTTGTTTTGTGAACAGGGGCATTGTCATGTTGGTACAGGAAAGGGTCTTCACTGAACTGCTGCTATAAAGGGAGCACAGAATTGTTGAGAATGTCATTATAGGTTGTGGCATTCAGAGTCCTATTCACTGGAACTAGGGAGCCCAGCCTGAGGATGTCTCCCCCTGAAGCAGCTGCTTTGCCAGAAGTCTGACAGGAGCTTGTTAATACAATATGCCACAGAGATCTGTGAGGAAGGCAAGACCTCATGTAAAACAGTGCCAGAGCATGATGCCTCCTCCTCCAAACTTCACAGTTGGAACAACACAGTCAGGCAAGTAGTGTTCACTGGGCATTCTCCAAAACCAGACTTGTCCATCAAACTGACAGATGGTGAAGCATGATTCATCACTCCAGAGAACGCGGTTCCACGCTTTACACCACTCCAATTGACCTTGGTGTTGATTTTGTTGGTGTGAGGCTTGTGTGCGGTTGCTTGGCCATGGAAACCCATTTTGTGCAGCTCACAACGAACTGTTATAGTGCTGGTGTTGCTTCCAGAGACATTTTGGAACTCAGTGGTGAGTGTTGCAACTGAGAAAAGGTGATTTTATCATACCACCTGCTTCAGCACTCACAGGTCCCTCTCTGTCATTTTATGTGGCCTACCGGGTCGCAATTGCATTATTGTTGCTCCTAGGTGTTTCCACTTCACAATAACATTATAGCTAATTGGGACAGCTGCAGCAGGGCTGAAATGTCCAAAACTGACTTGTTGCTAAGGTGGCATTCTATGACTGTGCCACATTGAAAGT
The DNA here is from genome assembly GCA_038380435.1 of Ryuthela nishihirai. Taxonomy (NCBI): domain Eukaryota; kingdom Metazoa; phylum Arthropoda; class Arachnida; order Araneae; family Heptathelidae; genus Ryuthela; species Ryuthela nishihirai. The sequence goes on from JAWZYU010000012.1 coordinate 56,962,281, forward strand.
CACTGAGCTTTGCCATATGGTCTATTCTCCTGTCAATGCGTGTCTATGAGGTTTGCCAGGCCACGTGTCCTTTTATACCTGTTTGGGCCATGGCACATATGGCCAAATCCACTACTCAGAAGGGGTATCTGGATACTTTTGATCTGATATTATTATTCATGCACAAAACTTTCATTCCTACTACACTACAATATTTATCATTACTGATATAACATATGCAGGAATCATGAAGAAGAACATAATCTAACTTTCTGTTCCCATTGTTTAAGTCAATGGTTCTCAACCTTTTATGCTTCACATACCCCCTGGAAATGTGTGTATAACTGGCATACCCTTTGTATAGATAAACTATAGTTGTAGTATAACAATGGGAATAAAATAAAACATATATATATATAACATATATAGCAACTTTTGAGCTCTCACAACATATCCCCAAGAGGTATGCGTACCCCACGTTGAGAACCCCTAGTTTAAGTGATTATGTGCTTCATTGCAGAGCAAAAGGAATAAAGTCCCAGAACATTTTTCCTGACAGAGCTTGGGTAATAAGATGAATACAAATGGGGCTTTTCAAGGTTATGCTGGCTTTCTGTTAAGGGCTCACTAACTTCAAAGGTCTATTTCTGTGATATATTATACTAACAAGTTCCAGTCAACTATGTAATAAGTGCTGCTTGAGGAAAAATTTACTTCTTTTTCTATCTTGAAAATCAGTGTGTTAATTGTTAGGGTCCCTTGTAGATGCTATTAGTGGAAAAACTTTGAAATTACATCTTGTATTAATAGTGAATGTTGTCTTACTAAAAATCCAGACTGATGCAATTAAAAAATAAAATATTTATACATTATACTGGAATCCAAAAGATTAAAAATTCAAAAAGGAAAAAACTTACAACATATTTCCTTTTTACATCAGTTACAGTTTTTGCTGAAACAATTTCAAAAGTTACTCTTTGTGAGATTCTTCTTGGAGAACTTTCACTTGAAGCTCCACTAGATTTTGAAGATTGTGACCATGATCCTAAGCAAGTGAGCAATAAAACAATTACTATGATCAATAGCAAACACTAACAATTTCATAGAACAAATTTCAAAAAACTATATACTGGGCTATATTAATGTTTCTATGAATGGTATATAGGGTGTTTCAAAACTCTCTGTACAAATTTCAACGGGAGATAGGGAATACCAAGACAAACCTTTTTTGTCTATGAATGTAAGACTGCTGACATAACCCTTTGGTGCTAGAGGGTGCTGACAGAAATATCGGTGAAGCTGGCACATAAATGAATGGAAACAAGTGTGAACAACATGTTTATTTAAAGAAGGTGCTCAAAGTTATGACCAGCAACAGCACTGCATGCATGACAGTGTCGAAGCATTGATTACTGTACATGTTGAAAGATTCCTGGAATTTCGCGAACAGTTGCAGTGGCGACAGCGATTCTTGCAATGAGGTCTTCATCTGAGTCAATGGGAGTCTCATACATGAGGTTCTTCGTGTGCCCCCAGATGAAGAAATTGATATATGTTAAATTGGACGATATTGGTGGCCAGGCGACAGGTCCACCCCAGCCTATCCATTGGCCCCCAAAAGTGGTGTTCAGATAATCCTGCACATCACTGCTGAAGTGTGCTGGCACCCTGTCGTGTTGAAACCATATTTGTCTGTAAATAGCCAAGGGATCATCTTCCAGCAGTCCAGGCAATGTTTCTTTAAGAAATACCCGATAAATCTGCCCAATGAGTTGGGGAGGTGGCAGGTATGGCCCAATCAAAATGTCCTGGACAATACCTGCCCAAACAATGACTGAATCGTTGTTGATGACCATGCAACCATTATGGCATGTGAATTTTCATGCAGCCAAACATGAGAATTGTGCATATTACACACACCCTCATGTGTTAAAGAGGTCTCATCTGAGAAGAGCATGAGTTGGAAAATCAGGCTACACCAGTCTACCGCAGAAACCAGCACAGGAATTCCACACGAAGAGGGTAATCCTGAGGTTGCAATGTCTGGACTCTGACGATGAAATGGATGTAACTGCTGCTCGTGCAACTCTCTCCACATGAAGGCGTGGTGCACACCGAGGCTAAGTGCAACAGCTCGCCTGCTTGTGCCTGGATTGTCCTCAATTTGCCATAGGATCTCTTCTTCCATGTCAGAAGTGTGCATGGTTCTCTCCCGACCAGTGTCATGCATGTTTGCATGGACTGTTCCAGTTTCTTGCAGTTGCTGGTGCAAAAGCGCAAATGTTTGGCACATGTCTCTTTGGGAAGTGCTGTCAGTACAACCTCACAGCAGCTCTTCCATTTCCATTGGCAGCCCCATACGCCAGATGCATGTCAGCCATCTCAGCAGTCATGAAACACTCCGTATTACAAGTAATGTCTGATTTACGAAGGCTGATGGCAAACACAAGTCCATTCTCCCTTTCCACTACACTCCCCTAGCCAATTGCAGTGTTGCCAAACAGCACCCTCTAATACTGAAGGGTTACTAAGCAGACATACATTCATAGACAAAAAAGGTTTTTCTTGGTATTCCCTATCTCCCATTGAAATTTGTACAGAGAGTTTTAAAACACCCTGTATATAATATTAGGAAGAGATTCTACCATTTTTCATAATCATTAGTTAGCTCACATTTCATGTAAATTCAGAGAAAGACAGGTAGAACATCAGTAATTATTTTGCAGGAAAAAAACTTGATTAAAACATCCTGCATCTTCCTTTGAAATATGAATTGAGTGACTTAATCATTGAATTTGTTTTTACTTTTTAACTCAGTGTTACAACAAGTAGTTTTCCACAAGTGAGAAAAAGTATTTTCAAAATTACACCTTAAATGTTAGTGCCATAGTGAATGAAAATTCTCCTCATAACAAATACCCTTCCAGGGTCACCATTGAACAGATGTTGACAGAATCCGCAATGAGAGTTCATAGATGTCTTTTGTACAACACGTGAAACTTCATTTTTTTTAAAATAAAAAGATCTATTTAAAAACTTTTAATTCATGTATACTCTGAAAATGTATATTTTAGAGGTGTTAAAAAAGCATACCTTTTTTATGATCCAAAGTGACAAAATATTCAAAATATTCTTGGAATGCTTCCAGTTGCCATTCACATAGCTCAAATCACAGTGTTGCCACACTTACTCCTGTTGAACAAAGCTTTTCCCACAGCTATATTTGCAGTTTAGGTTATGGTTTGAATTGTTGCCAATCACATTTTCCTTGAAAGTTTGAAAAACTTGCAAAAATAAACCATATTTTTTTTTTGCACAGCAATTTGGAAACATTTATCAATCATGCACTTTTACTCTTAATTTTTATTTTAATATTCCAATACTTTATCACTTACTGAATATATTACAATGTAGAAAATTAATATTTTTTGTGTAATTGTAACCATCCGGTTCCCGTAGCAGGCAGTTCAAAGTGGTTTTAGTTACAGAATTGTTACTGCTAGTTGCTCATTGATAATCATAGGGTAATTGCTTATGGTTTTATATTTTGAAATTTGTGATATGTAAATATGAATTGCTAAATTTTATACATATTTTAAAAAATGGAAATGGCTGCATCATCTTTGGAAGTCATTGATGAAGAACTGAGAAAAGTACATTCTGATAATAGCGAATCTTTTAAAAAATATTTTGCAGAATCGGACTATGAGTTTGAAGGCTATCCCAATGTTGAATCCCCAAAATTCAACACCAAAGGAAAAAATATCATAATGTTTAGTAAAAATGGCAGCCAAGAAGTGTTCCTCCATTTCATAAACACAATAGAAAATCCCATTAATGTGTGAGCAATAAAAGTCATCTTGTATAATGCTGGCCTGTGTTTTAAATTATACAACACGGAAAAGAATCATTAAAAGAAATAAAAATCATGTTTCAGGTAAATATTATAGTATTTCAGAAGAAATTTCCTTTCAATCAATATATAATTTAACTGCTTTTATTCATCAGGTTTTCCAAAATTAAGCCTTAATTGCATAGTCTGATCTATTTTTTTTTCACTTTATCACTATAAGTCTTATTAAAATTAATGCTTTAAAATTTACTCAAATTTTTTATATTCATAAAATTCAGTTAATTAGTTATTTTCTTTTAATTCTAAAGTTGACTTGTTAATATGACTCATTACAGTTGGCAAAAAGTCTGGACCTTTCTCATAGTATGATACAGAGAAAAAAAAATCTGACATGGGAGTAATTATCTTGCTTCAAGTAAATATTATTTTTTGCTATTCAGAAATAGCCTTTCTATTCATGTGCATTATAATTATTTCTGTCCTTTAGTATTCTTTAACTAAATTTTTATTTGCATTGCCAGATGCATTTTTTTCACTACATGACTTTTAAAAAAGCCCTATTAAAATAAAACTAGTAATTTTTGTAAAATATTTTATTTTCAGAAAACCCATAATTAAATGCTGATTGATTTGGCATATAACATGCCATAATTCCTTTCATTAGTTATTTGGCAAAAGAATTCTACAATTAATTTTTTTGGCTGATCATTAATAAATAAAATAAATACACCCTCAAGCAGCTGCTTGCCACAGAGGTCTGACAGAAGCCTGCCAGTTTATATGCCACAGTAGAAGATCTGAGAGGATGGCAGGACCTCAGCAGAAAAACACGAACATCCATGCCTTAATCCGGGGCTCGAACCCAGGTCCCGTAGATCAACAGCCAAGTGCGCTAACCACTCGGCCACAGCGAAAAAAAATAGCTGGACCTCTGGATGTAAATCAGTTTTTCAGACAGGACTCGGGAAGGATTAATGCAGTGGTGGTCGAGTGGTTAGCGTGCTTGGCTACTGATCTAAGGGACCTGGGTAAGGCATGGATGTTCGTGTTGTTTTTCTGCAGAGGTCCTGCCAACTTCACAGACCTTCTACTATGGCATATAAACTGACAGGCTCCTGTCAGACCTCTGTGGCAAACAGCTGCTTGAGGGGGTATTTTATTTATCTCAAACTTTCCTATACCACGAACCACTAGGTGTAGACTGTCAACCTAACACGGACTCACCTACCTCGGCACCTCTTCCACTCAAGTACCCAAATGTAGGAATACTGATTAAACAACTCATTAAAATGTATTATCATCATAAAAACTTGATATTAAAGTTATTTCATTGTGAAAAAGTTAAAAATAAATTAATAAAAAAGTGCTGGTTTTTTATTATATTTCAAAACACAAAAGAGCATGGCAAATCACTGAACACAACATTAAACAGAAAAGCACAAACTGCATTATCAAGATTTAGAACTAGGCATCTTAAATCAATGAAAATACCTGATGGCACAAAAGTCTGTACAAAATGTAATGCAAAAGAATCGACACCAAAAATGTAATGCAAAAGAATTGACACCAAACCACAACTATCAATACATAGGTGTCAATAAGAAAATAATTCAAGATGATGAACAAAAATTAATAAGTGAATTAAAAAAATATAACCTCATGAAACTCTTTAGATCAAGGGATAAGAAACAATAACAGCATAATTATTTTTAGAATTAAAATAGTATTAGCACATTTCAAGAAAGAAAATAAATGAATAATTTTTTTATTCTCCATTTCAATGTGGAGAAGGGTGTTGCTTGCAATCTTTGACCAGTTTGCTTACATCAGGAGCAATGGAAGATAGTTTCAGTCTTAAGTCAGACTCAACATTAAGCCTATTCCTTTTCACACTTTTTAGTCCAACCAGGGCAGAAAATCCTATTTCACAATTGTACATTGTGGGAAACGGTAGCAGGTGCTTGATAACACTGTTGGCGAGTTCAAGGTACTCTGATTTCACATGGATAAAGAAGGTTGTGAGGGATTTCTCACTAGACGTGATTTTTAGTGCTCCATCAGATGCCAATTCAATAAGCTATTCACACAGGAGATGAAAGGCCGAAGGACTCAATCACAGATGTAGCACTGAAAGGATTCCTAATCCATTCCTTACTTTCATCAGGCTCTGGAAAATATTTTTTTATGCTATCTTGCAGAATTGTTATATGGTTCTGAAATAATTGAACTAATTCATCATTGATTAGTTCTCCTGAAGACTGCAAAAACTCACCAAGTGCAGAAAATGAATCATACTCCCCATGACCAAGCCATTTACTCCAAAGTTCACATTTCTGTATAAATAAATGCTTTTATTTTATCTTGCACTCTAAAAATGGTTACATCGCACCCCTGAAGTGCAGATTTAGGCTGTTCAGGATGCTGAAAATATCACTGAGATATAGCCACTTGAAATCATGGAAAAGAGATTTATTTATTTCATTAGTGTCATGAAGGAAGATCTTGATTTCATCCCTTAGCTCGAAAACTCTTGAAAGCACTTCCCCCCTTGACGACCACTGTACTTCGGTGTGGAAAACTAAATTTTTGTGCACACTTCCCATTTCTTCACACAATACACTAAAAAGGCGAGAGTTCATTGACCGTGATTTAATTAAATTAACCACTTTAACTACTTGTTTCAATACAAGATCCAGTTCAGAAGGCATTCCTTTTACTGCTAACTGTTCTCTGTGGATAAAGCAGTGAGTTGAACTGAATTCAGGCACAAACTCTTTTACCTTTACTGTAAAACCCTTTCTTTTTCCCACACAAAGCTGGCGCACCATCAGTACTCTGACTCCGACACATTTTTTCCAATCCAAATTGTGTGTTATGAAATAATCATTAACCATACCAAAAATATCATCCCTAGTACTGTGAGTTTTTAACAATAAACAAAATAAAAAGTCATCATGAACTTCATTTTCATAAATGTATTTTACATATGCTAAAAGTTGACACAAGTTTTCTACGTCCATGCTTTTGTCCAATTGTAAAGCAAAATAACTACTACCACGCAAACGTATGATTAATTACTCATCCACATTAGATGCCAAAGATGTTATGCGACACTGAATTGTATCATTCGACAAAGGAATCTTGTCTAGCTCGCCCTGCCTTTTCCCCAAGCATAATATTCGCCATCAATTTATCCGCTGGCTTTACAAGTGTTTCAGGGTCGGTACGCCTTGAAAAGTTTTTGCCACAAGCCACTTGGAATGATGCCTCTGTAGTTTTACTCTCTTCCCCACCCATAGCAACAGAAGTCATTGATTTCTCTGATGACAGAATCACTTTACGTTTGTTCTGAAAATATTGAACAGGTTTAGGGGCCAAATCTGCATATTTTATTTGAAAATGCTGTGAAAGTTTTGAAGGTTTCATCGTGTCGTTAGACAAAGTGTCATAAGCACACAACACAAAGAGGGTTAGGTGCAAGTTGGTCACTGTTCCAATAAAATCCCATTTTCAGGTAATCTTCATATTTCCTGTTTACACATTTCTTTTGTTTTTTGGCGATAACAGAGCAACTGGCTTGAAAATGATCATCAATGATTTTAGTTTTAGCAGGCCCATGTGGAGTCGTATCGAATTCACTTATATTACGTTTCAATGAACCACTGTTAAGCCACCTATCCATTCTGAATATAAATTACAAATAACACAATAATAATGTCAATGGTATACAATATTTAGGTACCCCCCCCCCCACAAAACACATAAGAATAACTAACTGCCGAATGCAAAGGGCTACTCACTACTGATCATGATTGCTTTTGCAGCTGTAGGCTTCTTAATGTATGTTTATTGTACTGCACATCTTTCAGTGCATTTGACCTTGATGGTCTGAGCCACATGGTGGTGGAGTAGGTACACTCCCATCTTAGTGCGACAGACCACTTACACGCTGCTTATCTTAAAGTTGCATTATTTGCATATTACAAATGCAGATTTTTATAGAAAATTTTGCAGACCACCTAGGACCTAGCCATGGACCACCAGTGGTCTGCAGACAACAATTTGAGAACCACTGGGTTAATGTATTTTTAAATGTTAATCAGAGCAAAATTTTATTCATTATTTTAAATTTATTAAAAATTATTTTTATTTATTAATTTAAATTTATTAATTTAAAAACACAAAAATAATATAATATACAACTTATAAAATTAAAATATGCTTCCTTTTTTATCTTACTGGAGAATAGCTATTTTTAGATATTTTTAAGAAAAAAATGAGCTAATCTTTTCACTTTGTTATTTATTTCTCTATAGAGATAAATTAAAAATTCTTTTTGGTTGGATAAGTATTGATAAATATTAGGATTTGCATTTTCTGAATATCCCAATGGTGGAAAATGTTGAAAACAACAAAATTTTAAATAAATATTTCAACTAATGAATTTATGCTAATAATTTTGGTCAAGAAGTTTGCAAATAACTTAGTTCTCTATTGTTGAGCAATAAAATTTTGAAGTTGATCCTTCAAATTATTTGCATATTAAAAAGTTTTTAGGAGCAAACAGAAGATCCTCCTAGATCCAACCTGCTTATAGACTAGTATAATGGTTAAAGATTGATAACTTCTCCCATGGTTCACAAGGTTTTTTTTTACAGACTTAATCATTTTCTGAGATAGTTTGAAAACCATTTTTATTTTTTTTAATATAAACTTATTGCAAAATATATACAGGTTTCAATATTTCCCCCATAAAGTAATGTGGCAGGGGGGAAACTTAATTGATTATTGAAAAAATATCTACTTCTGAATTAATGAAATGTTTCTTATAAATATCTGGCCATAATAACATTAAATTGCTAGAATTTTTCTGTAATATTTTGTGAATACAAGACACCAGGGATATACCAACTCAAAAAAATAAGCCCAAAAGTATGCATAATCTCATTGGGGAAACAATTTTAATCTGAACTTATCACTTAAAGAATTTTCTCTCTCAACATATAAAAATCAAATTGGAGGTAACTATTTTAACAAGATGTTATCTCTGAAGAACAAATTTGGGTTCTGTATTTAAAATACCCCCCCACTTTCCCAAAGTAAATATTTGTATTGAAGACAACTATTTTGACTATAACATATTGCTAAACAACAGACCTTCATTTGATACTTTAAAAAACTAAAAACAAAATCAAAGAATAAGTAACACAAAAAAAAATCATTTACCCGAAAATGCATAAATATCCAGTTTTTCAGTTGGTAGGGGGAGGGGTTCTACATAGTCTGCATTACTAAAAACATTTTTAATATGCAGCATTTGTAAAATTCCTGCTTAAAATCCATGGGATTAACCCTTAAATACCCATAATGGAACATTCTGAAATGGACTCATCCAAATAGTGTTATTTCTTTGTCTTTAATACCCTCTACCCTTTTCTGAAATTTCCTGGGTGTTAAAGTCCCCTAACATGGCAGTTTAAAAAAATCTCACAAATATTCAATTTAGACTATACCCTAGCCTCTTTATAAACCTAGAAAAATATCGAAATGTGGCATTCACATGCCACCACAAATCTCAACAGCAAGAAGATATTTTCTATTCAGTTCTGTAAAAATTTCTAACTGTTGTGTCATACTTTATGTTTCCACTTATGTTTATTCAGTAGAGCCATGTTGTACTGTGAACTGCACCATGGCAATAATTATACAAACTTGGTTATAATGAGCACCAAGTGACCGACAAAATTCTTTTGTTATAACCATTACTCACTATATAAGTGATGACTTAAATCTGCCACATATATTTTTTAATTCTCAATGCCTTGATAAAAAGATAGATTCGAAAAACAAAAGAAATATTAGAAAAGAGAAAAAATAATCTAATTTTTAACATAATTACATACCTACATATTATTTATATTTATATGTTTGTATGAACTACAATATACTTAATATTAAACATAATTTATTTGTCTGTAATTAAAAACAATACTAATTAATAATAAACACGATTTCAATTAGTCTTTATATTTAGGAATCTTAAAATTTATGTTTGTTTTAAAGATTTCACTTTAATATTTCTTCAATTTCTCCTTAAAACACTCAACACATTAAAAGTCTTGGGGATGGTCCCTAAGGACAAAGTCAAGTCATAAACCAGTCCGTAATCCAATGCGGGTGGTAAAAAGCTAAGCCACCCATTTCATTTTTGTCTATTCTAAGAATTGGGCACTATTTCTGACTACCCAAGCAATTAAGAATATTTGCATGTTTCAGTAGTTACCAATATTTGTACAGTATAGTTGTGAAGTACACTTGTTATAAAATAGAGCAATTGTGTAAATTAAAATCATTATGTCTTTTTGCTCATTACAGCCATGATCTCGTTACAACCATGTTCGACTGCATATGCAAAGTATGCTGTGAAGCATTTGCTGGAATAGCTGCATTCCTTATAATAATATGCAATTTCTGTTAAGTGTGTAATTGAGTTCAGTTATTAGAGAAATTATCAATTGACTATAAGTCAAAATGTATTTTACCAAATTATCAGTTTTTCATTGAATGGCAATTTGATTGCACTATCACAGTAAACAATTTGTAGGTTATATTCTAATGGTTCCAATTATGTGAAAGGTTTAAATATTTTACCCCAGAAGGGCAAGCTTTAAGGGTTATAGTGTTCCTAATTTATTTATTATGCAAATGATACAACAATTGTGTATTGCATGCACTTTAACATCTGTCTATGCAGTTTTTATAAGTCTATGAACCAATGCACGTAACTTATTGGCTAGCTACAAAAGCACTTCAGCCCTTTGCTACATCATTGAATAAATTGTGATATGACTTTGAGGAGGCATTCATCTGGAAGAAGTGAGCAAAGTAAGCCAACAACCGGGGTCCAAAGCCAGGGCTGTAACAATGGTGAGGTGAGTGAGGCACTACTCTCAGGTGCAAAAAAAGACAAGTTTCATAATTTTTATTATATCAAAAGATAATAAAATGAAAAAGGGAGATAGATTATGACATACCATATAGTACTTACAATTTGAAATAATTTTTTTTTTTTTTTTTTTTTTTTTGGGGGGGGGGGGGGGCACTATATTCTATTCTTGCTTAAGGTGCATAAAGAGCTGGTTACAACTCTGGTCCAAGCCTTTGGTAATTAAACTTTTATGGCAATTAAAATTACCGATAAATTTCAACTTTTATATATTGAAAAACTTTGTGGTCAGTGTATTGTTCACAGTCTTCAGCCAACAGATGGTACTGTTTAAGAAATGTATGATGTTGAAGTGTAAAGTATGACATAGAAATGTAACCGTTGGTGGCCTATGGTTTTCTCGAAATTTAGTTAAAATATGGTAAATAATAAGTTACTTAAGATATTTAGGAATTGAAATTATTTAATATTTGGAGGATTGTTGTTGAATTTTAGTCAACTGTTTTGTAATACTATGGCTGTGTCCTTTGGAAGTGGGAGTTCAGTAGCTTTTTGTGGCTATGTGTATGGGGGGGATGTTTTTGATTTGATTGACTTCGCTGATTATTTGTCGAGCTAACATGACTTTGCTTTACCTACCCAAAGATATCAATCATAATCTTCATAAGTTATTTGGAGTAATGGGCATCTGAAGGGGAAGGTAGGAGTGGTTAGAACCAGTTAGAATTATTTTAAATTTTTTTTTGGGTGGACCTTCTACTATGGCATATAAACTGACAGGCTCCTGTTGGACCTCTGTGGCAAGCAGCTGCTTGAGGGGGTATTATTATTTTTTTTTTAGTATGATATAGATATATTTTGTTGTAAGTATGGAAGAAAATGGCAAAATTTAGATTGTGGGGAAATTAATGGTAAAAATGAGAAAGTTTTTATGGGGTGTTAGGGTTTTAAAAGAATAGTTTTTGGTAAAACATGTACAGTGAGTTTTCAGAGGATTCTAATGTAGTAGGGGGGTGGAGTATGTTGGGTTTTTGTGTGTGGGACTGAACATGGCAGTAGTAATGAACACATGTATTTCATTATAGTAGTTTGAGATGAATTGAGTGATTATTAGTAGTTACATACAGTAATTATTAGGGTTAAAGATATATTTAGTTAATTTTATAAACAGATGTAAATATAAAAAATAAAAATAAATACCCACTCAAGCAGCTGCTTGCCACAGAGGTCTGACAGGAGCCTGTGGTTTATATGCCAGAGTAGAAGGTCTGAGAGGCTGGCATGACCTCAGCAGAAAAACGACACATACATCCATGTCTTACCCGGGGCTGGAAACCAGATCCCTTAGATCAGTAGCCAAGTGCGCTAACCACTCGGCCATGTTGGACTAGTCACATGTTATCGAGACAAACAATCGGCTCACAGACACTGTGGTTTTAACCTAAACTTCACTATAATGATCTACGACCATCAATTACCACATTTTATTTTATACATTACATATGTTTTGGCATATAGAGTCAAAAGTATAATTCACTTTAAAGTACCTTTAATAAGTATTTTAGAATGAAAATTTTTGAATATATGGAGGGAGCAAATGCCTTCTCTTAACTTCAATGCAAGTGTATATTATTACTATTAGCAACTTGTTAATTACTAAATGCTGTTTATGTTACTTTTTAAAAAAAAAACAACTCATTATTAGACCAGTCAAAAACTCTGGTAGGTCCTATAATCTCTAACGAAAGGAATACACGTATTCCTTCGTATTATATAATTATTAAATGAATTACTCACGGATTGTGTCTGATGTTCCAGTTCCTAGCCGAGGTAGTGTATCTGTACTACCAGCATCAGCAAAAGTCAAACGACCACCAACCATGTCTGGCATGCCAGGGTCATCGAAATCTTCGTCAAGAGACGTTGAAGTCTTTTCTTCATCATCTGATGCTAACAGTCGACCAAGCATCGTAGCTAATATTCAGTCCTCAAAAATATTAATGAAAAGCTTTAACACGTTAATATTTCGTTGCTTTTACTTAATGAATAATTTATTTTCAGTCGTCTGTGAACAGTACTTTTATTTTCAGTGTTAAATTTAAAATCAAATACAGTTACCTTACTTATAAAAAGAGATTTCGATTTATACTTTTTGAGCACATTTTTCACATAAAATTAAACTTAAACGCTTCTCCTAACAACACGAAATAATAGTACCCACTCTTTCGCTGAAACGTTAGTTAACGCCGCTTGTTGACTTCCTTCTTCTCGAAACAAAAATTTGGCAGTTAAATTTCATTTATTTTGAATTCTCTGCCAACATTCTAATAGGCATTTACTGACTTCATCGTAAATAACATTGCCTTCGATTCCAAAACCTAAACGCGAACAAAGTTTCGCTTCAGAACTCCATGATGAGGCTTCTTGTGGCCACCACCAATTTGATTTCATTTGAGCCAACTTATGACATTCCAAAATAATGTGTTCAACAGAGTCTGCAACCTGGTGCCTACGTAATGGGAATGCCCGCTGAATTCCGCGAATCTCCGTGTTAGCAAGCGCACATAAGAAGCTTCAGAACTTGCCATTTGAGGAGAGCACCGTTCCGCGGTAAGCTAACCTATGCTAACGGTATGTATATAGCGATCTGGTTGAAGTCATATGGTAAAATCAGACAGATGGTTAATCAAATACAATAAACTAGAATCTTTCTCAGAGATACAACCGGAATAATCATTTAAACTTTCCATAACGAAAATTATGTTTAAAAATAATCGTGTTACAATTGAAAATTACTATCCATTCAAATCCAAAATTTTCAAGTGTTTATCCAATAATATTATTTAACGGTAATTCTTTAAAGAACAAAATTAAAAATTTTTCCAAAGCAATTCTTTATCTAATTTAATAATTTTAATTACTATTGCAATAGAGCTTAATGTTAAGGTAAATTCATAAGCAATAGATTTAGGCAAGATTATTTTGTTATTAATACTCGGTTTTTTAATTAAACAAGAAATGAAAAATTTGCTTAAAAATTTAAGTTTAAAATAATAGTTTTTTAAATGCAATAGGCGCAAAATTTATGTTGCAGTGCATAATTGCCTCTTTATATGTTAATCTTTTTATTTCAATTACTTCTCCCGACCTACAGGGCTCCTCCTGTTTATTTGCTTGTTTTAAAATAATGTAATTTTTTTATCATGTCGATTAACGATTTTATGTAGAGTAGTCAATTTTCATTATTTTTCAGTTTATAAAGATAAAAGGGACTCCATTTAAAATATAGCTCTAAGACTATAATTTAGAACTTTGTTCCAGGGCACCCACTTGGAACTTGGCTCTAGGTCTCCCAATTGCTTAATGCTCCCTGGTTCATACACATATTTGTGCAGTTCAGAAAGCTCACAAAATGTTATAAACTTCAACATTCTATTAGTCATATAGAAGACTGGTTTCAGAAGAGATGGGGGGAGGGGGGACAAGATTGTCTATGTTCGAAGGAAATGAGCGACATTTTTACTACTATACCCAGCACTATTTCTTAATGCAACACAATATTTGAATTAGTGAATAATTTTAAATTGGTTGTAACAATATTATACTCAAAGAAAGCTATAGCATTATCTTTCCATGTTATTTCAATGGGAATCTAACTATGAAGCTCTGTAACTGGGGAACCAAACTTTCAGACTCTGCGATCGACTATTAAGATAGAAAATCATTCGCGACCGACCATAATACATACATAATAATGATTTAACACTGCTGGACCAGCTAAGCATAAAATAGAAATTTAGCATCAAACATATTAATGTGACATTGTTACATTAATTAAAACCTTTTCCACCTAAAATTGGCAGCTACGCGATCGACCAAACAAGTCCATCGCGATCGACTGTTTGGTCATCTATGCTCTATAACATCTAAAATATATATTTAATAGAGAAATGTAATGAAGATATAGTTCAGTAATTGTAGACCCGTAAGGGTAGATTCTTTTCGAGCCGCTCGTATGTGCAGAAGGGTACTCATCTCTACTTTGTCAGGATTATGCTATCTAGGTGGCCGATAAACACAAACTCAGATTTTACATATACACATTTGATGCATTTAATGAAACACTGTGACTGAAATTAAAGATAATCGAATTTATTTAAATCTCGAATTATCATCAATATTCGTTCAGTATTTAAAGAGTTATGGAGCTGGAAAATTTAATAATATATTATCTAGTTTGATAAAAATCATTCATAATTATCTAACATCGAAATAATAATTATGCAACTTTTAAAATTTATATTTTTTAAATGATTTGAAAAATATATTTATTATTTAAATTTTAATTAATATCTGAAATGAATTCTTGTGACCCATTACTCTTGTGAAATATTCTAGCTTTCATAATTCCTTAAATACTTGACGAATGCTGTTGAAAATCGAGATTTAAATAGATAAGATTATGATCTTGAATTTATTTTCAGTTACATTTTTTCCTTAAATGAATATGTTAGAAGTTACAGAGCTTGCAAAGTAAGATTCCCATTCACATAACACAGAAATTCTCTAATATTTTGCTAGGGCAGTGTAACTCAGTTCCGTATATTGTAAAGGTTTCTGCGATTCCAAAATATTATTTATTCAAAAGTGATCTCAGAATTTTTTTCTAATTACTCATATTATCGTTTTGTTGCCGGCATATTGATGCAGCCACCTGTCTTGCAGATCCAGTTTGGAAGAGATTCGATTGAAACTGAGTTTCTTCTGCAAAACATCACAATGCTGCATCATCGTTCAGACTTCTAGTTAAAGATAGCAGAAAGTAGACAGAAGAGTAAATAATCGCATACGAACAAATCCGCATCAGAATCCAATTTTGAAGCGAGCGGTAAACAGCCTACTAACCTACACAACTACGAAGCAAGTAGCAAGAAAAGCAGCGGATCGCCAGCGCCAAGCGAACGAAAATGTAACTAGCGCTGCTGTCGCTTCACGTCTTGAAATTGGCAGGCATTCCCATTACGTAGGCACCGCTGCAACCAAACCATATACACCAGAACTATCCGAGATCTGAAGGAATTTAGGAAAACGCAGGTTTGTTCCTAATGCTCTGGCTCTGGCTTTACACAGAAAGGAGCTGCCTGGGGTATTATCAAAATAGGTAACGTTCGCGAATTTTTCCTTTCTACTATTTGTTCCACCAAGGATCGATTTCTTTCCAATCTGACTTTTCCTGATTTCTTGAGATCTTCTTTTTATTCATTTCCTACCAGCTCTTTCCCAACCAGAAATCAAAAAGGAATCCAAACATATTAGGTGCCGCGTTGTACTTATGATTAAGAGATAATGTTCTCTTAAACCATTTGGTGTTCGTAACCCTCAATGCCATATACCTTTCAAATTCAAAGACCTTCTTGACCAGCATTTCTCCTTCTAAGTTAGACAACCTCCTATAAAACGTCAGTTTACTCTCTGCTTCACGGTGTACAAAAGTGCTCTAGCCAATCTCCCCTTGGATAACAAAATTTGGTACCATGTAGCTTGAATTTATGGCAAATCGACCAAATAAAGCTGTCTCAAAAGAGTTGCTAAGCTCCGGGATTAGTACTAATACTGCATTAACATATGTCAAGTTTGGTACTACAACACTTTTCCAAACTATTCTTGAGACGTCAAAACGATTGTAGGAGAAAATTGCCTTATTTTTAATAAATCTGCAAAATCTCTGCAGTTTTATTTTAAGGATCTGCTCCTGTCGATAAAGAAAATCTTTCTCTGTGTTAAATTCCACTCCAAGGTACTGTATTTGATTTCTGACATCAGATTAACTGTATTTTGGACCAAACTGAAAACTCCCAAAAATCTCTGTACAATTGAAGGCTCACATGGCCCTTTAATGAGGACTAAATCTCATGTAGGATTCAACTCCAAACTGATATATCTCTTCAAAGATGAACTGTAAATGAACTCTAGATTCTTCAAAGATTATAATATCATCTGCAAAGAAAACAGCAGGAACACAAAATGTGGAACCAGGATTCAAAATATCTGCGAATATTAGTCCAAGATTAGTTTGAAGAAGCTGGTTTTCTAAAGGTCGAAGATAAATCAGGAACAGAAGAGGAGAAAGAGGACAATCTTGTTTAACACCACGATTACTCATTACTTTATCCGATGGAATTTTATTAAATTCATAAACATATGAATATTTATTTGGGGCATACATCTTCTTGAGGAGCCGAATAAAATCATTTGGAGTTCCCAATATTCTCATCCTTTTCCATGAAGTTGCTCTGTCAGTTGAATCATATTCCATTTCAATGTTAAGACCAGCAACAAATAATTGTTTACAAGAATCGTTATAGTATTGGATAATTTCCGTCAGCTTAAACTAATAGTCTTCCACTCCACTCATCCATATTGCAGCTCACCTAATTTTTTATTTTTCTCCAGCCATCTCTCTAGTCTATCTTTTAAAATTGACATAAACACCTTATAAATCCAACTGGAGAGTGCAATGGCCGATAGCTACTGATATCATCCTTGAACTTGAATTTTCTTATGAATATCAGCTTGATTTTAATATCAAACAAGTCATGAGGTATCTCTTGCTTTTCCAAAATTTCATTAAATATGTCTTTCAGAGACATTTTACGTTTGTCGCCCAAGCATTTGATCCTTTCGTTCGAAATCTTGTCAATTCCAGCAACTTTCCCTTTTCTCAGTCTCTTAGTTGCTCCAGAAATATTGCCATTCTAAAATTATTTTATTCTCTTATTAATTTCATTTTAACCATTGAAGATGTTCACTCTCAATGTTTTTTATTTAGTTAGTTATGAATATGAGTGGCATCAGGCCAGTCCCAAATAGGGCCAGATACAGGTGCGGGCGATCGTTTTGTAAATACTATAAGTAAACACAAATATTTCTTTTATTTTTATACAGAAATAAAATAAAATTTCAAATTAAGTTGCCTATTTATTTTTGCTTAGCTTATTTTTTTCTCATGTTATACATTTAAACTTCAATGTGACCCTCGTTCATTGGGACTTTGTGACCCCAAAGTTGCAAACAGAAATATGTATCTCAAAAATGTATGTGGATATTGAGCATGGTGTGAATATGATGTCGACACTTCTTGAAGATGGTAGAGGTGTAAGGTTTAACGTTATGCTTCTGGAATATGGTGCTCAGCAGTCCAGGCGCTAATAGAAGATTTTTTCGAAGAGAGTTGAACCTGATTGAACCTAACATTTATGCAATGGCCTTGAAAAAGATATTAACATACGACACACAGAGGTGTAGTCAAAAGATTAATGTTGATGGAGAGAGAGGTGCTCCTTTGTTTTTTATACAAGGTGTCCGACATATAATGGTGGGGTTTCGGGAAGTAGTGTCTCCAATTATACAAAAGGCATCACATTGATTGTTGTACCTGTGTATTCCCACACTCAAACAATTTCATTGGCGGTCACTAATCAAGATGGGGCACTGCTGCATTTCTCAAGAGATGTTACAGAAGTTCTTAGTACAACATTTCCTGACATGGATTGGCAGGATGGTCCAATTCTATGGTCACTGGCTGCCCTGATTTTACACCCTTGATTTTTTTCCTGTGGGACTTTGTAAAGAATCATGTTTACATGGACAAAATTTAATACCTGAATTATTTGAAAGCCAGAGTAATAAAAGCAACTGAGCAAATGAAAAGAGATATGGTGCAGCGTGTATGGCAAGAAGTGGAATATTGATTGAACATGTGCAGGGTTATGAATGGTGAACATGTGGAAATTCGCTAATTATATTGGCACACTATCAAGTAAAATATTGCTTTCTTGAATATGCATATTATAGTCCTTCATATTGGTTCTCAAAATCCCATCATTACTTTTTCGGACACTCTGTATATATATATATTTATTCGAAATAGTTTTTGTAGGAAAAATTTGTTCTTTAATTTTAATCACAGAAGGTGGTTTGTCTTGTTGAAAACAATATTATCTGTGCAGGTGGCTCAAAAAGCAAAAATATCACAAATTCGCTGATAATTTCATTGCTTGCTAATTACTCACTTGCTTCATGTATATCCTTTTGCGGTTGCAGATTAAAAGAGGTAAGCCATTTTCCAATATCTACACTCTTACAAACTGATGTACTACAGGAGATTATATAAGTGGCATCTTAGTAACCTATCAAAATCCATATAATATAGACGAAATAGCAAATGAAGCCTACTATATAATTTACTAAAGAAAAAGAAAAGAAAAGTTACCAATTTTATGCCAACACTTACATAGTAAAAAGAATAAGATTAATGTTATGGTATATCATAAACCAACAGTGCTAATGACCTTTATTCCAACAGATTCCCGACACCCCACTTTACAAAAGAAGGAGCAATACGTACAGCTTTTTTGCAAAATAACAAATATACCACCACTAAAATTGGACACAGGCATGAATAAAATCATATTCACCTGCCATCAAGCCCCAACGACTTAGAATGTTGCCTGCCTCTCGATTTACACCATAGCTGTTTTAAACGGTCAAAAACAAATGCAACAGTTTCGATTTACATGGTGATAAATTCGTTTTGCACAGTCAAGACCATGAACCAGTTTCGTTTTACATGATTTTAGACTCGATTTCATACTTTATGTATTAAGACTTTTTTTTATATATTTAGATATAATACATATTATGAAGTAGCAATGGTATAACGTTGAGGGAAATTATTAGACAAAATAAAAATCAACTAAATGATTTTAATTAATATCATTTTTTTTAAGAATAAATAGATGATACTAAATTTCTATATTAATAAAATTGTCATCTGCAACAAGTAATATTTATATTTGTTGGCGAAAATTATGTGCTTGCCATTGTAATGAAATTTATCTCGATATATATAATGAAATGAAGTTTGTTTTGAATTGGTAACTAGATCTGACTATTACAGACTGAATTTTTCAGAGTAGTAAAAATCGTGTTTCTTATTTTTAGTAACAAGTTTAACGATGTAGTCTAGAATTATATTGCCTAAATGCAGCTGATTAGTAATTACACTGCTTCATAAAATATCATATAAATACTAATTTCTAATTTATATACCCGGTTCATAAATATCCTTTCAAATTTCGTCTTTAAATTCGATAGTGAACGTCTATATTAAATCTGAGTATTTTTCATGAGTAAAAAAAAAATGTATGAGAAATTGGTCTAAGCTTATCTGAATTACTATAAATATGGTACAAACTAAATGCGTATAAAAATAGCATAAGTATATAGAACAGGGAAATTCACAGCCCTCAGCTGATTTCATCAAGTATTTTAACCACTATTAAGCTGTCCTATATCCACTGGGTAAAATGGGGGTGTAGAGGAAAATTGTCTTGGGCGTAGCCCCAAGACAATATTCCTCTACATTTCATTTCCCTTTTTTAAAATTTTAAATCTTCAAAAGCTCGAAATTGAAAAATGATGAAACTATTATACTGGGCCACACACAAAAAGGCTTTGAATTGAAAATAGCCAATCTTTACTAATTTCGATGTGCTGAACACGAAAATGAAAATAAAATTTGCCGATTGGCTCTTGTTTAGGAGAGACCAAGATGGTCATTTGTAAACGATTCAGTCTGCATTGAGTACATAGGTAGCCATTTTGCAACGCTGTATTTTAAACCCCAGATTGCAATATATTTCATTGTATTGAATCAGCCTGCCATACACACAACCCCTGGAGGTATTGCATCATTGTTTGATGCAATGTAGTTGAGTCATCACATTGCGGCTTTACGATAACAGACAAAAGATGATGCAATCGTTAGTTGTAAGCAATGCCTCATAGGGTGAACAAGTCCTTTGAGCGACTCCCATTTACCCTTGAGTCATAAGCACAACACAAGTGATACTTGCAGTTTTAATCCAGCGGTAGTGATGCCTCGTAACTGTGTTAATAGTGCAGATACATTTCGTTACATTTGAGGGGAAGTGACGTTTGCAAGCCAGAAAAGAGACATCACTCCAATAGTGAAAGTGGGATCGGGGACCAGGACAAGGCCTGAGCCCCACATATATGCTGCAGTACATGTGCAAGAAATCTTCCGAAGTGGCTGAAAGGCAAAAAATGGGAGATGCCATTTGGTGTTCCTATGGTTTGGAGAGAGCCAAGCAATCATGCAATTGACTGCTACTTCTACATGGTTCCACCTGTTTCTGGAGGCATTACAAGGAAAAAGAAGTGGACAATAGTGTATCCAAATATACAATCTGCTCTCTGACCAGTGCTGCACAGCAAAGGCCTTCCCGTTCCCGAACTTCCAAAAGAATTTTCCATCGATTTAGACGATGAGGAGAGAGACGAACCGACATCGGGTTCTTCGCAGCCTTTCGGTGTCTAATAATGATCAATGCATTTTCCACTGTGACTCATCTGCGCCGTACATACTCACCAAAGAAGAAATGAACGATCTTGTTTGTGATCTGGAGCTGTCCTAGGACAAAACAGAGTTACTTGGCTCAAGACTTAAATAATGGAATATTCTCAAGGAAAATGTCCGAGTGACTTCGTTTTGTACTTGTCATGAGCAGTTTGTGCTTTACTTCAGAAAGGAAGATGACCTTGTGTTCTGCTTCGATTTAGATGGCCCGATGAATGCTCTCGGAATCAAATATGCCCTCAAGAATGGCGACTATTCATAGACTCCTCGAAATTTATCTCAAGGTGGTGTTGCTGCATAACGGAAATCGACTTCCATCCATTCCGGTTGGAATGCTCTCTACATGAAAGAAACCTACGACAACCTAAAACAGTTGTTGAACTGTCTTCAATACAGAAAGTATGTCTGGCATCTCTGTTTTAACTTGAAGGTAGTGGCTTTGTTGATGGGTCTGCAGCCGGGATATACGAAGCACTGCTGTTTCTTATGTGAATGGGACAGCCTAGCAAAGATTTTGCACTACGTGAAGAGAAATTGGCCTCAGAGGAAATCTCTGAAGGTCGGAGAGAAGAATGTGGAACACCCAGCAATGGCAGAAATGCACAAAATCCTGCTACCGCCCCTACACATCAAACTTCGTAAAAGTCAACGACAGGACTGCATCAGCTTTCAAGTACTTGGCTGACAAATTCCCTTTACTCAGTGAAGCGAAAATTAAAGAGAGAATTTTTGTGGGTCCTCAGATCCGCAAGTTGTTCAGAGACCAGATGTTTGACAACTTGCTTCAGGGTGAGGAGAAAAAGGCTTTGGATGCATTTCGTCTGGTGTCAACTAAATTCTTCTGGAATGTCAGGGCAGACAACTACAAGAAACTGGTTAAGGACATGTTGTCTCTGTATCAAAAACTT
Source organism: Ryuthela nishihirai (assembly GCA_038380435.1). Classification (NCBI taxonomy): domain Eukaryota; kingdom Metazoa; phylum Arthropoda; class Arachnida; order Araneae; family Heptathelidae; genus Ryuthela; species Ryuthela nishihirai. The sequence goes on from JAWZYU010000012.1 coordinate 56,984,408, forward strand.
GGTTGTAATATGTCCTTAAAGATCCACTTTCTCCATTTTCAATTAGTTCCCCCCCCCCCCCGACAACTGCGACATGGTTAGTGATGAGCACAGTGAACGTTTTCACCAGGACATTGCAACAATAGAGAAACGATACAAGGAAACTGATCCACTTCAATGTTGGCTGACTACTGTTGGACGCTCGCCAGAGATGATCCTGAGCAACTGTACAAGTGATGGGCAAAGTGACGTCGGAAGTAGAAGCGGAGTTTTACTGATACATGTCATATGTACGTATTACTCTATTATATAAAAAAACTATTGCGGATTTCTCAGAAATCGTAGCCAATTTCGCATTTTCATTGTCATACTCGTGTTCAGCACCTTGAAATCTTTAAGAAATGTCTACTTTTATCTCAGAGGCATGACTTTTATGAGAATTTGTTGCCTAGTGTTATTATTCGAGGAAAATTCCAGAAAACGTGGACTGAAAATGAATAAAAGGTACTAAAGCAGTTGGACTTTCTTGTACACTGTAACACTGTAAAGGACCCCATCCTCTTATCAGAATGCATGAGTACTAAAACGTGCCATGCCTCCTAGTCTGCTGTGTATACGAACTTCACACCAAGCTTCTGCAGTACTTCGTCGAAAGCATTCAACGAATCGCTCAGTCATCTTGTTAGTTTTCTTATTAAAAAAAAATTAAATACCCCCTCAAGCAGCTGCTTGCCACAGAGGTCTGACAGGAGCCTATCAGTTTATATGCCAAAGTAGATGATCTGAGAGGATGGCAGGACCTCAGCTGAAAAACGACACATATATCCATGCCTTACCCGGGGCTCGAACCCAGGTCTCTTAGATCAGGAGCCAAGCGTGCTAACCACTCGGCCATAGCATCGAGAAATTGTTGCCATCTGGTGGGCAATTAGTTCATTAATAGAAAATGGCTCTTTTTTTCTAATGAGAATAGAATTCCATATTTAAAAATTACACAGATTTTGGTGTCGAAAATGGCTACAAAAGAAGCAATTATATTTACACATGAATTTGTTAAATGAACTGCATTTTAACGATTCACACAACTATCCCAAATGTTTGGAAATGAGTGAAGAAACGTATAATTCATTAAAAAGGTCGTGACGCAGTTCACGGGACAACATGCAACATTGCAACATGGCGCTACTAAACAAATGTAACTAAAGAAGTGGAAACGTAACTACACCTAACTTAGGACATACCGATTAGAGGTTCTTACAGAATTGAACAGAAAATATATCTGCTGCTGAGATTTACAGTGGCATGTAAATATTACATTCAATGTCTTTTAGGTTTATAAAGCGGCTACTTAGTATAATGACTATGAAATGAATATATTAGTATTTTTTTTTATCATGTGGAGGTGGGGTTCCGTGAATTTTAAAATGCTGCAATTTAAAAATGTTTTTGATAATGCAGAGTATCTACGTAGAAGTCCTCTAAGGAGCCAACATTCGTGGATATTTAGGCGTTTACAGGTAAGCGTTTTATGTGTGTTTATCCTTTGATTTTATGTTTTTTTTTTTTAAAGTACAAAACGGAAGTCTGTTGTTTAGTGATATGTTGTAGTCGAAATAACTTAGTTGCCTTCGATAAGAATATTTATTTGGGGCGGGGGAAGCTTTTTAAGTACAGATCATAAATTTGTTGTTTAGTGATAAGTTCTGGTTCAAATAATTACCTCCGGCGTGATTTTTTTTGGTGGGGGGGGGGGAAGATTTATATGTGCGTAGCGAAAGTTCTTTGTTAAGAGATATGTGCAGGTGAAAATTGTTGTCTCCTACAAGATTATATATATTTTTGGGTTTTTTTTTTTTCGTGAGGAACGAAAATTTGTTGTTTAGCGTTTTGATCTAGTTGAAATTATTGTCACCGATGAGATTATATATTTTTAGGACTGTTTTATAGTGTTTAAGGAAAATGGCTATCGAGCGATATATGTAGTTTCTAATACAGTATATATCCTAGATAAAGTTAATTTGGCTACTATTTTTTTATATGCAAAACAAAATTTTTCTTAGTAAATAAGCATTTATTATTAAATTCTTTTTGTTGTATACTCGACTGGAGTAAACTTCTCTTTGCCGTATTTGACATGCATTCTGATAAGTGGATGGGGCCCTTAAGACACATTCTTTTCGTAGCAGTTGTAGTTTTCACTAGAATCAGCTATAACCTATGATACATCTATGATTTTCACTGTACAATGCAACGTTCGAAAAAAAAAGTCATACACTATGGAGTTAATGAATTAGAAGTTGATTATTATGTATCTTCAGAATAAGCTGCGTTGTCGCCTCCGCTTCTTCTTATTATTTACAGAAACCGCTTGCTGCTTGATGAATTCTGCGGTGGCCATCTGTTGCCTGGCAAGGCCTCGCTGTCTTCGTTTGTTTCCAATGTCGTAAATCACCGTTTCCCGGTGTTTGACAGGCATCAGGAACTGTATGGTTTAATCAATCTCTCTGAATTTCTCATCCTGAAACTCACATAACATACGCTTTAAGTAATTATTGATCAACCAGCATGTTTCGAATCTGTTTTACTCTTCTTCAGGGTTTAATAGTTGATAGGTTACGAAGTCGGAGTTTGCATTTTCGGAATCTAGCGCAAGCGCGTTGCCCTAGGTGTTAGGCATGTGTGCTTAGCAGCTAGTAGACGGGTTGATTATTCTATTTGGGTAGTCAGGTTGGTTACTGATCTACGGGACTTGGGTTCGAGGCCCGGATTAAGGCATGGCTGTTTGTGTTGTTTTCTGCTGAAGTCCTGCCATCCTCTCAGATCTTCTACTATGGCATATAAACTGATAGGCTCCTGTCAGATCTCTGTGGCAAGCAGCTGCTTGAGGGGGTATTATTTATTTTTTTTATTAGTCAGGTTGTGGTTGTGTGGATGCTGGAGCCTGATATTTAACTGCTGCCTCTTTTTCTTTTTCTTGATCGATTAAGGTTTTCAATGGGTAAAAGGGTTGGTATATATCTTCATTACACATAGTGCTTCCGTTTTCTTAAATAATAGGTTGTTCATAGAGATCCAATTGTCCCTGTGTTGGGGGCGCTGCTATAATTTCGATATTTTCGAAATTGGGTGTAGCTTCTTGTTGTGATATTCTTGCTAATGAGGTATTATTTTTCTTTTGGTGGATATCCCTTATATGCCCTTTTACCCTTATGTCTGCTAAACGATTAATCTTTCCATAGTACGGTGTTTCTTCGTTCGTTGCTGGTATTTTCACTAATACTTTATATATATATTCCTCTTGTTGTATCATATGCTTGATTTGAGACTGTTGTGGAGACCTAAGCACCTCCTCTTAATATGGGCCTGCTCGGTACCAGCACTGTATTAAGGTCCTTGTGGGCCTAGGCATTTCTGTTTCGTAGGCCATTTGATGGATGCATTTTTATGTGTGTATTGATTTAGGTGGTAGATAGGTCTAGACTTTGCGTAAACATGGTTCAGTAAAATGATAAGTAACATAATATTTATTCAGAAAGAAACATTTATTATTATCATACAAAGTCAAAATCGTCAACAAATGTTTCAGGCTCAGATCAGTGCCTACCGTGCCTTATTGGATAACATTGCTTTGGTGAGCACAACTACTAGGAATGATAATGTAACAGGACGTATGATATGTATATCAGATATATCCCCAAGCATTATCTTTAACACATACCAGAAGCGAACGTTTGTCATAATTGACGGCTGCCTACTGAAAGTAATCTGCAGCTTATGGAATGTGGCTTTTGCAAATAGCACAAGGATTGGAGGTGTACTGGCTGTAACCACATTGTCTTAATATATGGTGGTCGGCCCAGACACTGGGATTCAGTGCTGAAGACAATATATTGTAATCCCTGCAACGAAGCTATGAGTGGGCGCCAACAGGGTGAAGTGGGCAATTGCGTCCCCCCTCCCTAGAAAGATTGATCAAAAAATTAATTTATGTTTAAATATATAACGTGTGTACCAAAATGTCCCAGGGCTAAGTTCTGGGTATGTTTTTAATTCTGCTAATTTTTCAGGTTGTCCGATTTAGGAGAAGATATCAAACTGGTTATACATATAAATAAATTAAAACTGAATACAACTAAGAGTTAATTTATACTCCTTGAGTTTCAAGTAGTTATTCAGAAATAAATATTAAACTTCACAATTTAAACTTCCTAGATTCACACTCATATATTTCTCCAAGCCCAGAGCATAATTTTTATTATAAATAATTATCTAGGTGTTGAAATAGACTATAAATTAAAATGGAGGTCGCATATCTTGAAATTAAGAAAGAAATTAAGATTTATACTCTTAAGACTTTCTTATATTAATAAAATAGTAAGTAGGAAATTTCTTATAACTCTGTATTATTTATGGATGTATTCTGCTCTTATTGAGGGATTTGTTGTTGGGGGGGGGGGGGTGCTTACAAGTATAGCATTCATAACTAAACCAGTCCTGTGCTAAAATATCTGTCTAAAAACCACCACACATATTGCATGTACAACGATGGGCACTCTCCGAGGTATAGACATTTTCCCACTGCCGCCATACTCCCTGGACTTGTCCATTGAGCATGTGTGGGACTTTATTGTTCACCGCCTTCGCCAGCTCCTTCCAGCATGAACCTAGAACAGTTGCGCGGCCAAATGGATGTTGTTTGGAACGCCATACCTCAGGACACCGTTAACCATCTGATCATCAAAGCGTCTACAGGCTTGTATAACCACCCAAAATGGGCCTACTATGTACTGATGAATCTGCAATAAATGTACCTTGAGTTTTCACGATCGTTTTTTGATCATTTGCGTATATACCCTCATGGCATCTGTCCTCAGTTACGGGCATATGTATCACTTCCTTTGCGATATTGAAATTTCCACTTTGAGCAGTGTCTATAGGGAGAGGTTGGCAAACGGTGTCCATGGACTTGGTGACGGTAAGGGTAAGAGACATATTTTAATTAAAATTTCTTAAAGTGACAAATTATTACTCCAAAAAGCTACTAAGGCTACTTTCTTAGTATATGAGATATTTATACATATATGAGATCTAGAGAAGCAAGATAGTCAATTCTTCTAAATACATTCATGATGTCAGAGCACAAACATGGCGCCTTTCTACCCCATTTGCTAACTTCACTATATAGGACCACTACTATTACTGATTGTCCTTATGATGAGACTTGGTAGGAAGATCTTGTAGAGTTTTGGTCTCTCTTAACTTGGTCTATCTGGTGGCATGGCACATGAATACATTGTCCTGGCATCCGGTACCTTGGTCATCACTGCCGCTAGTGATTTGTTTCCTGTATCTACCTCTGATGATCTGTTTCCTGTATCCGTATGTGGTGTTCTGTTTCCTGCATCTTCCTGTGGTGATCTGTTTTCTGTATCTACTTGCAACTGATTACAGTCAGCAGTGTATCCAGAAATTGCTAATGGGAGTGGGGGAAGTTTTGATGTGTTTGAATCTCTGATTTTCATGAAATCTGCCCTTGAATGCTGCATGAATCTTTTATGAAATGCCTTAGAAAATAAATACTGTTAAAGTCACAAGGGTGGTGAGGGGGATTAAATTTCCCCTTTTGTACGCCACTTACCACAGCATCTGGAAAGTTTTGCTGTGGCTTTATCTTCAGAAGATAAAAAGCGTCCATTGCTGGGATTCCTTTTATCTTCTGCAGATAAAGCATTTCTCCTGGCAGAGTTATCATTTGCATCATACATTATCACACGGAGCTCACAAACTGAATTTCATATGAATCCCTTTGCTACTTGTAAGTGGGCACTTTCATTTTTTATAAAGTCTATTTATCCAGGTGAAAGGAAAAGTTGAATTATGAGGAAAATAATTGGGTAAATTCTTGGAAGATAAATTCTCGTACGAGCCAGCACCATCACACCACTGCATACAAAAAAACAAAAATAATACTCCTTCAAGCAGCTGCTTGCCACAGATGTCTGACAGAAGCCTGTCAGTTTCTACACCATAGAGAAGGTCTGTGAGAAAGAGGGACTTAAACAGAAAGGCAACAAACATCCGTGCTTTACCCAGGTTCGAACCCATGGTTCGCCAAGTGCACTAACCACTCGGCATATATAAAAAAAACCCTCAAGCAGCTGCTTGCCACAGAGGTCTGACAGGAGCCTGTCAGTTTATATGCCATAGTAGAAGTTCTGTGAGGATGGCAGGCCCTCAGCCGAAAAACGACACACACATCCATGCCTTACCCGGGGCTCGAACCCAGGTCCCTTAGATATACATATAGAAAAATCATTATTGGTCTTTTAGACCAGTGGTTCTCAAACTTTTCCTAGACATTGTCTCCCTTAGCATAGAGGGAATGTTTCATGCCCTCCTCCCCTACAATTGATGGAATATTTCACAGCCCCTTTACTATTGAAGGAATTTATCACACACATCCCTTTATCATTGATGAAAGTAACTTGAAGAAAGAACATGTGCACAACAAAATCCTCCAGATAATATTAGTATAAAGTGCAGCACCAGAAAGAAATGCTAATAAATATTAAACCCAAAAAAACTAAGGAAAGGACGAGGAGGCATTCGATGATGGTGGAATAATCTGGGCGTGACCCATGTTACTTGGGAGGTTCAGGACAGGCAAGAATCTGTAATATGGTGGATGGTTAGTCCATTTGGTTGACAATATTTAATTATCTTAAATACAGTTCTTCAGAGCATTCCAAAACATCTTGCAACTCCCTTTGGAAACGCAGCTCACTCTTTGAGAGCCTCTATTTCAAATAATCAGGATTATAGTTTTGAGTTTTTTCAGGTTGTATGTTTTCTTTTGATATGGCTACCGTCAGTTCTTACCGTCAGTTCTTACCGTCAGTTATTAATGTCGAAGTAGATGGACGTAGAGAATTTGTAACCCATATTGGGAACACTTCTATAAATTCTGTGATTTCGCGATTTTCTAAGTTTCACAGATCCCTCCTTGGTGGTCGCTGTCCACAGTTTGAGAACCATTGTTTTAAACTGTATCATGGTTATTGCTATTTTGCTTTTCCCATTGCATTGGTAATATATTTTGGAGATGGATTTTCAAAGTAACTTTTGATTAATTACAGACAGAGATGGGGAAATTCGGAAAATTGTGACCAAACAACAGCTATTACCACAAGTCAGAGCAAAGGCATGTGCCAATGTAGAGGTAGTGGAAAATGCTTTCTCTGCTTTTATGTTAATTGAAAGAGAGCATTAAATGAAATTAATCATATTACATTCAATGGTGAAAGCTAATGTTCTTTCCTGTGGAAATATATCACCATTAGAAAAACTTTTTTTCGCTTCGTAGTACACGCCAAAACATTTATTCCAAAAATAGCAAGTGGACAAATGGATTTCATAAGCCCTGATTTTGAACACAGAAGTTGTGCTATTACAGACGTATATAAAATCAACAAAAAACTGAAAAAAGTTATGAATTTCATAACTTTTTCCCTACCCCCTCAAGCAGCTGCTTGCCACAGAGGTCTGACAGGTGTCTGTCAGTTTATATGCCATTAGTAGAAGGTCTGTGAGGATGGCAGGACCTCAGCAGAAAAACGACACATACATCCATGCCGTAATCCGGGGCGCGAACCCAGGTCCCGTAGATTAGTAGCCAAGCGTGCTAACCACTCGGCCACGGGACGGCTTAACTATTTCAGTGATGGACAAAAGATCAATGACTCCATCAATGCTTCCTCTAATTTTAAGAGAATATGAGCTGAAAATTTTCATGAATGGGGTCACCATTTGCGAAATTATTGAGCAATGAGTAAAAGTGACGTTCGTGCATAAAGACTGTGTAGTCGTGCAATTCAGAGGGAATCATTAGCACCAATAATTGTAATAAAGTAGTCTTCCGCACTGTCAGGTTAATTCTCTTAACGTTGAAATCAACTACGTTATTGATACGCTGAGTGATCATTGAATTATGACCCTCTACCTAATATCGTGTTGGAAAACCTTTTTGCACGGATAATGGACCATAGCCACCTTAGCATTGATTCCACTAGATGCCTGAAGATGGTCTGCAAGGCATCCCACAGTTCCTGAATGGAGGATGGTGACAGATCTTTATGTCTCACTTCATGTGCCCGAGTGTCCCACAAGTGTTCGATGAGATTGATTTCCAGTGAATTTGGTGGCCACGAATGACGGGTGATATCCTTTTTGTGTTTCTCAACCACTCCTGTACAGTTCAGGCAAATGTCTTGGTGCATTATCGTCCTGAAATATCCCATATCTGCCTGGGAACAATTGCAAAAAGGCAGTGCATATGGTCTGATAGTTGCCAGTAGCCGAGACCTGTCACACGTTGGTCCTTACGCACCAGAGGTCTGGTACTGGGGCTCTTTTTATTTTTTCATTGGAACGATATAGAGGAAGTATTGCATTTTTTTTATGAACGTTTCAAGATTTCATAATACACGTTTTACGCATCCTGCGCCTAAATTAAACAATGATTCATTTCCATCTATTCCTTCAAAATCTCAAAAACGCAATAAAATAACAATTAAAGTACCAGAGCATTGCCCTGGTGCAGCACGGCTCCACTACAACACTGAGGGGTCCTAATAATTCGAACCAGCAAAATATTGTCCATATTATGATAACACCATCACTGCTCGGGATAATGGACACACTTCACGAAGGGTCCATCGACTCTGGCCTGGAAATCGATACACTACATGAAGGCATCCATATGCATAGTGGAGTAAAAATTTCGACTCATCAAATCAGCACGATTTCTCAAATTCAGCACGCTCCTCGATTGTCCAATCAGGTATCCTGATGACACCATAACAGGCGCTTGCGACGATTACCTGGACTGGTGATTGGGTGTTTTGGACTAGGACTGGAGGTTTTGTGAGTTTTCGCTCCAAAACCTTGTGGGAGTGTGGCGCATTGTCATCTGGGATATTCCACTTGCACTCCTCACGTTGTACTGTAGTATCAACTGTACCATGGTGAGCTGTGGTTGAATGGTGAGGCATTGCTTCATTCGATACCCATGGGCATCCATCTTGCATACTCTTCACAGTTTGATTAGGGGGAAGTGACTGCGTTTGTTTGGCCCCATTTTGTGAACACTTTAACCACTGTGGCACTAAATAATCAATAAGATTGAAGCACCTGACTCTCAAGTTTAACTATCATGCTGTTTTGGATCTTCATGATATCCATGATTTTTCCCATGACTGCAACGTTCATAGCCTAGCTTACATGACTATGCTGGGGGCTGGTCTGGTGTGCCACAACGATTCATTTGAGGTCTCCTGGGCTTGTTCCAGTTTGGGCAGGGACGGTCCAAATTCAATATTCACTCATTGTGTCTAATATATGTCATATAGACGATTGTGAGTAGATTGACGGCTGAGAGGGTTGGGTTGGGTTGTTTTACCTCTGAGCGGCACTTTTTTTTGCACACCATGGGCTAAATGGCCAGGTCACATGGACCCCGAAGGCTCAGAGAAGGTTGGGGGAGGGGACCTACTGGAACAGCTGTTGGAAGACAGATGGTAGCCTCCCGTCAAGGCCATCCAGCTTGTTCTTTAACGTGCACAGGGTATGGCTCTCCCGCACACGGAGCTACGGCTTAACGTCCCATCCGACGGACGGCGGCCTTTCCAAGCCCATCGGTGTCCCCTACTGACCGTGAGCAAGGCGGGAAATTTTGCGGAGATAAATCTCAATGCTGACCCAGCTGGGACTCGAACCTGGGAACTACAGTTTACGAGCCTGGAGCGCTACTGACTGAGCCACCCCCGCCCCTCTCTTAAAATACTGCTGGATGAAAGGAGGATTTAATATGGCATGGCTGACAGGGGATAGCGCAAATTCTAACTGTGATGCAGAAAGGATAGAGCTCTGAAAAATTGCAACCAGGGGTAGTCTGGGTCGTAGATCTTGGAAGAAATCCGAAATTTGACCTCTGACGTGTCCTTTACGGAGAAATGGAGATCACGTAGAGGGCAAACCATGATCTACGAGTGCTAGATATGCGAACGTTAAGAAATTTCATAACCTTAATTACTTCGAGGTTAAAGGTAAAATTCAGATCTATCGGTGCTAGACAGTTAAAAATTGGTCCCTGGGGTTATTTTGAGTCGTAGATCTCGGAGATGCTGTGAAATGTGGATGCGATGGGTTCTTTAAGTCAAAGGTCAAATATAGATCTACTGGTGTTAGAGAGGTCTAAAAATTGGTACCTGGGAAGTATTTTGAGTCGTAGATCTAAAAATGTATGCCGAATTTTGGATGCAATGGGTCTTTTCAGGTCAAAGGTGAAATTCGGTATACTGGTGCTAGAGAGCTAAAAATTGGTGAACTATTTCAGGCAGTAGATTATGGGGAGGGGGAATAATTTGGGTCGTAGATGTCAGGAATATTTTGAAATCTGCCATGCGATCAGTGTTTTGAGGTCAAAGGCCGATTTATATCCAGCAGTGCTTGAGAGCTAAAGATTGTTACCAGATAATCTCGGAAATAATCTCGGAAATGTTTTGAAATTTGTGACCCATGTGTCCTTAGAGGTCAAAAGATGAAATTTTGAAATACTAATGCTCGTGATTTAAAAATTGGTGCTTTGGCGGTATTTCTGATCTACATTCCAGAAACGTTATGAAAATTTGGATGCGTGGTCAAAGGTCAGATTTTTATGTAATATACTAGAGAGCTAAAAATTGGCGAAGAGTTTCCCAAAAAATTTACCGCGTATCCACAAGGGGTACGCCTACCCTATGTTGAGAACCCCTATTTTAGAGAGTTTGATGGAGTTAAAAACTCGAGCGATGATTGATTCATCCGTCAGTGTAATATAAATGAGATGCAAACCAAAATTAAGGTACATAGCTTATTTAATAAGGGGAAGAAGGAAACTAGATTCCTCCCCCCATAGATGTTGCCAGGAAAAAACTGTCATTCCCATCCAGTGGCGATTCTACCGGTGTGGCAATGTGTGCTCTTCCTCACAAAGTGAAAGTGAAATTTTGAACATATCAGTGTTAAGAACGTTTGATTTAAAATGGCTGACGGCGGCGTTGTGTCATAGACCATCGTTTCACTAAGTGGTTCCGGTTCTTGGAAAAAAAATTGCATGTCTCTAGAAGATATACAAATAATCGAATGATTTTGTTATTATTAATGCAGAACATTCATGAACGCTGCAAGATACAATTGGTTCCAACAGCATAGTTGGTATTTTCTTTTTGCTTAAAAGCTATAAAAAATAAATAAAAAAATAAAAATATAAACACTTCCTCAAGCAGTTGCTTGCCATAGAGGTCTGACAGGAGCCTGTCAGTTTAAAACGCCATAGTAGAGGGACCTGTGAGGATGGTATGCCCTCAGCAGATTTTTTGCCAACTGCACGTGGTGTTCCCAGGTGGTCACCATCCCAAAGTACTGACCCCGGCCAAAGATGCTTAACTTCGGTGATCGAACGAGACCAAACTGCCTAACTTCGGTGATCGAATGAGACCAAACTGTCTAACTTCGGTGATAGGACGAGACCAAACTTCCTAACTTCGGTGATAGGACGAGACCAAACTGCCTAACTTCGGTGATCGAACGAGACCAAACTGCCTAACTTCGGTGATACGACGAGACCAAACTGCCTAACTTCGGTGATACGACGAGACCAAACTGCCTAACTTCGGTGATCGAACGAGACCAAACTGCATAACTTCGGTGATCGAACGAGACCAAACTGTCTAACTTCGGTGATCGAACGAGACCAAACTGCCTAACTTCGGTGATCGAACGAGACCAAACTGCCTAACTTCGGTGATAGGACGAGACCAAACTGCCTAACTTCGGTGATACGACGAGACCAAACTGCCTAACTTCGGTGATCGAACGAGACCAAACTGCCTAACTTCGGTGATCGAACGAGACCAAACTGTCTAACTTCGGTGATCGAACGAGACCAAACTGCCTAACTTCGGTGATCGAACGAGACCAAACTGCCTAACTTCGGTGATAGAACGAGACAAAACTGCCTAACTTCGGTGGTAGAGCGAGACCAAACTGTCTAACTTCGGTAGTAGAGCGAGACCAAACTGCCCAACTTCGGTGATAGGACGAGACCAAACTGCCTAACTTCGGTGATAGGACGAGACCAAACTGCCTAACTTCGGTGATAGGACGAGACCAAACTGTCTAACTTCGGCGATAGGACGAGACCAAACTGCCTAACTTCGGTGACAGGACGAGACCAAACTGCCTAACTTCAGTGATCGAACGAGACCAAACTGCTTAACTTGAGTGATCGAATGAGACCAAACTGCCTAACTTCGGTGATAGGACGAGACCAAACTGCCTAACTTCGGTGGTAGAGCGAGACCAAACTGCATAACTGCGGTGATAGGACGAGAACCGGAGTTTTCAGCTTGGACTGCCATTGGCTGCTCTGCTATAAAAAAGCATACGCAATAAATGATTTATTGTTATAAGATTAAAGAAAGAGTAAAAATGTATATTTTTTCACTTTTTCATGCTTTTGCAATTTTGGGCCTCATAAAAAAGATGAACAAGAAAATATCCGTATATATAAAGTGTGGGCAATCCTACCATAGACTCATAACGCCATCCAACCCTCCCCACCACCAAGACTGAATACTTAAATCCGCCAATGATCAAAACCTGGAAGTTATGACTTTACTTGCAAATGTGCAACTATGGATTACTTTAATATTCCTATTGCTCATTTTGCTAAGCTCTATCCTTACAGAAGCAATACCAAGTACATGGGATATGAAATGGGAATATCGGTAATCCAGACGAAACCCTGAAATAGAAACTTAAAATTCTTTCTTTGTTGGTTTCCTGCAGAGGCTTTCCCCACAGATCTTCTATATGACGTAATTATACTGACTAATTGGATTGTTTTACCTCTGAGCGGCACTTTTTTGCACACCATGGGCTAAATGGCCAGACCACAAGGACCCCGAAGGCTCAGAGAAGGTTGGGGGAGGGGACCCACTGGAACAGCTGTTGCGAGACAGATGGTAGCCTCCCGTCAAGGCCATCCAGCGTGTTCTTTAACGTGCACAGGGTATGGCTCTCCCGCACACGGGGCCACAACTTAACGTCCCATCCGACGGACGGCGGCCTTTCCAAGCCCCTCGGTGTCCCCTACTGACCGTGGGCAGGGCGGGGAATTTTGCGGAGATAAATCTCAAGGCTGACCCAGCTGGGACTCGAACCTGGGAACTACAGATTACGAGCCTGGCGCGCTACCTACTGAGCCACCCCCGCCCCTATTGTACTGACAGATTCCTATCAAACCTCTGTGGCAAGCAGCTTCTTGAGGGATAATTTATTTCCATTTATAGTAAGATATTTCGAGATACCAAATTTTGATTACTTTTTATTTTCCTGGGGGCGGGTGTGGCTCTGTCGGTAATCTGCAGTTCCCAGGTTCGAGTCCCAGATAACCCAGCGCTGAGATTTATCTCCTCAAAGCTTGTCATGTCCCTCGAATTTTATATTTATTTATTTTTTGTATATTTTTTGTTGGATTTTATTGTTGTAGTGGGTAGCGCGCTTGGCTAGTGATCTAAGGGACCTGGGTTCGAGCCCCGGGTAAGGCATGGATGTATGTGTCGTTTTTCTGCTGAGGTCCTGCCATCCTCTCAGATCTTCTACTTTGGCATATAAACTGACAGGCTCCTGTCAGACCTCTGTGGCAAGCAGCTGCTTGATTTTTATTATTTTATTTATTATTATATATGTCTTCATGTGTTCTTTGAAATGTTTGTGCTGGATGACTCACTGTTGTTGTTTTTCGGGTCTGAAGCTTGCTGCTTGTCGAAGGAATCAATGCCAGAAGTTGTTTATCGCCGTAAATGACTTGCCTAGGGCGCTACTGCAGCGCACGAGGCTCAGCGGGAGATTCGAAGCTTTAGTGTGTGCGTAGCTGTTGAACGAAGAAGGTCGTTGCGACACGCGTCAACAGGACGACGTCCTACTCAAATGAAACCCTTGGAGTGGGTGAGGGTGCGATTCCAAGAGGGTTGGGTTGTTTTACCTCTGAGCGGCACTTTTTTGCACACCATGGGCTAAATGGCCAGGTCACATGGACCCCGAAGGATCAGAGAAGGTTGGGGGAGGGGACCCACTGGAACAGCTGTTGGGAGACAGATGGTAACCTCCCGTCAAGGCCATCCAGCGTGTTCTTTAACGTGCACAGGGTATGGCTCTCCCGCACACGGGACCACGGCTTAACGTCCCATCCGACGGACGGCGGCCTTTCCAAGCCCATCGGTGTCCCCTACTGACCGTGGGCAGGGCGGGGAATTTTGCGGAGATAAATCTCAACGCTGACCCAGCTGGGACTCGAACCTGGGAACTACAGATTACGAGCCTGGCGCCATGATAACAGAAGGTGACCGAAAATTGGAAGACAAGTTGCGCAAAAAATTTTATGTTCTTAAACATCTTAAAAAACTTGGAAGAAAAGAAAAATTAAAAAAAAGTTTCATGCGAAAAATTCAATAGGTCCTTCTGTCTCTTTCATCGAGACTTATATTAAACCATTCCTAAGGTTAAGGATGGATTCTTCGGCTTATGGAAACTGAAGCAGTACATACCATGGCCATTGTCATCAAGTTCAATCATTACAATAATTTTTGCTTGCTGTTGTTATGGAAACTGAAGCAGTACATACCATGGCCATTGTCATCAAGTTCAATCATTACAATAATTTTTGCTTGTTGTGGTTATGGAAACTGAAGCAGTACATACCATGGCCATTGTCATCAAGTTCAATCATTACAATAATTTTTGCTTGTTGTGGTTATGGAAACTGAAGCAGTACATACCATGGCCATTGTCATCAAGTTCAATCATTACAATAATTTTTGCTTGTTGTGGTTATGGAAACTGAAGCAGTACATACCATGGCCATTGTCATCAAGTTCAATCATTACAATAATTTTTGCATGTTGTGGTTATGGAAACTGAAGCAGTACATACCATGGCCATTGCATTCAAGTTCAATCATTACAATAATTTTTGCTTGTTGTGGTTATGGAAACTGAAGCAGTACATACCATGGCCATTGTCATCAAGTTCAATCATTACAATAATTTTTGCTTGTTGTGGTTATGGAAACTGAAGCAGTACATACCATGGCCATTGTCATCAAGTTCAATCATTACAATAATTTTTGCTTGTTGTGGTTATGGAAACTGAAGCAGTACATACCATGGCCATTGTCATCAAGTTCAATCATTACAATAATTTTTGCATGTTGTGGTTATGGAAACTGAAGCAGTACATACCATGGCCATTGTCATCAAGTTCAATCATTACAATAATTTTTGCTTGTTGTGGTTATGGAAACTGAAGCAGTACATACCATGGCCATTGTCATCAAGTTCAATCATTACAATAATTTTTGCTTGTTGTGGTTATGGAAACTGAAGCAGTACATACCATGGCCATTGTCATCAAGTTCAATCATTACAATAATTTTTGCTTGTTGTGGTTATGGAAACTGAAGCAGTACATACCATGGCCATTGTCATCAAGTTCAATCATTACAATAATTTTTGCTTGTTGTGGTTATGGAAACTGAAGCAGTACATACCATGGCCATTGTCATCAAGTTCAATCATTACAATAATTTTTGCTTGTTGTGGTTATGGAAACTGAAGCAGTACATACCATGGCCATTGTCATCAAGTTCAATCATTACAATAATTTTTGCTTGTTGTGGTTATGGAAACTGAAGCAGTACATACCATGGCCATTGTCATCAAGTTCAATCATTACAATAATTTTTGCTTGTTGTGGTTATGGAAACTGAAGCAGTACATACCATGGCCATTGTCATCAAGTTCAATCATTACAATAATTTTTGCTTGTTGTGGTTATGGAAACTGAAGCAGTACATACCATGGCCATTGTCATCAAGTTCAATCATTACAATAATTTTTGCTTGTTGTGGTTATGGAAACTGAAGCAGTACATACCATGGCCATTGTCATCAAGTTCAATCATTACAATAATTTTTGCTTGTTGTGGTTATGGAAACTGAAGCAGTACATACCATGGCCATTGTCATCAAGTTCAATCATTACAATAATTTTTGCATGTTGTGGTTATGGAAACTGAAGCAGTACATACCATGGCCATTGTCATCAAGTTCAATCATTACAATAATTTTTGCTTGTTGTGGTTATGGAAACTGAAGCAGTACATACCATGGCCATTGTCATCAAGTTCAATCATTACAATAATTTTTGCATGTTGTGGTTATGGAAACTGAAGCAGTACATACCATGGCCATTGTCATCAAGTTCAATCATTACAATAATTTTTGCTTGTTGTGGTTATGGAAACTGAAGCAGTACATACCATGGCCATTGTCATCAAGTTCAATCATTACAATAATTTTTGCTTGTTGTGGTTATGGAAACTGAAGCAGTACATACCATGGCCATTGTCATCAAGTTCAATCATTACAATAATTTTTGCTTGTTGTGGTTATGGAAACTGAAGCAGTACATACCATGGCCATTGTCATCAAGTTCAATCATTACAATAATTTTTGCTTGTTGTGGTTATGGAAACTGAAGCAGTACATACCATGGCCATTGTCATCAAGTTCAATCATTACAATAATTTTTGCTTGTTGTGGTTATGGAAACTGAAGCAGTACATACCATGGCCATTGTCATCAAGTTCAATCATTACAATAATTTTTGCATGTTGTGGTTATGGAAACTGAAGCAGTACATACCATGGCCATTGTCATCAAGTTCAATCATTACAATAATTTTTGCTTGTTGTGGTTATGGAAACTGAAGCAGTACATACCATGGCCATTGTCATCAAGTTCAATCATTACAATAATTTTTGCATGTTGTGGTTATGGAAACTGAAGCAGTACATACCATGGCCATTGTCATCAAGTTCAATCATTACAATAATTTTTGCTTGTTGTGGTTATGGAAACTGAAGCAGTACATACCATGGCCATTGTCATCAAGTTCAATCATTACAATAATTTTTGCTTGTTGTGGTTATGGAAACTGAAGCAGTACATACCATGGCCATTGTCATCAAGTTCAATCATTACAATAATTTTTGCTTGTTGTGGTTATGGAAACTGAAGCAGTACATACCATGGCCATTGTCATCAAGTTCAATCATTACAATAATTTTTGCTTGTTGTGGTTATGGAAACTGAAGCAGTACATACCATGGCCATTGTCATCAAGTTCAATCATTACAATAATTTTTGCTTGTTGTGGTTATGGAAACTGAAGCAGTACATACCATGGCCATTGTCATCAAGTTCAATCATTACAATAATTTTTGCTTGTTGTGGTTATGGAAACTGAAGCAGTACATACCATGGCCATTGTCATCAAGTTCAATCATTACAATAATTTTTGCATGTTGTGGTTAGCGCGCTTGGCTACTGATCTAAGGGACCTGGGTTCGAGCCCCGGGTAAGGCATGGTTGTATGTGTTGTTTTCCTGCTGAGTTCCTGCCATCCTCTCAGACCTTCTACTTTGGCATATAAAATGACAGGCTCCTGTCAGACCTCTGTGGCAAGCAGCTGCTTGAGGGAGTATTTATTTATTTATTATCTGTCTCCCAACATCTGTTCGGGTATTTCATCATCAGGCCACTTTTGTGAGGTCCCCGTGACGTCATAGTAAGGCCACTTTTGTGAGGTCCCCGTGTGGATTGTGTGATTGGATCGTTTGAGCTCACAAAGACCTGGATCGTGTGGGCTCACTCACGGAAATGTTGAGCGTGTGCAGTTACCGTTCACAGCAAACAAACTGGAGCGTGTGCAGTAACTGCACACGCTCCAGTTTGCTGTGAACGGTAACTGGAGCGTGTACAGTTACTGTACACGCTGGATGTATGTGTTGTTTTTCTGCTGAGGTCCTGCCATCCTCAGAGACCTTCTACTATGGCATATAAACTGGGCTCCTGTCAGACCTCTGTGGCCTCAGTGACCTCTCTGCTTGAGGGGGCATTTATTTATTATTTATATTTTGTCTTTTTCGTTTTTATCGTCTGATATTCCTTTCAGACTGAATCCTTAGATTTTAAACTAAGCCTGGATGACTGCACTAAACCATTTTCTTCTCTTCCCATTAGAGAAAGATTTCTTTATCAGCTTCGTCTAAGTTTGAAGTATTCACCATTTCTATATAACACTCTCCACCGAGAAACAGTATGGTGACTCCGTGTTGGAAGATCGATAACTAGTTGGAAAATAGCACTCGCTAGCCTACTGTGCAGTGGAAAAGGACGCATTTAAATCCTCTCTTTTCGTCTCGTCCTCTCCCCCTCCCTGATGATGGGAGAACAGAGTACGACCATTTACAATCCTCGGTACGAGGTACGGCTGAGAGCTTCCGCTGAGTCAGCACTTCCGGGCAGCGCTGCACTGGCTGACTTGAACAATGAGCGAGCAGATGGAAGGAGTGTCGGACTGTCGGAAAGGTGTAATTAGCGAGCGGCGATTATTAAATGATGGTGTTAATAATCAGTGTTCATTGGATCTCTTCGTAATGCTGCCGCCGCCGCATCGTAAATGAAAGTGCAGTCTGTTGAAGATGATGCCCGCTCGCTCGAAATGCCCGGTTGAAATCGTCGACAAAAGTTATCAATTCGAATGAGGCGATGAGCTCTGATTTTCTGATGAATAAATGCGTCGAAAAATTTCTCATCTGTCTCTCAGAGGAGGATTAGTTTAGTATAAAATATCTCCCCTTAAAAAAATTGTATTTTTAAGAACATTAATTCATGAATTTATATTAACATTAAGAATTTCTTTTAACTCTTTGCTTTTCAAAAATGCTGGACCTATCCCTGAGTAAAATGTAAATGAATTGTTTTCTTCTCTTGTATCCCTAAGCATGGTCTCGTTAACTTCCACGCGGATAAATTGGGGGGGGGGGAGGGGGCTGCTCAGTCGGTAGCTCTCCAGACTCGTAGTAATCTGTAGTTCCCAGGTTCGAGTCCCACTGGCTCAGCGTTGAGATTTATCTCCGCAAAATTCCCCGCCCTGCCCACGGTCAGTAGGGGACACCGATGGGTTTAGAAAGGTCGCCGTCCGTTGAATGGGACGTTAAGCCGTAGTTCTGTGTGCGGGAGAGCCATATCCTGTGCACGTTAAAGAACACACTGGATGGCCTTGACGGGAGATTACCATCTGTCTCCCAACAGCTGTTCCAGTCGGTCCCCTCCCCCAACCTTCTCTGAGCCTTCGGGGTCTTTGTGACCTGGCCATTTAGCTCATGGTGTACAAAAAAGTGCCGCTCAGAGGTAAAACAACCCAAGCTGATAAATGGGCGAAAGATTCATATTATTGGCTACCTAATTCAGTATTCTCAACAATCTCTAAAGCCGTGTTCCAAAATCTTTTCTTTTTTATTTTCTGTTCATCACTTCGTAAGTCATCTTGCTTCCGTTCCATTATCTTCACATCCTCCCACTAGTGTTGTGCTGGGGATGGTTTTCAAAATTTTTGAAGATCGGCTAGACGCTCTCAACGGAAATCAGTGTTCACTAAAGATCAGAGAAAGTGAATCTATTAATCAACCAGATAGGCCTGGATTTCGATAAAAATAAAGAGAGCCGTATTTGGGGGACAAGATGGGAACGCCGTTCCGCTATGTACTTTACCCTTTTGGGGCGGGGGTGGCTCAGTCGGTAGCGCGCCAGGCAAGTAATCTGTAGTTCCCAGGTTCGAGTCCCAGCTGGGTCAGCTTTGAGATTTATCTCCGCAAAATTCCCCGCCCTGCCCATGGTCAGTAGGGGACACCGATGGGCTTGGAAAGGCCGCCGTCCGTCGGATGGGACGTTAAGCCGTGGCCCCGTGTGCGGGAGAGCCATACCCTGTGCACGTTAAAGAACACGCTGGATGGCCTTGACGGGAGGCTACCATCTGTCTCCCAACAAGCATTCCAGTGGGTCCCCTCCCCCAACCTTCTCTGAGCCTTCGGGGTCCATATGACCTGGCCATTTAGCCCATGGTGTGCAAAAAAGTGCCGCTCAGAGGTAAAACAACCCAATCCAACTTTACCCTTCCCTTTTAGTGTTTTTTATGGTCTTCTTGAAATATACCGGTCATTCGTAGGTTACTAGCATTATCTAGGGAGGGGGGGGGGGGGTAGTTTCTGTTACCTTCCTGTCTCCCTCTCCTATCTCTGGCCCTGCAACAAGCCATATGGAATTTGTAATAAATTAAATTATTATATTGTTCACCTCATTATATTGATAACATATTTTCAATGAAAGAAGATTTATAAATTATAAAAAAGACTAACATTCCTGATTTTTTTTTACATCGTTTGAATTGTTCTCAGTAGAACAAACGTGTTGAACAGTAGCGAGCCGGTTGTTAAACATTTAGAAGTACACCGGAGTCTAAAACCCAAACAAAAATTCCCTAATGAAGGCAGAAAAAAATGTTAGTTTTACAAGCATAACTCGAATAAACAATTATCAAAAACAAACTGCAAGTTAAAATATCTTTACTGAATTATGGCGTAATTGGAAAAAAAAAATTAAAACAAAATACTGTTTTTGTTTTTCTCTAGTCGTGTTATCCGATTTTATTAAAATACATTGTGATTTTTTTTTCCAGAACGTACCAAAATATTTTTTATTTAATGAGTAATTTAAAAAAAATTTGATCGAAAGTACTAATAAATTAAGTACTTCTGTTTAAGATTGCTTAGTACAGTCGCTCAAAAAAGTATCCGAACACTATGGTCGATTACAGAATTCAGAAAAAATATCTGGCAACGACTTTTTTTTAGCAATTAGTGATCTGGCAACCTTCGTGTCACGTGATTACAGAATTCAGGAAAAATATCTGGAGCGTGTACAGCAACTGTACACGCTCCAGTTACCGTTCACAGCAAACTGGAGCGTGTGCAGTTACTGCACACGCTCCAGTTTGCTGTGAACGGTAACTGCACTCGCTCAATATTTCCGTGAGTGAGCCCAGAAGATCTAGTATCAAAATAATATGACCACCTACAGTCGCTCAAAAAAGTATCCGAACACTATGGTTGATTACAGAATTCAGAAAAAATATCTGGCAACGATTGTTTTAGAAATTAGTGATCTGGCAACCTTCGTGTCACGTGATTACAGAATTCAGGAAAAATATCTGGAGCGTGTACAGCAACTGTACACGCTCCAGATATTTTTCTGCAAACTGGAGCCGTTCACAGCAAACTGGAGCGTGTGCAGTAACTGCACACGCTCCAGTTTGCTGTGAACGGTAACTGCACACGCTCAATATTTCCGTGAGTGAGCCCACACGATCTAGTATCAAAATAATATGACCACCTACAGTCGCTCAAAAAAGTATCCGAACACTGTGGTTGATTACAGAATTCAGAAAAAATATCTGGCAACGATTTTTTTAGAAATCAGTGATCTAACAACCTTCGTGTCACGTGACACGAAGGTTGTACAGACTGTATACGACTGTACAGTGGTTGCAAACCGTTTCGGAGTCATGGACCGGCTACGAAGTCTCATTCTTCTCTGCAGGGCCGCTACCGAGTCTCATTCATTCTTCTTGCAGAATCTCTTTTCATCATTATCCGATACATTTTAACTAAAATAAAAATCCTCGCAACGAGGATTCCTTAAAAAGTCCGAAGAAGGGATTATATCTGTAGTTCTTTATCTACTTTTAATTTTCTAGATATTTTGTAATTTCAATTTAAATATTTGAGAGGAGAAATTCGATGTTAAAGAAATTCTTATGTCATCACCAGTCAGTTTCATCTTGTGAGCAGCATGAACTAACCAATGTTGCCATACTAAATTGAGGCGGGGGTGGCTCAGCGGTACCGCTCCAGGCTCGTAATCTGTAGTTCCCAGGTTCGAGTCTCAGCTGGGTCAGCGTTGAGATTTATCTCCGCAAAATTCCCCGCCCTGCCCACGGTCAGTAGGGCACACCGATGGGCTGGGGAAGGCCACCGTCCGTCGGATGGGACGTTAAGCCGTGGCCCCGTGTGCGGGAGAGCCATACCCTGTGCACGTTAAAGAACACGCTGGATGGCCTTGACGGGAGGCTACCATCTGTCTCCCAACAGCTGTTCCAGTGGGTCCCCTTCCCCAACCTTCTCTGAGCCTTCGGGGTCCATGTGACCTGGCCATTTAGCCCATGGTGTGCAAAAAAAGTGCCGCTCAGAGGTAAAACAACCCAACTCCCCGCCTTACCCTCCGTCAGTAGGGGACACCGATGGGCTAGGAAAGGCCGCCGTCTGTCGGATGGAAAGTTAAACCGTGGCTCCTTGTGCGAGAGAGCCATACCATGTATCTGCTAAAGAATACGCTGGATGTCCTTCATGGAAGGCTACTTACTATCTGTCTCCTAACTAATCTCCAGTTGGTCTCTTCCCTCAACCTTCTCTGAGCCTTAGGGATTCTTGTGACCTGGACAACCCACACTAAATTAAAATAATTCCAGCAATAAAATTTAAAGCGGTTCGGTTATACTGTATATTCATGGCAAGTGTAATATTTCCGTTACTGCTTTCTGAAATATTAAAAATAGCTCTCGGATGCCTAGGGATCGGGGGAATACAGATTTGGAACCACTGGTTTAGTGGTATAAAACATTACAGTTAAAACTGTGGGCATTGCTTATGAAGTAAATCAGTATTCAGGTCGATATGACTAATCAAATTCCAAACGATAAAAACCGAGACACGATATTCTGTGCATTTCTTTTAATAGCATATGTACGTCAATAAACGTAACACAGATTCCGTAGTATCAGCTGATAAATAAGCGAAAGATATCAATCATTGTTACCTAACTAGGTCTCCCGTGCTCATCAGTCATCTACAGCTGATGTAATATTGAACAAAATTCATCAGCAGCAGCTTGCCATGTTTCCACTGTGCCTGAAATGCTTGTCATATGCTCCTAAATAATCTGCTAGTTTTAGATTGTTGCAATATAACGTTCATCGGAAGATATTATTTCTTATCGCACTGCCTGATATGCCGAAACTATCAGGATGAGAATTGAAATTCTTTCCTATCAGAAATCAAAAATTCTTTCTTTTCAATATCATGGGTTGGGTTGTTTTACCTCTGACCGGCACTTTTTTGCACACCATGAGCTAAATGGCCAGGTCACATGGACCCCAAAGGCTCAGAGAAGGTTGGGGGAGGGGACCCACTGGAACAGCTGTTGGGAGACAGATGGTAGCCTCCCGTCAAGGCCATCCAACGTGTTCTTTAACGTGCACAGGGTATGGCTCTCGCGCACACGGGGCCACGGCTTAACGTCCCATCCGACGGACGGCGGCCTTTCCGAGGCCATCGGTGTCCCCTACTGACCGTGGGCAGGGCGGGGAATTTTTGCGGAGATAAATCTCAACGCTGATCCAGCTGGGACTCGAACCTGGGAATTACAGATTGCGAGCCTGGCGCGCTACCGACTGAGCCACCCCCGCCCCATTCAATATAATGTATCTTCGTATAGCATAAGATGTTTCGAAATCAGGTTATGTCAGTCGGAACAATTTCATTACTGCATTAAGTCTTGCAGAAGACTCGTGTAAACAAGATTTCTTCGAATGAACAGCGACTCACATATATGACTAATTAGTATGATCTAAAAACCAAACGCAGTTAACAGACATAGTCATTTCCGCGCAGCTTAGTCACCTTGGTTCGGGGGAAGAGCGCTCTCCAGTTCAATATTATTTTAATCATTTTCCATCCTGTGTTGCCACTAGTTAGCCTTCTTTTTACCTTGGGGCGGGGGTGGCTCAGTCGGTAGCGCGCCAGGCTCGTAATCTGTAGTTCCCAGGTTCGAGTCCCAGCTGGGTCAGCGTTGAGATTTATCTCCGCAAAATTCCCCGCCCTGCCCACGGTCAGTAGGGGACACCGATGGGCTTGGAAAGGCCGCCGTCCGTCGGATGGGACGTTAAGCCGTGGCCTGTGTAGGGAGAGCCATACCCTGTACACGTTAAAGAACACGCTGGATGGCCTTGACGGGAGGCTACCATCTGTATCCCAACAGCTGTTCCAGTGGGTCCCCTCCCCCAACCTTCTCTGAGCCTTCGGGGTCCATGTGACCTGGCCATTTAGCCCATGGTGTGGAAAAAAGTGCCGCTCAGAGGTAAAACAACCCAACCCAGACATAATTCATTTCTGCGCAGTTTAGTCACCTTGGTTCGGGGAAGAGTGCTCTCCAGTTCAATATTATTTTAATCATTTCCCATCCTGTGTTGCCACTAGTTAGCCTTCTTTTTACCTGGAAATCCATTTTGACTTCCAGATAAAATAGTTAACATGTTTTTTTCTCTTAGTCTCTGCTGGACATCTCATGTCTTACGCTAACAGACATAAAACAAAGCAAAATATCATTGATAGAAAGCAAATATGTATTTTTTTTTTAGAGAATGAAGGAAATTTCGACTTCAAATTAAATATTATCATTTATTTAGTTGTAGAAAGTACAAAATTTAAAATTATGGCCATTGCCGGTGTCGGGCTCGCGTTCAGCATAATTTAAATTTTATGTGTTTCTTGTAATTGTGAAAAGAATAAGCACAAATATAAACTTTTATGATCATAATTTAAACCTTTTAATTAGCCTTAAGTAATTGAAAATAAGTATCACGAGGCTTTTGATTATTTTTTAGGTATTCTGTTCCATCCTGTGTCTGTTCCACTCTTTTCGTTTGTAATGATGCTACCCCTCGAACTTTCAGTTTCTACTAGTAATTCTGATATTTTCCTTCCCAATAGCACTAATATTTTAATTTTTTTTCAATAAACGATGAATTGATTTTTCAATAAATGAATTTTTTCTGTAAATGGTACAGTCGCTCAAAAAAGTATTCGAACACTATGGTTGATTACAGAATTCAGGAGAAATATCTGGAGCGTGTACAGCAACTGTACACGCTCCAGTTACCATTCACAGCAAACTGGAGTGTGTGCAGTTACTGCACACGCTCCAGTTTGCTGTGAACGGTAACTGCACACGCTCAATATTTCCGTGAGTGAGCCCACACGATACAATATGCTGTGAACATTAACCGCAACCGCTCCAGTTTGCTGTGAAAGGTAACTGCACACGCTCAATATTTCCGTGAGTGAGCCCACACGATCCAGGTCTTTGTGAGCTCACACGATCCAATTAGTGATCTGGCAACCTTCGCTTCACGTGACACGAAGGTTGCCAGATCACTAATTTCTAAAAAAAAATTGCCATATATTTTGTAATTAACCCTAGTGTTCGGATACTTTTTTGAGCGACCGTACCTAGGCAATCATTGGAAGGAAGGCTATGCACCAGTCCCCTGTGATGATGCATAGAACCGGCCAGGCCTAGCATCTAGTGTCCGACCCCGCCGTCTCATGGTGTAGGCCATTAGGACCTTTCAAAGAGATACTCTATTGTGGAAGTGAACGGAATTGAAGGGCTGCCAGATTAGTGTGGCCTACTGATCTGGACAACTATGGCTACTTTTCTTTTTTTTCTACACTACTAACGAGTGGTCAACCACACAGGGTCCTGGTGCTGACCACATAAACTTACCGGACCGGACTGGAATAAGGCTTTGAGCTTGATTATGGATCCTGATTTTTCTGCACTGGTGGGCTTCTGTGGAGGGAGAATCTTCCGCTGTGTTTTCTGTTTGTTTGTGGATTGACAGCCCGAAGTGAATAGATTCACGGGATATGTTTTATCAGTTGGTGGATAATCCTGAGCAGAGGCCATCGCAGACATCTGAACTCTTTGCTTCTGTTGGCATCGTCAAATTCTACATTGGAGGAAGTCTTCCAATGTAGATGGCTTCAGCCTTTAGTAGTGAGGGAACGGATCCATGTCTCATGCCTGCGATTAGGAAGCTGATATTGTCGGCATTTCCTCTCTCAATAGACATAATTTCTTTAAACATCCCACTAACCATTTTCTCTCCATAGGTAGTTGGAATGTGAGTACTCTGCACAGACCGTTTTCTCTTGATGTCCTCACACAAGAATTCCACCATTATACTTTAGATATTCTCGGCTTGCAAGATAAAGGTCAGATTCATAAAAACAATCTTAAATTTCTCTTTTCAGGGAGGGACGACAATAAGCATCACCAAGGCGTGGGTCTGCTTCTCAGCAGAGATGCTAGTGATGCTCTTCTAGGATATGAGTGCATTAATGAAAGGTCTCTTACAGCAAAATTTCAGACAAGCATTAAAGACTTGAATGTTACCTGCTGTTATGCCCCCACTGAGGATGCCGATGAGGATGAGAAGGATAGGTTTTACGGACAACTTCAGGATATTTTGAATTCTGTCAAGAAAGGAGATATTACCCTTGTTCTTGGTGACTTTAATGGCAAAGTTGGTACCGACTCTGACCTTTGGGGAGGGGTGATAGGCCCTTTTGGTATTGGTAGCTGCAATGGCAATGGGCAACGTCTCCTACAGGTAAGTAAACTCAATGGATTCAGAATAACTAACATTTATTACAAACACCGCGACATACATAAGTACACATGGGTTTCACCCGATGGGCTGCATAAGAATATGATTGATTTTAATGGAGTAGTTCTGTTAGGAATACTAAGTCATATAAGGGAGCTAAAATTGGATCTGACCATTATCTTGTTAAAAGTGTCTTCCAACTTAAACTTAAAAAGTGTGCTAAGATTAAAAAATTTGCCTTTAATTCTGAAGCTCTGAATTTCACTGTATACAGATTAAAAATGAGACCAGGCAGTGCCGAATTCTGTTCACTAGTTTGGTTGGGTTGTTTTACCTCTGAGAGGCACTTTTTTCACACAATATGCTATGGCCAGGTCACAAGGACCTTCGAGGGCCTCAGAAGAGGTGAGAGTGAGAGCTGTTAGGAGACAGATGGTAGGCGACCGTCGACGCCATCCAGCATGCTCTTTAACGTGCACAGGGTATGGCTCTCACGCACCCGACACCACGGTTTGAGGTCCTATCCAACGGACGGCGCGTTCCGCTTTTACAATAACATTGAAGATAAGTGTGCATGACATGCAACAAGAACTGTTTTACTACATTTCAAAGAGTTGGGTTGTTTTACCTCTGAGAGGCACTTTTTTTGCACACAATGGGCTAAATGGCCAAGTCACAAGGACCCCGAAGCCGCAGAGAAGGTTGGGGGAGGGGACCCACTGGAACAGCTGTTGGGAGACAGATGGTAGCCTCTCGTCAAGGCCATCCAGCGTATTCTTTAAGATGCACAGGGTATGGCTTTCCCACACATGAGGCCACGGCTTAACGCCCCATCCGACGGACGGCGCCCTTTCCATGCTCATCGGTGTCCTCTACTGACCGTGGGCAGGGCGGGAAGTTTTGCGGAAATAAATCTCAACGCTGACCCAGCTGGGACTGGAACCTGGGAATTACAGATTACGAGCCTGGCGCGCTACTGACTGAGCCACCACCGCCCCACATTTCCCAGGTGTCATTCATTTGATGCATATCATGACAACATAGGCATATAATAATATAAATTATAATACTTTACGATTTTGTTCCTTTTTGCTGCTTTCTGAGATTTTAGAATTTTGCAAATTTCGGACTTTTTTCTATATTATAACGTACATGATGAATTTCAGTGAAATGATGCTGAGAAAATAACTTTTGTATATTATTATTCCTTTGATAATAGAAGGAGGGCATTTAAATGGAAACATTTTTTCTTTTATGAACAAAAACTCCGGTCCGATAGAGTTAAAAAATTTACTCCCCCCCCACCAGAAATTGTTACTTTTGCATATGAAGCAGAAGTTGGATTGTTTTACCTCTGAGCGGCACTTTTTTGCACACCATGGGCTAAATGGCCAGGTCACATGGACCCCGAAGGCTCAGAGAAGGAAGGGGGAACCCACCTTCTCCACCCATTGGAACAGCTGTTGGGAGACAGATGGTAGCCTCCCGTCAAGGCCATTCAGCGTGTTCTTTAACGTGCACAGGGTATGGCTCTCCCGCACACGTGACCACGGCTTAACGCCCCATCCGATGGACGGCGCCCTTTCCATGCTCATCGGTGTCCCCTACTGACCGTGGGCATGGCGGGGAGTTTTGCGGAGATAAATCTCAACGCTGTCCCAGCTGGGATTCGAACCTGGGAACTACAGAATCTCGTATTCTGTGTCGTAACTTGCACAGGCTATGGATCTTCCGCACACGGAGCCATGGTTTAATGTTCCATCAATGGACGGCGGCCTTTCCAAGCCCATCGGTGTCTCCTATTGTCAGCCTGGCGCGCTACCGACTGAGCCCCCCCCCCCCCTCCCGTCGGTTGGGGATAATAAGCCAAGTTCCATGAGCAAGAGTTTCGACACCTTGTTCCAATACTCTTGTGCACTTTAAAGGACATGCTGGATGGCTTTCACGGAAGATTTCTATCTGTTTCCTTAATAACTGTCCAGTGAATCCCATATGAAGCCTTAACCCTTGGACTTGATTATTCAGCATGATGCATGTATGAAAAGTGTTGCTCAGGGGTCGATTGCTAGGGAAAACATTGTGTAAAATAAAATAGAAATTCTTTTATTTTAGAATTATGAAGAGAAAAAAAAAACATTTCTATAATTCGCACTAAATGAAAAAAAAAGGATTTGATTTATGAAAGCACTAACACTGTCAACCTCAAAAGGGAGGACGTAGTAAAGATTGTCAATTGTCAAGTTCAAAGAAGGGGTGAAATATTATTTAAAATCTTCGGAATCACTTTTTCATTTTCTTGTCTTTCTCCCCTTTACCATTGGGGCGGGGGTGGCTCAGTTGGTAGCGCGCCAGGCTCGTAATCTGTAGTTCCCAGGTTGGAGTCCCAACTGGGTCAGCGTTGAGATTTATCTCCGCAAACATTTACCGCCCTGCCCACGGTAAGTAGGGGACACCGATGGGCTTGGAAAGACCGCCGTCCGTCGGATGGGACGTTTAGCCGTGGCCCCGTGTGCGGGAGAGCCATACCTGTGCACGTTAAAGAACACGCTGGATGGCCTTGACCGGAGGCTACCATCTGTCTCCCAACAGCTGTTCCAGTGGGTCCCCTCCCCCAACCTTCTGTGAGTCTTCGGGGTCCATGTGACCTGGCCATTTAGCCCATGGTGTGCAAAAAAGTGCCGCTCAGAGGTAAAACAACCCAACCCATTAACTTTTAAGTATTGTAACTGTTTATTGAAACATTATTTTTTCAAGTGCAGTTTACTACCGAAATTCTTTCATTCCTAACGGCGACCAAAAGAACGAAGGCCAAATGAGATTGCGAAAAGTCCCTTAAGCAATGGCTCCTTTCGATTTCTCATTGTGAGCGAAAAAGCAAAACGAAGAGTGTAAAGTGACACTGTGAAGCCTGGATCGAAATCAATGCAGAGGCGTTGGCACTTACCCCAGTTACTAACCAAAGCTGACCACGCGTGACACGATCCTCAATCGAATAAGAGCGCTTTCTGTCCAAAGAAATTTCGCTTACGCATGCAGAATGCGTCCTCCAGAAGGCGCCGCACACCTAATGGATCCACTTCCGGTTACACACTGTCTCCGGAAGGAGGTCCGTCTTACCTTTCTCCGCCCGAGGAAATCTTTCCTAGTTGCGCTGGGGCTTGGCCAGAGGTTGCAGTTCCGGGAATGCGGATGTCACTAGATGTGTACGAAGCCATGTACAGACATTTAAAACACGTCCGAGCTCAGTTTGGACGATTTTACAGAAACATGGACGTTGTTTTAGGCTTCCGAGAAACCAGACAAGCAATTTATCTCTTGTTGTTCCAGAACAGAGAGGAATTATTTGCTTTTAGCTGCTTTCTAAAGGGAAAATCAAATTTCTTTTGATGACTGGGGAAGAAATTGGGAGAATCATTTCGTCAGTGTCCAGTGAGCACGATTTAATGGCGAAGATAACAAGAAGAATTATATTGCTTCTGGATAATATGGGGTGATATTTTCATAGAGAATGAAGTTTTCCATTTTGCGCCCTCTAACTGTGGTAATTCGAACTAATGGAGGATTGGGAAAAAGCCAAGAGTGGCATTTTATTAGTATCTATTAAACATAAAAAGGCATTTTACATTTACTCCTGGTGTTCTGCAGTTACGGGTTGTTTCACCTCTGAGCGGCACTTTTTTGCACACAATGGACTAAAGGGCAAGGTCACAAGGACACCGAAGGCTCAAAGAAGGTGGGGGAAGTGTACCCACTGGAACAGCTGTTGGGAGATAGATGGTAGCCTCCCGTCAAGGCCATCCAAAGTGTTGTTTAACTTGCACAGGGTATGGATCTCCCGCACACGGAGCCATTGTTTAATGTTCCATCAATGGAATGTTCCATCAATGGAACATTAAATTAATTAATAATTAATTAACATCAATCAATTCCAGCAATAGTAAAAGTCACGTCTCTCTGATAATCCCCCAGCAATAGTAAAAGTCACATCTCTCTGATACTCACCCAGCAATGGTAAAAGTCACACCTCTCGAAGACACTCTCAGTAACAGCAAGCTTCACGGTAAAACACCTCTCTAACACCTCTCTAATATTCTCCCAGTCACACCTCTGATATTCTCCCAGCAACAATGAAAGTCACAGCTCTAGAAGGCTGGAGGGCCACTTGCCAAGGAGCGCCAACATAATAAGAGCACCAATATTTAAGTATTATAATTTGTCTATTTAAGCAACAGCAAAATTATGTCCCTTTCGATTCTTAGAAAGAATGAAAAACTAGTTAAAATATTCTTGATATAAATACAGTAGTTAGCTAAAAATTTTCTTTTTAGGAAAATTTGAATAGTTTTCCATTCGCCCAACCTAATAATGTCCTAATACTTTTGATAATTAATTGCAATTTCTTCATTCCTAAAGCAAAAAAAAGGAAGTGATGAAGAAAAATGTTAAAGTATAAAATTAATAATTTTATTTTTTAAATGTCACTACATATTGATTATTATATATTTACACGCTATGTATAATATGAATATATTACAATAATTTGTATAGCATTTGATAACAAAATCGTATTACGATTAAAATTTGCTACATCCATTTTGATTACATTACCGCCTTTCTTTTTGATTATCTTAAAAAAATAAATACCAATCAAAAGATCTCATGTCCACTTCGTGTGCCTTGGGTTGAGAGAAGGAATAAATTCGGCCTTGCTTTTAGCAACAGCAAATCATGGCTCACATTATCAAGATATCCTTGGGCATGTTCTCTGCCGACAGAAGAAATCCTGATTGGCCTTGAATGGAGGCTCGGTCCAAAAGGAAATGTAGGTTTCAAGATAAAATTATTTAGTTCGAGCGGTTCATTAATGATCTCAGTTGCAAAACAGCAATCATGCATATACTAATAAAGCAACTGAGGATGGCCCAAAACAAACGAAATAAATAGGAAAATTTTTTTTTATTGGAATAACACTTAAAAAATATTGTTTCTTATCAATAAATATAAATAACATGCTTCCGAAATCATTAATATTATATTTCGTTAAGAGAAATACGTTAATTATGGTATGGACTAACCACTACTCCGTACCATAATTTATCCCTCCAAGACGCTCCCAATAACAATAAAAGTCACACCTCTCCAAGATGCTCTCAGTAACAATAAAAGTCACACCTCTCCAAGATGCTCTCAGTAACAATAAAAGTCACACCTCTCCAAGATGCTCTCAGTAACAATAAAAGTCACACCTCTCCAAGATGCTCTCAGTAACAATAAAAGTCACACCTCTCCAAGATGCTCTCAGTAACAATAAAAGTCACACCTCTCCAAGATGCTCTCAGTAACAATAAAAGTTACACCTTGTTACGCAAATTTAACGTAGCATACCTGACTGCTAAACCATTGGGCCTGAGTTTGTACCCAGCTGGGTCAGCGTTGAGATTTATCTCCGCAAAATTCCCCGCCCTTCCCACGGTCAGTAGGGGACACCAATGGCCTTGGAAAGGCCGCCGTCCGTCGGATGGGACGTTAAGCCGTGGCTTCGTATGCGGGAGAGCCATACCCTGTGCACGTTAAAGAACACGCTGGATGGCCTTGACGGGAGGCTACCATCTGTCTCCCAACAGCTGTTCCAGTGGGTCCCCTCCCCCAACCTTCTCTGAGCCTTCAGGGTCCTTGTGACCTGGCCATTTAGCCCATGGTGTGCAAAAAAGTGCCGCTCAGAGATAAAACAACCCAACTGAGTTTGTACGTTGTATGAGAAACCATGGCAAACCCAATAGAGCTTCTAGGTTATCTCTGTCCTTTATATAGGAGAGTACTTAAGAAACTTATCAATTTTTCGAACGATTGTTCCATGAGGGGGGGGGGGATTAAACCTTTTGTAACCCCCTCCCCCCTTCCTTTCCTTCTCCTTCCGACGCCTGTGGTTGGGAAGCACTCTCTTAAAACAAAATACTCTTCTACTCTCTTGGGATGGTGGAAACAAATCCCTGCTCTCCTTTGCCGCAGCACTCTCACGCTATTTATAAACTTTAAATTTCTAGAATAAATCGCTGCTTACAGTATTTCCCCGCCAAAAACATTTAGCGCCCTATAACGGTGAAAATTAATATTTGTAATATTCGAAAAGAAAAATGCCAGTAGTTATATTTTATTAGTACCTATTTATCCCCAAATGAAATATTCGTTTATCCCTCAAAACAAAAAGGAAAAACGTCTACAGACAGAAGCGTGACAAAATGGGAACAATAGCGCCTTAAATAATTTTTTCCACATGATTATTTATTGAATTCCTTATCTGCTGGTAATCTGTGCATTTACCATGGATTGATTTTTTTTTTCAATAGCTCCTTTTTTGAAAATATACTAAAAAGTTATCATCGCTTTTTAGTGAGCAACACTATAAATCTGACCCTAATCTAGAAAAAACTTAAGGGGAGGAAGCGGGGGTGGAAAATATTCAATCGAGCCAGAAAAAAGAAATAGGGGAGGGGGGGGGGGGTAACCCCTTTCGTTTAAGTGGCCTAAATAATTTCTTTGAAAGTGCATGAAATGCGCATAAATTTAACAATTTTTTTGCCTATATTACCCATACTGACATTCTCAAACGGTGGGGGGCATGACTCCCCTCCTCCAGGCACTTACTCAGGATTTAATTTCTTGGGAAGGGGGGGGATTTATAGTTTTTTTAAAATCTATTTATAGTTTCGACCTTGTAATAAAGAGACAACTGTTTTGGATTTCAAAGCAGGTACAGTCGCTCAAAAAAGTATCCGAACACTATGGTTGATTACAGAATTCAGAAAAAATATCTGGAAACGAATTTTTCAGAAATTAGTGATCTGGCAACCTTCGTGTCACGTGATTACAGAATTCAGGAAAAATATCTGGAGCGTGTACAGCAACTGTACACGCTCCAGTTACCGTTCACAGCAAACTGGAGCGTGTGCAGTTACTGCACACGCTCCAATTTGCAAATGGGACGCTCCAGTTTGCAAACGCTCCAGTTTGCTATGAACGGTAACTGCACACGCTCAATATTTCCGTGAGTGAGCCCACACGATCTAGTATCAAAATAATATGACCACCTACATCGCTCAAAAAAGTATCCAAACACTAGGGTTGATTACAGAATTCAGGAAAAATATCTGGCAACGATTTTTTTAGAAATCAGTAATCTGGCAACCTTCGTGTCACGTGACACGAAGGTTGCCAGATCACTAATTTCTAAAAAAAATCGTTTTCAGATATTTTTTCTGAATTCTGTAATCAACCATAGTGTTCGGATACTTTTTTGAGAGACTGTACCCAAATTTGAGATTTCGCATAAGACGATTCGATTTTTCAGGGTTGGACTGGGGGAGCTGTGGCTGTTCCCGCCCGTGTACGCCCCTGCCCTTCCCTTAGACCTGGCCCTGCCATTATATTGTCAAAAAAAAAAAAAAAAAAATTATAATAATAATAATGATACATATTTTAAGTATTCCTCATAATTCAATTGTTAAAAATGGTTGATTGAAATGTTTTAAATGGCTAATAAGCGTTACTATTGCTTTCTTCGAAAAAAATGAGAAGTTTAAAGGCAGCACTAGAGTCTCTGCTTCTAAGCCGGTGGTATGTAACGGAAGTGACGAAGCATATCCGGTAATCACAGTGTACTGGAAAGTGATACTGAGACACACACAGGCTGTTTACTAGGAAAACGTTTCTAGAATTACAATCATAGGCAGGCTCTGTTCTCGCTCAGAAGTCAACGTTATTCGTGAAGAGGGTTGCCAATTCAGAAAAACAAAAATACAGGCCTGAATTGATTAAGATCTGGTTTGAATCCCGAACTCAGATGGGTTGGGTTGTTTTACCTCTGAGCGGCACTTTTTTGCACACCATGGGCTAAATGGCCAGGTCACATGGACCCCGAAGACTCAGAGAAGGTTGGGTGAGGGGACCCACTGGAACAGCTGTTGAGAGACAGATGGTAGCCTCCCGTCAATGCCATCCAGCGTGTTCTTTAACGTGTACAGGGTATGGCTCTCCCGCATACGGGACCACGGCTTAACGTCCCATCCAACGGACGGCGGCCTTTCCAAGCACGTCTGACCTTTACTGACCGTGGGCAGGGCGGGGAATTTTGCGGAGATAAATCTCAACGCTGGCCCAGCTGGGACTCGAACCTGGGAACTACAGATTACGAGCCTGGCGCGCTACCGACTGAGTCTCCCCCCCCCGAACTCAGAATTTACCAAAATATCATCAGATTTTGAATTAATTAAATTTTACCGTTTCTAAAATCTAATTTAAGGTGTAAAATGCAGTTTCGAGATTTCAAACCACATTTTTAAAGTTTATAAATTCACCGTAAAAGCAACACTAGGGTATATTAAATTAATTCGTCTTGGGGAATGTGTAATGCACTTTTATCAAAGAGAAAAAAATTTACCATTGATCAACTTTAGATGCTTTTAAGCGTGAAAATTCGAATTATTGGAAGAATCGGAAAAATGTGAATAAAAATATTTTATTAGTTTCTATCCAACGTTAAACAAAATTTCCTTTTATTATTTAAAATAAATTTGAGGTTACCCTACTCAGGCACGATCTGGATTTTAAACAGTATTTTTTCAATATTTAAAAGCTTATCTATTGGAATATGAAATATTTAACCAAAGACTCTGCTCCTATGCTCGTTCTAAATAATCTTTCGAAATGGATGAAAATACTTGTAAAATAATATTTAGTTTAATAATGATTGTTAAAACTTTTGAGGTTAATATCTTACGACTAGCAACACTTCTTTTAATGTTTCAAATATCTTTTAATGTTATAGAAATATTGCTCAAAAATGAGATTTGGAATTTTTCAAAAAAGATTTTCAATTTTTCCCTGGGAAATTTTGCTATTAAAGGTTTACTTTCAAAGTTAGGGTTGTTTCACTTCCGAGCGGCACTTTTTTGCACACAATGGGCTAAATGGTCACATCACAAGGAGCTTGAGGGCTCAGAAAAGGTTAGTGGGACTCCTCCCACTAACCTTTACTGAGCCCTCAAGCTCCTTGTGATGTGACCATTTAGCCCATATGGAACCATATATATGGAACCCATATGGAGACCCACTGGAACAGCTGTTGCGATAGATGGTAGCCTCCCGTCAAGGCCATCCAGCGTGTTCTTTAACGTGCATAAGATATGGCTCTCCCGCACACGGACCACGGTTTAACGTCCCATCCGACGGACGGCGGTCTTTCCAAGCCCATCGGTGTCCTCCTACTGACCGATGGCAGGAGAGGGGGGGGGGGGGGGTGCGGAGATAAATCTCAACGGGAACTGCAGATTACGAGCTTGGCGTGCTACAGACTGAGCCACTCCCGCCCCATATTGTTAGGGAATCCCTTTCAAAGAAATCTTTTAACTGGTCCCTGGCAGAAACGCAGTTAAAATAGAATAATAATTAACAGAATCAAATGAAGGAAAAAACACAAAAACGATGTTGGAAATATAAGAAAATTCGATATTAATGTAATATTCATTATTTACTTCTGGTAAAGTATACAATTACATATAATGAATAGTAAAAGCGTTGAAAACAATACACACATGAATTCGTTTCTTAAACCTTTAAATATTTTTATGGTGCACGAATTTAGAGAGGGGGGTGGGGGGTGGCCCAGTACCCTGTTCCTGGTAATTTCTCTCCCGCCAATGTTCCTGATGCTTTTGCAACTCCTAGGCTCTGATTGAATTTGAATTTCGTCTCCTTGATTTGAGAATAAATGAACGAAATGACAGTTTTGCTGCCACATATGTCAGAATTTCTGTCATTACTAAAACATTGTTTTGCCTCACAAAGTTGGAGAACTTTTCTATCTTTGAAATGCTTATATGAATTTATTTTATTTCTATTGTAACAAAATTATTGTACACACAAATGTGAAAAACAACAACACTAAATGATATTTTGATTTTAGAACTTCTTTTTTCATAAACCCGAATAAGATACTAGCATTTCTTAAATTCACCAATAGCTGATTGCAATTAATCATTATCAAAATAAAATAAAAAATAAATAAATACCCTTCAAGCAGCTGCTTGCCACAGAGGTCTGACAGGAGCCTGTCAGTTTATATGCCATAGTAGAGGGTCTGAGAGGATGGCAGGACCTCAGCAGAAAAACAACACGAACATCCATGCCTTAATCCGGGGCTCGAACCCAGGTCCCTTAGATCAGTAGCCCAGCGCACTAACCATTCGGCTATGGGACGGCCAAAAAAAATAACTGTGGAGATACTAGGGATCGAACCCAGGGCCTTTATTAAAAGAATATTTAAAAAAATATATTACACAAACTATCCTTTAAAAGGAATTTTTATGATTGCATAATACAATTCTTTTTACAGAAACCCAATAGTATGCTTAACTTATATATTTGATTTCATATTTTATCCTTTATGTATTTTTAAATAATTTTTTTATAACGATAAATACGAATTTACAGTAATTTTGTTTACATTAAGTACAATTTCAGAACTGAGAATGCCATCAGATGGCAGCACTATATTCAAGCAAGAACTTTACTTCCATATGTTAGATTTACGCGATTAAAGCAATTGATCCAACGGTTTGAAAATTATCCGCAGCTTTCTGTTAAATTTTCATTTATTGAGAGAAAGATAACAAAAAAATTATGTGAAATGAAACTAAACGCAGTGACGGATTAAAATATCTGAAGGCCCAGGCTCAAAAGAAATCTAAAGGACATTCGTAAGTTGTAACCAACATATTACGAATGGAAAAAATGTTACATCAGGTAAATTAAACTGAATTTCACAAAATACATAGATGTAAAATTTACTGTGCATTATATAAACTTATATATGTTCTTTGCAGTGTATTTAACAAAAAACACATTACGTTTGGCATTAAACTAAGAAAAAAAAACTAGATGAGTACGTAAAATAGTAAATTGTGTTAATTGCCAAATATGTTTCAAAAAAAAAAATTATTAAAATTGCAAAATATGTTTAAATAAATCATGATATAAGATGGATTGATTGTACTAACCTAACTGTTGTGTACTCTAGGAAAAGTATTACACAGACAAAGATTTTCGGTGCTAAATACAGTATATATATATATACTGTATTTAGCACCGAAAATATTTAATTGATTGCTAATAAATAAATAAATACCCCCTCAAGCAGCTGCTTGCCACATAGCTCTGACAGGAGACTGTCAGTTTATATGCCAGAGTAGAAGATCTGTGAGGATGGCAGGACCTCAGCAGAAAAACAACACATACATCCATGCCTTACTTACCTTATGATAAAAAATGGAACTAAAATATATAAATTTTTTAAAACTGTAAATAATATGTATTGATGAATTTATTGATACTGAAGTGATTTTTGCTAAAAAATGATTAAAATATTCTGCATTTATTATTTTATGTAAATGTGATGGATATTGGTATACTGTTTATGAATCAGTAGTCATTATAAATTGTAAAACTTGAATTTATCAGTTGTAAATATTTTATTATTCATAAATTGCAATTTCACAGGGAAGTCAATACTGTTGTGGATGACTGGTATTCAAAATATTAATTGAAGATGATATTAAGTATTTAAAAATATTATAGCTTTTATTAACTTTTTATTATTTAATAATTGTATTATTTAACAAACATAAAATTTGCATTATGAAATTTGTACATTTGAAACAAATTAAATATATTAGCCCAAATTGTATGAAAGGCAAATTTTATAAAATGCAAAATAGAATAATAAATTGAATTGAAACTGAATTGAATAATTTTTGAAATTTTGAGTCCCCCAATGAGTGTGACGGCCCCACGCAATCGCCTGAGCATCATTTCTTCTTTGATTATAATGGCATGTGCTCATTTCTGTTTAAGCTAAAAATAAACAATTTTTTCTGTTAAAATACTCCTCTATATTTTAAAAGTAGCGAATTAACTAAGTAGCAAAATTTTTTCATAAAAAAATAACAGATATTAATACAGTTATATCCAGGGCCGGCTTGTCATTAGGGACAGAGGGAATGTATATATACTAAAATATTAAACTCCGAATGAAAAATAAAAATTATATTTTGCACGGATATTTATTTTCTTAAATAATTGGGATTAAAAAATGATGAAACGCAGGAGGGGGCAAAGAGATTCTCCTTGCCTGTGGTACCATGTACAGTTGCTCAAAAAAGTATCCGAACACTATGGTTGATTACAGAATTCAGAAAAAATATCTGGCAACGATTGCGTTAGAAATTAGTGATCTGGCAACCTTCGTGTCACGTGATTACAGAATTCAGGAAAAATATCTGGAGCGTGTACAGCAACTGTACACGCTCCAGTTACCGTTCACAGCAAACTGGAGCGTGTGCAGTAACTGCACACGTTCCAATTTGCTGTGAACGGTAACTGCACACGCTCGATATTTCCGTGAGTGAGCCCACACGATCTAGTATCAAAATAATATGACCACCTACAGTCGCTCAAAAAATATCCGAAAGCTATGATTGATTACAGAATTCAGAAAAAATATCTGGCAACGATTGTGTTAGAAATTAGTGATCTGGGAACCTTCGTGTACGTGTGAGTATACGAAAACTAATACAATATCATGTACATGTATGTACACGAAGGTTGCCAGATCACTAATTTCTAAAAAAATCGTTGTCAGATATTTTTTCTGAATTCTGTAATTAACTATAGCGTTCGGATACTTTTTTGAGCGACTGTACATGTAAAATTTCTCCTTAGAGGGCTAGTGGAGGGAGGGTATTAAATTGCAAATTACATTTTGGCGAGCCAAAAATTGACTCATCAATTTTAAATATAAAGAAACATTTTAGCAATAAAAAATACATTTAAATTAACTAAAACATCTTTATGCACATAAGCATAAACACATTGAAGTTTTCTTGGGATAATATACTCTTGAATCTTTTCGATATAATTTTTAAACAAGTAAAACTTCGTTCATACGCAACCGGGGTAGATTCCAACCTAATAACTTATTTACATGCCATATAAATATTGTTATACTCATTACAATATAAATTACACTTAGACAAACACCTGTCCTTGGATTTACACGGTACTCAGTTTACCGGTTAGGAAAATGCAACCAGTTTCGTTTTAAACGATCATGGATTAGTGGATGCGGATTAATTTTTGTATGTAATAATAATAATAATGTTTATTTTCTTTTTTTTCACATCAAATTTATATCATATTGAAAGCAAAGAAATAATACACACATAATTATGATCCATGAAGCCAGGGGCTTATCTTCAGGAAATTTTACATTATATGGATCAGTTCTATTGTATAAATGAAATAATTTACAGTCACAAATAGTACGTGATATTACACAATGTAGATGATTATTAAATAAAAACAAAAAATTTGATCTGTAAAATATAAAAATCGAAATATTAATTTTCCATGTTTTCAAAAAAACAATTGTTTCTTTTATTTTTGATAGTGGCATATCTTTTAAGCTATAATAGATATCGTGTCATTGAATTAAAGATGAATGGTGCTTAGTACGCTCGGGTGTTTTTTACGATAGTTGTTAATGATTTTAGGCAATAAGTAGTATCCCTTAGTGTTCAGTCTTGTTGCTGGGTGTAGAGAGTTCTTTTCAGTTTTGGAGTCTTTACTAAAGTAATATTTTAGAATTATGATATACTTGTATAGATCGTCGACTGGTAGGATGGCTAACTTAAAAAATCTTTCCTTCTTGAACTTGGAGGTTTCAGTAGGGGGAGAAATCAGTATTGTTTTCAAAATATTGGTTTGCATTCTAAAAATGCGGTCAATGTCAGTGGAGTGAACCATAGACTGATAAGCGATATCGAATAATAGAGTCACGTAAAGATTTGTACAATAAGACACATACGTTAGTGGGAACTGCAATTTATAGATTTTATAGGCACATATTCTAAGCCTATCACAAAGAATATTAATATGTGTCTTCCATCTGAAATGCTTATCAATAATTAAACCTAAATAATTAAATGATGTTACCTGTTCTAAATCTAGATAGGACA
Source organism: Ryuthela nishihirai (assembly GCA_038380435.1). Taxonomy (NCBI): domain Eukaryota; kingdom Metazoa; phylum Arthropoda; class Arachnida; order Araneae; family Heptathelidae; genus Ryuthela; species Ryuthela nishihirai. The sequence goes on from JAWZYU010000012.1 coordinate 57,024,966, forward strand.
CAGTATCGCTTTTCAACAACAAAATGAGTTTTGCTTATACATGTATTGGAGTGAACTTAGTGCTGTTCAAATAAATGTGATTCTTATTTAACCATTTTGTTATTTTGTTTAGATCAAGTTGGGAATTGCAAATAATTGTTTCCAAATTATAATCATAATTGACTAATACAATATCATCGGCGTATAGAAAGATAGAGCCAGTAAATCGAATACCTAATAAGTCATTAATATATATTAAGAATAATAATGGACCCAAAACTGACCCCTGAGGTGCACCATCACCATCATCATGCGAAGTCCGAGGAGAGCTTTGTAGTCTTTTATTTTGGTGGTAATGTATCGATCATTTAAATAAGCTTTAGCCACCTGAGAAGTTTACCTCCAATGCCAATTTTTTCCAGCTTCCTGAGCAAAATATCAGAATCCAAAGTATCGAAGCCTTTACTTAAATCTAAAAAGATACAACATAGAAATTTACCTGTATTTAAATTGCCATTGACAGCATCAGCAAAATTCTCTAAAAGTAAGCTGCTACTCTTATTTTTTTTGGAAACCATATCGAGCTGAGTGTAATAGATTAAATTTGCAAAGATAATTGTAGATTTTATCAGCTACGTATCTCTATAATTTTCTCAATTGTTGGTAATATAGCAATAGACTTTTAACTTTTAATATCGCCTTTTTATTCCAGATTTATAGATATGTTTTATTACAGAAGTTGTAAGCATGGCTGGCATATAAGCTTGATCAAATGTTAGGTTTATTAGCTTAGCTATAATATTTTAAATTTGTTCATTACAGATTTTTTTACGTATGTGATCGATACCAGTTGATTTCCGAGACTCTTTGATTATTTTGAATGCATCAGTTTTGTCGATATCTTGAAAATACATTGAGTTCTGTGTATTGGATGTTGTAATCATATCTGAAAAATCACATTTGATCGGATGTTTTTCGTTTAGGTCAGACACAGATATAATGAAATAGTTATTAAAATTTTCTATGATTAGACTAATTGTCAATTATACTGACATACTCTTTAAGATTACAACATCGGTTTCCTTTTGACGCTTACGCCAGTAATTTCAATGAAGGAAGGAAGATAGGGAGATGCCCCATCGCTTGAAAACTGTAACTGACGTCGCCATTTTGCACTTACTTGTAAGCTTGCGTTGTCTATGTTAACAAACGAGAGATTGTGCAAAAACGTTAGCTCCTATACAGCACATTCCTGCAGAAAGTAACTTGCAAAATGGATAAAAGGAATTTCATTAGTAAAAAGTAGAAATGTCTTTATTTTTTTCTTCCGGAATTTTAAACTCTTCGTTATTTTAATTATATTGGAAAGTAGCGTAAACTACTGCTACTACTGCTATATATTGCTAAAATTACTATTGTTTTTTAAATGTCCCCTCACCCCCTTTTTGCCTGGAGGATATTATTGTTGAACTGCTTCTATTTGATATGTAATTTATTACGATAGATGTCCAATATGGACCTCAACAAGCGTTTCTAAAAACCACGACAAAATTGATCATAGTGTTCAACTACAGTTTTCGTAAACACATTCAAACACAAAAAGGAATTACAAAAGCGTAAATTCCCATTTACCTAATATTAATACTACTGTTATTAGGAAATATTACGATTTAATTGTGCCAGTATTCGTATAAAACATTCACGCATACGATGACAACTGACCTTTCATCACGATTATTAGGGTAGGAGTAACATGGCAATTTCGGCTACACTAGCCAATTATGCTTACTGATAGTAAGGGTGCCTCCCCCTTTTCCTACCTCCATGGTAATTTCATTAATGTAATTCCGTGTTTTTTTTTAGTATTGGCAGCAGCATTATCAAAAATAATATTGTCTTTTTGCATTCCTAGTCAGATTATTCACCTTGTTTCTAGCTGATATATAGTCATCTTTATAAGTCTTATTATCCTTGTTATTAATGTATCTTTTACACAATTTATCCCTGATATTCATTTCATTTTTGATTGAATTATTGATACAGATTTTGTCTAGTCCTATTTTCTTTTTGGGGCGGGGGTGACTCAGTCGGTAGCGCGCCAGGCTCGTAATCTGTAGTTCCCAGGTTCGAGTCCCAGCTGGGTAAGCGTTGAGATTTATCTCCGCAAAATTCCCCGCCCTGCCCACGGTCAGTAGGGGACACCGATGGGCTTGGAAAGGCCGCCGTCCGTCGGATGGGACGTTAAGCAGTGGTCCCGTGTGCGGGAGAGCCATACCCTGTGCACATTAAAGAACACACTGGATGACTTTGACGGGAGGCTACCATCTGTCTCCCAACAGCTGTTCCAATGGGTCCCCTCCCCTAACCTTCTCTGAGCCTTCGGGGTCCATGTGACCTGGCCATTTAGTCCATGGTGTGCAAAAAAGTGCCGCTCAGAGGTAAAACAACCCAACCCTATTTTCTTTTTCATTTTTTCTGTGCACGTATATTTTGCTTCATTATAAATATTATGGAACGCATGAACACCTTTATCGTATAAGATTTCAGGATTTTTTGTTGTGTTTGATACATCGTCTCAATTTATTTCCAGTAATCTTTTCCCAACGATTTTCTCATCCTAGGCGTAGGCAGGTTCACGTATTTTGTTGTACAACTCAACAGTGGCTGATTCATTGGAATGTGAATCCTCGGAACCATACATTGCTATTATGAAATAGTGATCTGCTATTTTTTTGCGTACATACTGCTGTGAGTAAAGGTAAATTATTTTTTACAACTACATGATTGATATAGTACGGGTTAACTGATCGTTTCTAGTTTCCACTCTTGTACCTGGGTTCGAGCCCCGGTTAAAGCATGGATGTTCGTGTCGTTTTTCTGCTGAGGTCCTGCCATCCTCTCAGACCTTCTACTAATGGCATATAAACTGACAGGCTCCTGTCAGACGTCTGTGGCAAGCAGCTGCTTGAGGGGGTATTTTTTTTTTATAATCGTCTATCATTTGATTATAGCTAAAATCTGTTATAATATTTCTATACTCCTCTATCCCAGATTTATACGGTTTTTTAACATCAATATTAATATCCCCAATTAAAAGCACATCATTTAAAAAAAATAAATACCCCCTCAAGCAGCTGCTTGCCACAGAGGTCTGACAGGAGCCTGTCAGTTTATATGCCATAGTAGAAGGTCTGTGAGGATGGCAGGACCTCAGCAGAAAAACGACACAAACAGCCATGCCTTACCCGGGGCTCGAACCCAGGTCCCGTAGATCAGTAGCCAAGCGCGCTAACCACTCGGCGACGGGACGGAATATCATTTATAATCTGGTTTTCTTTAAACCAATTTTTTAAATTTTGAAGAAAAATTTTCGAATCAGAGCTAAGGGATCTGTATATTGCAACAATACGAATTTAACATTGAATTGCTTTACAAAGATTTGTAAAGTTTCAGCTCGGGCAATAGATTCGTTGATCAATGTAAAACTTAAATTATTTCGATAATATTGTTACAACAGATGAACGTGCTGCAGTGACTTCATGAAAAACGTGACATGAACGCTGGAACATACTTGTACGTGAGATCTATATGTCACCGGCAAAGTTTGAAATCCGGCATTCTAATGCCTAGGCATTGTATATAATGCCTAAAACTAGCCGGCAATGTATGAAACGATTCATATTTCACACATTTCCTAGGCATTCTATAGAATACCAAAAGGCAAATCGGCAAAGTATAAAATACTCCCGGCAGTGATGTTTAATGTCGCAATGCGAGTCACGTGACTCTCGACGCTCGCCTCAAACAGAGAGCCAGAGCACTCAGTCCAATTCGAATTGACCAGTAAATGTTCCCCTGGGTACCCTATAGGCTCACCCTGATTGCCAGATCCGCCAGTCCCAAGTTTCGGTAAAAAAGAGCGCCGTAGTTGGTCACTTTGGACACCAAAAAGACACTTCCATTCGGAAAAGCGCCCCCTAGCGTTGTAAGAGTGTAAAAGAGGGTTGCCTCAATAGGGATCCCAAAGTTTGAGAACCCTAGCTTCCATAGAAAGAGAGTTAAGGTAAAAAAACAGATTAAAAAAAGTCATCAAAAACGACATGTCACAAGCATCTCGGAACTCCACTGAAATAGATTTGACAAGTAGTAAAGTGAAATACGAGTATCCTAACTCGAATTGCAAACTTCGAATATTCAACACTTTACTGATTCGTTCTCACTTGGCTTTACCTCATTTGGGGCGTTTTTTATAATGCGGACGACAGATTCATTACAGGTTATGATGTTAATATTTCTGGCGGTAGTTCAGCAATGGTATTTTTCTCTTTTTGTAGAAAAATCCCGTATCTTATATTTTGTACTTCTTACATTTTCACATGCATCTTTTCAATAAAAGCCTTTTTAATACTTTGCCGAAATAGTATTTGTCATTCTATGCAATGCCTAGGTATTCTATACAATGCCTAGGGAAAGTATGTAATAATTCTCGTTTCATACATTGCCTAAAAACGCCGGGTATTCTATAGAATGCCGGCTTTTCATACATTGCCGGTAACATATACATACAACAAACGAATTTGAATGTAGAACCGACCTGAAAGAGAGAATAACAGAATTTCAGTGCTGGAATTGAGGAGATAGAGAAATGAGGTAGAGATTATCTGAGTCAGTGCACGATAGGTCAAAAAAACAAGACATATTTTTATATGGTGTGTGCGCGGCAGGTTGTTATGTTTTACTAGTATAATAAATCTAGTGAATTAGCACAAATAAAAGAATTCTTTAAGCCTGAAGTGAAGAAATTCAAGAGACTTCGCAATCCAAATGAAGAGGTAATAATTCGGTGCAGCAGACAGAGTCGGTCTTAATTGTTCTGTAGAAAAGAGGTTATTAACTTATGTACGATAGTAGTTAGTTTGTTAATAAGTTATTTCATCCAACAATTGTAATAATTTGCATTGTATTGTAATTATGGCCGAGTGGTTAGCGCGCTTGGATACTGATCTAAGGGACGTGGGTTCGAGCCCCGGGAAAGGCATGGCTGTTTGTGTCGTTTTTCTGCTGAGGGCCTGCCATCCTCTCAGACCTTCTACTATGGCATATAAACTGACAGGCTCCTGTCAGACCTCTGTGGAAAGCAGCTGCTTGAGGGGGTATTTATTTTATTTATGATAAAAATACACTTATTTATACTCACGCTCAGTGCTTATCCATTTAAATTTACAACAATATATTTTAACCCCTTGCCTGTTTGATCAAAAATATTTGAATTTAAATTGCTGAATCCATTAATTATGTATAAATTGTTTTAATGCACACTAATATTACTCTCTGGTATAATAATTATGTCAAGTTTATACAATATATCATTAATATATACCATAAGTGAGTCCCAGTTTTTCTTCAGTGATCTTAAATTTATATAAATTACAAAAAATGTTTCCTTAAAAAAAGTCAGTACATTCGACAACCCATTCTTTCAAACTATTTGTTGTCTGAATGTCAAAAAAAAAGAAATCTCTAACTGCGTAAACTACTGCATAGTGTTTTACCGGTACGCCGTACCCAGAAATAATTTCTTCCCGGTACGTCGTACCGGCCTACTTTCACCACTGCTTATGAGCTAATTTGGTAATTATGACCTTCAGAATCACTTAGTACAGATGAATAGCATATTGCTGTTTAGAATGACTGGTACTTTAATTTGTTTCTATAAAAAATAAATACCCCCTGAAGCAGCTGCTTGCCACAGAGGTCTGACAGGAGCCTATCAGTTTATATGCCACAGTATAAGATCTGAGAGGATGGCAGGACCTCCAGCAGAAAAACAATACACACACATCCATTACCCGGGGCTCGAACCCAGGTCCCTTAGATCAGTAGCCAAGCGTGCTAACCACTCAGCCATGGGACGGCAATAATAAATACCCCCTCAAGCAGCTGCTTGCCACAGAGGTCTGACAGGAGCCTGTCAGTTTATATGCCATAGTAGAAGGTCTGAGAGGATGTTTCTAATATATGTAAACTTATTGCCAGAGTCATTAAATAAGTTCATTTACAATCTGTTTATTTATTTGGAATTCACGCTTGGTTGTCAAATATTCAAATACAACTAAATATTTGTAACAATATTCTTAACAACATTTTCTCATAAAACCCACATTTCAAAAGTTGCGGATCTTCGAAATTAATTTCCACTGACAAAATGGGGTGAAGTGGTTAGAATTCAATGATCACCTAGAGCGTAATTTAGTAGGACAATTAGCACTGCGAGAGAAACACAGGACAGCAATATTGCTATAGATTTTTAGCAACATTTATTTGATAATAATCTTGTGTGAGTTCGAATCAACCGAATGGATAACAGGTAAATAAAGCAATTAATTTACAAGAAGTGAGTAAATCCTTAATTCTTTTCCTTCGGTTTATATACGAATGGACTAACTAGACTAATGTCTAGTTACTGTTGGCCATCTTTGAATGAAAAATACTCAAAAAGAACATTATTTTCGAAAATTGAGTTACAAAGTTTTCTATAAGCAAATCAGACTCGACTCCTACCAAAAATCTATCTTACTTATGACACAAGATGTTCAATAGGAAAGGTATTCCCTGCATAAAAGCAGTCACTTAAATTAACTTCTTCTCAAACTTTTTTCAAACTAATATACTTCTGAAACTAAAATGTCTGTTCCGTTACAAACATGACGCATTTCCACAATATATGCCGTATCACTTGATACAATAATTACGCTTTTAAGTGTTGCACGCCTTTCAAGTTTCCCTTTCTTTTGGGGGCGGAGGTGGCTCAGTCGGAAGCGCGCCAGGCTCGTAATCTGCTGTTCCAAGGTTCGAGTCCCAGCTGGGTCAGCGTTGAGACTTATCTCCGAAAAACTCCCTGCCCTGCCCACAGTCAGTAGAGGACACCAATGGGCTTGGAAAGGCCTCCGTCCGTCGGATGGGACATTAAGCCGTGGCCCCGTGTGCAGGAGAGACCTATCCTGTGCATTTTACAGAACACACTGGATGGCCTTGACGGGAGGCTACCATCTGTCTCCCAACAGCTGTTCCAATGGGTCCTCTCCCCCAACCTTCTCTGAGCCTTCCTTGTCCATGTGACCTGGCCATTTAGTCCATGGTGTGTAAAAAAGTGCCGTTCAGAGGTAAAACAAACCAACCGAAACTCTTTTCTTTGTGCTGATTGAAGGATTTACGTGAAAATCAAAGCAAGCGAGTTAAAAAAAATCTGACCGATTTTTGATGTAGCCATTGAGCAGATGTTTATATCATCGTAATATATCGTCCGTTTCATTTGTATTTATCACTGCAAATTATTGACGAGCAAGTGTTACAAGTTTTTTTGCAATATCTATGCTCTTCCCAACCTAGGAACCAGAGTATTCTGCAGGTTCCTCCCGGTTGATTGCCGTGTGGTTTCACAGGCAACTGGGACTTGAATATATCGATTATTCCTGTCTCTGATGATTTAAATACTGTAGTATGAGAAAGGAATCTGGCTTCGTATCCCTGACAGACAACAGAGGCCCTCTACTTCTGTTCCTCGTTGAAAGTATTCAGATAAATGGAAACGACTGATCTAATACCATTCAGCAGTGGCTTCGGCAAGAGATCTTGTTGCTGACAATTAGGATGCTCCAGGGGTGGCCGCTGCCTCTCTCTGCGGCCGAGTGCGCGGTGTGTGAGTGACAGACTGGAGATGCCTGAAGAGCCCAAATCTACGGCCGACACGTGCACAGCAAGTTCTGCGCTGTGTGCACAACGGATCGTTCGGAGTTTGGCACATCTTGGACGTCGGACAGTGCAAATAAATGGGCCCCAAAATCCGTATCACGGCTGACCTCGAGAGGCTGTTGAGCTGAGCCTGGCCACTTTATCCACCATCCGCCATCCTCATCGCTTTTCTCTTCTTCTCTCCGCATCTCATCCACTCGACTCTCCCCTGCCCGTGGGCGGAGGTGGCGGTGGCGACGACGTGACATGGTTGTGTGCGGCTGACACTTGCTCGCTCTCCCCTCTTCGAGGAGACAAGATTCGCTCTGTAGCAAAGAAACGAGCTCTTTTCTTTTCTTTTTTTTTCCAGATCAACAATCTCCAAGCACGGCAAATACCACCTTGAACGGAAGTTGGAAGACTTGCTGAAGTGGTTGCAAACTTTACGCAGGACTTGGACTGAACACAACAAAGCTTTCAAAGAGATCATTCAATCGGCCTGAGAATTTCTGGGCAGCTTAAACGATCCGAAAATATACTGATTTCAGTTTTATGTATTATGGGAGCAAATACGTCAGTTTAATATATATAGCCAACGATTGAAGGCATCAAATGCTCTTGTAGACAGAGCAGCATATTTTAATATTGGAGGGGGGGGGGATGTGACTGAAAGCATAAAACGTTTTCACAGGGTGGGCATGACAATTTAGGTTCAAGGATTAAAGTCATTAAATGCTTTTTTCTTTTAGAAAGAACATGACATTTCAAGCTCAAGGAAGGAAGTGATCAAAATGCCCTTATAGAAAGGGCATGACAATTTAGGTTCAAGGATTAAAGTCATTAAATGCTTTTTTCTTTTAGAAAGAACACGATATTTCAAGCTCAAGGAAGGAAGTGATCAAAATGCTCTTATAGAAAGGGCATGACAATTTAGGTTCAAGGATTAAAATCATTAAATGCATTTTTTTCAGAAAGAACATGACATTTCAAGCTTAAGGAAGGAAGTGATCAAAATGCTCTTATAGAAAAGGCATGACAATTTAGGTTCAAGGATTAAAGTCATTAAATGCTATTTTTTTTTATAAAGAACATGACATTTCAAGCTCAAGGAAGGAAGTAATCAAAATACTTTTATAGAAAGGACATGACAATGTAGGTTCAAAAATTAAAGCCATTAAATGCTTTTTTTTTTAGAAAGAACATGATATTTCAAGCTCAAGGAAAGAAGTGATCAAAATGCTCTTATAGAAAGGGCATGACAATTTAGGTTCAAGGATTAAAGCCATTAAATGCTTTTTTCTTTTAGAAAGAACATGATATTTCAAGCTCAAGGAAGGAAGTGATCAAAATGCTCTTATAGAAAGGGCATGACAATTTAGGTTCAAGGATTAAAGTCATTAAATGCATTTTTTTAGAAAGAACATGACATTTCAAGCTCAAGGAAGGAAGTGATCAAAATGCTCTTATAGAAAAGGCATGACAATTTAGGTTCAAGGATTAAAGTCATTAAATGCTATTTTTTTTATAAAGAACATGACATTTCAAGCTCAAGGAAGGAAGTGATCAAAATGCTCTTATAGAAAGGGCATGACAATTTAGGTTCAAAAATTAAAGCCATTAAATGCTTTTTTCTTTTAGAAAGAACATGATATTTCAAGCTCAAGGAAGGAAGTGATCAAAATGCTTTTATAGAAAGGGCATGACAATTTAGGTTCAAGGATTAAAGTCATTAAATGCATTTTTTTAGAAAGAACATGACATTTCAAGCTCAAGGAAGGAAGTGATCAAAATGCTCTTATAGAAAAGGCATGACAATTTAGGTTCAAGGATTAAAGTCATTAAATGCTATTTTTTTTATAAAGAACATGACATTTCAAGCTCAAGGAAGGAAGTGATCAAAATGCTTTTATAGAAAGGGCATGACAATTTAGGTTCAAAAATTAAAGTCTTTAAATGCTTTTTTCTTTTAGAAAGAACACGATATTTCAAACTCAAGGAAGGAAGTGATCAAAATGCTCTTATAGAAAAGGCATGACAATTTAGGTTCAAGGATTAAAGTCATTAAATGCATTTTTTTTTAGAAAGAACATGACATTTCAAGCTCAAGGAAGGAAGTGATCAAAATGCTCTTATAGAAAAGGCATGACAATTTAGGTTCAAGGATTAAAGTCATTAAATGCATTTTTTTTTAGAAAGAACATGACATTTCAAGCTCAAGGAAGGAGGTGATCAAATGCTCTTATAGAAAGGGCATGACAATTTAGATTCAAGGAGTAAAGCCATTAAATGCTTTTTTTTAATAGAAATAACATACATTTCGAGCTCAAGGAAGGAAGTGATCAAATGCTCTTATAGAGAGGACATAACAATTTAGGTTCAAGGATTAAAGTCATTAAATGCTTTTTTTAGAAAGAACATGACATTTCAAGCTCAAGGAAGGAAGTGATCAAAATGCTCTTATAGAAAGTGCATGACAATTTAGGTTCAAGGATTAAAGTCATTAAATGCTTTTTTTTAAGAAAGAACATGATATTTCCAGCTCAAGGAAGGAAGTGATCAAAATGCTCTTACAGAGAGGGAATGACAATTTAGATTGAAGGATTAAAGTCATTAAATACATTTTCTTTTAGAAAGAACATGATATTTCAAGCTCAAATAATGAAGTGATCAAAATGCTTTTATAGAAAGGCATGACAATTTAGGTTCAAGGATTAAAGTCATTAAATAATTTTTTTTTAGAAAGAACATGATATTTCAAGCTCAAGGAAGGAAGTGATCAAAATGCTCTTATAGAAAGGGCATAACAATTTAGGTTCAAGGATTAAAGTCGTTAATTGCTTTTTTTTTATAAAGAACATGACATTTTAAGCTCAAGGAAGGAAGTGATCAAAATGCTCTTATAGAAAGCGCGTGACAATTTAGGTTCAAGGATTAAAGCCAATAAATGCTTTTTTTAAAACAAGGAACATGACATTTCAAGCTCAAGGAAAGAAGCGATCAAATGCTTTTATAGAAAGGGCATGACAATTTAAGTTCAAGGATTAAAGTCATTAAATGCTTATTATTTTTAGGAAGGACATGACATTTCAAGCTCAAGGAAGGAAGTGATCAAATGCTCTTATAAAAGGACATGACAATTTATGTTTAAGGATTATAAATAAATAAATAAATAAATACCCCCTCAAGCAGCTGCTTGCCACAGAGGTCTAACAGGAGCCTGTCAGTTTATATGCCACAGTAGAAGATCTGAGAGGGTGGCAGGACCTCAGGAGAAAACAACACGAACATCCATGCCTTACCCTGGGCTCGAACCCAGGTCCCGTAGATCAGTAGCCAAGCGCTCTAACCACTCGGCCACGGGACGGCTTTTTAAGGATTAAAGCTATTAAATGCTTTTTTAAAAAAAAAAAACCCTGATATTTCAAGCTCAAGGAAGGAAGTGATGAAATGCTCTTATAGAAAGGGCATGACAATTTAGGTTCAAGGATTAAAGCCATTAAATGCTTTTTTCTTTTAGAAAGAACATGATATTTGAAGCTCAAGGAAGGAAGTGATCAAAATGCTCTTATAGAAAGGGCATGACAATTTAGGTTCAAGGATTAAAGGCATTAAATGCTTTTTTTAGAAAGAACATGACATTTCAAGCTCAAGGAAGGAAGTGATCAAAATGCTCTTATAGAAAGAGCATGGCAATTTAGGTTCAATAGGTTTTTTTAGGTTATTAGAAAGAGCATGACAATTTAGGTTCAAGGATTAAAGTCATTAAATGCTTTTTTTTAAGAAAGAACATGACATTTCCAGCTCAAGGAAGGAAGTGATCAAAATGCTCTTACAGAAAGGGAATGACAATTTAGATTCAAGGATTAAAGCCATTAAATGCTTTTTTGTAATATTAAGAACATACATTTGAAGCTCAAGGAAGGAAGTGATCAAATGCTGTTATAGAAAGGGTATAACAATTTAGGTTCAAGGATTAAAGTCATTAAATGCTTTTTTTTAGAAAGAACATGTCATTTCAAGCTGAAGGAAGGAAGTGATCAAAATGCTCTTATAGTAAGGGCATGACGATTTAGGTTCAAGGATTAAAGCCATCAAATGATTTTTTTAAGAAAGAAGATGACATTTTAAGTTCAAGGAAGGAAGTGATCAAATGCTTTTACAGAAAGGGCATAACAATTTAGGTTCAAGGATTAAAGTCATTAATTGCTTTTTTTTAATAAAGAACATGACATTTTAAGCTCAAGGAAGGAAGTGATCAAAATGCTCTTATAGAAAGCGCGTGACAATTTAGGTTCAAGGATTAAAGCCAATAAATGCTTTTTTTAAAACAAGGAACATGACATTTCAAGCTCAAGGAAAGAAGCGATCAAATGCTCTTATAGAAAGGACATGGCAATTTATGTTTAAGGATTATAAATAAATAAATAAATACCCCCTCAAGCAGCTGCTTGCCGCAGAGGTCTGACAGGACCCTGTCAGTTTATATGCCACAGTAGAAGATCTGAAAGGATGGCACGACCTCAGCAGAAAACAACACGAACATCCATGCCTTACCCTGGGCTCGAACCCAGGTCCCGTAGATCAGTAGCCAAGCGCGCTAACCACTCGGCCACGGGACGGCTTTTTAAGGATTAAAGCTATTTAATGCTTTTTTTAAAAAAAAAACCCTGATATTTCAAGCTCAAGGAAGGAAGTGATCAAAATGCTCTTATAGAAAGGGCATGACAATTTAAGTTCAGGGATTGAAGCTATCAAATGCTCTTAATAGAAAGCGCAACAGCTCAAAACAAATGCAGCGTATGAAATCATCAAATGTCCTAATAGGAAAAACAAAATAGTTTTATATGAGATCAATATAAGTTCAATGTAAGGCCACTGAAATCATGAAATGCTTATTTAGAAAGAACATTAGAGTTTAATATGTGGTAGCCAACAGTGGTGTGATCAAGTAGTGGGATGGAGCTTCCCTTTAAATTTCGGTATCATATATTTTTTGAAGTTGTTGTCGAAAAACAGATACTCAAGTATGGCAAATGTGATTCGAACATGTCTCCCCCCCCCCATTGGAAGTTTCAGCGTACGCCACTGGTATCCAATGATTAAAAGCATACGGTTATTTACAAAGTTTGGTGCATTGTTATGTTTTAAATCGAAGTGGGTGTAGAGGAAAATTTGTCTTGAACCGGTGGGATCCGAACCCACGATCTCTTGATGACATGTCAGGTGCTTTGACCCAGAACTATCGGCCGCTGATCAGTTATCCTCTAATGTGAATGTTAATTGCCGAACCAACGGTTAGTGGCTGTCTTATAATGGCAAAAAGACTCGGATATAGAAAAAAATATGGGTGGGGGTGGGAGAAACTCAACAGAGTTGAAAAAATATCCATTGCAGTAGATCATTTTTTCCTCCATTTTATAGGTCTTTAAAAAATTTCTTGAAATTTGCATGAAACATACAAAAGTTTGCAATTTTTTTGCGTCTATTATCTTTAATAGTGGCTGGCTCAGTAGGCAGTACGCCAGGCTCATAATCGCAGTTTCTAGGTTCGAGTCCCGCCTGCTCCAGCGTTGTTATTTATATCTGCAAAACTCCCCGCCCACGGTCAATAGGCGACACCGATCGGCTGTACGGATGGGACGTTAAGCCGTGGTTCCGTGTGGGCATTGACAGTAAGTTACCTTCTGTCTCCCAACAGCTGTCTAGTGGGTCCCTCCCTCCAACATCTTTGAGCCGTTGGATTCCTTGTGACCTGGCCTTTTAGCTCATTGTATGCACAAAAGTGCCACTCAGAGGTAAAACAACGTAACCCTAAATAATTAATTACTTCGGCCTACGCACAGTTGGACATTTGGGTGGCTTTTTTTTATATACAGGGTGGTTATAAAATAAGTTCGCTTTTCTGGAGTCTCTGGAGATGTGACGAAAGGAGATAGCACCGCGAAAATTGATAGGTAACCGAAAAAGAGCACGAGGAAGCGATTTACGAAAGGACGCAAAAGATGTTAAAGTGGGAATGGCAACACCCAATAAACGGCAGTATGGCTCTCACGAAGAAGGAACATACACTGTTTATCAAGTTATTTTATCACAATTAGAGCAATGTAAATGCCGTTGGCGTCTGAATAGTCTACAGAGAGGATCCCTGATGTCAACGGCGTTAAGGAAGATGGTGAAGAAGTTTGTTGCAACTGGTGAATTGGTAGTGGTACCAGGAAGAGGACGGCCGTCCATTGCAGAAGATGTGGTGGATAAGGTGACGGTTGCCATGACAGTCCACGCAGGAAGTGACATGCGGTCAGTCAGCAGTTAGAGAGCTGCATCATAACAGTTGGATCTTATGTAGGGTTCCACGGCGTGTACCCATACATGATCTATATTATGGTGCAGCAACTGCCACTGCCTGACCCGTAACATCGCACTGATTTTCCTCTGTAATTTCAGGCGTGGATTGAGGTAGACAACATGTGGCCACACAAGATATGATCCTGTGGACCGACGAGGCTTACTTCAACCTCACTGATGGCATCAACATACATACTCTTGCTTATGGGAGCGGTCACTTCCTCCAGTCCTCGCAAGAGACAGTGTGGTGTGGCTTCAGTGTACACTTCATCGTTGGATCGTTCTTCTTTGAGGAGGCTAAATTAATATGTCCAGTGTCGTGTATCGGAACAGGTGGCCGTTACTGTGCTGTTCTCCAGCATCACATGATTCCCACCCTCCAGGAACGTCAGTATCTGGGGCAGGTAAAGAAGTTGCTGTGTTTGCGATGAGTACTTAGTTTCTGGAGACTTCTCTCAGGTCTGGTCACCACGCTCACCAGATCTGAATCCTTGTCATTTCTGATTCTGGGGCTGTCTCAAGGATTGGGTTTTATCATGGTGGTGTGCAATCGCTTATTTATCTGAAGGCCAGCATTACACGGGCAGTTACCAACATCCACAGCGGCATGCTAAAAGCAACCGTGGCACATGCAGTCCTTCACTTCCAGCACATCCTCTGCACTGATGAAGAGCATTTTGAACGGTCTCTGTAATTGACATGTGCATGAAATCAATGTAATCATATGTTCTTAGTAAGCTACCTGCCAATTTTCGCTGTGCTATCTTCGTTCATGCTGCTGATCTAAGGGACCTGGGTTCGAACCCAGTGTTTTTCTATTGAGGTTCTGCCATCCTCACAGATCTTCTACTATGGAATATAAACTGACAGACTCCTGTCAGACCTCTGTGGCAAGCAGCTGCTTGAGGGGGGCATTTATTTTATTTTATTATTACCCATGTCGACTTGCAACATGACAACTAGTGTACTAAAACTTAGTGTACTAAAATTTGCAACTAAAGAGTGTTATGATGTAAAAAAATGCTATTGATGATAACCAATAAAGTATCAGATTACATTTACAGGAAGGGCAATGTGCACATGAAAATTGAAATGTTTCGTGTTGGAGTGGAGCCCATTGCGCGTTCGGAAAGGAGGTGGGATTTGACATACTTGAGTCTATAACTTTCGGGTACTGTCTTAGAAAATATAAGGATTTTTAATCATTATATAAATATGATGATTTTCGATCATACCGTCCCATGGCCGAGTGATTAGCGCACATGGCTACTGATCTAAGGGACCTGGGTTCGAGCCCGGGTAAGGCATGGATGCATGTGTCGTTTTTCTGCTGAGATCCTGCCATCCTCACAGACTTTCTACTATGGAATATAAACTGACAGGCTCCTGTCAGACCTCTGTGGCAAGTAGCTGCTTGAGGGTGTATTTTTTTTATTGATTTAAATCATTTATTGATCATTTCGAATTCGTCATGCCTATTGAGACATTTATTCCAACATGACGTCCTCTTTCCTAGAGTGACTTTGGCTGTTTCACGAAAAAGTCTGTGACGATGCAGCGCAATGTCTTCGTCACCTTTCGACTTCCTTCTTTTCATTGCGCTCTCTACATGTCCACAAATGTGAACATCTACTAGGGGAGATACCAGGACTGTTGGGAGGATATTCCAAGCATTCAGGGCCGCATCTAGGGGAGGGAGGAAGCGGTCAAGAGGGCTTAAAATGCTAAATAAGGGTAACGAAGCCAAAAATGATGAAACTTGTGCATATTTCACGCAATTTCGAAGAAAAATTTTAATAACCTCTAAAACGAAAAAGAAAACATTATACGTAAGGTAAATCCAGTCTTATTCCTGTATATCTTATTCCTGTTCGATTACATCCCATCCCCACCCCACTCCCATATTTTTGTTTAGATCCGGGCTTACAGGCATTACCATAAATATCTGTTCAAATGTGTTTATTGTTGTTTGGGAAGTATGGCAGAAAATGTTGCCATGTAACAAAACAACCATTTTCCTCAAAAGTCCTGGGTGATCTTCGAATTTATTAAAAACAACAACAACCTAAAGCAGCTGTTTGCCACAGAGATCTGACAGGAGCCTGTCAGTTTATACGACACAGGTCTGTGAGGATGGCGGGACCTCAGCAGAAAACCCACACAAACATCCATGCCTTACCCGGGGCTCGAACCCAGGTCCCTTTGAGCAGTACCAAGCGTGTTGCTTGCCTCCAAATACCCATATTTTGTACACATCGTTATGAGCTGATGGTGGCCCTACGGTCCAAAAACCCAATGAACAGCGGACCCGGACAGTCAAATTAAAACGTCATCATGTAGCATAGTGTTCAACTTTCGGATACTTCCATGAGGAGTTTGACTGGAATCCATACAACATCTATCGCGTTCAAGCCGATATCTGATATTGATTCCGCTGTTGAATGAGTTTTTTCTTTGTATACCTGTTACTCTTTGGGTGGGACAGTCAAAAATCACTCACTCTTTTACCCAGATATAGAGGTTGCTTACTTTTCGTGTGCACGTCCCATAAATATAATATTAAGGGAGTTATAATCCCATAAACCATTCTCCCTTGTTCCGCACTGTGTCGGGGTGGCTCAGTCGGTAGCGCGCCAGGCTCGTAATCTATAGTTCCCAGGTTCGAGTCCCAGCTGGGTCAGCGTTGAGATTTATCTCCGCAAAATTCCCCGTCCTGCCCACGGTCAGTAGGGGACACCGATGGGCTTGGAAAGGCCGCCGTCCATCGGATGGGACGTTAAGCCTTGGCCCCGTGTGCGGGAGAGCCATACCCTGTGCACGTTAAAGAACACGCTGGATGGCCTTGACGGGAGGCTACCATCTGTCTCCCAACAGTTGTTCCAGTGGGACCCCTCCCCCAACCTTCTCTGATCCTTCGGGGTCCATGTGACCTGGCCATTTAGCCCACGGTGTGCAAAAAAGTGCCGCTCAGAGGTAAAACAATCCAACCCCACTGTGTCCATGACCACCTAGCTGAAACGAATTATGCTTTATTTTGATTAAGAATAATCGTTTGATTACCTCTTATTTTGCAAATAATAATGTTGAAAAGTTTAATTAATTTTTTTGCACAGAACTGTTCAGTTTCGTGGTTCGAATTAACCAAACTGAAAATAAGCAAACTTATTTATTAGATGAAACAAGTATGTCACAAGGAACAGGAAAACTTTAAAAGTTCAATTCACACACAAATGAACAAATAATACTAGTGGCTAACTGAAACCAGCAAATGGAATAAATAGAACGTTGGAAATTTCAGTTACACGACATTTTGATTAATAAGTTATGAGTCAGTAGTATTGTACCGTGGCGTCATAGGGGGGAAAGCACTGTGCGTCCCCTTTGCACAGTGCTTTCCCCCTATGACGCCACAGACCACGCCCCCTCCCTCCCCCATGACGTAATAATGACCTAACGGGCCACGCCCCCTTATTAATAATTAATAAGGGGCGTGGCCTGTTACGTCATGATTACGACGTGGGGAAGGGTGTGGTCTGTGACGTCATAGGGGGAAAGCACTGTGCAAAGGGGGGACGCCCGGGTGGTACAATACCACTTGAGTCAAAACATTTCAGTTGAGATTTAGCACTTCATAAATATTCAATATCAGAGTTTCATTGCTAATTTTACCAAATACTTACTTTACATTATTTAAGCATATAAAATATCCTTTTTTTTTAAATGTCACGAACCACACAACTTTTCTGACTTAACTGTATTATCAGTCCCGTGGTTTGTCCGAAATAAAATTATATACCGTGACTTCGGTGTCATGCCTGTATGTGAGTGCATTAGATCTCAGGCAAAGAAATTCTTCGTGGATGCAGCTAATAACACCAATCAATTAATAACTGTACTGTGACACCGTTTGTCATCAAAGATATAAAAGACTAAAGTACATTTTGAACTTAAATTTATTTGAAACTATCCCGAGGGATTTCTCTTCGTCCTTGCATTTTTGCACCACAATTTGTTATTGGCGTCCCATGGCCGAGTGGTTAGCGTGCTTGTCTACTGATCTAAGGGACCTGGGTTCGAGCCTCGGGTAAGGTATGGATGTATGTGTCGTTTTCTGCTGAGGTCCTGCCATTCTCTCAGATCTTCTACTGTGGCATATAAACTGTCAGACCTCTGTGGTAAGCAGCTGCTTCAGGGGACATTTATTTTTTTTATACATTATTTGAGGCAGGTAGAGACCAGCTGGCCGGCGCGGTACTGCGCCTGTCCATTTGTGATCTTTGTTCTTTTCTCAGTTTCTGTCACCTAAATTGCTGTTACACCATTATGTTGAATGGAAACGATATCTGCTTCAAATCACACATGCGGACAGGTTGGGCGCTAGCTGTTTTGCCGCAACAACTATTTGCTCCAACTCTGATATTAGGTATTACTGATTAATTTAGCTAAATTTAATGTCTTTTTTAAAAGCAACTGAAAAATAATCTGCTGAAAAACAGATCGTACAATCGCTCAAAAAATATCCGAAAACTACGGTTGATTACAGAATTCAGAAAAAATATCTGGCAACGATTTTTTTAGAAATTAGTGCTCTGGCAACCTTCGTGTCACGTGATTACAGAATTCAGGAAAAATATCTGGAGCGTGTACAGCAACTGTACACGCTCCAGTTACCGTTCACAGCAAACTGGAGCGTGTGCAGTTACTGCACACGCTCCAGTTTGCTGTGAACGGTAACTGCACTCGCTCAATATTTCCGTGAGTGAGCCCACACGATCTAGTATCAAAATAATATGACCACCTACAGTCGCTCAAAAAAGTATCCGAACACTATGGTTGATTACAGAATTCAGAAAAAATATCTGGCAACGATTTTTTTAGAAATTAGTGATCTGGCAACCTTCGTGTCACGTGACATGTCGTTGGATGCACAAAAGTTCCACACTCGAAGGTAAAACAGCTCAACAACACGGCACCAGGAAAATTCTTTCAGGCCACATATATGGACTGTATATACACTGAAGTGTCATTGAATTAGGGACGGGAGACGTTATCCAAATTCAGTACCGCAAGTCCCGCATTTGCTCGCATGCGTGGCTGAAACTCTGTCATATATAATAAAATAAAAATAAATACCCCCTCAAGCAGCTGCTGGCCACAGAGGTCTGACAGGAGCCTGTCAGTTTATATGACAAAGTAGTAGGTTTGTGAGGATCGCAGGACCTCAGCAGAAAAACGACACACACAACCATGCCTTACCCGGGGCTCGAACCCAGGTCCCTTAGATCAATAGCCAAGCGTGCTAACCACTCGGCTATGGGAAGGCTGTCATATATAGCCGTCAGCTTTGGCTTCCCCAAGCATTCGTCGTGAGAAGCGTAAGAGGAAAGGCGCGGGATTTAGATGCATTTGACAGAGGGCAGATCATAGGTACCCAACGGATGAGACACTCGATATCCGAAACTGTCAATGAACTTGGATTTTCTCGTCGACAGTTTCAAGAGTGTTCCGGGAATATGAAAATTCCGGCAAAAAAACCAAGCGCCCGGACAAACTGCAAAGGACAACCAGCGTTGATTGATCGTGGGCTTCGCCATCTGACCCACGTCATACGGACCGATAGGAGCCGGACATTATCTGAAATCACCTCTCATCTGAACGCGGGTTCCAGCTGGGAAGTCGGTGCACAGACCGTGCAATGCTCACTTCATCATCTTGGCTTTGGGAGCCACACCTACGAGAATCCCACTTCTAATGGCATGACACCGGGCTCAACGCCTTGCCTGGGCTAAAGAACATCGAAACTAGACCATCGAAAATTGGCAACGGATAGCCTGGAGTGACGAATCCCGATTTAAACTTCATCACGCCGATTGGAGACTGAGGGTATGGCGTCAACCCCAGAGAAGCCATGGATCCTGAATGTCAGATCGGAACAGTACAAGCTGGTGGTGGCTCAGTGATGGCCTGGGGTGACTTCAGTGGGACGTCTGTGAGACCTTTTATACGTGTCCCGACGACTCTCAATGCATCCGAGACGTAGAACTCATGGATGACCATTTACACCCATTTATGGCCATCATACATTCTAATGGAGAAGCTGACTTTGAAATAATGAATTAGCCACCTAGAAGCCCAGATTTAAATCCCATTGAAAATCTTTGGGATACCGTCTAGCAGAGTGTCCGGGCTCGTGTCCCATCAGTGACGACCTTGAGAGAATTGTGGACAGCTCCGGAGGATATACATGTGGAACATTTACGCAAGCTTGTGGAGTCCTTGCCTCGTCGTGTGACGGCTGTTATCAGGGCCAGAGGGGGTCCAACACGTTACTAGGTTGCTATCCCTATTTCAATGGCACTTCAGTGTATAAGATTGTGGTGAGTTGACTTAAATACGTACTGCTAAATGTTGAATTTGAATAAATTATTATTATTATTATTATTATTATTATTATTATTATTATTATTATTATTATTATTGTGAGTGAGTCCTGATCGACTGGTGGCCTCGTGTGCAGGAGAGCCATACCCTGTGCACGATAAAGAACCCGCTGGATGGCCTTGACGGGAGGCTACCATCTGTCTCCCAACAGCTGTTCCAGTGGGTCCTCTCCCCCAACCTTCTCTGAGCCTTCGGGGTCCATGTGACCTGGCCATTTAGCCCATGGTGTGCAAAAAAGTACCGCTCAGGGGTAAAACAACCCAACCTGATAGACTGACTGACAGAGGGGATCACACTAATCCTAAGTATGAGGCAGAATTGGTAAAGCTCTGAAAATTTGCATTTACGGGTAATCCGGGTCGTAGATCTCGGGAAAAATCCGAAATTTGACCTCCGACGTGTCCTTTAAAGTTAAATAGAGGTCATGTAGAGGTCAAACCATGATTGCTAGAAATGTGAAAATTGGTGTCGGTGGTGTTCTGTTGTAGATGTCGGAAAAGTTATGAAATTTGGATGCGGAGGATCCTTCGCTGTCAAAGATCAAATAATAATAATATCTTGATCAATCCTTAGTATGGTTATATCCATAGATTACCCCGCTAAGCCTTATGGCTTGTCAGCAGGATTCCTTTCAATTACACGACAGGTTTATTAAAGAATATGACATGTGTAATGGAACAATAAACACATAATTAAAAAAAAGAAACTAAAACAATAACAACAACAAAAAAAAAAAACACTTATTAAAACACAGACATAAAAAATTAAACACATTTATAAAATAAACCTATAAAATTTCGGATTACAGCACATATTGACAAAACTATCACCTATGGTACAAGTCATCATTGGGGCGGGGGTGCTCAGTCGGTAGCGCGCCAGTCTCGTAATCTGTAGTTCCCAGGTTCGAGTCCCAGCTGGGTCAGCATTGAGATCTATCTCTGCAAAATTCCCCGCCCTGCCCACGGTCAGTAGGGGACACCGATGGGCTTGGAAAGGCCCCGTCCGTCGGATGGGACGTTAAGCCGTGGTCCCGTGTGCGGGAGAGCCGTACCCTGTGCACGTTAAAGAACACGCTGGATGGCCTTGACGGGAGACTACCATCTGTCTCCCAACAGCTGTTCCAGTGGGTCCCCTCCGCCAACCTTCTCTGAGCCTTCGGGGTCCATGTGACCTGGCCATTTAGCCCATGTTGTGCAAAAAAGTGCCGCTCAGAGGTAAAACAACCCAACCCAACAAGTCATCATTTCACATTAAAATTGCACTTGCTTAAAGGATACCAGATACAGGATATGGCATTTTAAACTTTACTTTTCAATTATTTACATCTAATAACCATTTCGAAACTTTAGTTTTAATATAGATCTACTAGCGTTAGAGGGCTAAAAATTATTGCCTGGGGGGTGTTTTATGTCGCAGATTTAAAAAAAAGAGAAATTTTGGATCGGCGGTTCTTTCGAGGCCAAAGATCAGATTAAATTCATCCAGTGCTTGAGAGCTAAAAAGTAGTTAATTTTTTGTGTCCTAATTTCGTGTCCCGGATTTCGGAAACGTCGTGAAATTTTGGATGCGATCCGTCCTTCGAGGCCAAAGGTCATTTTCTACATAACTTTGCTAGAGAGCTAAAAGTTGGTGAATAGGGTAGTTTCGAGCAGTAGAAGTCGCGAATGTTAAGAATGTTCAGATCTTGTGTTGCGTTCAAGGTCAAATGGGGGTCGTAGTGACTGTCAAAAAATCAAAAAATCAAAAAGAGGCAGAACTTGACAGATAGAGTCAGCGCCTCATTAAATCTCTTTTTCTGGGTCTTTTTCCGTTTGAAAATTGCGTATTATTTATTATTTGTTTGTATCGGTTCTTCGGCATGTGGAAATATACTTCCCGTCTCTTGTGTCACATAAATAAATAAAAATAAATACCCCCTCAAGCAGCTGCTTGCCACAGAGGTCTGATAGGAGCCTGTCAGTTTATATGCCACAGCGAAAGATCTGAAAGGATGGCAGGACCTCAGCAGAAAAACGACACAAACAGCCATGCCTTACCCGGGGTTCGAACCCAGGTCCCCCCCCCCCTTAGCCAAGCGTGCTAACCACTCGGTCACCACGGTTGGCTAGTGATCTAAGGTAACCTTAGATCACTAGCCAAGTCACAGCCTAGATCACAACCTTAGATCACAAGCCTAGTGATCTAAGGCTAGTGATCGAGAAATTTCAATTTTCACTGGTGTGCGCAGTTGATGCATTCGTGCATCCCCCCCCCCTGAAAAAACTGCAAAGCTTTTTCACAGACACAGGAAACACTCGTTGCAGTAATTCAAACATTGTGTAAATATCATCAGAGCAGAAAAAAAAAACCTGAAGTTTTGAAATTTAAGATCTATGCTGCGATAGGTAAACACATTTCGGTATATTATGATTAGTTTGTATAATTCAATATCTGCAAAGATACGTTTTTATTTATATTGACGAAATTTATGAAAGTTGATAAAAAAAGACATTCCCTTCTTCAATACGTTAATGACGATACACTCAAAAAAGCAATAACAACAAAATTGCCAAGGAAACTAAGTTATGAATTCTTTTGATCAAAATTGATGTTTAGCTGAAACACTCAAATCATAAGAATTAAAAAAAAAACGGGAATAATAATTACTTTTCCCGTTTGGAAAATTGCTTATTGTTTATTCTCTTGTTTATTTATGTAACACAAGAGGGGGGGAAGTATACACAGTCGTATCAGAATAACATGACCACCTACCATAAATTTACTATGATAGCTGGTCATATTATTCTGATACGACTTATGTACAGTCGCTCAAAAAAAGTATCCGAACACTATGGTTGATAACAGAATTCATAAAAAATATCTGGCAACGGTTTTTTTTAGAAATTAGTGATCTGGCAACCTTCATGTCACGTGTCACGAAGGTTGCCAGATCACTAATTTCTAAAAAAATCGTTGCCAGATATTTTTTATGAATTCTGTAATCAACCATAGTGTCGGATATTTTTTTGAGCGACTGTATTTACTCACGCCGAAGCTGATTGGTTGGTGCGTTTGCCTACTGATCAAAGGGATCTGGGTTCGAGCTCCCCAGTAAGGCATGGATGTTTGTGTTGTCTTTCTGCTGAGGTGTCTCTCCTTCCTCACAGGTCTTCTCTGTGTGGTAATAAACTGACAGGCTCCTGTCAGACCTCTGTGGCAAGCAGCTGCGTGAGGGATAATTTATATTTTTATTTATATGAAGAACCGACACAAAAAGAAATTTCAATTTTCTCTGGTATGCGAAGTTGATGCAAATGTGTGCACCAGTGTTTATCACAATTTATCATGTGAGTATTTGAAACGTGACAGAGCGCTTTCTTTGGTGATGGGGCGGGGGTGGCTCAGTCGGTAGCGCGCCAGGCTCGTATTCTGTAGTTCCCAGGTTCGAGTCTCAGCTGGGTCAGCGTTGAGATTTATCTCCGCAAAATTCCCCGCCTTGCCCACGGTCAGTAGGGGACACCGATGGGCTTGGAAAGGCCGCCGTCCGTCGGATGGGACGTTAAGCCGTGGCCCCGTGTGCGGGAGAGCCATACCCTGTGCACGTTAAAGAACACGCTGGATGTTTTTCACGGGAGGATACCATCTGTCTCCCAACAGCTGTTTCAGTGGGTCCTCTCCCCCAACCTTCTCTGAGCCTTCGGGATCCTTGTGACCTGGCCATTTAGCCCATGGTGTGCAAAAAAGTGCCGCTCAGAGGTAAAACAACCCAACCCAACTTTCTTTAGTGATATGAGCACACACTGCTCGATGTCTCCAAAGCCAGGAATGTTTCTTTTCTGTAAAAAAAATGAGTTACATATATGAAACATACATAAAGAAATAAGAAAAAGTATTTTCATAACAACGGAGAAAAATTAAAAATATATCAATCAGATTAGGATTATAGAAAGGCATTCCCTCCTCCCACTATTTGCAATTTCTTCTGAAGAGAAATCTGTATCGAACGAACACGATTTCACCTTACACGAATTTTTGGGGGAAATCATCCACGATGTTAGTAGTGGACTGGGTGTATATGTAATAGCCTGCTAACGTTTTTAAATAATAATAATTTTATATATTTCGATTTTTTTAAAAGTTTTCTGTTATTCGAACTTTATTTAGATTTTCATCATTTCTTTTTCTTTTCTAGTTTTTCCCGTGAAAATGGGAAGGTTATTCTATATTCGGCCATATATATATGGGGTAAGTGTCGTTTTTCTGCTGAGGTCCTGCCATCCTCTCAGACCTTCTACTTTGGCATATAAACTGACAGGCTCCTGTCAGATTTATGTGGCAAGCAGCTGCTTGAGGAGGGATTTATTTATTTATTTATTTAATTTCTTTACCAACATTCTAAAGGTGATCTCCTCTCTCGTGTCCGCGGAGGTAGGAGTAGTTTCCATCCTAAATTCCACACTGGTAACGATCAGTCCGCTCTCTCTAATTCTCATCGTCTTTGGTCAGCTGCAACGCCATTTACTAACACTCTCTATCCACAACAGTAAGCTAACGAGGCGGGCGTGATGACATTACTACAATAAGCGTGATAAATGATGTTGCCGCCAACCTAGCCGTGGCATCAGAACAGCTCCTGCTCCTCCTCCTCCTTCTTCTCCCCGTCCTGACGTCGGGAAGAGCGCCTCGGGCCCCAGCGCACAACAAACCCCATTCCTCGCAGACCTGGCGGCGTCGGGCGCCCATCATGCATCGCGATAAAAAGCCACTCCGATCGGAGGGAGAATGAGAAGGGAGCCAGAGCGAGGGGGGAGCGATGCGGAGAAACACGAAAAGGTCGGCCGGCGAGCACAGGAAGTTGGATGGTCTGCATGGAAGTGCGGTGCACCAATAAAACACTATGGAGTCATGTGGAGTCGAGGCCGTAAGGAAGCGGCCGACGACAATGGAAGTGGCAATACACCATTGTGTCTCTCTACAGAAGAAGCTCGCAGCGGAAAGGAGACACGCATACAACATTGTTAGACAGTGGACTTGTTGAGAGAGAGATTTTTTTTCGTGTTGTTGTTGCTGTAATGTTGAACTCCGAAATCAGTTGGTGTCGTCAAGTAAACTGAAAGTTGAGGTGTTGCCTTTTTTCTTCCATTTGCGGTGGAAATATTCGTTCGAGGGTTTTTTTTTTGAACGCATGTAAAATTTAACGATGGAACATTTTCTCACACTTTGAGACCGTGTCGTTGCAATCTTTTTTTGCTTCTAACATTTGATCTTTCTTTGGGAGAGGGGGGGGGGAGAGGGACGGAAGTGTTTTACAAATGGAGAACGATACTACTGAGTTTCAAATAAATGCATCAACTGCTATCTGATTTGTCTTTCATATCAATAGACCAACTTTGACAATTAGCAAGGCTGGATTTAGGGGAGCAGTAAGGCTCGAATCTAGCAAAAAAAAATTAACGCGGGTGGAGGGGAGGGGGGGCAAGACTTCATTTCCATTGCAGCATAACACCCCTCCTCTTCTTTTTAAAGTTTAAAAATTGTTGAAAAATGCATGAAATGTGCAAAAGTTCAATTATTTTTGGTCCATCCATACACTTACTGACATTTCCAAAGTGTGGGAGGTGGTCCTCTTGCTCCCCTTCCCCCCAGATCCTGCCCTGGGGGAGGCAAGAAGGGTCATGCTCTTCTAGAAATTTGTTAGAGACCACTAAACACAAAGGAGAAAAAAGTTAATCCCGGAACGACGTTCCGGTTCATACCGATTCCATCTATCCTCCTTTCAGTCGGAATGCTCCCCCCCCCCACTTTACTGTTTTTCTGAATTCGTATGCTCTTTAGAATTTTCACGAACTCTTTCGGCCAATGAGTGTTAACTTAGTATTTACCCACGAAAAGGGATGGGGGTGGATCAGTCGGGGGCAAGCCAGGCTCATAATCTGCAGTTTCCAGGTTCGAGTCCCACCTGTCCTCAGTCGAGAGCGGATACCAATGAGCTTGGAAAGGCCGCCGTCTGCCATCTGTCTCTTAACTGCTGTCCAGTGGGTATCTCTGTCATGTCCTAATTTATTTTATTGTTATTGTAAGCTCACGGAACAAAAAATTAGTCATCTCCCGCCTAAGAGGGTTACGTCCGTTGGACAGCAACAGAGGGCGCACCAGTAATAAACGCGTCCTACAAATAGTGTGCCGTGCGCTACAGGGTTCATACAGTGACAAGATGTGGTTGTGTGCCACGTGTGTACTAGTCGCTCCATGAAACATGGGTCGCGCCAAAAATGTGAATGAGTGGCAAAAAGGTGCTATTATGGTGTTTGGCCGAGCCAAAGAGCATAGTGTACAAGTTGCTGCTTTTGCAGGTGAGTAGTATCATCACAACCTACCGATTCCCCTTTGCACAGTGCTTTCCCCCCCTATGTCGCAATCATCCACGTTGCCTTCTTGACTTGGACCCCCTATGTCGCAATCGACCGGAAATTGACCTGTGCTGGGCCACGCTGCCTTCTGAACTTTGACCCCTATGTCGCAATCGACCGGAAATTGACCCCTACGTCACAATCGACCGGAAATTGTCTCGTAATTTTCCAAGTACCTTGTAAACCCCCCCAAGGTCACGGTTCTGGCTGTATATAACCGCTGAAAAAGGTTTGACATTTATTCTGAGCCACACGTTATGGACGACGACGACAACTTGGATTTTGGTCATAATTGGACGAGTGATGTAGACTCCGGCTACGAGAGCGATCCACAACACTTTCGAACGCGTATTCGTCGATTGCTACGTCGACCTGTGATTGTGCCACCTCCTCCACCGCCACCCCCACCTCCAGCCGTCACTATTAAGATGTTGCCGCGACCTGGGATTGGTGGTCCGATGCTACGGGCTGTTGTCGTGGAGGACACTACCCCACCACCACCTACAAGACTACGTGGACCGCTGGTGATGAAGCCGCCCGAAACCTGGCCCCCGGGATTACCGCAGAACATCGTTCAGGCTCTGAGACGTAAACGACAGAGACGTCTGTAGCCTGTGTGAAGACGTCAAGTGTTTTTGTCTCCAGATACTCGAACTAGTGCAACCATGCAAAACATCTGTATGGTTCTAGATCTCGACGGTTTCCATGTAAATGGTCGTTTCTTAGTGCGCGAACTTGGATATGCAACTCTGAATGGGAAATGTGGTGTCTACCGTTTCAATCTTCGGCAACACCAACCTTTGTCAGTAAAAGACAGAAGGACAGTCAGCTACGTATCTAAATATGTGATAGGTCTACCCTTTCGTCCTCTGCTTCGTGAAAAGGTGTGGTCGTTACATCACGTTCCTAACATCGTGAAATATGCTTACAAACTTGCACGTACTGAAGAAGCTACTGTGGTGGGTTACAAAGGAGGTACTGTGG
Source organism: Ryuthela nishihirai (assembly GCA_038380435.1). Taxonomy (NCBI): domain Eukaryota; kingdom Metazoa; phylum Arthropoda; class Arachnida; order Araneae; family Heptathelidae; genus Ryuthela; species Ryuthela nishihirai. The sequence goes on from JAWZYU010000012.1 coordinate 57,052,838, forward strand.
AAAGAAATCTCTTGGAACAATTAAATCTGCCCAGTGTTAATCTCGAACTTTACGGCTGCCCCAAATATTGTGATCTCCCAAAAGTTTCCGAGTTCGAGTGCGGATATCACACCGGAGAGGACGTCCACTGCTCTTTAGCCGAAACAGCTGCTTTCTTCGGATGGATCGATCGTCGTCGAGAACATGTCCCAACAAACACTTGCTTATCAGATCGTTCCTGATTGGTCGTCCCAGGTGGTGCGGCTCTCTAGTTAAATAGGGAGCGAGTGCTGTGTGCGTCATTGTTCACGATGCAGCCTAGCAATCCAGATGCGTGGTGTCTCGGTGAAGATGTTTACGTTGTACCTACACTGTTCAAAAATAAGTTTTCTGTGCACGTACGCCGCTACAAGAAATATGAAAATTGTGAACTCATCTACCCTACACTTGCAGGGGTTAGCCTCTCCATACCTGAATGGGAGGCTTTGTGTGCCACGGTCCCCCACATAGAGGATCAAGTGAAAATTGGCCCCGATCAACAGACATGGTACGTGACGCATGGTTTACGTGTCTACATGTATCGAACTGTGGATGGCGAACGTTGTGTCGAATTCATCAAAGAATCAGCAGACCAAAGAACTCTACAGTTCCGTGTTGTGAGACGTTGTATAACACTGAATGCTTCGCAGTGGTTCACGCTGGCTATTCACTTAGACGAGGTGATGCGCATTGTGCATAGTGTGTGCGGGACTCCCAAAGATCACCAACTCCGTACAGCTATTATGGAACATTCAGAATCCGTTCGACCTTTCCTACTGGGTCCTGTTTTCGACGATCCCGATTGTGTTTACCCGCTGCTGGTGAATATTTTTCAGCAAGAACTTATACGTGTGATACCGTTAGATGGACTGCAACCTGAAGAAAAAATACCAACTATCGTAGGGTGGTCTGGTGACTTGGACATTAATGCCTTAGCACAGGTATTTGTGGATACTGCCTGGAAACGAGGTCTGTTGAATTTTGTAGATTCTGGTTTTGTTTGCAATCTAAAATATAACGCTATTGTCGACGAGGCAAAAAATGAAATGTATAAATTAAATAAATAATTGTAACCTTATATAATGTGTCTGTCTTTTCATCCAATGTCATTTAAGTCTTGGTATGGATAGGAGAAAGAAGGTGTTAGCTAGTGTGGGTAGTGTAATCGTGACAGTGTTAACGATAGCAGTGCTTGTATTAGAAATTGTAGCTCCTAGTAAAAATATTCAGTGTGGAGAGTCAAAAGCCTTAGATGGGGAATACAAAATTCGTGTGTGTAACTTAACAGTTGACATCAGACAGTTTATAGGTGACGTTCCTACAGTGACAGGTGTTACACTTTCGCTACATCAATGGCAAAACCTGGTGGGGTACGACGCCTGGGTGCAGCAGAAAATAAAACTTTGGAGTCCAATTATTTCGACCCCGAAAGAGGATTCGGTAGTGTAAAAAAGTTAGCACAGAATACGGGACTACCACTCAAACTCGTCCGTGAATGGTTAGAAAAGCAACCTGCCTACACGCTACATAAACCTGTTCGCAGAAAGTTCCCCCGTAACAAAGTTTACGTCACAGGGTTAGACGAACAATGGCAAGCCGATCTCATGGTGGTGAAAAATCTAACTCGCTTCAATGACGGGTATCGCTACATATTAACAGTCATCGATCTGTTCTCGAGGTACGGGTGGGCGGTTGCCATGAAGGCTAAAACAGGGAAAGAAATGGTATTGGCTTTCAAAAAAATCCTTTCCAAGGGTCGGTCTCCAATGAATTTAAATACGGATCAGGGTACGGAATTTACCAACAGAGTGTTCCAGAAATTCCTGAAAAAGAAAGGTATTCGGTTCTTTGCCACCTACTCTGACAAAAAAGCAGCTTTGGTGGAGAGATGGAATCGTACCCTACGCGAGAGACTGGGTAGATATTATACACGCAATAACACCTACCGCTACCTGGACGTGCTACCGCGCGTTGTACGGGGATACAATGCCACCGTTCACAGTGCCCACGATATGGCTCCCAAGGACGTGACCTTACGCAATGAAGACGTTGTGTGGGTTCGACTCTATCGCAATCCGACCGTAGTAAAAGAAAAACCAGCATTTAAAGTGGGGGACACGGTTCGACTAGCCAGTGTAAAAGTACCCTTCAAGAAGGCAGGAACGCATTTGTGGACCGAAGAAATATTTATAGTCGACAAGGTGTTACAGCGACAACCCCCTGTGTATGTCATACGGGATTCCGAGGGAGAAGTGTTGAAAGGTACATTCTATAAATCGGAACTTCAAAAAGTGACAGAACCCGAACTTTACACGGTCGAGAAAATAATCGAGCGTAAAGGTCACAAGGCACTGGTCAAATTTCGTGGTTATCCCAAACCTTCCTGGATCCCTAAAAAATGGATAGTTTCTACCTGACCCTACCCTCCACGGCTAGTCAGAATATTTACCCAAACAATTCGCAGACTGATTTCACGGTTCGTCTAGCACAACCCCTAAGACTGAGCGGAAAATGGAAAGTGGGACTAGCAGAAGTTCACTTACCCGTGAGCTGGTACAATGTGGACGGTTCTAATGACACGTATGAATATTACGCTCCCACCGAAGAATACAGGAAAATCAAACTTAAACAGGGTAAAATAACTCGAATGGAACTGTTGTCTCTCCTCACCACCCAACTCCCAAAAGAAATAATAGTTTCCTATAACAGCGGTTACTGGGTATTCAAACCGAGTGAGGGATACGGTTTGATGTTTCCTAAAACGAATTTCGGTAAACTTCTGTGTATCGGGGAGGGTGAAGTTGACAAACCCTTCCACCAACGATTTGCCAGCAAACTTTGCAATACACCAACGTTCGACATAGATGACGAATGTTATTTCTACGTGATACCCCCAGGTAGTTTCCAAGAACGAAAGGTACCCCACGGACGATACGAAACAGCCGAATCATTATTCGATGCAATGAACCAGATGTTACCCTACAGGCTGAGAAAAGCTTACCGTTTCAAGCAACAGGCAGATCACACCATATTGATGGATACAGACAAGTCGCATTACATTAAATTTCCTCGATCGAACCCCGGATTAGGAGACATGCTAGGAATCACTAAATTAGATATACCACTGAATAAAGTCCAGGGTGACTATCCCATCGATATGAACAGAGGAATGTATGGTATTTATTTGTATTCAGACCTGATTGCGCCTCAGTTGTTAGGTGATACTCACGGCGAACTGTTGCGTGTCGTGAACCCCGCCGTCAGAACCAGTAATAACGAAGCCATTGTTGCAGTGTATCAGCAACCTGATTACTACCCCCTTGCAAGGAACAGTTTCGAGAGTGTGAGAATCTTCCTTCGTACTGACACCGGAGAACCTCTGCATTTTAAATTCGGTAAAGTTTTAGTCAAGTTACATTTCCGTCATGAGGGTTAAATTCGTTCCCCCTTCTGCAGATGCCTACATGAGCTACTACAAGAGCCAAACGGGGAAGGGTGTGTTTCGTGGTCCTCGTTATCAGAGAGGCGATGGGCTAGGAAGCATCTTTGCCACTATTGGACGTTTCATCAGCCCTCTCGTACGACCTGCGCTGTCCACCCTACGTAAGGGTGGGCTACGGTTCGTTTCAGAGATGTCCCAGGGGCAAAATTTCAAATCTGCAGCCAAAGCGGGACTCCGTGAAGCGGGCGCTGCCCTCTTACAACGTGCCAGTTCAAAGCTGCAGGGAGGGAAAGGCATAAAACGCCGCCGTCAGCATCCCAAGGTTCATAAAGTGAAGAGACACTGTACTGTGCAGGACGTGTTTTCATCATGAGCATTCAGAAAATTCACGCTGATTCTGGCGACTGTGCCAATTCAGAACTGGACCTGTTTCTGATCCCTCCCACAGTCTCACAATTAGAAAGAGGCTGCTATGTCAATTATTTACCTGTGGCTTCCTTGGAAGGTAATGCTCCACTTGAATTCATCGTGAAAGGAACAGACGATTACATTGATCTGTCCCGATGTCACCTACGTCTCGTCTTGAAAATTGTAAAATCCGATGGTACAGCACCGTCGGAAGTGATCGCTCCCTGCAATCATTTCTTCCACGCCCTCTTCAGCCAGGTAGACGTCTTCCTCAATGATCACCTAGTGAGTGCTTCTCACACCCTGTACCCCTACAGGGCATACCTGGAGACTCTATTGAATTACGGTACCGATGCCACACGAAGCCAGCTCGGCACCTCGCTCTGGTACCTCGACACCCCCGGTAAAATGGAACTGACCAGTCGGGAGAACGAGGGATGGCATCAGCGCAAGGGCTACGTCAAACCAACAGGTATCGAACTCATCTCGTGGATCCACGCTGACCTGTTTAATCAAGATCGTTACCTGCTCAATCAAGTCGATCTGAGACTGCGTTTATTGAGATCCAAACCCGAATTCTGTCTCGTGACAGGTGAAGTGGACCCCTCTTACAAAGTACAGATACACGAAGCCGAATTTTTCGTGCGTAAAGTCAAACCCACTTCGGGTGTCATCCTCGCACACGCTCGCCTGCTGGGTTCGGAGAGTGCCAAGTACCCTCTGCGAAGAACGGATTTACGTATGTTTTCCATTGCTTCGGGACTGACGAGTGTGAACCGTGACAATTTATTTCTAGGTCAGCTCCCCGTACGTCTGGTACTGGGTATGGTGGAAAGCACCAGCCTGAATGGATCGTACGAAAAAAATCCCTTCAACTTCCAACATTTCGACTTAAACTACATCAGCCTTCACATTGACAGCGATCACCAGTCCTACGCACCAGACTTTGCGAATGGGCGCTATCTCCGCTGTTACCAAGGATTATTGGAAGCTGTGGATGCCTGGAAATCCGATAGTGGTATTAACTTATCGCGAAAAGCCTATGGAGAAGGTTTTACATTGTTTGGATTCCAATTGACCCCCGAGCAACGTGAATGCAATCAAGTGTTTTCTTTAATAAAGAGTGGGAGTGTGAGAGTCGAATTAAAGTTTGCCAAGCCGCTATCCGCATCGGTCACTGTGATCCTGTATGCCGAATATCAGAATTTGCTGGAAATCCCATTGGATCGTAAAGTCCTGTTTGACTACAGCTCATGAATACCTATCAACTAGAATCCATCCTTTCGATGTTACCCACAAGTCTCGGAGTGTTCCCCCGTGACAGACTACCTAGCAGAATCACCCAATCAGAAGCCTTGTTTATCTACAATACCGATCCGTCCTCCATGCCTGGAGCCCACTGGATAGCAGTTTACAAGAAAGGAATGCACGTGGATCACTTTGACCCCCTAGGTACGAGTCCCGATGTCGCCATGCAAGAATACTACAGTCGACTAGGCATACGTCACGTCTTACATCCTTCAATACCTCTGCAGGACCCCCTGGGAGACACTTGCGGTGCTCACTGTCTGTATTTCCTGTTTAAAAGAGCGTGTGGTTCGACTCTTCCCACAGTACTGCATCGTGATTACACGTGTCGAGTAGACTTTAACGACTGCATGGTGTTGCGATGGCTCTCCGAACTCCTTCGAATATTATAATTGCTGCTCCTTCACAGTGTGGAAAGACGACTTTCACTCTGAAACTCATCAGAGAAGCAGCTCAAGTATTCGAACCCCCACCCCAACGTGTCGTTTACTGCTACGGGGAGTGGCAGCCTGCCTTTGAACCCTTCAAGAAAACGGTGGAATTTTATGAAGGACTACCTACGGATCTGGAATTTGATCCCCTCAGACCTACACTTCTGGTACTGGATGACTTGATGGAACAGTCTGTAGCCAGCGAACGCATATCACAATTGTTTATTCGTGGTGGTCATCATAAAAATATCACGATTGTCCTGATATTACAAAATCTGTTTTTAAAGGGAAGACATTCGAGGACTATATCGCTCAATGCTCACTACATGTTTTTATTTCGCAACTGTCGGGATGCTTCACAAATAACTCACCTGGCGAGACAAGTATACCCCCATCAATCTAAACTCCTGACGGATGCTTATAGGTTAGCTACACAAGCAACCTGTGGCTATTTGTGTGTTGACCTTCATCCCAGAACGTTAGATACTGAAAGGCTCCGTGCAAAGATTCTTCCATCAGAAGAACCCGAAATACTTTACGTTCCAAATGAAAGTTAAATCTCAAGGCCCGTTCCTTCAGTGCTTGCCAAAGCTAGGGGGAAAGCAGCGTGCAGCTCTGATGAAGCACATCTCCGACCCCCAGATGTATGCTCTATGTGAAGTGTGTTCCAATTTCTTAAAAGGCAATATACCTGTCTCCCATCGAGTATTAAAGAATTTACGCCAGCACAAGACGGTCATAAGGAGTCTAGCATCCAAACGTGCATCTTTACGCCACAAGAAGCATCTCCTGCAGCGTGGTTCAGGGTTCATTATACCACTATTGACTGCTGCCCTCCCCCTGCTGGTATCGTTATTTAGAAAAAAATGATTTCAGTGAAAGCAGTGCAGAGGAGAAACATAAGAAAAAAAGTGTGTGATTTAGACTCAGAGATGAAGAAAATATTAGAGTCTGGTGATGCTGACGATAAGTCTGAAAAATATCTGACTGCTTTGAAAAATTATTTATTATTCTCAAAACAGCTTGACACTCCACAGGAAGTAAAAGTCAACATTCCCAGAAATCATATAGCTGAAGAGCGGCCCCCAAAAGACATTGCTGTTCCCGTCCGACGTAAGAAAAGAAAATTATCCGAGTGGACGGCGTATTGAAAATATCTGTAAAAAACTTTCCAAGACTTGTGTGCTTGAAGACTTGTGTTAAAAAACCATGTATTAAAAATCTGTATCCAATAAAAGAAAGTAAAACTGATAATATGCCTTTTGTCATTTTTATGTCTCTTCCCATTCAATGTTTTCACACTGATAGTTCATTCAATGTTTGACATCCGGAAGTGATCTGCATGACTGGGCGCAGTTGTACGAGTGCTGCTACACTCGGGAGTACAGCAGAGGGCGTTAGTGTCGATGGGCGGGGAAATGAGAATGCTGCTGCAGCAGCGAGACTTGGAGGGGAGCAGCGCATTGTGCAGATCACTGATAAGACTTACGGAGCACCTGAAAAACAAAGTTACCTCGTGCTTTCTCCCACCATAGTGTCTTCCAGTTCTGAGAAATAAAGAGACGGATTTTTTGAAACCTTTTTTATTAAAAAATTTACATGACAGATCCACTGTTGCTTTCACATGACATAACCACTGTTGGTTTCACATATCCAATGCTGGACAGTAACATATTGTAGGTTTCAAAAATACAAGCTTCAAAAACTGCTGACGACGCCGAGTGCAAGGTCATTACGCGTGATAAATTAAGATCCATTAAGGATATTGAAATAAAAGGCGTACAGTGAAATAATAAATAAAGGTGTAATAAATAAAGATGTAATAAATAAGTTGAAAACTGTACAATGTAATAAAGGTGTAATATGAAATAAATAAGTTGAAAACTGTACAATGAAATAAATAAAGGTGTAATATAAAATAAATAAAGGTGTAATATGAAATAAATAAGTTGAAAACTGTACAATGAAATAAATAAAGGTGTAATATGAAATAAATAAGTTGAAAACTGTACAATGAAATAAATAAAGGTGTAATATGAAATAAATAAGTTGAAAACTGTACATTTACTCATCCATGAGTTGGATAAGGGTATCCAGGCCCAGGTCATTGTAACCATAAGGTACAGTGAGAGTTGAACCCGAGCTGAGATACCGCTTATCTAGGTTAGCCTTAAACCTTTTCACCATGGGCTTATTCGTAAGTGACCCATCCACTTTATTACGAATTACATTGAAAGGGACTTCGAAGGTCTCACTGGTTGGGGAGTTCCCTAGCACCATGGATTTCAGTAGTTCAAAATTGTATGTGCACCGGTTTTTCTTCGTGAGTGATATGCCCTTGGCGCGAAGAATTTCATCCCCGTTGCTCAGCCGAAGGGCATAACTTTTGGCTCCGGCGCTGACATAGTCAGTGATGTGTACACCGGAGCCGTACTTTGAAGAAATTTCATCTACGAGACCTCCGAGAAAGGGATGTTGTGGTGGTGTGTAGGTGTCGCGAGGAGACGTTGTATAAATTACTGAATCCGTGTCCGAGTACATTGCACGACTATCTAATTTTGATAGAAGCTCGTACAGCTTTAGTCGGGCGTGACTCGTCACCATTGCGGCGAGAATCAGGCTTCCACGGGTGTTCGCTGGAGTGGCAGACTCCGCCGGCTTGTGCGTGACAAGCACGGCCTGATCACTGATAACAGCGACGTCAGTGATGACTAGCGATGCGTCCGTCAAGAGTTCCATGTACTTGACAGGACAACTCACAATGGTCGTCTGGGTTCGACTCATGTTCTGCGCATGCTTCCCCCATGACGAATTAAGCGAGACCTTGGAAAGTGTACGCTTAAGGTTGTTTTTTTCAACTTCCGAGGGGAGGATCCGAACCCCCTCCGCCTGGAAGAAGGCCTCACAGAAGGCTTCCTTTTGCTCCTCGGTCTGCACGTCAGGGGGAAACCCGGAGTAGCGCTGCTTCAGCCCCAGAAAAGTATCTATGTACCCAGCATAGACACCTCCCTTTTTTGTTGCGGGATCATATTGCAGGATGGTGTTAAAATGCCACACGTCGTGGAATTGAAGAAGTTTGTATCCAGCACGCATCGCAGCGTAAATTTCGAACGTTGGCCAAGATCCTGTCAATGCGCGCTGGTTCACGGTGTGCTGACAAGGGGGTGCCAGCTGACCATCTGCACAGCTCCTGCAAAGGGGGAAAAGCAGCTTCCCATTACACCTGTAGGGCAGTACAGGGATGAACAAATCGTCGGGGGCTAACAGTGTGGCGTGTGCAATACCAAAATAGTGGTCGAGGTCCGTGGCGAAATCAGAGGTGATCCGAACCGGGTGACCTTTACCGAATGGAGCCTTCTTGCAAACATAAGGGTACAGGCTGTTGTAATCAACGTAGTTAAGGCTACATCCTAGGCCCGCCGATGCAAAGATGGAAAACACCTCCACGCGCCCTCCGTAGAGGTAGTCACGGGCTCCTATACGCCTGATAGGCTCGACGGATTTATAAATTAATGCGACGGGTGAGTTGTTGCGCATTAACTCGTCGAATTCGTGCTCCCACATAATTTTGCATGTGTACCCGTTCATCAGCACTTTCAAGGTCTCAAGACGATCCATGGTCCGGGTGTTTAGCAGACCAAATGGCTTTCTCGTGCGCTGATCTATTTTTTCAGGTTTGAAACATTTCAAACAGTGATGATAGTAACAACCTAAAAACTCGTAATAACAACGGGTACTGTGGCACACGCCGTCTAATTTGTACTGCCCTATCTTATATTCACCTCCGGGTGATCGCGCAGTTTGAATTACGATATTGTCCTTGGAAGCCTCATACTCTAACCATGCGAGAGCTTTCAAGGACTGCCGGTCGTTACTCGCCGAATACCCTTGGGCGGGACACACACCGAGGGTATTCTTTTGCAGAAACTTCCCACGGAAAATTCGAAGACAAGCACCAGCAATAGTCAGGTCACGTGCAAATGGGTCTACGCCTGTGAGATTTAAAAATTCCTCACGGAAAGCTTGGGCGCCTCGCCGCAACAACTCTGTATCTGCCTTGCAGTAATACAGAAGCTGCTGTTGAAAATCCCAGGGTTCAAGGCTTGCTGTGGCATACCACTCGTTGAATGCTGACAGAGTTTCAGGCTCCATGTCTTCCGGCTGGAAAAAAAGCCGATCAGGGATGGGTCCTGCATACTGTAGATTTTCCTCCTTCACGAATTTAAAGGGGAAAAAGCCTTTCACCGTCTCCAAGTTGAAGGTCTTCGTGAATGATCGAAGAGGAGCCTGAATAAAGGACAACGTGTCAATGAACCTTATTTTAAGGCCAGGTAAAAAGATACCTAAAATCTTAGATCCATCGAACACGAGATCCGGTTTTAAAAATTTTCTGTACAGGTAACTAATGATGAACATGCCATCAAAGCCTTTCAGATTATGTGCGAGGACTGTGGCGTCCTTGAATCTTTGAACTCCGGGACGTTCTTCGGCGAGAATCCAATCCATAAAGGCGTCCGTTTCCGGGAATGAAGCATAGACCCACTCGTCGTCCACTTGGTATGTGACCACACATAGTATCGGTTTCAGCAACCCGTCGGCACACTGCACAGTCTCTACGTCAAAGTAGAGGTAAGTCTGACCGACAGGGTCAATTTTGCAGGGCTCGACGAATTTTAAGGTGTCAACCTTACAAACGTGCTTTTTCAGGGGATCGTACAAGCTGATGCACTTAACGCAGCGATGTTGCGTCTGACATGCCTTCAGCAGATGCGCCTGAAAGCATTCAGCCCCGCGCAAATACACACAACACACCGTGCAGAGCAACAGCTCCCCTGCATGAACCACATCGGTTGACAGGCACCTGTTACAGGTCCCTCTGCAAACGTGCCCGTTGTTAGACCCCTTTAAACAAATGTGACAGAACTCCTTAACTCCGAAAAACCCTGATGGTTTAGTAATCACGTCGTAATGCCCTGCACTAAACAACAAATAAAGGTTGTCCCCGCCTTCGGGACCAATGAAGATGGGAAGAAAGGCGTCGTCAGCAGAATACACAACAATCCTGAACTGTGTCAGGTGAGCTTGGAAGAGACGTACTTCCGGGAGTCCACAAGGACCCTCGGGAATACCCGCATCCAAGTGAAGTTGACGGGCTTCTTGGCGTTGTAAAGGGTAGCGATAATCAGCAATTTTGATGTAGTTGTTTGCCAACCCTTTATTTTTTAAGCAAAGCTCTCGTGCGACGACGAGAGCTCTTGCTAAACAGATGTTGTCACGATTTACAATTTTTGTGACAGCCTTCTTATTGTTGATGAAAGACTGGACGTCAGCGATACGACGAGTCTCGGGACCTGTGCGCCTTCCATCTCCACCGCTACCGACCCGGTCCAGGTTGGCACAAACGAAGTCAAACTCCAGCTCGCTCCCGGGACCGAGAGACTCATTTGACTGCACTACTTTGTCTAGTGCAGCCATGAATCTCTCCCCCGTCAGGGCATTACGCCGAATAAGAGCCAAGTTGACGGGGTTTTTCAAATCCCGGGAGCGTAAACACAGCCGAACATGGCTATACTCCCCTGTGGGGACGACTTCAGCCAACATTTTCTCGTGCAGGTCGTGTAGGACCGGAAGGAAATTATAAGGTTCCACATTCTCCATACCTCCAAGTCGCACACTCGTGGAGATGAATTCTGTCTTGAATTTTTTCGAGTTGTACCGCCGAGTGTGCGACACTGTGAAGTGGGGAGACTCTGTAGAGCTGACAGGAACGTTGGAGAATCCACTGACAGGAACATTGGAGAATCCACTGACAGGAACGTTGGAGAATGCGGACCTAGAAAGATAATTTATTTTTCAGAATATGTAGTACTTTACAAGTTTTTATCTTAGAACAGAAAATGAAAAACCAATATGCTTCAGTTTGCTAACTTGATCAAAAAATCTAACTAAAGTTTGAAAATTATCATTTAGAATAAAAATGACAGGGTAGAAACAAATACATTGAACTGAACAGTTGTAATAAAAGCACACTTGACTAGCTTGATCAAAAAATCTAACTAAAGTTTGAAAATTATCGTTTAGAATAAAATGACAGGGTAGAAACAAATAAAAAAAAAATCTATATTGAACAGTTGTAGTAAAAACACGCTTGACTAGCTTGATCAAAAAATCTAACTAAAGTTTGAAAATTATCGTTTAGAATAAAATGACAGGGTAGAAACAAATAAAAAAAAATCTATATTGAACAGTTGTAGTAAAAACACGCTTGACTAGCTTGATCAAAAAATCTAACTAAAGTTTGAAAATTATCGTTTAGAATAAAATGACAGGGTAGAAACAAATAAAAAAAAATCTATATTGAACAGTTGTAGTAAAAGCACACTTGACTAGCTTGATCAAAAAATCTAACTAAAGTTTGAAAATTATCGTTTAGAATAAAAAAAAAAGTAAAATGACAGGGTAGAAACAAATAAAAAAAAAATCTATATTGAACAGTTGTAGTAAAAGCACACTTAACTAGCTTGATCAAAAAATCTAACTAAAGTTTGAAAATTATCGTTTAGAATAAAAAAAAAAGTAAAATGACAGGGTCGAAACAAATAAAAAAATCTATATTGAACTAAACAGTTGTAAAAAAAAAAAGCACACTTGACTAGCTTGATCAAAAAATCTAATATTTAACTAAAGTTTGAAAATTATCGTTTAGAATAAAAAAAGTAAAATGACTTTACATGGTAGAGAAATCTATATTGAACTGAACAGTTGTAATAAAAGCACACTTTGCTAGCTTGATCAAAAAAAAAAATCTAACTAAAGTTTGAAAATTATCATTTAGAATGACTTTACTAGTTAGAAACAAATCTATATTGAACAGTTGTAGTAAAAGCACACTTGACTAGCTTGATCAAAAAATCTAACTAAAGTTTGAAAATTATCGTTTAGAATAAAATGACAGGGTAGAAACAAATAAAAAAAAAATCTATATTGAACAGTTGTAGTAAAAGCACACTTGACTAGCTTGATCAAAAAATCTAACTAAAGTTTGAAAATTATCGTTTAGAATAAAAAAAAAAAGTAAAATGACAGGGTCGAAACAAATAAAAAAATCTATATTGAACTGAACAGTTGTAAAAAAAAAAAAGCACACTTGACTAGCTTGATCAAAAAATCTAATATTTAACTAAAGTTTGAAAATTATCGTTTAGAATAAAAAAAAGTAAAATGACTTTACATGGTAGAGAAATTTATATTGAACTGAACAGTTGTAATAAAAGCACACTTTGCTAGCTTGATCAAAAAAAAAAAATCTAACTAAAGTTTGAAAATTATCATTTAGAATAAAAAAAGTAAAATGACTTTACATGGTAGAGAAATCTATATTGAACTGAACAGTTGTAAAAAAGCACACTTGACTAGCTTGATCAAAAAAAAAAAATCTAACTAAAGTTTGAAAATTATCGTTTAGAATAAAATGAGAGGGTAGAAACAAATAAAAAAAAATCTATATTGAACTGAACAGTTGTAAAAAAACACACTTGACTAGCTTGATCAAAAAAAAAAATCTAACTAAAGTTTGAAAATTATCATTTAGAATAAAATGACTTTACTAGTTAGAAAAACAGATACAAATATAAAACTCTATATTGAACGTTAGTATGTGGTACAGTTGAGCGCCTTAAGGGCAACATTAAATAAAATTACATTTACCTGGTAGCGGTGGAGGTACCAGCGGCGATAGTGAATGGTGTCCTTATGTCGGGAACACGAACGCTCGAGGGTCCGGCACCAGCGGCGATAGTGAATGGTGTCCTTATGTCGAAGGAGACGGGAACACGAACGCTGGAGGGTCCGGTACCAGCGGCGATAGTGAATGGTGTCCTTATGCCGGTGGAGACGGGAACACGAACGCTGGAGGGTCCGGTACCAGCGGCGATAGTGAATGGTGTCCTTATGTTGGAGGAGACGGGAACACGAACGCTGGAGGTTCCGGCACCAGTGGAAGGGATAGACCTGGATAGATAATTTAGTCTCAGAATATGCAGTACTTTACACGTTTTTATCTTAGAACAGAAAATGAAAAACCAATATGCTTCAGTTTGCTAACTTGATCAAAAACTAAGTAACTAAAGTTTGAAAATTATCATTTAGACTAAAATGATTTTACTAGTTAGAAAAATCTATACTGAACCGAACAGTTGTAATAAAACCACACTTGACTAGCATGAGCAGAAAACTAACTAAAGTTTGAAAATTATCATTTAGAATAAAAAAAAAAGTAAAATGGTTTTACAAGGGTAGAAAACAAATACATTGAACAGTTGTAATAAAAGCATAGTTTACTAGCTTGAGCAAAAAATCTAACTAAAGTTTGAAAATTAACATTTATAGAATAAAATGACAGGGTAAAAACAAATATAAAACTCTATATTGTACGTTAGTAAGTGATTCAATTGAGCGCCTTAAGGGCAATATTAAATAAAATTTCATTTACCTGGTTGCAGTTGAAGGTACGACGGGGACGTAGGGATTTCCCATACCCGCTGCGACAGTGGATTGACGACGCTTCTTGAGGGAAAGTTTCGATGTCCTTTGCCTTAATTCCCTGCCACCTTGTTGGAGTATGCAAAGGCGCTTCGACTGTTCAGGAAGCTCAGGTGTAGGAGGTCTTTTGGCTGCCGCCTCTAGAGTGCGCACTGCCGTGAGTAGCTCTTCAAAGCAGTCGGCATCAGTGGAAGGACCAGCATCAGATCTGGATAGATAATTTAGTCTCAGAATATGCAGTACTTTACATGTTTTTTTTAACTTAGAACAGTTATGTTGTAATAAAGGCACACTTTACTAGCTTGATCAAAAAATCTAATATTTAACTAAAGTTTGAAAAATTATCGTTTTAGAATAAAATGACAGGGTAGAAACAAATATAAAAATCTATATTGAACAGTTGTAATAAAAACACGCTTGACTAGCTTGATCAAAAAAAAAAATCTAACTAAAGTTTGAAAATTATCGTTTAGAATAAAATGACAGGGTAGAAACAAATAAAAAAATCTATATTGAACAGTTGTAAAAAAGCACACTTGACTAGCTTGATCAAAAAATCTAACTAAAGTTTGAAAATTATCGTTTAGAATAAAATGACAGGGTAGAAACAAATAAAAAAAATCTATATTGAACAGTTGTAGTAAAAGCACACTTGACTAGCTTGATCAAAAAAAAAAATCTAACTAAAGTTTGAAAATTATCATTTAGAATAAAATGACAGGGTAGAAACAAATAAAAAAAAAAATCTATATTGAACAGTTGTAGTAAAAGCACACTTGACTAGCTTGATCAAAAAATCTAACTAAAGTTTGAAAATTATCATTTAGAATAAAATGACAGGGTAGAAACAAATAAAAAAAAAAATCTATATTGAACAGTTGTAGTAAAAACACGCTTGACTAGCTTGATCAAAAAATCTAACTAAAGTTTGAAAATTATCGTTTAGAATAAAATGACAGGGTAGAAACAAATAAAAAAAAATCTATATTGAACAGTTGTAGTAAAAGCACACTTTGCTAGCTTGATCAACAAAAATATAACTAAAGTTTGAAAATTATCATTTAGAATGACTTTACTAGTTAGAAACAAATATAAAAATCTATATTGTACGTTAGTAGGTGATTCAGTTGAGCAACTTAAGGACAATATTAAATAAAATTTCATTTACCTGGTATCAGTTGAGGATCCAGCACAGGAAAATTCTCGCATAGTGGACATCTCAGGTAGAGAAGAGGATCGACGAGCTAGCAGGTAGAGAAGGAGAGCGAGCAGGGTTGACAGGTCGCAAACTGACAGATGAAGAACACAGTGACAGTCGCTGAGAAGTCGGTGTTTATATACACCCTCCCCCACTGGACTTTGACCGTTGTGCAATGTGGATTCTAGGAATCATCTATTTTTAAACCTTATCAGTGTCAAATGCAGACACAGTGAAGCGCTGGACATTTGACCTTCCAGCTGATAAAGGATTGCACCATATCGTGTGATGTGGCGAAAGTGCTGTTGCTACCCCACTAATAAGCGATCTGAAGGATGTCTACAGGAAACGTACGATTTCCGATACACCGATAACGGACTTTGTAAACTTTTAGGCTGGTGAACGTCTAAAGCTAGATCTTATATACAAGTCCTACGAATAATTTAAACCAAATTTTATTAATTTTTCTGTGGAACAGTTACTGTGTCATTCTTCTAGTAAAATACGTGAACCTTGGATCCGATGAGGCTTTTCCCCTGAAATTAACGTGGAGGTACGCTAGCGATAGAATGATTTTTTTTCCCCCGATTAAACCGATTTATTACGAGCGCTGGATGATTTTAATAAAGGTAAGTGAGAGTTTTTATTTACTAAGGGATCGATTAACGGGGTTGGAAAAAATAAATACCAGAGTTTTAATAAAAGGGAATCGTTTAGCAGTCCTGGCAAAATGAACACCAAAAGATTTTTAATAGAGGTAACTTTTAATAGAAAGGGTTTTAATTAATAAGAATACAACTTTGCGAGTTGATTTTTACAATTGAGACTTGTGTCATCCTTTTCTGTGGAATTATTCTGAGACTTGTAATCCGAGGGGGCCTTAAAATATAGGTAGGGCTTAAAATATAGGTCAACCAGGTGGTCTGCAAGTGGAGGGTTTAAAATATAAGTCAACCATTGGGGGGGGGGGGTCTGAAATAAAGAAAAATCGAGACTGCTCGAGAAGGAGGGCTTAAAATTAGAGTTAAAATAAGGATTTTTTTTGGGAAAATAGTGTTCCTCATAGGCACTAGATAGCGCCAGGGGTTAAAAGGGGAGGAATTTTTAATTATGTATTATTAATTATGAATTATGAATTATTAATACCGTGACAGTTGCAACGCCAGGGTCAATTTCCTGTTGATTGCAATATAAGGGTCAAAGTTCAGAAGGCAACGTGGCCCAGCACAGGTCAATTTCCGGTCGATTGCGACATAGGGGGTCCAAGTCAAGAAGACAACGTGGATGATTGCGACATAGGGGGGGAAAGCACTGTGCAAAGGGGGATCGGTAGGTTGTGATGATACTACTCAGGTGTATCAAAACGTACTGTCAAAAGGGTCTTCCTGCAGTGGCGTACAGTCGCTTTTTAACAGTGTGCGACACACTGCGGCAGTCCCTATTGGTGAGCACAGTCTTTCTGCTGCAGTTCTGGCGACGATTAGCGGTGGACTGCGATGTACAGTCGCTCAAAAAAGTATCCGAACACTATGGTTGATTACAGAATTCAGA
Source organism: Ryuthela nishihirai (assembly GCA_038380435.1). NCBI lineage: Eukaryota > Metazoa > Arthropoda > Arachnida > Araneae > Heptathelidae > Ryuthela > Ryuthela nishihirai. Next base: position 57,069,735 of record JAWZYU010000012.1, read on the forward strand.
AAAAATATCTGGCAACCTTCGTGTCACGTGTCACGAAGGTTGTCAGATCAATATTTTCCAAAAAAATCGTTGAAAGATATTTTTTCTGAATTCTGTAATCAACCATAGTGTTCGGATACTTTTTTGAGCGACTGTATATCGCAGTCCACCGCTAATCGTCGCCAGAACTGCGGCAGAAAGACTGTGCTCACCAATAGGGACTGCCGCAGTGTGTCGCACACTGTTAGGGCAAACCGCTTTGCAATGAAAGCAGGAATTGTTCCAGTCAGTAAATGCAGGCCTACAATAAGCTATTTCCAAATGAACACTCTGTAGGGAACTGCATGCCTTGGATATCTAGAGCAAAGTATTGCGGAAGGGACCCATGTTAACAGCTCTGCACGAGGCTGCACGACTATAGTGGGCGCGGCACCTCAAAGACTGGACTCTCAACTCTTGGTAGCGTGTGATCTGATCAGATGAGTCACGTTTTTGCTTGTACTCGAATGATTCGAGGCGACAGGTACATCGCAAACCACATGAAGCCTTCCATGCGGACTGTGTGCAAGGTTCTGTCCAAGCTGGAGGAGGCTCTGTGATGTTCTGGGGGTGTTTTACGTACAAGGAAATGGGTCCTTTGGTTGCGGTGACTTCACACTTGAACCAGAAGGGCTTTATGGAGCTACTGGACGATCACGTGTTGCCTTTCATGCAGCATCTGCATAGTGAACACCAGAAGGATACCCCAGTCTTCCAAGACGACAATTGTCACGTGCACAGGGTTCGAAGTGTGTCAGATTGGCAGGACAAGCATCCTGAAACCTTCAAACATCTCGACTGTCATACCTAATCCCCGGATTTGAATCCCATAGAAAATTTGTTGGACTATTTGGAGCAATGTGTGTAGCGCCATCCCAGCCATTCAGCCAACCTGGACGAACTGCGGCATTTGCTGCTGGAAGAGTGGATGAATATTGATGTGCACTACATCCGCACACTGGTGGCATCCATGCCAGACAGGATTTCGGCTGTTCTTTGGTCGCACGGAGGCGTTACACGCTATTACGTGACATTCAGCCAGGGATGACTTATTTTTTGTCCGGTGAGCTTATGTAACTGTGTTAAGTGTATTTTATGAAGTGTCCGAAATGCGAATGTGGCTCATGAGTTGCCATTTGGGCAAAGCTGTTTTCGATATGCATTGGAACTGAGCATCAGCCAAAAGCGCTTTTATAACGCTGCCAGCTTTTACTAGCTGGAGAGCTAGCGCTTGATGACGGAGAGGAGCGAGTAAAGAATAAACTTCAGAGTTGGGTTGGGTTGTTTTACCTCTGAGCGACACTTTTTTGCACACCATGGGCTAAATGGCCAGGTCACAAGGATCCCAAAGGTTCAGAGAAGGTTGGGGGAGGGGACCCACTGAAACAGCTGTTGGGAGACAGATGGTAGTCTCCCGTCAAGACCATCCAGCGTGTTCTTTAATGTGCACAGAGTGTGGCTCTCCCACACACGGGGCCAAGGCCTAACGTCCCATCCGATGAACGGCGGTCTTTCCAAGCCCATCGGTGTCCCCTACTGACCATGGGCAGGGCGGGGAGTTTGCGGAGATAAATCTCAACGCTAACTCAGCTGGGACTCGAACCTGGGAACTGCAGATTAGTAGCCTGGCGCGCTACCTACTGAGCCCCCCCCCCCCCCCCCCCCATAAACTTCAGACTGAGTATTGCTGGCAAAAAAGGAAGGTCGTTTGTGAAGCGTGTCAAAGGAAGTAGCTCTTTCCCAAAAGGGATCCTGAAGGACCAGGTTTGGTCCTATGTGAAACAGGGTTCAGGTATTAGTTAACCAAGGTACGGTTCTGGGTGAAACAGGTGGTTTAGGCAAAGCTTAAATATCCTCTCGCCGAGTTGTGAGATCGGTAAAGAGATTTCTTTAAAGTACAGTCGCTCAAAAAAGTATCCGAACACCATGGTTGATTGCAGAATTCAGAAAAAATATCTGGCAACGATTTCTTTAGAAATCAGTGATCTGGCAACTTCGTGTCACGTGACACGAAGGTTGCCAGATCACTAATTGGATCGTGTGAGCTCACAAAGACCTGGATCGTGTGGGCTCACTCACGGAAATATTGAGCATGTGCAGTTACCGTTCACAGCAAACTGGAGCGTGTGCAGTTACGGTAACTGCACATGCTCAATATTTCCGTGAGTGAGCCCACACGATCCAGGTCTTTGTGAGCTCACACGATCCAATTAGTGATCTGGCAACCTTCGTGTCACGTGACACGAAGTTGCCAGATCACTAATTTCTAAAAAAAATCGTTGCCAGATATTTTTCCTGAATTCTCTAATCAACCATAGTGTTCGGATACTTTTTTGAGCGACTGTACATGTTTCATCTGTTGTGCCAACATAAAGTTATATTCGAATGTTACTATGGTTGATTTTAATAAATAATTTTATAATTTCAAGCTTCGAGGTGTCTTATTTACAATAACATCTTTCTTTATTATGTTGTAGGAGGTAGATAGAAATATAGATACATAAAAGAACGCAAATTTGTCACTGCATCTTTCTGTTTGTTCGCTTAAAGAAGGTAGATTAAAGAAGGCTTAAAGAAGGCAATCCAACTGAAAAAGAGATTTACAATAATCTTTTAAACTAAACAGTTGCATTTCAATTCAATGTTGCCAATAAAATCTTCGTAACCTTCACATTCCACCACCAAAATTTCAAAATTCTAGCATAAATACATTATTTGAAATATTCGTCTGAAATTTTGGAATTTCCGATTTTTTTTTCAACAGTTAGAGGGTGGAATCTTAGCTTTTTTTTGGGGGGGGGGGGGGGGGGGGCTCGAAAGAGTGCGAATCGTAATCAGGGTCGTAACGAAGGGACTAGGAGGAGGGAGAGAAGGAATATTTTCCATGGGGGGGGGGGGGGTGCTCGAAAGAGTGCGAATCGTAATCAGGGTCGTAACGAAGGGACTAGGACAGGCATGGCCAACATACGGCCCGCGGGCCGCATCCGGCCAGCGTAATGAATTTATGTGGCCCGCGAACAATTTTTCAATATTAACATTTAACTTCTAGTAATTAATCGAATGAATTCTCGATACTTCTATATTTTTTTAAAAAGATTCCGTTATAAAGAATTAAAACTTTTATACTCATCTGCACTCGATGTTCAAGCGACGTTGTCAGCAGGCGAGTAAAATATTTTTGCATAGTGCAAAAATATTTTAAAAATCGATCATGTTACAAATGTAGTTGTGAAATTAGTGAATTTCCTACGATCAAAAGGATTAAATCACAGGCAATTTATTGATCTCCTTGAAGAACTAAATACCAGTCATTTAGATGTACTATATCACAATAAAATCCGTTGGTTAAGTTTGGGAAAAGTTTTAAGACGTGTGTGGGACCTTCAAGAGGAAATAAAAATATTTTTAATGCTTAAAGAAAATGAGGATTTTCCTGAATTATTAGATCCAAATTGGATTTGTGATTTAGCATTTTCTTTGGATATTCTCACACATTTGAACGAATTTAACACATGCATACAAGGAAAAAATTTATTTGCTCATGATTTAATACAGAAATTAAGAGCTTTTAAAATGAAGCTTAGCCTTTTTTCTACAATTCTGGCTGAATGTAAATTTGATCATTTTCCAACGTTACAGACCATATCTTTAAATATTTTAAAAGAAAAGGTTAAAACATTTAATAAAAACATCCTTGCACTAATGACAGATTTCGAGCAGAGATTCGATTGCTTCAAAAAAATTGATAAAATTTTATCTATTATCCGAAATCCATTTTCTGTACAAGTTGATGACGTTCCTGTTGATATACAATTAGAAATAATTAATTTACAATGTGATGAATTATTACATGAGGAATATCGAGAAGAGCAAGAAAATTTGTGTAATTTTTATAAGCAATTGAATAATGAAAAATATGGAAATTTAAAAAAACTTGCCAAGACGTATTTAGTAATCTTTAGCTCAACTTATATTTGTGAACAAACCTTTTCTTTAATGAATCTAAATAAAAGTACAACAAGATCAAGATTGAATGATTTACATTTGGAGGCTGTGTTAAGAATAGCTACTACAAGTATAGAACCAGATATTAAAAAAATAATAAGCGATGCAAACCGCCTCAACACGTCGCATTAGTTATTATGTTAATTTGTTGTATTGATTTACTTACAATTATTCATAAACAAATTTCATAATAAAATTTTGTTTACTTAAAGAAATAAGTGTTTTGCTTAACATTTTTCAATTTTAATATTTCGTCCGGCCCGTGAAAATATTTTTTTTCCAATCCGGCCCGTGAAAATATTTTTTTTTTCCAATCCGGCCCGGGGGCAAAAACAGTTGGCCATGCCTGGACTAGGAGGAGGGAGAGAAGGAATATTTTCCATCTCGGAAATCAAAATTTGCCAAATGAGAAAAATTAGTACTTTACATAAATTTAATTGTATTCGCCACGGACGTATTCAGAATCTCGTTCACTGGGGTGCCTCGTTTTTGCGACCTTGCCATGATTTTACAAAAAAGAAAAACCCTATTTAATTTTATTATCTCTTGTAAATTTTACCAAGTCCCGTCGAATTTTACCAAGTTTTCTCGATTGTGCCAACTCTCCTAAATTTAAAAAAAACAATCCCATTTTTCATAACTCAACTGTATTTGACCAAGTGACTTTAAATTTTGCCAACTACCCTAGATTTTGCCATGTTGACTCGATTTTGTCAATTCTCCTTAATTTCGCAAAAACAGTTCCAATTTTGGCAACTCGCCTGCAATTTACCAAGTGGATTCGATTTTGCCAAGTTTCCTCGATTTTTCCAATTCACCATAATTTTACACGAAAAATATCCCAATTTTTACATCTCACCTGAATTTTGCAAAGTCACTCCGAATTTTACCAACTCCTCAAGATTTTGCCAACTTACCTGTATTTTACTAAGTGGTTTCGAATTTTTCCACATGCCCTAGATTTTACCAAGTTGCCACGATTTTTACAACTACCTAGATTTCTCCAAGTTGTTTAGATTTTGCTGACTCTGCTTAATTTTACCAAAAAAAAAAATCAAAATTTTCATAATTCATCTGGATTTTGCAAAGTGGCTTCGAATTTTGCCAACTCCAATTTACTTGGGGGGGGGAGCCTCCCCCCCATAACTACGCTCTAGATCGAAATGTTTCATAAATACCTCTCCAAAGCAAAAATAATTCTTTATTCATCTCCACGAACAAAAAAGTTAGATATTTGCAGACAAAGTGAACACATTATTTAAATTTTTTTTTGAAAACGAGATAAAAGAAAACTGTACTTTTAAGGAATTAAGAAAAATATCTTGATTAAAAACAAAAAATATAATTTTTTATTGAGATTTATGAATCGTTTAGTTGAGCACCTAAAACTATTTAGTCAATAAAATTGAAAGAAAATGAACCACATTCAGCAACTGATGATTTGTTTCATGAGGCGTAAGTTCTTCCGCATCGAGTCGCATGCCGCTCATGAGCCACGGATCGCCCAGGCGTCATCTGTTGGTCATAAAAAATGACGACTGTTCCTGGGTCGTGTCACGTGACACGAAAGTTGCCAGATCACTAATTTCTAAAAAAATCGTTGCCAGATATTTTTTCGGAATTCTGTAATCAACCGTAGTGTTCGGATATTTTTTTTGAGCGACTGTAGGTGGTCATATTATTTTGATACTAGATCGTGTGGGCTCACTCACGGAAATATTGAGCGTGTGCAGTTACCGTTCACAGCAAACTGGAGCGTGTGCAGTAACTGCACACGCTCCAGTTTGCTGTGAACGGTAACTGGAGCGTGTACAGTTGCTGTACACGCTCCAGATATTTTTCCTGAATTCTGTAATCACGTGACACGAAGGTTGCCAGATCACTAATTTCTAAAAAAAATCGTTGCCAGATATTTTTTCTGAATTCTGTAATCAACCATAGTGTTCGGATACTTTTTGAGCGACTGTATAAACATTCGTGAGCTAAAGATTTGGACCTTATTAGTAAATTTGGTAACTAATATTGACGACCTTATTATTATCTTTCCTTAGAGCTATCAATGAGACTAATAATCGAGTAGGTTTAGGGTAAACACAGAGTAGAATATCTTTATATGTAAAAATCTGAAAATATCAACCTCTTGCTATAGTAAATACACAGATTACCTGTAGAAATAGACTTCAACAATTATTCATCTGAAAAAAATTATCGCTAACGCGGCGGGAATCGAACCCGCGACTCTCTAGATACATGCCAGAGCGCTCTACCGTTAAACCACGCACATGACGCTAATAATGCTTAAGCGTGAATGTCTCCTCATTAACGTCTCTAGGGGCAGGGGTGGCTCAGTCGGTAGTTCCCAGGTTCGAGTCCCATCTGGGTCAGCGTTGAGATTTCATCATCATCATCATCCATGGGCTACGGAGGTCCAACCAGACCACGCAGTTTAATTCTCCAAGCATATCATCTCCGCAAAATTCCCCGCCCTGCCCACGGTCAGTAGGGGACACCGATGAGCTTGGAAAGGCCGCCGTCCGTCGGATGGGACGTTAAGCTGTGGCCCCGTGTGCGGGAGAGCCAAACCCTGTGCACGTTAAAAAACTCGCTGGATGGCCTTGACGGGAGACTACCATCTGTCTCCCAACAGCTGTTCCATTGGGTCCCCACCTCCAACCTTCTCTGAGCCTTCGGAGTCCATATGAGCTGGCCATTTAGCCCATGGTGTGCAAAAAAGTGCCGCTCAGAGGTAAAACAACCCAACCCATTAACGTCTCATTAGCAAAAATTGGAAAAAGTTGTCTCTCATTAAGTACAAATGGCGGAAGGTCAGCCACACCTCAGTGAAAGAGTTATAGTTCTTATTCTGGAATATTATTAGCGTCTGATGCGTGGTTTAATTGGTAGAACGCTCTGGCATACATTTAGAGAGTTGCGGTTTAGAATGCCGCCACGTCAGCGGTAATTTTTTTTTTTTTCTGATTAATAATTATCAGCTTCTTTGTTTAATTGGTATAGTTGATAGGAGGAACTTCTCTAATAAAGAACAAATTTAAGTTTGTGATTTACATAATTCCATTTTGCAATGCTCATCCTTAAGTTCCTAACAATTTTTAATCTCTCTTGTACTTAACCTCCACTCCAGAAATCGTTATCGTGTCATGATTCCCACCAAGATTATTACAAACTTTTTCTTTATGCACTGTATTGCTGAGATAAATACTTCCCTACCAAAATACAGTGGACCCCCGATATAACGCGCATGTCGGGCGGGAAACAACACCCGCGTTATAAGGTGAACCGCGTTATACCGAGCGGCGCGGTGGCGACACAATAAATTTCATACTGCAATAAATAAATAAATAAATAAATACCCCCTCAAGCAGCTGCTTGCCACAGAGGTCTGACAGGAGCCTGTCAGTTTATATGCCATAGTAGAAGATCTGAGAGGATGGCAGGACCTCAGCAGAAAAACGACACATACATCCATGCCTTATCCGGGGCTCGAACCCAGGTCCCTTAGATCAGTAGCCAAGCGCGCTAACCACTCGGCCATGGGACGGCTACGCTTTTCTTTTACTCATCATGCATACAATAATTAAATACTATTCAAAATACATGCAGGAACTCAATACATACACAATTATTCAATACGCAGTAACAATAAAATGCGATACTCACTAACGCCGCACGGACCTGTATAAACATGTTTGAACTTATCGCGAACATCGCCCGCGCTATAACCGAGTGCGCGGTATAGCGAGCAGCGCTATAACGAAGATCCACTGCATTAGGGACGTGTGTTGGCTCAGTCGGTAGCGCGCCAGGCTCGTAATCTTCAATTCCCAGGTTCCAGTCCCATCTGGCCAACGTTGAGATTAATTTCCGTTAAATCACCGCTCTGCCCGCTATCCTACCCTCGGTCAGAAAGAGGGTTGTTGTTGGGTTGTTTTACTTCTGAGCGGCCCTTTTTTGCACACCATGGGCTAAATGGCCAGGTCACATGGACCCCCGAAGGCTCAGAGAAGGTTGGGGGAGGGGACCCACTGGAACAGCTGTTGGGAGACAGATGGTAGCCTCCCGTCAAGGCCATCCAGCGTGTTCTTTAACGTGCACAGGGTATGTCTCTCCAGCACACGGGGCCGCAAAACAATTTACAATTCAGAAAGAGGGACGCCGATGTTCTTGAGAAGGCCGCCGTCCGACGATGAGCTGAAAGCCATACTCTGTGCACGTTAAAGAACACATTGGATGGCCTTGACGGGAGGCTACCATCTGTTTCGGAACAGCTGTCCAGTTAGTCCCTTCCCCCAACCTTCTCTGAGCTCTTGGAGTTCTTATGACCGGCCATTTAGCCCATTATGTGCAAAAAATGCCCTCAGGGGTAAAACAACCCAAAAAATTTCAGCGAATTTCCACGTTATGTGAATGAGAATCTAACATCGAAGCTCTATCATTTGTAAAATAAGTATTCATTGGGATAATGTGACTGAAGATCAATTGAAGATCATTAAAAAATCTATTTAAATACCGTTTTTCCACAATATTCGTTCAACATTTAAAGAGTTACGGAAACTGGAATATTTAATAAGTGAATCTCGTTCCATGGACATAAGACATCATTCTGGTATTGAAATAATCATTACGATTATTTCAATATTACATTATTATATGGGGCGGGGGTGGCTCAGTCGGTAGCGCGCCAGGCTCGTAATCTGTAGTTCCCAGGTTCGAGTCCCAGCTGGGTCAGCGTTGAGATTTATCTCCGCAAAATTCCCCGCCCTGCCCACGGTAAGTAGGGGACACCGATGGGCTTGGAAAGGCCGCCGTCCGTCGGATGGGACGTTAAGCCGTGGTCCCTTGTGCGGGAGAGCCATACCCTGTGCACATTAAAGAACACGCTGGATGGCCTTGACGGGAGGCTACCATCTGTCTCCCAACAGCTGTTCCAGTGGGTCCCCTCCCCCAACCTTCTCTGAGCTTTTGGGGGCCATGTGACCTGGCCATTTAGCCCATGGTGTGCAAAAAAAGTGCCGCTCATAGGTAAAACCACCCAACAACAACATTATTATATTGATATACAAATCATCTTACTTGTTTTTGATCGATTTTTATTAACAAGGTCGGAACTCTACGCTTTTGCAAATGACAGAGAAACTTCTTCAGCATTTATCACAGCAGTTCATGTTGAGATTAAGAGCATTTGTTTCTTTTTTCTTTTCCTCTTTTTTTCCCTCTAAAAATATTTCTTCCCATCTGCTGTCAGTGTTAAAGATGTTATGAGAGTGTTTCGCGAGTTTTCCCTCATAGCTCGTATGACGACGCCACTTGTTGAAGTCGAAGTGTGAGCAAACAGTCTTGAAAGGCGACCGAAATGACAAGAGGCGAGCTCCAATATGAGAGCTTCAGCTCCTTTCCTTCCTCGAATGGGGCAGAGCGAGATCGCGCTCCTCTCTATCTCATCGCCACCATATAGAAAAGGGAGACAAATTCTCACTTCGCAGTTCGCTGACGGTGAGGCTGAGTTTAAAAGTAGTCAATGTTTGATGACACTTGACCCAGGGGCACAGAGACTCTGAAGTCAAACACCACCAACTGCGACGACAGAACAGATACAATATTGGAAGAGGCGACACTGCACAGAGAGCCGCGTAAATTGAGCCAGCTCCCGCCCTCCTGTCAAACACACGCGCACACACACACCAGATAGAAAGAACGACATTACGTGCAACGCCAGACGTGCAGATCTGCCCTTCTCTCTGCAGGTTTTTCATCTCCAGTTTTTTTCCCCCTCTTTAACTAAAATCGTCGGATAGAAAAAAAGCGAATGAGCGCACGAGGTGAGAGAGAGAAAAAAAAAACACACGAAGAACTGCAATGGAACAAAATGAAGAAATGCGAAATAACACAAACTATAGCAGGTGCCTGTGTGCTGAACGAACTCGAAGACGCTCATCATGGAGCAGGAGCTACTACGCCTTCCATCTGCTATGACCCCTCCCCCAGTCTCATATAGCCGGGTCGCTAGCGACACTGGGCTCGAAACAGCGAAGCGTGCGATTTAATATCTGGCGGCGGCGCTGTGCCGTGTTTACAGTGCTGCGACTACAGCGGGCTGCATTAGCATGTAATTGTTCCCCTGGGCCGACTTGGCCTGTCGGGGCTTTCAGCGCGAGACAATGGCCACGTGAGATATGGATGGGGAAAGAGACGATGCTGGTCTTAATCAAGAGGATACTGGGCTCATTAGCAACAGGGTAGATGGAGCCCGAGGCTGTGTGCCGCGCTAATTACGCACGGCGGGCTATAGGAAAGAGGTGACCAGGAGAAGAGAGATTGCATCCTCAGTTGGATGCTGAAATCAATTTAATCGGAAAATTTGCGTTTTTCTTTTTTTAAATGCTTGAAACGTAAGGATGGGGGGAGACAACGAGAAGGGGAGGAATAGAAATGAGAAACAAAGGCGAACATTTAGGGCCCTAAAAAGGAGCAAATGAGTTCGGAGCTCGGAAATAAAATTATGTGCAATAAAATATTGTAATGTGAGATGCGTTTGGAAAGAGAAAAAAAAATGGAGGGCGTTTTTGACTGCTCAGAGTTCAGTTTTTTGTTTTTTCTGTCATTATTATTTTTCCTTCGCTTCTTATATCAAAAGATTCATTCGCCAAAGAGAATTCGGATAATTGGATTAATGAAAAATCTCGTCTTTAATCACTTAAAGAGAAGTGAAAAGGAAAAGAAGTGAAAAAGAAAAGTGAAAAGCTGCTGAAACATGCATCGTAAACAAATAAAAAAAAATGCTTTTTCTCTTCAGCAGAAAGATTTCAAGGCATTCTACAGTTTCAAGTGTAATAAAGGGACAATTTTGATAGCAAAGGTTATTCAAAGGAATATATATATAAATTGAGATAAATCTTATTTGCAAATAAAGAAGTCTGATAAATTGGGATAAACTTTATTTGAAAATAAAGAAGTCTGATAAATTGGGATAAACCTTATTTGAAAATAAAGAAGTCTGATAAATTGGGATAAACCTTATTTGAAAATAAAGAAGTCTGATAAATTGGGATAAACCTTATTTGAAAATAAAGAAGTCTGATAAATTGGGATAAACCTTATTTGAAAATAAAGAAGTCTGATAAATTGGGATAAACCTTATTTGAAAATAAAGAAGTCTGATAAATTGGGATAAACCTTATTTGAAAATAAAGAAGTCTGATAAATTGGGATAAATCTTATTTGAAAATAAAGAAGTCTGATAAATTGGGATAAATCTTATTTGAAAATAAAAAAGTCTGAAAAATTGGGATAAATCTTATTTGAAAATAAAGAAGTCTGATAAATTGGGATAAATCTTATTTGAAAATAAAGAAGTCTGATAAATTGGGATAAACTTTATTTGAAAATAAAGAAGTCTGATAAATTGGGATAAACCTTATTTGAAAATAAAGAAGTCTGATAAATTGGGATAAACCTTATTTGAAAATAAAGAAGTCTGATAAATTGGGATAAACCTTATTTGAAAATAAAGAAGTCTGATAAATTGGGATAAATCTCGTTTAAAAATAAAGAAGTCTGATAAATTGGGATAAATCTCGTTTGAAAATAAAGAAGTCTGATAAATTGGGATAAATCTCGTTTGAAAATAAAGAAGTCTGATTAATTGGGATAAATCTCGTTTGAAAATAAAGAAGTCTGATAAATTGGGATAAATCTCGTTTGAAAATAAAGAAGTCTGATAAATTGGGATAAATCTCATTTGAAAATAAAGAAGTCTGATAAATTGGGATAAATCTCGTTTGAAAATAAAGAAGTCTGATAAATTGGGATAAATCTCGTTTGAAAATAAAGAAGTCTGATAAATTGGGATAAATCTCGTTTGAAAATAAAGAAGTCTGATAAATTGGGATAAATCTCGTTTGAAAATAAAGAAGTCTGATAAATTGGGATAAATCTCGTTTGAAAATAAAGAAGTCTGATAAATTGGGATAAATCTAGTTTGAAAATAAAGAAGTCTGATAAATTGGGATAAATCTCATTTGAAAATAAAGAAGTCTGATAAATTGGGATAAATCTCATTTGAAAATAAAGAAGTCTGATAAATTGGGATAAATCTTATTTGAAAATAAAGAAGTCTGATAAATTGGGATAAATCTTATTTGAAAATAAAGAAGTCTGATAAATTGGGATAAATCTTATTTGAAAATAAAGAAGTCTGATAAATTGGGATAAATCTTATTTGAAAATAAAGAAGTCTGATAAATTGGGATAAATCTTATTTGAAAATAAAGAAGTCTGATAAATTGAGATAAATCTTATTTGTAAATAAAGAAGTCTGATAAATTGGGATAAATCTTATTTGAAAATAAAGAAGTCTGATAAATTGGGATAAATCTTATATGAAAATAAAGAAGTCTGATAAATTGGGAAAATTCTTATTTAAAAATAAAGAAGTCTGATAAATTGGGATAAATCTTATTTGAAAATAAAGAAGTCTGATAAATTGGGATAAATCTTATTTGAAAATAAATAAGTCTGATAAATGGGATAAATCTTATTTGCATTTTTCAGAAGGAAAGGTGTTTTGGCACGTAAAAATTCTCACACATTTCCCAATAAATCTGTTTAATTATCTCTTAGGAACATCTGTTGTGATCAAGGTTAGAATCTTCGGAAAGTTCTGTCATCAATTCACGGCAGAATTTGAAATTTGAGAGGAAGGGTTTGGTGGTCAAAAGATTTCCATTGACAGCAACTATGAGTTCTCTTACGTAAGAGGACAGCGTTACTCATTAATGACACGTTAAGTATTGCGTTAATGGTGTCTACTCAAGAGTACAGCCATTAAAAGAACTGGTGTACCATTTCCATCAGTCTCGTTTTCTCTCTATATCATCAAACCAAATCTATTACTAGCCGCATTAATAGCTTAATGATAGAATTCATTACCATTTTTTACCAAACAGCCCAATTGTCAGCATAATCTAAGCCATATTTTTATGTCTTTAAACTACTTAATCTCTAGTCTTCTGCAATGATTTTCTCATAACATAATCAATAACCAAACTAAAGGGAAAGGAGACAAAATGCATCCTTGTGGAACTTCAGTAGCAATGATAAACCAATCACTGCAAGCTAGGAACGTAACGGGGGGTGGAGGCAGACAGGGGGGGGGGGGGGTACAGTCGCGGAAAAAAATATCCGAACACTATGGTTGATTACAGAATTCAGAAAAAATATCTGTCAACGATTTTTTTTAGAAAGTAGTGATCTGGCAACCTTCGCGTCACGTGACACGAAGGTTGCCAGATCATTAATTTCTAAAAAAACATCGTTGCCAGATTTTTTTTCTGAATTCTGAAATCAATCATAGTGTTCGGATCCTTTTTTAGAGCGAGTACATCCCCGCTGCAAGCATTACTAACTGTCACAAACGTCTCAGTATTATTATAAAAAGCCATCATTACATTAAAACTTTCCCAGTATGCCATACGATCTCCCAATGAACCTCAAATTATGGCAGTCAGCATGATCAAAAGCGTTTCTTGAAATCTACAAAGCATTATGTAAGGAGAGATTACGTTAGTTTTGGCCGTCTGGCCCATAATGCAGAACTGCAGATTAATGAATAGAGTTATGAACAAGTGTCTAAAGGGCTCTTGTTAAGCAGTGGCTCTGTGTGCAGGAGAGCCTCTAATAAAACCATGCATTGATTTACGCAGTCTCCATGTTCAAAGTTGTTATTCAACCTTCGTATCAGAGATTTATAAAGGACTGAATGTAACTGAGATTTTCTTAAGTGCTAGCTCTTCCCAAACTGACAATAAAATAAATAATTAATATTTATACCTATAATGGTATATACCCTAGAAGAGACCAACAATTTTTAATAACTGATCCAGACTAATAGAAAAAATAAAACAATCTTACAGACCATTGTCCTCAAGTAACCAAATTTGGGGTGGGGGTGGCTCAGTCGGTAGCGCGCCAGGCTCGTAATCTGTAGTTCCCAGGTTCGAGTCCCAGCTGGGTCAGCGTTGAGATTTATCTCCGCAAAATTCCCCGCCCTGCCCACGGTCAGTAGGGGACACCGATGGGCTTGGAAAGGCCGCCGTCCGTCGGATGGGACGTTAAGCCGTTGCCCCGTATGCGGGAGAGCCATACCCTGTGCACGTTAAAGAACACGCTGGATGGTCTTGACGGGAGGCTACCATCTGTCTCCCAACAGCTGTTCCAGTGGGTCCCCTCCCCCAATCCTTCTCTGAGCCTTCGGGGTTCATGTGACCTGGCCATTTAGCCCATGGTGTGCAAAAAAGTGCCGCTCAGAGGTAAAACAACCCAACCCAACCCAAGTAACCAAATTTCAGGTTTCATTTGGCGCAAAATGCTTATTTTTCACTACACATACAAAATGCTGATTCGTAACGTAAAATCTCTTGCACTTCAAACTGAACATAATAAGGTGCAGAGAGAGACTGCGTTGGTTTGGCCAAGTTGCCCATATACATAACTATAGATTAGCGAATAGGGTTATGAACAGAGTGCCTAAAAGCCTCAGAAAGAGAGGAGAGACCTAGGATGCGATGTGCAGACAATGTCTAACAGGACCTTGCTAGAATTGGACTACAGTGCTCAAATGCAGAATCTGTACTCAAGGCAGACATGTCTGGGGAGGAAAATTACACAATCTGATAAGACCTACGCAGCTAAAGGCAGCATGAGGATTTTTGTATGTATATATACAAATAATCATGTACATAAGATTTCTACTGATATATGTAAATTTTTTGCTTAGTTCAGAGAAGTTTGATTGTGATATTCTGTGTGAAGTCTATTCTGCTGTTACTACTTGTTACTGGCATAACTTTAGTTTTGAAAACATTTGATTCCTTCATCTGCCGTTCTTGTTTGCAAGAGTACTTTTTAGTGTTAGCTTTGGTGTCGACGTTATCTCGGGAGAGTTGCGCTGATCATCACGGATTTACATCAGCAAATAGTTCCTTGGATGGTTTGGCCACTCTTGGCAGCCAACAAACCCACAAATGCTTTGATTTCGACAAAAGAAGGGGTGATTCAGTTGTGAAAAAAGTAAATTTGGAGGGAGACGAAGAAGAATTTCTTCGATGAGATTTCAGAGCAGTATCTGTCCGTCACTCTGGAAGTACATTTTTCTGATGCATTTCTATGAATATATTGGTTTCAATGGGGAAAAAAAATACCCCCTGAAGCAGCTGCTTGCCACAGAGGTCTGACAGGAGCCTGTCAGTTTATATGCCATAGTAGAAGGTCTGAGAGGATGGCAGGACCTCAGCAGAAAAACGACACACACATCCATGCCTTATCCGGGGCTCGAACCCAGGTCCCTTAGAGCAGTAGCCAAGCGTGCTAACCACTCGGCCATGGCACGGCTTTTTCAATGGGTAAATGGTGGATCAAAATTAAATTACATAATTTTCCTCTTGAAAAAATCCTACGTAGCAGCCCTTAATAGCTGATTCAAGAAAATATTTTTGTTACAATTTTTATCATGCAAACAAAAGAACCAGGGCAATTTTTTTGCAGGCCCTAGACACAATACTGTGCCTATTTAGTAATATGTCACTAATCATGGGATTTCAAGAGAAAGTTCAGTAGTTTTTAATGTAGGTGTAACGATTTTTTTCAAATTTAAATGGTGCACAATTTTTTTGCTTTTAGTCTTGCACGATTGAAAAACATCCAAATTCGAAAACAGAGTCCAGTTTCTTTCAAGAAATCAAGAAAGAATTTGTAATTTTTTTTGTGATTTTCATGGGTCAGGCTATTTCGTAACGTGTAGTCTGTGATACTTACATTTTTTTTATATTCTCAAAACTTTTAGCTCGTTGTATTTTGTACTTTAGACACTTTAGTATGATAACTATATTAAGTTGGGAGGGGAGGCAATAGGTAGCGTGCCAGGATCGTATTCTGCAGTTCTTTAATTCGAGTCTCAATTGTGCCAGGGTTAAGATTTGTCTCCGCTAGCATCAGTTCTACCCTCGGTTAGAAAAGTGACAATGACGGACTTCGAAAGACATCGTATGGGATGTAAAGTCGTGTTTCCGTGAGCAGGAGAGCCACACCCTCTGCCTATTCAAGAATATGCATGTATCGGTCAACATTAAGAGACCATCTATCTCCTAGCGGCTGTCCACTGTTTTCCCTTCCCCAATATTCTCTGAGCTCTTGTGGTCCTTGTGACCTGACCATTTAGTCAATTGTGTGCAAAAGAAGTGCAACTCAGAGTTGAAACAACTCAGCGAAATTCAAATTGCTTCGGGTCTTAATAACTAAACTGTTGTTCCTCAGGAGGAATTCGGCTGTCACGTGAAACTAGAATTCTGTTTTCGCAAAATAATCATTCCTCTAATTAACAACAACACCGAAAAAAAAAAGAGAACAATTGGCGACACAACAGACAATAGCAAAACAGTCTACTGGATTCTTAAATAAATCTTTTCTTAAAAAAAAAAAAAAATTTCCTCTCTCCATAAGAATGCCTCACCCGACGATAGAGACAGTCTTCGCCAGCTCCAAAATGAAAAAAAAAATCAAAACGCGGGCTTATAGGCCGAAGAGTGAGAGCAATGTCCAACGGACTGAATCCCTCGATATCTGTATTCTTAACGCTACCAGAATTCCGGCTGCAATATGGCTGCTGTCAGCTCATCCGACCGATGCCGACCGCGCGTGTGAGCGAGAGGAACCGAGGAGCAGGCGCGCCTCCACTATTCGAGAACGCCTGAGCGCTCGTCAAAAGGCACGTGTTCACAGTGAGTGGAGAACAAGAAATGAGCCTCTTCGTGCTCCTTCCATCCTCTTCCTCCCTCCCTCCTCCTCCCTGGACCATCCCCTCCCCCCTCATCGCTCCCACCCCTTCCCTCTTCAGCTATCCTCTTCCCGCCTCTTCGACTTGCCAGCGCGTGCCTCTGCCTCTACGTCGAAATTGTATAACCAGCCCTGTTTCGTCGCCTGCGTGCGCGAGCACAGATTCCAGAGTGGAAAGTTTGACAAAAGAACGACTTGTAACCTCACACAGGCTCGGCGGTTGTCTCCCAGATAATGGGCTAGTTCCGAATTGACTTGAGAAGAAGTAAGCAAAGGCAGTAGAAGGCAAACCTCCTCCTCCTCCTCCTCCTCCTGCCCTCTTCGCTCTTTCTCTCTTCCTCCTTGCAAGTGGCTTTTGCTCTTTCTCTCTCTCTGGCAGCCAGAAGAGGAAAAGGGTACTGCCACCCCTTTACTTTCTCAGAGAAAGGAGTTTCTCTTCAAGACCAACTTTTATTTCTTGTCCAGTGGAACTTCTCTGAATATCTTGTTAGCCATTAAACTTTCAAAAACCCACCCATATATCATATCAGAAAACAAATAACTTATGCATCTAAAAATAATTAAAAAAAAAGTCAGGAATATAAATAAAAAGAACTCATTTCAAGTGTTTTATTTAAATAGAAAATAAAGTGTTTCATCGTTTCTAATGGATTTTTCGATGACGTTTCAGGTGCAAGGATTTTAATACGCCTATGAGATATAAATATCACAGTTTGTTAAGTTTGATACTATACAGGGTGAATCCGAAAAAGTGGGCAAAACTTTACTGGGTGGTAGAACGCAGCTATACGAGCAATATTCGTCATAGAATGTATGGTCGGAACGCAAGCGGTGAGAAGTTAAAAGGTAGTTTTCCACTGTCACATTTAAAGAATGAACACAAGAAGGAGAGGAGATACTTCAGAAAACATTTTATTAACAGGAATGTAATTGAGGTACATGCTCAAAGAAATTGCTCAAAAGAACTGCCTCCGACATTTCGTGGTTAGTATAACCAGCCATCCTCTCGGCAATCCACGGTAGAAATGCCGTTGGGTGCGAGGACCGACCCTTTTATTTCCAACGCCACCTAGCGGCTCGCCGTTTGCGTTCCGCCCATACTTTCTATGACGAATATTGCTTGTATAGCTGCGTTCTACCACCTCGTAAAGTTTTGACCACTTTTTCAGATTCACCCTGTATACTATGTATTAAAAAGTATTATATTCCTCTGGCATGACGGAAAATTTCTCTCTTTTTTTATATCTGGGCCAGGATTTCAAGCAAAAAATTACATGTAATGGCCAAATCAGATACTACTTTTTATATGTAAGGTCGCATTTTTTTTTTAAGAAATCAATGACCGGTCCCATTTTGTTTTGAGCAATCAATGGCGGCCGCATTTTATATTAAATGATCAATGAGGGCCCGCATTTCACTTTAAGCCATCAATAAAGGGTCGCATTTCATTTTTTTTATTTATATATTGAGAGGAAGGTACAAAAACATACGCTAACACCGCTCAAGACACGGGAAGCAGAGAAATATTTACAATTAATTCACGTATAATACTTTGGCTCTTTCTAGGGTTAGTTATGGTAGTGAAACTTGGACACTTTGTAAACAAGATAACAGGAAACTAGATGCTTTTGATTCCAGATGCTTACGCAGTATCTTGGGCATTAGGTGGTTCAACTTTGTAATTAATGATGAGGTTAGGCAAAGGAGTTTGCAACCTCCTTTAAGCAGCATATTGTGAAAAGAGAGGCTCCGTTGGTTTAGCCATGTTGCCCGTATGAATAATTATAGATTGGCGAATAGGGTTATAAACATCGTGCCTAAAGGCTTCAGAAAGAAGGGGAGACATAGGATGCGGTGGACAGACAATGTCAAACAGGACTTTATTAGAATTGGTGTGCAGTGGCCAGATGCAGTAAATGTAGCTCAGGACAGACTTGCTTGGAGAACTAAATTGCACGGTCTGGTTGGACCTCCGTAGCCCATGGCTGCTTGAGGATCATGATGATGATGAAATCTCAACGCTGACACAGCTGGGACTCGAACCTATGGACTGCAGATTACGAGCGTGGCGCGCTACCGACTGAACCATCTTCCCCCTCTGTCACTTATGTAGGAGTTATAGAGCTCCAAAGATATAATTTGGTTTAACTCCGATTCTTAAAATCTTTTCAACTAACTCAGCACTTCATAACAGATTTTAATTCGTTAGAAATATAAAAGCTGCTTTAATTGTTTTTCTCTCTCTTGCATTCGGTCAAAGTTGAAATCCAAAAATATTAAATAGAGCATACTTCTTAATATCCAATTTTGGAAGACTGTATTAAATATTAATATTATCGACTTTTTATGTAACGAAAATACGAGAGCTTTGAGAGAAATGTCGCAACTCATTGGGACGAAATGAGGTCAGGACGAAGTGTCGTTGGAAAAAAAAAATGGTCTGGGGGATTTGTTGTAGAAATTAGAATTAAAAAATGTTTCCGAGGACGAAACATTACCGAGTAATAAAGCCGTAGTTCATGGGACGAATTGCCATTCCACTAACATCACGATCCCTAGTAACTGAGTCCAAAACAATGGAATGTTAAAAAGTAGCTATCTGGCGCACATGGCAATCTCGTTTTGAAAGAGAATGAAGGTTTTGGTTTACTTACTTTTCCACTTCTTAAAAGACTTAATTCGGACTGATGGGTTGGGTTGGATTGTTTTACCTCTGAGCGGCACTTTTTTGCACACCATGGGCTAAATGGCCAGATCACAAGGATCCCGAAGATTCAGATAAGGTTGGGGGAGGGATCCACTGGAACAGCTGTTGGGAGACAGATGGTAGCCTCCCGTCAAGGCCATCCAGCGTGTTCTTTAACGTGCACAGGGTATGGCTCTCCTGCACACGGGCCACGTCTTAACGTCTCATCCGATGGACGGCGGCCTTTCCAAGCCCATCGGTGTCCCCTACTGACCGTGGGCACGGCGGGGAATTTTGCGGAGATAAATCTGAAATCTGACACAGATGGGACTCGTACCTGGGAACTGCAGATTACGAGTCTGGCGCGCTACCGACTGAGCCACCCCCGCCCCCCTAAGTGTAAGAAAGCAACTCGTTGCTGTCAGTGGATCTCGTGATCTTCATATTCTACCACCAAAATTTAAAATTTCTAGCATAAATATTCGCTGTTATATATATAGTATACGTATATATAACAGCGAAAGTAAAGCAACATTTTCTCTTTAATTGACTAAGATTTCTTCTTTTTTATACACGTTCGATGATATTCTCCAATATTACTTTTAAAATTTACGTATTTCGTGATTGTTAAACAGGGGCGCTCGCCAAGGGCCTCGACCGTCACAGAGACCTCAAGACTCGATTTTCGCCCCAACATTTCATTCTGCAAAATATTTCATAAGCATTATAATCTACTATTTACGTACACATCTCGAGTTTTTATTTCGGTTAATATCAAATAGGATGCGATTTTTGCAAAATACACTAAAATTGACAGATATTTTCGTTTATAAATTTTCCGTTTATGCATTTCTGTAATTCAATTTACTTCCATTCCTAAGTTGCAAAATGTTTTGTAGAGCGAGTACCCCCCTCCTCTCCCCCCGCCCTCCACATACATCCCGAGACAGTTGCGGGGCTCTCAAATCTTCTGCTTCTAGGGCAGGACTGGGTAAACGTTTTAACTGAAAGGTCGCATAGAAATCTGAAATGGAAGGGCGGTCCACATGGAGAACTGAAATGGAAGGGCTGTCCGCCAAAGAAATAAGTAATCAATAACGTATGCATAACCAATGAAAAAACCAAAATGAAACATAAACAATATAATTTTCTTAAACTTAATTATTTTAATGAGAATCTGCTTCCCTACAGTTAATTTTTTCTCTTTAACAAATTAAATTTATTGATCATCAATAGGGCGCACTAAACGAGGGGGCGGGCCGAAATTTGCCCAGATCTGGCCTAGGGTTTTTCGAATCTTTTGCCCTTGGGGCCTTCAAATACCACATTTCGCCGCTAGTGCTAGAAAATATTTTATTAGACAGAGTGGGGCCTAATGTATCGACATCGATGGCACCGCCACCTTAGCTAACTCTGGTACCGAATTGAACAAAAATATTTTGTTCAACTCTGAAACCGAATTGAACAAAAATATTTTGTTCAACTCTGAAACCGAATTGAACAAAAATATTTTGTCAACGACAAAGCCTAATTAAACTGCACCACACACAAATTTCTAGTTTTATGATTATTCCCCTTCTACTCATGAAGCACTTACAGTCCCAGGGATTTCCTTACTACAGATTTCTAGCTTTATGCTTATTCCTCTTCTTCTCATGAAGCACTTACTTACAGTTCCAGACATTTTCTTACTACAGATTTCTTGCTTTCTGCTTATTCCTCTTTTTCTCATGAAGCACTTACAGTCCCAGGCATTTCCTTACTACAGATTCTAACTTTGTGCTTATTCCTCTTCTTCTCATGAAGCACTTACAGTCCCAGGCATTTCCTTACTACAGATTTCTAGTTTTGTGCTTATTCCTCTTCTCATGAAGCACCTACAGTCCCAAGTATTTCCTTACTACAGATTTCTAGCTTTGTGCTTATTCCTCTTCTTCTCATGAAGCACTTACAGTCCCAGGCATTTCCTACTACAGATTTCCAGCTTTGTGCTTATTCCTCTTCTTCTCATGAAGCACTTACAGTCCCAGGCATTTATTTACTAGAGATTTCTAGTTTTGCGCTTATTCCTCTTCTCATGAACCACCTACAGTCCCAGGCATTTCCTTACTACAGATTTCTAGTTTTGTGCTTATTCCTCTTCTCATGAAGCACCTACAGTCCCAAGTATTTCCTTACTACAGATTTCTAGCTTTGTGCTTATTCCTCTTCTTCTCATGAAGCACTTACAGTCCCAGGCATTTCCTACTACAGATTTCCAGCTTTGTGCTTATTCCTCTTCTTCTCATGAAGCACTTACAGTCCCAGGCATTTATTTACTAGAGATTTCTAGTTTTGCGCTTATTCCTCTTCTCATGAACCACCTACAGTCCCAGGTATTTCCTTACTACAGATTTCTAGCTTTGTGCTTATTCCTCTTCTTCTCATGAAGCACTTACATTCCCAGGTATTTCCTTACTTCAGATTTCTAGCTTTGTGCTTATTCCTCTTCTTCTCATGAAGTACTTACAGTCACAGGCATTTGCTTACTAAAGATTTCTAGCTTTATGATTATTCCTCTTCTTCTCATGAAACACTTACTTACTTTTCCAGGCATTTCCTTACTACAGATTTCTAGCTTTGTGCTTATTGATCTTCTCATGAAAGACTTACTTATTTTCCCAGGCATTTCCTTACTACAGATTTCTAGCGTTGTTCTTATTCAGTTTCTCATGAATCACCTTCTTTTTCCAATGGGTTCCCATTTCCACATTTTCTCTGGTTATCTTCCATCCTCTTCATGTATTCATAATATCCCAGCCAATCTCTCTTTTTTTTTCAATATTCTTTCCAAAATCATCTTCTACTCCCATCATTCTTTAAATTTCCTCATTTCTCCAATATTTGCCTTCTTCGCATATCTTCTCCAGAAATCATTTCCGATTGCTTGAAGAAGATTAAAAAAAAAAAACTTTTGGATACTGAGTGACGTTACGGATTTTTAAAAGAGTCTCTTAGACAAAAAAAAAAAGCCTTTACGGATCCCAATCCGACACGGCGAGGGACGTTTGGTGTGATCTCGCTTAAGCAGAGTGGCAACACCCTTAGCGTGATTAAAGTCGAGAGCCGCATGAGACTCAGAGTCGATGAAAACCAGAATGGGAAGAGCAGAAGGGGAGGGGGGAATCGAAGAGGGGAAGAGGTTATTCAATCTATTAATTTAATTGGCTCTCCGGCCTGGCAGAAATGTGTCCTCAGCTTCCCTCTCTCTTTACCCTAGAGTTCTCAGTTCAACTCCACAGGGAAATGCGCACAATAAAAAACACTGCCAAGGTGACAGTGAATGCGTATTTATGGGATGGCTGGGCATGCCTTGTTACCATATCCCGCGAGGCATTGGCTCCCCTGTTTTCTTGGTAAACTCGTCACTAGGCAACTAATTTTCTCGGGGATGGCAGAGATCGCACCTCCTCGTGGCATCACAGAGATCTCATTTATCTCCGTAATTCCCTGTCTGACTGACTCATGTGAACTGATTAAGTGGCTTTTCAAAATGCTCAATCCCTCCGTTATGATGTCGCTTGGCTAATTTGTGGTGGTTGTGATTTTTTTTTTTCCCTCGGGGAATTATTTTTTTTGGCTTTCAGCTTTCTGTTGCTATCTTGTTTACTGCCGCTATTCGCTTAATTGCTGATTAACCCTGCTACAAAGAAGGTTGCCATTTTTGACATCTTTGATTTTACCTCTGCCCGCCTGACCTTTTGTCATTTTTGTGTACAGTCGTTCAAAAAAGAATCCGAACACTATGGTTGATTACAGAATTCAGAAAAAATATCTACCTATAAATTTTTAGAAATTAGTGAAATTAGTGATTAAAAAAAATCGTTGCCAGATATTTTTTCTGAATTCTGTAATCCACCATAGTGTTCGGATACTTTTTTGAGCGACTGTAGGTGATCATATTATTTTGATACTAGATCGTGTGGGCTCACTCACGGAAATATTGAGCGTGTGCAGTTACCGTTCACAGCAAACTGGAGCGTGTGCAGTAACTGCACACGCTCCAGTTTGCTGTGAACGGTAACTGGAGGAGCGTGTACAGTTGCTGTACACGCTCCAGATATTTTTCCTGAATTCTGTAATCACGTGACACGAAGGTTGCCAGATCACTAATTTCTAAAAAAATCGCTACCAGATATTTTTTCTGAATTCTGTAATCAACCATAGTGTTCGTATATTTTTTCAGCGACTGTACACTAGCAGTCCCATTCTTTCTTCAGTTGCGATTCACATCAAATTTTTACCAAGAAGCTACGGACCATCCTTAACAATTTTGCATATTAGCAATGTACCAATAATGCAAGATCGATCAATATTTATTATATGTTTTTAATCACTCTCTTGAGTTTCAAAATAAAATGCAGTAAAAAAGATCAATAACCAATTGTGTTACTGCAATTTTTTTTAATACCATGACATAACCCCTATTGCTATCTATGAAAATGACTTTTATTAATGAGAACCAGTGCTTAGCCTTCTGTGAAAAGTTATCATTGTCGCTCCAATGTCAAGCATTTATCAGGTTCTGATACCAAAAGTTTATCAGTATATGACTCCAACGTCAAATTTTTATCAATATCAGGCTCCAATGTCAAAGGTTTTATCAGTATCAGGCTCAATGTGAAACGTTTATTAGTGTGATTCTTCAAATAAATTAACTCCCCGGGCCATCTATTATGGCATCGAGGACATCAAGTGATCGTCGCAGCATAGGTTGGGATACAGTGATGTTCACAATGGTTAAATGAATGGGGCGCAAAGACATCGAAATCTAAGAACTGAGTTGGTGAAGAAATCCAGTGGAGAGACGACTGATGAATCCTCTCATCGAGGTCATCTAGCACGTTCTTTAAAGTTCGCGTGCTTTAACTTCCCACCCGAATGGAGAAGGACGTAGCTCTATAGAGAGGCGCCAGGCTCGTAATTTAATGTTCTCAGGTTCGAATCCCACTATGCGTGCTTTGCGATTGCTTCTCATAATCCCTCATCTCCTTTCGGTCAATCCCGAAGGAATTCGATCGTCCATCGAATGAGAAGTTAAACCGTGGCTCCGTGTACAAGAGGATGTCTAGTGCATATCCTTATGCTAACCAGATCTGAGCTAAAATGACTTAGCCATTGAGCCCATTGATGTGCACAAATATACTTTTCAGAGATGCACACCAAACCCAAAATGGGGCGGGGGTGGCTCAGACGGTAGCACGCCAGGTTCGTAATCTGTAGTTCCCAGGTTCCAGTCCCAGCTGAGACAGCGTTGAGATTATCTCCGCAAAACTCCTCACCTTGCCACGGTCGGTAGGGAACACCGATGGGCTTGGAATGACCGCCGTCCGTCGGATGGGACGTTAAGCCGTGGCCTCGTGTGTGGGAGAGCCGTACCCTGTGCACGTTAAAGAACACGCTGGATGGCCTTGACGGGAGGCTACCATCTGTCTCCTAACAGCTGTTCCAGTGGGTCTCCTCCCCCAACCCTCTCTGAGTCTTCGGGGTCCTTGTGACCTGGCCATTTAACCCATGGTGTGCAAAAAAAGTGCCGCTCAGAGGTAAACCAACCCAACCCCAAAATCCCATATCACGGGTGGCGTCCTTTCAAATAAATTACTTTTTTTTCCTTTATGGGAGGTATAATGAAGCAGTTCCGGTGGCCGAGTGGCTATCGGGCTTGGCTACTGAAGAGAGGGACTGGGTTCGAGCCTCGGAGAAGATTTGGATGTCTCCCGAGTTGTTTTCTGCAGAGGTCTGATTTTCCTCACATATCCTCCGTATGGCGTATTAAACAGACAGACTGCTGTCAGACCTCTGCGGAAAACAGCTGCTTGAGGGTTATTTTATGTTCTTTTTAAGGTATCTAATATATACAAACAATTGTGAATGATTGAAAAAAAAAAAAAAATTACCCCCCTCAAGCAGCTGCTTGCCACAGAGGTCTGACAGGAGACTGTCAGTTTATATGCCATAGTAGAGGGTCTGTGAGGATAACTGGCTAATTCTAATAATAATGCTGTTAGAGCTCTGAGAATTCGTACATAGGATTAATTCGGGTCGTATAAATAAATAAAATAAATAAATACTCCCTCAAGCAGCTGCATGCCACAGAGGTCCCGTCCGTCGGATGGGACGTTAAGCCGTGGTCCCGTGTACGGGAGAGTCATACCCTGTGCACGTTAAAGAACACGCTGGATGGCCTTGACGGGAGGCTACCATCTGTCTCCCAACAGCTCTTCCAGTGGGTCCCCTTCCCCAACCTTCTTTGAGCCTTCGGGGTCCATGTGATCTGGCCATTTAGCCCATGGTGTGCAAAAAAGTGCCGCTCAGAAGTAAAACAACCCAAACAACCCAAGCCACAGAGGTCTGACAGGAGCCTGTCAGTTTATATGCCACAGTAGAAGGTCTGATAGGATGGTAGGACCTCAGCAGAAAATCGGGTCGTATATCTCAGGAAAAATACCGAATTTGACCTCCGACCTCTCCTTTAAGGTCAAATAAAGGTCATGTAGAGGTCAAACCTTGATCTACGAGTGCTAAAAACGTGAAAATTGGTATCTGGGGGGGGGGGGGGGGGGGTTCGGGTTGTTGACATCGGAAACGTTACGAAAGTTCGAATCCAAAGGATCTTTCTATGTTAAAGGTAAAATTCTGGCCTACCAGTGCTAGAGAGTTGAAAATTGGTTACTAGGGATGTTATGAGTCGTAGATCTCAGAAATGTTGCGAAATTTTGGATGCGTTGGGTCGTTTGTCGTCAAAAGTGAAATTTCGATATACCTGTACTGGAGAGTTAAAAATTGTTGAATAGGTGAATGTCGGGCAGCAGAACTCAGAAATAAGAGGGATTTTCAGATCCGGTGTCGCGTTCAAGGTCAAATAGGGTTCGAGTGACGGGCTAGAATTCAAGAGTGGCTAAAGGCTCAGATTGATTTATAGTAATATATATATAACAACACTTTGTGCTTATTGAATTATGACCACCTCCCTCCACGTTTTGTCAGTGAAAACTAACTTCGAAGCTCTATAACTTCTAAAAAAGAGTTTTGTGACAGAATAGGACTGAAGATAAAGAACTCAATCAAATCTATCAAAATCTCGATTTCCAACAATATTCCCTTAGTATCTAAAGAGTTATGGAAATTTGAATATTCAACAACAGCAATGCCTAACGTTAGAATTTAACTCAATTATAATTTCAATAAGAAGTATTATTTCACACCATTTACTACAACAGATGTATATTTGAAAAGTTAATGTAAACTATTTTTCGATATTTTTCTATTTTCCTAAGACTTGCATTGTTGCTGTTCAATGTTCAAAGTTCATAACACTTTAAGTACAGTCGCTCAAAAAAGTATCCCAACACTATGGTTGATTACAGAATTCAGAAAAAATATCTGGCAACGATTTGTTGTGACACGTGACACGAAGGTTGCCAGATCATTAATTTCTAAAAACAAATCTTTGCCAGATATTTTTTCTGAATTCTGTAATCAACCATAGTGTTCGGATACTTTTTTGAGCGACTGTACTACAAATAGTCAGCGCCATCTGACGCCAAAATTACAAACTCTTTCCACGGTCGCTTTCAGTGAAACAGTTCCCGAAGTTTTTGTTAAGCGAACGAATTTAGACATTTGTAATATGCGAAAATGCATATATATAAGCAATTATACTTTAGATATTTACATTTGTATTAAGGACATTATACTTCGTTTTTATTTTCAACTTCATTTTAATTTGAACTAAGACTTAATACAAAATTGTACCTACTGCATTTGGTTTCTAGAAAATTATTTCTCATTCAACCAGCAGATTTATTTAGCAGGCATCTCCCATTCCTTATAA
Source organism: Ryuthela nishihirai (assembly GCA_038380435.1). Taxonomy (NCBI): domain Eukaryota; kingdom Metazoa; phylum Arthropoda; class Arachnida; order Araneae; family Heptathelidae; genus Ryuthela; species Ryuthela nishihirai. The sequence goes on from JAWZYU010000012.1 coordinate 57,097,163, forward strand.
ATGCGGAATAACCGTGAATTTACTGCATGTTTTTGTTACTGAGCCTTAGGATATCAGAGGAAATATTTGGGGTGGGTTGTTTTACCTCTGAGCGGCACTTTTTTGCACACCATGGGCTAAATGGCCAGGTCACAGTAACCCTGAAGGCTCAGAGAAGGTTGGGGGAGGGGACCACTGGAACAGCTGTTGGGAGACAGATGGTAGCCTCCCGTCAAGGCCATCCAGCGTGTTCTTTAACGTGCACAGGGTATGGCTCTCCTGCACACGGAGCCACGGCTTAACGTCCCATCCGACCGACAGCGGCCTTTCCAAGCCCATCGGTGTCCCCTACTGACCGTGGGCAGGGCGGGGAATTTTGCGGAGATAAATCTCAACGCTGACCCAGCTGGGACTCGAACCTGGGAACTACAGATTACGAGCCTGGCGCGCTACCGACTGAGCCACCCCCGCCCCTTAGAGGGAATAAAAATAACCTGTTTTAAATAGTCCAATTCTTCTTCAACTTCAGTTGCAAGGTGGCACGACAGTGATAACCATTACATAGCATATCATGGTATGTTTTAGTTATGTCTGGGTCTTTCAGAGCTTCAGAGCTAAAGGAAATTCTTTTAATCTTACCCCAATAGTTCTTAAGCTTCAGTTACAACACCCTTTTTACAAGGTAACTGTCATATCTAACTTCAGTTCCTCTGTGCTACCTGATGTTAGCAACAAAGTTATCGCAGTTGCTTTTAATTAGTATATAATCGGTCATATTATTATCAAAACATTTTACTTATTTGTAGTAGACACGGGGCGGGGGTGGCTCAGTCGGTAGCGCGCCAGGCTCGTAATCTGTAGTTACCAGGTTCGAGTCCCAGCTGGATCAGCGTTGAGATTTATCTCCGCAAAATTTTCCTGCCCTGCCCACGGTCAGTAGGGGACACCGATGGGCTTGAAAAGGCCGCCGTCCGTCGGATGGGACGTTAAGCCGTGGCCCCGGGTGCGGGAGAACCATACCCTGTGCACGTTAAAGAACACGCTGGATGGCCTTGACGGGAGGCTACCATCTGTCTCCCAACAGCTGTTCCAGTGGGTCCTCTCCACCAACCTTCGCTGAGCCTTCGGGGTCCTTGTGGCCTGGTCAGTTAGCAAATGGTGTGCAAAAAGTGCCGCTCAGAGGTAAAACAATCCAATGTAGTAGACACACTCCATTGGTATTGCATCAGCCAATGACAAATGGACTTACCCGTTTTGCTCAGAGTCATAAGAGACTTTGTCACTGAAAGTATCTAGCATAAGAGGAATATCATTATCATCACCTATCATTTCTGTCACTTTTTTCGAACCCTGATTTCTGATGATGGCTGCAGAACCTACCACTTTTGTTGGAAGAACATTAAAAATTAACCACAATCAATATATTGTAAACCATACATTTATTTAAAAAAAAACCAGCGTTCTATACACGGGATCATTTTTGATCCGAAACGTAACTTTAATTTGTGTATTATTGAAAGCTGAATCCGAAATGAACTGAAATTCTTTAAAGACTAACTGAGTGTCTGTGATAGTCTAGAAATATCCATTTCAAAAAATAACAGCGTTTCCGAAATTATGCGAAAATTAAATCTCTGGGGTCAAAAACTCCTGTATTTATAAAAAAAAGGTTGGGCAATTCGCAACTCATTGCAAAGGAACTTGCGGCTTATAAAATAAATCATCATAACACTGAACGAATCAACATGCTGAAGAAATGAACATACTGAACAAATCATCACTATGCTGAACAATACATTATTGTAATTAACAAATTAATAATATATTGATCAAAATAATCAATATACTGATCAAATCATTAGCATACTGAACAAATCATTAATATACTGATCAAATCACCAACATACTGAACAAATCATTAATATACTGAAAAAAAAATCAATATATCTGACTCATTCCTTCCATTTTTTAAACCAAACATATTTGGTTGCATAAGCGATTTTGTGCATTCATAGCACTCATTTCAAATGTATATTTTCTTGAGTACTTAAAAATGTTGTTTTTCCCCCAAATCATTGCTCATTAGAAATGTAAGTTTTCGTTGTTAAGAAGAAAATTTTTCCTGAGGCCCTTTAAGATTACATTCTTTTCTCCCCCAGTGATTCTTTGCTAAGTTTGGGTTGGAAACCCCTGGTGTAGAAGAAAATTATTAATCATTCAGATAACTAAGACGTGTAGTAAAGTTTTGAATGATTTTCACACTAAAGCGTCTTCAGTTCAATAATCTGTGATCTGGAAGCATCCGCAGTTCGGTGTCGTTTAAGAAATTTCGAAAAATTCAAGTTTCTACTAAACATTCATAAACTTATGCTCTCAGAAGAAAATTTCTGTAGATTATATATTTCTGTAGATGCATTCAGTTCTGTGGACTATATATTTTCAATTTCAACTGCAATTAATTTTATGAAAAGGGGGGAAAAAACAACAGTCTACCCGAAAAAGCAACACTGAAACAGTTTAACTCCAAAACATGCTTGAAATGGTGAATGCTAAGGTACAGTCACTCAAAAAAATATCCGAACACTAGGGTTGATTACAGAATTCAGAAAAAATATCTGGCAACGACTTTTTTTAGAAATTAGTGATCTGACAACCTTCGCGTCAGTGACACGAAAGTTGCCAGATCACTAATTTCTAAAAGAAAATCGTTGCCAGATATTTTTTCTGAATTCTGTTGGGTTGGGTTGTTTTACCTCTGAGCGGCACTTTTTTGCACACCATGGACTAGATGGCCAGGTTACAAGGACCCCGAAAGCTCAGAGAAGGTTGGAGGAGGGGGGACCCACTGGAACAGCTGTTGGGAGACAGATGGTATCCTCCCGTCAAGGCCATCCAGTGTGTTCTTTAACGTGCACAGGGTATGGTTCTCCCGCACACGGAGCCACGGCTTAACGTCCCATCCGACGGACGGCGGTCTTTTCAAGCCCATCGGTGTCCCCTACTGAACGTGGGCAGGGCGAGGAATTTTGCGGAGATAAATCTTAACGCTGACTCAGCTGGGACTCGAACTTGGGAACTGCAGATTACGAGCCTGACGCGCTACCGTTTGAGCCACCCCCGCCCCTCTGAATTCTGTAATCAACCATAGTGTTCGGATATCTTTTTGAGCGACTGTACAAGAACTGTACCAATAGCTGTTGAATTAACTAAATAAATAAAACATGACGAATTGTTGAAATATTGCAATGGCAATAAAAGGAAAATCCATGGCATGGCATAACCTACATCACAATGATGCTTAAACTAAAGATGCTGTAATGCCAATAGAAGTTTCAAAAATGTGTTTTTCAATCACAACATGTTTGTCGTTGGCTGACCACATTGAGAAACGTTTACAGCTGCTTGAATCATTTACTAATTGGAGACAGCACGACCGCCACAAACCATCAAGTTCACAATGAGTTGACTACTGACCATCAAGTTGCTAATGAGTTAATTTATCTAATCAGCATGTTGCTAATGAGTCGGCCACTACCCAGAAAGTTGACAATGAGTTGGCCACTAACCAGGAAGTTGCTAATGAGTTGATCACTCACTACAGAGCCCCACCTAGCATTAACATTTAAAAAAATCCTAAGATATTTCTTCTGTATTAATGAATACTTGATGAGAACTGAAAGAGCTTTCACCACTAACTACGATTTAACTGAAAGAGCTTTCACCACTAACTCTACGATGTAACGTCATTTCCTTTAAACCCAACACTTCAGTTCTTTATAGGGGTGGCTCAGTCGGTAGCGCGCCTGGCTCGTAATCTGTAGTTCCCAGGTTCGAGTCCCAGCTGGGTCAGCGTTGAGATTTATCTCCGCAAAAATTCCCCGCCCTGCCCTCGGTCAGTAGGGGACACCGATGGGCTTGGAAAGGCCGCCTTCCGTCGGATGGGACGTTAAGCCGTGGCCCCGTGTGTGGGAGAGCCATACCCTGTGCACGTTAAAGAACACGCTGGATGGCCTTGACGGGAGGATACCATCTGTCTCCCAACAGCTGTTCCAGTGGGTCCCCTCCCCCAACCTTCTCTGAGCCTTCGGGGTCCATGTGACCTGGCCATTTAGCCCATGGTGTGCAAAAAAGTGCCGCTCAGAGGTAAAACAACCCAACAACCCAATCAGTTCTTTATCCATATTAGGAAACATTATATATATATTTTTCTGATATCTGATATTTCATTCGTAGATGGTTCACGCTTCAGATGCAGACACAGAAAATAAAAAACTCTCTTGGGCATCATCTGCAAGAGGAAAGGAAAGACGAACTGATGACAATCCAACAATTGCACAAATAATACTGAGTCTGTTTTCTTCACAGGGTACAGCCACACAGAAAACTGTTTCAGCGACTTAGCGTTACTAACTTTCCAATTTTTTTTCGTCTTTAAGAAAAACTATTACCAATTTTTGTCACAGCAAATGACGTCAGAGCAAACTGGAGCGTGTGCAGGCACACGCTCCAGTTTGCTGTGACGTCACAACAACGGTTAGTAACGGTTTCATTTGAAGACGTCAGAAACGTCGAAACGTTCATAACTCTAACCAACTGAAAGCGTTTCCTGTATGGCCGTAGCGTACCTAAGAGCTTTGCCGACAGAAATTAAGCTTCTATTGCGGGTGGATGCGGGGAGAGGGAGACCTGCCACTTCGATGACGTGCAAGAACTTGCGCTGGAAAGGGTCTCCGTTGACAAAGCCAAGAGGACGACCACTGAGTGTGTATTTACCTCTCTCTCCATGTGCATGAGACTCGCGACTAATAGCCGTGGACCCGGCGCTATCCATCAGAGACAGACACGTGTCCTTTGTCGTGTGCATTACCATGGAGGTGGAGGCCATTTTCGGTCGTTGGTGGGCGACATCGTCGGGGAGGTGTTGACGGGAGGAGAACACTTTACGGGAAGACAAAAGAACGAACCCTGCAGCTTTGGAAAGGGAAAAATTTATCCCCTGTGTTGCAACTCTTCGTAATGTGCTTGGGGGGATTTCAGTAGCAGGATGAGGATCAGGTGAATTTGGGAGAAATAAAATTTCTTCAACTCACCTGAAGGTTTCGTTTCATTAGCAGCGTTGCAGTGCACAAAAATTTACGTTCTCCATATTTCTGAAAGGAAGGAAACATTGTAATTTCAATGCTCTTACTAGATCTGAATGGTTGACATGTTATGTTGCAGCGGGAAGCAATTGATATTGTCATAGCTCATTTCATACTTTTATTTGCTCTTACTATAAATCATTTCGCACAGAAATTTCCATGCCTTTTATTTGCTAGTGAGAAGTGATTATTTCATAGTGATCGTTGGTTCTAACCGTAGATAATCTCTTAGTGATCATTTCGTGTTATCATAAATCATTCGTAGTGATCATTTGTTGTTAACATAGATATAATTTCATAGTGATCATAGATCATTTCGTAGTGATCATTTTCTGCTACCATAGATTATTTAATAGTCATCATTTGCTGTTTCGTAGAGCAATTCACAATCATCATTTGCTGTTACCGTAGATCATTTCGTAGTGATAATTTGCTGTTTCAGTAGATCATTTTGTATTGATCATTTTCTATTACCAAAGATGTTTTCCTAACGATCATTTTCTGTTACCACAGATCGTTTCAAAGTCATCATTCGTTGCTCAATAAATCACACTCATAGCCATAATTTTCTGTTGCAATATATCGTTTCATAGTCATCATTCGTTGCAATAGATCATTTCGTAGTTATAATTTGCTGTTATCATAGATCATTTCCTAGTGATTATTTTCTGTTACCACAGATCATTTCATAGTCATTATTCGTTGCTCAATAGATCACCTTTATAGTCATCATTTGCTGTTACAATATATCGTTTCATAGTCATCATTTGTTGTTACCATAGATCATTTCATAGTGATCATTTGTTGTTATTATAGATCATTTCGAAGTGATCATTTTCTGTTACCAATGATCCTTTCATAGTCATCATTTGTCGTTCAATTGATCATTTTGGAGTCATAATTCGTTGCAATAGATAATTTCATAGTCATAATTTGATGTTACTTTGGGCTATTTCATAATCATCATTTGTTGTTACAACAGATTACTTTATAGTCATCATTTGTTGTCGCAATAGATCATTTTATAATCATCATTTGTTGTTACCATACATAATTTCGTAGTTATAATTTAATGTTACCACAGATCATTTCATAGCAATCGTTTACTGCTACAATAAATAAATAAATACCCCCTCAAGCAGCTGCTTGCCACAGAGGTCTGACAGGAGCCTATCAATTTATATGCCATAGTAGAAGGTCTGAGAGGATGACAGGACCTCAGCAGAAAAACAACACAAACGTCCTGCGTGTACAGCAACTGTACACGCTCCAGTTACCGTTCACAGCAAACTGGAGCGTGTACAGTTACTGCACACGCTCCAGTTTGCTGTGAACTGTAACTGCACACGCTCAATATTTCCGTGAGTGAGCCCACACGACCCAGGTCTTTGTGAGCTCACACGATCCAATTACACAATCCACACGGGGACCTCACAAAACTGGCCTTACTATGACGTCACGGGGACCTCACAAAAGTGGCCTGATGATGAAATACTCGAACAGATGTTGGGAGACAGATAATAAATAAATAAATACCCCCTCAAGCAGCTGCTTGCCACAGAGGTCTGACAGGAGCCTATCAGTTTATATGCCATAGTAGAAGGTCTGTGAGGATGGCAGGACCTCAGCAGAAAAACGACACATACATCCATGCCTTACCCGGGGCTCGAACCCAGGTCCCTTAGATCATTAGCAAAGGCGCTAACCACTCGGCCATCAGACGGCTACTGCTACAATAGATCATTAAATTGCCATTTTCAGTTACGATATATCAATTTCATGTTGATCAATTTCGGTTACCATAAATCGTTTCGTAGTGATCATTTTCTGTTATCGTAGATCAGGGTTCGGGAACCTTTTGAGAATAAAGAGCCAAAACAGCAGAAAAAAGGTAAACTGACAAAATTGGAGAGCCGCAAATTATGATCTTTATTTTGTAAAAAGCCACAACAGCGGAGAAAAAAAAAAAACATAGATTATTTTATTAACAGAAATAAAACCATAACGCATAATTTTAAAGTTGGTAGCGCGCTTGGCTACTGATCTACGGGACCTGGGTTCGAGCCCCGGGTAAGGCATGGATGTTCGTGTTGTTTTCTGCTGAGGTCCTGTCATCCTCTCAGATCTTCTACTGTGGCATATAACTGACAGGCTCCTGTCAGACCTCTGTGGCAAGCAGCTGCTTGAGGGGGTATTTATTTTTATTTTATTATACTAAAGTGTATGCAATGAAACTATCGAAAATAAATATTAAAAATTCTCGCATTGATCAGTGTGGCTTCGGATTTCTTCTCCGCCACCCTAATCAACTTTCGAGTGGGTTAGAGCGTTTCAATTGCATCACTGCATTCCAATTGCCGTCTGCCGACCTGTTCTAATGCTTGTCTCTAATGAAAATAATCATTTAATCTTTCAGATTTATCTCCGCAAAACTCTGCGTCCTGACCTCGGTCAGTAGGGACACCGATGGGCTTCGTCGGATGTAATGCAAAACCGTGGCCCTGTGTGTGTGTGTTTGGGTGGGGGCACGCTTCATGGCCTTGACGGGAGACTACCATCCGTCTCCCAACAGTTGCCCGGTGGGTTCCTTACCCCCAAACATCTCTGAGCCCTCTGAGGTCCTTGCGACCAGGCCATTTAGCCCATTGTGTGCAAAAAAAATGCCACTCAGAGGTTAAACAACCCAACCCAACCAATGATCATTTCACAGTCATTATTTTTTGTTAGCATAAATCATTTCATAGCGATCATTTTCTGTTACCATAGATAATTTCACAGTCATTATTTTCTGTTACTATAGAAAACACTGCTGTGCAAAAATGTCATTTTTTGTGTTTATCGACATATGTAATTTATGAATTCAAAATTTAATGTCTGTATATATAAGTTTTATTTTATTCCCTTTGTTATATTATAACTATGTTTAATTTGTCTGTACATACTTCATGTACCCCCTGGAAATGTGTATGTAACTCGCTTACGCCAGTTACATACATATTTCCAGGGAGTACGTGAAGCATGAAAAGTTGAGAACTACTGCCATAGGTAATTTCATATTGATTATTTGCTGTTACCATATAATGATTTGTTGTTACCTTATAGTGATCATTTCCGTTACAACAGATCATTTCATAGTGATCATTTTCTGTTACCATAGGTGATTCCAAAGTCATCATTTGTTTATCACAGATAATTTATTGCTCTCCAAGAGCATTTCATGTTCATCATTTGTTGTTACCACAGACAACATTTCGGTTACTATTGATCATTATGCAGTCATCATTTTTGGTTACCATAGATAATTTCCTATTGATCGTTTCGATTACTCTAGATCATTTCGTAGAGAGCATTTCATATTATTCATTTGCTATTATCATAGATCATTTTCGTTACCATAAATCATTTGATAGTGATCATTTTCTCTTATCATAGATCATTTTCGTTACCATAAATCATTTGATAGTGATCATTTTCTCTTATCATAGATCATTTCCTGTTACCATAGACCATTACACAGTTGTCATTTTCGTTTACCATAAATCGTTTCGTAGTGATCATTTCTGTCAGCATAGATCATTTCATAGTGATTATTTTTGTCAGCTTAGATCATTTCATAGTGATCATTTTCTGTTATTCTAGTTAATTTTATATTGACTATTTTCCTTTACCACGGATCATATGATGATGATTATGTATGATCATATGATGTTACTATAGATCATTTCATAGTGATCATTTTTTTTATTATCATAGAATATTACATAATCGTCATTTTCTATTATTCTAGGTAATTTTATATTGACTGTCTCCTTTCCACGGATCATATAATAGTGATCATATGCTGTTACCATAGATCATTTCATATTGATCATTTTTTATTAGCGTAGATCATATTTCATAGTGATCATTTTCTGTTATTCTAGGTAATTTTATATTGACTATTTTCCTTTACCACGGATCATATAATAGTGATCATAGGCTGTTACAATAGATCATTTCATAGTGATCATTTTTTATTAGCGCAGATCATATTTCATAGTGATCATTTTCTGCTATTCTAGGTAATTTTATATTGACTATTTTCCTTTACCACGGATCATATGATGATTATGTGTGATCATATGCTGTTACTATAGATCATTTCATAGTGATCATTTTTTTATTATCATAGAATATTACATAATCGTCATTTTCTATTATTCTAGGTAATTTTATATTGACTGTCTCCTTTACCACGGATCATATAATAGTGATCATATGCTGTTACCATAGATCATTTCATATTGATAATTTTTTATTAGCGTAGATCATATTTCATAGTGATCATTTTCTGTTATTCTAGGTAATTTTATATTGACTATTTTCCTTTACCACGGATCATATAATAGTGATCGTAGGCTGTTACAATAGATCATTTCATAGTGATCATTTTTTATTAGCGCAGATCATATTTCATAGTGATCATTTTCTGTTATTCTAGGTAATTTTATATTGACTATTTTCCTTTACCACGGATCATATAATAGTGATCATATGCTGTTACCATAGATCACTTCATAGTGATCATTTTTTATTAGCGTAGATCATATTTCATAGTGATCATTTTTTATTAGCGTAGATCATATTTCATAGTGATCATTTTAAGTTACCGTAGATCATTTCATAGTGATCATTTTTTATAACCATAGAATATTACATAATCGTTATTTTCTATTATTCTAGGTAATTTTATATTGACTGTCTCCTTTACCACGGATCATATAATAGTGATCATATGCTGTTACCATAGATCATTTCATATTGATCATTTTTTATTAGCGTAGATCATATTTCATAGTGATCATTTTCTGTTATTCTAGGTAATTTTATAATGACTATTTTCCTTTACCACGGATCATATAATAGTAATCATAGGCTGTTACAATAGATCATTTCATAGTGATCATTTTTTATTAGCGCAGATCATATTTCATAGTGATCATTTTCTGTTATTCTAGGTAATTTTATATTGACTATTTTCCTTTATCACGGATCACATAATAGTGATCATATGCTGTTACCATAGATCACTTCATAGTGATCATTTTTTATTAGCGTATATCATATTTCATAGTGATCATTTTAAGTTACCGTAGATCATTTCATAGTGATCATTTTTATTAGCGTAGATCATATTTCATAGTGATCATTTTAAGTTACCGTAGATCATTTCATAGTGATCATTTTTTATTAGCGTAGATCATATTTCATAGTGATCATTTTAAGTTACCGTAGATCATTTCATAGTGATCATTTTTTATTATCATAGAATATTACATAATCGTCATTTTCTATTATTCTAGGTAATTTTATATTGACTGTCTCCTTTACCACGGATCATATAATAGTGATCATATGCTGTTACCATAGATCATTTCATATTGATCATTTTTTATTAGCGTAGATCATATTTCATATTGATCATTTTTTATTAGCGTAGATCATATTTCATAGTGATCATTTTCTGTTATTCTAGGTAATTTTATATTGACTATTTTCCTTTACCACGGATCATATAATAGTGATCATAGGCTGTTACAATAGATCATTTCATAGTGATCATTTTTTATTAGCGCAGATCATATTTCATAGTGATCATTTTCTGTTATTCTAGCTAATTTTATATTGACTATTTTCCTTTGTCACGGATCACATAATAGTGATCATATGCTGTTACCATAGATCACTTCATAGTGATCATTTTTTATTAGCGTAGATCATATTTCATAGTGATCATTTTTTATTAGCGTAGATCATATTTCATAGTGATCATTTTTTATTAGCGTAGATCATATTTCATAGTGATAATTTTAAGTTACCGTAGATCATTTCATAGTGATCATTTTTTATTAGCGTAGATCATATTTCATAGTGATCATTTTTTATTAGCGTAGATCATATTTCATAGTGATCATTTTAAGTTACCGTAGATCATTTCATAGTGATCATTTTTTAGTAGCGTAGATCATATTTCATAGTGATCATTTTAAGTTACCGTAGATCATTTCATAGTGATCATTTTTTATTAGCGTAGATCATATTTCATAGTGATCATTTTAAGTTACCGTAGATCATTTCATAGTGATCATTTTTTATTACCATAGAATATTACATAATCGTCATTTTCTATTATTCTAGGTGATTTTATATTGACTGTTTTCCTTTACCACGGATCATATAATAGTGATCATATGCTGTTACCATAGATCATTTCATATTGATCATTTTTTATTAGCGTAAATCTTATTTCATAGTGATCATTTTCTGTTATTCTAGATAATTTTATATTGACTATTTTCCTTTACCACGGATCATATAATAGTGATCATATGCTGTTACCATAGATCATTTTTTATTAGCGTAGATCATATTTCATAGTGATCATTTTCTGTTATTCTAGGTAATTTTATATTGACTATTTTCCTTTATCACGGATCACATAATAGTGATCATATGCTGTTACCATAGATCATTTTTTATTAGCGTAGATCATATTTCATAGTGATCATTTTTAGTTTCCGTAGATCATTTCATAATGATCATTTTTTATTACCATAGAATATTACATAATCGTCATTTTCTATTATCCTAGATCATTTTATATTTACTTCCTTTACCATAGATCATATAATAGTGATCGTTTTCTGCTACCACAGATCATTCCGCAGTATTCAACTTTCTGATATCATAGATCATTTTCGTATTCCTAGATCAGTTGATAGTGATGATTTATTGTGTCATAGATCATTTCATAGTGATCATTTATTGTTACCATAGATCATCGGTTCTTAACATTTCGTTTGCTGATTCCCATTTATTGCGGATTCCCATTAGTTGGACAGTAAATGTGGTGTAACTTCCTTTTTTATTCGTAAACGTAGAAACTCGCTTATTTTTTAATTAGTGGATATGGCACTTTCAGTCTCTAAACGTGGCAGATTCCCAAATATGATATGTATAGGTTGGGTTGTTGTTCGGTTATTTTACCTCTGAGCGGCACTTTTTTGCACACCATGGGCTAAATGGCCAGGTCACATGGACTCCGAATGCTCAGAGAAGGTTGGGGGAGGGGACCCACTAAAACAGCTGTTGAGAGTGGTAGCCTCCCGTCAAGGCCATCCAGCATGTTCTTTAACGTGCATAGGGTATGGCTGTCCCGAACACGGGGCCACGGCTTAACGTGCCATCCGACGGACGGCAGCCTTTCCAAGCCCATCGGTGTCCCCTACTGACCGTGGGCAGGGCGGGGAATTTTGCGGAGATAAATCTCAACGCTGACCAAGCTGGGACTCGAACCTGGGAACTACAGATTACGAGCCTGGCGCGCTACCGACTGAGCCACCCCCGCCCCATGTATAGGTCAAATGTATAGGTCAAATTGCTATGAATTTTAATAATAATTTTGCAGACATGGTTGATAAATTGCAGGAGAACAATCCAACGCAAAAAGACAGTTATATGCCGGCGCCTTATATCCCATTGAGCTCATCCGTTTATATACCACCTATTTCGGACATTCAGTTGAAAAAAATAATTATCTCGTTGGATCAACGTAAATAATGTGGCGTAATAATGTTGGCAACGTAATAAAAATGGCAACGTAATAATGTTGATAACATAGACGCCAAGCATGCATGAATCAATTAACAGAATATATTGCTAAATTAATTAACTATTACTTCTGAAAATATCCCCTCCACCGAAAAAATTGAAATACTGAGACCTATTTATAAAAATGGTGCTAAATGTAATTATTTGAATTATAGCCTATTGCTATCTTGTCCAACGTAAACAAAATTTTAGAGAGATACATCGATGACACTCTCCGTAGCTTTCTTATAAAACACATTACCTCTAACAAGGAATATGGCTTCCAGAAGGGTTGGGTTGTTTTACCTCTGAGCGGCACTTTTTTGCACACCATGGGCTAAATGGCCAGGTCACATGGACCCCAAAGGTTCAGAGAAGGTTGGGGGAGGGGACCCACTGGAACAGCTGTTGGGAGAAGATGGTGGTCTCCCGTCAAGGGCATCCAGCGTGTTCTTTAACGTGCACAGGGTATGGCTCTCCCGCACACGGTGCCACGGCTTAACGTCCCATCCGACGGACGGCGGCCTTTCCAAGCCCATCGGTGTCCTCTACTGACCGTGGGCAGGGCGGGGAATTTTGCGGAGATAAATCTCAACGCTGATCCAGCTGGGACTCGAACATGGGAACTGCAGATTACGAGCCTGGCGCGCTACCGACTGAGCCACCCCCGCCCCCTTCCAGAAGGGAAAAAGTACTAGAATTCTACTCTTTAATTTCGCAGAATGTGTTAATAAAGCCTTGAACTACGGAGAAAAGGTTGCTGCTCTCTTTCTCGACTTTAGTAAAGCATTCGACATATTGAATCACAATATACTATTTTGAAAACTTGAAGACTATGGAATTAGAGGGACAGCTCTTATGTGGTCAAAAATCACCTAAGTAATAGGGCTATTATAACCAAAATTAGAAATGCAATAAGTAGCGAAAGAATATTAAATGTTAGAGTTCCACAAGGATCTATACTTGGACCCTTGTTGTTCTTTCTGTATATTAATGATATGACTAATTTAAATTTAAAAAGGAAATTATTTCTTTATGCTGATGATACTGTCATTTTAAACAACAATCGCGACGTGGACGCGGCTATGAAAGAATTACGGGATGACTATAATTGCCTGGTGAGATGGATGAATATTAATTTAATACATATAAGTTACAATAAAACTAAATGAATGATCTTCTACTCACCAGGTACTTTGAAAACATCAAACCATGCAATTAAGACCCACAATATAAATTGTATTTATAAATCCGAAACTTATAAAAATATTTGTGATTGTCATAGCATTGAATTGGTGGATAATTTTAAGTGCCTGGGTTTATTTATATTTGGATTCAACCTTTCGATGGAACATTCACGTCTTGAAGCTATGTGAAAGTCTCAGATATCGCGCTCCTAAAATTTACAAATTGCAATTCATAGTCGATACTGATGTTTGCCTTATGGTCTACAAAGGCAATTTGTGAATCTTTAATTAGGTATGGAATTACAATATATGGAACCACTGGCGTCACTAACATAAAAAAAAAGGAAAATTGCAATGATCTATTGCGAAAAATATAATTCCATACAAGCTTAGATCTAATCTTTCAAACGCAAGTGAAAGATTTACATTCCTAAATATTCTATCAGTCCAAAATCTCTTCAGATATGGCGTTATTCTGCACAACTTTATATATAAATATATATATTTTAATGACACATATAAAGTACAGTCGCTCAAAAAAGTATCGGAACACTACGGTTGATTACAGAATTCCGAAAAATATCTGGCAACGATTTTTTTAGAAATTAGTGATCTGGCAACCTTCGTGTCACGTGACTTCGTGGTTGCCAGATCACGCTCCAGTTTGCTGTGAACGGTAACTGGAGCGTGTAGAGTTGCTGTACACGCTGGATGTGTGTGTTGTTTTTCTGCTGAGGTCCTGCCATCCTCTCAGACCTTTTACTATGGCATATAAACTGACAGGCATTTGTCAGTCCTCTGTGGCAAGCAGCTGCTTGAGGGGATATTTATTTATTTATTTATTTATCTACTACTATCGTAACTTTTTACGTATGAAAAATAATGCTCATCTATATTTCCTGCAGATAGGCTATTAGCTTTCCGGGCCAAGTGAAAAAAACTCTGTATGTCAGTGTTTTGTGAGACGATGATGATGATAAATGAATACATATCTACTAATCTGCAGAGAGGTCTGCTTTAAACACAGGAACACTGTTGCGGTTACTTGCCGAGTTCAAATTAAGTATGTTCCTTTTAATTTATCTATTACAGAGTACGATAAATTTGAGAATATTCAGAGAACCTCAGCGATTTCATTCTTCAGTATAAAAAATGGCAACTTTGAAAACTGCGCTACTTTCGCAAGGAAACCAAGATATTACACTTCGATGCACTTCCCGTTGCTTATTGGGTCGTTCCAGCTGTCGATCTTGATTGCAATCTCAATGATCGTAACTGTGAAGATCGGAGACATGTTAGAGTTGTTTTGAGTTGTTGGTTGGTTGGTTGGTTGGTTTACCTCTGAGCGGCACTTTTTTGCACACCATGGGCTAAATGGCCAGGTCACATGGACCCCGAAGGCTCAGAGAAGGTTGGGGACCCACTGGAACAGCTGTTGGGAGACAGATGGTAGCCTCCCGTCAAGGCCATCCAGCGTGTTCTTTAACGTGCACAGGGTATGGCTCTCCCGCACACGGGGCCACGGCTTAACGTCCCATCCGACGGACGGCGGCCTTTCCAAGCCCATCGGTGTCCCCTACTGACCGTGGGCAGGACGGGGAATTTTGCGGAGATAAATCTCAACGCTGACCCAGCTGGGACTCGAACCTGGGAACTACAGATTACGAGCCTGGCGCGCTACCGACCGAGCCACCCCCGCCCCGCCCCGCTGGCGGTTGTCTCTAAAGACAGTTTTCGTTATCACACAGAGACAGTGCAGGATGGATGCATTTCAGGGAGTCGCATCTTGCTTCTCATTGGCTTTCATCGTTAAGTGTAATAAATCGTCAATGGTCAAAAAAATTGTCGGTCCATTCGTGAAACTGAATATAAATACTCTTTATTCATTTAGTATACAGTCGCTCAAAAAAGTATCCGAACACTATGGTTGATTACTGAATTTGGAAAAAATATCTGGCAGCGATTTTTTTAGAAATTAGTAATCTGGCAACCTTCGTGTCACGTGATTACAGAATTCAGGAAAAATATCTGGAGCGTGTACAGCAACTGTACACGCTCCAGTTACCGTTCACAACAAACTGGAGTGTGTGCAGTTACTGCACACGATCCAGTTTGCTGTGAACGGTAACTGCACACGCTCAATATTTCCGTGAGTGAGCCCACACGATCTAGTTTCAAAATAATATGACCACCTACAGTCGCTCAAAAAATATCCGAACACTATGGTTGATTACAGAATTCAAAAAAGACATCTGGTAGCGATTTTTTTAGAAATTAGTGATCTGGCAATCTTCGTGTCACGTGACACGGAGGTTGCCAGATCACTAATTTCTAAAAAAAAACGTTACCAGATATTTTTTCTGAATTCAGTAATCAACCATAGTGTTCGGATACTTTTTTGAGCGACTGTACATATAAATTTCGCTTAATAATATTTTATATTTTAAAATTATACTGACAGCTATTTATTTTCGAGAAGCTGGCAGTTCATTATGAATTACTCCATAATATTTTAATATAATTGCATAAATAAAATATTTTATGTCACATTCCTTTTAAATCGCATGGATTGTAATTTGTAGCCGTGGGTTGAATCACGACATGTGAAAGTAGTTCCATTCCCAACCATTCTTGGCGTACCAAAAAGTGGGAGAATAACCTCTGTGTTTATTATTCTGTATTTAACTGATTAATAACTATTTCACTGTTGCCACTTAAACATAACAAATCAGCATCGTTATTCGAGTAAAGCATGGCCAGGTTTCTAATATTATTGACGTTATTGTTCCTGGTTGGAGTAAAGGCAGATGCATTTCTTGCTAACTGCCACCAACACACAAGAGAATGAAAAATGACGTCAAGTAGCTTGACTCCTCTGATCAGAGGAACTAATCTCCACTCTCAATGCATAGCCAACAAACTATTTGCGGTTTTGTCTCTCGTAGCGAAAAGAACCGTAACGAGTGTGATTTGTATTCGCGTGCTGTAAATCTCTTCAACGACGCACCGAGGTACTTAAATACGAACCGATGATGAGTGGTCCGGCTAGGATCTTGGGGATTAAGCGTTCAGTACACGGATCAGGGGGCAGCTGTCGGCTTTTGTCGCCTACAAAACCTACTAGAGACTGCAAATCCTCGCAGGAGTTGGAGAATAGAAAGTAGGGGAAAGGACAGGAGCGGAGGCACCCAGAAGGTCACGGTGATCAGAGGAAGCGGTGGCGGCGGGATATTTCGAAGTGGGGAGAGTGGAACGATAATGGATTTTTCTGACATCGAGTGAGCAGAGGGGTCAACGGTCAATACCTCCTAACAGATAGGTGAACATTGTTTGGAACAGGAACTGGGCTTACTGTGGTTCATAAGCATCAGGTGCCTGACATTGCGGTGATAAAATGAAGTCTGAACCGAGAGAGAAAGCGAAACGAAAATGTAGACAATATGTTAGGTTTTCGAGTTGTTTGCTAATTATTATAAAAATAAATAATAAATACCCCCTCAAGCAGTTGCCTTGCCACAGAGGTCTGACAGGAGCCCGTCAGTTTGTATGCCATAGTAGAAGGTCTGTGCGGCTGGCAAGACCTCAGCAGAAAAACAACACGATCATCCATGCCTTACCCGGGGCTCGAATCCAGGTCCCTTAGATCAGTAGCCAAGTGCGCTAACCACTCGCACACTAAGTAATTTGTTTCAATGCCAGTTTTTAAAAAAATAATAAGTTAATCTTTATTTTCTGATAATAACGTATTACAGAACGATTTACAGTATCACAAAGCTACACAGATTGTCTGCAGGAAATATAAAAGTTACAATATTCACTTAGATTAAATAATTTGAGCGAAAGAAAATGATAATAATGAAAAATAAACAAATAAACGTAAAATTAAACAAAAGGATACTAAAATCATCTGGTTTCGCAAAGTCAGAAAGCAAATGAATGTATATGATATTAAACACTTGTGTCATATATCTGTAGGAAGAAATGAAATATAAATTGACAAGGTATAAAAATAAAACTAATTAGAAAGCGTTTTACAAACAGCACTGCATAATGTCTTCCATAAAAAACTACTTTAAATTTTTCTTCAAAGCCTAATATTTGCGGATCTGTCAACCTTCGCGTCACGTGACACGAAGGTTGCCACATCACTAATTTCTAAAAAAAATCGTTACCATATATTTTTTTCTGAATTCTGTAATCAACCATCATCATCATCATCCTCAAGCAGCCATGGGCTACGGAGGTCCAACCAGACCGCGCAGTTTAATTCTCCAAGCATATCTGTCCTGAGCTACATCTGCTGCATCCGGCCACTGCACACCAATTCTAACAAGGTCCTGTTTGACATTGTCTGCCCACCGCATCCTAGGTCTCCCCTCCTTCTGAGGCCTCTAGGCACACTGTTCATAACCCTATTCGCCAATCTATAATTATCCATACGGGCAACATGGCCAAACCAGCGGAGTCTCTCTCTGCACAATATGCTGCTTAAAGGAGGTTGCAGACTCCTTTGCCTAACCTTATCATTAGTTACAAAGTTAAACCACCTAATACCCAAGATACTGCGTAAGCATCTAGAATCAAAAGCATCTAGTTTCCTGTTATCTTGCTTACACAGCGTCCAAGTTTCACTACCATAACTAACCCTAGAAAGAACCAAACTATTATACAGTCTAATTTTAGTCTTTAGGTGTATACGCCTATTTCTCCACAATCTCCATAGATTCTTAAAAGTCCTGGCAGCAATACCTATTCGTCTGTTAATCTCATGCCGCACATCACCAGTATCAGTTACATAGCTACCAAGATAATTAAACTGTGACACCTGCTCAAGACTGCAACCATTCAGATTAACTGAATCACAACCTGCCTGACCAATTTTCATCACTTTAGTTTTCTCTCTGTTTATAACCAAATCTACTCTACTACTAGTCTCATCAACAGCTCGAATGAAAGAGTTCATCTCATCAACATCATTTACCAAAAGGGTAAATCATCAGCATAATCTAAATCAGACATTTTCGTATTTCCAGACCATTTAAGGCCAAAATCTTTCCCTTGCAATGAATTTCGAATAACTTAATCAATAACCAAACTAAAGAGAAAAGGAGACAAAATGCACCCTTGTCGAACACCAGAAGTAATGCTAAACCAATTGCTACAACACTTACCAACTCTCACACATGACTCAATGTTATTATAGAGAGCTTTCATTATGTTAACTAACTTGTCTGGTATACCATATGATCTCACAATCAACCACAAATTATGACGATCAACAGAGTCGAAAGCCTTTTTGAAATCAACAAAGCTAGCAACCAAAGGTTTCTGAAACTCGAAACATTTCTCAAGAATCTGCCTAAGTGAAAATATCTGATCTACACATCCCCTACCACTTCTGAATCCACATTGCTCATCACGCAATTGCCTGTCAACCAGATTCTTAATTCTATTAAGCACAATCATGGAAAGAACTTTACTTGTAACGGAGAGTAGGCTGATACCCCTATAGTTATCACAAGAACTGCGATCACCTTTTTTGAAAATAGGGATAATAATAGCTCTGGTAAAATCTTTAGGAACCATGCCTTTATCATAAAAGTTATTCAAAATTTCAGTCATCCAAATGGTAACTGAAACATTCCCAGCTCTAAGCATTTCCGTAGTAATTTCATCCACCCCTGGGGATTTATGAAGTTTAAGTTTAGAAATAGCCAAACTAACTTCAGATTGTGTTATAGGGCCAACATTAAAGCCAACAATGCATCTATCATCATTGCAAACAATGGGAGTAGAACTAACCACATTGTTTAGAACATCACTGAAATGCTCAGCCCACCTAGCCATAACAGAATCCTCACCTTCTATAACCTTGCCTTGTTTATCCTTCAATCCCTGTATACCTGTTCGTTTTCTACCACACAAAACATTAACTATCTGGTACAGCTCTCTGCTGTTGTGCTGTCTAACTGCTTCCTCAGCTTTGTCAGCAAGGCCATCAAGCCAAAGATTCTTATCAGTAGCTAACTGATCCTTTACACGTTTATTAAGTTCTTTGTAATGCTTTCTATTAGGACTAGTAGGGTACTGATTAAGGACATTCCTGCAGTTCCTTCTTTCTGAAATAAGCTCAAGTGCCTTATCACTTAAATAATTCTGCCTCCTCTGCTCCTTTTTCTCTAAAAGAGTACTGTTAGTTTCCAAAAAAGCCTGTTTAAAATGGCCCCATTCTTCCTCAACTTCAGTATTAAGCAAACCATGACTGTCATAATGACTAAGTAACCTATCATGGTAAGCTTTAGCTATAACTGGGTCTTTCAGAGCTTCAGTATTAAAGGTAAATTTTTTAACCCTAGCACAACACTTTTTAAGTTTAAGTTGCAAGACACTTTTAACAAGGTAATGGTCAGATCCAATTTCTGCTCCCCTATATGCTCTGGTATTTCTAACAGAACTAGCCCATTTGCTGTTAATTAATATATAATCAATCATATTCTTATGCAGCCCATCAGGTGAAACCCATGTGTATTTATGTATGTCGCGTCAGTGTTTGTAATATGTGTTAGTTATTCTGAAACCATTTAGTTTACTTACCTGTAGGAAACGTTGTCCATTGCCATTGCAGCTACCAATACCAAAAGGGCCTATTACTCCTCCCCAAAGGTCAGAGTCGGTACCAACTTTGGCATTGAAGTCACCAAGAACAAGGGTAATATCTCCTTTCTTGACAGAATTCAAAATATCCTGAAGTTGTCTGTAAAACCTATCCTTCTCATCCTCATCAGAATCCTCAGTGGGGGCATAACAGCAGATAACATTCAAGTCTTTAATGCTTGTCTGAAATTTTGCTGTAAGAAAACTTTCATTAATAACACTCATATCCTAGAAGAGCATCACTAGCGTGTCTGCTGAGAAGCAGACCCACGCCTAGGTGATGCTTATTATCGTCCCTCCCTGAAAAGAGAAATTTAAAGTTAT
Source organism: Ryuthela nishihirai (assembly GCA_038380435.1). Classification (NCBI taxonomy): domain Eukaryota; kingdom Metazoa; phylum Arthropoda; class Arachnida; order Araneae; family Heptathelidae; genus Ryuthela; species Ryuthela nishihirai. The sequence goes on from JAWZYU010000012.1 coordinate 57,118,077, forward strand.
TTTTAAATATCTCACCTTTACCTGTCCATCTGGTCTCTTGCAAGCCTAGAATATCTAGGTTATAGCGCTGGAATTCCTGCATGAGGACATCAAGAGAATAATCTCTATGTAATGTCCTCACGTTCCACGTTCCTGCAGAGAGAAAATGATTAGTAGGATTTTTAAAGAAATTAGGTTTATTCAGATTGGTAGGGCCAACAATATCAAACAGCCCCCTGATCGCAGGCATGGGGCAAAGACCCGTTCCTCCTCCGCTAAAGGCTGAAGTCACCGATGCTGGTAGGAACTTCAGGCACCACCTTTTCAAGTGGACTTTTTCAAGAGCCACATGGCCTGCCTGAGACACATTACTCCAGTTTAGGCTTGACGATGCCCAACTAGCTAAGTAAGGTTCAGGTACCTGCGATGGCCTCTGATTAGGATTATCCACCAGCTGATATAAGGTATCCCATGCCTCTGTTCACTTAGAGCTGGCAACCCAGAAGCAAACAGAAAACACAGCGGCAGACTCTCCCTCAACAGAGGCCCACCAGTGCAGCAAGTCCAGGATCCATAATCAAGCTCAAATTCATAAACAACTCTATAACCCGGAGAATGAAATTCCATCCGTTTTGTTTTGTTTTCATTTAAATATATATTATTATGGTTAAGCCAATATAAAATATGATTAAAATCTTAATTTCTTTCGGTGCTTATCACTTTAGACTTTCTGCTGTCATTAATTATTATTAAGTCATCTGCATATAAGCAAACTGAACTATTGCAGTTAATGTTACATAAATCATTAATGTATACCAGAAATAAGAATGGGCCTAGACAGATCCTTGTGAAAAACTGGGTTAAAGTAGAAAGTGAAACTGAAATGCTATTTAACCGTTTTTTTCACTTTTAAATAAAAAGAGTTTTAGTTTAAAAAATTAAACTAGATGAAGACTTATTGAAAAAAAACTCCTCAAGCAGCTGCTTGCTATTGAGATCTGACAGGAACTTGTCAGTTTAATATACGATAGTGGAAGATATTTGAGGAAGGATAGACCTCAGCAGAAAGACAGCACAAACATCCATGCTTTATCCGGGGCTCGAACCTGGAACCCTTCGATTAATATTTACATAATTTAAGTAATTTCTTTAACTTCGTTTGATACGAGATATACGTAAGCGCATTTAGGAAGGCTGGGGGGGGGGGGATGCAATGGGGTGCACTTTCTTTCATCGAATAGCCGAAATCTATTTTCATTGTTTGCTAACAAATTTCTTTTTTAGAGACTCAATTATCCAGAATGAATGGGGGAAAAAATTCCCGGTAATCGATTTCCCGGTTAATAAGCCATCCACATAAAACTTAGATAGATTGGGTTGTTTTACCTCTGAGCGGCACTTTTTTGCACACAATGGGCTAAATGGCTAGGTCACAAAGACCCCGAGGCTTCAGAGATGGTTGAGGGCGGGGACCCACAGGAGAGCTGTTGGGAGACAGATGGTAGCCTCCCGTCAAGGCCATCCAGCGTGTTCTTTAACGTGCACACGTAGCCACGGTTTAACGTCCCATCCGACGGACGGAGATAAATCTCAACGCTGGCCTAGGGCCGACTTGAACCTGTGAACTGTAGATTATGAGCCTGGCGCGCTACCGACTGAGCCACCCCTACCTCTTTTTAGAAAAAAATCGTAGCATGGACTTTCTTTAATCATTTAAAATAGCATGGCAAATAAGTTTGCTTTCTTTGTTTATCGTTCTTTCGGCGAATTGCGCTGGGTGAGGCCTTTTACCATCGCATCCTATTTTTGCGGCGCTTTTTCGTAAATTATTTTTGATCATCAAAGATAGAAACTTGAATTTTGAACTGAACAACGAATAGTAAAGACGAAACTCTATGGAGAAATTTAGGAACACTAGAACTATAGAGAACTGTGTGGGGGGGAGGGGAGGAGGGGGGAGGAAGGTGTCAAATTAAAATTCCAAAGAATAACATTTTGAAAAAACTGGTCTGAGATTTGAAATCGGGTTTATGACACACAGAAATTTGCATTTCAGATCGAATATTGAGGAACATGAGATAAAAACCACGTGTGAAATTTTGTATAGGAGTTTTATGGGGACCCAAATCTGTTAAAAACGAGTCATCGACTTTTTCAACAGTGAACCAAGAGGTTGGGAAACTACAAAGAGAGAAATTCGCAAATATTCATTGTCCCGAAAGTCGGAAGGAATTGGTGCTTTTTTGTTTATGTTCGATTCTGTCATTTGAAAATATGTTGATTAGTCTCATTACGAAGAATTAAATTCAGTTTTGATATTGGGTGACTCAGTGCAAAATATTAAAGAGGATTAATTAGAATAAGAATGACTATATTTCAATTCTGGTAGTTATTGAAGTTTGTTTATTGTAAAATAGTTAGATACAATTTTTATGAACGTTAATATATAATGTTTTTTCATATAGCTCATATAGCCCCCCTTGCAATCGTTTTCCTCGCAGCATACAATTTATGCTACTGCAAATCTAGTAATCTGTAGATCCCAGGTTCGAGTCCCAGCTGGGTCAGCGTCGCTGCCACGGTCAGCAGCTGCCCACGGTCAGTAGGGGACACCGATGGGCTTGGAAAGTCCGACGTCCGTCGGATGGGACGTTAAGCCGTGGCTCCGTGTGCGGGAGAGCCATATCCTGGGTACGTTAAAGAACACGCTGAATGGACTTGACGGGAGGCTATCATCTGTCTCCCAACAACTGTTCCAGTGGGTCCCCGCCCCCAAAATTCTTTGAACCTTCGGGGTCCATGTGACCTGGCCATTTAGCCCATGGTGTGCAAAAAAGTGCCGCTTAGAGGTAAAACAACCCAACCCAACCCAATTGATATGTCCCAATTGATCTCTCCTGATATGTCCCAATCTCAGGTTGTAAATTCTAATCATTACATCAACTAGAGCTAATATGCAAGAAATGTCAGCTAAAACAGGGGATGGTGTTATCTAGGCATTGTACAGTCGCTCAAAAAAGTATCCGAACACTATGGTTGATTACAGAATTCAGAAAAAATATCTGGCAACGATATTTTTAGAAATTAGTGATCTGGCAACCTTCGTGTCACGTGATTACAGAACTCAGGAAAAATATCTGGAGCGCGTGCAGCAACTGTACACGCTCCAGTTACCGTTCACAGCAAACTGGAGCGTCTGCAGTTACTGCACACGCTCCAGTTTGCTGTGAACGGTAACTGCACACGCTCAATATTTCCGTGAGTGAGCCCACACGATATAGTATCAAAATAATATGACCACCTACAGTCGTTCAAAAAAATATCCAAACACTATGGTTAATTACAGAATTCAAAAAAGACATCTGGTAGCGATTTTTTTAGAAATTAGTGATCTGGCAACCTTCGTGTCACGTGATTACAGAATTCAGGAAAAATATCTGGAGCGTGTACAGCAACTGTACACGCTCCAGTTACCGTTCACAGCAAACTGGAGCGTGTACAGTTGCTGGAACGGTAACTGGAGCGTGTGCAGTTACTGCACACGCTCCAGTTTGCTGTTACAGGAGCGTGTGCAGTTACTGCACACGCTCCAGTTTGCTGTGAACGGTAACTGGAGCGTGTGCAGTTACTGCACACGCTCCAGTTTGCTGTTACAGGAGCGTGTGCAGTTACTGCACACGCTCCAGTTTGCTGTGAACGGTAACTGGAGCGTGTACAGTTGCTGTACACGCTCCAGATATTTTTCCTGAATTCTGTAATCACGTTACACGAAGGTTGTCAGATCACTAATTTCTAAAAAAACCGCTACCAGATATCTTTTTTGAATTCTGTAATCAACCATAGTGTTCGGATACTTTTTTTGAGCGACTGTACTAGGATTAGGATCCCATAACCTTTTCCATCTGAAGGTGTCCAATAAATGGTATGAGCCAAAACACAGGAGAAGAATCACCAAAAAGGTGAGCCCAAAAGGGAAGTAAAAAAATTGATAAATATGATAATTCAGAGAGTCAGACCGAAAAGGTTTCCAGTTCAAAATTCAAAGATCTAGCTCTCTTGAATCTACTAAAGGATAATGATGAAATTTCAAAATATTTGAAATAAATTCATGAGGGTTTGTGTCCACAGTTTCTGAGAATTACCTGAATCTGCTTCATATGAGTGTAAATATGCTGCAACCTAAATCTCCATGTATTTGTCTGTTAGTTACAAACCATGGAGCATTTACTGCTTGTCTAAGAATCTTATTTTGATAGGTCTGAATCCTCTTAATATTTGTCTTATTCGTGTTAGCCCAAATGGGAACTGGTCTAAGAGCAGTATGAGAGTTGGGTTGGGTTGTTTTATTTCTGAGCGACACTTTTTTGCACACCATGGGCTAAATGGGCAGGTCACAAGGACCCCGAAGGCTCAGAGAAGGTTGGGGGAGGGGACCCACTGGAACAGCTGTTGGGAGACAGATGGTAGCCTCCCGTCAAGGCCATCCAGCGTGTTCTTTAACGTGCACAGGGTATGGCTCTCCCACACATGGGGCCACGGCTTAACGTCCCATCCGACGGACGGCGGCCTTTCCAAACCCATCGGTGTCCCCTACTGACCATGGGCAGGGCGGGGAATTTTGCGGAGATAAATCTCAACGCTGGGCAGTATGAGAGAGTAGCAGTTTATGATAAATAAAGAGGATAGAATTCCTACCCATCAAAGGACCAAACTGGCATCTAATCATGTTTACCTTTTGCAAAACACAGTCAATGTGTTTGTCCCATTTGAGCTGGTGATGTAAAGTAACACCCAGGTATTTTGAAGTTTTTCTGCCAGTTGAGTGGAGTATCGAACATGTTAAGTATCTGAAAGTTAGCAATTCTCTTGGTGGTAAATAGAAGTGAAGCACTTTTCTCAGGATTGATACGTATCTTCCATTTGCTGTACCATTGCTCTATCTTGGGTCTTGCTGCAATCTGTTAATAGCAATAGATACACTCAGCGAGGGAGAGAGATGAGCAATGTCATCTGCGTACATCGCTGTAGTGAACCTGTCAAACAGAGAATAATCATAAAGATAAAAAGAAAAGAGCACTGGTCCAAGAACGGACCCTTGTGGTACTCCAACTTCGATGGGATGAATAGAGGATGGACTCCTTTTAACCCGTACTTGGAATGCACGCTTTTTCAGATAGGATTGTATAAATAGGAGAATTCCTGATGTGGTCTCAGCTCTGGCAAGTTTGTACCTGTCAAAGGCTTTGGCCACATCAAGGAAAACTGAGGCAACCGTTTCCTTCTTGTTCAAGGATTCAGCAATTTTCTCAGCAACACGGATAATCTGATGCTCTGTGGATATTTTCTTTCTAAATCCAAATTGTGAATTTGGTAAACTGTTGTTCTGACTAAGAAATTCCGAGAGTCTATTAAGAATCACTCTCTCAAGCAGTTTTCCCAAGCAGGAGAGCAAACTTATTGGATAATAATATTTGGGGAAAGTTGGATTTTTCCCTGGTTTTAAAATCATTCTGATATGAGCATTCTTCCAGACATTCGGGAAGTGTCCATATCTGATGAGCAGATTGAGGATTGAGCACAAATAGACAATCGCCTTTCTTTGCATTATTTTTCACATTGTATTGTTCCGTGGCCGAGTGGTTAGCGCGCTTGGCTACTGATCTACGGGACCTGGGTTTGAGCCCCGGGTAAGGCATGGCTGTTTGTGTCGTTTTCTGCTGAGGTCCTGCCATCCTCTCAGACCTTCTACTGGGCATATAAACTGACAGGCTCCTGTCAGACCTCTGTGGAAAGCAGCTGCTTGAGAGGGTATTTATTTATTTATTTATTGTTAATAAGGTCGGGTCCAGGGGCCTTATTTCTTTTAAGATTTTTAACTGCATCGGCAATTTCCTGCAATGTAGTAAAATGAATATTATCAACAGGAAGTTGCGAGAATCTGTAGAGTCCATCCTCTACTTCATCATGCATGTTTTCACCTGAAAGATCATGATTATCCTGAAATTGATTCTCTAGTGAGATGGCAAAAGTTTCTGCCGTTCCCCGTCATCGAAGACCACTCCCTGGAGTCCATGAATAAGTAAAAGATTCTCTCGGATTTTTGAAGGTTTTTGTTCATCTCCATATGGAGTTATCATTCACAGAAAGATTGCTGATTTTATTTTTCCAGCTACTTTCTCTGAAATCCTTTATTTCATTTCTAACTTGATCTTTTAATTGATAGGAGAGGTTTTTTTTATCATCTTCATTTCTGTTTCTCTGCCATTTATGCCGATGTCGATTTTTATCTCTAATAAGCGTTAAAATGGAGGCAGGAAGTGAATAGTAAAAACGACGATTCTTTAAAACCTTGCATGCTTTTACTTTTGAATCAAGCAAGATATGAGTAAAAGTCTCAATATCCTGCGTGATAGTACTTAAGTTGGATAAGTCCCCGAGATGGATTCATTTACAAGAGAAGTAAATTTGTCCCAGTTTGTGCAAGTCAAATCTGCAGAATCCTCCTTTGAGTTAATAGAAACTTGGATATCAATAGGGATATGGTCAGAGTTAAATACATATACTATATTTAATCTGTAAGTCGAAAAGAAATTACCCAGTAGTATCACATTTAATGCATCCTGTTTGAAGTTAGTATTATACGGGTAGTATGTGGGATCAGAAGGTGCATCAGCAATTATACCCATGTTTGTGGAGTAGTCGAGTAGGATGCGATCATTCCATTGCAGTTTCTCGAATGCCAAGCATTATGTTTCGAGTTCAGGTCTCCAGCTAAAATTGTGGTTTCCTGAATCGAAAATCTTATCTAAATTAGAAGTTATCAGTTTTTTGTTAGGAGATTTGCAACCTGCAATGACGTTTATATTCCCTATATTGGTTCCCAAAATAGAGACAGCAGTAATCTCATGAGAATCAATGTTGGAAATTTCGTAGTGGAAATGAGGTACAGTCGCTCAAAAAAGTATCCGAACGCTATGGTTGATTACAGAATTCAGAAAAAATATCTGGCAACGATTTTTTTAGAGATTAGTGATCTGGCAACCTTCGTGTCACGTGATTACAGAATTCAGGAAAAATATCTGGAGCGTGTACAGCAACTGTACACGCTCCAGTTACCGTTCACAGCAAACTGGAGCGTGTGCAGTTACTGGGCACGCTCCAGTTTGCTGTGAACGGTAACTGCACACGCTCAATATTTCCGTGAGTGAGCCCACACGATCCAGGTCTTTGTGAGCTCACACGATCCAATTAGTGATGTGGCAACCTTCGTGTCACGTGACACGAAGGTTGCCAGATCACTAATTTCTAAAAAAATCGTTGCCAGATATCTTTTCTGAATTTTGTAATCAACCGTAGTGTTCGGATACTTTTTTGAGCAACTGTACACTGCGTTTGATGATAATTGCAGTGCCTCCTCCACTATTATATAGACGGTCAGTTCTGTATACGTCATAATTTGTAATCCTCAATCCATCACTAACTCTTAAGTGAGTCTCGCTTAAGAGAGCAATGCCAGTTTTAGATTCCAATAAGAAGTTTAAAAATTAAGTTTCAGGCCATTGCAATTCCAGGCCAAAACTTTTAGTTCATCCTTAGTTGCAGTTGTATTAGCCATTGCACTTTATGGCGTTGAAAACAAAGTCAAAGACTTTAAATCCCACAGTGAGTTTGGCCATAAGGCCAGTGGCAGTCTGATATTCAGTAAACAGCATCTTAATATTTACAAGAAGTTCAGCCAGATTTATCTGTTTGAAAAACTTCAAAACTTCTTTCAGATCATTAATAAGAATCGAGTCTGATTCTTTATTATCTGTGCTTTTATCCTCAATATTTTTATCTTTTGGCTTACTATTTTGCATAGTTTATTTACATATGCAATTTGAGGTTTGTCACTTCCTTTGACAATATGTGCACATGTAGTAGTTTTAACAGGAATTTTTGGGGAAATTTTTCCTTTATCTGCTGTTGTTTTTGGATGTAGGGGAACACTTTTCTCCATATCTGTATCACTTTCTGAAGCGTTTTCCTTATCATTATCATTTTCATTTACTGGTGCATTCTTAGGATAAAACTTACACCCCTTAAAGTTAGCAGCGTGGCCAAGCCCACAGTTGACACACTTGTGTGGATCATCACACACTTCACGCAACGTGGCCAAGCCCTCGGTTGACACACTTGTGTGGATCATCACACCCACTTCACGCAATGTGGCCCATTATAACACCCACCCTGGGCATCATCACACACTTCACGCAACGTGGCCCATTATAACATCCACCATGGGCATGACCATAGCGCTGACATCTATGACACTACGTAGGGATTTTTACCTTTTTTTAGTTTTCCACTTTAATTTTCGAATGGAATAGATCAGTGACGTTGTAAATTTTCCTATTGAATGCATTTTTGGGCAGTTCAATTAGGAAAACTGGAATGAGCTTTCTTTCTCTGCCCCGTCTAAGTTAGGAAATTTTTATAACATTAAAACCCATATCTGTGACTTCACTTTGTATTTCTTTACAGGTGACATCAGTTGGTAAATTCTTTATAATCACCTTAAGGTTCTTTTCCGCTTTCTATTGGTAGGTGTAGAAAGCTAGGTTGCTGTCCTCAAAATTTCTTGTAAATGCACGAAAATCAGGAGCACATTTTAGCTTGAATTCTAATTGTGCCTCCTGAGGTTTTGGCAGTAAAGGCTTCAACTGCAGTCTCTGTGAGCTCTTTATGAATTTTAGCTCAATTTGCTGGGTTTCTCAGCGCTATGGGCGGAATTTTATCTTTTTCTCCAATATAAATGCTGCTGAGCTGATGTCGAAGGTGGAGTAGAAACAATCTCAACTTCAGCATATAATTCTTTGTCAAGAAACGGAAAACTTGTTCCTGAGTGTAGTACGTAAAATTTTAAAACACTAATGAAATATTATATTAGATATTTGTTTATATATTGGTAAGAATGAAAATATGATTTTTATTAGCGAAACGATGTACAAAGAAGAATATCTACAGGGTGTTTCAAAACTCTCTGTACGAATTTCAATGGGAGATAGGGAACATCAAGACAAACCTTTTTCGTCTATGAATGTATGTCCGCTGACATAACCCTTTGGTGCTAGAGGGCGCTGTAATTGGCTAGAGGGACGAAGTGGGAACGGAGAACGGACTTACGTTTGCCGTAGGCATTCGTAAATCAGACACATTATGTGTAACATGGTGTGTTTCATGACTGCTGGGATGGTTGACATGCATCTGGCGTATGGGGGCTGCCAATGGAAACGGAAGAGCTGCTGTGAGGTTGTACCAACAGCGCTTCCCACACAGCGCCCTCTAGCACTGAAGAGTTGCGTCAGCGGACATGCATTCATAGACGAAAAAGGTTTGTCGTGGTGTTCCCTATCTCTCATTGAAATTTGTACAGAGAGTTTTGAAACACACTGTATATGTGCAGGATGATTGTAAACTCTTTTAACAAAAAAAAAAGAGGGGTGATGGTACACATCAAGACGACCAATTTTTGCAATGGAACCTAGGGTCGCATTCCACTCCTTCCGCCAGAAAAGAGTACTTTCGAGAAACGCCACGCATGCACAAGTATTTACAACCGTTGCATGAAAAGCACAAGATGCAAATCAGGTGCGCTGAGCAAGTGCGTAGACGATTAAGAACAAACATTTAAAAACGCAGCCGAACCCGTTCATCGACATTACCGTGATAACGTCACGTGATAAGTGACGTATTCGTGAAGGACATGGAAGACTACACATACGAGGAATTGGCGGATATGCATCTGATGTACGGCCAAACAGGTGGTAATGGACGTGAACCACAAATATTGTACCGTGAGAGATTTCCGAATCGTCCTATTCCTTACCATTCGACCTTCGCCAGTGTTGATCGAAGACTGCGTGAAACTGGCTCATTGGCCATCTCAATGAGTGATACTGGACGTTCGTGAAGTGTGCGGACACCGGAAATGGAAGAACGTGTCTTGCAGCGATTTGCAGAAGTTCCTTCCACAAGTACGCGAATGGTGTCATCCGAAATGGGAGTTTGTCAAACCTCGGTGTGGAATGTCCTACATGAGGCACGGATGCATCCCTTCCACGTGCAGAAGGTCCAAGCTTTGAACGAAGATGACTATCCCCGCCGGGTAGAGGTTGTTAGGTGGATGCTCCAGATGAACAATGTTAATCCGCAATTTCCCGCATTAGTGTTATTTAGTGATGAGGCCACGTTTACCCGGGAACGCATTTTCAACAATCACAAGCAGCCCGCTTGGGCTCAAGAAAATCCACACATCACTGACCCTCGTAAACACCAGCAGAAATTTGGCATCAACATCTGGGCAGGTATTCTGGGTGATTGTGTGTTGGGACCTTACCTCTTGCCAGAACGACTGACCATGTGTTTCTGGAGCAAGTGCTTTCCGGTGTGTTGCGGGGTGTTCCGCTCACCCTGCAGAGGGACGTGGTTTATGCATGATGGGGCAGTGGATTGACGTGGCCCTGTGTCTGATATTCCAGGCAGTGGATTGGACGTGGTGGACCTGTGGCTTGGCCTCCACGCTCCCCGGACCTCAATCTACTAGACTTTTTCTTCTGGGGGCACATGACAACACTTGTGTACGAGACACCTGTGAACTCCCTGGAAGATCTCGTCGCGAGAATCGGTGTTGCAGCGGACAAGACCAACACCACACCGGGAGTCTACGAGAGGGTGCGACAGTCCTTCATTCGCCGGTGTGGGCTGTGCAACAACGCCCTCGGACGTCACTTTGAGCAGCTACTTTGAGTCTTTCTCTGACGCGAATGTAATTAAGCAACTCATAAATTAGTTAAAGTGCCTTTGTTTTCACTGTTGAAGGATCAACGTGGATATGTAACTTTACACATCTCTGGCGGAAGGAGTGCAATGCGACCCTAGGTTCCATTGCAACAATTGGTCGTCTTGATGTGTACTATCACCCCTCTTTTTTTGTTGAAAGAATTTACAATCACCCTGCATATAAAAAATGTAATGCTTTAAAATTGTGTATCTACGATACGCAAGATTGTATATATTCCGTTGTAATTCAAATTCTATGATAAAACATGCAAACGTAAATATAATGTTTCTAGAGATTCTGAGAATAAATCTGTCTATCTCTATCTATCTACATGTAGGTTACTTTACCTTTTTATGTTTCGTTTCCTAAATCGTATTTCATTTGTGCCCCCCTCTGAAAACCAATCACGTCCCCCGATTTCAGAACTTCTGATCAGGAATGCGCTTCCCATAATTATTGATGATACGTGTTATTATTTTGAAGTAAACAGTTGGCATAAACCTGTTTTCATTTTTACTTTACAATCATCATTTTTGTGAATATTTATTTTGCAAACGTAAGTACGAAAAGTACGGAATTTTTAAAAATATACTTTTCTTCATATGCAATGTGTAATCCTTTTCCTCTAAATCAGAACAGTAGACAATTTATCAAGTGATGTTGCCGAAACAAATAGAATGAAACAAATTGATTTAAATTGAATTTTTTTAACATACAAATCAAGGCGAAATTTTTGTGATGCCTACTCAGAAATCACAGCTGCCACACCCGGCTCTGAACACTTGAAGACCTGTACCCTAACTAGGGTATCTGCGGTCATTTCTCCGGGTCTACTTTTGGCTATTAATTATTCATTTAGCTAAGGTTAATATCATTTTAAAGGTAATGGAGTTGGGTTGAGTTGTTTTACCTCTGAGCGGCACTTTTTTGCACACCATGGACTAGATGGCCAGGTCACAAGGACCCCGAAGGCTCAGAGAAGGTTGGAGGAGGGGACCCACTGGAACAGCTGTTGGGAGACAGATGGTATCCTCCCGTCAAGGCCATCCAATGTGTTCTTTAACGTGCACAGGGTATGGTTCTCCAGCACACGGACCACGACTTAACGTCCCATACGACGGACGGCGGCCTTTCCAAGCCCATCGGTGTCCCCTACTTACTGTGGGCAGGGTGGGGAATTTTGCGGAGATAAATATCAACGCTGACCCAGCTGGGACTCGAACCTGGGAACTACAGATTACGAGCCTGGCGCGCTACCGACTGAGCCACCCCCGCCCCTAAAGGTAATGGAAGATCAGCTTGTTAAAAGATAGATCATACTTCTCCCGGCCAAACTTTCATCAGATATGGTCTATAGTTTATTCGCAAATTTGTCGACCCTAAAAAAAAAATGCCGCCAGGTGCAGTCGCATGTAAAGTAAGCGCCGGCACTGCACTAACTATTTAAACGATGGTTGGAAAAAAAATGCTACCCAAATTAAAACAACTCAGCCTCCTTCAAAAAAGAGGGTGGGGGTGGCTCTCTGGTAGCCTGCCAGGTTCATAATGTGCAGTTCCAAGGATCGAGTCCCACATAGGACAGCGTTGAGGAGTGCAAACCTCAACGCTGTCCTATGGGGGACTCGATCCTTGGAACTGTACATTATGAGCCTGGCATGCTACCAGAGAGCCATCCCCGCCCTCTTTTTTTGAAGAAGGCTTGATCCCCAAAATTATCCGCCCTGTCTTCGGTCAGTAAGGGACACCGATGAGCTTGGAAGGGTCGCCATCTGTCGGATGAGACTTTAAGCCGTGTCTAGTTGTGCTGGAGAGCCATATCCTGTGCAGGTTACTAAACACGCTGGATAGCCTTGACGGGAGTCTACCATCTGTCTCCTAACAGGTTTCCATTGTGTGCAAAAAAGTGCCGCTCAGAGGTAAAAGAACCCAAATCTATCTTCACTGTAGCACTCATTGAAAATTGAGATGTGTGAATTCGAATGAGTCCCCCTATGAAGATATCAACGGATTTATGGACTAGTTGTAGTTTTAATGATGCGGGAAACGAAACACACGACACGCCCTCGTGCATTCGTTGATTTCATTTGTCTCCTTTTGTGATCACAATTCTTTCGCACGATGTCTCGTTCTGTTGCCTGTCTTGCATCATCTTCAGTGAAGAAGAATCCTCATCTTCCCTCCCACAGAGCACGGAATCAGTCCTCCAGATGCTCGTCTGCCGTTGCCAGAAGCCTGCATTAAAATTTCAACGAGGGAACGCCATTTACCGAGTGCGGAAGTAGATCGGACAGGAGTGGAAGGGTTGGCGATGCAAATTACCTCTGCCAGTTGGCCGTCGGAGGAGATAGGAAGGGCAGGACGCTTAATGGAGTGAGTTATCATGGCCAGGCGGTAGGAGACACATCCTGACGGAGTTACAAACTCTGCTGCCTTTCGCAGTAGCGATGGGAAGTCGACAATGGATGCGAAAGGTGGGCGAGAGACGAAGCGGGGGGGGGGAGAGGATGATGTGGAAGAGGGGGAGGGGGAATGAAGCGGACTGAATCGACTCTACTTCCAACCATCGGGAACCGGAAGCTGCACAAACGATTACTATGTACGGACCCTCATCGAATAATTTGGGCAAAAGTCGAGCCAGTCTGTTGCGGAAATGTTCATTTCCTTATCCTTTTCTATCAGCTGGCGGGTCTCGGTTTAATTCGCTGAGTTGCTGTTGTTCCGAGACAACTGTGTACAATCATTAGGCTTAGGAGATGGGGGGGGGACGAAATAGGGAGAAGGGGAAGAGACAGTAAATGAGAAGTAATGGCTGCAGAGAATGGCGGCTTCTGCTGCAGAACCAACACACCCGAAGGAAAGGAATCAGGTGGACGTGGCTAATAGAATTCGGTTTCATTCTCACCTGTTTCGAGAGTGAAGTTCTGATAAATGCATCAGTTGACTAATTGCACTGGGAGGAACGCAGAATGGTTCTGGGAATAACGGAGAGACGATTATTCTCTTCTTTCCTCGGCAGGCGCATTTCAAGATTTTTATACCGCAATTAAAATTAAAATTATTCATATATATATTGTTGCGGATCACAAAAATGGATAGCCACTGAGCGTGAGTATTAAAAGCTATATTTCAAAACCAAATTCAATACAAGGTAAATTGTTACAAAGGAAATATGGATGAAGTATCTTATTAACAAATCAACTATTAACATGCACAAGTCATCAATCTTCCTGCGTAGAGCACACAATATCAGCTCTGTGTATTTTACTAAATACTACCTTTTACTTGATTTACCAGGTCACCCGAAGATCTTCACTCGTAAACCAATTCTCGTCCTGTGCTAATAACTTTTCACACACTAGCCGAACAAAAAGACAGTCCGTGTAGACATTCGAAGTTAGCCATAAAAGTTCCCACTTTTATACTTCCGCGTATACACAACACATCAAGTTACTTCTTGATACTTAACGATAAAAGATCCCACTTTTATCCTTCCGCGTATACACAACACATCAAGTTACTTCTTGATACTTACGCGCACTGTCTCAGAACAGCTCACCGTCCATTTTCGAACTCACCGACCGTTACAACACACAACGACCGTTACAATACAAAACGACCGTTAACGCTCCACTCTCCTTCTCCAAATTCTCCCAAAGTTCTTATTCGTTGGCTGAAACTTTGCTTTCGGTTGCCAGATTCTTCTGTCGTAACACTGCCCCCTTCCTAGGTCTTGTTCGTCCCGAACAATTCTGGATTCCAAAGTTTCTTCAGTTCTTCGATGAAACGGGGCCAAACGATCCACGTGAACCATCTTGCACTTTGTAGCTGGACATCGACGAATGCGATATACCACGTCTGTGTCAAAATGAAAGCGAATCTCATTATGACGTAGATTTCTTTTCTGACTGAAGCCTCGTCCACAAACATAATACGTGTAAGGCCTATAGCCCTTGTGAACACGTTTATGTCTCTGCAGGGAGAAGAATCGACTAAGAGTTTTCGTGCAAAACCTGTAAAAAGTTTTCTTCTTTGTCGAAAGTTTTCTTCTTTGGATTTTTACTTCTATCAACAGTAACAAGGAATGAAAGTCATTAGTGACATAAAATCTAGGGAGGAGTTTCATCCTCCAGTCTGACCCTTTTGTCAGTTGACTTTCCCTTAATTCAGAACTGTCGTGATGAACCTTCAGCCATATTTCACCTGATTCCATTTGATCCCCAAGGTGCTTCACAAATATAATATCAGCTCCATAATTCTTTTTAGCTCTTCGGTCCATCTCCTCCTTCCATACTCTTGCTAGAACTGCAGCTTCTAATCCGACAACCTTACCTGTTTCTCCTGTATAAGTGAAATCAGTGATGTGTCGGGCTGCTAGCAATATTTTTTCTGTTTTACCTTCACATAGCCAGCTTGCAACATCTTCAGATACTCCTTGTTCTATTAACATGTTACGAAACTTGTTCAAAGCATTGCCGTTATGCAGAACCTTACGGACACGTGATGCTTCATCTACCCTATTATCCACAATGTTCACAAAACGCAGAAGTTCTTCTAACTCTTCGACGAGCTCTTGCAGTTCCAAGGATCCGTTACCAAGGAAACACTGAACAGCTTCCATCACTTCCAGAGAGTTGTCAACAGAGTTTTCAAGAGGTGAATCCATGTTGCTGATAACAGCTGAACAACTCAAACTCTTCATTCCACGAGCTTGCGATGCTGCAACCATTTTCTTAACTAAATCAACAGCAACATCTTCTGTACTGATGAGATCAATAGCTCCTTTTCCGAATTCAACATCATAAACCAAAGCGCACACTCCTTCAGCCAGCTTTTTGGACACAATTGAGCATCTCCTTAGAGGAACGCTATCTACGGTAGCCGTCAGATCCTTGCAGCGGTAAATCTCCTTATCTGTTGGCACCAGCTCCTCTGTCTGTCCTACGATGCAGCATCCGACGTCTTCCATCATCTGCTCGATTTTATCTTTAGTGCAGTCGACTGTGAAGCCAGGGATGGATTCCAATTTGTACAGAGTATCTCCCGTCAATTGGAGAGCACGACCGGAGATCATAGGGACCTTGAGACCTAAAGCAGCAAGTGCAGGAGCCAAGACAAGACTCACTTTGTTGCCGACACCTCCTGTGCTGTTTTTATCCACCATCCGATGGCGCCACTCGGGTCTCCAGCAAAACACATGACCCGAGGAGGTCATATTTGCTGTTTCTTCCGAATTCACTTTCTTGGAGCTCTCATTGTAATTAACCAGGGAAATATCAGTCATGATTGCCAAATTGTTCATTCTGGAGATCAGCGACGAGTTTTGTAACATGATATTGTCCACTTTAGAGCTCTTGTAGTCGTGATAAAACTTTTCTATATCCTTATAATCTAAATGGTTATAATGTCCAAATCTGCACATTGACTGTTCAGAAAAGAAATTCAGCGTGGCTACGTTGAAATTATCTGAGGGATTCACTTCTCTCTGATCGTAACTCTGAGGCTTAGTTTCATCCAGAAAGTTAGTCTTTGAAGTACTGTCTCTGCCTGAAGCTCCTTTACTAGCATCACCTGTTACGCTTCTAAGCCATTCTTCGGAATTCTTCTTTCTTAAATCCCCACTTTCTATAAACGATTCGAGTGTGGCTATATGCTTCGGTAAAATCTCTCCGACTTCCCCGGTAACGTCGAATGGCACTTTGTATCCATGATGAATGGACGCCTCTTCTTTACTCGGACCACTCTGCGAAACGTAAACTCTGTTTCGTTCCCCCTCATTACCACTCGTTACTCTGCCTTTGCGATAATTGTCCAGGACGCATTTTGCTGACGGCGAGGAATAGAATACCTTTCGTGTGGATCTCTCTTCAGATCGTGCCAGACTTGTATACCTAGGTATTTTGAAGTGCAAAGCGTACTGTATAGTCTCACAGCTCTCTGATCTGTGTGATTGTTCTTCACAGTTCCTAGACATGTCACCAGCGACATAGACACTCTGCCATGCATCACCAGTAGTTGCGTGGTCAAAGGCATTATCTGCGCTATCTCTACGATTCTTGATTTCCAGTAGCAGATCCACATTTTGAGATTCTCCTTTCTTGCGAAGATTCGATTCTTTTGTAGTCTTCCTCTCGCAGTCCTCTCGTACTTTCTCTTTTTCTTTTCCATGTTTACAATCTAACTTAACACTATTAAGATCATCTTTTTCACTGACAAATTCAACATTTAAACTATTGCATTGTCTATTGAGTTCGGTTTTATTATCCTTGAACTGATCAATAATCTTACCAACTTGAGAAGCCACTTCAGCTCTCATCTCACTATTTTGTGCGGCCAGGTCACCTCTTTTATTTCTCAACTCATTATTTTGTGCGGCCATTTGGGCTTTCAAATCATCTTTTTGAGAAACTATCTCAGTCCTCAACTCATTATTTCGTGCGGTCATTTCGGCTTTCAAATCAGTCATCAGCGTAGTCATATCGGCTTTCAAATCAGTCATCAGCGTAGTCATATCGGCTTTGAAGCTATATATCAACTTTACTAATTCATCCATACTTCTAGTTAACGGCATTCAATAAATTACCCCGCTTCTGACACCAAATGTTGCGGATCACAAAAATGGATAGCCACTGAGCGTGAGTATTAAAAGCTATATTTCAAAACCAAATTCAATACAAGGTAAATTGTTACAAAGGAAATATGGATGAAGTATCTTATTAACAAATCAACTATTAACATGCACAAGTCATCAATCTTCCTGCGTAGAGCACACAATATCAGCTCTGTGTATTTTACTAAATACTACCTTTTACTTGATTTACCAGGTCACCCGAAGATCTTCACTCGTAAACCAATTCTCGTCCTGTGCTAATAACTTTTCACACACTAGCCGAACAAAAAGACAGTCCGTGTAGACATTCGAAGTTAGCCATAAAAGTTCCCACTTTTATACTTCCGCGTATACACAACACATCAAGTTACTTCTTGATACTTAACGATAAAAGATCCCACTTTTATCCTTCCGCGTATACACAACACATCAAGTTACTTCTTGATACTTACGCGCACTGTCTCAGAACAGCTCACCGTCCATTTTCGAACTCACCGACCGTTACAACACACAACGACCGTTACAATACAAAACGACCGTTAACGCTCCACTCTCCTTCTCCAAATTCTCCCAAAGTTCTTATTCGTTGGCTGAAACTTTGCTTTCGGTTGCCAGATTCTTCTGTCGTAACAATATATATAATCTCGTGTTGAATTACAAAAGGAAAAAGATATTTGTTAATGTTCTTTCTCCCATTCTTCAGTCAGTAGCGCGCCAGGTTCGAGTCCCAACTGGCTAGCGTTGAGATTTATGTCCGCAAAACTCCCCGTCCTGACCTCAGTCAGTAGGGGCCGTCCGTCAGATGGGACATTAAGCCGTGGCTTCGTGTACGGGAGAGTCATACCCTGCGCATTTTGAAGAGCTTGCTGGATGTCTTTGACGGGAGGCTACCATCTGTCTCCCAACAGCTGTTCTAGTGGGTCCCCTCTCCAAACCTTCTCTGAGCCCTCGGGGTCCTTCTAGCCTGGCCACTTAGTCCTATGTGTACATAAAAAGTGCCTTTTAGAGGTTGGGTTGTTTTACCTCTGAGCGGCACTTTTTTGCACACAATGAGCTAAATGGCCAGGTCACAAGGACCCCGTAGGCTTAGAGAAGGTTGGGGGAGAAGACCAACTGGAACAGCTGTTGGGAGACAGATGGTAGCCTCCCGTCAAGGCCATCCAGCATGTTCTTTAACGTGCACAGGGTATGGCTCTCCCGCACACGGGGCCACAGCTTAACGTCCCATCCGACGGACGGCGGCCTTTCCAAGCCCCTCGGTGTCCCCTACTGACCGTGGGCAGGGCGGGGAATTTTGCGGAGATAAATCTCAACGCTGACCCAGCTGGGACTCGAACCTGGGAACTGCAGATTACGAGCCTGGCGCGCTACCGACTGAGCCACCCCCGCCCGCCCGCCCGCCTTTCAGAGGTGAAACAACCCAACAGAAGTTTGTAAATAATGATGAGATTAGGGAAAGGAGTCGGCAATCTCTTTTGAGCAGCATATTGTGAAAAGAGAGTCCTTTGGTTTAGCGATGTTGCCCGTATGGATAATTATAGATTAGCGAATAGCGTTATGAAGAGTGTGCCTATAGGCTTCAGAAAGAGGGGGAAATCTAGAATGTTGTGAGCAGAAAATACCAAACAGGACCATGTTAGAATTAGTGTGAAGTGGCCAGATGAAGGAGATGTAGCTTTGGGTTGGGTTGTTTTACCTCTGGGCGGCACTTTTTTGCACACCATGGGTTAAATGGCTAGGTCACAAGGACCCCGAAGGCTCAGAGAAGGTTGGAGGAGGGGATCTACTGGAACAGCTGTTGGGAGACAGATGGTAGCCTCCCGTCAAGGCATCCAGCGTGTTCTTTAACTTGCACAGGGTATGGCTCTCCCGCACACGGGGCCACGGCTTAACCTCCCATCCGACTAACGGCGGCCTTTCCAAGCCCATCGGTGTCCCCTACTGACCTTGGGTAGGGCGGGGAGTTTAGCGGAGATAAGCCTCAACGCTGAACCTAGCAGATGTAGCTCAGGACTGATGAGTTCAGTTATAATTTCATTACGATACCATATACCGCTCCGTGGCCCGGTCCCATTTCACCAGTAGCGTTGGGCTACTGATCAAATGGGACCCGGGCTCGAGGTCCGGATAAAGTACGAAAATTTCTGTGTTTTCTTTCTGCTGAGGTCTCTCCTTCCTCACAGATCTTTCCTGTTTCGTACTAAATTAACAGTCTCCTGTCAGACCTCTATTTCAAGCAGCTGCGTGAGGAGTAAGTTTTTAATAAACAGTGCAAATTATTTGGTTGTTTTACCTCACAGAAACGCTTTTTGCACCCAATGGACTACATAGCTAGGCTATAAGAACCCCATGGCTCAGAGCTCGGATGTGAATCCACTGAACAGCCTTTAAGAGCCTGCTGGAATGGTAATCCAGCTTGTTCTCTTCCCAGTGACAGATGACGGACGTCATCGTATGACGACGTCACGTATGATGACGTCACACATGATGACGTCACATATGATGACGTCACACATGATGACGTCACGTATGACGGACGGCAGCATTTCGAGGCCCATTGATGGGAATTTTTCTCCTATGGCAAAGAGTACGTTAGCGAAGAAATTATCAATGCAGACAGAGTAGGGACTGAAAATCAGGAACAATGGGGATCTCAAACAGATTAGCCCCTTTTTTTTTTACTAATTTAAAAGATAACTAGACGCATTGTGGGGTCTTAATATAAGTCCCTAAAAAGGGTGTCCTAAAAGAAAAGAGGGGGAAACCCAGAATGCTGTGAACAGAAAATGCCCAACAGGACCTTGTTAGAATTACTGTGCAGTGGCCAGATGAAACAGATGTAGCTCAGGACCTCAGGACATATTTTTAGTCCCTAAAAAAGAGTCCTAAGAAAGGGGTCCCTAAAAAGTCCCTTATTATATAACAAATGATAAATCCAAAGAAAGAAGTTTCCATTTTACATAAAACCCAGTCTCTCAGTATCTCCGTGAGAGATTTTTCCTCATTGCTTTTGTGAGTCAAAAAATAGGAGAAAAAATATTTCAGCTGGACCATAATATTCCCCACATCAATAGCTTTCATTCCATGTAATCCTTTAGGTAATTCTCCCTTGTTTTTGGGTGGGCTTGGAAAGGCGCCGTCCATCGATGAGACGTTAAGCCGTGGCCTGTGTGCGGGAGAGCCATACCCTGTGCACGTTGAAAAACACGCTGGATGGCCTTGACGGGAGGCTACCATCTGTCTCCCAACAGCTGTTCCAGTGGGTCCCCTCCCCCAACCTTCTCTGAGCCTTCGGGGTCCATGTGACCTGGCCATTTAGCTCATGGTGTGCAAAAAATTGCCGTCAGAGGTAAAACAACCCAACTTCCAAGAACATCTGAATTCAGTTCTACCCAAATATTAGCATATGTAATGGAACCCTAATACGGCTAAAATTTATACATATTTATAACAGAAAGAGGCTTGGGTTGTTTTACCTCTGAGCGGCACTTTTTTTGCACACCATGGGCTAAATGGCCAGGTCACATGGACCCCGAAGGCTCAGAGAAGGTTGGGGGAGGGGATCCACTGGAACAGCTGTTGGGAGACAGATGGTAGCCTCCCGTCAAAGCCATCCAGCGTATTCTTTAACGTACACAGGGTATGGCTCTCCCGCACACGGGGCCACGGCTTAACGTCCCATCAGACGGACGGCGGCCTTTCCAAGCCCATCGGTGTCCCCTACTGACCGTGGGCAGGGCGGGGAATTTTGCGGAGATATATCTCAACGCTGACCCAGCTGGGACTCGAACCTGGGAACTACAGATTGCGAGCCAGGCGCGCTACCGACTGAGCCACCCCCGCCCCACAGAAAGAGGCATCATGCTCGAAATTTACTTCTGTTAAAGGTAAGGACATCATTATTTTTCAAACACAATATGGAGTGTCAAGGAGGGAAATCCTTATGTGAAATTGGTGACCAATTATCAAATTAAAAGTCGACAAAACATGGAAGTATTTGAAAACAGTTAAAATACCTTTCTGTTGACACCTCACTAATCCACGAGTCTCGGCTGAAATATCCTAATTTTTATGTCCAGGTGCATTGTTTCATCGTATTCCACATAATAGCTATTATTAAGAAATTGTTGCGCTTCCTTATCATTACATATTGAACCACATTTTTTTAAGGGGGGTGGGGGGGGCAAACGCTTACATTGCACTAAGTTACAAGGAAATGAAACTGTATACTAAATTTGGTGGTCTTACCGTTTAAGAGAAGTTCTTGAACAAACATATAAATAGAAAAATTATCTTAATTATATAATAGACAAAAAATTTAGTAGAGTTCAGAGACGGATCCGGGGCGGGTAAGCGGGTCATGTCCCCCCCCCCTTTCAGAATGCTACTAAGTTTAATAGAGATGAAAAAAATTCCTCAACCTACGCATATTTGATGCATTTTTTAAGAATTATTTAAAGATCTGTAACACGGAGTGGGTTCATTATTATAAAAAAATAATGAAAAAAATAAATACCGCCTCAAGCAGCTGCTTGCCACAGAGGTCTGACAGGAGCCTGTCAGTTTATATGCCATAGTAGAAGGTCTGAGAGGATGGCAGGACCTCAGCAGAAAAACGACACACACATCCATCGTGTATAGCAACTGTACACGCTCCAGTTACCGTTCACAGCAAACTGGAGCGTGTGCAGTTACTGCACACGCTCCACTTTGCTGTGAACGGTAACTGCACACGCTCAATATTTCCGTGAGTGAGCCCACACGATCCAGGTCTTTGTGAGCTCACACGATCCAATCACACAATCCACACGGGGACCTCACAAAAGTGGCCTGATGATGAAATACCTGAACAGATGTTGGGAGACAGATAATAAATAAACAAATAAATACCCCCTCAAGCAGCTGATTGCCACAGAGGTCTGACAGGAGCCTGTCAGTTTATATGCCACAGTAGAAGGTCTGAGAGGATTGCAGGACCTCAGCAGAAAAACGACACATACATCCATGCCTTACCCGGGGCTCGAACCCAGGTCCCTTATGTCAGTAGTAAGCGCGCTAACCACTCGGCCATTGGACGGGCATTGGAAATCCAGCCTCTTGTCCCCCCTCCCTCCCTCTTTTACATTTTCCCCACTCGATTGTTTTTCTTGCCCTTCCCCCTCGATTTTTTACTAGATTCAGGACTGATAGAGTTTAGAATATAATTTATGAAGTGCAATAGAGTTTGTTCATGTAATGTACTAGAATTGAATGCAGTGGCATTCATGGCACAATCGACAGTAAACACGAACCCCATTCAACCAAACCACATTCAAGTGGGTGCACTTGGGAAACGAGTTCGGATCTAGCAGAAGGAACTGGATTGAACTAGAAAGAGTCGGAATACCGTTCCAGTATTTCTATCTCGTTTTCAGAAAAGAAGAAAAGAAAAACAACGAAATAAGGTGTTCACTTTGTCTGTTTATCTGTCGACATCGAACTTTCTTTTTGTCTGTAGAGATAAATTAAAAATTATTTTTCTGTTGGATAGGCATTAATGAAATATTACGATCAGCACTTTCTGAATCTCAGCAAATGCTATAATTACTCCCTTACAATCCTTACAATAATTGAAATCCAGAACCGTAAACCCCTTCTAAACATAATAAACCTAAGCAGCTATCAAGAAATTGATGGCCGATGATTTTATCTCAAAATTAAACACTTCCTATGACTTATTAAAGGCATTCTTGACCTTTCCTAAGAACCATTACTAGAAAGAATCAACTAATAGACTTTAGACCTTAATCTCCTCCTTTTCTATAAACTCATAATCAAAAATTAAAGTAAAAAAATATATATATGTATGCTAAAATATAAGTGAGTTTATCTCCTAAATCCAGTTACCTCCAAATTTCTAACTTACTATTTTACTCGCCACTTCTTCTTCGCAGGGATGGGAGGAGAAAAAAAAAAGGGGGGGGGGGAGAATTCTTTTCTTCTTCTTCTTCTGCTATTTTTCCTGCCAGATAAGATAATACCTCCTGATTTTAAGCAGAATTCTTTAAAATCATTACCCTTGATGATATACATCTTCAGTGGAGATAGCATTTACTTTAAAAAAAATCTTAAAGGAAAATAATAATGCATTCCCCTTTCTACTGCACTTCCCTATCATTTTGGAACCGGGGACGGGGGTGGCTCAGTCGGTAGCGCGCCAGGCTCGTAATCTGTAGTTCCCAGGTTCGAGTCCCAGCTGGGTCAGCGTTGAGATTTATCTCTGCAAAAATTCCCCGCCCTGCCCACGGTCAGTAGGGGACACCGATGGGCTTGGAAAGGCCGCCGTCCGTCGGATGGGACGTTAAGCCGTGGCCCCGTGTGTGGGAGAGCCTTGCCCTGTACATGTTAAAGAACACGCTGGATAGCCTTGACGGGAGGCTACCATCTGTCTCCCAACAGCTGTTCCAGTGGGTCCCCTCCCCCAACCTTCTCTGAGCCTTCGGGGTCCATGTGACCTGGCCATTTAGCCCATGGTGTGCAAAAAAGTGCCGCTCAGAGGTAAAACAACCCAACCCACTTTGGAACCTGCCTACAAAACTTACCAAAAAGTAGTAAAAACACTGATTCCTCCCATCTATAATTTCAACTGCATAAACACATAAAAGTCCTTATCAGGACTAGCTGCTAAAAAGTCCCTCTTAGGACTGAACCTATAACACCGAACCCTTTCAAGCCACCGCTCCTTCCACCCAGATCACAAAATAATCCTTCTCATGACTAAACAACTACATATGATGATCCAACACAAACAATATCACTTTTCTGGCCGTTCCGTGGCCGAGTGGTTAGCACGCTTGGCTACTGATGAAAGAGACTTGGGTTCGAGCCCCGGGTAAGGCATGGATGTTGTTTTTCTGCTGAGGTCCTGCCATCCTCACAGACCTTCTATTATGGCATATAAACTGACCAGGCTCCTGTCGGATCTCTGTGGCAAGCAGCTGCTTGAGTCACGTGACACGAAGGTTGCCAGATCACTAATTTCTAAAAAAAATCGTTGCCAGATATTTTTTCTGAATTCTGTAATCAACCATAGTGTTTGGATACTTTTTTGAGGGACTGTAGGTGGTCATATTATTTTGATATTAGATTGTGTGGGCTCACTCACGGAAATATGAGCGTGTGCAGTTACCGTTCACAGCAAACTGGAGCGTGTGCAGTAACTGCACACGCTCCAGTTTGCTGTGAACGGTAACTGGAGCGTGTACAGTTGCTGTACACGCTCCAGATATTTTTCCTGAATTCTGTAATCAACCGTAGTGTTCGGATACATTTTTGAGGGACTGTACCGTTGTATTTGCTAATTTTATTTGGTCATACTCGTATTCATGTTTGTACTCATTACCAATCTTGGTGGCTGAAAGCTTTTGAAAAACATCGAGTTAGACCATCCTGAGAAGTGAGGTTTCTGTACTCTCGAAAGATACAATCTTATCTACTTGATGCAGAATAAAGGCGCTCATCATAGACACTTCAACGGAACGGGTTGGGTTAGGTTGTTTCACTTCAGAACGGCATTTCTTTTCCACATAATGGGTTAAATTGCCAGGTCACAAGATAATGGGCTAAATGGCCAGGACACACCCTAGGGCTCAGAGATGGTTTGGGGAATGGGATCCACTGGGTAACTGTTGGGAGACAGATGGTAGCCTCTGGTCAAGCCATCCAGCGTGTTCTTGAACCTTCACAGGGTATGGCTCTCCCACACAAGGCCCTACTGCTTAACGTCCAATCCGACGGATGGCGGTCTTTCCAAGCCCATCGGTGTCCCCTACTGACCATGGACAGGGCGGGGGGGTTTTGCGGAGATAAATCTTAACTCTGGCCCAATTGGCCCGATTCAGTATATTAATTGGTATTTGTTTCATGGGCCGCTGATTTGAAGGGCCTGGTTTAAATATTTAGAAAGTTGAAACCACTTAGAGTAACCCTATCACATCAAAAGTTAAATGAATATAAATGATAACTATCATAACAAATCATTTACTAAAATGAATGTATTATAGTTTTAATGATTGCAAAAAGCTCCTAAAACTATAATATGTGTTTTTTTTATACTATAAAATTGAAGAAAATTGAATGATTGCAAACACTTCTTATTCTCTTCAGATTTGAAGAAAACTGATAGCAGCATCTTCTGTTCAATGTTCCAGGTTCAACAGCTCTTTAAGTATTAAAATTAATGTTGTTAGAAATCAAGACTTAGACAGGGTTGAGTGAGATTGTCAATTTATTTCCAGCAATATTTTTACGAAGGAAGTTCGTTTTCAAAGTTAAAGAGTTCAGAATTATCTTTCCATTCATATTACTTGGGAGTGTTCTAATACAATGAGTAGCCGGCCAGGCTCGTAATCTGCAATTCCCATGTTCGAGTCCCAGCTGGGCCAGCGCTGGTATTTATCTCCGAAAAATTCCCCGCCCTGCCCACGATCAATCATCGATGGGCTTGGAAAGGCCGGCATCCATCGGATGGGACGCTAAGCCGTGTCCCTTGTGCACCTTAAAGAACATGCAGGATGTCCTTGATGGGAGGCTACCATCCTAACAGCTGTTTCATTTTTTGGGTCCCCTCCACCAAGATTATCTGAGCCATCGGGGTCCTTGTAACCTTGTAACCGCCCAGAGGTAAAACAATCTAATTCTTTTCATAGTAAAATTTCGTTTCTTGTGTTCTTCATTTTGTAGTTGGTTAATTACAATACAATAACGAGCTACATTGCATTACATTGTCCATCTCTGTACACATAGAATCTCTTCATCATCAATTTGATCTTCAGAATGACAGAGAGTAAGCACTAGTTGACTGCAAAGGAAGATTATGAAGAACATGACTTAGATGTAGTAATGAAGAGGAGGAAAAAAAGAAAGATCATGATTAGATGCTGAAACACGATTGCATAAAAACTGAAAAAGACGACGAAGATCAACAGCAAAAGCGGCAACGGGGCCATTTCCTCTATTTAAGAATGCTGGTAACCTGAATGGAAGAGAAAAAATGTTAAACATGCGTATGTTTCACGAATATTTCAAGATGAATTTTTAAAAACCATTCAGACGAATAGAAAAATTATATACTGGAACAAAGATAGAGTCATTTGGCTCTCTCGTTTATTTTTTCCGGATCGCTCCAGTCTCGTGCTCCCCCCGCCCCTCCTTTCCTCCTTGATTTTTTACAGATCAGAGTTTTATGCATCTTATTATTATCTTATTATAATAATTATAATAATTATTATCTTATGTATCTTATTATTATTATGTTATTATCTGTATATTAGTCTTCAGTATCTTATGTGCTAACAGATAAACACATATAAATTCCCTTTTCGCCCATTAAAATAGCATAATTCGTTTAATTCCCTTAGTTATATGCATAACCAGGCTTTAATCCGACAGAAGGCTTTCACGATTTTTCGGATAGCTCAAATGACATATCATATTTTATCAAAGCACCAACAATACCAATGAAACAGAAAATTCTATTAGAGGGACCGTTGCCTAATAATTATGCCCTTCTAAAAGAAGTAAAATCGAATTGCTCTAGGATGGGACATTCATATTTTTAAAACGTATTTAATAGAAACGTCAACATTTGAAAACAGATATGAAAAAAATTCACTAATAACCAATTTATTTGCTGTGAGTTTTTCCCCGAGAAGAAATACCTGAAATACTCTAAGACGTCGTAAAGAAATCCTGAAATGCCTAAGAAGTCCTGAAATGTCCTAAGAAGTCCTGAAATCTCTTAAGAAGCCGTGAAGAAGTCCTGAAATCTCATAAGAAAATCGTGAAAAAGTCCTGAAATGTCCTATGAAATCGTAAAGAAGTCCTGAAATCTCCTAAGAAGTCGTAAAGAAGACCTAAAATCTCATAAGTCGTGAAGAAGTCTTGAAATCTCCTAAGAAGTCTTGAAATCTCCTAAGAAGTCGTAAAGAACTCGTGAAATATCCGAAGAAATCGTAAAGAAATCCCGAAATGTCCTAAGAAGTCGTAAAGAAATCCCGAAATGTTCTAAGAAGTCGTAAAGAAGTCCTGAAATCTCCTAAGACGTCGTAAAGAAATCCTGAAATGTCCAAATAAGTCGTAAAGAAGTCCTGAAATCTCTTAAGAAGTCGTAAAGAAGTCATGAAATGCCTTAAGAAGTCGTAAAGAAATCCTGAAATGTCCAAATAAGTCGTAAAGTCCTGAAATCTCTTAAGAAGTCGTAAAGTCCTGAAATCTCTTAAGAAGTCGTAAAGAAGTCCTGAAATGCCCTAAAGTAGTTTTGAAAATTAACAATATCTTTTTCATCATCTGTTTTACATCATCTAGGACAACTGGGAAGACTGGTCAATTAAGCAGTCTCAAAAAGGTCAATTTCGAGCTTAAGTAATACCCTAAAGTAGGACTTTACGAGATTCAGTTCTCAAAAGGTCAATTTCGAGCTACTACAGTTGTTTTAAAACCAAAATGTTTCAGCATCAATTATCTCCCATTCCATCATGATGTCTAGTGTCATCAAACAAATAACGTTACAGATTACATTTTTAGCCATTTGTTATAGCAGAAGAATACTTTTTGTTGAAATCGAGATTTACCACCTCTCTGCAAAATAGTGATTTTCCCTTGAAGAGAGTAATTTTCCAATCAGTCTCTCCTAATGTTTCACTGCCGAAAAAACAGTTAGTGACCGATCCATCTAGCGTAGAGCCACTAGAGAAAACCTATGCATTAAAGAGTCACTATGAAAATACTATATTCTTGAAGAGCCATTATGAAAAAAATAAATAAATTAAAGAAATAAAGAAAACTCTTATTTCTAAAAAGCTAATAGGACAAAAACTATGCTCTTAAACAGCCACTACGAAGAAAAATATATTATTAAAAAGCTACTAGGAAAAAACTATATTCTTAAAGAGCCACTGAAAAAAAAACCTGCGTTTTTAAAGAGCAGCTACAAAGAAAAATATTCTTTAAGAGCCACTAAGAAAGAAAAATATGTTCTTAAAGTGCCATTAGAAAGAGAATATATTCTTAAATGGCCACTAGGAAAAAAAAACTCCATTCATAAAGAGCCACTAGGAAATAAAACTCTATTCATAAAGAGCCACTAAGAAAGAAAAATATGTTCTTAAAGTGCCATTAGAAAGAGAATATATTCTTAAATGGCCACTAGGAAAAAAAAACTCCATTCATAAAGAGCCACTAGGAAATAAAACTCTATTCATAAAGAGCCACTAAGAAAGAAAAATATGTTCTTAAAGTGCCATTAGAAAGAGAATATATTCTTAAATGGCCACTAGGAAATAAAAACTCCATTCATAAAGAGCCACTAGGAAATAAAACTCTGTTCATAAAGAGACACTAGGAAATAAAACTCTATTCATAAAGAGCCACTAAGAAAGAAAAATATGTTCTTAAAGTGCCATTAGAAAGAGAATATATTCTTAAATGGCCACTAGGAAATAAAAACTCCATTCATAAAGAGCCACTAGGAAATAAAACTCTGTTCATAAAAAGACACTAGGAAATAAAACTCTATTCATAAAGAGCCACTAAGAAAGAAAAATATGTTCTTAAAGTGCCATTAGAAAGAGAATATATTCTTAAATGGCCACTAGGAAATAAAAACTCCATTCATAAAGAGCCACTAGGAAATAAAACTCTGTTCATAAAGAGACACTGGGAAATAAAACTCTATTCATAAAGAGCCACTAAGAAAGAAAAATATGTTGTTAAAGTGCCATTAGAAAGAGAATATATTCTTAAATGGCCACTAGGAAATAAAAACTCCATTCATAAAGAGCCACAAGGAAATAAAACTCTGTTCATAAAGAGACACTAGGAAATAAAACTCTATTCATAAAGAGCCACTAAGAAAGAAAAATATGTTCTTAAAGTGCCATTAGAAAGAGAATATATTTTTAAATGGCCACTAGGAAATAAAAACTCCATTCATAAAGAGCCACTAGGAAATAAAACTCTGTTCATAAAGAGACACTAGGAAATAAAACTCTATTCATAAAGAGCCACTAAGAAAGGAAAATTTGTTCTTAAAGTGCCATTAGAAAGAGAATATATTCTTAAATGGCCACTAGGAAATAAAAACTCCATTCATAAAGAGCCACTAGGAAATAAAACTCTGTTCATAAAGAGACACTAGGAAATAAAACTCTATTCATAAAGAGCCACTAGGAAATAAAACTCTGTTCATAAATAGACACTAGGAAATAAAAACTCCATTCATAAAGAGCCACTAGGAAATAAAACTCTGTTCATAAAGAGACACTAGGAAATAAAAACTCCATTCATAAAGAGCCACTAGGAAATAAAACTCTGTTCATAAAGAGACACTAGGAAATAAAAACTTTCATAAAGAGCCTTTAGGAAATAAAAACTCTATTCATTAAGAGACAATAGGAAATAAAACTCTGTTCATAAAAAGACACTAGGAAATAAAACTCTATTCATAAAGAGCCACTAAGAAAGAAAAATATGTTCTTAAAGTGCCATTAGAAAGAGAATATATTCTTAAATGGCCACTAGGAAATAAAAACTCCATTCATAAAGAGCCACTAGGAAATAAAACTCTGTTCATAAAGAGACACTAGGAAATAAAACTCTATTCATAAAGAGCCACTAAGAAAGAAAAATATGTTCTTAAAGTGCCATTAGAAAGAGAATATATTCTTAAATGGCCACTAGGAAATAAAAACTCCATTCATAAAGAGCCACAAGGAAATAAAACTCTGTTCATAAAGAGACACTAGGAAATAAAACTCTATTCATAAAGAGCCACTAAGAAAGAAAAATATGTTCTTAAAGTGCCATTAGAAAGAGAATATATTCTTAAATGGCCACTAGGAAATAAAAACTCCATTCATAAAGAGCCACTAGGAAATAAAACTCTGTTCTTAAAGTGCCATTAGAAAGAGAATATATTCTTAAATGGCCACTAGGAAATAAAAACTCCAATCATAAAGAGCCACTAGGAAATAAAACTCTGTTCATAAACAGACACTAGGAAATAAAACTCTATTCATAAAGAGCCACTTGGAAATAAAACTCTGTTCATAAATAGACACTAGGAAATAAAAACTCCATTCATAAAGAGCCACTAGGAAATAAAACTCTGTTCATAAAGAGACACTAGGAAATAAAACTCTATTCATAAAGAGCCACTAGGAAATAAAAACTTTCATAAAGAGCCTTTAGGAAATAAAAACTCTATTCATTAAGAGACAATAGGAAATAAAAACCCTGTTCATAAAGAGCCACTAGGAAATAAAAATTCTCTTCGTAAAGAACCACGAGAAACACTATGTTCTTAAATGGCCACTACGAAAAAAATATATATATTCCTATATGACAAAAACTATTTTTTAAGGAGCCACTGGGGAAAAAATTATATTCTTAAAGATCAAGTAGGAAAGAAAATTATATTTTTAAATAGCCACCAGGAAATTAAAAAAAATGAAAAATTTCTGTCTTCCCAAATGCGCCCTAAAAAGTAGAAAATAAACTAAAAACATAACGATGGTGAAATCAGTACTCTGAATTCGTATTCACTGTAAAGGAATATGGGGCGCCGGCAATCTTATTGATTAGGTAAATCGGCGTCTTATCTTCGTTTGAAGTGAATACGAATTAAGAGTACCGATTTCACCATTGATATGTTTAGGTTTATTTTCCACTTTTTAAGGCGCATTTGGGAAGATAGGTATTTTTCTTTTGCAATTTTTAATTTATTTATATTTTTCTCTTTGTCACTAAAAACACCTCCCTTCAGAAGCTTTCATTTGACGCATGACACATAGCACTGACCACATATTGCCTCCCTCTTAGAGTCGTTCTTTGAGGTGGTCCATGATATTGGAGACGTCACTAGCTTTTAATTTGGGTTATATACTGGTTTCCATAAATTAAGGAAAATCTCAATGTTAAGTCAATGGGAAGCTAAAGTCAAAGCTCTACAATTTCTAAAATAAGTTTTTATGTTTAAAAAATGTGATTGCAGATAAAGATCTCAATCATATAAATCAATATCTCGATTTTCAACAAGATTCGTTCAGTATTTAATGAGTTATGGAAGTTTGAATATTTAACAACAGCAATGCCAGTCTTAAGAAACTTATACAAAACTGAAGAATAGTGAAAGAATTCTTTACACAAAGTTGTAAAATACAAACTTATTTTATTAAACACTTTGATACAATACTTATTAAGTTTTAATTAACTTCTGAAGTCAATTTTTGTGGCTGGCATTGTTATCGCTAAATATTCAAACTTCCATAACTCATTAAATACTGAACGAATATTGTTGAAAATCGAGATATTGATTTATTTGATTGAGATCTTTATCTGCAATCACATTTTTCAAAACAAAAGAACTTATTTTAGAAGTTATAGAGCTTTGACGTTAGCTTCCCATTGACTTAACACAGGGATTTTTCTTAATTTATGTAAACCAGTGTAATTCGTTAAGATCCACCCCCCACGAGGTTTCCGTCACCTATGCCCTTCCCGTGGCAGGTGTTTAGCGTTTTAAAAAAGGATTATCCCCCCTCCCCTTTTTTTAAGGTGGAAGAAAGCAAAGGGGTTACAATTTTATTGCTCACAACAATCTAGACGTCACAAGCTTTCATTTGGCATACAACTTGCTACGTTTGGTCTTCGCTTTCGAAAGGCAGGACAGAAGAATTCTTCGCACATTTCATATTCGGGGGGGGGGGGGAAAGAAGGCACGGACGAAAATTTTTGCAACTTCTGACATTCTCCATATCACAAGCTTTCATTTGACGCACAGCCCGTTGTCTTCGTCCTCGCATTCTGAAGATATAGCGTAAGAGTCATTTCCATCCTTTTTATTTCGGAGGGAAGAAAATACAGGAGGAATTTTTTTTTTATAGTCTATGATATTTCCCACTTCCTAAACTTTCATTTGACACATAAATCATTAAGTTTGTTCGTCCTGTTCGAAAGATATGGTGGAACAAATGTTTTGACAAATCGACGAACTGACAAACCTACAAATGACGAGCGAAAAGCAACAGGAAGGTAGGTAAAAAAACTATATTCTTAAAGAGAGAAAAAAAAACTATATTCTTAAAGAGAGAAAAAAAACTATATTCTTAAAGAGAGAAAAAAAAAACTATATTCTTAAAGAGAGAAAAAAAAAACTATATTCTTAAAGAGAGAAAAAAAACTATTTGTTAAAGAGAGAAAAAATAACTATATTCTTAAAGAGAGAGAAAAAAACTATATTCTTAAAGAGAGAAAAAAAAAAGCTATATTCTTAAAGAGAGAAAAAAAAACTATTTGTTAAAGAGAGAAAAAATAACTATATTCTTAAAGAGAGAGAAAAAAACTATATTCTTAAAGAGAGAAAAAAAACTATATTCTTAAAGAGAGAAAAAAAAAACTATATTCTTAAAGAGAGAAAAAAAAAACTATATTCTTAAAGAGAGAAAAAAAAACTATTTGTTAAAGAGAGAAAAAATAACTATATTCTTAAAGAGAGAGAAAAAAACTATATTCTTAAAGAGAGAAAAAAAAAAGCTATATTCTTAAAGAGAGAAAAAAAAACTATTTGTTAAAGAGAGAAAAAATAACTATATTCTTAAAGAGAGAGAAAAAAACTATATTCTTAAAGAGAGAAAAAAAAACTATATTCTTAAAGAGAGAAAAAAAAAACTATATTCTTAAAGAGAGAAAAAAAAACTATTTGTTAAAGAGAGAAAAAATAACTATATTCTTAAAGAGAGAGAAAAAAACTATATTCTTAAAGAGAGAAAAAAAAAAGCTATATTCTTAAAGAGAGAAAAAAACTGTATTCTTAAAGAGAGAAAAAAAACTATATTCTTAAAGAGAGAGAAAAAAACTATATTCTTAAAGAGAGAAAAAAACTATATTCTTAAAGAAAGAAAAAAACTATATTTTTAAAGAGAGAAAAAAACTATATTCTTAAAGAGAGAAAAAAAACTATATTCTTAAAGAGAGAAAAAAAAACTATATTCTTAAAGAGAGAAAAAAAAATATATTTCTAAACAACACTAGTAAAGCACTATATTCTTAAAGAGCCACTAAGAAGAAAATTATATTCTCAAAGAGCTATTAGGAGGAAAAAATATATTCTTTAAGAGCCACTAGTAAAGAATTATATTCTTAAACAGTTTATTAACTATATTCGTAAAGAGCCACTAGGTAAAAAACTATATTCTTAAAGATACATTAGGAAAAAAAAAAACTATATTCCTAAAGAGCTACTAAAAAAAACCTGTATTATTAAAGAGCAGCAGAAAATTTCCTACTTAAAAGCATATACTCCTAATGAGTACTGAATACTAGAAAAAATTATCGTTAAAGAATCGAGAAAATATCTTAATTAAAACAAAAATCCCATTTTTAATGAATACTCTGGAATGGCAAAATCGTTTAGTTATGACTTGAAAAATGTTCAGTCAAAATGAAATTGAAAGAAATAGGCTAGATTCAGTAATATACTGATCTATATATTTAAATATACTGATTATTTGTTTTATGAGCTGTGTTTTGGACGCGCCAATGTCAGAGGAGTGCAAGATCATCTTCATTAATCCATTGATTTGCATGAAATATGGAAATGCTTTAAACCAACAGTTCACGTAAATTCAGCTCAAAATAAGGACTCATTCCAAGTCCTTGTTTAACCTATTCGTTTCATCGGAGAAAGCTGATTGATGCATATTTCCCATTAATAATTCCTTCACATCAATCCCCTGCCGAGACGTTTTCTTTGGAGAAATCTTTTAACTCTGAATTCAACATCACTCATAGGAAGTGATTAGTCGCCTTCGTTTAAATCTACTTCCGTTTTAACTTATTCTCCAAATTAATGGGTCCACGCTCTTCGGATACTTTCTCCACTTCTCCTTAAACAATGGAATAAACAAAAGGGCACAAAATTCCCTCCCACCTTGGGCAGGAAAGGAAGAAAATCCATTCTCCTTTTTGAAGATCGCTCTAAAACAATAAGAGATGTTTAAGCTGATGCTTTACGTTAGAAATCCGTTCTTAACTCAGCCGCAGATTAAATGCCTTGAAAACCGTAAAAAACAAATAAAAATCAAACGGAAAAACATTAAAGAAAGCAATATTAAAAACAAACTTATTCATTACAAAACAAAGCAAAAAAAAATATAAGCAGAAAAAAAAAATGCTTTTGCCTTTTTTTTCTTCCCCCATTCTTCTCTTTAACGAATATCAGATAAAACGCAAAACATCAAAACAGAAGGAAGATAAAGAGCACCTTATGAAGAAGAGAAAGGCGTGTGAGTTGAGGAAACTTCGCTAAGCAGAGATAGGCAAGTCCAATTCTCTGAAGCAAGCCTTCCCCGTCAAGCTGCCATTGGAAAATCCTCTTTCCCGAGATTTGTTTCACCGCTGACGTTCACATTCACTGATTTCCGGCTCTATTTACTTTGCATGAATTCTCGCCGAGCGTCGTTTTGCATTGCTAATGGCAGAGACGCCGCAGAGAAGCTTGCTAAAGAGAGAGAACGGCTCGTTCTCACTGACTGAACCAGAAGCAGCAGCAGCAGCAGAACCTCTACGTTATTGTACGCCGCCTGCCCCTCCTCCATCTCCCCCCTCCCTCTTTCCCTCCCCCCGCCCTCCCTACGTACTTCAATGGACAAATGACTGAGTCAGACTTCAAACCCATCTTCCCTCTCCTCGGCTTTTGATCATATGCCTGTTGTTTCTCCTCGAAAATTAACTGCAAAGGATGAGATTTTTTTCCCCCTTTATTTCTCTTGCTGTTGTCCATCACTCTTTCGTTTTCTGCAGTTTAATAATAATGGATGTAAAAAAGAGGGGAGCTTTGTACACAAAACATCCTTCATCTAAATAGATGTAGACAAAGAAGAGCATTTTTTAATCTTTCATCCTTCTTGACATCTTCGTCGATGATGGAGAGGAAATGGAGGCAGAAGAGAAAAGGCTTGACCCTTTAAGAGGCAGAAGCGATCTATACATTTAATGAAACATTTTTATCCTATGATAAGTTAATGAAAGAAAGGAAAGAAAAAAAAAGAAGAAATGTTGAAGATATGGGTTTGGTTTCTTTTCTGTTCTTCGTCTTGTCTCTCGTTAATGGGTGACTGGGAAATAAATGTAAAGAGCACAGAACTCTGGCACAAAGCCACAAAGGCTTTATAGGTTTTCTGGGAAGGTCTTCAAGACGAAAAAATATTCGCCATTTTTTTTGCCATTTCAGCTTGATGTTGTAATAATTAACGATGTTGTTTTGGAGCTTGCCTAGCACAGCGAAATTTTTTTCACTGTAATGGATCACTTTAGAAGCCATATATTTTTGTCTTCGTTAAGTCGTTAGTTAAGAAAACGGGGGTTGGTTTCTCTGCATAACAATTCAATGTCGTGATGTTGAAATCATATTTTGAAGTGTTTAGTTGTTCTTTTTTTGAGCGGTGCACACAATGTCCAGTGGACATTATGTGCCAAATTAGAGCCCATTGTGTACAAAATTAGCCCATTGTGTGCAAAATAACGCACGCTGAGAGGTAAAACAAGCCGACATCAAAAGCTGAGGGAAGATTAAAGGAAGGGATCCCACTGGATATCTGTTTGGAGACAGATGAGTCTTTTGTCAAGACCATCTAGTGAGTTATTTAACGTCCATCGGGTAAGACACTCCTATACACAGGGTCATTGCTTAACGTCCCATCTGACGGACGGCGGCTTTTCCAACCCCATCGGTATGTCCTCTCCGACGGCAGAATAAGCGTTAGCGGAGATAAATCTCAACTCTGCCAGAATGGGAACTCGAACTGGGAACTGCAGATTACAAGCCTGGCTGGCGCGCTACCGACTGATGCTGCCCCCGTCCTTCGAAGCTGGGGATGCTGATGAACATCATTTGGATATTGAAAGAAATGCAAAACCAATTCAATGATTATCACTGGGGATATTGAGAGAAGTGCATCACCAACCTATGATTATAACTGTGAGTTCTGAAAGAAACGCATTACCAATTGATGACGATCATGACTGGGTTGGGTTGGGTTGTTGAGTGCTCTGAGCGGCACTTTTTTGCACACCATGGGCTAAATGGCCAGGTCACATGGAACCCGAAGGCTCAGAGAAGGTTGGGGGAGGGGATCCACTGGAGTAGCTGTTGGGAGACAGATGGTAGCCTCCCGTCAAGGCCATCCAGCGTGCTCTTTAACGTGCACAGGGTATGGCTCTCCCGCACACGGGGCCACGGCTTAACGTCCCATCCGACGGACGGCGGCCTTTCAAAGCCCATCGGTGTCCCCTACTGACCGTGGGCAGGGCGGGGAATTTTGCGGAGATAAATCTCAACGCTGACCCAGCTGGGACTCGAACCTGGGAACTACAGATTACGAGCCTGCGCGCTACCGACTGAGACCCCCGCCCCGATCATGACTGTAATTAGGGAAAGAAGTACATTGCAATTCATGATTATCATTGTTATTATAGAATGAAGTGCATAACTAGCTGATGGTTATAACTTTATAAATTGAAAGAAATCCATAACAAATTGGTGATTATGTGTTTTTTGAAAGATGTGCCTCATCAGCGGTTGATTATCACTGTCGATGTTAAAAGAAGTGCTTGTGCAATTGATTAAACTGCCTGTTTTCAGCGAATCCAGAATTGTAATCATGATCAATTGATGGCTTTCTCTCTAGTTAGTGAATGAATTGCATAAAAACGATTATCACTTTAGCTAGTAAAAAATATGCATAACTAATTGATAATTATCCTGTGGATGTTAAGAGAATTGCATATTCAGTACTAATTGTAAATGAGGTAATTGAGAGAAATGCAGAATCAGTTGATATCTACGTTGATAAACCAATGCAAAACCATTGGTTTATCAACGTAGATATTGGAAGAGTTAAATAAAAAACTGAGGATTTTCAATATGGGTATTCAAAGAACTGAATAAACAATTGCTGATCATTAATGTAGGTATTGGAAGAACTGAATAAACGATCGATGATTATTACTGTAGTATTGGAAGAAATGAATAAACAATTGATGATCATTAATGTAGGTATTGGAAGAACTGAACAAATGATCGATGATTATTACTGTAGTATTGGAAGAACTGAATAAACAATTAATGATCATTAATGTAGGTATTGGAAGAACTGAATAAACGATCGATGATTATTACTGTAGTATTGGAAGAAATGAATAAACAATTGATGATCATTAATGTAGGTATTGGAAGAACTGAACAAATGATCGATGATTATTACTGTAGTATTGCAAGAACTGAATAAACAATTGATGATCATTAATGTAGGTATTGGAAGAACTGAACAAACGATCGATGATTATTACTGTAGTATTGAAAGAACTGAATAAACAATTGATGATCATTAATGTAGGTATTGGAAGAACTGAACAAACGATCGATGATTATTACTGTAGTATTGGAAGAACTGAATAAACAATTGATGATCATTAATGTAGGTATTGGAAGAATTGAACAAACGATCGATGATTATTACTGTAGTATTGGAAGAACTGAATAAACAATTGTTGATCATTAATGTAGGTATTGGAAGAACTGAACAAACGATCGATGATTATTACTGTAGTATTGGAAGAACTGAATAAACAATTGATGATCATTAATGCAGGTATTGGAAGAACTGAATAAACGATGGATGATTATTACTGTAGTATTGGAAGAAATGAATAAACAATTGATGATCATTAATGTAGGTATTGGAAGAACTGAACAAACGATCGATGATCATTACTGTAGTATTGGAAGAAATGAATAAACAATTGATGATCATTAATGTAGGTATTGGAAGAACTGAACAAACGATCGATGATCATTACTGTAGTATTGGAAGAAATGAATAATCGATCGATGATTATTAGTGTAGTATTGAAAGAAATGAATAAATAATTGATGATCATTAATGTAGGTATGGAAGAACTGAACAAACGATGGATGATTATTACTGTAGTATTGGAAGAACTGAATAAACAATTGATGATCATTAATGTAGGTATTGGAAGAACTGAATAAACGATCGATGATTATTACTGTAGTATTGGAACAACTGAATAAACGATCGATGATTATTACTGTAGTATTGGAAGAAATGAATAAACAATTGATGATCATTAATGTAGGTATTGGAAGAACTGAACAAATGATCGATGATTATTACTGTAGTATTGCAAGAACTGAATAAACAATTGATGATCATTAATGTAGGTATTGGAAGAACTGAACAAACGATCGATGATTATTACTGTAGTATTGAAAGAACTGAATAAACAATTGATGATCATTAATGTAGGTATTGGAAGAACTGAACAAACGATCGATGATTATTACTGTAGTATTGGAAGAACTGAATAAACAATTGATGATCATTAATGTAGGTATTGGAAGAATTGAACAAACGATC
This sequence comes from Ryuthela nishihirai, assembly GCA_038380435.1. Taxonomy (NCBI): domain Eukaryota; kingdom Metazoa; phylum Arthropoda; class Arachnida; order Araneae; family Heptathelidae; genus Ryuthela; species Ryuthela nishihirai. Next base: position 57,156,961 of record JAWZYU010000012.1, read on the forward strand.
GATGATTATTACTGTAGTATTGGAAGAACTGAATAAACAATTGTTGATCATTAATGTAGGTATTGGAAGAACTGAACAAACGATCGATGATTATTACTGTAGTATTGGAAGAACTGAATAAACAATTGATGATCATTAATGCAGGTATTGGAAGAACTGAACAAACGATGGATGATTATTACTGTAGTATTGGAAGAAATGAATAAACAATTGATGATCATTAATGTAGGTATTGGAAGAACTGAACAAACGATCGATGATCATTACTGTAGTATTGGAAGAAATGAATAAACAATTGATGATCATTAATGTAGGTATTGGAAGAACTGAACAAACGATCGATGATCATTACTGTAGTATTGGAAGAAATGAATAATCGATCGATGATTATTAGTGTAGTATTGAAAGAAATGAATAAATAATTGATGATCATTAATGTAGGTATGGAAGAACTGAACAAACGATGGATGATTATTACTGTAGTATTGGAAGAACTGAATAAACAATTGATGATCATTAATGTAGGTATTGGAAGAACTGAATAAACGATCGATGATTATTACTGTAGTATTGGAAGAACTGAATAAACGATCGATGATTATTACTGTAGTATTGGAAGAAATGAATAAATAATTGATGATCATTAATGTAGGTATTGGAAGAACTGAACAAACGATCGATGATTATTACTGTAGTATTGGAAGAGCTGAATAAACAATTGATGATCATTAATGTCGGTATTGGAAGAACTGAACAAACGATCGATGATTATTACTGTAGTATTGGTAGAACTGAATAAACAATTGATGATCATTAATGTAGGTATTGGAAGAACTGAATAAACGATCGATGATTATTACTGTAGTATTGGAAGAAGTGAATAAACAATTGATGATCAGTAATGTAGGTATTGGGAGAACTGAACAAATGATCGATGATCATTACTGCAGTATTGGAAGAAATGAATAAACAATTGATGATCATTAATGCAGGTATTGGAAGAACTGAATAAACGATCGATGACTATTACTGTAGTATTGGAAGAAATGAATAAACAATTGATGATCATTAATGTCGGTATTGGAAGAACTGAATAAACGATCGATGATTATTAGTGTAGTATTGGAAGAAATGAATAAATAATTGATGATCATTAATGTAGGTATTGGAAGAACTGAACAAACGATCGATGATTATTACTGTAGTATTGGAAGAACTGAATAAACAATTGATGATCATTAATGTAGGTATTGGAAGAACTGAATAAACGATCGATGACTATTACTGTAGTATTGGAAGAAATGAATAAACAATTGATGATCATTAATGTCGGTATTGGAAGAACTGAATAAACGATCGATGATTATTACTCTAGTATTGGAAGAAATGAATAAACAATTGATGATCATTAATGTAGGTATTGGAAGAACTGAGCAAACGATCGATGATTCTTACTGTAGTATTGGAAGAACTCAATAAACAATTGATGATCATTAATGTAGGTATTGGAAGAACTGAACAAAAGATCGATGATTATTACTCTAGTATTGGAAGAAATGAATAAACAATTAATGATCATTAATGTAGGTATTGGGAGAACTGAACAAACGATCGATGATTATTACTGTAGTATTGGAAGAAATGAATAAACAATTGATGATTATTAATGTAGGTATTGGAAGAAATGAATAAACAATTGATGATTATTAATGTAGGTATTGGAAGAACTGAACAAGCGATCGATGATTATTACTGTAGTATTGGAAGAACTGAATAAACAATTGATGATCATTAATGTAGGTATTGGAAGATCTGAACAAACGATCGATGATTATTACTGTAGTATTGGAAGAACTGAATAAACAATTGATGATCATTAATGTCGGTATTGGAAGAACTGAATAAACAATCGATGATTATTACTGTAGTATTGGAAGAAATGAATAAACAATTGATGATCATTAATGTAGGTATTGGAAGAACTGAACAAACGATCGATGATTATTACTGTAGTATTGAAAGAACTGAATAAACAATTGATGATCATTAATGTAGGTATTGGAAGAACTGAACAAACGATCGATGATTATTACTGTAGTATTGGAAGAACTGAATAAACAATTGATGATCATTAATGTAGGTATTGGAAGAATTGAACAAACGATCGATGATTATTACTGTAGTATTGGAAGAACTGAATAAACAATTGTTGATCATTAATGTAGGTATTGGAAGAACTGAACAAACGATCGATGATTATTACTGTAGTATTGGAAGAACTGAATAAACAATTGATGATCATTAATGCAGGTATTGGAAGAACTGAACAAACGATGGATGATTATTACTGTAGTATTGGAAGAAATGAATAAACAATTGATGATCATTAATGTAGGTATTGGAAGAACTGAACAAACGATCGATGATCATTACTGTAGTATTGGAAGAAATGAATAAACAATTGATGATCATTAATGTAGGTATTGGAAGAACTGAACAAACGATCGATGATCATTACTGTAGTATTGGAAGAAATGAATAATCGATCGATGATTATTAGTGTAGTATTGAAAGAAATGAATAAATAATTGATGATCATTAATGTAGGTATGGAAGAACTGAACAAACGATGGATGATTATTACTGTAGTATTGGAAGAACTGAATAAACAATTGATGATCATTAATGTAGGTATTGGAAGAACTGAATAAACGATCGATGATTATTACTGTAGTATTGGAAGAACTGAATAAACGATCGATGATTATTACTGTAGTATTGGAAGAAATGAATAAATAATTGATGATCATTAATGTAGGTATTGGAAGAACTGAACAAACGATCGATGATTATTACTGTAGTATTGGAAGAGCTGAATAAACAATTGATGATCATTAATGTCGGTATTGGAAGAACTGAACAAACGATCGATGATTATTACTGTAGTATTGGTAGAACTGAATAAACAATTGATGATCATTAATGTAGGTATTGGAAGAACTGAATAAACGATCGATGATTATTACTGTAGTATTGGAAGAAGTGAATAAACAATTGATGATCAGTAATGTAGGTATTGGGAGAACTGAACAAATGATCGATGATCATTACTGCAGTATTGGAAGAAATGAATAAACAATTGATGATCATTAATGCAGGTATTGGAAGAACTGAATAAACGATCGATGACTATTACTGTAGTATTGGAAGAAATGAATAAACAATTGATGATCATTAATGTCGGTATTGGAAGAACTGAATAAACGATCGATGATTATTAGTGTAGTATTGGAAGAAATGAATAAATAATTGATGATCATTAATGTAGGTATTGGAAGAACTGAACAAACGATCGATGATTATTACTGTAGTATTGGAAGAACTGAATAAACAATTGATGATCATTAATGTAGGTATTGGAAGAACTGAATAAACGATCGATGACTATTACTGTAGTATTGGAAGAAATGAATAAACAATTGATGATCATTAATGTCGGTATTGGAAGAACTGAATAAACGATCGATGATTATTACTCTAGTATTGGAAGAAATGAATAAACAATTGATGATCATTAATGTAGGTATTGGAAGAACTGAGCAAACGATCGATGATTCTTACTGTAGTATTGGAAGAACTCAATAAACAATTGATGATCATTAATGTAGGTATTGGAAGAACTGAACAAAAGATCGATGATTATTACTCTAGTATTGGAAGAAATGAATAAACAATTAATGATCATTAATGTAGGTATTGGGAGAACTGAACAAACGATCGATGATTATTACTGTAGTATTGGAAGAAATGAATAAACAATTGATGATTATTAATGTAGGTATTGGAAGAAATGAATAAACAATTGATGATTATTAATGTAGGTATTGGAAGAACTGAACAAGCGATCGATGATTATTACTGTAGTATTGGAAGAACTGAATAAACAATTGATGATCATTAATGTAGGTATTGGAAGATCTGAACAAACGATCGATGATTATTACTGTAGTATTGGAAGAACTGAATAAACAATTGATGATCATTAATGTCGGTATTGGAAGAACTGAATAAACAATCGATGATTATTACTGTAGTATTGGAAGAAATGAATAAACAATTGATGATCATTAATGTAGGTATTGGAACAACTGAATAAACAATTGATGATCATTAATGTAGGTATTGGAAGAATTGAATAAACGATCGATGATTATTACTGTAGTATTGGAAGAAATGAACAAACAATTGATGATCATTAATGTCGGTATTGGAAGAACTGAATAAACGATCGATGATTATTACTCTAGTATTGGAAGAAATGAATAAACAATTGATGATCATTAATGTAGGTATTGGAAGAACTGAAAAAACGATCGATGATTATTACTGTAGTATTGGAAGAAATGAATAAACAATTGATGATCATTAATGTAGGTATTGGAAGAACTGAACAAACGATCGATGATTATTACTGTAGTATTGGAAGAACTGAATAAACAATTGATGATCATTAATGTAGGTATTGGAAGAACTGAATAAACGATCGATGATTATTACTGTAGTAACTGGAAGAACTGAATAAACAGCTGAGGATTTTCAATATGGGTTTAGAAAGAATTGAATAAACAATTGATGATTATCAGTATTAGTATTCAAAGAACTAAATGACGAATTGGTGATTATCACTGTGCATATATTTGAAGAATTTAATTCAATAAACAATTCATGATTATCATGATTGATACTAAAAGAATTTAATAATCAATTGATGATTGTGAATAAAGGTATCGAAAAAACTGAATAGCCAATTGATGGTAATCGCTGCACAATCTTCTCCTTTTATTTTCTCAATCATCGGAAAGCCGTCACATGGTGACCAAGGTATATTGACTTCAATTCATTTCATTTGCTTCTTCGATTTATGTGTTGATTATTTACAATATCTGAAAGGATAGCGCGTTCTGCTACGGAGCAAAAGGTCGCGGTTCGAATCCCTGTGTTAAGAAGCAGAATTTCATTTTACTAATGACGTATTTCTCTCCCAAGTCTTCTCTATGGCGAATTACACTGATAGGAAATCGTACTCAGACTACAACGACACAATGGGCTACCTGAGGAGATTTTTATTGCCGAGATAATTGTCATCATCGTCTTCAACTTCCGAGTTGCAAAACCGTTGGATTGCCGAGCAAAAGGATTTCGGTTTGAATTCTGGATAAGGCATCGGTTTTTCCTTTCTGCTGCGGTGTCGCCTTCTTCATCCATACTTCTCTGAGACGTATTAGGCAGGGTCATTATTAAATGATGCCCATATTTTAAGGTGTTATATTTTATTCAATAAGTTAGTAATTATGGATTATTGTGTGCAAAATATAAAAAAATCTTACTCTTTCAAATTCTGTTCAACAGATTTCAATGCGGATGGAGTGATATTCAACTTCCTTCCCTCCTGCTCAGCATATCTGCTGTAACACTTGAAACATTTCAAGTGACGCTTTCCTTTAAATGCGGGTCGGGGGTGGCTCAGTCGGTAGCGCGCCAGGCTCGTAATCTGTAGTTCCCGGTTCGACTCCCAGCTGGGTCAGCGTTGCGATTTATCTCCGCAAAACGTCCTGTCCACGGTCAGTAGGGGACACCGATGGGCTTGGAAAGGCCGCCGTCTGTCGGATGGGACGTTAAGCCCTGACCCCGTGTGCGGGAGAGCCATACCCTGTGCACGTTAAAGAACACGCTGGATGGCCTTGACGGAAGGCGGACATCTGTCTCCCAACAGCTGTTCCAGTATGTCCCCTCCCCCAACCTTCTCTGAGACTTCGGGGTCCATGTGACCTGGCCATTTAGCCCATGGTGTGCAAAAAAGTGCCGCTCAGAGGTAAAACAACCCAACCCAACCCAAATCCTTTAAATGCTGTAAATTGCGAATTATTTTCAGAATAAACGATGATCTTAATGCATCCCCCAAAACGGAAATCCAATGGATGACATATCGGGACTTCTCAGGGGCTAAAAGATCGTCTATCGATACAACGAATTGGAAACTTAACATATGATACTAAGGCCATCATGTGATATCAACTCCAACTGTTGGGCGTAGGTGACTCAGTCGCCAAGCTCGTTATCTGCAGGTTCGAGTCCCGTCTGGGCAAGCGTTGAGATTTATCCTCGCAAAACTCTCATCCTTCGGTCAGTAAGGGACCCCATGGGCTTGGAAAGGCCGCTGTCCGTCGGATGGGACGTTAAGCCGTTTCTCCTTGTGCGGGAGAGCCATACTCTGTGCACGTTAAAGAACACGCTGGAACCATCTGTCTCCCAACAGCTGTCCAATGTGTCCCCTTCCCATAATCTTCTTTGGGCCTCAGGGGTCCTTGTGACATGGCCCTTTGGCTTAAAAAAGTGCCAGTCAGAGGTTAAACAACCTAATCCAAGCATCATAACGAAGAAACTCTCACAGTTTCTTGACATTTTGTACACATCATTGCTTTTGTTACTTAATTACTTAATAAAATTTATCACCTAAAAATCGAGGTATTCTTTTATAATGATTTTTTAATGACAGGATCCTGGCAGATCTATGGGGCAAATGGGCTGCTTGAGGAGGAATGGCTTTCATCGCTATCTTTACTGTAATTTATTGATGATCTGTGACATCCGTCAGATTTTTAGCTTGGTTATGAAACGTCGAGCTAAGGATTTTATTTTGTCGTCTGCATTTCTTTCACAGGTAAGTTATAAATTAATTTTCGGTTTGATGGATAGCGATGAAATTTTACGATTTGCATTTTCGGAATCAACATACAAAATCCTCTTGCAGCCACGAGCAACAGAGGTCCTTCTGACTGTGATTTTTTCCCTCACAGAAATGTCTGTCCTGAATTACAGCTGCTGCATCTGGCAATTGTAGGCCAATTCTAACAAGGTCCTGTTTGACATTTTCTGCTCACCGCATCCTAGGTCTCCCCATCTTTCTGAGGCCTTTAGGCACACTGTTCATAACCCTATCCACTAATCTATGATTATCCATAAGGGCAACATGGCCAAACCAATGGGGTCTCTATTTGCACAATATGTTGCTCAAAAGAGGTTGCCGACTCCTTTGCCTAACCTCATCATTACTTACAGAGTTGACTCACCTAATGCTCAAGATACTGCGTAAGCATCTAGAATCAAAAGCATCAACTTTACTGTTACCTTGTTTACAGAGAATTCAAATTTCCCCATAATAACTAACTCTAGAAAGGACCAAATCATCATACAACCTAATTTCTCTATCTCAATAGCCGCAAAATTCCCCGCCCTGCCCATGATCAGTAGGGGACACCGATGGGCTTGGAAAGGCCGCCGTCCGTCGGATGAGACGTTAAGCCCTGACCCCGTGTGCGGGAGAGCCATACCCGCTGCACATTAAGGAACACACTGGATGGCCTTGACGGGAGGCTACCTTCTGTCTCCCAACAGCTGTTCCAGTGGGTCCCCTCCCCCAACCTTCTCTGAGCCTTCGGGGTCCATGTGACCTGTCCATTTAGCCCATGGTGTGCAAAAAAGTGCCGCTCAGAGGTAAAACAACCCAACCCAACCTATCTCAATAGCATTAATAGCCCCCTGTAGGGGTGTTAAAGTGAAATGTGAAATGTCGAAACTTAAACGAATATTGCAAACGATCTGTTTATGTCAGAAATTTCAAAGTTTGGTGGTAGAATGTGTCAACAGATTTATATCTGGGCTGAGTGGTGTCAAAAGATTTACATTGCTAGCTGTGAGTTACATCCTAACCCAGGCTAAAACTGAACTTTTTTTCTCTTTGGGAGATGTCTTTGAGAGTCTTTTTATGTTTTTTAGGTACAGTCGCTCAAAAAAGTATCCGAACACTATGGTTGATTACAGAATTCAGAAAAAATATCTGGCAACGATTTTTTTTAGAAATGAGTGATCTGGCAACCTTCGTGTCACGTGATTACAGAATTCAGGAAAAATATATCTGGAGCGTGTACAACAACTGTACACGCTCAATATTTCCGTGAGTGAGCCCACACGATCCAGGTCTTTGTGAGCTCACACGATCCAATTAGTGATCTGGCAACCTTCGTGTCACGTGACACGAAGCTTGCCAGATCACTAATTTCTAAAAAAAACGTTGCCAGATATTTTTTCTGAATTCTGTAATCCACCATAGTGTTCGGATACTTTTTTGAGCGACTGTAGGTGGTCATATTATTTTGATACTAGATCGTGTGGGCTCACTCACAGAATTTTTGAGCGTGTGCAGTTACCGTTCACAGCAAACTGGAGCGTGTGCAGTAACTGCACACGCTCTAGTTTGCGGTAAACGGTAACTGGAGCGTGTACGGTAACTGCACACGCTCAATAATTCCGTGAGTGAGCCCACACGATCTAGTATCAAAATAATATGACCACCTACAGTCGCTCAAAAAAGTATCCGAACACTACGGTTGATTACAGAATTCAGAAAAAATATCTGGCAACGATTTTTTTAGAAATTAGTGATCTGGCAACCTTCGTGTCACGTGATTACAGAATTCAGGAAAAATATCTGGAGCGTGTACAGCAACTGTACACGCTCCAGTTACTGTTCACAGCAAACTGGAGCGTGTGCAGTTACTGCTCACGCTCCAGTTTGCTGTGAACGGTAACTGCACACGCTCAATATTTCCGTGAGTGAGCCCACACGATCTTGTGTCAAAATAATATGACCACCTACAGTCGCTCAAAAAAGTATCCGAACACTATGGTTGATTACAGAATTCAGAAATAATATCTGGCAACGATTTTTTTTAGAAATTAATGACCTGGCAACCTTCGTGTCACGTGACACGAAGGTTGCCAGATCACTAATTTCTAAAAAAAATCGTTGCCAGATATTTTTTCTGAATTCTGTAATCAACCATAGTGTTCGGATATTTTTTTCAGCGACTGTACACCAGACATGCTGAGTTGAATATATACGAAAGTTGAAATTCAAATTTCCATAAGTGACGCCGTCGTTGAAATTTTGAACACAAAACGACATTTAGAGTTGCCCGATACCTTGCAAACACAATTAATTTTGTTCCTTACTTAATAAAATATGGATTTCTTTTACGATGGCAACAGTGGCCAATAAAATCATCAAGATTATTTCAATTTTATTTCGATGGAAAACAAAATTAGAACCTCAGTATCTGGAAGAATAAACATTTAATGGAAATATGACTGAAGGTATATTGTAATCTAACTCAAACCTGTCTAAATCTTGAATTTCTGCAATATTCGTTTGAAACTTAAAGAGTTTTGGCAGCTCGAATATTCAAGGGTAAAAAGTTGAAAGACATTGGCGCTCAAAATTTAACGGGAACACAAGAAATAATTGTTATATCCAACTACTTACCGAAAAAGCTAAACCTTTAGAACAGTGGTTCCCAACAGACGTTTCCCTTTGGGATGTTACCTTTGGGGACGTTTTAGAAATGAGGGAGAAAGGGGCTTTTTTTTTAATTTTTAGGTAGAAAGTGATTAATAGAATCTTGAATATCTCTCAGATTGAGGCATAAATGCATATTTTGTATGTCCATGTTAGAAATTCATGGATGCAAAATACTCTTAAATTTGTATTCACAATAAATATTTTTTCAGTTAGCTTTATACAGAAATAATATGTTGAATTCCGTGAAGAAGTGTTAAAAAGATTAAAGGCGTTCTAGAAAGAGTAAATTAGACAGATTTCAATTAGACTTTAATCTCTGTTGTTATGGTAGAGAAATCCAGATTTCGTAGGGGACTTTTGGACGTCTCTGTTAGAGGAGTAGTGGCTCTTCTTATTTCAGTGGATCCGAAGACCTCCACGGATCCTGGTGTTCGTGGTTTCTCCCTATCCCACAACTTATCCTTGCTGAATAAAAGAACTCTGGGTGATCGCCAAGGATAAGTCTTCGCCACTTGGGAGGTTAATCTGAGGTTCAGTTTGTAAGACAGTCATGTTTGGGGCAGGTTAAAAAACAATCTAGATTATTAGAATTGTAGGATTTTTTATGCCTAACATTCCCGTAAGTCTCCTTCTTCAGTCCTTTAAGACATTGGAAAGACTAAAAGTGAAGTTAAAAAGAGTAAAGATCTTTAGACAGAGAAAAGAGTCGCTAGAAAGAGTAAAGTGCTGTTGGAAAGGCTAAAGGGTTGATTAGAAAGAGTTGGGTTGGGTTGTTTTACCTCTGAGCGGCATTTTTTTTGCACACCATGGGCTAAATGGCCAGGTCACAAGGACCCCGAAGGCTCAGAGAAGGTTTGGAGAGGGGACCCACTGGGACAGCTGTTGGGAGACAGATGATAGGCTCCCGTCAAGGCCATCCAGTGTGTTCTTTAACGTGCACAGAGTATGGCTCTCCCATACACGGGGCCACGGTTTAACGTCCCATCCGACGGACGGCGGCCTTTCCAAGCCCATCGGTGTCCCCTACTGACCGTGGGGAGGGCGAGTAATTTTGCGGAGATAAATCCCAACGCTGAACCCAGCTGGGACTCGAACCTGGGAACTACAGATTACGAGCCTGGCGCACTACCGACTGAGCCACCCCCGCCCCCCAATTAGAAAGAGAGAGGGTTGATTAGAAAGAGTGTAGGGTTCATTAGAAGTAGTAGGAGGAGTTAGAAAGTAAAGGGATCACTAGAAAGAGGGAAGGGGTGTCACAAGAAAAGGCGAATGAAGCGCTGGTCTCAAAAAGGTTGCCAACTGCTATTTAGAAAAAAAGTGGCTCAGCTCTCATCATTTAAAATTTTTTTCGATTTTCGTCGATTTTGATGAAACTTTTGTTTAAAGAGTGACGCTGCTGTTAAATATTTTCTCTCAAATTAGATCAATTGAATTTCAAATTGAGTGGAAGACAAACAGAAGATTCAACAGCTCAGTGGTAATTTGCTTTGTGAAATAAAAATAGAGTCTGTAGCCATAAATCCCATAAACCCGTCTGAAGAGACACGGGATACACAATAAACAGTTGTTATGCTTTTAATGCAATAATTACCCATGTGGGAATTAAAAAAAGAATGATATATATATAAAAAAATAACTAATATTAAGTTTCTAATTAATGGATTCCTTTTGTATGTAGAACTTGCAAGGAACTTTAAGTGTACATTTTTACAAACAAGCTTACTTTGGAAGAAAATTAAAATGTAAAGTAATTCTAAACATTTTGTCTTTGTTGTTAACTGAAATGACTTAACCGCATTTTAAATAACTTTCTAGAGATGTTGGTTTCCATACTATGCACCATTCAGTTCCTATAATAGTATAATAGTCTGTAATATTCATTACTTAGGAATATTGCAGACATTTATTTTTACTGCCGACACGAAAGCGGCCTGTTTATGTCAAGACTTTCAGTAAGAAACAGTCCGTTAAAAATTCGGTTAAATGGCGGCTTTTAGCGTCACAAGAACAAAATGGTTTTATTGAGAACGGAATGGAAAAGACAAAAATGGCGTCAGTAACGAACGGACGCACAAAAGAATGCTCACGAACGGATGTTTCGTTAATTATTCTCCCCGTTAAGCTGCATAAAGAATGTCGTTTAGAGACATTTGAAGAGAGTGGGTAACAACCGGGCGCTAGAAGAAACTGTGGAGGTCTCTGTGCACGAGACGTCTGCAGAAAGAGGACACTAAACGAGGGGACCATATAGAAATGAATTTTCTGAATGACAGAAATGTATTTTCTCTGATTCAGGGCCCGATTAATGTTTGGTAACAATCTAAATTTCAAATGTATTTGAGAATCTTTGAATCTGATAATGGAATATTTCATTCCTTGTAATTATACTAGATATAAAAATATATTTTCATAGTTTAATCGAACTCTGAATGTTTCGCATTTCTGCCTATACGCTCACATCATGAAAAATCTATTTGAGAAAAATGATATTACGTTTTTTATTAACCATTGTTCGCTCAAGAAAAATTCTTTGTGTATTTTTTCTGTAATTGAAAAGTCAGATATGATTGGAGATATTTAGGATTGCTTTCAGAGTGACCTGGGTTCGAGTCCCGAGAAGGCATGGATGTTTGTGTTGCCTTTCTGCTGAGGTCCCGCCATCCTCGCAGATCTCCTGTTATGGCATATAAACAGGCAGGTTCCTGTCAGACCTCTGTGACAAGCAGCTGCCTAAGAGAATATTTATTTCATTATTGTTATTATTATGTGTTAAATAATTTCACTTTTTTTAGTTCCTGTGTTAAATACGTGCAAACCTCGTTTAGCGCTTCTAACGCTGTTTCGATATAAAGCTTTTGTTTTTCTAAAAGAGTGTTTTCTTTTTTTATAAGTTTACCATCGTCAAAACAGTTGAGACGATATCTGATAATATCATTTTGAACAAAAAATGCGCCATCCTGCTTAAACAAGACACAAATAAATTTTTATGAAGACAATACAAGACGCAATTGAAAATTTGAGCGAGAACGATCCTGATTTCGAAAGATTTCGTTGTGTGAAGAGTGGAATATTAAATGCTTTATCACCTTACACTGAATTGCTAAAAGAGGAACAGAAAATGCTTTATCACCTTACACTGAATTGCTAAAAGAGGAACAGAAAATGCTTTATCACCTTACACTGAATTGCTAAAAGAGGAACAGAAAATGCTTTATCGCCTTACACTGAATTGCTAAAAGAGGAACAGAAAATGCTTTATCGCCTTACACTGAATTGCTAAAAGAGGAACAGAAAATGCTTTATCGCCTTACACTGAATTGCTAAAAGAGGAACAGAAAATGCTTTATCGCCTTACACTGAATTGCTAAAAGAGGAACAGAAAATGCTTTATCGCCTTACACTGAATTGCTAAAAGAGGAACAGAAAATGCTTTATCGCCTTACACTGAATTGCTAAAAGAGGAACAGAAAATGCTTTATCGCCTTACACTGAATTGCTAAAAGAGGAACAGAAAATGCTTTATCGCCTTACACTGAATTGCTAAAAGAGGAACAGAAAATGCTTTATCGCCTTACACTGAATTGCTAAAAGAGGAACAGAAAATGCTTTATCGCCTTACACTGAATTGCTAAAAGAGGAACAGAAAATGCTTTATCGCCTTACACTGAATTGCTAAAAGAGGAACAGAAAATGCTTTATCGCCTTACACTGAATTGCTAAAAGAGGAACAGAAAATGCTTTATCACCTTACACTGAATTGCTAAAAGAGGAACAGAAAATGCTTTATCACCTTACACTGAATTGCTAAAAGAGGAACAGAAAATGCTTTATCACCTTACACTGAATTGCTAAAAGCGGAACAGAAAATGCTTTATCACCTTACACTGAATTGCTAAAAGCGGAACAGAAAATGCTTTATCACCTTACACTGAATTGCTAAAAGAGGAACAGAAAATGCTTTATCACCTTACACTGAATTGCTAAAAGAGGAACAGAAAATGCTTTATCACCTTACACTGAATTGCTAAAAGAGGAACAGAAAATGCTTTATCACCTTACACTGAATTGCTAAAAGAGGAACAGAAAATGCTTTATCGCCTTACACTGAATTGCTAAAAGAGGAACAGAAAATGCTTTATCGCCTTACACTGAATTGCTAAAAGAGGAACAGAAAATGCTTTATCGCCTTACACTGAATTGCTAAAAGAGGAACAGAAAATGCTTTATCGCCTTACACTGAATTGCTAAAAGAGGAACAGAAAATGCTTTATCGCCTTACACTGAATTGCTAAAAGAGGAACAGAAAATGCTTTATCGCCTTACACTGAATTGCTAAAAGAGGAACAGAAAATGCTTTATCGCCTTACACTGAATTGCTAAAAGAGGAACAGAAAATGCTTTATCGCCTTACACTGAATTGCTAAAAGAGGAACAGAAAATGCTTTATCGCCTTACACTGAATTGCTAAAAGAGGAACAGAAAATGCTTTATCGCCTTACACTGAATTGCTAAAAGAGGAACAGAAAATGCTTTATCGCCTTACACTGAATTGCTAAAAGAGGAACAGAAAATGCTTTATCGCCTTACACTGAATTGCTAAAAGAGGAACAGAAAATGCTTTATCACCTTACACTGAATTGGTAAAAGAGGAACAGAAAATGCTTTATCACCTTACACTGAATTGCTAAAAGAGGAACAGAAAAGCGTAAAGCAATCAACTTTAGACAATTTTCTAAAGATCTCCGGCCAGCAACTTCTCACGTATTATTTCGAATTTTATTCAAATATTTCTTACATTTGAATTTTATTTTAAATTCAAATATTAAAGTGAGATAATTAAATAATAATTGCAAAATTTTTGAATAAAGAAATATTTGTAAATATACGAATTTAACAAGCTTTTATTTTGAGACTTTAACAATCTTTTATTTTCAGACTATTTTCAGAATGATTAAAAAATTAAATATTAGCAAATCGTATATGTATGGAAAAATTTTCCCTCGGAATACCTATACAGTGTACATGAGGCCTCGTTTAACGCTGTTTCGTTTAAAGCTGGGTTTTCAGGAACGCATCCAGAACTCTAAGCGAGGTCGGCGAATATTGCAATTATCTTGGTGATGCTCTTAGGTTATTGAAATTGTAATAATGTACATTTTTTTGAAATTAAAATCAATTAATCAATAAAAAATAGTTTATCGTTATGGAAGTCTAGTTAAACATGGGAATTTTATAATAGGGGAAACTAAACTATTGGTAAATTGTGATAGACATCAATATATGTTTTCATAGTTATTAAAAGCGTGTCGCAATATTGGTAATAAGTTAAATAACTAAATTAATAAGCCCTAGCGTTTCAAAAATAAAATTCGCAATGTAATCTTACAACATATAAACCATAATATTATTCGTTCTTGTGATTCTTGTGATGTTCGATTATTTCATACGCATTTTTTTTATGGAACCTATATGCATAAATATGTATATAGTTTTTCCCTTTTACATCATCATCATCATCATCATCATCATCATCATCATCATCATCATCATCATCATCATCATCATCATCATCATCATCATCATCATCAAGCAGCCATGGGCTACGGAGGTCTAACCAGACCGTGCAGTTTAATTCTCCAAGCATATCTGTCCTGAGCTACATCTGCTGCATCCGGCCACTGCATACCAATTTTAACAAGATCCTGTTTGATATTGTCTGCCCACCGCATCCTAGGTCTCCCCCTCTTTCTGAGGCCTTTGGGCACACCGTTCATAACCCTATTCGCCAATCTATAATTATCCATACGGGCAACATGCGGACAGCGGAGTCTCTCTCTGCACAATATGCTGCTTAAAGGAGGTTGCAAACTCCTTTGCCTAACCTCATCATTGGTTACAAAGTTGAACCACCCAAGATACTGCGTAAGCATCTCGAATCAAAAGCATCTAGTTTCCTGTTATCTTGTTTACAAAGTGTCCAAGTTTCACTACCATAACTAACTCTAGTAAGAACCAAACTATTATACAGTCTAATTTTAGTCTTTAGGTGTATACGCCTATTTCTCCACACTCTCCATAGATTCTTAAAAGTCCCGGCAGCAATCTCTATTCGTCTGTTAATCTCATGCCGCATATCACCAGTATCTGTTACATAGCTCCCAAGATAATTAAACTGTGACACCTGCTCAAGATTGCAACCATTCAGATTAACTGAATCACAACCTGTCTGACCAATTTTCATCACTTTAGTTTTCTCTCTGTTTATAACCAAACCTACTCTACTACCAGTTTCATCAACAGCTCGAATGAAAGAGTTCATCTCATCAACATCATTTGCCAAAAGGGCTAAATCATCAGCATAATCTAAATAAGAAATTTTCGTATCTCCAGTCCATTTAAGGCCAAAATCTTTCCCTTGAAGTTTCAATAACCAAGCTAAAGAGAATAGGAGACAAAATGCACCCTTTTCGAACACCAGAAGTAATGCTAAACCAATTGTTACAAGCCTTACCAATTCTCACACACGACTCAATGTTATTACAGAGAGCTTTCATTATGTTAACTAACTTGTCAGGTATACCATATGATCTTACAATCAACCACAAATTATGACGATCAACTGAGTCGAAAGCCTTTTTGAAATCAACAAAGCTCGCAACCAAAGGTTTCTGAAACTCTAAACATTTCTCAAGATTCTGCCTAAGAGAAAATATCTGATCCACACATCCCCTACCACTTCTGAATCCACATTGCTCATCACGCAATTGCCTGTCAACCAGATTCTTAATTTTATTAAGCACAATCATGGAAAGTACTTTACCTGGAACAGAGAGTAGGCTGATACCCCTATAGGTATCACAAGAACTGTGATCACCTTTTTTGAAAATAGGAATAATAATAGCTCTGGTAAAATCCTTAGGAACTATGCCTTTATCATAAAAGATATTCAAAATTTCAGTCATCCAAGTATTAACCGAAGCATTCCCAGCTCTAAACATTTCTGTAGTAATTTCATCTACCCCTGGGAATTTATGAAATCTAAGTTTAGAAATAGCCAAAATAACTTCAGACTGTGTTATAGGGCTAACATTAAAGCCACCAATGTATCTATCATCATCACAAACAATGGGAATAGAACTAACCGCATTGTTTAGAATATCACTGAATTGCTCAGCCCACCTAGCCATGACAGAATCCTCACCTTCTATAACCATAATTTGTTTATCCTTCAATCCCTGTATACCTATCCGTTTTCTACCACATAAAACATTAACTATCTGGTACAGCTCTCTGCTGTTGTGCTGTCTAACTGCTTCCTCGGCTTTGTCAGTCAAGCCATCAAGCCAAAGATTCTTATCAGCAGCTAACTGATCCTTTACACATTTATTAAGGTCTTTGTAATGCTTTCTATTAGGACTAGTAGGGTATTGATTAAGGACATTCCTGCATTTCCTTCTTTCTGAAATGAACTCAAGTGCCTTATCACTCAAATAATTCTGTCTCCTCTGCTCCTTTTTTCCTAAAAGAATACTGTTAGTTTCCAAAAAAGCCTGTTTAAAATGGCCCCATTCTTTTTCAACTTCAGTAGTAGGCAAACCATGACTGTTATAATGACTAAGTAACCTATCATGGTAAGCTTTAGCTATAACTGGGTCTTTCAGAGCTTCAGTATTTAAGGTAAATCTTTTAACTTTAGCACAACACTTTTTCAGTTTAAGTTGCAAGACACTTTTAACAAGGTAATGGTCAGATCCAATCTCAGCTCCCCTATATGCCCTGGTATTTCTAACAGAACTAGCCCATTTGCTGTTAATTAATATATAATCAATCATATTCTTATGCAGCCCATCAGGTGAAACCCATGTGTATTTATGTATGTAGCGGTGTTTGTAATAAGTATTAATTATTCTGAAACCATTGAGTTTACTTACCTGTAGGATACGTTGCCCATTGCCATTGCAGCTACCAATACCAAAAGGGCCTATCACCCCTCCTCAAAGGTCAGAGTCAGTGCCAACTTTGGCATTGAAGTCACCTAGAACAAGGATAATATTTCCTTTCTTGACAGCTGTTGATAAAGTTTTAAAATTCTAAAATTTACGAATTTTTACATGAAGTCTGGACCGGCCCCTTGATTCCGGGGGGCATAATAATTGAATATATCTTCATTTACCTTTACTTCCATCCCCATAAAAACATCTTTCTTCAACATGTCGAATTTTGGAAATTCAATATATTTTTTCTATTCTTGTTTTATTCTGTTTGTTCTATTTGTATTTCTGTGTATTCTGTGTGTTGTGTTTTTTCAATTAAATCAAATGAATAGTTAGAAAAAGATGTTCAGTAAAAGCAAGAGATTGACTGAATCGCAATAGACATTGAAAACCGTTCTGGCATTTTTTTTAGCTCGCAATTAAAAAGTTATCACTTTCATTTTTTTTTCTGTCTGTCGGTCTGCAGATATTCAACTTTTTTGTTTTTAAAGATAAAGGGAAAAAAAAAAGATTTTTTTTTGCTTTCGATATATATTGAGGAAACATTACGATTCGAACTTTCCGAATCTTCAAATAGATTTAAGAGCCCATTCTGGCTGTGGAAAAAGTTCAGAAAATGGGCAAATTTTGACCTAATTCATATATCTCCTCTAAGGAGTATTAAACTAACAGGCTCTTGAGACTTCTGTGGCAAGCAGCTGCTGAGAAACAATTTGCTTTATATATTGCAAACGATCTCTTTATACTTAGAAATTTTGATGATGGAGACTCGTCCATCATCAAAATAAGAATTAGTCAAAATTTGCCAAATTTGAAAACATTTTTAAACTAACTTTTAAATATAAAATTACTTTAGAAAAGTGTTCGCTTTAATAGCACTTTATTTTTAGGAAACAAATTTTCTTTTTACTTTTAGGCAACAAATGTTCATAAAAGTCATGCCTCTGAGATAAAAGTAGCCATTTTTTAAGTTTTCAAGGTGCTGAACACGAATGACAATGTAAATGCAAAAGTGGCTACGATTTCTGAGAAATCCGCAATAGTTTCTTATATAATAGAGTAATACGTACATATGACATGTATCAATAAAACTCCGCTTCTATTTCCAATGTCGCTTTGCCCGTCGCTTGTACAGTCGCTCAAAAAAGTATCCGAACACTATGGTTGATTAAAGAATTCAGAAAAAATATCTGGCACCGATTTTTTTAGAAATTAGTGATCTGGCAACCTTCGTGTCACGTGATTACAGAATTCAAGAAAAATATCTGGAGCGTGTACAGCAACTGTACACGCTCCAGTTACCGTTCACAGCAAACTGGAGCGTGTGCAGTTACTGCACACGCTCCAGTTTGCTGTGAACGGTAACTGCACACGCTCAATATTTCCGTGAGTGAGCCCACACGATCTAGTATCAAAATAATATGACCACTTACAGTCGCTCAAAAAAGTATCCGAACACTATGGTTGATTAGAGAATTCAGAAAAAATATCTGGCAACGATTTTTTTAGAAATTAGTGTTCTGGCAACCTTCGTGTCACTTGATACGAAGGTTGCCAGATCACTAATTTCTAAAAAAAAATCGTTGCCAGATATTTTTTCTGAATTCTGTAATCAACATAGTGTTCGGATACTTTTTTGAGCGACTGTACAGCTGCTCAGGACCATCTCTCGCCAGCGTCCAACAGTAGTCAGCCTACATTAAAGTGGACCAGTTTCCCTGGTATCGTTTCTTCATCGTTGCAATGTCCTGGTGAAAACGTTCACAGTGCTCATCACTAACCATATTGCAGTTGTCGGGAAAGGAATCTTAGTGGGAATGGAGAAAATGGATTTTTAAGGACATATTGCAACCAAGTTTGTGATTCAGAGACATGTCCTTAACCAGTTTCTTGTAGTTATCTGCCAGGGCAGACAACTACAAGAAACAGACTTGACTGACTTGACTGCAAAAACAGAGGAATTTAGTTGACACCAGATGAAACGCGTCCCAAGCCTTTTTCTCGTCACCCTGAAGCAGGTTGTCGAACATCTGGTCTCTGAGCAGCTCGCGGATCTGAGGACCCCCAAAACTTCCCTCTTTAATTTTCGCTTCGCTGAATCGAGGGAATTTGTCAGCCAAGTACTTGAACCGCTGATGCAGTCCGGTCCATGGCTTTTACGAAGTTTTTCATCACACCGAGTTTGATGTGAAGGGACGGTAGCAGGATTTTGTGAGTTTCTGCAAGTGCTGGGTGTTCCACATTCTTCTCTCCGACCTTCAGAGATTTCCTCTGAGGCCAATTTCTCTTCACCTAGTGCAAAGTCTTTGCTCGGCAGTCCCATTCACATAAGAAACAGCAGTACTTCGTATATTCCAGATGCAGACCCATCAACAGAGCCACTACAGAGATGCCAGACATACTTGCTGCATTGAAGACAGTTCAACAGCTGTTTTAGGTTGTCGTAGGTTTCTTTCAAGTAGACAGCGTGTCCGACCGGAATGGATGGAAGTCGATTTCCATTATGCAGCAACACTGCCTTGAGACTCAATTTCGAGGAGTCTATGAATAGTCGCCATTCTTGAGGGTCATGTTTGATTCCGAGGTCATTCATCAGGCCATCTACATCGGAGCAGAACACAAGGTCATCATCCTTTCTGAAGTAAGGCGCAAACTGCTCATGACGAGTTCGAAACGAAGTTACTCGGGCATTTTCCTTGAGAAGATTCCATTGTTTAAGTCTTGATCCAAGTAATTCTGCTTTGGCCTTGGACAGCTCCAGATCACAAGCAAGATCATTCATTTCTGCTTCGGTGAGAATGTGTGGCACAGATGGCACACCGTGGCAGGTATATGGATCATCATTAGACACCGAAGGTTGCAGTGAACCCGACGTCTGTTCGCCTCCCTCTTCATTGTCTGAATCGATGGAAAATTCTTTTGGAGGTTCGGGAACGGAAAGGCCTTCGCTGTGTGGAACTCGTCGAAGAGCAAATTGTATATTTGGGTACCCTATTGTCCACTTCTTTTTCCTTGTGGTGCCTCCAGAAACAGGTGGAATCATGCAGAAGTAGCAGTCATTTGCGTGATTGCTTGACTCTCTCCAAACCATAAGAACAGCAAACGGCATCACCACTTTTTCGCCTTTCAGCGACCAGGTCACAAGAAACTCGAGGGCTCAGAGATGATTTGGGGAAGGCGACCCACTGTTGGACAGCTGTTGGGAGACAGATGGTATGCTCCCGTCAAGGCCATCCAGCGAGTTCATTAACGAGCACAGGTTATGGCTCTCCCGCACACCAAGCCATTGCTATACGTCCCATTCGACAGACGAATTGGCGGCCTTTCAAAGTCCATTGGTGTCCCCTACTGACGCTGGACAGGGCAGCGGAGATAAATCTCAATGCTTGCCCAGCTTGGACTCGAATCCGGGAACTGCAGATTGCGAGCTTGGCGTGCTACCGTCTGAGCATTCTGTAATCACGTGACACGAAGCGTTACACGAATCACGTGACGGTTCCGGTTAATGTTCACAGCACATTGAATCGTGTGAGTTCACAAAGACCTGGATCGTGTGGGCTCACTCACGGAAATATTGAGCGTGTGCAGTTACCGTTTACAGCAAACTGGAGCAGTTACAGTTAATGTTCACAGCACATTGGATCGTGTGAGCTCACAAAGACCTGGATCGTGTGGGCTCACTCACGGATATATTGAGCGTGTGCAGTTACCGTTCACAGCAAACTGGAGCGGTTGTGGTTAATGTTCACAGCACATTGTATCATGTGAGCTCACAAAGACCTGGATCGTGTGGGCTCACTCACGGAAATATTGAGCGTGTGCAGTTACCGTTCACCGCAAACTGGAGCGTGTGCAGTAACTGCACACGCAGTTACCATTCGCAGTTTGATGTGAATGTTCCAGTTACCATTCACAGCATACTGCGAATGGTAACTGGAGCGTGTACAGTTGCTGTACACGGTTCAGATATTTTTTCTGAATTCTGTAATCACGTGACACGAAGATTGCCAGATCACTAATTTTTAAAAAAATCTTTGCCAGATATTTTTTCTGAATTCTGTAATCAACCATAGTGTTCGGATACTTTTTTTGGCGTGTTACTGACTGAGCCACCCCTACCCCTTCTTATCGTTAGGTCAATATGCATTGTTACCCTCTGTCGGAAATACTGTTATTATTAAGAATTCGTTTGCTTGCTTATCATTATAGAATAATCTTTTTTGGGGGGAATGGAACTAAATTTTATGGGATTCTAAACCTAACATTGCACTAAGTTAAGAAGAGATGAAGATGTACAGTCGCTCAAAAAATATCCGAACACTATGACTGATTACAGAATTCAGAAAAAAAATATCTATCGTTGCCAGATATTTTTTCTTAATTATGTAATCAATCAGTGTTCGGATATTTTTTTGAGCGACTGTACACAGAATCTTACCGTTTAGGATGAGTTCTTGAACAAACAGCGTAACAACCTTTCTCACTGTTTTTCGTGGGAGCTCAAGTGAAGTTCGGATAGCGAGGAATGTCGGATGAGCGAAGGCCGTATTATCTGGGTTCTACTGTACTGAAACATTATTATGGAAATTTGTATTTCGAATAGAATTGATTTACATCTTTTATCTACCTTTAGTTTCTGTTCCATACAAGTAGTGTAGTAAATGAGAGTTCTGGAGCAATGTTAAAGTATAGGGAATCCCATGTTAACCTATGGGACACTTTTGAGGAGACGCACTCTTCAAATTATTCAGTTGGGAATTTCAGAATTAAGATGAAATTGATTTCGATCTTTCATCTATTTTTAGTTTCATTCTCATAAAACATCACTTTTTCAAATTATTCAAATGTGGAAAATCAATATTCAGTTAGAACTGATTTAAATTTTTCATTTGTCTTTTGTACTTTTCCCATAAAAAATGCCATTCTTCAATATGCTCAACTAGTGGAAATTCAAGATTTGAAGAGTACTGATTCATTTCTTTCGGCTATCATTAGCTGATTCTCATAAAAAATATCACTCCTCAACGTATCAAATTGGGGATTTTCAAGATTTTGAGAAACACATTTATATTTGAGTTTTATTCAAATGCAAACATATTCAGATTATGATAAAATTGGTTTAGATCTTTCACCCATCTTTAGTTCCATTCCCATAAAAAACATAATTCTTCAACATACTGAATTGTGGAAATTCAATATTTAGATACAAATGATTTATTATTTTTCATATAGGTTTTCCCTAATTCTCATAGAAAACAAATTCAAGAGGCGGGACAGGGGTAGCACAACCAGCAGTGAGCCAGGCACCTAATCTGCAATTCCCAAGTTCAAGTCCCAGCTTCGAGATTTATCTCCGCAAAACTCTCCTCCATGCCCATGGTCAGTAGGGGACACCGATGGGTTTGGACAGGCCATCATCTGTTGGATGGGACGTTAAGCCGTGGCCCCGTATATGGGAGAGATCTATGCCCTGTACACGATAAAGAACACGCTGGATGGCCTTGACGGGAGGCTACCATCTGTCTCCCAACAACTGTTCCAGTGGGTCCCCTCCCCCAATCTTCTCTGAGCCTTCGGGGTCCTTGTGACCTGGCCATTTAGCAAATTGTGTGCAAAAAACATTCCGCTCAGAGGTAAAACAACCCAACCCAAAAAATTCAAGACAGATAAAATTAACTTTCATTTTTCAGTTAATATTAGTTCCATATATTAGGGGTTCTCAACGTGAGGTACGCGGTAAAATGTTTTGGGGTACGCCGTAACAGCTCAAAAGTCGCTACATATATGTCATATATATATATATGTTTTATTTTATTCCCATTGTTATACTATAACTATAGTTTTATCTATCTATAGAAGGGGTACGCCAGTTACATAAACATTTGCAGGGGGTACGTGAAGCATAAATGGTTGAGAACCACTGATATATATATATGTTTTATTTTATTCCCATTGTTATACTGTAACTATAGTTTTATCTATCTATAGAAGGGGTACGCCAGTTACATAAACATTTCCAGGGGGTACGTGAAGCATAAAAGGTTGAGAACCACTATATATGTTTTATTTTATTCCCATTGTTATACTATAACTATAGTTTTATCTATCTATACAAGAGGTACGCCAGTTACATACACATTTCCAGGGGGTACGTGAAGCATAAAAGGTTCAGAACCACTGATATAATGTTTTATTTTATTCCCATTGTTATACTATAACTATAGTTCTATCTATCTATACAAGGGGTACGCCAGTTACATACATATTTCCAGGGGGTATGTGAAGCATATAAGGTTGAGAATCACTGATATATATGTTTTATTTTATTCCCATTGTTATACTATAACTATAGTTTTACCTATCTATAAAAGGGGTACGCCAGTTACATACACATTTCCAGGGTGAAGCATATAAGGTTGAGAATCACTGATATATATGTTTTATTCTCATTGTTATACTATAACTATAGTTTTATCTATCTATACAAGAGGTACGCCAGTTACATACACATTTCCAGGGGGTACGTGAAGCATAAAAGGTTGAGAACCACTAACATATATGTTTTATTTTATTCCCATTGTTATACTATAACTATAGTTTTATCTATCTATACAAGGGGTACGCCAGTTACATACACATTTCCAGGGGGTATGTGAAGCATAAAAGGTTGAGAACCACTGATATATAAGTTTTATTTTATTCCCATTGTTATAGAATAACTATAGTTTTATCTATCTATGCAAGGGGTACTCCAGTTACATACACATTTCCAGGGGGTACGTGAAGCATAAAAGGTTGAGAACCACTGATATATATGTTTTATTTTATTCCCATTGTTATACTATAACTATAGTTCTATCTATCTATACAAGGGGTACGCCACTTACATACACATTTCCAGGGGATATGTGAAGCATAAAAGGTTGAGAACCACTGATAGATATGTTTTATTTTATTCCCATTGTTATACTATAACTATAGTTTTATCTATCTATTAGAAGGGGTACGCCAGTTACATACACATTTCCAGGGTGAAGCATAAAAGGTTGAGAATCATTGATATATAAGTTTATTTTATTCCCATTATTATACAATAACTATAGTTTTATCTATCTATGCAAGGGGTACGCCAGTTACATACACATTTCCAGGGGGTACGTAAAGCATAAAAGGTTGAGAACCACTAATATACTTTTTTTATTTTATTCCCATTGTTATAGAATAACTATAGATTTATCTATCTATACAAGGGGTACGCCAGTTACATAGACATTTCCAGGGGATACGTGAAGCATATAAGGTTGAGAATCACTGATATATATGTTTTATTTTATTCCTATTGTTATACTATAACTATAGTTTTATCTATCTATACAAGGGGTACGCCAGTTACATACACATTTCCAGGGTGAAGCATATAAGGTTGAGAATCACTGATATATATGTTTTATTCCCATTGTTATACTATAACTATAGTTTTACCTATCTATACAAGGGGTACGCCAGTTACATACACATTTCCAGGGTGAAGCATATAAGGTTGAGAATCACTGATATATATGTTTTATTTTATCCTCATTGTTATACTATAACTATAGTTTTATCTATCTATACAAGAGGTACGCCAGTTACATACACATTTCCAGGGGGTACGTGAAGCATAAAAGGTTGAGAACCACTAATATATATGTTTTATTTTATTCCCATTGTTATACTATAACTATAGTTTTATCTATCTATACAAGGGGTACGCCAGTTACATACACATTTCCAGGGGGTATGTGAAGCATAAAAGGTTGAGAATCACTGATATATAAGTTTTATTTTATTCCCATTGTTATAGAATAACTATAGTTTTATCTATCTATGCAAGGGGTACGCAAGTTACATAGACATTTCCGGGGGGTACGTGAAGCATAAAAGGTTGAGAACCACTATATATGTTTTATTCCCATTGTTATAGTATAACTATAGTTTTATCTATCTATACAAGGGGTACGCCAGTTACATACACATTTCCAGTGGGTACGTGAAGCATAAAAGGTTGAGAACCACTATATATGTTTTCTTCCCATTGTTATACTATAACTATAGTTTTATCTATCTATACAAGAGGTACGCCAGTTACATACACATTTCCAGGGGGTACGTGAAGCATATAAGGTTGAGAATCACTGATATATATGTTTTATTTTATTCCCATTGTTATACTATAACTATAGTTTTATCTATCTATACAAGGGGTACGCCAGTTACATACACATTTCCAGGGTGAAGCATATAAGGTTGAGAATCACTGATATATATGTTTTATTTTATTCCCATTGTTATACTATAACTATAGTTTTATCTATCTATACAAGGGGTACGCCAGTTACATACACATTTCCAGGGTGAAGCATATAAGGTTGAGAATCACTGATATATATGTTTTATTTTATTCTCATTGTTATACTATAACTATAGTTTTATCTATCTATACAAGAGGTACGCCAGTTACATACACATTTCCAGGGGGTACGTGAAGCATAAAAGGTTGAGTACCACTAATATATATGTTTTATTTTATTCCCATTGTTATACTATAACTATAGTTTTATCTATCTATACAAGGGGTACGCCAGTTACATACACATTTCCAGGATGAAGCATATAAGGTTGAGAATCACTGATATATATGTTTTATTTTATTCCCATTGTTATACTATAACTTTAGTTTTATTTAACTATACAAGGGGTACTCCAGTTACATACACATTTCCAGGGGGTATGTGAAGCATAAAAGGTTGAGAATCACTGATATATAAGTTTTATTTTAT
The DNA here is from genome assembly GCA_038380435.1 of Ryuthela nishihirai. Lineage (NCBI taxonomy): Eukaryota > Metazoa > Arthropoda > Arachnida > Araneae > Heptathelidae > Ryuthela > Ryuthela nishihirai. The sequence continues at coordinate 57,183,192 of JAWZYU010000012.1, forward strand.
TCCCATTGTTATAGAATAACTATAGTTTTATCTATCTATGCAAGGGGTACGCCAGTTGCATACACATTTCTAGGGGGTTCGTGAAGCATAAAAGGTTGAGAACCACTGATATATGTTTTATTTTATTCCCATTGTTATACTATAACTATAATTTTATCTATCTATAGAAGGGGTACGCAAGTTACATAGACATTTCCAGGGGGTACGTGAAGCATAAAAGGTTGAGAACCACTAATATACATGTTTTATTTTATTCCCATTGTTATACAATAACTATAGTTTTATCTATCTATACAAGGGTACGCCAGTTACATACACATTTCCAGGGGGTACGTGAAGCATATAAGGTTGAGAATCACTGATATATATGTTTTATTTTATTCCCATTGTTATACTATAACTTTATTTTTATTTAACTCTACAAGGGGTACGCCAGTTACATACACATTTCCAGGGGGGTATGTGAAGCATAAAGGTTGAGAACCACTGATATATATGTTTTATTTTATTCCCATTGTTATACTATAACTATAGTTTTATCTATCTATAGAAGGGGTACGCCAGTTACATACACATTTCCAGGGGGTACGTGAAGCATAAAAGGTTGAGAACCACTGATATATATGTTTTATTTTATTCCCATTGTTATACTATAACTATAGTTTTATCTATCTATACAAGGGGTACGCCAGTTACATACACATTTCCAGGGGGTACGTGAAGCATATAAGGTTGAGAATCACTGATATATATGTTTTATTTTATTCCCATTGTTATACTATAACTTTATTTTTATTTAACTATACAAGGGGTACGCCAGTTACATACCCATTTCCAGGGGGTACGTGAAGCATAAAAGGTTGAGAACCACTGATATATATGTTTTATTTTATTCCCATTGTTATACTATAACTATAGTTTTATCTATCTATACAAGGGGTACGCCAGTTACATACACATTTCCAGGGGGTACGTGAAGCATATAAGGTTGAGAATCACTGATATATATGTTTTATTTTATTCCCATTGTTATACTATAACTTTATTTTTATTTAACTATACAAGGGGTACGCCAGTTACATACACATTTCCAGGGGGGTATGTGAAGCATAAAAGGTTGAAAACCACTGATATATATGTTTTATTTTATTCCCATTGTTATACTATAACTATAGTTTTATCTATCTATAGAAGGGGTACGCCAGTTACATACACATTTCCAGGGTGAAGCATAAAAAGTTGAGAATCACTGATATATAAGTTTTATTTTATTCCCATTGTTATACAATAACTATAGTTTTATCTATCTATGCAAAGGGTACGCCAGTTACATACACATTTCCAGGGGGTACGTGAAGCATATGAGGTTGAGAATCACTGATATATATGTTTTATTTTATTCCCATTGTTATACTATAACTTTATTTTTATTTAACTATACAAGGGGTACGCCAGTTACATACCCATTTCCAGGGGGTACGTGAAGCATAAAAGGTTGAGAACCACTGATATATATGTTTTATTTTATTCCCATTGTTATACTATAACTATAGTTTTATCTATCTATACAAGGGGTACGCCAGTTACATACACATTTCCAGGGGGTACGTGAAGCATATAAGGTTGAGAATCACTGATATATATGTTTTATTTTATTCCCATTGTTATACTATAACTTTATTTTTATTTAACTATACAAGGGATACGCCAGTTACATACACATTTCCAGGGGGGTATGTGAAGCATAAAAGGTTGAGAACCACTGATATATATGTTTTATTTTATTCCCATTGTTATACTATAACTATAGTTTTATCTATCTATAGAAGGGGTACGCCAGTTACATACACATTTCCAGGGTGAAGCATAAAAAGTTGAGAATCACTGATATATAAGTTTTATTTTATTCCCATTGTTATACAATAACTATAGTTTTATCTATCTATGCAAAGGGTACGCCAGTTACATACACATTTCCAGGGGGTACGTAAAGCATAAAAGGTTGAGCACCACTGCCATATATCATAAACATACTTCCGATCCATATTTCATATTTTCTGCCTTTTTTTCCAATTTCATAAAACACATCACTCTTCAAAATGATGAATTTTGGAGATTCAACATTTATATACAACTGATTTATATATTTCATTTATCTTTAGTCCAAATACTATAAGAGAAAATTCAAAACTGAGATAAATTTAACTTAGATCTATTTTTATCTTTAGTTCCATTTCCATAAAAGCATTCCTCTCAGCACATAAATTTTGTAAATTGAAAATTTAGATAAAACTGATTAATTTATTTCATCAATCTTTAGTCTAATTCATATAAGAACAAATTCAAGATTGAGATAAAATTGATTTAGATTTTCATTTGTCTTTAGCTCCATTCCCATAAAAACACCTTTATTCAGCCTATCGAATTTTGATATTCAATACTTAGATAGAACAGAGTTTTTCCTCTCATCTCTCTTTAGTCTAATTCCCATAACATCAAATTCAAGTTTGCGATAATATTGATTTAGTTCTTCTTTTAATTTTAGTTAAATTTCGATAAAAACGTCGCTTTTCAGAATAGCCAATATCGGAAATTCAATATTTAGAGAGAACTGATTCATTTTCTTCATCTATCTTTAGTCTAATTCGGATAAGAACAAATTCCCGATTGAGATAAAATTAATTAAAATTTTCATTCATCTTTAGTTGCATTGCAATAAAAACATCCCTCTTTAGAACATCCAATTTTGGAAAGTGAATATTTAAATAGAACTGATTCTTTCCATTCATCTATCTGTAATCAAATTCGAATAAAAGAAAAATTCAACTTGAGATAAAATTGATTTAGATATTTCATTCATCTATCTTTAGTCTAATTCGGAGAAGAACAAATTCAGGATTGAGATAAAACTGATTCAGGACTTTTATCTCTCTTTTGTTCCATTCCCATGAAAACATCTCTCTTTGGCATATTGAATTTGAAAATTTAATATTTAGATAGAAAAAAAAGTGTTTTATTCATGTATTTGTTAGTCTGATTCCCATAAAAACAATTTCAAGATTGAGATAAAATTAATTTTGATCTTTCATTCATGTTTAGTTCCATTCCAATAAAAAAATACATCACTTCAACTTGAAGAGTTGTGGAAATTGTTGCTTTAGATAGAAGTGATTTAGATATATCATGCATCTTTAGTGCCACTGCTATAACACATCACTCCCCAAAGTATTGAATTCTAGAAATTCAAGGTTTAGATAGATTTTATTTGTTTCATCAACTTATCGTTAGATCAATTCCCGTAAAAATAAATTGAAGATTGAGATAAAATTGATTTAAATCTTTTATGTATCTTTAGTTCTATTCCCATAAAAGGCGTAATAACTCTTACACATATGGAGTTGGGGAAATTCAAGTTTTTGGATAGAACTGATGTATATTTTTCATCTTTGGTCAAATTGGTCGAATAACAATATTCTTCACCGTATCGAATTACGAGAATGCAAGATGAGGATCGAACTGATTTCTCTCTTTCGTGTATCTCTACTTTAATTTCTATAAGAACATATTCAAATATGCTACTATAATTTCAATAATAAACATATTCAAAAAATGCTACTTTAATTTCTATAATAAACATATTAAAAAAATACTCAAAAATGAATGAGATACAATTTATTTAGATTTTCATTTATCTTTAATTCTATTCTAAAAAAAATATCACTCTTAAACATATCGAATTTTGGAAATTTAATATTTAGATAGAAATATTTTATTTCTTTCATCTGTCTTTAGTCTAATTCGGAAAAGAACAAATTACAGTTTGAGATAAAATTGATTTAGATCTCCATTTATTTTCAGTTCCATTCCCATAAAAACAACTCTCTTTAGAGTATCCAAATTTGGAAATTCAAGAAATTCAATAAAGACCATCTCAAAAGGAATTCAAAAATAAATTTTATTCATTTTAATATAAGAAGCATGCGGCAAAATTTCTCAAAACTTATGGTGATACTACATGGTGTTCCGCAAAATTTGAGTTAAGTTCTTTTGACAGAAACATGGATAAATAAATAACTGAAATATATAGGATTAAAGACTTTGACATGTATCGGTAAATCATTAGACACCGCAGCCTTCGGTGTCTAATGATGATCCATATGTCTGCCACGGTGCGTCATCTGCGCCACATATTCTCACCGAAGAAGAAATGAACGATCTTGTTCGTGATCTGGAGCTGTCCAATGCCAAAGCAGAGTTACTTGGATCAAGACTTAAACAATGGAATCTTCTCAAGACAATGTACGAGTGACTTCGTTTCGAACTCGTCATGAGCAGTTTGTGCCTTACTTCAGAAAGGAAGATGACCTTGTGTTCTGCTCCGATGTAGATTGCCTGATGAATGCCCTCGGAATCAAGCATGACCCTCAAGAATGGCGACTATAGACTCCTCGAAATTGATTCTCAAAGAGGTGTTGCTGCATAATGGAAATCGACTTCCATCCATTCCGGTCGGACACGCTGTCTACATGAAAGAAACCTACGACAACCTAAAACAGCTGTTGAACTGTCTTCAATACAGCAAGTATGTCTGGCATCTCTGTAGTGGCTCTGCTGATGGGTCTGCATCCGGGATATACGAAGTACTGTTGTTTTTTATGTGAATGGGACTGCCGAGCAAAGACTTTGCACTACGTGAAGAGAAACTGGCCTCAGAGGAAATCTCTGAAGGTCGGAGACAGGACCGCTTTATCCATTAAGCCGACTAGCCACAGTGCCTAAGGCCTACGAACCTTTTAAGGCCTGCAATATTTCACTTGAAAAAATATATAAACAAAAAAAAATCCCAAAATAAGAAAAAACATCAAGTTTTAATTTAAATTATTTATTTAGATATTTGAATGATACAAACAATAATTTAAGTCGTAGCGTTTCTCAGAATATTTGAAATTATTTCCAAGGGTATGTTATTATGCTTACATCCTTATGCGTAGTTGCACTGCACGTATCGCGAACCAGTGGCGAACCCAGGATTTTGTGTCAGCAGAGGTTCAGAGGCGTTCACGGTGCATAAAAATTTGCGAGTATTTTCAAACTTCAGAAATTGTTTTTTGTGAGTGCAAACGATGAAATTAGCATAAAAATGAGTAAAAATATCCGACACACAGCCTCTAGAAATAAAAGTGCCTAGGGCCTACGAAAGTCTTAAAACGGCCCTGGTCGGAGAGAAGAATGTGAAACACCCAGTAGTGGCAGAAACGCACAAAATCCTGCTACCGTCCCTACACATCAAACTCGATGTGATCAAAAACTTCGTAAAAGCCACGGACCGGACTGAATCAGCGTTCAGGTACTTGGCTGAGAAATTCACTCGACTCAGCGAAGCGAAAATTAAAGAGGGAATTTTTGTAGTTCCTTAGATCCGCGAACTGTTCAGAGACCAGATGTTCGACAACCTGCTTCAGGACGACGAGAAAAAGACTTGGGACGCTTTTCGTTTAGTGTCAACTAAATTCCTCGGGAATATCAGGGCAGATAACTACAAGAAACTGGTTAAGGACATGTTGTCTATGTATCACAAACTTGGCTACAATATGTCCTTTAAGATCCACTTTCTCCATTCCCACTTAGATTTCTTCCCCGACAACTATGGCATGGTTAGTGATAAGCACGGTGAACGTTTTCACCAGGACATTGCAATGATGGAGAAACGATACCAGGGAAACTGGTCCACTTCAATGTTGGCTGACTGCTGTTGGACGATCGCCAGAGATGATCCTGAGCAGCTGTAGAAGCGACGGACAAAGCAACATCGGAAGTAGAAGTGGAGTTTTACCGATACATGTCATATGTACATATTACTCTATTATATAAGAAACTATTGCGGATTTCTCACAAATCGTAGCCAATTTCGCATTTTTATTGTCATATTCGTGTTCAGCACCTTGAAATATTTAAGAAATGGTTACTTTTATCTCAGAGGCATGAATTTATGAGAATTTGTTGTCCAGTGATATTTAAGAAAAATATTGCATATTTTGTGAATATTTCATTTCTATAATTTGTGTGTGTACTTTGAATATTGGAATAAATCCATTGGTATTTAGATAAAAGTGATTTATTTATTTCATCCATCTTTAATTAATTCGGATAAGAACAAAATCCATATTGAGAAAAAAATTGATTTAGATCTTCATTTATTTTTAGTTCCATTCCCACAAAAACTTCTCTCTTCAGAATATCCAAATTTGGAAATTCAATATTTAGAAAAAAGTGATTTATTTCTTTCATGTATTTTTAGTCAAACTCTAATAGGAACAAATTCAAGTTTGAGATAAAATTGATCTATACCTTTTATTTATCTTTAGTTCCATTTCCATAAAAAGCATGTATTAATCATATCGGTTGTGGAAATTCAAGCTTTTAATTAAAACTGATTTAAATATTTCTCTACCGTCAGTCATATTCGCCGAAAAATATTACTCTTCAACCTATCTAATCGGGAAAAATCCAAGGTTTAGCTAGATTTCATTTATTTCATTTACTCAACTTTAATTTAATTGCACATAAATTAAAGATACCAATGTTGTCTTAATGTGTGAACAAATTTTTAATCTAACGAGAATCATAAAAAGTGAATACTTTCATTATCTCGAGAATAACCTTACCAGTTCCTAAACAAACTAAATAACTATAAACTAAATGACTTCCTTCTTAAGTTTTAATCCTCAAGTACTCCAAAACTGCGGCTAAGTGTACCGGTTTCTCAGAACCAATCTTTTCAGGCGTTGATCACCACGCACAAGACGACAAATTCTTCTTTTCCTTTACCAGCTTACCAACACGATCCACACCAATAAACTAATCAACCTTCCGCGCACTCACTATACAAAAATACTTATTCCCTTTATACACCCGTCGTGTGCATACTGAAACTAATTATACCTCCTTTCGGATATCCACAACTCCAACATAACAATTCTATCTTTTCTGTTTTTCAGATCGGTTCTGTATTCCAATTCGTTGGTTAAATAATTCTCACGCAGAAGTATTTGGGTTGGGTTGTTTTACCTCTGAGCGGCACTTTTTTGCACACCATGGGCTAAATGGCCAGGTCACATGGACCCCGAAGGCTCAGAGAAGGTTGGGGGAGGGGACCCAATGGAACAGCTGTTGGGAGACAGATGGTAGCCTCCCGTCAAGGCCATCCAGCGTGTTCTTTAACGTGCACAGGGTATGGCTCTCCCGCACACGGGGCCACGGCTTAACGTCCCATCCGACGGACGGCGGTCTTTCCAAGCCCATCGGTGTCCCCTACTGACCGTGGGCAGGCGGTGAGTTTTGCGGAGATAAATCTCAACGCTGACGCAGCTGGGACTCGAACCTGGGAACTACAGATTACGAGCCTGGCGCGGAACCGACTGAGTCACCCCCGCCCCGCGCAGAAGCATACGCGAGCGTTCATGACACGTTTATCATAAATTCACTGTAGCACGTTCATCTGTCGTAACAATATTAAATTGAATTCATATGTTAGTAGCTATGGATCTAAAGTGATTTATTTCTGTTTATTGCATAAATAAAGATTTAACTTTTGATGATCTGAAAAACCAGAATAAATTTCTCAAAGTGTTTAAAAGAGAAACGAAAAAAAAATAGAAAAACACATTTTGTCATAATATTTTACTTTATTAGACAATATTTTACAGCGCGATTTTATTCATGATGTCATGACTAGACGTACAGTCGATTTCTACACATGATACAAAGGAAATCACAACAGCGGATTTCTCGGACTAGAAGTAAAAGATTTGAAAATGTAGAAGAAAAAAAAATAAACACTATAAAGATTAAAAAAATAAAAATTTGTACTACTCAACAAAATGAATAATTCTGAGACAAAAAAGTTGTATAAAACATAACTGCATTATAAACATACACAAGTTTTGCGCATTCCATTGCATCTGCCAAGCACACTTTACCCTAAAGGTGGGATTCAAATATAAAGGTCCTTCCGCATCTTCAAATTGGTTGTCAAAAAGAGACCGTGCAGAAGTGAGAATATTCATAAAACAAATAACGTTTTCATGTATATTACATGTAAGAATTAAACAATATTCGCTACACAATACGATAGAAACAAGATATCAAATAATTACACGGCTTATAGAATTCTAAAAGAATGGCTTATAGGCCATTCTTTTAGAGTTAAGATGTGTTTAGTACAGTCGCTCAAAAAAACATCCGAACAAATTTTGGTTGATTACAAAATTCAGAAAAAATATCTGGCAACGATTGTGTTAGAAATGAGTGATCTGGCAACCTTCGTGTCACGCGATTACAGAATTCAGGAAAAATATCTGGAGCGTGTACAGCAACTGCACACGCTCAATATTTCCGTGAGTGAGCCCACACGATCCAGGTCTTTGTGAGCTCACACGATCCAATTAGTGATCTGGCAACCTTCGTGTCACGTGACACGAAGGTTGCCAGATCACTAATTTCTAAAAAAAAAACGTTGCCAGACATTTTTCTGAATTCTGTAATCAACCATAGTGTTCGGATATTTTTTTGAGCGACTGTACATATAGAAATATTCTTAGCTTACTTTAGCAAGGATTAGTCTGAATTCAGTTAAAACACCCTCCCTATTTTGTATTTTTAGAACAAATTCAAAAAAAAAAAATTATCATTGAGAGGTTAAAAACATTAAATAAACTTTTTTTTATTAAAAACTATAGAATGTACAGCAACAATAAAAATTTCACTATTCAATATTTAAATATATATAAATAATAAAATGTGCATTTTCATATATTTATGTAGAATACTTAGCACTGAGGCTTTCTTTGACATTTCGCTCTGTGATATTAAAATGAAACAACTAAAATTCTAATATAAATAAATAATATATTAAAAGAAATCAGTGGGTATACTCCTACAACTCTTTTAAAACATCAGATATATAAAATATTACTACAATCTGCAAAGAATGAATGATTTATTTTTATCATTAATGCAGAAAAAATACTTTTAAAAGATTACCCAATTTTAGCGCAACACTTTTGAGATAATATATGCACAGTTTTCTATACTCTAATTCTATAATTAGAGATTTACTTAATAAAACGTCCATAGCGTAAATAACCCTTAATCGCGTTCACAACTTTCAATAAAGATTGACGTCATATTGCCTTTTTTTAAAAATAATAATCAAGTGAATGTAAAATTTTTTCGATTAAAATTTGAATTATTTGATTATTTTGTTCCGGCATTTTAATCTCCAAGGGGAGAACGTTGTAGTCTTCCGCGAGAAGCAAAACAGACCGCGGAGTGATATAACTTCAGAAACATAACTAAATTCAAAAACAAAATGATAAAATAATGGACTCAGTACAGTCGCTCAAATAAATATCCGAACACTATGGTTGATGACAGAATTCAGAAAAAATATCTGGCAACGATTTTTTTTAGAAATTAGTGATCTGGCAATCTTCGTGTTATGTGACACGAAGGTTGCCAGATCACTAATTTCTAAAAAAATCGTTACCAGATATTTTTTTCTGAATTCTGTCATCAACCATAGTGTTCGGATATTTATTTGAGCGGCTGTACATGTGGTAACATTTTCATTGCTGGTATAATATTTTGTCTGTTTTCCACGAATTAAAAATGACGTTTAAATTTCTGCTTATATGTTTTTTAAAATCGCTTTTACCACTTAAAAAAAAGCATACTGCTGGCAATGATATCGTAGTTATCCACTCATAATATCTGAAAAACATTACAAGATCATTAACAAAATGCAATTTCTAAAATGAATTCATGTGAAGCCAACATATAATTATTTTACGAATAACATAATTCAGTTTGTGTTTCAAAATATTACTAATCATTGGTATCATTATTACTAATCAATGATGGTAATCAAGGTCCATTGGTATCAATATTACTGATTAATGACGCATTAATTATGCAGGTTCTTATATAGTCTCTTAGGCCCGTGGCCGAGTGGTTAGCGCTCTTGGCTACTGATCTACGGGACCTGGGTTCGAGCCCCGGGTTAAGGCATGGATGTTCGCGTTGTTTTTCTGCTGAGGTCCTGCCATCCTCTCAGACCTTCTACTCTGGCATATAAACTGACAGGCTCCTGTCAGACCTCTGTGGCAAGCAGCTGCTTGAGAGGGTATTTAAAAAAATTTTAAAAGTCACTCAAAGAAATTAAAAATTTTTCCCTTCGCTTGAAAAGATACAAGGGTGTACAGTCACCCCACAATAAATCAAAGTTGCTCTAGTTTTACGCATTTTAAGTTGCCAGATTATTGTACTAAGAAATTACTTGATTATAGACATTAATGTACCATGCTTATATTCAGGTCTTTCTATTTTTGGGGAGAAGTGGGTATATACTATATTTTCACCAATTTTTTTATCCGTATAAAAATATAATTTAAGTATTTCCAATTATTTGAGAGTTTGTTAGTTACGCATTTTTAATACACAACTGGTAATGTTTCTCTTTACCCCATTTTCGACTGGACGACAATTCCACAGTGTTGACACCAAAAGCAAAGAGCGAAATCGAGATACTGAACCTCAAAGAACGAAATCGAGACACTGAACCTCAAAGAACGTAATCGAGACACTGAACCTCAAAGAACGTAATCGAGATACTGAACCTCAAAGAACAGAATCGAGATACTGAACCTCAAAGAACGGAATCGAGATACTGAACCTCAAAGAACGGAATCGAGATACTGAACCTCAAAGAACGGAATCGAGATACTGAACCTCAAAGAACGGAATCGAGATACTGAACCACATATCTCTCGGATTTTAAGTCTGCTGTAAAACTTGTCTGAAGGTGATTTTGAAACTTTTATAAAATTAATTTGTAGTTTTGATCTAACTTTCCAGTAAACAAAATTATATTAAAATAATTTTTAAATATTTTGAGCAATCCTACAATGAATGTAGATATTATGTATCTTAACCAGGATTAAGCCAAAGCCTGTTAGCTAGCTGACAACTGATAGAAAACGACAGTGTACAAAATATTCTTTCTAGGTAAGTTTCCACATGATTAAGGGTTATTAACACTATGGACTCTTTATCACAAATTATAAAAGAAACCAGAGACAAAAAAAAGTATTCAAATAATTAATATCTAAACCTTTGACGTCAACAACCAGCAATTGCATTCTTCAAAACAACTTCAACACAGCACCATTTTGTAAAGTATAAACTGTCCTAATGTATCCGATAAGAATATATATATATATCGATATATATATTACATTATGAAATTATTTTTCAGGTTTTAAACCATTTCGTTTCAGACATCTTCGGGAAACAGCTAGACTAGAGCGATCACGTACCGTTTCATCAAAAACATAACTTAAACAACTTTCATTACAGCCAACTATCTTTCGTCATATCTACAGAGTTTATGAAGTGTCGGATACATTTTGGATAATCTTAAAGTTACAGTTTGACCAGATACACAAAAATATTTGTGCTTTACTAAATTTGTGACAATGTAACTTCACTACTGAATTTTCGAACAACTCCCGAGTTTTTTTTTTGTCAATAACTTTTGCTATGTCCACAAACTGCTTTAAAAGCTCATTTCCAATGCATTTTAAATGCAAAAATAATAACACAGGAGAAATCATTTCTGCACCTCAAAAACAGTTGTTTGATCTCTGAGTGACGTTTTTTACTCACACTTGGTTAAATGGCCAGATAAAAAGGACCTCAAGGGCTTAGACGAAGATAGTGGGAAGAGACCCACTGGACAGCTCTTGGGAGTCAGATGGTAGTCTCCCGTCAAAACCATCCAGAGTGGTCTTTAACGTGTACAGACAGAGTATGGCTCTCACTGGTACACGGGACCACGGCTTACCGTCCCATCTGACTGATGGCAGCCACTAATATGTTCCCCCCAAACCACTTGACCACTGGTATGGATCCCCCTAAATCACTCAACCACTGGTATGGGTCCCTCGAAACCACTCGACCATTTGTATGGATCCTCCCAAGCCACTCGATCATTGGTATGAATTCCCCTAAGCCACTCGATCACTGGTATGGATTTCCCTAAAACCACTCAACAGCTGATATGGATCCCCTAAGCCACTCAACCACTGGTATGGATCCCCCAAATCACTTGACCATTGGTATGAATCCCCCTAAACTACTCAACTATTGGTATGGATCCTTCCAAATCACTAGACCACTGGTATGGATCCCCCTAAAGCACTCGACCCTAGTATGGATTCCCCAAAACCACTCGACCACTGGTGTGGATCCCCTCAGGCCACTCGACCACTGGTATGGATCCCCCTAAAACCACTCGACCACTGGTATGAATCCCCCAAACCAACCGACCATTGGTATGGATCCCCTCAAGTCACTCGACCATTGGCATGGATCCCTCCCAAGCCACTCGATCACTGGTATGGATCACCAAGCCACTCGACCACTGGTATGATCTTCCTAAACTACTCAACAACTAATATGAATCCCCCTAAACCACTCAACCACTGGTATGAATCCCCCTAAACCCCTCAAACATTGGTATGAATCCCTCCAAACCACGCGACCATTGGTATGGATTCCCCTAAGCCATTTGAGCATTGGTATGGTGCCCCTAAACCATTTAACCACTGATATGGATCCCTCTGTACTACTCGACCACTGGCATGGATCCCCACAACCACTGATATCGATCCCCTTAAACCACTCATCCACCAGTTTGGATCCTACCCCCGGAAACCACTCTACCATTGGTATGAATTTCCCCTAACCACTATCTCGTCATTAAAAAATATTTTTAAGGGAAAATGTTTTAGTCTCTGCTGAAAGAAATGCTGAGCGCAACCCTTGTAGCAATCTTGTTTTCCTGATCTTAAAATGCAGGATCTTGATTACTAAATTCGCGGAAATAGAGTTAGAGCTACAAGTGAACTTAGGAGTCATGTGAAAATACAGTAGATCAGCTTTACACATAAAATTCATTCAACCATCATAATGACGGAAAAACTCGATCAAGTGACTTCGCACTCGGTGCTTCAACGATGCAATGGAAATTCCTCGAAAACTCCAAAACAAAAACTAAAAATCACAATGTAAAAACTCGAACAGGCAGGTAACACAACCATGTTCCGGAATGCAGATCTCTTAGAGGATGAAGGAATCCATTTTACTGAACGAGAAACCCAGGCCGGCGAGTCCACTCTGCCGTCATGCATAGTGAGGGTAAGAACCGATGTGCGATGTGACGTGAGACGGGTGGTGTGGCATGGTGTGGGTTGATGCTGCAGCGATGTTCGAGTACAGGTTGGCACTGGGATTTGTCCAATAGGAGGTAGGGGCGGGGAAGATGCTCCCCGTAGTCGAAGGGATGCCGGTGTGAGCCCCGACCGCAAAATTCAGTTTCGGGCTGTGATGGTAGCCCGACATAAAGAGGTCCGACTGATATTTGTAGGCCGTGGGGTCAGCGGCCGTCGGTTGAGTGGCCTGGGCCAGTCCCTGGAAGTCGAACTTGTACGCGTACCTCTTTCCGTGCACTTTTGTCATGATGTTCTTGTCGTAATAGTAGCGCAGTGCTCGACTCAGCTTGTCATAGTTCATGTTCGGCTTGCTCTTTCTCTCTCCCCACCGCCTCGCCACCTCGTCCGGGTCGGTGAGTTTGAATTCGCCGTTGGTGCCTTCCCACGTGATGCAGTTGGCGTTGCTGCTGTCCGATAAAAGCTCCAGGAGAAACTGCCACAACTGAATCTGGCCACTTCCTGTGTAGGAAAAAAAGAAGTCTTTGTCACATATTGTTAGGCTTGTAAAGTAGATATTTGAATTGTGAAGGAAAAATTATTAGATGTAATATAAAAATATACATAGCATGGGCATTATGTGAGAGTTAGATTGTTGTCGAGATTTTGAAAATGCTGATCAAATCAGTCTAACGGTTTATTAATGACTAATAATAATCGAAAATAAATACACTCTGAAAAATTTAAAAAATTTTTGTTCGTAAATTTATGCTTTACTAAATTTAGGCAAAAATTACCTTAATTCTATACCATCTGTCTCCCAACAGCTGTTCCAGTGGGATCCCTCCCCCAACCTTCTCTGAGCCTACGGCGTCCATGTGACCTGACCATTTAGCCCATTGTGTGCAAAAAAGTGCCGCTCAGAGGTAAAACAACCCAACCTTAATTCTAATCCTATTTTTGTTCTTTCAAATGCAGTTATCTTCGTTGAATTTTCATATTAGATTTCTTTTAACATTTCAAGTAGTTTTTTTCACTCATATCAGTCATCAATAATGCAATAATATTTGCTCATGTTTCTGCATATCTTATCAAATACAAGACTTTAGCCACCATTCGCGTTACCATCAATATAAGTAAATTTCAACTACGTAACTCTAAAAATATTAACCATGTATTGAACTGCACATTTCTAATATTTTTGTGACATTAATCGGTTTAATTATTTTTCTAGCCCTCTTACTTCATTCATTGCTTAAAGCAACCCGAAAAAAATTCCTAAATCTCTTTCTTCCAGAAAGCATATGATCTTTAACTCCCAGAGAGCATGACTCTTTAATGAATAGAAAAATACGACTCTCGTGCACAGAGTGCCATGGATTAAGGATTCATCGCTGTCTTCTTCCTCACAGAGGGAGCGGCGGTTCCCAAGTTCGTTAAATAAAAATAAAATAAATACCCCCTCAAGCAGCTGCTTGCCACAGAGGTCTGACAGGAGCCTGTCAGTTTATATGCCATAGTAGATGGTCTGAGAGGATTGCAGGACCTCAGCAGAAATACAACATAAACATCCATGCCTTTACCCGGGGCTCGAACCCAGGTCCCTTAGATCAGCAGCCAAGCGCGCTAACCACTCGGCTACTCCGCAAAAACCCCACTCTGCCCACGGTGAGAAAGGGACCACGATGGGCTTGAAAAGGCCATCGTCTGTCGGTTGGTAGGTTAAGCCATGGCCCTTGTGCAGGAGAGCCATACCCTGTACACGTTAAAGAACATGCTGGACGGCTTTGACGGGAGGATGCCATCTGTCTCCTAACAGCTTTCCAGTTGATCACCTCATCCTAACTTTCTCTGAGACCTTGGAGTCCTTGTGACCTGGCCATTTAGCTCACTGTGTGAACAAAAGCGCCATTTAGAGGTAAAGCTACCCAAGCGTCAGACTACGACCCTGCCATGCTAGTGACCGAGTCATCTTCATCTTCAGGATTAAGAGAGGATCAAAATGCCCTCTCTGACACTTTTGTACAATCAATTACAAAATAAACACCTCTGTTTATTTTGTAATTGTCTATATGCGTTGTGAAAAGTAAACAGAAACCTCACTTTCCAGAATGTCGTCAAATAAACGTTCCCAGCGAAGAGAATATCCGCCTCTTTCGGTAGGGGAGGGGGTGGCTCAGTCGGTAGCGCGCCACGCTCGTAATCTGTAGTTCCCAGGTTCGAGTCCCAGCTGGGTCAGCGTTGAGATTTATCTCCGTAATATTCCCCGCCCTGCCCACGGTCAGTAGGGGACACCGATGGGCTTGGAAAGGCCGCCGTCCGTCGGATGGGACGTTAAGCCGTGGCCCCGTGTGTGGGAGAGCCATACTCTGTGCACGTTAAAGAACACGCTGGATGGCCTTGACGGGAGGCCACCATCTGTCTCCCAACAGCTCTTCCAGTGGGTCCCCTCCCCCAACCTTCTCTGAGCCTTCGGGGTCCACGTGACCTGGCCATTTAGCCCATGGTGTGCAAAAAAGTGCCGCTCAGAGGTAAAACAACCAACCAACCAAGCCTCTTTCGGTGGCTTGAGATAGTGCAGAGTCAGAGGACCAGAAACCGTAACCGTAGAGAAGAAACGCTTCGGCGGATATGATGCTTCAATCTGGAAACACCCTTTGCTTCCTAACTGTTTCCGCTGCGCGTTTTCCCCATACCCTGCACTACCTGTTTACTTCCGACCAGACGATCGCTAATAATGGCCGCCAGAGGAAGAAAAAAAGAGAGCCAGAGACCAAAAAAAAAAGAAGAGAGAGAAGTAAGAAGAAGAGCTGATGGATACCCGAGAGTGATGCGAAGTGACCGAAAATGACCAAGACGTGACTTCAAGGGAGAGTGAGTCGTTCGAAGGAGGTGGGTGAGTAGGATGTGCAGAAAAGGAGGGAGAGTTGCGCCGTCACGGAAGTGCCCTTATCTTACGGGTACAAAGAACTGCTCACCCCCCTCTCCTGCCCCCCCTCCCTCGAAGTCCTATCTGCTGCTGGCTTATACTTAATGACTTTGGGCAACGCGAAAATTGTGCCGACCGTGCTATGATGGCGAAGGCAGGCACGCAATGACACAGAGAGGCAATTAGCGTCCATCTGATGTGGCTCTTCTTGCCCGTCTGTGCGCTCAGGAGCTCGCTGATAAGACAAAGGAGGCTGAATACAGTCTTCGAGACACAGACAGAAATTAGGGAGGAATCTTCTGATGCTGCTGCGGCGAAAGACCACTCATGCAGTAGCTCCGGCGTTGGGCCAAAGGCATTTGTCTCATTTTAACTCACTTTGAGGAATTCTCTCTCCACCCCGTTTTTTTTTTTTTTTTTATTCGTATTAACATAGAAGAATGGCAAACGGAGACATTAGGAATTTCGCCAACGATGTGACTAAGGAGACTCCACAGGAGATTCGTTTTGGATAGACAGAGAAAGGGAAAAAAACGGAAGAAAATGGAATGTAAGGCATGGCTAGTATTCCTGGAAGTTAATTTTTTTTTAATTGCATAAACTAGGGCTGACAAATCGTAGCATGCGGCTCCATAATAGTACGTTTGTTTCCGTCGGGACCCTGGTAGATTATTTTAATATTTGATAATTGTTTCTTTTGCCTCTGAGGGGCACTTTTTTGCACACAATGGGCTAAATGGCCAGGATTGGGTTGTTTTACCTCTGAGCTGCACTTTTTGCACACCATGGGCTAAATGGCCAGGTCGCAAGGACCTCAGAGATGATTGGGGGAGGGGACCCACTGGAACAGCTGTTGGGAGACATATGGTAGCCCCCTGTTAAGGCCATCCAATGTGTTCTTTAACGTGCACAGGGTATGGCTCTCCCACACACGGAGCCACGGCTTAACGTCCCATCCGACGGACGGCGGCCTTTTCAAGCCCATCGGTGACCCCTATTGACCGTGGGAAGGGCGGCGAGTTTTGCGGAGATAAGTCTCAACGCTGACCCAGCTGGGACTCGAACCTGGGAACTAGAGATTACGAGCCTGGCGCGCTACCGACTGAGCCATCCCCGCCCCTAAATGGCCAGGTCACAAGAACTCCGAGTCTAAGAGAAGATGGAGGAAGGGTACCCATTGGGCAGGAGAGAGATGGTAGCCTCCCGTCAAAACCATCCAGTGTGTTCCTTAATGTGCACATGGTGTAGCTCTCTCGCACAAGGGGCACTGCTTCACGGTACGTGAGACGGACGGCGGCTTCTCTAAGTTCGTCGATGTCTCCTATTGGCTGAGGGGAGGGCGGGCAGTTTTGAGGAGGTAACTGATCTACGGGACCTGGGTTTGAGCCCCGGGTAAGGCATAGATGTTCGTGTTGTTTTCTGCTGAGGTCCTGCCATCCTCTCAGATCTTCTACTGTGGCATATAAACTGACAGGCTCCTGTCGGACGTCTGTGGCAAGCAGCTGCTTGAGGGGGTATTTATTTTTTTATTTAATATTAGATAGAATGCATTAGAGTGAACCATTTACTTTTTATAATTCAAAGTTAAATGGTTCACTAACTTGCTATGCAGACGATGCAGCCATTTTATACTCTGCTATAGATATGAATGAACTTAAGTTAAAGTCGAACGAGATCTACAGCAAAATTCAATATCCATAAAAAAAAATTATCTAATTTAATCTGATGAAAAGTGATACCGTCGTTACTCTATCACAACGTTAATTGTGACAATGTTTTTCCTCATTGTGATTTTCCATCTACAGAAAGAGAAATTAACTTCCAGGAATAACTGGTACTGAATAACTACCAGGAATAAGTACCAGGAATACCTGGGTGTAATTATAGATCAGATTTTAAGATGAAAAATTCATGCAAATCTTTTAACTAAAAAAAAACTTAGTTTTTTGTTGTACAATCGCTCAAAAAAATTATCCGAACACTATGGTTGATTACAGAATTCAGAAAAAATATCTGGCAACGATTTGTTTAGAAATTAGTGATCTGGCAACCTTCGTGTCACGTGATTACAGGATTCAGGAAAAATATCTGGAGCGTGTACAGCAACTGTACACGCTCCAGTTACCGTTCACAGCAAACTGGAGCGTGTGCAGTTACTGCACACGCTCCAGTTTGCTGTGAACGGTAACTGCACACGCTCAATATTTCCGTAAGTGAGCCCACACGATCCAGGTCTTTGTGAGCTCACACGATCCAATTAGTGATCTGGCAACGTTCGTGTCACATGACACGAACGTTGCCAGATCACTAATTTAAAAAAAATCGTTGCCAGATATTTTTTCCGAATTCTGTAATCAACCATAGTGTTCGGATACTTTTTTGAGCGACTCTATGTGTGAGTTTTGGCGTAGCTGATGAAGCTTTTAAGATTCTGTGAAGACGGTAGGAAAATAGGCGGATATACCGAAAGAATAAATTTAAGTTATGCAATAACTTAGTCTCATGTTAAATTTGTTATGGTAGTGTAATTTGTACTCTTTATAAGCAGGATGGTAGGGATTTGGTGATTTCAATTCGAGATATTTACACAGTTAATGCATTTGATAATGAAAATAATGTTACATTAATGGTTCCCAAAGGGAGTGTTTTAGAAATTTGTGTATCTCTCTTTGTGTGTTGTTTTTATATCAACATAGTTATGCAGGTTTCATTTCGACAAAAAAAATCGCAGAATTCATAGATACAGTATCAAAATACTCGTAAATTTATATACAATGTACAGTCGCTCAAAAAAATATCCGAACACTATGGCTGATTACAGAATTCGGAAAAAATATCTGGCAACGATTTTTTTTAGAAATTAGTGATCTGGCAACCTTTACTAGATCACTAATTTCTACTACTAATTATATTTCTACTACTTATTACTAAATACTAGTTAAATTAGATAATTTTTTTTATGGATATTGAATTTTGCTGTAGATCTCGTTCGACTTTAGCTTAAGTTCATTCATATCTATAGCAGAGTATAAAATGGCTGCATCGTCTGCATAGCAAGTTAGTGAATCATTTAACTTTGAATTATAAAAAGTAAATGGTTCACTCTAATGCATTCTATCTAATATTACCTCCTCAAAACTGCCCGCCCTCCCCTCAGCCAATAGGAGACATCGACGAACTTAGAGAAGCCGCCGTCCGTCTCACGTAGCGTGAAGCAGTGCCCCTTGTGCGAGAGAGCTACACCATGTGCACATTAAGGAACACACTGGATGGTTTTGACGGGAGGCTACCATCTCTCTCCTGTCCAATGGGTACCCTTCCTCCATCTTCTCTTAGACTCGGAGTTCTTGTGACCTGAACATTTAGGGGCGGGAATGGCTCAGTCGGTAGCGCGCCAGGCTCGCAATCAACCATAGTGTTCGGATACTTTTTTGAGCGACTGTAAATATTATTTCAACTTGTTTTATACGGGAAAAAACATTCTGGATTCTATGAAGGGAGGAGTTAGAAAAGGTAAAGGGGGCGCTGAGGTGAAAGTGGGCGGGAACAGCTTGATCAGACGAAACCATCAAGCGCTTTTAAGCAGCCTCTTATGCAAAGAGAGAGATTGCGCAAGTTCGGCGGTGTTTACAGAGAGAAGAAATTAACAGAGAGAATCTACGTCTGATGACCTGAGAAAAACGGCCGACTTAGGATGAGCTGAGTGGGCAATGCCAAGAAATGTTTAAAATTCACTTGCAATGGAAAATTCCCTTGCAACACATACAATAGATGTTGCTCAAGACAGATGTGCATGGAAAATTAAATTGAACAATCTTGTTCAGTCTCTGTGGGTTGTGGGTTGTTTTACCTCTGAGCGGCACTTTTTTTGCACACCATGGGCTAAATGACCAGTCATAAGGACCTCAAAGGCTCAGAGAAGTTTGGGGGAGGGGATCCACTGGAACAGCTGTTGGGAGACAGATGGTAGCCTCCCGTCAAGGCCATCCAGCGTGTTCTTTAACGTGCACAGGGTGTCTCTCTCCCGCACACGGGCCAATGGCTTAACGTCCCATCCGACGGATGGCGGCCTTTCCAAGCCCATCGGTGTCCCTACTGACCGTGGGCAGGGCGGGGAATTTTGCGGAGATGAATCTCAATGCTGACCCAGCTGGGACTCGAACCTGGACAGTCTCTGTGGTGTAGATGCCTAAGAATTAGCTATTTAATACAGTAAACCATCGATTTAATGGACTAATTGGGAGAATGGGTGTTCGTCAAATACGAATATTCGATAAATAGTAAATGGATTTTATAAAAACCAGAATAGCAAGTTATTATATACTTATATTCACTGATTTTATACTAAAGTATATATTAAGTATTTATGTAAGAACTGAAAGTCATTAAGAATTATTACATAAGTAAGTATGGTGACAAGCCACTATAATATGGGCTACTCTTCAATTTTTAAATTGTTTTTCTAAAAATAACTCATTGATATAATGAAGCGATACAATACGTATCTGAAGTATCACAGGCTTTTTCTACAGCTTACGAGTGTATGTAAATGGCTAGCCTACAAAAAGTCACAAACACGGACAATGGAAACTCCTTGACTTTAATTTTTCAATGGCTTCAAATTTTTGCTTTACACTTATATTTATTCGTTTTCTTTTAACCCCTACCCATGAAGCCATGACATTCAAATTTGAAATTTTGATTATAAAATAACACAAACACGAACATAAAAGTTAAATTTTGCGGATGCAAGATGGTGCTTTACACACAGATAGAGATATTCGTCCCAGTAAATTACACTGACGCTAGACGATGTTGATGCACAACGTGCAGCAATAACGCGCAGCTAGACGTTAAGTATTGCGAATACCTGACGGGAAAGTACCGAATATTCGCTGGACAGAGTCGCAAATAACGGACTTGTTCAGTTGCTTCACCAGAAAACCATTTATTGGCTGAAATGATTTTGTCTCTAAATTTAATTTAATGGTAATAAGTGAAAGGTAAATTTTGTTTACATTGACTCCATTTGGGAGAATTAAGAAACAGTTCAGTTGAGTTGTTTTACCTCTGAGCGGCACTTTTTTGCACACCATGGGCTAAATGGCCAGGTCACATGGACCCCGAAGGCTCAGAGAAGGTTGGGGGAGGGGACCCACTGGAAGAGCTGTTGGGAGACAAATGGTAGCCTCCCGTCAAGGCCATCCAGCGTGTTCTTTAACGTACATAGGGTATGGCTCTCCCGCAAATGGGGCCACGGCTTAACGTCCCATCCGACGGACGGCGGCCTTTTCAAGCCCATCGGTGTCCCCTACTGACCGTGGGCAGGGCGAGGAATTTTGCGAAGTAAATCTCAACGCTGACCTCGAACCTGGGAACTACAGATTACGAGCCTGACGCGCTACCGACTGAGCCACCCCCGCCCCTTAAGAAACAGAATAGCATCACAAACATAAAATAAATTGAATGATTAGGTACAACATCATATGTAAGAAATACGCTACAGATAAATGAATCCTTTGGCAATTTTGAGATGAAGGCAATCAAAGATCTAAAACTGATAGCATTGAGATATTTACATAAGTCCATGCTTAGTAAAGGCTGTTTAGAAACCGATGTAGTAGGAGAGATGACAAAGTCGCCCGAAAGATTATCTCAACGGGAAAAGAAATGGTCTCTGGAATCTCTTCTTGCAAATATCTATTACACAGCAGATATTGTCGAGTCTTGCTATTAATTATGCGAAAGAAAGATTGTTCGGGACTAAAGTACAAAAGTCCATGGGTGATTTTATAGTACAGTCGCTCAAAAAAATATCCGATACTACGGTTGATTACAGAATTCAGAAAAAATATCTGGCAAGGATTTTTTTTTTTAGAAATTAATGATCTGGCAACCTTCGTGACACGTGACACGAAGGTTGCCAGATCACTAATTTCTGAAAAAATATCGTTGCCAGATATTTTTTCTGAATTCTGTAATCAACCCTAGTGTTCGGATACTTTTTTGAGCGACTGTACATAGTTAAGTTATATTTAAGTTGTCTTCACTCTAGCGAGAACAGTGAAAGTTCTTAGAGTCTCTGTTGATACGATTTGTTTCGAAAGCCTAATTGCTTTAGGGGCGACCCAGCTGGGTCAGCGTTGAGATTTATCTCCGCAAAATTCCCCGCCCTGCCCACGGTCAGTAGGGGACACCGATGGGCTTGGAAAGGCCATCGTCCGTCGAATGGGACGTTAAGCCGTGGCCCCGTGTGCGGGAGAGCCATAACCTCTGCACGTTAAAGAACACGCTGGATGGCCTTGACGGGAGGCTACCATCTGTCTCCCAACAGCTATTCCAGTGGATCCCCTCCCCCAACCTTCTCTGAGCCTTCGGGGTCCATGTGACCTGGCCATTTAGCCCATGGTGTGCAAAAAAGTGCCGCTCAGAGGTAAAACAACCCAACCCTAATTGCTTTTCAGTAAAAGATATCTGTTGTTTTTTTAACAGATTCAAAATCAGACACCATGTGGTCCATACCGAAGATGCGTATTCTAGAATGGGCCGAAGATGTGTGATGAATGCTTTTACAAAGGTCCTTGTGTTACACGTACTATATCATTTCAAAATATTCCAAGTGCGCTAAATCGAGGGTTTACTGTATGCATTATAATGTTTTAAACCTAAAACACAAATGGTGATGCATATATGAAATGATTCCGATCTAAAAGAAAGCGAACTTACCTGAGCTAGCTAAGCGACTGCTCGTAGGACCAAACATCTGATACGGATCTGAAAAGAAATCGAAAAAAATCAGAACAGAAACGATATGGAAGGATTTTTTTATTTTATTTTATGAAAGAAAAGTTCCTAAAGTAGGAATACTTTTACAACCACACTTACGAACAACAGTTAAGGTACAATCAAGTGTAGATATAATTTGTAACAGTTGTAGCGTTGGGTCATTTTATCTTTGAACGACACTTTGGGATAATAATGGTCTAATTGACCAGGTCATAAAGGCCCCAAGGGCTAAGAACTGGTTGGTTTAGGGAAGGGGATCCATTAGAAAGCTGTTAGATGAGAGAGAGAAAAATACAGTGTTTCCTGCAACGATCACAGGGTATGGCTCTCCTGTACACGGGGCTAGGTTTAATGTCCTATCTGACGGATGGTAGCATTTTACTCTGCATGAATGAAATTGAAACTTTGCCCACAGAACAAATAATCTATGCAAATGGGACTGAGCACGAGTGTGCTTGTGCATACCGTAATGATACAGTCGCTCAAAAAAGTATCCGAACACTATGGTTGATTACAGAATTCAGAAAAAATATCTGGCAACGATTTTTTTAGAAATCAGAGATCTGGCAACCTTCGTGTCACGTGATTACAGAATTCAGGAAAAATATCTGGAGCGTGTACAGCAACTGTACACGCTCCAGTTACCGTTCACAGCAAACTGGAGCGTGTGCAGTTACTGCACACGCTCCAGTTTGCTGTGAATGGTAACTGCACACGGTCAATATTTCCGTGAGTGAGCCCACACGATCTAGGTCTTTGTGAGCTCACACGATCCAATGTGCTGTGAACATTAACCGCAACCGCTCCAGTTTGCTGTGAATGGTAACTGCACACGCTCCATATTCATTGCAATATATATTGATACGCATTATATATATTAAAAAATATCCGAACACTACAGTTGATTACAGAATTCAGAAAAAACATCTGGCAACGATTTTTTTAGAAATTAGTGATCTGGCAACCTTCGTGTCACGTGACACGAAGGTTGCCAGATCCCTAATTTCTAAAAAAATCATTGCCAGATATTTCTTTTCTGGTGATTTGGGTCTTCAACATACCAAAGCAGTGACTAGACCATTCCAATTGGCGTTTCGAGTATATAAACTGTTTAATTTAGAAGTTTAATTAGTGTTAAATTTAGAGCATGGTTGAATGTGAGATTCACTGATGAGAGCCAACTTATAGTCTGATTCTCAATCTTCCCTCTCCCTGGTTGAGTTGTTTTACCTCTGAGTGGCACTTTTTTTTTGCACACAATGGACGAAACCAAGCACGTAAAGATAAAGTTCTCAACTAAGCCTGTCTAATTCTCAAATTTTCAGCATTATTCGCTTACTATTTAAAGAGTTATGGAAGTTTGATTATTTAGCAGCCACAATGCAAGTCCTAAGAAAATTGAAAAATAATATTGAAAGAATGTTTTAGATAAACTTTTAAGATACACACTTACTGTATTAAATGATTTGAAATAATACTTTTCATTCTAATTGTAATTAACTTCTATGGTAAATTTTTATTTGGCATTGCTGCGTGCTTGGCTACTGATGAAAGGGACCTGGGTTCGAGCCCCAGGTAAGGCATGGATTCTTGCGCTGTCTTTCTGCTCAGGTCTCGGCTTCCTCACAGATCTTCAACTATGGAGTATAAACTGACAGGCCCGTTTAGACCTCTGTGGCAAGTAGCTGCTTGAAGGGAGGTTGCTAAATATTCAAACTTCGACAGCTCTTTAAATAGAAAGTGAATAACGTTGAAAATCAAGAACTAGATAGAGTTTGTTGAGAACTTTACCTTCAGACACGACTTCTTGTAAACGCTTATTTTCGAAGCTTTGAATTTAGTTTCTCATTAACCCAGTATACAAGGGTGTGGTGATAAAGTCGACGATCCCTGAGTGTATGATTGCAGGTTTTTAAAATAAGCTCATCCCATTGCAAAACGTGCATTTATAAACACTTCGAAGCAGAATCTTCAGAAATCATAAAAAGCAATTGCATAGCAAAGTGCTTAAGTTCATAAAACAACTTCTACTGATTTCATTTTAATATCTCTTAATGATAGTTTTGAATCCTCTGAAAATATGTTGCGGATAACTTTTCTCCTCCGCCCACCTGGGAAGCATCTCCAGGCTCTCATCTAACAACCATTTGCTGCTCTCCCTTCTGCCCCAAAGTTTCCAGATCATTCCTCCTACACACACTAAATGATAATATTCAGCCGCGACTCGGGTCACCTGTCATAATTCGTTGCTGCCATTTGGCTGGCGGCGCTGCTTGCTGCTGCCACCCGCCACCAGCTCGCACGGAGCCAGGGTAGAGTGGCAAATATCTCGCTAGAAACGCTCCATGCTCTCCCCGAGGCCACGTTCTCCGTCAAGTTGCTCTCTCACGGGCCGTGGCCTCGACAGAGTCAACACAGCGCCATATGCATTTGCCCGAGAATATTAATACCCATCGGTGAAACATCAATATTGGCCATGTGCTCCATGTCAGCGCTGGATAACAAGTCGTGTTTGCCCTGACTCTGATGGACGCACTTAGTAGAATCATTCTCATCTTTTTTTTTATCTTTCTTCTCCCTTTTCCTCCTTGTTATTTTCTGTCTCGCCGTTGTCTCCTCCCTTCTCCTTTCGCCACCCAAAGTTGATCATTGTCTGCACGGAGCTAGTTGCCAACAAAATGGCGCCTAGCTGAGCGTGACCAGCGCTTTTGCTTCGGCTTTCAACATCACGTTCGTCCCTCGCCGAGGCACGCATAACTGGTGTAGGGACAAATCCTTACGTGATCTTTCGATGTCCCTACTTAAGGTTTAATCTCAGAAAGCGAAAGAACGTCGGAATGGTTTAAATGCTGGAGAAATTCGCGTTCTTTTTATTCCAATTACTTATATAGATTTAATGCAGTTTAATAGCGAAGAACATGGTTGAGCTCAGAGTAGAGACTAAGAACGTGAGGGATTGAGCGGATTTTTTCTCTCTGAATGGACAGAAGAAATGTAACGACCAGGAACATTAACATCCGGTAATGGCCTTCGAGTTAGCGAAACGGTCTTCTGGCATCAACCAGAACGAGGATCGAATAGTGTTGCCAAAAATAACGTACCAAATCGTATCCGGTGAATAAAATATATTATCCTAGCGTGTAACTGACGTCATACAGCTATTTGGTAAGAAATTAGAAACTGAGTAAGAATGGATGAGTTTTTGGGTGAAAACGTAATCGATTCGGCATTAGTAATTCAAAAATAAAATCGATATTTGGGCACCTGGAGGAGACCAAAAACGATGACACTCTGTCGGGAATTATCCAGGTTGCTTTTGTAAGGGTTAAATATTCGCACATACGGGAATTTCAGAGCTGTTTACTATATATAGTCAAAGTCATTGCTTGGAGAAAATGTTCGTTTTTAAAACATGGTGCATAAGAGTTGGGTGTTTTACTTCTCAGCGGCACTTTTTTCGCACACAGTGGGCTAAATGGTCATTGCACAAGGACCCCAAGGGCTCAGAGAATGATGTAAGAATGGACCTACTGGACAACTGTTAGGAGATATTACCGATTGCCTCTAAGTTAAGGCCATCCAGGGTCTTCTTTAACATTCACAGATTATTGTTCTCTTGTACAGGAATCCAGGAAGGAAGAATTTTAGAAGAACATCAGAGTGTCGTTCACTCATTGAAGTTTGTAACGGCATAAATGACTGAATGAAATAGAAATGGTAAACAAATTGAATCTGAGATCTTAATGTAATTAAAGAACATAATTTAAATAATGTATCACTATTGTATTTGTGCATGGTGTTGCCTCAGACTGATTTGCATTTATATTACTTTTGAAACTTGGACGAATTGTGTGGAATAAAATCTGGGCACTAAATTCGACACTTAAATTTCAGTGACTTTCCGGTTTTCTTCATTTTCAAGAGGAATTAATAATTATGCTCATCAGGCAGTTTTATTTGTCCCAGACGTACAGTCGCTCAAAAAAATATCCGAACACTATGGTTGATTAGAGAATTCAGAAAAAATATCTGGCGACGATTTTTTTAGGAATTAGTGATCTGGCAACCTTCGAGCGATTTCAAGAGAAGAGAGTCATTTTGGGAGGGCGATAGAAGTGTACAGTCGCACAAAAAAGTATCCGAACACTATTCGTGTCACGTGACACGAAGGTTGTCAGATCACTAATTTCTAAAAAAAAAATCGTTGCCAGATAGTTTTTCTGAATTCTGTAACAACCACAGTGTTCGGATTTTTTTTGAGCGACTGTACCTGTCCAATCAAAAAATTTTTCTATTTATTCCTCACCTATCCCCCCCCCCCCCCCCCCCCGCCTAAAAATGAATGTATACGAACAGAGAGACAGATAGTGAGAACAATAGCTGATTTTTTAAACGAGCTGAAGATGAATAAAATAATAAAAAATCAAAATACCGAGAGAAAAATTGAGCAGAGTATAAAAAAAGTTTTCTGTCTCGATGTTATTTGTATAATAGTCTTGTAATTTCGTTCTCAGATTCCAATTCCAACTTTTTCAGCATTGAGATTTATCTCCGGTTGCGCCATCGATCAGAAAGGGGTCACCAATGGGCATGGAAAGGTCGCCGTCCGTATGATGCGACGTAAAGCTGTGGTTCCTCGTACAAGAGAAACATAACCTGTGCACGTTAAAGAAGACGCTGGATGGCCTTAACGATAGGTTATCATATCTCCTAACAGATGCCGAGAGGGTCCCTTTCCTTCACCCTTAGTTGAGGCCCTTGGGGTCTTTGTTCAATGGACATTATACTCAGTGTGCAAAAAGTGACGTTCAGAGGAAAAGTGACACAAGAACTTCCTTAATTCTCTATTAACTCAAAGTATCAGTATCGTATTCACTGCCCTACTAATAGACATTGCAGCATAGAGTGAAGGGTTTCTGAAATGTTTCCTAAGTAATAGATGAACATTTCAGATTCACATCAGTTCTATTACTTTCAACTTCTCATTGGGAAGAATCATGATGATTTTATTCACTCGCCACACAAAGGCGTCCAAAAATTTCTTGACACATGTCTGTGGATTTGCACTTGTTCCTCCTAAGTTAACGAGCTATGACTAGTTTGAAAGCTTGTCTAAACTTGGCATTAAATAATAAAAAAAATAAATACCCCCTCAAGCAGCTGCTTGCCACAGAGGTCTGACAGGAGCCTGTCAGTTTATATGCCAGAGTAGAAGGTCTGAGAGGATGGCAGGACCTCAGCAGAAAAACAACAAGAACATCCATGCTTTACCCGGGGCTTGAACCCAGGTCCCGTATATCAGTAGCCAAGCGCGCAAACCACTCGGCCACGGGACGGCTTAAACTTGGCATTACGTGTTAAAAACAAAGCCCGTATCATCATTTCTCTCCTTGCTGGCTACGCGTAAAGTTTGGTCTGCGAAATCTGTACGTTGTTGCTATGGAGCCTACAAAAGACGGGGAAAGATTTTACATTTTCACAAAGATGCAGCTTGGGGACGACGGAAAAAAAATTCATGCCAATTTATCACAAGTATATGGGGATCATGCGTGTCCATATGGCACTGTTACGGGATATGGGGATCACGCGTGTCCATATGGCACTGTTACGGGATATGGGGATCACGCGTGTCCATATGGCACTGTTACGGGATATGGGGATCATGCGTGTCCATATGGCACTGTTACGGGATATGGGGATCATGAGTGTCCATATGGCACTGTTATGGGACATGGGGATCATGCGTGTCCATATGGCACTGTACGGGATATGGGGATCATGCGTGTCCATATGGCACTGTTACGGGATATGGGAATCATGCATGTCCATATGGCACTGTTACGGGATATGGGGATCATGCATGTCCATATGGCACTGTTACGGGATATGGGGATCATGCATGTCCATATGGAAAATTCCCCGCCCTGCCCACGGTCAGTAGGGGACACCGTTAGGCTTGGAAAGGCCGCCGTCCGTCGGATGGGACGTTAAGCCGTGGCCCCGTGTGCGGGAGAGCCATACCCTGTGCACGTTAAAGAACACGCTGGATGGCCTTGACGGGAGGCTACCATCTGTCTCCCAACAGTTGTTCCAGTGGGTCCCCTCCCCCAACCATCTCTGAGCCTTCGGGGTCCATGTGACCTGTCCATTTAGTCCATGGTGTGCAAAAAAGTGCCGCTCAGAGGTAAAACAACCCAACCCATGTCCATATGGCACTGTTACGGGATATGGGGATCATGCATGTCCATATGGCACTGTTACGGGATGGATGCACAAATTCAGAGGAGGACGGCAGAACTTCGAAGACCTCCCTCGTGCAGGAAGACCGAAGGAGGCCGTGAACGAGAGAACCATCGCTGCTGTTCTTGAACTCATTAAGAAAACCCCACACATCACCGTTCAGGTAATAAGTTTCGATGTAAGTGTATTGAATGGCAGTGCGGAAACAATCATTCATTAACATTTAAAGTTCCGAAAGATTTTGTACCAAATGGGTACCCCACAAACTGACGAAACACCTAAAAAGGACTAGAGTCGACTCGTGCAAGGAGATGTTGGCAATGTTGGAACCTAGTGGCCCCAAACGGTTAACATACATTGTCACAGGTGATGAGTTGTGTTTTTATTGTTATACAACTCCTAGAAAGATCGAGAACTATGTTTGGATTGCGGAAGATGAACCGCGTCTCCAAATCCTCCGACAAGACTTTCGCTTAAGGAAGAGGATGTTCACAATGTTTTCAATTCCCTAAGTATGCTAGCCGTGGGCACCTTACCTGAAAAAAAAAAAGACTACAAATGGTCAATACTAGACCAGCATTGTTTAGTCCAAAATGGTTAAAGAGATGAAGGAGTGTCAAGGTCTCCTTCTTTAAGACAATGTCAGCGCTTACAAAACCCAGTGGGGGGGAGGGTGTGGCTCAGTCGGTAGCGCGCCAGGCTCGTAATCTGTAGTTCCGAGGTTCGAGTCCCAGCTGGGTCAGCGTTGAGATTTATCTCCGCAAAATTCCCCGCCCTGCCCACGTTCAGTAGGGGATACCGATGGGCTTGGAAAGGCCGCCGTCCGTCGGATGGGACGTTAAGCCGTGGCCCCGTGTCTGGGAGAGCCATACCCTGTGCACGTTAAAGAACACGCTGGATGGCCTTGACGGGAGGCTATCATATGCCTCCCAACAGCTGTTCCAGTGGGTCCCCTCCCCCAACCTTCTCTGAGCCTTCGGGGTCCATGTGACCTGGCCATTTAGCCCATGGTGTGCAAAAAAGTGCCGCTCAGAGGTAAAACAACACAACACATACAAAACCCAGCAAATTACGGACTATCTGCAACAGGAAAAAATCAAACAGCTACCTCATCTTAAACCATGCGATTTTTGGTTGTTTCCAAAAATTGAAAAGGAACTTGCTGGGAAGCATTTTACAAGGGTGCAAGACCTTTCAAAAAGCGTTCATTCAGAGTTGCGGAGTATTCCCCAACAGTAGTACCACAAAAGCTTCCCAGGATTGCCGTAGACGTCTGCAACTTTGCATAGATGCTTGAGGGGATTACTTTGATCAGAAAGGGGTCACCGTTGGGCTTGGAAAGGTCGCCGTCCATATGATGTGACGTAAAGCCGTGGTTCTTCGCACAAGAGAGTCATAACCTGTGCACGTTAAAGAAGACGCTGGATGGCCTTAATGATAGGTTATCATATCTCCTAACAGATGCCCAGAGGGTCCCTTGAGTGAGGGAAGTGCAATGGTTTAAGTTTTGCAGATACATGTCAAGAACTTTCTGAATAACCCTCGTTGGATTGGGTTGTTTTACCTGTGAGCGGCACTTTTTTTGCACACCATGGGCTAAATGGCCAGGTCACATGGACCCCGAAGGCTCAGAGAAGGTTGGGGGAGGGGACCCACTGGAACAGCTGTTTTGAGACAGATGGTAGCCTCCCGTCAAGGCCATAAAGCGTGTTCTTTAACGTGCACAGGGTATGGCTCTCCCGCACACGAGGCCACGGCTTAACGTCCCATCCGACGGACGGCGGCCTTTCCAAGCCCATCGGTGTCCCTTACTGACCGTGGGCAGGGCGGGGAATTTTGCGGAGATAAATCTCAACGCTGACCCAGCTGGGACTCGAACCTGGGAACTACAGATTACGAGCTTGGCGCGCTACCGACTGAGCCACCCCCGCCCCACAAATAACCCTCGTAATTATCCACGTTGCACAATATTGAAACAAATCATGAGATCATGAAAACAAATCGTGAAAGGTTTCCGAAATGTTTGCTAACTAATAAATGAATATTTTAGTTCAGATGACGTCTACTTCTTTCAACTAATCATAAGAAAGAATCAAACAATAGTAAATAAACGAATTTACTGCTGAAAATGGAATTCCATTAATAATGTTGCGGTAAAAATGATTTTCGCCTTGGGCGGGATTCGAACCCGCGTCTCGCTGTTACATGCAGGTTATTCTGAACACTAAACTATTAACGGCTTATTCATTTCTCAGATAATTGTGACTGTAACTAGCCATTACTATAGACTATATCTAATCAGCAGAAAAAGGAACTTAAAGGTCTATAGTAATGGCTAGTTATAGTCACATTTCTCAGATAATTGTGACTATAACTAGCCATTACTATAGACTATAACTAATCAGCAGAAAAAGGAATCAGAATAAAAAGGATTATAACTAATCAGCAGAAAAAGGAGCAGAAAAAGGAACTCACCACTAAACATTGATAGTTTAGAGGTGAGAATACCCAGCATGAAACAAAAAGACATGGGTTCGAATCCCTCTCAGAGAGAAATTCATTTTTTTGGCATCGTTATTTAAAGAAAGAATCATTTTTGCCTTACTTACATTTCTTCTTATCCACATTGCAACAGAACACGCAAATATTTCCGAAACGCTTCCTGTCTCATAGGCGAACATTTCAGATTCAAAGCCATAACTGGCATAGTGGTTAGGCAGCTAGCGACTGTTCCAGCAAGGCAAACTTTGTGTGTTGTGTTGTTGGGTTGTTTTACCTCTGAGCGGCACTTTTTTGCACACCATGGGCTAAATGGCCAGGTCACATGGACCCCGAAGGCTCAGAGAAGGTTGGGGGAGGGGACCCACTGGAACAGCTGTTGGGAGACAGATGGTAGCCTCCCGTCAAGGCCATCCAGCGTGTTCTTTAACGTGCACAGGGTATGTCTCTCCCGCACACGGGGCCACGGCTTAACGTCCCATCCGACGGACGGCGGCCTTTCCAAGCCCATCGGTGTCCCCTACTGACCGTGGGCAGGGCGGGGAATTTTGCGGAGATAAATCTCAACGCTGACCCAGCTGGGACTCGAACCTGGGAACTACAGATTACGAGCCTGGCGCGCTACCGACTGAGCCACCCCCGCCCCATTGTGTGTTGTGTTAGCTCTAACTAAGGCAGTGGTCAGCAGTGACTTCGGTCTTAGTAGGGCATATCCTTGTATGAGAAGGCCTGTATTAAGCTAGGAGTAGCTTCTAGGATTCTTCTCTGTCCTATATGTCGCAAATGAAAAAAAATAAAAATAAAAATGGGGTCTACTTTTTCTTCCAGTTTCTCATAAGAAAGAGGCATCGTGGTTCTGTTTAATTATCAAATCATCCACATTGCAATGGATCATGAAAGGTTTTCCAAATGTACGCTGTTTAATGAATGAACATTTCAACTTCCCATTTTGCTCACTTTTCCCAACTTTTCAAAACCAACAACTATCGTTTTCCCATTTATTTTTTAACCATCAGAGGAAAATTTCAGTCTGTGGCCTACTTCTCCTAATTCTCTAAAGCTATGAAGTGTCTTCATCAACTTCCAAGGTGTTTACATTTCGACTTTCTCTCTCCGCAGTCTCGAGTCATCTCCATCTTCCTCAACGATCACAAAGGGAACGTCTTAAATAAACATTTTGTCTTTAGCAAACGATCCATTTACGTCACCACGCCACGGGCGCGTGAAATTGAAATATCGCATTTGCAAACGCTTTGTCAGCTTCACGTGCGAGGCTGCTAACAATCGAGAGCATTCTAATGACCAAACACAAATGATGCCCGACAGTTGACTAATGAGCGCCGTAGCTCCGCATCTTCCCACTCTCCTCCCTCCCCATCCGATACCGCGAAACAATCCCCCGTCCTTCTCCGAAGAGCGATTGGTGCGTCCGAGTCAGGGGGGCCGAGCCTCCATCCGTCACTCGCTGCCAGCAAGACAGAACGCACTTCCAAACGTTCGCCTAACGAAGCGGAAAACACAAGTTGGAAGAGGACGGAAATGCCAACGCACTTCCAGACACTGCGATTCAACTTGGCAGCAGCTTTTCTGTTTGCCTTGTTTTTTTCCATCCCCTGTCAGTTCCAATACCTCGTCAAGAATCCGGATACAGCCGATGCATCACCGAAGCGTTCCGAGCGCCTATTATCTTTCTTGATCGGTTTCATCGCTTCTCGCTAATTTGTTACCAACCCAGTCACGAGGTGTTTCGGGTTGTCTGTTGCTCTCTTGTTGTTCTTCTCCCTTTTCTGCATGAGTCATGTTCACCTTCGGCATTACGAAGCGAGGAAGCCACCCACATCGTTTATCAATAGGGTTCGGTTGTTCTGCCTCTAAGTCACATTTTGGTGCACATAATGGGCCAAATGGCTGAATCGAAAGGGCCCAAAGGGATCAGAATTGGGTAAAGGAACTACCAGACAGTTCATGGGAAACAGATAGCAGCATCCCGTTAAATCCATACGAAGTGTTCGTTAACGTGCACAGGGTATGACTCTCCAGCACACGGAACCACGATTTACTCTTTTTTGTGACCAAGGTCAGGGCGGGTTTCGCAGAGATAAATGACCAAGGGGGGACTCGAACAACTGCAGATTAGGAACCTGGAGAACTATCAGCAGAGCCAACTGCCCCGCCCACCCCGGCCCACCGTATACACAAAACCTTTGAGTTGGGTTGTTTTAGCTGTGAGTGACACTTTTTTGCACACCATGGGCTAAATGGCCAGGTCACAAGGACCCCAAAGGCTCAGAGAAGGTTGGTGGAGGGGACCCACTGGAACAGCTGTTAGGAGACAGATGATAGCATTCAGAATTCTCTGAAAAAAGTTCAACGCAGGTACAGTCGCTCAAAAAAGTATCCGAACATTATGGTTGATTACAGAATTCAGAAAAAATATCTGGCAACGATTTTTTTTAGAAATTAGTGATCTGGCAACCTTCGTGTCACGTGACACGCACGTGACGGTAACTGCACACGCTCAATATTTCCGTGAGTGAGCCCACACGATCTAGTATCAAAATAATTTGACCACCTACAGTCGCTCAAAAAAGTATCCGAACATTATGGTTGATTACAGAATTCAGAAAAAATATCTGGCAACGATTTTTTTTTAGAAATTAGTGATCTGGCAATCTTCGTGTCACGTGACACGAAGGTTGCCAGATCACTAATTTCTAAAAAAAATCGTTGCCAGATATTTTTTCTGAATTCTGTAATCAACCATAATGTTCGGATACTTTTTTGAGCGACTGTACAAAGGGTACTCAAATCTGGAATCATCAGCTATGAAGCCAGCTATCA
Source organism: Ryuthela nishihirai (assembly GCA_038380435.1). Taxonomy (NCBI): domain Eukaryota; kingdom Metazoa; phylum Arthropoda; class Arachnida; order Araneae; family Heptathelidae; genus Ryuthela; species Ryuthela nishihirai. The sequence continues at coordinate 57,217,755 of JAWZYU010000012.1, forward strand.
ACTCCTGTTTAAGTCAATGAGATGAATAATTACTAATTTTAGAGCATCTCCTGAGGTTTGACCAACAGCACGTGAGGTATCGTTTTCTTGAGAGTTTCAACTGAGATCGGGAAAAATTATAGATTTCAGAATATCAAGTCGTACACACAGTGGGTACTCCTTTAGCAATGCTATGTTATGTGCCAAAAGGGAGTCATATTCAGACCCCATTTACTTCTTAAATAAACTTTTTACGGAAAAACGTGACTAGAAAAATTAAAGATCTCAACTGAAACTATTTAAGTCTCGATTTTCAATAATAGTCTTTCGGCATTTATTCTATGGAAGTTAGAATATTTAACAGCAACAATAACAGCATAAATGAATAATCTGAAAAGTTAATTTCAAACGGCTGGGTTATTTTTCCTCTGAGGAGCATTTTTTTGCACACTCTAGTCTAATTTGCCAGGTCAGAAGGATTCAATGGTTCAGAGAAGATTGAAGAAGGCGATCCATTGGACATCAAGTAGTCCAATGGATCGCAATGGATATCAAGTAGTCCATCTGTCTCCTGGAGACAGATGGACTACTTGATGTCCAATGGATTGACTTCTCCAAAAAAATTGATCTTTCTCTTGACCACGAGGCGGTCAAGGCGACTAGCCCACGGTCAAGGCAATTTAGCGTGTTCTTTAAACGTGCACAGGGTTCGGCTCTCCCTCAAACGGGGTCACGGCTTTACGTCCCATTCAACGGACGGCGTCCTTTCCAAGCCCATCGGTGGCCCCTACTGACCGAAGGCACGATGTGCGCGTGTGGGGGAGGGGGAGGTTGCGAAAATAAATCTCAACGCTGGTTGAGTTAAGACTCGAACTTGGGAACTTCAGATTACTAGCTTGGCGCGTTACCGACTGAGCCACTCTGCTTCCCAGATTTCATTGAGATGTCTACGTTTCTTTAGGGCGGGGGTGGCTCAGTCGGTAGCGCGCCAGGCTCGTAATCTGTAATTCCCAGGTTCGAGTCCCAGCTGGGTCAGCGTTGAGATTTATCTCCGCAAAATTCCCCGCCCTGCCCGCGGTCAATAGGGGACACCGATGGGATTGGAAAGGCCGCCGTCCGTCGGATGGGACGTTAAGCCGTGGCCCCGTGTGCGGGGGAGCCATACCCTGTGCATGTTAAAGAACACGCTGGATGGCCTTGACGGGAGGCTACCATCTGTCTCCCAACAGCTGTTCCAGTGGGTCCCCTCCCCCAACCTTCTCTGAGCCTTCGGGGTCCATGTGACCTGGCCATTTAGCCCATGGTGTGCAAAAAAAGTGCCGCTCAGTGGTAAAACAACCCAACCTACGTTTCTTCTTATCCACAATGAAATAGAACTCGCAAATATTTCCTAAACGCTTCCTCTTTCATAGGCGAATATTTCAGATTCAAATCGACTTACTGTCTCATCTTCCGTAAAACATTTTTTTATCTGGGAAATTGTCGTAAACGATCTGTCGTAGTGAAGCTGCCATTTCTAGAATTTAATCTAGACCTCACAAAATTCTCTTCCTTCAACAGAAGAATTCGAGAATGTCTGATGAATTAGTTTCATATTTCAGATATGCTCAATTATTGATTACCCTAATTAACCCTTCAAAATATTGTCAAGTCTGCAGTAAAAGAAAATTAGTAATATTTTTTCTAAAGAAAAACAAGAAAGGATTGTAAGCAATTCTCATAAAGTAGAATATTATTTCTGGTGTTTTCCACTTAGAGAACCTTTTTTTCTGTGGAAAGCTGTTAAGGAGCTTGGACTTCACTTTCAAGCTTTTTTGTGTTTATCGATATATGTAATTTATGAATACAAAATTTAATGTATATATATAAGTTTCATAGTATATTATTCCCATAGTTATACTATAACTATAGTTTTATCTATCTATACAAGGGGTACGCCAGTTACATACACATTTCCAGAGGGTACGTGAAGCATAAAAGGTTGAGAACCACTGATATATATGTTTTATTTTATTCCCAATGTTATACTATAACTATAGTTTTATCTATCTATACAAGGGGTACGACAGTTACATACACATTTGCAGGGTGTACGTGAAGCATAAAAGGTTGAGAACCACTGATATATATGTTTTATTTTATTCCCATTGTTATACTATAACTATAGTTTTATCTATCTATACAAGGGGTACGCTAGTTACATACACATTTCCAGGGGGTACGTGAAGCATAAAAGGTTGAGAACCACTGATATATATGTTTTATTTTATTCCCAATGTTATACTATAACTATAGTTTTATCTATCTATACAAGGGGTACGCCAGTTACATACACATTTCCAGGGGGGTACGTGAAGCATAAAAGGTTGAGAACCACTGATATATATGTTTTATTTTATTCCCATTGTTATACTATAACTATAGTTTTATCTATCTATACAAGGGGTACGCCAGTTACATACACATTTCCAGGGGGTACGTGAAGCATAAAAGGTTGAGAACCACTGATATATATGTTTTATTTTATTCCCATTGTTATACTATAACTATAGTTTTATCTATCTATACAAGGGGTACGACAGTTACATACACATTTGCAGGGGGTACGTGAAGCATAAAAGGTTGAGAACCACTGATATATATGTTTTATTTTATTCCCATTGTTATACTATAACTATAGTTTTATCTATCTATACAAGGGGTACGCTAGTTACATACACATTTCCAGGGGGTACGTGAAGCATAAAAGGTTGAGAACCACTGATATATATGTTTTATTTTATTCCCAATGTTATACTATAACTATAGTTTTATCTATCTATACAAGGGGTACGCCAGTTACATACACATTTCCAGGGGGGTACGTGAAGCATAAAAGGTTGAGAACCACTGATATATATGTTTTATTTTATTCCCATTGTTATACTATAACTATAGTTTTATCTATCTATACAAGGGGTACGCCAGTTACATACACATTTCCAGGGGGTACGTGAAGCATAAAAGGTTGAGAACCACTGATATATATGTTTTATTTTATTCCCATTGTTATACTATAACTATAGTTTTATCTATCTATACAAGGGGTACGCCAGTTACATACTCATTTCCAGGGGGTACGTGAAGCATAAAAGGTTGAGAACCACTGATATATATGTTTTATTTTATTCCCATTGTTATACTATAACTATAGTTTTATCTATCTATAGAAGGGGTACGCCAGTTACATATACATTTCCAGGGAGTACGTGAAGCATAAAAGATTGTGAACCACTGGTCTAGAAAGTATACCGATTGGCTTGGAAAGGCCGCCGTCCGTCGGATGGGACGTTAACCCGTGGCACCGTGTACGGGAGAGAGCCATACCCTGTACACGTTAAAGAACACGCAGGACGGTCTTGACGGGTGGCTACCATCTGTCTCCCAACAGCTGATCCAACGTGACCAAATTTATCGTGTGCCGATAAGTAAGAACCGCACGCCAAGCAAGTTTGAATGATTTAGCCAGGGATGAGGGACCTTTTCGAACTCGCGTGTCAAAATTACATAAATAAGATAATATTTTTTAATTCGCGAGCCAATGTTACAAAAATGTTTTTAAAGGCTATTTATGTTACGTATTCATTTATCATACAATACAATTTAAACGATACAAAATACTAATTTTGAATGTAATAATAAGAATTTTAAATGCAAGTACACCAAATACTAAGTTTCAGTTTTCGCCACTATAAAGAGAAAAATTGGAAAAAATAAAACAGTTATTTATTATAACAAAAATTATCCAATCAAACACAAACATTAATACGCGACCTTCTCAGCGCATCACTAACGTCAAGCCGCAGTCATCAGAATGAACTGAATTTTCATTGGCTAAGAGATGAAATTAACTGAGACGTAAGTAAACCGAAACCACAATTAAAGTTTAAGATATACCGAAGTTTTTTAAAGAAAATCATTTAATAAACCGGTTGAAAAGGTTTTTATAGCATAAACAATTGTAGCTGCCTTTAGCTATTTTTCAGGTGCTGATTTCAGATCTGGCCTTAAAAAATATCTAGCACGTCACGTTTTTATGTTATTGGTCATTTTGACTCCTATTAAGATCTTCTTATACCAACACCTCCAGGCAACTGGGAGGATACCAGATATTTTACTCTTTGTGGCTGGCAACACTGATTGCCAAGTGGGAGAAAACATGTAACAGTACTTCAGACTGCCATTCTTGTTTTCATTGTAGGAGGAACACGTGCTATAGGTTGAAGAGTGAATCTTGGCGTTTGAATGGCACAAAGTCAGTGTCGTGGATGTGTTAATGTGCCAAATAAGATTTGTTATGTGTGTGGAAATTATATTTTAACATCCAAGGGTCGTTCTTTGACAAAGATTGTGAAGAAATCCTATAACTTGTATTTTGGATGTCATGTTGGAGATCAGGACAAAACATGGCCTCCACATGTGTACTGCATTTCGTGCTTTGTTGGCATGAGTAATGATTGATAGGTAAGATAAAATCCATGCTCTTTGCAGTTCCAATGCTTTGGCGTGAACACTTGCATGATTGCTATATTTGTTTAACTAAAATGTCGGGCTTTTCAAAAAAGAACAAAAGCAAAATACAATATCCAAATGTGCCTTCAGTCATAAGGCCAATTCCTCATGGAGAAGAACTTCCTATAAACACTTTCAACCAATTGGGAGGAGATGGATTCACATTCATCAGAGGAAGACTTTGAGGCATATACAGATCCTGATCCTACATACACCCCTAAAAAGTTAGACGAGCCTCATCTGATTCAGCAAAATGAATTAAATGATCTTGTTTGAGACCTAGGACTTGATAATCAAACAACAAGCTGAGGTTTTAGGTTCACGACTTCAAGAGTGGAATCTTCTGGCCAAGGGTACCAGAGTTTCTTTGTTCAGAAAGAGAAATTTGGCTTTATCTGCTTATGACGAGATGCAAGATGGTTTGTGTTTCTGCACAGATATTTCAGGGCTGATGGAAGAAATTGGAACAACTCACGACCCTAAGGAATGGCGTCTACTTATTGATTGGTCAAAATTCAGCTTAAAAACTGTCCTTTTGCATAAAAGAAACCCAAAACCTTCCGTTCCAGTGACACACGCTGTGGCAATGAAGGCAACTTATGAAAGCATGGAAAAAATATTCACTGCTATAAAATATGACCAGTTTAATAATAAATAATAAATACCCCCTCAAGCAGCTGCTTGCCACAGAGGTCTGACAGGAGGCTGTCAGTTTAAATGCCATAGTAGAAGGTCTGAGAGGATGGCAGGCCCTCAATTAGTCATCTGGCAACCTTCGTATCACGTGACACGAAGGTTGTCAGATGACTAATTTCTAAAAAAATCAATGCCAGATATTTTTTCTGAACACGCTCCAGATTTTTTCCTGAATTCTGTAATCACGTGACACGAAGGTTGTCAGATCACTAATTTCTGAAAAAAAAAAAAAAAATTTTGCCAGATATTTTTTCTGAATTTTGCAATCAACCATAGTGTTCGGATACTTTTTTGAGCGACTGTACATGCTGCACACTTTTCATAGCGATATTGAATCCAGTACCCCAAAATTAGTTAAAAACATCCTCTTTGACCAATGCTATAAAAAAAGCGTTTCAATTTGTTGTTTAGTGTAATTGATAGTTTCAGTGGGTGTATTTCGCAATGTGTCATCAGTCATTTGAGTAGTTCTTTATAACATACGGGCACACAACTGAAGTGCTAATTATAGCAATATAGTTTTTGTCTCGCCACTAATTATTCATCGATAAATTTGTATTGAATTGCTAAGACAATTGTTTCTTCAAGTCTTTACATTTGCCATAGACATTTATTCCTTTTCAAGTCTCATTAGGTGCCAATAAAAATCGTCTCCAGTGCCATAGGTTTGCTATCCCTGATTTAGGGGGGGGGGGGGGCTCAGTCGGTAGCGCGCCAGGCTCGTAATCTGTACTTCCCATGTTCGAGTCCCAGCTGGGTCAGCGTTCAGATTTATCTCCGCAAAAATTCCCCGCCCTGCCCACGGTCAGTAGGGGACACCGATGGGCTTGGAAAGGACGCCGTCCGTCGGATGGGACGTTAAGCCGTGGCCCCGTGTGCGGGAGAGCCATACCCTGTGCACGTTAAAGAACATGCTGGATGGCCTTGACGGGAGGCTACCATCTGTCTCCCAACAGCTGTTCCAGTGGGTCCCTTCTCCCAACCTTCTCTGAGCCTTCGGGGTCCATGTGACCTGGCCATTTAGCCCATGGTGTGCAAAAAAGTGCCGCTCAGAGGTAAAACAACCCAACCCAACCCTGATTTAGGGGGACAGAGCGTAGCTCGCCAGGCTGCAATCTGCAGTTCCCAGGTTCGATTCCCATCTGGGCCAGCGTTGAGATTTATCTCCACAAAACTCCCCGCCCTGCCTCGGTCTGTAGGGGACACCGATGGCTTGAAAAGATTGCCGTCCATCAGATGTGACGTTAAGCCGTGGCCCCGTGTGCGGGTGTGCGGGAGAGCCATACCCTGTGTACGTTAAAGAACACGCTGGATAGTCTTCACGGGAGGCTACCATCTGTCTCCCAACAGCTGTCCAGTGGATCCCCTCGTCCAACCTTCTCTGAGCCTTCGGGGTCCTTGTGACCTGGCCATTTAGCCCATTGTGGGCAAAAAAGTGCTGCTCAGAAGTAAAACAAACCAACCGAATCCTGATTTAGGCCGATATTAGGCTGATTTAGGCCTCTCGAACGCGAGATATATCCGGTAATGGCGGGAGATTTTTTTTTCATTTTTCGCTAAAAATAGGAGGAATCTTTTACAAAATAAAAATACATTGCCATTTATTTTTCTTCTTTTCTCCCGATAAATGTAGTGCAGTCTCTGAATTGAGGAGCATCTGGGGTTTGTCATTCATTATATTTACATTGGAAAGTGCAAGACTCCAGATTCGGTTGGAAAGGGATACAGTCGCTCAAAGAAGTATCCGAACGCTATGGTTGATTACAGAATTCAGGAAAAATATCTGGAGCGTGTACAGCAACTGTACGCGCTCTAGTTACCGTTCACAGCAAACTGGAGCGTGTGCAGTTACTGCACACGCTCCAGTTTGCTGTGAACGGTAACTGCACACGCTCAACATTTCCGTGAGTGAGCCCACACGATCTAGTATCAAAATAATATGACCACCTACAGTCGCTCAAAAAAGTATCCGAACACTATGGTCGATTACAGAATTCAGAAAAAATATCTGGCAACGATTTTTTTCGAAATTAGTGATCTGGCAACCTTCATGTCACGTGATTACAGAATTCAGAAAAAATATCTGGCAACGATTTTTTTCGAAATTAATGATCTGGCAACCTTCATGTCACGTGATTACAGAATTCAGAAAAATATCTGGCAACGATTTTTTTCGAAATTAGTGATCTGCCATAGTGTTTGGATACTTTTTTGAGCGGCTGGACACTTCTATCGCCCTCCCAAAATGACTCTCTTGGAATCGCTCGAATCCTGGTGCCACTGTTGGTTACGAGATATCTTTCATTGGATCATAACTTGTTGTTCCCAGTTCGAATCTCCACCTTGCGAGCGTTGAGGATTTCTTTGATCAGCAATGAGAAAGAGGACACCAATGGGCTTGGAAAAGCCGCCATCCATCGAAGGAGACGTAAAGCCGTGGCCCCGTGTGCTGGAGAGCCATACCTTGTGAAGATTAAAGAACTCTCTGGCTAACTTAACAGGAGACTTCCACAAGTTTCCCAATAGCTGTCCAGTGGAACTCCTATCCACCTTTCAGCCTTTGGGATAATTTGGGATCCTTCTCACCTGACCATTTAACCTACTTTGCATAAAAAGAATTATCTTCAAGAATGCCATTTCTGGTTTGCGGTTGACCTTGCAATTGCAATGCGAAGAGAAACAACTGAATTTACTCTTATTCAGTTAAATGGAAATGGTCTTTCTGGTTTTGATGAGTGCTTAACTAAGCATGAAAAATCATCGTATTAAAATAGGGAACAAACGCAGTCTTGACACTGAATAGGGCTGGGGTGGTTTTACCTCTGAGCGGTACTTTTTTGCACACCATGGGCTAAATGGCCAGGTCACATGGACCCCGAAGGCTCAGAGAAGGTTGGGGGAGGGGACCCACTGGAACAAGCTGTTGGGAGACAGATGGTAGCCTCCCGTCAAGGCCATCCAGCGTGTTCTTTAACGTGCACAGGGTATGGCTCTCCCGCACACGGGGCCACGGCTTAACGTCCCATCCGACGGACGGCGGCCTTTCCAAGCCCATCGGTGTCCCCTACTGACCATGGGCAGGGCGGGGAATTTTGCGGAGATAAATCTCAACGCTGACCCAGCTGGGAATCGAACCTGGGAACTACAGATTACGAGCCTGGCGCGCTACCAACTGAGCCACTCCCGCCCCACACTGAATAGAATCCTGATCCTCACTCCTAATGTGAATCAATATATTAAAGCTGTCAAACTTCAAGTCTTAATAGAGTCCAAATTACTCCACTAAAAAGCGCTCGGGACTTCATCTTATTTATCAGAGTCTGTGTGAATTATATTTATGAAAAGATACGTAATGTTGGTTTAAATTTAACTTTTTAGGGGCTGTCAAAGCTTGCACGAACACAAGACATGGCAATTTTCCATTCTTTGCGGTGATAAATAATCACTTTTCCATCGTTGCTGAAAAAATGTTCTATTTTTGACTCCCAACTTATGTTTTTTGGCTGCCTGAATCCTCGTAATTGTACAGTCGCACAAAAAAGTATCCGCACGCTATGGTGGATTACAGAATTCAGAAAATGTATCTGGCAACGATTTTTTTTCGAAATTAGTGATCTGGCAACCTTCAACTTCAAGGAGTTAAGGCGCTAAGTTTCACAACAAACTGGAGCGTGTGCAGTAACTGCACACGCTCCAGTTTGTTGTGAACGGTAACTGGAGCGTGTACAGTTGCTGTACACGCTCCAGATATTTTTCCTGAAATCTGTAATCACGTGACACGAAGGTTGCCAGATCACTAATTTCGAAAAAAAAATCGTTGCCAGATATTTTTTCTAAATTCTGTAATCAACTATAATGTTCGGATATTTTTTTGAGCGACTGTACGTTTTAAATAAGTAATGAATTGGGGGAAAACAATTATAATTTTAAGAAACAAAAATAAATTCATTAACAAAATACGCATTTTAAAGAGTACTTAGTTCTGTGAATTGGCAAGATCGTTTAATTATACATCTAAAAATATTTGGTCAAAAAACTGGACAAATGAATCAGATTCAGTATATTGATGATTTGATTTATTAGCTACAAGCTTTCTTTACAATGAGTCCGGTTGGACGGGCCTTACTTATTACGAGAACGTGAATGTAAAGCTTAAATTATAAAGCCCCTCCTCCATCCCCCAGAGACAGACATTTCGCACTCCCTTTTTAGTAGAGAAGTGTGCTCCATAGTTTGCAAACGTCTGGATTAACTGATGTTCCCTTTATCTATCACATAAACGTCGTTCAATGGATTGGAAATGTTTATCGTTGCTTAGCGATCGGGCATTGCTCGGAAAGCGATCTCTTCTCATCTTCTTCGGATTCTTCTGCTGCTAACAATCCCAAAAAGAAATTGTAAATGATCAAGAGAGAGAGATAAAGGAAAAGAGAGCGATCATCCTCCGCCTCTGCACAGAATCACTCAACTACAAGATGAAAATGAACCGGAATATTCTAGAAAATCATCTCGTACCTCTGATGCTACGAATCGCGTGAGATTTATCTCCGGCGTCTCCATTCCCTGGACGGGCATTAAAGTGCTTTTCTCGATTCCCGAGCCAAAGAGAAAAAAGAAAAAAAAAAAGAACACCAGAATCCGGGACCCAGACATCATCCTTTTATGAATGGGAGCAAACTCGATGGCGATAGCGTTTTGTCATCCTCGGACCGAAACAAGGCGAGCCCCGCTTTGCTCTCGGGCTTCTGTCTCTCTCTCGCGCGCTTCGGCAGAAGAGGCTGCACGTGCGTAGCCGCATTTGTGACGTCACACGCAAATACCATCACGAGGAGAGAAGCAATTTCCGTTTTCTCTTAGCGCCTTAACTCCTTGGCTCCATTGCTGTCCGCCTCCCGGCCGCTAAAGAGAACGTCGCAAGCGTAAAAATCGTGATTGACTTAATTACACAAAATGCATTCCGTAAATTGTTGCTATCAAAGGTGCTGAAGAGTCGCCTTCGAAGCCAGAGTCTGCTGATTGAGAGAGACAGAGACGGGCAACGGACCTCTTCTGGCTCTGCAGAGAAGCAATTTTTTTCCCCTCCTACTCTTTAACCGTAACTGTTAAAGCTTTAAGAACCCGAACACCGATGATCGATCAAGAAAAAAGAAGTCTTCACTCGTTGGTATTATTTTAAAGCCGACGCCTAAAAAGAGACGACCTGAGTGATTTGGGAAGAGATGATTTTTCATGCGTCGAATGTAATTGAATGAGCTCCTGGATTTTCACAATCAACAGCTCAATCAGATGTTCTTATTTGGCGTAGATTGGGTTTTGAGAGGAAAACACGAGGGCACGAGATTGTTGGGTTGTTTAGCCACTGAGCAGCAGTTGTTTGCGCATAATGTGGTAAAGTGAAGACCCCAAAGGTTCGCAGAAGGTTGGGGGGAAGGTTTGGGTTGATTTACCTCTGACCGGCACTTTTTACAGTCGCTCAAAAAAGTATCCGAACACTATGGTTGATTACAGAATTCGGAAAAAATATCTGGCAACGATTCTTTTTAGAAATTAGTGATCTGGCAACCTTTGTCACGTGATTACAGAATTCAGGAAAAATATCTGGAGCGTATACAGCAACTGTACACGCTCCAGTTACCGTTCACAGCAAACTGGAGCGTGTGCAGTAACTGCACACGCTCAATATTTCCGTGAGTGAGCCCACATGATCTAGTATCAAAATAATATGACCACCTACAGTCGCTCAAAAAAGTATCCGAACACTATGGTTGATTACAAAATTAAAAAAAAATATCTGGCAACGATTTTTTTAGAAATTAGTGATCTGGCATAGAAATTAGTGATCTTCGTGTCACGTGACAAGAAGGTTGCCAGATCACTAATTTCTAAAAAAAAAAATCTTTGCCAGATATTTTTTTTCTGAATTCTGTAAAACCATAGTGTTCGTATACTTTTTTGAGCGACTGTACCCCAAAGTATGCTAAATGTTCAATTCGAAATTGGGAACTGAAGATTCCGCTTGGTGCGCTGCCGCCGACTGAGCCCCCCCCCCCCCCCCCCCACCCGCTTTATTAAAGAAAGGAGGTTCATTAGATAATTATTATTAGAGATATCGAAGTCTCTAGTCTGAGCCATCCAAAGTAATCTTTAATGCATAAAAGATGTCCGGGGTAGGATCAAGCTGAGTCAGGGATAGCGGAAATGAGTCTCAGTGCTGACACACTCTAGAAAAATTCTTCAACAGTTGGCGTCACATTATCAGTTTTAGCTATTTTTTTATTAAGAAAACAACCAAAAAAGAGTTGTTCTGAGTTTATCGTTTGCTTGTGTTTTGGCATTCAACTTTTTTGCTTTTAGGGTTTTTGCTGTTGGACAAGTACTAGTAAAATACAGGATGACCAAAAGTCCCTAGACAGTTTGAAATTGAATTACAGTTATAGTTTTGAGGCGAATTTTGTCGTTCGCCGAATGGGACGTTAAGCCATGGGCTTTTGTACAGGGCAGCAATTTCTTGAAGAACACGCTGAAATTCCTTGAAGGGAGGCTACCATCTGTCTTCTAACAGATGTACAATGAATCTTCTTCCCTAACATTCTCGGAGCCTTTGGGATTTTTATGACCTCACGATTTAGACCCTTGTGTGCCAAAAAAAAGTGCAGTGGTAAAACAAAAACGCATTCTTTTTCCGTTGTGATAAAACTGAACTTTGTTTTAAGAGATAAATGAAAATTATTTTTTGGATTGGTTAGGCACTAATAAATTTTTCCCTACACGCGTAACTCCACAAGGCGAATGAGTAAACAAGGTTGTTGGGTTGTTTTACCTCTGAACGGCACTTTTTTGCACACCATGGGCTAAATGGCCAGGTCACATGGACCCCGAAGGCTCAGAGAAGGTTGGGGGAGGGGACCCACTGGAACAACTGTTGGGAGACAGATGGTAGCCTCCCGTCAAGGCCATCCAGCGTGTTCTTTAACGTGCACAGGGTATGTCTCTCCCGCACACGGGGCCACGGCTTAACGTCCCATCCGACGGACGGCGGCCTTTCCAAGCCCATCGGTGTCCCCTACTGACCGTAGGCAGGCAGGGCGGGAAATTTTGCGGAGATAAATCTCAACGCTGACCCAGCTGGGACGCGAACCTGGGAACTACAGATTACGAGCCTGGCGCGCTACCGACTGAGCCACCCCCACCCCAAGTAAACAAGGAAAACAATCAAGATACATTTTACACGTCGGTTTGAATCCTCTACTTCCTGCAAAAGTAAACATTTAATTCTCCGACACAAGTATGCCCAGCCGGTTTCTTATATGGGCAAAGTTTTTATCAAATAAAGCATTTTTAATTTTTTATAAAATAAAGCATTAAATAACCATTCCAAGCAACTGTTTATGAAGTAGATCTGCGAGTATAATATGCCGTAGAGAAGATCTGTGAGGAAGGCAAGATCTAAGCAGAAAGACAACGAAAAAGCGCTCTTATTTCATGCGGGATCGAACCAAGTTCCTTTGATTCACAAAGTACAGTTGCTCAAAAAAGTATCCGAACACTACGGTTGATTACAAAATTCAGAAAAAAAATCTTACAACGATTTTTTTAAAAATTAGTCATCTGACAACCTTCGTGTCACGTGATTACAGGATTCAGGAAAAATATCTGGAGCGTGTACAGCAACTGTACACGCTCCAGTTACCGTTCACAGCAAACTGGAGCGTGTGCAGTTACTGCACACGTTCCAGTTTGCTGTGAACAGTAACTGCACACGCTCAATATTTCCGTGAGTGAGCCCACACGATCCAGGTCTTTGTGAGCTCACACGATCCAATTAGTAATCTGACAATCTTCGTGTCACGTGACACGAAGGTTGCCAGATCACTAATTTTTTAAAAAATCGTTGCCAGATATTTTTTCTGAATTTTGTAATCAGCCGTAGTGTACGGATACTTTTTTGAGCGACTGTACGCTGGCCACTTCGCTCCTAGAGCAATTCTATGCAAATGCTTCATTAAAACACCACTTATGAGGGTATGAAAACTTATCGAAACAAAGTGTCTGCGTAACAAAATGATATGTATTCAAATTATAAAAAAAAAGGTTAGGAAAATCACATGAAGGCGAACGGAATGATTAGGAAGATCAAATGATGATGATGAACGAAATGATTAGGAAAATCATTCGATGGTGAGCGAATGATTAGATAAGTCAAAAGATGGTGAATTAAATGACTTGGAAATCAAATGATGATGAACGGAATGATAAAAGAAATCAAATGAGGGTGAACGGAATGATTAGGAAAATCAATTGATGAATAACGGAATGATTTGAGAAATCAAATGAAGGTGAACGAAATGATTAGGAAAATCATACGATGGTGAGCGAATGATTAGGTAAGTCGAAAGATGGTGAATGAAATGCCTTGGAAATCAAATGATGATGAACGGAATGATTAAAGAAATCAAATGAGGGTGAACGGAATGATTAGGAAAATCAAATGAAGACGGTGAATAAAATAATTAGGGACATCAAATGATGGTGGTGAAGGAAATGATTAGGCAAACGAAGTGCCATAATAATAGGTAGTTGCCAATATACGAAAACAATATGAAGGAAAACGATGCAGTTTAATCTTATAGAGTGTTGGCTTCGGTTAGGCACTTCTATCGAAGCAGTTGTTTTGTGCACAGAATGGGCTAAAGAGTTAGGTCAAAAGGACTCCAAAGAGTAAGAGTTGGTTGCGAAAGGAGATCTATTGGACTCAGGTGGAAGCCTCCTATAGAGATCGTCCAGCATGTTGTTCTTTAACGTAGACACACCGAACACGGCTTCAAGTCCGATCCGACGGATGGCGTTTATACACGGTGATTGAACTAAAACATAAATATTAGATAAATTAATTTGATAGAAGCTGTGAATTGATAACGAAAGTGATTCGTTATGTGGCTTTGGGTTGGGTTGTTTTAACTCTGAACGACATTTTTTGAACACCATGGGTTAAATGGCCAGGTCACAAGGACCCTGAAGGCTCAGAGAAAGTTGGGGGAGGGGATCCACTGGAATAGCTGTTGGGAAAAAGATGGTAGCCTCCCGTGAAGACCATTCAGCGTGTTCTTTAACGTGCACAGGGTTCCATCCGACGGACGGCGGCCTTTCCAAGCCCATCGGTGTCCCGTACTGACTGTGGCCAGGACGGGGATTTTACGGAGATAAATCTCAACGCTGACCCATCTGGGACTCGAACTGGGAACTGCATATTACGAACCTGGCGCGTTACCGACTGAGCCACCACCGCCTCCGTTATGTAGCAATGAAACCATTTATCTACACTCTGAAATAATCAATACGAATTTCACTCCAGTACTCTCAGAGCAAATTGTTAAAATTTAGATGTCCGAGTAAGGAAAATGACTTTCTCGGAGAAACAAAGTATGTTTTTTGAGGTGATTTTTCTGATTCAAATATGCTTCTCAAGTTAGAATGAATTCAGGAATGCATGTCCTAATGAAAATATACCAAACAAGTCAACGATAAGTCTTTTTTACAGCTCTTTTGGCTTTAAAGTAGCTCTTTTTTTGGAGCTTTAACTTCAAGACAGTAATCTTAACGGAGCTTTAACCCTTTTTAATGGAGCTCTTAATGGAGTTTTCCTGGACCTTAACTACAAGTTATAGATTTTTTACGATCTCTATAGGAATTTTTTTCTCGTTAAATGCAATACCCTATATCAGTGGGTAATCTATGAGTTGAGTTTTGATTTAATCACATTACAATTTATTTACTTTCACAAAGCTATACACATTTTACTAATACTGTCGCTCAAAAAAGTATCCGAACACTACGGTTGATTACAAAATTCAGAAAAAATATCTGGCAACGATTTTTTTAGAAATTAGTGATCTGGCAACCTTCGTGTCACGTGACACGAAGATTACCAGATCACTAATTGGATCGTGTGAGCTCACAAAGACCTGGATCGCGTGGGCTCACTCACGGAAATATTGAGCGTGTGCAGTTACCGTTCACAGCAAACTGGAGCGTGTGCAGTAACTTCACACGCTCCAGTTTGCTGTGAACGGTAACTGGAGCGTGTACAGTTGCTGTACACGCTCCAGATATTTCTCCTGAATTCTGTAATCACGTGATACGAAGGTTGCCAGATCACTAATTGGATCGTGTGAGCTCAGTGGATCGTGTGTGCGTAGACGCATATTCGGAGGGGAATGCTTATGGTGCTACAACGCCCCCACCCAATAAATATTTTAAAGCTCGAAATTCAAAAATGATAAAACAAAAACAATAAAAAACAGAAATGATAATCATAGTACCCCGGGGAGGGCGTGGATGGGGGAGGGGTGTCAGGACTCTCCCACGAAAATGCGATCGTTTTATACGAAATCTCGAATCTCAAACTTGTCTACCAGTTTTGAAATCTAAAACAGTGGTCTTTGTATAATTTTGTTTTAGCTCCATAGTGTACAGTCGCTCAAAAAAATATCCGAACACCATGGTTGCCAGATCACTAATTTCTAAAACAAATCGTTGCCAGATTTTTTTTTTAATTCTGTTATCAACCATGGTGTTCGGATATTTTTTTGAGCGACTGTATATCCGACACTAAAAGTAGATTATAAAAAAATCTAAAATATTATTTCATACAGAATGCCATTTTGAACTTTCCAGGCCGGTTAAATATTTTAGTAATTGGGAAACTCTACTCAAGGCTTATTCTCAGCCCCCCGCCTCCCCCTCACCTCCTACCCGGGGAGGGGGTGGCTCAGTCGGTAGCGCGCCAGGCTCGTAATCTGTAGTTCCCAGGTTCGAGTCCCAGCTGGGTCAGCGTTGAGATTTATCTCCGCAAAATTCCCCGCCCTGCCCACGGTCAGTAGGGGACACCGATGGGCTTGGAAAGGCCGCCGTCCGTCGGATGGGACGTTAAGCCGTGGCCCCGTGTGCGTGAGAGCCATACCCTGGGCACGTTAAAGAACACGCTGGATGGCCTTGACGGGAGGCTACCATCTGTCTCCCAACAGCTGCTCCAGTGGGTCCCCTCCCCCAACCTTCTCTGAGCCTTCGGGGTCCATGTGACCTGGCCATTTAGCCCATGGTGTGCAAAAAAGTGCCGCTCAGAGGTAAAACAACCCAACCCAACACCTTCTACCGAGACTAAACATCCTGGGTTCGTACCTGCCATGGTCTACCCCTTATTTTCAATCGGCAGTCACTTAAGAATAAACATGAAATAAAACGCAAATCAGCAAACTATGAGATTATCAGTCAGTTTGTGATATTTTGGATTTCTGAGCAACCTTGTTGCAGAAAAGACAAAACAACTTTTGTGGTTACAGGAAAAAAAAAAGTTTATTCGGCATAAACTGCTTCGAATATATATATATACAACTCTAACCCGCCATTCCGACCCCTTTTTGACCTTAAATGCGTCACTGGATCTCAAAATCCCTCTCAATTCTGAGGTCTACTTCCCGAAATAGCTCTATTCACAAATTTTCAGCTCTCTAGCACAGGTAAAATTTGACGTTGAAGGTCAAGTCCCATCCAAAATTCAACCAAATTATTGAGATTCAAAATTACATCAGGCCCCATTTTTTAACCTTGTGACACCGATAGATCGATATTTGACCTTTGACCTCGACAGACTCATCGCAACGAAAATTCCACAACATTTCATATATCTTACCATCATCCTCAAGCAGCCATGGGCTACGGAAGTTCAACCAGTAGGTGCAATTTAGTTCTCCAAACACATCTATCCTGAGCTACATCTGCTGCATCTGGCCATTGTAGGCCAATTCTAACAAAGCCCTGTTTGACATTGTCTGCCCACCACATCCTAGGTCTTCCCTTCTTTTTAAGGCCTTAACACTGTTCATAACCCTATTCGTTAATCTATAGTTATACATACGGGCAACATAACCAAACCAACGGAGTCTCTCTCTGTACAATAAGCTGCTCAAAGGCGGTTGCAGACTCCTTTCCCTAACCTTATTATTACTTACAAAGTTCGGTTGGGCTGTTTTACCTCTGAAAGGCGCATTTTTTGCACACAATGGGCTAAATGACCACTGGAAATGACCAAGGATCCCGAGGGCTCAGAGAAGGTTTGGAGAGGGGACCAACTGGAACAGCTGTTGAAAGACAGAAGGTAAGCCTGTCAAAAAGGCCATCCAGCATATTTTTTAATGTGCACAGGGTATGGCTCTCCTGCACATGGAACCACGGCTTAATGTTCCATCCGACGATGGCGGCTTTTACCAAGCCCATTCAGAGTGTTCTTTGACATGCATAGGTATGGCTATCCCGCACACGGATGCCATGCGCCATGGCTTTACAACCCATCCGACGGACGGCGGCATTTCCAAGCCCATCGGTGTCCTCTACTAACAGTGGGCAGGGCGGGGAGTTTTGGGGAGATAAATCTCAACTCTGGCGCAGCTGGGTCTCGAACTGGGAACTACAGATTATTACAAAGTTAGGAACATGGTGGCTCAGTCGGTAGCGCGCCAGGCTCGTAATCTGCAGTTCCCAGGTTCGAGTCCCAGCTGGGTCAGCGTTGAGATTTATCTCCACAAAACTCCCTGACCTGCTCACAGTCAGTAGGGGACACCGATGGGCTTGTAAAGGCCGCCGCCCGTCTGATGGGACGTTAAGTCGTGGCCCCGTGTGTGGGAGAGCCATACCCTGTGCACTTAAGAACACGCTGGATGGCCTTGATGGGAGGCTACCATCTGTCTCCCAACATCTGTTCCAGTAAGTTACCTCCCCCAACCTTCTCTGAGCTTTCGGGGTCCATGTGACCTGGCCATTTAGTCCATAGTGTGCAAAAAAGTGCCGCCCAGAGGAAAAACAACCCAACCCAACCCAACTTACAAAGTTGAACAACCCAATGCCCGAGATACTACGTAAGCATCTAGAATCAAAAGCATCTAGTTTCCTGTTATCTTGTTTACAAAGTGTCCAAGTTTCACTACCATAACTAACCCTAGAAAGAACCAAACTATTATACAGTCTAATTTTAGTCTTTAGGTGTATACGCCTATTTCTCCACAATCTCCATAGATTCTTAAAAGTTCCAGCAGCATTCCGTATTCTTCTGTATCTCATACCGCACATCACCAATTTTTCTTACATAGCTCCAAGAAAATTAAACTGAGACACTTTTTCAAGGGTACAACCCTTAAAAATAACTGAACCACGACTTGTCTGACCAATTTTCATCATTTTCATTTTCTCTCTGTTATAAATCTCATCCAGTTTAAGTAGCAAGACACTTTTAACAATGTAATGATCAGATCCAATTCCAACTCCCTATATGATCTGGTATTCCAAACAGAATTAGCCTATTTTCTGTTAATTAATATATAATCAATCATATTCTTATGCAGCCTATCTGGTGAAACCCATGTGAACTTATGCATTTCGCGGTGTTTATAATAAGTGTTAGTTATTCACAAACATTAATTTTATTTACTTGTACGACACGTTTTCTCATTGTCATTGCAGCTATCGATACCAAACGAACCTATCACCCCTCACGAAGATATGAACTCTTCCCTCTGATCCGGATTATCCACCAGTTAATAAAACGTTTCCTGTGTTGTTGGGTTGTTTTACCTCTGAGCGGCACTTTTTTGCACACCATGGGCTAAATGGCCAGGTCACATAGACCCCGAAGGCTCAGAGAAGGTTGGGGGAGGGGACCCACTGGAACAGCTGTTGGGAGACAGATGGTAGCCTCCCGTCAAGGCCATCCAGCGTGTTCTTTAACTTGCACAGGGTATGACTCTCCCGTACACGGGGCCACGGCTTAACGTCCCATCCGACGGACGGTGGCCTTTCCAAGCCCATCGGTGTCCCCTACTGACCGTGGGCAGGGGGGGGGGGAATTTTGCGGAGATAAATCTCAACGCTGACCCAGCTGGGACTCGAACCTGGGAACTACAGATTATGAGCCTGGCGCGCTACCGACTGAGCCACCCCCGCCCCCGTTTCCTGTGAATCTATTCACTTGTGGCTGTCAACCTACAAACAATGTTCCTCAACAGAAGCCCATCAGTGCAGCATATTCAGGATCCATAATCAAACTCAGAGCCATAGTTCCGTTCAGATTGGTATATATATATATGGTCAGCACCAGGACCCTGTGTGGTTGACCACTCCTCAGCAGCGTAAAAAAACCCCGAAAAATAGCCATGTAGTCCTGATCCATATGCCACATTGATCTGGCAGCCCTCCTCTTCCGTTCTCTTCCACAAGAGAACAATCTCTTTTCAAAGGAACTAAAGATTTGAACCACGAAAAGGCGGCCTTTATATTCGAGGCCTGGCCTGTTCAGTGCATCATCACAGGGGATTGGTGCATAACGCTTATCCAAAATACTCCAGGAACCAATTTTCATCTCTCTAGCACGAAGAGATCTGATTGTGACCTCTGACCTCAAAGAACCCTCCGTATCCGAAATTTCGTAATGTTTCCGACATCTACAGCCCGAAACACCTACGCTTGCGGCAATTTTATCGTTTTTAGCCCTCGTAGATGAAATTTTGACCTCTAGGTGACCTCCATTTGACCTTGAAGAGTACGTCAGAGGTTAAATTTTTTGGATTTCTCAACAGATGTACGATCCGGATTAGGCCTAGGTGCAAATCTTCAGAGTTCTGCAATTTCTTCATCATAATTAGAAATAGCGTGATCTCCTATCCGCCGCACTGGGCTAGTCAGCGCTGAGATTTACCTCCGCAAATCCCTGCCTGCTCTCGGCCAGTAGGGGGCGCCGATGGGCTTGGTAAAGGCCACCGTCCATTAGATGGAATGTTAAGCCGTAGCCCAATGTGCGGGAGAGCCATACCCTGTGCACGTTAAAGAACACGCTGGATGGCCTTGACGGGAGGCTACCATCTGTCTTCCAACAGCTGTTCCAGTGGGTCCCCTCCCCCAACCTTCTCTGAGCATTCGGGGTCCATGTGACCTGGCCATTTAGCTCATGGTGTGCAAAAAAGTGCCGCTCAGAGGTAAAACAACCCAACCCTACTCATTCTATTTGCAATTATTATTGCATTATTTCAACTTACTCATTCTATTTGCAATTATTATTGCATTATTTCAACTTACTCATTCTATTCTTATTGCTCAACAACTACGGTCACAATGCTAACATTAAATTTATTAAACATTTGATTCCCGTGGCCGAGTGGTTAGCGCGCTTGGCTACTAACCTACGGGATCTGGGTTCGAGCCCCGGGTAAGGCATGGATGTTCGTGTTGTTTTCTGCTGAGGTCCTGCCATCCTCTCAGATCTTCTACTGTGGCATATAAACTGACAGGCTCCTGTCAGACCTCTGTGGCAAGCAGCTGCTTTAGGGGGTATTTATTTATTTTTATTATAAGGTTTAGAAAATTTATATTGGTTTATTATTACTTATTTTTGGTATGAATAAAATAATTTTTTGAGGTTTTTGAGATTTATTATTATTTATTATTTTTCGTATAAATAAAATAATTTTTTGAGGTTTTTGAGGTTTATTATTATTTATTAGTTTTCTTATAAATAAAATAATTTTTTGAGGTGACATGAATTGACTTTCCAATTACCTATCGTATCCTATTCTTTTTTTTGGCCCGCGGTCTTAGAGAAGTTGGACAGCAATGGTCTAGAAAGTTAAATTTGTTGCTAAAAGTGAGAAAACACGAGGTTTCACTAGTCTGAAAAATTCAGTCTAGAAAAGTCAGATCTCGCTGCCGATTCCAAATTGGGTTAATTTCATTAAGTTGTCGCGAGTCAGATTGTATTACAATGGCAAGAGTATAATTTTATAGAAAAAATATGAATATAACTTCTTACAGATGAAAATTTTATTAATTGCAGGAATTTTCTATTGTATATATATTCATTCCTCAAAATAGATTATATCAATTAAAATCAGTTAGTTGATTTTTTACTCTGGGATAATAGCTTTATTTGGGATAATCTTGTAATCTACCTTGAAGCTATGCTTGATGATACTTCATACTACGTATAATAATTTGTAATATATGTATTCATAAGAAGATCGAAATTCGTTGCGTGTAAAACCGGGTCCATCACCGTGCAAATCGAAAATGTCGCATTTTTTGACCGTTAAAAACCGGAAGCGTGTAAAATGAGTATCATGTAAATCGAAGGGGCGGGGGTGGCTCAGTCGGTAGCGCGCCAGGCTCGTAATCTGTAGTTCCCAGGTTCGAGTCCCAGCTGGGTCAGCGTTGAGATTTATCTCCGCAAAATTCCCCGCCCTACCCACGGTCAGTAGGGAACACCGATGGGCTTGGTAAAGGCCGCCGTCCGTCGGATGGGACGTTAAGCCGTGGCCCCGTGTGCGGGAGAGCCATACCCTGTGCACGTTAAAGAACACGCTGGATGGCCTTGACGGGGAGGCTACCATTTGTCTCCCAACAGCTGTTCCAGTGGGTCCCCTCCCCCAATCTTCTCTGAGCCTTCGGGGTCCATGTGACCTGGCCATTTAGCCCATCGTGTGCAAAAAAGTGCCGCTCAGAGGTAAAACAACCCAAACCTGTCTCGTAAACTGATGTTGGCAGTTCGAGTTGCAGCTCTGCCTGTGTTGATATTTTCTCCGCTTGCTCCCGTTCTGTCCTCAGAGAGAAAGAGATCATTTGCATAAAGAATAAGTATTCCTCAGATATAAACTAAACTAAAATAAGAACCAAAACAAGAAAAGAACAAAACCGATATTTGTAAAACTTGTGTTTATTTGGAAAACATCCTCTTTTGTACAGTCGCTCAAAAAAGTATCCGAACACTATGGTTGTTACAGAATTCAGAAAAAATATCTGGCAACGATTTTTTTTAGAAATTAGTGATCTGGCAACCTTCGTGTCAGGGGCACGGAGGTTGCCAGATCACTAATTTCTAAAGAAATCGTTGCCAGATATTTTTTCTGAATTCTGTAACAACCATAGTGTTCGGATACTTTTTTGAGCGACTGTATATATACATTTTTTTTTGACTGGGCCATTAAGTCTGTCGCTTCCTACGTCTTCTAAAAAAGTCAAGAATAGAAAGCAAAAGCCCCAAAAAATGCTAATTAGTTTAACCATCAAACCTCTCTTTCTTCATCTCCCCCTCCTCCCCACCTTCCCTAGTTGTCCTCTCAGGATCCCAGTTCATCTTCTCCTCCAATGTAAAAAAACAAAAACGGTTCGACAGTCGTAAAAAAAAAACAGGGAGCAAATGAGCAACAAAATAAAGCAAGACCCGCTCGCATCCAATCGGCAGCTCATCAGCAAGCCGAACACTCGATTCAGGAGCCGAACTCACCAGGGAACCCTCGGCTGATTGCCGAAGAACTATCGAATTTAAGACGAACTAAAGCGCAAAAATCCCGCTGAAGCCGTAGCGGAAGTCGGTAGCTATTAGATCTGGCGGGGCGTCCCTGGCAGCTTTCCGCAATTTCCTGGCGTCGGTAATCCGCGAGAGAAGAAGTCGAGACACATGTCCTGCTGAGAAACGTCATGCGCGTGCACCACCAGGGAAGAAAAAGAAGAGGAGGAGCAGAAACGAAGGGGTGAGAGATCAAGAAGAATAGAGAAAGAGTGCCAGAGTTTCTCCTTCTGAGTCCGGTCGTACGTCGAACTCCGAGCACCGGAATCAGATTAAACAAGATTCGTGGAAAGACACGAAGTGCATACTCCAATGACGAAGAGTTGTACGGAAAGGCGGAGGACAGTTTGGCCGGTCAACGGATCGCACGTATCCGAGGCGGCGAAGGCATCGGCACCGCTGGGAGATGGCTTCGAGCAGAGAGAGTGAACGGATTATGGAGCGCGGGGATGCGGTAGGACTCGTACAGCATTGATCCGCTTCCTCACGTTAGAAGACGTCGCCGTTTTACTTGCGTCATGGATCTGCGGCATATGAATCCGACGACTGCGGATCGCATCGTACTGTTCGCTGAAATGAGGATGAAGGATGTCGGTTGAAATGGGAAGAAAAAGATTTCAGAGAGGAAAAGATGAGAGTTATGATGTATTGTGGGTTATATTAATCGTCAGGCTGAAGCAATTTTATGTGTATTGGGTTGGGATGTTTTACCTCTGAGCGGCACTTTTTTGCACACCATGGGCTAAATGGCCAGGTCACATGGACCCCGAAGGCTCAGAGAAGGTCAGGAGAGCGGACCCACTGGAACAGCTGTTAGGAGACAGATGGTAGCCTCCCGTCAAGGCCATCCAGCGTGTTCTTTAACGTGCACAGGGTATGGCTCTTCCGCACACGGGGCCACGGCTTAACGTCCCATCCGACGGACGGCAGCTTTTCCAAGCCCATCGGTGTTTGTCTTTGGACAGGAAAGAATACAAAGTAGGCAAAGAATACAATTTGGCAACCTTCGTGTCACGTGACACGAAGGTTGCCAGATCGCTAATTTCTAAAAAAAATCTTTGCCAGATATTTTTTCTGAATTCTGTAATCAACCCTAGTGTTCGGATACTTTTTTGAGCGACTGTAGGTGGTCATATTATTTTGATACTAGATCGTGTGGGCTCACTCACGGAAATATTGTGCGTGTGCAGTTACCGTTCACAGCAAACTGGAGCGTGTGCAGTTACTGCAGACGCTCCAGTTTGCTGTGAACGGTAACTGGAGCGTGTACAGTTGCTGTACACGCTCCAGATATTTTTCCTGAATTCTGTAATCACGTGACACGAAGGTTGCCAGATCACTAATTTCTAAAAAAATCGTTGCCAGATATTTTTTCTGAATTTTGTAATCAATTTGGAAATTATTTAATAATTAAGCTGGAATATTTAACAATTTGGATATTTTTTTGAGCGACTGTACGTCATTGGTAGACCTTGAATATATGTTACGAAAACATCGTCCATCCAATTTTTCATCACTTACATCGAATCAGTTATCTACAAATGTTAAATGGGTCGGAGTTTGTGCCCTCCTCAGTTTAAAGAGTTATGTCAGCTGGAATATTTAACATCTTCTTGACTCTTCCTTAAAAGAATTCGTCAAAACAGATGAAAAAAAAATATGAAAGAAGTTTTAGGCGAATTTCTAAATGTATAATTAGTTTAGTAAACAATTTATGTTTTAATGTTATGATGAATTAAACTTCTGAGATGAATTCTTATAACTGACATTTTCCTCTTAAATATTCCAGCTTTAAGTCTGTAAATGTTGAAAGAAAAATTTTGATATGACTAACTTTCACCTAGTGGAACTTGACGTTACTTATAGAAGTATCTCACTTCCCATATCACAAACTTTCGTTTGACGCATAAGCTTATTACTTTCGGCCAGGCTCCTAATCTGTAGTTCCCAGGTTCGAGTCCCAGCTTGGTCAGCGTTGAGATTTATCTCCGCAAAATTCCTCGCCCTGCCCACGGTCAGTAGGGGACACCGATGGGCTTGCAAAGGTCGCCGTCCGTCGGATGGGACGTTAAGCCGTGGCTCCGTGTGCGGGAGAGCCATACCCTGTGCACGTTAAAGAACACGCTGGGTGGCCTTGACGGGAGGCTACCACCTGTCTCCCAACAGCTGTTCCAGTGGGTCCCCTCCCCCAACCTTCTCTGAGCCTTCGGGGTCCTTCTGACCTGGACTTTTAGCCCATGGTGTGCAAAAAAGTGCCGCTAAACAACCCAAACCAAATTCGGCCATCGCTTTCCAAAGATATAGCGGAACAGTTTCTTTCATGTTTCCACTCTTTTTAGGATGAAAGAAAGCATGGACGCAATTTTTTTTATAGTCTATGACATTCCCGGCTTCAGAAGCTTTTATTTGACATATAAATCATTAAGTTTCGTTCGTCGCGTTCGAAAGATATGGCGGAACAACTGTTTTGTCAACTGTTTTGTCAATTCCATTAATCGACAAACTAACAAACGAGGAGAGTAAAAGCAACAGGAAGATAAATAGGTAAAAATATTCTTGCATGTGTTGTTTGGTTGGTTGGTTGTTTTACCTCTGAACGGCACTTTTTTGCACACAATCGGCAAAATGGCCAGGTCATAAGGACCCCAAAGGCTCAGAGAAGTTTGGAGGAGGGGACCCACTGGAACAGCTGTTGGGAGACAGATGGTAGCCTCCCGTCAAGGCCATCCAGCGTGTTCTTTAACGTGCACAGGGTATGGCTCTCCCGCACACGGGGCCACGGCTTAACGTCCCATCCGACGGACGGCGGCCTTTCCAAGCCCATCGGTGTCCCCTACTGACCGTGGGCAGGGCGGGGAATTTTGCGGCTTGCAAGTGTTAGTAAAGTTTAGTTTAACGGCTTTAGATTTTGCTTAATTGCTAATTAATCGATTAATTACAAATTACTCAGAACAATTATTTAAACTGCCATTGTTGCTGATAAGTGTTCTTATTTACGTAACTCTTTAAATACCGAACGAATCTTTTGGAATTCGATATGTAAATAGAATTAATTGAGATATTTAAATTATTTTCCGTCACTAGTCAAAGCTCCTCGTTTGTCAGTTTTTTTCATTGAAAGTTTATTTGAGAAGTTACTGAGTTCCGTATCTGTAAAATTGACATAATATGGAACCGTGCCTGATAAAGTGTTCATTGAGTGCATATTAATGAAGTTATATGGTAACAAATATAATTGGCATATAACTAACCTTTTAGGTCAGGGGTGCTAAGCATATGTACAGTCGCTCAAAAAAGTATCCGAACACTATGGCATGACGATTTTTTCAGAAATTAGTGATCTGGCAACCTTCGTGTCACGTGACAGATCACTAATTTCTGCCAGATCACTAATTTCTGAAAAAAAACGTTGCCAGATATTTTTTCTGAATTCTGTAATCAACCATAGTTTTCGGATACTTTTTTGAGCGATTGTACCCCGAGACTTGTTTTTTTTACGATATAATTTAGTATATTGCTCGAAATTTGTTTACTAAAAATTATACAGTCACCTCTCGTTAACTGGAACCTCTTTATCTCAAATTCCTCGTTAACTCCATTTTTTTTTAAATTTCCAACCGAATCCTTATACAGTTGCACAAAAAAATATCCGAATACCATGGTTGATTACAGAATTCAGGAAAAATATCTGGCAACGATTTTTTTCAGAAATTAGCGATCTGGCAACCTTCGTGTCACGTGACACACGGTGAAATGCGAGCGTTGCTTATTTTGTTTTTTGTCTTTCAGTTGAATGTTGTTTGTAAATGGAAATATTGCCGAGTTTACCAAGAATAGGAAATGGAAGAATCATCAAAACGCAGCCGTCGGACGCTTGTCTAGAAAGGTATATGTTACGCCGAGTACAGAGTCCGCAAAATTCCCCGCCCTCGCCACGGTCAGTAGGGAACACCGATGGGCTTGGAAAGGCCGCCGTCCGTCGGATGGGACGTTAAGCCGTGGCCCCGTGTGCGGGAGAGCCATACCCTGTGCACGTTAAAGAACACGCTGGATGGCCTTGACGGGAGGCTACTATCTGTCTCCCAACAGCTGTTCCAGTGGGTCCCCTCCCCCAACCTTCTCTGAGCCTTCGGAGTCCATGTGACCTGGCCATTTAGCCCATGGTGTGCAAAAAAGTGCCGCTCAGAGGTAAAACAACCCAACCCGAGTACAGAGAATTATTTTTCATCTTAGGAACCAGTGGGACATCGTCCTATAGCGTCCCATCCCATATCCACCACTGCCAACAACTATATCACAAAATTGGACTATCCATCTTATTATATGAATATAGTCCCCTGTGACTTTTGTCCTTTCCAAAAACTGACGACTGATTTCAAGGGTTGTAGGTTTGCAGACATTGACAACATTAAAATCATATGCGATGGCGATCATAAATGTCTTTTCTCAGGAGTATTTCCAGCAATGTTTTCAGCAGTGGTTACATGGTTGATCTAAGTGTATCACTGCCTTGGAACTTACCTGTCACAATCGTATGGTGTCCTGATAAGTTAGCTAACATAATTCTGACTCATGAAATAATAGGGGGCGGGGGTGGCTCAGTCGGTAGCGCGCCAGGCTCGTAATCTGTAGTTCCCAGGTTCGAGTCCCAGCTGGGTCAGCGTTGAGATTTATCTCCGCAAAAATTCCTCGCCCTGCCCACGGTCAGTAGGGGACACCGATGGGCTTGAAAAGGCCGCCGTCCGTCGGATGGGACGTTAAGCCGTGGTCCCGTGTGCGGGAGATCCATACCCTGTGCACGTTAAAGAACACGCTGGATTGGCCTTGACGGGAGACTACCATCTGTCTCCCAACAGCTGTTCCAGTGGGTCCCCTCCCCCAACCTTCTCTGAGCCTTCGGGGTCCATGTGACCTGGTCATTTAGCCCATGGTGTGCAAAAAAGTGCCGCTCAGAGGTAAAACAACCCAACCCAACCCATGAAATAATAAACTGAAAAAAATTGTTTTTTTTTAGCCATTGGTGCTGTAGTGGTAACATAAAAGGCATGTTTTCTGGAGACGTGGATTCGAATTCCATTCATGACAAAATAAAATTTTTTCAGCTTATTATTTCATGAGTCCCATGTCTACAGGACATATCCTGTGATTCTTTAAATAAAAAAATAAAATAAATAAATACCCCCTCAAGCAGTTGCTTGCCACAGAGGTCTGACAGGAGCCTGTCAGTTTATATGCCATAGTAGAAGGTCTCTGAGGATGGCAGAACCTCAGCAGAAAAACGACACACACAACCATGCCTTAACCCGGGGCTCGAACCCAGGTCCCTTAGATCAGTAGTCAAGCGCGCTAACCACTCAGCCATGGGACGACTACTGATAATACTGACCCCTTCGTAAAAACACTGAGTCATGCGTGAGAGTTCGTAGAGCTCGTAGCGATCATTTTAGCATTACTACTGGAGTTCGATAAGGGTGTATTATGTCTCCTTTTATCTTTTGTTTGGGTATTAATTATGTGGAAATACAAAAATTAAGCTTTATGTGAAATCAAATATAGATTATCTAAAAATCACGAAGCCGTCCCATGGCCGAGTGGTTAGCACGCTTGGCTACTGATGCTAAGGGACCTGGGTTCGAGCCCCGGGTTAAGGCATGGATGTGTGTGTTGTTTTTCTGTTGAGGTCCTGCCATCCTCACAGACCTTCTACTATGGCATATAAACTGACAGGCTCCTGTAAGACCTCTGTGACAAGCACATTTTATTTTTAAAAATCACGACAAAAAATGATGATCCAAGCAGGTAACGAATGAAGAGATGCCCTACCCACTTGAGTTCTTGAAAGAACTACTCGGAGATGTAATACTCCTCCATAGCAAATAGTTCGACGTCTTATGCAAGAAATCAGAACTTTTTGTAACGTTTATGATTATTATATACAGTTTATGTTAAGTGAGCAATTAAAACTGCATTTTTTAATTTTCGAGTATTATAAAGTACACGATAAAGTATAATTTCGTTTATACCTGTACCTTCGCAGTGGAAAACACTTGACGTTGAAGCGTTCTGGCGAGTTAAGGATTGAAATCGAGGACTGATACATTTTCAGGAGTAGAATCTTGCTTTTCATTGGTTTTCACGGTTATGCGTAATAACCCATGATTGGAGAAAAAAAAAACAATTTGAGAGAGGATTGCCGTTCTTTTCTTTGTGGGAAACAGAGTAAGTCGCTCAAAAAAGTATCCGAACACTATGGTTGAGTATAGAATTCAGAAAAAATATCTAGCAACGATGTTTTTTTTTTAGAAATTAGTGATCTGACAACCTTCGTGTCACGTGATTACAGAATTCAGGGAAAATATCTGGAGCGTGTACAACAACTGTACACGCTACAGTTACCGTTACTGCACACGCTCCAGTTTGCTGTGAACGGTAACTGCACACGCTCGATATTTCCGTGAGTGAGTCCACACGATCTAGGTCTTTGTGAGCTCACACGATCCAATTAGTGATCTGGCAACCTTCGTGTCACGTGATTACAGAATTCAGGAAAAATACCTGGAGCGTGTACAGCAATTGTACACGCTCCAGTTACCGTTCACAGCAAACTGGAGCGTGTGCAGTTACTGCACACGCTCGTTTGCTGTGAACGGTAACTGCACACGCTCAATATTTCCGTGAGCCCACACGATCTAGTATAAAAATAATATGACCACCTACAGTCGCTCAAAAACGTATCCGAACACTACGGTTGATTACAGAATTCAGAAAAAATATCTGGCAACGATTGTTTTAGAAATTAGTGATCTGGCAATCTTCGTGTCACGTGATTACAGAATTCAGGAAAAATATCTGGAGCGTGTACAGCAACTGTACACGCTCCAGTTACCGTTCACAGCAAACTGGAGCGTGTGCAGTTACTGCACACGCTCCAGTTTGCTGTGAACGGTAACTGCACACGCTCAATATTTCCGTGAGTGAGCCCACACGATCCAGGTCTTTGTGAGCTCACACATACAATTAGTGATCTGGCAACCTTCGTGTCACGTGACACGAAGGTTGCCAGATCACTAATTTCTAAAAAAATCGTTGCCAGATATTTTTTCTGAATTCTGTAATCAACCATGTGTTCGGATACTTTTTTGAGCGACTTTACTGGAAGCGGATTTGATCTGGAAGTCAAAGCAAAAACTGCTTTCTTTTTTATCTGTCGATTTGATAGCATGTAGCAATTGTAATCTGTAGCTTTTCATTTTACAAGAAAAACTTTCTATTTCTTCTTTCAAAACATGCATGATTTGTTCAATTTGAGTGTATAGGCTTTTTCTGAAAAAAAAAAATAAATAAATAAATTATTGCATTCATTTGAAATCAACCGTTTTATGCCAACAATTTGACCTTTTAGAAAGCGAAATTGACGAGATGCACTTTTTCATTAGGACTGTTGATGAGATTGATATTAGAGTAGATTTGGTGATAAATAAAAAATAAATAAATATCCCCTCAAGCAGCTGCTTGCCACAGAGGTCTGATAGGAGCCTGTCAGTTTATATGCCATAGTAGAAGGTCTGTAAGGATGGCAGGACCTCAGCAGAAAAACAACACAAACAAGTACCCGGGGCTCGAACCCAGGTCCCTTAGATCAGTAGCCAAGCGCGCTAACCACTCATGAGAGGTGAAAGTGTGTTTCAGTTCTTTTGAAGGTTTGCAGCCTTGAGCAGGTGTCTTAGTTTAATTATCTTGGGAGCTATGTAACTGGTGATAATAACTGACATAAACAGAAGAATAAGGATTGCTGCCGGGACTTTTAAGAATCTGTGGAGAGTGTGGAGAAATAGGCATTTTCACCTAAAGACTAAAATTAGACTGTATAACATAACAGTTTGGTTCTTTTTAGGGTTAATTATAGTAGTGAAACTTGGTCCCTTTTTAAACAAGATACAGGAAACTTGGTGCTTTTGATTCTAGATGTTTACTCCGTATCTTGGACATTGGCTTGTTCAACTTTGTAAGTAATGATGAGGTTGAAAGGAGTCATGAACAACTATTGAGCTGCATCTTATGCGAAGCAGATCGTTTGACCTCGTTGCTTGCATGCTGAAATGTAGAATAGTGAGTCGAATTATGAACAGTGTATCTAAAGGCAATAGAAAAAGGGGGCGGGGGTGGCTTAGTCGGTAGCGCGTCAGGCTCGTAATCTGTAGTTCCCAGGTTCGAGTCCCAGCTGGATCAGCGTTGAGATTTATCTCCGCAAAATTCCCCGCCCTGCCCACGGTCAGTAGGGGACACCGATGGGCTTGGAAAGGCCGCCGTCCGTCGGATGGGACATTAAGCCGTGACCCTTGTGCAGGAGAGCCATACCCTGTGCACGTTAAAGAAGTGTTATAGTTGTTGCTCAGGATAGATATGCTTGAAACACAAAAAATACCTACTCTTGTTTGACCTGTATATCTCAGGCAAAATAAAGTGGGCGGGGTGTGGGCGGGGCGCAATCAAAATGGAAAAAGAAAAAATAGGATTGGATTTCCATTGCAGTGTAATATTTTACTCCCTCATTTCAAGTTTTTTTTAAAATTTCTTGAAAAATGCTTGAATTTAGTTAAATAAAATAAAAAATAAATACCCCTCAAACAGAAGTAAGTGAAAAAAAGTTTAATAACTTTTAGTCTCCATTATCATTACTAGCATTCTCAAAAGGAAGAGGATATGGACTCCCTGACTCCCTCCCCCCCTCCCCGTAGATCCACCCCTACTTATTACATTGCTTTGGAAAAAAAAGTAAGTCATGATTGAGTTGTTTTTCCTCTGAGCGGCACACAATGGGTTAAATGATCAGATCAGAAGCACCCCAAAAACTCAGAAGAGGTTATGGAAGAGGCACAGTTGAACAGCAGTTGGGTTGGGTTGTTTTACCTCTGAGCGGCACTTTTTTGCACACTATGGGCTAAATCGCCAGGTCACATGGACCCCGAAGGCTCAGAGAAGGTTGGGGGAGGGGACCCACTGGAACAGCTGTTGGGAGACAGATGGTAGCCTCCCGTCAAGACCATCCAGCGTGTTCTTTAACGTGCACAGGGTATAGCTCTCCCGCACACGGGGCCACTGCTTAACGTCCCATACGACGGACGGCGGCCTTTCCAAGCCCATCGGTGTCCCCTACTGACCGTGGGCAGGGCAGGGAATTTTGCGGAGATAAATCTCAACGCTGACCCAGCTGGGACTCGAACCTGGGAACTACAGATTACGAGCCTGGCGCGCTACCGACTGAGCCACCCCTTGAACAGCAGACACCATTAGGGGATTATTGGTTTGTGAATTCTGCCGATTGAGAAAAACTTCTTCAAATCTCTGAGAAAAGAGCTGAACGCAGAAGAGGACGAGAAAATTGATTGCAGGAGATTTAAATGCGCATACATCTGTTACGTTCGTAGAGAGCGGCTTCCGAATAAATATACAGAGGAAATAAACAGCAGAAATCAATATTGGATGCGATGAAATGAAATCAATACCGACGTAATTCGCCGACTCGCTTAATGCTCGAGAGTGAATATCCTGCTTAGTAAGCAAAAACTTCGAAGGATTCTCTTTTCCTTTAGCATCCTCAAAGACGATCCTTGTTTGGGCGACAGATAATTTTCTTTTTCATCTCTCAGTTGATAACGATTTTTCAAAGCCTATCGATTATTTCTAGGCGGAAGTTTACGATCATCTGTTAAACTCGAATGGAGAAGGAAAAATAAGCTTCTCTCTTCCCAAAGACGATAGGTAAAGTCGAAGAAATAAGTAGCTTGGTTTAAACCAGAGGTCGTCAATCAAACCAGAGATCGTCAACCATTAACATCACATGAGAAACTCTAAAAAAAATGAAATCTCAAGATCGACGACTTTTTTCTATAATGTACAGAAAAGAAAAAAACAGAACGAAATGCGAAAATGGTTTCAGAAAAGAATGCCTCTTTATACTCATTTGAAACATTAACATCATACGAGAAACTCTAAAAAAAATGAAATCTCAAGATCGACGACTTTTTCCTATAATGTATACAAAAGAAAAAAACAGAACGAAACACGAAAAATGGTTTCAGAAAAGAATACCTCTTTATACTCATTTGAACCATTAACATCATACGAGAAACTCAAAAAAATAATGAAATCTCAAGATCGACGACTTTTTCCTATAATGTATAGAAAAGAAAAAAACAGAACGAAATACGAAAATGGTTTCAGAAAAGAATGCCTCTTTATACTCATTTGAAACATTAACATCATACGAGAAACTCTAAAAAAAATGGAATCTCAAGATCGACGACTTTTTCCTATAATGTATAGAAAAGAAAAAAAAAACAGAAAGAAACACGAAAAATGGTTTCAGAAAAGAATGCCTCTTTATACTCATTTGAACCATTAACATCATACGAGAAACTCAAAAAAATAATGAAATCTCAAGATCGACGACTTTTTCCTATAATGTATAGAAAAGAAAAAAACAGAACGAAATACGAAAATGGTTTCAGAAAAGAATGCCTCTTTATACTCATTTGAAACATTAACATCATACGAGAAACTCTAAAAAAAATGGAATCTCAAGATCGACGACTTTTTCCTATAATGTATAGAAAAGAAAAAAAAAACAGAAAGAAACACGAAAAATGGTTTCAGAAAAGAATGCCTCTTTATACTCATTTGAACCATTAACATCATACGAGAAACTCTAAAAAAATGAAATCTCAAGATCGACGACTTTTTCCTATAATGTATACAAAAGAAAAAAACAGAACGAAACACGAAAAATGGTTTCAGAAAAGAATACCTCTTTATACTCATTTGAACCATTAACATCATACGAGAAACTCAAAAAAATAATGAAATCTCAAGATCGACGACTTTTTCCTATAATGTATAGAAAAGAAAAAAACAGAACGAAATACGAAAATGGTTTCAGAAAAGAATGCCTCTTTATACTCATTTGAAACATTAACATCATACGAGAAACTCTAAAAAAAATGAAATCTCAAGATCGACGACTTTTTCCTATAATGTATACAAAAGAAAAAAACAGAACGAAACACGAAAAATGGTTTCAGAAAAGAATACCTCTTTATACTCATTTGAACCATTAACATCATACGAGAAACTCAAAAAAATAATGAAATCTCAAGATCGACGACTTTTTCCTATAATGTATAGAAAAGAAAAAAACAGAACGAAATACGAAAATGGTTTCAGAAAAGAATGCCTCTTTATACTCATTTGAAACATTAACATCATACGAGAAACTCTAAAAAAAATGAAATCTCAAGATCGACGACTTTTTCCTATAATGTATACAAAAGAAAAAAACAGAACGAAACACGAAAAATGGTTTCAGAAAAGAATACCTCTTTATACTCATTTGAACCATTAACATCATACGAGAAACTCAAAAAAATAATGAAATCTCAAGATCGACGACTTTTTCCTATAATGTATAGAAAAGAAAAAAACAGAACGAAATACGAAAATGGTTTCAGAAAAGAATGCCTCTTTATACTCATTTGAAACATTAACATCATACGAGAAACTCTAAAAAAAATGAAATCTCAAGATCGACGACTTTTTCCTATAATGTATACAAAAGAAAAAAACAGAACGAAACACGAAAAATGGTTTCAGAAAAGAATACCTCTTTATACTCATTTGAACCATTAACATCATACGAGAAACTCTAAAAAAATGAAATCTCAAGATCGACGACTTTTTCCTGTAATGTATAGAAAAGAAAAAAACAGAACGAAATACGAAAATGGTTTCAGAAAAGAATGCCTCTTTATATTTATTTGTTAGCGTAAACTTAATGAATATTTGGGCAATTCTGTTAACGTTTTTCTTTCTGAACAGAAATAATTTTAATTATCCTGGAAAGGATCTCGATATTTTCATTTGATGATTTCTTAATCTCACCTTTAAACCATTGCCAAATCTCAATTAGGAACGAAAGATAATTTCTGATTCTCTTATCGTTAAAGATACGGATAGGGAAAGATCTCAATTTGCTAAATACATCCTTAAAATACATCACAAATAACTTACAAATACGCACTTCGGATAATAATGGAATTACAGTAAGCACATTGTTACCATTAATAATATGAAATTATGAAGACATTAAGGTTTAAACCTAAATGACTGCCTGGACTGAATCCTCGAAACTCTATCTTACAGATGTATTATCAGAAATGAGATCTGTAATGAAGAAGGTTATAGTGCTGATTGCTTACCATACACGCAGTATCAAATTATAACGTGAAATTACGAAGACTTTAAAGACTTAAGTAACTACTTGAAGTGGAACCTCAAAACCCTAACTTCATTACTCGTAATAAGACAGATGTGCAGGGATTTAACAGATCAAAACTTCTTCTATTAAACTCACAAATGTTAATCTCCCCAATTGAAGGTTTCTGGGTACAGTCGCTCAAAAAAGTATCCGAACACTATGCTTGATTACAGAATTCAGAAAAAGTATCTGGCAACAATTTTTTTTAGAAATTAGTGATCTGGCAACCTTTGTGTCAAGCGATTACAGAATTCAGGAAAAATATCTGGAGCGTGTACAGCAACTGTACACGCTACAGTTACCGTTCACAGCAAACTGGAATGTGTGCAGTTACTGCACACGCTCCAGTTTGCTGTGAACGGTAACTGCACACGCTCCAGTTTGCTGTGAACGGTAACTGCACACGCTCAATATTTCCGTGAGTGAGCCCACACGATCTAGTATCAAAATAATATGACCACCTACAGTCGCTCAAAAAAGTATCCGAACATTATGGTTGATTACAGAATTCAGAAAAAATATCTGGCAACGATTTTTTTTTTTAGAAATTAGTGATCTGGCAACCTCCGTGTCACGTGACACGAAGGTAGCCAGCTCACTAATTTCTAAAAAAATCGTTGCCAGATATGTTTTCTGAATTTTGTAATCAACCATGGTGTTTGGATATTTTTCTGAGCGACTGTACGTCATTGGTGGACCTTGAATATATGTTACGAAAACATCGTCCATCCAATTTTTCATCACTTACATCGAATCAGTTATCTACAAATGATATCTCTACAACATTTCAATGAAATTACACTGCTATATTTTCTCACGAGAGTTGGGTTGGGTTGTTTTACCTCTGTGCGGCACTATTTTGCACACCATGGGCTAAATGGCCAGGTCACATGGACCCCGAAGGCTCAGAGAAGGTTGGGGGAGGGGACCCACTGGAACAGCTGTTGGGAGACAGATGGTAGCCTCCCGTCAAGGCCATCCAGTGTGTTCTTTAACGTGCACAGGGTATGGCTCTCCCGCACACGGGGCCACGGCTTAACGTCCCATCCGACGGACAGCGGCCTTCCAAGCCCATCGGTGTCCCCTCCCCTACTGACCGTGGGCAGGAGGGGGGGGGGAATTTTGCGGAGATAAATCTCAACGCTGACTCAGCTGGGACTCGAACCTGGGAACTACAGATTACGAGCCTGGCGCGCTACCGACTGAGCCACCCCCGCCCACATCTCACGAGATTGATGTTTTATTTCCCTCAGAGAGGAAACCAGAAGGCGAACTTTTAGTAGTAGTTCAGCAAACACTAAAATATGTCTTTAAAACGTATAAAAATATTCGGAAGATCTAAACTATTCATGCTAATTTTTTTTTACTTCTTACAGAAGTTTTTCTTTAATTGCTTCTCATTCTTAAAAAAAACTGAAAATCAAAACATCACGATCTGAAAGTCAAAAATCTGGACGGAAGTGACGAAACTTTCTGCTTTTTGGGTTCCGTTTAACTTTTGCTTTCGAAAAGTTCTGTCGCAACGGAAACGAAAAAAAAAATCATTCCTTTAGAATCCCGAAGAGAGCGTGATGATGAACTCCATCAATAAATCAGTCTGTTACTTTTCGCCTAAATTACGAGGCATTAATATTTTTACGATTTACTATCGTCGCTTTCCTCTGCTCCTTGAGTCAAGGCTTTAAAATCTGAATCTGTTTCGACGGAACTGCAGCAAAGCGTCCATCCACTCGCAATGGCTTCATTGAAAACAGCTTCAAGATCAAAAGCCCCTACTCTTGGTGTTGGGATGAGAAATCATGCGACATAAGATGAGAGTTTATTTTCTGTTTTCGATTAAAGAACTGCAGTCGGACTCTCAGCCTCATTGGAATTGCTCTTCACCGCGTCTGAAATCTTTGCTGGATGCATTAATTTTTATCACGAGGTCGGTTTGAAAAATTCAAATGACGTGCGAGTCTACTTTATGAGATCACTGAAAGCAATCATCTTCAAAGTCATCGAGTGATGATGAATAGTGGCGGCATGATCAACACATAAATTTCTGAAAAGAAAAACGATTTTGCGCCTCCTCGTCAACTGCTCGTGTTTCGAAAATGAAAACCGTTGACAGACAGGGAAAAGGTTTCTAACTTTATCTGTCAAGCTAAATTGAAATCTTTTCTTAAAATATTTCACTGCAATTGATTATTCTTTTGATGACGCATGCAAAATGTAGACAGGATATCCGGAAACCGCAAAACTAAATGAGTTTTCTTTTATGAACTTGTCCATGATCTTAAGCAACAAGCCAAATCAAAAACTCAGTATATATAGGAGAATAAATGTTCTATAGGAATGACACTGAAAGTAAATTACAGTCGCTCAAAAAAGTATCCGAACACCATGGATGATTACAGAATTCAGGAACAATATCTGGTAACGATTTTTTTTAGAAATTAGTGATCTGGCAAACTTCGTGTCACGTGACACGAAGTCCCAACTGAGTCAGCGTTCAGATTTATCACCACAACCTTCGTGTCACGTGACACGAAGATTGCCAGATCACTAATTTCTAAAAAAAATCGTTGCCAGATATTGTTTCTGAATTCTGTAATCATCCATGGTGTTCGGATACTTTTTTGAGCGACTGTAGGTGGTCATATTATTTTGATACTAGATCGTGTGGGCTCACTCACGGAAATATTGAGCGTCTGCAGTTACCGTTCACAGCAAACTGGAGCGTGTGCAGTAACTGCACACGATCCGGTTTGCTGTGAATGGTAACTGGAGCGTGTGCAGTTGCTGTACACGCTCCAGATATTTTTCCTGAATTCTGTAATCACGTGACACGAAGGTTGCCAGATCACTAATTTCTAAAAAAAATCGTTGCCAGATATTGTTTCTGAATTCTGTAATCATCCATGGTGTTCGGATACTTTTTTGAGCGACTGTATAAATCTAAATAAAATTCATCCAAATCTTGAATTTCAATAACATTCTTTCAGTATTAAAGAGTTATGGATATTAAAATATATAACGCCCTCCTTCAAACGTCAAAACTGAAGGAATTATTAAATAAAAATAAAATAAATACCCCCTCAAGCAGCTGCTTGCCACAGAGAGACAGGATCATAGATGAGACATCATCTGACAGGAGCCTGTCAGTTTATATGCCACAGTAGGAGATCTGAGAGGATGGCAGGACCTCAGCAGAAAAACGACACACATCCATGCCTAATCCGGGGCTCGAACCCAGGTCCCTTAGATCAATAGCTAAGGGTGCTAACCACTCGGCCACCGAACTTAAAAATATACGATGATTTTAGTAAATGGTTGGATATAAGAATTTATTAATTTGTTTTGACTGACTTTTCAGGTAAATTTTATGACTAACAACTTTTACTGTTAAATGTTCCCGTTGCCATAATTCTTCGAACGAATATTGCTGAAGTTCAAGATTTAGAGCTGTAATTTACTTTTAGTCTAATTCTAAAAAAAAGATATTATTTAAAATATCAAATTTCTTATTTGGCTTAACATAGGAAGAAATTTTGCTTCTTTTTTTTCTGCCTTTGCTTTCGAATAACTTCAACTGGGAAGACTGCGAGACTGCTCAGCAGTCTCGTAGTCTTCCCATTTGTTCCTTCTTTTACCCTTTTTGAGGCGGGGATTTAGGCTCGTAATCTCTATTCCCAGGTTCGAGTCCCAACTGAGTCAGCGTTGAGATTTATCACCACGAAACTCCCCGCCCTGACCTCTGTCAGTAGGGGACACCGATGGGCTTGAAAAGGCCGCCGTCGGTCACATGGGAAGTTAAGCCTTGGCTCCGTATGCTGGAGAGAGTCATACCCTGTTCACGTTAAAGAACACACTGGATGGCCTTGTTGAGAGACTACCATCTGTCTCATAACTGTCCAGTGAGTCCCCTTCCCCCAACCTTCTCTGAGCCCCAGGGATCCTTATGACCTGGTCATTTAGGCCATTGTGCGCAAAAACAGTGCCGATCAGAGGTTAAACAACCCACTACAAAACACGCTTGATGACCTTGGTTGGATATTTTTCTGTGTTTCTAAAAACTGTTCTGTTGGCATTCATCGTAAATAGCATACAATTCGATAGATAAATTACAAGTATTACGTTCTCTGACGTTAATCTATCAGCAACTGATAGAGAACTACGACACTTCTATCAATCAGATTTCTTCGTAACTTTCATCTGCGCTAATCTTCCTCAGTGATAAATTATCTGGCATGATTATCACGAGGTCAGGGATTCGATTCCTGCGTCATTAAAATGACTTTTCCTGCCGCTGCTGGGGCGGGGGTGGCTCAGTCGGTAGCGCGCCATGCTCGTAATCTGTAGTTCCCAGGTTCGAGTCCCAGCTGGGTCAGCGTTGAGATTTATCTCCGCAAAATTCCCCGCCTTGCCCACGGTCAGTAGGGGGACACCGATGGGCTTGGAAAGGCCGCCGTCCGTCGGATGGGACGTTAAGACGTGACCCCGTGTGCGGGAGAGCCATACCCTGTGCACGTTAAAGAACACGCTGGATGGCCTTGACGGGAGGCTACCATCTGTCTCCCAACAGGTGTTCCTGTGGGTCCCCTCTCCCAACCTTCTCTGAGCCTTCGGGGTCCATGTGACCTGGCCATTTAGCCCATGGTGTGCAAAAAAGTGCCGCTCAGAGGTAAAACAACCCAACCCTGCCGCTGCTTCGTATGGCGAAGAGATCATCTCGCAGATCTGAAATGGCGAAAATCTAGACAAATGAATATGACCTCAAAACATCCATAAAGGCAATCATATTTTGACCCAAAAATCTTTCTTTCGTAAGAATCGTAAAATTCTCGACTATTAAAACCAAAGTATATCAGAGTTTGTTACAATTTAAAAAAAAAAGTGATTAAATGAATGAATTTTTAAGTCATTAATACCATCTTCATCAATAGTCCCAACTTCCGAGATGCAACTGCAACAATAGCTTAATTTCCGAGATCATCTACAAATAGAATAATTTACGAAAATCAACCGCACACAATAACTCAATTTCCGAAATGGAAATTGCACATTGGTGCAACTTCATCAATTCACGTGCGTGCAAGAGTATGGGTCTG
Organism: Ryuthela nishihirai; assembly: GCA_038380435.1. NCBI lineage: Eukaryota > Metazoa > Arthropoda > Arachnida > Araneae > Heptathelidae > Ryuthela > Ryuthela nishihirai. Next base: position 57,257,770 of record JAWZYU010000012.1, read on the forward strand.
TTAACAGAATCGTGAAGCTGTCATGTCTGCTCTGATTGAGAGTTTGGAGAAAAGAAACAATTTCAGAAATGCAAGTAGACAGACACAACAGCACAAATAAGATTCGAGTGCCTCCAATATCACTAGAGATATGGGTGATATTGGAGGTTCGAGTCCCAGCTGGGTCAGCGTTGAGATTTATCTCCACAAAACTCCCCGCCCTGCCCACGGTCAGTAGGGGGCACAGATGGGCTTAGAAAGGCCGCCGTCCGTTGGATGTGACATTAAGCCGTGACCCTTGTGCAGGAGAGCCATACCCTGTGCACGTTAAAGAACACACTGGATGGCCTTGACGGGAGGCTACCATCTGTTCCAATGGGACAGATGTTCATGGTCCATTGATAAGAATTGTCTATATCAGTGGTTCTCATTTTTTATGCTTCACATACCCCCTGGAAATGTATATGTAACGCGTACAGTCGCTCAAAAAATATCCGAACACTATGGTTGATTACAGAATTCAGAAAAACTATCTGGCAACGATTTTTTTAGAAATCAGTGGTCAGGCAACCTTCGTGTCCCGTGACACGAAGGTTGATCACTGATTTCTAAAAAAAAATTCTTTGCCAGATCACTGATTTCTAAAAAAATCGTTGCCAGATAGTTTTTCTGAATTCTTACACGAAGGTTGCCAGATCACTAATTTCTGAAAAATTCGTTGCCAGATATTTTTTCTCAATTCTGTAATCAACCGTAGTGTTCGGATACTTTTTTGAGCGACTGTACCCCTTATATAGATAGATAAAACTATAATTATAATACAATAATGCCACCTTAGCAACTTTGTTATTAGATCTAGCGACTTTTGAGTTCTTACGGCGTACCCGAAAAATTTTACCGCGTACCCCACGTTGAGAACCCCTGGTCTATATGGTAGGACTACTTAAGCTGACGTCATAAAGTTTATGCATTGGTCTACCTTCTGTTATACGAGGTATTGAGCAAATATCCACAATAGCAGAGTTTGAAAATCAAGTGCAAGAGAACAGCACAACCTTCGAGATTCAAGTTACCACACAATAGTAGGAGTGTTGATTGAGTCCCATCCCCAGAAGCATCACTTTCCTCCCAACCCTAAGAATAACTTCCACAGAGCGAGGGTGATTCAAAATCTGAGCATTTCCCCCCCTCCCCCCCTTTCCTCTGTTCCATTTCGACCATCCCCCTCTCTACGAAACAATTCCGATTCTTTTATTTTTGCTCCACTTCACTCGGACATAATCCTCGATTTCCTCATCTCTCGTCACCATCGCAATCCGATTAGCGGGCAGAGGACCGCGGCTCCGTGGTCAGGGATCGCCGACGAAAAAGGTCGGCGGTAGCCAGGCGAGATTAACTGTTGGCGGCAGCAGGCCGCTGCTCGTCGTGTCGTTGGTTTCTGCCGAGAGGATTACGAAAATGAAGAGAGAAACAGATCTTTTCCTCTCTCTCTCCATCTCTGCCTCTCTCACTCTCTACGAAGAGAGAGAGCGACTTCCTCTCTCCATCTCTACGAAGAGAGAGAGAGCGACTTCCTCTCTCCATCTCTGCCTCTCTCACTCTCTACGAAGAGAGAGAGAACGACTCCCTCTCTCCATCTCTGCCTCTCTCACTCTCTATGAAGAGAGTGAGAGCGACTTCCTCTCTCCGCAATCTCCGAGCTTTGTCAGAAATCAGAGAATTGAATATAGATGCGAGGAGGGATAACGTGGCGAGGAGATTGCAATGGATAAGGCAGTTTTAGTAACTAGGTTCAGCGAAGAATTTGTCGCAATGTATAAATTGTGATCAAGCTGGTTTCCAAAGCCTGGAAAGTTTTTAATCAATAAAATAAATTACCGCTCAAGCATCTGCTTGATACAGATGTCTGAATAGAGCTTGACATTGTAATAGGTCATAGAGAAGATCTACGAGGAATGCGAGACTTCAGTAGGTGCAACCAATGGTACAGTCGCTGAAAAAAATATCCGAACACTATGGTTGATTACAGAATTCAGAAAAAATATCTGGAGCGTGTACAGCAACTGTACACGCTCCAGTTACCGTTCACAGCAAACTGGAGCGTGTGCAGTTACTGCATACGTTCCAGTTTGCTGTGAACGGTAACTGCACACGCTCAATATTTCCGTGAGTGAGCCCACACGATCTAGTATCAAAATAATTTGACCACCTACAGTCGCTCAAAAAAGTATCCGAACACTATGGTTGATTACAGAATTCAGAAAAAATATCTGGCAACGATATTTTTTTTAGAAATTAGTGATCTTGCAACCTTCGTGTCACGTGACACGAAGGTTGCCAGATCACTAATTGGATCGTGTGAGCTCACAAAGACCTGGATCGTGTGGGCTCACTCACGGAAATATTGAACGTGTGCAGTTAAACTGGAGCGTGTGTGTTAAACTGGAGCAAACTGGAGCGTGTGCAGTTACTGCACACGCTCCAGTTTGCTGTGAACGGTAACTGGAGCGTGTACAGTTGCTGTACACGCTCCAGATATTTTTCCTGAATTCTGTAATCACGTGACACGAAGGTTGCCAGATCACTAATTTCTAAAAAAAATCGTTGCCAGATATTTTTTCTGAATTCTGTAATCAACCATAGTGTTCGGATATTTTTTTCAGCGACTGTACTGGAAGGGAGAAAGGTGATTCGATTTAAAACAGGCCCGCCCAACCCAAATTTAATGAAGACAGAAAGAAAAAATTTCTTCACTTAAGGAAAACAATATATTCTTAAAGAACCACAGGATATAATAAATTAATTGAATATTCAATTTAAATACTTGATCGGAAAATTAAAAAAAAGTACTGTTTTAACTACGATAAGATTATTTTAAACAGTTCGCACAATAATTATGCTAATTTTCACCAATTTCGAATGATTTTTGCGAGACTAGCTAACTTGCTAAATGTTTCAGTTTCCATGTCTTTAAATACCGAACGCACATTTTTGGAAATCGAAATAGATTTGATTGAAATCTTCAAAATAGCACCAGTCCTATTTTTGCATAAAAAGCTTTTTAAAGAAGCTCCCGAGATCTTTATCTGATTTACTATTGATATAACATGGAACTGTATCTAATAAAGTGTTCATTCAGGTTATAAGGAAACTGGAAGCGTAATCTTGAAACTAACATTTGCAAAGCTGATACTTGATCAGTTCTTATAGATCATTGGTTAACTGACAGGCCATTGAGACCCGTCAAACCGTCAACTGCGCAGCTGCATAGTCTCCCTAGTTATCCCTCACAATACGTCACTGAACTGAAACAGCATTTATACATGAATCGTAAAGGGCTTCATTAATGCTTATATTGCCCCTCCTACACGCTATTTGTCATAAAGAATGGAACGGTAAAATTTGAATATCAAAGAAGGCAACAACCAATCAAAAGATGCCACACCCACATCAGTTCTACGATGAATATTTCGCAGATGTAATATTCCTCCACAACATATAGTTCGACGTCTTGTGCAAGAAAAAGTTCTATTTTCTAACGTAGATTATTATTACGTATATGGTTAGCGCGCTTGGCTACTGATCTAAGGGACCTGGGTTCGAGCCCCGGGTAAGGCATGGCTGTTTGTGTTGTTTTTCTGCTGAGGTCCTGCCATCCTCTCAGACCTTCTACTATGGCATATAAACTGACAGGCTCCTGTCAGACCTCTGTGATAAGCAGCTGCTTGAGGGGGTATTTATTATTTTTATTTTATAGTTCATAGATTTGGGTTGGGTTGTTTTACCTCTGAGCGGCACTTTTTTGCACACCATGGGCTAAATGGCCAGGTCACAAGGACCACACCGAAATCTCAGAGTAGGTTGGGGGATGGGACCCACTGGAACAGCTTTAGGAGATAGATGGTAGACTCCCGTCAAGGCCATCCAGTGTGTTCTTTAACGTGCACAGGGTATGGCTCTCCCGCACACGGGCCACGGCTTAACGTCCCATCCGACGGACGGCGGCCTTTCCAAGCCCATCAGTGTCCCCTACTGACCGTCGGCAGGGCGGGGAGTTTGGGGGAGTAAATCTTAAAGCTGACCCAGCTGGGACTCGAACCTGGGAACTGCAGATTACGAGCCTGGAGCGCTACCGACTGAGTCACCCCCGCCCCTATAGTTTATAGAAGTGAGCAATCTAATTTCTCTTCCACCAATGCATTCGCGATGTAAAATACTCCCTAACGAATTGAGGATTGATATATTTTTAGGCGTCCACGAAATGGACAAAAAGGCTCTTTGAGAGAGACTTGCCGTTCCATTCTTTATGTGAAACAGAGTAAAGAAGGAATGAAAGGAAGGATGCCTTAGATTTTGGGAGGAGGAAGGATCAATGAGAGAGAGAGAGATACACATTACCTTGCATATTCCGTATATGGGGATGGGTATGGGCTTCAAGAGTGGATTTCGTCATTCCTCCGATGGCATTGTGGGGATACCCTGGAAGGAAGGGAAGAAAAAAGATAAAGAAGCGTTAAAAAAGACAGCACATTATAAAAAAAAATAAAGATAAGGGGTAAGGAGGAAACAGGAAATGTACAGTCGCTCAAAAAAGTATCCGAACACTATGGTTGATTACAGAATTCAGAAAAAATATCTGGAGCGGGTACAGAAACTGTACACGCTCCAGTTACCGTTCACAAAAAACTGGAGCGTGTGCAGTAACTGCACACGCTCAATATTTCCGTGAGTGAGCCCACACGATCTAGTATCAAAATAATATGACCACCTACAGTCGCTCAAAAAAGTATCCGAACACTACGGTTGATTACAGAATTCAGAAAAAATATCTGGCAACGGTTTTTTTTTAGAAATTAGTGATCTGGCAACCTTCGTGTCACGTGATTAAAGAATTCAGGAAAAATATCTGGAGCGTGTACAGCAACTGTACACGCTCAATATTTCCGTGAGTGAGCCCACACGATCTAGTATCAAAATAATATGACCACCTACAGTCGCTCAAAAAAATATCCGAACACTACGGTTAATTACAGAATTCAGAAAAAATTTCTGGCAACGGTTTTTTTAGAAGTTAGTGAGCTGGCAACCTTCGTGTCACGTGACACGATTTAGTCAAACTTAACAACCAGTTTATTGCAAACTTACCTAAAGATTAAGAAGTGCTATATCAAATCAAGATATCGCAATTTCATTCCTTTTAAAGATGAGTAAGTTTCATTGATGCAACGATAGAAATCTTTGAAGAGTGAAACACCTTTCAGTTTTTGCATAGTTTTAGAAAGACAAATTGCTAGTTATGATATAAATATTTGATATTAAAATAACATCAGAGTAATACAATTCTAAACTTTTCTCAAAGCCCCCCCAGCGAGTTTTTTAACGGGCACAGAGGATGACTGTCGTCCACATGAAGCCTTAACATTTCCTCCCATAGGGAACGCGACATCCCTCAAGAATATCTGTATTTTTTTTTTCTCTGAAGTGGTTTGGGGAGAAAATCTTAATTCAGGCACAGCAAAGATTCAATCCTGACGCGTTACCCACTGAATCAACTTCAGCCTTCGAAGTCATCATCAAAGTCATCAATCAAAATTCTCTCACCTGTTATTAAAATCGTTGGATTGGAATTGCTTTGCCTGTGAGCGGCCTTTTTTGGCACCCAATGGACTAAAGCATGAAGTCACAAGGACCCCCAAAAGTTTGGAGGATACCTACGGTAAAGCTCTTAGGAGACATACCGAAACCTCCCTTCAACGCCATCCAGAGGGTTTTTTAAAGTGCACAGGGTCTGGCTCTGCTGGCCACTGCTTAACGTCCCTTCCAACGGACGGCCTCCTTCCCAAGCCCATCGGTGTTCCCTTTCTGACCGAGGGCAGGGTGAAGGTTTAGAGGAGATAAATCATGAGGCCCAGGTGGGACTGGAACTTGGGTTGGGTTGTTTTACCTCTGAGCGGCACTTTTTTGCACCCCGAAGGCTCAGAGAAATTTGGGGGAGGGGACCCACTGGAACAGCTGTTGGGAGACAGATGGTAATGTCCGTCAAGGCCATCCAGCATGTTTTTTAATGTGCACAAGGTATGGCTCTCCCGCACACCAGGCCAGTAACGTCCCATCCGACGGACGGCGGCCTTTCCAAGTCAAGCGGTGTCCCCTACTGACCGTGGGCAGAGCGGGGAATTTTTCGGAGATACTCGAACTTGGGAATAACAGATTACGAGTCTGGCGCGCAACCGACTGAGGCAACTACAGCCTCTCATCTTCAGTCCTCCTCCTTCTCCTCATTATCAAGATCCTATATCCTCTTATCTTTTATTTAAATTAGTTGAGAATTCAGTGGAGGGTGGAGAGGGAGAAAATAGTCGATTCGCACCCCTTCTTACGTGAGGCTATTCTTATTGTATGCAGTCGTTTAAACAATAAGCAAAGAAGTATGACTAACCAGACATTACTAAAAACATATTTATGGCCTTTTTCTTCAATAATGTTTTCAACTTTAGGAATTTATCTGTTTGCAAAGAATCAGTGATAAAGAGTTAGATCTCTTTGAAACTGACGAAAAGATCTCTCTTTGAAAAGTACTTTCAGTATGCAGCGTCATCTCTTGCGATGACCCAAGACTTCCAAATAATTAAACTTTTGATGTGAAAACAGCATTGACGTTCGCCATGTACTGTTTTCTGTCTTCCTATATACTATCATTAAGTTGAGTTCCCTTTGTGCCTTGTCAGTCAGGAAGAATAGAAAGATTTAACGTTTCAGTTTCTGCTCTGAAATCCTTTCTTCACGGATGCCTAATTGCGACATCAACAAAGGCAAGTCCTGTTCGTCTTCAGATGTCTATCCGCATTCTCTCTTTTTTTTTCACGTCGTGCAATAAACAAGAAGAAGAAATCGTTTTGCTCAGCGAAAGAGTTAAGTCAAAATGGCGGCCTTTTGTGCTGCATTGGCTGTGGAAGCGGACTCGTACGTCTTGTAAAAGGTTACCAACAACACGGGGCTATTTTTGTTTCTGATATTCAGAAGCTGACTATGAAGACAGGAAATAAAAATACATTAAGGGTTTTACTTTGCTAGCGAGCAGGAAGCAAAGAGTGGTTCGAGACACGTGTAGCTGCCATTGAATTCGGAGGCAAGACAGCGCGAGGCGAATTGCACCGGTGAAAAGGGGGAGTAATTTGTGCAAAGCGCGCATTCAGATTCCAAAGAAGACCTTTCTTTTTTTTTATTTCCTAAAGAAAAAGGGAGGAAGGCAATAAAAAATGCGAAGATCTCTGAAAGAAGCAGCAAAAAGGAATAGAACAAAAGCAAATGAAAACGTCGTTACTGGAAAGAAGGAAAATTTGTTTTTAAGGCAATTAGGAGGAAAAGGGTAAAATGTTAGCAGATATCCATGGACAAGTTTAAAAAATATACGAGATTAAAAATTCATTCTAAGTTGTAGAAATCCAGTCCAAAAAAACGGTATGAAAAATATTTTTGCAGTTTTAATAATTTCCTACTTTATTTTTCGCAATTAAAATGAGAGTGAAGAAAATTTTAAAACCTTTTAAAAGTTCTTGGTTAATTACATAATGCGTAAGTTGTATGGATGGCTATAGTTTGTCTAATCTACCATTTTTTTTGTGTCCATACCCATCTTCATAAAAGCTTATTACAGTCGCTCAAAAAAGTATCCGAACACTATGGTTGATTACAGAATGCAGCAAAAATATCTGGCAACGATTGTTTTAGAAATTAGTGATGTGGCAATCTTCGTGTCACGTGATTACAGAATTCAGGAAAAATATCTGGAGCATGTACAGCAACTGTACACGCTCCAGTTACCGTTCACAGCAAACTGGAGCGTGTGCAGTTACTGCACACGCTCCAGTTTGCTGTGAACGGTAACTGCACACGCTCAATATTTCCGTGAGTGAGCCCACACGATCTAGCATCAAAATAATATCACCACCTGCAGTCGCTCAAAAAAGTATCCGAACACTAGGGTTGATTACAGAATGCAGCAAAAATATCTGGCAACGATTGTTTTAGAAATTAGTGATCTGGCAATCTTCGTGTCACTGATTACAGAATTCAGGAAAAATATCTGGAGCATGTACAGCAACTGTACACGCTCCAGTTACCGTTCACAGCAAACTGGAGCGTGTGCAGTTACTGCACACGCTCCAGTTTGCTGTGAACGGTAACTGCACACGCTCAATATTTCCGTGAGTGACCCCACACGATCTAGTATCAAAATAATATGACCACCTATAGTCGCTCAAAAAGTATCCGAACACTATGGTTGACTACAGAATTCAGAGAAAATATCTGGCAACGATTTTTTTTTAAATTAGTGATCTGGCAACCTTCGTATCACGTGACACGAAGGTTGCCAGATCACTAATTGGATCGTGTGAGTTCACAAAGACCTGGATCGTGTGGGCTCACTCACGTAAATGTTGAGCGTGTGCAGTTACCGTTCACAGCAAACTGGAGCGTGTGCAGTAACTGCACACGCTCCAGTTTGCTGTGAACGGTAACTGGAGCGTGTACAGTTGCTGTACACGCTCCAGATATTTTTCCTGAATTCTGTAATCACGTGACACGAAGGTTACCAGATCACTAATTTCTAAAAAAATGGTTGCCAGATATTTTTTCTGAATTCTGTAATCAACCATAGTGTTCGGATACTTTTTTGAGCGACTGTACTCCCTGTTGGAATGCGATGGGACTGGGCCAAATGTCGTGGCCGTCGGAGGGCAGTGATCTTATTGTTCAATTATTACTTCACCCTCATTTCGGTGAAAAGACAGGTTCGCGTTTTTTTTTACGCCCGTAGCACTATATGCCTAAGGTTCGATGCGTTGAATGATGAACAAAAATAGTCCGTCAATTGACTGCGCGAGAGTTGGATAGGGACGACACAGTTTATTTACACTTTACACACTCAAGTGCTGGGGATGCGCTCAACTCCGTGGTACTTTGCTGCCTTGCTGCTGCAAACATTAATAATGAGGTGGAGAATCGCACGCTCTGCAAGTTCTCACTTTACAGACCTCAAACTCGGAGAAAGGATAATCAACCTTTGCCTACACTGTGGTTTACTCTGAATCCACAAAAACTGTTATCATATTCTCTAAGAATCGGTGGCGGGAGTAACTCAGTCGGTAGCGCGCCAGGCTCGTAATCTGTAGTTCCCAGGTTCGAGTCCCAGCTGGGTCAGCGTTGAGATTTATCTCCGCACAATTCCCCACCCTGACCACGGTCAGTAGGGGACACCAATGGGCTTGGAAAGGCCGCCGTCCGTCGGATGGGACGTTAAGCCGTAGCCCTGTGTGCGGGAGAGCCATACCCTGTGTACATTAAAGACACGCTGGATGGCCTTGACGGGAGGCTACCATCTGTCTCCCAACAGCTGTTCCAGTGGGTCCCCTCCCCCAACCTTCTCTGAGCCTTCGGGGTCCATGTGACTTGGCCGTTTAGCCCATGGTGTGCAAAAAAGTGCCGCTCAGAGGTAAAACATCCCAACACAACCCAACTCTAAGAATCTCGATTCCCTTTGAAATCGCACCCTTCCTTCAAGGGTTACTTCGAGTAAGCGGCGGCGTCCTTCTGACGCTTGTCGAAACGACCTTTCGCTCAACGTGCACGCACCAAACTGTTGCTTCAATCCTCCTTCTAACCTCTTACATCTACTGCGCACCCCAGGCTAGTCATATACGGCCATAAAAGACTTCTGGAACTGATCTCCATGCAAGCAGCCAGCTTTAGACCCGAAAACAACCTCCTATGAATCACGCACACCCCCAGCAGTATTCAAGAACACACTTAATACATAAAAATATCTACAATCATAAAATTACAATAAAAATACATCAATAAATAAATAAAAATAAATTAGACGGATACGACAGTTGGGTTTCATTTAAAAAGTTTTGTACATGAAACAGCCTTTTTCTGAACCTCGCCGGATGGCAACAAGGAATTGACGCTGCCTCTGAAATCACTAAGGCCTCTCCGAGAATCTTTGAATGTATTCGTCGATCATTATGAAGACGAGCTGAGGAATGCACCCAGACCCAACTTCAAAACAGTAACTGTAACAAAACTTGTATGCCATCACTTCTAAAAAAACAGTCTCCGGATACGATACAAAAAGGTTAACACCAAAAGCTAGTAGACCAGAGTAAAATTTCGTGTTACCAGAATTTCGCGTTAACAATATATTGATGACTACATTGGTCTGTAAATGGTAGCTAGGTAGTCGCTGGAAGGAGAACTATGCACCAATCCCCTGTGATGACGCATAGAACCGGCCAGGCCTAGCACCTAATGTCCGACCCCGCCTTCTCGTGGTGCAGACCGTTAGTACCTTTCAAAAGAGATACTCTCTTGTGGAAGTGAACGGAAGTAGAGGGATGCCAGATTAGTGTGGCCTACTGATCTGGACAACTATGGCTACTTTTCTTTTTTTTTTCTACCCTGCTGAGGAGTGGTCAACCACACAGGGTCCTAGTGCTGACCATATATACCAACCTGAACGGAATTATGGCTCTGAGCTTGATTATGGATCCTGATTTTGCTGCACTGGTGCGCTTCTGTGGAGGGAAAATCTTCCGCTGTGTTTTCTGTTTGTTTGTGGGTTGACAGCCCCAAGTGAATAGATTCACAGGATATGTTTATCAGCTGGTGAATAATCCTGAGCAGAGGTCATCGCAGGCACCTGAACACTCTGCTTCTATTGGCATCGTCAAATTCTACATTGGAGGAAGTCTTCCAGTGTAGATGGCTTCAGCCTTTAGTGGTGGGGTAACGGGTCTTTGCCCCATGTCTGCGATTAGGGGGCTGTTTGATATTGTCGGCATTCCCTCTCTCAATAAACATAGTTTCTTTAAACATCACACTAACCATTTTCTCTCCATAGGTAGTTGGAATGTTAGGACTCTGCACAGAGCTTTTTCTCTTGATGTCCTCACACAAGAATTCCACTATTATAATTTAGATATTCTCGGCTTGCAAGAGACCAGATGGACAGATAAAGGTCAGATTCTTAAAAATAATCTTAAATTTCTCTTTCCAGGGAGTGACGACAATAAGCATCACCAAGGCGTGGGTCTGCTTCTCAGCAGACACGCTAGTGATGCTCTTCTAGAATATGAGTGCATTAATGAAAGGTTTCTTACAGCAAAATTTCAGACAAGCGTTAAAGGCTTGAATGTTATCTGCTGTTATGCCCCCACTGAGGATGCCGATGAGGATGAGAAGGATAGGTTTTATGAACAACTTCAGAATATTTTGAATTCTGTCAAGAAAGGAGATATTACCCTTGTTCTTGGTGACTTCAATGTCAAAGTTGGTACTGACTCTGACCTTTGGGGAGGAGTAATAGGCCCTTTTGGTATTGGTAGTTGAAATGGCAATGGGCAACGTCTCCTACAGGTAAGTAAACTCAATGGATTCAGAATAACTAACACTTATTACAAACACCGCGACATACATAAGTAACATGGGTTTCACCCGATGGGCTGCATAAGAATGTGATTGATTATATATTAATTAACAGCAAATGGGCTAGTTCTGTTAGGAATACCAGGTCATACAGGGGAGCTGAAATTGGATCTGACCATTATTTTGTTAAAAGTGACTTGCAACTTAAACTTAAAAAGTGTTGTGCTAGGATTAAAAAATTTGCTTTTAATACTGAAGCTCTGAAAGATCCAGTTATAGCCAAAGCTTACCCTGATAGGTTACTTAGTCATTATGACAGTCATGGTATGCTTACTACTGAAGTTGGGGAAGAATGGGATCATTTTAAACAGGCTTTTTTGGACACTAACAGTACTCTTTTAGGAAAAAACGAGCAGAAGAGACAGAATTGTCCTAATAAAAAGCATTACAGAGAACTTAATAAACGTGTAAAAGATCAGTTAGCTACTGATAAGAATCTTTGGCTTCATGGCTTGACTGACAAAGCCGAGGAAGCAGTTAGACAGCACAACAGCAGAGAGCTGTACCAGATAGTTAATGTTTTGTGTGGTAGAAAACGGACAGGTATACAGGGATTGAAGGATAAACAAGGTAAGGTTATAGAAGGTGAGGATTCTGTCATGGCTAGGTGGGCTGAGCATTTCAGTGATGTTCTAAACAATGTGGTTAGTTATAGTCCCATTGTTTGTAATGATGATAGATGCATTGGTGGCTTTAATGTTCGCTCTATAACACAATCTGAAGTTATTTTGGCTATTTCTAAACTTAAACTTCATAAATCCCCGTGGGGTAATTTCTGTAGTAATATCCTAAGCATTTCTGTAGTAATCCCCAGGGAAATTACTACAGAAATGCTTAGAGCTGGGAATGTTTCGGTTACCACTTGGATGACTGAAATTCTGAATATCTTTTATGATAAAGGCATGGTTCCTAAGGATTTTATCAAAGCTATTATTATCCCTATCTTCAAAAAAGGTGATCGCAGTTCTTCTGATAACTATAGGGGTATCAGCCCACTCTCTGTTCCAGGGAAAGTTCTTTGCATGATTGAGAATGATGATGATGATGTGATGATGATGATGATGAAGTAAAAAAGAAAAACTATATATATATATATCTGTATATAGTTTCCATAAAAAAAATGCGTCTGAAATAATCGAGTGTTGATCACAAGAACGAAAATATTATGGTTTATATGTTGTAAGATTACATTGTGAATTTTATTTTTGAAACGCTAGGGCTTATTAATTTAGTTATTTAACTTATTACCAATATTGCGACACGCTTTTCATAACTATGAAAACATATATTGATATCTATCGCAATTTAGCAATAGTTTAGTTCACCTATTATAAAATTCCCATGTGTAACTAGACTTCCATAACGATAGGCTATTTTTTTATTGAATAATTGATTTTATTTTGATAAAAATGTACATTATTACACTTTCAATAATCTAAGAGAATCCACCCAGATAATTGCAATATTCGCCGACCTCGCTTATAGGTCTGGATGCGTTCCTGAAAACACAGCTTTAAACGAAACAGCGTTAAACGAGGCCTCATGTACACTGTATAGGTATTCCGAGGGAAAATTTTTCCAAACGTATACGATTTGCTAATATTTAATTTTTTAATCATTCTGAAAATAGTTTGAAAATAAAAGATGGTTAAAGTCTCAAAAAAAAGCTTGTTTAATTCGTATAATTACAAATAGTTCTCTATTTAAAAATTTTGCAATTATTATTTAATTATCTCACTTTAATATTTACATTCAAAATAAAATTCAAATGTAAGAAAAATTTGAATAAAATTCGAAAGAATACGTGAGAAGTTACTGGCCGGAGTTCTTTAGAAAATTGTCTAAAGTTGATTGCTTTACGCTTTTCTGTTCCTCTTTTAGCAATTCAGTGTAAGGTGATAAAGCATTTTCTGTTCCTCTTTTAGCAATTCAGTGTAAGGTGATAAAGCATTTTCTGTTCCTCTTTTAGCAATTCAGTGTAAGGTGCTAAAGCATTTTCTATTCCTCTTTTAGCAATTCAGTGTAAGGTGATAAAGCATTTTCTGTTCTTCTTTTAGCAATTCAGTGTAAGGTGATAAAGCATTTTCTGTTCCTCTTTTAGCAATTCAGTGTAAGGTGATAAAGCATTTTCTGTTCCTCTTTTAGCAATTCAGTGTAAGGTGATAAAGCATTTTCTGTTGCTCTTTTAGCAATTCAGTGTAAGGTGCTAAAGCATTTTCTGTTGCTCTTTTAGCAATTCAGTGTAAGGTGATAAAGCATTTTCTGCTCCTCTTTTAGCAATTCAATGTAAGGTGATAAAGCATTTTCTGTTCCTCTTTTAGCAATTCAGTGTGAGGTGATAAAGCATTTTCTGTTCCTCTTTTAGCAATTCAGTGTGAGGTGATAAAGCATTTTCTGTTCCTCTTTTAGCAATTCAGTGTGAGGTGATAAAGCATTTTCTGTTCCTCTTTTAGCAATTCAGTGTAAGGTGCTAAAGCATTTTCTGTTCCTCTTTTAGCAATTCAGTGTAAGGTGCTAAAGCATTTTCTGTTCCTCTTTTAGCAATTCAGTGTAAGGTGCTGAAGCATTTTCTGTTCCTCTTTTAGCAATTCAGTGTAAGGTGCTAAAGCATTTTCTGTTCCTCTTTTAGCAATTCAGTGTAAGGTGCTAAAGCATTTTCTGTTCCTCTTTTAGCAATTCAGTGTGAGGTGATAAAGCATTTTCTGTTCCTCTTTTAGCAATTCAGTGTAAGGTGATAAAGCATTTTCTGTTCCTCTTTTAGCAATTCAGTGTGAGGTGATAAAGCATTTTCTGTTCCTCTTTTAGCAATTCAGTGTAAGGTGCTAAAGCATTTTCTGTTCCTCTTTTAGCAATTCAGTGTAAGGTGCTAAAGCATTTTCTGTTCCTCTTTTAGCAATTCAGTGTAAGGTGCTGAAGCATTTTCTGTTCCTCTTTTAGCAATTCAGTGTAAGGTGTTAAAGCATTTTCTGTTCCTCTTTTAGCAATTCAGTGTAAGGTGCTAAAGCATTTTCTGTTCCTCTTTTAGCAATTCAGTGTAAGGTGCTAAAGCATTTTCTGTTCCTCTTTTAGCAATTCAGTGTAAGGTGATAAAGCATTTTGTGTTCCTCTTTTAGCAATTCAGTGTAAGGTGATAAAGCACTTTCTGTTCCTCTTTTAGCAATTCAGTGTAAGGTGATAAAGCATTTTCTGTTCCTCTTTTAGCAATTCAGTGTAAGGTGATAAAGCATTTTCTGTTCCTCTTTTAGCAATTCAGTGTAAGGTGCTAAAGCATTTTCTGCTCCTCTTTTAGCAATTCAGTGTAAGGTGATAAAGCATTTTCTGTTCCTCTTTTAGCAATTCAGTGTAAGGTGATAAAGCATTTTCTGTTCCTCTTTTAGCAATTCAGTGTAAGGTGCTAAAGCATTTTCTGTTGCTCTTTTAGCAATTCAGTGTAAGGTGATAAAGCATTTTCTGCTCCTCTTTTAGCAATTCAATGTAAGGTGATAAAGCATTTTCTGTTCCTCTTTTAGCAATTCAGTGTGAGGTGATAAAGCATTTTCTGTTCCTCTTTTAGCAATTCAGTGTAAGGTGATAAAGCATTTTCTGTTCCTCTTTTAGCAATTCAGTGTGAGGTGATAAAGCATTTTCTGTTCCTCTTTTAGCAATTCAGTGTAAGGTGCTAAAGCATTTTCTGTTCCTCTTTTAGCAATTCAGTGTAAGGTGCTAAAGCATTTTCTGTTCCTCTTTTAGCAATTCAGTGTAAGGTGCTGAAGCATTTTCTGTTCCTCTTTTAGCAATTCAGTGTAAGGTGCTAAAGCATTTTCTGTTCCTCTTTTAGCAATTCAGTGTAAGGTGCTAAAGCATTTTCTGTTCCTCTTTTAGCAATTCAGTGTGAGGTGATAAAGCATTTTCTGTTCCTCTTTTAGCAATTCAGTGTAAGGTGATAAAGCATTTTCTGTTCCTCTTTTAGCAATTCAGTGTAAGGTGATAAAGCATTTTCTGTTCCTCTTTTAGCAATTCAGTGTGAGGTGCTAAAGCATTTTCTGTTCCTCTTTTAGCAATTCAGTGTGAGGTGCTAAAGCATTTTCTGTTCCTCTTTTAGCAATTCAGTGTAAGGTGCAAAAGCATTTTCTGTTCCTCTTTTAGCAATTCAGTGTAAGGTGCTGAAGCATTTTCTGTTCCTCTTTTAGCAATTCAGTGTAATGTGCTGAAGCATTTTCTGTAAGGTGCTAAAGCATTTTCTGTTCCTCTTTTAGTAATTTAGTGTAAGGTGATAAAGCATTTTGTGTTCCTCTTTTAGCAATTCAGTGTAAGGTGATAAAGCACTTTCTGTTCCTCTTTTAGCAATTCAGTGTAAGGTGATAAAGCATTTTCTGTTCCTCTTTTAGCAATTCAGTGTAAGGTGCTAAAGCATTTTCTGTTCCTCTTTTAGCAATTCAGTGTAAGGTGATAAAGCATTTTCTGTTCCTCTTTTAGCAATTCAGTGTGAGGTGATAAAGCATTTTCTGTTCCTCTTTTAGCAATTCAGTGTAAGGTGCTAAAGCATTTTCTGTTCCTCTTTTAGCAATTCAGTGTAAGGTGCTAAAGCATTTTCTGTTCCTCTTTTAGCAATTCAGTGTAAGGTGCTGAAGCATTTTCTGTTCCTCTTTTAGCAATTCAGTGTAAGGTGCTAAAGCATTTTCTGTTCCTCTTTTAGCAATTCAGTGTAAGGTGCTAAAGCATTTTCTGTTCCTCTTTTAGCAATTCAGTGTAAGGTGCTAAAGCATTTTCTGTTCCTCTTTTAGTAATTTAGTGTAAGGTGATAAAGCATTTTGTGTTCCTCTTTTAGCAATTCAGTGTAAGGTGATAAAGCACTTTCTGTTCCTCTTTTAGCAATTCAGTGTAAGGTGATAAAGCATTTTCTGTTCCTCTTTTAGCAATTCAGTGTAAGGTGCTAAAGCATTTTCTGCTCCTCTTTTAGCAATTCAGTGTAAGGTGATAAAGCATTTTCTGTTCCTCTTTTAGCAATTCAGTGTAAGGTGATAAAGCATTTTCTGTTCCTCTTTTAGCAATTCAGTGTAAGGTGCTAAAGCATTTTCTGTTGCTCTTTTAGCAATTCAGTGTAAGGTGATAAAGCATTTTCTGCTCCTCTTTTAGCAATTCAATGTAAGGTGATAAAGCATTTTCTGTTCCTCTTTTAGCAATTCAGTGTGAGGTGATAAAGCATTTTCTGTTCCTCTTTTAGCAATTCAGTGTAAGGTGATAAAGCATTTTCTGTTCCTCTTTTAGCAATTCAGTGTGAGGTGATAAAGCATTTTCTGTTCCTCTTTTAGCAATTCAGTGTAAGGTGCTAAAGCATTTTCTGTTCCTCTTTTAGCAATTCAGTGTAAGGTGCTAAAGCATTTTCTGTTCCTCTTTTAGCAATTCAGTGTAAGGTGCTGAAGCATTTTCTGTTCCTCTTTTAGCAATTCAGTGTAAGGTGCTAAAGCATTTTCTGTTCCTCTTTTAGCAATTCAGTGTAAGGTGCTAAAGCATTTTCTGTTCTTCTTTTAGCAATTCAGTGTGAGGTGATAAAGCATTTTCTGTTCCTCTTTTAGCAATTCAGTGTAAGGTGATAAAGCATTTTCTGTTCCTCTTTTAGCAATTCAGTGTAAGGTGATAAAGCATTTTCTGTTCCTCTTTTAGCAATTCAGTGTGAGGTGCTAAAGCATTTTCTGTTCCTCTTTTAGCAATTCAGTGTAAGGTGCTAAAGCATTTTCTGTTCCTCTTTTAGCAATTCAGTGTAAGGTGCTAAAGCATTTTCTGTTCCTCTTTTAGCAATTCAGTGTAAGGTGCTAAAGCATTTTCTGTTCCTCTTTTAGCAATTCAGTGTAAGGTGCTAAAGCATTTTCTGTTCCTCTTTTAGCAATTCAGTGTAAGGTGCTAAAGCATTTTCTGTTCCTCTTTTAGCAATTCAGTGTGAGGTGATAAAGCATTTTCTGTTCCTCTTTTAGCAATTCAGTGTAAGGTGATAAAGCATTTTCTGTTCCTCTTTTAGCAATTCAGTGTAAGGTGATAAAGCATTTTCTGTTCCTCTTTTAGCAATTCAGTGTGAGGTGCTAAAGCATTTTCTGTTCCTCTTTTAGCAATTCAGTGTAAGGTGCTAAAGCATTTTCTGTTCCTCTTTTAGCAATTCAGTGTAAGGTGCTAAAGCATTTTCTGTTCCTCTTTTAGCAATTCAGTGTAAGGTGCTGAAGCATTTTCTGTTCCTCTTTTAGCAATTCAGTGTAAGGTGCTAAAGCATTTTCTGTTCCTCTTTTAGCAATTCAGTGTAAGGTGCTAAAGCATTTTCTGTTCCTCTTTTAGCAATTCAGTGTAAGGTGCTAAAGCATTTTCTGTTTCTCTTTTAGTAATTTAGTGTAAGGTGATAAAGCATTTTGTGTTCCTCTTTTAGCAGTTCAGTATAAGGTGATAAAGCACTTTCTGTTCCTCTTTTAGCAATTCAGTGTAAGGTGATAAAGCATTTTCTGTTCCTCTTTTAGCAATTCAGTGTAAGGTGCTAAAGCATTTTCTGCTCCTCTTTTAGAAATTCAGTGTAAGGTGATAAAGCATTTTCTGTTCCTCTTTTAGCAATTTAGTGTAAGGTGATAAAGCATTTTCTGTTCCTCTTTTAGCAATTCAGTGTAAGGTGATAAAGCATTTTCTGTTCCTCTTTTAGCAATTCAGTGTAAGGTGCTAAAGCATTTTCTGTTCCTCTTTTAGCAATTCAGTGTAAGGTGCTAAAGCATTTTCTGTTCCTCTTTTAGCAATTCAGTGTAAGGTGCTAAAGCATTTTCTGTTCCTCTTTTAGCAATTCAGTGTAAGGTGATAAAGCATTTTCTGTTCCTCTTTTAGCAATTCAGTGTGAGGTGATAAAGCATTTTCTGTTCCTCTTTTAGCAATTCAGTGTAAGGTGCTAAAGCATTTTCTGTTCCTCTTTTAGCAATTCAGTGTAAGGTGCTAAAGCATTTTCTGTTCCTCTTTTAGCAATTCAGTGTAAGGTGCTAAAGCATTTTCTGTTCCTCTTTTAGCAATTCAGTGTAAGGTGATAAAGCATTTTCTGTTCCTCTTTTAGCAATTCAGTGTAAGGTGATAAAGCATTTTCTGTTCCTCTTTTAGCAATTCAGTGTAAGGTGATAAAGCATTTTCTGTTCCTCTTTTAGCAATTCAGTGTAAGGTGATAGAGCATTTTCTGTTCCTCTTTTAGCACTTCAGTGTAAGGTGATAAAGCATTTTCTGTTCCTCTTTTAGCAATTCAGTGTAAGGTGATAAAGCATTTTCTGTTCCTCTTTTAGCAATTCAGTGTAAGGTGATAAAGCATTTTCTGTTCCTCTTTTAGCAATTCAGTGTAAAGTGATAAAGCATTTAATATTCCACTCTTCACACAACGAAATCTTTCGAAATCAGGATCGTTCTCGCTCAAATTTTCAATTGCGTCTTGTATTGTCTTCATAAAAATTTATTTGTGTCTTGTTTAAGCAGTATGGCTCATTTTTTGTTTAAAATGATATTGTTGCGGATCAAAAAAATGGATAGCCACTGAGCGTGAGTATTAAAAGCTATATTTCAAAACCAAATTCAATACAAGGTAAATTGTTACAAAGGAAATATGGATGAAGTATCTTATTAACAAATCAACTATTAACATGCACAAGTCATCAATCTTCCTGCATGAGCACACATCAGCTCTGTGTATTTTACTAAATACTACCTTTTACTTGATTTACCAGGTCACCCGAAGATCTTCACTCGTAAACCAATTCTCGTCCTGTGCTAATAACTTTTCACACACTAGCCGAACAAAAAGACAGTCCGTGTAGACATTCGAAGTTAGCCATAAAAGTTCCCACTTTTATACTTCCGCGTATACACAACACATCAAGTTACTTCTTGATACTTAACGATAAAAGATCCCACTTTTATCCTTCCGCGTATACACAACACATCAAGTTACTTCTTGATACTTAACGCGCACTGTCTCAGAACAGCTCACCGTCCATTTTCGAACTCTCCGACCGTTACAACACAACGACCGTTAACGCTCCACTCTTCTTCTCCAAATTCTCCCAAAGTTCTTATTCGTTGGCTGAAACTTTTTGCTTTCGGTTGCCAGATTCCTTCTGTCGTAACACTGCCCCCTTCCTAGGTCTTGTTCGTCCCGAACAATTCTGGATTCCAAAGTTTCTTCAGTTCTTCGATGAAACGGGGTCAAACGATCCACGTGAATCAACTTGCTCTTTGTAGCTGGACGTCGACGAATGCGATATTCCACGTCTGTGTCAAAATGAAAGCGAATCTCATTATGACTTAGATTTCTTTTCTGACTGAAGCCTCGTCCACAAATATAATACGTGTAAGGCCTATAGCCCTTGTGAACACGTTTATGTCTCCGCAGGGAGAAGAATCGACTAAGAGTTTTCGTGCAAAACCTGTAAAAAGTTTTCTTCTTTGTCGAAAGTTTTCTTCTTTGGATTTTTACTTCTATCAACAGTAACAAGGAATGAAAGTCATTAGTGACATAAAATCTAGGGAGGAGTTTCATCCTCCAGTCTGACCCTTTTGTCAGTTGACTTTCACTTAATTCAGAACTGTCGTGATGAACCTTCAGCCATATTTCACCTGATTCAATTTGATCCCCAAGGTGCTTCACAATTATATCAGCTCCATAATTCTTTTTAGCGCTTCGGTCCATCTCCTCCTTCCATACTCTTGCTAGGACTGCAGCTTCTAATCCGACAACCTTACCTGTTTCTCCTGTATAAGTGAAATCAGTGATGTGTCGGGCTGCTAGCAATATTTTTTCTGTTTTATCTTCACATAGCCAGCTTGCAACATCTGCAGATACTCCTTGTTCTATTAACATGTTACGAAACTTGTTCAAAGCATTGCCGTTATGCAGAACCTTGCGGACACGTGATGCTTCATCTACCCTATTATCCACAATGTTCACCAAACGCAGAAGTTCTCCTCCTAACTCTTCGACGAGCTCTTGCAGTTCCAAGGATCCGTCACCAAGGAAACACTGAACAGCTTCCATCACTTCCAGAGAGTTGTCAACAGAGTTTTCAAGAGGTGAATCCATGTTGCTGATAACAGCTGAACAACTCAAACTCTTCATTCCACGAGCTTGTGATGCTGCAACCATTTTCTTAACTAAATCAACAGCAACATCTTCTGTACTGATGAGATCAATAGCTCCTTTTCCGAATTCAACATCATAAACCAAAGCGCACACTCCTTCAGCCAGCTTTTTGGACACAATTGAGCATCTCATTAGAGGAACGCTATCTACGGTAGCCGTCAGATCCTTGCAGCGGTAAATCTCCTTATCTGTTGGCACCAGCTCCTCTGTCTGTACTACGATGCAACATCCGACGTCTTCCATCATCTGCTCGATTTTATCTTTAGTGCAGTCAACTGTGAAGCTAGGGATGGATTCCAATTTGTCTAGAGTATCTCCCGTCAATTGGCGAGCACGACCGGAGATCATAGGGACCTTGAGACCTAAAGCAGCAAGTGCAGGAGCCAAGACAAGACTCACTTTGTTGCCGACACCTCCTGTGCTGTTTTCATCTACCATCCGATGGCGCCACTCAGGTCTCCAGCAAAACACATGACCCGAGGAGGTCATATTTGCTGTTTCTTCAGAATTCACTTTCTTGGAGCTCTCATTGTAATTAACCAGGGAAATATCAGTCATGATTGCCAAATTGTTCATTCTGGAGATCAGCGACGAGTTTTGTAACATGATATTGTCCACTTTAGAGCTCTTGTAGTCGTGATAAAACTTTTCTATATCCTTATAATCTAAATGGTTATAATGTCCAAATCTGCACATTGACTGTTCAGAAAAGAAATTCAGCATGGTTTCGTTGAGATTGTCTGAGGGCTTTACTTCTCTCTGATCGTAACTCTGAGACTTAGTTTCATCCAGAAAGTTAGTCTTTGAAGTACTGTCTCTGCCTGAAGCTCTTTTACTAGCATCACCTGTTATGCTTCTAAGCCATCCTTCGGAATTCCTCTTCCTTAAATCCCCACTTTCTATAAACGATTCGAGTGTGGCTATATGCTTCGGAAAAATCTCTCCGACTTCCGCGGTAAAGTCGAATGGCACTTTGTATCTATGATGAATGGACGCCTCTTCTTTACTCGGACCACTCTGCGAAACGTAAACTCTGTTTCGTTCCCCTTCATTACCACTCGTTACTCTGCCTTTGCGATAATTGTCCATGACGCATTTTGCTGAGAGCGAGGAATAGAATACCTTTCGTGTGGATCTCTCTTCAGATCGTGCGAGACTTGTATACCTAGGTATTTTGAAGTGCAAAGCGTACTGTATAGTCTCGCAGCTCTCTGATCTGTGTGATTGTTCTTCACAGTTCCTAGACATGTCACCAGCGACATAGACACTCTGCCATGCATTACCAGTAGTTGCGTGGTCAAAGGCATTATCTGCGCTATCTCTACGATTCTTGATTTCCAGTAGCAGATCCACATTTTTATATGCGTTGCCTTTCTCTTTTTCTTTTCCATGTTTACAATCTAACTTAACACTATCAAGATCATCTTTTTCACTGACAAATTCAACATTTAAACTATTGCATTGTCTATTGAGTTCGGTTTTATGATCCTTGAAGTGATCAATAAACTTACCAACTTGAGAAGCCACTTCAGCTCTCATCTCAGTATTTTGTGCGGCCATTTCGGCTTTCAAGTCACCTATTTTATCGCTTTGGGCAGCTATATCACCTTTAATCTCAGTATTTTGTGCGGCCAGGTCACCTATTTTGTTAGCCATATCGGCTTTCAAGTCATCTTTTTGAGAAACTATCTCAGTTCTCAACTCATTATTTTGCGTTCTCAATTCATTATTTTGCGTTCTCAATTCATTATTTTGACTTTTAATGTCATTCATCTGTGTAGCCATATCGGCTTTCATATCTTTCATATCAGTCATCTGCGTAGCCATATCGACTTTCAAGCTATTTATCAACTTTACTAATTCATCCATACTTCTAGTTAACGGCATTCAATAAATTATCCCACTTCTGACACCAAGTGTTGCGGATCACAAAAATGGATAGCCACTGAGCGTGAGTATTAAAAGCTATATTTCAAAACCAAATTCAATACAAGGTAAATTGTTACAAAGGAAATATGGATGAAGTATCTTATTAACAAATCAACTATTAACATGCACAAGTCATCAATCTTCCTGCATGAGCACACATCAGCTCTGTGTATTTTACTAAATACTACCTTTTACTTGATTTACCAGGTCACCCGAAGATCTTCACTCGTAAACCAATTCTCGTCCTGTGCTAATAACTTTTCACACACTAGCCGAACAAAAAGACAGTCCGTGTAGACATTCGAAGTTAGCCATAAAAGTTCCCACTTTTATACTTCCGCGTATACACAACACATCAAGTTACTTCTTGATACTTAACGATAAAAGATACCACTTTTATCCTTCCGCGTATACACAACACATCAAGTTACTTCTTGATACTTAACGCGCACTGTCTCAGAACAGCTCACCGTCCATTTTCGAACTCTCCGACCGTTACAACACAACGACCGTTAACGCTCCACTCTTCTTCTCCAAATTCTCCCAAAGTTCTTATTCGTTGGCTGAAACTTTTTGCTTTCGGTTGCCAGATTCCTTCTGTCGTAACAATATTATCATATATCGTCTCAACTGTTTTGACGATGGTAAACTTATAAAAAAAGCAAACACTCTTTTAGAAAAACAAAAGCTTTATATCGAAACAACGTTAGAAGCACTAAACGAGGTTTGCACGTATTTAACACAGGAACTAAAAAAAGTGAAATTATTTAACACATAATAATAACAATAATGAAATAAATATTCTCTTAGGCAGCTGCTTGTCACAGAGGTCTGACAGGAACCTGACTGTTTATATGCCATAACAGAAGATCTGCGAGGATGGCGGGACCTCAGCAGAAAGACAACACAAACATCCATGCCTTCCCGGGACTCGAACCCAGGTCACTCTGAAAGCAATCCTAAATATCTCCAATCATATCTGACTTTCTAGATGCATTGGTGGCTTTAATGTTGGCCCTATAACACAATCTGAAGTTATTTTGGCTGTTTCTAAACTTAAACTTCATAAATTCCCAGGGGTAGATGAAATTACTACCGAAATGCTTAGAGCTGGGAATGTTTCGGTTACCACTTGGATGACTGAAATTCTGAATATCTTTCATGATAAAGGCATGGTTCCTAAGGATTTTACCAGAGCTATTGATATCCCTATTTTCAAAAAAGGTGATCGCAGTTCTTATGATAACTATAGGGGTATCAGCCTACTCTCTGTTCCAGGTAAAGTTCTTTGCATGATTGTGCTTAATAGAATTAAGAATCTGGTTGACAGTCAATTGCGTGATGAGCAATGTGGATTCAGAAGTGGTAGGGGATGTGTGGATCAGATATTTTCACTTAGGCAGATTCTTGAGAAATGTTTAGAGTTTCAGAAACCTTTGGTTGCTAGCTTTGTTGATTTCAAAAAGGCTTTCGACTCTGTTGATCGTCATAATTTGTGGTTGATTGTGAGATCATATGATATACCTGACAAGTTAGTTAACAAATGAAAGCTCTCTATAATAACACTGAGTCGTGTGTGAGTTGGTAAGGCTTGTAGCAATTGGTTTAGCATTACTTCTGGTGTTCGACAAGGATGCATTTTGTCTCCTTTTCTCTTTAGTTTGGTTATTGATTAAGTTATTCGAAATTCATTGCAAGAGAAAGATTTTGGCCTTAAATGGTCTGGAAATACGAAAATGTCTGATTTGGATTATGCTGATGATTTAGCCCTTTTGCTAAATGATGTTGATGAGATGAACTCTTTCATTCGAGCTGTTGATGAGACTGGTAGTAGAGTAGGTTTGGTTATAAACAGAGAGAAAACTAAAGTGATGAAAATGGGTCAGGCAGGCTATGATTCAGTTAATCTGAATGGTTGCAGTCTTGAGCAGGTGTCACAGTTTAATTACCTTGGGAACTATACAACAGATACTGGTGATGTGCGGCATGAGATTAACAGACAAATAGGGATTGCTGCCGGGACTTTTAAGAATCTATGGAGATTGTAGAGAAATAGGCATATACACCTAAAGACTAAAATTAGACTATATAATAGTTTCGTTCTTTCTAGGGTTAGTTATGGTAGTGAAACGTGGACACTTTGTACACAAGATAACAGGAAACTAGATGCTTTTGATTCGAGATGCTTACACAGTATCTTGGGCATTAGGTGGTTCAACTTTGTAACTAATGATAAGGTTAGGCAAAGGAGTTTGCAACCTCCTTTAAGCAGCATATTGTGCAGAGAGCGACTCCGTTGTTTAGACGATGTTGCCCGTATGGATAATTATAGATTGGCGAATAGGATTATGAACGGTGTGCCCAAAGGCCTCAGAAAGAGGGGGAGACCTAGGATGCGGTGGGCAGACAATGTCAAACAGGACCTTGTTAGAATTGGTGTGCAGTGGCCAGATGCAGTAGATGTAGCTCAGGATAGACTTGCTTGGAGAACTAAATTGCACGGTCTTGTTGGACCTCCGTAGCCTATGGCTGCATGATGATGATGATGATGATGATGATGACGACGACGACGACATTGAATTGCTCACTCCTAACGCTACTCATTTTGAGAATGAAGATCAAGACATAGATTGATTCCCGATCAAGAATTAACATGGTCGGCAATCTCAATGTTGCCATGAAAATCGGCATACAAAATTATTAACCTGCTTCCCAGGTGAAGGGTCTGAAACACGTAGTTATTCAGAGCAGGACGACCAGATGTACCCATTTCCGGAAAAATCCCTGGATGAAAAGCTATGTCTCCGACGGTTAAATATCCCCGGAAGATTTTTTTTTATTTTAAATTAACTGTACAGCATGAGAAAGTCTTATACTAATAATAATGGCAACATTATTTTGAAATTTTCGGTCGATGACGCCACTGGAATTTTAGAATGAAAGTCAAAAATAAGAATAGCGAGTTTATCAAACTAGAGTGAACAGACGTCGGCTTCTCTTTTAAATTTCAAGGTTTCAAATTTAATTTTCGTAAGTCCTCGAATCTTTTTCTTAAAATCTGGTCACCCTAATTTATAACCGTTGTTAAATGTTTAGGAAAAAGTTAATTAACACGCAGGAAATTTGATGCTTTTCAAATTTATATGATAATGGTTGGGATTGCATCTATCAATTTTATCCGGAGTTTTAATGGAATTTTTTATGTCAGACCACAGAAAGTTTTCGCGTTAAGAGATTTTTTTCGTTATCCTTTTAGAGTTAAAAGAATATTTTTATACGCGTTGTTACCCCATTTTTCTTTAATTTTTAATTAGCGATGCGTTCCGCAAAAATTTTGTAATATAGGGGTCGTTAACCAATAAAAAGTTGAAAAAACACTGGTTTAATGGTAGCGCGCTCTGGCAAGAATCCGGAGAGTTGCTGGTTCGATTCCCGCCGTCTCGGCGATGAACTTTTTTTGCCGTCTCATGGCCGAGTGGTTAGCGCGCTTGGCTACTGATCTAAGGGACCTGGGTTCGAGCCCCGCGTAAGGCATGGATGTATGTGTCGTTTTTTGTGCTGAGGTCCTGCCATCCTCTCAGACCTTCTACTCTAGCATATAAACTGACAGGATCCTGTCAGACCTCTGTGGCCTGCAGCTGCTTGAGGGGGTATTTATTTATTTATTTATTATCTGTCTCCCAACATCTGTTCGGGTATTTCATCATCAGGCCACTTTGTGAGGTCCCCGTGACGTCATAGTAATGCCACTTTTGTGAGGTCCCCGTGTGGATTGTGTGATTGGATCGTGTGAGCTCACAAAGACCTGGATCGTGTGGGCTCTCACGGAAATATTGAGCGTGTGCAGTAACTGCACACGTTCCAGTTTGCTGTGAACGGTAACTGGAGCGTGTACAGTTGCTGTACACGCTGGATGTGTGTGTTGTTTTTCTGCTGAGGTCCTGCCATCCTCTCAGACCTTCTACTCTAGCATATAAACTGACAGGATCCTGTCAGACCTCTGTGGCAAGCAGCTGCTTGAGGGGGTATTTATTTTTTATTATTTATTTAAATAGTTACATAAACTGAAAGACAGACACATTTGACTCGGAGGTAGAACTGGAGCCCATCCCTATCATAGAGAAGATTTATAAGGAAGGTAAGACCTAGACAAAAAGACATCGCACATCAGAAATGAAACATCCGTACTTCATCGAGGACTCGAACCCAGGTTTCTTTACTCCACAGACAATATTAGGATACCGGAAAAGTTTAGAGAAATAGAAAAATAAAGAAATGAGCATTTAAGCTATGTTTAATTCTTCTCAAAGTTTTGCTATTTCGGCTATAAAAATTAAATGATAACGAACGAAAAACGCCTTTCCAATAAATAAATATTTCTTTTAATTTTTAAAATTAACTTAATTAAAAAGAGCATTTCTTTATTATTCAAAAATATTTTATGACCGTAAATGTTTGAATAGTAGTCAGGGTAAAATTTACAATTTCTTACTTAGTTGTATCCGACAACAAACTGAGTTCAGGCTTCAAACAAAATTAGACACAATTGAAATCCACACATTTATTGCAGAGCGAAAAGATTATTAATTATATCCGCAGCTTCTTTCACTTCAGTGAAGTGATTCATGATGAAGGATTGATTTTGATGTGCGATGTCTTTATGCCGAGCTCTTACCTTCCTTACAAATCTTGGGGGGCGGGGGTGGCTCAGTCGGTAGAGCGCCAGGCTCGTAATCTGTAGTTCCCAGGTTCGAGTCCCAGCTGGGTCAGCGTTGAGATTTATCTCCGCAAAATTACCCGTCCTGCCCACGATCAGTAGGGGACACCGATGGGCTTGGAAAGGCCGCCGTCCGTCGGATGGGACGTTAAGCCGTGGCCCGTGTGTGGGAGAGCCATACCCTGTGCACGTTAAAGAACAGGCTGGATGGCCTTGACGGGAGGCTACCATCTGTCTCCCAACAGCTGTTCCAGTGGGTCCCCTCCCCCAACCTTCTCTGAGCCTTTGGGGGCCATTTAGCCCATGGTGTGCAAAAAAGTGCCGCTCAGAGGTAAAACAACCCAACCCTTACAAATCTTCTTCGATGATACTGATGGGGCTGGTCCCACTACTGAGCTGAAATGGACTGCTTCAAGAGTAATTTTTGTTTATTTTAAAACATATATATAATTTTCACCCGAGCCACATTTTTGATTTCATATTCGTTATTAATAATTACATGTAACTAGTGATGTGCCGTAACTTTAGAATGTGAATTGAGATTTGCTCAAAATAAAGATGCTAGTTGGGCCACTACTGAGCATGCTCGTCATGTGCACTTTCCTGGAGAGCTCTCAGGGGAGAGTCTCCAAATGCAGTGAAAGACAGCACCTTGAGACTGCACCTATGGAGTAAGGCTTAACATGGCCAATAGGTGATGAGTATTTGGCGGCCGGTAGCTCAGCGGTCGTCGAACAGAGGATATTGTTTGTATCCCACCTGGCTAAAGACAATTCTTCACCTCAATCTTTGTCATCATATGAATAAATAGAGCATGCTAATGTATAAAACAGTAGGTAGCTACAGAGTAAAAAGGATGTTTTTTTTTCACAGGAATGGCGATACCTGTACAGCAGCTCAAAAAAAAGTATCCGAACACTATGGTTTATTACAGAATTCCGAAAAAATATCTGGCAACGATTTTTTTTAGAAATTAGTGATCTGGGAACCTTCGTGTCACGAATGATTACAGAATTCAGGAAAAATATCTGGTGCGTGTACAGCAACTGTACACGCTCCAGTTACCATTCCCAGCAAACTGGAGCGTGTGCAGTTACTACACACGCTCCAGTTTGCTGTGAACGGTAACTGCACACGCTCAATATTTCCGTGAGTGAGCCCACACGATCCAGGTCTTTGTGAGCTCACACGATCCAATTAGTGATCTGGCAACCTTCGTGACACGTGACACGAAGGTTGCCAGATCACTAATTTCTAAAAAAAATCGTCGCCAGATATTTTTTCTGAATTCTGTAATCAACCATAGTGTTCGGATACTTTTGTTTTTTAGCGACTGTACCACAGGGTGGAAGTGGCTCAGCCGGTAGCGCGCCTGGCTCATAATCTGGTTCCCAGGTTCTACGACCAGCTTTGAGCCAACAGAAGGGATACTGTGGTGCAATTCGCCTGTAATTTGAATGCTGGTGATGGGAGTAATGTGTCACAACACAAAGTACATCGAACCCTGCTGAAAATGGGGCTGCATAACCGCAGCCACTGCGAGTGCCCATGCTAACCTCGGTTCACCACCGAAAGCATTCTAAAGAAAAGTTAATTTCTAAAGAAAGAAGAAAAGTTTTAACTTACCTTCTTTATTTAGTATTATACTTTTTATTACTGTTTTATTTATGTTGTTTTTATTTACTGTTTTTATATCGTGAAAAATAAGTTCAACTTATCAAACACCCAGTTCCGAAACTACATTCCTGCTGCCTATGTGAACAATATTTGGACTCTTAATGGGTCAAGAAATTCTGTAAGATACTCATTTAACATTAACTGAGAAGTGCTTCCTATTATAGTCTCATGATAAAAACTATAACTTACTTACAATTGCTGGTTTTATTTCAATAAATTTGAAATATTTTCCTTGCTATTTTTCATGAGAAAAGGTTTTTCGCCATTATCTGCCTATCATCTACATACCTCCCTGAGCAAATGCTATTCTTAAATAGTTTGTGTGATACATTAAACAATCCATGTTTGAAGTATCTTCAGTTAGAAAGACAGATCCTGTTTTACAAATCTCTGTGATTAGAAGAAAGCTTCAATATTATTCTTTGACGGACATCCAAATTCATCTCCAAGACATCTCCATTCCTTATATCGAACATATTGTTACGACAGAAGGAATCTGGCAACCGAAAGCAAAAAGTTTCAGCCAACGAATAAGAACTTTGGGAGAATTTGGAGAAGAAGAGTGGAGCGTTAACGGTCGTTTTGTATTGTAACGGTCGTTGTGTTGTAACGGTCGGGAGAGTTCGAAAATGGACGGTGAGCTGTTCTGAGACAGTGCGCGTAAGTATCAAGAAGTAACTTGATGTGTTGTGTATACGCGGAAGGATAAAAGTGGGATCTTTTATCGTTAAGTATCAAGAAGTAACTTGATGTGTTGTGTATACGCGGAAGTATAAAAGTGGGAACTTTTATGGCTAACTTCGAATGTCTACACGGACTGTCTTTTTGTTCGGCTAGTGTGTGAAAAGTTATTAGCACAGGACGAGAATTGGTTTACGAGTGAAGATCTTCGGGTGACCTGGTAAATCAAGTAAAAGGTAGTATTTAGTAAAATACACAGAGCTGATGTTGTGTGCTCACGCAGGAAGATTGATGACTTGTGCATGTTAATAGTTAATTTGTTAATAAGATACTTCATCCATATTTCCTTTGTAACAATTTACCTTGTATTGAATTTGGTTTTGAAATATAGCTTTTAATACTCACGCTCAGTGGCTATCCATTTTTGTAATCCGCAACATTTGGTGTCAGAAGTGGGATAATTTTTTGAATGCCGTTAACTAGAAGTATGGATGAATTAGTAAAGTTGATAAATAGCTTGAAAGTCGATATGGCTACGCAGATGACTGTTATGAAAGATATGAAAGCCGATATGACTACGCTGACGACTGATATGAAAGATATGAAAGCCGATATGACTACGCTGATGACTGATATGAAAGCCGATATGGCTACGCTGATGACTGATAGGAAAGCCGTTATTGCTACGCTGATGACTGATAGGAAAGCCGTTATTGCTACGCTGGTGACCGATATGAAAGCCGATATGGCTACGCAGATGACTGATATTAAAAGTGATCTAGCTGCCCAAAGCGATAAAATAGGTGACTTGAAAGCCGAAATGGCCGCACAAAATACTGAGATGAGAGATGAAGTGGCTCCTCAAGTTGGTAAGATTATTGATCAGTTCAAGGATAGTAAAACCGAACTCAATAGACAATTCAATAGTTTAAATGTTGAATTTGTCAGTGAAAAAGTTGATCTTGATAGTGTTAAGTTAGATTGTAAACATGGAAAAGAAAAAGAGAAAGGCAACGCATATAAAAATGTGGATCTGCTACTGGAAATCAAGAATCGTAGAGATAGCGCAGATAATGCCTTTGACCACGCAACTACTGGTGATGCATGGCAGAGTGTCTATGTCGCTGGTGACATGTCTAGGAACTGTGAAGAACAATCACACAGATCAGAGAGCTGTGAGACTATACAGTACGCTTTGCACTTCAAAATACCTAGGTATACAAGTCTGGCACGATCTGAAGAGAGATCCACACGAAAGGTATTCTATTCCTCGCCGTCAGCAAAATGTGTCATGGACAATTATCGCAAAGGCAGAGTAACGAGTGGTAATGAGGGGGAACGAAACAGAGTTTACGTTTCGCAGAGTGGTCCGAGTAAAGAAGAGGTGTCCATTCATCATAGATACAAAGTGCCCTTCGTCGTTACCGGGGAAGTCGGAGAGATTTTTCCGAAACACATAGCCACACTCGAATCGTTTATAGAAAGTGGGGATTTAAGAAAGAAGAATTCCGAAGAATGGCTTAGAAGCGTAACAGGTGATGCTAGTAAAGGAGCTTCAGGCAGAGACAGTACTTCAAAGACTAACTTTCTGGATGAAACTAAGCCTCAGAGTTACGATCAGAGAGAAGTGAATCCCTCAGATAATTTCAACGTAGCCACGCTGAATTTCTTTTCTGAACAGTCAATGTGCAGATTTGGACATTATAACCATTTAGATTATAAGGATATGGAAAAGTTTTATCACGACTACAAGAGCTCTAAAGTGGACAATATCATGTTACAAAACTCGTCGCTGATCTCCAGAATGAACAATTTGGCAATCATAACTGATGTTTCCCTGGCTAATTACAATGAGAGCTCCAAGAAAGTGAATTCGGAAGAAACAGCAAATATGACCTCCTCGGGTCATGTGTTTTGCTGGAGACCCGAGTGGCGCCATCGGATGGTAGATGAAAACAGCACAGGAGGTGTCGGAAACAAAGTGAGTCTTGTCTTGGCTCCTGCACTTGCTGCTTTAGGTCTCAAGGTCCCTATGATCTCCGGTCGTGCTCTCCAATTGAAGGGATATACTCTGGACAAATTGGAATCCATCCCTGGCTTCACAGTGGACTGCACTAAAGATAAAATCGAGCAGATGATGGAAGACGTCGGATGCTGCATCGTAGGACAGACAGAGGAGCTGGTGCCAACAGATAAGGAGATTTACCGCTGCAAGGATCTGATGGCTACCATAGATAGCGTTCCTCTAATGATATGCTCAATTGTGTCCAAAAAGCTGGCTGAAGGAGTGTGTGCTTTGGTTTATGATGTTGAATTCGGAAAAGGAGCTATTGATCTCATCAGTACAGAAGATGTTGCTGTTGATTTAGTTAAGAAAGTGGTTGCAGCATCACAAGCTCGTGGAATGAAGAGTTTGAGTTGTTCAGCTGTTATCAGCAACATGGATTCACCTCTTGAAAACTCTGTTGACAACTCTCTGGAAGTGATGGAAGCTGTTCAGTGTTTCCTTGGTAACGGATCCTTGGAACTGCAAGAGCTCGTCGAAGAGTTAGGAGGAGAACTTCTGCGTTTTGTGAACATTGTGGATAATAGGGTAGATGAAGCATCACGTGTCCGTAAGGTTCTGCATAACGGCAATGCTTTGAACAAGTTTCGTAACATGTTAATAGAACAAAGAGTATCTGAAGATGTTGCAAGCTGGCTATGTGAAGGTAAAACAGAAAAAATATTGCTAGCAGCCCGACACATCACTGATTTCACTTATACAGGAGAAACAGGTAAGGTTGTCGGATTAGAAGCTGCAGTTCTAGCAAGAGTATGGAAGGAGGAGATGGACCGAAGCGCTAAAAAGAATTATGGAGCTGATATAATTGTGAAGCACCTTGGGGATCAAATTGAATCAGGTGAAATATGGCTGAAGGTTCATCACGACAGTTCTGAATTAAGTGAAAGTCAACTGACAAAAGGGTCAGACTGGAGGATGAAACTCCTCCCTAGATTTTATGTCACTAATGACTTTCATTCCTTGTTACTCTTGATAGAAGTAAAAATCCAAAGAAGAAAACTTTCGACAAAGAAGAAAACTTTTTACAGGTTTTGCACGAAAACTCTTAGTCGATTCTTCTCCCTGCAGAGACATAAACGTGTTCACAAGGGCTATAGGCCTTACACGCATTATGTTTGTGGACGAGGCTTGAGTCAGAAAAGAAATCTACGTCATAATGAGATTCGCTTTCATTTTGACACAGACGTGGTATATCGCATTCGTCGACGTCCAGCTACAAAGTGCAAGGTGGTTCACGTGGATCGTTTGGCCCCGTTTCATCGAAGAACTGAAGAAACTTTGGAATCCAGAATTGTTCGGGACGAACAAGACCTAGGAAGGGGGCAGTGTTACGACAGAAGGAATCTGGCAACCGAAAGCAAAAAGTTTCAGCCAACGAATAAGAACTTTGGGAGAATTTGGAGAAGAAGAGTGGAGCGTTAACGGTCGTTTTGTATTGTAACGGTCGTTGTGTTGTAACGGTCGGGAGAGTTCGAAAATGGACGGTGAGCTGTTCTGAGACAGTGCGCGTAAGTATCAAGAAGTAACTTGATGTGTTGTGTATACGCGGAAGGATAAAAGTGGGATCTTTTATCGTTAAGTATCAAGAAGTAACTTGATGTGTTGTGTATACGCGGAAGTATAAAAGTGGGAACTTTTATGGCTAACTTCGAATGTCTACACGGACTGTCTTTTTGTTCGGCTAGTGTGTGAAAAGTTATTAGCACAGGACGAGAATTGGTTTACGAGTGAAGATCTTCGGGTGACCTGGTAAATCAAGTAAAAGGTAGTATTTAGTAAAATACACAGAGCTGATGTTGTGTGCTCACGCAGGAAGATTGATGACTTGTGCATGTTAATAGTTAATTTGTTAATAAGATACTTCATCCATATTTCCTTTGTAACAATTTACCTTGTATTGAATTTGGTTTTGAAATATAGCTTTTAATACTCACGCTCAGTGGCTATCCATTTTTGTAATCCGCAACAATATTATTATTCAAACCTGAATCCATGTTTGAAGTATCTTCAGTTAGAAAGACAGATCCTGTTTTACAAATCTCCGTGATTAGAAGAAAGCTTCAATATTATTCTTTAACGGACATCCAAATTCATCTCCAAGACATCTCCATTCCTTATATCGAACATATTATTATTCAAACCTGAATCCATGTTTGAAGTATCTTCAGTTAGAAAGACAGATCCTGTTTTACAAATCTCTGTGATTAGAAGAAAGCTTCAATATTATTCTTTAACGGACATCCAAATTCATCTCCAAGACATCTCCATTCCTTATATCGAACATATTATTATTCAAACCTGAATCCAGGTTTATAATATCTTATTTTGATCGATTCCTCTTTAACAAACACTCCGCCCTGTTTGACAAACATATCTCCTACGCGATACATTAGCGTCGTGCACTGCAGTGCCTCCTCGGAATGAAGCCAATGACTTGGACTCCTCCCCTTGCGAACTGAGGGCCAATATTCCCCATTTGCTTTTCTGCCCAGTTGGCTCTGCCCTACCGAGCCGATGGACACAGAGAGAGCATCAGCGAGATAAAGCTGCTCCCAGTCTCTACATCATTATTATATCGAGTAGGCGTCCTCGTGCTCTCATTACATCGCTACTGGCGCTGGCGACATGTGTACTGACCGCATGGGAAAGCACCGACCCCAGATATTATTCCCAGATAGGCCCCGTCATCGCTCGCGAAGCATTGAAGGTTCATCAGCGATTCAAACGCTGGTGGTGGTGTTGTGCACATTTGCTGATGTTAGCTCACATTAGCATCGGCCTGACCCCCGCCTGGAGGCTGATAGGCACGTGTCAAGAGCGGGGTGACTGTAAGGTTCACTGGATGGCGGAGGGGGAAAGGCACGTGATGATTACCATGAGGACAGCAAACATGATAGCGATCGCCGACGAAAATCCTTTCTGCAATAAATGCGGATAACGGTCGTGGGGGTTGCCGGATCGCCTGAGCCACTCTAGCATGACACTTGCGATATTGGCTAATGGAAAAAACGAGTTCCCGTATGTAGACCAAGTTGAATAGAATTTTGGGCAAGGTATTATGTTGACACATCTCGAATGGGATATTGCAGATGTTTACTAGAAATAGCTGCAAATGTTTTGTTGTTGCATTTGTTTTTCATTGTGTTTTTTTTAAGTTTCCTTAGAAACATCACGGCGCACTTTTTACTGATATTATAAATAATTTTGGTTTACCCATCAAAGCCTAATTAGCTATTTGTAGAAATTAAAAAGCTAAACCTTTCTTTATAGAATTCAAATGAGCAAAGGCTTTATTAAATTGTGAGTAGAAAGGAATTTTTTTCTTTGTTAGAAATGATAATATTTATACATATAAAGAGCCTCTCAGAAGGGTTGGGTTGGGTTGTTTTACCTTTGAGCGGCACTTTTTTTTTGCACACCATGGGCTAAATGGCCAGGTCACAAGGACCCCGAAGGCTCAGAGAAGGTTGGAGGAGGGGACCCACTGGAACAGCTGTTGGGAGACAGATGGTAGCCTCCCGTCAAGGCCATCCAGCGTGTTCTTTAACGTGCACAGGGTATGGCTCTCCCGCACACGGGGCCACGGCTTAACGTCCCATCCGACGGACGGCGGCCTTTCCAAGCCCATCGGTGTCCCCTACTGACCGTGGGCAGGGCGGGGAATTTTGCGGAGATAAATCTCAACGCTGACTCAGCTGGGACTCTCAGAAGGGAGTATGAAGCCTCAAGCCTCAAGCTGGAGGAGGGTCTCAAATTTAGATAATTATTATTTTTTAATTATTAGATACAACAGTAAAAGGTGCTATTTATAAAAGATATAATTTTATAACTGACGAGTCTCGGATAAGTCTATTTGCGAGCAGCGAACACACTACCTTCACGACACACAGATAATTGTAGGGAGGCAAGTATATAACATCAAATAGAAGATATCTTGATCGGCGGTCGTTAGCTCAGTGGTTCGAGCACATGCTATGTTATTATGATGTTGTGGGTTCGTATCCCACCCGGCTCAAGACAATTTTTCCTCTAAATGTGATATCGACGCCAAACTTTGACATGAATGTTTCTTTTTTGGTGGAATCTTTCTGGAGATTGGGTTGGGTTGTTTTACTTCTGAGCGGCACTTTTTTGCACACCATGGGCTAAATGGCCAGGCCACATGGATTCCGAAGGCTCAGAGAAGGTTGGGAGAGGGGACCCACTGGAACAGCTGTCGGGAGATAGATGGTAGCCTCCCGTCAAAGCCATCCAGCGTGTTCTTTAACGTGCACAGGGCATGGCTCTGTCGCATACGAGGGCACGGCTTAACGTCCCATCCGATGGACGGCGGCTTTTCCAAGCCCATCGGTGTCCCCTACTGACCGTGGGCAGGGCGGAGAATTTTGCAGAGGTATATCTCAACGCTGACCCAACTGGGACTCGAACCTGGGAACTACAGATTACGAGCCTGGCGCGCTACCGACTGAGCCACCCCCGCCCCTCTTTCTGGAGAGGTCTCGTCTTGTTCACAGATCTTCTTCATCGCCTATTGCACCAACTAGCTTCTATCGAACCTTTGTAGCAATCACTTACTTGAGAGGTAAATATTTTATGTAGATTTTGTGAAATTAAAACTTAAAACGTTAAAAAATAGTAATAACAACAAACTCTTATTTTGTCTAATGGCCTCAAAATTTGTCTCTGAACCTGTGAGAGGCCCTGTTTACATAGCATGCGTATACATTCTGAAAGAGGACAAGTCATTGCAATCATAGATTGGTGGCGGGTGTGGCTCAGTCGGTAGCGCTCCAGACTCGTAATCTGTAGTTCCCAGGTTCAAGTCACAACTTGGTTAGCGCTGAGATTTATCTCCGCAAAACTCCCCACCCTGCCTTAGGTCAATAGGAGAGATCGAAGGCGTTGGAAACGTCACCGCCGTTGGAGGGGACGTTAAGCCGTGGTCGCGTGTGCGGGAGAGCCATACCCTGTACACGTTAATAAACAAAATGGATAGACTTTACAGGAGGCTACCATTTGTCTCTAACAGCTGTCCACTGGGTCCCCTTCCTCCAAACTTCTGTGAACCCTCGGGGTCTTTGTGGCCTGGCCATCTAGCCCATTCTGGACAAACCTTCCCCCAAACTTCTGTGAACCCTCGGGGTCCTTGTGGCCTGGCCATCTAGCCCATTCTGGACAAACCTTCCCCCAAACTTCTGTGAACCCTCGGGGTTCTTGTGGCCTGGCCATCTATCCCATTCTGGACAAACCTTCCCCCAAACTTCTGTGAACCCTCGGGGTCCTTGTGGCCTGGCCATCTAGCCCATTCTGGACAAACCTTTCCCCAAACTTCTGTGAAACCTCGGAGTCCTTGTGGCCTGGCCATATAGCCCATTCTGGGCAAACCTTCCCTCAAACTTCTGTGAACCCTCGGGGTCCTTGTGACCTGGCCATCTAGCCCATTGTGGGCGAAAAGAATGCCGCTCGGACGTAAAACACCCCAACCCAAATCGTATATTGAGATATTGAAACACGACTGTTATTCGTAAAATTGTGAATAACAGTGTAAGTTTTTCAATATCTCAATATAGATTTACGCTGTGTATTATCTTACAAATAGTACAATAATCCCCACCCTGCTAAAGGCAACCTTTCCCTAATGAGATATCGACCTTCGATTAGTTAGTAGCAATCAGTTTGGGTTCAGAGAAAATAATGGGGACGGATGATGCATTATTACAGGTAACAAATACGATTTACACAGCGATGAATAACAGTGATCATGCAATAACAAACTTTCTGGACATTAAGAAAGCATTCGATACGGTAAATCATCAAAAATTAATACAAAAATTTCAAGCTGCTGGAGTTGGAGGAGTGGAATTGAATTGGTTACGCAGTTATTTAGCTAACAGAATGCAAAAAGTAAAAAATAAAAGGTACATACAGTGCTTGGACTAAAGTTGAATACGGAGTGCCCAGGGATTTGTTCTGGGTGCCTTATTATTTATTGTTTACATTAATGATTTAGATTCCATTAACCTAACAGGTAAATTAACTATTTTTGCTGACGACACTTGCCTGACATATCTCGGTTCTGATTCTTCGATTATTTTTAAGCAAGCAAATAGTGATCTGGAATTAATCAGAAACTGAACCACAAGTAATTTTTTAACAATAAATCTGGAAAAGACAAATGCAGTTTATTTCTACTTATAGAAAAATAGTTCTGTTACAGACATTTTACACCGCAATAAATTGAAATATCATGATACAAATTGTTCATCGAAAAGTCATGTAATTGTCCTCAAATTTCTTTTGTGCCGTCAGTGAAATATTTAGGTATTTGGATCGATGCAGGCCTAACTTGGAAAGTGCATGCAACATGGGTTAAAAGGAAGGTCATCCGTAGCCTGGCTCACTTATATCTCGTAAGACACTTAGTTTCCTTTAAACTTATGTATACACCATATAAATAATAATAAAAAACAAATACCCCCTCAAGGAGCTGCTTGCCACAGAGGTCTGACAGGAGCCTGTCAGTTTATATGCCACAGTAGAAGATCTGAGAGGATGGCAGGATCTCAGCAGAAAATCGACACATACATCCATGTCTTACCCGGGGCTCGAACCCAGGTCCCTTAGATCAGTAGCCAAACGCGCTAACCACTCGACCATGTGCATTAATTCGTTCTCAATTAATATATGGTATAAAATTTTGGGGAGGCATTTATTTCAATAATTTTAAACAACTTTTAGTGTTGCAAAAGAGATTTATTCGCTTACACTGGGCAACACAAAAAAGGCTTTGAAATGAAAATAGCCAATCTTTACTAATTTCGCGGTGCTGAACACGAAAATGACAATAACATTTGTCGATTGGCTCTTGTTTAGGAGAGACAGAGATGGTCATGTATAAACGACTCAGTCTACATTGAGTACAGTCGCTCAAAAAAGTATCCGAACGCTATGGTTGATTACAGAATTCAGAAAAAATATCTGGCAACTATTTTTGTAGAAATTAGTGATCTGGCAACCTTCGTGTCACGTGACACGAAGGTTGCCAGATCACTAATTGGATCGTGTGAGCTCACAAAGACCTGGATCGTGTGGGCTCACTCACGGAAATATTGAGCGTGTGCAGTTACCGTTCACAGCAAACTGGAGCGTGTGCAGTAACTGCACACGCTCCAGTTTGCTGTGAACGGTAACTGGAGAGTGTACAATTGCTGTACACGCTCCAGATATTTTTTCTGAATTCTGTAATCAACCATAGCGTTCGGATACTTTTTTGAGCGACTGTACATAAGTAACCATTTCGCAACTCTGTATTTTAAACTCTAGATTGCAACACATTCATTGTATTGCATCAGCCCGCCATACACACAACTCCCGGAGGAATTGCATCATTGTCTGATGCCATGTAATTGAGTCATGACATCGCGGCTTAGTGATTGCGGACAAAAGATGATGCAATCGTTAGTTGTAAGCAATGCCTCGTAGGGTGAGCAAGTCGTTTGAGCGACTCCCATTTACCCTTGAGTCATAAGTACAACACAAGTGATCCTTGCAGTTTTAATCCAGCGTTAGTGATACGTCGTAACTGTGTTAATAGTGCAGATACATTTTGTTACATTTGCGGGGAAGTGACATTTGCAGGCCAGAAAAGGGCTATCACTCCATTAGTGAAAGCGGCGTTTGAGTTTCATTTTGGATGTAAGATCGGGGACCAGGACAGGTTGAAGGCCTAGGCCCCAAACATATGCTGCAGTACATGTAAAAGAAATCTTCCGAAGTGGCTGAAAGGCGAAAAAGTGGTGATACCGTTTGCTGTTCCTATGGTTTGGAGAGAGCCAAGCAATCACGCAAATGACTGTTACTTCTGCATAGTTCCACCTGTTTCTGGGGGCCGGGGGTGGCTCAGTCGGTAGCGCGCCAGGCTCGTAATCTGTAGTCCCAGCAGGGTTAGCGTTGAGATTTATCTCCGCAAAATTCCCCACCCTGTCCACAGTCAGTAGGGGATACTGATGGGCTTGGAAAGGCCACGGTCCGTCGGATGGGACGTTAAGCCGTGGTCCCGTGTGTGGGAGAACCATACCCTGTGCACGTTAAAGAACACGCTGGATGGCCTTGACGGGAGGCTACCATCTGTCTCCCAACAGCTGTTCCAGTGGGTCCCTTCCCCCAAATTTCTCTGAGCCTTCGAGGTCCATGTGACCTGGCCATTTAGCCCATGGTGTGCAAAAAAGTGCCGCTCAGAGGTAAAACAACCCAACCCTGTTTCTGGAGGCATCACAAGGAAAAAGAAGTGGACAATAGCGTATCCAAATATACAATCTGCTCTCTGACCAATTCCGCACGGCGAAGGGCTTCCCGTTCCCGAAAACCCAAAAGAAGTTCCCATCGATTCAGACGATAAGAAGGGAGGAGAACCGACGTTGGGTCTCCGCAGCTTGCGGTGTCTAATGATGATCCATCCATACGTCTGCCACGGTGCGTCATCTGCGCCACACATTCTCACCGAAGAAGAAATGAACGATCTTGTTCGCGATCTGGAGTTGTCCAAGGCCAAAGAAGAGTTCAAGACTTAAACAATGGAATCTTCTCAAGGAATCTTCTCATTGAATTGGTTATGCAGTTATTTACCTAACAGAATGCAAAAAGTAAAAATAAAAGGTACAGTCGCTCAAAAAAGTATCCGAACACTATGGTTGATTACAGAATTCAGAAAAAATATCTGGCAACGATTTTTTTAGAAATTAGTGATCTGGCCACGTGACACGAAGGTTGCCAAATCACTAATTGGATCGTGTGAGCTCACAAAGACCTGAATCGTGTGGGCTCACTCACGAAAATATTGAGCGTGTGCAGTTACCGTTCACAGCAAACTGGAGCGTGTACAATTACTGCACACGCTCCAGTTTGCTGTGAACGGTAACTGGAGCGTGTACAGTTGCTGTACACGCTCCAGATATTTTTCCTGAATTCTGTAATCA
The DNA here is from genome assembly GCA_038380435.1 of Ryuthela nishihirai. Taxonomy (NCBI): domain Eukaryota; kingdom Metazoa; phylum Arthropoda; class Arachnida; order Araneae; family Heptathelidae; genus Ryuthela; species Ryuthela nishihirai. Next base: position 57,298,401 of record JAWZYU010000012.1, read on the forward strand.
CGTGACACGTAGGTTGCCAGATCACTGATTTCTAAAAAAATCGTTGCCAGATATTTTTTCTGAATTCTGTAATCAACTATAGTGTTCGGATACTTTTTTGAGCGACTGTACATACAGTGTTTGGACTAAAGTTGAATACGGAGTGACCCAAGGATCTGTTCTGGGTCAAGGAAAATGTCGTTTCGAACTCGTCATGAGCAGTTTGTGCCTTACTTCAGAAAGGAAGATGACCTTGTGTTCTGCTCCGATGTAGATTGCCTGATGAATGCCCTCGGAATCAAGCATGACCCTCAAGAATGGCGACTATAGACTCCTCGAAATTGAGTTTCAAAGAGGTGTTGCTGCATAATTGAAATCGACTTCCATCCATTCCGGTCGGACACGCTGTCTACATGAAAGAAACCTACGACAACCTAAAACAGCTGTTGAACGTCTTCAATACAGCAAGTATGTCTGGCATCTCTGTAGTGGCTCTGTTGATGGGTCTGCATCTGGAATATACGAAGTACTGCTGTTTCTTATGTGAATGGGACTGCCGAGCAAAGACTTTGCACTAGGTGAAGAGAAACTGGCCTCAGAGGAAATCTCTGAAGGTCGGAGAGAAGAATGTGCAACACCCAGTACTGGCAGAAACGCACAAAATCCTGCTACCGTCCCTTCACATCAAACTCGGTGTGATGAAAAACTTCGTAAAAGCCATGGACAGACTGCGTCAGCTTTCAAGTACTTGGTTGACAAATTCCCTCAACTCAGCCAAGTGAAAATTAAAGAGAGAATTTTTGTGGGTCCTCAGATACGCGAGCTGCTCAGAGACCAGATGTTTGACATCTGGTCTCTGAGGTTTTTCTTCAGGGTGACGAGAAAAATTCTTGGGACGCGTTTCGTCTGGTGTCAACTAAATTCCTCGGGAATATCAGGGCAGACAACTACAAGAAACTGGTTAAAGACATGTTGTCTATGTATCACAAACTTGGCTACAATATGTCCTTAAAGATCCACTTTCTCCATTCCCACTTAGATTTCTTTCCCGACAACTGCAATATGGTTAGTGATGAGCACGGTGAACGTTTTCACCAGGACATTGCATCGATGGATAAAGGATAAAAGGGTAACTGGTCCACTTCAATATTGGCTGACTACAGTTGGACGCTCGCCAGAGATGATCCTGAGCAGCTGTAGAAGCGAGGGGCAAAGAGACGTCGGAATAGAAGCGTAGTTTTACTGATACATGTCATATGTATGTATTATTCTATTATATAAGAAACTATTGCGGATTTATCAGAAATCGTAGCTACTTTTGCATTTTCATTGTCATATTGGTGTTCAGCACCTTGAAATATTTAAGAAATGTCTACTTTTATCTCAGAGGCGTGACTTTTACGAAAATTTGTTTTCCAGTGTTATTAACTAAAAACTACAATAAACAGTTATTAACAAAGTGTTATTAACTCTTACTGGCCAGTGTTATAATCAGTGTTATTAACTTGTCAGTGTTTTAACTTCCCAAAAATGCAACCTTCATTACCTTTGTTTCGGGAAGCAGGAATTTTGCCTTTACGTTATGATTATTTTTTCGAAATTATTAAATACTTTTACTTTAGAAATGAAAGCATTAAAATTGATACGAATAACTACCAATTAAGGCGGGATAAAAACATAAATTATGAAATTCCTGCATTACATAAGGCAATTTTTAGGCACTATTATTTGTACTTTGCACCGAAATTCCTATCCTCTCTTCCGCTCAGCATGAAATATATGACGAATTATCATTTGTTTTCTAAAGTTCTCAAGAATTACATTTTGAAACTGGTTGATGTGGAGACTTTTTTTGCATTAAACTATTAGAGCTGTTTATATGTAAGATAGATATCGAATGTTTCTTCCTTTCTGACTTTCACACTTTCTGGATTACTAGAAAGTTTTTCTTTTGAGTTGTTTTCTTTATTTTGTGTATTGTATTCAATGTGACGACTGATGTTTTCAATTTAAATTGTTTCTGTATGGAGATCTCACGAACGAGCCTACTCTTGTGTGACCTCAAAAGCTTTTGTATAATGTAAAACATTATCTGAAATAAAATAATCTATCTTATCTTATTAAGAGTTAATCCTCACCTGACGGATGATTACTTTATGCGTTATTGACTATTAAGTAGCTTCCCCGGAAAGCTATTCTCTCTACAGGGAAACAAACCAAAGGGTAAATGTAAACAGGCATCGCTCATGTTCTTCAGAGCAAAGTAACTGTTAAACTCCTATAGAGTCGGGTTTCTAAGCGTGGGGTACCCGGTGAAATTTTTTGGGGTACGCCGTGAGAGATGAAAAGTCGCTAGATTTAGTAACACAGTAAAAATTCATAATTTAATAAGATTTGTTAAATTGTTATGTCATTTTTTGTGTATATCGATATATTTAATTTATGAATACAAATTTAATGTGTACATATATAAATAAAAATAAATACCCCCTCAAGCAGCTGCTTGCCACAGAGGTCTGACAGGAGCCTGTCAGTTTATATGCCAAAGTAGAAGATCTGAGAGGATGGCAGGACCTCAGCAGAAAAACAACACATACATCCATGCCTTAACCGGGGCTCGAACCCAGGTCCCGTAGATCAGTAGCCAAACGTGCTAACCACTCGGCCACGGGACGGCCTGTACATATATATATATATGTTTTATTTTATTCCCATTGCTATACTATAACTATAGTTTTATCTATCTATACAAGGGGTACGCCAGTTACATACACATTTCCAGGGGGGGGGGGGGGGGTACGTGAAGCATAAAAGGTTGAGAACCACTGATATATATGTTTTATTTTATTCCCATTGTTATACTATAACTATAGTTTTATCTATCTATACAAGGGGTACGCCAGTTACATACACATTTCCATGGGGTACGTGAAGCATAAAAGGTTGAGAACCACTGATATATATGTTTTATTTTATTCCCATTGTTATACTATAACTATAGTTTTATCTATGTATACAAGGGGTACCCAGTTACATACACATTTCCATGGGGTACGTGAAGCATAAAAGGTTGAGAACCACTGATATATATGTTTTATTTTATTCCCATTGTTATACTATAACTATAGTTTTATCTATCTATACAAGGGGTACGCCAGTTACGTACACATTTCCATGGGGTACGTGAAGCATAAAAGGTTGAGAACCACTGATATATATGTTTTATTTTATTCCCATTGTTATACTATAACTATAGTTTTATCTATCTATACAAGGGGTACGCCAGTTACATACACATTTCCATGGGGTACGTGAAGCATAAAAGGTTGAGAACCACTGATATATATGTTTTATTTTATTCCCATTGTTATACTATAACTATAGTTTTATCTATCTATACAAGGGGTACGCCAGTTACATACACATTTCCATGGGGTACGTGAAGCATAAAAGGTTGAGAACCACTGATATATATCTTTTATTTTATTCTCATTGTTATACTATAACTATAGCTTTATCTATCTATACAAGGGGTACGCCAGTTACATACACATTTCCAGGGGGTACGTGAAACATAAAAGTTTGAGAACCACTGATATATATGTTTCATTTTATTCCCATTGTTATACTATAACTATAGTTTTATCTGTCTATACAAGGGGTACGCCAGTTACATACACATTTCCAGGAGGTACGTGAAGCATAAAAGGTTGAGAACCACTGATATATTTGTTTTATTTTATTCTCATTGTTATACTATAACTATAGTTTTATCTCTCTATACAAGGGGTACGCCAGTTACATACACATTTCCATGGGGTACGTGAAGCATAAAAGGTTGAGAACCACTGATATATATCTTTTATTTTATTCCCATTGTTATACTATAACTATAGTTTTATCTATCTATACAAGGGGTACGCCAGTTACATACACATTTCCAGGGGGTACGTGAAGCATAAAAGTTTGAGAACCACTGATATATATGTTTTATTCTATTCCCATTGTTATATAATAACTATAGTTTTATCTATCTATACAAGGGGTACGCCAGTTACATACACATTTCCAGGGGGTACGTGAAGCATAAAAGGTTGAGAACCACTGATATATATGTTTTATTTTATTCCCATTGTTATTACTATAACTATAGTTTTATCTGTCTATACAAGGAGTACGCCAGTTACATACACATTTCCAGGGGGTACGTGAAGCATAAAAGGTTGAGAACCACTGATATATATGTTTTATTTTATTCCCATTGTTATACAATAACTATAGTTTTATCTATTTATACAAGGGGTACGCCAGTTGCATACACATTTTCAGGGGATACGTGAAGCATAAAAGGTTGAGAACCACTGCTGTAGATACTTAACAAATACAGTCAAATCAGTGATTTAGTAAAGAACACCAGAGAAAAAAATTTAAATCTAATAGGAAAAAAAATTATATCTGGTAAAGTATATGCGAATTCTATTTCTTTAAACACTATATGTAATTGAAAAAATATCCTTGGTACTGAATAATGTGATAATAGAGGATGTGGTATAGGCTTTTTTGAAATCTCAGCTATACGCCAAAAACATTATTTATATGCCAAAAAGTTCAAAAATTAACATTTTGTCTAACTTATTTATTTTTGAACGCTCTTATTTTTAGAATACCTGTTTTGTTTTTACCACTTTTTTACCACCAGTTTTAACCACTTTCGATATTTAGTCATCCTCTCCTTTTGAGACAATTTAAAAATTCAACAGTGTTCTCGGCAGTATTAGATTCCTCTCATAAACCATCAAGGTTGTAAACTGTCTTTCCAAAATATTATTTCTTAGCATCTGTGAACTATGTTTCAGATAAAGAATGGATTAACAAAATCTGAATCTCAAAGAAAGCAACAAGCAAAGAAAAGATGCCATATATATGATGTATGAAAAAAGCCCACACGATCTAGTATCAAAATAATATGACCACCTACAGTCGCTCAAAAAAATATCCGAACACTATGGTTGATTACAGAATTCAGAAGAAATATCTGGCAATGATTATTTTTCAGAAATTAGTGATCTCGCAACCTTCGTGTCACGTGATTACAGAATTCAGGAAAAATATCTGGAGCGTGTACAGCAACTGTACACGCTCCAGTTACCGTTCACAGCAAACTGGAGCGTGTGCAGTTACTGCACACGCTCCAGTTTGCTGTAACGATAACTGCACACGCTCAATATTTCCGTGAGTGAGCCCACAAGATCTAGTATCAAAATAATATGACCACCTACAGTCGCTCAAAAAAGTATCCAAACACTATGGTTGATTACAGAAGTCAGAAAAAAAAATCGTTGCCAGATATTTTTTTCTGAATTCTGTAATCAACCATAGTGTTCGGATACTTTTTTGAGCGACTGTACTAGTGGAAGAGAAATTATCATTCATTGTGTACCATCTACTATGGTATGGTAAGTTTGAAAGTTGTTTCATAATATTGTAAAACCTCACCATAGTAGATGGTCTGAGAAGATGGCCGGACCTCACCATAGTAGATGGTCTGAGAGGATGGCCGGACCTCACCATAGTAGATGGTCTGAGAGGATGGCCGGACCTCACCATAGTAGATGGTCTGAGAGGATGGTCGGACCTCACCATAGTAGATGGTCTGAGAGGATGGTCGGACCTCACCACAGTAGACGGTCTGAGAGGATGGCCGGTCCTCACTATAGTAGATGGTCTGAGAGGATGGCCGGACCTCACCATAGTAGATGGTCTGAGAGGATGGCCGGACCTCACCATAATAGACGGTCTGAGAGGATGGCCGGACCTCACCATAGTAGATGGTCTGAGGGGATGGTGAGGCCTCAGCAGAAAAACGACACAAACAGCCATGCCTTACTCGGTGCTCGGACCCAGATCCTTTTGATCAGTAGCCAAGTGCGCTAATTGTTCGGCCACGGTTAACAACTATTTAAATATTCAAGTAATAATGGATAAAATTAAATTAATTAATTGGATGAATGAAATATATCCCGATAATTTTGGATGTGAGTCTGATACATAATTTTGTTATTACTTAAATGAACGCATTTTAAGACTTTAATGCTAGCGCTCCTAGACAATCCGATTGTGTTCGTTGTAAAAATGATAATACTTTTTCGAGTTGAAACGCATTTGCTTAAGTAACTATATCAGTATCGTGATTAAGTAACTATATCATTATTTTGATTAACACGAAGAACTCAAAGTAAACCAAATATATTGGGAATTTTTATTTTATACGGTAAATCAAATTTCTGAATATCGTCGCAAGTTTACCTATTGTTGAAGAATGACGATTTCAGTTTCCATGAGGTTTTGGTATCTGATTATTCATTCTTGACAGTTAAAGTTTCAAATTCTTTAAAATAAAAGTTTTACCTCTGTATGAGCATTTACGCACTATTTATGTGAAGCGATATTGAATGTATTATAATGGATAATTATTCTACCATCGTGACATTAAGAAAAATTGTTGGATATATGAAAGGCATTCAGAATAAGAATTTTTTCTCTTTAATCTAAACGTCAAAAATCACTAGATATTTTATTTTACATTTCGTTAGTTCACGATAATTAGGATCTTAATGGCCGAGTGGTTAGCGCGCTTGGCTACTGATCAAAAGGACTCGGGTTTGAGCCCCAGGTTTTTGTGATGTTTTCTGCTGAGGTCCCGCCACTAAGGCGTATGCATTGACAGGCTACTGTCAGACCTCTGTGGCAAGCAGCTGCTTGAGGAGGTATTTAAAAAGGAATCAACGATACTGTAAAATGGTCCAGGCTCTGATCTAAAAAAATATAAAGGGGATGGGATCAAGAGACTGGATATCCATTGCAGTGTAACATTTTCCCGTACGTTTTAGAAGTTTTTTTTTTTTAAATTCGTGAAAAATGCGTCAAATATGCACAAGTTTTACAATTTTGGCATCCATTCGCTTAGAATTCTGAAAAGAGGGGAGATATCATTCCCCCTTGTCCTCCCCTATAAACTAGATCGTGGTAAAAGAATTGCTCATAATATATCGTAATATGATGTTAAGTCTGACGTGTTTGTTACCAGCAATCTAAGCTCTATCCATGATGAAGTGGCATATCTGGCAACATCCGGAAAAACAGGAAGTTGGCGAAGTGGGTGACGCCGCGAAGCAAGTCTGATCGTTTGATGAAGTAGTGCCTGCTGTTCTATGTACTTTTGGAGACGAAGCTGATACACATGTCTTTAAGTAAGTTTCATCAATGCATTCGTTAATCAATTCATATAATATGTAAGAGAGAAGAAATATAAAAACTAAAATTATTACTTTTGATGAGCAACGGCAAGGTGTGAAACGCAGTTAATGCCAGATGGAATCATAAAATATGTTAGAAGTGATTATTTCTATCTGCTTTACACTCCTCTTGAAGGAAGATCATCATTAGTTAAAATATTTATGGTAAGTTAAAAAAAAATGCTTTCTATGTCTTTATGTTTTCAATAAGAAATTCAAGGAAACATTCTTTTCCTGACTTCATTATTACCTTCCACCTTAAATATACAGAGACAATGTCCGACTTTCGGATATAATGCATTCCTGAAAATGTGTCAGAAAGTCGAGCTATAGACTTACATGTTATAATGAGGGCTACGTTCCCAAGGAGCCGAAATAGTATAAAATTCCTAATTATGTAAAAAAAAATAGATTTTTACCTCTGTTTAATTCAATGTAATATAGGGCATTTTTAACATTCAATGTAATATAGCGCATTTTTAACATTCAATGTAATAAGCGCATTTTTAACATTTAAGAACTACATTTGACATCAAATAAAGACAATGAAATTAGTCTTAAATACTACACTGGTTTCCATCAATGCGAAGATAAAGTCAAAGCTCTATAACTTCTAAAATGAATTTTTGTGTTTCGAAAACTGTGATTGCAGATAAAGATCTCAATCAAATATATCAATATCTCGATTTTCAACAATTTCGTTCAGTATGAGGTATGGAAGTTTAAATATTTAACAACAGCAGTCTTAAAAGAAATTTATACAAAACTGATGAATAGTGAAAGAATATTTTACACAAACTTCTAAAATACATATATTTTATATATACTTTGATATAATACTTATGACTAAGTTTTAATTAACTTTCAAAGTAAATTTTTGTGGCTGGCATTGCTTTCAGAAGGTTTTAACCTTCTGAAAGTGAAGGCTTTACTGAGGTTCTTCCAGTCGGTAGCGCGCCAGACTCGTAATCTGTAGTTCCCAGGTTCGAGTCCCAGCTGGGTCAGCGTTGAGATTTATCTCTGCAAAATTCCCCGCCCTGCCCGCGGTCAGTAGGGGACACCGATGGGCTTGGAAAGGCCGCCGTCCGTCGGATGGGACGTTAAGCCGTGGCGCCGTGTGCGGGAGAGCCATACCCTGTGCACGATAAAGAACACGCTGGATGGCCTTGACGGGAGGCTACCATCTGTCTCCCAACAGCTGTCCCAGTGGGTCCCCTCCCCCAACCTTCTCTGAGCCTTCGGGGTCCATGTGACGCCATTTAGCCCATGGTGTGCAAAAAAGTGCCGCTCAGAGGTAAAAACAACCCAACCCCACAACTTGTCTCTTGTATGACAATTGTATCTCCATTGGATATAAGCTCTCAATTAGATACAAAACAATACATCCACATTTTCAGTGCTGATTTCCAAGTTCTGTTGTTTCATAAGTTGAACAATTTCAAAACTTTCGAAATTTATATATAACTCGGGGCACAATTGTTTCCAGCAATTGTGCCTCGTTGATTTCGTTATCTCTGTCCAAGAATCTTCAATGTTGTTGACTGCATCACTGTTATAAACCTTTCTAGAATATTTTATTCGGCGATGCTCGAAAAACCGATGACTGCTTCTCAAACTCGATTTAAGTGAATTTACCATGTCTGGAAGAACGAGTTGTTCAATGGTGGAGGACTGCATGTAAGCTGCCTACTGGAAGTGATCGGGTAATCAGACTGTACACCACTCCTCGTCACATAAATGGTTCATTCCAACACGTAATACGTCACGTGACAGCGGTGTACGGTATAAATCACGCAGATTAGCTCTTCGAGCATCAGTTAGGATTGAGCGTCATAATAGGCAAAACGAGCGACCCGAACAACTTTGAAGGCATAGTTGGTGATAGGTGCGCCGGTTCTATGATCTCCGAAATGGCCGTCCTCTTGGGCTTTTCACGCACAACCGTTTCAAAGGTTTCCCGAGAATAGGGCGAAAGGCAAAAACACGACCAGTGATCGGCGATTTTGTGGATGAAAAACAGCTTGCGGAGAGCCACTTAGAGGGATCAAAAGAGACTGGCGAGAATCGTGCAAGGGAAAAGATGGGGCACAGCCAAGTAAATCAGAGGAGAAGTAAACATTGGTATGCAGAAAGTCATTTCCGAATGCACCACCTGTCGAACCTTGTCACGAATGGGCTACAAGAGCCGCCGACCATATTGAGTGCCGATGTTGTCAGCAAAGAACACGGAAGAGCGTCTCCAGTAGGCGCAGGAGCAAAGATACTGGACCACTGAGGACTGGAAAAGGGTATCCTGGTCGGACAAATCAAAGTTCTTTTTGCATCATGCTGATGTAAGGATCAGAATTTGCCGCAAGGAACATGCAAGGCCATATCAAGAGCACAGGCCGTTGGTGGGATTGAGATGGCGTGTGGAGTGTTTTCCAGGTCCCCTGATACCTGTCGAAGGACATCTGAATCACACTGTGTATTTAAACATCGTTGCTGACCAAGTTCATCCTTTCATGGTACAGTTTATCCTCACTCAGATGAACACATTCAGCATGATAATGCACCCGCTCACTAGGCACGTATCGTCACCGAATAGTTCTAGGAACATGTCAACGAGTTTTCCTTGCTTCATTACCTGCACAGTACCTAGATCTAAACACTATCGATCATCTTTGGGATGAGGTGGTAAGAGCTGTTCACAGAGATCCGTCCAATTTGCAGCAACTGCGCGACACAATTATTTCTGCATGGTACAACATACTAGATGCGTTATGCAGGAGCACAACGCATCCTGTGTCGTAAAGTTCCATGACCTGATGAATTCGGGTTGTTATGAAGGCTAAAGGAGGCGTAACACGCTACTAGGTAACAATAAATATATACTATATATTAAATGCATTTATTATAAAATAAAATAAATACCCCCTCAAGCAGATGCTTGCCACAGACGTCTGACATGAGCCTGTCAGTTTATATGCCAGAGTAGAAGGTCTGAGAGGATGGCAGGACCTCAGCAGAAAAACACCACGAACATCCATGCCTTACCCGGGGCTCGAACCCAGGTCCCGTAGATCAGGGGGCGGGGTGGCTCAGTCGGTAGCGCGCCAGGCTCGTAATCTGTAATTCCCAGGTTCGAGTCCCAGCTGGGTCAGCGTTGAGATTTATCTCCGCAAATTTCCCCGCCCTGCCCACGGTCAGTAGGGGACACCGATGGGCTTGGAAAGATCGCCGTCCGTCGGATGGGACGTTAAGCCGTGGTCCCGTGTGCGGGAGAGCCATACCCTGTGCACGTTAAAGAACACACTGGATGGCCTTGACGGGTGGCTACCACCTGTCTCCCAACAGCTGAGCCTTCGGGGTCCATGTGACCTGGCCATTTAGCCCATGGTGTGCAAAAAAGTGCCGCTCAGAGGTAAAACAACCCAACCCAACCCGTAGATCAGTAGCCAAGCGCGCTAACCACTCGGCCACGGGACGGCTACAATTTATTTACATATAATATAATATGTACCTAATAAACTGGCATCTCAGTGTATGAAACTTGTATGAGTGAAATCATTCACTGTTTAGAAATAAAGAAGCCTATGTAGATGCAGACCAATTGTAGAGAAACAGAAAATGCCTAGCAAAATATCCCCTCGAGCAGCTGCTTGCCACAGAAGGTCTGTGAAGTTGGTGAGAACTCAGCAGGAAAACAACACAAACATCCATGCCTTACTCTGAGCTCGAACCCAGGTTGGGTTGGTTGGGGTTTAATGGCGCGTTGGCAGCTAAGGCCATAATGTGCCAAACGAGACGAATAAAAGGGTAAAAGAAGAAGAAACCCACAACCAAAGTTAAAAGTCAATAGAGTAAAAGGTAAAGGATAAAACCAACAGATATACAAAAATACAAAAACAAGGAAGTCGTGTAAAACAATAAATATAAGATATAAAAGGAAAACCAACCCAGGTGTAAAAGACCCAGATTGGACAATGTATAAATGACAAAGCCATAAAATTATAATCTAGTGAAATAACCGGTAAAACGTAAAAAGGCAAACACAAGAGGTAAAAAGGATTCATCAGATAAAAGATGTTCGAGTGTAAAGGGGCTCGGACGTAAAAACATGAAAGTTAAAATATAACCGGCGTTCAATGTTAAAAGCAGGACAATAGATTAATATATGTTTAAACGTTAAAATGGTGTCACAAAACTCGCACAAAGGTTCGTCGTCCGCCTGAAGAAAAACGGAGAGAGTGAGAAACGAATGCCTTTTGTGACAGTAGATTTGATTCTAGCAAAAATTCTATACAGAAATGGAGATATCTCAACGATAGTTTGAGTAGAAATAAATGTAAGTCAATAGTCGGAGACATTTCTTCTGATGATGCAATTATTGCTGATGACTATGCGAAGTCCAATGCCTTCAATAGCTATTTTCATGATACCGTTAACGAATTGATACTGAACCAAACTGAAATATTTCATGGCAATTATAAATATCAAATTGAGTGCATAGACCAGACATTTTATGTCATGCCAATTGTTACTCAAGAGACCTGTAACATAGTGTAGTGGATCTCAAACTTTTATGCTTCACGTACAGTCGCTCAAAAAAGTATCCGAACGCTATGGTTGATTACAAAATTCAGAAAAAATATCTGGCAACGATTTTTTCAGAAATTAGTGATCTGGCATCCTTCGTGTACAGTACACGAAGGATGCCAGATAATTTCTGAAAAAATCGTTGCCAGATATTTTTTCTGAATTTTTTAATTAACCATGGCGTTCGGATACTTTTTTGAGTGACTGTACCCCCTGGAAATGTGTATGTAACTGGCGTATCCCTTATATAGATAGATAAAACTATAGTTATAGTATAATAATGCCAACTTAGCGATTTTGTTACTGGATCTAGCGACCTTTGAGCTCTCACCGCGTACCCCAAAAAAATTTACCGCGTACCCCACGTTGAGAACCCCTGACATAGTGAATTATCTAGGAGCTGATAAGTCACCAGGTATAGATGACATAAATATTAATGTAATTAAAAAGGTTATGCCTACAATAAAAGAACCTCTGTGATATATATTTAATTTATCAATAATAAACGAAGTATTCCCGGATAAACTGAAAATTGCGAGAATTCTTCCCATACATTAATCAGGTGATAAAGAAAATATAGAAAACTACAGAATCTATTTCAATCTTGTCAATCTTCTCGAAAATCCTTGAAAAACTAATTTGTACACGTATTAGTAAATTCTTAGATAATATGAAAATTATTAACAACGACAATATGGTTTTCAAAATAAAAATCTACTGACACAGCCATTGCAGATTTATATGAGCATGTTGTCAACCATTTGGATGCAGGTCACATTGAATCCAAATTATCTTGATTTTACGAAAGCATTTGACAGTATTAACCACGAAATTTTGTTAAAGAAAATTGAATTTTATGGCCTGAGGTAAAATAAACAACTGGTTAAGAAGCTACTTATTTCAGAGAAAAGTTCTTGTAGAAGTAAATGGTAGTATATCAGATGAACATTTTATTTACAGAGGTGTGCCTCAAGGTTGGATTCTTGGTCCGATCCTTTTCCTACTCTACATTAACGACTTAGCAAAGTTACACATTAATTCAAAGATGTTATTATATGCTGATGATTTCTCAATTTATATTGCATTATCAATTTTTAATATGCATTATCAATTTCAACCAAGATTCTGAAAACCTGATTAGCATGTTAACTACTCTCTAAATATCATATCTGAATGGTGCAGACATAACAATTTATTAATAAATGTCAAGAAATCCAAATACATGATTTATTAAAATAAAAACAAAAATATCGATGAGAAATGTCCCGATGTGAAGATTATATATATAAAGATTAATGAAATTAAACCAAAGAAATACACTGAATATAAATTCTTAGGAATATGGATCGATGAAAATCAGGAACTGCTCATTTCATATAAAGCAGCTGAGAGTCACTCTGTCAAGGAATATTGGTATGAATGGTAAAATACGTCATCTTGTTAACAAACAAATTTTGATAAATTTATAATACTCTTTCATTTATTCTTATATAACATATGAAATTTTAGTCTGGGGTAATACTTATGATTATAATCTGAATGCTATGTATCGTCTTCAGAAAAGAATTGGGAAAAAATATTATGATCCTGTGACACATTTATTTTCTGAGGTTAAAATTCTTAATGTCTATAATAATTACAAACTGATATCAGGAAATTTTGTGTATTCGATTACAATGAGAATGATTAAATTGGATAGATTTAAAGACTACTTTCAGAGTCTTTCGAATTTTCATAATTATGAAACATGTCATAGACAGAATCTGAGTTATACCCATATGTCGATTGTCAATTGGGCAGAGATCTATCAAATATAATGCAGTAAAAATTTGGTCTGAACTTCCTGATGATGTTAAATATGCAAAATCTTTAAAATTATTTAAAATCAAATGTAGAAGTTTCTTCTTACAAAGCAATAAAACCTTTTCATTCAGTATAATATGTCTCATAACCATTTGGTCTTTTACTATTGTATACATTACTGTTGTCATAATTGAACTTTAAAGGAAATAGGGAGCATTAACTAAAAATAAGCGTCAGCGTACTGTGTTATCCTTTTTTGTTTCGCCTTTCCTATTAATCCCTAATATTTTATATGATTGTTATTTCCCTTTTCTGATGCAATTGATATTTCTCAGCTATTTCATTTCTCAATTTTTCTCATGTATGTATTAATTGTTATTAGATACTTATGCTATGTAATTATTAGATAATTATGATATGCAAATGTATATTGTGTTGACTTGCGGAATAAAATGAAGATTATTATTATTATTACCTAAGCGTTGCCGAGCAAGTACAACTTCCTCCTTGCGATTCCTGTGAAAACAAGACTGGCACGGTTTGACAATGGGCTTGATCTCGCATAGTTTGTTGCCAACCTGTTCACACAAAGATCTCTGCCATGTGCCTGGAGCTCGATGGAAAAACGCTGCCGGAAGTTCAGGTATGGGAACGGCAACGGAGAGTCCGACAAGGCCGTGGCTGACTTGGCAGCAGCGTCTGCCAAGTCATTGTCCCTTATCCCGACGTGACCGGCCACCCAACAGATTTGGGTTGTTTTACCTCTGAGCGGCACTTTTTTGCACACCATGGGCTAAATGGCCAGGTCACATGGACCCCGAAGGCTCAGAGAAGGTTGGGGGAGGGGACCCACTGGAACAGCTGTTGGGAGACAGATGGTATCCTCCCGTCAAGGCCATCCAGCGTGTTCTTTAACGTGCACAGGGTATGGCTCTCCTGCACACGGGGCCACGGCTTAACGTCCCATCCGACGGACGGCGGCCTTTCCAAGCCCATCGGTGTCCCCTACTGACCGTGGGTAGGGCGGGGAATTTTTGCGGAGATAAATCTCAACGCTGACCCAGCTGGGACTCGAACCTGGGAACTACAGATTACGAGCCTGGCGCGCTATCGACTGAGCCACCCCCGCCCCGGCACCCAACAGAAGAGAATCGTGGTAGTGGCTGCCAGACGATGGAGCTGCTGGCGGATCTTGGAGAGAACAGGGTGAGGCTGATGCCTCACCGAGATCAAAGCCTGTAGCGAGCTAAGTTAGTCGGTGTAAAGCACACACCGACGATGATGCTTAGCTGCTACGACAGCAGACCATGGCTGATCCCACCGATGTGCCGGACTTCGAGCCATCTGTGAAGACAGGCAGGAAGTCCGGGTGCTCAGCACGATGGCTGGCAATACGCACAGTCGGGTGTAAAGGCCTTCCTCGTCCTGCAAAGAGAGAAATCGCAGGAAGGGGAAACAGCGAACCACGGTGGGAGGGACCCAGCTGTCGACTGTGAGACGCTATCGAGATTGGTGTTAATGTCTCGCAGGTAACCTTGGACACGCAAACCGAAAGCACGAATAGCAGTCGGCCGTTCTGATATAACATTTCCCACTGGGGACTGAAAACGCAGTCCACAATCCCCACGGGATGTTCGAACCCAAGTCCTTTTGATGAGTAGCGAAGAGCGCTAACCACTTGGTCACAGGAAGGTTGCTGTGTAGTAAGCATGGAAATTATTTGATAAAGAATGAGTTTCTCTATCAGAGGGCTATGAACCCACGAACTTCTGATAGTATCAAACTCTCTATCCGCTGAGCTTCAATTGTCCACTAATCGTGACTATAAATAAGCTAGTGAGAACCTCAGCAGTCAGAGTACCTGGCATGCTACCAGAAGGTCATGGGTTCATATCCCACTTGTAGCAAAACCCAGTTTTTTCCCCCATCTAAATATTTCATGATATAAAGTCGCTCAAAAAAATATTCGAACACTATGGTTGATTACAGAATTCAGAAAAAATATCTGGCAACGATTTTTTTTTTAGAAATTAGTGATCTGGCAACCTTCGTGTCACGTGATTACAGAATTCAGGAAAAATATCTGGAGCGTGTACAGCAACTGTACACGCTCCAGTTACCGTTCACAACAAACTGGAGCGTGTGCAGTTACTGAACACGCTCCAGTTTGCTGTGAACGGTAACTGCACACGCTCAATATTTCCGTGAGTGAGCCCACACGATCTAGTATCAAAATAATATGACCACCTACAGTCGCTCAAAAAAGTATCCGAACACTATGGTTGATTACAGAATTCAGAAAAAATATCTGGCAACGATTTTTTTAGAAAATAGTGATCTGGCAACCTTCGTGACATGAAGGTTGCCAGATCGTGTCACGAAGGCAATCAGAATTAATGCGCAAACTTCAAACTTCTAAATTATAATTATTATTTAAGTTTCAATCAATTTTTTGGGGGTGGGGGGGTGGCAAGAAGTCGGTTCAGTCGGTAGCGCACTAGGCTTGTAATCTTCAATTTCCAGGTTCGAGTCCTACTACCTAATGGTGTCTGCTGTTCAACGGTACAGTCGCTCAAAAAACTATCCGAACACTATGGTTGATTAAAGAATTCAGAAAAATATCTGGCAACGATTTTTTTAGAAATTAGTGTTCTGGCAACCTTCGTGACACGAAGGTTGCCAGATCAGAATTAATGCGCAAACTTCAAACTTCTAAATTATAATTATTATTTAAGTTTCAATCAGTTTTTTGGGGGTGGGGGGGTGGCAAAAAGTCGGTTCAGTCGGTAGCGCACTAAGCTTGTAATCTTCAATTTCCAGGTTCAAGTCCTACTACCTAATGGTGTCTGCTGTTCAACGGTACAGTCGCTCAAAAAAGAATCCGAACACCATGGTTGATTACAGAATTCAGAAAAATATCTGGCAACGATTTTTTTAGAAATTAATTATCTGGTAACCTTCGTATCACGTGACAGGAAGGTTGCCAGATCACTAATTTCTAAAAAAAATCGTTGCCAGATATATTTTCTGAATTCTGTAATCAACCATAGTGTTCGGATACTTTTTTGAGCGACTGTAGGTGGTCATATTATTTTGATCCTAGATCGTGTGGGCTCACTCACGGAAATATTGAGCGTGTGCAGTTACCGTTCACAGCAAACTGGAGCGTGTGCAGTAACTGCACATGATCCAGTTTGCTGTGAACGGTAACTGGAACGTGTACAGTTGCTGTACATGCTCGAGATATTTTTCCTGAATTATGTAATCACATGACACGAAGGTTGCCAGATCACTAATTTCTAAAATAATCGTTGCCAGATATTTTTTCGGAATTCTGTAATCAACCATAATGTTCGGATATTTTTTTGAGCGCCTGTATATTTTTGCCGTCGCCTGTTCTATTTGTCAAGTGACATAAACATTCGCGACATAATCATTTCTGCACGGTACAACATTCCTGCACAACGCATCCAGCATCGTATAAGTTCCATATCCTGACGGATTCAGGCTGTTCTGCTTTACAGCGGTTAGAAATTATATCCCCATCATAATTTTAAAAAATCATTCCATTAAAATTTTTTTCGAAATTGTCAAACAGTGATATCAATAATTATGTATAGTCTGACACAAAATTCCCACTTTGAATGTTTCCTTAATTGCTTGAGACAGATTTTCTAATTCTTACGGGGCGGGGTGGCTCAGTTCGGAGCGCGCCAGGCTCGTAATCTGCAATTCCCAGGTTCGAGTCTCAACTGGGTCAGCGTTGAGAGTTATCTTCGCAAAACTCTCCGCTTTGCCCAAGGTCAGTAGGGGACACCGATGGGCTTGGAAAGGCCGCCGTCCGTCGGATGGGACGTTAAGCCGTGGCCCCGTGTGCGGGAGAGCCATACCCTGTTCACGTTAAAGAACACACTGGATGACTTTGATGGGAGACTACCATCTGTCTCCCAACAGCTGTTCCAGTGGGTCCCCTCCCCCAACCTTCTCTGAGCCTTCGGGGTCCATGTGACCTGGCCATTTAGCCCATGGTGTGCAAAAAAGTGCCGCTCAGAGGTAAAACAACACACAACAACCCCTCCCCCAACCTTCTCTGAGCCTTCGGGGTCCTTGTGACCTGGCCATTTAGCCCACTGTGTGCAAAAAAAGTGCCTCTCAGAGGTAAAACAACCCAACCCAACCCTAATTCTTATCGGTATTGTAGCCATTGAACGTTCGCTGGTGTTCTCGTTTAACAAACCTCCATCATTTCTAGGTCTATGCTGCAAAACAATGCATGTATACTGCGACATCACTTCCCTCTTCTCTCGCGGGTCCTCTCTGACCGTGCTGCCGCGTGAGCTCGCTCCGCCTTCACGCCTGCGCTGTAGATTCTTTCGATTCATCTAGAATCAAGATACTTTACGTGCAGTTATTAAAATAAGTGTACTTTAACGAATAGTTATGAAGTACTGATACAGAGACCTGGAAAACATAAAATTATGTTTGATATTCGGTCGAATATTATGTGACTCTTGACGCTAAATGTTCCTTTATTCTTCGATTTTGACTGTCTGTTCAACACTCAGTGAAAGAGTTGGCGTGTTTTTCCTCTGAGAGACATTTTTCTGCACTAAATGGCCAGGTCACAAAGACCCCAGGAGCTCAGAGAAGATTGCGAGAAAGGGATCCAGCTTCAGGGAACAGATGACCTCCCGTTAAGGCCATCCAGCGTGTTCTTTAGCTTATACATATGAGGCCATTGTTTAAAGTGCCATCAGTTGCCTTTTCCAACGCCAGTGGTGCCCTCTTTCTCATAAAGGTTAGAGTAGTGATTAGCGGAGAAAATGTCAATCCGAGCACAATGCAGCTTGAATCTGGGACCATAGGTTGCGAATGTGGCACACCACCAGTTGAGTCAGGTCCCGCTAGAATTAAAATCTAATATATAATTGATTTGTTCTCTTTTATTAAACTCAGTACAAGTAAATCCTGTTATAACGCGGTGCTCGGGGTCCAAAGGATCGCGTCGCGATATAAGCGGGATCGGTTTAGCAAAAATTCAAGCCATTTTTCGTCATTCAAGCTTCGTACATCGGTCAATTATGTCAAATTGTCTTTGCCGCTTTTTTGCGCGCTATAAATTACAATAGAAGGATTCACGGAAAAATCGGAAAAAAATCAAGTAAACAATGTTATTGCATGGAAAATTAAATTAATTAATATGCCAATTGTGTATGAGTACAGTCGCTCAAAAAAAAATCCGAACACTGTGGTTGATTACAGAATTCAGAAAAAATATCTGGCAACGATTTTTTTTTAAAAATTAGTGATCTGGCAACCTTCGTGTCACGTGATTACAGAATTCAGGAAAAATATCTGGAGCGTGTTCAGCAACTGTACATGCTCCAGTTACCGTTCACAGCAAACTGGAGCGTGTGCAGTTACTGCACACGCTCCAGTTTGCTGTGAACGGTAACTGCACACGCTCAATATTTCCGTGAGTGAGCCCACAAGATCCAATTAGTGATCTGGCAACCTTCGTGACCCATCCGACGGACGGCGGCCTTTCCAAGTCCATTGGTGTCCCCTATTGACCATGGGCAGGGCGCAGAGTTTTGCGGATGGATTTTGCGGAATTTACCCGTTTTTATTTAGTTTATTTTTAAATTAAGCGCAATTTATTTAAAAGGAAACCTGGTCAGCTAAGAAACTGACTTCATGATCTGAAAAGATATTAAAGTTTACAAATCATTACTTATATAAATTAATATATATATACAGTGCGTTAGCTTGTTTTTTAAAAACTATGCATTGTTTTGGTTTCGTAGCGCATCCAATTGTCCATACCCTGTTTCACACAAAGAATGGATCGGCACGTCTCCTTCAAAGAGTTTCTTGTTCAATCGTGGCTTATAACTTTTAACCGTGAGGGCCAATGAAAAAGCAAAATTCTATGCCTGCAATTGTATCAATCTCCAACCGGTTAGGGATATTCTACGGCAAATGCTTTTTACATCGGAATTGTATCATTGTAAAAGAAATTATGCTTCGTCGCGTACTTTATTATATTCCTAGACTAAAAACAGCATTTTTAAATCCTCACTTCTATAACCTATATATATAATAATTTCTGTTAGAAAAAGTATTTATTTCTTGCTTTAGACGTCGAACTTTTTGCTGTGGCGGAGTATTACAAATGCGAGTTGGTTCTTCTTAGAACTCATCTTTTCATTGGTTTGTCGTTACATTATTTATGTGAAATAGAGTACATACATTTCAACCTTAACGTTTCCAGAAATAAAAATCAAAACTTTTTTTGGATTGGTTGGTTCGTTGTTTTACCTCTGAGCGGCACTTTTTTGCACACCATGGGCTAAATGGCCAGTTCACAAGGACCCCGAAGGCTCAGAGAAGGTTGAGGGAGGAGACCCACTGGAACAGCTGTTGGGAGACAGATGGTAGCCTCCCGTCAAGGTCATCCAGCGTGTTTTTTAACATGTACAGGGCAAGGCTCTCCCGCACACGGGGCCACGACTTAAAGTCCCATCCGACGGATGGCAGCCTTTCCAAGCCCATCGGTGTCCCCTACTGACCGTGGGCAGGGCGGGGAATTCTGCGGAGATCAATCTCAACGCTGACCCAGCTGGGAATCGAACCTGAGGACTCTTTTTGGATTGAATAGACACAAATAAAATATTATGATTCGCATTTTCCGAATCTTCCAATTGTTCCAACACAGCCCTCTAAAGGCGGAAAATTTTTTAAAAATGGCATGCTTTAAACGGCTTTTGTAAATGATCTGTTGATTTTAAGCAGAAATTTGAATTTTGGGTAGTAGAATGTGGCTGTCAAGAGGTTTACATTGACAGCTGCAAATTTAACCTTAACGTGGGGGCGGGGGTGGCTCAGTCGGTAGCGCGCCAGGCTCGTAATCTGTAGTTCCCAGGTTCGAGTTCCAGCTGGGTCAGCGTTGAGATTTACCTCCGCAAAATTCCCCACCCTGCCCACGGTCAGTAGGGGACACCGATGGGCTTGGAAAGGCCGCCGTCCGTCGGATTTGACGTTAAGCCGTGGCTCCGTGTGCGGGAGAGCCATACCTTGTGCACGTTAAAGAACACGCTGGATGGCCTTGACGGAAGGCTACCATCTGTCTCCCAACAGCTGTTCCAGTGGGTCCCCTCCCCTATCCTTCTCTGAGCCTTCGGGGTTCATGTGACCTGGCCATTTAGCCCATGGTGTGCAAAAAAATTGCCGCTCAGAGGTAAAACAACCCAACCCAACCCTTAAAGTGACCGATCAAGAGTATCCCCATGGCTCCAAATATTTCATATATCAAGAATGATTATAAAATTGCTTGACACAGGATTTTATCATATATATAGAAACTTCATTCTCTCGTTTCCACCACCAGGGAATCTTGAATAATAGCTCCTATCTATCTCTCAGCGGTATCGCGCCAGGCTCGTAATTTCTAATTCCGAGGAACGAATCTTGAATAACTCCTATCTATCTCTCAGCGGTATCGCGCTAGGCTCGTAATTTCTAGTTCCGAGGAACGAATCTTGAATAATAGCTCCTATCTATCTCTCAGCGGTATCGCGCCAGGCTCGTAATTTCTAGTTCCGAGGAACGAATCTTGAATAATAGCTCCTATCTATCTCTCAGCGGTATCGCGCCAGGCTCGTAATTTCTAGTTCCGAGGAACGGGCCCCGCCTAGGGCAGCGTTGAGATTTAAATCCGCAAAACTCGTCGCTCTCTCCTCAATCAGTAGGGGACACCGATTGATTTGGGAAGGCTGCTGCCCTTCGGATGGGGCGTAAAGCCGTGTTCCCGTGTGCTAGTTGGGTTGTTTTACCTGTGAGCGGCACTTTTTTGCACACCATGGGCCAAATGACCAGGTCACAAGGATCCCGAAAGCTCAGAGAAGGTTGGGGGAGGAGACCCACTGGACAGCTGTTGGGAGACAGATGGTAGCCTCCTATCAAGGCCATTCAACGTGTTCTTTGACATGCATAGGGTATCCAGCACACGGATGTCATGCGTCATGGCTTTCCAACCCATCCGACGGACGGCAGCATTTCCAAGCCCATCAGTGTCCCCTACTGATCGTGGACAGGGTGGGGAGTTTTGCGGAGATAAATCTCAATGCTGGCCCAACTGGGAACTGCAGATTGCGAGTCTGCCACGTTACTGACTGAGCCACCCCGCCCCGATCCGTGTGTGGGAGAGCCATAACCTGTATACGTTAAATGGATGGCCTTGATGGGAGGATACCATCTGCCTCCCAACCTTCTCAGCGCCTTCGGGGTCCTTGTGACCTGGCCATTTAGACCATTACTTGCAACAAAAGTGCTCTCAGAGGTAAAGCAATCCAGCTACCTCCTAACACATCTCTAGTGGAATCCCTTTCTCTTCTTTCAGACCATTATCTTCAGAAAAGTAAGGTAAAATATCCCCCCCCCCCCCCCAGGAAGTAGAAGAAGGGAACTTTTTTGGTTTTCAGAGAAAATTTTATTTTCTTTCGATAAGATGCTGGCGAAATCCTTTTTGCCATTTTTGGACTACTACTTAGTACTACCAACTGCTCATTAGTTAGTATTACCATTACACTAGTTTGTAACTACAAGCCTTTGTGTCACGTGATCACTAATTTCTAAAAAAAACCGTTGCCAGATATTTTTTTTCCTGAATTCTGCAATCAACCATAGTGTTCGTATACTTTTTTGAGCGACTGTAGGTGGTCATATTATTTTGATACTAGATCGTGTGGGCTCACTCACGGAAATATTGTGCGTGTGCAGTTACCGTTCACAGCAAACTGGAGCGTGTGCAGTAACTGCACACGCTCCAGTTTGCTGTGAACGGTAACTGGAGCGTGTACAGTTGCTGTACACGCTCCAGATATTTTTCCTGAATTCTGTAATCATGTGACACGAAGGTTGCCAGATCACTAATTTCTAAAAGAATCGTTGCCAGATATTTTTTATGAATTCTGTAATCAACCATATTGTTCGGATATTTTTGAGCGACTTTACAAACTACTATAATGGTGGAAATGCAACCTTAAAAAAAAAAGTTTTATTTATCATTTAAAACAAAAAAAATTTACTACTTCCCTGGGAATTGAGTTGTTCTACCCCCTTTTTTTCCCTACTATATAGCGGTGGAAATTGGAAATGTTTTATTTCAAACGCTCCTTAATTAAAGGGAAAACTGAAAATGTGAAATTTTCGGATGACTTTAATGAACGGCTGACTTTAAGAGGGAAGGTTGTGTTGGTTTTTTTTACCTCTGAGCGGCACATTTTTGCACACCATGGGCTAAATGGCCAGGTCACATGGACCCCGAAGGTTTGGGGAGGGGACCCACTGGAACAGCTGTTGGGAGACAGATGATTGCCTACCGTCAAGGTCATCCAGCGTGTTCTTAAACGTGCACAGGGTACGGCTCTCCAACACACGGTGCCACGGCTTAACGTCCCATCCGACGGACGGCTGTCTTTCCAAGCCCATCGGTGTCTCCTATTGATCGTGGGCAGGGCGGGGAATTTTGCGGAGATAGATCTCAACGCTGACTCAGCTGGGACTCGAACCTGGGAACTGCAGATTGCGCTACCGACTGAGCCACCCCCACCCCTTTAAGGGGGAAAATCTCGTCTGAAAATGAAAGTAAACATTCTATATTCGCCAGAGGGGAGATGTTATTCTTCATAGTTTTAAATTAGAAGGGTATGGGAAAATTCATTTCGGATCCCCCCCCCCCCCCGCATCACTCTGGGGGACTTTCATGAATTACAGACTATGCCAGCGATACGAAAGTCGCGCTTCTTTAGCATTCAGCAAGGGATGGGGTCCGGGGATTGGGTGTGATTGTTTCACGTGAGGGATGCTGAGAGACAAGTCGAAGGATTAAGGGGGAGCACAATGAGTGTACGGATCCGTCAGAAGAGAGCAAACAACAAACTGACACGGACGATCCACTGCAGTAATCTGTGTTCTTAGCATTGTGTCCGTCGTGTACCTTGGTGCTGGTAGTGTGAGGCCCGCTCTTGCGAACACGTGCCTTTGGGAGTACGCGTGAGAAAGTCAAATAGAAGCACGGAGAGGGAACCCACGTGCATTAGAAGCTGCTACATTGTTAAGTGTAGCATCTGATGGCAATGACCAAAATGGCGAAGAGCAGAGCTTTAAAGGAGGAGGTTGAGTTGGATGTTGATCCTTCTGTTGCATTGTTTGCTGCACAATTGGTTAAATGACCCAGGTCATTAGGACTCTTAAGACTTGGGGCAAGGGTCGAAGAAAGGTTCTGGTGATGTTGTTTGGGTTGTTTTATCTCTGAGCGGCACTTTTTTGCACACCATGGGCTAAATGGCCAGGTCACATGGACCCCGAAGGCTCAGAGAAGGTTGGGGTGGGGACCCACTGGAACAGCTGTTGGGAGACAGATGGTAGCCTCCCGTCAAGGCCATCCAGCGTGTTCTTTAACGTGCACAGGATATGGCTCTCCCGCACACGGGGCCACGGCTTAACGTCCCATCCGACGGACGGCGGCCTTTCCAAGCCCATCGGTGTTCCCTATTGACCATGGGCAGGGCGGGGAATTTTTCGGAGATAAATCTCAACGCTGACCCAGCTGGGACTCGAACCTGGGAACTACAGATTACGAGCCTGGCGCGCTACTGACTGAGCCACCCCCGCCCCGGTGATGTAGTTAGGGACCGTGTTTTAAGGGAGAATTTGGAAAGCATTTTTTTTTCTTTTTTCGATTATTATATATTGTCATCAACCATAATCAAACAAATTTAATTTGAAGGTTTCCTGATAACTTTCATTGGGGGAACACTTAATCATACATAGCAATCAACCGCTGCGTTTAAATTCAACTTAAATTCTCAAGCACGATGAGTAAGCATCAGATCCTCGTAATTACCTTACAAGTTCACTTGCAATGTAACAACTGAGGTTGTGGAAAGATGCTTATTGGGTAGCGTAATACTGAAATCCTAAACTCTGGAGCGGGGTATAGCTCAATTGGTAGATCTGCAGTTCCCAGGTTCGAGTCCCAGCTGAGTCAGCGTTGAGAACTATCTCCGCAAAACTCCCCGCCCTGCCCACGGTCAGTAGGGGATACCGATGGGCTTGGAAAGATCGCCGTCCGTCGGTTGGGACGTTAAGCTGTGGCGCCGTGTGCGGGAGAGCTATAATTTGTGCACGTTAAAGAACATGCTCGATGGCCTTGACGGGAGGCTACCATCTGTCTCCCAATAACTGTTCCAGTGGGTATCTTCCCCCAACCATCTCTGAGCCTTCGGGGTTCTTGTGACCTGGCCATTTAACACATTGTGTGCAAAAAAAGTGCCGCTCAGACGTAAAACAACCAACCAAAAAAAGTATTCTGTGCCCTGAAAGTATGAACTCGCATTATAATGATAACTTTATCAATGATCTGATTAGAAATGTTCGGGGTAGTCTCATTGTTTGCGTGCCAGGCTCGTAATCTGCAGTTTCCAGGTTCGAATCCCAGCTGGGTCAGCGTTATCTCCGCAAATCCGCCATCCCCCCATTCTGTCTTCGGTCAGCAGGGGACACCGATGGACATGGAAAGGACCCCGTTCATCGGATAGGTCGTAAAGTCATGTGTGGAAAAGCCATACCCTGTGCACGTTAAAGAACACGCTGGATGGCCTTGACGGGAGGCTACCATCTGTCTCCGAACAGCTGTTCAATGGGTCCCTTCCCCCAACCTTCTCTCAGCCATCAGGGTCCTTGTGACCTGTCCATTTAGCTCATTGTGTGCAAAAGAAAGTTCAGAGGTAAAACCGCCTAATCTTAAAAATGTTCAAAAGCCACAAAATTTGGCATTGTTCTTTTCTTCACAACGAACTTGCCCGTTATTAAAAAAAAATTATGAGAAAATCTATTCGCTCTGCACTCTTAATTCTGAAATGTGATATTGCTTCATTAATTCGTCCATTTCTCCTCGCCCCCCTTAATTTGTGCCAAAGTTTCATCATTACAATCTCATACACAATACTCCTCACCCGTATTGAGAATCACATCTAAATATCATAGGCGAATCAATATCAGAGATGCAAATATCACTCCTTTCTACGTCGTGATGTGAGATTATGAAACGCTCTATCGCTGAGATTGTCACTTCTTCAACTATTGACATTTTCTCTTTTTGAAGATTTATTTTTATCCCTACAGTGATCTTGTACAGTCGCTCAAAAAAGTATCCGAACACTATGGTTAATTACAAAATTCAGAAAAAATATCTGGCAGCGTTTTTTTTAGAAATTAGTGATCTGACAACCTTCGTGTCACGTGATTACAGAATTCAGGAAAAATATCTGGAGCGTGTACAGCAACTGTACACGCTCCAGTTACCGTTCACAGCAAACTGGAGCGTGAGCAGTTACTGCACACGCTCCAGTTTGCTGTGAACGGTAACTGCACACGCTCAATATTTCCGTGAGTGAGCCCACACGATCCAGGTCTTTGTGAGCTCACACGATCCAATTAGTGATCTGACAACCTTCGTGTCACGTGATTACAGAATTCAAGAAAAATATCTGGAGCGTGTACAGCAACTGTACACGCTCCAGTTACCGTTCACAGCACACAGAACAGAACAGTGATTGAAGGAAGCTTTTTTAATCAATCGGATTGTAGCTGCAAGAGTTAAATTTCTAAAAGCAATGCACGAAATTAAACGACATAATCTTTGATATAACTTTGTGGGTAAAATGAGTTTCGACTAGGAACCGGATTCGAAACCACTCCGCCCAGTTGTACGTCAGATGCTCTAGCCACCAAGCTATTTACTCACTGGTGATTGCTTAGCTACTAGAGTACCTGGAATGTACTGGGAGGTGGCGGGTTCGAATACCATTTATCGGCGAAACTAATTTTCTTCCACGAAAGAATTTCTTCAATTATATGTCAACAAGTAATCTGCGCATTTATTATTGATCAATCCCTGACATTTTGGTAATTTTAATCTATTCCATTTTACAATATAGAAATAGTGGAAAATTCTACGCAACCCTAACCTACTTGTCACCTCCTCCCTCCCCCAAGTGGGTGCGCTTTATACTCTAGAAACCATTGGCTAATCGGTTGCTGTGTGAGGCGGGGGTGGCTCAGTCGGTAGCTCTCCAGGCTCGTAATCTGCAGTTCCCAAGTTCGAGTCCCAGCTGGGTCAGCGTTGAGATTTATCTCCCCAAAACTCCCCGCCCTGCCCACGGTCAGTAGGGAATACCGATGGGCTTGGAAAGGCCGCCGTCCGTCGGATTGGACGCTAAGCCGTGGCCCCGTATGCGGGAGAGCTATACCCTGTGCACGTTAAAGAACACACTGGATGGCCTTGACGAGAGGCTACCATCTATCTCCTAAAGCTGTTCCAGTGGGTCCCATCCTTGGATGGCCTTGACGGTAGGCTTGGGTTGGGTTGTATTACCTCTTAGCGACACTTTTTTGCACACCATGGGCTAAATGGAGTTGTTGTTGTGTTGTGTTACCTCTGAGCGGCACTTTTTTGCACACCATGGGCTAAATGACCAGGTCACAAGGACCCCGAAGGCTCAGAGAAGATTGGGGGAGGGGACCCACTGGAACAGCTGTTGGTAGACAGATGGTAGTCTCCCGTCAAGGCCATCCAATGTGTTCTTTAACGTGCATAGGGTATGACTCTCCCACACACGGGGCCACGGCTTAACGTCCCATCCGACGGACGGCGGCCTTTCCAAGCCCATCGGTGTCCCCTACTGACCATGGGCAGGGCGGGTAATTTTGCGGAGATAAATCTCAACTCTAACCCAGCTGGGACTCGAACCTGGGAACTGCAGATTACGAGCCTGGCGCGCTACCGACTGAGCCATCCCCGCCCTATGTGCTAAATGGCAGGTCACAAGGATCCCGAAGGCTCAGAGAAGGTTGGGAGAGGGGATCCACTGGAACAGCTGTTGGGAGACAGATGGTAGCCTCCCAGCGTGTTCTTTAACGTGCACAAGGTATGGCGCTCCCGAACACGGCGCCACGGCTTGACGTCCCATCTGACGGACGGCGGCCTTTCCAAGCCCATGCGGTGTCCCGTACTGACCTTGGGCAGGGCGGGGAATTTTGATGGTAGGCTACCATCTGCCTCCCAACAGCTGTTGCAATGGGTCCCCTCCCCCAACCTTCTCTGAGCCTTCGGGGTCCATGTAACCTGGCCATTTAGCCCATGGTGTGCAAAAAAAGCGCCGCTCAGAGGTAAAACAACCCAACCACTTGTTGTGAAAGTCCGAGTTAAATCTGTTTCAATGCTTTCTCTGAAACTTTCGCTTACCATATTTGAATACCGAAACAAAGTGTGATTGAACCAGCAGTGGAGGACTGAAACTTCTCTGTTCATTAACTCTATGTTTCAGACTCCAAATTAAAACTCGTGTATTGCATTGTGAGGAGTGTCTCTGATCACTCTGTAGGTCTCTTCCGCTGAGCTAGACTAGAAAACGCCAACAGGTAAAATTTCCATTCTTAAAGTGAGACATAATTTCATTTTCCACATCTTTAGAACAAAACACGAACCGCAAACTTAGAAAGCATAATTATAAAATCTGAATTCACACAAGTCAGTGGCATCTGCAATCACATTATGGTAATGAATCTCTCGAACCGGATGGTTGAAATAATTCGACTGTTTGCGTCACGGCTTCGGTGGGAAGCTTTCTTGTCCGCAAGCGTAATCCTGGCAGGCACAGAAATCGAGGCCGAGAATCAAGTTTCTAAGGGCGCTTAATCAAATTAGCATCTGCGAGTATTAAGACAACCGCATCCATTGAAAGCGGCTAATCATCCTAAGTATCATTGCTTGCTCGTTAAAGTTCGTCTCTGTTTCAGACGGAGAGGTGTGTAGGGGAAGAAGAGGAGGGGGGGGGGAGTGAAACCGGAGTTCGTCATAAAGGACCGGTGCCGCAACTGCTGGCTGGCCTGGTCGGTGATAAAACCGGATGTGTGAGCAATTCAATTTCGCTGCGCTTCAAAAGCAATGAAGTTGAGAATGCTTCCGACAATTCCCGTAAATATGCGTTTCGTTATCACGATGGAGCTCCCGAGCAGGATGGAAAAGGGCGACTTTTCCAGTTACCGAACGACGTGCCTTGGACAACGTTATTATTCGGGCTTCATGTCCATTTGATGCGGAATAATGGACTCCCAACACTGATTGTTGAGGAGGAAATAGGGCACGAGCGTTTCGGAACAATGTCGGAGAATGCGGACCCTTCTGTGGTTCGCACTCTTGAAAAGGAGGGAATGGTGATCCCTGAATGCCGCGAGAATATCTAATGGACTTATCATTAGTTGCCTTGGTTCCTAGACTCCAGACGTGGACGTCGACATTCGGCCTAATTAGTTATTCGTAACTTCATTGTTTTCTCTTGAGGAGTGGCTTGGACGTCGGAGATTCTTCTTGGCGGCATTTTCAGATCTTTTAATTTCGTTTCCTGTGCAAGAATAAAAATTAAAAAAAATTTTCGATGCGTATTTCGTTTGGAATGTTTTTATGGGAAACGTCATAATGATAGAATATGTGTTTAAAGTTTTTAAAGTGTCTGTTTCAATCCGAGTTTCATTATCTGTGGAAGAAATGAAATGTAATCGGGAATCGGCGTGACGTTGTGAGATATTGTTACCAGATTTTTTTTTCTTTTGTTTTTTGCTTCCTTATTACAGCCCGTCCCCTCGCCGAGGGTTATGGTGCTTGGTTGCTAATCAAAGGGACCTGGTATCGAGCTCCAGCTAAGGATGGATGCTTTTCTGCTGAGGTCTAGCCATCCTCATGCTTGGTTGCTAATCAAAGGGACCTGGTATCGAGCTCCAGCTAAGGATGGATGCTTTTCTGCTGAGGTCTAGCCATCATCATGCTTGGCTATTAATCAAAGGACTTGGTTTCGAGCCCCAGCTAAGGATGGATGCTTTTCTGCTGAGGTCTAGCCATCCTCATGCTTGGCTATTAATCAAAGGACTTGGTTTCGAGCCCCAGCTAAGGATGGATGCTTTTCTGCTGAGGTCTAGCCATCATCATGCTTGGCTATTAATCAAAGGACTTGGTTTCGAGCCCCAGCTAAGGATGGATGCTTTTCTGCCGAGGTCTAGCCATCCTCATGCTTGGCTACTAATCAAAGGACTTGGTTTCGAGCCCCAGCTAAGGATGGATGCTTTTCTGCTGAGGTCTAGCCATCCTCATGCAAAGGACTTGGTTTCGAGCCCCAGCTAAGGATGGATGCTTTTCTGCTGAGGTCTCGCCATCGTCATGCTTGGCTACTAATCAAAGGACTTGGTTTCGAGCCCCAGCTAAGGATGGATGCTTTTCTGCCGAGGTCTAGCCATCCTCATGCAAAGGACTTGGTTTCGAGCTCCAGCTAAGGATGGATGCTTTTCTGCTGAGGTCTAGCCATCATCATGCTTGGCTATTAATCAAAGGACTTAGTTTCGAGTCCCAGCTAAGGATGGATGCTTTTCTGCTGAGGTCTAGCCATCCTCATGCTTGGCTACTAATCAAAGGACTTGGTTTCGAGCCCCAGCTAAGGATGGATGCTTTTCTGCCGAGGTCTAGCCATCCTCATGCAAAGGACTTGGTTTCGAGCCCCAGCTAAGGATGGATGCTTTTCTGCTGAGGTCTCGCCATCGTCATGCTTGGCTACAAATCAAAGGACTTAGTTTCGAGCCCCTGAATTCATTTCAGGGGATGGATTGCTTTTCTGCTGAGGTCTCGGATTCAAGGATGAGGTTTCTGCTGAGGTCTCGGTTCAAGGATGGATGCTTTTCTGCTGAGGTCTCGCCATCGTCATGCTTGGCTACTAATCAAAGGACTTGGTTTCGAGCCCCAGCTAAGGATGGATGCTTTTCTGCTGAGGTCTAGCCATCCTCAGAGATCTTCTATTATGGGGTATAAACTGACAGATTCTAGTCCTTTTACGAAGAATGGTAAAAGTATTACTATCGAGAAAAAAAATCGACTTTGAAATTTTAGTTTAGAAGCACACTTCAGATCGAATTGTTTTACCCTAAGTGGCACTTGATGCACACAGTGGGTTAAATGGCAAGGTCATTAGGACCCCACGAGTTAAGGGTTGTTTTGTGAAAGGGATACACTCCACAGCAAATAAACAGATTACCTATTGATGTAAAATTCAAGAAATACTCTTGTGGAAAAAAATAAGTTTCGGCGATGATTGAGATTCGAACCCACACCTCCAAGTCACATGCTAGTTGTTCTAAACACTAAATTATCTCTAGCACCATCATTAATCCATTAATTGTGACTTTTTAAATATTTCGGACCTAGTCGCTCGTGGTGTATTATAGATAGCGTCAATATTTGAAAGTCAAATATAGTGGATAAATAACGGAACTGGTGACATTTCATTGGTCAGAACAACTGCCACGTAACTGGGAGGTGTGAGTTCGAGTCCCACTCACCGACGAAACTCATTTTTTCCACTAAAGTTCTTGAAGGGATAACTGAATAACTATTACGATGGATTGTTGTACAGAGCGATTCAAAATTCGCGCAACCCGAAATGTAAATGCTTATTATTTCGCGCCAACTGAACGGAATTAAATACCGATTCTAACGTTGGCAACCCTGCAGTCACTGACATATGCAACGCTGTTTAGCTTAGTTCTCACACTGTCAGTTCTTTGTTGGTGTCGGGTATTGTACAGTCGCTCAAAAAAGTGTCCGAACACTAGGGTTGATTACAGAATTCAGGAAAAATATCTGGAGAGTGTACAGCAACTGTACACGCTTCAGTTACCGTTCACAGCAAACTGGAGCGTGTGCAGTTACTGCACACGCTCCAGTTTGTTGTGAACGGTAACTGCACACGCCCAATATTTCCGTGAGTGAGCCCACACGATCTAGTATCAAAATAATATGACCACCTACAGTCGCTCAAAAAAGTATCCGAACATTATGATGGATTACAGAATTCAGAAAAACTATCTGGCAACGATATTTTTAGAAATTAGTGATCTGGCAACCTTCGTGTCACGTGATTACAGAATTCAGGAAAAATATGTGGAGCGTGTACAGCAACTGTACACGCTCCAGTTTGCTGTGAACGATAACTGCACACGCTCAATATTTCCGTGAGTGAGCCCACACGATCTAGTATCAAAACAATATGACCACCTACAGTCGCTCAAAAAAGTATCCGAACACTAGGGTTGATTACAGAATTAAGAAAAAATATATGGCAGCGATTTTTTTAGAAATTAGTGATCTGGCAACCTTTGTGTCACGTGACACGAAGGTTGCCAGATCACTAATTTCTAAAATAATCGTTGCCAGATATTTTTTCTGAATCCTGTAATCAACCCTAGTGTTCGGATATTTTTTTGAGCCACTGTACTTCTGAGAGGCGATTTTACACAAACAATGGTCTCAATGACTAGGTTTCAAAGACCCCTAAGATTCAAAGATGAGTAAGGAAATGTATCCGTTAGCTGTTAGAAGGCAGATGGAAATCCCCCCCCCCCCAAGTTAAGGCCATCCAGCGTATTCTTTAACATGCAGAGCGTATATTTTGCATAATATATATATGGATCCTCTTTTGGCTTTCTACAGATACAATCTACTCCTATAATAATTTGTTAACGCTCTCTCTGTATATATATACACAGAGAGAGAGATATCTCAGCGTTAACAAGTGATGCTATTCCGCGTTTTTCTATTGGGAGAAGAAAATTCAACACTCTCCCATTAAAAAGCAAATGTCCCATTGGGTAATGCCGTCTCCTATGATTAGGGTTGCATCGCATTTCCCCCATCCTTTCAAGAAATCTTTCGCATCACGTGTTTTCCAGACGAATGATTTGCACGAGGGTCACGAGGTTCATTCAGCAACGAAGCTAACTGCCGCAGCCATTAGCAATGAAGAAGCCAAGATGATGTCGTCCTCCTACCACACAAGGTGCATAACAACTTCCTATCAAGATGATGCATCTTCTTTAGACCGGTTGTGTGGTAAGCCTCTTCATTCAACGTCTCTGCAACGAGGGCCACAAACTTCCTCTAGCGCGTGGCACTTACTCCCCGCTCCACTAAATCTTTACCCCATTCACCCTCAGCTGAATCTGATGCCGCCTTGTATTACATTAGCGAGCCCAAGCTCTTTTCATCTACATAGATGTCACTTGCTGCCATTTATCAGTCTGCCTCGGCTTCTATTATTTCTCTTTTCCTCGGGTCGTCCCTGCCTCGCACTCTTTTGCCTCTGATGGCGGCAAGGATCGCCACGGGCACGAGGCGAGCGTGCACACAGTGCAGCGAGGAGTACACGTTCGTGTGTGGTCGCACACCTTAGTGTTAAAAGCCCGGGCCATACACCGACGCTGCCGCGCTCTCCCATTATAGCCACGGCGTTGACGTCAGCGTGAATGTGTGCACGTTGAATGTCTGCAAAGTCGGGTTATTTACTGAGTCATTAGGGTTAGCTGTTGACGGCCAAAGAGGGGAACCGAAAGAGGAAAAAATAAAAGAGCGCTCGACTAGGTAGGGAATAAAAAAAAAACGTGACGCCGCTTTTGCTTGGACCACTTGTGTGCTAGGTGAAAGTCAATATGTCAGGTGAGGGATCTATTTGGGTTCCGCAGTCGGCGATATTGGGCGGCTAATTGCCGACAACAGTTGCAGTAGTGGGAGGTGGCTGAGGTTGAGGCTAAGTTGCAAATGGCCGTTCTTGCTCTCCAACCTGGGTCTTATTACTGCAATACAGAAGCTATCATTAGGAGAACAATTCGTAATGATTCCAGTAAACCAGTACTCCCTCGAAAACCAACTCCATAAGGCATTTATTGATTGGCGATTGCGCTTAAGTTTTACGTGACCCAACTGAAAAATAACATTGTGAAGCGAAGAAAAATACCGTATAAATTAGTTTCAGTATTTGGAAGTGTTAGGTAAGGGAAAAAACTTGGAGAACTGTATTTCTTTTATCAACAATTGTGTGGATTTTTTAAAGGCTACCATCGCATTTCCATATTCTGAGGATATGAACTGTGGAGCTTATATCGGGGGAGTTGTTATATTTACCTACAAGCGTCACTTTCATTCACATGGTAGGCTACATGGCTAGGTCTCAGCAACCTCAAGTTGGGTTGGGTTGTTTTACCTCTGAACAGCACTTTTTTGCACACCATGGGCTAAATGGCCAGGTCACATGGACCCCGAAGGCTCAGAGAAGGTTGGGGGAGGGGACCCACTGGAACAGCTGTTGGGAGACAGATGTAGCCTCCCGTCAAGGCCATCCAGCGTGTTCTTTAACGTGATAAGGCCATCCAGCGTGTTCTCTCCCGCACACGGGGCCACGGCTTAACGTCCCATCCGACGGACGGCGGCCTTTCCAAGTCCATCGGTGGCCTTCATCCAGTCAGTTCTGACCGTGGGCAGGGTGGGGAATTTTTCGGTGATAAATCTCAACGCTGACCCAGCTGGGACTCGAACCTGGGAACTACAGATTACGAGCCTGGCGCGCTACCGACTGAGCCACTCCCGCCCCCCAGCAACCTCAGGGACAGAGCTGAGCAAACTGATCCGTTGAGCAACTGCTAGAGTGAACTGACTGGATGAAGGCCTGCCATTCCATCCAGTCAATTTAATAATTTATACAAGGCATGGACTCACCTGGAATGTGAGTCATAATTTGACGTCAGTATTTGGTAGTAACAATGCTAGTTGAAATTATTGATTGAAATATTAAAACAATTTGAAACGAAAACAGTAACCGTTCTGGAATGGTTTATACTAAACGTTACTAGCAGTTCACGTAATAACCTAATTATCTTAATTTTCGCCAATTTTGAATGCTTTTTTACAGAACGAGAGCTCACTTGTTAAATGTTTCAGCTTCCATAAATCTTTAAATACTTTAAGTATGTTGTTGATAATCGAGATTTAAATAGATTTGATGGAGATATTTATTTTCAATCACATTTTCTTATAAAAAATATTATTTAAGAAGTTACTAAGTTCTATATCTGGGTTGAGTTGTTTTACCTTTGAGCGGCACTTTTTTTGCACACTATGGGCTAAATGGCCAGGTCACAAGGATCCCGAAGGCTCAGAGAAGGTTTGGGGAGGGGGACTCACTGGAGCAGCTTTTGGGAAATAAATATTAGCCACCCGTCAAGGCCATCCAGCGTGTTCTTTAACGTGCACAGGATGCAGCCCTCCCGCACACGGTGCCACGGCTTAACGTCCCTTCCGGCTGCCACTGCAAGCCAATCGCTATCCCCTATTGACCGTGGGCAGAGACGGCAGTTCTGTGGATATAAATCTGAACGGTGACCCAACTGGGACTCGAACCTGGGAATTGCAGATTAAGAGCCTGGCGCGCTTCCCACTGAGCCCCCCCCCCTTTTCTGAGTTACTATTTAAATAACACGGAATTTAAATAACACGGCTGTTGAGTGTATATAGACTGTATATATGAGTCATTTTGAGACTAAGTTGTTTTGGTTGTTTTACCTCTGAGCGGCACTTTTTTTGCACACCATGGGCTAAATGGCCAGGTCACAAGGACCCCGAAGGCTCAGAGAAGGTTGGGGGAGGGGACCCACTGGAACAGCTGTTGGGAGACAGATGGTAGCCTCCCGTCAAGGCCATCCAGCGTGTTCTTTAACGTGCACAGGGTATGACTCTCTCACACACGGGGCCATGGCTTAACGTCCCATCCGACGGACGGCGGCCTTTCCAAGCCCATCGGTGTCCCCTACTGACCGTGGGCAGGGCGGGGAATTTTGCGGAGATAAATCTCAACGCTGACCCAGCTGGGACTCGAACCTGGGAACTACAGATTACGAGCCTGGCGCGCTACAGACTGAGCCACCCCCGCCCCCATTTTGAGACTAATGGGATAAATTCGTTGATTATTTCGGTATAAAGAGATTCGAATAACAGAGAGCTCTTTTCGGAAATAAACATTGGACTTAGTTGTTAAGAGTGGCACTAAAAAATATGTGATCCACAAAATTTATTATTTTCATTATCAGAAAGAAAACGCTTGAAAAATAGTAATTCAAGTGGATCTCCTATGACATCATTGAATTTATGGAAGCTAGCTATCATCGTGTTTTAAGTGTAAAAAAATACTGACGCAAAACTCATCATCCAATAAAATGATGATAAACAATTTATGTGAAATTTATTGTAGGTTGTTAGGGACACGCCAGATCTACTTTGATTGATTACGTCACAAGGCGCTGATTTGATATTTAAATGGGCCGTATCTGACGTGCAACCACGAGGAATAAATAGTGGCGACAGTATAAATGGTTCAATAGTTATACTCATGCCGTTTTGTGAGCACGAACCCCTTGTGATATGCCCCCGAGGATCGACAGGTTTCGGGCAGGACACATCGTTGCCCTCTATTCGACGCTCAGTTTTCCCGAATTACAAAGGGGCAGGGTGGCTCAGTCGGTAGCATGCCAGGCTCGTAATCTGTAGTTCCCAGGTTCGAGTCCCAGCTGGGTCAGTGTTGAGATTTATCTCCGCAAAACTCCCCGTCCTGCCCACGGTCAGTAGGGGACACCGATGGGCTTGGAAAGGCCGCCGTCCGTCGGATGGGACGTTAAGCCGTGACCCCGTGTACGGGAGAGCCATACGCTGTGCACGTTAAAAACACGCTGGATGGCCTTGACGGGAGGCTACCATCTGTCTCCCAACAGCCGTTCCAGTGGGTCCCCTCCCCCAACCTTCTCTGAGCCTTCGGGGTCCATGTGACCTGGCCATTTAGCCCATGGTATGCAAAATAGTGCAGTTCAGAGGTAAAACAACCCAACCCGAATCGCAAATTATAAAGATGTGCAAAGCCAGAGAGAGGATTTAGCATTTCTCTAAAGGGCATCAATCTGGTGAAGTGGCCCCTAAGAGACAGACACTCAGAAGCAGTTTCGGGTGCTTCAAAAAAGCAAAGAACGCATATAAGACATTATCAAGAAGGTCCGTATAATGGTCAATGGGCAAAACTCTGCAACCCAAAGAACGGTCTTGAAATCCACGAAGGTTTCCCAGACGACTGTCTACAATATCATCGCAGACAATCTTCGCTTACAGCGCAGGTATAAGTCCCGTTCCATAAGTTTCTGCCTCAGCACGTAATGCAATGACGTGCCAAGTGCTACAAGTTGCATGCTGGCGACAAGTGAAAAATGTGGCCACATTGGACGAGGGATACGTTAATATAGACAACTGCAATCAGTCAATAAAATACCGACGAAATAACCAAACACAAGTAGTGCAGAGAATGTGCCGAAAGTATTTTTGAAAGGTTTCACGATCATTACTGGGTGCAGCTATAAAGAGAAGATGCAACTCCGGAGGATGGAAAAAGAACGCAAAAAAAGTGAACTCCCCCAACTATCAGACAAACGATCTGGAGCCAATATAGAGCGAAGAATGTCCTTTGTATGGTATGTACAGTCGCTCAAAAAAGTATCCGAACACTATGGTTGATTACAGAATTCAGAAAAAATATCTGGCAACGATTTTTTTAGAAATTAGTGATCTGGCAACCTTCGTGTCACGTGACACGAAGGTTGCCAGATCACTAATTGGATCGTGTGAGCTCACAAAGACCTGGATCGTGTGGGCTCACTCACGGAAATATTGAGCGTGTGCAGTTACCGGTGCAGTAACTGCACACGCTCCAGTTTGCTGTGAACGGTAACTGGAGCGTGTACAGTTGCTGTACACGCTCCAGATATTTTTCCTGAATTCTGTAATCACGTGACACGAAGGTTGCCAGATCACTAATTTCTAAAAAAATCGTTGCCAGATATTTTTTCTGAATTCTGTAATCAACCATAGTGTTCGGATACTTTTTTGGGCGCAACTGTACGTCAACACTGTAGGGTTGCAACAAAAGAAAGCTTCGAGTCATAACTTCAGTGTCTACGTCATATCTTCAACGGATGGCAGAAGAAACCAGCGTTCGTGCTTATACCATTCGAGGTCATTCTTGTGAAGCCATCGGATGCTTCGCCCATGGACTTTTGAAACAGGCTCCGGATAAACGTCGACCGCGGACTGTTGATGGGACTGGATTGGGTTGTTTTACCTCTGAGCGGCACTTTTTTGCACACCATGGGCTAAATGGCCAGGTCACATGGACCCAGAAGGTTCAGAGAAGGTTTAGGGAAGGGGACCCACTGGAACAGCTGTTCGGAGACAGAAGATAGCCTCCCGTCAAGGCCATCCAGCGTGTTCTTTAACGTGTACAGGGTATGGCTCTCCCACACATGGGCCACGGCTTTACGTCCCATCCTATGGTCGGCAGCCTTTCCAAGCCCATCGGTGTAACCTACTGACCGTGGGCGGGGCGGGGAGTTTTGCGGAGATAAGTGACCCAGCTGGGATTCGAACCTGGGAACTGCAGATTACGAGTCTGGCGCGCTTCCGACTAAGCCACCCCTTGATGGGACTGATTAGATATGAGAGTGCCTCACACAAGCCTGCTACAGCAGAAGGTAGACTGTGAAGTAATTGCACAACACGAACACCAGATGGTGGCGTACAGGTTGGGTTGTTTTACCTCTGAGCGGCACTTTTTTACATACCATGGGCTAAATGACCAGGTCACATGGATCCCGAAGGCTCAGAGAAGGTTGGGGGAGGGGACCCACTGGAACAGCTGTTGGGAGACAGATGGTAGCCTCCCGTCAAGGCCATCCAGCGTGTTCTTTAACGTGCACAGGGTACGGCTCTCCCGCACACGGGGCCTCGGCTTAACGTCCCATCCGACGGACGGCGGCCTTTCCAAGCCCAGCGGTGTCCCCTACTGGCCGTGGGCAGGGCGGGGAATTTTGCGGAGATAAATCTCAACGCTGACCCAGCTGGGACTCGAACCTGGGAACTACAGATTACGAGCCTGGCGCGCTACCGACTGAGCCACCCCCGCCCCTGTGGCGTACAGGTATGGACCTCTGAAAACAGATCCATGTAACGTAAATAAGCTCAGTATACAAAAAGACCGTTCCTTTGTCGAACAGGGAATGCGATAGTTCCAAAGTTCGTTATTTGCTGATTATAGTGCCGTGTGATGTGGAAAGTCCATCAATGATGGACCAATGGATGTTATGAAAAGGTAAATAGTAATAGTTCCTTAGTTCCTCTCTAACACACACAAAAAAAGACTTTTTCATTTATTTTTTAAAAGATAAAGGTTGAATATCTCTTGGCGAGGTACAAAATAAAAATAATAGCTCGTATTTCGAAAGCAAACGGAAAACTGAAAATGAATTTCGAAATAATCAGTCTGGCCGAACATAGCTAAACCTGGGGAAAAAAGGAAAAAACACTAGCCGAGTTAAAGATTCTTCCCAACATTTGATAACAAAATAGAGTGAAGTCGCGTCTTACGCTGGGATTAGGTTCTTAAGTTAATAAGGCTAAAATCGCGACTAGTCAAAATTGACCATTGAAAATCTGTTAAATCGACCATTAAATACAGTACACGTGGTTTTGTGTAAACAACCTTATATAATAATATGTACAATCGCTCAAAAAGGTATCCGAACACTATGATTGATTATAGAATTCAGAAAAAATATCTGGCAAAGATTTTTTTAGAAATTAGTAATCTGGCAACCTTCGTGTCACGTGGTTATAGAATTCAGGAAAAATATCTGGAGCGTGTACAGCAACTGTACACGCTCCAGTTACCGCTCACAGCAAACTGGAGCGTGTGCAGTCACTGCACACACTCCAGTTTGCTGTGAACGGTAACTGCACACGCTCAATATTTTACGTGAGTGAGCCCACACGATCTAGTATCAAAATAATATGACCACCTACAGTCGCTCAAAAAAGTATCCGAACACTATGGTTGATAACAGAATTCAGAAAAAATATCTGGCAACGATTTTTTTAGGAATTAGTGATCTAGCAACCTACGTGACACGAAGTTGCCAGATCACTAATTTCTAAAAAATCGTTGCCAGATATTTTTTCTGAATTTTGTAATCAATCATAGTGTTCGGATACTTTTTTGAGCTACTGTACAGTATAAAATAAAGAATACATATGCAAAATATAATTTCACAGTACAGTGGACCTTCGTTATAGCGGTTCTCGCTATACCGCGCACTCGGTTATAGCGCGGGCGATGTTCGCGATAAGTTCAAACATGTTTATACAGGTCCGTGCGGCGTTAGTGAGTATCGCATTTTATTGTTACTGCGTATTGAGTAATTGTGTATGTGTATGTATTGAGTTCCTGCATGTATTTTGAATAGTGTTTAATTATTGTATTGATGAGTAAAAGAAAAGCTTACAGTGTGAAATTTATTGTGTCGCCACCGCGCCGCTCGGTATAACGCGGTTCACCTTATAACGCGGGTGTTGTTTCCCGCCCGACATGCGCGTTATATCGGGGGTCCACTGTATTTTTAATTAAATAAGATTTTTTGTTTGTAAGTAGAGAGTGGTGGAAGAATGGAAGAATAAATAAGGATGTTTTTGAGGTGGAAGCAATTCTTAAAACTGTTAACCTTGGATGACTTGAACTCCTTCTCATCAGAAGCTCTCCCTTTTCGGCGATAGGTTTCAACAGTTTTAAGAATTTCTTAAGAATTTCTTCCACCTCAAAAACATCCTTATTTATTCTTTCATTCTTCTCCATCTCTTTAATCGCAAAAAACTATCTCATTTAATTAAAAATTCTGAAAAGCCAGTGTTTTATTTAAAAACACTGGCTTTTCAGTGTCGGGATATCGTGCATCAGAATGAATATAGAAGAGTAGAAGCCACCACATAAAGCTTACTGATGTGCAAACTAAATGTTGGGTTGGATTGTTTTACCTCTGAGCCGCACTTTTTTGCACACCATGGGCTAAATGATCAGGTCACATGGACCCCGAAGGCTCAGAGAAGGTTGGGGGAGGGGACCCACTGGAACAGCTGTTGGGAGACAGATGGTAGCCCCCCGTCAAGACCATCCAGCGGGTTCTTTAACGTGCATAGGGTATGTCTCTCCCGCACACGGAGCCACGGCTTAACGTCCCATTCGACGGACGATGGTCTTTCCAAGCCCATCGGTGTCCCCCTACTGACCGTGGGCAGTGCGGGGAATTTTGCGGAGATAAATCTCAACGCTGACCCAGCTGGGACTCGAACCTGGGAACTACTGATTACGACCAAACTGAATGTAACTCTACGGTTGCTGTATCTTTGAACCCCATCCTATGTCATTTCCCACTTCTGGCTTTCATCCGAACAATGATTGTATTTAAAGAATACAAGAAGCTCATTGCACATCCGAAAATTTCCAATCCATGAAGATTTTTTTAGCCCATTCAATCAAAACTTCGCAATGACATACGCTTGGAAATCGGATTGGAAACTCTTCTGGTTGACCAATAATAACGTGGTATCCAATCGTTGTGAGTTATTTTATCCCTCAGGGGCACTTTTTCGCACAAAAAGCTAAATGATCATGCCACAAGTTCCCAAGGTATCAGAATAGGGTACGGAATAGAGATACGTTGTACAGTCGCTCAAAAAAGTATCCGAACGCTACGGTTGATTACAGAATTCAGAAAAAATATCTGGCAGCGATTTTTTTAGAAATTAGTGATCTGGCAACCTTCGTATCACATGATTACAGAATTCAGGAAAAATATCTGGAGCGTGTACAGCAACTGTACACGCTCCAGTTACCGTTCACAGCAAACTGGAGCGTGTGCAGTTACTGCACACGCTCCAGTTTGCTGTGAACGGTAACTGCACACGCTCAATATTTCCGTGAGTGAGCCCACACGATGCAGGTCTTTGTGAGCTCACACGATCCAATTACTGATATGGCAACCTTCGCGTCACGTGACACGAAGGTTGCCAGATCACTAATTTCTAAAAAAATCGTTGCCAGATATTTTTTCTGAATTCTGTAATCAACCGTAGCGTTCGGATCCTTTTTTGAGCGACTGTACAGATGTTACGAGACAGGTGGAAGCCCCCCGTCAAGTGCATAAAGCTTAGTTTTTAACTCGCTCAGGATGTGGTTCTCTTGCTCCTGGAGCCACGACGCTCCATTCGCCGGAGGGCGGCCTTTCCGAGTCCATCGCTGTTCCCTCTCTCACCAAACGAAGAGAAGAAGTTAATGGGTAAAGTCTCGACGAAGGTGGAACGGAAACTCGAATTTGGGAACATCAAGTTAACGAGAGTATCGCTATTGAATATCAAGTTAACGAGAGTATCTCCAATTGAGTATCGCCATCACAATGGTATTTGTATAGGGAAAGGAAAGCGCAATTATTTGTTACGGAAAAGGCACTGCATTAGTGCCTGCCATCTTCCGTCGATCAGTGGAAGAATATATATATATTAAAAAGGTCATATATTTTGCTTCTCTGATGATCGAAAGTTTTAGACAGATTCAAATTCTAAAGCACCTTTTAATTTTTAAATTATATTTCGTTTCTGTTAATGTAGTTTAATATTTCTCGTTATATTTCGGCAGTAACAAATAAACAAATCGCTGAGATTGATGGATTTCTTTAACAAATTCTTTCTTGAATGCGTTGCTTAGTGTCTGTACTAGAACAGACTTTACCACGTAAAGCACTTTGCCAAGAAAACCCACCCTTTCAAAAAAAAATATTCCTCTTGTAGAAGAATCTGAAAGAGTGAGATTGAGGGGTAGGACTCCCCACCCCCACCATCTCCACTCACTCCATCTTCCGTCATCCCCCTGCCTCCCACATCCTCCTCCTCTTCCTTTTTCCGTGTGTAACAGCAGCAGCAGCAACCAAGACCATCTCGTATCTGCATCAATTGTAAAATGCTGCTCTTTTGCTGCCCTTGCCTCTGCCTTGCTCAGAAGTAATACATCTCTCGGAGCTCTGCGGAAGATCGCATTAAACACCGGAGATGGTTAGCTGCGACGTT
This sequence comes from Ryuthela nishihirai, assembly GCA_038380435.1. Lineage (NCBI taxonomy): Eukaryota > Metazoa > Arthropoda > Arachnida > Araneae > Heptathelidae > Ryuthela > Ryuthela nishihirai. The sequence continues at coordinate 57,340,974 of JAWZYU010000012.1, forward strand.
CTAGCCAATCAGAGAGCGACGCGGTCGGAAGAAAGGGAGAGATACGGGGACTGATTATTTCAGGAAACGGATGTGCCCAGAGGAACCCGGAGATGTTTCTCTTTGGAGGGGAGGGAAGAAGAAAAAAAAAAGGTGGAAAACGAGAAAGTGGAACTGTCCTCGTGATCTGCGGTGTGAAGTCCGGTGACTGGCACTCGTGAGGGGGGGGGGGGATCGAGGTTTCGGGGGTAGGAAGAAGGACTGATGGCAACTTTCCGGAATGACGTTACAGATCATTAAATTATTTCGCTAATTTGCCTCGTATTTCCTTTTCCACTAATTTCTGGCACTCAAAAGAGACGCCTTTTGCGCATAGCTTTTATCTAAAATCTTTCACCGAGTCGATAAAAGTTTAAAAGTTCTGTTAGGAGGGAAAGGATTAATGTGTCGTCTCCCCTCGTGCACACCGCACACGCACTTGAAACGAGCAGGTGATCATCGATTTTTTTTTTTGTTCTCAGAATGTGTTTTGATAATGAACTTGACAAATATTTCGGCGTAATGACGGCATTCTTACCTTTAACTCACTATCTCTTGCGGAAGATTTGGGGCAGCTTTTTTCGTAAGTTCATGAACGAGATTGGAAAAGAACTATGAAATAGGGGAGGACACGAGATTGGAGAGAATGGAAGTGAAGAGGAGGGAAGATATTGGAGAAAGTGTAAGAGATTGGAGAGACAAGATATTGGAGAGAAAGCAAGAGATTGGAGAGGACATAGGAGAGTGGGGAGGAGGTAAGATATTGGAGAAAGTGTAAGAGATTGGAGAGACAAGATATTGGAGAGAACGCAAGAGATTGGAGAGGACATAGGAGAGTGGGGAGGAGGTAAGATATTGGAGAAAGTGTAAGAGATTGGAGAGACAAGAGATTGGGAGAGGACATAGGAGAGTGGGGAGGAGGTAAGATATTGGAGAAAGTGTAAGAGATTAAAGAGACAAGATATAGGAGAGAAAGCAAGATATTGGAGAGGACATAGGAGAGTGGGGAGGAGGTAAGATATTGGAGAAAGTGTAAGAGATTAAAGAGACAAGATATAGGAGAGAAAGCAAGAGATTGGAGAGGACATAGGAGAGTGGGGAGGAGGTAAGATATTGGAGAAAGTGTAAGAGATTGAAGAGACGAGATATTGGAGAGAAAGCAAGAGATTGGAGAGGACATAGGAGAGTGGGGAGGAGGTAAGATATTGGAGAAAGTGTAAGAGATTGGAGAGACAAGATATTGGAGAGAACGCAAGAGATTGGGAGAGGACATAGGAGAGTGGGGAGGAGGTAAGATATTGGAGAAAGTGTAAGAGATTGGAGAGACAAGAGATTGGGAGAGGACATAGGAGAGTGGGGAGGAGGTAAGATATTGGAGAAAGTGTAAGAGATTAAAGAGACAAGATATAGGAGAGAAAGCAAGATATTGGAGAGGACATAGGAGAGTGGGGAGGAGGTAAGATATTGGAGAAAGTGTAAGAGATTAAAGAGACAAGATATAGGAGAGAAAGCAAGAGATTGGAGAGGACATAGGAGAGTGGGGAGGAGGTAAGATATTGGAGAAAGTGTAAGAGATTGAAGAGACGAGATATTGGAGAGAAAGCAAGAGATTGGAGAGGACATAGGAGAGTGGGGAGGAGGTAAGATATTGGAGAAAGTGTAAGAGATTGGAGAGACAAGATATTGGAGAGAAAGCAAGAGATTGGAGAGGACATAGGAGAGTGGGGAGGAGGTAAGATATTGGAGAAAGTGTAAGAGATTGGAGAGACAAGAGATTGGGAGAGGACATAGGAGAGTGGGGAGGAGGTAAGATATTGGAGAAAGTGTAAGAGATTGGAGAGACAAGATATTGGAGAGAAAGCAAGAGATTGGAGAGGACATAGGAGAGTGGGGAGGAGGTAAGATATTGGAGAAAGTGTAAGAGATTGGAGAGACAAGATATTGGAGAGAAAGCAAGAGATTGGAGAGGACATAGGAGAGTGGGGAGGAGGTAAGATATTGGAGAAAGTGTAAGAGATTGAAGAGACAAGATATTGGAGAGAAAGCAAGAGATTGGGAGAGGACATAGGAGAGTGGGGAGGAGGTAAGATATTGGAGAAAGTGTAAGAGATTAATGAGACAAGATATAGGAGAGAAAGCAAGAGATTGGAGAGGACATAGGAGAGTGGGGAGGAGGTAAGATATTGGAGAAAGTGTAAGAGATTGGAGAGACAAGATATAGGAGAGAAAGCAAGAGATTGGAGAGGACATAGGAGAGTGGGGAGGAGGTAAGATATTGGAGAAAGTGTAAGAGATTGAAGAGACGAGATATTGGAGAGAAAGCAAGAGATTGGAGAGGACATAGGAGAGTGGGGAGGAGGTAAGATATTGGAGAAAGTGTAAGAGATTGGAGAGACAAGATATTGGAGAGAAAGCAAGAGATTGGAGAGGACATAGGAGAGGAGGGAGGAGGTAAGATATTGGAGAAAGTGTAAGAGATTGGAGAGACAAGAGATTGGGAGAGGACATAGGAGAGTGGGGAGGAGGTAAGATATTGGAGAAAGTGTAAGAGATTAAAGAGACAAGATATAGGAGAGAAAGCAAGATATTGGAGAGGACATAGGAGAGTGGGGAGGAGGTAAGATATTGGAGAAAGTGTAAGAGATTAAAGAGACAAGATATAGGAGAGAAAGCAAGAGATTGGAGAGGACATAGGAGAGTGGGGAGGAGGTAAGATATTGGAGAAAGTGTAAGAGATTGAAGAGACGAGATATTGGAGAGAAAGCAAGAGATTGGAGAGGACATAGGAGAGTGGGGAGGAGGTAAGATATTGGAGAAAGTGTAAGAGATTGGAGAGACAAGATATTGGAGAGAAAGCAAGAGATTGGAGAGACAAGATATTGGAGAGAAAGCAAGAGATTGGAGAGGACATAGGAGAGGGGAGGAGGTAAGATATTGGAGAAAGTGTAAGAGATTGGAGAGACAAGAGATTGGGAGAGGACATAGGAGAGTGGGGAGGAGGTAAGATATTGGAGAAAGTGTAAGAGATTAAAGAGACAAGATATAGGAGAGAAAGCAAGATATTGGAGAGGACATAGGAGAGTGGGGAGGAGGTAAGATATTGGAGAAAGTGTAAGAGATTAAAGAGACAAGATATAGGAGAGAAAGCAAGAGATTGGAGAGGACATAGGAGAGTGGGGAGGAGGTAAAATATTGGAGAAAGTGTAAGAGATTGAAGAGACGAGATATTGGAGAGAAAGCAAGAGATTGGAGAGGACATAGGAGAGTGGGGAGGAGGTAAGATATTGGAGAAAGTGTAAGAGATTGGAGAGACAAGATATTGGAGAGAACGCAAGAGATTGGAGAGGACATAGGAGAGTGGGGAGGAGGTAAGATATTGGAGAAAGTGTAAGAGATTGGAGAGACAAGAGATTGGGAGAGGACATAGGAGAGTGGGGAGGAGGTAAGATATTGGAGAAAGTGTAAGAGATTAAAGAGACAAGATATAGGAGAGAAAGCAAGATATTGGAGAGGACATAGGAGAGTGGGGAGGAGGTAAGATATTGGAGAAAGTGTAAGAGATTAAAGAGACAAGATATAGGAGAGAAAGCAAGAGATTGGAGAGGACATAGGAGAGTGGGGAGGAGGTAAAATATTGGAGAAAGTGTAAGAGATTGAAGAGACGAGATATTGGAGAGAAAGCAAGAGATTGGAGAGGACATAGGAGAGTGGGGAGGAGGTAAGATATTGGAGAAAGTGTAAGAGATTGGAGAGACAAGATATTGGAGAGAACGCAAGAGATTGGAGAGGACATAGGAGAGTGGGGAGGAGGTAAGATATTGGAGAAAGTGTAAGAGATTGGAGAGACAAGAGATTGGGAGAGGACATAGGAGAGTGGGGAGGAGGTAAGATATTGGAGAAAGTGTAAGAGATTAAAGAGACAAGATATAGGAGAGAAAGCAAGATATTGGAGAGGACATAGGAGAGTGGGGAGGAGGTAAGATATTGGAGAAAGTGTAAGAGATTAAAGAGACAAGATATAGGAGAGAAAGCAAGAGATTGGAGAGGACATAGGAGAGTGGGGAGGAGGTAAGATATTGGAGAAAGTGTAAGAGATTGAAGAGACGAGATATTGGAGAGAAAGCAAGAGATTGGAGAGGACATAGGAGAGTGGGGAGGAGGTAAGATATTGGAGAAAGTGTAAGAGATTGGAGAGACAAGATATTGGAGAGAAAGCAAGAGATTGGAGAGGACATAGGAGAGTGGGGAGGAGGTAAGATATTGGAGAAAGTGTAAGAGATTGGAGAGACAAGAGATTGGGAGAGGACATAGGAGAGTGGGGAGGAGGTAAGATATTGCAGAAAGTGTAAGAGATTGGAGAGACAAGATATTGGAGAGAAAGCAAGAGACTGGGAGAGGACATAGGAGAGTGGGGAGGAGGTAAGTTATTGGAGAAAGTGTAAGAGATTGGAGAGACAAGATATTGGAGAGAAAGCAAGAGATTGGGAGAGGACATAGGAGAGTGGGGAGGAGGTAAGATATTGGAGAAAGTGTAAGAGATTAATGAGACAAGATATAGGAGAGAAAGCAAGAGATTGGAGAGGACATAGGAGAGTGGGGAGGAGGTAAGATATTGGAGAAAGTGTAAGAGATTAAAGAGACAAGATATTGGAGAGAAAGCAAGAGATTGGAGAGGACATAGGAGAGTGGGGAGGAGGTAAGATATTGGAGAAAGTGTAAGAGATTGGAGAGACAAGATATTGGAGAGAAAGCAAGAGATTGGAGAGGACATAGGAGAGTAGGGAGGAGGTAAGATATTGGAGAAAGTGTAAGAGATTGGAGAGAAAGATATTCACGTGTCACGTTTTGTCACGTGACACGAAGGTTGCCAGATCACTAATTTCTAAAAAAAAATCGTTGCCAGATATTTTTTCTGAATTCTGTAATCAACCCTAGTGTTCGGATACTTTTTTGAGCGACTGTACAATACTGTTTAAGACGGCACTGATTTCGTCATTAACCTATTGGAACAGACAGAGACTTTAAAAATATAGCGAGGAAAGGGAGCCTTTGGGAGGCTCACCGTATTAAAAAAAGTTGAATTGTGTGTTAGTACAGTTTTATATTTAGTCTTTTAGTAGGGTTAGCGTTATGAAATCTAATTTTAGTGGAAGTAATGTTTCGAAGAAGTCTACTAGTGGGAAAGCAAAGGAGATCTGATGGCTTTTGGGATGGGTTACCTCCGAGCGGCACATTTTTGCACACCATAGGCTAAATGGCCAGGTCATATGGGGCCCTGAAGACTCAGAGAAAGTTGGGGAGGGGACCCACTGGAACAGCTGTTAGCTTCCTGTCAAGGTCATCCAGCGTGTTCTTTAACGTGCAAAGGGTATGACTATCCCGCACACGGGCCCACGGCTTAACGTCCCATCCGACGGACGGCGACCTTTCCAAGCCCATCGGTGTCCCCTACTGACTGTGGGCAGGGTGGGCAGTTTTTCGGGGATAAGTCTAAACGCTGACTCAACTAGGACTCGAATCTGGGAATTGCAGATTACGAGCCTGGCACGCTACCGACTGAGCCACCCCCGCCCCAGAACTGATGGCAGCGAGGATTTAAGTATAATTAGATATTGTAAAATATTCCTTTGATAGTTTAATTTCATACTTTTGGTAGGTAAATTTGTGTTTAGTTTAAATTATGATTCATTTTGTGATCTAGTTACCTTTGTAATTAAATTGGTTCGTTTATCATTTGGTTGGTAATCATTTTTTTTATCATTTGAACTTACGCTCAGTTTTTCTATTAAAAATTCATAACAAAATGTATTATATCTGCATACATTAAAAAAAACATTCAATCTATACTGTATAAAACAGAGTCTGTCACCATGCAAATCGAAACTGGTTCCATTTTTTTGACCGTGTAATTACAAAACCGTATAAAAACGAGTACCGTGCAATTCGAGGGATACGTGTAATTATAATTTTAGAAATTCGTCTATTATAATTACTTCAATTTTTCATCAATATTCAGGATATTTTTCTTAAGGAAGATTGGGTCTTCTGGGGCTGGGCTGTATATAGACACGTAGCCCCCCCCCCCCCCCCCTAAATTTTAGAACGGTAAAAGATTAAAATTTAAGGAACGAATTTTGTGTGGGTTGTTTTTAGCCCTCGGTGAGAAAAATGTTAAAATTCCTCCGAATTTTTTTTCGGTACAGTAGCTCAAAAAAATATCTGGCAACAATTTTTCTTCGTGTCACGTGACACGAAGGTTGCCAGATCACTAATTTCTAAAAAAAAATCGTTGTGCAGTAACTGCACACGCTCCAGTTTGCCGTGAACGGTAACTGGAGCGCGTACAGTTGCTGTACACGCTCCAGATATTTTTCCTGAATTCTGTAATCACGTGACACGAAGGTTGCCAGATCACTAATTTCTAAAAAAAATCGTTGCCAGATATTTTTATGAATTCTGTACTCAACCATAGTGTTCGGATATTTTTTTGAGCGACTGTAGGTGGTCATATTATTTTGATACTAGATCGTGTGGGCTCACTCACGGAAATATTGAGCGTGTGCAGTTACTGTTCACAGCAAAGTGGAGCGAGTGCAGTAACTGCACACGCTCCAGTTTGCTGTGAACGGTAACTGGAGCGCGTACAGTTGCTGTACACGCTCCAGATATTTTTCCTGAATTCTGTAATCACGTGACACGAAGGTTGCCAGATCACTAATTTCTAAAAAAAATCGTTGCTAGATATTTTTTCTGAATTCTGTAATCAACCATAGTGTTTGGATATTTTTTTGAGCGACTGTACCATTTGTTTTATTATCTCCCATCTAATATTAAAATCTATTTAGGCAAATTGGGGGGGGGGGGCGGGTGAGGAAACGTCTTTTACCGTATTTCTCGTGTATTGATTTTATTGCGAATTACACGAAACCTTTTCTGTTATTACGACTTAAAAAGAGCAGAAGATGAAAATATTTAGGGATATTTATGAAAAACCCTAAATAAATATTAGTAAATAAAGGATTCCTAGCTGTACATTGGGTCACCTCCCCCTCCCCCCCCAAAAAAAACTTCTCTGAGCTCTTGGGGTTCTTGTGACATGGTCATTTAGCCCATTATGTGCAAAAAGTGCAGCTCAGAAGTAAAATAAACCAATCCATATTAGGAAAGCTCCTAAAAAATTACAAACCTGCTATCCAACATTCCAAAAAAAAGTTTCCCAAATTCAATACTCTGAAAAACAGGAGAATTCTAGGATCACAAGGTAAAAACAACACCCAGAAATCTACGAAAAGTCCTCAGCCATTAGTCAAAAGCCACAAACAAATATTTGAAACTCTCCAAATGGAAACAAGGAAAAATCCTACAAAGCAAAACTCACTGTTCCCAAACTGATGCCTTCAAAGCATGATGAAAAATTTCTTTTCTCATATTTCTCCAAAATTTACAAGACCCATCAGTGCACGATTTCTCATCCAATTTAACCTTTTAAACAGAGAGGAAGGAAAAGTCAGCAAACTCTGGTCCCAAAAAACTTTAACAACGAGATTTTCTCTGCTTATCCTTCGACAGGAAGGAGACACCGATGGTGAAAATCAAAAAGCTGCTTCCATTTGATGATGATGTTCAAAGGATTTATGGAAAACATTTCTCCCATAAAGTTCCTAATTTTTCGATAACATTCGTTCAGCAATTTTACAGTTATCGAAACTATCATTTGACAGCTATGTTTACATTTATAAAACATTTGTCTTAAAGTTCTTTTAAACCTGAATAATAACTGTTATATCGAATCAATTAGTAAAATGTGTGTTTTTAGAAATTTGTGTAGTGATCCCTTTATTTTTTTAAAATGAATTTTCGTAAACAGTTTAGGACTAGTGTTGTCATCTGCCATAACTTTTTAAATGAAAATATTTAATATCTAATATTGAAAAATCAAGATTTAAAGAGATTACATCAAAATCTTTAAATTACCTCGTGACGTTTTCTCATAAAATGCTTATTTTTGAAGTTACCGATACTTGAATTCGGTTATCTGTTGGAATAGCATTGTGAGTGGGGAATGTTTTTTCGCTCGGGTTTCAAAAAAAAAAAGAGATGATATTTTCACTTTTGTCGCCTCTTTTTCTATGCGTCGAGATTCATTTTTTAATTTTTATAAACGAAAAAAATTTTTTTGTTTCTTTTTTTAATGAAATTTTATTCTCTTATTGTAATATTACAAAAAAATATCAAATTTTTCCGCTAATCTATATAGCTTGTCTGCAGGAAATAGAATATAACAGTTTCAATATTTATTTGACTCTGTTAATTTTTAAAAGGAATATTTTCAAAGAAATACATAAACTAAACAAAACGAAAAAAAAATCTCTATACAGAGTTTATGAAACCAAAAAGAAAAAAATACTTGTACAGTCACTCAAAAAAATATCCGAACACTATGGTTGATTACAGAATTCAGAAAAAATATCTGGAACGATTTTTTTAGAAATCGGTGATCTGGCAACTTCGTGTCACGTGACACGAAGAAAAATTGTTGCCAGATATTTTTCTGAATTCTGTAATCAATCATAGCGTTCGGATATGTTTTTGAGCGACTGTACATGATACTTAACTTTCATCATACATATCTTTATGCCAACAGCAAATTTTTTAACAACTGATAATACCTTCGCATTTCAAACAACTTCGTGAGAAAAAGAACAGGTGTGTGAAAATTATAACTTCACTATTATGCTGGTTGCCACAGAGGTCTGACAGGGGCCTGTCAGTTTATACTGCCATAGAAGAAGATCTGTGAGGATGGCGGGACCTCAGCAGAAAGACATGTCTTTCTGCTGAGGTCCCGCCATTTGAGGGAATCCGGATTAATGCAAACATCCATGCATTAATCCGGGGCTCGAACCCAGGTCCATTTCATCAGTAGCCAAGTGCGCTAACTACTCGGTCACGTGACGGCATATAGTTTTAATAGAGGCCTCTAAATGTTGGGGTGGGGGTGGCTCAGTCTGTAGCGCGCCAGGCTCGTAATCTGCAGTTCCCAGGTTCGAGTCCCAGCTGGGTCCGCGTTGAGATTTATCTCCGCAAAACTCCCCGCCCTGTCCACGGCCAGTAGGGGACATCAATGGGCTTGATAAATGCCGCCGTCCGTCGGATGGGACGTTAAGCCGTGACCCCGTGTGCGGGAGAGGCATACCCTGTGCATGTTAAAGAACACACTGGATGGCCTTGACAGGAGGCTACCATCTATCTCCCAACAGCTGTTCCAGTGGGTCCCCACCCTTTTCTGAGCCTTCGGGGTCCATGTGACCTGGCCATTTAGGCCATGGTGTGCAAAAAAGTGCCGATCACAGGTAAAAGAACCAACTCGAATCTCGAATATGACAATGACACTTCCTTTCTGAGATGTTTTTTCCCCCGGCTAAATTCTCATTTTTCTTATAGGCAAATTCTTTAACGGGTATTAAGACATTATTGGGAGAATTAAATCATCTGGATATCTTAACTAACCTCTACCAGTGGTTTCCGAACCTGCAGCATTCCTCGAAAGGAAGGTCCGCGTGTTATTTTCAATATTTCAGAAAGCCCTAAGGGAAATCTAAAAGAGAATCTCTCAGAAAGTTCTGAGGGAATCTAAGGGAAATCTGGCTATCTCATGCTGATCACAGATATAAATGGCTCCTGGTGACGTCAGAGTGTCTAGAGCATCGAATTTCTCCAAACCAAATGTCCAGATTCAAATTTCAAAACAACCAATAAGTGAACAGTAGGTAAAGAAATAAATAAATAATCCATTCTTAGGATTGGGTTGGGTTGTTTTACCTCTGAGCGGCACTTTTTTGCACACCATGGGCTAAATGGCCAGGTCACATGGACCCCGAAGGCTCAGAGAAGGTTGGGGGAGGGGACCCATTGGAACAGCTGTTGGGAGAAAGATGGTAGCCTCCCGTCAAGGCCATCCAGCATGTTCTTTAACGTGCACAGGGTATGGCTCTCCCGTACACGGGGCCACGGCTTAAAGTCCCATCCGACGGACGGCGGCCTTTCCAAGCCCATCGGTGTCCCCTACTGACCGTGGGCAGGGCAGGGAATTTTGCGGAGATAAATCTCAACGCTGACCCAGCTGGGACTCGAACCTGGGAACTACAGATTACGAGCCTGGCGCGCTCCGACTGAGCCACCTCCGCTTAGGTCCCCCTTCTTTAGGACTTTTAGAGACTTTAGGTCCCCCTTCTTAGGACTTTTAGAGAGTCTTCGTTATGAGGATCAATATTTTAGTTAAAATGTATTGTGTAATGAGGGAAAGAAGGTTTTCAGGATGAATTAGATTTTCTAGGAGGGTCGTCGGGAGGGGGGCCTAGAAAGAAGGAGAATTCTTAGAGGGGTCCATGGCGCCGAAAATATTGGGAATTACTGTTCCAATATTATATGTATCTTATCTTTACTGTAATTCCCTAGCAATTATTATTATTGACAGATTCCTTTCAGACCTTCGTGGATGGTTATGGGCTGCTCGAGAAGTAATCTATATATAATTTCTTTTCTGAATTTTTCGCGAATTTTCTATAATCGGAATCAGTGCATCCTTATTTGGTCCGGATACCGGATGCTCGGCATTTCTACTGTTGTGGGAAATCACTTTCCATCATTTCATTTCTAGAAACCTCAGAGGCGTCTAATTTTCTAGTTACCAATGATGAATCTCCGACAGTCAAACCACAAAACTGTTGCTTTTCCCCAAAACCCATTTCTGCCGATTCACCTAATTTCATCACCTTTCGAACTTTTTCGACTCCTGATGCTAAGGACTAATATCCAAATCCTCATCTGCCTTTTCGACGTTAATTACAACCAATTATCCTGCAATCACCTTGTCATTCCTCAATCTTGATCTTATTTGAAGCGTTCGAGTCGCTCCTAACGCAGAGAGCGGCAAAACATTAACACAGACAATTATTACGATGTAATGGAATTTTTAATTACGCCACCGCTCCACGGGATGGCGGCGGGACGCGTAGCGATGACAACCAACGCGTAACACGACGGGAAGACCGTCGCCACAACAGGCGAAGTCGATGGCGGCAGATGGCAGGTGCATTCTGTTGGCGTGTGCTGCTGCCTCTGCAACACTTAAACCATAATGAGTACGAGTAAACGTCCGTCATGTCTGTTTGTGTGTGCGTGTCTACATTCGATAAAAACATATTTGGCATTGGTCGATAATGGCGGGAGAAGATGAGGAGGAGGGGATGGGGAGGAGGAGGAAAACCCGAGTCTGATGAGGAACTGGCATGAAGTATAAAAGAGGAGCAGGAACGGTAAGAGAGGAAGCAGCGCTAAAATCGAACCGAGGAAATAAGATTTACCATCGGAAATTAATGCCGATTTTGGCTGCAGCGGACGGCGCAGATTTCTCTCCACCACAAACCGAGGCCCCGTTCTTCTGCTTTGGCGAGGTTACAGCAGCAGCGAGTGGCGGCCGACGCGGCAGCCTCTTTGCCCGCCGTTCTCGATCGCAGTGACCGCTACCTCATTCGGGCTGATGGCTGATCTGCTAATTAGTCTCCGAATTTACTGGATTAGGATTCCAATGGAATTGGAGTTAGGGAGGTAGAGCAACTGATCTGTCTCTATTAGGTGATGGAATCAATTCAGGAAGAGATGGAAGACAAAAAAAAGACTCTCTTATAAGCAGATGGAAGACAAAAAAAAAGACTCTCTTATAAGCAGATGGAAGGCAAAAAAAGTACTCTCTCAAAAGGAGGTGGAAGACAAAAGAGTACTCTCTCAAAAGGAGGTGGAAGAAAAAAAGTAATCTCTCAAAAGGAGATAGACGAAAAAAAGTATTCTCTCAAAAGGAGATAGAAGACAATAAAGTACTCTCTCAAAAGGAAATAGATGACAATAAAGTACTCTCTCAAAAGGAGATAGAAGACAATAAAGTACTCTCTCAAAGGGAGATAGAAGACAATAAAGTACTCTCTCAAAGGGAGATAGAAGACAAAAAAATACTCTCTCAAAAGGAGATAGAAGACAATAAAGTATTCTCTCAAAAGGAGATAGACGAAAAAAGGTATTCTCTCAAAAGGAGATAGAAGACAATAAAGTACTCTCTCAAAAGGAGATAGAAGACAATAAAGTATTCTCTCAAAAGGAGATAGAAGACAATAAAATACTCTCTCAAAGGGAGAAGACAATAAAGTACTCTCTCAAAAGGAGATAGACGACTAAAAAGTATTCTCTCAAAAGGAGATATAAGACAATAAAGTACTCTCTCAAAGGGAGATAGAAAACAAAAAAAACTCTCTCAAGAGGAGATAGAAGACAATAAAGTACTCTCTCAAAAGGAGATAGACGAAAAAAAAGTATTCTCTCAAAAGGAGATAGACGAAAAAAGTATTCTCTCAAAAGGAGATAGAAGACAATAAAGTACTCTCCCAAAAGGAGATAGAAGACAATAAAGTATTCTCTCAAAAGGAGATAGAAGACAATAAAGTATTCTCTTAAAAAGGGATGGGAGAAATGATATCTCTCTGAAACAGAGATTGTAGAAATAATTGATCTTTGAAATAGAAATGGAAAAAATTAGATTTCTTTGAAACAGAGGTAAAAAAAAAAGTAATGAGTGTTTGAAACCGAGCTATAGCAAATGAAGTCTCTCTAAACACAAATGGAAGAAGTAATCGGTCTTTGAAAAAGAGTGGAATAAATAAGATCTCTCTCTGAAACAGAGATGGAAAAAATGATGCTTTTTTGAAACAGAGAGGGTACAAATAATTAGTCTCTGAAACAGAAATGAATGAAATGAGGTGTCTCTAACAAAGATGTAAGAAGTAACTTTTCTCTGAGACACAGATAAAAAGTAACTTATCCGTGAAGCAGAGGTGGAATAAGAAACGACTCTGAAACAAAGGAACAAAAATGGATGAAATGAAGACCTTCTGTAGCAGAGGTGAAAAGAAATAACTTTTCTGAGACAGAGAAAAAAGAAGAACCAACTATCTAAAATAGGAACAAAGAGGAAAGATGAATCTTTGATCACAGATATCTTTGAATCACAGATGGCAAAAAGTAATGACTCTCTAAATCAGAGATGAAATGTTATAAATAACGTTTTTCTGCGACATAGGAGGAGAGATGGTAGCGCTCTGAAATGGGAGGAAAAAAATAGTGACTTTTTGAAACAGAGAAGAAAGAAGTAACGTCTTTCTGTGATGTAGAAACAAAAGTGAAAAAAATAACTCTCTGAAGAATAGGGAAAAGAAGAAAAAGCTCTTTGAGACACAAAGGAAAAGAAATAGAATAAATAATATCTATCTGAGACAAGGGAAAAGTAAAAAATAAATAATACCTCTCTGAAGATAAAGGAAAAGAGATAGAATAAATAATATCTTTGTGAGACAAAGAAAAAGAAGAAATAATATATCCCTGAGACGAAGGAAAAGAGAAAGAAGAAATAATATATCCCTGAGACAAAGTAAAAGAGATAGAAGAAATGATAAATCTCTGAGACAAAGGAAAAGAGATAGAAATAATACTTCCCTGAGACAAAGGAAAGGAAATAGAAGAAATAATATGTCTCTGAGACAAGGAGATAGAAAATTGTATACCTCTTTGAGACAAAGGGGAAATGAATAGCATGTGCTTGGAACAAATGAATAAATTAAGAATAAGTGAATCCTTTTTGAGCAGAGGATAAAGTAGTAGCTTACCTCTGCAAGAAAGTAACAGAGGGCGAAAACATTGCTGCTCTATGGGCTTTGAAAGATCTCGGATGAAACGTCGATTCTAGACACTCGAATATGAAAGATTTTCCTCATTTTTTTTTAATAAACTCTCTTTTGTGACGTGACGAGAAAAAAACAAAACTGAAAAATTAAACTACCTGTGTTCTCGAATGCTGATTGAAGAAAACAGGAGAACGACACAGTTCGAATTTCGAAATTCCATCCTGGCTTTGAACTGCGACAACAAATACTTCTATTGGGATGGGCGAGAGTACAGCTTTTATGTATATCAACTTAGAAGCATTCTTTCAGGTCCATAATTTTATAACTGAAAAGTGACACGATTTCTCTCAAAGCTTCTAAATCCATTTACATTAAAAGTAAGTTCATTTCTTTTATTCTTTTCCCTAAAGCGTTGGGGCGGGGGTGGCTCAGTCGGTAGCGCGCCAGGCTCGTAATCTCTAGTTCCCAGGTTCGAGTCCCAGCTGGGTCAGCGTTGAGATTTATCTCCGCAAAATTCCCCGCCCTACCCACGGTCAGTAGGGGACACCGATGGGCTTAGAAAGGCCGTCGTCCGTCGGTTGGGACATTAAGCCGTGGCCCCGTGTGCGGGAGAGACATACCCTGTGCACGTTAAAGAACGCGCTGGATGGCCTTGACGGGAGGCTACCATCTGTCTCCCAACAGCTGTTCCAGTGGGTCCCCTCCCCCAACCTTCTCTGAGCCTTCGGAGTCCATGTGACCTGGCCATTTAGCCCATGGTGTATAAAAAAGTGCCGCTCAGAGGTAAAACAACCCAACCCTAAAGCGTTTGTTTTACATATATTTTGAATAGGGACGGAGGATGGTTTAGTCGGTAGCGACTCAGTCTAAGTAGCCTCATATTCCCAGGTTTGATTTTCTCCTTTGCCTGCCTTGACGTTTTCTGTTTGCAAGATTTAGATGGTACAGTCGCTGAAAAAAGTATCCGAACGCTATGGTTGATTACAGAATTCGGAAAAAATATCTGGCAACGATTTTTTTTTAGAAATTAGTGATCTGGCAACCTTCGTGTCACGTGATTACAGAATTCAGGAAAAATATCTGGAGCGTGTGCAGTTACTGCACGCTTGAGCTGTGAACGGTAACTGCACACGCTCAATATTTCCGTGAGTGAGCCCACACGATCTAGTATCAAAATAATATGAGCACCTACAGTCGCTCAAAAAAGTATCCGAACACTATGGTTGATTATAGAATTCAGAAAAAATATCTGGCAGCGATTTTTTTAGAAATTAGTGATCTGGCAACCTTCGTGTCACGTGATTACAGAATTCAGGAAAAATATCTGGAGCGTGTACAGCAACTGTACACGCTCCAGTTACCGTTCACAGCAAACTGGAGCGTGTGCAGTTACTTCGTGTCACGTGTCACGTGACACGAAGGTTGCCAGATCACTAATTTCTAAAAAAAAAATCGTTGCCAGATATTTTTCCTGAATTCTGTAATCACGTGACACAAAGGTTGCCAGATCACTAACTTCTAAAAAAAATCGTTGCCAGATATTTTTTCTGAATTCAGTAATCAACCATAGTGTTCGGATACTTTTTTGAGCGACTGTACTGTTGCCACCATCGTTGAAGACTGCGCAGAGAGGTTATGCGCAAAACGATAATCACAGAAAAGGAGCGTCGAGTTAAAAATGACCGCAGGCGATTCTTCTGCTGTGCATTAAAAACTTCACAAGTCACAAACGATAGCATCATCTATCGTCTGCCGATTTAAAATGTGAATAAGAATTTAAGATTTACTGACCTTGAGCTTGTGTTGGGGAAGGTGACCCCCACGCCCCTTTGTATGACGGCTCTGCAAGGAAACAAACAAACAAAAAAAAAACTAATAAGCAATCTGATAAGAATGAAAAAATTTCAAGTAATATCTAAACAATCTAAACAATCACATTCACATAATTACTAATTTATTAACTTTAAATCTCGGAAATAATTCTTTTTGTAATGACTCTTAGTTTCTTCCGAGGTAAAAATTAATCTATTAAAACTATTTTCGGAACATTAAACAATATTTAATTAAGGTGCACAGAGATACGAGCATTATTATAAAACATTTTTTAATTAAATTACATGAAAAGTTGACATCAGATTCAATCGCTTATATCTTATTGCTTAATATTTCTTACAAAATAAACAAATCGCTTTTTATTTAGTGTTTGACTTATAAACAAACATCTACACTGAAGTGCCATTGAATTGATTGGGATAGCAACCTAGTAACGTGTTGGACCCCCTCTGGTCCTGAATAACGGATGCCACACGACGAGGCAAGGACTCCACAAGCTTGCGTAAATGTTCCGCAAGTATGGCGACCCATGCATCCTCCAGAGCTGTCCACAATTCTCTCAAAGTCGTCACTGATGGGATATGGGCCCGAACACTCTGCTCGATGGGTATTGCAAAGATATTCGATGGGATTTAAATCTTTGCTTCTAGATGGCCAATTCATTATTTCAAAGTCAGCAGAATGCTCCTGCAACCATGCAGTAGCCAACCTGGACCTGTGAGATGAACTGTTGTCTTTCTGGTAGAAGCCATCTCCATTGGGATGCATGATGGCCATAAATGGGTGTAAATGATACTGGGATGCATTGAGAGTCATCGGTACACGTAGCAAAGGTCCCACAGACGTCCAACTGAAGACACCCCAGTCCATCACTGAGCCACCATCAGCTTGTACTGTTCCGACCTGACATGCAGGATCCATAGGTTCATGGGGTTGGCGCCATATCTTCAATCACTCATCGGCGTGATGAAGTTTAAATCGAGATTCATCACTCCAGGCTATCCGTTACCAATTATAGATGGTCCAGTTTCGATGTTCTTTAGCCCAGGCAAGGCGTTGAGCCTGGTGTCATGCCATTAGAAGTGGGGCTCTCATATCTCGGCTCCCAAAGCCGAGACGATGAAGTGAACATTGCATGGTCCATGCACTGACTTCCTGGCTGGAACACGCTTTCAGATGGGAGGTGATTTGAGATAAGTCCATGCACTGACTTCCTGGCTGGGACACGCTTTCAGATGGGAGGTGATTTGAGATAAGTCCATGCACTGACTTCCTGGCTGGAACACGCTTTCAGATGGGAGGTGATTTGAGATAATGCCCGCCTTTATTGGTCTGTAAGATGCAGGCCAGACAGCGAAGCTCACGATCATTCAAGGCTGGTTGTCCTTTGCAGTTTGTCCGGGTGCTTGTTTTTCTGCCGGAATTTTCATATTCCTGAAACTGACCTATGAGAAAATCCAAGTTCGTTGACAATTTCGGAGATCGAGTGTCCCATCCGTCGGGCACCTACGATCTGCCCTCTGTCAAATGCATCTAAATCCCGCGCCTTTCCCATTACGCTTCTCACGATGAATGCTTGGGGAAGCCAAAGCTGACAGCTACACACGATCAGAGTTTCAGCCACGCATGCGCGCAAATGCGGGACTTGCGGGACTGACTTTGAATAACATTTCCTATCCCTAATTCAATGGCACTTCAGTGTATACATGTATACAAAATCTTCGAACAGCCATGGTTACAGAGGTCCAATCAGACTGCAGTATAACCCTCCAAATACATTTGCCTTGTTGCATTAAATGACCTTTGCAGTCTTATTCTAACAAGGTCCTGTTTGAAATTGTCTGCCCTCCACATTTTCAGTCTTTTTTTTTGAATCAATAGGGCACAGTATTCGTAACTCTATTTGCCAAAGAATTCCATAAATTTGCATCAGACGCTATATAACGCCAAAGGCGAACTCATGACTAGTGTGTAACGCTGGATTTTCTGCATAGCCATTAGCAGATGGGTCGGTTCTTGTAGTGTGCCCTTACTATCATCTGTTCTCACTTCTTCAATTTTAATCAACTTACACATTCACTGTCGCCGGATTTTTAAATTCTCAGTGGGGGAGGGCTAATATATAATAACAGGATACCAGACATGTTTATTTTGTCTCTTAGATATATAAAGCCGTCTCGTGGCCGAGTGGTTAGCACGCTTGGCTACTGATCTAAGAGACCTGGGTTCGAGCCCCGGATTTAGGCTATGGATGTGTGTGTCGTTTTTCTGCTGAGGTCCTGCCATCCTCTCAGATCTCCTACTGTGGCATATAAACTGACAGGCTCCTGTCAGACCTCTGTGGCAAGCAGCTGCTTGAGAGGGTATTTATTTATTTATTTAGATATATAATGAAATTTTTTCAGGGGAGCGCGAGCCTTTCAGCCTTCTTCGAACAGCTCGGCGCCAATGTATACATTCATTATAACCATACTCGGCGCCAATGTATACATTCATTATAATTTTACAATTCTCAATTCATTTGTAATCACTTCTTAGACCTCCTTAGGATTTGATACCCATTAAGTACAAGTCAGGGAATTAAATATCCGAATTGTTGTAATTGTTCTGTTCGGGCGAAAATGCAAAATCAATGATGGAACACAGGGAACAAAGTTTTTAAATATGAACCGTGAACAGAGGGAACAAAATTTTTAAAATGTAAATCGTGAACAGAAGAAACAAAATTTTTAAAATGTAAACCGTGAACAGAAGAAACAAAATTTTTAAAATGTAAACCGTGAACAGAGTGGATAAGTGGATGGAGATATTTTTAAAACAGGCCCTGAACAAAAAAGACAAATGTGTTCTAAAAATAGAATTCACGAACAGAATCAACAAAAGTATCAAAAATTCTGTCACGATTTTTTTTTTTCACGTGCTTGTTGGCTCATGGTGTTTTTTAATGAAATGCATGCCTGTCTCTGATTGTAGAAGCAAAAGCCTAGGGAGGGATATAGATTTCGGTATTATCTTTTCATCTCAAGCATCATTAGCCGTAGATTGATAAGCGCTAGCACATATTATTCGACTACTCAGAGATTTCTGAAAAAAATAAAAGGCAATGAAGGTTATTTAGTTAAAATTTATTTTAACTAAATAGAAAACACAAAAGAATAAAAGAACCGAACAAAATATGCAATCACTATAGGGATAGTTGAAAACAAAATCTTGGGGCATCAAGCCACTTGAACGTTTAAATTAATATCCAAAATTACCTGTACCTTGGCTATACTGTAACCCCCTGCATGAAATAAATTATTATTATTATTATTTAAAAAAAAAAAGGTTTTTTTCATTTGTATATATAATGTTATCTTGTCAAGATTTGAACCCGAGACAATTGAACTCAAGTCATATTCAATATTTCTCGATTTTTCGTACTGCACCAGAAATCACGTTAATTTCTAGTCACAATACCCAAGACAATCAACATTTATCTTATTTTCGATCAGTGCTCACTGAAATAAAGCTCTTCATTTCCTTTTTCACTAAAATAAATGGAGTAGCTCAATCGGTGGCACACCAGACTCGTAATCTGCAGTTCCGCGGTTCGTTTGACTATGTCCAGTTCAACGCCGACATAATCCAGCTAGGCCAAGCTTTGGCATTTATATCCGCTGAATGTCACTCTGCCTTCTGAGAAAGGAGACACCGATGGACTTGGGAGTGCCGTCGCGTGAGAGGTTGAGCCGTGGTCCCGTGTGCAGGAGAGAGCCATATTCTGTGCACGTTAAAGAACTCGTTGAATTATATTGACGGAAGGATTCCATCGGTCTCCTAACAGCTGTCCAGTAGATCCCCTTTTCTTTTACCTGCTCTTAACCTTTGGGGTCCTTGTGACCTGACTATTTAGGATATTATGTGCAAGAAAGGGCCTCTCAGAGGTAAAATAATTCAACATTGCAATAAACGTTCATAAAAGAAACCAGTTGTTTCTCCATTACTCATTTTTATTACTCCATTATTCATAGTCTTAATCTTTTACTCCATTACTCATTTTTCTTATTATTCTATTTACTACTCGTGTCGAAACCAACCTTCTTCTCTCATATCACGATCTCTTCGAGTCTTTTCCACGTATACACGATCCCATCCCGATCTCCTTTTCCTCTATCTCTCTTTATTCTGTTACTAATTTTTCTTATTATTCTATTTACTATTCCGTTTGGAAACCAACCTCCTGCTCTCACATCACTATCTCTTCGAGTCTTCTTTTTTTTAAAGAACATAATTTTTATTCATAAGAGTAAAGAATACAAATACATTTACAATTTGATCCGCAAAGCTAAATAGCTTATCTGCAGGAAAACGATCCCATCCCGATCTCCTTTTCCTCTATCTCTCTTTATTCTATTACTAATTTTTCTTATTATTCTATTTACTATTCCGTTTGGATACCAACACCCTTATCTCACATCACGATCGCTTCGATTCTTTTCCACGTGTACACGATCCCATCCCGATCTTCTTTTCCTCTATCTCTATTCTGTTACTAATTTTTCTTATTATTCTAATTACTACTCCGTTTAGGAACCAACCTCCTTCTCTCACATCACGATCCCTTTCAGTCTTTTCCACGTGTACAGGATCCCATCCCGATCTTCTTTTCCTCTTCAACTTCTTCAGGGTTACTGCTTTCCGATATCTCGCTTCCTAATCTATCTTCGTGCATCGCAGTCATGTGATGAAACCGTCGTCATGGCGACTCCTTTGACGGTCGCATCATCTCCTTACAAAGCGATGCTGCAAATTCTCAAAATGTTACTGGAAAAATGTTCACTGATAAAAAGCTCAGTCTTTTGCTTTCTCGCTGAGCAAAGCGAGCCTTCAACTGAGGAACAGTCAAGATCAGAAAATTGAGTCATCGGGGGTTATATTCCACGAATGAATGAAATTCTTCCTAAGTTATCTTAAATACTCGAGCAATAGGTGTTTTGGAATCAAGCTTCATACAAGATAGCAGGAAATTCACCTGCATTACATACATATCGATGAACGGTGATGTTCAAAGGTATGGCAACAAATATAAAAAATGCGAATTACAAACAAGTCCTTCGTTGGATTTCAATGAAACGTACAGGTGAAGTCCATGATCATATATCCCACTAATACCTGAAAAAGAAACGAGTTCTAGTGAATATTTAATGAAATATTCAAATTAGAAATTTACCTCAAAATGTCATGGGTTGGGTTGTTTTACCTCTGAGCGGCACTTTTTTGCACACCATGGGTTAAATGGCCAGGTCACATGGACCCCGAAGGCTCAGAGAAGGTTGGGGAAGGGGACCCACTGGAACAGCTGTTGGGAGACCGATGGTAGCCTCCCGTCAAGGCCATCCAGCGTGTTCTTTAACGTGCACAGGGTATGGCTCTCCCGCACACGGGGCCAAGGCTTAACGTCCCATCCGACGGACGGCGTCCTTTCCAAGTCCATCGGTGTCCCCTACTGACCGTGGGCAGGGCGGGGAGTTTTGCGGAGATAAATCTCAACGCTGACCCAGCTGGGACTTGAACCTGGGAACTACATATTACGAGCCTGGCGCGCTACCGACTGAGCCATCTCAACGCTGACCCAGCTGGGACTCGAACCTGGGAACTACAGATTACGAGCCTGGCGCGCTACCGACTGAGCCATCCCCGCCCCCAAAATGTCATGTAAAAATTCAATGATAACATGACTTTATATGGAGTGTGATTGGACAGCAATACAGTTTGCACAACGACTCCTCATGCTCTAAATCAGGGTGTCGATGAAGATTTCATGGAGTAATTCATGCATCAGTGAGATCCGAATTCCTGGGAGATGGATTGCGACCGGCAATGCGTCGTCCTAGAAGTGATAGGGAAGACCACTGCATACAGCTTATGGTTTAAAGTTAAGGATTTATTTTTTTACTTTCCCTTCTTAGCATCTTCTAGCAGTGGATATTCCGACTAACATTGGGAGAATGTAAATGGTGATATTTCATTAGCATCTATACAAAGCAAACTTTTTTCACTCATCCCTTAGAACAAAAGTTGCACTTTTCCTCACCTTTGAGCTAAGGGGGTTCAATCATTGGGGTCAATGTAAACATCTTGACTATTGACTATCAGACTCTACAACCAAAATCTCAAATCGTTAGTATATGTACAGTAACTCAAAAAAGTATCCGAACACTATGGTTGATTACAGAATTCAGAAAAAATATCTGGCATGGCAACCTTCGTGTCACGTGACACGAAGTTTGCCAGATCACTAATTTCTAAAAAAATCGTTTGCCAGATATTTTTTTGAATTCTGTAATCAACCATAGTGTTCGGATACTCTTTTGAGCGACTGTACTTTATACACGGGTAGAAAATTTTCGAATGTCTTCTGCACTCTTTTCTCTAAACACTTCATATTTATATCCCGCATCTTTTCGTCGCCATCATCAGTCTTCTGCATCATTAAAAGAAGTCAATTAAGTCCAAATAATTTTTAATTCATTTAGGGCAACTCTTTTCTTTTTAAATAGAAGCGAAATAATCACCACTAGGTTATCTCTTGTATATGCATACCCCATTCGAAATAACATCTAGGTATAGTTAAAGTAACAGAAGCTTGCAGTGGTAAGTCGATTGAAATCTACAATTCGGCTTTTGGAAATAAGCTTTTCATTAAATCCTTTCACTGGAAATAAGTTAAAAGGAATATAAGAAAAATAAAGGAAATAAAAGGAGGGTAAGCCGTCCCGTGGCCGAGTGGTTAGCACGCTTGGCTACTGATCTAAGGGACCTGGGTTCGAGCCCCGGATTTAGGCTATGGATGTGTGTGTCGTTTTTCTGTTGAGGTCCTGCCATCCTCACAGATCTCCTACTGTGGCATATAAACTGACAGGCTCCTGTCAGATCTCTGTGGCAAGCAGCTGCTTGAGGGGGTATTTATTTATTTTTTATTTATAATATATGTATATAAAGATGGGAAATATATATATAATCCATTGCAGTATAACTTTTTCCCTTCCGTTTTAGAGATCTTAGAAATATTTCTTGAAAAAGACGTGAAGTGTACATAAGTTTAACAATTTTTGCCTTCATTACTCTTACTAAAATTCTCAAAAGGATTGGTGTGTGTGTATGGGGGGGGGGGAGGGATTGAATCAATTACTTCGTCATCCTATAAGTTTTGAGGAGACAGTAATTTATGCTTCCATTCGCTTAGGCATCACTATGTAGAATAAAATGAATGTTCGCCTTCCCCTGCAGTTAAAAAAATCTTAAATTTTTTTTCCACATGGAAATAGACAATTAACTTCAATTCTGAAATAAATGTACCCTAGATTATATATAAAAATATATATACTATTTTTGTTTAATATAAATAAAAGTAAAAATAAATAAACCCTCAAGCAGCTGCTTGCCACAGAGGTCTGACAGGAGCCTGTCAGTTTATATGCCATAGTAGAGGGTCTGAGAGGATGACAGGACCTCAGCAGGAAAACAACACGAACATCCATGCCTTACCCGGGACTCGAACCCAGGTTCCTTCGATCGGTAACCAAGCGCGCTAACCACTACGATATATATTTAATCTTCCTCACCTTTTTTACTATTCCTATTGAAATGGGAATAATCTGTATAATAATAGCATAAAGTACTTTAATCACATGAGAGTTATAATTCACGTGGTTTAACACCTTATTATAATTTGTGTTCCAGTATGAACAATAATTATGTAACGTATATAAATTTGCTGAAATAAAAATTCTATTGTATAATATTAAATAAATAAGAAAGACGTCTGTGATATCAAATTATGCAGTACGGACCTGCTTTCTCGTGGTGCAGGCCGTTAGTACCTTTCAAAAGAGATATTCTCTTGTGGAAGGGAACGGAAGAGGAGGGCTGCCAGATTAGTGTGGCCTACTGATCTGGACAACTATGCCTACTTTTCTTTTTTTTTCTACCCTGCTGAGGAGTGGTCAACCACACAGGGTCCTGGTGCTGGCCATATATACCAACCTGAACGGAATTATGGCTCTGAGTTTGATTATGGATCCTGAATTTACTGCACTGGTGGGCTTCTGTGGAGGGAGAGTCTTCCGATGTATTTTCTGTTTGTTTGTGGGTTGACAGCCCGAAGTGATTATTTATGAGTGACAAGCCCAAGTTGACAGCCCCAGTATTGCAAGTGAATAGATTCACAAAATATGTTTTATCAGCTGGTGGATAATCTTGAGCAGAGGTCATCGCAGGGCACCTGAACTCTTTGCTTCTACTGGCATCATCGAATTCTACATTGGAGGAAGTCTTCCAGTCTAGATGGCTTCAGCCTTTACAGGTAAGGGAATGGGTTTTTGCCCCATGCCTGCGATTAGGGGGCTGTTTGATATTCTCGGCATTCCCTCTCTCAAAGAACATAGTTTCTGTAAACATCCCACTAACCATTTTCTCACCACAGGTAGGTTGGAATGTGAGGACTCTGCACATAGCTTATTCTCTTGTCCTCACAATGACTCCACAATTATAATTCAGATATTCAAGAGACCAGATGGACAGATAAAGGTCAGATTCTTAAAAATAATCTTAAATTTCTCTTTTCCGGGAGGGACGACAATAAGCATCACCAAGGCGTGGGTCTGCTTCTCAGCAGACACGCTAGCGATGCTCTTTTAGGATATGAGTGCATTAATGAAAGGTTTCTTACAGCAAAATTTCAGACAAGCGTTAAAGACTTGAATGTTATCTGCTGTTATGCCCCCACTGAGGATGCCGATGAGGATGAGAAGGATAGGTTTTATGAACAACTTCAGGATATTTTGAATTCTGTCAAGAAAGGAGATATTTCCCTTGTTCTAAGTGACTTCAATGCCAAAGTTGGTACTGACTCTGACCTTTGGGGAGGAGTAATAGGCCCTTTTGGTATTGGTAGTTGCAATGGCAATGGACAACGTCTCCTACAGGTGAGTAAGCTCAATGGTTTCAGAATAACTAACACTTATTACAAATTACACCGCGACATACATAAGTACACATGGGTTTCACCCGATGGGCTGCATAGGAATATGATTGATTATACATTAATTAACAGCAAATGGGCTAGTTCTGTTAGGAATACCAGGTCATATAGGGGAGCTGAAATTGGATCTGACCATTACCTTATTAAAAGTGTCTTGCAATTTAAACTTAAAAAGTGTTGTACTAAGGTTAAAAAATTTACTTTTAATACTGAAGCTCTGAAAGTCCCAGTTACAGCTAAAGCTTACCATGATAGGTTACTTAGTCATTATGACAGTCATAGTTTGCTTACTACTGATATTCAGGAAGAATGGGACCATTTCAAACAGGCTTTTTTGGAAACTACCAGTACTCTTTTAGGAAAAAAGGATCAGATGAGGCAGAATTACTTGAGTAATAAGGCACCTGAGCTTATTTTAGAAAGAAAGAACTGCAGGAATGCACTTAATCAATACCCTACTAGTCCTAATAGAAAGCATTACAGAGAACTTAATAAACGTGTAAAAGATCAGTTAGCTGCTGATAAGAATCTTTGGCTTGATGGCTTGACTGACAAAGCCGAGGAAACAGTTAGACAGCACAACAGCAGAGAGCTGTAGCAGATAATTAATGTTTTGTATGGTAGAAAATGGGCAGGTATACTGGGATTGAAGGATAAACAAGATAATGTTATAGAAGGTGAGGAGGATTCTGCCATGGCTAGGTGGGCTGAGCATTTCAGTGATGTTCTAAACAATGTGGTTAGTTCTACTCCCATTGTTTGTAATGATGATAGATGCATTACTGGCTTTAATGTTGGCCCTATAACACAATCTGAAGTTATTTTGGCTATTTCTATACTTAAACTACCTAAATCCCCAGGTGTAGATGAAATTACTACGGAAATGCTTATAGCTGGGGATGTTTCAGTTACCATGTGGATGACTGAAATTTTGAATATCTTTTATGATAAAGGCATGGTTCCTAAGGATTTTACCAGAGCTATTATTATTCCTATTTTCAAAAAAGGTGATCACAGTTCTTGTGATAAATTATAGGAGTATCAGCCTACTTTCTGTTAGAGGTAAAGTTTTTTGCATGATTGTGGTAGAATTAAGAATCTAGTTGAGAGTCAATTGAGTGATGAGCAATGTGGATTCAGAAGGGGTAGGGGATTTGTAGATTAGATATTTTCACTCAGGCAGATTTTTGAGAAATGTTTAGAGTTTCAGAAACCTTTATTTGCTAGCTTTGTTGATTTCATAAAGCCTTTCGACTCTGTTGATCATCATAATTTGTAGTTGATTGTGATATCGTATGACATACTAGACAAGTTAGTTAGCATAATGAAAGCTCTCTATAACAACACTGAGTCGTGTGTGAGAGTTGGTAAGTCTTGTAGCAATTGGTTTAGCATTACTTCTGGTGTTCGACAAGGGTGCATTTTGTCTCCTTTTCTCTTCAGTTTGGTTTTTCTCTTCAGTTTGGTTATGTGAAATTCTTTGCAAAGGAAAGAATTTGGCTTTAAATGGTCTAGAGATTTCAAAATTTCAGATTTAAATTATGCAGATGATTTAGCCTTGTTGGCTAATGATGTTGATGAGATGAACTCTTTCATTCGAGCTGTTGATGAGACTGGTAGTAGAGTAGGTGTGGTTATAAACAGAGAGAAAACTAAAGTGATGAAAATTGGCCAGGCAGGCTGTGATTCAGTTAATCTGAATGGTTGCAGTCTTGAGCAGGTGTCACACTTTAATTATCTTGGGAGCTATGTAACTGATACTGGTGATGTGTGGCATGAGATTAACAGACGAATAGGGATTGCTGCCGGGACTTTTAAGAATCTGTGGAGAGTGTGGAGAAATAGGCGTATACACCTAAAGATTAAAATTAGACTGTATAATAGTTTGGTTCTTTCTAGGGTTAGTTATGGTAGTGAAACTTGGACACTTTGTAAACAAGATAACAGGAAACTAGATGCTTTTGATTCGAGATGCTTACGCAGTATCTTGGGCATTAGGTGGTTCAACTTTGTAACTAATGATGAGGTTAGGCAAAGGAGTCGGCAACCTCCTTTAAGCAGCATATTGTGCAGAGAGAAACTCCGTTGGTTTGGCCATGTTGCCCGTATGAATAATTATAGATTGGCGAATAGGGTTATGAACAGTGTGCCTAAAGACTTTAGAAAAAGGGGGAGACCTAGGATGCGGTGGGCAGACAATGTCAAACAGATCTTGTTAAAAACGGTGTGCAGTGGAAAGATGCAGCAAGTATAGCTCAAGAGAGATAAACTTGGAGAACTAAATTGCGTAGCCCATGGCTGCTTTAGGATGATGATGAGTACGGACAAAAAATTTTTATCCCTGTACTTTCTTTCATAAGAGATGAGCATTATAGTGAAAGCAGCTTTGTATATACTAAAATATTTTTTCGAAAGTGACCGAAAAATAGAAGACCAATACCTTGATATCCGATCTCCGCAAAATTCCCCGCCCTGCCCACGGTCAGTAGGGGACACCGATGGGCTTGGAAAGGCCGCCGTCCGTCGGATGGGACGTTAAGCCGTGGCCTCGTGTGCGGGAGAGCCATACCCTGTGCACGTTAAAGAACACGCTGGATGGCCTTGACGGGAGGCTACCATCTGTTTCCCAACAGCTGTTCCAGTGGGTCCCCTCCCCCAACCTTCTCTGAGCCTTCGGGGTCCATGTGACCTGGCCATTTAGCCCATGGTGTGCAAAAAAGTGCCGCTCAGAGGTAAAACAACCCAACCCAACCTTGATATCCGACATGGTATAAATATTAAAATTTGAAACATTGACGACTCAATAAGGTATAGGAGAAGTGACAGTTCATTGTGGAAGGATGTTGCAAAATCTTCAAGCACAATATTTTGTACACCATGGGCCAAATGAGCAGAACCCAAGGATCCTAAGGGCTCATAGAGGGTTGAAGAAGGGGGATCTACTGAACACTGAGAGGAGATACGATCTTCCCCTCTTTTTTTTTTCTAGATCCATGCCTGAATAGGATCATTTATTAAGTCAAACAGCGAGTTTATATATCCAAGGCGGAAAAAAATTTGTATTTTTTTCTTTCCACAAGGAAATTGTAAGTTCATCGCTAAACAAGATCACGTGCGGATTGTAATGCAAAACATTCTGATATTTTCTGGGTTGTACAAAATGAATTCAACTCTGCGTAAGCCTTACACAGAATATAGGCAATTTCGGAGGTAAAAATACTAATAAAAAAAAACATTTCTCTCAACAGATTCTCTTACACGACTTCAATTTTGATAGCTCTGTCTTGGATTAATACTCACCCGAATTTGGTGTGTCCTATCTCATAAGGGGCTAGGGTTAGATCAGTCGGTAATGCGACAAGTTCGTAATCTGCAGTTTCCATGTTCGAGTCCCAACTGTGCCAGCATTTAGATTTATCTCCCTTCTCTCCTTCCCTCCCTCTCTCCTTCCCTCTCTCTCTCCTTTCCTCCCTTTCTCCTTTCCTCCCTTTCTCCTTTCCGCCCTTTCTCCTCCCCTTCCTCTCTCCTCCCCTCCCTCTCTCCTTTCCTCCCTTTCTCCTCCCCTTCCTCTCTCCTCCCCTCCCTGTCTCCTTCCCTCCCTCTCTCCTTCCCTCCCTCCCTCTCTCCTTCCCTCCCTACCTCCCTCTCTCTTTCCCTCCCTCCCTCTCTCCTTCCCTCCCTACCTCCCTCTCTCTTTCCCTCCCTCCCTCTCTCCTTCCCTCCCTCTCTCCTCCCCTCCCTCCCTCTCTCCTTCCCTCGCTCCTTTGCCCTCGGTCAGAAAGGGGACACCGATCGACTTGAACAGATTGACGTCATCAGATGGGACGATATTAAGCCGTGGCTTTCGGATTAAAAGAGTCACACCCTATGCACGATAAGGAACATTCTGGGTGACCTTGACGGGAGACAGCCAGCTGTCTCCAAACAGCTGTCCAGTGAGTCCACTTCCCCCCAACCTTGTCTGAATCTTTGTTGAATTCCTTAGGAGCATTTAGCCCATTGTGCACAAAAAAGTGTCGCTCAAAGGTAAACTCAACCAGATATCATAATTAGATTGAGAATGGTAGAATAGCTTATAGTCCATGGTAGAATAGCTTTCGATATAAAGTGAATTCTTTTAATCTATAGAATGGAATTTCGAAGTCAAGAAAACTGCTTCTATTGGTTTATTATTATATAAGAGTAAGGTCCGAAAGTGAAGATTGTGGAGTTATTGATTAGTTCTAGAACTGTTGTGAAAAAGGGATATTATCCATTAAATAGTTATTTCCTATTATTATTTCCTTTCTTTTGTGTTCTTATTTTTGCTTATTTGTTTTCATGCGTTGTGTATTATTATTATTGTTGAAAGCTGAGTTTTACCGCAAAGCCTGTCATGATGGAACCGGAAGGAATTGTATATTGATGTAAGCAATGATTGTAAAGAAATATGTAAGCCTTTGTTTGTTTGAATATAATATATTTGCGATTACAAGAAGGGAAGAAGTTATAACAGATACCTTCCTATAAGTAGGGGCGGGGGTGGCTCCGTCGCTAGCGCGCCAGACTCGTAATCTGTAGTTACCAGGTTCTAGTCCCAGCTGAGTCAGCGTTGAGATTTATCTCCGCAAAACACCGATGGGCTTGTAAAGACCGCCGTCCGTCGGATGGGACGTTAAGCCGTGACCCCGTGTGCGGGAGAGCCATACCCTGTGCACGTTAAAGAACACGCTGGATGGCCTTGACGGGAGGCTACCATCTGTCTCCCAACGGCTGTTCCAGTGGGTCCCCTCCCCCAACCTTCTCTGAGCCTTCGGGATCCTTGTGACCTGGCCGTTTAGCCCATGGTGTGCAAAAAAAAGTACCGCTCAGAGGTAAAACAACCCAACCCAACTCTTCCTATAAGTTTAGACTTTTTTGTGTTAGTGAATGGAATAAGATGACAGTTGGGAGGATTTGATGCTTCGCCATTTTGCTCAAAAACAGTTCAGGAAGCAATTACTGTAACTTGTTGAATATCACTGAGAGCGTTTAAAATGGTTTACTGGGAATCCACCTGGCGCTGTGGCTAAAGAAATACAGTTTTTATCAATCTTTTTATGCACATTTTATACTTCAAAAAGTTGGGTTGGGTTGTTTTACCTCTGAGCGGCACTTTTTTGCACACCATGGGCTAAATGGCCAGGTCACATGGACCCCAAAGGCTCAGAGAAGGTTAGGGAAGGGGACCCACTGGAACAGCTGTTGGGAGACAGATGGTAGTCTCCCGTCAAGGCCATCCAGCGTGTTCTTTAACGTGCACAGGGTATGGCTCTCCCGCACACGGGGCCACGGCTTAACGTCCCATCCGACGGACGGCGGCCTTTCCAAGCCCATCGGTGTCCCCTACTGACCGTGGGCAGGGCGGGGAATACTTCAAAAAGTCTGTTGAAATGTATCGAGAACATATTCACGAAGAGATGAAATCCTAGCATCTCGTTAAGGGACATCATAAATTGAATCCTTTAAATTTTGTCATCGCTGCAAATATGCAAAGTCGGCTTCGTTGTCATTGATCGATTATGGCTAAGAAGATTATTTTTTATCTTTCCGAGATAGGCTTTTTTCCCCCTCGAAAACAGCAAAACGAAAAGCAGTTAAATGTTTTTAGCAATGACCACTCCACTGTGTAAAGCGATATAAGTGATACGAGTGTGGATCATTTAATTCGTGGATTGCCGGCGCCAACATTTAGAAGTTTTTCACATGAGTTCATACGTGACATGTGGCAACACAGAGACTCATCAAAGGCACGTAGCAGTAGTTGCAAGTTGAAACACATTAAAATACCGTCGAAACTGATAGCAGAATGGTAAATAGTCAGTTTCTCGTTTTCTCGCTTTAGTGTTCGTTTTTGCGTGCGTGATTTTTTTTTTCAGGCTATGGCTAGATGAAAACTGAGGAACGGTGTGTGATACCTTACTGTGTTCGCGAGGCTTAAGTGGCGCACAGATAGACGCAGAAATATCTGAAGTGGATGGAGTGCTCGGTTGCACAGATTTTGGATCATCTTCCACGAAATCGCGCTCGTCCGTGAAGTGTTTGTGCCACTTGAAAATCGCGCTTCGTTTCAGCATTGTTCTCTATGCACTTCAAGTCATTTCTGAGATGGTCTGTGCACCACTTAAACCTTACCGAACACAGTAATGTATCACATATCACTGCTCAATTTCCAGATCAGCCATAGCTTGCAAAAAAACACACCTTTCCAAAGCGAGAAGTGACAGAAACTGATTGTGTACTGTCTGAAACTGCTGTCAATTGCGACCATATCGCAATGGTTTTCAACTTGCAAATATTGCTCTGTGCCCAAAGCGGGAGTGGGGCGGGGGTGGTTCAGTCGGTAGCGCGTCAGGCTCGTAATCTGTAGTTCACAGGTTCGAGTCCCAGCTGGGTCAGCGTTGAGATTTATCTCCGCAGAATTCCCCGCCCTGCCTACGGTCAGTAGGGGACACCGATGGGCTTGGAAAGGCCGCCGTCCGTCGGATGGGACGTTAAGCCGTGGCTCCGTGTGCGGGAGAGTCATACCCTGTGCACGTTAAAGAACACGCTGGATGGCCTTGACGGGAGGCTACTATCTGTCTCCCAACAACTATTCCAGTGGGTCCCCTCCCCCAACCTTCTCTGAGCCTTCGGGGTTCATGTGACCTGGCCATTTAACCCATGGTGTGCAAAAAAGTGCCGCTCAGAGGTAAAATAACCCACAACCCAAAGCGGGAGTTGCAGTGTCGTCACACGTCATGTATTAACTCGTACGAAAACTCCTAAATGTTGGCAACGGCAGTCCATGAATTAAATGATCCACCTATGTAATTGCAATAATTAATCTCTTATCTTGGAAACGATGCTTTCGCAAAAGATAACTGTGGTAGAAGCAAAATACACACCACCGACAGAACTATCAGGAAATAGAGTAAAGTTCACTCTAAAATTTATCACCATTTGCTATAAAAATACTATAGAAATCCTCTAATTAGTCTTTTTTTTTCCCAGAAAAGCTCCTCTTTTAAACATATATATATATAATTTTTTGTATTAAAAGTTCTGCTTTGTTGACTGTAAAGGTCGAATCTTTTGCTAAGGAGGGTCCCCATTACATCTGCGGAATTTTTAAGTGGGGTCCCATTAGATCCCTGTAATTTGAAAATGGGCCCCATTCGATCTCTGAAATTTGTAAGTGGGCCCCATTGGATCCCTGAATTTGTAAGTGGACCACATTGGATCTCTGCAATTTGTAAGTGGTCCTCATTAGATCTCTGAAATTTGTAAGTGGGCTCCATTGGATCTTTGGAATTTGTAAGTGGTCCGCACTATCGGGATTCGGAGGGACTGCAATATATACAAAAATAAACGTTTGTTTTTTTGATATATCAGCTTATTATTACAAAAACATTACTATGTATATATATGATTATTTATATCTCAAATAAAAATAATGTTTGAATAAAGGAAAAAATTCCAAACCTGTTACACATGCACAAATGAAAGGAAAATTATATCTAAAAATATTAATGTGAGACTTGATATTTTTCAAAATTTTTTGCATTTGAGTAAAATCAGCGTCAACCCTGTAATCCTCTTAGTACTCAAACAAAATATTCATCTTCATTTGTGATCGAAATTTGCCTTTGATAAAAAATTCATTTCGAGAAAATGTTTATTCACAAATGTAGCTGCTAACGACGAAATCGATTGTAAATGAAATTTGTTGGAAAATAAAATTATTTTACATACAAATTTATTCATTAATAATATTGCTGGCGGGATAAATTTACGTTATAAAGACCAAATGAACCGCGATTGTAATAAAAAAAGAACATTTTGAAATAAAATTCTGAACACAATTCAGCCTTTGATTTTTTCTCTGCAGATTCTTCCTCTCTCAATAATTATCTCACTCAGGCTTCGCGTTTTTCTTAAATATTTTAATTCTAAGAATTGTTCCTACAATTTTCAGTTCCAAATGATATTTGGATATTAATTTAGTCTTCGTGTAATTTATAATTACTTTAAAGTTAGTAAAAGAAGCAGACTAGTAATAAGAAGAATTCGAAAAAAAAATATTTTATCGCCATTGTTTTCTGTTTATATGGTTTCAAAATATTTCAGAAGTTTTTTTTTTTATTTAATCAGGATCTGCTCAAAAATTAAACTCGAACTTATCTTCATTTCTCACAGATCGTTGGTTGGTTGGGTTGTTTTACCTCTGAGCGGCACTTTTTTGCACACCATGGGCTAAATGGCCAGGTCACATGGACCCCGAAGGCTCAGAGAAGGTTGGGGGAGGGTACCCACTGGAACAGCTGTTGGGAGACAGATGGTAGCCTCCCGTCAAGGCCATCCAGCGTGTTCTTTAACGTGCACAGGGTATGTCTCTCCCGCACACGGGGCCACGGCTTAACGTCCCATCCGACGGACGGCGGCCTTTCCAAGCCCATCGGTGTCCCCTACTGACCGTGGGCAGGGCGGGGAATTTTGCGGAGATAAATCTCAACGCTGACCCAGCTGGGACTCGAACCTGGAAACTACAGATTACGAGCCTGGCGCGCTACTGACTGAGCCACCCCGCCCCCAAATCGTTGGTCAATGACCTGTCAATCATTTCTCAATCTAACTATGAGCTATGAAAACTGGCGGAGTGTTAACTATGCATCTCGTAGTATCCCCCTTTGTCACTGACGATACTGGTAAATACTAAAAGAATATGGCTGGAAATCAGGATTTAAATCAGGAATTCTGAAACTTAGCGGCATCACCCTATCCCCAGTGGTGAAAGTAGGCTGGTACGCGCCGGTACGCCGTACCGGCAAGAAATTATTTGCTGGTACGACGTACCGGTAAGACATTTTTCAGTAGTGACTCCGTTAACGATTTCCTTTTCACCTTAATGCTTTTTCGAGCGAGAATTTAATTTTTTAAAAAAGCAAACCATTCCTTTTAAGTAAAACTCGTCTGTTTTTAATTACATTACTACAGTTGAACCTTTTAGAGACCAAGCTGTTTAGAAACCGGATACTTGAGATTCCATTTCTGCCGACAGGGAGTGCTAGAAATTGGAAGTAATGCTTTCTCTCTTTGAACGATTAACAAGGAAATCGGGTATAAACAGCAGAACTAGACAGACAAAGGCGACTCCAATCAAGGCCGCTTTTCGGAGAGTCGTATTAAGAGTTCACGGACAATGAATAAACTGATAATCATAATTTCATTTTATTATAACGATTCTGATATTTGGGGATCTGAAACGACTCGACGTATCTAATAGGGATAATAAAAAAAATAAATATCCCCTCAAGCAGCTGCTTGCCACAGAGGTTTGACAGAAGCCTGTCAATAGGTCTGAGTAGAACGTCACAGTAGAAGGTCTGTGAAGATGGCGGGACCTCAGCAGAAAAACAACACAAACATCCATGCCTTACCAGGGGCTCGAACCCAGCTTCCGTGATCAGTAGCCAAGCGCGCTAACCACTGGGCCACGGGACGGCTTAGTACGTTTAAAAATGCTATAAATTCTGATACTGAAGGTTAAATTCCAAGGGATGCAAATGATGAAAAAAAGCATTAGAGAATTAAATTCTTAGTTGATAATTTTTTTACACCTCTCAAACAGTTATTTATCACTGGTCTGATAAGAGCCTGTCGATTTAAGACGTCAGATGACCTATTACGAAGGCGAGATCTCAGCAGAAAGAAATAACCATACCTATAGGGTCTCGAATCTAGGTCCCATAAACTTAAAGCATTTCTTCAAGTGCGAAAATAATTTTAAAAACATCTAAATCATATTATTATTTTTTTCAATAAGACTGAAATTCAAGAATATAATGGAATCAGCAATTATTTAAATATATTAATATTTATTTCACATTAAAATTTCTTAAATCATTCACTATTTGCGGAAAACATATGGGAAATGAGAAAAATCTAAGAGCACTGTACTTTCGTCGCCACACACTTCATTTTATTAACCCCTGTAAGATGACTTCACTGGAATGATCACCTGCGTGTGATTTTCCACACATAGCTATGCTTTGAAGCGTACCGCTAAGAAATAAAATCCACTTTCACCACTGCCCCTCCCCCTCTTCGATTTTTGAAAAACCCTCACGCCTCTACACCTCTCATTTATCGTAAGCCAACTCTTCAGGGCCGGGATTGACTCAGTCGTAATCTGCCGTTCCTAAGTTTGAGTCCCTACTGGACCAGCGTTGAGATTTATCTCCCCTAAACTTCCCGCCGCCATGTCCACGGTCAGTAGGGTTGGGTTGTTTTACCTCTGAGCGGCACTTTTTTGCACACCATGGGCTAAATGGCCAGGTCACATGGACCCCGAAGGCTCAGAGAGGGTTGGGGGAGGGGACCCACTGGAACAGCTGTTAGGAGACAGATGGTAGCCTCCCGTCAAGGCCATCCAGCGTGTTCTTTAACGTGCACAGGGTATGGCTCTCCCGCACACGGGGCCACGGCTTAACGTCCCATCCGACGGGAGGCGGCCTTTCCAAGCCCATTGGTGTCCCCTACTGACCGTGGGCAGGGCGGGGAATTTTGCGGAGATAAATCTCAACGCTCACCCAGCTGGGACTCGAACTGGAAACTACAGATTACGAGCCTGGCGCGCTACCGACTGAGCCACCACCACCCCGGTCAGTAGGGAACACCATTGGACTTGGAAAGGTCGCCGTCTGTCGGATGGAGCGTTAAGAGTGGATCCGTGGATGCAGAAGAGCTTGTGCACGTTAAAGACACGCTGGCTGATCTTGAGCGGAAGGTTCGATCTGTCTCTTAACAGCTATCCAGTGGGTCATTTTCTCCCAACCTTCTCTGATCTCTCGGGGTTCTTGTGACCTAGCCGTTTAGCCCATTGTATGCAAAAAAAGTGTCGGTCAGAAGTAGAACACCCCAACTCAACTCTCCTGCAAACAACAGTTTTAATTAAATAATTAAAAACCACCAAAAACTGACATCCTTGCCTCCCTCTTGGAATATCTTCACGCCCTTTAATTTGGGAAACAGTTGATTTAGATGAATTTGATTGAAATCGTCTAACACTTGTCGCCTTCATTGCTGAAAAGATAAAATTAAAAACTACTAAAGTTTAAAATTTAGCTACTCGTTGTCATAAAGTAAGACCGAAAAACCTTTGAATTGATTTTCGACAGAAAAAAAAAACCTTTGAAATTCATGGATCAAAATACGCTTGAAAATTCATAAATACCGACACATTATTTGAACTAGTTTTATACAAGGAAAAAAAAATCTAATACGCAGTAAAAGTATATTTAATTTTTTTTAGAAATATAAGAAACCATTGAATTTAAAACCATTGAATTTAAAACTACTATTTGTGCCACAAATTAGGGTTAAGAGTGTTGTCCCATTGACCAAATTGTTTAAGAGAGAAGAAGATAGAATGCT
Source organism: Ryuthela nishihirai (assembly GCA_038380435.1). Taxonomy (NCBI): domain Eukaryota; kingdom Metazoa; phylum Arthropoda; class Arachnida; order Araneae; family Heptathelidae; genus Ryuthela; species Ryuthela nishihirai. The sequence goes on from JAWZYU010000012.1 coordinate 57,377,013, forward strand.
TTAAAGGGAGTATTTAGAGAGTGAAGGACTCAGCAATGTATGGAAGCAGTTGAGACAATACGACGGGCCCAGTTGACGCATCGACGGTTCTCAAAGGACATTGGTTGAATGAACTTGTCAGTCAGTCATTTATCTCACATATCATTGGTTGTTAGACGAGATTGGATTGTTTTACCTCTGAGCCGCACTTTTTTGCACACCATGGGCTAAATGGCCAGGTCACATGGACCCCGAAGGATCAGAGAAGGTTGGGGGAGGGGACCCACTGGAACAGCTGTTGGGAGACAGATGGTAGCCTCCCGTCAAGGCCATCCAGCGTGTTCTTTAACGTGCACAGGGTATGTCTCTCCCGCACACGGGGCCACGGCTTAACGTCCCATCCGACGGACGGCGGCCTTTCCAAGCCCATCGGTGTCCCCTACTGACCGTGGGCAGGGCGGGGAATTTTGCGGAGATAAATCTCAACGCTGACCCAGCTGGGACTCGAACCTGGGAACTGCAGATTACGAGCCTTGCGCGCTACCGACTGAGCCACCCCCGCCCCATGTTAGACGAGTGATTCATTGTTTAATCTGCCAGTCTCAGTTTCCTTATCTCAATTGCTTCCGTATACGCTCCACGCTTTTTTTCTCTTATTATAAGTTAAACATTCCTTTTAATAAAAATTCTAAAGATAATCTGCTTATAACACAAAGTTCACTTTTTTTAATCTTATATATATATATACACAGTCGTATCAGAATAATATGATTACCTACCATAGTATATGTATGGTAGGTGGTCATATTATTCTGATGCGATTGTGTATATATGTGTAAGTGGGTCCCATTAGATCTCTGGTATTTGCAAGTGGGTCCCATTTCATTATCATCATGTTCAGAAGCGATTCATTATCATCATCCTGTCAGAAAACACAAATATAGAGAGATTCTTTACATTTGACCTGCAAAGCTAATAGCTTATCTGAACTTTATTATTATTATAAAAAATAATAAACTTTATCTTTATTACTCTCTTATCTGAAATTCAAATTATTTGAATAATGAGACTGTGAACAGCACAGATAGAAATGAACATGGTAACAGAATAATGAACACAAAATTTTTATAAATACAGGGTTTCTCAGAATTACTGATTAACAGACATTCTTTAAACAGTTTTTAACGTTTAACTTAATCTCAGGTAGGTTGGGTTGTTTTAACCTCTGAGCGGCACTTTTTTTGCACTTAATGGGCTAAATGGCCAGGTCACAAGGACCCCAAAGGCTCAGAGAAGGTTGGGGGAGGGGACCCACTGGAACAGCTGTTGGGAGACAGATGGTAGCCTCCTGTCAAGACCATCCAGCGTCTTCTTTAACGTGCACAGGGTATGGATATCCTGCATACGGGGCCACGGCTTAACGTCCCATCCGACAACGGCTGCCTTTCCAAGCCCATCGGTATCCCCTACTGACCGTGGGCAGGGCGGGGAGTTTTGCGGAGAAAAATCTCAACGCTGACCCAGCTGGGACTCGAACCTGGGATTACGAGCCTGGCGCGCTACCGACTGGGCCACCCATGCCCTCTAACTTAATCTCACTAAAAATATTTAGATATATGATTTCTTTTGGTAACTGGTTAAGATCTCGGGCACTCTATACTCTTTAAGATTCTTATAGTAATTATTAACAAAATTCAGGATGGGAAAATAATTATTGGTCTGGAGTCTGATATTCTTATCATGTGTAATTTGTAATTTATAAGTTATTATACACAGCGCGTGTGAAAAGTAACGAGACTCTGTATATCATCATCATCATCCTCAAGCAGCCATGGGCTACGGAGGTCCAACCAGATCGTGCAGTTTAATTCTCCAAGCATATCTGTCCTGAGCTACATCTACTGCATCCGGCCACAGCACACCAATTAACCCTTCTCTTTTTTGATTTCGATATATAGGACAGAGAAGAATCCTAGAAGCTACTCCTAGCTTTTACAGCTCTTCTCATACAAGGACATGACCCACTAAGACCGAAGTCACTGTTGACCACTGCCTCAGTTAGAGTCTGCCTCACACACAGTCTGCCTTGCTGAAAGAGTCGCTTAGCTCATTAACCACTATGCCAGTTAAGGCATTATGTTTAGGATCTCGGAAATAAGACCAGAAATCGCTTAAAGCAATTTTTGGTTTTTATAATCCAAAGTTATCGCCATGAAATGGCGGGTGACATTCTTTTGGATGTTTTTAGAGGATGCGAAATCGTTTCGCCTTCCATCTTCTTTTTTAACTTTATTAGAAAGAAAGAAGTCAGCCGGAGACAAATCTAGCGAATAGGGAGGGATGGAGGGGGAGGGAGGTTGATCTCAGTAAAATCCTTTTTTCGAAAGAAATCTTTGAACAATTATTAATGCATCCAAAAAAATGGTGACCAATCATCTCAATGAGATAACTTTGGAGGGTTTTCAAGAATGCTTTCAACGATTAAGACTGAGGTGCAACAAGTGTATAAAATCGCATCGTGACTATTTTTTATGATTTTTTGCAATAAATTCTTTTTTCTGAACATTTGTTTTGTTTCAGAATTTTTGTTTCATTACCTTTTTTTCTATAAAAAAAGGGACTGTGATAGCCTTAAGCTTTTTTCAAGGAATACAACAAATATAACATTGAAGGACATGCCCGCTGGAATAGTAATCAGGTACGCTAACCACTAGCCCAGGTAGGGCTAAACGCACTGTCCACATACATAATAATAAAAATAAATACCCCCTCAAGCAGCTGCTTGCCACAGAGGTCTGACAGGAGCCTGTCAGTTTATATGCCATAGTAGAAGGTCTGAGAGGATGGCAGGACCTCAGCAGAAAAACGACACAAACAGCATTGGCCTTACCCGGGGCTCGAACCCAGATCCCTTAAATCAGTAGCCAAGCGCGCTAACCACTCGGCCATGGGATATATAGCAAAAAATATTGTATGAGTTTTAGGGGTGAAATAAAATGTGTTTCGGATTGCCGTTAATCTTCCAAAACTTCAATTGTCTAAAAGAAATTCTTTTCGACTATTTGGTATCTAAAATAAAAGCGACTTAAATATCTGTCTTCGGCAGTCATAAAGCTAATATCTGCCTTCGATTAAATCACGACTCCATTCATTTTCAAAAATCTGAGCAATTAATTTCATTTTGATAATCGCCTTGGTGGCCGAGTGGTTAGTATACTTGACTACGAATACTTGATTGAAAGGACCCGTATTCGAGCCCCGGATAAGACATGGATGTTCCCTCTTTTGTGTTATCTTTCTACAGTCGCTCAAAAAAGTATCCGAACACTATGGTTGATTACAGAATTCAGAAAAATATCTGGCAGCGATTTTTTTAGAAATTAGCGATCTGGCAACCTTCGTGTCACGTGACACGAAGGTAAGGTTGCCAGATCACTAATTGGATCGTGTGAGCTCACAAAGACCTGGATTGTGTGGGCTCGCTCATGGAAATATTGAGCGTGTGCAGTTACCGTTCACAGCAAACAAACTGGAGCGTGTACAGTTGCTGTACACGCTCCAGATATTTTTCCTGAATTCTGTAATCACGTGACACGAAGGTTGCCAGATCACTAATTTCTAAAAAAAATCGTTGCCAGATATTTTTTCTGAATTCTGTAATCAACCATAGCGTTCGGATACTTTTTTGAGCGACTGTATCTCCTTCCTCACAGATCTTCTCTATCACGTATTATACCGAAAGGCTCCTGTCTAGACTTCTGTGACGAACAGTTGTTTAACGGAATAATTTATTTTCTCTCTGCCTAGCTTTCGATATTAAAAGACCGTTATTAATAAGACGGTTTTCCCCTTCCGCACCAGTAGTTATTAATCATCTTTGGCTTCGAGCAGAGACAAGATGTTGATTGAACTAAAATTATCTTTTTTTCTCTTGCTCGTGACAAAAATTATTTTTTGTTGTTCTGTTCATGACAGGTTTTTCGAAACTGTATAGCTGCTACGCGACCGAGATTTATTCATTAAAATCGACTCCCAGTTCAAATTTTTAAGATAGAGAATTCTCAAGCTTGAACTATTTCGATAACTTTTTGAGATAAACATCGATTTGAGACAAAAATAAATTTTTTCTTGGTTGGGGTGTTTTACCTCTGAGCGGCACTTTTTTGCACACCATGGGCTAAATGGCCAGGTCACATGGACCCCGAAGGCTCAGAGAAGGTTGGAGGAGGGGACTCACTGGAACAGCTGTTGGGAGACCGATGGTAGCCTCCCGTCAAGGCCATCCAGCGTGTTCTTTAACGTGCACAGGGTATGGCTCTCCCGCACATCGGGGCCACGTCTTAACGTCCCATCCGACGGACGGCGATCTTTAGGTAGGTGGTCATATTATTCTGATGTGATGCGAGTGTGTATAAATTAGTTGACTTTTTGCTTATTTTTTAACAGTGATAAGAAAAATTAATGATTTAAAATATGACTGAGCCGCAAGGCATCTGTGCTATTTCGTCTCTGGTCCGTGCTCTTGAGCAAACACCTCATCGAATTAGTTTCTGCTCTATAGTGTACAATTTCACTCAAATAGAAGCTTTGCTAAGGAATAATATCTGAACGCCATTTTTAAACAATTCCATCTGATTCCATCGCAGTTCTGATTTACATCAGTGATCGAAAAATGTAATGTAGAAAAGTGTTCCAGAACAATTCTATTTTAGATTTGTGACACAACAATGTGATGTAGATCAGTATCCCAAAAGATTTCTCATTTAGATTAGTGACCCAAGAATGTGATGTAGATCAGTATCCCAGAAAAATTCTAATTTAGATTAGTGACCCAAGAATGTGATGTATATTAGTATACCAGAAGAATTTTGATTTGGATCAGTAACCCAAGAATGTGATGTATATTAGTATCCCAGAAGAATTCTGATTTAGATCACTGACCCTAGAATGTGATATATATATATATAAATATCAGTATCCCAAAAGATTTCTGATTTAGATTAGTGACCCAAGAATGTGATGTATATTAGTATACCAGAAGAATTTTGATTTGGATCAGTGACCCAAGAATGTGATGTATATTAGTATCCCAGAAGAATTCTGATTTAGATCAGTGGCCCTAGAATGTGATATATATATATATATCAGTATTCCAAAAGATTTCTGATTTAGATTAGTGACCCAAGAATGTGATGTATATTAGTATATCAGAAGAATTTTGATTTGGATCAGTGACCCAAGAATGTGATGTATATTAGTATCCCAGAAGAATTTTGATTTTGATCAGTGACCCAAGAATGTAATATATATATATATCAGTATTTCAAAAGATTTCTGATTTAGATTAGTGATCGAAGAATGTAATGTAGATCAATATCCCAGAATAATTTTTATTTAGATTAGTGACCGAAGAATATGATATAGATTATTATTCCAGAAGAATCCTGATTTACATTAATGATCCAAGAATGTGATATAGATTAGTGTCCCAAAAGATTTCTGATTTAGATCAGTGATTGAAGAATGTGATGTAAATCAGCATTCCAGAAGAATTTTGATTTCGATCGGTGATCCTAGAATGTGCTGTATATCAGTATCCCAAAGATTTCTTACTTATCTTAGTGACCCAAGAATGTGATGTAGATCAATATCCCAGAAGAATCCTGATTTAGATTAGCGTTCCAAGAATGTGATGTAGATCAATATCCCAAAAAGAGTTCCCGTTTAGATCAGTGATCCAAGAATGTAATATAGATCAGTATCTTAAAAGATTGGCATTTACAGTTAAACAAGAATGTGATGAAGATCAGTATCCCAGAAGAGTTCCCATTTGGGTCAGTGACCCAAGAATGTGATATAGATCAGTATCTTAAAAGATTGGCATTTACAATTAAACAAGAATGTGATGAAGATCAGTATCCCAAAAGAGTTCCCATTTGGATCAGTGACCCAAGAATGTGATATAGATCAGTATCTTAAAAGATTGGCATTTACAGTTAAGCAAGAATGTGATGAAGATCAGTATCCCAAAAGAGTTCCCATTTGGATCAGTGACCCAAGAATGTGATATAGATCAGTATCTTAAAAGATTGGCATTTACAATTAAACAAGAATGTGATGAAGATCAGTATCCCAGAAGAGTTCCCATTTGGATCAGTGACCCAAGAATGTGATATAGATCAGTATCTTAAAAGATTGGCATTTACAGTTAAACAAGAATGTGATGAAGATCAGTATCCCAAAAGAGTTCCCATTTGGATCAGTGACCCAAGAATGTGATATAGATCAGTATCTTAAAAGATTGGCATTTACAGTTAAGCAAGAATGTGATGAAGATCAGTATCCCAAAAGAGTTCCCATTTGGATCAGTGACCCAAGAATGTGGATGCAGAGTGTAAACTAAAAGATTTGTGATTTCTGTTACTAGATCAGTGGTCGCCATAAGTCGCGGATCCGAAAAGATCAGTGAGCTAAGATCATTGATCTAGGAACAGAGAAACTGATTTGAACTCCGACTGGGTACAGATCTGGATTGTCCGAACTGTTCAATTCAATGATTTTTATGTAAGCCTAGAGCAGTTATTCAAAAATATTTTAAAAACATGCTTTCATTGCAAAAAGCAATAAAGAATATATATATATATTTTTCATTGCAAAAATACGCAAAACAAAGCAACCTATATTTTCAAGTATTAAAGCTTAAAAAGACAGTATGTTTGAGAACAAAATCCGCTGATCAAAGAAAGCAACAGCCAATGAAAAGATGTCACACCCACATGAGTTCTAGCAAGAACAACTCTCAGTATTTGACGTAAATGATAGCAGGACTACTTCGCTCATCTGACATGTGGAAAAAGCAACAAATCACAGATGTAACACTTCGCCACAGGAAACAGTTACATGCTTTATGCAATAAATAAGTACTATTTCTAGCTTAAATCATTATTATATATAAAGTTTATAGATGCGAGCAAATGATTTTTTTTTTAATTTCGGAATATTGTAAAGTATACGATGAAGGATAATTTCATTTATATCGGTACGTTCGCGATGGAAAACACTTGCCGTAGAATCTCCCTAACGAGATACATTTCCAGGAGGACGATGGATACATTTCCAGGAGTCTCATGGTGTTTTTAATTGGCTTTCATGGTTAAGATTAATAATCCACGATTAGACAAGAAACTATTTGAGGAAGACTTGTTGCTCCGTTCTTTATTTGAAACAGAATATAACTAATGGTTTTGGTAGGCATGTTTTTGCATATCAGATGTAACTGACTCAGTGGTAAGAGAACACTACACTTCTGTCTCTTTAGAATGTTCTAATGCAAAAACGAACTGGACATGTTAGGCCAAAAGTAGATTCTTGTATTTATTGTCTTACGTAAAGCGTACAGAGATAAAAACACCTTCGTCAGCTGAGCATATAGAAATACAACGTTCAAAAGATCAATATTGCAAATTACAGTCCTCTAGGTCTATGTAATTTTGCAGTATGATACTTTTAAACCCGAAAAAGCCTCGTTTTAAATAGTATTGTGCAATGTATGTTATAGTATATACTAATAGTTCAGTGTAATAATATTTTATATGAAAATAAACTCTTTATTTTTCAATTCTACAACTTAAGGTATGTAAACATATTATTTCACCCATTTCGGTTTTAGCGGTTTTAGGGTTATCTGTATTACTGGGTGAAATCAGAGTGTAATATTTTGAATTTGTTACATGTAACGCTTGGCTACTGATCTAAGGGACCTGGGTTCGAGCCCCGGATTAGGCATGGATGTGTGTGTCGTTTTTCTGCTGAGGTCCTGCCATCCTCTCAGATCTCCTACTGTGGCATATAAACTGACAGGCTCCTGTCAGACCTCTGTGGCAAGCAGCTGCTTGAGGGGGTATTTATTTATTTATTTTTATTTAATAAATGAAAATTAACATCAGGTTAGTTCAAAAGTTCGACTATGAGCAATAACTTATGATCAAATGTAAAATGAAGCCATTGTTAATAGATTAAAACCTCGATTAACCAACCTGTACGCGGGAGGGGTGGGTTAGAGATTATAAAAGTCGATTATACGAGGGAAAAAGTACACATTGATGATGAAGAACAACATTGGAATACAGTGAAATTATAAACAATGAAGAAAAGAGTAATGAAAAACTTGGTAATAAAGAATAATTATAAATGTAATCCACAGGGAACAGCTTTCAAAATTTAAAATTTCCTTAACGCTCTTATGAAAGCAATAGAACCTGTGTTATAAAATGCCTTGTCCATAAACTCGTTTAACAAAATCGTGAGTTCACTCAGTAAAAATATCGGCATATTTTTTTCTCTCCGTGTCGAAAGCTTTTAAAAAAACATTTTAGGATACAGTAGTCGGAAGGAAAGGAGATAGAGAAGAATATGCAATTTAATGGTCTAATGAAAAATGAAAATGCTAAAACAAAGGAAATTGCTAATGAACTGAATTTACTGATTTTCGCCTAAGAGGAAATCCGCTCAAATTAATATTATTCTATTATAAAAGACACATAGTCAACGGTAAAAAACACTAGAAACAGAGTAAAACGTCAATCAACCGACCCTATATAATCTGACTATCTATTTAACCGATAAAAAATCGTTGATGTAGTTGTCGGATGATACAGAGTCGTTTGATTGAAGTTCCATTGAATTTCTAATATAAAATTTAAAGCATGACTCATGTAGCTTAAAGATAATTTTTTTTAGTTGTTGGGTGTATAACAGGTCAGAAGGATTTAAAACACATTAAATAACGTTTAGTACAAGGTTGCCATCCTCTCAGACTTTCTACTCTGGCATGTAAAGTGACAGGCTCCTGTCAGACCTCTGTGGCAAGCAGCTGCTTGAGGGGGTATTTATTTATATATTTTTTATTTACAAGGTTGCGGATGGTTGATTAAGTTTTAATGAAGATGTAGTGTACGCTGGACAGCTGTTAGGACCAAAGAGAACCTTGAAACTCGTCCAGTGAGAATTTCAACATGCAAAGAATTTGATTCAGCTGGAAACTGTTTCGCGGTTTTAAGATCGAGTCCTCTGGCATCTTCTTTCTCAATGAAATGGCAATTCGCACAAAAGAAGAAAAATATCGGGGTCAGCAGCTTAAAAATATTGGACTTAATTTAGACATTAACCAATCACAAAGAAAAAGTGCAAATACACTGGTTTTCATAAATTAAGGATATCTAGATCCTTCTACTATGGCGTATTAAACTGACAGGCTCCTGTCAGACCTCTGTGGCAAGCAGCTGCTTGAGTAGGGATTTATTTTTTTATGTTATGTCAATAAGAAACTAAAGTTGAAATTTTATAATTCCAAAAGAGGTTTTTTTTTTGAAAAATGTGATAGCATATAAAGGTCTCAATGAAATATAACATAACAATTTTTATTTAAAAACCTCATTGAAGTATATATACATTCGTGTCATTTGTCGAAGTCCACAAGGGTTGAAGAATATATATATATCAATATCTCGATTTTCAACAATATTCGTTCAGTATTTAATGAGTTATGGAAGTTTGAATATTTAGCGATAACAATGCCAGCCACAAAAAATGACTTTCAGAAACAACGATTTTTTTAGAAATCAGTGATCTGGCAACCTTCGTGTCACGTGACACGAAGGTTGCCAGATCACTAATTGGATCGTGTGAGAAACACAAAGACCTGGATCGTGGATCGTGTGGGATGAGAAACACAAAGACCTGGATCGTTTGAGAGCTCACAAAGACCTGGATCGTTTGAGAGCTCACAAAGACCTGGATCGTTTGAGAGTTCACAAAGACCTGGATCGTGTGGGCTCACTCACGGAAATATTGAGTGTGCAGTTACCGTTCACAGCAAACTGGAGCGTGTGCAGTAACTCCACACGCTCCAGTTTGCTGTGAACGGTAATTGGAGTGTGTACAGTTGCTGTACACGCTCCAGATGCTTTTCCTGAATTCTGTAATCACGTGACACGAAGGTTGCCAGATCACTAATTTCTAAAAAAAACCATTACCAGATATTTTTTCTGAATTCTGTAATCAGCCATAGTGTTCGGATACTTTTTTGAGCCACTGTACAAACTCTTTAAGCTTTAGGTTAAAATTTCATATTTCGGCTTTCTATCTTCAATAATGACCTTCCGAATATAAATTTAATATTAAACATATTCGCATGCATTACACTCTGATTAAATATTAGCGATTTTCGGAGAAATTGCTGTAATGATTTTTTATCACATTTGATTTATTTATAGGTAGCTCAGTTAAAAATGCCGTTGTATACCCTTTATGCTGGAAAAAAAACTCTCTCTACGTCCGTTAACCTGTAGGAAGGGGGGTGGCTCAATTGGTAGTGCGCCAGGCTCATAATCTGCAGTTCCCAGGTTCGAGTTCCAGCTGGATGAGCGTTGAGATTTATCTCTGCAAAACTCCCCGCCCTGTTCACTGTCAGTAGGGGACACCGATGGGCTTGGAAAGGCCGCCGTCCGTCGGATGCGACGTTAAGCCGTGGCACCGTGTGTTGGAGAGCCATACGCTGGGAACGTTAAAGAACACGCCGGATGGCCTTGACGGGAGGTTACCATCTGTCTCCCAGATTCTGTTCAATGGATCCCCTCCCGCAACTTTCTCTGAGCCCTCGGGGTCTTTGTGACCTGGCCATTTAGCCCATTGTGTGCAAAAATTGCCGTTAAGAGGTGAAACAATCCAACTCAAAATCCGCTAACCTGTAACTAATATTTCACTATAGATTTGGCCTTTCAAAGAACTGAACATTAATTTCAACATCGAATCCAAAACTATTAATTTCTGAAATTCCATCTCTAAAATCCCATTTCTAAAACAAATCGAAATTCCGGTTTCGAAACTTGGATCTTTTAAAATAACCACTTTTTTTTTAAAATTCCTCTTCTTCGATTCTGCAAAATGAAACAAAAAACAAAAACATTGAAAATCAAAAACACAAAATAACAACAATAAAAAGTGTCCATTTACCGGTGAAGAGCATTGGGAGGTTGGCGACCGTTGATCCGTTGTTGTATGGAACGAACTCGGTCTTCGTGCCTTGCATCCACAGCCTGTACACGTCGGCCGTCCCGTAGCGGCACGGGAGTTGATGCGGGCAGTCACCGTCGCGCGCCACGATGTCGCCGCCGCTAGGCCCGTCCACAGGACATGCAGGACACGTGCTCTGTCGCTCCCCCGTCACCTAGGCCTAAATGTCACCTGGTCACAGAGTCGACCACTGGGCTCTTTTTTTAGGTCTCGAAAAGGCAGAACAGCCCTTACTGCGGCGGACTGTTCGGTGAGATGGCGGCTGAGGCGGCAGCGACGACTGCGGTGGCGGAGGCGGCGGCTGGAGTTGGGCCTCGGACGGCTGAGGGAGGCATTCCCACAGCGAGCCTCACTACCGAGTCACTGTCCAAGAGGAGACGAGAGAGCCAGAATGCCAATCGCGACTTGCCGCTACTCTGTTTGTGCTTCCTCGTCGTTCTCTATCCCGACACTGGTCCTAAAGGTTAGCGTTTCCGCCACCCGGGGACTGCGACACCGCATGGGGACGGAGAAGTGGGAGGGGAAGGAGAGAAGAGACAGAGAACCGTAGTGTGTATGTGTGTGGAGGAGATGGGGGGGGGGGGAACCATTCGCTCCCTTACATAACATGCATAGAGAGACACACGCAAAAGTCGACTTTTGATTCCGCCCCAAAACGCCAATCGATCGTGGCTGCTCACTTTATAAATGTTCCACTAATCGTGACTTTCAACCGCAACAGCGCGCTCAGCCCTGAGCCTTCGGCACCGGCCAATCAGGAGGGAGAACGAGTCGTGACGTCCGGCGTGCGTGTCAAGTGTCTGTTCCTGCTCTTCCGCAGCGCGGCCGCCAATCAGAGCGCGCACGTGCAGTGCCCAGCTCGCCGCAATGCTAATGAATTATGCTTATTTCCTTCCTAAGGAACACACTTTTCCTCTCGGGTTGTCAGTGGACGGAAACAAAGTAAGAAGGCGCCCGGATCCCGGAACCAGGGATTTCCTCAATCAAAGGGCGAAGTAAAGACCATGGCCGAGAGGGAGAGGGAGATGCTCGCTCCCGTTGCATGGCGGCGGACAGCAGGGAGACGACGCTGATATATCGCTGCCTCCCTCCTCACTCCTCGGCTTCTTCTTCGTCTTCCTACTCCTTCTTCCTTTTTCTCAATAGTGCTAGGTATCGCTCTATTGGGATGCTCTTTGCCTCTTTGGGATGAGGTGACAGTTGTTTTTTTTTTTAAACAAAAAAATTCTCTTGGGAAATATTTGATGGTTGACAGACTCGTGTGCAGGATTTTTTCTTTTTTCTTTTTTTTTGTTATGTCCTAAAGTTATTTAGGAACGATTTAAAGGAATTAAACGATTTTATACATAAATCGAATGCCAGGATTGAATCAGGAAAGAAATAAGACTTTTGATTTTTGATAAAATTATTTTATTTTTATTTTCTTAAGGTTAAGTTTTTTAATAAAACTATTATTAGCACACAAGTTTATTTTCGATGGAATTGTTACTTTTACTTCTGGATCTGGATTTAAATTTTTTTTCAAACTTTCTGGTGAAGAGCCGATCTTTCTTAGTTTATCATTTCGACCATTATTATCCTCACCTTATCTAGCTTATTATATTTATTATTTTTTTTGGTTTATCAATTTTTATCATCTTTTTTATTTCAATATATTTCTCGTTTTAATCGGGTCGCCAAATTTCTCTGTTTATTTGAATAACAACATTTTTTTTCGTTGTCTTTTTAGTTTTATTTGGATCGGGTTGGGTTGTTTTACCTCTGAGCGGCACTTTTTTGCACACCATGGGCTAAATGGCCAGGTCACAAGGACCCCGAAGGCTCAGAGAAGGTTGGGGGAGGGGACCCACTGGAACAGCTGTTGGAAGACAGATGGTAGCCTCCCGTCAAGGCCATCCAGCTTGTTCTTTAACGTGCAACAGGGTATGTCTCTCCTGCACACGGGGCCACGGCTTAACGTCCCATCCGACGGACGGCGGCCTTTCCAAGCCCATCGGTGTCCCTATTTGGATCGGATCCGGATCTCGGGGGGAGGGGTGGGGCTTGAAGAAAAGCTTCTCCTCTTTGATAATGCTCGAAAAGGGTAATGGAGTCAAAATATTGTTTAATTTATTTATATTCCATGTATTTTTCAGGAAAACGTTTGAAGCTCTCTAAAACGGAGGGGAAAAAATGCTCTACAAGGGACCTGGGTTCGAGCCCCGGGTAAGGCATGGCTGTTTGTGTCGTTTTTCTGCTGAGGGCCTGCCATCCTCTCAGACCTTCTACTGTGGCATATAAACTGACAGGCTCCTGTCAGACCTCTGTGGCAAGCAGCTGCTTGAGGGGGTATTTATTTATTTATTATTACAATGTTTAGTGTTACCTAGATCCAGGCTTGATTCGGATTTTATTTATTTGTATTAATTTGTCACTTTGGTAAATTTCTTTCTCATTTTATTCGGTTCATCACGTTATTCACTTCATTTGGATCACTTCTTTCTCATTTTATTCTGATCGTCAATGTTTCATTTTATTAACATTATTTTATTGCAATCGTTGCTTTCCTCACGTGATTTGCGCATCATTTTCCTCATCCCTTCAGCTTCAGAATATTCTCATATGTTTATTGTCTTGTTCGTCATCAAGTTTCACAGTTTACATCATAATCTTTTCAATTTCCATCGTTTTCTTTTTCATTTTGCTTGGATCGTTACCGTCGCCATTTAGGAAAATATCCTTCTCCTTTGATAATTTCTTATAATCTTTCATATTTATTTTCTCGTAATCTTCTCAACTTTCTTGTCTTACTCTGTTATCTCATTCGGATTATCATCTCCCTCATCTCATTTCGATAATCATATGCCGCATTTATTTGAGCGTCATTTGCCTCACCCTGTGAAGATCAAAATATTCACCCTTATTTACTGACTTTCTCATCCCATTTGGCTTATCATCTTCTACTCTTGTTTTTTCATCATCATCCAATTTTCTTTGGGTAGTCATCTTTAAATACTACTGTTTGGTTCGTCATCTTCTCATCTTCTTTGGTTCGTTATCTTCTAATCTTGTTTGGTTTGTCATCTTCAAATTTTCTTTGTGTCGTCATCGTTAAATGTCGTCCGGTTCGCCATCTTCTAATTTTGTTTGGTTCATCATCTTCCAATCTTGTTTTGTTCGTCATCTTCTAATCCTCTTAAGTTCGTCATCTTGAAATTTTCTTTGGGTAGTCATCTTTAACTCTTATTTGGTTCATTATCTTCTAATATTGTGCGATTCGTTATCTTCTAATATTGTGTGGTTCGTTATCTTCTAATATTGTGCGGTTCGTTATCTTCTAATATTGTGCGGTTCGTTATCTTCTAATATTGTGCGGTTCGTTATCTTCTAATATTGTGCGGTTCGTTATCTTCTAATATTGTGCGGTTCTTTATCTTCTAATATTGTGCGGTTCGTTATCTTCTAATATTGTGCGGTTCTTTATCTTCTAATATCGTGCGGTTCGTTATCTTCTAATATCGTGCGGTTCGTTATCTTCTAATATTGTGCGGTTCGTTATCTTTTAATATTGTGCGGTTCGTTATCTTCTAATATTGTGCGGTTCGTTATCTTCTAATATTGTGCGGTTCGTTATCTTCTAATATTGTGCGGTTCGTTATCTTCTAATATTGTGCGGTTCGTTATCTTCTAATATTGTGTGGTTCGTTATCTTCTAATATTGTGTGGTTCGTTGTCTTCTAATATTATTTGGTTCGTCATCTTCAATTTTCTTCGGGTCGTCATTGCTAAACCTTGTTTAGTTTCTCATCTTCTAATCTTGTTTTGTTCGCCATCTTCTAATTCTTTGTTTCCTCATCTTCAAAATTTCTTTGGATAGTCATCTTTAAATCATTTTTGGCACATCATCTTCTAATCTGTTTTGTTCGTCAACTTCCAATATCGTTTGGTTCGTCATCTTCCTTACGAGATTTTGTGTTCTGTGTCGATCTGTTAGCCATAACTTTGGATCAAATTTAGGCTTCTTCACATGGAGGGGGGTGGGGGGGAAGGTTCGCTTGGTCTGCTTCACATTATATAAGCAACTGCAGATTCGTTTCTCCTCCTTCATTAGAATGACAACAAACAATGTCAACAAACAAACATTCAAACTCTGTTGAACTCAATTTAATCATTCACATTTTGTTAATTACCTTTTTCATTTTATTAATAAATATAGTTATATTTACAATGATCAAGTAGAGCTACATTATATGAAATGGTAGAACTTAAACTGATTAACTGCAAATTTTGTCTATTTTAATTCTTGTTATCACATTGTTTTTGAATTCGAATATATTTCAGAATTTTTAGAGTGCATTTGTTTAAAATATTGTACTACCTAATTAAATGGTTCAATTAAAAATATTGTTACAGATTTTTAACAATTTTTTTGACAGCAATGCTTGGATTCTTAATAAATAAACAGATAGTAAATGAAATACACCTATCCCTCGGTTTACAGGATACTTGATTTACATGGTTTCCGTCCAAAAGAAATGCAACATTTTAGATTTACACGGTGAAGAAAATGCCACCAGTTTTATTTTACACGATTATAGACTCGATTTTGTGCTGCACGAATAGAATTATTTTTCCCATGTAGATAGATAAAATACATATATTATGAAGTAACAATGGTATAGCGCCAAGGGATGTTATTGTTACAAATTAAAATGGATGAGCACTGAGCGTGAGTTCAAGCAAAAATATTTCAATAAAAATTACAAAACAATGCAATATGTTACAAAAGCATAGATGATATTATTTAAAAAAACGAACTAAGTCAACTAGCAGGAAACTCTATAATAATAAAAAGATAAACTTTCAGAAGAATCTATTATCTCAATTCTATTCACATCCATATCACAAAGCAAGGCTAATTATCATTCAATGAACAATAAAATCATGTTGATAAATAAATATTCAATCTAAC
Organism: Ryuthela nishihirai; assembly: GCA_038380435.1. Classification (NCBI taxonomy): domain Eukaryota; kingdom Metazoa; phylum Arthropoda; class Arachnida; order Araneae; family Heptathelidae; genus Ryuthela; species Ryuthela nishihirai. The sequence goes on from JAWZYU010000012.1 coordinate 57,393,016, forward strand.
GAGAATATCCTTACCAGTTCCTATTGTTATCCTAAAGCAAAAATAATAATAAATTCCTATACTAATGAAATCGTCATCTACAACAAGGCATATTTATATCCTTTGGATAAAATTATATTCTTGCTTTTGTAATGCAGTCTGTCTTGTGACATCCAAATGATGCCTGTTTCGAATCGGCAGCGACATCTGACTTTTCTAAACTGAATTTCCATACCGTGCTTTATCTAATTTTAAGCAACAAGTTTACCTTTATAGACTATTACACAGGCTAAATACAGCTAATTCGTAAGTACACTGTTTCATAAATATCACATAAATACAAATTTTACCAAAAAAAAAAGCGGTGAGTGTTGGTACAAATGATTAATTTCTAAATTTATATTCAATTCATAAACATCCTTCTTCCAAATTTCGTCTTCAAATTCGATAGTGTACAGTCGCTCAAAAAATATCCGTGACACGAAGGTTGCCAGATCACTAACTACTAAAAAAATCGTTGCCAGATATTTTTTCTGAATTCTGTAATCAACCATAGTGTTCGGATACTTTTTTGAGCGACTGTAGGTGGTCATATTATTTTGATACTAGATCTTCTGGGCTCACTCACGGAAATATTGAGCGTGTGCAGTTACCGTTCACAGCAAACTGGAGCGTGTGCAGTAACTGCACACTCTCTAGTTTGCTGTGAACGGTAACTGGAGCGTGTACAGTTGCTGTACACGCTCCAGATATTTTTCCTGAATTCTGTAATCACGTGACACGAAGGTTGCCAGATCACTAATTTCTAAAAAAAAATCGTTGCCGGATATTTTTTCTGAATTCTCTAATCAACGACAGTGTTCAGATATTTATTTGAGCGACTGTACAGGCAATGGACAGAAAAATAAAAACATCCTCATCTTATGTCAATAGAGAATTAAATTCGTGCCACCATAATTGGTTGAATAATTTTTTATATAAGCATATGACTGAAAATAAATATAAGACCTCAATTAAATGTCAAAATTTCAATTTTGAAGAATATTCGTTCATTACTTCACGAGTTAAAGAAGTTTGAATATTGAATAGCAGAAATGTCAGTCATAAGAATTCACCTCAGAAGTTAATTGAAAGTTAAAAAAATATATTATTTCAAACAATTTAATGAAATAAGCGTATGTTTTAGAACTATATGCAAATAGTTCTTTGAATAATTTGTCACTTTTACACAAGTTTCTTAGGCTTGACTTTGCTGCTGTTAAGTATTCAACTTAAAGTATTATTCGACTGTTAAGTATTTAAAGAGATTTCATAGTTCTTTAAATGCCCTACAAATATTGTTAAAAATCGATATTTAGATAGATTTGAATGCCCGGGTAAGGCATGGCTGTTTGTGTCGTTTTTCTGCTGAGGTCCTGCCATCCTCTCAGACCTACTCTGGCATATAAACTGACAGGCTCCTGTCAGACCTCTGTGGCAAGCAGCTGCTTGAGGGGGTATTTATTTTATTTTTTATTTTATTTTCATTTAAAAAGCTTATTGCAGAAATTACGATTCTTCGAATTTCACTTTCCATTGACTTAACATGGGAATGTTTTCATTTCATTGTCCAGTATCTGTATATTTTGCAGTCAAAAGATAAAAAAACTTTTATCTCCTCTATATAAAGAATTCAGCATCAATTTTAAAATAAAAGAAGCCTTTTAATTATTATTAAATTTTAATATATATATATATAGTAGATGCATATACGTACATCTATAATCGATAGATTACCAAAATCATTGGAACACTTCCCTGTTATTCAAAGCTACGTTCAAAACTTCCGAGGTGTAAAAATTAAGATTTTTAAGGAAAAAATATCTTTGAAGATATTTTGGGCAGATTTTGATCACATTCTGTAACCATTGAACACTTCAAAAGAAGCTGAAAAAAATAACTAAAATTTGCTAGGAGTGGGATACGAATCCACGATCTTCTGATATCAATATATCTGACAGTTGAGCTATCGCATGCGTACAGTCGCTCAAAAAAGTATCCGAACACTATGGTTGATTGCAAAATTCAGAAAAAATATCTGGCATTGATTTTTTTTAGAAATTATTGATCTGGCAACCTTCGTGTCACGTGATTACAGAATTCAGGAAAAATATCTGGAGCATGTACAGCAATTGTACACGCTCCAGTTACCGTTCACAGCAAACTGGAGCGTGTTTCCGTGAGTGAGCCCACACGATCTAGTATCAAAATAATATGACCACCTACAGTCGCTCAAAAAAGTATCCAAACACTATGGTTGATTACAAAATTCAGAAAAAATATCTGGCAACGATTTTTTTAGAAATTAGTGATCTGGCAACCTTCGTGTCACGTGAATACAGAATTCAGGAAAAATATCTGGAGCGTGTACAGCAATTGTACACGCTCCAGTTAACGTTCACAGCAAACTGGAGCGTGTGCAGTTACTGCACACGCTCAATATTTCCGTGAGTGAGCCCACACGATCCAGGTTTTTGTGAGCTCACACGATCCAATGTGCTGTGAACATTAACCGCAACCGCTCCAGTTTGCTGTGAACGGTAACTGCACACGCTCCATATTCATTGCATTATATATTCATACGCATTATATATATATATTAAAAAATATACGAACATTGGTTGATTACAGAATTCAGAAAAAATATCTGACAACGTTTTTTTTAGAAATTAGTGATCTGGCAACCTTCGTGTCACGTGTCACGTAACTAATTGAAAGTAATTGAAAATTGTTGGAAAAGTAATAATTTTATTTTCATTTAAAAAGTGATCTGGCAACGATCAAATTAGTGATCTGGCAACCTTCGTGTCACGTGTCGCGTAACACGAAGGTTGCCAGATCGCTAATTTCTAAAAAAATCGTTGCCAGATATTTTTTCTGAATTCTGTAATCATCCATAGCGTTCGGATACTTTTTTGAGCGACTGTAACTGGCGCACCCCTTGTATAGACAGATAAAACTATAATTATAGTTATAACAATGGGAATAAAATAAAACACTGACTTTGTTACTAGATCTACCGATTTTTGAGCAGTCACGGCGTACCCCAAAAAATTTTACTGCGTACTCCACGTTGAGAACCCCTGATACTTTAGAAATATAAGATGATACTTTAGAAAATAAATTTTAATTTAAAAAAAATGAAGTAAAATCGTATTGATCTATAACGTATCAATCTAACTAGCAAACTAAACTTTTAATGCAAAAGATTTTAGTTCCCCTCTCCCCCGCCCCCAATCTAATTTCGTGTCTTGTGATTTGAAAGCCAAACGACTTTTTCTTCGAGAGGCGAAGATTTGTTCCAGGGACATCAACATCCGGAAAGTGAGTGCTGACATCATCGCTACTTCCCGTCTCGTGTGGGAAAACAAAATCCGTCGCACTGACCAATGTCCACTAATGGGTCAGCCGAGGAGCCCGCCATGGACATGGAAATAGAGTTATGGTATTAAAGGGGTCTTGGCGGAAATGGCGGGGAAATTCAATGAGGTCGCCTTCCGCCATCTCGGAGTTCACGATGGACTGACCCATCGGTGGACAGCGGAGACGGATGGCATCGAGGGTCAGCAGCCGGGTGTCGCCGTTGAGTCAACAGATCGAGGCGCCAGAAGGGCAGAGTAGTCGCTGGACCGCATTGACCGCATTGTGTACTGACACTAATGTGTCGTGTGTCGAAAGTAAGGGTGGCTTGGGCTAGCGAAGGTGCTAATGTTGCCCGAGGCTGTGGACGCAGCCACTGTAGCCATAGGAAAAGCCTTGTTGACTTGCGGCGGGCTGTCGCCTGTAGGAACAAAAAGTGTGTTTGCCTTTAGCTTCTGTGTTTGAACATTTCTGAACTGAAACAATGGCACCAGATTGCAGATGAACTCTTTATTGACCTAGTCGGCTGACAGGTCGGAGAAGCCACGTGAGGGCGAAACTAAAGAGTTCAGATTTAATGAGTGTGTGTCTCTCTAGCTTTCTGTGATCTTAAGGCTGAATGGGGAATAACAGGAAACACTGAAAGGAAAGTAATTCTTTTTGTTAGAGGAAATTAAAAGATTTTTATTTTTTTTGGATAGTGTATGACGTCTCTGGAGAAATTTTTGAAGCTTTTTTATTTTGGAAAGTTTGGGTTTTTATTTCCTTTTTTAGTAAGAGCAAAAGTTAATGAAGTGCAATAATGCATAAATGTGATTTTCTTTAAGATATTTTCCCCTCTAAATTTTACGAAATGATGAAAAGAATTTGCCTAAATTTACAACATTTTGCGGTTACATTAACTAAGATAGTCACACGCTCCAGTTTGCTGTGAACGGTAACTGGAGCGTGTACAGTTGCTGTACACGATCCAGATATTTTTCCTGAATTCTGTAATCACGTGACACGAAGGTTGCCAGATCACTGATTTCTAAAAATATCGTTGCCAGATATTTTTTTCTGAATTCTGTAATCAACCATAGCGTTCGGATATTTTTTTGAGCGACTGTACCTCTTAGTTCCGCTCCTTTGCTGGCCTAACCTAAACCAAAAAATTCCCAAATAAAAAAATAAGTGAATAATAGGCCTCAAGCAGCTGCTTGTCACAGAGGTCTGAGAGGAACCCATCAGTTTATACGCATAGAGAAGATATGTGAGGGAGACCATCCCAGCCATGCATGTTAACCAATTTCGAAAACTGTTAAGAAATGAATGCAGAATTCTTCTTCAGCGAAACATAAACAAACGATTGAAATGAAGAAAACAGAGATTTTTTTTCATCCATTTATTATTAGCTAGATTTATTATTACGAAGAAAATTATTAGGTTGATTTATTACCTACCACTTTAAGATTTATTAGTAAACTCATCGAAATATTATTATTTAAATATAAATTGAAAAGAAAATGAGTTAAAAGTTTTATGTAAATGCCGAACACTTAATCTTGGCGTAGCGTGATTGGCAAATGGGGAGACTATGAGACTGCGCATTGGATGCTCCAACAGTTCTCATAATTGATTGGTTGACTGAGAGGTGATTGACAGGTCATTGACTTGTGACCTACGAGAACTACCGACTCATAGTTTCTCCAGCTGTCACTCAGAATACGCATCTGGAAGAAATGTTTTTCCTGGGAGGAGGGGAGGCGGAAGACAATTTTCATTTCCTGTTGAGGTGGAAGGAAAAGTATCAGAGGTAAAATGTTTTTTAAATTCTTCGGATAAAGTTTATAATTACGTATTAGAGAATAATAAACAGACTAAAAAAATACATAGATATAAATCTGAGGAACGAAATCTCAGAGGCAAAATTAAAAAAAAAATAAAAATAAATACCCCTTCAAGCAGCTGCTTGCCACAGAGGTCTGACAGGAGCTTGTCAGTTTATATGCCATAGTAGAACGTCTGTGAGGATGGCAGGACCTCAGCAGAAAAACGACACATACATCCATGCCTTACCCGGGGCTCGAACCCTAAACTGAAACTAAAACTATTTGTTGAGTTAATATTTCTGAAAAAAATTTCTCGCCGACACAGTGGGAATCGAACTCACAACCTTCGAGATTCATGCCAGAGCTCGCTACCATTACACCACGCATCGGACGAGGAATTCTTTCAGAATAAGACCTTATATATCTGTCACAGGTTCAGGTTCAGTGTGTTGTAAATATGGTGAAATTAGCCTCCAAATAAGGGCCTCCCTACAACTCCAATTATGGGGCTCCCTGTCACTGAGATGTGGCGAACCTTGCGCCATCTATATTTCAGGAGAGGCAACTTTCTAATTGTTGCTATTGATTTAGATGTTAATGAGAAGATCGATCACGCTCGAGCGTTTATTAATCTTAAAAATCCATCCACAGTGAATGCACAGCTAACCTGGAGAAATAGACTTCAACATCAGTTAATATTTCTGAAAAAAATCTGTGGCATGAATCTGGAGAGTTGCGGGTTCGATCCCCGCTGTGTCGACGAGAAATTTTTTTCAGAAATATTAACTAATGTTGCTGAGGTCCTGCCATCCTCTCAGACCTTCTACTATGGCATATAAACTGACAGGCTCCTGTCAGACCCCTGTGGCAAGCAGCTGCTTGAGGGAGTATTTATTTATTTATTTATTATCTGTCTCCCAACATCTGTTCGGGTATTTCATCATCAAGCCACTTTTGTGAGGTCCCCGTGTGGATTGTGTGATTGGATCGTGTGAGCTCACAAAGACCTGGATCGTGTAGGCTCACTCACGGAAATGTTGAGCGTGTGCAGTTACCGTTCACAGCAAACTGGAGCGTGTGCAGTAACTGCACACGCTCCAGTTTGCTGTGAACGGTAACTGGAGCGTGTACAGTTGCTGTACACGCTGGATGTGTGTGTCGTTTTTCTGCTGAGATCCTGCCATCCTCTCAGATCTTCTACTATGGCATATAAACTGACAGGCTCCTGTCAGACCTCTGTGGCAAGCAGCTGCTTGAGGGGGTATTTATTATTTTTTATTATTTTATGAAGTCTATTTCTACAGGTAATCTGTGTATTAATTATGAATACTTGTTGAGTACTCCTTTGTTACATTTCAAACCTCATTCTTTTTCGTTTAACATTGTTAATTTTTTAGTTTTCAAATTCTTTGTATTGCAATTTTATTCAGTAACGGAAGATATATATTTATATTCCACTTCAACGTATGTTAAATGGCACGTAACGTTTATTATTTATGCTATAAGGATGCAAAGTTATAACTTATATTGATGAATATGAAACCTGGAATGGGGTTGATGATCCTTTGGTTCCAATTGTAGCGACGACATTTGCATTTTTTTTTATCTTTTGGTGTTTCCTTTTGTGCATTTTTTTTTTTTGCTTTATTTATGTTTCAGTTTCCTGAATTTTTCGCTGCTTTTAGATTTTTTTGTGGTGAAGAGAAGAGGTGATGAACCGACCCTCAAAATATGTGGCATTATTTTCCGTACCATTTAGGCTCATTTTCATTTTTGGGTTGGAGTGTTTTACCTTTAGGCGGCACTTTTATTTGTACTCAGTGGACTAAATGGCCACGTCACAAGAACCCCGAGGGCTCAGAGAAAGTTTGGGGAGAGGATCCACTGCACAGCTCTTACCCCCCCCCCCCCCCCCCCCCAATAAGGGACCACCTTGACGTGGTGGGGGGGCTTCGGGCCCAGCAACCCGGCCGAAGACTGTGCCGACCGGCGTGGCTGGACCGGTTGGACACAGCCAAGACCAATCGAGGTCGAGGATGCCGCCAACCGTTGGAGTGCCGGTTGGGCGGTGACGGTGTCTTAGACCTCACCTCTCAGGTGCTCTGGGTGAGCAGTTCGAGGGCTCTTCTGAAAAGATTTGTGCCCCAGTAGGTCGAGCCCTCACCAAAGTCTGGGCCTTACTAAGAGTCTCCACCCCGGATGCCGAGCGAACTTGGATCTATATATCCTTGTTCATGGCTAACCGGGGAACAGACTAAATTTAGGTTTCTTCCGGTGGTTAGCTTTCCTTCTATAGGACTGCTGCCATGTAAGGTCGGGGTTGAGGTGCGTCTATATGGCGTATTCCTTGCCCCCGGCCCTAGATAAGCACGGCTTTTCATAACTGGTAGTGTCGTAAAGCGGAATCGGGAATTGCTGTGGTTGCATAAGATCGCAACAAAAGAGAGGTGCACAGATCTTAGGAGACAGATGATAGCCTCCCGTCTAGGCTATTATCCAGTGTGTTCTTTAAGGTGCACAGGATATGGCTTTCTCTCACACATGGGACCACGGCTTTACCTCCTTCCGACAGACGGCGCCTTTTTAAGCACGGGGAGGGGGGCGGAGATAAATCTGAATGTTGGCCCAGGCGGGGCTTGAACTGGGACTGGAGAGCTACCGATTGAGCCCCTCTCGCTTCCTTTCATTTTTGAGTGCATTCATTTAAGATTCTCTTTATGAATAATTCTTAATGTCTGTCCGTTCATTCGTTCCTTTACATCGAGTCTTCTACTTCTTCCGAATCCTTTCTGTCTCAGTATTCAGATTCTCTCGGCAATACCGATCTCTGCGCCCTATAAGGAAGGGCACTCCGATAGGCATAGGAAGGCCGTCATATGTCGGAAGATTGGACACCGATAAGCTTGGAAAGGCCACCGTCCGTCGGATGGGACGTTAAGCCATGAGTCTTTGTCTGGGAGAGAGCCATACCCTGCGCACGTTAAAGAACACACTGGATGGTTTTGACGGGAGGCTACCATCTGTCTCCTTACAGCTGTTCTAGTGGGTTTCCTCTCCCAATCTTTTCTGAGCCCTCGGGTCCTTGTGACCTGGCCATTTTTTTCTCCGCAAAATTCCCCGCCCTGCCCACGGTCAGTAGGGGACACCGATGAACTTGGAAAGGCCACCGTCCGTCGTATGGGACGTTAAGCCGTGGCCCCGTGTGCGGGAGAGCCATACCCTGTGCACGTTAAAGAACACGCTGGATGGCCTTGACGGGAGGTTACCATCTGTCCCCCAACAGCTGTTCCAGTGGGTCCCCTCCCCCAACTTTCTCTGAGCCTTCGGGGTCCATGTGACCTGGCCATTTAGCCCATGGTGTGCAAAAAAGTGCCGCTCAGAGGTAAAACAACCCAACAACCTGGCCATTTAGCCCATCGTGCGCAAAAAATTCCCGCTCAGAGGTAAAACAACCGCACCCAACACTGAGCCAGCGATGAGATTTATCTCCTCAAAACCTTTATCCCTGTCGTCTCCTAGTAGATGGACAGTTTGTCCCCCCCCACCTTCTCTTAGTGTTGGAACCCTTGTGACCTGGCCATCTAGATCGAAAATTTGTGCAAAAATTAGTGCAATAAAAAGCCTCTCAAAAGTAAAAAAAAAGAAAAATAATACTGATATGAGATAAAACGAGTCAACTCCACTGAATTATACGAAGTTACTGAAATCCATTCCTTTGACTCTCCTATGCTCAGTGTGAACATAGATCTCAGTTTCCGAAACAATTGCCCATTCACAGTATCAGCCCTGACCCTTTTTTCTTAGGACTCCAGAGCCCCATTGTCTGCCTTGTTTCAAAGGAGAAGGATCTCGTCGAGTCGAGAGAGTGTGCTTCGGCGAATCCCTGTCTCCTCAAACTCTTCTGTGTTTCCAGCGCATGTAACGCTTAAATGAACACCTCTATATGGTGTCCTCCTATAGGAGAGAAGAGAGAGAATCTCCGCCACAGTTTCTCCCACTCCTCGCTGCCTTGATCCCTTCCACAGAACCGATTCTCCTCTCTACGCTTTTCAGCTCCAAAGAGAGCCTCTTAGTCATGGATTCCCCTCTCTGTCCGGCCATAAAAGCTCAAGAGCAGATTCAACGATGGAGCCCGCTCTTGCGCTTCCCTTGGCGACAATTCAACGTCGCGCACGTGCGACCTCCGAGTGAGCACTTCTTACGGCCGACGCGTGCTCGAACGACGATCGGCACGTGTCGGGGCCCTTTGCACGTGCCGGGTTTTAGTCGTCTCGTGGCCGTCGAGGAACCGGGATTCGGAAAGAGATGACCGTTTCCTTTTTCAGTTGATGTTCTCGGGATGTACTCGTTAGTTTCGGTTTCTGTTTTTAAACAATCGAGGTTTGGCTCGTAATCTGCATTCCCAGGTTTGAGTCAACTGTGCCAGTACACGTTAAATAACACGCTGGATGGCTTTGACGTAAGGCTTCCATCTCTTTGCTAGCAACTGTCCAGTGATTCCCCTTCCCCAACCCTTCCCTGAGTCCTTGGGATTCTTCTGATGTGCCAGTGCACGTTAAATAACACGATGGATGGCTTTGACGTAAGGCTTCCATCTCTTTGCTAGCAACTGTCCAGTGGTTCCCCTTCCCCAAACCTTCCCTGAGTCCTTGGGATTCTTCTGATGTGCCAGTGCACGTTAAATAACACGCTGGATGACTTTGACGTAAGGCTCCCATCTCTTTGCTAGCAACTGTCCAGTGGTTCCCCTTCCCCAACCCTTCCCTGAGTCCTTGGGATTCTTCTGATGTGCCAGTGCACGTTAAATAACACGCTGGATGGCTTTGACGTAAGGCTCCCATCTCTTTGCTAGCAACTGTCCAGTGGTTCCCCTTCCCCAACCCTTCCATGAGTCCTTGGGATTCTTCTGATGTGCCAGTGCACGTTAAATAACACGCTGGATGGCTTTGACGTAAGGCTTCCATCTCTTTGCTAGCAACTGTCCAGTGATTCCCCTTCCCCAACCCTTCCCTGAGTCCTTGGGATTCTTCTGATGTGCCAGTGCACGTTAAATAACACGATGAGTCCTTGGGATTCTTCTGATGTGCCAGTGCACGTTAAATAACACGCTGGATGGTTTTGACGTAAGGCTTCCATCTCTTTGCTAGCAACTGTCCAGTGGTCCCCCTTCCCTGAGTCCTTGGGATTCTTCTGATGTGCCAGTGCACGTTAAATAACACGCTGGATGGCTTTGACGTAAGGCTCCCATCTCTTTGCTAGCAACTGTCCAGTGGTTCCCCTTCCCCAACCCTTCCATGAGTCCTTGGGATTCTTCTGATGTGCCAGTGCACGTTAAATAACACGCTGGATGGCTTTGACGTAAGGCTTCCATCTCTTTGCTAGCAACTGTCCAATGGTTCCCCTTCCCCAACCCTTCCCTGAGTCCTTGGGATTCTTCTGATGTGCCAGTGCACGTTAAATAACACGCTGGATGGCTTTGACGTAAGGCTCCCATCTCTTTGCTAGCAACTGTCCAGTGGTTCCCCTTCCCCAACCCTTCCCTGAGTCCTTGGGATTCTTCTGATGTGCCAGTGCACGTTAAATAACACGCTGGATGGGTTTGACGTAAGGCTTCCATCTCTTTGCTAGCAACTGTCCAGTGGTTCCCCTTCCCCAAACCTTCCCTGAGTCCTTGGGATTCTTCTGATGTGCCAGTGCACGTTAAATAACACGCTGGATGGCTTTGACATAAGGCTCCCATCTCTTTGCTAGCAACTGTCCAGTGGTTCCCCTTCCCCAAACCTTCCCTGAGTCCTTGGGATTCTTCTGATGTGCCAGTGCACGTTAAATAACACGCTGGATGATTTTGACGTAAGGCTCCCATCTCTTTGCTAGCAACTGTCCAGTGGTTCCCCTTCCCCAACCCTTCCCTGAGTCCTTGGGATTCTTCTGATGTGCCAGAGCACGTTAAATAACACGCTGGATGGCTTTGACGTAAGGCTCCCATCTCTTTGCTAGCAACTGTCCAGTGGTTCCCCTTCCCCAAACCTTCCCTGAGTCCTTGGGATTCTTCTGATGTGCCAGTGCACGTTAAATAACACGCTGGATGGCTTTGACGTAAGGCTTCCATCTCTTTGCTAGCAACTGTCCAGTGGTTCCCCTTCCCCAAACCTTCCCTGAGTCCTTGGGATTCTTCTGATGTGCCAGTGCACGTTAAATTACACGCTGGATGGCTTTGACGTAAGGCTTCCATCTCTTTGCTAGCAACTGTCCAGTGGTCCCCCTTCCCTGAGTCCTTGGGATTCTTCTGATGTGCCAGTGCACGTTAAATAACACGCTGGATGGCTTTGACGTAAGGCTTCCATCTCTTTGCTAGCAACTGTCCAGTGGTTCCCCTTCCCCAACCCTTCCCTGAGTCCTTGGGATTCTTCTGATGTGCCAGTGCACGTTAAATAACACGCTGGATGGCTTTGACGTAAGGCTCCCTTCTCTTTGCTAGCAACTGTCCAGTGGTTCCCCTTCCCCAACCCTTCCCTGAGTCCTTGGGATTCTTCTGATGTGCCAGTGCACGTTAAATAACACGCTGGATGGCTTTGACGTACGGCTCCCATCTCTTTGCTAGCAACTGTCCAGTGGTTCCCCTTCCATGAGTCCTTGGGATTCTTCTGATGTGCCAGTGCACGTTAAATAACACGCTGGATGGCTTTGACGTAAGGCTCCCATCTCTTTGCTAGCAACTGTCCAGTGGTTCCCCTTCCCCAACCCTTCCCTGAGTCCTTGGGATTCTTCTGATGTGCCAGTGCACGTTAAATAACACGCTGGATGGCTTTGACGTAAGGCTCCCATCTCTTTGCTAGCAACTGTCCAGTGGTTCCCCTTCCCTGAGTCCTTGGGATTCTTCTGATGTGCCAGTGCACGTTAAATAACACGCTGGATGGCTTTGACGTAAGGCTCCCATCTCTTTGCTAGCAACTGTCCAGTGATTCCCCTTCCCCAACCCTTCCCTGAGTCCTTGGGATTCTTCTGATGTGCCAGTGCACGTTAAATAACACGCTGGATGGCTTTGACGTAAGGCTCCCATCTCTTTGCTAGCAACTGTCCAGTGGTTCCCCTTCCCCAACCCTTCCCTGAGTCCTTGGGATTCTTCTGATGTGCCAGTGCACGTTAAATAACACGCTGGATGGCTTTGACGTAAGGCTCCCATCTCTTTGCTAGCAACTGTCCAGTGGTTCCCCTTCCCCAACCCTTCCCTGAGTCCTTGGGATTCTTCTGATGTGCCAGTGCACGTTAAATAACACGCTGGATGGCTTTGACGTAAGGCTCCCATCTCTTTGCTAGCAACTGTCCAGTGGTTCCCCTTCCCTGAGTCCTTGGGATTCTTCTGATGTGCCAGTGCACGTTAAATAACACGCTGGATGGCTTTGACGTAAGGCTCCCATCTCTTTGCTAGCAACTGTCCAGTGGTTCCCCTTCCCCAACCCTTCCCTGAGTCCTTGGGATTCTTCTGATGTGCCAGTGCACGTTAAATAACACGCTGGATGGCTTTGACGTAAGGCTCCCATCTCTTTGCTAGCAACTGTCCAGTGACTCCCCTTCCCCAACCCTTCCCTGAGTCCTTGGGATTCTTCTGATGTGCCAGTGCACGTTAAATTACACGCTGGATGGCTTTGACGTAAGGCTCCCATCTCTTTGCTAGCAACTGTCCAGTGGTTCCCCTTCCCTGAGTCCTTGGGATTCTTCTGATGTGCCAGTGCACGTTAAATAACACGCTGGATGGCTTTGACGTAAGGCTCCCATCTCTTTGCTAGCAACTGTCCAGTGGTTCCCCTTCCCCAACCCTTCCCTGAGTCCTTGGGATTCTTCTGATGTGCCAGTGCACGTTAAATAACACGCTGGATGGCTTTGACGTAAGGCTCCCATCTCTTTGCTAGCAACTGTCCAGTGATTCCCCTTCCCCAACCCTTCCCTGAGTCCTTGGGATTCTTCTGATGTGCCAGTGCACGTTAAATAACACGCTGGATGGCTTTGACGTAAGGCTCCCATCTCTTTGCTAGCAACTGTCCAGTGGTTCCCCTTCCCCAACCCTTCCCTGAGTCCTTGGGATTCTTCTGATGTGCCAGTGCACGTTAAATAACACGCTGGATGGCTTTGACGTAAGGCTCCCATCTCTTTGCTAGCAACTGTCCAGTGGTTCCCCTTCCATGAGTCCTTGGGATTCTTCTGATGTGCCAGTGCACGTTAAATAACACGCTGGATGGCTTTGACGTAAGGCTTCCATCTCTTTGCTAGCAACTGTCCAGTGGTTCCCCTTCCCCAACCCTTCCCTGAGTCCTTGGGATTCTTCTGACCTGGCCATTACATCATTGTTTGGAAGCAAAAAAAGGTCACTCGGAGGTAACACAAAAGAATCTCTTGAAAACCAAATGTTCAATGTCTGCAGAGGGACAGATCAAAAATGGAATACAAAAGTGGGAACAAAGGCTCGTGTTTTGAAAATGAATTAAAAAACGGGAAATTTGTAGTTTGAGTGCATTATTGAAACGGAAACCTCACGAATTGATCCGCTCTTTATTTTGTTTTTTATTTCAAATCTTGTTCTTTTGCGTTTAGTCCTGCTTAGAGCAGGGTCCGCATTTTTTTCCATTTCGCTCTCCACTCCTGGCAAGTCCGATTCAAGGTGATGCGACTGGAATGCCTCAACCGACTTGTCGCTAAGTCTGACGTTGAGGACTCTGAAGACTGGAGGGGGGGGGGGACCCACTTGAACAGCTGTTGGGAGGCAGATGTTAGCCATCCAGTGTCAGGGGCCATCTAGTGTGTTCTTTAACGGGCACAGGGTGTGTAAAAGAAAGCTCTCCCGCACACGGAGCCACGGTTAACCTCCCATCCGACGGACGGCGGCCTTTCCAAGCCCATCGGTGTCCCCTACTGACCGTGAGCAGGGCGGGGAGCTTTGCGGAGATAAGTCTCAACGCTGACCCAGCCGGAACTCGAACCCGGGAACTGCAAATTACGAGCCTGGGCGCTCCTTATTTTTTATTTCAAATGATTATTTTAAATTATTTTTCCAATTCGATATTAGTTATGAAGAAAATCCATCGCATTTTATTAGGTTTTATTTATATTATTTCTGAAACGTTAATTTGTACAGTCGCTCAAAAAAGTATCCGAACACTATGGTTGATTAGAGAATTCAGAAAAAATATCTGGCAACGATTTTTTTTAGAAATTAGTGATCTGGCAACCTTCGTGTCACGTGATTACAGAATTCAGGAAAAATATCTGGAGCGTGTACAGCAACTGTACACGCTCCAGTTACCGTTCACAGCAAACTGTAGCGTGTGCAGTTACTGTACACGCTCCAGTTTGCTGTGAACGGTAACTGCACACGCTCAATATTTCCGTGAATAAGCCCACACGATCCAGGTCTTTGTGAGCTCACACGATCCAATTAGTGATCTGGCAACCTTCGTGTCACGTGACACGAAGGTTGCCAGATCACTAATTTCTAAAAAAATCGTTGCCAGATATTTTTTCTGAATTCTCGAATCAACCATAGTGTTCGGATACATTTTGGAGCGACTGTACCAAAAGATACATTATAGAACTTCATAAATCAATCACTGTAAGTTGAATCTACAGTTAACATTTATTTCCTTAAAATCCATAACAGAAGCTGTTGTCATATACAGAGTCATTATTAAAAAATGCATAATTTGGAGAGTTATATTTAATTAAATAATTAAGTAACGAAAGCATTTATATATAATATAAAGAAACTCTCAAAGGTCCGTTTTCTGTCCGACAGATTCAATATGGCCACCATTGGTTCCTGATATTCAACTGCTATATTCGGCTTGGATTGAATTGTTTTACCTCTGAGCGGCACTTTTTTGCACACCATGGGCTAAATGGCCAGGCACAAGGATCCCGAAGGCTCAGAGAAGGTTGGGGGAGGGGACCCACTGGAACGGTTGTTGGGAGACATATGGTAGCCTCCCGTCAAGGCCATCCAGCGTGTTCTTTAACGTGCACAGGGTATGGCTCTCCCACACACGGGTCCACGGCTGAACGTCCCATCCGACGGACGGCGGCCTTTCCAAGCCCATCGGTGTCCCCTACTGACCGTGGGCAGGGCGGGGAATTTTTGCGGAGATAAATCTCAACGCTGATCCAGCTGGGACTCGAACCTAGGAATTACAGATTACGAGCCTGGCGCGCTACCGACTGAGCCACCCCCGCCCCATTCAATATAATGTATCTTCGTATAGCATAAGATGTTTCGAAATCAGGTTATGTCAGTCGGAACAATTTCATTACTGCATTAAGTCTTGCACAAGACTCGTGTAAACAAGATTTCTTCGAATGAACAGCGACTCACATATATGACTAATAATGCGCTACCGACTGAGCCACCCCCGCTCCGCTATGTTCGGCTTATCATGTCTGATGTAACACTTGCAATAGCTGCAATAATTCTATCCTGGATACCGACGGTCTTGGAAAGGGCGCCGTCCATCGGATCGGACGTTAAACCGTGAGCAGTGTGAGGGAAAGCCATAGCTTGTGCACGTTAAGGAGCATGTTGAATGGCCTTGAAGGGAGATAACCATCTGTCTGCCAACAACTGTTCCCGTGGGTGACCTTCCCCAAACTTTTCTGAGGGCATCGGGGTCATTTTGCCTGACCATTTAGAACATTGTGACCAGCTCAGCTGCACTCAGAGGTAAAACAAACCACTGATAATCGTCATTTGATTCTTCTTACGAGGGAGAGAGTGTTAAAAATTCAAGCTCATCAAAAACTGCAAATTCGAAAGAACGAACTAAAGAGAGCGGGGGGAAAAAAGTGTTTTCGGGTTTCGAAATTGGGTTCTTTCAAACATAAAGACTTCAAGTTTTAAAGCAGAAAATTTTATGTTAAAATTAATTCAACGGGTCCTCCCCTCTCCCAATGAAATGGGAAAGTAAAATCTGTTTTAAAAACTGATTGGGTATTATCACAGGTAGGGACTGGTATTTTTAACGCGGCAAGGAATGGGTTGAGGAAACACCGTACGAGAGATGGGAGACTGGACGGTGAAGCATTTGGGGAGCTGTGGAGAGAAATGTTTGCTTATGGAAGGCACTTTTCTCTCTTCGGAAGATCCGAAACGAAAAATTTGATTTATTAAACTTTTAACAAAGAATAAAAAAAAGATTCCAGTTTCTAAATCGAGTCCTATTATACTTATGGTTTGGGTTGTTTTACTTATGAGCATGTGTGCTTTCCTGCAAACAATGGGCCGAAATGGCCAGGTCACAAGGGTTGGGTTGTTTTACCTCTGAGCGGCACTTTTTTGCACACCATGGGCTAAATGGCCAGGTCACATGGACCCCGAAGGCTCAGAGAAGGTTGGGGGACGGGACCCACTGAAACAGCTGTTGGGAGACAGATGGTAGCCTCCCGCCAAGGCCATCCAGCGTGTTCTTTAACGTGCACAGGGTATGGATTGGGTTGTTTTACCTCTGAGCGGCACTTTTTTGCACACCATGGGCTAAATGACCAGGTCACATGGACCCCGAAGGCTCAGAGAAGGTTGGGAGAGGGGACCCACTGGAATAGCTGTTGGGAGACAGATGGTAGTCTCCGTCAAGGCCATCCAGCGTGTTCTTTAACGTGCACAGGGTATGGGTTGGGTTGTTTTACCTCTGAGCGGCACTTTTTTGCACACCATGGGCTAAATGACCAGGTCACATGGACCCCGAAGGCTCAGAGAAGGTTGGGGGAGGGGACCCACTGGAATAGCTGTTGAGAGACAGATGGTAGTCTCCCGTCAAGGCCATCCAGCGTGTTCTTTAACGTGCACAGGGTATGGGTTGGGTTGTTTTACCTCTGAGCGGCACTTTTTTGCACACCATGGGCTAAATGGCCAGGTCACATGGACCCCGAAGGCTCAGAGAAGGTTGGGGGAGGGGATTCACTGAAACAGCTGTTGGGAGACAGATGGTAGCCTCCCGTTAAGGCCATCCAGCGTGTTCTTTAACGTGCACAGGGTATGGCTCTCCCGCACACGGGGCCAAGGCTTAACGTCCCATCCGACGGACGGCGGCCTTTCCAAGCCCATCGGTGTCCCCTACTGACCGTGGGCAGGGCGGGGAATTTTGCGGAGATAAATCTCAACGCTGACCCAGCTGGGACTCGAACCTGGGAACTACAGATTACGAGCCTGGCGCGCTACCGACTGAGCCATCCCCGCCCCTCCAGGTCACAAGGACCCCAAGGGCCTCAGAGGTGGTTGGGAGGAGCGAGTGCACAACTATTAGGAGGAAGATGATATCTCCCGTCAAAGCTGTCCAGCGTGAACTTTAACTTGCACAGGGTATGACTCCCTCTCCGACACGGGGCCACGGCTTAACGTCCCATCCGATAGGCGACAGTCTTTCCAAGCCCATCGGTGTCCCCTACTGATCGAGGTCAAGGCGGGAGTTTTTCGGAGATAGAACTCAACTCTGGATCAGGTGGGACTAGGTGCGGTCAGAAGTCTCGAGCCTGGAAGCGGCCATTTAGAGTCATATGGAAGAGCTGAAGTCCAAAAATGACACGTTTAATTTTACTAATGGATTATTTATCAATCAATTTATTTTTTAACAGCTTGTCATTTGATCTCTGGAGTATTAGAAACTTTCTTTTCTGAAAAAGAAAATGGCGACATAATTTGCACCCCTAATTCCTTAGAATTTCCCAGGAATTATTTGGAATTCCTTAGAATTTCCCAGGAATAAAAAATGACTGAAAAAGAAAAAGAAAAAATCGCAGGTTTCTTGCAATGGATCTTTGCAATGGATTTTGCAGAAAAAATATCTGGCAACGACTTTTTTTAGAAATTAACGATCTGGCAACCTTCGTGTCACGTGATACGAAGGTTGCCAGATCGCTAATTTCTAAAAAAAAAATCGTTGCCAGATATTTTTCCTGAATTCTGTAATCAACTGTAGTGTTCGGATACTTTTTTTTTTTGAGCGACTGTACACGGAAGGCGATTAGCGATACTTCTTTCACTTATCGTTCGATGACGAAGCCTCAGAGAAAAGAATTCCATCGCCAGTTAAACCAGCAACGAAATTCGCAACAGAATTTCTCACTTATCTACGAACTAATTCCCGATTCCAAATCCATCATCTGATCTTGAAAACCGCCCCAGAGTAATCAATTTCATCGTTAAAATAACACAATCTAGAGTTTAGGGGACTTTCTTGCCCTAGAGCTTCAGAAACGCGTGCAATTTGTCCCAAGTTCATTTATCACAGTGCTGAAGACAGGAATCTGTTTTCCTGTAGGGAGGTGGGGGGGGGGGGTGTAAACTGAAATCAAGAATCATAGCAAACTTCACACTTTCTCCATCAAGAAAACCTCCATCTCCGAAATGTGTTGTTCTAACGATAAATTTGCGCAACATCTTCTCCATTTCAACAAGAGTCGAGCAAAGCATAATTAAAATCCTCTTCTCCCACTCTTTTCGAAGAATCATTTTAAGCACCCCCGCAGTCTCGTGTCGTCAGCAGCAGTAATGCCACCGTCTTCCTGAACCGACTGACAGTTTGCCTATCTTTGGCATTTTCCCTCTGCTCTCCGCATCATCGCAGCAGGGAAGAGAGAAAGCTGAAGCCATCATCATCCCCTTCAGCATGAATCTCGGCAGAGGCGATGCAGAAGCAAGGCCTTGCCATTCACAGAGCCCATCTCCCGGTTAACCGACACAGAATGCTGTAGCCATCCATCCGTTCGTCCAGTAGCTGCTGTTGGCCAGTGAAGCCCATAGCTGGCTGACTCCTCTCCTTGTTGAATAGCTGGCTGGCTGCGGCACATTCTCGTACTCTGCTAACACCCTGCCTCTCTCCCTCCTCTATCCCCTCCCTATCGCAGCCCCCGGCTACGGCGTCCGTCTCATATCCTGAGTCACTTCCTGAAGACGCACTCTACCTCGACGTGCTCAGCCTGGGCCAACAAATGGCTCTGGCGGACGGGCAGCCTCCGTCAGAGGTGCAGATATGCCGGATCGCCGGCAGCGATCTGGCGGACTTTCTCCTCTCTCCCTGCATCTCTGTAGTCCCTCCTCCCTCTCTCTCTCTCTCTCCTTCCCCCACCGCCCTCCTTCCCACTCACCTCCCCCCCCCCTTCCCAACTCCCTCTCACTCTCTCTCACCACCACCTCCTTACAAGCGCACGCTATCTACCGCTAATCGTGTAACGTATCTCTGCTGTAATAGACCTTCGCCAGAGCCGCCTACTATCGAGACCTGAAGCGACACAAGCAGCCGGACGCAGGAAGCGCTCCGCCACATAAAAACTTCGCCAAAAATGGACAAAAAGGAGGAGAGAGAGAAAAAAAGAAGAGGAGGAAAAGAAGACTGGAGAAGAAGAAAAAGGTAGCTCTGCCGGCTCGACGTGGTGTGATAGGCAGTCGTCATCGAGACGCGGTGTTTTCTTCGATTCTACTGCCGCCGCTATCTGTCCGAGTCGACTTGAGAGCTAAGCCTAAAATCCCCCTGTTCCCCATCTCATCGCTGTCCATTATCCGAACGTACATATTGTGCGTGAGCGGCGTTGCCGGGTGGGCGAGCGTCGACGGGCGGGGCCGCATCGAGCTCGATCGATGCAGAAGTCCTTTTCTCTTTCTCATTCTGCGGATCCATCTGTTTCTTCGACGGCATCTCGCAGGGGGAGCATAAGTGTAAATGCTCCTCCTCGCTGATACCTTCGTCTCCCTTGCTCCGCGAAGAAGAAAGCCTCCTAATTAGCGATAACGTCGGAGCTTCTTCCTCCGGAGTGGACCGGCTTTCCTGGCTCTGTTGGCGCCTTCCTTCCTTCGCCGCCACCACCGCCACAGGCGGGGCCAGAGATAAAGCGGTGACGTCATGCAAAGGCGAACTGGAGATGACAACACGAAGGAGAGGATGGAGAGGGGAATCTCTGGCCCGCTCCTCCTCGTCCTCAGTGAGGTCTTATCAGCAACAAAGAGCAGATGAAGAAGCAGAAAGAAGCAAACTCCGAGGGAGGAAAAAGACAGCGAAAACATGATCGCATGGGATCGGGTGATGGCTGCACACTCTTCTGCACGTATCGGGTGACTCCTCTACATCCCGGTTGAGCGATTCGATTTCCCTCCCTCTTCCAGTTGAGCGGGATAATAACAGTTGCCTTCACCCAACTAACTTAGCAGCATCAGCGGCGCGTCACCTTGGGCTTTGCTTAAACCGTGGAGATGGTTATCCTCTCGATTACGATGGAACGAAAATACAAAATCTTGGCCCCAAGCAGAAATCTGCGAAAAGGTTCTAGCAAAAGATTTCGCTCCGTCAGAAGTCGGTTGCTGAAAATAGCTCTTTTTTTCCGTTTATTTGTTTGTTTATTTTGCAGAAGATAAAGACTCCCATTTAGTGGCCGAGTCATTTTCTCTGTTGAGGTTTTGCCTCCCTCAGAGGTTGTTCACTACGAGTTCTATTGAAGTTTCGCCTCACTCAGAGGTTTTGTTCTACGAGGTTTTTTAAGTGCTCTCCTCCCTTAAAGGGGAGTTCCCTTAAAGAATCGTTCACTACGTTTCTCCCTTAAAGAATCGTTCACTACGTTTCTCCCTTAAAGAATCGTTCACTACGTTTCTCCCTTAAAGAATCGTTCACTACGTTTCTCCCTTAAAGAATCATTCACTACGTTTCTCCCTTAAAGAATCGTTCACTACGTTTCTCCCTTAAAGAATCGTTCACTACGTTTCTCCCTTAAAGAATCGTTCACTACGTTTCTCCCTTAAAGAATCGTTCACTACGTTCCTCCCTTAAAGAATCGTTCACTACGTTTCTCCCTTAAAGAATCGTTCACTACGAGATTTATTGAGGTTTTGCCTCCCTCAGAGATTTTGCTCTACGAGGTTTGTTGAGGTCTCGCCTCCCTCAGAGATTGTTCTCTATGGGTTCTGCTGAGGTCTCGCCTCCCTTAGAGGCTTTGATCCACGAGGTTTGCTGAGGTCTCGCCTCCCTGAGAGGTTTGCCGAAGTCCCACCTCCCTCAGAGGTTGTTCTCTGCGAGTTCTGTTGAGGTTTCGCCTCTCTCAGAGGTTTTGCTCTACGAGGTTTGTTGATGTCCCACCTCCCTCAGAGTTTTTGTTCTACAAGGTTTGTTCAGGTCTCGCCTCCCTCAGGGGTTGTTCTGTACAAGGTCTATTGGGTTCTCTTCTCCCTCATAGGTTGTTTTCTACGAGGTCTCTTAAGGTTTCGCCTCCCTCAAAGGTGTTCTATACGATGTTTGTTTGAGGTCTCATCTCCCTCAAAGATTATTCTTTACGATGCCTGCTGAAGTCTCGTCTCCATCAGAGGTTGTTCTCTACGATATGTGTAGACGGCTTACAACCCTCAGAGATCGTTTTCTATGAGGACTGCTGAAGGGTCATTTCCCTCAGAGGTTGTTCTCTCCCAGTTCTGTTGATGTCTCGCCTCAGAGATTGTTCTCTAAGAGGTCTGTTGAGGTCTCACCTCTCTCAGAGTTCTTCCCTACGAGGCCTGTTGACACCTTACCTTCCTGAGAGGTGTCCGTTACGAGTTTGTTTTGATCTTGCCTCCCTCAGAGGTTACCTCAACAGAAAACTACACAAATCAAGTTCTTGTCAGACCTCCGTGACAAGTGAGCTGAAAGGAAATTTTATCTGCTCTTTTTCCTACCTGAAATAGCGGTAGTTTATGATAAATTTTGTATCTATATAATTGTTGTACTTTTTTACTATATAATTGTGCCACTTTTTTTTGCACACAATGCGTTAAATGGTGAGTTCACAAGGACCCCAATGCCCATCTCTGAGGTAGGCAAAGGGAATCTATTGAATAGCTGTTGGGAGACAGACTGAAACTTCCCGGCAAGTCCACCGTGCATTTAAGCGTGCCTGTGGCGTTTTCTTGCGCACGGGTTGGGTTGTTTTACCTCTGAGCGGCACTTTTTTGCACACCATGGGTTAAATGGCCAGGTCACATGGACCCCGAAAGCTCATGGAAGGTTGGGGGAGGGGACCCACTGGAACAGCTGTTGGGAGACAGATGGTAGCCTCCCGTCAAGGCCATCCAGCGTGTTCTTTAACGTGCACAGGGTATGGCTCTCCCGCACACGGGGCCACGGCTTAACGTCCCATCCGACGGACGGCGGCCTTTCCCAAGCCCATCGGTGTCCCCTACTGACCGTGGGCAGGGCGGGGAATTTTGCGGAGATAAATCTCAACGCTGACCCAGCTGGGACTCGAACCTGGGAACTACAGATTACGAGCCTGGCGCGCTACCGACTGAGCCCCCCCCCCCTTGGCAGATTACGAGCCTAGTGCTCTACCGACTAAGTAATTACCCCCCTAACCCCTTGCAGAAAAAGGGAATGTATGAGACCCAAACCTAAAATTTTGGAAGGCCTCATAAGTTTTTATCATCAAAATTAAGATGTTTTCTAATAACTGTTTGCTCCTAATTTTATTTAATTCACTAAATTAATTTACATTGCTTCATACTTATTAAACTAATCAATAAAAACTATATCCTCAAAGTCCGTTGAAATCCGCATGGCCTCGTGTTAAAAAGAAGATCGAATTCGAAGTGCTTAAGCTTTTGGTGGAAAATATGATCGAAAATAAAGATCGCAAATGAAATATAATCTCGAAATGTTTTTTTATTTTTTTCGGTAATTCGACATTCACTCGGTAGTCAAAGAATTGTAAATCTTAAATAATTACAGAATCACTTGACAATCAAGATAATTTCAAAAACTAATATAGATAATTTCAATAAATTCAAACGAAAGCAATGTATTTCCATTTTACTAAAAAGTTATTTTTGTCTCGTTTAAAAAAAAAGAAGAGATAATGTGTTTGCTTTTGTCGTCTGTCTGGGCATCTGAAACATCGAACGCTTTTGTTTTTAGAAATAAATTAAAAAAAATTTTGTGTTGGATAGACATTAATGACATATTACCATATGCACTTGCCGAAAATCTCAAAAGTTTAAATACACTGCTGGCCATTAAAAGTGCAACACCAGGGAATACAAGAGATATCAAAGCCATATTTAGTGAATACATAGCTTATGCTACAAGGATCAAATGATTACAAATACAACTCGGTTAGAATTGTGGAATACAAAGAAATCAGTATCTTGTATAACCATCATGAGCGGCCAATAACCGCTGCTACACGGTCCGTCATTGAGAGGATGAGACGTCGGATGTGTGTCAGTCCATGCAGTTTCGATACGTAGCCAAAGTTCATCTGTTGTAGCAGCTGCTGTTGTCTGGTGTGCTAGTCATCATGAGATAATGGACCAGGCCTTGTTCAGTTGGGGGCAGATTCGATGAACACGCAGGCCAAGGCAGAAGTTCACATGGTGGCTATCCAGGAATTGTTGGACGATGCATGCTACATGTGGTCGGTCATTGTCCTTTCGGTAAATGGCACCAGAGAGCCCCTGAAGATAAGGTACGACCACAGGCTCAGACATCTCAGTGATGTAACGCTGGGTGTTCAAAGTACTGGTAATGCGTACAAGGCACGTGCACGAGTAGAGTCCAGTGGCACCACATACGATAACACCAGGGGCCAGACTTGTATGGCCCTGAATCATGCATGTCTCACTGAATCTGTCGCTGCCGTACCACCAGATACGGATTCGTCCATCATGATGCTGCATACTGAATTGCGATTCGTCTGTAAAGATGATACGATGCCTTTCGTATATCCATGCGTGACGTTCTTGGCACCATTGCAGTTGCATACGCCTGTGTTGTAGAGTCAACGAGATGTCTGTCCTCTCGTTCGTTTGTGTGACAGGGCCGTTGAGATCCCTCATGTCGGTGAGTTCGTTCTTCCTCTACCCACTGACGCCATATTCTCATCACTGTGGCAGCATTCCGTCCAACACGAGCACCGATGTCTCGGTACGATAATCCGCCTTCCCATAATCCCACAATTCTCTCTCGGTCAAAGTCGGAAACCTAGTCGTATGGATGCCGTGTTCTTCGACGGGGCATACTTGATCCTTTAGAGCACAAGAACTGCGAGCAAAGGCAATTCCAGTGCTTTACACCAGCTCTTTGTAATCTCCTCTTATACCACTTCCAGGGGGCGTTACTGTCACACATGATGTACGTATATGCTGCGCTTTGAATCATTTACATGTTCTCCCATTATACCGGCTCTTTTTAATCTCCTCTTATATCAATTCCAGGGGGCGTTACTGTCACACATGATGTACGTATGTGCTGCGCTTTGAATCATTTAGATGTTCTCCCATTATACCGGCTCTTTTTAATCTCCTCTTATATCAATTCCAGGGGGCGTTACTGTCACACATGATGTACGTATATGCTGCGCTTTGAATCATTTACATGTTCTCCCATTATACCGGCTCTTTTTAATCTCCTCTTATACCACTTTTAGGGGGCGTTACTGTCACACATGATGTACGTATATGCTGCGCTTTGAATCATTTACATGTTCTCCCATTGTACTGGCTCTTTTTAATCTCCTCTTATATCAATTCCAGGGGGCGTTACTGTCACACATGATGTGCGTATGTGCTGCGCTTTGAATCATTTACATGTTCTCCCATTGTACCGGCTCTTTTTAATCTCCTCTTATATCAATTCCAGGGGGCGTTACTGTCACACATGATGTACGTATGTGCTGCGCTTTGAATCATTTACATGTTCTCCCATTATACCGGCTCTTTTTAATCTCCTCTTATATCAATTCCAGGGGGCGTTACTGTCACACATGATGTACGTATGTGCTGCGCTTTGAATCATTTACATGTTCTCCCATTATACCGGCTCTTTTTAATCTCCTCTTATATCAATTCCAGGGGGCGTTACTGTCACACATGATGTACGTATGTGCTGCGCTTTGAATCATTTACATGTTCTCCCATTATACCGGCTCTTTTTAATCTCCTCTTATATCAATTCCAGGGGGCGTTACTGTCACACATGATGTGCGTATGTGCTGCGCTTTGAATCATTTACATGTTCTCCCATTATACCGGCTCTTTTTAATCTCCTCTTATATCAATTCCAGGGGGCGTTACTGTCACACATGATGTGCGTATGTGCTGCGCTTTGAATCATTTACATGTTCTCCCATTATACCGGCTCTTTTTAATCTCCTCTTATATCAATTCCAGGGGGCGTTACTGTCACACATGATGTACGTATGTGCTGCGCTTTGAATCATTTACATGTTCTCCCATTATACCGGCTCTTTTTAATCTCCTCTTATATCAATTCCAGGGGGCGTTACTGTCACACATGATGTACGTATGTGCTGCGCTTTGAATCATTTACATGTTCTCCCATTATACCGGCTCTTTTTAATCTCCTCTTATATCAATTCCAGGGGGCGTTACTGTCACACATGATGTACGTATGTGCTGCGCTTTGAATCATTTACATGTTCTCCCATTATACCGGCTCTTTTTAATCTCCTCTTATATCAATTCCAGGGGGCGTTACTGTCACACATGATGTACGTATGTGCTGCGCTTTGAATCATTTACATGTTCTCCCATTATACCGGCTCTTTTTAATCTCCTCTTATATCAATTCCAGGGGGCGTTACCGTCACACATGATGTACGTATGTGCTGCGCTTTGAATCATTTACATGTTCTCCCATTATACCGGCTCTTTTTAATCTCCTCTTATATCAATTCCAGGGGGCGTTACTGTCACACATGATGTACGTATATGCTGCGCTTTGAATCATTTACATGTTCTCCCATTATACCGGCTCTTTTTAATCTCCTCTTATATCAATTCCAGGGGGCGTTACTGTCACACATGATGTGCGTATGTGCTGCGCTTTGAATCATTTACATGTTCTCCCATTATACCGGCTCTTTTTAATCTCCTCTTATATCAATTAAAAGGGGCGTTACTGTCACACATGATGTACGTATGTGCTGCGCTTTGAATCATTTACATGTTCTCCCATTATACCGGCTCTTTTTAATCTCCTCTTATATCAATTCCAGGGGGCGTTACTGTCACACATGATGTGCGTATGTGCTGCGCTTTGAATCATTTACATATTCTCCCATTATACCGGCTCTTTTTAATCTCCTCTTATATCAATTAAAAGGGGCGTTACTGTCACACATGATGTACGTATGTGCTGCGCTTTGAATCATTTACATGTTCTCCCATTATACCGGCTCTTTTTAATCTCCTCTTATATCAATTCCAAGGGGCGTTACTGTCACACATGATGTACGTATGTGCTGCGCTTTGAATCATTTACATGTTCTCCCATTATACCGGCTCTTTTTAATCTCCTCTTATATCAATTCCAGGGGGCGTTACTGTCACACATGATGTGCGTATGTGCTGCGCTTTGAATCATTTACATATTCTCCCATTATACCGGCTCTTTTTAATCTCCTCTTATATCAATTAAAAGGGGCGTTACTGTCACACATGATGTACGTATGTGCTGCGCTTTGAATCATTTACATGTTCTCCCATTATACCGGCTCTTTTTGATCTCCTCTTATATCAATTCCAGGGGGCGTTACTGTCACACATGATGTACGTATATGCTGCGCTTTGAATCATTTACATGTTCTCCCATTATACCGGCTCTTTTTGATCTCCTCTTATATCAATTCCAGGGGGCGTTACTGTCACACATGATGTGCGTATGTGCTGCGCTTTGAATCATTTACATGTTCTCCCATTATACCGGCTCTTTTTGATCTCCTCTTATATCAATTCCAGGGGGCGTTACTGTCACACATGATGTGCGTATGTGCTGCGCTTTGAATCATTTACATGTTCTCCCATTATACCGGCTCTTTTTAATATCCTCTTATATCAATTCCAGGGGGCGTTACTGTCACACATGATGTGCGTATGTGCTGCGCTTTGAATCATTTACATGTTCTCCCATTATACCGGCTCTTTTTGATCTCCTCTTATATCAATTCCAGGGGGCGTTACTGTCACACATGATGTACGTATATGCTGCGCTTTGAATCATTTACATGTTCTCCCATTATACCGGCTCTTTTTGATCTCCTCTTATATCAATTCCAGGGGGCGTTACTGTCACACATGATGTGCGTATGTGCTGCGCTTTGAATCATTTACATGTTCTCCCATTATACCGGCTCTTTTTGATCTCCTCTTATATCAATTCCAGGGGGCGTTACTGTCACACATGATGTGCGTATGTGCTGCGCTTTGAATCATTTACATGTTCTCCCATTATACCGGCTCTTTTTGATCTCCTCTTATATCAATTCCAGGGGGCGTTACTGTCACACATGATGTGCGTATGTGCTGCGCTTTGAATCATTTACATGTTCTCCCATTATACCGGCTCTTTTTAATATCCTCTTATATCAATTCCAGGGGGCGTTACTGTCACACATGATGTGCGTATGTGCTGCGCTTTGAATCATTTACATATTCTCCCATGGGCTACCCATCTTGAATATTTCGGGACAATCTGAGTTCTTCCTGGTGTTGCAATTTGAATGGTCAGCAGTTTAACAATAATAATAATTTTTTATCTCAATATTCATTTATAAAAAACATACATCAAAAATTTTCAATCAAAGTGCCCTCTAATTGTGGTGCAATTATTAATTGATTGTGTTGGTCTGACAGAAGCCTGTCAGTTTATATGCCACCGTAGAAGGTCTGAGAGGATGGCAGGACCTCAGCAGAAAAACGACATACACACATCCATGCCTTACCCGGGGCTCGAACCCAGGTCCCTTAGATCAGTAGCCCACCCGGGGCTCGAACCCAAGTCCCTTAGATCAGTAGCCAAGCGCGCTAACCACTCGGCCAGGGGACGGCTATTATTTCTCAAAGTTTTATTAACTGAATTTCATATTTTGCTGCATTTTTGTCTTTTTTCGAATATAATGAAGCAGTATGTCTATTTTTTTCTGCTCCCATCATGCTTGCTTCCTTTCCCCCTTAAGAGGTAGCCGCTAATTGGGAACTGCAACGCCACTCCTCTAGTGGACCTGGCAGAATTCTTTCTCTTCTCTCCTAACCTTAATCCACTCTGATAAAAGATTCCAAGAAAAGTAACCTCGCTTTTCTTTAATGCAAAACTTCTGGGCTTTTTCTTTCAATTCCACAGCATTGTTTAGTTAAAGCAGAGCTCAAATGATTTTATAGGATTATATTTATATTATATTTATTGTTTGGTGTAATTAAAAGGTTGATAATAATTTTACCAATGTTTCTAAGGAAAAACATCTTTATCATAAACTGATAATCATAATTTCATTTTATTATAACGATTCTGATATTTGGGAATCTGAAACGGTTCGACGTATCGAATATGCATAATAAAAAAATAAATACTCCCTCAAGCAGCTGCTTGCCACAGAGGTTTGACAGAAGCCTGTCAATAGGTCTGAGCAGAACGTCACAGTAGAAGGTCTGTGAGGATGGCGGGAACTCAGCAGAAAAACAACACACACATCCATGCCTTACCCGGGGCTCGAACCCAGGTCCCTTAGATCAGTAGCCCACCCGGGGCTCGAACCCAGGTCCCTTAGATCAGTAGCCAAGCGCGCTAATCACTCGGCCAGGGAACGGCTATTATTTCTCAAAGTTTTATTAACTGAATTTCATATTTTGCTGCATTTTTGTCTTTTTTCAAATATAATGAAGCAGTATGTCTATTTTTTTCTGCTCCCATCATGCTTGCTTCCTTTCCCCCTTAAGAGGTAGCCGCTAATTGTGAACTGCAACGCCACTCCTCTAGTGGACCTGGCAGAATTCTTTCTCTTCTCTCCTAACCTTAATCCACTCTGATAAAAGATTCCAAGAAAAGTAACCTCGCTTTTCTTTAATGCAAAACTTCTGGGCTTTTTCTTTCAATTCCACAGCATTGTTTAGTTAAAGCAGAGCTCAAATGATTTTATAGGATTATATTTATATTATATTTATTGTTTGGTGTAATTAAAAGGTTGATAATAATTTTACCAATGTTTCTAAGGAAAAACATCTTTATCATAAACTGATAATCATAATTTCATTTTATTATAACGATTCTGATATTTGGGAATCTGAAACGGTTCGACGTATCGAATATGCATAATAAAAAAATAAATACTCCCTCAAGCAGCTGCTTGCCACAGAGGTTTGACAGAAGCCTGTCAATAGGTCTGAGCAGAACGTCACAGTAGAAGGTCTGTGAGGATGGCGGGAACTCAGCAGAAAAACAACACACACATCCATGCCTTACCCGGGGCTCGAACCCAGGTCCCTTAGATCAGTAGCCCACCCGGGGCTCGAACCCAGGTCCCTTAGATCAGTAGCCAAGCGCGCTAATCACTCGGCCAGGGAACGGCTATTATTTCTCAAAGTTTTATTAACTGAATTTCATATTTTGCTGCATTTTTGTCTTTTTTCAAATATAATGAAGCAGTATGTCTATTTTTTTCTGCTCCCATCATGCTTGCTTCCTTTCCCCCTTAAGAGGTAGCCGCTAATTGTGAACTGCAACGCCACTCCTCTAGTGGACCTGGCAGAATTCTTTCTCTTCTCTCCTAACCTTAATCCACTCTGATAAAAGATTCCAAGAAAAGTAACCTCGCTTTTCTTTAATGCAAAACTTCTGGGCTTTTTCTTTCAATTCCACAGCATTGTTTAGTTAAAGCAGAGCTCAAATGATTTTATAGGATTATATTTATATTATATTTATTGTTTGGTGTAATTAAAAGGTTGATAATAATTTTACCAATGTTTCTAAGGAAAAACATCTTTATCATAAACTGATAATCATAATTTCATTTTATTATAACGATTCTGATATTTGGGAATCTGAAACGGTTCGACGTATCGAATATGCATAATAAAAAAATAAATACTCCCTCAAGCAGCTGCTTGCCACAGAGGTTTGACAGAAGCCTGTCAATAGGTCTGAGCAGAACGTCACAGTAGAAGGTCTGTGAGGATGGCGGGAACTCAGCAGAAAAACAACACACACATCCATGCCTTACCCGGGGCTCGAACCCAGGTCCCTTAGATCAGTAGCCCACCCGGGGCTCGAACCCAGGTCCCTTAGATCAGTAGCCAAGCGCGCTAATCACTCGGCCAGGGAACGGCTATTATTTCTCAAAGTTTTATTAACTGAATTTCATATTTTGCTGCATTTTTGTCTTTTTTCAAATATAATGAAGCAGTATGTCTATTTTTTCTGCTCCCATCAGGATTATTTTTCAAATTAACTTCTTATTTCATTTCCTGCTCATTTAAGAATTCTTGCGAACGGTTAAAAGCAATTTGCGAAAATAATTACGAAGAAAGTGCTCTGAGTTCGATTTCTAAGTCATGTAATTTGGTTTTGTTGGACTACCAACGACAAATTATATGTAAAATAATCTCTTTAAAAATTTAAATATTTTTAGAATCTCAGGATCACGAATCTACATAATCATAATATGTTTCAATGAGAAAATTTTTCGGCATAATTTTTAAACAAAAACTTTATAAATGATTTTAAAATAAATTTTAAAGTAATTTTATGTGCAGGTTTTCCTAATGTAAACTTTTCTTAGAGAATGCCCTTGCAAGGTCAATTGGGCAATGTCAAATGGGGCGTGCAAGGTCAATTTGGATATAAATGTTTTGTATAAAATATACTATAATTATCTAGATTTTCTAAGTCTTAATTTTTTTATTTAGTTTCAGAGCTCTTCGAATTTTTTCAAATTATGTATTTGTTTGTTATGTAATTCATGATGGGGGGGGGGGGGTTTCTAAGATGTAGAAATTTTTTGTGTACAATCGCTCAAAAAAGTATCCAAACACTATGGTTGATTACAGAATTCAGAAAAAATATCTGGCAACGATTTTTTTTTGGAAATTAGTGATCTGGCAACCTTCGTGTCACGTGACACGAAGGTTGCCAGATCACTAATTGGATCGTGTGAACTCACAAAGACCTGGATCGTGTGGGCTCACTCACGGAAATATTGAGCGTGTGCAGTTACCGTTCACAACAAACTGGAGCGTGTGCAGTAACTACACACGCTCCAGTTTGCTGTGAACGGTAACTGGAGCGTGTACAGTTGCTGTACACGCTCCAGATATTTTTCCTGAATTCTGTAATCGCGTGACACGAAGGTTGCCAGATCACTAATTTCTAAAGAAAACGTTGCCAGATATTTTTTCTGAATTCTGTAATCAACCATAGTGTTCGGATACTTTTTTGAGCGACTGTACTACTCCATTCATAACTTTGAACTTTCCATTCATAAGTTAAATGACTGCAACAGCCCCAGATATTTCGGACCCTTATGGTGTTTTGAATCCCGGCGGACCGCAGCAAGGAACCCGATCTCTAAATCCCAAGCATCAACACGTATGTGAGACTACCACACGAAATTCGGGGACGATAGCTCGAGTACCTACGGAATTATGGGGAGCTAAATGCTTCCGCCACCAGTGACGGCACCCTGGTCGTAAACGAGTGACCGCGCATCCGTACGAGTACGCCTACAATTTTGAGTCCCTATCAAGTTGATTCCTATAAGTCCCTATCAACGTTGAGTGCCTATCAAGTTGATTCTTTTAAATTCCTATCAACCTTTAGTCCTATCAAGGCGCGAGCAACACCGACCAATTCTGTTGGTACAACTATAAAATCATAAATATAAAGTAATGATATTTATTTATGAAGAGATTGCGTACAAAATATAATGAAGGCTCCACGATTTAGTAAATAAACGATATTTTTGCACACAAATTCCTTTGCAGTTCTGTTCCTTTTCTTCCCCTTTATATATGTATATACACCGAAGAGCCAAAACGTTATGACCAGCGCGTCTTTATGCAAATTGAAGCAACTGCAGGTAAACGACGGCGCATATGAAGGTCATGAAACGGTATAAATAACACCTGATATCGAGATCTGTTAATCAGTGTTGTTCTTGTTCTTCAGATGAGATTGACAAAGACCAAATTGTAATGGTCAGAGCATTTCCGAGACGGCAAGGCTGGTGGGGTTCTCACAGTCAGCCATGATTAGTACCTCCAAAAAGTGGTCCGAGGAGGGGTTGGGTTGGGTTGTTTTACCTCTGAGCGGCACTTTTTTGCACACCGTGGGCTAAATGGCCAGGTCACATGGATCCCGAATGCTCAGAGAAGGTTGGGGAGGGGACCCAGTGGAACAGCTGTTGGGAGACAGATGATAGTCTCCCGTCAAGGCCATCCAGCGTGTTCTTTAACGTGCACAGGGTATGGCTCTCCCGCACACGGGGCCACGGCTTAACGTCCCATCCGACGGACGGACGGCCTTTCCAAGCCCATCGGTGTCCCCTACTGATCGTGGGCAGGGAGTGGAATTTTGCGGATCCGAGGATAGGAAAAACGAAACGCCGGTAAGGTGTGGGCCGACCATGACTCATCGATGCTAGAGGTGAGTGAAGGCTATCCCGTATGGTACGGACCCAAAGAAGAGATACTGGGGCACAACTCGCCTGTAGTTTGAATGCTGGTGGCGGGAATAATGTGTCACAACACACAGTACATTGAACCCTGCTGAAAATGGGGCTGCGTAGCCGCAGGCTTCTCTGAGTGCCCATGCTAACATCGGCTCACTGCCGAAAGCAGCTACAATAGGCACGCGACCATGAAACTGGACTTTGAATGATTGGATGAAGGTTGTCTAATCAGATTAATCTCGTTTCCTGTTTCATCATGTGGATGGCTGGTACGCATGCGTCGTTTACCTGGAGTTTACCTGGTTTTCTGTTCGTTTACCTGGTTTTTGTCCTACGGTGCTTCCTGGTTGGCACCAGGAAGCACCGTAGGACAAAAACAAGCTGGTGGAGGAAGTGTAATGCTTTGGGGCAATGTTCTGTTGAGGACCCCTGGGTCCAATCATTCATGTGGAGGTAACTATGACGTCTACCACCTATCTAAACATCATTGCAGACCAGGTACATCCTTTCATGGCAACGGTATATCCCTCTAGTAGTGCCTTCTTTCAGCAGGATAAAACGCCATGCCACACTGCCCAGATTGTGCGAGAATGGTTCACGAAATAATGAAGACTTACATGTACTGCTCTGGCCACCAAATTCCCCAGACATCAATCCAATCGAGCATCTGTGGTTTGTGCTGGAACAGCATATCCGATCTGCGGCGGCTCAACCACGTAACTTACAAGAGTTAAAGGATCTGCTGGTAATGTGTTGGTACCAGATACCGCCAGACACCTTTAGAAATCTTATACCATCCATGCCTCGCCGGATAAGAGCTGTTTTGGCGGTACGTGGAAGACCAACATCGTATTAGACAGGTGGTCATAATGTTTTGGCTCTTCGGTGTAACTATACATATATCATATAACCTTTTCGTATCTTTTGGAACAACACTTTCACTAATTATTTCATTTATGATGTGGTTTTAATTACGTCAGCATCTTTCTTACTCTACATCAGAGTTTTCAACTGGTGTTCCGTGAGTTGGGTTGTTTGGGTTGTTTTACGTCTGAGCGGCACTTTTTTGCACACCATGGGCTAAATGGCCAGGTCACATGGACCCCGAAGGCTCAGAGAAGGTTGGGGAGGTGACCCCCAACCTTCTCTTCACTGGAACAGCTGTTGGGAGACAGATGGTAGCCTCCCGTCAAGGCCATCCAGCGTGTTCTTTAACGTGCACAGAGTATGACTCTCCCACACACGGGGCCACGGCTTAACGTCCCATTCGAAGGACGGCGGCCTTTCCAAGCCCATCGGTGTCCCCTACTGACCGTGGACAGGGCGGGGAATTTTGCGGAGATAAATCTCAACGCTGACCCAGCTGGGACTCGAACCTGGGAACTACAGATTACGAGTCTGGCGCGCTACCAACTGAGCTACCCCCGCCCCATGTTCCGTGAGCATGATCTAAGTGTTCCGCGAAATGGCCCACCGAAAAATCACATTTTTCCATTATATTGGATATTTAATAAATATTGTTGCAAAAAAAAGTGTTTATTTTGCAAAAAAAAAATTAATTATAATATATTGTTGCAAAAAAGCGTTTCTTTTAATTAATAAATATTGTTGGAAAAAAGATTTTTTATATATTAATATATATTGTTGCAAAAAAAACAGTTTATTTAGATAAGTTTTTGAATACGTAAAATGAAGCTTTGATTTTTATTTCTTTCGGTAAAGTGTTCTGCCATCAAAAAGTGGTGGGAAAACATTTCTACACATTCCAATAATTCCATCACTCTCTCTCCTGTTCTAGGAGCCTTGTCATGTTCATTCCTTCTTGTTGCCTTTCTTATTCTGTTTCAGTAAATAAACGATACAAGTGTACAGTCGCTCAAAAAGGTATCCGAACACTATGGTTGATTGCAAAATTCAGAAAAAATATCTGGCAACAATTTTTTCAGAAATTAGTGATCTGGCAACCTTCGTGTCACGTGATTACAGAATTCAGGAACAATATCTGGAGCGTGTACAGCAACTGTACACGCTCCAGTTATCGTTCACAGCAAACTGGAGCGTGTGCAGTTACTGCACACGCTCCAGTTTGCTGTGAACGGTAACTGCACACGCTCAATATTTCCGTGAGTGAGTCCACACGATCCAGGTCTTTGTGAGCTCACACGATCCAATTAGTGATCTTGTCACGTGATACGAAGGGTGCCAGATCATTAATTTCTAAAAAAAATCGTTGCCATATTTTTTTCTGAATTCTGTAATCAACCATAGTGTTTGGATACTTTTTTTTTAGCGACTACATAAAATATGGGGATAAAATTAGAATTATGTAAAGGGAACTGTTTCAAATTTCAAAGCAGGTAGACAAGTTTGAAATTTAATATAAGACGACAGAATTTTCAGGGGGGGGCGGATCTCCTTCTCCCCTCTGTGTACTTCCCTGCTATGCAGGACCGGATCTAGAGAATAAATAAGGGAGGGAAGATAATAATCGACGTAATCGAGCCGGAAAAAGGTAAAATGTATATGGGGGGGGGGGGGAAGAGACTGAATTTCCACTGCAATGTAACATTTACCCTCTTTTTACAGGCTTTTGAAAAACGATTAATAAGAAATGTGTGAAATATGCATCCTTAACCTTACTGGCCTTCTCAATGAGGGGGGGGGGGGGAGGGATCACTGACCACTCCCCCACCTAGATACGCCTCTTATCCTATCTATAATTTACAGAGATGATAACACACTGTCGCTTTCATCCTTATCTTACTGTCTGCGTGACTAGCAATGATGACCCCTCGCTGAAATGGAGATTATTTAAAATGTTTTTTTTTTCATTGGACCTTCTTAAAAATGAAAAAAAGTAGGTTGTAAATCTCTACGTGAATACAGAGCAGAAATTTATCCCTTGCATAACATCGCAAGAGAAAGCTAAGTTAACCTACGTGCAGGATAATTATTTTATAGGATCCGTTAGCTGATTATAAGGAGAGCAATTCGTTTCATCCCCTGGTATTCAAAAACAAATTTTATTTCATGCGATAGAATTCGCTTATTGATTCTGCTGCAGATAAAACAGTCGCTCAAAAAAGTATCCGAACACTAGGGTTGAATACGGAATTCAGAAAAAATATCTGGCAACGATGTTTTTTAGAAATTAGTGATCTTGCAACCTTCGTATCACGTGACACGAAGGTTGCCAGATCACTAATTGGATCGTGTGAGCTCACAAAGACCTGGATCGTGTGGGCTCACTCACGGAAATATTGAGCGTGTGCAGTTACCGTTCACAGTAAACTGGAGCGTGTACAGTTGCTGTATACGCTCCAGATATTTTTCCTGAATTCTGTAATCACGTGACACGAAGGTTGCCAGATCACTAATTTCTAAAAAAATCGTTGCCAGATGTTTTTCGAAATTCTGTAATCAACCATAGTGTTCGGATACTTTTTGAGCGACTGTAGGTGGTCATATTATTTTGATACTAGATCGTGTGGGCTCACTCACGGAAATATTGAGCGTGTGCAGTTACCGTTCACAGCAAACTGGAGCGTGTGCAGTAACTGCACACGCTCCAGTTTGCTGTGAATGGTAACTGGAGCGTGTACAGTTGCTGTACACGCTCCAGATATTTTTCCTGAATTCTGTAATCACGTGACACGAAGGTTGCCAGATCACTAATTGCTAAAAAAAATTGGTTGTCAGATATTTTTTCTGAATTCTGTAATCAATCATAGTGTTCGGATACTTTTTTTGAGCGACTGTACCAACACTAAAAATAGATTAAAAGAAAAAGCTATAAAATCTCGCTCCATATAGAATAGCATTGTAAGCTATTCTGTTCGGTGGTCTAGTTTAATAATTGGGAAACCCTACTTGAGTCTTAATCTCAGCTCCCCCCTCTCGCCTCCCCCGAGGATAAATTATCGAAGCGTCCACGAAACTGAATTCTCGATCCCCCAAAGCAAAATTCTCAGCCCCCCACCCCTATACTGAAATTAAATCATGGGTACCTGACTGCTGCATAGGATCCAGTAAAACAGTTTTTTTTCTTCCTAAAATTGTACTTAACTTTTCCTTAAGATCCTATTCAATGTGGAAATATCCCTTATATTCCTTATATCCTTATATCATTATATCCCTTATATATTATATTCACTCACAGAATATATATATCAGCATCCCACTTCTTTAAGAAGACGCAATATAAAGCCCATTATAAACAAACCTCACTGTATCGAGGTTCAACATTGAAGCTTCGTCACTTGCACAATAAAAGAAGGATGAAAGAGGCAGAGTGTTATCCTCTCTCTTACTGAATTCGCATCTTCTGTGTCGAGCTGTGTGTCCCTCGCTTCTGTATTCCCCACGCGCCGCCCGAGGGGCCGGGGTCGTTACCTTTGTTAGAGGCCCAGTTTGTCTGATTACCGGAGCCCGTGCTGCCCAGCAGTAGCGACCTCGCCAGTCTCACCCCCCCTCCCCCTCCCTGTTTCTCGGTCGCAGAAAAGGCGGCGTTTTCACACAATCGCTTCGTCAATTTGCTCCCAGCTCGCCGGCAAATTGGAACCAAATTGAGCAGGGATTTCCTCCCTTGCGAAGGTGATTATTTACTCGGTCGGTACACCCTCGGCGCCTTGCCGACAATTGGTGCTGCCGTTGGTAAGCCACTGGTGCCACATATGCCGCCATTGCTATTACTCGCCGAGATTTTCCTTGTTCCTCTTTCACCACCTTCCTCATTGAGGGTGGATGTGTTGGTTTGTGTTTGGATGCTGTGGCTAGAGGGGGGGGGGGGAGATTTTGTCTCGGACTTGCCTTTATCCTCCCATCCTTCCTTCCGTCGTCCCACCCTTCTTCCCCCCTCACATCATATGCTATCCCCCCCTTTCCCACAAATACTCCCCAGCAGCAGAAGGTTCTCCACAACGCCGACCTGACAATCCAATCATTTCATATTTCCTGGCTTCCCGTATCAGTAGGCTCGATGTGGAGGCCACCAGCAGGCGAGCCGGAATCCGCGCTTTATGTGAACAGGGGAGCGTAATTTCGTTTCCCTGCCGAACATCGCTTCACTTTGCTGTCTCATCACGCGCCCGATCCGACATCCTCGTTGCAGATGGCGTCCAGCGCTTGTTTACCGCTCTTCTGATGGAAACGTAAGAGCGGACGAAAATGCTCTTCTTCCTCTCGAGTCCAACCACTGGCTGCATCATCGCAACATCCGAGGGGGCGATGATGGAGGAGAATCTTCAAGTATGGAAGTTAAACATAGTTTTCCCTCCACTGTGGGAACTTAATTCTTTATTTCGCCTCCTCAACCTCTTTCTTATTTCAGAGGTGTTGTTCGGAGATGAAAAAGAAAAGAAATAAGAACGAGTTTCTCTCACGTGATGTGTTTCGCATTTCAACCGAATCCGATGAGTCGAGGGACACTTCTGGCTTTCCACGTCAAGCGCTGAGTGGATCAAAAATCTGGAGGAGAGACGAGGGAGTGAGGTGAATACTCGAGGTGCATACTGGGATA
This sequence comes from Ryuthela nishihirai, assembly GCA_038380435.1. Classification (NCBI taxonomy): domain Eukaryota; kingdom Metazoa; phylum Arthropoda; class Arachnida; order Araneae; family Heptathelidae; genus Ryuthela; species Ryuthela nishihirai. Next base: position 57,431,167 of record JAWZYU010000012.1, read on the forward strand.
GAAATGGGGGTACACTTCGTGGGGGGAGGGAATTGGATCAAGTTTTTGTCAGTAACGAAAGAGTATCACTACTTGCCAACAAGTCTGTTAGTTTTTGGAATGGTGAGTTTTTATTAACCAATTCCATCTGCTGAGACGGAAAGATGCGGGACCAGCTTCTTAAGAAGGAATTTATTCAACATTTATCATAAATTGATTGATAAGGGATTGATCGTTCCTTGACTTGTGATCAGTGAGAATTGCCAAAGCACCAACTGCACAGTCTCCCCAGTTGCCACTCACGCCATAAAAAAATAAAGATATAATCCCCTCAAGCAGCTTCTTGACAGGAAATTTAATTGAATGACAAAACCCAGATATATCGTAATTCAAGGACTGCATGCCAAAATCTCCACTTCTGCGGTCGGGGGCAAGACAGTACCATATAGATACAGCTCACCACACGACTACCTATGGCGAACATACTATAGATGAAAAGTTCATCCACCGGTCAAAACCTAAATTTAATCTGTGTCCCGGATCGCCACAAACAAGGATATAGAATCCAAGTTGCCTCGACTCCCGTGACGGGAGCTTTTAGTCCGGCCCGTCCATCTTAGCCTGTCCGACCAGTGCCACTCCGGTCAGCAACGTCTTCAACTTCATTTAGACCCTCAAGCCCCCCTCCCCCCCGCACCTCGACAAGGTGGCACCTATTCGGGGGGGGGGGGGGGGCAGCTTCTTGACAGATAGATCTGACAGGAGCCTGTCAGTTTAATACGCCATAGAGGAGATCTGTAAGAAGGCAAAACCTCAGCAGAAAGACCACTCGGCCACGGGACGGCTTTCACGTTATGCCATTGGTAGTTACCATAATCATATCTCGAAGGTTGCCAGATCACTAATTTCTAAAAAAAATCGTTGCCAGATATTTTTTCTGAATTCTGTAATCAACCCTATTGTTCGGATACTTTTTTGAGCGACTGTAGGTGGCCATATTTTTTTGATACTAGATCGTGTGGGCTCACTCACGGAAATATTGAGCGTGTGCAGTTACCGTTCACAGCAAACTCGAGCGTGTGCAGTAACTGCACACGCTCCAGTTTGCTGTGAACGGTAACTGGAGCGTGTACAGTTGCTGTACACGCTCCAGATATTTTTCCTGAATTCTGTAATCACGTGACACGAAGGTTGCCAGATCACTAATTTCTAAAAAAAATCGTTGCCAGATATTTTTTCTGAATTCTGTAATCAACCGTAGTGTTCGGATACTTTTTTGAACGACTGTAGGTGGTCATATTATTTTGATACTAGATCGTGTGGGCTCACTCACGGAAATATTGAGCGTGTGCAGTTACCGTTCACAGCAAACTGGAGCATGTGCAGTAACTGCACATGCTCCAGTTTGCTGTGAACGGTAACTGGAGCGTGTACAGATGCTGTACACGCTCCAGATATTTTTCCTGAATTCCGTAATCAACCATAGTATTCGGATACTTTTTTGAGCGACTGTACGGCTCTCCACGATACAAGACGTCGGTACGTCCCCACACGTGAGTGAGGCCATTGTTCCGCCCCAGAAAGATTCAGGTCCTATTGCTAAAGACAATATATCATTGCTGGAGACGATATATCGCCATTCATCACGCCACTCAGCTCGTTCGTTGCATCACCTGCAATCTGCCCTGTGGGTTAGTGAGCGGTATACAGATGATTGAGAACCTCCCTCGCATACCAGCTTTACGCAAGCGTTGTTGAATCGTACTCTGACTGATAGACACCATCGGTGCCACATCAGTCGTTCTCTCACTCGATATCTGTCCGACAGTCACGTTTCTGGAACTGAGAATCATCTGGCGAATATGCCGATGATGATCCGTAGCCACTCGAGAACGTCCCGATCTTGAATGATGATGTGAGTTGGGTTGGTTGTTTTACCTCTGAGCGGCACGTTTTTGCACACTATGGGCTAAATGGCCAGGTCACAAGGACCCCGAAGGCTCAGAGAAGGTTGGGGGAGAGGACCCACTGGAACAACTGTTAGGAGACAGATGGTAGCCTCCCGTAAAGGCCATCCAGCGTGTTTTTTAACGTGCACAGGGTATGACTCCCCCATACACGGTGCCACGGCTTAACGTCCCATCCGACGGACGGCGGCCTTTCCAAGCCCATCGGTGTCCCCTACTGACCGTGGGCAGGGCGGGGAATTTTGCAGAGATAAATCTCAATGCTGACCCAGCTGGGACTCGAACCTGGGAACTACAAATTACGAGCCTGGCGCGCTACCGACTGAGCTACCCCCGCCCCATGATGACGTGAAACATCATCTTGGGCCCATTACTGCCAGCAATGGCCAACTGTTTGCTATTAAGGTTCCAAATGCGCTGAAGTTCGTTGTTTAGACCATCCTGCTTCACCTAGACCTATGATGCGACTTCCATCAAGCCCGCTGAGTTGTTTAAACATCCGTCTACTTCGTACAAATGACATTACTATTCGATAGTAATTTAGATTTACAGATCAGGTTTCTCTAATCTACAAGGCCCACTTTCTCCCAACAACCTCCCCTACAACTAAACGGGATCCTGGTATCTGCTGCGTTTTAAATGTACCTAGACCCGCGATTTTCCCTTCATTTGCATATGTCACTGTCCCGTACTTCCATACAAATTTGCATAAACATAGTTCTGCTCCTTTTGAGTGGGACTTTTTTTTTCATGAGGAGTATATATTCTTAGAGAAAAGTGAAAGTTGCTGTACTACTTAAGAAGCAAAAATAGCACAGAAAGAATTACGAACTTTCATAATTTCTTAAACTCAAATCAAAATACTTTATTTACTGAATCAATTTCTCGATGTTTTTTCGGTTGAAAGGTAAAGACGTTACTCTTAACATCGATATCAAATTTTTGATATCAATGCTGACTTCAAAACCTTTCAAAATAAGCTCACCGGACTTCTCCCGCCGCGTAAGAGGGTTACGTCCATTCGACAGCAACAGAGGGCACACCAGTAATAAACGCATCCTACAAATAGCTGTGCCGTGCGCTACGGGGTTCATAAAATGACAAGAAGTGGTTGTGTGCCACATGTCTGTCAGTCGCTCCGTGAAACATGGGTCACGCCAAATATGTGAATGAGTGGCAAAAAAGTGTTATTGCGTTTGGCCGAGCCAAAGGGCATAGAGTACGATAAATTGCTGCTTTTGCAGGTATGTCGAAACGTACTGTCCAAAGAGTCTTCCGGCAGTGGCGTAAATCGCAGTCCCCGGTTAATCGTCTCCAGAACTGCGGCAGAAAGAATGTGTTCACCAATAGGGACCACCACACTGTGTCACACACTGTTAGGGCAAACCGCTTTGCAACTAGTCAGGAATTGCTCCAATCAGTCAATACAGGCCTACAACAAGCTGTTTCTGAACGAACGCTCTGAAGGGAATCGCATGCCATGGATATCTAGAACAGAGTACCGCTGAAATATCTAGAGCAGAGTACCGCCGGAGTATGTTAATAACTGTGCACAAGGCTGTAGCCTGCACTGTAGCCTGCACGGCCCGCTGTAGCCGTGCAGGCTACAGTGGGCGCGGCGCCCCAAAGACTGGACTGTCGACTCTTGGAAGTGTGTGATCTGGTCGGATGAGTCACGTTTTTGCTTGCACTCAAATGATGCGAGGTGACGGGTATATTGTAAGCCACATGAAAATTTATTCCTTCCATGCGGACTGTGTGCAATGTTCTGTTCAATCTGGAGAAGGCTCTGTGATGTTTGGGGGGTGTTCACGTACAAGGAAATGGGTCCTTTGGTTGCGGTGACATCACACTTGAACCAGAAGGGCTTTATGGAGTTACTGGACGATCACGTGTTGCCTTTCGTGCAGCTTCTCTACAGTAAACACCAGAAGGATACCCCAGTCTTCCAAGACGACAATTGTCACGTGCACAGGGCTCGAAGTGTGTCAGATTGGCAGGACAAGCATCCTGAAACCTTCAAACATCTCGACTGTCACACCAAATCCCCGGATTTGAATCCCATAGAAAATTTGTTGGACTATTTGGAGCAATGTGTGTAGCGCCATCCCAGCCATTCAGCCAACCTGGACGAACTGCGGCATTTGCTGCTGGAAGAGTGGATGAATATCGATGTGCACTACATCCGCACACTGGTGGCATCCATGCCAGACAGGATTTCGGCTGTTCTTTGGTCGCACGGAGACGTTACACGCTATTACATGACATTCAGTCAGGGTGACTTTTTTTGTCCAGTGAGCTTATATTCCTTATGTACAGTCGCTCAAAAAAATATCCGAACGCTATGGTTGATTAGAGAATTCAGAAAAAATATCTGGCAACGATTTTTTTTTTTAGAAATTAGTGATCTGGCAACCTTCGTGTCACGTGATTACAGAATTCAGGAAAAATATCTGGAGCTTGTACAGCAACTGTACACGCTCCAGTTACCGTTCACAGCAAACTGGAGCGTGTGCAGTTACTGCACACGCTCCAGTTTGCTGTGAACGGTAACTGCACACGCTCGATATTTCCGTGAGTGAGCCCACACGATCTAGTATCAAAATAATATGGCCACCTACAGTCGTTCAAAAAATATCGAACGCTATGGTTGATTACAGAATTCAGAAAAAATATCTGGCAACGATTTTTTTTAGAAATTAGTGATCTGGCAACCTTCGTGTCACGTGACACGAAAGTTGCCAGATCACTAATTTCTAAAAAAAATCGTTGCCAGATATTTTTTCTGAATTCTGTAATCAACCATAGTGTTCCGATTTTTTTTGAGTGACTGTACTTCATTAAAACCTCCCTAAACCCTCTTTTTTCCGTTTTTTCCACAATTTTTAGCTCTTTATGGCCTAGTGGTTAGTCTGCTTGGCTACTGATTAAACGGACCTGTGTTCGAGCCCCGGGTAAGCATGTTTGTGTTGTCTTTCTGCTGAGGTCTTGCATCCCTCAAAGATCTCCCCTATCAAACCTGTATACACTTTGTTCTCTATGGCGTATTAAACTGACAGGCTCCTGCCAGATCTTTGTGGCAAGCAGCTGCTTAAGGGGTTATTTATTTGTAGCAATTAGGCAAGTGTGAAAAAAAATCCATCCGCCTCCCGGATTCGAACTCGGGCTCTCCTGGTTACGCGCGTAACCAGGATAGCCCGAGTTGGAGTCCGGGAGGAGGATGGGTGATTTTTTCTTCACACTTGTCGAATTACTACAAATTAATAGCAGTGTAGTGAGCTTCATTCCTTTCGCATTTTTCGAATATCCTGATCATTCATTAATCGCAATTTCTGCTGTTAGAAGGTTCTGCTGTTAGAAGGTTCTGCTATTAGAAGGTTCTGCTATTAGAAGGTTCTGCTGTTAGAAGGTTCTGCTATTAGAAGGTTCTGCTGTTAGAAGGTTCTGCTATTAGAAGGTTCTGCTGTTAGAAGGTTCTGCTGTTAGAAGGTTCTGCTGTTAGAAGGTTCTGCTGTTAGAAGGTTCTGCTGTTAGAAGGTTCTGCTGTTAGAAGGTTCTGCTATTAGAAGGTTCTGCTATTAGAAGGTTCTGCTATTAGAAGGTTCTGCTGTTAGAAGGTTCTGCTATTAGAAGGTTCTGCTGTTAGAAGGTTCTGCTATTAGAAGGTTCTGCTATTAGAAGGTTCTGCTGTTAGAAGGTTCTGCTATTAGAAGGTTCTGCTATTAGAAGGTTCTGCTGTTAGAAGGTTCTGCTATTAGAAGGTTCTGCTGTTAGAAGGTTCTGCTATTAGAAGGTTCTGCTGTTAGAAGGTTCTGCTATTAGAAGGTTCTGCTGTTAGAAGGTTCTGCTATTAGAAGGTTCTGCTGTTAGAAGGTTCTGCTATTAGAAGGTTCTGCTGTTAGAAGGTTCTGCTGTTAGAAGGTTCTGCTGTTAGAAGGTTCTGCTATTAGAAGGTTCTGCTGTTAGAAGGTTCTGCTATTAGAAGGTTCTGCTGTTAGAAGGTTCTGCTGTTAGAAGGTTCTGCTATTAGAAGGTTCTGCTGTTAGAAGGTTCTGCTATTAGAAGGTTCTGCTGTTAGAAGGTTCTGCTGTTAGAAGGTTCTGCTGTTAGAAGGTTCTGCTGTTAGAAGGTTCTGCTGTTAGAAGGTTCTGCTGTTAGAAGGTTCTGCTATTAGAAGGTTCTGCTATTAGAAGGTTCTGCTGTTAGAAGGTTCTGCTGTTAGAAGGTTCTGCTGTTAGAAGGTTCTGCTATTAGAAGGTTCTGCTATTAGAAGGTTCTGCTATTAGAAGGTTCTGCTATTAGAAGGTTCTGCTGTTAGAAGGTTCTGCTGTTAGAAGGTTCTGCTGTTAGAAGGTTCTGCTGTTAGAAGGTTCTGCTGTTAGAAGGTTCTGCTATTAGAAGGTTCTGCTATTAGAAGGTTCTGCTGTTAGAAGGTTCTGCTATTAGAAGGTTCTGCTGTTAGAAGGTTCTGCTATTAGAAGGTTCTGCTGTTAGAAGGTTCTGCTGTTAGAAGGTTCTGCTGTTAGAAGGTTCTGCTGTTAGAAGGTTCTGCTGTTAGAAGGTTCTGCTATTAGAAGGTTCTGCTGTTAGAAGGTTCTGCTGTTAGAAGGTTCTGCTGTTAGAAGGTTCTGCTGTTAGAAGGTTCTGCTGTTAGAAGGTTCTGCTGTTAGAAGGTTCTGCTGTTAGAAGGTTCTGCTATTAGAAGGTTCTGCTGTTAGAAGGTTCTGCTGTTAGAAGATTCTGCTATTAGAAGGTTCTGCTGTTAGAAGGTTCTGCTATTAGAAGGTTCTGCTGTTAGAAGGTTCTGCTATTAGAAGGTTCTGCTGTTAGAAGGTTCTGCTATTAGAAGGTTCTGCTGTTAGAAGGTTCTGCTATTAGAAGGTGCGGAAGACGGAAAATCAAACAATTCACCTTCTTTAAACACAAGCATTGCGCATTCGTCAGAGGCGATATATTATTCTTCAAGCTTTCGATACTAAAGAATAATATATTCCAGCAAAATATCTTTAAGGCTTTTCTACAACCTTCTTTCTTGCTCCATAATCTTAAATCTTTAAGATCAGTATTTCCCACCAGAAGCATTTTTACATTCTTAGCCGTACCCGCCATATTTGTACATCCTAAAGATCAATGTAACCTACCCAAAACATCCCGAAACCACTTTTATACCTATTTTCGAATAATCTACTTCAATCCTAAAGAATGTCCAAAAGAAATATCACTAAATCCTCTTAGGTACCTATTTTGTTAAAATCTATTCAATCCTACAGAGTACCTAACAGAAACATCACTAAACCCTCTTTAATACTTTTTCTCTATATCCAAATTTTTTTAGAGTTTAAAGATCAATGCATCGTAATGAAAACATTCCTAAATGCTTTACTCTTAATTATCTTTAACTAGGGCGGGGTGGCTCAGTTGGTAGCGCGCCAGGCTCGTAATCTGTAGTTCCCAGGTTCGAGTCCCAGCTGGGTCAGCGTTGAGATTTATATCCGCAAAATTTCCCCGCCCTGCCCACGGTCAGCAGGGGACACCGATGGGCTTGAAAAGGCCGCCGTCCGTCGGATGGGACGTTAAACCGTGGCAGCGTGTGCGGGAGAGACATACCCTGTGCACATTAAAGAACAAGCTGGATGACCTTGACGGGAGACTACCATCTGTCTCCCAACAGCTGTTCCAGTGGTCCCCTCCCCCAACCTTCTCTGAGCCTTCAGGGTCCTTGTGGCCTGGCCATTTAGCCCATGGTGTGCAAAAAAGTGCCGCTCAGAGGTAAAACAATCCAATCCAATCATCTTTAATCCTTAAAACCAATGTATCCCAGCAGAAAATCTCTAAACCCTCTTAAACAACTTTTCCGTTACACCTTCAATCTTATCCATTCCAAACATCAATATATCCCTGCACAAAAACATCCCTAAACATCTTTAACACAGTTCACATCCACAATTCAACCTTTAAATTAATTTAACCCGACATAAACTGCCCAAGGAGCACTTCACTGCACGACACCAGTGTAAGGCAGTGAAAGGCACCACCTTCTCTCAATATGGTGACGTTCCCCAGTGGCGAAATCCCGACACTCGATCCCCGTGTCTGCAGCCAACTTCTTATTTATTGGTTCCTGCCATGGGGGCCTATAAAATTTCCTCGCGGAGAAACCTCCTTGCGTGCTCACTGCTTGTTTGTTACCTAGCACATAGACACACTTCCGGCCTCGTGTGGCTGCAGATTTATACCACATTGCTGAACATCGAAGATGCAGAGGGAGCTGAAATGCAAACTCGCATCATTTGCATGCAGCTTAAGGAACGGATCAAAGAAATAGCAAAAAATAAACTCTAAAGTAGAAGTTGATTTTAAATAAATCAGTCATGCTTCGGGATTATTCGTCCCGATATTCCTTTAACCTTATTGATATACAATGCTCGCTGTTATCCGACTTTCTGTTACAGGTACAGTCGCTCAAAAAAACATCGAACACTATGGTTGATTACAGAATTCAGAAAAAATATCTGGCAACGTTTTTTTTTTTTTTTAGAAATTAGTGATCTGGCAACCTTCGTGTCAGTTGCCAGATCACTAATTTCTAAAAAAATCGTTTCCAGATATTTTTTCTGAATTTTGTGATCAACCATAGTGTTCGGATACTTTTTGGAGCGACTGTATCTAGTGATTGGAATGCTCATTTTCTAAAAGACAAAAAAACATAAGTGTCTCTGTTCCATATTCTGGAACTCCTTAACCACGACCAGAGTAATAAATTTTTACTGGAGACAGGCCATTTATATTAAAGTTTTGTCGTTTTCCATCATTAGAGCTACCTAACGAAAATTCATACTAATGGAGGATTGAAAAAATGATCCAAATCAAAAAGTAATTTATTAGCAGCTATCAAAATCAAATAATTTATTATCATTTATCTAAATCAAAATAATTTATTAGCCCCTATGAAAATCAAAATAGTTTATTAGCTTCTATTCAAATCAAAATATTTTTTAACAGCTATCAAAATCAAAATAGTTTATTAGCATCTATCTAAATCAAAATAATTCATTGGTATCTATTAAAATCAAAATAATTTTTAACATCTATCAAAATCAAAATAGTTTGTTAGCACCAATCAAAATCAAAATAATTTATTAGGACCAATCCAATTTCAAAAAATAATTTATTAGCACATATCAAAATAAAAAAATTATCAGCAGCTATCAAAATCAAAAAACAATATATTAAAATATGTCAAAATCAAAAAATAATATATTAAAATATGTCAAAATCAAAAAATTTGGTTGGGTTGGGTTATTTGACCTCTGAGCGGCACTTTTTTGCACACCATGGACTAAATGGCCAGGTCACATGGGCCTCGAAGGCTCAGAGAACGTTGGGGGAGGGGACCCACTGAACAGCTGTTGGGAAACAGATGGTAGCCTCTCGTCAAGGCCATCCAGCGTGTTCTTTAACGTGCACAGGGTATGGCTTTTCCAAAACACATGACTTTACGACCTATCCGATGAACGGGGTCTTTTCCATGTCCATCGTTGTCCCCTGCTGACCGCGGGCAGGGCGGGGAATTTTGCGGAGATAAATCTCAACGCTGACCCAGCTGGAACTCGAACCTAGGAACTACAGATTACGAGCCTGGCGCGCTACCGACTGAGCCACCCCCGCCCCCAAAATCAAAAAATAATATATTAAAATATGTCAAAATCAAAAAAACATATTAGCATCTATCCAAATCAAAATGAATTTTTCATTTTTCTTGTGAAGCAAAATAGTTAAATATCTAGGAATAGGCAGACGACAAAGCGAAAACAATAGCTCGTTTTCCAAACACGAGAGCTCGTTTTCAAAAAACGAGCTAAAAAGAAAAGACCTCAAAAAGAGTTCTCTTGAAAAATGGCCTCGTCCGGTGATCCTACCTCCCAAATTCTGTCGTTTGAAGTTCGTTATATCCGCGTGGAGTTGAAATTACCCGATTCCAATCTTTTCTTCTCAACCAACATTTGCCCTGTTACCCGATGGCTGTTCCCACAACGAAACGAATACGAACGCTTGACACGTGCCGCTGTTCCTTGTCTCCAAGCCAACAGCAACATCCTTTACCAAACCCCGAAGTTCCTGGAAAAGGGGTCTAGAGGGGCGAACTGGTCTCTCTTTGTCCCTGCTCCTCATGGGGACACAAATTCAGTTGAAGCTCTGGGGCTTCTCAACTGGAAAAAAAAGGGACATAAAGATGCAAGGCCCGTTTCGTTGAACCATTATGACCCCGTTAGCAAATCCGAAAATAACTCCGGTGCTCCCCACACATTGGGCATGTATAGGTTCGTGTTGACATCGCCCTCGTGAGGCTAGTTGCAATGGCGACGGATTCAGACGTTGCTTCCATGTTGCCGTCGTTAATCCGCTTCAGCAATCGTCAGTTAACGCCATTCTCTGAAAAGTTACGGATTCTTCCACTTCAGCAGATAGGTGAAAAGCTTTCTCTGCTGTTGATTCTGAAAAGGTATTGCAGAATTTTCCAGTCCAATGAAGAGAACGGAAGAGGTTTTTTCTGCTCTCTCTTTAAAAAAAAGCAAATTTGGATTTCCTTAATAATTTTGAGTCCCTTATAAATATCACTTTACCAAGAGTCCAATGGCAGTATACAGTCGCTCAAAAAAGTATCCGAACACTTCGGTTGATTACAGAATTCAGAAAAAATATCTGGCAACGATATTTTTTAGAAATCAGTGATCTGGCAACCTTCGTGTCACGTGACACGAAGGTTGCCAGATCACTAATTTCTAAAAAAAAAATCGTTGCCAGATATTTTTTTCTGAATTCTGTAATCAACCATAGTGTTCGGATACTTTTTTGAGCGACTGTAGGTGGTCATATTATTTTGATACTAGACCGTGTGGGCTGAGTCACGGAAATATTGAGCGTGTGCAGTTACCGTTCACAGCAAACTGGAGCAGTAACTGCACACGCTCCAGTTGACACGCTCCAGATATTTTTCCTGAATTCTGTAATCACGTGACACGAAGGTTGGTGAGCAAAGCGAGATCCAGTCGAAAGACAACAGAAATACCGATGTCTTACTCGGGGCTCGACCCAAGTTCCTTTAATCTGGAGTCGAGAGCGCTAACCACTCAGCCACCGGGTACCGCCAATTAATTCATGCTTATTATATTTTAGTTAACATAATTACTATTCGTTACATGGAAATCTAATTTTGGAATACTCAAATTCAATTCGATTGCTAGTCTCTTCATTCACTGAGCTAAATCAAGATCTGGGATTCCAATCCAACTTGACGCATTTCACTTACGACGTTGGGTTGTTTTACCTCTGAGCGGCACTTTTTTGCACACCATGGGCCAGGTCACAAGGACCCCGAAGGCTCAGAGAAGGTTGGGGGAGGGGACCCACTGGAACAGCTGTTGGGAGACAGATGGTAGCTTCCCGTCAAGGCCATCCAGCGTGTTCTTTAACGTGCACAGGGTATGGCTCTCCCGCACACGGAACCACGGCTTAGCATCCCATCCAACGGACGGCGGTCATTCCAAGCCCATCGGTGTCCCCTACTGACCGTGGGCAGGGCGGGAAACTTTGCGCAGATAAAGCTGAACGCTGACCCAGCTGGGACTCGAACCTGGGAACTACAAATTACGAGCCTGGCGCGCTACCGACTGAGCCACCCCGTCCCCTCACTTACGACGTTGACTTGTTCATTTGTTTGGTAATAATTCTGGGAGCGCTTGGGTAATTGACTCTTTCATCTGCAATTTTTTGGTGCAAAGAACTTCAACCTTTATTGAGTCAAGAGTCAAAGCAGCAAAGAAACAAAAAAAATGTAAACAAACAATTTCTACAAGCCATCAATTATAAAATAAAATAAATAAATACCCCCTCAAGCAGCTGCTTGCCACAGAGGTCTGACAGGAGCCTGTCAGTTTATATGCCATAGTAGAAGGACTGAGAGGATGGCAGGACCACAGCAGAAAAACGATACATACATCCATGCCTTACCCGGGGCTCGAACCCAGGTCCCTTAGATCAGTAGCCAAGCGCGCTAACCACTCGGCCATGGGACGGCTAAAATAAATACCCCCTCAAGCAGCTGCTTGCCACAGAGGTCTGACAGGAGCCTATCAGTTTAATACGCCATAGAAGAAGGTCTGTGAGAATGGCGGGACCTCAGCAGAAAAACAACACACACATCCATGGTTTACCAGGGGCTCGAACCCAGGTCCGTAGATCAGAAACCAAGCGCGCTAACTACTCGGCCACGCGACGGCATCAATTATAACTTTATTTAATCAAGAGCCGAAAGAAAGAGCCACAAGTTATTTTAATAACAAAAATTAAACCGTAATACACAATTGTATAATAGGTATATTGAAATTTATACAATAAAACTGTATACGAAATTGAAAAAACAATCATTTCATCAGTGTTAGTTTGAACGAGTCTTCTTGGCCAACTGATTGAAATTTGGAGGTATTTAAATCATTTGCCTTGCATCAGTGTTTTGAAGCAATTGTCTCCATCCTGCTCCGGTATTTGTTTTGACAAAAAAAAATTGTCTACAGTTGAATGAAAAAAAGGGTCAAGAGTTGTGTCTCCAAGCCAAGATGTCTGCGTCACGAGCGTGTTTTAGCATGCTCGGGTTGGGTTGTTTTACCTCTGAATGGCACTTTTTTGCACACCATGGGCTAAATGGCCAGGTCACATGGACCCCGAAGGCTCAGAGAAGGTTGGCGGAGGGGACCCACTGGAACAGCTGTTGGGAGACAGATGGTAGCCTCCCGTCAAGGCCATTCAGCGTGTTCTTTAACGTGCACAGGGTATGGCTCTCCCGCACACGGGGCCACGGCTTAACGTCCCATCCGACGGACGGCGGCCTTTCCAAGCCCATCGGTGTCCCCTACTGACCGTGGGCAGGGCGGGGAAATTTTGCGGGGATCAATATCAACGCTGACCCAGCTGGGACTCGAACCTGGAAACTACAGATTACGAGCCTGGCGCGCTACCGACTGAGCCACCCCCACCCCGGTCATGCATCAGAAGTGCATTTATTCACAATATCGGAAAAAAATCGGAATTATAATCAATTTAAATAATAATTGTTTATTCCAACAACAGGATTGTTTTACCTCTGAGCGACACTTTTTTGCACACCATGGGCTAAATGGCCAGGACACATGGACCCCGAAGGCTCAGAGGGGGTTGGGGGAGAGGACCCACTGGAATGGCTGTTGGGAGACAGATGGTAGCCTCCCGCCAAGGCAGGGTATTGCTCTCCCACACACTGGCCACGGCTTAACGTCCCATCCGACGGACGGAGACTTTTCCAAGCCCATCGGTGTCCCCTACTGGCCGTGGGCAGGGCGGGAAATTCCAAGCCCATCGGTGTCCCTTACTGACCGTGGGCAGGGCGGGGAATTTTGCGGAGATAAATCTCAACGCTGACCCAGCTGGGACTTGAACCTGGGAACTACAGATTACGAGCCTGGCGCGCTACCGACTGAGCCACCCCCGCCCTAGCATACTCGGAGCCTCCATTCCTGACTGTTGCAGTGTTTCTCAACCACCGGGCCTTAATGTTCCTCGTAAATGGTCGCGCGAACTTATTTTGAAAATTCCTAAGTACGATAGAATAAAAATCTTAAAATAATCTCGCAATCATATATGTGCATTTCCGGGTCTGGGAGAGGGGGGAAAGATATGCTTTTTCCCTCCCCTTTGAGAATCGTAGTAACCGGAACAGAGGCCAAAAATATTAAATATATGTAAATTAGCCGTATTTTTTCACTAAATTTGTCGATACATAAATTAATTTACGCCGGGTCTATTAAATTGCTCCTCAAGCAGCTGCTTGCCACAGATAAATTTTCATACAAAAGCAACTGAAACGGAGAGAAAATATTGTATTCCGGAAGAATGTTCCGATTCATTCTGTCCCCCCCCCCACTACATACACACACCGATTTATTTATTATTATTTTATTATTTTTTCTAAAACCAGATTGTGTACAGTCGCTCAAAAAAAGTATCCGAACGCCATGGTTGAACGAACAAATTCAGACAAAATATCTGGCAACGATTTTTTTTAGAAATTAGTGATCTGGCAACCTTCGTGACACGAAGGTTGCCAGATCACTAATTTCTAAACAAAATCGTTGCCAGATATTTTTTCTGAATTCTGTAATCAACCATGGCGTTCGGATACTTTTTTGAGCGACTGTACGTATATATTTAAGGAGTAATTTGCAAATGGATTAAGAACTTGCGTTATATTCAACAGAAAGTGAGAAATCTAGAAAGTCATCGTCGTAAATCAGAAAATTATACACATGCGTTGTTATCAGCGGGCACGGAATTATACATTGAGAGTTTGCCGTGAGGTCACGAATGTTGAAAACCCTCTTCTAGATGATGAATCGTTGAATATTTTTACCATATTGTTCTGATGCATCTAGAAAGTATCTCTTTCATCCGTTAATTTTACTGTACAGTCGCTCAAAAAAGTATCCGAACACTATGGTTGATTAGAGAATTCAGAAAAAATATCTGGAGCGTGTACAGCAACTGTACACGCTCCAGTTACCGTTCACAGCAAACTGGAGCGTGTGCAGTTACTGCACATGCTCCAGTTTGCTGTGAACGGTAACTGCACACGCTCAATATTTCCGTGAGTGAGCCCACACGATCTAGTATCAAAATAATATGACCACCTACAGTCGCTCAAAAAAGTATCCGAACACTATGGTCGATTGCACAATTCAGAAAAAATATCTGGCAATGATTTTTTTTAGAAATTAGTGATCTGGCAACCTTCGTGTCACGTGATTTCAGAATTAAGGAAAAATATATCGAGCGTGTACAGCAACTGTACACGCTCCAGTTTGCTGTGAACGGTAACTGCACACGCTCAATATTTCCGTGAGTGAGCCCACACGATCTAGTATCAAAATAATATGACCACCTATATAAAATAATCTGTCTCCCAACAGCTGTTGGGAGACAGATGGTAGCCTCCCGTCAAGGCCATCCAGCGTGTTCTTTAATGTGCACAGGGTATGTCTCTCCCGCACACGGGGCCACGGCTTAACGTCCCATCCGACGGACGGCGGTCTTTACAAGCCCATCGGTGTGTAGACCGTGGGCAGGGCGGGGAATTTTGCTTAGATAAATCTCAACGATGACTCAGCTGGGACTCGAACCTGGGGAACTACAGATTACGAGCCTGGCGTGCTACTGACTGAGCCACCCCCGCCGCAAATATGGAAGGCATGGATATAAGGAACTATTGAGAATTATGCAAGATGTGGATTCTGTGTTAAAACTTGGAATTATGGAAGAGATGGATTTCCATCTATTGAAGAGGAGATTTTATTGGAAGATGTGAAATTATTGAAGATGGGGAGCTCTATAAGATGGAAAATATGCTAATATTTTGAGAAGATGAGATCTCATACGTCACAAACTTGAACTGCAAAGATGAACTGTGCTATAAAAATTTATAAACCAAAACATTGCGCGACTTGCTTGTAATTCGAGCTCAGGGTGAATTCATCTCGACTTAATACCGACCGAAAACCATCGAGAAAATGAAAAACGAATACAACGCAATAAACGTGATTCAAGTTTTTCTTTTGTCATTTAGTGAGCGATGTTAACTTTATCGTAGCGCCAACATCCCCTCTGAGAGGACGACAAACACACAAGAGAGAAGAAACGTATGCCACGACTCTTGGCAGAGAACGTCCCCCTCGACCACATCTACGAGGTGGGAAAAAGGCTTCCAGTCTGTTATGAGCGAAGTCGCGATGGAGCAGTTCGATGGCAATGCCGAGGCTGTTCCGTGATGAATGGCCGCAGGAGAGAGGAGGACGAACCGCAGAGACCTCCCCGAGGCTCATTAACGACTGTGTCCTCTGCCCACCCCCTGCCGAGCGGATGGCAGGAGCTGCAAAGGGCCTCCTTCCGAGTCGGGAGAGGCGGCGTGGGAACCTTCTGCTCGTAGGGGCATTGGAATCGCTGCAGCATCATCGTCACAGCGGAGAAAAGGACAACGACAAACAGACACTGTGGGTGCCCGTTGATCCCATTTTGTGCCGGAGTTTTCCGGGTTCGAATCATCACTGAATTGTGCTGCTCTTATTATCAGAGAGTAGAGGTCTCTGATTTTGCTTGACTTTTTCGTATCCGTGTTTGTTTTGGCAATAACTCTTGAACCTGTATATTAATTCTTCTTGTTTATAATTTATTAAATTCTTTATGATAACTGTTTGAGAAATATTGGATTTAACATTTTCACTTTCTCAATGAAGGGGCGGGGGTGGCTCAGTCGGTAGCGCGCCAGGCTCGTAATCTGTAGTTCCCAGGTTCGAGTCCCAGCTGGGTCAGCATTGAGATTTATCCCCGCAAAATTTCCGCGCCCTGCCCACGATCAGTAGGGGACACCGATGGGCTTGGAAAGGCCGCCGTCCGTCGGATGGGACGTTAAGCCGTGGCCCCGTGTGCGAGAGAGCCATACCCTGTGCACGTTAAAGAACACGCTGGATGGCCTTGACGGGAGGCTACCATCTGTCTCTCAACAGCTGTTCCAGTGGGTCCCCTCCCCCAACCTTCTCTGAGCCTTCGGGGTCCATGTGACCTGGCCATTTAACCCATGGTGTGCAAAAAAGTGCCGCTCAGAGGTAAAACAATCCAATCCAATCTTCTCAATGAAAGCATCCTAAGAATGCAGAGTATTAATTTGGGAATGATTTAAGGTCTACATTACAAAGAACTAGGGCACCAAAGGGCTTGGAAAGGCCGCCGTCCGTAGGATGGGACGTTTAGCCGTGGCTCCGTGTGCGAGAGAGCCATACCCTCCCACACGTTAAAGAACACACCGAATGGCCTTGACGGGAGGCTACCATTTGTCTCCCAACAGCTGTTCCAGTGGGTCCAGTTAGCCCATGGTGTACAAAAAAGTGCCGCTCAGAGGTAAAACAACCGAACCCAAAACTATGGAAGATTAGTATTCTACAGGAAATATCTCCGTCTTCTTTGTAATCCCTGTTTTTCCAGAAAGAAAATCAGATAACAGAGAAAAAATTTATTTGTTACAACGCAGTGCTGAAAATCGCCGGTTAGAACTGCTTTGCATATTAAATGTTTCATATGAAGGCAAATGAGTCCCAGAAGCCTAGGGGCGGGGGTGGCTCAGCCGGTAGCGCGCCAGAATCGTAATCTGTAGTTCCAAGGTTCGAGTCCCAGCTGGGTCAGCGTTGAGATGTATTTCCGCAAAAATTCCCCGCCCTGCCCACGGTCAGTAGGGGACACCGATGGGCTTGGAAAGGCCGCCGTCCGTCGGATGGGACGTTAAGCCGTGGCCCCGTGTATGGGAGAGTCATACCCTGTGCACGTTAAAGAACACGCTGGATGGCCTTGACGGGAGGCTACCATCTGTCTCCCAACAGCTGTTCCAGTGGGTCCCCTCCCCCAACCTTCTCTGAGCCTTCGGGGTCCATGTGACCTGGCCATTTAGCCCATGGTGTGCAGAAAAGTGCCGCTCAAAGGTAAAACAACCCAACCCAACCCAGAAGCCTTATTCTGCTCATGCATCAACCACGGCAAATTTTAAAGATTTAATAAGATCGACCCATCCCTACCAATCCAATAATCATGAAAAGCCGCATCAAGCGACAATATAGTAAGATGAATATAAATAATGAAATATTAAGATACATATTTTTTCTGAATTCCTTCTGTGCTTTTAATTTCCACCTTTAGGGGGCGCTGAAGTTTGGAAATGTCAGAGCTTTAAACGACTACAAATTTTGAACTTGTGTGGCAGAGTGCTTTTATTTATAGTTTTTTTCCCATATTCATATTTTTTTTTACCAGTCTTTAGATTAAGTTGACAAACAATGTAAGTACAGTCGCTCAAAAAAAAAATATCCGAACACTATGGTTGATTACAGAATTCAGGAAAAAGTGAAGAAATCAGGAAATTAGAAATCAGGATTACAGAAATCAGGAAATTAGTGATCTGGCAACCTTCGTGTCACGTGACACGAAGGTTGCCAGATCACTAATTTCTAAAAAAAAAATCGTTGCCAGATATTTTTTCTGAATTCTGTAATCAACTATAGTGTTCAGATACTTTTTTGAGCGACTGTACCCGTACCATAAGGGCTAGTCTTCGCTCACCTCTAACATCGATGAGCCGTGGTCGACCCACACCTTGCCAACAATTCGTGATTTTTCCATCCTCGGACCACTTTTTGAAGGTACTAACCACGGCTGACCGTGAGCACCCCACAAGCCTTGCCGTCTCCGAAATGCTCTGACCCAGTCGTCTGGCCATTACACTTTGACCTTTGTCAAACTCACTTAAGTCCGCTGTCTTTCCCATCTGAAGAACAAGAATAATACTGATTAACAGAGCTCAGTATCAGGTGTCCTTTATGCCGTTTCATGACCTTCAAACGCGCCGTCGTTTATTTGCAGTTGCTTCGATTTGCATAAAGGTCATAATATTTTGGCTCTTTGGTGTATGTTATTTGCCATTTAACGGGCTATTCCACAATTAATATAAATTGCAAAAGCATGAAAATTGAGAGTCTCCTGGAAGTTTATTTCACTAAATTCGCCATTTTTCGAGGACCCCAAAATTTGGGACTGACGAAATAACGAAGATCCAATGAAAGGTTAAAGGTCAATGAGAACATAACAGCTAAGTCGTCCAGCAGGTTTCTTGACATATGTTGCACGATCCTTGAGCTTGCAGTCTTGAATTTGATGACAGTTATGACCCCGAACAAAATAATTTCTAAACCTTTATTTTTTTTTAAACATTTTTATCTTTTTAAATAAACTTCTCCAATTCGCTTTTAAGATAACAAGAAAAGGAAAAAAGACACTTTTTTTTTGTGGAAAAAAAATTATATATTTCTATGAATGTCACTAAGAACTTGAACTTAATCTCTGTTTAAGGCGAAGTTTTGGTGAGTTTTAAAGTGTATGTTGCCAGCGCAGTCATTTGGAGAGCGAATTTCCTCCCTCTTCGCGATAAGCGACCATCTCCAAGGGGAACACAGAATGAAGTGTAAAAAGCGCTCAATCTACCTCAGCCGAGCAGCAACCGAAGCCGCAATGTCCACGCCAATGCTTAACGATCTGCTGCTGCCTCCAGTTGCCGTATCTGCTAGCTGCGACATTGTGTGGCGGCTGCCCTCCTAGTGGACGCTCCTTACCGGTTGCCTTCCCGCATGAGAGAGGCTGCACACTCCTCACCAGTTGCTTTCGCATATGAAAGAGGGAGGAAGTGAGGCGACATTTACCTCACCAGTTGCTTTCGCATGTGAAACAGGGAGGAAGTGAGGCGACATTTACCTCACCAGTTGCTTTCGCTTGTGAAAGAGGGAGGAAGTGAGGCGACATTTACCTCGGTCAGTTGCTTTCGCATATGAAAGAGGGAGGAAGTGAGGCGACATTTACCTCACCAGTTGCTTTCGCTTGTGAAAGAGGGAGGAAGTGAGGCGACATTTACCTCACCAGTTGCTTTCGCATGTGAAAGAGGGAGGAAGTGAGGCGACATTTACCTCACCAGTTGCTTTCGCTTGTGAAAGAGGGAGGAAGTGAGGCGACATTTACCTCGTCAGTTGCTTTCGCATATGAAAGAGGGAGGAAGTGAGGCGACATTTACCTCACCAGTTGCTTTCGCTTGTGAAAGAGGGAGGAAGTGAGGCGACATTTACCTCACCAGTTGCTTTCGCATGTGAAAGAGGGAGGAAGTGAGGCGACATTTACCTCACCAGTTGCTTTCGCTTGTGAAAGAGGGAGGAAGTGAGGCGACATTTACCTCACCAGTTGCTTTCGCTTGTGAAAGAGGGAGGAAGTGAGGCGACATTTACCTCACCAGTTGCTTTCGCATGTGAAAGAGGGAGGAAGTGAGGCGACATTTACCTCACCAGTTGCTTTCGCTTGTGAAAGAGGGAGGAAGTGAGGCGACATTTACCTCGGTCAGTTGCTTTCGCATATGAAAGAGGGAGGAAGTGAGGCGACATTTACCTCACCAGTTGCTTTCGCTTGTGAAAGAGGGAGGAAGTGAGGCGACATTTACCTCACCAGTTGCTTTCGCATGTGAAAGAGGGAGGAAGTGAGGCGACATTTACCTCACCAGTTGCTTTCGCTTGTGAAAGAGGGAGGAAGTGAGGCGACATTTACCTCGTCAGTTGCTTTCGCATATGAAAGAGGGGAGGAAGTGAGGCGACATTTACCTCACCAGTTGCTTTCGCTTGTGAAAGAGGGAGGAAGTGAGGCGACATTTACCTCACCAGTTGCTTTCGCATATGAAAGAGGGAGGAAGTGAGGCGACATTTACCTCACCAGTTGCTTTCGCTTGTGAAAGAGGGAGGAAGTGAGGCGACATTTACCTCACCAGTTGCTTTCGCATATGAAAGAGGGAGGAAGTGAGGCGACATTTACTTCGTCAGTTGCTTTCGCATATGAAAGAGGGAGGAAGTGAGGCGACATTTACCTCACCAGTTGCTTTCGCTTGTGAAAGAGGGAGGAAGTGAGGCGACATTTACCTCACCAGTTGCTTTCGCTTGTGAAAGAGGGAGGAAGTGAGGCGACATTTACCTCACCAGTTGCTTTCGCATGTGAAAGAGGGAGGAAGTGAGGCGACATTTACCTCACCAGTTGCTTTCGCTTGTGAAAGAGGGAGGAAGTGAGGCGACATTTACCTCGGTCAGTTGCTTTCGCATATGAAAGAGGGAGGAAGTGAGGCGACATTTACCTCACCAGTTGCTTTCGCTTGTGAAAGAGGGAGGAAGTGAGGCGACATTTACCTCACCAGTTGCTTTCGCATGTGAAAGAGGGAGGAAGTGAGGCGACATTTACCTCACCAGTTGCTTTCGCTTGTGAAAGAGGGAGGAAGTGAGGCGACATTTACCTCGTCAGTTGCTTTCGCATATGAAAGAGGGGAGGAAGTGAGGCGACATTTACCTCACCAGTTGCTTTCGCTTGTGAAAGAGGGAGGAAGTGAGGCGACATTTACCTCACCAGTTGCTTTCGCATATGAAAGAGGGAGGAAGTGAGGCGACATTTACCTCACCAGTTGCTTTCGCTTGTGAAAGAGGGAGGAAGTGAGGCGACATTTACCTCGGTCAGTTGCTTTCGCATATGAAAGAGGGAGGAAGTGAGGCGACATTTACCTCACCAGTTGCTTTCGCTTGTGAAAGAGGGAGGAAGTGAGGCGACATTTACCTCACCAGTTGCTTTCGCATGTGAAAGAGGGAGGAAGTGAGGCGACATTTACCTCACCAGTTGCTTTCGCTTGTGAAAGAGGGAGGAAGTGAGGCGACATTTACCTCGTCAGTTGCTTTCGCATATGAAAGAGGGGAGGAAGTGAGGCGACATTTACCTCACCAGTTGCTTTCGCTTGTGAAAGAGGGAGGAAGTGAGGCGACATTTACCTCACCAGTTGCTTTCGCATATGAAAGAGGGAGGAAGTGAGGCGACATTTACCTCACCAGTTGCTTTCGCTTGTGAAAGAGGGAGGAAGTGAGGCGACATTTACCTCACCAGTTGCTTTCGCATATGAAAGAGGGAGGAAGTGAGGCGACATTTACTTCGTCAGTTGCTTTCGCATATGAAAGAGGGAGGAAGTGAGGCGACATTTACCTCACCAGTTGCTTTCGCTTGTGAAAGAGGGAGGAAGTGAGGCGACATTTACCTCACCAGTTGCTTTCGCATATGAAAGAGGGAGGAAGTGAGGCGACATTTACCTCGCCAGTTGCTTTCGCATATGAAAGAGGGAGGAAGTGAGGCGACATTTACCTCGTCAGTTGCTTTCGCCTATGAAAGAGGGAGGAAGTGAGGCGACATTTACCTCGTCAGTTGCTTTCGCATATGAAAGAGGGAGGAAGTGAGGCGACATTTACCTCACCAGTTGCTTTCGCTTGTGAAAGAGGGAGGAAGTGAGGCGACATTTACCTCACCAGTTGCTTTCGCATATGAAAGAGGGAGGAAGTGAGGCGACATTTACCTCACCAGTTGCTTTCGCTTGTGAAAGAGGGAGGAAGTGAGGCGACATTTACCTCGTCAGTTGCTTTCGCATATGAAAGAGGGAGGAAGTGAGGCGACATTTACCTCACCAGTTGCTTTCGCTTGTGAAAGAGGGAGGAAGTGAGGTGACATTTACCTCACCAGTTGCTTTCGCATATGAAAGAGGGAGGAAGTGAGGCGACATTTACCTCGCCAGTTGCTTTCGCCTATGAAAGAGGGAGGAAGTGAGGCGACATTTACCTCGCCAGTTGCTTTCGCCTATGAAAGAGGGAGGAAGTGAGGCGACATTTACCTCGCCAGTTGCTTTCGCCTATGAAAGAGGGAGGAAGTGAGGCGACATTTACCTCGCCAGTTGCTTTCGCCTATGAAAGAGGGAGGAAGTGAGGCGACATTTACCTCGCCAGTTGCTTTCGCCTATGAAAGAGGGAGGAAGTGAGGCGACATTTACCTCGCCAGTTGCTTTCGCCTATGAAAGAGGGAGGAAGTGAGGCGACATTTACCTCGCCAGTTGCTTTCGCCTATGAAAGAGGGAGGAAGTGAGGCGACATTTACCTCGCCAGTTGCTTTCGCATATGAAAGAGGGAGGAAGTGAGGCGACATTTACCTCACCAGTTGCTTTCGCTTGTGAAAGAGGGAGGAAGTGAGGCGACATTTACCTCGTCAGTTGCTTTCGCATATGAAAGAGGGAGGAAGTGAGGCGACATTTACCTCACCAGTTGCTTTCGCTTGTGAAAGAGGGAGGAAGTGAGGCGACATTTACCTCACCAGTTGCTTTCGCATATGAAAGAGGGAGGAAGTGAGGCGACATTTACCTCGCCAGTTGCTTTCGCCTATGAAAGAGGGAGGAAGTGAGGCGACATTTACCTCGCCAGTTGCTTTCGCCTATGAAAGAGGGAGGAAGTGAGGCGACATTTACCTCGCCAGTTGCTTTCGCCTATGAAAGAGGGAGGAAGTGAGGCGACATTTACCTCGCCAGTTGCTTTCGCCTATGAAAGAGGGAGGAAGTGAGGTGACATTTACCTCGCCAGTTGCTTTCGCATATGAAAGAGGGAGGAAGTGAGGCGACATTTACCTCGACAGTTGCTTTCGCCTATGAAAGAGGGAGGAAGTGAGGCGACATTTACCTCGCCAGTTGCTTTCGCCTATGAAAGAGGGAGGAAGTGAGGCGACATTTACCTCGCCAGTTGCTTTCGCGTATGAAAGAGGGAGGAAGTGAGGTGACATTTACCTCGCCAGTTGCTTTCGCGTATGAAAGAGGGAGGAAGTGAGGCGACATTTACCTCACCAGTTGCTTTCGCTTGTGAAAGAGGGAGGAAGTGAGGCGACATTTACCTCACCAGTTGCTTTCGCATATGAAAGAGGGAGGAAGTGAGGCGACATTTACCTCGCCAGTTGCTTTCGCCTATGAAAGAGGGAGGAAGTGAGGTGACATTTACCTCGCCAGTTGCTTTCGCATATGAAAGAGGGAGGAAGTGAGGCGACATTTACCTCGCCAGTTGCTTTCGCCTATGAAAGAGGGAGGAAGTGAGGCGACATTTACCTCGCCAGTTGCTTTCGCCTATGAAAGAGGGAGGAAGTGAGGCGACATTTACCTCGCCAGTTGCTTTCGCCTATGAAAGAGGGAGGAAGTGAGGTGACATTTACCTCGCCAGTTGCTTTCGCCTATGGAAGAGGGAGGAAGTCAGGCGACATTTGCCTCGCCAGTTGCTTTCGCATATGAAAGAGGGAGGAAGTGAGGCGACATTTACCTCGCCAGTTGCTTTCGCATATGAAAGAGGGAGGAAGTGAGGTGACATTTACCTCACCAGTTGCTTTCGCATATGAAAGAGGGAGGAAGTGAGGCGACATTTACCTCGCCAGTTGCTTTCGCATATGGAAGAGGGAGGAAGTGAGGCGACATTTACCTCGCCAGTTGCTTTCGCATATGGAAGAGGGAGGAAGTGAGGCGACATTTACCTCGCCAGTTGCTTTCGCATATGGAAGAGGGAGGAAGTGAGGCGACATTTACCTCGTCAGTTGCTTTCGCATATGAAAGAGGGAGGAAGTGAGGCGACATTTACCTCGCCAGTTGCTTTCGCATATGAAAGAGGGAGGAAGTGAGGCGACATTTACCTCGTCAGTTGCTTTCGCATATGAAAGAGGGAGGAAGTAAGGTGACATTTACCTCGCCAGTTGCTTTCGCATATGGAAGAGGGAGGAAGTGAGGCGACATTTACCTCGCCAGTTGCTTTCGCATATGAAAGAGGGAGGAAGTGAGGCGACATTTACCTCACCAGTTGCTTTCGCATATGAAAGAGGAAGGAAGTGAGGCGACATTTACCTCACCAGTTGCCTTCCCATGTGACAGAGAGAGAGAGAGCCCCCTCCTTACCAGTTCTCTTCCTACATGACAGAAGAGCAGTATCTCCTCACCGGTTTCCTTCCTATATTAAACAGAAAGGTAGTGCTTTCCTCACTAATTATTTTTCCACATGAGAGGGTGAGAACGGCGGCACTCTTCTCACTGGTTGCCTTCCCACATGAGATTAAACTCCTACGTCGGACATTCTATATAAGACCTTGCTGATAAGTTCGCCGAACTCTTCACTTCCTTTGAAGACACTTCGACTCCACCATGCGTTTCACAAATTCAACCCTGAAAGATTAATTTTCTTACCTAAAAGGGAGGCGATGAATAAAAATCAAATTTTAATATCTCTGAACTTAAGATAACTTTTAAACTCTGTAAGAACTTTCTTATAAAGTTATCAAAAACCTGTCTGACACTGCATCTGTGATAAATCCTGGATCTTATCACAGATGTTCAAGTCAACATTGAAATAAAAAGTACTTACACAATTGAAATCTTCATGGATTTGATAAAGGCATATGATTTATATTATATTTATGATTTCATTGATGAAACTATAAATGTGTGGAAAGAGGACCTGCTTTAAAACTGTCTAAAGTTTAACATTAAAGGGAAAACATTGAAATATTTCCAAAATTTGTTGTCCAACAGAAACCTAAGAGTTAAACTAAACGACACCTTATCCAGGCCAATGAAGCTTCATGAAGTTTGCCTCTAGGAGGATCATTCAGGCCTCTATTGTTTAATTTCTTTTTATACAATCTTCCAAATGCCTTTCTGCTGTCAGGTGTTCTGTATTTGCGGATGATATCACAAGATGGATGTATGAAAAGAAATTTACCATCGTTGCAGGAACAGCTTCAAAAAACACTTTTGAAGTCAGAAGATTACTTCGATAAATGGGAACCACAAATGTCACCAGAAAAAATGGTTGTGTCCCCCTTTGTTTCTTTTCTCCGCAAATTTCCTTCCCTACAATTGAGAAAGAACAACAATCACTGATGAAACTATAAAACCCTTTGTAAATATCCTTCCATCTCTGGCTCCTGGGGAGCTCCATTCAAATAGATGATAAATATATATAAATAATATTAAGTCTTGATAAGATCTAATTAGGGTATGGAGGATTTCGTTTGGGTTGTTTTACCTCTGAGCGGCACTTTTTGGTACACAGTGGACTAAATGGCCAAGTCACAAGGACCCCAAAGAGGACTGGGGAAACGGATGCACTGGACAGTTGTTAGAAAACAGCTGATGCCTCACATCGTGTCATCCATCCAGTGTGTTCTTTAATGAGCCCAGGGTATGGCTCTCATGAACATGGGGGCGGGAGTCAGTTAGTAGCCTGCCAGGCTCACAATCTGTAGGTCCTAAAACTCCTCGCCCTGCCCTTGGTCTAGGAGACACCAGAGAGGTTCGAGAGACAGCCATTCGTTGAATAGGACGTTAAGCGCCGGTTCCATGTGTACGAGAGTCAATATCCTGTGCACGTTAAAGAACACTGGACGGTCTTGATGGGAGGCTACCATCTGTCTCCAAACAACTGTCCAGTGTGTGTGTGTGTGGGGGGGGAAATTCTTGAAAAATGCGTGAGGGACCTGGGTTCGAGCCCCGGGTAAGGCATGAATGTATGTGTCGTTTTTCTGCTGAGGTCCTGCCATCCTCTCAGACCTTCTACTATGGCATATAAACTGACAGGCTCCTGTCAGACCTCTGTGGCAAGCAGCTGCTTGAGGAGGGATTTTTTTTTTTTTTATTAACCCTTACTAGCATTCTCAAATGGGAGGAGGGGGCATGACTCCTTGCGACCTCACCCCTGCCAGCTAGATCCTGTCCCGAATGAAAATGCACATTATGTCATCAAACATATTACGAGATTTCCGTGTTAAATGAATGGGAAACCATATTTAAAGTTTCATAGCATGATTTTTAAAGTTCCATAATTTTGAAAATAAGCTTTTTTTTTATGAAAACTGCATAGAAGATAAATTACACTGGTCTGCATGAAAATCCTCCCTCGAAAAAAAAAGGCTGTACTTTATAGATTTGAGGGTGTTGAATCCGAATCTGGCATCCAAATGTTTATATCAGGTACTATTTTCGTGGGAGGGCGTTTTCTGAGAAAATGGCGTTTTTTGTGAATATACAGGGTGTCTCAAAAATATAGGTACAAACTTTTAGGGGAGGTAGATAACATCTAAAGGAATGAGAATTGCATAGGAACCCATAACCGGAAACGTCATGGGAAAGTGGTAGCAGAGGTACAAGATCTGAAAGGACACAAGACAGTGATTAATGGGAAAACATTTATTGGACATAATTATTACAAATGGCGTACTAGATGATACATTTCGTAATGTTACAGCTCTTAATGACCCATAATCGCGCAATTTTTGTTGCACACGCGCAAACAAACAAACAGTGATCCGGTACATGTCTGTGTGGGAAGCGTTCTTGATACATTCGTTGAGCAGCTCGTCCGTTGCCCTCAGCTATTCCATACACTAAGTGCATGTCTGCCAGCTCCCTGTTCGAATACCTTTGCATGCTCTTCGTCAGTCGACTACCGCTCGAATGAGGAATTCCGAAATTTTTCCTCTAGCGCACTGATGAACAGCGCCGCCTATTGACTTACGGTGACGTTTCCGGTTATGGATTCCTATGCAATTCTCATTCCTTTAGATGTTATCTACCTCACCTAAAAGTTTGTACCTATATTTTTGAGACACCCTGTATATGAATTTATTCTATATAAAGTCTTGTTGTCGCCTCAGCATACCAAATTAGGATTAATGAAAATTGTTGTGAAAGCAATGACTAGAGAGGGTGATGGATTGGTTTATTTAAGGCGAAAATTTTCCCGTATTAGCGACACAAAAATAAAAGAGGGAATTTTCGTTGGTCATCAGATCAGAGAGTTGTTTCAAGATCCTGAGTTCCAAAATAAATTAAACTACAATGAAAAGAAAGCCTGGAAAGCATTCAGAAATGTTTTCCACAACTTTTTAGGCAAAGGGCAGAAAACTACGAAGAAATCGTCGAAGATCTACTTTCTTCATATAGAGTAGTGCTGTCCAACTTCTCTAAGCCCGCGGGCCATTTTTTTCTTTCGCTAATATTTCGCGTGCCAAAAAAAAGAATAGGATAGGTAATTGAAAAGTCAGTTCATGTCACCTCAAAAAATAATTTTGTTTACACAAAAAATAATAAGTAATAATAAATAAATATAAATTTTCTAAACCTTATCAAATATTTAATAAATTTAATGGGAGCATTGTGACCTTAGTTGTTGGGCAATAAGAATAGAATGAGTAAGTTGAAATAATGCAATAATAATTGCAAATAGAATGAGTAGGGTTGGGTTGTTTTACCTCTGAGCGGCACTTTTTTGCACACCATGGGCTAAATGGCCAGGTCACAAGGACCCCGAAGGCTCAGAGAAGGTTGGGGGCTCAGAGAAGGTTTCCAGCACTGGAGCAGCTGTTGGGGACAGATGGTAGCCTCCCGTCATGGCCATCCAGCGTGTTAACGTGCACAGGGTATGGCTCTCCCGCACACGGTGCCACGGCTTAACGTCCCATCCGACGGACGGCGGCCTTTACCAAGCCCATCGGTGTCCCCTACTGACCGTGGGCAGGGCGGGGAATTTTGCGGAGATAAATCTCAACGCTGACCCAGCTGGGACTCGAACCTGGGAACTAGCAGATTACAAGCCTGGCGCGCTACCGACTGAGCCACCCCCGCCCCGTATAGAATGAGTAAGTTGAAGATTGCATATCAGTAAAGTAATATAAGTTGACGAAAAATTATAAGGTCGATTACAGACATTCATTTAGAATTTCACAGTAAAAACTTGATTTTGTTCGCGGGGCACAAAAATAGTTGTGCGGGCCGCTAGTTGCACAGAGCTGATGTAGAGTATTAGGAGGTAATATGTCGTTAAAGCTGCATTTCTTACATTCACACCTGATTTATTTTCCCAGCTGGGTCAGCGTTGAGATTTATCTCCGCAAAATTCCTCGCCTTGTCCATGGCCAGTAGGGAACACCGATGGGCTTGAAAACTTTAACGGACGGACGTTAAGCCGTGGCCCCGTGTATGGGAGAGCCATATCCTGTGCACGTTAAAGCACACGCTGGATGGCCTTGACGGGAGGCTACCATCTGTCTCCCAACAACTGTTCCAGTGGGTCCCCTCCCCAAACCTTCTCTGAGCCTTCGGGGTCCATGTGACCTGGTCATTTAGCCCATGGTGTGCAAAAAAGTGCCTCTCAGAGGTAAAACAATCCAACCTAACCTGATTTTTCTTACACATTGATGGGGACGGTGTCTGATGAGTATGGAGATTCGTTCCATCAAGACATGTCCGAAGTGGGAAAACGATATAGCGGCAAATGGAACGAGAGTATGTTGGCGGATTACTGTTGGCCCTGCAGCGAGAGGCTCCAGAGATAAAATATAAGCGACAGAAGACAACAGAATAATTTTTTTGTATAACTATTTATATATATCAGGATTTATTAGTGTCAGCGTTAACTTTTTATAATGTAAATAAATATTTGGTAAAATATATAAATTTTGGAAGGGAGGGGGGGGGAAATTTTTTCTGCAGACCAGTGTTATAGATCAAAAATTAATCCAAATCCCGATTTTTTTAAATAATATTTGTTCAATATTTAAAGAATTATTGAAGCTGAAATATTTGACGTCATTACTCATACTAAACACTGTTCCAAAATAGATTAAATCTAAAAAAAAATCATTAATGAATAAAATTTTAGAAGTTTATATGTAAAATAAATCATTTTCTTATAACTTATAAACTCCAAAGGAAAATTCTTAAGATTAACAACGGTGCTGTTAAACGTTTCAGCTTCCAGAACTCTTTAAATGTTATAAAAAATATCTCACAAATATTGCTGAAAATTGAGATTTGGGGAGAAAATTAAAAAATTTAAATTACTTCCCCGTGGAATTTTGCTATAAAAGGATTATTTCAAAATCAGGAACCTCTGAATGTACAGGTACTGGACATGGGTAATGTTTTACCTCTGAGCGGCACTTTTTTGCACACCATGGGCTAAAAGGCCAGGTCACAAAGACCCTGAAGGCTCAGAGAAGGTTGGGGGAGGAGACCCACTGGAACAGCTGTTGGGAGACAGATGGTAGCCTCCCGTCAAGGCCATCCAGCGTGTTCTTTAACGCGCACAGGATATGGCTCTTCCGCACACGGGGCCACGGCTTAACGTCCCACCCGACGGACGAAAAATGGAAATAGTTCCACGTTATATGAATAGAAAATCGCGTTCAAAGCTCAATAATTTCTTCGATATGATTTTTAATAAAAAAATATGTCTAACAATTCCAATCAAATCTATCTAAATCTCGATTTTTAAAAGAATATTAGTTAAGTATTCAAAGTATTTTGAAAGCTGAAATATTTAACAAATTACGAAAAATTGACTCCGAAATTTCATTTAAACAGATTAAGATATCAGAGTTGACTCTGACTGTACTAACGCCAACTGTGACCTCTTGATCTTTTATATTTTAATTTTGGGGTAAAATTTATTTCGTAGCTTGATAAATATTCCAGCATTCATAACACTTTGAATACTGAACACATGTTGTTTAAATATTGAGATTTAGATAAATTTGATTGGAATCTTTATCTTTAGAGATGTTTTTTCGTTAAAAATCACATTGAAGAAGTTACTGAACTCTAAATTTGATTTTCTATTCAGAAATCATGCAACTGTTTCCATTTTTCTGTCGGCTACCTGTATTTTTCCAATCAAAATACATGGAACTGCTCCAATACTTTTATAATTTAAATCAATTTTTTCATTCACAGAATAAAAAAAAAGTAAGGAAGGAAAATTTTAAATTGGAAACGAATATTGCTGTCTGCTGATTATATTCTACGCCAAATATTAATTTATCACATTAACTTTCACGGTATTTGGTAATAATGCTGCATTCCTAAGTCATTAAAATTGCCAAGCAAATCTCGATTCTATTGTTTCTTTTCTTCATGGTTGTAAAAGTAAAAAATAACTTTTTTTTACATGAAACATTAAAACCAAACCATTATATAACAATGCACTATAGATTTTAGTACCTAGAGGCACATGAGATATAAATCCAGCTCCGTCACCAGTCTGATAAGGTGCAAATATATAAAGCAATTATGATTTATATTATTTTTTTTATTGCTACATTATTAATTTATCGCAGACTTAAAAAGCGTGCTTCTGATGACTTCAGAAATTGTAGATCAGAATTCGAGAGTCGACACTGCGCTATCTACGCATTTCCTATTTTGATTATCATTTTTTATCATCGCTTGAATGTCTGCGATAGACATTTAATAGAATCTACCATGACAACGATCTCAAATTCATCAAATTCCCTGCGACGCAGTAGCAGGCAAGTGGCGCCATCTACATTCATTATAACAAACTAGTGGTTTCCTCTTCATGAATCGGTTCGTTAATTCGGTTTCATCAGCAATAAATAGATCAATTTTTTTTAAACTTTAAATTTTAACTAAAGCTATAAAACTTTAAAAGCGGGGAAAATCACAGAAAATGAAAGAAATCAATTTATTATTTAAAAATTTTAAATAATAAATGCTCTTCCTGCATCAATTGATTTCTTTTATTTTCTGTGATTTTCTCGGCATTTAAAGTTTTATAGCTTTAGTTAAAATTTAAAGTTTAAAAAAAACAAAAACAAATTGATCTGTTTATTGCTGATGAAATAAACCATAAATGAAATAAGGTTTTTGATTTTGAATTTAGATTTAAATATTATAATTCAACAACTTGTTATTTGCTGAAGCTATCCAAAATATAAATAAATACCCCCTCAAGCAGCTGCTTGCCACAAAGATCTGACAGTAGGCTGTCAGTTTATATGCCACAGTAGAAGGTCTGTGAGGATGGCGGAACCTTAGCAGAAAAACGACACACTCATCCATGTCTTTCAGCAGAAAAACGACACACTCATCCATGTCTTAACCGGGACTCGAACCCAGGTTCCCTTTGACCAGCAGCTAAACCTGTTAACCACTCGGCCACGCAAGTCAAAAGTAATTCTTTAATTTTGGAGTTTCTTTTCGTACTACTTTATTATTTACTAAATTTAATTAATATTTGATTTTACTTTCATTTGATCAAATTAATATATATCTAAGCCCGAAAATGGAAAAAATTTATGGTGGCGAGTTCTGATACAGATTGGGTCCATCACTTGATGCAGTTAACGCCATACTTTAGATGACACAAAAGAGCATACACAGTCGTATCAGAATAATATGACCACCTACCATAGCATATGTATGGTAGGTGATCATATTATTCTGATACGACTGTATATATTGCGATTCAACTGACCACATAGCCTTTTTTTTTTTGGGGGGGGGGGGGCCTCAGTCGGTAGCGCGCCAGGCTCGTAATCTGCAGTTTCCAGGTTCGAGCCCCAGCTGGGTCAGCGTTGAGATTTATCGCCGCAAAATTCCCCACCCTGCCCACGGTCAGTAGGGGACACAGATGGGCTTGGAAAGGCCGCCGTCCGTCGTATGGGACGTTAAGCCGTGGCCCCCGTGTACGGGAGAGACATACCCTGTGCACGTTAAAGAACACGCTGGATGGCCTTGACGGGAGGCTACCATCTGTCTCCCAATAGCTGTTCCAGTGGGTCCCCTCCCCCAACCTTCTCTGAGCCTTCGGGGTCCATGTGACCTGGCCATTTAGCCCATGGTGTGCAAAAAAAGTGCCGCTCAGAGGTAAAACAACGCAACCCATAGCCTTTTCCCAGTCCTTTGCTTCTACTCCACGCATCTCCTGACACCACTGAAGCCTTGCTTTCTGATTTTTCGCACATATTCAAGTTTTCTGAATAGGGGTAATCATCCGAAACTATCTGAGTTCTGCTCTCATTGCCTCTCCTGATCAACCCATAGGAACTACTACATTGATGCTGAAAGCAATGGTCATTTGGCGGACGATTCCATCTCACGTGTCTCTGTAGCGCTCCCTGGTTCTTCTCCTGTAATATCTGACGTCTGCCATTATTCCCGCCAGACATCAACACTTCGTCTGCTAACCATTGTCAGCGATGGTAGCCTTGGACAGCCACAATTTTGGCTGTGCTGTACAGTCGCTCAGAAAAGTATCCGAACACTATGGTTGATTACAGAATTCAGAAAAAATGTCTGGCTACGATTTTTTACTGCACACGCTCCAGTTTGCTGTGAACGGTAACTGCACACGCTCAATATTTCCGTGAGTGAGCTCACACGATCTAGTATCAAAATAATATGACCACCTACAGTCGCTCAAAAAAGTATCCGAACACTATGGTCGATTACAGAATTCAGAAAAAATATCTGGCAACAATTTTTTCCAGAAATTAGTGATCTGGCAACCTTCGTGTCACGTGAGGACACGTTGACGTGAGGACACGTGACACGTTGACCTTCGTGTCAAACTGGAGCGTGTGCAGTAACTGCACACGCTCCAGTTTGCTGTCAACGGTAACTGGAGCGTGTACAGTTGCTGTACACGCTCCAGATATTTTTCCTGAATTTTGTAATCACGTGACACGAAAGTTGCCAGATCCCTAATTTCTGAAAAAATCGTTGCCAGATATTTTTTCTGAATTCTGCAATCAACCATAGTGTTCGGACACTTTTTTGAGCGACTGTACCACTGAGAGCTGATCACCCCTACAAGATTTCCTGTTTCGATGTCTGCTTAGTAACTCCAATAAGTGTCCAGCATGTGGATAGCGTGAAACAGTTTCACATTTCCTTCTACAGTGTCAACGAAATGATAAAAGTCGTCCCTCAATGATTAATTACTTCAGATCACACGAGAGTGCCACATGTGATTGATCGCACAGATTTTAACACCTGCTTCCCATTAACTGAAGACGTTTGCTTTATCAGCAATAATGGACATTATCTGATCTTCTAGAATAGGGGTTCTCAACGTGGGGTACGCGGCAAAAGTTTTTGGGGTACGCCGTGAGGGCTCAAAAATCGCTAGATCTTTCATTGTCCAATAAAGAACAGTTGATTGAGATATCTTGTGACAATAGTTTAAAAAACATTCATTCCAAAAAGACATTGATTAGTTTTTGGATTGGAGTGGAGAACGAATATCCGACTTTGTCAAGGTTTGTTGGGTTGTTTTACCTCTGAGCGGCACTTTTTTGCACACCATGGTCTAAATGGCCAGATCACATGGACCCCAAAGGCTCAGAGAAGGTTGGGGGAGGGGACCCACTGGAACAGCTATTGGGAGACAGGTGGTAGCCTCCCGTCAAGGCCATCCAGCGGGTTCTTTAACGTGCACATGGTATGGCTCTCTCTCACACGGGGTCACGGCTTAACGTCCCATCCGACGGACGGCGGCCTTTCTAAGGCCATCGGTGTTCCCTACTGACCTTGGGCAGGGAATTATTTGCGGAGATAAATCTCAACGCTGACCCAGCTGGGACTCGAACCTGGGAACTACAGATTACGAGCCTGGCGCGCTACCGACTGAGCCACCCCCGCCCCGACTTTGTCAAGAATTGCAGTCAAATATTTGTTATCTTTAACAACAACTTATTTATGCAAACTGGTTTTTTGTCTTTAACTGCTTTAAAAAATAAATATAGGAACAAACATATTTTTCGAGATGTTGAAGATGACTTGCAACTCTACCTTAGCAAGATAACCCCAACCATTGATGAACTGTGCAAGCGTAAACAAACGCAACCATTTCACTGATTAGCCAGTAAAATGTTTATAATTTTATAAGATTTGTTAAATTGTTTATGTCTTTTTTGTGTTTATTGATATAGGTAATTTATGAATACAAAATTTAATGTGTGTATATACATATGTTTTATTTTATTCCCATTGTTATTATTTAACTATAGTTTTATCTATCTATACAAGGGGTACGCCAGTTACATACACATTTCCAGGGGGTACGTGAAGAATAAAAGGTTGAGAACCACTGATATATATGTTTTATTTTATTCCCATTGTTATACTATAACTATAGTTTTATCTATCTATACAAGGGGTACGCCAGTTACATACACATTTCCAGGAGGTACGTGAAGAATAAAAGGTTGAGAACCACTGATATATATGTTTTATTTTATTCCCATTGTTATACTATAACTATAGTTTTATCTATCTATACAAGGGGTACGCCAGTTACATATACATTTCCAGGGGGTACGTGAAGTATAAAAGGTTGAGAACCACTGATATATATGTTTTATTTTATTCCCATTGTTATTCTATAACTATAGTTTTATCTATCTATACAAGGGGTACGCCAGTTACATACACATTTCCAGGGGGCACGTGAAGCATAAAAGGTTGAGAACCACTGATATATATTTGTTTTATTTTATTCCCATTGTTATACTATAACTATAGTTTTATCTATCTATACAAGGGGTACGCCAGTTACATACACATTTCCAGGGGGTACGTGAAGCATTAAAGGTTGAGAACCATTGATATATATGTTATATTTTATTCCCATTGTTATACTATAACTATAGTTTTATCTATCTATACAAGGGGTACGCCAGTTACATATACATTTCCAGGATGAATACAAAATTTAATGCATTAAATAAGCATTAAAGGTTGAGAACCATTGATATATATGTTTTATTTTATTCCCATTGTTATATTATAACTATAACTTTATCTATCTATACAAGGGGTACGCCAGTTACATACACATTTCCAGGGGGTACGTGAAGCATAAAAGGTTGAGAACCACTGATATATATGTTTTATTTTATTCCCATTGTTATACTATAACTATAGTTTTATCTATCTATACAAGGGGTACGCCAGTTACATACACATTTCCAGGGGGTACGTGAAGCATAAAAGGTTGAGAACCACTGATATATATGTTTTATTTTATTCCCATTGTTATATTATAACTATAACTTTATCTATCTATACAAGGGGTACACCAGTTACATACACATTTCCAGGGGGTACGTGAAGCATAAAAGGTTGAGAACCACTGATATATATGTTTTATTTTATTCCCATTGTTATACTATAACTATAGTTTTATCTATCTATACAAGGGGTACGCCAGTTACATACACATTTCCAGGGGGTACGTGAAGCATAAAAGGTTGAGAACCACTGATATATATGTTTTATTTTATTCCCATTGTTATATTATAACTATAACTTTATCTATCTATACAAGGGGTACGCCAGTTACATACACATTTCCAGGGGGTACGTGAAGCATTAAAGGTTGAGAACCATTGATATATATGTTTTATTTTATTCCCATTGTTATACTATAACTATAGTTTTATCTATCTATACAAGGGGTACGCCAGTTACATATACATTTCCAGGGGGTACGTGAAGCATTAAAGGTTGAGAACCATTGATATATATGTTATATTTTATTCCCATTGTTATACTATAACTATAGTTTTATCTATCTATACAAGGGGTACGCCAGTTACATATACATTTCCAGGGGGTACGTGAAGCATTAAAGGTTGAGAACCATTGATATATATGTTTTATTTTATTCCCATTGTTATATTATAACTGTAACTTTATCTATCTATACAAGGGGTACGCCAGTTACATACACATTTCCAGGGGGTACGTGAAGCATAAAAGGTTGAGAACCACTGATATATATGTTTTATTTTATTCCCATTGTTATACCATAACTATAGTTTTATCTATCTATACAAGGGGTACGCCAGTTACATACACATTTCCAGGGGGTACGTGAAGCATAAAAGGTTGAGAACCACTGATATATATGTTTTATTTTATTCCCATTGTTATATTATAACTATAACTTTATCTATCTATACAAGGGGTACGCCAGTTACATACACATTTCCAGGGGGTACGTGAAGCATTAAAGGTTGAGAACCATTGATATATATGTTTTATTTTATTCCCATTGTTATACTATAACTATAGTTTTATCTATCTATACAAGGGGTACGCCAGTTACATACACATTTCCAGGGGGTACGTGAAGCATTAAAGGTTGAGAACCATTGATATATATGTTTTATTTTATTCCCATTGTTATACTATAACTATAGTTTTATCTATCTATACAAGGGGTACGCCAGTTACATATACATTTCCAGGGGGTACGTGAAGCATTAAAGGTTGAGAACCATTGATATATATGTTATATTTTATTCCCATTGTTATACTATAACTATAGTTTTATCTATCTATACAAGGGGTACGCCAGTTACATATACATTTCCAGGGGGTACGTGAAGCATTAAAGGTTGAGAACCATTGATATATATGTTTTATTTTATTCCCATTGTTATATTATAACTATAACTTTATCTATCTATACAAGGGGTACGCCAGTTACATACACATTTCCAGGGGGTACGTGAAGCATTAAAGGTTGAGAACCATTGATATATATGTTTTATTTTATTCCCATTGTTATACTATAACTATAGTTTTATCTATCTATACAAGGGGTACGCCAGTTACATACACATTTCCAGGGGGTACGTGAAGCATAAAAGGTTGAGAACCACTGATATATATGTTTTATTTTATTCCCATTGTTATATTATAACTATAACTTTATCTATCTATACAAGGGGTACGCCAGTTACATACACATTTCCAGGGGGTACGTGAAGCATTAAAGGTTGAGAACCATTGATATATATGTTTTATTTTATTCCCATTGTTATACTATAACTATAGTTTTATCTATCTATACAAGGGGTACGCCAGTTACATACACATTTCCAGGGGGTACGTGAAGCATAAAAGGTTGAGAACCACTGATATATATGTTTTATTTTATTCCTATTGTTATATTATAACTATAACTTTATCTATCTATACAACGGGTACGCCAGTTACATACACATTTCCAGGGGGTACGTGAAGCATTAAAGGTTGAGAACCATTGATATATATGTTTTATTTTATTCCCATTGTTATACTATAACTATAGTTTTATCTATCTATACAAGGGGTACGCCAGTTACATACACATTTCCAGGGGGTACGTGAAGCATAAAAGGTTGAGAACCACTGATATATATGTTTTATTTTATTCCCATTGTTATACTATAACTATAGTTTTATCTATCTATACAAGGGGTACGCCAGTTACATACACATTTCCAGGGGGTACGTGAAGCATAAAAGGTTGAGAACCACTGATATATATGTTTTATTTTATTCCCATTGTTATATTATAACTATAACTTTATCTATCTATACAAGGGGTACGCCAGTTACATACACATTTCCAGGGGGTACGTGAAGCATTAAAGGTTGAGAACCATTGATATATATGTTTTATTTTATTCCCATTGTTATACTATAACTATAGTTTTATCTATCTATACAAGGGGTACGCCAGTTACATACACATTTCCAGGGGGTACGTGAAGCATAAAAGGTTGAGAACCATTGATATATATGTTTTATTTTATTCCCATTGTTATACTATAACTATAGTTTTATCTATCTATACAAGGGGTACGCCAGTTACATACACATTTCCAGGGGGTACGTGAAGCATAAGAGGTTGAGAACCACTGATATATATGTTTTATTTTATTCCCATTGTTATATTATAACTATAACTTTATCTATCTATACAAGGGGTACGCCAGTTACATACACATTTCCAGGGGGTACGTGAAGCATAAAAGGTTGAGAACCATTGATATATATGTTTTATTTTATTCCCATTGTTATACTATAACTATAGTTTTATCTATCTATACAAGGGGTACGCCAGTTACATACACATTTCCAGGGGGTACGTGAAGCATTAAAGGTTGAGAACCATTGATATATATGTTTTATTTTATTCCCATTGTTATACTATAACTATAGTTTTATCTATCTATACAAGGGGTACGCCAGTTACATACACATTTCCAGGGGGTACGTGAAGCATAAAAGGTTGAGAACCACTGATATATATGTTTTATTTTATTCCCAATGTTATACTATAACTATAGTTTTATCTATCTATACAAGGGGTACGCCAGTTACATACACATTTCCAGGGGGTACGTGAAGCATAAAAGGTTGAGAACCATTGATATATATGTTTTATTTTATTCCCATTGTTATACTATAACTATAGTTTTATCTATCTATACAAGGGGTACGCCAGTTACATACACATTTCCAGGGGGTACGTGAAGCATAAAAGGTTGAGAACCACTGATATATATGTTTTATTTTATTCCCATTGTTATACTATAACTATAGTTTTATCTATCTATACAAGGGGTACGCCAGTTACATACACATTTCCAGGGGGTACGTGAAGCATAAAAGGTTGAGAACCACTGATATATATGTTTTATTTTATTCCCATTGTTATATTATAACTATAACTTTATCTATCTATACAAGGGGTACGCCAGTTACATACACATTTCCAGGGGGTACGTGAAGCATAAAAGGTTGAGAACCACTGATATATATGTTTTATTTTATTCCCATTTTTATACTATAACTATAGTTTTATCTATCTATACAAGGGGTACGCCAGTTACATACACATTTCCAGGGGGTACGTGAAGCATAAAAGGTTGAGAACCACTGATATATATGTTTCATTTTATTCCCATTGTTATACTATAACTATAGTTTTATCTATCTATACAAGGGGTACGCCAGTTACATATACATTTCCAGGGAGTACGTGAAGCATAAAAGGTTGAGAACCACTGATATATATGTTTTATTTTATTCCCGTTGTTATACTATAACTATAGTTTTATCTATCTATACAAGGGGTGCGCCAGTTACATACACATTTCCAGGGGGTACGCGAAACACAAAAGGTTGAGAACCACTGATATATATGTTTTATTTTATTCCCATTGTTATACTATAACTATAGTTTTATCTATCTATACAAGAGGTACGCCAGTTACATACACATTTCCAGGGGGTACGTGAAGCATAAAAGGTTGAGAACCACTGATATATATGTTTTATTTTATTTCCATTGTTATACTATAACTATAGTTTTATCTATCTATACAAGGGGTACGCCAGTTACATACACCTTTCCAGGGGGTACGTGAAGCATAAAAGGTTGAGAACCACTGATATATATGTTTTATTTTATTCCCGTTGTTATACTATAACTATAGTTTTATCTATCTATACAAGGGGTGTGCCAGTTACATACACATTTCCAGGGGGTACGCGAAACACAAAAGGTTGAGAACCACTGATATATATGTTTTATTTTATTCCCATTGTTATACTATAACTATAGTTTTATCTATCTATACAAAGGGTACGCCAGTTACATACACATTTCCAGGGGGTACGTGAAGCGTAAAAGGTTGAGAACCACTGATATATATGTTTTATTTTATTCCCATTGTTATACTATAACTATAGTTTTATCTATCTATACAAGGGGTACGCCAGTTACATACACATTTCCAGGGGGTTCGTGAAGCATAAAAGGTTGAGAACCACTGATATATATGTTTTATTTTATTCCCATTGTTATATTATAACTATAGTTTTATCTATCTATACAAGAGGTACGCCAGTTACATACACATTTCCAGTGGGTACGTGAAGCAGAAAAGGTTGAGAACCACTGATATATATGTTTTATTTTATTCCCATTGTTATACTATAACTATAGTTTTATCTATCTATACAAAGGGTACGCCAGTTACATACACATTTCCAGGGGGTACGTGAAGCGTAAAAGGTTGAGAACCACTGATCTAGAACTCATTGCATGACTCTTGTTAAACATTGGGATCAAAATCCAAAGGTGCTAAATACCCCAAAAAGCATTTTCAACAACAAATTTGTTTCATTGTCTAGAAACAAATATTTTTAAATTAAACCCCA
Source organism: Ryuthela nishihirai (assembly GCA_038380435.1). Taxonomy (NCBI): domain Eukaryota; kingdom Metazoa; phylum Arthropoda; class Arachnida; order Araneae; family Heptathelidae; genus Ryuthela; species Ryuthela nishihirai. The sequence continues at coordinate 57,471,442 of JAWZYU010000012.1, forward strand.
GCAATTGAAGAAAATTAAACCCCACAAATTTAGATTTTTCTTGTTTTAATTTACATCACCTATATTGTGAACAACATTAATAATTGAATTAAGAATATGATAGAAAGAGATGCAAACAGTAAAAAAAGTGCAAAATATGTGATGAAAAGTACTAGTTACATAAAATATTCTGTAACAATTATTTAATAACGGCAAAAAATGTTTAGTATAAAAGTTGTAAATTTCTTTTAAAAAAAGAATTTTTTTTTTAAATTCAATATTTTCAGACATTGCTAAGGTATTATTAGGTAAATTAACTGTGATGTGAATTGATGTTCAATGGTTGAAATTGCCATCTCTTTTTGGAATCGCCAGTTCCTTGATTGGACTTACTGCAGTTGCCTTTCTCAAACTCACTTTCTCGTGCTATGCTAATTTTCGAAAAAAGAAGATCCGTTTGCCCATTTTTTCAGCTTCAGACAACTTTCTGTGATGCACAATGTTGTGGACTCATGAACTTATCAGAACTGAGACTTCCCTTTCGATATTTTCACGTATTCGATCTTACACTTTTCCCAGGGATAGGCTGCAAATATTTTCCCTCGCATTTCTTTCCCTTACGAAAGCATTAACCTTTATACTATAAACCAGGGATGGGGAACGTTTTCTCATTGGAAGGCCATATTCAACTAGTCCACATCAAACTGCGAATTATCAATTGAGAATTTACATTTCAAAAATATTGAAATAATCTATACGCTATTGAAAAAGGATTTAAAAAAATAATGGTTTTTAATAAATTTTTTATAAAAAAATTTAATTTTTCGCACAATGCATGATCAGATGTAAAATAAGATTTTAATTCAGAGTAGTTTTAGCAGTTTGCATAAAAAATATGTTAATTTTCGGCATTTTTTTATTTCATTATTTTTTTGTTTCAGCTACAGTCACTAAAAAAAGTATCCGAACCACTACGGTTGATTACAGAATTCAGAAAAAATATCTGGCAACGATTTTTTTAGAAATTAGTTATCTGGCAACCTTCGTGTCACGTGATTACAGAATTCAGGAAAAATATCTGGAGCGTGTACAGCAACTGTACACGCTCCAGTTATCGTTCACAGCAAAGTGGAGCGTGTGCAGTAACTGCACACGCTCCACTTTGCTCTTCCACTTTGCCACCACGGAAATATTGAGCGTGTGCAGTTACCGTTCACAGTAAACTGGAGCGTGTGCAGTAACTGCACACGCTCCAGTAAACTGTGCTGTAACTGCACACGCTCCAGTTTACTGTGAACGGTAACTGCACACGCTCAATATTTCCGTGAGTGAGCCCACACGATCCAGGTCTTTGTGAGCTCACACGATCCAATTAGTGATCTGGCAACCTTCGTGTCACGTGACACGAAGGTTGCCAGATCACTAATTTCTAAAAAAATCGTTGCCAGATATTTTTTCTGAATTCTGTAATCAACCGTAATGTTCGGATACTTCTTTGAGCGACTGTAAGCAACGCGTGCAGTTGAATCGGTTGTTTTGTTTTTATTTTCTCATTAGATAACTAAATAAAAATAAATAAAAATAAATGACTCCTTACGCAGTCCACTTGCGAACTTCTAACAGGAAAAAAATTCACCATTGAGAAGACAGTCGAGGAAAGCGACATCTCAGTACAAAGACAACATAATACGGACACGAAAACATCCAGGTCTTAATCCGGGATACGAACCCATGTTCTACTGACGTATAGTCTCTGCCATTCATCAATTCATTGTCATTACCATAAAACAAATTTAAAATGTCATCAGATTGTCTCAGGACTGAATTCTCAGCATTATATTACAAAATTTTCTTCTGCAACTTCGGAATTGTGAATTGTTTGTTGGTCAGGTTACAAGGACCCCAAGGGCTCAGAAGGAATGGTGGAAGAGGGACTAACTGGGTAGCTATTAGGATATATATGAACGCCTCCCATCAAGACCATCCAGTGTGTTCTTTAATGTACACATGATATTACTCTCATCCACACGGGACTAAGGTTTAATGCCCATGCGACGGACGCCAGTTTCTACCAAGCCAATCAGTATCCCCCTTTTTTACCGAGGGCAAGGAAGGGGGGGAGGGGGTTAGCAGAGATAAATCTCAACGCTGATGAAGACGAGACTTAAACTTGGATACTACAGATTACGAGCCTGGCGCGCTACCGTTTGAGCCACACTGCCCTAAAGATTTCCAGCATTTCGGTTGGTCAGCAACGCTATATTCAATTCGGAATGAAAGGTATTAAAGGAAAAATCGATTGATATTTCTTGTGTTTTTAGTAATATAGTCATCGATAAAGGATTGACATTATTTAAATTTACCTCGAATTAAAATTCTGAGATTGAAATCGCAAAACAATCCTGTTATTCATCATCATCATCCTCAAGCAGCCATGGGCTACGGAGGTCTAACCAGACTGTGCAATTTAGTTCTCCAAGCAAGTCTATCCTGAGCTACATCTACTGCATCTGGCCACTGCACACCAATTCTAACAAGGTCCTGTTTGACATTGTCTGCCCACCACATCCTAGGTCTCCGCCTCTTTCTGAGGCCTTTAGGCACACTGTTCATAACCCTATTCGCCAATCCATAATTATTCATACGGGCAACATGGCCAAACCAACGGAGTCTCTCTCTGCACAATATGCTGCTTAAAGGAGGTTGCAAACTCCTTTGCCTAACCTCATCATTAGTTACAAAGTTGAACCACCTAATGCCCAAGATACTGTGTAAGCATCTCGAATCAAAAGCATCTAGTTTCCTGTTATCTTGCTTACACATTGTCCAAGTTTCACTACCATAACTAACTCTTGAAAGAACCAAACTATTACACAGTCTAATTTTAGTCTTTAGGTGTATACGCCTATTTCTCCACACTCTCCATAGAATCTTAAAAGTCCCGGCAGCAATCCCTATTCGTCTGTTAATCTCATGCCGCACATCACCATTATCTGTTATACGAAAAGCAATTTCGATACGAAACATTCTTACACCGTTTAACTCAGGGTAATGTTTCCCAATCCCCATCCTTCCTGCCACCTGTCAAAGCGATTCCATAATTCAAGCTAAAGATTTATGAATCAATTGACTTCCCACGCTGGGCAATGACGTTCTCTTCACTCGATTCCCTCCTCCATAGTTAAATTAACTGTGACGGAAGTGCAACACGAAACAGCGCCGCATGTAAAGCGCCTACTGTGTAACATCTTGTTTATGTCCACATTTCAGCGCTCCCTTCTGTGGCCCGTGTAGAGCCACAATGGCCGCTCAATTGGCTGCATTGTGTCGGGAGCCCGCTAGGTGGCCCTGCTAGCCCAAGCGTGGAGCAGCCCTCGCAGGTTCCCATGACAACACGTGTCCTACGTGAAAGCCAAAGGAAAGTGATTGGACAGCAGCAGCCCTTCTTGCAAATAAATGATGATGCCACCTTTTCTATAAGAAAAACGAAAGGAACTGTCGTTCGGATGATCTGAAATCAATAAAATAATTAATGAAGGCGTACCGAAAAAATATAAATTGCGAAAAAGGGTTTGGTATTATTTTTATCTTTAAGTAAAATGTAGAAAAAATAAAGTATTTTGTTTTTCGGTAAAAGAAAGTTAGGTGTTAATCGGGCTTATTTACGATATTACGGGACATAGAATTGTATTTGATTCGAAAGAGACGAGTCATGAATGTGATTAGCAATAGTTAGAACAAACTCAAATTTTTAGAGCTTTTTCTTTAAAATTCGTCGTTTTTGGAAAGTTTTCTCCATTACAAACGGCAAAAAAAAAATCGAAAAATCAAAAGTGCATTTATTCACAATATCGGAAAAAAAATCGGAATTATAATCAATTTAAATAATAATTGTTTATTCCAACAGCAGGATTGTTTTTGGGTAGTTTTACCTCTGAGCGGCACTTTTTTGCACACCATGGGCTAAATGGCCAGGTCACATGGACCCCGAAGGCTCAGAGGGGGTTGGGGGAGAGGACCCACTGGAATGGTTGTTGGGAGACAGATGGTAGCCTCCCGCCAAGGCAGGGTATTGCTCTCCCATACTCTGGCCACGGCTTAACGTCCCATCCGACGGACGGAGGCTTTTCCAAGCCCATCGGTGTCCCCTACTGGCCGTGGGCAGGGCGGGAAATTCCAAGCCCATCGGTGTCCTCTACTGACCGTGGGCAGGGCGCGGAATTTTGCGGAGATAAATCTCAACGTCTGACCCAGCTGGGACTCGAACCTGGGAACTGCAGATTATGAGTCTGGCGCGCTACCGACTGAGCCACCCCCCGACCCCACCAACAAGCAAACATAAAATTAATTTCAGTAACGAAACAATACGGATTTGAAGAGAAAGGTGTGCACTGAAAAATAAAGAATAAAGTCAAATAAAGAATCGTGCAACCGAATGGTTCGGAAATTACCGGCGAGTGCCCCATTTCGACCCAAGTAAAGTTTTCTGATCTTGAGTAGAATTCAAAAACGAAGAATTCCTGCTGGAACAGTAACTAACCGCCACTTAAAGTTTGAGTCGCTCAAAAAATTATCCGAACACCATGGTTGATTACAGAATTCAGAAAAAATATCTGGCAACGATTTTTTTAGAAATTAGTGATCTGGTAACCTTCGTGTCACGTGACATGAAGGTTGCCAGATCACTAATTGGATCGTGTGGGCTCACTCACGGAAATATTGAGCTGTGCAGTTACCGTTCAAACTGGAGCGTGTGCAGTAACTGCACACGCTTCACTTTGCTGTGAACGGTAACTGGAGCGTGTACAGTTGCTGTACACGCTCCATATATTTTTCCTGAATTCTGTAATCACATGACACGAAGGTTGCCAGATCACTAATTTCTAAAAAAAATCGTTGCCAGATATTTTTTCTGAATTCTGCAATCAACCATAGTGTTCGGATACTTTTTTGAGCGACTGTACACACATGAATCCCCAACTCATCAATGAATTTCTAAACATTTAATCACTATTAGGCTGTTTTAAATACACTCATATTCATCTACACTCATATTCATCCTGTTATTTAAAACAGCTTAATAGGGATTAAGTACTTAGAAAGTATGTTACTGTGATTTTTTTTTTTTAATTGTATGCGTACAGTCGCTCAAGAAAATATCCGAATAGTATGGTTGATTACAGAATTCAGAAAAAATATCCGGCCACGATTTTTTTTTAGAAATTAGTGATCTGGCAACCTTTGTCTTACGTGACACGAAGGTTGCCAGATCACTAATTGGATCGTGTGAGCTCACAAAGACCTGGATCGTTTGGGCTCACTCACGGAAATATTGAGCGTGTGCAGTTACCGTTCACAGCAAACTGGAGCTTGTACAGTTGCTGTACACGCTCCAGATATTTTTCCTGAATTCTGTAATTACGTGACACGAAGGTTGCCAGATCAATGATGTCTAAAAAAAATCGTTGCCAGATATTTTTTCTGAATTCTGTAATCAACCATAGTGTTCGGATATTTTTTTTTGAGCGACTGTACAATAAAGAGGCTTAGAGTCTAGTTTTGTGAAGTCTTCTTGTCACAATTGAGACAGATAGCTGATCATCCTATGGCTGCAAAGATGTCTGAAGACAGCGATGATGATGCTGATTTTCTATCTATCGTGACAGTTGGTCAATATGGCGATCATCTTGAGGGGTGTGATTAGAGTATCTAAACGAATATCTGTCACCGGTATCCGTGGATAATAGGGTTCTTATCCATATCTGGTATTTGGAAGGAAATTTTCTCCAAGTTCGAGGAAAAAAGTTATCGTCGAATGTTCCCTAAAACCGGGCATCGTAAAGCTGGTCTGTCAAGGAAGGAAATCCATAAAATATTTAAGTGGGAAGTCATCCTTTAGTAAGGGATGGGTTGGGTTGTTTTACCTCTGAGCGGCACTTTTTTTTGCACACCATGGGCTAAATGGCCAGTTTCACATGGCCCCCAAAGGCTCAGAGAAGGTTGGGGGAGGGGACCCACTGGAACAGCTGTTGGGAGACAGATGGTAGCCTCCCGTCAAGGCCATCCAGCGTGTTCTTTAAAGTGCACAGGGTACGGCTCTCCCGCACACGGGGCCACTGCTTAACGTCCCATCCGATGGACGGCGGACTTTCCAAGCCCATCAGTGTCCCCTACTGACCGTGGGCAGGACGGGGAATTTTGCGGAGATAAATCTCAACGCTGACCAAGCTGGGACTCGAACCTGTGAACTACAGATTACGAGCTTGGCGCGCTACCGACTGAGCCACCCCCGCCCCTTTAGTAATTGATGAGCAAAGGAAGAATATGCAAGAAAGTGAATTCCGAAATAAGCTAATTGGATTTCCGAGTTCAAAGTAAAAAAGACCGCATAGAGAGCTGAGCGGCACTTTTTTTTTTTTGCAGACAATGGGCTAAATGGCTACATCATGAGGACATCAAGGGCTCAGAGAATGTTGGGGGAGGGGACCCCCAGCGGACAGTTGTTATGAGACAGATGGTAGCCTCCCACTCAAGGCTATCCAGCGTGTTGTTTAAAGTGCACAGATATGACTCTCTTGCATACTGAGCCATGGTTTAAAGTCCCATATGACGGACGGTGGTCTTTTCAAGCCCAATTGCTGTCTCCCAGACAGGGTGGGTAGTTTTGTGGAGATGAATCTCAACGCTGACCCAGGTGGGACTCGAATCTGTGAACTACAGATTTGGAGTGTCGCGCGCAACCTACTGCGCCAACTCTTGCCACGCATTTTGCAAGGGAGTGAATGGGTAAAAAGTTCGCAGCAGTTAGTGACACACGTGACAAGTGCCAAAGTTTTCAAGCGCTGTGGTATCAGCAGCATCTTTGAAGACACTAACGTTCTGTTTTGACAAAAAGTGACAATTCGGACCATAACAACGCCGAATCTTTTAGGTTCTTAGTGGAATAAAAACTAAATACTCCAAAGATTAGTTTATTGAATAACAATATTTCGAAATTTTAAAGTCCTAGAATTTCGGGGGGGGGGGAGGGCGCTAACCATCTCAGATTGCAACTAGTCTCAATTCATCAATCAAAGAATACAGAGATCATCCAATTCAATCTGTTTTCAAACTTTATGCTCCATATTTTCGGATCCCCTCCTCCCCCAACACCGTGCAAGCGACTATGACCTCACCCCTAGCCAGCGATGCATCACACCGGAATTCACGCGCATGATCACCGGATCCAGGAACGAGACTCACGCGAATCAATGCACCACGTTCGCAACGACCGAGTATTTTCGGCGTCCCACGACAGACGAGAGAGAAAGGAGATTCGTCGTTGTTTTTTGGAAGCGTTTTTATTCGGACCGTATGGCAACATCTCCCTTCCCTCCCCCCTCCCCCCTCCTCGCACGCGCCACTGGTCAGCCTCCGAAGGAGCAAGTGCGACCGCCATCACGGAAAGGAAGAAGCGGCACGCGACCGGATCACGCGCTTGCTGCATGACGTCCGCCGTGACTGACAGCCACTAAGGGTCGTCCTGACACTGGACATGGACACTTCCTTCCTGCAGGAAATGAAACTATTCCCGTCTCGCTGGATAAAAGAGGTCCACCTCTGTTCGGCTGTAAAGTGGTGGGAATCATCTGCTTGCCACTCTCTCTCTCTCCACTGGAAACCAGCAAGACGGTGAAAACCCGAAAGCAGAAATTGGAAGTTAATATCTTTGTTTCATCCTTCTCGGCATTTCCTCCTTTTCTATTCGCCGTAACCATGAAATACAAATGAGGCTTCGTTGCCATTTAGAACTCGGTGACAAAATGACAAACTAAACTCGCGATTTATCAGAGGTACAGTCGCTCAAAAAAGTATCCGAACACTACGGTTGATTACAGAATTCAGAAAAAATATCTGGAAACGATTTTTTTTTAGAAATTAGTGATCTGGCAACCTTCGTGTCACGTGATTACAGAATTCAGGAAAAATATCTGGAGCGTATACAGCAACTGTACACGCTCCAGTTACCGTTCACTTCAAAATGGAGCGTGTGCAGTTACTGCACACGCTCCAGTTTGCTGTGAACGGTAACTGCACACGCTCAATATTTCCGTGAGTGAGCCCACACGATTCAGATCTTTGTGAGCTCACATGATCCAATTAGATCTGGCAACCTTCGTGTCACATGACACGAAGGTTGCCAGATCACTAATTTCTAAAAAAAATCGTTGCCAGATATTTTTTCTGAATTCTGTAGTCAACCATGGTGTTCGGATACTTTTTTGAGCGCCTGTAGGATAACTGGGAAGGTTTGCTAATGACCTAAAATCGTGCTAATAGTGTAAAAAAGAATTTTATTTTTGCCTTTCTTACCACACTCATCAATGGAGATGGAGCAGAACAGAGAGTTACAGTGTTTCAACAAAATAGCCAACTAAATCGATCACAATAGTCTTAGAAATCTATTAAAAAATTATCTCTCAAGCACCAGCCTGCCACAGACATCTGATTAACAGCTTATCAGTATAATAATCCATAAATAATGTCTATAGGGAAGTGAGTCATCATTAGAAAGACAGCACAAGAAAAGAAACAGTCTTATTCAGAATTCAAAATCGGGATTCATCATTCTACTGTACCTAAGTACACTAACCACTCGGACATTGGGACAGTAAATTCTCCTGGATACCCTAAAAGTTTAACTGCTCTAAATAAATATGCTTCTGTTTGTCCCATGGCCGAGTGGTTAGCGTTCTTGGCTATTGATCTAAGGGACCTGCATTCGAGCCCTGGGTCATGGTTGTTTCTGTTGTCTTTCTGTTGAGGTCCCGCCATCCTCACAGACCTTCTATTTGGCGTATAAACTGACAGGCTCCTCTCAGACCTCTGTGGTAAACAGCTGTGAGGGGATTTTTTTTAATTATTATACACACTAGTTTCCATAAATTAAGGAAAATCCCAAAGTTAAGTCAATGGGAAGTTAACGTCAAAGCTCTATAACTTCTAAAATAAGTTTTTTGTTTAAAAAATGTGATTGCAGATAAAGATCTCAATAGAATAAACCAACATCTCGATTTTCAACAATATTCGTTCAGTATTTAATGAGTTGTGGAAGTTTGAACATTTAATAACAGCAATGCCAGTCTGAAGAAACTTCTACAAAACTGAAAAATAGTGAAAGAATTCTTTACACAAAGTTCTAAAATTCAAACTTATTTTATTAAACACTTTGATACAATACTTATTACTAAGTTTTAATTAACTTATGAACTCAATTTTTGTGGCTGGCATTGTTATCGCTAAATATTCAAACTTCCGTAACTCATTAAATACTGAACGAATATTGTTGAAAATCGAGATATTGATTTATTTGATTGAGATCTTTATCTGCAATCACATTTTTTAAAACAGCAACAAAAATACTTAGTTTAGACGTTATAGAGTTTCGAGTTTAACTTCCATTCGACATAACATAGAGTTGTTCCTTAATTCACGGAAATCAGTGTATGAATGGAGCCTTTAAAAGTTTTGTTGCAGTTGGGAAAAAGATTTTTTTCCACACTATTTCTAATACCTTAAATGGCAACAATAAGAAATCAGGTTTGCAAAGTTGGTGATCTTTTTTTCACCCCAGAACTGGCAACTCTGGCAGACTTTAGTGACAAATTTTTGTCTGCTCTTGATTTTGTGAAAAAAAATATAAGAATTTTCAATGAACTTACTGTTCATTGAAAAATAGTTTCAAAATTTTAAATTGAAAAAATTGAAGTTTAAAAGAATTTACTGTTCTTTTAAACTAAATTTAAAAAATTTTTGGCTCTTTTTTTTGTAATATTCAAATTATTTTTGTCTCATTTTCAATCTTTCAAATCATAATTCTACAGAGACCGTAAAATCTTTTGGATGTAAAAAATGCAGCCATTTGAGAGAAATGAAAGGAAATCCGTGACTTTTAAAGCAAGTTGTTATCTGATGGTTAATCATCAAAATTAAACTTAAATTACGGTGTCAAGATGTTCCATTCCCCCCCCTCCCATGGATGTCCTGTTCTCTCGAACATTAATTTGTACCATTTCTTAAACAACTTTTATAATCATTACGGATATCTGCAAATCTTTTGCCAGTGACTAAGACAACATCTATCCCAAAACATTTTTACATAACAGACAATAAACTTCATTCACTTTTATAAAAATAGGTAGAGTCGCTCAAAAAAGTATCCGAACGCCATGGTTGACTACAGAATTCAGAAAAAATATCTGGCAACGATTTTTTTTTTAGAAATTAGTGATCTGGCAACGATTTTTTTAGAAATTAGTGATCTGACAACCTTCGTGTCACGTGATTACAGAATTCAGGAAAAATAGCTGGAGCGTGTACAGCAACTGTACACGCTCCAGTTACCGTTCACAGCAAACTGGAGCGTGTGGAGTTACTGCACACGCTCCAGTTTGCTGTGAACGGCAACTGCAAACGCTCAATATTTCCGTGAGTGAGCCCACACGATCTAGTATCAAAATAATATGACCACCTACAGTCGCCCAAAAAAGTATCCGAACGCCATGGTTGACTACAGAATTCAGAAAAAATATCTGGCAACGATATTTTTAGAAATTAGTGATCTGGCAACCTTCGTGTCACGTGACACAAAGGTTGCCAGATCACTAATTTCTAAAAAAATCGTTGCCAAATGTTTTTTTCTGAATTCTGTAGTCAACCATGGCGTTCGGATACTTTTTTGAGTGACTGTACAAATTCAGCAGATAATGCTGCAATTTCTTCAACTTTGGCTAAAGGAGACACTTTTAAATATTTTAATTTTTTAACTCTTCATTCTTTTTTTTAATATTTTAAGACATAAATCTTTCTACCTTATTTTATTGTTTTGTTATTTTATAAGTTCTTATGGCGAATTATAATAATAAATTGAAATCTTTACTATTTCACATTCATTGAAAGCCAGGGACGTATCTAGGGAGGAAAGAAGGTGGTCATGCCCCCACCCCCACCCCTAATGTAAATACTGGTAAGGGTATCACAGGTGAAAATTGTTAAGCTCTGAATTTTTTATGCATTTTTCAAGAAATTTTTTTAAGATCTCTAAAACGGAGTGACAAATATAATGGAAATTCAGTCTCTTGCCTCCCCCCCCCCCGCCTTTTACTTCTTTCCGGCTCGAGTGAGTTTCTTTTCTTCCCCCCCCCCCCAATATGAAACAGGGGATCACTACTTGTTAATAAATAAATACCTTAAGTACAGAAATAAAACTCCTACTTTACCCTCCTTCGTCGAACGGGGGTGACTCAATCGATAGCGGACCAAGCTCGTAATTTGGTATTCCCAGGTTCGAGTCCCAACTGTATCAGCTTTATCTCCTCTAATCCGCACCGTGTCCTCGGTGAGAAAGGAAACTTCGATGGGCTGTGAAAGTCCATTGGATCAGAGGTTGAGCCACGGTCCATTGTATGGGAGAGCTATTTACTGGGAATGTTAAATAACACACTGGATGGCCTGACGAGAAGTTTCCGTGTATCTCTTAACAATTACCAGTGATTCCTGTACAGTCGCTCAAAAAAAGTATCCGAACACTATGGTTGATTACAGAATTCAGAAAAAATATCTGGCAAAGATTTGTTTTTAGAAATTAATGATCTGGCAACCTTCGTGTCTCGTGACACGAAGGTTACCAGATCACTAATTTCCAAGAAAAATCGTTTCCAGATATTTTCCAGATAGTGTTCGGATATTTTTTGAGCGACTGTACACCCCTAAGCAGACAGGAAGCAGACCGTTCCAGAGCCTGTTCCTTTTTTTTATTACTTTCACTAATCGAAGTAATAAGATCTCAAGAACAATTCTGCTTTGTTCGGATACTTCTTTGAGCGACTGTACTCCTACCGCAACTATCGATCATTGGGGTCCTTGTGACCTAACCATCAGATTACAAAGATCTACCAGGTTGAGTTGTTTTACCCCTGAGCGGCATGTTTTTGCACATAATGGACAAGTCACAACGACCCCGAGTGCTCAGAGGACCCACGGGAACAGCTGTTGGTAGACAGATGGTAGCCTCCCGTCAAGGCCATCCAGCATGTTTTTTTAACGTGCATGGGTTATGGCTCTCCCGCACACGGGGTCATGGTTTAACATCCCATCCGACAGACGGCGGGTTTCTCCAAGTCCATCGGTTACCTCTGCTGGCCCATGGCACGGTGGGGGGTTGGGCGAAGATAAATCTCAACATTGACCAAAATGGCACTCGAACCTGGGACAGTACGAGCCTGGCGCGCTACCGACTGAACCACCCGCGCCCTGATCTACCGGATGATGCCGATTGTTTTAACAGAAAATATCTCAAATCAAATACAAAACATCCACATTAACAGTTCATTCGGCCGTTTTACATCTCCATCAAGTTCTTATAAAAGCTTCCTTTTCAAGAGCATCCATGACACTTGTCCGGAAGGCGGGACCATCAAGGAATTATTTTAAAATGAACTGACTGATTTCATTGCTAAACGAGCACATTTTTTATGGCTCTGTTCTTGAACGTTTCCTTCCAGGATCAGAAGACATTCGCCATTGTATTGAACACACATTTAAAACTCAACTCAATTCATAGGTGGATTTCTCTCTATGAGCATTATTATATCTGTCACCGCTAAAGTGCAGAAATCAGTTATTCTACAGATTATCTAGGTATTGTGCAGATTAACTAGGGTGATCGTTAACGTGCGGAAAATTGTTTCATTTCTCAAATTACCTAGGTAATCTGCAAATTACCTGGATAATCTGCACATTACCTACTAGGCACTCGTTAAAGTGAAAATAAGATCTTTGCTGGAACAACAGGAACGTTTCTGTACGCTTAAATTAATCTAATGTTATTTATCTAGTGTTCGAGAGTAGAGTTGAAACCAGGGTCATCCCTCTGGTCAACATGAATCAGTCGTCCGAATTATAAAAAACGCCCCCAAAATGAGCAGGCCAAATGAGAACGAATCGTTTTAGTGATTCGTTATCAAGAATGAATCACTTTACCGATTCGTTCTCACTTGGCCTCCGCTCATCCGGGGCGTTTTTTATAATGCGGACGAGTGAATCACGTGACACGGAGATTCATATTCAAGAGATTCACCACTATGAGAGAAACAAACTTTTGAACTTTAACGATACGGAAGCCGTTAATGTGCACATTACCTAGGTAAAATGCGGAAAACTCTTGATTCCGCACGTTAACGGAGCAAATCAGTTAATCTGCAGATTAGCTAGGTAATGTGCACATTAACGGCTTTCGAGCTTTAGCGGTAACACATCCGTATGCACCTAGATTTCCAAGACTACGATTACAAGTCTTCTGTTCTAGAGCCTCAGAAGTTTTGATCACTCGACTTAGACTCAATGTTGCTCCATTAAATGCATTTATTTTTCGCTGTCGCATTATTGATAATAACAACTGCCCGCTCTGTGGAGATTCTAAAATAACGGGAACATTACTTATTTAGATGTCTCTCAGTTGTGGCTCATGACTAAATTTTTTGGTGAGGCTTGGGTTGGGTTGTTTTACCTCTGAGCGGCACTTTTTTGCACACAATGGTCTAAATGGCCAGGTGACATGGACCCCGAAGGCTCAGAGAAGGTTGGGGGAGGGGACCCACTGGAACAGCTGTTGGGATACAGATGGTAGCCTCCCGTCAAGGCCATCCAGCGTGTTCTTTAACGTGTACAGGGTATGGCTCTCCCGCACACGGGGCCACGGCTTAACGTCCCATCCGACGGACGGCGTCCTTTCCAAGCCCATCGGTGTCCCCTACTGACCGTGGGCAGGGTGGGGAATTTTGCGGAGATAAATCTCAACGCTGACCCAGCTGGGACTCGAACCTGGGAACTACAGATTACGAGCCTGGCACGCTACCGACTGAGCCACCCCCGCCCCTTTTGGTGAGGCACTTTGACTACTATGCGCAATACTCGGATATAGGAAAAAAAATTGGGGAAATGCGTGATATCGAATTGAACCGAATACGACTAAAAAGACTTTTCGTAATACACATATTATTTTTTTTCAGCGCATTATTTAACAAAAAAAAAGCGCGTTATTTTTTCAAACGTATTATTTAACAAAATATTTCGGGGGGGGGGGGCTCCAAAAGATGTTTTTTTTTCGTCCTTTCTACTTCAATTCAATATTTTACCATTCCACTGTAACAGGCCCGGATACTATATACAGACCTGGATAGAAGCTACATACATGCCCGGATATAACCTACATACATGCCCGGATATAACCTACATACATGCCCGGATATAACCTATATACAGACCCCGATATAACTAGCATTCTGAAAGGGGGAGGTCAATGCCCTCCCCCTTTCAGAATGCTAGTTATAATGAATGATTAATATGAAATCAGTAATAGAATTAGTGATCTGGCAACCTTCGTGCCATGTGACACAAAGGTTGCCAGATCACTAATTTCTAAAATAAATCGTTGCCAGATATTTTACCTTAATTCTGTAATCAACCATAGTGTTCGGATATATTTTTGAGCGACTGTAGGTGGTCATATTATTTTGATACTAGATCGTGTGGGCTCACTTACGGAAATATTGAGCGTGTGCAGTTACCGTTCACAGCAAACTGGAGCGTGTGCATTAACTGGAGCGTGTGCATTAACTGGAGCGTGTGCATTAACTGGAGCGTGTGCATTAACTGCACACGCTCCAGTTTGCTGTGAACGGTAAATGGAGCGTGTACAGTTGCTGTACACGCTTCAGATAATTTTTCTGAATTCTGTAATCATCCATAGTGTTCGGATATATTTTTGAGCGACTGTACCACAATCAAATGAAAATATTCACCAAGCAGCAAGAATAACTATGAGACTATGAACTATGCGCTGGAACAACTATGAACTATGCGCTGGTGGAATCAGCTAGTCAAGTATCTCGTGCCACAAAAAATGGAGAGCTACCTGCTTGCAGTTATGCGATATCCTGTTTCGAAACATGAACATTTCTGTCATCCCTTTGATAGATATTGTTAAGATTCCCGACGTTGCCGTAATTTTAAAATTCGTATTGACAATACGAAAGCAGCCTGATACGCAAAGTAAATGCTGTTATTGTTTACGTAACACGGCAAATAATGATTGCGAAGAATACAAAACTTATGTTGATTTAGATATGACGCATAATGAATATTAAATTTGAAATTCGGCCTTCAACAGTTTGCTTCATATTTTAGCATTGACATCTTCTCATCGTCATTATCAATTTTGATACCTGATCCGGAATTTTATATTCAAATATTCTCAGAGATTTAGACTGGAAGTGACTCTGGTTCGCTTGAATTTTTAGCATTGATTGTGAACTATTTCTTATTTCAGTGTAAAATCATTTTATAAAGGATTATTTGAAATACACCCCTTTGTTAAAAATTATATTATCGTGTTGAAAGAAGAATAGAAAAAACATCAATCTGTAAAACACTGATAAATAGGATATGAAATAAAGTTTATTCATGCACTATATAACAAGTGGATTTCTGCAATTTAATTTATGTAAAAAATCTTGTTTTTGAGGCACTAGCCGTCCCATGGCCGAGTGGTTAGCACGCTTGGCTACTGGTCTAAGGGACCTGGGTTCGAGCCCCGGGTAAGGCATGGCTGTTTGTATCGCTTTTCTGCTGAGGGCCTGCCATCCTCTCAGATCTTCTACTGTGGCATAAAAACTGACAGGCTCCTGTCAGACCTCTGTGGCAAGCAGCTGCTTGAGGGGGTATTTATTTATTTTTTTTTTTTTTTAAGATTAGAGCCATCGCCTTGCTAACCATCCTATCTGGAATTACATTCCTTTGCTAAAAAGTGCTTAAAGTTCCCTGCTTCAAAGAGAAAATTTCTTAACTATTTTCCAGAAAGTCACAAGGACCCAAGAACTCAGAGCAAGTTGGAGAAGGAGACCCAATTTAAAGTTGTTAGGAGACAGATGGAATCCTCTCGCTAATGTCAAATAGAGTGCACAGCATAGAGTTCTCCTGCCCACGGTTTGAGTTGGGTTGTTTTATCTCTAAGCAGCATTATTTTGAACCTAGTAGGTTAAATTGCCGTCCCGTGGCCGAGTGGTTAGCACGCTTGGCTACTAATCTACGGGACCTGGGTTCGAGCCCTGGGTTAAGGCATGAATGTATGTGTCGTTTTTCTCCTCAGGTCCCGCCATCCTCTCAGACCCTCTACTATGGCATATAAACTGACAGGCTCCTGTCAGACCTCTGTGGCAAGCAGCTGCTTTAGGGGGTATTTATTTATTTATTTTTTATTTAGATTAAATGGCCAGATCATAAGGACCCTGAAGGTTCAGAGAAGGTTGGGGGAGACAACCTTCTCTTGATACTTCGGGGTCCTTATGATTGGCCATTTGACTCATTGTGCGCAGAAAAGCGCCCCGCAGAGGTAAAACAACACACAAGATGATTGACCAATAATCTTTGAAAACTGCCAAGGCTGCAGCTGCGCAGTTCTCTCCAATTGACATTCACCCTATGCCACTATTATAGTACAGGCACTAGACAGAAAGATGGAAACAGTCCCATGATATTTCAATAAAAAATTATATTCGGAGCTCAATAACTTCTTCAATGTGATTTTTAATGAACAATATGTGTAAGGATCAATGAAACATCTCAATCAAATCTAACTAAACAAATTATTTGATCTGACAACTTTCGTGTCACGTAACACGTAAGTTGTCAGATCAAATAATTTAAAACAAAAATCGTTGCCAGATATTTTTTCTGAATTCTGTAATCAACCATAATGTTCGGATACTTTTTTGAGCGACTCTACTCTACTAGTCAACCATGGTATCTGATCTCTTAATCTGTTTAATTTTTTTTGTAGCCTGTTAAATATTTAAAATAAATAAAAAAATAAATACCCACTCAAGCAGCTGCTTGCCACAGAGGTCTGACAGGAGCCTGTCAGTTTATATGCCAAAACAGAAGGTCTGAGAGGATGGCAGGCCCTCAGCAGAAAAACGACACATTCATCCATACCTTACTCGGGGCTCGAACCCAGGTCCCTTGCAGAAATGTTTCAAGTATGATCATACATTGCTTAAAATAAATAAATACCCCCTCAAGCAGCTGCTTGCCACAGAGGTCTGACAGGAGCCTGTCAGTTTACATGCCAAAGTAGAAAGTTTGTGAGGATGGCAGAATTTGTTATTTCTATTTGTGATCTAGATCTATTTACGCAGACAATATATATTTTGAAAACCAACCACCAAATTGTATGTTTCTTAAGTTTACTCTAATTTTCTCTAAGCTTTCATAATTCTTTCACTACTGAACACATATTGTTTAAAATCGGGATTTAGTTAGATTTGATTGAAATGTTTCATTGATCCTTACACATATTTTTCATTAAAAATCATATTAAAGAAGTTATTGAGCTTTAAATTTGAATTTCTGTTGAAATATCATGGGACTATTTCTATTTTTCTGTCCAGTAACTATTCCCCGCCCTGCCCACGGTCAGTAGGGGACACCGATGGGCTTGGAAAGGCCGCCGTCCGTCGGATGGGGCGTTAAGCCGTGGCCCCGTGTGCGGGAGAGCCATACCCTGTGCACGTTAAAGAACACGCTGGATGGCCTTGACGGGAGGCTACCATCTGTCTCCCAACAGCTGTTCCAGTGGGTCCCCTCCCCCAACCTTCTCTGAGCCTTCGGGGTCCATGTGACCTGGCCATTTAGCCCATGGTGTGCAAAAAAGTGCCACTCAGAGGTAAAACAACCCAACCCAACCCTGTCCAGTAACTGAATAAAACTCAGTCGTGGAAAGTAGAAATTTGACGTAAGAGTTTGGCTTATCTGTATAGCAACGTACAATGAAAGTCAGCACACAAATGCTTTTCTGTTGGCAATGTTAATGTTGAACCATCGACATTAAATGCCTCACAAAGCACACAAATGCTCCACACAATATTTCCAACTTTTTCACCGTCGCTACACCAACGGTTCCTTTCACACTCGCTTAAAAGAAGCATTGAATTTTTGGGGACGTTTCTCCTATAGTCCTGCCTATGTCTTTTGTTATTTATTACGCTGAAATTCAAAGCCTACAGTAAACGTCGTGGAATTCTCTTTCTCGACCGTGGGGTGTGTTTTTTTTTCTGTTTCAAAGCATTCCAATTGATCTCACGTTAGGCGTTATTATATATCGCAACCTGGCAATGAAATGCGAGGGAAAAAACAAACCACGTTGGTATTGCCAGGTTGTCATTTCAGAAAAAAATTTAAATAAATAGAGAGAGCGCTAAAAAGAGACCATTTCGGTGGATGTTATCAGAAACGAAGTAATGGCTCTTCAGAAATATTCGCTTTGCAGACTTCCACGAAAATCCTTATCAGTTAACAAAATCTCAGTATTCATTCTAAGGTCACATGGTACAATCGCTCTCTAAGTGAAAACGTAAGCTCAATTTATATCTCCTTCCACACAAAAGTGACAGAAATGACAGAGCAAGGCTGATAGCGAGTGAAATTCCGTTTTTTCGTGTTTACTAAGACTTCTACTGCCACCTATTTTTAAAAATAAGTGACACATCAACGGTCGCATCCTTCCTCCAAAAAACAAAGCCGTCCCGTTATCTGCACGTTCCACGTTAAGGTGAAAAGAGATAAAAAAAAAACAATAAAAAAAACAAGCTCCCTTCTCCAATAGAAGACAAAACGAAACCAATTTTTGCACGCGTTAGTAGTGGGTTGCTTTGCCAAAAGAGTGCGAGAGGCTAACGCCAGATAAAAATTACTGGACTCTTCCAGAGACGTTCGCGAGCGACGATAACGGGAACTCTCCCTCATTAATACCTGTCTCAAAGGCCAAACTGATATTGGGGGTCGATAGAAATTATTTTTTTTGTCATTTTCTGCATCGTGCCATCACCGGAGCTGCTGTCACGAGACAGGAGGCGCACAAAACAGTTTCCGGTGAGTGCACAGAAAAGCATGAAGAACCTCGAGCCCGATACGAGGGGGGCGCTGCTATCGGCGAGCACCCGCTCTCTAGCCCGGGACGTCGTCTACATGCGTGTGCTGGCACGCTCTTCCCGCCCCTTATCAGCAGACTACTGCGCTTGCTCCAACTGCGCTTGCTCCAGCAATGGGAAAGTACTTCTCATCAGAGCTCTAACAAATGGCCGTCGAACAGTGGAAAAAAAATCGGGAAAAAGAGAGAGGGAAAATGCAGCTTTTACCCTGCCCGTGTTAGATGAGGAAAAAAAAGGAGTTAAAATTATGACACGTTTATCAGGTTCCCGAACTCGACACCTGCTGGCGTGGTGGCGCTGCTCTAAAACAAAGGCAGCGCTCGGCTGTCAACAACCCCCGATGCGAAGAAAATGATCAGGACGCCCTCTACGCCTACATCATCTGCAGCAGCGGCGGTTGCGGGTGGAACGAGAGTGCACTCCGTAATTACACTCCGTGTCACTGTTTTCCGATATGCCTAGCCACAAAAACAAACACGATACGGCGGCTTCTTTTTTTAGCTCTCTTCTTCAAAGAGTGGCTTCCTTTAATTTCAGTTTCAAACGCGGGTTTTAGAAGAAGTGTGTGTGATTAAAAAAAAAGTTATTTCGGAGCTTTTGTAGAAGGTGGTGCTGGTGTCGGCCGTGGTTATCGCTATTGGGTGTGAAACGCAGGAGCTGTATCGATCTCCCAGAGGGCAGCACTGACATGTGGGCAACGTGACATCGGAAATAACGAACTTTAAAAATTGCAACAAAAAAAATTCTTAGGAAAATGTGCTTTTTCTGTTTTTGATATAAACTTATCGTACGTATTAGAATATATAGATCTATAGTTGGGTAACCAGGATGAGACAGAATTTTTGGAAGAGGAGTTTTTGAGAAAATCATGCTAATGCTTCTATTAATGTAATTTGATGAATTTATGAAATTAAAATTTTTCTCAGGGGAGAGGGGGGGGGGGGCAGATGAAACCTCGAAATCTCCTCCCCTTGTAATGTAAGGGTTTCGTGATTTCCGAAACTGAAAAATCCCAGATTTATGCAAATTCTAAAAGCTACGACAGCAGAAAAAGAAAAGTCTTCGAAATCTATGACTGATTTGATTTTGTCTACATTAGTGTATAGATCAGGGCAGACCCGGATCTAGTAAAATATCGAGAGGGGTGGGGGAGCAAGAAACACAATCGAGCCGAAAGGATGCAATGGTGGGGGGGGGGGGGGGGGTGTGGAATGCAAGAGACTGGATTTCCAATGCAGTGTGATATTTTCCCCTCCGTTTTACAGGTCTTTAAGAAATTTATTGAAAAATGCACGAAATATAAATAAGTTTCATAATTTTTTGTCTCTTTTACTATTCTGAAAAAGGGGTGGGGGCATGCCCCACCTCCCAAATCTGGCCCTTGATCAGGGGATGGTGAGGAGGGGACATTTTCTGACTGGAAGGCCAGAAGGTATTTCTGCTAGTCCCCATCAATCGAGGGATCTAGAGGGAATGATGGAGGATGTCAAGGTTCAGGAGAGAAGAGAAGAGGATGTGTGGTTTCAGAGTGAAGGATCATTCCATCAGGGCTCAAGGTATCAAGGACATCGGAAAAATCTAGAGGCTATAAATAGTTATTTATTTTTATCACTATATATGATCAGATGTAAAATTAAAAAAATTAATTCATTCTATTTAATTACCTTTTAAAAAACTTGAAGAAGTTAAAACAACTTAATATTTCTAAGTATAAACGATGAATTCATTTACTTCTATCAAAATGTAAAAAAATAAATAAATAAACAGGCAAACAATATGTAATTATAAATTATATGTATATATAGTGAAAGTATAAATATATATATTATAGTTTTAGATTGTATATAGGGGCGGGGGTGGCTCAGTCGGTAGCGCGCCAGGCTCGTAATCTGTAGTTCCCAGGTTCGAGTCCCAGCTGGGTCAGCGTTGAGATTTATCTCCGCAAAAATTCCCCGCCCTGCCCACGGTCAGTAGGGGACACCGATGAGCTTGGATAAGGCCGCCGTCCGTCGGATGGGACGTTAAGCCGTGGCCCCGTGTGCGGGAGAGCCATACCCTGTGCACGTTAAAGAACACGCTGGATGGCCTTGACGGGAGACTACCATCTGTCTCCCAACAGCTGTTCCAGTGGGTCCCCTCCCTCAACCTTCTCTGAGCCTTCGGGGTCCTTGTGACCTGGCCATTTAGCCCATGGTGTGCAAAAAAGTGCCGCTCAGAGGTAAAACAACCCAACCCAAGATTGTATATATGTAAATATATATATATATTTTAAAATATAAAAATATTCAAAATATTTGCATAATATATCACTAAAATCATATCAGAGCTTGAGTATTTTTAAAGAAGTATCACCAAACGCTGCAGATTTCCCATCTCTTATAAATAAAGAATAATACTTCCTGAGGCAACTGTTTGCCACAGAGGTCTGACAGGAGATTGTCAGTTTATACGACATAGTAGAAGATCTGTGAGGATGGTGGGACCTCAGCAGAAGAAAGCCTCCAACAAACATGCCCTGTCTTACCAAGGGCCCGAATCGAGGTCGCGTTGATCAATAGCCAAGCAATTAAATTAAAATATTATTGTAATGATAGGAATGAGAGTTACGTCATTCCAGTAGAGAGAAAGAGATCCTAACTTTAGGGATGGGGGGAGTGGGATTCTAAAAGATTACAGATGGAAGCATCGAGGTCAGTTGGCAAAATCAGGGTCAAAAGGTTTATTGGAATCTGTACTTTTGCCTACTGCAAAGTCTTTTAGTCTTCACTCCTTAGTAATCCTGGGGCGGGGGTGGCTCAGTCGGTAGCGCGCCAGGCTCGTAATCTGTAGTTCCCAGGTTCGAGTCCCAGCTGGGTCAGCGTTGAGATTTATCTCCGCAAAATTCCCCGCCCTGCCCACAGTCAGTAGGGGACACCGATGGGCTTGGAAAGGCCGCCGTCCGTCGGATGGGACGCTAAGCCGTGGCCCCGTGTGCGGGAGAGCCATACCCTATGCACGTTAAAGAACACGCTGGATGGCCTTGACGGGAGGCTTCCATCTGTCTCCCAACAGCTGTTCCAGTGGGTCCCCTCCCCCAACCTTCTCTGAGCCTTCGGGATCCATGTGACCTGGCCATTTAGCCCATAGTGGGCAAAAAAGTGCCGCTCAGAGGTAAAACAACCCAACCCTTAGTAATCCTCTTTCTCTGCATCATTTATGGGAGGGAAACGACACTGTTGGATTCAGTAAAAGCTTTGCTGGTGTTCCGTAAGATGGTGTAAGGAAAATGCGGTGATTCGACAACTTCTCCGATTTGCATACAACAGTTAGGTAATATTTCTAGAATGCAATGGACGCGTTATATTGCACTTTGCATTCTTCTATTGCATCTGAAAATATATGTCAAATATTATTGAAGAAAACACGAATTTGATATATTTATTCGGAATTCGAAATTTTTCTTACAGAATATCGAAAAAATTCTTAATTCGTTTATTGTCATTTGCTTTACCGTCTCTTGATTTAAACTCCTGGGAGAAAAAAAAAGGGACTAGTTCCTGAGGGAACGTTGAAGTATGTAAGAGTTCCAGAGAGAATGCTGGAGGATTAAAGGGTTCTAGTGGGAATGATGGAGATGTGAAGGTTCTGGTGGGAAGGGAAGAGGTTGTGTGAGTTTCAAAGTGAAGGTTGAAGGATGTAAGAATTTCATGGGGAAGGGTGGAGGATGTAAGGATTCCAGAGGGAAGGGTGGGAGATGTAAGGGTTATGGTGGGAAGGGTGGGAATGTAAGGATTCCAGAGGGAAGGGTGGGAGATGTAAGGGTTATGGTGGGAAGGGTGGGAATGTAAGGATTCCAGAGGGAAGGGTAGGAGATGTAAGGGTTATGGTGGGAAGGGTGGGGATGTAAGGATTCCAGGGGGAAGAGTGGGAGTGTAATGGTTCCAGAGAAAATGGTGGAGGATGTAACGGTTAGAAAGGAAGGATGAATGATATAAGGATTCTGGAAGGAATGGTGGGGGATGTAGGTGTTCCAGAGGGAATGGTGAATGATGTAAGTGTTCCGGAGGGAATGGTGAATGATGTAAGTGTTCCGGAGGGAATAGTGAATGACGTAAGTGTTCCGGAGGGAATGGTGAATGACGTAAGTGTTCCGGAGGGAATGGTGAATGACGTAAGTGTTCCGGAGGGAATGGTGAATGACGTAAGTGTTCCGTAGGGAATGGTGAATGACGTAAGTGTTCCGGAGGGAATGGTGAATGACGTAAATGTTCCGGAGGGAATGGTGAATGACGTAAGTGTTCCGGAGGGAATGGTGAATGATGTAAGGTTTCCAGAGGGAAGAGGGAATCCTGCAAGAATTCGGGAAGGAGAGGTGGAGAATGTAAGGGCTTAGATGAGAAGGATATGGGATACAAGGCTTCAAGAATGAAGGGTGAAGATTGCAAAGTTTTCCAGAGGGAAGAGGGAATCCTGCAAGAATTCGGGAAGGAGAGGTGGAGAATGTAAGGGCTTAGATGAGAAGGGTATGGGATACAAGGCTTCAAGAATGAAGGGTGAAGATTGCAAAGTTTTCCAGAGGGAAGAGGGAATCCTGCAAGAATTCGGGAAGGAGAGGTGGAGAATGTAAGGGCTTAGATGAGAAGGGTATGGGATACAAGGCTTCAAGAATGAAGGGTGAAGATTGCAAAGTTTTCAGGGGAAAGGTTGAATGATGTAAAGGTCGGGAGGGGAGGTAGAAGATATAGGATTTCCGGAGGGAATAGTGGAGGATGTAGGTGTTCGAGAGGGAATGGTGAATGATGTAAAGTTTCTATACGGAAGAGTGATGATGCAAGAATTGAGGGAAGGGTGAAGGATATAAGTGTTTAGATGAGAAAGGTATAGGATATAAGGCTTCAAGATGGAAGGGTGAAGAATGCAAGGTTTCCAAGGGGAAGGAGGAGATGTTAGGTTTCGAAAAGAAAGGGTGAAGCATGTAAAGATTCTAGAGGGAGGGAGGGTAATATGAGGTTTCCAGGTAGTAAGGTTTAAATCTAAGGGTGTTGTGGCTTAGGAAAGTTTAGAAATCCTTGATTTATGCAAAATTTCCAAAGATACGTCAGCAGAATTATATATTTAAAACATATAATTTCTTTTATTTCCGGAGGCGGAACCGGAAACGGGGGGTGGAGACCAAAGCAGTCCAATAAGCAAAAGCAAGCGATTTTTGAAAAACAGATTTGAAACATATGCCATAAGGAAAAAATATTTTTCCAAAAAAATGTTATGTTGAAACAGCGTTTTTTATAACTCACTCAATCATTTCGTATCTTTCTCCAACCAGAAAAATGAATGTCGTAAAGCGACTAAAACTGAAAGAAGCTGGCAAAAAAAAATAATATTGGAAACCACAAAGCCATAACATTTTGGTGAGAGGAAGCGAATGGATGAATCATACATTTGAGCAAAAACAAGGGTTTGAAAAACAAACAAATAACCGTAAAGCATTAGATAACATCATCATAATATATTAGGGGCGGGGGTGGCTCAGTCGGTAGCGCGCCAGGCTCGTAATATGCAGTTCCCAGGTTCGAGTCCCAGCTGGGTCAGCGTTGAGATTTATCTCCGCAAATTTCCCCGCCCTGCCCACGGTCAGTAGAGGACATCGATGGGCTGGGATAAGGCCGCCGTCCTTCGGATGGCACGTTAAACCGTGGCGCCGTGTGCGGGAGAGCTATACCCTGTGCACGTTAAAGAAAACGTTGGATGGCCTTGACGGGAGGCTACCATCTGTTTCTCAACAGCCCTTTCAGTGGGTCCCCTCCCCCCAACCTTCTCTGAGCCTTCGGGGCCCTTGTGACTTGGCCATTTAGCCCATGGTGTGCAAAAAAGTGCCGCTCAGAGGTAAAACAAACCAAACCATAATATATTATAATGTCGTAATTCTGAGCGAACGAACGGAAGAGCTGGCGGGCATATGTGACATCATCAGCGGCAGAAATTCTTGGTTCATTGTGGTTCAGTGAGTGCTTGAGCTCCTAAATTTAAATTTTAGCGCCAAACTTTTGGCTTGCGATTGATTAGTAATAAATAACAGCCGTATCCGCACAAGCAGACACCGATATATGTGTTTCTTCTACGATTGTTTCAGGTGGATCCATTGGACAATGATTAGCATACAAATGAAAGTCTAACGTTCATTAGACGGGAGGAAAGCTTTTCGAAGTCCAATGGCGTTTCCTCTCTCACTTTTGGACTACAGCAGGGCCGCGCCAACCCGAGGCTGCAAAGGGTGCCCCGCACCCGGGCGGCAACATTGATAGGGCGGCAAGAAACAAATATCAAATATTTATTTTTCGTAGCTAATATCTAATTTGGATTATACAATGCAGTATAATCATTAATAGTAATAATATTCATTTCTTGGTATATCCTACATCGTAAAATTTAACTAATACAATATTAATAACCCTTACTTTTAGATGTCAGACGGAAGAAAAAGATTTTCTGGAGCAGAATATAGAAAACGAAGAGCACAGAAAGAAGAAAATGTAAAAAAAAATTACGACTCCTATTTCCAATTATTTTGCATCTACATCTTCATGTACAGACAAATCTTCAGTTGCTCGAGAAAATTTTGAAGATTCTTCTTCTTCTGCCATACATTTAACTGAAGATTCTATAGCTGATAAAAAACGATGCCTAGAAAAGTCATCTTTCACTTCTGAAACTCTCAACAGCTCACTCGGTTCACCGGAGGAAAAAAATAAAAAAAAATAAATACCCCCTCAAGCAGCTGCTTGCCACAGAGGTCTGACAGGAGCCTGTCAGTTTATATGCCAGAGTAGAAGGTCTGAGAGGATGGCAGGACCTCAGCAGAAAAACAACACGAACATCCATGCCTTACCCGGGGGTCGAACCCAGGTCCCGTAGATCAGTAGTCAAGCGCGCTAACCACTCGGCCACGGGACGACCCCACCGGAGGAAACAGGTGACAAAAGCGTGTGCAATACAAGTATAACAACTGAAAACTCTCTTATGAATTCTATCCCTGAGCATGATTTTGATGATCCAGTAAAGTGGCCTTTAAAAATGACAGATAATCTAAAAAATGATTCTAATAGATGTTGGACCAAAACAAATATATAATATTGAATTTCCAAATGATGAAAAAAAACAGATCATTTTCAGCAGATTATTACTATAAATGATTAAGTAATAACGAAAACATACACAGAAATTGGTTATTGTATTCTAAATGCAAAAATTCAGTATATTGTTTTCCTTGTAAACTTTTTAACGATAAAATTAATGCGTTCAATGATGCAATTGGTTATTGCGATTGGCAACATTTATCGCGAACATTAGAGCGCCATGAAAAAAGTGAAGCACGTATCACATGTTACAAATCATGGATCGATTAAAAAAAAAGTCATTTATAAATTATAAAATAGATGCGGTAAATGAACAATTAATAAAACTAGAAAAAAACTTTGGAAATCGGTAATAGAAGGATTATTTATGCAGTTCAATTTTTAGCAGGACAAAATTTAGCTTTCAGAGGTAACAGTAATAATAGCAAATTTTTTTCATTAATTCATAAAATATATAATATATATTTTTTGCAAATCAGCCTATCATTGAAAATTTTTAAAAGAGGAATGCTCAAGTTTTACTGTTAAAAAGTTTGTGATACGAGATGGTGAAGCCGCATAGACGCTGTAAAAGCTTTAAGGTATAATTTAGAAAAAATATACGATGCTTTATATATTTTATATCAAGATAAATCAAGAGATTGCGACACAAGGAACGAAGCTGAATCATTATTATTAAAAATTAAATCTTTCAAATTCATATGTACAGTCGCTCAAAAAAGTACCCGAACACTACGGTTGATTACAGAATTCAGAAAAAATATCTGGCAACGATTTTTTTAGAAATTAGTGATCTGGCAACCTTCGTGTCACGTGTTTACAGAATTCAGGAAAAATATCTGGAGCGTGTACAGCAACTGTACACGCTCCAGTTACCGTTCACAGCAAACTGGAGCGTGTGCAGTTACTGCATACGCTCCAGTTTACTGTGAACGGTAACTGCACATGCTCAATATTTCCGTGAGTGAGCTCACACGATCTAGTATCAAAATAATATGACCACCTACAGTCGCTCAAAAAAGTATCCGAACCCCATGGTTGATTACAGAATTCAGAATAAATATTAGTGATCTGGCAACCTTCGTGTCACGTAACACGAAGGTTGCCAGATCACTAATTTCTGAAAAAAAAATCGTTGCCAGATATTTTTTCTGAATTCTGTAATCAACCGTAATGTTCGGATACTTTTTTAAGCGACTGTACAGACACATATATCAAAAGAAACGTGTATTATTATATGGCACCAAATCTTATCGAAAATTAATGTCATAAGTAATTTGATGCAAAAACCGGACGTAATTATGTCTACAATAATGAAAATGTCGATAGACCTAAAATATTATTAAAAGGATTGTAGAACAGATGAGGCATTCAAAAATAAGTTAGGGGATGCAACCGAAATTGCAAATACAGTGGATTGTGATCCAATGTTTCCTTGTATGCTAATAGTCAGACCTCGGAAAAGTAAAAGATTATTCTCGTATGAAAGGGAAGATGAAGTTTTTGAAACGCAAGAGCAAAATTTCAAAGTCAATTTTAATTTAGTTATAATTGATATAGCCATTTCAAAACTTGATGAAAGATTTACATTACTGAAAGAACATAATGATGTTTTTGAATTTTTAAATGACATTTATTTATTAAAACCAATGGAGAAAAAAGAAAAATTAAAATATTGTAAAGATTTTGAGATAAAACTGACAGATTCTGATATAAACTCCTTGGAATTATGCGAAGAAATAGAAAATATTTTAATCTATATTAATCCGAATATGAACGCAATTTCGGTACTTGAGTATATATTTGCGAATGATCTTTTTAGTGTTTTTCCCCAATTTGTCAATAGCACTAAGAATTTATTTAACAATACTGTGACTGTTGCAATTGGCAAAAGATCCTTTTCAAAGCTGAAAATTATAAAAAAATCATCTCCGCAGTACTATGACACAGGATAGACTCAACAATTGAAGTCTTATTAGCATAGAACATCAAATTGCTACTAATTTAGATATGGAGGATATAATAAATGATTTTGCTACAAAAAATCACGTCAAGTATATTTTACATAAAGGCATGCGCAATTAATCTTTGTTTATATTAAGAAATAATTGTTGTTCTTTTTTTGTTTGTTTTTGAAAAAAGGTTAAAAATAGCTATACGAAACTATGTATTCTGTGTTTTTAATAAATAAGACATGTAACTTTTGGTTTGCATAAATTGTTATTTTATTTATTGTAGTAAATGCCAATTTCTTTTAGTTATTTTTTTAAGGGGCAGCCGATAAAAGTTAGCCCTAGTCGACAGATTTAAGGAATGAGCAGAGAAAATCTTAATGCCTGCACAGTTGAGATTCAAACCATTTTAGGAGCCAGGCACACTACTGACTGAGTCAACTCTCTCCCAGATGGTGTGAGGGTTTCATCTCCAATGGTGGGTTGAAAATGGGTGAAAGTGTAATATTGTATAACTGGCAGGGGAGGGGTTTCATTCAGTGGCCCGCGTTGAGATTAATCTCCACTAACTCCCACGCTGCACTCGGTTGGGTTGTTTTACCTCTGAGCGGCACTTTTTTTGCACACAATGGGCTAAATGGGCAGGTCACATGGACCCCGAAGGCTCAGAGAAGGTTGGGGGAGGGGACCTACTGGAACAGCTGTTGGGATACAGATGGTAGCCTCCCGTCAAGGCCATCCAGCGTGTTCTTTAACGTGCACAGGGTGTGGCTCTCCCGCATACGGGCCACGGCTTAACGTCCCATCCGACGGACGGCGGCCTTTCCAAGCCCATCGGTGTCCCCTACTGACCGTGGGCAGGGCGGGGAATTTTGCGGAGATAAATCTCAACGCTGACCCAGCTGGGACTCGAACCTGGGAACTACAGATTACGAGCCTGGCGCGCTACCGACTGAGCCACCTCCGCCCCCCTGCACTCGGTGAGAAAGAGGACACCGATGGGCTTGAAAACGTCCCGTCCATCGGATGGGACGTTAAAACATGTCCCCATGTGCAATGGCAGCCATACCCTGCGCACGTTAAAAAAACACGCTGAATGGCCTTGACAGGAGGTTACCATCTGGCTCTAAAAGCTGTCTGATGGATTCCCTTTTCCAATCTTCTCTGAGATTTTGGGGTCCTTGTGAACTGGACATTTAGCCCATTGAGTGCAAAAAAAGAGCTGCTCAGAGATAAAACAACACAATCATTTCATTGCAAAAAAAATGGTGACTCGGAAAGAATAAGTATGATTGTCAGGGACATGTGATTTAAAAGTGATTGCTTTAAGTATCTGACAGTTCTTTTTCTCTGATTTTAATTTGAAATCTGATTACAAAACGTGATTATTACACTTATTAACAGTGTTATTACTGTAAGCAGCATAACTGGTATTAATATAGCAATATTCAAATTAACCGTAACTGTGAGAGAGAATATAGAAACAACGATAAACTTTTTAAAGCGTAATAATATTCGTGCATCAATTATTTGCAAGAATTTTAGGCACAATATTCAAAAATTCCTATTGAAATCTGTAGCTGACACATCGTTAAGAAAATAAATAAAACTAGAAGAACACATATCGCCTATGGTGCATATTATTAATGGGAAAAATGCAAACAGTAGCATTTTATTTGTAATTATACAGCATAAAAAGTATTTGCCTTTTATTTCTTAAATTTAAAAAGTTGCTCTTTTACATCGCTCTGAGAATAGGGGATCAAATTATTGCTGTCAGTAGAATATTTCTTCCACCGAAATTTCGGGGTGGGGGTGGCTCAGTCGGTAGCGCGTCAGGCTCGTAATCTGTAGTTCCCAGTTCGAGTCCCAGCTCGGTCAGCGTTGAGATTTATCTCCGCAAAATTCCCCGCCCTGCCCACGGTCAGTAGGGGACACCGATGGGCTTGTAAAGGCCGCCGTCCGTCGGATGGGACGTTAAGCGGTGGCCTCGTGTGCGGGAGAGCCATACCCTGTGCACGTTAAAGAACACGCTGGATGGCCTTGACGGGAGGCTACCATCTGTCTCCCAACAGCTGTTCCAGTAGGTCCCCTCCCCCAACCTTCTCTGAGCCTTCGGGGTCCATGTGACCTGGCCATTTAGCCCATTGTGTGCAAAAAAAAGTGCCGCTCAGAGGTAAAACAACCCAACCCGAAATTTCGAATTCCTACCATAAACAGATCACTTGAAACATTCGTTAAAAGTTTGTCGTTTCCATATTTAGTGATCTCTAATGATATAAATTAAAACTACGGAAGTATTAGAAAAATGCGAATTATATAACCAATCCAACTAGAAAAGAATTTCTCTTAAAACAAAATGGTTGCATTTTCCACCCATCCTGGGTTACAGGGGTCAACTCACTGCCGCCAATGGAACCTTTAAATTTCACCACCAAAATTTGATATTTCTAGCATATATACATCGTTTACAATATTCGTTGGAAATTTTGAAATTTGAAAATATTTCCACCATTAGAGGGCGCAATTATAACTATAGGCAGTTTCCGAAAGTGCGAATCGTAGTTCTTCAGGAATAGTATGTAATGATATATATGTACAGTCGCTCAAAAAAGTATCCGAACACCGTGGCTGGTTACAGAATTTAGAAAAAACTGATGGATTTGGTATGCAACATGACTTACATTGCCTTTCCAAAATATTAGAGAATTTCCAGGTTATGTCAATGAGAATCCAACGTCGAAGCTCGATAACTTCTAAAATATTCTTTTAATGGAAAAATGTGACTGAAGATAAATTAAGATCATAATCAAATCATTTACATCTCTTCTTATTGCTTTGGGCTTTGACATTTGTCGGTTGGTCGGTTTGTGGATTTGACAAAACGTTGTTAATTGTCAAAACGTTGACAACCTTCGTGTCACGTGACACGCTCAATATTTCCGTGAGTGAGCCCACACGATCTAGTATCAAAATAATATGACCACCTACAGTCGCTCAAAAAAGTGTCCGAACACTATGGTTGATTACAGAATTCAGAAAAAATATTTGGCAACGATTTTTTTTTTTAGAAATTAGTGATCTGGCAACCTTTGTATCACGTGTCACGAAGGTTGGCAGATCACTAATTCCTAAAATAATCGTTGCCAGATATTTTTTCTGAATTCTGTAATCAACCATAGTGTTCGGATACTTTTTTGAGCGACTGTACTTTACATACGCATACTAATTTAAAAAATATTATTTAAAAAGGTAAATTTAAAAGTATATTCATTCTTTCCAAGCACATTTAACGTCAACTACTAACCGAAGGCAAGGCGAGAAGATTTGCGGAGATAAATCTGAAAACTGGCCCAGGCGGGACTCGAACCTGGAAACTACAGATTATGATCCTGACACGCTACCGACTAAGACACCCCCACCCCCATGGAAAAGAAGCCACTCAGGGATAAAACAACAACCCAACCTCCATGCGGGGGTGATCAAAATATTTCTGGCCACAAATTCCTGGAAAATATAATTACATCTAGACCAAGATCTAGAGAAATTTTAGGGAAATGCGGAGACAAGGGTGTGGGGGGGGGGGGGTAGTTATACTTTCCGAATAATTTTTTACGAAAATTTGCTTGACATTTTTGTGTAGTAAGTATGTTATTGTCTCTTCTTTATTATATTATTAAATTTCTCCAGAGGGTTGAGCCAGTTGCACCCAACTCTCCACAAGAAACTAATCTGGTTTCCCTACTTAGTAAAAGTGTCCTATTAACCGATTCTGCTCTGAAATCTACAATCGAAATTTGTGGTATGAAAATCAGAATTTCTTTAACTAATCATTTAACTTGAACGACATGAAAAGTATATTCATATCTTCGAAACAGTCATTGATGTGGAATTGCTGGGCCAACATGACGAAGACGGGAATGTTCTGCACACACGTCATCTTCCTCTCTCCATCATCATCATCATCATTCCTCCCAAGCCTCCTCTCCGAAACATCCCTCGGCTGCCCGTGGGTCCCAGTCTCGTGTCAGCAATCTCCCACCCGCATGCGCACGTGTCTGACTTCGGGGAGAGTCTCGTTGAAATGGACAGCACTAATTGGCCAACTGCGCGGATAATGAATTAAAAGCTCTTTGATGAGGGAGCGCGGCAGCATGGCGGAGAGCTCGGCAGGGGGTTGGCAGGGAGGAGGGAGATCACTGGCCATTACTAAGAGACAGGCGGCGGCCATTGTGCGACTTTGGGTTGCGTGGCAGGACATCAACACACGAGGCGAGGGACCACTCCCGACATTATGTCATCAGTGGATGCTGTAATTGCCGTGACGTGGCTCGTCGTCGTTTGCTGGAAGAGGATCACAGTTCATCAAGCAGACAGATCCCCAGAGCATCATGTACATAAGTGCTCTGACCACAAATCCCCATCATTTCAACTGGGGCGGGGGTGGCTCAGTCGGTATCGCGCCAGGATCGTAATCTGTAGTTCCCAGGTTCGAGTCCCAGCTGGGTCAGCGTTGAGATTTATCTCCGCAAAATTCCCCGCCCTGCCCACGGTCACTAGGGGACACCGATGGACTTGGAAAGGTCGCCGTCCGTCGGATGGGACGTTAAGCCGTGGCCCCTGTGCGGGAGAGACATACCCTGTGCAGGTTAAAGAACACACTGGATGGCCTTGACGGGAGGCTACCATCTGTCTCCCAACAGCTGTTCCAGTGGGTCCCCTCCCCCAACCTTCTCTGAGCCTTCGGGGTCCCTGTGACCTGGTCATTTAGCTCATGGTGTGAAAAAAAGTGCCGCTCAGAGGTAAAACAACCCAACCCCATCATTTCAAAATGTACAAGAAGCATAAAATTTAAGAACACAGTAGAGTTGTCAATTATATGACAGGTTTTTTTTTCAACTGTTAATTTTTTTTTATTAGTTCATATTTTTTTAAAAACATCTACATTCCTGCTGATAAGTTTCGGCTGAGGGTTTTTTTTGTGTAAAATAATTCTCTATTGATATTTTTGAAATAAATTTAAATTTTAAAAACAGGTATACAGACAAATTTCCAGAAGATCTAAAATAGTTTAGAATTGGTAATGAATTACTTAAAGCTCAAATTTTTAATGGAATCAAAAATAAAAAAAATAAAGAATTTATAATTCGAATTATTGCTTGTATTTATTGATGAAGTTTTTAAAGAGGAAGACTTCTTGCTTTGCGAATGTGTACAGTCGCTCAAAAAAGTATCCGAACACTATGGTTGATTACAGAATTCAGAAAAAAATATCTGGCAACGATTTTTTTATGAATTCTGTAATCAACCATAGTGTTCGGATATTTTTTTGAGCGACTGTACACCCCTAAACAGACAGGAAGCAGACTGTTCCGGAGCCTGTTCCTTTTCTGTTTTATTACTTTCACTAATCGAAGGAAAAAGATCTCAAGAACAAGAAGAAAGCACACAAAAGGGGGGGGGGGAATAAAGTGACGTCATTCATTTGAAGAATGTCTTATTCTTCTTACCTGATGCTAGAGGAGGTGATCCTGTCTGGGCAGAGGCAGGAGTCTTCTCTCTGGAAGTTGGAGGCAGTGATGCTTCGGAAGCTGCAGAGGAAAAGATCATGAAGTGTAAGTTAATTAAGCTTCTGGATGTATTCTTGAATATATTTAATATTAGGAACAAGTAATGAAAGCTATTTTCGGGAAGGGGCTTTTCTGATATTTTTGCAGGTATTCTTTCATAGATATTAGATCTTATAGATATATTCATGTATTCTTATAGATATCTTCATTATATAGATTCTTATTCTGTATCTACGAGGTATCGAAATTTCAAGTACCTGCTTGCATTATCATGATGAGAAATCCACGATTCATATACATTGCTGATGATTACCAGTGGAATACACTTTTCTGAATGTATTAGCGCACTTGGCGGCTGATCTAAGGGATCTGGTTTCGAGCCCCGGAGTTAAGGCATGGATGTTTTTGTCGTTTTTTCTGCTGAGGACCTGCCAATCCTCACAGACCTTCTACTCTGGCATATAAACTGACAGGCTCCTGTCAGACCTCTGTGGCAAGCAGCTGCCTGAGGGGGTACTTTGCAATCTGTGTGTTTGACATACCCGATATATGGTATAGCAAACCTGGAGAATGCTTAATGTTGATTCTTCATGCAACACACAGGATACCGATTGCCCTAGGTTGCTTTGCTTCTGAGAAGAACTTTCGTCTTTCTGCAAACAAGGATTTAAGAGGGAAGTCACAAGGACCCCCAAGGACTCGGTTTGGTAAAGAAAGGGAACCCACTGGACATCTGTTAGGAGATAGATGGAAATGCTTGCGGTCAGCCATCGAGTGGGTTCTTTAATGTGTACAGTAGGTGGTCATATTATTTTGATACTAGATCGTGTGGGCTTACTCATGGAAATATTGAGCGTGTGCAGTTACCGTTCACAGCAAACTGGAGCGTGTGCAGTAACTGCACACGCTCCAGTTTGCTGTGAACGGTAACTGGAGCGTGTACAGTTGCTGTACACGCTCCAGATATTTTTCCTGAATTCTGTAATCAACCCTAGTGTTCGGATACTTTTTTGAGCGACTGTAGGTGGTCATATTATTTTGATACTAGATCGTGTGGGCTTACTCATGGAAATATTGAGCGTGTGCAGTTACCGTTCACAGCAAACTGGAGCGTGTGCAGTAACTGCACACGCTCCAGTTTGCTGTGAACGGTAACTGGAGCGTGTACAGTTGCTGTACACGCTCCAGATATTTTTCCTGAATTCTGTAATCACGTGACACGAAGGTTGCCAGATCACTAATTAATAAAAAAAATCGTTGACAGATATTTTTTCTGAATTTCGCAATCAACCATAATATTTGGATATTTTTTTGAGCGACTGTACAATGAGGGTTTTGATCACATAAAATTAAGACCTCTTCCAAAAGTTGGTCGCGAAAAGTTTATGCATTGATAACTCTTCCCATCGATAACGTACTCCATTCATAAGACAGGCATTTCGGACACTTGCGGAGGGTTTAATTCCGACCTACTGCAGCTAGGAGATCTTCACTACGCAGCAAGATGCAAGTAGAACCATCACACCGAATCTGGGACCTACGGGTCAAGTATCTGCAGAATAATAGGGAACAGAAAACTTCCACCTCCAGTGATGTCACCCAGGACGTAACCGAGTAGAATTTCAGAATGTGCCTGGAGCCTTGATACGCTGGGTCATTTACTATACGTTAAGGCCCGAACAATGCTGAAAAACTCTGCTAGTACACATAAATATATATATTGATTTTGTGATATATAAATCATTAATAGAAATGTTTAAGATATCAAATTTACCCTGAGGTCGTTCGTTGTAGACCGCTGCTTTATAGGACTGAGTTGAAGAGAAAAGGACCATCATTCTATTATGGATGATAGTGTTCGCTTCCATTATTGACTTGAAGGATGTAATTCTTCTCTGCATGGAGGGCGCGTAGTGTTTCATGGCGCCATCCCTATACATCAGTGCACTCATGTGAAAGAGTTGGGCAGGATCACCCAGAGAGTTACTGTTTGAAATGTATTCCAAAATATTTTTTTCAGTGATGTTTATGAGATGATGCAGTGCCCCCGATTGTCACAAGATCAGACTACAACTGGAATCAGTATCCACTACAAATGTGAACTGATCTATGAGGAGTGTTTTCATCCATTCGTCCTGTCTTCTTAGATACAGATCACGTATCCTATGCACAAATTGAGAAAATAGCCTTTGGCGTGGGTGAGTGATTTCACACACAGCACATGAGCCGTAACGTAAAGGGCACTTTGTGGTGGTTCTGTTACAGCAGAAAAAAAATACCAGCATTTTAATGAGGTTAGAATTCAGTTGGGACAGTTTTAACTGTTTGTACCTTCTAGGAGAAACTGAAAATTCCTGTTTTCATTGTAGATTGGGTTGGGTTGTTTTACCTCTGAGCGGCACTTTTTTGCACACCATGGGCTAAATGGCCAGGTCACATGGACCCCGAAGGCTCAGAGAAGGTTTGGGGGAGGGGACCCACTGGAACAGCTGTTGGGAGACAGATGGTAGCCTCCCGTCAAGGCCATCCAGCGTGTTCTTTAACGTGCACAGGGTATGGCTCTCCCGCACACGGGGTCACGGCTTAACGTCCCATCCGACGGACGGCGGCCTTTCCAAGCCCATCGGTGTCCCCTACTGACCGTGGGCAGGGCGGGGAATTTTTCGGAGATATTATTGTAGATTACAATGACAACAGGAATTGTTGTTGATTGTGCACATCTTGTGAACTGTTTCTTTTTGTAACAGTACTTTTTGCTCGTAACAATTGCCTAAAGTTTGTGGGTGGCAGAGTGATTAATTCCTAAACTCTGTTTCACATAAAGAATGCAGCAGTGATTAATTATCCTTCAATGGTCGCATTGTATCCTCTTAACCGAGAAAGCCAATAAAAAGCAAGATGTCATACCTGAAAGTGTATCAATGCTCAACTGGATGAGCAGCTTCTGTGGGAAGAGTTTTTCAGCATTTCCCATTGCTCATTTTCGTAAACTGTACATCGGAATAATTTACGTTAAAAAATTACTTATTTCTTGCATAAAGCGTGGAACTATTTGCTGTAACGGAATATTACATCTGCGAGTTGTTCTTGCTAGAACTCACGTAGGTGCGCCATCTTTTCTTTGGTTGTTACCACTCCATTCGTTAGGTAAAATTTAGTCATTCGGCTATTGCAAATCTCCTGAAAACTATTCTTCGTAAACCTTCACACACACAAAAAAAGGTATCTTTGCGATATTTTCAAAATTTTGGCTCTTTTGATATGAACGATCTCTCACGAGAAATGATCTGACCGATCAGTACGTTTTTTAATACGGTGTTTTTCAGGTAAAAATACCATATCAAGTTAATGTTCCTTTGATACTTGAAAACAGCGTCATTTTGCATATGTGGCTTTAACTTCATTCAATTTAATCGATATCTTTTCGATGCACTTGGCATTTTATCGATATTAATTATAGTTATATATTTGGTGTTTTATCGATATCTGTTAAAGTTATGTACTTAATGTTTTATCGATATCTATTAGAGTTATATATTTGGTGTTTTATCTATTAGAGTTACATATATTTTATGTTTTATCGATATCAAATAGGGTTTTGAATTTGGTATTTTATCGATATCTATCAGAATATGCATTCAGATTTTATCGATATGTATTAGAATACGTATTTAGATTTATCGATATGTATTAGAGTTATGTATTTGGCATTTTATCAATATTCATTAGAATTACGCTTTTGACATTTTATCGATATCTCTTAGCAATATTTTTGTCATTTTAGCGATATCTTAGAGTTAGGTGTTTATCGATATCTATCAGAGTTAAGTTGGGTTGGGTTGTTTTACCTCTGAGCGGCACTTTTTTGCATACCATGGGCTAAATGGCCAGGTCACATGGACCCCGAAGGCTCAGAGAAGGTTGGGGAGGGGACCCACTGGAACAGCTGTTGGGAGACAGATGGTAGCCTCCCGTCAAGGCCATCCAGTGTGTTTTTTAACGTGCACAGGGTATGGCTCTCCCGTACATGGGGCTACGGCTTAAGGTCCCATCCGACGGACGGCGGCCTTTCCAAGCTCATCGGTGTCCCCTACTGACCTTGGGCAGGGCGGGGAATTTTTGCGGAGATAAATCTCAACGCTGACCCAGCTGCGACTCGAACCTGGGAACTACAGATTACGATCCTGGCGCGCTACCGACTGAGCACCACCGCCCCTTAGAGTTAAGTGTTTGGTATTTTATCGATATATGTTTGAGCTATGGATTTGGTATTTTATCTATATCTTTTAGAGTTGAGAATTTGGTGTCATAGATAGTGTCCTTAATTTACAAGGGACTATATTATGCGAAATGTAATTTCAGACCAAAATTATAAATATCTCCCTTCCTGACTGTCGACTTTCGAAAAAATAAAAATGACTGACGTTGCCGATGAAATGAAAGTTTCGGGAAAGTGAGATACAAGAAGGAGCAGCGAATGAAATCTTTTTTTTTCCAACTCATTAAGAAAGAAATGTTTGCTTTGGCTTACTTTGCCTTAGGAAGTTGAGATGAGCATAGAGTACTTCTCCGTTGTAAGGATTCGTGAGGCGACTGAAATCTTCTCTCGCCAGCTGACATAACTCGCGCCCGATGACGTTGAATCGCGAGGCATCGACGTCATGCAAGTTGTACTCCTTCACGGCCCACTCGAGCCATTGCTTCACGTGATCCGAATTCCAAAGCAAAGGATCTGCGAAAGAGGGACATCTCGCTTACTAGATGCAAATAATATCATGCTTGGAATAGGAAGAAACGTAATGCAAGCACATGTTTCAGGTAATGAAATGAAACAACGCAGCAGCACGACATTTAGAAGGTACAGTCGCTCAAAAAAGTATCCGAACACTTTGGTTGATTACAGAATTCAGAAAAAATATCTGGCAACGTTTTTTTTAGAAATTAGTGATCTGGCAACGTTTTTTTTTTAGAAATTAGTGATCTGGCAACCTTTGTGTCACGTGACACGAAGGTTGTCGGATCACTAATTTCTAAAAAAAAAGCGTTGCCAGATATTTTTTTCTGAATTCTGCAATTAACCATAGTGTTCGGATACTTTTTTGAGCGA
The DNA here is from genome assembly GCA_038380435.1 of Ryuthela nishihirai. Taxonomy (NCBI): domain Eukaryota; kingdom Metazoa; phylum Arthropoda; class Arachnida; order Araneae; family Heptathelidae; genus Ryuthela; species Ryuthela nishihirai. The sequence continues at coordinate 57,510,187 of JAWZYU010000012.1, forward strand.
CTGTACGCATAAAATATGCCTCGCTACTTTAAATTACACAAAACAGTAAACAACATTATGCTTTGAGGTACACCAGAACATGAAACCAAACGCAAACAACATCTACCTAGACGAATACAAGGACTAAAAACTAATGCAAACATTATACTTAGAAATACAAAGAAACAAGGAGCTAACACGGAAAATATCATTCCTGCAGGTACAGCACAGGATAATATATTTAGTTATTTCAAGACTGTGGTGCACTGGATTCTTTTGTAAAGAATATGAGAAAGACAGACTTACAATTTTTTTCTTTTTCTGTTTATATTTCGTATAAATTGTGATGATTTATGTTTCTTAGTTCTTTTCCCTTTGCTTATGATTTACGTAAATTGAAATAAGTATGGTTTAAAATAAGTTTTTTTTTAAGACAAACGTTCCCATTAATACTTTTTCCCCATATAAGAGGTCAGACAATAAAGTGGCAAAAGGATCCTATTATTGTTCTGTTCCTTATAAGAGGTTACACAGTGATATTCATTATTGTTCTGACAAAGATTCCATTATTGTTCTGTCCCTTATAAGAGGTTAGACAGTGATATTCATTATTGTTCTGACAAAGATCCCATTATTGTTCTGTTCCTTATAAAGGTTAGACAGTGATATTCATTATTGTTCTGACAAGGATCCCATTATTGTTCTGTTCCTTATAAGAGGTTAGACAGTGATATTCATTATTGTTCTGACAAAGATCCCATTATTGTTCTGTCCCTTATAAGAGGTTAGACAGTGATATTCATTATTGTTCTGACAAGGATCCCATTATTGTTCTGTCCCTTATAAGAGGTTAGACAGTGATATTCATTATTGTTCTGACAAGGATCCCATTATTGTTCTGTCCCTTATAATACGTTAGACAGTGATATTCATTATTGTTCTGACAAGGATCCCATTATTGTTCTGTCCCTTATAAGAGGTTAGACAGTGATATTCATTATTGTTCTGACAAGGATCCCATTATTGTTCTGTCCCTTATAAGAAGTTAGATAATGAACTAAAGAGAAATGGATCCCATTATTGCTTTTGCACCTTTTTCCATTTGTTTCCTTTTTTTCATTTGTTTCAAGTAAGATATGAGTAGATAAAATGTTGGAGCAGCATGTGCTCAGAACGCTTTCTTCTAAGAAAATGTTTTTCAAGTATCGACAGCATAGGAAACTCGTCCATTAGGACACCTGGGGCACTGCCCCGCCAAAAATAATCACCAAAAATTAAAAGAATTTCAAATTAGTATTCATTATTTGTCATATCTAAATGAACACAACATAATTTTTATAATCGTTTTGCAGTCATTATTTGCCGTGTTACGTAAACAATCACAGCATTTACTTTGCGAATCAGGGTTACGTCGGCTGTTTTCGCATTGCCAATAAGAATTTTAACATTATGGTCACCATCTGGAATCTTACCATTGTCTATTACAGTGATGGCACAAATACGCATGTGATGAGATAGAATAGCGCTGAACTACAGGAGCCAGGTCACCATTTTGTAGTGGCCCACGACACTTGATTGGCTGATTCTACCAGTCCAAAAAAAATAGTCGAAAATCTTGTTACATAGCGAAAATCTTCATTTGACTGTAGAAGGCTCAACAAGCCTAAACTTTCCTGGCAAGATGTGTTTGAACTGGGTTGCTAACTTTATATTTTGCCAAGGAAAGATATTTATGTATGAAGAAGTTAAGAACAATATTAGATATGAAAATATAAAATATATTGAACACATTTTCTACAAGAGAATTGAGAATTTTGATGTGTTTTATCAACAATGCGTAGGCGAAGTCGGTAAACGCATTTTGTTTAATTAATTGTTTTATTTAATTTTCCCTTGACGGTTTCCGGTTCGATCCCAGACGCTGCCAATATAGTTTTTTTTTTTTCAGTCACTTTTCTTTAAAATTTATTTAATTACCATATCACTTTTTTTTACAATTCGTTGAAAAATAAATTAATGTAATAAAAGATGTGATAAATAAAATATTATTGTAAATTAAATGTAACCAAATTAGACAACTTTTCAATGATAATTTACGAGTTATTCAGTTCAAAACACTCAATATAAATTTTTAATTGGAACGGATTCAAAAAAAGAGTAAATCAACAAACATATTACGCATAATTTGTAAATAATCGTTTTTCAAAATACAGTCGCCCAAAAAAATATCCGAACACTACGGTTGATTACAGAATTCAGAGGGTTTATTGAATTTCGCCACTTCAGATCCCATCTTCTAGCTCTTTCAAGATTTATTGACATCACTCAACTTCTTTTATCTTGTGGATAAATGAATTCTTTGCGTGATAGTTAACTACCACTGAGTTCGTTGCTGTTATTTTCTCTCTTCACAGGGCTTTCTCTCTCAACGACCTTAATTTCGGCTAGCTTCTGCTTAATTTCGGACTTCTCATCTTCCTGTCTGGGCTGGGGATTGGCTAAGTAGTTAATGCGCCAAGTTCATAATCCGTAGTTTGAATCCCCCCCCCCCCCCATGGGGAAGGGGCAACACCATCTAGAGGAGAAGGCCCTACCAGTCGGTGAAGCGATTCTGATGACGTCAATTTTAGTCGACCCGTAGCAACACCACCTAGAGGAGAAGGCCCTACCAGTCGGTGAAGCGATTCTGATGACGTCAATTTCAGTCGACCCGTAGTCGACTTAGGCAACACAGGAGAACGTGGTATTCTAGTAGCGTCGCTGCATCTTGTTTTGTTAGTGTTTAAGTAGTTTTGCCGCGTTTGATTTGGTGTGTGCACAAAACATTTTGTTATTAAATTCATTGTTTTTTTAGCGAAATGCCATCGCGCTGCTGCGTTCCTCAGTGCAGGAGCAATTACGACGGGGAAAAATATTCTCAGTTTTTAAATTTCCAGAAGATATCGATTTGCGATAGAAATGGATTCGTTCAATACCAAGGCAACGAAAGCATCCAAGGTAATCTTCTTCCAACGAAAGCATCGTTGGAAGAAGATTACCTTGGATGTCCAACGAAAAGCATCCAAGGAAAGTCTGTCCAATGAAAGCATCCAAGGTAAGAAGAACTTTATTCTGTATTAATATCTGTTGTCATATTTATGAACTTCTAAAGTAAAAATTATCGTTTTAATTATTGTATGTTACGTTTGTTTAATATACATATATAATATCATTGATCCTGTATGGATTAATTTGACGTTATTTTTATTAGGTAAAAGTTTAAATGTCGAATTTACATATGTTAAAATCCTTAAATGGAAAAGAATATTTCACAGTGACCAGACTTTTTATTTAATAGATTACAGTAGTAGGTTAAGAAATTGATACTTTTTTTGGGAGAGTTTCAGAGTCTAATGTTATATCATTATATTTATATACCAGAGAGTTTAATTATATCTCTCGTATAAACTAATATGATGATAATGTTAAACTTGAAATACATATATGAGCCAAAGGCAAGATCATAGGAAAACCTGCTTTTAAATGCAAAATCTCTGAAGAAGTATTAGAAATTATTTTGGTGTTGTTCGTATACTTGGATACAAATTGGACCTAGGTTCAAAACTAGAGATGGCTTTGTGAACATGTATTGTTTTCCTGCTGAAGTCTTGCCATCCTCACACATCAGCTATATTATAATAAAGGTATGACAGGCTTTATGAAGAAATTAATCTGCATAATTATATCTCTGAAATCAAGTCAAGGTGTAGTGGATATTAAAGAATGGTTGGGATACAGCTAATGTACATATTGATTAATAAATGAAAAGATATTTTGAAAAAGGATTTAATAGTAAAGAAAGAATTTTTCTACATTGAAAGGAGTAATTAAAAGTGCATATATTTCCAATTCCACTCATTCTAAAATGAGATAAGTCAGGTGTACTATAATAAAAGTATAACAATCTGCTGTCATATCTTTATTGCACGTGGCTGCAGCTTTTGTTAGAAATGTATTCTATAATCATATTAGAGAATATTTGAGGGGATATCTGTCATTTCATCTATTATGCGAATATAAATATATTAAACACCATAAATGCATAAAATATTGTTTTCAAGTTAACTTCAAAGTTTAACCTCTGTACTGACCACTGGTTTGGAATTTACAACTGAAGGATTAAAAAAAATTATAAAAATTTGAGGTATTTTGATTTTACTAATATGTAATGGTAAAAGTTTATTGTAGAAACTGTCGACAACAGTAAATTTCCTGACCAATCGATTCCTAATACCTTTCAGAATTAGAATAATACCAGGTGCTGTCTATATAAACAAATTTATGCCTAATAAACTGAAAATCACAGTAAGAGGAAATTGTCTGAAACAATAAACTTATTACTGGAGTTGTTTTCAGGCTAAATTCCTGGACTGGAATATTTCAAACCTTTAAACATTCATTCATAAGAGTTGTTTTAAATGATTTTCAGCTCAGTATGATTTTTCGCATTTTATTTTACACTATCACCTTATAGTGGCATTACCTAAAGCACTTTATGGTTAGTACTAGCAGTGGAATGCTATTAGATGGTTAGCATTAGCTTTCAAGGTGAACTATGTATGATAAAAGAAGTGCTAGAAATATTGAGAAAAACCAGCTTACTGGTAGAATAACTAGGTGCATTCCTTGGGAGAATTCATTCTTTCAACCATGGATTTTTATTGAAATCTTAGAAAATACACTGATTATAGAATTGTTTTGAATACAATTATAGCTTTTACTTTCGAAGGAAAAAAGTCTTCAGTTCTTAATAAATTTTTTTAGTGTATAGTGAACAGTATTCCTAGTGTTTGGATTTTTGTTTTAATGTTTATCATTCATCAGAGGTTTTTTTGTACATATTCTCAATATTTCTTTTGCATACATAGGTGTGTGAACTCCACTTTGCACCATCTGATGTTGAAAGAGAAACCAACATGTTTGACATGAAAACTGGGAGAAAGCTTCCTGATCTCTAAAGTATCCATATACTCATGGAGAGGGAATGTTTGCTATATGACCAGTGTGTTAATGCCTGTTCAACTACTTTTAAAGCATCCACAAATACACTTTAAAAAAAATATTTTGCCCAAATCAATAACATTGTAACAAGTGCTAGAAGCAAAAAAAGGAAACTTGAAACTTTAGTTAAACCACTGTTCAAGGTAGCATTTATACTATACTTTAACTAAGCATTTCATTGCTATTAAGCTGTGCAAATATCATGATGACAATTGGTGCAGAAGAAAAAAAATTGAATCAGGTGGGATCTGAAACTCATGACCTCCTGGTTAGGGTTACCATATGTCCCCCAAAAGGAGGAGAGTCCTCTCAGAATTTTGAAAATGCACGAAATGTCCTCCTTTTTGTGTAAATTCATAACATATTTCAAACTAAAATTAAAGCACTCATTTTTTGTACTTTTCTAAATTTCTTGAACTCATGACTATAATAATATTTATTGTTAACCATGAAATAATTTGTTGTAAATGCAAATCATGAAAATTAACTCTACTGACATTGTAAAAGTTACTATTCTCTCTAATCTCAATATGTACAATTTACATGTCAGATTGAAGAAGTATGAGCTTTAGAAAACAAAAAAATTTTCTTCCACCAAGTATAGATGGAACTGTGAAAGTTGATAGCAAGTTTTCTTTTTTTGAAGCATGAAAGATTGCAGTAATTAAGGAACTACTTCTAGTTTATAGGAGCCTTCTCATACAAGAGCATGTCCTGCCAAAACTGAAATCATTGCTGACCACTACCTCAGTCAGAGTTTGAAGTAACAGAAAGTTTACCATTTATGACAGTGCATAGTTACTAAGCATTATGACACTTTAGGAGAAATAACCATTGATTGTTTATGAAATAGGAATAAAAATCACCGCACCATATATTTTATAGTATATTTAATAAATATTGTTTCTTTTTTTGACTCAACTGTTAGTTAGTATTAGGCAAAAAACAGTACGAAAAAACTTATTTTATTTCACAAAGAAAGCATGTCCTCCATTTCTAGCTCTTTTGTCCTCCTTTTATAACACTGGCATCGAGTAACCCTACGTCTGGTGGTTATGTGTTTGGATCTCACCTGGCTCAAAGTAATTTTTCCACTATACTCATTATCATCATAATACTTAAGGAGTTTGATAGTGATTAAATGTTAGTAAATCAATGAGGTACTGTGGATTAATTTGTGTATGTTACTTTCACTTTGAGAAAATTATATTCAGATTTTTATACAATTTGATACTGTGTTAAAGTCAAAATGCTGATTGTCTAATTTCACACCTTAAAAAATGTTCTTATGAGATTTAATATAATTCAAAAATTTATGTTGGGTAATCTCAATCATGTTACAAATTTGATATCAGTGGTTGATATTTTTAAGTAAATATTTTATTGAGTCCTGAATCCAATGTCTTAATTTCACCCAATGCAAATTAATTTCACAAAATTAATTTCACCCATTTATTTTAAACTGTTAAATAAAGATAATTAAATGAAGAAATTATTAATCTTCATTCATCTTTAATATTTGGAAAACAATTTCCACAAGCTTTGAGCCAGTAATTGAACATGGATCTTCTATAAAGCATGCTTTTTGATTTTTCATATTACACGAGTCTTTGGATTGTCCATCTGCTCGTGTACTTGGTTAGTCTACAAGTACTTTAAAGTACCTAATGTTAAAAAGAAGGTTAAGAAATATCAAATTTGGAGGGAGGTAAAAATAGCTGGTTGTCATTTTCATCAGTTAGCATTAAGCCTTTTGGAAAGTAATGATACACTGTAATGGAAAAGTCTCCACAACATCATAGACCCACCTTCAAATAATTATAGCCCAATAAATACAATGGTGGAAAACCCTTTGGAATGGTGTGCTATTGTTTCAACCATTGTTTTTTAGACACAAAAACTGGTTAACTTTATTGTCAAATATTTTGCAATATTTTAGTGGAAATTTTATTGCATGCAAGCTGCAATAGCTATTTTCAGTTCCTTTAACTATATTCTGCTACTGTACAGGGTCTACTAGATTTATTTCATTTTTATTTTACTGATTTAACACGTGTTTTGTGGCTAAACTATGATCAAAGGGAATCTCTACCTGTACTTGTCAGTAGGTTTTTTCTTAATATTGTGTTTAGTGTTACTTTTGAGTGATCTTTTGCCAATTCCACAACATTTTCACTTCCCACTATACTCTTATGGCTGGACCCCTGAAGATAAATTATATTTTTGGTTGTCTTTAAAAAATTTTATCAATGTATCAAATACTTGTGGTGGATGCTTTTGTTTGGACAGCTATTCAGTACTGGATGCAGTATGCGACAGTCTATGATATGATTTTCTTTCCAATCCATTTCATTGCTTCTGTTATACATGCACTTAGTGGGGGTTTGAAATTTAAAATTTTCTGTAGGAACATATACCACCAGTTTCTGGATGAAATAATCAACTGAAACTCATTAAACTGCAAATAGAATTTTCTGAATATTATTTTTCCTTCATTACTTTAAATTGAGAACATTATAAGCTGAAAACTTAAGTGTCAATCTTTGGTTTTTGTAAAAGCCATGGGAGATTTAGGAAGTTAATTTATTCCTTGATTTTCTTTAATATATATGCATATCTTGTGGCTTCTTCTGCCTTGCAAATGTAGGATTTTTTAAATTTCTAGTAGTGATTGCCAATGGGTGTTTGATATGCCTATGAACTAGCCTGGTCAACAGATCTGGTCAACAGATCAATAAGGTTTTCTGTATCATTGGGGGATGTCAGTTTCTGCTTGGAGGGAGATGATTGACTATAAAAAAAAATATAAATACCCCCTCAAGCAGCTGCTTGCCACAGAGGTCTGACAGGAGCCTGTCAGTTTATATGCCATAGTAGAAGGTCTGTGAGGATGGCAGGACCTCAGCAGAAAAACGACACAAACAGCCATGCCTTATCCGGGGCTCGAACCCAGGTCCCTTATATCAGTAGCCAAGCGCGCTAACCACTCGGCCATGGGACGGCTGCGAAGTGTGAAACCGTAGAACTTGGATTAGAAAATGTGAGATTTTTCTTCTTCCAAGTTCTTTGTTAATAATTGGTTTTACACTAATAGTGAGTTCAAGTAATATTAAAATTTTAGTGTAAGAATATCTGTTTATAAAGGGAAAATACACTGTTGCTCTTAGCATTTGAAAGTATCTTCACCAGATATGGCAGTTAAGATATGCATAATAGTTAATGACTTAAGGTTTAAAAAACTCTGCAGAAGGTCAAGATTAGAATAATGTTTTTATTTAATATGTTTCCAGGCATGTTAAGTATATGCTCTTTACAATATAGCAAAACATTTTTTTCTGTTCTGTATATTTTTGACACCATACAAATTTAAAGATATTTTATCGACTTGCCTTTGGGAAGGAATCTTATTAAGAGCCTATTGGTGTAGTTTATTTTTGTGACTTCATCAACCTTTATGTAAATGACATCTAGATATTTTTTTAATTCTTCAATTTGATTTGCACATTTGGAGTACTGAATCTTTTGGAATAGCTTGACTTCTCTATAAAAATATAAGAAATTTTTAGATGCTAATTCTATCTATTCAATGTTAGTAAAATGTTCAATAGTTGATATATATTGCTTGTAGTGCTTTATTTTTACTTAATTTAAGTTTTGCAATGTCATTTAATCTAAGTTGCTGGTGATGCTACAATTCAAATTTTAGAAGTCAAATCTTTTCTTATTACATACATGCACAAATGTATATAATATTCAAAATTTATATACTATACAAATGTATATACTATTCAAACTATGGTTATCATAAATATTTTAAGTCTGTTTGCTGCCATGAAACTGTACCGCATATACACTCGGTGAATTATGACCACCCAATTCCATGTTATGCCAATGGAAAGATAATTTCAAAGCTCTGTAATTTCTAAAATAAACATTTCATGGGAAAATATGACTTAAGATAGATTTTTATCTTAAATATATTAATTTTCTACATTTCAATAATATTCATTTAGTATTTAAAGAGGCTTTGCTTGGCTACTAACCCGGGTTCGAGCCCTAGGTAAGGCATGATTGTTTGTTGTTTTTCTGCTGAGGTCCCGTCATGTCAGACCTCTGTGGCAAGCAGCTGTTTGAAAGGATATTTTTTTTTATTTTATATATCAACATCTTAAACAGTAATGCCCATTCTGCAGAGTTGGTGAAAATTGAAATAATTGTTACACATTCTGCTAAAACTATGCTAATAACATTCCAATAATATTTAATATGGGGATATTGTTTTAAGATTAACTTATTTCAACTACTTCCCAGATGAATATTTTAAACAGCCATTGTTCATATTAAATATCCCAGTTCCCATAATTCTTTAATTTTAAATGAATATAGATTTAGATAAATTTTATTGAGATCTTTAATTGATCTTCATTTTATTTTTTTTTTCATAAAAGCTCATTTTAAAAGTTGCAAAGCTTTGAAATTAGCTTACCATTGACATAACATTGTAATATCCATATACAATTTAGGTTTAATAATCACAGATTATTAAACCTAAATTGTATATGGACATTACAATGTGACCTTTGCATTGTGTGATAATCATTGTATTATATTTCTGTTGTATTTTTAATCTGTTCAAACCTTTGGACCACATGTATTTTGATGTTGCTTTCACGTTTCTTCAGAATTTTTTTTCTATTATTAAAGTTTATTACGATACCAAAAAGGATAAAAATTTCTATCTTATATAAAGAAATTAGTTTTAATATGTATTAATGTGAAAAGTATGAGAAAGCAATTTTCCTTTTCTGTTGTTCTTTTTACTTAAAAGTCATAGTTGTGCTAGAAACAGTTTTTATTAATGTGATGCATTTTAAAAACAGTTTTCATATTAAACTAAAAAAATCAGCAATTGTTCAACTGGGATGAATGGAATATTTAAAAATTTTCCTTTTCAACTTAAATAGTATTGCACAATATTAAGTTCCTTCATATTGCTTAAAAATTCCCCCATATGATTGGTGAATTTTCCTGTTTTAATTGCACAATTTGCTTAAAAATAAACTAAACAATGGTATGAAATATTTGTTTCATTGTAATGTGTATAATATATATATTTGTGAGATGTAAAGATGTGGTCTCAGATTGTAAATAAAAGTATTTTTTTAATGTGGAATTTTTGGTTGTTTTTTTCTTAACATATGCAATATTGTAACATAGTGCTTTAATTAAATAATGTTTTTAGACCTCTTATACATACATACATATTTCTGAAAAAAAAATAGATATCTGTGGTATTTTGTAACAAGTAGTTTTTTTCTAAATATATTTCGCACTTTAGAATCCTTTAAGAGTGAAAATTTAGTACTTGTTCAATACATTAATCGATCGTTTGCAAAATTAGTTAAAAGTTTTGGAATTTCCGAACGTTTAAAGAGTATTATTATCTAAATAATAATTTAAAGTTATTTGTATAATCGGAAACAGTAATTAATGGTTTATCAATACTAATCAAAGGAAAAAAAAACCGTTATCTCTAAAAAAAAATTAGAATAAAATGTGGGAAGGAATTTTTTTTTTTAAATTATATGAAAACAAATTATTTTAATGATGGCGATTTATTAGTGAATATTCAAAATCTAAATGGGAAGTTCTATTGACAAAGATAAGCTATCTCTCATTCTATTCTGCCAGCAGTCCGGTCCAGTAATGCTGACGTCACAAATGACTGCTACGGCCTTCTCCTCTAGGTGGTGTTGGCAGGGGTGGCTCAGTCGGTAGCGCGTCAGACTCGAAATCTGTAGTTCCCAGGTTCGAGTCCCAGCTGGGTCAGCATTGAGATTTATAATAAAAAAAATAAATACCTCCTCAAGCAGCTGCTTGCCACAGAGGTCTGTCAGGAGTCTGTCAGTTTATCTCCGCAAAACTCCCCGCCCTGCCCACGGTCAGTAGGGGACACCGATGGGCTTGGAAAGGCCGCCGTCCGTCGGATGGGACGTTAAGTCGTGGCCCCGTGTGCGGGAGAGCCATACCCTGTGCACATTAAAGAACACGCTGGATGGCCTTGACGGGAAGGCTAACATCGGTCTCCCAACAGCTGTTCGAGTGGGTCCCCTCATCCAACCTTCTCTGAGCCTTCGTAGTCTTTGTGACCTAGCCATTTATCCCATTGTGTGGAAAAAAGTGCCGCTCAGAGGTTCCTTCCCTGTGCCAACGTAATGATTTATCGTCTCTGTTAACTATCATCCTATCATCGGTGAGACAGGGGAAAGAGATGGACAAGAAAAAAGAAGCAAGAAACAACGATTTGATGAGCTGAAAAAAATTTGGTTTTGCCGTGAGTGGGATCCGAACCCACGTCTCCAGGAAACATGCCTCTTATGCTAGACCACTACGCCATCAATGGCTAACCTGATAAGCTATCTCGATTTTATTATTTGATTCGTACTAGTGGCGCCATCTATCCAGGAAGTGGACAACTCTGTTGCCTATTTAGAGATGGAATTAATATTTGTCACTCACGCTCAGGGCGTTAAATGAATAAATTCCGTAGTAAAGAATCTCAGGATAAGTCCTGTAGACATGGAACTCATGAAATGATGAGCTGAAAAAAATTTGGTTTTGCCATGAGTGGGATCCCACTCATGGCAAAACCAAATTTTTTTCTTGTTACCTTCGTATCACGTGACACGAAGGTTGCCAGATCACTAATTTCTAAAAAAATCGTTGCCAGATATTTTTTCTGAATTCTGTAATCAACCATAGTGTTCGGATACTTTTTTGAGCGTCTGTAGGTGGTCATATTATTTTGATACTAGATCGTGTGGGCTCACTCACGGAAATATTGAGCGTGTGCAGTTACCGTTCACAGCAAACAGGAGCGTGTGCAGTTACTGCACACGCTCCAGTTTGCTGTGAACGGTAACTGGAGCGAGTACAGTTGCTGTACACGCTCCAGATATTTTTCCTGAATTCTGTAATCACGTGTCACGAAGGTTGCCAGATCACTAATTTCTAAAAAAAATCGTTGCCAGATATTTTTCCTGAATTCTGCAATCACGTGACACGAAGGTTGTCAGATCACTAATTGGATCGTGTGAGCTCACAAAGACCTGGATCGTGTGGGCTCACTCACGGAAATATTTAGCATGTGTAGTTACCGTTCACAGCAAACTGGAGCGTGTACAGTAAGTGCACACGCTCCAGTTTGCTGTGAACGGTAACTGGAGCGTGTACAGTTGCTGTACACGCTCCAGATATTTTTCCTGAATTCTGTAATCACGTGACACAAAGGTTGCCAGATCACTAATTCCTAAAAAAAAAACGTTGCCAGATATTTTTCTTGAATTCTGTAATCAACCATAATGTTCGGATATTTTTTTGAGCGACTGTACAACAATCTAGCCCATCCTCTCATCTTCTCGTGATTTTCTGCTCGATCTTTTTACTTTGAACTCTGGAATTCGATTAGCTTGTTCCGAGATTCACTTTCTTGCATCTTCTTCCTTCGTTCATCCCTTTCCAAAGGGCGACTTCCACTTAACGATTTTATGGCTTTCTTCCGTTGATAGACCGGTTCTACGACGCTCGGTTTCAGGGCACTTTGGAGCTTGTTCTTGCAACATAGAACGGCAGGGAAGATATGTCTGCTCCTTAGTCAGCAGCAATAATCTTAATACGAATCTCGGATCTTGGGGCGAGGGTGGCTCAGTCGGTAGCGCGCCAGGCTCGTAATCTGTAGTTCCCAGGTTCGAGTCCCAGCTGGGTCAGCGTTGAGATTTATCTCCGCAAAATTCCCCGCCCTGCCCACGGTCAGTAGGGGACACCGATGGGCTTGGAAAGGCCGCCGTCCGTCGGATGGGACGTTAAGCCGTGGCTCCGTGTGCTGGAGAGTCATACCCTGTGCACGTTAAAGAACACGCTGGATGGCCTTGATGGGAGGCTACCATCTGTCTCCCAACAGCTGTTCCAGTGGGTCCCTCCCCCAACCTTCTCTGAGCCTTCGGGGTCCTTGTTACCTGGCCATTTAGCCCATGGTGTGCAAAAAAGTGCCGCTCAGAGGTAAAACAACCGGATCTCAGAAGGCGAATAGCCCCTCCGAACAAATTGTACATCCTAATTATACAATCATGACAAACAGATCAATACCAAACACGACATATTTTACTCATTTTCAACATATGTAAAAGAGCAAATTATTATATTTTCAATTTTGTCTTCCAAACATATTTCACTGCGATAAAGGGAAATAAAAGAGAGGTTGATGGAGCATTACTTAACCCATTGATTGTTCCCATAAAAGAAGCCAAACAAAGTTGGGTTGTTTCATCTCTGGGCGACACTCTTTTGCACACAATGGGCTAAATGGCCAGGCTGCAAGGATCCCAAACACAAAGAGAAGGTTGGGGATGGAACTCCACGAAACAGATTGGTGGCTTCCCATCAAGGCCATCCAGCGTGTTCTTTAACGTGCACAGAGTACGACTCTCGGGTACATGGGAAGACGGCTTTACGCCCCATCCGACGGACGGGGCGGGGGGGGGGTGGTCTTTCAAAGCTCATCGGTGTCTCCTTTCTGACAAAGAGTACGGTGAGGGTTTAGTAGAAATAAATCTCAAATCATACTATCAGGTTTTTTTTTCTTCATCTTCAGAATTAGTGGGACGTCGTCCATTCGCATCCCATCCCATTTCCACCACAGCCCATCGGATGGAACCGATGGATGCAGGAGAGCCATACCCTGTGCACGTTAGATTGGATTGGATTGTTTTACCTCTGAGCGGCACTTTTTTGCTCGCAATGGGTTAAATGGCCAGGCCACAAGGACCCCGAAGGCTCAGAGAAGGTTGGGAGAGGGGACCCACTGGAACAGCTGTTGGGAGACAGATGGTAGCTCCCATCAAGGCCATCCAGCGTGTTCTTTAACGTGCACAGGGTATGACTCTCCCGCACACGGGGCCACGGCTTAACGTCCAATCCGACGGACGGCGGCCTTTTCAAGCCCATCGGTGTCCCCTACTGACCGTGGGCAGGGCGGGGAAATTTTCCCTGTGCGCGTTAAAGAACACGCTGAATGGCCTTGATGGTAAGCTACCATCTGTCTCCAAACAGCTGTTCAATGGGGTCCCCATCCCAACTTTATCTTCTCAAGAACCGGGAATTGCAGATTACTAGCTTGTTGCGATGCGGACTGAGGCAACCCCCGCCCCAAACCAGAGAGCAAACACGGCATAAAGAAAGCTATTACCTGTTACCAAATAGAATTTATGCTTGAAAGAGAAGTTGTTGGGTTGTTTTACTTCTGAGCGGCACTTTTTTGCACACCATGGGCTAAATGGCCAGGTCACATGGACCCCGAAGGGCTCAGAGAAGGTTGGGGGAGGGGACCCACTGGAACAGCTGTTGGGAGACAGATGGTAGCCTCCCGTCAAGGCCATCCAGCGTGTTCTTTAACGTGCACAGGGTATGGCTCTCCCGCACACGGGGCCACAGCTTAACGTCCCATCCGACGGACGGCGGCCTTTCCAAGCCCATCACGGTACTGCTGACCGTGGACAGGGTGGGGAATTTTGCGGAGATAAATCTCAACGCTGACCCAGCTGGGACTCGAACCTGGGAACTACAGATTACGAGCCTGGCGCGCTACCGACTGAGCCACCCCCGCCCGCTTGAAAGAGAAGATTAAGCGAAATTCATAGCTTGTTCACAAATAAGGAATCTAACGTTAATGAGAAGTAACTCATTAATCATTCGTAAATATGTAGACAAGATGTCTTAAACAGATGAACTTAAAAGAAGCCTTTTTGTTTCCAAACAAGAAGCCAGTTATTGGCAATGAAACGTAAAGAAACCCATTAACTTTTTCAAAAATAGGAAGCCAAGCATCGCAGAGAAGACGTAGAGGAACTAGCTGTTCGTTTCCAGAAAAGGAAAGCCTTGATTTGAACAGATGGCTTTAAAATACCCATTGGTTGTAGTATCAATCAATAGCAAATAAGCAGATTATTCTTAACATGGGGGGTGGGGCTCAGTCGGTAGTGCGTAATCTGCAGTTTCCAGGTTCGAGTCCCAGCTGGGTCAGCGTTGAGATTTATCTCCGCCGAATTCCCCGCCCTGCCCACGGTCAGTAGGGGACACCGATGGGCTTGGAAAGGCAGCCATTGTCGGATGGGACGTTAAGCCGTGGCCCCGTGTGCGGAAGAGCCATACCCTGTGGTTGCCGTCAAACGCATGGGACGTTAAGCCGTGGCCCCGTGTGTGTGAGAGCCATACCCTGTGTACATTAAAGAACACGCTGGATGGCCTTGACGGGAGGCTACCATCTGTCTCCCAACAGCTGTTCCAGTTGGTCCCCTCCCCCAACCTTCTCTTAGCCTTCGGGGTCATTGTGACCTGGCCATTTAGCCCATGGTGTGCAAAAAAGTGCCGCTCAGAAGTAAAACAACCCAACCTCTTGACGTAGAATTCAAGAAATATTTTTGCGGAAAAAGTTAGATTTTGCCGATGTATAGGGGGGGGGGGGGGGGCGAGGAGAAAAATTTATAAGTCACATGATCAGACAAATGACGGAACAGGTGCTGGTTTAGTGCATAGAATACCCGGTATATAACTGGGAGAGTAGGTTCGAGTCCCAGGCACCGGCAAAAGCATTTTTTGTCCGTAAAGGTATTTCTTTAAAAGACCAATTATTGAATAGAATGGGGCGGGGGTGGCTCAGTCGGTAGCGCGCCAGGCTCGTAATCTGTAATTCCCAGGTTCGAGTCCCAGCTGGGTCAGCGTTGAGATTTATCTCCGCAAAATTCCCCGCCCTGCCTACGGTCAGTAGGGGACACCGATGGGCTTGGAAACGCCGCCGTCCGTCGGATGGGACGTTAAGCCGTGGCTCCGTGTGCTGGAGAGCCATACCCTGTGCACGTTAAAGAACACGCTGGATGGCCTTGACGGGAAGCTACCATCTGTCTCCCAACAGCTGTTCCAGTGGGTCCCCTCCCCTAACCTTCTCTGAGCCTTCGGGGTCCATGTGACCTGGCCATTTAGCCGATGGTGTGCAAAAAAGTGCCGCTCAGAGGTAAAACAACCCAACCCAATTGAATAGAATTCCTAAAGAAACAAACTATTTCTTCCAAAATACAAAAAAGTCAACTACTGCAGAAAAGAAGAAGTAAAAAACAAACATTCCTTATTTTAAAATAAGAATCGAGAAGTAGAAGACGAAAACCTCTCCATTTCCTTGTTCCCAATTCTCTCTGGACGCGGCAGAGACATCATAAACATCAGAAGTCAACTTTATCGATTCCCCATAATTCTTTCCCATACGGCGCAGAAGCGAAGTCAAGTAGAACCGCTCTCTTGTTGGGTGACATACGTTCAACGACATCTGTTCGCGGCAACCTTTACATGATCCGAACCTTGGGTGTTCTGCGGTCGTGTGACCTACCCGCGGGTGGTCCCAGGGTCATGAAAAGCAAGCAGGTTCGACACGGTGAATCAAAACACCATCAGGCTTGGCACGAGCGCTCGAGGGCCGTGTAGCGTGCCATGGGAGCCCCTCAGCAGGGTACAAGCGATCTCTCGCGATATTTCTCCGCTTTGTGAGACCGAAATGTTGTTTTTTGCAAATGAAATAGCAAAGTTTGTGCCACTGCCATCTATTGCCGGAAGGTCTAATTAACAGGGTTTTTTTTTAAAAAGGAAGTGTTTGGTTATGAAGTGAATGGGTTATCTGCCAGAAATTGCTACAACCACTTGACTCAGTATTAAGAATGTGGTTCGAGAGTAAATATTCATAAATCACGTGGTACTCTTGCAAATTTGGCAACGTTTCAAAGTCTCGTAACACGTGCTTAGAATTTTAAGTATTCTCATCCGATATTATACAATAAAGAGAATGATGTACAGTCGCTCAAAATAATATCCGAACATCATGGTCGATTACAGAATTCAGAAAAAATATCTGGCAACGATTTTTTTTTTAGAAATTAGTGATCTAGCAACCTTCGGGTCACGTGACACGAAGGTTGCCAGATATTTTTTCTGAATTCTGTAATCGACCATGATGTTCGGATATTTTTTTGAGCGACTGTACAATGCAATGGTGAAACTTAAAATTGCAAAGTGTGTTTTTCCCTTAATAATAAAAAATATGCATTTAGAGGGAAGTTATTAAAATAAGAATTAGAAATCCAGTAGGAGGTTATTTTTAATTGATTCCACGTGATGTTCCGCTGAAAAATGCGTTCATGGCTCTCTTTATTAGTCAATTCGGTTGTTTTACCTCTGAGTGGCACCATTTTGATCACGATAGGCTAAATAGTCAGGTCACAAGGAACCCGAGTGCTCACAGAAAGTTGGGTGTAAGGGGACCACTGGAACAGCTGCTAGCCTCCCGTCAAGGCCATCCAGCGTGCTCTTTAAATAAATAAATAAATAAATAAATACCCCCTCAAGCAGCTGCTTGCCACAGAGGTCTGACAGGAGCCTGTCAGTTTATATGCCATAGTAGAAGGTCTGAGAGGATGGCAGGACCTCGGCAGAAAAACGACACAAACAGCCGGGGCTCGAACCCAGGTCCCTTAGATCAGTAGCCAAGCGCGCTAACCACTCGGCCATGGGAAGTGATCGGGATATGGCTCTACCGCACACCGGGCTACAGCTTAACATTCCATCTGACGGACTTTCCAAGCCAATCGGTATCCTCTACTGATGGCGAACAGTGTGAGGGTTTCATCATCATCATCATCCTCAAGCAGCCATGGGCTACGGAGGTCCAACCAGACCGTGCAATTTAGTTCTCCAATCATATCTGTCCTGAGCTACATCTACTGCATCCGGCCACTGCACACCAATTCTAATAAGGTCCTGTTTGACATTGTCTGCCCACCGCATCCTAGGTCTTCCCCTCTTTCTGAGACCTCTAGGCATATTGTTCATAACCCTATTAAGTGTGACTCGAATTTCGGAACTGCAGATTACCAGTCTGGCGCGCTTCCTGTTGAGCCACCCCACTCCCACCCCTGTTAGTCAGTAATTTCAGTTTATTATATTACAGAAATCATAAAATTTCCTTATTTGAACCTTGATTGGTTGTTGGTTGTTTTACCTCTGAGCGGCACTTTTTTGCACACCATGGACTAAATGGCCAGGTCACATGGACCCCGAAAGCTCAGAGAAAGCTGGGGGAGGGGACCCACTGGAACAGCTGTTGGGAGACAGATAGTAGCCTCTCGTCAAGACCATCCAGCGTGTTCTTTAACGTGCACAGGGTATGGCTCTCTCCCGCACACGGGGCCAGGGCTTAACGTCCCATTCGACGGACGGTGGTCTTTCCAAGCCCATCGGTGTCCCCTAATGACCGGGCGCAGGGCGGAGAAATTTGCGGAGATAAATCTCAAAACTGACCCAGCTGGGACCCGAACCTGGGAACTACAGATTACGAGCTTGGCGCGCTACCGACTGAGCCAATCCCGCCCCCCATTGAACTTATCCTAAACTTTTCTGCGCTCTCTATAGCTGCTACCGTTGGTTCCGCCTCGCCTGGAGAATAACAGTTGACCTTCCAACACTTTTTCACCAGATGAAAGAAACAGGATCAGTGGAGAAAATCTGTTTCACTTCCCAACAGGGGGCGGGGGTGGCTCAGTCGGTAGCGCGCCAGGCTCGTAATCTGTAGTTCCCAGTTCGAGTCCCAGCTGGGTCAGCGTTGATATTTATCTCCGCAAAAATTCCCCGTCCTGCCCACGGTCAGTAGGGGACACCGATGGGCTTCGAAAGGCCGCCGTCCGTCGGATGGGACGTTAAGCCGTGGCCCTGTGTACGGGAGAGTCATACCCTGTGCACGTTAAAGAACACGCTGGATGGCCTTGACGGGAGGCTACCATCTGTCTCCCAACAGCTGTTCCAGTGGGTCCCCTCCCCCAACCTTCTCTGAGCCTCCGGGGTCCTTGTGACCTTGCTATTTAGCCCATGGTGTGCAAAAAAGTGCCGCTCAGAGGTAAAACAACACAACCCAACCCTATCGGTAGGGAACATGTCGGAAGGCGTTCATATTTTCCTCAACCGAAGTAAAATGTGTGATGGGGGAGGTTAATGGTCACGGTATCTCTCATGAGAAGCGGGGATTGGCTCAATTGGGAGCGCGCCAGATTCGTAATCTGATGTTCCCAATTTCGATCCCCAATTGAAAATTATCGGCTCTCCGCCGTTCAGCTCTTCTTCAGAAAAGGAACACTTGGGATTCGAATGGCCGCCTTCCGTCAGATGGGACGTTGAATCCTTTGTGCATGAGAGATCCATACTCTATGCATGTTGAAGAACACTCTGGATGGCCTTGACAGGAGGCTACCATCTATCTCCTAACAACTGCCCAGTAGATCCATTTTCCCAAACCTTCTCTGAACTCTTAGGGGTCCTTGAGCTCATTGTGTGGGAGATTACCTTAAATATAGCCATGGTTCTTCCACAATGGCATTTCAAGGATAATAAGCCTTGTGAAATCGGTCCCTCTATGTTGATGTTGGCGTTGGGCACTCTGAGTGATCGGAATATGAAACTCTTCATCAAGCGAGAAAAACAATTTATTTAAAGATTCTAAAACATTTAGCATTGATTGAGAAAACGACTTAAAAAGTTCCATTATAATGGCCTTTTTGGAAGAATCTACAAAGGATGCTTATCTTGAACAATGTTTGTCTAATCTCCTATTTAGAAAAGTGACGAGGTCGCCATCTGGTGAGGTTGTGGGGAGATTGGAAGATTGTGCAGCTTTGATAGTTCTTTTAGATCACAGGCTGATTGACTTCATCTGTGAGAAATCATCGTAGTCTCAAAGTATCCCCAGTTGGCATTTATGCTACTGATATTAAGCCCAATGGATGTGACTTTGAGTGTGATGTCGAAAAACTAAGATGAACTCTATAAAGTTTAGAAGTTCTCTCTCCTATCCCCATAGTGATGGAGAGATCCCCTTCCTAGTAAGAAAATAAAGAAGAAAAAAGATATTTCAAATTTTGAGACTCTCATCCGAAAAGAAAAAGAGGCCATAAACTCGCTAGTCAGACTTTTGCAATCAGAGAAAAATAGAAAAAAAATCCAAAATTCTGTTACGAACGTTCTGAAAAGCCTTGAAAATGAAAGAGAAAAAGATAAAAACATTTCGAGCAAATATTTCCTACGTCAAACTTAAACTTCCCAATTGCCGGAATTCTCTGAAAAGATAAAGATGAGGATCGAGAGAAAAAGCGAAGTTGCAATTCGGATCATCATCACCATTCGCGTGGCTCGGTGATGCGGAAGAACAAAGCGGACAAAGATGCACAAGAGGATGAGCAAAGAGAGCGAGACGCAGAGGAGCAGAGAGCTGAGTGCGTGGATCACTGGCGACAGGTCGGAGGCAGACGAGGATCGGGTTTCGTCGCGGTCCTGCACTCTGATTAGGCCCCACCAGGAGCAGCAATGATAGTGACAATTAGGCGGGCCGAGCGGTTCGTTCCGCTACCATGCCCGTTCACAAAGCACTCCGCCCCTTCGCACATCAGCCCTTATTCTTCTGGCTGGACGGTTTCGCGTGGGACTCAGCCAACTACCAGAGGACGAACGTTTTTTTTTTTTTCCTCTCTGTACGACAGCTGACCGACGTTTGACTTTTGTCTGGTGACGGATGTGACGCCATGTCTCACACAAGTTCCCCTACTGGCACGTGGCTCCCATCTTCGGCGAACTTCATCATTTGGTTCATTGTGTCACTATTGGTTACGGCGGAGCGTGGGGAGTACTGTTGACTGAGGGAGGCAGCTAATGGGATGTCAGATTCAGATCTGCCCAGGGATGCTGATAACCCATTTGATATCTCCACTCGATTGCATTCGGAGAATTGCTCGATCAGACTTTTCAACTTCCCGAGTTCTGACTCGATTTCGTTTCTCGATTTCTTTTAAATGAGGTCTGGAAAAAAAAAATCTACAATGTCATCCGAAAGCGATTTTAGTTCAATTGTATTTTTTTTTTTTCCAGATTTTCAGGTTACGTCTTTCGTTGGACGATGAAAAGACTCACTACACATTTTGATTAGTGAGGAGCTTTTGGTTCACTTTACCAGGGATGATTTGCTGCACAGCTAACTGTTGCAGACTTCACAGCCATCAACAATTGGCTATTGAGCATTTGGCAATCATTCAAAATATATCATTGAACACTTTCACAATCATTAGATGATCACTATTGAGCACTTAATTATTTAAAATAAACCATTATTACAAGTTTAACAGTCATCAAAAATTAACTCATAGATTATTGAACACTTATCAGCCCTCAACAATTGGCTATTGAGCACTTAATAATCATACTGAATACTTAACAGCCACTATGAGCTAGAATTAAACCAAACAATATGGTCTAATCCAGTGGGCCTTCAGTTATCCGACCTTGCAGGAAAAAAGTGTCTGGGTAGACTCAGCTAAAAATCAAAATCCGAATTCAAACCTTATCGATACACATGTGTCTGTGTAAACACACACAAATAAAAAAAAATTATCTTTTTGGATTATTTCCAGGAAGCAACGGTATTTAACGAACGTTTTTAAAATATTATTAGCAGTTTCCAATTGAGAAGTGGCGATCATCTAAAATATTATTAGCAGTTTCCATAGCGCAGTCGCAATTATCTCAAATATTATTTGCAGTTTCTATTAGAGGAGTAGCAATCATCTTAAATATTATTAGAAGTTTCCATTGGAGGAATCGCGATTATCTCAAATATTATTAACAGTTTCCACTAGAGAAGTAGCAATAATGTCAAATATTATTAGCAGTTTTCACTAGAGGAATCGTAATTTTCCCAAATATTATTAACGATTTCTATTAGAGGAGTAGCAATCATCTCAAATATTATTAGAAGTTTCCACTGGAGGAATCGCGATTATCTCAAATATTATTAACAATTTCCATTAGAGGAGTCACAATTATCTCAAATATTATAGGTTGAGTTGGGTTGTT
Source organism: Ryuthela nishihirai (assembly GCA_038380435.1). Classification (NCBI taxonomy): domain Eukaryota; kingdom Metazoa; phylum Arthropoda; class Arachnida; order Araneae; family Heptathelidae; genus Ryuthela; species Ryuthela nishihirai. The sequence goes on from JAWZYU010000012.1 coordinate 57,532,192, forward strand.
TTATCTCTGATCGGCACTTTTTTGCACACCATGGGCTAAATGGCCAGGTCACAAGGACCCCGAAGGCTCAGAGAAGGTTGGGGGAGGGGACCCACTGGGACAGCTGTTGGGAGACAGATGGTAGCCTCCCGTCAAGGCCATCCAGCGTGTTCTTTAACGTGCAAAGGGTATGGTTCTCCACGCACGGTTTAACGTCCTATCCGACGGACGGCGACCTTTCGGTGTCCCCTACTAATCGTGGGCAGAGCGGGGAGTTTAGCGGCAAATATTACAAGCAGTCCTCATTAGAAGAAAAGCGATCATCTGAAATATTCAATCACTGACGCTATTAACATCGAAGAGTATAAAGATATGGCGCAAATGATTGTCCAATAGCATTAAGTTTTCAACAGAAGTACACGGAGAGAGCATATGCAATATACATTTTAATGTCCAATAGTAACTGTACTCAACAGCCACTTACTAAAAAGCCCACCTATGTTCTGAACAGATTGTGCTGATTCACAATTGGAGTTAGTGGAAAGTGGGGGGGGCATGATTCTCTTCCCCTTTACTCTATTTCTGATACAAGATGCTATTAACAGGAACTGGGGACGAAAAAATATTAAACATACACCGAAGAGACAAAATATTATGACCACCTGCCTAATACGATGTTGATCCTTCACGTGCCACCAAAACATCTCTTACCCAGCGAGGCATGGTCGCTACAAGATTTCTAAAGGTGTCTTGTGGTATCTGGTACCAACACGTTACCAGCAGATCCTTTAACTCTTGTAGGTTATGTGGTTGAGTCACCGCAGATCGGATATGCTGTTCCAGCACAAACCACAGATGCTCGATTGGATTGATGTCTGGGGAATTTGGAGGCCAGGGCAATACCTGGAAGTCTTCCTCATGATTTCGTGAACCATTCTCGCACAATCCGGGCAGTGTAGCATGGCGTATTATCCTGCTGAAAGAAGGCACTACTAGATGGGAATACCGGTGCCATGAAATGATGTACCTGATCTGCAATTATGTTTAGGTAGGTGGTAGACATCATAGTTTCCTGCATATGAATGACTGGACGTTGTCCAAGAACATTGACCAAAATATTACACTTCCTCCACTGGCTTGTTTCCATCCTGGTGCCAACACTTCCCCAGGTAAACAACGCACATGTACCCGGCCATCCACACGGTGCAACAGGAAACGAGATTCATCTGATCAGACGATCTTCTTCCAATCATTCAAGGTCCAGTCTTGATGCTCGAGTGTCCGTTGTAGGCACTTTCGACGGTGAACCGAGGTTAGCATGGGCACCTGGAGCAGCCTGCGTCTACGCAGCCCCATTTTCAACAGGGTTCGATGTACTGTGTGTTGTGACACATTATTCCCATCACCAGCATTCAAATTACGGGCGAATTGCACCGCAGCATCCCTTCTGTTGGCTCGTACCATACGGGATAGCCTTCGCTCACCTCTAGCATCGATGAGCCATGGTCGACCCACACCTTGCCGGCGATTCGTGGTTTTTCCCTCCTCTGACCACTTTTTGAAGGTACTAACCACGGGTGACCTTCAGCACCCCACAAGCCTTGCCGTCTCTGAAATGTCCTGACCCAGTCATTTGACCATTACAATTTGGCCGCTGTCAAACTAACTTAAATCCGCTGCCTTTCCCATCTGAAGAACAAGAATAACACTGATTAACAGAGCTCAGTATCAGGTGTTATTCATTTCATACCGTTTCATGACCTTCACACGAGGCATCAGAAATTCACCAGCGTCGTCATAAACACGCGCTGGTCATAATATTTTTGGCTCTTCGGTGCATATATATATTACACGTTGTTTTTATAAAATATCTTAAAGACTACTAGAACTTAGGGGAAAATTTTATACCACAATGGCGTTCCGGTTCAATCTTGGAGTCCTGCTTTTAAATCGGATATGTTCCCCTATCCCCTCCTTCATTTTGTATTTTAGATCCGGGGATGTGTTCGTTATTGGCGTGTTATATATTTTACAAAAATAAAATAAATAAATACCCCCTCAAGCAGGTGCTTGCCACAGAGGTCTGACAGGAGCCTGCCAGTTTATATGCCATAGTAGAAGGTCTGAGAGGATGGCAGGACCTCAGCAGAAAAACGACACATACATCCATGCCTTATCCGGGGCTCGAACCCAGGTCCAGTAGATCAGTAGCCAAGCGTGCTAACCACTCGGCCACGGGACGGCTCAAATAAATACCCCCTCAAGCAGCTGCTTGCCACAGAGGTCTGACAGGAGCCTGTCAGTTTATATACCATAGTAGAAGTTCTGTGAGGATGGCAGGACCTCAGCAGATAAACGACTCATACATCCATGCCTTACCCGGGACGGCTGATATTTCATTAGCACACTAGAAAAAAAAAATTTTTTTTTTCATTTATCTGTAAAACGAAAAAATTCAATGTCTACAGCTGGGTGGATGGACAAACGAAAGACAAAGCGAAAACAAAGTTAATTCTTCACATCAACATATTTTTGTGCCAGGCTCGTAATCTGTACTTCCCAGATTCGAGTACCAGCTAGGTCAGCGTTGAGATTTATCTCCGCAAAACTCCCCGCCCTGTCCACGGTCAGTAGGGGACACCGATGGGCTTGGAAAGGCCGCCGTCCGTCGGATGGGACGTTAAGCCGTGGCTCTGTGTGCGAGAGAACCATACCCTGTGTAAGTTAAAGAACACGCTGGATGGCCTTGACGGGAGGCCACCATCTGTCTCCCAACAGCTGTTGCAGTGGGTCCCCTCCCCCAAACTTCTCTGAGCCTTCGGAGTCCTTGTGATTTCGCCATTTAGTCCATTGTGTGCAAAAAAATTGCTGCTCAGAGGTAAAAAAAACCAATCCAACCCAATACGTGTTTGAAAACCCCTAAAATGGAGGGAAATATTTATACCGGAACGGCGTTCCAATTGAACATGCCCCCCTCCTCCTTCATTTTGTTTTCTAGATCCTTGTTTAATTCTTGAAAATAAATAATATAATCCAGTTTCCAAACGTTCATTTCGTCCCACTAGATCACTTTCTGCACCCCAGGTTAAGAACCTCTTCTCCAAACCACCTAAAGCTTTATCTTTGCCTTGCAGTGAATTCCTCATATCCTAATCAATAATGAAACTGAAAGAAATGGAGACCAAAATGCAGACTTGTGAAATTCCAGCAGTAGTGCTAAACCAATCAATACAAGCTTTACCAACGCTTACACGTGGCTTAGTGTCATTACAGAATGGGCGGTGGTGGCTCAGTCGGTAGCGCGCCAGGCTCGTAATCTGTAGTTCCCAGGTGGTCAGTAGGTGGTCTGTACCAGGTTCCAGGTGATCTGTAGTCCCAACTGGGTCAGCGATGAGATTTATCTCAAAAATGTCCCCCGCCCTGCCCACGGTCAGTAGGGAACACCGATGGGCTTGAAAAGGCCGCCGTCCGTCGGATGGGACGTTAAGCTGTGGCCCCATGTGCGGGAGAGCCAAAGGTACCCTGCGCACATTAAAATAAAACGCTGGATGACCTTGATGGGAAGTTACCATCTGTCTCCCAACAGCTGTTCCAGTGGGTCCCCTCTCTTAACCTTCTCTGAGCCTTCGGGGTCCTTGTGGCCTGGCCATTTAGCCCATGGTGTGCAAAAAAGTCCGCTCAGAGGTAAAACAATCCAATTCAGTCATTACAGAGAGCCATCATGAAGTTAACTAACTTATCAGGAATGACGTATTTTCTTACAATAAACTTACAAATTATCGCGGTCAATAGAATCGAAATGCTTTTTGGAATTTATAAAACAAGTAAACATAGGGTTTTGAAAATTTAAACATTTCTCAATAATCTAAGTGAAATATTTTGGTCTTTGCAGACCTTAGCACCTCTGAACCCAAATTGTTTTTCAAAAGTTGTTCATTACATATACAGACACACATACACACTTGTTTAATTTCATTAAGCAAAATGCTGCACAGAATATCATCTGGGACAGAGAGTAGACTGATTCCCCTAATTTGCATAAGAACTGCGATCAGCCTTCTTGAAACTAGGGATAATACCTTCAGGAAAATCCTTAGGAACAACGACTTTATCGAGAAAATATTCAACCTCACAATTTGCTAAATGAAACAGAATAATTTCTAAATCTAGGCATTTCAGAAGAATTTCATCTACCTCTGGGAACTTGTGCAGTTTTAATTTAGAGATAGTCAAAGTACCTTCAAGTCATGAAATAGGACGCATTTTTGAGCCAGTAAGGGAAATATTTACTCTCTGACACTATCTAACAACTTTCACTGCTTAGGGGGCGGGGGTGGCTCAATCGGTAGCGCGCCAGGCTCGTAATCTGTAGTTCCCAGGTTCGAGTCCCAGCTGGGTCAGCGTTGAGATTTATCTCCGCAAAATTCCCCGCCCTGCCCACGGTCAGTAGGGGACACCGATGGGCTTGGAAAGGCCGCCGTCCGTCGGATGGGACGTTAAGCCGTGGCCCCGTGTGTGGGAGAGTCATACCCTGTGCACGTTAAAGAACACGCTGGATGGCCTTGACGGGTGGATACCATCTGTCTCCCAACAGCTGTTCCAGTGGGTCCCCTCCCCCAACCTTCTCTGAGCCTTCGGGGTCCATGTGACCTGGCCATTTAGCCCATTGTGTGCAAAAAAGTGCCGCTCAGAGGTAAAACAACCCAACTTTCACTGCTTTGTCAATCAGACTATCAAGCCAAATATTCTTATCAATATTCAACTGATCATTAACACGTTTATTACGCTCTTTGTAATACTGTCTGTTAAGATCATTAGGATGTTGGTTCAATTCAGCCGCTTCACTCCTTTTCTTTTCAACCTGCAGGGGCGGGGGGTGGCTCAATCGTTAGCGCGCCAAGCTCGTAATCTGCAGTTCCCACGTTCGAGTCCCAGCTGCGTCAACGTTGAGATTTATCTCCGCAAAACTCCCCGCCCTGCCCACAGTCAGTAGGGGACACCGATGGGCTTGGAAAGACCGCTGTCCATCGGATGGGACGTTAAGCCGTGGCACCGTGTGCGATCGAGCCACAACCTGTGCACGTTAAAGAACACGCTGGATGGTCTTGACAGGAGGCTACCATCTGTCTCCCAACAACTATTCCAGTGGGTCCCCTCCCCCAACCTTCTCTGAGCCTTCGAGGTTCTTGTGACCTGGCCATTTAGCCCATGGTGTGCAAAAAAGTGCCGCTCATAGGTAAAACAAGCCAACGTTAAAGAACACGCTGGATGGCCTTGACGAGAGGCTACCATCTGTCTCCCAACAATTATTCCAGTGGGTCCTCTCCCCCAACCTTCTCTGAGCCTTCGAGGTCCTTGTGACCTGGCAATTTAGCCCATGATGTGCAAAAAAGTGCCGCTTAGAGGTAAAACAAGCCAACGTTAAAGAACACACTGGATGGCCTTGACGAGAGGCTACCATCTATCTCCCAACAACTATTCCAGTGGGTCCCCTCCCCCAACTTTCTCTGAGCCTTCGAGGTCCTTGTGACCTGGCCATTTAACCCATGGTGTGCAAAAAAGTGCCGCTCAGAGGTAAAACAAGCCAACGTTAAAGAACACGCTGGATGGCCTTGACGGGAGGCTACCATCTCTCTCCCAACAACTATTCCAGTGGGTCCCCTCCCCCAACCTTCTCTGAGCCTTCGAGGTCCTTGTGACCTGGCCATTTAGCTCATGATGTGCAAAAAAGTGCCGCTCAAAGGTAAAACAAGCCAACGTTAAAGAACACGCTGTATGGCCTTGACGGGAGGCTACCATCTGTCTCCCAACAACTATTCCAGTGGGTCCCCTCCCCCAACCTTCTCTGAGCCTTCGAGGTTCTTGTGACCTGGCCATTTAGCCCATGGTGTGCAAAAAAGTGCCGCTTAGAGGTAAAACAAGCCAACGTTAAAGAACACACTGGATGGCCTTGACGAGAGGCTACCATCTATCTCCCAACAACTATTCCAGTGGTTCCCCTCCCCCAACCTTCTCTGAGCCTTCGAGGTCCTTGTGACCTGGCCATTTAACCCATGGTGTGCAAAAAGTGCCGCTCAGAGGTAAAACAAGCCAACGTTAAAGAACACGCTGGATGGCCTTGACGGGAGGCTACCATCTGTCTCCCAACAACTATTCCAGTGGGTCCCCTCCCCCAACCTTCTCTGAGCCTTCGAGGTCCTTGTGACCTGGCCATTTAGCCCATGATGTGCAAAAAAGTGCCGCTCAGAGGTAAAACAAGCCAACGTTAAAGAACACGCTGTATGGCCTTGACGGGAGGCTACCATCTGTCTCCCAACAACTATTCCAGTGGGTCCCCTCCCCCAACCTTCTCTGAGCCTTCGAGGTCCTTGTGACCTGGCCATTTAGCCCATGATGTGCAAAATAGTGCCGCTCAGAGGTAAAACAAACCAACGTTAAAGAACACGCTGTATGGCCTTGACGGGAGGCTACCATCTGTCTCCCAACAACTATTCCAGTGGGTCCCCTCCCCCAACCTTCTCTGAGCCTTCGAGGTCCTTGTGACCTGGCCATTTAGCCCATGATGTGCAAAATAGTGCCGCTCAGAGGTAAAACAAGCCAACGTTAAAGAACACGCTGGATGGCCTTGACGGGAGACTACCATCTGTCTCCCAACAACTATTCCAGTGGGTCCCCTCCCCAACATTCTCTGAGCCTTCGAGGTCCTTGTGACCTGGCCATTTAGCCCATGATGTGCAAAAAAGTGCCGCTCAGAGGTAAAACAACCCAACTTTTCAACCTGCATAGCCTTACTACTGAAATTCTTTTCTTTCCTCTTCTTCATTTGACCCGAAACAGCAATGCAGGTTTCAAGAATATCATGTTAAAATGATTGCACTCATTCTCCACCTGAGTTGCAGATATACAGCCACTGTCTTAATGACTGAATAACTTATCATGGTAAGCTGCGGCTACCTTAAGTCTTTTAGAGCTTCGGTGTTATAAAGAAAATTCTTTTAATTTTGGAGAAAAATTTTTTTACACATTCAGTTGCAAGACACTTTTAACAAATTTTTAATAGTTTTCTTCTGAATTAATTTTACTCCTTTAAATGCAGTTTATCGGCGATTGTGAGAAGAGACTGATTTTTATTATCCAGTAACTCTCCCGTGAAACTTCGTTCTCTTCCCGATTAAAATTTCCATTCGGCTGCTTTTAATTCTCGTTTTCTGCGTAACACCCGAGTACAGTCGATCAAAAAAGTATCCGAACGCTATGGTGATTATAGAATTCAAAAAAAATATCTAGCAACGATTTTTTTAGAAATTGAGCCTTCAATTTTTTTAGAAATTAGTGATCTGGCAATATTCGTGTCACGTGACACGAATATTGCCAGATCACTAATTTCTAAAAAAATTGTTACCAGGTACTTTTTCTGAATTCTGTAATCAACCATAGTGTTCGGATACTTTTTTGAGCGACTGTACTATTTTGAATTTATATCCTACTTCGCTAGCAAAAAGATCGCTTCTTTCATATAGGGTGAGTTTTTGCTTAACTTGTAGCTTTATCCCAAAGGACTTTTCACAGAGTGAAATCGTACTGAATTTTAAAATCAGATTTCTTCAAACCCAATTTCAGCTTTCCTATATGACCTGCTATTCATATAACCGAATTAGCAATTTGCTGTTAATTAATAGTTAAACAATCACATTCCTATCTATACAATCGTTTACTTACAGTCGCTCAAAAAAGTATCCGAACACTATGATTGATTACAGAATTCAGGAAAAATATCTGGAGCGTGTACAGTAACTGTACACGCTCAATTAGTGATCTGGCAACCTTCGTGTCCTCACGACACGAAGGTTGCCAGATCACTAATTTCTAAAAAAATCGTTGCCAGATATTTTTTCTGAATTCTGTAATCAATCATAGTGTTCGGATACTTTTTTTGAGCGACTGTACCTGTAGGATGCGTTCCCCATTGTCATTGCACTACCAATGCCTAAAGGACTTATCACTAGAACCCTCTGCGGATGCGGATATCCGCATATAAAAGCTCTTGGCGGATAAAACCTCGGATAAAAAAATTGATGCTGACGCAGATGGCGGGTAAAATCTCGCATTTGTCAAGATATGCAGCAACACGAATCAAGATATGCAGCAAACATTATTATTGCATTATTGATTGCTGATATGAATGAAAAAAACTACTTGAGATAATGTTAAAAGATATCTCATTTAAAAATTCAGTATGATTTCACTCTAAGAAAAGTCCGTTGGGATAAAGCCACAAGTTAAAAAAAACTTACCTTGTGTGAAAGGAGCGATCTTTTTGCTAGCAAAGTACGATATCAATTCAAAATAGTACTCAGGTGTTACGCAGGAAACGAGAATTAAAAAAGCGTCGAATGGAAATTTTAATCGGGGAGAGCACGTAGTTTTAGAGGAGAGTTAATGAATAATAAAAATCAGTGTTTTCTCACAATCGCCGATAACTGCATTTAAAAAGGTAAAATTAATTCGGAAGAATTTGTAAAATTAGTATTAAGTAAATTTTTGTCTAAATTCGGTAAAGCAAATTTTTTACGAACAAAAGATTTTTTTATTTTTCTTACAGTATATTTTTTCACTTATTAAATAGTCATTATTATTAAAAACCATCAGAATGATATTTTTTATTCGAAAATCTACATCGAACTTAAACCATTTTCAAAATCTCGAGCGCTATTAAGGGGACAACCCAGATACCATAAAGTTTTGCGGATGCAGGACTTTTGCTCTCCGCGCCAGCTCTAACTATCCCCCCTGCCCCATGTCAGAGTCAGTGCCATCTTCAGAATTGAAGTGACCTAGCACAAGATTAATAATTCCTATTGGCGAATCTCCCACTGAATTTCTATTCCTTGCCCACGGTCATTAGGAGACACCGATGGGTTCAGAAAGGCCGTCGTCCGTCGGATTGGATGTTAAGCCGTGGCCCCGTGTATGGGAGAGAGCCCTGTGCACGTTAAAGAATACGCTGGATGGCCTTGACGGGAGACTACCATCTGTCTCCCAACAGCTGTTTCAGTGGGTCCCCTCCCCCAACCTTCTTGAGACCTTCGGGGTCCTTGTGACCTGGCCATTTAGTCCATGGTGTGCGAAAAAGTGCCGCTCAGAGGTAAAACAACCCAACCCATTGAAAATCCATCATTAAAGGGCTCTAAAATGGAAAAACTGACAAGCATTATTCTCTTTCAAAACAAGCATTCCAATCTTCACCAGACAAAATTGATCTTTGTAACATTTCTTGCTTTTGCAATCGAAACACATACTTATAGTATCTATGAATAAGAAAACAATTAACTTTAGATGAATAATTTTCGTTTTGCGGAAAACAAACAGGTAACTAAATAAAAATATATACCTCCTCAAGCAGCTGCTTGCCACAGAGGTCTGACAGGAGCCTGCCGGTTTATACGCCATAGTAGAAGGTCTGTGAGGATGGCAGGACATCAGCAGAAAGAAAAAAAGCCTTTTTATAAAAAGTCACCTTTCTATACAAATATCCTTGCCACTATAAAGCTATAGATTCCTCCACAGTGTCATATATGATTCATATTCAGTGGAAATTAATAAATAATAAATAAATACCCCCTCAAGCAGCTGCTTGCCACAGAGGTCTGACAGGAGCCTGTCAGTTTATATACCACAGTAGAAGATCTGAGAGGATGGCAGGGCCTCAGCAGAAAACTACACGAACATCCATGCCTTACCCTGGGCTCGAACCCAGGTCCCGTAGATCACTAGCCAAGCATGCTAACCACTCGGCCACGGAACAAAAACTGTGAAGAAATGAAAGCATCTTTCTAATGCGACACTGGAAACGAAATCCATCTTGAATTTAGAAAGTAATTAATCCTTCCATAATCCTGCCATGTTTCACAAAACGCATGTGGCATCAGGACTTCCTAAAAGCTTCCTTTTCTTCTACCATGCCTTAACGCGAGATTTAATTATGCACGAATGGATAAATAAAATGACGATGTAATTCCCTTAGGGCAGATTATAATTGTTCCTTTTGTTTTAGATATAACGTGTTTTGCATATAAATATACGAAAGCCGTGCCCTTCCATTTCAGTCCAATTATAACTCTTTTAGACTCCCTCACGAACACACATTTCAATACACTGTTGCTAATTACGCACGTGCCATGGAGGAACTCTTTCTCTGCAAAAGAAACAACACGATTTCAATTGCAAGAAACAATGCCTTCGTCGACTCTTCTGCACCATTATTTTTTTTCTTCTTTTTCAACGAATCAATTAACCCTCAATTTATAATTAAGGAAGTTCCTAATTACTTAGGACGTATTTAACGATCTCTTTTTTAAAGCTTTCATTGTGCTTATTTCTTCAGACTCTGAAGTGATTGCTGCCACTTCTAATGTCCCGAAACGTCACTGAATGCACGAGGCTTACGTGGAGATACAGACGTTTCCCATTGGTTGAAGTCGTGTGACGTCACCGAGTAGGCGGTCCCTTCGTGGTTGAGTCTAGTGAATAGGCGGGTTGTGAAAGGCGGGGCAAAGACCTTACATGGAAGACTTCATTGGAAAATAGGAAAGAACTGGACGACACGATAAAAATTCTAGGAAGAAACACTTGCTATCACAGGAAGATCAATAAGGGGATAGAGTGAAATTATACCGCTTTGCGAATGGAGGCAATTTGTTTTCTGAGAGACGACTCGGAGAGTGTTCTTTTGTGCTCTGGCTTCTTCGACTTTGTCACGCACCAGATTCGAAACAGAAATATTTTCTACTACTCCGTGGTAAAAGAAAAACGTGTATGCAAATATCGAAGTGACTTTTTTTTTTTGCATATGAAAGTATTGTTGTGCATTACAGAGTGTACATATTGGGGAAATGTTACTAGGGCGGATCTATAACATTTACAAGGGAAGGTAATAAAATAAAAATTAAATAAAAAAAATAAAATAAATACCCCCTCAAGCTACTACTCAAGCAATACTAGAAATTAAATTCACAAGAAATGAAAAAAAATGTGACATTCAAATATACGACATTGTTTTATCAATTCAGCCAAGTCAGAGGCTGTAACTGCTTTACGCTTCCCATAGCAAACCGGCAAGACTATTGTGGCAATCTTGTTTATAACAAGGCCCATAGATCATTTTCAATAAAGCAAATAGAGAGGAAATACAGACCACAAATTAGGTACGTAAAAAGAAAGTAAACTTAGAAAGTATAAGAATAGTATAGATTGTACAGTCGCTCAAAAAAGTATCCGAACGCTATGGTTGATTACAGAATTCAGAAAAAATATCTGGCAACGACGTTTTTTTTAGAAATTAGTGATCTGGCAACCTTCGTGTCACGTGACACGAAGGTTGCCAGATCACTAATTGGATCGTGTGAGCTCACAAAGACCTGGATCGTGTGGGCTCACTCACGGAAATATTGAGCGTGTGCAGTTACCGTTCACAGCAAACTGGAGCGGTTGCGGTTAATGTTCACAGCACATTGGATCGTGTGAACTCACAAAGACCTGGATCGTGTGGGCTCACCACGGAAATACTGAGCGTGTGCAGTTACCGTTCACAGCAAACTGGATCGTGCGCAGTAACTGCACACGCTCCAGTTTGCTGTGAACGGTAACTGGAGCGTGTACAGTTGCTGTACACGCTCCAGATATTTTTCCTGAATTCTGTAATCACGTGACACGAAGGTTGCCAGATCACTAATTTCTAAAAAAAATCGTTGCCAGATATTTTTTCTGAATTCTGTAATCAACCATAGTGTTCGGATACTTTTTTGAGCGACCGTACAAAGTAACATGTATAAAATTTTAATTGAATAAGATTTCAAGGGGGTGGCCATGGGCACCATTGCCACCGCCTAGTATCAGATTAAAAGAATTTTTTTTGGTATCGTTAGTTCCTTTTTTTTTGCACTCCAACAGTTTTTCTTCGGACAAAGTGGAATTCCCGATGACTGCGATAGAGAAGGAAGAAATATTTAAAGATAATTATAAGCAAATAAATTTTGTTTTATATAATTTAAGACACTGATATTACTGACTGACGAAGATAGTTAAGAATGTTGTAAATTTGCTATCTGTAAATGTAAATATGTACTGATTAAAATAACTTAAATAATAAATTAAATATGATAAAATTTAATAATTTAAATAATACTGATTTAAAAAAATTATTTAAATTTATTAGTTATCATGACAGGGGAAGTCCATTCCATCATTGACGAGGGAATTTTTCGATGTCGTTCCAATTCTAAGCTTGTAAGATTTGTTGTAAGATTTGTAATCATCTTATTTATTTTATATTATTTATTTTATTACATTATTTGTTATTATCTTATTTAGTAAGATTTGTAATTATCTTATTTATTTTATATTATTTATTTTATTACATTATTTGTTATTATCTTATTTAGTAAGATTTGTAATTATCTTATTTATTTTATATTATTTATTTTATTACATTATTTGTTATTATCTTATTTAGTAAGATTTGTAATTATCTTATTTATTTTATATTATTTATTTTATTACATTATTTGTTATTATCTTATTTAGTAAGATTTGTAATTATCTTATTTATTTTATATTATTTATTTTATTACATTATTTGTTATTATCTTATTTAGTAAGATTTGTAATTATCTTATTTATTTTATATTATTTATTTTATTACATTATTTGTTATTATCTTATTTAGTAAGATTTGTAATTATCTTATTTATTTTATATTATTTATTTTATTACATTATTTGTTATTATCTTATTTAGTAAGATTTGTAATTATCTTATTTATTTTATATTATTTATTTTATTACATTATTTGTTATTATCTTATTTAGTAAGATTTGTAATTATCTTATTTATTTTATATTATTTATTTTATTACATTATTTGTTATTATCTTATTTAGTAAGATTTGTAATTATCTTATTTATTTTATATTATTTATTTTATTACATTATTTGTTATTATCTTATTTAGTAAGATTTGTAATTATCTTATTTATTTTATATTATTTATTTTATTACATTATTTGTTATTATCTTATTTAGTAAGATTTGTAATTATCTTATTTATTTTATATTATTTATTTTATTACATTATTTGTTATTATCTTATTTAGTAAGATTTGTAATTATCTTATTTATTTTATATTATTTATTTTATTACATTATTTGTTATTATCTTATTTAGTAAGTGTGATGTTAACTCTTCGTTTGTCGGTCTATTGGGACCACTTAGGACGTTCCCTCGGTTCGATCGCTATACGCGACGGGTGAAAGAGTCTTTCGGATAAAATCAACGGTTTTTTCACAATTGCAGAGACTCGATACTGAGGCTCCTTCCCCATAAATTAGTTCAACTTCAGACTTTACTTAAAAAATAACAAAGATTTATTTAACCTTCCAAACATACTTGATGGACGAGAACATATGCTCAATTACATAGATTACAACAACACCAGCTTACTATGCCTGTTCAGCTGTATTTACAGAGCCAATGCCGCTATTACCAGTCGGCATTTCCCAGCTTTACCATTTCTCGTCCGTCTCCTTCCGAAACTCGACCGGCTCTCTCTCATCGTTGCCAAACCCTTTCTTCCTTTCTTTCTCTGCCTGACCATCTGGGCCGTCGGCTAGCAATTGGGCGACCTCCGTCCCTCGGGGCACTGCCCCTTCAATTAACTTTCCAGATGCCGGGACAGAGGGCCTCCCCGTAGCATATGCCTATTTTGGTGAAGTCCAAAATAAATATACACAGCCTGAACAAAAAAAAATCTAAAAAGGCCTCTAGCCTGAAAGTAAGATTTGTAATTATCTTATTTATTTTATATTATTTATTTTATTACATTATTTGTTATTATCTTATTTAGTAAGATTTGTTGCAAGATTTGTAATCATCTTATTTATTTTATATTATTTATTTTATTACATTATTTGTTATTATCTTATTTAGTAAGATTTGTTGTAAGATTTGTAATTATCTTATTTATTTTATATTATTTATTTTATTATATTATTTGTTATTATCTTATTTAGTAAGATTTGTAATTATCTTATTTATTTTATATTATTTATTTTATTATATTATTTGTTATTATCTTATTTAGTAAGATTTGTAATTATCTTATTTATTTTATATTATTTATTTTATTACATTATTTGTTATTATCTTATTTAGTAAGATTTGTTGTAAGATTTGTGGTTCCAATTCCTAGCTAGTAAGATTTGTCGGAAATTCATCACCCCTGTTCGTTACAAACTATGCAAAAATCTAAATTCCCATCTACTCTTCGCTATGTTTCGTGTGTGTTGATCACCACAGATGTTTCTGTAGCCTCTTTCTCAACTGTTTTGGTACTCGGGATCCTTTAAGAAGTCTTGCTCATTCTGCGGACCCACTCTAGTAAATTCCCATAAATTTTGATCAAATATAATATAAGCTAACTAAAATAAAAATACAAATAAGCAGTGCGGGCCCATAAGGCAAGTCGACCAAGACGACTGCCATGGGCACGTGACTTGGAGCACTGTAAAGGGTTGATTACAGAATACAAAAAAAAACTATCTGGCAACGATTTTTTTTTAGAAATTAGTGATCTGGCAACCTTCGTGTCACGTGATTACAGAATTCAGGAAAAATATCTGGAGCGTGTGCAGTTACTGCACACGCTCCAGTTTGCTGTGAACGGTAAATGCACACGCTCAATATTTCCGTGAGTGAGTCCACACGATCTGGTATCAAAATAATATGACCACCTACAGTCGCTCAAAAAAGTATCCGAACACTATGGTTGATTACAGAATTCAGAAAAAGTATCTGGCAACGATTTTTTTTTTAGAAATTAGTGATCTGGCAACCTTCGTGTCACGTGATTACAGAATTCAGGAAAAATATCTGGAGCGTGTAGAGCAACTGTACACGCTCCAGTTACCGTTCACTCCCACGTTCCAGTTTGCTGTGAATGGTAACAGCACACGCTCAATATTTCCGTGAGTGAGCCCACACGATCTAGTATCAAAATAATATGACCACCTACAGTCGCTCAAAAAAGTATCCGAACACTATGGTTGATTACAGAATTCAGAAACAATATCTGGCAACGATTTTTTTAGAAATTAGTGATCTGGCAACCTTCGTGTCACATGAAAGTTGCCAGATCACTAATTTCTAAAAAAATTGTTGCCAGATATTTTTTCTGAATTCTGTAATCAACCCTAGTGTTCGGATACTTTTTTGATCGACTGTACCTAATCGCCTGTTTTCTTCTCAACTTTCCGGCTCAACTCGATTGATCAAGAAGCGCGATGCCAAATGACCATCCCATGGGACAGGGAGGTCAGCGCCAGACGTCATAGGGCCCGTGAGAAGGTCAAGACAGTTCTGAACGAGACGCTGGCTGGAGCGGACACGTAGAGTTGCTGGGTGAATAGATATTCACGAGAGGTTTTCCTCTGTTAGGTGCGTAGAGTCGCAGCCTGTTAAGAAATCTGAATATGATTGTTTGTAGCCAACGTCATGCTCAGGGAGATTCTGTGTATATTTTCCATAACAAACCTTTTGTTATTGTTTTAAACTTGGAGTTAGTTATCTTGTTGCAATTCTCAAACGTCGAAAGCCCAATACAGAACGAACCAAAATCTACGTCTTTACCTGTGGGCGCCGAGAATCAGTTATATTCTACCAACCCCAGGAACCGACACCTCCCCATTGACTTAACAGAGGGATTTTCCTTAATTTATGGAAACCAGTGTATTTCATGTCAGTCATTGAATGAATGACTGGAGCATCATAATCGATGTTAAAGATTTCTTCGATATCCACCTTTTCTAGCTTATTGACAATCTCTGAAGGAACTACTTTTGCATGTGAGAGGAGATTGATCACACATCATGTTATTCTCAAAATCATCAGTTTCTCTATCATCATCATCACTGAGCATTATCCTAGGCCAGAGGTTAACTGTCCTTTTGTACGCAAGATACGGAAATTTTTGAGTTAGGGAGACCACGTGGTCAGAAGAAGGGAGGGGAGGGAATTTCCTCAAAGACCACGATGGACCATGGAGGGGGAGAGGGGGTGGTAAAAAATGGCCTAAAATAAACCGGGTGGTTTATGGACGCCCCAAAAAGTGGGTCATTGTCCTATACCAGTGATTCCTAACCTTTTCTGGACCATCGCCCCCTTTAGAAGAGAACAAAAATTTCAACGCCCCCTAGTCCATAATAGTTAATTTTATATGAAATATTAAAATATTGTTGCATATTATCTGTACCTAATTCATCTGTTTATTTATCTATTAAAAATCATAAAGCAGAAATTAATAAAACGACAACCAAATGTACAATAAAATTGTTTATTAAAATTTTAAAAATAAACACAGAATCAATAAGAAATAAAAAATAATGAGATAAACACAAAATTAATAATAAATAAAAAATATTAATGAGATGGTTGAGACTGGTGGAGTGTTAACAATTTTTTAATGTCGGGTTCCAATTTCGTTAACATCAATCGCAGATCGCCACGTTCAGTGACGTGTAGTCTGTTCCTCTTCTTTGACAGTAAATTAGCTACTGCACTGAATCCACGCTCAGCCATATAGAACAAAGGAAATGCGATTAAAATTTCTGTACTATTGCCCACAATCCAGGGTAGAGAACTGGTATTGATTTTTGAAGCCAGAACTCTTGGTATCCATGTTTGAATTTTACTTTGAGTCCTTCGCTAGTCGTGAGTTCTAAGAGTTCGTCTTGCAAATTTGATGATTCTTCAGTATCTGTGTTTGCGAAAGGATCTAAAATCCAACTCGGTATATTCATGTTTAAAATATTTTGGAAACGCTCCGTAAAATCAACATGAAGAACTTCCAAGTGTTGGCAGTAAGTAAGTAAATCTTCCGGTTTTGCAGAGACTGCTGATAATGTGGAAAGGTGGTTGTATTCACCTCTACCTAGATTTCGTTTGAATAGAAGAAGTTTTCCCGCAAAAGCAGCTATGACGTTTTTTGTTTTAATTAAATTCAACTCATCACCTTGCAATTGTAAATTAACTTGATTAAATATTTTAAACAGGTCTGTCAAATAAGCGATGTCATTTTTTGACGTAATCAGGTTTTCGCGCAATTTTTCGTCTCTGTCTTCAAGAAAGTCCAGTACTGAGTCAAATAGATTGAAAAAACGATTCAGACAAACACCTTTAGAGGGCCAACGTACTTCTGTGTGCAGCAGCAACTGATTGTAATCTTCATCATTTTCATTACAAAGCTTACCAAATAATCGGTCATTCAATGAATTGCTTCTAATCTTATTGATTGCTTTAATAACGTAATGGAGCGACGTATGCAGACGTTCATTCAAATTTTTTGCAACCAAATGCTGACGACGAATAATACAATGTACAGCGAGTACATTTGGTACTGCTTGTTTCAAATGCGCTATGAAACCCTTATGATGCCCTGTCATTGCTGGAGCACCATCAGTAGCAGCAGACAAAATATTGCAAATAGGAATTTCTTTCTCTTGAAAAAACTTTTGCATGGTATTAAATATAGATTCTCCCTTTGTATCAGATTCCAAATTTTTAGCAAATAATAACTCTTCATGAATTTTTTCTTCTTTTATAAGTCGTACGTATGATAAGAGTAGAGCTTCGTTATTTGGTAGAGTTGATTCATCGAGTTGAATGGAAAATTTGCAAGTCTTTAAGTAATCACATAATGATATTTCAACGTCTTTTGCCATTTCATCTATTCTTCTTTGCACTGAATTTTTACTGAGAGGAATTTTTTTGATGATATCTGACGGTGTCTTATGATGAAGAACAGTTTTTAATATCTCTTTGACTGCCGGCAAAATTAATTCCTCGCCAATTGTGTGTGGTTTTCCTGCTTTTGCGATTAACAATGAAACGTTATATGAGGCTCGTAGTCCATCATCATCTTGTTTAGAAGACGACGCAAAAAGGTTTGACATAGTTGGCTGTTTTAAATATTGCTTTTCCAGTTCTTGAAAATAGGATAAATCTTTGTTCTTCTTATCAGCATGCATTTTATTTAAATGCTCTTGTAGCCTAGAAAGTTTCATAGCTTCATTTGAAAAAACTTTTCGGAATTAAACACATAGGTAATGATTGGTTTGTAGGAGAGTACGTAAATCCATATTTCAAATACTCAATACTGTACTGCCGGCATTTCTTTTTAGATGTAGATTCAGACATTTTCAAATATAAATTAACTTCTCAACAGATTTATAGATAGTTATAAAAATAATGTTTATAATGACTTTTAACACTTATCACTCACGACTATTTATCACGGCGAAGCACATAAAAATAATAAAACATTCCTAGAGCTATCGCTTTTATAGATTTGATTTTGTGCACGCATTAACTTGTATGTTTGCGATGCCGGCGCACTTGCTCCGTAAACAAGTCATTTCAAGCTCCCATATTCTTGTCAAACATGTTAATTGCATGAACAACTTGCAAGGACTTGTCACCGTCGATCTATTCTAAACTAAAACAAATTAGGTATAGGTATACTTAATGCTAATTTAAAAATGCTTATTAACGCGATAACAATGAGATAATTTACATAGCTAGATAAAATATTTATTTCATGAAAACAGGTATTTTCAAAGTATTTTATTATATTAAAAATAATTATAAAAAAATATTAAATATAATAAATTTATTATTATTATTATTGCATCAAGGTTGATTTGCCTATCAGGATGGACACATGTCCAACATAATAAGCCTGATATAGTAGTGCATGTAAAGGTATTGAATGAGATTACAATTATTGAAGTAGGAATAACATCTCAGGATAACCTGCAGACAGTAGAGGTTGAAAAGAAGAGGAAGTATGATCTGCTGGCTAATGAGTTGAGCCTAATTCACAAGTGTAATGTTAATATTATACCTTATGTTCTGACGTGGGATGGTATTGTAACTACGTACCATAAAGCATACTCAAAGCGACTTTGAGTGGGAAAACATATTGAAGCTTATATCCAATCTGTGATCTTGAAGAGAACTTTTGAGAGCATCTCAGTCGACTTCAGACGTACCAGTACGCTAGTAGGCGGTAGCAGGGAACTTATTGTCCAAGCTGCAGTTGAAAAGCTGTACATGACGGATGAGGTAGTGGATGACCAGAATCACCAGGAAGACACCACAGAATAGAAGAGATAAAAAGGTTGTCACAGAAAATTCCATTAAATTTATTTATTTATTTTACCACCCCTCTTGACTGCCTCAACGCCCCCCATTTGCCTCTGGATCCGCTACCGCCCCCATGGAAGGCTCCAGCGCCCACTGGGGGGCGGTATCGCCCCCGTTGGGAATCTATGTCCTTAGTGAAGTTACAGATTTCAGAATTTCGGATTGGGAATACTCGACCTATATATATATATTCAAAACGGTTTCTCCTGCATTACAATTACTAGGAATACTAGTAGAGTTGTTTATTCCTCGGTTTTTAGTTGCAAGCCTTTTCAATGAGGGAGATACCTCTCCCCCGCGCTTTCCCCCCGTTAATCTGACCTTAGTCCAAGAGGTATATATAAGGTAAATCTGGTCCTCGCCTCTGGTAGTCTATTATTAAGATGCATCAAGAGTTAGTCTCCACCGAGGCCGGATCTGGAAAATGAAATGGAGGGGGGGGGGGGGGGATAGTGGCGAAATCGAGCCGAGAAAGGTAAAAGGGTGCGGATCAAAGGACGAGTTCCATTGCAGTGTAAAATTTTCCGCCTTCGTTTTAGAGGTTAAAAAAAAAATCATGAAAATACTTGAAATATACACAAGTTGAATAATTTTTTGTCCTCGTTACCAGCGTTCTCAAGCAAATGCTCGGCCTCTCCCTATATACGGGGGGCGGGGGTGGCTCAGTCGGTAGCGCGCCAGGCTGGTAATCTGTAGTTCCCAGGTTCGAGTCCCAGCTAGGTCAGCGTTGAGATTTATCTCCGCAAAATTTCCCCGCCTTACCCACGGTCAGTAGGGGACACCGATGGGCTTGAAAAGGCCGCCGTCCGTCGGATGGGACGTTAAGCCCTGGCCCCGTGTGCGGGAGAGCCATATCCTGTGCACGTTAAAGAACACGCTGGATGGCCTTGACGGGAGGCTACCATCTGTCTCCCAACAGCTGTTCCAGTGGGTCCCCTCCCCCAACCTTCTCTAATCCTTCGGGGTCCATGTGACCTGGCCATCTAGCCCATGGTGTGCAAAAAAGTGCCGCTCAGAGGTAAAACAATCCAAAACAATCCCTAGATACGGTCCTCGTCTCCACCCTAGATTGCTTAAATAGCCTAGTATCGTTTATTTCTGAATAAAGACTGTTAAGTTTTTATATCTCACCTCGAGTAAAAAGTTGTTGAGATAAAGAAAAGGATTGAAAAAATTTCAAAACTGACACTAGTCGAAAGGACTGAATCCACACGCACACCCTACAAATCCAAAATAATTGGTAAAGCTTCAGCTATATCCAGTTTAGCAAATACTTATTTTTTTTCCGTCCTGACACGTATCAGATTCTTTATATTTCTAATTTTCTTGATGAGGATTAAGAAACAGGGGAGTAGAAAATTGAAAAATCTAACAAACTATCACTTTTTACCACAAACCAAATAAGGGCATATACAGTCGCTCAAAAAAATATCCGAACACTATGGTTGATAACAGAATTCAGAGAAAATATCTCGCAACGATTTTTTTTAGAAATTAGTGATCTGGCAACCTTCGTGTCACGTGATTACAGAGTTCAGGAAAAATAAGCTGTACAGCAACTGTACACGCTCCAGTTACCGTTCACAGCAAACTGGAAGGAGCGTGTGCAGCAACTGTACACGCTCCAGTTACCGTTCACAGCAAACTGGAGCGTGTGCAGTTACTGCACACGCTCCAATTTGCTGTGACGGTAACTGCACACGCTCAATATTTCCGTGAGTGAACCCACACGATCTAGTATCAAAACAATATGACCACCTACAGTCGCTCAAAAAAGTATCCGAACACTATGGTTGATTACAGAATTCAGAGAAAATATTTGGCAACGATTTTTTTTGGAAATTAGTGATCTGGGAACCTTCGTGTCACGTGACACGAAGTATGTAAAAAATATTCGCGATGTAAAACACTTGCCGTAGAAGCACTCTAACGAGTTAGGGATTAATACATTTTCAGGCGAAGAATCTTGCTTTTTCATTGGCTCTCGTGGTTAAGCGGACTAAGCCACGATTGGATAAGAAACTCTTGTCTCTCCATTCTTTAGGTGAAAGAGAGTATAACTCTTAGTAGTCTAAAATGAAATCATCTATTGCTCCAGTGAGTCAATTACTGTGCACTGACATCGCAAGAGATTACTTGGTAGTGCTGTCTAATGTATTCTTATACGAGTTACATCGCTCATGGTAATTGTAACGAAATGAAAAACGATAATTACGTACAGGGCCGCGCCAACCCGAGGGTGCAAAGGGTGCACCGCAACCGGGCGGCAAGAAACAAATATCAAATATTTCTTTTACGTTTAAGGGGCGGCCGATAAAAGTTTGCACCCTGACAGCAAATACCCTTGGCGCGCTCCTGATTATGTGGGGCGGGGGTGGCTCAGTCTGTAGCGTGTCAGGCTCGTAATCTGTAGTTCCCAGGTTCGAGTCCCAGCTGGGTCAGCGTTGAGATTTATCTCCGTAAAATTCCCCGCCCTGCCCACGGTCAGTAGGGGACACCGATGGGCTTGGAAAGGCCGCCGTCCGTCGGATGGGACGTTAAGCCGTGGCCCCGTGTGCGGGAGAGCCATACCCTGTGCATGTTAAAGAACACGCTGGATGGCCTTGACGGGAGGCTACCATCTGTCTCCCAACAGCTGTTCCAGTGGGTCCCCTCCCCCAACCTTCTCTGAGCCTTCGGGTCCATGTGACCTGGCCATTTAGCCCATTGTGTGCAAAAAAGTGCCGCTCAGAGGTAAAACAACCCAACCCAACAACTGATGGTGACACTCTAGTGGAATTAAATTACATCTTTCAGTTCATCATTTTTTAACGATAAATTTAAGACATATTTCCAAAAGGGAGATTCGGAATTATTTCTAGCCGCTAATGGATCCAGTGTAAAAAAGTCACGATTATTTGTAACAAAAAATTACTCCTAAATTAAGTTAAATCTTAGACGTTAAAGTTTTAAAGCTATAGACAACTGTTGGGTTGCCTCTGAGTGGCACTATTTTTTGCACACAATGATGCTGGCTAATGAATAGCTAAATGGCCAGGTCACAAGGACCCCCGAGGGTTCATAGAAGGTCGAGAAAATGGGACCCACTAGACAGCTGTTAGAAGACAGATGTTAGCCTCTCGTCAAAGCCATCCAGCGTATTCTTTAACGTACACAACTCTCTTGCACATGGACCCACGGCTTAACATCCCACCCGACGGACGGCGGTTTTTCATAGCCCATAGGTGTCCCCTTTCTGGACAGAGGTCAGGATAATGGTTTAGCAGAGTTCTAGAGAAAGTGAAAGGCATCTGGAATTTAATAAATAAAAAAAATAAATACCCCTCAAGCAGCTGCTTGCGACAGAAGTGTGACAGGAAGCTGTCAGTATATACATGCCATAGTAGGTCTGTGAAAATTGCGGGACCTCAGCAGGTTGGGTTGGGTTGTTTTACCTCTGAGCGGCACTTTTTTGCACACCATGGGCTAAATGGCCAGGTCACATCGACCCCGAAGGCTCAGAGAAGGTTGGGGGAGGGGACCCACTGGAACAGCTGTTGGGAGACAGATGGTAGCCTGCCGTCAAAGCCATCCAGCGTGTTCTTTAACGTGCACAGGGTTATGGCCTTCCCGCACACGGGACCACGGCTTAACGTCCCATCCGACGGACGACGCCTTTCCAATCCCATCGGTGTTCCCTACTGACCGTGGGCAGGGCGGGGAATTTTGCGGAGATAAATCTCAATGCTGATCCAGCTGGGACTCGAACCTGGACCTCAGCAGAAAGACAACACAATCACCTATGCCTTACCGGAGCTCAAACTCAGGTCCCTTCGATGCAATATTTTAAATACTTTCTTTATGTTAATGAAGTGGAAATTTCAGGGTGATCACCCAATTCTAACTCTTATTCTGGTTAGTAATTAGGGTACGAGTTTTCTGTGCAGTTATTTTTTTTTTAACAAATGCCTCGAGTTAATGTGTTTCTATCTCCTTTGAGGATTTGTAGTTACAAAGTCATTTTTGTAAAATTACTTACATGCTAAAAGCTCCAAATAAACAGGATGAAAGAAACGAATTTATCTGCAGTTATTATTATTTATTGGCTCCTTTTCAAAATCGTAAAATCGAAGTTCCACTGTTTTACCTAAAAATATCGGTTGGCTTTCAACTCCAACTGCAGTTTTAGCCACGAAATCTAACACGATCAAAGATCCAGAAAGCTCACATTGCAAACTTTAATTCTGAAAGGCAACGAGATTAGAAAGCAACTGGTCATTAAAAAAATATTCTCGCACTGTCCCCCGCTCACTGGACAGAAGCTCTCAGTATGAAATATGTAGTATAAAGACGATCTTTGAGATAGAGGAGATCTCGGCAGAAACACGACTTCTCTGAGATTCGAACCCGTGTCACTTTTTCCCACATCAAAGCATGCTAACCGTTCAGGCATTGGGACATCTCTTCACTACTCTCTCTCCATCTTCAGAATCACTGTTTTCGTCAACTTCCAATGGCAGATCTGCATCGGAAAGATACAAATCGGTTATTCTGTGGTTGCAGGAATAGGTTATAGAGTTGGGTTGTTTTACCTCTGAGCGGCACTTTTTTGCACACCATGGGCTAAATGGCCAGGTCACATGGACCCCGAAGGCTCAGAGAAGGTTGGGGGAGGGGACCCACTGGAACAGCTGTTTGAGGAGACAGATGCTAGCCTCCCGTCAAGGCCATCCAGCGTGTTCTTTAACGTGCACAGGGTATGGCTCTCCCGCACACGGGGCCACGGCTTAACGTCCCATCCGACGCGGCGGCCTTTCCAAGCCCATCGGTGTCCCCCTACTGACCGTGGGCAGGGCGGGGAATTTTGCAGAGATAAATCTCAACGTTGGCCCAGCTGGGACTAGAATCTGGGAACTACAGATTACGAGCCTGGCGCGCTACCGACTGAGCCACCCCCGCCCCAGCCCCGAATAGGTTATAGAATCGAAAGAGGTATTTATTAATGAGTTCGTGGCAACTTGAACCAATTTTTAAGGCTTATTGACTATGAATCCATCCATGCAGATTTCTTGACGATTTGTACCTTTCTCCAAGTTTATTGGATGGCAGGTTTGGCTCAGTCGGTAGCGCGCCAGATTCGCATTCAAATGATTCTATATTCCAGTTCGCAAACTTCCTTCTTAGTGAAGACGAGGATGACAATTGGGTCGTCGAAGTGAAGGTTAAGTGAATTAAAAAAATCAACCTCAGCTCTCTTCAAGATTCAAGAGTAGGAATTTGATATTCGAAGCAAATATCAGAACAGTTTGCAGTTCCTTTTGCTAAAGTGGATTTGCTGAGGAATTTGGGAGCTTTATTTGAACTTTCTCTAAAACAGTGCGCTTGGCTATTGATCTAAGGGACCTGGGTTCGAGCCCCGGGTAATGGCATAGCTGTTTGTGTTGTTTTTCTGCTGAGGTCCTGCCATCCTCTCAGAACTTCTACTGTGGCATATGAACTGACAGGCTCCTGTCAGACCTCTGTGGCAAGCAGCTGCTTGAGGGGGTATTTTTTTTTTATTTATACCAAAATGAGTGAAAGAGTAATATTAGAGTTTCGGTTGGATGTAAAATTTTTAGGACATTGAAGCCTAAGAGGATATATATATATAGTTTCGCTAAAGTGAATGCTTTTTTATGTGGTGTTCAAGGGTCAATGTTAATATTTACAACCATACCTAAAAACTTCATTGAAGTGAAAACTTAAATATGGATATTATTAATGATTGATTTCTTAGAACAAAAGTAGCAGTGGCGATAACACCGCAGCAACACGCAACAACTAATCACTATTTAACGAATAATTAAAAAAAAAAGACAAAAATCATTAAATAATTCTGCCGAGCGATAACGTGCTTCACTGCAGAGCAAAGGGATCCGGGTTCGATTTCAGCATAGACTGTCTTTTTTTGTTCAAATGTCACCATTTTTCCTGAATTCTGTAATCACGTGACACGAAGGTTGCCAGATCACTAATTGGATCGTGTGAGCTCACAAAGACCTGGAGTCGTGTGGGCTCACTCACGGAAATATTGAGCGTGTGCAGTTACCGTTCACAGCAAACTGGAGCGTGTGCAGTAACTGCACACGCTCCAGTTTGCTGTGAACGGTAACTGGAGCGTGTACAGTTGCTGTACACGCTCCAGATATTTTTCCTGAATTCTGTAATCAACCTTAGTGTTCGGATACTTTTTTGAGCGGACTGTACGAGAGCCATACCCCTATGCACGTTACGAGGAAAATGGTCAGGTCATAAAGACCCCAAAGGCTAAGAGTTGGGTAGGAAAAAGGAATATAGTGAACAGCTCTAGGAGACAGACGAAATTCTCTTAAGGCCATCTAGCAAACTCTTTACGTGGACAGGGTAAGTGTCTTTTGCAAACGGAACAATGACTTAATATTCCATCTGACGGAATTGCAACATTTCCATGCTCTTCGGCATTTTCTTCTTCCCTCAGGGAAGACTAGGAATTTAGTGGAGAAAATCTCAAGCTAGAAGCGAGGGGGAGATAACTCTAATCTTCAATAATCACGTTCAAATATCTCAAAAGGATTCTCTATAGCATAAAAACTAATACGTTACTATCAGACCTTCGTGGCTTGGTTACCTGCGGAGCAATGGGCGTACGCAGAAAATTTTCCAGGGGGGGGGGGGGCAAAGCTTGGAGACAAATAATTACATCAATAAATAATTATTAATTTTTGGGGGGTTTTTTTCACAAGTAGATTATAGAATACAGTATTGCATCAATACAAAAACACATACATAATGCATATAAATTAATTACGTTTAAATTGTTACGATTATAATTTGTGGAATTTTTTACTCGATCTCGGGGGGCACTTGCCCCACCCCCCCTGAGGACGCCCATGCTGCGGAGAATTTTATTTTACTTGCTGTCACAAGTAATTTTTACTCCATATAGGTGGAAATGAAAGTCTTCAAAATTGCACAAAACGTTTGCGATAAACTCCGACGACCCAGTCAACAATTGCGACTCGCTATAACCTTTGCTTTTAGCACCCCAGAGCTCGATAAAACCCAAAACAAGCCGACAGGGTCCGTATTTGATTTCGGTTTGACGCATATGAATCATCACGTCACTACTCGTAATCGTCTCGAGAGCGCAGGTGTAGCTGTCGCAAGCACACGGACTCCCGCACGTACCTACCTCGGTGGCCCTGCAGGCCGCAGCTGCCGTGACTCTCTACCTGCCGCGTGGGTTACCATGGTGAGCAGCCACAACCACCGTCAATCAATTAGCGTGCGGAGACATCGAGAAGGCTTCGGGGCAACAGCAAAACGGCCTCCATAATCGAGATTTGTGTCCGTCACAAATAATGCTCTGGCAGGAAAGAAACGGCTTCCAGTGAGCAGGTATGGACGGATGAGGAACTCAGCTCTTGCAGAAAGAAAGTGGAAGTGATAAATACGCCTCGTCTCAGGAAGAATTTACACCGTCACTATCCGTTGGGTTGTTTTACCTCTGAGCGGCACTTTTTTGCACACAATGGGCTAAATGGCCAGGTCACAAGGACCCCGTAGGCTCAGAGAAGGTTGGGGGAGGGGACCCAATGGAACAGCTGTTGGGAGACAGATGGTAGTTTCCGTCAAGGCCATCCAGCGTGTTCTTTAACGTGCAACAGGGTATGGGTCTCCCGCACATGGGACCACGGCTTAACGTCCCATCCGACGGACGGCGGCCTTTCCAAGCCCATCGGTGTCCCCTACTGAACGTGGGCAAGGCGGGTAATTTTGCGGAGATAAACCTCAACGCTGACCCAACTGGGATTTGAACCTGGGAACTGCAGATTACGAGCCTGGCGCGCTACCGACTGAGGCATCCCCCCCCCCCCCCCCATCACTATCCGTAGGTAGAGTTAGTGTGTTGAATTTAGCTCTCATACTAACGCGTTCGGTTATTTTAAATGCAAGATTCTGCTGGGTTTTTTTTTTTATCTCAATTTAAAATGCATTCGTTAGCATCAATAAGGCAGGCTACTGTATCGTTCGTTTTATAAATGCTTCCTTAACGATATGTTCCGAATAATGCACCTAATGAAACTAAAAAAGTTAATTTTAAATTTATCGTAATAACAAATATATAGAATTTAAAAAAAACAATGCGTCTCCACCTACAGTCGCTGAAAAAAATATCCGAACACTATGGTTCATTACAGAATTCAGAAAAAATATGTGTCAACTTTTTTTTTAGAAATCAGTGATCTGGCAACCTTCGTGTCACGTGACACGAAGGTAGGTACACGTAAGTAGGACTGACACGTAAGTAGGACTGTAGGTGGTCATATTATTTTGATATTAGATCGTGTGGGCTCACTCACGGAAATATTGAGCGTGAACAGTTACCGTTCACAGCAAACTGGAGCGTGTGCAGTAACTGCACACGCTCCAGTTTGCTGTGAACGGTAATTGGAGCGTGTAAAGTTGCTGTACACACTCCAGATATTTTTTCCTGAATTCTGTAATCACGTGACACGAAGGTTGCCAGATCACTAATTTCTAAAAAAATCGTTGCCAGATATTTTTTCTGAATTCTGTAATCAACCATAGTGTTCGGATATTTTTTTGAGCGATTGTACAGCCTTGATTAAGCACGGCCTGTCGAGCCAACTCTCGCCTCACACTTATCAGCAGATCATTTATCATTTAATAATGAAAATGATCGATACAGCCTGTGATGATTTTCGAATTCTTTGGGCCCCGATCAAATGAATCATTAAGGCTCTCACGAATTTCAATGTTTGGATTTCCGCAAGATGGATCAGGGCAATACAACGAGGTTAAGGTAATAGGGCAAGAAACTTTGCCGATCCCTTAAGTGTGGTGGACTCAGGGCTGTTGCACATCATGCCTTACCCTAAGGCTAATCCTGTGGCGGGGGTGGCTCAGTCGGTAGCGCGCCAGGCTCGTAATCTGTAGTTCCCAGGTTCGAGTCCCAGTTGGGTCAGCGTTGAGATTTATCTCCGCAAAATTCCCCGCCCTGCCCACGGTCAGTAGGGGACACCGATGGGCTTGGAAAGGCCGCCGTCCATCGAATGGGACGTTAAGCCGTGGCCCCGTGTGCGGGAGAGCCATACCCTGTGCACGCTAAAGAACACGCTGGATGGCCTTGACGGGAGGTTACCATCTGTCTCCCAACAAGCATTCCAGTGGGTCCCCAACCTTCTCTGAACCTTCGGGGTCCATGTGACCTGACCATTTAGCCCATGGTGTGCAAAAAAGTGCCGCTCAGAGGTAAATCGACCCAACCCAATCTAACGCTAATCCTGTAGGCAACTACTCGAAAGCTATTCGGGAACAGATACAGTATACGAAATGCCAAAAGTGACATGAGGATCAGAGATTCGATCACGTGCCCTCACACTTCTGCTCTTCTTCGAAAGATGTGGAAGAGAAGTAGGCAGAGTGCCAAAGCACAAATGTTCGTATCTCAGCATCCAGATTTTCATCGCAAGTCCCTTCTTTGATTTCGTTGAGAAAGGTGACGCCAATGTGCTTGGAAAGCAGATGAAAATGGATCTAGATAGGTGACAACAGTAGGTTTAGAAAGGATACACGAATGGGTTTAGAGAGAATATGATTTCAAAGGAGATAGGAGTGGACTTACAAATAAAACACCAATGTGCTTAGAAAGGAAATACTAAAGAGCTTAAAAGGAAGACATCGACGAATTTAGCAAAGGGTAGCAAATATTACAAAAAATACATCGATGATTTTAAGAAAGGGAAGTCAATGATATTAGAAAAAATACATCGCTGGGTTGAAGAAAGGGGAGCCAATGTGATTAGAAAAAATACGCAGATGAGAGTAAGAAAGCGAAGCCAAAGGAATTAGAAACAACATATCGAAGGGTCAAGGAGAGGGAGCCAATGAGATTAGGAAGAATGTATCGATACATCTAGGAAAGGGAAGCCAATGAGATTAGAAAGAATGTATAGAAGCATCTAGAAAAAAGGAGCCAATGAGATCAGGAAGAATGCACTGAAAGGTCAAGGAAAGGGAAGCCAATGAGATTATGAAGGATGCACTGAAAGGTATAGGAAAGGGAAGTCAATGAGATTAGGAAGAATGTATCGAAGGATCTAGGAAAAAGGAACCAATGAGATTAGGAAGAATGCACTGAAAGGTATCGGAAAGGGAAGCCAATGAGATTAGGAAGAATGTATCGATGGGTCTAGGAAAGGGAAGACAATGAGATTAGAGAGAATGTGCCGAAGGATCTAGGAAAGGGAAGCCAATGAGATTAGGAAGAATGCACTGAAAGGTATAGGAAAGGGAAGCCAATGAGATTAGGAAGAATGCACTGAAAGGTTTAGAAAAGGGAAGCCAATGAGATTAGGAAGAATGTATCGATGGGTCTAGGAAAGGGAAGCCAATGAGATTAGAGAGAATGTGTCGAAGGATCTAGGAAAGGGAAGCCAATGAGATTAGGAAGAATGTGTCGAAGGATCTAGGAAAGGGAAGCCAATGAGATTAGGAAGCATGCACTGAAAGGTCTAGGAAAGGAAAGCCAATGAGATTAGGTAGAATGTGTCGAAGGGTCTAGGAAAGGGAAGCCAATGAGATTAGGATGAATGTAACGAAGGATCTAGGAAAGGGAAGCCAATGAGATTAGGATGAATGTAACGAAGGATCTAGGAAAGGGAAGCCAATGAGATTAGGAAGAATGCACTGAAAAGTATCGGAAAGGGAGGAAAGGATCTGAGGAAATGATCTGAAAGGTATAGGAAAGGATCTAGGAAAGGGGAGCCAATGAGATTAAGAAGAATGTGTCGAAGGATCTAGGAAAGGGGAGCCAATGAGATTAGGAAGAATGCACTGAAAGGTATAGGAAAGGGAAGCCAATGAGATTACGAAGAATGTATCGAAGGATCTAGGAAAGGGAAGCCAATGAGATTAGGAAGATTGCACTGAAATGTATAGGAAAGGGAGGAAAGGATCTGAAAGGATCTGAGGAAAGGATCTGATAGGTATAGGAAAGGATCTAGGAAAGAGTAGCCAATGAGATTAGGAAGAATGTGTCGAAGGATCTAGGAAAGGGAAGCCAATGAGATTAAGAAGAATGTACTGAAATGTTATAGGAAAGGGAGGAAAGGATCTGAAAGGATCTAGGAAAGCGGAGCCAATGAGATTAGGAAGAATGTATCGAAGGATCTAGGAAAGGGAAGCCAATGAGATTAGGAAGAATGCACTGAAATGTATAAGAAAGGGAGGAAAGGATCTGAAAGGAGTTAAGGAGAGGATATGAAAGGTATAGGAAAGGATCTAGGAAAGCGGAGCCAATGAGATTTGGAAGAATGTATAGAAGGATCTAGGAAAGGGAAGCCAATGAGATTAAGAAGAATGTGTCGAAGGATCTAGGAAAGCTAAGCCAATGAGATTAGGAAGAATGTATCGAAGGATCTAGGAAAGGGAAGCCAATGAGATTAGGAAGAATGCACTGAAATGTATAGGAAAGGGAGGAAAGGATCTGAAAGGTATAGGAAAGGATCTACGAAAGCGGAGCCAATGAGATTAGGAAGAATGTGTCGAAGGATCTAGGAAAAAGGAGCCAATGAGATCAGGAAAAATGCACTGAAAGGTATCGGAAAGGGAAGCCAATGAGATTAGGAAGAATGTAAAGAAGGATCTAGGAAAGGGAACCCAATGAGATTAGGAAGAATGTGTCGAAGGATCTAGGAAAAAGGAGCCAATGTGATCAGAAAGAATGCACTGAAAGGTATCGGAAAGGGAAGCCAATGAGATTAGGAAGAATGTAACGAAGGATCTAGGAAAGGGAAGCCAATGAGATTAGGAAGAATGTGTCGAAGGATCTAGGAAAAAGGAGCCAATGTGATCAGAAAGAATGAACTGAAAGGTATCGGAAAGGGAAGCCAATGAGATTAGGAAGAATGTAACGAAGGATCTAGGAAAGGGAGGCCAATGAGATTAGGAAGAATGTGTCGAAGGATCTAGGAAAAAGGAGCCAATGAGATCAGGAAGAATGCACTGAAAGGTATCGGAAAGGGAAGCCAATGAGATTAAGAAGAATGTAACGAAGGATCTGGGAAAGGGAAGTCAATGAGATTAGGAAGAATGTAACGAAGGATCTGGGAAAGGGAAGCCAATGAGATTAGGAAGAATGTAAAGAAGGATCTAGGAAAGGGAAGCCAATGAGATTAGGAAGAATGTAACGATAGATCTAGGAAAGGGAAGCCAATGAGATTAGGAAGAATGTGTCGAAGGATCTAGGAAAAAGGAGCCAATGTGATCAGAAAGAATGCACTGAAAGGTATCGGAAAGGGAAGCCAATGAGATTAGGAAGAATGTAACGAAGGATCTAGGAAAGGGAAGCCAATGAGATTAGGAAGAATGTGTCGAAGGATCTAGGAAAAAGGAGCCAATGTGATCAGAAAGAATGCACTGAAAGGTATCGGAAAGGGAAGCCAATGAGATTAGGAAGAATGTAAAGAAGGATCTAGGAAAGGGAACCCAATGAGATTAGGAAGAATGTAAAGAAGGATCTAGGAAAGGGAGGCCAATGAGATTAGGAAGAATGTGTCGAAGGATCTAGGAAAAAGGAGCCAATGAGATCAGGAAGAATGCACTGAAAGGTATCGGAAAGGGAAGCCAATGAGATTAGGAAGAATGTAAAGAAGGATCTAGGAAAGGGAACCCAATGAGATTAGGAAGAATGTGTCGAAGGATCTAGGAAAAAGGAGCCAATGTGATCAGAAAGAATGCACTGAAAGGTATCGGAAAGGGAAGCCAATGAGATTAGGAAGAATGTAACGAAGGATCTAGGAAAGGGAAGCCAATGAGATTAGGAAGAATGTGTCGAAGGATCTAGGAAAAAGGAGCCAATGTGATCAGAAAGAATGCACTGAAAAGTATCGGAAAGGGAAGCCAATGAGATTAGGAAGAATGTAAAGAAGGATCTAGGAAAGGGAACCCAATGAGATTAGGAAGAATGTGTCGAAGGATCTAGGAAAAAGGAGCCAATGTGATCAGAAAGAATGCACTGAAAGGTATCGGAAAGGGAAGCCAATGAGATTAGGAAGAATGTAACGAAGGATCTAGGAAAGGGAGGCCAATGAGATTAGGAAGAATGTGTCGAAGGATCTAGGAAAAAGGAGCCAATGAGATCAGGAAGAATGCACTGAAAGGTATCGGAAAGGGAAGCCAATGAGATTAAGAAGAATGTAACGAAGGATCTGGGAAAGGGAAGTCAATGAGA
Organism: Ryuthela nishihirai; assembly: GCA_038380435.1. Lineage (NCBI taxonomy): Eukaryota > Metazoa > Arthropoda > Arachnida > Araneae > Heptathelidae > Ryuthela > Ryuthela nishihirai. Next base: position 57,564,680 of record JAWZYU010000012.1, read on the forward strand.
TTAGGAAGAATGTGTCGAAGGATCTAGGAAAAAGGAGCCAATGTGATCAGAAAGAATGAACTGAAAGGTATCGGAAAGGGAAGCCAATGAGATTAGGAAGAATGTAACGAAGGATCTAGGAAAGGGAGGCCAATGAGATTAGGAAGAATGTGTCGAAAGATCTAGGAAAAAGGAGCCAATGTGATCAGAAAGAATGCACTGAAAGGTATCGGAAAGGGAAGCCAATGAGATTAGGAAGAATGTAAAGAAGGATCTAGGAAAGGGAACCCAATGAGATTAGGAAGAATGTGTCGAAGGATCTAGGAAAAAGGAGCCAATGTGATCAGAAAGAATGCACTGAAAGGTATCGGAAAGGGAAGCCAATGAGATTAGGAAGAATGTAACGAAGGATCTAGGAAAGGGAGGCCAATGAGATTAGGAAGAATGTGTCGAAGGATCTAGGAAAAAGGAGCCAATGAGATCAGGAAGAATGCACTGAAAGGTATCGGAAAGGGAAGCCAATGAGATTAAGAAGAATGTAACGAAGGATCTGGGAAAGGGAAGTCAATGAGATTAGGAAGAATGTGTCGAAGGATCTAGGAAAAAGGAGCCAATGTGATCAGAAAGAATGAACTGAAAGGTATCGGAAAGGGAAGCCAATGAGATTAGGAAGAATGTAACGAAGGATCTAGGAAAGGGAGGCCAATGAGATTAGGAAGAATGTGTCGAAGGATCTAGGAAAAAGGAGCCAATGAGATCAGGAAGAATGCACTGAAAGGTATCGGAAAGGGAAGCCAATGAGATTAAGAAGAATGTAACGAAGGATCTAGGAAAGGGAAGCCAATGAGATTAGGAAGAATGTGTCGAAGGATCTAGGAAAAAGGAGCCAATGTGATCAGAAAGAATGAACTGAAAGGTATCGGAAAGGGAAGCCAATGAGATTAGGAAGAATGTAACGAAGGATCTAGGAAAGGGAAGCCAATGAGATTAAGAAGAATGTGTCGAAGGATCTAGGAAAGCTAAGCCAATGAGATTAGGAAGAATGTATCGAAGGATCTAGGAAAGGGAAGCCAATGAGATTAGGAAGAATGCACTGAAATGTATAGGAAAGGGAGGAAAGGATCTGAAAGGTATAGGAAAGGATCTACGAAAGCGGAGCCAATGAGATTAGGAAGAATGTGTCGAAGGATCTAGGAAAAAGGAGCCAATGAGATCAGGAAAAATGCACTGAAAGGTATCGGAAAGGGAAGCCAATGAGATTAGGAAGAATGTAAAGAAGGATCTAGGAAAGGGAAGCCAATGAGATTAGGAAGAATGTGTCGAAGGATCTAGGAAAAAGGAGCCAATGTGATCAGAAAGAATGCACTGAAAGGTATCGGAAGGGGAAGCCAATGAGATTAGGAAGAATGTAACGAAGGATCTAGGAAAGGGAAGCCAATGAGATTAGGAAGAATGTGTCGAAGGATCTAGGAAAAAGGAGCCAATGTGATCAGAAAGAATGAACTGAAAAGTATCGGAAAGGGAAGCCAATGAGATTAGGAAGAATGTAACGAAGGATCTAGGAAAGGGAGGCCAATGAGATTAGGAAGAATGTGTCGAAGGATCTAGGAAAAAGGAGCCAATGAGATCAGGAAGAATGCACTGAAAGGTATCGGAAAGGGAATCCAATGAGATTAAGAAGAATGTAACGAAGGATCTGGGAAAGGGAAGTCAATGAGATTAGGAAGAATGTAACGAAGGATCTGGGAAAGGGAAGCCAATGAGATTAGGAAGAATGTAAAGAAGGATCTAGGAAAGGGAAGCCAATGAGATTAGGAAGAATGTAACGATAGATCTAGGAAAGGGAAGCCAATGAGATTAGGAAGAATGTGTCGAAGGATCTAGGAAAAAGGAGCCAATGTGATCAGAAAGAATGCACTGAAAGGTATCGGAAAGGGAAGCCAATGAGATTAGGAAGAATGTAACGAAGGATCTAGGAAAGGGAAGCCAATGAGATTAGGAAGAATGTGTCGAAGGATCTAGGAAAAAGGAGCCAATGTGATCAGAAAGAATGCACTGAAAGGTATCGGAAAGGGAAGCCAATGAGATTAGGAAGAATGTAAAGAAGGATCTAGGAAAGGGAACCCAATGAGATTAGGAAGAATGTGTCGAAGGATCTAGGAAAAAGGAGCCAATGTGATCAGAAAGAATGCACTGAAAGGTATCGGAAAGGGAAGCCAATGAGATTAGGAAGAATGTAACGAAGGATCTAGGAAAGGGAAGCCAATGAGATTAGGAAGAATGTGTCGAAGGATCTAGGAAAAAGGAGCCAATGTGATCAGAAAGAATGCACTGAAAGGTATCGGAAAGGGAAGCCAATGAGATTAGGAAGAATGTAAAGAAGGATCTAGGAAAGGGAACCCAATGAGATTAGGAAGAATGTGTCGAAGGATCTAGGAAAAAGGAGCCAATGTGATCAGAAAGAATGCACTGAAAGGTATCGGAAAGGGAAGCCAATGAGATTAGGAAGAATGTAAAGAAGGATCTAGGAAAGGGAGGCCAATGAGATTAGGAAGAATGTGTCGAAGGATCTAGGAAAAAGGAGCCAATGAGATCAGGAAGAATGCACTGAAAGGTATCGGAAAGGGAAGCCAATGAGATTAGGAAGAATGTAAAGAAGGATCTAGGAAAGGGAACCCAATGAGATTAGGAAGAATGTGTCGAAGGATCTAGGAAAAAGGAGCCAATGTGATCAGAAAGAATGCACTGAAAGGTATCGGAAAGGGAAGCCAATGAGATTAGGAAGAATGTAACGAAGGATCTAGGAAAGGGAAGCCAATGAGATTAGGAAGAATGTGTCGAAGGATCTAGGAAAAAGGAGCCAATGTGATCAGAAAGAATGCACTGAAAGGTATCGGAAAGGGAAGCCAATGAGATTAGGAAGAATGTAAAGAAGGATCTAGGAAAGGGAACCCAATGAGATTAGGAAGAATGTGTCGAAGGATCTAGGAAAAAGGAGCCAATGTGATCAGAAAGAATGCACTGAAAGGTATCGGAAAGGGAAGCCAATGAGATTAGGAAGAATGTAACGAAGGATCTAGGAAAGGGAGGCCAATGAGATTAGGAAGAATGTGTCGAAGGATCTAGGAAAAAGGAGCCAATGAGATCAGGAAGAATGCACTGAAAGGTATCGGAAAGGGAAGCCAATGAGATTAAGAAGAATGTAACGAAGGATCTGGGAAAGGGAAGTCAATGAGATTAGGAAGAATGTGTCGAAGGATCTAGGAAAAAGGAGCCAATGTGATCAGAAAGAATGCACTGAAAGGTATCGGAAAGGGAAGCCAATGAGATTAGGAAGAATGTAACGAAGGATCTAGGAAAGGGAAGCCAATGAGATTAGGAAGAATGTGTCGAAGGATCTAGGAAAAAGGAGCCAATGTGATCAGAAAGAATGCACTGAAAGGTATCGGAAAGGGAAGCCAATGAGATTAGGAAGAATGTAAAGAAGGATCTAGGAAAGGGAGGCCAATGAGATTAGGAAGAATGTGTCGAAGGATCTAGGAAAAAGGAGCCAATGAGATCAGGAAGAATGCACTGAAAGGTATCGGAAAGGGAAGCCAATGAGATTAGGAAGAATGTAAAGAAGGATCTAGGAAAGGGAACCCAATGAGATTAGGAAGAATGTGTCGAAGGATCTAGGAAAAAGGAGCCAATGTGATCAGAAAGAATGCACTGAAAGGTATCGGAAAGGGAAGCCAATGAGATTAGGAAGAATGTAACGAAGGATCTAGGAAAGGGAAGCCAATGAGATTAGGAAGAATGTGTCGAAGGATCTAGGAAAAAGGAGCCAATGTGATCAGAAAGAATGCACTGAAAGGTATCGGAAAGGGAAGCCAATGAGATTAGGAAGAATGTAAAGAAGGATCTAGGAAAGGGAACCCAATGAGATTAGGAAGAATGTGTCGAAGGATCTAGGAAAAAGGAGCCAATGTGATCAGAAAGAATGCACTGAAAGGTATCGGAAAGGGAAGCCAATGAGATTAGGAAGAATGTAACGAAGGATCTAGGAAAGGGAGGCCAATGAGATTAGGAAGAATGTGTCGAAGGATCTAGGAAAAAGGAGCCAATGAGATCAGGAAGAATGCACTGAAAGGTATCGGAAAGGGAAGCCAATGAGATTAGGAAGAATGTAAAGAAGGATCTAGGAAAGGGAACCCAATGAGATTAGGAAGAATGTGTCGAAGGATCTAGGAAAAAGGAGCCAATGTGATCAGAAAGAATGCACTGAAAGGTATCGGAAAGGGAAGCCAATGAGATTAGGAAGAATGTAACGAAGGATCTAGGAAAGGGAGGCCAATGAGATTAGGAAGAATGTGTCGAAGGATCTAGGAAAAAGGAGCCAATGAGATCAGGAAGAATGCACTGAAAGGTATCGGAAAGGGAAGCCAATGAGATTAAGAAGAATGTAACGAAGGATCTGGGAAAGGGAAGTCAATGAGATTAGGAAGAATGTGTCGAAGGATCTAGGAAAAAGGAGCCAATGTGATCAGAAAGAATGCACTGAAAGGTATCGGAAAGGGAAGCCAATGAGATTAGGAAGAATGTAACGAAGGATCTAGGAAAGGGAAGCCAATGAGATTAGGAAGAATGTGTCGAAGGATCTAGGAAAAAGGAGCCAATGTGATCAGAAAGAACGCACTGAAAGGTATCGGAAAGGGAAGCCAATGAGATTAGGAAGAATGTAAAGAAGGATCTAGGAAAGGGAACCCAATGAGATTAGGAAGAATGTGTCGAAGGATCTAGGAAAAAGGAGCCAATGTGATCAGAAAGAATGCACTGAAAGGTATCGGAAAGGGAAGCCAATGAGATTAGGAAGAATGTAACGAAGGATCTAGGAAAGGGAGGCCAATGAGATTAGGAAGAATGTGTCGAAGGATCTAGGAAAAAGGAGCCAATGAGATCAGGAAGAATGCACTGAAAGGTATCGGAAAGGGAAGCCAATGAGATTAAGAAGAATGTAACGAAGGATCTGGGAAAGGGAAGTCAATGAGATTAGGAAGAATGTGTCGAAGGATCTAGGAAAAAGGAGCCAATGTGATCAGAAAGAATGCACTGAAAGGTATCGGAAAGGGAAGCCAATGAGATTAGGAAGAATGTAACGAAGGATCTAGGAAAGGGAAGCCAATGAGATTAGGAAGAATGTGTCGAAGGATCTAGGAAAAAGGAGCCAATGTGATCAGAAAGAATGCACTGAAAGGTATCGGAAAGGGAAGCCAATGAGATTAGGAAGAATGTAAAGAAGGATCTAGGAAAGGGAACCCAATGAGATTAGGAAGAATGTGTCGAAGGATCTAGGAAAAAGGAGCCAATGTGATCAGAAAGAATGCACTGAAAGGTATCGGAAAGGGAAGCCAATGAGATTAGGAAGAATGTAACGAAGGATCTAGGAAAGGGAGGCCAATGAGATTAGGAAGAATGTGTCGAAGGATCTAGGAAAAAGGAGCCAATGAGATCAGGAAGAATGCACTGAAAGGTATCGGAAAGGGAAGCCAATGAGATTAAGAAGAATGTAACGAAGGATCTGGGAAAGGGAAGTCAATGAGATTAGGAAGAATGTAACGAAGGATCTGGGAAAGGGAAGCTAATGAGATTAGGAAGAATGTAAAGAAGGATCTAGGAAAGGGAAGCCAATGAGATTAGGAAGAATGTAACGAAGGATCTAGGAAAGGGAAGCCAATGAGATTAGGAAGAATGTGTCGAAGGATCTAGGAAAAAGGAGCCAATGTGATCAGAAAGAATGCACTGAAAGGTATCGGAAAGGGAAGCCAATGAGATTAGGAAGAATGTAACGAAGGATCTAGGAAAGGGAAGCCAATGAGATTAGGAAGAATGTGTCGAAGGATCTAGGAAAAAGGAGCCAATGTGATCAGAAAGAATGCACTGAAAGGTATCGGAAAGGGAAGCCAATGAGATTAGGAAGAATGTAACGAAGGATCTAGGAAAGGGAAGCCAATGAGATTAGGAAGAATGTGTCGAAGGATCTAGGAAAAAGGAGCCAATGTGATCAGAAAGAATGCACTGAAAGGTATCGGAAAGGGAAGCCAATGAGATTAGGAAGAATGTAACGAAGGATCTAGGAAAGGGAGGCCAATGAGATTAGGAAGAATGTGTCGAAGGATCTAGGAAAAAGGAGCCAATGAGATCAGGAAGAATGCACTGAAAGGTATCGGAAACGGAAGCCAATGAGATTAAGAAGAATGTAACGAAGGATCTGGGAAAGGGAAGTCAATGAGATTAGGAAGAATGTAACGAAGGATCTGGGAAAGGGAAGCCAATGAGATTAGGAAGAATGTAAAGAAGGATCTAGGAAAGGGAAGCCAATGAGATTAGGAAGAATGTAACGAAGGATCTAGGAAAGGGAAGCCAATGAGATTAGGAAGAATGTATCGAAAGGTCTAGGAAAAAGGAATAATGAGATCAGGAAGAATGCACTGAAAGGTATCGGAAAGTGGAAGCCAATGAGATTAGGAAGAATGTAACGAAGGATCTAGGAAAGGGAAGCCAATGGTATTAGGAAGAATGTAAAGAAGTATCTAGGAAAGGGAAGCCAATGAGATTAGGAAGAATGCACTGAAAGATATAGGAAAGGGAAGCCAATGAGATTAGGAAGAATGTATCGAAGGATCTAGGAAAGAGAAGCCAATGAGATTAGGAAAAATGTGTCGAAGGATCTAGGAAAGGGAAGCCAATGAGATTAGGAAGAATGCACTGAAATGTATAGGAAAGGGAAGGCAATGAGATTAGGCAGAATGTGTCGAAGGGTCTAGGAAAGGGAAGCCAATGAGATCAGTAAGAATGCACTGAAAGGTATCGGAAAGGGAAGCCACTGAGATCAGGAAGAATGCACTGAAAGGTATCGGAAAGGGAAGCCAATGAGATTAGGAAGAATGTATCGATGGGTCTAGTGAAGGGAAGCCAATGAGATTAGAGAGAATGTATCAAAGGATCTAGGAAAGGGAAGCCAATGAGATGAGGAAGAATGCACTGAAAGGTATAGGAAAGGGAAGCCAATGAGATTAGAGTGAATGTGTCAATCGGTCTAGGAAAGTGGAGCCAATGAGATTAGAAAGAATGTGTCGAAGGATCTAGGAAAGGGAAGCCAATGAGATTAGGAAGAATGTGTCGAAGGATCTAGGAAAGGGAATCCAATGAGATTAGGAAGAATACACTGAAAGTTCTAGGAAAAGGAAGCAAATGAGATTAGGAAGAATGTATCGATGTGTCTAGGAAAGCAGAGCCAATGATATTAGAAAGAATGTGTCGAAGGATCTAGGAAAGGGAAGCCAATGAGATTAGAAAGAATGTGTCGAAGGATCTAGGAAAGGGAACCCAATGAGATTAGGAAGAATGTGTCGAAGGTTCTAGGAAAAAGGAGCCAATGAGATCAGGAAGAATGCACTGAAAGGTATCGGAAAGGGAAGCCAATGAGATTTGGAAGAATATAACGAAGGATCTAGGAAAGGGAAGCCAATGAGATTAGGAAGAATGTAACGAAGGATCAAGGAAATGGAAGCCAATGAGATTAGGAAAAATGTATCGAAAGATCTAGGAAAGGGAAGCCAATGAGATTAGGAAGAATGTATCGAAGGATCTGGGAAAGGGAAGTTAATGAGATTAGGAAGAATGTAACGAAGGATCTAGGAAAGGGAAGCCAATGAGATTAGGAAGAATGTGTCGAATGATCTAGGAAAAAGGAATGATGAGATCAGGAAGAATGCACTGAAAGGTATCGGAAAGAGAAGCCAATGAGATTAGGAAGAATGTAACGAAGGATCTAGGAAAGGGAGGCCAATGAGATTAAGAAGAATGTGTCGAAGGATCATGGAAAAAGGAGCCAATGAGATCAGGAAGAATGCACTGAAAGATATCGTAAAGTGGAGCCAATGAGATTAGGAAGAATATAACGAAGGATCTAGGAAAGGGAAGCCAATGAGATTAGGAAGAATGCACTGAAAGATATAGAAAAGGGAAGCCAATGAGATTAGGAAGAATGTAACGAAGGATCTAGGAAAGGGAAGCCAATGAGATTAAGAAGAATGTATCGGAGGATCTGGGAAACGGAAGCCAATGAGATTAGGAAGAATGTGTCGAAGGATCTAGGAAAAAGGAATGATGAGATCAGAGAGAATGCACTGAAAGGTATCGAAAAGTGGAAGCCAATGAGATTAGGAAGAATGTAACGAAAGATCTAGGAAAGGGAAGCCAATGGTATTAGGAAGAATGTAAAGAAGGATCTAGGAAAGGGAAGCCAATGAGATTAGGAAGAATGCACTGAAAGATATAGGAAAGGGAAGCCATTGAGATTAGGAAGAATGTATCGAAGGATCTAGGAAAGAGCAGCCAATGAGATTAGGAAGAATGTGTCGAAGGATCTAGGAAAGGGAAGCCAATGAGATTAGGAAGAATGCACTGAAATGTATAGGAAAGGGAAGGCAATGAGATTAGGTAGAATGTGTCGAAGGGTCTAGGAAAGGGAAGCCAATGAGATCAGTAAGAATGCACTGAAAGGTATCGGAAAGGGAAGCGAATGAGATTAGGAAGAATGTATCGATGGGTCTAGTGAAGGGAAGCCAATGAGATTAGAGAGAATGTATCAAAGGATCTAGGAAAGGGAAGCTAATGAGATGAGGAAGAATGCACTGAATGGTATAGGAAAGGGAAGCCAATGAGATTAGAGTGAATGTGTCGATGGGTCTAGGAAAATGGAGCCAATGAGATTAGAAAGAATGTGTCGAAGGATCTAGGAAAGGGAAGCCAATGAGTTTAGGAAGAATGCACTGAAATGTCTAGAAAAAGGAAGCCAATGAGATTAGGAAGAATGTATTGATGGGTCTAGGAAAGAGGAGCCAATGAGATTAGGAAGAATATGTCGAAGGATCTAGGAAAGCGAAGCCAATGAGATTAGGAAAAATGCACTGAAAGATCTAGGAAAGGGAAGCCAATGAGATTAGGAAGAATGCACTGAAACGTCTAGGAAAAGGAAGCCAATGAGATTAGGAAGAATGTATCGATGGGTCTAGGAAAGAGGAGCCAATGAGATTTGGAAGAATGTGTCGAAGGATTTGGGAAAGGGAAGCCAATGAGATTTGGAAGAATGTGTCGAAGGATTTGGGAAAGGGAAGCCAATGAGATTAGGAAGAATGCACTGAAAGGTCTAGGAAAGGGAAGCCAATGAGATTAGGAAGAATGTACCGAAGGGTCTAGGAAGGAGGAGCCAATGAGATTAGGAAGAATGTGTCGAAGGGTCTAGGAAAGGGACGCCAATGAGATTAGGAAGAATGTGTCGAAGGATCTAGGAAAGGGAAGCCAATGAGATTAGGAAGAATGTGTCGAAGGATCTAGGAAAGGGAAGCCAATGAGATTAGGAAGAATGCACTGAAAGTTGTAGGAAAGGGAAGCCAATGAGATTAGGAAGACTGCACTGAATGTATAGGAAATGGAGGAAAGGATCTGAATGGTATAGGAAAGGATTTAGGAAAGAGGAGCCAATGAGATTAGGAAGAATGCGTCGAAGGATCTAGGAAAGGGAAGCCAATTAAATTAGGAAGAATGCACTGAAATGTATTGGAAAGGCAAACCAATGAGATTAGGAAGAATGTATCGAAGGATCTAGGAAAAAGGAGCCACTGAGATCAGGAAGAATGCACTGAAAGGTATAGGAAAGGGAAGCCAATGAGATTAGGAAGAATGTATCGAATAATCTAGGAAAGGGAAGCCAATGAAATTAGGAAGAATGTGTCGAAGGATCTAGGAAATAGGAGCCAATGAGATTAGGAGGAATGTGTCGAAAAATCTAGGAAAGGGAAGCCAATGAGATTAGGAAGAATGTAACGAAGGATCTAGGAAAGGGAAGCCAATGAGATTAGGAAGAATGTAACGAAGGTTCAAGGAAATGGAAGCCAATGAGATTACGAAGAATGTATCGAAGGATCTAGGAAAGGGAAGCCAATGAGATTAGGAAGAATGCACTGAAAGGTATAGGAAAGGGAAGCCAATGAGATTAGGAAGGATGTATCGAAGGATCTAGGAAAGGGAAGCCAATGAGATTAGGAAGAATGCACTGAAAGCTATACGAAAGGGAAACCAATGAGATTAGGAACAATGTATCGAAGGATCTAGGAAAGGGAAGCCAATGAGATTAGGAAGAATGCACTGAAATGTATAGGAAATGGAGGAAAGGATCTGAAAGGTATAGGAAAGGATCTAGGAAAGGGGAGCCAATGAGATTATGAAGAATGTGTCGAAGGATCTAGGAAAGGGAAGCCAATGAGGTTAGGAAGAATGCATTGAAAGGTATAGGAAAGGGAAGCCAATGAGATTAGGAAGAATGCACTGAAAGGTCTAGAAAGGGAAGCCAATGAGATTAGGAAGAATGCACTGAAAGGTCTAGGAAAGGGAAGCCAAAGAGATTAGGAAGAATGCACTGAAAAATATAGGGAAGGGAAGCCAATGAGATTAGGAAGAATGTATCGAAGGATCTAGGAAAGGGAAGCCAATGAGATTAGGAAGAATGCACTGAAATGTATAGGAAAGGGAGGAAAGGATCTGAAAAGATCTGAAAGATATAGGAAAGGATCTAGGAAAGCGGAGCCAATGAGATTAGGAAGAATGTATCGAAGGATCTAGGAAAGGGAAGCCAATGAGGTTAGGAAGAATGCACTGAAAAGTATAGGAAACGGAAGCCAATAAGATTAGGAAGAATGTATCGAAGGATCTAGGAAAGGGGAGCCAATGAGATTATGAAGAATATGTCGAAGGATCTAGGAAAGGGAAGCCAATGAGGTTAGGAAGAATGTGTCGAAGGATCTAGGAAAGGGAAGCCAATGAGATCAGGAAGAATGCACTGAAAGGTATAGGAAAGGGAAGCCAATGAGATTAGGAAGAATGCACTGAAATATATAGGAAAGGGAGGAAAGGATCTGAAAGGTATAGGAAACGATCTAGGAAAGAGGATCCAATGAGATTAGGAAGAATGTGTCGAAGGATCTATGAAAGGGACGCCAATGAGATTAGGAAGAATGTGTCGAAGGATCTAGGAAAGGGAAGCCAATGAGAATAGGAAGAATGTGTCCAAGGATCTAGGAAAGGGAAGCCAATGAGATTAGGAAGAATGCACTGAAAGGTCTAGGAAAGGGAACCCAATGAGGTTAGGAAGAAAGTATCGATGAATCTAGGAAAGAGGAGCCAATGAGATTAGGAAGAATGTGTCCAAGGATCTAGGAAAGGGAACCCAATGAGATTAGGAAGAATGCACTGAAAGGTCTAGGAAAAGGAAGCCAATGAGATTAGGAAGAATGCACTGAAAGATCTAGGAAATTGAAGCCAATGAGATTAGGAAGAATGTATCGATGGGTCTAGATTCGGTCTAGGAAAAGGAATAGGAAAGAGGAGGGTCTAGGAAAGAGGAGCCAATTAGATTAGGAAGAATGTGTCGAAGGATCTAGGAAAGGTACTCCAATGAGATTAGGAAGAATGTGTCGAAGGATCTACGAAAAAGGAGCCAATGAGATCAGGAAGAATGCACTGAAAGCTATAAGAAAAGGAAGCCAATGAGATTAGGAAGAATGTATGGAAGGTTCTAGGAAAGGGAAGCCGATGAGATTAGGAAGAATGTAACGAAGGATCTAGGAAAGAGGAGCCAATGAGATTAGGAAGAATGTGTCGAAGGATCTAGTAAAGGGAAGCCAATGAGATTAGGAAGAATGTATCGAAGGATCTGGAAAGGGAAGCCAATGAGATTAGGAAGAATGCACTGAAAGTTATAGGAAAGGGAAGCCAATGAGATTAGGAAGAATGTATCGAATGATCTAGGAAAGAGGAGCCAATGAGATTAGGAAGAATGTGGCGAAGGATCTAGGACAGGGAAGCCAATGAGATTAGGAAGAATGTGTCAAGGATCTAGGAAGGGGTTTGGGAAAGAGAAACCAATGGGATTAGAAAGAATACATCGATGTTAATAGGAAAAAAAGCTAATAGGATTGCAAATAATGCATTGAATGAGTTACGAAAGGAAAGCCAATGATATCAGAAAGAAAGTAAATGGGATTACAAATAATGCATTGATTGAGTTACGAAAGGGAAGCCAATGAAATTAGATAGAAAGCTAATGGGACTACAAATAATGCATTGATTGAGTTACGAAAGGAAAGCCAATGATATTAGAAAGAAAGTTAATGGGATTACAAATAATGCATTGAATGAGTTACGAAAGGAAAGCCAATGATATTAGAAAGAAAGCTAATGTGATTACAAATAATGCATTGATTGAGTTACGAAAGGAAAGCCAATGATATTAGAAAGAAAGTTAATGGGATTACAAATAATGCATTGAGTTACGAAAGGAAAGCCAATGATATTAGAAAGAAAGCTAATGGAATTACAAATAATGCATTGATTGAGCTACGAAAGGAAAGCCAATGATATTAGAAAGAAAGCTAATGGGATTACAAATAATGCATTAATTGAGTTACGAAAGGAAAGCCAGTGATATTAGAAAGAAAGCTAATGGGATTAAAAATAATGAATTGATTGAGTTACGAAAGGAAAGCCAATGATATTAGAAAGAAAGCTAATGGGATTACAAATAATGCATTGATTGAGTTACGAAAGGAGAGCCAATGATATTAGAAAGAAAGCTAATGGGATTACAAATAATGCATTGATTGAGTTACGAAAGGAAAGCGATTGAAATTATAAAGAAAGCTAATGGGATTACAAATAATGCATTGACTGAGTTACGAAAGGAAAGCCAATGAAATTAGAAAGAAAGCTAATGGGATTACAAATAATGCATTGATTGAGCTACGAAAGGAAAGCCAATGATATTAGAAAGAAAGCTAATGGGATTACAAATAATGCATTAATTGAGTTACGAAAGGAAAGCCAATGATATTAGAAAGAAAACTAATGGGATTATAAATAATGAATTGATTGAGTTACGAAAGGAAAGCCAATGAAATTAGAAAGAAAGCTAATGGGATTACAACTAATGCATTGATTGAGTTACGAAAGGAAAGCCAATGAAATTAGACAGAAAGCTAATGGGATTACAAATAATGCATTGATTGAGTTACGAAAGGAAAGCCAATGAAATTAGAAAGAAAGCTAATGGGATTACAAATAATGCATTGATTGAGTTACGAAAGGAAAGCGATTGAAATTATAAAGAAAGCTAATGGGATTACAAATAATGCATTGACTGAGTTACGAAAGGAAAGCCAATGGGATTACAAATAATGCACTGATTGAGTTACGAAGGGAAAGGCAATGAAATTAGAAAGAAAGCTAATTATATTACAATTATGCATTGATTGAGTTACGAAATGAAAGCCAATGAAATTATAAAGAAAGCTAATGGGATTACAAATAATGCATTGATTGAGTTACGAAAGGAAAGCTAATGGGATTACAAATAATGCATTGATTGAGTTTCGAAAGGAAAGCCAATGAAATTAGAAAGAATGGTAATGAGATTACAAATAATGCATTGATTGAGTTACGAAAGGAAAGCCAATGAAATTATAAAGAAAGCTAATGGGATTACAAATAATGCATTGATTGAGTTACGAAAGGAAAGTCAATGAAATTATAAAGAAAGCTAATGGGATTACAAATAATGCATTGATTGAGTTACGAAAGGAAAGCCAATGATATTAGAAAGAAAGTTAATGGGATTACAAATAATGCATTGATTGAGTTACGAAAGGAAAGCCAATGATATTAGAAAGAACGCTAATGGGATTACAAATAATGCATTGATTGAGTTACGAAACGAAAGCCAATGATATTAGAAAGAAAGCTAATGGGATTACAAATAATGCATTGATTGAGTTACGAAAGGAAAGCCAGTGATATTAGAAATAAAGTTAATGGGATTACAAATAATGCATTGATTGAGTTACGAAATGAGAGCCAATGATATCAGAAAGGAAGTTAATGGGATTACAAATAATGCATTGATTGAGTTACGAAAGAAAAGCCAATGATATTAGAAAGAAAGCTAATGGGATTACAAATAATGCATTGACTGAGTTACGAAAGGAAAGCCAATGATATTAGAAAGAAAGTTAATGGGGTTACAAATAATGCATTGATTGAGTTACGAAAGGAAAGCCAATAATATTAGAAAGAGAGTTAATGGGATTACAAATAATGCATTGATTGAGTTACGAAAGGAAAGCTAATGATATTAGAAAGAATGCTAATGGGATTACAAATAATGCATTGATTGAGTTACGAAAGGAAAGCCAATGAAATTATAAAGAAAGTTAATGGGATACCAAATAATGCATTGATTGAGTTACGAAAGGAAAGCCATTGATATTATAAAGAAAGCTAATGGGATTAGAAATAATGCATTTACTGAGTTACGAAAGGAAAGCCAATGAAATTAGAAAGAAAGCTAATGGGATTACAAATAATGCATTGATTGAGTTACGAAATGAAAGCCAATTAATTATAAAGAAAGCTAATGGGATTACAAATAATGCATTGATTGAGTTAAGAAAGGAAAGCTAATGGGATTACAAATAATGCATTGATTGAGTTACGAAAGGATAGCCAATGGGATTACAAATAATGCATTGATTGAGTTACGAAAGAAACCAATGAAATTAGAAAGAAAGCTAATGGGATTACAAATAATGCAGTGATTGAGTTACGAAAGGAAAGCCAATGAAATTAGAAAGAAAAGTAATGGGTTTACAAAAATTCATTGATTGAGTTAGGAAAGGAAAGCCAATGAAATTATAAAGAAAGCTAATGGGATTACAAATAATGCATTGATTGAGTTATGAAAGGAAAACCAATGAAATTATAAAGAAAGCTAATGGGATTACAAATAATGCATTGATTGAGTTATGAAAGGAAAACCAATGAAATTATAAAGAAAGCTAATGGGATTACAAATAATGCATTGATTGAGTTACGAAAGGAAAACCAATGAAATTATAAAGAAAGCTAATGGGATTACAAATAATGCATTGATTGAGTTACGAAAGGAAAGCCAATGATATTAGAAAGAAAGCTAATGGGATTACAAATAATGCATTGATTGAGTTATGAAAGGAAAACCAATGAAATTATAAAGAAAGCTAATGGGATTACAAATAATGCATTGATTGAGTTACGAAAGGGAAGCCAATGATATTAGAAAGAAAGCTAATGGGATTACAAATAATGCATTGATTGAGTTACGAAAGGAAAGCCAATGATATTAGAAAGAAAGCTAATGGGATTACAAATAATGCATTGATTGAGTTACGAAAGGCAAGCCAATGATATTAGAAAGAATGCTAATGGGATTACAAATAATGCATTGATTGAGTTACGAGGGAAAGCCAATGATATTAGAAATAAAGTTAATGGGATTACAAATAATGCATTGATTGTGTTACGAAAGGAAAGCCAATGAAATTATAAAGAAAGTTAATGGGATACCAAATAGTGCATTGATTGAGTTACGAAAGGAAAACCAATGATATTAGAAAGAAAGCTAATGGGATTACAAATAATGCATTGATTGAGTTACGAAAGGAAAGCCAATGATATTAGAAAGAAAGCTAATGGGATTACAAATAATGCATTGATTGAGTTACGAAAGGAAAGCCAATGAAATTAGAAAGAAAGCATCGGTTGAGTTAGCAAAGGGAAGCCAATTGGATTAAAAAGAATACATCGATGTATTTAGGAAAAGAAAGCCAATGGGATTAGAAAGACTACATCAATGGTGATAGGAAAGGGAGGCCAATGGGTTTAGAAAGAATACATCGATGGATATAGGAAAAGGAAGCCAATGTGATTAGGAAAAATACGTCGAAGGCTTTAGGAAAGGGAAGCCAATGAGATTAGAAGAATGCATCGATGGATTTAGGAAAGGGAAGCCAATAGGGTTAGAAATATTACTTCGATGGATTTAGGAAAGGGAAGCCAATGGGATTATGAAAAATACAACGATGGATTTTGGAAAGGGACTCTAATGGAATTAGAAAGAATAGATCGATGGGTTTAGGAAAACAAAGTCAATGAGATTAAGAAAAAGGCATATCGATAAGAATGGGAAAGGAAAGGGAAGCAAAATCGATTAGAAATAATAATCGATGGGAGTAGGAAAGTGGAGACAAAGGGAATGGAAAGAATACATCGATGGATTAAAGAAAGGGATGCCAATGAGATTAGGTAGAATGCATTGATGGTCTAGGAAAGGAAAGCCAATGGGACTGGCATATACAGCTTGGGATTATTTTAAAGCAACACGTTGAATAATTGCAGTTCGCGTATCTCAAACCGATTTTTCTCGTTAATATTTCCAATTGGTCTTGAAATAAGTTTTCTCTTTTCATTGCTTTAGCAGCTGCATTTCAAATCCTGCGAACGTCTCAATATAATCTTATATGATAATTCGAAGCTCTAATGATTAGTACCGAAATCAGATGAATAAATCTAAAATTGTAAGCAAAAAATGACATTTATTAAGAGGAAAATGTCTCTGTTAACTGTTAGGCTTCTTTTTCTTGTTGTGTTCGTTTTAGGGCAAGGAAAGATTAACTTGCTTTTCTCATAATGTTCTAATACGGGAGAATATATTTCTCTGATGATATTCAGTGAGGACTTCAATGTTGTCTTTTACAAAATATATCTTGCTAGAATTGGCCAAGAGTGGCCAAATGCCACAGCTGTAGCTCAGAAGAGACACTTCGGGAAAGGAAAATTATACAGTCTGGCTGGACCTCTGTAGTCCATAGCTGCATGAGGATTTTGTATGTACAGTCGCTCCAAAAAGTATCCGAACACTATGGTTGATTACAGAATTCAGAAAAAATATCTGGCAACGATTTTTTAGAAATTAGTGATCTGACAACCTTCGTGTCACGTGATTACAGAATTCAGGAAAAATATCTGGAGCGTGTACAGCAACTGTACACGCTCCAGTTACCGTTCACAGCAAACTGGAGCGTGTGCAGTTACTGCACATGCTCCAGTTTGCTGTGAACGGTAACTGCACACGCTTAATATTTCCGTGAGTGAGCCCACACGATCCAGGTCTTTGTGAGCTCACACCATCCAATCACACAATCCACACGGGGACCTCACAAAAGTGACCTTACTATGACGTCACGGGGACCTCACAAAAGGGGCCTGATGATGAAATACCCGAACAGATGTTGGGAGACAAATAATAAATAAATAAATAAATAAATATCCCCTCAAGCAGCTGCTTGCCACAGAGATCTGACAGGAGCCTGTCAGTTTATATGCCATAGTAGAAGGTCTGAGAGGATGGCAGGACCTCAGCAGAAAAACGACACAAACATCCATGCCTTAGTCTTAAGATTTTTCTGCTCCATTCTTTGGGTGAATAGAGTAGGGACATCGTCTTAATTGCTTCTCTCTTGGGGAATATTCCATAATAGGAGTCGATAATTTTAATTGGTATTGGACTGGGTCAACAAAGGGCAATGACCCAGAGGAAAACTGTGAAGTTATTTGCTATGATAATTGCCCTTCCCTCGACAGTGTTTTATCAATAGGTAGAGCAAACAATTCATAACGTAATGATTTCTGAGGATCCCAGGTTCGAGTCCTTATTATAGAATCTCATGAAAGGGGACACTAATGGGCTAGGAAAAGCCAAGGTCTGTGTAGGTCTGTGTTTTTCCGGAATTCTGTAATCACGTGACAGGAAGGTTGCCAGATCACTAATTTCTAAAAAAATCGTTGCCAGATATTTTTTCTGAATTATGTAATCAACCATAGTGTTCGGATACTTTTTTGAGCGACTGTAGGTGGTCATATTATTTTGATACTAGATCGTGTGGGCTCACTCACAGAAATATTGAGCGTGTGCAGTTACCGTTCACAGCAAACTGGAGCGTGTGCAGTAACTGCAGACGCTCCAGTTTGCTGTGAACGGTAACTGGAGCGTGTACAGTTGCTGTACACGCTCCAGATATCAGAAACTGTACACGCTCCAGTTACCCTCTACTTCAAATCCCCTCTACGTGATTTTCATTAATGCAGTAATGCATTCGGGAAATGTGGAATTAAGTGTCGGGACTTCACATTTCTCCAAGGAACTGCTGTTCACAAATGGGGCGGGGGTTCGTAATCTGTAATTTCCAGGTTCGAGTCCCAGCTGGGTCAGCGTTGAGATTTATCTCCGCAAAATTCCCCGCCCTGCCCACGGTCGTTAGGGGACACTGATGGACTTGGAAAGGCCGCCGTCCGTCGGATGAGACGTCAAGCCGTGACCCCGTGTGCGGGAGAGCCATACCCTGTGCACGTTAAAGAACACGCTGGATGGCCTTGACGGGAGGCTACCATCTGTCTCCCAACAGCTGTTCCAGTGGGTTCCCTCCCCCAACCTTCTCTGAGCCTTCGGGGTCCATGTGACCTGGCCATTTAGCCCATGGTGTGCAAAAAAGTGCCGCTCAGAGGTAAAACAACCCAACCCAACTGCTGTTCACGGTTTCAATTATTCGCAGAATAAACAAATTTAAATATTCATATTCTGTTGTCACAACGTCTGTTACCGATAACACTTCGCACATATTCAAAGCATGGGAATAACAGTCTTACAGTTGTTTCTTTTAAAAGCAGTTCATGTAACGTGTAATGCCCATCTGCTGAATCTTCTTGTTGAGATATGCGGACGAGATTCCAGAAACTGGTAATGCTTTCGTTGCAGCCGTAAAGCGAGAATTCGCCATCTGTGCTGCAAGTAAAACCCATTTTAAGATGTTCGTTTCTTCAAGGAAAAGGGGACAAACCTAACGAAACACGAGTTCCCTTTCAAACAAGAAGAACGTTTGATTCCAAGATGTTCTCTGTCGCTGCGATAATATAGAAGATTACACTGAGTTTTCGAGCACAAAAGGGAAACAGCTGCAGCAGTATTTAAAAAGATATCTTTGAAATGTATAAAAATGATTCCTTAGAAGTTGGGTTGTTTTACCTCTGAGCGGCACTCTTTTTGCACACCATGGGCTAAATGGCCAGGTCACATGGACCCCGAAGGCTGGGGGAGGGGACCCACTGGAACAGCTGTTGGGGGACAGATGGTAGCTTCCCGTCAAGGCCATCCAGCGTGTTCTTTAACGTGCAGAGGGTATTGCTCTATCGCGAACGGGGCCACAGCTTAACGTCCCATCCGATGGACGGCGGCCTTTCCAAGCCCATCGGCGTCCCCT
The DNA here is from genome assembly GCA_038380435.1 of Ryuthela nishihirai. Taxonomy (NCBI): domain Eukaryota; kingdom Metazoa; phylum Arthropoda; class Arachnida; order Araneae; family Heptathelidae; genus Ryuthela; species Ryuthela nishihirai. The sequence goes on from JAWZYU010000012.1 coordinate 57,583,885, forward strand.
ACTTACCGTAGACAGGGAGTTTTGCGAAGATAAATATTGGATTGGATTGTTTTACCTCTGAGCGGCACTTTTTTGCACACCATGGGCTAAATGGCCAGGTCACATGGACCCCGAAGGCTCAGAGAAGGTTGGGGGAGGGAACCCACTGGAACAGCTGTTGGGAGACAGATGGTAGCCTCCCGTCAAGGCCATCCAGCGTGTTCTTTGACGTGCATAGGGTATGGCTCTCCCGCACGCGGGGCCACGGCTTAACGCCCCATCCGATGGACGGCGGCCTTTCCAAGCCCATCGGTGTCCCCTACTGACCGTGGGCAGGGCGGGGAATTTTGCGGACTTTTGAGCAGTTGTTTGTATCCAACTATCATTATCTTTTCTTTGATGTTGATGTTTTTGTTGATGATTTTCATTGATGTTAAACTTCTATTATTTGTGAACCTAAATTATGCTCGCCGTCTCGTGACCTAGTGGTTAGCGCGCTTGGCTAATGATCTAAGGGACCTGGGTTCGAGCCCTGGGTAAGGCATGGATGTATGTGTTTTCAGCTGAGGTCCTGCCATCCTCACAGATCTCCTAGTATAGCATATAAACTGACAGGCTCCTATCAGACCTCTGTGGCAAGCAGCTGCTTGAGGGGGTATTTATTTATTTATTATCTGTCTCCCAACATCTGTTCGGGTATTTCATCATCAGGCCACTTTTGTGAGGTCCCCGTGACGTCATAGTAAGGCCACTTTTGTGAGTTCCGCCGTGTGGATCGTGTGAGCTCACAAAGACCTGGATCGGAATATATTGAGCGTGTGCAGTTACCGTTCACAGCAAACTGGAGCATGTACAGTTGCTGTACACGCTGGATGTATGTGTCATTTTTCTGCTGAGGTCCTGCCATCCTCTCAGACCTTCTATTATGGCATATAAACTGACAGGTTCCTATCAGACCTCTGTAGCAAGCAGCTTCTCGAGGGGGTATTATTATTATTTTTTTTTCATCAATTACGCTCGATTTTCTCAATTTTACCCTTCGAAATCCCGCCGAATTTTAACATTTATAACGCGATTACTCCGCCAAATTTGGTATTTTTAACGTAATTGTTCCGCAAATTTCACCTTTTTTCCCGCGAATAATTTACAGTCATACTATACCCTATGTACGTTAAAGAACACACTGAATTGCTCTAACGGGAAATGTTCACCTATCTTCAATGCAGATGTTCAGCAGATCTCTTTTCTTGGGGTTCTTGAGATCTTGCAATTTAATCCATTGTGTGTAAAAACTACTTCTCTGATACTCTCCTGAATTTGACAATGTTCACACAACTCAATCCATCTAATTTCCCAGTGTTCGTGCAGCCTCCTGATCTACGAGGTCTTAGCTTTTCACAGTAGAATTACAATTTCACCAGACAGTGATAACATTTCGTCCATTACCCGTAATTACCGTAAAAGCCCAGTCGTCTAAGAGAATGCAAAAGGTTCGTTTTCCAAAACAGTGGTTGTTGGATTGGGTTGTTTTACCTCTGAGCGGCAGTTTTTTGCACACTATGGGCTAAATAGCCAGGTCACATGGACCCCAAAGGCTCAGAGAAGGTTGGGAAAGGGGACTCACTGGAACAGCTGTTGGGAGACAGATGGTAGTCTCCCGTCTAGGTCATCCAGCGTGTTCTTTAACTTGCACAGAGTAACACAGAGTTGCTCCAGCAAACTGGAGCGTGTGCAGTTACTGCACACGCTCCAGTTTGCTGTGAACGGTAACTGCACACGCTCAATATTTCCGTGAGTGAGCCCACACGATCCAGGTCTTTGTGAGCTCACACGATCCAATTAGTGATCTGGCAACCTTCGTGACACGTGGCACGAAGGTTGCCAGATCACTAATTTCTAAAAAAATCGTTGCCAGATATTTTTTCTGAATTCTCTAATCAACCATACTGTTCAGATACTTTTTTCAGCGACTGTAGGTGGTCATATTATTTTGATACTAGATCGTGTGGGCTCACTCACGGAAATATTGAGCGTGTGCAGTTACCGTTCACAGCAAACTGGAGCGTGTGCAGTTACTGGAGCGTGTACGGTAACTGGAGCGTGTACAGTTGCTGTACACGCTCCAGATATTTTTGCTGAATTCTGTAATCACGTGACACGAAGGTTGCCAGATCACTAATTTCTAAAAAAATCGTTGCCAGACATTTTTTCTGAATTCTCTAATCAACCATAGTGTTCGGATACTTTTTTGAGCGATTATACCAGCGTTGAGATTTATCTCCAGTAAACCCCTGTCCTCTCTGTCATAAAGCAGCACAGATGGGCTTGGAAAGACCGTCAGCCATCGAAGGACACGTTAAAGCCATGATCTTGTGTGCCTAGCCAAACCCCGTGCAGGTAACCAACACGTTGGATTGCATTGACTGGAGGGCTTCCATCTGTCTCCCAACATCTATCTAGTGGGTCACCTTCTCTTAACCTTCTCTGAGCCCTTGGGGTTCTTGTGACCTGGCAATTGAGCTCATTGTGTGCAAAAAAAATAGCACTGCTGAGAAGTGAAACAAGCTAATCCATGATCGTCACACTCTTCTAACTTCAATTTCCTGGCATTTACTGCTTACAATATTCATTTAAATTTTTTCTCTCGAAATTTAGTATTCTTTTAAAAGAGTAAATTCGTTAATGACGAACTACACAGTCGCTTACAAAAAATTATGATCCATTGTTTCGCTTTGTCCTCTGTCTTTTCGGTCTGTCAGTAGACATTTAATTTTAAGCGATAATATAAGCCCCCCCCTCCCCCTTCAGAATGCTAATAAGGATAATAAGAGCAAAAAAATTATGAAAATTACTTATGTTTGATTTATTTTTAAAGAAATTATTTAAAGACCCGTAAAACGGAGAGGATAAATAATAAATATTATAAATAATAAAATAAATAAATAAATACCCCCTCAAGCAGCTGCTTGCCACAGAGATCTGACAGGAGCCTGTCAGTTTATATGCCAGAGTAGAAGGTCTGAGAGGATGGCAGGACCTGAGCAGAAAAATAACACACACACACATCCATGCCTTACCCGGGGCTCGAACCCAGGTCCCTTAGATCAGTAGCCAAGCGTGCTAACCACTCGGCCATGGGACGGCTATAAATATTATAATAAATAAAAAAATAATAATAAATACCCCCTCTATTATACTGCATTGAAAATACAGTCTCTTGGCCACAAACCTGTTAGACGCTTTTATTATCTCGATTGTGTTTCTTAGTTCCCCCTCTGATTATATTTTAGAATCGGGCCTGGCTAATAGCTCTTAATGGAGTCTCCAAAAAAGAAGTGATTCCCACATTTAGCACTAAGTTGAAGGCAAACCATACACGTAGTGACTTGTAAGTAAAATACTGGGAAAATATCTTGACTTTTTCGGAACGCCTTTCTGATCTATCTTCCTCTCTGACCTAACTGTGGAGATGCTGATAAATCATTCTGCTTTTGAGAAGGCTCTGAGATTGATTTCATGACTCAAAAGGTCTTCAGATAACTTAATCATAAGGTACAGTCGTTCAAAAAAGTATTCGAACACTATGGTTGATTAGAGAATTCAGAAAAAATATCTGGCAACGTTTTTTTAGAAATTAGTGATCTGGCAACCTTCGTGTCACGTGACAGGTTGAGGGGCGGGGGTGGCTCAGTCGGTAGCGCACCAGGCTCGTAATCTGTAGTTCCCAGGTTCGAGTTCCAGCTGGGTCAGCGTTGAGATTTATCTCCGCAAAACACCCCGCCCTGCCCACGGTCAGTAGGGGTCACCGATGAGCTTGGAAAGGCCGCCGTCCGTCGGATGGGAACTTAAACCGTGGCCCCGTGTGCGGGAGAGTCATACACTGTGCACGTTAAAGGACACGCTGGATGGCCTTGACTGGAGGCTACCATCTGTCTCCCAACAGCTGTTCCAGTGGGTCCCCTCCCCCAACCTTCTCTGAGCCTTCGGGGTCCATGTGACCTGGCTATTTAGCCCATGGTGTGCAAAAAAGTGCCGCTCAGAGGTAAAACAACCCAACCCATAATCTGGGAATAAATGCATCAAAACTGATCCCGTTATCTCACAAACTGATTATGTAGTATAGAATGTGATTTTGTCAGAAGATATCTCGATTAACAGCAGGCCTTTGGCGCTCAGAATTGAAACAAATTCTTCCAAATCATGCATCTCTGTAAACAACTTCACAATAAATTACCCCTTGAGAGCATCTGCAGTTTAATATCTGATTTAGTCAATATAAACTTTCACAAAATGCACGATATCATTCTGGAAATTATGTCTTGATTACTGCTAGACAGTCCTGAGACAATCTTACAGTAAAAACTGAAATATGGAAAAAAATTGAAGTTAATTGGTTTTTGTTTCCGACAAGCCCATAAATTTCTTATAATTCAAAGGTGAATTTGAAAAAAATATATCTTTTTTGTCTGGAGAAAAAAAATTGTTTTTAAATTAACTTTTTAGTTTTCAACTTCTTATTAAGTTCAGATTCTATTGTTAGCATTTTTACCAATTTGATACAAAGCCTGTGTTCCTATTGAATTTAATTCTGAATTTCAAAATATTAATATCACTTGAAATCAACATTGTGTAAACAAGAAAAACTCACCTGCAGGAACGACCACTCTTTTGTCTGACCCCCTGACCTTTTGGGTCCCTGTCTCGACCTGATGATTACTTCTCGTTGATGACGAAGATGACGATGACGAATTGATGGGGGATCTGGCAGAGAGGACGTCACCATGACCCTGTTGCCCTGTTGTCGAGGTCAGCAAGGTCACGCCCTCGGCTTGCTTGCTGACAGCCGCCATGTCTGTGACGTAAGAACCGGGGAAAAGGTGCGGCGTTGTGGGCAGGTTGCTGAAGGCGCTGGCCCCCAGGTAGCGGTTTCGGAAGGTGGCCGCAAGGGCCGAGTTCAGTCCTCCCCCACCCCCGCTTCCCCCGCCTCCACCGTCCAGAACCTTATTGGCCAGTGCTACTTCGCCGGCAGAACTTCCTTTGCCGCCGCCATCGTCTCCCATATAGCGGCGAGGCCCCAGAGCAGCACCGCCGCAAGCCACTCCGCCGCTCGTCCCGATGTGATGGTGGTGATGGTGGTGGTGATGCTGGGATCCAAAGCGGTACGTGCATCCGGCCCAGTCCTCTGCAGCGGGGCCACACTCTTCTACTTTCACCTGTACGGAACACCCAAGAGAAGGTACCACCACTCCGGCTCCGGCCGACGACGAGGCCGACGTCGACTGGCTGGTCAGTCCCGGACTATTACAGCACTGCTGAGGGCCGCCACGTCGTCCGCCGTGGGTGGACAGGTCGCTCACCTGGCCGCTGAACGAACAACTGCTCGAAGCGTCGTACATAGCAGCGGCAGGCGTGGCTCGACGACTGGATGGGGCTGGCTGGGCCAGGGGACACTTCCTCACCTCGACGCCTTTCTCCTGAAAATAGGAACAAAAACAGGAGCGGATACATTGCAAGTCAGACTGCATTCTTTTTGTCTCGCGCTTTCGCTTACACAGTGTAATTTAAAAATGCTACAACCGATAAAGGTTCTTCTAGAAAAGGCGCAGAACTTTCACTTTGAGAAACCTTCATCTCACTGCAAACATCCATTTTGGAAACTACTACTAACACTAATAAAACCGATATGCTAATTACGAAACAATATTTATCTATTGAAGCAACAATGTGTGTGTTGAAAACTCCTACTTGAGAAAAAACCTTTCTCTTGATCACCTTTAAAGTTTACGAAGTGCAATTCACGTTTCATTTCAAATAAGAATCCAGAAGACATTTCGAACTTCCGTTTATATCTTCCCCATTCTTATGTGGGGTCAAAAAATCAGAGCCTTGTCACTTTCTCCCGAAAGAAGACGATAAAATAAAAACTTCACTTCTCTTAGCCGATTACGATCCGAAATCGATTAGCCTCTGTAAAAATCGTGACTCAGAGTGAAGTCCCGCCAAAAGTGGCACGCGGCCGGCTCCCCGCACGGGACACTGAAACAGCGACGCAAAGGCGGCACGCGCCATTCACGTCACGAGGAGCACGTGCCGACACACTCAACTGCGCATCCTCATTAACCCGGAACGCGCGGTCGTCCCAACCCCGCGTGCCTGCCCTACTGAGCGCGCTACATGGGCAGTTGCACTTGCTGCCAGTTCCCCGCTACTAATTAAGGAGGAGGAGAGAGAAGCGGCGGCACGGCTCTTCCCAAAGTTGGAGGAAGAAGAAATCGTCCTTTTGCGGCAAACCTCCTCATCCTCCTCCTACCTGTGCAATGAGCCGCAGGAACTCTGAAAAGATTCTCTGCAGTGAGCGTCTGAAGACGTTCAAGAATCGTCGTGCCCCATCTCCAATTAAAACATATCAGGATATCCTGTCTTCCTTTAAGGAAGAGTTTGACGGTTACGGTTAAAGATTCTTCGTCGGTATTATATCTGAAGTTAACTTATGTCGAAGTTTAATATCCTGTAGTGGTTTTTCATACATATAAAATTCATCTGGAAAATAATTATGAAAGGCAAGAATTACTTTTATTCCAACTTCTTCTGTTACATTTCTTTAGAAAATATTTATCAGATGATACTTTTAACTAAAAAAAATACTTAGTTTTTTTGTTGTACGTAGGTGGTCATATTATTTTGATACTAGATCGTGTGGGCTCACTCACGGAAAAATTGAGCGTGTGCAGTTACCGTTCACAGCAAACTGGAGCGTGTGCAGTTACTGCACACGCTCCAGTTTGCTGTGAACGGTAACTGGAGCTTGTACAGTTGCTGTACACGCTCCAGATATTTTTCCAGAATTCTGTAATCACGTGACACGAAGTTTGCCAGATCACTCATTTCTAAAAAATCGTTGCCAGATATTTTTTCTGAATTCTGTAATCAACCATAGTGTTCGGATACTTTTTTGAGCGACTGTACACTTGTTACCTTTATCTTTTAATCGCTGAAAGCAATTCTTGGTTTTTATAATCCGAAATTATCACCATGAAATGGTGGCTGACATTCTTTTGGATGTTTTTGGATGATGGGAAATCGTTTCGCCTTCTTTTTTTTAACTTTATTAAAAAGAAAGAAGTCAGCCGGAGACAAATCTAGCGAATAGGAGGAAAGCGGAAATTGACCTCAACTCCTTTTTGCGAAAGAAATCTTGGAACAATTATTAATGCATCCAAAAGATGGTGACCAATCATCTCAATGAGATAACTTTGGAGGTTGGGTTGTTTTACCTCTGAGCGGCACTTTTTTGCACACCATGGGCTAAATGGCCAGGTCACATGGACCCCGAAGGCTCAGAGAAGGTTGGGGGAGGGGACCCACTGGAACAGCTGTTGGGAGACAGATGGTAGCCTCCCGTCAAGGCCATCCAGCGTGTTCTTTAACGTGCACATGGTATGGCTCTCCCGCACACGGGGCCACGGCTTAACGTCCCATCCGACGGACGGCGACCTTTCCAAGCCCATCGGTGTCCCGTACTGACCGTGGGCAGGGCGGGGAATTTTGCGGAGATAAATCTCAATGCTGACCCAGCTGGGATTCGAACCTGGGAACTGCAGATTACGAGCCTGGCGCGCTACCGACTGAGCCACCCCCGCCCCTAACTTTGGAGGATTTTTAAGAATGCGTTCACCGATTAAGACTGAGGTGTAACAAGTGTATAAAGTCTCATCGTGACTACTTTTAATAATTTTTACATAATAAATTCATTTTCTGAACGTTTGCTTTCGTTTCAGATTTTTTGCCTTATTACTTTTCAGACGCACTCTATATATACAATATATGCTTTTTTTATTATCATATGAAATATGTTTTGGTGAAATGCTCGATAGTGTTTCACCTTAAAACTGGTTCTAAGACAGCTTAAATAACTGTTTTAAAACTCTTGTAATTACAATTATTTTATTATTTTTCAGAATAATAAACGATACTGTTCTTCAAAATTTTCCACCTCTCAGCAGCATTAAGAATATTCCTTTTGTTAGTTAATTATATTCTGTTATCTATTGAATTCGGTCGTACAGTCGCAAAAAAAGTATCCGAACACTAGGGTTGATTACAGAATTAAGAAAAAATATCTGGAGCGTGTACAGCAACTGTACACGCTCCAGTTTGCTGTGAACGGTAACTGCACACGCTCAATATTTCCGTGAGTGAGCCCACATGATCCAGGTCTTTGTGAACTCACACGATCCAATTAGTGATCTGGCAACCTTCGTGTCACGTGACACGAAGGTTGCCAGATCACTAATTTCTAAAAAAATCGTTGCCAGATATTTTTTCTGAATTCTGTAATCCACCATGTTGTTCGGATACATTTTTGAGCTACTGTACAAGCGATTAAACTTCTATTAAAGAACTAAAAAAGAAAATGGGATTGCTTTATATCACAATCACTTTTCAAATTGATGTAAAAAGAAATATGGAACAAAAAATATGGAGGCACGTGAATATGGCGGCAAGAAAGATTAAATGAATTTCCAATAAAAGAACAGGTAAAATTCATAAGTGTTTTTTTCTTATAATTTCAGATCTTTTTTTTTCGATATTTCTACTGAAATTTTTATCCATTCTTTTGCATTTTGTCTTTGGAAATTTAGCATGTAAAAGCTGGAGGCAGTTGCCGATGATCAGGTTGTATTTTTTGCATTGTTTTTCTTCTTCTCGGCGACACTTTTGTTAAAATAGGTAAACTCAAAAGATCTAATTTTTTTTGTAAAAGGTAAATTCAAATGATCTAAATTTCCAGGTAGGGAATAGAGGATTCACTGGACAGCTATTAGGATGCACACTGAAACTTCTGTTAAGGCCACCTAGCGTGTTCGTCAACTTGCACAGGGTGTTATTCTATTGCCCTCGGTGCCACTGTTTCATGCGTCCCATGATGGCAAATGAGTACTAAGCCCTCGCATGCTTCATGCGTCCCATGATGGCAAATGAGTACTAAGCCCTCGGTGCCACTGCTTCATGCGTCCCATGATGGCAAATGAGTACTAAGCCCTCGGTGCCACTGCTTCATGCGTCCCATGATGGCAAATGAGTACTAGGCCCTCGGTGCCACTGCTTCATGCGTCCCTTGATGGCAAATGAGTACTAGGTCCTCGGTGCCACTGCTTCATGCGTCCCATGATGGCAAATGAGTACTAGGTCCTCGGTGCCACTGCTTCATGCGTCCCATGATGGCAAATGAGTACTAGGTCCTCGGTGCCACTGCTTCATGCGTCCCTTGATGGCAAATGAGTACTAGGCTCTCGGTGCCACTGCTTCATGCGTCCCATGATGGCAAATGAGTACTAAGCCCTCGGTGCCACTGCTTCATGCGTCCCATGATGGCAAATAAGTACTAAGCCCTCGGTGCCACTGCTTCATGCGTCCCTTGATGGCAAATGAGTACTAGGCCCTCTGTGCCACTGCTTCATGCGTCCCATGATGGCAAATGAGTACTAGGCCCTCGGTGCCACTGCTTCATGCGTCCCATGACGGCAAATGAGTACTAGGCCCTCGGTGCCACTGTTTCATGCGTCCCATGATGGCAAATGAGTACTAAGCCCTCGGTGCCACTGCTTCATGCGTCCCATGATGGCAAATGAGTACTAAACCCTCGGTGCCACTGCTTCATGCGTCCCATGATGGCAAATGAGTACTAAGCCCTCGGTGCCACTGCTTCATGCGTCCCATGATGGCAAATGAGTACTAAGCCCTCGGTGCCACTGCTTCATGCGTCCCATGATGGCAAATGAGTACTAAGCCCTCGGTGCCACTGCTTCAAGCGTCCCATGATGGCAAATGAGTACTAAACCCTCGGTGCCACTGCTTCATGCGTCCCATGATGGCAAATGAGTACTAAGCTTGGAAAGAATGCCGGCCGTCCATGGATGTGATAAACGGCGTGCTTTCCAAGATCATCGGTTACGATTTCAGTGACAGAGCTGTCAGCGGGTTTCTCTACATTTCAAAGAATTGGACCTCTGAGAGGCACTTCTGCTCACAATGAGCTCAATGGCAAAGAGACAGGGACCCCAGACCCATTGAACAACTGCTAGGAGACAGATGGTAGGCTCTAGTCTGGGCTATCGAACATGTTTTTTTTAACGTGCACATGGTATAGTTCTCCCGCATATGGGGCCACGGCTTAATGCCTATCCTACTAAACGAAGGTAGTGTGGGCGAGTTTTGTGGAAATAAATCTCAACGCTAGCCCAGGTGAGACTCGAACCTGGGAATTACAGATTACGAGCCTGACGCGCTACCGGCTGAGCCACCGCCGCCCCACAGGTGAAATACACTTAGATTCGAATCCAAGGCAAGGCATGGATGTTTATTTGACTGTTGTGACAGTGAACAATTCTGTGAATAAGGGAATGCTTTTTCTCTTCACAGAACTGTTCACTAATATATTAAACTAAGACTTTCGGTACAAATGCTTTGACGGGAAAAAAATTTTTTTTTTTCACATATTGATCAATAAAAATAGGCTGTGAACTTAAAATCACCTTTTCTGCCCCTAATAAAATTTTCACTCTCTTTGATAAAAAACTGATTCTTTCCTTTTGATTTTTATTGTTCTTCATCTGGATAAATTTTCTGTCTTTCCTGGATGGATTGAAAAAACGGAAGAATGCAGAAGAAAGAAGGAGAAACAGAAAAGGGGAGAAAAATCTTTGAAAATAGTCTACTTTGATTTGGTTGACTCCTGATGAAATCAAAAATGTTGGCATCGGTAATATTTTGTTTATTATAGAAGGAGCTGAATTGCTTAAATATTGACCATTTCGATAAATGAATTGAACTGAAAGTAACTTATCGGAAAAGATGGTTGCCCTGACCCTCCAGGGCGTCTTAACCGCAGACCACCGATGTGAGTTGAACAATTCTTCAACTAAGTGACATACACAGTCGTATCAGAATAATATTCCGTTGGTGAGAAAGGTTTCCCCTTTCTCACCAAGGGAACCTTTCTCACCGAGGTGCTTTTGGTGTCGCCGTCGAATGGGGCGTAAAGCTTTCGTTCCGTGGTCAGGAGAGCTACACGCTGTGCACGTTAAAAAACAAGCTGGATAGCTATGATGGGAGGATAATGTACATTTCCTAACAGCTCTTCAGTCGGTCCTCTTCCCCAAACCTTCTACGAGTGCTAAGTGCCGCTCAGAGGGAAAACCAAAGCAACCAGTCTCCTCACACGTCTTCTTTATCTATATGACTGAGAACGACACAGTCACAAAAGTAGGACTTTAAAATTTTTTAGCATTATTTTATTGTTTTTCCGGACCCATGCAAAAGATTTTTCTGTGCTGTTTTTTAGCTCTTTATCTATTTGCCAATGATCATTTTTTCTTGTATCTGTACCACTGCCATGAGAGGGTAGTGATGATGTTAGGGAGAACTCATGATGAAGATGTTAGAGAAAAATTATGATGATGAGCGGTCACTGATTGTGATGAAGACAGAGTTGATATGAAAGGCACAGATGACTATTTGCCTTTGAGGAATTTTTATTTTTGTTGTTGATCAGGTCACCAAAGCGGACGAGAAAAATCCATTGGATACGTACAGTCGCTCAAAAAAATATCCGAACACTATGGTTGATTACAGAATTCAGAAAAAATATCTGGCAATGATTTTTTTTAGAAATTAGTGATCTGGCAACCTTCGTGTCACGTGACAGAAATTAGTGATCTGGCAACCTTCGTGTCACGTGACAGAAATTAGTGATCTGGCAACCTTCGTGTCACGTGACACAAAGGTTGCCAGATCACTAATTTCTAAAAAAAATCTTTGCCAGATATTTTTTCTGAATTCTGTAATCAACCATAGTGTTCGGATACTTTTTTGAGCGACTGTACCAGCAATGATGGTTCCAAGGGTGGCAATAGTAGCGTTGTGTAGTTCTTTAGAGGTCCATTTTTGAGAGTTGCTCACTGCCAACTCTACCCCTTCCCCCCCCCCCAAATTTTTTTTTCCTGCGTGGCGGGATTAGCGAGAGTATCCCATTTAAATCATCCATCTTGATTTGATAGGTATACAAGGTAAGGCAATTATCCTACGCGGAATCGCTTAAATGTTCTCATCTGATGGACTGATTCCAAATCCATAGATGTCCATTTTCTTGTCGGTAAAGGAGGGTGTGAGAAAGCAGACAAAATAGACAGTTGGCAGTCGATCATAAAAATTGGAGATTTACAGAAGATTTATAACACTCGGAGGGTCAGAGTCTCCCAAGAGTCTGACTGAAAAGATAGCCGTTATTGTCACGTCTTCATGAAAAGGAATTTGATTCGTACTTCGTCCTTATTTTACAAGTTTAAGAAAGCTCTTGCACTTCCTTCACTCACAACACACAACAATGATAAGTATTGAAAAATAATATTTGGGAAAAGGGAGAGTTGGAAAATAATACTTGAGAAAAGAGGGCGTTGCAAAATAATACTTGAGTTAAGGGGCGTTGAAAAATAATACTTGTCAAAAAGGGGCATTGGAAAATAATACTTGGAAAAGGGAGAGTTGGAAATTAATACTTAGTAAAAGGAGTATTGAAAAAAGGTATTTTTCAAAAGGGAGAGTTGGAAATTAATACTTATTAAAAGGAGTATTGGAAAATAGTATTTTCAAAAGGGAGAGTTGGAAATTAATACTTAGTAAAAGGAGCATTGGAAAATAGTATTTTTCAAAAGAGAGAGTTGGAAATTATACTTAGTAAAAGGAGCATTGGAAATAGTATTTTTCAAAAGGGAGAGTTGGGAAAAAAGGGCGTTGAAAAATAATAACTACTGGCAAAAGGGGACACTGGAAAATAATACTTGAAAAAGGGAGAGTTGGAAAATTAATACTTAGTAAAAGGAGTATTGGAAAATAGTATTTTTAAAAAGGGAGAGTTGGAAATTAATACTTAGTAAAAGGAGCATTGGAAAATAGTATTTTTCAAAAGGGAGAGTTTGAAATTAATACTTAGTAAAAGGAGCATTGGAAAATAGTATTTTTCAAAAGGGAGAGTTGGAAAAAAGGGCGTTGAAAAATAATACTTGGAAAAAGGGGGCACTGGAAAACAATAATTGGCATTTGTGGTCATTGGAAAATAATACTTGGAAAAGGGAGAGTTGGAAATCAATACTTAGTAAAGGGAGCATTGGAAAATAATATTTGGTGAAAAGAGTGCGTTGAAAAATAACACTTGGTGAAAAAGGGAGCATTGGAAAATAAGAGTTTGTGAAGAGGGAACTTTGGGTTATAATACTTTGTGAAAAGGGCTCAAAAAGGTTATTAAAGGCTGCTACAGTTCATTCTCATTTTAAATAACGAAATATCTTGTCAGATGAAATGACATCATCACAGATAGATGCGTTTCGGAATAAACCTATAATTAAACAATAACATAACTTACTCTAAGCCATTTTTAATACTTCTTAAAATATGATGATCATGACTCGAATACATTCCACCAGTACACGTGGCGTTCCATCTACATCGCATACAGATGATTCCTTTCTGAAAGAACAACAATGAAACCCACTGACGACAAAAGCGTCAGGTTCTGAGGAATTAATAATAACGGAGATTAATTAACATATCCATTAAAGGCTTTCTGTTTCCTCCAAATCTCTAACGAGGAAAGAGGAAAGAGATTAACCGATGAATGCCCCGGACAAATCGTAGGGCGTTGCCACTGACGCACAACATTTTGTTTCAGTTATGAGATCTACTAAATTATGCAGGTAAATACGGAAGGTGGCATACGTGATTGTGACATCAAATCTGCGGCTCTGGATTTCTCTCTCTTTCTGCTTTACTAAAGTTTACTAACAGATTAAATGCTATCTTAAGTCACAGAAGGGGAAACTCGAAAGAAAGGATTTCTGTGACAGACGCGTTGCTAATGATGTCACGCACCGGACTCGTGTTGCACGCTCTCCTCCTTCATCCATACTGAGCAAGAAGAAAGTTCGTGGAAGTAACTGGAAAGTTTCAGAAGTTTTCGATGTGTTTGTGAATATCACGCATCTGATTTCTGGCGCACGCTTACGCCCTTTAAAACATGTGGAACTTTGTACAAATGATATATTGGGCTTCAACATGCTTACTTTTTAGGTTTCAATATGTTTATGGAAATGTGCGTGGCTTTAAGTCGGTGTAATTAGTTGGCGTAATTAATAAAAGCAACCGTTGGAAACTGGCGGACGTGTGTTGCTACCGATTACAATTCTGTGGAAGGCAATGTTCTCATCAAAATTCGGAAAACCAATTTGAAACAACAGGATGTACAACGGATTACGATTTTGAACCGAGACGACTGAGGCGAATTTATGCTGAATTGATTTTTGGCTATTCTGGTATTCCTACAAAATGAAAATCCAATCTTTTGAGAGCTGGATTAACATTCTGTGTCGCTCTTCGGTCAATTTCTAAAACTGCACTCGATCATATTCTTTCTCTTGAGCTGCATTCTGTTTTCTTCATCAGACTTCTTCTTGATAAATTTATTCGAGGAGGATTAAGAAGTGTTCTTGAGAGATTGGATATCTTCAAAGGTGGAAACTGAGCTTCTTCTATTGAGCATTCTTCGGATGTAGGTCTGCAAGTGCATTCGGATGAAGGTCTGCAAGGGTAAAAGTTCTACTCTAACTTTTTTCAACGCAATTTTTTTTATCAGAATTCTCTTTAAACAGTTTTATCCGATTGAAGTTTTCGTTACCACATCCCAAAAGCTCTTTTCCAAACGATTTATTTCGAATATGGCCGAGTGGTTAGTGCGCTTGGCTACTGATCTAAGGGACCTGGGTTCGAGCCCTAGGTTAAGGCATGACTGTTTCTGTTGTTTTTCTGCTGAGGTCCTGCCATCCTCTCAGACCTTCTACTATGGCATATAAACTGACAGGCTCCTGTCAGACCTCTGTGGCAAGCAGCTGCTTGAGGGGGTATTTATTTATTTTTTATTTAACGTATAAATTATCCTGCAGTTGTTTCAACATACATCGCCGACAATTTACCAATGTCAAAATTACGTCAAAATTGCTGCATTTACACGCACAATATAAAACCTACGGATGTGTATAAAATACGGCAGAAAAATGATGCATCGAAGAGCTTTCATACCACAATTTCTTTAATAGAATGCTATTAGTCATTGCGTCCTCGAGTTTGGATAAGAAATGTCTAGAGCAGCAAGAGAGATTTTGAGCAAGAAATGACATCATAGACCAACAGTAACGAATTTTTGTTTAGGAATTTTTAATTACGGAGCAGCTGTAGCAAGTATGAATAAGAAATGGCATCACCTAGCAACAGCAATTAATTTAGATAGTAAATGATATCACAGCGCAGCACTATTGTATATGGATAGGAAATGATATCACAGAGTACATATTGCATATGGATAGGAAATGATATCACAGTTGGGTTGTTTTACCTCTGAGTGGCACTTTTTTGCACACCATGGGCTAAATGGCCAGGTCACATGGACCCCGAAGGCTCAGAGAAGGTTGGGGGAGGGGACCCACTGGAACAGCTGTTGGGAGACAGATGGTAGCCTCCCGTTAAGGCCATCCAGCGTGTTCTTTAACGTGCACAGGGTATGGCTCTCCCTCACAAGAGGCCACGGCTTAACGTCCCATCCGACGGACGGCGGCCTATTCCAAGCCCATCGGTGTCCCCTAGTGACCGTGGGCAGGACGGGGAATTTTTTCGGAGATAAATCTCAACGCTGACCCAGCTGGGACTCGAACCTGGGAACTACAGATTACGAGCCTGGCGCGCTACCGACTGAGCCACCCCGCCCCATGATATCACAGAGTACATATTGCATACGAATAGGAAATGACAGTACAAAGCAATGATAACGATTATGAAAAGAAATGCATCACCGGACAGCAGCAATGAATTTGAATAAGAAATGGAAGTCCAGAGTAGAAGTACAGATTTTACGTAGGGAATTGCATCAAAAAGCACATCAATGAATCTACCAGAGGAAAGGACATCACATTGCAGTATCAACGAATTTATATTGGAAACGACATCACATTGTAGTGTCAACGAATATATATTTGAAATGACATCACAAAACAGCGGAAACACTATACAAAATAGCAATCAGTGGTTAAGTTCAGCTTCTGTATCATGAATAATTATCCGGAATGCTTAGCAATTTCAGAGAACAAAGGCGAGTCAAAAAGACAGGCTTTGCTTCAAATCTTTCAGGGTGTTACAAAACGATTAAAGGAAAATTCATGTTCATTAGGTCGTCTCACACGTTCAGCAACAATTTCCAATTTCATGTTTTCTCTGACTGTCGGTGGTTGATGGGTTTGGAGTTGCAGTGGCCAGATTAACCTTTTCCAGCATATCCAAAAAGCTGCACATATGCAGAGACAGAAGTTGAAAGGTAACTGTATGGGGAAATATTTGAAGTGGATTTTTTTGTACAGTCGCTCAAAAAAGTATCCGAACACTATGGTTGATTAGAGAACTCAGAAAAAATATCTGGAGCGTGTACAGCAACTGTACACGCTCCAGTTACCGTTCACAGCAAACTGGAGCTTGTGCAGTTACTGCACACGCTGCAGTTTGCTGTGAACGGTAACTGGACACGCTCAATATTTCCGTGAGTGAACCCACACGATCCAGGTGTTTGTGAGCTCACACGATCCAATGTGCTGTGAACATTAACCGCAACCGCTCCAGTTTGCTGTGAACGGTAACTGCACACGCTCAATATTTCCGTGAGTGAGCCCACACGATCCAGGTCTATGTGAGCGCAAGCGATCCAATTAGTGAACTGGCAACCTTCGTGTCACGTGACACGAATTTCTAAAAAATTCGTTGCCAGATATTTTTTCTGAATTCTCTAATCAACCATAGGTTCGGATACTTTTTTGAGCGACTGTACTAGAATCCTACAAGATTTGCTCTGGAACATTCTGTCTTGTCATCCGCTTAAAATCATATTGAAAACCTTTGAGAAATCATAAATCAAATTTCAAGAGCCAGTCTACATTCCCACTCTTAACGAAATTAACTGGCATTTACCCTTCAGAGTAAATTCCTCACGAATATATTACTGAAAGCAAATATTGCTCAAGGAACGTATTCCTCAATTAATAGCAGAATACTAATTAAATTCTTCACAACCCAACATGTGCTGTGCTCGTTCATGATGTCAACCATTCAATATTTGCTTTGAGGAATATTTTCCTTGAGTAATATTTGCTTTGAGGAATACTTTACTTGAGTAATATTTGCTTTGAGGAATATTTTCCTTGAGTAATATTTGCTTTGAGGAATACTTTCCTTGAGTAATATTTGCTCTGAGGAATACTTTCCTTGAGTAATATTTCCTTTGAGGAATACTTTCCTTGACATTTGCTTTGAGGAATACTTTTCCTGAGTAATATTTGTTCTTAAAAATACTTTACTTGAGTAATATTTCCTTCGAAGAATACTATCCGTGAGGAGTAGTTGCTCTGAAGGGTAAATGACAGTTCATTTCGCTAAGAGTGGGAATGCTGGCTGACTCCTGGGATGTTGATTTGGGACATCTCAGAGGTTTTGAATGTGATTTAAGTCGGGTGATAGAACAGACTATTCCAGAGCAAAAATTCTTTCTCCTCTTCTATGACTCTAGTACAAAAAAATCTCCACTTTAAATCTTTCCCCATACAGTTACTTTTCAACTTCTACCTCTGCATATGTGCAGCTTTTTAAACATGCTGGAAACGGTTAACCTGGCCACTTCACCTCTAGACCCAACGACCACCGACAATTAGAGAAAACACATAAATTGGAAATCATTGCTGAATATGTGAGACGATTGTAATCGTAATGCAGACAATAACTCATTTGTACAAGAGTCCTTCACACACACACGAGTAAGCGTGTAATGTGATGCATTCTTTGTCCGCATTGCTAAAGGGACGGGGTACAGTCGCTCAAAAAAGTATCCGAACACTATGGTTGATTACAGAATTCAGAAAAAATATCTGGCAACGATTTTTTTTTTAGAAATTAGTGATCTGGTAACCTTCGTGTCACGTGATTACAGAATTCAGGAAAAATATCTGGAGCGTGTACAGCAACTGTACACGCTCCAGTTACCGTTCACAGCAAACTGGAGCGTGTGCAGTAACTGCACACGCTCCAGTTTGCTGTGAACGGTAATTGGAGCGTGTACAGTTGCTGTAGAACCAGTTTGCTGTGAACGGTAACTGCACACGCTCAATATTTCCGTGTGTGAGCCCACACAATCTAGTATCAAAATAATATGACCACCTACAGTCGCTCAAAAAAGTATCCAAACACTATGGTTGATTACAGAATTCAGAAAAAATATCTGGCAACGATTTTTTTAGAAATTAGTGATCTGGCAACCTTCGTGACATGTGACACGAAGGTTGCCAGATCACTAATTTCTAAAAAAATCGTTGCCAGATATTTTTTCTGAATTCTATAATCAACTATAGTGTCGTGTCACGAAGGTTGCCAGATCACTAATTTCTAAAAAAATCGTTGCCAGATATTTTTTCTGAATTCTGTAATCAACTATAGTGTCGTGTCACGAAGGTTGCCAGATCACTAATTTCTAAAAAAATCGTTGCCAGATATTTTTCCTGTGTTCTGTAATCAACCATAGTGTTCGGATACTTTTTTGAGCGACTGTACACTTTATACCAGGATGAACCGAGGATGTTTCCTTTCTTGTGTTCCAGAGCTGGCGCGTAATTTTGCTGGGCGTGGTGCAGCTTGCCTAGCAGGGCGGATA
Source organism: Ryuthela nishihirai (assembly GCA_038380435.1). Lineage (NCBI taxonomy): Eukaryota > Metazoa > Arthropoda > Arachnida > Araneae > Heptathelidae > Ryuthela > Ryuthela nishihirai. The sequence continues at coordinate 57,602,651 of JAWZYU010000012.1, forward strand.
AAGCTTAAAAAGTTATAAATTAAATGACACATAAACATATAAAGGTTTTGTTTAAGAATAAAACAGATGGATTTTCGAAGATGTAACATTACCCCTCAATTTTCTCCTTTAGAACTCAAACTCAAGAAATAATGTTATTATCGCTTTACAGCTACTTATTTTGAAATTATGAACAAAAATTACTTTTAACTTGTTTTCGAAATCGAGCTATTATTTTCACTATGTGGTCCGTCTGTCTGGTTCGACTTTTCAGAATCTTCCAATAGTTTTAATTTCGACAGTTATAGGGAGCTGAAGTTGGAAAATATCTATTGCAAAATATCTATTCGTGCTAGAAATTTGAAATTTGTATGATTAGAGAGTTCAAGGAGTTTCCATCGACCCCAGCGATTTGGCCCAAGGGTGGATGGAAAAAGGGCAACTTTTGAATAGAAGAAGGAAAAATGTTTTTTTGGGTCCGATAGGTTTAAGTTTTCTGAATCAACACCTGTTGAATTTCCACCGTAGAGGGCGCAAAAATCGGAAAATAAAAAACTTCTTTCTTTTAGTAAATGAGTATCCCTTATTGGGTTGAGTTACCTCTGAGCGGCACTTTTTTGCACACCATGGGCTAAATGGCCAGGTCACATGGACCCCGAAGGCTCAGAGAAGGTTGGGGGAAGGGACCCACTGGTACAGCTGTTGGGAGACAGATGGTAGCCTCCCGTCAAGGCCATCCAGCGTGTTCTTTAACGTGCACAGGGTATGGCTCTCCCGCACACGGGCCACGGCTTAACGTCCCATCCGACGGACGGCGGCCTTTCCAAGCCCATAGGTGTCCCCTACTGACCGTGGGAAGGGCGGGGAATTTTGCGGAGATAAATCTCAACGCTGACCCAGCTGGGACTCGAACCTGGGAACTACAGATTACGAGCCTGGCGCGCTACCGACTGAGCCACACCCTCCCCCCGCTATTGGGCAAAGGCGATATGGATACTTCTACTTTTAAAGGTACAGTAATCTGTTTCCTAACTGAAATAATATATTGCCTTAAAATATCAAGTGCTACTTAAAATATTTATTTATAATATGTCCATGGCATAATATTTCTCTAAAATGTCAATTTCAACAAACAAATAACACTAAAAAAATTCTACCCTCATTAGATACTGAAACGCATTAAATGTCTTAAAGACATTTTAATAAGACCTTTTTTTCGCTTTGTTTGATTGAAAAAATAATTAAATCAAATTGATTAAGTCACATCATGGTCAATTTATTTTAGCTAGTAGTAAGATAAAAACTGAAATTTGTACAGTCGCTCAAAAAATATCCGAACACTAGGGTTGATTACAGAATTCAGAAAAAATATCTGGCAACGTTTTTTTTTAGAAATTAGTGATCTGGCAACCTTCGTGTCACGTGATTACAGAATTCAGGAAAAATATCTGGAGCGTGTACAGCAACTGTACACGCTCCAGTTTGCTGTGAACGGTAACTGCACACGCTCAATATTTCCGTGAGTGAGCCCACACGATCTAGTATCAAAATAATATGACCACCTACAGTCGCTCAAAAAAGTATCCGAACACTATGGTTGATAACAGAATTCAGAAAAAATATCTGGCAACGTTTTTTTTTAGAAATTAGTGATCTGGCAACCTTCGTGTCACGTGATTACAGAATTCAGGAAAAATATCTGGAGCGTGTACAGCAACTGTACACGCTCCAGTTTGCTGTGAACGGTAACTGCACACGCTCAATATTTCCGTGAGTGAGCCCACACGATCTAGTATCAAAATAATATGACCACCTACAGTCGCTCAAAAAAGTATCCGAACACTATGGTTGATAACAGAATTCAGAAAAAATATCTGGCAACGTTTTTTTTTAGAAATTAGTGATCTGGCAACCTTCGTGTCACGTGATTACAGAATTCAGGAAAAATATCTGGAGCGTGTACAGCAACTGTACACGCTCCAGTTTGCTGTGAACGGTAACTGCACACGCTCAATATTTCCGTGAGTGAGCCCACACGATCTAGTATCAAAATAATATGACCACCTACAGTCGCTCAAAAAAGTATCCGAACACTATGGTTGATAACAGAATTCAGAAAAAATATCTGGCAACGTTTTTTTTTAGAAATTAGTGATCTGGCAACCTTCGTGTCACGTGATTACAGAATTCAGGAAAAATATCTGGAGCGTGTACAGCAACTGTACACGCTCCAGTTTGCTGTGAACGGTAACTGCACACGCTCAATATTTCCGTGAGTGAGCCCACACGATCTAGTATCAAAATAATATGACCACCTACAGTCGCTCAAAAAAGTATCCGAACACTATGATTGATAACAGAATTCAGAAAAAATATCTGGCAACGTTTTTTTTTAGAAATTAGTGATCTGGCAACCTTCGTGTCACGTGATTACAGAATTCAGGAAAAATATCTGGAGCGTGTACAGCAACTGTACACGCTCCAGTTGCTGTGAACGGTAACTGCACACGCTCAATATTTCCGTGAGTGAGCCCACACGATCTAGTATCAAAATAATATGACCACCTACAGTCGCTCAAAAAAGTATCCGAACACTATGGTTGATAACAGAATTCAGAAAAAATATCTGGCAACGTTTTTTTTAGGAATTAGTGATCTGGCAACCTTCGTTCATACGAAGGTTGCCAGATCAGTAATTTCTAAAAAAAAAGTTGCCAGATATTTTTTCGGAATTCTGTAATCAACCATACTGTTCGGATATTTTTTTGAGCGACTGTACATGCCTAATAAGACACCATCCTCATAGTTTTTTCCCATTAAATTTTGAATGAAGACTGAAAAGTAATTAAATTTTTTGTCCAATACCAAAAACTTAGTATCCGTAAACGGTTAAAATGGTAATAATAAAATATTAACTGAATTACATATTTTGCAATGAAACTTTAAGGCAGTGAAATCTAAAAGAACAATGAAAAAGAAAGAATATATAATTTTGAATAAGTCACTAACTAAAATGCCATTAGGATACCGAAGATATTTTATATGAGATATTTATAAAAATAATAAATAAATAAATACCCCCTCAAGCAGCTGCTTGCCACAAAGTTCTGACAGGAGCCTGTCAGTTTATATGCCATAGTAGAAGGTCTGTGAGGATGGCAGGACCTCAGCAGAAAAACGACACATACATCCATGCTTTTCCCGGGACTCGAACCCAGGTCCCTTAGATCAGTAGCGAAGTATGAGCATCAAAAGTCGCAGAGAAAGAGTTGGACAAAACTGTCGGTTTCATCAGCTTCATCCCACGCGAACATGAAAGGGAATCAAAGATAGGAATAAATAATATTAGTAAAAATAAATGGAAATAATGCGGTTTCATGCAGAAAAGTGAATTTAATCAAAATGTTCTGGTGGGGCGCCCGCTTACAAATCTATTGTTGGCGGGCGGCAAGGGGGAGGCGGACTTCTTACATGTTTAATAAAGTCGATCTTGGAAACACAACTATCGCGAAAATCGGAAGATATTTGTACTGCATAATATGACTGTTTCTGCAAAATCCTCCCCCCCCCCCCCGTTACGGGACCACCTTGTCGAGGTGGGGGCTTGAGGGCCTAAATGAAGTCGAATGCTATGCTGACTAGGTTGGGCAACGGTCGGACATGTCTAAGATGGAAGAAATTGAGGGCCCTGCTGACTGACTAAGTCCGTGTCATGTTGAACAGGGCCCCGACGGAAGGGCCGGACTAAGAGTTCCCGCCACGGGAGCTGATTGGGTTGGGTTGTTTTACTTCTGAGCGGCACTTTTTTGCACACCATGGTCTAAATGGCCAGGTCACATGGACCCCGAAGGCTCAGAGAAGGTTGGGGTAGGTAACCCACTGTAATAGCTGTTGAGAGACAGATGATAGCCTCCCGTCAAGTCCATTCAGCGTGTTCTTAACGTGCACAGGATATGGCTCTCCCGCACACGGAGCCACGGCTTAACGTCCCATTCCACGGGAGGCGAGGCAACTTGGATTTTATATCCTTGTTTGTGGCGGTCCGGGATATAGATTAAATTTAGGTTTTGGATGATGGATGGATGAGCTTTACTCCTATGCTCGCCATTAAATAGTCGGGGATGAGCTGTATCTGCATGGTACTGTCTTGCCCCTGACCGTAGGTAGTGGTGAATATAGCATTTCCCTACACTGGTAGTGCTTCAGGCGGAACTAGTGGGTCTTGTCTCATATATATATTTATCTGTTTCTGCAAAATGCGAAACTTTTACGTGATATAAACCTGAAAACTTGCCATAAGTATACACAGTCGTATCAGAATAACATGACCACTTACAACACATATACTATGGTAGGTGGTCATATTCTTCTGATACGGCTGTGTAGTGTATGAGGAAATTTGCTTCTGAGAAAAATTACAACAAATTCAATATAATATGGAAACCACAAAAATTATGAAATCTGGGGAAAAAAGGACTCTATATTAAAGTTAACTGTTTAATAATCACATATTGATTATAAATAATCATACTATTAATTGTTACTGATTATAAATAATCATACTATTAATTGTTACCGATTATAAATAATCATATAACTCAACTGCAATGATTCCCGGATCAAAGGGGTAGAACGAATATTCTGCCCCCCCACCCACCCCTCAAGCATGCTAGTAAACAGAGTGAGGCGAAAAGAAATGAAATATGTATCACGTGACGCTGGGGATGGGAATTCTTACTAGGTGTGCTGCAGAGTACATCGAATTTAAAAAAAAAAGGTTTATCCGATGAAACACTTATAATAGCAGGTCAAACTGAAGAGTAAAGTGTCTAGGTTTTTTTTTCCTATCTTCAGTGTTTCAAAGGCTTCAGTGTTCAGTTGTTTTTTCTCAATTTTGTATACAACTATAGCGTTCGGATACTTTTTTGAGCGACTGTACATGCAATTTTCACGAAATTTAGTCTAAAACCGAGAGAAAAGTTTTATACTAGAACTGAGACCCAGTCATTTTTCCACTCTCCCCTCCTTATTTTTTTTTAGAGATCTATGCATGACTGAAAAGTTAAAACTCCTGGAAGAGACAGCAGCACTTCTCAAGGGAACGTTTTAGAGAATTTACAAGATCTCAATTAAATGTGAGTAACAACGTCAATAGGACACTAAAAAAAGAGTCTAATACAGAGAGGGTCATAAGTCTGCAAGGGGCCATTTAGAGACCTGTGAAAGATTTTGTAGTCCAAATATGACATTACTTTACTAATGAATTATTTAGTAATCGATATGATAGTAAAAGTAAGTTAAAGAAAATGGCGACTGCCGTTAAACCGTTCAGGGATGCAAAAATGGCTACTTGTCGAATTAAAAAAAACCTCTTTTGCAGGGGGTCATGGCCCTATGGCCCCCTCATTACGACAGCCACTGGACTTGTAGGAAAAAAAATCAGTTTGAATAACTCTTAATGAAGTAACTGAGTCGTAACTCTTCAATATAATAAAATAAAAATAAATACCCCCTCAAGCAGCTGCTTGACCACAGAGGTCTGACAGGAGACTGTCAGTTTATACACCATAGTAGAAGGTATGTGAGGATGGCAGGACCTCAGCAGAATAAACGACACATACATCCATGCCTTACCTGGGGCTCGAACCCAGGTCACTTAGATCAATAGCCAAGCGTGCTAACCACTCGGCCACGGGACGGCTTACTCTTCAAAAACTCTTATGAAATAAGTTTCTAAAATCGAAGTTTGGATGAATTGAATTGAGATCTACAATTTATCTTCTGCAATAGTTTTCTGTAAAAATGCTTAATTTCAAAGTAAAGGAGTTTTGAATACAGTTTGTTATTCACGTAACTTGTAAGTATCCCAATATATTCGGTAATATCATGTATTGCCTCATAATCGAAATACTTTTAAAAATTCGTTTAAGAATGTCAGGAGAGAGAGTAGTTTGAAAATCGATTTCCATGAACGCTTGCAACTAACTAAAAGAGGTATAAATTTGTCGTCAATTAAATAAATAAATCGCAGGATTTAAACGATGGTGCACCCATTATGTGAGCGTCCTAGTCTAGTGCCTAACGTGCCTAATGAGAAATCGGGCCTGATTATTCAGATTATTAAGGAGAAAGAAGCTTATCAAATTTGGAAGAAATCGGTTGAGCGATTTTTAAAGAGCATCCATTCTGCGAATCCATCCAACACGAATTCTATTGACGGGATGACGGTTTCACACAGTTTATAAAGTAGAGATGGTTTTCGACTAACCCGACTGGTCGTTCCACCTGGCACGATTTCTGAACTGCTTCTCTACAATAATTTATATTCATAGAGATTTAGCTATTTTTGTTGGCAAAACTGTGCGTGAATTCGAAATAATCAAACAGATAACAAATAAAAAAATAATACGCCCCTCCCACCCACAAGCAGCTGCTTGCCACAGAGGTCTGACAGGAGCCTGTTAGTTTATATGCTACAGCAGAAGGTCTGAGAGGATGGCAGGACCTCAGCAGAAAAACGACACAAACGTCCAGCGAGTACAGCAACTGTACACGCTCCAGTTACCGTTCACAGCAAACTGGAGCGTGTGCAGTTACTGCACACGCTCCAGTTTGCTGTGAACGGTAAATGCACACGCTCAATATTTCCGTGAGTGAGCCCACACGATCCAGGTCTTTGTGAGCTCACACGATCCAATCACACAATCCACACGGGGACCTCACAAAAGTGGCCTGATGATGAAATACTCGAACAGATGTTGGGAGACAGATAATAAATAAATAAATAAATATCCCCTCAAGCAGCTGCTTGCCACAGAGGTCTGACAGGAGCCTGTCAGTTTATATGCCATAGTAGAGGATCTGAGAGGCTGGCAGGACCTCAGCAGAAAAACGACACATACATCCATGCCTTAACCCGGGACTCGAACCAGGTCCCTTTGATCAGTAGCCAAGCGCGCTAACCACTCGGCCATGGAACAGCTAAAAATTTAATAAATAAAGCAATTGATTTACAAGGAATGAGCAGACGAATGATTAATTACTGTTGTTATCACCTACATGATATTTTTATTGGGAACGATATTCTTTAACAAAAACAAAGATGCTAGTTTCGCATAAAAACTGCTAATAGCTAAACAACGGCAAACTTATCCGAAACCCGTACACTAAACACAAGTCACCCAAAACTACCAACTTTCTAAAACCTCTTTTCAAACTTAACTGTATTCTATTCTATATTATTGTTGTAATACGATATTTAATTTTCCACTAATAAACTCTCATTTCCTCTCAGCGTTTGGGAAAATGGCTAATTTCTGTTTCTTTTTAATGTTTTTTTTTTTTCTTTAAAGAACAATATAGAATTAACCGTATTCTGTTAAGTAGCTTAGTATTTCCGAAGCCCATGGCTGCATGAGAACTTTGCATGTATGTACAGTCGCTCAAAAAAGTGTCCGAACACTATGGTTGATTACAGAATTCAGATAAAATATCTGGCAACGATTTTTTTAGAAATTAGTTACCTGGCAACCTTCGTGTTACGGGACACGAAGGTTGCCAGATCACTCATTTCTAAAAAAAATCGTTGTCAGATATTATTTCTGAATTCTGAAATCAACCATAAATAAATAATAAATATCCCCTCAAGCAGCTGCTTGCCATAGAGGTCTGACAGGAGCCTGTCAGTTTATATGCCATAGTAAAAGATCTGAGAGGATGGCAGGCCCTCAGCAGAAAAACGACACATACATCCATGCCTTACCCGAGGCTCGAACCCAGGTCCCTTAAATCAGTAGCCAAGCGCGCTAACCACTCGGCCATGGGACGGAAAAAAAAAACCTCCCCGGCGGGGAATCGAACCCCGGTCTCCCGCGTGACACTGACCACTATACTACCGAGGAATATGAGATAGATGCCGGAACCCGGGATCGAATTCGGATATTTTTTGAGTGACTGTATGTGTTCTATTCTCTACTAATTCTTATATTCATTCTGTTCTCAACACGACGTGCTTCCAGAGTGCATGCCGTATATCACGGATTTCGTAATACAATAATCACGCTTTGATTGTTGCACGTGAACATGTCGTTTCAATATTATTGTGTTTATCACATCAGAAAACACCTTGAATGGTTTTCTTATCTCATATATCCTTGTTCATAATTTCAGCAATTCCGAAAAGATATTTCCCATTTTCCTAATACAAATCAGTGTGTTTAATCGGTTATAACACACGTTTAAAAAAATGATGAAGGCCACTTTAATTTTTGCTAAGCGATAACAAGGTACCCGTATACAAATGTACCGTGATTGGTTCGAGATTATGACTTGTCACGTGTAGAGTAAAAAAAAGCTCTTCAAAACATACGGTTAATCATCTTCATTATCCGCAGACAGTTTTAACAACGACAAATTTCTCATTTTGAATCTTCATTACTCTACAATCCTCTATACTAGTGGTTTTGAATCTTCATTACTCTACAATCTTCTCTACTAGTGGTTTTGAATCTTCATTATTCTACAATCCTCTATACTAGTGGTTTTGAATCTTTTTAACATCCAGCATCAGTTTGAATCACCAAATGTTATCGCATTCTTTTCCAAAAATCGTTAAATTAGATAAGTTCTTTAAACGTTTCTGCTTTGCGCAAAAACGACATTCAGAACGAAAAAAAAAACACAAAAAACTATGGGAGAACAAATATATGTATTATTATATCTTTATTTTATTTCATTTAATATTAAAATTAATTTACAGGTTCAATTCCTTTTTTGTCTTTATGATCTATAAGTTTCATAAAAAGGGTCACGTTTTTCTTTTAAATAGCCACACCCATATCATTACTCACCTTTAAGCGGTTTCTGGCCTTTGTTTTGATATGTATGAGTGAATAAAATCTCATCTCGCATAAGTAGAAATTGAAAAAATAAATTGTTTGTTGTTTCCATTTACGTCTCAGTATTTGATTATTGATCTTGAAGTTATCTGACAATGTCTCGCACTCTTGGTTAAAGAGCAACTGCTCTACACGTACAGTGCATTAAAATAAAACTGAATTTAACTTTTTTTTTTCTTTTTGTTTCTGTCTTTATCATTGTTCCTTTTCTATAAAAATGAGTTAATCGTGTGTAATTTACGACAACAAATACGAAACACATAGCATTAACCAAAGTATAGTCATCATAAAGGAATAAAATTAAAAATTCATCAATCAGATTAGTATTCTCGAGCGCAATCCCCAACCCCGTCTGCTTACATTATTTGTTATGGGGAATTCGTATCCAACTACCACAATTTTACTTTACACCTATTTCCTTTTAAGAATGCATCTATCTTGTTAGTACGATTTTACTTTACACCTATTTCCTTTTGAGAACGCATCTATCTTGTTAGTACGATTTTACTTTACACCTATTTCCTTTTGAGAACGCATCTATCTTGTTATTACGATTTTACTTCACACCTATTTCCTTTTGAGAACGCATCTATCTTGTTAGTACGATTTTACTTTACACCTATTTCCTTTTGAGAACGCATCTATCTTGTTAGTACGATTTTACTTTACACCTAATTCCTTTTGAGAACGCATCTATCTTGTTAGTACGATTTTACTTTACACCTATTTCCTTTTGAGAACGCATCTATCTTGTTATTACGATTTTACTTTACACCTATTTCCTTTTGAGAACGCATCTATCTTGTTAGTACGATTTTACTTTACACCTATTTCCTTTTGAGAACGCATCTATCTTGTTAGTACGATTTTACTTTACACCTAATTCCTTTTGAGAACGCATCTATCTTGTTAGTACGATTTTACTTCACACCTATTTCCTTTTGAGAACGCATCTATCTTGTTATTACGATTTTACTTTACACCTATTTCCTTTTGAGAACGCATCTATCTTGTTAGTACGATTTTACTTTACACCTATTTCCTTTTGAGAACGCATCTATCTTGTTAGTACGATTTTACTTTACACCTATTTCCTTTTGAGAACGCATCTATCTTGTTAGTACGATTTTACTTTACACCTATTTCCTTTTGAGAACGCATCTATCTTGTTAGTACGATTTTACTTTACACCTATTTCCTTTTGAGAACGCATCTACCTTGTTAGTACGATTTTACTTTACACCTATTTCCTTTTGAGAACGCATCTATCTTGTTAGTACGATTTTACTTTACACCTATTTCCTTTTGAGAACGCATCTATCTTGCTAGTACGATTTTACTTTACACCTATTTCCTTTTGAGAACGCATCTATCTTGTTAGTACGATTTTACTTTACACCTATTTCCTTTTGAGAACGCATCTATCTTGTTAGTACGATTTTACTTTACACCTAATTCCTTTTGAGAACGCATCTATCTTGTTAGTACGATTTTACTTCACACCTATTTCCTTTTGAGAACGCATCTACCTTGTTAGTACGATTTTACTTTACACCTATTTCCTTTTGAGAACGCATCTATCTTGTTAGTACGATTTTACTTTACACCTATTTCCTTTTGAGAACGCATCTATCTTGTTAGTACGATTTTACTTTACACCTATTTCCTTTTGAGAACGCATCTATCTTGTTAGTACGATTTTACTTTACACCTATTTCCTTTTGAGAACGCATCTATCTTGTTAGTACGATTTTACTTTACACCTATTTCCTTTTGAGAACGCATCTATCTTGTTAGTACGATTTTACTTTACACCTATTTCCTTTTGAGAACGCATCTATCTTGTTAGTACGATTTTACTTTACACCTATTTCCTTTTGAGAACGCATCTATCTTGTTAGTACGATTTTACTTTACACCTATTTCCTTTTGAGAACGCATCTATCTTGTTAGTACGATTTTACTTTACACCTATTTCCTTTTGAGAACGCATCTACCTTGTTAGTACGATTTTACTTTACACCTATTTCCTTTTGAGAACGCATCTATCTTGTTAGTACGATTTTACTTTACACCTATTTCCTTTTGAGAACGCATCTATCTTGTTAGTACGATTTTACTTTACACCTATTTCCTTTTGAGAACGCATCTATCTTGTTAGTACGATTTTACTTTACACCTATTTCCTTTTGAGAACGCATCTATCTTGTTAGTACGATTTTACTTTACACCTAATTCCTTTTGAGAACGCATCTATCTTGTTAGTACGATTTTACTTCACACCTATTTCCTTTTGAGAACGCATCTACCTTGTTAGTACGATTTTACTTTACACCTATTTCCTTTTGAGAACGCATCTATCTTGTTAGTACGATTTTACTTTACACCTATTTCCTTTTGAGAACGCATCTATCTTGTTAGTACGATTTTACTTTACACCTATTTCCTTTTGAGAACGCATCTATCTTGTTAGTACGATTTTACTTTACACCTATTTCCTTTTGAGAACGCATCTATCTTGTTAGTACGATTTTACTTTACACCTATTTCCTTTTGAGAACGCATCTATCTTGTTAGTACGATTTTACTTTACACCTATTTCCTTTTGAGAACGCATCTATCTTGTTAGTACGATTTTACTTTACACCTATTTCCTTTTGAGAACGCATCTATCTTGTTAGTACGATTTTACTTTACACCTAATTCCTTTTGAGAACGCATCTATCTTGTTAGTACGATTTTACTTCACACCTATTTCCTTTTGAGAACGCATCTACCTTGTTAGTACGATTTTACTTTACACCTATTTCCTTTTGAGAACGCATCTATCTTGTTAGTACGATTTTACTTTACACCTATTTCCTTTTGAGAACGCATCTATCTTGTTAGTACGATTTTACTTTACACCTATTTCCTTTTGAGAACGCATCTATCTTGTTAGTACGATTTTACTTTACACCTATTTCCTTTTGAGAACGCATCTATCTTGTTAGTACGATTTTACTTCACACCTATTTCCTTTTGAGAACGCATCTACCTTGTTAGTACGATTTTACTTTATACCTATTTCCTTTTGAGAACGCATCTATCTTGTTAGTACGATTTTACTTTACACCTATTTCCTTTTGAGAACGCATCTATCTTGTTAGTACGATTTTACTTTACACCTATTTCCTTTTGAGAACGCATCTATCTTGTTAGTACGATTTTACTTTACACCTATTTCCTTTTGAGAACGCATCTATCTTGTTAGTACGATTTTACTTTACACCTAATTCCTTTTGAGAACGCATCTATCTTGTTAGTACGATTTTACTTCACACCTATTTCCTTTTGAGAACGCATCTACCTTGTTAGTACGATTTTACTTTACACCTATTTCCTTTTGAGAACGCATCTATCTTGTTAGTACGATTTTACTTTACACCTATTTCCTTTTGAGAACGCATCTATCTTGTTAGTACGATTTTACTTTACACCTATTTCCTTTTGAGAACGCATCTATCTTGTTAGTACGATTTTACTTTACACCTATTTCCTTTTGAGAACGCATCTATCTTGTTAGTACGATTTTACTTTACACCTATTTCCTTTTGAGAACGCATCTATCTTGTTAGTACGATTTTACTTTACACCTATTTCCTTTTGAGAACGCATCTATCTTGTTAGTACGATTTTACTTTACACCTAATTCCTTTTGAGAACGCATCTATCTTGTTAGTACGATTTTACTTCACACCTATTTCCTTTTGAGAACGCATCTACCTTGTTAGTAGGGTACCGGATGTAATAGTAATTTTATCAAGCAATTAAACAACCAGTTACAGAAAAAGAGATTTTTTCCCTTTTCACTTCTGAATCTAGCTACACTTTTAAATTACATTTCTTTCATTTTTCAATCCACATTTGCATCTGTCAATGAATGGAATACTTCACTTACGAATTTTTTTGGAATCTGTCACCCTTATATTCTCCCTCTTTGTTTTTCAGTGATTAGAGAGACTTCGGTCTCGGAATATTTGATATTTGAAATAGTTCCATAATATCTTCAGTTACATTTTTCCATCAAATGCACATTTTTATAAGTTATAGATCGTCTATGATAGATTCCCATTGACGTGCATGGAAATTCTCTCTTTTGAAAGAACAGTGTAGTTTGATGGTAAATGTGCAATAAAACTGTATGGTGTATCTTGTTTCTATTCCTCAACCTTTGGGTGAATCCGGGTTTGAAGGTAGATGCTCTATGAGGATATGGGTGCATATGCATTCACCTGCCCACTTTAACAAATAATCGAACCCTATTTTCATTGGAATATCCTCCCACACGTCGATTGAATAATCTCATTACAGAGTATTGAATTTAATTAATGCTAATGGAATGCTCTTTGTGCAACATAAATGAGAGTAATTAAAATAAATAATTGAAGTTTTGTAAAAGATGAATTAGGGCTCAGAATAATTGAAATTTCAAACATTTCTTAAACTTTCAAAAAATTAGTTAAAAAAAATAAATACCCCCTCAAGCAGCTGCTTGCCACAGAGGTCTGACAGAAGCCTGTCAGTGTTATATGCCAAAGTAGTAGATCTGAGAGGATGGCAGGACCTCAGCAGAAAAACAACACATACTTCCATGCCTTATCCGGGGCTCGAACCCAGGTCCCGTAGATCAGTAGCCAAGCGTGCTAACCACTCGGCCACGGGACGGCTTAGTTAAAAAAATTAAAATAAATTTATTATAATATCAACCTTTTAATCAGCAGTTATCAGTATTGACATTTTTAGAAATTAACCATTTTCTCGAAAGCTTAGAGGAAATGAGAGTTTATTAGTGGAAAATTAAATATCGGCACACTAGTTGGCTTCGGTTTAGTGGGATTTTCTTACACTTTCTTGCTCTGATTGTATTTTGAAGTAAGCATTTCAAACAAAAATGAAAATTTGATTTATAGATCAATAAAGAATATTAAATAAGAAATATTGTTTATATAAAGATACATTTAGCTGAACAACAATTATCTAAAATATGCATTTGATGGAAAAGTGCGACGGAAGTTAAATTGAAAAATAGAATCTATTTAAATCTCGATTTTCAACAATATTCGTTCAGTATTTAGAGAGTTATGGAAGATTTTTATTATTTATCAGTAAATTATCCTGCTTTATAAAAGTCATTCATGATAGTCTTTTATTGAAATAATCATTACGCGAATTTGTGAAATGTATGTTGATGTTTCGAAACAATACTTATTATTTAAATTTTAATTAATTTCCGGAGTAAATTCTTATGGCTCATTACTGTTGTGAAATAATTCAGCTTCCATAACTTTTTAAATACTGAGGAAATATTCTTGAAAATGACTTTAAATAGATTCGATTATGATCTTCAATTCATGCTCTGTCATATTTTCTCACAAAACGCATATTTTATTTAGATTTATGACGCATTTAATTTATTGAAGCTGTAACAATTAACAGAAGTTAAATGTTACAGCATTCGGGAAAATTTTTTTTTCTTCAAACTCAGGAAAAAATGTGAAATAATCGTTTAATAGGAAGCCAATTTCCTTTAGCTATCGATTTGATAAAATTTGTGCTTCAATTGACTGTTGAATTCTGAAGAATGACATTGTAGATGTTAAAAGCATTTCATCATAGAAAAAAAAAATGAAACAAATATTTTCGTAAACAAAAATATGGACAGATTTGACTAAGTCTAAAGTCATTTAACATCTACTGTTTTTGATAAAGCTTCTTTCCAAAGTTAAGGCTTTAAATTTTCCTTTATGCTAACTTAACACAGGGTCGTACAGTCGCTCAAAAAAGTATCCGAACACTATGGTTGATTGCAAAATTCAGAAAAAATATCTGGCATTGATTTTTTTAGAAATTAATTATCTGGCAACCTTCGTGTCACGTGACACGAAGGTTGCCAAATAATTAATTTCTAAAAAAATCAATGCCAGATATTTTTTCTGAATTTTGCAATCAACCATAGTGTTCGGATACTTTTTTGAGCTACTATACCTCAAATTCGAAAAAAAAAAATTCTTTCTAAATGTTTCAGTCAAAGATTAGTGAATTTCATGTATGGTGTTGCCGGATCGCATGTGTTTGCTCTAAAAAAATTGTTTTTATGAAAAAAAAAGATCTGATATTGAATACAGTTTTTAAAGAAGGGTATCGAAAATAATAAAAAAATTATTCACCTTAGCTATTAAAATTCATTTTATATACCAACCATTGGTAGCTGATATAAAAAGTCATAAAAAGTAATTAGCACCCCCCCCCCCCCTCGAAATAAGTAAGTAACACTAACATGACTTCCCACAGAAATCATAAACTATGAATTTAGTTGCCTCTGAAGATGTAAATATATATATATATTTATATAAATTTACCATGGTTCATATTTTGAAAATTACGAAAACGGAATTATTATATTAGGATAAAAAAAAACATGGTAAAGTTTTAATAAATATCACAATAAATGAACGAAACTTATAAACACTCTTATTAATTCAAAACTACAAATTTAATAAAGTCTATTATTATATTAAAGATCTTAAATTCCATAAATATATTTTTTTAAATCATCGATACTCTCATTTTTATGATATGTAACGATAATCGAAGGATAAAAATGTACATAACACAAACTGCTAGAAAAACTGCACCACAAAGAAAACACAAACACAAACTTGTAAGATACAGACAACACAACAACAACAACAACAACAAAGTTAGCCAAGCATTATTCCTATATCCTGAGGGGGAGGGGCGTGGGGGGAGGGAGAAGACAGAGTTAACAGTTCGTTTCTCTAAATGCGTCTGCCTTTTCGTCGGTCAGTGGCATGTCGTGCCTGAGGACTGTTGCCAGAACGTCACACCCTTATGTTCCTGAAAGAGGGGAAATAAGCTTCCCGAACATAACCATATAAAATATAACCGTTAACTGCAACGAAGCAAACGCCGGCAGAGAAGGAAACGCGGATGAGAGGTCGCAGCAAGGAAGCACGGTCCGGGCCGGTAACCGCGTCTCGTGCGTGCTGAGACCGCAGGAAGGCCGATCTATCAGCCATGATTCAATCCTTCCTCCTCCGGTCCATCTCGCACACAGAGAGGAAGGGAGAGAGAGGGAGAGTTTCGCGGAAACCTGACTGAGTCTCGACACCGGGCGCCCTGCCTCCGGATTGCCGGCGGCGACGGAGGAGACGGCAGCGGCGTCGGCGGCGGCAGTAGCCGCAGCACAGGCCGATTTCCCCTCTGCCTTATTGACATGCGCTCGCATATTTGACTTCCCTTCCTTTTCCGCGCCTAGATCGTTTGATAAGTAACCAATCTCTCTGCCGCCGCAGCGTGTGCAGCCCCAAGGAGGAGATGTTCGCTATAAAAGCAGCGGAGGAGGCTAAGGGGCAGCAGCGCTTCTAGCACGTGGTGTCAAGAACGTCGACACATATACACACACGGTGGAGGAATTGGTAACGGAAACGTCGAGGGGGAGGACTTAAAAACACTACACAGATGGTGAAGACGAGGAGGATAACTAGCATCTGTAGAGAGTAAATATACAACGGATAATTTTCTCTTCGGGATGTTTTTTTTATTTAGGGATGCGACCCCCGAAAAAAAAAAACGAGTAGAAAAGAGAAGGTTAAGAATAAGGGAAGGAAGAGGAGTTGAAAGAGGAGAAGGCTAGAGAGAGACAATTAAATGAACACTACCGACCTGCAACACGTTCAGGAGGCCGGATTTCCGTGGCTGGAAGCTCGAGGAACTAGTGGCAGCTCCTCGGGCAGTGACGATATAACGGGGAGGCTCGGGTTGGTGAGCTAGTGGCAAAGGCCGCTCCGCACAGCCAAAGGTTACGCTCCCGGCTTTTGTTCTCGCAGCGTGGTTCGCTGGCGCGTTGCTTCGATCGCTGCCTTTGCCCAACCGCTGGATTGTTTCTGCCGCGCCACGACACGCAACCCCCCTCCTCTTGTCTCGCCTCCTCCTCCTCCTCCTCCGACTCTTGGCTCGCATAAGGCGCTAGTTTGGAGTCTTAGCCCCGTGGCTGGGTCTTGGCCCCCACCGGAGAAGAAAGAGGAGGAAAAGGTCGAGAGTTGCAGGACTGGCAATCGTCTTTCTCTGGATAACAGTGCAGCGTGTAGAGGTAACCAACTTGCAGGGGAAGCGTTGAGTGTTGGGGAACGTTTCATCTAATCGTTATCGTATTCCGTCGGTCAATTCAGACTGAGCCGGTGTCCTTTGGATTGAGTTTCGATTGCTATTGGTGTCTTCTTTTTTTAAAGCCCCGTTTCGTGGATTTTTTGTGAATATTTTGTTGATTATTTAACTTTTGCGTGTTTTTTTTTTATGAAATATTATTTGTAATTCATGAAACTGTGAATGTGGAAAAATTTAACTATGTACACTTTTGGCTTTTCCAGAAGTTCTCTGGATAAAGAAGTCTCACTCTGAATTAAAAACAAGCGCACGTGAGTGTTGCCGGAAACTGGCAACGCAATTTAATAATACCATGACAGGATTTTTGTGTATTTTACGCAGGTCAGTGATTTTGTAACCTACAATTTTAGAAATGGGCACATTTTAATATCAGTAGAGCAAATAAAGCAGAATTTTCATTACTCTGAAACTGAATAGTGCAGAATGAATCAATTAAAACATTTTTTAAACTGCATTCTGTTTAAAATGGATTTAAAGGAAAAATATTTTTTGCTAGATATTTTAGATCCTTTTCTTAAAAGGTTTTATGGCTTCGATAAAGGTATTGTATCAAATTTTTGGCTTTAAAGCTTATTAGTAGTATTAATATTCCTTTTTCTTGGATATATTTTAAATAGATTTGATTTTTGAAAATATCCCTTTTCTTATCAGACTGGTTTTCAGATATCTATCATTACAATGAAAACTAAAAGTGACGTAAATTTTTGTAAACATTCTCCTGGGAGTTTGCTTCGAAGATTAATTTTCAAACTTAAATTTTCGTACTTTTTCAGCGTTTGTTTATAAAGATAATCAACTCTGCTTCTGAGTTCATTTCAAAATTATCGTCTTACCCTTTTTCTGTCTTATTTTATTAGATTATTTTGCTTCTCTGCATTTTGTTCTGAAACAAACGGTTTAGTGTCAGGGTGAAGACTCGATCCAGGAAAAGAAATTAAAACAGCAGAGAGAGAACTGGAATATACTGAAACATTTCTAGTTATATATTTAATCTATCTTTTTATTACTTTTCAATTCTCGTTTTGTCGGTTCGTTGGTTCTCATGTGTGCTTTTCAAAATGGTACAGTCGCTCAAAAAAGTATTCCGAACACTATGGTTGATTGCAAAATTCAGAAAAAATATCTGGCAACGATTTTTTTAGAAATTAGTGATCTGACAACATTCGTGTCACGTGACACGAAGGTTGCCAGATCACTAATTTCTAAAAAAATCTATGTCGAATGGGACGTTAAGCCGTGGTCCCGTGTAGGGAGAGGCATACCCTGTGTACGTTAAAGAACACGCTGGATGGCCTTGACGAGAGGCTACCATCTGTCTCCCAACAGCTGTTCCAGTGGGGCCCCTCCCCCAACCTTCTCTGAGCCTTCGGGGTCCATGTGACCTGGCCATTTAGCCCATGGTGTGCAAAAAAGTGCCGCTCAGAGGTAAAACAACCCAACCCAACTTAAATGCATAAGAAAATTGAGTGATATAAAAAACAGCATACTTTTGCCTTTTACTTCTCAGAACGAATATAGCACGATAGGTATTTTTTGGAATTTTTACAATGCATTTTTTTTTCTTTTTTCCTAGTGGTCTCTTAAAAAAACTTCTAAATTGTGTGAAACGTGTTTTTTTTTCATCGCCTTAAAATTTTCCTAAAAAATTGGGGGGGGGGGGGCATGGCCTATTTTCCTTCCTGCAACATTCCATCCTGCTTAAGGTCACATGTCGCCGATCGCCAATTAGCCACAGCGGATCACTTAGTAATGAGTCTTCCATTTTGATTGCTTTAGCAACAAAACTCTGAAATTTGAAAGATTTTTCTACAAATTTCCCGTTTTATTTTGCATATATTTTTTTTCTGCTATTTCGTTTTGCATTTACTAATCTTTCATAACCCACTGGCAATATGGTACATCATAGAAATTCTGGAAATTATCTCCAAACTCTTGAAATGATATTTTGTGTTACATTTAAGGTCTTGAGGTTTTCCTTACTCGTGAATTAATTATTGATGCTGAATTAGCATTTGGCTGTAGTAGCAGTGTAGTAATACTACGCATTATATACGTCCTCAAAATGAAGGGGCAGTGTGTGGCTCAGTCGGTAGCACTCCAGGCTCGTAATCTGTAGTTTCCAGGTTCGAGTCCCAGCTGGGTCAGCATTGAGATTTATCTCCACAAAATGCCCTGCCCACAGTCAGTAGGGGACACCGCTGGACTTGGAAATACCGTCGTCCGTTGGATGTGGCGTTAAGCCGTGGCCCCGTGTGTGGGAGAGCCATACCCTGTGCACATTAAAGAACATTCTGGATGGCCTTGACGGGAGGCTACCATCTGTCTCCCAACAGCTGTTCCAGTGGGTCCCCTCTCCCAACCTTCTCTGAGCCTTAGGGGTCCTTGTGACCTGGCCATTGAGCCCATGGTGTGGAAAAAAGTGCCGCTCAGAGGTAAAACAACCCAACAACCTCAAAATGAAAGAATAATTCACCACTATCAATATGCATAAAGTGGTTTGTAGCAAATATAATTGAATATTGTATGGAAAAGAATTGTGATATGGCTCTGTAACAGCAAGTGGAATAATAACAAAATCGCATTTGCATCAGTCTCATTAGGAGAGCATATAAGTTCCTGAAATGGAGATGCTAGAAAGAGAAGGAGAGGATATGTTAATAAAGCTTACGATCACTAGTGACATCCCATACAACTCACTCAACGCATTTGCATCCTGTTTTCCTGATAATAAAGCTTAATCTACCACAAGAGAAGATCTGAGCTCATGGTGGGTTTCTTCATCTAGAAATTCCTCCCCTCCCCCAAGAGTATCATCCCACAGATGTTCAATTGCATTCAGGGCCAGAGATCTGGCCGGCCACTGCATCCTGTGACTATGTTCCATTTCAACAAAAATTGCCGATCTCGTCAACCTTATGGGGACAGCGAATAAATCTGATGAAAGGCCTTTTCTAATTGGGGCGGGGGTGGCTCAGTCGGTAGCGCGCCAGGCTCGTAATCTGTAGTTCCGGTTCGAGTCCCAGCTGGGTCAGCGTTGAGATTTATCTCCGCAAAATTCCCTGCCCGCGGTCAGTAGGGAACACCGATGGGCTTGGAAAGGCCGCCGTCCGTCCGTCGGATGGGACGTTAAGCCGTGGCCCTGTGTGCGGGAGAACCATACCCCGTGCACGTTAAAGAACACGCTGGATGGCCTTGCGGGATGCTACCATCTGTCTCCCAACAGCTGTTCCAGTGGGTCCCCTCCTCCAACATTCTCTGAGCCTTCGGGGTCCATGTGACCTGGCCATTTAGCCCATGGTGTGCAAAAAATGCCGCTCAGAGGTAAAACAATCCAATCCAACCCTTTTCTAATTCTTCTTGTGATCTAAATTGATATCTTTGTTTTTCCATTTTAATTATTAATCTGTTCGAAATTTTTATTTACCTAAGTTATTGTTTTCACTCGTTTGGTTTCAATGCTTTAAATTTCGATTCAAAATATGCAAATTAAATTAACTTTAACATATTCCTTTTGACAGTTCGCGAAATCTTATTTTTTTTTTGGTGTTCATCACTTTTTAAGACTTCACTAAAAAGTGATCGAGTTAAAACCGTAAAGGTGATGCCCATCTGTGCTTGTTGACATAAACTTTCGTGGGAAATTTTGCATAAGTCAAAATAGTGATTCAGATGTATAGTCGTTCAAAAAAATATCCGAACAATATGGTTGATTACAGTATTCAGAAAAAATATCTGGCAACGATTTTTTTTAGAAATTAGTGATCTGGCAACCTTCGTGTCACGTGACATGAAGGTTGCCAGATCACTAATTTCTAAAAAAATCGTTCCCAGATATTTATTCTGAATTCTGTAATCAACCATGGTGTTCGGATGCTTTTTTTGAGCGACTGTAGGTGGTCATATTATTTTGATACTAGATCGTGTGGGCTCACTCACGGAAATATTGAGCGTGTGCAGTTACCGTTCACAGCAAACTGGAGCGTGTGCAGTAACTGCACACGCTCCAGTTTGCTGTGAACGGTAACTGGAGCGTGTACAGTTGCTGTACACGCTCCAGATATTTTTCCTGAATTCTGTAATCACATGACACGAAGGTTGCCAAATCACTAATTTCTAAAAAAATCGTTGCCAGACATTTTTTCTGAATTCTCTAATCAATCATAGTGTTCGGATACTTTTTTGAGCGACTGCAAGTCGAGTCCTCTGCTTTCCGCTCTTGAAACTCTCTGAATTGGGGGATGAGCAGGCATATTTGTCATACACCTGGTAGAATAAATCGTCCTACCCCCCCCCCCCCCAACTCATCGTCACATCACAAATTTATCTATCCCATTTCCGGGTTGTCGTCTACAGCAATGTTCCTCGACGGCTGGACAACGAACGTATTATCAAAAAAAAAGTTGTAGAAAGTTTGCAAGAAAAATGGGCTTTTATTTATTAATTAAATATAAGAGAATAAGAAATAAAATATTTTCAGTGAAAATATTACTACACTATTGTAAAGAGGTACTACTAGGCTTCGTATGCATAATTTCGTTGCAATCCCGGAAAAACTCTGGCACGTAACAATCTTATTGGAAAGTGAAAGTGTTAAAGAAGCAAAGAAGGTCTGTTCCTCTCAAGTGGGATCTAAGAAAACCTTTTCCCCCGAAATCATTAAATATTCCCTCTACTTGAAACACAACTCACGCCTACAATTGACTCGATACTTACCTACGAACCATCAATAGCGTAATTCCATCCTTAAATTGGGCATTTTGTTTCCAAAAATAAGTATCATGTTGTATAAAAAGAGATCTAGCAGTATTGCAAAAGATATTAAATTAATTCACAGAATTTTCAAAAACTTTTTAGTTAACCATACAAACAATAACACTGTTCTACAAAAAAAAATTGTTTTTTTCTAAGTAAGAGTTGTGTGATCCTTAAAGGTTTTTTAGTGCAGACTTCAGATCTGTGCTTAGATGTTTTTCTATCAGGGATAGTTTTCGAGTTAGACGATTTTTCATTTTTTCATTTTATTCCTAGATTTACAATGAATAACAATAGGAAAAAAAGAGATGATTCTTAGCTTCCTTAGTATTAAAATGATTTAGATTCATACAGAAAATTTTACAGAATATTATACAGAAATAAATTGAATACAGCATAATTAAATAACAAAAATACCAAACGTAAACCATTTTTTTTCTTTTATGTTTATCTCTGCTATCTCTTTTGAGATTCCAACAAAAATCAGCTGACATTGTCGGCATCCACTTCCCTTCATATCGCTTTTCAATTCTCGAAATGTCTTTGTGAAACCTCTCACCGTGTTCATCGGAGACGTCACTGCAGTTTTTCCGAAAAGTAGTCCTGATGTGAATGCTGGAAGTGCACTTTCAAAGATATCTTGCATGGAGCATCTGGTTTACTATTTCTTTAAAATATTTAGACCTCTTTGTTCCAAGAAAATTGTCTGTAACTTTCTTAAAACATGTCCAAGCAAGTTTCTCTTTCTCTGTTAGAGATTCGTCAAATTTCACATCTTTCTTCAACTGTCTTATTTGAGGGCCAACAAACGCGCCCTCTTTTATCTTTGTTTCTGAAAGATGGGAGAATTTTGTTGTTAGGTAGGCAAATCCTCTACCATATTTATCCACTTCTTTGACAAATTGCTTCATAAATCCCAGTTTTATATGAAGCGGAGGAAGGATCACCTCCTCATAAGCTATAAGTCTCTGCTTCTGTAAATGTTTTGTTCCCACTTTCCAATTACGCGGGTCAAGTTTTCCTCAAGTAATGGGATGCTCTGTCACGACTACCCCATTCACAAAGGAAACAAGGAAATTTTGTGTTCCCTTGTTGTATTCCCAATATCATGGCAATGTTTTTTAAATCCCCACATATTTTCCAATTGAAATCCGTAAATTTAATGGATTTGAGCATTATATCTATAATCTCATCTGATTCCTTTGCCATACTAGCATAGGCAACTGAAACAGAAGGCATTAAATTACCATTATGTAGTAAAACTGCCTACAAGTTAGTCTTGAATGCATCTATAAAGAGCCTCTGATTTTGTGGGTCATGCATAAAGCCTAAAGCTGTCATCAAACTGGCAATATCATTACAGAAAATCAATCGGCCATCATGTGAGAAGAATACAACAAAATTCCGTTCTCTGTTTCTATATAAAGTTATACTTGGACTAGGTTGGAGAAGATTCCGTTCTTGCAACCTCAAGCCCAGCAGTTCAGCATTTTGTTTACTTAGCCATAGATCATGAACCAAATCGTTCAGAATAGCCTGCGTTGAAAAATGTGAAGTTGAATCCATGGTAGCCCCTAAGAAAGGATCACTTCTTTCTGGAGGTGATTCACGTGCCTCACTCTCTTCACCAGTACTTTCTTCATCTTCTGTTTCCTGACTTGGATTTAGTGGAACTGGCAAAGTTTTAGAATGTGGTACTGGTCGTATTGCAGAAGATAAGTTGGGATAATCGATATGTTTGTTCGATTTTCTGCTCGTAAAGCCCTGGATACTGGTCATACAGAAGTAGCAATCTGTGGGATGGTCTTTTGGTTCCCTCCATGTCATGGGTACAGCAAATAACATGGCGCTACTTTTACCCTTATAGCAAGTTGCACAACATATGTGAGAGGCCCACTGCTTATCCTGATCTCCTATTTTACATCCAAAATAATGTTTGTATACTCTCTTTATTATAGGTGACATTTTTTTTTCTCGTGTCTTGCAAAGGTGAACTTTCTGCAAATATAACAGAAGTTGTCTGCCTTATTTTGACATTTTTGGCGAGTCATTTTCTAGAATAAATAAAAAAAACAGAATAGAAGTATTCACAAACCTGTCATGTTAACTACACAAATATTGTCATTAAATATCTTTACATACCCTAAAATACAGTTTGAAAATAACTAATGTTAATTTCACAAATATCTTGTCACTTATACTTTTTTAAAATATACTTTACAGAGGCAGACTAGTAGTTATCTAAACTATGAATAAAATAACATTGTTGCCAACATGTGAGTATAAACTATTGCAAAAAAGTCACTGTTGCCAACTTTTTTGATGCAACATTTCCTGATTTTTCATTCCCCAAGCAATATATATGAAATTGATCTGTTATTTCCCCATAACTCTAAAACTAGCCCTGATAAGCCAATTCTGATCTCAGATTTCAATTTCCCACACCAAAATACTTTAAAAACGCATCAGTTAACCAAAGATAATTTTGCCTCGTACAACAATGTAAGCAATATTTTATAGGAAAGGTTGGGTTGTTTTACATCTGAGAGGCAATTTTTTTTGCGGTACAGTCGCTCACAAAAGTATCCGAACACTATGGTTGACTACAGAATTCAGAAAAAATATCTGGCAACGATTTTTTTAGAAAATAGTTATCTGGTAATGCAGTTACTGCACACGCTCCAGTTTACTGTGAACGGTAACTGGAGCGTGTACAGTTACTGTACACGCTCCAGATATTTTTCCTGAATTCTGTAATCATGTGACACGAAGGTTGCCAGATCACTAATTTCTAAAAAAATCGTTGCCAGATATATTCTGTCATGCCCATCAAAGCTCGATTATTCCATAGGACAGAATCGTATCTAGAAAAAGATTATTTATTAATATTTTTTGTTATACATAATTTTTTTTTAAAAAAAGGGGGTGTGGAAGGTAAGTGATTGGATGAAGTAGAGCGAACCAAACGACTTTAATCAATTTTTTTTCTCAGACATGATTCATCAAGCAAGTCACCAGATAACAAAAATTCGCTTCAGGTGAAATCGTGTCTGGGTTGGGTTGTTTTACCTCTGAGCGGCACTTTTTTGCACACCATGGGCTAAATGGCCAGGTCACATGGACCCCGAAGGCTCAGAGAAGGTTGGGGGAGGGGACCCACTGGAACAACTGTTGGGAGACAGATGGTAACCTCCCGTCAAGGCCATCCAGCGTGTTCTTTAACGTGCACAGGGTATGGCTCTCCCGCACACGGGCCACGGCTTAACGTCCCATCCGACGGACGGTGGCCTTTCCAAGCACATCGGTGTCCCCTACTGACCGTCCGCAGGGCGGGGAATTTTGTGGAGATAAATCTCAATGCTGACCCAGCTCGAACCTGGGAACTACAGATTACGAGCCTGGCGCGCTACCGACTCCGCCCCCGAAATCGTGTCAATCGGATACGAATTTCTCTTAAGAAGCAATGTAAATGGAGGGGGAATCTGTATGCGTTCCAATATCCTAGCCTGAGTGACATATTTTTAATTCTATTGCTTTATTATGGACTATACTCTGATTAACATATGGTGTTTATTATTTGTTTATGTTAGCGCGCTTGGCTGCTGATTAAAGGGACACGGGTTCGAGCCCCGGGTAATAAGGCATGGATGTTTGTGTCGTCTTTCTGCTGAGGTCCCGTCATCCTCACAGACCTTCTACTATGGCGTATTAAACTGGCAGGCTCCTGTCAGACCTCTGTGGCAAGTAGCTGCTTGAGAGAGGTATATTCGTATATATATATATATACTGCTCACAAAAATTAGGGGATATATTATCGCTTCATATTCATTTTGAAATATCCCCTAATTTTTGTGAGCAGTATATATAAGTTCAGATTTCAATCGATAAAGAATTCGAAATTTTAGAAAGCTGATACTGGAACAGTTTAGATACGGTTCGGTTTCGATTTCATTTTACTGAAACTGGGACATTTCTTCTCAGAAAACTATACAGAAAACTAAATTTAACTGCGGTAGATGTACAACGACTCCCCCCCACCACACCTTCTCTGGGTACGTTTTTCTGCGAGGAGTAATAATTTCCCCACCACTAAGCGCGCCGAGTGCAGATTACATAGTTATCTGTGTATATTGATGGTGAGCCTACATCTCACAGAGGTGTGACTTTTATTTTCGTTGGAGAGGTGACTTTTCTCTTGGCACAGTAGATTCGAAGCCCTCAAATGAGATGCTTGCGGTAAAGTCGCCAGCGTAACGCAGATACTTAATCAAACAGCGTTAGTCTTCAAAAAAAAAAATGCACGTAAATTAAAAAAAGGCGTATATTCCGTGACATAGTTATTCCAAAATTTCATTAGTTAAACCCTTGTAAATTGAGTGCGACTGCATATCGTCACAAAAAACGAGACATTTGGACGTCCCCCCCAAAAAATTTTTTTTTGGTGGGGGGGTTCCAGGACAGTTCTTTGAAAATTGGGACGTATGGACACTTTATATACGTAACTCATTCTTATAGAAAAGTGACGATAATAAAAGAAGAAACGAAAAGCGTCTAAATGCAGTTTAATTAATACATGGTACTTATAGATGATGATTGTCGAGTAATGAAGATTGAAATTGAGAAGTTTGTTGCAAAAGTTGCTGCCGAGTAATGAAGATTGAAATTGAGAAATCGATTGTTATAAAGTTTTCGAGAAATGAAGACTGAAACTGAGAAATCGGTTGTTGCAAAAGTTGCTGCCGAATAATGAAGATTGAAATTGAGAAATCGATTGTTGAAATTGAGAATGAGTTTGGGTCGCGGGTTCAACGAGAATTTGAAGTTTGGGTCGCGGGATGAATGATGAGAAATTGATTGTTGTAAAAGTTGTCGTCGGGAAATGAAGATTGAAATTGAGAATGAGTTTGGGTCGCGGGTTGAACGAGAATTTGAAGTTTGGGTCGCGGGATGAATGATGAGAAATTGATTGTTGTAAAAGTTGTTGTCGAGAAATGAAGATTGAAATTGAGAATGAGTTTGGGTCGCGGGTTGAACGAGAATTTGAAGTTTGGGTCGCGGGATGAATGATGAGAAATTGATTGTTGTAAAAGTTGTCGAGAAATGAAGATTGAAATTGAGAATGAGTTTGGGTCGCGGGTTGAACGAGAATTTGAAGTTTGGGTAGCGGGATGAATGATGAGAAATTGATTGTTGTAAAAGTTGTCGTCGAGAAATGAAGATTGAAATTGAGAATGAGTTTGGGTCGCGGGTTGAATGAGAATTTGAAGTTTGGGTCGCGGGATGAATGATGAGAAATTGATTGTTGTAAAAGTTTTTGTCGAGAAATAAAGATTGAAATTGAGAATGAGTTTGGGTCGCGGGTTGAACGAGAATTTGAAGTTTGGGTCGCGGGATGAATGATGAGAAATTGATTGTTGTAAATGTTTTTGTCGAGAAATGAAGATTGAAATTGAGAATGAGTTTGGGTCGCGGGTTGAACGAGAATTTGAAGTTTGGGTCGCGGGATGAATAATGAGAAATTGATTGTTGTAAAAGTTGTTGTCGAGTAATAATAAATACCCTCTCAAGCAGCTGCTTGCCACAGAGGTCTGACAGGAGCCTATCAGTTTATATGCCATAGTAGAAGGTCTGAGAGGATGGCAGGACCTCAGCAGAAAAACGACACATACATCCATGCCTTCCCGGGGCTCGAACCCAGGTTCTGTTAGATCAGTAGCCAAGCGTGCTAACCACTCGGCCATGGGACGTCTACTGTCGAGTAATGAAAGATGATAATTTCTGAAACAGACAAATTTTACGTTTACAAGCGTTTAAACTATACACGTGACAATTTAAAATCCTTATCCGATCAGGGTGAATTTATATGCACATAGATTGTCAGTGCCAATTAAAATGTTCTCTGTTGTTTACAAATACATTACAGCTGTTCAAAGACATTAATTTTAGTTGGCGAATGCGAAAGCCTGTTTTGAAATGCTGAAATGAAGATAGGTCAGATAGCTGAGACAAGGAAGGTATCCAAAGTGTCTTCTTACAAAGTATGTCAAATGCAATAGCATGAATAATCGCAGAGACAAGGAAGGTATCCAAAGTGTCTTCTTACAAAGTATGTCAAATGCAATAGCATGAATAATCGCAGAGACGTTGCCTAGAAATCGTATTTAAACCGAAGACCCATTCGTGATAGTCGAAAACCAACCCTATTTAAAAAACCTTATTAAAACCAAATCATATTTTTCGGGTATTCGGTGTATATGTTGTTCCTAAAGTTCTTATTAAAAAAAATATATATTTTTTCAAGAAATAGGTGATACGAAATTTCCCAGTTTCTTTTTATCGTCTACATTCCTGTTATTAACCTTTCCAATTCACTAGAGCAGTAATTCCCAACCTTTTCTGGACCATCGCCCTTTTTAGAAGAGAACAAATTTTTCAACGCCCCCCCCCCTGGTCCATAATAGTTAATTTTATATGAAATATTAAAATATTGTTGCATATTATCTGTACCTAATTTATCTGTTTATTTATCTATTAAAAATCATAAAGCAGAAATTAATAAAACGGCAACCAAATGTACAATAAAATTCTTTATTAAATTTTAAAAATAAACACGGAATCAATAAGAAATAAAAAATAATGAGATAAACACAAAATTAATAATAAATAAAAAAATTAATGAGATGGTTGAGACTGGTGGAGTGTTAACAATTTGTTAATGTCGGGTTCCAATTTCGTTAACATCAATCGCATATCGCCACGTTCAGTGATGTGTAGTCTGTTCCTCTTCTTTGACAGTAAATTAGCTACTGCACTGAATCCACGCTCAGCCATATAGGACGAAGGAAATGCGATTAAAAACTTCTGTACTGTTTGCCCGCAATCCAGGGTAGAGAACTGGTATTGATTTTTGAAGCCAGAATTCTTGGTATCCATGTTTGAATTTTACTTTGAGTTATTCGTTAGTCGTGAGTTTTAAGAGTTCCTCTTCCAAATTTGATGATTCTTCAGTATCTGTGTTTGCGAAAGGATCTAAAATCCAACTCGGTATATTCATGTTTAAAATATTTTGGAAACGCTCCGTAAAATCAACATGAAGAACTTCCAAGTGTTGGCAGTAAGTAAGTAAATCTTCCGGTTTTGCAGAGACTGCTGATAATGTGGGAAAGTGGTTGTATTCACCTCTACATAGATTTCGTTTGAATAGAAGAAGTTTTCCCGCAAAAGCAGCTATGACGTTTTTTGTTTTAATTAAATTCATCACCTTGCAATTGTAAATTAACTTGATTAAATATTTTAAACAGGTCTGTCAAATAAGCGATGTCATTTTTTGACGCAATCAGGTTTTCGCGCAATTTTTCGTCTCTGTCTTCAAGAAAGTCCAGTACTGAGTCAAATAGATTGAAAAAACGATTCAGACAAACACCTTTAGAGAGCCAACGTACTTCTGTGTGCAGCAGCAAGTGATCGTAATCTTCATCATTTTCATTACAAAGCTTACCAAATAATCGGTCATTGAATGAATTGCTTCTAATCTTATTGATTGCTTTAATAACGTAATGGAGCGACGTATGCAGACGTTCATTCAAATTTTTTGCAACCAAATGCTGACGATGAATAATACAATGTACAGCGAGTACATTTGGTACTGCTTGTTTCAAATGCGCTATGAAACCCTTATGATGCCCTGTCATTGCTGGAGCACCATCAGTAGCAGCAGACAGAATATTGCAAATAGGAATTTCTTTCTCTTGAAAAAACTTTTGCATGGTATTAAATATAGATTCTCCCTTTGTATCAGATTCCAAATTTTTAGCAAATAATAACTCTTCATGAATTTTTTCTTTTATAAATCGTACGTATGATAAGAGTAGAGCTTCGTTATTTGGTAGAGTTGATTCATCGAGTTGAATGGAAAATTTGCAAGTCTTTAAGTAATCACATAATGATATTTCAACGTCTTTTGCCATTTCATCTATTCTTCTTTGCACTGAATTATTACTGAGAGGAATTTTTTTGATGATATCTGACGGTGTCTTATGATGAAGAACAGTTTTTAATATCTCTTTGACTGCCGACAAAATTAATTCCTCGCCAATTGCGTGTGGTTTTCCTGCTTTTGCGATTAACAATGAAACGTTATATGAGGCTCGTAGTCCATCATCATCTTGTTTAGAAGACAAGATGAGATACCTTAAAGTTCTGACGTGGGATGGTATTGTAACTACGTACCATAAAGCATACTCAAAGCGACTTGGAGTGGGAAAACATATTGAAGCTTATATCCAATCTGTGATCTTGAAGAGAACTTCTGAGAGCATCTCAGTCGACTTCAGACGTACCAGAACGCTAGTAGGCGGTAGCAGGGAACTTATTGTCCAAGCTGCAGTTGAAAAGCTGTACATGACGGATGAGGTAGTGGATGACCAGAATCAGCAGGAAGACACCACAGAATAGAAGAGATAAAAAAGTTGTCACAGAAAATTCCATTAAATTTATTTATTTATTTGACCGCCCCTCTTGACTGCCTCAACCCCCCCCCCCCCATTTGCCTCTGGATCAGCTACCGCCCCCATGGAAGGCTCCAGCGCCCACTGGGGGGCGGTATCGCCCCCATTGGGAATCTATGCACTAGAGAAAGTGATCGTTATGATTGAACCCTTTTAGAAGCACCATCGGATCTACTCGTCAATGAAATAGTTTTCAATCCCATGCTTGTAGTTATCAATAACATGCCTTTTAGACGTTCTCAGGAGAAGTTAACCTTAAAAAAGGATTCCTTATACCAGGGTCGCGAGAACTTTCTGATGGGTCGCTAAAGACTCTTGACACGGCCAGCTAGCCTGTAGGTATGCTATTATTTTAATCTCCAGTTGAATGGGAATTTGAAGTTTGGGTCGCGGGATGTTGTTTGCGTTGTTTTACATCTCAGCGGCCCTTTTTTGCACACCGTGGGATAAATGGCCAGGTCACAAGGACCCCGAAGGCTCAGAAAAGGTTGGGGGAGGGGACCCACTGGAACAGCTGTTGGGAGACAGATGGTAGCATCCCGTCAAGGCCATCCAGCGAGTTCTTCAAAGTGCACAGGGTATGGCTCTCCTGCACACGGAACCACGGCTTAACGTCTCATCCGACGGACGGCGGCCTTTACAAGCCCATCGGTGTCCCCTACTGACTGTGCGCAGGGCGTGGAATTTTGCGGAGGGTCGCGGGATGAATGAGAATATGAACTTGGGTCGAGAAGTGAATGGGAATTTGAACTTTGGAATATTTTTCACTGTAATCATGTAATTAATTAATGAATTTTAAGTTGCGATTCAATAAAAAGATCATATTTATTATCATTTTCCAGATATGCGTATTCATTGGAATTTGAAATACATCAATCCGTAATTTAAAATAAAATTGTACGTGCTGCAATTTTTTAAAAGCCATCAAAATTAGTTAAAAACATCCTATTTGACCAATGTTATAAAAAATATAGTTTCAATTTATTGTCTAGTGTAATTGATAGACGCTGTAAAGAAAAGAGTGCAGAGTTGCAAAAGATTATGTGGTGATCGTATAGCACAAGGTGATCTAAGGCTAGGACTTTCGACAATTTCATATTTAACACCACATTATGGTGAAAGTAACACCTATGCACTTTCACATTTGCCTTGTAGGTGTATTTAGTGTCATGCTTCAGAGTACTACAGTTAAATCGCAGCGCAGCTTCTTAGCAGTATTCAAGAATGCGAACTGATATACACTGAGAGGCCAAAAGTCATGGGTTACGTGCCTAATAGCGGGTTGGTCCTCCTCGAGCCCTCAGCAGTGCAGCCACACGTCGAGGCATGGAGTCAACGAGTTGCCAGTACCGTTCTGCAGGGATGGCAGCCCACACATCCTGCATTGTACACCATAATTGTGTTGCATTGGATGGTGGTGGTGTCATGGATCGTAAGCTTGTTTCCATTGTGTCCCACAGATGCTCCAAGGGGTTCATATTGGGGGACCGTGGAGTGTTCCTCGATCCGTG
The DNA here is from genome assembly GCA_038380435.1 of Ryuthela nishihirai. Classification (NCBI taxonomy): domain Eukaryota; kingdom Metazoa; phylum Arthropoda; class Arachnida; order Araneae; family Heptathelidae; genus Ryuthela; species Ryuthela nishihirai. The sequence continues at coordinate 57,634,526 of JAWZYU010000012.1, forward strand.
GAGTCCGTGGAGTCCTCGATCCACCTCCTAGCAATTAAAGACTGGTGACACGTTGCGTTATCTTGTTGGAATACTCCTTCACCATCAGAGTGCTCGAGAGTTATAAAGGGGTGCAGATGATCTGCGAAAATGTCCACGTATCTCATACCTGTCAGCGATTGCTCCAAACGTACGAGAGAGCCCAATATAAAGCACCTGAACATGCCACACACCATCACAGAGCTGCCTGCAGCCTGAACAGTACCTCGCAGACAGGAAAGGTCCATGGCTTCACGGGACCCACGTCAAACTCTAACGTGCCCGTCAGCGCAAAACAACTGGAACCTTGATTCATCGAACCATACTACCCGACGTCACTGTTCTACTGTCCAATTTCGATGTCTCTGGGCCCATTCCAGTCATTGAGCTCTGTGACGACATGTAAGCAATGGGACACGAGGCGGTCTTCGGCTACCAAATTCGATGGAGTGCAGGTGGCAACGGACAGTCCTTTCAGAAACGTTTTGTATTTGGCTGTATTCAGTGATTCATGCACTGTAGCCGGTCTGTTGGTCGTTACCATTCGTGACAGTCAATGCGAGATATGTTCATCAATTGCACGTGGCCGTCCCGTTCGCTGGTTTACATGTGTGGAAATGTCATCAATAGAATACTGACAATAAACTCTTCATACCGTAGACCTGGGAAAACCGAATTCTCGCCCGATATTCGATATTGCATGACCCATCCTTCTGGCACCGACGATCAAGCCACGTTCAAAGTCAGACAACTCACGACGTGCAGCCATGCTGAATTAACAACTACTCCGAAATGAATGTTGGATTTGTAGGCTCCTACAGCGCCATTCTGCGGTTGACGTCCAATGCATCGGTTACGAGTACAGCGCGCTAGTTCTACTTTAACTGCTATTCCCATGACTTTTGGCTTCTCAGTGTAATTGCAAGCGATTGTTGCAGTTGACTGCAGGTCATAATTCGAGTTGACACATCTCTGCGTTTAAGCAAGTGACTGAAGGTTTATGATTTTAATTCTGCAGGTTAGTCATTGAATACTATTCAACTGAATTTTTTTGCTGTTATTTATCTCTTAGAGAAATCATATCGATAATTTTTTAAAACCTGCTGCATGACTTGCATATTCTTAGATACATTTTCGATTTTTCCAATGTTCACATCATTGATGTGTTTCACTCTACTGGATGCTGATTGATTTTCTTAGCTTCCGGTGCATGCTATAATTTCTGTTATGTAACCCCTGAGTGTTGCATCATTTCCGGAAGAATCCTAATGAGGACACGTGTAACGAGCTCTGCTCGATGTGGCGTTCATACTTGAAAGTAGAAATGCCTTTATTGAGCCTTGAAGGAGAATCCTACCAATAAATTTGTCTTTTAGGTTGATTTATAATACAACTTCTAGCCTATTGTTTAATACTTCAAATGTATATTAAAAGATCAAGAATATTCAGATTCTTGTAGTTTTTTTTAATATCGCATTTATAATTTTTTTTTAGTTGCACATTTCTTTCATAACATGATAGAACAAGAATTTTCATTTGCTTCAAAAACTGAAATCAAGGGTGTTCAGATCCCATATATGTGGTTTAATCAGATCTCATTCATGACACGACAATAAAATTTTTAGTCCCATTTGTGGGTGAAATAAGATGGTGAGGTTAAGGGTCTGGATAAATCCTCGGTTCTATCGCATCACGATATCCAATATCCATGAAATTGAAGAAGATGATGCAAATTTTATTGATTTAATATCTGTATTTGGTGTTAGGTTTTTGCTCCCAGCAGACAAGGACGTACCAGAAGGGGGTCTGTACCCCCTATCCTCCCATAAAACCCTGCCGTATTATAGAAAATCTCGAATTTGTCTACCCTGAAATCCAAAATAGCTAAATCTGTATAATTTTATTTTAATCCCATATTTATGTCCGACACAAGAAATCGATTAAGAAAACAACTACAAAAACTTAATCCATACGAAATATCATTTTAACTTTTCCCTTAACAGGAAAGATTAAAATGATATTCTGTATTTAGGTGGAAATTTTTAGCAATTGGGAAACATACTCAGGCCTTATTCTCAAACGGCCCCCACGCCAAAGCTTAATTCTGGGAGCTTCCATGAAATTGAATTCTGCAACACCAGCAGCAAATTCTCGGGATACCCCTCCCAGCTCCTCTCGAAGAATGCTAGCAGAATGAGATGTTTCCCAGCCTGAATAGCAGAATGCGTATTCATTGAATTGACCCACCAAATCCTGGATAGCAGAATGTGAGGATGCTAGCAGAATGTTACCCAGAATTCTGTCCTATCCAGAATGTGATGTTTCCCAGCATTCTGTCCTATTCAAAGTTTCGCTTTACATGAGAAACCTTTCCCACTATGGTGTTATTTTACTAGAGCGAAGTTTCACTTTTTCAGGTGTAAACTTTCGTCGGAATATAGTGTTATTTTCCGCCATTAAATAGTGGTAACCTGACTGCCATCATATTATGATGAAAGGTTGAACTTTTTTTATCATGTAGATCATTGGTTGATTATAAAGTGATTGACAGGTCACTGACCTATTTGATTGGTCGATAAAAAGTGATTCTTAAATCATTGACCTATGATATATGAGAATTGTCGAAAAGGAGTCTCAGAGTCTTCCACTGCTACTCACTATTCTCTGCAAAAAAAAAACCTTTTCAAATATCTACTGGTTTAGGATTTTAGAAGTAAGCGAATTATGCTTCTGCTAGTCGTGTGGTATATTAGTGTAGGAATATTTCTCCAATTGGGAAGTGGAATTGCTCTTAAAACTCGAAATGTATTTTCACACAAATAATTCCTGTACCAAAAATCAAAATGACAAAAAAAAAAACAGTTCGAGGGTTGCTGTTGAACAAATAAAGAAAATACAAAGTTCCAGTTGAATCAAAAACTTTTGCTTCACGCGACTCATGGAAAACAATAATTAGATGCTATTGATTGATGTTCGAAAGAAAGAGTTTACTGAAATGCACTGTAACGATCGTAGGAGATTTTTCTGAGAGAACATAGCATAATCAAGGCCATGTTTAATGGAAGAATCCAGAAGACCATGCTCATCCCCCCCTCACCCTACTTTGAGAATTATATTTACCGGAAGAGAATAAACATATATATTACACATATTTTGCAATTATATTAAAAAAACTCCCTGAAAAATTAAAAGTGAAGGGGAAATACTGTATATATATATATATACCGGAATGGAACTGAGTTGTGGTCAGTTTCTGTTCATTTAAGTCACTTCCTAGCTACTCCCTCTTATTTCTTTTGTAGATTCAAACCTTCATGCAACCGTTCAAGTAGTTGAGAAATTTTCCTTTTTACTTTTCGATAAAATAATATTTTAATTGACACAAAAAAATTCGTTCGTGCTATTGCATTTTTAAAAAATCTTTTCGACTTCCACGAGAAGGGGAGCTATTAACAGCTCTAAACGCTCTGTGAAATATAAAACTATCTAATTAGCGGTCCGATCTGTTTTCAAAAACCAAAGTGTTCCTCTTACCAAGCGTTCATGCCACCACATTAAAATGTTTCATTTTAAAACGTCAGCGACTTATTCGTTCCTCCATTGTCACACTGTTCATCCCCCTCCTCCCCTTTAGACCATTTCCTACTCTTTCTTGAGACGCAATTATCAGCGAACAACAGAGGCGAGTGAAGGGCTCCCATTCCCAACATTCATCTGCACCACGCGGCCTCTCCTCTCTCGCGCAGACTGCACCGCACAATAGTCGTCACCTAGGTGGTTCACATCTCCAACACACGCGGCACTCACCTTATCTCCTCTTGATGATGTCCTACCGCCAAGTCCACGCTCACCACCACAAAATGGCCGTGTTTCACTCCACTGGATGCTGATTCATTTTCGTAACTTCCGGTGCACGCTATAATTTCTATTATGTAACCCCTCAGTGCTGCGTCATTTCCGGAAGAATCTTAATGAGGACACGTGAAACGAGCCGGGCCCGATGTGGCGTTAAAGTCAGTCGTGATTTGTGCGACGGGCGGCGAGCCTCAGAGCTGGACCCTTCAGCAGATAGCTGCTACTTTGTAGGAGCGGTGTGAACAGAGACAAAGGCACTTTGGCTGCCGCAGTTCGTGATAGAGCCGCGAAACGAACTCATCTGTAATCATCATTATGACTGGGTTAGCAAATCTTATGGCTGGAAAAGCAGATTGTTTGCGCCAGATAGTATCCCCAAGAGCAAACACCTACCCGACGCCAGAAAATGGCGAAGTCAAAGGCAATTAAAATCACATTGAATTTTCCTGTAACAGAATTAACCATCAGAAATAATATACAGACAGTAATTTGGTCTTAGTCGCTTCTCGTTTAGGTGGAAATCGTTGTTTACCAGAGCAGAGAGAAACTTTGAACTTTTGTGCTAACGCAACGATAGGAAACTTTATGGGATTAAAACCTCTCGCCCCTTAATTAGCCTAGCTGCTAATTTCTTGTGGTTCACATAGAGGGAAACTTGGCATCCTTCTGGTCCGATTGCGAAAGTTGGGTTGGGTTGTTTTACCTCTGAGCGGCACTTTTTTGCATACCATGGGCTAAATGGCCAGGTCACATGGACCCCGAAGGCTCAGAGAAGGTTGGGGGAGGGGACCCACTGGAACAGCTGTTGGGAGACAGATGGTAGCCTCCCGTCAAGGCCATCCAGCGTGTTCTTTAACGTGCACAGGGTATGGCTCTCCCGCACACGGGGCCACGGCTTAACGTCCCATCCGACGGACGGCGGCCTTTTCAAGCCCATCGGTGTCCCCTACTGACCGTGGGCAGGGCGGGGGAAATTTTGCGGAGATAAATCTCAACGCTGATCCAGCTGGGACTCGAACCTGGGAACTACAGATTACGAGCCTGGCGCGCTACCGACTGAGCCACCCCCGCCCCGTCCGATTGCGAAAGACGACTGAAGGTGAGAGATTCAGCCACGTGATATCTGGTGAGGGTTGTTTTACCTCTGAGCGGCACTTTTTTGCACACAACGGACGAAATAATCAGATCACAAAGACCCCAAAGTTGGGTTGTTGGGTTGTTTTACCTCTGAGCGGCACTTTTTTTGCACACCATGGGCTAAATGGCCAGGTCACATGGACCCCGAAGGCTCAAAGAAGGTTGGGGAAGGGCACCCACTGGAACAGCTGTTGGGAGACAGATGGTAGCCTCCCGTCAAGGCCATCCAGCGTGTTCTTTAGCGTGCACAGGGTATGGCTCTTCCGCACACGGGGCCACGGCTTAACGTCCCATCCGACGGACGGCGGCCTTTCCAAGCCCATCGGTGTCCCCTACTGACCGTGGGCAGGGCGGAGAATTTTGCGGAGATAAATCTCAACGCTGACCCAGCTGGGACTCGAACCTGGGTGACCCCAAAGGCTCAGAGAAGGTCAAGGGGGGGGAACCCTGCTGGGAGACAGTTAGTGCCCTTCCGCCGAGGCCATCCAGCGTGTTCTTTAATGACGACCACAGACACACACAGATCTTTTTTATTATTGTTATAGACGTAAAGCAATTGCCGTAGAAGCTCCCTAAAAGTTTATTTTCAGGCCTAGAATCTTGTTTTTCATTGGCTTTCATGGTTAAGCCTAATAAGCCATGATTATGTGCATAGGGATATGGCTCTTCCGCACACGGGGCCACATCCGATCCGACGGACGGTGGCCTTTCCAAGCCCATCTATGTCCTCTACTGATCGTGGGCAGGGCGGGTAGTTTTTTCCGCATGATAACGGAAAACATGCATCAATCAATATTGTGGTTTCTAAAGATGTTCACGTTTATAAAAAAATTGTTAGATAAATTAAAATAAATACCCCCTCAAGCAGCTGCTTGCCACAGAGGTCTGATAGGAGCCTGTCAGTTTAATACGCCATAGTAGAAGGTCTGAGAGGATGGTAAGACCTCATCAGAAAAACGACACACACATCTACGCCTTACCCGGGGCTCGAACCCAGGTCCCTTAGATCAATAGCCAAGTGTGCTAATCACTCGGCCATGGGACGGCGGTAATTAGATTAATTAGAAAAGATAATTGGTTAAAAGATATCAGAATGTTCCTCAATAGTGAAGGCGCTATTGAATAAAAACAAAAGCAAAATCAATCCAAAAAAGAAGTTTGTCAATCATGGTTGATTGAAAGTAATCGACCTGTGATCTGTGAGGAGTGTTCAAAGCATCAACTGCGCAGTCTCATAGTCTCCCCAGTAGCCAATCGTTCTACGGCAATGGAATGCAGACGTTTTCCCTTCCTCTTGGGCCGGATTCGGCAGCTCTCCGGGCTCGTGATCTGCAGTTTGCAGGATTGGATTGGATTGTTTTACCTCTGAGTGGCACTTTTTTGCACACCATGGGCTAAATGACCAGGTCACATGGACCCCGAAGGTTCAGAGAAGGTTGGGGGAGGGGACCCACTGGAACAGCTGTTGGGAGACAGATGGTAGCCTCCCGTCAAGGCCATCCAGCGTGTTCTTTAACGTGCACAGGGTATGGCTCTCCCGCACACGGGGCACGGCTTAACATCCCATCCGACGGACGGCGCCCTTTCCAAGCCCTTCGGTGTCCCCTACTGACCGTGGGCAGGTCGGGGAATTTTTGCGGAGATAAATCTCAACGCTGACCCAGCTGGGACTCGAACCTGGGAACTACAGATTACGAGCCTGGCGCGCTACCGACTGAATCACCCCCGCCCCCAGTTTGCAGGTTCTAGTCTCAACTGTGACAGAGTTCAGATTAACTTCCGTTGCGAACCTTTTCTTCTGTCAGAAAAGGGACATCGACCAGTTTGGAAAGACCAACGTCCATCAGATGGGACATTAAACCGTGGACCGTGCACACTAGAGAGCCATACCCTGTGCACTCTAAAGAACGCTATCGACGGTTTTGATTGGAGGCTTAGAGCTGTCTTAGGAGACAGTTCAGGCTCTCTCTTAAGAGCTCTCCAATGGATCGCCTTCCCCCAACCTTCTCCAAGCCCTTGGGGTTCGTGTGACCTGGTAATTTTCTCGTTGTTTTCAAAAATGGTGCCATTCAGAAGTAAAACATCCCAACCCTAGTTGCCACTCCAAATGAAAAATCATTAGGATCTTGGAAAATAAAAAATTCCTAGGGAAATACGATTTTCGTATTCCAATAATTAATCTTATTTATATTTTAAATAGCTTTCAGGGATTAAAATAAGACTATTCACGAGGCTAACGAACAACCTTCTTGTCACGTGACACGAAGGTTGCCTAATCGCTAATTTCTAAAAAAATCGCTGCCAGATATTTTTTCTGAATTCTGTAATCAACCACAGTGTTCGGATACTTTTTTGAGCGACTGTAGGTGGTCATATTATTTTGATACTAGATCGTGTGGGCTCACTCACGGAAATATTGAGCATGTGCAGTTACCGTTCACAGCAAACTGGAGCGTGTGCAGTAACTGCACACGCTCCAGTTTGCTGTGAACGGTAACTGGAGCATGTACAGTTGCTGTACACGCTCCAGATATTTTTCCTGAATTCTATAATCACGTGACACGAAGGTTGCCAGATCACTAATTTCTAAAAAAATCGTTGCCAGATATTTTTTTCTGAATTCTGTAATCAATCACAGTGTTCGGATATTGTTTTGAGCGACTGTACTTAGTCTATATTCTGTTTCACATAAAGAATGGATCAAAATCTCCCTCGAAGCGTTTCTTGCCCAATCATGGCTTATTACGCTTAACCACGAAAGCCAATGAAAAACAAGATTCTAGGCTTGAAAATAAACTTTTAGGGAGCTTCTACTGCAATTGTTTTACATCTATAATAACAAAAGATATCTGTGTGTGTCTGTGGTCGCCATAACTGTTCACACAAAGGGACCAGGAATCTGGACTTTTCGCGAAATATTAAGAGTAGCCTCAGGATAGCAGTGCAACATACACTACAGGAAAAAAAATTGCAACACCTAGAAGGATTAATGCCATTTTATTAAAACGCGGGCAGCTGTTAGCATACACTGAGATGTGCGATTGATTACATTATCAAAAATTGATTGGTTATCAATTGAATTGATTACATTATCAAATGATGTTGTTTTTGTTCTAAATAAAATAATTAGTATGATGTTAAACCACCCCCCGCAGCAATGCATTTATGAATATGGCGAGAAAGGCTGTCGTACAGCTCTATAATGTCCTCTGGAGGGATAGAACGCCAAATAGTGCGAAGTCGCTGTTCCATTTCAGTGACAGTGGTTGGTGCATCTCTTGGGTGTTGTTGGAGCTGTCAGCCCATCATGTGCCAGATGTGTTCAAAGGTGAAAGGTCTGGCGAGCATGCTGGCCATGTTAGTACCTGAACGTTTTGCTCGTGAAGATACGGCAGTCTAATGCAGGCTGTGTGGGGATGGCGTTATCTTGCTGGTAAAAGGTTCCATGCTACTTGAACAAATGGGACATCGCTGACTGCAAAATATTGGTAACATATCAATAGGAAGTTGGAGATCCCCTTATGATGACCAGTTCTGACCGAGATGTCCAACTAATGGCACCCCACACCAAGTGCTGGAGCTGTGTGACGATGTCGCATGCACTGGTGGTGTTCCTTTCCCCTGGATGATGGCTAACACGTTGTCTACCATTGTGATGACCAAGACAAAAATGAGATTCGTTACTAAACACCACGGTACTTACTCCACTCTTGTCCGTTCCAGTTCTGTCTGAAACGACACCACTGAAGACATGCTTGCATTTGGGCAGATGTGAGGAGTAAGCATAGTACCGGACAATGGACTCGGAATAAAAACTGTAAAATCCTGTTGTTTACCGTCTGACTGGTAGGTATTCGATGTGTTACCTGTTGTCAGTCCCTTTGCAGTTGTGTGCCGAGTGGTTAGCGCGCTTGGCTACTGATCTTCGGGACCTGGGTTCGAGCCCCGGGTAAGGCATGGATGTTCGTGTTGTTTTCTGCTGAGGTCCTGCCATCCTCTCAGATCTTCTACTATGGCATATAAACTGACAGGCTCCTGTCAGACCTCTGTGGCAAGCAGCTGCTTGAGGGGGTATTTATTTATTTATTTATTTATAATCGGGAATCAGTCATATAATGCCATGCGTCGCAAATGGCGGTCCTGTCACTCCGTGGTCATACGTCGTCTTCCTGACCCTTGTTGGCGTGTGCTGAATCCTTCTTGAACCCACTGGCGCCATATGTGTACGATGGTTCTGGGATTGCGGCCAACAAGGTTGGTCACATCTCTGTACGGCAAACCATCTTCTCTAAAGCCGATGATTCTTCCATGCTCAAAGTCTGTTAACTGTTGGAACGGATGTCGACATCTACGTAAGGGTATCTTTAGCGGTTTAGAACAATTTCCACAACGTTTTGTCAACCAGGGATCTTCGATTGACTTTATCTGTGTTTGACTGCTCCGCACCTGTGACGTCAGCTCGCGCCTGTCGAATCGTTTCTATCATCCTGCAAACCTAATGATTTCCATGCATTTCCATATACTACCGCCTCCCTAAATTTCGTCATATTTGCTTAACTACTTGCAAGTGTTGCATTTTTTATTTCTTGTGGTGTATAATAGTGTCCAAAAGTTAAGCATAGTTTACAAAATGGGTTATATTGAAAAAAAAACGGCGAAAACGTTAACGAAAGGTACGTGCAAATAACGGTGGGCATATTCAAATGTAGGAGTAATGATGCAATAGCATGTGACTACATAAAATTTCTATAAGCGACAAGAACTGCAAATCTGCAATCGTATAAATAACGTCATAAATATGGAAACCTTATTTCAAATGAGCGTGTGTCGATGGCCGTGGTGAGTGAATTGGGTCCCCGTCTCATAACACAGTAGAGACGCAGCACAGTGGGCCAGCTAACTACCCAATACAACGTTGGAATGGCAAATCCAATATCTACATGGACAATGCAACAGACATTAGCTTGTATGGGCTATGACAGTATACAACTGTCACAGGCACCCATGCTCACTGCGAGACACAAGAAACTGTGCCTTGCATAGTCCACCACGAGACACAGAACTATGCCTTTGCATAGTCCACTCTACATGTAGGTGGTCCAGTGGACTATGCAAGGCACAGAAACGGTGCCTTGCATAGTCCAGTGGACCACCTACATGTAGAGATCTGTCGCCTGGGCAGATGCATCCCGTTTCCAACTCCATCATGCTGATGGGCGTGTTTACGCTTTGAAAGTGACATGAGCCCATGACACCAGAATGCATTGTCGGTGTTCGACGGATTGGAGGTACTGGTGTTATGGTTTGGGGATATTTTCGTGGCATAACCTGGGTCAACTGATGCACAATGAATCAATGGCTCAATAGGAACACCCAAGTACAGTCGCTCAAAAAAGTATCTGAACACTATGGTTGATTAAAGAATTCAGAAAAATATCTGGCAACGATTTTTTTAGAAATTAGTGATCTGGCAACCTTCGTATCACGTGACACGAAGGTTGCCAGATCACTAATTGGATCGTGTGAGCTCACAAAGACCTGGATCGTGTGTGCTCACTCACGGAAATATTGAGCGTGTGCAGTTACCGTTCACAGAAAACTGGAGCGTGTGCAGTAACTGCACACTCTCCAGTTTGCTGTGAACGGTAACTGGAGCGTGTACAGTTGCTGTACACGCTCCAGATATTTTTCCTGAATTCTGTAATCACGTGACACGAAGGTTGACAGATCACTAATTTCTAAAAAAACGTTGCCAGATATTTTTCCTGAATTCTCTAATCAACCATAGTGTTCGGATACTTTTTTGAGCGACTGTACACTGCTTCTTGAAGACAGTGTACACACACAACTCCAGCTTCTATCACACAGCCTGGCAACTTGCAAATTAGTTTCAGGAGCATGACAATGAATTCTCGCTTCTCCCATGGCTTCCCAACTCACCGAATCTCAACCCAACCAAGCATATTTGGTAATTATTGGAAAATGCAATTCGATGCTCTGACCCTCCACCTGGCAATGTGCAGGCATTACAGGACACATCGCGGAACACTGGGAAGCACAACCACAAGATATCCTGCAGCATCTTGTAGAGTCCATGCACCAACATGTACGGGCTGTATTAAGGGCAAAAGGTAGCCCCACAAAGTATTAGGTAGGTGTTGCTAATTATGAAACAAGAGACATTTAAACAAGGGAGAAGACACAAAAATAATCATGAGGCAAATAATGGACTAAAATGTGGAATTAGTGAACATCTGAAAGATGCATGACTGTTGATGCCTCTGTTTCGGAAATAACACCTGTGGTTGGTTTTTCCGCAGCATCTGTTGGGAAAGTGTGTGGAGATGGGAAAACTGGGAAAACTGGGAACACTGGGAAGCACAACCACAAGATATCCTGCAGCATCTTGTAGAGTCCATGCACCAACATGTACGGGCTGTATTAAGGGCAAAAGGTAGCCCCACAAAGTATTAGGTAGGTGTTGCTAATTATGAAACAAGAGACATTTAAACAAGGGAGAAGACACAAAAATAATCATGAGGCAAATAATGGACTAAAATGTGGAATTAGTGAACATCTGAAAGATGCATGACTGTTGATGCCTCTGTTTCGGAAATAACACCTGTGGTTGGTTTTTCCGCAGCATCTGTTGGGAAAGTGTGTGGAGACTGGGACACTGAGGGTAAACAACCAGTAAGGACAAGAATCAGGGGCGGGAATGCCGGTTGAATGTAGGAAATAAGAGATGGGTTGGGTTGGGTTGTTTTACCTCTGAGCGGCACTTTTTTGCACACAATGGGCTAAATGGGCAGATCACATGGACCCCGAAGGCTCAGAGAAGGTTGGGGGAGGGGACCCACTGGAACAGCTGTTGGGAGACAGATGGTAGCCTCGCGTCAAGGCCATCAAGCGTGTTCTTTAACGTGCACAGGGTATGGCTCTCCCACACACGGGGCCACGGCTTAACGTCCCACCCGACGGACGACTGCCTTTCCAAGCCCATCGGTGTCCCCTACTAACCGTGGGCACGGCGGGGAATTTTGCGGAGATAAATCTCAACGCTGACCCAGCTGGGACTCGAACCTGGGAACTACAGATTACGAGCCTGGCGTAATAAGAGATGGATTCATTGTCTTCTGCAGGCCAACCGTTGCTACTGCACCCGCCCCCACCACCACCACCACCACCACCAACACCAACACAACCACCTGCGAATACAACGCTCGATTGTGGGTTGAGTTGTTTTACCTCTGAGCGGCACTTTTTTGCACACAATGGGCTAAATGGCCAGGTCACATGGATTCCGAAGGCTCAGAGAAGGTTGGGGGAGGGGACCCACTGGAACAGCTGTTGGGAGACAGATGGTAGCCACCCGTCAAGGCCATCCAGCGTGTTCTTTAACGTGCACAGGGTATGGCTCCCCCACACACGAGGCCACGGCTTAACGTCCCATCCGACGGACGGCGGCCTTTCCAAGCCCATCGGTGTCCCCTACTGACCGTGGGCAGGGCGGGGAAATTTTGCGGAGATAAATCTCAACGCTGACCCAGCTGGGACTCGAACCTGGGAACCACAGATTACGAGCCTGGCGTAATAAGAGATGGATTCATTGTCTTCTGCAGGCCAACAGTTGCTACTGCAACCCCCCCCCCCCCCCACACACACACACCACCACCACCACCAACACAACCACCTGCGAATACAACGCTCGATTGTGGGTTGAGTTGTTTTACCTCTGAGCGGTACTTTTTTGCATACCATGGGCTAAATGGCCAGGTCACATGGACCCCGAAGGCTTAGAGAAGGTTGGGGGAGGGGACCCACTGGAACAGCTGTTGGGAGACAGATGGTAGCCTCCCGTCAAGGCCATCCAGCGTGTTCTTTAACGTGCACAGGGTATGGCTCTCCCGCACACTGGGCCACGGCTTAACGTCCCATCCGACGGACGGCGGCCTTTCCAAGCCCATTGGTGTCCCCTACTGACCGTGGGCAGGGCGGTGAGTCTTGCGGAGATAAATCTCAACGCTGACCCAGCTGGGACTCGAACCTGGGAACTACAGATTACGAGCCTGGCGGGCTACCGACTGAGCCCCCCCCCCCCTCCCCAACGCTCGATACTCAGAACAGATTTCCCGCAGGACAATACGTTTGATGTCATTTGTTAAGTTTAAATCCATCAGAGCAGACGGCCAGAACGACATGCCCTCCTAACACCCTGAAAAGGAGAATTGCAACTTTCATAATGCCAGAGACATCGAGTATGGACCATGGAGGAAAAAGTCTGTTGGTTTGATGTATCTCGTTTCCTCTCTTACCATATAGATGGATGGCTACACTTATGGCGAAATCATCATGTTGATGAGTCAATGGGATAAATGCGAGGAAGGTGGTATCATGATCTGGGAAGTGTTGTTCTATTGGATGTGTTGGATTCTCTGATACAGGTGCGCCAACGTATAAAGGGTGCGAAGTGTTCGAACTTTGTTGGGAATAAAGTCAGTTACGTACTCAGGATATAGTTTCGGGAGGCAGGAGAGGAGGAGAATTTAGTTTGGGGGAGATTTCGAAAATTTAGTAGTATTTTTTTTTTGGGGGGGGGGGTCCAAGAATTCAGTTTCGTGGAGGGGGATCTGATAATAAAACTTAAGTAGGGTTTTCCAATTGCTAAAATATTCCACCTAGCAGGTATGATTAAAATGATAATGTATGGAATTAAATTTTATAGTTTTTTTAAGTCTACTCTTAGTGTGGGGTACTACACTATTGGCTTTTATTCTAGCCCCGTATACTATGGAGTTAAAATGAAATTGTAGAAAAATATCTGTTTTGGATTTCAAAGTAGGTTGACAAGTTTGAGATTTCGTATAAGACGACCAATTATCGGAAGACCTTTTCAATTTTCATGTTATTTTCCCAGCATGTTTCAACAAGAAATGCACCATGACCATCGCACTCGTAATCATAGAACATTCGTGAGATTTCACCGTCTTCACCTGACCCATTGGGGTGGGGGGGCTCAGTCGGTAGCGCGCCAGGCTCGTAATCTGCAGTTCCCAGGTTCGAGTCCCAGCTGGGTCAGCGTTGAGATTTATCTCCGCAAAATTCCCCGCCCTGCCCACGGTCAGTAGGGGACACCGATGGGCTTGGAAAGGCCGCCGTCCTTCGGATGGGACGTTAAGCCGTGGTCCCGTGTGGGCAGAGCCATACCCTGTGCACGTTAAAGAACACGCTGGATGGCCTTGATGGGAGGCTACCATCTGTCTCCCAACAGCTGTTCCAGTGGATACCCTCCCCCAACCTTCTCTGAGCCTTCGGGGTCCTTGTGACCTGGTCATTTAGCCCATGGTGTGCAAAAAAAGTGCCGCTCAGAGGTAAAACAACCCAATCCTGATCCACTAGATCAGTGCTTTTCAAAGCGGTGGTCAGCGAGCCATCAGTCGCCGGCCCGCAGCCAGCTACCATGAAACAAAGAAATCTGTTTTTTGAAACGTAATATTGATATCCTTTGTGCATTTCCACACTTTGGAGCTGACTGCTGACGAAAACTTGCAGAGGAATTTCCAAACTGTAGATTCTTGAACTTGTTGAAATTGCTCTGAAAACTTTTCTCCCATTTCCCTAGACGTATCTCTGGAAAATTGATATTACTCAACTGTGAGTTTGGATAATGGGCATGGCAGTGAGGATAATGACTGTAATTAATAGAACCTTCAGGGATATTGATATCCGCATTTTAAAGCTCTCGGAGAATAAAATCTTAAAGTCAACGCATATTAAAATAAATTGATGTTGACCCGGATAGCGGATAAACTCTCGATTTGAGTTTGGGTTGAGTTGTTTTACCTCTGAGCGGCACTTTTTTGCACACCATGGGCTAAATGGCCAGGTCACATGGACCCCGAAGGCTCAGAGAAGGTTGGGGGAGGGGACCCACTGGAACAACTGTTGGGAGACAGATGGTAGCCTCCCGTCAAGGCCATCCAGCGTGTTCTTTAACGTGCACAGAGTATGGCTCTCCCGCACACGGAGCCACGGCTTAACGTCCCATCCGACGGACGGCGGCCTTTCCAAGCCCATCGGTGTCCCCTACTGACTGTGGACAGGGCGGGGATTTTGCGGAGATAAATCTCAACGCTGACCCAGCTGGGACTAGAACCTGGGAACTACAGATTACGAGCCTGGCGCACTACCGACTGAGCCACCCCCGCCCCTCCCGACTTGATAAGAACAGAAACATGAGCAAACATTATTGCATTTATTGATGACAGACATGAGTGAAAAAAAACTACATGAAATAATGGAAAAAAAATCTGATTTGAAAATTCAATGATGAGATTCACTTTAAAATATGCGTCGGGAATAAGCGAAAAATTGAAAAAAAAAAAAAACATGTGAAAAACAATTTTATTTTCTGGAAAAGTAAAATATAAATTAAAAAAAATTACTGAAGTGTTACGTAGAAAACTGGAATTAAATATGTAGAAATTTTAATAGCAGAGATAAGGAAATTAAAATTTAAGTGAAATAAAAAAGAAGCGCTTTCTTTTATCGTCGATAATTTGATTTAAAATTGATTATGTAAATAATAGAATAATTGAATATGTAATTTTTAATTTAATATAAGTTTAAATTAAAATAATAATGTAATAATAATTTTAATAACATTTAAAAGAGCAAGAATAATTCAGAAGAATTTGCAAAATTAGATTTCAGTAAATTTCTGTCTAATATTTAATAAGGCATATTTTTACGAAATGGAGTCTTTTCTTACTACATTGTATTTCTTTCAGTTACTAATTAGTCATTAATAAGATATGATGATATCTAAGACGATGTTCTTAGATTACAAGGGGGCGGGGGTGGCTCAGTCGGTTGCGCGCCAGGCTCGTAATCTGTAGTTCCCAGGTTCGAGTCCCAGCTGGGTCAGCGTTGAGATTTATCTCCGCAAAAATTCCCCGCCCTGCCCACGGTCAGTAGGGGACACCGATGGGCTTGGAAAGGCCGCCGTCCGTCGGATGGGACGTTAAGCCGTGGCCCCCCATGTGCGGGAGAGCCATACCCTGTGCACGTTAAAGAACACGCTGGATGGCCTTGACGGGAGGCTACCATCTATCTCCCGACAGCTGTTCCAGTGGGTCCCCTCCCCCAACCTTCTCTGAGCCTTCGGGATCCATGTGACCTGGCCATTTCGCCCATGGTGTGCCAGAAAAGTGCCGCTCAGAGGAAAAACAACCCAACCCAACTTAGATTACAACAGACCTGAAGTCATTCTAATAAATTATCACAAGAAAAGTCCTGTAGACAAGGAACACTTGAAATAATGAATTGAAAAAAAAAAATGCTATCCTGACCGGGATTCGACCCCAGATCTCCCAGAATGCCGGGCATGTTAAACGCTAGATCACCGATGAGTTGACCATTTGTTGAACTAAGTGATATATATAAGCCTTTTTTAAAACCTCGACGATTGTTAATCATCCATTATAGACGGATGCTGATAAAGTTTTGAGGTTGCGACCTTGCAGCTATGGATGTGACCTTGCTGGTGAAGATAGGACTCTTGCTATCCGCACAGGGTTCCGTACAGTCGCTCAAAAAAGTATCCGAACACTACGGTTGATTGCAAAATTCAGAAAAAATATCTGGCAACGATTTTTTTAGAAATTAGTGATCTGGCAACCTTCGTGTCACGTGATTACAGAATTCAGGAAAAATATCTGTAGCGTGTACAGCAACTGTACACGCTCCAGTTACCGTTCACAGCAAACTGGAGCGTGTGCAGTTACTGCACACGCTCCAGTTTGCTGTGAACGGTAACTGCACACGCTCAATATTTCCGTGAGTGAGCCCACACGATCAAGGTCTTTGTGAGCTCACACGATCCAATTAGTGATCTGGTAACCTTCGTGTCACGTGACACGAAGGTTGCCAGATCACTAATTTCTAAAAAAATTATTGCCAGATATTTTTTTCTGAATTCTGTAATCAACCATGGTGTTCGGATATTTTTTTGAGCGCCTGTACAATGAATCTCTTTTGTTGCAATCTTATGCAACCACGGCAATTCCCGGTTCCGCTTGTACAGCACTACCTGGTTATGAAGAGCCGTGCTTATCTAGAGCCGGGGGCAAGGAATACGCCCTATAGGCGCACCTCAACCCCAGCCTCACATGGCAGCAGTCCTATAGAAGGAAAGCTGACCACCGGAGGAAACTTTACTTTAATCTATTCCCCGGTTTGCAAATGTACAAGGATATATAGATCCAAGTTCGATCGGCATCCGGGGTGGAGACTCTTAGTAGGACCCAGACATTTTTTGAGGGCTCGTGCCTACAAGGCGGGCTCAGACCGTTCGGCAGAGCCCTCGAACAGCCCACCCAGGACTCCTGATAGGTGAGGTCTCCGACACCGTCACCATCCGACCGGCAATCAAGCCAGCCAGCAGCATCTTCGACCTCGGTTGGCCTTAGCCATGTCCAACCGGGGGACCAATCCGGTCGGCACAGCCTTCAGCCGGGTTGCTGGGCCCTAGGCCCCCCCCCCCCACCACCACCACGACAAGGTGGTCCCCTATCGGGGGGGGTGAGCGCCTGTACAGTGGAAACATTTTTTTCAAGGTCATTAAAAAATGTTAGATCCCCCCCCCACACCAAAAAAAAAAGCTAAAAAGAAATTTTGAATATGCGCCTGATATTAGATAACGATAAAGAGTTCGTTCAATTTGTTGCTAATGATAAAATATGTGGTTATACTTCATTTAAATATAAGAAGCTTATGTATTCATTTTGATGCACTGATCTGTTTATGGAATAAGATTAAATTTGCAGTTGATATAATGGTTCTAAGTGAGATCTGGGTCTCTCGAAACGAAATAAATTTTTTTCCATATTGATATATATACAACAAAGGGTTTCAATATCGAAATTATAATGCATCGGTGGAGTAATTGCCTGTTATGATAGATAGATAATTTGTTTATTAAATACTGATAAATTACCTTTGCATTTATATTTACACAAATTCTTATTCATTCAAAAAAAAAATCAAAGAAATTCAATATCCCGCTCCAGTTCATACTCGAGTGTCGGACAATAACACCAACATCTTAACGGTTGAAGTGACTGCATACAGAAATGAAAATTTTACTTTATAAGTAGAGTGTTTCTCAATTTTAAACATTAAAAATTACCTAAGATAAACACAAAGCATTTTCGTAGTCTTACACATTGAAATTATGAATGATCCAATTTCATAGAGCAAAAGAATATTCTTTAACATTATGCATAAGTTTAAGGTAATTTGGCAACATGTTATACCGTCTGCCATGGGGGGGGAGGGATGGCTCGGTCGGTAGGGCCCAAATTCGTAATCTGCAGTTCCCAGGTTGGAGCCCCGCCTTGGCCAGTGTTGGGATTTATCTCCGCAAAACTCATCGCCCAGCCAGTCCTTGATGAGAAGGGCACATCAATGTGATTGGAAAAGCCACGTCCATCAGATGGGACGTTAAGTCGTGGCACCGTGTGTGGAGCCATACCCTGTGCAGATTAAAGAACACACTGGATGACTTTGACCGAAGGCTACCATCTCTCTCCGGACAGACATCAATGTGATTGGAAAAGCCACGTCCATCAGATGGGATGTTAAGTCGTGGCACCGTGTGTGGAGCCATACCCTGTGCAGATTAAAGAACCCACTGGATGACTTTGACTGAAGGCTACCATCTCTCTCCGGACAGACATCAATGTGATTGGAAAAGCCACGTCCATCAGATGGGACGTTAAGTCGTGGCACCGTGTGTGGAGCCATACCCTGTGCAGATTAAAGAACACACTGGATGACTTTGACCGAAGGCTACCATCTCTCTCCGGACAGACATCAATGTGATTGGAAAAGCCACGTCCATCAGATGGGACATTAAGTCGTGGCACTGTGTGTGGAGCCATACCCTGTGCATATTAAAGAACACACTGGATGACTTTGACTGAAGGCTACCATCTCTCTCTGGACAGACATCAATGTCATTGGAAAATCCACGTCCATCAGATGGAACGTTAAGTCGTGGGACCGTGTGTGGAGCCATACCCTGTGCAGATTAAAGAACACACTGGATGACTTTGACCGAAGGCTACCATCTCTCTCCGGACAGACATCAATGTGATTGGAAAAGCCACGTCCATCAGATGGGACATTAAGTCGTGGCACTGTGTGTGGAGCCATACCCTGTGCATATTAAAGAACACACTGGATGACTTTGACTGAAGGCTACCATCTCTCTCTGGACAGACATCAATGTCATTGGAAAATCCACGTCCATCAGATGGAACGTTAAGTCGTGGGACCGTGTGTGGAGCCATACCCTGTGCAGATTAAAGAACACATTGGATGACTTTGACCGAAGGCTACCATCTCTCTCCGGACAGACATCAATGTGATTGGAAAAGCCACGTCCATCAGATGGGACGTTAAGTCGTGGCACCGTGTGTGGAGCCATACCCTGTACAGATTAAAGAACACACTGGATGACTTTGACCGAAGGCTACCATCTCTCTCTGGACAGACATCAATGTGATTGGAAAAGCCACGTCCATCAGATGGGACGTTAAGTCGTGGCACCGTGTGTGGAGCCATACCCTGTGCAGATTAAAGAACACACTGGATGACTTTGACTGAAGGCTACCATCTCTCTCCGGACAGACATCAATGTGATTGGAAAAGCCACGTCCATTAGATGGGACGTTAAGTCGTGGCACCGTGTGTGGAGCCATACCCTGTGCAGATTAAAGAACACACTGGATGACTTTGACCGAAGGCTACCATCTCTCTCCGGACAGACATCAATGTGATTGGAAAAGCCACGTCCATCAGATGGGACGTTAAGTCGTGGCACCGTGTGTGGAGCCATACCCTGTACAGATTAAAGAACACACTGGATGACTTTGACCGAAGGCTACCATCTCTCTCTGGACAGACATCAATGTGATTGGAAAAGCCACGTCCATCAGATGGGACGTTAAGTCGTGGCACCGTGTGTGGAGCCATACCCTGTACAGATTAAAGAACACACTGGATGACTTTGACCGAAGGCTACCATCTCTCTCTGGACAGACATCAATGTGATTGGAAAAGCCACGTCCATCAGATGGGACGTTAAGTCGTGGCACCGTGTGTGGAGCCATACCCTGTACAGATTAAAGAACACACTGGATGACTTTGACTGAAGGCTACCATCTCTCTCTGGACAGACATCAATGTCATTGGAAAATCCACGTCCATCAGATGGAACGTTAAGTCGTGGGACCGTGTGTGGAGCCATACCCTGTGCAGATTAAAGAACACATTGGATGACTTTGACCGAAGGCTACCATCTCTCTCCGGACAGACATCAATGTGATTGGAAAAGCCACGTCCATCAGATGGGACGTTAAGTCGTGGCACCGTGTGTGGAGCCATACCCTGTACAGATTAAAGAACACACTGGATGACTTTGACCGAAGGCTACCATCTCTCTCTGGACAGACATCAATGTGATTGGAAAAGCCACGTCCATCAGATGGGACGTTAAGTCGTGGCACCGTGTGTGGAGCCATACCCTGTGCAGATTAAAGAACACACTGGATGACTTTGACTGAAGGCTACCATCTCTCTCCGGACAGACATCAATGTGATTGGAAAAGCCACGTCCATCAGATGGGACGTTAAGTCGTGGCACCGTGTGTGGAGCCATACCCTGTGCAGATTAAAGAACACACTGGATGACTTTGACCGAAGGCTACCATCTCTCTCCGGACAGACATCAATGTGATTGGAAAAGCCACGTCCATCAGATGGGACGTTAAGTCGTGGCACCGTGTGTGGAGCCATACCCTGTACAGATTAAAGAACACACTGGATGACTTTGACCGAAGGCTACCATCTCTCTCTGGACAGACATCAATGTGATTGGAAAAGCCACGTCCATCAGATGGGACGTTAAGTCGTGGCACCGTGTGTGGAGCCATACCCTGTACAGATTAAAGAACACACTGGATGACTTTGACCGAAGGCTACCATCTCTCTCTGGACAGACATCAATGTGATTGGAAAAGCCACGTCCATCAGATGGGACGTTAAGTCGTGGCACCGTGTGTGGAGCCATACCCTGTACAGATTAAAGAACACACTGGATGACTTTGACCGAAGGCTACCATCTCTCTCTGGACAGACATCAATGTGATTGGAAAAGCCACGTCCATCAGATGGGACGTTAAGTCGTGGCACCGTGTGTGGAGCCATACCCTGTGCAGATTAAAGAACACACTGGATGACTTTGACTGAAGGCTACCATCTCTCTCCGGACAGACATCAATGTGATTGGAAAAGCCACGTCCATCAGATGGGACGTTAAGTCGTGGCACCGTGTGTGGAGCCATACCCTGTGCAGATTAAAGAACACACTGGATGACTTTGACCGAAGGCTACCATCTCTCTCCGGACAGACATCAATGTGATTGGAAAAGCCACGTCCATCAGATGGGACGTTAAGTCGTGGCACCGTGTGTGGAGCCATACCCTGTACAGATTAAAGAACACACTGGATGACTTTGACCGAAGGCTACCATCTCTCTCTGGACAGACATCAATGTGATTGGAAAAGCCACGTCCATCAGATGGGACGTTAAGTCGTGGCACCGTGTGTGGAGCCATACCCTGTACAGATTAAAGAACACACTGGATGACTTTGACCGAATGCTACCATCTCTCTCCAGACAGACATCAATGTGATTGGAAAAGCCATGTCCATCAGATGGGACGTTAAGTCGTGGCACCCTGTGTGGAGCCATACCCTGTACAGATTAAAGAACACACTGGATGACTTTGACCGAAGGCTACCATCTCTCTCCGGACAGCTGTCCTTTGTGTCCCTGTCGTGGACATAGACAAATGGTGGTTCACTTCCATCTAATTTTTCCGTTGATTACTCCAACTGATTATTTTCATCCGTTATTCTAGGTGAAACCACAGATTCGGAATTTTTACTCACATGATTAGGTATGCTTCAGACGTGCTGTTCCTTTAATGAAATAGGTTGGGTTGTTGTGTTGTTTTACCTCTGAGCGGCAGTTTTTTGCACACCATGGGCTAAATGGCCAGGTCACATGAACCTCGAAGTCTCAGAGAAGGTTGGGGGAGGGGACCCACTGGAACAGTTGTTGGGAGACAGATGGTAGCCTCCCGTCAAGGCCATCCAGCGTGTTTAACGTTCACAGGGTATGGCTCTCCCGCATAGGGTGCCACGGCTTAGCGTCTCATCCGACGGACGGCGGC
The DNA here is from genome assembly GCA_038380435.1 of Ryuthela nishihirai. Taxonomy (NCBI): domain Eukaryota; kingdom Metazoa; phylum Arthropoda; class Arachnida; order Araneae; family Heptathelidae; genus Ryuthela; species Ryuthela nishihirai. Next base: position 57,656,840 of record JAWZYU010000012.1, read on the forward strand.
CTTTCCAAGCCCATCGGTGTCCCCTACTGACCGTGGGCAGGGCGGGGAATTTTGTAGAGATAAATCTCAACGCTGACAAAGCTGGGACTCGAACCTGGGAACTACAGATTACAAGCCTGGCGCGCTACCTACTGAGCCATCCCCGCCCCTTTAATGAAATAAATAAATGTCCAATGTACTAAGTAGAGAACGACACAGTATTTATTTACATTCACACATATACAGTATATACATATGGGAATGTGCTTGATTCTGTGGGCCTTAGCTGCGCTCAATACTCCATTGAATGAAATCGCTTTATCCATGTCCCTTGTAGATTTTCTCCAATCAGCTTAATTTACCCCTGAATGCTGCTTTACTTTTGCAGGCTTTTATTTAATGAAATGGAAACCTGTACTTTTCTGTACAGAAATCGCTTTACCGACCTCAAAACTCGGTGAGATAATATCTTAATCCCTGCCTAGACACCCTGTCTAGACAACCTGGCTCACATGGAACCGAACCCTGCTACTTTAGGGTTCCCGAGAAACAGCTACGTCACTTCGACGTGCTAAAAGAAGCTTGACCTCTCTGTTTGTCAGGAACACTCAGTCTGATGTTTTGTTCTTCAGATCTTCCCGTCTCTCCTCGTGATGACTCCCACCCTAACCCTCCAGCTCGTTACAAAGATGCCATAAAGACATTTGGTGCTCTCGTTTCCCGAGCATACGGAGAATAGTCTAGCTTGACCCGAATAACGACTATTTAGCGTCATTCCCGTTTAAGGCACATCTGAAAATGCACTTACAGAGATATACACAATAAGAATAGATACAATAATAAATAAACCATAGGGATAAGATAGTCCGCTTCCACCAACTTCTCTGAACTCTCTGGAACCTTGTGACCTGGCCATTCAGTACATTACACTGGGCAACAAATTCTCATAAAAGTCATGCCTCTGAGATAAAAATAAACATTTCTTAAAGATTTCAAGGTGCTGAACACGAATATGACAATAAAAATGTGAAATTGGCTACGATTTCTGAGAAATCTGCAATAGTTTCCTATATAATAGAGTAATACATACATATGACATGTATCGTAAAACTCCGCTTCTACTTCCGACCTCGCTTTGCCCCTCGCTTCTGCAGCTGCTCAGGATCATCTCTGGCGAGCGTCCAACAGTAGTCAGCCAACATTGAAGTGGATTAGTTTCCTTGTATCGTTTCTCTATTGTTGCAATGTCCTGGTGAAAACGTTCACTGTGCTCATCACTAACCATGTCGCAGTTGTCGGGGGGGGGGGGGGGGGAGACTAAGTGAAAATGGAGAAAGTGGATCTTTAAGGACATATTACAACCAAGTTTTTGATACAGAGACAACATGTCCTTAACCAGTTTCTTGTAGTTGTCTGCCCTGACATTCCAGAAGAATTTAGTTGACACCAGACGAAATGCATCCAAAGCCTTTTTCTCCTCACCCTGAAGCAAGTTGTCAAACATCTGGTCTCTGAACAACTTGCGGATCTGAGGACCCACAAAAATTCTCTCTTTAATTTTCGCTTCACTGAGTCAAGGGAATTTGTCAGCCAAGTACTTGAAAGCTGATGCAGTTCGGTCCATGACGTTTACGAAGTTTTTCTTCACACCGAGTTTGATGTGTAAGGACGGTAGCAGGATTTTGTGCATTTCTGCCAGTGCTGGGTGTTCCACGTTCTTCTCTCCGACCTTCAGAAATTTCCTCTGAGGCCAATTTCTCTTCACGTAGTGCAAAATCTTTGCTAGGCTGTCCCATTCACATAAGAAACAGCAGTGCTTTGTATATCCCGGCTGCAGACCCATCAACAAAGCCACTACCTTCAAGTTAAAACAGAGATGCCTGACATACTTTCTGTATTGAAGACAGTTCAACAACTGTTTTAGGTTGTCGTAGGTTTCTTTCATGTAGACAGCATTCCAACCGGAATGGATGGAAGTCGATTTCCGTTATGCAGCAACACCACCTTGAGACAAATTTCGAGGAGTCTATGAATAGTCGCCATTCTTGAGGGCATATTTGATTCCGAGAGCATTCATCGGGCCATCTAAATCGAAGCAGAACACAAGGTCATCTTCCTTTCTGAAGTAAAGCACAAACTGCTCATGACAAGTTCAAAACGAAGTCACTCGGACATTTTCCTTGAGAATATTCCATTGTTTAAGTCTTGATCCAAGTAACTCAGTTTTGTCCCAGGACAGCTCCAGATCACAAACAAAATCATTCATTTCTCCTTTGGTGAGAATGTATGGCGCAGATGAGTCACAGTGGCAAATGCATTGATCATTATTAGACACCGAAAGGCTGCAAAGAACACGATGTCGGTTCGTCTCCCTCCTCATCGTCTAAATCGATGGAAAATTCTTTTGGAGGTTCGGGAGAGGGAAGACCCTCGCAGTGCAGAACTAGTCGGAGAGCAGATTGTATATTCGGCTTTGTTCATTGCACTTCAAAGAAATCTCAGAAGATAGTTGATTTATTACTCCATCTTTCTCTTTAAGCTGATCTCTCAGTTCGTGTATAGCCTCCGTAGAAAACTCAACAATTCTTTTTATTTCTTGCAGAACAGCAGAAGTAACTGCTTCTGTGAGTAATGAGACAATCGTTTGAATAGTCTTGGGATTTGAAGACAGTTTCAACACATTTAGAAACTGACGCCAACAGATCGTCTTCTGAAAGCGACAAACCTGCGCTAGGGGCAGGGGGTGACCTTGGAGGGCTGCTTCTACCCACTGGCGAGCTTAATGCTTTGCTAGCGACCCCAAACTGATATGTTCCCCAAACTGACCTTCTTAGAGTAGCGGCCTGCACTTCTTAGAGTAGAGGAAAACCATGAAGACGATACGGTTGGCTTTTTCTTTTGCTAATATTCTGGCAGTGTAAAGAAAATGAGAGGTTGGGAAAAATGGCAACATTGAAATCTAATTGAAATGATACACTGATGATTGGTGAGCCATTGTTCTGCGACCAAAGTGCATGATAGTTGTTTTGTCTGCAGAAATTGGTAACCGATACGATACACTCCAGTCTGTACTGGCGAGCTTGATGCCTTGCTAGCGAGAGCTGCTTCTACCCACTGGCGAGCTTGATGCTTTTGTTAGCGAGAGCTGCTTCTACCCACTGGCGAGCTTGATGCTTTTGTTAGCGAGAGCTGCTTCTACCCACTGGTGAGATTGATGCTTTGCTGGCGAGAGCTGCTTCTACCCACTGGCGAGCTTGATACTTTGCTACCGAGAGCTGCTTCTACCACCGGCGAGCTTGATGCTTTGCTAGCGAAAGTTGCAATCTTTAGCGAGGTTGCCATCTTGTTTTTAGGCACCATGAACTTAACAATAAATGCGAGGAGATAAGATTAAAGTACAATACTTGAAGTGTTTCAAAAAGAGGCACGAAACTTATAAGGAAGGTTGGATTGGGTTGTTTTACATCTGAGGGGCACTTTTTTGCACACCATGGGCTAAATGGCCAGGTCACATGGACCCCGAAGGCTCAGAGAAGGTTGGGGACCCACTGGAACAGCTGTTGGGAGACAGATGGTAGCCTCCCGTCAAGGCCATCCAGCGTGTTCTTTAACGTGCACAGGGTATGGCTCTCCCGCACACGGGCCACGGCTTAACGTCCCATCCGACGGACGGTATATGAAATTATTGGTATGATATTATTATTGAGTATGAAATTATTGACGCTGACATTTATTCATCTTACAGTCGCTTAGGTCGTGTTATACTCACACCCTACATCCCTCAGTCTAATTCTAGCAACCATTCTTATACAGATGGTTTCCTCAATTGTATAGAATATGTTACTAGTGGCAATATTCCAGTAGTTCTCACTGGAGACTTTAATTTTGCCAATATAGACTGGACAACTCCATTCTCTACAAATAATGCTCAAGGGCTTGCTATCTCACGACTAAATTTCCTAGAATTCCAACAACTTGTTATCTTTTCCACACGAGACGAAAATTACCTTGACTTGGTCTTCTGCAACCGTGATACGTTCATATTGAACATTGACACATTCTGCCTTTTTTTACCACCAGTGACAAACCTCCCCATATTCCTGATGCTTTTAACTTCAACCTCTGCACTTCTACACATGCTTCTCTTGAGTCATTGAAATTTGCAAATGCAGATTACGATATTTTATACGAATTAGTCAGCAACCTGTTCACTCATCAGGGTTCTGCTCTTCCACAATTATTTGACCAATTGACAGCTGAGCTCTCCGATACTGTGCATCATGTCCGCAGCTAATTTCACATATTTCTGTAAAAAGTAAGACCTCCAATCCGTACCTAAGAAATCCGTACCTGGCCAAGCTTAAATTGCAAGATTGGAGAGCGTTCCGAAATGATAATTCTATTAATAAAGCAAATTATATTGCAGCATCCAAGATATATTCAGATGCTTCACAAGAATGTTCTTCTAAGCATCTTCTTCAGCTTTGCAATGCTAAACATTCAAATGTGTTTTACAATGATGCAAGAGGTAAACTAAAAGCTCCACGAGTTATCCCTCCTTTGAAACACCATGATGCTCACCTGACATTTTAAATTATGAAAAGGCTTCACTGTTTGCGACCACTCTTGCTGGAGTCTATGTTACTGTTCTACCTACATTATTTACTTCCTGTGACCAATCAGTCGACCCTCTGTTCTCGGGCATGTTCGACCCCCAAAATGTCAGCACTGTCACTTCATTAATTCCTACCAAATCATCACTGGGACCAGACAAGATTCCAACAACTTTTTAGAAGCAACTAAGCTCCGTTGTTTGCGAATAATTATCTATCCTGTTCAACTCTTGCCTGGAATCTGGCCATGTTCCTCCTGACTGGACTCAAGCCACATAGTCATTCCAATTTACAAGAGAAAAGGTGATCCCACTGATCCTACCAATTACCGTCCAATCTCTTTGACGAACATCGTCCCAAAAAAATGGAATGTTGCATCCTGTTCAAGCTTCTTTACTTTCTTCAGGTGCATAATATTATTCTACATGAAAGTTTGGCTTCATGGCAAGCCGCTTCTCTACAGTGCAATTACTTCACTGTATTAAGAATTGGGCTACATCAATTGAGGTTGGCAGTCCAATCGACGTTATTTAAGTAGATTTTAAAAAAAGCGTTCGATAAAGAGATCGTTTGTCTTTGACACACTTCTTCGGCTGGGAATCCCCCAGATCATCGTAAGATTAATCTGCGCATTATTTTCCAATCGCTCTCAACAAAAAAGAATTAAAGACGCCCTTTCTCCAACTAAACAGAACCATTAACGCTTGGCTACTGATCTAAGGGTTGAGTTGTTTTACCTCTGAGCGGCACTTTTTTGCACAACATGGGCTAAATGGCCAGGTCACATGGACCCCGAAGGCTCAGAGAAGGTTGGGGGAGGAGACCCACTGGAACCACTGGAACAGCTGTTGGGAGACAGATGGTAGCCTCCCGTCAAGGCCATCCAGCGTGTTCGTTAACGTGCATAGGGTATGGCTCTCCCGCACACGGAACCACGGCTTAACGTCCCATTCGACGGACGGCGGCCTATTCCAAGTCCATCGGTGTCCCCTACTGACCGTGGGCAGGGCGGGGAATTTTGCGGACTGATCTAAGGGACCTAGTCTGATGTCAGAGCTCATGTGGGGAGACCAGACAGGAGATGCATATTCAAAAATAGGCAAAACAAAAGCAGTGAATGCTTTCAAAAGAGTGGGCCTGTTGAACTTCTTAGAGTAGCGGAAAACCATGAAGGCGATACGGTTGGCTTTTTCTTTTGCTAATATTCTGGCAGTGTAAAGAAAATGAGAGGTTGGGAAAAATGGCAACATTGAAATCTAATTGAAATGATACACTGATGATTGGTGAGCCATTGTTCTGCGACCAAAGTGCATGATAGTTGTTTTGTCTGCAGAAATTGGTAACTGATGCGATATACTGCAGTCTCCGATGCTGTAGCGTGAAAGCTGAATGGAACAACAGTTGTCTAAAGAAGCAGAATTCGCATAAAATTTAATGTCATCAGCAAATGCATACGTAGCAGGCAACTGGTCGTAGAACAGAAGGTATGCTTGAGGTGAACAATGCGGAAAGTATAGGCCCGAGAACTGATCCTTGAACAACACCACTGCTGACATCCTCGGTTGGAGAAAGGGCGTCTTCAACTCTTATTTGTTGAGAGCGATTGGAAAATAAGGCGCAGATTAATCTTACGATGATCTGGGGGATTACCAGCCGAAGGAGTGTGTCAAAGACGAACGATCTCTTTACTTTATCGAACGCATTTTTAAAATCTATATAAAAACGTCGATTGGACTGCAAACCTCAATTGATGTAGCCCAAGGGTCCTGGGTTCGAGCCCCTGGTAAGGCATGGCTGTTTGTGTCGTTTTTCTGCTGAGGTCCTGCCATCCTCTCAGACCTTCTACTATGGCATATAAACTGACAGGCTCCTGTCAGATCTCTGTGGCAAGCAGCTGCTTGAGGGGGTATTTATTTATTTATTATTTAATTCTTTATACAGTGAAGTAATTGCACTGTAGAGAAGCGGCTTGCCATGAAGCCAAACTTTCATGTAGAATAATATTATGCACCTCAAGAAAGTAAAGAAGCTTGAACAGGATGCAACATTCCATTTTTTTCGGACGATGTTCGTCAAAGAGATTGGACGGTAATGGGTAGGATCAGTGTGATCACCTTTTCTCTTGTAAATTGGAATGACTATGGCTTGAGTCCAGTCAGGAGGAACACAGCCAGATTCCAAGCAGCAGTTGAACAGGATAGATAATTATTCGCAAACAACGGTGTCATGAACAGGAGACCTTTGCCGTGCCAAGCAGTTCGCCGTCTGCAGAGCATCGATGACATGCGGGACGCTTGGAGGAGGGGTGAGAAGAGTCTAACATCCTTCTTTAAAAACTGGACCATTTTGTAACAGGGACCTTGGCCCCTTTATCATCTGGTCCACGAGAAAAAGTTTTTTTTGTGTGCGTCAAAAGTAGGGACCAGTACAGTGAAGTGCTAGAGACCCTACATGTTGGCGATAGGCTTTTGGCCGCAGGCCGCCTAAAAGTGAAGGAGGTGGTTGAAGTTTCGTGCCAAGGAAGTGCTGCGTCGTAGTTAGGACTGCAAGCGTCGTTCAGAAGGAATTCTGTGCCTAAGGGGGTCAGTCCCTGAGCCGCGGACAGTTGGAAACGCTTCTTCTTCTTCAAACAAAACTCAGTATCACGGCTGCTTGGCAGTGGCTAACAGAAGTCACATGAGCGGAAGTAACCAGAGGGGGAGAAAAGAAAAGGAAGAAGGACTCGGCGTGGCAGCCAAGAGGACAGTGGGGGAAATACGCTTGGCTCAGAGAGAAGGAGCGCATTGTCTTGGTCGAGGAACGGAGTCAATAACTGCCGAAGCTCGTAGCATCCTGTAAGCAGGAAGTGTTTTGTGTGTTATATGCTGGATGTAATAGTCTGTAGTATTAAACATCGGTTAAGTTTATCCAGTACCAGTGTCGGTAGTCCACTCATTCCTGATCTCGTGTATGCTCGAGACCCCTTTGTTCCGGACTGAAGTGCGGCGCACTGAGATAACGGTAGCGGCTGACAGCCAGGAGAGACCACCGCAACAAACGGAGTTTAGATGCTTGTAAAAAGTTGGTGGAATCTTGTCTGGTCCAGGTGATGATTTGGTAGGAATTAATGAAGTGACAGTGCTGACATTTTGGGGGTCGAACATGCCCGAGAACAGAGGGTCGACTGATTGGTCACAGGAAGTCATAGACTAGCAAAAGTGGTCGCAAACAGTGTGGCACTACTAGTAATATTTCTGTTTCCGATTGAGTTTTGATTCTCTGTTTCCAATTTGAGCGGTGTTAGCGTATTTTTTGTACCTTCCTCTAAATAAAAATAAATAAATAAATGAGGTTAAGATGCTTCTGATATTTTATATTGATCCATATTCTAAATATACAGGCGCTTTTAATCTCAAATCACTTTCTTCTCACTGGAAAGATCGCGACTAAAAAGATCATTCAGATAAAGTTCCTTGGTGGAACTCTTTATACGAGCAAAATAGAGAACAGCGGAAGTCAAAATACATCAAGACACATCTCCCGTCGCTATAAATTCCCACAGAGTTTATCATTTTCGATCTTTTTTCTCCCGAGCTTTGTATATTACTCTAACAATTATAATATTAAAATTTCAATACACTTTATTCACTTTTTCGAGTGCAGTGAATTGCAATATTTTTACGTTTCCCATTTACAATATGTTTATAGGAATATACTGTATAGTCGCTCAAAAAAGTATCCGAACACTAGGGTTGATTACAGAATTCAGAAAAAACATCTGGCAACGATTTTTTTAGAAATTAGTGATCTGGCAACCTCCGTGTCACGTGATTACAGAATTCAGGAAAAATATCTGGAGCGTGTACAGCAACTGTACACGCTCCAGTTACCGTTCACAGCAAACTGGAGCGTGTGCAGTTATGCACACGCTCCAGTTTGCTGTGAACGGTAACTGCACACGCTCAATATTTCCGTGAGTGAGTCCACACGATCTAGTATCAAAATAATATGATCACCTACAGTCGCTCAAAAAAGTATCCGAATACTATGGTTGATTACAGAATTGAGAAAAAATATCTGGCAACGATTTTTTTTAGAAATTAGTGATCTGGCAACCTTCGTGTCACGTGATTACAGAATTCAGGAAAAATATCTGGAGCGTGTACAGCAACTGTATGGCTCCAGTTACCATTCACAACAAACTGGAGCGTGTGCAGTTACTGCACACGCTCCAGTTTGCTGTGAACGGTAACTGCACACGCTCAATATTTCCGTGAGTGAGCCCACACGATCTAGTATCAAAATAATATGACCACATATAGTCGCTCAAAAAAGTATCCGAACACTATGGTTGATTACAGAATGCAGAAAAAATATCTGGAAACGATTTTTTTAGAAATTAGTGATCTGCAACCTTCGTGTCACGTGACACGAAGGATGCCAGATCACTAATTTCTAAAAAAAATCGTTGCCAGATATTTTTTCTCAATTCTGTAATCAACCCTAGTGTTCGGATACTTTTTTGAGCGACTGTACAAGGCTCTCTAAACAATTAGCAAAAAAAAAAATTCTCCCTCAAGCAGCTGCTTGCCACAGAGGTCTGACAGGAGCCTATCAGTTTATACGCCATAGTAGAAGGTCTGTGTGCCGTCCCGTGGCCGAGTGGTTAGCACGCTTGGCTACTGATCTAAGGGACCTGGGTTCGAGCCCCGGAATTAGGCATGGATGTGTGTGTCGTTTTTCTGCTGAGGTCCCGCCATCCTCACAGACCTTCTTCTATGGCGTATTAAACTGTCAGACCTCTGTGACAAGCAGCTGCTTGAGGGGGTATTTATTTTTTTTATTTTAGAAGGTCTGTGAGTATGGCGGGACCTCAGCAGAAAGACAACACAAACATCCATGCCTTATTACCTCGGGCTCGAACCCAGGTCCCTTTGATTAATAGCCAAGCTCGCTAACCACTCGGCCAGAGACAATTCAGTACATAAGCACGTGAGCAAACTTGTTTGTGGGGCAGTAATGTAATAATATTCACGATATCGCTTCTTTTCTGGTGTAGAGGTGGATGCACTGAACTCACCATGGTGGGTGTCAGATGTTAAATAAACAAATAAAAACCGCTTCTTTCCCAGACGTCGCTTACAGTATGGCAATTTTTTTGCTTCTTGATTGCAACAACCATGGTTTAACAATATCATCTTAAAAAGCTAATGAAGTAACATCGCTTACACGTGGTGTAAATATCGAAGTTTATTGACGAATATTGAAAGTTTTTAAGATTCAGACCAATTGTTATCGATTTCCAATTTCTTTGATAAATTCATTTTTATATCTTAAATGTTTTATATAGCTTGGAGTCAAATTATAACTTTTTATAGATAAATAGCTGTAATGTCTGGTGACAATATTTTTCTTAACCGTAAACTCTTCTAATAATAGATTTTCTGACAAACTGTATCTACTACAAAAGTCTAACTATTTGGTTGTTCCAAGATTTCTGCAAGTGTTCCATTGAGTTAAATATATATAATCATCTTAATTTCCAAATTTCTAGTGATCGGTAACATTGATTTTTTTTTTTTTCATAATTCATTGAATTATATGATTTTAAACTCCTTCTTAGCCAATGTTTGATTTTATGACATGTTTTTTGTCTGTTTGTTTCATAAATTTTTTTTTAAATCTCCATTGATTGAAAGAAATATTTCCAGGTCAACTCCCCCTCCCTCCCCCAGAGAGAAAAACCATTCATCCTTTAATCCTTCAAGAAGAGATGCTCCTGGTGCTCTGTTGCTAGGAAGGATGGTCGTGGTTGGCAAGAGCAATAAAGCAGTCGACGTCCTCATTAATCACAGTGGAGGTTGTAACTGCAGGATGGAAGGAAATAGCGATAACAGTCGTCAACCATCCCTGTAGGTCACGCAAACGCCGTTACCGAGGCGACTAACCTTTAGCTTGTAAAACAATAAATAGAGTACGGCCACAGAGAAAGCGGTATGAGCGATTTAACCTTATTAGCATTTCTAAACATTGTAGCGTCTTTAGACAAAACCATTACTAACAACGGAAGTCGCCTCACACAACCAGTCTGAGAGCTATCTGGGACGCTACTGTGTTGGTTATGGAAATGTTAATAACACCAAAAAGCTGAAACTGCTTTCTCTGTGGCAGTGTCCATGGACTTCAATTTTCTTTGACCCTTGAGCAGTTGGGATCAGAATTAGTAACTGCATCTCAACACCCTCTACGTTAACAAACCTCTTTATTAAATAACACCGACTAGCACTACTTCCACTATTATGTACGATCTACCAGTGGCCACATGGAAAGGAGGGGGATCCATTCGTAGCCTCGAAAGGGGGAGACTTGACGAATAAGTCACAGGTCAGGGCGACGTCCCAGAAGCCATCGCAGGAGGGAGTGAAGGGGAGGCGAGTCTGAATTAATCACCGCCTCTGAAACCGTAACGACTGAAGATGAATAAGCGCCTAGAGGTCGAAATTACGACTAAATGAAAGCCTTCACTTCAGTAGCTGTTTACGATGTTATGCTGCGAGGCCAAACACATACGAGGAGACAGAACTGCCATAGCGGTACTTCCTGAAACCGGCTTCCGCAATTTGCAGGCCGGTCTGCCATTATAGCGCACGCCAGTGAGAGGGGAGAGCTGAATTCGGAGCCGACCGCCCTGACTGCAAAGGCGGCCACGCCACGCCACAGATAATCAATTTGACGAACGTGCAGAAAGTTTCGCGTGCAGGCCGCACTCCCGCTTCCTGTTCGCTAGTGGCGTTCGCTGCCCAGCCAATGGGAACCTGACCCGAGCTTTGTTGCGTGAGCTGACCGTGGCTCCTCCTAGCCGAGCTCATGCACGAGCCCACGCCGGCGCTCCCCTGCCTCGTCGGCCGCTGGATGAGCGACAGCGTCGTTAGGCATTGCGCCTCGACTCGTAACATATAAAACAGCGCCGCTATCAACGGATTAGATTTTTAACTCGACTCGTGAAACACAGTGAAGCGAAAATGTATCCATCATGGTGAAGCAGGCATCAGTCTTAGTGGACTTTTCTGCACTGACGAAATAATAATGAAAAAAAAAAGGTTGATTGTTACGCGTCTTTTGGCGCTTGGAATTAATTTGGTCACGCAATTATAAAGAGCTCGCGACTTTTCTTGTTTAAAGCGTTCGATATTTTTTTTTTCGGTGTTGAGAGAAGTGGAGTAAAAATGAATAGCATCAGAAACTGGTTTATTAGGGTGAGTTTAAAAAAAAACTGATGTCTTGATGTTACGGACATGCATACAAAATCTATGGGGTTGGTTTGGGTCATTTTACCTCTGAACAACCACGAAGTTTGGGGAAGGAGCCCACTGGACAGTTCAGCTACAAAAATTTGTGAAAAAGCCACAGATGGCCCAGCCCTGCTTTAAGTTATCGGCAGAATTTATATACCAATATATTTTACAAAAATTTTTTTAATGACTAACGTAATATTTAAAAAAAATAAATATCCCCTCAAGCAGCTGCTTGCCACAGAGGTCTGACAGGAGCTTGTCAGTTTATATGCCGTAGTAGAAGGTCTGTGAGGATGGCAGGACCTCAGCAGAAAAACGCTCGCAGCAGAAAAACATACATCCATGCCTTACCCGGGGCTCGAACCCAGGTCCCTTAGATCAGTAGCCAAGCGCGCTAACCACTCGGCCATGGGAAGTAGTTCAAAATTTTTTTTATTTTTTTTTATTTACACATCTCCTCCACTTCTGAATCTACTTGCTCATAATATCTGTCAACCAGATTCTTAATTCTATTAAACACAATCATGCAGAGAACTTTACCAGAAACAGAAGGTAAACTGATACTCCTATAGTTATCACAAGAACTTCCATCACCTTTTTTAAAAATAGGGATTAGGTGGTTGAACTTTGCAAGTAATGATGAAGTTAAAAGGAGTCATCAACCTCCGGGGCGGGGGTGGCTCAGTCGGTAGCGCGCCAGGTTCGTAATCTGTACTTCCCAGGTTCGAGTCCCAGCTGGGTCAGCGTTGAGATTTATCTGCGCATAATTCCCCGCCCTGCCCACGGTCAGTAGGGGACACCGATGGGCTTGGCAAAGGCCGCCGTCCGTCGGATGGGACGTTAAGCCGTGGCCCCGTGTGTGGGAGAGCCATACCCTGTGCACGTTAAAGAACACGCTGGATGTCCTTGACGGGAGGCTACTATCTGTCTCCCAACAGCTGTTCCAGTGGGTCCCCTCCCCCAACCTTCTCTGAGCCTTCGGGGTCCTTGTGACCTGGCCATTTAGACCATGGTGTGCAAAAAAGTGCCTCTCAGAGGTAAAACAACCCAACCCATCAACCTCCTTTGAGCAGCATTTTGGGCAGAGACTGCGTTGGTTTGGCCATGTTGCCCGTATGGACAGCAACAGATTGGCACACAAGATTATGAACAATGTACAGTCGCTCAAAAAATATCCGAACATTATGGTTGACTACAGAATTCAGAAAAAATATCTGGCAACAATTTTTTTAGAAATTAGTGATCTGGCAACCTTCGTATCACGTGATATGAAGGTTGCCAGATCACTAATTTCTAAAAATATCGTTGCCAAATATTTTTCCTGAATTCTGTAATCAACCATAGTATTCGGATATTTTTTTGAGCGACTGTACCTAAACGCTTCAGGAAAAGGGGGAGACTTAGAATGTGATGGGCAGACAATGTCAAACAGGGGCTTTCTAGAATTGGCCTACAGTGGCCAAATGCAGCAGCTGTAGCTCAGAACAGACATATCTGGGGAGGAAAATTATTCCCCAGATATGTCTGTAGGTACTGGTAGGACCTCCTTAGCCCGTGGCTGTATGAGAATTTTGTATTGTATGTTTACATGGCCAAGTGGTTAGCACGCTTGGCTACTGATCTAAGGGACCTGCGTTCGAGCCCGGGTAAGGTATGGATATGTGTGCTGTTTTTTGCTGAGATACCGAAATCCTCACAGACCTTCTACCATGGCGTATTAAACTGACAGGCTCCTGTCAGACCTCTGTGGCAAGCAGCTGCTTGAGGGGGTATTTATTTATTTATTATTTTATTGCTTCATAAGACTTTAACTCCTAAAGTAATTAAAACTTAAATAGTAAGAATCATTTCAAAAAGTTTAATAAAATATAAATTTTAGAAGTTTGCGAATGATTATTTCAATATTAGACAAGTATTAATTATTTTTATAAAACAAGATGAAATACACTTGCAACAGAGATCTGACAGGAACATGTCAGTTTAATACATCATAGAGAAGATCTGCGAGGAAGGCGAGACCTCAGCAGAAAGAAAACAGAAGAAATGAAACAAAAATCCTTATCCGGTGTTTGAACCCTAATCCCCGTGATCAGTAGTCACACGCTCTAACCAATTCGGCCACTGGTACAGCTAAAATAATAGGATAAAAAAATACCTTAAATACCGAAAGAATATTTTTGAAAATTGAGATTTAAATAAATTTGATTATGATCTTTAATTTATCTTCACTGATATTTTTTCATTAAATTCATATATTAGAAGTTATAGAGCTTCGAAGTTAGGTTTCCAATTGACATCTAACTGAAGTTCTCTAATATTTTGGTATCATTTAAAGGATGGTGGGAATTTCGAATTTAAATTATTTTTTATGGTATTAAAAGTTAGAGCAAAAAATGAACAATGCCAAGATAGTTGTGATGCACTTACCATGTTCAATCAATAAAATAATTCTCCTCTCAAGCAGCTGCTTGCCACAGAAGACTGACAGGAGTCTTCAATGAAAATACGTCATAAAGAAGGTCTGTAAGGAAGGCGAGACCCCAGCAGAAAGAAACACCGAAACTGAGGCAAAATAATAATGATAATTTGCATAATAATAATTTAACTCAGCAGTTGTACAGTCGCTCAAAAAAGTATCCGAACACTATGGTTGATTACAGAATTCAGAAAAAATATTTGGCAACGATTTTTTAGAAATTAGTGATCTGGCAATCTCCGTGTCACGTGATTACAGAATTAAGAAAAAATATCTGGAGCGTGTACAGCAACTGTACACGCTCCAGTTACCGTTCACAGCAAACTGGAGCGTGTGCAGTTACTGCACACGCTCTAGTTTTCTGTGAACGGTAACTGCACACGCTCAATATTTCCGTGAGTGAGCCCACACGATCTAGTATCAAAATAATATGACCACCTACAGTCGCTCAAAAAAGTATCCGAACACTATGGTTGATTACAGAATTCAGAAAAAATATCTGGCAACGATTTTTTTTTAGAAATTAGTGATCTGGCAACCTTCGTGCCACGTGACACGAAGGTTGCCAGATCACTAATTTCTAAAAAAATCGTTGCCAGATATTTTTTTCTGAATTCTCTAATCAACCATAGTGTTCGGAAACTTTTTTGAGCGACTGTACTTGCACATAAAATGTGGAACAGGATGCATTGGAAGCTAGTTTTATTCCGGCAAATAAATCCTGGAAGTTGTCCTGCTACATTCGGCAAAACGCTTTGCTAATGTTGTGTCCCGAGTAGTAATCGACAGTTTTGCAGTGCAGGTTTATGTACAACTAATTTCACCTCTCAAAAAAAGAATATTAGTGTGAATAATATAATAATGCTGTGTAAATAACAACAAAGATTATTAAATCTGTTTGATAAATTAAATCTTAAAAGTTGATGAAGTGCAATATGTACTGGTTTCCATAAATTAAGGGAAACAGAAAAATTATGATAAACAAAAAACTACGTGAAAGATTTTAATGAAATTTGATGAAAACATGAATTACAATGCTAGTTTCAGAATGGCATAAAATATTTTACATTAGAAACATTTTTCGTCAAAAAAGATGATAATGATATATAATACGTATGATATATAATACGTACAGTAATTTTTCCAAGAATGAGGTGTCAGAATGCAATGGGAAAAGTTCTTTAATAAGGAGTGTGGTCACCCCTTACAGCAATGCAGGCACGACAGCGATGTTCCATGCTGTTTATGATGTTGTGAATCTGCTCAGTAGGGAGAAACGACCATTGTTCCTTTAAGGCAATAATAAGCTCCCCCTTTGTTTCAGGTGGCGGGTTGAGGGCAGCAACACGTCTCCCTAGAGCATCCCACACATGCTCAATCGGATTTAGGTCGGGAGATCGAGCTGGCCATTTCATACGCATAATGATCTCCTCTTGAAGGAATCGTTCCATTGGTCGAGCTCTGTGTGGACGAGCGTTATCGTCTTGTAAGATGAATGATTCACCTATTGCACCAGCGTAAAAGCGTACATAAGGGTCCAGGATGTCATCTCTACACCACTGAGCACTGAGATTCCCACTCGTCAACACATAGAGGTCTGTGCGTCCACCTAAGGAAATGCCACCCCAAACACACGCGCTACTTCTGCCGTAACTTTCTCTTTGACGAATGTTACTGGGATGATAGCGGGTACCTCGTTCTCACCATATCAAACAATGTCCGGGTTCACTCTGCAAGCAATATTTGGACTCATCTATGAAGAGTACGGACCTCCATTGCTCTTCAATACAGTTAAGATGCGTGCGTGCCCAATTCAACCAATCTCTCCTGTGACGTGACGTGAGGGATATATAAATCACTGGCCTTCTAGCATACAGCCTCCCTCATGGAGCCTTCTATGCAAAATAAATACAGATATTAAAAAGTAAGTAGTAGAAGCTGATACAACCCTCCCAGTGGCTGCTGTAAGAGAGGATCTTAGTAGCTGAGAGGAAGTAGACGTCCTGCTCCTTCGTGCTGTTAAGCGGAGATATTGGTCTTATACAGCAGTCATAACTCTAGCCCTTCCTCGGTTAAACCTCCGAGATGCGGAATCCGTGCTAAGAAATTTATTCCACAGTCTATGGACCACAGAAGGACTCACATTCAGCCATCGTGCCACGTCTGACTGACTTTGGCCTACTTCAAGTTGGCCAATAGCTCTCCACCGCAGCTCATTTGGCAAGTGATGTCTCGAGGTGATTCCTACAAAATGGCTATTTCGATTTTCTTTAGTCACATTTACAACACAAAATGACGATCCACTCCAAAACACTCGTTTTCATGATGCTATCCGATTACGCAAATTGACGCAACCTAGACTAAATTGCATACAGTATGCTCACTCGGCATTACTTTACTGGTTACATGAACAAGTGGGTGAGGATTGAATAATTTTTTGGTGAATTATCGCGATTTTTCTGATTTTTTCTTAATTTATAGAAACCAGTGCAATTTAGATGACAGAATAAAAATTCACCTTCTCCCACTATACACTTTTATATGGGGCGGGGGTGGCTAAGTCGGTAGCGCGCCAGGCTTGTAATCTGTAGTTCCCATGTTCGAGTCCAAGCTGGGTCAGCGTTGAGATTTATCTCCGCAAAATTTCCCGCCCTGCCCACGGTCAGTAGGGGACACCGATGGGCTTGGAAAGGCCGCCGTCCGTCGGATGGGACGTTAAGCCGTGGCCCCGTGTGCGGGAGAGCCATACCCTGTGCACGTTAAAGAACACGTTGGATGGCCTTGACGGGAGGCTACCATCTGTCTCCCAACAGCTGTTCCAATGGGTCCCCTCCCCCAACCTTCTCTGAGCCTTCAGGATCCATATGACCTGGCCATTTAGCCCATGATGTGCAAAAAAGTGCCGCTCAGAGGTAAAACAACCCAACCCACTTTTATATTCCTACTAAAAATCGCAGGTTTCGAAATCCTTATGATATGCACTCTTCCTACTAAAGACAAAAATGCCTGCAGCGATATACGTTATTGAGACTACCTAAAAACAAACTCCAAACACCAACAATATATGGTGTACTGATGGTACGCAAAAACAAATACTGACATCGATGCATGGGTTGAATTGTTTTACATCTCAGCAATAGATTTTGGCACGTAATGGGACAAATGTTCACAAAGACAAGCACATAATGGCTAAATGGCTAAGTCACAAGGACTCCGAGGGCTCAGAGTTTAGGGGTATGGAATCCACAAGACAGCTGTTGAGAGACAGATGCAAGCTGCCTGTCAAGGACATCCAGTTGTTCTTTAACGTGAATAGGGTATGGCTCTCCTGAACACGGGGCCACGGCTTTACGTCCTATCAGACGGATGGCGAACTATTCCAAGCCCAATGGTATTCCTTTGTGACCCAGGTTAAGGTAGGATTTAGAGGAGATCGGTATGGTTATATCGGTTGGATTGTTTTACATCTCAGCGATACAGCATATATGTTGTGATGACTGTAAAAAATTAAAATTACCGACAACGACATATACTATCTGATGAAAAGCACCCGGATAGCCGCTCATCCACAATCTCTCGGTAATAGGAATTAATATAGCGTTGCTCCACTCTTTGCTGCTCTCACAGCCTCCACTCTGCAGGGGAAGGCTTTCCACTAGATTTTAATATATTGCTACGGGATTTGCCTGCCGTTCTGCCACAAGAGCATTAGTGCGGCTGGTCACTAATGTCGGGCAGTTTGGCCTGGCTCGCAGTTGGCATTCCAATTCATTCCAAAGGTATTCCATAGGGTTGAGATCAGGGCTCTGTGCAGGTCAGTCAAGTTCTTCCACACCTATCTCATGAAACCATTCCCACACAATCCTCGCTTTGTGGATGGAGGCATTGTCGTGTTCGTACAGGAGAGAGTCTTCACCGAACTGATGCCATAATGTTGGGAGCATAGAATTGTCAAAAATGTCATTATAGGCCATGGCATTTAGAGCTCCATTCACTGGAACTAGGGGGTCCAGCCCGAACCATGAAAAACAGTCCCATAGCATTATGCCTCCTCCACCAAACTTCAGAGTTAGCACAACACAGTCAGGCAGGTAGCGTTCACCTGGATTCCTCCACATCCAGACTCGTCTGTCGGACTACCAGAGGATGATGCGTGATTCATCATTCCAGAGAATGCGGTTCCACTGTTCAAGAGTCTGCTGATGCTGTGCTTTATGCCATTTCAACTGACACTTAGCATTGATCTTGTTGATGTTAGGCTTGTGTGCAGCTTCTCGGCCATGGAAACCCATTTCCCGCAGCTCTTGACGAACTGTTATGGTGCTGGCGTTGCTTCCAGAGGCATTTTGAAACTCGGTGGCGAGTGTTGCAACCGAGAACAGGCGATTTTGTCGCACCATCTGCTTCAGTACTCAGTCGTCTCACTGTCATTTTACACAGCCAATGGGTAGCGATTGCACTATTGTTACTCCTAGGTGTTTCCACTTCTCAATAACATCACTTACAGTTGATCGGGGAGGCTGCAGCAGGGCCGAGATATCCCGAACTGACTTGTTGCTAAGATGGAATCCTATGGCCACGTGCGTCATTTCATACCTGTTTGAACCATGGTTGTGGCGTATATAGGCGAATTCAATACTCAAAAGGAGTACCAGATACTTTTGATCAGATAGTGTATGTTATGGCGACAGCATCTAAAAATACGAATATTAATAAGTAGTATGGGAATGGTACATAAAAATGAATACAGTGTGCTTCAGTACATGTTTTGTCATGACAGTACCTATAAACGAATATTTCGATATACACTGGTGCTCAAAAGTTAAGCAAGAAACATAAAAACAAGAATTATAAACCCATGTGTCTTTGGATTTCAATGAAACGTTCAGGGGAAGTCCGTGATCAAAGATCCCCAATAATACCTGAAAAGCAAACGAATTCCCAAGATAATTCAAATTAGAAAATTACCTCAAAATGGCATGCAAAAGTTTAATAAAAAAATGCTTTTAAAATAAAGTGTGATCACCTCTCTGACAGATGGGGCGGGTTGGCTCAGTCGGTAGCGCGCCAGGCTCGTAATCTGTAGCTCTCAGGTTCGAGTCCCAGCTGGGTCAGCGTTGAGATTTATCTCCGCAAAATTCCCCGCCCTGCTCACGGTCAGTAGGGGACACCGATGGGCTTGGAAAGGCCGCCGTCCGTCGGATGGGACGTTAAGCCGTGGCCCCGTGTGCGGAAGAGCCATACCCTGTGCACGCTAAAGAACACGCTGGATGGTCTTGACGGGAGGCTACTATCTGTCTCCCAACAGCTGTTCCAGTGGGTCCCCTCCCCCAACCTTCTCTGAGCCTTCGGGGTCCTTGTGACCTGGCCATTTAGCCCATGGTGTGCAAAAAAGTGCCGCTCAGAGGTAAAACAGCCCAACAGCTCTGACAGAGATAAAGGCTACACTGGTTATGCTGCAAATCAGGGTGTCGATGTGGGTTTGAGGGAGTAAGTGCCATCGATGCATGAGCGCAGATCCAAGTTTCTGAGATGTGGATTGCGGCCGGCAATGCGTTGTCCTAGAGCGTCCCAAACACGTTCTATTGGATTTAGGTCAGGTGACCGGGAAGGCACGTCCACACAGCTTGTGGTTTCACTCTGAGGTATTGGCCCAGCAAGCGAGCTCTGCGAGGGCGAGCATTATCATCCATTAACACGAAATCAGAACTCACTGCTGCGGGAAATGAGAGAACATAAGTTTCGAGGATCTCATTACGACACCTTACTGTTGTTATAGTCCCTCCTGGGAATGCATGAAGGTCTATGCTGCCATTGAGAGTGATGCTTGCCCACACCATCAGCTCCAAAACTGTTTCTTTCCTGAATGCTAATGGGATGATATCTGGTTCCAGGTTGTCTGCAGACCAATAGTAGTCGGGAATCGGTTGGCAGAATGAATAGGGATTCATCGGTGAAAGCATTGACGTTGAGTCGAATTGCGATGCTGTCGACACCAATTCAATCGGGCTCTGCGCTGGCTGGATCGTCTCACACAAAACTGGTCGTCTTACATGATGGCTGTAATATAGCCGTCCCGAGGATGCAGCGAGATCGAAAGCGAATTGGCGTGCCGTATGGGTTCTATGGCGCCTTGCATTTAGGAGAAAGTATGGTCATCCGTAGTCGATGTGCTCCTCGGACGTCCAGGAACAGATCTTCCAGCGATGGTTTGGCTTGTTTGAAATCGATTCCAAAGACGGCTTACAACACTTCCATTCACATTTAGCCATCTGGCTACCTCAAACTGACGTTATGCAGACTCGAGACTTCCGATTATAAAAATATCTTCCGGCCATTATCTGACCGTTGGTTATCTCGGATGTCGTAGGTAAAGACTCTAACACATCTTGAAGCGCACATACAAACGAGGTGCTTTTTATACTGACTTGTTTCGCACTCACGACCGTGTTTATTTGTACATTTCGTGTGCAGATTTGAATTCAGCGTCGTTTTTTATGTAAAAGAAATGACTTTTGTTATTTATTGTCAATTATCGCAGAAGATAAGTCAATTTTGGCATTTGTCGCTTAACCTTTGAGCACCAGTGTATCTTGAAGTGATGAATATCGTTTATACATATTGTTACGGGTTGGGTTGTTGGGTTGTTTTACCTCTGAGCGGCACTTTTTTGCACACCATGGCTAAATGGCCAGGTCACATGGACCCCGAAGGTTCAGAGAAAGTTGGGGGAGGGGACCCACTGGAACAGCTGTTGGGAGACAGATGGTAGCCTCCCGTCAAGGCCATCCAGCGTGTT
Organism: Ryuthela nishihirai; assembly: GCA_038380435.1. NCBI lineage: Eukaryota > Metazoa > Arthropoda > Arachnida > Araneae > Heptathelidae > Ryuthela > Ryuthela nishihirai. The sequence continues at coordinate 57,677,981 of JAWZYU010000012.1, forward strand.
CTTTAACGTGCACAGGGTATGGCTTTCCCGCACGCGGAGCCACGGCTTAACGTCCCATCCGACGAACGGCGTCCTTTCCAAGCCCATCGGTGTCCCCTACTGACCGTGGGCAGTACGGGGAATTTTGCGGAGATAAATCTCAACGCTGACCCAGCTGGGACTCGAACCTGGGAACTACAGATTACGAGCCTGGCGCGCTACCGACTGAGCCACCCCCGCCCCCATATTGTTACGACAGATGAACGTGCTGCAGTGAGTTTATGATAAACGTGACATGAACGCTCGTGTATGCTTCTGCGAGAGATTTATTTTAGCCAACTAATTGGAATACAGAACCGATCTAAAAAAATAGAAGAGATAGAGTTGTTCGATTTGAGGAGATCTGAAAGGAGACATAAATATCCTTAGTCTGTGCACGACAAAAGATAAATGTTTTCATTTGTTGTGCGCGCGGGGGGTCGATTAGTTTATTGGTGTGGATCGTGTTGTTAAGCTGGTAAAGATAAAGAAGAATTTGTCGTCTTGTGTGTGGTGATCAACGCCTGAAAATAATTGATTCTGAGAAACCAGTACAGTTAGCACAGTTTTGGATACCTGAGGACTAAAACCTAAGAAGGAAGTCATTTAGTGTATAGTTATTTAATTATTTAGGAATTGGTAAGGTTATTCTCGAGATATTGCAAGTATTCACATGTATGATTCTAGTTAGATTGAATACTTATTTATCAACATGATTTTATTATTCATTGAATGATCTTAGTCTTGTTTCGTTTTTTGAAAACGAAACAAGACTAAGATCTTTTTGGAATCTTAAGATCTTTTTGGAATCCTTATTCTGAAAGAATAAGGTTTTGGAAGTCTTCGGTATCACTTTCGATTTGAATGATCTTAGTCTTGTTTCGTGAATTGGATGTGAATAGAATTCAGATAATGGATTCTTCTGAAAGTTGATCTTTGTATTATTATAGAGTTTCGTGCCGGTTGACTAAGTTTGTTTATAAATAATTTCATCCATGCTTTTGTAATAAATTGCATTGTAATTTTCATTGACCAATTTTTACTTGAACTCACGCTCAGTGCTCATCGATTTTAAATTTCAACAATATTATCGATGCTGTGGTCGATATCGATATATATTGCGATGACGATATATCATTATATATATATATATGTATTTTCGGTGTTGCAGTGGGGTATTCGAAAAATAATAAGCAATAATTATTTGAAGCAAGTGGCCTCCCCTGTTCTGACCTCAGCATCTCGAGATAGCTTCCGAATCACTTCGGTTCCTTTCGGCTATTACCGGAACAAGCGCAGGTTTCTGGGCTATTAGCTCTTTTCTATTTAAATAACAGATGGCTTCTGTCAGAAGACGAAAAGAAGAGATATATTTTTGTCAGGATGTTGAATCTCATTCCTACAATCGACTTTTGCTGATATTTTTTCCCCACATATCCCCGGGAGGTAAACTTTTCCCCGTCACAAAGAGGAAAAGTTAATATCTGAGTATCCTAGCTTAACGCCTACGCATTTATTGCCTCAAAAGAAAATCGAAAGAATGAAAACTAATGGAAAGAGAAAATATGATTAAACGATAATTTTTTATTTGCCTTACAAGAAAGCTATTCAAATCTCCGATAAATTTGCTCTAGAGGATATATTTTCTGTTAAAATCAAAACAAAAAAAAAAGTGCTGCTACTACAACAATGCAAAATTAAAGAAAGAATTACTCTGTGTTTAAATGCCTCATATTGCAATCATAATACCTTCAGTGCGACTTTATTTGCTGGGGCGTGGTGAACAGGTGGGTTGGTAGTGTGCCAGGCTCGTAATCTGCAGTTCCCAGGTTCGAGTCCCAGCTGGGTCAGCGTTGAGACTTATCTCCGCAAAACTCCCTGCTCAGCCCTCAGTCAGTAGGAGACACAAATGGGTTTGAAAAGGCCGCCGTCGTTCGGATGGAACGTTAAGCCGTGGCTCCGTGTGCAGGAGAGCCATACATACCCTATGCACGTTAAAGAACACGCTGAGTGGCCTTGACAGGAGGCTACCACCTGTCTTCCAATAGCTGCTCCAACGGGTACCCTCCCCCATTGTTCTCTGAGCCTTCGGGGTCCTAGTGACCTGGCCATTTAGCCCATTTTGCGCAAAAAAATGCTGTACAGAGGTTAAACAACCCAATTAAGTATATAAGCATATTTTGACACTTTGTATAATGATTCATTACATTTCATGAATTATGATTTTTTTTATTTATTTATTTGTTTATTTACTTTTAGAACGAACGAATTCGCAGCTAAATATTCCAGTTTTTCATAACTCTTTAAATACAGAACCAATATTTTTGTAAACAGAGATTTAGCTGAATTTGATTGAAGTGTTTTTAATCATTTAATATATTTTTTCAATTAAGAATTTCCCACCGCATAATCCTCATAAAGATTTAAGATGATCCCGAGCTCATTTAAAAAGTTAGAGAATTTCGAATTTCACCTTCTATTAAACATAGACAATGCCATGTGACTTCCCCTAAGAAAGTGGACTCTTCATTTTTTTATTGTTGTAATTACCGCGCTTGGCTACTGACCTAAGGGACCTGGGTTCGAGCCCCGGGTAAGGCATGGATGTACGTGTCGTTTTTCTGCTGAGGCCCTTCCATCCTCTCAGATTCTTCTACTATGGCACATAAACTGACAGGCTCCTGTCAGACCTCTGTGGCAAGCAGCTGCTTGAGGGGGTATTTATTACTTTATTTATTTATGGATTATGAACTACTAGTGTATCACAGTTATTCCACTTTAGGGTTTGTTATGCATAATTTAAAAAAAAAACTTTAGAAACGTCTATTTCCTGGTTTGTAAAGGGGATACATTTAAACATCAGATGAACCCTCCTACGAACATCTCGTCACATGATCCTCCCATGAACACTAACCGACCATTTCCCCAATGGGCACGTGATTTGGCTCTCTTGTACACAGGATCACGTCCCATCCGACGGAAGATACACGCTTTCCAAGCTCATTGTTGTACATTTTATCTTTTTTATCTCTATCACTCTATTAACAAGAAAACCTCAACGACTACACAGTGAGGAGTCGAACCCGAATTCGAAAGTTTATTGCAGGAAAACACACAAAAAAAGAAAGAAATTTTAACTTTAAAGAGCAATCGCTTTCTGGCGAATATAGAATGCTGGTATTAGAAATAATAAATCTTTCTCATGTTCCAAATTTAGCTCCCTCTATCAGTGCAAATTCAAACTAATAGAAGAATTCAAACTAATAGAAGAAAATTATGATTCGATGTCATCAATCATCCAACAGAAAAAGCTTTGTGAACCTTCTCCGATGGAGGGCGCCGCAAACTGTAGCTTTTTACTCCCACACTACCACTTAAATTTTGGATTTCTAATGTAAAGTGGCTTCCTTATAAAATTATAATAATAAAATATATATTCCCTCAAGCAGCTGCTTGACACAATGGTCTGACAGTAGCCTATCAGTTTATACGTCACAATAGGTCTGTGAGGATGTCGGGAGCTCAGAAAAAAATAGAAAACAAACATCCACGCCTTACCCAGGGCTCGAACCCAGGTCCCTTAGATCAGTAGCCAAGAATGTTAACCAGTCGGTCACTGGATGGCTTAAAAAAATTACTTCCTTAAAATTTTGCCGTTCTTCAATTTCAGTACCCTCTATACCAGTAGCTTTCAGATGCTTCTGGTGGTTGAATTACCAACTACAATCAATTCGCCATGGCCGCACATTAAAAGTTTCAAATAAAATGCTAAGCATGTATGGACAAATCTGTACGGGTTAGGATGTTTTACCTCTGAGCGGCACTTTTTTGCACACCATGGGCTAAATTGTCAGGTCACATGGACCCAAAGACTCAGAGAAGGTTGGGGAAGGGGACCCACTGGAACAACTGTTGGGAGACAAATGGTAGCCTCCCGTCAAGACCATCTAGCGTGTTCTTTAACGTGCACAGGGTATGGCTCTCCCGCACACGGAGCCACGGCTTAACGTCCCATCCGACGGACGGCGGTCTTTCCAAGCCCATCGGTGTCCCCTACTGACCGTGGGCAGGGCGGGGGAATTTTGCGGAGATAAATTTCAACGCTGACCCAGCTGGGACTCGAACCTGGGAACTATAAAGAATACCTTTGAGAACAGCGAGACCTCGGAATAAAGACAACACCAACATCCACGCTTTGAGGAAGAAAATGCTCGAAGTATCATTTGCAATTAGTGTACGACTATCTTCTCTTCATTCCATCAAAGAGATTGGAATTTGAAAAAGCCTTTTTTCTTCATATAGTCAAATTTGTACCGAAAATCATTCACTCCTTAGTGATCAATGCTTTGGCGATTTTGCGTTACCTGCATGCTCACTTTAAAATAATTGACAATTTAAATGACAACTGAATATTAATCATTTTCATTGATTTATAGTTAAAATACCAAAGGGAAATTTTGCATAACGTAGGGCAAAATAACTAAAAAAAGTGATTTTGAACAAAGAAACTTAACAAAATAGAAACAGATAAATTATACTATTAGTCAAATAAATATGTTTTTATTTTCTTAAATTTTTTATTCCAATTCACATTTTTTTAGTTAATTTATCTTACGTTATATATATTTACCAAATATAATAATTAATGTAAAAAAAGTGTTAAATTTTAAAATATTTTACCTAACTTTAAATTATTTTCTGTAATTTTTAACACCTGCGAAACGCAATATTGAAATACCGACATTGTTCTGGATCCGATATTGCATTCCTTATATCCAAAAAGACATTAAAAAACCTCTCTTTTGTCTCTTAAGAGAGTTTTAGATCGTTTACTCTTCCTGATAACAGTCCAAGAGAATGAAATCTATTGACTTCACTCCGATTAATTAGTTCGTCAAAGCACTCAATTCTTTATCCATAAATCATTTGACAGATCTCTGGATAACAATAAAATTAATCTGGCTTAGAAAAGCAAAAACTTCACGAAACCAAATTCCTCTTAAGTTCCCTCTCATTTCTGCTGTATAAAAAAGCTTTTGAGGCCCTTGAGCCAACTTTAACTTAGGATCCTTATAAAGCAATCTAAACCCAACTACCCTTCCTCCCCCCCTCCTCCCAGCCCTCTTCGCAACAGCCGAATCCTCTTCTGGATGATCAGATATCTCCTCTGGCAGTGACTGTGTCGTTAAGGAGCGACCAGCATTCATCCGAGAGCCTCTTCTGCAATCTCCGCCGTCGGCTGCCATTACGAAAGGTCAGTGGGCCTCTGGCGCCGGGCGCGAGTTCCGGCGGCTCCCCTGCTGGTGCGCGCACGTGGCTACAGCCCCGAAGAGCAGGGCTCGACACGGTACATTACCGACCAGTGGCCAAGCCGTTCCGCATGCTGGTTGCTGACCTCCGACAGCGACTGCGAAGTGATGTCCTTTCCCACTGCTGACGGGGTGAGTTGGAATCTCCTCCCAGCTTCTCTTTTCACTGCTTCAGGTGAATTAGAAAGAGGTTCATTCCGCATCACTTATTAATGATGATCCAAATAACATCATCCTGAAAGCAGAGATTAATATATTTAGACATTACCCATATATATTCTTTATGTGTACTTTATTAATCAATGCAAAATGTAATCTTCTTTCAATCATTCTGATAATCGAGAGACTTTGCAATTGTTAACGTAACATGCGATCTCCTAAACCAGTGGTTCTCAACCTTTTATGTTTCACACGTACCCCCTGGAAATGTGTATGTAACTGGCGTACCCCTTATATAAATAGATAAAATATAGTTATAGTATAATAATGCCAACTTTGCGACTTTGTTACTAGATCTAGCGACTTTTGAGCTCTCACGGCGTACCCCACGTTGAGAACCCTGTCCTAAAGCACAAATTTCTCTGAACCGCCTATAAATAGGTAAAATTAATAAAAATTCCAAAACTCACTCTGTGACAATTAATCTTTCTTTTTTACGAGTGATGGACTGGATTTTTTTTTCTAAGAATTGAAATCAGGTTGGGGGGATGGGGAAATTCTGATTTTAAGGGATAATGCTTCATTGCATAAGGGGGAAAAGTTTTATTTTTCAAGGGGGCAGGACACACTACGCATTGCTAGTTGATTGCCACGAAGGGTATCGATAGATTTCAGAGGGGATTCCAGCAGGGGTGCCACGTCCCCTTTCTGGCGTTTTAGAATTTTTTTTTTTTTTTTTGTGGGGGGGGCGTTCGTGAGTTTTTGGGTACAAATAAATTAAATAAAATGCGAATAGTTCTTAGATTAGCATGGTTATCATGTTTTATTTAGACAAAACTTAGAAATTCATAGATACAGTATCAAAATATTCGTCATAAAGGGGCAATAGAAAAAGTAATGGGGGCATTAGAAAGGTAAAGGGGTGTTAGAAAGAGCAAATGGGGCGTTTTAAATGATAATGGTAACTCCCCTATACCCTCTCTAAAAATGAAAATTTAAAGGGGGGGGGGGTAGAAAGTGTAGAAGGACATTAGAAAGGGTAAAAAAAGGGCTGCTCTAGAAAGAATAAAAGAAATATTAGGAGGAATAAAGGGCGCCAGATAGAGTAAAGGAATGTTAGAAAGGGTAAAGAGAGCGTTAGAAAGAGAAAAGGGCTCTTTAGAAAAGGGAGCTTTGGAAGGGGTGAAAAGGCTTTAGAAAGAGTGAAGGAGGCATTAAAAGAGTAAAGAGGGTGTTGCAAAGGATAACGTGCTTTACAAAAAGTAAAGGGGTGTTACAAAAAGTAAAAGGGGTGTTACAAAAAGTAAAAAAGGCGTTAGAAAGGTTAAAGTGGGTGTTAGAAAAGATGATTACTTCTCTTTCCTGACATATTTACCAACGGTCCTCTCAGCGCTAATCCATACATTTGCATTTATGAAGAACAATGAAGAAAATCTGTAAAAAAAAAATCTCAGTAGAATGAGAACTTGCATTACAAAACTCTGTTTTATCTGGTATTCAGATCTACGATTGTTACATAACGAGAGCTTTCTGTGTAACAAATCGTATGTAAAGTTTTTTTGAAAGGGAAGGAATCATTCAATAAGTATTGCGATGAACAGCAGCCAACCTATGGATAAGGAGTCTCTCGTCTTGGATCCATTTATAACTAAAATAGCTGAATGGGAAACAAAAAAACAAAGAGAATCTGGAGAGCAGGGTGAAAAAAAAGATAGAGATAAACAAAATACGTTTCTATGAAAATCATAAAATGTTCACCAGCCTTAAACCGATAGCGAGAATTGGAACGAAATTATCAACAAATATGTTGCATTTGCGACTCGCAAACCGGAAAAGGTTTTAGATCGAAATATTGTCTAAATGTTGAGTTAAATTTCTTCGAAGTCATTTTTTGTTCTCGTGGCACTTGACAGGAGAAGCTACGGAAAACTAAAATAGATAATCACGAGAAGCGGAGAAAATAGTTTTTCCTATTAAAGTCTAATAGTTAACTAATGGCTTGTGGACCAAAACGTTCTTTAATTTGATTTATTTATCCAAATGCTTTGATTTCGAATCCTTGGAAGGATTAATATTGTCTTAGCGCTGAACACTGGACCCATTTTGTGAAACTGATAGCTGAAAGGAATACAACTATCCCCTTTGGACAATATCAGTTATTGGAGAAGGTTCATTATAATTTATTTGATATGGAAATATGTTGCGTACAATGTGATGTTTTATCTATGGTTGATATGTAATGATTAATTTCGCTACTGGCAAATTTATTAAAGAATTTATCAGGTTTATGTGAGCAGGCAATACTCTGCAATATCATTAACATAGATAGATAGAGAGATAGATAGATAGATTTATTTTCAAAATCTGTAGTAACATTACATTTTCGTACAACGAAAATATAATCTTTTATATCGTAGATACACAATTTTAAAGCATTATAGTTTTATATCTATATATATTCTTCTTTATACACAGTTTCTCTAATAAAAATCATACTTTCATTCGTAGCAATATATTATGAAATCTTAATATTATATTTCGTTAGTGTTTTATAATTTTACCTACATTTTTCAGTAGAAGTCTGAGAAAAAATGCTGAGTCTTCGACGAGAGTAAAAACCCGCTTGTGGAAGAAAAATTAATAGTTTTGATTCAATGAAAGGCAACATGCTTCCGTTGCACATTTTCTCACATTTTGCTAGCTTGATCATAAAAATCATAAAGTAGATATTCACCAATTTATAAGTTCGAAAATTACCGTTAAGAATAAATGAGAAGAAAAAAACTTTATTGGGTAGAAAACAAAAAAATAATATATATTGACTTTATACGTTAATAAATGGTCAATTTGAGCACTTTAATGCAACTTTACGTCTAATGAATTTATATTAAATTTTTATTCTCTTCCTTTTTTTTTTTCTAAAACATAGTCTCAATATTTTCTATATTTAAAATCCATTTTCTTAAATCCTTAAAGAAAATATTATCACTCCTTATGCCTTTAATGAACTCTGGTAAACAGCTAAAAACTTTGACGTCAAATAAACGCCTCTCAATAATAGTTTTGTACGTTTTTAAATCAGGTATGAAAAGAATTTTTGACAGTCGAGTATTCCTTTCAAATGCCCGTAAGGTTCGAACATTAATATTCTTCTTTGTATATTTCAGTACCTGAAACACATATAATTTTCTCCTTTGTAATATACCTAATATATACATTTGCAACGCTTTCAAATTTTATCAGTTTCATCATGCATCTAATTATGTGATTCTGCATATACCGTAATTTAGTTTGATTGTTGTCAAATAAACTCCACCCCACGAAAATAAACCATAGAGCAAATAAGATTTAATCACAGAAAAGTAAATATTTTTTAATAAAGATAAATTTAAAAATTACCGGACATAATAAATTTTAAGTATAATGCAGTTATTTTTTTTAGTAACATCAGATATTTGTATTTTCCAGGGCATCTTTCTATATATAAAAATATCCAGATACTTATAGTATTCAACCCCCTCAATTTTGTCACAATTGCAATTTTTTCCAGCACAAAATTCAGAGTGGAAAATTACCCTATCACGAAAAAATCAAATCTGATTTGGTCTAATATAAATACATTTCGTCTTCTTTCTATTTAAAAAGGGTTCATTGACTTTTGGCTACGTTCTTAGTTTTATCCAGTCGCTATTTATATTCTCTAAAATTTGCTTTTCGTCTGCAGAATGTATTAGTGCCGCATCATCTGCAAATGAAATTATTCTACCATTCAAATCCAATGTACAGAAGTCATTTATATAAAGCAAAAAAAAGGTCCCAAAACAGGACCCTGAGGGACATCAACTTGTACATTTGTTTCTTCACTGACATACTTTCCAATTTTCACTTTTTGCTTCCTATTCATTAAATAACTCTTAAAAAAACAAATTTCCCCTAACACCACTGATTTTTATCTTTTTAATAATATCCCATGATTCACGGAATCAAAAGCTTTTTTTCAAATCCAAAAAAAAAAACAATTGTTTTAACATTTTGATTTAAATTCCTCTAGATTTGTGTGGTCATTTCTAAAATCGAACTTTGAGTATTCAAACCTTTTCGAAATCCAAATTCATTGAGGCAAAAAATTATGCATATCCCAAAAGTTAACAAATTTTTTTAACCAATTTTTCAAGAACTTTAAAAAAGCTCATAGAAGGGAAATTTGTCTGTAATTTTCAATTAACTTACTGTCACCATTTTTAAAACTGTAATAATTAAAGCAGTTTTTAAAATTTCAGGGAAAACACATTCTATAAAAGAAAAGATTACAAGTTTACAAAATATAAATCCAATTTCTGGAAGAAATATTTTTAATAGTCGTAACTGTAATTTCATCCGTACCAGTTGATTTTCCCTCTTTCAATTCCTTGATAGTATCAAAAATTTGTTGTTCATATAGATAAGGTAAAAAATGGAATTAGGTATTTACATTTTAAATTACTTATTACCTCTTCTATTTGAGTTTATGTAGGTTTTGTTGAAATAATGTAGAAATTCCCTCAGTTAAATAATTTTTAAATTTATTAACATATTCGTACTGCTTCTCATCAAACCAAAGTAAGTGATTTCTATCCGTGATAATTTGAGGAGGATTAACCTTTACTTTTCTCCTGTCATTCATTTCATTGATAGTTTCCCAATTTTTCTAGTATTATTTCCATTTTTTATAAAAATATTTTTATAATAATCATTTTAGCTTCCCTGATTATATTAGTTACTACATTTATATATCTTTTAAAATATTCATTTTCAGTTTCATCCAATTATTTTGATTTAGACCTTTTATATAAATTTCTTTTAAAATTAATTAAGTTAACAATATCTTCTGTTATCCGTGGTTCGAGTTTCTTGATTTTCTTCTTAGAATACGTAGCCTGCGCATCTTTAATTAGTAAAGTTAATTCCATTAAAAATGCATCAAATGCTAAATTCACATTTACAGTCGCTTAAAAAAGTATCCGAATACTATGGTTGATTACAGAATTCAGAAAAAATACCTGGCAACGATTGTTTTAGAAATTAGTGATCTGGCAACCTTCGTGTCACGTGACACGAAGGTTGCCAGATCACTAATTGGATCGTGTGAGCTCACAAAGACCTGGATCGTGTGGGCTCACTCACGGAAATATTGAGCGTGTGCAATTACCGTTCACAAACGGGAGCGTGTGCAGTTACTGCACACGCTCCCGTTTGCTGTGAACGGTAACTGGAGCGTGTACAGTTGCTGTACACGCTCCAGTTACCGTTCACAGCAAACGGGAGTTCACAGCAAACTGGAGCGTGTACCGTTGCTGTACACGCTCCAGATATTTTTCCTGAATTCTGTAATCACGTGACACGAAGGTTGACAGATCACTAATTTCTAAAAAAATCGTTGCCAGATATTTTTTCTGAATTCTGTAATCAACCATAGTGTTCGGATACTTTTTTGAGCGACTGTACCTGTCTCGGAGACATGATCCCACGATTTTTCTGATAATATCTTTTTCAATTTACTATATTGAATCTTGGTAAAATTTAAAGAAAGTTTTTCTGTAGAAACGTCTCTATAAAAACCACATTTTATATTATTTCCAACAAAAAAGATTTCAGATGTCAATTTTAACAATATATGTAGCTACAGTGTCTAATCTAAAATTTCTAATGTAAAGCTGATCTAGGCAGAATTTTAGTACTTTTCCTAGTAACAGAAGCATGACAGGAATGGAAACAATCTGAATTTATCATTTGAAAAAAATTATTTTATGTGGATCATCAGATAATAAATCCAAATTAAAATCTCCTGTCATTATCATATTATTTCGTTCAACGCAGTTCAACCACGTTGCCAATTCATCAACAAATTCTGATTTACTGAATTCGTGAGCTCTATAAATTGCAACAAGGCCAAGTTCGTAACTGAATGATTTTATGTGCAATTCCACTGAGTCAGCAGTTTTAAAATCAGAAAAAATCTGGTTTACTTTCCATCCTTCTTTAATGTAAACAATTACTCCTCCTGAGTTTTTTTTCTCCCTATATTTAGAGTATTATTTATATCCACCAATTTTATACTATAAGGCTAATCCCCCGTCTTTTACCCAAATCTCAGTTACTGGCTTTCTGGTATATATATATATTATGGTTTTATATATATTTATAGTATTATTTTTGGTTTTGTTAAGTTTAGCAATACTATAAAATGACCAAACTTTTTCTCAGACATCTTATATTTCCCGGTAAAATGTTTATTCCACAACCCTAACAAAAATAATTTTTGTCATAACATTTTTTATCAGTCTCAATAACTTTGGAATAATTAACATTTTTGACATATAATTCTTCATTATCATCTGTAATACTCTGAACATCATCAGAACCAGAATTAGAAACAGTAACATCATTTTGCAGATCATACAATAAAAATTTAGCCATCGTATATACATTTCCCAAAAATTAAATATTACACTCATAATACTTAACTATCTCAGTTTATCTAAATCCTGAGAGTTCTTAATTCTAATCGAAAGAAGAATCGAAGGAAGAATAGAATTCTAATCTTCCTCTTTTCACATAAAAATCTTAGTCTCTGACCAAATCATACTTATCCGCGCTGTTTTTCCTTTGCCTTAAATAACAGCTGTTTGTTTTATTGTGTCAAGTGATCGTTAATATAAACTCTTCCATCTTTATAAATAAAAAAATAAAATAAATACCCCCTCAAGCAGCTGCTTGCCACAGAGGTCTGACAGGAGCCTGTCAGTTTATATGCCATAGTAGAAGATCTGTGAGGATGGCAGGTCCTCAGCAGAAAAACAACACATACATCCATGCCTTACCCGGGGCTCGAACCCAGGTCCCGTAGATCAGTAGCCAAGATCGATCATCAATTTCTTTCCCTGATAGTTCCCTTTTTTTCCAGGCCCTAATCCAAAGATCTTTAGTCTTCCTTGATCCAAATTGTGCGATGATAGGTTTTATTTTATTTTTATTTGAGACTGTCACTCTATGAGCGCCTCCACATCCAAATATTTTGTCTCAGTTTTCAATTTCTGAGCAAATTTTTCAACAATTCGCAGAATATTTTCTTTCCCGCTCTTAGGAAAACCAAGCAACTCTATGTTCCTATTTCTGCTATATTGCTACATTTCATTTAAATTCATTTTTTCAATTCAAAAACCTCTCTTTCCAGTACTGAAGTAGACTCTCCTAATTTTTTTGTCTGACACTGTACTTCGGAAATTTGCTTAGTAAATTCCTTAAGCATTTTTATGTGTTCATACAGCTTACTAGAACAAATGAAACACTTTTATTAAATTCTTCGATTTCCAGCTATCAATAAACCTTTCGAAAGTTTTCGTTTCTTGCTATAATTTCAGCTCTAAAAATACGAAATTGTTCCATCATCAGATCCTCGAAACACTTCCTTGTACAGTCGCTCAAAAAAGTATCCGAACACTATGGTTGATTACAGAATTCAGAAAAAATATCTGGCAACGATTTTTTTAGAAATTAGTGATCGGGCAACCTTCGTGTCACGTGATTACAGAATTCAGGAAAAATATCTGGAGCGTGTACAGCAACTGTACCCGCTCCAGTTACCGTTCACAGCAAACTGGAGCGTGTGCAGTAACTGTACACGCTCCAGTTTGCTGTGAACGGTAACTGCACACGCTCAATATTTCCGTGAGTGAGCCCACACGATCCAGGTCTTTGTGAGCTCACACGATCCAATTAGTGATCTGGCAACCTTCGTGTCACGTGACACGAAGGTTGCCAGATCACTAATTTCTAAAAAAATCGTTGCCAGATATTTTTTCTGAATTCTGTAATCAACCATAGTGTTCGGATACTTTTTTGAGAGACTGTATCTGCATTGATTCTGAAGTCGCCACCCTCGTCATTTCCAGCTCTTTCCTGGGTTGAATTCCCAACATCTCCCCTTTCCATTGTTACATGTTTTTACATTTCAGTTTCTTTTTCCGATCTTGCGGCATTTTAGGAAGTTAGACTCTTTTAGATTGAGACAATAGAAATGGAAATTTTTTTTCCACAATTACAGCATTCAACACAGTCGGAGATTCCAAAGATTTCATTTCCACACGAACAGCAATTCATTTTTCTATGTAAAAATTACTTTTAAATTCACAGCTGTAAATAATTTTTATATAATAGAATATTTTGTCCGGAGACAAATCCACTCTGAAAAACCAAATCAAAACTTAACGATCGTCCACAAACTTGCTGTTACGTCGTAGCAGTTACGCTGCAGCTCTAGCAGACGATAGTTCTTGCCAAGTCACGTGGGAAATCGTCACTCACACGTGTCATGTGCTTTCCCTTTCCTTCTTCCGGTACACGTAAGCTCAGTTACAAAATTTTCAAATCATAAATTCTCAATTACTAATATAATTGTAACTTACTATCTTTTCAAGTCCATCGGATGTTTATTCACACTATCAAAAAATTACAACTTCCCAATGTTAAAGAAATAACTTCAAATTTAAACTTTTTTACTCACATTAGAATCACTACGTCTTAACCACTCTACCTGTTGCCACTAAAAGGAACTTCAATTATTTTTGAAATTTTAAGTCTTCAAACCAACTTAGAAAAAAAATAACAAAATTACTTCAATTGCTAAAAAAAAAAGTGGTGTGTGTCATCGCGTCTTTTATATAATCGAACCCATTTCAATTTAAAAATAGCATCTCTAAGACATTTGTTCAATATTTTGAGTCCTAAGCCATTAAACCTAGCTGTTTCATCACCTGTGTTTCGGGGGGCGGGGGGGAGGCTCAGTCAGTATCGCGCCAGGCTCGTAATCTGAGTTCCCAGGTTCGAGTCCCAGCTGGGTCAGTGTTGAGATTTATCTCCGCAAAATTCCCCGCCCTGCCCACGGTCAGTAGGGGACACCGATGGGATTGGAAAGGACGCCGTCCATCGGATGGGACGTTAAGCCGTGGCCCCGTATGCGGGAGAGCCATACCCTGTGCACGTTAAAGAACACGCTGGATGGCCTTGACGGGAGGCTACCATCTGTCTCCCAACAGCTGTTCCAGTGAGTCCCGTCCTCCAACCTTCTCTGAGCCTTCGGGGTCCTTGTGACCTCGCCATTTAGCCCATGGTGTGCAAAAAAGTGCCGCTCAGAGGTAAAACAACCCAATGCTGTGTTTCGGCTTCGCTGTACGACATATGCGGTCATATGTGGTTGTTTGCTTCCCCCTGTCACTACCTCCTTAACTTTTCTCTCTTTCATTTTTTCTTACTTCCCACATTATATCTTCAAAATCTCTGCATGGATTCCTTAATTCTTTCAGTCCTATAATTTTCTTGACTGGATCCCAGGAACAAAAGCTTTATTATTATTATTTCAATTAAACTAATAAAATATAACACAATCTAAAATTATGGCAATTAAATGCGTTTTGCCATGATCGATGTTCCTGCTCGGGAAGTCATTCTTACCGTGAATCCTCTTCTGTAATAGCTAAAGACATTTTCTTTTTTTAAAGAATTTATTCAGAGTTGATTTCCTCGCACGTTTCATTATCGAACTATTTATCTGTAACAGGAAATGCTTCGAAATATCTTTTCTTAAGTGCGCAGATTGAAGAAGCATTGTGCAACTTTTGGCAAGACCTGAAGAAATGAAAAAAAAAATTATCCCTCAAGCAGCTGCTTGCCACAGAAGTCTGAGAGAAGCCTGTCAGTGTAATGCGCCATAAGAGAATATCTGTGAGTAAGGCGAAATCCCAGTAGAAAGACAAACATCCATGATTAGAGCGTTACAATAAAAAATAAGAGATTAGTTAATGATAAGAGAGAATAGCGAAATAAAGCATGCTAATAGCGAAAAACTGCTTGTAGAGGTACAGTCGCTCAAAAAAGTATCCGAACACTATGGATGATTATAGAATTCAGAAAAAATATCTGGCAACGAACTTTTTAGAAATTAGTGATCTGGCAACCTTCGTGTCACGTGATTACAGAATTCAGGAAAAATATCTGGAGCGTGTACAGCAACTGCACACGCTCCAGTTACCGTTCACAGCAAACTGGAGCGTGTGCAGTTATTGCACAGTTTGCTGTTTATTGCACAGTTTATTCACAGTTTGCTGTGAACGGTAACTGCACACGCTCAATATTTCTGTGAGTGAGCCCACACGATCCAGGTCTTTGTGAGCTCACACGATCCAATTAGTGATCTGGAAACCTTCGTGTCACGTGACACGAAGGTTGCCAGATCACTAATTTCTAAATATCGTTGCCAGATATTTTTCTGAATTCTGTAATCAACCCTAGTGTTTGGATACTTTTTTGAGCGACTGTAGGTGGTCATATTAATTTGATACTAGATCGTGTGGGCTCACTCACGGAAATATTGAGCGTGTGCAGTTACCGTTCACAGCAAACTGGAGCGTGTGCAGTAACTGCACACGCTCCAATTTGCTGTGAACGGTAACTGGAGCGTGCACAGTTGCTGTACACGCTCCAGATATCTTTCCTGAATTCTGTAATCACGTGACACGAAGGTTGCCAGATCACTAATTTCTAAAAAAATCGTTGCCTGATATTTTTTCTGAATTCTGTAATCAACCCTATTGTTCGGATACTTTTTTGAGCGACTGTACAACAAAACAAAACATGAAAACAACGTTGTTTAGCATAATTTTTCTCTTTCATCATTAACCTATTGTTGTCTGCGACGTCAGTTTTTGCTTTAAAGAATGGATTGACTTCATTTTTGAAATTCAGCCATAATTTTCTGTAAAAGAGTTTATTATTAAAGATAAGAAAGAGTTGTGAAACTTGAAGAATTATTGAGAAACATTTCCAAGTAGAAGCCAAATAATATACTTAGTAAACGAAGGAATTAAAGGGAATACAACAGAAAAAGTATTTCTGAACCTTTACGTGCAATCAAACGAATTCCTAATGAAATGAATCGTCGTGCAGAGTGTGACATTGCGTGCATTGTCATCTACTTCTCTGCATTGATATGAGAAATGCATAGAAACCACCTTTACTGCTTCATATTTAGTGGGGTTAATCATCATCATCCTCAAGCAGCCATGGGCTACGGAGGTCCAACCAGACCGTGCAATTTAGTTCTCCAAGCATATCTGTCCTCAGCTACATCTGCTTCATTACGCCACTGCACACCAATTCTAATAAGGTCCTGCTTGACATTGTCAGTCCATCGCATCCTAGGTCTCCCCTTCTTTCTGAGGCCTTTAGGCATATTGCTCATAACCCTATTCGCCAATCTATAATTATTCATATGGGCAACATGGCCAAACCAATGGAGTCTCTATCTGCAAAATATGCTGCTTAAAGGAGGTTGCAAACTCCTTTGCCTAACCTCATCATTAGTTACAAAGTTAAACCACCTAATGCCCAAGATACTGCGTAAGCATCTCGAATCAAAAGCATCTAGTTTCCTGTTATCTTGTTTACAAAGGGTCCAAGTTTCATTCCCATAACTAACCCTAGAAAGAACCAAACTATTATACAGTCTAATTTTAATCTTTAAGTGTATGCGCCTATTTCTCCACATTCTCCATTGATTCCTAAAAGTCCCAGAAGCAATCCGTATTCATCTGTTAATAATTATCGTAATTAAATATTAATCCTCATTTACATTTAAACATAATTATCCGAATTAAATATTAATCCTCATTTACTTTTTAACATAATTATCCTAATTAAATATTAATCCTCATTTACATTTAAACATAATTATCCTAATTAAATATTAATCATCATTTACATTTAAACAAAAAATTTGGATATTTGCATTAATCAAACAAAATGAACACAAACCTAAAAATTTAACAAAATAACTTCTCTCTTTGCTATGCTCATCATCCGTCATACATCCAGATTGACAAAGGAGTGGGGCCAACATTGAGATATATTTCCACAAAACTTCCCGCCCTCCGTCAGGGACTGCGCCAAGAGCAGGCGATATCCCGGTCTGACGTCGTTTTTTAAATGTGTTTAAAAATGTTTCATTTTTTAATTATGTATAATTTTTAGTATAGATATATGCTATCAATGATATATATATATATAGACTATGCTATCAATAATATATATATATCTATAATAGAGAAGCAGGATCGGAATTTGTAAAAGCTTTCCATCCACATAATAGGAAAGTATCCCAATACTTTTGATTATTTTGTTTAATTCGTTTATTCTCAGAGCAAGAGAAAAAAAAATTAACGGAAGGAAAATGTCTGAAGTTTAATAATTTTATTTTTAATCCTTCTTCGGTCGTGCTGTCTTGTAACCCGGATGGACGGGGTTACTGGGTCTTAAAGATCCATGATTATGTTTCTTAATACTAAACACTTACATATCGTCTCTTTTTCATGAATTGTCTTTTACTAATCTGAAACGTAATCTTCTCATTGATATGCATATTAATCTATTTTAGGCCAAAAATAATAATCCCTATTTTTTTTCTTTCTAGAACCAATATTTCACACTTTTATGCTGGTGAATGACATCAAAGCATTTCTAAATACCAGACAAGAAAAAAAAAATCTGCTAAATATCTGAAGGGATCTGGTTGTCATTTTGCTATAAGGAGTCGCAAAACTTTTTTTCCCTTCAAAAAAATTCCACCCCCCCTCCCTCTCTCTCTCTCTTTTCAAAAGTGACAGGAACTGGCTTACCAATTAGAAGTAAGCTCAGTACACCGCCTTTCTCTAATCGTAACTTAGACCAATGTAAGATTTCGGACCCAAAATCTTTTCCTCCTCACAACCCCCCCCCCCCCCCCCACCACCACCACCATTTAAAAAGTGGTAGGAACTGCTTCTAAATGGTAAAAGCTAACCGCCAAACTCAGTATGCTCCTTCCTCTAAACGTAGCTAATACTAATGAACTAATGAAAGGGTTCAGACATCCAAAATTCTCCCCCCCCCCCAGAAAAAAATGCATCCCTCCCGTGAAAAGTGGTAGGAACTGCTTCTAAGCGGCAATAGCTAGAACTTCAAACTTAGTATACTGCTTTCTCTAATTGTAACTTAGATCAACAGTAGGATTAGGATGTTCCAAAAATTTACTTCTCTCCGAACATTATCTTCCCCACCCTCACACCCGCCTTGAAAAAGAGGTAGGAACTGCTACTAAATGATAAGAACTAGAACCGCTAAATTAAACGCACAACTTCCTACAATCGTAACTTAGAGTAATGTTAGTATTATTCTAAGTTAATGTAAGGATTAAATTAAGTTAAATGTCAGGAGTTAGAATCCTTAAAAGTTTTTCCTCACAGAAAAAATCCCACCACCCCAAAAAAAGAGGGTACGAACTGCTTCTAAACGATAAGAGGTTGGACCATCAAATTCAGTATAGAGTTTCCTCAAACCGCAACTTAAAGTAGTGAAAGAGTTTCACCCTCAAGATTTCTTTCCCCCTCAAAAACTAGCTCCCTGGAAGTTACGATTTTTTTTCTTTAGAAAAAACTGAGAGGAATTTCTCTTAAGTGATAAAGAGCTATGATTACCAAATTCGTTATGCAACTTCCCCTCTTAGTAGAATAAAGGAACGTAGGGATTTGAACTTTCATCTTTCTTCCCTTTCCACAGAAAAATCCCCCTCCACACACACATACGCATATAAAAGGGAATTTCTCCTAAACGATAAAAGGTAGGATCCCCGAATTTGGTACAGTCGCTCAAAAAAAAAATATCCGAACACTACGGTTGATTGCAGAATTCAAAAAAATATCTGGCAACGATTTTTTTTAGAAATCAGTGATCTGGCAACCTTCGTGTCACGTGACACGAAGGTTGCCAGATCACTAATTGGATCGTGTGAGCTCACAAAGACCTGGATCGTGTGGGCTCCCTCACGGAAATATTGAGCGTGTGCAGTTACCGTTCACAACAAACTGGAGCGTGTGCAGTAACTGCACACGCTCCAGTTTGCTGTGAACGGTAACTGGAGCGTGTACAGTTGCTGTACACGATCCAGATATTTTTCCTGAATTCTGTAATCACTTGACACGAAGGTTGCCAGATCACTAATTTCTAAAAAAAAATCGTTGCCAGATATTTTTTCTGAATTCTGTAATCAACCGTAGTGTTCGGATTCTTTTTGAGCGACTGTACACAGCATCCGCTCTTGCTCGCTTTAATCACTATGAAGTTTTCCCTTCCCCCAACCGTACCCCCACAGAAAAAGACCCTCTACATCAAAAAGGGAGAAGAATTTTTCCTATACAGTAAGGACTAAATTTGACATTCAGCTTGCTCTCATCATGCTCTAAGCAAGTAACGTTCGCCCTTTCAAAAATCACGGCATATAAAAAGAAATTCAATCATCTCTTGAAACAAAAGTTATCATTTTCCTCAACCTTCCCAGTGATAAGGGGAAAATATAATTACTTCCAGTACAAATCTCTTCACCTGATCACATCCTACTAACTGAGTTTCGAATATCTCAATTGACATTTTCCACCGTTAGAGGACACTATTAAGTTATTGAGAGTTTCGAAAAATATGAAAGGTAATATTACATCGATCCCTATCCAAAATGCTGAATAATTCTTAAATTTTCTCTAGAAACAAAAACATTGATACTAGGTGTCGGTTAACCGAGTGTCGGATAAATGAGGATCTTATATAAGTCTATTTTTGCATTTAATTAATAATATTTGAATATTTCTTCTCTTTTTTACATAAAAAAATTCAGCTATTTTGTGATAACAAGCAAGAAACGGAAATATTGAAATATATCTGATATCCCCAAATATACAGTTGCACGTATGGTCGCGCTGTCTGTGAGACCCATTCGTTACAATTAGATATCCTGTTGAGAAACTAATGGGAAGAGAGAACTAAGTGAAATTGCAGCAAGGTATAATGAAGGAATGGGATGAAAGGTACTGAGAAGGAATGGGTCCTAGCTAGTGACGTTTAGAAAAAATTCAAGATACAAAATCGTCTGGGTCTGTTGGGTTGGGTTGTTTTACTTCTGAGCGGCACTTTTTTTGCACACCATGAGCTAAATGGCCAGGTCACATGGACCCTGAAGGCTCAGAGAAGGTTGGGGGAGGGGACTCACTGGAACAGCTGTTGGGAGACAGATGGTAGCCTCCCGTCAAGGCCATCCAGTGTGTTCTTTAACGTGCACAGGGTATGGCTCTCCCGCACACGGGGCCACGGCTTAACGTCCCATCCGACGGACGGCGGCCTTTCCAAGCCCAACGGTGTCGTCTGGGACTGTGACAACAGACGTCCATACGCAACAGACGGAAGGCTAACCCTTGTTTGATTGCATATTGGATAATATATGTTACATGCTCTATATAATAGTTATTATTTTATTTTTTAACATTTGGTAGCAAAACTGTTGCAAAATATCTGGAATCAGCTATTTTCATGGATTTAACGTAAAAAAATATAACTTTTTTCTAGAATATTAAAAACGTAGTAAAAATAATTACTCCCTACCGCTCTTTGTGTCTAGGGAAGTTTGAGGTGTAAATCCAGACTCTGTAGAAAAAATATTTTTATAATATAAAAGACAATTAATCTGTAACAAAATCTGTAACAGAAAAATCAAGTTTTTCATACTTAAAAAGAGATTTGCGAAAGACGAGGGGGGAGGGGAGCGGTTACCGAAATTTCTTTTCGTCGGTATCTTATGTACTGTTGCGCCGGCCTTGCCCTCGTTTAGGTAACAACAATGAACTTGAAAAGGCCGCCATCCGTCGGATACGACCTAAAGCCGTGGTCCCATATTCAAGGGAGCCATACTCTGTGCACGTTAAAGAACACGGTGGATGACCTTGACGGGAGGCTACCATTTGTCTCCTAAAAGCTGTCCAGTGTGTCCCCTTCCCAACTTTCTCTCAGCCCTAGGTGTCCTTGTGGCCTGACCATATAGCCCTACATGTGCAAAAAAAGTACTGCTCAGAGGTAAAACAATCCAAACCAGCTTAACAATCCGAGTCTCTAGATTCTCCTGAGTTGTTTTTTGAGTCGGGGCAATCAAGATCAGATTTGTCCTGTAGAATATCACTTCTGTATCATTAAGTGCGTTTGTAATGATTGCCTTGAAGGATTGTTCCACTGTTTTTACTGTAATCTTCTTCCAAGCCGTTTAGATTGATTCAGCAAGTTTTGAAGCAGTTGTTCTCTTGATCTTACTTAAAGAGTTCAATGGAAAGTTTTTAGCTAACAAGCCTCGTATTCCTTCCTTAACCAGCATTTAATTGGTTTATTAATTGCTACATCGAGCACATTGGCACCCTGCCAAAAACAGCAATAGAAGAATGAGTGCTCACAATCCTCATTTGCATTCACCCTAATATTACCTTTTTTTTTCTAATGCTTTTTAGTCATATAATTGAGTTTTTGACATCGATTCTTAGACGCCATCGACTGAACGGCACAAAGATTTCAGAGACATTAAAAAACAGAAAAAGAAAGCGCGTCTTATAACCGAGAAAAATACGGTTCCGTTACAGAAATAATGTTTGGAGATTACTAGTGCATACCTGTTATTTATTCTACGAAGAAAATTACTTTATTTCTTTCTTACAAAATCTCATCGTGTTTTAAATTTGAAGGATCGATTTCACTATCACAAACTGCTGATTTCTTTTCCTAAATCACTTCTGAAAGGTGAACCCTTTCTTCACACAGCTTGGATAAAAGAAGAAACGAAACAGCTCTCTTGACTACATATTTTTGGCGGTGTATCAACGTATAGTTCGATCAAATGCAGCCACAGTAATGTTGCTTACACATAAATCACAAATCTTCTGAAATCCAAATTTCATTTCCATTTTAAAGACGTTCTACTTGCCCAGAAAAGAACGTGATTTCAAAGCAATAGTTAAACAGACTCAGAGTGTTAGAACGAAAAAAAAAATGAAAAGAAATCCTTATAATCTATTCACATGGTTGAAAAATGTACACCTCTATTATGTCTATTGTCATCGGATCGATTTGCCGATGGGCTTGGAAAGGCCGTCGTCCGTTGGATGGGACGTTAAGCCGTGACCCCGTGTGCAGGAGAGCCATACCCTGTGCACGTTAAAGAACACGCTGGATGGCCTTGACGGGAGGCTACCATCTATCTCCCAACAGCTGTTCCAGTGGGTCCCCTCCCCCAACCTTCTCTGAGCCTTCGGGGTCCATGTGACCTGGCCATTTAGCCCATGATGTGCAAAAAAGTGCCGCTCAGAGGTAAAACAACCCACAACCCACTCGGATCGATTTGATACACTTTCCATTACTGCCCTGTTTAGGACCGAAGCCATCGAAAGCAATTAAAATCAAGAAACGACCGTGGCAGCGGTCTCCATCCTTTTCACTTATTGCCATTTTCTTGGTAGTACAGCTATTTGCGATAGGAAAGCATTCGCTGATTCTTCAATCGTCATCTTCGTAAAAACAAGCTGGGGTTCATCAGCGGTAATTCTGTCTCCTACTTTCAAATAATGCAAAGTGCATTTTGTAAGCGATGCTTTTTGATGCGTTGGTTTAAAGAATTTATACTTGAGAGATCAACATTCATTAAGTTCAGATCTATCAGTATTCATATATTAAGGTGAAACAATATTTCACTTATGAGGATAAATAGTGTTTTTCACATTGGGGAAAATAATATTCACGTTATTGGTGAAAACGCAATTTCAATTCTTTTAGAGAAAACAATACTTCAGTTATTGAGGGGAAAACAATATTTCAATTATTATAGGGAGAACAATATTTCAATTATCGTAGGGTAAGCAATATTTCAGTTATTTCAGGAAAATAATATTTCGTTTATGGGGAGAAAATGCTTCAGTTATTTGGAAAAAACAATATTTTGTTATTGAAAAAAAATTAACTAATTGAAAAAACCAATAATATATATATATTTCACCTATTGATATATATATATAAATTTACCTAAATTGAAATAACTGTAACTGTAAATTGTAATAAATGAATAACTGAATAATTCATTTTGTGTGTATGTGTGTTCAAAAATATTTCTTTTATTTGGTTAAACAATATTTCATTTATTGGAATAAAAAGATTTCCTTTTTTGGAAAAGCAAAAATATCCCTCAAGCAGCTACTTGCCACAGAGGTCTGACAGGAGCCTGTCGGTTTATACGCGATATATTTACTTATCAGAAAGAATAATATTTCTCTTATTGAAAAAAAAATTGAAAAACACCTCCTTAATGGGAAAAACAATACTTCTCTTACTGAGATAAAAAAATTTCATTTATTGTGAAAAACAATACATTTTTCTATTTTTTTAGAAAAATAACATAGAGCTGAACTGTTAATATTTCTTAGATACTGTAAGACTTTGTACATTGAAAACACTGCAAGAATATTGTTTTCAATCTACAAATATTTTTGTTGTTGTCGATTTTTCCAATATCCATTACTTTTCAATATCGAAATTCCTAATTAAAAAAAAAGATCCTATTCTTTTTCATTTCCTTCGCTTTGGAAAATTACGTAAGTTAAGGATGATATCTCAATTTGAAAGTTTTTCTCTCGTCCATTCACATTGGTGGATTTACTCCCCCGTTTTGCTGCATGACGCTCGATATCGCAATTTTTTTTTATATAATCAGAACTGAATTTCTAATTAGAAGAGATCAGCCATTGTGCAGTTACCAAAGTGAAGCATGGAAAGCAACAGTTGCCTTCCTATTGGCGTGGAAAAATAGACATCCAGGGAGGATGAGGATGAAAAGAGGTGGAAGAGCAACCAGAAGTCACTTTCCGAGAGGAAAATAAATAGCTGGCGTGAGTGTGCATGCGGTAATGGCAAATGACATGAGTGGTTACAAGGGATTAAGCTTGGCCCATCCGATCATCACCCCCTCTCCCCCCCTCCAAACATACACATCCCCTCAACCACAGCATTATCTCCCCCAGCGAGAGAGGTTCCGTGGGAGTGGAAGTAGCCAGATAAGGCCACCGCCATCCCGCCTCCTCGCCCACATCCGCCACACTGATAACTCGTCACCTCCGTGGCCAACTATCGACTGTGGCGGAGAGCCCCAACTGTTGTTATTGGTTACTCACGAGATGACGCCTGCCGGTTCGCCTCTCGCTGGTGATGGTGGTGGTCGCATTTCAGATGAGAGAAATGGTGATTCTTTCATTCACACCAATTCCATAAGCAAACGATCGTCGGAGAGATATGGGTTTCGGTTTTCTCAGATTTCGTTCGTTCAAGGATGGTAGGAAACAAAAAACATTCCGATTAAATAATCTGCAGAGAAAAAAAAAACTTTAATCGGCGTTGCAATGGGAAGCGAATATGAATAGGGTTGGGTTATTTTACCTCCGAGAGGCACTTTTTTTTTGCATGCAATGCGATAAATGGTCAGGTTACAAGGATCCAGAAAGCTCAAAGAAAGTTGAGGTAAAGGGTCCCTGAAGGCTCAGAGAATGTTGAGGGAAAGAGCCTTGAAGGCTCAGAGAACGTTGAGGGAAAGGTATCCAGAAGACTCAGAAAACATTGAGAGAAGGGGACCCTGAAGGTTCAGAGAAAGTTGAGGGAAAGGGACCCTGAAGGCGCAAAGAAAGTTGAGGGAAAGGGAACCTGAAGACTCAGAGAAAGTTGAGATAAAGGGACCTGAAGGCTCAGAGAAAGTTGAGGGAAAGGGAACCTGAAGGTTCAGAGAAAGTTGAGGAAAAGGGACCCAGAAGACTCAGAGAAAGTTTAGGGGAAAGGGACCCTGAAGGTTCAGAGAAAGTTGAGGAAAAGGGACTCACTGGACAACTGTTAAAGAGAGATGGTAGCTTCCTCTAAAGGATATTCAGTGTGTTCTTTAACGTGCACATGGTGTGTCTCTCTAGCACACAGGCCACGGCTTAATATCTTATCAGACGGAAGGTGGCATTTCCAAGCCATTGGTGTCCCCTACTGATCAAGAGAAGAGAGAGAAGTATTGCGGATACAAATCTCCATGCTGGCCCAGGGGAGACTCGAACCTGGAGCTCTACTGACTGAACCATCCCAACCCCTTTGTTAATATGGATGTGTGAGTGAAGATCAAGACAGTAAGAAGATTAATTATTTTAATAATTTTTTTTAGTTTTGCGTTGATTTTGTTTGATAGTACAAATACCCAAATCTCATTAAGTAAGTATAAATTTAAGTAAAGCCAAAATTTAAATCTTATCTATGCCAATGAATGAAGACCAACTGGTCAATTGTTAGGGACTACACACGTGCAAAATTTTATGGTAGGGAAGAGATTTTGTCCCAGTGGTCGAGTGATTTACGGGTCTATTACTGCAAGCGTATTAAAAGTTCATCGCTGCGATTGATTGCTTTAAAAGTGATCCATGCCAATGAGATCTATGTTTTGGATGTTGCAGTTTTGGGGCCCTGGGCCAGAGAATCATTCGCCTCCTTAGAGGTTTAATTTGCGTAATAATCAAGCAAAAGAATCGCATTATGGTAATCTTCAAGAATTTGAAGATATGATGAACCCAGGCTTTTTGGATTGGGTTGTTTTACCTCTGAGCGGCACTTTTTTGCACACCATGGGCTAAATGGCCAGGTCACATGGACCCCGAAGACTCAGAGAACGTTGGAGAAGGGGACCCACTGGAACAGCTGTTGGGAGACAGATGGTAGCCTCCCGTCAAGGCCATCCAGCGTGTTCTTTAACGTGCAAAGGGTATGGCTCTCCCGCACACGGAGCCATGGCTTAACGTCCCATCCGACGGACGGCTGCCTTTCCAAGCCCATCGGTGTCCCCTACTGACAGTGGGCAGGGCGGGGAATTTTGCGGAGATAAATCTCAACGCTGACCCAGCTGGGACTCGAACCTGGGAACTACAGATTACGAGCCTGGCGCGCTACCGACTGAGCCACCCCCGCCCCATGAACCCAGGCAGTTGCCCTGTTTGTCAGTGCAAAGTGTGGATGGAAGCAATTGAGCCCATGATATATCATAAATTTCTATAAGTCATTGGTGAATTAAGCTATAAATCACATGTCAATAGATTAATAGTATTTTATCTACAAGATCATTGGTTGATTGACAGGTGATTGATAGATTAATCAATCAATGACATATGAGAATCTTCTGTGGAACAATTGCGCAACTTGCCTGACATATGCCGGTTCTGATTCTTCGATTATTTTTAAGCAAGCAAATAGTGATCTGGAATTAATTAGAAACTGGACCACAAGTATTTTTTTAACAATAAATCTGAAAAAGACAAATACAGTTTATTTCTACTTATAGAAAAATAGTTCTGTTCCAGACATTTTACACCGCAATAAATTGAAATATCATGATACAAATTGTTCATCGAAAAGTCATGTAATTGTCCTCAAATTTCTTTTGTGCCGTCAGTGAAATATTTAGGTATTGGGATCGATGCAGGCCTAACTTGGAAAATGCATGTAACATTTGTTAAAAGGAAGGTCATCCGTAGCCTGGCTCACTTATATCTCGTAAGACACTTAGTTTCATTTAAATTTATGTGCACACTATACTATGCATTAATACGTTATCAATTAACATATGGCATAAAATCTTGGGTGAGGGCATGTATTTCATAATTTTAAACAACTTTTATTGCTGGAAAAGAGATTCATTCGCTTATTAGCTAAAAGTCCAAAAATGCAACCTTCATTACCTTTGTTTCGGAAAGCAGGAATTTTGCCTTTACGTTATGATTATTTTTTCGAAATTATTAAATACTTTTACTTTAGAAATGAAAGCATTAAAATTGATACGAATAACTACCAATTAAGGAGGGGATAAAAACATAAATTATGAAATTCCTGCATTACATAAGGCAATTTTTAGGCACTATTATTTGTACTTTGCACCGAAATTCCTTTCCTCTCTTCCGCTCAGCATGAAATATATGACGAATTATCATTTGTTTTCTAAAGTTCTCAAGAATTACATTTTGAAACTGGTTGATGTGGAGACTTTTTTTGCACTAAACTAAAAGAACTGTTTATATGTAAGATAGATATCGAATGTTTCTTCCTTTCTGACTTTCACACTTTCTGGATTACTAGAAAGTTTTTCTTTTGAGTTGTTTTCTTTTTTTGTGTATTATATTCAATGTGACGACCGATGTTTTCAATTAAAATTGTTTCTGTATCGAGAATTCGAAGGTTGCCAGATGATTAATTTCTAAAAAAATTTGCCAGATATTTTTTCTGAATTCTGATAGTGTTCGGATATTTTTTTGAGCGACTGTACCTCTGTCCTTTTTTTGTACGCAATGGGACAGCTGTTAGGAGACAGATAACAGCTTCCTGTCAAGGAGATCAAGTGTGTTCTTTAACGAGCACAGGGTATGGCTCTATCGTACACTGAGGCAAGGCGTTACTTTCCATCCGATGGGCGGTTCCAAGCCCATTGGTGAACAGGGTATGGCTCTATCATACACTGAGACAAGGCGTTACTTTCCATCCGATGGGCGGTTCCAAGCCCTTTGGTGTACAGGGTATGGCTCTATCGTACACTGAGGCAAGGCGTTACTTTCCATCCGATGGGCGGTTCCAAGCCCATTGGTGTACAGGGTATGGCTCTATCATACACTGAGGCAAGGCGTTACTTTCCATCCGATGGGCGGTTCCAAGCCCATTAGTGTACAGGGTATGGCTCTATCGTACACTGAGGCAAGGCGTTACTTTCCATCCGATGGGTGGTTCCAAGCCCATTGGTGTAGAGGGTATGACTCTATCATACACTGAGGCAACACGTTACGTTCGTTCCGATGGGCGGTTCCAAGCCCATTGGTGTACAGGGTATGGCTCTATCGTACACTGAGGCAAGGCGTTACTTTCCATCCGATGGACGGTTCCAAGTCCATTGGTGTACAGGGTATGGCTCTATCGTACTCTGAGGCAAGGCGTTATTTCCATCCGATGGGCGGTTCCAAGCCCATTGGTGTACAGGGTATGGCTCTATCATACACTGAGGCAAGGCGTTACTTTCCATCCGATGGGCGGTTCCAAGCCCATTAGTGTACAGGGTATGGCTCTATCGTACACTGAGTCAAGGCGTTACTTTCCATCCGATGGGCGGTTCCAAGCCCATTGGTGTACAGGGTATGGCTCTATCGTACACTGAGGCAAGGCGTTACTTTTCATCCGATGGGCGGTTCCAAGCCCATTGGTGTACAGGGTATGGCTCTATTGTACACTGAGGCAAGGCGTTACTTTTCATCCGATGGGCCGTTTCAAGCCCATTGGTGTACAGGGTATGGCTCTAAGGTACACTGAGGCAAGGCGTTACTTTCCATCCGATGGGCGGTTCCAAGTCCATTGGTGTACAGGGTATGGCTCTATCGTACTCTGAGGCAAGGCGTTATTTGCATCCGATGGGCGGTTCCAAGCCCATTGGTGTACAGGGTATGGCTCTATCATACACTGAGGCAAGGCGTTACTTTCCATCCGATGGGCGGTTCCAAGCCCATTGGTGTACAGAGTATCGCTCTATCGTACACTGAGTCAAGGCGTTACTTTTCATCCGATGGGCGGTTCCAAGCCCATTGGTGTACAGGGTATGGCTCTATCGTACACTGAGGCAAGGCGTTACTTTTCATCCGATGGGCCGTTTCAAGCCCATTGGTGTACAGGGTATGGCTCTAAGGTACACTGAGGCAAGGCGTTACTTTCCATCCGATGGGCGGTTCCAAGTCCATTGGTGTACAGGGTATGGCTCTATCGTACTCTGAGGCAAGGCGTTATTTGCATCCGATGGGCGGTTCCAAGCCCATTGGTGTACAGGGTATGGCTCTATCATACACTGAGGCAAGGCGTTACTTTCCATCCGATGGGCGGTTCCAAGCCCATTGGTGTACAGAGTATCGCTCTATCGTACACTGAGTCAAGGCGTTACTTTTCATCCGATGGGCGGTTCCAAGCCCATTGGTGTACAGGGTATGGCTCTATCGTACACTGAGGAAAGGCGTTACTTTTCATCCGATGGGCGGTTCCAAGCCAATTGGTGTACAGGGTATGGCTCTATCGTACACTGAGGCAAGGCGTTACTTTCCATCCGATGGGCCGTTTCAAGCCCATTGGTGTACAGGGTATGGCCTTATCGTACACTGAGGCCAGACGTTACTTTCCATCCGATGGGCGGTTCCAAGCCCATTGGTGTACAGGGTATGGCTCTATCGTACACTGAGGCAAGGCGTTACTTTCCATCCGATGGGCGGTTCCAAGCCCATTGTTGTACAGGGTATGGCTCTATCGTACACTGAGGCAAGGCGTTACTTTCCACCCGATGGGCGGTTCCAAGCCCATTGGTGTACAGGGTATGACTCTATCGTACACTGAGACAAGGCGTTACTTTCCATCCGATGGGCGGTTCCAAGCCCATTGGTGTACAGGGTATGGCTTTATCGTACACTGAGGCTAGACGTTACTTTCCATCCGATGGGCGGTTCCAAGCTCATTGGTGTAGATGGTATGACTCTATCGTACACTGAGACAAGGCGTTACTTTCCATCCGATGGGCGGTTCCAAGCCCTTTGGTGTACAGGGTATGGCTCTATTGTACACTGAGGCAAGGCGTTACTTTCCATCCGATGGGCGGTTCCAAGCCCATTGGTGTACAGGGTATGGCTCTATCGTACACTGAGGCAAAGCGTTACTTTCCATCCGATGGGCGGTTTCAAGCCCATTGGTGTACAGGGTATGGCTCTATCATACACTGAGGAAAGGCGTTACTTTCCATCCGATGGACGGTTCCAAGCCCATTGTTGTAGAGGGTATGGCTCTATCGTACACTGAGGCAAGGCGTTACTTTCCATCCGATGGGCGGTTCCAAGCCCATTGGTGTACAGGGTATGGCTCTATCGTACTCTGAGGCAACGCATTACTTTCCATCCGATGGGCGGTTCCAAGCCCATTGGTGTACAGGGTATGACTCTATCGTACACTGAGGCAAGGCGTTACTTTCCATGCGATGGGCGGTTCCAAGCCCTTTGGTGTACAGGGTATGGCTCTATCGTACACTGAGGCAAGGCATTACTTTCCACCCGATGGGCGGTTCCAAGCCCATTGGTGTACAGGGTATGACTCTATCGTACACTGAGGCAAGGCGTTACTTTCCATGCGATGGGCGGTTCCAAGCCCTTTGGTGTACAGGGTATGGCTCTATCGTACACTGAGGCAAGGCATTACTTTCCACCCGATGGGCGGTTTCAAGCCCATTGGTGTACAGGGTATGACTCTATCGTACACTGAGGCAAGGCGTTACTTTCCATCCGATGGGCGGTTTCAAGCCCATTGGTGTACAGGGTATGGCTCTATCGTACACTGAGGCAAGGCGTTACTTTCCATCCGATGGGCGGTTCCAAGCCCATTGGTGTAGAGGTTATGACTCTATCGTACACTGAGGCAAGGCGTTACTTTCCATCCGATGGGCGGTTCCAAGCCCATTGGTGTAGAGGTTATGACTCTATCGTACACTGAGGCAATGCGTTACTTTCCATCCGATGGGCGGTTCCAAGCCCATTGGTGTACAGGGTATGGCTCTATCGTACACTGAGGCAAGGCGTTACTTTCCATCCGATGGGCGGTTCCAAGCCCATTGGTGTAGAGGTTATGACTCTATCGTACACTGAGGCAATGCGTTACTTTCCATCCGATGGGCGGTTCCAAGCCCATTGGTGTCCTCTACTGATTGAGGGCAGGTAGTTATGCGGAGATAAATCTCAAAGCTGGCCCAGGTAGGACTCGAACCTGGGATCTGCAGATTACGAGACAAGCGCGCTACCGACTGAGACACCCCGATCCGATTTCTGTTCCATTGGCCACTATTGGCGATAACCAGGTCTAGTGATCGATTATTGTCGACAATCAGTTTTATTAGTTGATTATTTTCGGGAGGGATTCGTCCCAGCAGTCAAGCGTTTTACGAGATTCGTTATAGTGTCAAGAGATTTAAGAGAGTGTGATCCGTGCCCTTATGACAAAGGAAACTGAAATAAATTGCAAAGGGACCAAATGTTGTCAAATGGAGATTTTCTTGGTTTGTTTCAGTGCATAGAAATACTTTAATTCTGTGGTCACGGATACGGTAAAAGCAAGCCACTTGCATTGCTTAGTGAAACTGAAGAGTTAATTAAAGAGACAAAAGAGAAAAATGTTTCTATACAATTTTTGATCAAAAGAATAAAATTTTAATTATGCTAGACTATGGCAGATCCATGGGGATTGAGTCCAGTCACGTCCCACCCACTTCCTGTGAAACTTTATTAAATTACTTATCAATTCCATTTACTCACACTGAACTTAAAGGGACCCAGAAGGCTCAGAAAACATTGACGGAAGGGGAATCTGAAGGTTCAACGAAAGTTGAGTGAAAGGGACCCAGAAGACTCAGAAAATATTGAGGGAAAATATTGAGTGGTTTCTCTGAACCCTGAAGGTTCAGAGAAAGTTGAGGGAAAGGGACCCAGAAGACTCAGAAAATATTGAGGGAATGGGACCCTGAAGGTTCAGAGAAAGTTGAGGGAAAGGGACCCAGAAGACTCAGAAAATATTGAGGGAATGGGACCCTGAAGGTTCAGAGAAAGTTGAGGGAAAGGAACCCAGAAGACTCAGAAAATATTGAGGGAAGGGGACAATGAAGGTTCAGAGAAAGTTGAGGGAAAGTGACCCAGTAGACTCAGAATATATTGAGGGAAGGGGACCCTGAAGGTTCAGAGAAAGTTGAGGGAAAGGGACCCAGAAGACTCAGAAAATATTGAGGGTATGGGACCCTGAAGGTTCAGAGAAATTTGAGGGAAAGGAACCCAGAAGACTCAGAAAATATTGAGAGAAGGAGACCCTGAAGGTTCAGAGATATTTGAGGGAAAGGAACCCAGAAGACTCAGAAAATATTGAGGGAAGGGGACCCTGAAGGTTCAGAGAAATTTGAGGGAAAGGAACCCAGAAGACTCAGAAAATATTGAGGGAATGGGACCCTGAAGGTTCAGAGAAAGTTGAGGGAAAGTGACCCAGTAGACTCAGAAAATATTGAGGGAAGGGGACCCTGAAGGTTCAGAGAAAGTTGAGGGAAGGGGACCCTGAAGGTTCAGAGAAAGTTGAGGGAAAGGAACCCAGAAGACTCAGAAAATATTGAGGGAATGGGACCCTGAAGGTTCAGAGAAAGTTGAGGGAAAGGAACCCAGAAGATTCAGAAAATATTGAGGGAAGGGGACCCTGAAGGTTCAGAGAAAGTTGAGGGAAAGGGACCCAGTAGACTCAGAAAATATTGAGGGAAGGGGACCCTGAAGGTTCAGAGAAAGTTGAGGGAAAGGAACCCAGAAGACTCAGAAAATATTGAGGGAAGGGGACCCTGAAGGTTCAGAGAAATTTGAGGGAAAGGAACCCAGAAGACTCAGAAAATATTGAGGGAAGGGGACCCTGAAGGTTCAGAGAAAGTTGAGGGAAAGGAACCCAGAAGACTCAGAAAATATTGAGGGAATGGGACCCTGAAGGTTCAGAGAAAGTTGTGGGAAAGGGACTCAGAAAATATTGAGGGAAGGGGACCCTGAAAGTTCAGAGAAAGTTGACGGAAAGGAACCCAGAAGACTCAGAAAATATTGAGGGAAGGGGACCCTGAAGGTTCAGAGAAATTTGAGGGAAAGGGACCCAGAAGACTCAGAAATTTTGAGGGAAGGGGACCCTGAAGGTTCAGAGAAAGTTGAGAGAAAGGGACCCTGAAGGTTCAGAGAAAGTTGAAGGAAAGAGACCCTGAAGGCTCAGAGAACGGGACTGTGATGACTGTGACTCTTTGTTGCTGCACAAGCAAGCCATGAACAAGGATATATAGATCCAAGTTCTTTCGGCACCCGGGGTGAAGACTCTTAGTGGGACCCAGACTTTGAAAAGGGCCCTTTCCTATTAGGGGACCAATCCGTTCGGCAGGGCCCTTGAACTGCTCCACAGAGAGCCTGATTGTGAGGTCTTGGCACCGTCCAATCGGGCCACTAAACCGGTCGGCGATGCCTTCGACCTCGGTTGGTCTTGGCTCTGTCCAACCGGGGCCCATACCGGTCAGCAGAGTCTTTGACTGGTTGCTGGGCCACAACCCCACCACCACCACCACCACCACCACGGCAAAGTGGTCCTCTATCGGGGGGGGGGGACTGTGATGATTAGTGTGTTTTATATCCCCCTCCTCTTGTCAGATATTCTTTATTTTCTGCCCCCTTTGTCAAATTTCCCTGGATCCGCCTCTGACTGGACTTTAGCATCTCGCATTGATGTGTTTGTTTTGGCATGAATCTTGATCAGTTTCTTAAATTGTTTTCATTTTCTAACAAATTAATTCTCGAGAGTCCGGCTTCAAATCAATTCCTCGTAGTTCCGAAAGTACTCAAGCGATCGGTGCCGAATTTAATGTGGTGTTCCCACTTAGTTCTTGCTACCAAGGATCTAGAGATCGCCTTCCTAGCTGCAGTAGGTCGGGATTAAACCCGCCGCAAGTACTGAAATCTCAAGTAGCTCTGACGTCGTCTACCTCATGAATGGATTGGGTTGTTTTACCGCTGAGCGGCAATTTTTTGCACACCATGGCCGAAATCGCCAGGTCACATGGACCCCGAAGACTCAGAGAACGTTGGAGAAGGGGACCCACTGGAACAGCTGTTGGGAGACAGATGGTAGCCTCCCGTCAAGGCTATCCAGTGTGTTCTTCAACGTGCACAGGGTGTGGTTCTCCCGCACACGGGGCCACGGCTTAACGTCCCATCCGACGGACGGCGGCCTTTTCAAGACCTCGGTGTCTCCTACTGACCGTGGGCAGGGCGGGGAATTTTGCGGAGATAAATCTCAACGCTGACCCAGCTGGGACTCGAACCTGGGAACTACAGAATACGAGCCTGGCGCTACCGACTGAGCCCCCCCCTCCCCCCTCCTGAATGGAGAATCGAAAGTAATGAATGGAGTAGTACGTTATCCGTGTGCCAAGTTATTATCGATGTGCCAAGTTATCAATGGATAGACGTTTCGCAGGCAACTTTTGGTGAAGGGCCTAATTTTGTGGTGTCAAAAACCTTACAACTATGATGAGATATGCTGTTCATTTGGTGGTCCTAGCTCTGACCGTTTAGGAGTTGTCGAACAAAAAGGCAGACAGACTCTGTAAAATGTATACACTGCTCACAAAAATTAGGGGATATTTCAAAATGAATATGAAGCGATGAAATATCCCCTAATTTTTGTGAGCAGTATATTTGTGTGATTTGTATGAGTCTCAATCCATCATCTCTTGATAAGCTGGAGAATCACAATGAATCAGCAAGTTCTTCTGAACTTCAACCTTCTGCCGCAAACAATATTTATATTTAAACATTATGATTCATGCTTTGACGATTGGAGCCTTCCAAAATATCATTATCCAAATCAGCATTTATTCCAGCCGCAGAAGATTTTCAAAGGATGCTTTTCAATTTTCTATCATCTTTTATGATTATAAAAGATGACCGAAAATTGAAAAAATCATCCAAAAGTTAAGAAAATTTTTTTCTATTTCAGTTATTTTACTTTAACTCAAATAGAAGTTCACATGAATGTGCTTTTTATATACAGAATGACTATACACATATATATATATTTGAAAATAAATACCCCTCAAGGATCTGTTTGCCACAGAGATCTGACAGTTTCATATTCCATAGCAGAATGTCTGCGAGGATGGCGGGACCTCAGCAGAAAGGGGATCGAATCCAGGTCCCTTTGATCAGTTGCCAAACGCACTAACATTTAGCAGAAATGAAATACAACTTAAATCATTTAACTTAGTTTTCCTTTCATCAAAAATTATATACACTTTTATTACAAAGACTACCAGAGAAGTTTTTCTAATGACATTACAGGAGATTTCTTAAAAATAACCGCAAAAGATTTTTCTAAAAATAGACCGAATTCAGCTGATAGTTTTAGCTAATCGCCTATAACCCAATAAATTGTCTTTTTGAAGACGACTGCTTATGGACCCCTCTCCTTTTACACTTCATATGCAGTTGAGAGCACTGAGGAACAATGTCTTCCTCAGTGATGTCAACTAGAAGTTTAAATATGCACCCTTCTGAAAATTGCTAGGTAATAGATAAAAATATACATGGCATGATCGAATATATATCAATCTTAAAAATATATCGATCTTAAAACACCAAACGAATTCTTAGTAGAGGAAAAATTATTTAAAAAGAAATTACAAATTCAAACGAAAGATTCCCATAAACAACCGTGAATTTCCTAATGATAACCATAACTTTTTTTTTTATTATAAAAACAAGCACGGAACATTTTATTAAAATGGACATAAAGATATCTTAAATAGACAATCACAGAAATTTCCTAAAAAGTCAGTCAGAAGATTTTTCAAACACAACCACAGATTTCGTAAAGACAGCCAGTGGCCAATCCAGGGGGGGGGGATGGCACATTGACGTGTCCCTCCCTCCAGGTAAAATTGATTAGATTACTTCAGAATTGATACATTTAATTCAGTCACAATGCGCAGCAAATTAGTATGACTGTGATATTATGTCATGTACCCCTCCCTGTCAAATTCCCATTCATCTGCCGCTGAAGGCAGCTACAGATGTAGTCACGAAGATTCTCTAAAACGAGACAGCTATAGATGTAGTCACGAAGATTCCCTAAAACGAGGCAGCTATAGATGTAGTCACGAAGATTCCCTAAAACGAGACAGCTACAGATGTAGTCACGAAGATTCTCTAAAACGAGACAGCTACAGATGTAGTCACGAAGATTCTCTAAAACGAGACAGCTACAGATGTAGTCACGAAGATTCTCTAAAACGAGGCAGCTATAGATGTAGTCACGAAGATTCTCTAAAACGAGACAGCTACAGATGTAGTCACGAAGATTCTCTAAAACGAGGCAGCTATAGATGTAGTCACGAAGATTCTCTAAAACGAGACAGCTACAGATGTAGTCACGAAGATTCTCTAAAACGAGACAGCTATAGATGTAGTCACGAAGATTCCCTAAAACGAGACAGCTACAGATGTAGTCACGAAGATTCTCTAAAACGAGACAGTTATAGATGTAGTCACGAAGATTCTCTAAAACGAGACAGCTACAGATGTAATCACGAAGATTCTCTAAAACGAGACAGCTACAGATGTAGTCACGAAGATTCTCTAAAACGAGACAGCTATAGATGTAGTGACGAAGATTCCCTAAAACGAGACAGCTACAGATGTAGTCACGAAAATTCTCTAAAACGAGACAGCTATAGATGTAGTCACGAAGATTCTCTAAAACGAGACAGCTATAGATGTAGTCACGAAGATTCTCTAAAACGAGACAGCTACAGATGTAGTCACGAAGATTCTCTAAAACGAGACAGCTATAGATGTAGTTACGAAGATTCTCTAAAACGAGACAGCTACAGATGTAGTCACGAAGATTCTCTAAAACGAGGCAGCTATAGATGTAGTCACGAAGATTCCCTAAAACGAGACAGCTACAGATGTAGTCACAAAGATTCTCTAAAACGAGACAGCTACAGATGTAGTCACGAAGATTCCCTAAAACGAGGCAGCTATAGATGTAGTCACGAAGATTCGCTAAAACGAGACAGCTACAGATGTAGTCA
The DNA here is from genome assembly GCA_038380435.1 of Ryuthela nishihirai. NCBI lineage: Eukaryota > Metazoa > Arthropoda > Arachnida > Araneae > Heptathelidae > Ryuthela > Ryuthela nishihirai. The sequence continues at coordinate 57,715,094 of JAWZYU010000012.1, forward strand.
CGAAGATTCTCTAAAACGAGACAGCTACAGATGTAGTCACGAAGATTCCCTAAAACGAGGCAGCTATAGATGTAGTCACGAAGATTCCCTAAAACGAGACAGCTACAGATGTAGTCACGAAGATTCTCTAAAACGAGACAGCTATAGATGTAGTCACGAAGATTCCCTAAAACGAGACAGCTACAGATGTAGTCACGAAGGTTCCCTAAAACGAGACAGCTACAAAAGGATGAGATGAAGTACATTAAGATGGTCGCAGATAAGCCACAGAAGTTTCCTCTAAAGATAGCTGCAAAATATTTTGTAAAGACATGGCAAATTTCCTTAAGACAGCCGCAAAGGATTTCCTAAATACATCCATAGAAGATTTTGTGAAGATTTCCTAAATACATCCATAGAAGATTTTGTGAAGATTTCCTTAAATATCTGCCACAAGATATTTTCTATAGAAGCTACAAAAAATTTCCTAAAGACAACCACTGAATATTTTTAAAAATAGCCAAACAATATTTCCGGAAAAAAACTTCCGAATGAGAATCGTAGAAGATTTCATAAAGACAACCACTTCCTAAAAGAATCTAGAGATTTCCGAAAGAAGCTATAGAAGATTTTTTAAATACTGCCACAAAAGATTATCCTGAAGAATACAGGGTTGGGTGGTTTGACCTCTGAGTGGCACTTTTTTGCACACCATGGGCTAAATGGCCAGGTCACATGGACCCGAAGGCTCACAGAAGGTTGGGGGATCCACTGGAACAGCTGTTGGGAGACAGATGGTAGCCTCCCGTCAAGGCCATCCAGCGTGTTCTTTAACGTGCACAGGTTATGGCTCTCCCCGCACACGGGGCCACGGCTTAACATCCCATCCGACGGACAGCGGCCTTTCCAAGCCCATCGGTGTCCCCTACTGACCGTAGGCAGGGCGGGGAGTTTTGCGGAGATGAATCTCAACGCTGCTGGGACTCGAACCTGGGAACTACAGATTACGAGCCTGGCGCGCTACCGACTGAGCCACCCCCGCCCTACAGAAGATTTCGTAAAGTTCCCAAATTGATAATCACAGGATATTTAGTAACAACATCCACAGGGAATTAATAACGACAGCCACATTATTTCCTAAAGAATCCAAAGAGGATTTTAAAGACAAAAACAGATTTCCTAAAGACAACCATAAAAAATTTCCTAAGCACAGTTGCAAAAGCTTGTCAAAAATTGAAAAACTTTAAAATGAAAAAAAAAGTGATTGTTGATTTGAATCATTTTAGTTAAATTCATGCACCGATTGATACAATTGCATTTTTCCTCTGTAGAATGATTCTACTGAACAAACCTCTCGAAGAACAATGCACCCGAAGTATAAACCAATCAATTCCAATCTCTTCAGAGAACTGGCCAAAAAAATAAATACTCCATTCCTTGCATCCGAAAAATGTACCTGTCACAAAAGAAATGATGGGCGACAACTGACAGAGAACCTCCTTTGGGCTTCGATGCTCGTTCTACCCAAACCTTTTCCATAAATAAGCAGACAGGCAGCGCCATCGAGTAGCCAGAGGTGCCTATTCATTCACGGGAAGTCGGTGCATAACCGGAGCTTTGATAACTGCTCTCGGGGAGGAGAGAGCAGTTTTACGAGCATCGTCGTTGGGCTTAGCAAGAGGCACATTAAGATGGTGGCAGATAAGCTCGGCCGATGCTCTCTGTAAGCTTCGCGGCTTGGCTGTGGTCTTCCTTTATCTAGGCAGGGGTACATTTATTACTCCATGCACCAAGGAACGATCAGAAGAGAGTGCTCATTGGAATTAAACGAAGAAGACTTATCGATTTCGACACACCTTCTGTATGGAGGCCCCGTGTTATTCATAAATGCGCCTTCTCAACCAAATCGCGTGAATTCGAGTGTCCACCACGCTGTGAATGGATGGCAGAGGAGGCTTTTGCGTCCTCGTGAAAGAGGAATTATGCTTATTTCGAGAACTTCAAAAAATAGTAAAAGCAAAGTAGTAAGTGATAAATTGAAAAGGAGAGAGATGTTTATTTCGGTGAAAGCTCTTAAGTAAAATGAATTAGAAAGATATTTAGATTTTCTTTTACGTTGAGGGAAGAGGATTAAATTTAAGAAAATATTAAAGATAAGCAATCGCATTCGAAAACGATAAAAGGAATTTTTCATTCAAAGCTGGGTTGTATTTATACCTTACCACGAGGGCTCAGTTGGGTTTGGGTTGTTTTTCTTTTGAGTGGCAATTTTTTTTGCACACAACGGAATAAATGGCCAGGTCACGTGGACCCCGAGGGCTCAGAGAAAATTGGGAGGAGGGCACGTACTGGACAGCTGTTAGGAGACAGATGGTAGCTTCCCATCAAAGCCATCCTGCATATTCCTTAACGTGCAGAGGGTATGGCTCTCCTCAAGAAAGGGCCAGAGCTTTACGTCCCATCCGACGAACGGGGACATTTCCAAGCCCATCTGTGTCTCCTACTGACTGAGGGCAGGGCGGGGAGTTTTTCAGAAAAAAATCTCAACTCTGGTCCAATTGGGACTCGAACCTGAGAACTTCAGATTACGAGCCTGGTTCGCTAATTCCCTCCCTCGTTAATGCACAGACTACAGATGAAGGTTGGGGGGGGGGGAAGGGATATGTTTTTGAAATCCTTCTAAAGTTCCAGTTAAGATTTGAAATTAATTCTGATTTAAAGCTTCGTTCAGTTCTTTTCGATTTGGAATGCTACAGAAACTATACTGGTTTCCATAAATTAAAGAACAACCCTATGTTAAGTCAATGGGAAGCTAAGGTCAAAGCTCTGTAACTTTTTAATAATTTTTTGTTTCGAAAAAATGTGATGCAGATAAAGATCTCAATCAACTCTGGTCCAAAAATCTCAATCAACTCTGGTCTCAAAAGAAAAACAACCCAAACCCAACTGAGCCCTCGTGGTAAGGTATAAATCAATATCTCGATTTTCAACAATATTCTTTCAGTAGTATGAGTTATGGAAGTTTGAATATTTAGCGATAACAATGCCAGCCACAAAAATTGACTTCAGAAGTTAATTAAAACCTAGTAATAAGTATTGTATCAAAGTGTTTAATAAAATAAGTTTGTATTTTAGAACTTTGTGTAAAGAATTCTTTCACTATTTTTCAGTTTTGTATAAGTTTCTTAAGACTGCATTGCTGTTGTTAATATTCAAACTTCCATAACTCATTATATACTGAACAAATATTGTTGAAAATCGAGATATTGATTTATTTGATTGAGATCTTTATCTGCAATCACATTTTTCAAAACAAAAAAACTTATTTTAGAAGTTATAGAGCTTTGACGTTAGCTGCCCATTGACTTAACAATAAGGATTTTCCTTAATTTATGGAAACCAGTGTCATCATCATCATCATCCTCAAGCAGCCATGGGCTACGGAAGTCCAACCAGACCGTGCGGTTTAGTTCTCCAAGCATATCTGTCCTGAGCTATATCTGCTGTATCTGGTCATTGCACACCAATTCTAACAAGGTCCTGTTTGACATTGTCTGCCCACCGCATCCTAGGTCTCCCACTCTTTCTGAGATCTTCAGGCACACTGTTCATAACCCTATTCGCCAATATATAATTATCCATACGGCTAAACCAACGGAGTCTCTCTCTGCACAATATGCTGCTTAAAGGAAGTTGCAGACTCCTTTGCCTAACCTCATCATTAGTTACAAAGTTAAACCACCTAATACACAAGATACGAGGTAAGCATTTAGAATAAAAGAATCTAGTTTCCTGTTATCTTGTTTACACAGCGTTCAAGTTTCACTACTATAACTAACCCTAGAAAGAATCAAACTATTATACAGTCTAAATTTAGTCTTTAGGTGTATACGCCTATTTCTCCACACTCTCCATAGATTATTAAAAGTCCCGGCAGCAATCCCTATTCGTCTGTTAATCTCATGCCGCACATCACTGTCTGTTACATAACTCCCAAGATAACTAAACTGTGACACCTGCTCAAGACTGCAACCATTCAGATGAACTGAATCACAACCTGCCTGACCAATTTTGATCACTTTAGTTTTCTCTCTGTTTATAACCACACCTACTCTACTACCAGTCTCATCAACAGCTCGAATGAAAGAGTTCATCTCATCAACATAATTTGCCAAAAGGACTAAATCATCAGCATAATCTAAATCAGAAATCTTCGTATCTACAGCCCATTTAAGGCCAAAATCTTTCCCTTGAAGTGAATTTCGCATAACATAATCAATAACCAAACTAAAGAGAAAAGGAGACAAAATGCACCCTTGTCGAACACCAGAAGTAATGCTAAACCAATTACTACAAGCCTTACCAACTGTCACACATGACTCAGTGTTATTATAGAGAGCTTTCAATTATGTTAACTAACTTGTCTGGTATACCATATGATCTCACAATCAACCACAAATTATGACGATCAACTGAGTTGAAAGCCTTTTTGAAATCAACAAAGCTAGCAACCAAAGGTTTCTGAAACTCTAAACATTTCTCAAGAATCTGCCTAAGTGAAAATATCTGATCCACACATCCCCTACCACTTCTGAATCCACATTGCTCATCACGCAATTCCCTGTCAACCAGATTCTTAATTCTATTAAGCACAATCATGCAAAGAACTTTCCCTGGAACAGAGAGTAGGATGATACCCCTATAGTTATAACAAGAACTGAGATCACCTTCTTTGAAAATAGGGAAAATAATAGTTCTGGTAAAATCCTTAGGAACCATGTCTTTATCATAAAAGATATTCAAAATTTCAGTCATCCAAGTGGTGACAGAAACATTCCCAGCTCTAAGCATTTCCGTAGTAATTTCATCTACACCTGGGGATTTATGAAGTTTAAATTTAGAAATAGCCAAAATAACTTCAGATTGTGTTATAGGGCCAACATTAAAGCCACCAATGCATCTAACATTATTACGAACAATGGGAGTAGAACTAACCACATTGTTTAGAACATCACTGAAATGCTCAGCCCACCTAACCATGACAGAATCCTCCTCACCTTCTGTAACCTTCCCTTGTTTATCCTAAATCCCTGTATACCTGTCCGTTTTCTACCACACAAAACATTAACTATCTGGTACAGCTCTCTGCTGTTGTGCTGCCTAACTGCTTTCTCAGCTTTGTCAGCCAAGCCATCAAGCCAAAAATTCTTATCAGTAGCTAACTGATCCTTTACACGTTTATTAAGCTCTCTGTAATCCTTTCTATTAGGACTAGTAGGGTATTGATTAAGGACATTCCTGCAGTTCTTTCTTTTTTAAATAAGCTCAAGGCCCTTATCACTCAAATAATTCAGTCTCCTCTGCTCCTTTTTTCCTAAAAGAATACTGTTAGTTTCAAGAAAAGCGTGTTTACAATGGTCCCATTTTTCCTCAACTTCAATAAGAAGCAAAGCATGACTGTCATAATGACTAAATAACCAATCATGGCAAGCTTTAGCTATAACTGGGTCGTTCAAAGCTTCAGTATTAAAGGTAAATTTTTTAACTTTAGCACAACACTTTTTAAGTTTAAGTTGCAAGACACTTTTAACAAGGTAATGATCAGATCCAATTTCAGCTCCCCTATATGCCCTGGTATTCCTAACAGAACTAACCCATTTGCTGTTAATTAATATATAATCAATCATATTCTTATGCAGCCCATCTGGTGAAACCCATGTGTACTTCCATAATAACTAAATTTGCATCACCTGAAATGTTATTCTATTATTCTGGCGTAGTTTGGACATTCTGAAAAATGTTTGTAAAAGTATTCCGATTACTTTTCATTCTTCGTCACTGTGCCTGAACGCTTTATTTTTAGTACTGCTGTTGTTACGATAGCTTTTTTTTTTAATTTTTAAATGTTTTTAAGAAAATATTTTAAGATCTTAAAAGGTTCTTTAAAGTTGAAATGTGTTATGTAGTTGTTTAAAATTTAAATAACATAAAGCAAAACTACGATTGGGGGAAAGTCCTTTTAACGGATTTCTATTCAAATAATATGATGAAATAAAGTTCAGAATTAAGTGTTCAAAGCGCTAGTTTTTGAACTTAACATTTTCTGGTAGAATAGCTAATTTTCTTTATCGCAATAAATTGACCCTTTGAAACAGATTGTATATAACATGGATACAATATTCTTGTCATATACAATCTCCAAAAAGAATACAGAAATATATTCTCTGATTGACTGTCGGTTGACAGAGGATCATGCAAATTGCAGAGCTCAGAAAATTTGCCCCTAGGGGTAATCCGAATAGTAGATCTCGGGAAAAACCCAAAAGTAGACTTCCAACGTGCCCTTCAAGGTCAAATAAAGGTCATGAAGAGGTCAAACTTTGATCTACCAGTGCTAGAAAAGTGAAAATTGGTATCCGAGGATGTTTCGAGCTGTAGGTATGCGAAACATTACGAAATTTCGGATTCAGAGGGTGCTTCGAGGTCAGGTGGTCAAATTTAGATCTATCAGAGCTAGAGAGCTAAAACTTAGTTCCTGGGAGTTTTTTTAGTCATAGATCTCAGAAATGTTGCAAAATTTTAGCTGCGATGGCTTCGAGGTCAAAGATGAAATACAGATCCACCTACGTTTGAGGGCTAAAATTGCTCCCTTGAGGGTATTTTGAGTTACAGAGCTCAGAAATTATGCCAAATGTCAGATATGATCGATACTTTGAGGTGAAAGGTCAAATTCGACATACCATTGCTGGAGAGCTAAGAATTGGTGAATAGGACTATTTCGGATAGTAGAAATAATAAATAAGAGGATTTTTTTACACCCGTTGTCGAATTTAAAGTCAAATAGGGGAGGCGGGGGGGTCGAAGTGACGTGCGAGAAATCAAGATGTGCTGAAGACACCGATTCATTTGTAGCACGTCACTAGAAATAGCTCGACTACTTTCTAGTACAACAGTAGAAATATATTGTTTAAAGAGAAATTACCATATTTTGATATTGAACGAGAAACGTCGTAGACAGACGTCAAGGAGAATATACCCCAAAATGACAGAATAACTTTTTTTAGCGAGAAAACGTCGTAGATTAACACTGAAAAGTAAACACCACAAGCATTTAAAGGAATGAATATTTGTGTATGATTGTGTTCCAAGAATGCTCATTCCTTGTCTTTGACAACTTCTGAATGTTCGAAAAAATTTAGGTATTGAGCAAAGACAATGTGACGCTGCAAATTTCCAGCGCTACAAGAGAACATGGCTGGTAGACAGAGCAACAAACGAAATTAGTAAGAAATATCAACTCCCCTAGAGAAAACAAAATTGTGATGCCACACTCAAAATCGAACAGAGCTGTTCCACTTCAAAGAGAATTCTGTCAGCTTTTTTGTCGACTCCTCCAACATCTGAAAAAGCACCTTTCGGTTGTTTTAGCTCTGAGCGGCAGATGACCACACACAACGGGCTAACTGGCCAGATAACGAGGGCTTCTCAGCAACAAAAGGCTTCCCAGCAAGTTCATATCCAATTTTTGGATTGGATTGGATTGTTTTACCTCTGAGCGGCACTTTTTTGCACACCATGGGCTAAATGGCCAGGTCACATGGACCCCGAAGGCTCAGAGAAGGTTGGGGGAGGGGACCCACTGGAATAGCTGTTGTAAGACAGATGGTAGTCTCCCGTCAAGGCCATCCAGCGTGTTCTTTAACGTTGGGTTGTTTTACCTCTGAGCGGCACTTTTTTGCACACCATGTGCTAAATGGCCAGGTCACAAGGACCCCGAAGGCTCAGAGAAGGGTGGGGGTGGGGACCCACTGGAACGGTTGTTGGGAGACAGATGGTAGCCTCCCGTCAAGGCCATCCAGCGTGTTCTCTAACGTGCACAGGAATGGCTCTCCCGCACACGGGGCCACGGCTTAACGTCCCATCCGACGGACGCCGGCCTTTCCAAGCCCATCGGTGTCCCCTACTGACCGTGGGCAGGGCGGGGAGTTTTGCGGAGATAAATCTCAACGCTGACCCAGCTGGGACTCGAACCTGGGAACTACAGATTACGAGCCTGGCGCGCTACCGACTGAGCCATCCCCGCCCCCCAATTTTTGGAAACAACCAAAAATTGCATGGTGCAAGATCGGATGAATATGCAGGATGAGGGAGTTATTTGATTTTTTCCGGCTACAGATAGGCCGTATCTTGCCGGGTTTCGTGAGCACAGGCATTGTCATGACATTGTCATGAAAAAAGGAGGACCCTTGACCAGTGGTGAAAGTAGTCCGGTAAGGCCTACCGGTAAAACATTTTACCATAGTGGTGCGGTCAGCGATTTCTTTTACACTTTAATGCTCTTTCAGCTAAGAGTTTAATTAAAATACATTTACTGAAACTTTTATAAATTACATTACTGAAACCTCTACTTAAAAGGAAGGATCCAAATTCGGATCCTTACTTTTAAGAAAATTTTAATAAAAAATAAATATCTCCTGGAGCCACTGCTTGCTTATCGTTTCTTAATTGCACTTACTACAGCTTATGGTCCAATACCGGATTTAGAAAACATTAAGTTGTGGAGAACCGGAAAAAAGTCTGTATTTCCATTACATGCAACATTTTCCCCTTCATTTCAGCAGCATTTTCCCCTTCGTTACATGCAACATTTTCCCCTTCATTTCAGAATATTAAAAAACATTTTTGAAAATTGCGAGAAATATGCAATATTGAAAATTGCGATTATGAAAATTGCAAATATGCAATTATGAAAATTGCGAGAAATATGCAATGAAAATTGCGAGAAATATGCAACATTTTTCCCATTCATTACATGCAACATTTTCCCCTTCGTTTCAGAATATTAAAAAACATTTTTGAAAATTGCGGGAAATATGCAATAGTTGCCTTACCTTCAGGGGCGGGTTGGGAGCAAAAAACGCCCGGCCATGTGCATGCAAATCGGCCCATGCCGCCAAGATCGATCCTAATAAATTTCCTCCCCCCCCCCCGCGAGAAGTACTCTGGGATTATCCCTGAGGATCCCTCATACACACATACACAGCCAGGGACCCCCTGCCACCATTCATTTTAACTTCGCTTACCACATAAAAAAAGCGCTCTAATATTTTCAGTCTGTTTGTCTGTAGAAAATCAATTTATTAAAATTTAAATTTCGATCATTAATTTTATGTGTTTGCTAGTCAAAAATTGAGAAAAAGACTGTTTGAATTTTGTAAATATATGTTTTTCATATTGTTTCAATTTTACGCAATTTTTTTTTTCATTTTATGTTTACTTATCTGAAATTTATAATGAATGTTAAGAATGCATAATAGTAAATATATTGTCTCTATTCCGTTTCCTCTATATACGGAAATATATATATATATACATTTTCTCTATATTCTACACATCATTTACATAAAACAGAATATTTGAATTTAGAAATTTCATCATGAAAAGTTGGCATTTTTAACAAACCAATCTGCCCTTGGGGAACCTGGAAATAATCTCCGTGCCTGGGTGTCTAAATATTAAATCCACCACTGCCTTCAAACCATAATCAACAAGCATCATAGCACCGCGTTATATTTCAGATGAAACTACTAAGGACTCCAGCTGTTCAACTCCTATGAACATCTCGCCTTACAAAAATTACTAAATTATGTCCTTTATTCCCCCAATAATGAAGACGTACCTAGAAAAAGTCTGAACTCGCAATAATTTTAGTTTTTAATTGAACTGGGATAATTCTATTATTTATATCTCCAAAGGGTCATTGCATAAAATATAACCAGATTTTGTTACAGCACTATAATATATTTTCTTCATATATTTCTCTTACTGGGGGAAAGTAATCTACAAATTATGCAACGCTGTATTACCGGAAAAAATTCCGGTAATACAGCGTTGGATAAGGCCTAATCTCTCCTGGATCACAGCAGTCATTTGGCTTGGTATAATACTCTCTCTCGATTCCATGTTCACATAACATTTTTTTTTTTAAGTTTTCATTTTTGGTAGGTTAATAAGCGTAGAAAGTAAGTATTATCTATTTCTTTTCATCACAACATGTAAAATAAATTACTAAATGCATGAGAATTTTTTTTAGTGTTACACGATACCAATCAACACTATTCCTCCTCATGTACATGACGTAATTGTACTATTTGTTACCAGATGTTACGGCAACCACGGCAATCCCCGGTTCCGTCTTTCGACACTACCAAGTTAATGAAAAGCCGCGACTATCTATGGTCGGGGTCAAGGCTACACCATATAGGTGCATCTCATCCCCGACATCCTATGGAAAGCTTGTCCATCGGTTGAAACCTGAAATTTAATCTGTTCCCCGGTTAGCCATGAACAAGGATATGTAGATCCAAATTCACTCGGCACCCGGGGTGGAGACTCTTAGTGGGGCCCAGACTTTGAAAAGGGCCCTTGCCTACTAGGGCACGACTCCGTTCGGCAGGGCCCTTGAAATGCTCCCCCAGAGCGCCTGATTGTGAGGTCTTGGCACCGTCCAATCGGGCCACTAAACCGTCAGTGATGCCTTCGACCTCGGTTGGTCTTGGCTCTGTCCAACCGGGACCCATACCGGTCAGCAGAGTCTTCGACCGGTTGCTGGGCCACAAGCCCCCACCACCACCACCCCACCACCACGACAAGGTGGTCCCATATCGGGGGGGGGGGGGGGGGGTACACGTCGTAATACAATCACTAACCTTCTCCTCTTTTCAAAGTGTTTCGCAATGTATAGGCTATCCTTCAGCCCAGACCTGGGCAAACTGTGGCCCGCCACCTTGCTTTGCCCGACCCGCGAGCTACTGATGACAAATATTTAAATTTGGTAAAAAAAAAAAAAGAAATTTATAGAGGACACGAAATACAACTTCAAGGGAGGTAAATTCTCATTAAAATAATTAATATATTGCCTATGTTTCACTTTTTTTTGCGTTGACTATATACGCTATTGACTATATACATTTTTTTTGTCTGCCGCAATTCCATTTCAATTTTCTATGCTGCCGTTTAACTAAAACCTTTTCCCAGGACTGCTCTAGCGTTACCGACTTCAGTTCCCACGTTCGAGCCCCGACTGGGCGAAAGTTGAGGTTTTTCCCGCTCTGCTCTCGGTCAGTACGGGACACAGAGCTCGGAAAGGTCACCGTCCATCGTATGGGATGTTAAGCCGTGGTTTTGTGTGCGAGAGAGCCATGTAATGTGCATGTTAAAGAACTCTGGATAGCCTTGATGGGAGGCTTCCATCTGTCTTCTAACAGCTGTCTAGGGAGTTTCCTCCCCACAACATCCTGTGAATCTTCGGGGTCCTTATGACTTCGCCATTTAGCCCATTGTTTGCAAAAAAAGTGCTGCTAAGAGTTAAAACAACCCAACCCTAGTCTCACCAAAATGAACAAAAAGTAATGTATCTTTTTTTTTTTTTCCGACACACCTTTTCGTCAATATCGCAACTTTTTAACTATGGGTACATTTAATAATAAGACGACTAAAAAAACATTACGAGCTCAAATTATTCTCTATCATTTGGGATGAGGCACACTATTTTAAGAAAAAAATTTTGAACTATTTGAAGTATACTTATATTGACCAACAAGTTTTTATTTTTCCAATTTTGTTTAAAATTTCTTGGGATTGAAATAAATCCAAACTATAAATCTGTTTCGCAAACTTTGGTATTACTCAGTTTGAGTAGTTTAATTTCGCCTACAAGAAACACTCATCTATAAATGGGAAAAAATAAAATATTTTTACTTTATGTTTAATTAAATTTCGGAAATTTATTTGCTCAAATTCTCTTCGCTCTACTCTAGTATCTTTAGATCTGTTCTGTCTAATCCAACCTAAATGAATAACTCTTAGCAGTAGCGTCCGGAAAATCTCAGGGTTCAGTTGTGTTGTTTTACCTCTGGCGGCACTTTTTTGCACACCATGGGCTAAATGGCCAGGTCACATGGACCCCGAAGGCTCAGAGAAGGTTGGGGGAGAGGACCCACTGGAAAAGCTGTTGGGAGACAGATGGTAGCCTCCCGTCAAGGCCATCCAGCGTGTTCTTTAAGGTGCACAGGGTATGGCTCTCCCGCACACGGAACCATGGCTTAACGTCCCATCCAACGGACGGCGGTCTTTCCAAGCCCATCAGTGTCCCCTACTGATCGTGGGCAGGGCGGGGAATTTTGCGGAGATGAATCTCAATGCTGACCCAGCTGGGACTCGGATCTCAGGGCCTCCTCGCAAAAAATGTCCTCTGAGGAGAGGGAAGGCAATTAGCTTTCAATTATCGTAATTTTGTAAGAATTTCATATTACTACCTTTTTATTATCTTTAATTTTTAATAATTTAAATTTTTGGAATTTACAGATACTTTTACGTAAAATCCAAAATTAACACACTTTACTGTATAAAATACAAAGGTTGCGTTTTAAATTCAAAATATTTCATTAATTTCATAATTAGTTATTCCTTCAAGCAGCTGCTTGCCACAGAGGTCTGACAGAAGCCTGTCAGTTCAATACGCCAAAGTAGAATGTCTGTGAGGATGGTGGCCTCAAAGCAGAAAGACAATGCAAACATGCATGCCTTGTCTGGGGCTCGAACCCAGACAAGATGTTTGATCCAAAATACAAGATCTTTGATCAGTATACCTTCCTAAAATACCTATAAAGCACTTATCCGAAACCTAGTCATATAGTGTAAATATTATTCGTTTCAGAATTAATGAAAGGCTTTGAGATAAGGAGTTCTGGCCCATAGGCAACACGGAGAGGAATTTCTAGAAGGGAAAATGAAGCTGGTTTTCACTATACGTCTTTAGTTGTTCAAAGTTATAATGAAAACAAAACTCGGTCACTCTTTAAAAAGAGGCATTCCGGATAAATTTTGTAAAAAACATTTTAGGGCATATATGACCAGTACAGTCGCTCAAAAAGTATCCGAACACTATGGTTGATTACAGAATTCAGAAAAATATCTGGCAACGATTTTTTTTTAAATTAGTGATCTGGCAACCTTCGTGTCACGTGATTACAGAATTCAGGAAAAATATCTGGAGCATGTACAGCAACTGTACACGCTCCAGTTACCGTTCACAGCAAACTGGAGCGTGTGTAGTTACTGCACACGCTCCAGTTTGCTGTGAACGGTAACTGCACACGCTCAATATTTCCGTGAGTGAGCCCACACGATCTAGTATCAAAATAATATGACCACCTACAGTCGCTCAAAAAAGTATCCGAACACTATGGTTGATTACAGAATTCAGAAAAATTATCTGGCAAAAATTTTTTTAGAAATTAGTGATCTGGCAACTCACGTGTCACGAAGGTGCCAGATCACTAATTTCTAAAAAAATCGTTGCCAGATATTTTTCTGAATTCTGTAATCAACCATAGTGTTCGGATACTTTTTTGAGCGATTGTACATCTATGACCACTAGGAAAAATAACTATCTTCTTGAAGGGCAACAGAAAAAATAATTATCTTCTTCATGTGAAAACATGCATTTCCAATGAATAATGAATTACAAAAAACTATATTTTTAAGGAATAAAGCATATATCTTTATTAAAAAACAAACTATACATATTTAATGTGTACTGTGAAGTGGCAAAAGTTTAGTTATGCACCTAAAAATGTTTGTCAAAAAAATCCTTATAAATGAGCTAGATTCAATATATTTATTTATTTCCTGAGCCGCGGTTTGGATGGATCTGGCAACCTGTGTTTGCCCCTTTTACAGTTACAATTTTTAAATTGTAAAGTAGAAGAACGCATATCGCTTCTAGCGAATACGGGAAATTCAATTTCAAATAGAAAGAAACTTCTCGTTTACCTACTTTTTACTGGGAAATTGAAAATAATAGTACTTATAACCGTAAAAAAAGCACGCATTTTATTCAGTAAATTAAAAAACAAAATTTCACACCTGGCTGACGGGGCAGATTGTTGCTGTCAGTGGAATCTTTTGGCTTTTGAATAATCTCTTGACACTCTACCATAAACAGATCACTTACAACATTCGTTGAAAGAGTATTTCCTTTTCGTATTTTTTCCTATTCGTTTTTTTTCCTATTCGTTTTTTTTCCTATTCGTTTTTTTTTTTTATTTTCGTATCCTCTGGGGGTAAGTGATCAATGCATTGTTGCCATTGCAAACCTCATAACTTTCACATTCGACCAAGAAAATTTCGAATTTCTAGCATAAATACATTGCTTGCAATATTTAACTTTTTTCCATCGTTAGAGGGCGCATTTAAATTTTTGGGAGACTCGTAAAATGCGAATCTTAAATTTAATCACTACCTGTTCTAATAAAATATTTTTTTAATTTATCTCTAAAAATAAAAAAGTTTGATGTCTACAGACAGATGAAAAAAACAAGCAAAAAAGCAAAAGATAAAGTGAAAATATTTTCTTGCTTTTTTTTCTGAAAACAAGAAAAGCTCTTTTTTTTAAATTCCACTTTCACTTTAAAGGATCGAATTTAAGAGCATTAAAATTTCACCGAAAAATCTTACCCTTTGGGCAAATAAGGCTTTTCTTTCTGATGACCGAATGATTAGTGCGCTTTGCTACTGATGAATTAAAAACACCCGGCAAATAGATTGTTTTAAAAATTTAAACATTACATGAAATATTCCGGGGTTGTGGGTTGTTTTACCTCTGAGCGGCACTTTTTTGCACACCATGGGCTAAATGGCCAGGTCACATGGACCCCAAGGCTCAGAGAAAGTTGGGGGAGGGGACCCACTGGAACAGCTGTTGGGAGACAGATGGTAGCCTCCCGTCAAGGCCATCCAGCGTGTTCTTTAACGTGCACAGGGTATGTATGGCTCTCCCGCACACGGGGCCACGGCTTAACGTCCCATCCGACGGACGATATTCCGGAGGGAAATGTAGAAAAAAAAGTCTTTGGACTCCAATTTCAGTAAAATGGTCGTTATTTGCTTTCAGTTATTTTCAGTAAAAAACACGTTATTTGACTTTCTGCAGTTGTTGTAAATATAGTTTTCAGTTTATTTAAGCAATTTAAGTCATTCTAGAAACTCGATTTTGCATTCTGTTTTAATGCAGTGTAAAAGCACATTTTGGAGTGAAACATGTGAACAAACAAAGCAAGCTTAAGTGAAAAAAAAAATCACGAGAATTCAACCCTGTTCAAGAAATTTTGGTTTTATACGGGCGTCGATTGTTTTCTGCAATTTAAAAAAAGTCAGTTAATGACCAAATATTAAAAAACCGGTCTTCAATAGGTTTTGGTTCTTCATATTAAATTTTTTTGTTTAGATATTGCTTATAAAAAATACAGCGAGTTTCACAAAGGGTGAAAATATTTCATATGGTAACATAAATTCCGATCACAGTTTTGAAAAAAAAAAATTCTTTTTTTTTGCAAAGACAAAGAAGCACAAAAATATATCTACTGACAGAAATCTCAAAGTCGAACATTTACCTTTATGTTTCTTGTGTAGTTCTAGTTGTCTGATTCCAGTATAATTACTATGCAATATAATTATTATATAAAATACCCCCTCAAGCAGCTGCTTGCCACAAAGGTCTTACAGGAGCCTGTCAGTTTATATGCCATAGTAGAAGGTCTGTGAAGATGGCAGGACCTCTGTAGGAAAAACAACACAAACATCCCTGCTTTACCCAGGACTTGAACCCAGGTCCCTTAAGTCAGTAGCCTAGCGTGATAAGGTAGCCTAGCGTGATAGCCACGGAACGGCGATTCTTATATAGATTATTCTATATAATGTTGGCTGACTGTCAGTTCACGATGGGGGAGTAAAAAACACCCTAAACCAGTGGTTCTTAACCTGGGAAGTGCAGAGAGGATCCAGGGAGATGTGAGATGCCTCCCAGCAGTAAATTGTTTTTAATAAATATTTCTTATATAAATGCATCTTTCAATTTTTTTAATTCATTTTGGTGAATTTTATTTTTTAAGAAAAAAAAATAAAGGGCTTCTTTGGCATGCAAAGTCGTCATTTTAATTTTATGTGATATTGACCTCTTGGATCAAGGGGTTTTTATGAAAATTTTCATATCCATAACTCAACATACCATATTATTTATTATTTTTTGGGGGGGAGGTATGGGCATTTATGATCACTCGCAAGGGAGGTGTGAGAATAAAAAGATTAAGAATCACTGCCCTAAACTAAAATCATCGCCACCACGGATTTATATCTAATTCGGTTGACATAATTAACAGCTATTGCAACTGAATGTTTATCCTATTTCATATGTCTTAAGGGTTAATAACTCACCCCGTCTCTAGCACCAATCCCACCACTCACCCCTCTCTCATACGCCATAAATTATCATTCACTGAGAGCCATCGTCATTATACCTGTCATCTGCTATCTGTTGAGTAAACGGTCCCCCATCAAGGAAACCAATTTCTGGGAACTGAAATCTACCATTTAGTGAGATCACCTTGTCGTTTAAGATTAAAAGAGAATCGTTATCAACTGTGGATACCTTCTGGCAACAATCAGTGTGCATGAGACAACAACATGGTTGCATCCTGTCATAAAACAATTTACTAACTCCAATGTACACGATCCAGCCCTTCTTCGTATGTTTAAATGGGATTTGATTAATCTGAGTTTTGAAATCAGTGAAAGTGAACAGCATAGTTCCTTCATTTTCAACCTAATTCTGGCTTCCGTATTGGTTCTTTTGTAGTTCGCAGCTGCTCTATGGTCTTCACGTCTCCATATCCCCGAACTTTAATTACTAAGAGGGTTATTCTGAATGCTTCTTGGCAGAACACTCTAGGCTGCATTGTTTGTTGTTGAAAGAAAACTTAAAATATTATCGAGATGAAAATTAAAGAAGGAAATAGTGCTGTATTAATAAGGAAAAAATTTATGAGGAGTTTTTATAAGACCGAAATTATGTTACATCAAGCAGCTCAAATTTGACCGGCCCACTTTGCCCGGTGTTCCGGCGGCACAATCCGCCCCTGCTTACACGTAACTTTCGAGACTTACTTTCTTGACGTCACATCCGGTGGATCTACAGTGCTTCCTGCGCACGTAGTACTACCGTCGCAAATCGAGCATTTACTTTTTTATAAGGTCGATGGGCATTTTTGTTTGATACTGTGCTCAAAAACTGATTGACATAGTATGATTATATTGAATACATGTACATTAATGTAATATTTCTATTGCAAATTTTAAAATAAGAAAGACGTTGAAACTAAAATAGATCTTAATTTGTAATTGTGCTAAATTGATGACAAAATGCAGAGTAATCGTCGTTTAACGTTCTCTGAACATGTATAACGATATATAAATTACCAGGAGCGTCATAATCGGTTCTACGTATAATTACAATGAAACAATATGTTTAAAAATAAGGTAAAATGCGAATAATTACTCGGTTATATATTAACAAAAATAAAATCATTTCCTTCACATATTTTTCCTGATATATGCTGTCAATAATTGATCCAATTTTTTATACCATTGATAATATAATCATGACATATAAATTGTTATGGAAAACTAGTGTGTTATATTAAAAGGAAAAAAAAACACACAAAAATTCTTCAGAACAATTTTATTGACAAATGTGAACTACAAATTAATGATATACTGTAATAGCTTTAATCGTAACAATTGCAGTTATGATTTAATTGAAATACTTTTTCTTAGTGATTAGACTGAATTTATAGGACATGGATACAACCTTTCGATGGAATACATATTCAAAAACTAGTAGGAAAAGTGCATCTAAACTTTACAAACTACAATTTACTGCAAGCCCATACACATTTTAGTTTACAAAGCTACCTGTAAATCTATGACTTAAGATTTGATAATATATCGCTCAACTAACCTCCCAAATGTAAAGAAAATAGTCTCTAATCAATCTTCAATTGTTAAAAGTATAATTCTATGCAGCCTGGTAAAGAAAGATTAAATCATTTAGGTATACATCTTTCCAGATATAAGCCAGTGGTGTAAGACCACTAAACTAACAGACTCTGCCTTTTTTCCACTAATAGAACTTATTAGTTTAGTGGTCTTAGAACACTGTGGCATATACCTGGAGATATATGGTCCACATGCCAACAAAACTATTAATTTCAAAGCCAACAGTGGCGTCCAACTCTGTGGATACTTTTATTGAGAGTAGACAACTTTTTTTTTGGCACTAAGACATTTTTTCTTATTTACCAAATTCTCTAACAAACAATCATTTTTTAAAAATATATTTGTTGAACACCAGACAATCATTTCAAGAGTTTTTCCAATGCAGTGGCCAAATTCACAACTTGTATGATAATCAAGTAATTCTTGCATCACATAAAAGACTGGTTGAGATTAAAGTAACATTTCTTTGATTTGCCATTTCCATAAATTCTTGTTCAAATTCGGTACACAATTTTTTCATAGTAATATAATTTAGTAATACATTAATTACTATCTAATTTTGGCAAAAAAAAGACTGCTTTTATCAAATTTTTGTAAATACTTAAAGTTTACATCCAATTCTACTTTTTTTATCAAGCAATAGTAAATGTTTACAATGATCACATTTCAAACTTTTCAAAACTGAAAATACACAATAACCTGCTATATATGCAATTACAGGAAGAGAGTTATCACAATCAGACAAATCTGAAGGAAGCACTGTAATGTTAAATTTTAAGCTAATATACATAAAATTAATTTCCTTAAAATCATCTTTAAAATCGAAATCGGTTATTTTAATATTACCACTTGACTTAGTGGGAAGTTTCAACAGTGACTGCACTCTTAATTTTGTTTCACATTCAAATAATTGACATACTTATATTACATTGGCTTCTAGCTAATTGCCTGTAGAGGCCGAAACGACTCTCTAAATTATCAGTTTGAAACGACTCTAAATTATCAGTTTGAACAATTTGATATACCAGGTAAAATATATTTTGAGTTCAGAGGTACAATATGAAGCAATTTCAAGCAATGAATATATACTAAGTCTTAACGCAGAATGGGTTTCTTTCGTTAGCATACCAGTTGTGCAGCTCATCTGTTCCCATTTATCTAGCCAACAATAAAGTAAAATAAATACCCCCTCAAGCAGCTGCTTGCCACAGAGGTCTGACAGGAGCCTGTTAGTTTATATGCCAGAGTAGAAGGTCTGTGAGGATGGCAGGACATCAGCAGAAAAATGACGCATACATTTATTCAAGAAAGAATTCAGAAATGAGACATTTTCATCTGACTCTGAACACGTTAATGGCGTTTGGTGTTTGTCATTCAAGCGTTCACCTTTAAAAGGTGATTTTACATTTGCAATATGCCACCATGTTAAAATAATCTTAATGAAATCTGATGTATCTTGGTAATGTAACAATTTGAGCTTTTTTCCTATTTCTAAAAGTCCATTAACTACAAAGTCATGAAAAATATTTAAGACTAATTTAACCTTTTGTCTCTCAAGGTTACTTGGGTTCAAAGCTTTATACGACAGATTAAATCCATATTTTAACAATGAGTTTGCTTCAATTTTATGCAGTTCTTTAAGTATTGATAAGGATGCAGTTTTGAATGATGAAATACTATTTCCATTTATTTACAAAGTGTGGATAGTACATGCATTTTTCAACATTTTTTTTTATTTAGCCAGTTATTTCTGATACACTTCAACAAATGAACTGGGTCAGTAAGAAAAAATAAAGGTCTTGATTTATCTGATGGATGAAGATATACAATTTGAATTTTAGGGGGAGAAAGACATAATGACATACTCTAACGATTGATAAAATTATTGTCAGCCACGACACATATCACAAAAAAACCAATTTCTTCCAAACTAATGATAATTTTTTTTAATAATACTGTAGAGAATATGAGCATTTATTGCTTTGGCTGATAATATATGAACTACATCTTTATAGTTGAAAAGCAAACTAGTTATCATAACTACATGGGCACTGGTTGCCATGTTTTGTGTGTCAAATGACAGGCCAACAAGGTTACCACATTTGAAATCCAAATACTGTTTGTGATGAATTTCATCAAGCATTAAAATCACTTTTTTATCTGTATCACTCAAAAAAGAATATTTTTGCCTGACGTATGATTAAAAATTTGAATCTACTTTCTCTATAGCAGGATTGACATTAAACCGAAGACAAATGCGTCGAATTGTACTAGGATGTGGTAATCTAATGTTTCCACTTTCTTCAACAAAATTATATGCATGAGGAGCCATGCTAAAAAAAGTGATGCAAAAATCATCATATCTGATGAATACCTTGAACCACACTTATTTAACCCAAATAGTATCAACTGTTCCTCAATGAATTTTAAATGATTGTTATTACTTTCATCAGATGTGCAAAGTATTTTCAAAATATTACACATTAATCAATACAATGTCTAATATTACTTTCAGGAGTTTTTACCCTTATCAAACAATTTAAAAGATCATTTAAAACATCAATATGACTGATGTTTTAGAAGAAAAGTATATTTTCGAACTTTGGATTGCTCATTATCTTTTTCGTATGCTCTCACCATAAGCTCAGAATTAACAACATAAAATTTTACTATAGGAACTGGAGTTTTGATGGAATGCTACCAGGAATTAGTCTGGGGGCTTTCAATTGCACAGTAACCGTCTTACCAGTTTTCTCATCGAATGGACTTGAACATCTTTGAAAATCACTCTCTTTGAAGTGTAATTCACAAACTTAGAGAGAAAGGTGAACACCATTAAGTGTGTTGTGCTTTATATGTTAAAGTTATTTTTTTTTGCCTGATTGTTACTGATCAATTAAGCTTAATCTACAACACTGTTGTGTTATTCCATATATATGCTTTATAAAAAATAGTAAGAAAAGTAAAAATTATTGTAATGGTCAAAAGTCCAAATATGTCAACAAATCAAGTTTCTCTGTGTTTAGAGAGATGCAAACTTGAATTATATTGTTCAAATGAGTAGAATAATTGCAAAAAATATTGGACGCATTAAAATATATCTCGAATTTCAAATATAAGGCAATGGTGAATTTGTATTATGCATTAGTTCATTCCTACAGTATTTATGATATCTGTTTAATGAAACACCAATAATAGAAATTTTTTATATCTTGCAGAAACCTAATTTGAGACATATTTTACATTTGACTTATAATGATCCAGTAAAACATTTCATGGGCAATAATAATTTGCCTTTTTCAACTCTATGATTTCTGTATATAAACAATTCTGTTATGCTATGTATATTTGTAGGTGAAATGATCAATCACTATATAATTTATGTTACACAGGCATTCATTATTTATTCATAATGCAGAAATTTTACCTGATGACTATGGCATTCAAACATTAAGTAATGAATGGTATATAACCTGTTCTCTTGAAAATGATTAAAACTAACTAACACATTAAAACTCTGAGGAAAATGTGAAAATCAGATTTGCACAAACCTGAGACACTTTCAAGTAAAAGTTAAGAGATATGGGTTTCTAAGTTCATTCCTGATATTTCCCAAGGTCATCCAAACTTTTAATGAGTGACTAATGCTCTGTACTCTATATATATATGTGTGTTGTTTTGTGATCACTATTTCTTAAACCTATATTTCACATAACTATATAAAAATCTCATATTCAATACCCTCCCTCAGCAAAAACAACCACGATACAAATAGAAAAGGATAAATAAACAACTAATTGTGACTAAACGTATAGCAGTTAAATTACATGAATGTATGGCACAATGTACTATTCACAATTATCATTCAAACCATTTTATATACTCTTGCCAAATATTACAATTTTGCTAGGATTTCAGCAATCTCAAAATTTTATCACAAATATACTTGCTATTATAAAAAGGCGAAAAACAAATTGACATACCTTGCTAAATTTTGTTACTGTGAAGTTTTCTCTTCTTATTGCTAGAAGCCATTTTCTGCACAACTCTTCATCCTGGGGAAAACTGTAAACGCGCACATTTCTTGAACTTTCATAGTTTCCTCTACAGCCAGGAACAGAACAAGGATGAGGCATTTCTTCAAAAATTATGATTCACAAGTAAAAACTTAATCACAGAAAAATAAAGCGCCACTTCGATGATAACACAACGTTAGAAAATCCCGCCAACACAAGCAGCTACGAGGTGTCAAGATGTAAGATCCACGAATGCTGACGTTAGAACATATGACGTCATCAGTGAAATGGCCTTGAGTCTCAATGGTTACGGCTTACTCCTATTAGAATTCTCAAAGGATTGGACATGACCTTCTTGCCTTCCTCTAGATTCGGCTCTGGTTTAACCCTTCAGATACCAAGCTGTTTGAAAACTACATACTTGAGGATCCATTTCTGCCTACAGGGGGTAGTGCAAAAGGTGTATAAGTAGTGCATTCTCTCTTTGAACAATTACTGAGTGTTTTGTTTACATGCTGATGGTGTTTGGAACCACGACGGGCTCCAAACAGGGACGACTCATGCCGGTAAGCGAGGTAACATCGCATCGGGGTGCCTTCACCAAAGAGGAGCCTTCGACAATGCGACACCTGTAAAATGTCTGAAAAGGGGCGCTGACGAACGAACTTCGCATCGGAAGCCAAATCTTAAAATGGGTAGCCAAATCTAAACCTTTCCTTATATTCTACAAAGGTCTGATACGCCCGATTCCTGAGTATCTGATTATTTATGCATAAAGCTTGAAACTAACAAAATAAAGTTACAAGATGTTGCCGCTGGACACTGCTGACCAATTCTAACAAGGTCCTGTTTGACATTGTCTGCCCACCGCATGCTAGGTCTCCCCCTCTTTCTGAGGTCTTTAGGCACACCGTTCATAACCCTATTCGCCAATCTATAATTCCCCTCTAGTAAACATTTTATCCCCCTTTTCTAGGGGAGGGCTGAAACTCTCTAGGGCAGTGGTTCTCAACCTTTTATGTTTCACACGTACCCCCTGGAAATGTGTATGTAACTGGCGTACCCCTTATATAGATAGATAAAACTATAGTTATAGTAGAATAATGCCAACTTAGCGACTTTGTTACTAGATCTAGCGACCTTTGAGCTCTCACGGCGTACCTCAAAAAATTTTACCCCGTACTCCACGTTGAGAACCCCTGCTCTAGAGTGTAGAGTAGATGGCACTACCCACAATGCAAGCTTTCATTTCGCCTAAAACTGATTACGATAATTTTGTCCTCCTCTCTACCCCATGTGGTAAAAATTTTATCTCCCTGTTCTACGGAAGGTCTGAAACTTTCTAAATAATGTAGCAGATGGCACTTCCTATTTTGAATAACTGCTAATGCTAAGTCTATGAGAGACACCGATATTCAAACGCTAATGTTAAGTCTATGGGGATTTCGAGAAATTCAAACTCCCCCATTGCTATTTTGGTTCACCTCAGCATGTTCGCACATGTCCTATATTCTTACCCTAGGTGAAATGAATGTTCCATGCAAAGTTTGGCCCCTTACTTCTTCTGGGAACTAAGTGCATAAGCAGACAGACACACAAACACACACACACAAACAAACAAACTTTCTACTTCGTATATCAGAAGATGCAAGATTATAATATGATAGAAGATTTTCATCATGGCAACACAAGAGGCTTTGAAGTAATTTCTCGATGCACTAAAAAGGCGAAACAAAATAATATAATCGATTTAGCTTCGCATTTTAATAAAAGCAAACATCATGTGCTACCATTTTGTGCACTTCCAATAATTCAGTAAGAACTTAATCTCTTGGGAAGTCTGCCAAACGATGGAGGAAAATTAAAAAAAAATGTCTTCTGCTGAAGAAATGGGGCATTTCTATTTTTTTCTTCTTAAATACACTGAAGTTTTGACTTATTAATATGTGATCAAGGCATCATCATCCACTAAAAACGCAAAAAGATTGTAACAGACTGAAAGTTCCTGGGCTTGAGAGTAAGAGAGAAGCAAAAAAAAAATAATAAAATAATAAAACACAAAAGCAAAACGGAAAACTTCGAAAGCAGAAGAGAAAATTATTGCAGTTATTAAACCGTGACCGTTATTCAAACGGGTTTTTATCGCATCACAGTATAACCTTATGTAGTTGCGGAAAACAGCTCTCGTTTTAAGTTGGTGCACCATCACCGCCAGCCCATCACACACTCACAGACACACCGACACGGCTCCCAAAACGACAGAAAAAGAAAGCAGATCGTGAAAAATGTCGTTGCGAGAATCGAGTCGATATCAGAAAGGAGTAAAGACCCGAGCCCAATTACCGTAAGGCCTTACAGTGCGTGAAGTGCACGAGGCTAGAGGGTCCATTTGAGAAAGAGCTTCGACGAAGCCAATTATAATTACCCTTAATGTGATGTCTCTCCGCAGTGCAGTGACTGCGAGCGTGAGCTGCAGGCACTGAAAGGCCGTTTATATCGTTTGAAGCTCTCTTCAGCAGCAGAAGCAGGAGGAGGAGATGCAGCAGCATCCATCAACTGTAGAGTCTCTCTCTCTCTCTTACGCGCTAGGTCGCTGTGGGAAATATGGCAGGCGAAGTTAAAATGTCGCTTCCGAGTGCGTCAATCGGCCACTTCTCTCACTATGTAAAAACGGAAGTAAAAATTACGAAATCCTGGAAAAGCCGGAAGATGCACATTACGAAAACTGCGCCAAAGAGATGTGAATAGAAAATACGACGGGAAAGAAAATAAGGGCAGTGAATAACGCGAATGTTGTTGATGTCGTCGGAAGAGGACGTAAATTTGACTCCTTCTAGGAATGGAGAGAGAAAAGATGGGCGTGCGATAAATGTGGGGTTTTCTTCTTTTTCTTCTTCTTTGCCTTAATGTTTTCGATCGCTTGATGCAGTTCGTTAGCTAAATGGTCGTTTCGACATGCGCAGATGATGAAGATGGTAGAGGAGTTAATGCTCTAACCTTGGAGGAGCAAGATCAGAGGAATAGGGATGCTAATTAGAGTGGTAGGCATATGTAAGGTAGATGTAAGTTTCATTCCAACGGATTATGAACGGAAGAATCAAATTCTTGATAATCAACTGGGCAAGTGTTTTTCCACAGGTGTTCATGAGTATTAATTTTTTGAGAAATGTCACATGGAAAATTTGATTTTTTTTATACCCTACTAACAATTACAATAGCTGTTGCAGACACCAATTTTCTCGTTTCTAGCACTAGCAGATCATGGCTTGAACTCTAGGTGACTCCCACCGCTCTCATTGGCATATGGGGCGGGGGTAGCTTAGCCAGTAAAGCGCCAAGTTCGTAAAGCGCAGTTCCCAGGTTCGAGTCCCACCAAAGCCAGCGTTGAGATTTATCTTCGCAAATGTAGTCTGTTGTATACTTCTGTGCATTAACCACATTGTAAACATTTCGTTACACTCCTTTTTAAAAACCTCGCGAGTGCTGACCATTTAGCAATGTACTGTTCATGTATGTTTTCGCACTTGTCAATTTGTATTTCATGTTTTTGATACCTATTGAGAAGTTTTAGTGTACGCTTTTGCACCTTACTTTCAACCCTGCCTTCGGTCAGTATAGGGGACACCGATGGGCTTGGAAATGCCGCCGTCCGTCGGATGGGACATTAAGCCGTGGGCTCGTGTGCGGGAGAGCCATATCCTGTGCAGTTAAAGAACATGCTGGATGTCCTTGACGGGAGCTACCATCTGTCTCCCAGCAGCTGCCCAGTAAGTCCCCTTCCCCACCTTCTCTGAGCGTTTGGGGTCCTTGTGACCTGGCCATTTAGCCCATTATTTGCAAAAAAGTGCCGCTCAGAGGTAAAACAACCTAATCCTCTACCTGACTTCTATTTCACCTTAAAGGACACACCGGAGGTCAAATTTCGGATTTTTTTCCAAGATCTACGACCCGAATCATCCTTAGTTACAAATTTTCAAATCTCTACCATTTCTGCTTCATAGTTAGAATTAGCGTGATTCCCTGTCAGTCAATCAGTCAATAAATCCCTTACAATCGTCTCTATATATTAGATATTTTTATGTTAGATGGATAAAAAGTTACCTTCAAATATTCTTAACTTTAAAAATAAGTTTAATTTTTTTTTTCAGCGTAATGTTGGTAGAGAAAAGTCAAGATCGCAGTCAAATATAAATTCAATAATTTTTGTTCACAATTTTAAGAATTATGGTAGCTGGAATGCTTAACAGCAAGGTTGCTACTCATAGTAACACATCGAAAATTATTTAACATAAATAGCATTTTTTAAATCGTTAACAGACGAATAGAGATAACAGACAAAATAATATAAATAGATTAACAGACGAATAGGGATTCATGCCGGGACTTTTAAGAATCTATGGAGAGTGTGGAGAAATAGGCGTATACACCTAAAGACTAAAATTAAACTGTATAATAGTTTGGTTCTTTCTAGGTTTAGTTATGGTAGTGAAACTTGGACGCTGTGTAAACAAGATAACAGGAAACTAGATGATTTTGATTTTAGATGCTTACGCAGTATCTTGGGTATTAGGTGGTTTAACTTTGTAACTAATGATGAGGTTAGGCAAAGGAGTCTTCAACCTCCTTTAAGCAGCAGATTGTTCACAGAGAGACTCCGCTGGTTTGGCCATGTTGCCCGTATGAATAATTATAGATTGGTGAATAGGGTTATGAACAGTGTGCCTAAAGGCCTCAGAAAGAGGGGGAGACCTAGGATGTGGTGGGCAAATAATGTCAAACAGGACCTTGTTAGAATTGGTGTGCAGTGGCCGGATGCAGCAGATGTAGCTCAGGACAGATATGCTTGGAGAATTAAACTGCACGGTCTGGTTGGACCTCCATAGCCCATGGTTGCTTGAGGATGATGATGATGATGATTATGATGATGAAATCGTTAATTTCAGGAACATTTCACTCATAGGCTGTAAAGTTTTTTATTGTTATTTTAACTTCAATTTATTTGTACAATATTTAAATACATAGACAATGCACAGTCAACTTCCATAAGAGTTAGCATTTAACTCGCAAGTGGATAATTACAAAACAAATACATCCTGTAGTCCTGAGAGCATCAATATATACTGCTCACAAAAATTAGGGGATATTTCAAAATGAATATGAAGCGATAATATATCCCCTAATTTTTGTGAGCAGTATATAAATATGTCAACATAGAAAAAGAGCAATTTCTGCTTCTGTAATATATAAACTTATCTCCTGCTACTCATATCTCATTTTAATGCAATCAATCAATACCGTAAATAAAACATCAGTCGCAATCTCCACCGTTCAACAACCATATGTTTTAGTTCTTTAGAAAACTGCATTTTATTATTCAGAATTTTTAGGTTATTTGGCAGTGAGTTGAATCGTTTTAAGCCAACGTAGTCGAGTGATTATATTTATTATCTGTCTCCCAACATCTGTTCGGGTATTTCATCATCAGGCCACTTTTGTGAGGTCCCCGTGACGTCATAGTAAGGCCACTTTTGTGAGGTCCCCGTGTGGATTGTGTGATTGGATCGTGTGAGCTCACAAAGACCTGGATCGTGTGGGCTCACTCACGGAAATATTGAGCGTGTGCAGTTACCGTTCACAGCAAACTGGAATGTGTGCACTAACTGCACACGCTCCAGTTTGCTGTGAACGGTAACTGGAGCGTGTACAGTTGCTGTACACGCTGGATGTATGTGTCATTTTTCTGCTGAGGTCCTGCCATCCTCACAGACCTCTACTATGGTGTATAAACTGACAGCTCCTGTCAGACCTCTGTGGCAAGCAGCTGATTGAAGATTTTTTTTATATATGTTCTTTCAAATTTTTATATTCATCGTATCTCTTAAAAGATACACCTTGGGAATTATTTGTTTGATTTTTAACTCTACTTTTTGAACGTGATCACGCCAGTTTAGATAACAGTCGAAATTAACTCCAAAACAATTTATAGTTTTAGTACTTTTAATCTAGGGGTAAGCACAGTTTAGAAACACAATTTTACCTTGTTCGAAAAACTTACAATCACTCATATGATAGAATAAATGTCCAAGATCTCTATACTTTCTACTAACATTATCAAAATACATGTATTTCCTTTTATTTACATTTGTTATTATTATTTTGGAACCAAATTTGAAATGTTCCTAAATCTGCAACAATATTGCTTAATAGTTCTTCATCCCTTTTACCACAAAAAACAAAGGCGCTATCATCTGCGAACGAAATAATCTTACCTTTGAATTTAGTGCTTAATAGATCGTTCACATATATTGAGAATAATTGAGGTCTCAAAACAGAACCCTGTGGAACACCAAAACGAATTGATCTATTTTCATTCAAAACGTCTCTTATTTTGACCTATGGAGTGGGAGAGATGGATGGCTCATTTGGCAGCCTTCCAGGCGTAATGTGCAGTTCCCAGTTCGAGTGCCAACTGTGAATGCCTTGAGATTTATTTACGATAACCACCATCCTGCCCTAGGTGAGAAAAGGGACGCCGATGGGCTTGAAAAGGCCATCATCCGTCAGATGGGACTGAGGAATTTCTTAGGGCAATGTGTCCTGTGTACAGTCGCTCAAAAAAGTATCCGAACACTATGGTTGATTACAGAATTCAGAAAAAATATTGGGCAACGATTTTTTTAGAAATTAGTGATCTGGCAACCTTCGTGTCACGTGACACGAATAGTGTTCGGATACTTTTTTGAGCGACTATAGTGGTCATATTATTTTGATACTAGATCGTGTGGGCTCACTCACGGAAATATTGAGCATGTGCAGTTACCGTTCACAGCAAACTGGAGCGTGTACAGTTGCTGTACACGCTCCAGATATTTTTCCTGAATTCTGTAATCACGTGACACGAAGGTTGCCAGATCACTAATTTCTAAAGAAATCATTGCCAAATATTTTTTTCTGAATTCTGTAATCAACCATAGTGTTCGGATACTTTTTTGAGCGACTGTACAGGGCCATATACCCAGTGCATTGAAGAACCGCTGGATAATCTTGATTGGATTCTTCCAGATGTTTAGTGGAACTTATTCCCCCAACCTTCTTTGATCCTTTTGAGCTGTCCATTCAAACATTGTGTGCAAAAAAAGTGCCCCTCAGAAATAAAACAATCCAACGCAAAAAAAAAAAGAAATGACAACCACCAGAGAGAGAGAATGCATTTTTACTCCGAATTATGTCTGAAGAAATCATCTGTGACAAGGTTATGATATTGTCACAGATCATTTTTCGTTTGCATCAAAACGACACTCACCGCGACTCCATATATCGGCGAAGTTCGGCTGTTTCACAATTTACTCTCCCCTCCATGCCCATTCGTGATTTACTGAGGAAATTTTCGCACTTTCGAAACTGCTTCGTTATCTGAGAATATTTTTCTGATCGCCTTTGTCACCGATCTCCTCGTTTTCGTTATCGCCGGAGCCCATCGACCGACGAAGAAGAATTTTTCCCTGAACTCCCAAAGTTGTTAATCTCTATCGTCTTCGTCCTGACTCCGATTTTTCCCCTCAGTGGCCTCGTGCCTCGATATGTAACGAGAATTTAATGGCCACGAGTGGGGAATTCTCAGGATCTCTGATGTCCTCGCCTCGATGAGTCTGGTCGTCACAAGTCCATAGAGAAACCCTTTTCACAACTCTCCCAGCTCCACAAAACCGTAACCGTCTCTCGTACAAAAGACACTGCAAATGGAACGAACGTTTAATTACATTTCGCTAATGAAATTTATGCTTTTGTCTCAGCACAAGTTCTCTTTTATTTTTTTCCTTACGTATTTAAGTCTTACAGTCATCTTTTCAAAAGTGGGTGAAAAATCTTTTGTTCGTTTCGTCGTCTGCGCCCGAACTTGGTCGGTTGCACACGTTTCAAGCGGCGTCTGCCAGAAAAGTTAAGAAAGATAATGCAATTTTGATTCTTAATGAGGGAGTGTGGCACTCGAAAAACACAAGAGGAACTTACATAAACATGAGGGGGAACGACGCTTGACGGAGCCGCATTGGGAACTGAAGCGTAAAAGGAACTGAGTGAGTGAGCTTCAAATAATTAGTTTTCTAGTTTCTACTTTTCTTGGCTTTGTGTATTGTAATTGACTTAATAAAAGTAACTGCTTAAGAAGACAAACTCGGCTATAATCATTAGGCTGAGCGTGTTTTTATTGACGATTTATATTATTGCTGTAATTAAGAGTTTCTTCATTACTAGCAGGAAATTGAAAAAACAGAATAAGCAGAAAGCCATTCACTGGTTATCACTGTTCTTTTCCTCAGAGTGAATAGTATTTTCTATACCCATGTGAATTAAAGCAGATGTTATTATAGCGAAGTTAAGTCTAAGGGCATTTCAATAGCAAACTAAAATAGCAAAGCCTTACAATTTCGCGAAGGTTACTTCGAGTGGTTAGCACGCTTGGCTACTGATCTAAGGGACCTGGGTTCGAGCCCCGGGTAAGGCATGGATGTGTGTGTTGTTTTTCTGCTGAGGTCCTACCATCCTCACATACTTTCTACTATGGTGTATAAACTGACAGGCTCCTGTCAGACCTCTGTGGCAAGCAGCTGCTTGAGGGGCTTAACTCTTTTGGGGTCGCAAACTAACCTCAGTAAATATAAATATTTACTGAGGGCAGTTTGAATGCTAATATATCAGACCCATTAATAAAAGAACGTATATTCGAAATACCACTTTACTGACTTTTCAGCGCTCCAGCACTTGGTGCTGAAGGAGTCTTGGTAAAAATGGCATAAAAATGCAATCTTATCTGTAGTTTCGATACAAAAGTAGTCACTTATGAGTTGTAGCACTAGTCATAGAGGTGACGTCATGTATGAAACTTACATTTTAATTTATTCTTATGTGCAGTATGATAATTGAGTCCTGTCGAAGAAACCAGTCCTCTCAGAGGCCACAGGGGCATAATGGTTCAGTCGATAGCGCATCAAGCTTGCAATATGCAGTTCCCAGGTTCGAGTCCCGCCTGGATCAGTATTCAGATTTATCTCCGCAAAACTCCCTATAGTAGAAGACACCGATGGGCTAGGAAAGGCCGCCGTCCGTCGCATGACATTAAGCCGTGGTTTTATGTGCGGGAGAGCTGTGCACGTTAAAGAACATGATGGATGGCCCTGACGGGGAGACAACCATCTGTCTCCCAACAGATGTTCCAGTGGGTCCCCTCTCACAACTTTCGCGCTCGGGCCTTGTGACCTGGCCATTTAGTTCATTGTGTGCAAAAAGTGTCGTTCAGAGGTACAACCTAATCCAGAGGCCACCCAAAACTTAAGACCAAGCTATTGTTTTACCTTTGAGCAATTTTAACTATTGTCTAGTTTAGTGGTTCTCAACCTTTTATGCATCAGGTACCCCCTGGAAATGTGTATGTAACTGGCGTACCCCTTGTATAGATAGATAAAACTATAGTTATAGTGGGACAATGGGAATAAAATAAAACATATATATCAGTGGTTCTCAACCTTTTATGCTTCACGTACCCCCTGGAAATGTATATGTAACTGGCGTACCCCTTGTATAGATAGATAAAACTATAGTTATAGTATAACAATGGGAATAAAATAAAACATATATATCAGTGGTTCTCAACCTTTTATGCTTCACGTACCCCCTGGAAATGTGTATGTAAATGGCGTACCCCTTGTATAGATAGATAAAACTATAGTTATAGTATAACAATGGGAATAAAATAAAACATATATATCAGTGGTTCTCAACCTTTTATGCTTCACGTACCCCCTGGAAATGTGTATGTAACTGGCGTACCCCTTGTATAGATAGATAAAACTATAGTTATAGTATAACAATGGGAATAAAATAAAGCGTATATATCAGTGGTTCTCAACCTTTTATGCTTCACGTACCCCCTGGAAATGTGTATGTAACTGGCGTACCCCTTGTATAGATAGATAAAACTATAGTTATAGTATAACAATGGGAATAAAATAAAACGTATATATCAGTGGTTCTCAACATGTGTATGTAACTGGCGTACCCCTTGTATAGATAGATAAAACTATAGTTATAGTATAACAATGGGAATAAAATAAAACATATATATCAGTGATTCTCAACCTTTTATGCTTCACGTACCCCCTGGAAATGTGTATGTAACTGGCGTACCACTTGTATAGATAGATAAAACTAAAGTTATAGTATAACAATAGGAATAAAATGAAACATATATATCAGTGGTTCTCAACCTTTTATGCTTCACGTACTCCCTGGAAATGTGTATGTAACTGGCGTACCCCTTGTATAGATAGATAAAACTATAGTTATAGTATAACAATGGGAATAAAATAAAACATATATATCAGTGGTTCTCAACCTTTTATGCTTCATGTACTCCCTGGAAATGTGTATGTAACTGGCGTACCCCTTCTATAGATAGATAAAACTATAGTTATAGTATAACAATGGGAATAAAATAAAACATATATATCAGTGATTCTCAACCTTTTATGCTTCACGTACCCCCTCGAAATGTGTATGTAACTGGCGTACCCCTTGTATAGATAGATAAAACTATAGTTATAGTATAACAATGGGAATAAAATAAAACATATATATCAGTGGTTCTCAACCTTTTATGCTTCACGTACCCCCTGGAAATGTGTATGTAACTGGCGTACCCCTTGTATAGATAGATAAAACTAAAGTTATAGTATAACAATGGGAATAAAATAAAACATATATATCAGTGGTTCTCAACCTTTTATGCTTCATGTACTCCCTGGAAATGTGTATGTAACTGGCGTACCCCTTCTATAGATAGATAAAACTATAGTTATAGTATAACAATGGGAATAAAATAAAACATATATATCAGTGATTCTCAACCTTTTATGCTTCACGTACCCCCTGGAAATGTGTATGTAACTGGCGTACCCCTTGTATAGATAGATAAAACTATAGTTATAGTATAACAATGGGAATAAAATAAAACATATATATCAGTGATTCTCAACCTTTTATGCTTCACGTACCCCCTGGAAAAGTGTATGTAACTGGCGTACCCCTTGTATAGATAGATAAAACTATAGTTATAGTATAACAATGGGAATAAAATAAAACATATATATCAGTGATTCTCAACCTTTTATGCTTCACGTACCCCCTGGAAATGTGTATGTAAATGGCGTACCCCTTGTATAGATAGATAAAACTATAGTTATAGTATAACAATGGGAATAAAATAAAACGTATATATCAGTGGTTCTCAACCTTTTATGCTTCACGTACCCCCTGGAAATGTGTATGTAACTGGCGTACCCCTTGTATAGATAGATAAAACTATAGTTATAGTATAACAATGGGAATAAAATAAAACATATATATCAGTGATTCTCAACCTTTTATGCTTCACGTACCCCCTGGAAATGTGTATGTAACTGGCGTACCCCTTGTATAGATAGATAAAACTAAAGTTATAGTATAACAATAGGAATAAAATGAAACATATATATCAGTGGTTCTCAACCTTTTATGCTTCACGTACTCCCTGGAAATGTGTATGTAACTGGCGTACCCCTTGTATAGATAGATAAAACTATAGTTATAGTATAACAATGGGAATAAAATAAAACATATATATCAGTGGTTCTCAACCTTTTATGCTTCACGTACCCCCTGGAATTGTGTATGTAACTGGCGTACCCCTTGTATAGATAGATAAAACTATAGTTATAGTATAACAATGGGAATAAAATAAAACATATATATCAGTGGTTCTCAACCTTTTATGCTTCATGTACTCCCTGGAAATGTGTATGTAACTGGCGTACCCCTTCTATAGACAGATAAAACTATAGTTATAGTATAACAATGGGAATAAAATAAAACATATATATCAGTGATTCTCAAACTTTTATGCTTCACGTACCCCCTGGAAATGTGTATGTAACTGGCGTACCCCTTGTATAGATAGATAAAACTATAGTTATAGTATAACAATGGGAATAAAATAAAACATATATATCAGTGATTCTCAACCTTTTATGCTTCACGTACCCCCTGGAAATGTGTATGTAACTGGCGTACCCCTTGTATAGATAGATAAAACTATAGTTATAGTATAACAATGGGAATAAAATAAAACATATATATCAGTGATTCTCAACCTTTTATGCTTCACGTACCCCCTGGAAATGTGTATGTAACTGGCGTACCCCTTGTATAGATAGATAAAACTAAAGTTATAGTATAACAATAGGAATAAAATAAAACATATATATCAGTGGTTCTCAACCTTTTATGCTTCACGTACTCCCTGGAAATGTGTATGTAACTGGCGTACCCCTTGTATAGATAGATAAAACTATAGTTATAGTATAACAATGGGAATAAAATAAAACATATATATCAGTGGTTCTCAACCTTTTATGCTTCACGTACCCCCTGGAAATGTGTATGTAACTGGCGTACCCCTTGTATAGATAGATAAAACTATAGTTATAGTATAACAATGGGAATAAAATAAAACATATATATCAGTGGTTCTCAACCTTTTATGCTTCATGTACTCCCTGGAAATGTGTATGTAACTGGCGTACCCCTTCTATAGATAGATAAAACTATAGTTATAGTATAACAATGGGAATAAAATAAAACATATATATCAGTGGTTCTCAAACTTTTATGCTTCACGTACCCCCTGGAAATGTGTATGTAACTGGCGTACCCCTTGTATAGATAGATAAAACTATAGTTATAGTATATCAATGGGAATAAAATAAAACATATATATCAGTGGTTCTCAAACTTTTATGCTTCACGTATCCCCTGGAAATGTGTATGTAACTGGTGTACCCCTTGTATAGATAGATAAAACTATAGTTATAGTATAACAATGGTTATTTTTACTCTGTTACTAGACCTAGCGACTTTTGAGCTATCACGGCGTACACTAAAAATTTTACCACGTACCCCACGTTGAGAACCCCTAGTCTAATTGAGAAAAATGACTAGATTGTTTTACCTCTGAGCATTGTATGAAAGTACTTTTTTGCATACAATGGGCTAAATTACCCTAGGTCACAAGGACCCCAATGGCTCAGAGAAGTTGGGGGGAGGGGACCCACTGGGTAGTTGTTAAGAGACAGATGGGAGCCTCCTGTCAAAGCCATCCAACACGTTCTTTAACAGCAAGATGAGAAACGATGCATGGGGCCACAGCTTAAAGTCCCATCAGACGAACGGTGGCCTTTTCAAGTTCATCTGTGTCCCCTTTCTCACCAAGGGCAGGATGGGGGTTTAGTTGAGATAAATCTGAACGCCGATTCAGTTGGAACTTGTACCTGGGAACTACAGATTACGAGTCTGGTGCGCTGCCGACTGAGACAACCCCATCCCCTTAGACGGAGGAGGAAGTTTATGACGGATGGGACATGGTAGGGATGCCTGTCAAGCAATTAATAAAATACAAGCCAATTCTGTTACGAATGGGAATAGTCGGCGGTAAAAGTAAACTCGCATAGTAAGCTTTTATTGGGTCGAATGAGAGAATCCATTGCTTCTGTTTAATAGGGAGCGGGGTTGGCTCAGTCGGTAGCACGTCAGGCTCGTAATCTGCAGTTCCCAGGTTCGAGTCCCAGCTGGGTCAGGGTTGAGATTTATCTCCGCAAAATCTCACGATCAGTAAGGGACATCGATGGGCTTGGAAAGGTCGCCGTCCGTCGGATGGGGCGTTAAGCCTTGACTCGGTGTGTGGAAGAGATACCCCGTGCACGTTAAAGAACACGCTGGATGGCCTTGTCGGGAGGCTACCATCTGTCTCCCAGCAGCCGTTCCAGTGAGTCCCCTCCCCCAACCTTCTCTGAGCCTTCGGGGTCCTTGTGACCTGGCCATTCAGCCCATGGTGTGCAAAAAAGTGCCGCTCAGAGGTGAAAACAACCAACCAATCTGTTTAATGGCATAGCGAGGAATTTTCAAGGGGAAAAGGCTTTGAGGAATATTAATTATATTTTTATTCATGTCTAATGATGGACTACTTACTGATTTCTTGAACATTTCCCCAAGGAAAGTTGAGATCTCCCAGTCGAACCTCCGGTAAGCAACT
This sequence comes from Ryuthela nishihirai, assembly GCA_038380435.1. Lineage (NCBI taxonomy): Eukaryota > Metazoa > Arthropoda > Arachnida > Araneae > Heptathelidae > Ryuthela > Ryuthela nishihirai. The sequence continues at coordinate 57,751,103 of JAWZYU010000012.1, forward strand.
ACTTATACACTGAAAGCACAATTTATTATACACAACACACTCATCCACAAACCTACCGTACTCCGACACAATAATGCGGTCATCCGAAACTGATTGTTCCACTGAACGTATTATTGTGGTGCCGCTTCACAGTCGCACGATTGTGACTGATAAAGTGACTGGCAGAGGATCACGCTAATTCTAAATATGATGCAGAAATGGTAGAACAGTGAAGATTTGCACTTAAGGTTAATCGGGTCGTAGATCTAGGGAAAAACTCCGAAATTTCACCTTCAAGATCAAATAGATGTCACGCATAGGTCAAACGTTGATCTGCGACTGCTAGAAAAGCGAAAATTGGTGTCTGGGAATGTTTCGGGTTGCAGGTCTCAGAAACATTGGGGCGGGGATGGCTCAGTCGGTAGCGCGCCAGGCTCGTAATCTGTAATTCCCAGGTTCGAGTCCCAGCTGGGTCAGCGTTGAGATTTATCTCCGCAAAATTCCCCGCCCTGCCCACGGTCAGTAGGGGGCACCGATGGGCTTGGAAAGGCCGCCGTCCGTCGGATGGGACGTTAAGCCGTGGCCCCGTGTGTGGGAGAGCCATACCCTGTGCACGTTAAAGAACACGCTGGATGGCCTTGACGGGAGGCTATCATTGCCTCCCAACAGCTGTTCCAGTGGGTCCCCTCCCCCAACCTTCTCTGAGCCTTCGGGGTCCATGTGACCTGGCCATTTAGCCCATGGTGTGCAAAAAAGTGCCGCTCAGAGGTAAAACAACCCAACAACCCAACTCAGAAACATTACGAAACTTCGAATATGGCGTGACTTTCGAGGTCAAAGTTGAAATCAGATAGATAGCTAAAATTTTCGCCCCGAGGTATTTATAATATAATGATAATATGATATAAATAAGCGGTCTCCAAGAGACCTTTAGTTTAGTTAGTCTGCTGTCTCATATACATTTTTTAACTAAAACGTTAATAATGAGAGATTTATAAATAAAACGCTAATTAGAAAGCTTGGCAATGTTGCAAACTGCATTAACTTAATGAATTCTTCATCTAAATGCACAATTTTAAATTTGTACCTGGCAGGCACGTTCCCAGACTTTTGTTCCGGGAGGGTTCAAGAATTTAGTTTGGGAGGGGGGGGGGGTGATTCTGAGGATAAGGCTTGAGTAGAGTTTTACAATTAATAATATATTCCATCAGAAAAGAAAGATTAATATGATATTCTATATGGAATAAAATCGTATAGTTGCTTTTTAAAATTATTTTAAATGTTTAACTTATCTAATAGGGGACTGAAATAAAATTATGCAAAGACACCTGTTTTGGAATTCAAAGCAGGTAAATAAATTTGAGATCTCGTATGAAACGACCAGATTTTCGGGGGGGGGGGGGGAGGAGGTTCCGGGCCCTCTCCCCAGTACTTCCGTGGTTCATGGCTACTTGACGTCTACTACCAGAAAGAATTGTACCGAACAGTATTGTAGTGATAGTCTCCGAAATCCCCGCGCTGAAGGAATGGGAGAGGAGGAGAGTTTTTTTTTTTGCGGGGGGGGGGGGGCTCTGTAAAAGTATTTTTAAAAATAGGGAGATAGGGAAACGTGATATACAACTATTTAAAGGAATAGCTCGAAATTTTTTCTCTAGGTTTGAACGAATGATAACGTATCGTAAGAAATTTACTCTTTTCCGCTACTGGGTTTCCTCTCCTTATTTGCACGTGGGCCAGATCATTTTCTCAAGTCTTTCCTTAGTTCTCTAAAGGAATAAAATATAGATGATATGATTAATTTTTGGGTAGATGCTTTATAAGTATTTAGTAGCGATATAAAATTAAGGTAATCCTTTGAATCAAAAAGCCACATTTGTATTTTGTAAGCAAAGGGTAATAATTTTAGTTTTAGTTAAAATATATGTGGATTCTAAAAATTTAAATTATTAAAAAAATAAAAAAATCTTAAAACCAAGTTATTAATATGAAACCTAGTTGTAAAATTTGAATAATCGAAAGCTAATAGATTTTCGCAAAAGGGTCTCCGGAGATTTTCCTGAATGCCACTGTACAGTCGCTGAAAAAAATATCCGAACACTACGGTTGATTACAGAATTCAGAAAAAATATCTGGCAACGATTTTTTTAGAAATTAGTGATCTGGCAACCTTCGTGGTCACGTGACACGGAGGTTGCCAGGTCACTAATTTCTAAAAAAATCGTTGCCAGATATTTTTTCTGAATTCTGTAATCAACCGTAGTGTTCGGATATTTTTTAATATATATAATGCGTATGAATATGGAGCGTGTGCAGTTACCGTTCACAGCAAACTGGAGCGGTTGCGGTTAATGTTCACAGCACTTTGGATCGTGTGAGCTCACAAAGACCTGTATCGTGTGGGCTTACTCACGGAAATATTCAGCATGTGCAGTTACCGTTCACAGCAAACTGGAGCGTGTGCAGTAACTGCACACGCTCCAGTTTGCTGTGAACGGTAACTGGAGCGTGTACAATTGTTGTACACGCTCCAGATATTTTTCTTGAATTCTGTAATCACGTGACACGAAGGTTGCCAGATCACTAATTTCTAAAAAAATCGTTGCCAGATATTTTTTCTGAATTCTATAATCAACCATAGTGTTCGGATACTTTTTTGAGTAATGTTATCACAGCATTTACAGCAACTTCAATAACAAGTCTTCATTCTTGCATGTCCGCACGGGAGTGTGTCAAACATTGTCAAGATTTGCATTTTATTTATCCGCCATTCTCTACTGCGAAATAAGAAAGGAACGCCTGGGAAAGAGCAAAACATCACTTTTCCTTGTCAACTTCTTCCTTCAAGGTCACTGGCTCCAGCTGCAGAAAATACCAGAAAATAAATCAATACGAAATAAAGAAAGTGTCTTTCTCCTTGAGAAACGGCGAGAATACATGTTCAAAAATAGAATCGATTTTCTCTCAGTTATTACTTCGCGAAGTTTGGTTGCTCCACACACTAATTACTATTACAGAAGTATCACTTATCTTTACACGAACGCCATCCATTCTTCAAACCGAAAACGTGTACGACACGAATTCGTTTAAATATGGTCGAACGGTATTCACATAGATCGCATCAATCCGAACATGTTTCATTATGCAAATGTTAGTTAATTATTGCTGCACGCATCACATCCAACACAACGCAGAACGTTAATCAAGTTTCGCTTCCGGTCTGACTTCTCGTGCGAACGAGCTATAATCAGGAACTCGTGACGTAATTGCTCGGCCTGAATGTCGCCATTTGACCACGCCTAAGGGCGTGCAATGCCAATGAAGAACACCTGAAAGGGAAGGCTACAGCAACTGCAACTCTCACTCGAATGACCTGATGCGCTATTATCAGGAGATTTTGCACCTGCAGGACACTTACTTATGTATGTTTGCATTAAAGGTTAAGCCTAACGAGACCAGTGATTATTTACCGAGAGTAAATTCAATAAAATAGATTTTTTTAGTGTTGCCACCTGTTAACTCTTAATTTGTACGGATGTTTGATAAATGAATTTATAGAGGAGAGAATAATAAGAGGCAATTTTTGGTGCTTCAAATGATTTAAGAGTTATTATTGTCAACGAAAAAAAATTTTTATATCAAGATTATAACAAAGAGAATGCATGGCTAACGATATAAATAAGTGAGTATCACACAGGATACTTAAAAGGATCCGTTTTTTTCAATTCAATAGACGAGATAAATTTCAATATAATAAAAGCCTAGTACTAAAGTTAGTGAAAGTCTGAATATTTAATTATGCGATTGCCAGAATGTACCTCAAAAGTAAACTGAATAGGTTTTGTTTTAAACCACTTAATAAAAGAAAAATATATTTTAGGAGTTTGTGTAAATCTTTCAACATTCGCCATTTTTCTCCGTATGATGTTGCTGTTATTAAGTATTCAAACTTCCATAACTCTTTAAAAGCCGAAAGAATATTTCTGAAAACCAAGATATAGATAGATTTGATCGAGCTGATTAACTTATCTCCAGTTACATTTTCCCATGAAAAGCTTATTTAAGAATTTCAAAATTTAGAATTTGATCCTCCAATGACATTTACTTAAGTTTAACTTCAATGACTTAGGTTTAACTCCAATGACATAAACTTAAGTTTCCTTTCGCAACACGATTCTAAGAATCGTGTTGCAGAAAGGAAACTTAAGTTTAGGTTTGCAAAATATATTTTGTATTAGCAAAGGAATCTCCTTTGGCAGTCGATGCTTCCCCTAGAAAGAGGTCTCATCCACAATATTTAGGGTTTTGATTTTACTACTTAGCTTTATTTTACTTAAAAGTTTACAAATGCGCTAATTAAAATTCCGTTCGACCATATTTAAGCGTTCGTTTAATCATAATTAGTCTATGTTGTCCATAGGTCAATTTTACAGAGTGGATTGCATCCTTTAAATGGCCATCACTTATTGCATTTCTGTCGCATTATTAAACAACACAATTTTACTTCAGTGTTACAAGGTTTATGCTGGGGAAAATGCTATTTATAGTCCACTGGTATTCTTTGTATTGGGACTTGGTGCTTCAGTACAGTGTCATAATAGTCGAAACAAGTCAGTTCTCTATGTGATATTTGTACCGGAACACAGCTGACTGTAATAGCGTTTCCTCCAGTACAAGCGTTGAAGCTCGTAAATGAAGCTAAATTGTTTGGTGTCATGCAGCAATGTGACAGAAACGCAAGAAACACTGGTCATGTTTATTCATGTAGCTTCTATAAATAAAACAAAGAATGGAGAGGCAAGTCTCCCTCAGAGTTTCTTGTCCAATTGTGATTTATTACACTTAACCAGCCAATGAAAGGCAAGATTTTATGCCTGAATATATATCAATCCTCAACACGTTAGGGGGCTTCTAAGGAAAGTGTTTTACATTGCGAATGTACCGGTATAAAAGAAATTATCCTTCATCGTGTATTTTGCAATATTCCGAAATTGAAACAGTATTTTAAACTGCTCACTTCCATAAACAGTATTTTAAACTGCTCACTTCCATAAACAGTATTTTAAATTGCTCATTTCCATAAACAGCATTTCAAATTGTTCACTTCCATAAACTATACATAACAATAATGATTTACCTTAAAAAAGTACTTATTTTTTCCACAAGGCCTGGTACAGTCGCTCAAAAAAATATCCGAACGCTATGGTTGATTACAGAATTCAGAAAAAAAATCTGGCAACGATTTTTTTTAGAAATTAGTAGTGATCTGGCAACCTTCGTGGTCACGTGACACGAAGGTTGCCAGATCACTAATTTCTAAAAAAAAACGTTATTTAATCAAAAATTATGAATAAGTTTTGATTAAAAGGAAAAGTTATATGAAGGAATCAGTGACAGAAGTTTTAAACAAAATGGTTTATAAATTTCCTTTTATCTGTAATATCATGCGAAATTTCTCGGCACACAACCTTTGAGAACTACTGGTCTAAGACCTTTCTAATAGTTTTCAAAAAACTGAAGTTGAGCGTGAACATAGAATGAATGAAGCAAAGAGACAGCTTACTCAATCTCAATTCAGCAATTTTCTCCATCTGAACTTATCCGAATCGACGATCTTTCAGAAAATTCCGTCTGACAGAATTGGGAGTTCTGTAAAATTTGGATTATCGGTAAAACTCTTTTATAAGCGACATGGATCTTTTTTTTTTCGTCAGTATTGTTGCCATTAAACCAAAACCGTTTCACAATACATTTCTGAGCTCCCTTATTACATCATACTTTTATGTCCAATTGTTTTATTGCGTTAATTCTCTTTCACAATGAGTTTTTCTGGAAGAAATACTAACGTTGATAATTGTGAATGAAAGCTTTGATACCGAAATGATCACGGAATTTTATAATAATGGAGAGACAAGGATTATTTAAATTAATTCTCAATCCCAAATATCGGATTGGACAAAGCTCTCTTCTCACCACCCAATCATGGACGACTGCAGGGGGAGCCGGGGGGGGAGTTGTTGCTCCCTGTCATGTCCCCCGAATTTTATGTTTATTTATTTATTGATGTATTTTTGTTGTATTTAATTGTTGTATATATTTTTATATATTGAGTGTGTTCGTGTGATGGGGATGACTCACGAGGTTGTTTTTCGGGTCTAAAGCTGCTCCATGCAGTGGTGACGAATGCCAGAAGTTGTTTATGGCTGTAAATGACTAGCCTAGGGCGCTAGTGCAGCGAAGAGGCTAGGCGGGAGATTTGAAGCTTTAGTTTGTGCGTAGCTGTCGAATGAAGAAGGTCGTTTGGACATGTGTCAAAAGGACGCCGTCTTTCTCAAAAGTAACCCTTGAAGTGAGGGTGCGATTCCAAGAGGGAATCGAGATTCTTGGAGAATCTGTGTTTTTATTCTTGTGGTTCAGAAGGAACCACAGTCTAGGCAAAGGTTGGTTATCCTTTCGCCGAGTTTGAGGTCTGTAAACAGACAGAGCGTGCGATTCTCCACCTCATTATTATTAATGTTTGCAGCAGCAAGGCAGCAAAGGACCACGGAGTTGAGCGCACTCCCAGCACATAGCTGTATATATTGTTATTAAAGTGTGTCGTCCCTATGTAACCCTCGTGCAGTTAATTAATGGACTGTTGTTATTCATCATTCAACACCAGTCTCTTCAAAGGCGTGCAGTGGCACGGGCCTAAAAACCCACGAACCTGTCTTTTCACCGAAGTGAGAGTGAAGTTCTCTAAGTTCTAATCGCATCGTCCTCCGGCAGCCACGACATTTGGCTCAGTCTTCATAGATCCGAACCTGGGAGGACATCACATCTTGCCCAGTTGGACAGGATCCAAACCACGGGTCATCACACTCCCCTCCTGGAAAAACTGATCGAAATATTAATTTAGGTTAAATAACATCAGTCTTAAGCCGTCCCGTGGCCGAGTGGTTAGCACGCTTGGCTACTGATCTAAGGGACCTGGGTTCGAGCCCCGGATTAGGCATGGATGTATGTGTCGTTTTTCTGCTGAGATCCTGCCATCCTCTCAGATCTCCTGGTGTGGCATATAAACTGACCAGGCTCCTGTCAGACCTCTGTGGCAAGCAGCTGCTTGAGGGGGTATTTATTTATTTTGAGTTGTTTTTCTTCTGATCGGTCCTTTTTTTGTATAGGGTGGATGAAATGGATAGGTCACAAGCACTCGGAGCAGATTGGGGGAAGGGCACCCGCTGAACGCTGTTAGGAGATGGATGGGCAAAGCCATCCAGCGTGTTTTCTAGCGTGAATAGGATATAGCTGTCTTGCACACGTCATCACGTCTTAAACTCCCGTCCGGTTTACGGGGGTCCTTTCTAAACCCATCGGTATTCCCTACTGACCAAGAGCAGGGTGGGGTTTAGCAGAGATAAATCTCTACGCTGACTCAGGTGGGACTCGAACCTGGGAACTTCAAATTACGAGTCTGGCTCGCTACCGACTGACAAAATAATATCAGGTGTACAAAAGTAATATTTCAAAATATATACATATGGATGCATGATTCCTGATTTGCAACTGTACTAATGAACTGCTCGACATAGATCTTTGTACCTTGAAACAATGATTATTTTTACCCCCCGCTCGAAATATTTTGTCCCTCTCTGAAACAAATATGCCCCCCCCCCTAAAAAAATTTCTGCTGGTTCACATGCACTCATTTCAGAACTCTTCTAGTTCAGAATTCAGAATTTCAGATTTCTTCTAGTTCAGAACTCCTCTTGAATGCTTTAAGTAATTTTCGAGATATCAAGAAAAAACCCGATTTGAAAGAGTTACTCGCCAGATTCGTAATCTGAAGTTCGCAGAATCGAGTCCGATTTGTGTTTCAGATTTATCTCCGCTAAATTCCCCATCCTGACCTTGGTCAGAAATGGGATACCGATGGGGTCGGAAAGGCCGCCGTTCATCGAATGGGACGTAGAGCCGTGATGCCGTCTGCAAGGGAGCCTATACTTTGTGCACTATAAAGAACACGCTGGATGGCTTTGACGGGAGGCTTCCATCTGTCTCATAACAGCCGTCTAGTGGGTTCCCTTCCCTTAACCTTCTGTGAATGACTTGACCATTAAGCCCATTGAGTACAAAAAGGTACTCTCAGAAGTAAAACAACCCAACTATAGCCGTTCCAAAGAGTTCGTTTTCAAAAATCGTTCGGCGATCGCCCCCTCCCCCCCCAACCAAAAAAAGTGCTTTCTAAGTGCGTACTAAAAAGATCATTTGAAAATCCATAGTTTATATTGACCAATTTTTTAATTGCACTTGTTCATTATCATTCACACAGAGTGATCCAAAAATGCCCATGCCATAAAGTTCATAAATTTTTGAAAGTCAGATCAAACATTTTTAATATTTTAATTTTGCCTAAAATTCTAAAGGCCCCTCCTGCTATTAAAATGAATCATAAACATATGAGTAAATAAATAAGTAAATTAATTAATCAATGAGCAAATACAATAATATTGGTTTTAACATTAGTAAAATTTTTTTATGCTGGCTATTTTATTGGGTTTTCTTTAAAGAATTGAAAGTCGTAATATTCTTCATAATCTACCAAATGAAAAAAACATATATAAGTTTTATATTTAAGTATATGGTTAAATTATATTGACTATTAAAGTGTTTAATAATTTATTTTATCGCCGTTACTAATTTAAAAGTCGCTTAAGTTCCAAAATGTATTAATTTCTATTTAAAATAATTACAGATGTTAATAATAAGGACCAGATCTAGTAGGGGAAGTGGAGGGAAGTGGGCAAGGGGGAAACTTTCTTCCTTTCCCCTCCTTTGATAATGCTAGCAAATGAAACTGAAGCGAAAAACGATATTGTTACGGCAGATGTGATGTATCATTTGATGCACTTGTTGTGCCTAATCGTCAGAATTTCGTCACTAATTTTGGAACAGAAAAAGACTAAAAATATAACGAGTGAAGAAATTTTGAAAAGTTCACCGTAAAGAGTTGAATTGTCTTCTAGTAAAGTCAACGCTATGAAATCTAATTTTAGTGGAAGTAATGTGTCCAAGAAGTCTACTAGTGGGAAAACAAAGGAGATTTGATGGCGGCGTGGTATTTAAGGTAGAAAAAAAAAAAGAATTGGAAAGGTAAACCTTGGTAACTTATATGTTAATTCATAAAGGTAATTGTATCGCTTATTGAATGTTGTAAAAAGATTTCCTTTATGCTTTGAATAGAGTCTGTAAAAATTGTACCCCAATTTGAAGTATAGTTAGATATTGTGAAATATTCTTTTGATGGTTTAATTTCAAACTGTTGGTAGACAAATTTGTGTTTAATTTAAATTATTATTTATTTGTGATCTAATTGCCTTTGTAATCAAATTGATTCATTTATCATTTGGTTGGTAATCATTTTCTTTTTGAACTCACACTCAGTTTCTATTTAAAATTTGCAACAATATTAAATGTGCATCTACATGTATATATTCGGGTTACACCCGAAAATACCAAGGAAAAATATGTGCACTTCATAAGAGTTTGTTGCTTTTTCTTAGGAAAAGAAACTGACAGTGTACAGTCGCTCAAAAAAGTATCCGAACACTATGGTTGATTACAGAATTCAGAAAAAATATCTGGCAACGTTTTTTTTATAAATTAGTTGCCAGATATTTTTTCTGAATTCTGTAATCAACCATAGTGTTCGATACTTTTTTGAGCGACTGTACACTGTCGATTTGTTTTAATTTGTTATTTGCCAACACTGCTTAGACAAAAAATAGAAAGAGATTTTTTATTATTATTTATTCTACGTTATATGGCAGAGCATGAGTATTACTTATGCAAGGTGCGGGATGCCACGAGACATTCGATTAATAAGGGCAGTTCTCGCTTTGACGAATTAGTAGATTCCAAAATAACATTAGTTAAATGAAAGTGAAATCTAATATTAATGTGACAGAAATAAATTTATTCGTTCTTGAAATACTGTAAAATGTCAAAATACCAGGGGAGGGGGCGAATCAGTGCCGGCTCAAGGTACAGTCGCTCAAAAAAGTATCCGAACACTATGGTTGATTACAGAATTCAGAAAAAATATCTGGCAACGATTTTTTTTAGAAATTAGTGATCTGGCAACCATCGTGTCACGTGATTACAGAATTCAGGAAAAATATCTGGAGCGTGTACAGCAATTGTACACGCTCCAGTTACCGTTCACAGCAAACTGGATCGTGTGCAGTTCCTGCACACGCTCCAGTTTGCTGTGAACGGTAACTGCACACGCTCAATATTTCCGTGAGTGAGCCCACACGATCCAGGTCTTTGTGAGCTCACACGATCCAATTAGTGATCTGGCAACCTTCGTGTTACGTGACACGAAGGTTGCCAGATCACTAATTTCTAAAAAAAATGTTGCCAGATATTTTTTCTGAATTCTGTAATCAACCATAGTGTTCGGATACTTTTTTGAGCGACTGTACCGGCAACTCGGGCAGTTGCCCGGGCGCGCCATGTGCTTAGGGGTGCCATCAAGGATCTTCTAAAAAAAGAAAAAGTGAAAATAATAAATAAATATTTTTTCAATCTGACATTTTTAAGATGGAAAAACAGCAGGATCGTGTATATATATAGAGAGAGAGTGTGTGTGTCACTTTTAACGACACGCAAAGATGCTCGGTTGCCAAATCTCTAGTGTAAGTTCACGCGGAGTTTATTACTGATATTGGCGTTATTGTACGATACGTTTTCCCACTAGAAAGGCAACAAAGTATCTGTTCAGTATCTTCTCAGACGTCAAAGTGACAGCTGTCAATTTTTCTTTTGTTTCTGAGATTGTTCTTGGGTTTTCTGTTTTCTGCCATTTATAATGATGTACCGTGGTGTTTTTATTTGTTTTCTTTAGATATTTTCGATTTATTTTATTGTTTTCCTACTCCTAAAATTAGGAAATGCCTCCAAAAAAGTTATCCGGCTATGAAAACAGAAAAAGACGTCTTCAACAAGAGAAGCAGTCAAGAAACACCCAAAGGTATCAAGTTTTTTCAGTCCTAAGTCAAACAGTGGGAACAATGCAGGCTCAACATCTTCAGCTACATATAGCTGTCCAGATTTGTCATCTAATGATTGTGAAGTCAAACCCACTGAAGATACCTGTACTTTCTGAAGAAAAGAACAACTGCATGCATGAATTAGAAGATCAGGATCACAACTGTAAGGCGGTTGAAGACTTAGTCTTAGGCAATAATGTCACACTCATGGCAAGGAATACTGGGAATGTTTAAAGTAAATTTTAAAACTCAACCAAAATAAATGTCAACTACAATGATCCAGCACGATGGCCAGATGAATTATCAATAGCTGAAAGTGTTCACATCATTATGAATGGGTCACATCCTATTAATAAACAGTACAGTTTTCCAAAAGATGCAAATAAACATAGTTTCTATGTGACAATGATGTATAGGAAAATAAACAGTGGTGAGAATTTTCTTAGAAGGTGGCTTATTTATTCAGAGAGCACCAATAAAATTTATTGCCTTTGTTGCAAAATTTTTGGCTTCTCCAGTAAGTCAATGTTAGGAAAATCTGGAATTAATGACTGGAAGCATGCTCATGAATACTTACAGTCACATGAAAATTCAGTACATCACCTGGAATGTCTAAATAAATGGTTTGAAAGATCACTGAGATTACAGACTAATAAAACTATTGATAAGGAGTTTCAGTCACAAGTGGAAAAAGAACGAGAGCATTGGTACAAAGTTTTAGAACGTTTTAATGAGCATCACTCAGTATTTAGCTGAACGCAATTTGGCTTTCAGAGGAACTTCAGACATATTATTTACACCAAACAATGGGAATTTTTTAGGTCTTGTTGAGATACTTGGAAAATTTGATGTAACAATGAGTGAACATTTACGTCGGGTTGTGTCTAAAGAAACTCACGTTCACTATTGTGGAAAAAATGTTCAGAACGAAATACTCAATTTGTTGGGAAATTCTGTTCAGGAAAATATATTTAACCGAGCTAAATCAGCCAAATATTTTAGTCTTATTTTAGACTGTACGCCAGATATAAGTCATGTGGAGCAGCTTTCATTTACAATACGATTTTTAGATGTAGAAGACATTGCAATAAAGGAACACTTTGTTAGTTAAAAACCTATTATAGAAATACACGTCAAGGATTATTATGAAAGTATACTTGATTTTCTGAGAGAGAGCAACCTAGACTTACTTATTTATGCTACGACAATGGTTCAAATATGAAAGGAAAAAATAAAGGGGTTCAGGCACGGATCATGAAAGAAAATCCACGGGCGTTTTATATGCCATGTGGATGTCATATCCTAAACTTTAGTGGTTGGTGACAGTGCAACAAGTTGCTGGAATCCACTTCCTTTTTTTGGTACTGTCCAGCGCATATATATTTTCTTTTCTGCCTCTCCTGGGCGATGGCATGCACTGAAAAAACATGTTAACTGCCTCACTGCAAAACCTTTATGTGAGACTAGATGGGAGTGCAGAATAGAATGTGTCAAAGCCATTAAATATGAAATCACGGGAATTCGAGAAGCTCTTTATGAACTTTCAGAAATGCCTGCGTCTGATCCTGTAGTGCGACATGAAGCAGAGACTCTTGTAACACAAATAGAAGATTACGGTTTTCTAGTGATGATAAATGTCTGGTATGATGTCTTAGGCAGGGTAAATGTTGTCAGCAAAACTATGCAGAACACCTCTGTGCAACTATCTACTGCAGTTTCACTAATGAATAGTGTCACTGATTACTTAATTGATTATCGTGCAAATGGATATGAAAAAGCACTACAGTCAGCAAAAGAATTAGCTACAGAATTAGATGTAGAGCCCATTTTTAGAAGTAAAAGAATAAGCAGAAGAAGGAGGCTGTTTGAATATGAGTGCACTGACGAGGTTACAAATGCAGATGACCCAGAAAAAAGATTTAAAAATCATGTGTTCAATGTAATACTGGACAGAGCTATTAATTCTTTATCAGAGAGATTTGAACAGTTACAAAGTTTCAATAACACATGGGGATTTTTAAATGACCTAAAAGATATGCCAGATAAAAATAAACTCAAAGTAGCATATCAAGGTTTGGAGAATAAGTTAAGGTAAAGAAAATAGTGATATAAATGGATGTGATCTCTTGACTGAACTAGACATAGCCAAAGAATTAATTCCTGAAGATGTAAAGTTTCCAATAGAAGCCGCTAGGTTCATAAACACTAATAAGTTACAGGATGTCATGCCAAATCTGTGGGTTGCATTAAGAATAACGCTTACAATACCTATTACTGTGGCCGCTGGCGAGAGAAGCTTTAGTAAACTAAAGCTTATAAAAACATACTTACGGTCATCCATGTCTCAGAACAGAATGAATTCTTTGACAATATTTGTCTATAGAAAATGATATTGCAAAGAATATAAATATAGAAAGTGCCTTAAAATTATACTTAAAAAGGGCGCCGAATTTCAGCTTGCCCAGGGCGCCAGCAACCATAGGGTCGGCCGTGGGGGGGGGGGATCAGAGTAAGAGCATATTTATTAATATCAAAAACATTCTAGATATATTAGAAACATCATTAATGGAAGAATATCGGTTGTGAACTGAAAAGAATTAGAAGGAAGAGTTGTTCAGAAGTAATCTCTGAAGAAACATTGGCAATGCATATGTTATTATACGTAAAAAATAAAATTATGGTATAATAACTGAATATTTGGATTATTTTCATTTCAATCCGATTTTCATCCGAATTTAGAAAAATATTAGACTGTTATTTTTTCAACTCGATATTGACCCGAATTTGAAGGGGAAAAAAAACGCGATAATTATACTCCGAATGGAGTTTTTTTTTAAACCTAAAATGTCATATCTTAATTATAATCGTTAACCAATCAAAGTGAATTTATCTATGCGTGCATTGTCATCACTCAGCGACAATTTAAATATTCCTCATTGTTTACAAATGTCTTGTTTTCAACACAATCTTTTTACCCTAAAAATGTCACTGGAAAATATTTAAAATCTCACTCTTTTGTGTATAATTTTAAATTTTTAATCAGTCATTAGTGATTTAAAATTAGCGCCATTCAAACTCTGATTATTTTTCTAGGTATTCTCTTTCTTTTATTGATCAGTCTTAGAGTTTATAATGATTTTACCCAAAATATTTCTTCTTTCAATGAATTATTTCTAGTGTTTTTGGGTTCCAAATAACATTACGATTTTAATTTTGCTGTCAAATAATTATAATTATTTTAAATTTCTAATAGCATGCCAAATTCCTTTTCAATGTAATAACTCTTATAGAAGACAGCAAGCATAGAGTAGTATAAGTATTACTACACTCCTGTAGTGTTATAAAGGTTGTAAAAGTGTAAATTGTGAGATAATTCATGTGCACAATGACGTAACTATATATTTTATATACAGTGGTCTCTCAATTAACCATCGTTGGATTCGGTTGCGGATTATCGTTGGATTATGTGCGGTACTTATTTTGCACACAGTGAGCTATGGCAAGGTCACAAGGACTCCCGAGAAAGATGAGTGAATGGTTAAGCGATAGCTGTTAGAAGACAGATGGAAGACCCCCGTCAAGAACATCCAGCGTGTTCTTTAACGTGCACAGGATATGGCTCTATTGCACACGGACCATGGCTTTACGTTCCATCCGATGAACGACAGTCTTCACAAGTGCATCGTGTCCCCTTTCTCATCGAGGGCAGAGAGGTGAGGGGTGGGGGGAGCGCAGATAAATCTAAACGCCAGTTGGGACTCTATCTTGGAAATTGTGCAGATTATTAACGATCGTAAATCAAAACTATAATATTAGATTAAAGGCTTAATCTGTTCCAAGACCATCCGAAGCTCAATTTTTTCCGAGAAAAGATTACTTTATAATATCCAGTAAAGTGTTTAAGCGTCACAATATTAGTAAATTCTTATTTATGCTAGCATTGTTGAATATATGTACATAATCAATGCAGTAAACTGACAAAAAATTCTTTAGCCGAAAAAAAAAGATCGTTATCTAAGGAGATTAATGGTGAAGTTGAAATTGAAGAAACCTAATGTTTAGAAATTAATTAATTTAAATTTTAATTATTTTTTTTCTTAACCTTCAGTAATAACTTCTGAAGGTTCAGGTTTTAGAGCGCTGTGACTGGCCGAAAGCGAAAATGAGGAATTTAGAGTGCTTTGATTGACCAAAAATGACGACCTCATGGTTTATGAGCGCTTTTCTTGGCCGAAAATGATGCCCGATTTTATTGTACCCACATCGTTAATGGGTTGGGTTGTTTTACCTCTGAGCGGCACTTTTTTGCACACAATGGGCTAAATGGCCAGGTCACATGGACCCCGAAGGCTCAGAGAAGGTTGGGGGAGGGGACCCACTGGAATAGCTGTTGCGAGACAGATGGTGGCCTCCAGTCAAGGCCATCCAGCGTGTTCTTTAACGTGCACAGGGTATGGCTCTCCTGCACACGGGGTCACGGCGTAACGTCCCATCCGACGGACGGCGGTCTTTCCAAGCCCATCGGTGTCCCCTACTGACCGTGGGCAGGGCGGGGAATTTTGCGGAGATAAATTTCAACGCTCACCCAGCTGGGACTCGAACCTGGGAACTGCAGATTATGAGCCTGGCGCGCTACCGACTGAGCAATCCCCGCCCCACACATGTTAATGAAATACGTGGAGTCCTACGATAGGCGAATCGTAAACCAAAATATCGTTAATCGGGGGACCACCGTACTTCATTAATTTTCTCTCCTAGTCCGGGGGCGGGGGTGGCTCAGTCGGTAGCGCGCCAGACTCGTAATCTGTAGTTCCCAGGTTCGAGTCCCAGTTGGGTCAGCGTTGAGATTTATCTCCGCAATTCCCCGCCCTGCCCACGGTCAGTAGGGGACACCGATGGGCTTGGAAAGGCCGCCGTCCGTCGGATGGGACGTTAAGCCGTGGCCCCGTGTGCGGGAGAGCCATACCCTGTGCACGTTAAAGAACACGCTGGATGGCCTTGACGGGAGGCTACCATCTGTCTCCCATCAGCTGTTCCAGTGGGTCCCCTCCCCCAATCTTCTCTGAGCCTTCGGGGTCCATGTGACCTGGCCATTTAGCCCAGGGTGTGCGAAAAAGTGCCGCTTAGAGGTAAAACAACCCAACCCAACAGCTCTCCTAGTCCGAAAATCGTTAATTGTTTTTATCTCCTTGTACCGAAATCGTTAATTGAGACTTTCATCGTTAAAGAAATAAACTCGTCCTACGAGAGGCGCATCGGAAACTAAAATATCGCAATTGAAAACGTCGTAATCAAGGGAACACTGCGTACAGCTACGCTACAGAAATTTATACTAGAAATCAAAATGTATCTTTGGCACCTCTTGGTTTCTAAATCGCCACTCAGACTCCTATTTGACCTCGAATGCGACACTGAGTCTGAAAGATCACTTTCATATCTGAGTTCTACTGCCGAAAATAGCCTTATTCCCCAATTTTTAGTTCTCCAGCACCGATATATAGAGATGTGATCTTTGACGTCGAAGGACCTATCGCATCAAAGAATTCGTATTTCCGATATCTGCTACCCAAAATATTCCAGAAATCAATTTTTAGCTCTCTACCATCGATATATCTAAATTTGACCTTTGACCTCAAAGGACCCTCCGAATCCAAAATTTCGTAACGTTTCCTACTTTTAAGACCCAAACACCCCCAGACACCAATTTTCACATTTCTAGCACTCGTAGACCAAGGTTTGACCTCTACGTGACCTTTATTTGACATAGAATTGAGGAGATCACATTTTGGATTTTTCTCGAGATCTAATGAAGCGGATTACCCTAGGTGTTAAATTTCAGAACTCTATCATTTCTGCTTCACAGTTGGAATTAGTATGATCCGGTTGCGTAGATCGTATAATCATATTCGATGTAAATAAAAAAATAACCGAGTAATAATTTTACCCCTAACCATCTCCATCAAAAAGATATGCCTATTTGGCATGAGTAAGAACAAAATATATAAGTAAACCACCCTTAGATGGGCCCCTAAAGACAAACATAAGAAAAGCTAAAAATAGCAGTAAAATTGTATAAGAAACCTAAAACGGGTAAGTCTCCTCAGAGAACACTACCGTTTTAGGCCTCTTGTACTTGTTCAAAACAGTATGATCGTAAAGAATCAGAGAAGAAATAATCTCATTGGGATTATTGCTTACAGCCTCAAAAAATCTTTTTCAGGTGCGTTTTATATGTGCATATATATGGTCGATGTCCAGGTCTTTATGGAGTTGTCTGTTAATGACAAACCAGGGGGCATCGACCGCAGTTCTCAAAATCTTGTTCTCTAAGACCTGAATCTTACGAATATTGTTGGGTGTAGTATTCGCCCATATGGGTGAAGCATAGAGAATCACCGGTTTGATGATCATATCATAGAGTAAAAGCTTATGATCAATCATTAAAATGGAATTTCTCCTAAGGAGTGGGCCTAGCTGGCCCCTCAATGAATTGACTTTGGAGATTATATTATTTATGTGATAGTCCCACTTTAACCTCTTATGTATAACAATACATAAGAGTATTGTTATACTCTTATGACAATACTAAATACCCCAAATAATTGACTGAATCACTCCAATGA
Source organism: Ryuthela nishihirai (assembly GCA_038380435.1). Lineage (NCBI taxonomy): Eukaryota > Metazoa > Arthropoda > Arachnida > Araneae > Heptathelidae > Ryuthela > Ryuthela nishihirai. The sequence goes on from JAWZYU010000012.1 coordinate 57,768,735, forward strand.
ATGGGAATTTCTAGTAAATGGAGGCAAGTGGGATTCATAATAGGCTTTCCAGTAAAAAAGATGGCAGAACTCTTGTCAGAGTTAATCTTTATCTTCCATTTTTCGTACCATGTGCCCAACTCGGTCAAGCTATGCTGCAGCCTCTTCCCAGCGATAGCAGGACCGAGGGAGGGAGATAGTAAGGCAAGGTCATCTGCGTAAAGTGCAAGATGAATATGATCAAAGGAAGGTAAATCGTATAAGTATAAAGAGAAGAGTGTAGGACCAAAAGGGAGCCCTGAGGCACACCCGCAGAGATGACTCTTCTTGTAAACATGGCAGATTTAATTTGGACTTGAAATGTCTTATTGGAGAGATATGATTGGATCAAACAGATGAGTCCAGATGGCACTTCGGCTTGTATAAGCTTGTGTAAAAGGCCGTCCAACCAGACGTGGTCAAAGGCTTTGGCCACGTCCAGGAAGACGGCTGCAACGGACTTCTTTTTGTTAACATACATATAAATTTATTTCTAAGTACTATTTACATGCAATAAAAAAAATTATTCCCAAATGTGGTTTACAAGAAGTAAAAAATTAATTCCTAAAGTTAAATGTGGTTTACAAGGAAAAAAAAAAATTTATTCGCAGACAAGGAATAAAAAGATTAATTCCCAAATGTGGTTTACAAGGAATAAAAATATAATTTATTCCTAGGTTATATAAAGAATAATGATCGGTTATACCTTCTTCACTGAGATCATCTACCTTGAAACATTACAGTCATATACTACCCTTGGCATAATGTATAAAAGCGCTGATAAACGATGAGGGATCAAGCACATCTGCGGAAAACAAGTTCATTTTAATAAAAGTATAGTACGTATTATAAACACTAGATGGCACTGCAGTTGATTTAGCCGGACTTAGAATATTTCGCGATTTTCCCCTATGAGTGATGAATCCAAGATGGCGGACTTGGGAAGAATTATATGGACCTTCCGATGGCTGATGACGTCAGAATCCAAGATGGCGGATGGAAAATCGCGGGGCAAAGGGGCGTGTGACTCAAGGGTTAACTTTCTGTGGCTCAGGGGTCAAAGATCGTTTGATGCTAAAGTGCTCCTTTCGACCCCTCAAAATATATTTTCATTTTACCATTTATTGCCATCCCATGGCCGAGTGGTTAGCGTGCTTGGCTACTGATCTAAGGGACCTGGGTTCGAGCCCCAGATATGGCATGGACGTTTGTGTTGTTTTTCTGCTGAGGTCCTGCCATCCTCAGAGACCTTCTACTATGGCATATAAATTGACAGGCTCCTGTCAGACCTCTGTGTCAAGCAGCTGCTTGAGGGGGAATTTATTTATTTATATTTATTTACCATTTATCTGAACACTATTCCATCTAACGTTTTCAACAGGTTGATCGTTATTCAGACTTCCAAACATTGTTTTTTTTTTACTTCCTCCTACTCTCCGGGGTGGTCATACCACTTGAGCCTCAAAGATACTTCATCAACTCCAGTTATTTTCTTACTTTGGATTATTAATGATGAAATCAAATATCCCATGCTTTCCTTCACATCATAAATTACGTTCTATACTGCGATTTTAAACATTAATAATTACTATTATTATAACTCCATACATATATATGTACACCATGTGTGTTCCGTCAATTAACGCACCAGCATAATACGCATATATAATTCACGATTAGCCATAACCCGTGCATACAAATAGATGTAAAATTCAAGGGAAAAAACTAAACCTAAATTACATCATCGCTGTTTTCATCACCAGTTAATGAAAAGTGCAATATTACAGTCACGACTAAATAGTCGAGGAACCGATCTTTGACACATCCTTCCCAGGTGTTGCAACAAAGCACACTTGCAGGAAATGTAACGGAGTAGTTGGCAAGTGTCAAGACATTAACACCACCGCCGGGTGGTTCTCCCACCATCGGGCAATCGAGATGTGCGCCACTGCCAAACGGCTTTTGCTGGCCGTGGACAACTTTTACCACACCCGACTACGAACGATGTCATTAGCACAACTCCGGAAGATGAAGCAAATTAATAAATGGCCGCGTTCATAAATAAAGGAATCACTTTCCGAAACGTGATTGTGTTATTTCCGCCTCGTTCCGGCTTCGTTCGGTTTTATATCTCCGGTCTGGCTCCGGTAGTAGTCCAGACAGCACCTTTCACTGCAGCTGTCCTGGCTGTGAGAATGGCCGTCATTCTAGGCGCCGTAAACCTCTACGCATCATTCACTGCACTCAAAAGTCGCTCTGTTGGGCTAATGAGACTTTTCCTTTGTCTATTATGCTGCATTCGACGCCTGTGAAAAATGGGAAGTACTTTGGTGTCTTGACTAATTCTGTTTTATCTGGACGAGTGGGAAGCAGCGCAGGAAGCACTTTCAACGTAGGAACTAACTCTGCTACATATTTAATGAGGCTGTGTGTATGTGAGAGAGACGGAATCGGACTTTTTTCTTGCTTCTGGTTTTGGATTTAACCCCGACTACGACAGGTCACTATCGCACACAAGAATCTGCTCTGCTCAATCTCGTCAAAAGGCTTATCGTTGCTGTGGAAACTTTCTATAAAATAATGGTTTGTAAGTGTTGTTAATAAATATCTACGGGTTTCTTATCTTTAAAAAACAGTTAGTTGTTTGAGAGATACACTCTGTTACTGAAAGTATTGAGTCGGTTCAGTCTTTAATCTTTCTTTGTCCATATTGGGCTAAATGGCCAAGTCACAAGGACTCCAAGGGCTCAGCGAGGGTTGGGGGAAAGAGATCCATTGGGCAGATGCTAGGAGACAGATGGAAGCCTCCCATCAAGGACATCCAGCGTGTTCTTTAAAGTGCACATGGTATAGCTCTCTTGCAAACGGGAGGTTTACGGCATCACGGCTCTACGTCTCATCGATGGGCGGGGCCTTTCCAAACCCATCGGTATACTCTTTCTGACCAAGGGCAAGGAGGGAATTTAGCGGAGATAAATCTCCACGGTGACACAATTGGGACTCGAATCTGGAGCAGCAACCGACTGAACCATCCGCCACAGCAAGTATGGAGACAGTTCCATGTTAGGCGAATGGAAAACTACATTCAAAACTGACTTTGGAAATTAGCTTTTTACGGGAAAATGCCACTTGAGATAAATTGAAAATCTCACTCAAATCTTTTCAAATATCGATATTTGTTTAAAAGAGTATATAGGGAGTTACGGAAATTGGAATATTCAACTGCTTACTTTGCTTTAAGCTCGTCTTAAAACACTTTCTTTTTCCCATAAAAATCTGAGGCGGGGATGGCTCAGTCGGTAACGCGTCAGAATCGTCATCTGCAGTTCCCAGGTTCTAGTCACGCTCTGGGCCAACTTTGGCATTTATCTCCACGCAACTACCCGTCTTGATCAGTAGGGAACACCAGTGGGCTTGGAAAGGCGTCGTCCTTCGTATGGAACATTAAGCCGTGACCCGTGTGTGCTGGAATGTCATACCCTGTGGACGTTAAAGAACACGCTGGATGGCTTTGACGGAATCTGTCTCCCAACAGGTGCCCAGTTGGTACCTTCTCTGAGTCCTCAGGATCCTTGTGACCTGTCCATTGTGTGCGAAAAAGTGCCGCTTAGAGTAAGACAACCCAACCCCAAAAATTTATTTTACTAAAAGATGCAATATATCAATTATAGCTTTTATAGTAGTGCATCTAGCATAGTAGTACAATTGTTTTATAGTGGTGCATCACATATTTGAAAATGAAGGAACATACTGAATATTTATTTTATAATTATTATATAAGCTTTCCTCTTTATTTGATTTTTTCACTTTATATTTATTCTCATAAAAATAAGTCATTTATTATGCGTACAATCCATAGCTTTTGAATAACTAAAAAAAAAAATACCCTCTCAAGCAGCTGCTTGCCACAGAGGTCTGACAGGAGCCTGTCAGTTTATATGCCATAGTAGAAGGTCTGAGAGGATGGCAGGACCTCAGCAGAAAAACAACACATACATCCATGCCTTACCCGGGTCTCGAACACAGGTCCCTTAAATCAGTAGCCAACTAAGAAGTGAGAAAAAAATAAATTATGAAATATTCAGCGGAAACTACTCACATCTTTGCAGGGTTCATGAATGATACGAGAAAATATTAGGATCATGTGATTATTGTATATTTTCTAAGGACCGGTATTTTTTATTTCATTCCAGACACCGATATTTGTTTTGACCTGTCATTAATTTGTGAAAAGATGCACTGTCATAATACTTTCTTATTTATTAATTTAAGTCATATTCAGAGCTCAATTACTTCTTAAATTTGCCTTTCGTGGAAAAATGTTACTGAAGTTAAATTGAAGATCTCAAACCGATTTCAGTCTTGTTTCTTCCCTATTTAAAGAGTTATGAATGCGAAATAATTAACATTAATTTACTTCATTCTAAAAAAATTCAGATTTGGAGCAAATATAAATAATTATTAGGCAAAGAACGAGAAATTGGCTTATTTATTTTGGTTGAAGTTTTATATAACGGTCTGTGCTTTCATTTGAAACTTTGAATTAGCTTTTCACATTAATCATTTTAAATGATGAAATAGTCAAACTTTCATCTCTTTGAATACCGAAGAAATATTGTTGAAAGTCTCGATTTAGATAGAGCTAAATGAGATCTCTGTCTGCGGTCATATAATAATATCAATAATTTATTACATAAATACAAAACGTACATAGAACACGCTGGAAGGCCTTGACGGGAGGCTACCATCTGTCTCCCAACAGCTGTTCCAGTGGATCCCTCCCCCAACCTTATCTGAGCCTTCGGGGTCCTTGTGATCTGGCCATTTAGCCCATGGTGTGCAAAAAGTGCCGCTCAGAGGTAAAACAACCCTACCCAACCCAAAGTACAGTCGCTCAAAAAAGTATCCGAACCCTATGGTTGATTAGAGAATTCAGGAAAAATATCTGGCAACGATTTTTTTAGAAATTAGTGCTCTAGCAACCTTCGTGTCACGTGATGATATAAGGTTGCCAGATCATTAATTTCTAAAAAAATCTTTGCCAGATATTTTTTCTGAATTCTGTAGTCAACCACAGTGTTCGGATACTTTTTTGAGCGACTCTAGGTGGTCATATTATTTTGATGCTAGATCGTGTGGGCTCACTCACGGAAATATTGAGCGTGTGCAGTTACCGTTCACAGCAAACTGGAGCGTGTGCAGTAACTATACACGCTCCAGTTTGCTGTGAACGGTAACTGGAGCGGGTACAGTTGATGTACACGCTCCAGATATTTTTCCTGAATTCTGTAATCACGTGATATGAAAGTTGCCAGATCACTAATTTCTAAAAAAATCGTTGCCAGATATTTTTTCTGAAATCTGTAATCAACCATAGTGTTCGGATACTTTTTTGAGCGACTGTACATAGAAAACAATGCACACAGATTATATATATACAAAATAAATAAAATATACCATAAATGGAAAGAAACGTATAATTATATTCTCTGCCATGAAGAACCAAGGGCAAATGCTCGTCCAGTTCTGCTGAACAGTTCCGATGAAAATTTCGGCGGCAGCGTGTTGTCTTGCATGGTAAACAACATTATAAATGAAAACTCTGTATTTTTTTATGATAAATTTTCTACATCAGAAATATTTAAAACAAACAAACGTACATGTTTGTTAAGTAGCATAGGGTTATTTTCATTTCTTATTTCTGAAGGTAAAGAATTAAACTCTGATGGTGCAAGATATGAGAAATGTCTCTGTAAAAGGGTTTTTGTTTTGCTAAAGGAACATTATATTTGATCAGTGACTAAAGAGAACGATGAACAAAGGAATTTGGAGGAAATAAAGTCTCCTATTTATGTTCTAGAAAATAATAGAGGACAATACAAGAAGAATTATTCTCTTGTACTCGTATATTGAAAATAATAGAGGACAGTACAAGAAGAATTATTCTCTTGTACTGTCCTTGTACAGAAGAATTATTCTCTTGTACTTGTATATTAGAAAATAATAGAAGACATTACAAGAAGATTATTTCAAATAAGGTTGAATGAAAAACTAATAGAGGGATAACATGAAAATGTAATAGAAAAATGAAAGTGTAATGTGAAAGTGTATACGAACATGTTAATGTGCACTACACCAAGCTGCTAACGAGGCATTGGGAAATTGTTCTATATACGTTAAACTATAATTGTTCTATATACGTTAAACTATAATTGTTCTATATATGTTTCTCTATATATGTTAAACATATTCTAGAGAAATGGACGTCAGTGGATCCAAGGAAAGAACAGAAAAACAAAAAATGAACTTTTGATGGGATGTCGATATGGAACAGGTGGTGCAGCAGAAAAAAGATGCCTATTTAAAATGGATGAATACCGGGTGAATGGAGATAGAGAGGAATATCGAAAGCTCAGAGCGAATACCAAAAAACTGGTACTGGAGAAGAAAAGAATGTGGTGGGACCAGAATGCCAAGAAATTGACAATCATGTATAGGAGGCAGAAGATGCACAGAGGCATGGAAATTCTTAAGGAATATAAGAGATGAGAATAGGACTAAGTTATGGCAAGGTATAACTGTTGATCGATGGGAGGAATATTATAAAGGCCTTTTGACTGAAAATAGACTGGGTTCCAAAACAAGGATGAGACTCTCGGCGATAATGGAGGACAAATATTCTTGGATATCTAAAGGGGAAAAAAAAGCAATCAAGGGTTTTAAAAATCGTAGAGCAAGTGGCTCAGGGGGATTGCCAGCTGAGTTGTTAAAAAATGGAACTGAGAAACTGTTTAGAATGATCACACAACTATTTGAAAAATGCTTAAATGGAGAAAAAATCCCGAATGAATGGAAAACTGTTTTTTTTTTTTTGACGTCCATCTTCCAAAAAAGGAGATCGACAAATATGCGAAAATTATCAAGGAATTGAAGTGACTTTTAATAGATTATACTGTATGGTCGGATTGATAGAGATCTGATAGAAGAGGAATGCCAATTGAGGAAAGTTAAACAGTGCGGATTTAGGGCAGGGAAATTTTACATGGATAATGTTTTTTTGTCTTAAACATATTATAGAGAAATGGACGTCAGTGGAACAAGAGATCCATCTGCTACTCACAGATCTTACAAAAGCGTATAATAATATTGCAACTACAAGATTATGGGAAGCATTGAGGAAGACAAATATTAACAACTCTATTTTTAAAGCATTTAAAGAACTTCATCAAGGATCGAGAGCAAAAAATTAAATTGGGCCAAAAAACTTCGAAAGGTTTTTTTGTTACCGAGATAGGGATCCTGCATCTCTCCAACTCTATTTCAGATTTGTGTGGAACAATCTTTGAAGGAATGGACAAAAAGAAATGCCAAAAAAATGGGAATAAACGTAAATATAATAAAGGTAAATGGAACATCAATTTTCAATTTTCAATTTGCTGGTGACCAAGTGCTGTTGGTAGAGGACAAGGATGACTTACAATGAATGACCAGAAAAATAGAAGAATATAACAGATGGGGTCTATCCATGAATATAAATAAAACAAAATATTTGTGTATTGGTAGTGGTAAAACGAACTTGGAATTACAAGATGGGAGGAAATAGCAATTTGTGAACATTATAACTACCTCGGGATAGAAATTGATCAAGAAGAGCTACAGCAGAGAAGGAAGAGATGAAGAATATAATGGCAGAAGGTAGAAAGACTGTTAGACGACTGAATGGAATTTGGTAGAGTGAAGAAATTACTAAGAAAAGAAAATGGTATACTACTGTTAAAAACATTTTGCGCTATTGGGCGAGGCCTGGGGATTGTCGGAGGCAGAAAGGAGGAAGATTGCAGCGGTGGAGATGGATGCTTCGAGATCATGTAGAGTGTCTAGAAGGAAAAGATTTACTAATGAGAGAATTAAAGAGTTGATGGACATTAGAGAAACAATACGGGAAAATATTCGGAGACAACTTGTGTGGTTTGGGCATGTGAAAAGAATGGGAAATGAGAGACTTCCAAGAACTGTCATGGAATTTGTGCCAAAAAAGAAAAGAGGAAGACCTAGAAGAACGTGGCATGACGGTATTAGAAGAGCACTCCAAGAAAAGAGCCAGAAGGAAGAGGGGTGTTTGGATAGAGAGAAACGGAAAAAGCTCCGAAATGGAGAAAGATCAGAAGGCGATGACAGACAACAAAAATCGACTATTATATAATATTCCGGTTTATCTTGAATTAAAAGTAGCAGTTTTCGGAGGTATCCAAGTATAGAAATAAAATAATTTTGAAAAAATAAATTTGTCTACTGTTTTGAAAATATCTTGGGAAAAATATGTTTGAATATTAAATTTTTAGTGCAATTTTGAAGATTCCTTTATGTACCAAATAAAAATTATTTAAACTAGTAATCTCCACTTCAGCTGTAGACACCATATTATATATTTGAATATACCCATGAAAAGTATAATGTAACAAGAAAGTTTGTCGAAACTAGCTTTTTAACAAAATAAAATTTATATAAAATATGCCTGAGTGTACCTGCAAGTTTGTCTGCATGGGATTTCTATTTTAAATTTGAATTAAACATAAATCCCAAACAGTTGAAAGTGCATACTCTTCCAATGAATGGGCAATCATAGTCAATATTAGTTTTGCAATTTAAATCATGATATTTGATATTAATATAGTTGTTGGTGTTTTTTGAGTTCATATATTTTTTTGGATATTAATAGATAATTTTTTTCAAAATGACCATTTATGAATATTATGTAAATCACTTTTCATAGCAAATTTTAAATCATAAGTTTTTTCATGGAAATAGACAGCAGCAGCATCATTAGCATAATACAGTAAATCACTATTTATGTACATTTGACACAAATAATTAATATATATTAAAAATAGAACTGGACCCAATACAGATTCTTGTGGTACGCCTCGTGTAACCGCCATAAATTCGCTTTATTCATTGGCAGTTTGAACTACTTGTCTTCTCTTATGAAGATAGCTTTCAAGCCAATTGTAAGCAGGTCCCCTTATACCATAGGAAGGGAGTTTTTTTATAAAAGTAAATAAATAGCCACTGTATGAAATGGTTTTATTTCTTTCTCTCTCTACATATATATTAGAACGTTTGTTTGTTCCCTTTGCTTGAGAACTCCTCCTAAACGGAAAGAGCTGGGACCACCAAATTCGGTATACAGCTTCACCTCATCGTAACTTAGTGCAATGTAAGGATTTAGATCAACAGGATCCAACAATGCACGTCGACTTAACAATGAGACCATGTTCACCGGAGACTCGCGGATTAGTGACGTATCAACAGAGAGATATTTTAGCTGTTTTGAAACAGTTCTATGTTTCGACGTTTAATTTGACACTTTTGAACTATTCCTAAATATTTGAATGTTTGGTCACAAATTTCAAGGATTTCCCCTTTACATTCTATATTGTGCTTTAAAAAAAATCAAACCCTTACCTTTAAAAAAAAAAGAAGTAGGTTTCGAATATGATGCCTCGTTGTTATAAATCAATATAAATATTAGCCGTATTTGTTTAACGGGCTGCGTTGTTTATGCTAATTTTTGGGTAGAGCTGACTTCAGATGCTCTTGACAGCAGGGCAGAATCTAGGGGGTGGCCAATGGTTCATGCCCCCTTTTTTTTGGACAAAGCTAGTAGAAGTAATAGAAACAAAACAAATATTTCATGCATTTTTCGAGAAATTTTTAAATCTTTAAAAAGTAGCGAGAAATGTTACGTTACGTTTGGATACCTCGTCTCTTCCCCTCTCGCCCCCGCTTTTTTTTAGATCCGGGCAGTATAACTATGTCTTTTAGTTTTTGAACTAAAACTTGATAATGTTCATATTCAATGGATATGCTAACGGGGTTAAGGGGACCTCCTAAGCTTCCTCACCCAAAAACAAGAGAGAATTACGTGAAGCAATTATAGAGCCTAAAGTGTCATATCGGAAATGAAAGCTACTTATGGGAGGAATATACAGGGTGTCTCAAAAATATAGGTACAAACTTTTAGGGGAGGTAGATAACATCTAAAGGAATGAGAATTGCATAGGAACCCATAACCGGAAACGTCACCGTAAGTCAATAGGCGGCGCTGTTCATCAGTGCGCTAGAGGGGAAATTTCGGATTTCCTCATTCGAGCGGTAGTCGGCTTACGAAGAGCCTGCAAAGGTATTCGAACAGGGAGCTGGCAGACATGCACTTAGTGTATGGAATAGCTGAGGGCAACGGACGAGCTGCTCAACGAATGTATCAAGAACGCTTCCCACACAGACATGTACCGAACCACTGTTTGTTTGCGCGTGTGCAACAAAAATTGCGCGATTATGGGTCATTAAGAGCTGTAACATTACGAAATGTATCATCTAGTACGCCATTTGTAATAATTATGTCCAATAAATGTTTTCCCATTAATCACTGTCTTGTGTCCTTTCAGATCTTGTACCTCTGCTACCACTTTCCCATGACGTTTCCGGTTATGGGTTCCTATGCAATTCTCATTCCTTTAGATGTTATCTACCTCCCCTAAAAGTTTGTACCTATATTTTTGAGACACCCTGTATGTTGCAGCTGAAAATATGCTCTCACGGATTCGATCTTATTGAGTTTTATGTTAAATGAAAGCTTGATACTTTGGGTGTTGTCATTCGCTGCATATTAATAGCGAAGCAACGCCGGGTAATTCTTATAGTACAGTCGCTCAAAAAAACATCCGAACACTATGGTTGATTACAGAATTCAGACAAAATATCTGGCAACGTTTTTTTTAGAAATTAGTGATTTGGCAACCTTCGTATCACGTGACGCGATACGAAAAAAGATGAAAGAAGGCACTCCTCTACACAAAGAACGGAAATGACTTAAATAGCATACAAACACGTACAGTCGCTCAAAAAAGTATCCGAACACTATGGTTGATTACAGAATTCAGAAAAAATATCTGGCAACGATTTTTTTAGAAATTAGTGATCTGGCAACCTTCGTGTTACGTAACACGAAGGTTGCCAGATCACTAATTTCTAAAAAAATCGTTGCCAGATATTTTTTCTGAATTCTGTAATCAACCATAGTGTTCGGATACTTTTTTGAGCGACTGTACATAGGAACATCTCCGCTAGGTTGCAGTCAGGTACACTAACTACTAGACCAGGTATGGGCTAGAGGTTGCCAAATACACGATAGTATTTAAAATAATAATTTCTGATGTATCAGTTCATAACATGTTTGAAAACGGTGGAATTGATAATGGGGACCCAGAGTCCTATCCTATAGATGGACTGAAAAATCCAAGCCTAGTGGTGGGTACAAAATCCAGGTCTAATAATGGGCTCCAAAGTCTGTGACTAGTAATTGTTCCCAACGTATATGTTTAGTGATGAGCCAAAAAACCTGGACCTAGTGATGAGTTCGAAATGAACCACAAAGCGGAGGCCTGGGATGGGACCAAAACTCTGACCTATGAGTTAATTTGGTTCTGAAATAAACATCGAAGAAAAATTTGGCACGGGCTATAATAATAATATAATAGTACTTTATTTCATGCAGGGGGTTACAGTAAAGTCAAGATACAAGTAATTTTGGATATTAATTTGAATGTTCAAGTGGCTTGATGTCCCAGGATGGAGATCACGGGATATTCTCTGGAGCCGATTGGTTAGGTTGTTTTTACCTCTGAGTGGCAATTTCCTTCACGTAATGGATTAAATGACTAGATCACAAGGATCACAAGAGCTCAGAGAATTTTTGGGAAAAGGAATCCACTGGGAAGCTGTTAGGAGACAGATGGTGACCTCCCATCAATACTATCCAGCATGTTGTTTAAAGTGCGTAGGTATGGCTCGTCCGTACACGAGACTTGGGCCTAACGTCCCATCCGATAAACGGTGGCCTTTCAAAGCCCAACTGTTCCCTTTTCCAACAGAGGGCAGAACGGGGATCAGACAAGAAAAATCTCAACGTAGGAACTAGGAAACTGTAGATTACTAGCCTCAGGAGCAGATAGAAGTTTGTTCTTAACTCCAACTGTTTTTTTTTTTCACATCCACTCCTACACGCTGATCCACGCCTTAACTCCCCATCTGACGGACGCCATCCCTTCCAATCCCAATATTGTATCGCTTTTTTCACTGAAGCATATATCTGGAGACAGTAGTAGCATAGCTAGAAAGAAGGAGTGAAGAAAGAAGTGCTAGAAAGGTGAAGGGACCACAGAGAAAGGAGAAAAGAGTCGAAAGGAAGAAGCACTCTTACTTCTTCCTTTTGACGGGGGCGAAAATTTTGCAGCATGTCAGGAGGACAGCACACCCTAGTCACTTCACTATCTAGCAAACAAAAAAAAACTCAACATCACAAACACCAAGCCGAAAAACTTTGGATGATACTCCCGCAGAACTATAAAAAAGCAAGTTGCGTACTCTTGCCATTTCTGAGACGTCGTATCATTGATAAAGGAAGAGACAAAACCGTCCTTTTGGCGATTCTAATTGGCCTAAACTTACGTACACCAAAAACTGCATCGTGCCAGTGATTGATGAGAATATGCTTCTTCGGCTCCATTTCCCGCAGTTCCTGTCTGCCACGATCCCGAATTTCCGGGAAAATCACCCACCGAGCGGCGACGGCCTCGCCCCATTATTCACAAGTCGACGGGAGCCTTTCCGTGATCCCCCCGACCCCCTGCCTTCCCCTCCTCACTCCGGGTCCCCAGCACACTCTAGTGGCGACACAGCCGCACTGGAGGTGAGGCGAAAAATAAGGAAAGAACGCCTAGACAATCATCTTCACTAGCGCTGCTGGCTGTCGACAGTGGGAGTGGAGCTGCCATTTTTTATTCGGTGACGTTCTCGCTCATTACCGTGCAGTTCGAGACTTCGCGATGAGGTCGTTTATCCATCGACTAGGTCGCATTTCCCACGGCAGTTTGGGCGGATAATTATAACAGAAGTATGTGTTATTAATTACGGTAGAAAGTGGTTTGCGTGTCATCGACATAAAGTGAATTCCGTTTGTTTTTTTCCTGTGGTGTGTAAGGAAATCTTGAGGAGAATAAGATGTCTAATCGGAAAAAGGCATTTTTCAGACTGTTTGGGTTATTTTATATCCGAGCGATACTTTTTTTTAAATGGTTAAATGGCCAGGTCACAAGATTCCCAAGAGGTCAAACAAGGTAGAGGTTTGAGTGGTATCTCTAAACGGCACTTTTTCGCACACAATGGGCTAAACGGTCAAGTCACAAGGATCATAAAGGCTCAGTTAAGAGAAAGATAGTAAACTGCCGTCTAGGCCATCCAACGTGTTCTTTAACGTGCACAGGGTATGGCTCTCTCCCACACACTGAGACACGGCTTAACGTCCCATCCGACGGACGGCGGCCTTTCCAAGCTCATCTGCATCCAATACTAACCGAAGGCAGAGCGGGGAGTTTTTAGGAGATAAATCTCAAAGCTGACCCAGCTGGGACTCGAATCTGGGAGCTATAGATTTAGAGCCTGGCGCGCTTCCGGCTGAGCCACCCCGCCCCAGAAGGTCGGAGAAGGGGATCCGTTGGACAGCTGTTAAGGGTGGGTTGTTTACCTCTAAGCGACACTTTTTTTACACAAAATGGGCTAAATGGCCAAGTGCTCAGAGAAGAAGGTTGGGGAAGGAGATCCACTGGGCAGTTGTTAGGGTCGGGTTGTTTTACCTCTGAACGGCACCTTTTTTGCACACAATGGGTTAAATGGCCAGGTCACAAGGACCCCGAGGCCTGAGAGAAGGTTGGGGGAGGAGACCCACTTGGACAGCAGTTGGTAGACAGATGGTAGTCTCCCGTCAAGGCCATTTATCGTGTTCTTTAACGTGCACAGGATATGGCTCTCACGCACACGGGACCACAGCTTGGGGGGGGGGGGCAACGTTTCTTCCGATGAATGGCTTCTTTGCAAACCAACGGTGTCCTCTTTCTCACCAAGAGAGACTGGAGTCTATTGGAGATAAATCTCAACACTGGCAGAGTTAGGGCTCGAACTTCGAAGCTGTAGGAGTCTGATGTGCTGCCAACTGAGATAACCTCCACCACTCACAGGTCTAGATATCACTCGGATGAGGAAGGACAAATATGATATTTGTTCTTTTTTCTTCCAAGAATTGGAAAAAATATAGGGAGCGAAGGTGGCTTAGTCGGTAGCGCGCCAAACTCGCAAACTGAAATTCCCAGGTTCGAGTCTCAGCTGGGTCAGCGTTGAGATTTATCTCCGCAAAATTCCCCGCTCTGCCCACGGTCAGTAGGGGACACCGATGGGCTTGGAAAGGCCGCCGTCCGTCGGATGGGACGTTAATCCATGGCGTGTGCGGGAGAGCCATACCCTGTGCACGTTAAAAAACACGCTGGATGACGGGAAGCTATCACCTGTCTCCCAACAGCTGTTCCAGTGGATCCCCACCCCCAACTTTCTCTGAGTCTTCGGGGTCCTTGTGACCTGGCCATTTAGCCCATGGTGTGCAAAAAAGGGGCGGGGGTGGCTCAGTCGGTAGCGCGCCAGGCTCGTAATCTGTAGTTCCCAGGTTCGAGTCCCAGCTGGGTCAGCGTTGAGATTTATCTCCACAAAATTCCCCGCCCTGCCCATGGTCAGTAGGGGACACCGATGGGCTTGGAAAGGCCGCCGTCCGTCGGATGGGACATTAAGCCGTGGCCCCGTCTGTGGGAGAGCCATACCCTGTGCACGTTAAAGAACACGCTGGATGGCCTTGACTGGAGGCTACCATCTGTCTCCCAACAGCTGTTCCAGTGGGTCCCCTCCCCCAACCTTCTCTGAGCCTTCGGGGTCCATGTGACCTGGCCATTTAGCCCATGGTGTGCAAAAAAGTGCCGCTCAGAGGTAAAACAACACAATGTGCAAAAAATTTCCGCTCACGGGTAAAACAACAACCCAATTAAAAAATATTATAATTGCACATTATTTAATAATAAACGTAAGCGGTGAACTTAATTTAAAACTTCCTTCATATATGGACACAAAAAAATATGCATTCCTTTATAACACAAAACTCACTGCAGTGATTACATAGTCTAATTCGTTTAATAGGCAAGTATGAAAAGAAACTGCTTCGTTCCATTTAGTCGAACAAGCATTGCATACACTCATTGCTCACTAAATTATGAGTACCTCCCTTCATGTTATATAAGTGGAAGGCAATTTCGAAACTCTATACCTTCTAAACCAAGTGTTTTATGAGAAAATGTAACGAAAGATAAACTAAAGATCTGAATCAAATCTATCTAAATCTCGATTTTCAAAAATGTTCGCTTTGCACAGTCGCTCAAAAAAGTATCCGAACACTAGGGTTGATTACAGAATTAAGAAAAAATATCTGGCAACGATTTTTTTAGAAATTAGTGATCTGGCATCCTTCGTGTCACGTGACACGAAGGTTGCCAGATATTTTTTTTCTTAATTCTGTAATCAACCCTAGTGTTCGGATACTTTTTTGAGCGACTGTAGGTGGTCATATTATTTTGATACTAGATCGTGTGGGCTCACTCACGGAAATATTGAGCGTGTGCAGTTACCGTTCACAGCAAATTGGATGGTTGCGGTTAATGTTCACAGCACATTGGATCGTGTGAGCTCACAAAGACCTGGATCGTGTGGGCTCACTCACGGAAATATTGTGCGTGTGCAGTTACCGTTCACAGCAAACTGGAGGGTGT
The DNA here is from genome assembly GCA_038380435.1 of Ryuthela nishihirai. Lineage (NCBI taxonomy): Eukaryota > Metazoa > Arthropoda > Arachnida > Araneae > Heptathelidae > Ryuthela > Ryuthela nishihirai. Next base: position 57,784,454 of record JAWZYU010000012.1, read on the forward strand.
GCAGTAACTGCACACGCTCCAGTTATTTTTCGGTAACTGGTAACTGGTTTTTCGGTAACGGTAACTGGAGCGTGTACAGTTGCTGTACACGCTCCAGATATTTTTCCTGAATTCTGTAATCACGTGACACGAAGGTTGCCAGATCACTAATTTCTAAAAAAATCGCTGCCAGATATTTTTTCTGAATTCTGTAATCAACCATATTGTTCGGATACTTTTTTGAGCGACTGTACTTAAAGAGTTATGGACTTTGAACTCTGAAAAAAAACAATGCAAGCTTTAGAAAAACTGAAAAATATCGAAAAATTATTGCATTAGCTTTTCAAATATACACCTGTTTTATTAAATGATGTGAAATAATATTCCAATTATAATTGAGTTTTAAATGATGTGAAATAATATTCCAATTATAATTGAGTTAAATTCTAATGTTAGGTTCATTTTTTAAAATTTCCATAACTCTTTAGATACTAAGGGAATATTGCTGGAAATCGAGATTTCGATGAATTTGATTGAGATCTTTATCTTCATTCTTATTCTGTCACAAAACACTTTTTTAGAAGTTATAGAGCTTCGAAGTTAGCTTTCACTGACAAAACGTGAAGAGAGGTGGTCATAATTCAGTGAGCACTGAGTTTATGTCTCAATGAGAAAAGAAGAAAGTATTAGAAGTACGGAAAAAACAATCTTCATCAGCGTAAGAAACTCTGCTCGTACAGTCGCTCAAAAAAGTATCCGAACACTATGGTTGATTATAGAATTCAGAAAAAATATCTGGCAACGATTTTTTTTAGAAAATAGTGATCTGGCAACCTTCGTGTCACGTGACATGAAGGTTGCCAGATGACTAATTTCTAAAAAAATCGTTGCCAGATATTTTTTCTGAATTCTGTAGTCAACCATAGTGTTCGGATACTTTTTTGATCCACTGTACATTAAACCTTCCATTTACACATTACTTGCACTCCCAATTGAGTAGTGGAGTAGCTGGTGGTAGTTTAGTAGTATAGAAAGAACAGTAGACAGATTTTTATTTATTCTTTTTGTCAGGGATGCAGCTAAGCAGGAGGGGTAGGAGGCAATAAAAATCATTCCCTTTTTCAAGATTTCAATACTTATTCTTTTTAGAGTTCGTACGTGGCATTTAAAATAGGCTTTTCTCATTTTTGTGAATTTGTGAAAAATAAAAATTATTATTATTAAAAAATTTTGCTCCTTGTAGGACTCAGGGGCCCGCGGCACTTTTCGAGTCCCTGTCATCAGCGAAACTCATTTTTCCACGAAAAGTATTTCTTGGGTTCCTACAACTATAGAATGTGGTTCCTATTGATTCTGTGTTGGATCTTTTTTCAGCACTTTTTTGTGAACATTGTCCAAATTACCAGGTCTCAAGGATTCTAGGTGATCTAAGAAAGCCGAGGATCCGCTGAACCAGCTGTTATGAGACAAATGGAAGCCTTCTATTAAGGCCATCCAGCATGTTCTCTAACACATCCAGCACGCTGTGTGACCACGGCTTAATATCCTATAAGATGGACGGCAGCCTAACTTCAATTCCAATCTCCTCTATACCCTATTTCTGAGGAAGGGCAGAGTAGGGGTTAGGAAAGAAAATCTCAGGGCAGACACAATGTGGACTCGAACTTGGGAACATCGGATTACGATCCTGTTTCGCTACGGAAAATTCGAACCTAGCCCTTAGAAGATTCTGTGTTAGGGCTGCAATTATTTTCCATTGTTTAAATTATGTTTTAAGCCTAAATTCCAGCAAAAAATATTATTCCATTTATTAACAATGTGATATTTTTGAAAAATTGCAGAAAATAACGAAAATAAATTCGGCGAAATTTTTAAAATATTGAGTAATGGCTCAATAAATAAATAAAGTATCAAAGCAAACTACATTCATTTTAATCCATTATACATTTTATAGAGAGTTTGTGCATCTGCGTGTTCAAGAACTCCTCCTAAACGATAAGACCACCAAATTTGGTATACAGCTTCATTTCATCGTAACGTGGTGCAACGTAATGGTTTGGATACCATAAAATTAAGCTCCCCCAAAAAACATACGGATAATATGTAATGACAAGCAACATTATTCTTAATAATAGCCGTTATATGCAACAGGCTACAACAACGAACATTGATTTAACAATTAACTCGTGTTCACACGAGACTCGCAAGTTACTGACTATAAACAGAGAGATATTTTAACTGTTTTGAAACTGTTCCATGTTTCGGCTTTTCGTTTGACACTTTTGAATTTTTCGTAACGTCCTAAATGCTTAAATGTGTGATCCAAAAATTTTACGTAATGATTTCTCGCTAACACTTCGCATTGTGTTAACGAAACTGAAGCTCTTAGGTTTAACAGAAGTAGATTTCGAACCTGATGTTTCTTTTTGCTGTAAATAATAGCCATAATGATCTGTAAATGATAGCTGGGCATAAACTGTACCAATTTCCAGTGATGATGCACAGGTCTAGCACTTAATGTCCGACCCCGCCTTTTTGTAGTGCAGGCCATTAGTACCTTTCAAGAGAGATATCCTCTTCACAGGATCCTGGTGCTGGCCATTTATACCCACTAGACTGGACTGGTTTATGGCTTTCAGCTTTATTATGGATCCTAGACTTGCTGCACTAGCGGGCCTCTGTTGAGGGAGACTCGGCCACTGTGTTTTCCGTTTGCCTGTGGGTTGCCATCCCTAAGTGAACTTTGTATCAGCTGGTGGTTAATCCTGATCAGAAGTCATCTCAGGTACCTGAACCCTCACTTAGCTAGTTGGGCATCGTCAATCCTAAACTGGAGAAATATGTCTCAGGCAGGTCATTTGGCTCTTGAAATGGTACACGTGAAAAGGTGGTGCTTGAAATTCCTACCAACATTGGTGACTTCAGCCTTTAGCGGAGGAGGAGGGACAGGTCTTTGCCCCATGCCTGCGATCAGGGGCTGTTTGATATTGTTGGCCCTACCTATCTCAATAAACCTAGTTTCTTCAAAAATCCTACTAATCATTTTCTCTCTGCAGGTAGGTAGAAAATGAGGACGTTATATAGAGATTATTCTCTTGATGTCCTCATGCAGGAATTCCAGCGCTATAACCTAGATATTCTAGACTTGCAATAAACCAGATGGACAGGTAAAGGTGAGATATTTAAAAATAACTTTAAATTTCTCTTTTCAGGGAGGGAGGATGGAAAGCATCTCCAAGGTGTAGGTTTGCTTCTCAGCAGACACGCCAGTGATGCTCTTCTGGGATATGACTGCTAGCTAATGAAAGATTTTTTACAGCAAAATTTAAAACAAACGTTATGTCATCAATTGTTATGCCCCCACAGAGGACTCTGATGACAACGAGAAGGATACATTTTACAGCCAGCTTCAGGATTTTTTAAATTCTGTGAAGAAAGGAGATATTTCTCTTGTACTAGGTAACTTCATTGTTAAAGTTAGTACTGATTCTGGCTTTTGGGCAGGAGTTTTAGGTGCCTTTGTCATTGGTCGTTCCAATCGCAATGGGGAACGTCCCATACAGGTAAGTAAACTTAATGGTTTGCGAATAACTAACACATACTACAAATACTGGGACATTTATAAATATATATGTTTCACCTGATGGGTTGCACAGGAATATATAGATTATATTTTAATTAACAGAAAATGGCTAGTTCAGTTAGGAACACCAGATCATACAGGAGTAGTCTAGTCCCACCCGGGGAATCCCCCTTTGCCTACCCCTTTATTAAAAAAAACCTTATTAAAAAAATCCTCCCCCTCTTTATTAAACTCCCCCTCCTTATTAGAAATCTCCGAATAAGTCCCAGGGTTTTTACCAACTAGACTTTGGGTGGTAACGATCAGAATGGCTGATGCAATCTTCTAAATAATTGCAAAACTAAACTTTCGGTGGCAACGATCAGAATGGCTGATGCAATCCTCAAAAATAATTACAAGGTCCCATATTTTGCAAATTCGACCTTCACTAGAATAAGGGCCGCAGAAAATGTAGTAACTGTTCCCGCAGTAACTGTTTTAAAAGACTGTCCCGCAGAAAATGAAAAAATGCTATTGGGAAAAAATAAAAAAAATTAATAAAAAAAATAATAAAAGGAAAACAGCGAAAAAATATGATTTAAAAACATTCGTAATTATGAAAAATATTAATGGGTAATATGGTCTGGTGACCTGTAGGGGCGACATAAAAGACCCTCTTTAGAACACACAACAAGCGTGCAGAACCTCACCCCCGGACCACGTTTTACTTACGGATGGTTTTACAATCTGAAAAGTCCTGCGAAATTAAAGAATATTGTTCCAAACGGGGAATCACAAGGGTTTTATTGACGGATGATTCTTGGATCACCCCCTGCGCTATCGACCCCTTTGCTTCCGTATCAGGTGCGATGTCTTACAACATGAAAACCCACTGGCACTCTTGATCGTAGTTTTCGGACTCGAAATTTTTCCAAAGTCCAGAGATGGATGACAGCCCCACTGACTAAACCCATAGTGTCTACCTCATATCAATCTCCTTTCGTTTCAGGCCATCACAGGATATGGAAACAATGTTTTCCATCCTCTTATCGAAACATCCCATTTATGATAGGTCAGTTATTTGTTTACCCCATTGGAAGAAGACAAGCCATTTTGAAATTACGCACCCCTAAACCTCCTTCACTCCAATGGATCGATTTCAGCCATGTTCAGAAAAGTGAATTTCACATACAACTGAAATATAATATTCACATGCTTGCACAAAAAGTGAATGTTCCACCTTCACTAGAAATGAACGTTTTTGTAAGAAATACCTAATACTTAAAAAATGAATACTTGTGGTTAAACTATTGTTACATGTATTCTCCTTGCTACCTTTCAAGCTGTCACAGGGCGCCCTCTGTCGGGGTGTTTTGAGATGATGAATGCTTACGTTACGTTTTCTTTTAATGTGAGAATGCTGGGTAGGGTGCTTTTCTTTCGCTTCTCCTTTTCAATCTTACTTCTGCAATATTGATTGTCTTGATGAGTGTTTGAAGTGTGAAATAACCTTTGAAAGACTTGGCGCTTTATGCATTAGGTCCGTAAAACGGTTGAAACGCAAAGTATTGTCTAACAGATCGGTTCTCGGAACCCTCAGAATCGAGAAGCATTTAGTACACACTAATGGAATTTACTGGAGTAATGCTCTATAGGTAGTGTTCTTTCAGATTTCCAAACAAGTGAAACACCATAACATTATCAAAAAACGTGTTCTTGCAGCAAAAAATAACCACTTCTTAGACACTTGTTCTAAGACATGATTCTCAGACATGAAAATGTGTGTGTTAGATTTCCTGGTGTAGTGAAAAACACGAATACATATCATTGTCGAAAAAACGTGTGCTTGCAGCAAAGAATAACCACCTTCGCCCTTATACACGCAGTTTACTTACGCGCTTATTGAAACGTAGTAGGGAACTGTAGAAATACACACAGAACCCTGAAAAGAGCATGAGAGCGAAAATATAGACATTCTTAGTACAAATCACTATTAATTACATAATCTTAGTGAGTTCGAAATCAGTGTATCTTTAAAGATGGCTTTATGCAACTATTTGTCATAGCGGTTACAGAATCCTTTTATACGACATAGGTACTCAGTAGAAAAACAACACTCATGTCTTACCATGGATCTCTAGGTTTCTTAGATCAGAAGCTGAGCGTGCTAACCTGCTGTCTATGAGATAAATCTTTTAAACTGCATTTATAAACTACTTATATACTGCTTTATAACTGCATCGTGGGTAAAGTACTGTCCATTTCAGGCTATTGTGAGATTTTCAACGTAAAGAATTAGCAGATATATGGAAAAATAATAATCTGTCTCAGATAATGCTTGCGATTTTACCTTTTTCGGCAAATGGTGCGATAAAAGTAAATATACATATGTGGAAGATGAATCAGTGATTGCGTTCTTTCAAGCAAGTTACTTTAATTATCTTGCGAGATGTATGAGAAAATGCAAAGAAGAGATATTGAGAAACATGCATCTGAAGATTAAGCTATATAATGAGTTTATCTCTAAGATTGTATGACAGTGAAGCAAACTTGCAATCAGTTTTTCATTCTAAATGCCTGTTTGCATGGATATAGTTTTCTTCCCCCTAGCGCTTCTCCGAGGAGCTGGTCATAATGTGTGTAATCTCAATTTTTAGTTCCCAAATAAAATTCCAGTTATATTTCATAAGCTAAAGGACAGCCATCTGCAAAAAATGATCAAAAATAAGAAGATTAATTGCATTCCCAATAATATGGAAAAATACACAGCATTCTCCCTTGGAACTTTGAATTTCCTAGATTCTTATCGAGAAGCTAATTTATTGGCAGAAGAATTCCTTATTTTGAATTGCTGCATGTAACAGTAATTATTTAACTTTCTCATTAGGGCATCCTCGAGGAAGATAAAACTCACAGAGCAGACTGCTCTTCCTGTAAGTAAATGATTTAGATAAACAGTAGCATATCTGTTTTTCGCATCATAGGACTGTTCCATAGGGCAGCACGTGAGTTGACCTTTATCCGGTGACCTTTATCACCGGTTGCCTGTTGCTGCACACTCGTCTCCCTGCATTTCGGCAGATCACATGACAATGATAGTGGAAGCTTTCCGTACCTGTAACGGCTATGTTAGAAGTGGGAGCGTGTATGGAATTTTCCTATATTTTTAGAAGGGTATTTTGGGACTTGGGATGTTTCACACTCTTAGTTTGTAAAGGCATTTTTCTGCCACTTAATACTTCTTACCTTTTGGGTAAAAGGGAACAGAGGAAACAAAATAATTTGAGTGGTAAGTCTATGGATCTTATTTCTGAAAGAAGGAAGTACAGGATTAATATAAATCAACACCCTACTATTCCTAACAGACGGCATTACAACGAACTTAATAAACGTGTAAAGGATCAGTTAGCTGCTGATAAGAATCTTTGGCTTGATAGCTTGCCTGATAAAGAGCAGAGGAAGCAGTTAGACAGCACAACAGCAGGGGATTGTACCAGATTGTTAACGTTTTGTGAGGGAGGAAACAGACAGATACACAGGGATTGAAGAATAAAGAAGGTGAGGTTATATAGAAGGTGAGGATTCTGTCATGGTGAGAGTGGGCTGAACACTTCAGGTATGTTCTAAACAATGTGATCATTTCTACTCCCATTGTTTGTAATGAGGATAGATGCATTACTGACTTTAATGATGGGCCCTATATCACATCCCGAAGTCGCTTTGGCTATTTCTGAATTAAAACTGCATAAATCCCCAGGGATAGATGAAACATCGCCAAAATGCTAGAGCTGGGAACATTTGTGTTGTCACATGGCTGACTGAAATTTTGAATATTTTTTATGATAAAGGTGTTGTTCCTAAGGATTTTACTAGAGCTATAATTGTCCCGATATTTAAAAAAGGTGATGGTAGTTTTTGTGATAATTATAGGGGAATTAGTTTACTTTCTGTTCCAGATAAAGTTCTTTGCATGATTATACTCAATAAAATTAAGAATTTGGTTGATGGACAACTGCGTGATGAACAGTGTGGATTCAGAAGTGGTAAAGGATGTATTGATCAAATTTTTTCACTTAGTCAGATTCTTGAGAAATGTTTAGAGTTTCAGAAACCTGTGGTTACTAGCTTTATAGATTTCAAAAAGACTTTTGACTCTGTTGATCGTCATAATTTGTGGTTGACTGTGAGATTGTATGGCATGCCAGACAACTTAGTTAACGTAGTGAAAGATCTCTATAATTACATGAATCATGTGTGTGAGTTGGTACGTCTTTCAGCAATTGGTTTAGCATTGCTAGTGGAGTTAGACAAGGGTGCATTTTGTCAACTTTTCTGTTTTGTTTGGTTATTGATTATGTTATGCTAAATTCTTTGCAAGGAAAAGGTTTTGGTCTTAAATGGTCTAGAGATTTTAAAATTTCTGATTTAGATTATGCAGATGATTTGGCCCTGTTGGTTAATGTTGATAAATTTAATCCTTTCATTAGGGCTGTTCATGAGAATGATAATAGAGTAGGTTTGGTGATAAACAGAGAAAAAAATTAAGGTGATGAAACTGGTCAGACAGATAGTGCTTCAGTTGCTTTGAATGGCTGCACTCTTCAGCAAGTGTCTCAGCTTAATTATCTTGGGAGCTATTTAACAGATACTGGTGATGAGCGGCATGAGATTAACAGACGAATAAGAATTGCTGTCGGGACTATCTATCTGGTATAGAATATATGGAGAGTGTGGAGAAATAGGTGTGTACACCTAAAGACTAAAATAAGGTTCTATAATAGTTTGGTTTTTTGTAAGGTTAGTTATGGTAGCGAAACATGGACTCTTTGTAAGCAGGATATAACAAGAAATTGATGCCTTTGATTCTAGATGCTTACGCAGTATCTTGGACATTTGGTGGTTTGACTTTGTAAGTAATGATGAGGTTAGAAGAAGGAGACATCAGCCTCTTTTCAGCAGCATATTGTGCAGAGAGAGAGGCTGCGTTGATTTGGCCATGTTGCTTGTATGCATACCTGTAGATTGGCAAACAGGATTATGAACAGTGTGCCTATAGGCTTCAGGAAAAAGGGGAGACGTAGGATGCAATGAGCAGACAATGTAAAACAAGACCTTGCTAGAATTGGTCTACAGTGGCCAAATGTAGCAGCTGTATCTTAGAACAGATATGTCTGGAGAGGAAAATTACACAGTCTGGTAGGGCCTCCAGAGCCCGTGACTGTATGAGGATTTTGTACGTATCTTTGTATACTTGTGAACGGTCTATGTTGCTTTTCCTATGCTTAGGTAGAGCTGACTTTAGATGCTTTTGACAGTGTTGCTACGTCTGTTGATTTTTGAGCTAAAACCTAACTATGTTCAAATTCAAGGGACCCGTTAACGAGGTTCAATGAACCCTCTAAATTTCCTCACCCAAAAACAAGAGACAATTAATGACGTAAACTATTCTATGCCTAATGAGTTTTATCTGAAATGAAAGCTACTTATGTGAGGAAATTTTTGGGCTAGTGCAAATTTTTATGTCATCTACTTTTTGCCTCACAAAAGAGATGGAGGAAAATCTCAAATGGTTTGGGTTGTTTTACCTCTGAGCGGCACTTTTTTGTACACCATGGGCTAAATGGAAAGGTCACATGGACCCCGAAGGCTTAGAGAAGGTTTGGGGAGGGGATCCACTGGAACATTTGTTGGGAGACAGATGGTAGTCTCCCGTCAAGGCCATCCAGCGTGTTCTTTAACGTGCACAGGGTATGGCTCTCCCGCACACGGGGCCACGGCTTAACGTCCCATCCGACGGACGGCGGCCTTTTCAAGCCCATCGGTGTCCCCTCCCTATTAATGGAAACTTGTATCTACGGGACCTGGGTTCGAGCCCCGGGTAAGGCATGGATGTATGTGTCGTTTTTCTGCTGAGGTCCTGCCATCCTCTCAGACCTTCTACTATGGCATATAAACTGGCAGGCTCCTGTCAGACCTCTGTGGCAAGCAGCTGCTTGAGGGGGTATTTATTATTTTTTTTTATCTTTGGGAGTGCGCGCAACGGCGGAGAAGTGCATTAGTACACAATAAGGAAGTAACGCAGACTTTGGAAATATCTGTTATCATAAAAAATATTTCTTTTTCAAAGATATTGCCCTTAAATGGGCTGGAGATACGAAAATTTTTGACTTAGATTATGCTGATGATTTAGCACTTATGGCAAATGATGTTGATGAGATGAACTCTTTCATTCGAGCTGTTGATGAGACTGGTAGTAGAGTAGGTTTGGTTATAAACAGAGAGAAAACTAAAGTGATGAAAATTGGTCAGGCAGGCTGTGATTCAGTTAATCTGAATGGTTGCAATCTTGAGCAGGTGTCACAGTTTAATTTTCTTGGGAGCTATGTAACAGATAATGGTGATGTGCGGTATGAGATTAACAGACGAATAGGGATTGCTGCCGGGACTTTTAAGAATCTATGGAGAGTGTGGAGAAATAGGCGTATACACCTAAAAACTAAAATTAGACTGTATAATAGTTTGGTTCTTTCCAGGGTTAGTTATGGTAGTGAAACTTGGACACTTTGTAAACAAGATAACAGGAAACTAGATGCTTTTGATTCCAGATGCTTACGCTGTATCTTGGACATCAGGTGGTTCAACTTCGTATGTAATGATGAGGTTAGGCAAAGGAGTCGGCAACCTCCTTTAAGCAGCATATTGTGCAGAGAGACTCCGTTGGTTTTGCCATGTTGCCCTTATGGATAATTATAGATTGGTGAATAGGGTTATGAACAGTGTGCCTGAAGGCCTCAGAAAGAGGGCGGTGGGCAGAGAATGCGGCTAAGATGCGGTGGGCAGACAATGTCAAACAAGACCTTGTTAGAATTGGTGTGCAGTGTCCAGATACAGCAGATATAGCTCAGGACAGATATGCTTGGAGAACTAAACTGCACGGTCTGGTTAGACCTCCGTAGCCCATGAGTAGAGGGAAAGTAGGGGTTCTGAGCCAGTGGCGGGTCAATGTTAATCCTATGGGAACCGCCACCCATGTGTTTCAAGCTGGTGGCGGGTCATTATCAAGCACATTGGTCAGAATTCTCACTGTTTTTTTAAGACTGAAGTCGAACAATGGTGAATAAAATACCTCCCTCCAGTGATGTAATAATCTGAAATTATATTATTCAGTTAAATTGCAGATAATCCATTCATAATTACCACCGACGTCCATCTTGGTTTCCACAAAGCCCGAAATTTTTTCGAGTATACCATTTAGAAACCTGTCGTCACCACAAACTCCCATGATTTTGCCGTTAGTCCACCATCTTGGTTTCTAACCTCATCCGAAATTTCCAAGTCCAGACTCCGCCATCTTGGTTCCTGACGTATTAATTAAATGCTTATCAGAAGTTCCACCCCCCTTTATTAAACCTCCCTTATCAAAACTGTCACCCCCCTCATTATTTAACCCGCTATCAAAGTCCCTTTCCCCTTTATTAAAAAAAACCCTCCCCCCCCCTTTAACCTCTGGCACCATTTGGTGACATCCCCTGCGGTTGCGTCATCCTCCTACAGCGTGAAGTAAGTCCGCCACTTTGAAATCTGATGTCACCAATTAGAAGTTTTCTTTTCATTTACTGCAGGGACAGTCTTTTAAATCAGTTTCTGCGGGATAGTCCTTCTTGTACTATAAATACGGTATCCATCAGTCAGATTCCTCATTCAGTTGTCAGACGTTGATAGTGACGGTTCTCTGCTGCTGCTTCTCCGTGATTTTTCCAACGGCAATAGTGATAGTTCTCAACGTCCTCGTGTAGTATCAGTTATTTTACAAGTTACTGTTTCATAATGTATCCATGCGATATATGTGAGAAGGTTTTCCTTCATCAGACCCATCTCATTCGTCATAAGAGAAATCATGATGGAAATAACCTGTTTAAGTGCTCTCAATGTGAATCAACATTCTCAAGGAGAGATGACGTCCGATGTCACGAGTTAACCCACACCTCCAGGAAAACCTACAAATGCGAAGAATGTGCCATGGAGTTTGGGAGAAAAGACAGTCTTTTGCGCCATCAAAGAAAGCCACACAATAATAAACTAAAACGTTCTGAAGATGAAAGGATTCCCCAAAAGAAACAAAAACCAGACCCTGAAGGCCCCTGTCAGTTTACAGAAGAAATGAAAAGGACCCTGTCAACACATAAGCTGGTGGCAACGGATGAAACATCTGTTGACCTCACCTTTTTCCTTGAATCCTCACGGAAGTCACTCCTAACTCACCTGAAAGAAGAATTGACCTCGAAAGGTAGCATTAAATGGTACCTTGCAGTACAAGTGCGCTTCAGGCGAAAAGTTTCCCCTTCTACCGTCGAACACTGTACCCCGTTTTTCCGAAGTAACTGTGTCACAAGTATTCCTACATCATCCCTAAACAGAGAATTGGATTCAGCGTATAAGAAGATTAAGACCTCATTTGAAGAATTTGAAGGAGCACATAGTGGATGGACACTGGATGCTGTACTCCACGCTGAAATGAACATTGGGAAATATATACCTCTTGCAGGGTCTAGTTATATACCTACTCCAAGAGAATTACTGTTAAAACACGCTATTGTCAATGTAAGTAATTCTGACCAAAAATGTTTTGTCTGGTCTGTTTTAGCCTCTCTGTATCCTGCCACAGATCATCCGCAGCGCCTTAACAACTATATACATTTAGAAGAAAAATTAAACACATCTGACCTAATTTTCCCTGTTACAATAAATCAAATATCTAAATTCGAAAAAATGAACAATATTTCTGTTAATGTTTTTGAATATGAGAAACAGGTGTTCCCACTCTATATCACACTATTCAGATTTAAAGCGCACACGAATCTCCTTCTGTTATCGGATGATGAAAAGCAGCATTATTACACCATTAAGAATATGAGTAGACTTCTCAGTCCGCTGACTAAATATAAATGTCAGACTTTCTACTGTGATTACTGCCTTCACCGTTTCAAAAATGAATCACTCTTGAAGGATCATGTTCCTATTGTCATGAACATGGACCACAAAGAGTAGAATTCCCAACTGAAGAAGAAAAATGGTTGAAATTCACAAATTTTAAATTTCAGCAGCTCGTTCCATACGCGATTTATGCCGACTTTGAATCATTCCGAGTAAAAGTGGACACTTGTATGCCTAACCCTGAAAAGTCTCACACCGCTATCACGGCAAATCATGAACCCTGTGGATTTGCATATCTTGTTGTTGGGCCTGATGGTTGCAGCTATAAACCTCCAGTAGTTTATAGAGGTCCTAATGCAGTAGAAGAATTTTTAGAACGTTTGCTTAAAGAAGAAGAAAACATTAAAAATTTACTGTCGATGATAAAGCCAATGCAGCTCTCGAATCATGAAGGGAAACTGTTTCACGACGCTACTGACTGTCATATTTGTAAGCGTGCCCTAGGAGCAGATCGTGTGAGAGATCACGATCATATAACAGGTAAATTCCGAGGAGCTGCTCATAATTCCTGTAATCTGAACTTTAAGTTAACCAATAGGATTCCAGTCATCTTCCACAAACTAAAAGGATATGACAGCCACCATATTATGCAGGGAATCGGCAGAATCAAAAATAAGAAGATTAATTGCATTCCCAATAACATGGAAACATACATAGCCTTCTCCCTGGGGACATTACATTTTATAGACTCCTATCAGTTTTTAAGCACATCCCTTGAGAAGCTAGTAAACAATTTATCACCAGATGAGTTCCATATTTTAAAGGATCAGGTTGAACTCGAAACCCTACACTTGGTTCTGAGAAAAGGAGTTTACCCCTATGATTATATCGACAACAGTGAAAAGTTTGAAGAAACAGTATTACCACCACGTGAAGCATTTTACAACCAACTCACAGAAGAAGCGTTAGGGGAAGAAGACTACACCCATGCAATAAGAGTGTGGAATACATTCAAAATAAAAAATCTACGCCAGTATCATGACTTGTAGCTGAAGACAGACGTGCTCCTCTTAGCAGATTTTTTCGAAAGTTTCAGAAAAATATGCATCAGATACTATGACATCGATCCCTGTCATGTTTACACAGCTCCTGGATTAGCCTGGCAAAGCATGCTAAAAAATGACAAATGTAAATCTTGAGTTGATAACTGACCCTACAATGTATCTTTTCCTGGAAAAAGGCATACGAGGGGGAATTTCTGTGATATGTAATCGTCTTAGTACTGCAAACAACAAGTATTTGGACACCTATGATCCTCAGTTACCCTCTAAATACATTATGTACTATGATGCTAACAATCTTTATGGATGGGCAATGTCACAATATCTCCCTCAAAGCGATTTTCAATGGCTTAATAAAGAAGAAATAGAATATCTAAATATTACGATAGTTGCTGATGATGCGAATAAAGGGTGCATATTGGAAGTTGATTTAGATTATCCAGTTTCTCTGCAGGACAAGCATAATGATTATCCACTAGCCCCTGAGAAACTTCAGATTACCAGCAGCATGCTATCCCCATATTGTCAAGAGGTTGCCCAAAACCTTGGAATAAATACAAGCCAATCAGTCGTGAAACTAGCCCCAAATCTAAATTCTAAGGAAAAATATGTCCTTCATTATCGAAATCTGAAACAATATTTAGCCTTCGGTATGCAGCTGAAGAAAATACATCGCGTTTTAGAATTTAATCAGTCTTGCTGGCTAAAACCATATATAGAATTTAATACAGATCAGCGGAAGAAAGCTAGAAACGACTTCGAGAAGGACTTCTTCAAACTGATGAATAATGCTGTGTTTGGAAAAATCATGGAAAATTTGAGTAATCGAGTGAAAATTGAATTGACTCAGAGCCCGAAGAGAGTATGTAAACGCGTAGCATCACCTGCTTTTCACGCTTTTCGTGTTTTTGACAACGACCTCGCATGTGTGCAATCAAAGCTAACTAAATTGAAACTCAACAGGCCTATTTATGCTGGTTTCAGTATTCTAGATATTAGTAAACTATTGATGTATAGCTTTCATTATGACTATATTAGTCCGAAATATGGAGAAAAAGCTAAATTATTGTTCACTGATACAGATTCACTGTGCTACGAGCTTCAAACCGAGGACGTGTATGCTGATATGAAAGCAGATATAGATCATTTTGACACGTCCGACTATCACATAGACCATGTTTTGCATAGTACACATAATAAAAAGGTTCTAGGTAAAATGAAAGATGAACTTTCAGGAGTACCTATCAAACAATTGGCAGCCCTTCATTCTAAAATGTATTCCCTTCAGAGTTTACATGAGGAGAAGAAGACTGGGAAAGGAGTCCCCAAATACATCGTAAAAATAACCCTTTGTCACAAGGATTACAGAGACTGCTTAATAAACAAATCACCTTGTCGAGTAGATTTGACAAGGATTCAAAGTAGCAACCATCATCTTCATACAGTGAAAGGTGTAAAACTTTGTCTGTCACCATTTGACGATAAAAGATATATTTTAGAAAATGGTTATGACACCCTTTCGTACGGTCACTACAAAACAATGAAAAAAATAACATAACAGGAAAAAAACGAATATTTCACAGTGATTTTTTTTAATATGTTTGAGCTATTTATGTATAAAAAATATGAGAATTTTATCCACATGTATGCATATAACCTCCTATATATGTAAAAATATTACATGTCATCATTATTATATGTAGACAGCTGTATGTAAAAAATATTTCCTCTGTTATCCTGCATTTTTTTTGTAAGCAGGCTGTAAAGTATAATCAATGTGAAAAATCATCATTGTGAAATGTATAAAATTGTAAACTAATGGAAATCATTACATGTGCATGCATTGTCATTGTATCACCCAATACTTTGAAATCAATAAAAATTTTTAAATGAAATATATATGTGTCGTCCAAGTCTTATCTTTAGCAAGCGGGGAGATAGACAAGCATTATCACGTGACTCCGCGGACACTCGTGTTGCTGAGTCATTAGTGTGCCAGCATTAGCGTTGTTCACTCAGTCACGGGGAGAAAGCCCTTCTGGGAATCCATTTCTGGAATTACACTTATAATAAAAGGTTGGTAATTCTCTAAATTTTCATGGTTTATCAAACATTACTTATAATTTCGCGATGTAGTGACGTTCTCAAGTATTAAGAAGTGATGAAAATTTCCTTTCAAAGTTATCGTAACTCGCCTGCTTGCTTGTTACCGGAACGAGCCTCCTAGAAATCAACGTCTTTTTTTTTTCAAAGCAATCACTTCTCGAAAGCACCGGGACTTCAATAAATGCGCTGAGTGCTATGTTTAGGAAAAATTTATCAGTGCGGGATGAAATTCTAATTTTTACTCTGCAGAGACGACAACTTTACGTAGATTTTTACAGAGAAATAATCGAAATTATTGCATCAGCCATTTAGCGATAAAGTGATTTTTAGAGCAGATTTTACTGAATATTAATACTTTACAATAAAAGGATAATTTCCTGTATATAATACAGAGGTGTACAGACGAATTTTATTTCCTACGAATAAAAAAAATAGGATTTTCATTCTGTTATTCGAATTACTCAGTTAATTTACCACTTATTTCAACTGTTTAGTAAAAAAAAATACATTTAATTCCCAGATTTTTAACGACTGAAATAAAAAAAATAATATGCATACCTACATTAAATACAATGTAAAATAGGGAAATTCACCACTTATTTCAACTGTTTAGTAAAAAAAAATAGGATTTTCATACTGTTATTCGAATTACTCAGTTAATTCACCACTTATTTCAACTGTTTAGTAAAAAAAAATAGGATTTTCATACTGTTATTCGAATTACTCAGTTAATTCACCACTTATTTCAACTGTTTAGTAAAAAAAACATAGGATTTTCATACTGTTATTCGAATTACTCAGTTAATTCACCACTTATTTCAACTGTTTAGTAAAAAAAAAATACATTTAATTCCCAGATTTTTAACGACTGAGGTAAAAAAAAAATATGCTTACCTACATTAAATACAATGTAAAATAGCGAAATTCACCACTAATTTCAGCTGCTTAAAATCAAGAAATACAGATGATTTCCTTTTTTTTTAGCATTGCACATAAGAAAAAAAAAAGGACTAGCGAACGTATCAACATGTACCTCTGAGACTTAAATATGACATGCTCTGTGTTTCAATATTACGCATTTTTTTTCAGTATTTTACACATTAATTACTAATTTTTTTTTCATTCAACAGTTAAGTACTCAATTGGAAGTAATGTGAGCAATATTTCCTGTTTAAATGCATCTCCACAAATCAGTTTTAAAACATTTTCTTATAATTTAAGGGAAAAATAAAGAATTTAATTGAATTTCTTTTAACACAATATACTTAATATATTGTCATCAGCGTATTCCATATACAAAACGAATTAATACAGCCTAGTTACTGGAAATTAACATTATATTGAAGTGCTTTCTACATTAAGAATAAAAAAAAACTGAATTTTAATTACATTTCCAACCACTAGATGGCGTCACAGTTACTATTAAACCTTGAGGCAGACGGGGGGAAAACTTACCTTTTTGCTCAGAGCGACACCTAGCGGGATTTTCAGTAGTTTATTGCCAACCGGGGAATCCCCCTTGGGTCAAAGTCCAGGTGGTGACGTCATAGGGGGAAAGCATTGTGCAAAGGGGGATAATTTAGCTTTTTCTCCATATTTCGGACTAATATAGTCATAATGAAAGCTATACATCAATAGTTTACTAATATCTAGTATACTGAAACCAGCATAAATAGGCCTGTTGAGTTTCAATTTAGTTAGCTTTGATTGCACACATGCAAGGTCGTTGTCAAAAACACGAAAAGCGTGAAAAGCAGGTGATGCTACGAGTTTACATACTCTCTTCGGGCTCTGAGTCAATTCAATTTTCACTCGATTTCTCAAATTTTCCATCGTTTTTCCAAACACAGCATTATTCATCAGTTTGAAGAAGTCCTTCTCGAAGTCGTTTCTAGCATTCTTCCACTGATCTGTATTAAATTCTATATATGGTTTTAGCCAGCAAGACTGATTAAATTCTAAAACGCGATGTATTTTCTTCAGCTGCATACCGAAGGCTAAATATTGTTTCAGATTTCGATAATGAAGGACATATTTTTCCTTAGAATTTAGATTTGGGGCTAGTTTCACGACTGATTGGTTTGTATTTATTCCAAGGTTTTGGGCAACCTCTTGACAATATGGGGATAGCATGCTGCTGGTAATCTGAAGTTTCTCAGGGGCTAGTGGATAATCATTATGCTTGTCCTGCAGAGAAACTGGATAATCTAAATCAACTTCCAATATGTACAGTCGCTCAAAAAAGTATCCGAACGCTATGATTGACTACAGAATTCAGAAAAAATATCTCGCAAAGATTTTTTTAGAAATTAGTGATCTGGCAACATTCGTGTACTGTACACGAAGGTTGTCAGATCACTAATTTCTAAAAAAATCGTTGCCATGTATTTGTTTTTGAATTCTGTAATCAACCATAGCGTTCGGATACTTTTTTGAGCGATTGTACCCTTTATTCGCATCATCAGCAACTATCGTAATATTTAGATATTCTATTTCTTCTTTATTAAGCCATTGAAAATCGCTTTGAGGGAGATATTGTGACATTGCCCATCCATAAAGATTGTTAGCATCATAGTACATAATGTATTTAGAGGGTAACTGAGGATCATAGGTGTCCAAATACTTGTTGTTTGCAGTACTAAGACAATTACATATCACAGAAATTCCCCCTCGTATGCCTTTTTCCAGGAAAAGATACATTGTAGGGTCAGTTATTAACTCAAGATTTACATTTGTCATTTTTAAGCATGCTTGCCAGGCTAATCCAGGAGCTGTGTAAACATGACAGGGATCGATGTCATAGTATCTGATGCATATTTTTCTGAAACTTTCGAAAACATCTGCTAAGAGGAGCACGTCTGTCTTCAGGTACAAGTCATGATACTGGCCTAGATTTTTTATGTTGAATGTATTCCACACTCTTATTGCATGGGTGTAGTCTTCTTCCCCTAACGCTTCTTCTGTGAGTTGGTTGTAAAATGCTTCACGTGGTGGTAATACTGTTTCTTCAAACTTTTCACTGTTGTCGATATAATCATAGGGGTAAACTCCTTTTCTCAGAACCAAGTGTAGGGTTTCGAGTTCAACCTGATCCTTTAAAATATGGAACTCATCTGGTGATAAATTGTTTACTAGCTTCTCAAGGGATGTGCTTAAAAACTGATAGGAGTCTATAAAATGTAATGTCCCCAAGGAGAAGGCTATGTATGTTTCCATGTTATTGGGAATGCAATTAAATCTTCTTATTTTTGATTCTGCCGATTCCCTGCATAATAAGGTGACTGTCATATCCTTTTAGTTTGTGGAAGATAACTGAAATCCTATTGGTTAACTTAAAGTTTAGATTACAGGAATTATGAGCAGCTCCTCGGAATTTACCTGTTATATGATCGTGATCTCTCACACGATCTGCTCCTAGGGCACGCTTACAAATATGACAGTCAGTAGCGTCGTGAAACAGTTTCCCTTCATGATTCGAGAGCTGCATTGGCTTTATCATCGACAGTAAATTTTTAATGTTTTCTTCTTCTTTAAACAAACGTTCTAAAAATTCTTCTACTGCATTAGGGCCTCTATAAACTACTGGAGGTTTATAGCTGCAACCATCAGGCCCAACAACAAGATATGCAAATCCACAGGGTTCATGATTTGCCGTGATAGCGGTGTGAGATTTTTCAGGGTTAGGCATACAAGTTTCAACTTTTACTCGGAATGATTCAAAGTCGGCATAAATCACGTATGGAACGGGCTGCTGAAATTTTAAATTTCTGAATTTCAACCATTTTTCTTCTTCAGTTGGAAATTCTACTCTTTGGGGTCCATGTTCATGACAATAGGGAACATGATCCTTCAAGAGTGATTCATTTTTGAAACGGTGAAGGCAGTAATCACAGTAGAAAGTCTGACATTTATATTTAGTGAGAGGACTGAGAAGTCTACTCATATTCTTAATGGTGCAATAATACTGCTTTTCATCATCCGATAACAAACGGAGATTCGTGTGCGCTTTAAATCTGAATAGTGTGATATAGAGTGGGAATACCTGTTTCTCATATCCAAAAACATTAACAGAAATATTGTTCATTTTTTCGAATTTAGATATTTGATTTATTGTAACAGGGAAAATTAGGTCAGATGTGTTTAATTTTTCTTCTAAATGTATATAGTTGTTAAGGCGCTGCGGATGATCTGTGGCAGGATGCAAAGAGGCTAAAACAGACCAGACAAAACATTTTTGGTCAGAATTGCATACATTGACAATAGCGTGTTTTAACAGTAATTCTCTTGGAGTAGGTATATAACTAGACCCTGCAAGAGGTATATATTTCCCAATGTTCATTTCAGCGTGGAGTACAGCATCCAGTGTCCATCCACTATGTGCTCCTTCAAATTCTTCAAATGAGGTCTTAATCTTCTTATATGCTGAATCCAATTCTCTGTTTAGGGATGATGTAGGAATACTTGTGACACAGTTACTTCGGAAAAACGGGGTACAGTGTTCGACGGTAGAAGGGGAAACTTTTCGCCTGAAGCGCACTTGTACTGCAAGGTACCATTTAATGCTACCTTTCGAGGTCAATTCTTCTTTCAGGTGAGTTAGGAGTGACTTCCGTGAGGAGTCAAGGAAAAAGGTGAGGTCAACAGATGTTTCATCCGTTGCCACCAGCTTATGTGTTGACAGGGTCCTTTTCATTTCTTCTGTAAACTGACAGGGGTCTTCAGGGTCTGGTTTTTGTTTCTTTTGGGGAATCCTTTCATCTTGAGAACGTTTTCATTTATTATTGTGTGGCTTTCGTTGATGGCGCAAAAGACTGTCTTTTCTCCAAAACTCCATGGCACATTCTTCGCATTTGATGGTTTTCCTGGAGGTGTGGGTTAACTCGTGACGTCGGACGTCATCTCTCCTTGAGAATGTTGATTCACATTGAGAGCACTTAAACAGGTTATTTCCATCATGATTTCTCTTATGACGAATGAGATGGGTCTGATGAAGGAAAACCTTCTCACATATATCGCATGGATACATTATGAAACAGTAACTTGTAAAATAACTGATACTACACGAGGACGTTGAGAACTATCACTATTGCCGTTAGAAAAATCACGGAGAAGCAGCAGCAGAGAACCGTCACTATCAACGTCTGACAACTGAATGAGGAATCTGACTGATGGATACCGTATTTATACTAGAAGAAGGACTATCCCGCAGAAACTGATTTAAAAGACTGTCCCTGCAGTAAATGAAAAGAAAACTTCTAATTGGTGACATCAGATTTCAAAGTGGCGGACTTACTTCACGCTGTAGGAGGATGACGCAACCGCAGGGGATGTCACCAGATGGTGCCAGAGGTTAAAGGGGGGGGGTTTAATAAAGGGGAAAGGGACTTTGATAGCGGGTTAAATAATGAGGGGGTGACAGTTTTGATAAGGGAGGTTTAATAAAGGGGGTGGAACTTCTGATAAGCATTTAATTAATACGTCAGGAACCAAGATGGCGGAGTCTGGACTTGGAAATTTCGGATGAGGTTAGAAACCAAGATGGTGGACTAACGGCAAAATCATGGGAGTTTGTGGTGACGACAGGTTTCTAAATGGTGGACTCGAAAAAATTTCGGGCTTTGTGGAAACCAAGATGGACGTCGGTGGTAATTATGAATGGATTATCTGCAATTTAACTGAATAATATAATTTCAGATTATTACATCACTGGAGGGAGGTATTTTATTCACCATTGTTCGACTTCAGTCTCAAAAAAACAGTGAGAATTCTGACCAATGTGCTTGATAATGACCCGCCACCAGCTTGAAACACATGGGTGGCGGGTCCCATAGGATTAACATTGACCCGCCACTGGCTCAGAACCCCTACTTTCCCTCTACTCCCATGGCTGCTATAAATGATGATGATGCGATAATGATGATTATTATCATAGCTGTTTGTTTAGTGTTTCTAATGAAAAAGTTTTTAGTTAGTATATGTATGTTTAACGAAAAGCAAACGAAAAGCTAAATGCTTGGGACCTAGGTTCGAACCCCGGGTAAGGCATGGATGATTGTGTTATTTTTCTACTGAGGTCCCGTCATCCTTACAGTCCTACTACTATGGAGTATAAACTAATATATAATATATAGCTCCTGTCAGACCTCTGTGGTAAGCAGCTGCTTGAGGGGGTATTTTTTTTTTACAGCCATAATTAGGCACCATCTGGTACAGTAGTTCTCAGGAAATATTTTCCCATGGCCGCATTACCAGCCATGAAGAATTTACCATAGTCGTCCTAAAAAAAATTAAATTTGAAGCGTGCATATGCAAACTTCTAAAGTAAATTTGTGGGAAAACTTTTTTTTTGAGAATATAATAACTTTAATTTTCCTTTTTAACACTAATTTTCCACTAATCATCAGTATGCACAGATTGTGTGCGACCGCCATTACTTATACCCAGAGGTTCGCAACCTTTTCGTCATCACGCCCCTTTTGACTTTGGGGAAACCCTCCGGCTTGCTCACCTCTCATTTATCATCAGCCAATCCCTCTTTTAACAACAATTTCAATTGAAAATTAAAAATTTAAAACAAACAAAGAATTTCTTATCCTTACGCTCTTTTGTTGAAATGTCTTCACGCCTCCGCAAGGGGTGCGCCCCACTTTTGAATCTCTGCTTTATACTGATTTGTTCAAGGCAAGGCTTTTATAATAAAATAATGAATAAGTTTCAATATATATATGTACTGATGCGCTTGTATAATAATGTTCATTTTGCGAAAAATCTTTATGATATCTAAAAATTATCCTAAATAATTTTTTTAATTTCAATATTTAAAGTTTCTGGTGGCAGAACTTGAGAATCAATAAAAATTACGCAGATTAATCAGATGTAAGTGGGGGGGGGGTAATATACTCATTTATTCCAAAACATAATAAATATATCATTATTCCAAGAGGAATTGCGGAAATTTTTTAAAGATAGAAACAAGCAACTTACTGAATAATAGACTATTACAAATATGCACCTCTTGGTGACGTACATTAAATAAATATAAAGGAAAATTGTCATTAGCTGGGTTGGGATCCGAACCAAGGCCGGACTTACGCATAAGCTAACTAAGCTAAGGCTCAGGGCCTCAAAATTTTGAGCTTGAAGCTTACTGACACTAATTTGTTTTTACATTCAAAAATATATATTGTGCAAACATGTTGATCTCAGCTTTACACAATCATTATTGTATAGCAACGCAAGTACAATATTTTCACCACGTCTATTTCTTTTTTTTTTTAATGTTCCTTCTAATCAAAATAAAAAACTTCTAACTTATTTCGACTTTTAAAATTTTGGGCCTCTTAAACTTATTGTAGCATAGGGTCTCTTAAACTTGCCATAGAAATCTTAAACTGGCCTCAGAAGTCCGGCTTGATACCAACCCACAACCTCGTCAGGTGCTCTGACCGCTGAGTTGCCGGCCAGCTGGTCAAGGTCTACTCTGTTGATGGCTTTAAGCATTTACGCCTTGTAGTTAGTCATTGGAAATGTATCTGATTGGAATCTTAGCATTATCTTTTACAGCAATGACGAAATGCGCATGCACTGAAATACTC
This sequence comes from Ryuthela nishihirai, assembly GCA_038380435.1. NCBI lineage: Eukaryota > Metazoa > Arthropoda > Arachnida > Araneae > Heptathelidae > Ryuthela > Ryuthela nishihirai. The sequence continues at coordinate 57,807,691 of JAWZYU010000012.1, forward strand.
CAATTCGGAGTGCCGGTGACACTTGATTGGCCACTTCCCGTTGTTCACACTGGCCCATTACATTTGATTGGCAGATTCAGCCAATGCAACGAAGACCCATTGCATTTGATTGGTTGATTCAGCAATGCAACGAAGACCCATTGCATTTGATTGGTTGATTCAGCAATGCAACGAAGACCCATTACATTTGATTGGTTGATTCAGCCAATGCAACGAAGAGTCGAAGCCTTGTTACTTAGGCAAAATCTTCATTTGACTCTGGCAGTAGGGTTGCAAACTTTTAATTTTGCTAAGGGTTGAAATTTAGAAATGAAAATATAACAATGTATTGAACATTTTATTTACAGTGGAATACTAATAATACGTTTAAAGGAGACGTTCACTGTTGCGTTTCTCTCATTGTTGAGTTTAATTCAGTTCAATACTTTTTGACTCGAATTACAAAAATCTCTGGTTGAATACCAATTATCGCTTTGTAGATTGTTTTTTCAGAATTTTTTTTATAATTCATTGTATAATAAATTAATACATAGATGATAAATTAATGTTATGAATTAATTATTATAAATTAGACATCAAGTTTTTTACAAAAAACACAACCGTTCAAGAGAATATTTGCAACAAGTAATTCAGTTTAAAATAATAAAAATTAATTTATAATCGAAGCAGAGTCGAAAAAATAGTCAATCTATATAGTACAGATATTTTTCATGCCTAGGTTTTTAAAATACCAATGGAACGGAGAGAAAAAAATATATATAGGCAATTATTACAGGAGAATATTAAGAATGTTGTTAAATAACAGATTTTGAAAATAGCTGTAAAAAAAAGAATACACGTATTACGGAACGTCGTTCCAGTCCGATACACTTCAATTCAACATCAGGAATCTCCCTCAAAGTGTCCAACCAAAAATATTAGTCACAAGAAGCCACCACTGCTTAATACACCAGCTCATAAACAAGCAGTTTTTTATGCGTTTTTAACACGATACCAATTGGAATAACAATGTCTGTGGTATTACTGGCGCCATCTGTTGAGCATAACGTGAAATGTAACCTGAGTCGGCAGAAGTAGTTTCTGCCAAATGATTCTCTTTAATACTAATCCCTTTCCGCAAAATTTTATTCCTAACTGAAATGTCATTGCTTATAAAGTGTCATAGGAAATGACATTTCTGATTTATACTGGGCTGATGATTTGGCCCTTCTTTGCAAATGATGATGAGATGAATTCTTTCATTAGGGCTGTTGATGAGACTATTAGTAGAGCAGATGTGGTGATAAACAGAGAGAAAACTAAAGTGATGAAAATTGTTCAGGCAGGATGTGGTTCAGTTAATCTGAATGGTTGCACCCTTGAGCAAATGTCTCAGTTTAATTATATTGGGATCTATGTAAGAGATATTTGGTGATCTGCGATATGAGATTAACAGATGAATAGGGATTACTGCCCGGACTTTTAAGAATCTATGGAGAATGTGGAGAGATAGGCATATACACGTAAAGACTTAAATTGCCTGTATAATAGTTTGGTTCCTTCTAGAGTTAGTTAAGGTAGTGAAACTTGTACTCTTTGTAAACAAGATAACAGGAAACTTGATGCCTTTGATTCTAGATGTTTACACGGTATCTTGAGAATTAGGTTTTTCAACTTTGTAAGCAATAATGAGGTTAGGCAAAGGAGTCGGCAATCTCCTTTGAGTAGCATATTGTGGAAAGAGACTGCGCTGGTTTTGCCATGATAGTGTATGCATAACTACACATTAGAGAATAGGGTTAAGAACAGTGTACAGTCGCTCAAAAAATATCAGAACACTATGATTGATTACAGAATTCAGAAAAATATCTGGCAACGATTGTTTAAAATTAGTGATGTGGCAACCTTCGTGTACTGTACACGAAGGTTGCCAGATCATTAATTTCTAAAAAAAAATCGTTCCAGATCACTAATTTCTAAAATAAAAAAATCGTTGACAGATATTTTTTCTGAATTCTGTAATCAATCATAGTGTTCGGATATTTTTTGAGCGACTGTACTAAAACGCCTGAGAAAGAGGTAAAGCTAAAATGTAGTGGGCAGACAATGTCAAACAGCACCTTGTTAGAATCGGCCAACAGTGGCGAAATGCAGCAGTTTTAGCTCAATACAGACATGTGTAGAATAAATTTCACAGTCTTATTATATCTCTATAACCCATGACTTCTTGAGGATTATTTATGTATGTATATACAGTATGTAGGGAGGTAGGTAAGTAGGTATGCATGCCCGGATTGCAGTATAACATTTCCTCCTCCGTTTTACAGGTCTTAAAAAACTTGCTTGAAAATTGCATGAAATAAGTAAGTTTAGTAATTTTTTGCCTCTGCTACCCTTACTAGCATTCTGAAGGGGGGGGGGGGGGGCATGTCCTCTCCCCATGCCTAGATCCAGCTCTGTTTGTGTGTTTGAAGGAATGGAAGAGGGCCAAGTGCGTTCGAGCTCCGAACTTTCTTCACCATTACAACAGTTTCACTTTAAAAAAAATGAAAAAAAAGTTTTTAAATATGTTTAAAACCGTTTTGATAACCATGGTGGAGTAATTAACATGCTTGACTATTGATCAAAGGGGTTCGGAATCGAGCCCCTTCTACGAGAGGCGTTTAAAAAGTTCTTGAGATGCATCTGCAGAACAAAAACCATTGCACTTACCTCAACAAAACTTTCACTGTCCTTAAAAGCACTTCCCTGCAGCATCTGTGCAAAGTTGCAGATGTCTACGCCAATTCTAGAATGCTTGGTGGTAGTCCTGTTGGGGAATACTCTGCAACTCTGAATGAATGCATTTTGCAAGGTCTTGCACCCTTGAAAAAGAGCTTCCCAGCAATTTCCTCTTTAATTTTTGAAAAAAAAACAAAAATCGCATGGTGCTCGATCGGGTGAATATGCAGGATGGGATTGCCGTTTGATTTTTTCCTGCTCCAGATAGGCCTAACTTCCCGAATTTTTTTTAGCACTGGCATTGTCATGAAGAAGGAGAACCCTTACCATGCTTCTTGTTGGACAATTCTCCTTCATCTCCTTAACCATTTTGGGCAAAATAATGCTGGTGTAGTATTACCCATTATAGGTAAGTATTTATAGGTATATTTTCAGGTAAGGTGTCCACTGGTACCACACCTTGGGAATTGAAAAAATTGTGAACATCCTCTTCCTTAAGCGAAAGTTTTATCGGAGGATTTGGGGACGCGTTTCATCTTTCACAACCTAAGCATAGTTGTCGATCTTTCTGAGAGTTGTATAGCAATAAAACCACGTTTCATCACGAATGACAATGTCTATTAACCGTTTGGGGCCACTAAATTCAAACGTTGCCAGCATCTCCTTGTATCAGGCGACTCCAACCCTTTTCTGCTGTTCTGTCAGTTTGTGGGGTATCCATTTGGCACAGATCTTTCGGAACTTTAAATATTGGTGAATAATTATTTCCACACTGACAATCTATACACTGACATCTGAAATTATTACCTGAAGATGTGTGTGTTTTCCTTAATGAGTTCACGAACAGCAGCGATGGTTCTCTCTTTCACGGCCTCCTTCGGTCTTCCTTCACGAGGGAGGTCTTCAAAACTCTCTCGTCCTCCGCTGAATTTGCGAATCCATCCCATAACAGTGCCATATGAACCAGGCATGATCCTCACATACTTATGATAAATAGTCACGATTTTTTTCTCCTCTTCCACAATCTGCATCCTTGTGAAAATGTAAAATATTTTCTCCGTTTTTAGTAGGTTCCATAGCAACAACACGCAGATTTCGCAGCCCGAACTTTACGCTCCCCCTAAAGAAATTATGATACGGCCTGTGTTTTTAACACTTACTGACAAGTTTAGACAAGCTTTCAAACAAATCACAGCTCGTTAACTTCATAGAAACTAGTGCAAATCTACGGACACGTGTCAAGTACTTTTTGAATGCCCTCGGCACTAGACCAACACTAGTTGCAGACCTCATATACGGTGGAGTTGCGTGACCAAAAATATCTCAGGGACTAATGCTTTTAAAAATACTATTTTATGTCCTATGAACGAGTGGAATAACTTATTTCGCCATTCTGTTAAACAAGTAGCGAAAGAAATTGAAACAGCGTTCCGGCAAATTAAAATAAATGTTGTTTTTTTTTTCAGAAAAACGGATTGCGTTCACTAGCAGTTAGCCAAGATTTTACCTGATAACGATACACATTAAAAGACATAGACTGAGTTTTGTGCCTCTGAATTACAGAAATATTTGGGTGGCCTGCAGAAACAGTTCCCCTCTCCTCCTCTCTTCTCCTTGGAAAAATCGATCGGGATAATTATTTTTTTGAATAACATAAGGGTATCAAAATTTAATATCGTTTTCCATAACGGAATGTAATTTTGATATTTTTTTACCTTTTCTTTCGTTAAGTCTTATGGCTTGTCAGCAGGGTTCCTTTCAATCACGTGACAGGTTAATTAAAGAATAAGACATATAACGCAAAGTAAATACATAATTAAAACCAGGAAATAAAACAAAAACAAAAAGAAAAATCCCTTGAAATGAAATACATAAATGAAATATTAAACACGTTTATGAAAATAAACCTATACAATTACGGATCATAACAAGCATTGCACAAAAATACCACTTGTTGTACAGTCGCTCTAAAACGTATCCGAACACTGGTTGATTACAGAATTCAGAAAAAATATCTGGCGACGATTTTTTTAGAAATCAGTGATCTGGCAACCTTTGTGTCAAAATATCTGGCAACGATTTTTTTTAGAAATTAGTGATCTGGCAACCTTCGTGACACGAAGGTTGCCAGATCACTGATTTCTAAAAAAATCGTTGCCAGATATTTTTTCTGAATTCTGTAATCAATCATAGTGTTCGGATACTTTTTTGAGCGACTGTAGGTGGTCATATTATTTTGATACTAGATCGTGTGGGCTCACTCAAGGAAATATTGAGCGTGTGCAGTTACCGTTCACAGCAAACTGGAGCGTGTACAGTTGCTGTATACGCTCCAGATATTTTTCCTGAATTCTGTAATCACGTGACACGAAGGATGCCAGATCACTATTTTCTAAAAAAATCGTTGCCAGATATTTTTTCTGAATTCTGTAATCAACCATGGTGTTCGGTTACTTTTTTGAGCGACTGTACAAATCATCATTTCACACTAATGTTGCAGTTGCCTTAAACAATACCAGATACGACTTTTTAAACATTGCTTTTCAAATATTTACATCTAATAACCATTTCGAAACGTTAGTTTTAATCTGTGAATTAATTCCAGCATGATTCTAAAAAGTTATCGAAAGTGCACTCACGTTACTCTCATCAGTGCCTGCAACACATATGTTAGAGACCTACATGAGTATGCTTCACCAGTAAGGAGCCCACTCATGATATATAACTTTCTCTCATTAGAAAGACCACAGAGAGGTTCATTAAAAGCATAGCCGGCGAATATATTTGAGGGGGCTTGGTGCAATTACCGTCGGCGGACCTCCTTGTCATGTGATAAAGTATGAAACGTTAGAAATTAAATCGGCATAAACGTAAAAAATGTTTAGTAAAATATAAAAGGGTATTTCGAAAATGATGAAAGATAATAACTACATATAAACTACCCCATGTAAAACTCTCACTTCAAAAGCCTCATTTAGTTCTTGAGTTGAAGTTTCTAACGTTATTATCATTTTTGTAGCTACGGAAAAGTTCACTGGAAAAACGATGCTTTCTCTGAAGAAACTTTCGGCTTTTTGAAGTTACGTAGAAAAGTGACTTTTTTAGCTCATTTTCGAAAAGGAGACAATACGTCTGTCTGTAGCCATTTTAAAATTTTTGTTTTCAGAGGGAAATGAAAATTCCTTTTGGGTTGGATAGATGTTGAAGTAATATTAGGATTCATCTCTTCAGAATCCTTCCATAATTTTAGTTTCGATATTTAGAAGGAACTGAATCTGAAGATTGGTAAAATTTTAAAATGGCGATTGCAAATTATCTATCCGTGTTGGAAATTCGAAATGTGAATGATAGAGTTATGGTAAATAGGTTTTCACTGACTCCAGGAATTTGATTCCTTATCCCCATAGCCAAAAATAATCATTTAACAAGAACAGAAGCTGAAAAAAATGCATTATTTAATGCCCTTTATATTTAGTTTTTGACTCTTTTCGAAATGGTTCTAGCATTTTTTTCGCGTACAAATAAAAACATTTTCAACATAGTCAAATCGAGTCGTTCATTAATGAACGTAATTTGCGTGGTGGGAAAACATTACTTTGAACTTTTAAGAGAAAAATTAAATATTCTTTTTTAAGTTGCTGTGGCCGAGTGGTTAGCACGCTTGGCTACTGATCTACGGGACCTGGGTTCGAGCCCCGGGTAAGGCATGGCTGTTTGTGTCGTTTTTCTGCTGAGGTCCTGCCATCCTCTCAGATCTCCTACTGTGGCATATAAACTGACAGGTTCCTGTCAGCCCTCTGTGGCAAGCAGCTGCTTGAGGGGGTATTTATTTATTTTATTTATTCTCTGCACAAAAGACAGAGATAACCTAATGTTAGGCTTGACCTGCTTTCTCATACAAACATTTACACAAGGACATGCTGGTTTTAGTTGTCAGGTACGCTAACCACTAGATCAGATGGGGCTTTTCTGTTGGATGTTTTCATCATTTTTTCTGCTATTACTAAAAGCTGAATATTATTATTACTAAAATTTTTCTATAAATTGCAGTCAGAAGGAATTATTTTTTTTTTTTCAAAATTACCAAAATAAAAGTTTAAATTTTGACTGAGCTCGAAATTGTGTGTGCTATTTCGAGCCCAACCGGAGCTAAGGCTCAGTTGTCAAAGACTGGGCCCGAACTCATCTGTATGTTCCATTAATAGTAGATGAACAATGATCTTGAATCTCCCAAATGAGAATTTCATTGAGTAATAAACGAATCTTTCATTTTTAATTAATGCTACACTTTAATAAATGATTGATACTTTGAACTGAAACTCGCATATATTTCATTTGGACTATGTGCCTTATCTCAGTGTTAGTTAACTTTATTTGCTGACATACCCCTTAAAATTTTCTTGAAGAATATTGTACTGTCGCTCAAAAAAAGTATCCGAACACTATGGTTGATTACAGAATTCAGAAAAAATATCTGGCAGCGATTTTTTTAGAAATTAGTGATCTGGCAACCTTCGTGTCACGAAGGTTGCCAGATCACTAATTTCTAAAAAAGTCGCTGCCAGATATTTTTTCTGAATTCTGTATAATCAACCATAGTGTTCGGATACTTTTTTGAGCGACTGTAGCTTTCCATTCACATAGCATGGAAACGTCTGTACTTTTGTAACAAAGTGCATATTTTCTAAGGCAGTCTCCGAAAATCAGAGATTCTAGCTTGTTACACTTCCCCTCCCTAATATATTTCTGCTATTTAAGTATAACTAAAATAAAAATCTGCTCTCAGGCAGAAAGTAGATTTGTTAGATATTTACACCGAATTGCAACTAAATACATATAACGAATGCTTACCTGTAAAAAGATTTCTTGCTTCCTTTCACAGCTCTATACAGCAATTAAATACTCCGCAAGATTTCACCATCTTGCTAACGAAGAAAAACGTTAAAAAGCCCTTTATCAACAATAAAGTAGCAAAACCTAATGTAAATACAAACGCTAATACAAATTATAGAACCCCCATTTTGGTGGCAACTTGGCTCACGGTTATAAAAATTTTGGTAACAAGTTGCTAGCCGGAAAATGCTGGTGAATGAGCTATCTAGCTCTCCTTTACTACATCTATGGTCATACCACAGTTTGGAAACCCTGGCAGTCCAAGTTATAAACTTTTTTCCATGCATTCGTTGCTAAAGTGCATTTTGCAGCTTTCTTTTAAAATAAAGAAATATATATATATATCAATACTTGTATACGATTGTAGGCATCGTTAATAATGATAAATGTATTACTTAAACTGAAACTAGTTTATGAATTGTTGCGCGAAACTAAACTGAAGTCAGTAATATGGCAATCATTTGGCGTACACTGGACATAAATAGCTCAGAACATCGAACCTTATTACGCACAAATGTGATGTGGGACAGAAAAGTATAATCAGTTATGCAACGATTGAAAAGTAATAATGTCATATGGACCGGAACAAAGAAAGAGTCGAAGTCTCTGCAATATTGAAATCATCCGCCACAAAACATTTGAACTTTGAGACCAAAAACATTATATACCCCTCGAGATTGTACCTGGGAATAGTTTTTTTTGTGCAGATGGCACAGTTTCCTATCGACGTAGGTTGGGTTATTTTACCTCTGAATGACAAATCTTTTTTTTTGCATACAATGGGTTAAATGGCCAGATCCAAGGAACCCGAAGGTCAGAGAAGGTTGGGAGGACTCACTGGAACAGCTGTTGGGAGACAGATGATAGCTTCCCGTCAAGGCCATCCAGCGTGTTCTTTAACGTGCACAGGGCATAGCTCTCCCGCACACGGAGCCGCGGTTTAACGTCTCATCCGACGGACGGCGGATTTTCCCAGCCCATCGGTGTCCTCTGCTGAACGAGACCAGGGCGAGAAGTTTTGCGGAGATATATCTCAACGCTGGCCCAGCTGGGACTCGAACCTGGGAACTGCAGATTATGAGCCTGGCGCACTACCAACTGAGCCATCCGACCCCCATCGACTTAAGAGTTAACGATGGTGCAATAAAACCGCTACATGGAATCCTTGCCTACGTAAACCTCAAAAAGTTGCAACTGAATGAGCTCTAAACCTACCACCGTTATCGACCGAATCAAACCACGATATGAGTAGTTCACCCTGGTTACGATAGGAGCAGCACTCTCACTAATCGTTAGTGTCGTATCTTTACATAGTTTTATTTATCTATGTAAACAGTCAATCTGTGTTCTGCTGCAAATTTTTGATCTACTTCATCATAAAGCGTACTTTATTTGTGTAACTTAAACAGAGACAGAGATTATTTGCTATCAAAAACTCTTGATATGTTTCACGCTTAAAAAAATAGTAAGCATCATTGGAAGTTGTTTCGATTTTGCCTTGATGATGCTTCCATTTCCTTTAAACCGTGCAGCCATGTTGGTAATTATAGCAAGCGATGACTTGTAACGTGTGATTCCAAGGAGTCGTCCATGCTATGATTCCAAGGAGTCTTCCTCACCATAATTCCAAAGCATCAAAGAATATGGATTATATTTTCAGCATATTTGCAATTCACATGAAAAGTGCATGATTTTACTATCCTTCTTCACCACAATCCCAAAGCACCAAGGCAGTGGTGCACTCAGGATTTAATTTTGGGAGGAGCCGAGGGGACCCGCTGGCCCGGCTCGGGCAAACGAAGTAGCGCTCGGTCCGCCCGAGCACTACTTCGTTCGCCTTGTGTTCACAGCGGCCATGATTCCCGAGAGCTATAGGGTATTCCCACCTTATGTGACCGCTAATTCGTGAGTAGTATAGAAATAGAAAACACGACACAACATAAATTTAAAGAATGAATTTTAATTAGGAAAAGATTTTTGGAAAATTTTCTAGTTTTTTTTTTTCCTTTTTCTTTGGGAGGTGCCAGGGCCCCTTGGCCCCCCTCTGGGTGCGCCACCGCATCAAGGAATATGGATTATATTTTCAGTATATTTACAATTCACATGAAAAGCGCATAATTTTACTATCTATCTTTCTTTATAAGTACAAAATTAGAAAGAGAGGTTTGATATTTTGCAAAAATAAAAATAAAAATAAATACCCCTCAAGTAGCTACTTGCCACAGAGGTCTGACAGGAGCCTGTCAGTTTATATGCCACAGCAGAAGGTCTGTGAGGGTGGCAGGACCTCAGCAGAAAAACCACACACACCCATGCCTTACCCGGGGGCTCGAACCCAGGTCCCTTAGATTAGTAGCCAAGCGTGCCAACCACTCGGCCACGGGACGGCGCAAATAAAATTTATACCCATTGACGTAATCTGTTGTAGCCAACTTCTTGTGCTGTGACCTCAGTTGGAAATATATGATATTAAATTTCCTTAGCTCACTTCTTAAAATTTCTGTGCTTTTTTTATTATAATTATATTTATTGTATATGTAAACAGTTTATAAAAACTCGGTGATGTTAAAATTTTAAAAAAGAGAAATATTTACGTAGACATTTGTTATATGGAATGAAGATTTACTAAATAAATATAAAACAAATTAGGAAAAGATTGTATGACACAACAAAAAATTAAATAATCATCATGTCAAAAACATTTTTCAGATAAATTTGTTGAACATTGCGAAAAAAAAAGTAGAGTGAAGGAGCTGGAGGGGTTAGTAAAGAATGCAGTGCATTTGAAAACTATATACTGTATATTATTAAACATTGTATCAATCAAGATTTTACTAATATTGCAGAACATACGTAAGAGTGCTGAAGGAAAAAAAATATATATTTCATGCGATGCGAAAACATTCACAAATGCTTATAATACATATTACAGAAAACTATAAACATTACGACACTAACAACAACAGCCGCCGAACCTAAAATTCTCACGGAAACAAATATGCAAGTACCTTAGCCCCTGAGATCACGAATAGCAGCTTCCCTGCAGCACAGCACTTATATATGCAGCCTTGTGGCGCTGCAGTCAAAAGTATCTTACATTACACTTATGGAAGCTTTTATTCTTCTCCTTACACATTCTTTGAATCGGGGTCGGATTAAGGCTGACTGATACCCTAAGCAGAGCCCAGCAATGTTGCCTACCTCGGCTCTTCCATTGCTTAATTGAACACGTTTCATCTTGCGGTCTGAAAATATAGAAGCAAAATTTTAAAAAGCCACAAAAGTATATGGATCATATATATTTACAATGATTAGAAAAACATTAATGCAGAAAAACGTTGGTAAGACAGTCAAACTTACTGAATTCTAGGTCTGACACCTTCAAACTTTTAAAATTTAGTCACTCACCATAACAAAGTTAACTATTGAGATTAAAGTCGATCACCGCAGAAAAGGACAATTAAAAGAAATTCGACTAAAGTTGAGTGTGGCAGTAAAAGAGTTGAGAATTAAGGGCACGATAACTAGGGGGGAAAACTATATGGTGCCACCCCCTTCCGTTAGTGTCATAAGCATGTGCTTATTTTGCTTAATGGTTAATCCAGCACTGCTTTGGATGGACGAGTCAATAAACCACTGCTTGAAAAGCCACCTTTAGCAGCCGCTCAGCAATTCTCATTTTCCCAGTAACTTGCAAAATGTGTGGACATCTTGCTTTGAAGTTCTCTGACTATTATTTGTTTTTGTACCTTTTACAAAAAGTATGAAGCAATCAAATTTATATGGTAAGATTCTAAAAGAAAATTACAGAACAATCTTAAATTAACTGCTGATGTTTAAGAAAAAGTACTTACCTGTATAATTTTAATATTACATTATAAAACATTGAAATGAAAGTAATTAAGCTTCTGTTCGCCAGGAGCGCTACCATTGTTTTTATATTTATTCGAAAATCTACTTCCTGTGCTAGCTAGCTATTTAATCTGAGAGTGTATCGAGGAAGCCTTGCCAAGGGTTGGCAATCGATTGAAGTTTATCTATTAAAACAAAATAATTTGAATAGCTATGGAAAAGCATTTACTAACTATGGAAAAGAAATCTGCAATATGGATAGACAAATGATAAAGTGAAACCAGAATTCATTTTCCTTTTTTTCCTTTGAAATCTGCCTAAGGAAACAAATATTTGACTATTTTTGAAAGAAACTAAATTTTAATAGATCACAATGCTCAATAAACGTAACAATCGTAGGTCCTTATTTTTGAAGAGAGCAATGCAAACAGTTAAATAATTAATTGCAAGAGGATCCTGATTCGTATCATTTGATTAATTTAATGTTGAAGACAGTTGAATGCTTCGTTACTCTATGTGAGTATATCAATTTTTTCTGGTGAAGTAGCAAGTGTATTAATGTAAGATTGTATGCAGTCTAGTAGTTTCTATCAATAATTTAGATGATTAGATTGATAGAATTGACATTTTCAGGTGAAGTGGCAAGTGTGTTAATGTAAGATTGTATGCAGTCAGTAGTTTCTATCAATCAATTCAGACAATTAGATTGATAGAAGCTTATAAGAGTATAGAAAGGAATTTATGACAAAAGAGTAAAATGGGGGATGACACAGATACTTCAGGAGACAGAATAAGAGATATGAGTGGTGAGCGTTGTGCTGAAGAAAAGGAAGATGTCTGCTGTAAAATAGTGGAACGTAAGATTATTAATAGTGGCAACACTGACAGTCCTCCAAGTGAAAGTTTCAAATCTAAACTAGAAGTTATATCCAATGTTTGACTTTCATTAATAAGAGGCTCGTTACAGATTTATGGAGATAATAACCTCTGCATAAACTCTCCTCAAAAAGGATACACTTCATGTTTTTCATGATCGTAAGACTGAGTTCAATGCCGAATCGATGACTGTGTATGTTCAATATACTGTGTATGAACGCATTTCACGAGAAAAACTGCAAAATGGACGAGATAATGGCTGTGAGAAATGCGAGGCATTAAAAGTTGTAGAATGTACATAGATGGACTTTTCCAGTTTTTATACGAAGAAGATTATTCCAATTCTTGTTCTAATCTGGCCACACAATTCTCGTTAGAATACAAACAGCAGACATTCCTTCAATCGGATTAGGATAAAAATGTAACTAATGAACGTCGTGCTGATTCTGCCTAATGTTTGATAATATGCATGTGGATATACAGGATGATTCAAAACTGATCGTTCAAATTTCGTGGGGAGGTAGAGAATACGTCAGGAAACCGATTTCACATAGGAAAGTATGTCCGCAAACGTCATCTACATGAACAAAATGGACAAGTAAAGTGAACACAAGGAAACAGTACAGTTAAGTGGTAACGAATGTGACTTTTATTCCAACAAGGTAAAGTACAGGTTCATAGTAGGTGCTCAAAATTGCGACCATTTACATGGACACAGGATTCACAGCGCCGTTGCATTGACCGCCAAACATTTTCGAAAACGCCTGGCATATCACGGACAATGCCTGCAGCGGCCACTATTCGTGCAACAAGGTCCATTTCACTGTCGACGGGGGTCTCGTACACATGGTCTTTCATGACCCCCCCACAAAAAGAAATCCATGGGCGATAAATCAGGTGACCTGGGTGGCCAAGCGATCGGTCCACCTCTACCAATCCATCGAGCTCCGAATGCTCGGTTCAGGTAATCACGCGCAACAATTGTGCAATGGGCTGGAGCCCCGTCATGTTGATGCCACATATCTCGGCGGATATGCGCAGGAACAGCGCCCAGAAAAGTTGGTAACACTGTCTCGAGAAATATTAGGTATTTCCGGCCGTCCAATCGGGGCGGTAGCAAGTAAGGTCCCAACAAACAGTCACCAATGATTCCAGCCCACACATTTATGGCAAAACGATGTTGCGCAGCGTGATATCTCGTATCATGCGGGTTGTCGTAAGCCCACACATGTGAATTGTGTGTATTGAATACACCTTCACGAGTGAATGAAGCTTCATCTGTAAAAAGGACAGAAGCTGGAAAACTGGGATCCACGGCACCTTTCTGCATGAACCATTGTGCAAATTCCACACGCTTCGGATAATCGTCAGGATGCAGTAACTGCACCCTTTGCAGATGGTAAGGATGCACACATTCCTCGTGCAGTATCCGCCACACTGCTGACTGAGAGACCCCAAGCTGCTGAGCAATAGCTCGTGTGCTGGTATTCGGATTATCTTCGATGGACTGTAGGCTTGTTCTGCGACGTTGACAGTCCACGTCAGTCGTCTTCTCCCCATATCCTGCATGTTGCTGCGCAGTGAACCACGTTCGCGCAGATTGCGATGCACACGTGCAAACATTTAATGCTGCGGTATTCTTCTGTTGGGGTATCGGTCTTCGTAAACTTGCCTAGCTCGGCGGCCGCTTTCGCCAGCTGCCCCATATGCGAGATGCATATCCGCTAGCTCTTGATGTGTAAAACGATTCATCTTATCACTAGTAAGTCAGCTCGTACACTGATGACAGCGGGAGTGGTCAGGCGAGCTGTACACTGGTTGGGTACACACAGTGCCTTCTACATACGCATGCGTACATTTGCGGACATTCTTTCCTATGTGAAATCGGTTTCCTGACGTATTCCCTACCTCCCCACGAAATTTGAACGATAAGTTTTGAATCACCCTGTAACATAAATCACAAGAACTGGAAAATAAACGAGATAATGGCTGTGTGAAATGCAAGGAATTGGAAGTTGTAGATACAGATATGTACATAGACGGACTTTTCCATGTTTTATATGAAGATTATTTCGATTAATGTTCGAATCTGTCCACACAATTCTCATTAGAATATAAACAGCTGACCTTCCCTAAATCGGATAAAGATAAAAAAAAAAAAGGTAGATGATGAACATTGTGATAATTCTGCACTAATGATTGATAATATGCATTTGGATTTATGTAATTCACAAGAATTGCAAAATAAATGATGTAATGACTGTGTGAAATGCGGGGAATTAGAAGTTGCAGATACAGAAATGTACATAGATGGACTTTTCCAGTTTTTATATGAAGAAGATTATTTCTATTATTGCTCTAATTTGGCCACACAATTTACATTAGAATACGAACAGCAGAACTCCCTGTCATTGGATGGAGAAACGAGTTTAGAATATAATGGAAAAAAGAGTATAGAATACGATGGGAAAAAAAAGAGTTTAGAATATGATGGAGAAAATAGTTTAGAATATAATGGAAAAAAGAGTATAGAATATGATGAAGAAAAGAATTTAGAAGGATGAAAAGAAGAGTTTAGAATATGATGAAGGAAAGACTTTAGAATATGATGAAAAGAAAAGTTTAGAATATGATGAAGGAATGACTTTAGATGATGATGGAGTAAAGAGTTTACAATATTAGGAGTTAAAGAATTTAAAAGATGATAGATATTATTGCATTGAAGGTAAAGACAAATCATCCTCAAAGATAGAGAAGCTTTGGAGCTGTAGAATACCTGGAAGGCTCCAGGAGATGCGGAAGGGGATTCAATCCTTCTTCTGCTGTTTTTGCTAGTGGTGGTATTAATGTGGAGGGGTGGCTTATAAAGAGATTGAGATCAATTAAATTACAATTGCTGCTGCCACCGTTTCATTCGTCCTTTTTGAATCTGAAACTGCAGCAAAAATGACATCATGTTTGCTACCGGAAACAAAGAACATTCCTTAGTGTGTGTGATTGCCACTTCATCCACTAAGGGAGCACTGCTTCAACCAACAAAAGGCCCTTTTAAGGGCCGCTAAATTCGATAAAGGAGATTAATAATAATTGTAATTTATTTCATGCAGGGGGTTACAGTAAAGCCAAGGTACAGGTAATTTTGGATATTAATTTAAACGTTCAAGTGGCTTGATTGTATTTTATGTTGTGATATCCTGTTTCAATACCTCTTTGTCTTACAACTTGATATAATTCGGTTTACTTCCATATTTCTAGTGATTAGCATTTTGGTTCAGAAGTCCTAAGTTAATTCCCACTTTGCTTCTTATTCTTTAAAATTTAAACTTTTCTATTCCTCACAGAAAGTCAATATGAGATTTATTGCAACAAAACAATAAGAAAGGAAAAGAAACATTTGTTTTTTTTTAAATGGTGCAAATTCATAGATATTTAATTTATAATAGTAACAAAAAAAGAAATGAATATGGAATTCTTGACCTCAAGGCGTTTAATTCGACAGAGGTGTTACTAATAAGTAACTGTTCTTAGTTTATATATTGAATAGACAAAATTTGATCATTTCCATATTATGACAGGGGAAGATGAATGTAAATATAATAACTGAATAACTGAAAATTAATAATTAATCAATTTGTAACAAGTTACTTAGGATTGGCATTTCCTCTGTTAAACACCCCAGAATCCATAATTCTCTAATTAATGACTGGTTAATTTTGAAACTCAGAATTTAGACAGATTTGATTACATTTAAAATTTATCTTCAGTGACATTTTTCCATAAAAAGTTTGCTTTAGAAGTTATGGAGTATCAAACTGGCATAATACTAAAATTCGTATGATAACACTGGGCAAAACACAAAAAGACTTTGAAATGCAAATAGCCAATCTTTACTACTTTCGAGGTGCTGAACACGAAAATGACAATAAAATTTGTCGATTGGCTCTTGTTTAGGAGAGACAGAGATGGTCATGTATGAACGACTCAGTCTGCATTGAGTACATAGGTAACCATTCTGCAATGCTGTGTTTTAAACTCCAGATTGCAACATATTGCATTGTATTGCATCATCCCACCATAAACACAACCCCTGGAGGTATTGCATCATTGTCTGATGCAATATAGTTGAGTCATGATATCACGGCTTTACGATCACGGACAAAAGATGATGCAATCGCTAAATGTAAGCGATGACTCATAGGGTGAGCAAAATTTTAGAGCAATTCTCATTTATCCCTGAGTCATAAATAAAACACAAGTGATCCTTGCAGTTTTAATCCAGCAGTAGTGATGCCTCGTAACTATAGTGCAGATACATTTTGTTACATTTGTGGGGAATAGTGTAGATACATTTTGTTACATTTGTGGGGAATAGTGCAGATACATTTTGTTACATTTGTGGGGAAGTGATGTTTGCAAGCCAGAAAAGGGCCATCACTTCAATAGTGAAAGCAGCATATGACTTTTAATTTTTGATGCATGATCGGGGACCAGGACAAGGCCTGGACCCCGCACAAATACTGCAGTATGTGTGCAAGAAATCTTCCAAAGTGGTTTAAAGGTGAAAAAGTGCAATACTGATTACTGTTCCTGTGGTTTAGAGAGAGCCAAGCAATCACACAAAAGACTGCTACTTCTGCATGGTTCCACCTGTTTCTGGAGGCTTCACAAGGAAAAAGAAGTGGACAATAGCATATCATAATATACAATCTGCTCTCCAACCAGTTCCGCATGGTGAAGGCCTTCCCATTCCCGAACCTCCAAAAGAATTTTTCTTCGATTCACACCAGGAGGAAGTAGGTGAACCGACATCAGGTTCTCTGCAACCTTCAGTGTCTAATGATGATAAATACCTCTGCCATGGTGCGTTATCTGCACCACATACATTCTCACCGAAGAAGAACTATCTTGTTCGCGAACTGGAGCTATCCAAGGTCAAAGCAGAGTTACTTGGATCAAGACTTAAACAATGGAATCTTCTCAAGGAAAATGTCCAAGTGAATTCGTTTCGAATTCGTCAAGAGCAGTTTGCATCTTATTGCAGGAAGATGACCTTGTGTTCTGCTCCAATGTAGATGGCCTGATGAATGGCCTCAGGATCAAACATGACCCTCAAGAATGGCGACTATTCATAGACTCCTCGAATTTGAGTCTCAAGGTGGTGTTGCTGCATAATGGAAATCAACCTCCATCCATTCCAGTCGGACACGCTGTCTACATGAAAGAAACCTATGACAGCCTTAAACAGCTGTTGAACAGTCTTCAATACAGCAAGTATGGCTGGCATCTCTTCTGTAAATTGAAGGTAGTGGGTCTGCATCTGGGATATACGAAGTACTGCTGTTTCTTATGTGAATGGGACAGCCAAGCAAAGACTTTGCACTACGTGAAGAGAAACTGGCCTCAGAGAAAATCTCTGAAGGTCGGAGAGAAGAATGTGGAACACCCAGCACTGGCAGAAATGCACAAAATCCTACTACCGCCCCTACACATCAAACTTCATAAAAGCCATGGACCGGACTGCATCACCTTTCAAGTACTTGGCTGAAAAATTCCCTCGACTAAGTGAAGCGAAAATTATAGAGGGAATTTTTGTGAGTCCTCAGATTTGCGAGCTGTTCAGAGACCAAATGCTCGACAACCTGCTTCAGGGTGACGAGAAAAAGGTCTCGGACGCATGTCATCTGGTGTCAATTAAATTCCTCAGGAGTATCAGGGCAGACAACTACAAGAAACTGCTTATGGACATGTTGTCTCTGTATCACAAACTTCACTGCAATTTGACCTTAAAAATCCACTTTCTCCATTCCCACTTCGATTTCTTCCCTGAAAACTGCAGCATGGTTAGTAACGAGCACGGTGAACGTTTTCACCAGGATATTGCAACGATGGAGAAACAATACCAGCGAAACTGGTCCACTTCAATGTTGGCTGACTACTGTTGGATGCTGGCCAGAGATAATCCTGAGCAGTGTACAAGCGACGGGCAAAGCGACGTCAGAAGTATAAGCGGAGTTTTACCAATACATGTCATATGTAAGATTTACTATATTATATAAGAAACTATTGCGGATTTCTCAGAAATCGTAAGCAATTTTGAATTTTCATTGTCATATTCGTGTTCAGCAAATTGAAATCTTTAAGAAATGGCTTCTTTTATCTCAGAGGCATGACTTTTATGAAAATTTGTTGTCCATTGTAATATGTTTAAGCAATGTATAGTAGTACATTCATGCTATTGTCTTATCCTCCTTAATCATTCATTGGGCCCAGAAATGTACACAGAAAGTGGGAGCGTACTCCCCCAAAAATTATTGTCGTCGTATACTAAATTTCAAAATTTGCTACCTGCTTTCAAGTCCAAGAACAGTTCTCTTTGATTGATTTTATTGTAACCCCATATTTTGTCTGACACTAAAAATAGATTTTAAAAAAATTATAAAATCTCAATTATATTTATAATATCATCAAAAATCATATTTATCATTTTAACCTTTCCTATTCGATAGAATATTTTAGTAATTAGGAAACCCTGCTCAAGTCTTATTCTGAGACTCCCCGCCCCCAATGCTAAATTCTTGGAGCATCCCTGAAACTGAATTCTCGGACACCAAAACAAAATTCTCGGACACCAAAACAAAATTCTCGGACTCCAATACAAAATTCTCGGACTCCAATACAAAATTCTCGGAGCCATTCCCACATCTCAGAGAAATCCTAAATCCTTGGTACGTGCCTAGTCAGGGCTCCCAAAAGTAGGCAACTATTCAAAATACAGTAGTGACTTGCATTGTGTACTCTGATATAACAAATCGAAGACGTTAATGGCAGCCACATCAGATTCACTTGAAGAAAGGCAGTTAACGTTTTTTAACTATTGCAAACATTTACCTCTTAAAATCTATTTAAAGAGATATTTAACATAATATTTCAATGACTCTTTGTTCAAAGAATCCGCTGTCAGTCAACAGAGAAAGATTGATCAGATGATATTGAACTGGGAAGAGAGTCCAGATTAAATGAGCAATCCACTGCCATTGAATGAGGAAGTTCTAATGGCAGAGACGGTCATAAGTGTCAATCCTGGAGGGGGCGATTTATGGATATACGAAGGATTTTGAGTGAAAAGTGTCGTTTCTGAAGTACAAAATTGACCTTACATTTGCCTTCATATTGGGTACTGAAGGAGTCAGGGGTTTATGTTCTTTGAAAAGAAATTGGCTAGCTGTTGAAATGAAAAAATTAAACACTTGCGGGTCTCTTGGAAGGGGCCATAGACCCCATGGTGCCCTCCTTGTGACCACCATTTCTGGTAATTAAACACAGTTTTAAACAGAAAGAGATGAACATACTACGAAGTCCTGATACATAAAATGAACTTCAACATGTACACCCCTAGTAGCATATACAGCGTATAAATAATATTCACACTCGCACCACACATTTTCGAATATTTGTGGGGTAACTGTTGTCATTGCACTTGTAATGCATTCTCACAGAGTCCTGATATCTGGAACAACTGTTGCATAAACCACATCTTTAACATATCCTCACAGAAAGAAATTCAGCAGGATAAAGTTTGGTGATCTTGTGTGCCATGGGTTTTGTCCATCCCTACCAATCCACCGATTTGGAAATGTGGCATCGAGAGTTTTACGAACAGCATGTGCCCAATGAGGGTGTGCCCCATCTTGTTGGAAGATGACAGTCCGATGCCTCTCATGTAACTGGGAGATGGTTGTAGCCGGGAAAACGTTTTCTCAGAAAAAGAGAGAGGACGAATTATCCAGTCTGTATTAGACTACACCTTGATCTTCGTACTACCCAGAATATCCGTCCTTACGACATGTGAGTTTTCCAATCCCCCAATGCGCACATTCTGTTGACTGTACCACTAAGATGGAAGTAGACGAGTCTGAAAAGCAGACATGTAGCAAAGAAATCATTATCCTCGGCAATGAGGTTCAAAATGCCATTAGCAAAAGTTTCATATTTAGATAGTCATGAGGCTGCAGTTCTTGAAGAAATTTTCGTGAAATAGGTGTACACAAAGGTTGCCAGATCACTAATTTCTAAAAAAATCGTTGCTAGATATTTTTTCTGAATTCTGTAATCAACCATAGTTTTCGGATATTTTGTGAGGGACTGTAAGCGTATAACTGAAAACGATTATATAACACCTTGTGCACCATAGACTTCGGTATCTGTAGTTGGCGTGAAGCTTGTCTCAATCGATTTCCGTGGTGACCATATGAAAGTGGTCTGAATGTTTCCCATCGTCACAGCAGAAACTGAAGGTCTACCAATGCTCCTTCCCTTTTCTACTGTTCCTATTTCCAAGAATCTTGTCGTCAATGATTTAATTAACTTCATATCAGGGTCTTTTTCCCATATTTTGTTATGAACTTTCTCTGAACACTGACAGATTTTGTTTCTGTCAACCACACAACACATTGGGCTGTCACAGACGCCATCTTAACTGCACACTGCTACAGTGCTCCTAGTGGCCGACGAGGTAGATGAAACACACCAGCACGGAACTCTATGTGTGTAATCACCTATAAAAAGTAAATGGATGCAGACTCCTCTTTAAAATATTTTAACATTCCGTAGCAAGGGTAATCATTTATGAACACCTGTACTTTTTGTTACAAAAAACATGTACTAAAAATATACCGTTTCGTCTGAAATATATTAGCTTTAATATTTTTATAATTTTGCGACTTCAACTACTCTATAAATTACAGAAAGCCGACAGCTTTTTCCTGTTAAAATTTGTGGAATAAAAAATATTGTACCACGGAACCAATTATTTGTATTCACTGAGAAAATTGCAGCCGTGTTATGAAATATTATTTCGATGTGAATTGCTGAAAAGAATTTTGAAATCTACTTGTGCAGGAAATAGTACAACATGACATTACGATTTGAAAAAAAAATAAAGAAAATTCTCTGGACGAATAAATATGACAGTTAATTTATTAAGTTGAACACAATATCGCTATGGGATGGAACTGGGATAAATTCTCTCTCCTTGCCACCCGTCAGCTGTTAGCATGTGCGCTACGTAAAACGTGTTAACATGTGCAATATATCCTGATATACTTTAATGGCCTATGATCATTATGAATGTTTACTGTATGTAAAAGAAGCACTAAAAATAAAATAAATGAAAAATTATTTAAGTTAGTGGCTGTCAGGGCTTTTGAGTTGTTTTTCCTCTGAGCAGCATATTTTTTTAAATGAAATGGTCTAAATGTCTAGGTCACAGGCGCCCCAATGGCTCAGAGAAACTTGGAGGATGAGCACCCACTAGGCATCTCTTAGGATACAGATCTCCTGTCAAAGGCATCCAGCATGTTTTCTAACACATAGGCTATGACTCTCCTGCACACGGAGCCATAGCTTAACACATATCCAGCGGACGAAGACACCTTTTTGACCGGGGGCAGGGTGCAGTTTTAGCGGAGATAAATCTCAAATGGTGGCATAGGTGGGACTTCAACCCGAAAAATGCAGATTATGAGCTTCGTGCTTTTTCTACTGAGCCAACCCTTGCCCTTGTCTGCAAAGGCCGAATCTAGGGAAGGGATATCGGAGCAATTTCCCTTGCCTACCCACTTTCGAACTACTAGTAACAGGAAGTGAAGGAGAAAAGAATAATTAACCAATGTACATGAATTTTTTATACCAAAATTATGCTTAGGTATAAACTCGATTCAGTAACTTCCTCAACGTACATCTATATTTATCGTAGACGAAGGCCTTCTGTTTAATATAATTTTAATATGTGGTCCATGAAAAATAGACATCAAATTCCCAGCAAACATTCTTTGTGGTCAATATATTGATTTTCAAATAGCATTTTTCTTTGTTGCTCAAAAATTGCAAGATATGTAAAAATAAATCAGTATGTTTAAACTCTTAAGTGGAAAAGTTGTAAAAATAAAAATTCCTCTTGTTAGTGAACTGGCATTAGATGGATTAAGAGGACTGTGGTAGAGTCAAATTTTGTGAATTTCAAACAAAAATTGTGTCAGGTCCAAACACTTCGTCAAGGTATTGGCTTATTCCACAGTGTTTATTTTAATCAGCCTTTTCCTATGAAAAGAAATGCTACCGAATATAAATTTACGATATCGACGTGCAAACTCCGTTGACCGTGTGCATTTTAAAATGGCGGCCGTAGTGGGAAGGTTACCGAAGAGACTTCTTGTGGGGCATAATATTTTGAAATCACAGAAGGTATCGCAAAGCATAGTAAATCTGTTTCGTACATTAAGTTCTTTATTTGTTACTATTACTTGAATTGAAATCCGCTGAATACTTTCGAGGTGTATAATAAATGTATCTGATTAACGTTATGCAAGGACACGGCTTCCGTTGACCTAGAGGTCGAAATAAAGTGATGGTATTTTTAGTGATAAATGGTTTTTTACTCTACATTTTAAACTTCCGTTTTTAAATCAAGTTAGATTAGTTCCTGATATAAAAAAATACAATATTATACAACCGTATAGTTTTTCTCTGAAATTTCGTGTTTTTATGGATTTTGTGATAATTTTTCGTATAACCGGCTCTTGCGGTTATATGATTGGTTTATTTGGGATCAAAATGTAAATGTTCAGTGTTTCATGGTTTTGGTATTTATGTTTAAAAATAACTTTTTAAATTCATTTCGGTTAAATTTCATTAATAAACCGACTGTTTTATCCATATGGCACCAATAATTTTTTTCGCAATTGGGATTTTGACTCTAATTTAGCTTTATATCCACATAGAGGCTACAACTGAATGCTCTTAAATTTTGTGATGCACTCTGAATTCATTAATGCTTGACATTTGCTCTTTTTGATTGCATTACCACTGTGAAAGGAATTTGTTGAATGTATTAGCATGTAAGGAGGGACTTTTTATTATGAAGTTTAAACAAAATTAAATCTAACTGTATTCCATATGCTATCTGCAGATTGGCAGATGAATGTGTGATAATACCAGTTAGCTTCACTGCATCATAACAGTTGAATATATATAGAAGTTTTGTATTACATTGAATAGCCGTCCCATGGCCGAGTGGTTAGCGCGCTTGGCTACTGATCTAAGGGATTCTGGGTTCGAGTCCCGGATAAGGCATGGTCGTTTGTGTTGTTTTTCTGCTGAGGTCCTGCCATCCTCTCAGACCTACTATGGCATATAAACTGACAGGCTCCTGTCAGACCTCTGTGGCAAGCAGCTGCTTGAGGAGGGTATTATTATTATATAGTACTTGTCAAGACTTGGAGTTGAGATTGTTTTATATGGGTAGATAAAAACTTGCTAAAAGCAAATTAGTATTTTCATTTCCTTCCAAAAAGTTGCTGATATTTTAGTGTAGAAAACAATCATTGAATTATTACCAGGAATGGAATAGCTGTTATTGCCAACAGAATATGTGCTTCTTAATAGTATATTCTTTATTCAGTATGAGAAGAAAAAAAGTAAACAAGCCTTTCAAGAGTACCTACAAAATCAACAGGAATTACATAAATTTACTGTGTTTTAGAGCCTTGAGTAAATTTACTGTATTTTGTGACCTTATAGTGCTTTAAAACAGAATTAAAATCAAGTGCTATTTGGAATAGTTCTAAAACTAATAAACTATGTTCCTACTTTTTTTTACTTTATGAACATTTGAAGGGCTTGTCTGTTCATTTTTTGCATATTGATGGATTCACACCAAAAAGCATATGGGGCTGTCCTAAAAGGCCTCTAGCCAAAATAAAAATTATCCTTTTTATAAGTATTTTTAATTCTCATTTGTCAAAATCCATATAAAAATTCAACCCTTAAGCATCTATTTGTTAGTATTGTAAGCAATATAGAAGGTCTGTAAGGTAAGACCTCAGCAAAAAGGCAACAACAGAACAAAAATATCCATGTCTTATCCAAGTCCCATCAGTTATAAAAATATCAAATCTCATTTTTACTACTGTATCTAGTATGAAAAAATACTAACAGCTGTCTAAGTTTGAAGCCCGGACCAAAAACCCTGGTGCTCTTAATATTTCCAAATATTAAATATTTGCAGCCATTACTTGTTAATTTGAATTCTGGAAGTATTGCATTATTCATAATATATTTTAAAAGATGCCATTGTTTTCCATTTTTGGATTGCAGTCCCATGTTTGGAAAATTCTGCAAATGGCAACAAAATAAGCTGAACTAAATATTCTTGCCCTCAGGTGTTGCAACAACTCTAAGCAATTTTACTAAATAAAGGTGGATAGATATAGTAGTTATTGTTCTTTAAGTATAATGAAAGCTTTAATTGCAGTACTTCTGCTAAGGAATTAATATCTGTATTACACTGTGTAGGTTATATTGTTTTGTTTCTAATAAATAAAAAATAAATACCCACTCAAGCAGCTGCTTGCCACAGAGGTCTGACAGGAGCCTGTCAGTTTATATGCCATAGTAGAAGGTCTGAGAGGATGGCAGGACCTCAGCAGAAAAACATGAACATCCATGCCTTACCCGGGGCTCAAACCCAGGTCCCATAGATCAGCAGGCAAGCGCGCTAACCACTCGGCCACGGCTAAATATCAGATATTAATCATATGTTGTATAGTTGTTAATTAAACTGATTAGCTAGTGAGCATGCCCTTTATAAGTTTTTGTTCGGTTTTATATAATGTGTGTTTGTCCTTTGTAAGTTTTTATTGTATATAATAATGTCCAGCATGAAGGATTGTGATAAGCTAAGGCTTCTATTCACCATCCTTTATGCTAGAAAATCCAGCTTCCTTTAAAATGTTTAAAAATATTGGTATGTGGGGAACAAATGAAAATATTGGTCTGGAGCAAGCATACTTTTGTTCTATTCAGAAACTGAGACCCATTGTCTGTGTGTAGAATGCTGGTATAAAATCAGAGAAAACTATTGCCAATATTTTCTAGACTGAAACATGGAAAGCTTTATTTTCACAGATAAGTGAAGGAATGGAATTGTTATTTTTTTAAGTGAGTAAACATATAAGACTGTCCCATGGCTGAGTGGTTAGCATGCTTGGCTACTGATCAAATGCACCTGGGTTCGAGCCCTGGGTAAGGCTTGGATGTTTGTGCTGTTTATCTGCTAAGGTCCCACCATCCTCACAGACCTACTATGGCATTATGAGCTGACAAGCTCTTGTCAGACCTCTGTAACAAGCAGTTATTTTAGGGGTTATTATTTTTTTTATAAACACAAAAAAAAGTGCAGATTAAAACACTATCACTTCTTTTGGAATCCACGTATTTCAAAATTGAATTTGAATTCAATTATTTTTGCTAAAAATATTTAACAGCCCTACCCTTCAAGGAATACGTTTTGAAAGGTACTAATGGCACCACAAGGCAGGGTCAGACTTCAGTTGTGAGGCCTGGCCAGTTCTGTGCATCATCAAAGGGGATTGGTACACAGTTCTTCTAGTGTATGCCTCGCTACCAGTTATAGACCAATGATGTAGCTTTTCTAATTGTTTTTTCATCTTTGTGATGCAACACGAACCCACATTTCCTGAATATATGCCTGGTGCTGCTTATTTTTTTAATTCATAAATTTTTTTGTTTAATATTTATTGTAAAGCCATCATTCATGCCAGAATGAATTGGATACTTCTGAAATATTAGAGATGCATTACCTTAGATACTGATTTTCAAACTGCAGAATGTACTTTCCTAGGATAGTATAATTTAGTACCAAGGGCATTGCATTTTTGCTAATAAGGCTGGGATTGTAAAATGTGTTACTTAATCTTCAGTTTTTACATGATAGGTTATACCAGTGGTTGGGAAACTTTTACTGAGTTCGGGCCACTTGGAGTAAGGGGCGGGGGTGGCTCGGTAGCGGACCAGGCTCGTAATCGTAATCTGTAGTTCCCAGGTTCAAGTCCCAGCTGGGTCAGCATTGAGATTTATCTCTGCAAAATTCCCTGCCCATCATCTGTAGGGGACACCGATGGGCTTGGAAAGACCACTGTCTGTTGGATGGGACGTTAAGCCTTGGCCCCATGTACGGGAGAGCCATACCCTGTGCATGTTAAAGAACATGCTGGATGGCCTTGATGGGAAAGCTACCATCTGTCTCCCCAACAGCTGTTCCAGTGGGTCCATTCCCCCAACCTTCTCTGATCCTTCAGGGGCCATGTGACCTGGCCATTTAGCCCATGGTGTGCAAAAAAAGTGCCACTCAAAGGTAAAACAGCCCAACCCACTTGGAGTAAACACTGAATCTCAATGGGCCAGCTTCAGATATCTGTATTGCTATCTGTCAATCATGGCAAAAAATGACAATAATGCAATACCGGTTTTGGAACTTGTAGCAGTCAGCAACTTATAACCAATGCAATTGTGTTAGACAAACTCATTTTAAAAATTCCCATAATTAAAATACAACTGCAGTTTAGAACATATTCTTTTGAAAAAAAAAGCATAGTTGGCTGGATGAAATAATTCAATGAGCCATAGTTTCCTCATCACTGTTATGTCAACAACATAACAAGGGGGAAAGTCTTCTGTTAAGTGATCATTATTTCATCAGTTTACATTGAAACAGTTCTTCAAACTACTCACCCACTTCTAAAAATCTTCACTGTGCCACTGGATTATATTATAACCTCTTGATTTGAACTAAAGACCCTTTATCAATGCATTAGACATGATAACTTTGTAACAAAACTTATCTCTATATATTGTTGCCATTCATATGAGTTACACAGCTCTAATGGATAAAACTGGTGAACCTACATTTAACTTCTGAATTTAATATTTTGATTGGGAAAAGCTAGTTTCTCAAAGAAAAGAGATAATTATGAGATGTTGGGTTTTTTCTTTTTACATTTATGTTAACAGATCTATTGGTGCCCTCAAACTCTGAGGGATGGAGATTGTTTCATTCAGTAATGTGCCAGTCTCATAATCTGCAGTTCCCAGGTTCAAATCCCAACTATGCCAGCATTGAGATTTATTCTTGTTAATCCTCACTTTGACCTCAGTGAGAAAGGAGACACCAATGGGCTTGGAAAGGCTGCTGTCTGTTTGATGGGAGATTAAACCATGGCCCTGAGTGCAGGAGAGCCATATATTGTGCAAGTTAAAGAATATATTGGATGTCCTTGAAGAGGGAGGCATCTGTCTTCTACACATACCAGCCACTGAATTAGAAACCTTTATTCAATACCAAGTTGAATCTCCTTTAGCCCAAATTACAGCATGTGTGCAATTTGGCATAGATTCCACAAGATGTTAGTGACATTTACATACATCTGCATAAAGGTTTCTAATTCAGTATGCCAATATGTGTAACCCTTCTCAGGGTTCTTATGGCCTAGTCATTTAGCCATTGTGTGCAAAATAATGGTGCTAAGCAGTAAAATAACACTCCACCAACTGGGAAATCAAATCATCCTTATTGCACATCTCATGACTGAGTATACTACATATTCATATGTATGGAAGCTAAAAAAAGAAGTGGGTCATCAGATACTTTCAATAAGTTTGTTAGTATCACTTCTCAAAAGATTGTAGTGAAACAAAAATCATAAAAATATCAATACCCATTATTATTTTGAAAGGAACAAAAATGGCAAAATTTTGCTGGTGAAAGGTTGGAGACATTTGCATAGTTAAAGCAGAAACGTTTTTCCATTTTTTATGTTGGAATAAAATTTATTACATAAGGTTCAGAGCAGTATTGCTAACTCTAGAAAATTTTATATTTTGCACACACTGGTGGCACCTTCCTAGCTACAATCTTTTGGAACTTAATACTAGCAAACTTATTTAGAATATTTGAAGATCCATCTTTTTGTTTTTAGTTTCCTTAGATAGAAAGAATATGTAGTATACTCAGTCATGGAATATGTAGTATACTCAGTTCTCCAAAAATATCTAACCTCAGCATAGGCTGCTGAATTTAGCTAGTTCTAATTAGATATTGCTTGATGTTATCCAACCACCCCAGTCTAGGGTTGGGTTATTTTACTTCTGAGTGACACTTCATTTTGCACTAAAATGACCAGTTTACAAGGATCCCAAGAGCTCAGTGAAGGTTGGGGGAGGGGACCTATACAGCTGTTAGAAGACAGATGGTAGCTTCTCATCAAGGCCATCCAGCATGTTCTTTAATGTGCACAAGATATGCCTGTCCAACAGATGGCAGCCTTTACAAGCCATATCAGTACCCCCTTTCTGATCAGGGGTAGGGTTTAGCAGAGATAAATATCACAACACTGGCCCAGAGGGATTCAAATGGGGAACAAATTCAAATCTGGGAACTGCAGATTGCAAGCATCTGCAAGGGGCCAAACCCTGCCCCCTTCAATCTAGATCTGTGTCTTTAGTAATATTGTTCACAACTATTCAGTAGTTTGCAGTTCCTTATATAGGTAACATGAACAAAACATACTATCTTTTTTTTCACTCTCAGGTGAGTGTCTTAGTCAGTTAGTGCACCAGGCTAGTAATCTGTAGTTTCCAGTTGGGTGAGCATTGAGATTTATCTCTGTAAAACTCCTCACCCTTCCCTCAGTCAGTAGGAGATACTGATGGGCTTGGAAAGGTTACCATCTATCAGATGGGATGTTAAGCCATGGCCCATGTGTGGGAAAGCCTATTCTGTGCAAATTAAAGAACGCTTGATGGGAGGCTACCATCTGTCTCCTAACAGCTGTTCAGTGGGTCCTATCCCCCCCAACAAGCGATGCCCAGAGATAAAGTAACCCAAAACTCTTCACTCATTATTTATATAAACCATATAAATACCCAAAATACTGTTAATCATCTGGAATGAAAAGCATTAAGCTTCATGTATGCATTACAAAGCATCCAAGTTTCAGTTCCGTAACAAGCAATGGAAAGGACCAACTATTGCAACTTGCATATGTAACTTTATTTGTCATAGCAGGGAAGACAAGACAAGGAAAATACGTAGTTTTTCATCAGTTTGTGTTTGTCAATAGACATATTGGATAAAGCATTATTTATTATATATATAAACATTAGCAACATCATATAAAGCACTGCAATAGGAGACCATGAAATGGCAGATTGCACAATTGTAGAGAAAGTATATTGTGTTTTCTCTATTTCATTTCACAAGACCTAACCACACAACTCTATTTCTTTCTGTGGGATTTTGTCAAAAATGCAGTTTATCACCCACATTACCACAATCCATCATGACTTGAAAGACAGGATTTCTATCATTATCGCTTAAGTAACTCCTGATGTGTTCCTTAGAAAGTGGTGGAAATTAAATTTCATTGGGATGTAACATATCTATGGTGCCCATATTGAGCATCTATAATCTTGGAATGATTTCTCTTCATTGTCATGTCATTTGTTTTCCTTTCATAGGAAATATAAAGTAGTTATAAACATTTGAAGTTGCAAAGCTACTCTGCAATTCTTCTATATTGAATAGCCTGATTTTAGTCTTTGTGGAAAAATAATATTATATACCTGCTCTCCACAAATTCTTGGGAGAGCCATACCCTGTGCACATTAAAGAACATGCTAGATGGCCTTGACGGGAGGCTACCATATAGTTCCTAACAGCTGTTCAGTGGATCTTTCCATCACCACCCCCTCCCAATAAGTGATGCTCAGAGGTAAAATAACCTAAGGTCCAGTGGCAATGCCTGTGCTCCTGCTTATCTCATATTACCAATATTACTTGCATAACTCCCAAGATATCAAAAGACTTTCTCAAGAAAACAAAAAATGTTGCACACACCTGATTGTTTTTATCATTTTAGTTTTCTGTCATCAAGCTTACCACATTAGCAGCCTCAATAACAGCAACAACAATAATAATAGTTCATCTCATAAACATCATTTGCCATAGGTCCAAATCATTAGCACATCTAATCTGAGTAATATTTTCAAATTCACAAACTAAAGCCCCAATTTTTCTGTTTCATTTTTTTTTTCAGTTATCACCAGATTAAAGAGGAAGAATGACAAAATGCAAGCCTTGTCTAACACTATTTGAAATGCTAAATAAATTACTGCAGGCCTTATCAATTCTCAGCATAAGAATAGACAAGTGTGGGAGAAAAATAAACCATCTGCCTTCCAGATTCAAACTCAGGACCTTCTGGTTATGCTTCATTTTCTTTAGCAGTTACCTAAAGGAGCAGTGGATAAGGTTGGTTAGGTGAGGTTATATAAAATAAGATAACCAATGTTAGGATGTCACTTGTAATTCAAATGAATTAGGCACATAATTCATCATATTGTTATTCATGTATATGTGCATAGCAAGGCACATATACATATGTAAGTTGCAATAGTCGGTCCTTTCCACTGCTTGCTATGGAAGTGAAACTTGGATATTTTGTATACACACACATGAAGCCTAATTTCCATACATACACTATTTGACTATTCAGGAACTTAATAATTTTTATGCAGAGTCAAACTCTGAACCTCCTAGTTACTTGCCAGTTACTCTACCAGTTAAGCTGAGGTGGTTTTTCACATTTGCTTTACTAAGGTCATGAAAGATGAGGTGTTAGGCTTCCACTTCCATCTATTCTTATGGTAATACTTTTTAAATTTTGTGCTTTTTGAAACTGATGGGAGAACTTGTCAATTTTTATGCATTGTGCACATATAATTGCCAGATGTTACACATAACCAAATGCTATTGAGAGTACAAGAGATTTAATCCTAGACTAGATCCACTGGGGTTAGGACATATGTTATTATTACAGTGGATGTTGCACATTATAAATATTCAAAGTTGTTAATTGATATTAATCTTAAAGGAGGCAAATGTGAAAAAAAAATTCACTACCTACCTCCCAGACTTGAACTTGGTACCACTTGGTTATTTTTTAAATGGTGAGCAACTAGAGCATAACAAGGAGAACTGAGAAATCTCGAAAGAAGGTGTTTTATTTTCTCACATGCACCTGTTCATGATATATATTGCTCTGGAACTCAAAATTCTATATTTCTGATGTGTAGCATCTACTATAACTCCAATGGATAACTGGAATATGACTGACATCTAGTAATAATATGTATGCCTGCTACATTGAAGCTACTAAATTTCGGGTTTGTTTAGATAGCATATGGTTGTGCCTGACAATTTGAACTACATGAAAGTGACTTCCCAACACCTGTACCTTCCTTCGTAATCATACCTAAGCAAATGACATTGCCTTAGCTGATGGAATTATTGGAGCACAACCAGAAAGTCCTGAGTTTCAGTCCATGATGCATATGGTGTGATTTTTCTCATTCTTGTTTATTATTCTTGATTAATATCATTGCTTCACAATTGTAGTTTATAAATTTATGACAAATCACTGAAATAATTAATAGGAATTATTATAATGTCTATTTAATTCTCTGGTAGTCCCCCACAATCCTCCAAAATCGCTTTCCATAGTCCAACACAATCAGCCACTAATTATGTTAATATCCATAGTGAAGAGCCTTCTTCAAATTTACAAAGCTATTTTAGATGTTTGAAAGATTTCTCAAGAATCTGCTGAGTAAGTAATTGATCAATTCAGCCCCCATCACTTTTCAACTTGCCTGTTCATCTTAAATTATCTATCAACAAATGTTTAATTCTATTAACCCTTTCAGTAGTACTGAGAAGTGATCTCATCATGTCTATTAAAGATAGTCTTTTTTTTTCAAAGATAATTTTAAAAACTCAGTGATATTAAAAAGTAATTTTTGTGCCATTTAAAAACTAAATTTTAACAGATTAAAATATTTTTAGAAATTCACTAAAAGAAGAAAAAAAAATGTTTCTATTAAATTAACTGCAGCCCTTAATATTGTTGTTAATACCCAAATAAATAGCATTGGTATCCAGTACCAATTATACCATCCATAGCTTGTTACTGAGTTTTGTTTTGCAGTGTAATATATAAATAATTTTACTTTTATTCTTTTAAAATTATGTATTGTAGATGTTATTGAATACAGTTAATTTTCAAAACTTTTACTACACTAAACTAGAAAAAATTTTTAAAAATACATTTATAATATCTAGATTAATATCTGTTTTCTTTCAGTTGCCCCTTTCTAGTTTTCGATCTCTATCAGCTGGAAAAAAAGTAGTAAGTCATTTGAAATTTAAATGTGTTATTTTGAAGTTAAACTCTGGTATTTATAATTATCTTTCACTTTATGAAGTTAATAGAAAATATTTAATCCTTAAGATTAATCTTCTGCATTTACTATATAGACTTAGCTGTAAGATTAGAGCATCCTACTAAGCTTTCTGGTAAATTATCATGTATAGTACAGTGTGAGACTGCAAACCCAACTTTGTCACTGTGAGAGCACTTATTTATATGAGCCATTGAGAGCACTTATTTAATGATTGCCTGGCGCCCTCTATATGGCGCTCAGCTATCCGGAGCATAAAGCTAATTGGATCAGAAAAAGGGTCCAAACTTAGAAGTATTTTGCATTTATTTGGAGCATTACACTGGTGCTGACCATTTATACCTACTAGACTGGACTTGTTTATGGATTTGATTTTGATTATGGATCCTGGACTTGCTGCACTGGTGAGCCTCTGTTGAGGGAGAATCTGCTGCTGTGTTTTCTGTTTGCTTCTGGGTTGCCAGTCCTAAGTGAACAGAGGTATAGGATACCTTATATCAGCTGGTGGATAATCCTAATCAGAGGCCATCGCAGGTACCTGAACATTACTTCCCTAGTTGGCCATCATCAAGCCTAAACTGGAGTAATGTGTCTCAGACAGGCCATATGGCTCTTGAAAAAGTCAATTGAAAAGGTGGTGCCTGAAGTTCCTACCAGCATCGGTGACTTCAGCCTTTAGAGGAGGAGGAACAGGTCTTTGCCTCATGCCTGTAATCAGGGGGCTGTTTGATATTTGTTGACCCTACCAATCTCAGTAAACCTAATTTCTTTAAAAATCCTACTAATCATTTTCTCTCTGCAGAAACGTGGAACGTAAGGACATTACATAGAGATTATTCTCTTGATGTCCTCATGCAGGAATTCCAGCGCTACACCCTAGATATTCTAGGCTTGCAAGAGACCAGATGGACAGGTAAAGGTGAGATACTTAAAAATAACTTTAAATTTCTCTTTACAGGGAGGGAGGATGGAAAGCATCACCAAGGCGTGGGTCTGCTGCTCAGCAGACATGCTAGTGATGCTCTTCTAGGATATGAGTGCATTAATGAAAGGTTTCTTACAGCAAAATTTCAGACAAGCATTAAAGACTTGAATGTTATCTACTGCTATGCCCCCACTGAGGATGCCGATGAGGATGAGGATAGGTTTTATGGACAACTTCAGGATATTTCGAATTCTGTCAAGAAAGGAGATATTACCTTTGTTCTAGGTGACTTGAATGACAAAGTTGGTACTGACTCCGACCTTTGGGGAGGGGTGGTAGGCCCTTTTGGTATTGGGAGCTGCAATGGACATCTCCTACAGGTAAGTAAACTCAATGGATTCAGAATAACTAACACATATTACAAACACTGCGACATACATAAGCACAAATGGGTTTCTCCTGATGGGCTGCATAAAAATATGATTGATTGTATATTAATTAACAGCAAATGGGCTAGTTCTCTTAGGAATACCAGGGCATATAGGGGAGCTGAAATTGGATCTGACCATTACCTTGCTAAAAGTGTCTTGCAACTTAAACTGAAAAAGTGTTGTGCTAAAGTTAAAAAATTTACCTTTAATACTGAAGCTCTGAAAGACCCAGTTATAGCAAAAGCTTACCATGATAGGTTACTTAGTCATTATGACAGTCATGGTTTGCCTACTACTGAAGTTGAGGAAGAATGGGGCCATTTTAAACAGGCTTTTTTGGAAACTAACAGTACTCTTTTAGGGAAAAAGGAGCCGAGGAGGCAGAATTATTTAAGTAATAAGGCACTTGAGCTTATTTCAGAAAGAAGGAACTGCAGGAATGTCCTTAATCAATACCCTACTAGTCCTAATAGAAAGGATTACAGAGAGCTTAATAAACGTGTAAAGGATCAATTAGCTACTGAGAAGAATCTTTGACTTGATGGCTTGGCTGAGGAAGCAGTTAGGCAGCACAACAGCAGAGCTGTACCAGATAGTTAATGTTTTATGTGGTAGAAAACGGACAGGCAAAGAGATATAAAAATCATATTTCAGGATTAAAAATAAAGAAATAAAAATCATATTTCAGGTTGAATATTATATTATTAGGGAGGAAATTTCCTTTCGATAAATATATAATTTAACTATTTTTATTCATCAGGTTTTCCAAAATGAAGCATTAATTGTATAGTGCAATCTTTTTTTTCACCATATCACATTGAAAAAGGCTTATTAAAATCAATATGCTTGCAAATTTGTTCATATTATTTATTGTCATAATTCATAATTAAATTCAGTTTAATTTGGTATATAACATAACCTATTTCCATTGATTGGTTATTTTTTTTTAAATTCTAAAGTTGACTTGTTTAGCTGATTCAGCACAATTGGCTAAAAGCCTAGAATTTTCTCAAAGTATGGTACCAAGAAAAAAATTACAAAACGAGAAATATTTACTTGAAACCAAAAGAATAATTGTTTCGTTTTTCAGAAGTAAATAGCCTTTATATTCATGTGCATTAAAATCATTTCTTTCTATTAGTTTTTTTTAAATAAATTTTTATGTGTGTAGCCAGATGCATTTTTTATTACATCACTCTAAAAAAAAGTCCTATTAAAATAAAACTTTATTTTTTGTTAAATATTTTATTTTAAAAAAATCTAGAATTAAATGCTGATTAATTTGGCATATAGCATGCCATAATTCCTTTCATTAGTTATTTGGCAAAAAAAGTTTTAAAATTAAATTTTTTTTGCTGAGCATAGAGAGAAAATAGCTTGACCTCTGGATGGAAGCCAGTTTTTCAAGCTTGACACTGAAAGGGTTAAGAATCCGAATGGGGTATAGCATCAGTAATGTTAAAGTTTATAATCCCTGCTTTAAATTTAATCATTAGAAATATTTTATTAATTCAGTATGTAATAGGCATCAACTTTTCCTCAATAAACAAAGTACAGCACATATAAAGACCTTCCTTGTCTTGTGGTTAGTGTGCCTGATTACTAAGTCCACAGGCATATTTCTGTATATTTGTATGTTGTATGAGAAACCAGGACAAGCTATATAAAACTTCTAGGTTATATCTCTCTCCTTTGTGTAGGGGAGTGCCTTCTTCCCTTTTTAAAAAATTTAAGATTAATATATTTAAATAGAGTAAAATATTCAGCTGCAGCAGCATTATAGCCATGAGCTGCAGCTGAATGGTAGCTGGAGTTACAAAGTCGTGCTTGAGTGCAAGCAACAAAGCACATCAGTAGCCTTCTCATGTAGTGCGCAAGAACATAGTGTTGTCTCCTGAAGTACATCATTAGCAATAACATTGGTACAATTTCAATATTTTGTTTCTGGTTATCAAAGAAATGCCCATGCTTCAAATTTTGTACAATGTTTCTATGGAGTATAATGTACAACATGTCAGTTTAAATTTTTTCTCTATGGAGCCACATCACTTTTTTTTTCCACAATTTAAAATTTTCATTTTTTTTTTCAAAACCATAATACATTTGAAAATTTCTTTTTTTTATTTAATAATCAAAATCTACACCAGAACACCAAGTCTGGTCTTAGTTACCATAGAAGCAAAGGGAAAAAACTTCTAGTTACAATTGCATTTTGTATATTTTACCATTAGGCTAAATGATTATAACTCCTTACAAACATATTTTTGACTCAAAATATTATGGGAAATTAGAATGTATAATAGCATTTATTCCAAAGATCATTGAAATCTGATGGATGGTGGTGAACTAGCCTGGTTGAATTGTTTTATTATTCAAAATTAAATGCTCTTTCATATGTTATGTAATATGACCTATATATTTGGGTTATTTACTGCAGGACAAAGTTCTATAATTCAGTTGTTTTTCTGCGGGAAATAGTAAAAGTTATCTTAGATTTCTCACAAGGCATGCAATGTGACTGACATTTATAATGATTAATATAACTTTTTAAGTGTTTAAAAATTTGTGGAATAATTTAAAGTATTAATATAGAAAAATGTGTGAATTTGTAGCAAGCATGTTTATATAGATATATACAATCGTATCCAATTATATGCTGATATACACAACTGGACAAGTTATTATATACACCTACCTAATAACCTGTTGCTCCACCTTTTACCATCACACACAACAGCAGCCAGATGTCTTGGTAAGAACTCAATGAGGTGTTGAAAACATGGAGGTGGTATTGCCACCCATGAAGCAAGGATCGTCTGTCGTAGAGCATCCACAGTTGCCGGTGAGGATTGGGTTCGAATAGATCTGTCCAATTCTTCCCACAAATTCTCAATGGGGGTTGAGGTCTGGTGATCTAGGAGGAGGGGGGAGGGTCATTCGAGTGTTATAAACTCACTGGAATGCTCCTGGAGCCAATTGGGAAGTGTGCAGTGTGATGTTGTCCTGTTGAAAGATGGCATCATGATGCGGAAAGAGAATTGTTACGAATGGGTGTAGATGGTCAGCAAGGATGTTCATATAATACCTTAAGTCAGTGAGAGAGGTCTCAATGGGTACGAGGGAAGCCCATGTAAATGCACCTCATAGTGTTACACCACCCTCACCTGATTGTATGACCCCAGCTTGGCAAGCTGGGTCCATCACTTCATGTTGTTTATGCCACATATGTACCCTCCCATCTGCGTGATAGAGTTGAAACTGTGATTCGCCCGACCAGATGACGTGTTTACAATCCTTTACAAACTGAAACCTAATCTTACAGTGCCTTGCAGTCAACAAGGGGACACAATGTGGATGTCAACTGCCATAGCCTAGAGGGGGGGGGGGGGCTCAGTCGGTAGCGCGCCAGGCTCGTAATCTGTAGTTCCCAGGTTCGAGTCCCAGCTGGGTCAGCGTTGAGATTTATCTCTGCAAAATTCCCCGCCCTGCCCATGGTCAGTAGGGGACACCGATGGGCTTGGAAATGCCGCCGTCCGTCGGATGGGACGTTAAGCCGTGGCCCCATGTGCGGGAGAGACATACCCTATGCACGTTAAAGAACACGCTGGATGGCCTTGACGGGAGGCTACAATCTGTCTCCCAACTTTCTCTGAGCCTTTGGGGTCCATGTGACCTGGCCATTTAGCCCATGGTGTGCAAAAAAGTGCTGCTCAGAGGTAAAACAACCCAACCCAAAAGCCATAGCCTATTTTTTCCATAGAACAGATAATCTTTGTGCATAAGTTTGTGGATGCACCCTCATTCAATTCCAACATTATCTGCTCCATAGTAGCCGTTGATTCCTTGTAACAATGCAAGACAGTCTGCGCTCATCTCAAAAGTCAACTGTACTTTTACATCCACATTTCTTCTGCTGTTTGGAAGTTTTTCCGTATTTCACATAGTCTTGGTATACACATGCGACAGTCTGATGTGGAAATCTCAACAATTCAGCAGTTGTGTTGATTGAGTAACTGACCTTCCTCACACCTACTGTCTGGCCACGGTCAAACTTGCATCACTGCCTTTGCCCATGATTACTTTTCTGTGTCTGGTTTCCAATGCTTAGAGACTGCTCTATTTATAGGCATTGCCAGTTTCAGCATCCCATGTGACGACACAATACTTCTGTTTTGCATATTTATATCAGGGTGTATATAATAATTTGTTCCATTCAGTTTACATATATCAAACTTCCTTATTCATTGTATTCATTGTCAATGATTTGCACATTTATTCCTATGGCATATACCGACAAAACTTTCTTAACTAAAATAAGATTGAGGGGTGGCAATAACAACATAGAACTACATTACATTGTGCGTTACATGCAATTGTTCAGTGCTGCAAATGTCTAAGTACTGTGAAGCAATTTACATTTAAATGTATTGCACAGAATTAATAAATATGTTTATGCAGTACTGTAAACACATGTAATAATACAATGATCATAATATTTTAATAATGTTTTCTTACTACAACAGTAAAAGAAACATTGTTTTAACCAGTTCAAAAAAGGAAGAAATTGCAAAAATAAAAAATAATAAAAAAACTGGAAATATGGAAAAATACTTAAACCCAGTACTGCAACAAACTCTGTGAAGCTGCACCACTAGGAGTGAGGGTGGCTCAGTTGGTAGTGCGTCAGGCTTGTAATCTGTAGTTCCCAGGTTTGAGTCCCAGCTGGGTCAATGTTGAGATTTATCTGCACGAAATTCCCTGCCCATGGTCAGTAGGGAACACCGATGGGCTTGGAAAAGGTTCCGTTCATCGGATGGGACATTAAGCTGTGGCCCTGTGTGTGGGAGAGCCATACCCTGTGCACGTTAAAGAACACACTGATGGACTTGGTGGGAGGCTACCATCTCTCCCAACAGCTGTTCAGTGGGTCCCTCCCCCAACCTTCTCTGAACCTTCAGCATCCTTTGACCTGGCTGTTTAGCCCATGGTGTGCAAAAAAAGTGCCGCTCAGAGGTAAAACAACCCAAGCTGCACCACTACAACACAGGACAAATAAAGGTAAGGTAAATGTTTGTTTGTTTTAATTTATTTTTTTATTTATATTTCTTGCTGTGTTAATGTAATGGGCCAAAGATTAATAACTTTTTAGTTATTAGTCTTCAGTTGGTTTAAACAAATCTTATTTTAACCGAGTTATTAATCTAGTTAAGTTTGGAGCTTTTTATCTGATCCAATTTATTCAAACTCCAGATAGTTTAATCGGGCGCCAGGCAATAATAACTTGCCAAATAAAGTTGAAATAGGGTTCAGTAAATAATTGCCAAGCGTTAGTTATTGAGTAAGAATTCAAAAATGATTGTCAAGCTTAAATATTAAATACAATCAAAAATTAATTCATGTTGCTCAAGAGAAAAAATAGCAAAGAATCAAAAGTTTCTAAAACAAAGTTTATTTCCAAAAATTCAACTCGCCAAACATCAAGTGAAAATGTCGACTACATCTCGAGCAAAAACTTGGTCTACACTGATTCACAATAATTCAACTCTCCTTCCTACTTCACACCAACTCCAACTAGTGCTCTCTAACTAACTCTGTGACCTAATGTCACTGTTATAACAAGTGGTCTACAAGGGTCTGCACGTGTCATGTCGCACACTGGGAAAAACATTTACATAAACTGACAATCACGCAAGCTATGATGCAAGAGAGGGTGTCCTTAACATGCGCTTTAGCGGTTGACATCAAAAGGTCGGAGTTGCGCATACACAACTCCTGCGGCTCAGAAGAAGATTGGGACAGCCCACAAAAATGAAATAAAATCCCCAAACTGATAAATATAACTTAAATGAAGCAAGAGTGGTTAAGGAAAAGCAAAAGTGAATGGGTAGACCATCACATTAATATATTGCTTAATTTAACAATTACATTGTTGAATTTTTGAAACTAAATTCATTTTGGTGGTTGAATTAATTTTGAAGTGTTTTCCAGATAATAAATTACTTTAAAATCTTATTTTGAAATAACAAATGATATGAAAATTTTATATATCGAAAGAAAGAGCATTTAATTTTGAGTAACAATATAGCAAGAATTAAAAGGAAAAAAAAAGTGAAATTTTTGCTTTTTTTTTTTACAAGTCTAAATTTTATTATATTTTCAATTTAATTTCAGTCAAGGAAAAATATTTTGCTTTTTTTCAGTTAAATTATTTTGTTATTCCAGTATAAATGCATAATATTTCTATTACTTAAATCTCTCATTTAGATCTAAATTTTTACTCGTGCAAATAAAGCATAACACCTTTAAATTTTTGACACTCACCAAACTAACTGTGTAAGACAAGGAAATTTTTAACGGATGTTTTAATTAAAAAACTGAGAAATATATAAATAGAAATGAAAAGATGCAAACTGATAAATATAACTTAAATGAAGCAAGAGTGGTTAAGGAAAAGCAAAAGTGAATGGGTAGACCATCACATTAATATATTGCTTAATTTAACAACTACATTGTTGAATTTTTGAAACTAAATTCATTTTGGTGGTTGAATTAATTTTGAAGTGTTTTCCAGATAATAAATTACTTTAAAATCTTATTTTGAAATAACAAATGATATGAAAATTTTATATATCGAAAGAAAGAGCATTTAATTTTGAGTAACAATATAGCAAGAATTAAAAGGAAAAAAAAAGTGAAATTTTTGCTTTTTTTTTTACAAGTCTAAATTTTATTATATTTTCAATTTAACTTCAGTCAAGGAAAAATATTTTGCTTTTTTTCAGTTAAATTATTTTGTTATTCCAGTATAAATGCATAATATTTCTATTACTTAAATCTCTCATTTAGATCTAAATTTTTACTCGTGCAAATAAAGCATAACACCTTTAAATTTTTGACACTCACCAAACTAACTGTGTAAGACAAGGAAATTTTTAACGGATGTTTTAATTAAAAAACTGAGAAATATATAAATAGAAATGAAAAGAGCTATTAAAATATATATAAATAGTAAAACACCATTTGTATTAATTTGTAAATAGTAAAAATATTTCAAGGAATATATAGTGTAACTTAAACATTGAACTTGAGATCAAATCTTTTCCAGATCAAGTTTCATTGCTGCTACAGAAAAGTGGAAATTCGAGACAATAGCAAAAGTTTAATTTCTTAATTATAATTCTGAAAGTACTTTCAATGTACATAACATGATCATTTAACTCGTGGACTGAAGCAAAAAGTTACTTTAAATATCATCCTCTGAATCTTCCTGGCATGTCTTTCTCAAAATACTCTTCCTTGAACTTCACACATTTTTGCCATCATTGTACCCATGCATTAAAAGTGTGTCTGAAGCCATTTTTCAAAAGCGTGTGAAGTGTTGTGGCTCTGCAAGCTTTGTTGTCAGATGCGAAGTGTTGTTGTTGTGGCTCTGCAAGCTTTGTTGTCAGATGCGAAGTGTTGTTGTGGCTCTGCAAGCTTTGTCATTAGATGCGAAATGTTTCCCATTCAAAGCTTTCTTCAGTCACAGAAAGAGGAAAAAAATCACAGGGTGCTAAGTCCGGGGAATATGAAGGATGTGGCAGAACCTCAGTACCTATGACAGTGAGCACCGGCTGAACAATATTAACCATAAGGGGCCTGGCGTTGTCGTGATGGAGAAACCAAGTCACACCAGAAAGTTCCAGACGTTTTTCATGAATGGCACACTGAAGTTTGATTCTGAAAAACCTTCCAGTAGGCTTCCTTATTCGTGTTTGTTCCATGAGGCAAAAAATGATATCAAAAAACACAATAGCCATTTGTTTCCCAGCTGAACGAGAAACCCGAATTTTCTTGGGTCTCAGTGAATCTGGATGCATCTATTGACTCGACTGTTTTGTTTCAGGATTGTAGTGAAAGTTTCATTCCAAGTTTCATTGCAAGTCGCAATTCGACTCATGAAGGTTGGACCCTGGCTTTCAAAACAATTAAGCATCTCCTTACACAGCTGTACCCCTTTTTTTTTCTGGAATCAAACTGTGTAGAATCCATTGAGCACAGATTCGTGACATTTTCAGATGGGTTTTCACAATTGCGTGAGTGCTTCCGTATGAAACTAACATTTTCACGCCACTTCATGAAGTGTTATTCATCTGTCATCATTCAGGATTGCCAGGGCTCTTTCGATTTGTTCAGGAGTTATTGAGGAAGAAGGCTGGCTGGGTCTTGGACATCGGCAACAGATTCACGTCCTTTGAATCGCTTATGCCACTTAAAATTGGCAGACCTATGAATACAGTCATTACCATAGGCTTCACTCATCTCTTCAACAGTCGCAGCAGCACTTAGGCCTTGCCTAACACAATAACGAATGACATACCGCTGTTCCGTCTGAATTTCCGACATTCTGAACGACTATCTATGACACACAACTTGAATCAGTCTTAATACGACAGCAGTCGATGCCAGACGACTTGGCACGTGGAGCCTCCTTTGCAGCGGTCATGCACAGCACCATCTAGTGTTACTTTGGGAAACCTTACTTATATACTTAAAGTGGTAATCAGTCTAAACGTATTTTTAAAAGATAGAACTAAAATGAGCCCTACCTTTTAAATTAAGTTTCTGAGGTAATTCCACAAGTTGATTTTTCCTGATACAGCTGTCATTTGAAGACAACATATTTGTGGTAATTTCGTTTCCATTCAGCTTTCAAATTATTTTTCTTTTTAATCACAGTATATGTTTGAGGAGCATTAAAATTTTTTTCTAGAAATAACAAAGTTGAAAAAAAATTTAAATTAAAAGTTTGTTAAAATATTGTCTGAAGCAATGTATGTAGTTGCTGAATGATGCAACTTCCACTAATGGTAAAATCAATATATTTTGCTAAAAGTTTTGAAAACTTTCCTAAATAGGAAATAAGGTCATCAGCTGTAAAACCAAAAGCAATACTAATACCCAAACAAATCACTGCATATGACTATTTAAATTGAGGTTTCCTTAAAGTTTAGTTTTAGCAATTGCTCAAGATTCACTGTAATGCTGCATTGCATTGTCTATCAGGAACAATGTGTATAAAACTGCATTTTGAAAGCTTTTCACTCTCATAGTGGGGTTTCCCCTCATAATTATATATATATATGCTTAAACTGCCTCTAAATTGTCAGAATATAGTGAAAAAAAATTAATGATATATCTGAACATTTTTAGTATATCAAAATACTGTATTTGCATTCTGCCACCAAAATTTTCTTGACGCCATATCGAATTTGGGAAATTGTGTAATTCCTAATAGGTTCTGCCATTGACCTTGACTCTTAGCTGCTAATTTTTTAATTTCTACATCATGAATTCACTTTCTTCTTTATTCAGCGGCAAGCTCCTTTCAAGTACAGATCCTTTCCCAGGTTATGCAAGATTAAACTTATGTGCAAATTTGACTTAATGTAAAAACCTCCAAAAGTAAATTTTAAAAGTCTGAAAATTCAGAGTTGCAAAAATTTATGGTAGCAAGTAAGCAAATTGCTTATAGAAAAGAATTGGCTGGGTTGTTAGCACACTTGTATGCTGATCAAAGGGACTTGGGTTCGAGCCCTGGGTAAGGCATGGATATTTTTTTTTTTCTGCTGAGGTCCCACCATCCTCACAAACCTTCTACTAAGGTTTATTAAACTGACAATCTCCTGTCAGACCTCTGTGGCAAGCAGCTACTTGAGGGAGTATTTATTTTATAGAATGTAGCAAAATTCCTCTGTGAAGATAGCATCCGTTACTGTTAGGTAAGTAGCAGGGGTTAACTCAGTTTGGTAGTACACCAGGTTTGTAATCTGCAGTTCACTGGTTTCCCATCTGTGCCAGCATTGAGATTTATCTTCATTAAACCCTCTCCTCCCTCAGTCAGAAAGATGGACTTGGAAAGACTGGTGTCTATCAGATGGAATGTAAAGCCATGTGCATATTAAAGAGCATGCTGAATGGCTTTGATGGAAGGGTCCCATCCCCTAACAGCTGTCCAGTTGGTCTCCCCCAACCTTCTCTGACTCCTTGGGGGTCCTTGTGGTCTGGTCATTTACCCCATTGGTGAAAAAAGTGCTCAGAGGTAAAACAACCAAACTGTTAGATTTCCAATTCTTTGCCATGTACTCTCTGCATTTAAAGCATTATGTATACTAACAGTAATATTTGACATTAAATGGGTGTAAAGGAAATTGTCTTTAGCCTGGTGGTGGGATTCTAACCCAACTGTAAATCAGGAGGTTGTTGGTTTGTATCCTACTCAGTAAAAGACAATTTTTCCTCTATACCCATTTAATGGATATAGATTGCATGCATTTGCATGTGATTGTCTAATATTAAACATAGCATTGTTACATTTTATTAAAGTTTGTTTGCCAAAATAATACCATGCCTCTTAACATTGGATGTGGCTGGTTTTATGCACTATCCTGGAAGGTGCCTTCTAGACCAGGTCTTCAATTA
The DNA here is from genome assembly GCA_038380435.1 of Ryuthela nishihirai. Taxonomy (NCBI): domain Eukaryota; kingdom Metazoa; phylum Arthropoda; class Arachnida; order Araneae; family Heptathelidae; genus Ryuthela; species Ryuthela nishihirai. The sequence continues at coordinate 57,851,983 of JAWZYU010000012.1, forward strand.
CAGTGACTAACTCCATGATATAATGCTTAAATCCACTAATAGAGGAGATCTGGATCAGTGGCTGGTAGCTCAGTGGTCAGAGCACCAAACATGGTACCAGGAGATCATAGGTTCAGATCTCACTTGGCCAAAGACAATTTTCCTTCTATACCCATTTAATGTATATGCATACAGATACCCTACAAATGTTTACCTGCAATTGTCTATTATTAAAAATAATATTTTTATTGAAATTTTCCAAGTTCTCTATAATTCCAGTGCAATAAGTGGTAAGTTACCTATTATACATTAATAGAAACATCTATTGCAGATTTTGACAGCATCTGGTGCAGCCTTTGTTGGTACTGCTGGTTTAGTCTATGCACTTAATGAATCAGTGAAAGCTGGAGAATTGGAACTTCATCCACCAAAGCTTCCTTGGAATCATATCGGACCACTTGAAGCATTTGATCATGCAAGGTATGTTCTAATTTTTTAAAGATATACTTGCCACTGTAGTCAACAAAATATATATATTTGAGAACTGCTAATCACAATTTCAGTAATTTTTAGTGTGTAATCTATTTTTATTACAATTTTGTAAATTGTCCAAAGCCAGATTATCAGCTTTGCTGATTAATTATACTGCTATCTGGGAATTCCACAAGCTGCAGTCAAGACCACTTTTTCCACCCTGCTGAGAAGAGATCAGCTTCACAGGTTCCATTGATCACAGTATACTATTGGGACTAAATATTTTGGCTAAGTTCATGGCTCTGGGTTTAATTTGCTTCATTTATAATTATCTATTGTAGAAGAAACAACTGCTATTCTAGTTTTCCTGGAATACCGGTCCCAAGTGGAAAATTACAGAAGAGAGTCTTTACATTAAATGATAGTTGATGCCAATTAGAAGTTGGATACCTGAATAATTGGTTTTATGGAATCATTAACCCTGAAGTGAGATAGTTTTTTAGTAAAGTTCAATACCTAAAAAGATACACTGTCAACACTAATTTTTAAAGTTTATACTAGCTCAGTAGTTGAATTCTTAACAAAAGAATATTTGCATCATACACAAAATCAGAGTACATGATGTCTGAAAAATAGCACACATAGCATTGTCACAAAAGCCAGCACAGGTAGTGTTGTTTTCAACCTTTTATGGTTAAAAGAACAAGTTTTCTCTACATAAATTGATTTGAATGTTTATCCAGCTAAAAAATTAAAAAATGGTGTTTCAAAAACCAATATGTAGGAAGATAATATGCATATTCAAGAAAGTAATATTTTAATTTAAAGCTTACCTCAAATAATTTTGACTATAATTAGTGAATTCCCACAAGTGCACTGTTCATGACTCTGCCTATGTTTAATCAGTATTCTACTTCTTGCCATACACACTGCAAGCATATCTCTTGTTATTTACTCAGTTGCTTCTCTTATTCTGGCTTTCAAATGATTCAGGTCTCGAATTTTGTCCATGTAAACATAATTCTTTGCAAAATCCTGCAAGAGAAAATTGTGGTGTGAAATCAGGTCTCCTTGGTGATCATAGAATTGGACCACCTCTGTCAATCCATCTGTCAGGAAATGTTGCACTAAAAACTTCCATAACATCTCTTGAGAAATGTGCTGTTAATCTTGCTGGAAAGTTATGGTGTTTGCAAGGTCACTGTCTGTGTATCTTATTTTTATAATATACTATATTTAACTGTAAAAAGTAAAAACAAATTAGCATGTCCAGGTAAACTTATCTGTTGATAATTTTTTTTCTGCAAAGAAGTGTGGCTCAAAGATAGATCATGCATTAAGCTGCATATTCACCTTGGAGCTATAATGCATGTGTTCTTGAACCACATGATTTTTCTGCTCCACATATTAATTATGACAGTTTGTGTCCACTAATATAAAATGTGTCTTCATCACTAAACAGGATGGTATTAATAAATATTTTGTGGAAAAAATTTCGCCAACATACGGGACTTGAACCCACATCTCTCCAGAAACATGCCAGAGTATTCTTACTGATTGAACTAATGCCGGCTCATCTTTTTTCCATTAAAAACATTTCTTCATCATCAGTGTGATTTAAAATGAAATTGGCAAGCTCTACTTGTTTTGGCTTATGCTGTTAATTTGTTGCATAAGATTTTGTATGCATGCATCTGAAGTTATTTGCATACCACGTCACAGAGTGTTGAATTTGGAACTTGAAATTGTGGAGGTGAATGGACTTCATGGGACTATATACTCGAGATTGTCTGATGCCTTCCACAACTTCACCTCATGTTGTTGGTTGTCCTGTTCTTGTCTGCTTTAAATCACTACCTGTTTCTTTGAACCAATGAAACCATTGTCTGGTGTTATTCTCATGTGGATAATACTTCTTAAATTCATGCCTAATACACATTGAACAGTAATGACTGATTTATGCTTGGATAACAACAAACCCACTGCACCTTTTCCTTTGGAGTAAACATGACTATATGACTGCACACATAGAACAATCACATAATACTACACAGGAGATTGTGGGAATGGAATATTAATGTGTTTAGCTTTTCTTATTATGGCTCTTGACCCGATGATGATTAAAATTTGTGGCTCTCAAATTTTGTTTTATTCTTTTCCTGCTGTTTTGGCTCTTGACCCAAAAAAGGTTCCCAACCCCTTAGCTAGAGTGATAAGCCTTAGGTTGCCAAGACTTATTTCTCTCTTTGCAATAGCTCATACCAACCTATTTTTATTGACTCTCCTGTTAATAGCTTAACACCCTAGTATCTACTTATGAAAGAATGATGGAAAAATATTAAGTATTCTAAATTCATTTTTATGTCATCTCCAGTATCCATCACTATCCTGAAAAAGGCATCAGACTAGTACAGAAACTAGTGCTGACTGGATCACTCTGAGTAACAACAAAATTTGCTGTTCTGGTTTAATCTGAATTATGATGTAATTTTCAGAAATTTTAGTCTCGTGAAACAAAAACTAATTATTTTCAGCAGTTCTAAAGTACATTGTCAGTTCTTTTCTTTTTAATGTGTAATATTCAGTTCCACGTTTTTAGTTTTGAATTAATATATTTGATCTAATTAGCCAGTTTTTTTTATTATGAGCTCTTTAACAAAAAACTGCATGATAGTAATCTTTTGTAAAGATTAAATTTCATCTTTTAAGAAATATTTGTTCTCAAATATGACAAAAGAAAATGATTGAAATATTTCCAAAAATGTTCCTTTGCAGCATTAGACGTGGTTATGAGGTATACAAACAAGTATGTGCTGCATGTCACAGTATGAAATATTTACCATACCGTGCTTTGGTTAATGTTTCTCACACTGAAGATCAAGCTAGGGAAGAAGCAGAACAGGTAAACTAAAAGTTTTTTTTTCCTACTTTATCATTTCAGAAGAACAGTAGTATAAGGTAAACCTTGACATAGAAAATTAATATTGTATGAAAATGATTAACATATTAATATGAACTAAATTAATAATAACCCTGTTTTAATGTTTGAATTCATCAAATTAGGAAAATAGAATCATAGCTACATATAAGGTTCCATAAAACTATACCACCATTATGTAAAACATTTTGTGACCATAATGACTGCAAAAGTATTGTTTCTTTTGATAATACTTTCATATATTCACATATATTTTGTATACCCTTACATTACATGGGTATAAAAATGATTACATATTAATATCTACTAAATTAAAAATTTCAATTTTAAAATTTGAATTCCTCAAACTAGATGCAATCATAGCTACAAATCTGCTATTCTTGATATCAATATCAAATTTAGGAAAAATCACTTGAGCAAGGTAGTATATAAACCCACAATGTCCTAAGTATTTTTATTAGTAAGTTTTATTAATTTTTATTAACATTTATTAACTTCATAGCTATAAATGTTCCATAAAGCTAGATCATTATATTAAAAATTTTGTTACCATACTGAACAAGCAAAGAATTAACTGCTTTTGATAGCAATATAGTCACATAATTTCATATACTCTTAATCATCATGAATGCATCTCGTCAAAAAATTGGTGTATGTATATAACATAAAAGTATTTTATCCTGCCTGATATTGCTAGTATTAAATAGTTGCTTAACAAATTCACAGAATATCAACCCTTTAACTTATATCTGTTAATTATTAAACACATGTAGGTTTGCATAAACCACAGATACACACCGAAGAGCCAAAATATTATGTCCAGCTCATCTTTATGCAAATCAAAGCAACTGCAGGTAAACGATGGCATGTGTGAAAGTCATGAAACAGAATAAATAACACCCGATACTGAGCTCTGTTAATCAGTATTATTCTTGTTCTTCAGATGGGAAAGGCAGCAGACTTAAGTGAGTTTGACAGAGACCAAATTGTAATGGCCAGACGACTGGGTCAGAGCATTTCCGAGACAGCAAGGCTTGTGGGGTGCTCACTGTCAGCCGTGGTTAGTACCTTCAAAAAGTGGTTTGAGGTGGGAAAAACCACGAACTGCCAGCAAGGTATGTGCTGACTATGGCTCATCGGTGTTAGAGGTGAGCGAAGGCTATCCCATATGGTACTAGCCAATAGAAGGGATATTGTGGTGCAACTCGCCCGTAATTTGAATGCTAATGACCGGAGTTATGTGTCACAGTACATCGAACCCTGCTGAAAATGGGGCTGTGTAACCTCAGGCTGCTCCGAGTGCCCATGCTAACCTCGGTTCACCTTCAAAAGTACCTACAATGGACACGCGAGCATCAAAACTGGTCCTTGAATGATTGGAAGAAGGTCGTCTGGTCCAATGAATCTCATTTCTGTTGCACCATGTGAATAGCCAGGTATGTGTACATCGTTTACCTGGGGAAGTGTTGTCACCACGATGCACCGTGGTATTAAAACAAGCCAGTGGAGGAAGTGTAATGTTTTGGGCAATGTTCTGCTGAGAAACCCTGGGTCCAGTCATTAATCTGCAGGAAACTATGTCTACCACCTACCTAAACATCACTGCAGACCAGGTACATCCTTTCATGGCAACGGTATTCCCCTCTAATACTGCCTTCTTTCAGCAGGATAATGTGCCATGCCATATTGCCCGGATTGTTCGAGAATGGTTCACGGAACATGAAGACTTTCAGGTATTGCCCTGACCTCCAAATTCCCCAGACATTAATCCAATTGAGCATCTGTGATTTGCGTTGGAACAGCATATCCGATCTGCGGTGGCTCAACCACGTAACTTACAAGAGTTGAAGGATCTGCTGGTAACGTGTTGGTACCAGATACCTTTAGAAATCTTGTAGCGTCCATGCCTCACCATGTAAGAGCTGTTTTGGCAGCATGTGGAGGACCAACATCATATTAGGCAGGTAGTCATAATGTTTTGGCTCTTCAGTGTATTTACTGAACACAGTCACAAAAACAGATCTTTGTAATTGGTAGTTAAATATAGAAGACACCAATTGATGTACTGAAACTGAACTTGATCTTTGAAAAAATTTCAAAGCTACGAGAGACTTTAAAAATGTTCTTGACATGCATCTGCAGAACAAAAACCATTGCACTTACCTCAACAAAAGTTTTATTGTTCTTCAAAGTGCTGCAGCATTTATGCAAAGTTGCAAATGTCTGTTCCAATTCTGGAATGCTTGGTGGTAATCCTGTTGGGGAATACTCAGCAAATCTCAATGAATGCATTTTGCAAGGCAACCTTGAAAAGTCTTCCCAGCAAGTTTCTTTTTAATTTTTGGAAACAACCAAAAATTGCATGGTGCAAGATCAGGTAAATGTGCAGAATGGGGTAGCTGTTTAGTTTATTTTTTCCTGCTCCAGATAAGCCGTAACTTGCTGATTTTGTGAGTGCTGGCTTTTTCATGAAGAAGGATAACCTTTGACATACTGTTGCTGGATGTTGCTCTTTCATTTCCTTAACCACTTTCAGTAATTTTATTGCTGCACTTCAATGTTGGTGTAGTATTGACCATTTATAGTCATTTTTTCAGGTAAGGTGTCGACTACCACTCCTTGGGAATTGGAAAAAAACAATGTGAACATACTCTTCGTTCAGCGAAAGTCTTGTTAGAGGATGTGGTTCATCTTCCGCAACTTAAACATAGTTGCCAATCTTCTTGGAGTTGTAATAAAACCATATCTCATCACCTGTGACAATGTCTTAAGCATTTCGGGCCACTAGGTTCATCTCTTTGCACGAGTTGACCCTACCCCTTTTTTGGTGGATATGTATGGATGGATATGTATTGGATTTTGGTGGATATGTATGGATGGTGGATATGTATGTTTTCATTAACAAGTTCATGAACAGCAGTGATGGTTCTCTTATTCATGACTCCCTTTGATCTTCCTGCACAAGAGAGGTCTTCAAAACCCTGCTATCCTGGCATATGAACAGGCACAATTGCCATATACTTATGATAAATCAGCATGATTTTTTTTTTCCACGTCATCCCCAAGCTGCATCCTTGTGAAAATGTAAAATCTTTCACAATCTTGAGTAGGCTCCATAGCAACAACACACAAATTTTTCAGACCAAATTTTACATGCCACCAGCAAAGAGAGAAATAATGATATGACCTTTGTTTTTAACACATAATGATAGATTTAGTCAACTTTTAAACAAGTCGTAATACGTTCAGAAGAACAAGTGCAAATCTTCAGAAATAAAACTATATTGAATATAAGAATGACAAGACAAAATATAAATTTTTAATTTATATACAGTTTGATTATAAAAAAAGAGATAAATATATTTTTCATTGTAGAGTTTAGAAATGAAAATTATAAGATGCCACATATACCTTTCTGTTGGTCTTTAGTTGATGGCTCAAACTAATAGCAACTCCATAAAATGGCTGTCCAAGAAGGGATTACTGATAGCAAACCTCTTCTCACACCTTCCTTATTGTGGTATGAACTGTCCTTTCAGTTGGGGTGGGGATTGGCTCAGTTGGTAACACACCAGTCTCATAATCTTATGTTCCAAGCTTTGAGTCCTAACTGGACCTGTATTGAGAATTTTCTCCACTAAACCCTCTACTGCCCTGGGTGAGATTAGGGTCACTGTTGGGATTAGAAAGGCTGCCATCTATATGATGGGACATTAAGCCATGTCCTCTTGCAAGAGGGCCATGCTCTGTGCACATTAAAGAATACACTGGATGGTATTGACAGGAGACTCCCATCTGTCTCCTAACAGCTGTCCAGTGAATCCCCTTCCACAACCTTCTCTCAGCCCTACTTTCATCTTCTTAACCTAGCTATTGTGTGCAAAAGAGTGCCACTCAGAGATGAAACAACCCAACCTTTTCAATTGCTCATATCTTCAAACTAACCCTCTGGATCCTACATTGCATAAGTCATTACCATGTTGAAATGATAGCATGGAGTTATCCTTTTATCACAGCACCATCCTAACAAAAGTCTTTTCTGTGGAATATTTTCCCTTCCCCAAAAGATTTATCACTTCTTCTGAATCCTTCCTTTTTGAGTAATGAGCATGACTATAAAATGAAAATTTATATACTGCTTGACATTGAAAATGCCCCACCCAGAAGGACATGTTGTACAAACATGCAAATAGAAGAGTGGGTGTGTGCAGTTGAGATATGCAAATGATGATAATCCAGAGCCAATGACGTGTGGCTCAAGAGATAAAAGATGCAAGAAGGAACATGGATGGTATTGTGTTTATGCAGGTGGAAGTCATGTGAATGGTTCAGATTGTTCCACTTGGAAATTGTTCGGTGAAGGCCGAAAATGCCTGGTACATGCCGTCAGCATGTTTATTGCCATTTGGATGCTTTTGAGAGATGAAGAATTATTTTTTTTTTGAGAGATGAAGGCCTATGTGAAGCTGGATGGACTACATGTCGTGTCGCTGCCCATGTTCGTCAGATGCAGGAACTGTTGGGCACTGTTGGCAACATTGGCAAAATGAAGGTTCTAGCATGTGTTGCAGAGGGGAGTGGTGCTGTCTGACAGACATCAGCAAGGCTTGATAGGCGCATTGTTTGACATGCTCGTTTATCACCACAGAGCACTGCAGGCGATATTCAATGGGCTGTGACAGCAGCCATGGACGTTCCCATAATGACCCGAAGGTTGCATGAGACATACCTGCGCTCTTGGCAACTGTTACATCGACTGCAAACCATCACAGTGCTCATCTGTCTCGGTGCCGAAGTCGTGCGAACTGGAGTCACAAATGGAACACTTGTGTTTAGTGATGAATCTCATTTCTGTCTGGATGCTGACAATCAATTGGTATGGTGACAACCTGGCGAGAGGACTGATCCAGCTTTTATTCGTGACTGGCACACTGCCAGGCATAATGGTATGGGGTGCTATTGGATATGACAGCAGGTCACCTCTTGTTTGCATCATGGGAACACTGATAGCTGCATGATACATTAGCATAGTTCCGCAGCCCGTTTTGTTACCGTTCCTGGGAGGCATGCAGCAGCCCATTTTCCAGCATGACAACGCCCATGTACACACTGCTAGGGTTTCCAGATAATGTTTGCAACATGTTCAAGTTTTGTCATGGCCAGCACAATCTCCAGATTTATCCCCAATCAAAAATCTGTGTGACCACATTGGATGACGTATGCAATCCTCTCACCTGCTGATGCAGAATCTTGATGAATTATGGGAGCAAGTTAATGCTGCTTGGTGTGCAGTTCCTCAGGACCATATCCGTCAACTGTTACGACTCTGTGCCACGCCGTATTGCTGCCTGTATTGCTGTTCACTGCAGTGCATCTACCTACTGATGCAGTCACATTGTGCTGCATTGTCTCGTCTTCTGATCACTGTAAGTGGCTGCAAATTAAATCGTATGCCAATATGTATTGCTATGTATGTGCTACATTTCACCCCTATCCTCTCGCTCCTTCTGGGTGGGGCAATTTCAGTGTCGTGCAGTATATATATATGTTTTTCCCCATTTCTAGTTAAAAGAGAATCTTTTAAGTTTAAATTTATATAGCAGAAAATAATTCCAGATTAAGAGAAGTTTCTTGTAAAGGTTCCATCTTAGGGAAGTTTCACTAATACATTCAGACATCTTTCAAATAGCCATGCAGTTTTTGAAGCTTCAGAGAGATTAAAGTGAATTACTTGAACAAACACAGTGAGCTATTAACAACTATATATATTTTAAAAGCAGAATTGACTTTCCATTTCATGGCATTCTTGTCAATTAATATTTTATGATAAGTCATTAAAATAATGGTTTCTTTTAGAATTTTTTAGTTTTGAGTAGATTTTATTATTAATGAACCTTTGTTATAATATTTTTAATATAAAAATATATAGGTTATTAAAATGTGGTTATATTCCCTCCATTTTATTTATTGAACTTTCAGGGGTCCACTGATTTTTTTTTTTTTTTTTTTTTTTTTTTCTTGTGAATCTTCTGATATTAGATGAGCTTACTGTAAAAAATCTGGAAATTTCAAAGAAGTAAAGGTTGTGAATAATTGATATTACTGATCTTTATAAAATAAATGAAGTAAAGGAAATTATAATCTTATAAAAAATTAAATAGTTACACCTCAAGCAACTGCTTTCCACAGAAGTCTGACATAAGTTTAATATGACATAGATATGATTTGTGAAGAATGTGAGACCTCAGCAGGGTTGGGTTGTTTTACCTCTGAGCAGCACTTTTTTGCACACAATGGACTAAATAGCCAAGTCACAAGAAATCCGAGGGCACAGAGAAGGTTGAGGGGAGGGGACCCACTGGAAAGCTGTTGGTAGACAGATTGTAGACTACCATCAAGGCAATCCAACGTGTTCTTTAATGTGCGCAAGGTATGGCTCTCCAACACATGGGACCATGGCCTAATGTACCATCTGACAGATGGAGGCCTTTCCAAGCCCATTGATGTCCCCTATTTAACGAGGAATTTTGTGGAGATAAATCTCAATACATACCCAGCTGGAACTCAAACCTAGAAACTGCAGTTACGAGCCCGGTGTGCTACTGACTAAGCCACCCCTGCCCCGACCTCAGCAGGAAGATAAAATAGAAAATAAACACCCTTAGCAATTTTTGGTATAGGGTTATATGACTTTTATAATTTTTTTACCTTTTGTTTTGTGCATTATAGCCTTAGATGCTAATGTGCCATAAAACCCTAAACAACTAAAACCCATAATTTATCTGGGGATTGAACCCAGGTCCCTTTGATCAGCAGTAAAAAGAAAATGTTTATTAATAAAAGTATGTATTATAAAATGTTTTTAACTTTTTAAGCTTATTTAATATTGAGCTGTAATTTTTCATGAATTTTTCTTTAGATTCAAGTTTGGGATGGCCCTGATGAAGAAGGAAAAATGTTTCAACGTCCAGGAAAATTATCTGACTATTTTCCCAACCCATATGATAATGATGAAGCAGCAAGAGCAGCTAACAATGGGTCATTACCCCCTGATCTCACTTTCATTACAGGTGCTCGTCATGGAGGAGAGGTTAGTCATAAATTTCTATAATGAACTAATATATATTTGTATCAGTTGCCCCTTTTTGGAAAATACACCTTGTGAAAATTGAGATTTTATCAACTTGGTGTCCTACCAGCTTTGAATTTTAAAAATTGACCTGACAAATGCTATTGTCTATCAGATGGAGCATTGGGTTCTCTGCACAAGAAAACGATTTTAGGCATGTTAAAAACTTGCAAGAGGGCCTTCACAAAAGTTTTCTTACTTATTCATACAACTCCACATTGAAAAAAATAATAAATTGCCTCTGGCAAATATGTAATGTTAATTTTCAAAGAGAATAAAGTTTGTCATTTTTTGATTTCAGCACCCTCCAATGGTGTATAAATTGATAATTCATAAATCTCTCTTAATGATTCATTATTTGGAAATATTTCATTTTTTCTTTTAAGAAAATATGCACAACAAGTAGCACAACAAAGGCAACATCAGCTATCTATATGAACCCATGACCTCCTGGTGACATGCCATCAGGTCGTGGGTTCAGATCCCACTCGACTAATGAAAGTTTTTCCTCTATTCTTATTTAATGTAATAAGCCTACAAGTGCTTACTATGATTGCCTATTATTTAATATATTTATCTTTTCACTATTTGATTTAAAGTTCTTAATTATCATCCTTGCCATCACATGATATCTATTATGTCCAATATGACAAATATCATTAAAAAAAAATTCTGGTTTCCTGGTTTCATTTCCCCCATTATGTTTGTAGATGTATTTATTTCTCAAAAGGAGAGCAGAAAAAGCAAATGAATTCTTATTGAAAAAAATAGAAATGAGGAAAGCTTGTACTGAAAAAATAACAAACTATTCACCCATCTGCATGCATGTTAATTTTTAATTTTCAGTCAGACTCCAGTAAAATGTCATCTGATAGGGAGACTGGGGATTTTTCAACCATTGCAACAGATATTGAGATATATTCATTATTGTAAAGGTCGCTCAAGTGTTTACTTCACATTGCTGATTTAGAAGAGATGGGAAACTAATAGCATCATCCATTGCTTAGGAAACTGAAGTAGCCTTTGATGTCCAAGTATTGTCCATTGTCAAGACTAACAAATCAATCCAAAAACAGGACAATAAAAAGTTAATGCTGAAATCACTGGTTGGAACATACTAGTGGGTAATGTTTTGTATAATTTAAAGAGTGATTTTTAATAAGTTAGTCTGGAGAACTGGGGGGGGGGGGGCAAATGGTGTATGCCTGCACTGCTAAAGATCTGCTTTTGAACATGGAAAAAACATGATTTAGGGTGATTTCTTCATTATTTATGTACCAATTTATATGCCTCTCTCTGGAGAGATCATAGAATTGCCAGTTTCCTGAAACTTTGTATATACTGGGATATTATCAAGAGATGAGTAACTGCTCCTGATAATCTGCAATAGACTTCCTCAGCTTTCTTAGCCATACTGAAGAAAGTTTCCATGTTCCTCAAGCATGATTACTTAGCCCAATGCCCCCTTTTACTGAGTATTTTGTAACATCTTTGTGGAAATCAAAATAATTTTTCCTTTATAAAACTTGTTTTAAAAGTAGATGGCGATAGAACTCTGTTATCAGTTTGACAAACCATAAACCCCCACAAATTTCGAAAATGCCCTTGTTTGAGAACCACTGACTTAGCCTATCATTAGTTTTTGAATAATAAATAGCTTTCAATATCAGAGATCTATTAGAGATTATTTAAACCAGTGTACATATATATATATATGTACGCTGGTTCTTAGTCTTGTTCAAGCTATTTCATACTATTGCATGCTGTGCTTCATTATTTGTACAGTTTGAAATGTGATTTCATATAGTGTGTAATATACTTTAGAGAGTTTGCCTGTGTAATCATGAACTGATAGATGGTAAGACTACCTGTATATATATTGGTACTGGACTACCAATATGATATATTGCTACCTCTTAACATAACAAAGCAGCATGAGAGTTTGCACCCTACCTTCATATCCCATGTCCAAACTTTCCCATTCACTTGAAGAAAATAAGGAAATATATAAATGATTGCTGATGATAATGAGTTATATATCAAATTATATCTCAGATTTCAGCATAACAATGAAATATTAAAACAACTTTGTTTTACTTTTCATAAGGACTATGTCTTTGCTCTTCTCACTGGTTATTGTGATCCACCAGCTGGTGTTGAAGAAAGAGAAAATCTCCATTATAACCCTTATTTCCTTGGTGGAGCAATTGGTATGGCTCAGGCCTTATACAATGAGATAATAGAATATGATGATGGCACTCCAGCAACAACCAGTCAGCTTGCCAAGGATGTATGCACTTTTCTCAGGTGGTCATGTGAACGAGAACTTGATGATAGGAAAAGAATGGCTCTCAAGGTTAGTGAATTGTTTTCTGTATGTTAACTAGAAAGATGTTATAAGAGTGACTATTTTGGACTAAGAACTAATTTACAATTTACTTACATTTTCACAGAAAAACATCGAATTAAACTCTGGTTTAGACTGTAGATTACTATATTCAATTATTATTTCATTGATCACCGACATGGTAGTTGAATAAATCATTTTTCATGTGCTGCTAAGTTGCCTGGTATATCACTTATAAATATGTAATCCTAGCTTGATGCCATTTATATGTTATCACTACTGGTTTTTAGGATTTTTCTTATTTAGAGCTAATACACCCAGCCCTCAATTTACACAGTAGATAGGTTCCAAGAAACCACCTATAAATTGAAACCAACAATTTATGGGGGAAAAGGGGAATAGGTTCCAAAAAACATTGTTATTAATAAAACGTACATTGAAAATTTTATTTATATATATTTTCCTAAAATTTCAGTTCATCAGTAATAATAAGCATTAATGTAACATTACTCTGTACTTTATTTGCATTAATTCAAATGCATTTTAGATACCCAAGATCCTACGTAAGCATCTAAAATCAAAAGCATCTAGTTTCCTGTTATCATGTTTACACAACGTCCAAGTTTCACTACCATAACTAACCCTAGAAAGAACCAAACTATTATACAGTCTAATTTTAGTGTTTAGGTGTATATGCCTATTTCTCCACAATCTCCATAGATTCTTAAAACAACAGTTCTCAAAATGTGAACTATACCTCATCCATTTTCCAGCCATCAACAATATTATAAAAAATTATAAAGTATCTACCAGATCTCCAATCACCATTTTATCTTTCATAAAACAAGACTATATTTACTTACAGGTGGTGTATATTTAGTACCCATCACCCTGAATCAGACTCCCACAGTCCATCTAAATCTCTCAGCTACATAGGACAAACCAAAAGTACTCTTCAAGAAAGAATAAAGGAACACCAAAGAAATATTAAATTAAAGCAAACTACTACAGCTCTTTCATCTACAGTTATACTTGAAAAAGCTAAAAAAATAAATACCCCCTCAAGCAGCTGCTTGCCACAGAGGTCTGACAGGAGCCTGTCAGTTTATATGCCATAGTAGAAGGTCTGAGAGGATGGCAGGACCTCAGCAGAAAAACGACACAAACAGCCATGCCTTACCCGGGGCTCGAACCCAGGTCCCTTAGATCAGTAGCCAAGCGCGCTAACCACTCGGCCATGGGACGGCATGAAGAAGCTAAACCTCTATTCAATGAAACCTTTATCATTAACAGTCCATCATCCCTTTTAAAGTTATTGTTCACAGAAATTCTAATTTTTGTCAATGGAAACTGTTATTGTAATGCTAACCAAGCTCAACTAAATCAGGCATTAAAAATTCTATTGCAAAATTTTTCATAAAGTAATATGTCTTTGCCACAGTTATTAAACAAAAATTCATCATGCACTGTAATTCATCAATCACCAGCATTCTCATGACAGCTGACCTCGCTTATTGTACTTCATGACTCGTGCTTCACATCTCTGCACAACTAGAATTTGAAGTATGACATAGAACTTTAAAATTTTACTTACTTTATTAGCTAATCCTCTAATCATTGTATGTCTGAAAAAGTCCTAATAGTTAGGACAAAATCAATAACATTGTTTATATACTCTGTTACAATGCTTATTTATATATATTTTCCTAAAATTTCAGTTCAGCAGTAATAATAAGCATTAATGTAACATTACTCTGTACTTTATTTGCATTAATTCAGATCAAATGAGATAATAATTATCTCATTTGTTAATTTTATCCATCTTCACATAATTAGTGTACAAAATTTAGTAAGTATAAACTTCCGAAATGTTGTTTAGCCATCCTAGTATTCCATCTACTTCACTATTCTTCAAGACACTGTGTAACATCGATAGATGAAACACATTATATATGTTTGATTAAAACCATTTACCATGTTTCTCAATTCTAAGACGCACTTTTTTTCCCATATAAATGTCTCTAAAAACGGGGTGCATCTTAGAATCGATGCAGTCTTAGATTCGCAGTTTTTTTGTAAAATTTCCTGTGCATTTCTCATGGCACCACACATTTTGTTTTTACGTGGAAGACCCACCTCCAAGTTTGACCATTATCGCATTCTCCAATTCCATTGGAGAATAAAGTGGTATGGGTATTTTCCCGCACTTTCCAAATGTGAAGCCACCTTATTTCATTATAGTGGAGCTCTGTGAGTGAATTATAGTGAGCTTGGAATCTGTTGTGGCTGACAGTTGAGCTGGTTTTTTACTGGCAACCTTCCGATGACACCTTTCGGAAAAATTAAGAAAGCGCCGGCATCAAAGTTGGCAGAATGGGTATCAACAGCTTGGAAGCTAATCTCAGAAAGAATAGTGCAGCACTCATTTAAAAAATGTTGCATCACCAACGCTCTCGATGGCTCAGAAGCGATATATTATGGGATAATGGAAATAAAGATGGCTCAGAAGAATCAGACTCTGATATTGATTCAGAAGGAAGTGATGAATAAGATATCTACTGATAAATAGGTACTAATGTTAGTAAATTGAATTCTATTAAAATAAAAATATTAGTTAGAAAAAAATGAAATGCTAAAATATATCTTCTTAGGATCAAAAATTTTTTTTTTTGTTGGTGGTGGTACTGAAATTAAGGTGCGTCTTACAATCGATGGCATCTTAGAATCGAAGAAATACGGTAGTTGATTTTTTACTTTGAGATGACAAGCTAATAGTTTCCCTTGATGCTATGTCACTGCTACTTCATAATATGTATTATGTCTACATACATAAAAAAAAATTCTATCTGTACCATGTAAAACAGAGTATAAGCATCTAAAAACTGGTTGCTTTTTTTTATCTTGTAAAGCCGAAACCATGTAAACTGAGTACTGTGTAAATCAAGGGCAGTGTTTGTAGAAATGAAGTTTCCATCTGTTATTCAGGTCTGGCCACACAGCTGAAGATTTTTAAAGTAAGGAATAAACTGTGTGGATATCATTCAGTCTTCTGAAAATGGGATATGTTTCAGACATCATATTTAGTGGAGAAGGGATTCATTGCTGCTATGTAGCTACTAACAAAGCAATGAGACAGATTACAAATATGTGAGAGGAGATTGGAGACTTACCAACTTAGAACACAACATTTTTAAATTTTCTGAGATATCAAACCTAGAGATTTCACCAAATTGCTTGTTGACACTATAATTACATAAAAATACATAATTTATACCATAAATATAAATGTTTGCTTTACATACCAATGATTCTTCTGTAGCTGTGATATAAACATATTAATTAAATCTAATACGCATGAATTTGTTGAGTTTTTCAGTGGTTTTCAAAATTTAATAGAATATCAAGTGATTCTTAAATTAACATAGTTATGTATGTTTTATTTAGACAAAAAAAAAAAGAAATTCATGGGTATATTATCAAAACATTTTTACATTTTTATATATATTGTAAATATTTTATCAACTAGCTTTCTATGGGGAAAACTTTACAGATCCATGGAAATGTGTTAGAAAACAATACTTGGCAAAAGGACGGCATTGGGAATGGTTGATATACAGTATTTGAGGCATAAAATATAATAAAAATAAATACCCCCTCAAGCAGCTGCTTGCCACAGAGGTCTGACAGGAGCCTGTCAGTTTATATGCCATAGTAGAAGGTCTGAGAGGACGGCAGGACCTCAGCAGAAAAACGACACAAACAGCCATGCCTTACCCGGGGCTAATTATTTTTTGAACACTCTTAAAGGAGCAATGTCTATTATCATAAATTAAGAAACAGTAATTAATAATAGTGACAAGTATAGTAAAAGGTTGTAACCAATTTTATACAGAACTAATGAAGAGTATCTCAATTTTTTAGAAAAAAAAGTTTTTTTAGAGTAATTTATCTAATAGGATTCTAAGATAATTCTCTATCAAAGTATTACAATTGATTTTAAAATTTTGGTTTTTCAATGTGTGAATACAGTGGTAATAAATGGTGAATGCCTCGTGAATTTGACATATGGAGTATGGGAATACATAACATTCAGTTTCTATGCACTTAAATGTTTTTTCATTAAAAGCCGCTTAAGGATTTCATTGATATCTTAACTTGTCATTAAAAAGATAGTATCTTTGGTAAGGATGTTTGTTTTTTTTTGCAATGAAAACAGAATTGTTCAGAAACAAATTATTTGCAGTTTTATGGCATCCAAAGTATGTTTTATTTAAAGACTAATGATAAAGTGTGAAATGAACAGATAATTGTAAATGGTTAGTTGGGGGCAATTTTCATTGATCAATTGAATTTCATTGCTATTTCAATGAAAAATAAATTTTTTGATCAGCGCTACTGTTCTTCACCCTTTTTATGAGGGTTTTCATAAAGTTCTTGACATGCATCATCAGAACAAAAACCATTGCACTTACCTCAACAAAAATTTAATGTCCTTGAGTATACTCCATCATCTATGCAAAGTTGCAGACTTCTAAACCAATTCTGGAATGCTTGGTGGTAGTCCAGTTGGAGAATACTCGGCAAACTGAATGAATGCATTTTGAAAAATCCTGCACCCTTGAAAAAGTCTTTTCAGCAAGTTCCTTTTTAATTTTTGCAAACAACAAAAAATTGTATGATTCAAGATTGGGTAAATATGTAGGATGGGGTATAGCTGTTTGATTTTTTTTTCTGCTCCAAATAGATGTAAAATGCTAGTTTTTTTTTTAACATTGGCATTATCATGAACTATAAATTACAACTTGCAGCTAATTTGATTATCATGATTAATAGCTGTGCATTAACAGAATAAAATTATAAGTCAAGAGGAGTGCTCAACATAACCTATGTAGTATCTGATTAGCTAAAGTTCATCTGGTAGCTACTTAACTACAATCGATGTGCTCCTGACATTGTACCCTCTATTGGTACTATCTATAAGCTCTCCTTTATCTTGCAAAGGGGCTCAAGAGAAAAGGAAGAGTATTTACCGGTTATTGGCGATGAACTTGATGGAAGTCCACTGGTACAAGTACAGCTTGCAATTACGTCTCATATGTTGTTTTTTCTTCAGTTGTTCTTTGAAGAATGGCCAGGTTGGTACAGGCTTGTTATCATCACTGCTAGTTGTATTCTTGTGATGCACTACCCTTTCTTGCCAGGTATTTGGTAACCTTAATATGACAATTGGTACAATTGTACCCATCACTGCAACTGCTGTATACCAGTTCTTGTGAGATTTGCTGTTTTCATTTACTTTAACAACCACTAGATGTTATAATTCTCTTATAAGTTCATCTATATGTGAGTTTATAAGTAAGATATATATGAGTGTAATTTATAGTTCTTCATCACTGATTGATATTATACTGATGTTAAGATATTTATTTGCACATCCCCAAGACTTATTAAAAAACTTCTAAAACAAATTAAAAGTTTAAAAACAACAAGCCCCCTCATCCAGTTTCTTGGTTGTACCAACCTTTTTAGTTGTTCTACTGTTTAAATACCTGTCTCATTGACGTCATGGTTTATTGCTCATTGTGTGTGCGCATCTGCTCATGCAACAGAAGTTTCCACATCGCTAGAAGGAGTGGAATCTCCGTGTTGCAGAGACTATGTTGGTTGGTGTGAATTAACATATTTTCAGTGTGTAAAAGTTGAAATTTTCGTTTGTGGGGCTGCCAGTGCTTCATGTGTTAATTGTTCTAATTTTAAATTATTATATATGATTGTCTGAGCTAATGCCGTGTTTGGTTGTTTATTTATAATTATTTGAGTGGTGTTCAACTCATTTGAGGAATTCATTTCAACTCAAACTTCAGAGAAATGGATGCAAATCTACAGATACATGTCAAGAACTTTTTGAATGTCCTCGTAATGTCACATGCAGCATAATTTCTAATATTTATGGGCCATGCACTACTTTTGTAACAAATGTACAGTTTTGATATTCTCCTTTGATGCCAACATTAAATATTGGATAAGCCATGGTCTCATGTACAGGAGATCCATACCTTCTTCATGTTAAAGAACATGCTGAATGGCTTTAATAGGAGACTTCTATCTTTATGCTGACATCTATCCAGGGGTCCCTTTCCTCTGATGTATTCTGAGCTCTTGAGGTAATTGTGATCTGGATATTGTAGTCCAGTGTATGCACATAAGTGCTGCTCCGAGGTATAACATCCCATATCAGTAGTTCATAACTCATTTGAGGTTTACAGAGGAAAAATGGCAATAAAAATTTTATTCTTCAAGAGAACATTATTATCCCACTATTCAATCCATAATTTGATTATTTTGCTACTCATATTTAGAGTAATTATAAACTAGCAACAAAACTTACAATTTTTTTTAAATTTTTGACCTATCTATTTCTTAATGTGAAAATTTTATCGAATTTGTTTGTCTAAGAGTGTCATAAAACCTATAAACAAATGAATTATACAGGGTGTTTACAAAAGGTCTAGTCAAACTTTAGGAACCTGTTCTACTGCACATAGTGATGAAAAAAGTTCCTATGAATATTGGGTCAGAATGCTTCCCATTCGAGTTATAGCACATTTTGAGAGGGAAAATAGGAAGCTTGTCAAAAGGTACGATGGTAGGTAAATTTGCATGTCTTGTAATGCTCCAAAATTTGGACCTTTTATCTGATCCAATTCAAACTCTGGATGGCTTAATTGGGCACCAGGCAATCATAACTTGTCAAATAAAGCTGAAATAAGGTTTGGTAAATATTTGCCAATTACTTATCGAGTAAGAATTCAAAAATGATTGTCAAGTTTAAATATTAAATACAATCTAATCAAAAATTAATTCACATTACTCAAGAGAAAAAATAGCAAAGATTCAAAAGTTTCTAAAACAAAGTTTATTTCTAAAAATTCAACTCGCCAAACTCAAAGTGAAAATCTCCACTACATCTCGAACAAAGATTCCGTTTACACTGATTCACAATAACTCAGCCCTCCTTCTCACTACTTCACTCATCTCTAACTCCTCACTACACAACTCTATTCTGTTACTGTGATCTCATGTCACTAAGTCATATCAAGCGATGTACAAAAGCCCGCATGTCGTGTTGCAAGCTGGGAAAGACATTTACATAAACTGATGATCGCACAAGCTATGATGTAAGAGAGGGCGTGTCCTTAACACTCTCTTTAGCAGTTGTCAGTCAAAAGGTCAGAGTTGTGCATGCGCAACTCCTGCAGCTCGGGCGAGGATTGGGACAGTCCACCAAAAATGAATTCAAAATCCACAAACTGATAAATATAATGTAAATAAAACAAAACTGGTTAAGGAAAAGTAAAAGTGAATGGGTGTATCATCACAGTCTGAGAGCATAGTACATGTATGCAAATGTCAGACAAAATCCCACCACTCCTGGGTGATCTAAATCATACATATCCTGCCCATTGGATTGATATAGATGGACCAACTGCATGGCCTGCATGCTCTCCTGATTTGAATCCACTGGATTTCTTCTTATGGGGTCAATATTAAGGTTGGTGCTTATATTATTCTGGTTCCTAATACATAAGCTCTCCATGAATGAAATGTGGATGTTTGTCAAAGAATTCATAACACTCCCGTACCTTTCGAATGTGTTTGATAGTCAATGAGAAGACACTTTGAAGCATGTATTGCTGATCAGGGAGACCATTTTGAACACTTACTCTGATGTTGACTTATATGATTGTTCTCATTGATCACTTACAGTGAGCTGTAATAACTGAAATAAAAACTAATTAACTTCACAAGCTTTCTTACTTGCTCTCTCAAAATATGCTATAACTCAGGAAACATTTCTGGCCAATATTCATAGGAACCTTTTTCATCACTGTGCAGTAGAACACTTTCCCAAAGTTTGACTAACCTTTTGGAAACTACCTATATAACAATGGTGAGCTGCATAGTTTATAATAAAAAATAAATACCCCCTCAAGCAGCTGCTTGCCACAGAGGTCTGACAGGAGCCTGCCAGTTTATATGCCACAGTAGAAGATCCGAGAGGATGGCAGGACCTCAGCAGAAAGACACACACATCCATGCCTTACCCGAGGCTTGAACCCAGGTCCCTTAGATCAGTAGCCAAGCACGCTAACTGCTCGTGATTCATTTTAATGATATATCATTATAAAATTTATTGAATGCATACTTCTTTCTTCTAAATCATATGAATTAACATTAGCATTTGCAGATTTTTATTTGGAATATATAAAGTATAAAGAAAGATTTTAAAATTTGAAATTTATTGAAAGCCACAAAGAATGCTTTGTGAACTGCATGCCTCTATGAGCCATATATTAGTCATCCCTGGTCTAAAATGTTGAAAGCTTTTTTCGAAATTTAAATATAAAGCATAGTGTTCCTCTTTCATTTTGATTATGAATTAGTCTTTCCAGCGAAGCTTTCAAAAAAGATATAGGTACTCTTTGTAAACCATAATTTTGAAATTATGTTGTTATTCTGTAAAGTATTTCACTAAAATTGTATTTTTCCATGATTTTATCATATGGAGGCAAAATAGCATTGGGTCTGTAATTATGAAATTCAGCCTTCAAATGTATAAATTCTGTATAATAAAAAAATTATGTATGTTGTGGGTAAAATAGTATACATTTTCTGTTTTCTTCCTTTTTAGGTTGTAGTTGTGCTTTCTCTCCTTACTGCCGTTGCATTCTACTATAAAAGACACAAGTGGACAGCTTTGAAGAGTAGAAAAATTGTTTTCAAACCAAAATAATGGCAAAGCTTCTAGAGCTTAAATAAGAGGTATTTAAATATGCTTGAACATTTTGAAAACATAATCAATGAAGTACTGTTACTTGACAGTGTAATGAATGTGTAGTTGTATAAGGGAACATGATAATGTAGATATTTCATCCACTGCTGGATTTTATTAAAATGATCCTCAATTTATCACTGTCTTGTTACTTTTGTAATTAGAGAATGTGTGAAACTTGAAATAGTCTGAATTGTTATGTTTCTCACTTGTAGATACAGAAAATCATGCTTTATACTTTATTAATATGTAAAATTTTATGGCTCTTTGGTAATATGCAATTTTTTTGTCAACTATACCCTAAACATCTGCATATGTTTTTCAAAGAAGCTATTGTATAGTAAATGGTCTTCAAAACTGCCTTTGTGCTTGCAATATTCATGTGCACTCTTTTTTTAGTGAATACTCCAAAACTCTGCAGCTGTAAAGGAATTTTGCTTTTTAGATTTTTTTTTCAAGCTGGATATTTAAAAGTAGCCAATCTGATAGTTTTTGTAGAAAAAAATGACTGCCTTCATAAGATTACCTAAACATTAACAAGTTTTGGGATACATGAACTAGTGTAGTTTATTACTGTAATGCTACTGTTGCTGGCATGTATGCTGTATAGCAGTCTCACTTCTAGACTATCAGTGTTTTCAGTGATGAGAATCTTAAATAATGCATCAATATTTGTGTTGCAAATTAACTATATGTTTCACTCTCTACATTAACTGTACTTTTTATCTAAAATATCAGTCACACATCATTGTACTATCCTTCAAAAATGTCCTTTAAAAATTTTTAATGTCCATGCCTTTTCTTTTTAATAAGAATTATAAAAACATAGCGTTAGAAGTGTAATTTTTGTGAAATTGACAAAGCGATATATAAATTATTTTTACACTCCCATTAAAATTTCTTTTTTAATTGGACTGAAAATTTCCTAAACGCTTCAGAAAAAATGTCTATACTTTGTTCCAATAAAAAAATATACAGGAAATGAGCAAAAATAAAGGAAGCAGCAATGTAAAATCACTAATACAATATTGGACCTCCACATGAGTCCCATACAGCCTGTATACATTGTGGCATAAAGTCTACATGTGTCTGACAGCAGGAAAGATATGACACCATTTGTCCCAAGAAACTTAATTCCTGTTTAATGGAGATGGAAAACTGCCTGAAACATTGTTCCAGATGTTTCCATAGATTTTCCAGTGAGTTGATATCTGATGACTACGGTGGCCATGGTATGTAAAAATGTCAGTGGCACTTAGACACTGCTGCTTAACATAAATTGACTGCTTTCCACAAACCTTGGTGTTCTGTTTTTCTGTCCATTACCTATACCTAGCCAAATTTATGTCAGTGTTCTTATTATTTATCAGTTAATTGCCTTTTAAGCATGTATAATCAAATCACTCTGTGGTTAGTAGTTAACACAAAAATCTCTTTTACACATTTAAATAAGATTTTTATACGTTTAGTAAGAAATACTGTATAAAAAGTTACTACTCACTATCGTATTTCTCACAGAAATCTAGATATTGAAAGCAAACATTTCAAAAGAAAAGACTTCATGGGTTGGGTTGTTTTACCTCTGAGCGGCACTTTTTTGCACACCATGGGCTAAATGGCCAAGTCACATGGACCCCGTAGGCTCAGAGAAGGTTGGGGGAGGGGACCTACTGGAACAGCTGTTGGGAGACAGATGGTAGCCTCTCCTGTCAAGGCCATCCAGCGTGTTCTTTAACGTGCACAGGGTATGGCTCTCCCGCACACGGAGCCACGGCTTAACGTCCCATCCGACGGATGGTGGCCTTTCCAAGCCCATCGGTGTCCCCTACTGACCATGGGCAGGGCGGGGAATTTTGCGGAGATAAATCTCAACGCTGACTCAGCTGGGACTCGAACCTGGGAACTACAGATTATGAGCCTGACGTGCTACCGACTGAGCCACCCCCGCCCCAAAAAAGACTGCATGTATCTGTTGTCAAAAGAATTAACAAAGTAACCTTTCAAAGTGGCATTTTGAGTTAGTTTTATTTGGTAAGCAATTAATATCAGTAATGCATTAAGTAATTTATGAAGTAAATGATTATTTATTGACAGTAATAAATATCAAGCAAGATATACCACCAAGAATTTCAAATCGTGCACTTTTATTTTTTTGTCCATGATTTCCATTGGCTGCCTTACTTATTTCGTGTGCAAATCAATGAATGCCACCATAACAATTATAATCAGTGATTCTGACTTTATATGTGCCTTGCTGTTGCATTTCCTGAAGAGTGTTAGAAAGAAATCTACCTTAAAAATATCCAGATGTCTTTTATGATGATCTTATTTGAATTGAACGGGGTGTACATCTCGTTGCGATTTCCTATTAACTGACTGCTACTCTATGCTTACCCGCTAATCTTTACTTTAAATTACCTTTTTCATTACTTTATATAGACTGATTATGGGTAAGTGCATATTGTTTCCTTTTTCTGATGTTGACACCATAATCTGTGTTTAAGGTTTTACCAAATCTTTTAAGTACCTGAAAGTACAGGATGTCTTTTTTTTTCGTTTTTCTAAATTGTAACAATGGTTGCTGAGTATAGGAAAGCTGGTATTGCAGATTGGTTTATGTTCATGTTTAATATATTGTTAATTTAATATACCTATATAAATTTTGGGTATTGGATTATCTGAGGAAGATATTTTTGAATAGTTTGATACCCATACACACAAAGCCTTAAGGTATTTAATTTAGGCAGCATTTTCATCCTTGTACATATTAATATACACCTCAGTGTAGTATTATTAAAATTTCACTTTATTATTTGTTCCATTTGTATATTGAGAAAAAACAAGGATAACATAAATATCCTGTTTTTCTTTTAAATATATAAGCAAGGATGTTTGTTTTAAAATTCGAATTACTGGTAGCAGTTGCAAATCTTGTTTCGTTAGTAATAAAGTTCTTGCCAACAGCAGTGCTTTAAAATTCATCAATTATTCATAAATCCACCTTTTTCTTTCAACCCCCCCCCCCAAAAAAAAATTATCTGTTTATCCAGTGCTTTTTTTTTATATAATCATTGCCTAGATGTTTTTGTATATCCTGTACATTATTCCACAAAAATTTTCATACTCCCCAAGTGTATCAGTGAAAAGTGAAATTTAAAAGTCTGTAATTTCTAAATTAGTTGTTTTTATGGGTAAATAAGGCCAGTGATAAAGATTTAAATTTGGTTATCACAGTCTTTGTTTTTCAGTAGTAATTATTTATTTAATGAGTTGCAAAAGCAGAGATATTTTACAGTGGCATTGCTTATATTTTCTTTAGAATTAATCAAACTTTTAAAAACATGCTTGTTTTAGTAAATTGTTTGATATCAATAAATAGCAAATTTGCAGAATTACCTATTGAGTTAGAAGTCAATAAATCAATAGTTTTGTGGAAGAAACTAGTTTTGCCAACAAGTGAGATCTGATCCCACGTCTATTCAGATTCATGCCAGAGTGTTCTAAGACTATTAACTAATGTTGGCTCCATCTTTTTTCCCACTAATGTGACCTTTTAATTTCCCATCATTGTTGTTGCTGGCACGATCTATGATCAGGTAAGGCAACTTTACTCTTTTTAATGTTGCACTTTGTAAAATGTAAATCCCACATGCTGGCAAAACTTATTTTTTTCTGCAAAAATATTTGATATCAAAGTTGTTTCAATTAACATTTTGTGATAAGTTCTAACAACTGATAATTCTGCTATTAAATATTACAGCTTCTATAAATCTTTAGATGCTAGTATGGCATGTATGCTGTTTACCGAGATGTTGACACTATAGCATGTAGTCTACCAGGATATTTCCAGTATAATGTGTGTGATCTACAACAAATTTTCACTGTAGACTGCAGTCTACAATTTTAATACTTTAGAATGCATATTTATATATATATATAAAGAAAATATGTACTAAATAATTTATTGGCTAAATGATACACATACAAATGACTAAACATAATTTCTCATCAAGTTACAAATAAGTCATTACCTTAGTCAATATTTGTTGAAAAAATTCATTGCCGATACAGCGGGAATCAAACCTGCAACTCTCCAGATTCATGCCAGAGTGCACTACCATTACACCACACATCGGACAAGGAAATCTTTCAGAATAAGACCTTATAAATCTGTCACTAAGATATGGCGGACCTTGCGCCATCTATATTTCAGGAGAGGCAACTTCTTCCAATTGTTGCTATTGATTTAGATGCTAATGAGAATGTCAATCACACTCAAAAGTTTATTAATCTTAAAAATCCATCCATAGTAAGTTCACAGATTACCTGTAGAAATAGACTTCAACATTAGTTAATATTTCTGAAAAAAATTCATCGCCGACACGGCGGGAATTGATTTTTGCCGTGACAGCTCAGTGACAGATTTATAAGGTCTTATTCTGAAAGATTTCCTCATCCGATGCGTAGTGTAATGGCAGCGTGCTCTGGCATAAATCTGGAAAGTTTCAGGTTTGATTCCCGCCATGTCAGCGATGAATTTTTTTCCCAAATATTAACTAATGTTGAAGTCTATTTCTACAGGCAATCTGTGTATTTACTATGGATGAAGTCATTACCTTACCTTAGAATTTCCAACAATTTACACAATTTCAAATCATATTCTTTAATGATACACTTTGTATATCATTTAAAAATGCAGCTCAAGTTCCCCAGATACCCCTGCTGAGCAAGTTGATATACATTGATTCCACACTTGGCTGTTTCACTCAGAGGGAGTGAATCAGTAAAGTGTGATTTGTTTTTTGGTTGTTGTTTTTTTTATATAATGCAGCTGATGGTTCATATGAAACAAGAATTCATGATTGTCTGATTAAATATTATGAAATATTAATATTAACTTAATGACAGAAATCCAGCAGAGATAAAATTTATTTGGTAAAACCTTATACACATATTTATGGTGTCAACGTCAGAAAAAGGAAACTATGCACTTACCCATAATCAGTCTATATAAAGTAATGAAAAAGGTAATTTAAAGTAAAGATTAGTGGGTAAGCATCGAGTAGCAGTCAGTTAATAGGAAATCGCAACGAGATGTACACCCCATTCAATTAAAATAAGATCATCGTAAAAGACTGATCTGGATATTTTTAAAGTAGATTTCTTTCTAACACTCTTCAGGAAATGCAACAGCAAGGCACATATAAAGTCAGAATCACTGATTATAATTAATAAATAAATATAAAAAAAATTCTAGACATGATGGTTAACATTTTTGTCGTTTATTGATTTTGCAACCATGCCAATGTGGAATATGCACTTTTTGTTCAAGGATGTTGCATCAGTAAAATTTAGAACTGTGCAGTCAAAAATTCTCATTTCATACAAATCTGTCTGCCACATAAGAAAAGGCCACCAAAAATATAAGGTTGCAGAGGCAATGAATCAGTAAAATGTGTGATGAAGATGAAAGAAACGTTGCATGAGGTCAACAGGGTCAACATCAACAATTTAGGTGGTGGAAGACTTTTTCAATGTGGAAGGTTGTTGTGCTATGGAAGGCTTTTGTGATTTGGAAGATTGTGGTGGGGTAGAAGGTACCTGCCATTCAATTTTCCTGATGAATTTATTGAGCAATGAATGTACAGTGGCATTTTTCATCTCTTTATAACAGGCTAACACACCATCTACCCCTCATTGGACTTTTAAGAACTTCATGGCTTGGGATCCATCTTCTCAAATTGTTCCATTACTGATGCAATCTCATGGAATGCAAGTGTCATCTTTGTAATGAAACATCATAGCTCTTCTGGTTCTTGAGAGGCCTCAGCCTGAGTGGCTTATGCAACCTTCATTTCTTCAAGTCTTCATTTGATAACTCATTTTCATGCAATTCAATTAACTCTTCCACATTGTTCGTATCTACCTCTAATTCAGGCTGTTCAGCAAGCTGCACAATTTTATCTGCCACTTTTTCCTAAATCTCGTTCTTCATAAGTCTTGTACAACACACAAACGAGGGCATTTTTTTTTTTCAAATGGAATTTAAACAATTTTGTGAAACTATTGTCATGTTTTTGCAATATTTAGAAAGCCTTAATAGATATTTTATGACTTCCAAAAATCTCTGAGGGTCATTAGATGCCAGTGCATGCACAAAGGTCATACATAAATTGTACACTTTTAAGTTGGCTATTACTCCTGATCTGTTGAACAAAGTTATGTTGGGTGACTGGGAGATGACTTTGACGTTGGAATGAAAAATCATCCAAATACACAGGATGACCAGGGGCATTATTAAGAATAATCAAAATCTTAAAAGGAATAGCATTTAAAATAATGAATTGAAAAAATTGGTTGTCATGATTGGGATCAATGAGTCAGGACAACCGATTTTTTTCAACTGATTGTTTCAAGTGTTCCTTGTCTACAGGACTTTTCCTTTTTTATTAGAGAATTTTATTACAGAATGTCATTTTCTTGGCCAATGTTTCTTTGGTTCATTAACTGTTTCATCCCTGAAGTAATTTTGAAAAAGAGGAATAGTATTCAAACCTTTTCGATTTGAAAAATAAACTGGAAGAATTGCCTTACTGCTACCCTTAAAGGTGCATGGATTCTCCGAATGATAAACAAGACTATACCCCCCCCCCCCTCCAAGTAAACGAGTGAATCTATCTTTTGCAGCTTTGAACCCTGTCATTGTTTTTTCTTCTTTAGAAATGTATATGCATTCTGACATTTTCTTCCAAAACAGTCCAGTCTCATTACACTAAACACTTGCTGTGACATATAATCATATTTTCTGATAATTTATTTCAATCCATCAGGAAACATTTGTGCTGCTAGCAGCCTCACCACTTACGTGAAAACTAGCACGATTCCTACTAAAACGATTGAACCAATCATTAAAAGATTTAGAGAGCATCTGGCACTTTCCCTTAATGTCTGCATACAGACTTCTAGCCTTCACTTGGCTCATTGTTAGACTTAATGGAATGTGTCTTTGTATCTGGTCCTCCATACGTATGGTTAACAATTTTTCCAACTCATAAATGGCACCAGAAACAGTTTCATAATTATTGTTTTCCTTAAGGGTGCAGATCCTTTCATGTGTTCTTTTATACTATTAACATCTTTACTATTATATTCACTATTGACACTGACAGACCTAGTTCACACACTATGGCTGATGAGCTTTGTCCACCTTCCTGTTTCTTTGGGGCTTGAATATTTTTAACCTTTTTTTTTTAAACTTTGATTAAAAGTTTTTAATATTACATTTTTTTATTGCGAAATCAATTTTACTGCATTTATAAATGGGTCTTGATCATTTCCTTTCCTCTTTCCAGTCACAATTACAGCAGTAAAAATCCCTAACAATAAAAATGTTTTGAAAAAATTAAAGAATTCTGTGTTTCTATTTTCAGTAGTAACTACGACACAAGAATGAGAGCAAGCATAATACGAGAGCTGTGTAGGTTGTGAAAGATCGTCACTGCATTGCACATCAGTAACACGTTATAATGTAACAAAAGTATTTTAACTCAAAAATTTAACATTGGGCTTATGGGACACAACTTTTGTCAGGGAGTGTCAGTATTAGCATTTGGTTATAATTAAGCACATAGCTAGGGATTATTTTTGCATGTGGAAGAATAAAAAACTAATGTAGATACTTTATTTACTTCTGCTGCTAAAAGTTTGAGTTAAATGTAATAGACAATACTACACATATATAATCGAAAATTAATGCAGGTAGAAATTCATATCTTATCCATATTTTTTTAGTATGTTGAAATCCTTCCCACCACCAAATATTTGGTTATATGCCTAATGGTTAGGTTGAGTGATATACCGTTATTAGAGTATTATTATATAATCATAATGTTCAAAATATATACTCAGGATTACACATGTTCTGTTAGAGCACTGTAATAAATACATTTACTTCACAAAGTAAATGAACAAACATCAGGATAATGTTCATTAGATTTTAAAATTGCAATGAAAAGTGCATGCTTTTTCAGGTTTTAACCTGTAATAAAATTATGCATTCATATAAAAGTTTTGCAAAGATTAGCCTGTTGCATGAAACTTTTACTATATTCTGTATCACTTGTATTTTCAGAACAACTTCAGTCCATGTGTATGAATTTTTAAAATAAAATTCAAATTATTTCATATATGTTTATATGCTCCTAAAGCTGAGAACATATGCATTTGAAATTGTAACAACATTCAAAATGAGTAAATTATAGCATAATAATTATCAATGGGTGTAAGCCTAATTCATTGCAAATTTGAGAAAAGTTAGAAATCCTGAAAAAATGACTAGAAAGTTAACATTATTTAAATGCACGTTTGTGGTTTACTTCTGTGCACCAAAATCTGTAGAAGTCCTTAACAAGTTGTTTTCACTAAACAATTAAAACTATTTTATTTAATAATTATTTTAAGCAATATAGAATTTGATGTTAGTGGCAACTGTAAAAATTGTTTCCTTTTGAATATTTTGGCTTAGGACAAATAGCTTTACCTCTATTGTAATTTGCAACATCATTATTTTAGACTTGAAATTTAGATGGAAAGATAATTGATGAGCCTGACTCTTTAAGTAAATGGGCATGTCCTTGTGTTTTTATATTTTCATGAGATACACTAGCTAATGGTTTACAAGTTATCTCCATCCTTCAAATTTAGAAGCCTGAACTTAAAAAACTGTAACAGTATAGTTCAATTCAAATTAGTGGATTACTGTAATTATGCTGTTCAAATTATGCACTGGATGCTGTATTGATATGTTCTGTAAGGCACATCTAGATGGCATTTCTGTCATGAAGTTGTAACTTAGATTTACAGAACAAAAATGGCAATCGCCAAGTTTGGAGTGTTGTACATTTTGATCACCTAAAGCAAACAAGTATAATAAAAAGTATTTAATAATACTGCTACCATTGTTGCAATATATAATTTCTATGGAGAGGCTAAGAACATTTGTTTATTTCCCAGATAGAAACTGCATTACAGGTCATCTGTAATTTTAGCAAAAAAAATTAAAACATTTTATAATTGCTTTATTCTGCATAAATAGGCTTCAGTTTCTTCGAAGAATAATTTTAAATTTAGAAAAGTACAAATGATCAAAGAAAGATAAACAATATTTAAACATTGCAAGAACTAAGGACATAATTTTTAATAACCATTCTATCATTTAGAAGCAAATACTTTATTTTTAAGGCCATAATCTACAAGGAAAAGATTTTAGAAAAAGGAACAGTTTTGGTCGTTTCAGATTAAGCTAAGTGTAAAATGTGAGAACATTAAAATGATGCAGTTCATATACAACATGAATAAGTTTAAGAACATTAAACTGTAAAGAAACTGAATTTTAGAAATACGAAACCCTTTATTTCTAATTTTATCTTTGCCTACAATGACTCATATTCAGCTTCTTATATGTAAGGAAAAAAAGAAAGGAAACAAAATTGTGATACTGTCACTCCCAAACTTCAGTGATCTAAAACATTTGTCTAAGAGGGTTGAGTTGTTTTACATTGGAGCAACACTTTTGTGCACACAATGGTCTAAATGGCCAGGTCACAATGATCCTGAAGGTTGGTGAAGAGGATCCACTGGACATCTGTTAGGAGACAGACACCCATCAAGGCCATCCAGTGTGCTCTCCTACACATGGGCCATGGATTTATGCCCCATCTGATGGCCAACAATCCAAGCCCATCAGTGTCCACTTTCGGCCCAAGGGCAGGGTGGAGTATTTAGCAGAGATCAGTTTCAACACTGGCACAATTCCAACCTGGAAACTCTGGATTACAAGCTTGCAGTACTACAGACTGAGCCAGCCCCTGTTCAAGAGGTATATGGAAGCTTATGGGTTTGCAATACTTTGGTTCAATAAAAACCTTTTGTAATAATTTTTTTATCTGATGAGTCTCTTGTTGAAATTTTATGCATTTGGTTTGTCAATATTCCTTAAATATTTCAACAAAACTACAAAGTTAATCTCTGACTACATTGTTGAATGTGTAGCAAAAATATAAATTAAAGTTGCTATTTTTTCTATATTATATAGTTAATATTATATTTTCAGGTCAGGGTGTAGCAGAATTGCCAAACTATGGCAAGGGGTATAGTTCCCAAAATGGAAAAAAGGTTGAACACCACTGATATAGAATACGATAGATATATTACAAAAGAATTGAGGCTTATGTCGATCATTTTTACCATTGTAAAAATGCGCAGTGAATAAAATATGGTCCGTTTCAGATTTTTAGGTCAAGTTTATTTCACCCATTCTGTGTATTCGGCTTGTAAAATTGTGCTGTATCAGAACAACAATTCAGCTGTCTTTCATTTCCCCAGCAAATGTAACAACAGGAAATGTAAGGAAACCAAGCCATTTGAGAACTGTATAGTTATTAGATGAGCTTAGGCATTTCTGTGAGATTAAAATGAAATTTTTATTTGTTGTAAAAAGGAAAAGGGAATTCTCTACACAAAAGACGGATACCCAATAATCTATCTGGTTTATCCTGGTTTCTCATGCAACATACACTGGTGTGCAAAAGTTTCAATCCTATTTTATGTCAATAGGAAACTTTCAAACTCAGTAACTTCTGTTAACGATTATTCTAACGATTCTCTAACATAGCGTTAGAAGTATAATTCTCAACCAAATCTTTATAAATCTCGAATTTCAGTAGTAATAGCTGGTATTTAAAGAGTTGTTAAATATTCCAGCTTTCATATCAGTAATGCACTGTTATGAAACTCGTACAATATTGATGAATATTGAAAGAATTTCTGGCACACTCTTCTAAAGCATACACTTACTAAGTGTCCCAAATCAATACTTAAGTTTTAATTTTTGAGGTGAAATTTTATGACTGCCATTGCTATTATTATAATCTAAACTTCCATAACTCTTCAAATACCTAACGATTATTGCTGAAATATGAGATTTGGATAGTTTGAGATCATTAATTTATCTTCACACATTTTACATAAAAAAACTTATTTTAGAAATTAGTTTCCTGTTGACTTAAAATGGGGTTGTAGCTTTTGCACACCAGTGTATAAACACATACACAAGGAAAGGCTCACGGGCTTAGAAGATATTCTTTCCCAGAAGAGCTAAAAGTGCTAAACTTTGCCTGAACTTTTCCTTCACCCAGGAGAAGAGTATAGACTGTATGTGAACCTGCTGGAGTCAACCAAAACTGGGGTGGACTGGTTTGATTTTCTCAAAATTCAAATAGGAGCAATAGTTGAAAAGCAATTGCTTTTTTTGTTAGCAATTTTTTTTTTGTTAGCAATTGTTGAAAATAAAATGTGCAATAATTGTTGCATTTAAAAGGGGTTCCGTGGCCGAATGGTTAGCGCGCTTGGCTACTGATCTAAGGGACCTGGGTTCGAGCCCCGGGTAAGGCATGGCTGTGTGTGTCGTTTTTCTGCTGAGGGCCTGCCATCCTCTCAGATCTTCTACTATGGCATATAAACTGACAGACTCCTGTCAGATCTCTGTGGCAAGCAGCTGCTTGAGGGGGTATTTATTTTTTTTTTATTTATAGTTCAGTTTAATTTATCTTCACACATTATACCATATTTTTCATAGTTTCAAAGTCAGTTTCCTATTGACACAATCCGATTTTGTATCAAATGAGCAATTTTATTACCAGAAAAATAACTAATATCAGCAGAAGATACAACCACCACTATTGGCAATACATGGAGCAATGTGTTGTGGCAGTGACTCGTAGAAACTGCTGATAGCCTCCTGCAACACTGTCCACCATACTTCCTGCACCTAGGGCGGAGGTGGCTCAGTCAGTAGCACACCAAGATCTTAATCTGCAGTTCCCAGGTTCAAGTCCCAGCTGGGTGAGCATTGAAATTTATCACCACAAACCTTCCCGTGGTCAGTAAGGGACACCGATGGGCGTGGAAAGTCCGCCAGATGGGACGTTAAGCTGTGACCCCGTGTGCGGGAGAGGCATACCCTGTGCACGTTAAAGATCGTGCTGAATGGCCTTGACGGAACCCCTCCCAACAGCTGTTCCAGTGGGTCTCTTCCCCCAGCCTATGGGGTCCTGGTCATTTAGCCCATGGTGTGCAAACAAGCCACTCAGAGGTAAAACAACTTCCTGCACGTGGTCTTGCAGGGTGGTGGGTGCCGAGATGACATCCAACGATGTTCCATACATATTCTATTGAGGACACAATACAGGGATCTTGCTGGCCACTCCAGGACATTGATAGCACATAGATATAATTTCCTGACAATGTTTGCAGTATGCATACGTACATTATCTTTTGAATCATGCTACAAGGCATCCTCTCTTAAAAGAGCAAGGATACAACATCCAGGATACGATTCTTATACTGTCAAACTGCCTGTAAAGAACACAGGGTGTTTTGCTCCCCAGACCACGATGCCTGCCATTTGTGCTGTGTGCCTATTAGTTACTCTTGAATTAGTCTGTTCCCTGCATCTTCTCCATACGTAAACCCAGCAATCATTGAACCCCAAACAAAAGCAAGACTCATTGCTGAACACTACACAATGCCATTATGCATTACAATTCACTTGAGCATGGCACCACTCCAGATGCTGGCGACATTGGTTAGGGGCAGATGATACAATGCAATCCTGCCACTGCCAGTCTTCGAGATAGCGTTTGTCTTGCAATGGGGCAACTTGTAGCAACATTTACTGATCTTCTGATGACAAGTAGAGTGGCTGTAGGGGTGGCATAAGTTTGTTGCCAGATCAGATGGTTCTGTGATAAATTCGGTGGTTTTCAAACAACTGCTCCACATCCTGGCTGACAAGAGGTCATACCTTCTCTCAAACACTGTTGCCAGGATCGATGACTGTTGCATTGTGAAAACCCAAATGTTGCACAATACAATGAGTGGATCATCTAGCCTCCTGGAGGCCAATAATCCATCCTCTCTCACAATCGTTCAGCTGGTGATATGGTATGTGAATCTGTTGCCTTGGCATTCCATAGAACTTCACTTCCTCTTAGAACTCGTAGCTTGAATCTGGAACTCTTCTCATGAGGAAATTGCTCTTAGTTGTAACGTTATGGCAGAGGTATTCTCACTAATATTGGCAAATACTGCAGCCAGATTGGTTCCCATATTTTAATCATTTGCATATCTGCGCAACTCAGCCACATGCTGATTTGCATGCCCTTTCAATCATTCCGTCTGGGTAATGCAATTTCAGTGTTACAGAGTGTATTTCAAATTTATCTGGTGTGTGTCCAGCTTTATCAAGTTTATATCTGATCGAAACAGTCTAAATTTTTTCTAATCTTTTGTTAATATATATTTGTAGGCTAACAATTTATTATTATTAAAACTCCAACTATATATACTTTTCATTCATTATCGTGATTCGTAACAGGTAATGTATTTTATTTAAACTAAAGTGCTGTATTTTACGGGTACTAAGTGTATAGGTTTTATTATTTGACAGCAGTTTATCCATCGCCATACTATGTGTGTGTTTTTTTTTAAAAGTTCGTGATTAAATTAATCCACCATGTGCATTATCAGAGTTTATCGGGGTGTTATCTATCATCCTTTTATTGCTTATCTAGCAATGAGCCCTGTACACATTTCAGTAATTGTATTAAAAAAAATTGTATGTTCTTGCAAATGCTGGAAAAACGAAAAATATTTTATATGAAATGGCTGTAGAATAACTAACATGAATTGAAAAAAGGTTAATGTTTTTTTATTTAATTTTATACTTGCAACATGAAGAGTGCCATCCACTATATAGTTCACATCACCTTCGCAGAGACGTGAAGGGGAATGGAGAGGAGGTGAGGAATTCTTTTCTCCCCCTTCTACTCTTCCTCTGTCATCTTTATGCCAAATAATATCTCCTAACCTTAAGCAGAATACTTTAAAATTATTCCCTTTATAATATACACCTTCAGTGGAAACAACATTTACTTTAAAAAGAAAAGACAAACGAAAATAAAAATATATTCCCTTAACCTTATTACTTTGATACATTTTTTAGGCGGGTTCCAAAGAGCGGAAAATATACCCATTGCCCCATCTATAATTTCAACTACATAAACACAAAAAAGTCCTTCTTAGGAACATTCACACAGCTCACAAAAAAGTCCTCAGGAACTAAACAAATACACTACATATGAAGATCCGACACAAACAATATCACTTTTCTAACCATCTTTCTCGCTTTACTTACTACAGCTTCTGGGCCTGACTGATCTATATTTCCAAACACAACGGAAACCTGACAGCATGCAACGGGAAGAAGCTCATCCAAAAAGAATATCGTCCTGTTTTCAAAATTTCACCCTTCGCTTTCATCAGCTAACGAACCGTTCGATTCACTTGATCATAAAATACACTGGTTTCCATAAATTAAGGAAAATCCCTATGTTAACGTCAAAGCTCTAACTTCTAAAATAAGTTTTTATTGTTTGAAAAATATAATTGCAGATAAAGATCTCAATCAAGTAAATCAATAACTCTATTTTCAACAATATCGTTCAGTATTTAATAGGTTATAGAAGTTTTAATATTTAGCGATAACAATGCCTGCCACAAAGATTGACTTCAGAAGTTAATTAAAACTTATTAAGTATTGTATCAAAGTGTTTAATAAAATAAGTTTGTATTTTATAACTTTGTGTAAAAAATTCTTTCACTATTTTTCAGTTTTGTATAAGTTTCTTAAGACTGGCATTGCTGTTAAATATTCAAACCCCCATAACTCATTAAATACTGAACGAATATTGTTGAAAATCGAGATATTGATTTATTTGATTGGTATCTTTATCTGCATAAATTTCAAACATTTTCCAAAACAAAAAACTTATTTTAGAAGTTATAGAACTTTGATCCCTTAGCCTTGGCGTTTTAAACATTCTTCAATGAACTGTCACTCAAAGTGGCCTGAGTGCACTGATTATCTTGGGTCGTCATCAGTCGATGAAGATGACATAATAAGTAGACTACCTGCGGACAAGGGCTTAGCTAAGAATTAGGGTTGGAGAAGAGTGAATGACTCAAAAAAAAAATTTTTAACCAAGTGCCTCGTTTTCCGAACTTCGCCATGTTTTACAAAATGCATTTACCTAACGTAATTACTGAATTTGACCAAGTCACTGCGAATTGCAGCATGCTACCGTACACTTTGCTAAGTATTATCGATTTCCTCAACAGTCAGTACCTCTTTTCACTAAGTAATTTCACAAAACCAATCCCAATTTTCACAACTTACCAGCATTATAACAAGTAGCTCCGAATTTTGCGAACTACCCTCGATTTCTCCAAGTTATCTGTATTTAGAAACCTATCATATATTTGTCCATCTCGCCATAATTTAGCACAAAATTACGCAATTTTTACATCTACCCTGAATTTGCAAGGTCACTTCGAATTTTGCAAATTCTCGATTTCTCCAACTCTCCTTAACTGCCCAAATACTATCCCAATTTTACCAAGTGGCTTCGAATTTTGCTACGTTGTCTTGATTTTGCCAATTATCCTTAATTTCACAAAACCAATGTCAATTTTTACAAATCGTCTGTGTTTTACCAAGTGCTTCGATTTTTTCAAACTGTCATAATTTTACAGAAAAATCCTAATTTTTACATCTTACCTGAATTTTACTTGAGGGCCCATCAAGGTTGAAGGCCCTGCTGAGCGGTTTGGGCCCCAAGTTGGACAGGCTAAGACCTCAAACTTTGGGTAGTTGTCAGGGGCCCTGCTGACTGACTTGGTTCGTTAAGGCAGACAGGGCCCCAAAAATGGGTCGGACTAAGAGATCCCACCACGGGAGCCGAGTCAATTTGGATCTACATATCCTTGTTTGTGGCTAACAGTGGAATAGATTAAAATCCAGGTTTTGTAGTGGCAGTGCCGTGGGTTGAGCTTTACTTCTATAGTACTGTTCATCCTAGACTGTCGTGGGCTGTGCATTTACCTATATGGTATTGTATGCCCCTGACCCTTAAGATAGTGGTCAAAGTGGCATTCCCTATACTGGTAGTGCTTCAGGCGGAACCAGTGGATCTGTCCATTAGTATACTTACTTGTATTTTACCAAGTGGATTCGAATTTTGCCAACTGCCCTAGATTTTGTGAAGTTGCCTCGATTTCGCCAACTCCCCTAGAATTATCAAGTTACCTCGATTTTGACCACTACCTAGATTTTGCTAACTCCTCTTAATTTTACAAAAATTAAAATTTTCAGAATTTGGACAACTGATTTTACAAGAAACTTCGAATTTTGCCAACTCCGATTAATTTTGGGGAGGGGAGCCTCCCCCCGTAGCTACGCCCCTACCTGCAGAAACAGATGCATGAGAGTTCAACTGTGTCCACAATAGAGATAGGATATTTTGGTAGGGCTCTGTGTTTTAGGTTATGTGAAACAGATGCGTGAAAGTTCAACTGCGTCCACAATCGAAATAAGACATTTAGGTAGGGCTCTATGTTTTCGTTAGGCTAGTATAAATCTTTATCTAAACTATAGAATAAGCTCACAACAGTTCTTTTTAGAACTATAGGTTAGTTTAGAAGGATGTTCATTTGAAGAACAAGACTTTCAGGTAGAAAGTTATGTTTTATTACTCGCTAAAAATATTAGGATTCCAAATTAGAACGCAAAAAAAACGGGAAGAAACACAAATGGAAAACAAGTCAATGACTTGTGGCAATTCTACAACATACAACCCACTCTTCTCTTTCCTCTATTCTCTCACCCCACCTCTACCCTACCGAGATAATATTAGAATAGAAACTGAAGAGAGCACTGCAAATAACGACATGATTGGTCATAAAGAACAAACCCGTGGTTTTTATTATAAGTAATGCCATGAAAGATTTAGAACGGAAACGCAGAAAAGATCTAGACCATTTCGTTGAAAAACAAATAAAATTGCGACATATTTAATTACAGTATACTTATTGGACTCAAGGTAATCTGCAGTTTAAATCACGGCTCACTAGATGGCGCCACGAGTATCACTCGTATAGTGGTTCTAGATAGGGAGACGTTGACAAACGGTGATGTCACGTGTCTCATGGGTGCCATTTCTGAGCTTCGATTGTTGGATTGTTTCTTAGCTCTGTGATAGTTGCAGGTAAAGTTTAACGTATACTTGGCATTATTTGTTGTAAAAAAAACTATTTTTAAACTTCACTTACTAAAATAAATGCTGCCCTAGAAGTTTGTATATTCATTCAATTGATAAATAATGAAATAAATTCGACTCTTCAATATCTACTAATAAATCAGCACTTTGACATCGATTCAAATTTTAGAGGAAAAATTGTCCTGAGCTGGGCGGGATACAAACTCACGATTTCCTGATAACATGTCAGGTGCTCTGGGCCACTGAGCTACCAGCCGCCGATAAAGATCTCCTCTAATTAAGGCTAATGAACAGTTCTTATATCACATATAGGCGCTATTGAGGCAAGTTTAGCCACAAGCGGCTTTCTATTTGCCATATAGATGGAAAGCATGTCTTACAAGTATGCTAAGATAAATAATTGGGAATAATAGATGGAGAGCATGTCTTGCATGCTCTCCATCTATATGGCAAATAGAAAAGCTGCTTGTCGCTAAAATTGACTGAATAGCGCCTATATGTGACATAATAGAAATGTTCATAGCGTTAATTAGAGGAGATCTTGACCGGCGGCCGGTAGCTCAGTGGTCCAGAGCACCTGGCATGTTATCAGGTGGTCATGGGTTTGTATCTCGCCTGGCTCGGGACAATTTTTCCTCTAAAATTTGAATCGACGTCAAAGTGTTGATTTTTTAGTAGTCATTCAATTGATTTTGAAAATGTTACAATTGGTATAAGAGCAGCGTTTGTTGTTAAATGTTTTCAACTCAATAACACAACATTAAAAGAATGTTGTGGAAAATCGAGAATTTGAAAGATTTGTGTGAGATCTTCAATTTATTTTTAGTGACATTTTTCCGTAAAAATCTTATTTTCGCAGTTAAGGA
The DNA here is from genome assembly GCA_038380435.1 of Ryuthela nishihirai. Taxonomy (NCBI): domain Eukaryota; kingdom Metazoa; phylum Arthropoda; class Arachnida; order Araneae; family Heptathelidae; genus Ryuthela; species Ryuthela nishihirai. The sequence continues at coordinate 57,891,723 of JAWZYU010000012.1, forward strand.
GATTGCGCATACTCAATGAAGTCAAGCAAAAAAATTGCAATGAGATTGATAATTGCAAAGGTAAATTATTGAAACTGGGTAGGTGACATATTTTTCTAGTGATATATTTATAAACAGCATAGTGTAATTATAGTGTCTATAAGTATATCGACCTATGTAAACGATATACTTATAGACGATATGCTTGCCTTGTTAACATTACTCTCTATGGACGTTTCGCTTTTCAATGACTTTTAAACATAGAAGCATTTATGCAATGATTTTACCATTCAGTATTTTAAATAAGCTAGTAAAACTTAGAGAACGTTTGAGCAAGTATATTTTTTTTAAAACGAAGAAAATTGATGGCCGTTCGATCAAAACAAACCGCCGCTGAAGTGATCGTTTTGCTTGGCCCTTTGTTAAAACTGTTCGAATGACACGTGATATAACATATGTTCTAACATGTGACTTTTGGACTCGCCAATTGTAATAGAAGTCTTACACCGTAGATATCCCTGTAAATTGCAAAAGCAATTTAAAATTTCGTAATTGGCTAAACAAGAAAGAATAATCATGATACTAATAACTCGCAGTGTTAAAATGCTCTAACCTATCGGTTAAGTCAAATATTTATTACGTTGTAAGCTATGAACGGAAACAATTCAATTTGCAAAAATCTACGCCAGGCCTGTCGATTTTATGGTTATATCAAGGTTAAAAACGTATGAACGAAAAAACGCTGAATATTACTGATTATCTTAGTTTTGTAAACTTACATATTTACAATCCAACGTTCATATATCTAAACAATTGTTATTGACTGACTGACAGTGGATCACCCTATGGTGCAGAAATGATAGAATTCTGAAAATTTGCACCTAGGGATAATCCGGGTGTTAGATGTGTCTTTCAAGATGAAATGTAGGTCACGTAGACTTCCATTTCACCGGCTTGATAGGTTTTACATAAGTCAAACCGTGATCTACCAGTGCTAGAAAAGTGAAAATTGGTGTCTGGGGGTGTTTCGGGTTGTAGATCTCGAAAAGGTTACAAAATTTCATATTCTGAGGGTCCTTTGTGGTCAAATTTAGGTCTGTCAGTGCTAGGGAGTTAAAAATTGGTTCTTGGGGGTATTTTGAGTTGTAGATCTCAGAAATGTGGAATTTTAGATGCGATGGGTCTTTCATGGTCAAATTTCAAATATCGATCTACATATGTTAGAGGGATTAAAATAGGTGCCTGGGATATTTTCAGTGTAGATCACGGAACTGTGCAATTATGGATGCGATGGATCCTTTGATATTCGATATGCTGGTACTGGAGAGCTAAAAATTGTTGAATACGGCTATTTTGGGCAGTAGAATTCAGAAATGAGAGGAATTTTCACATTCCGTGTGGTATTCAAGGTGAAATAGAGGTCGGAGTGACCAGCTAGAAATCAAGGGGTGCCGAAGTCACCAATTGAATATTAATATTCTTTCACGGAAGATTATTATTTTCCGACAAAGAATATTGTCCTTTTAATACTGTATATGCCAGTCTTATAATGTCGCCTAGTGCTCCAGAGCTAATAATAATATACAGCTCACAAAAATTAGGGGATATTTCAAAATGAATATGAAGCGATAATATATCCCCTAATTTTTGTGAGCAGTATAATAACCTTTACCACATAACAATGCTACTGTAGAAAGAATATTCAGCAACCTGAAGATAGTGAAAACTACACACATAACCTTTTAGAATCTCTATTGCAGAATTAGACAAAGTTTGGGGAAAGATTTCGAACCAACTGATGAACGAAAAGCAAATTTGAAGATGTGACATGTTATTAATAGGAAATTTCAGAAAATGACATTGTTTAGATCTTACATCCTCTATTTTTATAAAGAAATAAATTTGGATATATTGATAGCTTCTGTGTTAATTTTTATTATTGGATGGGAACCTACCAATATTTGATTCGAGCATTATTTGGCAGGATTCTTTTCTCAGTTGATTATTTTAACTTTGTGATTAATTTGAACATCAAAATATTGCGAATCCCATTCTAAATGTCACAAGATTTTTTTTAATGTCAGTAGCAGGATTCTGAAACTGATATTGGCACAGCCCTGATTTATGCTCTACAAATTCAGATCTCCATCACAAATTATTAATCTTTAACAATAATTGTTTTCATTAATTCGCCTTTAAATTGAGTAATGAATTTAATTTATTTTTGACGAGGCTATCGTAATAAAAAGCTGGAAGTTATTCAGAGAATATTTATCACTTTGCCTTAGGTCAATGTTTATTGGATTTTATCTATTGCAACAGAAATATTTAAAAAATAAGAATTTACCATACAACCATATTAACATTTAATTTTCTGTTGTTAAAAACTAAAATTAAGGTCAATAAGATTTAAATGTTTTATTTATTTGCATTTTCCACAAATGAACGAGTTTTAATCCTTGGATGATTCATATCCTTAAAAATATTTATATAAGAAATGCTATAGGAAAAATTGCTGAAAAGTTAAGTTGCCATCATATTATAGTGATTAAAGTGGTAGTGGTATCCAACCACCATAGGTTTGAAAACATGCTTGCTATAGCAGTATTATAATACCCATCAGCAAAGAAGAAAAAAAAAATCATGGCTGAACACGTGCTAAATAAATGAATAAAACCAATGTAGTCCGCTATTTTTACACAGAAAATGCCATTAAATATTTACCTCAACAAAAAAAATATTAATTTTCTTTAAATGCATATATGTCTACATATACAGTATTTTTACAATTGTATATTTAAAAAAATCTAAAGATCAAATGCATATAATTGTCAGGGAGCAACAAGGGGAAACCTAGGTTAAATAAAAATAAAACAACATTCAACAGATTTATATGAAAATAATATCTAATTTTTGAATTTTTCACTATTAAATGAAACAGCTATATTTGTTTCAACTGAAGTACTACGAATAAAAGGCAATAAACTTGGAGACAAAAGCAACACATCTATTGAATGCTTTGATTTCAATCGGATATTGCATCAGAAATAGAATATTTTAAATATATTTATATCTTCCTATTGCATCCTAAAAAGTGGGAAACTAAAGCTTACCGATGACGCAATCAGCCACTGATTTTGTAGTTAATTCAAAATATCATAGGGTGATAATTTACCTACTCATCAATAATTCATGGTGCTTTATTTTTCCTTTGTACTAACGATTCAGTGACTGCATCATTGGTATGCTTTAGTTTTATTTCCGTTCTTTTAGGTCATACATAAGATTGGTTGAGTTGTTTTACCTCTGAGCGGCACTTTTTCCTTTCTAACGGCAGTCACTAAACTTCCATCGTTAGCTGGGGATGGGGAGGCCGCATTGGATTCATTTATATACACTTCGTTATACATATCTAATAGAATGTGGCGATATGAAAGTTTTGCGTACAGAAAAAAAAATTGCCAACAATATACAGTATATAACTTCAGAAATCTGTAATTCATTGATTATTAGAGAGAACAGTTCACAAATTAAAACCTCCCATACAAAGTGCAAAATTTCACGTTTTTCCAGTGCTGACATAAGTTTGACGTTTAAATTTAAAAAAAATAATAAATTTCTCTTAAAAGGGTTTATTCCGTTAACTTATTTCCTTAAGGAATGCTGTGGTGAATAGCAGGGGCAGAGCTATGGGGGGTAGGCTCCCTCCCCAAAGAAACTCGGAGTTGGCAAAATTCGAAGCGACTTACTAAAATCTAGGTGAGTTGTGAAAATTTGTAATCCTTTTTTTTATAAAATTAAGGGGAGTTGTCAAAATCGAGGCAACTTGACAAATCTAGGGCAGTTTCGAAAATGGAGAGACTGCAAAATCTAGAGCAGTTGGCAAAATTCAGAAATTGAAACCTCCCGTACAAAGTTCACAAATTGTTTCACAGAAAGTCGGCAAAATCGTGAGATGTAAAATTTTTTTTTTTTCTGTAAAATTATGTCGAGTTGGCACAATATAGAGACAGTTGGCAAAATTAGGAGTGACGGCAAAATCGTGGAGAGTTGGCAAAATTCGGAGTGACTTGGAAAAATTGGGGAGAGTTGGCAAAAATCAGGTGAGATGTAAAAATTGCAGTCTTTTTTCTGTAAAATGTCGGAGTTGGCACAATATAGAGACAGTTGGCAAAATTCGGAGTGACTGCAAAATCGTGGAGAGTTGGCAAAATTCGGAGTGACTGCAAAATCGTGGAGAGGTGGCAAAATTCGGAGTGACTTGGAAAAATTGGGGAGAGTTGGCAAAAATCAGGTGAGATGTAAAAATTGCAATCTTTTTTCTGTAAAATTATGGCGTGTTCGCAAAAATCGAGAGAACTACGCAATATCTAGAAGAGTTGTCAAATCTTGGGGGAGTTTGCAAAAATCAGATAAGATGTAAAAATTCGGATTTTTTTCTGTAAAATTGTGGCGAGTTGACAAAATCTAGGGCAGTTGATAAAATATGGGTGAGTTGTAAAAATTGGGATTGTTTCTGTGAAATTAAGGAGAGTTGACAAAATCGAGAAAACGGCAAAATTTTTGGAGTTTGAAAAATTTGAAGTGATTGGCAAATTCAGGAGAGATGTAAAAATTGGTATTGTTTTGCGAAATTAAGGAGAGGTGGTAGAAACGAGGCAACTTGGCAAAATTTAGGGAAGTTGGCAAAATTCAAATCCACTTGGTAAAATACCGCGATTTGTGAAAATTGGGATTTTTTTTTTTGTGAAATTAAGGAGAGTTGACAAAATCTAGGGAAGTTGGCAAAACTGGAAACCACTTGGTAAAATACAGGTGAGTTGAAAAAATTGGGATTGGTTTTGTAAAATTAAGGAGAGTTGATAAAATTCTAAGTGACCTGGCAAATTCAGGGAAGACGTAAAAATTACGATTTTTTCTTGAAAATTACGGCGAGGTGGCAAAATCTAGGAGAGTTGGCAAAATTCGAATCCACTTGGTAAAATATAGGCGAGTTGTGATAATTAGTATTGGGTTTGTGAAATCAAGGAGAGTTGACAAAATCGAGAAAACTTGGCAAAATCTTGGGTAACTTGGCAAATTCAGGAGAGACTTGGCAAATTTAGGAGAGAGGTACAGATTGTGATTGGCTTTGCGAAATTAAGGAGAATTGGCCAAATCTAGGGGGTTGGGAAAATTCAAACTGACCTGCAGCAATTCACACGAGAGATGAAAATATTGGGATTATTTCTGTGAAATTATGACTAGTTGGCAAAATTAGAAGTCAAATGGTAAAATGCAATAGAGTTGTGAAAATTGCCTCCCACCACCACCACCATCACCACGGAGCGAAAATCTAGGTATGAACTAGACAAAGACATTATTTTCTCAATTGGGAAAATTTGACTTTTGAGTTGGCATATTTTCGATTTCTCCCCATCCTCAACCATAATCCTTCGCTACGCCCCTGGTGAATAATTAATGCTTATTAGCGTTTTAGATCTTGAAATTAATTTAAGGCACTCAGACGTCTTCGAGTAACCGCACTACAAACGTCAATTGCTGCCTTGTGAGCGCTTTCAAAATTGGCCTCCCGTTCGGAGCAAATAATTGGAAAATAGTGACTGCCGGTAGCCACCGATCTCAGTATGACACCATGTAGCCATCATTCATAAATTACTAATCGATACATCATATAAATTATATTAAAATACTAAAGCAATAGTCAAAAGTATATACCACAGAATGCTGGAACGTTTTCGTCGAATATTTCCGACCCATTTAATTGGATCAGTCTGGAATTTAAACATCGTGCAATTACATACTGCTTATGTTGTTAACATATTATGCAGCTGAATAACCTCCAACAAGCTTAACGATAGAATTCGATGGGGTACAACTATAGTTGAAATATTGTTAAATGATGATAATTGTAAAATTAAATAATATGTAAAAAAATGCATATACATATATAATATTCAGAAAACAATATATTTCATTGAAGAGCAGAGTAAAAGTTTTGAAAGCTGTAGAAGGACTTAAATTCTGAAATATAAAATGCTGAATAAATAGATTGGGAGAAACTTATTAGTTATTATATACAATTTTTTTCTTTTTTGATCCACGTAATTTTACACTGATCCTAAGCTTCGTCAGAAGCGAAAAAGCCCACAGCCTTGAATTAAGTTGCGGTTACCATCGTTTCCTGTGCCGAATGCCACAGCATTTTATTACCGGTAAGTACCGGAACATGGTTTGAGGAGTTGACAGGAACCAAATAACAGCTTTATCATACCCACCGCATATTAGACTTAAATGTTTTGAAACGTAAAAAGAAATCCTCAGAATTTTTTTTATATTTGAGTAGAATCTAAAATTCCAAATATGACTCTTAAAAATTCTCATCTTAAGTACAACTGTGCAAAAGATAGTTGTTATATTGAGAAAAATACTTTTAAAACTGTTCGATATAGTCTTGAGGTGCCGGTTCCCATCGCTTCAAGATACTGCATGCAAAACATATTTTACTACATAAAAAATACAGCAGACACTCAATCATTCCTTGCAGCTTTATGATGTTTTTCCACCTCGCGGCTGAATTTCTTACAGCGTTACAAATTCAGCAAGTTGTACCTAAAATTATATAAGCTTCATATTAAATCTCAGTTGAGGTTAAATACCAACAAATATAACTATGTAATTTTTTTACCTTTCATAGCGTTAAACACGCAACACTGAAATTTACAGCTCTGCTGAAACTTGTATAAACGATCACTTATGCTAAATAAATCAAACAAATTAAACGTTTATTCACTTATTGAATGTTATTTCTTGTATTCTTCTGGTGATCTGTAGATGGATTTGTTAGCCACACAATTAACTATTTTCAGGAAATCAACTATCTTTACTGCACAACTTACTGTAATTTTAATAATAATAAAAACAGCCATTTTCAAAACCACTATGATAACAGCAGGATAGGTTAGACAGCTTAAGAATATATTAATCCTATCATATATTATTCAGTATTCTTCCTTAATTATCGTTTCACAATGAATATAGTTATTCACGAAATTTTGAACATAAAACAATTTAACTTCCATTTCCGAAACTACACTCGAAACATCAAGAAATGCATACATAGCGAAAAAATTACTGATTTATTATAATTGTAGTTGTAACAAGAAAGTTAACTAAACGTGCTGATATAACTTATTTTCCACTTGTGGAAGATTTTATAGTTGATAAAATATATTTATACTTTAATTTGCCAAAATACTTTCAAAACATTTAGTTACGTACCAAATTACGGAGTTTCCGACGGCCATGATGTATGAATGGGGATACCATTCCAATGACACAATTTTCTATTTTGTAATGTAATTCTTAATATTTAGATTTCAGGAGGACACTAACGAAAGCTCTTAGCTGTTTATAGAGTACCAGGTTTTTACATGCCCACAATGTTTCGCGATATTATTTTTTTATGTAGAACTACTTTTTTTCTATCTAGAACTACTTACGGCGGGTAATTTGGCACTATATCAATATCTTTTCACTGCGCATGCACGAAGTTACATTTCGATTCCAGTCCCCCTGTCGGTAGGGAACCATATTTTGGACCACTTTTTAATGGCTGTGCTATCGACGATTGCCACACTATATATTTATAGGCCCTATAGTGTAATTAAGAAAAAACATTTATTTTGAACGTTCTAGTTTTTAATATACAACATAATTTTGACAGATTTCAAAATATGTAAAAATATTTTTAAAAGGCTTTCCTATGCTACAAATGTTCAACTATTATTTTTGGAACATAATTTTAATATTAATTTTGTAAAAGCATAAATCAGAGCCAAAACAAAAAATATTGCCATATCTTTCCAGGAATGATAGGCATTTTTAATTTTTTAACTAAAAATTTAATATCTGGGACTGAATGTATCAAGAAACGGTTGCTGCTTAAATTTGAAAATTAATGAATTGACTGAATTGTAGTAAATTCAATCAATAAATATTATTATAAAATGCAGAACAGAAAACAATCATTCGCAAAGAAAGCATTTCCATGATTTTTAAATAACAAAATCTTATTATAAAGTTGCTCCATCCTCATGTGTGTGTTTAAGAAGCTAAATAATCAATCTGCTAGACCAGTGGTTCTCAACCTTTTATGCTTCAAGTACCCCCTAGAAATGTGTATGTAACTGGCATCCCCTTGTATAGATAGATAAAACTATAGTTATAGTGTAACAATGAGAATAAAATTAAATACACATATATATATAACATATATATCTAATAACTTTTGAGCTCTCACAACGTACCCCAAAAATTTTTTATCGCGTGCCCCATGTTGAGAACTCCTATGCTAGACTGACGCACTCGCAAAGCCCAGACATGGCGCCCAGGAACACCGTTTGCAAACCTCTCCCTATATAGGACCACTACACTTGTAATATAAGGAAACGTAAGATGTGTAAAGTCAAAGATATATCCAGTGTTCATGGCGCCTATGGCAAAAATCGGAAATGCGCCTTTTTAGAGTTAAAATATCGACTATTGAAAATTAAAATGAGAAATTTTTTATGAAAGAAAAACTTAAAAGTGAAAGTATGGTCCTTCCTTTTCGAACGAAATATGGTGGCCCAAGGGAACCCTGCAGGGAAAATTTGGAACCGATTAGACAATTTTATGAGAAGTTAGGTGGTCTCCAAAATTTGCTAAAACTTTGTGGAATAAAATATATATTAATGGTACTGATGGCTGGTGACTCGTCCATTGTGGGTGTCGACTGACAAATGCCGACAGAGAAGAACACATTCAGAATCCTGAAATATCGTTTTCTGCTAGACTATGTTTTACAAAATTATTGTTTTTACTTTTCCTCTCTTTGTTCATCTGCAGACATTTAGCTTCTTTGGATTTATAAACAAATTAAAAATAATTTTTGCGTTTTATAGATAATTGTATGATATTATGATTTTGCATTTTCCGGTTCATTTGCTAGCTGAAACAACATTATTATTAGTATGTACTACAGTCGAAAAAATATAAACTATATTCCCTTTGAAAACCAGAATCCCATAATCGCAGGTTATTTGCATTCTTGTAGTTATGTAGATGGTATCACAACGTAAACAGGCTAAATACTTTAACAGTTAGGTAGTTGTCAGATTTCATATAATACAGATTATGATCAGAGTACAAACTGAGAAATTAATATTCTATTTGTAAGTTTTATACGAAGCTATTTTTATCATGAAGTTTATTCTTTTGTATTGTAATAAACATTTCATTGATTAACTGTTTTTTTTTTGCGTACTACAAATATAGGAGTGATTTTAATGTAAAAACTTCAATTTCTCACTAGTTTACAATAAGAATTAGATTCCCTACTCACTTGCATTTTGATTTGTTATTTTGATCGATTGCACAAACAAGTTACACACTACCTAGAAACGTGCATAATGCAGACACAAGCAAACTAGCAAATGCCTTCAAACTTAACTGAGCCGTGTGTGAATCAATTGGCTTTCAGGCCGAACTGTTCAGTCCTGAAATCTTCTGTTAAACGTGAAGGCAAAACTGACGTATGTGGGGCCCTTAAATCCATCATTGGTGCGGTTGACAGATCTATCTCTAGTAATATATAAACCTCTGTTCTCTTAACATTATAACAGCCCTTACCAAACATGTTTACTATGCATCTCTATATTTGATTAGTGATCTTAAAATTATCTGACAATGTCTCATACCCCCCATAAATGGTGTCTCATCCCCCCCCTAAGTGGCTGAAGGCACCATCGGTTAAGAACCATTGTCTTATACCATAAATACACTGGCGGATATTGAAAAAGAACTCCATTAACAATTAAAGCGTAATCTATGATATTTATTTAGTAGAAACAACTTGTTGAGAAAGGACAGTGATCACACATGTGAAGTGATTCAATGTTAATTTTATCTTTTAATGAGTATTACATTTTATAGGAGCCACATTTTAATGTGTTGAACCTCCTCGAGCAGCAATACCAGCTTCCAATCTGGCATGCAATCAGTCATACAGATGATGGATATCACGCTGAGGATACCATTCCATGCGCTTTCAACTTGGATGCATAATTCAGCGATGGTCGTTGCCTGCCGTGGTCCGCAGAAGAGGCATTGTCCGATCCAGTCCCAGGCATACTCAATTGGAGACAAGTTCAGAGAGCCTGATGGCCAAGGGAGTTGGTACACTGCCTGAAGAGCATGTCAGTTGCCCAGGTGGACGTTATCCTGCTGGAATATTGCGTTTGGGATTACACGGAAATATGGCAGGACGACCCACTGTATGATGTCACTGACATACGTATTGCTATTCAGTGTACCCTGTACAAACACCAGAAGTACGAGAGTGATAGCTAATCGCTTCCCACATCATGGTGCTTAGCATGGGCCCTGCGTGTCACTGGGGGATGCACAATGGAATAATCTGCTCCCTTGTCCCCATTGGATGCATAAACGACCATCAGATGCTCCTAAGCAAAATCGGCTTTCATCGCTGAAGACCACATACTGCCATTCTTCCCTCCAATGAACTCGTTCTTGACACCACTGCAAACGTGCTTGACAGTGACGAGGTGACAGTGGTAACTGTTCCAGCAGTACACATGTCTGTAGTCCTGCTTCCAAAAGACGATTGCGTATTGTTCTTGTAGATACCCTTGGTAAGATAGAGGATCGAATTTATGAAGTTATAGCTGTCCACTCTGCCACTGCTGCCCACCTGATACGCCGATCCTCTCGTGCGTCTATAACTCTGTGTTGCCCAGAACCAAGTCTGCGAGTGTGTGAATGCTCTTCTGACCATCGACTCCACAATCATACCACCATCATCATACCATACCTCTCGTCCAACGATGTGTGCAATTTAACAGCAAGATCAACACACTTCCCGAAGACCCACTCTACGACCTCATTCAAACTCTGCTAACTGAACAAATGTTATGTGCCTGCGTTGTCCAGGCATGGAAGCTTCTTCAAAGAGCACTGAACAACAGGACACAAGACGAATAACTTCTTTCTTCACGCCCTAGTCCGTAAATATGCGCTGTGTAAATTTTCATGTTGTCATCCTCAGTGACTTTCAATCTTGAATCACGGTTTCTGCTGCATTAACTATTAAATTATTATAATATGATGCTGAAAGTAATTCCTCCTAGATGTTCTTTTTCAATTTCCGCCAGTGTAGACGGAGTATAGGTGCAGTAGCTCATGGAGCTGTAGCGTGTTTTCATTGGCGGTGACGCATTTGCCACGTGACACCTGACAAGACATAATCACTGTATGGCTTGTTACAAGCGATATATGCAAAATAAAATTTTCTGTCATATCGAAGATGCTCTAGGGAATCACATTCCAGTAAAATATGCATGATGGTCTCACAGGCATTAGATCATAGAGTACATTTATCAGAAAAATTTAGAAATTTACTAAATCTTGTATTCGTTTCCAATGAATTCATTGTAGCTTTACAGAAAAGTGAGCTACCAATGCGTTATACCTGAAGGCGAAACTGACGCTTGTGGGTCCCTTAAAATCCGTCATTGATGCGGCTGACAGATTTATCTCTAGTGTATACATATACAGGGTGAATCTGAAAAAGTGGGCAAAACTTTACGGGGTGGTAGAACACAGCTATACGAGCAATATTCGTCATAGAATGTATGGTCGGAACGCAAGCGGTGAGAAGTTAAAAGGTAGTTTTCCACTGTCACATTTAAAGAATGAACACAAGAAGGAGAGGAGATACTTCAGAAAACATTTTATTAACAGGAATGTAATTGAGGTACATGCTCAAAGAAATTGCTCAAAAGAGCTGCCTCCGACATATCATGGTTAGTATAACCAACCATCCTCTCGGCAATCCACGGTAGAAATGCTGTTGGGTGCGAGGACCGACCCTTTTATACCATTTCCAACGCCACCTAGCTGCTCGCCGTTTGCATTCCGACCATACATTCTATGATGAATATTGCTCGTATAGCTGCGTTCTACCACCCCGTAAAGTTTTGCCCACTTTTTCAGATTCACCCTGTATGTATAAAACTCTAGATCTTAACCTTTATAACACCTGAACACATTCTGAACAATTATTACAAACATCTGAAAAAAATCTGTGTATTTATTTTGGATACATTCAGAACACTTTTCCGATTTCAGAATTTTCTTGATAAATATTTTGATTTCTTTTTTTTTAGATTAATACGATTTACGGTTAATTATTTTAAATTGTGAAATCAAAATGATAGTTTTAATTTACTAACATTTGAATGCAATGGTGAAACATTTTTATTAAATTTTATTGCAGACAAAATGATTAATACCATTTCATTTAAAATACGGATTTTATCATTCTGAAGCAAAGAGATAGAATAGGATAGAGTTAGCAACCGTTATGTTACATCGCTTACCAGTCGGAAGCCAAAGAAAACATGTTTTGAGCCAGCAGTGGTTGTTTGCCTTCCATCAACATCATGTAAATTTGCAAGTGCATACAATCATCAATTAATAATGTAAGATATATTAAAATTATTAACAACTTTATTGGATTCTATAAAGCAAACAGAACATTATATGCATTTTGCAGATAAATTTCGGTACATTTCTTGTAGAAACATTTTGTAAATTTTTTCAAAACTGGTGTTTGGTGTAAATCTAAGAAAACGTTTTTTGCACCGATTATTATTATTGAAATAGTTTTCATATCTTGCAGATGCAATGTCAAGCAGTACTTTTAGCCCTTTGTCTGTCACCCTCTGTTCTGTAGTGATTGCACTGGGTATGACAGACCCATGATATATTTCTTAAATTTAAACAGCAGTTTCTTATTTTATGAAACCTTTTTACGGATTTTAAACATATTCGTATCAATGATACGAATATGATACGAATATGAATGATACGAATATGTACATATTAAGTTATTTTAAGCCATAAATGAGTATTTTTTTCCGCTTTCAATAACCAATATTTCATAGTTTTATATTTGTGAACAAGCCCGGATCTAGAAAAAATTGAAGGGTTGGGGTGTAAGAAACACAATTTTTCAATGCAGTATAATATTTCACCCTCCGTTTAACAGTTCTTTAAAACATTTCTTGAAAAATGCGTTAAATTTAAATAAATTTCGTTATTTTTGTATTACCCTTCTAGCATTTGGAAGGGGGTGGGGGACTAGATCGGCTCTGTTTGTGAATGATATCAAACCATTTATAAATACCAGACAGAAAAGAATCTACTATATATCTGAGAGGATCTGCCTGTCTTTTCTCGTTTTTTTCTGTTTCTCTGTTTTCAGAATTCACAAAATTTCTCATTCTTCCAAAACACCCCCCTCCCCCCTCCAAAAGAAGTGAGAGGAACTACTTCTAAATGGTAAGATTTAGAACCGCCAAACTCAGTTGCCTGCTTCCTCGATTCGTAACTTAATCTATGTAAAGCAGTTCGGACAACCAAATATTCCCTCCCCCCCAAAAAAATTACCCACCACTTTAAATAATAGCAGGAACTGTTTCTAAATGCAGTTTCCTCTAATTCTAACTAATATCAATGCTTAGGATCCCCAAAACTGACCGCCAAAATATAACCAAAAAATATAAACCCTCCCCCTCCCCTCAAAAAACAAATGATACTACTACTTCTAAATGAAAACTACTTCTAAGAAACTACTTCTAAATGGTAAGAATTAGAACTGCCAAATTTAGGGTTCAGCTTCTTCTAAGAGTAATTTAGAAAATGCAAGAATTAGGACAAAAAAAAAATGTTCATTCTCCAAAAAAAAAAAATGATAAGAGTTTCAACCACAAAATTCTGTATAGAATTACCTCAACCTGTTCTTAAAGTAGTGAAAATTTTTGGTCCTCAATATTTCTCCTCCCCTCCAAAAAAAAAAGTTCTTTTTATGTTTTCTTTAGAAAAAACAGGGAAGTATACAATGGTAATTTCTCCTGAACATTATAGGGTCACTAAATTTACTAGTATATAGGTTTCTCTTACCCTTACTTTAAGCAATGAAGATTCCATCTCCCAATCTTCCCACACAAAAAGGCCCTTCCACGTAAAACAGAAAATAATTTTTCCTAAACTGTAAGAGCTATAATCACCGAATTTGACATATAGCTTCCTCTCATCATCGCTCTAAGACATGACGAGAGCTTCAAATGACACATAAATAATTTTTCATTCATCTCTTAAATCAAAAGATTTCATTTCACTTACCCTTCCCTATGGTAAGAGGGAAAATCATTGCTTGCGGTGTAAATCTTTCGACTATCACATCCTACCACCCAAATTTCTAGCGTGAATATAAGTTTGTAATAAATATTCGTTTAAAATTTCGGTATTTTACAACTTCCACCGTTAGAAGGCAATATTGAGTTGTTATTTTTTTTTTATTTTCAGCCTCTAACATTTTCTACCAGAGAAAATTCGATGTGAATTGCAAATAATAATATTTTACTACTACCTATTTGGCACACAACGAAATTTTCATTTTCTCAAAACGAAAAGATTATTGCTGGCAAGGTAAACGTCTTGACCATTACACTACTACAAAAATTTCAAATTTCTGGCACAAACAGATCATTTGATATATTTGTAAAAATGTTTGCCATTTTCCACCGTTAGAGGGTGTATAAAGCTTTTGAGAGGGATAGATATGTATTAAGCGTCTTTTGAGATATTCAAGAAATGCGAAAAGGAATATTTCATCATTACCTATCCAACGCGCTAAAAAGTTTTTATTTCAAACAAAAGCGTTGACACTAAGTATTGGTTAAAGGAGTGTCGAATAACTGAGGTTCGTATATCAATCTATTACTGTATTTAATTAATTTTCGTTTGATCTCAATATATATTTTTTTATTTAAAAAAAAAATCAGTTATTTTTGTAATAATCAGCAAAAACGGGGAATATTGAAATATATCATTCAGTTATCCCAAAATATACCCAGGATTTAGTTTCATGGGGGGGGGGGGGGGGGGGGGGGGGCGAGAATTACTGTTATTATTTTTTGGGGAGTTTTATTATTCAGTTTTGGGTGGCTCCAAGAATTTAATTTCGGGAGGAGAGATGGGGTAAAGAATAAGACTTGGGTCCTGATAATAAGACTTCAGCAGAGTTCCCCAAATGCTAAAATATTACACCGAAGAGGAAAGGTTAAAATGATATTCTATACGGAATAAGATTTTACAGTTGTTGTTTTTTTAAAATATTTTTAGTGTCAGATATAAAATATGGGCATAAAACAAAATTATACAAATACAATTGGTTTTGATTTCAAAGCAAGTAGACAAGTTTTGAGATTTCGTTTAAGACGACCGCATTTTCGGGGGGGTGGGGTGGGGGAGAGAACCCTCTGGGTACGTCCCTGTGCCCAAATAGTTATACCGATGGCACTCAGGGTCTGTCAGATCTATTAGTTACAATTAAGTGTTTTGTTAAATAACTAGTAGGAGAATCTAAGTGAAAATCTCTTAAGTTATACTTTTGAGGTTAACATCTAACAGCTCTCTGCAAAATCTGAAGAATGAATGAACACAATATTTTTTTATTAGCATATAAGCTCACCAGACAAAAAATTAGTCAACCCTGGCTGAATGTCACCTAATAGGCGTACGCCTCCGTGCGACGGAGGAACAGCCAAAATCCAGTCTGGCATGAATGCCACCAGTGTGCGGATGTATTGCACATCAATATTCATCCACTCTTCCAGCAGCAAATGCTGCAGATTGGCCAGATGGCTGGGATGGCGCTTCACTCGTTGCCCCAAATAGTCCCACAAGTTCTCTATGGAATTCAAATCTGAGGATTTGGCGGACCAGTCGAGATATTCGATGGCTTCAGATTGCTCGTTGTGCCAATCCAACACATTTCGAGTCCTGTACACATGACAATTGTCGTCTTGGAAGATTGTGGTATCTTTCTGGTGTTCACTGTGGAGATGCTACATAAAAGGCAACATGTTGTCGTCCAGTAGCTCCATATTGCCCTTCTGGTTCCTCTGTAACGTCACCGCAACCATAGGACCCATTTCCTTGTACGGGAAACATCCTCAGAACTTCAGAGAGCCTCCTCCAGCTTGAACAGAACCTTGCACAGTCTGCATGGAAGGCTTCATGTGGCTTACAATGTACCCGTCGCTCTGCATCATTCGAGTACAAGCAAAAATGTGACTCATGTGACAAGATCACATGCTTCCAAGAGTCGACAGTCCAGTCTTTGTGGCGCCACGCCAATTGTAGCCATGCAGCCTTGTGCAGAGCTGTTAACATGGGTTTCTTCCACGGTACTCTGCTCCAGATATCCATGGCATGCAGTTCCCTTTGGAGTGTTCGTTCAGAAAAGCTTGTTGTAGGCCTGCATTGACTGACTGGAGCAATCCCTGCCTCTTTGCAAAGTGGTTTGCCCTAAAAGTACACGACACACTGTGGCGGTTCCTATTGGTGAACATAGTTTTTCTGCCGCAGTTCCTGCGACGATTAGCGGGGGATTGCAATGTTCATTTTTTGCAGTTTTATTAGAATGGATGAAGCAGTTTATCGATTATGTCAGTGGTGTAGCCAGGGAAAATTCATTGCTTTATATATTTTTCTTTGGGGCCAATTTTTTTAAATCTTTATTTCATTAATGTACAATCAAATTTTGCAAATTGAACATTTTGCCTGTTTCTTTCTACTCCATACTCCATTGATTCAAGGCACTATAGTTACAATTTTACTCTTTTAGTTCCCTATGCCCCATGAAAACATCTTATTTTTAAGTGGAATAAAATTTACTTTTTAAATGTTCAAATAACTCTTATTTATCCAAATGGCTTGGCAGAAGCATTAATTTTTCAATATTAACCAATTTTGTTTGTATATTTAAAAATAATAATAATTATTTAGATCATCATTTCAGTTTTAACATGTATCAGTGACTAAAATATTCAAATTAATTTCCCTGAAAGAAATTGTTTTATTTGAAATAAATGCATGAAATTTGCAGATTTTTTTTTGCATGAAAAAATAAACTTAAACTACACAGATATTTAAAATAAAATTTCTTTATTTTTTAAGCATAAAACAATATAATATTAAGCAAAATAAAAGAAATGCATTCATATATTTTCCTAGAAGAAACTGATGATGCATTAATAACACAAACTTTCCTTCAGGGAGAAAGGTTATTTGATGCATGAACAAAAAAGCATTTAAATAACTTACTGAACAATTCTGAAGAAATTTCCTGTAGGTGGAGAAATAAGTATAACTGTAATTAAACATAAAATTATATACAGAAAACAAGGCATGCAATTTTTTGGAGGGTGGTGGTGGTGGTCTGAAGCCTCTCTACCCGTTCAGAATGCTAGAAAGGGTAATAGAAGCAAAACATTTTTCAAACTTATTCCCTTTACATGGCTGTCAGTTGTTCAAGTTGCCTCAGCTTTCCAAACCGTTTATGCACTCTATTCTATCTCGTTGTTCTGAAGCTTAAGTAATTGTTTTGCCAGTATGATACAACGTAATTCAACAGTATTCAAATAAAATGATCAACATTTTATATGGAATAATTCTTAAAAGTCGCTAAAAATATTTTATTTCAAATTTTTTGTTTCTTGTATTATGCGAAAGTTGTTTTCAGAATTTTTGCATATGCAAAACCCTAAGCTAAAACATTATTTTGATTTTATGAAGTTTCAAAACATTATCTCTAGAAAATAATGAATTTCGGATTTTCACATATCAGTATTGGAATTAGGTAGGTATTCTCTAGTGTGGAGGCAAAATTGTAAATTACCCCCCACTCACCCAGGCCGTCTGACTAACCACAGTCAGTCATTACCCACACAACCTGTGAAGTTCGAAAAACATCCAAAAGATATCTAAGATGGCTAATGGATATCGTCTAGTCGCCTTAGATATCTTATGGATATGTTGTGGATATAGTGGTTTTGTGGGTTTGAATTTATGGATTAATATAATTGTACAATAGTAGGTATATTCATCAGAAAAATAATGTAACAGAAAAGTTTATTATATACACAAGAAAAATATTACCTGTATAGGGAAATAATAGAAGAACATATCAAAATTTAGCCAATATGGGAAGCCATTTTAAAAAAAAATTAATCTACCATTTTCTGCCTTGAGCACACTCTAACATTGCAAATTAGAGATAATAGATGATTGAGAAAAATGCAAATTGTAACATTTTGTTAGTACCTTTAAAACACCAAAAGAATTTTTCATTTATGTTACAAGAAAAGAATTTGCATTTTTCGTAACAAGTGTAGGAACCTAAACAGGTACATGTATTTGAGCTACGATTTTAGTATTTTTATTTAGTCATTCCGTTACATTGCCTCCTTGCTGGTCCATGGCGTCCAATGGCACAAACCTTCGATTTCCCTCTCTCTTATATATATATAACACATTATCAAAAGTAGGGGGGCTCTGCCTATACCTCCTGGTACGATTGAGCAATCAACCAATATTCAACAGAAATTAAATTAAATAATAAATTTTTTCTTTAGCAGGGAAAGAAATAAACAAGTTTTCTGTAACTGTTTTTATCAATCAGCAAACTCAGGTATTAAAGTTCACAAATACGGTAGAAGATAAGCTTGAGTATTAAATTGAGAACCAAAGGTGTAATTATAATTTTAAAATATCCAAGATGTTAGAAGCAATAAAGTACAAAAAAGATCAGTTAGAAGTATTAGATCAACTAATGCTACCTAGAAAGACCCAGTATCAAAACGTTTCGGACGTTCATGAAGGTTGGGAAGTTATTCGCTCAATGAAGGTAATATTGTTGAAAACTTAAATTGATATCGACTAATAACATTTTATGTAATCGTTTAGTTGGTAGTATAGAATTTTGATTTATATCAACCTACTTTCCCATTATTAAAATTTACATTTGTGCGAGAATTCGAAATGGAGTATTATCTGCTTTATCAATATTGTGAACCACAAATAAGGAACCAGGAGTAGACATTTAGTCTTTAGCTGCCTGTGACTGAAAGCTAAACACTATTTAAAGTATTTTGCTCAAAACAATTTTTTTAAACTTCTTCTCCATAATTATGTGTTTTATAATGATTTTTTTTTTCAGTTTCATACTATATGTAATGTTGATATGGCTTTTGCATCTGTAGTATACTAAAGCATATTTTAAATGTTCATCTGCAAAGATGTAATGGAACAAAAGAATGATGAAAATAATATGCTAGTGTGCTATGATGATCATTTGCATTACAAATGTTTTTTGTTCATTGCTAGTTGGAAACATGTTCCAGGGCATTGAGAACTACTGAAAAAAGGGTTCAGTTCAGGACTTGTGATTAACAAAAAATACTGGGTGAAGATACAGTTCAGAGGTTTTGAGTAAAAATGGGTTTAAGTTTCAGTTCAATTATAAAGCAATTTATTTCACAAAAATGGGTACTTTTCGGTTAATGGGGAGTGCCAGTCATAATTGTGTGCCAAATGTTGGTGCAAAATTTAACTAGTGATAGGAATGGCAACCTTAATGATATATGCAGCTTCATGAAAAGAATGACTATTTTATTAAAACCAAAATACAAAAGACAAATGCAAAAAAAAGAGTGCCTTAGTTGTTCACTTTGGACACAAAAAAGACACCTTTCCAGTCAAAAAAAGTGCCCCCTAGTGGTGGAAGAGTAAAAGAGGGTTACCCCAATGGGACCCTAAAGTTTGAGAACCCTAGTTGCCATAGAAAGAGAGTAAAGGTAAAATAACAGATTCAAAAATGTCATCAAAAACTCGATATCACTGGCATCTGTTAACTTCACTGAAATGGATTTGGCAAGTAGTAAAGTGAAATACTAGTATTCTAACTCGAATTGGACAACCTCGAATAAAAAACACTTTACTGATTCGTTCTCACTTGGCCTCCGCTCAATTGGGGCATTTTTTATAATGCGGATGACAGATTCACTGGATACGAAGATCATAGACTGTTCGTCATTTGGCAATTGCCAAATCGTATAATCCATGTTGATTCTTTCATAAAAAAAACTCATCACTTCAACAAAAAAGCAACTGACAATCTCGGAGGGAAAATGACTGGATCGATGTTCATTGTTCCCACTTATTCGCAATGACATCATTGCATAGCTAATCGTGACGTGATATAAACAAGTTACCACATTTGGCGCTTTGGCGCACAATTACGACTGGTGCCCCATTAACCGAAAAGTACCAAAAAATGCAATATATAAATTAAACTTATTATTGCTATAATATGTATAAAGTAGAATAGAAATGTTGATTAAATAGTGCATTTGCTTAGAAATAAGTAAATTATATTATAAATAAATAAATAAATATATAAAAAAAAATTCAAACAATTGATGCTACTTTTAAGTACTTCAGTTTTGATAACTAATAATATATTAAATAATTTCTTTAAGGTTAGAGGTGCTCCTGCAATAGCTATTGTTGGAGCTCTAAGCTTGGCAGTTGAATTGCAGTCAATGAGTTTCTCCACTAAACATGATCTTCACTGCCATGTAAAGAAACAGTTAGAATACTTAACTACTGCCCGACCCACTGCTGTTAACCTGCAACTAATGACTGATTCAATGATTCGTCATTCTTTATCTTTGTTAGAAAGTGATGAAATATCTTCTTCAGATATGAAAAAAAGGTAAGTTTTTGCATTGATTCTAAATTTCATTCCAAGTTCTATGCAAGTTTTTAAATATTTGACTTTTGTTGTGTTTTTTTGCATCATAATGGATTCATTTAGTTACTGCAAACGTACAAATAGCAGCTCAAACTACAATTTTTTGTGTTTATCTGGCTAAAATTTTTTATCAGACTACTGTCATGGCCAAGGTTACAAATTAAATTAAAACTAAAAAAAGATGAGAATCACACAATTGTTGTGTGGGTTTTTATATTAATTTATTAATGTAATTACATAAAAAATTACACAAAACTGTTCAAGTTTTATATATATATAAATATTTTAGAAATCTTTCCATGTCAAATCACTTTTCTTTAAAATAACTACAATTCTGTTTTAATGAAAAAATAATCCTCACATCAAAACAAAACTTATATGCTGATATAATATGATTTGTAATAAAGTATAAAATGTTTAATATAAAAATTAATACAAGTAATGCATCAATTTTTATTTCTTGTCAAATGTAAATGAATTAAACAGTATGGGTTATAACTCAGTTTTAATGCAATAATAATTTCTGTGGGTAAATGAAAAAGTTTTGCTACTGTTAATATTAAAACAATTATACAATTTTAAAAATATTGTTCTGCCCTGCCAAACTCTGGCATCATCAGATGAAGTTACCAGCAGCTTCTTACAAATAGTTACTAGCATCTTCTTGATCACTTTAATTTACAAGCTGTTCATCTGAATTTAAAACTGTTCATTTTAAATTGTAGATCTGTCATACCTGTTGTAGAACAGCCACTATTTGTAAATTGTACACTACTTCTGGTTATGTTTCAAGCACAGGCACTTCTGGTTATGTATATCTGGTTGTGGATCTGTCATACCTGTTGTAGAACAGCCACTATTTGTAAATTGTACACTACTTCCTGGTTACAATTCAAGCACAGGCTACTATTTAGGCCCCAACATGTAAAGCAGAAAAGAATATAAAACAGGAAAAAACTACAGTGATTCCAAAATTTTCCATTTTTAAAAATAGCAGTTTTTGGTTAATTTTCAGAATTTTGGAACTTTATGAAAAATTTGATGATAATAGTTCACATCAAACTTGTGCTCTTAAAGCTTTCAGCACAGAGTAACATTAAGAAACAAATTGGCAACACTGTATAGCACTTCCAAGAAATGGCAATCAGATGGCTTTAACAGATTATTTATATTGTAGTTTAATAAAATGTGCATCAAATGAAAAAAAAAATTTTTTTTTCAAGCTAGAATTGTGTATTTTTTTAATAAGATATAAAAGAAAATTTTTAAGTGGCAATTTTATTTTTTTTAAATCACAGCTTTTTGTTATACTAAAAATGAACATAGACATCTTGGGCATCTCATTTTGGATTCTGTCAGTATCTATATTTTTTGGGGACACTGGAAGAGTTAACAGATGTGTTGTGTGATGATAGTGTTGTGCAGCATGAGATAAAAAGAAGAATAGATATTGCTGCTAGGACCTTTAAGAATCTTTGAAGAATGTGGAAAAATAGGCATCTACACCTAAAGACTAAAATTCGGCTGTATAATAGTTTGGTTCTTTCTAAGATTAGTTATAGTAGCGAAACATGGATCCTTTATAAGCAGGATAACAAGAAACTTTTGATGCCTTTGATTGTAGATGCTTATGCAATATCTTGGACATTAGGTGGTTTGACTTTGTAAGTAATGATGTCATTAGGCAAAGGAGTCG
The DNA here is from genome assembly GCA_038380435.1 of Ryuthela nishihirai. Taxonomy (NCBI): domain Eukaryota; kingdom Metazoa; phylum Arthropoda; class Arachnida; order Araneae; family Heptathelidae; genus Ryuthela; species Ryuthela nishihirai. The sequence goes on from JAWZYU010000012.1 coordinate 57,914,123, forward strand.
GCAACCAGCTCTGAGTAGCATATTGTGCAGAAAGAGACTGCGTTGGTTTGGCCATGTTGCCTGTATATAGTAACTATAGATTAGCGAATAGGGTTATGAACCTCAGAATATATTTGCCTCAGAAATATATAGTAACTATAGATTAGCGAATAACCTAATTAAAGGTCTTACCCTCAGAAAAGGGTAAGACCTAGGATGAGATGGGCAAATAGGACCTTGTTAGAATTGGTATACAGTGGCCAAATGCAGCAACTGTACCTCAGGATTGATACATTTGGAGAAGAAAATTACACAATCTTGTTAGACCCCCCCCCCCCCTCCCATAGCCCACAGCTTCTTGAGGATTATGGATAGATTGGTGGAAGAAGGGCTTTTGCCTATGCCACATATTCAAAGATATTAATATTATTCTGTTATATAATTGTTCTAGTTTTAAAATAATATCATATAGAACTGGTGGACTTTCAAAATTAAAAATAGCAAATGAAAAAAGTGGGGAAAAATTAGTTCCAGGTTTCAAAATCAATTTCTCTCATAGATAGGGACTTCAAGTTTTAACAAACATATTTCCTGTCAAAATTTAGTGGGTCCCTTGAATCAGTGGCTTACCCAGAAATTTCCAATGGAGTGTTGAGACATCTTGAGTTGCTGATTTTCAGGGATTTCCTTAGAAAATATATGTTATTCAAGCTGTTCGGTTAAGCTTGTAATTGTAGACCAAGGGTAATTAAGCTTGTAACCTGAGTGTTACACCACTGCCTTGAATCACCCCAATTAAGCTTGTAACCTGAGATATTTGCCTTGTTGATGATGGAGATGTCCTGTGAAGAGAGTAGCGAGTTACAGGCAGAATTCTTTACTAGTCTTCAGTAATGCAAGTCACTATTTACAGTAGTACACTCACTCGATGTTTTTCTTTTCTTGCAGTGTTAGGAGTTACTAAATGTTTCAAAGCATAAAAATGCAGAAATAAATAAAAAATTTAAACATATATATTTGGGGGAATGTTTGAATCACCCCCCATACCTTCCCTTTAAATATGTCCCTACACCCACTAGCTTTAAAAAATTATTCATCAGTGCAAAAAAAAAAACATGAACTTTTGTATCAAGGCAATGAAACAAAGCTATGATTTTTGAAACTGAGTTATACATAAAACTTTGCTAATGTGTAATGATTAATACAAATTAATTTTTAATTACGAATTTTAATATGATTTATTGTGCTTATTAAAAATTAATAAATATATGAAGTAAATAAATTAGGCAATGTGTGGGTATATATATGAATCACTGAACAAAGTATCAATTAGAAAGTTTTTTAGTCCTCTGTATCCAATGCTATGAAACGAGATCCAACATCACAGTTCACAGACCGTAGATTGAAGAATGTATTTAAGTTAATGTAAAAGTTATTTTGAGCATAGACAGTCAGATGGGATCAATAATCTCTTGTTTGAAGTTTTACTTGTGTTTGCTATTGAATGATAATATATTTGAAACAAATTAAATTAATCCTTACTGCCCCCCTCCCCACACACACACACACTCTCCCAGATATCCATGGTCCGATGATTTAGTACAGTGTGGGGCAAAACAGAGCTGCTCAATGCAAAACAACTGAGCTATAAAATGATGCGCTTTAAATTTTGAGGATCTTCTCTCTATAGCAGTTGCAACAATAACCCATCAGAGAACATAAATATTATAAAATAATAAGTTACTTTATTTGAGTATTCCAGAATATTTTTTCAAGTAGTATTACTAGAATAATTAGCCAAGTAGTACTTGGCTTATTGCAAAAAGTATATATGGTGTAAAACTGCACAATTTTCTCTGTGCATTTTGATACAATGCAACATTACTGTATGGGGTTGGCTCAGTCAGTAATATATCAGGTTCATAATATGTAGTTCCCAGGTGTGAGTCCCAACTATGCCTGCAGTGTGATTTATCTCCAGTAATCTCACCCTACCCTTGGTGAGAAAGGGGCTTGAAAAGGTCATCATCCATTGGATGGGACACTAATTAGTGGTCCTGAGTGCAAGATAGTCGTACTTTGGGCATGTTACAGAGCATGCTGGATGGCTTTAATTGAAGGCAACAGCTGATCAGTGTTAATAACAGTGGTACAGTCCCTTACCCCAACCTGTTTTTAACCATTGGGATTCTTATGATCTGACCATTTAACCCATTGTGTGCACAAAAGTATTGCTCAGAGGTAAAACAACCAAACAACCATTACTGTATATACAATATCTCTTGGTAAGGTTGACACGTTGCATATATTTTCTAATTATAGTTGACTTTTTCGCATTTTGTGTATTTTCTGCCTTGAGTAAACAAAATGATTATCAATTATATGGAAAATATTTAAAATGTAATAACTATATTCATTTGTTAAAACTACTTTACTATAAATATATTTTTGTTATGACATGGTTATATTAATTTGTTTTCTTAAAATCTAGATAAAATATATTTTCACAGTATAATACAAGATATTGAAAAATTAATGGCAGCTGATATCTCAGTCAACAAAGCTATTGGAGAACATGGAGCTAAGCATATGATCCAAAACTGCACTAAGCAGACTCTGTGTATTTTAACTCACTGTAATACTGGCAGTTTAGCCACTGCTGGGTATGGAACAGCTCTTGGTAAGTTTGATATGCTTTAAATTATAGAATTATGCTTGTGTAAGGAGGGCATTCAAAAAAATTTTTGATATGTGTCTGTAGATTTGTATTTTTCCCACCAAAGTTAATGAGCTATGACTTGTTTGAAAGTTCTAAACTTGTCATTATGTGTTAAAAATAAAGGTCATATCACCATTTCTCTTTTCACTGGTGGTGTGTAAAGTTTGGTTTGCAAAATCTGTGTTGTTGCTATGGAACATACTAAAAATGGAAAGATTTTACATTTGACAAGAATGGAGCCTGGGGATGATGTGAAAAATATTCATGCAGATTTATCACAAATATATGGGGATCAATGCCTGTTCATATGGCACTGTTACAAGATGGTTGAACAAATTCAGAGAAGTAGGAGCTTTGAAGACCTCCCTCCTGCAGGAAGACTGAAGGAGGCCGTGACTGAGAGAACTATCGCTGCTGTTCATGAACTCATTAAAGAACACCCACACATTGCCATTCAGGTAATAAGTTAAAATGTCAGTGTATCAATTGGTAGTGTGGAAACAATTATTCATCAACATTTAAAATCCCAAAAGATGTGTGCCAAATGACCACAAACTGACAGAACAGCAAAAAATGGCTAAGGTCAACTTGTGCAAGGAGATGAACCTAGTGGCCCCAAATGGTTAACAAACATTGTCACATTTGATGAGATGTAGTTTTATCATTATATAACTCCAAGAAAGATCGACAACTATGTTTTTCTGGAAGATGAAACACATCCCCAAATCCTCTGATAAGACTTTTGCTCAAGGATGAGGATATACGCAATTTTTTTCAATTCCCAGGGAATGGTAGCCATGGACACCTTACCTGAAAAAAAGATTATAAATAACCAATATTACACCAACATTGTTTTGCCCAAAGGGATTGAGGATGTGAAGGAACAGTGTCCAACAACAGGCATGTCAAGGGTTCTCCTTCATGACAATGCCAGTGCTCACAAAACCTGGCAAGTCTGAAGCAGGAAAAACTAAAACAGCTACCCCATTCTGCATATTCATCTGATCTTACACTATGCAATTTGTGGTTGTTTTCAAAAATTAAAAAGGGACTTGCTGGGAAGTCTCTTTCAAGGGTGGTTGCAAGACCTTGCAAAATGCGTTCATTCAGAGTTGCAGAGTATTCCTCAACAGGACTACCACCAAGCATTCTAGAATTAATATAGACATCTGCAACTTTGCATAGATGCTGGAGGGCAGTACTCTGAAAGATGGTAGAAGTTTTGTTGAGATAAGTGCTATGGTTTTTTTTTCTGCAGATGCATTACAAGAATGTTTTGAATGCCCCTCATAACACCTGAATACTGAAAATTTGATAAATTATAGATAAAACACTTTGCACTGATGAAAGAAGATTCTAATGGTAGAGGTGAGTCAAGTTCACTATGGATCGAAGATATATATTACATTAGCTTAAAAACTGCTTGAGTGAATAAAAGTACACATCATCCTTGATGAAACCTGAATCATCAATTTATTCATTGGATTTGTACACGTACAATATTTATTGGCTTTCATGATAGAAATATATTCAAGACAGTATGCTATAATATATTTATTATTATTCACAAATCACCGGTATAAATGTTACACATAATAATGAGCACAATTTAGGAATTCCTTCTCCAGATTATTTTATCAGTGATCAAATTACTTCAGGAAAGAATGTAATTTTTTTAAAGAAAAAATTAGAGCTTTACATATAAAGAGAATTAAAAATTCTAGTTCTTTCTGCATAAAGCCCTATAAAAAAAACTTTAGTTTTTTATATATGTAAAGAAATAGTTGAAAAAGTTAACAATTTTTGCTCACGAAGTAATTTGATCATTGAATACTGAATCAGAAATGATGATCATTACTATAATGTGACAATGTCTACACAGTTCTGAATAATGATATAAATAATATAGCTAATCATAATCTTTTATATCATATTTTTATCATGCAAACATAAAAAAAGTTATATTTTTGTGTACTAATTTATAAAGTTCTAATGATAAATATATGATTCAACTCTATCAAAGATGATGCATAAACTTTCATTTATTCCAACATCTCTTCAATCAAGTAAAGGAAGACAGTACTTTCCTACACAAAGTACAGAGATAACTTAGAAGCTGCATTAGGTATATAATTATACATTATAGTATATAATTATACCTAAAGTGTAATATACAATAAATTATCTTGTTTTATAAAAATCATTCACAGTTTAAACTTTTAAAAATGAATATTTTAGAAATTTTATGAATATTTAAGACCCTACCTTGTCTGGTGGTTAGCATACCTAAAGTGTAATATACATCTTATACCCTTTGTAAACTTTATCCAACTCTGCAATTATAGTCTATTCATTGGTGCAAAAAAAAGTTCTCTCAAGATTTCAAGAAGAAAGCACTGATCACTAAATATTTTTACATCACATTTTCTTAAAATATTTTCATTCATGTTGTTTTCTACTCTCCTTTTAGCAAAAGTAATAAAGCTGCAAACAACATAAAGGGTTAAAAAACTCACAAAATTGGGAATTTTCTAATACGAAACTCAAACATAAGCTCCATTAAAAATGAAAAAGGTGTTCTTCTTGGTCACTTTTTCATATATATGATATATATTTCATATTCATAATATCTGTGAAATGATTAATAATTAAAAATAAATTTTATTTATTAATTTTAATATATGATTTATTGTGTTTATTAAGAAAATAATAAACACATTAAGTAAATTATGCAATGTGTGGGTATTTTATGTGTGAATCATTGAACAAAGTGAAATAAGTTTACTGTTCTATATATAAATTTCTTGTATACAATTTGCATTGTCAGTTTAGTGATTGAATAGTAAAGAATTTTTGAGTAGATTCGTTTGCAGTTGTGAACTATAAATAATTTTATTAATAACTAGGTATCATATAAGCAAATTTATAAGGTTTGTGTGCAGAATAGCAATTTTGGAAGGACAGGTTACCATCTTTCCTCAAGGATGAGTTTTTTCAAAATTTCACCCCTGCATGATAGTAATAGTGATTTAAAACTTGGCCTTTCAAAACAAATGTTGTTAAAAAATTCAAAATGTTAACATTCAAACAACATTTAACTATTTCAAATAACATTTAACTACCTAAGTTCTAACAAATATTTTTTGATGGCTGAATTATTTTTTGAAGCATACTGGTTAAGGAGCTAGCTGTTGGTCCAGTTGGCATATTATGTGTGTTTTGTTAGTTTTAATTTAGACAGTGGTCAATTAAATGTGAATTTGGTATTGGTGGAGCAAGTCCCTGTGTCAAAAGATTTGTAAAAGCTAAGAGTAACTTCTAGGATTCTTTTTCCTGTTCTAAGTGTTTGCAAGTAAGAAAAATAACTAATGAGAAGTAATAAAACCATGTTACATATATAAGAATTTAAATCCTAATAGTTAAAGTAACAAAATGAATAAGCAAAATGTAATTGTTCTTGCTTCTTTTTCCGCGATATTTTTTTGTTTTCAGGAGTACTGTATAATTTCATTATTATAAAATTATTTCATTGTTTCTGATATTTAAAACTTTATGTAATCTTTTTTCTGTCTTCATATACATGTCAGCTAAATTAAACGTATTATAGTTATATCAAAATATTAGGCTTGTTTGTGGAAAAATAAATATATACTGCCATACCAAAATATTAGATAATTCCCATGTTAGTGTCAATGGGAATGTAACTTTGAAGCTCTATAACTTCTAAAATATACATTTGAAGAAAAATATGAAAAAAAGAATGTACTCATAAGATGAATTAAAGATCATAATGAACAATATTACAATTCTCAGTTTTCAAAAAATATTTTTTCAGTATTTACACAGTTATGGAAGCTGCAATATTTAACAATAAATTATCTTGTTTTATAAAAATCATTCACAGTTTAAAAATGAATATTTTAGAAATTTTATGAATATTTAAGACCCTACCTTGTCTGGTGGTTAGCATACCTGACTCCTAAGACCAACAGGGAATGTCTTTGTGCAAGTGTTTGTACTTTGTATAAGAAACCAGGATAAGCCTAATGCAGCTTCTAAGTTATCTCTGTACTTTGTGTAGGAAAGTACTGTCTTCCTTTAAAAAAAGATATTAAATAGTTTGAATCAATACTTATTAAAGTTTTAATTTCTGAAGGAAATTCTTATAACACATTACTGTTGTGAAATACTAGTTTTCCACTGACAAAACATGGAAATTTTCTAATATTTTAGAGGGTAGTGTATAATGTGCAGAATATATACGCCCAATCCTTTATTGTATTAACACAATTTTTAAAACAGGGATGGTGTATGACTAGCATGACTGGTAATTTGATTAGCTTATCTGTCCTATCCTTGTCCATAGTTTCAGCACTTCCAAAAAGATTTCCACATTTGCCTATCAAAAATATTTTTTACATTTGTCCATGCAAATTAGTGTGTTTAAACAGCTATAACTTGTAGTATATTTGTACATGATAAGGAACATTTTAATGGTTGCTGACCAGTGACAATGTACACATATGCAAATTCCACCTGATTGGTTAAAGATATAACTTGTCACATGTAGAATAGAAATGCTTGTAAACATACAGTTGATCATTAGTTGACAATTTTTACACAATCCATTTCGTTTTTCAGTCTTTATTACTTGATAATCATCTCTGCATACTATGCATTAAAACAAAACTACATTTAACCATTTTTTTGTTTCTTTTCTGTAAAACTGAGTTATAGGTATAAAAAAAAAAATAAATAAATACCCCCTCAAGCAGCTGCTTGCCACAGAGGTCTGACAGGAGCCTGTCAGTTTATATGCCGCAGTAGGAGATCTGAGAGGATGGCAAGACCTCAGCAGAAAAACGACACACACATCCATGCCTAATTCCGGGGCTTGAACCCAGGTCCCTTAGATCAGTAGCCAAGCGTGCTAACCACTCGGCCACGGGACGACTATAGGTATAAAATATACATAAATAAAAGAAAATTATTAAAGTATAATCACAATAAAGAAATAAAATGATAAATATTCAGTCATACTAGCCTTCTGAACCACCCCAATTTACATTATTTCTTATGTGAAATTCATGCATGTTCAGCTAACAGGATTTTATCTTACATGAAGTTTTTTAAGAAAGTGTATATCATGTTAGGAACTGGGTATACACTTCTAAAAAGCAAGCAAATACTTATGCTTCTTTATCATAGTTCTGAAATTAGTTCCAATTTTTATTCATAAATATGATATCTTTAATATTATTTGCTCCCTTAATGAAGAACAATTTGACTTGCTAAAGTTGAATAGTGTGTGAACAGAATAATTTCAGTGTGAGTTTAAAAATTAGTTCCTTATATCTTTTAATATTATTTTTGTTTTCTTTGATAGGAGTTATTCGTTGGCTGCATGAACATGGGAAGCTACAACAAGTTTATTGCACTGAAACACGTCCCTACAATCAAGGAGCACGACTAACAGCTTATGAGCTGGTTCATGATAAAATTCCTTCAACTCTAATATGTGATAGCATGGTTGCAGCATTAATGCAACAAGGTAAAGTATCTGCTGTTGTTGTTGGTGCTGATAGAGTTGTAGCCAATGGTGACACAGCAAATAAAATTGGAACCTATCAGATTGCTGTATGTGCCAAATATCACAACATTCCATTTTATGTAGCTTCACCACGGAGTACTTTTGACATGACCCTGGAAAATGGAAGTTTGATACCTATAGAAGAGAGGCCACACTCAGAAATGACATCTATAAATTCATTCCAAATAGCTGCTGAAGGTAAAAATTTATAACCATATGTTCATGCTTATATTTTTCAAATTTTAAACTACTTGTTTTAATCTTATTAAACATAGAAAAAAAACTATTATTGATTTCATATTGTAATCAATAATATACCTAGTAGAGTCAAAAGGTTCCCTGGCTCGCATATTAATTGTAATGAAACAGGTGTTAACTTCTGTATGAAATGTTTAAAACTTCTGCAAGTTTACCAACATTCATGCAGTATTCTGATGTATAAGTGTGACTGCTACAACATTTTTAGGTGGAGCAGTCAGAGATCTTCCACTGGAGTCATAATTCCATTATCTTCCTGTTCTCTCTATCTTCAGTGCCATTCAAACACGGTATGAGACTGAGAATCCTTTTTATAAACCTGACTTGTTTTAGCAGCAGATTTGTGGAGGCTTTGTAAAAATTTGGTGTTTGCCCAAGTTCCAAAGCTGATATTTTTTTTTGTCCTTGGAAATCGTCATAAACTACTTCAAATGCATATGCAATTCTTACTCACATGTAGATACAGGCTGAAAACTGACAACAGCTAATCACACACTGTTTATTGGATGTAGTGCTAGGTAGCCAGTTTGGGAATTATTTGATGATATTATGTGCAGAGAGTTGGTTTAAAGAAATAATTCTAGAGCATTTAAAAAAGTTATTTTTATGAAAATAAAAATCTATACTGATTTATTTGCTTCAATTTCCAAATGTATTTTAATATATATGCAATGGAAAATGTATTTCTAGTTTCACTGTAATCTTACAAAGCAGTAATTAATTGGAGGGACATAAATACCAATTCTTTAAAGTGTGCAGTTTGTTTTTTACTGCAGCATAAAATATTTTACTCGAAATTCCTGATGAAAGGTCAAATGGTTGAATGCTCCTTTCCTAGGAAGTTCCATTATCAAAACTAAATAATTTTACTGAATTTTGATAAGTGGGAGAAGGCAAAGAAAATAAAATATAATTTCATTTATTTGAGTAAGACATATCCATTTAAAAATATAGTTTTTCTTTATTTCATATAATTCAGTTTCGGTCTATAAATGGTAGATAGGTAGTCACTGGAAGGAGAGCTATGCACCAATTCCCTGTGATGATGCATAGAACCAGCCAGGCCTAGCACCTAAAACCCCAGGTTTAGATGAAATTACTACGGAAATGCTTAGAGTTGGGAATGTTTCGGTTACCACTTGGATGACTGAAATTCTGAATATCTTTTATGATAAAGGCATGGTTCCTAAGGATTTTACCAGAGCTATTATTATCCCTATTTTCAAAAAAGGTGATCACAGTTCTTGTGATAACTATAGGGGTATTAGCCTACTCTCTGTTCCAGGTAAAGTTCTTTCCATGATTGTGCTTAATAGAATTAAGAATCTGGTTGACAGGCAATTGCGTGATGAGCAATGTGGATTCAGAAGTGGTAGGCGATGTGTAGATCAAATATTTCCTCTTAGGCAGATTCTTGAGAAATTAATAGATTCTGAAAAAAATTCATCGGTGCCACGGCGGGAATCGAACCTGCATCTCTCCAGATTCATGCCAGAGTGCGCTAACCATTGCACCACGCGTCGGACAACGAATATTTTCAGAATATGACCTTATAAATTTTCTTCTTGAGACGTGACTGAGACAGCGCCATCTATACTTAAGGAGATGCAATGTTTTCAGTCGTTGCATTTGATTATCAGATGTTAATGAGAAGGTCGTTAACGCTAACGTGTTAAATATATAATTAAAATCAATCCAAAGTGAATGCACAATATTCCCTGTTAAGAAACATTAATTAATAGATTCTGAAAAAAATTCATCGCCGCCACCGCGAGAATCGAATCCGCATCTCTCCAGATTCATGCCAGAGCGCACTAACCATTGCACCATGCGTCGGACAACGAATATTTTCAGAATGTGACCTTATAAATATTCTTCTTGAGACGTGACTGAGACAGCGCCATCTATCTATACTCAAGGAGATGCAACGTTTTCAGTCGTTGCATTTGATTATCAGATGTTAATGAGAAGGTCGCTAACGCTACCGTGTTAAATATATAATTAAAATCAATCCAAAGTGAATGCACAATATTCCCTGTTAAGAAACATTAATTAATAGATTCTGAAAAAAATTCATCGCCGCCACGGCGGGAATCAAACCCACATCTCTCCAGATTCATACCAGAGCGCGCTAACCATTGCACCACGCATCGGACAACGAATATTTTCAGAATATACGCGTGGTGCAATGGTTAGCGTGCTCTGGCATGAATCTGGAGAGATGCAGGTTCGATTCCTGCCGTGGCGGTGATGAATTTTTTTCAGAATCTATTAATTAATGTTTCTTAACAGGGAATATTGTGCATTCACTTTGGATTGATTTTAATTATATATTTAACGCGTTAGCATTAACGACCTTCTCATTAACATCTGATAATCAAATGCAACGACTGAAAACGTTGCATCTCCTTAAGTATAGATGGCGCTGTCTCAGTCACGTCTCAAGAAGAACATTTATAAGGTCATATTCTGAAAATATTTGTTGTCCGACGCGTGGTGCAATGATTAGCGCGCTCTGGCATGAATCTGGAGAGATGCGGGTTCGATTCCCGCGGTGGCGGCAATAAATTTTTTTTCAGAATCTATTAATTAATGTTTCTTAACAGGGAATACTGTGCATTCACTTTGGATTGATTCTTGAGAAATGTTTTGGAGTTTCAGAAACCTTTGGTTGCTAGCTTTGTTGAATTAAAAAAGGCTTTCGACTCTGTTGATCGTCAATTTATGGTTGATTGTGAGATCATATTGTGTACCTGAGAAGTTAGTTAACATAATGAAAACTCTCTATAATAACACTGAGTCGTGTTTGAGAGTTGGTAAGTCTTGTAGCAATTGGTTTAGCATTACTTCTGGTGTTCAACAAGGGTGCATTTTGTCCCCTTTTCTCTTTAGTTTGGTTATTGATTGTGTTATGCGTAATTCACTTCAAGGGAAAGATTTTGGCCTTAAATGGGCAGGAGATACGAAAATTTCCGATTTAGATTATGCTGATGATTTAGCCCTTTTGGCAAATGATGTTGATGAGATGAACATCATTTGCTCTTTCATTCGAGCTGTTAATGAAATTGGTAGCAGAGTATAAAATAAAAATAAATACCCCCTCAAGCAGCTGCTTGCCACAGATGTCTGACAGGAGCCTGTCAGTTTATATGCCACAGTAGAAGGTCTGAGAGGATGGCAGGACCTCAGCAGAAAAACGAAATATACATCCATGCCTTACCCGGGGCTCGAACCCAGGTCCCTTAGATCTAGGTTTAGTTATAAACAGAGAGAAAACTAAAGTGATGAAAATTGGTCAGGCAGGCTGTGATTCAGTTAATCTGAATGGTTGCAGTCTTGAGCAGGTGTCACAGTTTAATTATCTTGGGAGCTATGTAACAGATACTGGTGATGTACGGCATGAGATTAACAGACGAATAGGAATTGCTGCTGGGACTTTTAAGAATCTATGGAGAGTGTGGAGAAATAGGTGTATACACCTAAAGACTAAAATTAGACTGTATAATAGTTTGTTTCTTTCTAGGGTTAGCTATGGTAGTGAAACTTGGACACTTTGTAAACAAGATAACAAGAAACTAGATGCTTTTGGTTCTAGATGCTTACGTAGAGTCTTGGGCATTATATGGTTCAACTTTGTAACTAATGATGAGGTTAGGTAAAGGAGTCAGCAACCTCCTTCAAGCAGCATATTGTGCAGAGAGAGACTCCATTGGTTTGGCCATGTTGCCCGTATTAATAATTATAGATTGGCAAATAGGGTTATGAACAGTGTGCCCAAAGGCCTCAGAAAGAGGGGGAGACCTAGGATGCGATGGACTGACAATGTCAAGCAGGATCTTATTAGAATTGGTGTGCAGTGGCCAGATGTAGCTCGGGACAGACTTGCTCGGAGAACTAAATTGCACTGTATGGTTGGACCTCCGTAGCCCATGGCTGCTTGAGGATGATGATGAATTCAGTTTCATATCCAGGAAACATCCATTATTCATGGTGTTAACAGAATCTTTATAAAATCAAGTTGTTGTTTTTTTATCTTGTTTTTGAAAAAAGAAACTAGATAATGTTTTTCATTTTATTATGTGTAGACATCCAACTTTTTTTTTGTTTATAGTGATAAAAATTAATTTATTTTGGGTTGGATAGATGTTAATAAAATATTATGATTTGCTCTTTCCAAATATACCAAAAGTTTAAATTGTGTTGTCTAACAATAGTAAAATTAGAAAATTGCAAAATTTTTAACAACTATTGCAAGCAACATATTTATGGTAGAAATTGGAAATTTTGATTGTGGAATGTAAAGGTCACAAGCAGCAGGTTTCCATTAGCAGCGAGTTGGCCCCTTACCCCCAGGGAGGTGATAAAATGCAGTTCTTGTTTGTTTTTAGATAAAAAAAAATTCTGGGTTGCATAACTGTTGACATAATACATGATTTGCATTTCCCAAATCTCCCTTCTAACAGTGGAAAAAGTTTAAAATCGAAAAGTTTTAAATGAATAATGCAAGTGATGTGTTTTTGCTAGAAATGTGAAATTTTAACAATAGAATGTGAAGCATTTGTAATAACGTTTCCCCCCTTACTCCCAGGGTGGGTGGGAAATGCAACTGTTTTGTTTTAAGAGATAATTGGAAAATTTATTTTTAATGGATGAATTTAATTGAATTGATTGAATGAATTTCCATTAAAAATAAATATAAAAATTAAATAGAGAATAATTTAAAAAAATTAAAATTATTACTTAAAATAAAATTATTGTATATACCTAAGGATTTGAAAAATGCAAATCCTTAGGTAATTTGAATTTACATCATTAGAAAGCACCATATGTAGAAAAGGGGAAACTTTTAATGAATACTGCAAATGATTAATTTATGGTAGAAATTTTAGTAGTCATGTACGTACATGTGTACATACATCAGTTCAAATTAAAACTTTTAGAGTGTAGAAGTAGGTAAACAAAAAAAAAACTCATTCTCTTTGAAAATGAGATTCCCATATTTGCCAGGTGCAATATGCATTCTAGTTGTTGAATGTCACTGAAAGAAACTAGTCAATTCAGAAATGGCTGAAGAGTATATCATCATATCATGGACTCAACATAGACTTCATTATGTTCAATTCTGTGTAATGTCAATAGTAACTCAGATACAAAATTCAATAACTTTTTAAATAAGCTTTTTATGATAAAATGTTACTGTATATATTTTAAAGATCTCAATCTATTGGGTTGATGGAAAAGTGATGGGAGCAAATGAGACACGAAAGATTAATTGTTAACAAGATTCACTGTGTTATTTAATCAAGAACCCAATTACCAATAGTAGATATGACCATGTTCCAATGATCTACAAGTTTGTAGATGCCATTCCTCTAAAAACTCTTGTCCTTCATGACAATGGGGTCAGCAATGCACTCTTTCACCTTGTCATCATTCTGAAACTTCCTATAGGAAATGAAATTATTTAGAAATGATTCGAACAGATGCATATCTCAGGGAGCCAGGTAAGGTGGATATGGGGCATGCATTATTATTTCCCAGCCTAATTACCACAGCTTCTACTGTGTCTGTAATGCAACATGGGGCCTTGCATTGTCCTGGGGGAACACAATACCTTTTCTGATTAACAATGCTGGGCCTTTGGCCTTCAAAACCGCAGTTATGCCATCCAACTGCTCACAGTAGACATCTGAGTTAATGGTTTGGGACTGGTTTAAAAGCTCATGGTGGATGATGTCCCTGCAAGCACACCAACAACAGAACATCACTTTACTAGAATGCAATTCCAGTTTTGCCATAGCCTGGGATGATTCTCTTGCTTGACACCATGATCTTTTACTGAGAACATTATCATAAACCATCCAAATATATATATATACACACACTTTTCACTGATACTAGCACAGAAGTTGTTAAATATTCTTATGAAAACATTTTCCTTAAGATAAACACAATACATCATGAAAGTTACGATGTCTTTAGGAACATAAGAAAATTAATTTCTTTTGTGATGTCTTACAGAAGAAAACACCACTTCCTGAATATACAAAAGGATGCCACAAACTAATCAGAATACAACTTACTGTAATTATTCATAATAGTCGATCAATTATCACAATTTCAGATATATTTATATATCCGTCATCAGATTGAAATTGATGTTTATAAGGTTATTCAAGAAGTTATATAATTCCTGGAGTAAGCATTCCAGTTTGGACAACTGCTTATGAACAGGAAATATAGCTGGATACCGATATTACCAGATAATTATAAGCTGGCTGAAGATTTGTACTGTCAAGTGTCACATCTAATAGATAAAAAAAAGGGAAAAAACCCTCAGCTCTTCAGAGAGTTCCTGTCCCATCAACAATAATTTTTTTCACGAGTATTTGCTGAATTTTATATCTACAGGTTTTTGTATTTACTATAGATGAAAGTTTGTGTTCTTTTGCTTATGCACTTGGCCCCAGAAGAATTGGAGGCACCAAGTTTTGTATGAACATTCATTTCACCTAGGAGAAGAATATAAGCTATATGCTACTCACAGACTTAGCATTAGCAGTTATTCAAAATCACGTGGGGAGTGGTAGCTACTATATACTTTGAAGAGTTTCAGACTTGCTTTAAAAAAGTGAAATAAACTTTTTACTGGGGGAGGACAAAACGACTGTAATGAGTTTTATGCGAAAATGAAAACTTGAGACATGGAGAGTGCCAGCTATTACATAATTTCGAGAGTTTCAGACCTGCTCTAGAAGAGGGGGATAAAACTTTTGCCATGGGAGAGACAAAATTATCGTAAACAGTTTTAGATCAAATGGAAGTTTGCGACATGTGGAGTGCCATCTACTATATACTTTAGAAAGTTTAAGACCCCTAAAACAGGGATAAAATATTAAAACAATTGTATTGAGTTTTATGCTAATGAAAGTTTGCGAAGTGGGAAAGGCCATCCATCTACTTCAGAGAATTTCAGATCTCCCCTAGAGGAGGGGCAGATAAAATGTTTACCGTTCAAGCAAGGGGGGGGGGATGAAAAATTGTAATAAGTTTGTGCCAAATGACAGTTTGCGGCGTGTGGAATGCCATATACTACATACTTGAGAAAGTTTCAGACCTCCCCTAGAAGAGGGAGGTAAAAAATTTTACCAGGGGGATGAAACGATTCTAATGACTTCTATGAAAATTCTATGCGAATGTCAAATGAAATCTTGCAATATGGGGAGTGCCATCTACTATATATTTCAACGAGTTTCAGACCCGAGCAAACCGGGTAAATCTGCTGGTTGGTAATACTTTGATTTCATTGATTTGCATGCATAATTATTTGATATGCCATCTAATAAAATTTGTTGTATACTGTATACAGATTTTTACATTCGCATTTATTTAAACTGTACCCTCCAAAAAAAAAGGCTGACTACCTCTTTTTTTTCATAAAAAGTTTATCTAAGAAGTTATTATATCTGAGTTGCTATTGATATAACATTGGGTTCTACCTAATAAAGTGCCATTTGAGTGTATAGATAACACTGTGCAACACACAAAAAACTTTGAAATGAAAATAGGCAATCTTTACAAATTCCGAGGTGCTGAACACGAAAATGACAATAAAATTTGTCGATTGGCTCTTGTTTAGGAGAGACAGAGATGATCATGTATAAATGACTGTCCCCATTGAGTACATTGGTAACCATTTCACAATGCTGAATTTTAAACTCCAGATTGCAACATATTGCGTTGTATTGCATCAGCCTGCCATACACACAACCCCGGAGGTATTGCATCATTGTCTGATGCAATGTAGTTGAGTCATGACATCGCAGCTTTACAATCTACAATCGTGGACAAAGGGTGATGCAATCGTTAGTTGTAAGTGACGTCTCATAGGGTGAGCGACTCTTATCTACCCCTGAGTCATAAGTAAAACACAAGTAATCCTTGCAGTTTTAATCCAGTAGTAGTGATGCCTCGTAACTGTGTTAATAGTGCAGATATATTTTGTTACATTTGTGGGGAAGTGACGTTTGCAAGCCAGAAAAGGGCCATCACTCCAATAATGAAAGTGGCATATGAGTTTTATTTTGGGTGCAAGATCGGTGACCAGGACAAGGCCTGGGCTCCACACATATATTGCAGTAAGTGTGTAAGAAATCTTCCAAAGTGGCTGAAAGGTGAAAAAGTGGCAATGTTATTCCTATGTTTTGGAGAGAGCTAACCAATCATGCAATAACTGCTACTTCTGCATGGTTCCACCTGTTTCTGGAGGCATCACAAGGAAAAAGAAGTGGACAGTAGCGAATATACAATCTGCTCTCCGACCAGTTGCACATGGTGAAGGCCTTCCTGTTCCCGAACCACCAAAGGAATTTTCCATCGATTCAGACGATGAGGAGGGAGGCGAGTCTGCATCGGGTTCTCCATAGTCTTCGGTGTCTAATGATGATCCATACGTCTCCCACAGTGCGTCATCAGCGCCACACATTCTCACAGAAGAAGAAATGAACGATCTTGTTCGCAATCTGGAGCTGTCCAAGGCCAAAGCAGAGTTAGTTGGATCAAGACTTAAGCAATGGAATCTTCTAAAGGAAAATGTCCGAATGACTTCATTTTGAACTCATGAGCAATTTGGCCTTACTTCAGAAAGGAAGATGATCTGGTGTTCTGCTCCGATGTAGATGGCCTGATGAATGCCATTGGAATCAAACATGACCCTCCAGAATGGTGACTATTCATAGACTCCTTGAAATTGAGTTTCAAGGCAGCTTGCTGCATAATGGAATTTGACTTCCATCCATTCTGGTTGGACATGCTGTCTACATGAAAGAAACCTATGACAACCTAAAACAGCTGTTGAACTGTCCTCAATACAGCAAGTATGGCTGGCATTTCTGTTGTGAATTGAAGGTAGCGGCTCTGTTGATGGGTCTGCAGCTGGGATATACGAAGTACTGCTGTTATGTGAATGAGAAGCCGAGCAAAGACTTTGCACTATGAAAAGAGAAACTGGCCTCAGAGTAAATCTCTGAAGGTCGGAGAGAAGAATGTGGAACACCCAGCACTGGCAGAAATGCACAAAATCCTGCTACCGTCCCTACACATCAAACTCAGTGTGATGAAACACTTCATAAAAGCCACGAACTGGACTGCATCAACTTTCAAGTACTTGGCTGACAAATTCCCTCGACTCAGCGAAGCAAAAATTAAAGAGGGAATTTTTGTGGGTTCTCAGATCCGCAAGCTGCTCAGAGACCAGATGTTCAACCTGCTTCAGGGTGACAAGAAAAAGGCTTGGGACTCGTTTTGTCTGGCGTCAACTAAATACCTCGGGAATGTCAGGGTAGACAACTACAAGAAACTGGTTAAGGACATGTTGTCTCTGTATCACAAACTTGGCTACAATATGTCCTTAAAGATCCACTTTCTCCATTCCCACTTAGATTTCTTCCCCGACAACTGCGGCATGGTTGGTGAATGTTTTCACCAGGACATTGCAACGATGGAGAAATGATATCGGGAAAACTGATCCACTTCATCAATGTTGGCTGAATACTGTTGGACGTTCGCCAGAAATGATCATTTGCAACTGTACAAGCGACGTCAGGAATAGAGTTTTACCGATACATGTCATATGTACGTATTACTCTATTATATAAGAAACTACTGCGAATTTCTCAGAAATCGTAGTCAATTTTGCATTTTCATTGTCATATTCGTGTTCAGCACCCTTCTTTTATCTCAGAGGCGTGACTTTTATGAAAATTTGTTGCCCATTGTAATCAGATATTCTGTATTTGTTTATATGAAGACATAATTTGAATGCATTTACATATGCCACTTTTTTTTCTTTAGAATGTTTTTTTTTATATTTTAGGTATCAACTGCTGGAATCCTGCTTTTGATGTTACACCTAGAGAATTAATTACTGGAGGGATCATTACTGAATTTGGCGTTTTTCCTGCAGATAGTTTAAAAGAACAGTCATATCTGAAGACATTTGATTACCTCAGCTGAAAAGTGAATAAATGCATAAGTAATAATTTTTGGAGCAAAAAAAGAAACGTCTGTTTCATGTTAGTTTGCTTCGTATTTTATCGAATGTTACAAATATAATTTTTATGGAAATAAATTTTTATCATGATGTAGCGTATTTGCTTCAGTTCCCAAGGGTTTAATGTATTATATGCTGCAGAGGTATAACCAGAAAAGTTCCTTGTTTGGGGTGAGAGGTTTAATGTATTATAAAATTAATAATTTAGTAGTATATTATATATGTATTATATACTATTATATACTAATTATATATATATAGTTAGTATAATCATAAAAGCCACGGACTGGACTGCATCAGCTTTCAAGTACTTGGCTGACAAATTCCCTCGACTCAGCGAAGCAAAAATTAAAGAGGGAATTTTTGTGGGTCCTCAGATCCGCAAGCTGCTCAGAGACCAGATGTTTGACAACCTGCTTCAGGGTGACAAGAAAAAGGCTTGGGACTCATTTTGTCTAATTAACTCGTTTTGTCTCTTAATTATATTAATATAGTATATTATATATATTATATACTAATTATATATATTATATAGTTAGTATAATCATAAAAGCCACGGACTGCATTTATAATACTAATTAGCATAATATAGTTATACTAACTATATTATACTAATTAGTATTATAAATTTAATGTATTATTAAATTTTTATAATGATGTAGCGTATTTGCTTCAGTTCCCAAGGGTTTAATGTATTATATGCTGCAGGGGTATAACCAGAAAAATTCCTTGTTTGGGGAGGGGTGGGTGGGTGAAGACACAGGTTGTCGGCAAACTTTGCCACTTTTGATTATTTTGTTGAGTACGGTATTTTGTACAGGTACCGCACAGTGATTGAGCTACTCTTCCCAAACTCCAAAATAGTGTTAAAAACAGTCCATTATGATCACCAACTTTTCAAATTTTAGCATAAATGTTTTCAATAAAACAAGGTATTGTACAGTGGTGCCCTTATCATTTTTCCCCGATTAATGTCCGAAAATGTTTTATTTAAAGCATTCATAATGAACCAAAAAATCATTCAGAATACTTTAAGTGGAAATCAGTATTTTATAAAGAGAGAGTTTCATTAAAATAAGTCGTATTACGCTTTGCGGCAGCAGTGTTAATATGATGTTAACTCTGACAGCTATTAACTGTGTGGAGTTGTTCTCAATATAATTTTATCATATGGTTTTTTTCTTTCCACTTGATTGATCATATTTAAGCTGTACTTTTTCCCAGCTTATTCACATTTCCTCTCATCAGATATTTCGACATATATGAACCATATACAAGCCGATTAATCGAAGTTCTACTGTACTCGGATACCCATATTATTATAATCAACTGAGGGATATTGTCGCCCTGGCAATAATGCCTTTTCAAAGGGGAAGAATTGAATACCTCTACAAAGGACGGAGATAACCTAAAAGTTGTATTGGTCTCGTCCTAGTTTCTCATACAAAATACACAGGAACATTCCCTCTGGAATATGCTAACCATTTGTCCAAGAATGGACTAAATTTTTAAACTTCATCTATAAGAACATCTCAAAAGTTCCTTTAAGATTTTCGTCTTAGCCATATTGCGTAACATTGATTTTCCCAAAATGTTTTCTTTGGAAGGATACACATTTTAATCATACTCGGCCTCTCATCCATTGCTGATAATATTTGATCATAAACAAGGCATTTTAGCGCCTTGAGAAATCACGAAACCCCTTTCCCATGGAAATATTTTTAGCAGTGTTTTTCATCTTTTAAAAAAAAAATATCCTTTATTTTCACACCAGAGCAGTTGGCGTGTTCCATGCAGTCTGGAGTGACCCCTCAGTTGATTATTGATAATACGGGTATCCGATTCTGCCTGTCTTTTTAAATGAAAAGAAAGATCCTTGCATTAGATATTAAAAACTATTTAGAAAAGTTTTGAAGGAGTGTAAAAACACGAAAAAACTAGCAACAAGCATTTTTTATTGTAACAGATCTGTGCCTCATTTTCCTAAAATCAGATTAATAAATGCATCTGATTTCATGGGTTTCAAGTTACACTCTCATCCAGAAATAAAAAAAGCGTTAACAATATAGCATAAAATGAAACTAAATCTTTCTAAATTTGATCAAATCCTGATTTAACGATTTCAATAGAAATTTTCTCTGCCTGTCTTTTTAAATGAAAATATCTAACAGATGAAACAACTTGTTTGGAAGCAAAACTACATATTATGAATTAAGCTTGGGTGTCATAAGTATCTGTCAGGCGTCATAGAGGTCTGTGAAGAAAGCAATATTTGAGCAGAAAGACAACATATCCATTCCTTATCCGTGGGCTCGAATCCAAGTCTTTGATCGGTGTGATAGCTACTAGGCCAGCGTTTTCTTAAAACAAAAAAATATGTAAACTAAAATAATCCACCAACGGAATTTTAGAGTAGATGAAGCTCAGCTTTCTATATTCCTACACCAGTAAAAATGTACCACTGCAAAGTCCACTTGTTAGAGAATACTAGTACTACTTGAAGACCTACAAGGGGTTCCTAGTTCACTTTCCTACTAATAATTTATTCTCAAATCTTTCCAAAATCAATTCATTGTTCTAAAAATATTTTTGATCTGTTTGCAAAATCGTTAACTTCAGTTAAGCCCTCTCACAGGTCCAGAGGCCTGAGACATTTCCAAAATTTGAGGCCCACAGCCAATGTAAAACCTACACCTACAAAATTCCAGTTTCTACAGCGACCACTCCCCCTGAGCACATTCTCCAAAAGTGGCGTCTTTTCGGCTATATTTTTTAAAATGAAATCGTGCCGATCGTTAAGACTGATGAAAAGACAGGAAGAAATATGAAGTGTTAGTCTGTTTATTAACATTAAAAATATGAAACAATAATAAAATATGAAACATTAAAAATATGAAAAGGGTCAATCTGTTAACTCTCATCCAGACATGGCTGGTGATTATTATGTTTTGTGTCCCTAACCAGGGATTTGGGCTCAGAATTCAATTGCATCTTGAGTTTTTCAAATCAATATATGGTATACATTTCAAAAACAAGTTACTTTTTCATTTCATGAAGGCGTTATGTCTATTGTTAAGATTACCTAAATTAACTCTCTGAAGATCTGCTAGTGAGGTGGCACTTTACGAGCCCGTTCTCCCTGATGACTTCGGGTGGTGCTTTTTATATACTCATTGCCCCCTGATGTTAGAACCTAGCTATACCATTGCAACTAGTGTTTGTAACACTCTTCCTATTATGACCAGAAATCAGTGGGTACAAACTTCTTGATTTCTACTGTCACTATGACCCCCACTTGACTGTGAACGCGACACCAGATCTGAACATTAATATTTACGTGTTCTACTGCTCGAAACAGCCCTATTAACCAACTTTTACCTCTCAAGCAACGATACGTAGAAATTTTATCTCGAAGTATCCATCGCATCCGATCCAAAATTTGTTTCCTAGATCTAAGACCCCAATATTTAGCTCTCTAGCACCAGTAGATTTAAATTTGACCTCAAAAGACCCACATCTGAAATCTCATGTTTCCGACATCTATAACACGAAACACTCCCGGGCACTAAATTTCATATTTCTAGCACGTCAAGATTCGACCTCTACCTTAAATGATACTCCAGAGGTCAAATTTCGAACTGTCCCCCGGATGTATGACCCGACCTGGATTACCCCTAGATACAAACTTTCAGAGCTCTACCATTTCTGTATCATAGAATGAGCATAATCCCCTGTCTGTCAGCCAATCGTCTATATAGATGATGCATCAGAGAAATTTTTTTCCCAAATCGTGCTCATACTCAATTGTCGAAATGGTTCTGGTTTGGGTGGGATGGAAAAATTGAGCCTGAAGTCATCTCTAGTAGCGAACTTCACGTTTTCAGAAGGTCGTGGGTTCGCATTCCATTCCCGGCAAAACTAAATTATTTTCAGCTAACTGTTCAATAATTGCTATTTGTTCAAATGCTTTACTGTTATTGAAAATCACCGATTTACACGATTAGGTTGTGTTCCCTGTTGGCTACTTATATTTTGAGTGGTAGCTCATTTACTTTCTCATCTGCCAAACATTTTTTATTTGAAAGTGCATATGGAGCAATAGTCTCAACAAAATTTAATCCAGCTGATGCATATGGCATGCACACTCATTATGAATTCCATTAACTTCCCAACTGCTATCTAGTTACAGGCAGTATTGTAATTTAGCCATTTTCACAACACATTCACCAACTTAATGGAACATCTTCCCTAATTTCAATTCCAGAACAACTGATTAATTTAAAATTTTCTAACTTTCTTGCCCTTTTCCAATTTTTGTTAGGTGTCCAGTATTTTTGTAAAAAAAAAACTGCCATGTGCAGCTTAATACAGTTTTTGTGAGTATTTGAGGGAGCTTAATCATTCTCAACCTATTCTATCGCAATAATTCTAACACCTTCCTTACCTTGATTAACTGTTGTAAGACAAAATCCCAAGTACTTTCAAAAACATTACTTTAAAAAAGTCTGCTAAAACGTAAAACTCATAATATAATTTATTTTGCATAATTATAATTCTCATCCCATAAACATGTTATATACAAATGGGTCATGGAACAATCTTTCACATGATATATTTTTTCTGTCTTAAATCTTAAAAAAATCTTGGCATTGCTATGCGAGGCAGTTGTGAAGGATGGGGTACAATGCGTAATAATGAATTTGGGTGTCCTTGTCTGCGGCGAAGGTGTGGGAAAGCACTCTGCACTTCTGGAGGAATTCCTAAATTAAAAAAAAAATGTCAGATTAGTTGCATTCTAGTTTACAATAACATGATCATATTCACTCACTATCTTAAGTGATAGGTTGGCTTAAGTGTTTTTGTCTCAACAAATTAAATCTATATATATATATTCACTGTTGCTTTAAAGATAAAACTTAATACTCACTATTTTAACCTTGACAAGCTATTGCTTTTGGGTTGTCACTTCAAAAAGTATATGATAAAAGTATTCATATAAAGTAAATTTAAGAATACTTTTCTGCATAAATGTATAAATATATACACCGATCAGCCAAACATTAAAACTACCTACCCAACATGATGTAGGTCTTCCTCTAAGAGAAAAAGCATGGGGAGGATCAATTTTTCGTAGCCTACGATATTCCCTGTATCAGAAGCTTTCATTTGATGCATAACTTGTTACTTTCGACCGCATTCTGAAGATATAGCCTACAAATAGTTTTCATATTTTCCTTTTTTTAGGGGGGAAGAAAGCATGGAGGGTCAATTTTCCATAGCCTATGACACTCCTTGCATCACAAGCTTTCATTTGGCACATAAATCATTAATCCAAAAATGATCCAAAAAGAGCTCTCACCATGACTGCAACAGAAAATCCTGCAGTTTCTATAAATTACGTGGTTGGGGTGATGCTGCTCGTACCCGTTTCTCTAACTCAAACCACAAATGCTCGATAGGATTTATGTCTGGCGAATTTGGGGGCCATGGCAATAAATGGAATTCCTCATGTTCTAGGAACCATTCCTGAACCTTCTTCACAGTGTACATAGGCATTTCTTGAAAGATGCCATCTCTGCCAGGGAATACAGTCGCCATAAGGGATGTATTTGGTCAGCCACGATGTTCAGGTATGTGACAATTGTACTGTTGCCAGATGTTCAGCAACCACGGCAATCCCCGGTTCCCCCTTTCGACACTACCAAGTTAACGGAAAGCCGTGACTATCTAGAGTCAGGGGCAAGAATACACCATATAGATGCATCTCATCCCCAACCTCACATGGCAGCAGTCCTATAGGAAAACTAACCACCAGTAGAAATCTGAAATTTAATCTGTTCCCCGGTTAGACATGAACAAGGATATGTAGATCCAAGTTCACTCGGCACCCGGGGTGGAGACTCTTAGTGGGGCCGAGACTTTGAAAAGGGCCCTAGCCTACTAGGGGATCAAATTCGTTCAGCCGTGCCCTTGAACTGCTCCACAGAGCGCCTGATGTTGAGATCTTGACACCGTCCAACCGGGTCACTAAACTGGTCAGCGATGTTTTCGACCTCGGTTTGTCTTGGCTCTGTCCAACCGGGGGCCCAATCCGGTCAGCAAAGTCTTCGACCGGTTGCTGGGCCCAAAGCCCCCCCCCCCCCCCCACCATGACAAGTGGTCCCCTATCGGGCAGGTAGCTGACAGCTGTCAGAATTTGCTCTGCAGGGATAATTGGCCTAAGTGTTCCCCAAGAAAATACTGCCCAGACCATCACACTCTCTCCAGCAGCCTAGATCCATCCCATAGTGTATCCAGGTGAGGCTTCCGTAAGTAAAAGTCTCACACGAGCTTGTCCGTCTACATGGTGTAACAGAAAACAGGATTCGTCTGACCATGCGAAACTCTTCGTCTTCTATGGTCCAATGTCGATGATTACACGCCCACTGCATGCATTGACGATGGTGAACGGCTGTGAGCATAGGCACACGAATGGGTCTGTGGCTGCGGAGACCCATATACAAGAACTTACGATGAACTGTGTGTTCGGACACATTGGGCCCTTTACCACAATTGAAATTATGGGTAATGTCAGTCACAGTAGCCCTCCTGTTGCTGCGGACAGGACGAAATAGCCTGTGCTGATCTTTGGCATCAGTGAGGTGTGGCCAGCCCACACCTTGTCAATGGCTCGAAGTGTCATCTGTTTTGAATCATCTTTGATAGGTCCTAACTACTAGTGAGCAGCCTACCAGCATACCTGCTGTTTTGGAGATGCTCTTATCAAGGCATCTTGCCATAACAATCTGGCCTTTGTCGAAATCAGATAAATTCTTTGCTTTTCCCGTCAAAAACTTTCATCTGATATATAACTTTTGGAGTCGTGTTTGAGGTAGCCCATGATATTGAAGATGTCACATGGTTTAATTTGTAATACGACTCTTTAAAGTCAAACCCCACGAAAATCCATCCCCCTCATTTTATTAAGAGGGAATAGTGGGGTGAAATAGTTTCTGACAGTCATTATGAGCTTTCATTTGACACCTAATTCATAACTAAGAAATAGCGTTCGGAAGATATAGTAGAATGACTTTCACATTTCCCATTTTTTAGGGGGGAAGAAAGGGGGTCAATTAGGGTCAATTTTTTATAGCCAATGACCCTCCTCGCATCACAACCAACATTCAAAACATAGCTTGTTACTTTCTGCAGTTGCATTCAGGAGATATTGGAAATAATTTTCACCCCCCTTAGGGGGAAAGAAAGCAGGGGGGGGGATCATTTTTTTGTAGCCTAAGACATTCCCCGCATCAGAAGCTTTCATTCGATGCATAGCTTGTTACTTTCGACCGCATTCTGGAGATTTAGCCTACAAATAGTTTTCACATTTTCCTTTTTTAGGGGGGAAGAAAGCATGGAGGGTCAATTTTACATAGCCTATGACACTCCTTGCATCACAAGCTTTCATCTGGCACATAAATCATTAAGTTTCTCCATCACGTCTGAATCTGTCCCATGGCCGAGTGGTTAGTGCACTTCGCTGTTGATCTAAGGGACCTGGGTTCGAGCCCCGGATAAGGCATGGCTGTTTGTGTCGTTTTTCTGCTGAGGACCTGCCATCCTCTTGTCAGACCTCTGTGGCAAGCAGCTGCTTGAGGGGGTATTTTTTTTATCACGTCAGAAAGATATGGTGGAACAATGTTTTGTCAAATCAACAAACTGGCAAATGTCAAAACCAAAAGCAATAGGAAGATAAGCAAAAAGGAAGAAGGTACTTCCCTACACAAAGGTCAGAGATAACCTAGAAGTTATATTAGGCTTGTCTTAGTTTCTCATACCACACAAAAACACATGCCCTACTGCTTTAGTAGTCAGGTATACTAACCACTAGACTAGGTAGGGTTATGCATATTTATACGTACATAGTAAATGTCATATCGTACAGTCATTTGTTTTTCAATTACCCAATATTCAGTACCAATGGCAAAACATCCATGTAAGCAAGGGACACAATGCTTCCCTTATAATTCTTATAAATAAAAAAAATACATTAAATATATGCATAAAATGTAGCTATTGACCAGAAGCATATCAGTTGTAAACTCTCATGGTAAGTTTTAGGTATAACTGGGTTTTTTAGTGTTAATGGTAAATTTTTTAAACCTTAGCAAAACACTTCTTAAATTTCAGTTGGAAGACACTTTTAACAAGGTAATGGTCAGATCCAATTTCAGCTCCCCTACATGATATGGTGAAACCCACGTATACTTATGTATGTCATGGTGTTTGTAATAAGTATTAGTTATTCTGAAACCATTAAGTTAACTTACCTGTAGGAGATGGTGCCTATTGCCATTGCAGTTACCAATACCAAAAGGGCCTATCACCCCTCCCCAAAGGTCAGTACCAACTTTGGCAATGAAGTCACCTAAAACAAGGGTAATATTTCCTTTGTTGACAGAATTCAAAATATCCTGAAGTTGTCGGTAAAACCTATCCTTCTCATCTCATCGGCATCCTCAGTGGGGGCATAACAGCAGATAACATTCAAATCTTTAATGCTTGTCTGAAATTTTGCTGTAAGAAACCTTTCATTAATGCACTCATATTCTAAAAGAGAATGACAAGTGTGTCTGACCTATGCCTTGGAGATTCTTGTTATCTTCTCTCCCTGAAAAAGAGAAATTTAAGATTATTTTTAAGAATCTGACCTTTATCTGTCCTGGTCAAGCCGAGAACATCAAGGTTATAATGGTGGAATTCTTGTGTGAGGACTTCAAGAGAATAATCTCTGTGCAGAGTCCTCATATTCCAACTACCTATGGAGAGAAAATGGTTAGTGGGATATTTAAAGAAACCATGTTTATTGAGAGAGGGAATGATGACAATATCAAACAGCCCCCTAATTGCAGGCTTGGGACAAAGACCTGTTCCCCTACTACTAAAAGCTGAAACCATCTACACTAGAAGACTTCCTCCAATGTAGAATTTGCAATGCCCTTAGAAGCAAGAGTTCAGGTGTCTGTGATGACCTATGCTCAGGATTATCCACCAGCTGATTTGGGGCTGTCAACCTACAAACAGAAACCATAATGGAAGATTTTCCCTCCACAGAAGCCCACCAGTGCAGCAAATTCAGGATCCATAATCAAGCTCAGAGTTAAATGAGAAATGTAACAGAACAGTCATTAAATGAATTGCACAAATAAAATGAAATAAAGGACATCACAGCAGATCTTGTTATTTCCCTTCATCTGCATACACAGATGAAAGCAGCATATAGTAGACTGATTAGTATGTGAGTATGCCCAAGTCAGCTTTTACCCAGTCAAATGTTGGCATTTTTTTTACTTTTAAAACATTTTTTTCCCCATTCTTTGTATTATAAACAAAATCCTTTATTTGATTCCAGCGGAAAATAATAACTAGCATAATGTTGATTCAAATGTGCACATTTTACATATCATCATATTAGGCTGGCCATGATGATTTTGTCAAATGATTGCCTCCCCAATACCAGTGATTCTTATCTCTGGGCATGATATTTTGTTTATAAAAATGAAGCCAGAAAATGCTAACATATGAAAAAAATATATATATTCGTTTTTGAATCGGTAAAAATTAACTTAAAATTTTAAAATAATATTTCAAAGAACAGAGATAACCTAGAAACTTTATCAGGCTTCTCCTGATTACATTGTCAGAACATAGAACATACAAAGACATACATGAACACCCAACCATGCTATCACAGGACTCAAAATCGGACCCTGACAGCTACATTGTCACCATAAGTCAATGTGATATATCATCATGAGTTTTTTTTTTTTCGAAAATGCAATACACTGTGTCACTAAGGCAGCACAGTGGTATCTTGTTTTGTGTACAGGTAACTCCCGTTCATCGCGACCCCGGCGAGTGCGGATTCATTATATCGCGATTTTTTTTTTGTCTCAGCACTTGCGTGGCGTTGAAACATGCCAGGAAAAGTCAAAACCAATGGTTGCACGTGCGTGCTAACTTTCTTTCTCGCTCAATCACATCATACACATGTACAGTCGTGCAAAAAAGTATCCAAACACTATGGTTGATTACAGAATTCAGGAAAAATATCTGGCAACGATTTTTTTAGAAATTAGTGATCTTCGTGTCACGTGACACGAAGGTTGCCAGATCACTAATTGGATCGTGTGGGCTCACTCACGGAAATATTGAGCGTGTGCAGTTACCGTTCACAGCAAACTGGAGCGTGTGCAGTAACTGCACACGCTCCAGTTTGCTGTGAACGTCACCAGTCAACCAGTCATGTATGAAGGGTGTTTGGTCACCCAGTCATGTATGAAGGGTGTTTGGAAAAGGTGGCTCAGAGAAATTGTTGAAGATCACCTCAATTGTGAAAATTATATTCAAAATATCATCGAAGATATTAGTCTTATAGCCACTTCCGGAGGCATCGAAGGTGTTGATGTAGATGATATTCAGACTTTGTTAAAATCACACGGAGAACCCTTAACTAATAAAGAGCGGCAGGAAATGGACTGCCATACTATGTCCTCAGAAAATGACGTCTCGGAACCTGTTCCCGTGCGAAAGTTGTGTGTCAAAATCATTGAAAAGGCCCTTTCTCTTTGCAATCAATGCATGGAGTTGTTAAAAGAAAACGACGAAGATTACGAGTGAGTGAGTGCTGTAAAGCGTGGCTGTAACGGATTATTTGACAGTTATCCTCTCTACGTTTATTATGCAAAACGGCAAATTTTGCATAATAAACGTAGAGAGGTCAAACAAAGAAATCTAGATTCCTTTTCGCAACGCGGAACAAAATGAATGAATTATGTTATGTATGATATTTTTATGTTAATAATATTTATTTTATTAATAAAATGTTTTTTCGAATTTTAAAATAATTTTTTAAAATCCCCCGTTGATTGCGAAATTTCGCTTATCGCAACCATGTCCAGAACGTATCCTTCGCGATGAACGGGGGTTACCTGTGTTTATTGTTGTAAAAATTACGTATGTATTTTCTCATGTGTTACTGTAATTTATGTGTAAAGATACAGGGAAGTTCTGCTCTGCACCAATCATTTTACTTGTGTAATTCATTGAATGACTTATGGCTTCCTGTTACAATTCTCATTTAAATGTGCCTCATATAGATTTAGGTTACTTTGGTTAATTTTTTCACCCATTCAATGCATTTAAGATAAAGTAACATCGCATAATTTCATAAAATTTTTCTTGCTCACAGTCAATCACACAAATTTACTGTAACACTTTTCAGTTTTGTCTCAGAGTAAAGGTACTCTTTAGTGCATCTATATTTTTCAAACATTAAAAATATGATATTGCAATATTTGGTAAATATACTATACAATGCAGGATTCAGACCATGGCCAATTGCTGAACTAGCTTAGATGGAAGCAACACAACTGTTCACTTTCTCAATAGCAGTCATTATTGTTCGAAATTATGAGCTTGCATACTCTCCAACTGTTTTATTCTTAAAACATTCTTAAAAAATTGTGCAAATGTTGAAGTGTGCAATTTAACAGACTAAGTGATTTTAAAGGGTTTACGAATATAACTTTTTTTTTCAATATATTATGATAATTTGATCGAAAGCTTTTTAGGTTATAATTATATCAGAAACAGAGTGGACTGGCAAGGGATGCTATAGTGTCCCAGTCTCTCATAGAAGCAAGACCTTTTTTAAATAAATAAATAAATAAATACACTCTCAAGCAGCTGCTTGCCAGAGATTTCACAGAAGTCTGTCAGTTTATATGCCATAGTAGAAGGTCTGTGAGGATGGCAGGACTTCAGCAGAAAAACAACACAAAATGCCTTACCCAGGGCTCAAATCCAGGTCCCTTAGATCGGTAGCCAAGCTTGCTAAATAATTCTTATTTTACACATCATATGAGTATAGTGTTGGATGTTACTGTACATGTAAAATAAATGTGACATCAAGTATTCTTTTTGAGACCTTTAAACAGCAAAAACAAAACACGTTAATTGATGTTCTTTCCAACTACTATATAAAATAGCCTTCTTTCTGTTGCATGGACAAATTTATATATTGCATACAAATACTCATTAATACTGGCCTGCATGTAAATAAACTGAGAGAGCATTTTTGAAACTTAAAATCATAAAAAATAGGCTGCATTTGACAATGACCCAGAACTTCTGGAGTCATTGTTAATAATGATGACTAAAGAAATTATCAAAATGGTTTGTAGAAGTACCATGCAATTGGAGAAAAAACAATTTTAAGAGCAGTAAGCAGAGTTGACCGCATCAGGAATTTCCTGGTGGGCCTCAGTGTGGCCTAGGCCATCTGCCTTCCTTTAAAGTTGGCACTATGCTCATCATTTGCATGCCGCAATACAATTGCAATTGTCTTAGCAATCTAGAAGTAAAAAAAAAGAAGATTGCACTGTGCTGCAAACAAAGAAAAAAATATTACTACAGAAATCCATGACTTTTTCCCCAAAAAGCAAAATTGCTATTGAAATACTAGTTCTCCCCTTGATTCCCTTGCTTAATATTGTTCAATAAGTTAAAAAAAGTCAACAGGTAATGCTGTGATTGTCATTTATGTTTATTTTCATTATGAGGGACATTCACAAATTCCTGATATGCATCTGCAGAATAGAAACCAATTACTTACATTTACCTTAACAAAACTTTTACTCTCCTTCAAAGTATTCCTCTCCAGCATCTATGTCAATTCTGGAACTTTTTGTGGTACTCCTTTTAGGGAATACTCTGGAACTCTAAATAAACACAATTTGCAAAGTTTTAATTTTTTTTCCTGCTTCAGATAGTGTAAAGTGCTGGGTTTTGTGAGCACTAGCATTGTCATGAAGAAGGAGAACCCTTGACATGCCTGTTGTTATATGTTGCTACTTCGTCTTCTTAACCATTTTGGGCAAAACCGTTGGTGTAGTATTGGCCATTTATAGTAATTTTTTCAGGTAAAGTGTCCAGCTACCACTCCTTAGGAATCGAAAAAATTGTGAACATCCTCTTCGTTGAGAAAAAGTCTTGTTGCAGAATTTGGGGACATGGTTCATCTTCCACAACCCAAACATAGTTATCTATCTTTCTGGGAGTTGTATAATAATAAAACCACATCTAATCACCTGTGACAATGTCTGTTAAGTGTTTGGGGTCAGTAGGTTCAAACACTGCTAGCATCTTACACGAGTTAACTCTAGCCCTTTTTTGCTGTTCTGTCAGTTTGTGGAGTACCCAATTTGGCACCAGATCTTTCAGAACTTTAAACGTTGATGAATAGTTGTTTCCACACTACCAATAAGAATCAAACTTATTACACTGAACAGTTGACATCTAAAACTTATTACCTGAACAGGTGATATGTGGATTTTCCTTAACGAGTTCACAAATAGCAGCGGTGTTCTATTGTTCACAGCCTCCAATGGTCAGGCAAAGCCTTGAAGACACAAGGGAGGTCTTTGAGGCTCTGCCATCCCTCTCTGAATTTTCACATCCATTCCATAACAGTACCATATGAACAGGCATGATCCCCACATATACTTGTGATAAATTGGCATGAATTTTTTCGGGTCATCCCCAAGTCACATCCTTGTGAAAATATAAAATCTTTCTCCGTCTTTAGTAGGCTCCACAGCAACAACATGCAGATTTTTGAGAACAAATTTTATGCGCCACCAGTGGAGAGAAATGATGATACCATATTTATTTTTTTACACATTATGACAAGCTTTCGAACAAGCCATAGCTCATTAACTTCAGAGAAATGAGTGCAAATCTACAGACATATCAAAAACTTTTTGAATGCCCTCCATATTAGTTTTTTTTTTAATATATTTTAAAATGTTTACACATCACTAGCTTTTTATTCATTATTAAAATCTTAAAACAACTTTACATTTACAACACCAACATCAAGAATATCACATAACCAGCATCACATTACACCAACATCATACAATAGTGTATTTCAAGCAAATGGTTAAATCTACCATGTGCCATCCATAGTTCCTGGTTGTGTAGCACACTTATCTCTATCATTGGTCCAGTTTTCATGTTACTACACCATTTTATGGAAGGTGACACTAAAAAGCCAGTTTTTTTTTCCTTTGTGCTCTCCTTTTTAGTATATCTACAAGAAATAATTGTGTAGTGATTGTGACAGTTGAATGGAAGACTGTGTTTGGTATCTACATATGGACAGTACATCCATATTTTTGGTGGAACCAAGTACAGTATACATTATACCAGCACATAGCACAAAGTAGAACTTTACCATTTGGTTGAAACTACGTGATATTTTTGGTATATTATATAATATACCAAAATTTACATAATTTGGTATATTACGTAAATTGCTTTAACAGTTTAATAATAAACAAACAGCTAGTGCTTTGTAAATACTTGTAGAAACTATGTTTTAACATTGTAATATGTTAAGATAAATAATTAACTATTGTAATATGTTAAGAAAAATAATTAATTTAAAAAGTAACTGGGTAAAATTATAAAAAAACTATTGAAATTCAGAAATTCAAACCATATAAAGAATATACACAATTTTTGGTTATTCAACAACAAAAAAAACTTTCAAAGTGTCCAAACAAAAATGTTTGGACACTTTTGTGCCTGCTTTTAATAACTGCTTTCGCAGTTCAGAAACTCATGCTTTATGGTCAGTACATTATTTGAGTTATTTTTTTTCTGTGAGACTATACCACCACACAAGGTAAATTTAATTTTAAAGCTTAAACAATTAAATAGAATATCTATAAATGAAATCTTTCAAAAATACAACAACTAAAAACTGTCCCACCAAAACCGACACTCTCCACTGCAGGGGTATATGCAGAAATATTGCAAGAGGGCATTTGAACAGCTTTAAAATCAGAATAATTTAAATGAAATTTCATATTGCCTGGTGAACTGCCCCTCCAACATACTGTGCCAAGGATGTTAATGAAAACTTCTAAACGAAATAAGTCAGAGGTATGTCTATCTTGTTGCTGTTTCTCCAATTATTATTACTGTTAGCACATACATCATATAATTTGGAATTATGTAATTCCTGAAATACTAGCAATATGTGAAAAGATATTGTATGATATTAATCGTTATTCCTTACTTGATAGTGGTAATCATTTTGGTAGTGTCAGAAAAATATCAACAATATAGTATGCTTTAAGGAGGCATAGGAGTTTCTTGGGTTGAAAAATTCGCTTTTTTTTTTTGCATTTTCTGATAGTTTTTACCCCTAAGAATGAGAATCCAAAACCGTTTTTAAAATATTGAAATATTACAGAAGATATAACACTTTATGTCGAGCACCGCGCATGGGTCTTGGAGAGCCTGTTTCACAGCAGCGCATAGGTAGAAACGTTGCACCCATCGAATAATGGTTTCTTTTGTCTTTATTCGAAGAGCAAGTTATCCGTGGGTATAGCATTCATTTTTCTCAACAGATGGCGTTGTAATCGTTTTACTTTCGTGAATGCAGTTTCTAAACTAAGCTCAAAACAGCAATCTGTTATACAGGCTACCCAATTTCTTCAAACTTTCAAATGTGTTTTTCTTGAAACTATGTTTTCAAAGTCGGTACCGGTGATAACTCAATAACAAATCACTCAATTGACTTATTTCTTTTTCTACTTATAGCTTATAAAATTCCCTAGTCCTTATTGGATGCTTTTTATAAAATTTTAATTTTTTATATTTTTTTTCATAGTTTAAACTGAAAAAAAAAAGAGCTAAAAATTGACACTTTTTTTTTGAAAGGTCGCCATTTTGTTAAAAATTCGAAATTTAAAAATCCCATCTGATACGGATTTCAAAATTTAATGTACTTTAAGAATTTCTTTTGTTTGTTTGTTTGTTTCAGATGAACGTGCAGGGCAATTTTATTGGTACTGAAGACCTCTGTATGGTGTGCAGGCCAGTATTGGCAAAGCTGTGGTGAAGGTTTTTTTCGAAAATTTGACTGAATAACAAATTTTTTTATAACTACATGAGATGTACTTTCATAAAAAAAAAGGCATTATTTTATCTTTTTTATTTGCGCCGAAAAAAATCATGAAAATTGCCTTTTTTTATGGCTGAGAAACTCCTATGCCCCCTTAAAGCAATGTAAGTGTCTAGACCCATCTTCCCCCCCCCCCCTCTCCAAATAAAGGCTTCCCCAAAAAATGGGGATTTCTCTTCAACAGAAGAGCTACAATCACTGAATTTACTCTCATCATAAATTAAAGAAGCACTTCCTCTGATCATAAATTAAGTAAATGTAAGGGGTTGACCATCCTTTTCCTTAAACTAGGTCTCCACATAAAAAAAAATTAGGGGAAATATTTCTCCTAAATGATAAGAATTAGAATATCAAAATTCGATACACAGCTTCCTCTCATCATGATTTTAAAGCAATATAAGAATTTGACTTCCCCTCACTTCTTTCCCAAAAAAAAATCGGGGGGGGGGGGGGGGGCGATCCTTAAATAATTTTATCATACACTGCTGGCCATTAAAAGTGCAACACCAGGAAGAACTCATCAGATTGTCCCGTAATATGTAAGCGCAGCACATACGCACATCATGTGTGACAGTAACCTCTTATACCACCTGGAAGTGGTATAAGAGGAGACTACAAAGAGCCAGTGTAAAGCACTGGAATTGCGTTTGCTTGCAGTTCTTGCACACTAAAGGATCAAGTATGCCCCATCAGAGAACATGGCATCCATATGACCAGGTTTTCGACTTTGATCGAGGGAGAATTATGGGATTACGGAAAGGCAGATTATCGTACTGAGACATTGGTGCTCGTGTTGAACTGAATGCTGCCAGTGATGAGAATATGGCGTCAGTGGGTAGTGGAGGAACGAACTCACCGATGTGAGGGATCTCAACGGCCCTGTCACACAAACGAACAAGAGGACAGACATCTCGTGTGCATGGCTTTGAATGATCATAGAGTCACATCAAACACCTTAGCTCAACAGTTAGGGTGTGTTGCACATCAACCAGTGTCCACACATACAGTTCGATGTCATCTGCAGCATTGCTAGGCAGCCATTGCTTCAGCTACCAGTGACTCTACAACACAAGCATATGCAACTGCAATGGTGCCAAGAACATCGTGCATGGATGTGCAAATGGCATCACATCTTTTCAGATGAATCCCACTTCAGTATGCAGCACCAAGATGGATGAATCCCTATCTGGAGTACTGTGGTGACAGGCTCAGTGAGACATACATGATGCAGTACAGGTTCGGCCTTTGGCGTTATGGTATGGGGTGCCATTGGACCTCCAACTCACACATGCACCTCGCACACATTACCAGTACTTTGAACAGCCAGCGTTTTATCACTGAGGTGTTGGAGCCTGTGGTTGTACCTTATCTTCAGGGGCTCTCTGGTGCCATTTACCAACAGGACAATGCCCGACCACGTGGCATGCATCGCCCAACAATTCCTGGATAGCCACCATGTGACATTTCTGCCTTGGCCTGCGCATTCACTGGATCTGTCCCCAGTTGAACATGTCTGGTCCATGATCACACAATGACTAGCACACCAGACACCAACAGCTGCTACAACAGATGAACTTTGGCTAACCAGACCATGTAGTAGCAGTTATTGCTGCTCATGGTGGCTACACAAGTACTGATTTCTTTGTATTCCACAAGTCTAATCGAGTTGCATTTGTAGTCATTTGATCCTTGTAACATAAGCTATGTATTCACTAAATATGGCTTTGATATCTATTGTCTTTGTTGCACTTTTGTTATATAGTGTTGCACACCAGCAGTGTATATTTTAGAAAGTTTAAGCTCTGAGCAACATCAGATAAGTCTGCTTCATTTCTGTTTATGCAGCCAAATTTTAGTATAAGTATTTAAAAAAAAAACGAAACATACCTATTCCAAGATCAGGTATTCTGTCATAATCTCCACCCAAAAATGGAGGAGGCCAGCTGTGATTTGGAATTTGAGGAGGATACATTCCAGGAAATGAAGGTGGAATAAATGTTGACTGAGAGCACATTTCACGAAATCTCTTGCGCCTTACGAATTCATCCTTGTACAGCTGAAATGAATGCAGGAACAATTTAGTAAAATACTTATTGGAAATACAATAGTACTGTGAAGTACTGAACAACTAAACATTTATCATGCAGTATCAAAAAACTACAACTGACTTCCCTTTTCAAGACAAGCAACAAGTTTATT
Organism: Ryuthela nishihirai; assembly: GCA_038380435.1. Lineage (NCBI taxonomy): Eukaryota > Metazoa > Arthropoda > Arachnida > Araneae > Heptathelidae > Ryuthela > Ryuthela nishihirai. The sequence goes on from JAWZYU010000012.1 coordinate 57,950,940, forward strand.
TTCTTCTCATATTTTCCTCTTTTGATACAGCATGAATTATTCTTATGGAGTTATCCTTTACACCCATAAATGTACTATTGTTTATCAACTAATATGAACTATTTAAAATGATTTAAATCATGGGTGGCTAACGTTATTCTGACGTATTACATATCTGTTGGAAATGTGTCATAAGCCACCCAGGGCAAACAGAATTTGGAAAAGCATAAAATCGTCACTGATAAGAGATATGCCACAGGTTGACTACCACTGAATTAACACATTCATTCTTTTCATTATAAAATTGTTTTCTCATTAACACAATTATTTTTAGCACAATTTTCCGAAAAAAAACAAAATCTATACATTGCTTACCATTACTTGCATTAAAATAATGCATTGAGGATAAATTGCATAAAATGAATTGAAATAAAATGCACTGAAGATAAATAAATAACCCTTCAAGCAGTCTCTTGCCACAGAGGTCTGACAGATCCTGTCAGTATAATATGCCACGAAGAGCTGTGAAAGCCAGACCTCAACAGAACAGAAACATTCATACCTTACCGGGGCTCAAAATCTCTTTGATGAGTAACCAAAGCACACTAACATTCTGCCACCAGCAAAATAATTCTCTTTATGGCCACAAAAGATAATTCCATAAAAACCACACATCACCTAAACGTGGATGGAACAAAAAAAATTACAATATAGAGTTAGTATGTGCTTAAATTTACTTCACATTATTTGCATTTTTTTCTGTAGAGCATTTTTTAAAACAGAGTCCTGGATGCAAACTGTTTTAATTTCACATAAAAATGAAGTTTTACTTTTTTCTCCTTCACTGTTATAATACTGCACAATCGTTTCCACCATCAGCACATACATAAGGCAATACTACCTCCATTCTTCTCTTTCAAAAGCAGGAGTAGTTCATAAAATTTTATTGTTTCACTATATCCCCAAAATACATGAACCAATCATAAATTATATACTAAATAGAAGCTTATTATATAAATAGGTAAAAAACACTTCATTCTCTCCACAAAAAGAGGATTATTTATGTTACACCTATTTCATAAGCATGGGGACAAGTGAACAAAGTTTTATATCAAATGAAAGCTTATAATAAGGAGTGACCAGAACTAATAATCTTACACAATGAATATTATAAGTATTTTATGCTAAGAAGAATGAAAATTCAGAGAAGTTGCAAGAACTTGGATACAAATTAGAAGCAATTAGAAGCACATGCAAACTAATAAATTCTGTTAGTTTCAGAAGCATATCCCCCTTTTGAGGAGCAAAAACAAGGCATAATTCCTAAGAGCCTATGACACTCTGAACTGTTTTATTTATCTTTATATCTGATCACTAACAGTGATGGTGCATTAATTACTGCACTTGGCTTTACAAATCTATTTATCAATTCTATGTAAATTCTCCTATATCATTCTTTAGAATGTGAATTCTTAATTCTTCACTTTGAAAGAAAATATTATAATTATCAAATAAATTTATCACACTTCATAAAAAAAAACACCCTAGAACTTACAGGAATTATTTTTTTTTGTTCCTGAAACTTTAACTACTCACTATAACATTAGTTTTAAATTTTTATAATCAGAAAGAAACCTGAAACTTTATCTTTGCAGATGTACATAGATGCTACACCTATTTCAAGAAGCAAGTTCCCACTAACAACTGGGCATGCTTTTGGATTTCACACATATTTCTGATCATTTTAACATTCCTCTATGAAACACAATAGCATGGTCTCCACTGACTGAGCAGATGGTAAGGACATCAACTGAATGAGTGTCCCCTAATGCAGACAGAGGTTCTCAAACCTTTTAACACTGTGATCCCCTAGATTTGTAGATAAAATTATGTGACCTTGCCCCCTTCCTTATAATTTAGGAACTATATATTTGCACCAAACATTTTCCCCAAAATACAATACCATTCCAAAAAATTTTTATATACTATATTCCTATGTGCTTTCCAAAATGTTAAAATAACAGAAAACTACCAATCAAATAATTTACTTAATTTAATTTTTAACTGCAACAATTACACTGTTAAACGATCATTCTAAAAGACAATTTTACCAGTCTGGAAAATGTTCTGTAATACAGTTCATTAAATGTAATATATGTATAATAGTATATTTATATTTATAATAATATATATAGTATAATGGATGCTACGAAAGATGTCGAAAATGATGCCATAAATAAGATTTGATGTGCTTTGACAAGCATCTCTTTGAAGTTTCATTGGCTCACATGATTATCCACAGAATACCATGTTAAGTCATAAATGTTGCGGCACTTATCTGTTATTTGGTGGTAACTTGTTGACTCATATCCGTAGTATTAAATCGACAATACCAACCCTTTAGTGTTGTTTTCATTAGAAAGTAGATGTGACGATTTTTGAGCTCTGATGACATTTGTAGCTCCAATAAGTGCACTTTCATCAGATATAGATTTTATTGTGCTGCGCATTCAGCCACTTTCCAGATTAGTAACTTTTAAAAAGACCTTTGCATTAAAAGAGCTTTAAAAAACTTAATCTCGATTTAATACTATGGATATGAGTCAACAGGTTACCACCATAGAATAAGACAAATGCCACAATGTCTACTTTATTCTGCAGAATATCGTATGTGAACCAGCAAAACTTCAAAGAGATGTTTGTTAAAGCACACCAAGTCTCACTTTGGGGCATTTTTACTTGTGAAAGATTGCTAAGAAAATGACAGCAAGCTTAATCTGAATAACATCCATTACATAGTTAATGGGTTGGGTTGTTTTACCTCTGAGCGGCACTTTTTTGCACACCATGGGCTAAATGGCCAGGTCACATGGACCCCGAAGGCTCAGAGAAGGTTGGGGGAGGGGACCCACTGGAACAGCTGTTGGGAGACAGATGGTAGCCTCCCGTCAAGGCCATCCAGCGTGTTCTTTAACGTGCACAGGGTATGGCTCTCCCGCACACAGGGCCACGGCTTAACGTCCCATCCGACGGACGGCGGCCTTTCCAAGCCCATCGGTGTCCCCTACTGACCGTGGGCAGGGCGGGGAATTTTGCGGAGATAAATCTCAACGCTGACCCAGCTGGGACTCGAACCTGGGAACTACAGATTACGAGCCACCCCCGCCCCTACATAGTTAATGGACTGTATTACAATAGTCCTTTCTAGAATGGTAAATTATCTTTTAGAATGATCATTTAACAGCATAACTTTTATAAATAAACTTAAAATGCTGTGAGTTTTCTAATCGAATTGAAATTCTTTACTCATTGAACTCAATTTTACAGATCATTCTATTTTTCTTCATCTCATTTATTTCAGAATTTTCAGTTTATAATCTTGTCAATTGATAACAGTTTGACAAAGTCTATCTCCCATAAAACAATGAAGAGTAGTCACCCTGAGACTATATCTGAAAGATGCATCCATGTGCTATTTTTGCATACAAAAGAAGTAATTTTTGCCAACTTTACTTTTCTGCACCATAAGTTATGTTTGCATGCATAAGTTTAATTTCTAATTTCTTCAGAGAAAGAAAATAGAAATGAAATGACCTTTTTATTCATTCAAAAATTTCAGTGAATTTTATGAAAGAAAAAGAAAAACTATTACTAAACAATGATGCAATTCTCACCACATTTTTCAAGATCCTCAATTCAAAGTTGCGTTTCACAGACATTCAGGTAGAAACTGCAAAGAAATACATCAGCCATGCATGGCATGTTCTAACATATCTTAATCATGAAAACATCCAAGGGTAAAATGTCATCAGAATCTGAATCTCATGCACCTGCTGAAAATGAAATCGAAAAGTTTTCAAAACAACCAGATGAAAAGAGAACTATTTTTGGATACTTTTAAAAAATAGCATTCTCTTATTATTGAATGCATAATATGAAGAACTTCATCAAAAATGTTATTCAGGCATTCTCAAATATTGGGCAACAATAGAACATTACAAGAAATATTATTTCCCTTCCAGTGACAAGAATGTTGAATGATCATTTTCTGCATGAAATTTACACTAAGCTCCCAGAGAACAAACATCAATGAACTATCAGATGTTTTATGAGTCAGCTTAAACAAGTAGTTACATAAAAGTGTTTATATTCTTGCAACTTGTATCTTATATACATTCTTATATGTATATAGGTATACATATAAGAATGATTGATATCACATATAAAAAGCTTGTGCAATTATTAAGTGTATCAATGATTTAACAAATATATTTGAGGAAAATGCTTAAATGATGGGGGAAAAAAGAGCTTTAAAATAGTGATGCATGTGCAATATTAAAAATTTTAAGAAAATAATGTAAATATGTTAAAAATAGGATTATTTAAAATGACATACCTGTTTCCAATTGCTGTTTTCTTCTGTTATGGCTGGCATTGCTAGAAGAAGTCAAAAATTTAACAATAAAATATTGATAACTAAAGTTTATTATGCTTAAATTTATTTTATACTACAACACACAAAATGTGTCTTAAAAGTTACGTAATGCACAAGGGCATTTCCATACACATACATTAGATCCCTTAAAATTGAATAATATCCAAAACTCATCAATAACAAAAATGCCCCTAACCCTAAGAAATGAGATGCAAATGTTCAGAATTTTATATATATATATATTTGTGTGTTAAATAATGAACAAATGCATTTCATTTATTAGCATTCTAAACTGAAGACTTTTAATTCAAAAAGAAAAAAAAATCTATACATTTATGAAAAGGTAATTTTATAACTACTATAAGAATAACACTATAAATATCACCAGAAATAACAATTCATTTAATAGTTTTTTTTTTACAAAATCTTTTGAAATAAGAAAGCACTATTATTACACACTTCAGCTGCAGTCCAGGATATAGGGAAAAAAGGGGTGGGGGGTGGGGCAAGTGTCTTGATTGAGTTGGAAAAAAGTAAAAGGGGGGAGCAAGAGACAAGAATTCTGTTGCAATATAGCATTTTCTTTTCCATTTTAGAAGTAAAAATTCTTGAAAAATGTATGAATACAAAAGTTTAATAATTTTTTGCATCCATTACCCTTACTATCATTCTCAAGGAGGGAGGGGGTGGGATTGCCTTCTACCCCCTAGATCCAGCCCTACCTGTAGCAAGATTTAAAGTTTACCTTTGAACACTCTAAACAGTTAACAAGAATGCAAAGTATTAATAAAAGTACTACACATTACTCACCATCACGAAAATCTTTCCAATAAAGACTTTTCCAAAAATGATTGTTATTTGACAGCTCATAAAACTCCTTATTTGTTGCTGATATTGCAAGCAAATCTTGTGCTGGTAGGTATTGAAGAATCTCCAACTAAAACAGTAAATGAATTTAATGCTTTCTTTCAATTAATAATTTAATTAGCAATATATAGGAATGATGGAACAAGGGGGTTTAACAATAACAGCTACCCACATTAAAACATCAGCATTACTCAAGATCAATAATAAAAAAAAACTGATAACAAATGGTGTGATAATTTAGTTAACAAACTGATGTTCAGTGTGGACAGCTGCATTTTCTTAACCTTGTTTTTACTCCATTTATCAGTTTTTCTTGTAATGCTACATTCTCAAAATGAAACCTATTAAAAGCAAAATTACAGTATGGTCATTCAAAACACAAAATGGAATCAGAACAATTTACACACACACACCTTTATGTATTTTTCTTTGCTTAATGTCTTTCTTAAACAATTGATTGTTTGTACAAATTTAATGAATTGTATGTTACATGTAAAAGTTACCAATCTGTCATAAGATGCTCATATAATTTCAAAAACTACAAGCAAGAATGGACATTGGTGGTGAGTTCAGACCATTTATATAGATATTATTCACTAAATATTCTTAAAATATCATTATAATACTTTACTAACCACTATCTTTGATGTTGTGATAAATGTGTAATCCTCAAATATTATCCCTATCCTCAAATACTGATGCATCTTTCAACAATGAAAATAAATATATTATGAAGTTGACTTTTAATCTTTTTTTTATTAAATTAACATATTTATGTACATTTCACTCTTAAATTCTGTTATTAAATTAACTACAAATAACTGTATTAATCTATAAGCAAATACAAACATCAAAAACATAATAACTATAGACAACAAAATATAAATGCTCAAGTGTTTTCAGCATGATCAGAATAATGACCATGTCAAGAGAATGATTCTTCAGTACATAATAATTCAGAATGCTTGAAATGCAACCACAGAGGAAAGTGTGTCTTCATAATTGGTCCTGACAAAAAAAAAGCCGCCATTTTTGCCTGACACCAAAATGGCTCTAAGGCACTTGTTTTAAAATATAATTTTTGAATACACAGTGTTTTTTTAAAAAGTAAATTTTTTAGATGAAGAGTCTTTTGAATTACACATTTTCCACACAACAAAATTTCCAGAGAGCATTTTTTAATGATTTTTCTGTATTGTTGAGCCTTAAATGAGATAGTAGTCAGGGAGCTAGTTACTATTACATGGGCATACTTTTTGCTTTGTTAAGTGTAGGTATAAGTGAACCTAACTTTACTTGTAACTTGTATTAGAACATATGTATACAAGATGAAGGGAGGGAGGATGTTTATCTTGCACACTGCTGCTGTTCATGGAAAATGATTATTTATTTAAATGCCAACATTTTCTTTTAAACCTTTTTTATCCAAAGTGCATGACTATGTGATTGGGGAGGAGGGAGATGCAATGACCATGTTTAAACATGGCCATTGTATGTTTCCCTTCTTACCAGGAATTCTTAATAATTACATGATCATGTTCTCCTCTTACTCATTGTCAGCTTTTGCTATAACTTGTATTCAGAATTTCATAGTTAAAAATCTTTCAAATTTCCAATGAACCCTTTCCTACACTTGCTTTGTCTTTGTGATATAAATGACTGTCAAGGAGTGGTTTATACCTGGTTTTCTAATTGCACATAATTTTAAAGTTATATCAACACCCTTATAGCACATAAAAAGATCACAACTGAGGTTAGCAAACAAGCACACCTTTACACTCATGGCTATCTTCAAGAATTCCTATAGTGGCAGTCAATACTTAAAGTACTATAATTACTATAATATTAAAGTACTATAAAAGTACTATAAAGTACTTTTATATTAAAGTACTTTATTATATTAAAAAGTACTTTTATTGTATTGATCTTGAAATCTATTAAAAAGTCATCTATTAAAAAGTACTTTTATATTATTGATCTTGATTGCAAAAGTACTTTTATATTAAAGTATTTATTATATTAAAGTATAAAGTACTTTTATATTAAAGTACTATAAAAGTAAAGTAAAAAATATAATATTAAAGTACTTAATATACTATAGTGGCAGTACATACTTAAAGTTCTTGATTTATGAAAGGAAACATTCCTGAAAAACATTTTATTCAATGAAAATTTGTAAATTGAAAATGCTTTTACCTATTGATTTATGCTACAAATATAAAATGCATTCCAAGAGTATAAGAATTTTGATCATCCCATAAAAGAATTTCAGTCAAGATGACACAAGAAATACTTGCTTCTTATGTAAGTCACATGTTGGGTTGTCTCACCTCTGAGCGACATTTTTTTGCACACAATGGGCTAAATGGTCAGGTATCAAGGACCCCAAGACTCAGAGAAGCAGAACTGCCAACCTTGCATGGAGAAAAATACAATTTAGACTTCCAGACTCCTAGTGGTGATAGAAAAATTTTATTCTTCCAGAATTATACAAGTTCCTTAAAATTAATTGCGTAAATAAGTAATTTAAACGAATGAAAAATGTGTTTCAATATCACATTAGAAAAAATATTAAACTTCTTGGAAAGTTCTACAAATAAGAACCTGCCTAAATCACGTGGTGATGTACATGACCATGTATTTTGCATATATGCTGTGCAAGTGAAGTTTATGTACATTTGCATAAAGGTTTCTAATTCAGTGGCCGGTGTGTGTAATTTAAGTTTAGAAATAGCTAAAATAACTTCAGACTGTGATATAGGACCAACATTAAAGGAAGTAATGGATCTATCATCATTACAAACAATGGGAGTAAAACTAACCACATTGTTTAGAACATCATAGAAATGCTCAGCGAACCTAGCCATTACAGAATCCTCACCTTCTATAACCTTATCTTGTTTATCCTTCAATCCCTGTATACCTGACTGTTTTCTACCACACAAAACATTAACTATCTGGTACAGCTCTCTACTGTTGCACTGTCTAGCTGCTCCCTCGGCTTTGTCAGCCAAGCTATCAAGCCAAAGATTCTTATCAGCTGCTAACTGATCCTTTACACATTTATTAAGCTCTTTGTAATGCTTTCTATTAGGACTAGTAAGGTATTGATTAAGGACATTCCTGCAGTTTTCTTTCTAAAATAAGCTAAAGTGCCTTATCACTCAAATAATTTTGCCTCTTCTGCTTCTTTTTACCTAAAAAAGAGTATTGTTAGTTTCAAGAAAAGCTGGTTTAAAACAATCCCATTCTTCCTCAACTTCAGTAGTAAACAAACCATGACTGTCATAATGACTAAACTATCATTGTAAATTTAGGTATAACTGGGGTTTTCAGAGCTTCAGTGTTAAAGGTGAATTTTTTAACCTTAGCACAACATTTCTTAAATTTAAATTGCAAGACACTTTTAACAAGATAATGGTCAGACCCAATTTCAGCTCCCCTACATGACCTGGTATTCCTAACAGAACTAGCCCATTTGCTGTTAATTAATATATAATCAATGATATTTTTATGCATCCCATCTGGTAAAACCCATGTATACTTATGTATGTTGCGGTGTTTTTAATAAGTGTTAGTTATTCTCAAACCAGCCGTCCTGTGGCCGAGTGGTTAGCACGCTTGGCTATTGATCTAAAGGACCGGGTTCGAGCCCCGGGTAAGGCATGGATGTGTGTGTCATTTTTCTGCTGAGGTCCTGCCATCCTCACAGATCTTCTACTATGGCATATAAACTGACAGGCTCCTGTCAGACCTCTGTGGCAAGCAGCTGCTTGAGGGGGTATTTTTTTTTTAATTCTCAAACCATTAACCCTGTGAACTCGAAGTTTTTTTTATAGGTTATAACTTCTATCACTGGCATTTATTTTATCTGCCATGTTTATGGGTAAAAATTATGATCATGAATAATGATATGGAACACAGATACAACAAACAACTATCCACTACAGATGTTAGCACCAGACTGACCATGGCATGTCGCCACTATGGCATCTGCAAGTTTTACGATAAAATCAAGATGATGCCATTGTGGTGCCCTCGGGTGCAACAGGTTAAATTTTCTTACCTGTAGGAGATGTTCCCCATTGCAGCTATCAATACTAAAAGGACCTACCCCCCTCCCCCAAATCAGAGTCAGTACCCACTTTGACATTGAAGTTGCCTAGAACAAGGGAAATATCTGCTTTCTTGACTGAATTCAAAATATCATGAAGTTTTCCATAAAATTCATCTTTCTTATCGGCATCCTCAGTGGGGGAATAACAACTGATAACATTCAAGTTTTTAATGCTTGTCTGAAATTTAGCTGCACTCACATACTAGAAGAGCTTCACTAGTATGTCTGCTGAGAAGCAAATCTATGCCTTGGAGATGCTTATTATCTTCCCTCCCTGAAAAGAGAAATTTAAGATTATTTTTAAGAATCTGACCTTTAGCTGCCCATCTGGTCTCTTGCAAGCAGAGAATATCTAAATTATAACGGTGGAATTCTTGTGTGAGGACATCAAGACAAAAAGCTCTGTGTAGAGTCCTCACATTCCAACTACCTATGGAGAGAAAATGGTTAGTGGGATGTTTAAAGAAACTATGTTTATTGAGAAAGGGAATGCCGGCAATATCAAACAGCCCTCTAATCGCAGGCATGGGGCACAGACCGTTCTCCCACTACTAAAGGCTGAAGCAATCCTTCAATGAAGAATTTGCAATGCCCATAGAAGCAAGAGTTCAGGTGCCTGCAATGACCTATGCTCAGGATTATCCTCCCCCAGCTGATAAAACATATCCTGTGAATCTATTCACTTGGGGCTGTCAACCCACAAACAGAAAACACAGTGGCATATTTTCCCTCAACAGAGGCCAACCATTGTAGCAAGTCCAGGATCCATAATCAAGCTCAGAGCCATTATTTCATACTGGTTGGTGTATATGGTCAGCATCAGGACTCTATGTGGTTGACCACTCCTCAGCAGGGCAAAAAAAAAAGTAGCCATATTAGTCCAGATCAGTAGACCACACTTATCTGGCAGCCCTCCCCTTCCCTTCTAGAAGAGAGTATCTCTTTTGAAAGGTACTAATGGTCTGCACCACATGAAGGGGGGGGGGGGGGGGGTTCGAACATTACATGCTAGGCCTGGCTGGTTCTGTGCATCATCGCAGGAGATTAGTCCCAAAAGATCAGTAAGATTGGCTTCTCTGGAATCAGGCATTAATAAAACAATAGCGCATAGAATTCTGAAAGTGAAGTTATATATTCAAGCCTACATGATTCAAGTCCATCAAATGTTGTTGGGAGAGAATTACCAATCAAGATTAAAATTTTGTTACAATTTCAAACATGCAGTTGAAAATGACATCACATTTCTTGACAATCTAATGTTTTAGATTGCCAAGTTAATGTCATATTACTAATGTCATGCTATTAATGTGGTTAACCTTACTACATTAATGATAAGGTTAACTGACATAATTGCCATTTGTGGGACAGAGAAACCTCAAGATAACTGGGAACATGAGATTCTCCTAAAGTTAATGTTTGGTGTGACTTAGGAAAGAAGTGCATAACTGGCCCATTCTTTTTTGAAGGAACAGTTGGGTTGTTTGGGGTTTTATGGTGCAAAGGTAGCTAAGGCCATGATGTGCCAAACGAGGTGTAAAGAATAAAAAGATCTAAAAGTCAACGAAACCCACAATCAAAGTTAAAAAGCACGTGACAATATGATAAACAACAAAATGTGTAAACACTAAAACAACAAAACAGCAGAAAAGATGAGGTAAAACATGAAAAACCGGCAATAAAAAAATAAGCAAAATAAAATTTGGTGTAAAGCACCCATATAAAAACACAAAGTTGAAAGGTAAAAAAAATCAGAGACAGTTAAAATATCATGTAAAATGTAAAAAAGCAAACACAGGTGATAAAAAGGAGTTATCAAATAAAAGATGTCCAAGTATAAGGGACTCAGATGTAAAATCATGAAAACTAAAATATAAAAATACCACCAAGATTAAAAGGGATATAATCTATTAAAATATGCTTAATGGTTAAAATGGTGTCACAAAGCTCACACTTAGGTTTGCCATACATCCAAAGAAGAAATAAATGAGTAATAAACTGAAGCAGTTGTTAATGATGAGTGTTATTGGAAAATGCTGCAGAAATACTCCATTCTAACTGAGGCAACCAAGACTTATGGCCGCCACAATTTTTCAGCAAGATAGAGCACCTTGCCACTTCACCAATAGTGTTCAACAGTTTCCAAATGAAGTTTTCCTTGATAGATGGATCAGAAGAGGCAGCCCAATTGCTTGACCAGTTTGCTCATTGGATTTTGTCCCCCTTTAAACTTTTTACTGTGGGGACAAGTTAAAATTAAAGTGTACTCATCAAAATCTCACTCTTTGGACCAACTTCATGCTAGGATAACTGATGTAATTAAGGGTATCCAGAATGTGTTCACAGAACTAGAAAATTGTACTATGGTTTGATTACATAATGACATGTTGAAACTTAACAATAATAAGATTAAATATGATAAAACTTGAATAAATTACCTCTCTATTGTATTTTACATATTGTTCATATCTCCTATACAACTGAAGTTATTACTTTTTAAAACTGCACATTAGTTGGGTTGTTTTACCTCTGAGCAGCTTTTTTTGCACACTGGGCTAAATGGCTAGGTCACAAGGAACCCAAGGGCTCAGAGAAGATTGGGGGAAGCACCCAGTGTGTTCTTTAATGAGCATAGGGTAATGGCTCTTCAGCTCAATGAACTACACATGGACTCTAGGGACACCCTGTATGTTATGAATGGAATGTTCAATGCACATAGTAAAGGATATTAAATGATTATGTTCTTTGATGCAATTCTACCCTATATAAATTATTAATATAATATCTTTAATAGTGGATATAAATTTTTTTATCAAAATAAATAATTTATGGAAATATAGATATATTTTATTCAGTGTAAAAGTTAAAAAAATTAAAATGGTGTTAAAATAATAAAAGTCAAATACCTTCAACTCAGTCATCAATCCAGGAAGACCAAATGTTGGATAAATTCCTAATTCTGAAACAAAACAATAAAAATAAAATATTAGAAATACACAAAAAAAAGGTACAGGAAAAATGTTAACCTCTCTATTAATATAATAGAAAAATCTACATAAAATGATAGAAAACAATAGTAAAGTTTTTGAATTTAACCAATTTACTAGAATAACATATTGCCTCTGATGAATGTGGGATGCTTGTTTTCAAAGAAAATGAAGTTTTATCATTTCCCAAATTTTGCACCCTTTTAACAGTAGTAATTTATACTAATAGATGATTAAGAAAATATAAATGCAATATATATAATCCTACAAAATATATAATATATACATAATCCTACAAAATATAATATATATATATCTAATCCTACAAAATATATAATATATACATAATCCTACAAAATATAATATATATATATCCTATATAAAATATATATAATTCTATATAATGCAAAAAGAATTTCTCATTTATCTCTTTAAAATGAAAAGGTTTCACTTTCTCATGCCCTACGGTTAAGAAACAAATCAGTCAGTGTATTAAAAATAATTTATTTATTAATAAAAAAAATAAATAAATAAATACCCCCTCAAGCAGCTGCTTGCCACAGAGGTCTGACAGGAGCCTGTCAGTTTATACGCCACAGTAGAAGATCTGAGAGGATGGCAGGACCTCAGCAGAAAGACACACACATCCATGCTTTACCCGAGGCTCGAACCCAGGTCCCTTAGATCAGTAGCCAAGCGCGCTAACTGCGTGATTCATTTTAATGATATATCATTATAAAATTTATTGAATGCATACTTCTTTCTTCTAAATCATATGAATTAACATTAGCATATGCAGATTTTTATTTGGAATATATAAAGTATAAAGAAAGAAATATAAAGTATAAAGGAGATCTGAGAGGATGGCAGGACCTCAGCAGAAAAACAACACATACAACCTTGTCTTACCCGGGGCTCGAACCCAGGTCCCTTAGATCAGTAGCCAAGCACCCTAACCACTATTACTACTATATTAAAATATTCATCAATGAAGTTGCCTTTCCTCATCATAGATGCTTAGGAAAATTTATAAGTCACAGTGGATAAATGATGTAGCAGTACTAGTTTAGTGTTAGAACACTCTGGAATGAATCTAGAGAGATGTGGGTTCGAGTCTCATGCATTGGCAAAAATTATTTTTCTGCATAAATATCAAAATATCATTAAAAATTAAAAAAAAATACTAATTTTTAAAAAATTAAAAACAATTTATTTAAAACAAATATATATATATTGCACTTCTCTTAGTAGTAGTTAGAATCTGGTTCTCTGTTCTTGATCAACACTTTCTACCACCAAAATTTCAAATTTCTAACATATTATATCATCTTTTACAATATTAGTTCAAGTTTCTACATTTTCTACATTTAGTGCCCTCTAACTATGCAAAGCTCTTTGGAGGATTTGAAAAATTCAATTATATTTCATCAGTATCTATTCAACTTAAAACAAATTTTCATTTATCTCTTAAAATAGTTGCATCCCTGGCAAAGGGACGAATTGTTGCTTTCAATCCAATTCTCTTGATCCTCGTGCTCAACTGCCAAAAATTGAATTTCTAGCCCAAACAGATTGTTTGCAATATTTACTTAAAGTTTTGAAATTTTCAAAATTTTCCACCATTAGAGGATGCAATTAAAACTTTACAAAGATTTAAAAAGTGTGAACTGTAATATTTCATCACTACCTATCCAGTCCAAAAGGAATTTTTTAATATATCTTTAAAAACAAAAAAGTGGCATTTTCTCACCCTCCTGTGGGTAAGAGAGCAAATCATTGTTGTCAATGATAACTTCCTAATCTTCACATTTCACCACCAAAATTTCTAATTTTGTGTATAATTACATTGCTTGCAATATGCATTTAAAACTTTCCCATTTTCAACTTTTTTTGACTGACAGAGGACCCATTTATAGCTTTTTGAGATTAGAAAAGTGTTAATTGTAATATTTCATCAATAACTATCCAACCCAAAAAGAATTTTTAATTTATCTCTAAAAACGAAAAAGTTGAATGTCTATAGATGGATAGACAGGTGACAAAGTGAAAACATTAGCTTGTTTTTCTGAAAATGAGTTAAAAAAAATAGATATTTGTATGATATCTCAGAGAAGAATTTCAAACAATTGTCATTAACTTTGCAAATTTGCAATTTTTTTCAATTTTTATGAAGAGAACTAATATACAAAAAATACTCCTCAAGCAGCTGCTTATTACTAGTGAACTTTATTATCATATTTAATACATATTTTTGACTTTTAAAATGTGTACACCTCTTCGAAAATAATGTAGCAATACACAATAACTAAAATAACTTAACAATATGCAAGAATACCTCCAAAAATTGTTTCAATGACTGAAGGCCTGGAAGCTTGTTGGTGAGGAAACAATGGAATCTTTTATTGAGTAAAAAGTGTGAAAGCAGAAAACAATTTAAAAAGTGTTTTTATTTCACTGGCATGAAGAACATTATGGTGTCACTGACAAATTTACAAATCCACAAAGTTTTGTCTGAGTGGTTTGCACACCTGATTTTCATTGCATATAATGCAAACTTTGTGATGGTTCACCCATTCACTTTTCCTCAACAAGTTTTACTTCATTTACGTTATAATTATTATTTTGGGGCATTATATTTTCAGTTGGATCATCATTTCTCTCCACCCAAACTGCTAGAGGAGTTGCACATGCGCAACTCTGAGTTTTGACTGACAGTCACTAATGTGTGCAGAAAGACACACCCTTCTTGCGTCATAGCTAGAACGAGCATAATTTTACACAAATGTGTTTTCCCAGTGTGCAACATACATGTTAATTGAACGCCATATGTAATATAAGTGATGTTAGGCCATAGAGTAGTTAGTAGGAGACAGTAGTCAGAATGACAGAATGGAGCAGTGTTGTTTGGAGCTCAGTGGAGTGATTTTGTTTGACTGAGATTGCTCAGATATTTTTATAGAAAGAAATTTCACTTTGGTGTGAGTCTAGATTTTTTTGAAATAAACTTTATTTGTTTTATGAAATAGTTTTTGATTTTCAAAATTTTTTTTCTTGGACAGAATTTGATATTTTGACCAGAATTAACTTTAATGTTTGACAGTCTTTTGGTTTAAATTATTTTCCAGTAAGTAACATTAATCATACCAAGAACCTTCATTTAACTTTATTGCAAGATTAATTGCCTGGCACCTGAGCTATCTGGTAATTTAACATACATTTTGGATCAGTTACAAGGTTCATACTAAAGAAAGTAACATACATTTTGAAGTGTTACAGAGACAGAAAAGCAGTGCACCAAACACAGAGTATAAATTGTATGTTATTTAATGTGATTGTCAAAGTTTAACAAATGTTTGAGCTCATTAGTTACATTAATCATAAATTTAACAGCAGCTTAAGCTGAATTTTATTGTTGAGCAAGAAGCTTAATATTGTATTAGTCAAAGGTACTGAAGTTTCAGTGCAGTTACTGCTGATAGTTAGTTAAGATCTTTATTTATGTAAAGATTAGAAGTGTCCAGACACACTATAGCAAGTTTATTTCAAGCTTAGTATAGCTTTGGTATTGTATTGTTGTACAACAGTACCTTTGAGTGTTGCCAAAGAAAAAGTTTCAAAATTTCATGAATTCAAAATTTTGGCAGATCACTAAATATGTCTGTTAGTAATATGGCTGATTCTGCCCTTATGACTCCCAACTTAGCAAAAGTAAATGATAAGTTGCAGGATATGATGAAAGAAGCAGAAGTGTTAATGAACCTGCTTAAAGATCCTCGGGAGAAAAGGGAATGACAACAGCCCCTAAAATTGCTGACAATGCTACACCAGCACAAAAACAATTCAACTTTTAACATAGAGTTCGATTTTTTGTTCCGTCACAAGCAAGTGACAGAGCAGAATATTATCAACCATTTCATTGACAAGTTGCTAGTCCATTTATTAACTGTAGTAAGTCTGTTAATTGGCCTTTACCTGAAATAAGGTTCGATGATTCGTAACATCCATCATCGTGGATATTTGTCAAGTACATGGAAGAGTATTTCCATTTACATGATGTGCCCGGCAACGCGCGGGGAAAAAAATGATTTGCACAATATCTTGTCTAAATGGGTGTGCCAAGCAATGGTGAAACAACATAGGATGTCGTCACGGAATAGAATTTTGGTAAAACTTTAAAGCAAACTTTTTGAAATCTATCCACCTTATGATGATTTTACACATCTAGCTACTGAATTACTTTAAAAAAGACAAAAGAAAGGAGTCCTTGGTATAGTTCGAAACTTGCTTGCTATAATTAAAAGCAGCTAGTAAAAATAGAAACTGCTGAAAGAGGTAGTGGTCAACCCTGAATCAAAGAATGATTTGGAAAACAACCTGATAACTATTCAATCTCCTGCCTACTGGCACCTTTCAAGACTATATTAAATGTAAATAAATGATGCTGAATATATATAATATTCCCATTCAGCATCAGATGAAGTAATAATGTTATCTGGGCTAACAAGTCTTCCCAGTGGCCAAGTAGTTAAGAGTATTTGGCTGTTGGGTAAATGAATATGAGTTTGAATCTTGATCAACATTGGATGTTTGTTAAATATTTTTGATAAGATCTCCTTAATCCTCAAAAGTTTTCTTGCTTTTCGGACATTTTTTTTCCTTAGCTTTGTGACATGTTACACTGAAAAGTTATAGTCAGATCTTCATGGTAAGTGAAGCCTCAGAAGAATTTTTTTTATTTTCTAAAGCAGACAATGAATGCAAAGGACTCGTATTCAATGGCAGATGACATTTTTAATGAAGCCCCAATGCCCAGTAAGGTAATATCTTTACACGTAGTTAAAATATTTTGATTTCTTACATAGTATACATTATTATATACAGTGCTCAATGGTTCAGATTCAACTTTCATCATGCCCCATATTATAAAGATTCTTAAACAAATGAAGACAATTTTTTTTCTTTGCTTTTTTTAGATGTGTGATGTTTGCCTACAGGGTTTTACAATACTTTTATCAGGTAATGTAACATTTTAATAGCTATATATATATTTTTTTTTTCAATATATACCATAACAATTTATGTGTAACATTTTGCTTACTTCATATAGCATTATGTTCTCTTACTGAAACATTAAAAAATTTAATTTCCCAAAATTTGTGCTCATCTAGAACACTAAATATTGCCCAAAAGTGTAAAAATTTGAGGTTTGAATGTTTAATGTGTATTTTAGTACACATCTTTAGTTCCTTCTTTCTTCATTGAGCATTTTTTATTATTGCTGAAGAAAATAGAAATCAACCTCAAATCATTTTGTCAAAAATTACAGTTTGTTGATCAAGTTTGAAGATATTTGAATATTACTTAAGATATTATGAAGCATGGAATCTGTGTGTGTTTTACAAGATTACAATTCTACTTCTTTAGCTTTGATTTGAAGATCATGCTGTCAACTCATATTTGCTTTGAAAATATAAATATGATGAAATTTAAAAATATTTTGTATTAACTTGAAAAAATTACATTATGAAATGATAACATACATATAGCAATATAGGACTTATCATAACACATATATGAATCACTTTCTTTAGACAATCTCTCAAACACTTGGTCTCATAAAAGTTAATGTTTCTTCATTACTTCTCTTGAATACTAAGATTGATTATGTGCAATGTTATGTGATTTTAGTTAGTATTCTTTTGTATACAGTAGCGTATTTTTATAGCATTATCAAATAACATAAAATAAAGCATTATCTAGTCCTTGATTTTTAATCTCCCAAACTGTTTCATAAAGAACATTTACAAACTTTAAAATATAATTATATATTATAAAGAACATTTACTCAAAGGTGGGAGGAGGGTTATAACTCCCTCCCATCTTTGAGGGCTTGAATTATCATATATATTTTCTAAAGAAGTCTCCGAAAATCAGACTCAAGACATCAACTCCTCCCACTGTCAATTTCTGGGTATACCACTGATTAAGTGGCTTTAAAAAGGAAGTGTTTGCAATCTTCAGTTAAATTTAGCTGTTTTCATAATATACTTTCAGATTAATGCCTACAAATTTATTAGTTCTGTGAGTATATTAAAATGATAGTTAACTATACTGCACTTTAAAGCAACAGCATACTTCATTTTCTGGTTAAGCAATAGCTGAAATGATTCAAATAACTTTTAACATATGAAAATCAAAAAAAAATTAATAAAACTAAAAAAAATTTAAATCACAATAATAAGAGTGTGAAAGCAACTAATGAAATAAAATCTTCATCTAATATTAATTCAAAATAAAAATATGAAAGTGCATATCTAAATCTATAACAAAAACATGTTAAATTTACCATTCTGTGCAGTGGCCAATAACTTGTACACAAAGTTGTCTTTGAATGTCAGTGACAGGTCTTTTAAGCCAAGATAAACTCTGCTCGGATCTGTATAACAAAAATAATGTAAACAATTACTTCCCTTCTTAATAAGTTTTCAATAACCAAAAAATATAATAATAAGAAAAATAAACTTGTTAAAATTTAGAGCATCATCGAATAACTACAGAACTAGTGATGTCAAGCAATAAATACTTTATATGGCATAATTAATTTTCTAAATAAAATAGCATTAATATAAAAATTAAACCATTCAAGAGTTTTTTTTTTGTTTTTCATTCTTGAAAAGTTTATATTTTGGTTTATATATTTATTCAGAAATAGAGTATTTTCAATCTCACTTGACAGAAACATAGTCTTTGATCATTCAATATCTTCTAATTACTCTATTACATCATCATCATCATGCTCAAGCAGCCATGGGCTACAGAGGTCCAACCAGACCGTGCAATTTAGTTCTCCAAGCAAGTCTATCCTGAGCTACATCTACTGCATCTGGCCACTGCACACCAATTCTAACAAGGTCCTGTTTGACATTGTCTGCCCACCGCATCCTAGGTCTCCCCTTCTTTCTGAGGCCTTTAGGCACACTGTTCATAACCCTATTCGCCAATCTATAATTATTCATACGGGCAACATGGCCAAACCAACGGAGTCTCTCTCTGCACAATATGCTGCTTAAAGGAGGTTGCAAACTCCTTTGCCTAATCTCATCATTAGTTACAAAGTTGAACCACCTAATGCCCAAGATACTGCGTAAGCATCTGGAATCAAAAGCATCTAGTTTCCTGTTATCTTGTTTACAAAGTGTCCAAGTTTCACTACCATAACTAACCCTAGAAAGAACCAAACTATTATACAGTCTAATTTTAGTCTTTAGGTGTATACGCCTATTTCTCCATACTCTCCATAGGTTCTTAAAAGTCCCAGCAGCAATCCCTATTCATCTGTTAATCTCATGCCGCACATCACCATTATCTGTTACATAGCTCCCAAGATAATTAAACTGTGACACCTGCTCAAGACTGCAACCATTCAGGTTAACTGAATCACAGCTTGCCTGACCAATTTTCATCACTTTAGTTTTCTCTCTGTTTATAACCAAACATACTCTACTACCAGTCTCATCAACAGCTCGAATGAAAGAGTTCATCTCATCAACATCATTTGCCAAAAGGGCTAAATCATCAGCATAATCTAAATCAGAAATTTTCATATCTCCAGCCCATTTAAGGCCAAAATCTTTCCCTTGAAGTGAATTTCACATAACATAATCAATAACCAAGCTAAAGAGAAAAGGAGACAAAATGCACCCTTGTCGAACACCAGAAGTAATGCTAAACCAATTGCTACAAGCCTTACCAACTCTCACATACGACTCGGTGTTATTATAGAGAGCTTTCATTATGTTAACTAACTTGTCAGGTATACCATATGATTTCACAATCAACCACAAATTATGACGATCAACAGAGTCGAAAGCCTTTTTGAAATCAACAAAGCTAGCAACCAAAGGTTTCTGAAACTCTAAACATTTCTCAAGAATCTGCCTAAGTGAAAATATCTGATCCACACATCCCCTACCACTTCTGAATCCACATTGCTCATCATGCAATTGACTGTCAACCAGATTCTTAATTCTATTAAGCACAATCATGGAAAGAACTTTACCTGGAACAGAGAGTAGGCTGATACCCCTATAGTTATCACAAGAACTGCGATCACCTTTTTTGAAAATAGGGATAACAATAGCTCTGGTAAAATCCTTAGGAACCATGCCTTTATCATAAAAGAGATTCAGAATTTCAGTCATCCAAGTGGTAACCGAAACATTCCCAGCTCTAAGCATTTCCGTAGTAATTTCATCTACCCCTGAGGATTTATGAAGTTTAAGTTTAGAAACAGCCAAAATAACTTCAGATTGTGTTATAGGGCCAACATTAAAGCCACCAATGCATCTATCATCATTGCAAACAATGGGAGTAGAACTAACTACATTGTTTAGAACATCACTGAAATGCTTAGCCCACCTAGCCATGACAGAATCCTCCCCTTCTATAACCTTACCTTGTTTATCCTTCAATCCTTGTATGCCTGTCCGTTTTCTACCACACAAAACATTAACTATCTGGTACAGCTCTCTGCTGTTGTGCTGTCTAACTGCTTCCTCGGCTTTGTCAGCCAAACCATCAAGCCAAAGATTCTTATCAGCAGCTAACTGATCCTTTACAAGTTTATTAAGGTCTCTGTAATGCTTTCTACTAGGACTAGTAGGGTATTGATTAAGGGCATTCCTGCAGTTCTTTCTTTCCGAAATAAGCTCAAGTGCCTTATCACTCAGATAATTTTGCCTCTTCTGCTCCTTTTTTCCTAAAAGAGAACTGTTAGTGTCCAAAAAAGCCTGTTTAAAATGATCCCATTCTTCCTCAACTTCAGTAGTAAGCAAACCATGACTGTCATAATGACTAAGTAACCTATCATGGTAAGCTTTGGCTATAACTGGATCTTTTAGAGCTTCAGTATTAAAAGTAAATTTTTTAACCCTAGCACAACACTTTTTAAGTTTAAGTTGCAACACACTTTTAACAAGGTAATGGTCAGATCCAATTTCAGCTCCCCTATATGCCCTGGTATTCCTAACAGAACTAGCCCATTTGCTGCTAATTAATATGTAATCAATCATATTCTTATGCAGCCCATCAGGTGAAACCCATGTGTACTTATGTATGTCGCGGTGTTTGTAATAAGTGTTAGTTATTCTGAATCCATTGAGTTTACTTACCTGTAGGAGACGTTGCCCATTGCCATTGCAGCTACCAATACCAAAAGGGCCTATTACTCCTCCCCAAAGGTCAGAGTCAGTACCAACTTTGGCATTGAAGTCACCAAGAACAAGGGTAATATCTCCTTTCTTGACAGAATTCAAAATATCCTGAAGTTGTTCATAAAACCTATCCTTCTCATCCTCATCGGCATCCTCAGTGGGGGCATAACAGCAAATAACATTCAAGTCTTTAACGCTTGTCTGAAATTTTGCTGTAAGAAACCTTTCATTAATGCACTCATACCCTAGAAGAGCATCGCTAGCGTATCTGCTGAGAAGCAGACCCACGCCTTGGTGATACTTATTGTCGTCCCTCCCTGAAAAGAGAAATTTAAGATTATTTTTAAGAATCTGACCTTTATCTGTCCATCTGGTCTCTTGCAAGCCGAGAATATCTAAATTATAACGGTGGAATTCTTGTGTGAGGACATCAAGAGAAAAAGCTCTGTACAGAGTCCTCACATTCCAACTACCTATGGAGAGAAAATGGTTAGTGGGATGTTTAAAGAAACTATGTTTATTGAGAGAGGGAATGCCGACAATATCAAACAGCCCCCTAATCGCAGACATGGGGCAAAGACCCGTTCCCCCACTACTAAAGGCTGAAGCCATCTACACTGGAAGACTTCCTCCAATGTAGAATTTGACGATGCCAATAGAAGCAAAGAGTTCAGGTGCCTGCGATGACTTCTGCTCAGGATTATCCACCAGCTGATAAACATATCCTGTGAATCTATTCACTTGGGGCTGTCAACCCACAAACGAAAAGAAAACACAGCGGAAGATTTTCCCTCCACAGAAGCCCACCAGTGCAGCAAAATCAGGATCCATAATCAAGCTCAGAGCCATATATCTGTCCAGTCCAGTAGGTTTATATGGTCAGCACCAGGACCCTGTGTGGTTGACCACTCCTCAGCAGGGTAGAAAAAAAAGAAAAGTAGCCATAGTTGTCCAGATCAGTAGGCCACACTAATCTGGCAGCCCTCCCCTTCCATTCACTTCCACTAGAGAGTATCTCTTTTGAAAGTTACTAACGGTCCGCACCACGAGAAGGCGGGGTTGGACATTAGGTGCTAGGCCTGGCCGGTTTTATGCATCATCACAGGGGATAATTCTATTACAGTGATATTACAGTGATAAAAAAATGACATTAAAGGTAGTCTGCTGTAAATTTTGCAATGTGAAAAAGATGTGTGCACATTTTTAACTGTTGTGACCACTCATTTCATTCCAATCAACATGGTATTAGCTTGGATAGCAATTTTATTTCACATATCACAAAGACAATGTGGATGACTGTGTACAGTAGAGAGCAATAGATAGGATAAAAATGGGTATGTACCACAGAATATCTCCTCAAGACTTTAGAATTTCAAGTAACAAGAAAAGTTAATCACAGACCAAGATAAGATTGTGCCAAGGGGAGAGATCACAATTGCTCAGGATGACCACTGTCTTTAACAGTACGATGATATAGGAAAATGACAACTAGGCAACTATGTCAGGAGCTGTCAGTGGCTAGAGAAACAATAGTTTCAAGCAAATATCCTTTTCATAGATGTATCCATATTGAATTTGAATACTATTTTTGATATGTGTTCATCTATAGGGAACAAGGAACTTGCCACTCAGTGGCAGCTCCTAGAGCTACCATGGTCCTAGGCAAAAGTTGTACATGAGGCTCCATGCATAGTACATAATAGATTTTATTTGTTCTAAGTAAATAGCTTGAGGCCCTTGTTCATGCAAGGCCCTAGGCAGTTGCCTAGTTCACCTTAAGGTAAAGTTGTTTCTGCCACCAGTGTAACTTCAGAGAAAGAGACCATAGTTTGGCATCATGATAATTGTCCATACAGGCTGGGTTGTTTTACCTCTGAGCGGCACTTTTTTGCACACCATGGGCTAAATGACCAGGTCACATGGACCCCAAAAGCTCAGAGAAGGTTGGGGGAGGGGACCCACTGGAACAGCTGTTAGGAGACAGATGGAAGCCTCCCGTCAAGGCCATCCAGTGTGTTCTTTAATGTGCACAGGGTATGGCTCTCCCGCACACAGGGCCATAGCTTAATGTCCCATCCAACGGACGGCGCCTTTCCAAGCCCATCAGTGTCCCCTACTGATCGTGGGCAGGGTGGGGAATTTTGCAAAGATAAATCTCAATGCTGACCCAGCTGGGACTTGAACCTGGGAACTACAGATTACGAGCCTGGCGCGCTACTGACTGAGTCACCCCCGTCCCATTGTCCATACAGAGTTCACATCTTTCAGGGAAGCATTCTGACTGCTCAGCAATACAGAGATAAAATTCTTGCAATCTATGCAAGGGTTTTCAAGAATGCTCTCCACTCTGCCTTCTTTATGGATCATAATTCCCATAAGGTTCATGGTCGTTGATTTCCTTGAAAGTGAAGATATTCATAGGATGGAGTGACTAGCAAGTTCTCCCAGCTCTGAATACAATAGTGTGGGCCATCTTGGGGAGGCAATCGAAGAATACCAGTCCCCTCCCAGAATCCTACACAAACTCGAATCCACTCTTTATTAACAAAACCTCATAAACAGCTCATCATGATCTATGAGAAATAATTCATGAATTGTACGATTGTCAGGAGTAATCATGCTCTTTAGTAACATCTCTCCTCTAATTCCAGCACCTCCATTATGTTAATTAATTCTTTCACATGCAGCTCTCGTGTATACTATATGATTTTGTTATTATCTCATTTGCCATTTACTAAGTTCTGTCTGCCCAAATATCAAGACCCTATGTTATGTCAATGGGAAAATAATACAAAGTTTGTAACTCTGTAATAAGCTTTTTAAGCAAAAATGTGATGAAAGATAAACCTGACCCTTAAGGTATAGATTTTCCACAATGCATGTAAATGTGGCCAAGATAATTTTTTTGAGCAGAAAAATAACTGAATTTTAGAACTCCATCCTACACTAATTCTTAAAAATAATAGAAATTCAAATTAAAATGATTAATACTATTAATCATTTTAATTCAGTCAAATTCTAAAAAATGTTGCCTGGCTTTGGACACTTTAAGAGCTAAGTTGTTGGGTTGTTTTACCTCTGAACAGCAGTTTTTTTGCACACCATGGGCTAAATGGCCAGGTCACAAGGACCCCGAAGGCTCAGAGAAGGTTGGGGGAGAGGACCCACTGGAACAGCTGTTAGGAGACAGTTGGGTAGTCTCCCATCAAAGCCATCCAGCATGTTCTTTAACATGACAGGGTATGGCTTTCCCACACACAGGGCCATGGCTTAACTTCCCATCCGAACAAACAGCAGCCTTTCCAAACCTGTCCTATTCTGACTGTGGGCAGGAAGAGGAGTTTTGAGGAGATAAATCTCAAAGCTAACCCAGCTGGAACTTGAACCTGGGAACTGCAGACTGCAAGCCTGGCATGCTACTGACTAAACTACCCCCCTTTAAGAGCCGAGACTTAATGAGAAATCTTATTTCAAACCACTTAACATATGTTTTAAAATTTTGTCTCCACAATTCTTTCAATATTCGTCAATTTTGGCATTTTAAATTTCTTGGACTGGCATTGCTGTTTTTAAACATTTCTGCTTCCATAACATTAAATGCTGAACAAATATTGTTGAAAACTGATATTTAAGTAGCAGTTACTTTTTAATAAAAACCTTATTTTAGAAGTTGTCAAGTTTTAAAGTTAGTTTACCACTGACATAGCTTGGATGATACTTTAACTTTTGGACATTAGTGCATTTTCTATTAATCTGTAACCTTCAATGCTTGCATGATTCTTTTATAGAATATTTTCATAGATTCATAATAGTTCATAGAAATAACTAAAAATTATTGTTGCATTAGATAAAAGTAACAGACAAAGTAAATAAAAATTAAAACATTTACATATTTAGACGAAAAAGTTTTTTGTGTCTATTTCTATTATTTAATAAATTCCTGCTCTCTATTTTCTGGTGCAAAAAGACAGACACAAATTCCTCAAATATTACACATATAGTTATTCTGGAAATCAATCAATAGTGTGTGATTCAAAGTGAACCAACACCTCAACCAGAATTAAGTACACCCATGTCTCAACTTACGAACACCTGATTTAAGAATTTTTGTTAAAACATACTAAGTAATTTTTACCTTTATTTTTCAATTTGCAAAGAAAATATTTTCTATAAAGAAATCTCTTCATTGATGTCTAGAATTTCTCCCATTTGTGCTGCTTATGAATACATTAAGCACAAATATTCATTCACTTTTCACTGCAGAATAATTTGAATGAAGAGAGTCAATTATTTGTTATTAGAAATTCCTGTTATCTTGATTCTGCCCTGGGATCCATTTCAAAGGATAGAGTCGTAATAAAATATTGTTCTTTGTGTGATGAAGATCAACACTCCCAACAGGGCTGCATCATTTAAAAATGATCCCAGGGAGGGATTGAAATATTAGGAGTTCTAATCAAAGTAAATGACTCTTTGCCTTCAGTTTATTCTACAGTGAAACATAAATAAATATATATTCTAAGACAGTCATGAATTTATTTGTTACTAACTGCTAAGGCATCCCATGACGTTCTTAATTCAACGACATCATTCTTTGTGTATGGAACTCACAAGTGATCTTTGGTATTTTTTGTTCAGCATTGCCCTTAATTTCATCAGTATACCTTCCAAACATGTTGGTAACAATGTGAAGCCCAAGGCAAAGAAATCTAGAAAGATCTTGTCTCTAGTAGTCATATTAAAGTGCTGAAACAGATTGAAAAAGGTAAAAAGTCAAATGACATAAGCTTGCCATGTGCTTGGTGCCTTCAATAGAGCATATATGTTTTCAAAAAGAGAAAATCAAATTGAGAGCTGAAGCATGTGCTAACAAAATAAAATTGATTTAAGTAAAAGAGGACAGAAAGGCAATCATGGAAATATTAGAAATTGTCAGGTCAGATATTATAACTGTTGGCCAATAGAGTGATACCAAAATTAAAATAATATTCCTTCAAATTTTCTCATTATCCAAGGGAAAGAGCACTTGCATTGTTCGAAGCCCTTAAAAACAAGCTTGAGGAAGATATGTCCATGCCACAGGCCTTTGACTTTAAAATTCACGCTGACAAAGTGCAAAAATATGCTTCACCAAGCCTGCATATACAGGGTGATTAAAAGTTTCCCTATTCTGTAGTCTCTGGAGCAGTGACAAATGAAGATTGTGCCGCAAAAATTGGTAGGTAGCTTAATGAGAACATGCAAAAGTAATATAGTAAAGAAGAAAAAAATTTGGGGTGGGTGGGCAGGGGAAGATGAGTGCTGCAAACACAAGAAAGGTACAGGTGAGGAAATAATGTTTATTGGTTTTGCACATTTGTTACAGAAACTGCTCAATATGCTCTCCACTGGTGCAGAGGATGTGCTGGTAAAGAAGGACTGCATGAGGCATGGTTGCTTGGAGCATGTTCCTGTGAATGTTGGCCACTTCCATGTAATGCTGGTCTTCAGATAAGAAAATGACTGCACACCAACACAATAAACCTGGTCCTTGAGATAACCTCAGAGCCAGAAATCACAAAAATTTAGGTCTAGTGAGCATGATGTCCTGACCTGAGGAAAGTCTCGAGAAACTAAGCCTCATCACAGAACACCTATGCAGCAAATACGTTACTTGCCAACTAATATGTGGGAGTGCACCATCTTGCATGAACACTCTGGTGTCCAAATACTGCTTTCTTGGAGAGTGGGAAATATGTGATGCTGGAGAAGAACACAATAATGGGCACATGTTGCAGTACACTGTACTGGATCATTAGGTGCAGCCTACTCAAAAAAGAACAGTCCAATGAAGAAGCCTACACTGAATCCACCCCACACTGTCACAGACAGAGGAGACACCCCTCATACACAACAATTCTGTGTGTTGACAGCACCAGTGAAGGTGAAATGTGACTCATCAGTCCACACGACCACCATGGCCATATGTCATCCACCTCCATCTGCACCAGAAATTGGAGAGCAAAGTCCATGTGATATTGCGAGTCACATGGTCACAGTTCCTGCACCATTTGGATCCTGTATGGGTACCATCACACAACACTGTCACACTGTAGCACTTTGTGGACCATTGCCCGTGCAAGTTCCAACTGTCGTGACACCACTCTGGTACTGCTGACTGACTGCATGTCACTTCCAGCATGGACTATCATAACAACTATCATTTCATCCATCATGTCTTCTGCAATGGGTGGCCATTCTCTTCCAAGTGCCATTTCCACTCACCAGTTGCCTCAAACTTCTTCACAATCTCTCTTAATGACACTGACATCAGGGGTTATCTCTGCAAACTTTTCAGACATCGATACTCTCACAATGTGGCATTTACGTTGCTCTGATTCTGGTAGAATAACTTGATTAACAGCATGTGTTCCATCTTTGTGAAAGCCATACAGCTGTTTGTTTGCAGTGCAGACATTTATACATCTTTTGTATTGGAAATATGTTATACAAACTAATGTAATTAGCATACCTGAAGCACTTATTTCCCTTCTGAAGGCAACAGCTGGAACAATTGTTTTCTTCACTAAACAGCTTCTGCGTGTTCTCATTAAGCTACCTACCAATTTTTGCAGTGCTATCTCTATTCATCACCACTCCAGAGACTACAGAATAGGGGAACTTATAACCACCCTGTATGTATGACTGAATATGCTAAATGAGGCAATTATATTACTCTGAACTACACAGTAAATTGTTTCAAAATATTTAATTCACAATTATGCTGTAATATTAATAGCTCTTGAGCAACATTATTCTACATTTAGCTTAACAGCCATGAGTATTTTTCACCATGGTATACTATCACTTAATGATACTTTTAATCTTTATGAAAAGTTCCCAAGTAAATAGATGGAAATTATTACCATTTTCAGGTGTCTTCAAAACTTCTTATGCCAGCTCAGCTAGTCCTGCTGTTATCCTTACGTTGTTGTTCTCGCAAGGGTCCAGTGTCAAGGCCACCGACGATCTCTTATCGGCAGCCATTCCTAATATGTAGCACTAATGTTTATCACTTGCTATTTAAATATTGGATACCAGTCCAAGTTTTTCACTATGTAGACACTGTCCATAAGGTCATTCACCACCAATCAATGCTGGTTGTGTTGCACATTCCTTATAACTCCTACTGCAGAAGCCAGTTGCTCAAACAGCCCCCATCTTAAAATCAAACATCTTAAAAAGACTCAATAAACTTAAATTTCAACTAAAAAACATTAAAAGTTACAGACACTAACACTGCAATCTAAAAGAGATCATCCTTTCCACACAGTAACATGCTTCTTCCCATCACCAGTGGGACTTCATCTGGCACTATACCTCCCAATGTTATTATGGCTTTAAATAAGAATCTCCCTCTATCAGTAGTTTTGGTTTTCACTGTGCTGCTCATGCTGAAGAAGACAGAAAGATAGAGAGACCAGAAAATTTCGTAAATTAAGGATCTCCTTGAATCGGAAACTACTCAGACTTAAATTTTAATAAATTATAAGGAAATTAAAGTAATACCAAAATTTTTACAAATAAATAAGAAACAATTTGAGGAAATATTAACTACAGCTGAAAATAAAATGTTAATAATAGCAATTAGACCAGTGATTCTCAACCTTTTATGCTTCATGTACCCCCTGGAAATGTGTATATAACTGACATGCCCCTTATATAGATAGATAAATTTATAGTTATAGTATAATAATGCCAACTTAGCAACTTTGTTACTAGATCTAGCGACATTTGAGCTCTCATGGCGTACCCCAAAAAATTTTACCACATATCCCACGTTGAGAACCCCTGAATTAGACAAACCAAAGAAGAAATTAGAAAAGGAAACTTATTTAGAATATTTAAAATTAATGACTATAATTTCTCATATATCATTAAATCAACTATTGGGTAGTTTATATTACCAAATAGAAAAAGAAACACAAAAAATAACTAAAACACATAACACTAAATTAAGTAATTTAAATAAGAAACAACATAAGATATACACAGTCGTATCAGAATAATATGACTACCCACCTAATAATAGGAATGGGAGGGGGTCATAGTATTCTGATATGACTGTGTATATAGAAGTAAAGGATAAAAGTGTAATAAATCAAAATAATAAACCAAAAATTATTAATTTATCGAAAATTTAATTGGATAAAAAGCAAACTGAAATATTAGAAAGAGGGACAGAATTTGGATATCCTAAGTTAATACCTAAATTAACAACACTGATACCACAAACAGAAAAAATTATTCAAAAATATCAACAATAGTAAAAGAAAAAGAACGTTTTAGAATATACTGTAGCAGAAAACAAGAACAAAACCAAAACACCGATAAAATATATTAAATGAAACAAAGGTATTAAATAATCTAAGAAATAACCCTGAAATAAAAATTATATTAGCAGATAAAACAGAACAAATAGTATCAATAGATAAGGTAGAATATGAAGAAAAAAATAACTCAGTTATTACAAGATTTAAAATGTCAACCTATAGTAAAGAATCCAATATCTAAAATGATTAAAAAATTAGCAGAGTTGAAAAATGACCCCTACTTATCCCAAATCATAACTAAGGCATGCAGACCACCAGTATATCCTGATATTCGACAAATGTTTGTAAAAATAAATTGCATAAGGAAAATCACACATTTAGACCATTAATAAATAAATGTAAAGCCCCTACTTAAAATCTGGAAAGAGCATTATTTGACTTTTTTAGTTCTGTATTTCCCACCAACACAATATACTTTAATATCATATCATGATGCAATTAAAATTATACAGCAAACTAAAATCATGAGCACGACAACCATCCACTCCCTAGACATCATATCGCTGTATCCAAAAATACACTTATTTTGATGCAACTGAAAGAGGAATGGCTAAAGGTTGCCAAGTCCACAGCAAAACAGTACTTTAGTATACACAAGGCCCTGGACTTGGATACTAGTCTAATTGATTTGTTGTTGGCTGTCGGCCTTAGTTCAGACAGAAGGGGTCCCAATGGGATTACCACTCTCTGGCCTCATGGCCAATGTTATGAGGCATGTCAAAGAAACAGCCTTAAAAAGAGTAAAATATAAGCCATTGCTATATTTATGTTATGTAGACCTTACTTTAATTTTCTAGGACCATCCTATATACGAATTGGATAAACTGATAAATACATTTAATAGTATTGTGCCTACCATTAAATTTACACACAAATCAGAAATAAATGGAGAATTACCATACCTTGATATATTAATTAAACATAAGCATTCGAGTTATACTACTGCAGTGTATCGAAAAACTACATTTACTCCTAACTTAATACATTATGATTCAACACATCCTATCAATTATAAAAAAGTGGCAATAAATATGTATTTTATATGAGCATATATTCATCTAATACTGAAATATTAAAAAAAGAAATAAGATTAATATATGATATAACAAGGTCAGCAGGATATCCTAACAATTCGTTAATAAAATTCTGAAAACGGCTAAATTTAAAATTCAACAAACGTCACAACCTAACCTAGCACAATCATCAAGTAAAACACAATATACACAGTTTTTCCTTACATCCCAGATAAATCTAAAACTATGAAAAATACAATAAGTAAATATGAATTAAAAATGTCACACAGGGTAACTAACACAATTAAAAATTCAATTATTAATGATAGAGATAAATGTATCCCAATGGGAGGGGTTTATAATGTTGAGATACCAGACATCGAAAATAAATTGGGGGAGAAAAATCAATATATAGGAAAAACATATGAACAGCGCTTATTAGAATATCAACAAGATATAAAAAATGAAAAATTCAATACAGCTCTATCACAATATTTCAGAATCATTTGCAAATGGAGAATTAACATATAAAGCCATAGCTGCACCTCCAAATAAATACTAATTGCAGTACATGGAAAACATCACGATTCTTTTGGGTTGGGTTGTTTTACCTCTGAGCGGCACTTTTTTGCACACCATGGGCTAAATGGCCAGGTCACAAGGACCCCGAAGGCTCAGAGAAGGTTGGGGGAGGGGACCCACTGGAACAGCTGTTGGGAGACAGATGGTAGCCTCCCGTCAAGGCCATCCAGCGTGTTCTTTAACGTGCACAGGGTATGGCTCTCCCGCACACGGGGCCACACGATTCTTTTATTTTACATAAAGTTTTTTTTTTTTTTTTTACATAAAGATCACCTCTGTAACAATGAAATCCCACCACTTCCGGTGGTGTGGAACCTTCTGCTGTGCAAGCAGCATTGTGGAAACCAAAATTATAGATAGAGGGAGATTCTTTAAAGCCGTAACATTGGGAGATATAGTGCCAGATGAAGTCTCACTGGTGTCGGGAAGAAACATGTTGCCATGTGGATGGGATGATCTCTTTTGGTGTCTGTAACTTTTAATGTTTTTTTAGTTGAAATTTAAGTTCATTGAGTCTTTTTAAGATGCCTGATTGTAAGAAGGGGGCTGTTTGAGCAACCGACTTCTGCAATAGGAGTTATAAGGAATGTGCAACACAACCAGCATTGCTTGCTGGTAAATGATCTTATAGACAGTGTCTACATAGGGAAAAACTTGGACTGGTATCTGGTATTTAAATATCAAGTGATAAACATCAGTGCCACATATTAGCAGTGGCTGCCAATTAGAGATCATCGGAAACTAAGTTAAAATCTTTGACACAGGGCTCTTGAAAGAACAACATAAGGGTAACAGCAGGACTGGCTGAGCCAGCATAAGAAGTTTCGAAGACACCTTTTTTTAGGGTTATTTAACAAATCCTGAAAGTAAAATAGTTTGTGTAATAAATCAATAATTCATTGTCAAAATATATTGATGCCCACAGCTAAATCTTCAGGAGCTTTATTTACATATAATATTTTTGAACAAATCATCAAAATTATTTTTTACATTATTACTGCATTATCCAAGTCTATAATCACAATTTCCAAGTGGTTCTCACTGACTTACTATCAAAGACAAACAATAAAATTAATTAAAATGCTTTACAATCCCCTTTTCTTAAAAATTTCATGATAGCTTGCTATTATTCATTTAACAGTTTTTACAATTCACTCTTCATTTATGATTAATTCAATCCAGAGCAAATTTTAGTTATGGAAATACATACCTAAAAAGCCTTCTTTACTTTGAATGAAATCCTTTATCGACAATTGTTGCTTTGTACAATCTGCTATATGTGAGGAGTTTTCATCTTCTATAGTTCCTATGAAAGCATAAAAAAATCAAACAGTCATATATAAGTAGCTAAGCATACATATTTTACTGCATTTTCTTCAATTCATAAGACACAGCATTAGCATTTTTTGTGATAAAGGTTTGTTAATTATTACAGCAACATATTAAATGTTACACTTGCTTAACCATGATCATAGTAAAACTTATCTCTACTATTAAAAGCTACGACTTTATCAACAGTGTCTATGTACTATGAATTTGCAAGCAAAGCTATGCAAGTATTAAAAATTAATTCAAACTAAAATGAAAAATAATAGGAGTAAAATACATTTTGTCAATTATAATTCAAAAGCGCAATTAAAAAAATACAATAAATCATCTAATAAGTTAAAATATCACACAAAAGCAGGATCACTTAAAATGAAGAAAAGAATAAAAATTGTTTATGATTTAAGTCTTACAAAAACATAATAATAAATAAGGTATTAATATAAATGTGATGCAGTGTTAAAATTTTCTCAGCATTGCAATCAGTTCTAGTTATATTGCTAAATCTTGTGTATCACAGCAACTATCTAAAATGTACTCTTTATTTGGAAGCAGTTATTTAATATTTAACGTACAACTGAATTTCTTTAAATTCTTTGTTCCATGATCCAGAAACTCCTGTGGTTTGAGAAAATTCTTGGAAACATTGGCCTAGAAAAACTCCTGTGATTTGTTGTAGTTGACAAAATGACTACTTTAGCTTCATATAAAAGTTCTCATTTCACTAAACTGCATTTACAAACTTTCACTCATTGACAACAAGTTTGTTACTGAACATGCTTCTTATAATGAGTTTATTTACCATTGCTATTATCTACTTTTACTCAACATCATCCTCAAGCAGCCATGGGCTATAGAGGTCCAACCAGACCGTGCAATTTAGTTCTCCAAGCAAGTCTATCCTGAGCTACATCTATTGCATCTGGCCACTGTACACCAATTCTAACAAGGTCCTGTTTGACATTGTCTGCCCACCGCATCCTAGGTCTCCCCTTCTTTCTGAGGCCTTTAGGCACACTGTTCATAACCCTATTCGCCAATCTATAATTATTCATACGGGCAACATGGCCAAACCAACGGAGTCTCTCTCTGCACAATATGCTGCTTAAAGGAGGTTGCAAACTCCTTTGCCTAACCTCATCATTAGTTACAAAGTTGAACCACCTAATGCCCAAGATACTGCATAAGCATCTGGAATCAAAAGCATCTAGTTTCCTGTTATCTTGTTTACAAAGTGTCCAAGTTTCACTACCATAACTAACCCTAGAAAGAACCAAACTATTATACAGTCTAATTTTAGTCTTTAGGTGTATACGCCTATTTCTCCACACTCTCCATAGATTCTTAAAAGTCCCAGCAGCAATCCCTATTCGTCTGTTAATCTCATGCCGCACATCACCATTATCTGTTACATAGCTCCCAAGACAATTAAACTGTGACACCTGCTCAAGACCGCAACCATTCAGATTAACTGAATCACAGCCTGCCTGACCAATTTTCATCACTTTAGTTTTCTCTCTGTTTATAACCAAACATACTCTACTACCAGTCTCATCAACAGCTCGAATGAAAGAGTTCATCTCATCAACATCACTTGCCAAAAGGGCTAAATTATCAGCATAACCTAAATCAGAAATTTTCGTATCTCCAGTCCATTTAAGGCCAAAATCTTTCCCTTGAAATGAATTTCGCATAACATAATCAATAACCAAGCTAAAGAGAAAAGGAGACAAAATGCACCCTTGTCGAACACCAGAAGTAATGCTAAACCAATTGCTACAAGCCTTACCAACTCTTACACACGACTCAGTGTTATTATAGAGAGCTTTCATTATGTTAACTAACTTGTCTGGTATACCATATGATTTCACAATCAACCACAAATTATGACGATCAACAGAGTCGAAAGCCTTTTTGAAATCAACAAAGCTAGCAACCAAAGGTTTCTGAAACTCTAAACATTTCTCAAGAATCTGCCTAAGTGAAAATATCTGATCCACACATCCCCTACCACTTCTGAATCCACATTGCTCATCATGCAATTGACTGTCAACCAGATTCTTAATTCTATTAAGCACAATCATGGAAAGAACTTTACCTGGAACAGAGAGTAGACTAATACCCCTATAGTTATCACAAGAACTGCGATCACCTTTTTTGAAAATAGGGATAACAATAGCTCTGGTAAAATCCTTAGGAACCATGCCTTTATCATAAAAGATATTCAGAATTTCAGTCATCCAAGTGGTAACCGAAACATTTCCAGCTCTAAGCATTTCAGTAGTAATTTCATCTACCCCTG
Source organism: Ryuthela nishihirai (assembly GCA_038380435.1). NCBI lineage: Eukaryota > Metazoa > Arthropoda > Arachnida > Araneae > Heptathelidae > Ryuthela > Ryuthela nishihirai. The sequence continues at coordinate 57,986,129 of JAWZYU010000012.1, forward strand.
GGGATTTATGAAGTTTAAGTTTAGAAACAGCCAAAATAACTTCAGATTGTGTTATAGGGTCAACATTAAAGCCACCAATGCATCTATCATCACTGCAAACAATGGGAATAGAACTAACCACATTGTTTAGAATATCACTGAAATGCTCAGCCCACCTAGCCATGACAGAATCCTCACCTTCTATAACCTTACTTTGTTTATCCTTCAATACCTGTCCGTTTTCTACCACACAAAACATTAACTATCTGGTACAGCTCTCTGCTGTTGTGCTGTCTAACTGCTTCCTCGGCTTTGTCAGCCAAACCATCAAGCCAAAGATTCTTATCAGCAGCTAACTGATCTTTTACACGTTCATTAAGTTCTCTGTAATGCTTTCTATTAGAACTAGTAGGGTATTGATTAAGGACATTCCTGCAGTTCTTTCTTTCCGAAATAAGCTCAAGTACCTTATGACTCAGATAATTCTGCCTCTTCTGCTCCTTTTTTCCTAAAAGAGTACTATTAGTGTCCAAAAAAGCCTGTTTAAAATGATCCCATTCTTCCTCAACTTCAGTAGTAAGCATACCATGACTGTCATAATGACTAAGTAACCTATCATAGTAAGCTTTGGCTATAACTGGGTCTTTCAGAGCTTCAGTATTAAAAGCAAATTTTTTAACCCTAGCACAACACTTTTTAAGTTTAAGTTGCAGACACTTTTAACAAGGTAATGGTCAGATCCAATTTCAGCTCCCCTATATGCTCTGGTATTTCTAACAGAACTAGCCCATTTGCTGTTAATTAATATATAATCAATCATATTCCTATGCAGCCCATTCAGGTGAAACCCATGTGTACTTATGTATGTCGCGGTGTTTGTAATATGTGTTAGTTATTCTGAATCCATTGAGTTTACTTACCTGTAGGAGACGTTGCCCATTGCCATTGCAGCTACCAATACCAAAAGGACCAATCGCCCCTCCCCAAAGGTCAGAGTCGGTACCAACTCTGGCATTGAAGTCACCAAGAACAAGGGTAATATCTCCTTTCTTGACAGAATTCAAAATATCCTGAAGTTGTTCATAAAACCTATCCTTCTCATCCTCATCGGCATCCTCAGTGGGGGCATAACAGCAGATAACATTCGGGTCTTTAACACTTGTCTGAAATTTTGCTGTAAGAAACTTTTCATTAATGCACTCGTATCTTAGAAGAGCATCACTAGCGTGTCTGCTGAGAAGTATACCCATGCCTTGGTGATGCTTATTGTCGTTCCTCCCTGTAAAGAGAAATTTAAGATTATTTTTAAGAATCTGACCTTTATCTGTCCATCTGGTCTCTTGCAAACCGAGAATATCTAAATTATAATGGTGGAATTCTTGTGTGAAGACATCAAGAGAAAAAGCTCTGTGCAGTGTCCTCACATTCCAACTACCTATGGAGAGAAAATGGTTAGTGGGATGTTTAAAGAAACTATGTTTATTGAGAGAGGGAATGCCGACAATATCAAACAGCCCCCTAATCGCAGACATGGGGCAAAGACCCGTTCCCCCACCACTAAAGGCTGAAGCCATCTACACTGGAAGACTTCCTCCAATGTAGAATTTGACGATGCCAATAGAAGCAAAGAGTTCAGGTGCCTGCGATGACCTCTGCTCAGGATTATCCACCAGCTGATAAAGATATCCTGCGAATCTATTCACTTGGGGCTGTCAACCCACAAACAAACAGAAAACACAGCGGAAGATTTTCCCTCCACAGAAGCCCACCAGTGCAGCAAAATCAGGATCCATAATCAAGCTCAGAGCCATATATCTGTCCAGTCCAGTGGGTTTACATGGTCAGCACCAGGACCCTGTGTGGTTGACCACTCCTCAGTAGGGTAGAAAAAAAAAAGAAAAGTAGCCATAGTTGTCCAGATCAGTAGGCCACACTAATCTGGCAGCCCTCCCCTTCCGTTCACTTCCACAAGAGAGTATCTCTTTCGAAAGGTACTAACGGTCTGCACCTCGAGAAGGCGGGGTCGGACATTAGGTGCTAGGCCTGGCCGGTTCTATGCATCATCACAGGGGATTGGTGCATAGCTCTCCTTCCAGTGACTACCTAGCTACCATTTACAGACCCTACTTTTATTACATGTATGAATAATAAAACATCACTTTGCACATTTTATTTCATGTTAACATTTTAGAAACACTTGACATTATTTAAAATTCTCTCATTTACAAATGCAATTAAACATAATAATATATACTGATATACTTTATGTGTAACAAAACAATTCAGTTCCTTGCATAACATTGTAATATCATAATGCTAGTGTCCTCGTGATCTGACACAGCTCATATCAAGAAGTTGCTAGACAAAAGATTTTGAATGTGCGTTACAATTATAAAATAATAGAACTATATATATATAATCAGTGTTGGTACTAAATTCCACAGCCTGAAAATAACCTGAATTGAATTAGACTGAAAGACATTCCATAATGCATATATTCCCCCTTTTTTTCCATCTATTCTCAAAATGCTTATTTAGCAAAATATTTTGGTGGAAAAAACAAAGTTGGAAGTGTTAAGGTTATTTCTAGTTCAATTCAGTACCCTGCCATTATTATATAGTAATTACGTATATACAGGTTCAGAAAAAATAAAGAGGTAGGGGTGGTGGCAAGTGATGCAATTGAGAAGTCATACACACATTTATATTTCATTGTTATGTCTTATATGCTAAGTTTATCAATGAACAATTTTAGCAATTCTTCATTTTATTTATTTTAGCTAATGATGGATTTAAAGCATAAATTAAAAATTTGGATTTTAGTTGAATTTTACCACGTGATGTCAAATTTTATGTAAGAAAATAATAAATACATATTAGATATATTAGAAATATATATTTGAAAACTGTGCCCAATACAGAATTCTAGAAGTATTTTTCTTCAGACATCAGTTTCTTTTGCTAAACTTTGCACCACAAAGAGCAACATAGTGTTTATGGACTTAAACAGTAAAAGGTAAGTTCAATGGTAGAATACTCTGGCATGTTTCTGGAGAGACATGGGTTCAAATTCTGCACGTCAGCAAAATGTTTTTCAACAAAAATATTTATTGGTTTATGGACTTATTCCATTTTACAAGAAGTAGTTCTAATCATACTGCTTGTTACTGAAACTGCCCCACCTAAAGAGAGTGCTTGCATTGAGCTCAAAACAAGTGGAGTGACAAATAGCAATGTAGATATGAAATTAGGTTTGTGGATCAAATCAGTAGAACTTAGTTACAAAAACATGGTATACATCAATAAGAAGTATTGCCTGTATGAACAGCAATACAAGTGGCCAATTGTCATGACCTTGGCCAAATGTCGAAAATGTGACCCTGATGAACATTAAGCTATGCTTCATGCGCTTGTGCTATTAGCTGGGCAACAGTGGTAAGGAGCTAAGAGGTGGTGGTCAGTGAACATCTCATCATGTCCAAATCATGTTCATTGGGCAATAGATCTGGGGAATTAGCAGGTCAAGGAAAGATATCTGCATCACACAGGCATTGTTGGAACATGAGAGCAATATGTGGCGCACATTGTCCTGTTGAAAAACAACATTTGGGGAAGAGTACAGAAAGGGCAGAAGCACTGGTCCCAGAATGCTTCCAACAAATATCATGTCCTTAACATACCATTAATAATGACAAGATGTGAATGGCTATTGCAACTATTATATTATATTCCCCATATATTATATTTCCCAACTATTATATTATATTCCCCATACCATAATCTGGGTGTTGGCCTGGTATGAAGCTCCCTGATAGACACTGGATTTCCTCTGTCCTCAGCACATCTCCAGATACACATAAACCATCACTGAATCCCAAACAGAAAGTGATTCATCACTAAGATAACAAATACTAGTCTTGTTCCAAACAGCTCTTTCCCTACACCACTGCAGAGGCAGATGACGACAGCATTGAAAGGAGACGACAGCATTGAAAGGATGGCACGAATGCAGCCCCTGACTCTAACAGTTGTCTTCTAATTGTGCTCCCTGACACAGAGATGGCATCATTATGTTGGAAATCTGGCAGCTTGTAACAGATGTGTCCTACTGCTAGTCAGCACATCTGTCAATCCTGCCATTTGGACATTCTTCTGATGCCAACAGGCCAGTTTTACTGTCAATGGTACTGTCAAATGGGCAGTTTTACTGTCCTGGCAATGGTAAACTTTCCTGTACCCATTGTTGCCAACTGTTCAGGCATCATGGTCCACACAAATGGCAATTTTGCATGTTGACTATCCAGATTTTGACACTCCAATGATCCAACTCCTTTCAAATTCTGTCAACTGTACATAACACGTTATATGTATGAAAGGGATTGTTTTGCACACTTTGCAGGTTTACATTTTCATTCACAGTTTTATTTACCCATTGATATTTACCCCCATTTTTATAGCCATTTCATTTTTTTTACATCATTGTGTACTGGACATATTATTAGACATTCTATTGCGTCCATTGCTTGACATACAAATAATTTAACATCCATATACGTCACAACTCTGTATGCAATTGCCAAGTCAATCTGTCCATTCTTTCTAGGTGGGACAATTTAACTGAAGAGCAGTGTATAAAGGAACTCCTATATTTGACATACTTATCTATTAAATAAATAAAAAATAAATACCCCCTCAAGCAGCTGCTTGCCACAGAGGTCTGACAGGAGCCTATCAATTTATATGCCATAGTAGAAGATCTGTGAGGATGGCAGGGCCTCAGCAGAAAATGACACACACATCCATGCCTTACCCGGGGCTCGAACCTGGTCCCTTAGATCAATAGCCAAGCATGCTAACCACTCGGCCACGGGATGGCTGCTATTACTATTAAAGTAATCTTAGGAGAGACAGGAAATGTGTCAATTTCTTGGGATTTCTGGATGGTTGGGTGATGTATAAACAGGCTTTCACTCTATTAAAAAATAAACCTCTATAATCAACCAAGGCATCTGTGTAGTGAACCCAGTTCAATTATAATTATGTAACAGAAGTATGGTATTCTGTGAAATGAGTTAGGGTCATTTAAGAAAAAACAATAATTGGACCCTTGACTATAATGATTTTAATCTAACATTTCACAAGTTTGAGAAAAAAAAATTAAAGAAATATTTATTAATTGAAAAGCACCGATTAAATGTTGAGGATAGAGATTACCTATTTTCATCGACTTTCTCATTTAACATCCCCTAAAAACAAAAGTTGTAATTAGAAATTTTTGCCATTTTCTCAAATGGAGCAAAATGCTAGATACATGGTTTTTTCTGGGCAAATGTTCAATTAACTAACAATAAAACCTCAAATTGAATAGTTTAAATACCCAGTTATTAAACCATAAGGATTTATAGTTAAACTGGCTTATTTCAAAGAATATTCAACTTTGTCAATGCATAAAACATGTTATTTATGAGACAACCCTAGAGATAAACAAACCCAAAAAGGAGTCTATCTCATTGGTAATAACCCAAAAGAATGGCCCACCCAATAAATTACCAGAAATCTGCATTCTGCACTCTATTCCTATGAGCCCACAGATACTGCCCTACAGAGAAACTTCTGGAGCTGGAAATCAAATACATTATGAAGTTAGGCAAACAAGCAGACTACACATAAATTTTTAAATAATATCTTAAAAAAGGTGCAGTCAGAACATAGAGCTATCTTACCTGTACCACTAATCTAACACCACATAAATATACATATCATTCTATTCCAACTTATTCCACACTTCTCAGATTCTCTGAAGAAAATTATGCTGAGTTCAATTATTCTGTATCAAATAACTGTTAGAAATACCATCTCAAACATAATTAAAAAAGATCACAACCAGCAAATAACCTCAGGAAGTATATACATCATTCATACTGAAGACACAATGATCTTCACCAAATAAATAAATATGTAGACAAAACTTTCAGATAGTTTACTGCCTGCATATCAAGAGAATTTCAAAATGGCTACCCAAAAACAGTCACTACCATCACCTACAACCTGACCCCAAATTAAATGACATAAAAACTTTACTCTTCACTCACCCAACAAAATTGCAACAAATTTTGCTGAAAACCTAAAAAAAAATACTTAAATAGAAATGAAATCTGCAATAATGACATAACCCAATCGTCCTCAACATGGAAACTAAATAATAAAAGAAAATACATCCTCAAGCAGTTGCTTGCCACAGAGGTCTGACAGGAGCCTGCCAGTTTAATATGCCATAGTAGAGGGATCTGTGAGGATGGTGGGTCCTCAGCAGATTTTTTGCCAACTGCAAGCGATGTTCCCAGGTGGTTACCCTCCCAGGTACAGACTGCACCCAAAGCTGCTTAACTTCAGTGATCAGACAGGAACTGGTGTTTTCAGCTTGGTACTGCCTACTCTTCAATAATTACCCAAACCTTAAACTAGGTGAGACAACCCCCCTCCCTCCCACACACACACTCCCACCATAACACCTACTTTTTCTACTATCACACTTGGATAAACTCAGATTCCCCTACCACCACATGTGGAACTCCACATTCCCAACATTCTTAAACCTCTCACCCAAATTACAAAACTAAAAAAACACCTCTAATTACACACCCACTCAACAGTGGCATCACAAATTCTACCATCAACCTCTCCACTCAATGTGCTCTGAGTCTAACAGAAATAAATTCTGCCCAGAACACTCTAACATCTGTCTTTAACATCATTGCACAACTTTTTGCCTGATGATGCATTGGAGCAACAGTGCAAAACAAGTAGCATGTATAATAAATAAAAATAATTACTTTAAAAAATTTGTGGACATCTGCTAACGTCTAACACATCCTATGGTTAATGAGAGCAACAACTATAATACATCACCATCTTGTCATATTTCTGTCTTGCTACCCAATGGATGTCTCCATCTCCACACAACTCTGAACTCACACACCCAAAACAACACCCACTTCAAGAACAATGTAGAATCACAATGATAAACAATCCTCCAGTGAACATTAAGCTTGCTTATTTACTGGATTATCTCACACAAAACCAACGCAATTTTTGAAGAAAATAAAACAAGCCAGATGCCTCAACTATTTTAAGATATTAGTGTCACAGAGTACTTCTTGTAATTTTAAATCTGCACTATGACATAAACCATTTTTATAAAATGCAATATTTAAATACATATCATATATAAAAAAATATATATATATATATACTTCTTGGCACTGAAATTGCCCCACCCAGGAGTAGCAAATTTCCATGCAAATTAGCATATGACTAACATGTGAGTGTAGGGCAGTGATATAAGCATGTGATTATTTTTCCATGACAACCATGTACAGGACAAAACCATGTACCAGCACAGGATGAATGACAAGTGGATAAGCCACAGGCTTCAGGAACTGTAGTTGTCTGCAAATATCTATAAAAGTGTGTTAATAACTATGAAACAGTAATTAATAGCAATATGAAAGAGTGTTAACAGTATAATGATGTTGAGGATGAAGTGTGCAAGATATACAATAACTCTTTCACCAACCACATCAGCAGGTGGGGGTGTTTGAGTGTGGTCAGATTGTAGGGCTTTGTGTAGCCAGATGGTCTACCCATGATATGCGAGTTATGATGCAAGGATGGTTGGGAGTTACTTGTACCAATGGTTTCAAGTATGTACTCAGAATTGTTAATAGGACAGGTCTGCCAGATGTATAAGAATATGGGTGGATCATTAGATACACCAGCAGGCAGTAACACATCCAACCACAACTGAAGTTACCATTTGATAAACTGTAAGTGCTGCCATTGAAGTTCTCATTCCAATCAGGACCACTGCAAGAGACGAGCAGATGCAAAGCTGCAGGCAGTGACAGTCCCAGGAACCACTTTTTTTTTTCAGGGGGGTGGGGGGGAGGTAAACAACTCTCAAAACCAAAACTTATTGAAAGGGCTTTGAGGATGGGGGTAGCACAATCCCCCAACCTTAAGACCATCACTGGCTGCAGGCCAATTGTCCATTGGGCAGATTGCCCTTGACAGCAGAGGCAGATCCAATCAACATCTGTGAATTCTATACCACTCACTCACAAGGTCATTTGGAATATGTCATTTGGAAGGCCAAATGACATATTCCAAATGTCCAAGAATTGGAAGGCCATCAGTTAATACAGCAGATCATTTCTGGTATGTGCAATTGGTAATGTGTATGTCCAGAGATATGTCAATGATGTCCTATGACCAATCGGACTATTTCTGTCAGCTATCCCTAACAATCTTCTAGCTAAGTAACACTTATCTACATACTGCTGCCATTTCCAGGGTATTTATAAGGCACCCAGACTATTTCATGGCCAGTCGTGTCTCCCAACCAGAGATTAAATTAAGTAAAATCAATCCAAAGTGAATGCACAGTATTCCCTGTTAAGAAACATTAATTAATAGATTCTGAAAAAAATTCATCGCTGCCACGGCGGGAATCGAACCCGCATCTCTCCAGATTCATGCCAGAGCACGCTAACCATTGCACCATGCGTCAGACAACGAATATTTTCAGAATATGACATGTTTATTCTGAAAATAAGCATGTTTGATTGTAATTTTTGTGCAAACCCACCCTCAACTGGCATAAAAAACCTCAGCACTAAAGGACTATTTGCACAATATAGTGGGACATCCCTCAGGATGCTTATCAAAATTTCTATGCCATGATGTGTCACTCAATTCACTGCAAACCACAACAGTTTTAATTGCATACTCAAGACATGCATTTGACTATATGCCACTTGTTTTTCAATACATTGAGCTGTAAGCAAAATAATGTCACACCCATCAGATAATCTGCATCTGTCATGAGTTTCAGGTTATGTCCACTCATCCTTGGTGGAATAATTTCAGTGTTGAGTGGTATATATCAAAATGAAATACATTCTCCTTAGAGCTAAAGGTTTCTTACCTATATTTATGCAGGAAGAATTGTATTTTGTTTATATACAGTATTTTGCTCTAGCAAAAAATGCAGACAAGAAACCTGCAACTCAAAAGTGAATAATTAATGCTTGGAAGCTTAACTTCTTAATCCACTGTTATGTTCACAATAATGAAATATTACCAAAAATGGCCATTAGCGAATTCAAAGGAACACAGGTCATCATGCAGAATATTTGTAAGCAAGTTGGATGCCAATACATTATTTTATATACTCCACTGTCATGCCACTTTGGTGAATACTCAATGGGATTACAAACAGGAGTATCCTAGTAATAAAAAAAGGGAAACTATTAGAGTATTTCATTATATCAAAGTAAAAATAAATCTAATACAGTGGACCTTCGTTATAGCGCTGCTCGCTATACCGCGCACTCGGTTATAGCGCGGGTGAAGATCGCGATAAGTTCAAACATGTTTATACAGGTCCGTGCGGCATTAGTGAGTATCGCATTTTATTGTTACTGCGTATTGAGTAATTGTGTATGTATTGAGTTCCTGCATGTATTTTGAATAGTGTTTAATTATTGTATGCATGATGAGTAAAAGAAAAGCTTACAGTGTGAAATTTATTGTGTCGCCACCGCGCCGCTCGGTATAACGCGGTTCACCTTATAACGTGGGTGTTGTTTCCCGCCCGACATGCGCGTTATATCGGGGGTCCACTGTATGTATATTTCTTAATTTGTGAATTTTAAAAATATTTATCAAAACAGATATTCAAATATTTTAAAGTATATATAATTAATAAACCAAACACAATAAATCTTTACAAATAGTAACGTTACAAATAGTAAGAGTAAAACTTTACAAATAGTAAGAGCAAAATTATTATCTGTTCTTTGTGTATGGAAGTACTTTCTTCTTAAAAAATTAAGAACAAAAAAGAGAACAATGATCAAACCACTGACCCTCAAGTAATGAAGCCCAGTATGTTACCAAACAAATTATCTAATTAACTAATCCATGAAAGGGGAATATAAGATGTTATAAGTTGTGTGTGATTCTCATCAAAGAGGAATTTCTCTTCATTTTATAACATTTTATACATACTATATGGTAATGATTAGTGTTGACATAGAATATATTGAATGCTAAGGAAAGTGTAAACATAAGGATTATATCAGAAGTCATGAGAATGATTAAGAATTATGCATGCTTATATCAAATTGCTATGGTACCTAAAATACACTGAATATTAAGTACACCTACCTAGTAGCATGTTGTGCCTCCTTTGCTTTCAGAACAGTCCGAATTTGTCAGGGCATGGAACTTAGTGCTGCTATAGCATTTTAATGCTGGATGCATTGTGCAAAAATGTTGTACCATATAGAAATGATTGCCATCATCCAATTTGCAACTTTGCAACACACAGTTTCACTGCGAACAGCCCTTACACCACTTCATCCCAAAGATGTTCAGTAGGGTTTAGATCTGAGGATGCTGCAGGACAATGAAGCAAGGAAAACTCATCAGCATGTTCCTGGAACCATTCAGTGATGATATGTGCCTTATGAGCAAGTGCATCATCATGCTGAATGTGCCTATCCATGTTAGGATAAACTGTATTCATGAAGGGATGAACTTGGTCAGCAACAATGTTCAAATACACCATGGCATTCAGAGGCCCTTTAATGGGTATCAGGAGGGGGGGGGGGGCTAATGTGTGCCAGGAAAACATTACTCACACCACCATGCGCTGTTGACATCGTGCAAAATGGCTCCATGGCTTCATGTTGCACAAAATTCTGATCCTTTCATCAGCATGATGCAAAAAGAACCTTGATTTATATGACTAGGCTACCTTTTTGCAGTCAACAGTCCAGTGCCAATGCTCCTGTGCCTACTGGTGATACTTATGTTCTTCACTGACAGTATTGCTAATCGACATGGTTGGCAGCTGCTGTAGTTTTTTTCTTCTGCACACCAATATTTAATTCTGCTGTGATTTCCATAGTTGTGGCACATTTGTTCGCTTGCACAATTTTTGCCAGTCTCCTTTGACCCCTCTGTTCCACAAGCTGTTTTCATCTAGCGGATCACCAATCACTGGTAGTTTTTGCTTTTCACACCATTCTCAGTAAATTCTTGAAGCAGTTGTGTGTGAAAAGCCAGGAAGACAGCCATTAGGGAGATGCTCGAACCAGCATGCCTAGCACCAACAATCATGCTGCATTCAGGTTGCTCCATTTGCCCATTCTGATATTCAACCCAACTGATGCACAAAGAGTTGGTCTGCTTGATTTATGTCACATACCACAGTCACATGATGTATTACATGTTGGAATGAACCATTCATGTGACAAGAGGTGGTGTACCTAATAATACTCACAATATAAATAATAAGGTCTGGTGTATGTACTTTACATCTTCACTGAATATTAGTAGAAACAAATGACTGCTAATGATATTTTTTTTTCAGCAACATGCATTGACTGAATTCTTTACAAAAGGGAAAATCCAACTCTCGCTACAGTCTGGACATTGCATCCATCAACTAGAATCTTTTCAGACTATTTTCATTCAGAACTTTGAAAACAAGCCAGTTTAACAGAAACAAAGATGGGTATAGCACAGAAGTGTACCATAAACCAACAATTCTGATATGAATTATACCATATACCTCCCACCATCCAATTCAGCACAAAAAACTGGTATCAGAATGGCATTTATGAGAAATCTAAATATGCCACTACTGAAGAAGCTATGTAAAAAGAGCACAGAGGCACAAAAAGCAGGTTAACCTATAAATAAAATAAATCAAATTGACATAGAAGTAAAAATAGCAATGGACTGAAGCTCACAACTGATAGCATCACAATAAAACAGCAAAATGAAAGATATGCATCAGCAGTACCTAATATTCTTGGTTATTCAATACTTTGAAAATTGGTATGTGACCATTAAAGAAACTGATACCAACCAGAGCACCCAATACCATAACTAAAAAGCATAAAATAGAGATAAGAAAATCTGATCAGTGGAATCTACACCATACCACTCTATAACAAGGAAGAAGACAACGAAAATCCTACATAGGAAAAACTAGGACAGGAGAAATTTGCTATCGAGAACAGGAGATATCACATACAACTAGAAGAATGCATATCACCTCTAGCACATGAGAATCTCATTTTCAAAAAGAATTAAGTTTTTTCTTTACCCATTCTTTCACTCCTTAAAAGTTTTAATTTGAGCTAGAGGATGATGGGAAAAACATAAATAGTATATTATTAGTAATTAATAATTTTAATTTTAATTACCACACTGTGTACTTCTACTCTAATTTTTATTAGTAATTACACAACATAAAAAGTATTCATTTTCTAATTCTTAAATTTAAAAATTTTCATTTCCTACACCTCGTAGGAAAATGAGTAGATTACTGCTATCAGTAGAATATCTCTTGAAAAGCTACACTAAAATTTCAAATTTCTATTATATACATATTATTTTGTAAAACTCTTTAACCCTTCCAGGTCCAGCTATTTTTTCACTTTGATCAGGCAAAAAAAAATTAACTTTAGAACTTTTTTGCCAAATAGCTAATGAAAGGAATTATGACATGTTATATGCCAAATTAATCAGCATTTAATTCTGGATATTCTGAAAACAAAATATTTAACAAAAAAGACAACTAGTTTTATTTTAACAGGACTTTTTTTTTAGAGTCATGTAGTAAAAAAATGCATCTGACAACACAAATTAAAATTTATTTAAAAAACACTTAATAGACAGAAATGATTATAATCCACATGAACAGAAAGGCTATTTCTGAATAACAAGAAAAATAATTTTCTTGTTTAAACATTTCTTCTGTACCATGCTTTGAGAAAGTAAGGTAATTTTTTTAAAGTAGTGTAATTTTTTTCTCTCTGTATCATGCTCTGAGAAAAGTCCGGGTTTGATGCAGAGTCCAATAAACAAGTCAACTTTAAAAATAAAATTAATGCATAATAATAAACAGAAATAGGTCATGTTATATATACCAACTTAAAGAGAATTTAATTCTGAATTTTATGAAGTAAAAAATATGAAATTATAGTAACATATTAATTTTAATAACACTTTTTACAGTGGTATACCAAAAAAGTACATATTTCATAATTACTTCTAAAATCTTTTGTTTTTAAAAATAGCAGCTTTTTTGTTAATTTTAGGAGATTTTTGAAAATTTAAGGAAAAATATGTTGTTGATAATTCAAATCAAACTTGAGAGCTTAAATCAGGTGATTGCTCCAATACAGGGTAATGTTAACAAACAAATCAGCAATACCACATAATGCTTCTAAAATATGGCAATCAGATGGCTTTATCAAATTACATAAATTGTATTTTAATAAAATATGCATCAAATGAAAAAAAATTATTTTTCAAGCTTAAATTACACATTTTTAAAAGATATATGTAAGAAAATTTTCAAACAGCAATTTAAAAATAAAATCGAAGTTCCATGTGTTGTACAAAAAACATCTATAGATTCCTTGACTCTGGAAGAGTTGAGAGTTCTGCTGTTTCCATATTTAGTCTGTACGATATTAGATATCAGGGTATCCCTGAATTCATGGTAGTACACACCGAACCCACCAATATTCATCATAGAATATGCGGCTGCAAACGCAGTGAGGAGTCAGAAATGTAGAATGACACAGAAGTTTCCAGAGTGACATTTATTGGAGATCATTACAACAAATGCTCAAACGTCTGCCCACCAACGTTGATACAGGTGGCACAATGGCTGAGTAGTGATTGGCATACCTGCTCGTAAACACCGGGCTTGTCGCACACATCGGTGGCTGAGAATGCTGGAGTTTGGCTGATCCAGCACTTTTAAGTCATGCCGCCTCATCTGCGCAACCTACTGGCACCGGGCTGCATATTCTATGACAAATATTGGTGGGTTCAGTGTGTATTACCATCCCCTCATGTTTGGGCCATGAATTCAGGGACACCCTGTATTTGGTCTATATGATCTGTAAAGATATATATATATTAAAACTAATTAAGTATTTGAAAAATGCAAATTATATTTCATTAGTACCAATCCAATTAAAATAGTTTTCAAATTATCACTTTTATTGTTTCCAATGAAAACTTCATGACATTCACATTCCACCACCAAAATTTCAAATTTCTATCATTAATACAGCATTGCAATATTAGTTTGAAATTTTGGCATTTTCAAATTTTTCTGCTGTTAGAGGGTGCAATTATAGTTTTCAGAAGATTCTGAAAGAGCAAATTATAATATTCAATTCCTAGCTAACCCCTCCCCCAAAATTTTTCATTTATCTCTAAAAACAATCATCTGCTAAAACAAAAAAGTTGTCCCCCCCCCTGGGTCTAAATCACCAACTCATTGTTGATAAGAGAAATATCACGATCTTCACATTCCACCATCAAAATTTCTAACATAAATATATCATTTGCAATATTCGTTTGAAATTTTTGAATTGTCAACTTTTTCCACTGCTTGAGGGCATTATTATAGCTTCAGAAAGCACATATAATACTTCATCAATACCTATCCAACAAAAAAACATTTTTTATCTCTGTAAACAAAAAAGTTCAATGTCTACAGACAGACAGATGACAAAGCGAAACTATTATCTCGTTTTTCTTGAAAATGAGATAAAAAGTGAACAGCAGCATTATCTCATAATTTAGTAACAGGAAAATATGAACCTAACTTCGAAAAAGCCAACATATTGGTAACCCCACTAATGACTTTCGATTATTGTAATGGAGTGATTACTAATTTATAAACATAAAAATAATTGCATAAATGATGACCTAACATTCCCAAATCCATGGAAGCTCTTAATAGACAAACTGAAAGAAAAGGAGAACTAGCAACACATGCAATAGTCTACCACCTATAGCACATAAATAGAACCCATAAGGACCAATAAAATTGAAGAGACTTACATCACACTTAAATTAGTCACCAGCAATGGCACAAAAGAAAGTAGTACACTGAAAAAGGCCTGCCATCAGCTGAAATGCATTTGTGTTTCTAATATTTTAAAGTATATAGTGTAAATGTTTTAATGTGTAACAGTCTGTGGGTAACAGTCTAAGGTGTAACAGTCTGTGGAATGAGTTTGCACAGCGATCATCAATCATAAAAATATCATCTTTTATAAAAATATATCATTGGATAAAAATGAACTGGTGGAATAATAGTGACACCAGCAGAGAGTGAAAAGGAGTCATCAAGACAACTACCAATGGCTACCAACAGCAAGGAAGCAAAGGCTGCAGAGTTAGAAGCCTTACAATGCATTGCATGGATAGCAGAGCAAAGTTTTTTAAATGTAAACCAAGACTACAGTGATACAGAGTTTAGAACAGTGTTTCAATTGAAGGTCAACCTGAGTCATTGTCCTAGAGAGTAAGATAATAATGATGAGAACAACTTGTGGCAGCAATAACTTTCTGATCAAACCATTCCAGAGATTTAGACACTTTTTAGACTAAACGTTTTTAGATAAATCAACAAGTAAGTCTTCATTTTGAGCTACTATGATTGGTGTCTTTTAAGCAAAATTAAAAATAATTGTTAAAAAGCAATTCATCCAGAAAAATACACAGTATTATATAACATATTGCCCCTCAAACAAGTACAGCTATTTTATCAAAAAAGCATATTAGCTCGAAATAATTAGTTGAAAAAATTGGTTGTCCTGAGTGGGACTCAAACCCAGGCCTCCCAGAAGCATGCCGGACATCCTAAATGCTGGCCATCGAAAGCTGACAGTTTCCTCAACAAAGCGACATTTTATGCATTCCTGCAATTTTTTACAAATTCCCCAGTGATGCCATCTATTATCAGGGAATGGGGAAGCCAAACCACCAGATTTAGACACTCAGAATAACAATTTTTTTTCAACTAATTATTTCAAGTGTTTCTGGTCTACAAGACTTTTTACTGTGATAGTAACTACTAGTAGTACTATTATTGAATGCATATCAGCTTCTGGCATGTAGGTCAATTTATTTGCATCTACTCAAAAGAGTTTTCATTTTGTCTCCTAAAATGAATTATGATTTTTACATCCTATTAAGTTTTATCAAGTTTTAAACCCGGGTAAGGCATGGATGTTTGTGTTGTTTTCTGCTGAGGTCCTGCCATCCTCTCAGATCTTCTACTGTGGCATATAAACTGACAGGCTCCTGTCAGACCTCTGTGGCAAGCAGCTGCTTGAGGGGGTATTTATTTTTTTATTTTATTTTTATTTAAAAAACATCAGTTCATCATAAAGCAACTCTGGTGCACATTGATTTTTTTGTCAGATTACTCAATCAAGTCAATTAATGCTCATTGTCTATGTCATAGAATGCATGTTTACCTTTGGAATAAATCCTGTTTCCAGCATGAGTGCATGCAATGCAATAGCCAAAGCATCACTACTTGTTTGAATGTTTGCATCTAAATAAAGTACTTTGAGGGATCTTGGCATCTGAGCTGAAGCATCTATCACTTCATCACAGAATCTTACTTCTTGTTCAGCATCACTGAAAAATACAGTATCCATCTTTAGCAACTAAAGTAATGTACAGAATATTCATGCACAACTCAGGTAAATCTTGTTTAATTAATAAGATTAATGAGGAAATAGCAAAACAGTACAGTGAAAATTTAATCACAAATGTACAGTGAAAATTTAATCACAAATGTACAGATGATTTTAAAGTTACTTGTCATACTATATGTGAATAGCTTTAAAACAAATAATCATAGATAACTTCCAAATATACACACAGCAGATATCAAGATGAATTCAGAAATGGCTATGATATAGACATACAGGAATGCAATTAACTTCAAAGTTTAAAGTATCAAGTTTTTAATAATGCATGCAATTGTGGTCAAGCAAGATAATTTTTAACTTTTCTCAGCAGAAAAACAGTTGAACTTTAGAACTTTATCTTATGCTGGGTTGTTTTACCTCTGAGTATCACTCTTTTGCACACAATGGACTAAATGGCCAGGTCATGAGGACCCCAAGGGCTCAGAGAAGTTTGGGGGAAGGGTACTCACTGGATAGCTGTTAGGAGACAAGACTATAGCCTCCCATCAAGGATATCCAATGTGTTAACTTTGATGGTTGGACTCTTAGTGGCACTTTTCTTGAACACAATGGGCTAAATTTCGGGTCACAAGGACCCCAAGGGCAGAAAGAATGATGGGGGATGGGGACCCACTCAACAACTATTAGGAGACAGATAGAAGTCTCCCATCAAGGCCATCCAGGGTGTTCTTTACTGTGCTCAGAGTATGACTCTCCTGCACATGGGGTCAAGGCTTTTTACATCCCATCCTATGGACGGATAAAAAAATGTTTTTTTTTTTTTTTGGTCACCTTTCCAAGCTCATCAGTGTCCCCTTTCTGACCAAAGGCAGGGTAGGAATCTAGCAAAGATAAATCTCAACACTGGCATATGTGAGATTCAAACCTGGGAATTGCAGATTACAAGCCTGGAGAAGGTTGGGGGGAGGAGGCCCACTGGACAGCTGTTGGAAGACAGATGGTAGCCTCCCACCAAGGCCATCAGCATGTTCTTTAATGTGCACAGAGTATGACTCTCCCACACATGGTCCCACGGCTTAATGTCCCATCTGACAGACAGTGACCTTTCCAGCCAATCAGTATCCCTCACTGACCGTGGGAAGGGTGGAGAATTTTGAGGAGATAAATCTCAATACTGTTTTGTACTATAATGGTCATGGTGTATTCGACAGGATTAATCATGTTAATAGATTCTGAAAAAAAAATTCATCGCCGCCACGGCGGATTTCAATGGATTAATCATGTTAATGTCAGAAAGAATCTTCTGTGAAATGCAAATATACAATTGTACCAGTAACAGCTATCACCAAAAAAAAGTGAATGAGAAAACATGCACATATTCCACTTTGTTGAAAGCACATCGCATGTATAAAAACAATGCATTTATTGGGAATAAAGCACTTACTTACAAGTGCAATATCATCATCTATCTTTGTTGTTTAAAGCAGCTTTCATCTGCAACGACACATGCTTGGAGATGTTTTTCAGAGTGCTAAAATGCTCCACAGCATCAAAGGTCCAGTATACATCTGTAATATAATGTTGAAGGTCATGAACACCAAACTGGGTGCTGGATGGACCAATCCTCTGGAGATGAGATCTGTAGAAAGTGAGGTCAAATCAGATTAACAAACAGGAAATGACACTCCCATGGTGTCCTGCTTTGACAGCAATTGTCTGGTGTGATAGAGCCCCATCATGTTGAAAACACATTTCATAACAATTGAAGGGGACAATCCATTCACTATTTCTTTCTTGCAGCAATCTAAGGTAACTTTCATTATTCAGGCTGATGGTATAAAAAAACAGTCCAATCAGTTGATAATCATGGATACCACAACTCAGATTTGTGGACCTTCATATTTGATGTCAGATTTCTGATACCCAATGGAGATATTTTATGCCCCAGTAGTGTACATTATGCCTGTTTACAATGCCATCTTGTGTGAACTTGACCTTGTCAGCCCACAGTATGTGTTGTGTGAATTCTCACACATTTCTTCAGCATAGTTACACCACTCATAATATCACAGTTTGTCCTTTTTGCAGAGGCCTTGTATGATAGGAATGGAAGTTGAACCTCTGCAAAATGTTGAACAAGGTTGTTAACTAATGTTGCCCAGTTGTTGGAATGCACAAATGCTCATGTGGGAATATGCAGAAAAAATAGGAAAGCACAACACATTCTTTGTCATAACTTACACACAGGCCTATTAAGATGTTAGTAATTTAACAGTGTCATAGAGAATTAAAGATATTAATTTAATTTTAATTACTGCACTGTGAAGCTCTACTGTAATTTTTGTTAAAATGCTAGTGACTGATAAAGACACCCATTTCATTTAGTCATTTCCCAATAAAGACTGTTGTATGCACTGCATGACATATTTCAAGATACTTTTTTTTGCAAACAGCAATATTGTTGCCCTCACACTGTGGCCATTCACAACATACATTATCACCATTTCACAATATTGTTCACTCATACTGTCTTCCATCACTCTCTACATTCAATGGTGGAGTGTTTATTTAGACTAAAATGGGTCATGTGCAATGGTTTCTCATCATTTATTTGTAATAGCTGCTATGGAAACAGTCTTTGAAATTTGCATGAAAATGAAATTAATACAAAAAATTATTTAATGAAACTTAAATCATTAAAATGATCCAAAAGGATTAATCATTAAAATGATTAATCCTATTGGATACATCAAGGTATCCAATAGTTACTGACTGATCATACAGTAACATTCTGTTGTAAAATATATTTGCTCTACATTTGAATTTATTCAGATGAATTACAATTTAATAGACCACTCTGTATATGTGTATACACATTATCCAAAATCAGAGAAACTCAGAAACAAGTAACTCCAAAGGGATGCTGGATTTGGAATTTTGTATTAGGCATAACTATAAGGAGAGCTGTATACTATTCCTCTATGATGATACACAGAACTGAAAAGGCAGAATGCTAAATCCAAACCTGCCTTCTTGTGGTGAAAGCTGTTAGAAGGGGGAACAGAAGAGGACTGCCTATATCAGTTTGGCCTACTGATCTACACTTCTGGGGCCATTTTACTGAGGAGTGGTCAACTCCAGAAAGTTTAGATACTGATCATTTATACCAACCTGACTGCCTACTACTTGTTTAGGATTGGTTGGTTAATTGGTTGGGTTTTACGATGCAAGAACAACTATGGCTGTTTGCACTAAATTCATACAAGCCTTGAATGCTTCTGAAATATAACAAAAATACTCTGGCATTTGTGCAGAGTCAACTGTGGTTGATTGCACAAATGCACCGGCACTGTTTTTTTTTTTTTTTTTGGGGGGGGGGAGCAAATTGTACAGAATACAAATTGTACTGGGTCTGACTGTGAGAAACTCACAGTCAGATCCAGTGCCATTCCTGTCTTCTGGTACTCTGTGCAAGAAAATAATTGATGCCCCCTTTGAATTTAATGAACTTAATTTTAACAAATCATATTCATTATTGATAAAATATATATTATCTAAAAATATGTTAATAAAAACAATTCAGTCATAAATAATGAAGAAAATATATAATCTTTAAACTGAAAATGGGATAAGTTATGAACACAGTGATAAACAGAATTACGATTTTTTTTTTCACATGACAAATTTCAAGTACATTGGGTTGTTTTACCTCTGAGCGGCACTTTTTTGCACACCATGGGCTAAATGGCCAGGTCACATGGACCCCGAAAGCTCAGAGAAGGTTGGGGGAGGGGACCCACTGGAACAGCTGTTGGAAGACAGATGGTAGTCTCCCGTCAAGGCCATCCAGCGTGTTCTTTAACGTGCACAGGGTATGGCTCTCTCCCGCACACGGGGCCACGGCTTAACGTCCATGCGACGGATAATAGCCTTTCCAAGCCCATCGGTGTCCCCTACTGACTGTGGGCAGGGCAGGGAATTTTGCGGAGATAAATCTCAACGCTGACCCAGCTGGGACTCGAACCTGGGAACTACAGATTACAAGCCTGGCACACTACCGACTGAGCCACCCCCGCCCCAATTTCAAGTACGAGTACTGTACAACCTGAATTATTATTGTGCTCATTACATAGTAAATGAAAAACAAAAAATTATAGGGTGTATTATTGATTAGGTTCATTGTGATGCCCTCTGCAACTGATGCCCTGGGCAACTGCCCCTGCTATATGGCACAGCCTGATCAGACCAAAAGACCATAACACAATTAACAAAGATTTGCCATTGTTTACCTATTTTGGATTATATTGTTTCAATGATTTTTTTCCTTGTGGATGAACAAAATATGTTTTTACAAATTATGATACAAAAAGTCATATTATTTCTTACAAATAAAAAAGAAACATAAATGTTACTGTTTTAACACTTTATCTTTACACTTCCACCTAATATAAATTATATATATATATGTGCACTTTCTTCAAAGTATATCTGCAATAATGAAAATAAAAAAAATAAATTATAATTGTGAATGAACATTTAAATGGAATGAAAAGTTAGGAGGCAGTTAAAATCCCAACACCACTAATAATGTGGCTGAAAAAGGTGAGACAATTCATGGGTCAAACTTCTTGATAGTAGGTGAAATATATGCTTCCACATAATTGTGTTTCGATTCAGACTCAAAGTGACGAAGGCATATTTCATCTTATGTCACAATCCTCTTCGTGAAGAGTTATTTTCAGCAGTTTATCTGATATCTAATATCTTGAATTAATTTTTTGAGCTCCAAGCCTAGGGCTTATATCTCAAAGTCTAAAATAGTGCCTGATTTGCAATAACAAATCTTAAAACACATAAACCTCAAAGGGGCTACAAGGGCAAAACAAATTTGCTAAAAAAAAAAAGCACAATTAAAAGTAAAACAAGCGAGTTTCAAACACCATTATCTTTGGACGCTTGAATTAGTAAAAAACCAAGGGATCGTAATAGATCAAGGATCTTTAGTCCAGGTCACTTAACTATCCAAGAGAGATGCAACAAAATCAAAGGCTTGGATGCTACTGAGATCCTCTCAGTCCAATCCTTAGCCAGCTTAAATTTAGGACAAAATGTTTTAACTTTGAGCAATATATTACCTAAATTCAATTTCCTGAAGCATTCTAGGATATGCAACTCAACAATCCGATAAAGATGTTTATAAAGAGGTGCAGTTCATAGAACTATCTGAGTTCTGATCTATACACTGAATGATCTTTGATTTATGACCATGCTACCCTATGTTATGTCAATGGAACACTAATTTCAAAGCTCTATAACTTTTAAAATAAGTGTTTTACGTGAAAATGTAACTAAAGGTAAATTAAAAACCTCAATCAATTCAATCTAAATAGAAATTGTGAACAATATTCCTTCAATATTTAAAGAATTGGGGAAGTTTGAACATTTAACAATAGCAATTCTAGACAAAAGAATTTACCTTTGAAGTTTAATTGAAATTGAAATAAGAAATAAACCACTTCACATATAACTACATATTTTAAAAATGTATATAAATAATTAATTTAATATTCTTAAGTTTTTGATAAATTTATCACAACATATTGCTGCTTTGAAATGTTTATACCTCCATACCTGTTTAGAACTGAAAGAATATTGTTGAAAATTGAAGTTTAAAGAGTTGATTGAGATTTTTAAGTTATCCTCAGCCACATTTTCTCGTAAAATGCTTATTTTAGAAGATATAGGTCTTCAGAATTACCTTCCCATTAACAAAACATGGGGGGGTCATATTTCAATGATTACTGAGTGCATATTGTTTTATATCAAAATAATCAGGATGAAAGGTCTAATTAGAATAATCAATAAGAAAAAGAAGAACCATTATATCATATTTTTGAAATGATGTCTACAGATTCATCAACCAAAACAGTGATGTGAGAGGGAATATATTTTATTTCCAGATGAATGCTTATCTCTTGTTGTAGATTTGGAAATCATGACCAATGATGATAGAGATTGAACATCTCTATGACATATGCCAGTCTTTCCCAATGACTTCGAAAATACAAAGTTTCAATCTGAAACAAAAAGGATTCTGAATTGGGATTCCAAAGCAAATGGATGTAGGTCCAAGGAAAACAACAATGTAGTTACACTTACAAGGTCATGGACCACTTAATAAGCAAAAGCTGTATTGCCAGAAATAGGTCAAGGGGCCTTGGCAGAGGAAATTTCTAGTAGAATAATTGGAAGCAGTATTCCAGCAAATCATTTGGAAAAGAGTTCCAGGTACAAATTTAATTATTGATTTAAGAAAGTGTACTAGAAGCTGACTGAAGTAGCCAGAGTGTGCCTCCTTTAGTTAAAGATATTGTGAGGTAACAATTGTTAGTCGTCAAGGTGCAGGGCTACAGTTAAAGTATTATAAGTAAAAACCTGTTAGGTAGTCAAAAGCGGTAGTTCTGTCTTCATTAGGTGCTGATCCACACAACAATGACTGTGTCCATGGGAATGAATGAGAAGTGTGGTAGGAAGAAGCAAGAATTGAATAATGAAAAACTCTGGTGACAATATCTAATGCTTTCATCACAAGGGGAGTTTTACAATACAAGGGATGGAGTCATCTTTACAAACCTATGAAACTCTTAGATTAGAATACAACAAGTATGAATGGCTGCACCAATATGGGAGGCAAACTTGTGGCTGTGTTTAGATGCTTACTCTTTTCTTTCTCAACAACACTTTATCATTGAATACCAATTTTAAAAGTGTGAACATCCTATTCATGCATGGTGTATGTGATCACAATCTCCCCAAACACAGCAACAAGTCTTTATTAATTTCCACTGGTTGGTGTCTTTAGCCCAAAACTGAAAAACTGCACATATTTCTTCACAGGTATATTCATTTAGCAAGACTGCAATTATATGATTAGTACATCTGCACTAACTAGTGGCTAAACATCATATTTGTAGATTACTCCAAAATGCAAATAATTATTATTTGGAAATATTTAAATTTGTGGGTTCCAATAGCTTTGTGTAATCTAAAGGAAATCCTAGTTTTTCACACTTCTTGTATTTGTCCAAAATATTAGAAATCCAAGGTATCCAAAATATTGAATTTCAAGAACTACATTTTAACTTGAGGGCAGGATTTCTACTTGTATAAGTCACATAACTGTTGCAAAATGAATAAGGCTTCAACACATATAGCAGAAAAAAAAATTCAGGCTTCAGTACATATTGTAGACAAAAGCAGTTAGGTGCAGTTAAGAAATAATTTGAGATTTCATAGTATTTAAGCACTTTTTTTTATCAGTATATTTTATATACCTGCAACATATTTATTGCTCAATAAAACATGCATTATTTTGAGTCTCAAATCTATCACATGCATTAATTAAGCAAAGCGCAAAATGAATTACAAAATATACTAAAAGCAAAATTTATCATACACATTGCATTCATCCACAAACTTGCCCCATTCTTCAACAATAATGTAGCCAACTGAAATCTACTGTAGGCTATAAGTCAGATATCTATCTGCTGTATAACATACCTGCAGCTGTTATGATGGGTAGATACAGCAACCTGAGCAAGTTTGATTGTGGGCAGATAGTCAGCAAAACGAAGATGAAGTTCCATATCCATGACTGCAGAACATCTGGGCTTTTCGCATGCAACTGTTAAACATGTGTACTAGGACTACATCAAAACTGGAAAAACCTGCAGCCATCAGAAAAAATGTGGCCATAACAGCCTATTGATGTTCAAAATGAGTACCACCTCTCCTGTATCAGAACAGAAGGCAGCAATACAGATAACATTGGCATTCAACAATAGGGCAGCTATGAAGATTTCTGAAAAGACCATTTGACATACGATGGCATGACTTGGCTATGGCAGCATACATGCACAATGAGTATCCTTGTTAATAGCATGACACTGGAATGCAGTGGGTGAAAGAACATTACCAAGGACCATGGAAGACTGAAAATGAGTAACTTGGTCTGACAAAGTGAGGTTCCCGCTACAGCATGCTGACAGAAGGTTGCATGTTGACCACACGTGGCCATGGACTCTAACTGTCAAGTCATGGTGGTATAAGATAGGTGCTGTAATGTTTTGGAGCATGTTTACGTGGGCCACCTTGGGGCTTCCTGTACTATTCAGACCACCATCTTCACATAAGGCTATGTTGATGTACTTGCCAACCGCCTACACCCATTTCATGACTATTCTTTTCTCACATCAGAAAGCCTTCTTTCAACATGACAATGCCCCCTCTCATCACTAATGTTTGGCAAAGGACTGGTTGGAGGAGCATTCCATTGAGTTCACAACTCTCGAATGACCCCCCCCCCTCTCCAGATTAGAAACCTATGGAGCATCTGTGGGATGAAGTGGAGTGATGCAAGTCTGAAATACACTACTGGCAACTCTTGGTGCTTTAAGGAGAGTTGTACTGGAATCATGGGCTGAAATACTACCCAATAATTTATAACACTTGGTAAAGTCCATACCACAATATGTTGCTACTGTTGCGATGGTAAAACGTGGACCACACATTATTAGGAGGATGTGTATAATAAATTATCTTTTCCATGAATAATGGCAGAATTTTTTGTTTCCTCCATAAGGAAAAAAAATTCCAAATATCTCAAATTTTCTACGATTTAATAAGTAACAATTATCACTTGAAAACATAATGATATAGCATGGAGGTGAAATATTAATTGTCAAGACTGGGATCCATGTTAAAATCCTAAGTAGGAGCATCTTGTACATAATTATTCAATGTGTTGTGAATATCCAACTCAAATTTTAACATGCAGCATAATGTACTATGGCCATGTTCACTTTTGCTCTATGTATATGTTTATAAATGAATGTAATAAAAATTTACCTTTAAATTTTTAGGCAGAAAAAAAAGAAGGGTATAATAATTACCATTTGGTATTTCCATGGCATTGACCAGGGCCTGCCATCTCAATCTTTAATTTTTCAGCTCTTAGAAACTAAAGAGGAAAATATAACATATTGAAAAATTCATGCATATCACTGATAAATAACTCATTCACATTTTTAACCATTAAAGTAGTGAAAAAAGTACAACAAAAATTCAGATTTTAAAAACATCTTTTTCTTCAATACATGTGCTGAAAGACCCAGTTATAGCCAATGCTTACCATGATAGTTACTTAGTCATTATGACAGTCATGGTATGCTTACTACTGAAATTGAGGAAGAATGGGATCATTTTAAACAGGCTTTTTTGGAAACTAACAGTACTCTTTTAGGAAAAAAGGAGCAGAGGAGGCAGAATTATCTGAGTGATAAGGCAGAGCTTATTTCAGAAAGAAAGAACTGCAGGAATGTCCTTAATACCCTACTAGTCCTAATAGAAAGCATTACAGAGAACTTAATAAACGTGTAAAGGATCAGTTAGCTGCTGATAAGAATCTTTGGCTTGATGGCTTGGCTGACAAAGCCGAGGAAGCAGTTAGACAGCACAACAGCAGAGAGCTGTACCAGATAGTTAATGTTTTGTGTGGTAGAAAATGAACAGGTATACAGGAATTGAAGGATAAACAAGGTTAAGAAGGCGAGGATTCTGTCATGGCTAGGTGGGCTGAGCATTTAAGTGATGTTCTAAACAATGTGGTTAGTTCTACTCCTATTGTTTGCAAAGATGTAGATGCATTGGTAGCTTTAAGTTGGCTCTATAACACAATCTGAAGTTATTTTGGCTATTTCTAAACTTAAACTTCATAAATCCCCAGGGGTAGATGAAATCACTACGGAAATGCTTAGAGCTGCGAATGTTTCGGTTACCACTTGGATGACTGAAATTTTGAATATCTTTTATGATAAAGGCATGGTTCCTAAGGATTTTACCAGTTATTATTATCCCTATTTCCAAAAAAGGTGATTGCAGTTCTTGTGATAACTATAGGGGTATCAGCCTACTCTCTCTTCCAGGTAAATTCTTTCCATGATTGTGCTAATAGAATTAAGAATCTGGTTGACAGTCAATTGCGTGATGAGCAATGTGGATTCAGAAGTGGTAGGGGATGTGTGCATCAGATATTTTCACTTAGGCAGGTTCTTGAGAAATGTTTAGAGTTTCAGAAACTTTGGTTGCTAGCTTTGTTGATTTCAAAAAGACTTTTGACTCTGTTGATCGTCATAATTTGTGGTTGATTGTGAGATCATATGGTATACCAGACAAGTTAGTTAACATAATGGAAGCGCTCTATAATAACCTTGAGTCGTGTGTGAGAGTTGGTAAGGCTTGTAGCAATAGGTTTAGCATTACTTCTGGTATTCGAAGAGGGTGCATTTTGTCCCCTTTTCTCTTTAGTTTGGTTATTGATTATGTTATGCGAAATTCACTTCAAGGGAAAGATTTTGGCCTTAAATGGGCTGGAGATACGAAAATTTCTGATTTAAATTATGCTGATGATTTAGCCCTTTTGGCAAATGATGTTGATGAGATGAACTCTTTCAATCGAGCTGTTGATGAGACTGGTAGTAGAGTAGGTTTGGTTATAAACAGAGAGAAAACTAAAGTGATGAAAATTGGTCAGGCAGGCTGTGATTCAGTTAATCTGAATGGTTGCAGTCCTGAGCAGGTGTCACAGTTTAATTATCTTGGGAGCTATGTAACAGATAATGGTGATGTGTGGCATGAGATTAACAGCCGAATAGGGATTGCTGCCGGGACTTTTAAGAACCTATGGAGAGTGTGGAGAAACAGGCATATACACATAAAGACTAAAATCAGACTGTAAAATAGTTTGGTTCTTTCTAGGGTTAGTTATGGTAGTGAAAGTTGGACACTTTGTAAACAAGAAAACAGGAAACTAGATGCTTTTGATTCCAGATGCTTATGCAGTATCTTGGGCATTAGGTGGTTCAACTTTGTAACTAATGATGAGGTTAGGCAAAGGAGTTTGCAACCTCCTTTAAGCAGCATATTGTGCATAGAGAGACTCCGTTGGTTTGGCCATGTTGCCCATATGAATAATTATAGATTGGCGAATAGGGTTATGAACAGTGTGCCTAAAGGCCTCAGAAAGAGGGGAGACCTAGGATGCGGTGGGCAGACAATGTCAAACAGGACCTTATTAGAATTGGTGTGCAGTGGCCAGATGCAGTAGATGTAGCTCAGGACAGACTTGGAGAACTAAATTGCACAGTGTGGTTGGACCTCTGTTAGCCCATGGCTGCTTGAGGATGATGATGATCACACTCAAGGGGAGGATGTGATAGGAGAAATCCCCCCACTTCCTAGCTGCAACAGAAGTTATAAAAAAAATGTGTCTAACACATAGGTAGCTATTATTTATCTCCTAACCAACCCCAAAAACAAGCTGAATATGCTATTGTTTGCAAGAGCAAATTTTTAGTTTTTCCCACCATATTTTATGCTGCAGTACAAAGCCAGTGGGCATGTCTGAGTTGTATGAGAAACCAGGACATACCACGAGATCTTCTAAGCTATCAATGTCTTTTGCGTTGGAATTAAAAAAATTTTTTTCCCCACCTTATTCTAAATGTAACTAACAAGCACAGTCATGTTATATGCCAAACAAAAAACATTTAATTCTGAAAAATAAGAGCAATTCAAAGAAATACTAAAAAAATGCATATTGCCCCTGGCAAATATGGGAATCTTATTTGCAAAGAGAATGAAACATTTTATTCCTACTTTTTTTTACTACTTAAAAGTTTTAAGTTTAACTAATGGATGATTTGGAAAATGCAAATACTATTTTATTATACAGCATAAATACTAAGTCGCTGTTAGTTGAATAACTCTTCACCCAGTACCACCAAAATTTAAAAATTTCTATCATAAATAAATTAATTGCAATATTTGTTAAAAGTCTCTCCTCTTTCATATTTAGTGCCCCCTAACGAAGTAAATTAAAACCAACTAAGGATTTGAAAAATACAAATTATATTTTGTTAGTATCCAACTCAAAGTCAATTTTTTTATTATCTCGTAAAATATTATCTCGTAAAATATTTGCACTTTCCACCATCCTGGATGTAAGAGGTTAACTTATATTGTTGCACCTGCAAACCACATGACCTTTACATTCTACCATCAAAATTTAAAATTTCTGGCATAAACACATCACTTGCAATATTTATGTATTTCTAGCATAAATACATCATTTGCAATATTTGTGTGAATGTTGGCAATTTTCAAAATTTTCCACCGTTAGAGGGCACAATTGAAACTTTAAAGAATTTTGGAAAGTGTGAATCATAATATTTCATCAATACTTATCCAATACAAAAAGAATTTTTAATTTAACTCTAAAAAAATTATCACTTTTAAAAAAAATCTGCATTTACCTACCTAGCCGAGATGTAAGAGAGTCAACTCATTGTTACCAATTGAAACTTAATGATACCACCAAAATTTCAAATTTCTAGCATAAATACATCGTTTGCAACATAGCTTTTGGTAGATTAGAAAGTGCAAATTGTAATATTTCATCAATATCTATTCAACTCAAAAATAATTTTTTCATCTATTTCTAAAAGCAAAAAAGGTTTTATGGGACCAGTTAGATGAGAAAGTGAAAAGGTTACTTTTTTTTTAAATGAGATAAAAATGGGTACTTTGCCAACTAATTTCAAAAAAATGATATATCAGCTTCTAGTACAATAAGAGTTAATATATACACTGACGTACTAAAATATTAGAGAATTTTCATGTTGTATCAATGGGTTTTAACTTCATAGCTCTATAACTTCTAAAATATGAATTTAATGGAAAAATGTGACAGAAGATAGATTTGATTATGACCTTTAATTTATTTAAATCTGAATTTTCAAAAATATTCATTCAGTTCAAAAGTTATGGAATCTGGAATATTTAACAATAAATTATTTCATTTTATAAAAATTATAATTGCCTAATACTGAAATAATCACTAAATTGTATCCACAGAGTTACCTGTTGACCTTGAAGTCAATAAATTAAGAGTTTTGTGGGGGGGAGGGAAATTCTGTCTGTGGATACCATTTATTGACTAATTTTTTAATAATGCTATTAGTGTGAGTGAATGACTTATTTATTTACATCTTACTCAGTGCAACATTAAAGGAGTTGCCTTCCCTAATCATAGATGGTGCCAAGGTCGAGTGTAACAATGATGGGAGATTGATAGGTCATATTAGTGGAAAAAAGATGGCGCCGGCATAAGTTTACTGGTCTTAGAACATTCTGGCATATTTCTGGAGAGACCTGGGTTTGAATCCCACGTGTGGGCAAAACTTTTTCCCCCCCAAAACTATTTTTTGATTGAAATAATTATCACATAAACTTCTAAAAATATATACTTATTTTACTCAATGGTTTGAAACAATACTTATTATTCAATTTCTGAGGTAAATTCTTATGACACACTACTGTCATGAAACAGTTCATCTCCTATAACTCTTTAAATATTGAACAAATATTGTTGGAAAGCAAGATTTAAATGGATTCATTATGATGCTTATCTTTACAGTCATATTTTTCCATTAAATGCACATTTTAGAAATTACAGAGTTTTGAAGTTAGATTCCCGTTGACATAACATGGGAATTATTCAATAGGACAGTTATATACCAAAAAGCCAAAACATTATGACCACCTGCTGAATATTATGTTGGTCCTCCAAGTGCCACCAAAACAGCTCTTAACCGATGAGGCATGGACACTACAAGATTTCTAATGGTGTCTTGTGGTATTTGTACCAACATGTTACAAGCAGATCCTTTAACTCTTGTAAGTGGTTGAGTCACTGCAGATCGAATATGCTGTTCCAGAACAAACCACAGATGCTTGATTGGATTTGTGAACCATTCTCGAGCAATGTGGGATGGTGCATTATCCTGCTGAAAGAAGGCACTACTAGAGGGGTATATCGTTGCCATGAAAAGATGTACCTGGTCTGCAATGATGTTTTGGTAGGTGGTAGACATCATAGTTTCCTGCACATGAATGACTGGACCCAGTTTCCCTGCAGAACATTGTCCAAAACATTACACTTCCTCCATCAGCTTGTTTTCGTCACACGGTGATTCCTGATGCTAACACTTCCCCAGGTAAACGATGCACATGTACCCAGCCATTCACATGGTGAAACAGGAAATGAGATTCATCAGACCAAAAGACCTTTTTCCAATCATTTAAGGTCCAGTTTTGATGCTCGCATGCCCATTGTATGTGCTTTCAATGGTGAACGAAGGTTAGCATAGGCATTTGGAGTGGCTATGCAGCCCCATTTTCAGAAGGGTTCGATGTACTGTGTGTTGTGACACATTACTCCCATCACCAGCATTTAAATTATGGGTGAGTTGCACCACAGATCCCTTCTGTTGGCTCATACTGTATGGGATAGCCTTTGCTCACCTCTAGCATCGATGAGCTGTGGTTGGCCCACACCTTGCAGGTGCTTAATGGCTTTTCCCTCCTCAGACCACTTTTTGAAGATACTAACCACGGATGACCATGAGCACCTGATAAGCCTTGCCATCTCAGAAATGATCTGACTATTACAATTTGGCCTTCGTCAAACTCACTTAAGTCATATGCCCTTTCCCATCTGAAGAATAAGAATAACACTGATTAACAGAGCTCAGTATCAAGTGTTATTTATACCGTTTCATCACCTTCACATGCGCTGTCATTTACCTTGTTGTTGTTCAATTTGTTACTTCAATTTGCATAAAGATGCACTGGTCATAATGTTTTGGCTCTTCGATGTATATATATATATGATATGATCTATTTTTTCTTATTTCTCACAAACCAAGGTGTTGAAACTTTTGCTATTTAAAAAAACTTAAAACAGATGAGATTAGCCAGCAGCAATCTTTCCCAGACCATGCACCTTTGCTAACAATATTAAAGTTACTGCAAATAATTCTGGAAACCACTTTACATGTTATAAAATAATCTCTGATGCAGCAATATCAAACTCACTAGTGTCGTTTAGTTTCCACAAGGGGTGTTTCCACAGTTTGTTGTTCAACGGAACATATGGCATCAAAACATAAAGCATGATGTAAAATATAACATTAGAGTAAGTGTGGGTTGTTGGTGGCTAAGGTTCTATGATTAATATCTTTCGGGTGGGTAATAT
The DNA here is from genome assembly GCA_038380435.1 of Ryuthela nishihirai. Taxonomy (NCBI): domain Eukaryota; kingdom Metazoa; phylum Arthropoda; class Arachnida; order Araneae; family Heptathelidae; genus Ryuthela; species Ryuthela nishihirai. Next base: position 58,017,815 of record JAWZYU010000012.1, read on the forward strand.
GAAGTAACATCATTTGTGAGATTCGACATCAATGTGATATTTATGTTTGAATATTTTGTCATTTGTCATTGGATAATTTGCGGGAATGGTAAATGGATATGTAAATATATATTTTATGATAGGCTAAAAAGGGTAAATTAATACTTCTTCCATAGTAACGGTGCATTGTATTTGATGTAAACCGAAATTACTGTTACCATGGTAACAAAAAAACTTTTTTGTAGAAACTGCTGTTATGGCCTGGGTGTTGTTGGAATGATCAAAAAGTACCGTTTTGTTATGCTGCATAACAAAATGCTGCCTGAGGACTATAAAGTGCTCTTCTACCTTAGGATTTTAGGAATTCTTTTATAGTAATATTTCTCAACTGATATCACATCTCCAGTCCAGGTGTGTTGCAAAAATTTATGGAAAACAATAACATTGTATAGTAATTTGCATTTTAGTCCTTTTTATATTTTTTAAAAATCAATATTGAGTACAATATGCATTTTCGCTTACATAAATTGAAATTTCAGTTATTATAGTAAAGCAAAAAAAAAAGTTGACACCAGGGGCCTTTTCATGGCCCTCACCCAAAAAATGGCACTGGTCAAGAAATGTGTAACATTGAAGTGTAAAGTATGACATAGAAATGTAATGTTAGAATAACTGTGGGTTGTTGGTGGCCTATTTGTTTCTTTTGGATAGGAGTATGAAGTCAAGTGTCACGTGTGTAATTTCACATAGATATGGTGTTATGGTTGGATAATCTGTCATTCTTGCATGGATAATTTACCCAAGTAGTCAGAGATAAGTGGATATGTATAATATATATTTTATGACTTTTTGTGATATGCAGGAAAGGGGTAATAAATCCCTGCCAATTGTTTTTTTAAAAAATTTGGTTAAAATATGGTAAATAATAAGTTATTTAAGATATTTAGAGTACTTTTCAGTTATCTCCGGTCACATTTTCTTCTGGATGACACCAATCCACTGGAGGGATTGAACATGCCCACTCGCTGGTTCCGGTGTTTAATTTTCATCGCCATCATCACAAAATGAGGCATATAATGCATACACCAGATGTATACCAACCTTGTGATGTAACAATGCTGGATGACACCAATCCAGCTTGGATTGGTGTCATCCAGCAATGTTACATCACAAGGTTGGTACTTTTTTTCCAAAAAAAAATTGCTTTTTTTTGGAAAAAAATAGCAATTTTTGATGGAGTCAGAAGGTTAATGAGTAATTTAGTGGTGGTTATTTGAACAATAAGTTTTTTTGTTGTTGTCTCTGATGAGATTATTTAGTTTTGGGGGCTTTTTTATAATTCGGTTGGCAGTACACTTTCCGATTTTCATGTTTTTCTGTTTGTGTTGTCTGCGAGGACATTTAGTTTTGGTTTTATTTTACAATTTGGTCGGCAGTGCAGTTTCTGATTTTCATGCTTTTTGGTATGTGTTGTCTCCAATGAGATAAATTAGTTTTGGGAGCTTTTTTATAATGCCAGTCGCCGATGCATTGTCGATGATGTTCTTGGTTTACTTTGGTGTTTATTTTTCATCGCCAATAAAATGTGACCGAGATAAATGAAAAATAAACATTAAAGTAAACCAAGAACATCATCAATAATGCATCGCCAACTGGCATTATAAAAAAAGCCCCCAAAACTAAATAATCTCATTGGAGACAACACATACCAAAAAGCATGAAAATTGAAAACAGTGCATTCCGACCAAATTATAAAAAAGCTCCCAAAACTAAATGTCCTCGCAGACAACACAAACCAAAAAACATGAAAATCGGAAAGTGTACTGTCGACTGAATTATAAAAAAGCCCCCAAAACTAAATAATCTCATCAGCGACAAAAAAAAAATCTTATAGCTCAAATAACTCCCGACTCCATCAAAAACTGCCATTTTTTCCACAAAAAAGTTGCCAAGAAAATGTGACCGGAGATAACTGAAAATTATTATTTATCTAAATACCATGTTACCTTTGAAGCTCATATTAGTTTGGTGCAGATGAAATGTCTGCCTTCAGCGAGTGGACATGTTCAATCCCTCCAGTGGATTGGTGTCATCCAGCAATGTTACATCACAAGGTTGGTATACATCTGGTGTATGCATTATATGCCTCATTTCGTGATGATGTTCAACCACGAGTGCACAAGCTTCACTCAAAGTGGACCATGGAGACAGGCCAATTATGCATAATTTTTCTGTACGAGTTCAAACTCAAACATTCCGCAGGCATAGCAGCTCAAAACAGTAATGCAGCATTTGGGTAGGGGACTATGATGTCTATAATATACACCAATGGTTTGCAAAATTCCAAGCAGGGGACATCCCTTGAAAATGAGCCTCGTGACTATCCACTAGTAGCTGCAAGAGATGACGAAGTGAAGAATATCATGGAAGCTGACTCATGGCAAAGCATTTGTGAGATAACAGCAAAGGTTCGTGTGCATCACTGGACAGTTGTCCAGCACTTGGAAGCCCTGGGGAAGGTGAAAAAGCTGGATGTCTGGGAGCCACGTGAATTGACAGCAGCCAACAGGACATGATATCTAGAGGTGTGCTTGGGTTGGGTTGTTTTACCTCTGAGCGGCACTTTTTTGCACACCATGGGCTAAATGGCCAGGTCACATGGACCCCGAAGGCTCAGAGAAGGTTGGGGGAGGGGACCCACTGGAACAGCTGTTGGGAGACAGATGGTAGCCTCCCGTCAAGGCCATCCAGCGTGTTCTTTAACGTGCACAGGGTATGGCTCTCTCGCACACGGGGCCACGGCTTAACGTCCCATCCGACGGACGGCGGCCTTTCCAAGCCCAGCGGTGTCCCCTACTGACCGTGGGCAGGGCGGGGAAATTTTGCGGAGATAAATCTCAACGCTGACCCAGCTGGGACTCGAACCTGGGAACTACAGATTACGAGCCTGGCGCGCTACCGACTGAGCCACCCCCGCCCCTAGAGGTGTGCATTTCCCTTATTGCCTGAACAGGATGGAATCCTGCATCAGATCATAACCTGCAATGAAAAGTGGGTCCTCTAATGACAATCATCCTCAATCAGCATAGTGGTTGGATACCATAGAGCCACCAAAACATTATCCAAAGTTACCCCTATTCTCATGGAAAGTGCTGGTTTTCATATAGTGGTATGCTGCTGATATGATCCATCATTCCAGATGAGACCATCAATTCGGACTGCTATTGTGCTAAAATGCTGCAGATGCTCGGAAAGCTCTGTAGCAAACAGCCAGTTTTGGTCAACAGGAATGGGATCCTCTTGTTGCATAACAATGCCCACCTCACGTCTCACAAAGTCCAACAAATCCACCAGTTGGATTACAAAACACTGCTTCACCTTGCATATTCCCCTGATTATTACCTCTTTCGGCATCTGGACCATTTCCTAGTGGAGAAGACCTTCCCAAACGACCGAGCTGTGTGTCAAGCCATTGCCACCTTCTTGCCTCACAGATTCTATAGAGTTTTAGTGCTGTGGGATCCACAGCCTCATAACCCATTGGCAGAAATGTGTCAATGCCAGAGGGAAATACTTTAACTAGGCAGGTAATTGCTTGTTACTTTTATGAGAGTTTGCAGGTGGCACTCTCATTTTGGACATTTCATGTGTACCAACTCAATAGATTAACATTTGTAAACAAAAATGTGTTTAGAGGATCACAGATAGTTATTCAGTCAAAACAAGTCTAATCCAATGTTTTGCAACACACTACTGACAAGTGGTGGTAGTTTAAATAAAAAACGCTCAAGCAGCTGCTTGCCACAGAGGTCTGACAGGATGTCAGTTCATATATCACAGAAAAGATCTATCAGGAAGGCAAGACCTTAGCTGAAACAAACATCCATATGTTTTCCAGGGTTTGAATCCAGGTTCCTCTGATCAATAGCAATGCAGGCTAACCACTCGGCCATAAGATGGCTTGGTGTAAAATAAAATAAAATAATAAATACCCCCTCAAGCAGCTGCTTGCCACAGAGGTCTGAGAGGAGACTGTCAGTTTATATGCCAAAGTAGAAGATCTGAGAGGATGGCAGGAATGCTATATATATATTTTTTTGACAAATGTGAAGTATAATGTCTCGCACTAGAAAGACTTTAACCTAAAGGTAAAAAGCTTAAAGTTTCTTTTGCCATTTCAAAATTAAAAAAAAAATAAATACCCCCTCAAGCAGCTGCTTGCCACAGAGGTCTGACAGGAGCCTGTCAGTTTATATGCCATAGTAGAAGATCTGAGAGGATGGCAGGACCTCAGCAGAAAAACAACACGAACATCCATGCCTTACCCGGGGTTCGAACCCAGGTCCCGTAGATCAGAAACCAAGCGCGCTAACCACTCGGCCACGTTACAAAAAAAAAATCCTGCTCCGTTTCAGAGTTATCCGTATAAAATGGTAGTCTGCTGAATAATTTATGCTGACTGGACATTTCTCCTTTACTTTTCTCTAATACAGATGAAATTACATATATATATACAAGATAATAAATACAGAAAGGATTCCTTCCTGTAGCGATCCTGTCTAAAAAAAAAGTGATTTTCACACAGTAAGTTATGACACTTAAGTCATTGCAAGATATACCATATTAGTTTTACATCACAAAAATGCACACTTTAAAATGATACCTTTTACTGTAATATGAAAAAAGTGGGAAATACAGCATCACAGCAGAACAATTTCGTATAATACTTTCTAAACTATATAACATTTTTACAGCCGTCTACTGAATTTTGTTCTGGAAAAACTTCACCGAAAAGGAACACTTTAACCTCGGCCAACTTTAACCTCTGACCAATTCTCGACGCACTCTTATGCGAAACATATCCGCCAGATGACGCGCAAACACTTGCATAGGTTTTCATTAGAGTTCTTTCTGCGTTCGGATTTAAAACTGCGATCGTTTCAAAACTAAAAATTTTTAATGCACAATTTTTAAAATTTTCTCTATTCTTAAAAATGCTGATATGTAGTTTTCCGATGTGTCGGTCCACAACAGGCGCGTATGATATAAAAACAAAGGGACAGGAGTTGAAGATCATAGGTCACAAAAGCTACGTATCACGTGTTCAAAGAGTGTGTGCGATTTCAAATGGATGGGACTCCCCTCCCCCACCTCTCACGTTAGACTCATTATCATCATCCTCAAGCAGCCATGGGCTACGGAGGTCCAACCAGACCGTGCAATTTAGTTCTCCAAGCAAGTCTATCCTGAGCTACATCTACTGCATCTGGCCACTGCACACCAATTCTAACAAGGTCCTGTTTGACATTGTCTGCCCACCGCATCCTAGATCTCCCCTTCTTTCTGAGGCCTTTAGGCACACTGTTCATAACCCTATTCGCCAATCTATAATTATTCATACGGGCAACATGGCAAAACCAACGGTGTATCTCTCTGCACAATGGTCGTGGATCACGTGGTATATATCCTTGCGCCTTTGATTGAATTGTTCTCTTGGCAGAGAAATTCGATACCTTTTACAATCAATTTTTAAAACAACTATGAACTATATCAATTTGAAAAAAAATCAGAAAGACAGCTGAAAATGCATTGTAACTTTCAGATGAAAACTAGAAGGATGAAAGCAAAATAGCATGAGAAATAAAATAAAGGGTTGGGTTTTACCTTTGAGCGGCACTTTTTTTGCACAACCATGGGCTAAATGGCCAGGTCACAAGGACCCCGAATGCTCAGAGAAGGTTAGGGGAGGGGACCCCCGGAACAGCTATTGGGAGATGGATGGTAGCCTCCCGTCAAGGTCATCCAGTATGTTCTTTAACGTGCACAGGGTATGACTCTCCCGCACACAGGGCCACGGCTTAATGTCCCATCAGACGGACGACGGTCTTTCCAAGCCCATTGGTGTCCCCTGCTGACCGTGGACAGGGCGGGGAATTTTGCGGAGATAATAAAACAGAGGAAAACGCGATGATGCTCAGTGCTTGGCATTCAAGGGCACAAATTTTTTCCACTCATATGTTGAGCTCGTGGCACTGATTATCAATAAAAAAAAATAAATAAAAACCGCCTCAAGCAGCTGCTTGCCACAGAGGTCTGACAGGAACCTGTCAGTTTATACGCCAGAGTAGAAGGTCTGTGAGGATGGCAGGACCTCAGCAGAAAAACTACACGAACATCCATGGCTTACCTGGGGCTCAAACACAGGTCCCTTAGATCAGTAGCCAAGCGTGCTAACCACTCGGCCATGAAGACTAGTTTAATAGACTGAACAGATTAATCGGGAGAAAAAAGTCATGTTTTTTTGGCTTTTTTGCATCTTTCTGGTATCAAATTTCTTTTGCCCTACTGCATAGAATATTATATTCAGAGTAATAATTCAAATCACCAACTAAGAGTAATATCAAATATATAGTCAATTGTGCATAATTGACTGATAGGGGATCACGCTAATTCTAACTTCGGAAAGTGTAAATCGTGATATTTCATCTATAACTGTGCAACACCAAATCATTTTTTACTTTATGTCTATAAAGAAACAATATTCCCTTAAAACAAAAAAATTGCATTTTTCCACCCCTTGGGTCTAAATGATCAACTCATAAGTGCCAATTATACATGTATAATAATACAATGTGGACTTCACATTCCACCATCAAAATTTCGAAGTTCTAGCATAATTACATCGTTTGCAATAATCATTTGAAATTGTGGAATTTTCAAAATTTTCGACAGTTAGAGGGCGCATTTTATAGCTTCTGAGAGACTAGGAAAGTGAAAATCATAATATTTCATCAATACCTGTCCAATTAAAAAAAAAAGTTTTATTTCTATAAAGAAATTTTGCAATTTCCCACCCACCCTGGGTTTAAGAGGTGAATTAATTGTTTCCTATGAAGACTTCAGGCATTCACTTTCCACCGCCATAATTTCGAATATCTAATCATTCATTGTTTGTTAAAAATTAAAAAAAAAAAACCTAGTTTCGAGACCCAGGTAAGGCATAGGTTGTGTGTGTTGTTTTTCTGCTGAGGTCCTGCCATCCTCTCAGACCTACTATGGCATATAAACAGATAGGCTCCTGTCATACCTCTGTGGCAAGCAGTTGCTTGAGGGGGTATTTTTTTTTATTATTACGGCATACAGAAGCGAAATCAGCAAAGTTATTACGGTTTTTTTTAAATCCAAATCTATACGATTTTTCTTCCTAAAAACATTTTCCGTTTAAAAATATTAACAGCATGTAACTTACAAACCTGAATGTAGCATATTTTTTCCCCCAGGGTTCTTTACATTCACGAAATTTAAAGTTTTTCTTCGCTACTTCACACGAAAACGACGGAAGAAACCGGTTTGTTTGTCGTGTGTTTGCGCGCCATCTAGTGCGATTTTATGTTATAGGAGGTTCGCGTAAAGGTGCCTTTTTACAGCAATTGCGCAGGCCTGTGGTCTATCATTGTTGGCCAAGCGTTAAAACCAGACATTTGCACTTTTAGTCAACAAGATTTAGAGCCTGCCACCACTATTTTCGAAAGTTTAGATTCCCATAAATGCAGGTGCAGAGCCGTAGATTGTAGATCGTATAATCATATTCGATGTACCGAGTAATAATTTTACCCCTAACATTTTCCATCATAAAGATATGCCTATTTGGCATGAGTAAGAACAAAATATATAAGTAAACCACCCTTAGGTGGGTCCCTAAGGGCAAACATATGAAAAGCTAAAAATAGCAGTAAAATTGTATAAGAAACCTAAAACGAGTAGGTCTCCTCAGAGAACACTACCGTTTTAGGCCTCTTGTACTTGTTCAAAACAGTATGATCGTAAAGAATCAGAGAAGAAATAATCTCATTGGGATTATTGCTTATAGCCTCAAAAAATCTTTTTCAGGTGCGTTTTATATGTGTATATATATATATGGTCGATGCTCAGGTCTTTATGGAGTTGTCTGTTAGTGACAAACCAGGGGGCATCGACCGCAGTTCTCAAAATAGCCGGTGCATTCCTTAGACTAGAAACCCTAAATAGGTTGAGGTTGGCCATTTCAAAACTGAACGCCATGTTTTGTCATCTCTCGGATTGTTTAGCTGAATGGTATTGCACGGTACTTATGGATTTCGGAAAAGGGTAGGTAATATTTGATACAGATTTCAGTGTTCATGATTGGAAGCACTTTACAAAACGGCAAAAAAAGGAAAAGTAAATTTTAGAGCTTTTTTTTTTATATAAAAAGATATAATTTCGCTTTGTTTTCTGTCCATCTGTAGATATCGAGCTTTTTTGTTTATACAGATAAATAAAAATTTCTTTTTGTGTTAGATAGTTATTAATGATATACTACGATCTGCATTTTTCGAATCTCCCAACAGTTATAACTGCTCCTCTAATGGTGAAAAAAGTTGAAAATTCCAAAATATCAAACGAATATTCCAAACGATGTAGTCAAGTTAGAAGTTTGAAATTTTGGTGTTGAAATGTGAATGTTACGAAGTTACTATTGGCAATAATCACTTGACTCTTTAGACCCAGGGGGGGGGGGAAGTGAATGCAACTTTTTTTGTTTTAACAAAAAAGTGTATGTTTTTAGAGACAAATTAAAAATTCTTTTTTTGGGTTGGACAGATATTGATGAAATATTGCAATTTGCATTTTGCAAATTTTACAAAAGCTATAATTGCGCCATCTAACGGTGGAAATCGAAAAATCCCAAAATTTAAAACGAATATTGTAAACGATGTAGTTATGCTAGAAATTTGAAATTTTGGTCGTGTAATGTGACAGTCCTGAAAATTCCATTGACAACAATGAGTTGACCATAAGCCGTCAATGCTGTAAGCACGTAAGCCCAATGTAGGTAAGAAACAGTACGGTTTTGTTTTAAGAGATAATTGGAAATCTCTTTTTTAGTTGGTTACTGTTGAAATGTAATTCGCATTTTCAAAGGTAGTTTTAATTTACATCATTAGCGATCATTAAATATCGAAACTGCGAAACTTTTAACGAATATTTCAAGTTATCTGTTTGTGGTAGAAATATCGGTGTAGAATTCTGTTATGGTAGAAATTCCACTGACAGCAATGATCTTCCCACTATTTTCAGAGGAGCGAGAGAGAAGCAACTTTTTAAATTTAAGAACTAAAAGACAAATACTTTTTATGTTTTATAATTACTAATGAAATATTACTATGTGCATTTCCTCTGTCATATATTAAAAAATAAATAATCCCTCAAGCCAGCTGCTTGTACAGATGTCTGACAGGAGCCTGTCAGTATATACGAAACGACACGAACATTCATAATTAAAACTTTTAACGAGTGAAAAAGTAGGCAAAGGTAGAACTTCATTCTCTTTGAAAATGAGATTCCCATATGCACCAGGGGCCATATGCGTTCTTCTAGTTATTTTACATTTTCAGTACCATCTGACAGTGGAAATTCGAACTACTGTAAAAATGAGAAAATTAATCATTAATATTTTATTAGTACCTGTAAAACACAAAAATTTGTTTTTTATTTATCTCTCAAAGCAGAAAAATTGCATTTTACCAACAGGATAAATCACTACTATTAGGGTAAACCGCTTGATCATTATAATCTATGACCAAAAATTTAAGTTTCTTGCAAAAATAGATCGCTTGCAATATTATTTAAAGGTTTGGTATTTTCCAGCTATTTCCCGCTGCTAGATTTCGCTTTTCGAGTTTTTAGTTACCGCCTTTAGCACTCTCTAACACTAGAAATTCCACTAATGACGATTCGAAAAATTTAAATATTAAAATTTTTGGGGAAAAAAATTTCGCCAACATACAGAATTCGAACCCACATCTCTCGAGAAACCTGCCAGAGTATTCTAACCTGGTGAGCTAACGATGGCTTTTTTCACAAAAAACATTTATTGATTTATAGATGTTTAAACGTCTACAGGTGACGCTAAGATTATCAAATATTGTTTAAATCATTAATATTTTGTTAGTTCCTGTAAAAAAATATATAAATATATATATATGGTTTTGTTTATCTCTTTAAAAAAAGTTTCATTTTCGCACCCCTTTTGACTAAGACGGCAAAGCGTTGTTGCCATTGTAAACCTTCTGACCATAACACTCTACTACCAAAATTTCAGATTTCCAGTGTAAACAGTTTGTAATATTCGTTTGAAATTTTAGCATTTTCCATCATTTCCCATCGCCAGAAGGCGCTATTAAAGCTCTTACAAATTTTTAAAATTGCGAATCCGCAATATTTTTTCGACACCTATCCAACCCAAAAAGAATTTTTCATTTAGCTCTATAAGTAAAAAAATTGATTGTCTATAGACTGACAGACAGATGGACAGACAACAGTTAATAGAGAGATGGACAGTCAGACGAACAAGTATTGGCATAGGTAGACGACAAAGTGAAAATATTAGCTCGTTTTTCAAATGAACCTGAAAAGAAATTATTCGTTGGTTTTCAGTTAGCTCATTTCACTTTTGCATCGATTGCCGTCTTCTGATGGAGTTTTCTGGGGGAAAAATATTAATTATTTCTTTGAGAGAAATTTTTACACTCAAATGCAACGCAGTGAGGCATTCATAAAATATGATAGCTTTTACAAACAAAAAACATGGCAGAGATGTATAAAACTATAACAACTGAGAAGTTTCAACTTGGTATATACACTAACTCGTAGGATTTCGTCTCACAGTACGACAAAACATGGCGCCCATAAACCACGTGACTCAAACGACAAATGGCAGTGAATCACCGAGATGGCCAGCCTGTACAAAACTGGATCCAACAGGCCACAATTAAAAATACATTCAGAGCCACCATTGCTGCCATCCCACACACACTACATCTCAACTACCTATCAAGAAGAGCCCAAACAGCAATTCATCAACTACGCACTGGCAGAACAAATCTCAACAAGGACCTTTCATGATACAAAAGGTACCATCTGCTCTTTGCACTACATGCCAAGTGATAGAAGACATTCCACACTACCTTCTACACTGCACCAAATACACAATACATAGAATTACCCTCTTCCAGACATTCACCACACTGGGAACCACTTATTTCTTAGCCCAAACAATTCTTGGTCCTACTCATAATAATATAAAAAGCCACTATAGGGCCTTGGCCCAATATATCTACAGCACTGGGAGATTCCCCTAAAGCCTCTCTGCCTCTACCTCACTTTTAAAAGATCCTTGGGACACTAAAAGATCCAGATGCCAATAAAAGTTCCCCATAGGACATCAAAAGACGCATTTTGGACAACTTATTCCATAGAAACTAAATAAAAATAAATATATAGTATAAAATCATCAAAAAAAAAAAAAAAATCAATCTAACTATCAAAAATAAAGTCACATAAAGGAAAACTTTATTTCTATATTGGAAACTTTTATATTTCTCTTTAACCCAATAACTTATATGGAATCTCTCCCAGAACATAACATCTCTATACACATTATCATACCTAATATACATATGGAATCTCACCACATCTCCTGGTACCCTTTGATGGGAACCTTAAACTGCACTCCTGCTACACACCCCAAGCTCTTGGCTGACCTTCCACTGGCTCTACAAATTAACACTGACCACCACACACTGAACACATAAATTTGATTTCCAACTCATAACGTAGCTATATCATTTTCCTCCCTTCTCCTCCAAAAAAAAAAAAAAAAAATTACATTTATCATACTCCTTCCCATATATAAGGCTGTCACTGAACGTACACTTTTCCCAGATCCACCCCTGCGCAACATTTCACTGCATGGCAGGGCAACCCAATGCTAACCTCTGGAGTTAGATAAGCTACCATAAATATTTCCTCCTCCATCTTCCTGACACAGGAGTATTACCTATCCCACCGTCTCAGCTCCCCCCACCAAATATTTCATCCCCCTTTGATTGACTCAAATCTACCATACTGGCACCCAACCATGGCCACAACTTCAAAAATAACGTAACATTCGCCACTCGGAAAATTATTAAAAAATATATATATACACTACTTCTCCCTCTATCTCTCTCCACCCCCTTCCCCCCTTCACATGACATGCAACTGGTATTTATTCTCCTTCACCCTTCAACATCAGCCTCTCCACCACTGGGCGGCCTGCGGCCTAAAACCCAATTGCCAAAATGTACGATTGCCAGCCTTCACTGTGCTGGCCAGTCTTTGCCGTTTTCATCTGCACCCACTGCTCTTTATGCCTATAGACCTGATGATAAGGGGGCCGAGGCCCCCTTTACAAATAGGTCCAGCTTAGAAAGAAGGATGTATAAGAAGAAGAAGGCCAGCCTGTAACTATACAGGACTTCTACCTTAGACCAGTGGTTCTCCACCTTTGTGAGACTGCAGCCTGGTAAATTCTTTTTTTATAAGACAAGGGCCCGGTCCCAACAAATTTACTGTAAATACCTTTCTAATTTTTATTTAAGTTCTTACATTAAACTAACATAAGTATTAATAATTAATTATGAAATAATCATAAAGAGTATTAGTACACTTATGTATACGGAGTGGGATGTTGACAAATATAAAATTACATTTAAATTATTATCAATCACTGGACAAATGAAATCTTGTAGCATATTGTGGTTTCCTCAGACCAACTTCATTAAATTAATTTGTGCTGATTTTCATTGACATATATTCCATTCTGATCACCAAAAATTTATAATATTATTCAGTGTAAAGTTGATTATTGTATTATTAAATTGATTTTAATGATGTTAGTTTGAAATAAAACGGTAGTAAGAAAAATATTTATGCATTGTAACTCACCATAGAAGTCAGCTGCGCAGGGGAAGTAGCAGAAGGATGTCAACTTGTCGGCGTAACACATTATCACATACACACGCCAAATGTTTATATATGCAAAATATGTAATTTAATAAATGAAAATAAATGAATCTCTCAATTTTAAACACTAGTTCCAAGACTAATTAATATTTTGAATTTAAAAACGCAGCACTTTAACACAGCAATTATAAATTATTGAAAAAGTTAAACTTAGTTTCTTTTATTACACTGAGTTTTTGAAGGTACAGAGACGTCAGAAAGTTGCAGGCAATTCCTCTGTTTCGTTTTAAGCACAGTCATGGCAGAAAATGCAGTTTCACAAAGATATGTGGTGGAAAAACAAAGAAGAATGATCCGAGTGGATTAGTGATGGTCGAGTGGTTAGTGTGCTTGGCTTCTGATCAAAGGGACCTGGGTTCGAGCCCTGGGTAAAGATGGATAGATGTGTCGTTTTTCTGCTGAGGTCCTGCCATCCTCTCAGACTTTGTACTATGGCATATAAACTGACAGGCTCCTGTCAGACCTCTGTGGCAAGCAGCTGCTTGAGGGGGGTACTTATTTATTTTTTAATTTTTTAATAGGGTAGTATACATTTTCCACTATATAACTCTTACTTGTTTACCACAAACATTTAATACAAAGAGATAAATTTGAATAAATAGAATAAAGCAAAACAGATTATTATATCATTTTTGAAATTTTATTGATATGTGTAACCAGTAAAGAGTTGAAATAAGTTTTTGCTTTGGACATTGATACACTGTACATAACTTGTGGTCTAACCCAAAGGGTTAGGCCACTTGTCCATCTGTTATTTGAGTTAGGTTAGGTTACAAGTCCATCTGTCACTCTGAGCATTTGGTGTCTTGTGACTTAACCATTTACCCCATTGTGTTAAAAAAATGGCGCTCATTGGTGAAATAAAAGGCAAAATCATCTGTGAATTTGTTTAAAAATGCACTCTGAAATTCCAGAATCAAATCAAAATATATTTAATAGAATATTATAATTTCTTGCTTAAAGCAAATATATCTGCTTTAATCAAGAACCAGAAAAAAAATTTCATTTATCAAATAAAATTATTTATTAAAGTATTTCTAGATATATATATCATTCAATGAGAGAGATATCTTCATTCTTGACATCCAGCATCTCATTAAATTTAAAATGAAAACTAGTATTAATATTATAAAACCATGTTCATATTCCATCATTGATTCATTAGTGCATTAAACATAAAGAAATAGGAAAAATCTGCTTGAATTCAGGAAAATTTCTAAACGGAATTAAAATTCATATTTCATAACTGCATAAATCAACAGAAAGATGTGTCCAAGTGTTATAATTTTTTATATTTTGATTATTTTGATAACTATACTAGCGAAATACAATTTCTGGTACTTCTTTTGAAAGGCGATTTGTACAGGATAATGCTGCACAGGAAGCCATAATTTTAAAATAGCGAATTGCCAACTTTTCTGTAAAAACAGTTACTACAGCTAAACAGCTAATGTTTTGAAAAGAAGAACATGGCTGCCGCGCAGTCACTCTAGCATCAACTTTAAGTGCTTAGGGCATCTCCTCTTCCTTCCTCCTCCATGGGTGCCTACGTTATGACGTGAACAGCAGCGGGTAAAGCTAATGTGTGTTACCGGTGGTCACCGATAATTTAGGATGTTTTTTTTTCTTACTGCTAACAGAAACTTTGCATGATAATTTTTATGCAAATTTGGAATACTTAAATTATATAGGGTCCTGAGTTTTTGTTTCTTGAAATTAACTGGGATGATTTTTTGCACTGTTGATTTTGGAATGTTTACTCGTTTTTACTTCGGTTTACTATGGTGTTTTTTACACGTTTCAATAATTTTTGGGTGCCACTTTGAAACACTCCTTCCAAAATTTCCAAACACTCTTTACTTTGCCTAGATCATGGTTTGTCACTCACAGTCCTAGTTTCTTTACACTTCATCCATTTTTCAATTAAGTTCTATGCAGTTCAACTTTGTTTAATAAAAGTGGTACACTTTCTGTCACAGATGTTATGCTCTTGAATTCTGCCAACCATAGCACATAATCAACTATCTGCTCTGTAGTTGTCATTTTAGTTAACTGGGAATCTGAGAACAGAAATTCTATTAACCCTTTTGAACATCAAAATTATTAAAATTAAACGTTAATGAGAAACTACATTAAATTTGCTTTTTTCATACCATTTAGAGATTTTTTCCACAACTGATTTTTTTTAATGTAGTATTTTAGTTTTATTTTTATATGATAAGTTGGTTATTCCAGAACTCTTTTTTCTTCAAATAAAATTTTCCTAAGGCCTAAAATATTATTAGTCTTCTAATTCTAACTGTGTAATAATGTTTTAGTTGCTTTAAGTGTGTAAAATCCGTTTCTTGACGCATGCAGAAAGTGACTAAATGTTAGATCAGGTAGGTACTTGTCCAGAACCTTCCTCAGTTGCACATTTTACTTGGTAGCTCCCAGAAAAGATACAGTTACAACTCGATTCCAATTAATCTAGTATATTCAATATGTATATGTAATGGCTCCTCAGTTACTAAACTTTTATTTCATGCATATTTTAAGGTTAGAATTAGCATGTATATTTTTATTCATTGATTTTTTTTCTTATAGGTATTGCCTGTTATAGCAAGGTATTGCTTAATTTAGTGTATGATATATACAGGGCCAGACTTTCACCTTCTGTGGCCCTAAGCTGTGACAAGTTTAAGAGGCCCCAAAAATTCTAAAGTTGAAATCGGGAAAGATATTGGGGAGGGGGGAAGTCTCCTGCCTCCCCTGCTTCGAAAATTGTAGTAAAAGTGCTGGAGAAAAAACAATTATAAATTTGTGAATATTTCAGGCATTTTTCCGGTATATTCCAACAAATATTTTATAGTCTTTTAAAACATAGGGGGAAAAGTTACACTGGGAAGAAAATCCAGTCTCTTTAAGCCCTTTTAAAATTTTTCCAGCTGAATTACGTTACTTGTTCTCCGCCCATGAGATATCCAGGTCTCGAAAATCGAATTTATTATCTGAGTGAAAGGAACATTACAAGATAAACAAGAGCTTGATGTGTGGAAAACATTATACTCGCATTGGTATAGAATGATGACTGTATACATCTGAGATGAACAGTGACACAGTAAATTTCAAAGTAAATTTTTTCAGGACTCTCATAATCGTGAAGCCCTAAGCTATAGCTTAGTTAACTTATGCATTATATCTGGCCCTGGATATATATACTATATATGTGTGTGTGTATCTACTCTTTGACAACTTTTTCTTCATGTTTGCCTTTTACTAAATGTAGTATACATGATTTATTTTAATGTCTAATTTGGTTCTCAATCTTTTAATGTATGCAAACTGTACAAAAAATAGTTTTCACCATACATTTATTTCAATTGTTCTGATTATGTTATTTCCTGATGTAGTTTTATTCAATCCCTAATTGTTTCTTCATTATCATAGAATTTTTTCTCACTTCTAGGAAAGGGTATTTTTAAAACTTCACTTTTTAGGAAAGAGTTTAACTTAATGCAGAGCAGCATACCTTTTCTTTATTTTAATATTTCATTTCTAACAAAGTTCTACTACATGCAATTGCTTCTTAATATCAATCTTTTAGATTAGACATGTTTCCAATTTATATCATCATTTGATCTACTGTACATTTTTTTAATTGCTTATTTTGTGTTTAATAGAAATTTCTCATTTCAGGGGCATAACCATTCAGTGCATTCGATATATACAGACAATATAACTAGTTCTTAAATTAAGCATGTTATGTGGTTATGGCATTTATATAATCTGGTATATGTGATTTATTTTAATTACTATTTTATTTCAACTAAATAATTTTACTCATTACTAGGAGTATGTATTATTTAAATTCATAATTTTTGTCACCCCTTTTTAATGAATGATTTACTATGCTGAATATACATATTATTGTTTTCAATTACTTTTTTCGTTCATTTTCAAAACATGATTTATAATATGGAAAGGTAAATATATGTCTGTACTTGGTTTATTGAACGAAAGTGCTTTTCAACAACTAGCTATTATGTAATCAATATTATCTAGGTAATTCATGAGATAAATTTCATGTGATTTGTGGAATTATTGATTATGTTATATTTATGAAGCGTTTATGACTAATAGGAAAAAGTATATATATATTTCACTTAATTACAGGATGAATCACTTTTGCTGTTTTTTATTCATATATAGGGATGGAAATATGTTTTGTTTTCTTTCTCATAAGCTAAATGATATATGTTGAGTAAAAAATAATTCCTATGTTTCATTTTTGGTTATTTCTCTTATTTTTCCTCCTTTAATGAAGAATATATCTATATCCATACGCAGTTAATAAAAATAAATATGATTTTTTTTAATTATACGTCTTCTACACTTAGTTATTTCATCACTTGCAGGTAAATATATCAGTCTATTTCTGTGACTGAATAGGATATTATTGTGCATAAAAATAGGATATTTATCTTGCATTTAGTAATCGGTATCCCATATGTAGAAATAAAATATATGTTGCTATATATATATATATAAAATCGTTGTACATATATATATATAATATATATACTAGTGTCCATAAAGAAAATCCCTGTGTTAAGTCAATGTGAAGCTAACATAAAAGCTGTATAACTTATAAAACACGTTTTTTCGTTTTGAAAAATGTGATTTCAGATAAAGATCTCAATCAAATAAATCAATATCTCGATTTTCAACAATATTCGTTCAGTATTTAATGAGTTATTAAAGTTTGAATATTTAATAACAGCAATGCCAGTCTTAAGAAACTTCTACAAAACTGAAGAATTCTTTACACAAAGTTCTAAAATTCATACTTATTTTACTAAACTATTTGATACAATACTTATTTGAAAGTTTTGATTAACTTCTGAAGTCAATTTTTGTCGCTGGCATTGTTATTGCTAAATATTCAAACTTCCATAACTCACTAAATACTGAACGAATATTGTTGAAAATCGAGATATTGATTTATTTGATTGAGATCTTTATCTGCAATCACATTTTTCAAAACCAAAAATCTAGTTTTAGAAGTTTTAGAGCTTTGACGTTAGCTTCCCATTGACTTAACATAAGGATTTTCTTTAATTTATGGAAACCAGTGTACTATATACAGAGCATATAGTATATAAATAAGAAAGTATATATATGTGTGTGTGTGTGGTGTGTGTTGGAATAATTTCTTTAATTTTTTAAAGGAAAATATAGATATATTTCTCTTTTTTTTATATTAAATTGAATTTGTTTCCTGTACTTAATTCTCTTCTGATACATGAAAGCACATATGTATATTATTACTTTTTTAAGGTGAATATCGTTTAAATCACTGTTTACTGGTATCATTGTAATGTTTTATTAATATCTGCTGTTATGTGAAAACCCTTAATATTTTCTTTGTCATCATGTATTATGTAATCTATACATGTAGAGACTATGTTGCAATATTTATATAAATTATGGATCCACCTTCTATTTCACTTCTACTACATTTTTTGGATTCTTCTGTTAAATACTCTGTAGTATCTGCATGTTTCTATCACATTCAGTAATTTTTATTTAACGTTTCGACACTGTTATGTTGACATTATTTGAACTAATATTCCCAACATTTAAGTTGAATATTTCTGATATGCTTTGAGTAAAAACAAATTCTTTCAATTCTGTGTTTTTACAATTTTTTTTTATTTGCGACATATAGAACAGAGAAGAATCATAGAAGCTACTCCTAGCTTTTACAGGCCTTCTCATACAAGGACATTCCCTACTACGACCGAAGTCACTGCTGACCACTGCCTTAGTTAGAGCTAACACAACACACAAAGTTTGCTTTGCTGGAACAGTCGCTAGCTTGTTTATTAGCCGATTAGTTGTAGCCGAATTACAATAAATAGAAATCCAAATTGCATACCTTGTTTTATATGAAACAATTTCCTTCAGAATAGCCAAGATTATAAATATTGTAATAATTTTACTAATATTTATTAGACTAAATCATATATTCTTTGAAAGAAAAGGATAATGTTCTCATGAAACTAGAAAATCAATGAATTTGATAAGTTTGAATTACCAAGTGAACATTGAAATATTTCAAAAATTTTCTTTTAGAAACAGGGTAAAAAAAACTTTTATATTATATGGGTAATGAAAATTAAAAGGGATCAGAAAACGGCAGAGTTAAATAAAAAAAACTACGTTTCCGAAAAACAACATATATGCTTTTCTGATTTGTGACTGCTTTTCTTTCAAAATAGCTTGAGTACTCAAACCATTTGAAACGGTTGACTTTGCAAAATTTGATTAAATATATATCAAAAATATTTCTAAATTTATAAAATAATTTTTTTAAAAAAATAATAAAGATTTGAAAAGAAATCTTCGGAAGGAAAAAATCTGCAGTACTGATCAGCAATATTGGGTAACTTATATTAAACTAACAGGCTCCTGTCAGACAGCTGTGGCAAGCAGCTGCTTGAGAGAAAATTTATTTTTATTATCTTTATCCAATAAATCCTGGATATAAGAAAAGCATAAAATATAAATATAAAAAATTATTTGAAAAGTGTATACGGAAAACAAATTATTATGTACCAATGGGTTGTCAACTTTGTCAAAATATGGCAAATTATTAAAGAATACAGCAATCGGAACTGCACTTGCACCATGAGCCCTAAGGTAGTTACACATTTGCATTTCCATATTCTGTGCAATCACAGAGTTTTATATATATATTAGAGGCAAAACGATAAAGGATACACCATTGGATTCCATGGATTAGTAAGGAGCTAGTGTCATGGCCGAATAGTTGGGCAAAACACCAGAAATATATCTCAATTAGATGCATTTGTTAGTTCCCTATACATGTTACAAAGGCATTATATCAATATAATTTTTTGCAAATAAATAACCCAAAAGGATCAAGGTAATCACTATATAGTTACTTGTTAATAAGAAATATATTTAATAGCTCAAAACATTTTTATAAAAATCACACTCCCAGTGCCTTCAGATAAAGTTTTTCACTGAATTTGTAAAAGCAGATGTTTTGATCACCTACTTAACCTACGACATAACGGGTTCTCTATCAAATAAAAGTTTATGAGGTGATGAGTAACAGGACTTATAAAAATTTTCACTATTACTCCCACCTACCTCAATAAAAAAAATTTGCTAAATTTAATTGTTTTTAGGTTTTCTACATGTGGCTGCATATTATAACGCTTATGTTTTGGGTATTGCCATAGGTTATAAAACTTCACTATACTCTGTCTTCTCTCCCTCTCTTTTTTCTCAGTCTAGAATAGAGGCAAAGTCACCCGTGTTTCCATCAGTGCCCACACATCTTCACAATTTATTCCAAAAAAAGAAAGACACATTGTACAGTACGGTTTATAAAAATGCATGAGTGGAGAGGCTTCTATTAGGAAACACTAACAGGAAGAACAAGGTACTGAAGATAAAATCATATCAGTAGAGTCATTACATGGTAGACAGCCTACGAATTTATTAAGGAATTTTAATATTATGTCAATGGGAATTATGTCCATTATTTATTTCAATGTTATATCAATGGAATAATTTGGAACTACTAAATAACGTTTCGTATTGAAAAATGTTGCTGAAGACAAATTAAAGATCCCAATAAAATCAAAATTTGCTAAATATCGATTTCCAACAATATTCGTTTAAAATTTAAAAAGTTATGGTAGCTGGAAATCTTTGGTTAATTCGTCAGCAGCACTACTGTTGGTAAATATTTCAGTTTCCATAACTCTTTGGATACTGAAGGAAAATTTTTGAAAATAGACACTTAGATAGATTTGATTGAGATTTTTATCTTCTGCAATATTTTCCCATACACACCCTTGACATAATATGGAAATTCCCTAATAAATTTGTTTGGCTCTCTATATGCAGAATTTGTAAAAGAAGTTGGTTTTCAGATAAAAGGGAAGTTTTAAAACCTCTTTCCTATGTATGAATAAATACATATTATTCCAATATTTCTTTACACGATTAATAATTAACATCACAAACGTAAGTATAACTGGTGAATCAACAATAATTCAATATATTTTATGTGAAAGGTGTTCAATTTGAGTATTAAAAATATTGGAACTGATGCTGTAAGTCATAAACATGTATACAACAGAAATATCAAATTTAAATCACGTTTTTAAAACTTTAGCAGATCAAAAGCACACACTTAAACTTTAGAGGAATTGTAAAACAACGTTATTTAATTTAGCTTTTATTTCTGTCAATATTTTGTTATGGAGGCATTGAAATATAATGTTAATAGATCTGTAAATAAAATAGCAATGTTGTCAACTGAATATTTCTAAGTACCACAATATAGCGCATTTACAAGAAAAAATATGTATTCCCTTTTGCTCATTTCTATTAATAAACATGTATATATAAACTTTCTTCATAAATCTCTCCTAATATAAGAGTCTGGTTTGAAATGAGAGCTGCACATTTAAATGTTTTTTGTTGCCATCAACACATATTTTTGGATTTCTCCACATATTTCATGTGTACTAACCATTGCTACAATAATAATACGTTAATAGAAAATCTATAGTCGTTAACATAGCTTACGTTATTTGTGACATATAAATGAAATTGTAAGCAAATCTTGTTACCAGTAGAATAACCCTAATCATGAACTAAATTACTTTGACTTAAAACAATAGGAGATTAAATAAACTTACTCGAAGAAATTAAGACATTAAATCATTCTTATAACGAAATTAACACTACGTATTATGTAATGTCATATTGCTGTTTAGTTTTTCGATCATCAGAACAAAAGATTTTGATTTGCCATATTTATAATTGAAATTATATTGCTGATATATTTGCAAATTTATTTTCCCATTCAAGCAGTATTACATAATACTATTACATTCCACAAATCTAGACCTATTAGGTGCAGGACTTGTAATCTGCATTTCCCAATTATGACTCGCACCTGGTCCAGCGTTGAGATTTATCTCCACTAAAACCGTCCCAGCCATCAGTCTGAAAGAGGACTCTGAAGGACTAGGGAAACTTTCTGTCCTTTGGATGAAACATAAATACATGGCCCCTGTGCAGGAGAGTCATACCCTTGTGCGTTTTAAGGAAAATGCTGAATAGTCCTGACAGCTGTCCAGTGAGTCCCTTTTCCCCATTTGTCTGAGCCCTTGTGTTCTAACCTTTTAGCCCATTGTATGCAAAATCGGGTATCTCAGAATAAAAAACTTATTATGCAGCAAAATGCTTCTGTTACATAAATTTAATCTAGCGATTTTACCCGTTTTTATCTCTTTTTTTTTTGAAAACCAGATAATGGTTTCGCTTTGTCTCCTGTCTGTCTGTCTGTAGACATCGGACTTTTTTCTTTATGGAGATAAATTAAAAATTCTTTTTGTGTTGGATAGGCATTAATGAAATATTACGATATGCACTTTTCGAATCTTCATAAAGCTACAATTATGCCCTCTAGCTGTGGAAAATTTTGAAAAATCTAAAATTTCAAACGAATATTTCAAACGATGTATTTCTGCTTGAAATTCAAAATTTTTATGGAGGAATGTGAAGGTCACGAAATTTCCATTGCCAACAATGAGTAGCCACCTTAGCCCTGAGAGGGTGATAAAACACACCTTTTTTTTTAGCAGGTAGTTGTTTGTTTCTAGAGATAAATGAAAAATTTTTTGGTATTAGATAGGAATTGATAAAATATTATGATTCACATTTTTTAAATCTGCCGATAACAGTAATTACGTCCTCTAACGGTGGAAAAATTTGCAATTTCCGAAATTTCAAACAAATATTGCAAACAATGTATTTAAGCTAAAAATTTTAAATTTTGGTGATGGAATGTGAACGCCATGATATTCCCATTGGCAACAGTGACTTGATCTCTTATACCGAGAATGGGTGGGAAAACGGAATTGTTTTTTGTTTTAGCAGATAATTGTTTGTATTTAGAGATAAATAAAAAAAATGCGGTAAATAGGAATTGATAAAATATTATGATTCGCAATTTTGGATTCGTTCAAACACTATAATTATGCCCTCTAACGGTGAAAAAGTTGAAAATTTTAAACGAACCTTTCAACGACATATTAATGACAGAAATGTAAAATATTTGTGGTGGAATGGGATGTCATATACTTTCCATTGGAGACAATGAAAGTGATAACTAGAAAACTGTATTTTGGCTACTGATCTAAGGGACCTGGGTTCGAGCCCCGGATTAGGCATGGATGTGTGTGTCGTTTTTCTGCTGAGGTCCTGCCATCCTCTCAGATCTCCTACTGTGGCATATAAACTGACAGGCTCCTGTCAGACCTCTGTGGCAAGCAGCTGCTTGAGAGGGTATTTATTTTTTATTTTTTTTTTTATTTTAGTAGGATTGCTATTAATGGAATATTATAATTCGTTCTTTTCAAATACTTAGGTAATTTTAATACATAAATCTTTACAGATCACTAAATATAGAAAAGACAGAGTTGTTATCAAGCTTTTCAAATAACATGTGTAAAGAGAAATTTAAAAGTTTAGTGGTAGTTTATCAAGAGATATTCCATTGACAGCAATAATCTACCCACTTTTCAGAGTAAGGTGTGGGAAATGCAACTTTTTAAATTTAGGAATTAAAAGACAATTATTAATATGTTGTATAATTGCTAATAAAATACCATTTGCATTTCTCCCATTATCCACTAGCTGAAATTAAAACTTTTAAGGAGTGAAAGAATATTATAAAGAAACTTCATTCTCTCTGAAAATGAGATTCTCATATATGCCAGAGGCGATATGCATTCTTTTAATTTTTATTTGCCACTTCTGTTACAGGTTTTATTCTGGTTTTGTATATTTAGGTATTAACTCAAAATAATTTTACAATTAATTTCTTGCATATCATTAATGGAAAAGAGCGATGCAGCCTTCGAATATGTGTTGCAGCTTTTGCCCCTGTCTCTTGCCCCATAAGAAGAAATTCTTGCCCCTTAACACGAACGCTTTTTCGGTATGTCTTATTCATTGCGAAAATACATTTACAGTACTCAAAGGAGCATTCCATGCAGTTGAAATCAAATCATTAATAGAAAAATTATAAATTTACTTTTCAACATCCTGCTTTTCAAATCTGAAATTTGAATTCCAACAGTGAGATTTTATGCCTGCTCACGTCGCAGTATTCCTAGCCTTATATGGGAATGTGGTGTCTGCATATGTATCCTGCTGTGACAACTTGTTCGTTCTCTCACTCATCCTACTCTGTTGAAAATGAATAATTGCTGGTTAAACAAAAGGTGGCGACACCTTCAACATTCATGACTTTCCCATCTGTGTGCTCCATGGAGGTATGAAGAACAGGACAGATCATCTGAGCCACAGAGTTCTATACATACTAGAAATAGATCTGCAAAATGCACCATGGTTCAGAATATAGTAGAGATCATCATCATCATCATCATCATCATCATCATCATCATCATCATCATCATCATCATCATCATCATCATCATCATCATCATCATCATCATCATCATCACCACCACCACCACCACCACCACCACCACCACCACCACCACCACCACCACCACCATCATCATCATCATCAAGCAGCCAAGGGCTACGGAGGTCCAACCAGACAGTGCAATTTAGTTCTCCAAGCAAGTCTGTCCTGAGCTACATCAACTGCATCTGGCCACTGCACACCATTTCTAATAAGGTCCTGTTTGACATTGTCTGCCCACCGCGTCCTACGTCCCGTCCCCCCTCTTTCTGAGGTCTTTAGGCACACTGTTCATAACCATATTCGCCAATTTATAATTATCCATACGGAAAACATAGCCAAACCAGCGGAGTCTCTCTCTGCACAATATGTTGCTTAAAGGAGGTTGTAGGCTCCTTTGCCTAACCTCATCATTAGTTAAAAAGTTAAGCCACCTAATGCCCAAGATACTGCGTAAGCATATAGAATCAAAAGCATCTAGTTTCCTGTTATCTTGTTTACAAAGTGTCCAAGTTTCACTACCATAACTAACCCTAGAACGAACCAAACTATTATGCAGTCTAATTTTAATCTTTAGGTGTATACGCCTATTTCTCCACACTCTCCATAGATTCTTAAAAGTCCCGGCAGCAATCCCTATTCGTCTGTTAATCTCATGTCGCACATCACCAGTATCTGTTACATAGCTCCCAAGAAAATTAAACTGTGACACCTGCTCAAGACTGCAACCATTCAGATTAACTGAATCACAGCCTGCCTGACAATTTTCATCACTTTAGTTTTGTCTCTGTTTATAACTAAACCTACTCTACTACCAATTTCATTAACAGCTCGAATGAAATAGCAAATGATGTTCATCTCATCAACATCATTTGCCAAAAGGGCTAAATCATCAGCATAATCTAAATCAGAAATTTTTGTATCTCCTGCCCATTTAAGGCCAAAAACTTTCCCTTGAAGTGAATTTCGCATAACACAATCAATAACCAAACTAAAGAGAAAAGGGGACAAAATGCACCCTTGTCGAACACCAGAAGTAATGCTAAACCAATTGCTACAAGCCTTACCAACTCTCACACACGACTCAGTGTTATTATAGAGAGCTTTCATTATGTTAACTAACTTGTCTGGTATACCATATGATCTCACAATCAACCATAAATTATGACGATCAACAGAGTCGAAAGCCTTTTTTAATTCAACAAAGCTAGCAACCAAAGGTTTCTGAAACTCCAAAACATTTTTCAAGAATCTGCCTAAGAGGAAATATTTGATCTACACATCCCCTACCACTTCTGAATCTACATTGCTCATCACGCAATTGCCTGTCAACCAGATTCTTAATTCTATTAAGCACAATCATGCAAAGAACTTTCCCTGGGACAGAGAGTAAGCTGTTAACCCTATAGTTATCACAAGAACTGTGATCACCTTTTTTGAAAATAGGGATAATAATAGCTCTGGTAAAATCCTTAGGAACCATGCCGTTATCATAAAAGATGTTCAAAATTTCAGTCATCCAAGTGTAAACCGAAACATTTCCAGCTCTAAGCATTTCCATAGTAATTTCTTCTACCCCTGTCGGTTTATGAAGTTTAAGTTTAGAAATAGCCAAAATAACTTCAGATTGTGTTATAGAGCCAACATTAAAGCCACCAATGCATCTACATCATTGCAAACAATAGGAGTAGAACTAACCACATTGTTTAGAACATCACTGAAATGCTCGGTCCACAAAGATTCTTATCAGCAGCTACTGATCCTTTACACGTTTATTAATCTCTCTTTAATGCTTTCTATTTGGATTTTTGGGTTGTTTTACCTCTGAGCAGCACTTTTTTGCATACCATGGGCTAAATGGCCAGGTCACAAGGACCCCGAAAACTCAGAGAAGGTTGGAGGAGGAGACCCACTGGAACAGCTGTTGGAAGACAGATGGTAGCCTCCCGTCAAGGCCATCCAGCATGTTCATTAACATGCACAGGGCATGGCTCTCCCGCACACGGGGCCACGGCTTAACGTCCAATCCGACGGACGGGGGATGCCCATCCTTTCCAAGCCCATCGGTGTCCCCTACTGACCGAGGGCAGAGCGGGGAATTTTACGGACATAAATCTCAACGCTGACCCAGCTGGGACTCGAACCTGGGGACTACAGATTACGAGCCTGGCGCGCTACCGACTGAGCCACTCCCGCCCCTCTATTAGGACTAGTAGGGTATTGATTAAGGACATTCCTATAGTTCTTTCTTTTTGAAATAAGCTCAAGTGCCTTATCACTCAAATATTTTTGCCTTCTCTGCTCCTTTTTTCCTAAAATGGCACCGTTGGTTTCCAAAAAAAAAGGCTATTTAAAATGGTCCCATTCTTCCTGAACATTAGTAGTAAGCAAACCATGGCTGTCATAATGACTATGTAACCTATCATGGTAAGCTTTAGCTATAACTGGGTCGTTCAAAGCTTCAGTATTACAGGTAAATTTTTTAACCCTAGCACAAACCTTTTTAAGTTGCAAGACACTTTTAACAAGGTAATGATCAGATCCAATCTTAGCTCCCCTATATGACCTGGTATTCCTAACAGAACTAGCCCATTTGTTGTTAATTAATATATAATCAATCATATTCTTATGCAGCCCATCAGGTGAAACCCATGTGTACTTATGTATGTTGCGGTGTTTGTAACAAGTGTTAGTTATTGTGAAACCATTGAGTTTACTTACCTGTAGGAGACGTTGCCCATCGCCATTGCAGCTACCAATACCAAAAGGGCCTATCACCCCTCCCCAAAGGTCAGAGTCAGTAACATCTTTGGCATTGAAGTCACCTAGAACAAGGGTAATATCTCCTTTCTTGACAGAATTCAAAATATCCTGAAGTTGTCTGTAAAACCTATCCTTCTCATCCTCATCTGCATCCTCAGTGGGAGCATAACAGCAGAAAACATTCAAGTCTTTAATGCTCGTCTGAAATTTTGCTGTAAAAAACCTTTCATTAATGTACTAATATATTACAAGAGCATCACTAGCATGTCTGCTGAGAAGCAGACCCATGCCTTGGTGATGCTTATTATCATTCCTCCCTGAAAAGAGAAATTTAAGATTACTTTTATGAATCTGACCTTTATCTGTCCATCTGGTCTCTTGCAAGCCGAGAATATCTAAATTATAATAGTGGAATTCGTGTGGACATCAAGAGAAAAAGCTCTGTGCAGAGTCGTCACATTCGAACTTCCTATGGAGAAAAAATGGTTAGTGGGATGTTTAAAGAAACTATGTTTATTGAGAGAGGAAATGCCGACAATATCAAACAGCCCCCTAATCGCAGACATCGGGCAAAGACCCGTTCCCCCACCACTAAAGGCTGAAGCCATCTACACTGGAAGACTTCCTCCAATGTAGAATTTGACGATGCCAATAGAAGCAAAGAGTTCAGGTGCCGGCGATGACCTCTGCTCAGGCTTATCCACCAGCTGATAAACATATCCTGTGAAACCATTCACTTGGGGATGTGAACCCACAAACAAACAGAAAACACAGCGGAAGATTTCCATCCTCAGAAGCCCACCAGTGCAGCAAATTCAGGATATATAGCTCAGAGCCATATATCAGTCCAGTGCAGTAAGTTTATATGGTCAGCACCAGGATCCTGTGTGGTTGACCACTCCTCAGCAAAGTAGAAAAAAAAAAGAAAATTCGCCATAGTTTTCCAGATCAGTAGGTCATACTAATCTGGCAGCCCTCCGCTTCCGTTCACTTCCACAAGAGAGTTAATAATATATAAGAGAGTTAATAATAAATAGTTATAAATATGCTTCGTAAAATATGAAAATGTAACGAGCAGTATGACAAGAAAGAATATGAGATATAATATAAATCAATATATCGAAATTACAAATTAATATGTCATAAGAATATAAAGTGTTTAGCTGAAACTGCATATTAAGAAATGTTACTAGTAAAATGGAGTATAAGCATGATAAAGGTAACAGAAAAAATACTGGGGATGGGAAGGCAAAATCCTAATCATGGATTAGCTTCATTTGATACCACTGGTAGCTCTGCCAGTGAAATTTGTATACCATGGGCCTATAGGAGATTGCATTTTAACCTATGTTCATGCCACCTACCCTTTGGAATGTGCAACAATATGTTCAATTTTGTTCTGAATTAATTAGTCTATTTCTATTTAACCATTTATTTGAAATTCCGGAAAATTTTCTATTACGTTTTTAACCTTCTGCGTTTTGCCACTTACTATTATACCCTGAATTCCTGCCTCTGTATCATGTCACTACTATCTTCATGTAGTTTCAATGATAAGGTAAATCAAAATGTTTAAATGCTAGTGCTCCTTATCTTCACTTGTCTATCATGAAACATTTGCAAGTCTATAAATATTTGGACCTAAAATAAGTTTCAGTTCGTTCTAAAATAGAAGAATGCATATCGCCTCTGGCATATATGAGAATCTCATTTTCAAAGAGAATGAAGTTTCCTTATAATATTCTTTCACTCCTTAAAAGTTAAAGTTTTAATTTCAGCTAGTGGATGATGGGAGAAATGCAAATGGTATTTTATTAGCAATTGTACAACATAATAATAATCGTCTTTTAATTCCTAAATTTAAAAAGTTGCATTTCCCACACCTTACTGAGAAAAGTGGGTAGATTATTGTTGTCAATGGAATATCTGTTGATAAACTACCACTAAACTTTTAAATTTCTCTTATACATATGTTATTTGAAATACTTGATAACAACTCTGTCGTTTCTATATTTAGTGATCTGTAAAGATTTATGTATTAAAATTACCTAAGTATTTGAAAAGAGCGAATTATAATATTCCATTAAGAGCAATCCTACTAAAATAGAGTTTTCTAATTATCACTTTCATTGTCTCCAATGGAAAGTATATGACATCCCATTCCACCACCAAAATTTTATATTTCTATCGTTAATATATCGTTGAAATTTTCGTTTAAAATTTTCAACTTTTTCACCGTTAGAGGGCATAATTATAGTGTTTGAACGAATCCAAAATTGCGAATCATAATATTTTATCAATTCCTATTTACCGCATTTTTTTTTTTATTTATCTCTAAATACAAACAATTATCTGCTAAAAAAAAATCCTTTTTCCACCCATTCTCGGTATAAGAGGTCAAGTCACTGTTGCCAATGGGAACATCATGGCGTTCACATTCCATCACCAAAATTTCAAATTTTTAGCTTAAATACATTGTTTGCAATATTTGTTTGAAATTTCGGAAATTGCAAATTTTTCCACCGTTAGAGGGTGCAATTATAGTTTTCGGCAGACTTCAAAAATGTGAATCATAATATTTTATCAATTCCTATCTAATACCAAAAGAATTTTTCATTTATCTCTAGAAACAAACAATTATGTGCTAAAACTAAAAAGGTGTGTTTCCCACCCATTCAGGGTCTCATTGTTGGCAATGGAAACTTCGTGACCTTCACATTCCACCACCAAAACTTCAAATTTCTAGCATAAATACATCGTTTGCAATATTCTTTTGAAATTTTGGATTTTTTTCAACTTCTTCTGCCGCTTAAGGGCGTAATAATAGCATTATGGAGATTCAGAAAGTGCATATCGTAATATTTCATCATTCCTATCCAACACAAAAATAATTTTTAATTTATCTCTGTAAACAAAAAAGTTCGATGTCTACAGACAGACCACGAAGCGAAACTATTATCTCGTTTTCAGAGAAAACGAGATAAAAAAATCATCAAAATATGTTTCTCTATTTTTAAATCAGCTGCTGATTTTTGAATAAACCAGTAAGTTACAATTTGTGATTCCGTAAGCTGTCCTATTACATCATGAGATCAAACTACATTTTTTAAAATTTTAATAATTATTGATTATATTCTAAAAATTAGTGAGTTTTAAATTTTTATTTCCATTTTTCCTTGAGAACCTAAATATCCTGCTGAAAGGATTGAGACAATCTATTGTTGTTTACTACTTTCGGGGATAAAATTTCTTATTTTTGGCCTCAGGAATCTTAGGCAAGCAGTGTGTCTAATCTAGAAAAATATAAAGGATGGGTCTAGTGCCCCACTCCAGCAGAGAAAAATTAAAGGGGGGAGGGGCATCGAGAGACTCCACCAATCGTTAAAACTATATATGTACATGTAATAGAAAAAATATACAATACAAAAATACGGGGTCCTACTGAAAATAAGTCTTTAGGGCTGTAATATGCATAGCAATAGTTGCATGTTTATGTATTTTGCAATACAGGTAAATGTCAGATCTTGTAATGTTTTTGTATCGTCTTTTCAACAGACCAGTGCTGATGAACTACAAATATGATGCTAAAATAAAGAGCTGCAACGATTTCAACATTCATGCCAGGCTAACTAAGGTACGGTGAGCAGAAAATTGATTCAGCAATGTGCGAAGGTGGGTAGAAAACTTTACTGAAGGAGAAACAACCATCGAGGACAAACCATGAAGTGGGAGACTGTCAACTGCAGTCACTGAATCAGACAGTGTTCATCACAATTTCTCCAAACAGGATTCGAGACTTGGGTTCAGCAGTTCACCGTTGGCACAAATGCAATGCTTCTGCCAGAGATTACTTTGATGGGTAGTTTATGCAGCACAACAATGGATGTACTTACATGTAACAAGGAACTTTCTACTAGTTATAATAAAGATGTTCTTATGTAACAGACATTATTTTCGGCACTCTTACTTAAAATATATACCACTTACAATTTATTTTCCCTCTTCATATCTCGAAAAATATTCCCTATTTCGAATAGATGAAGAAATGGTCTTCAAACTCAAGGGAAAAAATCGATATTTGTTTAGTTTTTCGAATTTGACAGACTACCCAAAACATATACAATAGAGCTTTTTGCTTTTTCTTGGTATTGTTATACTATAAACTAGCTGATAAAGCAGGAATTACACTCCATAAACCATTAATTTCATTTTAAATGACAAATAGGGAAACTGCCATTTAATTTGCAAAAACTGTTTTTAAATTTAAACATAGATGACAATGAATTTTTAAACATAATTGACGCTAAATGAAATTTTCAAAACTATTAAATTTAAAACAAATGACAATGAAATTTTTCACCCTTAGAGGGCGCAATTATAGTGTTCGAAAGATTCCGAAAGTGCGAATTATAATGTTATATCAGCGTTACCTGTTGATTTTTTATCATCAATATATCAACAAATATTTTGTGGAAAATATTTCCATCATTCATCATGGTTAATGAAATATATTCAATGTCAAACAGGTCCTTGTTAGAATTGATGTGCAGTGGCCAGATGCAGCAGATATAACTCAGGCAGATGTGCTTGGAGAACTAAATTGTGCGAACTGGTTAGATCTCCGTAACCCATGGAGGTAGGAAGATAAGGAAGATAAGGAGACGCCCTAACGCGCTTTCCCTCTGGAAGGAAAATGATGCTTACGCAGCATTGCGGTAGCCATGTTGTTGCATTCAAAACAAACCGTCAGCCGCTGCAATCAAGCCTACTAACACTCAGTTTTACTGTGCGATTCGTGCAGCCGTAAGCTGAACAGGCTGCCAAAATACAAATGTCGACAAAAATTAGTATAGGTGAGTAACTACTGATCAATGTTTTGAATATAACAACATGGCTGCCGTAGCATCATTTTCAAGTGCTTAGGGCTCCTCCTCTTATCTTCCTACCTCCATGCCGTAACCCATGGCTGCTTGTGGATGATGATGATGATGACGATGACAGCTGGCTGAAGTGATGCATTCTCGGCTATTGAGATCAATGTTAACTCTTGTGCCTGTTGATGTCCATGCATGTTATAGAGGTGAAGTACTATTGCTTTCCGTTATCATAACTTGTCTCTCGTTTTTGGTGTTATTGCTGCTGGTCTCTGAAGGTAGATTGCACATTGACCACTGTTTTTTTAAACACAATTCTTGGTCGATCTCCACGGTTGGAAATTGCATAAGGAATCAATATTTTCACTACTTATGACTTTATAATCCAAAAGTTTTGATGTAGTTTGCTATTCAGACACTATACTCAAGTATCCTCCTAACAATTGAACAACTAAACTCTTAAAAAGTACTTTTAAAAGCAACAATTAAAAAATTAAAAATATCTGTTGCTGCATTCTTCACCCTGCACCACCTTGGGACTACTTCTCTTTATTTTTCAATTTGGATGCTGGGACTTATAGTTAATTTTTCTGCCTTTTGTCCCAATGAGAGAACATAGAATTTCATATGTCAATAAGTGAACAATTTTTGATATTGAGCTGCAATCACAACAGACAGGAACAGAACAAACGACCATGCCATCCATACTGGGACTCGAACCAGGACCTCGGCAGTCGCAATATACCACTGAGACAAACGTGTTGGACTCTGGGAGTCGCAGTGTACCACTGAGGCAGCAGGTTACTGCCAAGGAGTGCTACTGCTGTGTGCTGTCAGATTATTTATGAGATTCTCCTCTTGTGTCAGTGTCACTCAGCAGTGACGTGTTTTAAACTGCTTAAATTTATTTTATAATATGGCTTGCACCAGTGCTCTATTGAAATCAAACTATTTTTGACTTTGGTACATTTTTGCGTATAGAAAAGGCACTTTGTTCAGAATGTTGTAAACTGAGAAACGCTACATACATTGCATTGTGGCAATGGAAACGTAGTCAAAAATGGTATTTTAGGCCTTACTTAGAGTTAGCTTAGATTGTAAATACAGGTAGTATCGCGAAAAAAGATTACCTTTTTTGTTTTACGCTCTTTTTCTAAAAAAAAATCCTTATTTCTAGGCAAGATTAATTGTTTGGCGCCCGAGTTTCTGCTATCCGATAGTAATACACTTTGGACCATTACAGCATTGCTAGCATTCTCAGGGGTAGAATATCCTTCCTCTCCCTAGATCCGGTCCTCCTTCCCATTATGTTTCTTTCTCTGTTTTAGATTATGAAATGTAAATCAACTTCTGATCTGATAACACCAGTGGTGAAAGTAGATTTTATTTCTTATCGGTATGCTTCAAAGCATATCTATGCATGGAGCTCCACTGAATAATAAAGTGATAATAAAGGGACATTTATAGTGACAAAACTACGTGTCCTGGTACTTTCTATTTCTCCTTAAGTTTTTTTTTTTTAAATTCAATGATTTGTTTTTTTAATGTGAGATAAATATTAATATACTGAATACTTGTCATTTCCGTTATATTCACGGATTCCAGCTTTTTGAAAAAACAAAGTTTTGATTATTATCTAGGCATTAAATTGATATTATTTCTTTAAAATAAAAGGAAATTTTTTTAGAAAAAGAAATAAAATTTCCACTTATATTTTCATCATTCAGCTTGCATATTCTAAACCCAGACGCCAAATTAAAGCATTTTTTTAGAATGACATATATCGGTGATTAGGGGTAACCGCTAAATGAAACAAATATTTCGACGTTTTTTGTTTAACTAGTTTAGATTATGGTTATTTTTGTTCACATTCCCACCACCTGTGGTGGGTCAGGGGTAAGGAATCGATGCAGATTTTTATTTCATCACGCGAAATTAGATATCCTGCTTGAACTACGCAAAGTGTGGTGAGCAGTGACGGCGAACGATTACCCACTCTATAATACAGCACGATCTTCTAGTCCCTTAATTAGATTCACCATTGCTTAGATACAACAGGTTCGTGGGTTAAACCTGTACCTATGTATGCCTTAGACTTGCTGCGCCAAGTGAGGCATAGAGATATGTCCAACAATTCACGCACGCACGAGAGTTGCATAGGGATGACACAGTTTTTCACATTTATATACAGTCATATGCTGGAGATGTGCTCGACTCCATAGGCCTTTGCTGCTGCAAACAATTATGCAATGAGGTGGAGAACCGCACTTTGCAGATTCTCGCTTTACCGACCTCAAACTCGACGAAAGAATATCCAACCTTGCCTAATGTGGTCACACAGAACTCACTTCAGTTCCACAGAACTGCACTTGATTCACCAGGAACCGAACCATGATTCTCCCATAGAATCGAACCCTCTCCTTAAGGGTTGTTTGAGTAAGAGCAGCTTCCCTTGACGCATGTTCAAATGTCCTTCCTGTGTGACAGTGATGCTCGACTGTTGTTTACTCTCGCTGCCGTAGTCTCCAGCATCTACGGCTAGTTGTAAATAGTCGTAAGAAGGGCTTTTGGACTCGTCAGCTAGTGCAGGCAGCCAGCTCAGACCGAAAAACATCTGTGTCACATTCCCACAATAGCACTTAAAAAAACAAAATACATAAAAATATTTACAATAAAAATGCAATAATAAATATAAATTAAAGGGACATCACATCACCTTTCTGTTGTTTCACTTGAGTGGGATTCTTTTTCACACAATGAGTTAAATGGCCAGGTCAAAAGAACGAATTTAATCTGATCACCGAAATTTACAACCGTTGTTGAATGATTAACAAGAAGTAAACCAATTTGCATGAAATTTGTTGGAATTGTTCCCAATTTATCAACCAGTAACTGAGATCATATTTGTTTGCTATAAAGGTCTCGTTACCCGAAGATTTTTGACATTCAGATTTTTCGTTATCTGCTTCACGTTAAAAGAATAATTTTACGTGTAAATGTCAACGACAAGTTTCGCGTTAACGGATATTACGTTTTTATCCGTTTCCATGCTGAGTTTTCGACCGTAAATGAATAGATCAATTCCTATAAAGTCATCAACAGTGAAATATCGATACGTGGCCGATTTTTTTTTACCTTATATTCCGATTGCTTTTCCGCTTCTAATCATTTGTGGATTTGCCAAAACAGTTATTCCACCATATCTTTCGAAAACCCGGAGGGGGACAATGAGTCCCGATCAGCACCGCAAAAATTCGGATGTCTTATAAAAAATTTGTCTACCGATTTTGAAATTCAAAAGTTTTTAGTTCTATTTTACAGTCATAGTGTGTCCGACACTAAATATCGGTTTTAAAAAAAATATTTTATTCCACATAGAATATTTTTTCTATCTGGTGGAGTATTTTAGTAATTGGGAAACCCTAATGATCTTATTCTCTCCTCTCCCCACTCCTGGGTGCGACAGATATTAGAGATTTGTTTCAAATGAAAGCTTGTGAAGGGAGTGTAACAAACTACAAAAAAAATTCTCTCCAGAAAAAGGAAACCATTGTTCAGCTATATCTTGTAACACAAAGACCGAAGGCAACAGACTGTACGTCAAATGAAAGCTTCTAATATGGGGAGTGTCATAGATTACAGAAATTCCCTCTCCTCATGGTAGAAAAAAAGGGGAAATATAATTGTTCTGCTATATCTTTCGAAGCGAATGCCAAATGAAAGCTTGCGACGAGGGAATGCTGCGAACAATAAAAATATACCTCCCTTGCTTTGTTCTCCCCTAAAAATGAATTAGAAAGGGGTGCAAATGAAAACTCATAGCAAGACCGTCGTAGACTATTACGTCCCCCACTATTTACCCTCTCCACAAAAGGGATGGAACTTCAGTTACATCTGAAATTAAAATTTGTGACCTCTCCAATGTTGCGGGTTACTTCAAACACAACTCCAAAAAAGGGGAAGGAAATATGTGATCGATGTTTGCGACTCATATATCAAATGAAAGTTTATGAAGGTAGTTGTTTATAGCGACAAAGAAAATTCTATCTCTCTGTATACACCCCAAGTATAAAATAAACCTAAAAAATATCGATGGTGAAGTCACTGGTTCGTTTCACTTCAAAGGAAGATAGGGCATCCATTTACCTAATCAACAAGATTGTCAGCGCCTTCTTCTTTTGAAGTGAATACGAATTCAGTGACTGAATGCACCAGCAATATGCTTTAGATTTATTTTCTACTTTTAGGGCGCATATAGGAAGAATGTTACTTTTCAAGTTATATTTTTGAAGTGATTAAAAAGTAAACACAATTATTAATGGCAACGATAACGAAAAATAAAATATTTTAATGTCATTTTCTAACTGTACATACAAAATTTAGCGATTACATTATATAGTAACAAATTTTGCATTTTCTGCATTTTCATCAATTTCTGCATTTGGCACTTAAAATTTAGATACATTTGAAAGACTGATCTAGTTGGCTGATTTAAGATAACTGATCCCGTTGTCATGCATCTGAAAAGATTTAAATAAAAACTTTTTGAACCAGTATATTAGGCTTCTACCACATAAATTTCCAAAATCTCAAAATCAGGTTTTTCAACGTCTGGGTGATTAATAACCGATTTATTTCACAATTATTATTGTTGAGAGATGTCTCCTGTGCTGCAGCTACTAAAAGATTCGATGTTTATAGGTCGTATGTGTTGTGCAGTTAAAAGCTTATGTATATTTACCGCTACGGGAGGATAATCCTTGGCTGGTACATTCCAGGTTTCAGTCCAGATGGGACACTAATGGGGTAGAAATACCTAGAAAATTTTAATTAGGGTGGATGGTTATAACCTTCCTCAATTATAGTTAGTTTCTTCGCACATACCCGTCACATAACTTCCTGATCTGCCCACGGTCAGTAGGGGACACCAATGGGCTTGGAAAGGCCGCCATCCATCGGGTGGTTCGTTAAGCAGTGGCCCCGTGAGTGAACCATACCCTGTGCACGTTAAAGAACACGCTGGATGGCCTTGACAGGAGGCTACCATCTGTCTCCCAAAAGCTATTCCAGTGGGTCCCCTACCCGAACCTTCTCGTGACCCCTCGGGGTGCCTGCGACCTGGCTATTTAGCCCATTAGGTGCAAAACAGTGCCTCTCAGAAGTAAAACAATCCAACCTATATACAGGTTATAAAGATCCTCATATTTGAACCAATTCTGTGGTTCCTCAGGAAAGCATCAGTAAGTGCCCAAGTCACAATCAAATAGATTTTGTAAAATCATTAGGTCATGGATACACTTTCAGGAGGTGCTCACTGTGATAAAACAGTACCTATAGGGAATTTTCCACAGAAATGCGAATGGTTCATTCAAGCTGGCTGAATTTATGAATTTGGATTAGTAAGGGAAAACTGGAGAAGGGGCACGACAAGTGTAGTCTGGGAAGGCTCGGTTCATTGATTGACTTAAGGGTGTGATCTGCCATGCTCAACCGTGTTATCTTCAAACCTTTCAGCATTGCAGAAGTTGCTGCATCAGCTCACGGTACAATGTGAATATGCTACATAGTGAATAAATTATACTACCCACACCTCAATACACATTAAAATTTCTTAACTATTCCTATATCCTTTTTCTAAAATATAAAGCATACATCACAGTTGTATATTCTTTCAAAATGGAATTACATAAAATTTACAAGTGAATATTTAAAGTAACATTTTACAGAGAATTTCAATTAGTGGCAATTAAAAGAACAATGGCCTCACTAGCAGAGCAAAACAAAGGTTAAACAACTGTATTTTTATATTCTTAAAAATGTTTAAAAAATGACAAAAATGAATATATTATAATAGACATTTCAATTTATAATTCTACAAGTAAAAACAACTCAGGAAGAAAAAAATACTGTTTCCTGAAAATTAATAAAATGATAAATTTGACAAATTTAATAAAGGTTTAGTGCTTTTTAATATGTTGACTAGTTTTACGGCTTCTCCCCATAATTTCCAGTAATATTTAAAAAGTAATTCTTGTCGAATCATACAATCATCTAGTTCTTCAGTTATAACAGGTTTCACTCGAAAATTCATCAACTCATTATTTTTTAATTCCGTTTGCAGCCACTGGAAAATGAAACGGTCATTTGTGGACCTTTGAGGCTGCCTTCCAATACTTTTACTTGGTCTGATGCATTTCAAGTATGTTGGTGAAAGTACTGGTACTACAAAATCTACCTAAAGGGGAAAAAAATAGCAGTCTGTTACCACTGTTGTCCTGAAAATTCAAGTTACATAAATTCAAGTTAAATACACGTTAAAACATAAATAGTTAATAAAATTTAACTATCTAGTTACTTATACAGGATTATAAGGAAAGTCCATTATAAATAAACTTGTGAAGTTGCAAATGCCTAAAGCCACATAAGGAATAACGATGGGTGTGGAGAAAAAACTTAATAGCAACTAATGCTAGAAAAAACAGTACTCTGGCAGTGCATTTGAAAATTATCAGACTACACTTTAAAACTGACATATAGTGAAAGAAAGTCAATTATAAAGTTTCAGAGCATTATCAATTTAATAAAAACTCTCACCAGACATAATACATGAACAATTTGAAAAAAAAATAGGCATATGGCTACCCAAATGCACATTCAAAATGGCCTTCATCAGCTACAAAGCAGGCTTGACTTGTGAAACATTTTCCTGCGTCACATTAGGACCTGCATAGTGATGGTGTTGCACAAGTGCAGATTTAAGATAATCCCCACAGCAAAAAGCTCTTGTGCCATCAAATAGGTGATTATGAGGTCACAACACTCACCATCGTCTGATATACTGGCATCTGAAAGTCATGGTCAAATACTAATGAGTCATGTGTAGGGCTGTAAATTCTTCACGGGAAAAATGGTGAAATTCGCAGAGCAATTGTGCTAAAAAATGCCAAAATTCGCGGGCAAAATTCTGAAATTTTGCACATTTTAGCGCACATATCAACAAAGTAATGATAGTTGGATCCATATAACTCCTTAGAAATGGCAAAAATTACATGTTAAATGATTGGCTTTATATGGGTTTAATTCGCACCTTGCATATCAATAAATAATGATGAATTCTGATACACACAGATAAATTGCCCTGTTTTTATACTCCAGCGATCATCTTACAATTTCTTCTGTATTTTGGCATATAAACTGACAGGCTCCTGTCAGACCTCTGTGACAAGCAGCTGCTTGAGGGAGTATTTTTTTAATGTATTGATAGTATTGCTCTATCGTTGAATGTACGTAAACTGTGTCCTATTGCATTCTATATCTGCCAGCTTAATTCCTCAGATTCACATTTGCTGAAGTGGTTTATAACTTCTTAAACTATGTGTTACTGTTCTCATTACTGTAATAACTAAAGATAATGTTATTACTACTATAGGTATAATAGAAAATATACAAAATAATTAAAATATTTTGTGAATAACGTAATTTACTACTAATACTACAATTCGTCGAGGCTACATTCTGTCAGTATTCTGTAAAAAATATAATGTGATGCATTTCACTCACATCGATAAGTTTAACGTTTTTCACTTAACTTCGTGTTTTAAAGAACAAATTAATGACATTAAGTGGGTACTTACTGTATTGCACTACATTCATATACATATAATTAGATGCATTAAAAATTTTTGAAAAGTTATGTAAATATGTATTAAAATATTTGAATACAAAATATAGGCAATGATATGCTTCAATTATTATTTATTGTTTTTTTTTTTAATAATCTGCGAAGCTCTTTCCGAAAAATGCGAAGGAAGTTGTGAAATCTAGGGATGATACCCTAATAAATCTAGGGATGATCTGATACCTGGTAGAGATGACATTTACATACTTAAATCGCGATATTTTAATGTTTCTCATCGATCAGAATGTTACTATGAGTTCGTCTTCTAATATGCATGACAGTGAAAGCGAAGTAAAAACAGAAGTTAATGGTTATTTATTCATTTAAAATGTTTTTATTTTATTTATCTAATTAGCATATAAGCTCGACAACGTTTAGAGGGAATGGAAATGCATTCGGCAGTCTCAACACTCAAAATTGAACTCAGGTTTTCTGTTACAGCTTTAGACAGGAGAATGGTAAAAAAATGCGCTCTAAAATTCTATCTCCGGTTTTATTAAAGATAGAGACTTGATTTTCGAATGTAATACAGTATTACCGAAGGAAACTCCATACGGAAAATTTGGGACTGGCCAGACAATTTTCTAAAACGTTCTGGGTCTCCAAAATTTGATAACAGTTTCTGTGATTCTTGACTACGTTAAACTGTAATATCACTAGTGCTGATGGCAAATGACCGCATTCACTGTTTGACACTGACAAATGCTAACAACGAGGAGGCACACTCAATGTCTTATAAAATATGGGTATTTGCTAAAGCTACTTTTACAAAAAGTTATTATTTTCCCTTTTTTAGTCTGTTTGTATCAAGGCCCTTGGCTTTACTTTGTTTTAAGAAATAAAACTTTTTTTATGGTTTATATATAAAAATATATTGCAATTTGCTAATCCAATTCATCCATTAATTGAAATTACTGTTATTAGTGGGTATTCAAGTTGCAAAACTGTAAACTTCATTCTCTTTGAAAGCATTCGATATCGCTGAGGTATTTTGTGTTCTTAACAGTTATGTAGATGGAATTACAAAGTAAAATACGGACTAGAATCCATATATTCAGGGAATAAGATTTCAAGTAATGCAGGTCAGAGTGTAAGTTGAGAAACTAATCTCCCATTTGTATGTTTACAGGAAGTTATTTATCATGAAGTTTATTCTCTTGTGTTGCAATAAACATTTCATTAACTATTTATCTGCACGCTGTAAATATCCGACAGATTTTAATGCATAAAACATTAGTTGCTCATAATAAATTAAGAATTACATATTAATTTATAAGGTGCATTTGGTGTTTGTTATGTAATGTATAACTATGCTTACTATAATTTTCATTTTTCGATTTCTTATTTTCTCTGATAGCACAAACTATGGCAATAGCAAAAAAAAAACCCATAGAAATATTTTCGTTTGGCTTTTTTTCAAATTTCACCATTTTCATTTTGCAATATTCGCCAATATTCATAAAAATTATATGTATTTAAAGTTTTACAATTTTCATCCATTTGCTTTTCATAGTTTGTTTTCGAAAACTTGGGTTTTTGTATATTTTAGAATTTTTCAAGAGCTGCAGAATACATTTCTTACCGTGTAGCTGAGTGGTTAGCATGCTTGGCTATTGATCAAAGACACCAGGATTCAGACCCTGGGAAAAGCATGGATATTTATGTTACTTTTCTGCTGAGGTCTCGCCACTATCCCATCTGACCTCTGTAGTAACAGTTACTTGAGGGGGGGGGGGGGGGGGGGGGGGGGGGGCAGGGCCAAATTAACATCTCATGTGAGCACACCTAATATTTTTAATTATAACATAAATCATTAATAAACTATATAATTTTAGTTTCCCTAATTGGCAGTGAAATGCACTTCATCAAGGCTCGCCATACCTAGAAACATTCACATAGAAGACACAAGCTAATTGCATGCTGAACTGTTCAGTCCTGAACTTTCCATTAGACCTGAAGGCAAAACTGACATTTGTGGTTTTGCCTTCAGGTCTTAACAAATCTATAGAGCAGAATTATGCGTCATTTAGCTTTTTTCAGTATTCATGCATTTAAGTGTTGAGTGAACATATTGCAAGGTCATGATAAGAATTTAATATTTTTAAAACATATATATGAATGGAGGTCTGGATTATCCCACATTTACTATTCAAACAAGGTTTGCTTATAGCGATGTTTTCCAATAATGCATGCCTTAACATAGCCACATCTTATTGTCTTAAAAATTCAACTCTTCACCTGTAATAGAATGCAGGTTCGAACTCGAAATTAATTTAAACTATGATGCAAATTCTAAATACAAACTGAGAAATAAAGAATGGAAATACTGAAATGGAGAAAAGTTTAAAAAAAGTTTTATGAAATGTTCTGGCATGTTTCGAAACGATTGTAGTAATTTTCAACAGTCATTCAAATAATGCGATTCAAATTAAAAAAAATAATGAACAAAAAAGCTTAGTTGAGGACAGGTTCAGATTTCCCATTAGGCATGTTAGACACTAGTGTAGGGCCACCATCTTTTAAATGCTACAATTTGTTTATTTAAATAACAATAAAATTGTGTCTTTTCAATTTTAACTACCTGCAAGTATCCACGGAGAGCAAGTACTCTCATTTCAAAGTACTCTTCCTCTCATGATAATCGAAAAATCTTTTAAAAAATTCGGACTGTGAGGCTACACACTGTTTCCAAACGTATTGGGATATTTCTATATTACGTGAAAACGGAACCATATTCAAAGCTCCCTAACTTTGAAAATAATTTTTTTTACAGAAAAATGTTGTATAAAATAATTGTGATTAGAGTGCTAAAGGGAGGAAATATTTTTGGAAATATAAATTATTTGTGTAATATTACTCCATATTGAATACAAGTTGTGTTATCCATAATTTATTACATTTCACTATTTATTAACAAAACTTTGTTATCAGTACAATTTCTACATTCATTTATATTTTTACATTATTTCCATTCTTTTTGGTTGTGAAAGAAGTTTTTTTTTGTACGAAATTGAAAGAAGTATTGTTTATAAAGGCGGACTATACCATTTTGTGTACCTAGCGACACAAGGTGTAAATTCGGCCCTGTCTAAAAATAAATAAATATTCCTCTCAAGCAACTGCTTGTCACAGGGCAGACAGGAGGATGGTGGGACCTCAACAGAAAAGCAACTTTAAATTGCATACTTTAACAAAATGCATACTTTAATTGGGCCTCGAACCCAAGTTCCTTTCAATAATAGCCAAGCACACTAACCACTGGGTTACGGGACAAAAATACAAATGGGTGAAAATTGTAAAACATTAAATACATATAATTTTATGAATAGTAGAATATGTATTTAATATAAAATAATTTAATATAGAATTCATATAGAATATGCATTTAATGGCTTTTTTACTATTTACATAATACAAGTTTATTCAACATTATCGATGTAATAGTGCTTTTGTACAGTAATTCAATGTAATAAATTTATGAGATTTCATTCAGGCTAAATTAAATGAGAATCAAATTAATTCCTGTCAGTTCTACTTTTTGGGAGTATCGGGTTCTTCCAAATTTTTGTTAACATTTTTATTACCAGTTAATGAACAAATTTTCTTCAAACAGCTGCTTGCCCCGAGAAATCTGACAGGAGCCTCTCAGTACATCATAGAGGTTTGGCAAGACCTCAGCAGAAAGAGAATATTCATGCATTACAGCCGGGGCTTGAACCCAGGTTCCTAAGGTTAGTAGCCTTAAGCTACTAACCTTATTTAATATAATGTACCTGGAATAATTACACAGATGTACCATCTGTGTTGAGATTAGCACTTCTAATTAGTCATGGTTTTGCTCATCATTTTGCTGCACAGTCCCATTATTTTGGCAAACAGAGCATAAAGATTTAGGAATCTTTCCCAGGG
Organism: Ryuthela nishihirai; assembly: GCA_038380435.1. Taxonomy (NCBI): domain Eukaryota; kingdom Metazoa; phylum Arthropoda; class Arachnida; order Araneae; family Heptathelidae; genus Ryuthela; species Ryuthela nishihirai. Next base: position 58,061,412 of record JAWZYU010000012.1, read on the forward strand.
AAGGGAGATATGGATTAGTTGCTAGTTGAATTTTTAGAAGTGTAGTATTTTTAGTTTGTAAGAGTTACTTAATGGACTGTTAAAGATTTGAAGATCAGTGGGAAAGGAACTCCCCTGCTCTCCATTTGCAGCTCCAGTAAGGTGTCTGCAAAAGTAGCTCCACAATCCTAACACCCATTTTGACACTAAGTTGGTATTCATTGCATTGACTCCAAATAGGGAGTGTGCAACAAGACTATATTTTGTACAACTGTTGTAAGAGTAGATTCTTGAGCCATTTTTCTAGTAATATCCTCAATATTCTAGTAATTTCCATTTAATATGCCTATTATAAGAATGGACCTACAAACTGGTTTTCACAAATGCCATGAATGTCCATTGTCCACTGCCAGTAGTATTATATTTATTGAACATACCATTATGGGTGAACTTTGTTTCAGCATTTGTTGGATATAGATCATATTCCAATGTGTTTCATAAAAAAAATTGTACCATTCATGATGTTCAGATTTTGCTGTTAAAAGCAGTAGTGTGAATAGATGGCATTCTAATGCAGATGCTCTGAATTCTCAAGTGATTAATATACAACATGAACAAACTTCTTGCAAACCGAAATGCTGATGGAATAGAACATAGACATCTAAAATACAGAATGATTTGCAGTAGTGCTAAACTTCATCCTTACCATGTGCCACTTTCTTCAGGCTCTTTCTACAACGATCATTTCACTATGCAGGAACTCATCTCTGCAATAGAGGCTTCAAAGCACTCCTCGGCCCTGACAGTATCAGCTATACTCAGCTAACCTGTCACCTGAGGCTCTGCTTGTGCTTCTTAAAGCCTTCAATCACTCTTGGACCACCCCCACGGTACCTGATTCCTTGAAGTCAACACACATCGTGCCTATCTTGAAGCAGGGAAAACATATCACTGAGCTGTCCTCTTACAGGCCCATTGCTCTATCATCTTGCCTCTGCACGATCCAGAGAGACTGGTCCTTGGATGCCTAGAATGGTATCTCGAGTCCAAGGGCCTCCTCCCTGACAGCCTCTTGGGTTTCCACAAAAGGAGGTGCATATCCGATAATCTTATCAACTTCACCTCCACTGCTGACCAGGCACTGTCTGAGGAACAGACTAGGCACTGTCTTCTTCGACATTCAGAAGGCATTTGACTCCCTGTCCCACTCAGATATTCTCTGAAGACTCCAAGACCTGAGTCTCAGAGGCAATATCATTCACTAGATCACAGCATACCTCTCCAACAGTTTGTGTCAAGCTGGGCAATATGCACAGTGCTTCCCACACTATCAATCATGAAGTACCTAAAGGGGATGCCAGCCTGATGCTTCTGAACATCTTGCAGTCAGGCCTACTCTCTTGACTTGAGAATAAAGTTGGTATTTCTATCTATGCGGATGACATCTGCATCTGGACCCCTCCTATGCTCAACTCAAGATGAAACGAGCTGTGGCTATGGTCATCAAGTTCTTTGACAACCTCAGCCTCACTCTTTCCACTGACAAGACTGTGGCAATGGTTCTCATGAAGAGATGCCTTCCACTCACCTTCCCAGGCCTCATGCTTGGAACAGACCACATCAAGGTTGTCAAACAGCTTAAGTTCTTTGGTGTTGTTCTGGACAACAGGCTGACTTGGGGATCTCACATCCAGCATCTTCAGACAGTTGTCACTGCACAGAGAAATATACTGACTTTTCTTGCTGGTACCCACTGGGGAAGCTCCTGTAAGACCCCTTGTCTTGTAGCAGCACTTGATCCTCTCCGTCAACTACAGTGGTCACCTTCTGAACAATGGCTCTGCTTCACTGCTGAGCAAGTTGGCCACCCACTGTCCACACTATATCTCTGTGCCTCTGTCTCGGACTCTGCCCTAACACACCTAATAAATCTATCATAGCAGAGGCTGGTGACATGCCTTTCCGCCTACACTGTAAGAGAGAGACCACTGTCCACACTATATCTCTGTGCCTCTGTCTCGGACTCTGCCCTAACACACCTAATAAATCTATCATAGCAGAGGCTGGTGACATGCCTTTCCGCCTACACTGTAAGAGAGAGATATTGTGTCATCTCCTGAGGTTCCACTCCTTCTACAAGCTTCTCAGGATATTGCAAGTCAGGCCAGACTCTGCCATCGCCATGTCCGCCACTGACATCTGCGACCGAGTTCTCCCTGCTAGCTCCGCTGCTGGCAATAGGCTCTTTCCACCTTGGAGGAACAGTGATCTTATGATCAATGTCCCTTCCTAGATCGAAAGAGTGACTCAGATCCAGTGACCATTAGGCTTCTCTACACTTCCTATGCCACTGCACGATATGAGAGATGTACTGAGGTCTACAGTGAAGGATCTGTTGACTGGGAGAGATGGTGTGCTGCCTCTGCCATTCCTGATACATGCTTCTCATCTGAGGTTTCCGTCTCCCACATCTCACTTCCTCCACCTGTGCTGAGCTTCATGTTATCCTTGAGGCTGTAACTTTCATCCACAGCCTTGGAAATGGCAACTTTGTCATTCTCTGTGACTCAAAGTCAGCCTTGCAAGCCCTCCGGAAGGGAGACAGCAAGACCTACAATCCCTCCCTCATTCAGATCACTTCCACTGGTATCAAGATCAATTTCCAGTGGCTCCCCTTCTACGTAGGGATACCTAGCAATGAGCTTGCTGATTGGAATGCGAGACTCTTGAGGATCAGAGGTGTGCAACTAATTACCCTCTCTCTCTTAGCAATTGCAAAAATTTTGACTGATGAGCCAATATCTTCTTGCCCAGTGGCAGAGTTCCAGTTGTTCCTCTTTCAGGTACCTGGTAAACCCTTCTATCACTACTCCTAATCTGGAGACCTTCGCAGATCTGAGACCTTTCTGTATCGTCTCAGAGTTGGTGTCATCTACAGCAACTCTATGCTTCACACTCTCAGTAGAGCGTAGTCCAAACTGTGCCACATGCAGCACACCTGAGACTGTATCTCACGTACTGCTCAACTGCTCCTGGTACAATGCTGAAAGAGCTTTGTTCCGGGAGCTTCATGCTATCAGAACCACAGACTATTCTATCACCTCCCTTCTTGGTAACCACTGAAACATGAAGCTACAACACGTGCTTGTGATGGTCAATGATTTCTTTCAGAACATTGTCCTCTTCTGCAATGTCTAATGTCCCTTTTACTTTAACAAGTTTAATATAGTTAATAGTTTTGAGAGATAGCTGGCAGGTAGTTTCTTCTGCCTCTGCTATCTTGCCCTCCTGTTGTGACTGATGCAGGAAGCTACTCATTGGAGGCTAATTTCACCATAAACTTACACTTTGAGCCTTGAACCTAAAAAAATATGATGTGCCACTAATCTAATAAGTATTAACCCTTTCAGGTTACTCAGGTTTTTCAGGTTATAGATGTTGACAGGATTCGAAATGAGAGGCTCAAAGCATCTATGTTCATTTTTAGTACAACATAAAAACTTCAATTTAAAAAGAATTCAAATTGCTGTCTGAAAATTTTCTTCTAGGTATCTTCTAAAAATAAAAAAAGATTTATTTCACACTATCACTATCAGAAGAGTCTATCTCCTGTGTTGAGAGCTTGAGATGCTAAAATGATCCGATGGTAATAGCTCATTTTACATATTGTGTGGTTAAAAGCTTAGGCAAGGTAACTAAGTTATCTAAGCTTTTAATTGTTTGCTTTCTGAAATGAGTTATTACCATCAAATCGTTTTAGCATCTCAAGCTGCAACACAGGAGACATAACTCTTCTAATCGTGATATTGTGAAGTAAATCTTTTTTATTATTACTCACTGTATTCACTCATGTTTTCTAAAAATACATAATTAAAGCTTGAAAACTAATATTTTCTTTTTACATTTGATGCATATATTGTTAAACTACGATATAAATAATTTGTTACAGCGATCTCATTGCCATTTCTAGGAGCTATATGGTAACATTACTCTATAATTGATGATTTGTTTGTTAACATTACTCTATGCTGAAGTAACCTCTTGATTTAAGTTCACAAGTTTGATTTGAACTATTACCAACAAATTTTTTTCTTAAAGCTTCAAAAATCTTTTGAAAATTAATAAAAAGAAACGCTATTTTTAACAATGGAAGCTGTTGGAAGTAATTATGAAGATGTACCTATGTTTTCATTTTTCCATTTTACACACTTTTCTGCCTTAAACTTATTTGAGCATTCCTAGAATTATTTTTATCATTTATCTCAGCATTCTAAGCATCATTCCCACTTCTCAAATGGAAACTATAATTAAGAAAGTCTTCTTAGTCAGAACTTAATGTTTGAAGACCAGCTGCAGCACAAGGCATCACACGATAGAGGAAGATATGGGTGTTACTAATTGCTCATTCACACATGTGAGAGCCTAGAGCTGTCTGTTAAGTAGCTGCATAGTAGTTGTTTACATGGTTAATTTCAAATACTTCATCCCCACACATTGGATATCATCTCCTTTCTAAAGTTAGTATTTTACTTTTTTTTATAATTTAACCTTAGTTTTCATTTTTGAGATTTGCTTTATTTCTGTAAATTATCAAACTTTTGGTCAGTTGATCCTATTTATATATTATTATCGATCATTTGGAGTTATGCTACATCAGATGGCTGGCTTACAAGATGTTGCAGATATTTTATTTTTAACGTTGCATTAGGTTATATAGTAATTTTTCATCATTTCTTTGTTTTCCAGTATAAAAACTTTGATCTTGTATCATTTTATGAAAATGAATGAGGTCTTGGATATGGGAGCAAAAACTTTCCTTGACACAGAAATCAGTCATAATGTGGGAGGACAATTTGGGCATGTTTTGAGCCCCCCCCCCCCCCAAGCCAAATTCTAGCTTTTTAAAAATTAAGAGTTCTTAAGTTTCTATTAGAAGGTTTTATAAAATTTTACCCCACACCATAATGGGTGGCAGTACCACTCTGACGATACAGATGATCTTTTTTTGCTTTGGTGCACTAGCTTTTTGGCACTTAGCCATGATCCTTAAAATTCAACACCTAAAGAAAAAGTTCATTATGTTTAGTAAAAAAAAAAGCAGCCAAAAAAGTATTCCTCCATTTTATAACCATTAATGCGAGCAAGAACCATTCCATGGCCGAATGGTTAGCACACTTACTGATCTAAAGAGCCTAGGTTCGAGCCCTGGGTAAGGCATGGATGTATGTGTCATTTTTCTGCTGAGTTCCTGCCATCCTCTCAGATCTTCTACTCTGGCATATAAATTAGCAGGCTCCTGTAAGACCTCTGTGGCAAGCATCTGCTTGAGATTTTTTTTTTATATAATGCAAGCAATCCAAGCCACCTTGTATAACACTGACCTGTGTTTCAAATACAAGCTTACCGGACAAAAAATTAGTCATTTCCCACCATAAGAGGGTTATGTCCATTCGACAGCAACAGAGGGTGCACCAGTAACAAATGAATCCTACAAATAGCTGTACCATGTGCTACAGGGTTCATACAGTGACAAGAAGTGGTTGTGTACCACGTGAGTGTTAGTTGCTCCATGAAACATGGGTCGTGCCAAAGATGTGAATGAGTGGCAAAAAGGTGTTATTGCATTTGGCCAAGCTAAAGGGCATAGCGTATAAGAAGTTGCTGCCTTTGCAGGTGTGTCGAAACGTACTGTCCAAAGGGTCTTCCAACAGTCCAGCAGTTCTGGTGACATCGCAGTCCACCGCTAATCGTCACCAGAACTGCGACAGAAAGACTGTGCTCACCAATAGGGACTGCCGCAGTGTGTCACACTCTGTTAGGGCAAACTTCTTTGCAACAAGGTAGGAATTGCTCGTCAGTCAGTCAACGCAGGCCTACAACAAGCTCTTTCTGAATGAACACTCCGAAGGGAACTGCATGCCATGAATATCTGGAGCAGAGTACTGCGGAAGAGACCCATGTTAACAGCTGTGCACGGCTACAGTGGGAATGGCACCACAAAGACTGGAGACTCTTGGAAGCATGTGATTTGGTCGGATGAGTCACGTTTTTGCTTGTACTCAAATGATGTGAGGCGACAGGTACATCATAAGCCACATGAAGCCTTCCATGCTGACTGTGTGCAAGGTTCTGTTCAAGCTGGAGGAGGCTCTGGTGTTCTGGGAGTGTTTCACATACAAGGAAATTGGTCCTTTGGTTGCAGTGACATCACACTTGAACCAGAAGGGCTATATGGAGCTACTGGACGATCACATTGCCTTTTGTGCAGCATCTCCACAGTGAAGATCAGAAGGATACCCCAGTATTCCAAGATGACAATTGTCGTGTGCACAGGGCTCGAAGTGTGTTGGATTGGAATGACGGGCATTCTGAAGCCTTCGAACATCTTGACTGGCCAGCCAAATCCTTGGATTTGAATCCCATAGAAAACTTGTGCAACTATTTGGGGCAACAAGTGAAGCGCCGTCGCATCCAATCTGGCTGAACTGCAGCATTTGCTGCTGGAAGAGTGGGTGAATATTGATGTGCAGTACGTCTGCATACTTGTGGCATCCATGCCAGACAGGATATCGGCTGTTCTTTGGTTGCATGGAGGTGTTACGTGCTATTTGGTGACATTCAGCCAGGGACGATTAATTTTTTGTCTGGTAAGCTTATCATACAGAAAAAAATCATTAAAAAAAATAAAAATCATGTATCAGATAAATATTATAGCATTTGGAAAGAAATTTATTTTGAAGTTTTTATTCATCAAGTTTTCCAAAATTAAGCCTTAATTGTATAGTCCAATCTATTTTTTCACTATGACATTGTGAAAAAGTAATTAAAATTAATGTTTCATTCTTTTACCTATCTTCCTATTTCTTTTTAGTTTCATAAAATTCAGAATTCTGTTTATTTCATGTATAACATGATCTATTTCAGATTATTGGTCATTTAAAAAAAAAAATTCTAAAGTGGACTTGCTTATTTGACACAGCACAAATGCAAAAGCCTGGACTTTTCTCAAAATATGGTATCAAGAAAAAAATTTACAAAATGGGAGTGATTTTCATTTCAAGCAAATATATTTTTTTTTTGTTATTCAGAAATAAATAGCTTTTTTGTTCATGCACATTATAATCATTTCTTTTTTTAAATTTTTATTTGCATTGCCAAATGCATTTTTACTACCTCTGAAAAAAGTCCTATTAAAATAAACAAGTCATCTTTTTTGCTAAATATTTAATTTTCTGAAAATCCAGAATTAGATGCTGTTTAATTTGGCATAAAACATGCCATATTTGGGGCAACAAGTGAAGCACCGTCCCAGCCAATCTGGCCGAACTGCGGCATTTGCTGCTGGAATAGTGAATGAATATTGATGCGCAGTACATCCACAACACTGGTGGCATCCATACCAGACAGGATTTCAGCTGTTCTTTGGTCGCACGGAGGCATGGCAAAAAAGTTCTAAAATTATTTTTTTTGGCTGATCATAGTGAAGAAATAGACTCTGGATGTAAACCAGTTTTTCAGGCAGGACTCTGGGTCAATACAGGAAAATTTTTACAACTTCACATCAAGTAATTTACAAGCTCACATATTAATATTAAAAAAAAAAACTAAAGAAAAAAGGTTAATTACAGATATTATTCAGCTTTCTGCTTTTCTTTAATCCAAGCAAATTTGTCATGTCAAGTTGACAAACTGGCTGGGAGCTTCGTTGCAAAAATCACCAGATTTTAAAGTTTACAATCTGAAAATCAAGGCTACTGTTTCTTCTTAAATTATTTGTTGATGAAAAAGTCTTGTTCACAGAAATAAATCCCCCACCCTCAGGACCTAGCATAAAGAAGATTTAAAAAAAAATTCTGGTTTTCAGAAACTGCTGTAGATAGCTAAGTAGTTTCAATAGAAAAAATTAGTATGGCCAGCGAATTCACAATCTCATTTTTCGACAAAAACTATTTATTGATTTCTGTGTCAACAGCAAACTCTGAGTATTTACTATTGATTGATACCTAAGTATCCTGGGGGAAATTCAGACAAGAAAGCCTTTTTATAACCTATATAATGTATTTCAAAAGTAATCAGATATCACACCAGAACATTTTAAAATACTATATAATACATATACAAAATGTATCAAAATGAATAAACATACAAAATATTAATGTTCTTCTTCAATTATTAATATTACCTACATGTTTCACCACATGACTATTATAGGCTGACTACATTCTATGGATTTAAGTGGGCTTGTATACTGCTGTCATCTTACAAACACCTGTGTAACTATTACATGGACATATAAAAAAACATTCCCAATGGTGATGCATTAAATCATAATGTATTCAGAAGCATTGTTTACCCACCCCCAAAGTTATGCTACTTCACTTTCCCAGCATATCATTGCCTATACATAAAGCACCTAATATTAAAATCCAAAATTTGACATTTCTCATTACCCTTTCTTTCTTGTCGTTAATGGCAGCATAAAACTAAACAAAATATGGGATGAAAATCATTCATCATGGTAAATCAGGAACACAAAAGTGTACATTTCTATATACACATATAATTTTTACGAATTTAGAAGCATTCAACATAAACTTAAAAGATTAACCAAAATTTAGACATACCTTATGAAGGATAGCATTAATAACACCACAGTCATCTATTGCCATCAGATATTCAACATCATGTTCAACTGTAACATTTATATCAAAGTTACTAAGAATGTAAGCTAACTTCTGAGCTACTACTGTATCTGATTCTGTATGAGCAATGAATACTGACAAAGAATACTCTTTATTATGTTGAAATGTATACTGTGGCACACTCATAAGAGAAATATTTTCTACCCTTTCTGGTTCTAACAGTTTTTCTTTCCATGATGGATGCTTTTTACTGAAGGCTGTGCAATAAATGAGTGTAACATTTTTTAGTTGTTCTGTAATATTTTTTTGAACACTTGCTTTCTTATTATATCTCTCTGTTTGGCAACTTTTCTGAGAATTAGGTAAATCCAGTTTTGTATCAGGAGTAACAAAATACTTATTCTCATTTCTCTTCTCTAAAAAATCTGAAAATTTTAAAGTAAAAATAAATTTAGCAACATCATAAAATAGTACTTAGCTACATTTATTACTAAGATACTTAAATTAGTTTTTTTATCTCTTTAAGTTTTATACACTTCCAGTTTAATATTATTAAATAATCCAATTATTACTATGTTATTTTAAAACCTGATCCATACTACTGATAAAATGAGAAATAATGAAACTTCCACAGAGTACAGTCAAGTTCCAGTTATCCAGAATTAAGCAACCAGCAGAGTCATATAACACAAACACAAAAAAAATTCTGGGTCTCCAGAATCCCCCAAATAAATTATTCTGTCCAAACTTTAATTTTAAGTAATATTTAGTTTTAAGTGAACTGTTGTGTATTAGTGGAGTTTAGTTCAAGGACAGATAACAGCAATTAAGGAACCCAGGTTCTGCAGATCTTCATGTGAGCTTAATACAGTGCAGACATTGTTTTTTTTGTCTTATTTTTATTCTACATATTTGTATGTTCATAATTCTACTGAATTTGTATGCTGTAGTTCCTTTCACTGGCATGAAAAATGGTTAGCAGTGTGTATTAAAAATGTCTTCATACACATTACAATAGAACATTATTTTATACGTTATTTCTAAGAGGAAGTCTCAAGAAACCAGAAATTTGGCATTATCCCTATAAGTACCAGATAACTGAGACTTTACTGTATTCCCTCTGGTGTTTAAATATCTTAATATCCAACAATATAAATTTGTCAACAAAACATAAAATTATGCTGTATGGAAATATTTTACTATAATATGTTTTCAACAAACATTTATCTATTTATTTCCTTTAAAATAGGTCATCAACATTACTCAAGTTTCATAGCAGCCACAATCTTACCTTGCTGACCTCTTTCATTATTTAAAATTTTCAGGTTATTTGGTATCAGACTAAGTAGAATCTACTAGCTCAACTCTTCTAAAGTCCTTTAGGAACTTTAGAAGTTTATTAATGAATAAGCAACCAATAAAATTTCAAAGGACAACCAAGTTTCTCTTTCACATAATCTGAAACCTAGGTTGCTGCAAAATGACATAGTAATCCCTGGGGCGGGGGTGGCTCAGTCGGTAGCGCGCCAGGCTCGTAATCTGTAGTTTCCAGGTTCGAGTCCCAGCTGGGTCAGCGTTGAGATTTATCTCCGCAAAAATTCCCCGCCCTGTCCACGGTCAGTAGGGGACACCGATGGGCTTGGAAAGGCTGTCGTCCGTCGGATGGGACGTTAAGCCGTGGCCCCGTGTGCGGGAGAGACATACCCTGTGCACGTTAAAGAACACGCTGGATGGCCTTGACGGGAGCCTACCATCTGTCTCCCAACAGCTGTTCCAGTGGGTCCCCTCCCCCAACCTTCTCTGAGCCTTCGGGGTCCATGTGACCTGACCATTTAGCCCATGGTGTGCAAAAAAGTGCTGCTCAGAGGTAAAACAACCCAACCCAAAATAGTAATCCCTGCTTAATGAACCCCAGAAGCCAATGGCAATTTGCTATAACATGGTGTTAAAAATTTTTTTATCATCAAATTCTTTAAGAAGTTATCTAAATAATATTTTATGCACAGTGTAAACAACATATAGCTGATGATTCTATCCATAATACACTAATTTCCATAAATTAAGGAAAAATGAGAAAAATCGCCATAATTCACCAAAAAGATGTGCAATCCTCACCAAACTTGTTCGTGTAACCAGTAATGCCGAGTGAGCATATCATATGCAAATTAGTCTAGGTTGTGTCAATTTGCATAATTGGATAGTGTCATAAAAATGGGTGTTTTGGAGTAGATCATTATTTTAGGTTGTAAATGTGAGTAAAGAAATTCGAAATAGCCATTTTGTAAGGAATGACCTCAAGATATCATTTGCCAAATGAACTGCAGTGGAGAATTACTGGATGGCTCGAAGCAGGCCAAAGTCAGTCAGACGTGGCATGATGACTGTATGTGAGTCCTTCTGTGGTCCATAGACTGTGAAATCAATTTCTTAGAACGGATTCCATGTCTCTCTTGGAGGTTTAGTTGAGGAAGGGCTAGTGATAGTTTATAAGTCCCAGTGCATAAAATCTATAAGATTGATACACCATAAAAACACTGGTATAGATATATTTTGTGAAAATTTCTTGTTATTAGAGATGCACAGATGAGAAACATTGAAGAAAAATCAATAAAGTTCGATTTAATGAAACAGCATTCACACTTACAGTTCAAGTAGATGAAAATAAATAGTTGTTTCTTGATCGGTGAGCTTGGTTGCATTAATACACACTATGGGGTGAATGGCAAGGTCACATGGACCCCGAAGGCTCAGAGAAGGTTGGGGGAGGGGAACCACTGGAACAGCTGTTGGGAGACAGATGGTAGCAGAAAACATAGTGGCCATCCGGTGTGTTCTTTAACGTACACAGGGTATGGTTCTCCCGCACATGGGGCCATGGCTTAATGTCCCATCCGACAGACAACGGCCTTTCCAAGCCCATCGGTGTCCCCTGCTGACCATGGACAGGGCGGGGAATTTTGCGAAGATAAATCTCAATGCTGACCAGCTGGAACTCGAACCTGGGAACTACAGATTACGAGCCTGGCGCGCTACCGATCTCATGTGGCAAATGAATTTGCATGCAGTTATTAATTAGTGAATTTATTCAAATAATTCTTTATATGTATCAGAAAAAAAATCAAAATTAAATCAAATGCATTAGTCTGTAGCAGGCAAGGATCCAGGATTAAATTATTCACATGCAGGATATTGCACCCTATCTTATTAACTCTTAAATGCCAGGGGTTGACTCAGGCAGTAGCACTCCAGGCTTGAAATCTGCAATTCACAGGTTTGAGTCCCAACCATGATTTTTTGTGCTAAACCCCCACCATGCTGTCAGGTTTAAAAAGGGAACACTGATAGACTTGGAATGTTAATAAAAAGTATTATTTTATATACAGTAATTTGTCTTTTAACAACTTTTTTATTTTAAGGATAAATGTGAAAATCTTTTTGCACTGTATAGGTCTTATAACATATTGCAATTTACATTTTCCAATCACCCATTAATACAAATTACCAGAGTTAAAGAGTCCAAAATTCAGAAAATGAAAAACTTAATTTTTCTTTGAAAACAAGCATCTTATATTTGGCAGAGATGATATGTTATTCTTCTAGTTCTAAAATTATGCTTACCAATTTTAACTCATTAAAAAAATGAGCTAATATTTTCACTTTATTGTCTGTCTGCCTGCTGGTCCTCACATTCAAAACTTGTTAGACATTTAACCTTTTGGATTAGAGAATTAAAATAATTCTTTTTGTGTTATTTATTACATAGGTATGATAAAATATAATATGCAATTTTTGAATCTCCCAAAATTTTCATTGAACACTCTAATGGCGGAAACTGTTAAGAACTGTAAAATTTTAAATTAAATTTGCTAACATTATTGAATTTTCTCTATATCACTGTAATTAATGGAAAAGTTGAGACAATTGGATGGAATTATCATCTAGATAATTTACCTTGGTTTCTTCCTTGCGATGATTTCCAATGGGTAGATGAGTCTATTGTCTTGTGGTGGGTAATATAATCCAGATATGTGTTCAGTTATTTTCTTTGCTTTCTGAGAGAAGGCTGGTGCCAGTTTGACATCAATTTGGTGCACACGTCAACCAATGTATTTTTAGATTCACAGTTTATGTCTCAACTTTTCCTGGAGTGCAAATATTATATGCTACTGCATAATCACTACGAGTTTTGCATTGTTGCTCCAACACATTGTCAGGCGAAGTAGTTATTTTGTGGCAGGCACAGATGTTAACATGCTGTGGTCGGTGCTTGTTTACGTTAGGCTTGGAGCACATTGTGTGGAGGGGTGTGTGGTAGTATATGTGGTGCCCTCTATTGAGGGATTGTGGGAGTAGAATTTTAGAGTTTCATTTTTTTTTTGTTGTTGTTGTTGTTGGAGGTTTATATGTAATTGTGGGAACTTTTGTGTGGTGCTGTTGTGTTTTTGTGTGCATGTGGGAAGCACGGGAAACACGTGTGTGTGGTGGTGGTGGTTGCTTAATTTAGTTTAATGTTTGGGTAATTATTGAAGAGTGTTTTCTATGCTGAAGCCAGTGGGGTTATGTCATTATTACATATTTCCTTTCTGTTTATTACAAGATTTTCAGGATTTTTTGGATGCTAATATGAGACTAAAGACCAAATGGTTGGAAACTGCAAGACCCCTCTAAAGTGAATACTTCAGCATGCATGAGGCCTTAGACCTCTCCACAACCAATAATTATTTCCAGGTTAATCAGCAAATTTATCATCAAACAGACGGTGTCCCCATGGGATCACCCCTATCAGGATATCTAGCAGATGTTGTTCTCAAACATATAGAAGACATGGTGCTTAGTTCCCACCCCTATACTTTGGAAAAGATACATGGATGATATTTTTTTAATCTGGCCTAGAAACCAAAAACAGCTGGATAAATTACTAGTGGAACTCAGTACTGTTTTCCCAACCATTCAATTTACACATGAAGCAGAGAAAAATGAATCAATAAATTTCCTTGATGTCACTATCCAGAAGCACCCCTCAATCTGTTGAAACTTCGGTATACTGAAAACCTTTCTTTGTCCCTCACTTCATCTCTAAAGATTCTGCCCAACCCATAAATTACCAAAAATCTGCATTCCACAATCTATTTCTGCGAGCCCATAGATACTGCTACACGGAGAAACTCTTGAAGCTGGAAATAAAATACATCATGAAATTAGGCAGACATGCAGATTACAGACATAAATTTTTAAGTAATATCCTAAAAAAGTATAGTCACAACAAAATGCTTCCTTACCTGTACCACCAACACAAACTCATGTAAAAAATTTACTACACCATTCCCTCTTATCCCACACCTAACCAACTCTTTGACAAAAATTATAAAATAATTTAATTACACTGTGCCCATAAAAGTCCAAAGCACTATCTCAAAAATAATTACAAATGACTGAGACCAACAAATGCATTCAGGTGGCATTTATGTCATCCATATTATATACTCCTGCATATATATATACTCCTGCAGAAAAATAAATATGTAAGAAAAACCCTTCAGACAATTCTCAACCTGACTGGCAGAACACCAAGACTATGAAAAAGTCAACCAAAAGACAGCCCTAACTCAAGCTGCCATTGCCCACAACCTAACACCAAAATTCAATGATGCAAGAACACTATTCTCCTTACCCTACGAAATTTCAACTAAATTTTGCCGAAAATATTGTAATATACTTAAACAGAAAAAAAAAAATGTAATAATGACATAACCCAACCACCTTCAGCATGGAAAATACTCTTCAATAATTACCCAAACATTAAACTAAATTACGCAACCCCCCCCACCACCACCACCACCAACACACACACACACACATTTCCCGTGCTTCCCACATGCACACAAAAACACAACAGCACCACACAAAAGTTCCCACAATTATGTATAAAGCTCCAACAACTAAAAAAAAATAAGCTTTAAAATTCTACTCCCCCAACCACTCAATAGAGGGCACCATATATACTACTGCCCACCGCTCCACACAACATGCTCCAAGCCTAATGTAAACAAGGACCGACCACAGCATGTTAACATCTGTGCCTGCCACAAAATAACTACTTCACCTGACAATACATTGCAGCAACAATGCGAAACACATAGCAAGTATGCAGTAGCACATAATATTCGCACTCCCGGAAAGGTTGAGATATAAGCTGTGAATCTAAAAATTCATGTGCACCAAATTGACAACAAACTGGCACCAGCATTCTCTCAGAGAAAAAGAAAGAACATAACCGAACACATATCTGGATTATACTACACACCACAGGACAACAGACTCATCCACCCATTGGAAATCATCACAAGGAAGAAACCAAGGTAAATATCTAAATGATAATTCCATCCAATTGTCTCAACTTCTCCATTAATTACAGTGATATAGAGAAAATTTAATAACTTTTGATCAACACTGTGACTTAAACATCTATCTTTTAATATTGCAAGTAATGTATTTAGGTAAAAATTTTAAATTTTGGTGGATTGTGAAGGTTATGAGGTTTGCACTGACAGCATTGAGTTATCCCCACCAGGGAGTGTATGGGTAAACACAACTTTTCATTTTAAAAGATGTGTGTTTTTAGAGAAAAATTAAAAATTTCCTTTGGATTGGATAGGTATTGAATGTAATTTACACTTTCTGAACTGTCCAAAGTTTAAAATTGTACCTTCTAATGGAGGAAAAAGTTGAAAACTGCAAACTTTTTAATGAATATTGCATACCATGTTTTTATGCTAGAAATTTTAAATTTTGGTGATGGGTCATGAAGTTTGCATTGATGAGTTGCCTCTTTATCCCCATGGGTAGAAAAACACAACTTTTCTGTTTTAAGAGTTAATTAGAAACACTTCTTTTGTAGTTGGATAGGTACTAATGTAATATTATATATAGATTAGGTAAATTATAAGTCACTTTAATAGATAAATGACAGAGCCAGCGATAGTTTAGTGGTTGGGACACTGGATTAAAATCTGGAGAGACGAGGTTTTGAATCTCATGCATTGGCAAAACATATTTTTTCCCGCAAAACTATTCATTAAAATATTATGATTCATATTTTTCAAATCCCCAGTAGCTTTAATTTTCCCTGTTAGAGGACACTAAATGCAGAATTTTTAACAAATACTGCATGCAACCTGTTTCTGGTAGATATCTGAAATTTCAGTGGTAGCATTGTCAAGGGATATTACACTGACAAAAACTGCTGCCACCTATTTTCAGAGGGGGGTGAAAAAAGTAACTTTTCATTTTAAGGAATAAAGGAGAACTTTTTTTTTTAACACAATGGGTAAAAGGCCAGGTCACAAGGATTCCAAGGGTTAAAAGATGACTGGGAGAAGGGGACCCATTGGACAACTGTTAGGAGACAGATGGTAGTATCTTGTAAAAGCCATCCAGTGTGTTCTTTAGTATGTACAAGGAATGGCTCTCCTACATGAGGGTATGACTTAACATCACATGGGGAGGGGTGGCTCAGTCGGTAGTGCACCAGGCTTGTAATATGTAGTTTCCAGGTTCGAGTCCCAGCTGGGTCAGCATTGAGATTTATCTCCGCAAAATTCCCTGCCCACAGTCAGTAGTGGACATCAATGGGCTTGGAAAGGGTGCCATCCGTTGGATGGGACATTAAGCCATGGCCCCATGTGCGGGAGAGCCATGCCCTGTGCACGTTAAAGAACATGCTGGATGGCCTTGATGGGAGGCTACCATCTGTCTTCCAACAGCTGTGGTGGAACAGCTTCCAACAGCTCCAGTGGGTCCCCTCCTCCAACCTTCTCTGAGCTTTCGGGGTCCTTGTGACCTGGCCATTTAGCTCATGGTATGCAAAAAAGTGCTGCTCAGAGGTAAAACAACCTAACCCAACCTTAACATGTCATCCAACAACCTTTCCAATCTATCAGTATCTCTTTTCTCACTGAGAGCAGTATAGTGGTTAGCAGAGATAAATCTCAATGCTGGCATAGTTGGGACTTGAACCTGGGAATAACAGATTGCAAGCCTGGCTTGTTCCTAATATATCTGAATCACTTTTAATTCTTGAAAAAATACCAAAGCAGTTATTTTAATCAAAAATAATTTAGTACCCTAATAAATTATAATTCTATTTCAGTACCTTGCACAGGTGATCGGATATGATTTAGTACATCCAAACGACGTTTCTCTAATAGCACCTCAACAATCCTTCCAAATGTCCCATTATGCATATAAGGACCAGATAGAGCTATATAAAGTGGTAGTTCCATTTTACGATCAGCACTAGTTTCAATCACCTGCAATGCAAAAACAACAAAATTCAGGTAGATAAATCATATATATATAGTGATAATCATATAACATAAATCTTGAAATATCACTGCCAATGTTTATGCCATTTATATATTTTCATGAAATGTCAATGAAATTTAGTGCAGTCAGTGTAAATCAATGGATAGCTGTTAAGAAAACTCTTCCTTCTCTTTTGAAAGCTTGCTGAAACTGTACAAATTGTTACAACTGTAACGAAACATTACATAATGGTGTTCATAAGATATTTCATTAAGTTTTCTCATTAAAAAATTTGTTACACATTTGAAACAAAAAAGCTACTAATAATCATTATTGATAATTAGTAAATAAATAAACTGATGGCTCAGTGATTAGCTTGATCGGCTATTGATCACAGGGATCTGAGTTCAAGCTCTGGATTATGCATAATGTTTCCCTTCTTGTGCTGCCCTTACAGATCACATCCATGGCATATTTTACTGACAGGCTCCTGTCAGACCTCTGTAGTAAGCAGATGCTTCGGGGTAATTTTTTTTAAATGTGACTAAAAATCCATTTAATATTTTTATTAAAAATATCATCTATGAAGTTCCTCTTACTTGTCACCTCTATGGTATGTAAAATCTCATTCATTACTTTTGATACTAGGCAACATATATATTTTATTGAAGTGCTTTAAAATGTTTAACAGTGTCATAGAGTATTAATAGAGCTCTACCAAAATTTTTGATATTTTCACAATCCAGTTCACTTTATATTGTCAAGGGAATTAGTATTTAACTGCTCTGAACTGTGGATCCCTGCAAGCAGTTTTTCTGTTCTACTAAAAAGTTGAAAATGAAGTATATTTTTCACTTGAATAAATAAAATGTAACACCAAAATATTGACATCCTATTAGGCTGGAGCCCCTAGAAAGCACCTAATAAAAAATCTTGTCCTGACATTTTGCCCATATTATAGTCTATGATATATATATATCATCAGCAATACTGTATCCAGATTTTTATGGCACCTATGGCAATAAAATCAGAAATGCACCTTTTTATAGTTAAAATACTGATTTAAATTAAAATAAAGATGCATGACTTTTATAGTAGTAAAAAATAATAACGTACAATCAAAAAATAGCTACATATATTATATAATGATTGCTCTTACATCTATAAATAAATTATTGCACTAAGAACAAGATATGCATTATTTTTCGAATTATTTTCTTTTATGTTGGCAATATCATTAAATGAGGTCATCAAAATGCTTTTCTTGTAATGAGCCACTTTCAATGGATAAAAATGACATGAGGAACTTTCTGCTCTTTCATTATATTTATATATACAGTGATGGCAATATGTGAAAATGTCTCTTAGTAGTTAACACTCATGGCACCTACAGCTAGGGCCATAGCTCTGATCATCAGACTGCATTAGAATGAAGTTCTTTCAAAAGCACAAAACACCAAGAATATTGCATTTAGGGAGTTTTGGCTCTAAGCAGCAGTTTTTTTAATATGCAATGGGCTAAATGGCCAGACCATAAGATCCCCAAAGGTTTGGCAAAGGTTGGAGAATTGACTGGACAGTGTTAGGAGATGGGTGGGACCATCTCATTAAAATCATCTAGTGTATTCTTATATAGCTAGGGCAGTGGTTCTCAACCTTTTATGCTTCACATACCCCCTGGAAATGTGTATGTAACTGACGTACCCCTTGTATAGATAGATAAAACGGTACTTCAATTTTAGCGAGGCCCCGGAAAAGTTGTCTAACTTAATCGATAGATGGCGACACTTGCATGAATTTCAGATTTTGAAACTTGACTTTACATTTGCTTTTTAAAGAAATCAAAAATATATGAGAAACTAGTCCGAATTATAAAAAAAGCCCCAAAATTGTTAGGCAAAGTGAGAAGGAATCAGTAAAGACTTCTCATAGGTTTAACATGGCAGTCTTTACTGATTTGTTCTCACTTGGCTTAAAACTTTTTGGGGCTTTTTTTATAATTCGGACGACTGATTTGGTCGCCACAGTTCAGCAATTGCTGCTAATAATGCGTCAAACACATTATCACGGCCGACGTGATGCCTGAACATGAATTCTGCTAGGTAAGACTCCAAGTGATGGCGAGCCGTACCCCTGTGTTTTTTGTTTCGCCATTTTGCTGATCCCCATAAGCGTTCTATTTTCTGGGTATGAGTGTCAGTCGTACGATCCACAAAGTTGTACTTATGGTTCACCGTAAAGTGACGGAAACTAGCTTCCTCCAGTTCTTTTGTTTTATAACCATTCCAGCAGTCCGTGTAGATCACCGATCCCTCACTAACGTGCTCTTGGATGTTCTCCATGAGGGTTCTCGCAGTTCTGTTTTCTACTTGAACCAAGAAACACTCGTTGTCGTCGCGACAAATGCCACCTAAAATCCACTGTTGCGGCAGTACTCTCCCTGCATTATTCTTCTGCTTTACGAAGAGGGATTCATCAATTTCCACGATTTTATCAGGTCCTCCTATTTTATTGGCTGAATGTCTTATCATGAATTCGGAGCAGACTTCCCTCACGTAATTATTCCAGTCGATGACTGCTGTTTGTCCCATGTTTAATTGTTTGTTGCACCATCGGATTGAAGCGAGTTCCTCGCTCCAACAGTACATGAACCGCAATGCTGTGAGAAAGGATATTCTTGATCCACTAAACCAATTCTCCAAACGAAGATCTTTCTTCTTTTTGCAACCCCTGACATTGCATCTCCAGATGGTATGTTTTCCAACATAAAGTTGCATACTATGGCCATTTTCACAAATCCTTTCAGCGGGCAAAATGCATTTCTCTTGGAAAAAAGCTATAGCATCTTTTTCCGTCGATGGCAGATTGAAAATAGTAAGCATATTAAATGTTTAACAACGAACAGAGCGCCAATTCCCTTTTCCCACCAAGGCCGCTATCAGTTTAACCAAAATCAAAGACGCTAATTAATCACCAAATTAGCTGGTGCAAGTGTCGCCATCTATCGATTAAATTAGACAACTTTTCCGGGGCCTCGCTAAAATTGAAGTACCGATAAAACTATAGTTATAGTATAACAATAGGAATAAAATAAACATATATATATATAACATATATCTAGCAACTTTTGAACTCTCACAGTGTACCTCAAAATAATTTAACCGTGTATTCCCAAGGGGTATGCATACACCATGTTGAGAACCCCTAAGGTAGGGTATGCACAGGGTGTGGCTCTCCTACACATGGGGTTAATGTCCCATCCAGCCCATAAATATCCCCTTTGCCACTGATGGTTTAGCAGAGATAAATCTCAACACTGGCAGAATAATGCAAAAAATTTATTTCAAAATTAAAACACCAATAACGCTACAACAAATAGTTTACTAAAATAAATAAGATTCTTTGTTTTCCTCAGTTTAGTAAAGTGTTCACTATGAGTATTAACAGCAATCTTTGTTGTTAAATATTCCAGTTTTAATAACTTGTTAAATATTATATAAAATCAAGATTTAAAGAGCTCTGAAAGAGAGCTGCATTTGAGCTTCTGTGATATTTCCTGCAGAAAGCTTATCTGCAAAGTTATTTCTAAAAGTAAAGGAGATTTGAATGTCTTAGATAGTAAAAAGTGTTACCATGAAAAAAAGTGAAAATATCATGCACTCTTTAAGATATGTCAGTAATCTAAAATATTCTTCTGCAACAAATACTCTTTTAAAAAGCACCAGTAATATGTTAAATTTCTCTACAACAAACATTAGAAAAAACTTGAAAGGTAACAATAAATGGAGATAAGAAGGAAAAAAAATTCTGCATTCTTGCTGGCTTTTTAGTTACTTGATACCATACATAATTATATGCAAGGAAATCGATCATAATAGAAAAATATTCAAAACTTACTGCTAATTCAAAATATGTATTTATACCAAGTCTTGCAACATAATCCTTCCATTCAGACTTAGGTGATAGAGTTGCAGTCACTAATGTCGCTATTTTATAAATGATATCAAATGGAATGTTAGAAATCGGAATATCTTGAATTGTGTCCAAGATATTTCTAAAATAGTTTTCACATGAATCATGGGATATTTCTTCCTTATGTTGCTGCAATAAACCTGAAATATATAAATGAATTAAAATTCAGATAGTGAAATAAGATAATTTAAAATATTTTGAAGATATACATATTTCAAATAGTAGAAACTCATCTAAGCAACAGCTGACATTGGGCAAGAGCTTGTATATGTCAATTTATACTCATATATATGAAGATACTTTAGATTACAATAAAAAAACTGAAAACACCAAAAATAAAAGTAAAAAACAACTTTCTGATAATTTCCATATTATTCAGGCACAGAGCCAGAAAATATTTTTAGGAGTGGGGGAGGGGAGAAAAATAAAAAGGAATCATGATGGAAGGATATTTGAGTTAAAATGTAAATAATTACAATATAACTATAATATCAATATGATTCATTTATTATGGTAAAGTATATCATTATATGCATAATACTAATAAATAATTTAAAAACAATTAAGTACAAAATTTTTTTCGTTTCTTACATCTTAATCCTTTAAAATTTTCACCATCCTAAAATTCTGGAATAAGAATTTCACAAAGCAAATTTTAGAGTGTGCTTGTAGCAGATATTGAATGTGACACAGTTTGAATGTTACTGGAAACATGTTTTCTGACAAATATTCTCAATAAGATGTTGAATATTTCAGTAGCTTTTGTTAATGGGATTTAACTATTTAACTATTATTTGTATCCTGATGAATTAACCCCCTCTCTCGATTTTCAAAAGAAGACGAGGCTTTTAAAAACTATTACACTGGTCCTAAACACTTTTTTTTTTTCCAAATTGATGAGAACTGAATCATTACATAAATTCTTAAAATCAAGTGACACTTCTCTTAAATGTTTCGTTTTCTTTATGAATATCAAATGAATATTGTCCCGAGTGGCATTTTTTTTCGTAAAGAACTTATTTTCAAAATTACGAAGCTCTGAATTCTATACTAAGTAGGTTATTTTTGATTATAGCGTATGCTCGATATAAATTTCATAAGCATTGTAAACCATATTTCTCCGCTTCTATACTTAAAAATTTCATTTGCTTTATTTCTGCGTCTGTAAAAAGCAAGTTGGGGGAGCATAGTGAAAAAACTTAGAAAGTACTGCACACGTCTACTTCAAGAAGGCCAACTAACCAAGGTTATGAAAAAATCATAGTACAGTTGAAAGTTGCCTTAGGAGAAATAAAAAAAAAATCCGTATGATATAATAAAAGCTTTCACAAACGGAGTTACAGCCAAATATTACTTACTATCAATTGTCTGTAGATTAGCAAACATATCATAAGTTTCTCTAGATTCATTAACAGATTCCATTAGTAATTTATCACTGGATATCAGTGAGGTATCATAGACAACTTTAGTTTCATCGTAGGAAAATTACTTTTGGTTATTTACTAGAAGCCTACATCTAAAAAGGTAGTACTACATTTTAATTAAACATTTCACATCCTTTACTCAGTTTGCTTCGGCGAACTTACGTCAGAAACCAAAGCCACATCCTTACGCAATCTTTCCGTACACCAATGAAAATACGATTTCATTGGTTGGAGGAAATTGCGTAATTATGAAACAGCACGGGGCCGACGAAACCTCCGACAAGCCCATCAGTGTTCCCTATCCAAGTGTGGGCAAACCTACCCCATGAAATTCAGTAACTTCAGGATGTTATGCACCAAACAAAATACAGTAAAATTGAATCCAAAACCAAAGCATTTAAAAAAATAGGAAACAAATTAATGTAAACTTATGTAAGAAAAAAGAATCAAAAACTATATTAATATAAAAGACCAAAAAAAAGAACCTACCTAAGTAAACAAAAAACACTTATAAAAAAAAGTTATGGTAAAACTATTAATGAAATTAAAATATCGAAGAATTTTTAGAAAGCAAAGGTGATTCATTATATAGGGTGTTTCCAAAAGGTCCAGTCAAACTTTGGGAACATGTACTGAACATAGCGATGAAAAAATATTCCTATGAACATTGGGTCAGAAAAGTTTCGCTTCAGAATTCTAAAACACTTTGAGAATGGATAAAGCCTGTGATTAATTTTTACTCCAGTTATTACAGCACACTGTATGATCGATGTGAACAGTTATGTAAGTCTACATTAGAGCAAGTGTTCGAAATGGCCTCCTCAAGCAGATTGTTGACTGTGAAAGGTCTTGGAGTAAATTCTTTGACAACTCTCTGTTCATGGAGAGTTCTGTTCTGGTGTATTAGGGCCCAGGGAAGTGTAAGCATCAGCCTTAACATATCCCCATAAGAAATCCAGTGGATTCAAATTGGGAGAGCATGTAAGCTATGCGATTGGTCTGCCTCTACCAATCCAACATGCAGGATGTTATGATTTGTATGATTGAGATGTCTCGAGCAGGGGCTACAGCTCCATCATGTATGAAACATGAAACAGAGTACGGCTAATGGAATTTCTTCAAGCAATGCATGTAGTTCTGCCTCCAAAAATTGTTTGTGACAACAAATAATAAATATATAAATAACACGTAAAACAATTATAGAAATACAAATTAAAATCAACCCAGTTGTAAAAGACCTGGGTTAAAGATACAGGATTCGAAACATACTTAGTAGAAAGAAGACAGAGCTGGCATAAGTTCAATGGTTAGAATACTCTGGCATGTTTCTGAAGAGATGCAAGTTAGATTCCCAGTTGCCGAAATTTTTTCCACAAAACACTTATTGTTAATAAAATGAAGGTCAATTAAAATAGCCATTATATGTTAAAAAGGAAAAAAAAAACGTGGCAAAATGCTAGGACATTTCTACATCACTTCTGTCCCTAAACATAGGACTGCAGCTAAACTTGACTATTTGGTGAGTAAAAGTTCTTTGTGTTGCATTTTTCTACTTCGGTGCTTTGTCTCTACGGTGACTGTTCTTTGTTCTACGATCTCGTGCGTTTCCTGAATTGAAGCTACCATGAAGTTTCCTGAATTGAAGCTACCATGTCTTCTGATAATAATAACCTGCCGTTGACCATCAAGTGTTCAACTTCTGGAGTGTCCCAACTTAACACATTAGGTGTAATTGAAGACACTTTCGGCAAGGGTTGTATGAAGGCTTCGCAAGCATGTAATGCCCAGCATTTGTATGTAACCATGGCTACAATGGAACTAATGGTGAAAATTTTAGCGCAAAGAGAAATAACTGTTGACAAAAAGAAAGTGAATATCGAACGTGCTGTCACAAATATAGTAACTGTGACAGTACATAGAGTATTTTTTGAAGTCGCCAATGAGGTAGTTGCAGCGGCTTTAGCGCCATATGGCAAAGTGTTATCAGTTAAATACGAGCAGAAAAACGAGGGCCGTTTCAAGGGAATGTTCACTGGCACAATATTTGTTGTTATGGACATGGCCGGAACGGTCCCCAATACGATGTCCATCACAAGATGTTCAGCTATATTAGTTTATAATGGTGTTGTTGTGACCTGCCAAAAGTGTCACGTGCAGGGACACTTTGCAGCTCAATGCTCAGCTATTTTCTGTAAAAACTGCCGAGCTAATACGCATCTTGAGAAAGACTGCATCCTAAGATGCAAAAAGTGTGGCGCTACTGGTCACACATTCAGCGGATGCTCTCTAAGGAGCTTTGCCGACGCGTTGGTCGGCACAAAACCGCCGAATGTGCAGCAAAAAGAAGCAGAAATGCCTTCGCTTTCGGCGGCCGAACCTACGGCTGAAACTGTGATTGTGCCTCCTGTAACACAAACTACGGAAAAAAGTGCCGAAAAATCGACTAAAAAACCAATTCAGCCGACAAAGGGCACAAATAAAGCTACAAAAATTGTTGAACAGCCAAAGGAGTCACCTCCAATAACCATCAGTGTCGAAAAGAAGACCGTTACGCCGGCCGTTAAAAGAGGCAGCGTAGTGAATAAGTCCACTTCGGCTGCTAATAAGAAATCAAAAAAGAATAAAGGCTGATCTGAGTCTTTAAATGTACAGCCTCCAGTTGAGACAGCGACTGAACTCAATCATTTCGCCTCCACTTCGGATGACATGGACACATATCCTAATCTTGAAATGGACTGTGAAACTTTATCAGCCGCTGACCTATTAGAAAAATATTATTAGAACTTCTAGTGAAGCATTACTGTCCGATTCGGACAGCGATGCACAGAGCTTCGAGTAAGCTCTTTGGTATTTTTTTTTTGTATGGTAGTACTGGGCGTCCTTCGTCCTTTGTATTTTTTGTGTTTTTTGTGTTATTATTACGATTTTCTTTCTCTCGCCGATGGGGCCACAACTGCGCATTGCTTCTTTTAATGTATGCGGCTCCTTGTCTCCAAAAAAAGCAAAACTGGTTGTTGGGCTTTTTGGAATACAACAAGCTGGACTATCTTTTGCTACAGGAAACTCATCTCGATTCTACCAAATGGGCTAAAGAATTGCTTAGAGAGGACAAACATCGTTCATATTTCTCTTTTGGAACATCAAATGCAAGAGGTGCTATTCTGAGCGGAAAAAGCAATTCTTTCAAAATCTGCAAATTCGATAGTGACGTCGAAGGCCATTAAGTGAAGATAGTAGCCGAAAAAGATGGTTTTAAATTTTGCATTGTAAATGTATATTGCCCGAATAGGCCTACAGAGAGAATAGATTTTTTTGAAACTGTAAAATATTTTTTAAATTATAGTTATGATTGTTTGATATTGGTTGGAGACTTTTAGTCAGTCGTTGACGTTAATTCAGACGCCCTGGGTGGATCCACTTTTCGGTCAGATAGTAGTCGATTAAAACTATCTCGTCTAATTAGTGGATTCGGTCTGACCGGACGTCTGGAGACACCAACACGATGATCAGTTCACTGCTACCTGGCAGTCACCTGACGGCCAGATTTAGCGACGAATTGATCGAATTTATGTCTCCGGTCAATATTTTAATTATTGTACTGATTTTAATATTACTGACGTTAATAGCCAGAACTTTTTCGTCAGTGACCATCGGGTCACTTCAGGAAACATTACTATTCCCAGGGCAGACGGAAGGGACAAAGTTTTGTGGAAAATGAACATTTCCCATTTGGAAAATGATAATTTGAAGCAAACTTTGACAGATATCTTAGATTCTGAATCGCCTTAGCCGACGCTTGGACCGGCTCGAGGTGGGAGGGGATCAAGGGAAAGCTACGCGTTTGTTTACAAACAAAGGGAAGGTAACTCGCTCGCAACAAACATGAACGGTTAAGTTTCCTGAAGCGAATGGCTTTGAATTTCAACAGAGGGGGATATCAAAGTGACACTCAAATCCTACTAATGCAATCTATTACCAATGAAATTAATGATATTTACCGATCTGCCGGCTTACGTGCAAAACAGTTTTCGGAAGCAAAAAGAATTGAGATGGAGGAAAATTTCACCTCTGTGTTCGATTATGCGGCCCCTGAAGCAAAGGGAGTAATCTCCGTCATTTCCTATCACGATCCAATAGTGGGGGGGGGGGGAAGTTTTCGGCACCGAAAATATTAAAAAAGTGTTTTGTAAATTTTTTGAACTGTTTTGCTCTGATTCTCTTAAAGAAACAGATATGTATTCCTGGGTAACCAACTGTCCGCAGATTAGTGAAACGGAAAAAGAGCAGCTGGAAGAACCAATTACTGCAAAAGAAGTGGAGGAGGCAATAAAAAGAATGAGAAAGGGCAGTGCAGCAGGCACAGATGGATTTCCCATAGAATTCTATAAAAAAATTTGTTGACCAACTCAAGATCCCATGGCTAATCTCTTTAATCAACTTGTTGTTAATGGTGAAATGTCAACTGATATGAGGAGGGCAAAAATTGCATTATTAGGAGAACGACCCGATGGGCGTAACCTTACTGTCAATGATTGAAACTGATTTCAGTGCTTAATAGTGATTATAACATTTTTGCGAAAGTTGTTATGATCAGATTGAGTAAAGTCCTTTCGACTCTTATTTGGCCTACGCAGACATTTTCTGTAGGGGAGAGGAAAATTTCTAGAAATTTAAGTACATTGCTGATGCAATTGACTACGTGAATTTAAAACGTAGCAAATGTTGTTTACTCTCTGTTGATCAGAACAAGGCCTTTGATAGAATGTCGTATACTTTTATGTGGCACCTATTAAAGGCCCATAACTTTGGCGAAAATTTTATAAATATTGTCAAATGTCTGTATAATGGGAGCATCTCTGACTTTTTCCGTGTCTCCCAAGGAGTGAGACAAGGATGCCCTCTGTTACATTTGGTTTTTGTTTTGACTATTGAAATGTTGGCTAGGAAAATTCAAGCTGACCGGCTTTTTCAGGGAATTCCAACCCCTGGAAAGCCCAGTATCCAGCTTAAATATGTCGCCTAGGCGGACGACATAAATTTCTTTTTTGAGAATGAATATTCTCCAGATAGGTTCTTCAATGTTTACAAAAATTATTCGAAAGCCACTGGTGTAGAGCTTAATCTGGATAAGACACGAGCTTTGACATGGGCGCTTGGAAAGAATATTCACAAAATCTTGTTGTGCCACATGATGAACCTATCAAAATACTTGGCGTATATTTGGATAGGAAAGGATGCCACAAAAGAACGTGGATCGAAAATTTGAAACAGGCTCGAGAAATCGAATCGCTTTGGCAAATCGACGATTTTTCTTTCGCCAACCGAACCAAACTGGCAAACGTTATTTTGATCTCAAAATTAACTCTGATAGGCAGCGTTTTTAAACCACCATCTAGTTCCTTTTCGAAATTTACGACAATTATTTTTAGACTCATTTGGCAGGGCTCGTTAGAAAGAATCACAAGATTCATGATCTATCGCCCCTGTAATGAAGGTGGTTTGAATTTAAAACATCCTGTTTCGTGGCAAAAGGCAGTTTTCCTGCGAAAGGCCATACATAAGATAAAGTGTGTTTATCATCCGGGTGTCGCTTTCAGTAATTATTTGGGCTGGAAATTCTGTCAACTGACTAGCCAGAGCGCAGAATATCGCGGCCCAAAGTCTGTAAAACAGTCCTATCGATATAACGAGCTGGCGGACTTATAAAAGTCCACTGGGCAGCAGAGTAGCGATACTTCGGTTAGCGAAATGAGGCCCCAGAACTTGTATATGACTTTTCTGCCGCTTTTGGTGGCTCCCGTTTCCTATCGTGACCCATATCATAATTGGAAAAAAGCCTGGGACAATATTTATAACTGTGGAGCTATTTCTCAACATAGGGACATTACGTGGTTTGCAGCTCACTATTTCCTTCTGACACGTTCAATTCTGCATCGCAGAATTACCAATGTCTCCGAAAATTGCGATTACTGTGGCAGAATCGAAGACATTGGTCATGTTATGTTTTACTGTCCATTTGCACAGAGGTTTGGAAGGAGATATGTAAATGGATGAAAATCCAGAGCTGCACACTACGTCAGGTACTCTTTCCCGAGGACATACCTGTACAGAGTAAATATGCTTATAATTTAATTTTTGCCACTGTTAAGGCATTTTTATGGAGGTGCCGATGCTACAGGCTCTTCAATAATACTTTCTGGGGACCCAGTACTACCTTCCATGTTATTGTAAAATTCATTATTGTTCGAAAAAATATAGATAGAGGTTTTAAAAAGAACCCACTGTTTTGGAAACAGTGTCATGATTTTCGATTTTTGTGAATTTTTAATTTTGTGTTCCGCAGCTTGCGAGCCCGGAATTTTACCCATATGTCCTGGAGTACCTTTATATATTTTTTGTATATTTTTATGTGTTGTAGAAATTTTGTTTATTGTGTCAAAGTCGGCTTGGTACAGTCGTTTTCGCCCGTTGACTCTTTCGAGAAAACCACCTATGAAATTTCGTCGAAGACGATTTGTACGAAGTCCAGCATTCTCTGACTCGGCGCGCAGCGGCGGATTAACGTCACTGACTCCAACTGTCTACGTGAGTTTCAGCAAGTATTAGTCACTCGCTCCAACTGTCTACGTGTCTGTCACTCGCTCCAACTGTCTACGTGAGGTCGGGGGGAGGAGCCGGCGTCGGAGCCCTAAGCCAATGATCGGCTTAGATCTGCTAGGTGAGCCGGCCCCTCCTGTATGATCGGCATTTCTCCTTGCTGCCCTTCACGCCGGCACAGCGAAGAGACACAGGGCGCCCTCTATCGGGCTGACCCGAATGATGAATCTAAGCTGCCTAAAGATGAATGTTTTTCTTGACGAATGGTTGTATTACGTTTTACGTATGGTCGTTTTCTTTAATTGTAACTGTGAGATTGTGTTAGGCCTGCTTTCTATCGCTTTTCTATCACTTCTCTTTCCTTCTGAAATGTGATGATTGAGTTTCTAAGTATGTATGACGTATGAAATAACCGACGGAAGGGCTGACGCTGTAGCGTTAGTTACGGAAGTCGGTTGAAGTTTGAGAATGCAAAGTTTTGTCTAGCTGATCGATTTGGGAGCCCTCTCCTTCAGAATCGTGACGCAATTAGTACATACTAATGAAATTACTGAGATAATGCTATCTCTTTATAGGCAGTGCTATTTTCAGATTTTAAATTTCCAAACACCGCCATGAACATGTTCAAAATCTTAAGCCTACTCCTCAGAGAGGCGTGTTTGGATAATGTAAACAGATCTTTCTCCACGTTCATGGACTTACTTGAATTCTGTACCAGCTATTGAAAAGTAGTATAAAAGCAGCAGTTTGGCATTTCATAGGTTGGTAATTTACGAAAATTGTGAAATGCTTTGAAATTGTTAAAGCAGAGAGGCTTAAAAATAAATAAAGCATTTCCAAATACCGTTCGGTCTAAAGTATAATACCAAATGTAGTTCACGATTTTTTTTAGATATGAAATTAATAATATTTACATATGAAAAGGTGATTTACAGATTGAATCAGCATGAAATTTATAGAATTTTGACATTAATTTTATATGACTTCTGTTTGCAATTTTCCCAAAATACAAAAAATTGCTCTTTTTTTCTCTTCCCTCATAGGAAACGCCTGAAATGGGGATGTTTATAAATTTGCATGTGATAAATGAAGTCTAAACATTTGCTTTTAATATTTCATAAAAATTTTATGAGTGGAAATGCTAGGGTTGTAACAATTGTGGTAGCAGGTGTTATGACTATACATTATGCATGACTGATTATCAAAGGGACATCGTTAGTCTTGGGCTGGTTTCTCAATTGTCTGTTATTTTGTTACTTAGTCACCAGCAAAGATGATTTTCTCTGAAGAAAGAAGAGATATAGAAATGCAACGTAGAGAAATTTTGCAATTCTACAATAGTCTTCTAATGTAAAATTAAGAAAAGACACAATGTTACAAATTAAGTAACGAATGTTTGTATTGTACATATTGTTTATAATATACCCTTAGGTGAGTTGAGCATACCAGTATAATCAGCATAAGGGCTAAATAAGGCATGAACGCATTTTTTTATTTTCCACGTAGTGTAGATGCACCACTCTCTCTTTAAACAGTAGCTAATACCAGTGGTGAAAGTAGATTTTATTTCTTAACGGTACGCTTCAAAGCATAGTTATGTGTGGAAAATTACACCAAGGCGATCACCCCACTGAAGTCTTACTGGGGTTAATAAACTGAAGTGTGTGGCGGGGAAAGTACAGTGCTCTTAGATTTTTCCATTTTCCATATGTTTTCCGCAAATACTGAATGATTTAAGGATTTTTAATGTGAAATAAATATTAATATATTTAAATACTTGCTGATTCCGTTCTATTCTTGAATTTCAGTCTTATTAAAAAAATAATAATATGATATAGTTGTTTTTAAAATTATTTTAGTACTTACAGAAATTTTTTTAGAAAGGAAAATTAACGTTTCATTCGTATTGTAATTTTGAATACTCAACTTGCACATTTTAAACTCAAAAGCCAAATATAGCATTTTTTTTAGAATAACATTTATTAGAGATTTGGAATAGCCTCTAAAATTTATAAAGCTTAATCAATGATTACACACATACGGAAATTTTGCCTCTGACTTATTCCCCATAATAGATGCGAAATTGCAGAGTTTCCGCATCCAAAATGAGGTAGGAAAAGAGTGACTTTTGTCAAAAAAAAAGTTAGGCGATGCTTTCGTTGAGTGCTCTTGTGTGCCAAGCAAATTCATCTATCTTTCCACTCTTGCATCGGGTACTATAGGTTGGCTATTACTGCAGTAGAAAAATTAACCATTTCACTTTTACACATGATATACGTATTTGTTGGCACGCTTAACTTTGCATATGATTTGACTTCAATATAGACCTTGTCTTCACCTTAATCATAAATGTTTAGCGATTTAGCAACGCTAATACCACAGAGTGAAAATTGCAACAATTAAATTGGCCGTACGTGCATTCCTTTAACGTTTGGATACCATCGCAACAGGGACGTAGCGAAGGACTATGGTTGTGGGACGGGGGGAGAAATAAAAAATTTTCCAACTCGAAATTAAAATTTTGCCAACTGAGCAGATAATGTCTCTGTCACGTTTTACTTAGATTTTCGCTCCGTGGGGAGGGGGGGGTTGAGGTAATATTCACAACTCTCCTGTATTTTGCCATTTAACTTCCAAATTTGCCAACTAGCCATAATTTCACAGAAATAATTTTCAATATTTAGATCTCGTCGGAATTGTAGCAAGTCAATGTCAATTTTCCCTTGATTTGGCAAACTCTCCTTAATTTCATGAAACTACTCTCAATCTTTTTGACTTTTCCAAAACTTCAGACTTTTCAAACTCACAAAGATTTTATGAAGTTTTCTCGATTTCGTCAACTTTCTTTAATTTCACAAACCCAATTCCAATTATTACAACTCGCCCGTATTTCCCAAGTTGATTCGAATTTTGCCAACTGCCCTTTATTTTGTTAAGTTTCCTCAATTTGTCCAACACTCCTTAATTTCACAAAACAAATCTCAGTTTTCACAACTCGCCTATATTTTAAAAAGTGGATTCGAATTTTGCCAACTACTTTAAATTTTGTCAACTCGCAGTAATTTAACAGGAAAAAATCGCAATTTTTACATCTTCCCTAAATTGGCCAAGTCACTTCGAATTTTATTAACTCTTCTTAATTGCACAAGAAAGGCACAATTTTCGCAACTCCCCTGTATTTACCAAGTGGATTCGAATTTTGCCAACTCCCCTAGATTTTGCCAAGAGTTCTTGGTTTTTCCAACTCTCCTTAATTTCACAAAACCAATCCCAATTCTTACAACTCACCTGTACTTTACCAAGTGATTTCCAGTTTTGCCAGCTTCCCTAGATTTTGCCAAGTTGTCTCGAATTTACCACCTCTCTTTAATTTCGTAAAACAATCCCAATTTTACATCTCTCCTGAATTTGCCAAGTCACTTCAAATTTTTCAAACCTTCCAAAATTTTGCCAACTTTTCTCGATTTTGTCAACTTTCTTTAATTTCATAAAAACAATCCCAATTTTCACAAACCGCCCGTATTTTACCAAGTGTATTCGAATTTTGCCAACTGCCCTAGATTTTGCCATTTCGCCACAATTTTACAGAAAAAAAAATCCCATTTTACATCACACCTGATTTTGGCAAAGTCACTCTGAATTTTGCCAGCTCCTCCAAGATTTGCCAATTCTCCTAGATATTGCGAGGCTGCCTCGATTTTGCCAACACGCCACAATTTTACAGAAAAAAAGATTGCAATTTTTACATCTCACCTGAATTTTGTCAACTCTCCACGATTTTGCCAACTCCCTAAGTATTGCCAACTGTCCTAGATTTTGCCAACTCGCCATAATTTTACAGAAAAAAAATCCTAATTTTTACATCTCACCTGAATTTTGCCAACTCCCCACGATTTTGCCAAGTCACTCCGAATTTTGTCAACTTGTCGTGATCACATTTGTCTTATCATGTGGACACGACTTTTGGCGTGGAGGGTCATGGACGCCCTTATCCTCGTTCGATAGTGCCATTTCACATTGCTTCCATTTTTGATGTCCAGTTCGATAGTGCCATTTCACATTGCTTCCATTTTTGATGTCCAGTTCGACGAACAGGAACGTTGCCGCCAGCACAGAATCTACCAGATTGACCCTGAAACCCCAGATGGCAGAGAAACTACATGACATGCATGGTAAACAACGTTGGCTAGAGGAGATCTGAGATTCGCACCTCGGCTACTGTGGCCAATCACGAACAGCCACACATGAGCCTAGGTGACCTCTACCAGGGGGACCGGACCTCTACCAATGAACCTCGAAAACAAGCGAAAAAGTGTGAGAATTCTCGTCGCTGACTCGAAGGAAGGAAGACGTGAGCTGTTGCCTCTGGAAAGCAAAATGAGCAGAGTTATCGTAAGTGCCCTGTGAGATGCAGCGAGTTGCCGAGGAGTGAAAGCCTACAGCCACCGACCACGGCTGGCCAAACTGCGATGTCGTCCTCTGGGATCAGCCTGCATGGAACGAAGTAAGGGTCACTAAGTCGCTTTTGATCTGGTTAATTTTTCCCACATCAGTTCGAGTTACTTATCGCCGTCATGCGGCCTTCATGGAACTGCTTCACCGTGTATCGCCTGCTCACCTTTTGAGCATTGAACTAATTTGACTTTTGGACTGGCTTTAGCCATCGCTTGCAGAAAGCCCCCTTAATTGAGGAGGGCCGTGCCAAGGGCGCGTGTTAGAATTGTCCCAAAATGGGAAATAGTTGTGTGCAAAGTGTTGAACTGATCTGTTAATAAATGATGTTTTTTTTTACCTGTAAGTGATATTAGTTTTGAGTATTAACATATGTGTATAGATTTTAATGTGGGTTCGGGAACTGCCTTGGATTTGGCAGCAAGTAGAGGATCACGGACTTAGTGCATGTGCCACCCCTAAATATACACTGAGTGGTCACGACAAACTCCCCAAGATTTTACCAAGTCTCCGAATTTTGCCAACTCCCTAAGATTTTGCCAAGTTGTCCCGATTTTGCCAACTCACCTGTATTTTACTAAGTGGCATCGAATTTTGCCAACTGCTCTAAATTTTATCGTCTCCCCATTTTCCACACTGTCTTAGATTTGTCAACTCCCCTTAATTTTGCAAAAAAAAAGATTACAAATTTTCACAACTCACCTAGATTTTACGAAGTCGCTTCGAATTTTGCTAACTCCGAGTTACTTTTTTTGGGGGGGGGAAGCCTCCCTCTCATCTCTCCCCATGACTACGCCCCTGCATCGCAGCCCCATATGCAGAAGACCATTGCATCCCAGCCCCATATGCAGAAGACCATTGCATCCCAAACTCTCCTCATCTCTCATGCTTGCTTCCTTTCCCCCTTAAGAGGGAGTCGTTAATTGTAAACTGCAACACCACTCCTCTAGTGGACCTGGCAGAATTCTTTCTGTTCTCTCCTAACCTTAATCTACTCTGATAAAAGGTTCCAAGAAAAGTAACCTCGCTTTTGTATAATACAAAATTGCTGGATTTTTTCTTTCAGTTCCACAGCATTGTTCGTTAAAGCAGAACCGAAATTATGCTATAGCATTATTTTTATATAAAATTTATTGTTTGGTGTAATTAAAAAGTTGATAATAATTTTATCAATGTTTCTACGGAAAAACATCTTTATCATAAGTTGATAATCATAATATGTTTTTATTACAACGATTATGATATTTGGGAATCTGAAATGGCTTGACGTATCTAATATGCATTAAAAAAAATACCCCTCAAGCAGCTGCTAGCTACAGAAGTCCGACAGGAGCCTGTCAGTAGAAGGTCTGTGAGGATGACAGGACCTCAGCAGAAAAACAACACAAACATCCATGCT
Organism: Ryuthela nishihirai; assembly: GCA_038380435.1. Classification (NCBI taxonomy): domain Eukaryota; kingdom Metazoa; phylum Arthropoda; class Arachnida; order Araneae; family Heptathelidae; genus Ryuthela; species Ryuthela nishihirai. Next base: position 58,096,181 of record JAWZYU010000012.1, read on the forward strand.
TTTCCCAGGGCTCGAACCTATGCCCTGTAAATCAGTAGTCAAGTGCGCTAACCACTGGGCCACGGGATGGCTTAGTATGTATACAAATGCTATAAATTCTGGTACTGAAGGTTAAATTCTAAGAGATGAAAATGATGAGAAAAGCATTAAAGAATTAAATTCTTAGTTGATAATTTTTTTACACCTCTCAAACAGCTGTTTATCACTGGTCAGATGACCTATTATGAAGGCAAGATCTCAGTAGAAAGAAAATAGCCATATCTATAAGGTCTCGAATCTAGGTCCCATAAATTGAAGCGAAGCGTGTAAACCATTTGATCACAAGGACAATGTCAAGCTCAATAAATTTAACAAATGGCAGTTATCAACGACGTAGTTTTTGTTAATCATTTTGAATCTTCTGTGGACCTTATTCTTAAACTATCTGTTTTATCATTAGCTATCCGTTATTTTAAACGTCTTTTTTAAAAGACGACAATGTTTACATGCTGTGGGTCAATACTAACAAATATGCTGCATTCAGTGAAAATGATAGTGGTTATAAAAGTCGAAACTGGTAGTTCAGTATAAACTACTGATAAAATATGAGGAAGATTCATCACTGCAATCGCCTAGAGTATGAGTCTTTTTTTGGATGTCGAAAATTTCAGGCTACAGGTACGTATTAAGAGTCAAAAGATTTTGAAAAGCATTCATTATTAATGTTTAACATCAAACAAACAAAGAAAAAAATTGGAATATTGTTACTTACAAAGAGAAAATTTACAGCAATCTGAAGTTTTCTCTTCAAACTCAATAAACAAATTAACTGCACTGAAACAAAAATCGCAAAATCGTTTTCCCCAGTAGTATATTGGCGACAAGACTCAGGAGGAAAATATTTTTTGAAGGGCCTGAAGGTAACCTCATGAGGAGTGACGGGGGAGAAAGTAAAAATTCGATAGAGGTATAATCATCATCATCATCATCATCATCATCCTCAAGCAGCCATGGGCTACGGAGGTCCAACCAGACCGTGCAATTTAGTTCTCCAAGCAAGTCTATCCTGAGCTACATCTACTGCATCTGGCCACTGCACACCATTCTAACAAGGTCCTGTTTGACATTGTCTGCCCACCGCATACTAGGTCTCCCCTTCTTTCTGAGGCCTTTAGGCACACTGTTCATAACCCTATTCGCCAATCTATAATTATTCATACGGGCAACATGGCCAAACCAACGGAGTCTCTCTCTGCACAATATGCTGCTTAAAGGAGGTTGCAAACTCCTTTGCCTAATCTCATCATTAGTTACAAAGTTGAACCACCTAATGCCCAAGATACTGTGTAAGCATCTGGAATCAAAAGCATCTAGTTTCCTGTTATCTTGTTTACAAAGTGTCCAAGTTTCACTACCATAACTAACCCTAGAAGAACCAAACTATTATACAGTCTAATTTTAGTCTTTAGGTGTATACGCCTATTTCTCCACACTCTCCATAGGTTCTTAAAAGTCCCGGCAGCAATCCCTACTCGTCTGTTAATCTCATGCCGCACATCACCATTATCTGTTACATAGCTCCCAAGATAATTAAACTGTGACACCTGCTCAAGACTGCAACCATTCAGATTAACTGAACACAGCCTGCCTGACCAATTTTCATCACTTTAGTTTTCTCTCTGTTTATAACCAAACCTACTCTATTACCAGTCTCATCAACAGCTCGAATGAAAGAGTTCATCTCATCAACATCATTTGCCAAAAGGGCTAAATCATCAGCATAATCTAAATCAGAAATTTTCGTATCTCCAGCCCATTTAAGGCCAAAATCTTTCCCTTGAAGTGAATTTCGCATAACATAATCAATAACCAAGCTAAAGAGAAAAGGAGACAAAATGCACCCTTGTCGAACACCAGAAGTAATGCTAAACCAATTGCTACAAGCCTTACCAACTCTCACACACGACTCGGTGTTATTATAGAGAGCTTTCATTATGTTAACTAACTTGTCAGGTATACTATATGATTTCACAATCAACCACAAATTATGACGATCAATTGAAATCAACAAAGCTAGCAACCAAAGGTTTCTGAAACTCTAAACATTTCTCAAGAATCTGCCTAAGTGAAAATATCTGATCCACACATCCCCTACCACTTCTGAATCCACATTGCTCATCACGCAATTGACTGTCAACCAGATTCTTAATTCTATTAAGCACAATCATGGAAAGAACTTTACCTGGAACAGAGAGTAGGCTGATACCCCTATAGTTATCACAAGAACTGCGATCGCCTTTTTTGAAAATAGGGATAACAATAGCTCTGGTAAAATCCTTAGGAACCATGCCTTTATCATAAAAGATATTCAGAATTTCAGTCATCCAAGTGGTAACCGAAACATTCCCAGCTCTAAGCATTTCCGTAGTAATTTCATCTACCCCTGGGGATTTATGAAGTTTCAGTTTAGAAACAGCCAAAATAACTTCAGATTGTGTTATAGAGCCAACATTAAAGCCACCAATGCATCTATCATCATTGCAAACAATGGGAGTAGAACTAACTACATTGTTTAGAACATCACTGAAATGCTCAGCCCACCTAGCCATGACAGAATCCTCCCCTTCTATAACCTTACCTTGTTTATCCTTCAATCCTTGTATGCCTGTCCGTTTTCTACCACACAAAACATTAACTATCTGGTACAGCTCTCTGCTGTTGTGCTGTCTAACTGCTTCCTCGGCTTTGTCAGCCAAACCATCAAGCCAAAGATTCTTATCAGCAGCTAACTGATCCTTTACAAGTTTATTAAGGTCTCTGTAATGCTATCTATTAGTACTAGTAGGGTATTGATTAAGGGCATTCCTGCAGTTCTTTCTTTCCGAAATAAGCTCAAGTGCCTTATCACTCAGATAATTTTGCCTCTTCTGCTCCTTTTTTCCTAAAAGAATACTGTTAGTGTCCAAAAAAGCCTGTTTAAAATGATCCCATTCTTCCTCAACTTCAGTAGTAAGCAAACCATGACTGTCATAATGACTAAGTAACCTATCATGGTAAGCTTTGGCTATAACTGGATCTTTCAGAGCTTCAGTATTAAAAGTAAATTTTTTAACCCTAGCACAACACTTTTTAAGTTTAAGTTGCAACACACTTTTAACAAGGTAATGGTCAGATCCAATTTCAGCTCCCCTATAAGCCCTGGTATTTCTAACAGAACTAGCCCATTTGCTGTTAATTAATATGTATTCAATCATATTCTTATGCAGCCCATGAGGTGAAACCCATGTGTACTTATGTATGTCGCGGTGTTTGTAATAAGTGTTAGTTATTCTGAATCCATTGAGTTTACTTACCTGTAGGAGACGTTGCCCATTGCCATTGCAGCTACCAATACTAAAAGGGCCTATTACTCCTCCCCAAAGGTCAGAGTCAGTACCAACTTTGTTATTGAAGTCACCAAGAAGAAGGGTAATATCTCCTTTCTTGACAGAATTCAAAATATCCTGAAGTTGTTCATAAAACCTATCCTTCTGATCCTCATCGGCATCCTCAGTGGGGGCATAACAGCAGATAACATTCAAGTCTTTAACGCTTGTCTGAAATTTTGCTGTAAGAAACCTTTCATTAATGCACTCATATCCTAGAAGAGCATCGCTAGCGTGTCTGCTGAGAAGCAGACCTACGCCTTGGTGATGCTTATTGTCGTCCCTCCCTGAAAAGAGAAATTTAAGATTATTTTTAAGAATCTGACCTTTATCTGTCCATCTGGTCTCTTGCAAGCCGAGAATATCTAAATTATAACAGTGTTATTCTTGTGTGAGGACATCAAGAGAAAAAGCTCTGTGCAGAGTCCTCACATTCCAACTACCTATGGAGAGAAAATGGTTAGTGGGATGTTTAAAGAAACTATGTTTATTGAGAGAGGGAATGCCGACAATATCAAACAGCCCCATAATCGCAAACATGGGGCAAAGACCCGTTCCCCCACTACTAAAGGCTGAAGCCATCTACACTGGAAGACTTCCTCCAATGTAGAATTTGACGATGCCAATAGAAGCAAAGAGTTCAGGTGCCTGCGATGACTTCTGCTCAGGATTATCCACCAGCTGATAAACATATCCTGTGAATCTATTCACTTGGGGCTGTCAACCCACAAACAAACAGAAAACACAGCGGAAGATTCCCTCCACAGAAGCCCACCAGTGCAGTAAAATCAGGATCCATAATCAAGCTCAGAGCCATATATCTCTCCAGTCCAGTAGGTTTATATGGTCAGCACCAGGACCCTGTGTGGTTGACCACTCCTCAGCAGGGTAGAAAAAAAAGAAAAGTAGCCATAGTTGTTTATTTAATATTCAAATAAACTTATCTAGAGGAAATAAATATATTTATTTTCTTTTGTTAAAGTTTATAATTAGGTTCAAATTAAAAAATTTAAATTGATATACGCCAAAATTCTTTTTTTGTTAATCTTCAAAATAATTTCAGTCGTAGAGTTTAGGAGTGTGCGTATTCTCTTACTGTGTATGTATGTGTACACTCTGAATACACGTCTGTTTAGAACTCGCAGATGTTTAGGAGATGACGAAACAGACCACCAGTTTTTGAAATGGCTAGAAAGAACAACTTAATATTTAAAATTCATAGCAAATATGTTTTGCCTTAAAATTAAGGGAGGAATGTTAAGCGAAAATTATGTTTAAAAAGAATTATATGACAACTTTTGTGGGACAATAAAATTAAAAGAACGTGTATTAGTTTTTCTATTATGGTTACTCCAGTAGCGTAATGTAAAGTGATTAATTATAAAATTATTTTTTTAAAAATCTGTTTTTCCTTGATTTTACATTAAAAAATCCCCCCCTTCAAATTCATTACTTAAATTTGGGGAAGCATGTGCCCCATCGCCCCCATTAAACTGTCTTCCGTTATTTCCAGAAACGTTTAGAATTTTCAATTCAGCAGAATATAAAAAAATATATATTTTGAAAATTACAAGTACACGTTGCTTTGCAACGGGTTTCACAGTCTAAGTGAGTTCATATCCTTTCTTTGATTTACCATCCCTTTTTCCCAGTTCTGCCTCCGGTAGTGATTAAGACCGAACCCAGACAGCTACGGCGGATGGGAACGTGCATTGTTGGCATTGTCCATGAACTCTTATACGACTTTGGTTGGAGTCGCCTTTGTCTGTCTAATATGTCTAATATGTCTAAAGAATCTGACCTTTATCTGTCCATCTGGTCTCTCTTTCTATACCAAATATCTCTTTCTATACCCAATATCCTGGTTTATAGTTCAAAGAGAGAAAGCATTACTTCCAATTTCTAGCACTCCCGCTTGGCACTCCCTGTCGTCAGAAAGGGAATCTCAAGTATCCTGTTTCTAAACAGCTTGTTATCTAAAGGGTTAAACTGTAGTAATGTAATTAAAAACCAACGAGTTTTTCTTAAAAGGAATGGTCCGCTTTAAAAAAAATTAAATTCTCGTTTGAAAAAGCATTAAGGTGAAAAGAAAATCGTTAACGGAGACACTACTGAAAAGTGTCTTACTGGTACGTCGTACCAGCTCGTACCGGGTACTTTTCTGTTCCCAGAATTTTACTGTTTTAAAAATAAAAGTTCAGAAATCGGCACAGAAAGATTAATTAATGATGCAGTGCCAACTTTATTCACATTTATAACAAATGACATACTGTCAAATTGGAAACTTCCTGTTTTGAGAGAGAGACACTTGTAGAAGATATAGAAACTGCAGTGAGAATAGATGTAGCCTATGGAAATGATCACTCATGCTGTGTAAGAGAGAAGAATGCTAGAAAATTTAAGAGAAAGTTAAAGTCAGCACAAAATGAAATCCAAAGCTTAAAGAAAATGCTATGACTATTATATCGCCAACTAAGAGCCAAAGAATCAGACTCTTCTTCTTGAAAAGAAATAAAGATTTGTTTAAGGTCCAAAATCTTATCAAGATGACTTGAAACACCAAAACCTGTTTCCAGATATAACTAAATTTGTTTAGAAATTCAGAGCGAAATGCTAAAAGAAGCAATGGCAAATTATATTATCAAGATTTTTATATATTTTTGCCATGATCTTATATTTTCACCCTCCAAAGGCTTATGAATTTGTAAGAGAAAAGCTTTTCTTTCCCAATAGCTCCACAATTTTAACTTGGTGCAGATCTATAGGTGGCCTTCCTGGATTTACTGAAGAAGTTTTTCTGCATGGAAAATTTTTATGATTTTAAGCAGAAGAATGTGATATTCATTTTATTATTTGATGAGTAGTCAGTTAGGAAACAGATACTCTTCAATGGTGATTGCTATTTTGGGTATGGGGATTATATTAGCAATGCTAATGATTGAAAATTCACATATAGCTTCTGAAACTCTAGTTTTTTTCATTGTTTCTGCTATACATAGCCAGAAAATCTCCATCAGTTATTTTTTTAACATTTGGTTTGACTGGCTTAAAATATCTTTTGACTTACAAATTCAGCCAGGACCAAATTAAATTTTTTGCAGCTCTAAGAGCAAAAGAGTGAAACAAAATAATCTAATGATTTCAATTCTAAAGTGCACACATGCAGCTAATAATTAACCGGCTGATAATTAATAAGCAATATGGTAATTTTTTAAATTTCAATGAAATTAAATTCATTGGCAGCAATCATGAAATGCTCAGTGACATTTTCAGTGTTTCTCACATGTAGAGAATATCAGGAAATCACAGTGACTAAACAGTCTTATAAAACGACGAATGCCGTTGTGTCTCTAAAATTTTCTCTGAATTTGGAAAATATCGTATTTTATAAGCTGTCTTTATACCAAAAAAATATATATGGAAAGATTTCTTGCTTAGAATTTAAATTATCATTAATTGTTCTGACCTAATACAGTCTGCACTTATTAACCTTTACAGGAATAATTTTTGTGAAGAAATAACTCAACTTCTTAGCCTTATTATGAAGTAACTATGAATGAAATATTCCATATTACATATAAAAAGAAAGAGCATTTAATTCTAAAAAAATAAAAGAGAAAAAATGGTAAAATTTATGCAATTTTACCATTGTATAATTTTCACCATTTAAACATTTAAAAAAAATGCATGTTGCAGGCATGTTGCAGGTTCATTTGTAGTGATTTTTGAAAACTGATTAATCAGCTTGTCCTTTAAAGATTAATATTAAAATCGAGGCTCACTCACTCTCCCTTCTCACAGTATGTGTGTGCAATTGCAAAAAATATTGAACAGTGCCTTCCAATCGAAAAGTTTATGTTATCAACAACAACCATTTCATACCTAATTAAAAAAATTCAGTGAGATGTTCTATACAGTCTTCAATGCATGTTAGTGCTCAAATGACTAGATGGTCATATCACTGATAGGGAATTGGATGTGGAAGTTGAAAATCATGTTCATATTGTTGCGGATCACAAAAATGGATAGCCACTGAGCGTGAGTATTAAAAGCTATATTTCAAAACCAAATTCAATACAAGGTAAATTGTTACAAAGGAAATATGGATGAAGTATCTTATTAACAAATCAACTATTAACATGCACAAGTCATCAATCTTCCTGCGTAGAGCACACAATATCAGCTCTGTGTATTTTACTAAATACTACCTTTTACTTGATTTACCAGGTCACCCGAAGATCTTCACTCGTAAACCAATTCTCGTCCTGTGCTAATAACTTTTCACACACTAGCCGAACAAAAAGACAGTCCGTGTAGACATTCGAAGTTAGCCATAAAAGTTCCCACTTTTATACTTCCGCGTATACACAACACATCAAGTTACTTCTTGATACTTAACGATAAAAGATCCCACTTTTATCCTTCCGCGTATACACAACACATCAAGTTACTTCTTGATACTTACGCGCACTGTCTCAGAACAGCTCACCGTCCATTTTCGAACTCTCCGACCGTTACAATACAACGACCGTTATAATACAACGACCGTTAACGCTCCACTCTTCTTCTCCAAATTCTCCCAACGTTCTTATTCGTTGGCTGAAACTTTGCTTTCGGTTGCCAGATTCTTCTGTCGTAACACTGCCCCCTTCCTAGGTCTTGTTCGTCCCGAACAATTCTGGATTCCAAAGTTTCTTCAGTTCTTCGATGAAACGGAGCCAAACGATCCACGTGAACCACTTTGCACTTTGTAGCTGGACGTCGACGAATGCGATATACCACGTCTGTGTCAAAATGAAAGCGAATCTCATTATGACGTAGATTTCTTTTCTGACTGAAGCCTCGTCCACAAACATAATACGTGTAAGGCCTATAGCCCTTGTGAACACGTTTATGTCTCTGCAGGGAGAAGAATCGACTAAGAGTTTTCGTGCAAAACCTGTAAAAAGTTTTCTTCTTTGTCGAAAGTTTTCTTCTTTGGATTTTTACTTCTATCAAGAGTAACAAGGAATGAAAGTCATTAGTGACATAAAATCTAGGGAGAAGTTTCATCCTCCAGTCTGACTCTTTTGTCAGTTGACTTTCCCTTAATTCAGAACTGTCGTGATGAACCTTCAGCCATATTTCACCTGATTCCATTTGATCCCCAAGGTGCTTCACAAATATAATATCAGCTCCATAATTCTTTTTAGCTCTTCGGTCCATCTCCTCCTTCCATACTCTTGCTAGAACTGCAGCTTCTAATCCGACAACCTTACCTGTTTCTCCTGTATAAGTGAAATCAGTGATGTGTCGGGCTGCTAGCAATATTTTTTCTGTTTTACCTTCACATAGCCAGCTTGCAACATCTTCAGATACTCCTTGTTCTATTAACATGTTATGAAACTTGTTCAAAGCATTGCCGTTATGCGGAACCTTACGGACACGTGATGCTTCATCTACCCTATTATCCACAATGTTCACAAAACGCAGAAGTTCTCCTCCTAACTCTTCGACGAGCTCTTGCAGTTCCAAGGATCCGTTACCAAGGAAACACTGAACAGCTTCCATCACTTCCAGAGAGTTGTCAACAGAGTTTTCAAGAGGTGAATCCATGTTGCTGATAACAGCTGAGCAACTCAAACTCTTCATTCCACGAGCCTGTGATGCTGCAACCATTTTCTTAACTAAATCAACAGCAACATCTTCTGTACTGTTGAGATCAATAGCTCCTTTTCCTAATTCAACATCATAAACCAAAGCGCACACTCCTTCAGCCAGCTTTTTGGACACAATTGAGCATATCATTAGAGGAACGCTATCTATGGTAGCCATCAGATCCTTGCAGCGGTAAATCTCCTTATCTGTTGGCACCAGCTCCTCTGTCTGTCCTACGATGCAGCATCCGACGTCTTCCATCATCTGCTCGATTTTATCTTTAGTGCAGTCGACTGTGAAGCCAGGGATGGATTCCAATTTGTACAGAGTATCTCCCGTCAATTGGAGAGCACGACCGGAGATCATAGGGACCTTGAGACCTAAAGCAGCAAGTGCAGGAGCCAGGACAAGACTCACTTTGTCGCCGACACCTCCTGTACCGTATTTATCTACCATCCGATGGCGCCACTCGGGTCTCCAGCAAAACACATGACCCGAGGAGGTCATAGTTGCTGTTTCTTCGGAATTCACTTTCTTGGAGCTCTCATTGTAATTAGCCAGGGAAACATCAGTCATGATTGCCAAATTGTTCATTCTGGAGATCAGCGACGAGTTTTGTAACATGATATTGTCCACTTTAGAGCTCTTGTAGTCGTGATAAAACTTTTCTATATCCTTATAATCCAAATGGTTATAATGTCCAAATCTGTGCATTGACTGTTCAGAAAAGAAATTCAGCATGGCTACGTTGAGATTATCTGAGGGCTTCACTTCTCTCTGATCGTAACTCTGAGGCTTAGTTTCATCCAGAAAGTTACTGTTATCCGAGCACAATTTATTACTCATAGAAAAAGGAATATCTAAGTCAGTCTTTGAAGTACTGTTTCTGCCTGAAGCTCCTTTACCAGCATTACCTGTTATGCTTCTAAGCCATTCTTCGGAATTCCTCTTCCTTAAATCCCCACTTTCTATAAACGATTCAAGTGTGGCTATATGCCTCGGAAAAATCTCTCCGACTTCCCCGGTAACGACGAAGGGCACTTTGTATCTATGATGAATGGACGCCTCTTCTTTACTCGGACCACTCTGCGAAACGTAAACTCTGTTTCGTTCCCCTTCATTACCACTCGTTACTCTGCCTTTGCGATAAATGTCCATGACACATTTTGCTGACGGCGAGGAATAGAATACCTTTCGTGTGGATCTCTCTTCAGATCGTGCCAGACTTGTATACCTAGGTATTTTGAAGTGCAAAGCGTACTGTTTAGTCTCACAGCTCTCTAATCTGTGTGATTGTTCTTCACAGTTCCTAGACATGTCACCAGCGACATAGACACTCTGCCATGCATTACCAGTAGTTGCGTGGTCAAAGGCATTATCTGCGCTATCTCTACGATTCTTGATTTCCAGTAGCAGATCCACATTTTTATATGCGTTGCCTTTCTCTTTTTCTTTTCCATGTTTACAATCTAACTTAACACTATCAAGATCATTTTTTTCACTGACAAATTCAACATTTAAACTATTGCATTGTCTATTGAGTTCGGTTTTATGATCCTTGAAGTGATCAATAATCTTACCAACTCGAGAAGCCACTTCAGCTCTCATCTCAGTATTTTGTGCGGCCAGATCGGCTTTCAAGTCACCTATTTTATCGCTTTGGGCAGCTATATCACCTTTAATCTCAGCATTTTGTGCGGCCAGATCACCTCTTTTATTCCTTAACTCATTATTTCGTGCGGCCATTTCGGCTTTCAAATCAGTCATCTGCGTAGCCATATAGGCTTTCATATAAGTCATCTGCGTAGCCATATCGACTTTCAAGCTATTTATCAACTTTACTAATTCATCCATACTTCTAGTTAACGGCATTCAATAAATTATCCCACTTCTGACACCAAATGTTGCGGATCACAAAAATGGATGCCACTGAGCGTGAGTATTAAAAGCTATATTTCAAAACCAAATTCAATACAAGGTAAATTGTTACAAAGGAAATATGGATGAAGTATCTTATTAACAAATCAACTATTAACATGCACAAGTCATCAATCTTCCTGCGTAGAGCACACAATATCAGCTCTGTGTATTTTACTAAATACTACCTTTTACTTGATTTACCAGGTCACCCGAAGATCTTCACTCGTAAACCAATTCTCGTCCTGTGCTAATAACTTTTCACACACTAGCCGAACAAAAAGACAGTCCGTGTAGACATTCGAAGTTAGCCATAAAAGTTCCCACTTTTATACTTCCGGGTATACACAACACATCAAGTTACTTCTTGATACTTAACGATAAAAGATCCCACTTTTATCCTTCCGCGTATACACAACACATCAAGTTACTTCTTGATACTTACGCGCACTGTCTCAGAACAGCTCACCGTCCATTTTCGAACTCTCCGACCGTTACAATACAACGACCGTTACAATACAACGACCGTTAACGCTCCACTCTTCTTCTCCAAATTCTCCCAACTTCTTATTCGTTGGCTGAAACTTTGCTTTCGGTTGCCAGATTCTTCTGTCGTAACAATATTATGAAAAAGAATATTAAAGAATATACTAAAATTAGACTTTACCAATTAGAGACAGAAATGACAGAAAAATTAAAAGACATCAATATCAGAGCAAATTGATATAAATTTGCACAAAACAATGACAAAAGCATAATTTTGCAGAAACTACGTTTCTTCTATTGTGTGTGTGATATGGATTTCCTTCTGCCTTAGCTGAAATACAAGTTGACAATATTTGTTTCTTCATAGCATGAAATTTCAATCATGTCATTTGTGTGTGTGGGTTGGATTTCCTTCTTCCTCAGATGAAATGAGAGAAAGTAAATTTTTTGTGTACATATAGCATGAAATTTCAATTTTGGTGTGTGTGTGTGTGTCATAGATATCCTTCTGCCTCAGCTGAAATAAAAGTTCACAATATTTGTTTTTTCATAGCATGAAATTTCAATCATATCATTTGTGTGTGTGGGTTGGATTTCCTTCTTCCTCAGATGAAATGAGAGAAAGTAAATTGTTTTTATACATATAGCATGAAATTTTAGTTATGGTGTGTGTATGTCAGTCACTTGGATTTCCTTCTGCCTCAGCTGAAATAAATAATAAGTGTACATTACATTTTTTCCCATTGCATAAAATTTCATTTGCATGTGCTTGTGGGGGATGGGGGAGGACTTTGATTTTCTTCTCCCTCAGCTAAAATAATAAGCTTACAATATTTCGGCTTTTTAATAGCATAAAATTAAATTATGTCATGTGTGTGGCGGGGATGATTTCCTGCCTCAGCTGAATTAAAAAAAAAGTTTACAGTATTTAGTTTTTTTTTTGTACTGCTTGAAAGTTCATTTATAGAGTCGTGTTGTAAATTGTCCTAATGAATTACTAAAGCAGTTTGTTTTTAATCCCATTTTTATACTTCTTCCAACTTTTCCTTGAGATAAGATATAGCAATAATAATATAAATGGTATATAAATTTATATCATCATCATCATCATCATCATCATCATCATCATCATCATCATCATCATCATCATCATCATCATCATCATCATCATCATCATCATCATCATCATCATCATCATCATCATCATCATCAAGCAGCCATGGGCTACGGAGGTCCAACCAGACCGCGCAGTTTAATTCTCCAAGCATATCTGCCCTGAGCTACATCTGCTGCATCCGGCCACTGCACACCAGTTCTAACAAGGTTCTGTTTGACATTGTCTGCCCACCGCATCCTAGGTCACCCCTCCTTCTGAGGCCTCTAGGCACACTGTTCATAACCCTATTCGCCAATCTATAATTATCCATACGGGCAACATGGCCAAACCAGCGGAGTCGCTTTCTGCATAATATGCTGCTTAAAGGAGGTTGCAGACTCCTTTGCCTAACCTCATCATTAGTTACAAAGTTAAACCACCTAATACCCATGATACGAGGTAAGCATCTAGAATCAAAAGCATCTAGTTTCCTGTTATCTTGTTTATACAGCGTCCAAGTTTCACTACCATAACTAACCCTAGAAAGAACCAAATTATTATACAGTCAAATTTTAGTCTTTAGGTGTATACGCCTATTTCTCTACAATCTCCATAGATTCTTAAAATTCCCGGCAGCAATCCCTATTCGTCTGTTAATCTCACGCCGCACATCACCAGTATCTGTTACATAGCTCCGAAGGTAATTAAACTGTGACACCTGCTCAAGACTGCAATCATTCAGATGAACTGAATCAAAACTTGCCTGCCCAATTTTCATCACTTTAGTTTTCTCTCTGTTTATAACCAAACCTACTCTAGAACCAGTCTCATCAACAGCTCGAATGAAAGAGTTCATCTCATCAACATCATTTGCCAAAAGGACTAAATCATCAGCATAATTTAAATCAGAAATTTTCGTATCTCCAGCCCATTTAAGGCCAAAATCTTTCCCTTGAAGTGAATTTCGCATAACATAATCAATAACCAAACTAAAGAGAAAAGGAGACAAAATGCACCCTTGTCGAACACCAGAAGTAATGCTAAACCAATTGCTACAAGCCTTACCAACTGTCACACATGACTCACTGTTATTATAGAGAGCTTTCATTATGCTAACTAACTTGTCTGGTATACCATATGATCTCACAATCAACCACAAATTATGACGATCAACAGAGTCGAAAGACTTTTTGAAATCAACAAATCTAGCAACCAAAGGTTTCTGAAACTCTAAATATTTCTCAAGAATCTGCCTAAGTGAAAATATCTGATCCACACATCCCCTACCACTTCTGAATCCACATTGCTCATCACGCAATTGACTGTCAACCAGATTCTTAATTCTATTAAGCACAATCATGGAAAGAACTTTCCCTGGAACAGAGACTAGGCTGATACCCCTATAGTTATCACAAGAACTGCGATCACCATTTTTGAAAATAGGGATAACAATAGCTCTGTTAAATCCTTAGGAACCATGCCTTTATCATAAAAGATATTCAGAATTTCAGTCATCCAAGTGGTAACCGAAACATTTCTAGCTCTAAGCATTTCCATACTAATTTCATCTACCTCTGGGGATTTATGTAGTTTCAGTTTAGAAACAGCCAAAATAACTTCAGATTGTGTTATAGGGCCAACATTAAAGCCACCAATGCATCTATCATCATTGCAAACAATGGGAATAGAACTAACCGCATTGTTTAGAACATCACTGAAATGCTCAGCCCACCTAGCCATGACAGAATCCTCCCCGTCTATAACCATACCTTGTTTATCCTGCAATCCTTGTATGCCTGTCCGTTTTCTACCACATAAAACATTAACAATCTGGTAAAAATTAATATTTTTAATGAAAATAGAAAATAAATTTGTTTTTTCATGTTTTTTTAATGCGCGGATTTGCACAATTAAGATCTATAAATTTAGCAGACTTTTGCTTAAGCTAAAAGATTTCATTAAAATATGTTTACCATTGTCACTCTTTTAAACGGGTTCAAAGTAATGCTACGTTTAGAATCAATTTAGTTCAGCATTACCAACATAATTAAGATAATATAGAACCTTAATTTGAAAGAGCAGTTTCCAGCATCTTCGCTTTTCATTCGATATAAATCGATAAGTATGCATTAATTATTTCTAGTTTTTTGTTTTAATTGCTACATTGGAATACCTCAATGAAATAAAAAACAGCAAAGTTCTGCTTCATTTCAATCATTTGTTATGCATTACTTAATGGCATTCATCGGCTTTTCCAGTTGATGAAACTAGTTCTAGAGTAGGTTTGGTTATAAACAGAGAGAAAACTAAAGTGATGAAAATTGGGCAGGCAAGTTTTGATTCAGTTCATCTGAATGGTTGCAGTCTTGAGCAGGCATTCGGGGTATTATTGCCTCCTTAAGCAGTCTGCAGTCACATTCGCTGTGATCATGGCGGCCAATGGTACGAGAATCGGAGTCCGTTCTCTAGTATTACTACCTCAATGACTGATTCTGAGATCTTAAATAAGAAAAGAGAGATAACGTAGTAACTCAGTGAGTGGGCCTTATATCCCAAAGAGAAAAAATTCAAAAATAGAGACGTAAAAGTGAGGTCTAGGAAGGAGAAAGTTAGAGAAACGTCGAAAGGCAGACAATAATTCCAGAGCACGAACTTGAGAAGAGATTTGGAAAGAAAGAATGTCACGCAGAATCCAAAGAGAATAGAATGAGAGGATTATTTTTTCCTGTAGGAGAGAAACATTCGACGTCGTTTTGTTTCATATTGGTGACAGCGGATGATAAAATGGATGGTAGTTTCAATATTCTTACAGAAAAGACAGTATGGGTTATCAGATTATTGGTACTTGAAGAGATAAGCATTCAGAGGTGCTACATTTCCTCGGAGGCGTGTGATGAGAATTTCCAAATAGCGTGAGGTGAAAGTGAAAATCTCTTGAGTTCCGAATCTACAGAGAGGAAAAAGTCGTACACCATAGTTTGAAGAGTTCCAATCATCACAGAGAGATTGACGGATGTGTCGTGTGACGGCTAATATCGAATTTTTCAGGTAATGGGGAGATTGATATGTTGCTGGTGATTGAGAGGCTCCAATTTTAGCAGTTTTGTCTGCGTCTTCGTTGATACAAATGCCTTTATGTCAGGGGGTCGAAACAAAAGAGATGCTGGTGGCATTTCTAACGTCGTGAATAGTTGATTGTAGAGCGTTATAACGGCAGAATGAGAGTGGATGGATGTGTTTTGTAAGGCAGTAAGTACCGACTTATTATCAGTGAAGATGACATAATCTTCGGGTCGGTGGTACTTCTTGTAGGGCAAGGTGAATGGCGTCCGCTTCTGCAGTGATGATGGAATATGTAGGATGACGATTGAGAGCTATGAACTGATAGATTGCAGGCATACTATGCTGATCCGAATACGATTATCTCATTTGGAGGCGTTTGTTCCAATTTTGATGATTGAAGACAATTTTGTTCTTAGTTGTTTTGTAGTAAAAGGTAAAAATCTTGATGATTGGTGCAATGAGGATTGTTAGTAGGAATTGTAATGGGTATTTATGAGTTGTTATATTTATCTTGATTATAGACCAGGAGGAAAGCTGAAGAATTCTAGAAGATGGGCAGGAATCTGGAATGTGGGCTTCCTTCATTAGATCACTCGCCACAAGTAGAAATGATCATCGTGATGGTTTCCATCTGTAGTGGGGAAGGTATCCGGAGAGTGGCAGGATGCACAAAAAGAGGATTCATAGGGTGAACAGAGTTCTTTGAGAAAAATTTTAGTAGCCATCAAACGAGCTGCTATTTGTAGAGTTATGGTAGAGGGGATGTCGCAGAGAATAGGTATTGGAGTAGGTCGTGGTAGACCAGTGACTGAACATAAAGCTCCATGATAGACAGCGTTTATGATGTTCCATATGCAGTGTGGAGCAGAGGACATGAATTGGCTGCAATATAAGAATTTGGCTCGAAGGTAGAATTAGATTGTGAGAAGGGCAGAGCTAGGAGCACCTCATTTCCTAGCGACAATACCTCAGATCATATTGAGGATTCACTGGCTGGAGGTCGGTAGATATAAAAAGTGTTTTTTCCAGGATCTATTATCTTGGATATGTACTCCTAGGATTTTTTGTGTGTCAACCCATGGAATCGAAATCGAATCCGAAAAGTGCCCTCTCCATCGGATAAGAAACATTCGATTGGTCAGGTAATTGATGATCCCTGGTGACAATTTCCCTTGATGCCGATCCGATTGAGTTTATAGAAGAACAGAAATGGACACTGAGTCATAAGCATGCCAGATGTCCAAGTGTATTATGATAGCAGCGTGACGGCGTTGGAGAGTTTCATGGTTTAGGAGGATTAATGGGGAGAGAGTATGTCCAGTTCCTTGATATGGCATCGTGAATCATGATCCTCTCCAGATGGATCGATTCATTAGTGAGAATCCAGTAAAAGCGCGACCATATCAGGCGTTCAAAGAATAATCAAAGATTTGATGTTAAGGCTATTGGTCTGTAGAAAGTATATCCGCTTCATTTCCCCTCGGTTTTTTGATAGGGACTGAAGTAGAGAGCATCCAGGAATGAGGAATGTGACCTTCGGTCCATAGGAGATTGAAGGAGGTCAGTAATTATTCGAGATGCTTATCAGGAATTTGTTTAATGGTGGCTGCAGAGATGTGGTCTTCCTCTGTCGTTGAATAACTCGTTTTAATTCAGGAAATGTAAAAGGCAGATTCAGAATTCTGGAGAAATCGTACCTCGAGGGAGAAAGCTCCGGGTGAATAAAGCAAGGACCTGTTGCTGCCCAATGGTCAGAGAACAGATCAGCCTGTGCCTTTGCCTGGGTGATGACAGAAGACTTGTGGAGAAGGAGATTCGTGGATGTAGAAGGAGTTTTACATAGAACCAAAGCTGGCAGAAATAGGTGAAAATGCAAGATGAGGAGCAGAAAAGAACTGATATGTGACTCCGGTATTTATTTTTTTTCATGTAGTATTGTCGATTTGAGTTTCGCTACTCTTTGTTTGTAATGCATCCAATCATTCCTTTGCATTGTGGTTCTGACTAAGAAGAATGCCCTATGTTTTTGGACTACAGCTATCTGACATTTGGAGTTCCACCAAGGAGTTCATGAGTGGGGTCGAACTCGATGAAATTGAGAGGCAGCTGCTGAAGCCGATAGGATGCGATGTTCGAAATCTTCAAAACGGGTGACAGAGAGATTCAGTAGTAGCGAGTAACGTGTTAAAAAGCGCATAATTGATATGCGTGATCGGGTTAGGATCGCTGGATTTCAGTAAGGAGGAGAATGGTTATGATGATGGATGATATGACTGTGTATAAATCATAATATTATCCTTTGTTTTCTAGCACAAAGGGGATTTAGAGCAAAGATAATTTAAAGGAGAATCGCTATGATTAAAAGCCATTATAGATCGAATATATCACGTCCTAACATTCTTCGCGCCTTTGAAGAAATGATACGTTTTGACTGACCCCGTTTCCTTTTAACGCCTGCCCCCATCATGTCTTTAGCTTTAATGTAAGCTTTTTCCCCCAGTTTTCTTCCAGCTTCCTTGATTCTCTGTCCAGCATCATTTTTGGGATTTTGACCCCATAAAACATCATTAGATATCTTCATACCCATTCGCAATGCATCTTTATCGACAGTTTTCGTTCTTTGTTTTAATAACGAATGTTTCTTTACCGACAGTTTTAGCTCCTTTTTTTAATAACGGCACAGCTGCTTTAAAGACAGCTCTAAAAAGCCTCCTATACCATATCCTCTCTCTAACGGATGTCCTTGATAATATGGCAGACTGCTATCTACTTGGGCTGTGTAATAGTCCTCATAACGTTCAATGCAACACTTGTAAGGCACGTGCATTTTTTTTTAAACAGTTCCTTCACGAATGCTTCACGAAATGAAGTTTCACCAACACTCTCTCTCGTTCAAATGGTATCAGATGACCTGTGTTCGACCTTATAACGATTTCTACAGTTTGAAAATTGTTTCTGATTAACGGTAGATAGTGAGGTCGATCATACTGCGCACTGATGATTTCTCCATCTTTACCGTTCACCTTCACGATGCGTAATAAAGGAGCCAAGACGTCCCCTACTTTCTGATCCGTCCTCCAACTCTCGAGATTGGTCTAAACGAATAATGCTGGGTAAACTGCTTGCATATTTTCCACATAGGGTGCTTCTATCGTTTGAACAACAGTACCTGGCTCAAAACCTAACATTTCGGCTCAGGCTGTATAAAGTTCCATTTTGGCATTGTTGACAATTTCTACTTTCACTCTTTTGGTGACTTTATGATAAGTCACGTTGATTTTTACGCTAAAATAAAATAATAAATATACCCCCTCAAGCAGCTGCTTGCACAGAGGTCTGACAAGAGCCAAGCGACAGTAAAAGCATAGCCCGTAGCAGGTCGGGGACTGTTTTATAACATCCTGGAGGTATCCGCCTACCATACATATCCCCTGTTCCCAAGTGAAATCCAAATAAATTATTAAACGGTGTAACATTATACCAGGTATGAGGGTAAATGATTTCTGCCAGGGCAACTTCCCATTGACCGTCTAATGTTATCGGTTTAGGGAGTCTAGTGACATAATGAGACGTCTTATTTTCGGGAAAATATTTCAGCGAACTATCGCTGAGTAGCGTTACATAAAACAACATGGTTTATGACAAATGATTCTCATTCCGTCATAAATGTTGAATTTGATTGGATATCCTTTGAATTTCAATAAGTATTACACTGTTCCTTTACGACGTCTCTTTTTAATTATTTTCTCCACTGGATAATAAAGATTTTTCTTTTTTCTTGAAATTCCTGTTTGCAAAACATTCCTTTTATCACGTCTCCAATAAGATCCTTGTTTCTATAGACTGGTGATGTTCTGGGTAGTCGTTTATCAACGACAAAGATTTCTTCTGTCCAGTTTGCTTCGTTAGCCTCGTACCCTTTCGAAAAATGTAGAATAGATATAGAATAGATAAAATGTAGAATGAAAAATGTTTCGAAGTTAGCCTCGTACCCTTTCGAAAAATGCAGTTTAGATCTCACAATGCGTAGGGTATCTCCCACCTGAAATTTATAATTGGAGTTTTGCAGAGACCACACATTGTCATACAGAGTCTTCCACACGCGACTCTCGTTTTCATGTGACACCAAAACGGGTTTCGTTTTTATGCTGCGGTGATAGGTGTGATTGTAACTGTGCAATAGTTGGTCTATCACATTCACGTAGTGATTCGTATTTTTATCTGTGAAATATTTCCACATTTTTGTTTTTAACGTACGAGTGAATCGTTCTAGTATGCTAGCTTTGGTTTCATTATGAGTAGCGAAAAATTCAACTCCCTGTGTTTTAAGATACTTTTGAAAAATCTACCAGATCTGCCTGAAATAGTTCATCTTTACACCCCACTATCATTCTGTTCTTGAGAAACCGCTGTTTCACGTGTTTGTGAATGGTGTAAGCTTCCTTCCCCCGCAGCCATTTCGCTATTTTTGCCTTCTTCAGTTTCCTGTCCCTTTCTTTTACAGCACGATATAAAGCAACCAACTGGCTGTGCTGGACTTGAGAACGTTCATTACAGCAAACAATATTAACACTTTCAAAACTAACCTTAAAATTCATGTTAACTACACGAAGAAAGAAATCAAAATGACAAAAACATCACACAGACATTCGTATTTATTAACATAACAAATTATCACTTGATTTTACAATAGAATAACATTAAGGTCACATTAGTATTTTGTTAGTACGTATTTCAGATGTACATACGAGTTCATCGTGCAGCTCTTTTAGTAACGTTGGAAAGTTCGATTCAGACATAAATGAGATATTAGCAGGTCGATTTAATTCAATACCTGTTTCTTCCACAAAACGTTCAGCAATATCAGTTAAATGAATGTTTCTTACTGCTTCTGTGAAATAGTCAACAATTGATTCATCGGCTATGGTAAGGCAAGAATGACGTAGTTGACTCGGTGATCCACTTCACACCCGATACAGTTCTTACTTAGAATCGTAAAAAGTTCTTTTCTGACGATTGTTTTCAAAGTCTGCTTTAAACAGTCCATAAGATTTACTGAATCACCGCTGTCTTGCTCATGGGGGTATTCATTAGCTATGCTTCTTTGAGGAAGGTTTGTAGCTATTTTGCATTCCACACGGCATTCAAAAATTTACCATTTTCAAACTTCAGAGCCATCAAACTGTAGGTGATTGAGTCACACAAAACTCTTAGCCTCTCCCACTGCTCGACGCTGAGATGTATTGATGAAGAAATTGGAGCACCACCGTCACGGGGAATAGTTTTTTTAATGAGCACCCCATGTCTACCCTTGAGCACGATGAAAGAAACCGTAGAGTCCAATTCATACCGTATTCGATAGCTTTGAATATTTCGACGATTGTAGGTGCATTAGAAACCAGTCTATACATTGTTCTTCAGACAACATCACACTATTCTTTGTAGGATACAGTTTTAATGAATTATCACTAAACCTCTTGAACAGACGTATGTGCACTTTGGGAAAGTCCTTGTACTCACAAACATTCGCAAACAAATCAGAGCCTAACTGACTAACGAGAAATAAAATAATTAATTCCCAATGTGGTTTACAAGAAATAATACTCTTCTGTTTTTTTTCTATTTTTTTCTTTAATTTATTTGTATTCTTATAAATACAAGAGTAAAATAATAATATAATACAATAGTACAAATAAACATAATACAATAGTTCAAAATTTTTTTATCGTTACAGGCAACTGCAAAGCTTAAAGCTAATCTTGTCATCTGTCATTAGACATTGAACA
Source organism: Ryuthela nishihirai (assembly GCA_038380435.1). NCBI lineage: Eukaryota > Metazoa > Arthropoda > Arachnida > Araneae > Heptathelidae > Ryuthela > Ryuthela nishihirai. The sequence goes on from JAWZYU010000012.1 coordinate 58,117,570, forward strand.
TTTGGAAAATAATTGTTATTTTGTTATATAGTTATTGATGAAATACTATGAGTCATAATTTGCGATTTTCCCAAAAGTTATAATTATGACCGTTAACGGTGTAAAAATTGGAAATTTGTTAAAACAAATGTTGCAGGTGTGCTGCAAATTTTGATGATAGTATATGAAGGTCACGAGGTTTTCATTTACATCAATATGTTGCCTCCGTTCATCATAAGACACTCTCGTCATAGGACAGTACAGAAATTCATGCCACCAAACATTTATTTTATTTCTACATTATTATCAATATCACTTTTAACAAAAAATTAGTGTTGATAATATTTGGAACAAAAGATAGAAATTATTAGTGGAAATTGAATTTTGTACGTATGATGGCATTAATTTATGTATTATAGTCATTAATTTGGTAAAGGTGTACGTAGAAAACAAACAAACAAACAAACAAACAAAAAAAACAGAAGCTATATGGTCCGATTCTTAATGTTCGATCAAATGGTTGAAATTACAATCATAGAAATATATTTTTAACTTTCTGCTAATGTCTTTCGCTAGTCAAAAGCTGTTCCACCATATCTTTCGAATGCGACGGGCAAAAATTACCGTATTCAGTGACGGTATGTGAAGCGGAAGCTGTTTTTTCATGGGAGTAGTAGATGACCCACTTTAGCGCTTTTTGACCTTTGACCCCAGAGCTGCAGAAAGTCCCTCCGATATCGCCCTTTCAACCATGGTACCTTTTCAAAAAGTCCCGAGATTTTGCCGTTCGTCCGCCATTTTGAATTCTGACTCCCTCTTCCACCTAAACCCAACGTGAAGTAAACAACTCTAAAGGTTCCGAATAATTCCAAGTCCACCATCTTGGATTCTGACTTGGAACTTGACTGATCTTGGATTCTGACGTCACACGACCCTCTAAGATGTTGTTGGTTGACCCACCCAAACCCATTCGAGGTAATTCTAAGTTCCAAGCCCGCCATCTTGGATTCTGACGTCATCACCCATCGTGAAGTAAACAACTCAAGGTCCCGAAAATTCTAAGTCCTGATAACTGCAGAGCCATTTAGTATTTAACACACGTCCTACATTTAAAAAAAAACACTTTTCTGTGGATGGGCTCTATCCCACAACAGTAGTTTATTCACAACCCACCGATCCCCCTTTGCACAGTGCTTTCCCCCCCTATGACGTCATCGACCACGCCCCCTATGACGTAACATTACGTAATCATTACATAATCATTACGTAACAGGCCACGCCCCCTTTATTAATAATTAATAATTCCTCCCCCTTTATTAAACCCCCTTTCCCCCTCAGTGGCGCCATCTGTTGACAGTGAGAAGTACTATTTTCCCAAAAACCCTTTATTTTCACTCTAATTTCTCGTTTTCGGACCCCCCGGTCGACCTACCTATATTTTAAGCCCTCCCCCTTATTAAAAACCCTCCTGGCGCCATCTGTTGACAGTGAGAAGTACTATTTTCCCAAAAACCCTTTATTTTCACTCTAATTTCTCGTTTTCGGACCCCCCGGTCGACCTACCTATATTTTAAGCCCTCCCCCTTATTAAAAACCCTCCTGGCGCCATCTGTTGACAGGGAGAAGTACTATTTTCCCAAAAAACCCCTTTATTTTCACTCTAATTTCTCGTTTTCGGACCCCCCGGTCGACCTACCTATATTTTAAGCCCTCCCCCTTATTAAAAACCCTCCTGGCACCATCTGTTGACAGGGAGAAGTACTATTTTCCCAAAAAACCCCTTTATTTTCACTCTAATTTCTCGTTTTCGGACCCCACGGTCGACCTACCTATATTTTAAGCCCTCCCCCTTATGAAAAACCCTCTGGTTGACCATTTTAAGCCCCCACTCCTTCACTCGGCTGATGCAAGTCTCAGAATAATTGCATGGAACGATTGACTGGTCTTAGAATAATTGTACAGAAAGGAATGATACAAAATTCCCTTACCTCTATTAAAAATCATCCTACAGTTGAAACTCATTTTACTCTTACTGTTTCCATAGAAAATACCATAGGGTGAAATTAATAATGGTTTAAATTATTCGTAGGGATGACATGTTAAATCTGCTTTTAGAACACACGTCTGCAGCGGAAAAATTTTCAAACTCCGTTAATCAAATCCCTAGTAATTAAACACTCGTCAAAATATTCCTCACCTTTATTAAAATCACTCCACGGTCGAAATAATTTCACCGGAAAAAAAAAAAAATCGTCCCTCGCTCTGTGGATTCCAGGACTATGCCGTGTACTTGCTGTGGCTTAGATGCGTGTCGAACGGGTCAGATATTAACCTAGCATTCTTTATAACTAGCTTTTTCTATGTATTTCTTACATCAAAATCAACACTACCACTGAACTCTTTTGAATGAGGATCTCAAATTGTAAATCAAACTCGCAAAGTTGTATTTATTCCACCAAGACGGTTAAACGATTTTCTTATAATTAAAATTCCCGGCTATTAAACTCCCTAGTAATTAAGCACTGGTTAAAACTCCCACATTAAAAATCGTCCTATAGTCCGGGGTGAATGGTTTAAATTATTCGTAATAGCTGTCGAATAGTGCCGTGTTATGATCGGCTCTCAGAAAATTCAAACTCCTTATCGCAAGCGGTATTCCTTTCAAGTGCTTATCGGGGCTAGCAACAAGACTTTCAAAAACATCACGCGACGTGGTCCGATCTCTGAGGGGTCGAGAGGGCAGTGTCCAGCGCTCGCTTTGTTTACATGTGATACTGATAAGAATTCAAAATAGAAGTTGTCAACATCTCTTGTTTTTCTCTAGAGCGTATGACGGCTCACCCCAGCACATGTCATGATCAAAGTCGAGTACACAAGGCACGTCAAATAATGGGAGGAGGGTATATACACGAGGAACAGTCAAAGAGTTGATATCCTGTTCGGTCATAGTTTTGAAGTCTCTGGTAGAATGTCGAGAACGCGTCAATCGTTTTATGTGACTGCACGATGCATATTGGCGTCTGTAGGTATTCCTTCATATCAGAAGGATATAACCTACGAGGAATGCTTGCAGACATTAATGAATGTTATAACCGACAAAATCCTGCATATGCTCAGTACGATGCAAGGTGAGGCGGTCATAGAAACGTACGACATTGCCCATGAGTTTCTATGCCGTGTGTGTTTTGCGGAAGTAGCAGCATTAAACCACGTCAAAAGGATGGACAACCTATCGGTGGTCGAGGATGCCATGACCTCGATAGAGATTACTGGCATTGTGGAGGTTGTAGGATAATTAAAAACAACAACAACAAAAGGTTCTTTTCAGAACCACTTCATTTGTGTAGAAAGGATTATCGATCGTACAATTTCTGTTCACAACTCTTCTCTATCTATACATTTTTCTTCTCTATCACCCCCGTTAACAGGGTAAATTTTATAGGATGTTTAACCTTCAGTATAATTTTACACAGTGTGTTAGGATTAACAACTCTTATAGCATAGTTATTGGCAGTAAGCTCCCTCTCCACTTTTAAAATTTAGATCTTACACCGACAGTCTTTTCATGTACGTATTTTTTATAACCAACACTTATTTCTTTTAGCCCTAGCGATTACTGGTTGTTTCATTTTTTACTAGAAGAAACCCTACCCCGCAGTAACAGCTCCACAGAAAATAAAAAATGTCGATGGGTAAAAGAAAACAAAATATCTGATGTCATGATGAAAAATATTGAGGACCCCGGACAACTTTTCACTGACAAACGGTTAAGCCCTACGAAATTATTCCAAACGAGGAAGCACACACTTTTATTGACGAATGAATCTTGGATCTGTACTGCTTCAGGAGCGCTGCCTTTACATTGTGAAAACCCGCTCACACCCTTGATCCGTGTTTAAGTACTCGAAATTTTTAAAGTCCAGAGGCGGCCCCCACCATTCCCAATTTACTAGTGAAAAAAATATTTTTTGTACGAGGTAGAAAGTAAGAATGTTAAAAGTACGTTGCGTAAAAACTTTAGTTCCATCGCTAATACACGTTGATGAGGGTAGGGGGACATTAGTTTTAGCAAATACTTCAACTATAAAAAAATAAGTCTCACTTGAGCGCATCGCTCCCAACTTGTCTACGCTAATCCGCTGAAATTTTATTTGCAACGGGAGTGATAGACGAAAATACTTCTTCCCTATGTGCTCTGACCAGCGCCTGAAATGTTCGCCCCACCCTACTGCTTCAACCCTCGTTTCGACACTCCCGCTCTATGTGATCTGCACGATGCGCTGATAACGTACAAAGGCCACTGGAGGAGCGGTGGTCAGCCCCTGTTAAATGCTTTTTTTTTTTATTTCCAGCCGCAATAATACACCGTTTCTGTGGAACACTGGTGACTTCGCCGCAAAGGGTGATCCACACTAAAAAACAAATCCCATAGACAATAAAGAACTAAAAAAGTCATTAAAACAGTGAATGGACTTATGTACAGAGATTGACAACGGTAATATAGACAGGAACCCATCGCTCACTATCATAGCCCCCGAGAAATTATCAAATCTGTAAAGGTCTGGCCACACAATCTTCTGAGTTAATTCTGGACGGATCACAAGGACTTTTTCTCACATTCGTTAATCAAAGTGTCTACGCATCAGACTTGTCATTACCCCGACAAACTATCCATAGACTGAGTAAACATTTAGAATGAAAAATTCAGTTTGCTTCAGTGTCACAGCTTTAATTTTCAGATGCACTCCACAGATTCGTAAAACACTCATTAGGTATGCGTTCACAAGAGAGTTCATCACGGATTCATCTTCCCTATCTTTCTAATAAATCATACGCCCAAAGTAGATAATTATATTACGAAAATAAAATCGATTTTAAGTGATTCCGTATTCGCAATTTATTAATGCTAAAGAATCACGACGAAACTCTCACAATAGTCTACCCAATACTTTACCATAGCCGATACAGTCACAAGTTACGATAGTCAGCATCTGCTCCCATAGACCAGGGACGGGTGAATAGCGACCCGTGGGTCGCATTCGGCCCGCTAAGAGTTTTTGTTCCCCGCCAAGACAGAAAAATCCTCCCCGAGCGCGACCGAAGATTCGTCTCGTATTTTCCATTAGGACGGCCACGTCAATATGCATACGAAGTGTATGAAAACAATTGTCCACTCCGGCCATAGACAGTAGGTTAGTTACTTCTAACAAAGTCAAGGTTTGAGATCCATAGTAAGACACGAATGTTACCGAACGCCTATGTCGTGTGAATGATAACTGTTAAGACAGCTAGTTGCATATTTTTTTAAAGATATGTCGAATGCACTTTTACATGAACGAAGCTTCCATTTCCTAAAGTGTGAGGGGGAAAGCGTGAACAGTCAATGCTGATTGCATGAAATATGACTCGAACGAAAGACAATCTGAACAGGTGCTTTTGTTTATAGTATTTCCGTGAAAAGTTGGGAAGCCAGATGCGACTTAGCTTTGCGTTCACTGACTTCACGCCTACCCCCTTTGCAATTAGGAAAAAACTCTCGAGAGCAAATTATATCTAAAACCAGTTTCACTTGAGTTTTTTCGTAACCCTCTTGTGTCGTCGAATTAAGATTCAGACACTCAGCTGTCGGGCATAAGGTTAAACTAATTTCTCACCAAGGTACGTTTGCGCACGCTGCAAACACAAGTCTTTCGACAAAAGATAAGATGTTTCGCTACAACATAACACGGAGATGTCTGTTTAATTATTTTTCCCTATTTCAACACTGTCTATGGAGCATTACGCCTCTACATACCATAACACCTCGCGATTCTAAGCGTTCCCCGAACCGATATTAATCTTATTTTTGTAGTTCAACGGAGTTTTTTGAGTTTGCTCAACCTCTGTCAAGGGTTGGACCAGTGCTTGCACCGATGTTATTGCTCGTACTAGCAGAACCGGTACAAGGCGAATGCAAATCGGTTCATATCTCTATTCTTTCGAACACAATGTTAAAAGATTTCATGTAGCCGCTAAGAAACAGTAAAAAAGTGATTTTCCGCATTTAACCATCTATCGGGTAGAGGAATCCTCAAAACTAAGTAACAATACTAGAAAAATCACTATCCATAACATTTACATTCATGTATTTCTTGTTGCGAGGCATCTGACCGAAAACGTAAGCATTCATTACCTCAAAACAGATAAGACAGAATGCGGCGTCTTGAAAAACACCGAGAAGGCTAGTAACCACGGTTTAACCATTCATTTTTTAAGTATTAGGACGTTCATGTTACAATTTCTTGCAACAACGTTCATTTCTGGTAAAGATGCATGTCAGCACATTCACTTTACGTGTGTGAACCAGGCATTCAGTTGAGAAGAGTATGTGAATCAGTCACTTCAGAATACTAACACCTTTGCGCGCTCACTGAAACTACCTCCTTCTTGTGTCTCTCCATATACTATTCTTATGAGCACAAAAGATAGGATGTTTCACTACAATCTAACACGGAGATGTCTGTTTAGTTATTTTTTCCTCCTATTTCTACACCAGTGTGGAAGTCTTAGAACAAGTGGTTAGCACACGTTTTTAATATGTATCTTGTTTAGAAATCTGAAAGAACACTGTCTATGGAACATTACCCCCTCCCTTGCAAGCTAGTACTAATTACTTCACGATTCTGAGGGACGAAGGTTGAAATCGTTGGCGGATATTTTTCAGAATATGTAATCAACCATAGTGTTCGGATATTTGATCCATAGTAAGACATGAACGTTGTTTACCTCCCATCGACAATCCCTTCTACGGATCGTATGAGAGATGACTGTTACGACAATTAGCAGGGTGAAGTCGTATTTGTTTTTAAAAGCAGAGACACACTACCGACTAGCTAGAGAACGATATATTAACCTGCTAAAGTTTGATTTTAACGATCAGATATACCATCACTTTTTTAGTTCATACTAATATTCCAACTTTTAAAGGAAATATTGTCTCGTTATAAGCGATTACATGCACACTCTATACTTTAAATCTATAGAGACAGCGATCACTAAGCTAGGTTTGGTTTTATTATGAGTGTGTTTTTTAAGATACTTTTGAAATACTCTGTTAATGAATTCAACCCCCCTTATCTGTTTGTAATTTCAGAGATATTCTGAAAGGTTTTTGTGATCAAAAGCTCCCACGATTTCCGTTTTAAAGGAGCACCACATGCATATTTCGAAAGCACGTCTATACAGGCTCGTAAATATTTGTAGACGTCATCATGTTTACTAAGAGATGGCAAATCTACCAGATCTCGACCAATGGGATGGAGTTACAGGGACACGTCACAGGTTTAAGGTATAAGTATTACCCTTCGACGGGCTGTAAGGCATTATTTTTTCCAGTATCGACTTGCTATGGCTTGTGCTAAACGTTCCCTGACCGATGGTGATCTTCCTGCGAAGCGACTTGCTGTTAGAGATGATGATAGCCATTTGTTTCAACTCGGATCGGATTTGTTTGCGAGCGTTTGTGAATATCGGTCATATCCTAAAGTGCACATACGTGTGTTCCAGAGTGATGACTCTTTAAAACTATATCCTACAAAGGACGGTGTGATGCTGTCTGAAGAGCAGTGGCATGGACTGGTTTCGTATGCGTCTACAATCGTCGAAGCGTTCGAAGATGTCGAATACGGCGAGTATGAACTGGACGCTATGGTTTGCCTCGTCGTGCTCAAAGGTGGACACGGCGTGGTCATTAAAAAAAGCATCCCCCGTGACGGAGGACTTGTATTTTCGTCATCGGTTCGGCTCAGCGTCGAACAGTGGCATCGGTTGACAGATTTATGCGATCCAATCACCTACAGTTTGATGGCTCTGAAGTTTGAAAACGGTAAATTTTGGAATGCAGTGCGGAAGGTGGAATTAGCGGCAAATCTTCCTCGAAGCCCACCATCTAATGATCGACCCCTTGAACAAGACAGCAGTGATTTCGTAAAGCTTATGGACTGTTTAAAGCGGACTTTGAAAACAGATCTCCGAAAAGAACTGTTTACGCTGCTACGTAAGAACTGTTTCGGGTGTGAAGTGGATCATCCGAGTCAACTTCGCCATTCGTGCCTCACCATAAACGCTGAATCAGCTTACGATTATTTCCCCGAAGTGGTAAGAAACGTTAATCTAACTGATATTGCCGTAAGTTTTGTGGAAGAATCATGTATCGAACTAAATCGTCCTGCTAATGTCGCGTTTATGTCTAAATTGAACTTTGCAACAGTACTAAAAGAGGTGCACGGTGAACTGGTATGTACGAACTAAATATTAATGTGACCTTAATGTAAATAAATATGAATGTCTCTGATATTTTTGTCAATGTGATTTCTTTTGTATAGTTAACGGGGATTTTAAGGTCAGCCTTAGAAGTGTTAATATTGTTCTCTGTATCAAGACCTCGCACAGCTAGCAAGCTATGTTGGGTCGAATGTTTTATATCAGGTGTAAAAGAAAGGGATGGGAAACCAAAGCTAGCTAGAGAACGATTCAACCGTGCGTTAAAAACAAAAATGTTGTGATATTTCACAGATGTGTTCCATGTTTAGTGATCGCTGTCTCTATAGATTTAAAGTATAGAGTGTGCATGTAATCGCTTATAACGAGACAATATTTCCTTTAAAAGTTGGAATATTAGTATGAACTAAAAAAGTGATGGTATATCTGATCGTTAAAATCAAACTTTAGCAGGTTAATATATCGTTCTCTAGCTAGTCGGTAGTGTGTCTCTGCTTTTAAAAACAAATACGACTTCACCCTGCTAATTGTCGTAACAGTCATCTCTCATACGATCCGTAGAAGGGATTGTCGATGGGAGGTAAACAACGTTCATGTCTTACTATGGATCAAATATCCGAACACTATGGTTGATTACATATTCTGAAAAATATCCGCCAACGATTTCAACCTTCGTCCCTCAGAATCGTGAAGTAATTAGTACTAGCTTGCAAGGGAGGGGGTAATGTTCCATAGACAGTGTTCTTTCAGATTTCTAAACAAGATACATATTAAAAACGTGTGCTAACCACTTGTTCTAAGACTTCCACACTGGTGTAGAAATAGGAGGAAAAAATAACTAAACAGACATCTCCGTGTTAGATTGTAGTGAAACATCCTATCTTTTGTGCTCATAAGAATAGTATATGGAGAGACACAAGAAGGAGGTAGTTTCAGTGAGCGCGCAAAGGTGTTAGTATTCTGAAGTGACTGATTCACATACTCTTCTCAACTGAATGCCTGGTTCACACACGTAAAGTGAATGTGCTGACATGCATCTTTACCAGAAATGAACGTTGTTGCAAGAAATTGTAACATGAACGTCCTAATACTTAAAAAATGAATGGTTAAACCGTGGTTACTAGCCTTCTCGGTGTTTTTCAAGACGCCGCATTCTGTCTTATCTGTTTTGAGGTAATGAATGCTTACGTTTTCGGTCAGATGCCTCGCAACAAGAAATACATGAATGTAAATGTTATGGATAGTGATTTTTCTAGTATTGTTACTTAGTTTTGAGGATTCCTCTACCCGATAGATGGTTAAATGCGGAAAATCACTTTTTTACTGTTTCTTAGCGGCTACATGAAATCTTTTAACATTTGTGTTCGAAAGAATAGAGATATGAACCGATTTGCATTCGCCTTGTACCGGTTCTGCTAGTACGAGCAATAACATCGGTGCAAGCACTGGTCCAACCCTTGACAGAGGTTGAGCAAACTCAAAAAACTCCGTTGAACTACAAAAATAAGATTAATATCGGTTCGGGGAACGCTTAGAATCGCGAGGTGTTATGGTATGTAGAGGCGTAATGCTCCATAGACAGTGTTGAAATAGGGAAAAATAATTAAACAGACATCTCCGTGTTATGTTGTAGCGAAACATCTTATCTTTTGTCGAAAGACTTGTGTTTGCAGCGTGCGCAAACGTACCTTGGTGAGAAATTAGTTTAACCTTATGCCCGACAGCTGAGTGTCTGAATCTTAATTCGACGACACAAGAGGGTTACGAAAAAACTCAAGTGAAACTGGTTTTAGATATAATTTGCTCTCGAGAGTTTTTTCCTAATTGCAAAGGGGGTAGGCGTGAAGTCAGTGAACGCAAAGCTAAGTCGCATCTGGCTTCCCAACTTTTCACGGAAATACTATAAACAAAAGCACCTGTTCAGATTGTCTTTCGTTCGAGTCATATTTCATGCAATCAGCATTGACTGTTCACGCTTTCCCCCTCACACTTTAGGAAATGGAAGCTTCGTTCATGTAAAAGTGCATTCGACATATCTTTAAAAAAATATGCAACTAGCTGTCTTAACAGTTATCATTCACACGACATAGGCGTTCGGTAACATTCGTGTCTTACTATGGATCTCAAACCTTGACTTTGTTAGAAGTAACTAACCTACTGTCTATGGCCGGAGTGGACAATTGTTTTCATACACTTCGTATGCATATTGACGTGGCCGTCCTAATGGAAAATACGAGACGAATCTTCGGTCGCGCTCGGGGAGGATTTTTCTGTCTTGGCGGGGAACAAAAACTCTTAGCGGGCCGAATGCGACCCACGGGTCGCTATTCACCCGTCCCTGGTCTATGGGAGCAGATGCTGACTATCGTAACTTGTGACTGTATCGGCTATGGTAAAGTATTGGGTAGACTATTGTGAGAGTTTCGTCGTGATTCTTTAGCATTAATAAATTGCGAATACGGAATCACTTAAAATCGATTTTATTTTCGTAATATAATTATCTACTTTGGGCGTATGATTTATTAGAAAGATAGGGAAGATGAATCCGTGATGAACTCTCTTGTGAACGCATACCTAATGAGTGTTTTACGAATCTGTGGAGTGCATCTGAAAATTAAAGCTGTGACACTGAAGCAAACTGAATTTTTCATTCTAAATGTTTACTCAGTCTATGGATAGTTTGTCGGGGTAATGACAAGTCTGATGCGTAGACACTTTGATTAACGAATGTGAGAAAAAGTCCTTGTGATCCGTCCAGAATTAACTCAGAAGATTGTGTGGCCAGACCTTTACAGATTTGATAATTTCTCGGGGGCTATGATAGTGAGCGATGGGTTCCTGTCTATATTACCGTTGTCAATCTCTGTACATAAGTCCATTCACTGTTTTAATGACTTTTTTAGTTCTTTATTGTCTATGGGATTTGTTTTTTAGTGTGGATCACCCTTTGCGGCGAAGTCACCAGTGTTCCACAGAAACGGTGTATTATTGCGGCTGGAAATAAAAAAAAAAAGCATTTAACAGGGGCTGACCACCGCTCCTCCAGTGGCCTTTGTACGTTATCAGCGCATCGTGCAGATCACATAGAGCGGGAGTGTCGAAACGAGGGTTGAAGCAGTAGGGTGGGGCGAACATTTCAGGCGCTGGTCAGAGCACATAGGGAAGAAGTATTTTCGTCTATCACTCCCGTTGCAAATAAAATTTCAGCGGATTAGCGTAGACAAGTTGGGAGCGATGCGCTCAAGTGAGACTTATTTTTTTATAGTTGAAGTATTTGCTAAAACTAATGTCCCCCTACCCTCATCAACGTGTATTAGCGATGGAACTAAAGTTTTTACGCAACGTACTTTTAACATTCTTACTTTCTACCTCGTACAAAAAATATTTTTTTCACTAGTAAATTGGGAATGGTGGGGGCCGCCTCTGGACTTTAAAAATTTCGAGTACTTAAACACGGATCAAGGGTGTGAGCGGGTTTTCACAATGTAAAGGCAGCGCTCCTGAAGCAGTACAGATCCAAGATTCATTCGTCAATAAAAGTGTGTGCTTCCTCGTTTGGAATAATTTCGTAGGGCTTAACCGTTTGTCAGTGAAAAGTTGTCCGGGGTCCTCAATATTTTTCATCATGACATCAGATATTTTGTTTTCTTTTACCCATCGACATTTTTTATTTTCTGTGGAGCTGTTACTGCGGGGTAGGGTTTCTTCTAGTAAAAAATGAAACAACCAGTAATCGCTAGGGCTAAAAGAAATAAGTGTTGGTTATAAAAAATACGTACATGAAAAGACTGTCGGTGTAAGATCTAAATTTTAAAAGTGGAGAGGGAGCTTACTGCCAATAACTATGCTATAAGAGTTGTTAATCCTAACACACTGTGTAAAATTATACTGAAGGTTAAACATCCTATAAAATTTACCCTGTTAACGGGGGTGATAGAGAAGAAAAATGTATAGATAGAGAAGAGTTGTGAACAGAAATTGTACGATCGATAATCCTTTCTACACAAATGAAGTGGTTCTGAAAAGAACCTTTTGTTGTTGTTGTTTTTAATTATCCTACAACCTCCACAATGCCAGTAATCTCTATCGAGGTCATGGCATCCTCGACCACCGATAGGTTGTCCATCCTTTTGACGTGGTTTAATGCTGCTACTTCCGCAAAACACACACGGCATAGAAACTCATGGGCAATGTCGTACGTTTCTATGACCGCCTCACCTTGCATCGTACTGAGCATATGCAGGATTTTGTCGGTTATAACATTCATTAATGTCTGCAAGCATTCCTCGTAGGTTATATCCTTCTGATATGAAGGAATACCTACAGACGCCAATATGCATCGTGCAGTCACATAAAACGATTGACGCGTTCTCGACATTCTACCAGAGACTTCAAAACTATGACCGAACAGGATATCAACTCTTTGACTGTTCCTCGTGTATATACCCTCCTCCCATTATTTGACGTGCCTTGTGTACTCGACTTTGATCATGACATGTGCTGGGGTGAGCCGTCATACGCTCTAGAGAAAAACAAGAGATGTTGACAACTTCTATTTTGAATTCTTATCAGTATCACATGTAAACAAAGCGAGCGCTGGACACTGCCCTCTCGACCCCTCAGAGATCGGACCACGTCGCGTGATGTTTTTGAAAGTCTTGTTGCTAGCCCCGATAAGCACTTGAAAGGAATACCGCTTGCGATAAGGAGTTTGAATTTTCTGAGAGCCGATCATAACACGGCACTATTCGACAGCTATTACGAATAATTTAAACCATTCACCCCGGACTATAGGACGATTTTTAATGTGGGAGTTTTAACCAGTGCTTAATTACTAGGGAGTTTAATAGCCGGGAATTTTAATTATAAGAAAATCGTTTAACCGTCTTGGTGGAATAAATACAACTTTGCGAGTTTGATTTACAATTTGAGATCCTCATTCAAAAGAGTTCAGTGGTAGTGTTGATTTTGATGTAAGAAATACATAGAAAAAGCTAGTTATAAAGAATGCTAGGTTAATATCTGACCCGTTCGACACGCATCTAAGCCACAGCAAGTACACGGCATAGTCCTGGAATCCACAGAGCGAGGGACGATTTTTTTTTTTTTCCGGTGAAATTATTTCGACCGTGGAGTGATTTTAATAAAGGTGAGGAATATTTTGACGAGTGTTTAATTACTAGGGAGTTGATTAACGGAGTTTGAAAATTTTTCCGCTGCAGACGTGTGTTCTAAAAGCAGATTTAACATGTCATCCCTACGAATAATTTAAACCATTATTAATTTCACCCTATGGTATTTTCTATGGAAACAGTAAGAGTAAAATGAGTTTCAACTGTAGGATGATTTTTAATAGAGGTAAGGGAATTTTGTATCATTCCTTTCTGTACAATTATTCTAAGACCAGTCAATCGTTCCATGCAATTATTCTGAGACTTGCATCAGCCGAGTGAAGGAGTGGGGGCTTAAAATGGTCAACCAGAGGGTTTTTCATAAGGGGGAGGGCTTAAAATATAGGTAGGTCGACCGTGGGGTCCGAAAACGAGAAATTAGAGTGAAAATAAAGGGGTTTTTTGGGAAAATAGTACTTCTCCCTGTCAACAGATGGCGCCAGGAGGGTTTTTAATAAGGGGGAGGGCTTAAAATATAGGTAGGTCGACCGGGGGGTCCGAAAACGAGAAATTAGAGTGAAAATAAAGGGGTTTTTTGGGAAAATAGTACTTCTCCCTGTCAACAGATGGCGCCAGGAGGGTTTTTAATAAGGGGGAGGGCTTAAAATATAGGTAGGTCGACCGGGGGGTCCGAAAACGAGAAATTAGAGTGAAAATAAAGGGTTTTTGGGAAAATAGTACTTCTCACTGTCAACAGATGGCGCCAGGAGGGTTTTTAATAAGGGGGAGGGCTTAAAATATAGGTAGGTCGACCGGGGGGTCCGAAAACGAGAAATTAGAGTGAAAATAAAGGGTTTTTGGGAAAATAGTACTTCTCACTGTCAACAGATGGCGCCACTGAGGGGGAAAGGGGGTTTAATAAAGGGGGAGGAATTATTAATTATTAATAAAGGGGGCGTGGCCTGTTACGTAATGATTATGTAATGATTACGTAATGTTACGTCATAGGGGGCGTGGCCTGTTACGTCATAGGGGGCGTGGTCGATGACGTCATAGGGGGGGGAAAGCACTGTGCAAAGGGGGATCGGTGGGTTGTGAATAAACTACTCACAACCTCACGCTTATCAGCGCGTTTATCCATTACGCGATGGATAATATTTGAGGGCAATGTTTAAAGGTAGATAATCTCAGTGAAGAACCGATCATTATTTTTTTTAACCTATGAATAAATTTATTCCTCGTAAATTAATTTCGGAATAAATGAATTTTTCATTCCTTGTAAATCGCATTTAACTTGGGAATTTATTTTTATTTCTTGTAAATTAGGAATATATATTTTTTGTTTACAAATGAATTATTTTTATTCCTTATAAAGTATTTTTTTATTTCTTGTATACACCATTAGGATTTTTTTTTAATTCCATGTCTACAATTAAATTAATTTTATTATTCCTTTTAAACCACATTGGGAATTAATTATTTTATTCCTTGTAAATTACATCTAGGAATTAATTGCAATTTTGATAATTAACTCAAAAAATGTTCAATGTCTAGTGATAGATGACAAGATTAGCTTTAAACTTTGAGGGGTCACCTGTAATGATAAAATTTACTTGTGCTATTATCAAAGAATACAAATAAATTAAGAAAAATATAAACCCTCTTTATTCGAAAACAAAATAAAAATACCTGTTAGCACAAATCGAACGCAAATCTATATATTACAGTTACTTAAATATTTTAGCGTATTTCATCACTAAACCATATTTTCTGCAGTGGAAACAAATTTGTCATGTCTTTTATTTTAAAGGAGAAACAAAAGTTTCAAAGGATATATATATAAGATAAGGGGAGAAAGGTAGGTATAGATGTTATTATTAAAGGCAAATTTAAATGGTTTACGGTAGTTTAGAATGAATTTCATGTACAAAATATTTTTTTCATTTATTTTTTATTTTTTACACATCAGTAGATTTGCAATAACCAATTATTTCTGAAACACGTGATGATTAATGCAAACTCACAGCGAGTACGGTCGCACAATTCTAAACGACGCGGAATAAATATATAGTAATAAAATAACGTTCATTCCTTATTAAAATGTTTTTTCCTTAATATTCTGGTTGAAGCAGTACTCTTTTTTTAAAACTTCCTATTAGAATTCCCTGATCTGCAGAGTATTCAGAATATCATAAAAGGTTTAGCTGCACTGACTAATTGCAAACCGAAGCTTCCCACGTCCTCGATTGCAAAGTAACAGTGGCCAGCGAGAGCAAACAAACCGAGGCCGGAAAACAAAAAGTATGACGTCATTTCCGTTCCCTGTGATAACCCGTGACCCAAAACTTTCATACATCTTTCGTCTTCATATTACTGAGTCACTTTGCAAGGGGGACGAATGAACTCCCTATCATCTGGTCCAAAGGAGTGTTTCCTCTGTACCTACTACTCTGTGGTTCATCTAATGAACAATAGTTTACGAGCGCCTTTTTTAGGAAGTCACTGCAACGTAGTAAGTGACTCTTGTTTGTTTTGATATGAAACCATATTAGAATGGATTAATTTTATGATGTAATATGGAGTTGGAGTGTATGTGACACTATGAAGGTCCTGCAATTAGATGATACGATAAAAGGTAAGTTATCATAAACTTTGATCTAATATTCCAAATTCGTAAACTTTCAAAGGTCTTAGCTAGAAATCGTGCTGCCATCTACTGACAACTGAATCAACTAAAGTCGTAATTTCACTGCCCTATTTACTTAATGTTAGATAGATTGGTCCAGTGTTAGCAAACGAAATCAAAAACGTTTCATTACGTTTTTCGTTAGAGCAAAATTTAAATTTCGTTATAACGTTACGATAACGTTATATAGAAATACTTTTAGCACAAATTTAAAATAATGAAATATGTTATCATTTTAATTACATATGTATGCAGTAGTGTTTTCCAGCGATTCGCACAAGTTCAATCAATCTACTTGTTAAAAAATAAATATATTTTTGAAAAATTTATTGCTTTTTTTGCTGCTGAATAATGAAATAAAATTTGCAATTAAGAGACTCAGTTACCAATGAATAGAATGACATCGCTGTATTTATTCGAATAATATATATAAGCATTATTCGAATTTCAAGAAATAATGAAATTTCAAGAAATAATGGAAACTACTGAAGACAGGAAAGCACCAGGATTTAGTTTAGGGAGGGAATTTCCCAGAATTTAGTATCGAGTGTAGTCCCAAAATTTAGTTTTTTTTATAGGAAGAGGGATGCGAGAATTTAATTTGGAGGAGAGGAAGTCTGAGAATAAGACTTCAGTAGGGTTTACTAAGTAGTAAATCATTCTACTAGAAAAGAAAGGTTAAAAATATAAATAAAAAAATAAATACCCCCTCAAGCATCTGCTTACCACAGACAGGGGCGAAACCATGGGTGGATGGGGGGGATGCTCCCCCCCAAAGTAACTCGGAGTTGGCAAAATTCGAAGCGACTTCGTAAAATCTAGATGAGTTGTGAAAATTTGTAATCTTTTTTTTTGCAAAATTAAGGGGAGTTGTCAAAATCGAGGCAACTTGACAAATCTAAGGCAGTTTGAAAAATGGGGAGACGGCAAAATTTAGAGCAGTTGGCAAAATTCGAAGCCACTTAGTAAAATACAGGTGACCTGGCAAAATCGGGACAACTTCACAAAATCTTGGGGAGTTGGCAAAATGCGGAGTGACTTGGCAAAATCGTGGGGAGTTGGCAAAATTCAGGTGAGATGTAAAAATTTGGAATTTTTTTCTGTAAAATTATAGCGAGTTGGCAAAATCTAGGGGCAGTTGGCAAAATTCGGAGTGACTTGGCAAAATTATATGTTTCTAAATCTAAAATTAGGAGTTGGCAAAATTATATGTTTCTAAATCTAAAATTAGGAGTTGGCAAAATTCAGATGAGATGCAAAAATTTGGATTTTTTTTTCTGTAAAATTATGGCGAGTTGCCAAAACTTAGAGAATTGGCGAAATCTAGGGGAAGTTGGCAAAATCGTGGGGAATTGGCAAAATTCAGGTGAGATGTAAAAATTTGGATTTTTTTTCTGTAAAATTATGGCGAATTGGCAAATCTTAGGAGGTGGCAAAATTCGGAGTGACTTGGCAAAATCGTGGAGAGTTGACAAAATTCAGATGAAATGTAAAAATTGGGATTTTTTTCTGTAAAATTATGCCGAGTTGGCAAAACTTAGGGAGTTGGCAAAATTCAGGTGAGATGTAAAAATTTTGATTTTTTTTCCGTAAAATTATGGCGAGTTGGCAAAATCTAGGGGCAGTTGGCAAAATTCGGAGTGACTTGGCAAAATCGTGGAGAGTTGACAAAATTCAGGTGAGATGTAAAAATTTGAAACTTTTTTCAGTAAAATTATGGCGTGTTGGCAAAATCGAGGCAACTTCGCAGTATTTAGGAGAGTTGGCAAATCTTGAGGGAGCTGGCAAAATTCAAAGTGACTTTGCAAAAATCAGGTGAGATGTAAAAATTTGGATTTTTTTTCTGTAAAATTGTGTTTAAGTGACTTGGCAAATTCAAGAAAGAAGTAAAAATAGGGATTGTTTTGCGAAATTAAGGAGAGGTGGTAAAATCGAGGCAACTTGGCAAAATCTGAGGAAGTTGGCAAAACTAGAAACCACTTGGTAAAGTACAGGTGAGTTGCAAAAATTGGAATTGGTTTGGTGAAATTAAAGAGAGTTGGAAAAACCGAAAACTCTTGGCAAAATTCGATTCAACTTGGTAAAATATAGGCGACTTGTGAAAATTTGGATTTATTTTGTGAAATTAAGGAGTGTTGAACATATCGATGAAACTGAACATAATGTAGGCAGTTGGCAAAATTCAAGGGATTCCACTTGGTAAAATACAGGGGAGTTGTGAAAATTGTGTCTTTCTTGTGCAATTAAGGTGAATTGATAAAATTCGAAGTATTTGAAAAATTCAGGGAAGATATAAAATTGCGATTTCCTCTGTAAAATTATGGCGAGTTGACAAAATTTAGGGTAGTTGGCAAAATTCGAATCCATTTGGTGAAATATAGGCGAGATGTGATTGGGATTGGGTTTGTGAAATTAAGGATAGGTCACAAAATCGAGAAAACTTGGCAAAATATTGGAGAGTTTGGAAATTTTGAAGTGACTTGACAAATATGGATAGATGGCCAAATCAAGGGAAAATTCACACTGACCTGCTACACTTCAGACGAGACGTAAATATTGGGATAATTTCTGCGAAAATATGGCTAGTTGGCAAAAAGTGGAAGTCAATCAAATGGGCAAAATGCAAGAGAGTTGTGAAAAATTGTCTAAAATTTCCTCCCCCCATGGAGCGTAAATATAGACATTATTTGCACAGTTGGTCAAATTAGATTTTCGAGTTGGAAAATTTTTGATTTCTCCCCCCCCCCCCCCAACCATAGTCCTTCGTTACGCCCCTGGCCACAGAGGTCTGACAGGAGCCTGTCAGTTTATAATGCCATAGTAGGTCTGTGAGGATGGCAGGACCTCAGCAGAAAAATGACACATTCAAATTATATTCTATATGAAATAAAATTTTACAGTTTTTTTCTTCGTATCTACTTTTCAGTTGTTGGGTATAAAATATGGGACTAAAATCAAATTATGAAAAGACAACTGTTTTGGATTTCAAAGCAGGTGGACAAGTTTGACATTTTTTCATAAGACAACAGAATTTTCGGGTGGCGAACCCTCCACACACATGTATACGTACCTAGCTGAAAAAATTTACACTTAACGAATTATTCAGAATAAAGCGGTGCTTTATTAATACAAATTTCTCAGCATAAATATGAGATCATAATTCATAGTACTATAACGATTTTTTGTGCACAGAGTAATATTTTTAAAACTAGTTACAAAAATGAGTAGAGGAAGGTTTAATACAAAATGAAACTTCCTTCAAAAATATTAACCTCCTAACGCATAGTCGAAAAAAAAAAGAAATTGATTCAAAAATATTGATATTATAACGCAATTAATGTTATTCCACTATTTTATTCATCATTATAAGAAAAATGTCTGATAATTTTGAATTCAAATTATTTCTTTTCTTATAGCGGATCCATTTAAGTACAGAAAAAATAATGTTCTCTTCAGATACATGAGTTGTAGGTACTGCTAGAATAATTCTTACAAGTCATACAGTGCTTTGTCTCGATTTTTTCAGTAGTAAAGAATATTTTCTTTTGTAGAAATTCTCTTGGCTCTCTCAAATTCATTTTATAAAATTGAGTTTTTTTCGTTTTGCCTCCAATTTTTTGGTTTTATTAAGATAGATTTCCAGAAAATCATTTGTTGAGTCAGTTGATGACACTGGACTACTTTTATTGATGCTTTCTTGTACAAGAGATTTGCTTTTCAATGTACTCATAAATATCAATTAAATGAGTTTTCGCTAAAATGAACTTCAAATACCATAAAAATAATCTAATGAATAAATATGAGTAAGGAAATTTAAAACACTACTTATTTAACTCTAGGCAATATTTTCTTAAAAGAGCTGCAGAAAAGAAAAACACTGCATCGTCACTGCTCGATTGAAACATGAGAACTACCTCTTTTATTTTTCGCAAAATATGTACAAGATGAGGTTGACAGTTAACGAATTTTCAAACATACACAACGGAAATCATTAGGGGGGGAGGGAAGTCGAAGGTTTGGTGGGAGATCAAAACCGAAAGTTTCGACTATTGTCAACAAGTCTATGGCCTTTTCCTTAAAATTTCTATCCTATAACCAAATTATCACACTTACATAGTTCCATCTCCAAGTGTTTAAGCGGTAACAGGCATTTGTAATGTAGTTAGGATTTTCACCCTATTGTAATTGCCGTTTTTCTTCTGCATGAATTCAGGCTCATCCTCTCTTTTGCACTGCAACTCTTATCTGGCTATCACAATTCCCTTTCTCTGAGCGAGAGTCGTGAGATAGGGGGCTGGACAACTGCTTCGCCAATACTTTGGGAATGCATCATTGAGCAGAGTCACTGAAGAGCTTTGTACGTTGGTCATAAAAGTAAAATCTATATCTGTTTCACAAGAGTTTCTAAGTATATCTTATAAAGGAAAAAAATCTGAAAATCTCAAAATGTATCCACACAAAAACAGTGAAAAATAACAAAATAACGAAATTATATTTTCAGTTATTTGTTACGTTTTATCGGCGTAAATATTTTTAAATTCCGTTAACATTATTCATAACGCTAATCAAAAATCATTTCGTTATTACGTTATGCAGTTACGTTAAAATAACGTTTTCCAACTGGTTTGGTCTCCAATATTCTGCTCAGCTACTTGTTTCGTCAATTAACGAGCAGACTAGGGAAGAGCACATATATTTTAAAAATAAATATCTGACAAAGTAGTTAAATATATAAGCAGTAAAATATTTATTAAATAACGAATTAAAAATATTATTGGAAACTGAAACTGCTAGAAGTAAGTTCGTAGAAAGGTAATTCTGTAAAAAGAATCCTTTAAAACATAATAGTTGAATGATTCTTATCAATCATAGTTACCTAACGTTGATAAATATTTTGAAATAAATGACAAAAAAACTTGTCATTACAATTATGAGAATAGAAATATGACTGTCATTTATACGGTGTCCATATTTTTGAGATCAATATACAACACTTTTTCAGAAATATATATTATGACAATTTTATTTCTTTAATACTATTTATTCTAAAAAGCATTTCTATTAATTTAATAATAATATTTCTATTAATTTTATACAATTTCTGGAAGACATTATCGAAAAACGTTAAATATCCCAAAACGTTTCAAAATTAACAAATGATATGTATACATTAATTTTAGTTCATGTAAAGTGCAAAATTATTAAAAGACGTGAAAAATAACAAATAAATGAATAAAATTACTTCTAATCTGTCAACATTTCATACGATGAAAATAATGTTTTAATAATTTGGTGCAATTGAATAATCATGAATCATAAATATTATTGTTTTGTGTTATTAATTATCCAAACACAATAAGAAAAATTTATTAAAACTAGTCCCAAAATAGAACAAATTTTTATACTAAAATATAAGACTATTGAAGGACAAGATAAAAATTAGATTTAGAAAAAAATAAGGGACAGAAACTTCTTTTTTTCATTCTTTTATATATATATGTCTATGGGACAATGTACTAAAATATAGTAAGAATATCCACCGTAGCGTTTTTAGTGGTAGAGTGTGGAAAGGTTCATAGAGTGGCAAAACGCAAAATATTTGGTTTTATGAGTTAAATGAAAAATTCCTTTTGTGTTTTGTAGGAAATAATAAAGAATTTCTATTTCAAATTTTCAAAATATCGATTAGTTCAGATTTGTACTTTGGAGGATTCTGAAGACAGAAAAATAACAAAACATACACTGAGTGATCATAGAACTATGACCAACCCATCCATTGTTATGTCAATAGGACGCTGTTTTCGAATCCCCTGTGATGATGCATAGACCCAGTCATGCCTAGCACGTAATGTCCGACCCCGACTTCTTTTGGTGCAGGCCGTTAGTACCTTTCAAAAGAGATACTCTCTTGTGGAAGTGAACAGAAGGAGAGGGCTGCCAGATTAATGTGGCCTACTGATCTGGACAACTCTGGCTACTTTTCTTTTTTTTTCTATCCTGCTGAGGAGTGGTCAACCACACAGAGTCCTGGTGCTGACCATATAAACCTACTGGACTGGAGAGATATATGGCTCTGAGCTTGATTATGGATCCTGATTTTACTGCACTGGTGGGCTTCTGTGGAGGGAAAATCTTCCGCTGTGTTTTCTGTTTGTTTGTGGGTTGACAGCCCCAAGTGAATAGATTCACAGGATATGTTTATCAGCTGGTGGATAATCCTGAGCAGAGGTCATCGCAGGTACCTGAACTCTTTGCTTCTACTTGCATCGCCAAATTCTACATTGGAGCAAGTCTTCCTGCCTTCAGCCTTTAGTGGTGGGGGAACGGTTCTTTGCTCCATGTCTGCGAAAAACAGTTTCTTTAAACATCTGACTAACCATTTTCTCGGTGGTTGGAAAGTGAGGACCCTGCACAGAGATTATTCTCTTGATTTCCTCACACAAGAATTCCACCGTTATAATTTAGATATTATCGGCTTGAAAGCCTTTGGGGAGGGGTGATAGGCCCTTTTGGTATTGGTAGCTGCAATGGGCAACATCTCCTACAAGTAAGTAAACTCAATGGTTTCGGAATAATTAACACTTATTTGAAACACCGCGACATACATAAGTACACATGGATTTCACCTGATGAGCTGCATAAGAATATGATTGATTATATATTAATTAACAGCAAATGGGCTAGTTCTGTTAGGAATACCGGGGCATATAGGGGAGCTGAAATTTGATCTGAGCATTAAGTTGCAAGGACACTTTTAACAAGGTACACTTAAAAAGTGTTGTGTTTAGGTTAAAAAATTTACCTTTAATACTGAAGCTTAGAAAGACCCAGTTATAGCTAAAGTTTACCATGATAGGTTACTTAGTCATTATGACAGTCATGGTTTGCTTTCTACTGAAGTTGAGGAAGAATGGGACCATTTTTAACAGGCTTTTTTGGAAACTGATAGTACTCTTTTACGAAAAAAGGAGCAGAAGAGGCAGAATTATTTGAGTGATAAGTAAGGCACTTGAGCTGATTTCAGAAAAAAAGAACTGCAGGAATGTCCTTAATTAATACCCTACTAATCCTAATAGAAAGCATTGCAGAGAGCTTAATAAACGTGTAAAGGATCAGTTAGCTGCTAATAAGAATCTTTGGTTTGATGGCTTGGCTGAAAAGCCGAAGAAGCAGTCTGAAGAGAGCTGTACCTGACAGTTAATGTTTTGTGTGGTAGCAAACAGTCAGGTATACAGGGATTGAAGGATAAACAAGGTAAAGTTATAGAAGGTGAGGATTCCTTCATGGCTTGGTGGGCAGAGCATTTCAACGATGTTCTAAACAATGTGGTTGGTTCTACTCCCATTGTTTGTAATGATGATCGATGCATTGGTAGTTTAAATGTTGGCCCTATAACACAATCTGAAGTTATTTTGGCTATTTCTAAACTTAAACTGCATAAGTCCTCATAGGTAGATGAAATTACTACAGAAATGCTTAGAGCTTGGAATGTTTTGGTTACCACGTGGATAACCAAAATTTTGAATATCTTTTGTGATAATGGCATGATTAGTAAGGATTTTACCAGAGCTATTATTATCCCTATTTTAAAAAAAAAGTGATTGCAGTTCTTGTGATAACTATAGCAGTATCAGTCTACTTTCTGTTCCAGGTAAAGTTCTTTGCATGATTGTGTTTAATAGAATTAAGAATCTGGTTGACAATAAATTGCGTGATGAGCAATGTGGATTCAGAAGTGGTAGGGGATGTGTAGATTAGATATTTTCACTCAGGCAAATAAGAGATCAAACTAAAGTGATGAAAATTGGCTGGCAGTTGGTGCTTCAGTCGCTCTGAATGGTTGCACTGTTGAGCAAGTGTCTTAGTTTAATTATCTTGGGAGTTACGTAACAGATACTGGTGATGTGCGGCATAAGATTAGAAGAATAAGGATTGCCTCTGGACTTTTAATTGCTAGCTTTGTTGATTTTAAAAAGGCTTTGGACTCTGTTGATTGTCATAATTTGTGGTTGATTGTCTGGTATGCCATATGATCTCACAAGTCAGTTAACATAATGAAAGCCCTCTGTAATAACACTGAGTCTTTTTTAATATTTGGTAAGACTTATAACAGTTGGTTTAGCATTGCTTCTGGTGTTCGACAAGGGTACATTTTGTCCCCTTTTCTCTTTAGTTTGGTTATTGTTTACGCTATGCGAAATTCTTTTCAAGGGAAAGATTTTGGCCTAAAATGGTCGAGAGATTTCAAAATCTTTGATTTAAATTATGCAGATGATTTGGCCTTGTTGGCTAATAATGTTGATGCGATGAATTCTTTCATTACCGCTCTTGATGAGACTTGCAGTAGAGTTGGTTTGGTGATAAGAGATCAAACTAAAGTGATGAAAATTGGCTGGCAGTTGGTGCTGCAGTCGCTCTGAATGGTTGCACTGTTGAGCAAGTGTCTTAGTTTAATTATCTTGGGAGTTACGTAACAGATACTGATGATGTGCTGCATCAGATTAACAGAAGAATAAGGACTGCCTCTGGGACTTTTAGGTATCAATGGAGAGAAATAGGCGTACACACCTAAGGACTAAAATTGGACTGTATAATAGTTTGGTTCTTTCTAGAATTAGTTATGGTAATAAAATTGGGCGCTTTGTAAAGAAGGTAATAGGAAACTTGATGTTTTGATTAAAGAAGCTTACACAGTATCTTGGGTATTGGGTGATTCAACTTTGTAAGTAATGAAGAGGTTAGGCAAAGGAGTTGGCAACCTCCTCTGAGCAGTATATTGCACAGAGAGAGACTCTGTTGGTTTGGCCAGGTTGCCCATATGGATAATTATAGATTAGTGAATAGGGTTATGAACAGTGTGCCTAAAGGCCTCAGAAAGAGAGGGAGACTAGGATGCAGTTGGGTTGTTTGGGTTGTTTTACCTCTGAGCGGCACTTTTTTGCACACCATGGGCTAAATGGCCAGGTCACATGGACCCCGAAGGCTCAGTGAAGGTTGGGGGAGGGGACCCACTGGAACAGCTGTTGGGAGACAGATGGTAGCTTCCCGTCAAGGCCATCCAGCATGTTCTTTAACGTGCACAGGTATGTCTCTCCCGCACACGGGGCCACGGCTTAAACGTCCCATCCGACGGACGGCGGCCTTTCCAAGCCCATCGGTGTCCCCTACTGACCGTGGGCAAGGCGGGGAATTTTGCGGAGATAAATCTCAACGCTGACCCAGCTGGGACTCGAACCTGGGAACTACAGATTACGAGCCTGGAGCGCTACCGACTGAGCCACCCCCGCCCCTAGGATGCAGTGGGCTGATAATGTCAAACAGGACCTTATTAGAATTGGTGTGCAGTGGAGAGATGTAACAGATGTAGCTTAGGGCAGATATGCTTAGAGAAGTAAATTGTGCTCTCTGGTTGGACCTCGCTAGTCCACGGCTGCTTGAGGATGATGATGATAGATTTTGAAATAAATCTTTTATGGGAAAAAGTGACTGAAGGTAAAATAAATATCTCAATCAATTCTATCTAAATATAAATTTTTAATAATATTCCTTAAGCATTTGAACAGTTGCTGAGGGTTGAACATTTAACAACAAATTTACTTAATTAAAATTTATTATTTTAAACAATTTTATAAGTAATTGCATAGTTTAAAAGTGTGTGTAAATAATTCCTTAAATATTCGTTTAATTTTTCGACAAATGGTTTAGAACACATTGCTGCTCCTAAATGTTTAAAATTCCGTGCTTGCTTAAAAACTGAAAGAATATTTTTTCAAAATCAATATTGTAAAGATCTCTGTTCTTTATTTCAGAGATCCGTTACTGTACCTTAATTACACAGCAATTATCGTACTCAATACAGGGTCGTAGTTTGACCTTCTGAGCCCTAAGCTCTGACAAATTTAAGAGGCCCTAAGCTACAATAAGTTTAAGCGGCCGCAAAATTTCGAAAGTCGAAATGAGTTATAAATTTATCATTCTGAGTGAAGGGGCCATTTAAAAATAAATATGAATTTGATGATGTGAAAATATCATACTAGCACAGATTTACAATAATGACTGTTTAAAGCTGAGATGAACAATGTTTATGGTGATCTCCATTCTTATCTATTTACGGTTCCATAGAGAACTTTGCCCTCTCCACCTTATCAATTTCTGGTTCCATTGCATAGCTTACCTCTTCCACCCTTATCTATTTCCGGCTCCAATGAGTAGCTGGCTCCCTCCTCCCATATCTATTTCCGGTTCCATTGCGCAGCCTGCACTCTCCGCTGTGATCTATTTCTGGTTCCATTGCTTAGCTTGCCCCCTCCAGCCTTATCTATTTCTCGTTCCATTGCATAGCTTGCCACGTCCACCATTATCTATTTCCGGATCCATTACGTAGCTTACCACCTCCACTCTTTATCTCTTTTCGGCTCTAGTGAGTCGCTTTCCCTTTTCTAATTTTTCCTTTATTGCTTCATTTCCCTCTCTGCCCTTAATTTTTTTTCATCGATATAAATTTATGATTATATTTTTTTTTCGGCCTGTCCTCGCTGCATGTAATGCGATTTTTGAGTAATTTGAGTTGAACCTAATTATAAAGGCGTGTTATTTCGATGCATTTTTAATTATTTCAAATCACATAATTAGAGTTATGTTTACAGAAATAATATGGATAACCATTTATGTCTGCAGCTCTTCAGGAGAAAAAAATGTAGCTCTCAGTCACCGTTAGGAGTCCGAGAATCGAGCTCTCCGTCAAAACACAGCGTAACATTACGTTGGAAAATGATTAAATTCCTGAGCTATCAAAACTGCGGGTTCTGTTCGTCTATCGTTTTGAATTCTCATGAAGAGCACGAATCGTTAAGCAGTCGAAGTGTCGATGTGCAGCCAACTCTATAGTTTTGTTTGCAACAAAGGCAAACTTTGCTTTATAAAGAGAACACGTTTGTTTGGATTTGGGGCGGTAGTGGAAGCTCAGTTGGTAGCGCTCAATGCTTGTAATCTCCAGTTCCCAGGTTCAAGCCCCACCTGGGGCTCTCGTTCAGGTTTATTTCCACAAAACTCGCATCCCTGCATTTGGTCAGTAGTGACACCGATATGCTTCGAAAAGCCACCGTCTGCCGCATGGAACGTTAAACTGTGGCACGGTGTGCTGAAAAGCCATAGTCTGTGCAAGTGAAATAACATGCTGGATGGACTTTACCAGAGGGTACCATCTGTCTCTTAACAGCTGTCTAGTGGGTTCTCTCCTTCCAGCGTTCTCTAAACCTTCGGGGTCTTTGTGACCTGGCAATTTTGCCCATTGTGGACAGGAGACCGTAGTCGGTGCACGTTAAAGAACATGCTGTATGATCTTGACGGAAGGCTACCATCTGTCACCTAACAGCTGCACAGAGGGTCTCCTTCCCCAACCTTCTCTGAGCCTTCAGTGTCCTTCTGACTTGGCCATTTAGCCTGTTGTGTGCAAAAAAAAGTGCCTCTCAGAGGTAAACGAACCCATCTTGGATCCCGCAAATAGCAAACTTAGTGTTTTATCATTGAACAACAATTTTTTTCTTCATAGAGTGGGCTGAATTGTCATTTTACAGACTCCATGGGCTCAGAGAAATTGAAGTAAATTTTCAAATGATATATTATATAATCAGGCTGGGGTTGGGTTGTTTTACCTCTGAGTGGTACATTTTTGCACACAATGGGCTAAATGGCCAGGTCACAAGGACTCCGATGGCTCAGAGAAGGTTGGCGGAGGGAATCCATTGAACAGCTATTGAGAGACAGATATGGACACCCAGCGTGTTTTATAAAGTGCATAGGTATAGCACTTTTTTTCATATAATGGACTAAATGGTCAGGTCACAAGGACACTGAAGGCTCAGAGAAGGTTGCAGGGAGGGGATCCACTCTTGTAGCCTCCCGTTAAGGTCACCCAGCATGTTATTTAATGAGCATAGTGTATGGCACTTTTTTTGCACACAATGGGTTGAATGGCCAGGTCACAATTACCCCGTTGGCTCAGAGAAGGTTGTGGGAGGGTATCCATTAAACAGCTGGTGAGAGACAGATAAGGTCACCCAGCGTGTTTTTTAAAGTGCATAAAGTATGACACTTTTTTTGCACACAATGGACTCAACGGCCAGGTCACAAGGACACCGAAGACTCAGAGTACATTGGGAGGAGGGGATCCACTGAACAGCTGTTGGGAGACCAATGGTAACCTCCGGTTAAGATCACCCAGCATGTTTTTTAACGTGTGTAGTGTATGGCACATTTTTTTTGCATACTATGGGATAAATGCCCAGGTAAGAAGGACCCCGAAGGTTTGGAGATGGTTGGGGTAGGGGATCCACTGAACAGCTGTTGAGCGACAGATCAGATCACCCAGCGTGTTCTTTAAAGTGCATAGGATATGGCACTTTTTTGCACATAATGGGCTAAATGGCTAAATCACAAGGACACGAAATGCTCAGAGAAGGTTGTGGGCCCACTGGAACAGCTGTTAGGAGACTGACGATTATGTGACGTTTCATGTGTGAGCTGCACTTTCTTTCTCACAATGGGCAAAATGGTCAGATCACAAGGACCCTGATGGCTGAGAGAATGCTGGGTCGGGTTGTTTTATGTGTGAGCTGCACTTTCTTTCTCACAATGGGCAAAATGGCCAGATCACAAGGACCCTGATGGCTGAGAGAATGCTGGGTCGGGTTGTTTTATGTGTGAGCTGCACTTTCTTTCTCACAATGGGCGAAATGGCCAGATCACAAGGACCTTGATGGCTGAGAGAATGCTGGGTCGGGTTGTATTATGTGTGAGCTGCACTTTCTTTCTCACAATGGGCAAAATGGTCAGATCACAAGGACCCTGACGGCTGAGAGAATGCTGGATCGGGTTGTTTTATGTGTGAGCTGCACTTTCTTTCTCACAATGGGCAAAATGGTCAGATCACAAGGACCCTGACGGCTGAGAGAATGCTGGATCGGGTTGTTTTATGTGTGAGCTGCACTTTCTTTCTCACAATGGGCAAAATGGCCAGATTACAAGGACCCTGACGGCTGAGAGAATGCTGGATCGGGTTGTTTTATGTGTGAGCTGCACTTCCTTTCTCACAATTGGCTAAATGGTGAGATCAGAAGGACCCTAAGTGCTGACAGACGGCAGGGTCGTTTTTTTTTTACGTCTGAGCGCACTTTTTCTCTCTCAATGGGTAAATGGCCAGGTCACAAGGACACCGAGGGTTGAGAGAAGGCTGGGTTTACCTGTGTGCTGCACTTTTTTTCCCACAATGTGCTAAATGATTAGGTCATAAGCATTCTGAGGGCTGAGAGCAGACTGATTCGTTTTACCCTTGAGTGGTGCCTTTTCTCCCACAATGGGCTAAATGGCCAGGTCAAAAGGAACAGGAGGGCTGAGACTTCTCTCAGCTCCTCCTTTTCCCTCCAGCTGAAGGCTGGTTCTACCTCCAAGCTGCACTTTTTTCCCACAATGGGCTAAATGGCCAGGTCACTAGGACCCCGAAGGATCAGAGAAAGTTGGGCGAGATGATCCAATGTACAGCTGTTGGGAGACAGATGGTAGGCTCCCGTCAAGGTCACCCAGCATGTTCTTTAACGTGCACAGAGTAAAGCTTTCCCTGGCAATGGGGCCATGGCCTAACGTCACATAAGTCGGAGAGGACCCTTTCCATGCATAACAATTTAATATCACGATTAAAGCTGTTACGTAATTTAAGAGTTTAAAACTCTTATATCATAAGAATGAGGAGTGCTGTAAAAGAAAATGGTAACTAATGCTACTGTGCCCTAAGGCCAGATATCAGTGCATTTCACCTTTCTTAAATTGGTATACCATGATTTTCTATACCTCATAATATTATCCTTTGTTTTCTAGCACAAAGCGGATTTAGAGCAAAGATGCTCATTAATTGATAAAGATCCTTTGTCATCCATATTAAATAAATTAAATGAACTTAAAAATGATCCGTTTTTACCCGAAGACATAGCCAAAAAGTGCATACCACCAATTTATCGTTATATACCACAACTGTTCGTTAAAATTAAACTACACAAGGAAAGTAAACCATTCAAACCTTTAGTTATATTATCCCCGATATGTCCCGACAGATGGGGTCCCAATGGGATCCCATCTGTCGGGACTCGTTGCCGATGTTGTCATGCGGCACGTCGAGGACGTCGCCCTTTCAAAAGCAACTTATAAACCGTCATTACATCTTCGATATGTCGACGACATATTGATTTTCTGTCCCCCATTCTCTCCACTTGTTACAAGAGTTAAACACTACATTTAATGATGTAATGCCTTCGATTAATTTTACTTACGAATCGGAACAAAACCTGAAACTACCTTTCTTAGACATATTAATCACAAGAAAAAATAAATGCTGTGAAACCGCAGTATATTGAAAACCAACACATCGTTAATTTCATACCTGCCAATTCGGCACACCCTAACAAATACAAACGAGCAAGCATATTGCCACACTTTTTTCGTGCCTACCGATACTGCTCAGAAATTCAAGCACTTCAAAATGAATTAAATACATAAAAACTAAAGGAAATGAAGCAGGTTACGTATAAAATTTATTAAATAGATGGGCTAATAATGCAAAATTCAAAGTATTAAAATCGTCCCAACCCCCACCAAATCAGGCGTCTTCTAAAGAAATCTATGCCCAGAGATTTCCATAGATGAAAAATATAACTAAATGTATGCAAAATATTTTTAATAAATATAACATTACTTCACTTACTACAGTAACTCACACCATCAAAGAATTATCAATAAACGACAGAGATAAAAGGCAGCGTCTGCCAAACAACATTTCGAGATCCATTAAAAGTCCTACAAGAGAACGATAAATATATTGGGAAGACATACAGACAATTTAATTTACGAATGCAGGAACATCACAATGACATAAGAAACGGAATTCAAAATACGGCTTTAGCTAAGACAGTTATAAATAATAAATTGGAAATAAAGAAAATAGATTACAAGCCTATTATTGCCCCAAAAACAAAATTTCAACTGTTATACGGAGAAAAGCCTCCTAATACGCAAAAATCTTAATCAGATATGCAACACAGACATTCCGCCCCTACCAGCGGCGTGGCATTAACCAATATGCGTAAGCACAATTACGTACGACCATATCATCAGGGGCGTAGCGAAGTATTATGGTTGTGGGAAGGGAGAAATCGAAAATTTTCCAACTCGAAAATCAAATTTTGCTAACTGAGAAAATAATGTCTCTTTCTGGTTCGTACCGAGATTTTCGCTCCTTGTGTGGGAGGAGGGGTTGAGAAATTTCACAACTCCCCTGTATTTTACCAAGTGGCTTCGAATTTTGCCAACTCCTCTAGATTTTGCCAAGAGTTCTCGGTTTTTCCAACTCCTTAATTTCACAAAACCAATCCCAATTTTTACAACTCACCTGTATTTGAACAAGTGGTTTCCAGTTTCGCCAAATTCCCTAGCTTTTTCCAAGTTGCCTCGATTTTACCACTTCCCCTTAATTTCCCAAAACAATCCCAATTTTTACATCTCCCCTGATTTTGCTAAGTCTGTTCGAATTTTATCAACTCTCCTTAATTGTATAAGGCACAATTTTCACAATTCCCCTGTATTTTGCCAACTCCCCTAGATTTTGCCAAGAGTTCTCGGTTTTTCCAACTCCTTAATTTCAAAAAGCCAATCCCAATTTTTACAATTCACTTGTACTTTACCAAGTTTTTTCGAATTTTGCCAACTTCCCTAGATTTTTCCAAGTTGCCTCAATTTTACCACCTCTCCTTAATTTCCCAAAACAATCCCAATTTTTACATGTCTCCTGAATTAGCCAAACCATTTCAAATTTTTCAAACTCCCCAAAATTTTGACACGTTTTCTCGATTTTGTCAATTCTCCTTAATTTCACAAAAACAATCCCAATTTTCAGAATTCGCCCGTATTTTACCAAGTTGATTCCAATTTTGTCAACTGTCCAAGATTTTACCAAGTTTCCTCAATTTTGCAAACTCGGAACAATTTTACAGAAAAAAGATTACAATTTTTACATCTCACCTAAATTTTGACAACTGCAGCTAGATTTTTGCCAACTCTAAGTTTTACCAACTTTCCTAAATTTTGCCAACTCGTCATAATTTTACAGAAAAAATTCCCAATTTTTACAACTCACCAGAATTTTGCCAACTTCCCACGATTTTGCCAAGTCACTCCGAATTTTGTCAACTCCCCCAAGATTTTGCCAAGTCACTCCGAGTTTTGCCAACGGCCCCTAGATTTTTCCAACTCGCCATAATTTTACAGAAAAAAATCCCGATTTTTACATCTCACCAGAATTTTGCCAACTTCCCACGATTTTGCCAAGTCACTCCGAATTTTGTCAACTCCCCCAAGATTTTGCCAAGTCACTCCGAGTTTTGCCAACGGCCCCTAGATTTTTCCAACTCGCCATAATTTTACAGAAAAAAATCCCGATTTTTACATCTCACCTGAATTTTGCCAACTTCCCACGATTTTGCCAAGTCACTCCGAATTTTGCCAACTTCCCACGATTTTGCCAAGTCACTCCGAATTTTGTCAACTCCCCAAGATTTGCCAAGTTCACCCTATTTTGCCACTCATATGTACTTTACTAAGAGGCTTCGAATTTTACCAACTGCTCTAGATTTTGCCGTCTCTCCATTTTCCAAACTGCCATAGATTTGACATCTCCCCTTAATTTTACAAAATAAAGATTACAAATTTTCACAACTAACCTAGATTTTAAGAAGTCGCTTCGAATTTTGCCAACTCCGAGTTACTTTTAGGGAGAGTTTCCCCTATCCCCCCATAGCTACGCCCCTGCATATCATTTTGACAAACATCGAGACGGGTATAAAGCGACGACTCGATCATTTATTTCGAGTCTGATTAAATGAATATTGGCGAAACGCATCGCTCCCTTATAACATTGAGCATGCACAGTTAGCTTTCAATGTTTTTTGACTTTGAATTGCATTGTGCATTTAAGTTTTTAAACTTTTAAGATTTTTAAAATATATTTCTTAAGTCTTGAGTTATGTGCAGATTGAGTTTAGATCTTACCAGTAACAGCACGAAAAAGCAATATCTCACAAGAGAAGTAGATTAAATTTTTTTTTAAACATATGCATCCACAACAACGGTTAATAACATCTGGCTCATGAAGCAGCAAAACCTCTTCTACCATTTTGCTTGCCTATGTGTTTAACACATAAAGAATTGACCATACAGCCTTAACAACGGCTACTACCATCCATATTGGTGAATAGTTCAAGATTTCCTGTACTTTCACGTGTGATTCAACCTTATGCTCTGACAACTAAACACCATGTCGTGCCAAAAAGAAGGACTGGTATGCTTTGGAAAAGTTATCATTTTCAACTCTTAACATCTAAGAGCTGATCCCAACTCCAAGCTGAAGTTGAACTCCATCGCCGCTGTACTGACCAAACCAACCCGGTAATTACCTTTTAAATTATGTTTGCTCTAAATCCCCTTTGTGATAGAAAACAAAGGATAATATTATGAAGTATAGATAATCATGGTATAGCAATTTAAGAAAGGTGAAATGCATTGATATCTGGCCTTAGGGTACAGTAGCATTAGTCACCATTTTCTTTTACTGCACTCCTCAGTCTTATGATATAAGTGATTTAAAACTCTTTTAAATTATGTAACAGCTTTAATAATGATATTAAACTACTTACTATTAGCTGTGTTAGAATTATTTACCCAATAGTCTCCCCTAGAGGCCGAGGGCAAGGTGAGAGGTTTTGCGGAAATAAACCTCAACGGTGGCCCAAGTGGGTATTGAATATGGGTATTGCAGATTATGAGCCTACCGTCTGAAACACCCGAGTCCCATCCGATATAAGCTTCGCAGAATCAAACACCATAGAACGAAAGAATTTGCCAAACTATAGCTGTTAGGATGGAAAAACTTGAGAAAGTTTGGATTGGGTTGTTTTTCCTCTGAAAGACCCTTTTTTTCCCACATTGGGTTAAATGGCTAAGTCACAAGGACTCCAAGGGCTGAATGAAGGTTGGTTTAGGTTGTTTTACCTCTGAGAGGCACTTTTTTGCATACACTGGGCTAAATGGTCAGGTCACAGGGAACCCGAAGGCTCAGAGAAACTTGGGTTGCTTTACGTCTGAGTAGCACTTTTTATTCCCACAATGGGTTAAATGGTCAGGTCACAAGGACCCCGAGGGCTGAGAGAAGGAGTTGTTTTACCTCTAGCGGCCCTTTTTTCCAACAAAGGTCTATATGGACAGGTCACGAGAGCTGAGAGAAGGCTTGCTTAGGTTGTTTTATCTCTGAGCGACACTTTTTATCCCCATAATGGGCTTAATGTCCAGGTCACGAAGACAAGGCTAGGCTTGGTTGTTTTACCTATGAGCTGCACTTTTTCGCCTTTAATGGGCTAAATGTCCAGGTCACTAGAATCCCGAGGGGTGAGAGAAGGCTGGGTTTGGTTATTTTACCTTTGAGTGACATTTTTTTCAACAATGGGCTAAAAGTCCAGGTCACAAGGAACCGGAGGGCTGAGAAAAGGCTCGGTTTACCTCTGAGCTGCATTTTTTTGCCTATGGGCTAAATGGCCTGGTTTACCTCTGAGCTGCATGCTGGCGGTTTACCTCTGAGCTGCATATTTTGCCAATGGGCTAAATGGCCTGGTCACAAGGACCCCGAATGCTGAGAGAAGGCTGCGTTGGATTGCTTTACATCTGAGCGGCACTTTTTTCTCCACAATTGTCTATATGGCCAGTTAAGAATCCTGAGTGCTGACAGTCGCCTCGGTTTTCATCTGAACGGCACTTTTTTGCACACAATCGGCTAAATGACCAGGTCACTAGGACCCTGAAGACTCAGAAGTTCCGGAGAGGGGGGGGGGGGGACCCACTGAATAGACTTGAGAAGGAATACAACAAAAGAAAACAAACATCCATACTTTATCCACGGTTCGAACCCATTACCATTGATCAGTTTCCAACCACACAAAAAATGCAGCCACGAAAACTCAATATCCATTTGTTTCTTATTCAAGATGCTTTCTTGATTTCTTAAAAAATTCTAATTTGTATTCTTAAATTCATATTTTATGCCAAATAACCATTTTCGGGCGGGCGTGGGTGGCTCAGTCAGTATATGGACAATTTTGAAATCTGTAGTTCCTAGTTTCTAGTCCCGCCAGGGCCATTGTCGAGATTTATCTCCTCCGCAAAACTCCCCGCTCTGCCCGCAATCAGTAGAGGACATCGATGTGCTTGAAAAGGCCGCCATCTGTCGGACGGGTTACGCCTTGGCTCGTGTATGGCAGAGCTATATCCTCTTCATGATAAAGAACACGTGGATGGCCTTGACGGGAGGCTCCCATCTGTCTCCCAATAGCTGTTCCTGTGAGTCTCCTCCTGCAGCCTTCATGGTCTTCGTGACCTGGCCATTTAGCTCATTGCGTTCCAAAAAGTGCCACTCAGAGGTAAAACTATTATATGTTTTCTATTATATGTATGTATGCATTTACATAGGTACGTACCTACAAAATCTTCATGCAGCCATGGGCTACCGAGATCCTATCAGATTGTCTAATTTTGTTCTCCAAGTATGTATGTCCTAGGATTCAGCTCCTGCATTTGGCCGTTGTAAAGTAATTCTAGTAAAGCTCTCTTTTTCAATGTGTGCCCGTCGCATCCTAGGTCCTTTCATTTTTCCTGAAGCTCGCTATTCATAATCTTGTTTGCTAATCTGCAGCTATGAATACGGGCAACATGGCTAAACCAATGCAATCTCTCACTGCACAAAATGCTGCTGAATAGAGGTCGATGACTCCTTCTTCTAGCCTCATCATTACTTACAAAACGAAACTACCAAATATCCAAGATTATATATGCAAGCATCTAAAATCAAAGTCGTCATGTTATCAGAAATTTTGAAATCTCTGGACCTTTCTTCCCGTTGCACGGAATTACGCAAGAAAAGAAAACAAAATTTATAAACCTTGTAACCACTGGTGTCCATAACCACCTTGATACACCAGGACTAAACAGCCATTAATAGAAAGAGGGAACAAAGGAGGAAATATGCAATTGATTTAATTAGTTTAAATTTAAGACAAAGCCATTTATTTTAAAATCAGTAAGAATCAAATAATTTATTCATTAAATTTTTTAAATATTTGAAACTATTATAAAATTAATTACCAAATTTTGAAAAAACATATTACTACCAGTTGAATTTTTAGAAATGCAGATATAATTGAAAGTGCTATATATATATTAATTAGTCTTCTGTTACTGCAGTGTTCAGGCCTGTTGCATCGAGGTGACCTTGATCAATCGCAACCTCAGTTTCCGAAGAACTCACTGAAGAATATTGAAGGTTATACTTTCCTATCGCCGAGTGAACTACTGTGCATAGGAGTATATATCTATGGGTACGTTTGTTTTTACTCTTTGTCAGGATGAGGAAGACTACTGATGGTATAAATGTTACACTAGACGTACGTGATTAATATCTACATTTATTGACACATTAATATTTTGTGGTATAACAAGGGACCTACAGGACAAGGCTAAACTCAGCCTGAGGTGGCAGTCAGATTTCCTGCTTCATCTCTTCTCCTTTCAATGGCAGGCGAGAGAGTGATGCTCTCCGCTCCGTCTCATGACTCGGGACTATCTAAACTCTTAGCCTCGGATTTATATCTCACTTCCTTAGAAAGGGGCGAACAAACTCATATTAAGAATGATATTTCTGAGCCCACGCAAGTAATTTGAGAAGAGAATTTTATTTTTTAAATAATCAACATCGGAAAAGTTGTCGAAAATGAAGCTGTGATTTGAAATCTTTCCTCAAAGTTGAATCTTCCAGGACAAAGACATAGTCCTGACTTATTCAGAACTTTTTCTCACATAGTTTGAGCTCAGTGAAGACATCGAGTCAATAAACAGTAGCAGTAATTAGGAACAGAAATGTAGTCTTCATGTTGTTAATGAATGGTGATTCAAATATTAATATTTAGATAAATGAAATTATAAGCAGTGAACAAGAGAACAAACTTTGAAGAAGGAAATTAGAAAATGGTATAAAAAATTTTAAGAATTTAAAAAAATCTTTGAGTTTGGAGCATTTTCTTCAAAATATTTTTGAATTTCCTGATGGATCAATTTTTTGTTGTGCTGTTTGTGTAAATATATGA
The DNA here is from genome assembly GCA_038380435.1 of Ryuthela nishihirai. Lineage (NCBI taxonomy): Eukaryota > Metazoa > Arthropoda > Arachnida > Araneae > Heptathelidae > Ryuthela > Ryuthela nishihirai. Next base: position 58,154,832 of record JAWZYU010000012.1, read on the forward strand.
AGAAAGGAGTAGGCATAATTTTAGTTTCATGTAAAGCTGACTTTGCTAATAGATCAACTTGTTTATAAGCAATGATCCCAACATGAGAAGGGATCCATTGTATATCTAATAGATTATTTTGAGAAATGTTTTTAAGGTAAGCAATACGCATGATTGGTGAAAATGGGATATTTTGATTTTAATTGATTTTGATTTAGTAATTAAAAAGCAGATTTGAAAGTGAAGAGGAAACGATAGGGAGGCGGCTTAGGGTCAAACCCTCAGATCCACGGGCCTCTCAGAGAGCTACGGCTTGAACTTGGAAGAAATATCTCCATTCCAACTTTGCATTTTTGTCTGCTGAAGCTTGATATTGTAGAGTCCGAATGCCTTATTGATAATTGCATTAATACTTGTGATTCTGGGATATTTTTCTCTTATATCCACAAGCATTTGTAGATTTTGTTCCTAGATTTCCCCACTTGTCGAGAAAAATGTCAATATCGTCGAGTCATTGCCTTTAAGGGGAGAATTTCCTTTGTCTTTGCAAGTGTTTTCTCGCTTTTTCCTCAATTTTACTTAGTATACCCAAAAAAGAAGTTTTTCTCATTCTTTCTAGGTTTTCTTCTTTTGTTACCTCAACTTCGTCGTCAGAATGTATTTCCATTTCTAGTTCCTTTTCAAAATCACTCGCCTGCTCTTCCAGTAGTGTCTGAGGCAGGCAGAATGTTTTTTTATTTTCTTACTCTTTTACTTATTTTCTTAATGCTTTTGGCTTTGACATTTGTCTGTTAGTCTGTTTGTGTATTTGATAAAATGTTTTTCCACCATATCTTTCGAATGCCATGAAGAAACTTAAAAATTTATGTCCAAATGACAGCTTGCGATGCGGGGGTGTTATAGGCTATAAAAAATTTACACTCCCGTGAATTCTTCCCCTCCAAAAAGTGGGAAATACGAAAATAAATTTTAAGATATATCTCCAGCACGCTAAGGCCAAAAGTAAGCTATATATATATGTTTGCTTAATCCCATGGCATCCGCTCTCCAATAGCCACCCTGTTGTCCTTTGGAGAAGGGAAGCCATGAGATGGAGCAATGACCACCGTATTGTTGTTTGGAGAGGGGAAGCCATGGTATGGTGCAATGGCCATCCTGTTGTCGTTTGGAGAGGGGATACTTTGGGATGGATCAAGGGCAACTCTGTTGTCATTTGGAGATAGGAATGTCATGGGATGGAGCAATGGCCACGCCATCCAGCTCTTCCCCTTGCTGCTAGTGATTCTTGCAAAGTTTGCTCACAATTTTTAAGTAGAATGTTAAACATGTTTCTTCTTTTTAATTATATTTATTGTGTATGCTTTATTTGTTATATATTCATGTATGAGATTGCTTAATTTTCTTTTTAGGTATTTTTAACCAAGAACGAAATTACTAAGAGCTTTCCAATAAATATTCGAAGGAAATTAATACAGAAACAAAGGAAAAAATTTCAAGTGAAACATTAATTTGGAACATTTTTCGAAATTCTACAGGAACAGGAGAGAAACATTCGCATAAAATATTAGCAAAGAACTATTTAAATAATATGCGCAAATGCAGATTTTTCTTATAACAAAATTAGAAAACGAAACTTTTTCATTAAAATGAAAAGAGTTTGCGACCATCGATAAAGAAGTACATCACATTATCAACACAAACGAGAAACTTCATATTTCTGAATGATATTGCAAGGGATCTTGAGGAAATTAATGTTTGAAATTGCTCTTTCTTAGAGAAATATAACTTTGCTATTGGTCATAAAAGAGTTAAAGGAAGGCTTGTGAGAATAATCTGACAATGAAATAGGGGCAGAAATGTTACAGTAACCAAGAACACTCTGTGTGATGGTTTTTCTCTATAAACAACATTTTCTGATTTACATGGATAAATTTTACACGTGAAACTTTCTAATGGAGAATTTTCTTCCCATTGCAGCTATTACCTGATATCTAGAAAATTGAATCTCCAAAAAAAGGCAAAGGAAGTTTCAGAACAGAGCTTAATCACGAATATCATCGTCTGTCGGATGCAATGAAAAATCCTTGCACCTAAGGTCTAGAGTGTCCAATACAATTTTCTGTTATAAAATAGAAAAACAAAAATCCTCTCTAAAATAAATAGCAAGAAATTTAAACAGAAAACTCATGTGACACACTGAAAATGGAAACTTCATATGGGTGAAATATATCAGACAAATGTTTCAATCAAACCCTATCATAAGAAACGTTACCTAACATACAGGGAAAAGATGTCACATATTTGCGAAATATGTAGCAAAAGTTTCAAAACGAAGCCTGGGTTGAAATATCATTACGTTATTCACAACAAACAGACACCTCATATATGTGAAATATGTGGAAAAATATGCAAAACAAAGCAGAATCTTGAATATCATTTCCATTCACATAGAAGAAAATTGCCACATATCTGTGAAATATGTAAAAAAGCATTTGCAAACAATGGTAAACTTAGGAAGCATTTTCTGACACACACAGGAGAAAAATCGCATGTATGTGAAATGTCTAAAAAGAAATTTGTCCTGAAGTCTAATCTTATGACACATTTTCTGACATACAAAGGGGAAAAACTGCATGTATGTGAAATATGTAATGCAAAATTTTCCCAGAAGTCTAACCTTAGGAGACATTTTGTGAGACACAAAGGGGAAAACTGGTATGTATGTGAAATATGTAATAAGAAATTTTCACAGAAGTCTAACCTTAGGACACATTTTTTGACACACACAGGGGAAAAACCACATGTATGTGAAATGTGTAATAAGAAATTTTCACAGAAGTCTAACCTTAGGACACATTTTCTGACACACAAATAGGAAAAACCGCATGTATGTGAAATATGTAATAAGAAATTTTCACAGAAGTCTAACCTTAGGACACATTTTTTGACACACACGGGGAAAAACAACATGTATGTGAAATATGTAATAAGAAATTTTCACAGAAGTCTAACCTTAGGACACATTTTCTGACACACAAATAGGAAAAACCGCATGTATGTGAAATATGTAATAAGAAATTTTCAGTCTCACCTTAGTAGACATTTTCTGACACACACAGGGGAAAAACTGCATGTATGTGAAATATGCAATAAAAAATTTGCTAAAGCATCACACAGAATGCAGATCTTATCTAAAATATTAAAAACTAACCCCTACCGGGATAAACCTGCAATTAGTGAGAGTGATTCTGTAAATAAAAAAATGAACCATAAATTCGAGTAATGTATTTTATTTTTCATGCACTGTAGGATACATATGAAAAACATAACATACATAACTGATTAAAGCATACTCCAAATTTTAATTAAATAAACGTAAAATAAAATCATCACACCATATACATTTTTGACAAGACACTAAACTTTCATCTATGGCGTATCACTCCTCCAAGTCCATAATCTATGGCACTACTTTTCTTTTTTTCAAACACGCATGCCACATGGTGATGTAAGTACCAATTATTATGGCACAGAGTCAAGATACTCGTACTTAAAATTCTTGGAGACAATCATTTATTTTTTGTGAAGTGTCATAAATCTTTCTGATAAATTTGGGGAGATGTTTTAGTTCTTTTTTATTTTGTCAGAATGATCCATGGTAACATTTCATGAGCAGCGCACATTCTTCCAGTTGCGGAAACAAGCATAAATTTTAACAACCAGTTTCCGGAAACCAGTGGAAACTGGCTGGTTGACACCACTGTAAATAAGCATTATCCGAATTTCAAAAAATAATGGAAACAACTGAAGACAGGAACGTACAAGGATTTAGTTTAGGGAGGAAATTCCCCAGAATTTAGTATTGAGCGGGTCCAAAAATTTAGTTGTCTTGTGGGAAGAGAGATGTGAGAATTTAGTTTGGAGGGGGGGGAGTCTGAATAAGAAAAAACCCTACTGAAGTCTGAGAATAAGACTTCAGTAGGCTTTCCTAAGTAGTAAACTATTCCACTGGACAAGAAAGGTTAAAATTATATTCAATATGAAATAAAATTTTACAGTTGTTTTCTTCGTATCTACTTTTCAGTGTCGGGTATAAAATATGGGAATAAAATGAAATTATTCAAAGACAACCATTTGGATTTCAAAGCAGATAGACAAGTTTGAGATTTTTCATAAGACAACCTTATTTTCGGGGGGCGAACCCTCCACACCCATGGATACGTTCCTGACTGAAAATATTTACACTTAATGAATTCTTGAGAATAAAGCGGTGATTTATTAATACAAATTTCTGAGCATAAGTATGAGATCATAATTCATAGTACTATAACGATGTTTTGTGCACAGATTAATATTTTTAAAACAAGTTGCAAAAATGAGTAGATGAAGGTTTAAAACAAAATGAAACTTCCTTCAGAAATATTAACCTCTTAACGCATAGTCGAAAAAAATAAAGAAGAAATTCATTCAAAAATATTGATATAACGCAATTAATGTTATTCTACTGTTTTATTCATCATTATGAGAAAAATGTCTTCTAATAACTTTGAATTCAAATTATTTCTTATAGAGAATCCTAAGCGTAGAAAAAAAACGCTCTCTGCTGATACCTGAATCGTAGGTACTGCTAGAATAATTCTTGCAAGTCATACAGTGTTTAATCTTGATTTTTTCCAGTAGTAAAAAATATTTTCCATTGTAGGAATTCTCTTTGCTCTCTCTGAAATTCATTTTATAAAATAGTTTTTTTCCTTTTGTCTCCAATTTTTTGGTTTTATTAGATAGATTTCCAGAAAATCATTTGTTGAGTTACTTGATGACACTGGACTACTTTTATTGATGCTTTCTTGTACAAGAGATTTGCTTTTCAATGTACTCATAAATATCAATTAAATGAGTTTTCGCTAAAATAAATCTCAAATAGCATGAAAATATCTAATGAATAAATATGAGTAAAGAATTTTAAAATACTACTTATTTAACTCTGTGCAATATTTTCTTAATGGAGCTGCAGAGAAGAAAATCACCGCGTCTTCACTGCTCGATTGAAACATGATAATTACCTGTTTAATTTTTCGCAAAATATGTACAAGGTGAGGTTGATAGATAACGGATTTACAAACTTACACAACGGAAATTTGGGGGTGGGGGACGGAAATCAAAATTTTGATGGGAAGATCAAAACCGAAAGTTTCGACTATTGTCAACAAGTCTATGGCCTTTTCCTTCAATTCTCTACCCTATACCAAAATTATCACACTTACATACTTCCATCTCCAAGCGTTTAAGCGGATAACAAGGATTTGTAATGTTGTAGTTAGGATTTTCGCCCTATTGTAATTGTCGTTCCCTTTTCACTGCAGCTCTTATCTGGCTACCACAAATCCCTTTCCCTGAGGGAGAGTCGTGATAGGGGGCTGGGACAAATGCTTCGCCAATACTTTGGCAATGCATCATTGAGCAGAGTCACTGAAGGTCTTTGTTCGTTGATCATAAAAGTATAATCTATATCTGTATGTTTCACAAGAATTTCTAAGTATATCTTATAAAGGAAAAAATCTGAAAATCTCAAAATGTATCAACACAAAAACAGTTATTTTTCGTTATTTCTTAGGTTTTATCGCTGTAAATATTTTTAAATTCCGTTAACGTTATTCATAAAGATATTCAAAAAATCATTTCGTTATTACTTTTTATCGTTACGTTAAAATAACGTTTTCCAACTGGTTTGGTCTTGAATATTGTGCTCAGCTACTTGATTGGTCAATTAATGAGCAGACTAAGGAAGAGAACATTTATTTAAAAAATAAATATCTGACAAGATAGTTAAATACATAGGCAGAAAAATAATTATTATTATATAAAGAATTAAAAATATTAGAAACTGAAACTACTAGAAGAAGTTCGTAGAAAGATAATTCTGTAAAAAGAATCCTTTGAAACATAAGAGTTGAATGATTCTTATCAATCATAGTTGCATAACGTTGATAAATATTTTGAAATAATTGACTAAAAAACTTGTCATTACAATTATGAGAATAGAAATATGACTGTCATTTATACGGTGACCAAAAATTGTGAGATCAATATACAACACTTTTTCAGAAATATATATTATGTCAATTTTATTTCTTTAATACTATTTATTCTAAAAAGCATTTCTATTAATTTAATAATAATATTTCTTTTAATTTTATGCAATGTCTGGAAGTCATTATCGAAAAACGTTAAATATCCCAAAACGTTTCAAAATTAACAAATGATATGTATACATTAATTTTAGTTCATGTAAAGTGAAAAATTATTAAAAGACATGAAAAGGAACAAATAAATGAATAAAATTACTACTAATCTGTCAACAATTCATACGTTTAAAATAATGTTTTAATAATTTAGTGTAGTTAAATAATAACGAATCATAATTATTATTGTTTTGTGTTATTAATTATCCAAACACAGGAACAATAAGAAAAATTAATTAAAACTAGTACTAAAATAGAACGAATTTTTATACTAAAATGTAAGACTATTGAAGGACAGGATAAAAAATAAATTCAGGAAAAAAATAAAGGACAGAAACTTGTTTTTCATTCTTTTATATATATATGTCTATGGGATAATGTACTAAAATATAGTAAGAATATCCACCGTAGTGTTTTAATTTAGTGGTAGAGTGTGAAAAGGTTCATAGAGTAGCAAAACAAAAAGAATTTTGTTTTTTGAGCTAAATGAAAAATTCTTTTGTGTTTTGTAGGAAATAACAAAAAAATTCTATCTCAAATTTTCGAAAACGTCGATAGTTCAGATTTGTACTTTGGAGAATCCTAAAGACTGAAAATAACAAAACATACACTGAGTGATCATAGAATTATGACCAAACCATCCTTTGTTTTGTCAATAGGACGCTGTTTTCGAATCCCTTGTGATGATGCATAGAACCAGCCAATAACCAGGCCTAGCACCTAATGTCCGACCCGCCTTCTCGTGTTGCAGACTGTTAATACCTTTCAAAAGAAATACTCTCTTGTGGAAGTGAATGGAAGCGGAGGGCTTCCAGATTAGTGTTGGCCTACTGATCTGGAAACTACGGCTACTTCTCTTTTTTTTTCTACCCTGCTGAGGAGTGGTCAACCACACAGAATCCTGGTGCTGACCATATAAACCTACTGGACTGGACTGATATATGGCTTTGAGCTTGATTATGGATACTGAATTTGCTGCACTGGTGGAATTCTGTGGAGAGAAAAATCTTCCCCTGTGTTTCTGTTTGTTTGTGGGTTGACAGCCCCAAGTGAATAGATTCAGAGGATATATTTTTTAGCCTGTGGATAATCCTGAGCAGAGGTCATCGCAGTCACCTGAACTCTTTGCTTCTACTTGGCATCTTCAAAATCTACATTGAGGGAAGTCTTCCAGTGTATATGGTTTCACCCTTTAGTGGTGGGGGAACGGGTCTTTGTTCAATGTCTGCGATTAGGGGACTTTTTGATATTGTCGACATTCCTCTCTCAATAAACATGGTTTCTTTAAACATCCCACTAATCATTTTCTTTCCATAGGTGGTTGGAATGTGAGGACTCTGCACAGAGCTTTTTCTCTTGATGTCCTCACACAAGAATTTCACCGTTATAATTTAGATATTCTCGGCTTTCAAGAGACCAGATGGACAGATAAAGGTCAGATCTTTAATTTCTCTTTTTCAGGGAAGGATCATAATAAGCATCACCAAGGTGTAAGTGTGCTTCTCAGCAGGCACGCCAGTGAATGCTCTTCTAGGATATGAGTGCATTAAAGGTTTTTTTACAGCGAAATTTCAGACAAACATTAAAGACTTGAATGCTATCTGCTGCTATGCCCCCACTGATGATGCAGATGAGGATGGAAAGGTTAGGTTTTACGGAAAACTTCAGTATATTTTGAATTCTGTTAAGGAAGGAGATATTACACTTGTTCTAGGTGATTTCAATGCCAAAGTTGGTACTGACTTTGATAGACACTTTTGGTATTAATAGCTGCAATGACAATGGGCAATGTGCCCTACAGGTAAGTAAATTCAATGGTTGCAAAATAACTAACAGTAATTACAAGCACAGCGACAAACATAAGTGCACATGGATTTCATCAGATAGGCTGCATAAGAATATGACTGATTATATATTATTTAACATCAAATGGGCTAGTTCTGTTAGGAATACCAGGGCATATAGGGGAGATGAAATTGGATCTTACCATTACCTCGTTAAAAGTGTCTTGCAACTTAAACTTGAAAGCTATATACTGTTATGCCCCTACTGAGGATGAGAAGGATAGGTTTTACAGACAACTTCAGCATATTTTGAATTCTGTCAAAAGAGGAGATGTTACTGTTGTTCAAGGGTACTTCAATGCTAAAGTCTATACTGATTCTGACCTTTGCAGAGGGGTGATAGGACTTTTTGTTATTGGTAGCTGCAATGACAATGGGCATTGTCTCCTACAGATAAATAAACTCAGTTGTTTCAGAATAACTAACATTTATTACAAATACCGTGACATACATAAGTACACACGGGTTTCACCTAATGGAATGCATAAGAATACGATTGATTATATATTAATTAACAGCAAATGGGCTAGTTCTGTTTGGAATACCAGGCATATAGGGGAGCTGAAATTGGATCTGATTATTAAGTTGCAAGACACTTAACAAGGTAAACTTAAAAAGTGTTGTGCTAGGGGTTAGAAAATTTACTATTAATACTGAAGCTCTGAAAGATCCAGTTATAGCTGAAGCCTACCATGATAGGTTACTTAGACATTATGACAGTCATGGTTTGCTGAAGTTGAACTGAAGTTTGCTGAAGTTGAAGTCATGGTTTACTGAAGTTGAAGTCATGGTTTACTGAAGTTTAGGAAGAACGGGACCTTTTTAAATAGGCGTTTTTGAAAACTAACAATAACTTTTAGAAAAAGGAGCAGAGGAGACAGAATTATTTGAGTGATAAGACACTTCAGCTTATTTCAGAAAGAAGGGACTGCACGAATGTCATTAATCAGTACCCTACTAGTCCTAATGGAAAGGATTACAGAGAGCTTAATAAACATGTGAAGGATCAGTTAGCAGCTGATAAGAATCTTTGGCTTAATGGCTTGGCTGACAAAGCTGATGAAGCAGTTAGGCAGCACAACAGCAGAGAGCTGTACCGGATAGTTAATGTTTTATGTGGTAGAAAACGGACAGGCCTACAAGGATTGTATGATAAACAAGGTAAGGTTATAGAAGGTGAGGATTCTGTCATGATAAGGTGGGCTGAGCATTTCACTGATGTTCTAAACCAGGCATGTCAAACATGCTGCCCGCCGGGAACTGTTCTGCGGCCCACCAAGATTGATAACCAATACGTTTATTTAACCTTTGACAACACTGGATTCTTTAATTAAAATTATAAGTACGTACACGGTACATGAATTAAATAAACGTATTTCAGAAAACATTTCCATTTATATATAAGGGAAACTATTGCGCATAAATGTATATGTCGGAGCCCGATCGTAGAATTGCTCATATCATGAAATGCAAGATCATTTCATGAAATAATGGCATTTCATGATATGAGCAATTCTACGATCGGGCTCCGACATGTATACACATGTCTCGAGGTCATTCAAATGTACGTTCTTTGCGCATGGCAATGAGTCACGAAATGCCAGTAGAGTCGGAAGCTATTCGTTAGCAGTCAGTGAACGAATACTGCGTTCTAGTCTAGTTTGCACATAAAAATTTTCATCTCTTTTTTTTGTTTTGCGGCCCGCGATTTAATAATATACAGGGTGAATCTAAAAAAGTGGGCAAAACTTTACGGGGTGGTAGAACGCAGCTATACGAGCAATATTCGTCATAGAATGTATGGTCGGAACGCAAACGGCGAGCCGCTAGGTGGCGTTGGAAATGGTATAAAAGGGTCGGTCCTCGCACCCAACGGCGTTTCTACCGTGGATTGCCGAGAGGATGGCTGGTTATACTAACCACGAAATGGCGGATATGCACTTTGTGTACGGTTACATTCCTGTTAATAAAATGTTTTCTGAAGTATCTCCTCTCCTTCTTGTGTTCATTCTTTAAATGTGACAGTGGAAAACTACCTTTTAACTTCTCACCGCTTGCTTTCCGACCATACATTCTATGACGAATATTGCTCGTATAGCTGCGTTCTACCACCCCGTAAAGTTTTGCCCACTTTTTCAGATTCACCCTGTATAATACTTAATATGGCCCTCGGTGGTTAACGAGTTTGACATGCCTGTTCTAAACAATGTGGTTTGTTCTACTCCCATTGTTTGTAATGATGATAGATGCATTGCTGGCTTTAATCTTGGCCCTATAACACAATCTTAAGTTGGCTATTTCTAAACTTAAACTACGTAAATCTTCAGGGGTAGATGAAATTACTATAGAAATGTTTAGAGCTGGGAATGTTTTGGTTACCACGTGGATGATTAAAATTTTGAATATCTTTTATGATTATGGCATGGTTTGTAGGGAATTTACAGAACTATTTTTATCCCTATTTTCAAAAACGGTGATTGCAGTTCTTGTGATAACTATAGCGTATCAGCCTACCTTTCTCTTCCAGGTAAAGTTCTTTACATAATTGTGTTTAATAGAATTAAGAATCTGGTTGACAGTCAATTGTGTGATGAGCAAAATGTGAATTCAGAAGTGGTAGGGGATGTGTGGATCAGATATTTTCACTTAGGCAGATTCTTGAGAAATATTTAGAGTTTCAGAAACCTTTGGTTGCTAGCTTCGTTGATTTCAAAAAAGCTTTCGACTCTGTTGATCGTCATAATTTGTGGTTGATTGTGAGATCGTATGGCATAGAGACAAGTTAATTAACGTAATGGAAGCTCTCTATAATAACACTGAATCGTGTGTGAGAGTTGGTAAGGCTTGTAGCAACTGGTTTAGCATTACTTCTGGTGTTCGACAAGGGTGATTTTTGTCTCCTTTTATCTTTAGTTTGAATATTGGTTATGTTATGCGAAATTCACTTCAAAGGAAAGATCTTGGCCTTAAATGGTCTGGAGATACGAAAATTTCTGATTTAGATTATGCTGATGATTTAGCAAATGATGTTAATGAGATGAACTCTTTCATTCGAGCTGTTGATGAGACTGGTAGTAGAGTAGGTTTGGTTATAAACAGAGAGAAAACTAAAGTGGTGAAAATTCGTCAGGCAGTTGGTGTTTCAGTCGCTCTGAATGGTTACACCCTTGAGCAAATGTCTCGGTTATCTTGGGAGTTATTTAACAAATACTGGTGATGTGCAGCATGAGATTAACAGACGAATAAGGATTGTCTCTGGGATTTTTAGGAATCAGTGGATAGAGCAGACAAATAGGCGTATACACCAAAGGACTAAAATTAAACTGTATAATAGTTTGGTTCTTTCTAGAGTTAGTTATGGAAGTGAAATTTGGACGCTTTGTAAAGAAGATAATAGGAAACTTGATGCTTTGATGATAGTTGCTTACGCAATATCTTCGGTATTTCAACTTTGTAAGTACTGAAAAGATTAGGCAACCTCCTTTGAGCAGTATATTGTACAGAGAGAGACTCCGTTGGTTTAGCCAGGTTGCCCATATGGATAATTATAGATTAGTTAATGGGGTTATGAACAGTGTGCCTAAAGGACTCAGAAAAAGGGGAAGACCTAGGAAGGAATGGGCAGACAATGTCAAACAGGACCTTGTTAGAATTGGTGTACAATGGAGAGATGCAGCAGATGTAGCTCAGAACAGATATGCTTAGAGAACTAAATTGCGCTGACTGGTTGGACCTCTGTAGTCCATGGTTGGTTAAGGATGATGATGATACTAGCTTTTGAAATAAATCTTTTATGGGAAAACGTGACTGAAGGTAAAGTAAATATCTCAGTCAATTCAATATAAATGTCAGTTTTGAATAATATTCCTCAAGCATTTAAACAGTTTCTGAAGGTTGAACATTTAACAAATTTACTTAATTAAAATTTATTATTTTAAACAATTTTATAAGTAACTGCATAGTTTAAAAGTGTGTGTAAATAATTCCTTAAATATTCGTTTAATTTTTCGACACATTTCCTAGAACACATTGCTTCTTCTAAATGTTTAAAATTCCGTGCCTGTTTAAAAACTGAAAGAATATTTTTTGAAAATCAGTATTATAAAGATCTCTGTTTTTTATTTCAGAGTTCTGTTACTGGAGCTTAATCACACAGCAATTATCGTACTCAATACAGAGGCAGACTTTGACCTTCTGAGCCCTATGCTCTGACAAATTTAAGAGGCCGCAAAATTTCAAAATTCGAAATCAGTTATATATTTATTATTTTGAGTGAAGGGGAAATTAAAAAATAAATATGAATTTGATGATGTGAAAATATTATACTAGCACAGGTTTACAATAATGACCGTTTATAGCTGAGACGAACAATGTTTATGTTAATCTACATTCTTATCTATTTACGTTTCCTTAGAGTAATTTGCGCCCTCCACCCTTATCAATTTCCGGTTCCATTGATTTGCTTGCCTCGTCCACCCTTCTCTATATCCGGTAGCATTGAGTAGCTTGTTCCTTCCACCCTTATCTATTTCCGGTTCCATTGCGTAGTTGCCCCCTCCACCCTTATCTAGTTCCGGTTCCGTTGCGTAGCTTGCACTCTCCACTGTATCTATTTCTGGTTACATTGCTTAGTTTGCCCCCTCCATCCTTATCTATTTCTCGTTCCATTGCATAGCTTGCCTCGTCCACCCTTATCTACTCCCGGATCCATTGCGTAGCTTGCTTTAATGTTGGCCCTATAACACAATCTTAAGTTAGTTTGGCTATTTCTAAACTTAAACTACGTAAATCTCCAGGGGTAGATGAAATTACTATAGAAATTATTCTATACTTATCTATTTCCGGCTCTAGTGGGTCGCTTTTCCTTTTCAAAATTTTCCTTTATTGCTACATTTTCCCCTCTTCCCCTTTATTTTTTTCATCGATATGAATTTATTTATTCGGCCTGTTCTCGCTGAAAGTAATGCGATTTTTGAGTAATTTTGATAGAACATAATTATAAAGCTGAAAATACTTCCTAGTGTAATATTTTAATGCATTTTTAGTTATTTCAAATCGCATATGTAGAGTTATTATATTTACAGAAATAGGAGAAAAAAATGTAGCTCTCAGTCGCCGTTAGGACTCCGAGAATCGAGCTCTCCGTCAAAACACAGCGAAACATTACGTTGGAAAATGATTAAATGCCTGAGCTATCAAAACTGCGGGTTCTGTTCGTCTATCGTTTTGAATTCTCACGAAGAGCACGAATCGTTAAGCAGTCGAAGTGTCGATGTGCAGCCAACTCTAAAGTTTTGTTTGCAACAAAGTCAAACTTTGCTTTATAAAGAGAACACGTTTGTTTGGATTTGGGGCGGTAGAGGAAGCTCAGTTGGTAGCGCTCAAGGCTTGTAATCTCCAGTTCCCAGGTTTAAGCCCCAGCTGGGCTCTCGTTCAGGTTTATTTCACACAAAACTCCCACCCCTGCATTTGGTCAGTAGGGACAGCGATATGCTTGGAGAAGCCACTGTCTGCCGTACGAAACATTAAACTGTGGCACGTTGTGCTGAAAAGCCATAGTCTGTGCAAGTGAATTGATATGCTGGATGGATTTTACCAGAGGGTACCATCTGTCTCTTAACAGCTGTCTAGTGGGTTCCCTCCTTACAACGTTCTCTAAACCTTCGGGGTCTTTGTGACCTGGCAATTTAGCCCATTGTGGGCAGGAGAGCCATAGCCTGTGCACGTTAAAGAACATGCTGTATAGTCTTGACGGGAGGACTTTTCCTTTTCAAAATTTTCCTTTATTGCTACATTTTCCCCTCTACCTGTCTCCTAACAGCTGTACAGAGGGTCTCCTTCCCCAACCTTCTTTGAGCCCTTAGTGTCCTTCTGACCTGGCCATTTAGCCTGTTGTGTACAAAAAAGTGCCTCTCAGAGGTAAACGAACCCATCTTGGGTCCCGCAAATAGCAAACTTAGTGTTTTATCATTGAACAACAATTTTTTTTTCTTCATAGAGTGGACTGAATTGTCATTTTACAAAGACTCCATGTGCTCAGAGAAATTGAAGTAAATTTTCAAATGATATATATATAATCAGACCAAGGTTGGGTAATTTTGATATTTTTGAGCCGCACTTTTCTAAAGATTTCTGAGCGGCACTCTTTTGCACACAATGGGCTAAATGGCCAGGTCACTAGGACCTCGAAGGATCAGATAATGTTGGGGGAGGGGATCCATTGAAAAGCTGTTGAGAGACGGATAAGGTCATCCAGCGTGTTGTATAAAGTGCATAGGTAAGGCACGTTTTTACATATAATGGGCTAAATGGTCAGGTCACAAGGACACCGAAGGCTCAGAGAAGATTGGGGGAAGAGGATCCGATGCTCAACTCTTGGGAGACAGATGGTAGCCTCCCATTAAGGTCACCCAGTGTGTTCTTTAACGTGCATAGAGTATGGGACTTTTTTGCGCACAATGGGTTTAATGGCCAGGTCACAAGACCCAGAATGCTCAGAGGAAGTTAGCGGGAGGATATTCATTCAAGAGCTGTTGAGAGACACATAACGTCACCCAGCATGTTCTTTACAGTGCATAGAGTATGACACTTTTTTACACACAATGGGCTAAACGGCCAGGTCATAAGGACACCGAAGGCTCAGAGTATTTTAGGGAGATGTGTGTCTCTCAACAGCTGCACAGCTGTTGAGAGACCGATGGTAGCCTCCAGTTAAGATCACCCAGCGTGTTATTTAACGTGAATAGGGCATGACACTTTTTTTTCAATACAATGGGTTAAATGCCCAAGTAAGAAGGATCGCGAAGGTTCAGAGAAGGTTGGGGTAAGGGATCCACTGAAGAGCTGTTGAGCGACATATCAGGTCACCCAGCGTGTTCTTTAAAGTGCATAGGATATGGCACTTTTTTGCATATAATGGGCTAAATGACCAGGTCACAAGGACACCGAAGTCATAGAGAAGGTTGGGGGCCCACTGGATTAGCTGTTAGGAGACTGATAGTATCCTCCGGTTAAGATCACGCAGCATGCTCTTTAACATGCATAGAGTATGGCACTTTTCACAGACTAATTTTCTTATAGGCTAAATGGACAGGTCACTAGGACCCTGAAGGATCAGAGAAGGTTGGGGGAGGTGATCCAATGAACAGTTTTTGGGAGACATGGTAGCATCCTATCAAGGTCACCTTGAGCATCACGCATGAGCATCATCTTTTTATTATGCTTCTCCTGAATTTTGAGAGTTTATCTATTATATAGATTATTCTTCCTATTAGTTGATTTAAGTTGTGTTTCTAGTATTAAATAATTTTGATATACCTCTTTTTTCTTTTCGTCTGATTAACTTTCGATTTTTATTATGTGAGTGTTTCTTATTTTCTTAGTGTTATGTTTTATTGTTCGATATATTTTAAATATTTCCATGTCTTTATTTTTATTAGGTATTTTATTTAGTGATAATGTTTCTAAGTCAAATTAGAAGTTTAATTTTAAAGCTAATCTGTTTCGCGAGACGCTCATCTTAGCAAAGGACTCAATCCCCATTCTCCTTCATTCAATTATTCCTAAAACATTAGTAATAAATAAGTCAAAATTGACATAAGTTTACATCCAATATTACAAAATGCAGAAAGCAAAATGTTAAATAGAGTAATAAGAAAAACTCGAAAGTTAATAAGACAAAAAGAAAAAGAGGTATATCAAAATTATTTAAAACTAGAAACACAACTTAAATCAACTAATAGGAAGGATAGTGTATAAAATAGATAAAAAAATATCAAAATTCAGGGGAAGCATTATAAAAAGATAGATAACCTATTAAATATAAAAAATAAGGAATTAAATCATAGCAGAAGTAATAACTTAGCAATAAGTGATAAAAAGTATATAAATTTATTCAAATATAATTTAAATAATGATCAACAAAGAATACTGCAGCAAAACGCTAAATTTTCTTATGAAAACGATAAAATAATTATAAACCAAATAATTCCGCAAATTGAACAATCACTAAATAAAATACCTAATAAATATAAAGACACGGAAAGATTTAAAATATATCGAACAAAAAACATACACAGAATGATCAAAATACCGAAAACTCTAGAGATATTAGAATATTACATGAATTAAAGCAAATGAAGGATATTAAAATTATTTTAGCTGATAAAACAAACCAAATAGTAATAATAGATAAAACTGACTATGATCTAAAAATATTTGAAACTTTGCAACAAATAAAATGTTCATTAATTGATAAAGATCCTTTGCCATCCATATTAAATAAATTAAATAAAATAATAAAAATAAATACCCCCTCAAGCAGCTGCTTGCCAGAGAGGTCTGACAGGAGCCTGTCAATTAAACGAACTTAAAACTGATCCATTTTTATCCGAAGACATAGCCAAAACGTGCATACCACCAATTTATCCTGATATACCACAACTGTTCGTTAAAATTAAACTGTATAAAGAAAGTAAAACATTCAGACCTTTAGTCTGTAAACGTAAATCTCCAACCTGTAATCTAGAACTAGCACTTAATAGGTTCTTTAAACCATACTTTCCACCTACACAATATATTATAACATCTTGTCATGAAGCGATATCGTTAATACGAAACACCATTACTGACTCTACAACTATGCACTCGCTTGTTGTCGTATCGCTGTATCCCAACATTCCTTTTCTGGATGCAGCGATGCGACTAAAAGCAGCAGTGGCTTCGGATGGCCAGTTCCTTTCGCCCCAGAGTACTTTTGTGTGCATGAGGCTTTCGACCTGGCAATCTCCTCAAATTTCTTTAATGTCAACAATAGGACATGGCTCCAGACAGATGGGGATCCCATCTGTCGGCACTCATGGCCGATGTTGTCATGCGGCACGTCGAGGACGTTGCCCTTTCAGAGGCAACTTATAAACCGTCATTACATCTTCGATATGTCGACGACATACTGATTTTCTGGCCCTATTCTCTCCACTTGTTACAAGAATTAAACACTACATTTAATGATATAATGCCTTCGATTAATTTCACTTACGAATCAGAACAAAACCAGAAACTACCTTTCTTAGACATATTAATCACAAGGAAAGATAAATACTGTGAAACCACAGTATATCGAAACCAACACACATTGCTAACTTCATACCTGCCAATTCGGCACACCTTAACAAATACAAAAGAGCAAGTATATTCCCGCACTTTTTTCTTGCCTACCGATACTTCTCATAAATGCAACACTTGTAAATGAATTGAAATACATAAAAATTGAAGCAAATGAAGCAGGTTACGCGTAAAATTTATTAAATAGATGGGCTAATAATGCATAATTCAAAGTATTAAAATCATCCCAACCCCCACCAAATCAGGCATCTTCTAAGGAAATCTATGCTCAGAGTTTTCAATACATGTAAAATATAAAATAAATAAAAAATAAATACCCCCTCAAGCAGCTGCTTGCCACAGAGGTCTGACAGGAGCCTGTCAGTTTATATGCCATAGAAATGAATCTATAAAAAATATTGTTAATAAATATAACATTGCTTCACTTACTACAGTAACTCACACCATCAAAGAATTATCAATAAACGATAGAGATAAAAGCCCACCAATAGGCGGCGTCTACCAAATAACTATTCGAGATCCATTAAAAGTCCTACAAGGGAAAGATAAATATATTGGGAAGACATACAGAAAATTTAATTTACGAATGCAGGAATATAAGAATGACATAAGAAAAGGAATTCAAAATACGGCTTTAGCTCAGAAAGTTAGAAATAATAAATTGGAAATAAAGAAAATATATTACAAGCCTATTATGGCCCCAAAAACAAAATTTCAACTGTTATACACAGAAAAGCTCCTAATACACAAAATTCTTAATCAGATATGCAATGCAGACATTCCCCCCCTATCAACGGCTTGGAATCTCCTGTTACATTAATCAATGTGCGTATGCAAAATTACATACGAACATATCATTATGACATAACAGCGAGATGGGTATGAACCCAGGGGACTCGGTCATTTACATCGAGATGAAGATAACAATTTTAGTGAATCGGTCTGGAGGGAGGAAAAAAACTTTGGACTGTTAGTGGGAGTGATTTTTGTGTTTGGTTCGTCGCTTGATGTTCTGATGTCGACTATTTGTTTTTTCTACTTTTTATCGTTTTGACTGAAGCAAATAGGGCTTTGAGTTGGTGGTTTTATTACGAGCTGTTGCACAATCGGTAAGTGAGGGATTTGCCTGCAACCCAAGGTGTGGGTGACCAATGCCTTCCTCTTAGGTCAGTGTGGTCTAGTTTTTTATTATTTTCGACGATTTCGTTTCGTGTGACGATACTACTGTTATGACCACCCCTGTGTATATTTAGTGCGGTACAAACACTTTGGCCATGATGCGTTACTTGCTGCCAAAACCAAGGCAATTCCTGGACCCACAACCAAATTAACAGACATTTGCAATAATGAGAACTGAGATAATTTTACAGTTAACCAAAAACACAAGATTTATTGACAAAATTTAGTTTTAGACATTTTACTCATAACTAGTTCCCACTTTTGGGACAAATTCAACAGCGCCTCTGGCGCGGCCCTTTTCTGTCAAAGGAAACTTTGTACGTGGTGGACAACAGTCCATAAAAAAATAAAGTCTGTGATGAACGAGCTACTTCCTCGTGATTCTTATAGTCCTTAACAGTTAAGAAGGTCCCACTCGGGACAACGTGACGGCAATTCACAGTAACAATTTCAGATGGAAAAGCGAAACCAGTTTCAAGAAATGTCCCCCTACCTTATCAAGTCCAATGTCCCTAGGGAAGAAATCGCTGGGCCATTGGCCACTAGCAGGCTGAAGGCACGGGCTGCATAGCGCTCTCATCGCACACTCATTGTTCACACATCAGAGCTCTGCTCACTGGAGAGGATCGTTTGCTGTCCACTACACAGCCTGGACGAGAGAAGAAGACTGACTTTTTCAAAAATGTTTTTCTGCTGCTTTTCGCTGGCCCCCTTGTGGAGGTTACCTTTCTGACCCGGCGTGGATGATACCTATTTTGATGGGCTGGACGAGGTGCGAACAAGCACCCATCTGTTGTTTTGCTGTTTACCACACCGGATCATACCGAATCACATAGCCTCAGTTCTGAGACCTGAGGGAACCAACGGATCCATCGCGAATGTTCCATGCCAGTGTTCCATTCCATGTCACAATTAAGATGGAAGGCGATGTTTGCTGCCAGCCCTTCTTTCAAAAAGTCCTGTCCACGTTATAAAATCACGTGTGCATGACACTACCTCCTGGACATTGGTCAAGGGTTTCCTGATGATCTGCAGCAGGGGCTGCAGGTGTTGTCAGTGGTTTCAATAGGATTTCTCCAGTATAATGGAAGAAACCGCCAGTGGGGCTAAACGGCTCTGGAGTAATGAACCCGATAGAATGACTCCTTTCAATAATATGTTCGCCGAAACTTTTATGAACGCCCAGGAAATATTATCTGTGGTCGAGGCCTAGGGGGTTAAGGAATACACAGTCTGGATAAAGGGTATGGACCGTCCTATCGCGACTACCAAACAGAATGTTTTCAAGCAACAATTAACAGGTCAACTCTCGGCCCCTGAGGAGATAAAATCAATGCATTGCTCCCGAAACATTGAGATTTACATAACGACTAAGACAGCAGCTTGCATGCGGGATAATTTGAATATCAAGCAATTACTACATACGTCAGTTGAACATGAATTAATGACAGACTCGTTATCCACGAAATTTTTGCTGAAAAACATAGATCCGGATATTCCTATCCATTAGCTGTATCAAGAGTTACATGAACAAGGCATGCCAATCTATGCCATCTGTCGATTTGCCAAGAAAGAAGGGAATACCTTGAGACCGCTGCCCTGTGTTCTCGTCATAAGTATAGGCCATACCAAGCCTAGTGAGGCCTTTCTGTGGTGGGAACTTCACCGCCCATCACTTTTTATAGATAAACCCCGTCAATGTGGAAATTGCCGTTTTGTTCATGGGAAGTAGACCATAGAAATAAAACTCGTTCCGCCTAATGCGGGGAAGGGTATTCTACGCATTTGTGTCAATCCACAACACTATACTGCTGCCTATGTGGTGAATGGCATAAGCCCACCTCACCCTCCTGCTCAAAATACAGATTAGAATCTAGAATTCTCGAATATAAGTGCCTACACCGTGTAACATACTTAGAAACTAAAGCGGTCATTTCTGCCATGCATCCAACATATGCCTCAGTGGTTCCAAATGAACCTCAGTGAACCTCAGTGACCTCAGTGGTTCCAAAGAACTCTCGATTACTAACAGGAGTTCCCTTTATTTCACTGGATTACATGCTGGGAATTTCAGGACTCATCACATCACTCATTGAGAAGGCATTCACAGAGTTTGAGAAAAAAAATCATGCAATTTTTTCCCAACATATCCGCTACCGACTAGAGGACGGTTCGAACTTTAGATCAGGATAATAATGTACATCCCTCTTCCACAGCAGGGAAAGTACTTTCGCCCCCTCTGGAGTCCGCTCATCCATCATCATCACAGACCAAAGACAGCATAAATGGACACAAGACTGACACTACACACGAAGTTACTCCAGTAGTATTGCGTCCAGCTCAACTCATATTCCCACCTGAGGATTCAGGAAAGAGAGCCGAACCCTACATTCATGAGATGGACGACTCTATCACTTCTTTTCTTGAGATTGATGTTTTGGACAGCACCCACTCCTGATGGGCAGAACTCGAAGTCTAAGGCATCTGCCAAATTTCGTTCTCGGTAATCCTTGGTTTGCTATGTTTTTGCTTTTGGATGGCTCTAAACATTCTTCAATGGAGCGCATGTAGCATTAGGGCTAACCTTGCCTAGTTTTTAATCGGTCTTCGATCTATTCGGCTGGATATCATTCTGTTGCAAGAGTCCTGGTAAGATCCAGGCTCGTACTTTTGCATCCCGAATTACACCATTTATCGGATCGCTTGAATGGTAGAGGTGGTGGGTTGTTGTGTGCCACATGGAAAGATCTAGCTAGCCATGTAATTGATCTCTCTCGCCCAACTCTCAGTGGCACAGGAGAGGTAATGGTCATACAGATATATCTGCCTGGAAACACATGGACAATAGCCAATGTCTATACCCTCGATGGTTCCGAAGCATCGATGTTGCTGGATCTTATTCATACCACCTACCCAGATATTTCTTTAATATGTGGAGACTTTAATGCCCATGATCCCCTTTAGGGGTCTACCCACACCACAGCTTTCAGGATCGATATGGCAGAATGGCTTCAAGGGTATACTCTGCCGTCTCAATAAAGGGGATGTCACCAGATGGACAGATCATTAGCTGCCACTTGCTTCGACCTATCGGTCTGTGTGGCTGCACTGCATCTGGACGGTTCTTGTTTAACAATTCCGTCTCTTTGGGGCAGCAACCATCTTTCGATTTCCATAACTTTCGGCACGATAGTCGAATTCATTTACATCCCACTAGCAGGAAATCATGTAGAATCAATGATCAAGCGATATTTCTTGAGGCACTACAAACGTATAGGAGAAAACTTGCTGCAGACTATGAAGACATTGTAAGTCTCATGTCTCAGCACAAAACAAGGCTACAACTGCCCGACATTTTCAGGAGCATCCTGCAGTTCCGTGGTGGAACTCTGCATGTCAGGCAGTGCTGTGCAGGAAGCACAGGGCCTTTTACACGACCCGCACTACCGTCGATCTGACAGATTGGATGAGGTATAAGCACAGTGGTGAAATTAAAAAAAAAAAATCAGTGCAGACAAAACTAAATACTGGAAATGATTTGCAGGAACATTCGAAGCGCCACCCACATATATCTCCAGCTACGCCATTTATGAAGCCGACAGGTTTTAGAGCATAATACCTTGGAGAACATTCTTCAGGATGGAAACTCATATGTTGCACATGGCATTGAACAAGCAACTTTGTTTGCAAACCATTGGCATTCTTTGTCCCAACTTGTATCTCATCCAGTGCTTCCTCAAACGAGACGAGACTACTCTTCTATATGAAACTCGATTTTTTCTTTAGAGGAATTCCAAAAATCGATCTCTGGCCAACGTACCTTGGCCACTTGGCCGGATCGTCAAGCTGCAGTCATGATAAAGGCACGACCGAAGACGTTGTTGATAGAGTTGTTACAAATCCTAAACAAACTGTGGTCGGAGGGAAGGATCCTAGCTTCATGGAAACAAGCAACAGTCATGCATATAAAAAAGCCTGGGAAACCATCAGATCTTCTTGATTCATATCGTCCTATATCCCTTTTGCTGATAATGGCAAAAATATTTGAACAAATGATCTGGTCAAGAATTCACTTGCTGCTTCTCAAGGAAGCTGTTTTTCCCAAGAAAATCTCCGGATTCATGCCGCTCCGAGGCACAGGACAGGCTTTAAATCTATTAGTTCTACTGGCACACGAAGCTCTGCAACGACGTAGGTACACAATTCTAGTGAAACTGAACATACAACAGGCGTATGATTCGGTTTCCATTGAGGCATTTCTATACAAATTGAATCGCTTAGGACTAAAGGGAAGCTGTTACCAGTGGTTTAAAAATTATCTTTCTGATATAAATTTCCAGATACGATGGAAGGGAGGGTACTCAGACCCAGTACCCCTTACCATAGAGGTTTCAAAAGGAGGTGTGCTTTTCCTATTTCTGTTCAACGTTTACTTGAGTGACCTTCCACAGCATATCCATAGGACTTTTGCAATTTCCATATGTGAGGACGATCTGCTTTTATACGGGTTTGGCGCCAACGTCTGAATACTGTTTAAACTGTGCCAAGAAAACCTTGACAGGATAGTATCATGGACTCAACAATGGGGGCTGTCAATTCTAGTTTCAAAGTGCTCTGCTATGACAATCACTCAAAGGCGGAAAATCATTCCAGATCAATTACACATAAATGGCACCCCTCACCAGTGTGTTTACACAGATCAGATATTACGCATTTATTTCCAGTCCAATGGCTCTTGGTATAGACACTTTACGGTTTACTACTTACAGATATGGGGTTTAACGGCCCGAACGCGGGGTGTGTCCACCCCGGTGCTCCTAAGGATTGTTCAGTCTACTCTTTGAGCAAATTTCTTATACTGTGGGCATCTATTTTCATGTGCACCAGATTATCTCTAGAATATGATAAATTCAGTGTACCATGCTGTCCTTCGGGCAAACAGTGTACCATGCTGTCCTTCTCAATACAATCACATCAACGATGCCTCTGCCTTCAGTGGTGAGACAACAGGCAGCGAAAATGGTACTCATGGATCTTAATGGGCCGTACAAAGCTTCACGTAGGGATTCTCGTCTCTTCATGGATCGGTTATCTACTTACAAATGGAGTCACTGGAAACTACCATGTTTACAGGTGGAGATCGAATTTCTGAGTGCTACAAAAATTTCCTTAAGGGTCCAGTACACACAATCCCTGAGTCATCCCCCTTGGTGTCCAAAGAACTTGTGGTTGGTATTTCGAGAACATAGATTTCAACGTCTTCAGGACCTTCATCCTCTGGAGATCGCTTATGAACTCAAGCAGTCTACACAAGAAGTAGGGCTACTTCTTTTGGCAGTTCCTTTCCCCCTTCCTGCCCCCCTCCCTGACGTGTTCGCTGGATGCTTTCTGTTGCTAGGTGCTTTTTTGACAGTGGACGTGTCCGAAATGACGTCACTTCTGCGTGTTTGCTGAAAGCTTGAGGTCCCATGACTACAAATTTTTTTTTTTTCTGCCGTGTTTCCCTATTTCTTTACTAAAAAATTTACTTAACAAGTGTCGACCTAGGGAGGGCTTCATTTATAATCGGTTTTCCCAAATTTCTTTCCCCCTAAGCTTCTAACATAACACTCCCCATACCATCGACCACATCAACTTCAAATGTGACCACTTCAAGGATGAAAGAACTGTCTTTTATAATAAACGGAAAAAATGCAACATGAATCAGATTAACCTTAAAAATATATTAGAACCTTCAAAATCTTCATAAAAAACCATACTTTACCTCTATATTGATTTCCTTTCTAAAAACTGAAATTTTAGATTCACTTTTAAATTTTTTTTCAGGGTATACAAGAATAATGAAAATTTGTCTGAATGAGTCGGCATTGAGATAACTAACTCTTTGTAGGAATATTCAAGTGTTGATTTGTTTTCTATCTAAGTTTCTGTTGCTAGGCTGGTCTCCTGTGGCGTCCTAACTTGGATTCCACTGATGGTTTGGCATCCTAGGATAGGACTAGGAATTTTATTGTTTGACTGTTTAGGAGGGGCGTACCTCTGAACAGCGTCATTTCTGTGTGTACGGAGGATGCTTTCTGTTGCTAGGTTGTCCCCCAGTGGCTTCCTAACTTGGGTTGGTGGAGAGTCCGACAGCCCAGGATGGGGCTACGAATTTTATTGGTTGGCCCCCCTTTTCTCCCTTCACTACCGCTGGAGAGAAGTTCCTCATAGTTTCTGTTGCTAGGTTGGCCCCCATTTCTTTCCCCCTGTGACGTCCTAGGTGTGCTACATTTGTGTCCTGTTTTCCTAACTTGGGATGGTGAAGAGTCCTAGGATGGGCTACGAATTTTTTTGGTTTTTACCCCTTCACGAGTGCTGAAGAGATGGATGGCCCACGAACGCTTCACACATTTGTTTAATAGCATTAGTGAATATGTAACTCATGTCTGTATTGAAAGGTAAGCTAATATCCACGTTCTATCGCTCTTATTGTTTCTCGAGTGTCATTCCTATTCTGAGAGATCCCCTAAGCTTCTAGCATAGAAATAGGTTGAGAGAAGTTTCACGTCGCATTCTACTTAGGAAGCGTAACAACTCCCTACGACAACACTTGAAGGAAGCGCGCCTCTGAATAGTCACTGTGAACGAATTGCTTCGAGGCTGGGAAAATAATTATAGGCGACGCGCTGCCTGCTACTTAGACAGGTGAGCCTAATAATAGCAAGGTCGACAATGCCCTTCGGCCTCCCTGCATTAAGAGTTGTGTTGTTCATGTCATAAACCCGAATGTAACAGCCAAGAGGAGGTGTGTCTCTGATTGTTGACGAAAAAGTCCCGACACCAAAGTAGTCCTAATCACCCACGTTTAGAAAATGTTCGCTTCAGCAACGCTAAAGGGTGTGTGACAGAAAGCTTGTTCTAAGAGATATGAAATATTATCCACTGTGGTCGAGTTGTTTTGTGGGACGTCCTGTCATGATAATAGGCCGACAATGGATGCCTCTCCAGCCAAATGTCATTCCGATGTAACAGAAAGGGAATTTCGTTTTGAGGAGATGTAGACTGGCTGCAAGGGAAGGGTCATCTGCTGAAATGACACATCACGGCAACAAGCTGGCCAACTTGTTTTAATGACAATAGCCAACAAGCTGGCCAGCTTGTTGCTGTGATGTGTCATTTCAGCAGATCACGTGAACAGAGTCGAAGCGGGAGTGAAGGGTTTTT
The DNA here is from genome assembly GCA_038380435.1 of Ryuthela nishihirai. NCBI lineage: Eukaryota > Metazoa > Arthropoda > Arachnida > Araneae > Heptathelidae > Ryuthela > Ryuthela nishihirai. The sequence goes on from JAWZYU010000012.1 coordinate 58,180,405, forward strand.
TCACGCTCTTAGTTTGCAAAGACACGTCGCTTCTTGTACGCTCTACATGAGAACAACGGCATAAGTACAGAGACCCGATCAGAACATATATGTCAAAGCATAGTTAGGTGGATTTTTATGTTACGCCGAAGCTTTCTCATTTCGCTGGATTAATCCAGGTATGTTGAGAGGGTACGTTCGAGTGAGACTTATGTATTATTTTTTTATAGTAGGTTATTGTTTTGACTATTGTCCTCTATTAACGCGCATTCGTGTTGGAACTATTTTTTTTTACGTAAGCTGTATCAGCTTATGTAAAAAAAATGCATGCATAATCAAATAAAATGTACTGGAGATGATAGAATACCTTCAAAATATGCTGGAATGCCTTCCACTTAGAAGAATTTTGAAAATATTCTTCCATCCACTGCAGTGTGTGCGTATTTACTGTTATTCCAAATTCACTGCATATAATGTCTTTCTACCAACAATTGCAATGTGTGCGTATTTACAAATATTCTGCCATTCATTTTAGTGTTTTTTCAAAGCAATTTTAACAACCATTTCGTTGGTTTCTCAATTCCGAGGGGTCTTTTATGCATTCAATTTAATTAAATTGCCTAGTACTTGTAGCAAAGGGCTCATAGTTCGATAGAGAAAGGGTACTAGACCGCTGTTAGGAGAGAAATCCTCCTGTCCAGGTCATTCAGAGTGTTTTTTTTTTGAGGCTAAGAATGGTATTAGACAGATATGCGAAGAATGTGATTCACAGATATGAGAAATAATGTATATTACTAGTATATTGTTGCGATCTGCATTATACAGAGTTAAGAGTGTAAATTCCATTATGGAAAAATAGAATTACTAGGTTACTTTCACGGTACCATCTGTCATTAAAACATGCTTCCTAGCGAGACATGAAGGAAGTGTGAGATACAATGTAAACATTTCATACAGCCCGACGAGTATAAATAGTTTTAAACACAGCACGAGTGAATTCAGCCACCGACACAAGCAAGGAATTCCCAATATGGAATAATATTACAGACATTTTCACGGTCACCTACGTGGTGTCATCCGTCAATGAAACGTGGTCCCTCATGATGAGTGAGATAAGCAGTAAAAAAAAGTCCTCCTTCAGAGCAAGGAGTGTAATGCCCTATTCGGAACTTAAAACTTTTATTACTGTCTATGAAACGTGGTAAAACTGGGAAGAGGTTAAAAATATATTGCATGGACTGTTTTCACACAATGGGGAAGTATTTCCAAATAAACAACGCTGATAATTATTATACAGAGCAAACAGTGTAAAACCCGTTGTATAACATATTCATTACAGCTATATTTAATTCTCAGATTATTGGCAACCGTGAATAAAACGTGGTCCGCAGGAGGGATATGTGATGAAGAAAAAAAAATCACTCTTAATGAAATATACCACTAATAATTATACAGAGGGAATAAGTGAACTTGAAAAAAATGTTTATTTTATGTTGCGTAAATGGTAGGACTGTTCTCAGATTGTTGAAATAATTCTTATGATACCGACGACCCTCAGTAAATCGTGGTTCTGTGAAAATGCAGAATGATAGGGAAAACATCAGCCACCGGCAGAATATGGGCTCGATAAATGGTACTTTTTGAAAACAGTTATTTTTTCAAGCAATGATTACTGTGATGTCTTCCTGTGAAACGTGCTTGAGAATAAAAATGTGAGAGATATAAATTTATTGCTTGGTCTGTTGATGCAGAATGGGAAAAGTATATCCATATACGCAGATAATAATTATTCAGAGTATGGACTACTCCCCCCCCCACACACTTTACACAGGACTATGTTAAAAACCGTTTACGATGTTTATTTTGAAATGGTTTAGTATGAAAGTTAATGATTTTTAGGAGGAAATAAAAAAAAACGATAGTGGCACCATTTGGTTCAAAGCATTATTTACTCAAACTCTTGCATTAAATGAAGGAAATTATTAATCAGTAGCAAATAGCGTTCATCCGAGTTCAATCTCCACTCACCCTTCAGCAATGAACCGATAAGACCACTGGCATGAGCATGCAAGATTAAAATATGTAGATATTTAAAAAGTACGAATTATGATACAGAGATGTGTGATTCCTCCGTTTGGAATAATATTTTTTTTTGTAAATACGTAAGGCCTTTAAGTTTGTAAAACCATCCGAGAGTAAAACGTGGTCACCTGTAGGTGTGAGGTACCGAACGTTTGTTGCGAAATACACGTTGCAGGACTTAGAATTTTATGAATATGGGACTTTGTAATTATTTGGTGGATTGCATCAGCCGTTCTGAGAAGGGTTGCCACCGAAAATTTGGTCGGAGTTATATATTTTGAGGGTGGAAATTACGAGGTTAGCCGTGCGATTGGGATGGAACTTTTTATGTGTTTAATAAAGAGGTTGCATATTAATAAAGGGGTATCAGTTATGGATAAATGTTTAATTAATAAGGAATAAATACATGAAATATACAACTACCGCATTAAAGTATAGAACTATGTGTGGGGTTGATTTACGAGGATAATCACGAATTAAAAAGAAATAAAAATACGCTGGTTATAAAAATAAAAAAAACATTCTTTAATAAAAATAAAAAATGTTAATAAAAATACATCAATATAAAACTCGTGAAGGAAATAGAACCAACCGAGATTGTTTAATAAAGAACGCTTATCCCCACTTCAGACACATCTAAGCAACCCGCGTAAGTGAAAAGCTATAGCCGGGTGCGTTAGCGCGCAGATTAAGCTTCTGTCCCATAAGATAACGCGTTCAAAACCCGACTGGGAAAGAGTTTTTTTCAAATATGGGTACGTTCGTTAAACACTAGATGGCTCCATAATTAAGATGGAGAATTCTGAGACCATGTGAGTTGTTAACTACGAGATGAGTCACACGACCCGTGTGACGTCGGGATTCAAAATGGCGGCTCTGGACTTAGAAAAAATTCGATGAGGGTAGAAACCAAGATAGTTTTCTCTGGAAATTATAACTGAGTTGTTATCCAATACCATCTGTTATATATTATTACCTCCAATTTAACTGAATAATATAATTTCGGATAATTAATATCTGAATAATATAATTTTCGACTATTCCGCAGAAACGACTGTCCTGCAGAAAAAGAAAAAAATACTATTGGGTAAAAATATTTTAAAAAGTAGAACTTCTAATAGGTATCGTCAGGAACCAAGATGGTGGAGTCTGGACTTGGAAATTTCAGATGAGGGTAGAAACCAAGATGGTGGACGACCGGCAAAATCACGGGAGTTTGTGGTGACGTTAGGTTTCTAAATGGTGGACTCGAAAAAATTTCGGGGTTTGGGGAAACCAAGATGGATGTCGGTGGAAATTACGATTGGATTATCTGCAATTTAACTGAATAATATAATTTCAGATTATTACATCACTGGAGGGAGGTATTTTATTCACCATTGTCCGACTTCAGTCTTAAAAAACTGTGAGAATTCTGATCAATGTGCTTGATAATGACCCGCCACCAGCTTGAAACACATGGGTGGCGGGTCCCATAGGATTAACATTGACCCGCCACTGAGTTAGAACGCCTACTTTCCCCCTACTACGGTGATACTATTTTTGATGAGTACCAAACTAGGTGGTACTCATCAAAAAATCATTTTTGATGTTTTTCGGTTTCATTTAGAATACCGAAATAATTAATGTTTAAAGTTATTTTGTCACTGCCTTCATTAACCAACATATAAAAATTCAACACTCGAAAAAATTTTAGGTTTTGCGGTGTCGCATGCGCCGTGCGGTACGAACGCCTTTGCTCTGACGAAGTCGCTCCGCCCCAATGACCTTGGCTGGGTGCGGCCTTCTCAACAAAAGTTTGGTGGCAACGGGGATGCGCTCACCATGAGATGTGAGGAGGGGTAACGCTTGAAGATGTTGTCTCCCTTCTTATAGGGAAAAAACATGATATACTGTAAGATGTTGATGTCGCTAGTAGTTTACTCATCATCATCATCCTCAAGCAGCCATGGGCTACGGAGGTCCAACCAGAACGTGCAATTTAGTTCTTCAAGCAAGTCTATCCTGAATTACATCTACTGCATCTGGCCACTGCACACCAATTCTAACAAGGTCCTGTTTGACATTGTCTGCCCACCGCATCCTAGGTCTCCCCTTCTTTCTGAGGCCTTTAGGCACACTGTTCATAACCCTATTCACCAATCTATAATTATTCATATTGCCAACATTGCCAAACCAACGGAGTCTCTCTCTGCACAATATGCTGCTTAAAGGAGGTTGCAAACTCCTTTGCCTAACCTCATCATTAGTTACAAAGTTGAATCACCTAACGCCGAAGATACTGCGTAAGCATCTGGAATCAAAAGCATCTAGTTTCCTGTTATCTAGTTTACAAAGTGTCCAAGTTTCACTACCATAACTAACCCTAGAAAGAACCAAACTATTATACAGTCTAATTTTAGTCTTTAGGTGTATACGCCTATTTCTCCACACTCTCCATAGATTCTTAAAAGTCCCGGCAGCAATCCCTATTCGTCTGTTAATCTCATGCCGCACATCACCATTATCTGTTACATAGCTCCCAAGATAATTAAACTGTGACACCTGCTCAAGACTGCAACCATTCAGTTTAACTGAATCACAGCCTGCCTGACCAATTTTCATCACTTTAATTTTCTCTCTGTTTAAACCAAACCTACTCTACTACCAGTTTCATCAACAACTCGAATGAAAGAGTTTATCTCATCAACATCATTTGCCAAAAGGGCTAAATCATCAGCATAATCTAAATCAGAAATTTTCGCATCTCCAGTCCATTTAAGGCCAAAATCTTTCCCTTGAAGTGAATTTCGCATAACATAATCAATAACCAAGCCATCAGATTCTACCTAAGAACTGTATGGGGTGTGAGATAGATCACCCAAGTCAGCTTCGACATTCGTGTCTTGCCATATCTGTTGAATCAGTTGATGCCCATTTCGCAGAAGCCGTGAGAAACATCCATTTAAGCGATATCGCTAAACTTTTTGTGGAAGAGGCAGGAGTTCAAGATAATTATTTCCACATGTCTGAATGGAACATTGCTACGTTACTAAATGAAGTGTACGACGAACTGGGACGCGCCTCTGAATATGTACTAAATAAATGCTAATAGTGTTACTAAATAAATAGTGTTCTATATTTGATTTTTCGTCATTGTGATTTCTTAATGCAGTTCACATTAAGTTGAAAGGTTTACAACGACCTGAAACCATTTGCAAACTAGTGAAACAAATGACTGACAATCACACATTATATTTTGAAAAATAACCGCAAGAGGAAAGTGACACCTAATTTCTCCGTGAATGGTTTCTCTCCATGACGGAAATCTCTCCATGAAATTTTCTCCATGATCTCCGTCAAAGGTTTACAACGACCTGAAACCATTTGCAAACTAGTGAAACAAATGACTGACATCACACATTCTATTTTGAAAAAGTTCCGTATACGTTTTAAAAAAATCCGTATACGTTTAAGGATGATTCACACTTGATGAGTCTACGCGTTTACCCACACGGCACGGAGGATGCCGTTGATGAGTCATCTCGTTTATCAGAGGTTCTTAGATGTTTGCGAAAACGGGAGGTAACGATGATTCACAGGGACACGTTCCAAGAGGTCTGCAGCCTACGTCCCGAATCATGTTGGATTTACAAACGGAAAAGTCCTGTGAAACAGACCGTAAATCCATATATATGTTTGCGGAGAGCACATGACACGAAGGGTGACGGTGGACACAGAAATTTTAACAAAAATGCATTTTGGAGTTCTAGAAAATTAATTTACATTTTTAATTGTCCACTATTATTTCTACATACTGTATAATTCAGTCTCTTGGTTTTTAAATATTTCTTTTAACTACATAATAATTTTTTCAGTTTGTAAGTTCGAAAATTATTTACGCTTCTTTATTTTTTCCATTTTTAAAATACTTTTACTATATATTAGTTTTTTTCTGTTTTAAAATATTTTACGTTTTTCAAAGAATTTTGTAGTTCATAACATTTTTTTTCAATTTTATAATTTTTTAAAATTTACGTACGTTTAAAAACTTTTACTTTCTTTTATTTTTTCATTTTAAAAATTTTTAATACGTAATAGTTATGTAGTATATATTTACTACCATTTTGCGTTTGAATATTTTGAACCATGAAACTATTCTTCCCTACATATATTTTCAATTCTTAAGTTTCCCATGACACGAAGGGTGATACTGGACCCTTAAAGATAGAGATCAAAGCCTTCTATGTTTGCGGAGAGGATGATTCACACTCTTTGATGAGTCAATGCGTTTAGCAACGACGCTAAGGGTGATATTGGACTTTATTCCTAAAAATGGTATACAATCCTAGAAGCTTTCCTCTCTGAATATCTTAATAAAACGACTATTAATATTATAAAAAAAAAATTCCTTCGATACGCTGGAATCATCACGGTCTTAATTCACCCCATTGATTTTAATGATTAATTCTTAAACTAGCTAGTGTTTCGCAAATGTGCAGACATTGTTTTTTCTTCACTGTCTGATGTTCATCTATATTTATCATACCATATTGGGCTACAGCCTTGGAGAAATAAATGTTTTATATCGGTAAGCATTATTTTACACTATGATTAAAATTGAATTTAAAAAAAATCCTAATAAATAGTGTAAATACTTTATTCCACTAGTAAAACTATAAGACGAACACATTTTAGGCTCCTATTCAACACCATAAGAATTTTCTTTGGAGTAAAAAACGTTTACGTAATCGTATTCATACACATCGAACCGGGATATTTCTTACTTATTGACAGATTACTTCATTCATTCACTTACTCTTTAAAACACTGACTGACTGACTTACATTCTAAATCGCTAACTGACTTACATTCTAAATCGCTAACTGACTGCCTTACTCACTAAACCATTTACTGCCTTATTCACTCCCTTTCTTATTTACTTATTTTCTTATTTACGCCCTTTCTTACTGACTTCCACACTTCCACTTTTTCTTACTCCCTAACTTACCACCTTACATTCTGATCTATTTACTTACACCCTGACTGACTGACTCACATTCTTTCTTACTTACTCACTAAACCACACATTTATTGAATTAGTTACACACGCACACATACAAACAAACACACACTTACTGACTAATCTCACACTCTTACAGACACATATACTGACTTACTTACCCACTTATAGAATTATTTACTGACACATATACTGACTTACATATTATTTACTGAATTACTTACACACTTACTTTCTTACTTCTTTCCTCACTCACTCAGAAAACACTTACAGACTTCGGAAACGGAAAAATAATTATTACTCACTAAATCATCTACTGCTTTATTCACTTACTTCCTGATTTACACACTTGCTTACTGACTTCCATACCAACTTATTCATTAGACATTTTCTTACTCACAACTCACTTACCACCTTACATTCTTACCTATTTAATTACACCCTCGCGGGTGGGATGGTGGTAGTGGCTCAGTCGGTAGCGCACCTGGCTCGTAATCTGTAGTTCCCAGGTTCGAGTCCCAGCTGGGTCAGCGTTGAGATTTATCTCCGCAAAAATTCCCCGCCCTGCCCACGGTCAGTAGGGGACACCGATGGGCTTGGAAAGGCCGCCGTCCGTCGGATGGGACGTTAAGCCGTGGCCCTGTGTGCGGGAGAGCCATACCCTGTACACGTTAAAGAACACGCAGGATGGCCTTGACGGGAGGCTACCATCTGTCTCCCAACAGCTGTTCCAGTGGGTCCCCTCTCCCAACCTTCTCTGAGTCTTCGGGGTCCATGTGACCTGGCCATTTAGCCCATGGTGTGCAAAAAAGTGCCGCTCAGAGTTAAAACAACCCAAACAACTTACACCCTGACTGACTGATTCCCATTCTTACTTACTTACCTACTTACTCAGTCACTAAACCACACATTGAATTTTTTACACACACACTTAATGAATTATTTACTCACACACTTATTGAATTATATACTCACCCTTACTGACTTACTTATTCACACACTTATTGAATTATTTACTGTCACATATACTGACTTACACAATATTTACTGAATTACATACTCACACACTTACTTTCTTTCTTGTTTTCCTCACTCGCTCAGTAAAACACTTACTGACTTTGAAAACGGAATTATCACTCACTAAATTACTTACTGACTGACTAACTCACATACTACTGCCGACTTACTTACACGCTTTCTTACTTACTAAACACTTACTGAATTATTTATCACATTCTTACTGCCTTACACACTTACCGACTTACTAATACAATACTTGCTTATTTACTCATACACTTACTGACTTACTTTCTTAATCGATCAGTAAAATACGTACTGACTTCGAAAACGGAATGATCACTCGCTAAATTACTTACTGACTTACTGACTTACATATTCACTTACTTAGAGAAGGGATAAAATAAAATAGCATACGAAATAGAGTAGGCTATGTGACCAAATAAATGATATAACAATTACGGGAAAAGAATATCAAGTACTCAGGGACTAAAATGATATATTTTTGGAATATTTGAATATCTGCTTCATGGCCTTTTGCATGGAGAGCAGAAATCGCTCCACTTGTGAAACCCAAATAAGCCTCAGCTTACTAATCTTCAACTCTCTGTCAAATCATGATTTGTATATTTTGTATCGAAACAAATTATTAAAAAATCGCTAACTTTGAAAGGCTCTACTACAAACGTTTCTTAATCCACAGAAAATACTTTTAACACGATATGTCAAAATTCTTTACGCTGGTTTCTTCACTACGATAGAATTCTCTTATGGGTCGTACTCTTTTCCTAATCAAACTCAAATAGTTTATAACGAAAAAAATTCTCACAGAGGGGAAAAAATACAATTGCAAGCATGAGGAACAGAATATACATTCAAACTTATATGCAGACAGAAGGGAAATGTTAGCCATCATCATACTCTTAGTAAAAGAATTAATCCAGTAAATACTAGTGAAATGCAAGATCCTTTAAATCAATTCAAGAAAACTAACTTTATAATAATACTTTTATGGAGTCGAGTCGAACGAAGGTCTGAGAAATTTTAAGACAGATGAAACTCTTACAACAGTGAATCACCTCGCTTGCCTGATGAGTCTCCTACAGGAACTTCGCAAACTATTCTCTGCCTAGTCTTGCACCTAAAACAGCTTCAGTGTGATCATTTTTATAAAGCTGATGGCTACAATAACGACGATTACTTGGTACATCGAAATATACGGGGCACTTGGACAGAAAATTTGAATTGGTTAGCATTTTTAATGAAAAAGCATCAACGAAAAGGATTTAAAATCATCACACTCAGACGTATACAAATCATTTCCTAACGTTGAAATAAAATTCTTCTGCTATGAATCGCAGACGTTATCCGCTTGTAGACGATAATTCTCGAAATTTTTTACTCGCACATGAAGATTTGTTTTAGATTCTGTATAAACGTTGTCTCTCCTCATTCACATGAATGGATCATTTTGAAATTACTTCAATATTTATTTCAAAAGTTTTGAGCTATTCATCGGAACAGCATCTGTCTTACGAATATTTATTACTAATCGATCATTAAGTTTTTCATTAACGATAGAGAAGAAAGCTACTCCTAACTTTTGCACGTCTTCTAATACATGCCCTACTAAACCCAAAGTCACTGCTGACCACTAAACTCAGCTAGAGCTAACACATAACGTTTTCCCTGATGGACCAGTGACCCTAACCATTCTGACAAAGTTCATCGCTAAGCCTATGAGTTTGATTGTATATACGTGTCATTCAGATCTAAAAACTCAATAATTTTTTAAAAGTATGATTTACACTTAGAATGTGATTCGCATTTGCATAGGAATTTCTGGATTTGAACTTACTCTCAGTAAACATCCCTTTCACCCAAAACTCGATAGTGTTAAAGTATAGTATATACTGTCTTAGCATTCACTAGTTGCACGAAAATTGAAGAATTTAACCTATGCGATTTTCTCTGTATACGTCACTTGATTAAAATAGCTTTAGGATAAGAATGGTTAGATAAAACAGGACAATCGACAGGCGTACATCGGAAGTGGAGTGTTTGTTCCTGAGGGCAGGAGCTCTCCGGGACAAAACGCATGCGGCTCAATCCCACGCTTAGGTTATTCAAAACATATAATTAACATTTTTCAAAAACGGAATTATTACATTTGACTAATGTAATAAAATAAGTAAGTCAAATGTAATAATTCCGTTTTTTACGTTTAAACTTCGGTTTCAATTGCAATACACTGATTTATTACTAAATTTATGTCACGTGTAAAATTCTAGCTGAAGTTTAGTATAAACTCTAGCTGAGATACACCATACATGATCGTAACGAAAAAACCTTTATTGAAAAAATATGCGTAGGAAATCATGAACCTCATATTTGTTAGCTTTATACATACAATACGTGTATAGATACATGACAGTCAGGATAATTATTTCATTTAAATTAAGCTTTGTGGAAAAGAAAAACCCTTGGATATGAGAGATTTAACAAATCCTTAAAAACCATCACTAAGGGATAGTATGAAAACAAACTTCTGCGTGCGAATGAAATCGGTAAAAAACAACGTACGAAACGTAGTGTGTAAACTTTATGCTTAGAAATTACTAATAGTTTTTTTAACTTTAAATCTTTCTGCCTGCTTTAGGTCGGAAATATCACACAATCCTGAAAACTAAAATTCGAGACATTTTTAGGACTGTTATACACAAAATTGCTTTTTAAATGGAGCTGTATGTTAGGGGAAAATTTTAAACCATATCAAAGTAAATTTTTTTCGAATTGCACAAAACGTTTGTGTGTAAGAAAATAAATAATCTGAAAATCGAAAGTATGATAAACTGATATAAAAGTTTTTAGAAGTTAAAACTACGCGAAATTAAAAGGTTCAACAGAAAAACTTATAATTGGAAAATAAAAAAAAATTTGAAAACCAAGAGACTGAATTATACAGTATGTAGAAATAATAGTGAACAATTAAAAATGCAAATTAATTTTCTAGAACTCCAAATTGCATTTTTGTTAAAATTTCTATGTCCATCGTCACCCTTCGTGTCATGTGCTCTCCGCAAACATGTATATGGATTTACGGTCTGTTTCACAGGACTTTTCAGTTTGTAAATCCAACATGAATTGAAACGTAGGCTGCAGACCTCTTGGAACGTGTCCCTGTGAATCATCGTTACCTCCCGTTTTCGCAAACATCTAAGAAAAAAAAAAATACCCCCTCAAGCAGCTGCTTGCCACAGAGGTCTGACAGTTTATATACCACAGTAGAAGATCTGAGAGGATGGCAGGACCTCAGCAGAAAACAACACGAACATCAATGCCTTACCAGGGGCTCGAACCCAGGTCCCGTAGATAAGTAGCCAAGCGCGCTAACCACTCGGCCACACCTCTGATAAACAAGATGACTCATCAACGGCATCCTCCGTGCCGCGTGGGTAAACGCGTAGACTCATCAAGTGTGAATCATCCTTAAACGTATACGGATTTTTTTAAAATACGTATTTTAGATGTCTGTTTCGCAGGACATTTCAGATTGTAAATCCGTCTGTCAGTAAAACCTGGTCCACAGGAGGAGAAGTACTCATAAATTGATTTCTAAGTGTCATTTACAAGGAATAGAAAAAAATAATTTTCAGTGTGGTTTACAAGGAATGCAAAAAATTAATTTTCAATGCGATTTACAAGGAATGAAAAAATTACTTCCCAATGTGGTTTACAAGGAAAAAAAATTCCTTTGTAAACAAATATATATATATTCCTACTATACCAGAAATAAAAATTTATTACCAAGTTAAATGTGATTTACGAGAAGCGAAAAATTTATTTATTCTTAAATTAATTTGCAAGAAATAAATTTATTCGTAGGTTATAAAAAAATCATGTTCGGTTCTTCACTGAGATTACCTATCTTTAAGCTTTCAAACCATATGAAATCTGGGGCGTAGTGGGTTAGAGCGCTGGTCAAACCTGAGGTTGTGGGAAAGAGCCCATCCGCCCAACCCAATTAAAAAAAAATATATAGTACTTGCTGATATATAACATGTGTTTTAAACACTAGATGGCGCCAATAAAAATAAATTCGTAAGTTAGGAAAATTCGGGCCTTTCTTCGGGGGGGGGGGGGGGCTTAAAAATACAGGTGGGTCATCCAGGGGGATGACGTCAGAATTCAAAAATGGGACTTTTTGAAAAGGGGCCGTGGTCGAAAGCGCGATATCGGAGGAACTTTCTGCGGCTCAGGCTCAGGGGTCGTTTGATGCGCAAGTGAGTGACCTACTATTCACGTCAACACTTATGTCCCCAAAAGTGTCCCTTACGTTAACATGAGATCCTCTATACTTTAACATTGTTCCATAACTCTCATTTCCTACACTACTGATGGGATTGGATTAGCGAAATGATATTCTGAATTTGAATTTTTTTTGAAATGATATTCTGAACTTCAATGACATTGTAGCTAATTGTATAATGCTATTGAAATTTCAGCACATATTTTGTAGTTAATCTATTGAAATTTCGCCAAAAACCAATCAGCTTCAAACATATTATTTTTTATTATTCATTTTTCACGTTGGTAGCATTGTAATGGAATGTATTTCGTTTGAATATTGGTTTCAATATGACTCCATTGTTTCCGATAATTTATAAATTATCAATTTTGCACTTCATTATTAGTATATATATATATATATCAAATATATTCTCCCGCGAAAATATTGTCCCTTCCTAAATTTACTTTCATTTTATTGCACCATAAACGAAGCATAAAACACAATGTATTAAAAATGCACTACCATCGGTATTTAAGAAAGTTTCATGGGGAAAATAATCGAACTTTCGAAAACATTGGTGACGATAATATACATGGGCAGTAATGCCGCCTATTTTTAAAACTCGTTAATTTTTTCAACAATACCCTTTTCTTTATTGATTCATTCCCTCTGTTACCTTATATTTTCTGATGGCCTTTTTTTTTTACAATACAGTCAGAAGATTCATTTGGAATGAGAATTCATAATTGAACTTCTGAGTAGCATAAAAATTTATTAATCTGCTTAATCACGCTGGCTTGTAACCGTCGCCATTTTTATCATTCATTTTGATAATGGCGATCAGGAATATGTAAATAAAAATACCCCCTCAAGCAGCTGCTTGCCATGAGCCTGTCAGTTTATATGCCACAGTAGAAGGTCTGAGAGGATGGCAGGAACTCAGCAGAAAAACGACACATACATCCATGTCTTACCCAGGGCTCGAACCCAGGTCCCTTAGATTTGCAGCCAAACGCGCTAATCCCTCGGCCACGGGACGGCTAGGAATATGTACCGTTTATAAATTAATATTGTATTAAAATTTTATAACTATTTAATCACTTAGTCATGAATTCTCGTTTGGTAGGTCAGGAGAGAAGTGCCTTGCTATTCCGATGGGCTCCCTCCTTTCCGCTGTAAGCGCTAGCAGATCTCACTTCCCGGCATACCAAGATGCGTCGGTCCGTGTTCCGAATTTCATCTGGGTCGCATCATCATCATCATCATCATCATCATCATCATCATCATCATCGTCGTCGTCGTCGTCGTCGTCGTCGTCGTCGTCGTCGTCGTCGTCGTCGTCGTCGTCATCATCATCAAGCAGCCATGGGCTACAGAGGTCCAACCAGACCATGCAATTTAGTTCTCCAAGCAAGTCTATCCTGAGCTACATCTACTGCATCTGGCCACTGCACACCAATTCTAACAAGGTCCTGTTTGACATTGTCTGCCCACCGCATCCTAGGTCTCTCCTTCTTTCTGAGGTCTTTAGGCACACTGTTCATAACCCTATTCGCCAATCTATAATTATTCATACGGGCAACATTGCCAAACCAACGGAGTCTCTCTCTGCACAATATGCTGCTTAAAGGAGGTTGCAAACTCCTTTGCCTAACCTCATCATTAGTTACAAAGTTGAACCACTTAATGCCCAAGATACTGCGTAAGCATCTGGAATCAAAAGCATCTAGTTTCCTGTTATCTAGTTTACAAAGTGTCCAAGTATCACTACCATAACTAACCCTAGAAAGAACCAAACTATTATACAGTCTAATTTTAGTCTTTAGGTGTATACACCTATTTCTCCACACTCTCCATAGATTCTTAAAAGTCCCGGGAGCAATCCCTATTCGTCTGTTAATCTCATGCCGCACATCACAAGTATCTGTTACATAGCTCCCAAGATAATTAAACTGTGACACCTGCTCAAGACTGCAACCATTCAGATAAACTGAATCACAGCCTGCCTGACCAATTTTCATTACTTTAGTTTTCTCACTGTTTATAACCAAACCTACTCTACTACCAGTTTCATCAACAGCTCGAATGAAAGAGTTCATCTCATCAACATCATTTGCCAAAAGGGCTAAATCATCAGCATAATCTAAATCAGAAATTTTCGTATCCCCAGCCCATTTAAGGCCAAAATCTTTCCCTTGAAGTGAATTTCGCATAACATAATCAATAACCAAGCTAAAGAGAAAAGGAGACAAAATGCATCCTTGTCGAACACCAGAAGTAATGCTAAACCAATTGCTACAAGCCTTACCAACTCTCACGCACGACTCAGTGTTATTATAGAGAGCTTTCATAATGTTAACTAACTTGTCTGGTATACCATATGATCTCACAATCAACCACAAATTATGACGATCAACAGAGTCGAAAGCCTTTTTGAAATCAACAAAGCTAGCAACCAAAGGTTTCTGAAACTCTATATATTTCTCAAGAATCTGCCTAACTGAAAATATCTGATCCACACATCCCCTACCACTTCTGAATCCACATTGCTCATCACGCAATTGACTGTCAACCAGATTCTTAATTCTATTAAGCACAATCATGGAAAGAACTTTACCTGGAACAGAGAGTAGGCTGATACCCCTATAGTTATCACAAGAACTGTGATCACCTTTTTTGAAAATAGGGATAACAATAGCTCTGGTAAAATCCTTAGGAACCATGCCTTTATCATAAAAGATATTCAGAATTTCAGTCATTCAAGTGGTAACCGAAACATTCCCAGCTCTACGCATTTCCGTAGTACTTTCATCTACCCCTGGGGATTTATGAAGTTTAAGTTTAGAAACAGCCAAAATAACTTCAGATTGAGTTATAGGGCCAACATTAAAGCCACCAATGCATCTATCATCACTGCAAACAATGGGAATAGAACTAACCACATTGTTCAGAATATCACTGAAATGCTCAGCCCACCTAGCCATGACAGAATCCTCACCTTCTATAACCTTACCTTGTTTATCCTTCAATCCTTGTATGCCTGTTTTATCTGGTATAGCTCTCTGCTGTTGTGCTGTCTAACTGCTTCCTCGGCTTTGTCAGCCAAACCATCAAGCCAAAGATTCTTATCAGCAGCTAACTGATCCTTTACAAGTTTATTAAGGTCTCTGTAATGCTTTCTATTAGGACTAGTAGGGTATTGATTAAAGGCATTCCTGCAGTTCTTTCTTTCCAAAATAAGCTCAAGTGCCTTATCACTCAGATAATTTTGCCTCTTCTGCTCCTTTTTTCCTAAAAGAGTACTGTTAGTGTCCAAAAAAGCCTGTTTAAAATGATCCCATTCTTCCTCAACTTCAGTAGTAAGCATACCATGACTGTCATAATGACTAAGTAACCTATCATGGTAAGCTTTGGCTATAACTGGATCTTTCAGAGCTTCAGTATTAAAAGTAAATTTTTTAACCCTAGCAAAACACTTTTTAAGTTTAAGTTGCAACACACTTTTAACAAGGTAATGGTCAGATCCAATTTCAGCTCCCCTATATGCCCTGGTATTCCTAACAGAACTAGCCCATTTGCTGTTAATTAATATGTAATCAATCATATTCTTCTGCAGCCCATCAGGTGAAACCCATGTGTACTTATGTATGTCGCGGTGTTTGTAATAAGTGTTAGTTATTCTGAATCCATTGAGCTTACTTACCTGTAGGAGATGTTGCCCATTGCCATTGCAGCTACCAATACCAAAAGGGCCTATTACCCCTCCCCAAAGGTCAGAGTCAGTACGATCTTTGGCATTAAATTCACCAAGAACAAGGGTAATATCTCCTTTCTTGACAGAATTCAAAATATCCTGAAGTTGTTCATAAAACCTATCCTTCTGATCCTCATCGGCATCCTCAGTGGGGGCATAACAGCAGATAACATTCAAGTCTTTAATGCTTGTCTGAAATTTTGCTGTAAGAAACCTTTCATTAATGCACTCATATCCTAGAAGAGCATGGCTAGCGTGTCTGCTGAGAAGCACACCCACGCCTTGGTGATGCTTATTGTCGTCCCTCCCTGAAAAGAGAAATTTAAAATTATTTTTAAGAATCTGACCTTTATCTGTCCATCTGGTCTCTTGCAAGCCGAGAATATCTAAATTATAATGGTGGAATTCTTGTGTGACGACATCAAGAGAAAAAGCTCTGTGCAGAGTCCTCACATTCCAACTTCCTATGGAGAGAAAATGGTTACTGGGATGTTTAAAGAAACTATGTTTATTGAGAGAGGGAATGCCGACAATATCAAACAGCCCCCTAATCGCAGACATGGGGCAAAGACCCGTTCCCCCACTACTAAAGGCTGAAGCCATCTACACTGGAAGACTTCCTCCAATGTAGAATTTGACGATGCCAATAGAAGCAAAAAGTTCAGGTGCCTGCGATGACTTCTGCTCAGGATTATCCACCAGCTGATAAACATATCCTGTGAATCTATTCACTTGGGGCTGTCAACCCACAAACAAACAGAAAACACAGCGGAAGATTTTCCCTCCACAGAAGCCCACCAGTGCAGCAAAATCAGGATCCATAATCAAGCTCAGAGCCATATATCTGTCCAGTCCAGTAGGTTTATATGGTCAGCACCTGGACCCTGTGTGGTTGACCACTCCTCAGCAGGGTAGAAAAAAAAGAAAAGTAGCCATAGTTGTCTAGATCAGTAGGCCACACTAATCTGGCAGCCCAGCCCTTCCGTTCACTTCCACAAGAGAGTATCTCTTTTGAAAGTTACTAACGGTCCGCACCACGAGAAGGCGGGGTCGGACATTAGGTGCTAGGCCTTGCCGGTTCTATGCATCATCACAGGGGATTGGTGCATAGCTCTCCTTCAGTGACTACCTAGCTACCATTTACAGACCTCGCGGTATAATGAATATAAAAATGTAATAAAATAAATGTGGCTTTATCCCAATGCATTTTTTTTTCTTTTTAAAGTGAATACCAACATTAAATTTTGAAATCACGTTCTTTTGTTTCATTTTCTCAAGCATTTTTTTAGTGATGTTAGTCATCAATAAGATGCAAAGTTGACTCATACTCTTGCATATCTTATTAAATTCGATATTTTATTCAGTATCCGCTTTAAAATCAGGCTTTTTAATCCGCTATCCTTTTTAACAAAAATTTTTCACCTGACGATTGCTTTTAAATGTGGATAACGGCATCCGCGCTGTTCTCTATTAATGATACTCTTCTTTGGGAAGTAACTCTCATCGAAGTATGGCGAAAGATATGGGAGAAGTGTTTTCAAAGCAAATACAGTAGGTTCAGATTATTCTGATTTCACCTTGATCCAAAAGGAAGCAAGTGACGCTATCTTTCCTAAACTCATCTGCAATCCTTCTTCAGCCTGCAGCTCCCAAGTGTTTTGTACCCCCTTTGCTCCCAAGTGTAACGTAGGAAATGTGGTACTAAGGCGTTATCAATATGCTTCGGAAAACATTTCTTTCTTCCCTAGCAGATCGCTCACCACCTCTATGAGAAGCACTCTTTTACACTACAATAAAGGGATTCAAGAAATAAGAAAATTTACTTCCATTGTGTAAGAATAAATAAAAAAATAAATACCCCCTCAAACAGCTGCTTGCCACAGAGATCTGACAGGAGCCTATCAGTTTATATGCCATAGTAGAAGGTCTGAGAGGATGGCAGGACCTCAGCAGAAAAACGACACACACATCCATGCCTAATAACAGTAAGAAAAAACGTGACGAATATAACATTGTTCCCACAGCACTGACTAGAGGGCGCTCGTGTTTTGGAAGCGCGAAACTGGTTTGACCGTTGGTTCAATCAACAATAGTTTACGCGCGCCTTTTTAGAACGTTACTTATTGCAACGTATTTATCTCTCTTTTGTTTGTTTTGATATGTTACCATATTAGAATGTATTAATTTTATGATGTAATATGGAGTTGGAGTGTATGTGACACTGTGAAGATCCTGCAACTAGATGATACGATAAAAGGTAAGTTTTCTTAAACTTTGATACCAAATGCTTAAACTTTCAAAAGTCTTGGCTAGATATCGTGCTGCCATCTACTGACAACTGAATCAACTAAAGTCATAATTTCACCAACTGCCCTATTTACTTAATAGCCGTCCCGTGGCCGAGTGGTTAGCGCACTTGGCTACTGATCTAATGGGACCTGGGTTCGAGCCTCGAGTTAAGGCATGGGTGTACGTGTTGTTTTTCTGCTGACATCCTGCCAACTTCATAGACCTACTAGGGATATAAACTGACAGGCTCCTGTCAGACCTCTGTGGGAAGCAGCTGGTTGGGGAGGTATTTGTTTTTTATTTATTTATTTGCTTAATGTTAGAGATAGTTTGGTCCAGTGTTGGCAAGCGAAATCGAAATGTTTCATTAAGTTTTTCTTTGGAGCAAAATTTAAATTTCGTTATGACATTACGATAACGTTATATGGAAATAATTTAAGCACAAATTTAAAATAATGAAATATATGTTATCATTTTAATTATATAGTATGCAGTAGTGTTTTCCATCGATTCGCACCTGTTCAATTAATCTACTTGTTAAAAAGCAAAAAAATTTTGAAAAAGTAAATTTGTTAACATTAATTGCTTTTTCGCTGCTAAATAATCAAATAAAAATAGCAATTAGGAGACCCAGTTACCAATGAATAGAACGACATCATGGTATGTATTCGAATAATGTATATAAGCATTATTTAAATTTCAAGAAATAATGGAAACTACTGAAGACAGGAACCAAACAGGATTTAGTTTAGGGAGGGAATTTCCCAGAATTTAGTATTGACGGTGTCGGAAAATTTAGTTGTTTTGTGGGAAGGGGAATGCGAGAATGGGGATCTGAGAATAAGGCATCAGTAAGTTTTCCTAAGTAGTAAACTATTCCACTGGAAAAGAAAGGTTAAAATTATATTCAATATGAAATAAAATTTTACAGTTGTTTTCTTCATATCTACTTTTCAGTGTCGGGTATAAAATATGGGATGAAAATGAAATTATGCAAAGACACCTGTTTCGGATTTCAAAGCAGGTGGACAAGTTTGAGATTTTTCATAAAACAACCTTATTTTCGGGGAGCGAACCCTCCACACCCTTGGATACGTTCCTGACTGAAAAAATTTACATTTAATGAATTATTCAGGATAAAGCGGCGATTTATTAATACAAATTTCTGAGCATAAGTGTGAGATCATAATTCATACTACTATAACGATTTTTTGTGCACAGATTAATATTTTTAAAACTAAGTTGCAAAAATGAGTAGATGAAGGTTTAAAACAAAATGAAACTTCCTTCAGAAATATTAACCTCCTGACGCATAGTCGAAAAAAATAAAGAAGAAATTCATTCAAAAATATTGATATAACGCAATTAATGTTATTCTACTGTTTTATTCATCATCATAAGAAAAATGTCTTCTAATAATTTTGAATTCAAATTATTTCCTTTCTTATAGAGAATCTATTTAAGCATAGAAAAAAACTCTGCAGACACCTGAGTTGTAGGTACTGCTAGAACAATTCTTGCAAATCATACAGTGTTTTATCTTGATTTTTTCAGTAGTAAAAAATATTTTCTTTTGTAAAAATTCTCTTTGCTCTCTCAAATTCATTTTATAAAAATTTATTTTTTTTCCTCCAATTTTTTTATTTTATTAAGATAGATTTCCAGAAAATCATTTGCTGAGTCGTTTGATGACACTGGACTACTTTTACTGATGCTCTCTTGTAAAGAGATTTGCTGTGCTTTTCAATGTACTCATAAATAATAATTAAGCGAGTTTTCTCCAAAATAAACTTCAACTAGCATAAAAGTAATCTAATGAATAAATATGAGTAAAGAAATTTTAAACACTACTTATTTAACTCTATGCAATATTTTCTTAAAAGAGCTGCAGAAACGAAAAGCACTGCATCGTCACTGCTCGATTGGAACATAAGAACTACCTCTTTTATTTCTCAAAATATGTACAAGGTGAGGTTGATAGTTAACGGATTTTCAAACGTAGACAATGGAAATTATTTGAGGGGAGGGAAGTCTATGGTTTCGTGGAAAGATCGAAACAGAAAGTTTCGACTATTGTCAACAAGTTTATGGACTTTTCCTTCAATTCTCTATTCTATACCCAAATTATCACACTCACATAGTTCCAGCTCCAAGTGTTTAAGCGGATAACAGGGATTTGTAATGTTGTAGTTAGGATTTTCGCCCTATTGTAATTGCAGTTTTCCTTTTCACTGCAGCTTATCTGACTATCACAAATCCCTTTCTCTGAGCGAGAGTCGTAAGATAGAGGTCTGGACAACTGCTTCTCCTATTCTTTGGGAATGCATCATTGAGCAGAGTCACTTAAGGGCTTTGTACGTTGATCATAGAAATAAAATCTATGTCTGTTTCACAAGAATTTTTAAGCTAGAAAGGAAAAAATCTGAAAATCTCAAAATATATCAACACAAAAATAGTTAAAAATAAAAAGATAACCAAATTATATTTTCCGTTATTTGTTACTTTTTATCATTGCAAATATTTTTAAATTTGTATCCTCTGAGACCTACTCTAGCATATAAACTGACAGGCTCCTGTCAGACCTCTGTGGCAAACAGCTGCTTGAGGGGGTATTTATATTATTTTTTTTAATATTTTTAAATTCCGTTAACTTTATTCATAAAGGTATTCAAAAATCATTTCCTTATTACTTTATATCATTACGTTAAAATAATGTTTTCCAACTGGTTATGTCTCGAATATTCAGCTCAGCTACTTGTTTGGTCAATTAATGAGCAGACTAGGGAAGAGGACATTTATTTTAAAAATAAATATCTGACAAGGTAGTTAAATATATAGGCAGAAAAATAATTATTATATGAAGAATTAAAAATATTATTAGAAACCGAAACTACTAGAAGTTCGTAGAAAGATAATTCTGTAAAAAAGAATCCTTTGAAACATAAGAGTTGAATGATTCTTATCAATCATATTTACCTAACATTGATAAATATTTTTAAACAATTGACTAAAAAACTTGTCATTAAATTATGAGAATAGAAATATGACTGTTATTTATACAGTGACCATATTTTGAGATCAATATACTTATATATAATATTATATTTCTTTTTCAGAAATATATATTATGTGAATTTTATTTCTTTAATACTATTTATTCTAAATAGCATTTCTATTAATTTTATGCAATGTCTGGAAGTCATTGTTGAAAAATGTTAAATATTCCAAAACGTTTCAAAATAAACAAATGATATGTATACATTGATTTTAGTTCATGTAAAATGCAAAATTATTAAACGACGTGAAAAAGAACAAACATATGAATAAAATTACTACTAATTTGTTAACAATTCATATGATTAAAATAATGCTTTAATAATTTACTGCATTTAAATAATCACGAATCATAAATATTATTGTTTTGGGTTATTAATTTTACAAACAGGAACAATAATAAGAAAAATTTATTAAAACTAGTGCCAAGACAGAACGAATTTTTATAGTAAAATATGAGACTATTGAAGGACAGGATAAGAAATAAATTTTGGAAAAAAATAAACGGGAGAAACATATTTTTTTTCTTTCTTTTATATATATATATGTCTACGGAACAATGGCCTAAATTATAGTAAGAATATCCACCGTAGTGTTTTAATTTAGTGGTAGAGTGTGAAAAGGTTCATAGAGTGGCAAAATGCAAAGAATTTTGTTTCATAAATTAAATGGACAATTCTTTTTGTGTTTTGTAAGAAATAATAAAGAATTTCTATTTGAAATTTTCCAAAACATCAATAAGTTCCGATTTGTAATTTGGATGATCCTAAAGACAGAAAATAACAAAATATACACTGAGTGATCATAGAATTATGACCAACCCATCCATTGTTATGTCAATAGGATGCTGTTTTCGAAACCCTTGGGATGATGCATAAAACAGGCCAGGCCTAGCATCTAATGTCCAACTGTACCTTCTTATTGTGCAAGCCGTTAGTACCTTTCAAAAGACTCCTCTCTTGAAAGGGAATGGTAGGGGAGGGCTTCCAGATCAGTATGGCTTACTCATCTGGGAAAGTATGATTACTTTTTGTTTTTTCCTACCCTGCTGAGGAGTGGTTAACCACACAGAATCCTGGTGCTCACCATATATATCAACCTGAATGGAATTATGGCTCTGAGCCTGATTATGGATCCTAAATTTGCTGCATTAGTGGGCTTCTGTGGAGAGAGAATCTTCCACTGTGTTTCTGTTTGTTTGTGGGTTGACAGCACCAAGCGCATAGATTCACAGGATATGTTTTATCCTGGTGGATAATCCTGAGCAGAGGTCATCGCTGGCACCTGAACTCTTGCTTCTACTTCCATTACCAAATTCTATGTTGCAGGAAATGAGGAAACTGGTCTCTGCCCCATGTCGGCGATTAGGAGGTTCTTTGATATTGTCAGCATTCCCTGTCTCAAGAAACATAGTTTCTTTAAGCATCCCACTAACCATTTTCTCCCCATGGGTGGTTGGAATATGGGGACACTGCACAGAGCTTGTTCTCTTGATGTCCTCACACAATAATTCCACCAGTATAATTTAAATATTCTGGGCTTGCAAGAGACCAGATAGACACACAAAGTTAAGATTCTTAAAAATAATCCTAAATTTCTCTTTTCAGCGAGGGAAGACAACAAACATCACCAAAGTGTTGGTCTGCTTTTCAGCACACATGCCAATGAATGCTATTCTAGGATATGAGTGCATTAATGAAAGGTTTCTTACAGCAAAATTTCAGAGAAGTAGTAAAGACCTGAATGATATCTACTTATGCCCACACTGAGGATGAAGATAAGAAGGATGGGTTTTAGGGAAAACATCAGGATATTTTGAATTCTGTCAAGAAAGGAAATATTATCATTGTTCTAGGTGACCATTGCCAAAGTTGGTACTGACTGACCTTTGGGAAGGGGTGGTAGGCCCTTTTGGTATTGGTAGCTGCAATAGCAATGGGCAACATCTCCTACAGGTAAGTAAACTCAATGGTTTCAGAATAACTAACACTTATTACAAACACATCGCCATACATAAGTACACATGGGTTTCACCTGATGGGCTGTATAGGAATATGATTGATTATATATTAATTAACAGCAAATGGGCTAGTTCTGTTAGAAATACCAGGGCATATAGGGGAGCTGAAATTGGATCTGACCATTACCTTGTTAAAAGTGTCTTGCAAATTAAACTTAAAAAGTGTTGTACTAAGTTTAAAAAATTTACATCTAATACTGGAGCTCTAAAAGACCCAGTTATAGCTAAAGTTTACCATGATAGGTTACTTAGTCATTATGACAGTCATGATTTGCTTACTACTGAAGTTGAGGAAGAATGGGACCATTTGAAACAGGCTTTTTTGGAAACTAACAGTACTCTTTCAGGAAAAAAGGAGCAGAAGAGACAGAATTATTTGAGTGATGAGACACTTGAGCTTATTTCAGAAAGAAAGAACTGCATGAATGTCCTTAATCAATACCCTACTAGTCCTAATAGAAAGCATTACAGAGAGCTTAATAAACTTGTAAAGGATCAGTTAGCTGCTGATAAGAATCTTTGGCTTCATGGTTTGGCTGACAAAGCCAATGAAGCAGTTAGACAGCACAACAGCAGAGAGCTGTACCAGATATCTAATGTTTTGTGTGGTAGAAAACGGACAGGTATACAGGTCTCTAATGGTAGCTAGGTAGTCACTGGAAGGAGAGCTATGCACCAATCACCTGTGGTGATGCATAGAACCGGCCAGGCCTAGCACCTAATGTCCGACCCCGCCTTCTCGTGGTGCAGACCGTTAGTACCTTTCAAAAGAGATACTCTCTTGTGGAAGTGAACGGAAGGGGAGGGCTGCCAGATTAGTGTGGCCTACTGATCTGGACAACTATGGCTACTTTTCTTTCTTTTTTTCTACCCTGCTGAGGAGTGGTCAACCACACAGGGTCCTGGTGCTGACCATATGTACCCACTGGACTGGACAGATATATGGCTCTGAGCTTGATTATGGATCCTGATTTTGCTGCACTGGTGGGCTTTTGTGGAGGGAAAATCTTCCGCTGCATTTTCTGTTTGTTTGTGGGTTGACAGCCCCAAGTGAATAGATTCACAGGATATGCTTATCAGCTGGTGGATAATCCTGAGCAGAGGTCATCGCAGGCACCTGAACTCTTTGCTTCTATTGGCATCGTCAAATTCTACATTGGAGGAAGTCTTCCAGTGTAGATGGCTTCAGCCTTTAGTGGTGGGGGAATGGGTCTTTGCCCCATGTCTGCGATTAGGGGGCTATTTGATATTGTCGGCATTCACTCTCTCAATAAACATAGTTTCTTTAAACATCCTACTAACCATTTTCTCTCCATAGGTAGTTGGAATGTGAGGACTCTGCACAGAGCTTTTTCTCTTGATGTCCTCACACAAGAATTCCACCATTATAATTTAGATATTCTCGGCTTGCAAGAGACCAGATGGACAGATAAAGGTCAGATTCTTAAAAATAATCTTAAATTTCTCTTTTCAGGGAGGGACGACAATAAGCATCACCAAGGTGTGGGTCTGCTACTCAGCAGACACGCTAGTGATGCTCTTCTAGGATATGAGTGCATTAATGAAAGGTTTCTTACAGCAAAATTTCAGACAAGCGTTAAAGACTTGAATATTATCTGCTGTTATGCCCCCACTGAGGATGCCGATGAGGATCAGAAGGATAGGTTTTATGAACAACTTCAGGATATTTTGAATTCTGTCAAGAAAGGAGATATTACCCTTGTTCTTGGTGACTTCAATGCCAAAGTTGGTACTGACTCTGACCTTTGGGGAGGGGTGATTGGCCCTTTTATGGTATTGGTAGCTGCAATGGCAATGGGCAACGTCTCCTACAGGTAAGTAAACTCAATGATTTCAGAATAACTAACACATATTACAAACACTGCGACATACATAAGTACACATGGGTTTCACCTGATGGGCTGCATAAGAATATGATTGATTATATATTAATTAACAGTAAATGGGCTAGTTCTGTTAGAAATACCAGGGCATATAAGGGAGCTGAAATTGGATCTGACCATTACCTAGTTAAAAGTGTCTTGCAACTTAAACTTAAAAAGTGTTGTGCTACGGTTAAAAAATTTGCTTTTAATACTGAAGCTCTGAAAGACCCAGTTATAGCCAAAGCTTACCATGATAGGTTACTTAGTCATTATGACAGTCATGGTATGCTTACTACTGAAGTTGAGGAAGAATGGGATCATTTTGAACAGGCTTTTTTGGACACTAACAGTACTCTTTTCGGAAAAAAGGAGCAGAAGAGACAGAATTATCTGAGTGATAAGACACTTGAGCTTATTTCGGAAAGAAAGAACTGCAGGAATGTCCTTAATCAATACCCTATTAGTCCCAATAGAAAGCATTACAGACAACTTAATATACGTGTAAAAGATCAGTTAGCTGCTGATAAGTATCTTTGGCTTGATGGTTTGGCTGACAAAGCCGAGGAAGCAGTTAGACAGCACAACAGCAGAGAGCTGTATCAGATAGTTAATGTTTTGTGTGGTAGAAAACAGACAGGTATACAGGGATTGAAGGATAAACAAGGTAAGGTTATAGAAGGTGAGGATTCTGTCATGGCTAGGTGGGCTGAGCATTGCAGTGATGTTCTAAACAATGCGGTTAGTTCTATTCCCATTGTTTGCAATGATGATAGATGCATTGGTGGCTTTAATGTTGGCCCTATAACACACAATCTGAAGTTATTTTGGCTGTTTCTATACTTAAACTTCATAAATCCCCAGGGGTAGATGGAATTACAACAGAAATGCTTAGAGCTGGGAATGTTTCTGTTACCACTTGGATGACTGAAATTCTGAATATCTTTTATGATAAAGGTATGGTTCCCTAAGGATTTTACCAGAGCTATTGTTATCCCTATTTTCAAAAAAGGTGATTGCAGTTCTTGTGATAACTATAGGGGTATCAGCCTGCTCTCTGTTCCAGGTAAAGTTCTTTCCATGATTGTGCTTAATAGAATTAAGAATCTGGTTGACAGTCAATTGCGTGATGAGCAATGTGGATTCAGAAGTGGTAGGGGATGTGTGGATCAGATATTTTCAGTTAGGCAGATTCTTGAGAAATATATAGAGTTTCAGAAACCTTTGGTTGCTAGCTTTGTTGATTTCAAAAAGGCTTTCGACTCTGTTGATCGTCATAATTTGTGGTTGATTGTGAAATCACATAGTATACCAGACAAGTTAGTTAACATAATGAAAGCTCTCTATAATAACACTGAGTCGTGTGTGAGAGTTGGTAAGGCTTGTAGCAATTGGTTTAGCATTACTTCTGGTGTTCAACAAGGGTGCATTTTGTCTCCTTTTCTCTTTAGTTTGGTTATTGATTATGTAATGCGAAATTCACTTCAAGGGAAAGGTTTTGGCCTTAAATGGGCTGGAGATACGAAAATTTCTGATTTAGATTATGGTGATGTTTTAGCCCTTTTGGCAAATGATGTTGATGAGATGAACTCTTTCATTCGAGCTGTTGATGAGACTGGTAGTAGAGTAGGTTTGGTTATAAACAGAGAGAAAACTAAAGTGATGAAAATTGGTCAGGCAGGCTGTGATTCAGTTAATCTGAATGGTTGCAGTCTTGAGCAGGTGTCACAGTTTAATTATCTTGGGAGCTATGTAACTGATAATGGTCAGGTGCGGCATGAGATTAACAGACGAATAGGGATTGCTGCCGGGACTTTTAAGAATCTATGGAGAGTGTGGAGAAATAGGCGTATACACCTAAAGACTAAAATTAGACTGTATAATAGTTTGGTTCTTCCTAGGGTTAGTTATGGTAGTGAAACTTGGACACTTTGTAAACAGGATAACAGGAAACTAGATGCTTTTGATTCCAGATGCTTACGCAGTATCTTGGGCATTAGGTGGTTCAACTTTGTAACTAATGATGAGGTTAGGCAAAGGAGTTTGCAACCTCCTTTAAGCAGCATATTGTGCAGAGAGAGACTCCGTTGGTTTGGCAATGTTGCCCGTATGAATAATTATAGATTGGCGAATAGGGTTATGAAGAGTGTGCCTAAAGGCCTCAGAAAGAAGGGGAGACCTAGGATGCGGTGGGCAGACAGTGTCAAACAGGACCTTGTTAGAATTGGTATGCAGTGGCCAGGTTCAGTAGATGTAGCTCAGGATAGACCTGCTTGGAGAACTAAATTGCACGGTCTGGTTGGACCTCTGTAGCCCATGGCTGCTTGAGGATGATGATGATGATGATGATGATGATGATACAGGGATTAAAGTATAAACAAAGTAAAGTTATGGGAGGTGAGGATTCCGTCGTGGCTTGGGCTGAGCATTTCAGTGATATTCTAAAGTTTACTCCCATTGTTTGTAATGATATTGATAGATGCATTACTGGCTTTAATGTTGGCCCTACAACACAGTCTAATAATCTGGTTGACAGTCAAATGCATGATGGTGCAATAGGAATTCAGAAGTAGGGGATGTGTAGATCAGATATTTTAATTCAGGCATATTCTTCAGAAATGTTTAGAGTGATTGTGAGATCATATGTCATACCAGACAAGTTAACATGATGAAAGCTCTCGAATAACACTTAAGTCGTGTGTGAGAGTTGGTAAGGCATGTAGCAGTTGGTTTAGCATTGCTTCTAGTGTTCGACAAGGGTGCATTTTGTCCCCTTTCTCTTTAGTTTGGTTATTGAATATGATATGTGAAATTCTTTGCAAGGGATAGATTTTTGCCTGAAATGGTCGAGAGATTTGAAAATTTTTGACTTAGATTATGCAGATGATTTGGCCTTGTTGGCTAATGATGTTGATGCGATAATTCTTTCATTAGGGCTGTTGAGACTGGTAATAGATTTGATTTGGTAATAAACAGAGATCAAACTGAAGTGATGAAAATTGGTTAGGCAGTTGGTGTTCCAGTCGCTCTGAATAGTTGCACCCTTGAGCAAGTGTATCAGTTTATTATCTTGGGAGCTATGTAACAGATACTGGTGATGTGCAGCATGAGATTAACAGACGAATAAGGATTTGCCTCTGGGACTTTTAGGAATCAATGGAGAGTGTGGAGAAATAGACGTATACACCTGAGGACTAAAATTAGACTGTATAATAGCTAGGTTCTTTCTAGAGTTAGTTATGGTAGTGAAACTTGGACGTTTTTAAATAAGATAATAGGAAACTTGATGTTTTTGATAATAGATGCTTATGCAGTATCTTGAGTATTAAGTTGTTCAACTATGTAAGTAATGAAGAGGTTAGGCAAAGGAGTCAGCAACCTCCTCTGAGCAGTATATTGCACAGAGAAAAACTTCGTTGGTTTGGCCAGGTTGCCGATAAGGATAATTATAGATTAGTGAATAAGGTTATGAATAGTGTGCCTAAAGGACTCAGAAAGAGGGTAAGAACTATGAAGCAGTGGGCAGACAATGTCAAACAGGACCTTGTTAGAATTGGTGTGCAGTGGAGAGATGCAGCAGATGTAACTAAGGACAGATATGCTTAGAGAACTAAATTGCACTGTTTAGTTGGATCTCTGTAGCCCACGGCTGCTTGAGCATCATGATGATAGCATTTGAAATAAATCTTTTATGAGAAAAGGTGGCTGAAAGTAAAATAAATATCTCAGTCAATTTTATCTAAATATCAATTTTGAATAATATTCCTTAAGCAATATAAACAATTGATAGGGTTGAACATTGAACAACAAATTTACTGAATTAAAATTTATTGTGGTTAGCATGCTTGGCTACTGATCTAAGGGACCTGGGTTCGAGCCCCGGGTAACGCATGGTTGTGTGTGTCGTTTTTCTGCTGAGGGCCTGCCATCCTCTCAGATCTTCTACTTTGGCATATAAACTGACAGGCTCCTGTCAGACCTCTGTGGCAAGCAGCTGCTTGAGGGGGTATTTATTTTTATTTATTTATTTATTCTTTAAATATTCGTTGAATTTTTCGAAAATTTCTTAGAACACATTGCTGCTTCTAAATGTTTAAAGTTCTTTGCCTGTTTAAAAACTGAAAGAATATTTTTTGAAAATCAGTATTGTAAAGATCTCTGTTCTTTATTTCAGAGATCTGTTATTGGACCTTAATCACACAGCAATTATCGTGCTTAATACAGGGCCGGACTTTGACCTTCTGAGTTCTAAACTGTGACAAATTTAAGAGGTCCTAAGCTACAATAAGTTTAAGAGGCCGCAAAATTTTGAAAGTCGAAATGAATTAGATATTTATTATTCTTATTGAAGGGGACATTAAAAAGTAAATATGAATTTCATGATGTGAAAATATTATAGGAGCACAGGTTTACAATAATGACTGTTTAAAGCTGAGCTGAACAATGTTTCTGTTAATCTCCAATCTTATGTATTTCCGGTTCCATAGAGTAGTTTGCCCCCTCCACCCTTATCAATTTCCGGTTCCACTGCATAGTTTGCCTCGTCCACCTTTATCTATAGCCGGTTGCATTAAGTAGGTTGCCCTCTCCATCTTTATCTATTTCCGGTTCCATTGAGTAGCATGCACTATCCACTGTTATCTATTTGCGGTTCCATTGCTTAGCTTGCCTCCTCCAGCCTTATCTATTTCAAGTTCCATTGCATAGCTTGCCACCTCCACCCTTATTTATTTTTGGCTCTAGTGAGTCGTTTTCCCTTTTCATAATTTTCCTTTATTGCTTCATTTCCCCTCTTCCCTTGATTTTTTTTCATCGATATAAATTTCTGATTATATTTTTTATTAGGCCTGTCCTCGCTGCAACTAATGCGATTTTTGAGTAACTTTGGTTGAACATAATTATAAAGGTGAATGTACTTCCTAGTGTAATATTTTAATGCATTTTTAATTATTTCAAATCGCATATTTAGAGTTTTTATATTTACAGAAATAATATAGATAGCCATTTACGTGTGCAGTTCTTCAGGAGAAAAAAATGTAGCTCTCAGTCGCCGTTAGACGAGAACCCAGCTCTCCGTCAAAACACAACATAACATTACGTTGGATAATGATTAAATGCCTGAGTTATCAAAACTGCGGGTTCTGTTCGTCTATCGTTTTGAATTCTTGTCAAGAGCACGAATCGTTAAGCAGTTGATGTGCAGTCAACGCTATAGTTTGGTTTGTAACAAAGGAAAACTTTGCTTTATGAAGGGAACATGTTTCTTTGGATTTGGGGCGGTGCTGGAAACTCAGTTGGTAGTGCTCAAGGCTTGTAATGCCCACTTCCTAGGTTCAAGTCCCACCTGGGCTCTCGTTCAGGTTTATTTCTTCAAAACTCCCACCCCTGTCTTTAGTCAGTAGGAGACACCAATATGCTTGGAAAAGCCACCGTCTGCCACATGGAACATTAAACTGTGGCACTGTGCTGAAGAGCCATACTCTGTGCAAGTGAAAGAACATGCTGGATGGACTTTAGTGGAGGGTACCATCTGTCTCTTAAGAGCTGTATAGTGGGTTCCCTCCTTCCAGCATTCTCTGAACCTTTGAGGTCCTTGTGACCTCGCAATTTAGCCCATTGTGGGCAGGAGCCATAGCCTGTGCACATTAAAGAACACACTGTCTTGCCTTGACGGGAGGCTACCATCTGTCTCCTAACAGCTGCACAGAGGGTCTCCTTCCCCAATCTTCTCCGAGCCTTCAGTGTCCTTCTGACCTGGCCATTTAGCCTGTTGTGTGAAAAAAAGTGCTTCTTAGAGGTAAAGGAACCCACCTTGGGTCCCGAAAATAGCAAATTTACTTATTATTTTATCATTAAACAATTTTTTTCTTCATACAGTGGGCTGAATTGTTATTTTACAAAGACTCCGTGGCCTCAGAGAAATTGAAGTAAATTTTCAAATGATATATACAGGGTGTCTCAAAAATATAGGTACAAACTTTTAGGGGAAGTAGATAACATCTAAAGGAATGAGAATTGCATAGGAACCCATAACCGGAAACATCACCATAAGTCAATAGGCGGCACTGTTCATCAGGGCGTTAGGGGGGAAATTTCGGATTTCCTTATTCGAGCGGTAGTCGGCTTACAAAGAGCATGCAAAGGTATTTGAGCAGGGAGCTGGGAGACATGCATTTAGTGTATGGGATAGCTGAGGGCAACGGACGAGCCGCTCAACGAATGTATCAAGAATGCTTCCCACACAGACGTACCAGGCCACCATTTGTTTGCGCATGTGCATCAAAATTTGTGTAATTATGGGTCATTAAAAAGTAGCAGAAGTGAGGGCAGGCCACGATCGACACGTACTCCTACCATGGAAGAAAATGTGTTGGATGCCATGGTGACTAATCCTAGTACCAGCACACGTGCCATTGCCTCTGCTTTAGGAGTGTCTCGTTGCAGTATACAGTGTATTTTGCACAGCGAGTCCTTACACCACTTTCATCTCCAAAGGGTTCAGTTACTTCTCCCCGAAGATCATCCTGCACGTGTTCGTTTTGCGCAGTGGTATCTCCAAGAAAGTGCCCAAGATGTGAATTTCCCAGCTTAAGTTTTGTTTACTGATGGGGCCAGTTTCACTCAGGATGGCGTATTCATTCAGCATAATGCGCATTTGTGGACTCACGAGATCCCCCACGGTGTGTGCACCCATGCAACACAACATCGTTTCGCAGTAAATGTGTGGGCAGGTTTGGCCGGTGACTGCTTAGTTGGGCCATACCTTTTACCATCTCGCATGACCTCCGCGAAGTATCTGATCTTTCTGGAACAGGTTCTACCAGGCTTATTTGCCAATGTTCCAGCAAATTTGAGACACAACATGTGGTTTCAACATGTGGGGTGCCTCCCCAATATGGAAGGTGTGTTCGTGCGCATTTGAACATGTCTTTTGGGCAACAATGGCTTGGGCGTGCTGGACCAGTTGCCTGGACCCCATGCTCACCTGATTTAATGAGTGTTGATTTCTTTCTGTGGGGACCCCTCATAGGTACCGTGTATGAATCGCCTGTGGAGTCTGACATGGAACTTGTGGCAAGGCCCGTCTGTGCTGCTGCTACCATCAAAGAAACTCCAGGTGTGTTCGACCGTGTCCGACAATCAATGATCCATCGGTGTCAAGCATGCATCGCGTCTCGTGGTAGAAACTTCGAGCATCTGCTGTAACGTTATGAAATGTATCATCTAGTACGTCATTTGTAATAATTATGTCCCATAAATGTTTTCCCATTAATCACTGACTTGTGTCCTTTCAGATCTTGTACCTCTGCTACCACTTTCCCATGACGTTTCTGGTTATGGGTTCCTATGCAATTTTCATTCCTTTAGATCAGACGTCGGCAACCTTTTTTGGCTGCGGGTCAAAATCAACCAAAATGTGACTATTAAGAAGACAGTTCGGGTCAATGGGTATTTTCATTTTAAAACAGTCCGTTAGTGAATAATAAGATAAATTTTATTGAGAAAACTAATATGCTTTTAAACTCAAAACATAAAAAAAATTATAATTCTAATTATTATAAAAACAAATATAATTGTCAAGTTTTAGTTCATTAATAATTTATGAACTTTATTTATAAGCGTTCTCTTCGTTATCAATGGCTCTCCTGATGCTGAATTTGTGACGTCAATTTAGTCAAGTCTGGTTTATACTTAGTCACCTTAAGACGAATACAAGCGTCTGGATTTTCGGTAGTTAATCTGCTCCTGTTCTTACTTAAAATAAATTTCGTATGTGAAAATATTTGTTCACATTTATAAATAGAACCGAACGCGGACAAAATGGCAAAGCCAATTTTTTTCAAAATGAAAACTTCATACGAAGTGATGCCCAACACGATGATATGAGAAGTTGATTATCTTTCGTCTTTTCTAAATCTTTCCGCAATGTCTTGAATTTGTCTGTCCACAACGTTGAACTTTTAAAACAATCATTTCTAAACTTAAATTGTCAATTTTAAGATATTCAAATACTGCAAATCTAAAACATTTTCCTCTATTTCTTTTTATAAATGTAATTGTTTCGCTGGGCTTTATTATAAATGTAAACATTTCGCTGTGCTTCTTAAAACTTTGAAATCTACTTTCAAATTCACTTTTAATCTTCAAAATACAAATTTCGAACATATTTAGATTGCTTTCATTGCTATTTTCTTTCTCATGTTGGGTTTTTTGTAAGGGAAAGAAATATTTTAGTTTTTATGTCAGTTTCAAATAATATTAATTTCAAACAAAAAATCTTCCATTCCTCGTACATTTTCAAAATTGTGTGGTTATATCCTTGGAGTCGTACGTTGAAATCATTATAATGGTTCATTATGTCTGTTAAGAACAAAAATCTTAAAAATCATTGTTTATCATTGAGCTCGAGATCATTTTCACCGATTTTGTAAAGAAATATTTGTATATCATCAAAGCACTCTACAAATCTATTAAGAACTTTGCCTCGACTTAACCATCGTACTTCAGCACGTAACAGTAAATCTCCCTATTTCGATTCAATTTCCTCCAAAAAAGCTCTGAAGCGCCTGTGTGTTAATGCAGATCGTGCTACTATTGTGTTTATGATCTTAACAACCTTTTCCATTACATCTTTAAGTTGTTACGTAGATGCCTTTGCAAATAAATTTTCTTCACCTATGATACAATAGAACGATAAAAGTGGGCGGCCAAGTTCATTTTCCATTAGTTTCACAAAACCAACATTTTTTCCTCTCATAACCGGAGCACCATCAGTTGTTATGGAAAACAATTTACGTTATAAATCCGATATTTACCCATTTTTGAAATTTGTAAACTCTTGTACTTGACGGAAAATATCAATGCCTTTGGTCATTTCATTCATTGAAGCAAGAACGCAATAGTTCTTCATTGATGTTCGAACTATTTTTTGATGCAAATCTAATAATAATTGCCAGCCTAGCCATACTATTTACGTTGGTACTTTCATCGAGTGCAATGCTAATTATGTCACTAGAATGCTAATTATGTCACAAGTGCAATGCTAATTATGTCACTAGATAATCATTTTTGATTTGTGCGTCAGTATTTTTGCCATATCTTCAATGTGACGCTGAACTGTTCTGGCCCACAATGGCATTTCTTTAATTTTCTCAATTATTTGTTTTTTATTTGCGAAGTCATTGAATAAGTGTTCGGAACAATTTATAAGTGCGTTTTTCAAAAATTCGCCGTCTGTAAATGGTTTTCTTTTGGTACCAATACCAAGAGCTGCAATAAAGCTGGGCAGATGTAGCGTAATTGTGGCTGGTAGCAAATCTCTTCAAAAATTTATTTTGTTTACCATAATTTAATACACGTTTAGCAATGTATTCATATTTTTCATCATTTGGCATTTCACTCACATCTTTATGTTTTGAAGAAAAGTGTCGCTCAATATTGTAAGTCCTGGCGGTATTTATATCTGTACATAAAGTACATATCAATTTGTCACCATTTTCCATACATCCATATTTTTCAGTCCACACATTTTGAAGTAATCTCTTTTTTGCTTTTTGTTTGTCCATGGTAATGAAAATAATAATTATTTCGCTTAGGTTCTCGCGCTTCTGAACTACTGTTTATTCCCGTTAAAGACGAAGTAAACCAAGACAAGAGTAGATGCGTGATCAGCAGGTGGGATCACAAAGAGTCAGATCACAAAGATCCTGAGGGCTGAGAGAATGCTGGGGCAGGTTGTTTTATGTCTGAGTGGCACTTTCTTTCTCTAAATAGGCTAAATGGTGAGGTCAGAAGGACCCTAAGAGCTGAGAGAAGGCAGGGTTGGGTTTTTTCACATCTGAGCAGCACTTTTTTTTCTCAATGGGTTAAATGACCAAGTCACAAGGACCCCAAGGGCTGAATGACGACTGGTTTAGGTTGTTTTATCTCTGAGAGGCACTTTTTTGAACACACTGGGCTAAGTGGACAGGTCGCAGGAATCCCGAAGGCTCAAAAAAAGTTGGGTTGCTTTACGTCTCAGCAGCACTTTTTTCCCCACAATGAGTTAAATAGTCAGGTCACAAGGAATCCGAGGGCTGAGAGAAGGGGTTGTTTTACCTATAACGGCACTTTTTTTACGACAGTGGGCTAAATGGACAGATCACAAAAACTGCTAGGGCTGAGAGAAGGTTTACTTAGGTTGTTTTATCTCTGAATGGCACTTTTTATCCCCTCAATGGGCTAAAAGGCTGTCACAAGGACACTGGGGGGAGGGGGGGTGCTGAGACAAGGCTGGGTTAGATTGTTGTACCTCTGAGCTGCAGTTTTTCGCCCTTAATGGGCTAAATGGCCAGATCACTAGAAATCCGAGGAGTGAGAGAAGGCTGGGTTTGGTTGTTTTACCTCTGAGTGGCACTTTTTTTTCCCACATTTGGCTAAATGTCCAGGTAACAAGGAAGTGGTGGACTGAGAAAAGGCTCTGTTTGCCTCTGAGCTGAATTTTTTTGCCTACAATGGTCTAAACGGCCAGGTCACAAGGACCCCGAATGCTGAGAGAAGGCTGGGTTGGATTGCTTTACACCTGAGCGGCACTTTTTCCTCCACAATTCGTTAAATTGCCAGTTAAGAAGGATCCTGAGTGCTGATAGTCGACTCGGTTTTCCTCTGAGTGGCTAAATGACAATCGGCTAAATGACCAGGTCACTAGGACCATGAAGACTCACAGATGTTGGGGAGAGGGGATCCACTGAATAGACTTGAGAAATACAACACAAGAAAACAAACAATCCATACTTCATCCACAGCTCAAACCTATTTCCATCAATCAGTTTCCAACCATCCTAAAAATGCAGCCACGAAAACTCAATGTACGTTTGTTTTTTAATTAAGATGTTCCTTTATCTCTTAAAAAATTCTAATTTGTATTCTTAAATTCATATTTTATGTCAAATAACCATTTTCAGGCAGGCAGGGAGTGGCTCAGTGAAGATATGGCCAATTTTGAAATCTGTAGTTCCCAGTTTTTACTCCAGCCACAGCCATTGTCGAGATTTATCTCCACAAAACTCACCGCCCTGCCCTCAATCAATAGAGGACACCAGTGTGCTTGAAAAGGCTGCCACTTGTCGGATGGGTTAAGCCTTGGTTCTTTTATAGCAGAGCTATATCCTCTGCATGATAAAGAACACACTGGATGGTGTTGACGGGAGGCTACAATCTGTCTCCCAGCAGCTGTTCCTGTGAGTCCCCTCATGTGCCTTCAGGATCTTTGTGACCTGTCCATTTAGTTCATTGCATTCCAAAAAGTGCCACTCAGAGATAAAACTATTATATGTTTTCTATTATACAGGGTGTCTCAAAAATATAGTTAAACTTTTAGGGGAGGTAGGTAACATCTAAAGGAATGAGAATTGCCTAGGAACCCCTAACCGGAAATGTCATGGGAAAGTGGTAGCAGAAGTACAAGATCTGAAAGGACACAAGACAGTGATTAATGGGAAAACATTTATGGGACATAATTATTACAAATGACGTACTAGATGATACATTTCATAATGTTACAGAGGATGCTCTAAGTTTTCACCATGACCCATAATCGCACAAATTTTGATGCGCACACTCAAATGGTGGGCCAGTACGTGTCGGTGTGGGAAGCGTTCTTGATACATTCATTGAGCGGCTCGTCCGTTGCCCTCAGTTATTCCATACATTAAGTGCATTCTGCCAGCTCCTGTTCGAATACCTTTGCATGCTCTTCGTAAACCGACTACTGCTCGAATGAGGAAATCCGAAATTTCCCCTCCAGCACACTGATGAACAGCGTGGCCTACTGACCTACAGTAACGTTTCCGGTTATGGGTTCCTATGCAATTCTCATTCCTTTAGATGTTATCTACCTCCCCTAAAAGTTTGTACCTATATTGTTGAGACACCTTCTATGTATATATGTGTTTACATGGGTACGTATCTACAAAATCTTCATGCAGCAATGGGCTACTGAGGTCCTATCAGATGGTTTAATTTTGTTCTCCAGGTATGTCTGTCCTAAGCTGCAGCTCCTGCATTTGGCCGCTGTAAAGCAATTCTAGTAAGGTCCTCTTTTTCAGTGTCTACCCATTGCATCCTAGGTCCTTTCATTTTTCCTGAAGCACACTGTTCATAATCCTGTTTGCGAATCTGCATGGTTAACCAGTGCAATCTCTGCACAAAATGCTGCTCAATAGAGGTCGATGACTACTTCTTCTAACCTCATCGTTACTTACAAAATCAAACTACCTAATATTCAAGATTATATATGCAAGCATCTAAAATCAAAGTCGTTATTTATCAGAAATTTTGAAATCTCTAGACCTTTCTTCCCGTTGCACAGAATTATGCAAAAAAAGGAGACAAAATATATAAAGCTTGTAACCACTGGTGTCCATAGCCACCTTGATACACCAGGCATGAACAGCCTTTAACAGAAGGATGGAACAAAGGAGTAAATATACAATTGATTTAATTAGTTTAAATTTAAGGCAAAGCCATTTATTTTAAAATCAGTAAAAATAAAATAGTTTATTCATAAATATA
This sequence comes from Ryuthela nishihirai, assembly GCA_038380435.1. Taxonomy (NCBI): domain Eukaryota; kingdom Metazoa; phylum Arthropoda; class Arachnida; order Araneae; family Heptathelidae; genus Ryuthela; species Ryuthela nishihirai. Next base: position 58,218,328 of record JAWZYU010000012.1, read on the forward strand.
TTTTTTAAATATTTGAAAATATTATAAAATTAATTAAAAAAATTTAAAAAATATGTGACTACCAGTTGAATTTTTAGAAATGTAGATATAATTGAAACTGCTATATATATATTTTAATTAATCTTCTGTTATTGCAGTGTCCAGGCGTGTTATATCGAGGTGGCCTAGATCAATCGCAACCTCAGTTTCCGAAGAACTCGTTGAAGAATATTGAAGGTTATAAACTTCCTATTCCATATCGCTGAGTGAACTATTTGTGCATAGGAGTATATATCTATGGGTACGTTTGTTTTTACTTTTTGTCAGGTTGAGGAAGACTACTGATGGTATAAATGTAACACTAGACTTACGTGATTAATATCTACATTTATTGACTCATTTATATATGTGGTCTCACAAGGACCTACAGAACAAGGCTAAACTCAGCCTGGGTGGCAGTCAGATTTCCTGCTTTATCTATTCCCCTTTTAATGGCAGGCGAGAGATCAATGCTCTCCGCTCCGTCTCATGACTGGGTACTATCTAAACTCTTAGCCTCGGATTTATATCTCACTTCCTTAGAAAGGGGCGAACAAACTCATATTAAGAATGTTTTTTCTGAGCCCACACAAGCAATTTGAGAAGATAATTTTTTTTATAAATAACATCGGAAAAGTTGTTGAAAGTGAAGATGTGATCTGAAATCTTCCCTTAAAGTTGAATCTTCCAGGATAAAGACATAGTCCTGACTTATTCAGAACTTTTTCTCACATAGTTTGAGCTCAGTGAAGACATCGAGTCAATAAACAGTAGCAGTAATTAAGGAAAAAACAGCAGAAAAAGGTTTTACAGAAATGTAGTCTTCATGTTGTTAATGAATGGTGATTCCCATATTAATATTTAGATAAATGAAATTATAAGCAGTCAGCAAGAGAACAAACTTTGAAGAAGAAAATTAGAAATGGTATAAAATAATTTTAATTTTAAGGTTATCATGATGTAGGATAGATATGTAAGTGTAATGAAAAATATTATATATTGATGAGTTTGTTGTAATGAATTTTTCTTTGAGTATCATAATGATTACATTCAAAAATTATATGGTATAGTGTGTGGGGAGTGGGACAATAATTGCAGTTACGAGAAGAAATGAGTTTTAATCTTTATAGTATTGTGTTAGTGAGTGCATAGTTTGTTTTCATTATGAAGATAAGGTTAATTTCTTTTTTGTGAAGGTTGAAATCACTGGATTTTTTAATCTTGTTGGAAATTTTAAAAAATCTTTGAGTTTGGAGCATTTTCTTCAAAATATTTTTGAATTTCCTGATGGATCAGTTTTTTTGTTTTGCTGTTTGTGTAAATATATGAAGAAATAAATAGGTATAATTTTAGTTTCATGTAAAGCTGACTTTGCTATTAGATCAACTTGTTTATAAGCAGTGATCCCAACATGAGAAGGGATCCATTGTATATCTAATAGATTATTTTGAGAAATGTTTTTAAGGTAAGCAATACGCATGATTGGTGAAAATGGGATAATTTGATTTTAATTGATTTTGATTTAGTAATTAAAAGGCAGATTTGAAAGTGAAGAGGAAACGATAGGGAGGCGGCTTAGGGTCAAGCCCTCAGATCCACGGGCCTCAGAGAGGTACTACTTGAACTTGGAAGAAATATCTCTATTCCAACTTTGCATTTTTGTCTGCTGAAGCTTGATATTGTAGAGTCCGAATGCCTTATTGATAATTGCATTAATATTTGTGATTCTGGGATATTTTTCTCTTATGTCCACAAGCATTTGTAGATTTTGTTCCTAGATTTCCCCACTTGTCAAGAAAAGTGTCAATATCGTCGAGTCATTGCCTTTAAGGGCAGAATTTACTTTCTCTTGCAAGTGTTTTCTCCCTTTTTCCTCTATTTTACTTAGTATTTCAGTTATTCTCATTCTTTCTAGGTTTTCTTCTATTATTACTTAAACTTCATCTTCAGAATATATTTCCATTTCTAGTTCCTTTTCGAAGTCATTCACCTGCTCTTCCAGAAGTGTCTAGGCAGGGAAAATTTTATTTTCTTTTCATGCTTTTTTACTTATCTTCCTAATACTTTTGACATTTTTCTGTTGGTCGGTTTGGGCATTTGACAAAATGTTGTTTCACCACATCTTTCGAAATTGATGAAGAAACCTAATGATTTATGTGCCAAATGAAAGCTTGCGATGCAGAAAGTGTTATAGGTTATAAAAAATTTACACTCCCTTGCTTTCTTCCCCTCGAAAAAGTGGGAAATATGAAAATAAATTCTAAGATATATCTCCAGCATACTAAGGCCGAAAGTAAACCATATATACGTTTTGAGAGCAGACGCCATGGGATGGAGCAATGGCCACCCTGTTGTCATTTCGAGAGGGAGAAGCTATGGGATGGAGGAATGGCCCCTCTGTTGTCGTTTGGAGAAGGGATGACTTGGGATGGAGCAAGGGCAACTCTGTTGTCATTTGGAGATAGGAATGCCAAGGGATGGAGCTATGGTCATGCCAACCAACTCTCCCCCCTTGCTGCTAGTCACATTCATACAAAGTGTGCTCACAATTTTTTTTAAGTAGAATGCTAAACATTTTCTTTCTTTTTAATTTTAATTATATTTATTGTGTATGTCTCATTTATTATTTGATATATATTCCTGTATCAGATTGCTTAATTTTCTTTCTAGGTATTTTTAACCAAGAACGAAATTACTAAGAGTTTTCAATAAATATTCGAAGGAAATTAATACTGAAACAAAGGAAAAAATTTTGAAGTCAAACAATAACTTGGAACTTTCTCTTGTCATTATTCTATTTTTCGTAATTCTGCAGGAACATTAGAAAAAAATTCACATAAAATATTATCAAAGAACTTTTTAAATAAAATATGCAAATGCAGATTTTTTCTTATAGTAGCTGCTTGAGGGGGTTTATTCTAAAATTAGAAAAAAATTTTTCATTGATATGAAAAACATTTTCGACCATCGATAAAGAAGTGCATCACCTTCACAAACGAGAAACTTCATATTTATAAATGATATTGCAAGGGACTTTGAATAAATTAATGTCTGAAATTCTTTTTCCTTAGGGAAATATAACTTTGCTATTGGTCATAAAAGTGTTAAAATAAGTTTTGTGAAAATAATCTGAAAATGAAATAGAGGCAGAAATATTACAGTGAGCAAGAACACTGTGTGGATGGTTTTCCACGACAAAGAGCATTTTTTGACTTAAACGGATAAATTTTACAGTCAAACTTTTTAATTGAGAATTTTCATCCCATTGCAGCCATTACCTGATATGTAGAAAATTTTATCTGTGGAAAATGAAACGGAAGTTTCAGAACGAAGCTTAATCTCCAATATCATTGTCTGTCAGAGCAATGAAAAAGACTTGCACCTAAGCTCCAGAGTGTTCAATATCATTTTCTGTTATAGGACCATGAAACATAAAACTCCAAAATGAGTAGCAAGAGATTTAAACAGAAAACTTATCTGACACACAGAAAACAGAGACCTCATAAGGGTGAAATATGTCAGAAACATTTGTCAGACAAACACTATCTTAAGGAACATTACCTAACATACAGGGAAGAGAGGCCACATATCTGTCAAATATGTAGCAAAAGTTTCAAAACAAAGCCTATGCTGAAATATCATTACCTTATTCACACCAAACAGATAACTGATATATGTGAAATATGTGGAACAATATGTAAAACAAAGCATAATCTTGAATATCATTTCCAGTCATACAGAAGAAAATCACCACATATATGTGAAAAACGATTTGCAAACAAGGGTAAACTTAGGACGCATTTTCTGACACACAAAGGGGAAAACCCAAATGTATGTGAAATATGTAATAAGGAATTTTCCCTAAAGTCTCATCTTAAGACACATTTTCTGACACACACAGGGGAAAAGCCACATGTATGTGAAATATGTAATAAGAAATTTTCACAGAAGTCTAATCTTAGAACACATTTTTTGACACACACAGGGGAAAAACTTCATGTATGTGAAATATGTAATAAGAAATTTTCACAGAAGTCTAATCTTAGAACACATTTTTTGACACACAGGGGAAAAACTTCATGTATGTGAAATATGTAATAAGAAATTTTCACAGAAGTCTAGACTTAGAACACATTTTCTGACACACACGGGGGAAAAACTGCATGTATGTGAAATCTGTAATAAGAAATTTTCCCTGAGGTGTAATCTTAGGAGACATTTTCTGACACACACAGGGGAAAAACTGCATGTGTGTGAAATATGTAATAAGAAATTTTCCCAGAAGTCTAGCCTTAGGAAACATTTTCTGAAACACACGGGGGAAAAACTGCATGTATGTGAAATCTGTAATAAGAAATTTTCCCTGAAGTCTAATCTTAGGAGACATTTTCTGACACACACAGGGGAAAAACTGCATGTGTGTGAAATATGTAATAAGAAATTTTCCCAGAAGTCTAGCCTTAGGAAACATTTTCTAACACACACAGGGGAAAAACTGCATGTGTGTGAAATATGTAATAAGAAATTTTCCCAGAAGTCTAGCCTTAGGAGACATTTTCTGACACACACAGGAGAAAAGCCACATGTATGTGAAATATGCAAAAAGAAATTTGCAGATAAGTCTAGCCTTAGGAGACATTTTCTGACACACACAGGGGAAAAACCGCATGTATGTGAAATATGTAATAACAAATTTTCCCTGAATTCTCATCTTAAGACACATTTGCTGACACACACAGGGGAAAAACTGCATGTATGTGAAATATGTAATAAGAAATTTTCTCTGAAGTCTAACCTTAGGAAACATTTTCTGACACACACAAGGGGAAAAAGTGCATGTATGTGAAATATGTAATAAGAAATTTTCCCTTAGGTCTAATCTTATGACACATTTTTGACCCACACAGGGGAAAAAGCGCATGTATGTGAAATATATAATAAGCAGTTTTTCCTGAACACAGAAGTTTTCCCTGAACTTAGACACATTTGCTGACACACACAGGAGAAAAACCACATGTATGTGAAATATGTAATAAGAAATTTTCCCTGAAGTCTAATCTTATGACACATTTTCTGACACACACAGGGAAAAAACCAGGTGTTTGAAATATGTAATAAGAATTTTTCCTGAAGTCTAACTTAGGACACATTTTCTGACACACACGCAGGAAAAGCTACATGTATGTGAAATATGTAATAAGAAATTTTCACACGTCTAGCCTTAGGAAACATTTTCTGACACACACAGGGGAAAAACTGCATGTATGTGAAATATGTAATAAGAAATTTTCCCTGAAGTCTAGCCTTAGGACACATTTTCTGACACACACAGGGGAAAAGTGCATGTATGTGAAATATATAATAAGAAATTTTCCCTGAAGTCTGGCCTTAGGAATAATTTTCTGACGCACACAGGGGAAAAAGTGCATGTATGTGATTTATTCATATATATATATATAATAGATATATACGAAACATACAAAAAAGCTCATTTCCATAAAACACATTTAATTATCATTCTTTAACAACGAAAGAAAAGCGAAATTTGCAGGGAAAGCTCATTTCCACAAAAAACATTTAATTTTCATTCTTTAACACCCGAAAGATAAACAAAACTTGCCTATAAAGCTGATTATTACAAAAAACTTTTAATAGCCATTGTTTAACACGATTGATAAGCTCGTACACAAAAAGCTCATTTCCACAAAAACCATTTAATTATCATTCTTTAACACATGAAAGAGAAGCGAAACTTGCACAAAAAGCTCACTTCCAGAAAAATCATTTAGTAATCATTCTTTAAATCATGATTATTAGAAGCGACATTGTTAAAAAATATGCAAGACGTATTTGCAAGTGAACAGTTATTTAAAAACATTTTGGATGCACAGAAATGGGAACATTAGATTTGGGAAATATGTAACAAAACCTTTCCAATCAAACTAACTATAGTATATGAATTTTCTGACTAATATAATGGAAAACTACACAAAATTTAGACAACTGTGAAGAGAAAATTACCTTTCAGAGATAGCAAAATCTGTCTCTGCTGGATTTCTGATGTTGGCTTTGAGTTGAGCAATGATGTCAAAAATTCTATGTTAATTCTATCATCCTCAGGCATCTATGGGCTACGGAGATCCAACCAGAGAGTGCAATTTAGTTCTGCCAAGCATATCTGTCCTGAGCTACATCTGCACACCAATTCTAACAAGATCCCATTTCACATTGTCTATGGTCTTCCCCTCTTTCTGATGCCTTTAGGATGCCAATGGAGAATAATTCAAAATTTCGATTAATTTTTGATTATTTCTTCAGGTAAGAAATATTAAAGATGGAATCTGTATCAGGAAACATTGCTCTTGAATGTCTTCGAAAAGTTGAAAATTGTCATTTTTCGTCCATCTTTCAGAAAAGTTGAAAGAATCATCAAATTTAAAATCGTGTTGTTTTAGATAACAACATTTTCGCGTTTGAATTAAATTTTGAGGTAAATATTTACGAATTACAATTCTGGAGTTTTGCTTGTCAGAGTTCCAATTAATATTGAAATATTAATTGGTAAATCGAAAGATTTTTAATGTCTTAATGAGTTTCATGTAAACCTGTAACAGAAAGTAAAGTTCTGAATAAAATTCACTTAAATTTCAATTTGTATGAATATTTGACAGTATTGAAAGCGTTAAAGTTTGAATATTTAAAAATACCTATTCAATCAAAAGAATTGATATAGAAATTAATTGAAACTTGATAAATAAAATTTCATTTCAAATCACTAACAAACATATTTTGAACAATTTGAATCAAATTAATATGTAAGTTAGTAATCTTAAATTGAGTGGGGGAAAGGTGAATGAATGAATATTCACGATTTTCTTAAAATTTCCTACAACACTAAAGTTGCTCTTAAATTGTAGGACGTCTGTAAGAGTTTAACTGGGGTGAGGGTGGGTCAGTGTTAAGATTTATTTTGGCAAAGTTCCCCACTCTGCCCACCGTCAGTAGGGGACATCGATGGCCTTGGAAAGGTTGCAATCCGTTATGTGGAGCGTTATACCCTGTAAATGCTAAAGAACATGATGGATGGTCTTGAAGGGAGTCTACCATATTTTTCCCAACAGCTGTTCCAGTGGGTCTCCTCCCCCCAACCTTCTCTGAGCTTTAGTGGTGCTTGTGACCTGGTTATTTAACCCATGGTGTGCAAAAAAGTGCCGCTCAGAGATGAAACAAGCCAACAATAGCAACTCAAAAGAATATATACAGAAATTAATTGAAACTTAATAATAACGATTTTACTTGAAATCACTAACAAACCTATTTTGAATAAAATTAGATGCTTTTTAGAAATCTGAGAAAATAAATATTTCCGATTTTGTTAAAGTTTCCCGCAATAAATATTCGCTCTTACATTGTGGAAGGTCCATAACTGTTCAACAGTCAGAATCAATTATAGAAAAAATGCCGTTAAACATGATCGAATGTAGCAAAAAATCCACTGAGGTAAGGGAAGGAAATAATCGAACCGGGTAAATGTAAAGTGGGGTAGGTGAGACCGAATTTCCAATGCATTGTAAAAATTTCCCCTCCTTTATTCAGGACTTTAAAATATTCCTTGAAAGACATATGAAATAGAAATATGTATAATATTTTTTGTCTCTATTACCTTACTAATATTTTGAATGTAAGTGCATGAATTTTTAAAGGATCATACCCTTTTACCTTATCCATCTATTCAGCTACCCCCCTGCTATTCACTGTTTATTGGTTTATCCGATTATTAAATATGATGTAACCGCATTTAATAATTTAAAGCTAGTTAAGTGACGTATATATTTCAGAAATGTAAACTTTTCGGTTTGTAAATTCATTTCAGAAGTCTGTCTTTTGAAAAGTGATCATTCTGTTAGCAAAGATATTGAAATTTAGTCCAAACAGTTGATTAATTAAATTGAACTTTGTATGCGTATTTTAAGAAGTATCAAAAAAGTTTTAACAAATTTCTCATATTTTTATCATGCTCATAAATATCGTTTAAAATTTTTTTAAAAGCTGCTATTCTAATTCTTTTTATATATGAAAGATTTTAGCAAAATTTTTATTCAGTTTGAAATAAGTTTAAGAAGCAGTTCCGAGTCACTTAGATAGAGAAGAGTTTTTTATTATTAATTAAATTTTCTTAATTTTTGTTAATTCTTATTCATTTTATTAATCGCAAAATTAAATCAAATCGGAACTAAGTTTCCGTAAAAGTAAATTATTTTACTGTAGATTTAGTATGCAAATTTGAAACTGAAAAATAAAAAGAGTGGCGATTATTTATAACTGAATAAAATTTATGGAAAAAATTTTAAACTAAGGTTATTTTTTAAATAGAATCAAATCAGAAATTGTTAAAAATAACTGTTATAATCCAATGCGATTCTAGGCATATTAAAAAAATTCTGTGTAACTCTTATTGTTAATAAATGTGCCCACCCCGGGTCATTAGAAGTTCCATCGAAAGAGAGAGAAATGTTTGTGCTAAAACGATAGATAAGTTGAGTTTGATTCTACATCTGCCAATTCGCAATTCTTGTATATTTAGAAGAGTGTTAGGTCGTTATATTTGAATGCAGCAAGAAAAATATCAGGTACGGTTAAAAATGATAGATCAACAATCAAATATGCTAGCTGTGTTTGAGCTCCACCACAGGACTTCAGGGTTCTTGCAGATAACTTCTTTCTTTTCTTGGTATTACAATCGTTAAAATACCAAGAAAAGATTGACTGGAATTTAATATGGCAGACAACAACCGAGGAAAACGACCTTTTTCGATATCAAATGGACTCTTCTACAACATTTCATCCCCTTAAAAAAGTAAACAGAAGAGATCAAATCTCTATCCTGAGACTTAGATTAGGTGTCTGTCTACTGTAGAGCACCTTGTACCTGTTTAAAAAGCCCTCTACTCTGTGCCAATGGGGCGGTAGAAGAGAGGTTGTAAAATGTTTTGTGATGCACTGCAGAAAATTTCTACAAGCTAGAAGCAACCTCTTCTCAAAGTATTTTTATTCCACTAATTATCCGCCGACTTTACGAAACTTGGTAAATTTCTGGCCTAATGGAAAATTTCATTGGGATATCTATAACTCAATGATGGCGTTCATTCAATCTACTGAAGTTCAACTGTAACAGATTCACTTCTCTGTGTATATTATCACACTTTTCTCCTATATTTCCTCTGCAGAGAGGGAGTATAGGAAAATACATCCCTCTTTTAACTTGCAAGTTACGTGGTTGAGCTGCTGCAGATCGGATATGCTGTCCCAACACAAATCACGGATGTTCGATTGGATTGATGTCTGGGGAATTGCAGGCCAAGGCAATACCTGGAAGTGTTCCTCATGTACCATGAACCATTCTCCAACAATCTGGTCAGTGTGGCATGACGCATTATCCTGCTGAAATAAGGCACTACTATAGGGTTTTAACTTTGCCATGAAAGGATGTACCTCGTCTGCAATGATGTTTAGGTAAATGGTAGACGTCATAGTTTCCTGCACATGAATGACTGGACCCAGGTTTCCCTGCAGAACATTGCCCAAAGCATTTCACTTCCTCCACTGGCTTGTTTTCATCCCATGGTGCATCCTGATGTCAACACTTCCCCAGGAAAACGATGCACATGTACCCGGCCATCCACGTGGTGCAACAGGAAACGAGATTCATCGGACCAGACGACCTTCCAATCATTCAAGGTCCAATTTTGATGCTCGCATGCCCATTGCAGGTGCTTTCGATGGTGAACCAAGGTTAGCATGGGCACTCAGAGCGGCCTGCAGCTGCAGGCCGCTCTGAGTACATCGAACCCTGTTGAAAATGGGGCTGCAGCCCCATTTTCAACAGGGTTCGATGTACTCTGTGTTGTGACACATTACTCCCGTCACCGGCATTCAAATTACGAACGAGTTGCACCACAATATCTCTTCTGTTGGCTTGTACCATATGGGATAGCCTTCGCTCACCTTTAGTATCGATGAGCTCTGTTCGGTCTACACCTTGCCAGAGGTTCATGGTTTCTCCCTCCTCTCTTGAGGGCCTTCCCAGTGGAGTCTACGGTGGTGAGCACTATCTTTTTGTAATGCTGCTTACAGATCGTTTTATGACCAGCTGGAGCAGATACTCTTGAGCAAGCAGCATCTGGAGAGTTAAAGAAAAAAATAAAATATTTTAAGTACAAACTCATCATTAGGAACTATACTAGTTTCTAGAGATGTATCGAGAAAATAACTGTTATGAAGTGGGTTGGGTTGTATTACCTCTGAGGGTTTTTTTTTTGCACACAACGGTTTAAATTGCTAGGTCACAAGGACACCAAGAGCTCAGAGAAGATTGGGAGAAGGGACCCACTTGACAGCTGTTAGGAGATTGATATTAGTCCCCCATAAAGGCATTCAGCATGTTCTTTAAGTTGCACACGGTATGGCTCTCTTATACATGGAGCCACGGCATAGCAACCCATCCGATAGATGGCGGCCTTTCCAAACCCATCGATGTACCCTACAACCTTACTGACAGAGGACAAGGGGGGAAGTTTTTCGGAGATAAAATCTCAACGCTGGTCTACCTGGGAATTGCAGATTACGAGTCTGACGAAAAAGAAACGGAGGAGACAACTGAGCTTCCCTCTTCCGTCTCTTTTTCTTGCCGAGAGAGAGTAGAGGTCAGTGGAGAAAACATCAATGTAAGCACATGGGGAATCACACCTTAGAACATCAAGCTACGAATCTGACGTGCTACCTACTGAGCCAATTTCCGTCCCAATATTTAGTAAATATTTGAACACCAAGAATTGAGTTTTGAACCACCAAAAGTGGCCAAGTGGTTAGCACGCTTGGCTACTGATCTAAGGGACCTGGGTTCGAGCTCCAGGTAAGGCATGGATGTTCGTGTCGTTTTTCTGCTGTGGTCCTGCCATCCTCACAGACCTACTATGGCATATAAACTGACAGGCTCCTGTCAGACCTCTGTGGCAAGCAGCTGCTTGAGGGGGTATTTATTTATTTTTTATTTATTTAATGTACATGTTAGCTAATTGATACCAAGATGATGGTTTCTGCTACGTTAATAACTGAATCGAGCCGGAAAAAAGTAAAAGGGTGGGGGCCAACAGACTGGATTTCCATTGCAGGATATACTCCCCCCCCATCTCTTTTCGGAATGGTACAGTCGCTCAGAAAAGTATCCGAACACTATGGTCGATTGCAGAATTCATAAAATATATCTGGCAACGATTTTTTTTAGAAATTAGTGATCTGAAAACCGTGTCACGTGACACGAAGGTTGCCAGATCACTAATTTCTAAAAAAATTGTTGCCAGATATTTTTTATGAATTCTGTAATCGACCATAGTGTTCGGATACTTTTTCGAGCAACTGTACCAAGGGTAATAGAGGAAAAAAATTATTGAACTTATTTACATTTGAAGCAATTTTCGAGTTTTTTTTAACACCTGGAAAATTTTCTTTATAATTTATACTGCTCTTTCCCCTTTATATTTTTTCGTCCCCAACCCTTCGAATTTTTTCTAGATCCGGGCTTGCATAAGTTTAGCAATTTTTTGCTTCTATTTACCCTTACTGTCATTCTCAATGGGATGAGGAATGGCTCCTTTGCTCCTCCCACTCCAGAGTTAGGTTGGGTTGTTTCATCTCTTGGCGGCACTTTTTTGCACACAATGGTCTAATGACTAGGTCACAAGGACCTCGAGGGCTCAGAAAAGGTTGGGGAAGGTGATCCAGTGAAACAGCTGTTAGGAGATAAATGGTAGCCTCCCATCAAGGCTGTCCAGTGTGTTCTTTAACGTGCACAGGTATCTCCGACATACGGGCCACGGATTAACGTCCCATCCGACAGTTGGTGGCATTTCCAAGCCCATCATTGTCCCCCTACTGACCATGGGCAGGTTTGGGAGTTTTGCGGAGATAAACCACCCACCCTTGATCCGGCCCTGACCATATACGATCATGATATATATATATTATGCTTTAGATAAATTCATAAGCATGTTCCACAGTACGACCAATTTTATGCAACAAAATGTAGATCAGTTAAAACCAAATGCACACTAGCAGATTTGCCAAACAATTCTCGGGTCTTCAACTTCAATTCTCTAAAATGCGCATATCTCGAAATATAATTTCATAAATTAAATCAAATTCCATAAGGTACAGAAAAAACTGTGAAAAGCCATGAAAATTTTGGTCAAACTAATACATATATATGTATATACCAAACACCCAGAAAACCAAAGGAAATGAGGATGAAAAAAGGTAGCATATGGTCAATGTAGGATGTGATCTCCTCTAGCATTAATACAAGCCTGACAAAGTCGATTCATTACCTCAAAAAGATGAGTAAAGGTTGGGGTGTCCAAAACTTTATCTTGATGTAAATAGTGATAAGATGAAGCCAACCAAGGCCAGGATAGAGAAAAAATAAGAACGGGGGAAGGGGTGGCAAGCTGTTCGAGTGAAAGGGGTGGCAAAATCGAGCCGGAACGCAGCTCTGGTATAAAAATTTTCACTCCTTTTTAATAATGAATGCAATAAATATCCCCTCAAGCAGCTGTTTGCCACAGAGGTCTGATAGGAGTCTGTCAGTTTATATATCATAGCAGAAGGTCTGTGAGGATGGCAGGACCTTAGCAGAAAAACTACTGTCTCTTGAACAATTTCTAAAAATTATGCCTAAAATATATAATTTTAACATTTTTTGGCCTCCGTTACGGTTACTAGCATTTTCAGAGGAAATGGAGTGCTCTCCCCTTTAGAATGTAGGAAGCTATATACCTATATATTGACTTTAGCGATCCTAGCTCTTATTTTTTAAAACTTCTTTCTCCGTTTCCTTTTTCTTTTTTTTTTCTTGTTTTTTTGAGGGAAATCAAGGTTGCTGATGCTGAACCAGTGACTCCTATTGATCCTATTAGAAATTTTATTTTTAATCGGTTTCTGGGTTTTTTTTAGGTAGGGAAATAGTTTGGGGGACAAAACCCTTACATTACCTAAATTTTGATCAGAAGAAGCTGTCTAACGAATTCAACAGTTACTAGACTTCAATAATTTGTACAAACATATGAAAAAAAATATCTCTTCCACAGTGGGAATCGAACCCGCAACTCTCTAGATACATGTCAGAACGCTTCTATACCTCAGGAGAGGTTTGTAATAATTATTGAAGTCTGTTTCTATAGGTAATCTGTATATTTATTATGGATGGATTTTTAATAATAAACGGTTAAGTGTGATTGACCTCCTCATTAACATCTAAATCATTAGCAACAATTGGAAAGGTTGCCTCTCCTGAAGTATAAGTAGCGCAAGGTTCGCCACATCTCAGTGAAAGATTTGTAGGTCTTATTCTTGAAGATTTTAGCGTTTGCCTCGTGGTTTAACGGTAGAGAGCTCTGACATATCTAGAGAGTTGCGGGTTCGATTCCCGCCGTGGCAGCGATAATTTTTTTCAGATGTTTGTAATAAGTGTAGATTACCATTGTCGCATTGCCTTAGAGCTAGCCAAATGATCCGATGTTAGAACTCTACAGACATGCAAAAGAGAAATTCCAGAAGAGAGATAAAAAAATATACCTACATGCACGTAGTGCCAAACACCAATTGCCGCCGCGCTGGTTGACTCTGCAAATTGACAATGTATCTCCAAGACTGTTTTTCATTCACACCTGTCTGAGGATAAACAAAAACAGTTCGGGTGCCGCATAAAGGTTCGGGTTGTGGCTCGTGCCTGCAAAAATAGAAATGTAATGATTATTTGACATAGTAATGATGAAAAAAGTAGAAATATACTCACACAAGATCCGTGCATGATTACACACAAAATACTTGCTGGGCCAGATCTACGAGAAGGGAACAAGGGAGCCATGACTCTCCGCTGAAAATCATAGTTATTGGAACAGTGACGTAAACTTTGTGTTAAAGAGATCTTTAACAGAGATTTAAAAATATGTATTTTATAAGGAGTGAGATACAATTTTTAGTAATTGTTATTTTATGGAAATTCCACAGAATTTGGGGAAAACCTATCTTAAGCTTCACATACACCTTGAAAAGAATAAGCATTGAAATCTTGAAAAAGGAACGGATTTTTTTTATCGCAGCTACGCCCATCTTGCTACAGCTCCATCCCTTAAAAAGCGTGCTAGTCCTCCTGTGAGAAAATGTATCACTCTCCAGCACACGATCGGAAATATTATATACTATCTTCCTTTCAACCATCATCTGCATTAGGGTTTCTGATTTTTCAACAATTTTAAATCCTCGAGAATCAGGAATAGTATATCTGTTTGCTCGAGGATTTTCGAAAAATCTAATTGCAAATAAAATAATAATTTTTTTCCTAGATTTTTCTCAATATATTTTATTAAAATAACTAAAACTGTAATTACTAAGAAAGCAACTTATTAACTAAGAAAGAACTGTAATTATAATACAAATATCTGATTTTTTTTATACTTATTATAAAACAAAACATCTATATGTTTTTTATATTCGTCATTAAACAAAACTGCTCTCTGTTTTATGTTTACTTTTTAATACAACAGTTTTAGTTGAACAACTATTTAAGCTTTGTGTTTAAAGTGATAACATTTAAAAAACAAAAGGCCTCAATCGTTTCATTTGATAATTCTGGTTTTTGTTTTGAAACAAAATTCCAGAAGTTTAATTCGTTTTATTGAGATGCTGATCATAGAGTTAAAAGAGCATCCAAAAGAAGTCTTATGTTTGATGTTACATCATACGACATTGCATAGAATCTGTCACGTATTAAATAAAGGTCATGTAGACACATATTTTAAAATAATTTATTGTTATAAAAATAACAATTTACTAGAAAATCTCTGGAGGAACAAAATAATTTCTTGAGAAGCAAAAATTTTGGAAATCGTACATTTCTCAAGAAAAAAACTCTAACCTTTATGCTTTGCTTTTTTTTTTTTACTTTTTGGACGCATATAAGAATATAATTTTTAAATCGAAATTTTTTAATGCTTTCTTTTTGAGTCAAATAATCAAAGTTGAGGTTGTGAAGCGAAAATTAAGTGAATTAAGTTGTTTTCAAGCTTCGGATTGAGGTTTAGTCATCCACTGAATTCTTAGTGTTCTGTAAGTCTATGTATATTTGTGAAAGAATAAGTTGAAAAATGTGTAATTACAAAAACTGAACAGAAAATTGGTTGCAAAGTTTTAAAAATAACATTTAGTGCATATAATTATTCCTTTAATATGCGAAGTTGATTTGGTTTCTGAAATTCTTTTGCCTAAAATTCGTGCCTCTTTTTACCTGTTACTAGCAGTAATACCATTTTTTAATAAAGCAATCCAAACCCCTTGAGTTTACAAGCATCGTCTTGACACCTACTCAGTGTTCTGAAGAAATTCCCTATCCCTGAGGTTTGAAGTATCCACACATACCCATTCTTTCAGTTTTCAAATTATTTCCTCCTTTGTATTCCTGGGTTAAATTAACTTCCATGGTGCAATATTTAATTAATTTGCTCGGCTCTCGTCACCTGAGTCTTCAAATGTTCATACTCCTCTATTCTCTTCCATTTTTTTTTCACTTGCATGCTTGGGTTAGATTCACTCAGTTTAGTAACAGTCCGGACTTTGATTGATACCTGGGTTAGGTGGGTTTGATCGATCACCTGAGTTAGTAATGGGTCGCCAATGCAGAAGTTGGTGCCCGCCTTCTCAAGAAAGCGAAGAACTTCAAATTTTGAAGCCTAGGGATCGTCAAAAGGCCAGGCTTCTGGTGGACGATTCACGTTGTTGATGATTGAGCAATTGTTGCTAATGGAAGCCGATGACTAGGCAAAGGTTAGCAAACACGCTAAATCAAAATGATGGCGAGTGACAAAATAATAGAGTGACGTGGGACCTCATAAGAGCAGAATATTTTCATGATTGCTATTTTACACAAATTTCAGGGAATTGGGAAAAACCTATCCTAAGCGTCACGCAAACTATCAACAGAATAAGTATTGAAATCTGGAAGAGACTAAAATGTTTATGGCATCCCAGGCTCTCCTGCTACAGCAGCATCCCTGAAAAAAAGTACCAGTCCGCCCCTGAGTAGGCATGCACTTAACAGAATAGATGGAAAGATCAAATCATGGCCCAGGGAAGAAGTGCCACAAGAAATCACAAAATAGTTACAGGAAACTCCAAGATATGTCACTGCTATAAATGTCTGTTTGAGCTAGTTACAGTATATGTATATATTTTTTTCTTACGTAGTTTTCCCCATTTTTCTTGCATTATATATTTTTTTATATTTTGCGTATTTTGTATATCTTTTTTAGTAACTTCAGATAAGCGAAGCAGCTGCAGAGGTTGCCCTCACCTCCTCATCAGGTTCGAGTCCCAGCTGGGCCAGCGTTGAGATTTATCTCAGCAAAACTCCCCGCCCTGCCCGTCGGATGGGACGTAATAAAGCCGTGATTTTAAGCCGTGCACAGGGCCATATCCTGTGCACGTTAAAGAACAGACTGGATGGGCTTAATGGAAGACTACCATCTGTCTCCCAACAGCTGTTCCAGTGGGTCTCCTCTCCCAACCTTCTCTGAGCCCTCGGGGTCCCTGTGACTTGGCCATTTAGCCCATTGTGTGCGAAAAAGTGCCGCTCAGAGGTAAAACAACCCAGCACTCCTCCCTATCTTGGTCACGTGAGCTGACCGTAGAGCGCGGGAGTTTTGAAAGTCTGAGAGAGACTGCACCTCGGTATGAAGACGATGGAGGAAGCGTATGTCAGGACAGATTCAAATCAATCTCAAGGACTAAAAGTCGTATAGCATTTACTACACGTAATAATATGTCATAATATATCTACAAAAAAAGGGGGATTTAAAATCGGAACTTAAAAAAAAATACACCCTTCAACGTAAAAAACTCCTACCTCAAAAGAAAAATAACATTAGGAAAATGTGGGATTCATTATTATCATTCCTAAGGAAAGCCGACTTATTCAAAAGAATATAAACATCTTTTAGAAAGAAAACGGAAAAATCTAAAATAGTCAATTGTCACAGATCAAAAATAACAAAACGGAAGAAATCGATCCCATACCCAGAAGTACTCAAGGCCAAGTTCAATAAAGACGATCTCCGCAGAAGAAAATATTTAAATAATCACTTTAAAATAAAGAATCATGTCCCCATTAAAAGAAACCACCTCAGCTAGATAGAGCGAAATTTCTACCACAAAGTAATAATAAATGTGAGAAAATAAGATTTTTTTATAATGCTCTACCTATCATTATTCCAAACTTTAGGACAGATATTTGTTTACTTCTCAATTTGACTCCATAACGTAATGTCTCCAAGCTGCACAAAGTCTGCACTCTGCAGATGCCAGAACCCACAGAACTCCACCCCACACTACAGGAGGCTGTCAATCGCTCCCACATTCAAGAACACAGAACTCCTAAAGGACCTCTCAACCTATTGAACACTTCATCACCTGAGGCATTATGACCTTGCTGGCTATCCCAAACCAACGGCCGGCAAGAGGCCAAGTGGCCACAAGAAATACTCTCGCCACTTAAAGAAAAAGCAAAAAAGAAAATAAAAAATCTTAAACTTTCAAGAAAACAAACAATCATTTAAACACCTAAAACCTATGCATAAAATCTAAACTAAAAATATTTCAGCAATCCCATTTGAAAAAAAAAACAATATAGAAGGGTCTGCTATAGTGATTCACTATATAGTTTATATAAACAAAGGCAAACTAAGAAGCAAAATTCTAAGAGACTACAAAATTTTGACTTTCAGGGAATCGTTTAACAAATCCAAAAGAATCGTTCTGCTCAAAGATTCTCTAACGAAAATTAGAAGAGCAATTCTCATAATCATTCCAAGGAAATAAAACTAGCAGAAGAAATAGAAATTTAAGAAGACCGAGATCTGAAATAAAATATATTATTTCGAAATTCCTTTAGTAGTTGATAGGAGAGTCCCATCACAGACTCTCCTATCAACTACTCATTCTGGATTTGGGTTGGGTTGTTTCACCTCTGTGCGGCCCTTTTTTGTACACCATGGGTTAAATGGTCAGGTCATAAGGACCCCGAAGGCTCAGAGAAGGTTGGGGGAGGGGACTCACTGGAACAGCTATTAGGAGACAGATGATAGTCTCCCGTCAAGGCCATCCAATGTGTTCTTTAACCTGCACAGGGTATGACTCTCACAGGGTTGCATAATAGCATAAACTTTCGAGGTTGTGCGTCAATAGATACAACCTTTGTTAATCAGTATATGAATCAATTGTATAATGATTCTGGTGTTTAAATTTTTTTTTTCATCCTTGAAAAAAACCTTTGCCACAGAGATCTGACAGGAGCCTGTTAGTTTAATACGTCATATAAAATTAATAATTTATTTTCTTCCATATACTACACAAAATGTGTATAACAGGCCTTTAAATGTGCTTACTCACGAAAAGAACTTATACGTGTGTAGTAAAAAAAAACACGAGAGATGTATAAATACAAAAAAAAATACCCCCTCAAGCAGCTGCTTGCCACAGAGGTTTGATAGGAGCCTGTCAGTTTATATGCCATAGTAGAAGATCTCAGAGGATGTCAGGACCTCAGCAGAAAAACAATCCACAAGCAAGACAAAAAGAAACAGCTGAAAACACTTAGACTTACATATAGGCGAGCCTATGGCCCTGCAAGTTGGAGATGAATTCGTTTAACCATCCTAAGCTTTAAAATTATATTGTAAACTTAAGCATATCTTCAGTGTCAGAAGGAACATCAACCATATCTTTAAATGCTTAGAAATTTTATTGGTGCCATGTAATGGTAAAATTTTTGGAAACTTGGTGGAATTTGCCCTTGGTAAACTAACAGCCCACCCTCTTGAAATAATTAAATAAGCTAATAGAATACTCTTAAAATACAGAAGACCTGAGCGGAATCGAGATGTCGGTAAAAATATAAAGAAAAGAAACATCCATACTTTATCCGGGGCTCGAGCCCATGCCCCTTTGATGAATAGCTAAGCGTGATGAAATTTTATCATTACTCAATTTTTTTCAACTTCTAGCAATTAGGGCCTCTGAAATTTGGTGGGGTGGGGGTGTACTATTCCTCCTACTTCCCATGACAAAACGGATAATCCTCCTGTCTCTAGATTTATACAAAATTTATACCTGAATAGACTTCGCAATTTTTATATAACTAAACAGCTGTAAGCTCTACGACCTCTTGCAGTTAAGAGTCCAAGAGCCGAATATGGAACCTGCAAAGGCCCCCTCTTGACCCTGTTGTCAGACCACGACGCATTCTCGTGGTAAGCAGACTGGGGCATCAGACTGTAGTAGGGTTCTGGGTATAATTCTGGATCATCCTGGAACAACGATGAGACATTGAAGTTCTGAGACTCTGCGCTGGCGACTAACTTCTCAAGTTCCTCTCTGAAAAAGGGAGAAACAGTCAGAGATTTAAGTACAACTTAAAACGAAACGTGTATATTAATCATCATCATCAAGCAGCCATGGGCTACGGAGGTCCAACCAGACCGTGCAATTTAGTTCTCCAAGCAAGTCTATCCTGAGCTACATCTACTGCATCTGGTCACTGCACACCAATTCTAACAAGGTCCTGTTTGACATTATCTGCCCACCGCATCCTAGGTCTCCCCTTCTTTCTGAGGCCTTTAGGCGCACTGTTCATAACCCTATTCGCCAATCTATAATTATTCATACGGGCAACATGGCCAAACCAATGGAGTCTCTCTCTGCACAATATGCTGCTTAAAGGAGGTTGCAAACTCCTTTGCCTAATCTTATCATTAGTTACAAAGTTGAACCACCTAATGACCAAGATACTGCGTAAGCATCTGGAATCAAAAGCATCTAGTTTCCTGTTATCTAGTTTACAAAGTGTCCAAGTATCACTACCATAACTAACCCTAGAAAGAACCAAACTATTATACAGTCTAATTTTAGTCTTTAGGTGTATACACCTATTTCTCCACACTCTCCATAGATTCTTAAAAGTCCCGGGAGCAATCCCTATTCGTCTGTTAATCTCATGCCGCACATCACAAGTATCTGTTACATAGCTCCCAAGATAATTAAACTGTGACACCTGCTCAAGACTGCAACCATTCAGATTAACTGAATCACAGCCTGCCCGACCAATTTTCATCACTTTAGTTTTCTCTCTGTTTATAGCCAAACCTACTCTACTACCAGTCTCATCAACAGCTCGAATGAAAGAGTTCATCTCATCAACATCATTTGCCAAAAGGGCTAAATCATCAGCATAATCTAAATCAGAAATTTCCGTATCTCCAGCCCATTTAAGGCCAAAATCTTTCCCTTGAAGTGAATTTCGCATAACATAATCAATAACCAAGCTAAAGAGAAAAGGAGACAAAATGCACCCTTGTCGAACACCAGACGTAATGCTAAACCAATTGCTACAAGCCTTACCAACTCTCACACACGACTCAGTGTTATTATAGAGAACTTTCATAATGTTAACTAACTTGTCTCGTATACCATATGATCTCACAATCAACCACAAATTATGGCGATCAACAGAGTCGAAAGCCTTTTTGAAATCAACAAATCTAGCAACCAAAGGTGTCTGAAACTCTAAACATTTCTCAAGAATCTGCCTAAGTGAAAACATCTGATCCACACATCTCCTACCACTTCTGAATCCACATTGCTCATCACGCAATTGACTGTCAACCAGATTCCTAATTCTGTTAAGCACAATCATGGAAAGAACTTTACCTGGAACAGAGAGTAGTCTGATATCCCTATAGTTATCACAAGAACTGCGATCACCTTTTTTGAAAATAGGGATAACAATAGCTCTGGTAAAATCCTTAGGAACCATACCTTTATCATAAAAGATATTAAGAATTTCAGTCATCCAAGTGGTAACCGAAACATTCCCAGCTCTAAGCATTTCCGTAGTAATTTCATCTACCCCTGGGGATTTAGGAAGTTTAAGTTTAGAAACAGCCAAAATAACTTCAGATTGTGTTATAGGGCCAACATTAAAGCCACCAATGCATCTATCATCATTGCAAACAATGGGAGTAGAACTAACTACATTGTTTAGAACATCACTGAAATGCTCAGCCCACCTAGCCATGAGAGAATCCTCCCCTTCTATAACCTTACCTTGTTTTTCCTTCAATCCTTCTATGCCTGTCCGTTTTCTACCACACAAAACATTAACTATCTGGTACAGCTCTCTGCTGTTGTGCTGTCTAACTGCTTCCTCGGCTTTGTCAGCCAAACCATCAAGCCAAAGATTCTTCTCAGCAGCTAACTGATCCTTTACAAGTTTATTAAGGTCTCTGTAATGCTTTCTATTAGGACTAGTAGGGTATTGATTAAGGTCATTCCTGCAGTTCTTTCTTTCCGAAATAAGCTCAAGTGCCTTATCACTCAGATAATTTTGCCTCTTCTGCTCCTTTTTTCCTAAAAGAGTACTGTTAGTGTCCAAAAAAGCCTGTTTAAAATGATCCCATTCTTCCTCAACTTCAGTAGTAAGTCATGTAAGTTCAGTAGTAGTAAGTTCAGTAGTAGTAAGTCATGGTTTGCCATGACTGTCATAATGACTAAGTAACCTATCATGGTAAGCTTTGGCTATAACTGGATCTTTCAGAGCTTCAGTATTAAAAGTAAATTTTTCAACCCTAGCACAACACTTTTTAAATTTAAGTTGCAACACACTTTTAACAAGGTAATGGTCAGATCCAATTTCAGCTCCCCTATATGCCCTGGTATTCCTAACAGAACTAGCCCATTTGCTGTTAATTAATATGTAATCAATCATATTCTTATGCAGACCATCAGGTGAAACCCATGTGTACTTATGTATGTCGCGGTGTTTGTAATAAGTGTTAGTTATTCTGAATCCATTGAGTTTACTTACCTGTAGGAGACGTTGCCCATTACCATTGCAGCTACCAATGCCAAAAGGGCCTATTACTCCTCCCCAAAGGTCAGAGTCAGTACCAACTTTGGCATTGAAGTCACCAAGAACAAGGGTAATATCTCCTTTCTTGACAGAAT
This sequence comes from Ryuthela nishihirai, assembly GCA_038380435.1. Classification (NCBI taxonomy): domain Eukaryota; kingdom Metazoa; phylum Arthropoda; class Arachnida; order Araneae; family Heptathelidae; genus Ryuthela; species Ryuthela nishihirai. The sequence goes on from JAWZYU010000012.1 coordinate 58,240,453, forward strand.
TCAAAATATCCTGAAGTTGTTCATAAAACCTATCCTTCTCATCCTCTTGGGCATCCGCAGTGGGGGCATAACAGCATATAACATTCAAGTCTTTAACGCTTGTCTGAAATTTTGCTGTAAGAAACCTTTCATTAATGCACTCATATCCTAGAAGAGCATCGCTAGCGTGTCTGCTGAGAAGCAGACCCACGCCTTGGTAATGCTTATTGTCGTCCCTCCCTGAAAAGAGAAATTTAAGATTATTTTTAAGAATCTGACCGTTATCTGTCCATCTGGTCTCTTGCAAGCCGAGAATATCTAAATTATAACGGTGGAATTCTTGTGTGAGGACATCAAGAGAAAAAGCTCTGTGCAGAGTCCTCACATTCCAACTACCTTTAGAGAAAATGGTTAGTGGGATGTTTGAAGAAACTATGTTTATTGAGAGAGGGAATGCCGACAATATCAAACAGCCCCCTAATCGCAGACATGGGGCAAAGTCCCGTTCCCTCACTACTAAAGGCTGAAGCCATCTACACTGGAAGACTTCCTCCAATGTAGAATTTGACGATGCCAATAGAAGCAAAGAGTTCAGGTGCCTGCGATGACTTCTGCTCAGGATTATCCACCAGCTGATAAACATATCCTGTGAATCTATTCACTTGGGACTGTCAACCCACAAACAAACAGAAAACACAGCGGAAGATTTTCCCTCCACAGAAGCCCACCAGTGCAGCAACATCAGGATCCATAATGAAGCTCAGAGCCATATATCTGTCCAGTCCAGTAGGTTTATATGGTCAGCACCAGGACCCTGTGTGGTTGACCACTCCTCAGCAGGGTAGAAAAAAAGAAAAGTAGCCATAGTTGTCCAGATCAGTAGGCCACACTAATCTGGCAGCCTTCCCCTACCGTTCACTTCCACAAGAGAGTATCTCTTTTGAAAGTTACTAACGGTCCGCACCACGAGAAGGCGGGGTCGGATATTAGGTGCTAGGCCTGGCCGATTCTATGCATCATCACAGGGGATTGGTGCATAGCTCTCCTTCCAGTGACTACCTAGCTACCATTTACAGATATTAATAGTGATTCAATAAATATTTATATGGCATTGCTCTGGTTCTGAAATAAATTACGTTTATCCTTTAAAATAAAAATATGTGAGGTTTGATTATCAAAATGATTTATTATTTTAAAAAATTTGAGGATTAAACAAAATTGCATTAGGAGAGGGAAAAAAATTGATTCAAAGGTCACATATAGTCTGTTTGTAAATAATATTTGATCAACTTGAATTTAAAAGTGATCTTTTTCTGTGAGCATTACAAATATTGAAAAATATAAAAAATACTCCTGTTCAAGAGCCCGTATCTCTAGAAAAAAATTAAGTGGGGGGCGAGCCCTCCCCCCCTTATTTTTTTTAATAATATATAGAAATAATATATGAAGGGGGCACGACGATATTTTTCCTTCCTTTTGTAGTTTGGTATCTACATCGGAGTGAAGCTTAATAATGGAAAAGTAAGGGCGATTTCTTGTTTTAGAATAATATTGAGTCTTGGGCATAAAAGTACCGACTACACTCTTAATAGTTACGAAACCATGCATAAACAGACGCGACTTTTTTGATGACGTGAGATTTTAAATTTCAATAGGATTTAAATAGGTTATATTCACTTTCAGAATAGTTTTCAATATAGAGAGAGAAGTATAAAAAAAACACAGCTCGCAATTTCACCATTTAATATTTCTGTCGGCAAAAATATTGATATAGCCAGGCGCCGATAGAGGGAAAAAAATAAAAGGGAGCAAATCATTGGATGGGGGCATAGGGAACGAAATAAAGGGGAGGGAGGGAGAGACTTGAACGCCGTTATAGTATAATTTTTTCCCCTCCATTTCAATGTTTGTTTTTTTTTTAAATCATGAACAATGTATGAAATATATGTGCATACTAGAAATCAATCCGTGCCTTCGTCTCTTCTTGATTTCTAGACCGTCATTCCGACCTCTATTTCACCTTGAATGCGACACAAGATCTGAAAATTCCTCTTTCTAAGTTCTACTTCCTGAAATAATTCCATTCACCAATTTTTAGCTCACCGGCAGCGGAATATCAAAATTTGACCTCTGACCTTGAAAGACCCATAGCATCCAAAATTTGGCAAAATTTCAGAGGTCTACAACTACTGCCAGACACCAATATTTAGCTCTCTAGCACCGGTAGATTTAAATTTTGCATCTGACCTTTTGGTTCTGTCGCTGACCCTGCTGGCTGCCTCTCTTTCCCCAGAGCTGAGGAGCGCATTAATACAAAATCAAAATTAGGTAGTTCATGCTTTAATCCTATGCATTAATTAAACTATATTCTAATGTTATTTTCTAAACACGCATTCTTATCTTGAATGTGGGGTCCCAGAGTCGAACAATCCTTGCCCCTATACACGCAAATTGCTGTCTGAAAAGCAGATTACACTTCCTCTCCCGGTACCGATACCACTGAGAGCAGGAGAATCTTTCTCCCTAGAATATGGCAATTAACTACAAAATTACATCCACTCTAAGTGGATTGGGTTGTTTTACCCCTGAATGACACTTTTTTGCACACAATGGGCTAAATGGCCAGGTCACAAGGACCCGAAAGGCTCAGAGAAGGTTGGGGGGAGGTGACCCACTGGACATCTGTTAGGAGACAAAAGGAAGCCTCCCTTCAAGGCCATCCAACGTGTTCTTTAACCTGCACAGGGTATGGCTCTCTACACACGAACCACGGCATACATTCCTTCTGACGCATGGCAGCCTTTCCAAACCGATCGGTACCCCCTTTCTGACTAAGGGCATGGGTTTAGCGGAGATATATCTCAACGCTGGCTCCATTTGGGACCCAAACCTGGGCTTACCGACGGAGCCAACTTTCCCTTGAAGTGGGATTCTGAGCAAGATTTAAGTCGGGGAGTGGGGGGTAGTTTTGTCAAAACACATGCAAATATAAGTAAAATACGAATGGAAGTATAATTCTCTCCTTCCCCCTTTATGTAGCTTGTGTTCACTCTGTATTTCAAAACTCCTCGTTTCACATATATAAGCTCAAACTCATGTATTTCACATATATACATTATTTATTTACACTTTAACTATATACACACAGTGACTGTCAACCTGGTACAGTCACCTGCCGAATGCAACACAGGCTATAATGAGCCTCAGCGGTCCCACCGCTAGATGGCGAACAAAGCTTAAAAACGAGCTGCAGACTATCCGCCTGACATCTGAACAATTGTAGTAAATTGAATGGCAGCACCCGATGTTCCGCTATACAGAGACAGCACTCTATCGTGTGGGTGAAGCCATGTTTCCCCTATCTGTATCCAGAGAATCCTGTGGCGATTAATTGTAATCAGCGTAGCGGAGAAAGGACCTTTATGACGAGCAAGACCGTACTGATAAATCAGGATAAGTTTGGGTGTTTAATCATTGAGGTGAGTGGGAGGTCTTTTCGAATTTTGATATGTGCCTAAACATAATTGCCAAACAATCTATGAAATTCAATCTAATAAAATTTGCCAAACATTTTTAGTATCAAAACTTTGGTAATAAATTTTGAGTTTAAAATGCCAATCTTGAAAGAGATACTTTCATATATGAATTACATTTTAATGAAGAGGAGAGAGAAAAGAGGAGTTGGGAAGGATAAATGGTGGCCGGCAGAAGTCCTGCGTGGATCAGAGTATCACCCCGATCCAGCAGAGACCTGGTCGGCCTATCGAAGGAGGGAAAGGCCTTCAGGTAAGCCAGCCAGGTCCAGGCAACACCTGTACGAGGCTGTCCACCTAAGTGCCAGTGGGGGTAAATCAACCCTGGTGAAGGAAGGCAGTGATGGAGGCTTTCACACCCACCCCTGCTCCCACCATGGTCGAAGAGCAGACCGGCGGGAAACAAAACCCAGAGGGTCAAGGCTTCCCTCGACCCCCCAGAGGGAAGCACATGACACGGCTAGTAAAAGACAAGATCAGAATGAGAGAGAGATTTTGGATAGGGAGGGGTAAAGTAGAAGGAAAGGGTTTCAGTCCAAGAAGAAAAGGGAAGCAAGGATAGGAAAGATTAATAAAAAGAAAACAAACAAACAAAAAAAAAAAATAAATAAAAATAAATAAATAATTAAATAAAATATAGATGAAAATGAATTAGAAGGTAAAAAGAAATAGAATAATTTATTATTTTAAATTAAAATTTAATATAGGTAAATCCTTGCCAAAATATCAGTATTTGCATGTTTGAATGGATGTCAATCATGTTGTTGAAGTTAAAATGCTGTAAGTGTATAGGTGGTGGTGGAGCTGAGCACGAGAAAAAGAGAGTTGGGTTGTTTTACCTCTGAGCGGCACTTTTTTGCATACCATGGGCTAAATGGCCAGGTCACATGGACCCCGAAGGCTCAGAGAAGGTTGGGGGAGGGGACCCACTGGAACAGCTGTTGGGAGACAGATGGTAGCCTCCCGTCAAGGCCATCCAGCATGTTCTTTAACGTGCACAGGGTATGGCTCTCCCGCACATGGGGCCACGGCTTAACGTCCCATTCGACGGACGGCGGCCTTTCCAAGCCCATCGGTGTCCCCTACTGACTGTGGGCAGGGCGAGGAATTATGCGGAGATAAATCTCAACGCTGACCCAGCTGGGACTCGAACCTGGGAACTACAGATTACGAGCCTGGCGCGCTACCGACTGAGCCACCCCCGCCCCCAGGAGAAAAAGAGAACTAAGTAGGATGTGTGTGTGTATGGGGGGGGGGGGGCAGCACAGCGAGAGTGCTGTGTGCCCATTGGAGAAGGGGAGGGGAAATGTGAGTCTCAAGGACCCACCAAGCCAATAATTTAAATGTCCAGGCGACTGATATTGAATATTATTTGTTAGGACCATGGATGATAGTAAATTGAAGGAGTATAACAGAGGCCGTCCCATGGCCGTGTGGTTAGCACGCTTGGATACTGATCTAAGGGACCTGGGTTCGAGCCCCGGGTAAGGCATGGATGTATGTGTCGTTTTTCTGCTGAGGTCCTGCCATCCTCTCAGACCTTCTACTATGGCAAATAAACTGACAGGCTCCTGTCAGACCTCTGTGGCAAGCAGCTGCTTGAGGGGGTATTTATTTATTATATATAAACCCGACATTGTGTAATACTAAGGGATCTGGGTTCGAGCCCCGGATTTAGGCATGGATGTGTATCGTTTTTCTGCTGAGGTCCTGCCATCCTCTCAGATCTCCTACTGACAGGCTCCTGTCAGACCTCTGTGGCAAGCAGCTGCTTGAGGGGGTATTTATTTTTTTATATATCAATGCATCATTCTCACGGTAAAGAGCGGTCCGACTCAGTCGCCAATCTTCGGCTCCGTCGACGGTATCTCGCTCATCGAGTCGCGGCACCCATCGCTTTCCGCGACGGCATCTCACCGATAGTAGTTACGGTAAAGAGCGATCACGTTTTTCGCGATTTTTTGGATCTATTGTTGCCTTGTCTTAAACAGTCTTTCTCAAGACTATATCTCTTCTCAACTCAACTCTTCAAATTGTGAAGTGCTCTTTATTGTGTTTTTATTAACTGTTCCCTGACCAGTTATTTAGATTTCTTCCTGAAGAACTGAATTTCAAACAATCGATCTTCTAAGTGAACCATTGTGCTTCTTTGTGCTTCAACTGCAAACCCATTGCTATATCTAATTGGATTTTATTCAACTACGCAGTGGTTGTATTGCATATACAACTTTCTGCAATTGCTTGTTTAAGCAATTTTCTGCATTACTTCAGCTTTGATAATCTTTTCACAATCCTCTAAAAATTTCTACTGCTTCTACTAACAAGGAATCGACGTTACAGTGGGTATGTTGCATATGTACCTTTCTGTTATTGCCTGTTTAGGCAATATCTTCCTTAAATAGCATATCTGTTTCTCGGAAATTACCGTCCCTGGCGTACGGTCTCACACGCCAAGTTCAACTCCCTTGTTCACCTGCTGGCTGGAGCCACGTTTTATTATCACTGGATGGTTCTGCAGCAATTTCCCGTTGCCTCGTTTTTGGAGCTTTTCTGAGCAATATGTGAACTTGCTAAATTAAATTCTATATTCCTGTTTTTAGTGTCGCTGATCACAACTCTCTTCCACCACCAGACATATTTTCTGTGTTACTTATTGCATTGACAGCTTTTCCTGAAATTGCAAGGTAAGTGGTACGAAAAGATTTTTACGGATCGCTTTCTGCAAGCATACAGTTAAATCTGTTTCTGCGATCTTTTAGCTCAGTGTCTCGCAAACTGTGTGCCGCGAGAGATTTTCAAATTGACACTAGATATTCCAAAGATTTCATTTTGACTTGACTTGTGTTATCGACTTGCTTTAATAAAAATCTTTCAGATTTTATCAACTGGGATCTTGTAAGTATTTATCAAGCTTTTTCCAAATTTTGGTATTAATTTTTGATTATTTCAAGCCATAGAATGGACAAATATTTAAAACAAACACCGAGTTATGATTAATTATATTTATTATTATATTTATTTTAAATAAAATGCATTTAACGAAACTTCAATTTTCCTCTTTTTACGTAACCATCAAGAATTCTTTTTTAGGTGTGCCGCGGAAAAAAAATTAGATTCAGTGTGTCGCAGAGTAAAAAAGTTTGCGAGACACTGTTTTAGCTAGTTAAAAATTGTAGCAGGAAAATTCCCCCTGCTCTTAACATTAGTGATAGTTTCGCATAGCTAGGGCAAAGCTTCGTTAGGATAATCGACCAGATAGATAGTGCATGCTAAGAGTGCAGTTAGTCTAAATATTGTAGAACGACATTGCACCTCCCAGTCCCAACTTTAGCTTGGAATATTTGGTTTTTCATTCTTCCGCAGCTTGATTATCTTGTCCATTCTGTGGATATAAAGTAGAATTTACCAAGTTATAACTTATAGTACTTATTGTGTATTGTCAGTTTTGTCATATCCTATTCTTTTCCTCTGTCCCCCTAATTTCTTCTAGTTTTCCCTCCCTTACTTTACATTATCTTTCTATTTTTATATACCCTATCTGCCGGTTAGGACCACATACTACTAGTTTGCTAAATTCCATATTTTTCGCCACTTCTGTTTCCACCCATGTTCATTAAACTTCCTCCTTTTTCCCCACACTGACCTACCCTCCCAATACGCCTGTTACTAATTCACCTATACGTAATTTTGAAGCTGATCTCACTCAACTCCTCAATAATTATGACACTCTCTGAAACAGACAAATCTGCTAGCTGCACTGACTTAATGCAGCAAATACATCAAGCCTTCAAAGAGAAAGGAAACAAGTGGAACCACTCATTCTTCCCTCCTCCACCATCTCATATTACTCCTGATGAGCCTATCAATAATCCCATCGATGAGATTTATGATAATCTTTCATTCTCCTCTTCCCCTCTTCAAATTCACATGGATGAACAAATTGCTAATCAAAATGAAATAACTATTCCAGATGTTTCTGGTTTTACTTCGCCCCCTCGCAAAAGTAATAAAAGAATTAGAACCTCATTTGATGATTCTACTAAGAAGTCAAATCTCCCTACACCCATTGAAACTTCTAATCGTTTCCAGATTTTTTCAGTCCCAGACAACATCCCTGAACAAGACCAAACCAAGACACTTCTTCCAACACTGCACCCATACCTTCCTTAAATACTAATAAAAACAAGACTACACGCATTCCTCCTCTCATAATTCAAGACACCACAAATTGGTCAAAAATTAATTCCTATTTTTCTGGTATTGCTAAAACTAACTTCTCTGCTAAGATGGTAGGTGCTACGATTAGGGTCAACCCAACCTCTGTAGAAGACTATAGAGCTTTTAGTAAGCACCTAGAAGAAATTAATAATGGTTTTCACACTTTCACATTGGACAGTGACAAAACAATTAAAGTAGTCATTAAAAATCTTCCAGTGGATACCTCCATCCCTGAACTGAAAGAGGAACTACAATATTATGATATACCAATTATTAAGGTTGTCCAATTCCACAGAGGTCCAGACAAAACCCCACTTCCCCTTTTCTTTCCAGAGACTGAAAAAAGCGATAGAGGAAAAATTGTCTACAACATCACCTACCTATTTAACCTTAAGGTACAGGTGGAGAGTTATATAAAGTGGAATGGACCCACACAATGTCGCAAGTGCCAAGGGTTCAATCACACCCAACGCAATTGTTTCCATGAACCTAGATGTGTCAAATGTGCCGGACATCACCTTACAGTAGAATGCACTAGATCAGATCATTCCTCTCCTCCTAAATGTGCTAATTGTGGTGATGCACATACTGCCAACTTCAGAGGATGCCCAAATTTTCCCAAGATAGTTCCCAACGCTGCAACAGCTGACCCCATCAGACCTACTCAACTACACAACACAGAGACAAATTTAAGGTCTACCACAGTTATATCGTAGATCGTACATCAAAATTTTCAATGTGCCAGGCATAATTATGCCCATTACCATTTCCATCTGGATGTGTGCCAGTATGGCATGAGTGGTCAGAATGACCGTGAGAGATAATCCACCAGAATGGTGGACCCCTAGGGGCAAGAGAACTCATAACTCGCAGTGTGCAGAGCTAGAGGGAAAAATCTTCTAAGGAGAAGGCTATGGTTTTTGGTCTCTTGAATTTATTCAGGACCTCGTGATCGTAATTGATGAGAGATGATATTATCTCATTTGGGTTTTTGCCCACTGCCTCGTAGAAACTTTTGGAGAGGTGCTTGATGTGGTTGAAGACATGCTCTATGCCTAAGTCACTATGTATTCGCTTGTTAGACACGAACCACTGGGCGTTAACAGCATGTCGGATGATTTTGTTCTGGAAGGTTTGGATCTTCCCGATGTTCTTGAGAGTGGTATTAGGCCATATGGGGGAGGCATATGTGATGATGAGTCTTAACACAGTGTTATACAGAAGCAGCTTGTGGTCGATTATCAGGACAGAGTTCCTACCAGTCAGTGGACCAAGCATGCATCTAATGGCATTCGCCTTTTTTAGGACCGCATCTACATGTGGGTCCCATTTCAGCTTTTGGTGGAGGGTGACTCCCAAGTATTTTACCGTAGTTTGCCAGGCAATTGGTTTGTCTAAGAAGTATAGGGAGTCTCTGGTATTTTTCTTTTTCATCTTAGATTTTGTGGAGCCGAAAAGTATAGCCACACTTTTTTCGTTATTTATTTTTATTTTCCATTGATCGTACCAGTTTTCGATGTTATTCAGGCATCCTTGTAGTCTGTCGATTGCATACGAGGGACCAATGGAGGAAAACATCAGTGCAATGTCATCATCATATTGTGCACACATCACATTTTTATCAGTGGGTAGGTCATATAGATATAGGGAGAACAACGTGGGACCCAAAAGGGATCCCTGAGGGACCCCCCGCAGCTATATCTTTCTTCGAGGAGAGGGTTGTTTTGATTTGTACCTGGAATGTTCTGTGTAGATAGGATCAGATTAGGCGGGTAAGGCCAGTCGGCGTGTCCATCTTGATTAGCTTGGAAAGAAGGCCATCTATCCGTACTCGATCAAAGACATCTAAGAAGACAGCAGCTACCGTTTCTTTCTTATTTAGAGATTCTGCAATTTTCTCTACCACTCGCAGTACCTGGTATTCCGTGGACCTGTGCTTTCTGAATCCGAATTGGGTATCAGGTAGAATTTCCTTATGGGATAGGAAATTTTTCAGCCTGTTTAGAATGATGCGTTCATACAGTTTACCCAAACAGGATAACAGGCTAATCGGACGATAGTTAACAGGGAAGGAAGGGTCCTTGCCTGGCTTGTGGATTAACTTGATATAGGCATTCTTCCAGATATCAGGAAATCTGCTGTTTCTGATGAGGATGTTAAAAATCTGGCACACAGGTGAACAACTGCTTTTTAAGAAAGGTGCTTGAGCATCTTATTTGTATTTTGATCTGGTCCGGCCGCTTTTCTTGGCTTCAGATTTTTGATGTACTCAGCAACATCAGTTGGGGTAGTAAATTTGCAGACAGTCACATGAATTTGGTCAAATCGCACAAGTTCGCTTTCAGCCATGTCGCAGGTCTCGTTGTCGGATAGGTCATGGTTTTCTTCAAACTGAAGCTCTAGGGAGGCAGCAAATATTTCTGCTTTGTCCTTGTCACTAAAACTTCGACCATTTTGTCCATGAACAGGAGGCAGGTTAGCACGTGGATTTTTGAAAACCCTTACCATCTCCCAGATGGAATTATCTCTCACTGACAGACTGGAGACTTTCTTATTCCAGATGTTACTTCTGTGTTCTCTGAGTTTGGTCTTCACATCTTTTTTAAGAGAGTAGTATTGATCTTTATCCATTTCGTTTCTACTCTTTTGCCAGGTATGTCTTGATTTATTTTTCTCCTGAATGAGAGATCTAAGATATGGAGATATGGCATAGTAGTCATTTTTACGAGGCAGCTCAAAACTGGCCTCGTTTCTAGATTCAATTAATAAAGCTGAAAGGTCAGCTATTGAGTCATCAATTGATCTAACATTATCGGGGGGGGGGGGGGGGGCGGCATCTCCCAGAGATCTTGTCATTGACAATTACCTTAAACTTGTCCCAGTTGACTGCTCTGCAGGAATCAGCGTGGGAGTGAGTAGATAATTGTAGATTTAGGAAGACTGGTAGGTGATCAGAATTTAGTAGATTCTTCACTTCTATGTCGTAGGAGGGAAGAAAGTTTCCAAATAGGACAATATCCAGGACATCCGATCTGTGTGAGGTATTGAATGGGTAGAAGGTAGGTGCATCCGGAGCATCAATGATGATGCCCTTTCTAGTAGAGTACTCCAGCAGTTGTCTTCCACTTTTATTTCCCACTCGAGAGCGCCAGGCAACATTTTTATAGTTTAGATCACCGGCAATAACAGTAGGGTTACCACGATCAAAAATATTTTCAAAGTCTGACTTTTCGAGGTGTGAGTTGGGTGGTTTGTAGGCAGCAATTAGGTTTAGAGTCCCTAGGCTGGTGTCTGTAATGGTGATTGCTGTGGCTTCAAGAGTCTTGAGATTTGGCACCAAGATCTGAAAGTGCCTGATGGAGCGTTTTATTATCACTTCAGTTCCACCACCAGAATTGTGAAGGCGGTCTGTGCGATACACCTCGTAATTTGGGAATTTTAGTCTATCATTGACATGGAGGTGAGTTTCCCCTAATAAGATGACATCTGCCTGAGACTCAGAAAGAAAATCTCTGAATTCAGGCAGATCATTCAGAAGGCCATGACAGTTCCAAGTCACAATTTTAAGCTGGGACTTAGTAAATGGCTTATCCATCGAGGCGCAGAACAGAGATGAAGAAATCGAATGCTTTTAGGCCCACTGTAAGTTTGCCCATAAGACCATTTGCTCTCTGATATTCCAATAAAAGCGATTTCAGTTTGAGCAAGATATCTGAAATATTCAGTTGTCTAAAGAATTGTAGAGTATCGTTGAGGTCTGTTAATAGGTTTGTTTCAAACTCTCCGTTTCTCAGGGGAAATGGTTGTGGCCTCTGATTTTCAACAGATACTCTCTTTGTGACTGGGTGATCTTGTGCAGTTTCCTTGGTTGCAGTTGGTCTTCTGTCAACATTGGTATTTTTGGGTGCAACACTGGCGTATGAAATTTTGGGATCTACCGTATCAGCTCGTCCTCCTTTATTAGTATGTTGCTGAGACTGATTATCTTTGCAAATTTTCCCATATTTCTTAGTAGGGAAGAGTATACAGCCTTTGAAATTAGCAGTGTGGTTGGACCCACAGTTGGCACACTTAGGTGGACAACTTATGATGATTATCTTCATTATTAAGTCTTAGGTGGTTCTTCATTATTAAGTCTGGTGCAGTCCTTGGTAAGGTGACTCTCTGCACATTTGACGCATCGTGGTGAATTATAGCATCCACTCTGTGCATGTCCGTATCTCTGGCAGCGGTGACACTGAGTGGGTCTCTTTGGCAGTCTATAACTCTCCACCTTAATTTTGAGGTGGAAGAGGTCTGGTAATTCATAGATTTTCTTATCAGCAGCGTCTTTCAGTAGCTCAATAAGATAGACTGGAAGGGGGGTCCTATCCTTTCCGCTCTTCAATTGAGAGAGTTTAACGATCGAGAAACACAGGCCTACTAATTCGTTCTTGAGTTCATCACAGGTAATATCAAGGTGCAAGTTTTTGATGATGACCTTAAGGTTTTTCTCACCCTTCAATTTGTAGGTGTGAAAATTTCGTCCTGAATTTTCGAATTTTTTGGAGAAGCTTCTGAAGTCTGCAATGCAATTTGTCTGGATTCTAATCGAATGACCAGAGTTTTTTGCAGAGAATCTCTCCAGCGCTAATTTGGTGAGTTCTTTTTGTAGAACTGACCAGTTCTTAGGAGAGCTGAGTACGATAGGTGGTATTCTATCTTTTTTGGCTTTTATAGTAGCAGGAGCGCTCTGGGCCTCAGACTGATTTTCTTCAGTCTCCTCGTTCATTTCGGCCTCGTCTAAGTAAGAAATGTCTTCACAAAGGACAGAGTATTTGGTCTTGGAGGCAAAATTCGGAGCATCGGATGGAGATAGAGATCTCTTGTGACCCTTCGTAACTCTTTTAAAACCGTCATTATTATCCTCAGATTCAGAAACTTTGGCTAGATAATTTGAGGTACTAGCGTGGTTATTGACATTAGAAGCCTGTTGGCGGCAGTTACTATCGCATTCATGATCATTTATATCTTTCTGAAGATAAATTTGTTGAAGGATAGTTTTATTAATGAATGCGTAAGCTCAGGAGGGAGGCCATGGTTATCCATACTCGGGAGATTGTATAGGACATCGCTTGCATCTGATAACAGCAAATGTTTTTGCGATAGGAAGTCGCAGAGTCCTTTTTCAGCTGCTGCAATTGAGGATCTCTCGCCCATATCAAGGACTGAGCATTCGTCCATTTCAGGGACTATCACAGTTAATGATAACACCCACCTATTTAATATAACCACCCAGTCACTGCTTCTACAAATACATATGCTACAGTTGCCTCTAGAAATACTTCACTCCCCACTAATATCCCTCCACCTTCTCACTCTAGACACTCCGTCCATAATTCTAATAATGGAGGAGATGTAGAGACTGAGAATGCAAATTTCTTCATCATCATATATGAATTCTCTTCTCTTTTTCACAACATAAATTTTTCCAAACTCCTATCCATTGGCTACAATTTACTTATTAAACTACAACAACCTACATCTTTCGCAGATAAATGCACAATTCTAATTGAGGCTGTCAGCCAAATTAGTGAATTTATCTTTTGTAGTGGATAGTTTTCTCCCAAATCTCACTCTCGTCTCCTGGAATGCTATTGGATTCAAATCCGATTTTTAGGGTTTCAACACCTCTCCCCCCTGGCTACTGACATTACACTTGCTCAAGAACCCTGGTTTGTACGTAATTCCATTCTTCAATGAGATCTGCAAATTTCAGCTATCTCAGTGATTATTAACAACATGGCTCTAAATTCCAAGATGATGTCAAATCTCTTCCCAACAAATTAGTTCTTCTTGCCCTCAATTACAAAATTCATCCAAACATGCGACGTAGACGCTGTAAATCCCTTCTTTCTTAGTCTTTCTTCTTGTTGCCTTTTCCGTCTTGGCATTACTAACAATATACGCACTTTCGTTACCATTATGGTGGGGCCCTCCCAAGACCTGTATTATCAATTCAGCTCCGGGGGCGGCCACACTCACCTGGGTTGAAAGAAGGGTTACCTTCTTACTTCCCCCCATATTGGTATTATTCTAAATTGACAGAAATGTCTCGGCATTGCGCCGAAGTAATATTTTAAATTTTCATCACTGTTACCTTATGTTGAAGGAGATATGGGTCCTCACCCGGTGCTTCATATTGTCACAAATGATCTTTGATCTTTGACTATATCAATGCTGTGGACAATTCTATTAAGTAGTAATAGCCGTGGGAAAAAATAAATAAATATCCCAACTGCAATTATAGAAATCAATGTCATGGTTATTCATATGGCAATTAGCATTAGTTGCATAAGAAATTTTAATATCAGATAATATTAGCTACAATGACATAGTGCTATTGTGAATGTACAAGATTGTGTAATTAATTATTATGAGTGAGAAAGATAATAAACAATATAAACAAAGAAATACTCAGAAAGTACTATATTACTGCCATGGACCTTCAATATCTGTTATGTTGATTATTTTAACATAGCATTATTATAAGTTAGGAAAATGTGTTTAAATTAACTTAGGAATAGTTTATAGTAATTTAGCATTATGGACAATTAGATATCTAATAGTTTGTGTTGTGGTATTGCAAATTGTAAGGCATTAATTGTATGGAATATTTAACTGTATGTAAATAAAAGAGGCTTATGTGTTGAGTTAATTACAAGTTATTTGCTATAGAAATGTTAATATTAGGTTATATTAGCTACAGGGACATAGTGCTATTGTGAATATACAAGATTGAGTAATTAATTATTATGAATGAGAAGGACAGTAAATAATATAAAACAAGAGTTACACAGAAAGTATTATTTTACTGCCATAGACCTTTCAATATCTGTTTATGTTAGTTGTAGGAACCTAGCATTACTATAATTTGGGAAATTGTGATAAAACTAGACATAGGAATAGTTTATAGTAAAATGGTATTATGGACAATTTAAATATCTACTAGTATGTGCTGTAGTGGTGCAATTAGTGAGGCATTAGGTGCATGGTATAATTTGCTGAATAAAATTAATGGAGGCTTATATGTTAAATTAGTTACAAATTATTTGCTATAGGAATTTTAATATCGGGTAATATTTGCTACAGAGACATAGTGCTATTTTGGATATACAAGATTGAGTAAATAATTATTATGAGTGATAAAGATATTAAATAATATTATCCAATAGATACACAAAAGGTACTCTTTTACTGCCTTGGACCTTTCAATATCTGTTTATGTTAGTTGTAGGAACATAGCATTGTTATAAATTAGGAAATTGTGATAGAGCTAAACATAGGAATAGTTTATGGTAAATTGGTAATATGGACATTTTCAATATCTATTAGTAAGTGTTGTAGTAGTGAAATTAGTATGGCATTAATTGGGAATATTTTGCTGAATAAAATTTAAAAAAAAGGAGAAAAAAAAAGGTTTATGCCATAAAGTTAATTTCCCACATAAAATAAGATACAAAATTTAAAAACAATATGATCACGTCAAAACGATAATAAGTATAACTGCATAAATTTAAACTGTATAGGAGATTTATATATTATTTCAAATTAAGAAGACAGTGTATATATTTTTACATATAATTAATTTAAAAGAAATTTATGCATATATTAGTTCTTAATTAGGAATCATATATGTGAATGACTATAGTATTTTAATCCTATCTAAACAATATGGGTTATCACTGCATTAGTTATAATAAAGAATTTGGAAAAAATCGTGAAATATTGCATTTATAAATATTTATATATTGAGATATACATGACATTACTCTTGGGTATATGGATAATGCACCTTGTATGACATCCCTATATCATTTTCTGTGATTTTTTTTTCTTACTTTTTTCCCTTTCCGTATATATATATTTTTTCTTTTTCCCCCTTCCTTTACCCTTCCCCTCCCTTTTCCCCTTCTTTACCTTTTTTTCTCTTTTTCCCATTCTTCCTGGTCCTTCCTTCTTCCACTTCTCCGTGAATTTAACACAGCGTTAAGAATACAAGAATGTTATGTGATTAATGTCATACTAAAGGAGGAAAAAAAGAAAAGAAAAACGGGCTATGTATTGTGGTAGAGTGTGTGATGGGTAATGTCCTGTGTAGTGTACACTGCCAATTAATCTGAGTTTAGGGGGGGGGGGGGAATCACTAATATTAGCAGAGATGAAATTAACTATTCTGGGTTAATTTAGAATTAGAATTAAGTTATACAGTATGTGTTTATTAGAGGTTTAGGGTAAGTAGGGAGAAGGGCTCGTAGCTGAGGTCCCGTACAGATCGAAAGTTCAGTAAAGAGAATCAGCCTTGGTGAAGGACAGCAGTGTGAGGTCTTTAACCCCCACCCTCACCCTCCCACCTTGGCTGAAAGAAAGCCGGCCGGAAGCTAAACAGAGAGGGTCAAGGCTTCCCTCTACCCTCATTGGAAGCACATGACACAGCGAAAATATACAAGATATGAAAGAAGAACAAGAGTGTTAAAGATAGAGGAGAAATGTGTAGAAATGTGAATTACTTGATGGTTAATAATAAAAAAAATACTATTTATTTCATCTCGTTTTTTTTTTTTCCGGATAATTAATTTAAAATAGGTCCCATGGCCGAGTGGTTAGCGCGCTTGGCTACTGATCTAAGGGACCCGGGTTCGAGTCCCGGGTAAGGCATGGATGTTCGTGTTGTTTTTCTGCTGAGGTCCTGCCATCCTCTCAGATCTTCTACTCTGGCATATAAACTGACAGGCTCCTCTGTCAGACCTCTGTGGCAAGCAGCTGCTTGAGGGTGTATTTATTTTATTTATTTAGACTTTAACTGTTATTGTGGGCCACTGGAATTTGACTTTCCTGAAGGTTAAACTGAGCTGCGTATAGCGGACACTGAGAATGTAGGGAGTGGGGATTATAGCTTAGAAGATAAGAGGAGACTGGTATGCGGCGCTTGGCCGTGAACTATAGGGAATGAGCCTAATGTAGCAGGGCTCTAAGGCAGAAGAGTGGGGAAAGGTATGTGGCCTTGGCAGTGGACTAACACTGAAGGAAGTGAGGGTGAATGGGGGAGGGACGAAAAGGCAATGTGTCCTTGTGGAAGAATGCTGGGTTTTAAAAGAAACTAGGTTCGGTCCAAGGTTGTTAAAATGAACATCACTGAATATATAGATATTGGATTATTGTAGGGAGAATAAAGCTATGTACATATTAAGGCATGTATTATGGATATTGTTTGGCATTGGCAAAAAAAATTATATAAAAAAAAATGTAGATAGAGTCTTGTCTCTGACAAAATTTTTTTTTTTAATTTTATTCATTAGCGCCTGCGAACTACAACGTGTTATGTAATGTTAAAATCTAAGGAATTGTTGCAGGAAAGAAGTCTTCTGGATGTTCTGTTATTTTTTTCATGGCCTTGGTAATTATTGAAAGATTTTCTTGACTTGTTATGTTCCTGTAATCTTGAGTTTCATGGTTAACTTGTTTCAATTGATCTTTGAGCTTTAATATGTTACATTCCGATAGGTAGTGTCGACTGTCTCCCACATCTGCAGAGAGAATTATTAGTTCTCTGTATTCTCGCGAAATATTCCGGAAATTTCCCATGTCCAGTCAGCATCTGATTTGCATAATGATTGAAATATTTGTTCGATTCCTTGGCTACTTTTATATACTCATAAAGTGTCCTTCCCTTTTCGCTTGTGTTCCATAAGTTTTGCCATTCTTCTAATATTTTTTTCCTAAATTTCATTTTTATATAACTAAGTGGCAATGGAATATTAACTGTAATATTCTCTATTTTTGTTGCGCTCTTGGCTTTTTGATCAGCATAATTCATAGGAGACCAAAGATGCGGTGGGCAGACAATGTCAAACAGGACCTTGTTAGAATTGGTGTGCAGTGGCCAGATGCAGTAGATGCAGCTCAGGATAGACTTGTTTGGAGAACTAAATTGCACGGTCTGGTTGGACCTCCGTAGCCCATGGCTGCTTGAGGATGATGATGATGATGAATTCATTTCCTTCATATCCAATGGTATGGAATGTTTCTTCTGTTTTTAATTCTTGTGTATTGCCTTTTAATTTCGTTTAATATTTTATCCTTATTCAGACTGTTTCCTAGAGCTTGGAGGGCAGACAGTGAATCGCTATATATATTTATATTCCCAGTTTCTGTAATATTTTTTTCGAACTCCAGCGCCTTTAAAATAGCTATTGTTTCAGCTAGGTAATTGCTTGTATTATCTGTCGGTCTATATTTTTCTGAATGAATAACATTTCCTGAGATCATTACTATAAAAGCCGCACCAACTCTGTGTTCCTCTTTAGAGCCATCGGTAAATATTTCTATTTCTTCTCCTGTGGGAGGATCCCTGTCATAATTTATTATAGTCTTATGAGCTGGATGCACTTGCCATTGATCTCCTAGTCTCTCTATTTCGATCTCCCTAACAAGGTCACCATAGTATTGTATCTTCCCTTAGTGTCTTGACCTTAAATAAGTGGAATTCCTCCATTGCTTTTAGATGCGCTGGGATTAAGTCCCCGAGGATTAACGCCGTTTCCGTAGCTATTGTCCTATAAGCCCTGCTGATAAGGAGTGCTGGCTGGCGCTGGGCACTAAGAATGTAACTTCCAAGTTTCTTGTCTTGCTCAAGTCGATATCCCCAGATTCCATGGCCATATAAGATTATTCTTTCTAAGCTTTTCTTGTCTTTCAATGTCTTTCAATATATTTCTCCTTTTATCGTACAGGTCCCGTCCTATTCCTAAGAGGCTGTACATGACGTCACTTACGCGATCTCTGACTGCTTGAAAGTGCCTGTAAAATTTTAATTGATCGTCGATTAGTATTCCTAAAACTTTTATCTCTGAGACGTTTTTAATTGTTTGTGTTCCTAATTTAAAAGTTGGTGGTCTTATCATTCTCTTTTGTAACGCTACTATCATTGCTTGACTTTCTTCTGTACTGAATTTTAACTTGCTTTCCTTGGCCCATTCGTTTAATTTTCCTATAGCTAATTTTCCCAATTCTTCCAGTTCTCTTCTCGTTTTCGCTCCTATTATTACAAGTAGATCATCTGCATATGCTTGTATTTTCACATTATCTGGGAACTCCATTGAAAAGGTTTGGTCCATAATTAAGTTCCAAAATAGGGGACCAGAACACGAGCCCTGAGGACATCCTCTTGAAATTTTCTTAGTGTGTTCAAATTTGTTGGAAATAAACATTATACTTCTCTCTGTAAAGTAACTTTCTATTACATTATAAATATTTTCAGGACAGTTTTTTTTTCTCAGTTCATGGAGAATAGCGTTCCACCAGGCTCTATCAAATGCCCCACTAACATCTAGAGAGATAATTGCTGTGTGCATTTTGTTTGCCTTATTTTCCTGCATTTATTTTATACAATTTGCATAGTGCCATATTGCATGATTTATCAGATCGAAATCCATACTGTTCTAGATGTAAATTGTTCGTCTTGGATAAATGAAAGTACACTCTTCTTGTAATTAACTTATCCAGTACTTTACTAAGAGATGTGAGAAGGCAAATTGGCCTAAATGACTGCGGCTTACTTCTGTCCTTTCCTGGCTTATTAAATAGAATGTCTCTGGCCGTTTTCCATGCTGTCGGAAAATGTCCCAATGCTAAGCACAAGTTTAATAATTTGTGTAATATCTGTGGAACTGTGTTGTTGATGGCTTGTATAATTTCCATGTTTATTGTGTCCAATTTTGGGGCCTTGTTTTTCGGCATTGTCTTGAGTATTTCTGATATTTCTTGCTTAGTAAATGCCACATCGGACGTGTTGGTGTATTTTATTTTCAACTGTTCTCTGTTGATTTTGTGTTTCTCAAAGTCTTCTTCCGTGTTGTCCGTTAAAAATAATTCCTTTAGAATTGTTTTGATTATTTCTTCAAAATTTTCTATTCTCCTATTATCTTCGGTTTCTAGAGCTGAAATTTGTAGAGTGTTTCTGATTTTTTTCTTCTCAATTTTATATGGAAGGGAGAAGGGATTTTCTTTGGAGATTTCATCACAAAATCTGTTCCATGAATTTTTCCTGTTGTAATTTATTAATCTTCTATATATCGCTGCTTGTTTCTTGTATTCAGCCTTTCTAATTTCCCTCTCTGGCCCGCCCGCTTTCTGTTATTTTCGACCCAGTGCTTTTAATTTTTTTCTTTCTACATTCAATTCTTGATTCCACCAAGGGACTCCCTTTCTTTTATCTGTTCTTTTTTCTTTGAGATATTTACCAGTGACTGTTGATAGTATTTCCTCAAAGCTGTAAACGAAGTTGTCGAGTTCGGGTGTAGTTTTGATTTCCATTAATTTTTCTTCTAGATTGGTTTCTTGTTTCTTGATATCTTGAGCTATTTTCGTAAGTCCTTTTGTGGTAGCTTATATCTGTTGGCTGTAGGGGCCAGTTCCCAGGGATGTAATTATATATTTGTGATCGCTTAAAGAATCTTTTTCTAAGACCTCCCATTTATTTATTTCTTCCTCCAGGTTCTCGCTGGTAAGAGTTAATTAAGTCTATCCAGCTTCTTCCATTCGTAGCTTCGAAGGTGGGGGGTGAGAGTCTGTCGTTCAATAATCTTAGATTATTTCGCAAAATGAATTCCAATACTTCTTCTCCTTTTTCGTCTGTTATTGGGTTTCCCCAAATGGTATGTTTTGAATTAAAATTCCCATTTATTAGTATCTTCTTGTTTCTGTGTCTTCTGACGATGTCTTCCAGATGTTATACCGAAATAATAATTAATGTAGTTTTCGCATCCCTAGCTTCGATCGCTACTCTGTTGGTTGTCGCGTTAATTATCGTAAAATCGATAGTGTTTGTCGTCGAGATTATACCTACCTTCCCGTTTTCGCTGTGCGCCGTTTTCCAGTGTAGAGGCAGGCCTGCTAATTTTCCTCCGCTTGTATACGGTTCTTGTATGCAGATGATATCGGGATTGAGGACCTGTTCGATGTGGTTGATAGCTGCTTTAACGTTTGCTGTGGCTGCTTTAGACTTGTTTACATTAATTTGAAGAACAGACCATTCAGTTGGTTGAATCCTATCCATAGTCGGTGCAGGAACGGAGGTGCTCTAGCTCTCGAAGGAAGCAGCTGCAGGTAGGGTCCTTTGCTCCATGGCAGGTGGAAAATGTTGTTTTGTATTGCTCATTCGAGCGGACACAATTTACGCATTTCCTTTCATGTGTAGGACACTCTCTGTGTGAATGTATCCCAGCACAGTTGGAGCAGATCTGTTCAGTCTCCTTCCGTGGGCACCTGCTCTGTAGGTGACCATATTCGTAGCACCTGCAACATTTCATAGGAGAAAGATACTCTTTAACATTAAGCCTAGACCATTCTACATTTAACTTACCTTTCCTCATTATGGAGTGGAAGGTCCTGAGCTTTGTCTCTAGGACAACATGTCGCACCTGTCCTGACTTGATGTCAAATCTCTGTATCATCCCTTCTTCTGTATCATCTATATCATTCTGGTCTTTCATGCTTTTCTGTAAATCTGCAAAAGTCGTCTCTGGAGGCACATCATATATTATCACTGGGTGTGTTCCGGGATCCTCATTATCAGAGAGGTCATGGGCTCGGTAGCATCTTTGCCACTCTTGGACATTTCATTAGCCCTCTTGTACGACCGGCGCTGGCTACCCTACGTAAGGGTTCATTTCAGTATGGTTCATTCCACCTACGTATGGTTCTTTTCAGATATGGCTCAAGGGCAAAACTTCAAAACAGCCGCCATAGCAGGGTTGTGTGAAGCCGGTGTAGACTTGTTGCAGTGTGCCAGTTCCAAGCTGTAGGGAGGAAAAGTAATAAAACGCCGCCGTCATCATCCTAGTGTTCATAAAGTGAAGAGATTCTGTACTGTGAAGGGCGTGTTTTCATCATGAGCATTCAGAAAATTCACGCTGATTCTGGCGATTGTGCCAATTCTGAACTGGACCTGTTTCTGGGTCCCCCCACTGTCTCACAACTGGAAAAAGGCTGCTATGTCAATTATTTACCTATGGCTTCGCTGGAAGGTAATGCTCCATTTGAATTCATCGTAAAAGGGACAGATGATTACATTGATCTATCCCGTTGCCACCTGCGCCTCATCTTGAAAATTGTGAAATCCGATGGTTACCCCCAGTCAGAAGTGATTGCCCTCTTCAATCAAGTGGATGTCTTGCTCAACAATCAACTAGTGAGTGCTTCTCACACCCTTTACCCCTACAGGGCTTACCTGGAGACTATTGAATTATGGTACCAATGCCACACGAAGTCAGCTTGGTACATCACTATGGTACCTCGACACCCCTGGTAAAATGGAACTGACCGGTGGCGAGAACGAGGGATGGCATCAGCGCAAGTGTTACATAAAGTCAACAGGTATCAAACTCATCTCCTGGATCCATGCTAACCTGTTCAATCAAGAACGTTACCTACTCAATCAGGTCGATATGAGACTGCATTTCTTAAGGTCCAAGCCCGAATTCTGTCTTCTGACAGATGAAGTGGACCCCTCTTACAAAGTACAGATTCACGAAGCCGAATTTTTCATGCACAAAGTCAAACCCACTTCCAGTGTCTTGCACATGCTCGCCTGCTGGGTTCTGAGAGTGCCAAGTACTCCTAAGCAGAACGGATTTGCAAATGTTCTCCTTCCCAGCGGGTCTGACGAGTGTGAATCGTGACAATTTATTTCTTGGCCAACTACCGGTATGTCTGGTACTGGGTATGGTGGGAAGTACCAGTCTGAATGGATCGTACAAAAAAAATCCCTTCAACTTCCAACATTTCGACTTACACTATATCAGCCTTCACACTGAAGTGAACAGCACTCCTACACCCCAGACTTTACGAATGGATGCTATCTCCAAAGTTACCAAGGATTATTGGAAGCTGTGGATGCCTGGAAATCCAACAGTGGTATTAACTTATCGAGAAAAGCCTATGGCGAGGGTTTTACACTGTTTGGATTCCAATTGACCCCCGAACAATGTGAATGTAATCAAGTGTTTTCTTTAATAAAGAGCGGTGGTGCGAGAGTTGAATCAGAGTTTTCCAGGGAGCTACCCACATCAGTCAATGATCCTGTATGCAGAATACCAGAATTTGTTCGAAATCCCATTGGATCGTAAAATCCTGTTTGACTACAGCTCATGAATACCTATCAGTTAGAATCCATCCTCTCGATGTTACTGACAAGTCTAGGTGTGTTTTCACGTGACAGACTACCTCACAGAATCGACCAATCGGAAGCCTTGTTTATCTACAATACCAATCCGTCCACCAAGCCTGGCACCCACTGGATAGCTGTTTACAAGAAAGGAACCTATGTGGATCACTTTGACCATTTGGGGACAAGTCCTGATGTGTCTATGCAAGAATACTACAGCCGTCTAGGCATACGTCACATCCCTCAATACCTCTGCAGGACCCCATGGGGGCCACTTGTGGTGCTCACTGTCTGTATTTCCTGTTTAAAAGAGCGAGTGGTTCGACTCTCCCCACAGTATTGCACAGTGATTAGACGTGTCGAGCCGACTTTAACAACTGCATGGTGGTATGATGGCTCTTTGAACTCCTTCAAAAATTTTAATTGCTGCTCCTTCTCAGTGTGGAAAGACGACTTTCACCCTGAAACTCATCAAAGAAGCCACTCAAGTGTTCGACTCCCCCCACCCCAACGTGTCGTTTACTGCTACGGGGAGTGGCAACCTGCCTTTAAGCCCTTTAAGAGAACTGGGGAATTTTACGAAGGCCTACCTGTAGATCTGGAATTTGACCTCTTCAGACCTACGTTTCTGGTGTTGGACAACTTCATGGAACAGTCTATAGCCAGCAAACGCATATCTCAATTGTTTATTCGAGGCGGTCATCATAAAAATATCACGATTGTCCTGATCTTGCAAAATCTGTGTTTAAAGGGAAGACATTTGAGGACTATATCGCTCAGTGCACACTATATGTTTTTATTTAGCAACTGTGACGATGCTTCACAAATAACGCATCTGGCAAGACAAGTGTTTCCACGTCATTCCAACGTGCAGCTCTGTTGAAGCACATCTCCGACCCTCAGATGTATGCTCTATGTGAAGTGTGTGCCAATTTCTTAAAACGCAATATACCTGTTTCTCGTAGAGTATTAAAGAATTTCCGAAAGCAGAAGATTGTCATAAGAAGTTTAGCCTCCAAACGTGCTTCTGTCTGTCACAAGAAACACCTCTTACAGAGGGGATCACGCTTTTTGTTCCCTCTTCTCACTGCAGCATTACCTCTGTTGGGATCGTTATTTCGAAAATGATTTCAGTGAAGGCTGTGGAAAGACGTCACGTGCGTAAAAAAGTGCGTCATTTAGACACAGAGATGAAGACAATACTTGAATCAGACGTTGATGATAAAACTGAAAAGTACCTGGCTGTATTGAAAAATTACCTGTTATTTAACAAACAACTTGAAGCCCCCCACGAGGTAAAAGTCAGCATCCCCTCTCCAGACAGCAAATATTATCAGAGACTTATGATCACACTCCAGACGACATTGTCGAATTTGTTCATCCCCCCATCTGTCGTAAGAAAAGAAAATTTATTGACTGGACTCGATATTGAAGGTATCTGTTTAAAAATTGAAGACTGGTGTTAAAAATTGTATTTCCAAGACTTGTGTTAAAAATTGTATTTCCAAGACTTGTGTTAAAAATTTGTATTTCCAAGACTTGTATTCCCTGAAACCTTCTATTCAAAAACAATGTGTTAAAAATTGTACTATATGTGGTAATCAATAAAAAAAAATTGAAACTGATATACGTCTCTGTGTTGTTAACGTGAATTAGTTTTTCACTATGCCACCAGATGGCACCACTGAAATATATATATTTTTTTAAAGAATATAATTTTTATTCATATGAGTAAAGAATACAAATACATTTACAATTTCACCCGCAAAGCTAAATAGCTTATCTGCAGGAAAATGAATAAATTATATTAAACATAGGTCATTCAGCCACAAAAATGGTGTACATCAAATAAATCCACAAAACACAACACATAATAATCAGCTAACTAGAAAATACGAAATAATTTTTTAATTCCATTTTAAGTTTTCTAAAAGAATCTATATTTAGTAATTCTTTTGGAATAGCATTAAATATAAGTGGTACTTGATATTCGTAGGTATGTTTCCCGTAATTATTTCGAAAATTTGGCAATTTGTAATAACCTTGGTTTTGAAGTCTTGTATTTTTGTTATGTTGAATTTTTAGTTTGTAAGTTTCGTCAAAAAATTTTTTAATTATTACATTATATTTATATAAATTGCTGTAGGATAAAATATTTAAAAATTTTAATCTATCGGTGGAAGTTTTATAAATTTTTTGCAAAATGAAACGGAATAATATTTTTAGCTATTATAGACTGCTGTTTTCTATTTTATTTATGTTAGTTAAGTTAGTTGTTCCATGCACAATTATTCCATAATTTAAAATAGATTCGCATATTGCTTTATAAAATATTACACAAGTTTCCATATTTAATACGTATTTCAATTTTTGAATTTTCATCGCCGATATTCTCAAGCTTTCACATATGTGGGTTAAATGGGCATTCCACCTAAAATATTCATCAAAAATGATTCCTAAGTAA
Source organism: Ryuthela nishihirai (assembly GCA_038380435.1). Lineage (NCBI taxonomy): Eukaryota > Metazoa > Arthropoda > Arachnida > Araneae > Heptathelidae > Ryuthela > Ryuthela nishihirai. The sequence continues at coordinate 58,265,852 of JAWZYU010000012.1, forward strand.
TTTATTTTATTTACTTGCTCAACAAGTGGGCAACTACATAATGATTCATAATTTGAAGCATCCTTTTTTCTGCAATTTATTTTATGAGTTTTGATAAAGAGGTTTTGATGAATATGAAATCCTGGTGAATGAATAATCATCAGTTTTGTTTTTTTCTCATTTAAATAGATTTTATTATGATTTAACCATCTAATAATATTATTGTAATCTGTTTGAACCTCTGAAATGCTATCATTTAAATATTTCTGACTGTTTATTAAAACAATGTCGTCAGCATATAGATATAAAAAAAATAAATAAATACCTCCTCAAGCAGCTGCTTGCCACAGAGGTCTGACAGGAGCGTGTCAGTTTATATGCCAGAGTAGAAGGTCTGAGAGGATGGCAGGACCTCAGCAGAAAAACAACACATACATCCACGCCTTACCCGGGGATCGAACCCAGAAAAAGCACTATTTAATTTTGTATTGAACAAATCATTTATATATACTAGGAACAGTAAAGGGTCTAAAATTGAGCCTTGGGGAATTCCATATCGTGTAATTACTTTTCTGCTGTAGCAGTTTTTTTATTTTAGTAATTGTGTATCTGTCTGATAAATAATTTCTAAACCAATCTAACAATATACCGCGAATACGGTAATTTTCCACTTTATTTAATAAAATGCTATGATCTATTGTATCGAAGGCTTTCTTTAAATCTAAGAACATAGTTACAATCTTTTCCCTATTACTCAATGATTTATTAATATTATTTGCAATTTTGGAAATTAGTTGAATTGTATTTTTTCCTTTTTGAAAGCCAAATTGATTTTCATTAATTGTGTTGTGTTTAAGTAAAAAGTTAAAAACAGTATTATAAATATATTTTTCCATTATTTTCGAAAAAATAGGCAGAATTGTTATTGGTCGATAGTTAGAAAAATCCTCCTTAATACCACCTTTAAAAATAGGTCTTAAAGTACCTGTTTTGAGTTCAGTAGTTATGTTCCCAGTAAATATAATCTGATTTATAATTTTTGATATAATATTAAGTAGTGTCTCTTTATTAAATTTTATATGTTTAATGCAAACATTATCGTAACCAGGTTAAGTTTTATAGATAAATATTCCTTCCAAACCTTCGCCACCATAAAAAGTATTATACATCACCATGATGCCCCATCCCAATCAATGTAATAGTGTTTGGAAAATAAAGAGACTGATTTTTAAAAAACCTTTTTGATTGAGCTAAACATAGTATATTTCAATGCAGAAATTATAAAAACATTAATCTGACAATTCGAAAATTATAGTAATATAAAACCAGTACTGATATAAAAATATTTACAATCCATCACAATAATAGCAATGTAAAAAATGTTGAAATTTTCACCATATAAAAATATTCAATCACTCGCTTTCATAAAAATATTTACAAACTACAGATAATGATCGTGCTATTCACACTAGAAAAACAGTTAAAATATTTCAATGTTGAAATTATTGACAATTATAGCAATGCAAAAATAATTACGATATAAAAAGCATTTCAAGTCATTACAATAATAGCAATATAAAAACAGTACTGATGTAGTTATTCACAATTGTCAATGTAAAAATAATTACGATATAAAAAACATTTCAAGTCATTACAATAATGCTAATATAAAACCAGTACTGATATAAAAATATTTACAAACTACAGATAGTGATGGAGTCATTCACAAGTGTCAATGTAAAAATAATTACGATATAAAAAACATTTTCAAGTAATTACAATGTGCATAATCAACACCCCCAATTATACTGCAAGAGAGATAGAATGCCTGCAAAATATGCAGTGGCAGAAACCTGAGCCAGCCGATAGAGGGCGCTCTGCAGACGCACAGAGCTGTCAGCCATCCTGCAAAGCGTGAAGAGCAGATCCAAGCATGACCATTGGCTTAGCGTTCTGCTTCACCTCCGTGGCTGCTATAAAAAATTGTCATCGCTCGCTAGGCATATATTTCAACAAATCATAGAAAAATAACTTAAAATTAATAACTACATTATATTTCTAAAATTACAAAATTATTTGATATCCATCAGGTCGATAAGATTGTCTAGTGCCAGGTCGTTGTATCCGTATGATACAGAAACAGTTTCGCCAGGGGGAAGATACCGTTTATCTAAATTCACCTTGAATTTCTTGGTCATGGGTTTGTTAACAAGCAAGGCCTGCACTTTATTGCGCATGTCATTAAACAAGATGACGAAGCTCTCGCTGGTTGTAGAGTGTTCCAATACCATTGATTTCAACAAGTGAAAATTATGCTTTTCACGGTTTTTCTGCGTGAGACTTAGCCCCTTGGCACGAAGAATCTCATCTCCATTGCTAAGTCTCAATGCATAGCTTTTAGCTGCTGCTCCCACGTAGTCAGTGATTCATACACTGGCACCATATTTTGATTTGATTTCTGACACCCACGATCTGAGAAACTGTCCTTCTGGAGGGATGAAGGTATCGGAAGGACTTGCTGTGAAAATCACAGAGTCAGTGTCGGAATAGAGAGCACGTTGGCCGAGTTTCGATAGCAGTGCATATAATTCCAGCCGATGGTCCCTCCGCCGCTACCAGGTAAATGTAATTTTATTTACTGCTGAGTTACCCTTAAGGCGCTCAACTGAACCACTTACTAACGCACAGTTCAATATAGAGTTTTATATTTGTTTCTACCCTGTAAAGTCGTTTTATTCTAAATGATAATTTTCAAACTTTAGTTAAATATTTACTTAGATTTTTTGATCAAGCTAGTAAAGTGTGCTTTTATTACAACATAACTGTTCAGTTAAATATAGATTTTTCTACCCTGTAAAGTCATTTATTCTAAATATTAATTTTCAAACTTTAGTTAAATATTTACTTAGATTTTTGATCAAGTTAGCAAAGTGAAGCATGTTACCTTTTCATTTTCTGTTCAGTTCTAAGATAAAAAACATGTAAAGTACTGCATATTCTGAGAATAAATTATCTATCTAGGTCTGCATTCTCCAACGTTCCTGTCAGTGCATTCTCCAACGTTCCTGTAAGTGCAACCACCTCCTCCTCTGACGTCAGCTCTACAGAGTCTCCCCACTACACTGTGTCGCACACTCGGCAGTACAACTCGAGACAGAATTCGTCTCCACGAGTGTGCGACTTGGAGGTATGGAGAATGTGATCCCACACAATTTCCTCACGGTCCTGCACGACTTGCACGAGAAAATGCTAGCCGAAATCGTCCCCACAGGGGAGTATAGCCACATGTGGCTATGTTTACGCTCCCGGGATTTGAAAAACCCCGTCAACTTGGCTCTAATTCGGCGTAATGCCCTGACAGGGGAGAGATTCATGGCTGCACTAGACAAAGTAGTGCAGTCAAATGTGTCTCTCAGTCCCGGGAGGGAGCTGGAGTTTGACTTTGTCTGTGCTGACCTGGACCGGGTTGGCAGCGGTGGAGGTATTGGGAGACGTGCAGGACCTGAGAAGCGCAGCCTCGTGGATATCCAGTCTCTCGTGCACAATAAGAAGACTCACAAAAATTGTCAACGTGGACCAGATCTGCCTAGCAAGAGCTCTTGTCGCACGAGAGCTCTGCTTAAAAAATAAAGGTCTGCCAAACGCTTATGTGCAGATCCGGGACTACCAGGGCACACAGCCGGCAAAATTAGCCCATCAACTTCACCTGGACGCCAGTGTACCCGAGGGTCCCTGTGGACTCCTGTAAGTACGTCTCTTCCAAGCTCACCTGACACAGTTCAGGATTGTAGTGTATTCTGCTGACGACGCCTTCCTTCCCATCTTCATTGGTCCCGAAGGTGGGGACAACATTTATTTTTTGTTTAGTGCTGGGCATTACTTATTTATTGTTTAGTGCTGGGCATTACGACGTGATTACTAAACCATCGGGGTTTTTCGGGACTAGGCATTTCTGCCATAAGTGTCTAAAGGGGTATAAAGAGGGCCACGTTTGCAGAGGGACCTGCAACAGGTGCCTGTCAGTCGATGTGCTTCATACAGGGGAGCTGTTGCTTTGCACGGTGTGCTGTGTGTATTTGCGCGGGGCTGAATGCTTTCAGGCGCACTTGCTGAAGGCATGTCAGACACGGCATCGCTTTGTTAAATGCATCAGCATTTACGATCCCCTGAAAAAGCATGTTTGCAAGGCTGACACTTTAAAATTCGTCGAGCCCTGCAAAATTGACCCTGTCGGTCAGACACCTCTACTGTGATGTAGAGACTGTGCAGTGTGCCGACGGCTTATTGAAACCTATACTGTGTGTGGTCACATACCAAGCGGACGAAGAGTGGGTTTACGCCTCATTCCCGGAAATGGACGCCTTTATGGACTGGCTTCTGGCCGAAGAACGTCCTAGGTTCAACAATTCAAGGACGCCACAGTCCTCACACATAATCTCAAAGGCTTTGACGCATGTTCATCATTAGTTACCTGTACAGAAAATTTTTCAAACCGGATCTCGTGTTCGATGGATCCAAGATTTTTGGAATCTTTTTACCTGGCCTTAAAATAAGGTTCATTGACACGTTGTCCTTTATTCAGGCTCCTCTTCGATCATTCACGAAGACCTTCAACTTGGAGATGGTGAAAGGCTTTTTCCCCTTTAAATTCATGAAGGAGGAAAATCTACAGTATGCAGGACCCATCCCTGATTGGCTTTTTTTCCAGCCGGAAGACATGGAGCCTGAAACTGTCAGCATTCAACGAGTGGTATGCTGCAGAAAGCCTTGAACCCTGGGATTTTCAACAACAGCTTCTGTATTACTGCAAGGCAGATACAGAGCTGTTGCGGCGAGGCACCCAAGCTTTCCGTGAGGAATTTTTAAATCTCACAGGCGTAGACCCATTTGCACGTGACCTGACTATTGCCGGCGCTCGTCTTCGCATTTTCCGCGGGAAGTTTCTGCAAAAGAATACCCTCGGTGTGTGTCCCGCCCAAGGGTATTCGGCAAGTAATGACCGGCAGTTCTCGAAAGCTCTCGCATGGTTAGAGTATGAGGCTTCCAAGCACAACATCGAAATTCAAACTGCATGATCACCCGGAAGTGAGTGTAAGATTGTGCAATACAAATTGGGTGATGTGTGCCACAGTACCCGTTGTTATTACGAATTTTTAGGGTGTTACTATCATCACTGCTTGAAATGTTTCAACCCTGAAAAAATAGATCAGCGCACGAGCCTGGATCGTCTTGAGACCTTGAAAGTGCTGATGAACGGGTACATGTGCAAAATCATGTGGGAACACGAATTCGACAAGTTGATGTGCAAAAACCAGTCCGTCGAATTAATTTATAAATCCGTCGAGCCTATCAGGTGTATAGGGGCCCATGATTACCTCTACGGAGGGCGCGTGGTGGTGTTTTCCATCTTTGCATTGGCGGACCTAGGATGTAGCCTTAACTACATTGATTACAACAGCCTGTACCCTTGTTTGCAAGAAGGCTCCATTCGGTAAAGATCACCCGGATCGGATCACCTCCGATTTCGCCACGGACCTCAACCACTATTTTGGCATTGCACACCCTACACTGTTAGCCCCCGACGATTTGTTCATCCCTGTACTGCCCTACAGGTGTAATGGGAAGCTGCTTTTCCCCCTTTGTAGGATCTGTGCGGATGGTCAGCTGGCACCCACTTGTCAGCACACCGTGAACCAGCGCGCATTGACAGGATTTTGGCCAATGTTCGAAATTTACGCTGCATGCTGGATACAAACTTCTCCAGTTCCACGATGTGTGGCACTTCAATACCATCCTACAGTATGATCCCGCAACAAAAAAGGGACATGTCTATGCTGGGTACATAGATACTTTTCTGGGGCTGAAGCACCGCTACTCCGGGTTTACTCCTGACGTGCAGACCGAGGAGCAAAAGGAAGCCTTCTGTGAGGCCTTCCAGGCGGTGGGGGTTCGGATCCTCCCCTCGGAAGTTGAAAAAAACAGCCTTAAGCGTACACTTTCCAAGGTCTTGCTGAATTCGTCATGGGGGAAGCATGCGCAGAACATGAGTCAAACCCAGACGACCATTGTGAGCTGTCTTGTCAAGTACACTCTTGATGGACGCATCGCTAGTCATCACTGACGTCGCTGTTATCAGTGATCAGGCCGTGTTTGTCACACACAAGCCGGCGGAGACTGCCATTCCAGCAAATACCCATGGAAGCCTGATTCTCGCCACAATGGTGATGAGACACGCCCGACTAAAACTGTACGAGCTTCTATCAAAATTAAATGCACGTGCAAAATACTCGGACATGGATTCAGTAATTTATACAACGTCTCCTCATGACACCTACACACCACCACAAAATCCCTTTCTCGGAGGTCTCGTAGATGAAATTTCTTCGAAGTACGGCTCCGGTGTACACATCATTGACTATGTCAGCGCCGGAGCCAAGAGTTATGCCCTTCGGCTGAGCAACGGCGATGAAATTCTTTGCGCCACGGGCGTATCTTTCATGAAGAAAAACCGGTGCACATACAATTTTGAACTTCTAAAATCCATGGTGCTAGGGAATTCCCCAACCAGCAAGACCTTCGATGTCCCTTTTAATGTGGTTCGTAATAAAGTGGATGGGTCACTTATGAAGAGGCCCATGGTGAAAAGGTTTAAGGTCAACCTCAAGTGCTATCTCAGCCCAGGTTCAACTGTTACTGTACCCTACGGATACAACGACCTGGGATTGAATAGTCTTATTGAACTCATGGATGAGTAAATGTACAGTTTAAAACTTATTTATTTCATCCTATTTATTTCATTGTACAGTTTTCAACTTATTTCATATTACACCTTTATTTATTTCATTGTACAATTTTCAACTTATTTATTTTATATTACACCTTTATTTATTATATTGTACGGTTTTCAACTTATTTATTACACCTTTATTTATTATTTCAATGTCCTTAATGGATCTTAATCATTATTTCCGTGTCCTTAATGGACATTTTTAAAATTATTTCACTATCCTTAATGGATCTTAATTATTTCAAAGTTCCTACTTTATTTCAGTGTCCTTAGGGGACTTTAAATTATTATTTCAGTGTCCTTAGCGGACTTTAATTCATCACGCGTAATGCCCTCGCACTCAGCATCATCAGCAGTTTTTGAAAACTACAATGTTTTACTGTCCAGCATTGGATATGCCATGTAAATTGTTTTACTGTCGAGCATTGGATACGCCATGTGAATTGTTTTACTGTCCAGCATTGCATATGTCATGTGAATTATTATCTGTGAAACCCACAATGGATCTGTCATGTGAATTTTTTTAATAAAAAAGGTTTCAAAAAATCCGTCTCTTTATTTCTCAGCACTGGAAGACACTATGGTGGGGGAAAGCAAGAGGTAACTTTGTTTTCCAGGTGTTCCATAAGTCATCAGTGATCTGCACAGTGTGATGCTCCCCTCCAAGTCTCGCTGCTACAGCAGCGTTCTCATTGTCCCGCCCATCGGCACTAATGCCCTCTGCTGTACTCCTGAGTGTAGCAGTGCGCGTACATCCGAGAGCAGTCGTGCAGATCACTTCTGGGTTTGGGGGTCAAATATTGAATGAACCATCAGTGTGAAAACACTGAATGGGAAGAGACGTAAAAATGACAAGAGACATGTTATCAGTTTTACTTTCTTTTATTGGATATCTTTTAATACATATTTTTAATACTTGGTTTTTTTAATACAATTTTTTAATACATGGTTTTTAACACAAGTCTTCAAGCACACAAGTCTTGGAAAGTTTTTTTACAGAAGTCTTCAATATGCAGACCACTCGGATAACTTTCTTTTCTTATGACGGATTGGAACAGCAATGTCTTTTGGGGGATGTTGACTTTTACTTCCTGTGGAGTGTCAAGCTGTTTTGAGAATAACAAATAATTTTTCAAAGCAGTCAGATACTTTTCAGACATCATCAGCATTACCAGACTCCAAAATTTTCTTCATCTCTGAATCTAAATCACACACTTTTTTTCTTATGTTTTTCCTCTGCACTGCTTTCACTGAAATCATTTTTTTCTAAATAATAAGACCAACAGGCGGAGGGCAGCAGTCAATAGTGGTATAATGAACCCTGAACCACGTTGTAGGAGACGTTTCTTGTGGCTCACATATGTACGCTTGGTCACTAAACACCTTATGACCGTCTTGTGCTGGCGTAAATTCTTTAATACTCTGGGGAAACAGGTATATTGCCTTTTAAGAAATTGGAACACACTTCACATAGAACATACATCTGGGGGTCGGAGATATGCTTCAACAGAGCTGCACGCTGCTTTCCGCCTAGTTCGGTAAGCACTGAAGGAACGGGCCTTGAGATTTAACTTTCATTTGGAACGTAAAGTATTTCGGGTTCTTCTGATGGCAGAATCTTTGCACGGAGCCTTTCAGTGTCTAACGTTCTGGGATGAAGGGCAACACAAAAATAACCACAGGTCGCTTGTGTAGCTAACCTATAAGCATCCGTCAGGAGTTTAGATTGATGGGGGTACACCTGTCTCGCCAGGTGGGTTATTTGTGAAGCATCCCGACAGTTGCAAAATAAAAACGTAGTGAGCATTGAGCGATATAGTCCTCGAATGTCTTCCCTTTAAAAACAGATTTTGTAATATCAGGACAATCGTGATATTTTTATGATGACCCCCACAAATGAACAATTGTGATATGCGTTCGCTGGCTACAGACTGTTCCATCAAGTCATCCAGCACCAGAAACGTAGGTCTGAGGGGATCAAATTCCAGATCCGTAGGTAGTCCTTCATAAAATTCCACAGTTTTCTTGCAGGGTTCAATGGCCACTCCCCATAGCACTCCTATGGGCCACTCCCCATAGCAGTAAACGACACGCTGGGGCGGGGGTTCGAATACTTGAGCTGCTTCTTTGATGAGTTTCAGAGTGAAAGTCGTCTTTCCACACTGTGGGAGCAGCAATTATAATATTTGAAGGAGTTCGGAGAGCCATCGCAACACCATACAGTCGTTAAAGTCTACTCGACACGTGTAATCACAATGCAGTACTGTGGGAAGAGTCGAACCACACGCTCTTTTAAACAGGAAATACAGACAGTGAGCACCGCAAGTGTCTCCCAGGGGGTCCTGCAGAGGTATCGAAGGATGTAAGACGTGACGCATGCCTAGTCGACTGTAATATTTTTGCATGGAGACATCGGGACTCATCCCCAGAGGGTCAAAGTGATCCACATGCATTCCTTTCTTGTAAACTACTATCCAGTGGGCTACAGGCATTGAGGACGGATCAGTATTGTAGATAAACAAGGCTTCTGATTGGGTGATTCTGCGAGACAGTCTGTCACGGGGGGAACACCCCGAGACTTGTGGGTAACATTGAAAGGATGGATTCTAGTTGATAGGTATTCATGAGCTGTAGTCAAACAGGACTTTACAATCCAATGGGATTTCCAGCAAATTCTGGTATTCGGCATACAGGATCACAGTGACCGATGTGGGTAGCGGCTTGGCAAACTTTAATTCGACTCTCCCACTCCCACTCTTTATTAAAGAAAACACTTGATTGCATTCACATTGCTCGGGGGTAAATTGGAATCCGAAAAATGTAAAACCTCCATAGGCTTTTCGCGATAAGTTAATACCACTATCGGATTTCCAGGAATCCACAGCTTCCAATAACCCTTGGTAACAATGGAGATAGCGCCCATTCGCAAAGTCGGGGGCATAGGACTGATGATCATTGTCAATGTGAAGACTGATATAGTTTAAGTCGAAATGTTGGAAGTTGAAGGGATTTTTTTCGTACGATCCATTCAGGCTGGTACTTTCCAGCATACCCAGTACCAGACGCACAGGGAGCTGACTGAGAAATAAATTGTCATGGTTCACACTCGTCAGTCCCGAAGCAATGGAAAACATACGTAAATCCGTTCATCGCAGAGGGTACTTGGCACTCTCCAAACCCAGCAGACGAGCGTGTGCGAGGATGACACTCGAAGTGGGTTTGACTTTACGCACGAAAAATTCAGCTTTCTGTATCTGTACTTTGTAAGAGGGGTCCGCTTCACCTGTCACGAGACAGAATTCGGGTTTGGATCTCAGCAAACGCAGTCTCAGGTCGACTTGATTGAGCAGGTAACGATCTTGATTAAACAGGTCGGCGTGGATCCATGAGATGAGTTCGATACCTGTTGGTTTGATGTAGCCCTTGCGCTGATGCCATCCCTCATTCTCCTGACTGCTCAGTTCTATTTTACTGGGGGTGTCAAGGTACCAGAGCGAGGTGCCGAGCTGGCTTCGTGTGGCATCGGTACCGTAATTCAATAGAGTCTCCAGGTATGCCCTGTAGGGGTACAGGGTGTGAGAAGCACTCACTAGGTGATCGTTGAGGAAGACGTCTACCTGGCTGAATAGGGCGTGGAAGAAATGATTGCAGGGGTAATCACTTCTGGCGGTGGTGTACCATCGGATTTTCAAGACGAGACATAGGTGACATCGGGATAGGTCAATGTAATCGTCCGTCCCCTTCACGATGAATTCGAGTGGTGCATTACCTTCCAGGGAGGCCACAGGTAAATAATTGACATAGAAGCCTCTTTCTAATTGTGAGACAGTGGGAGGGACCAGAAACAGATCCAGTTCTGAATTGGCACAGTCGCCAGAATCAGCGTGAATTTTCTGAATGCTCATGATGAAAACACGTCCTGCACAGTACAGTGTCTCTTCACTTTATGAACCTTGGGATGCTGACGACGGCGTTTTATTTCTTTCCCTCCCTGCAGCTTTCAACTGGCACGTTGTAAGAGGTCGGTGCCCGCTTCACAGAGTCCCGCTTTGGCTGCAGATTTGAAGTTTTGCCCCTGGGACATCTCTGAAACAAACCGTAGCCCGCCCTTACGCAGGGTAGACAGCGCAGGTCGTACGAGAGGGCTGATGAAACGTCCGATCCTAGCAAAGATGCTTCCTAGCCCATCGCCTATCTGATAACGAGGACCACGGAACATGCCCTTCCCCGTTTGGCTCTTGTAGTAGCTCACGTAGGCATCTGCAGAAGGGGGAACGAATTTAACCCTCATGACGGAAATGTAACGACTAAAACTTTACCGAATTTAAAATGCAGAGGTTCTCCAGTGTCAGTACGAAGGAAGATTCTCACACTCTCGAAACTGTTACTTGCAAGGGGGTAGTAATCAGGTTGCTGATACACTGTAACAATGGCTTCGTTATTACTGGTTCTGATGGCAGGGTTCACGACACGCAACAGTTCTCCATGAGTATCACCTAACAACTGAGGTGCAATCAGGTCTGAATACAAATAAATACCGTACATTCCTCTGTTCATATCGATGGGGTATTCACCCGTGTCTTTATTCAGCAGAATATCTAATTTAGTGATTCCTAGCATGTCTCCTAATCCTGGGTTCGAATGAGGAAATTTAATGAAATGTAGTTTGTCTGCATCCATCAACATTGTGTGATCGGCATGTTGCTTGAAACGGAAAGCTTTTCTCAACTTGTAGGGCATGACCTGGTTCATTGCATCGAATAATGATTCAGCGGTTTTGTATCGTCCATGGGGTACCTTTCGTTCGTGGAAACTACCTGGAGGAATCGCGTAGAAATAACACCCGTCATCTATGTCGAACGTTGGTGTATTGCAAAGTTTGCTAGCAAATCGTTGGTGGAAGGGTTTGTCAACTTCACCCTCACCGATACACAGAAGTTTGCCGAAATTCGTTTTAGGAAACCAAACCGTATCCCTCACTCGGTTTGAATACCCAGTAACTGCTGTTATAGGAAACTATTATTTCTTTTGAGAGCTGGGTGGTGAGGAGAGACAACAGTTCCATTCGAGTTATTTTACCCAGTTTAAGTTTGATTTTCCAGTATTCTTCGGTGGGAGTGTAATATTCATACGTGTCATTAGAACTGTCCACATTGTACCAGCTCACGGGTAAGTGAACTTCTGCTAGTCTCACTTTCCATTTTCCGCTCAGTCTTAGGGGTTGTGCTAGATGAACCGTGAAATCAGTCTGCGAATTGTTTGGGTAAATATTCTGACTAGCCGTGGAGGGTAGGGTCAGGTAGAAACTATCCATTTTTTAGGGATCCAGGAAGGTTTGGGATAACCACGAAATTTGACCAGTGCCTTGTGACCTTTTCGCTCGATTATTTTCTCAACAGTGTAAAGTTCGGGTTCTGTCACTTTTTGAAGTTCCGATTTATAGAATGTGCCTTTCAACACTTCTCCCTCGGAATCCCGTATGACGTACACAGGGGCAAAGTTGGTTGGGGGTTGTTGCTGTAACACCTTGTCGACTATAAATATTTCTTCGGTCCACAACTGCGTTCCTGCCTTCTTGAAGGGTATTTTTACACTGGCTAGTCGAACCGTGTCCCCCACTTTAAATGCCGGTTTTTCTTTTACTATGGCCGGATTGCGATAGAGTCGAACCCACACAAAGTCTTCATTGTGTAAGGTCACATCCTTGGGAGCTATATTGTGTGCACTGTGAACGGTGACATTGTATCCCCTTACAACACACTGTAGCACGTCCAGGTAGTGGTAGGTATTATTGCACGTATAATATCTCCCCAGTCTCTCACATAGGGTAAGATTCCATATCTCCACCAAAGCCGCTTTTTTGTCAGAGTATGGGGCAAAGAACCGAATACCTTTCTTTTTCAGGAATTTCTGGAACACTCTGTTGGTAAATTCCGTACCCTGATCCGTGTTTAAATTCATTGGGGAATGGATTTTTTTGAAAGCCAACACCATTTCTTTCCCCGTTTTAGCCTTCATGGCCACCGCCCACCCGCACCTCAAGAACACATCGATGACTGTTAATATGTAACGATACCCATCATTGAAGCGAGTTAGATTTTTCACGACCACGAGATCGGCTTGCCATTGTTCGTCTAACCCTGTGATGTAAATTTTGCTACAGGGGAACTTTCTGCAAACAGGTTTATGTAACGTGTAGGCAGGTTGCTTTTCTAACCATTCGCTGACGAGTTTCTGTGGTAGTCCCGTATTCTAAGCTAACTTTTTTACACTATCGAATCCCCTTTCGGGGTCGGAATAATTGGACTCCAAAGTTTTGTTTTCTGCTGCACCCAGACATCGTACCCCACCAGGTTTTGCCATTGATGTAACGAAAGTGTAACGCCCGTCACTGTAGGGACGTCTCCTATATACTGTCTGATGTCCACTGTTAAGTTACACACGCGAATTTTGTATTCGCCATCTAAGGCTTTTGACTCTCCACACTGAATATTTTTACTAGGAGCTACAAGTTCTAATACAAGCACTGCTATCGTTAACACTATCACGATTACACTACCGACACTAGCTAACACCTTCTTTGTCCTATCCATACCAGGACTTAAATGACATTGGATGAAAAGACAGACACATTATATAAGGTTACAATTATTTATTTAATTTATATATTTCAATTTTTGCCTCGTCGACAATAGCATTATAGTTTAGAGTACACACAAAACCTGAATCTACAAAATTCAATAGACCTCGTTTCCAGGTCGTATCCACAAATACCTGTGCCAAGGCATGACGGCTGTGTCCAAGTCACCAGACCACCCTACGACGGTCGGTATTTTTTCTTCGGGTTGCAGTCTATCTAACGGTATCACACACATAAGTTCTTGCTGAAAACTATTCACCAGCAGCGGGTAAACACAATTGGGGCCGTCGAAAACAGGGCCCAGCAGGAAAGGGCGAACAGATTCTGAATGTTCCATAATAGCTTACGGAGATGGTGATCTTTGAGAGTTCCACACACGTTATGCACAATGTGCATCACTTCGTCTACGTGGATAGCCAGCGTGAACCACTGAGAAGCGTTCAGTGTTATACTGCGTCTTACAACACGGAACTGTAGAGTTCTTTGGTTGGCTGATTCTTTGATGAAGTCGACACAGTGTTCACCACCAGCAGTACGATACATGTAGGCATGTAAACCATGTGTCACGTACCGTGTCTGTTGATCGGGGCCGATTTTCACTTTGTCCTCTATGTGGGACACTGTGGCGCACAAAGCCTCCCATTCAGGTATGGAGAGCGTAATCCCTGTAGGTGTAGGGTAGATGAGTTCGCCATTTTCATATTTCTTGTAGCGGCGTACGTGCACAGAAAACTTATTTTTGAACAGCGAAGGCACAACGTAAACATCTTCACCGAGACAACACGCATCTGGATTGCTCGGCTGCATCGTGAACAATGTGACACACAGCACTCGCTCCCTATTTAACTAGAGAGCCGCGCCACCTAGGACGACGAATCAGGAATGATCTGATAAGCGAGTGTTTGTTGGGACTTGTTCTCAACGATCGATCCATCCGAAAAAAGCAACTGTTTCGGCTAAAGAGCAGTGGACTCCCTCTCCGGTATGATATCTGCACTCGAACTCGGAAACTTTTGGAAGATCACAATATTTGGGACATCCGTAATGTTCGAGATTAACGCTGGGGAGATTTAATTGTTCCAAGAGAATTCTTTCCACATTACCTCCTTTGTAACCTATCATAGTAGCTTCTTTAGTACGTGCAAGTTTGTAAGTATATTTCATGATGTTAGGAACGTGATCTAACGACCACACCTTTTCACTAGGCAGAGGACGAAAGGGTAGGCCTAACACATATTTAGACATGTAGTTGGCTGTCCTTCTGTCTTTTACCGACAAAGGTTGGTGATGCCGAAGATTGAAATGGTATACACTGCATTTCATTCAGAGTTGCATATCCAAGTTCACGTACTAGGAAACGACCATTTACCCGGAAACCGTCGAGATCTAGAACCATACAGATGTTTTGCATGGTTGCACTAGTTCGAGTACTGGGAGACAAAAACACTTGACATCTTCACACAGGCAGGGTCTACAGACGTCTCTGTCGTTTACGCCTCAGCGCCTGCACGACACTCTGTGGCAGTCCCGGGGGCCAGGTTTCAGGTGGTTTCATCACCAGAGGTCCCCGTAGTCTTGTAGGTGGTGGTGGCATAGTATCATCAACAAGAACAGCCTGTAGCATCGGACCGCTAAGTCCAGGTCGCAGCAGCATCTTAATAGTGACTGGCAGAGGTGGAGGCGGAGGTGAAGGAGGAGGCACAATCACAGGCCTGCGATACACATATCGGCGTTCTCAGAAGTGGAATGGGTAGTGTGGCGGATCGGTCTCGTACCCCAAGTCCTCGTCACTTCCCCACATATCGAAATCCAGGTCGTCACCCATAACGTGTAGCTCGGAATAAATGCCAAACCTTTTTCAACGGTTATATACAGCCAGAACCGTGACCTTTACACATCCGCTAACTGATAAACACTTGCAAAAGACATGTCAACACTGCTTGTGTGCATGACCGTGACCTTGGGGATTTTCAAGGTCTTTGGAAAATTACGAGTCAATTTCCGGTCGATTGCGACATAGGGGTCAAAGTCCAATCTGAGAAGGCAACGTGGACAGTTGCAACATAACACGGACCGGAAGTGGGCGTGGCCGGTGACGTCATAGGGGGAAAGCACTGTGCAAAGGGGACCCGTAGGGTGGCCCCAAACTACTTCACTTGGTGGAAGGACGGTTGTGTGCATCACCCTAAAATAAAAATCCACGTCACAGACAAAGTCCTGTGTAATCCTTCGTGGATGTCCTTTGCTGTAGGGAGATTTTTTGCACACGGCAGGGTATAAAGAATTCACGTCATAGTAATCGAGGACTACGCCCTGGTCCTCAGAAGCATAGCAAGTGATACACTCTGTCCTCCCATCGAACAGAAAATCCCGAGTGTCGATTCTCGTGATAGGCTCAATGTTTTTATATAAGGTGGCCAATGTCTGATCCGTGAGCAGTAAACGATCGAAGTCATGTTCCTACATGACCTTGATTTCATGATCCGGCATCAAAAGTTTTGTCTCCAAGCCGATCGAGAGTTCTGTTATAGAGAGCTGAAAATATTTTTTTTTCCACAGACTGGATGGCCTCGGGGCGAAAGCACTGGACGAATCCATGATGCCAGCAAACCATCGCTTCAAAGATGGTACGGGTGGTATGACAAATACCATCTAATTTAAATTTGGAAATTTGAATTTCCCCCTGAGGCGAGCGAGCCGTTTGAATGGCGATGTTGTTTTTTTCAGCCTCGTTTTGCAGCTAAGCCAGCGCTTTTAGTGACTGCCTGTCATTACTCGCCGAGTAGCCTTGGGGGGGGGGGGGGGGGAGGGCAGACACTTAACACATTCTTTTGTAGAAATTTTCCACGAAATACCCGCTGACATGCGCCGGCACTAGTGAGATCTTTTGCGAATGAGTCGACTTCCGTTAGTGCAATGAAATCTAGCCGGAATTTCTCGCAGCTCTTCTGAAGTAAAATGGTGTCGGCTTCACAATAAAAAAGTTATCTCTGAAAGTCCCATTCTTGGAGGGAGGCAGAGGCATACCAGCAGTCAAATTCAGCATGCGTGGTGGAATTCATATCTTCAGGCCGAAAGCAACTAACATCAGTAAACGACCCCACATACTGTAGATTATCTACTTTGAAGAACTCGAATGGGAAAAATCCTTTCACCATTTACACATTTAAGGTTTTGGAAAATGTCCTCAAAGATGCCTGAATAAACAAAATGCTATCGATGAATCGAATTTTCAGTCCATTGAGGAAAATACCTAGAATTTTCGACCCTTGAAACACTAGGTCCGGTTTCAGCGGATGACGATCGAGATAATCAATCACAAACATACCATCGAAGCCACGGAAATTGTGAGCTATGACGGTCGTGTTCGAAAATCGTTGTTTACCGGGCTGCGTTTCACTCAGGAGCAAGTCAATAAATTTATTAACATCGGGAAACGATATTACACGCCATTCGTCTTCTGCTTTTTAAGTGGCCACACTCAGGATATGCTTTAACACACCGTCCGTCAGTTGAACAGTTTCAATGCCAAAATAAATATAGTTTTGCTCCACTGGCTTTAATTTCAGTAGTTCAACAAACAGAGGCTTATTTTCACGGCACGTGTTTCTATTTCGCATCATAAATGTCGAGGCACTTTGTGCAGCGATGATGTTGCTGGCAGGATAACTGTAGATGCACCTGAAAGCAGTCAGGACCCCTCAAGTGCATACTACAGTGAGGGTACAGAAGGGGGTCTCCATTGTGGATGATGTCCTGCGTCAGACACTGGTTGCAAGTGCCTTTACAAACCTGACCTTCATGGTTGCAGGTCTTTAAACAGGAAGTGCAGAATATTTGCGTACCGAAAAGTCCTTGCAGGAGTATCGATGACGTCAAAATGATGATTTCGGTAAAGTAGAAAGAGACTCCGTGTAGCCTCAGGCCCTACAAACACAGGCAGAAAGTAATCTTCAGCCGAATAAACCACAATAGGAAAGTCGGGTGACAAATGCTGCTGGAAGAGCTTGCCTTCCGGTATGACGCATTGAGCGAGGAGAACACCTACAGCTCGCAGCAGTTGAAGAGCTTCAGTAAGTTGAAACTTATAGTGGCATTTGCGGATTTGACTGTACTTGTTAGGCAAGTCTCGTTTTTCAAGTTCAATTCTCTAGCCACCACTAGAGCTCTAGCTAGGCACGTATCGTCATTGTTTTGGATCGATACTATGGATCCTTTATTTTTAAAAAAAGAATCCATATCAGCGAGATTACAGGTTTCAGGTGCATGGCGTTTACCACCACGACCGATACGATCCAGATCGGTGCACACGAAATCAAACTCCATTTGGCTATGAGGTCCGATTCCTTTGTTCAATTGAATGACTGGTTCTAGGGCTGTAATGAATCGACCTCGCAGTCAGTTCATTTCTCTTACACAGAGGAAGATTAACGGCATTCTTGATAGAGTCCGATTGAAACACTAGACGCACGTGACTGTATTGGCCTTGGGAAACACTAGACGCACGTGACTGTATTGGCCTTGGGAAACACTAGACGCACGTGACTGTATTGACAGCATGTGACTGTTCAAGCTCACGTAATAATTTGGCATGCAATTTCCGGAAAGTCGGCAGAAAATCATGAGCTTCGACGTCATCCATGCCACCAAGATGCACACTAGTCGACACAAATGGAATTTTGAATTTAGCTGAATTGAAATTTCTCACGTTCACTAACTATATCGTAGTGAGGAAAGGGAGAGTCCAGCAAAGGTCGTTTAACCCCTGTAACAATAGAGCGCTGTGGCGTGGCGACGTCCTCGGCAGTAGAGCGTGATGAAGGCCCAGCCAATGAACCGTCCAATGGGTGAGCTGCGATGTAAGCACGGCTAGCAGAAGCTACCCCTATGGTAGAAGAGGCTCTCACGGCATTTTTCGTAAGGGGGTTTGTAATAAACGGGGATTATGAAATATTGATTAATTATTAATTATGAATTATTAATTATGAATATTAATAAGGTGAATAACAGGAAGGGGTGTGGTCTGTGATATCATAGGGTGGAAAGCACAGTGCAAAGTGGAGGATTATTCCGGGGCTCCACTACTCATGCAACTTTTAAGTGTTCAAGAAATGTCTTGAAGAGAGGATTGTTTGGGTGAGAATTGAGGGGAAATTCGATAGGGGGATTTAATGAAAATTACTCAGAGGAGGATTTTCGAAGGTGTCGACGAATAGTCAAGTTCTAAGTTGATTCGTTCCTATTGGGATCATCAGATGGACTGACACTCATTCAGTCAAGCGCCGATCTAAGAAGAAGGGCAAAGAAGTGGGTTGGCACATTGAGTGGCAAAAGTCGTTACTCACTTAGTCCTTCCACTCGCTTGTTCCCTTGACAGCATCCAGGTCTCGTTTTTTCAGAGTTGCGTGAAAAAAAAAAGTGCGTGCATTTTTCAATGGCGACGGGGTAAAGGGGGGCTAAAATAATCAGACATTCAGGTTCGAGTTCCGAACATTGGCAGCGTTCTTCTTCTTTTACTTCAGATATCGTAGTTTTAATGGTCTGGCATGGGAGAAAGTATCTTACGAATGTTTGCGCTTAGTACGAAAAGCTTTTCTCATTATTGACGTTTTAGAGAGGAGCATTATTGAGAAGAATTAATGAATTAGTTATGAATAACCTTATTACCTTTAAGGCCACAAAGAGGGAGAAGTGTCAAAGAGGATCTGTCGAAAGGTTGCGTTTCTTTCCATCACATATATGTCCAGAATCATCGACAGTCTTCACTTGCACTGAAAGAAAGAAACAGTTTTTAGAAAACAGTTCTTCTACAAAGAAGCGTTATTGAGAAGCGAGCTTAAGAGTTAATGAATTAGTTATGAATAACCTACCTTTAGGGCCATAAAGAGGGAAAAGTGTCAAACGGAATCCGTCGAAAGGTTGCATCTTTCCATCACACTTTTGTTCAGAATCATTGGCAGTCTTCACTTGCACTGAAAGAAACAGTTCTTTTACAGAGAAGCTTAAGAGTTAATGAACGAATGATTAGTTACTACCTTTAGGTCCATCTCAGGGAATCCGAGGATTGAGTTGACCAGCACAATAATTAATCGATGATCTGAATGGGTTGTTCCTGAAGGAAAAACAGTTTGAATAAGAGCTTGACAAACCTGAGGGATGAACTTTGGATCGATAGCTTCACAAAGAGATTACAGTCTATCTGTGGTTTTCAGCCCTGAAAATAAATAGAAAGTTTGTACGTCCGGATTCGCTGAAAAAATATTATTATCATTATTAACACTATGCTGAAAAACAGTTCTTAGAAATAACATGCATGCATTTCAGTAGAGACAGCTCAGGGTTACATTTTAGTAGACATTTTAGGGTTGCGAAATCAAACGAGGAATCTTTTCGCTTGCGGGGCTGAAAGAGAAAAAAAGAGAAATTAATAAAAACAGAAGAGAGTTACTGGGAAGAATGATAATTATTTCGTCTAATTATTTCGTTCGTCTCAAAGCAGGAGTGTTGTCTGTTCGGTAGACTGTCAAATCCACGTCTTTTCGGGCCAACGTTTTTCACAAACGTCGAGGCATTTCTTGAAAAGCTCTTGCCAACATCCTTTCTCGATCTTGATGACGGCGTGGACCACGGACTAAAACGGGATTGTAGTAATGATCTGGTATTTATTAAATAGGTCTTCTGAAAAAAAAAGTAAGGGACTTTTTTATGATATTTAACCACTCTCTTTTTTTCCCCCAAAATGGTCTTCTGAACAATTTATGCAAGTGCGCACAGGTTCCATAACAGATTTTTAAATAATGAAAGTTTTTTTAAGCCATGTGAAAATGATACTTCTGTGCCAATCTTCTACGATTTACTAAGCGCTACTGACTGTGAATTTAAAATTTGATATGGGAATAGGATGAGAAATATGTCATAAATGAAAAGCCCCGCCTCCGAAAATCCCCCTTTACCTAATATTTAAAAAGTAAATAAATAAAACGTAAAGGAATTCTTTTATTTATGATATTTCTCAAAAAAAAAAGATAGACTGGTCATAAGGACGGAAACGGAGCTGTATCAAGCCAAGTTCTAGTGCACTGAAAAATTCTTTTAATGATTTTTTTTCCCTCAGCATGTGAAAAGGTCAATGACCACGGACCTTGAGCTTTTCACCTGAAGTGATCAGAGGATAGGGGGCCGACAAATTTGGGAGAAGAGTCAGAGAGCAGAAGTGATCAGAGGATAGGGGGACGACAATCTTGGGGGAGGAGTCAGAGAACATGGCTGCCAAGTAGCTTGTCTTTTCGTGTGACAGTAACCACCGAAGCACCTTGAAGTGTTTTTGTGCTAAGTGTTTTAGATTCGATAATTAATGACACAGCTCTCACAATACGAACTCACAACACGAAGAGAGAAGCGACTTGTCTGCCACGCTCTTCAACTCCTACCTGAAGAATGCCATCCCTTCTCCTTCTCTTCTTCACGTCTCTCTAAAACTTCATCTCTCTCGTTACAAACCCACAGACCTAAACGACCTTCTGAAGTAGCGGCTCTTCTGCAATCGTGTTCAATCGGCACTCCAGTAAAAACTGACTGGATTCAAACCTTTGCGAAAAAATTCGATAAATAAATTACCTGAGGAACTTCTTCAAAAATTAATGATGGCTCGACTTTTTCTTTACACAAGAAGCTCTTGTTTCCCGGTCGTTTGCCTTCAATAAGTTTTGGGGGCGGCCCGGATCTAATCTTCTGCACACAGTACTACACTGATTCTGGGAATGCTTGCTACTACGCTGCAAAGGTTTGAATCCAGTCAGTTTTTACTGGAGTGCCGATTGAACACGATTGAAGAAGAGCCGCTACTTCAGAAGGTCGTTTAGGTCTGTGGGTCTGTAACGAGAGAGATGAAGTTTTAGAGAGACGTGAAGAAGAGAAGGAGAAGGGATGGCATTCTTCAGGTAGGAGTCGAAGAGCGTGGCAGCCAAGTCGCTTGTCTCTTCGTGTTGTGAGTTCGTATTGTGAGAGCTGTGTCATTAATTATCGAATCTAAAACACTTAGCACAAAAACACTTCAAGGTGCTTCGGTGGTTACTGTCACACGAAAAGACAAGCGACTTGGCAGCCACGCTCTCTGACTCCTCCCCCAAGATTGTCGTCACCCTATTCTCTGATCACTTCTGCTCTCTGACTCTTCTCCCAAATTTGTCGGCCCCCTATCCTCTGATCATTTCAGGTGAAAAGGTCAAGGTCCGTGGTCCTTGACCTTTTCACATGCTAAGGGAAAAAAATCATTAAAAGAATATTTCAGTGCACTAGAACTTGGCTGGATCCAGCTCCGTTTCCGTCCTTATGACCAGTCTATCTTTTTTTTTTTTTGAGAAATATCATAAATAATAGAATTCCTTTACCTTTTATTTATTTACTTTTTATTTTTATTTGTATTCTTATAAATACAATAGTAAAATAATAATATAATACAATAGTACAAATAAATATAATACAATAGTTCAAAAAAATTTTATCATTACAGGCAACTGCGAAGCTTAAAGCTAATCTTGTCATATGTCACTAGACATTGAACATTTGGAAAATAATTGTTATTTTGTTATATAGTTATTGATAAAATACTATGATTCATAATTTGCGATTTTCCCAAAAGTTATAATTATGACCATTAACGGTGTAAAAATTAGAAATTTGTTAAAACAAATGTTGCAGGCGATGTATTTGTGCTGCAAATTTTGATGATAGTATATGAAGGTCACGAGGTTTTCATTTACACCAATATGTTGCCTCCGTTCATCATAAGACACTGTCGTCATAGGACAGTACAGAAATTCATGCCACCAAACATTTATTTCATTTCTACATCATCATCAATATCACTTTTAACAAAAAATTAATGTTGATAATATTTGAAACAAAAGATAGAAATTATTAGTGGAAATTGAATTTTGTACGTATGATGCCATTAATTTATGTATTATAGTCATTAATTTGCTAAAGGTGTATGTATAAAAATACAAAACGAAAAAAAAAAAAACAGAAGCCATATGGTCCGATTCTTAATGTTCGATCAAATGGTTGAAATTACAATCATAGGAATATATTTTTAACTTTCTGCTAATGTCTTTCGCTAGTCAAAAGTTGTTCCACCATATCTTTCGAATGAGACGGGCAAAAATTCCCGTATTCAGTGAAGGTTTGTGAAGCGGAAGCTGTTTTTTCATGGGAGTAGTAGATGACCCACTTTAGCGCTTTTTCTCCTTTGACCCCAGAGCTGCAGAAAGTCCCTCCGATATCGCCCTTTCAATCACGGTATTTTTTCAAAAAGTCCCCAGATTTTGCCGTTCGTCCGCCATTTTGAATTCTGACTCCCTCTCCCACCCAAACTCATCGTGAAGTAAACAACTCTATAGGTTCCGAATAATTCCAATTCCACCATCTTGGATTTTGACTTGGAACTTGACTGATCTTGGATTCTGACGTCACACGCCCCCCTCTAAGATGTTGTTGGTTGACCCACCCAAACCCATTCGAGGTAATTCTAAGTTCCAAGCCCGCCATCTTGGATTCTGATGTCATCACCCATCGTGAAGTAAACAACTCAAAGGGCCCGAAAATTCTAAGTCCTGCTAACTGCAGAGCCATTTAGTATTTAACACACATCCTATATTTAAAAAAAAACAGTTTTCTGTGGATGGGCTCTATCCCACAACCTCACGCTTATCAGAGCGCTTATCCATTACGCGATGGATAATATTTGAAGGATGATCTCAGTGAAGAACCGATCATTATTTTTTTTTAACCTACGAATAAATTTATTTCTTGTAAATTAATTTCGGAATAAATGAATTTTTCATTCCTTGTAAATCGCATTTAACTTGGGAATTTATTTTTATTTCTTATAAATTAGGAATATATATATATTGTTTACAAATGAATTATTTTTATTCCTTATAAAGTATTTTTTTTTTATTTCTTGTATACACCATTAGGAATTTTTTTTTATTCCGTGTCTACAATTAAATTAATTTTATTATTCCTTTTAAACCACATTGGGAATTAATTATTTTATTTCTTGTAAATTACATTTAGGAATTAATTGCAATTTTGATAATTAACTCAAAAAATGTTCAATGTCTAGTGATAGATGACAAGATTAGCTTTAAACTTTGAGGGGTCACCTGTAATGATAAAATTTACTTGTGCTATTATCAAAGAATACAAAAAAATTAAGAAAAATATAAACCCTCTTTATTCGAAAACAAAATAAAAATACCTGTTAGCACAAATCGAACGCAAATCTATATATTACAGTTACTTAAATATTTTAGCGTATTTCATCACTAAACCATATTTTCTGCAGTGGAAACAAATTTGTCATGTCTTTTATTTTAAAGGAGAAACAAAAGTTTCAAAGGATATATATATAAGATAAGGGGAGAAAGGTAGGTATAGATGTTATTATTAAAGGCAAATTTAAATGGTTTATGTAGTTTAGAATGAATTTCATGTACAAAATATTTTTTTCATTTATTTTTCATTTTTTACACATCAGTAGATTTGCAATAGCCAATTATTTCTGAAACACGTGATGATTAATGCAAACTCACAGCGAGTACGGTCGCACAATTCTAAACGACGCGGAATAAATATATAGTAATAAAATAACGTTCATTCCTTATTAAAATGTTTTTTCCTTAATATTCTGGTTGAAGCAGTACTCTTTTTTTAAAACTTCCTATTAGAATTCCCTGATCTGCAGAGTATTCAGAATATCATAAAACGTTTAGCTGCACTGACTAATTACAAACCGAAGCTTCCCACGTCCTCGATTGCAAAGTAACAGTGGCCAGCGACAGCAAACAAACCGAGGCCGGAAAACAAACAGTATGACGTCATTTCCGTTCCCTGTGATAACCCGTGACCCAACACTTTTATACATCTTTCGTCTTCATATTACTGAGTCACTTTGCAAGGGGGACGAATGAACTCCCTATCATCTGGTCCAAAGGAGTGTTACCTCTGTACCTACTACTCTGTGGTTTATCCAATGAACAATAGTTTACGAGCGCCTTTTTTAGAAAGTCACTGCAACGTAGTAAGTGACTCTTGTTTGTTTTGATATGAAACCATATTAGAATGGATTAATTTTATGATGTAATATGGAGTTGGAGTGTATGTGACACTATGAAGGTCCTGCAACTAGATGATACGATAAAAGGTAAGTTATCATAAACTTTGATCTAATATTCCAAATTCGTAAACTTTCAAAGGTCTTAGCTAGAAATCGTGCTGCCATCTACTGACAACTGAATCAACTAAAGTCGTAATTTCACTGCCCTATTTAGTTAATGTTAGATAGGTTGGTCCAGTGTTGGCAAACGAAATCAAAAACGTTTCATTACGTTTTTCGTTAGAGCAAAATTTAAATTTCGTTATAACGTTACGATAACGTTATATAGAAATACTTTTAGCACAAATTTAAAATAATGAAATATGTTATCATTTTAATTACATATGTATGAAGTAGTGTTTTCCAGCGATTCGCACAAGTTCAATCAATCTACTTGTTAAAAAATAAATATATTTTTGAAAAATTTATTGTTTTTTTGCTGCTGAATAATGAATTAAAAATTGCAATTAAGAGACTCAGTTACCAATGAATAGAATGACATCGCTGTATTTATTCGAATAATATATATAAGCATTATTCGAATTTCAAGAAATAATGAAATTTCAAGAAATAATGGAAACTACTGAAGACAGGAAAGCACCAGGATTTAGTTTAGGGAGGGAATTTCCCAGAATTTAGTATCGAGTGTAGTCCCAAAATTTAGTTTTTTTATAGGAAGAGGGATGCGAGAATTTAATTTGGAGGAGGGGAAGTCTGAGAATAAGACTTCAGTAGGGTTTACTAAGTAGTAAATCATTCTACTAGAAAAGAAAGGTTAAAAATATAAATAAAAAAATAAATATCCCCTCAAGCATCTGCTTACCACAGACAGGGGCGAAACCATGGGTGGATGGGGGGGATGCTACCCCCCAAAGTAACTCGGAGTTGGCAAAATTCGAAGCGACTTCGTAAAGTCTAGATGAGTTGTGAAAATTTGTAATCTTTTTTTTTTGCAAAATTAAGGGGAGTTGTCAAAATCGAGGCAACTTGACAAATCTAAGGCAGTTTGAAAAATGGGGAGACGGCAAAATTTAGAGCAGTTGGCAAAATTCGAAGCCACTTAGTAAAATACAGGTGACTTGGCAAAATCGGGACAACTTCACAAAATCTTGGGGAGTTGGCAAAATTCGGAGTGACTTGGCAAAATCGTGGGGAGTTGGAAAATTCAGGTGAGATGTAAAAATTTGGAATTTTTTTCTGTAAAATTATAGCGAGTTGGGAAAATTCGGAGTGACTTGGCAAAATTATATGTTTCTAAATTAGGAGTTGGCAAAATTCAGATGAGATGCAAAAATTTGGATTTTTTTTTCTGTAAAATTATAGCGAGTTGCCAAAACTTACGAGAATTGGCGAAATCTAGGGGAAGTTGGCAAAATCGTGGGGAATTGGCAAAATTCAGGTGAGATGTAAAAATTTGTATTTTTTTTCTGTAAAATTATGGCGAATTGGCAAAACTTAGGAGGTGGCAAAATTCGGAGTGACTTGGCAAAATCGTGGAGAGTCGACAAAATTCAGATGAGATGTAAAAATTGGGATTTTTTTCTGTAAAATTATGCCGAGTTGGCAAAACTTAGGGAGTTGGCAAAATTCAGGTGAGATGTAAAAATTTTGATTTTTTTTCTGTAAAATTATGGCGAGTTGGCAAAATTTAGGGTAGTTGGCAAAATTCGAATCCATTTGGTGAAATATAGGCGAGATGTGATTGGGATTGGGTTTGTGAAATTAAGGATAGGTCACAAAATCGAGAAACTTGGCAAAATATTGGAGAGTTTGGAAATTTTGAAGTGACTTGACAAATATGGATAGATGGCCAAATCAAGAGAAAATTCACACTGACCTGCTACACTTCAGACGAGATGTAAATATTGGGATAATTTCTGCGAAAATATGGCTAGTTGGCAAAAAGTGGAAGTCAATCAAATGGGCAAAATGCAAGAGAGTTGTGAAAAATTGTCTAAAATTTCTTCCCCCCATGGAGCGTAAATATAGACATTATTTGCACAGTTGGTCAAATTAGATTTTCGAGTTGGAAAATTTTTGATTTCTCCCCCCCCCCCCCAACCATAGTTACGACCATAGTTACCATAATCCTTCGTTACGCCCCTGGCCGCAGAGGTCTGACAGGAGCCTGTCAGTTTATAATGCCATAGTAGGTCTGTGAGGATGGCAGGACCTCAGCAGAAAAATGACACATACAAATTATATTCTATATGAAATAAAATTTTACAGTTTTTTTCTTCGTATCTACTTTTCAGTGTTGGGTATAAAATATGGGACTAAAATCAAATTATGCAAAGACAACTGTTTTGGATTTCAAAGCAGGTGGACAAGTTTGAGATTTTTTCATAAGACAACCGAATTTTCGGGTGGCGACCCTCCACACACATGTATACGTACCTAGCTGAAAAAATTTACACTTAACGAATTATTCAGAATAAAGCGGTGCTTTATTAATACAAATTCTCAGCATAAGTATGAGATCATAATTCATAGTACTATAACGATTTTTTGTGCACAGATTAATATTTTTAAAACAAGTTACAAAAGTGAGTATAGGAAGGTTTAATACAAAATGAAACTTCCTTCAAAAATATTAACCTCATAACGCATAGTCGAAAAAAAATAAGAAATTGATTCAAAAATATTGATATTATAACGTAATTAATGTTATTCCACTATTTTATTCATCATTATAAGAAAAATGTCTGATAATTTTGAATTCAAATTATTTCTTTTCTTATAGAGGATCCATTTAAGTACAGAAAAAATAATGTTCTCTTCAGATACATGAGTTGTAGGTACTGCTAGAATAATTCTTACAAGTCATACAGTGCTTTGTCTCGATTTTTTCAGTAGTAAAGAATATTTTCCATTGTAGGAATTCTCTTTGCTCTCTCAAATTCATTTTATAAAACTGAATTTTTTTTTCCTTTTGCCTCCAATTTTTTGGTTTTATTAAGATAGATTTCCAGAAAATCATTTGTTGAGTCACTTGATGACACTGGACTACTTTTATTGATGCTTTCTTGTACAAGAGATTTGCTTTTCTATGTATTCATAAATATGAATTAAATGAGTTTTCGCTAAAATGAACTTCAAATACCATAAAAATAATCTAATGAATAAACATGAGTAAGGAAATTTAAAACACTACTTGTTTAACTCTAGGCAATATTTTCTTAAAAGAGCTGCAGAAAAGAAAAGCACTGCATCGTCACTGCTCGATTGAAACATGAGAACTACCTCTTTTAGTTTTCGCAAAATATGTACAAGATGAGGTTGACAGTTAACGAATTTTCAAACATACACAACGGAAATCATTAGTGGGGGGGGGGGGGAGGGAAGTCGAAGGTTTGGTGGGAGATCAAAACTGAAAGTTTCGACTATTGTCAACAAGTCTATGGCCTTTTCCTTAAAATTTCTATCCTGTAACCAAATTATCACACTTACATAGTTCCATCTCCAAGTGTTTAAGCGGATAACAGGCATTTGTAATGTAGATAGGATTTTCACCCTATTGTAATTGCCGTTTTTCTCCTGCATGAATTCAGGCTCATCCTCTCTTTGGCACTGCAGCTCTTATCTGGCTATCACAATTCCCTTTCTCTGAGCGAGAGTCGTGAGATAGGGGGCTGGACAACTGCTTCGCCAATACTTTGGGAATGCATCATTGAGCAGAGTCACTGTACGTTGGTGAGTCACTTGATGACACTGGACTACTTTTATTGATGCTTTCTTGTACAAGAGATCTGCTTTTCTATGTACTCATAAATATCAATTAAATGAGTTTTCGCTAAAATGAACTTCAAATACCATAAAAATAATCTAATGAATAAATCTTTGTACGTTGGTTATAAAAGTAAAATCTATATCTGTTTCACAAGAGTTTCTAAGTATATCTTGTAAAGGAAAAAAATCTGAAAATCTCAAAATGTATCCACACAAAAACAGTGAAAAATAACAAAATAACGAAATTATATTTTCAGTTATTTGTTACGTTTTATCGGCGTAAATATTTTTAAATTCCGTTAACATTATTCATAACGCTAATCAAAAATCATTTCGTTATTACGTTATACAGTTACGTTAAAATAACGTTTTCCAACTGGTTTGGTCTCCAATATTCTGCTCAGCTACTTGTTTAGTCAATTAACGAGCAGACTAGGGAAGAGCACATATATTTTAAAAATAAATATTTGACAAAGTAGTTAAATATATAAGCAGTAAAATATTTATTAAATAACGAATTAAAAATATTATTGGAAACTGAAACTGCTATAAGTAAGTTCGTAGAAAGGTAATTCTGTAAAAAGAATCCTTTAAAACATAATAGTTGAATGATTCTTATAAATCATAGTTACCTAACGTTGATAAATATTTTGAAATAAATGACAAAAAAAACTTGTCATTACAATTATGAGAATAGAAATATGACTGTCATTTATACGGTGTCCATATTTTTGGGATCACTATACAACACTTTTTCAGAAATATATATTATGACAATTTTATTTCTTTAATACTATTTATTCTAAAAAGCATTTCTATTAATTTAATAATAATATTTCTATTAATTTTATACAATTTCTGGAAGTCATTATCGAAAAACGTTAAATATCCCAAAACGTTTCAAAATTAACAAATGATATGTATACATTAATTTTAGTTCATGTAAAGTGCAAAATTATTAAAAGACGTGAAAAGGAACAAATAAATGAATAAAATTACTTCTAATCTGTCAACATTTCATACGATTAAAATAATGTTTTAATAATTTGGTGCGATTAAATAATCGTGAATCATAAATATTATTGTTTTGTGTTATTAATTATCCAAACGCAATAAGAAAAATTTATTAAAACTAGTCCCAAAATAGAACAAATTTTTATACTAAAATATAAGACTATTGAAGGACAAGATAAAAATTAGATTTAGGAAAAAAATAAGGGACAGAAACTTTTTTTTTTCATTCTTTTATATATATATGTCTATGGGACAATGTACTAAAATATAGTAAGAATATCCACCGTCGTGTTTTTAGTGGTAGAGTGTGAAAAGGTTCATAGAGTGGCAAAACGCAAAATATTTCGTTTTATGAGTTAAATGAAAAATTTCTTTTGTGTTTTGTAGGAAATAATAAAGAATTTCTATTTCAAATTTTCCAAAATATCGATTAGTTCAGATTTGTACTTTGGAGGATTCTGAAGACAGAAAAATAACAAAACATACACTGAGTGATCATAGAACTATGACCAACCCATCCATTGTTATGTCAATAGGACGCTGTTTTCGAATCCCCTGTGAT
This sequence comes from Ryuthela nishihirai, assembly GCA_038380435.1. Classification (NCBI taxonomy): domain Eukaryota; kingdom Metazoa; phylum Arthropoda; class Arachnida; order Araneae; family Heptathelidae; genus Ryuthela; species Ryuthela nishihirai. The sequence goes on from JAWZYU010000012.1 coordinate 58,295,724, forward strand.
GATGCATAGATCCAGTCATGCCTAGCACGTAATGTCCGACCCCGACTTCTTTTGGTGCAGGCCGTTAGTACCTTTGAAAAGAGATACTCTCTTGTGGAAGTGAACAGAAGGAGAGGGCTGCCAGATTAATGTGGCCTACTGATCTGGACAACTATGGCTACTTTTCTTTTTTTTTCTATCCTGCTGAGGAGTGGTCAACCACACAGAGTCCTGGTGCTGACCATATAAACCCACTACACTGGATTGAATTAAGGCTCTGAGCTTGATTATGTATCCTGAATTTGTTGCACTAGTGGGCTTCTGTGGAGGGAAAATCTTCCGCTGTGTTTTCTGTTTGTTTATGGGTTGACAGCCCCAAGTGAATAGATTCAGAGGATATGTTTATCAGCTGGTGGATAATCCTGAGCAGAGGTCATCGCAGGTACCTGAACTCTTTGCTTCTACTTGCATCGCCAAATTCTACATTGGAGCAAGTCTTCCAGTGTAGATGCCTTCAGCCTTTAGTGGTGGGGGAACGGGTGTTTGCCCCATGTCTGCGATTAGGGGGCTGTTTGATATTGTCGGCATTCCCTCTCTCAGAAAACAGTTTCTTTAAACATCTCACTAACCATTTTCTCGGTGGTTGGAAAGTGAGGACCCTGCACAGAGCTTATTCTCTTGATTTCCTCACACAAGAATTCCACCGTTATAATTTAGATATTATCGGCTTGCAAGCCTTTGGGGAAGGGTGATAGGCCCTTTTGGTATTGGTAGCTGCAATGGGCAATATCTCCTACAAGTAAGTAAACTCAATGGTTTCGGAATAATTAACACTTATTTGAAACCCCGCGACATACATAAGTACACATGGATTTCACCTGATGAGCTGCATAAGAATATGATTGATTATATATTAATTAACAGCAAATGGGCTAGTTCTGTTAGGAATACCGGGACATATAGGGGAGCTGAAATTTGATCTGAGCATTAAGTTGAAAGACACTTTTAACAAGGTACACTTAAAAAGTGTTGTGTTTAGGTTAAAAAATTTACCTTTAATACTGAAGCTTAGAAAGACTCAGTTATAGCTAAAGCTTACCATGATAGGTTACTTAGTCATTATGACAGTCATGGTTTGCTTTCTACTGAAGTTGAGGAAGAATGGGACCATTTTTAACAGGCTATTTTGGAAACTGATAGTACTCTTTTACGAAAAAAGGAGCAGAAGAGACAGAATTATTTGAGTGATAAGGCACTTGAGCTGATTTCAGAAAAAAGGAACTGCAGGAATGTCCTTAATTAATACCCTACCAATTCTAATAGAAAGCATTGCAGAGAGCTTAATAAACGTGTAAAGGATCAGTTAGCTGCTGATAAGAATCTTTGGTTTGATGACTTGGCTGAAAAGCCGAAGAAGCAGTCAGACAGCACACTGAAGAGAGCTGTACCTGACAGTTAATGTTTTGTGTGGTAGCAAACGGTCAGGTGTACAGGGATTGAAGGATAAACAAGGTAAAGTTATAGAAGGTGAGGATTCCTTCATGGCTTGGTGGGCTGAGCATTTCAACGATGTTCTAAACAATGTGGTTGGTTCTACTCCCATTGTTTGTAATGATGATAGATGCATTGGTAGCTTTAATGTTGGCTCTATAACACAATCTGAAGTTATTTTGGCTATTTCTAAACTTAAACTGCATAAGTCCTCATAGGTAGATGAAATTACTACAGAAATGCTTAGAGCTTGGAATGTTTTGGTTACCACGTGGATAACAAAAATTTTGAATATCTTTTGTGATAATGGCATGGTTAGTAAGGATTTTACCAGAGCTATTACTATCCCTATTTTTAAAAAAAGTGATTGCAGTTCTTGTGATAACTATAGCAGTATCAGTCTACTTTCTGTTCCAGGTAAAGTTCTTTGCATGATTGTGTTTAATAGAATTAAGAATCTGGTTGACAATAAATTGCGTGATGAGCAATGTGGATTCAGAAATGGTAGGGGATGTGTAGATCAGATATTTTCACTCAGGCAAATAAGAGATCAAACTAAAGTGATGAAAATTGGCTGGCAGTTGGTCCTTCAGTCGCTCTGAATAGTTGCACTGTTGAGCAAGTGTCTTAGTTTAATTATCTTGGGAGTTACGTAACAGATACTGGTGATGTGCGGCATAAGATTAACAGAAGAATAAGGATTGCCTCTGGACTTTTAATTGCTAGCTTTGTTGATTTTAAAAAGGCTTTGGACTCTGTTGATTGTCATAATTTGTGGTTGATTGTCTGGTATGCCATATGATCTCACAAGTCAGTTAACATAATGAAAGCTCTCTGTAATAACAGAGTCGTGTATGAGAATTGGTAAGGCTTATAACAGTTGGTTTAGCATTGCTTCTGGTGTTCGACAAGGGTACATTTTGTCCCCTTTTCTCTTTAGTTTGGTTATTGTTTACGCTATGCGAAATTCTTTGCAAGGGAAAGATTTTGGCCTAAAATGGTCGAGAGATTTCAAAATCTCTGATTTAAATTATGCAGATGATTTGGCCTTGTTGGCTAATAATGTTGATGCGATGAATTCTTTCATTAGGGCTCTTGATGAGACTTGCAGTAGAGTTGGTTTGGTGATAAGAGATCAAACTAAAGTGATGAAAATTGGCAGGCAGTTGGTGCTTCAGTCGCTCTGAATGGTTGCACTGTTGAGCAAGTGTCTTAGTTTAATTATCTTGGGAGTTACGTAACAGGTACTGGTGATGTGCGGCATAAGATTAACAGAAGAATAAGGATTGCCTCTGGGACTTTTAGGAATCAATGGAGAGTGTGGAGAAATAGGCGTACACACCTAAGGACTAAAATTGGACTGTATAATAGTTTGGTTCTTTCTAGAATTAGTTATGGTAATAAAATTGGGCGCTTTGTAAAGAAGGTAATAGGAAACTTGATGTTTTGATTAAAGAAGCTTACACATTATCTTGGGTATTGGATTCAACTTTGTAAGTAATGAAGAGGTTAGGCAAAGGAGTTGGCAACTCCTCTGAGTAGTATATTGCACAGAGAGAGACTCTGTTGGTTTGCCCAGGTTGCCCATATGGATAATTATAGATTAGTGAATAGGGTTATGAACGGTGTGCCTAAAGGCCTCAGAAAGAGAGGGAGACTAGGATGCAGTGGGCTGATAATGTCAAACAAGACCTTATTAGAATTGGTGTGCAGTGGAGAGATATAACAGATGTAGCTTAGGGCAGATATGCTTAGAGAAGTAAATTGTGCTCTCTGGTTGGACCTCGCTTCCACGGCTGCTTGAGGAGGAGGATGACAGATTTTGAAATAAATCTTTTATGGGAAAAAGTGACTGAAGGTAAAATAAATATCTCAATCAATTCTATCTAAATATCAGTTTTTAGTAATATTCCTTACGCATTTGAACAGTTGCTGAGGGTTGAACATTTAACAACAAATTTACTTAATTGAAATTTATTATTTTAAACAATTTTATAAGTAATTGCATAGTTTAAAAGTGTGTGTAAATAATTCCTTAAATATTCGTTTAATTTTTCGACAAATGGTTTAGAACACATTGCTGCTCCTAAATGTTTAAAATTCCGTGCTTGCTTGAAAACTGAAAGAATATTTTTTGAAAATCAATATTGTAAAGATCTCTGTTCTTTATTTCAGAGATCCGTTACTGTACCTTAATTACACAGCAATTATTGTACTCAATACAGGGTCGTAGTTTGACCTTCTGAGCCCTAAGCTCTGACAAATTTAAGAGGCCCTAAGCTACAATAAGTTTAAGCGGCCGCAAAATTTCGAAAATCAAAATGAGTTATAAATTTATTATTCTGAGTGAAGGGGCCATTTAAAAATAAATATGAATTTGATGATGTGAAAATATCATACTAGCACAGATTTACAATAATGACCGTTTAAAGATGAGATGAACAATGTTTATGTTAATCTCCATTCTTATCTATTTACGGTTCCATAGAGAACTTTGCCCTCTCCACCTTATCAATTTCTGGTTCCATTGCATAGCTTACCTCTTCCACCCTTATCTATTTCCGGCTCCAATGAGTAGCTGGCTCCCTCCCCCAATATCTATTTCCGGCTCCAATGAGTAGCTGGCTCCCTCCCCCCATATCTATTTCCGGTTCCATTGCGCAGCTTGCACTCTCCGCTGTTATCTATTTCTGGTTCCATTGCTTAGCTTGCCCCCTCCAGCCTTATCTATTTCTCGTTCCATTGCATAGCTTGCCACTTCCACCATTATCTATTCCCGGATCCATTGCGTAGCTTACCACCTCCACTCTTATCTCTTTTCGGTTCTAGTGAGTCGCTTTCCCTTTTCTAATTTTTCCTTTATTGCTTCATTTCCCTCTCTGCCCTTAATTTTTTTTCATCGATATAAATTTATGATTATATTATTTATTCGGCCTGTCCTCGCTGCATGTAATGCGATTTTTGAGTAATTTTGGTTAAACCTAATTATAAAGGCGTGTTATTTCGATGCATTTTTAATTATTTCAAATCACATAATTAGAGTTATGTTTACAGAAATAATATAGATAGCCATTTATGTCTGCAGCTCTTCAGGAGAAAAAAATGTAGCTCTCAGTCACCGTTAGGAGTCCGAGAATCGAGCTCTCTGTCAAAACACAGCGTAACATTACGTTGGAAAATGATTAAATGCCTGAGCTATCAAAACTGCGGGTTCTGTTCGTCTATCGTTTTGAATTCTCATGAAGAGCACGAATCGTTAAGCAGTCGAAGTGTCGATGTGCAGCCAACTCTATAGTTTTGTTTGCAACAAAGGCAAATTTTGCTTTATAAAGAGAACACGTTTGTTTGGATTTGGGGCGGTAGTGGAAGCTCAGTTGGTAGCGCTCAAGGCTTGTAATCTCCAGTTCCCAGGTTCAAGCCCCACCTGGGCTCTCGTTCAGGTTTATTTCCACAAAACTCGCATCCCTGCATTTGGTCACTAGTGACACCGATATGCTTCAAAAAGCCACCGTCTTCCGCATGGAACGTTAAACTGTGGCACGGTGTGCTGAAAAGCCATAGTCTGTGCAAGTGAAATGACATGCTGGATGGACTTTACCAGAGGATACCATCTGTCTCTTAACAGCTGTCTAGTGGGTTCTCTCCTTCCAGCGTTCTCTAAACCTTCGGGGTCTTTGTGACCAGGCAATTTTGCCCATTGTGGGCAGGAGAGCCGTAGCCGGTGCACGTTAAAGAACATGCTGTATAGTCTTGACGGAAGGCTACCATCTGTCACCTAACAGCTGCACAGAGGGTCTCCTTCCCCAACCTTCTCTGAGCCCTCAGTGTCCTTCTGACTTGGCCATTTAGCCTGTTGTGTGCAAAAAAAAGTGCCTCTCAGAGGTAAACGAACCCATCTTGGGTCCCGCAAATAGCAAACTTAGTGTTTTATCATTGAACAACAATTTTTTTCTTCATAGAGTGGGCTGAATTGTCATTTTACAGACTCCATGGGCTCAGAGAAATTGAAGTAAATTTTCAAATGATATATATATATAATCAGGCTGGGGTTGGGTTGTTTTACCTCTGAGTGGTACATTTTTGAACACAATGGGCTAAATGGCCAGGTCACAAGGACTCCGATGACTCAGAGAAGGTTGGCGGAGGGAATCCATTGAACAGCTATTGAGAGACAGATATGGACACGCAGCGTGTTCTATAAAGTGCATAGGTATGGCACTTTTTTTCATATAATGGACTAAATGGTCAGGTCACAAGGACACTGAAGGCTCAGAGAAGGTTGCAGGGAGGGGATCCACTGTTGTAGCCTCCCGTTAAGGTCACCCAGCATGTTCTTTAATGAGCATAGTGTATGGCACTTTTTTTGCACACAATGGGTTGAATGGCCAGGTCACAATTACCCCGATGGATCAGAGAAGGTTGGGGGAGGGTATCCATTGAACAGCTGGTGAGAGACAGATAAGGTCACCCAGCGTGTTCTTTAAAGTGCATAGAGTATGACACTTTTTTGCACACAATGGACTAAACAGCCAGGTCACAAGGACGCCGAAGACTCAGAGTATATTGGGAGGAGGGGATCCACTGAACAGCTGTTGGGAGACCAATGGTAGCCTCCGGTTAAGATCACCCAGCATGTTTTTTAACGTGTGTAGGGTATGGCACTTTTTTTTTTGCATACTATGGGATAAATGCCCAGGTAAGAAGGACCCCGAAGGTTTAGAGATGGTTGGGGTAGGGGATCCACTGAACAGCTGTTGAGCGACAGATCAGATCACCCAGCGTGTTCTTTAAAGTGCATAGGATATGGCACTTTTTTTGCACATAATGGGCTAAATGGCTAAATCATAAGGACACGAAATGCTCAGAGAAGGTTGTGGGCCCACTGGAACAGCTGTTAGGAGACTGACGATTATGTGACCTTTTATGTGTGAGCTGCACTTTCTTTCTCACAATGGGCAAAATGGTCAGATCACAAGGACCCTGATGGCTGAGAGAATGCTGGGTCGGGTTGTTTTATGTGTGAGCTGCACTTTATTTCTCATAATGGCAAAATGGCCAGATCACAAGGACCCTGATGGCTGAGAGAATGCTGGGTCGGATTGTTTTATGTGTGAGCTGCACTTTCTTTCTCACAATGGGCAAAATTGCCAGATCACAAGGACCCTGATGGCTGAGAGAATGCTGGGTGGGGTTGTATTATGTGTGAGCTGCACTTTCTTTCTCACAATGGGCAAAATGGTCAGATCACAAGGACCCTGATGGCTGAGAGAATGCTGGGTCGGGTTGTTTTATGTGTGAGCTGCACTTTCTTTCTCACAATGGGCAAAATGGCCAGATCACAAGGACCTTGATGACTGAGAGAATGCTGGGTCGGGTTGTTTTATGTGTGAGCTGCACTTTCTTTCTCACAATTGGCTAAATGGTGAGATCAGAAGGACCCTAAGTGCTGACAGACGGCAGGGTCAGTTTTTTTACGTCTGAGCGCACTTTTTCTCTCTAAATGGGTAAATGGCCAGGTCACAAGGACACCGAGGGTTGAGAGAAGTTTGGGTTTACCTGTGTGCTGCACTATTTTTCCCACAATGTGCTAAATGATTAGGTCATAAGGATTCTGAGGGATGAGAGCAGACTGTTTCGTTTTACCCTTGAGTGGTGTCTTTTCTCCCACAATGGGCTAAATGGCCAGGTCAAAAGGAACAGGAGGGCTGAGACTTCTCTCAGCTCCTCCTTTTTCCTCCAGCTGAAGGCTGGTTCTACCTCCAAGCTGCACTTTTTTCCCACAATGTGCTAAATGGCCAGGTCACTAGGACCCCGAAGGATCAGAGAAAGTTGGGCGAGATGATCCAATGTACAGCTGTGGGGAGACAGATGGTAGGCTCCCGTCAAGGTCACCCAGCATGTTCTTTAACGTGCACAGAGTAAAGCTTTCCCTGGCATGGGGCCATGGCTTAACGTCACATAAGTCGGAGAGGACCCTTTTCGTGCATAACAATTTAATATCACGATTAAAGCTGTTACGTAATTTAAGAGTTTAAAACTCTTATATCATAAGACTGAGGAGTGCTGTAAAAGAAAATGGTAACTAATGCTACTGTGCCCTAAGGCCAGATATCTGTGCATTTCACCTTTCTTAAATTGGTATACCATGATTTTCTATACCTCATAATATTATCCTTTGTTTTCTAGCACAAAGGGGATTTAGAGCAAAGATGCTCATTAATTGATAAAGATCCTTTGTCATCCATATTAAATAAATTAAATGAACTTAAAAATGATCCGTTTTTACCCGAAGACATAGCCAAAAAGTGCATACCACCAATTTATCGTTCTATACCACAATTGTTCGTTAAAATTAAACTACACAAGGAAAGTAAACCATTCAAACCTTTAGTATGTAAACGTAAATCTCCAACCTATAATCTAGAACTAGCACTTCATAAGTTCTTTAAACCATACTTTCCACCTACACAATATATTCTAACATCTTGTCATGAAGCGATATCGTTAATACGAAACACCATTACTGAAACTACAACTATGCACTCGCTTGTTGTCGTATCGCTGTATCCTAACATTCCTTTACTGGATGCAGCGATGTGACTAAAAGCAGCAGTGGCTTCGGGTGGCCAGTTCCTTTCGCCCCAGAGTACTTTTGTGTGCATGAGGCTTTCGACCTGGCAACCTCCTCAAATTTCTTTAATGTCAACAATAGGACATGGCTCCAGACAGATGGGGTCCCAATGGGATCCCATCTGTCGGGACTCATTGCCGATGTTGTCATGCGGCACGTCGAGGACGTCGCCCTTTCAAAGGCAACCTATAAACCTTCATTACATCTTCGATATGTCGACGACATATTGATTTTCTGGCCCCATTCTCTCCACTTGTTACAAGAGTTAAGCACTACATTTAATGATGTAATGGCTTCGATTAATTTTACTTACGAATCGGAACAAAACCTGAAACTACCTTTCTTAGACATATTAATCACAAGAAAAAATAAATACTGTGAAACCGCAAGTATATTGAAAACCAACACATTGTTAATTTCATACGTGCCAATTCGGCACACCCTAACAAATACAAACGAGCAAGCATATTGCCACACTTTTTTCGTGCCTACCGATACTGCTCAGAAATTCTAGCACTTCAAAAATGAATTAAATACATAAACACTAAAGCAAATGAAGCAGGTTACGTATAAAATTTATTAAATAGATGGGCTAATAATGCAAAATTCAAAGTATTAAAATCGTCCCAACCCCCACCAAATCAGGCGTCTTGTAAGGAAATCTATGCCCAGAGATTTCCATAGATGAAAAATATAACTAAATGTATGCAAAATATTTTTAATAAATATAACATTACTTCACTTACTACAGTAACTCACACCATCAAAGAATTATCAATAAACGACAGAGATAAAAGGCAGCGTCTGCCAAACAACATTTCGAGATCCATTACAAGTCCTACAAGAGAACGATAAATATATTGGGAAGACATACAGACAATTTAATTTACGAATGCAGGAACATCACAATGACATAAGAAACGGAATTCAAAATACGGCTTTAGCTAAGACAGTTATAAATAATAAATTGGAAATAAAGAAAATAGATTTCAAGCCTATTATTGTCCCAAAAACAAAATTTCAACTGTTATACGGAGAAAAGCCTCCTAATACGCAAAAATCTTAATCAGATATGCAACACAGACATTCCGCCCCTACCAGCGGCGTGGCATTAACCAATATGCGTAAGCACAATTACGTACGACCATATCATCAGGGGCGTAGCGAAGCATTATGGTTGTGGGAAGGGAGAAATCGAAAATTTTCCAACTCGAAAATCAAATTTTGCTAACTTAGAAAGTAATGTCTCTTTCTGGTTCGTACCGAGATTTTCGCTCCTTGTGTGGGAGGAGGGGTTGAGAAATTTCACAACTCCCCTGTATTTTATCAAGTGGCTTCGAATTTTGCCCACTCCTCTAGATTTTGCCAAGAGTTCTCGGTTTTTCCAACTCCTTAATTTCACAAAACCAATCCCAATTTTTACAACTCACCTGTACTTGACCAAGTGGTTTCCAGTTTGGCCAAATTCCCTAGCTTTTGCCAAGTTGCCTCGATTTTACCACTTCCCCTTAATTTCCCAAAACAATCCCAATTTTTACATCTCCCCTGAATTTGCTAAGTCTGTTCGAATTTTATCAACTCTCCTTAATTGTATAAGAAAGGCACAATTTTCCCAATTCCCCTGTATTTTGCCAACTCCCCTAGATTTTGCCAAGAGTTCTCGGTTTTTCCAACTCCTTAATTTCAAAAAGCCAATCCCAATTTTTACAACTCACATGTATTTTACCAAGTGTTTTCCAATTTTGCCAACTTCCCTAGATTTTTCCAAGTTGCCTCAATTTTACCACCTCTCCTTAATTTCCCAAAACAATCCCAATTTTTACATGTCTCCTGAATTTGCCAAACCATTTCAAATTTTTCAAACTCCCCAAAATTTTGACACGTTTTCTCGATTTTGTCAATTCTCCTTAATTTCACAAAAACAATCCCAATTTACAGAATTCGCCCGTATTTTACCAAGTTCATTCCAATTTTGCCAACTGTCCTAGATTTTACCAAGTTTCCTCAATTTTGCAAACTCGCCACAATTTTACAGAAAAAAGATTGCAATTTTTACATCTCACCTAAATTTTGACAACTGCAGCTAGATTTTTGCCAACTCTAAGTTTTACCAACTTTCCTAAATTTTGCCAACTCGTCATAATTTTACAGAAAAAATTCCCAATTTTTACAACTCACCAGAATTTTGCCAACTCTCCACGATTTTGCTAAGTCACTCCGAATTTTGTCAACTCCCCAAGATTTTGCCAAGTCACTCCGAGTTTTGCCAACGGTCCCTAGATTTTTCCAACTCGCCATAATTTTACAGAAAAAATCCCGATTTTTACATCTCACCTGAATTTTGCGAACTTCCCACGATTTTGCCAAGTCACTCCGAATTTTGTCAACTCCCCAAGATTTGCCAAGTTCACCCTATTTTGCCACTCATATGTACTTTACTAAGAGGCTTCGAATTTTGCCAACTGCTCTAGATTTTGCCGTCTCTCCATTTTCCAAACTGCCCTAGATTTGACATCTCCCCTTAATTTTACAAAAAAAAAAAGATTACAAATTTTCACAACTAACCTAGATTTTAAGAAGTCGCTTCGAATTTTGCCAACTCCGAGTTACTTTTAGGAAGAGTTTCCCCTATCCTCCCATAGTTACGCCCCTGCATATCATTTTGACGTAACAGCGAGACGGGTATAAAGACAGACGACTCGATCATTTATTTCGAGTCGGATTAAATGAATATTGGCGAAACGCGTCGCTCCCTTATAACAGTGAGCATGCACAGTTAGCTTTCAATGTTTTTTTACTTTGAATTGCATTGTGCATTTAAGTTTTTAAACTTTTAAGATTTTTAAAATATCTTTCTTAAGTCTTGAGTTATGTGCAGATTGAGTTTAGATCTTACCAGTAACAGCACGAAAAAGCAATATCTCACAAGAGAAGTAGATTAAATTTTTTTTAACATATGCATCCACAACAACGGTTAATAACATCTGGCTCATGAAGCAGCAAAACCTCTTCTACCATTTTGCCTGCCTATGTGTTTAACACATAAAGAACTGACCATACAGCCTTAACAACGGCCATCCATATTGGTGAATAGTTCAAGATTTCCTCTACTTTCGCGTGTGATTCAACCTTATGCTCTGTGACCATGTCGTGCCAAAAAGAAGGACTGGTATGCTTTGGAAAAGCTATCATTTTCAACGCTTAACATTTAAGAGCTGATCCCAACTCCAAGCTGAAGTTGAACTCCATCGCCGCTGTACTAGCCAAACCAACCCGGTAATTACCTTTTAAATTATGTTTGCTCTAAATCCCCTTTGTGATAGAAAACAAAGGATAATATTATGAGGTATAGATAATCATGGTATAGCAATTTAAGAAAGGTGAAATGCATTGATATCTGGCCTTAGGGCAGATAGTAGCATTAGTCACCATTTTCTTTTACTGCACTCCTCAGTCTTATGATATAAGTGATTTAAAACTCTTTTAAATTATGTAACAGCTTTAATAATGATATTAAACTATTATACTATTGCTGTGTTAGAATTATTTACCCAACAGTCTCCCCTAGAGGCCGAGGGCAAGGTGAGAAGTTTTGCGGAAATAAACCTCAACGGTGGCCCAAGTGGGTATTGAATATGGGTATTGCAGATTATGAGCCTACCGTCTGAAACACCCGAGTCCCATCTGATATAAGCTTCGCAGAATCAAACACCATAGAACGAAAGAATTTGCCAAACTATAGCTGCTAGGATGGAAAAACTTGAGAAAGTTTGGATTGGGTTGTTTTACTTCCCGAAGACCCTTTTTTGCCCACAATGGGTTACAAGGACTCCAAGGGCTGAATGAAGGTTAGTTTAGGTTGCTTTACCTCTGAGAGGCACTTTTTTGCATACACTGGGCTAAATGGCCAGGTCACAGGGAACCCGAAGGTTCAGAGAAACTTGGGTTGCTTTACGTCTGAGTTGCACTTTTTATTCCCACAATGGGTTAAATGGTCAGGTCACAAGGACCCCGAGGGCTGAGAGAAGGAGTTGTTTTACCTCTAATGGCCCTTTTTTCCAACAAAGGTCTATATGGACAGGTCATGAGAGCTGAGAGAAGGCTTGCTTAGGTTGTTTTATCTCCGAGCGACACTTTTTATCCCCATAATGGGCTAAATGTCCAGGTCACGAAGGCAAGGCTAGGCTTGGTTGTTTTACCTATGATCTGCACTTTTTAGCCTGTAATGGGCTAAATGGCCAGGTCACTAGAATCCCGAGGGGGGAGAGAAGGCTGGGTTTGGTTGTTTTACCTTTGAGTGACATTTTTTTTCAACAACGGGCTAAAAGTCCAGGTCACAAGGAACCGGAGGGCTGAAAAAAGGCTCGGTTTACCTCTAAGCTGCATTTTTTTTGCCTACAATGGGCTCAGTTGTCTGGTCACAAGGACCCCGAATGCTGAGAGAAGGCTGCGTTGGATTGTTTTACATCTGAGCGGCACTTTTTTCTCCACAATTGTCTATATGGCCAGTTAAGAATCCTGAGTGCTGACAGTCGCCTCTGTTTTCCTCTGAGCGGCACTTTTTTGCACACAATCGGCTAAATGACCAGGTCACTAGGACCCTGAAGACTCAGAAGTTCCGGAGAGGGGGGGGGACCCACTGAATAGATTTGGGAAGGAATACAACAGAAGAAAACAAACATCCATACTTTATCCACGGTTCGAACCCATTACCATTAATCAGTTTCCAACCACACAAAAAATGAAACCACGAAAACTCAATATACATTTGTTTTTTAATCAAGAAATTTCTTGATTTCTTAAAAGATTCTAATTTGTATTCTTAAATTCATATTTTGTGCCAAATAACCATTTTCGGGCGGGCGTGGGTGGCTCAGTCAGTATATGGACAATTTTGAAATCTGTAGTTCCTAGTTTCTAGTCCCGCCGGGGCTATTGTCGAGATTTATCTCCGCAAAACTCCCCGCTCTGCCCACAATCAGTAGAGGACATCGATGTGCTTGAAAAGGCTGCCATCTGTCGGACGGGTTACGCCTTGGCTAGTGTATGGCAGAGTTATATCCTCTTCATGATAAAGAACACGTGGATGGCCTTGACGGGAGGCTCCCATCTGTTTCCCAATAGCTGTTCCTGTGAGTCTCCTCCTGCAGCCTTCAGGGTTTTTGTGACCTGGCCATTTAGCCCATTGCGTTCCAAAAAGTGCCACTCAGAGGTAAAACTATTATATGTATGTATGCATTTACATAGGTACGTACCTACAAAATCTTCATGCAGCCATGGGCTACCGAGATCCTATCAGATTATCTAATTTTGTTCTCCAGGTATGTCTGCCCTAAGATGCAGCTCCTGCATTTGGGCGCTGTAAAGCAATTCTAGTAAGGCTCTCTTTTTCAATGTGTGCCCGTCGCATCCTAGGTTCTTTCATTTTTCCTGAAGCACACTAATCATAATCTTGTTTGCTAATCTGCAGCTATGAATACGGGCAACATGGCTAAACCAATGCAATCTCTCTCTGCACAAAATGCTGCTGAATAGAGGTCGATGAGTCCTTCTTCTAGCCTCATCATTACTTACAAAATGAAACTACCAAATATCCAAGATTATATATGCAAGCATCTAAAATCAAAGTCGTCATGTTATCAGAAATTTTGAAATCTCTAGACCTTTCTACCCGTTGCACAGAATTACGCAAGAAAAGAAAACAAAATTTATAAACCTTGTAACCACTGGTGTCCATAGCCACCTTGATACACCAGGCCTAAACAGCCATTAATAGAAAGAGGGAACAAAGGTGGAAATATGCAATTGATTTAATTAGTTTAAATTTAAGACAAAGCAATTTATTTTAAAATTAGTAAGAATAAAATAATTTATTCATTAAATTTTTTAAATATTTGAAACTATTATAAAATTAATTACCAGATTTTAAAAAACATATTACTACCAGTCGAATTTTTAGAAATGCAGATATAATTGAAACTGCTATATATATATTAATTAGTCTTCTGTTACTGCAGTGTTCAGGCCTATTGTATCGAGTTGGCCTTGATCAATCGCAACCTCAGTTTCCGAAGAACTCACTGAAGAATATTGAAGGTTATACTTTCCTATCGCCGAGTGAACTACTGTGCATAGGAGTATATATCTATGGGTACGTTTGTTTTTACTCTTTGTCAGGATGAGGAAGACTACTGATGGTATAAATGTAACACTAGACTTATGTGTTTAATATCTACATTTATTAACACATTAATATTTTGTGGTCTCACAGGGACTTACAGAACAAGGCTAAAATCACCCTGAGGTGGCAGTCAGATTTCATGTTTCATCTCTTCCCCTTTCAATGGCAGGCGAGAGATCAATGCTCTCCGCTCCGTCTCATGACTGGGGACTTTGAGTTTGGAGCATTTTCTTCAAAATATTTTTGAATTTCCTGATGGATCAGTTTTTTTTATTTTGCTGTTTGTGTAAATATATGAAGAAATGAATAGGTATAATTTTAGTTTCATGTAAAGCTGACTTTGCTATTAGATCAACTTGTTTATAAGCAGTGATCCCAACATGAGAAGGGATCCATTGTATATGTAATAGATTATTTTCAGAAAAGTTTTTAAGGTTAGCAAGTACGCATGATTGGTGAAAATGGGATATTTTGATTTTAATTGATTTTGATTTAGTAATTAAAAAGCAGATTTGAAAGTGAAGAGGATGCGATAGGGAGGCGGATTAGGTCAAGCCCTCAGATCCATGGGCCTCTCAGAGAGTTACGGCTTGAACTTGGAAGAAATATTTCGATTCCAACTTTGCATTTTTGTCTGCTGAAGCTTGATATTGTAGAATCCGAATGCCTTATTGATAATTGCATTAATATTTGTGATTCTGGGATATTTTTCTCTTATGTCCACAAGCATTTGTAGATTTTGTTTCTTGATTTCCCCACTTGTCGAGAAAAGTGTCAATATTGTCGGGTCATTGCCTTTAAGGGGAGAATTTCCTTTGTCTTTGTAAATGTTTTCTCGCTCTTTCCTCAGTTTTACTTAGTATACCTAAAAAAGAAGTTATTCTCATTCTTTCTAGGTTTTCTTCTTTTGTTACCTCAACTTCGTCGTCAAAATGTATTTCCATTTCTAGTTCCTTTTCAAAATCACTCGCCTGCTCTTCCAATAGTGTCTGAGGCAGGGAGAATTTTTTTTTATTTTCTTACTCTTTTGCTTATTTTCTTAATGCTTTTGGCTTTGACATTTGTCTGTTAGTCTGTGTATTTGATAAAATGTTTTTCCACCATATCTTTCGAATGCCATAAAGAAACTTAAAAATTTATGTCACAAATGACAGCTTGCGATGCGGGGGTGTTATAGACTATAAAAAATTTACACTCCCGTGAACACCCTGTTGTCCTTTGGAGAAGGGAAGCCATGAGATGGAGCAATGACCACCCTATTGTTGTTTGGAGAGGGGAAGCCATGGTATGGTGCAATGGCCATCCTGTTGTCATTTGGAGAGGGGATGCTTTGGGATGGATCAAGGGCAACTGTGTTGTCATTTGGAGATAGGAATGTCATGGGATGGAGCAATGGCCACGCCATCCAGCTCTTCCCCTTGCTGCTAGTGAGATTCTTACAAAGTTTGCTCACAATTTTTAAGTAGAATGTTAAACATGTTTCTTCTTTTTAATTATATTTATTGTGTATGCTTTATTTATTATTTGTTATATATTCATGTATGAGATTGATTAATTTTCTTTTTAGGTATTTTTAACCAAGAACGAAATTACTAAGAGCTTTCCAATAAATATTCGAAGGAAATTAATACAGAAACAAAGGAAAAAATTTCAAGTCAAACATTAATTTGGAACATTTTTCGAAATTCTACAGGAACAGGAGAAAAACATTCACATAAAATATTAGCAAAGAACTATTTAAGTAATATACGCAAATGCAGATTTTTCTTATAACAAAATTAGAAAACGAAACTTTTTCATTAAAATGAAAAGACTTTGCGACCATCGATAAAGAAGTGCATCACCGTATCAACACAAACGAGAAACTTCATATTTCTGAATGATATTTCAAGGATCTTGAGGAAATTAATGTTTGAAATTGCTCTTTCTTAGAGAAATATAACTTTGCTATTAGTCATAAAAGAGTTAAAGGAAGGCTTGTGAGAATAATCTGACAATGAAATAGGGGCAGAAATGTTACAGTAACCAAGAACACTCTGTGTGATGGTTTTTCTCGATAAACAACATTTTCTGACTTCAATGGATAAATTTTACACGTGAAACTTTCTAATGGAGAATTTTCTTCCCATTGCAGCTATTACCTGATATCTAGAAAATTGAATCTCCAAAAAAAGGCAAAGGAAGTTTCAGAACGGAGCTTAATCACGAATATCATCGTCTGTCGGATGCAACGAAAAAGCCTTGCACCTAAGGTCTAGAGTGTCCAATACAATTTTCTGTTATAAAATAGAAAAACAAAAATCCTCTCTGAAATGAATAGCAAGAAATTTAAACCGATAACTCATGTGACACACTGAAAACGGAAACCTCATATGGGTGAAATATATCAGACAAATGTTTCAATCAAACCCTATCATAAGAAACGTTACCTAACATACAGGGAAGAGATGTCACATATATGTGAAATATGTAGCAAAAGTTTCAAAACGAAGCCTGGGTTGAAATATCATTACCTTATTCACAACAAACAGACACCTCATATATGTGAAATATGTGGAAAAATATGCAAAACAAAACAGAATCTTGAATATCATTTCCAGTCACATAGAAGAAAATTGCCACATATCTGTGAAATATGTAATAAGAAGTTTTCCTTGAAGTCTAATCTTATGACACATATTCTGACACACACAGGGGAAAAACCACATGTATGTGAAATATGTAATAAGAAATTTTCACAGAAGTCTAATCTTCTGATACATTTTCTGACACACACAGGGGAAAAACCACATGTATGTGAGATATGTAATAAGAAATTTTCACAAAAGTCTAATCTTATGACACATTTTCAGACACACAAAGGGGAAAAGCCTCATGTATGTGAAATATGTAATAAGAAATTTGCAAAGAAGTCAAGCCTTAGGACACATTTACAGACACACAAAGGGGAAAATCCTCATGTATGTGAAATATGTAATAAGAAATTTTCACACAAGTTTAACCTTAGGAAACATTTTCTGACACACACAGGTGAAAAATCGCATGTATGTGAAATGTCTAAAAAGAAATTTGTCCTGAAGTCTAATGTTATGACACATTTTCTGACATACAAAAGGGAAAAATTGCATGTATGTGAAATATGTAATGCAAAATTTTCCCAGAAGTCTAACCTTAGGAGACATTTTGTGAGACACAAAGGGGAAAATCGGTATGCATGTGAAATATGTAATAATAAATTTTCACAGAAGTCTAACCTTAGGACACATTTTTTGACACACACAGGGGAAAAACCACATGTATGTGAAATATGTAATAAGAAATTTTCACAGAAGTCTAACCTTAGGACACATTTTCTGACACACAAATAGAGAAAACTGCATGTATGTGAAATATGAAATAAGAAATTTTCACAGTATCACCTTAGGAGACATTTTCTGTCACACACAGGGGAAAAACTGCATGTATGTGAAATATGCAATAAAAAATTTGCTAAAGCGTCACACAGAATGCAGATCTTATCTAAAATATTAAAAACTAACCCCTACCGGGATAAACCTGTAATTAGTGAGAGTGATTCTATAAATAAAAAAATGTAACTATAAATACGAGTAATGTATTTTATTTTTCATGCAACTGTAGGATGCATATGAAAAACATAACATATATAAGTGATTAAAGCATACTCCAAATTTTAATTAAATGTAAAATAAAATCATCACACCATATATATTTTTGACAAGACACTAAACTTTCATCTATGGCGTATCACTCCTCCTAGTCCATAATCTATGGCACTACTTTTCTTTTTTTCAAACACGGATGCCACATGGTGATGTACCAATTATTATGGCCCAGGGTCAAGATACTCGTACTTAAAATTCTTGGAAACAATCGTTTATTTTTTGTGAAGTGTCATAAATGTTTCTGATAAATTTGGGGAGATGTTTTAGTTCTTTTTTTGTCAGAATGATGCATGGTAACATTTCATGAGCAACGCACATCCTTCCAGTTTCCGGAAACCAGCGTAAATTTAACAACCAGTTTTTGGAAACCAGTGGAAACTGGCTAGTTGACACCACTGTATATAAGCATTATCCGAATTTCAAGAAATAATGGAAACTACTGAAGGCACGAACGTACATAGATTTACTTTAGGGAGGGAATTTCCCATAATTTAGTATCGAGGAGGTTCGAAAATTTAGTTGTTTTGTGGGAAGAGGGATGCGAGAATTTAGTTTGGAGGAGAGGGAGTGTAGAATAAGACTTCAGTAGGGTTTCCTAATTAGTAAACTATTCCACTGGAAAAGAAAGGTTAAAATTATATTCAATATGAAATAAAACGTTACAGTTGTTTTCTTCGTATACTTTTCAGTGTCGGGTATAAAATATGGGACTTAAATGAAACTATGCAAAGATACCTGATTTGGATTTCAAAGCAGATAGACAAGTTTGAGATTTTTCATAAGAAAATCGCATTTTCTTGGGGCAAACCCTCTCACCCATGGATACCTATCTAACTGAAAAAATTTACACTTAATGAATTATTGAGAATAAAGCGGTACTTTATCAATACAAATTTCTGAGCATAAGTATGAGATCATAATTCATAGTACTATAACGATTTTTTGTGCACAGATTAATATTTTTAAAACAAGTTGCAAAAATGAGTAGTGAAGGTTTAAAACAAAATGAAACTTCCTTCAGAAATATTAACCTCCTGACGCATAGTCGAAAAAAATAAAGAAATTCTTTCAAAAATATTGATATAACGCAATTAATGTTATTCTACTGTTTTATTCATCATTATGAGAAAAATGTCTTCTAATAATTTTGTTATTGGAAGAATTTGAACATTATTAAAATTCAAATTATTTCCTATAGAGAATCCGTTTAAGCAGAGAAAAAAACGCTCTCTGCAGTACCTGAGTTTTAGGTACTGCTAGAATAATTCTTGCAAGTCATACAGTGTTTTATCTTATATAGAGCAAAGAGAATTCCTACAATGGAAAATATTTTTTACTACTGGAAAGTAGCAAAAAATATTTTCCATTGTAGGAATTCTCTTTGCTCTCTATGAAATTCATTTTAAAAAATTGTTTTTTTTCCTTTTGCCTCCAATTTTTTGGTTTTATTAAGATAGATTTCCAGAAAATCATTTGTTGAGTCACTTGATGACACTGGACTACTTTTATTGATGCTTTCTTGTACAAGAGATTTGCTTTTCAATGTACTCATAAATATCAATTAAATGAATTTTCGCTAAAATAAATCTCAAATAGCATGAAAATATCTAATGAATAAATATGAGTAAAGAAATTTAAAATACTACTTATTTAACTCTATGCAATATTTTCTTAATGGAGCTGCAGAGAAGAAAAACACCGCGTCTTCACTGCTCGATTGAAACATGATAATTACCTGTTTAATTTTTCGCAAAATATGTACAAGGTGAGGTTGATAGTTCACGGATTTACAAACTTACACAACGGAAATTTGGGGAGGGGGGACGGAAGTCGAAATTTTGAATGGAAGATCAAAACCGAAAGTATCGACTATTGTCAACAAGTCTATGGCCTTTTCCTTCAATTCTCTACCCCATACCCAAATTATCACACTTACATACTTCCATCTCCAAGTGTTTAAGCGGATAACACGGATTTGTAATGTAGTTAGGATTTTCGCCCTATTGTAATTGTCGTTTCCTTTTCACTGCAGCTCTTATCTGGCTACCACAAATCCCTTTCTCTGAGGGAGAGTCGTGATAGGGGAATGGGACAAATGCTTCGCCAATACTTTGGGAATGCATCATTGAGCAGAGTCACTGAAGGTCTTTGTTCGTTGATCATAAAAGTATAATCTATATCTGTCTGTTTCACAAGAGTTTCTAAGTATATCTTATAAAGGAAAAAAATCTGAAAATCTCAAAATATATCAACACAAAAACAGTTATATTTCGTTATTTGTTACGTTTTATCGCTGTAAATATTTTTAATTTCCGTTAACGTTATTCATAAAGGTATTCAAAAAATCATTTCGTTATTACTTTTTATCGTTACGTTAAATAACGTTTTCCAACTGGTTTGGTCTTGAATATTCTGCTCAGCTACTTGATTGGTCAATTAATGAGCAGACTAGGGAATAGGACATTTATTTTAAAAATAAATATCAGACAAGATAGTTAAATATATAAGCAGAAAAATAATTATTATTATATAAAGAATTAAAAATATTATTAGAAACTGAAACTGCTAGAAAAAGTTCGTAGAAAAATAATTCTGTAAAAAGAATCCTTTGAAACATAAGAGTTGAATGATTCTTATCAATCATAGTTACCTAACTTTGATAAATATTTTGAAATAAATGACTAAAAAACTTGTCATTACAATTATGAGAATAGAAATATGACTGTCATTTATACGGTGTCCATATTTTTGAGATCAATACACAACACTTATTCAGAAATATATATTATGACAATTTTATTACTTTAATACTATTTATTCTAAAAAGCATTTCTATTAATTTAATAATAATATTTCTATTATTTTTATACAATTTCTGGAAGTCATTATCGAAAAACGTTAAATAACCCAAAACGTTTCAAAATTAACAAATGATATGTATACATTAATTTTAGTTCATGTAAAGTGCAAAATTATTAAAAGACGTGAAAAGGAACAAATAAGTGAATAAAATTACTTCTAATCTGTCAACATTTCATACGATTAAAATAATGTTTTAATAATTTGGTGCAATTGAATAATCACGAATCATCAATATTATTGTTTTGTGTTATTAATTATCCAAACACAGGAACAATAAGAAAAATTAATTAAAACTAGTACCAAAATAGAACGAATTTTTATGCTAAAATATAACACTATTGAAGGACAGGATAAAAAATAAATTTAGGAAAAAAATAAAGGACAGAACCTTTTTTTTCATTCTTTTATATATATATATGGGATAATGTACTAAAATATAGTAAGAATATCCACCGTAGTGTTTTAATTTAGTGATAGAGTGTGAAAAGGTTCATAGAGTGGCAAAACGAAAAGAAATTTGTTTTTTGAGCTAAATGAAAAAGTGTTTTGTAGGAAATAACAAAAAATTTCTATCTCAAATTTTCGAAAACTTCGATAGTCCAGATTTGTACTTTGGAGAATCCTAAAGACTGAAAATAACAAAACATACACTGAATGATCATAGAATTATGACCAAACCATCCTTTGTTATGTCAATAGGACGCTGTTTTCGAATCCCCTGTGATGATGCATAGAACCAGCCAATAACCAGGCCTAGCACCTAATGTCCGACCTTGTTCGTGTTGCAAACCGTTAGTTCCTTTCAAAAGAAATACTCTCTTGTGGAAGTGAACGGAAGCAGAGGACTGCCAGATTAGTGTTGGCCTACTGATCTGGACAACTATGGCTACTTTTCTTTTTTTTTCTACCCTGCTGAGGAGTGGTCAACCACACAGAATTCTGGTGCTGACCATATAAACCTACTGGACTGGACTGATATATGGCTTTGAGCTTGATTATGGATACTGAATTTGCTGCACTGGTGGACTTCTGTGGAGGGAAAAATCTTCCCCTGTGTTTTCTGTTTGTTTGTGGGTTGACAGCCCCAAGTGAATAGATTCACAGGATATGTTTATCAGCTGGTGGATAATCCTGAGCAGAGGTCATCGCAGTCACCTGAACTCTTTGCTTCTACTGGCATCGTCAAAATCTACATTGAGGGAAGTCTTCCAGTGTAGATGGTTTCACCATTTAGTGGTGGGGGAACGGGTCTTTGTTCCATATCTGCGATTAGGGGGCTTTTTGATATTGTCGGCATTTCCTCTCTCAATAAACATAGTTTCTTTAAACATTCCACTAACCATTTTCTCTCCATAGGTTGTTGGAATGTGAGGACTCTGCACAGAACTTTTTCTTTTGATGTCCTCACACAAGAATTCCACCGTTATAATTTAGATATTCTCGGCTTTCAAGAGACCAAATGGACAGATAAAGGTCAGATCTTTAATTTCTCTTTTCAGGGAAGGATCATAATAAGCATCACCAAGGTTAAGTCTGCTTCTCAGCAGACACGCCAGTGAATGCTCTTCAGGGATATGAGTGCATTAAAAGTTTTTTTTACAGCGAAATTTCAGACAAGCATTAAAGACTTGAATACTATCTGCTGCTATGTCCCTACTGATGATGCAGATGAGGATGAAAAGGATAGGTTTTACGGACAACTTCAGGAAATTTTGAATTCTTTTAAGGAAGGAGATATTACACTTGTTCTAGGTGATTTCAATGCCAAAGTTGGTACTGACTCTGATAGACACTTTTGGTATTGATAGCTGCAATGGCAATGGGCAATGTGTCCTACAGGTAAGTAAATTCAATGGTTTCAAAATAACTAACAGTAATGACAAGCACAGCGACATACATAAGTACACATGGGTTTCACCAGATAGGCTGCATAAGAATATGACTGATTATATATTAATCAACATCAAATGGACTAGTTCTGTTAGAAATACCAGGGCATATAGGGGAGTTGAAATTGGATCTGACTATTACCTCGTTAAACGTGTCTTGCAACTTAAACTTGAAAGCTATATGCTGTATGCCCCTACAGAGGATGCCGATGAGGATGAGAAGGATAGGTTTTAGAGACAACTTCAGCATATTTTGAATTCTGTCAAGAGAGGAGATATTACTCTTGTTAAAGGGTACTTCAATGCCAAAGTTTATACTGATTCTGACCTTTGGAGAGAGGTGATAGGACCTTTTGTTATTGGTAGCTGCAATGACAATGGGCAATGTCTCCTACAGATAAATAAACACAGTTTTTTCAGAATAACTAACATTTATTACAAACACCGTGACATACATAAGTACACACGGGTTTCACCTAATGGGATGCATAAGAATACGATTGATTATATATTAATTAACAGCAAATGGGCTAGTTCTGTTTGGAATACCAGGGCATATAGGGGAGCTGAAATTGGATCTGATTATTAAGTTGCGACACTTAACAAGGTAAACTTAAAAAGTGTTGTGCTACGGGTTAAAAAATTCACCTTTAATACTGAAGCTTTGAAAGATCCAGTTTTAGCTGAAGCCTACCATGATAGGTTACTTAGACATTATGACAGTCATGGTTTGTTTACTACTGAAGTTGAGGAAGAATGGGACCTTTTTAAACAGGCTTTTTTGAAAACTAACAATAACTTTTAGAAAAAGGAGCAGAGGAGACAGAATTATTTGAGTGATAAGTGTATATATCATTATTTGAGTGATGAGTGATAAATGTATATTTCGGAGCCCGATCGTAGAATTGCTCATGTCATGAAATGCCCGATCATTTCATGAAATAGTGGCATTTCATGATATGAGCAATTCTACGATCGGGCTCCGACATGTATACACATGTTTCGAGGTCATTCAAATGTATGTACTTTGCGCATGGCAATGAGTCACGAAATGCCAGTAGAGTCGGAAGCTATTCGTTAGCTGTCAGTGAACGAATACTGCGTTCTAGTCTAGTTTGCACATAACAATTTTCATCTGTTTTTTTTTGTTTTGCGGCCCGCGATTTAATATATAATACTTAACATGACCCTCGGTGGTTAAGGAGTTTGACATGCCTGTTCTAAACAAGTGGTTTGTTCTACCCCCATTGTTCCCCTAGGGGGAATTGGTTTTGATTTAGTTTTGTGAGCTTACTGCGTTTACAAGTGTTATATATTAAGTGCAAGGCTATAGGTCATATTTTAGTCGTTAGGAAAATATCAGAACCAATTCTAAGGAGAGAGGACGTTGTGGTCGTCTAGGGGCTCCCTCCTTGGAGGAGGGTCTAACACTCTCTCCGAGTAGTAAGATATAACTGCCTGGTGTGAACCCCAGGGTACCAGGCAGTGATGACTGATGAAGTAAGTGATGTAAGTGCAATGGCCTCTCAAGGGAAGAGTGCCAGCACAAAGACAACTGAACTGTTCAATGAACTGGACTCTATCTTGAACAGTAGTGCAAGCAAAATAACTAAGCAGCAAGGAGCTGAACTTAGAAATTTGTTCACTAGACTACAAGATGTGGTACATGAACAGGAACTGAAAATCAGTAACCTCGAGGGAAGGTTAACTGAAAAAGGTGTCAAAAGTAAGGCACCAGGTACAAAGAGCTATGCAGAAGCAGCAAAAAGGTCTGTAACGCCAAGACCTAAGAAAAGGGACCAACAGCATATAATGCTGATATATCCTCAAGACGAGGAACAGAGTTCAGATGAACTCAAAAAGGATCTATTGAAAAATTTAGATCCAACGAAACTAAAGATTGGTATCAAAAAGGTGAAAAAGATTGGTAAAGGAGGTGTGCTAACAGAATGCACAGACTAATTTGATAAGAAAATACTGAAAAACGAAATACAAAGAAATACAGCATTAAAAGACAAATGCTCCGCAAGGGAGACTAAGATGAAATTGCCACAAATTATAATATACGACGTGGATGGTGACATAGAGAAAGAGGCTCTAGTAGACAGAATAAAAGCACAAAATGTTGCTTTTAATGATGGAGGCAAAATTTTCAATAAAACGCAAGAATAGCAAAAAGCACTGGATAGTGGAAAGTTTCAAGGTGTTTATGAAAGAAAAAAAAGTCAATGTAGGCTGGTCTCGACTAAATGTGAAAGAATACTTAAAGGTAGTAAGATGTTTTAAGTGCAATAAATTTGGTCATTTTCAGACCAGGTGCATGGAAGAGCAGAATTGTGGAAAATGTGGTCAAAAGGACCACAAACACTGGGAGTGTAAAGAAACAGTGTTAAAATGTGTTAACTGTAAAGCAGCTAATGATAAGTATAGACTGAAGTTAGATGTCCAGCATTCAAATCTGGACATGGACTGTTCTTGTTACAGAAGAGAGCTCGAGTTATTGGTCAAGCGCATTCGATACTGAATCGAGCTTGTCTAAAACAGTTCAAATAAACTTACATCATGCTAAAGCTGCTACAAATAGTCTAGTATTGTATATTGAAGAAAAAGACTATGACATAGCATTGGTGCAAGAGCCTTATGTCTATAAGGACAAAATAAGAGGTTTCCCAGCAGGCTGGAGAATTTTTGAGGCATCTCACCCACAGCCAAGAAGTGCAATTGTTATCGGGAAAAGGAATATAAGTGCTACAGAGATATACACATCGAGATGTGGTGATTGTTACAGTGGAAAAAGGTGGTCAGAAATGTGTGCTAATTTCTATGTACTGCCCACCAAAAGACTCGTTCGAGGAAAATTTTCAAATTGTTAGTAATATAGTACAAGTCTATCCTAACTGGGACATAGTCCTAGGAGGGGACTTCAATGCAAGCAGTAATCTCTGGGGACCTCAAAGGGAGGACCAGAGAGGAAAGGAAGTCCTGGAGTTCATTAATCAAAACGGATTTACTATAGTTAACGATCCGAATAGTGATCCAACCTTTACCAGCAGTCTAGGCACAAGCTGGATAGATGTTACTCTACACAAAGTTTTGAACCAGGACTTTGTATTACAATGGGCAGTGGAGGATGAGATTAGTTGTAGTGATCATGCATATATTAGCTTTTCCCTAAACTTTGGGAATATAAGCACAAATGCTAAGAACAGATATTCTATCAAGAACTTGGACTGGATAGAATTTAGAAAGGAACTTTCAGAAAAGTTTTCGCTAAAGACCTCTGAAGAGGTAGAACAACAGAACGATTTAGATGAATATATAATAAATGCTACAGAAATACTACAAAAGATTTGTAGTGATAATCAGAAAGAGGAAAACCGAAAAGTGGACTTAGGTTATAGAAAAGTTCCTTAGTGGAATAAAGAACTATCTAAGCTTAGAAAAGAAGTCAAGAGCAGAAGCCGAAAATACCAAAGATGTTACACAGATGAGAGGCATAGGAAGAGCCTAAGATCAGAGTTTAAACTATGGGAGGCTAAATATAAAAAGGAAATAAACACAGCTAAAAATAATAGCTAGAAAAAATTATGTGATGAAGTATCACAAAAGAAACCCTTTTGGGTACACTTCAAGGTTGCGAAAGAAGCAACAAGAGGAACGTTTAAGCTCTCAACAATCGTGCAAGAAGTCGGATCTCTAACAAAGAATGTTAGGGAATCATTAAACTGCTTACTTGAATATCACTTCCCTTTGGACAACAGGGAAGAAGATAATGAATATCACAGGAACATTAGAAACAGATCAAGGAGACCGGTTAACACAGAAGATGATATTCCATTTACTATTGTAGAAGTTGAAGAGGTTATGGAATTAATGAATAAGGGGAAAGCACCAGGGCTTGATGGGCTTTCCCTAGAAATAATAGTCGAACTCTTCGAGGTAAACAAGAGTTGGTTTGTGAGCATTCTCAATGAATGTCTCAATAGAGGAATCTTTCCAGAT
Organism: Ryuthela nishihirai; assembly: GCA_038380435.1. Classification (NCBI taxonomy): domain Eukaryota; kingdom Metazoa; phylum Arthropoda; class Arachnida; order Araneae; family Heptathelidae; genus Ryuthela; species Ryuthela nishihirai. The sequence continues at coordinate 58,322,442 of JAWZYU010000012.1, forward strand.
AGCTGGAAAGTAGCTGAACTGATATTATTCAATAAAGAAGGAAAAGACAGAAAACGTCCTCCTGCTTACAGTGTATAACATGTCTGTTATCGTCATGGAGTAAGGTGCTGGACAAGCTTCTAACCAACAGATTAAGTTTCTATTTACAGAGTAACGGTAAGTTGAATCCAAATCAGTTTGGATTCATTCCAGGTAAAAGTACAACTATGGCGATATCGAAGCTAATGGCTACCATAGACGAGAACAAAGCGTTAAAGAAGCATACGTGTGTGATATCGTTAGATTAAAAGGAGCTTTTAACAATGTTTGGTGGCCTTTCCTACTAGACGAACTAACAAGACACAAATGTCCAAAGAACTTATTCAAAGTTTTTAGTAGCTACTTATCAAAAAGAAAGATAGTAGTTAAAGATGGAGAAATTGAAATCTCCAAACAGTACTATAAAGGTTGTCCACAAGGGAGAAGTAGGTTTATTAATGGAGAAATGAAGAAGAAGAAGATGGAACGGGAGGAGATAAGTCTCCCCTCCTGTGGGAATGATAAGAAGATAATATTTAAAGTTAAGTTTCAAGAGCAAGAAGAACGATTGAAGACTGAAAACTTCATCAGTCTTATATTACTGTATTTAATTGAAAATGTAATATAATGTTTATAACTCTGTAAAGGGTGCTAAGTCACGCCCTCTGTATATATTGCTGTATATATGTTTTAGTTCAATAAAGGAGAAAGATGTAAAAGAAAAATGATGGTGTCCTTCCAGCGGACGGGGGTTTCCGGGGGGACAAAATTATAGAGTAGCTCTGTTTAGCCTGTAGTGCCGTTTTTGGCGGGGCAGGCACCTTTAAGTTTAGAGAGTCTTACCCCCATTGTTTGTAATGACGATAGATGCATTGCTGGCTTTAATGTTGGACCTATAACGCAATCTGAAGTTAGTTTGGCTATTTCTAAACTTAAACTACGTAAATCCCCAGGTGTAGATGAAATTACTATAGAAATGTTTACAGCTGGGAATGTTTTGGTTACCACGTGGATGACTAAAATTTTGAATATCTTTTATGATTATGGCATGGTTTGTAGGGATTTTACAGAACTATTTTTATCCCTATTTTCAAAAACGGTGATTGCAGTTCTTGTGATAACTATAGCGTATCAGCCTACTTTCTCTTTCAGGTAAAGTTCTTTGCATGATTGTATTTAATAGAATTAAGAATCTGGTTGACAGTCAGTTGTGTGATGAGCAAAATGTGAATTCAGAAGTGGTAGGGGATATGTAGATCAGAAATTTTCACTCCGGCAGATTCTTGAGAAACTTTTAGAGTTTCAGAAACCTTTGGTTACTAGCTTTGTTGATTTCAAGAAGGCTTTCGACTCTGTTGATCGTCATAATTTGTGGTTGATTGTGAGATCATATGGCATAGAGACAACTTAATTAACGTAATGAAAGCTCTCTATAATAACACTGATTCGTGTGTGAGAATTGGTAAGGCTTGTAGCAATTGGTTTAGCATTACTTCTGGTGTTCGACAAGGGTGATTTTTGTCTCCTTTTATCTCTAGTTTGAATATTGGTTATGTTATGCGAAATTCACTTCAAAGGAAAGATCTTGGCCTTAAATGGTCTGGAGATACGAAAATTTCTGATTTAGATTATGCTAATGATTTAGCCCTTTTGGAAAACGATGTTGATGAGATGAACTCTTTCATTCGAGCTGTTGATGAGACTGGTAGTAGACTAGGTTTAGTTATAAACAGAGAGAAAACTAAAGTGGTGAAAATTCGTCAGGCAGTTGGTGCTTCAGTCGCTCTGAATGGTTACACCCTTGAGCAAGTGTCTCGGTTATCTTGGGAGTTATTTAACAGATACTGGTGATGTGCAGCATGAGATTAACAGACGAATAAGGATTGTCTCTGGGACTTTTAGGAATCAGTGGAGAGAGCGGACAAATAGGCGTATACACCTAAGGACAAATTAAACTGTATAATAGTTTGTTCTTTCTAGAGTTAGGTATGGAAGTGAAATTTGAACGCTTTGTAAAGAAGATAATAGGAAACGTGATGCTTTTGATGATAGTTGCTTACGCAATATCTTCGGTATTTCAACTTTTAAGTACTGAAAAGGTTAGGCAACCTCCTTTGAGCAGTATATTGAACAGAGAGAGACTCTGTTGGTTTAGCTAGGTTGCCCCATATGGATAATTATAGATTAGTTAATGGGGTTATGAACAGTGTGCCTAAAGGACTCAGAAAAAGGGGAAGACCTAGGAAGGAATGGGCAGACAATGTCAAACAGGACCTTGTTAGAATTGGTGTAGAATGGAGAGATGCAGCAGATGTAGCTCAGAAGAGATATGCTTAGAGAACTAAACTGCGCTGACTGGTTGGACCTCTGTAGCCCATGGTTGGTTAAGGAGGATGATGATGCTAGCTTTTGAAATAAATCTTTAATGGGAAAATGTGACTGAAGGTAAAGTAAATATCTCAATCAATTCAATATAAATATCAGTTTTGAATAATACTCCTTAAACATTTAAACAGTTTCTGAAGGTTGAACATTTAACAAATATACTTAATTAAAATTTATTATTTTAAACAATTTTATAAGTAACTGCATAGTTTAAAAGTATGTGTAAATAATTCCTTAAATATTCGTTTAATTTTTCGACACATTTCCTAGAACACATTGCTTCTTCTAAATGTTTAAAATTCCGTGCCTGTTTAAAAACAGAAAGAATATTTTTTTGAAAATCAGTATTATAAAGATCTCTGTTCTTTATTTCAGAGATCCGTTACTGTACCTTAATTACACAGCAATTATCGTACTCAATACAGGGTCGTAGTTTGACCTTCTGAGCCCTAAGCTCTGACAAATTTAAGAGGCCGCAAAATTTCAAAATTCGAAATCAGTTATATATTTATTATTTTGATTGAAGGAGAAATTAAAAAATAAGTATGAATTTGATTATGTGAAATTATTATAATAGCACAGATTTACAATAATGACCGTTTAAAGCTGAGACGAACAATGTTTATGTTAATCTCCATTCTTATCTATTTACGTTTCCTTAGAGTAGTTTGCCCCCTCCACCCTTATCAATTTCCGGTTCCACTGATTTGCTTGCCTCGTCCACCCTGCTCTATATCCGGTAGCACTGAGTAGCTTGTTCATTCCACCCTTATCTATTTCCGGTTCCATTACGTAGTTGCCCCCTCCACCCTTATCTAGTTCCGGTTCCATTGCGTAGCTTGCACTCTCCACTGTATCTCTTTCTGGTTCCATTGTTTAGTTTGCCCCCTCCAGCCTCTCAGTCGCCGTTAGGAGACCGAGAATCGAGCTCTCCGTCAAAACACAGCGTAACATTACGTTGGAAAATGATTAAATGCCTGAGCTATCAAAACTGCGGGTTCTGTTCGTCTATCGTTTTGAACTCTCATGAAGAGCAAGAATCGTTAAGCAGTCGATGTATCGATGTGCAGCCAACTCTATAGTTTTGTTTACAACAAAGTCAAACTTTGCTTTATAAAGAGAACACGTTTGTTTGGATTTTGGGCGGTGGTGGAAGCTCAGTTGGTAGCGCTCAATGCTTGTAATCTCCAGTTTCCAGGATCTAGCCCTACCTGGGCTCTCGTTCAGGTTTATTTCCAAAAAACTCCCACCCCTGCATTTGGTCAGTAGTGACACCGATATGCTTCGAAAAGCCACCGTCTTCCGCATGGAACATTAAACTGTGGCACAGTGTGCTGAAAAGCCATAGTCTGTGCAAGTGAAATGACATGCTGGATGGACTTTACCAGAGGGTACCATCTGTCTCTTAACAGCTGTCTAGTGGGTGCTCTCCTTCCAGCGTTCTCTAAACCTTCGGGGTCTTTGTGACCTGGCAATTTAGCCCATTGTGGGCAGGAGAGCCATAGCCTGTGCACGTTTAAAAACATGCTGTATTGATTTGACGGGAGGCTACCAACTGTCTCCTAACAGCTGCACAGAGGGTCTCCTTCCCCAACCTTCTTTGAACCCTTAGTGTCCTTCTGACCTGGCCATTTAGCCTGTTGTGTACAAAAAAGTGCCTCTCAAAGGTAAACGAACCCATCTTGGGTCCCGCAAATAGCAAACTTAGTGTTTTATCATTGAACAAAAATTTTTTTCTTCATAGAGTGGATTGAATTGTCATTTTACAAAGACTCCACGGGCTCAGAGAAATTGAAGTAAATTTTCAAATGATATATATATAATCAGGCCAAGGTTGGGTAATTTTAATATTTTTGAGCCGCATTTTTCTAAAGATTTCTGAGCGGCACTTTTTTGCACACAATGGGCTAAATGGCCAGGTCACTAGGACCTCAAAGGATCATAGAAGGTTGGGGGAGGGGATCCATTGTACAGCTGTTGAGAGACGAATAAGGTCATCATCCAGCGTGTTGTATAAAGTGCATAGGTAAGGCTCGTTTTTGCATATAATGGGCTAAATGGTCAGGTCACAAGGACACCGAAGGCTCAGAGAAGGTTGGTGGAAGAGGATCCGATGATCAACTGTTGGGAGACAGATGGTAGCCTCCCATTAAGGTCACCCAGTGTGTTCTTTAACGTGCATAAATTATGGGACTTTTTTGCGCACAATGGGTTTAATGGTCAGGTCACAAGACCCTGAATGCTCAGAGAAAGTTAGCGGAAAGGGATTCATTGAAGAGTTGTTGAGAGACACATAACGTCACCCAGCATGTTCTTTAAAGTGCATAGAGTATGACACTTTTTTTGCACACAATGGGCTAAATGGCCAGGTCATAAGGACATCGAAGGCTCAGAGTACTTTAGAGGGATGTGATCCACTGAACAGCTGTTGAGAGACCGATGGTAGCCTCCAGTTAAGATCACCCAGCGTGTTATTTAACGTGCATAGGGTATGGCACTTTTTGTCCCATACAATGGGTTAAATGCCCGAGTAAAGAAGGATTCCGAAGATTCAGAGAAGGTTGGGGTAGGGGATTCACTGAAGAGCTGTTGAGCGACATATCAGGTCACCCAGCATGTTCCTTAAAGTGCATAGGATATGGCACTTTTTTGCACATAATGGGCTAAATGGCCAGGTCACAAGGACACCGAAGGCAAAGAGAAGGTTGGGGGGCCCACTGGATTAGCTGTTAGGAGACTGATGTTATCCTCCGGTTAAGATCACGCAGCATGCTCTTTAACATGCATAGAATATGGTACTTTTTACAGACTAATTTTCTTACAGGCTAAATGGACAGGTCACTAGGACCCTGAAGGATCAGAGAAGGCTGGGGGAGGTGATCCAATGGACAACTTTTGGGAGACATGGTAGCATCCTATCAAGGTCACCTTGAGCATCACGCATGAGCATCATCTTTTTATTATGCTTCTCCTGAATTTTGATAGTTTATCTGTTTTATACATTATCCTTCCTATTAGTTGATTTACATTTCCTTCCTATCCTAATTAGTTGAGTTACATTTCCTTCCTATTAGTTGTTTCTAGTATTAAATAATTTTGATATACCTCTTTTTCTTTTCGTCTTATTAACTTTCGAGTGTTTCTTATAACAATAACTGTCGAGTGTTTCTTATTTTCGTAGTGTTATGTTTTATTGTTCGATATATTTTAAATATTTCCATGTCTTTATATTTATTAGGTATTTTATTTAGTGATAATGTTTCTAAGTCAAATTAGAAGTTTAATTTTAAAGGTAATCTGTTTCGCGAGACGCGCATCTTAGCAAAGGACTCGATCCACATTCTCCTTCATTTAATTATTCCTAAAACATTAGTAATAAATAAGTCAAAATTGACATAAGTTTAAATCCAATATTGCAAAATGCAGAAAGGAAAATGTTAAATAGAGTAATAAGAAAAACTCGAAAGTTAATAAGACGAAAAGGAAAAGAGGTATATCAAAATTATTTAAAACTAGAAACACAACTTAAATCAACTAATAGGAAGGATAATGTATAAAATAGATTAAAAAAAACTATCAAAATTCAGGAGAAGCATTATAAAACGATAGATAACCTATTAAATATAAAAAATAAGGAATTAAATCATAGCAGAAGTAATAACTTAGCAATAAGTGATAAAAAATATATAAATTTATTCAAATATAATTTAAATAATGATCAACAAAGAATACTGCAGCAAAACGCTAAATTTTCTTATGAAAACCATAAAATAATTATAAACCAAATAATTCCGCAAATTGAACAATCACTAAATAAAATACCTAATAAATATAAAGACATGGAAAGATTTAAAATATATCGAACAAAAAAACATACACAGAATGATCAAAATACCGAAAACTCTAGAGATATTAGAATATTACATGAATTAAAGCAAATGAAGGATATTAAAATTATTTTAGCAGATAAAACAAACCAAATAGTAATAATAGATAAAACTGACTATGATCTAAAAATATATGTACTTTGCAACAAATAAAATGTTCATTAATTGATAAAGATCCTTTGCCATCCATTTTAAATAAATTAAATAAAATAATAAAAATAAATACCCCCTCAAGCAGCTGCTTGCCACAGAGGTTTGACAGGAGCCTGTTAATTAAACGAACTTAAAACTGATCCATTTTTATCCGAAGACATAGCAAAAACGTGCATATCACCAATTTATCCTGATATACCACAACTGTTCGTTAAAATTAAACTGCATAAAGAAAGTAAACCATTCAGACCTTTAGTCTCTAAACCTAAATCTCCAACCTGTAATCTAGAACTAGCACTTAATAGGTTCTTTAAACCATACTACCCACCTACACAATATATTATAACATCTTGTCATGAAGCGATATCGTTAATACAAAACACTATTACTGAAACTACAACTATGCACTCGCTTGTTGTCGTATGGCTGTATCCCAACATTCCTTTTCTGGATGCAGCGATGCGACCAAAAGCAGCAGTGGCTTCGGGTGGCCACTTCCTTTCGCCCCAGAGTACTTTTGTGTGCACGAGGCTTTCGACCTGGCAACCTCCTCAAATTTCTTTAATGTCAACAATAGGACATGGCTCCAGACAGATGGGGTCCCAATGGGATTCCATCTGTCGGGACTTATGGCCGATGTTGTCATGCGGCACGTCGAGGACGTCGCCCTTTCAAAGGCAACTTATAAACCGTCACCACAGTATATCGAAACCAACACACTTTGCTAGCTTCATACCTGCCAACAGGACAGGCTTTATATATCTTCGATATATCTTCTTATATATCTTCGATATCTCGACGACATATTGATTTTCTGGCCCCATTCTCACCACTTGTTACAAGACTTAAACACTACATTTAATACATAATGCCTTCGATTAACTTCACTTACGAATCAGAACAAAACCAGAAACTACCTTTCTTAGACATATTAATCACAAGAAAAGATAATACTGTGAAACCACAGCATATCGAAACCAACACACTTTGCTAACTTCATACCTGCCAATTCGGCACACCTTAACAAATGCAAAAGAGCAAGCATATTCCCGCACTTTTTTCTTGCCTACCGATACTGCTCAGAAATTCAAGCACTTCAAAATGAATTAAATACATAAAAACTAAAGGAAAGGAAGCAGGTTACGGGTAATTTATTAAATAAATGGGCTAATAATGCATAATTCAAAGTATTAAAATCGTCCCAACCCCCACCAAATCAGGCATCTTCTAAGGAAATCTATGCCCAGAGCATTCAATACATGAAAAATATAACTGAATCTATGCAAAATATTCTTAATAAATATAACATTGCTTCACCTACTACAGTAACTCACACGATCAAAGAATTATCAATAAACGATAGAGATAAAAGGCCACCAACAGGCGGCGTCTACAAAATAACTATTCGAGATCCATTAAAAGTCATACAATGGAAAGATAAATATATTGGAAAGACATACAGACAATTTAATTTACGAATGCAGGAATATAAGAATGACATAAGAAAAGGAATTCAAAATACGGCTTTAGCTCAGACAGTTAGAAATAATAAATTGGAAATAAAGAAAATATATTACAAGCCTATTATGGCCCCAAAAACAAAATTTCAACTATTATACACAGAAAAGCTCCTAATACACAAAATTCTTAATCAGAAATGCAATACAGACATTCCACCCCTACCAACGGCTTGGAATCTCCTGTTACATTAATCAATTTGCGTATGCACAATTACATACGAACATATCGTTATGACATAACAGCGAGATGGGTATGAACCCAGGCGACTCGGTCATTTACATCGAGATGAAGATAACTTTAGTGAATCGGTCTGGAGGGAGGAAAAAAACTTTGGACTGTTAGCGGGAGTGATTTTTGTGTTTGGTTCGTCGCTTGATGTTCTGATGTCGACTATTTGTTTTTTCTACTTTCTATCGTTTTGACTGAAGCAAGTAGGGCTTTGAGTTGGTGTTTTACTACGAGCTGTTGCACAATCGGTAAGTGAGGGTTTTGCCTGCAACCCAAGGTGTGGGTGACCAACGCCTTCCTCTCAGGTCAGTGTGATTTAATTATTTATTGTTTTCGACGATTTCGTTTCGTGTCAGGATATTACTGTTATGACCACCGCTGTGTATATTTAGGGCAGTACAAACACTTAGGCCGTGATGCGTTACTTGCTGCCAAAAAATTCCTAGACCCACAACCAAATTAACAGACATTTGCAATAATGAGAACTGAGATAATTTTACAGTTAACCAAAAACACAACATTTATTAACAAAATTTAGTTTTAGACATTTTACTCATAACTAGTTCCCACTTTTGAGACAAATTCAACAGCGCCTCTGGCGCGGCCCTTTTCTATCAAGAGAAACTTTGTACGTGGTGGAGAACAGTCCATAAAACAATAAAGTCCGTGATGAACGAGCTACATGCTCGTGAATCTAATAGTCCTTAGCAATTAAGAAGTTCCCACTCGGGACAACATGAAGGCAATTCACAGCAACAATTTCAGGTGGAAAAGCGAAACCAGTTTCAAGAAATGTTCCCCTACCTTATCAAGTCCAATGTCTCTAGGGAAGAAATCGCTGGGCCATTGGCCGCTAGCAGGCTGAAGGCACGGGCTGCGTAGCGCTCTCGTTGCACACTTATTGTTCACACATCAGAGCTCTACTCACTGGAGAGGATCGTTTGCTGTCCACCACACAGCTCTGATGAGAGAAGAAGACTGACTTTTTCAAAAATGTTTCTCTGCTGCTTTTCGCTCGCCCCCTTGTGGAGGTCACCTTTCTGACCCGGCATGTCTGATGCCTATTTGGCAGGCAGGACGAGGTGCGAACAAGCACCCCATCTTTTGTTTTGCTGTTTACCACGTCACGTAGCCTCAGTTCTGAGACCTGAGGGGACCAACGCGAATGTTCCATGCCAGTGTTCCATTCCATGTCACAATTAAGATGGAAGGCGATGTTTGCTGCCCGCCCTTCTTTCAAAATAAACTGTCCACATTAAAAAATCACGTGGGCATAACACTACTTCCCACAAATTGGTGAAGGGTTTCCTGACGATCTGCAGCAGGGGTTTCAGGCGTTGTCAGTGGCTTCAATAGGATTTCTCCAGTTTAATGGAAGAAACCGCCAGTGGGGCTAAATGGCTCTGGAGTAATGAACCCAATAGAATGACTCCTTATAGTAAGTAATACGTTCTCCGAAACTTTTATGAACGACCAGGAAATATTATCTGTGGTCGAGGCCTAGGGGGTTAAGGAATACACAGTCTGGATATAGGATATGGACCGTCGTATCGTGACTGCCAAACGGAATGTTTTCAAGCAACAATTAACAGGTCAATTATCGCCCCCGGAGAAGATAAAATCAATGCATTGTTCCCGAAACATTGAGATTTACATAACTACTATGACAGCAGCTTGCATGTGGGTTAATTTGAATATCAAGCAGACTTGATATTCAAATTATCCCGCATGCATGACATACGTCAGTTGAACATGAATTAATGACAGACTTGTTGTCCACGAAATTTTTATTGAAAAACATAGATCCGGATATTCCTATCCATTAGCTGTATCAAGAGTTACATGAACAAGGCATGCCAATCTATCGCTTTGCCAAGAAAGAAGGGAATGCCTTGAGACCGCTGCCCTGGGTTCTCGTCATAAGTATAGGCCATACCAAGCCTAGTGAGGTCTTCCTGTGGTGGGAACATCACCGCCAATCACTTTTTACAGATAAACCCCGTCAATGTGGAAATTGCCGTTTTTTTCGTGGGAAGCAGACCATAGAAAAACTCGTTCCGCCTAATGCGGGAAAGGGCATTCTATGCACTTGTGTCAATCCACAACACTATACTGCTGCCTATGTGGAGAATGGCATGAGGCCACCTCACCCTCCTGCTCAAACTACAGATTAGAATCTAGAATTCTCGAATATAAGTGACTACACCATGTAACATACTTAGAAAGTAGAGTGGTCATTTGTGCCATGCATCCGACATATGCCTCAGTGGTTCAAAACAACTCTCGATTACTAACAGGAGTTCCCCCCATTTCACTGGATTACATGCCAGGAATTTCAGGACTCATCACATCATTCATTGAAAAGGCATTCGCAGAGTTTGAGAAAAAAAATCATGCAATTTTTCCCCAACATATCTGCTACCGACCAGAGGACAGTTCGAACTTCAGATCAGGATCATAATGTACATCCTCTTCCACAGCAGGGAAAGTACTTTCGCCTCCTCTGGGGTCTGCTCATCCATCATATCACAGACCAAAGACAGCATAAATGGACACAAGACTGGCACTACAACGAAGTTACTCCAGTAGTATTGCGTCCAGCTCAACTCATATTCCCACCTGAGGATTCAGGAAAGAGAGCCGAAACCTACATTCATGAGATGGACGACTCTATCACTTCTTTTCTTGAGATGGACTTTTTGGACAGCCCCAACTCCTGATCGGCAGAACTCGAAGTCTAAGGCATCTGCCAAATTTCGTTCTCAGTAATCCTTGGTTTGGTGTGTTTTTGCTTTTGGATGGCTCTAAACATTCTTTAATGGAACGCATGTAGCATTAGGGCTAACCTTGCCTAGTTTTTTATCGGTCTTCGATCTATTCGGCCAGATATCATTCTGTTGCAAGAGTCCTGGTAAGATCCAGGCTCACAATTTTGCATCCCGAATTACACCATTTATCGGTCAGATCACTTGAATGATAGAGGTGGTGGACTGTTGTGTGCCACACGGAAAGATCTAGCTAGCCGTGTAATTGATCTCTCTCGCCGAACTCTCAGTGGCACAGGAGAGGTAATGGTCATACAGATATATCTGCCTGGATACACATGGACAATAGCCAATGTCTATACCCTCGATGGTTGCGAAGCATCGATGTTGCTGGATCTTATTCATACCACCTACATAGATATTTCTTTAATATGTGGGGACTTTAATGCCCATCATCCCCTTTAGGGGTCTACCCACACCACAGCTTTCAGGGTCTGATGTGGCAGAATGGCTTCAAGGGTATACTCTGCCTTCTCAATAAAGGGGATGTCACCAGATGGACAGATCTTTAGCTGCCACTTGCATCGACCTAGCAGTCTGTGTGGCCACACTGCATCTGGACGGTTCTTGTTTAACAATTCCGTCTCTTTGGGGCAGCAACCATCATTCGATTTCCATACGTTTCGGCACGATAGTCGAATTCATTCACATCCCACTAGAAGGAAATCATGTAGAATCACTGATCAAGCGATGTTTCGTGAGGCACTACAAACGGATCGGAGAAAACTTGCTGCGAACTATGAAGACATTGTAAGCCTCATGTCTCAGTACAAAACAGGGCTACAACTGGCCGACTGTGCAAGAAGCATAGGGCCTTTTACACGGCCCACATTACCCTCGATCTGACAGATTGGATGAGGTATAAACACAGTGGCAAAATTAAAAAAACAAAAAATCAGTGCAGAAAAAACTAAATACTGGAAATGATTTGCAGGAACCATTCGAAGCCCCAACCACATATATCGCCAGTTACGCCATTTACGAAGCCGACAGGTATTAGAGCATAATACCTCAGAGAACATTCTTCAGGATGGAAACTCATATGTTGCACACGGCATTGAACAAGCAACTTTGTTTGCAAACCATTGGCATTCTTTGTCCCATCTTGTATCTCTTCCTGTGCTTCCTCAAACAAGACGAGACTACTCTTCTATATTAAACTCGATTTTTTCTCTCAAAGAATTCCAAAAATCGATCTCTGGCCAGTGGCTCAGCCACTTGTCCAGATCGTGTAGCTGCAGTCACGATAAAGGCACGACCGAAGATGTTATTGATAGAGTTGCTACAAATCCTATACAAACTGTGGTCGGAGGGAAGGATCCTAGCATCATGGAAACAAGCAACAGTCATACCTATAAAAAAGCCTGTGAAACCATCAGATCTTCTTGATTCATATCGTCCTATATCCCTTTTGCTGATAATGGCAAAAATATTTGAACAAATGATCTGGTCAAGAATTCACTTGCTGCTTCTCAAGGAAGCTGTTTTTTCCAAGAAAATCTCCGGATTCATGCCGCTCCGAGGCACAGGACAGGCTTTAAATCCATTAGTTCTACTGGCACAAGAAGCTCTTCAACGACGTAGGTACACAATTCTAGTGAAACTGGACATACAACAGGCCTATGATTCGGTTTCCATACAGGTATTTCTATACAAATTGAATCGCGTAGGACTAAAGGGAAGCTGTTACCAGTAGTTTAAAAATTATGTTTCTGATGTAAATTTCCAGATACGATGGAAGGGAGGGTACTCAGACCCAGTACCCTTTACCATAGGGGTTTCACAAGGAGGTGTGCTTTTCCTATTCCTGTTCAACGTATACATGAGTGACATTCCAAAGCATATCCATAGGCCTTTTGCAATTTCCATATGTGAGGACGATCTGCTTTTATACAGGTTTGGTGCCAACATCTGAATACTGATTAAACTGTGCCAAGAAAAAACCTTGACATGATAGTATCATGGACTCAACAATGGGGGGTGTCAATTATAGCCTCAAAGTGCTCCGCTACGACAATCACTCGAAGGCGGAAAATCATTCCAGATAAATTACACATAAATGGCACCCCTCTCCAGTGGGTTTACACAGATCAGATGTTACACATTTATTTGCAGTCCAATGGCTCTTGGTATAGACAATTTACGATTTACTACTTACAGATACGGGGTTTAACGGCCAGAAAACGGGGTGTGTCCACCCCGGTGCTCCTAAGGATTGCAGTCTAGTCTTCGAGCAAAATTCCTATACTGTGGGCATCTATTTTCATGTGCACCAGATTATCTCTAGAATATGATAAATTCATTGTACCATGCTGTCCTTCGATCATCCACTGGCCTGACACGCACCACTCATATATCAGTTCTCAATACAATCACATCAACGATGCCTCTGCATTCAGTGGTGAGACAACAGACAGCGAAAATGGTATTCATGGATCTTAATGGGCCATACAAAGCTTCACGTCGGGATTCTCGTCTCCTCATGGATCGGTTATCTACTTACAAATGGAGTCACTGCAAACTACCATGCTTACAGGTGGAGATCGAATTTCTGAGTGCTGCAAAAATTTCCTTAAGGGTCCAGTACACGCAATCCCTGAGTCATCCCCCTTGGTGTCCAAAGAACTTGTGGTTGGTATTTCGAGAACATAGATTTCAACGTCTTCAGGACGTTCATCCTCTGGAGATCGCTTATCAACTAAACCAGTCTACATAAGTAGTAGGGCTACTTTTTTGGCAGTTCCTTTCCCCCTCCCTTCCCCCTCCCTTGCGTGTTCGCTGGATGCTTTCTGTTGCTAGGTGCTTTTTTGGCAGTGGACGTGTCCGAAATGACGTCACTTCTGCGTGTTTGCTGAAAGCTTGAGGTCCCATGACTACACATTTTTTTTTATTTCTCTGCAGTATTTCCTATTTCTTTACTAAAAAATTTACTTAACAAGTGTCGACCTAGGGAGGGTTCCATTTATAATCGGTTTTCCCCCATTTCTTTCTTCCTAAACTGGTAACATAACACTCCCCATACCATCGACCACATCATCTTGAAATGTGACCACTTCAAGGATGAAAGAACTGTTTTATAATAAACGGAAAAAATACAACATCAATCAGATTAACCTTAAAAATATATTAGAACCTTCAAAATCTTCACAAAAAACCATACTTTACTCTATACTGATTTCCTTTCTAAAAATGAAATTTTAGATTCACTTTTAAATTTTTTTTCTGGGTGTACAAGAATAATGAAAATTTGTCTGAATGAGTTGGCATTCAGATAACTAACTCAATTTCTTTACTAAAAAATTTACTAAAAAAGTGTCGACCTAGGGAGCGCTTCAATTATAATCGGTTTTCCCCCATTTCTTTCCCCTTAAGCTTCTAACATAACACTCCCCATATCATCGACCACATCATCTTCAAATGTGACCACTTCAAGGATGAAAGAACTCTCTTCTATAATAAACGGAAAAAAATACAACATCAATCAGATTAACCTTAAAAATATATTAGAACCTTCAAATCTTCACACAAAAACCATACTTTACTCTATACTGATTTCCTTTCTAAAAACTGAAATTTTAGATTCACTTTTAAATTTTTTTTCAGGTTGTACAAGAATAATCAAAATTTGTCCGAATGAGTCGGCATTGAGATAACTAACTCTATTTCTTTACTAAAAAATTTACTAAAAAAGTGTCGACCTAGGGAGCGCTTCGTTTATAATCGGTTTTCCCCCATTTCTTTTCCCCTAAGCTTCTAACATAACACTCCCCATACCATCAATCACATCATCTTCAAATGTGACCACTTCAAGGATGAAAGCCTTTTATAATAAACTGAAAAAATACAACATAAATCAGATTAACCTTAAAAATATATTAGAACCTTCAAAATCTTCACAAAAAACCATACTTTACTCTATACTAATTTCCTTTCTAAAAACTGAAACTTTAGATTCACTTTTAAATTTTTTTTCAGGTTGTACAAGAATAATGAAAATTTGTCTGAATGAGTCGTCATTGAGATAACTAACTCTTTGTAGGAATATTCAAGTGTTGATTTGTTTTCTATCTAAGTTAGTGTTCTAGGCTGATCTCCAATGCTGTCGTAACTTGGATTCCACTGACGGTTCCGCATCCTAGGATAGGACTACGAATTTTATTGGGTGACTGTTTAGGAGGGGCGTACCTCTGAATAGCGTCATCCCTGTGTGTACGGAGGATGCTTTCTGTTAGTAGGTTGTCCCCCAGTGGCTTCCGAACTTCGGTTGGTGGAAAAGCTCGACAGCATAGGGATTTTTCCCTTCACTACCGCTGGAGAGAAGTTCTCAAAGTTTCTGTTGCTAGGTTGGGCCCCATTTCTTTCCTCCTGTGACGTCCTAGGTGGGCTACATTTTTGTCCTGTTTTCCTAACTTGGAATGGTGAAGAGTCTAGGATGGGCTACGAAATTTATTGGTTTTTCCCCCTTCACGAGCGCTGAAGAGATGGGTAGCACACGAACGCTTCACACAGGTGTTCGACAGCATCAAGTGAAAATGTAACTCATGTCAGTATTGAAAGGTAGGCTAATATCCAGGTTCTATCGCTCTTATTGTTTCTCGAGTGTCATTCCTATTCTGAGAGCTCCCCTAAGCTTCTAGCATAGAAATAGGTTGAGAAAAGTTTCACATCGCATTGTACTTAGGAAACATAACAACTCCTTACGACAACACTTGAAGGAAGTGTGCCTCTGAATAGAAATCTTTTTTAAAAATTAATTATGAAATGGATACTAACACAAAATGTAGAAAATTTGTTATCCTTGCATGATTATAGTGTCTAAATATACTTTCTGAGTCATATTGTTAACGGGTTATGTCAGTGTAAAGCTGGGCCTGTTGCTTTAAAATATTTTATGTTTTCTTAATATCTCCACAAATGCGCTTTGACTCCTGAGGAGTTTTGTTTTTTAAAAATTGTCTATTAACTTTGGGAAAACATTTATTCCTTTTGTTATTATAAGTTCCATCATGTTTTCGCTAGAAGGTGGTTCTTTCCGGTCATTCGTTTATTACGTCAGGGTCCTAAGTATCACACCATTAAACATATTTTACTTCATCGTTCTGCTTTATTCTCGAAAGGAGTTTTTATTTTGCGTACCTTCCAGGAGGATATGTTTTCCAATGACTGTTTTTAAACTGGATATTTTACCGTTGGATTTCCTGCATTTTTATTATATATACCCAATACTTTATTTTTTCGGTTTAATGCTTCCACTGCTGTATTTTAACTAGACTTTTGCTTCGGGACCGAAGTTTTATGTAAACCACAAAACCTGTTAATCGCTCTAAAAGCCTGATTGCTAATTAATTTTTCGTAAAACGCGTCAATATATATCTTTTATTCTATACGTTTGTTTGAAATTATTCACATTTAATAAAAACCTTCTTCGTCTTGAGTTATACAAATAATCTCCTTGTCTGATGTTTTAAATCGATTTTGAAGTTTGTTGATGTGTCTATCAGAGTTGGGCCATGTCACATGAAGCCAGCCCGCTTCCTTACAATCGTGTTTCCCACTTTTCGAATAACTGCTGCTATATCCCATGGTCGAGTGGTTAGCGCGCTTGGCTACTGATCTAAGGGACCTGGGTTCGAACCCCGGGTAAGGCATGGATGTATGTGTCGTTTTTCTGCTGAGGTCCTGCCATCCTCTCAGACCTTCTACTATGGCATATAAACTGACAGGCTCCTGTCAGACCTCTGTGGCAAGCAGCTGCTTGAGGGGGTATTTTTTTTTTTTTATATCGCCATCACGTCTTTAGTTATGGTCCACCTTTCTCATTGCAACCCACTTGTTTGTAAGTGTGCGGAGGGTCTCCCCCACTAAGGAGTGCCATCCCCTTTCTGTTACATCGGAATGACATTTCGCTGGAGAGGCATCCATTGTCAGCCTATTATCACGACAGGACGTCCCACAAAACAACTCGACCACAGTGGATAATGTTTCATATCTCTTAGAACAAGCTTTCTGTCACACACACTTTAGCGTTGCTGAAGCGAACATTTCTAAACGTGGGTGATTAGGACGACTTTGGTGTCGGGACTTTTTCGTCAACAATCAGAGACACACCTCCTTTTGGCTGTTACATTCGGGTTTATGGCTTGAACAACACAACTCTTAAAGCAGGGAGGCCGAAGGGCATTGTCGACCTTGCTATTATTAGGCTCACCTGTCTAAGTAGCAGGCAACACGGCCTATAATTTTTTACCATCCTCGAAGTAATTCGTTCATAGCGACTATTCAGAGTCACGCTTCCTTCAAGCGTTGTCGTAAGGAGTTGTTAAATTTCCTAAGTACAATGTGACATGAAACTTCTTTCAACCTATTTCTATGCTATAAACTTAGGGGTGCTCTCAGAATAGGAATGACACTCGAGAAACAATAAAAGCGATAGAACCTGGATATTAGCCTACCGTTCAATACTGACATGAGTTACATATTTACTGATGCTATCGAACAACTATGTCAAGTGTTCATGGGCCACCCATCTCTTCAGCGTTCGTGAAGGGGGAGAAACCCAAAAAATTCGTAACCCATCCTAGGACTCTTCACCATCCCAAGTTAGGAAAACAGGGCACAAATTTAGCCCACCTAGGACGTCACAGGAGGAAAGAAATGGGGGCCAACCTAGCAACAGAAACTTTTCTTCAGCGCTAGTGAAGGGGGAAAAGGGGGGCCAACCAATAAAATTCGTAGCCCCATCCTGGGCTGTCAAACTCTCCACCAACCCAAGTTAGGAAGCCACTGGGGACAACCTAGCAACAGAAAGCATCCTCCATACACACAGGGATGATGCTGTTCTGAGGTACCTCCTCCTAAACATTCAACGAATAAAATTCCTAGTCCTATCCTAGGATGCCGAACCGTCAATGGAATCCAAGTTAGGACGGAACTGGATTTGTCTGACGCATTCAGACAAATTTTCATTATTCTTGTACAACCTGAAAAAAAATTTAAAAGTGAATCTAAAATTTCAGTTTTTAGAAAGGAAATCAGTATAAAGTATGGTTTTTTGTGAAGATTTTGAAGGTTCTAATATATTTTTAAGGTTAATCTGATTTATGTTGTATTTTTTCAGTTTATTATAAAAGACAGTTCTTTCATCCTTGAAGTGGTCATATTTGAAGATGATGTGGTCAATGGTATGGGGAGTGTTATGTTAGAAGCTTAGGGGGAAAGAAATTTGGGAAAACCGATTATAAATGAAGCCCTCCCTAGGTCGACACTTGTTACGTAAATTTTTTAGTAAAGAAATAGGGAAACACGGCAGAGAAAAAAAAATCTGTATTCATGGGACCTCAATCTTCCAGTGAAAACGCAGCGGTGACGTAATTTCGGACACGCCCACTACGAAAAAAGCACCTGGCAATAGAAAGCATCCAGCAAACACGCAGGGAAGGGGGAAGGAAAGGGGGAAGGAACTGCCAAAAAAGTAGCCCTACTACTTACGCAGTATAGCGGTCTTTACACATTCTATTTTTTGACAGATGCATCGAGGTCAGGACAGAGGGTTGGAGTGGGAATATTCCCACAGAGTTCACAGATAATTGCTCGGAAATGTCTTTCTTCTTACTCCGTGTTCAGTGCAGAGTCCGCAGCAATCAGGTTAGCCTTACGGGAAATTATATCGGACCTGGTGGACTATGTCATATGTTCTGATAGTAAATCTGTTTTAATCACATTGAGTAATATGAACACACCTCCCACTCCTCCATTGTAGCATTATGTAATGAATTACAGACTGCAATATCATATGCACGGTCAGTAGCATTAGCCTGGACCCCTGGTCATTCTGGCATCACGATCAACGAAGAGGCTGATGAGGTTGCTAAGATGGGACCTTCACAACAGTTAATGGGAATGTATGTTCCATTTCATTTGGAGAATACCATGCAGAATTTTCTTCGGTATGCCAAAGAAAAGTTGAGAATGGAGTGGGAAGCATTGGCCATCGCAAGATCATATCCCACACTTAGCAGATTTACGAAGCTCCCGGAGGTATCATTTTCATCTCGGACCATGGAAATCCTATTCACAAAATTTCGAACGAGGGTCGCTCCACTAAATCACCTTTTATATCGCTCACATATGGTGGAAAGTCAGTGTGTCCATACTGCACAGTGCCAGAAATGGACGAACACTTTCTGATTCAATGTATATGCTATGATGCTGCCAAATAAATGCTTTTCCAGTCCACCAGAAAGGCTGGTCTTCTCCTTTATTTTCCTCTGACTGGGTTCGATTTACTCTCCATGTCTCCTCCGCATTTTGTTCGTGCCTTTTAACTGTTTGTGTGTTCGACGCACCAATTCTCGACATAGTGGTGCGACTCTTCCCTTATTCATGTCTACATTGTCCTTTTGTTGATTAATCTCAATCATTTTGCTCAGCCTGGCCTGGGATATAATGCATATTGGCCAGAAATAAAAAGACTCTCCTGTTCGAGGAGCAGGGCATAGAAGAAGAAGAAGAATTTATATGAAGCCTGAGGAAGCCAACTAGATGAATATTGGCGAAACACGTTGCTCCCTTGCAACATGGAGCATGCACAGTTCGCTTTTAATGTTTTTAGCTATGAATTGCATTGTGCATTTAATTTTAAAACTTTTAAAAATTTTAAAGTATCTTTCTTATGTTTTGAGTGATGTGCAGATTGAGTTTAGATCTTACAAGTAATAGCACGAAAGAGCAGTATCTCACAAGAGAGGGTAAAGGAGATTAAAGAACTTTATGATGCATATACAGCCACAACAATGGCTAATAACATCCATCTTATGAAGGAGCAAAACCTCTTCTACCCTTTTGCCTGACTATGTGTTTAACACATAGAGAACTGACCACACAGTCTTAACAACGGCTACCGTCATCGATCTCGGTGAATAATTCAAGATTTCCTCTACTTTCACGTGTGATTCAACCTTATGCTCTGTGACAACTAAACAGCATGTCATGCCAAAAAGAAGGACTGGTATGCTTTGGAAAAGTTATCATTTTCAATGCTTAACATCTGATCCCAACTCCAAGCT
Organism: Ryuthela nishihirai; assembly: GCA_038380435.1. Taxonomy (NCBI): domain Eukaryota; kingdom Metazoa; phylum Arthropoda; class Arachnida; order Araneae; family Heptathelidae; genus Ryuthela; species Ryuthela nishihirai. The sequence goes on from JAWZYU010000012.1 coordinate 58,342,524, forward strand.
GAAGTTGAACTCCATCGCTGCTGTACTAGCCAAACCAAGGTGGTAATTACCTTCTAAATTATTTTTGCTCTAAACCCCTTTGTGCTAGAAAACAAAGGATGTGATATATAGGTATAGATAATCATGGTATACCAATTTAAGAAAGGTGAAATGCACTGATATCTGGCCTTAGGGCACAGTAGCATTAGTCATCATTTTCTTTTACTGCACTCCTCATTCATATGATATATATCTTAAAACTCTTTTAAATTATGTAACAGCTTTAATCGTGATATTAAACTATTAGCTGTGTTAGAATTATTTACCTAACAATCTCAGTAGTGGGTCACTCACTTGCACATCAAATGTGCCTTTGACCCCTGAGCTGCAGAAAGTCCCTCTGATATCGCGCTTTACGACCACGCCCCCTTTCCAAAAAGTCCCCGATTTTTTCGTTCGTCCGCCATTTTGAATTCTGACGTCATCCCCCTTGATGACCCACCTGTACTTTTAAGCCCTCCTGGTTGACCCACATGTATTTTTAAGCGCCCTCCCAAAGAAACGCCCAGAATTTTCCTTTCCTCACTTTATTTTTGATGGAGCCATCTAGTGTTTAAAACACATGTTATATATCAGCAAGTACTATATATATTTTTTGAAATTTGGTTGGACGGATGGGCTCGTTCCCACAACCTCAAGCTTGACCAGCGCTCTAACCCACTACACCACAGATTTCATATGGTTTGAAAGCTTAAAGATAGGTGATCTCAGTGAAGAACCGAATATTATTTTTTATAACCTACGAATAAATTTATTTCTTGCAAATTAATTTAAGAATAAATAAATTTTTCGCTTCTCGTAAATCACATTTAACTTGGTAATAAATTTTTATTTCTGGTATAGTAGGAACATATATATATTTGTTTACAAAGGAATTTTTTTTCCTTGTAAACCACATTGGAAAGAAATTTTTTCATTCCTTTTAAACCACATTGGGAAGTAATTTTTTCATTCCTTGTAAATCGCATTGAAAATTAATTTTTTGTATTCCTTGTAAACCACACTGAAAATTATTTTTTTTCTATTCCTTGTAAATGACACTTAGAAATCAATTTATAAGTACTTCTCCTCCTGTGGACCACGTTTTACTGACGGGCGGATTTACAATCTGAAATGTCCTGCGAAACAGACATTTGAAATACGTATTTTAAAAAAATCCGTATACGTTTAAGGATGATTCACACTTGATGAGTCTACGCGTTTACCCACACGGCACGGAGGATGCCGTTGATGAGTCATCTCGTTATCAGAGGTTCTTAGATGTTTGCGAAAACGGGAGGTAACGATGATTCACAGGGACACGTTCCAAGAGGTCTGCAGCCTACGTCTCGAATCACGTTGGATTTACAAACTGAAAAGTCCTGTGAAACAGACCGTAAATTCATATATATATTTGCGGAGAGCGCATGACACGAAGGGTGACGGTGGACTCAGATATTTTAACAAAAATGCATTTTGGAGTTCTAGAAAATTAATTTGCATTTTTAATTGTTCACTATTATTTCTACATACTGTATAATTCAGTCTCTTGTTTTTTAGAGATTTTTTTTAACTACATAATAATTTTTTCAGTTTGAAAGTTCGAAAATTAATTTGCATTTTTAAATGTTCACTATTATTTCTACATACTGTATAATTCAGTCTCTTGGTTTTTAGAGATTTTTTTTTAACTACATAATAATTTTTTCAGTTTGTAAATTCGAAAATTATTTACGTTTCTTTATTTTTTCCATTTTTAAAATGCTTTTACTACATATTGGCTTTTTTCTGTTTTAAAATATTTTACGTTTTTCAAAGAATTTTGTTGTTCATAATATTTTTTCAATTTTATAATTTTTTAAAATTTACGTAAGTTTGAGAACTTTTACTTTCTTTTATTTTTTCATTTTAAAATTTTTAATACGTAACAATTATGTAGTATATATTTACTTTTTTCCATTTTGCGTTTGAATATTTTGAACCATGAAACTATTCTTTCCTACATATATTTTCAATTCTTAAGTTTCCCATGACACGAAGGGTGATATTGGACCCTTAAAGATAGAGATCAAAGCGTTCTATGTTTGCGGAGAGGATGATTCACACTCTTTGATGAGTCAATGCGTTTTGCAACGACGCTAAGGGTGATACTGAACTTTATTTTTAAAAATGGTATACAATCCAAGAAGTTTTGCTTTCCTCCCTGAATATCTTAATAAAACGACTCTTAATATTATAAAAAAAATTTCCTTCGATACGCTGGAATTATCACGGTCTTAATTCACCCCATTGATTTTAATGATTAATTCTTAAACTGGCTCATGTTTCGTAAATGTGCAGACATTATTTTTTCTTCACTGTCTGATGTTCATCTATATTTATCATACCATATTGGGTTACAGCCTTGGAGAAATATATGTTTTATATCGGTAAGCATTATTTTACACTATGATTAAAATTGAATTTAAAAAAATCCTAATAAATAGTGTAAATACTTTATTCCACTAGTAAAACTATAAGCCGAACACATTTTAGGCTCCTAAAACTTATACTTCAACAGCATAAGAATTTTCTTTGGAGTAAAAAACGTTTACGTAATCGTATTCATACACATCGAACCGGGATGTTTCTTACTTATTGCCAGATTACTTCATTCATTCACTTACTCTTTAAAACACTGACTGACTGACTCACATTCTAAATCACTTACTGACTGCTTTACTCACTTTCTTACTTACTCACTAAACCATTTACTGCCTTATTCACTTACTTACTCACTAAACCATTTACTGCCTTATTCACTCACTTTCTTATTTACTTATTTTCTTACTTACGCACTTTCTTACTGACTTCCACACTTCCACTTTTTCTTACTCACTAACTTACCACCTTACATTCTGATCTATTTACTTACACCCTGACTGACTGACTGACTCACATTCGTTCTTACTTACTCACTAAACCACACATTTATTGAATTATTTACACACGCACACACACAAACATAAACACACACTTACTGACTAATCTCACACTCTTACTGACACATATCTGACTTACTTATCCACTTATAGAATTATTTACTGACACATATACTGACTTACATATTATTTACTGAATTACTTACACACTTACTTTCTTACTTCTTTCCTCACTCACTCAGAAAACACTTACAGACTTCGGAAACGGAATAATAATTATTACTCACTAAATCATCTACTGCCTTATTCACTTACTTCCTGATTTACACACTTGCTTACTGACTTCCACACCAACTTATTCAATAGACAAATCAATAGACTTACCACCTTACATTCTTACCTATTTACTTACACTCGGGCGGGGGTGGCTCAGTTGGTAGCGCGACAGGCTCGTAATCTGTAGTTCCCAGGTTCGAGTCCCAGCTGGGTCAGCGTTGAGATTTATCTCCGAAAAAATTCCCCGCCCTGCCCACGGTCAGTAGGGTACACCGATGGGCTTGGAAAGGCCGCCGTCCGTTGGATGGGAAGTTAAGCCGTGGCCCCGTGTGCGGGAGAGCCATACCCTGTACACGTTAAAGAACACGATGGATGGCCTTGACGGGAGGCTACCATCTGTCTCCCAACAGCTGTTCCAGTGGGTCCCCTCTCCCAACTTTCTCTGAGCCTTCGGGGTCCATGTGACCTGGCCATTTAGCCCATGGTGTGTAAAAAAAGTGCCGCTCAGAGGTAAAACAACCCAAACAACTTACACCCTGACTGACTGATTCACATTCTTACTTACTTACCTACTTACTCAGTCACTAAACCACACATTGAATTTTTTACACACACACTTACTGAATTATTTACTCGCACACTTTTGAATTATATACTCACCCTTACTGACTTACTTATTCACATACTTATTGAATTATTTACTGTCACATATACTGACTTACACAATATTTACTGAATCACCTACTCACACACTTACTTTCTTTCTTGTTTTCCTCACTCGCTCAGTAAAACACTTACTGATTTTGAAAACGGAATTATCACTCATTAAATTATTTACTGACTGACTAACTCACACACTACTGCCGACTTACTTACACGCTTTCTTACTTACTAAACACTTACTGAATTATTTACTCACATTCTTACTGCCTTACACATTTACCGACTTACTAATACAATACTTGCTTATTTACTCACACACTTACTGACTTACTTTCTTACTCGATCAGTAAAACACATACTGACTTCGAAAACGGAATGATCACTCGCTAAATTGCTTACTGACTTACATATTCACTTATTTAGAGAAGGGATAAAATAAAATAGCATACGAAATAGAGTAGGCTATGTGACCAAATAAATGATATAAGAATTACGGAAAAAGAATATCAAGTACTCAGGGACTAAAATGATATATTTTTGGAATATTTGAATATCTGTTTCATGGCCTTTTGCATGGAGAGCAGAAATCGCTCCACTTGTGAAACCCAAATATCCTCAGCTTACTGATCTTCAACTCTCTGTCAAATCATGATTTTATATTTTGTATCGAAACAAATTATTAAAAAATCGCTAACTTTCAAAGGCTCTAATACAAACGTTTCTTAATCCACAGAAAATACTTTTAACACGATATATCAAAATTCTTTACGCTGGTTTCTTCACTACGATAGAATTCTCTTATGGATCGTACTCTTTTCCTAATCAAACTCAAATAGTTTATGATGAAAAAAATTCTCACAGAGGGGAAAAAATACAATTGAATATTTACTCACATTCTTACTGCCTTACACACTTACTAATACAATACTTGCTTATTTACTCACACACTTACTGACTTACTTTCAATACTTGCTTATTTACTCACGCACTTACTGACTTACTTTCTTACTCTTTTCTCTCTTTCTTATTATGAGGAACAGAATATACATTCAAACTTATATGCAGACACAAAGGAAATGTTAGCTATCATCATACTCTCATTAAAAGAATTAATCCAGTAAATACTAGTGAAATGCGAGATCCTTTAAATCAATTCAAGAAAACTAACTTAATAATAATTCTTTTATGGAGTCGAGTCGAACGAAGGTCTGAGAAATTTTAAGACAGATGAAACGCTTACAACAGTGAATCACCTCGCTTGCCTGATGAGTCTGCTACAGGAACTTCGCAAACTCTTATCTGCCTAATCTCTCACCTAAATCAGCTTCAGTGTGATCATTTTTATAAAGCTGATGGCTACAATAACGACGATTACTTGGTACATCGAAATATACGGGGCACTTGGACAGAAAATTTGAATTGGTTAGCATTTTTAATGAAAAAGCATCAACGAAAAGGATTTAAAATCATCACACTCAGACGTATACAAATCATTTCCTAACGTTGAAATAAAATTCTTCTGCTATGAATCGCAGACTTTATCCGCTTATAGACGATAATTCTCGAAATCTAGTACTCGCACATGAAGGTTTGTTTTAGACTCTGTATAAACGTTGTCTCTCCTCATTCACATGAATGGATCACTTTAAAATTACTTCAATATTTATTTCAAAAGTTTTGAGCTATTCATCGGAACAGCATCTGTCTTACGAATATTTATTACTAATCGATCATTAAGTTTTTCATTAACGATAGAAAAGAAAGCTACTCCTAACTTTTGAACGTCTTCTAATACATGCCCTACTAAACCCAAAGTTGCTGCTGACCACTAAACTCAGCTAGAGCTAACACATAACGTTTTCCCTGATGGACCAGTGATCCTAACCATTCTGTCAAAGTTCATCGCTAAGCCTATGAGTTTGATTATATATACGTGTCATTCAGATCTAAAAACTCAATAATTTTTTAAAAGTATGATTTACACTTAGAATGTGATTCGCATTGGCATAGGAATTTCTGGATTTGAACTTACTCTCAGTAAACATCCCTTTCACACAAAACTCGATAGTGTTAAAGTAGAGTATATACTATCTTAGCATTCACTAGTTGCACCAAAATAGTGTATTAGTCAAGCAGTTATTTGAAGAATTTAACCTATGCGATTTTCTCTGTATACGTCACTTGATTAAAATAGCTTTAGGATAAGAATGGTTAGATAAAACAGGACAATCGACAGGCGTACATCGGAAGTGGAGTGTTTGTTCCTGAGGGCAGGAGCTCTCCGGGACAAAGTCCGTGACCCACCCGCATGCAGCTCAATCCCACGCTTAGGTTATTCAAAACATATAATAAACATTTTTCAAAAACGGAATTATTACATTTGACTAATGTAATACAATAAGTAAGTCAAATGTAATAATTCCGAGTTTTACGTTTAAACTTCGGTTTCAATTGCAATACACTGATTTATTTCTAAATTTATGTCACGTGTAAAATTCTAGCTGAAGTTTAGTATAAACTCTAGCTGAGATACATCATACATGAACGTAACGAAAAAACCTGTATTGAAAAAATATGCGTAGGAAATCATGAACCTCATATTTGTTAGCTTTATACATACAATACGTGTATAGATATATGACAATCAGGATAATTATTTCGTTTAAATTAAGCTTTGTGGAAAAGAAAAACCCTTGGAGATGAGAGATTTAACAAATTCATAAAAACCATCACTAAGGGATAGGTATGAAAACAAACTTCTGCGTGCGAATGAAATCGGTAAAAACAACGTACGAAACGTAGTGTGTAAACTTTATGCTTACAAATTACTGACTAATAGTTTTTTTAAATTTAAATCTTTCTGCCTGTTTTAGGTCGGTAATATCAAACAATCCTGAAAACTAAAATTCGAGACGTTTTTAGGAATGTTATACACAAAATTGCTTTTTAAATGGAGCTGTATGTTAAGGAAAAATTTAAAACCATATCAAAATAAATTTTTTTCGAATTGCACAAAACGTTTGTGTGTAAGAAAATAAATAATCTGAAAATCGAAAGTATGATAAACTGATATAAAAGTTTTTAGAAGTTAAAACTGCGCGAAATTAAAAGGTTCAACAAAAAAACTTATAATTGGAAAATAAAAAAAAAAATTTTGAAAGCCAAGAGACTGAATTATACAGTATGTAGAAATAATAGTGAACAATTAAAAATGCAAATTAATTTTCTAGAACTCCAAAACGAATTTTTGTTAAAATTTCTGTGTCCACCGTCATCCTTCGTGTCATATGCTCTCTGCAAACATATATATGGATTTACGGTCTGTTTCACAGGACTTTTCAGTTTGTAAATCCAACATGATTCGAAACGTAGGCTGCAGACCACTTGAAAGTGTCCCTGTGAATTATCGTTACCTCCCGTTTTCTCAAACATCTAAGAACCTCTGATAAACGAGATGACTCATGAACGGCATCCTGTGTGCCGTGTGGGTAAACGCGTACACTCATCAAGTGTGAATCATCCTTAAACGTATACGGATTTTTTTAAAATACGTATTTTAAATGTCTGTTTCGCAGGACATTTAAAATGAATACATGTGGGTCAACCAGGGGGCTTAAAATATACATGTGGGTCAACCAGGGGGGCTTAGAATATACAGGTGGGTCAACCAGGGGGATGACATCAGAATTCAAAATGGCGGACGAACGACAAAATCGGGGGACTTTTTGAAAAGGGGGCGTGGTCGAAAGCGCGATATCGGAGGGACTTTCTGCGGCTCAGGGGTGAAAGGTCGTTTGATGCGCAAGTGAGTGACCTACTACTCACGTCAAATTTCCTATACTACTGATGGGATTGGATCAGCGAAATGATATTCTGAATTTGCATTTTTTTTTAAATGATATTCTGAACTTCAATGACATTGAAGTTAATTGTATAATGCTATTGAAATTTCAGCACATATTTTGTAGTTAATTGTATAGTGCTATTCAAATTTCGCCAAAAACCAATCAGCTTCAAAAATATTATTTTTTATTATTCAATTTTCACGTTGGCCAATAATCGTGATAGCATTGTAATGGAATTTTTTTTCGTTGGAATATTGGTTTCCATATGACTACATGGTTTCCGATAGTTTATAAATTATTAATTTTGCACTTCATTATTAGTATATACAGGGTGAATCTGAAAAAGTGGGCAAAACTTTATGGGGTGGTAGAACGCAGCTATACGAGCAATATTCGTCATAGAAAGTATGGGTGGAACGCAAACGGCGAACCGCTAGGTGGCGTTGGAAATAATATAAAAGTGTCGGTCCTCGCACCCAACGGCATTTCTACCGTGGATTGCTGAGAGGATGGCTGGTTATACTAACCACGAAATGGCAGATATGCACTTTGTGTATGGTGCGGCAGACGAGAATGCAAGTGAGGACACTTGCATTCTCGTCTGCCGCACCATACACAAAGTGCATATCTGCCATTGGAAACCGGTCGCGGTAACGTCTCTCACTTGCATTCTCACTTGCAAGAGAGAATGCAAGTGAGAGACGTTACCGCGACCGGTTTCCGATGAGATGTACTCCAGATCGGAAAACCTTCGAGAGTTTGCATCGGTGGCTGTGTGAAATGGGATCCTTCGCCGCGGCCAAGCAAGACGCAGGGCGTGAAAGGAGTGTCAGGACACCGCAACTTGCAGAGGACATTCTGTGTAGAGTGGAAGAGCGACCGGGATGTAGCACGCGAGCAGTTTCTCGTGCAGTACACCTGTCCCAAATGTCGGTTTGCCGTGTGCTACAGGAGAAAGGAATGCACCCCTATGGTACGCAGAAGGTACAAGCGTTGTCACCGGCGGACTATCAGCCACGTGTCGATTTCTCACGTTGGTACCTCCAGCAGAATGCAGCGCATCCAGATTTTGGTGCACATGTTCTGTTTACAGAGGAGTGCACTTTCACCCGTGAGGACGTTTTGAAAACCCACAATTCACACACGTGGGCATCTACGAACTCGCATGCCACACGTCCTCATTCGTTCCAGCAGCGGTTCTCTGTAAATGTTTGGGCAGGGATCCTCCAAGACCATTTGGTTGGCCCATACCTCCTGCCACACCGTCTGGACGGCAAATCGTATAACACATTCCTACGAGAGGTGTTGCCGGAGCTGCTGCGTCCGATTCCAACCCCCAGCAGGTCGAGAATGTGGTTCCAGCACGACGGTGCGCCTGCACATTTCAGCTTAGATGTGTGGAACACTTTCAATGCAACGTTCCCAGGGCGATGGATTGGTCGAGGTGGTCCCATAGCTTGGCCACCAAGATCGCCGGATCTCTCGTGTTTGGACTTTTTCCTGTGGGGCCATATGAAAAGCCTAATCTACGAGTGCCCCATTGAAACCGATATGGATCTAGTCGCCAGGATAGACGTTGTTGCCGGCGATATTTGGGAAATGCCTGGTGTCTTCGCAAATGTGCGTCGGTCCCTATCCCGCAGGTGTGAAGCCTGCATTACAGCTGGCGGCAGCTCTTTCGAGCTATTTCTTTGAGCATGTACCTCAATTACATTCCTGTTAATAAAATGTTTTCTGAAGTATCTCCTCTCCTTCTTGTGTTCATTCTTTAAATGTGACAGTGGAAAACTACCTTTTAACTTCTCACCGCTTGCGTTCTGACCATACATTTTGTGAGGAATATTGCTCGTGTAGCTGCGCTCTACCACCCCGTAAAGTTTTGCCCACTTTTTCAGATTCACCCTGTATATATCCAATATATTCTCCCTCGAAAATATTGTCTCTTCCTAAATTTACTTTCATTTTGTTGCACCATAAACGAAGCATAAAACACAATATATTAAAAATGCACTACCATCGGTATTTAAGAAAGCTTCTTGGGGAAAATAATCAAACTGTCGAAAGCATTGGTGACGATAATATATATGGGTAGTAATGCCGCCTATTTTTATAACTCGTTAATTTTTTCAACAATGCCTTTTTCTTTATTGATTCATTCCCTCTGTTACCTAATATTTCTTGGGGCCTTTTTTTTATATAATACGGTCAGAAGATTCATTTGGAATTAGAATTCATAACTGTACTTCTGAGTAGCATAAAAATTTATTAATCTGCTTAATCACGCTGGCTTGTAACCGTCGCCATTTTTATCACTCATTTTGATAATGGCGATCAGGAATATGTAAATAAAAATACCCCCTCAAGCAGCTGCTTTCCACAGAGGTCTGACAGGAGCCTGTTAGTTTATATGCCACAGTAGAAGGTCTGAGAGGATGGCAGGACCTCAGCAGAAAAACGACACATACATCCATCCAGCCAAGAGCGCAAACCATTCGGCCATGGGACGGCTAGGAATATGTACCGTTTGTAAATTAATATTGTATTAAAATTTTATAACTATTTAATTACTTAGTCATGAATTCTCGTTTCGAGGGTCAGGAGAGAAGTGACTTGCTTTTCCGATGGGCTCCCTCCTTCCCGCTGTAAGCGCTAGCAGATCTCACGTCTCGACATAACAAGAAGCGTCGGTCCGAGTTCTGCATTTCATCTGGGTCATATGGCTCTCGCCTAATACAGCATGCAGCGGAGAAGCAACGTGAAAGCCCGGATGGGAGCGTCCTTGACAGGTGAAGAGGAAAAATTGTTTTCAGCATGGTGCGATCCCTGATGAAATATTAGTTGCTGTGATTCTGAATGTGAATCCAAGTCGCCGTATGATTAGCCGCTTTGGGTAGTCTTCTAACTGAAAGGGAAGGATCTTTTATTGAAGCTTTTTCGAAACTTGTTTTACCTCTGAGTGGCACTTTTTGCACACAGTGGACTAAATTGCCAGTTCACAAGGACACTGAAGGCTCAGAGAAGGTTAGGGGAGGGTAGCCACTGGAACACTTATTGGGAGATGGATGGTAACCTCCCGTCAAGGCCACCAGCGTGTTCCTTAACGTGGAGAGAGTATGACTCACCACACACGAGTCCACGGCTCAACATACTATCTGATGGATGGTAGCATTTCCAAGCCCATCGGTGTCCCCTACTGACCGCGGGTAGGGTGGGGAGTTTTGCGCAGAAAAATCACAACACTCACCCACCTTGGATTCGAAACCGGGAACTGCAGATTAAGAGCCTGTCGCGCTATTGACTGAGCCACGCCCGCCGCTCCGAAACTTGGATCAATGATCAGCCCACATTCCGTTGACAATTTAACTGGAATTTTTTAAATATGAATAAATCTCAATTTTAATGATATGCCAGGTGGTCTGACTGGTGAACTTTTTTTTTGTTCTATACCATCACGACTTAGTGCAATGGTACTCAAAACATTTTCCCTAAGAAATTCTGTAGATATAAAAACGTTATTATTGGCAAATAATAATGCATTCACAACTGCAAATATCAGACACACATGTGAACTGTGAGTGAAATTTTCTCCTATCAAAAGAAATGCCAGTCCCATGGCCCACTGAGGTCGACTGGTCATTTGTATGTCTTTCTGTTGAGATGGGGAGTAGCACGACAGGCTCCTAATCTGCAGTTCACAGGTTCGAATGTCGTCTGGGATTTATCTCCGCAAAACTCTCCACCATACCCTCAGTCAGTAGAGGACGGTGATGACCTTCGAAAGACTGCTGTCCGTCAGATGGGACGTTAAGTCTTGGCTCCCTGTGCGAGGTAGTCTTACCTTGTGCACGTTAAAGAACTCACTGGGTCCTGACGGGAGGCTATCTGTCTCCTAATTGCTGTCGAGTGGGTTCCCCAACCTTCTCTGAACCCTCGAGAAACCCCTGAAATCTTTGTGTGCTAGCCATTTAGCCCATTTTGTGCAAAAATTTGCTGCTCACAGGTAAAACAACCCAACTGTCTGCTGAAGTTCTGGCCTCCTCACAGATATTTTCCATGGCGTATAGGCTCCTATCTGATCTCTGTGGCAAGCATCTGCTTCAGGGAATATTTATTTCTTGTGAAAAAGTTAAACCGATATTTATATAATTGTGGATTTTTTTCTCACAACGGACATAACATATGGTGATCCATGAATTAAGTTTTATGAATTTTACGGATGCAGTTTGAAACATAAGACCTTTCTATCAGAGATTGTTTCTTTCACACGTCATGGGATGTATTAAAGAAATTTAACTAAAAAAAATCTATTTTTTAATGAAAATATTTAAAATAAGATATTGCATTCAGTTATGAAAAAAGAGCAGAAAAGTTAACATTCTTAAGCATATTAAAACGCCTATCATTTACTATGGTGCTATGAAAAGTGAGGCTGGTTTTTTCCTTTACCAGCTTATCAAGATGTGGGCCAATTGAGGACAATGCCTCGGACAATGGAAAAATAATATTAATACTCTCCCTGTGTTTTGTCTAAAGCCTTTAATCCTGCATGGATAGCAAATGTCCACAACGCATCCGCAACATATTTTAATAACTTTCGACATATTTTCAATTGAAAAAATATGCTGCAATATTGGAAATTTCTTAAGAATATGCCATACTTAAAAATAGAGAAAAATTTACTTAAAGCTAATTTTGCTCTTTTAAATGCAATTATCATCGATTATGGGAACGCACTTATTTATTACTAAGCAACCCAGTCGGTAGCACGCCAGGCTCGTAATCTGCAGTTCCCAGGTTCGAGTCCCAACTGACTCAGCGTTGAGAATTATCCCCACAAAACTCCCCCAACCCTGCCCACGGTCAGTAGGGGACACCGATGGGCTTGAAAAGATAGCCGTCCGTCGGATGGGGCGTTATCTGTGGCCTCGTGTGCGGAAGAGCTCTACCCTGTGCTGTTAAAGAACACACTGGGTGACCTTGACGGGAAGCTACCATCTGTCTCCCAACAGCTGTTCCAGGGGGTTCCTCCCCAAATCTTCTCTGAGCTTTCGGAATCCTTGTGACCTGGTCATTTAGCCCATTGTGTTAAAAAAAGTGCAGCTCAGAGGTAAAATAACCAACCAAGTAACTGTCCTTTACACATAACTAAGCGAACTTCGTGATTTCCACTACTGCGCTTTTCACATATTTATTTCCAGATTTCTATATAACAATCGAATAATTTTTTGAATTAATATTCCGTTTTGGCAGAAAAAAAAAGATGATTTCTTTCTCGCGGTATAATGAATATAAAAATGTAATAAAATAAATGTGGCTTTATCCCAATGTATTTTTTTTCTTTTTAAAGTGAATACCAACATTAAATTTTGAAATCAAGTTCTTTTTTTTTCATTTTCTCAAACATTTTTTTTACTGATGTGAGCCATCAATTAAGATGCAACGTTGACTCACACTCCTGCATATCTTATTAAATTCGATATTTTATTCAGTATCCGCTTTAAAATCAGGCTTTTTAATCCGCTATCCTTTTTAACAAAAAATTTTCATCTGACGAGAGCTTTTAAATGTGGATAACGGCATCCGCGCTGTTCTCTATTAATGATACTCTCCTTTGGTAAGTAACTCTCATCGAAGTATGGCGAAAGATATGAGAGAAGAATTTTCAAAGCAAATTCAGTAGGTTCAGAATATTCTGATTTCACCTTGATCCAAAAGGAAACAAGTGACGCTACCTTTCCTAAACTCATCTGCAATCCTTCTTCAGCATGCAGTTCCCAAGTGTTGAAACGTAGGAAATGTGGTACTAAGGCGTTATCAATATGCTTCGGAAGACATTTCTTTCTTCCCTAGCAGATCGCTTACCACCTCTGAGAAGCACTGTTTTACACTACAATAAACGGATTCGAGAATAATAAGAAAATTTACTTCCATTGTGTAAGAATAAATAAAGAAATAAATAAATACCCCCTCAAGCAGCTGCTTGCCACAGAGGTCTGACAGGAGCCTATCAGTTGATATGCCATAGTAGAAGGTCTGAGAGGATGGCAGGACCTTAGCAGAAAAACGATACACACATCCATGCCTAATAACAGTAAGAAAAAACGTGACGAATATAACATTGTTCCCCCATCACTGACTAGAGGGCGCTCGTGTCCTGGAAGCGCGAAACTGGTTTGACCGTTGGTTCAATCAACAATAGTTTACGCGCGCCTTTTCCGAATGTCTCTTATTGCAGCGTATTTATCTCTCTTTTGTTTGTTTTTATATGTTATCATATTAGAATGTATTAATTTTATGTTGTAATATGGAGTTGGAGTGTATGTGACACTGTGAAGATCCTGCAACTAGATGATACGATAAAAGGTAAGTTTTCATAAACTTTGATACGAAACGCTTAAACTTTCAAAAGTTTTGGCTAGATATCGTGCTGCCATCTACTGACAACTGAATCAACTAAAGGCATAATTTCATTGCCTTATTTCAGGCATGGCCAACATACGGCCCGCGTAATGAATTTATGTGGCCCGCGAACAATTTTTCAATATTAGCATTTAGCTTCTAGTAATTAATCGAATGAATTCTCGATACTTCTATATTGTTTAAAAAACATTCCGTTATAAAGAAAATATTATTATTATCAAAAATTATTATCAAGATTGAATGATTTACATTTGGAGGCTGTGTTAAGAATAGCTACTACAAGTATAGAACCAGATATTAAAAAAATAATAAGCGATGCAAACCGCCTCACACGTCGCATTAGTTATTATGTTAATTTGTTGTATTGATTTACTTAAAATTATTCATAAACAAATTTCATAATAAAATTTTGTTTACTTAAAGAAATAAGTGTTTTGTTTAACATTTTTCAATTTTAATATTTCGTCCGGCCCGTGAAAATATTTTTTTTTCCAATCCGGCCCGCGGGCAAAAACAGTTGGCCATGCCTGCCCTATTTACTTAATAGCCGTCCCGTGGCCGAGTGGTTAGCGCGCTTGACTACTGGTCTAATGGGACCTGGGTTCGAGCCTCGAGTGTTCGTGTTGTGCCCATGGGTGTTCGTGTTGTTTTTCTGCTGACATCCTGCCAACTTCACAGACCTACTATGGCATATAAACTGACAGGCTCCTGTCAGACCTCTGTGGTAAACAGCTGCTTGAGGGGGTATTTATTTTTTATTTATTTATTTACTTAATGTTAGAGATAGTTTGGTCCAGTGAAGGCAAGCGAAATCGAAATGTTTCATTAAGTTTTAATTTAGAGCAAAATTTAAATTTCGTTATGACATTACGGTAACGTTATATGGAAATACTTTAAGCACAAATTTAAAATAATGAAATATATGTTATCATTTTAATTATATATGTATGCAGTAGTGTTTTCCATCGATTCGCACCTGTTCAATTAATATACTCGTTAAAAAACAAAAATTTTGGAATGGTAAATTTGTTAATATTAATTGCTTTTTTCGCTGCTAAATAATGAAATAAAAATAGCAATTAGGAAACCCAGTTACCAATGAATAGAATGATATCATGGTATGTATTCGAATAACGTATATAAGCATTATTTGAATTTCAAGAAATAATGGAAACTTGAAGACAGGATTTAGTTTAGGGAGGGAATTTCCCAGAATTTAGTATTGAGGGTGTCAGAAAATTTAGTTGTTTTGTTTGAAGGGGAATGCGAGAATGGGGATCTAAGAATAAGACATCAGTAAGTTTTCCTAAGTAGTAAACTATTCCGCTGGAAAAGAAAGGTTAAAATTATATTCAATATGAAATAAAAAGTTACATTGTTTTCTCGGGTATAAAATATGGGACTAAAATGAAATTATGCAAAGATCCCTGTTTTGGATTTCAAAGCAGAGAGACAAGTTTGAGATTTTCCATAAGACAACCGGATTTTCGGGGGCAAACCCTCCACACCCCTGGATACGTTCCTGACTGAAATAATTTACACTTAATGAATTATTCAGAATAAAGCCGTGCTTTATTAATACAAATTTCTGAGCATAAGATCATAATTCATACCACTATAACGATTTTTTGTGCAGAGATTAATATTTTTAAAACAAGTTACAAAAATGAGTAGAGGAAGGTTTGAAAGAAAATGAAACTTCCTTCAGAAATTTTAACCTCATAACACAGCAAAAAAAAAAATAAAAAAAATAAAAATTCAAAATTACTGATATTGTAACGCAATTAATGTTATTCTACTGTTTTATTCATCGTTATAAGAAAAATGTCTCCTAATGATTTTGAATTCAAATTATTCTTTTCTTAAAGAGAATCAATTTAAGCATAGGAAAAAAAAAAGCTCTGCAGATACCTGAGTTGTAGGTACTGCTAGAACAATTCTTGCAAGTCATACAGTGTTTTGTCTTGATTTTTCCAGTAGTAAAAAATAGTTTCTTTTGTAGAAATTCTCTTTGATCTCTCAAATTTATTTTATAAAATTGATATTCTTTTTATTTTGCATATAATTTTTTGGTTTTATTAAGATAGATTTTCAGAAAATCATATGTTGAATCATTTGATGACACTGGACTACTTTTATTGATGCTTTCTTGTACAAGAGATTTGCTGTGTATTTCAGTGTACTCATAAGTATCAATTTAATGAATTTTCGCTTAAATAAATTTCAAATAGCAAAAAAAAATCTAATGAATAAATATGAGTAAATAAATTTAAAACACTACTTATTTAACTTTATGCAATATTTTTTTAAAGGAGCTGCAGAGAAGAAAAACACTGCGTCATCACTGCTCAATTAAAACATGAGAACTACCTCTTTTATTTTTCTCAATATATGTACAAGATGAGGTTGATAGCAAATGGATTTTCAAAAGTGCACAACGGAAATTATTGGGGGGGGGGGGGGGAATCTATGGTTTCGTGGGAAGATCAAAACCGAGAGTTTCGACTATTGTCAACAAGTTTATGGCCTTTTCCTTCAATTCTCTAACCCAGCGATTCTCAACCTTTATGTTTCACCTACCCCCTGGAAATGTGTATGTAACTAACCTACCACTTGTTTAGATAGATAAAACTATAGTTATACTATAACAATGGGAATAAAATAGAACACATATATATATACATTAAATTTTGCATTCATAAATTACGTATATCAATAAACACAAAAAAATGAAACAATTTAACAAGTCTTATAAAATTATAAACATTTTACTGGGGAATTGACTTTTGAGCTCTCACGGCGTACCCCAAAAAAAGTTTTCCTACGTACCCAACGTTGAGAATCCCTACTCTAACCTATATCCAAATTATCACACTTACATAGTTCCATCTCCAAGTGTTTAGGCGGATAGCAGGGATTTGTAATGTAGTTATGATTTTCGCCCTATTCTAATTGTCGTTTTCCTTCTGCATGAATTGAGACTCATCCTCTCTTTTGCACTGCAGCTCTTATCTGGCTATCACAAATCCCTTTCTCTGAGCGAGACTCGTGAGAAAGGTGCTGGGACAACTGCTTCGAAAATACTTTGGGAATGCATCATTGAGCAGAATCACTGAAGAGCTTTGTACGTTGGTCATAAAAGTATAATCTATATCTGTTTCACAAGAGTTTCTAAGTATATCTTATAAAGGAAAAAATCTGAAAATCTCAAAATGTATCAACACAAAAACAATGAAAAATAACAAAATAACGAAATTATATTTTCAGTTATTTGTTACGTTTTATCACTGTAAATATTTTTAAATTCCGTTAACATTATTCATAAAGGTATTCAAAATTCATATCATTATTACTTTATATTGTAACGTTAAAATAACGTTTTCCAACTGGATTGGTCTCGAATATTCTGCTCAGCTATTTGTTTGGTCAATTAATGAGCAGAATAGGGAAGAGCACATTAATTTTAAAAATAAATATCTGACAAGGTAGTTAAATATATAAGCAGTAAAATGATTATTATATAAAGAATTAAAAATATTATTGAAAACTGAAACTACTACAAGTTCGTAGAAAGATAATTCTGTAAAAAGAATCCTTTAAAGCAAAATAGTTGAATGATTCTTATCAATCATAGTTACCTAACATTGATAAATATTTTGAAAAAATTAACTAAAAATATTGTCATTACAATTATGAGAATAGAAATATGACTCATTTATACGGGACCTTATTTTTTAGATCAATATACAACACTTATTCAAAAATACATGTCATGTCAATTTTATTTATTTAATACTATTTATTTTAAATAGCATTTCTATTAATTTAATAACAGTATTTCTATTAATTTTATGCAATCCTGGAAGTCATTGTCGAAAAACGTTAAATATCCCAAAACTTTTCAAAATATAAAAATCACATGTGTACATTAATTTTAGTTCATGTAAAGTACAAAATTATTAAAAGACGTGAAAAACTAACTACTAATTTGTCAACAATTCATACGATTAAATTAAAATTAAGGTATCACACAGCTAGAATAGTAATAAGATTTATTTCACAATTATTCTGTGGTAATTAGTTTTAAAACATTTAAAGTACGGTTTTTAGGTTTTTTGGGAGCAAGTCTCAAAAGTGAGAGAGTGCTTTACATCTTATAACCCAGTTATAGGTTCTACCTTAAGATTACCCATTTTTCTATACAGCTTATCTATGTGGCTCTTTTCACCTAAGAGCCGCTAGAACAAAATATATAGAATAAGACATATTTACCAATTTTGCTGGTACAATTGCACTTTGCAAACATTTGCAAGAGAGATCGTTAAGTATGCTACCAGTCCGGTTTAATGGAGTACTCAAACAGTTGTTGTTATGCTGATATATTTGCTTTGAGACAGTCCCGGCTTCTTTTTGTCCGTTCTTGTTTGTCCGTTCTTGAAGTTGTGTTCTGCACAAGTTCGTGTTACGCCGGTTTCTTATTTCCGTTGGTAGAGTCCACAGCTATTGCTTGCACATATTCAACTGTTGATTCACTATGCTTATCGGGAAAAGCAGTCAGTTCGTTTTTGCTACTAGCACATCTCCAAAGTTTGAGTAGGTATGAACTCTGCTCCTTCCAAACCATTACCACAGCATAATCGTGAAATAAATCATACGATTAAAATAATGTTTTAATAATTTAATGCAATTAAATAATCATGAATCATAAATATTGTTTTGTGTTATTAATTTTCCAAACACAGGAACAATAAGGAAAATTTATTAAAACTAGTGCCAAGACAATGAATTTCTGTACTAAAATATAAGACTATTGAAGGAAGTGATAAAACATAAATTTAGGAAAAATAAATGACAAAAACATTTTTTTTTCATTCTTTTATATATATATATGTCTAAGGGACAATGCCCTAAAATACAGTAAGAATATCCACTGTAGTGTTTTAATTTAGTGGTAGAGTATGAAAAGGTTCATAGAGTGTGGCAAAATGCAGAGAATTTTGTTTAATGAGTTAAATGAAAAATGCTTTTTGTGTTTTGTAGGAAATAATAAAGAATTTCTATTCAAAATGTTTTTAAACATTGATTAGTTCAGATTTGTTCTTTGGAGGATCCTAAACACAGAAAATAACAAAATATACACTGAGTGATCATAGAATTATGACAAATCCATCCATTCTAATGTCAACACGACGATGTTTTCCCCAATTATAATGCATAAATCCGGCCAGACCTAGCACCTAATGCCAGACCCCGCATTCTCATAGAAAAGACCGTTATTACCTTTCGAAAGAGATGCTCTCTTCTGAAAGGGAACGGATGGGGAGGGCTGCCAGATCAGTTTGACCTACTGATCTAGACAACTATGGCTACTTTTTGTTTTTTCTACCCTGTTGAGGAATGGCTAACGACACAGGGTCCTGGTGCTCACCATATATACCAACCTGAATGGAATTATGGCTCAGCTTGATTATGGATTCTGAATTTGCTGCACTGGTTGGCTTCTGTGGAGGGAGAATCTTCTGCTGTGTTTTCTGTTTGTAGGCTGACAGTCCCTCTTGAATAGATTCACAGGATGTGTTTTATCCTGGTGGATAACCCTGAGCAGAGGTCATCGGAGGCAACTGAACTCTTGCTTCTATTTGCATTGCCAAAATCTACGTTGGAGGAAGTCTTCCAATACAGATGGTTCAGCCTTTAGAGGTAGGGGATTGTCCCATATTTGCGATTAGGGGGCTCTTTGATATTGTCAGCATTCCCTCTCTCAATAAACATGGTTTCTTTAAACATCCCACTAACCATTTTTCTCTGTAGGTGGTTGGAATGTGAGGACTCTGCACAGAGCTTATTCTCTTGATGTTCTCACACAAGAATTCCACCATTATAATTTAAATATTCTTGGCTTACAAGAGATCAGATGTACAGATGAAGGTCAGATTTTTAAAAATAATGCTAAATTTTTCTTTTCAGGGAGTGACGATGATAAGCATCACCAAGGTTTAGGTCTGGTTCTCAGCAGACACGCCAGTGAATGCTCTTGTAGGATATGAGTGCATTAATGAAAGGTTTCTTACAACAAAATTTCAGACAAGCATTTTCAGACAATTTCAGCGTGCTATTTTGCCCCCACTGACGATGCTGATGAGAATGAGAAGGATAGTTTTTATGGACAATTTCAGTATATTTTGGATTCTGTCAAGAAAGGAGTTATTACACTTGTTCTATGTGACTTCATTGACAAAGTTGGTACTGACCTTTTGGGAGGGTGATAGACCCTTTTGGTATTCATAGCTGCAATGGCAATCAATGGGGAACATCTCCTACAGGTAAGTGAACTCAATGGTTTCAGAAACACTAACGCTTATTACAAACACAGCGACATACATAAGTACACATGGGTTTCACCTGATGGGCTGCATAAGAATATGATTGATTATATATTAATTAACAGAAAATAGGCTAGTTCTGTTAGGAATACCAGGGCATATAGGGGAGCTGAAATTGGATCTGATCATTACCTTGTTAAATGTGTCAGGCAACTTAAACTTAAAAAATATTGTGGTAATGTTAAAAAATTTACCTTTAATAGTGAAGTTCTGAAAGACCCAGTTATAGCTACACTTACCATGACAGGTTACTTAGTCATTATGACAGTCATGGTTTGTTTACTATTGATGTTGTGGAGGAATGGGACCATTTTAAACAGGCCTTTTTGAAAACTGACAGTACTCTTTTAGGAAAAAAGGAGCAGAGGAAGCAGAATTATTCAGTGGTAAGGCACTGGAGCTTATTTCACAAAGAAAGAACTGCAGGAATGTCCTTAATCAATAACCTACTAGTCCTAATAGAAAGCATTACAGAAAGCTTAATAAACGTGTAAAGGATCAGTTAGCTGCTGATAAGAATCTTTGGCTTAATGGCTTGGCTGACAAAGCTGAGGAAACAGTTATACAGCACAACAGCAGAGAGCTGTACCAGATAGTTAATGTTTTGTGTGGTAGAAAACGGGCAGGTACACAGGGATTGAAGAATAAACAAGGTAAAGTTATAGAAGGTGAGGATTCCATCATGGCTTGGTGGGCTGAGCATTTGAGTGATGATCTAAATAATGTGGTTAGTTCTACTCCCATTGTTTGCAATGATGATAGATGCATTACTGACTTTAATGTTGGCCCTACAACATGGTCTGAAGTTAGTTTGGCTATTTCTAAACTTCTACTACATAAATCCCCAGGGGTATATGAAATTACTATGGAAATGATTAGAGCTGGAAATGTTTTGGTTACCACGTGGATGACTGAAATTTTGAATATCTTTTATGATAAAGGCATGGTTCCTAGGGATTTTACCATAGCTATTTTTATCCCTAGTTTCAAAAATGATGATTGCAGTTCTTGTGATAACTATAGTGGTATCAGCCTACTTTCTCTTCCAGGTAAAGTTCTTTGCATGATTGTGTAATTAAGAAACTGGTTGACAGTCAATTGCGTGATGAGCAATGTGGATTCAGAAGTGGTAAGGGATTTCTATGTCAAATATTTTCACTCAGGCAGATTCTCGAGAAATTTTTAGAGTTTCAGAAACATTTGGTTACTAGCTTTGTCGATTTCAAAAAGGCTTTCGACTCTGTTGATCATCATAATTTGTGGTTGATTGTGAGTTCATATGGCATAATGAAAGTATGGCAGTTAATGTAATGAAATCTCTCGACACCAAGTTGTGTGTGAGAGTTGATAAGGCATGTAGTAGTTGGTTTAGCATTGCTTCTAGTGTTCGACAAGGGTGCGACAAGGGTGCTAAAGAGAAAAGGAGAAAATGTTTCCCCTTTCCTCTTTAGTTCGGTTTTTGATTACTATGTTATGCAAAATTCTTTTCTAGGGAATGATTTTGGCCTGAAATGGTTGAGAGATTTCAAAATTTCTGATTTAGATTATGCAGATGATTAGGCCTTGCTGGCTAATTATGTTGATGCGATGAATTCTTTCATTAGGGCGGTTGATGAAACTGGTAATAGAGTTGGTTTGGTGATAAACAGAGATCAAACTAAAGTGATGAAAATTGGTCAAGCAGTTGGTGCTTCAGTCGCTCTGAATGGTTGCACCCTTGACCAAGTGTCTCAGTTTAATTATCTTGGGATTAATGTAACAGATACTGGTGATGTGCAGCATGAAATTAACAGACAAATAAGAATTTCCTCTGGGACTTTTAGGAATCAATAGAGAGTGTGGAGAAATAGGCGTATACACCTAAGGACTAACATTAGACTGTATAATAGTTTGGTTGTTTCTAGAGTTAGTTATGGTAGTGAAATTTGGACACTTTGTAAACAATAGGAAACTTGATGTTTTTGATAGATGCTTACGCAGTATCTTGGGTATTAGGTGATTCAACTTTGTAAGTAATGAAGAGGTTATTCAAAGGAGTCTCTCTGAGCAATATATTGCACAGAGAGAGATTCCGTTGGTTTGGCCAGGTTGCCCATACGGATAATTATAGATTAGTGAATAGGGTTATGAACAGTGTGCCTAAAGGACTCAGAAAGAGGGTAAGACCTAGGAAGCAGTGGGCAGACAATGTCAAACAGAACCTTGTTAGTATGCAGTGGAGAGATGCAGTAGATGTAGCTCAGGACAGATAAGCTTAGAGTACTAAATTGCACTGTCTGGTTGAACCTTTGTAGCCCATGGCTGCTTGAGGATGATGATGATAATAAATAAATAAATACCCCCTCAAGCAGCTGCTTGCCACAGAGGTCTGACAGGAGCCTGTCAGTTTATATGCCATAATAGAAGGTCTGAGAGGATGGCAGGACCTCAGCAGAAAAACGACACATACATCCATCCCTTACCCGGGGCTCGAACCCAGGTCCCTTAGATCAGTAGCCAAGCGTGCTAACCACTTGGCCATGCTTTGAAATAAATCTTTTATGGGAAAATGTGACTGAAGGTAAAATAAATATCTCAATCAATTCTATCTAAATATCAATTTTCAATAATATTCCTTAAGCATTTAAACAGTTGCTGAGGGTTGAACATTTAACAACAAACTTACTTAATTAAAATTTATTAATTTAAACAGTTTTATAAGTAACTGCATAGTTTAAATGTGTGTAAATAATTCCTTAAATATTCGTTTAGTTTTTCGACAAATTTCTTAGAACACATTGCTGCTCCTAAATGTTTAAAGTTCTTTGCCTGTTTAAAAATTGAAAGAATATTTTTTGAAAATCAATATTGTAAAAATCTCTGTTCTTTATTTCAGAGATCTTACACTGGACCTTAATCACACAGCAATTATCGTACTCAATACAAGGCCGGACTTTGACCTTCTGATCCCTAAACTCTGACAAATTTAAGAGGCCCTAAGCTACAATAAGTTTAAGAGGCCGCAAAATTTCGAAAGTCGAAATGAGTTATATATTTATTATTCTGATTGAAGGGGCCATTTAAAAATAAATATGAATTTGATGATGTGAAAATATTATACTAACACAGTTTACAAAAATGACTGTTTAAAGCTGAGATGAACAATGTTTATGTTAATCTCCATTGTTATCTGTTTACGGTTCCAAAGAGTAGTTTGCCCCCTCCACCCTAATCAATTTCTGGTTCCATTGCATAGCTTGCGTCGTCCACTCTTATCTATATCCGGTTGCATTGAGTAGTTATTAGAACTAACCCTCTCCACTCTTATCTATTTCCGACTCCATTGCGTAGCTTGCTCCTTACACCCTTATCTGTTTCCAGTTCCATTGCATAGCTTGCACTCTCCACTGTTACCTATTTCTGGTTCCGTTGCATAGCTTGCCTCGTCCATCCTTATCTATTCCCGGATCCATTGCGTAGCTTGCCACCTCCACCCTTATCTATTTTCTGTTCTAGTGAGTTGCTTTCCCTTTTCTAATTTTTCCTGTATTGCTTCATTTCCCACTATCCCCTTTACTTTTTTCATCTATATAAATTTATGATTATATTTTTAATTCGGCCTGTCCTCTCTGCAAGTAATGCGATTTTTGAGTAATTTTGGTTGAACCTAATTATAAAGGTGAATATACTTCCTGGCATACTGATGCATTTTTAATTATTTCAAATCACATATTTAGAGTTATATTTACAGAAATAATATGGATAGCCATTTATGTCTGCAGTTCTTCAGGAGAAAAAAATGTAGCTCTCAGTCGCCGTTAGACGAGAACCCAGCTCTCCGTCAAAACACAGCGTAACATTACATTGGATAATGATTAAATGACTGAGCTATCAAAACTGCGGGTTCTGTTTGTCTATTGTTTTGAATTCTCGTGAAGAGCACGAATCGTTAAGTAGTCCATGTGCAGTCAATGCTACACTTTTGTTTGCAACAAAGGCAAACTTTGCTTTATAAAGAGAACACGTTTCTTTGGATTTAGGTGGTGGTGGAAGCTCAGTTGGTAGTGCTCAATGCTTGTAATCTCCAGTTCCCAGGTTTAAGTCCCACCTTGGCTCTCGTTCAGGTTTATTTCCACAAAACTTCCACCCCTACCCTTGGTCAATAGGGGACACCGATATACTTGGAAAAGCCACCGTCTCCTGCACGGAACATTAAATTGTGGCTCGGTGTGCTGAAGAGCCATACACTGTGCAAGCGAAAGAACATGCTGGATTCACTTTACTGGAGGGTACCATCTGTCTCTTAACAGCTGTCTAGTGGGTTCCCTCCTTCCAGCATTCTCTGAACCTTTGCGGTCCTTGTGACCTGGCAATTTAGCCCATTGTGGGCAGGAGATCCATTGCCTGTGCACGTTAAAGAACACGCCGTATTGCCTTGACAGGAGATTACAAAGTCTCCTAACAGCACTACAGAGGGTCTCCTTCCCCAACCTTCTCTGAGCCTCAGTGTCCTTCTGACCTGGCCATTTAGACTGTTGTGTGCAAAAAAAGTGCCTCTCAGAAGTAAATGAACCCATCATGGGTCCTGCAAGACCTATTATGGCATACAAACACAGGCTCCTGTCAGATCTCTGTGGCAAGCAGCTGGTTGAGGGGGTATTTGTTTTTTTATTTAATTATTTACTTAATGTTAGAGATAGTTTGGTCCAGTGTTGGCAAGCGAAATCGAAATGTTTCATTAAGTTTTTCTTTGGAGCAAAATTTAAATTTTGTTATGACATTACAATAATGTTATATCGAAATACTTTAAGCACAAATTTAAAATAATGAAATATATGTTATCATTTTAATTATACACTGTTATTTAGACCATTTAGACTGTTGTGTGCAAAAAAAGTGCCTCTCAGAAGTAAATGAACCCATCATGGGTCCCGCAAGACCTATTATGGCATACAAACACAGGCTCCTGTCAGATCTCTGTGGCAAGCAGCTGGTTGAGGGGGTATTTGTTTTTTTATTTAATTATTTACTTAATGTTAGAGATAGTTTGGTCCAGTATTGGTAAGCAAAATCGAAATGTTTCATTAAGTTTTTCTTTGGAGCAAAATTTAAATTTCGTTATGACATTACAATAATGTTATATCGAAATACTTTAAGCACAAATTTAAAATAATGAAATATATGTTATCATTTTAATTATATGTGTATGCAGTAGTGTTTTCCATCAATTCATACCTGTTCAATTAATCTACTTGTTAAAAAACAAAAAAATTTGAAAAAGTAAATTTGTAAATATTAATTGCTTTTTTCGCTGCTAAATAATGAAATAAAAATAGCAATTAGGAGACCCAGTTTCCAATGAATAGAATGACATCATGGTATGTATTCGAATAATGTATATAAGCGTTATTTGAATTTCAAGAAATAATGGAAACTACTGAAGACAGGAACGAAACAGGATTTAGTTTAGAGAGGGAATTTCCCAGAATTTAGTATTGAGGGTGTCTGAAAATTTAGTTGTTTTGTGGGAAGGCGAATGCGAGAATGGGGAACTGAGAATAAGACATCAGTAAGTTTTTCTAAGTAGTAAACTATTCCACTGGAAAAGAAAGGTTAAAATTATATTCAATATGAAATAAAATTTTACAGTTGTTTTCTTCGTATATGCTTTTCAGTGTCAGGTATAAAATATGGGATGAAAATGAAATTATGCGAAGACAACTGTTTTGGATTTCAAAGCAGGTAGACAAGTTTGAGATTTTCCATAAGACAACCTTATTTCCGGGGGGCGAACCCTCCACATCCATGGATACATTCCTGACTGAAAAAATTTACACTTAATGAATTATTGAGAATAAAGTGGTACTTTATCAATACAAATTTCTGAGCATAAGTATGAGATCATAATTCATAGTACTATAACGAATTTTTGTGCACAGATTAATATTTTTAAAACAAGTTGCAAAAATGAGTAGATGAAGGTTTAAAACAAAATGAAACTTCCTTCAGAAATATATTAACCTCATAACGCATAGTCGAAAAAAATAAAGAAGAAATTCATTCAAAAATATTGATAAACGCAATTAATGTTATTCTGCTGTTTTATTCATCATCATAGGAAAAATATCTTCTAATAATTTTGAATTCAAATTATTTCTTTTCGTATAGAGAATCCATTTAAGCATAGAAAAAAACTCTGCAGACACCTTAGTTGTAGGTACTGCTAAAACAATTCTTGCAATTCATATAGTGTTTTATCTTGTTTTTTTCAATAGCAAAAAATATTTTCTTTTGTAGAAATTCTCTTTGCTCTCGCAAATTCATTTTATAAAATTGATTTTTTTTTCCTCCAATTTTTTTATTTTATTAAGATAAATTTCCAGAAAATCATTTGCTGAGTCGTTTGATGACACTGGACTGCTTTTACTGATGCTCTCTTGTACAAGAGATTTGCTGTGCTTTTCAATGTACTCATAAATAACAATTAAGTGAGTTTTCTCTAAAACAAACTTCAAATAGCATAAAATAATCTAATGAATAAATATGCGTAAAGAAATTTTAAACACTACTTATTTAACTCTATGCAATATTTTCTTAAAAGAGCTGCAGAAACGAAAGCACTGCATTGTCACTGCTCGATTGAAACATAAGAACTTCCTCTTTTATTTTTCGCAAAATATGTACAAGGTGAGGTTGATAGTTAACGAATTTTCAAATATACACAGCGGAAATTATTTGAGGGGAGGGAAGTCTGGTTTCGTGGGAAGATCGAAACCGAAAGTTTCGACTATTGTCAACAAGTTTATGGTCTTTTCCTTCAATTCTCTATTCTGTACCCAAATTATCACACTCACATAGTTCCACCTCCAAGTGTTTAAGCGGATAAGAGGGATTTGTAATGTTGTAGTTAGGATTTTCGTCCTATTGTAATAGCAGTTTTCCTTTTCACTGCAGCTTATCTGACTATCACAAATCCCTTTCTCTGAGCGAGAGTCGTAAGATAGAGGGCTGGACAACTGCTTCGCCAATTCTTTGGGAATGCGTCATTGAGCACAGTCACTTAAGGGCTTTGTATGTTGATCATAAAAGTAAAATCTATATCTGTTTCACAAGAATTTCTAAGCTAGAAAGGAAAAAATCTGAAAATCTCAAAATATATCAACACAAAAATAGTTAAAAAATAAAAAGATAACGTAATTATATTTTCCGTTATTTGTTATGTTTTATCATTACAAATATTTTTAAATTTGTATCCTCTGAGACCTACTCTAGCATATAAACTGACAGGCTCCTGTCAGAACTCTGTGCCAAGCAGCTGCTTGAGGGGGTATTTATTTTATTTTTTTTTAATATTTTTAAATTCCGTTAACTATATTCATAAAGGTATTCAAAATCATTTCCTTATTACTTTATATCGTTATGTTAAAATAATGTTTTCCAACTGGTTTGTCTCGAATATTCAGCTGAGCTACTTGTTTGGTCAATTAATGAGCAGACTAGGGAAGAGGACATTTATTTTAAAAATAAATATCTGACAAGATAATTAAATATATAAGCAGAAAAATAATTATTATATAAAGAATTAAAAATATTATTAGAAACTGAAACTACTAGAAGTTCGTAGAAAGATAATTCTGTAAAAAGAATCATTTGAAACATGAGTTGAATGATTCTTATCAATCATATTTACCTAACGTTGATAAATATTTTTAAACAATTGACTAAAAAACTTGTCATTAAATTATGAGAATAGAAATATGACTGTCATTTATACAGTGACCATATTTTGAGATCAATATACATCACTTTTTCAGAAATATATATTATGTCAATTTTATTTCTTTAATATATTTATTCTAAATAGTATTTCTATTAATTTTATAACAGTATTTCTATTAATTTTATGCAATGTCTTGAAGTCATTGTCGAAAAACATTAAATATCCCGAAACGTTTCAAAATAAACAAATGATGTGTATACATTGATTTTAGTTCATGTAAAGTGCAAAATTATTAAATGATGTGAAAAAGAACAAACATATGAATAAAATTACTAATAATTTGTTAACAATTCATACGATTAAAATAATGCTTTAATAATTTACTGCATTTAAATAATCACGAATCATAAATGTTATTGTTTTGGGTTATTAATTTTACAAACTGGAACAATAATAAGAAAAATTTATTAAAACTAGTGCCAAGACAGGACGAATTTTTATACTAAAATATGAGACTATTGAAGGACAGGATAAGAAATAAATTTTGGAAAAAAATAAAGGAGAGAAACATATTTTTTCTTTCTTTCTTTTATACAGGGTGAATCTGAAAAAGTGGGCAAAACTTTACGGGGTGGTAGAACGCAGCTATACGAGCAATATTCGTCATAGAATGTATGGTCGGAACGCAAGCAGTGAGAAGTTAAAAGGTAGTTTTCCACTGTCGCATTTAAAGAATGAACACAAGAAGGAGAGGAGATACTTCAGAAAACATTTTATTAACAGGAATGTAATTGAGGTACATGCTCAAAGAAATTGCTCAAAAGAGCTGCCGCCAGCTGTAATGCAGGCTTCACACCTGCGGGATAGCGACCGACGCACATTTGCAAAGACACCAGGCATTTCCTGAATATCGCCGGCAACAACAGCACTCCTGGCGACTAGATCCATATCGGTGTCAATGGGGCACTCGTAGATTAGGCTTTTCATATGGCCCCACAGGAAAAAGTCCAAACACGAGAGATCTGGCGATCTTGTTGGCCAAGCTATGGGACCACCTCGACCAATCCATCGCCTTGGGAACGTTGCATGTAAAGTGTTCCGCACATCTATGTTGAAGTGTGCAGGCGCACTGTCGTGCTGGAACCACATTCTCGACCTGCTGGGGGTTGGAATCGGACGCAGCAGCTCCGGCAACAGCTCTCGTAGGAATGTGTTAGACGGTGTGGCAGGAGGTATGGGCCAACCAAATGGTCATGGAGGATCCCTGCCCAAACATTTACGGAGAACCGCTGCTGGAACGAATGAGGACGTGTGGCATGCGGGTTCGTAGATGCCCACTTGTGTGAATTGTCGGTATTCAAAACGCCCTCATGGGTGAAAGTGCACTCGTCCGTAAACAGAACATTGCAGCAAAATCCAGCTGCGCTGCATTCTGCTGGAGGTACCAACGTGCAAAATCGACACGTGGCTGATAGTCCGCCAGTGACAATGCTTGTACCTTCTGCATACGATAGAGGTGCATTCCTTCCTCCTGTAGCACACGACAAACCGACATTTGGGACGTGTACTGCACGGGAAACCGCTCGCGTGCTACATCCCGGTCGCTCTTCCACCCTACGCAGAATGTCCTCTGCAAGTTGCGGCGTCCTGATACTCCTTTCACACCCTGCGTCTTGCTTGGCTGCGGCGAAGGATCCCGTTTCACACAGCCGCCGATGCAAACGCTCGAAGGTTTTCCGATCTGGAGTGCATCTCATCGGAAACCGGTCGCGGTAACGTCTCTGTGCCTCACTTGCATTCCCGTCCGCCGCATCGTACACAAAGTGCATATCCGCCATTTCATGGTTAGTATAACTAGCCATCCTCTCGGCAATCCACGGTAGAAATGCTGTAGGGTGTGAGGACCAACCCTTTTATACCATTTCCAACGCCACCTAGCGGCTCGCCGTTTGCGTTCCACCCATACTTTCTAATGACGAATATTGCTCGTATAGCTGCGTTCTACCACCCCGTAAAGTTTTGCCCACTTTTTCAGATTCACCCTGTATATATGTTTACGGAACATTGGCTTAAATTATAGTAAGAATATTCACCGTAGTGTTTTAATTTAGTGGTAGAGTGTGAAAAGGTTCATAGAGTGGCAAAATGCAAAGAATTTTGTTTTATGAATTAAATGGACAATTCTTTTTGTGTTTTGTAAGAAATAATAAAGAATTTGTATTTGAAATTTTCCAAAAACATCAATAAGTTCCGATTTGTAATTTGGATGATCCTAAAGACAGAAAATAACAAAATATACACTGAGTGATCATAGAATTATGACCAACCCATCCATTGTTATGTCAATAGGAGGCTGTTTTCGAATCGCTTGGGATGATGCATAGAACAGGCCAGGCCTAGCATCTAATGTCCAACCCTATCTTCTTATTGTGCAAGCTGTTAGTACCTTTCAAAAGACATCCTCTCGTGAAAGGGAATGGTAGGGGAGGGCTTCCGATCAGTATAGCTTACTGATCTGGGCAACTATGGTTACTTTTTGTTTTTTCCTACCCTGCTGAGGAGTGGTTAACCACACAGGATCCTGGTGCTCACCATATATATCAACCTGAATGGAATAATGGCTCTGAGCTTGATTATGGATCCTAAATTTGCTGCACTAGAGGGCTTCTGTGGAGAGAGAATCTTCCACTCTGTTTTCTGTTTGTTTGTGGGTTGACAACCCCAAGCGAATAGATTCACAGGATACGTTTTATCCTGGTGGATAATCCTGAGCAGAGGTCATCGCTGGCACCTGAACTCTTGCTTCTACTTCCATTACCAAATTCTACATTGCAGGAAGTGAGGAAACTGGTCTCTGCCCCATGTCGGCGATTAGGAGGTTCTTTGATATTGTCAGCCTTCCCTCTCTCAAGAAACATAGTTTCTTTAAACTTCCCACTAACCATTTTCTCCCCATGGGTTGTTGGAATGTGGGGACACTGCACAAAGCTTGTTCTCTTGATGTCCTCACACAAGAATTCCACCATTATAATTTAAATATTCTCGGCTTGCAAGATACCAGATGGACAGACAAAGGTAAGATTCTTAAAAATAATCCTAAATTTCTCTTTTCAGCGAGAGAAGACAAAAAACATCACCAAAGTGTTGGTCTGCTTTTCAGCACACATGCCAGTGAATGCTATTCTTGGATATGAGTACATTAATGAAAGGTTTCTTACAGCAAAATTTCAGAGAAATATTAAAGACCTGAATGATAACTACTGTTATGCCCACACTGAGGATGCTGATGAAGATAAGAAGGATGGGTTTTATGGAAAACTTCAGGATATTTTGAATTCTGTCAAGAAAGGAAATATTACCATTGTTCTAGGTGACCATTGCCAAAGTTGGTACTGACTCTGACCTTTGGGGAGGGGTGATAGGCCCTTTTGGTATTGGTAGCTGCAATAGCAATGGGCAACATCTCCTACAGGTAAGTAAACTCAATAGTTTGAGAATAACTAACACTTATTACAAACACATCACCATACATAAGTACATTGGGGCGGGGGTGGCTCAGTCGGTAACGCGCCAGGCTCGTAATCTGTAGTTCCCAGGTTCGAGTCCCAGCTGGGTCAGCGTTGAGATTTATCTCCGCAAAATTCCCCGCCCTGCCCACGGTCAGTAGGGGGCACCGATGGGCTTGAAAAGGCCGTCGTCCGTCGGATGGGACGTTAAGCCGTGGCCCTGTGTGTGGGAGAGCCATACCCTGTGCACGTTAAAGAACACGCTGTATGGCCTTGACGGGAGGCTACCATCTGTCTCCCAACAGCTGTTCCAGTGGGTCCCCTCCCCCAACCTTCTCTGAGCCTTCGGAGTCCATGTGACCTGGCCATTTAGCCCATGGTGTGCAAAAAAGTGCTGCTCAGAGGTAAAACAACCCAACCCAATACATAAGTACACATGGGTTTCACCTGATGGGCTACATAAGAATATGATTGATTATATATTAATTAACAGCAAATGGGCTAGTAGGGGAGCTGAAATTGGATCTGACCATTACCTTGTTAAAAGTGTCTTGCAAATTAAACTTAAAAAGTTTCTTTGATAGTAGTAGCTTTTTAAAGTGCATAGATGTGCTAAGGTTAAAAAATTTACCTTTAATACTGGAGCTCTGAAAGACCCAGTTATAGTTAAAGCTTACCATGATAGGTTACTTAGTCATTATGACAGTCATGATTTGCTTACTACTGAAGTTGAGGAAGAATGGGACCATTTGAAATAGGCTTTTTTGGAAACTAACAGTACTCTTTCAGGAAAAAAGCAGCAGAAGAGGCAGAATTATTTGAGTGATGAGACACTTGAGCTTATTTCAGAAAGAAAGAACTGCAGGAATGTCCTTAATCAATACCCTACTAGTATTAATAGAAAGCATTACAGAGAGCTTAATAAACTTGTAGAGGATCAGTTAACTGCTGATAAGAATCTTTGGCTTGATGGCTTGGCTGCCAAAGCTGAGGAAGCAGTTAAACAGTACAACAGCAGAGAGCTGTACCAGATAGTTAATGTTTTGTGTGGTAGAAAGCGGACAGGATACAGGGATTAAAGGATAAACAAAGTAAAGTTATGGAAGGTGAGGATTCTGTCGTGGCTTGATGGGCTGAGCATTTCAGTGATGTTCTAAACAGTGTGGTTAGAGTTACTCCAATTGTTTGTAATGATATTGATAGATGCATTACAGGCTTTAATGTTGGCCCTACAACACAGTCTAATAATCTGGTTGACAGTCAATTGCGTGATGAACAATGTGAATTCAGAAGTACTAGGGGATGTATAGATCAGATATTTTAATTCAGGCATATTCTTGAGAAATGTTTAGAGAGATTGTGGTTGATTGTTAGATCATATGGCATACCAGACAAGTTAACATGATGAAATCTCTCGATAATAACACTTAAGTCGTGTGTGAGTGTTGGTAAGGCATGTAGCAGTTGGTTTAGCATTGCTTCTAGTGTTCGACAAGGGTGCATTTCGCCCCCTTTTCTCTTTAGTTTGGTTATTGATTATGTTATGTGAAATTCTTTGCAAATGAAATATTTTGGCCTGAAATGGTCGAGAGATTTGAAAATTTTTGACTTAGATTATGCAAATGATTTGGCCTTGTTGGCTAATGATATTGATGCGATAATTCTTTCATTAGGGCTGTTGATGAGACTGGTAATAGATATGATTTGGTAATAAACAGAGATCAAACTGAAGTGATGAAAATTTGTTAGGCAGTTGGTGTTTCAGTCGCTCTGAATAGTTGCACCCTTGAGCAAGTGTATCAGTTTATTATCTTGGGAGCTATGTAACAGATACTGGTAATGTGCGGCATGAGATTAACAGACGAATAAGGATTGCTTCTGGGACTTTTAGGAATCAATGGATAGTGTGGAGAAATAGGTGTATACACCTAAGGACTAAAATTGGACTGTATAATAGTTTGGTTCTTTCTAGAGTTAGTTATGGTAATAAAATTGGGCGCTTTGTAAAGAAGGTAATAGGAAACTTGATGTTTTGATTAAAGAAGCTTATACAGTATCTTGGGTATTA
This sequence comes from Ryuthela nishihirai, assembly GCA_038380435.1. Taxonomy (NCBI): domain Eukaryota; kingdom Metazoa; phylum Arthropoda; class Arachnida; order Araneae; family Heptathelidae; genus Ryuthela; species Ryuthela nishihirai. The sequence continues at coordinate 58,376,323 of JAWZYU010000012.1, forward strand.
AGTTGTTCAACTATGTAAGTAATGAAGAGGTTAGGCAAAGGAGTTGGCAGCCTCCTCTGAGCACTATATTTCACAGAGAAAGACTCCGTTGGTTTGGCCAGGTTGCCGATATGGATAATTATAGATTAGTGAATAAGGTTATGAATAATGTGCCTAAAGGACTCAGAAAGAGGGTAAGACCTAGGAAGCAGTGGGCAGACAATGTCAAACAGGACCTTGTTAGAATTGGTGTGCAGTGGAGAGATGCAGCAGATGTAACTCAGGATAGATATGCTTAGAGAACTAAATTGCACTGTTTAGTTCGATCTCTGTAGCCCACGGCTGCTGGAGCATTATGATGATAGCATTTGAAATAAATATTTTATGAGAAAAGGGGGCTGAAAGTGAAATAAATATCTGAGTCAATTCTATCTAAATATCAATTTTGAATAATATTCCTTAAGCAATATAAACATTTGATAGGGTTGAACATTTAACAACAAAATTACTTAATTAAAATTTATTATTCTTTAAATATTCGTTTAATTTTTCGAAAATTTCTTAGAACACATTGCTGCTTCTAAATGTTTAAAGTTCTTTGCCTGTTTAAAAGCTGAAAGAATATTTTTTGAAAATCAATATTGTAAAGATCTCTGTTCTTTATTTCAGAGATCTGTTACTGGATCTTAATCACACAGCAATTATCGTGCTTAATACAGGGCTGGACTTAGACCTTCTGAGTTCTAAACTGTGACAAATTTAAGAGGTCCAAAGCTACAATAAGTTTAAGAGGCTGCAAAATTTCGAAAGTCGAAATGAATTATATATTTATTATTCTTATTGAAGGGGACATTAAAAAGTAAATATGAATTTCATGATTTGAAAATATTATACCAGCACAGGTTTACAATAATGACTGTTTAAAGCTGAGATGAACAATGTTTCTGTTAATCTCCAATCTTATGTATTTACGGTTTCATAAATTAGTTTGCCCCCTCCACCCTTATCAATTTCTGGATCCACTGCATAGTTTGCCTCGTCCACCTTTATCTATATCCGGTTGTATTAAGTAGCTTGCCCTCTCCATCTTTATCTCTTTCCGGTTCCATTGCGTAGCATGCACTATCCACTGTTATCTATTTGTGGTTCCATTGCTTAACTTGCCTCCTCCAGCCTTATCTATTTCAATTTCCATTGCATAGCTTGCCACCTCCACCCTTATTTATTTCAGGTTCCATTGCCTAGCTTGCCACCTCCACCCTTATCTATTTTTGGCTCTAGTGAGTCGTTTTCCCTTTTCATAACTTTCCTTTATTGCTTCATTTTCCCCTCTCCCCTTAATTTTTATTCATCGATATAAATTTCTGATTATATTTTTTATTAGGCCTGTCCTCGCTGCAACTAATGCGATATTTGAGTAATTTTGGTACAACATAATTATAAAGATGAATATACTTCCTAGTGTAATATTTTAATGCATTTTTAATTATTTCAAATCGCATATTTAGAGTTTTTATGTTTACAGAAATAATTTAGATAGCCATTTATGTGTGCAGTTCTTCAGGAGAAAAAAATGTAGCTCTCAGTCGCCGTTAAACGAGAACCCAGCTCTCTGTCGAAACACAACGTAACATTACGTTGGATAATGATTAAATGCCTGAGCTATCAAAAACTGCGGGTTCTGTTCGTTTATCGTTTTGAATTCTTGTGAAGAGCACGAATCGTTAAGCAATTGATGTGCAGTCAACGCTATAGTTTTGTTTGTAACAAAGGAAAATTTTGCTTTATGAAGAGAACACGTTTCTTTGGATTTGGGGCGGTGATGGAAACTCAGTTGGTAGTGCTCAAGGCTTGTAATGTCCACTTCCTAAGTTCAAGTCCCACCTGGGCTCTCGTTCAGGTTTATTTCCACAAAACTCCCACCCCTGTCTTTAGTCAGTAGGGGATACCGATATGCTTGGAAAAGCCACCGTCTGCCACATGGAACATTAAACTGTGGCACTGTACTGAAGAGCCATACTCTGTGCAAGTGAAAGAACATGCTGGATGGACTTTAGTGGAGGGTACCATCTGTCTCTTAAGAGCTGTATAGTGGGTTTCCTCCTTCCAGCATTCTCTGAACCTTTGAGGTCCTTGCGACCTCGCAATTTAGCCCATTGTGGGCAGGAGCCATAGCCTGTGCACGTTAAAGAACACACTGTATTGCCTTGACGGGAGGCTACCATCTGCCTCCTAACAGCTGCACAGAGGGTCTCCTTCCCCAAACTTCTCTGAGCCTTCAGTGTCCTTCTGACCTGGCCATTTAGCCTGTTGTGTGAAAAAAAGTGTTTCTTAGAGGTAAAGGAACCCATCTTGGGTCCCCCAAATGGCAAACTTACTTATTGTTTTATCATTACACAATTTTTTTCTTTATACAGTGGGCTGAATTGTTATTTTACAAAGACTCAGTGGCCTCAGAGAAATTGAAGTAGATTTTCAAATGATATATACAGGGTGTCTCAAAAATATAGGTACAAACGTTTAGGGGAAGTAGGTAACATCTAAAGGAATGAGAATTGCACAGGAACCCATAACCGGAAACGTCACCGTAAATCAATAGTCGGCACTGTTCATCAGTGTGCTAGAGGGGAAATTTTGGATTTCTTCATTTGAGCGGTAGTCGGCTTACGAAGAGCATGCAAAGGTATTCGAGCAGGGAGCTGGGAGACATGCACTTAGTGTATGGGATAGCCGAGGCAACTGACGAGCCGCTCAACGAATGTATCAAGAACGCTTCCCACACAGACATGTACCAGGCCACCATTTGTTTGCGCGTGTGCATCAAAATTTGTGCGATTATGGGTCATTAAGAAGTAGCAGAAGTGACGGCAGGCCACGATTGACACATACTCCGCCATGGAAGAAAATGTGTTGGATGCCGTGGAGACTATTCCTAGTACCAGCACACGTGCCATTGCCTCTGCCTTAGGAGTGTCTCTTTGCAGTATACAGCATATTTTGCACGGCAAGTCCTTACACCCCTTTCATCTCCAAAGGGTTCAGTTACTTCTCCCCGAATATCATCCTGCACATGTGCGTTTTGCGCAGTGTTATCTCCAAGAAAGTGTCCAAGATCTGAATTTCCCAGCTTATGTTTTGTTTACTGATGAGGCCAGTTTCACTCGGGATGGCGTATTCAATCAGCACAATGTGCATTTGTGGGCTCACGAGAAGCCCCACAGTGTTCGCACCCATGTGGCACAACATCGTTTCGCAGTAAATGTGTGGGCAGGTTTGGTCAGTGACTGCTTAATAGGGCCATACATTTTACCATCCCACATGACCTCCGCGAAGTATCTGATCTTTCTGGAACAGGTTCTACCAGGCTTATTTGCCCATGTTCCAGCAAATTTGAGACACAACATGTGGTTTCAACATGATGGGGTCCCTGCCCATTATGGAAGGTGTGTTCGTGCGCATTTGAACATGTCTTTTGGTCAACAATGGCTTGGGCGTGCTGGACCAGTTGTCTGGACCCCACACTCACCTGATTTAACGAGTGTTGATTTCTTTCTGTGGGGGCCCCTCAAAGCTACCGTGTATGAATCGCCTGTGGAGTCTAACATGGATCTTGTGACAAGGCCCGTCTGCGCTGCTGCTACTATCAAAGAAACTCCAGGTGTGTTCGACCGTGTCCGACAATCAATGATCCGTCGGTGTCATGCATGCATCGTGTCTCATGGTGGAAACTTTGAGCATCTGCTGTAACGTTATGAAATGTATCATCTAGTACGCCATTTGTAATAATTATGTCCCATAAATGTTTTCGCATTAATCACTATCTTGTGTCCTTTCAGATCTTGTACCTTTGCTACCACTTTCCCATGACGTTTCCAGTTATGGGTTCCTATGGAATTCTCATTCCTTTAGATGTTATCAACCTCCCCTAAAACTTTTGAGACACCCTGTATATATATATATATAATCTGGCCAGGTTTGAATTGTTTTATCTCTGAATGGCACCTTTTTGCACACAATGGGCTAAATCACCAGGTCACAATGACCCTGATGGTTCAGATGGGTGATCGGATCCATTGAACAACTGTTGAGAGACAGATAACATCAACCAGCGTGCTATAAAGCAAGCTGTAAAGTGCATAGATTGCCTTTTTTTGCATATAGTGGGCTAAATTGTCAGGTCACAAGGACACCAGAAGCTCACAGAAGGTTTGGGGGAGGGGATCCACTGAACAATTGTTAGGAGACAGATGGTAGCCTACCATTAAGATCACCAAGCATGTTTTTTAAAGTGCATAGAGGATGACATTTTTTTACACACAATGGGCTAAATGGCCAGGTCACAAGGACACTGAAGGCTCAGAGTATGTTGGGAGGAGGCGATCCACTGAACAGCTGTTGGAATACCGAGGGTAGCCTCCAGTTAAAATCACCCAGCATCAGTGGCAGCTCGTAGTTAAAATTAGTGGGGGTGCTGCTCCAGAAAATTTTTAGCCTTTGTTTTAAAATTGTGTAAACGGAAACAAACATGTATAAAAAGAAAATTTATTCAGAAACTTGATAAAATCCTGAAAGAAAAAAAAAATCAAACATTTTTTACTTACTTTAACCTAAATTGTTACAGTTCAAGCTTAATCTATTCATTTAAAAATGAAATCCATTCTTCTTGTTTTAATTTGCGCGAAAAAAAGATGAATCAAATAGAATAGCTGGAAGCAGGATAATAATCTAATTCAACACTTTATCACATTCAAGAATATGGTACACTGTTTTTAAGCACAACACACGCAGAGTAAAGAAAAACTACTTTCAACCAGCACGCCAGGGTCGGCACTGCAGGAACGATAGTGCTCTCTCTCCCTTGCGGCCTGGCGTGTAGCTTCCTATGTGCGCATGAGCACAACAGTCAAACACCTCGCCGCTAGTACTGTGAAGAGCACAGTTCCATACAAAGATTTTTGTATCTTTTTCATAAACTGGGGGATGGCTCTGACATTAAGCTTAAGGATTATATATTGTACAAGTATAAAGAAAGAATTAAAGAAAAAAGGACTCGTTATATTAAATGTTATCGATAATATCAAGTTGAAATTGGGGGTGCTGCAGTTCCACAGTGCCTATATGCGAGCCGCCACTGCCCAGCATGTTCTTTAATGTGCATAGTAAGAAGGACCCTGAAGGTTGGGGTAGGGGATCCACTAAACAGCTGTTGAGCAACAGATCAGGTCACCCATTGTGTTCTTTAAAGTGCATAGGATATTGCACTTTTTTGCACATAATAGGCTAAATGGTCAGGTCACAGGGACCTCGAAGTCTCTGAGAAGGTTGAGGGGAGGAGATCCACTGAACAACTGTTGGGAGACAAATGATAGCAGTAGTAAAGAATCACAGGATGTGTCCTGTAAACATGGAGCTCGTGAAATAATAAGCTTAGCCAAAACGATTTTTTTTTCAGCTTATTGTTTCAGATGGTAGCCACTTGTTAAAATCAGAAAGGTTGTTCTTTAACTGGCATAGGGTATGGCACTTTGTTTTTTCATACAATGGGTTAAATGCCCAGATAAAGACCCCAAAGGTTCAGAGAAGGTTGGGGTAGGGGATCCACTGAGCAGCTGTTGAGAGACAGATCAGGTCACCCAGCGTGTTCTTTAAAGTGCATAAGATACGGCACTTATTTGCACATAATGGGCCAAATGGCCAGGTCACAAGGACACTGAAGGCTCAGAGATGTTTGGAACAGCTGTTAGGAGACTGAGGTAGCCTCCAGTTAAGATCACCCAACATGCATAGGGTATGGCACTTTTATGCACACAATGGGCTAAATAGACAGGTCACTAGGACCCCGAAGAATCAGAGAAAATTGGAGAAGGTGATCCAATGAACAGCTGTTGGGAAACATGGTAGTATCCTTCAAAGTCACCCAGCATGTTCTTTAATGTGCATAGAGACGGACAGGAGTCTTTCCATCCATAACAATTTCCTCTACAGGCCAAAGGCAAGATGAGGAATTTTGTGGAAATAAACCACAATGATGCTGCAAATGTGTATTGAACATGGGTACTGCAGATTATGAGCCTACCAACTGAGCCACCCCAGCCCCATTTGATAGGAGCTTCGTAGAGTCAATAACCTTAGAACAAAAGAATTTACCAAACTATAGCTGTAAGGGTGGAAAAACGTCGGAAGGTTTAGGTTGTTTTACCACTGAGAGACACTTTTTCAAACACACTTGGCAAAATGACCATGTCACAAGAAGGCTCAGAGAAAGTTCGGGTGGGTTGTCTTTCTCATAATGGGGAAATTGGCCAGATCACAAGGACCCTAAGAGCTGAGAGAAGGTTGGGTTGTGTTCTTAGACGTCTGAGTTGCAATTTTTTTTCCCACAATGGGCTAAATGGCCAGGTCACAAGGAACCCGAGGACTGAATGAAGGCTGGTTTAGGTTGTTTTACCTCTGAACTGCACTTTTTTCCAACAATGGGCTAAGTCACAAGGACCCTGAGGGCTGAGAGAAGGCTGGGTTAGGTTGCTTTACTTCAGAGTAGTAATTTTTTTGAACAATGGGCTAAAAGGCCAGATCACAAGAGTTGGGTTGGGTTGTTTTACGTCTGAGCGTATTTTTTTGCACACCATGGGCTAAATGACCAGGTCATAAGGACCCCGAATCTCAACGCTGACCCAGCTGGGACTCAAACCAGGGAACTACAGATTACGAGCCTGGTGTGCCACTGACTGAGCCCCCCCCCCCCCCCCCCTCCTGCCCCCAGGTCATAAGGACCCAGACGGCTGAGAGAAGGCTGTTTTGGGCTATTTTACATGTGAGCGGCATTTTTTTTCTCATAATGGGCCAAATGGGCAGATCACAAAGACCCTGAGGGCTGAGAGAATGCTGGGGCAGGTTGTTTTATGTCTGAGCGGCACTTTCTTTCCCTAAATAGGCTAAATGGTGAAGTCAGAAGGACCTTAAGCGCTGAGAGAAGGCAGGATCGGGTTTTTTCACATCTGAGCAGCACTTTTTTTCCTCAATGGGTAAATGACCAAGTCACAAGGACCCAAAGGGCTGAATGACGACTGGTTTAGGTGGTTTTACCTCTGAGAGTCACTTTTTTGCACACACTGGGCTAAATGGCCAGGTCACAGGAATCCCGAAGGCTCAAAGAATGTTGGGTTGCTTTACATCTGAGCAGCACATTTTTCCCCAGAATGAGTTAAATAATCAGGTCACAAGGATCCTGAGGGCTGAGAGAAGGGGTTGTTTTACCTATAGCAGCACTTTTTTTCCGACAATGGGCTAAATGGACAGATCACAAAAACTGCTAGGGCTGAGAGAAGGTTTATTTAGGTTGTTTTATCTCTGAGTGGCACTTTTTATCCCCTCAATGGGCTAAAAGGCCGTCACAAGGACATTGGAGGTCTGAGACAAGACTGGGTTAAATTGTTGTACCTCTGAGCTGCAGTTTTTCGCCCTTAATGAGCTAAATGGCCAGATCACTAGAATTCCGAGAAGTGAGAGAAGGCTGGGTTTAGTTGCTTACCTCTGAGTGGCACTTTTTTTCCCACAATTATCTAAAAGTTCAGATAACAAGGAACCGAAGGACTGAGAAAAGGCTCTGTTTGTCTCTGAGCTGCATTTTTTTGCCTATAATGGTCTAAACGGCCAGGTCACAAGGACCCCGAATGCTGAGAGAAGGCCAGGTTGGATTGCTTTACACCTGAGCAGCACTTTTTTCTCCACAATTCGTTAAATTGCCAGTTAAGAAGGATCCTGAGTGCTGATAGTCACCTCGGTTTTCCTCTGAGTGGCACTTTTTTTGCACACAATCGGCTAAATGACCAGGTCACTAGGACCATGAAGACTCAGAGATGTTGGGGGGAGGGGATCCACTTAATAGACTTGAGGAGAAATACAATACAAGAAAACAAACAATCCATACTTCATCCACAGCTCAAACCTATTTCCATCAGTTAGTTTCCAAACATACTAAAAATGCAGCCAAGAAAACAATACACGTTTGTTTTTTAATTAAGATGTTCCTTTATCTCTTAAAAAATTCTAATTTGCATTCTTAAATTCATATTTTATGTCAAATAACCATTTTCAGGCAGGCGGGGATTGGCTCAGTCAAGATATGGCCAATTTTGAAATCTGTAGTTCCCAGTTTCTACTCCTTCCAGAGCCATTGTCGAGATTTATCTCCACAAAACTCGCCGCCCAGCCCTCAATCAGTAGAGGACAGCAGTGTGCTTGAAAAGGCTGCCATCTCTTGGATGGGTTAAGTCTTGGTTCTTTTATAGCAGAGCTATATCCTCTGCATGATAAAGAACACGCTGGATGGTGTTGACGGGAGGCTACAATCTGTCTCCCAGCAGCTGTTCCTCTTGAGTCCCCTCTTGAGCCTTCAGGATCTTTGTGACCTGTCCATTTAGTCCATTGCATTCCAAAAAGTGCCACTCAGAGTAAAACTATTATATGTTTTCTATTGTAAGGGTGTCTCAAAAATATAGGTGCAAACTTTTAGGGGAGGTAGATAGCATCTAAAGGAATGAGAATTGCATAGGAACCCATAACCGGAAATGTCATGGGAAAGTGGTAGCAGAGGTACAAGATCTGAAAGGACACAAAACAGTGATTAATGGTAAAACATTTATGGGACATAATTATTACAAATGGTGTACTAGATGATACATTTCATAATGTTACAGCAGATGCTCTAAGTTTCCACCATGACCCATAATCGCACAAATTTTGATGCGCACACGCAAACAAATGGTGGCCCAGTACGTGTCTTTGAGGGAAGCGTTCTTGATACATTCGTTGAGTGGCTCGTCCGTTGCCCTCAGCTATCCCATACACTAAGTGCATGTCTCCCAGCTACCTGCTCGATTACCTTTGCATGCTCTTCGTAAGCCGACTACCGCTCGAATGAGAAAATCTGAAATTTCCCCTCTAGCACACTGATGAACAGCGCCGCCTATTGACTTACAGTGACGTTTCCGGTTATGGGTTCCTGTGCAATTCTCATTCCTTTAGATGTTACCTACTTCCCCTAAACGTTTGTACCTATATTTTTGAGACACCTTGTATGTATATATGTGTTTACATGGGTACATATCTACAAAATCTTCATGCAGCCATGGGCTACTGAGGTCCTATCAGATGGTTTAATTTTGTTCTCCAGATATGTCTGAAACGCAATGTCTGATTACGCAAGAAAAGGAGACAAAATATATAAAGCTTGTAACCACTGGTGTCCATAGCTACCTTGATACACCAGGCATGAACAGCCATTAATAGAAGGATGGAACAAAGGAGGAAATATGCAATTGATTTAATTAGTTTAAATTTAAGACAAAGCCATTTATTTTAAAATCAGTAAGAATAAAATAGTTTATTCATAAATATATTTTTTAAATATTTGAAAATATTATAAAATTAATTAAAAAAATTTAAAAAAAAATATGACCACCAGTTGAATTTTTAGAAATGTAGATATTAATGAAACTGCTATATATATATATTAATTAATCTTCTGTTATTGCAGTGTCCAGGCCTATTGTATCGAGGTGACCTAGATCAATCGCAACATCAGTTTCCGAAGAACTCGCTGAAGAATATTTAAGGTTATAAACTTCCTATTCCATATCGCTGAGTGAACTATTGTGCATAGGAGTATATATGTATGGGTACGTTTGTTTTTACTTTTTGTCAGGTTGAGGGAGACTACTGATGGTGTAAATGTAACACTAGACTTACGTGATTAATATCTCCATTTATTGACTCATTTATATTATGTGGTCTCACAAGGACCTACAGAACAAGGCTAAACTCAGCCTGAGGTGGCAGTCAGATTTCCTGTTTCATCTCTTCCCCTTTCAATGGCAGGCAAGAGATTGATGCTCTCTGCTCCATCTCATGACTGGGGACTATCTAAACCCTCTGCCTCGGATTTATATCTCACTTCCTTAGAAAGGATGAACAAACTCATATTAAGAATGATATTTCTGAGCCCACACAAGTAATTTGAGAAGAGAATTTTTTTTTTAAATAACATCAGAAAAGTTGTCGAAAATGAAGATGTGATTTGAAATCTTTCCTCAAAGTTGAATCTTCCAGGACAAAGACATAGTCCTGACTTATCCAGAACTTTTTATCACATAGTTTGAGCTCAGTGAAGACATCGAGTCAATAAACAGTAGCAGTAATTAGGGACAGAAATGTAGTCTTCATGTTGTTAATGAATGGTGATTCAAATATTAATATTTAGATAAATGAAATTATAAGCAGTCAAAAAGAGAACAAACTTTGAAGAAGGAAATTAGAAAATGGTATAAAATAATTTTAATTTTAAGATTATCATGATGTAGGATTGATATGAAAGTGTAATTAAAAATATATATTGATGAGTTTGTTGTAATGAATTTTTCTTTGAGTATCATAGTGATTGCATTCAAAAATTATATAATATAGTGTGTGGGGAGTGGGACAATAATTGCAATTAGGAGAAGAAATGAGTTTTAATCTTTGTAATATTGTATTAGTGAGTGCATAGTTTGTTTTCATTATGGAGATAAGGTTAATTGCTTTTTGTGAAGGTTGAAATCACTGAATTTTTTAATCTTGTTGGAAATTTAAAAAAATCTTTGAGTTTGGAGCATTTTGTTCAAAATATTTTTGAATTTCCTGATGGATCAATTTTTTTGTTTTGCTGTTTGTATAAATATATGAAGAAAGGAATAGGTATAATTTTAGTTTCGTGTAAAGCTGACTTTGCTAATAGATCAACTTGTTTATAAGCAGTGATCCGAACATGACAAGGGATCCATTGTATATGTAATAGATTATTTTGAGAAATGTTTTTAAGGTAAGCAAGTACGCATGATTGGTGAAAATGGGATATTTTGATTTTAATTGATTTTGATTTAGTAATTAAAAAGCAGATTTGAAAGTGAAGAGGAAGCGACAGGGAGACGCCTTAAGGTCAAGTCCTCAAATCCGTGGACACCTCAGAGAGCTACAGCTTGAACTTGGAAGAAATATTTCCATTCCAACTTTGCATTTTTGTCTGCTGAAGCTTGATATTGTAGAGTCCGAATGCCTTATTGATAATTGCATTAATATTTGTGATTCTGGGATATTTTTCTCTTATGTCCACAAGCATTTGTAGATTTTGATTCTTGATTTCCCCACTTGTTGAGAAAAGTGTCAATATCGTCGAGTCATTGCCTTTAAGGGGAGAATTTACTTTCTCTTGCAAGTGTTTTCTCCCTTTTTCCTCTATTTTACTTAGTATTTCAGTTATTCTCATTCTTTCTATTATTACTTAAACTTTGTCTTCAGAATATATTTCCGTTTCTGGTTCCTTTTCGAAGTCATTCTCTTGCCCTTCCAGAAGTGTCTGGGCAGGGATAATTTTCTTTTCTTTTCTTGCTTTTTTACCTATCTTCCTAATACTTTTGACTTCGACATTTTTCTGTTGGTCGGTTTGGGCATTTTACAAAATGTTGTTTCGCCATATCTTTCGAAATTGATGAAGAAACCTAATGATTTATGTGCCAAATGAAAGCTTGCGATGCAGGCAGTTTATAGGTTATAAAAAATTTACACCCCCGTGCTTTCTTCCCCTCGAAAAAGTGGGAAATATGAAAATTATTTTTCAGATGTATCTCCAGCATTCCAAAGCCGAAAGTAAACTATATATATATACGTTTGGAGAGCAGACGCCATGCATTGGAGAAATGGCCACCCTGTTGTCATTTGGAGAGGGGGAAGCTATGGGATGGAGAAATGGCCCCTCTGTTGTCATTTGGAGAGGGGAAGCAATGGTATGGAGCATTGGCCACCCTTTTGTCGTTTGGAAAGGGAATGACTTGGTATGGAGCAAGTGCAACTCTGTTGTCATTTGGAGATAGGAATGCCATGGGATGGAGCTATGGTCATGCCAACCAGCTCTCCCACTTGCTGCTAGTCACATTCATACAAAGTGTGCTCACAATTTTTAAGTAGAATGCTAAACATTTTTTTTTTCTTTTTAATTTTAATTATATTTATTGTATATGTCTCATTTATTATTTGATATATATTCCTGTATCAGATTGCTTAATTTTCTTTCTAGGTATTTTTAACCAAGAACGAAATTACTAAGAGCTTTCTATAAATATTCGAAGGAAATTAATACTGAAACAAAGGAAAAAATTTTGAAGTCAAACAATAACTTGGAACTTTCTCGGCATTATTCTATTTTTCGTGATTCTGTAGGAACAGGAGAAAACAATTCGCATAAAATATTATCAAAGAACATTTTTAAATAAAATATGCAAATGCAGATTTTTCTTACAGTAGCTGCTTGAGGGGATTTATTCTTCTACAGTTAGAAAACGGAATATTTTCATTGATATGAAAAACGTTTTCGACCATTGATAAAGAAGTGCATCACCTTATCAACACAAGCGAGAAATTTCATATTTATAAATGATATTGCAAGGAGCTTTGAATAAATTAATGTCTGAAATTCCTTTTCCTTAGGGAAATATAACATTGCTATTGGTCCTAAAAGTGTTAAAAGAAGTTTTGTGAAAATAATCTGAAAATGAAATAGAGGCAGAAATATTACAGTGAGCAAGAACACTGTGTGTGGGTGGTTTTCCTCGATAAAGAGCATTTTTTTACTTACGTGGATAAATTTTACAGTCAAACTTTCTAATGGAGAATTTTCATCCTGTTGCAGCCCTTACCTGATATGTAGAGAATTGTATATGTGGAAAATCCAATGGAAGTTTCAGAACGAAGTTTAATCTCCAATATCATTGTCTGTCAGACGCAATGAAAAAGACTCTTGCACCTAAGCTCCAGAGTGTTCAATACCATTTTCTGTTATAGGACAGAGAAACAAAAATCCTTTCCAAAATGAATAGCAAGATATTTAAACAGAAAACTAATCTGACACACAGAAAACGGTGACCTCATATGGTTGAAATATGTCAGAAAACTTTGTCAGACAAACTCTCTCTTAAGGAACATTACCTAACATACAGGGAAGAGAGGCCACATATCTCTCAAATATGTAGCAAAAGTTTCAAAACGAAGCCTATACTGAAATATCATTACCTTATTCGCACCAAACAGATAACCGATATATGTGAAATATGCGGAAAAATATGCAAAACAAAGCATAATCTTCAATATTTCCAGTCATACAGAAGAAAATCACCATATATATGTGAAAAAGGATTTGCAGACAAGGGTAACCCTAAGATGCATTTTCTGACACACAAAGGTGAAAAAGCAAATGTATGTGAAATATGCAACAAGAAATTTTCACAGAAGTCTAAACTTATGACACATTTGCTGAAACACATGGGGAAAAAGTGCATGTATGTGAAATATGTAATAAGAAGTTTTCACAGAAGTCTAACCTTAGGACACATTTTCTGACCCACACAGGGGAAAAAGCGCATGTATGTGAAATATGTAATAAGAAGTTTTCACAGAAGTCTACCCTTAGGACACATTTTCTGACACACACAGGGGAAAAACTGCATGCATGTGAAATATGTAATAAGAAATTTTCCCTGAAGTCTAACCTTAGGACACATTTTCTGACCCACACAGGGGAAAAAGCGCATGTATGTGAAATATGTAATAAGAAGTTTTCACAGAAGTCTACACTTAGGACACATTTTCTGACCCACACAGGGGAAAAACTGCATGCATGTGAAATATGTAATAAGAAATTTTCCCTGAAGTCTAGCCTTAGGGAACATTTTCTGACACACACAGGGGAAAAAGCGCATGTATGTGAAATATGTAATAAGAAGTTTTCACAGAAGTCTAGCCTTAGGGAACATGTTCTGACCCACACAGGGGAAAAAGCGCATGTATGTGAAATATGTAATAAGAAGTTTTCACAGAAGTCTAGCCTTAGGACACATTTTCTGACCCACACAGGGGAAAAAGCGCATGTGTGTGAAATATGTAATAAGAAGTTTTCACAGAAGTCTAAACTTAGGACACATTTTCTGACACACACAGGGGAAAAACTGCATGTATGTGAAATATGTAATAAGAAATTTTCCCTGAAGTCTAACCTTAGGAGACATTTTCTGATACACACACACAGGGGAAAAACTGAATGTATGTGAAATATGTAATAAGAAATTTTCTCAGAAGTCTCACCTAAGTAAACATTTATTGACACACACAGGGGAAAAACCGCATGTATGTGAAATATGTACAAAGAAATTTGCGGATAAGTTTACAGTTAAGACACATTTGCTGACACACAGGGGAAAAAACCGCATTGTGGGAAATATGCAATAAAAATTTCCTGATGTGTCTACAATTAAGAAGTATTTTTTGACACACATGGGGGAAAATGCATGTAGGTGAAATTGCTAATAAGAAATTTTCACAGAAATGTCATCTTAGGAGTCATTTTCTGACACCCACAGGACAAAAACCACTCATCTGTGAGGTAGCCTCTGAAAAGCCAAACTGATGAACTTGATAAAAAAAGGTGGAGAAAATTAATGATTCTCTATTATTTAATTTTAAAACTTTGCTTGAAGGATACGAGCAAAGAAATATTATGTAGTGTAATATTACGATATAGCTTTTATATTACAAGATGTAATGATACATAAAAATAACGTGCTTGGGTATTAAAATTGCGAAATTTACAAAAAGTGGAGTTGATCAGTTTGATTTGTGATAGGTTCATATGTTAACAGGTCTTTGTAGAGAAATCTGCACTTCGGAGACATTGTGTGACCTATACAGTGGAAAAGGCATTTGCAAAGAAGGGCACTCTTAGTAGGCATATTCTGATATACACAGGGGAAAAACCGCAAGTACTTTAAATATGCAATAAGAAATTTCTATGGGAGTCCAAACTCATGATATATTTTCTGATACAGAGGGAAAAACTAAGGGTATGTGATATGTGTAATAAGAAATTTGAAGAGAATTCCCCATTTAAGAAACATTTTCTGACATACACAAGGTCAAAACTGCATGTATCTGAAATAGGTAATTCAAAATTTGTCTGCACTTTGGAGTAATTTCCTGACACACTCAGGAGAAAAGTAGATATATGCAATATATGTAAAATGAAATTTTCATGGCAAACTCTTCTTAAGAGTCATTTTCTGATGCACACACAGGATAGCTCAATCTTATGTGATATGTAATAAATAACTATTAATGTATCACACATTTTAATATGTCTAACATTAGGTGGTGTTTTCTGATGGATACAAAGAAAAACCCATATAGGTTATACACCATATTGCAAAAAGTGTCCAGACACTTTCATGTTAAGTGTTAAATAGCCATATTCAAATCTACCTAACTTTTAAAGTAAGCATTTTACAGAAAAAAGTAGCTAGACATAAATCGAAGATCTTGGTCAGAGTTCTCTAAATTTCTGTTTTCTATAATATTAATCTAATATTTAAAGAGTTATGGAAGCTATAATATTTAACAACAAATGTTATACACCACACTTTCAAAACATTTCCCCCCAAAATTGATGAAAATTTCAAAAATCCTTGCACAAAATTCAAATATTGCATTTATATTGCAAACAGCTTTTTATAATTAGTTGTGATTTAACGTTTTGAAGTAATTTTCGAAACAAGTTTCACCTAACTGTTTCAGCTTCCATACTCTTTAAGTATTATTAGATTAATATTATAGAAAATAGATATATAGAGAATTCTGATCAAGATCTTCGATTTATATATGGTGACTTTTTCCATAAAAAGCTTATTTTCAAAGTTAGGTAGATTTGAATGTGGCTATTCGTTCACTGAACATTAAAGTGTCTGGACACTTTTTGCAATATACACAGTCGTATCAGAATAATATGACCTCTTACCATACATACACCATGATAAGTGGTCATATTATTCTGATGCTAGTGTGTAGTGTATATTCAAAAGAGAATTTTCAGATAAGGAATTACTGCAATCTACACGAATATCGGACACATACGAAAGTGAACTGAAATTCACACGAAAAGCTCATTTACACAAAAAACATTTAATTATCATTCTTTAGTGCACGAAAGAGATATATGTAATACATATATAATAGATATATGCGAAACATACAAAAAAGCTCATTTCCATAAAACACATCTAATTATCATTCTTTAACAACGAAAGAAAAGCGAAATTTGCAGGAAAAGCTCATTTCCACAAAAAAAATTTAATTTTCATTCTTTAACACCCGAAAGATAAACAAAACTTGCCCATAAAGCTGATTATTACAAAAAACTTTTAATAGCCATTGTTTAACACATGAAGGAGAAGCGATTTGATTCGTACACAAAAAGCTCATTTCCACAAAAACCATTTAATGATCATTGTTTAACACACGAAAGAGAAGCGAAACTTGCACAAAAAGCTTACTTCCAGAAAAATCATTTAGTAATCATTCTTTAAAGCATGATTATTACAAGCGACATTGTTGAAAAATATTCAAGACGTATTTGCAAGACGTATTCGCAAATCTATAAATATCCATACGTGACCAACGGATCTCTCTGTACAATATGCTGCTTAAATGGAGGTTGGCGATTCCTTTGCCTAACCTTATCGTTACTTACAAAGTTGAACCACCTAATGCACAAGATCTGCGTAAGCATCTAGAATGAAAAGCATCAAGTTTCCTTTTATCTTGTTTGCACATTGTCCAAATTTCAATACCATAACTAACTTTAAAAAGAACCGAACTATTATATGGTATAATTTTAGTCTTAGGTCTCCACTCTTCATAAAAAAAAGTAAAGAACTGAAGAATAAACGTAAATAATAAATATGCGTATTGTGACATTGTTATAATATGTAAATAGAATGCTTAATTCAAAGCTCCATAACTTTGAAAATAAGTATTTTGCAAAAATATCATTGGAGATTAATTGAAAATATCAGTTGTGTCTCGACTTTCAGTGCTGAAAAATGAAAAATTGTAGCTGGAATACTGAGTAGCAAACTTTTTTATTGCTTTGTAATTTTGAGAAAAAAACTTTTGAGAGAGAAATGCCAATGGAGAATAATTAAAAATTTAAATTAATTTTTGATTATTGCTTCAGGTAAGAAATATTAAAGATGGAATCTGTATCAGGAAACATTGCTCTTGAATGTCTTCGAAAAGTTGAAAACTATCATGTTTCGTCCATCTTTCAGAAAAGTTGAAATAATCATTTATACAAACATTTAAAATCGTGTTGTTTTAGATAACAACATTTTCGTGTTTGAATTAAATTTTGAGGTAAATATTTACGAATTACAATTCTAGAATTTTTGTATGTCAGCGTTCATAAATATTGAAATATGAATTGGTAAATCGGAAGATTTTTAATGTCTTAATGAGTTTTTCATGTAAACCTGTAACAGAAAGTAAAGTTCTGAATAAAATTCACTTAAATCTCAATTTGTATGAATATTTGACAGTATTGAAAGTGTTGCATAAGTTTGAATATTTAAAAATACCTACTCAATCAAAAGAATTGATATAGAAATTAATTGAAACTCGATAAATAAAATTTCATTTCAAATCACTAACAAACATATTTTGAACAATTTGAATAAAATTAATATATAATTTAGTGATCTTAAATCGAGTGGGGGAGAGGTGAATGAATGAATATTCATGATTTTCTTAAAATTTCCTACAACACATATCTGCTCTTAAATTGTAGAACGTCCGTAAGAGTTTATTGTGGTGAGGGTGGCTCAGTCGTTAGCGTGCTGAGCTCGTAATCTGCAGTTCCCAGGTTCGAGTCCCAGCTGGGTCAGCGTTAAGATTTATTTCGGCAAAGCTCCCCACTCTGCCCACCGTCAGTAGGGGACACAGATGGCCTTGGAAAGGCCGCAATCCGTTATGTGGAGCGTTATACCCTGTAAATGTTAAAGAACGTGATGGATGGTTTTGAAGGGAGTATACCATATTTCTCCCAACAGCTGTTCCAGTGGGTCTCCTCCCCCAACCTTCTCTGAGCTTTAGGGGTGCTTGTGACCTGGTTATTTAACCCATGGTGCGCAAAAAAGTGCCGCTCAGAGATGAAACAAACCAACAATAGCAACTCAAAAGAATATATACAGAAATTAATTGAAACTTAATAAGTTAGATTTCACTTGAAATCACTAACAAACATATTTTGAATAAAATTAGATACTTTTTAGAAATCTGACAAAATAAATATTTCCGATTTTGATAAAATTTCCCACAATAAATATCCGCTCTTAAATTGTGGAAGGTCCATAACTGTTTAACAGTCAGAATCAATTATAGAAAGAATGCCGTTAAACATGATCGAATGTAGAAAAAAAATCCAGTGAGGTAAGGGAAGGAAATAATCGAACCGGGTAAATGTAAAGTGGGGTAGGTGAGACCGGATTTCCAATGCATTGTAAAAATTTCCCCTCCTTTATGCAGGACTTTAAAATATTCCATGAAACACATGAAATAGAAATATGTATAATATTTTTTGTCTCTATTACCCTTACTAATATTTTGAATGTAAGTGCATGAATTTTTAGAGGATCATACCCTTTTACCCTATCCATCTATTGAGCTACCCCCCCCCCCCCGTGCTATTCACTGTTTATTGGTTTGTCTGAATATTAAATATGATGTAACCGCATTTAATAATTTAAAGCTAGTTAAGTGACGTATATATTTCAGAAATATAAACTTTTCGGTTTTTAAATTCATTTTCGAAGTCTGTCTTTTGAAAAGTGATCATTCTGTTAGTAAAGATGTTGAAATTTAGTCCAAACAGTTGATTAATTAAATTGAACTTTGTATACGTATTTTAAGAAGTATCAAAAAAGTTTTAACAAATTTCTCATATTTTTATCATGCTCATAAGTATCGTTTAAAATTTTTTTAAAAGCTGCTATTCTAGTTCTTTTTATATATGAAAGATTTTAGCAAAATTTTAATTCAGTTTGAAATAAGTTTAAGAAGCAGTTCCAAGTCACTTAGATAGAGAAGAGTTTTAATTAAATTTTCTTAATTTTTGTTAATTCTTATTCATTTTATTAATCTCAAAATTAATCAAATCGGAACTAAGTTTCCGTAAAAGTAAATTATTTTACTGTAGATTTAGTATGCAAATTTGAATCTGAAAAATAAGAAGAGTGGCGATTATTTTTAACTGAATAAAATTTACGGAAAAAAATTTTCAACTAAGGTTATTCTATAAATAGAATCAAATTACAAATTGTTAAAAATAACTGTTATAATCCAATGCGATTCTAGGCAGATTAAAAAATTTTTGTGTAACTATTATTGTTAATAAATGTACCCACCCAGGGTCATTAAAAGTTCCATCGAAAGAGAGAGAAATGTTTGTGCTTAGTTAAGTTATAGATAAGTTGAGTTTGATTCTACATCTGGCAATTGCCAATTCTTGTATATTTATAAGAGTGTTAGGTCGTTATATATTTGATTGGAGCAAGAAAAATATCAGGTAGGATTAAAAATGATAGATCAAGAATCAAATATGCTAGCTGTGTTTGAGCTCCACCACAGGACTTCAGGGTTCTTGCAGATAACTTCTCTTCTTTCTTTTCTTGGTATTACAATCGTTAAAATACCAAGAAAAGATTGACTGGAATTTAATATGGCAGACAACAACCGAGGAAAACGGCCTTTTTCGATATCAAATGGACTCTTCTACAACATTTCATCCCCTTAAAAAAGTAAACAGAAGAGATCAAATCTCTATCCTGAGACTTAGATCAGGTGTCTGTCTACTGTAGAGCACCTTGTACCTGTTTAAAAAATCCTCTACACCTCTGTGCCAATGGGGCGGTAGAAGAGAGATTGTAAAATGTTTTGTGATGCACTGCAGAAAATTTCTACAGCCTAGAATCATCCTCTTCTCAAAGTATTTTTATTCCACTAATTATCCGCCGACTTTACGAAACTTGGTAAATTTCTATCCTAATGGAAAATTTCATTGGGATATCTATAACTCAATGATGGCATTCATTCAATCTACTGAAGTTCAACTCTAACAGATTCACTTCTCTGTGTATATTATCACCCTTTTCTCCTACATTTCCTCTCTGCAGAGAGGGAGTATAGGAAAATACATCCCTCTTTTAACTCTTGCAATTTACGTGGTTGAGCCGCTGCAGATCGGATATGCTGTCCTAACAAATCACGGATGTTCGATTGGATTGATGTCTGGGGAATTGCAGGCCAAGGCAATACCTGAAAGTGTTCCTCATGTACCATGAACCATTCTCGAACAATCCGGGCAGTATGGCATGATGCATTATCCTGCTGAAATATGGCAGTACTAGAGGGCTTTAACTTTGCCATGAAAGGATGTACCTTGTCTGCAATGATGTTTAGGGAAATGGTAGACGTCATAGTTTCCTGCACATGAATGACTAGACCCAGGGTTTCACTGCAGAACATTGCCCAAAGCATTTCACTTGCTCTGTTTTCATGGACTTTCACATCCATGAAAATAAGCCATGAAAGGTACATCCTTTCATGGCTTGTTTTCATCCCATGGTGCATCCTGGTGCCAACACTTCCCCAGGAAAACGATGCACATGTACCCGGCCATCCATGTGGTGCAACAGGAAACGAGATTCATCGGACCAGACGACCTTATATTCATTCAAGGTCCAATTTTGATGCTCGCATGCCCATTGTAGGTGCTTTCGATGGTGAACCAATGTTAGTATGGGCACTCAGAGCGGCCTGCAGCTGCAGCCCCATTTTCAACAGGGTTCGATGTACTCTGTGTTGTGACACATTACTCCCGTCACCGGCATTCAAATTACGAACGAGTTGCGCCACAATATCTCTTCTGTTGGCTTGTACCATACGGGATAGCCTTCACTCACCTCTAGCATCGATGAGCTCTGTTCGGTCCACACCTTGCCAGAGGTTCATGGTTTCTCCCTCCGGACCACTTTTTAAAAGTACTAACCACGGCTGACCATGAGCACCCCACAAGCCTTACCGTCTCGGAAATGCTCTGACCCAGTCGTTTGGCCTTTATCAAACTCACTTAAGTCCGTTGCCTTTCCCATCTCAAGAACAAAAATAACACTGATTAATGGAGCTCAGCATCAGGTGCTATTTATACCATTTTATGACCACACGCATCATTTACATATTCACACGCGTCATATTACGTGCAGTTGCTTCGATTTGCATAAAGACATGCTGGTCATAATGTATTAGCTCTTCGGTGTACCTATGCATTCTGCAGGTAACAACGTCGTAGAATAATTATTGTTCTGCAAAAAGCTTTTGGGGCGTTATTTCCGATTAACCTATGTATAAATATCCGAGTCGGGCCTAGACAATTTTATGCCCTGGACAAGGAAGGTATGGAAACAAGAGCTATTTTGAAATCTATCAAAGAGTTTGTTTCATTAGTAATAAAAAAGACCATATAATAATTGATTTATTTCTGCAATTAATAATTAAAAACCATGTAATAATTAAAACTGCGACCGATTAATATCAACGAGAATGGAAAGAAATCAAACCAGAATAGGTTTAATTTGTGCCCTGGCCAGATGCCTGGTTGGCACTGCCTGATAAGTATTAAAAAAAAAAAATCATAAAAGGGTTAAAGCCAGTGACGTGAAAGGGACGGTAGATTTTAAAACTCCTCCAAGGGAAATAATTTTTCTTTTAAATATTATTTCTTCAGTGTACTTTAGCAAAACCTTGTACAAAAATTTTCGATCCCTTTCAACAATTTTAGTAGCTTGGTTACGTCATTGAGAAAACAATCATTAGCAACAATTGTAAATAAGTTGCCTCTCCTAAAGTATAGATGGCGCATGGTCGCTCACATCTCAGTGAAAGATTTGTAGGTCATATCCTGAAATTCTTTGTACTCTGATGCGTGGTTTAACTGGTTAGAGCGCTCTGTCATGTATCTAAAGAGTTGTGAATTCGATTGTCACCGCGTCAGCGATCGATTTTTTTTCATATGAATAAAAATTCAACCCACTTTTTCTTGACTCAAATCTTTTATGACATTATTCCTGTCAATGACCAATTGCGATAAATCACATTGGAGTATTCACAAACTTCTGATTTGCACTATTGTAAATATTTTTAACTTTATTTCAATAAGCGACACATTCAATTGGCAAGATTTCTGTTAAAATGTCATTCACAAAAATATTTGAGGACATTTTGCTCAGATACATTTACTAATTATCTCGGAAGATTTCGCAGTTGCAGCAATTTGGCACGAAGAAAGATTCTCTCCTGAGGGCCTTCCCAGTGGAGTCTACGGTGGTGACCGCTATCTTTTTACAATGCTGCTTACATGTCGCTTTATGACCAGCTGGAGCAGATACTCTTGAGCAAGCAGCATCTGGAGAGCTAAAGAAAAAAATAAAAATATTTTAAGTACAAACTCATTATCAGGAACTATACTAGTTTCTGGAGATGTATCGAGAAAATAACTGTTATGAAGTGGGTTGGGTTGTTTGACCTCTGAGCGCTTTTTTTTTGCACACAACGGTCTAAATGTCTAGGTCACAAAGACCCCCAAGAGCTCAGGGAAGATTGGGGAAAGGGGGCCTACTGGACAGCTGTTAGGAGATTGATGTTAGTCCTCCATAAAGGCCATTCAACATTTTCTTTAACGTGCACAAGGTATGGCTCTCCTACACACGGCGCCACGGCATAGCAACCCATCCGATAGACGGCGCCCTTTCCAAATCCATCGATGTACCATACTACCTTACTGACAGAGGACAAGGCGGGATGTTTTGCGGAGACAAAATCTCAACGCTGGTCCACCTGGGAATTGCAGATTACGAGTCTGACGAAAAGGAAACGGAGGAGACAACTGAACTTCCCTCTTCCGTCTCTTTTTCTTACCGAGAGAGTAGAGGTGAGTGGAGGAAACATCAATGTAAGCACATGGGGAATCACACCTTAGAACATCAAGCTACGAATCTTGCGTGCTACCTGCTGAGCCAATTTCCGTCCCAATATTTAGTAAATATTTGAACGCCAAGAATTGAGTTTTGAACCACCAATGTGCATGTTACCTAATTGATACCAAGATGATGGTTTCAGTTACGTTAATAACTGAATCGAGCCGGAATAAAGTAAAAGGGTGAGGGCCAACAGACTGGATTTCCATTGCAGGATATACTCTCCCCCCCCCCCCCCCCCGACCTCTTTTCAGAATGGTAGCAAGGGTAATAGAGGCAAAAGATTTTTGAATTTATTTATATTTGAAGCAATTTTCGAGTTTTTTAACAGCTGGAAAATTTTATTTATAATTTATACTGCTCTTGCCCCTTTATATTTTTTCGGCCCAAACGCTTCGAATTTTTTCTAGATCGGGGCTTGCATAAGTTTAATAATTTTTTGCTTCTATTTACCCTTACTGTCATTCTCAATGGGATGAGAAATGGCTCCCTTGCTCCTCCCACTCTAGAGTTGGTTGGGGTGTTTCATCTCTTGGCGGCACTTTTTTTGCACACAATGGGTTAGTGACTAGGTCACAAAGACCTCGAGGGCTCAGAGAAGGTTGGGGAAGGTGATCCACTGAAACAGCTGTTAGGAGATAAATGGTAGCCTCTCATCAAGGCCATCCAGTGTGTTCTTTAATGTGCACAGGTATCTCCAACATACGGGCCACAGCTTAACGTCCCATCCGACAGTTGGTGGCCTTTCCAAGCCCATCGTTTTCAGGTTTGGGAGTTTTGCGGAGATAAACCACCCACCCTTGATCCGGCCCTGAGCATATATGATCATGATATATATGTATGCTATGCTTTAGATAATTCATAAGCTTTTTTCACAGTACGACCAATTTTATGCAACAAAATGTACATCAGTTAAAACCAAATGCACACTAGCAGATTTGACCGACAATGCTTGGGTCTTCAACTTGAACTCTCTAAAATGCGCATATTTCGAAATATAATTTCACAAATTAAATCAAATTCCATAAAATACAGAAAAAAATGTGAAAAGTCATGAAAATTTTGGTCAAACTGATACATATATATACCAAACACCCAGAAAAATGAGGATGAAAAAAGGTGGCATATGGTCAATGTAGGACGTGATCTCCTCTAGCATTAATGCAAGCCTGACAAAGTCGATTCATTGCCTCAAAAAGATGAGTAAAGGTTGGGGTGTCCAAAACTTTGTCTTGATGTAAATAATGATAAGATGAAAACCAACCAAGGCCAGGATAGAGAAACAATAAGAAGGGGGGAGGGGGTGGCAAGCTGTTCGAGTGAAAGGGGTGGCAAAATCGAGCCGGAACGCATCTCTGGTATAAAAATTTTCCCTCCGTTTTATTAATGAATGCAATAAATATCCCCTCAAGCAGCTGTTTGCCACAGAGGTCTGATAGGAGTCTGTCAGTTTATATATCATAGCAGAAGGTCTGTGAGGATGGCAGGACCTTAGCAGAAAAACTCTGTCTCTTGAACAATTTCTAAAAATTATGCCTAAAATATATAATTTTAACATTTTTTGGCCTCCGTTACGGTTACTAGCATTTTCAGAGGAAATGGAGAGCTCTCCCCTTGAGAATGTAGGAAGCTATATACCTATATACTGACTTTAGCGATCCTAGCTCTTATTATTTAGAACTTCTTTCTCCGTTTCCTTTTTCTTTTCTTTTTTTTGAGGGAAATCAAGGTTGCTGATGCTGAACCAGTGACTCCTATGGATCCTATTAGAAATTTTATTTTTAATCGGTTTCGGGGTTTTTTTTAGGGAGGGAAATAGTTTGGGGGACAAAACCCTTACATTACCTAAATTTTGATCAGAAGAAGCTGTCTAACGAATCCAATAGTTACTAGACTTCAATAATTTTTACAAACATATGAAAAAAAATTATCGCTGCCACAGTGGGAATCGAACCCGCAACTCTCTAGATACATGTCAGAGCGCTTCTATACCTCAGGAGAGGTTTGTAATAATTATTGAAGTCTGTTTCTATAGGTAATCTGTATATTTATTATGGATGGATTTTTAAAAATAAACGGTTAAGTGTGATTGACCTCCTCATTAATATCTAAATCATTAGCAACAATTGGAAAAGTTGCCTCTCCTGAAGTATAAGTAGGGCAAGGTTCGCCACATCTCAGTGAAAGATTTGTAGGTCTTATTCTTGAAGATTTTAGCGTTTGCCTCGTGGTTTAACGGTAGAGAGCTCTGATATATATCTAGAGAGTTGCGGGTTCGATTCCCGCCGTGGCAGCGATAATTTTTTTCAGATGTTTGTAATAAGTGTAGATTACGATTGCCTCTTTGCCTTAGAGCTAGAGAAATTATTCGATGATAGAACTCTACAGACATGCAAACAGGAATTCCAGAAGAGAGATAAAAAAAATATACCTACATGCACGTCGTGCCAAACATCAAAGGTTCGGATTGTGGCCCTGACCTGCAAAAAATAGAAATGTAATGATTATTTCACGTAGTAATGTAGAAAAAAGTAGAAATATAGCTCACATAAGATCCTTGCATGATTACACACAAAATACTTGCAGGGCCAGATCTGCGATAAGGGAACAAGGGAGCCATGACTCTCCGCTGAAAATCATAGTTATTGGAACAATGGCGTAAACTTTGTGTTAAAGAGATCTTTAACAGAGATTTAAAAATATGTATTTTATAAGGAGTAAGATACAATTTTTGTAATTGTTATTTTACGGAAATTCCACAGAATTGGGGAAAACCTATCTTAAGCTTCACATACACCTTGGAAAGAATAAGTATTGAAATGTTGAAAAAGGAACGGATTGTTTTTTATCGCAGCCACACCCCCCTTGCTACAGCTGCATTCCCTTAAAAAGCGTGCCAGTCCTCCTGTGAGAAAATGTATGACTCTCCAGCATACGATCGAAAATATTATATACTATCTTCCTTTCAACCATCATCTGTATTAGGGTTTCTGATTTTTCAACAATTTTAAATCCTCGAGAATCAGGAATAGTATATCTGTTTGCTCGAGAATTTTCGAAAAATCTAATTTGCAAATAAAATAATAATTTTTTTCCTAGATTTATCTCAATATAGTTTATTAAAATAACTAAAACTGTAATTACTAAGAAAGCAACTTATTAACTAAGAAAAAACTGTAAATATAATACAAATATCTGATTTTTTTATACTTATTATAAAACAAAACATTTATATGTTTATTATATTCGTTATTAAACAAAACTGCTCTCTGTTTTATGTTTACTTTTTAATACAACAATTTTAGTTGAACAACTATTTAAGCTTTGTGTTTAAAGTGATAACATTTAAAGAACAAAAGGCCTCAATCGTTTCATTTGATAATTCTGGTTTTTGTTTTGAAACAAAATTCCAGAAGTTTAATTCGTTTTATTGAGATGCTGATCATATAGTTAAAAGAGCATCCAAAAGAAGTCTTATGTTTGATGTTACATCATACGACATTGCATAGAATCTGTCACGTATTAAATAAAGGTCATGTAGACACATATTTTAAAATAATTTATTGTTATAAAAATAAAAATTTACTAGAAAATCTCTGGAGGAAAAAAATTATTTCTTGAGAAGCAAAAATTTTGGAAATCGTACATTTCTCAAGAAAAAACTCTAACCTTTATGCTTTGCTTTTTTTTTTTACTTTTTAGGACACATATAAGAATATAATTTTTAAATCGAAATTTTTTAATTCTTTCTTTGAGTCAAATAAACAAAGTTGAGGCTTGTGAAACGAAAATTAAGTGAATTAAGTTGTTTTCAAGCTTCGGATCGAGGTTTAGTCATCCACTGAATTCTTAGTGTTCTGTAAGTCTATGTATATTTCTGAAAGAATAAGTTGAAAAAGGTGTAATTACAAAAACTGAATAGAAAATAGGTTGCAAAGTTTTAAAAATAACATTTAGTGCATATAATTATTCCTTCAATATGCGAAGTTGATTTGGTTTCTGAAATTCTTTTGCCTAAAATTCGTCCCTCGTTTTACCTTTACTTGCCATAACACCATTTTTTAACCTTCAGTTTTCAAATTATTTCCTCCTTTGTATTCCTGGGTTAAATTAACTTCCATGGTGCAAAATTTAATTAATTTGCTCGGCTCTCGTCACCTGTCTTCAAATGTTCATACTCCTTTATTCTCTTCCATTTTTTTTTTTCGCTTGCATGCTTGGGTTAGATTCACTCAGTTTAGTAAGAGTCCGGCCTTTGATTGATACCTGGGTTAGGTGGGTTTGATCGATCACCTGAGTTAGTAATGGATCACCAATGCAAAAGTTGGATCCCGCCTTTTCAAGAAAGCGAAGAACTTCAAATTTTGAAGCCTAGGGATCGTCAAAAGGCCAGGCTTCTGGCGGACGATTCACGGTGTTGATGACTGAGCAATTGTTGCTAATGGAAGCCGATGACTAGGCAAAGGTTAGCAAACACGCTAAATCAAAATGACGGCGAGTGACAAAATAATAGAGTGACGTGGGCCCTCATAAGAGCAGGATATTTTCAATTATTGCTTTTTACACAAATTTCAGAGAATTGGGAAAAACCTATCCTAAACGTCACGCAAACTATCAACAGAATAAGTATGAAATCTGGAAGAGGCTAAAATGTTTATGACATCCCAGGCTCTCCTGCTACAGCAGCATCCCTGAAATAAAGTACCAATCCGCCCCTGAGTAAGCATGCACTTAACAGAATAGATGGAAAGATCAAATCAATGCTGCAGGGTAAAAAATGCCCCAGGGAAGAAGTGCCACATAAAGAAAAATGCCCCAGGGAAGAAGTGCCACAATATAGTTACAGGAAACTCCAAGATATGTCACTGCTATAAATGTCTGTTTGAGCTAGTTACAGTATATATATTTGCGTATTTTGTATATATTTTTTAGTAACTTCAGATAAGCGAAGTAGCTGCACAGGTTGCCCTCACCTCCTCCTTATCAGGTTTGAGTCCCACCTGGGCCAGAGTTGAGATTTATCTCAGCAAAACTCCCCGCCCTGCCCGTCGGCAGGCGGGGAGGGCGTATTTTTTTGAATGTCGGATTTCCTTAGGAAATCCGACATTCAAAAGAATATAAACATCTTTTAGAAAGAAAACGGAAAAATCTAAAATAGTCAATTTTCACAGATCAAAAATAACAAAACGGAAGAAATCGATCCCTTACCCAGAAGTACTCAAGGCCAAGTTCAATAAAGACCATCTCCACAGAAGAAAATATTTAAATAATCACTTTAAAATAAAGAATCCGATCCTCATTAAAAGAAACCACCTCAGCTAGATAGAGCTAAATTTCTACCACAAAGTAATAATAAATGTGAGAAAATAAGATTTTTTTATAATGCTCTACCTATCATTATTCCAAACTTTAGGACAGATATTTGTTTACTTTTCAATTTGACTCCATAACGGTAATGTCTCCAAGCTGCACAAAGTATACACGCTGCAGATGCCAGAATCCACAGAACTCCACCCCACACTACAGGAGGCTGTCAATCGCTCCACATTCAAGAGCTCAGAACTCCTAAAGGACCTCTCAACCTATTGAACACTTCATCACTTGAGGCATATGACCTTGCTGGCTTCATCACCTGAGTCATATGACCCATGCTTGATGCCATTTCGAAGTTGCAAAATAACATAAACTTTCGAGGTTGTGCGTCAATAGATACAACCTTTGTTAATCAGTATATGAATCAATTGTGCAATGATTCCGGAGTTTAAATTTTGTTTTTATCCTTGAAGCAGACCTTTGCCACAGAGATCTGACAGGAGCCTGTTAGTTTAATACGTCATAAAAATTAATAATTTATTTTCTTCCATATACTACACAAAATGTGTATAACAGGCCTTTGAATGTACTTACGAAAAGAACTTATACGTGTGTAGTAAAAAAACACGAAAGATGTATAAATACAAGCAAGACAAAAAAAAAACAGCTGAACACACTTAGACTTACATATAGCCTATGGCCCTGCATGTTGGAGATGATTTCGTTTAACCATCCTAAGCTTTATAATTATATTGTTAATTAAGCATACCTTCAGCGTCAGAAGGAACATCAACCATATCTTTATTTAGAAATTTTATTGGTGCCATGTAACGGCCAAATTTTTGGAAACTTGGTGGAATTTGCCCTTGGTAAAGTAACAGACCACCCTCTTAAAATAATTAAATAAGCTAATAGAATACTCTTAAAATACAGAAGACCTGAGCGGAATCGAGATCTCGGTAAAAATATAAAGAAAAGAAACATCCATACTTTATCCGGGGTTCGATCCCAAGCCCTTTGATGAATAGTCAAGCGTGATGAAATTTTATCATTACTGAATTTTTTCAACATCTAGCAATTAGGGCCTCTAAAATTTGGGAGGGGGGCTGTACTACTCCTCCTCCTACTTCCCCTGACAAAACGGATAATCCTCCTGTCTCTAGATTTATACAAAATTTATCCCTGAATAGACTTCGCAATTCTTAAATAACTAAACAGCTGTCAGCTCTACGACCTCTTGCAGTTAAGAGTCCAACAGCCGAATATGGAACCTGCAAAGGCTCACTCTTGACCCTGTTGTCAGACCACGACGCATTCTCGTGGTAAGCAGACTGGGGCATCAGACTGTAGTAGGGTTCTGGGTATAATTCTGGATCATCCTGGAACAATGATGAGACATCGAAGTTCTGAGACTGCGCTGGCGACTAATTTCTCAAGTTCCTCTCTGAAAAAGGGAGAAACAGTCAGAGATTTAAGTACAACTTAAAATGAAACGTGTATATTAATAGTCATTCAATAAATATTTATATGGCATTGCTCGGGTTCTGAAATAAATTACGTTTATCCCTTAAAATAAAAATATGTGAGCTTTGATTATCAAAATGATTTATTATTTTAAAAAATTTGAGGATTAAACAAAATTGCATTAGGAGAAGGAAAAAAAAATTGATTCAAACGTCACATATAGTCTGTTTGTAAATAATATTTGATCAACTTGAATTTAAAAGTGATCTTTTTCTGTAAGCATTGACAAAAAATTAAAAATGTAAAAAACACTCCTGTTCAAGAGCCCGTATCTCTAGAAAAAAATAAAGGAGGGGGGGGGGGGTTCGCGAGCCCTCCCCCCTTTATTTTTTAAAATGTATAGAAATAATATATGAAGGTGGCACGACGATATTTTTCCTTCCTTTGTAGTTTGGTATCTACATCGGAGTGAAGCTTAATAATGGAAAAATAAGGGCGATTTCTTGTTTTAGAATAATATTGAGCTTTGGGCATAAAAGTACCGACTACACTCTTAATAGTTACGAAACCATGCATAAACAGACATGACTTTTTTGATGACGTGAGATTTTAAATTTCAATAGGATTTAAATAGGTTATATTCACTTTCAGAATAGTTTTCAATATAGAGAGAGAAGTATAAAAAAAACACAGCTCGCAATTTCACCATTTAATATTTCTGTCGGCAAAAATATTGATATATCCAAGCGCCGATAGAGGGAAAAAAAGGGGGGAGCAAATCATTGGATGGGGGCATGGGGAACGAAATAAAGGGGAGGGGGAAAGAGACTTGAACGCCGTTAGAGTATAATTTTTATCCCTCCATTTCAATGTTTGTTTGTTTTTTAAATCATGAACAATGTATGAAATATATGTGCATACTAGAAATCAATCCGTGCCTTCGTCTCTTCTTGATTTCTAGACCGTCATTCCGACCTCTATTTCACCTTGAATGCGACGCAAGATCTGAAAATTCCTCTTTCTAAGTTCTACTGCCTGAAATAATTCCATTCACCAGTTTTTAGCTCTCCAGCAGCGGTATATCAAAATTTGACCTCTGACCTTGAAAGACCCATAGCATCGAAAATTTGGCAAAATTTCAGAGGTCTACAACTACTGCCAGACACCAATATTTAGCTTTCTAGCACCGGTAGATTTAAATTTTGTATCTGACCTTTTGGTTCTGTCGCTGACCCAGCTGGCTGCCTCTCTTTCACCAGAGCTGAGGAGCGCATTAATACAAAATCAAAATTAGGTAGTTCATGCTTTAATCCTATGCATTAATTAAACTATATTCTAATGTTATTTTCTAAACACGCATTTTTATCTTGAATGTGGGGTCCCAGAGTCGAACAATCCTTGCCCCTATACACGCAAATTGCTGTCTGAAAAGCAGATTACACTTCCTCTCCCGGTACCGATACCACTGAGAGCAGGACAATCTTTCTCCCTAGAATATGGCAATTAACTACAAAATTACATCCACTCTAAGTGGATTGGGTTGTTTTACCCCTGAATGGCACTTTTTTGCACACAATGGGCTAAATGGCCAGGTCACAAGGACCCGAAAGGCTCAGAGAAGGTTGGGGGAAGGTGACCCACTGGACAGCTGTTAGGAGACAAAAGGAAGCCTCCCTTCAAGGCCATCCAACGTGTTCTTTAACCTGCACAGGGTATGGCTCTCTACACACGAACCACGGCATAAATTCCTTCTGACGGATGGCAGCCTTTCCAAACCGATCGGTACCCTCTTTCTGACTAAGGGCATGGGTTTAGCGGAGATATATCTCAACGCTGGCTCCATTTGGGACCCAAACCTCGGCTTACCGACGGAGCCAACTTTCCCTTGAAGTGGGATTCTGAGCAGGATATTAAGTCGGGGAGTGGGGGGTAGGATTTGTCAAAACACATGCAAATATAAGTAAAATACTAAAGGAAGTATAATTCTCTCCTTCCCCCTTTATGTAGCTTGTGTTCACTCTGTATTTCAAAACTCCTGCGTTTCACATATATAAGCTCAAACTCCTTATTTCACATATATACATTATTTTTTTACACTTTAACTATATACACACAGTGACTGTCAACCTGGTACAATCACCTGCCGAATGCAACACAGGCTATAATGAGCCTCAGCGGTCCCACCGCTAGATGGCGAACAAAGCTTAAAAACGAGCTGCGGACTATCCGCCTGACATCTGAACAATTGTAGTAAATTGAATGGCAGCACCCGATGTTCCGCTATACAGAGACAGCACTACATCGTGTGGGTGAAGCCATGTTTCCCCTATCTGTATCCAGAGAATCCTATGGCGATTAATTGTAATCAGCGTAGCGGAGAAAGGACCTGTTATGACGAGCAAGACCGTACTGATAAATTAGGATAAGTCTGGGTGTTTAATCATTGAGGTGAGTGGGAGGTCTTTTCGAATTTTGATATGTGCCTGAACGTAATTGCCAAACAATCTATGAAATTCAATCTAATAAAATTTGCCAAACATTTTTAGTATCAGAACTTTGGTAATAAATTTTGAATTTAAAATGCCAATCTTGAAAGAGATACTTTCATATATGAATTACATTTTAATGAAGAGGAGAGAGAAAGGAGGAGTTGGGAAGGATAAATGGTGGCCGGCAGAAGTCCTGCGTGGATCAGAGTATCACCCCGATCCAGCAGAGACCTGGTCGGCCTATTGAAGAAGGGAAAGGCCCTCAGGTAAGCCAGCCAGGTCCACCTGTACGAGGCTGGCCACCTAAGTGCCAGGGGGGGGGGGGAAATCAACCCTGGTGAAGGAAGGCAGTGATGGAGGCTTTCACACCCACCCCTGCTCCCACCATGGCCGAAGAGCAGACCGGCCGGAAACAAAACCCAGAGGGTCAAGGCTTCCCTCGACCCCCCAGGGAAGCATATGACACGGCTAGTAAAAGACAAGATCAGAATGAGAGAGAGATTTTGGATAGGGAGGGGTAAAATAGAAGGAAAGGGTCTCAGCCCAAGAAGAAAAGGGAAGCAAGAATAGGAAAGATTAATAAAAAGAAAACAAACAAAAAAAAAAATAAAAAAAATAATTAAATAAAATATAGATGAAAATGAATTAGAAAGTTAAAAGAAATAGAATAATTGATTATTTTAAATTAAAATTTAATATAGGTAAATCCTTGCCAAAATATCAGTATTTGCATGTTTGAATGGATGTCAATCATGTTGTTGAAGTTAAAATGCTGTAAGTGTATAGGTGGTGGTGGAGCTGAGCAGGAGAAAAAGAGAGTTGGGTTGTTTTACCTCTGAGCGGCACTTTTTTGCACACCATGGGCTAAATGGCCAAGTCACATGGACCCCGAAGGCTCAGAGAAGTTTGGGGGAGGGGACCTACTGGAACAGCTGTTGGGAGAAAGATGGTAGCCTCCCGTCAAGGCCATCCAGCATGTTCTTTAACGTGCACAGGATATGGCTCTCCCGCACACGGGGCCACGGCTTAACGTCCCATCCGATGGACGGTGGCCTTTCCAAGCCCATCGGTGTCCCCTACTGACCGTGGGCAGGGTGAGGAATTATGGGAGCTAAATCTCAACGCTGACCCAGCTGGGACTCGAACCTGGGAACTACAGATTACGAGCCTGGCGCGCTACCGACTGAGCCACCCCCGCCCCCAGGAGAAAAAGAGAACTAAGTAGGATGTGTATGTGTGTGTGTGTGTGTGGGGGGGGGGGGTCAGCACAGCGAGAGTGCTGTGTGCCCATTGGAGAAGGGGAGGGGAAATGTGAGTCTCAAGGACCCACCAAGCCAATAATTTAAATGTCCAGGCGGCTGATATTGAATATTATTTGTTTGGACCATGGATGATAGTAAATTGAAGGAGTATAACAGAGGCCGTCCCATGGCCGGGTGGTTAGCACGCTTGGATACTGATCTAAGGGACCTGGGTTCGAGCCCCGGGTAAGGCACGGATGTATGTGTCGTTTTTCTGCTGAGGTCCTACCATCCTCTCAGACCTTCTACTGACATATAAACTGACAGGCTCCTGTCAGACCTCTGTGGCAAGCAGCTGCTTGAGGGGGTATTTATTTATTATATATAAACCCGACATTGTGTAATACTATATCAATGCATCATTCTCACGGTAAAGAGCGGTCCGACTCAGTCGCCGATCACAACTGGAGTATCCCAGCTCCAGACTCTAGGCATCATTGCTGATAAGTTCGGCGATAAGAACTTAAAGGTGATACAAGCTTGGAACGGATATCAGCTTTTTGTAACCATGAGTTCTATGGACTTGATGGCACAATTGTTGGCACTCGGAGAGTTAGATGTTGGTGGAAAAAAAGTCAACATCGAACGAACAGGTTCGAACATTATCACGATCATGGTGCATAGAGTTCTGTACGAAGTTGCAAATGAGGTAATTGCGGCAGCCCTTGCTCCATACGGCAAAATAATGTCGATCACGTATGAAACAAAAATCGATGGGCGTTTTAAGGGAGCCTTCACTGGTTCGAGGATTGTAGTTATGGATATGCACGTGCTGTGCCAAATACCATGACTATAGCAAGATGTTCGGCAATTCTCGTCTATAATGGCGTGTCATTACGTGTAAGAAATGTAATTTACAAGGGCACTTTGCTGCCCAGTGTACTCCAATAGTATGCAAAAACTGCAGGGCTAGCACGCATCTGGAAAAAGATTGCATGCTACCCTGCAAAAAATGTAATACTGCAGGCCATACCTTCAGCGCCTACCAGGTTCGGTCATTTGCGGATGCTTTGGCGAATAAAAAACCGCCCCAGAAAGTTGTTCCGACCGCCACGCAGCAGCCGACGGAAGCGGCCGAAGTTGCGGCCGAAACTGAAAAGGTAGCGGCAGCGAATACAGATAAGGTTAAAAGTGCTGCAAAACCGACTGGAATGGTTTCTCAACCAGCTGGTACCACTCCTAAGGTCGCAAAGAGCTCTGAGGCAAATAAAACCCCAGCAATGGTGCCGCCTCAGGTGGAAAATAAGAGTGCCGTCGCGAGTATGAAGAGAGGAAACACGGCTGGGAAGGCAACACCCGCCACCGCCAAGAAGACTAAAACGGTGAATAAAAACGTGGAACTTTCCTCGTCCTCTACAAGGACTGATTTTTTGAAAGATCCTCCTCAAGATCAGCCTCCGTTCAGCCCTGAATCAACAGGGATGGACTTTGAGGCAAATTCAGCTTCCGAGCTGCTGGAAGGGATTTTAAAAAATTCTATTGATCCGGTGCTTCTATCGGATTCGGACGGAGATTCTCCGGACCTTGGAGAGCGCTGTTAGTGTAGTTTTTTGGTAGTACTGTGCTTTTGCCCTTGGTTTTGTTTTTTGTGTTTTTTTTTAGTGCTTTTCTCTCTTGTCGATGGGGCCTATTCTCCGACTTGCCACTCTCAACGTTCAAGGTGCAAGGGCACCTAGAAAACAGAGTTGGATAAGAGGATATATGGACTCTCAAAATATCGACTTTCTGTTCGTTCGTCACCCACCTTGACACTGCCTGCTGGGCGAAGGACTTGCTAAAAAATGATAAACATCGCTCCTATTTTTCCTTCTGGTCAAATCACGCTCGTGGAGTAGCAATCATTCAGGGCCGTGAGAATTGTAATAAATTTAAAATATGCAAGTTCGAGAGTGACGTAGAGGGCCGCCTACTCAAGCTAGTGGTGATGATAGAAGAATTTCGCATCTGCTTGGTGAATGTCTATTGCCCCAACAGGTCGAAAGAGAGAATTGACTTTTATAATAATTTAGCATATTTTTTAACTGATTCTTATGATTGTCTGGTATTGGCAGGAGACTTTAATTCAGTCGTTGACGCAAATCTGGACGCTTGTGGAGGATCCATTGACCGGAGCGATAGCAGCCGCATTAGGCTATCGAGACTGGTGAATGGATACCATCTGGAAGACGTCTGGAGATGCAAAAACGATGATCAATTCGACGCCACCTGGCAGACTTCGGACGGCCAGATTCGGCGGAGAATTGATCGAATTTATGTCTCAAGTCAATACCTCCCACAATGTGTTAATTTTAATATCGCTGACGTGAACAGCCAGAGTTTTCACGTTAGCGATCATCGGATCGCCTCAGGAGATATAATTATTCCCAGGGCGGAAAGGAGGTTCAAGGGTCTGTGGAAAATGAACATTTCCCATTTGGAAAATGCAAATTTGAAACAGTCCTTGAATGATATCATTGAATCAGACATCGCGTTAGCCGAACCGTTTACCGGCTCCTGGTGGGAGGGGCTAAAGGGAAGGTTACGCGTTTATTTACAAACTGAGGGAAGGCAACTCGCCAATAAGAAAAGGGAAAGATTACGTTTCCTGAGGAGAATTGCTTTGAATCTTTACAGAGGAGGATGTCAAAGTGAGTCTAATCACCTATTAGTGCAATCTGTTAAAAATGAAATAAATGAAATTTATTTGTCAACTGGCCTTAAAGCAGAACAGTTTTCGGTAAGAAAAAAAATAGAAATGGAGGAAAATTTTACCTCTGTATTCGAACATGCGGCCCCTAAAAGAATGGAAGTCTCCTCCATCACTTCCATCCGCGATGATGACGGGGGGGGGGGGGGGGGGGGGGGGGGGGTTCGGCA
Source organism: Ryuthela nishihirai (assembly GCA_038380435.1). Classification (NCBI taxonomy): domain Eukaryota; kingdom Metazoa; phylum Arthropoda; class Arachnida; order Araneae; family Heptathelidae; genus Ryuthela; species Ryuthela nishihirai. Next base: position 58,412,665 of record JAWZYU010000012.1, read on the forward strand.
CCGAAAATATTAAAAAAGTATTTGTTAAATTTTTCGAAAAACTGTTTTGTGATGACCAGCTTCAGGAAGACGACATGGAAAGGTGGCTCACAAATTGTCCACAAATCACTGAAGAACATAAATCTATGCTTGATGAACCCATCACTGGACTTGAAGTAGAAAGAGCGATTAAAAAAATGAAATCGGGAAGCGCCGCCGGCACCGACGGCTTCCCGATAGAATTTTACAAGGCCTTCTGTAAGTCTCTTAGGATCCCTCTGGCCAATCTTTTTAACAACTTGATTGCAGCAGGAGAAATGACAGCAAATATGAGGAGAGCTAAAATTGCACTTTTAGGTAAACGATCAGATGGAAATAATTCCTCAGTTAATGATTGGAGACCGATTTCTGTTTTGAACAGTGATTATAAGATTTTTGCAAAAGTTATTATGATCAGATTGAGTAAAATTCTTTCGACTCTTATTAGGCCTTTGCAAACCTGCTCGGTGGGGGGGGGGGGGGGAGAAAAATTAATCGAAATTTGAGCATTTTAGCAGACGCAGTAGACTACATAATTTTAAAACGTAGTAAATGCTGCTTACTCTCTATTGATCAAAATAAGGCTTTTGATAGAGTGTCACATACCTTTTTGTGGCACCTATTCAAAGCCCATAACTTCGGTAATAATTTTATAAGCACTCTTAAATGTTTATATAAAAATATTGAAAGTGGTGTCAGTGTGAATGGGAGCATTTCTGACTTTTTCCGAGTCTCCAAAGGAGTGAGGCAGGGATGCCCTCTGCCACCTTTGGTTTTTGTTTTGACTATTGAAACTTTAGCTAGGAAAATTCAAGCTGATCGGCTTTTCCAGGGCATTTCTCTCCCTGGAAAGACCAGTGTTCAGCTAAAATATGTCGCCTATGCAGACGACATAAATTTCTTTTTTGAGAATGAATTTTCTCTAGATAGATTTTTTAATGTATTCAAAATTTATTCAAAAGCCACAGGGGCGGAGCTTAATCTGGATAAGACAAGAGCTCTGACATGGGGCAAGTGGGCGCAAAACACGAATAATATTATGGTGCCGATAAACGAACCTATCAAGATATTAGGCGTGTATTTTGATAGGACAGGATGCCATTATAAAACTTGGACCGAAGTGCTAAAAAAAGCAAAGGAAAGTCAACAAATTTGGCTAGGTGTTGACTTGTCTCTCGCCAATCGAGCCAAATTGGCCAACGCTATTTTGATTTCGAAATTTACGTTGATAGGAAGTGTTTTCAGACCTCCTACTCAGTTCCTTTCTGACTTTACTAAAATTGTTTTTGACCTTATTTGGCAGGGCACGAGGGCAAAGGTCTCACGATTTATGCTTTATCGCCCCTGTACAGAGGGAGGTCTGAATATTAAACATCCCGGTTCTTGGCAAAAAGCAGTTTCACTGTGAGAGGCACTCGCTAATATTAATGATGTTGATCATCCAGGAGCTGCTTTCAGTAATTATCTTGGCTGGAAATTCTGCGAACTGGGAAGCCAGGTAGCAGAATATCGAGGCCCGAAATCTGTAAACATGTCCCAACGTTATAGAGAGCTGGCGGACGTATACAGGTTCTGTGAGAGGCTGAGTAGCGGTGCTTCGGTCAGCGAAATGCCTCTAAGGAACCTGTATTTGTCTTTTCTGCCGCCCTGGGTGGCTCCCATTACCTATCGATATCATAATATCGACTGGGCTAAAGCCTGGGACAATATTTATAACCTTGGTACCATTACTGAGTATCGGGACATTAACTGGCTAGCGGCTCACAATGCCCTTCCGACCCGGTTTATTCTACATAGTAGAATGGCCTTTATCTCCGATAAATGTCAAATTTGTGGTAATATTGAAGATATTGGCCATATTCTTTATCACTGTCCATTTGCGGCAGCGGTTTGGAAGGACATATGTAAATGGATGAAAATCCAGAGCCTCTCGTTAGAAGAAGTCCTCTTCCACACTAATGGGACCAGGAAAAACAATTATGTCATGAACATAGTACTCGGCACGACGAAAGCGCTGCTTTGGAAGTGCCGATGCTATCGTAATTTTAATAATAATTATTGTTTGCCCAGTACTACCTTTCATGTTATTTGTAAATGTGTCCAGAAGAGGCGAAGCCTCGATAGAGGTTTCAAAAAGAACCCCCTCTTCTGGAAAAATTGGAAAGATTTTCTTTTTCTGTAGTGTTTTTTTATATGTTCCCTGTGGCCTGCGTGCCCACTTTTACTTTAGTGTCCTTTTTTGGACTATAGAGTATTAGTTTTGTATAGTATTTTGTTCTTGGCCCCAGCCAATATTTTTGTTTATTGCTTTAAAAAGGCTGGATTGAGCAGTGTTCGCTCGTTTGCGCGAGCGAGCGCGTTTTTTTTTCTAAGTCCAAAACCAATACATTAGTCTCTCAGTCGAGGCCCACGCGAAAGACAGGCCATGACACTGGAATATCACGTGATCAGCTTAGTCCGAGGTGCATGATACAGTCGTTTGCTTCGTTCATTGTGGAAATGGGACTGGAATAGTTTTTTTCTTCAAACTACATTTGGATTACCCCAAAGAGCTAAGCATTTCTCCTTATTATTATTATTTGTAGCATGAAATATTTCCTGTAGTTAGTGGTTTGATAAAAGTAATTATTTAGTGCTTGAAAAGTGTTTTGAGTGCATTGCTCTCTTAAGCCTAGTTTCAACGTGTTGAATGATGGTGTGTTGAATGAGATGGTCTTTCATTAATTTAGAAACTTTTTTGGCTGCCCTTATATAACTTATCGCTGTTTTGATTGAAAAAATTGAAGGAATTAAACTTAGTAATATACGTAATTTTTTTATATAGTGAAAAATTGAAATTGCCCGTATCGAAATGTGAACCGCTACAATAGTTATTTTTGAATCCCCTGATTTATTTTTTTAAGTATTAAACTGCAAATAAATTTTCCAATGTTTTGTATAGTAAAAACTATTTTTTCTAATATATGCTTTAAATTAACAGGTAACGTCGTTGATTCCTTTGCTGAAATTAACTTTTAGAATTATTTCAGAGCAGAACTTAATGTCCTTTAAATTTTTATATTTGAATAGTGCCATCGAAATAGCACAGTTGTGATAGGAAATGCTATCAATAATCAAATGTAATATTTGTGAATACTAAACACAACTGTTCAGTAATTTTTATATATGTTACTTGCATAGATATGATCATAAAATCTGATCTGAGCATAGGGACCTCTGGTACTAATTGACAATATTTTAAATGCAGAAATTGCAAAAACTTATTCTTTCATTGCTAATAACAGCATATTTTAATTTATCCATGATATTTTGCTATTAAACTCATGCCTCTTATCACTGGTTTATCAAATTACAGTTTTTTTTAATGCTCTGGTAAAAGTCACATTTTAAAGTGGCAGTGCAATTATACATAAATATTACTAATGTGTTACACAATTATTATATGAGTTGAGAAATGAGCAATTGCTTTTTAAAACTTAAGTAACATTTTGTTACGTGATTTTGCTTTGAGAGTAGCTATCAGATCTCTTGAGTAAATCATTTCTCTTTTGCACTGAGTTTTCTGATACAGCCATGATATGGCCCTATATTTACCTACCTTGCTGTATCACCTTAGAGGTATTTTATAGTCACCATGCTAATTATTGTCTGAGAAATCAATATTGAATTTTTCTGTGGCATTCATTAGATTATTAGGGGAATAGCCAATTAATATATCCTGTTTTTCGAATCATATAAACAAAGCTTTGCTATAGAGTGATAGAATGTTCTGTTTAATAAACAATTGATCAATCATGATTTTTAATTCCTGCCGACAAGCTTTTTTTTTAAATGTTCAGACTTAGTAAATTTCCTGCCTGGTACATGAGTTAATAATATTGACCAAATTCATAACTGACTTGTTTCTAATTGAAAATGATTTTGACTACTTTAACAGCACTGATAAAGTAGTATGAACAGAAATGTTACTTGTGCAGTGCAGTTAATAAATGATGCTTGTGTTGTTTTTATTTGTTTGATAACTATGGTTTTTTTTTTGTTTCTGTGAATAACACCATATGAGACCTGCAAAATGTACAACGTATTACATTAATTCACAAATTTTTATCACTAAAAAAATTTCACTTATTATATAGAGCTGCACACTTTCCATTCTCTTGCATACCATAACTATTAAATATTAAGATTATGTATTACATTAGTTCCCAAATTTTTATCATTAACAAGAATTTCAATCATTATATAGAGCTACAGACTTTTAATTCTCTTACATACCATGACTATTAAGGTAATTAGTCAATGATTTGAGTAATATTCACATTTTATTCATCAAAGAATGAAAACCACATTTAATGTTGTAAGTTGCTCAGTACTTTTACTTTTTTGACGTAAAGAGGAATGTGAATAGAATAACTTACTGGTCCCTTGCAATTCATAGGTGAGGAAATCATGCCTAGACACTGTAGTGTTGCTGGATGCCGGTCCAACTATGATGGAGAACAACATACCTCAACTTTTACTATTCCTAAACAAGAGCCCCAGCGCAGAGAATGGCATTGGAAAACTAATTAACTGAATTTTTTTTTCGACTTTATTGATGCAAATGTTTTTCATGAAAAATATAAATACCTCCTCAAACAACTGCTTCCCACAGAGGTCTGACAGGAGCCTGCCAGTGTAATATGCCTTAGAGGTCTGAGAGGAAGGTGTGATCTCAGCAGAAAGGCGCAATACAAACATCCATGCCTTACCTGGGACTTCAATTCATGTTCCTTTGATTACAAACACAATACAATTTGTTTGGCCTAGTTTTGAAGTTGAGAGCATGAATTATTTGATATTTTAACTACTCATATTTAATACTTTTGCAAATTGCTATAAATGTGGGGATGATCAGGTTAATTACTGAATGCTAGCATTTTTCATTTCATAAACTGGGTTAGAGCCCCGGGTAAGGCATGGATGTGCATGTTGTTTTTCTGCTGAGGTCCTGCCATCTGCTCAGACCTTCTACTATGGCATGTAAACTGACAGGCTCCTGTCAGACCTATGTGGCAAGCAGCTGCTTGAGGGGGTACTTTTTTATTTTTAAGGGGCAAACCAGATATTTGTCGTTGCCCACAAAAATTGTCGAATCCATGTTTGATATTCTTTGCACAAACAATTCTCTTGGCAATCTTTTTTGTTTTTGAGCTAATAAGTTTTATACGTTGAAGGGAAAAGTAGTTTAGACATAAATATGCTATCAGCACTTGTTTGAACTGCAAAATTTGTACTTGTATTATTATTCATAATATATATATTTCATATATTTAGGTAGAGTAACTATGTATCCATAGGAACAGGTTTTATCTGTCTTTAGAGTATATCATGTCGATCACAATTTTTGAAATTGAAAATGTCAATAAAAGGATGATTATTTATTATTTTATGTAGATCAGATAATGGATGTTACTATTAATGGCTTAGTCAGATTGAAATCCAATATGCAAAAGATATTGTTGAACCCAAAACCAGTTATTTTTCTTTCTAATTTAATGAATTTCTTCTAAATTTAAAACCCTTTAATTTTTGGTTATTCTATGGAAAAAAAAATATTTTCATGTTGTTTTTATGTCCATGAAATAGCAGATAATGTCATTAAAGCTTAAATTCAAAAATAGTATGGAAACATTAAAATTTAATTAATCAGATATTAATTTATATTGCTGAATACTTGTAGTGAGAGTGGACTTTCAGTTTATAACCATTACCTAATGAAAATTACAGTTTTATTTACAAAATCATTCTAAAGGTTTATAAAAAAATCTAATGCAACACAAAATACAAAAAAAATACCCCCTCAAGCAGCTGCTTGCCACAAAGGTCTGACAGGAGCCTGTCAGTTTATATGCCATAGTAGAAGGTCTGAGAGGACGGCAGAACCTCGGCAGAAAAACGACACAAACAGCCATGCCTTACCCGGGGCTCAAACCCAGGTCCCTTAGATCAGTAGCCAAGTGCGCTAACCACTCGGCCATGTACTATGTATATATTAGAATACTATGTGTCTACCAGTTGTTTTTTATTAACCTCTGAATGGCACTTCCTTTCATACAATGGACTAAATGGACAGTTCCCAAGGGCTGATAGTTTAGGGGAGGCAGCACACTGGAGAGGTGGTAGCCTCCCATCAAGGCTATCCAGAGTGTTCTTTAACATACACAGGGTATGGGGCCCATGGCTTAATGTCTCATTCTATAGATGGTGTCTTTTCCAAACCCATCAGTGTCCCCTATTGACAGATAAGATCCCAGATGGGATTCAAACCTGGGAACAGCAGATTATGAATCTGGCATTCTACCAACTGAGCCACACCTGCCACTGTGCCACCAAGAGTTTTACTGGATTTTCACACGACAATACAGCTCTATGAGGTTGAGAGTATTTATGGACTGTAATTTAACAGTATTATATATATGAATATATAATGCTTGCTTTATCTGGCTGTGATTGCTAGCTAGAGATTTTCGAAAAGAAATATAATATATGTTGATATATATGAGCACATAATACATTTCTATAATTATAAAGAAGAATAAAAGTTGGTTGTGGATTCAATATTATCTGTTGCATATTGGTATCCAGTTCCCAGGTTTGAATTCCCTAGTCAAGTCACTCAAAAAAAATTATATCATTTGGCAATTTTTGTACCTTGAACTTAATATGCCATTTACAATAATCTATTAATTTTGACTTTGCAAACAGCAATATTCTCTGTCTTAACATATTTATTACCTGAGCCTATGCAGTAAATAAATTATGCATGATTAACTAATGTGTTCTCCCATTGTTATGCTTCAGGCTCATACATGTATTTGAAAGATGTAAAATTCGTATTCTCTTTAATTCATTTTCTCCTATTCACCTGAAAATACATAACCTTTAGAACCTTTAATATACCTTTTTAAAGAGTTATAAAAGCTGAATTTTACCAATATTCTGTGAAGAAAAAATGACACTAATTTTTATACCGTTTTAAACTGTTGTAACCAACAAGTTACTTTTTTTTTGGGTTCAACATTATCTCTTAGATATAGGAGTCCAATCTGACTAGTCATCAGTTTGCAACACCCATTATTTGCTCTAAATAAAATAATCATCCTTTTACTGACATTCTGTTTGAAGAAATATTATCTATATTATATATTGCTTATTTCAGATGGTTCATGAGAATTAGGTTGTATTGATCCTTTTCAATATTAAATGACTGATCAGTTAATAAAATTTTGTAACTTCATAAATATGACTTTAAAAATAATGTCAACCTAGTCAAGTGTTTGCTTTTGAGTTGCTTATGTTGTTTATTATCATTAGAAATTCGGTAAGAAATTTAAACAAATTTATTGAGTGCCAAGAATGTTGGCAAAATTTAGTGTCTGAAAATTACTTTTGCGGTATATTATGTTCTTTCAGAAGCTGTGATGTGTTATGCGTGTGCAAAATTAATGAATTTTAGGATATCTTTCATGTTCTAGATTATGTATGAGTCTTTTAGGAAGAGATACATAATTTTCATTAAAATCAATTTACTAGATAAATGTTTTATAATGAACTGATATTACATGATCTAATATATTTCTTGTCACATCTTCATTGGGCATCTTTTATGAGTTGAAAAGAAACAAAAAAAAAGTGTAGTGAAATATTTACTTAAATATATTCCAAAGCTGTGATATACACTAGTATATTGTTAAAATCAATATGCAGAAAATCTTAATTTTTTATGAGTTTTGTAATTTTCTGTATCATATTCTAAAATATTACTGCTGAATACAGTACAAGTTTTATTCAAATCTGTATATTCCTCACTGTATTTGCATTATGTTGCCTCAGGGACATTATGCCCATGTTTGCACTGAAAATAATTTGTTGTAAACTACATCAAATAAAGATGAAAAATATGTTCATTCCTATCAAATATGCTGTTTCTGTTCATTAAACTGTCCTATTAAATGTGGCAATCAGAAGTGCTAAGCAGTCACTTTATTATGTACACTCCTGTCAATAGGGCACAGCAATTTTTTCATTGTGCTTTTCATAGGAAAATGCAATTGAAAATAAACCATTAAATCTAGGTTTTTAGAAATATGAGGTTCAGTATTTAAATAGTTATGAAGGTAGAAATATTTAACTTAGCTCGTTCAAAATTGATGGAAATTAGTATGTGAACTACTAAAATGTATTCATACTTTTCACAGTATTTATCTTACTAAAGTTTAATATATCGGTTATTGCTTCCATTTCAACCTGTTTACGCGACAGCAGTTATATAAAGTGGAATAACTGTTATTAAATATTCCATAATTAAATACCAAACGAGCAACGTAGCTACTGTCACAATTTTCTTTAATAATTTTAAGAAGTTATTGCACTGTAAAATCTCGATTACTGCTTGCATATCATGGAAATTTATCTAATAAGTGACCACTGAAAGTATATATTTTTTAAATTATATTTGAGTCGGGCGATTTCTTTTCCAAAAGATTAAAAAACTGTACTCAATAAGTAAATATTAAGGATACCGCAACTGGTAAGTAAATGAAAACCAGTGGTGTATTCTGAATCAATGCCTTGCAGTTGTTAAATGTTTTAAAAAAAAGAATTTAAAAATTATGGCCGAGTGGTTAGCACGCTTGGCTACTGATCTAAGGGACCTGGGTTCGAGCCCCGGAATTAGGCATGGATGTGTGTGTCGTTTTTCTGCTGAGGTCCTGCCATCCTCTCAGATCTCCTACTGTGGCATATAAACTGACAGGCTCCTGTCAGACCTCTGTGGCAAGCAGCTGCTTGAGGGGGTATTTATTTTATTATTTATTTTATATATTTGTATATACATATCCCAAACCACCCGTTTAAATACACCTCTGGTTTTCTGATTTTGCTCTTTATTCTAAACACTATAATATTATGCCTTTAATTTTTTTAAGGAAACTGCTGGTATTTTAAGAATTATCACAAATTAGATTAAATGGGGTATGAAGAAAGAAAAAAAAATTAGGTTTCTTGTAAAAATCAGCTAGTTTTAAATTAACTATCAAATTTAAATTCGCTTATATAAAAGGCTAAACAAAAAAATGGAAAAAGAATACAGCCATTATTTGTTCTATACAAGGAATTTTTCATGTGATTTAACGATACGAAAAAAAGCGAAATAAAATCGCGAAAACGAGATACAAGGTTCTGTGCGAACGAATCGAGTGGCGTTTGCAGCTACCGGACTAAGTTGATCACGTGACGGTTGAGGATCGCCTCAGTGTCATGGCCTGTCTTTCTAGCTGGCCTTGCGCCACTCGTCTCCGACCGGCTGGGGGGAGGAGCCGGCGCTGAGCCAATGATCGGGCTTGGATCTGTGCCGAGCGTCGGTCCCTCCTGTGTGAGTGACGCTTGCTCTCTGCTGCTGTTCCCATGGCACGGAGGCGATGCGCAGGGCGCCCTCTGTCGGGCTGACCCGTGTAGCGTATCGTGGCCGTTTTTGAGCGCTTGTTGTCTTTACGTTTGCGATTGGGTCCTTTTTATTGTACTTTTTGTGTCTTCTAAAGTGAGAATGTTATTAGGAAAGCTTTTCTATCTCTTTCCTGCTACTTCTCTTTTCGTTTCCAGCTCTCTTTTTTCTTTAATGAGATGCCTGGTGTGTGAAATAATCGCCGAGGAACTTACGTTTTTTCGGCGGTTGAAGTTTTCTGAAAATGCAAAGTTAAGTCAAGCTGAGCGATTCAAGGAGCCAAACTCTTTAGAATCACGAAGCAAGTCGTACTTATCATGGAACTACTGAGAATTCTCGCTATTTTATATATAAATAGTGGGTTTTCAGATATTAATTTCCAAACAACCGCCAATCTTCGGCTCCGTCGACGGTGTCTCGCTCATCGAGTCGCGGCACCCATCGTTTCCCGCGACGGCATCTCACCGAAAGTACTTACGGTAAAGAGCGATCACGTTTTTCGCGATTTTTTGGATCTATTGTTGCCTTGTCTTAAACAGTCTTTCTCAAGACTATATCTCTTCTCAACTCAACTCTTCAAATTGTGAAGTGCTCTTCATTGTGTTTTTATTAACTGTTCCCTGACCAGTTATTTAGATTTCTTCCTGAAGAACTGAATTTCAAACAATCGATCTTCTAAGTGAACCATTGTGCTTCTTTGTGTTTCAACTGCAAACCCGTTGCTATTATATTAGATTATAATTAGATTTTATTCAACTACGCAGTGGTTGTATTGCATATACAACTTTCTGCAATTGCTTGTTTAAGCAATTTTCTGCATTACTTCAGCTTTGATAATCTTTTCACAATCCTCTGAAAATTTCTACTGCTTCTACTAACAAGGAATCGACGTTACAGTGGGTATGTTGCATATTCTGTTATTGCCTGTTTAGGCAATATCTTCCTTAACCCTTTCACTACCGTTCCGGCCGTACCGGCCGAATCCCTTTCGCTACCATACCGGCCCGTCGGCCGGGGAGAAGGTAGGTAGAACGGGTGAACTCTCCCTCCCCTCTTTGTGCATCTCCCGCTCAGAGGGTTCAAACGACCATCAATTAACGTCTAATTGACAAACTGCCTGCATCCCTCCAGGCAACAGGGGGACTCTAAGAGTCGACTGCAGAATGTGGGTTGTTTATTGCTTCTTGAAACTTACATTTCAGCAAAGGAAACATTGAATAATTTTTTTGGATTTGAAGGGAAGAGAAAAACGTCTTAGGACTGAATAATATATTCATGCATTGATAGGTTCTCAACAGAAAGTAGAAACAGTTGAAATTGTTAAATGTTTGATCAAGAGGGAATCAAATTCACAACTTTACAATTTCTTAAAAGAGCTTTTTATGGAAAAATGTGATTATTGACAATCACTTTTGAAGATCTGACTGCGGTCTGCCTAAATACCTACTTTTGATATTTTTAATATTTAATGAGTTATAGAATCTGGAATATTTAACATTAGCTTACCTTGTTAACCAAAAATCATTCAAAATTCATATACTGTTCAATCATTACATATGCAGCTAAAATATACATTTTATTAAAGTTTACAGAATGTTTCTTTTTCATTTTAATATGTTGCAATAATTTTTCAGGTTTTGATTGAGTACATTTTCCAGCTTACAAAATTATTTGGATACTGAACAATTATTTGTGAATAATTTTACATTTAAAGAGATTTGATAGAGACCTCAAATATAACTATAGTCATATTTTGTCCATATTAATATTACTTAAGAAGTTACTGATATCTGAATATGACTCCATATTCAAATAACATGAAACGTTTTTTCTGTTCAGTACCTACGTATAGATATAATGCTTAGACAACAATATAAAAGAATTTCCCCATTTTTTTTAACAGAATGCTAACTTTTGGAGCTTTCTAACTTAAAATATAAGACTTTATGGTAAAATGCTATAACAAAACAAAAAAAAAATGAAGATCTACATTTAGTGCAGCTAATTCTTAAATTTCAATAATATTCTCTTATTATTTAAGGAGTTGCATATGCTGGAATATTTAACAGAAGCAATGCGTAAGGAACTTATATAATCTTTACTAACAGAGCAATAATTATTTATACAAACTTCCAAAATAAACAATTATTTGATAAAATTCGTTACATATTTGTTTCATTGGCTATCCCATGGCCGAGTGGTTAGCGCGCTTGGCTACTGATCGAAGGGACCTGGGTTCGAGTCCCGGGTAAGGCATGGATGTTTGTGTCGTTTTTCTGCTGAGGTCCTGCCATCCTCTCAGACCTTCTACTTTGGCATATAAACTGACAGTCTCCTGTCAGATCTCTGTGGCAAGCAGCTGCTTGAGGTTTTTTTTTTTGTTTCATATTATTTTTCATTCATTTTCATTTATTATTTAGCCGTCCCATGGCCGAGTGGTTAGCGGGTTTCACTACTGATCTAAGGGACCTGGGTTCGAGCCCCGAATAAGGCATGGACGTTTGTGTTGTTTTTCTGCTGAGGTCCTGCCATCCTCACAGTCTTCTACTCTGGCATATAAACTCTCTGTGGCAAGGGGCTGCTTGAGGGGGTATTTATTTATTTTTTTTTTTTCATTTATTATTGGGGTGGAGGGGACGGCATGTCCCTCTTTCCCTCATCTTCAGACTCTTAGTAACCGGATTGGAGATATAAATAATATGAAACAAATACGCAACACGATTTTTCAAAACAAATTTAAGACCAACACTACAATGGAGTGGCAATATTATACTGAAACACCAATTCAGGTATTTTTCCATCTTTCGTTTATTTCTTTTCCGGTTCGATCCAGTTAATTGCTCTTCCCATAATTTTTTTTTTCTAGATCCGACTTATATAAAACTATTACATAGTTTTAATGTACTTCTGGAATAGATTTCTGATACAATGAGCTTGTTAAATATTTAAATTTCTATAACCCTTTAAAAATTGAGTGAATTATGTTGAAAATATAGAATTAAAGAGTCACGTGTTATGATGACTAATTTATCTTCAATAAAACACTTTACACTAAAATTTTCATTTACCTACGAATATGCTTTACTTTCATGTCACGAAATGCTCTTTCTAAATCGGCAATGGATATATTACTGCAAATTGCAACATTCCGAAAAGTTCTAACCCACTTTTTATTCAATGCTAACCAAGGCATATGGAAATATGTTATATATAACATAAGTTTTGTGCGAACATGCCGCAAACTTGCTCCAAGAAAATTCTCTGATAAAGCATAGGTTGTTAGTATTATTTATAGCACACTAAAAATAAATAAAATATTAAATTATTAGAGCAGCCTGTCACAGAGATGTGAGAGAAGCCTGTTAGTACGCATAATACGCTATCGAGAAGAACAGGGATGAAGGCGAAACATCAGTAGAAAGAAAACACAGAAAAAGAAATATCCATGCCTTATCAGGGATTCGGACCCACGTCCGGTTAGTTATTAGCTAATGAAAATTCAGGGATGAAATATTATTATACCCTCATAAATGATTGTACGATGTGCAAATTCGTGTATCTCTGATTAGGAACGTAGTTAATAGTAAAGAGACAAAGTTATTTTACTCAGTACTGGGTGATGGTTAAGTCTTAGGTTTAACTTCTAAACTGCACACTTTTGCACACAACAGGCTGAATGGCCAAGTCAAAAGGGCTTGGAGAAAGTTGGTGTGGGAGATCCACTGGACAGCTATTAGGAGACAGCTGGTAATCTCCCATCAAGAGAATTCAGTGCATTCTTTTACTTATATAGGGTATGGTGTTTTACCCACAGGTTAATGTCCCATCTGACCGGGGGCGGGAATGGCTCAGTCGGTAGCGCGCCAGGCTCGTAATCTGTAGTTCCCAGGTTCGAGTCCCAGCTGGGTCAGCGTGAGAATTATCTCCGCAAAATTCCCCGCCCTGCCCACGGTCAGTAGGGGACACCGATGGGCTTGTAAAGGTCGCCGTCCGTCGGATGGGACGTTAAGCCGTGGCCCCGTGTGCGGGAGAGCCATACCCTGTGCACGTTAAAGAACACGCTGGATGGCCTTGACGGGAGGCTACCATCTGTCTCCCAACAGCTGTTCCAGTGGGTCCCCTCCCCCAACCTTCTCTGAGCCTTCGGGGTCCATGTGACCTGGCCATTTAGCCCATGGTGTGCAAAAAAGTGCCGCTCAGAGGTAAAACAACCCAACAACCCATCTGACGGACGGCAATCTTCAGAAACCCACCGTGACCCCCTTCTCACGGGGGTTAACGGAAGAAAATCTGAATGCAATCGCATTTGGGAGTAGAAATTGGGAAAATAAAATTGTGAGTCTGGAGCTCTGTCAACTAGCTATATTTGTGCCAGAGGCAAGAATAGAAAATTGCACCCCTATATAGTTTCATAGCAGTCTTTTTCTGAGCCTCCTCATCTTGTATTTTTCTGAACCCCTCATTTTGTATTTTTATACGCCACCATATCTTGTGCGCCCGAGGCTAGTGCTTTACTTGCCTCACCGTTGTTATGGCCCTGGTAGTTCTGGGGAGAGCTGAAAGGGGACCATATTGATATTCATGTACCATATACATACTTTGTAATAATACTTCTAGAAAGATCACTTCAAAGAGAGAAAAATCATACGTTGCCTTTTATGGCAAGAATAATTTCTGTCAAAACACTGGAAGAACAGGGGCGGGGGTGGCTCAGTCGGTAGCGCGCCAGGCTCGTAATCTGTAGTTCCCAGGTTCGAGTCCCAGCTGGGTCAGCGTTGAGATTTATCTCCGCAAAATTTCCCCGCCCTGCCCACGGTCAGTAGGGGACACCGCTGGGCTTGGAAAGGCCGCCGTCCGTCGGATGGGACGTTAAGACGTGGCCCCGTGTGCGGGAGAGCCATACCCTGTGCACGTTAAAGAACACGCTGGATGGCCTTGACGGGAGGCTACCATCTGTCTCCCAACAGCTGTTCCAGTGGGTCCCCTCCCCCAACCTTCTCTGAGCCTTCGGGGTCCATGTGACCTGGCCATTTAGCCCATGGTGTGCAAAAAAGTGCCGCTCAGAGGTAAAACAACCCAACCCAACTGGAAGAACATATATCGCCTCTGAAGAATACAGGATGTTCCTTTTCAAAGAGAACGAAATTTATCATTTTCCAAATTTTGTACTCTTTAATAGTGATAATTCGAACTAGCAGATGATTTGGAAAATTTAAATAATAATACTTTACTAGTACTTAAAAAGGAAAAAAAACAAAATTAAAACGTTGAGTTTTTCCAGTGAACATGATAGTTTTTCGTGGGGGAGGAAGTATATAAGTTTGTACAGTAGTTTCAGATTACGGTTCGAAAAAATAGCAAAATTTGATGAAAATCTTAGCAGAAGTGTTATTTTAAAATCCATTTTATAAAAATCACTCTACAGCACGTGCCTTTAGTTTAGTAGAGTTATTTACAGTCGCTCAAATATATATCCGAACACTATGGTTGATTACAGAATACATAAAAAATATCTGTCAAATGTTCATGATTTAGGTCCAAAGGTATAAATGGTAAAGTGGGGTTCCTAATTACTGAAATATTCTACAGGAAATGATAAAATGATATTCTAGATAAGATAAAATTATATAGGTTTTTTTTATTTATATCTACTTTTAGTGTCGGGAATGTCATATGAGGCGAAAATTATACAAAGACACCTGTTAGGGATTTCAAAGTAGGTACACAAGTTTCAGATTTATATGAGATAACAGGATTTTCGGAGGGGTCGGACCTAAACCTCACCGTCTCCCTGGATACGTCCTTGCTTATAATGGAAAAAGATATTTTCGTCATACTTTCCTTTCATAATAACCTTTTCAAATAGAGGATCACTTCCAAATAATTGTTTGACAGTCAATTCAAGTCTGAAATCTCTCATGAGAAATACACAAGGTTACAATCCAATAATAATTTTCATCCTTCAAAAATATTAAATATATATGGGAAATGTACGAGGCATTTACAGTACCTACGGGTATAATCAATTACCAAGAGAAATTATTTCATTAAACAAATTTAAAGAAATCAAAAATAATGTTAGGAATGTTTTTCAAGGCTGAAAAATTAATGAAAAAAAAAACTGAATTATTACAATGGAGCTTCCACTGAAATTTCACATACATTTAAGTGTTGATGGCATTTAAGTAAACATATATGGATAACACTATGGATACATTTAAACACTATGGAGACACTATGGATACATTTAAGTGTTGATGGCATTGTTTTATACAACTATAGTAAACACTATGGTAAACACTATAGTAAACACTATGGATACATTTAAGTGTTGATGGCATTGTTTTATACAATATTTATGCATTTTCATGTAATGTTATTTATTATTCATCTCTGATGCAGATAAGCAGATGTTTTTTGGGCATTTGTTGAAACTTTTGTATAACTAGCATGAATGTGAATAAAGATTATTATTATTATAAAAAGTACAACGGAAAAATGGGAGTAAAACGGAAATATTCATGTAAAAATGTTTCTTCACATTAGTAAATATAAGTGATATGTTTATGAAAACGAAAGAAAATATTAAAATAATTAATATTTCATTTCGTAAGGGAAAAAAAAGCATTAATATATGGTAAACCAGTATTATTCGCTACAAATTAATATTTCGATCTATTTTACCAGAAGAGGGGAGACTGCCCTCCTCCCCTCGGTCGATGCCCATGGATACCACTCACTGACAGGTTTCTTTTTCCAATTAAGCATAACTCATGAGAAATATTTATTAAAAACTTTGGAAAAGAAATAATTAATTTTGTAAAATATTGCAAAATGTTATAACATTGGCTACGTATAAAAATTTCTTTTCTGTAATTGAGTATCACAGGAAATATCCTGTAAACCAGGAACTCATGAATAGTTATCTGAAAAATTTGAATATCGCCATTCTTTTTGTTTTGTTATTTTGCGAGGTCTGTTTTTTCTCATTTCTCTATAGAATACTATATGAACAGGCTCCTGCCAAACATCTCGGTAGCAAGTAATTGCTTGTGGAATATTTTATTTTCCGTCATAATTTTCACTACTGACGTTTCACTATGCTCACGGAATTATTTCGAACACAATTCTCTCTTGAAGAATATAAAAGTTTACTAGAAATAATTTCTTCCAAAAATTCCATAATATATAGTTAAATTTAACTAATTAATTAATTAATTAATATTAGTTCGATACTATATAGTTTAAATTTTTGTATTTAAATTTCATGCAATAGTCTCTTCTTCGAAAATGTATTTCTGAAAGCTGCTTTATTTCATCTTCTCTATTTAAATCATTTTTTTTTTCGACTTATTTCCTTTTCAGCGTTCGCTGCTGAATCAAGGCAAATGTGGAAGACAAGCCTTTCGTTCCCTTTTATTTCACTACCTACCTGTAGGGCTCTGCTGCAGGAAGCGGCTCTCACCGCTTTCTGCAGCAGAGATACCGCACGTGCAGGAAGGTCTCACCTCTTCCTGCAGCAGAGCCTTGCAGGTTAGGGTGAGTTAGAAAGAATGTTCACAGATATTCACTCCATGCACAATGTCAGCCAAAGTCACACCTCAGTTGTTTTCTCGTACCTGAAGGTCACATTCTCATTAACTAGTTCAGGCATGGCCAACTGTTTTTGCCCGCGGGCCGGATTGGAAAAAAAAAATATTTTCACGGGCCGGACGAAATATTAAAATTGAAAAATGTTAAACAAAACACTTATTTCTTTAAGTAAACAAAATTTTATTATGAAATTTGTTTATGAATAATTTTATGTAAATCAATACAACAAATTAACATAATAACTAATGCGACGTGTGAGGCGGTTTGCATCGCTTATTATTTTTTTAATATCTGGTTATATACTTGTAGTAGCTATTCTTAACACAGCCTCCAAATGTAAATCATTAAATCTTGATAATAATTTTTGATAATAATAAGATTTTCTTTATAACGGAATGTTTTTTAAACAATATAGAAGTATCGAGAATTCATTCGATTAATTACTAGAAGCTAAATGCTAATATTGAAAAATTGTTCGCGGGCCACATAAATTCATTACGCGGGCCGGATCCGGCCCGCGGGCCGTATGTTGGCCATGCCTGAACTAGTTGCTTTCTAGTGACAATCTAAAACGCGGTTTCTAGAGAAGTCAGTCTAGTAAAATGGCTTTTCGACTCTAAAATTTTCACTAAGACCAAATATTTGTTTCATTTCTCCAAACTGAATTCTGTTTCCTAGGAAAAAATCAGTTTATAGAATGAAATGAAAATGAAAATAAATTATTTCTCAAACATCTCCTTCTCAGAGAAGTCTGACAGGAACCTGTCAATATAATACGCTGTAGAGAATATTTTGAGGAAGGAGAGACCGCAGCAGAAAGACACATCTATACAGGGGTACGACTTTTTTTTAGGTTAAAAATAATCCCATTTGGGGGATAATTACCGGGAAAAACTTTTTTTTTTCAATTTGTGTTGAATTAAAAATAATTGAACTATTTAGACATTAGGTATAAATTTTATTATTGACATATGATAACATGTGCATATCCATTGTTTCTTCGGCGAGAAGGGCGGGGGTGGCTTAGTCGTCCCAGGTTGGAGCCCGAACTGAACCAGTTTTAAGATTTATCTCCGCAAAAACTCTCCCGCCCTGCCCACTGTCAGTAAGGGGCATCGATGGATTTGGATAGGCATCCATCCACCGGATGGGACGTTAAGCCGGGGCCCTTGTGCGGGCCATCTGTCTCCTCTGTCCAGTGGATCCCCTTTCCCAACCTTCTTGAACCACAGGGGTACTTGTTACTACGTCATTTAGTCCGCTGTGTGCAAAAAAAGTGCCGCTAATAGATAAAAGAGACGAATTCTTTGGAAAAATTACTTGCGGCAGGCGGTGGCAGATTATTTAGTTAGCTAAATGATCACTCTACATCACATCTGTTGCAAAGTAAGCAGTGCTAATGCCACCTTGCTTACTTGATGATCTCAATCCAAAATTTAAGAATTTTCAAATCATAGTTTTTGGTGGAAGATCAAAAAAAAGCAGAAAATTCTGAAATAATCAAGTCAACGTCCACGTCGACGAATTATCTGAATAGGTGTACATAATGACATGCATTTTTATTATGTGCAGATTTACTAAATTAGTCTAGATCAGATGCCTTTCTCCAGAAGTCCGTAACAGATATATTAAGGTTTCTATTAATTGTACCTACCCATTTAGAAGTCAGAACCTCTTTGACCAAGTTTGTTCTTGTAATACTGTTTTCACTTGTAATACGTTATAAAGAAAATTTTACAAATAGGAAATTAAAACAAATCAGTATACTAATTAAATCTTTTTTTTTTATAAGAAAAAAGCACCAACCTATTATGAACTGCACATCTTTTTTATTTTATACCTATTTTTATACCTGAGAATTTTATCTGTTTTTACGGGTGGAGAGGGGGGGGGGATGAAAACTGGGTGAAATCGAGTTAAAAATGAAAACTCATACGCTATATGTACAAGGATCGAACCCAAGATCAGTGATCAAACACGCTAGACTCTCTGCCGCTCCAGGATGAAAGGACTTCTGTTTCCTCATGACTTTAAATTGTGTACAGCATTTGGATATAAAAATATGTAAAGACCTGAAAGGATCCTGAATGACAATGTACAATACTAGGCAATTAGCTCATACCTATTTCAACTAATCTACTCAAGTGTTTCATATTTACTTGGACTGTAAAGATTTACTTGGATGATAAATACTTCGTGAATTATTTATAATATACTAAATCGGCCAGGCCGTCCCGTGGCCGATTGGGTAGCACGCTTGGCTACTGATCTAAGGGACCTGGGTTCGAGCCCCGGATTTAGGCTATGGATGTGTGTGTCGTTTTTCTGCGAGGTCCTGCCATCCTCTCAGATCTCCTACTTTGGCATATAAACTGACAGGCTCCTGTCAGACCTCTGTGGCCAGCAGCTGCTTGAGGGGGTATTTTTTTTTAAATCGGCCAGACCCGAAGCAACGAGTACTAATGAATTTTTTCGATGGACGGGGATTTGGGATAAGATGTACAAATAAGGGAGGGCCAAGGGTCATGAATTCTGATAAAGACCATGTACAGGAAAGAAACAGGGAGGAAAAGGGCAAGGGGATGGCCCATGCCTAAAGCAGTAGCTATGTTAGTGCATCCCAACTTATGACCACGGACCACGGAAAATACAATGATTTATTTTAAACAACAAAGTGGAAGTTGTTTAGTCCTAACTTTTGATATTTTAAGACATACAATTAGAATTTAATTGCACTCTTGTCTACTGATCAAAGGGACCTGGGTTCGACTCCCGTGTGAGCTACGGTTGTTTATGTTGTTTTTCTGCTGAGGTTCCGCTATCCTCACAGACCTTCTACTATGGCTTTATAAGCTGACAGTCTTCTGTGGCAAGTAACTGTTTGAGGGAATATTCAATTTTTATAAAAGAATTCATAGCGTATTTCTAGCATGTAGCCAGGAAGTATTTACCGGAAAAATGGTTTGCAAAACTTTTAAAAAGTGGTGGAACTAAAAAAATATAGTTGGGTTGGGTTGGGTTGTTTTACCTCTGAGCGGCACTTTTTTGCACACCATGGGCTAAATGGCCAGGTCACATGGACCCCGAAGGCTCAGAGAAGGTTGGGGGAGGGGACCCACTGGAACAGCTGTTGGAAGACAGATGGTAGCCTCCCGTCAAGGCCATCCAGCATGTTCTTTAACGTACACAGGGTATGGCTCTCTCGCACACGGGGCCACGGATTAACGTCCCATCCGACGGACGGCGGCCTTTCCAAGCCCATCGGTGTCCCCTACTGACCGTGGGCAGGGCGGGGAATTTTGCGGAGATAAATCTCAATGCTGACCCAGCTGTGACTCGAACCTGGGAACTACAGATTACGAGCCTGGCGCGCTACCGACTGAGCCACCCCCGCCCCACAAAAAAAAAAAAAAAAAAAATATATATATATATATAGATATAGATGCATAATTTTAATTCCGATAAAACATATATTTTCACGTAATATAATAATAAATGGTTTGAAAAAAAATTAATATACAGAATAGTTAACTTTTATAAGTTCAATTTTTATCTGATATTATTACATAATCATCCTAAAATTTCGGGTGGGGGGGAGAGGAGATTTTATTTTCCCAACAGCAAAGTTGGAGTAGTTAGTTCCTATACTGCATGATTGGCATGTTTGGAGCTCTTCAATAAACAAATTATAAAATGAAAAATAATTCCTTTGTGACAAGATAATAAGAAACTTAACGTCTTTTATTCTAGATCAGCGGTTCTCAAGTGAGGCTACTTGATAATTGAAATAACAAAAAAAAATTAATGATACTTTTTATTTATGATACAAGTTTGCCATCAAAAGAACAATTTAAAATAAGCGCATTAATATATAAAATAAAAATAAATACCTCCTCAAGCAGCAGCTTGCCACATAGGTCTGACAGGAGCCTGTCAGTTTATTACGCCATAATAGAGGGATCTGTGAGGATGGCGGGCACTCAGCAGTTTTTTTGCCAACTGCACGCGGTGTTCCCAAATGGTCACCTCCCAGGTACCGAACGCTCCCAAAGCTGCTAACTTCGGTGATCGGACGAGAACCGGTGTTCAGATTCAAATTTATAGCATTTTTTATTTCATTATGAAAGCATTTACTTCAACCGAAGCAGTATTATTAAGTGTATTGCCCGACACAGTACATAACTATTTGATGAGGGGATTGAACTATACATTGAAAGAAAAATTAGAAGCTTTTGTTACCTGAATTTCTTTTCCTATTTGAGTTTAGCTTACAATTTTATTCGTTTTCCTCTTAATGCTGCTGCAGCTCATTTGTTGTCGCTCTCTAATGCGACAACGAGAAAATATAATATGAGAAAATATAATGAGAAAATATAAATGATGTGGTTAGAAGATGGAGACATCAACAACTTTTGACTAGCTTCTTGTGTAATGCGAGAGACAGCGACGTACACAGGGGGGCCGGAATATTGTATTGTTTTGTGCGCACAAATTTGCATTGTTATTCACCCATTCTGTTTTCATTGGTCCTTGGGTCTTAGGTTGGGACCCGCTGACTCTGCCCCCCCCCCCCCCCACACACACACACACTATACCATGGTGCCTTAGGCATGGACCATGCTCTTTTCATTTTCCATACTCTCTGCTTGTTTTAGTCATTTGCTTAATTGAATCACTTACTGAATTACTTTCCAATGTAGTTCATAAATAAATTAATGATACACAATTTCATTCTTTTCACCCTCCCAAATTTAGGTTGTGTGGTCCAGATCAACTATTACTCTCCACTTATTTTTATCTTTGCAATCTTTATCTTGTCTTATTCATATCTCATACTTCTCTAAATAAAAATAAAAAAATAAATACCCCCTCAAGCAGCTGCTTGCCACAGAGGTCTGAAAGAGCCTGTCAGTTTATATGCCACAGTAGGAGATCTGAGAGGATGGCAGGACCTCAGCAGAAAAACGACACACACATCCATGCCTAATTCCGGGGCTCGAACCCACCTGCTTTGAAATCCAAAACATTTGTATTTGGAACTAAAAATAGATAGAGTTGCATTTGGAATACTAAAAATAGATTAAAAAAAAACTTAAAAAATTTATTATTATTTATTAGCATGTTTGTCAAATCATCAAAGGGACCTAGGTTTATAGCCCCGGATAAGGCATGGATGTTTGTGTTATTCTTCTGCTGAGGACCAACCATCCTCACAAATCCCTTCTACTATGGCGTATTAAACTGAAAGACTCCCGTCAGACTTCTGTGACAAGCAGCTGTTTGACGAGGGTATATAGATAATATTTGTGCCCTCGGGGAGAAAATATGACACTGAGGGGATTAGGAAGGCCGACGTCAGTTAAATGGGAACTAAATTTTTGGCCTCGTGTGCACATACTGATAACTATAGCCTGTGCCATTAAAACAGTAAGATTGAGGCAGGCTTCCATCTGTCTCATAACAGCTGTATAGTGAGTCTTTGCTGTAACCAGGACATTTAGCCCATTGTGCAGAAAACAGAGCCGCTCAGACGAAATACGTTAACTGAAGCATCATTCCATCCCCTCACCCCAATAGACACGAGCAAGCCTGGATCTGAAGGGAAAAAAAATCAAGAAGAGAGGGAAACAAGAAACACAATCGAGACTAAAGAACTTAAAGGAGGGGGGGGGGGGGGGCAAGAGGCTGTATTTCCAATGCAATGTATCATTTTCCCTTCGTTTTATGTCTTTTAATTTTTTTGAAAAATTCATGAAGCATAAATAAGTTGAATAATTTTTGATTCTATTAACCTTACTACGATAGTTTCTGAAAAGGAATAAGAGATGCCCCCCTCCCTAGATCTTGTCCTTGGACTCGAGTATGTAACCCTCCACCCATTAAGACATTTTAGGCACATTACTGATGATCTAAAATGCAAAATAGAACAGACTACTTTTTATTTAATCATTTGCTGAATTGAATCACTTACTCAATTACTTAACAATGTAGTTTATAAAAAATATAATGATACAAAATTTTATTCTTTTCACCTTTCCTAGTTTTAGTTGTTTGGTTCCAGTCAGCAATCTCTATCCGCTTATTTTTATCTTTGCATTCTTGCTCTTAAACTCTTCTTTTCGGCAATGTTGGTTTCATACCATTTTTGTCTCTCTTTCACTGTCTTCTTCCAGTGGGTTCTCATTTCCATATTAAATTTAGCCATCTTCCATTAGCCATCATAATCATAAGCCAACCTCATTTTGATAATATTTTTTACCACCTCCAATATTTTTATGTGATCTCTGATTGCTTCAGTTTCTTTATTTCTCATTTTATCTAGTCTTCGCTTCCTCGGCTATCTTTTGAAATATTCACTTCGGTTACTTTTATCTCAGATGCAAACCTTTCTCTCAAAATTATTTTTGATTCTTATGTTAGAGTACTCTCTACAATTGTGTTAAAAACTATTCTTTAAAACTCAATTCAGCACTCTTAGTGCTTTCTATTTTTGGTCCTCTATTTTAATAATCTTTCTTTATTTTTTTTTCATCATACATTCGAATATTAATAACAGCGTTCTCTTTGTTGGATGTAAGAAAACTGGCATTAGAATCCAAAAAATGGAAATATTTAAAACTTTTTTCTTTCTAAAATTTTTAATTGACATCTATTTCATGTAAAAAAACGTAATTCAAATAATTACAATTTTATGCCCGTTTTTGAATAGAAAACCAATAAATAGCTTTTTAAAGTTACTATTAAAAAATTAATATTAAAAAACTTTTCAAAAATTCACAAACATGCATGTTTTTTAAAAACTGTTTTGGGAAAGGATTTAAGAACAAAAGTCACAGGAGTCTGATATCTCGTGTTCAATGTGTGTCTGTAGCTCATGACCATATGGGTTTAGAGGCAAGGGAATGCTAAGCTTAATGAGAGGCAATTTACGGCGTGGAGGGGAGCTCTGCTGTGGTTAACTCCGTTCTCCCTTCGGGTGAAGTAAGGGGGGACGACAAACTAGGAAGAGTCCATTTCAAAACTCGGCCGGTATGGTATTCTGAGGTACTTCGTTTTTCAAGGCCTGTGGTAGTGAAAGGGTTAAATAGCATATCTGTTTCTCGGAAATTACCGTCCCTGGCGTACGGTCTCACACGCCAAGTTCAACTCCCTTGTTCACCTGCTGGCTGGAGCCACGTTTTATAATCACTGGATGGTTCTGCAGCAATTTCCCGTTGCCTCGTTTTTGGAGCTTTTCTGAGCAATCTGTGAACTTGCTAGATTAAATTCTATATTCCTGTTTTTAGTGTCGCTGATCACAACTCTCTTCCACCACCAGACATATTTTCTGTGTTACTTATTGCATTGACAGCTTTTCCTGAAATTGCAAGGTAAGTGGTACGAAAAGATTTTTACGGATCGCTTTCTGCAAGCATACAGTTAAATCTGTTTCTGCGATCTTTTTAGCTCAGTGTCTCGCAAACTGTGTGCCGCGGCACAGTAGTGTGCCGCGAGAGATTTTCAAATTGACACTAGATATTCCAAAGATTTCATTTTGACTTGACTTGTGTTATCGACGTGCTTTAATAAAAATCTTTCAGATTTTATCAACTGGGATCTTGTAAGTATTTATCAAGCTTTTTCCAAATTTTGGTATTAATTTTTGATTATTTCAAGCCATAGAATGGACAAATATTTAAAACAAACACCGAGTTATGATTAATTATATTTATTATTATATTTATTTTAAATAAAATGCATTTAACGAAACTTCAATTTTCCTCTTTTTACGTAACCATCAAAAATTCTTTTTTAGGTGTGCCGCGGAAAAAAAATTAGATTTAGTGTGTCGCGGAAAAAAAAATTAGATTCAGTGTGTCGCAGAGTAAAAAAGTTTGCGAGACACTGTTTTAGCTAGTTAAAAATTGTAGCAGGAAAATTCCCCCTGCTCTTAACATTAGTGATAGTTTCGCGTAGCTAGGGCAAAGCTTCGTTACGATAATCGACCAGATAGATAGTGCATGCTAAGAGTGCAGTTAGTCTAAATATTGTAGAACGACATTGCACCTCCCAGTCCCAACTTTAGCTTGGAATATTTGGTTTTTCATTCTTCCGCAGCTTGATTATCTTGTCCATTCTGTGGATATAAAGTAGAATTTACCAAGTTATAACTTATAGTACTTATTGTGTATTGTTAGTTTTGCCATATCCTATTCTTTTTCTCTATCCCCCAAATTTCTTCTAGTTTTCCCTCCCTTAATTTACATTATCTTTCTATTTTTATATACCCTATCTGCCGGTTAGGACCACATACTGCTAGTTTGCTAAATTCCATATTTTTCGCCACTTCTGTTTCCACCCATGTTCATTAAACTCCCTCCTTTTTCCCACACTGACCTACCCTCCCAATATGTCTGTTACTAATTCACCTATACGTAATTTTGAAGCTGATCTCACTCAACTCCTCAATAATTATGACACTCTCTGAAACAGACAAATCTGCTAGCTGCACTGACTTAATGCAGCAAATACATCAAGCCTTCAAAGAGAAAGGAAACAAGTGGAACCACATTCTTCCCTCCTCCACCATCTCATATTACTCCTGATGAGCCTATCAATAATCCCATCGATGAGATTTACGATAATCTTTCATTCTCCTCTTCCTCTCTTCAAATTCACATGGATGAACAAATTGCTAATCAAAATGAAATAACTATTCCAGATGTTTCTGGTTTTACTTCGCCCCCTCGCAAAAGTAATAAAAGAATTAGAACCTCATCTAATGATTCTACTAAGAAGTCAAATCTCCCTACACCCATTGAAACTTCTAATCGTTTCCAGATTTTTTCAGTCCCAGACAACATCCCTGAACAAGACCAAACCAAGACACTTTCTTCCAACACTGCACCCATACCTTCCTTAAATACTAATAAAAACAAGACTACACGCATTCCTCCTCTCATAATTCAAGACACCACAAATTGGTCAAAAATTAATTCCTATTTTTCTGGTATTGCTAAAACTAACTTCTCTGCTAAGATGGTAGGTGCTACGATTAGGGTCAACCCAACCTCTGTAGAAGACTATAGAGCTTTTAGTAAGCACCTAGAAGAAATTAATTATCGTTTTCACATTGGACAGTGACAAAACAATTAAAGTAGTCATTAAAAATCTTCCAGTGGATACCTCCATCCCTGAACTGAAAGAGGAACTACAACATTATGATATACCAATTATTAAGGTTGTCCAATTCCACAGATGTCCAGACAAACCCCACTTCCCCTTTTCTTTCTAGAGACTGAAAAAAGCGATAGAGGAAAAAATGTCTACAACATCACCTACCTATTTAACCTTAAGGTACAGGTGGAGAGTTATATAAAGGGGAATGGACCCACACAATGTCGCAAGTGCCAAGGGTTCAATCACACCCAACGCAATTGTTTCCATGAACCTAGATGTGTCAAATGTGCCGGACATCACCTTACAGTAGAATGCACTAGATCAGATCATTCCTCTCCTCTTAAATGTGCTAATTGTGGTGATGCACATACTGTCAACTTCAGAGGATGCCCAAATTTTCCCAAAATAGTTTCCAACGCTGCAACAGCTGACCCCATCAGACCTACTCAACTACACAACACAGAGACAAATTTATGGACTACCACAGTTACATCGTAGATCGTACATCAAAATTTTCAATGTGCCAGGCATAATTATGCCTATTACCATTTCCATCTGGGTGTGTGCCAGTATGGCATGAGTGGTCAGAATGACCGTGAGAGATAATCCACCAGAATGGTGGGCCCCTAGGGGCAAGAGAACTCATAACTCGCAGTGCGCAGAGCTAGAGGGAAAAATCTAAGGAGAAGGCTATGGTTTTTGGTCTCTTGAATTTATTCAGGACCTCGTGATCGTAATTGATGAGAGATGATATTATCTCATTTGGGTTTTTGCCCACTGCCTCGTAGAAACTTTTGGAGAGGTGCTTGATGTGGTTGAAGACATGCTCTATGCCTAAGTCACTATGTATTCGCTTGTTAGACACGAACCATGAGGCGTTAACAGCATGTCGGATGATTTTGTTCTGGAAGGTTTGGATCTTCCTGATGTTCTTGACAGTGGTATTAGCCCATATGGGGGAGGCATATGTGATGATGGGTCTTAACACAGTGTTATACAGAAGCAGCTTGTGGTCGATTATCAGGACAGAGTTCCTACCAGTCAGTGGACCAAGCATGCATCTAATGGCATTCGCCTTTTTTAGGACCGCATCTATATGTGGGTCCCATTTCAGCTTTTGGTGGAGGGTGACTCCCAAGTATTTTACCGTAGTTTGCCAGGCAATTGGTTTGTCTAAGAAGTATTTTATTTTCCATTGATCATACCAGTTTTCGATGTTATTCAGGCATCCTTGTAGTCTTTCGATTGCATACGAGGGACCAATGGAGGAAGACATCAGTGCAATGTCATCAGCATATTGTGCACACATCACATTTTTATCAGTGGGCAGGTCATATAGATATAGGGAGAACAACGTGGGACCCAAAAGGGATCCTTGAGGGACCCCCGCAGCTATATCTTTCTTCGAGGAGAGGGTTGTTTTGATTTGTACCTGGAATGTTCTCCTGTGTAGATAGGATCAGATTAGGCGGGTAAGGCCACTCGGCGTGTCCATCTTGATTAGCTTGTGAAGAAGGCCATCTATCCATACTCGATCAAAGACCTTGGTGACATCTAAGAAGACAGCAGATACCGTTTCTTTCTTATTTAGAGATTCTGCAATTTTCTCTACCACTCGCAGTACCTGGTGTTCCGTGGACCTGTGCTTTCTGAATCCGAATTGGGTATCAGGTAGAATTTCCTTATGGGATAGGACATTTTTCAGCCTGTTTAGAATGATGCATTCATACAGTTTACCCAAACAGGATAACAGGCTAATCGGACGATAGTTATCAGGGAAGGAGGGGTCGTTGCCTGGCTTGTGGATTAACTTGATATAGGCATTCTTCCAGATATCAGGAAATCTGCTGTTTCTGATGAGGATGTTAAAAATCGCACACAGGTGAACAACTGCTTTTTTAGAAAGGTGCTTGAGCATCTTATTTGTAATTTGATCTGGTCCGGCCGCTTTTCTTGGCTTCAGATTTTTGATGTACTCGGCAACTTCAGTTGGGGTAGTAAATTTGCAGACAGTCACATGAATTTGGTCAAATCGCACAAGTTCGCTTTCAACCATGTCGCAGGTCTCGTTGTCGGATAGGTCATGGTTTTCTTGAAACTGAAGCTCTAGGGAGGCAGCAAATGTTTCTGCTTTGTCCTTGTCACTAAAACTTAGACCATTTTGTCCATGAACAGGAGGCAGGTTAGCACGTGGATTTTTGAAAACCCTTACCATCTCCCAGATGGAATTATCTCTCACTGACAGACTGGAGACTTTCTTATTCCAGATGTTACTTCTGTGTTCTCTGAGTTTGGTCTTCACATCTGTTTTAAGAGAGTAGTATTGATCTTTATCCATTTTGTTTCTACTCTTTTGCCAGGTATGTCTTGATTTATTTTTCTCCTGAATGAGAGATCTAAGATATGGAGATATGGCATAGTAGTCATTTTCACAAGGCAGCTCAAAACTGGCCTCGTTTCTAGATTCAATTAATAAAGCTGAAAGGTCAGCTATTGAGTCATCAATTGATCTAACATTATCGGGGGGGGGGGCATCTCCCAGAGATCTTGTCATTGACAATTACCTTAAACTTGTCCCAGTTGACTGCTCTGAATTGTAGATTTAGGAAGACTGGTAGGTGATCAGAATTTAGTAGATTCTTCACTTCTATGTCGTAGGAGGGAAGAAAGTTTCCAAATAGGACAATATCCAGGACATCCGGTCTGTGTGAGATATTGAATGGGTAGAAGGTAGGTGCATCCGGAGCATCAATGATGATTCCCTTTCTAGTAGAGTACTCCAGCAGTTGTCTTCCACTTTTATTTCCCACTCAAGAGTGCCAGGCAACATTTTTATAGTTTAGATCACCGGCAATAACAGTAGAGTTACCACGATCAAAAATATTTTCAAGTCTGACTTTTCGAGGTGTGAGTTGGATGGTTTGTAGGCAGCAATTAGGTTTAGAGTCCCTAGGCTGGTGTTTGGAATGGAGATTGTTGTGGCTTCAAGAGTCTTGAGATTTGGCAGCAAGATCTGAAAGTGCCTGATGGAGCGTTTTATTATCACTGCAGTTCCACCACCAGAATTGTGAAGGCGATCTGTGCGATACACCTCGTAATTTGGGAATTTTAGTCTATCATTGACACGGAGGTGAGTTTCCCCTAATAAGATGACATCTGCCTGAGACTCAGAAAGAAAATCTCTGAATTCAGGCAGATCATTCAGAAGGCCATGACAGTTCCAAGTCACAATCTTAAGCTGGGACTTAGTAAATGGCTTATCCATCGAGGCGCAGAACAGAGATGAAGAAATCGAATGCTTTTAGGCCCACTGTAAGTTTGCCCATAAGACCATTTGCTCTCTGATATTCCAATAAAAGCGATTTCAGTTTGAGCAAGATATCTGAAATATTCAGTTGTCTAAAGAATTGTAGAGTATCGTTTGAGGTCTGTTAATAGGTTTGTTTCAAACTCTCCGTTTCTCAGGGGAGATGGTTGTGGCCTCTGATTTTCAACAGATACTCTCCTTGTGACTGGGTGATCTTGTGTAGTTTCCTTGGTTGCAGTTGGTCTTCTGTCAACATTGGTATTTTTGGCAGCAACACTGGCGTATGAAATTTTGGGATCTACCGTATCGGCTCGTCCTCCTTTATTAGTATGTTGCTGAGACTGATTATCTTTGCAAATTTTCCCATATTTCTTAGTAGGGAAGAGTATACAGCCTTTGTAATTAGCAGTGTGGTTGGACCCACAGTTGGCACACTTAGGTGGACAACTTATGATGATTATCTTCATTATTAAGTCTTAGGTGGTTCTTCATTATTAAGTCTGGTGCAGTCCTTGGTAAGGTGACCCTCTGCACATTTGACGCATCGTGGTGAATTATAGCATCCACTCTGTGCATGTCCGTATCTCTGGCAGCGGTGACACTGAGTGGGTCTCTTTGGCAGTCTATAACTCTCCACCTTAATTTTGAGGTGGAAGAGGTCTGGTAATTCATAGATTTTCTTATCAGCAGCGTCTTTCGGTAGCTCAATAAGATAGACTGGAAGGGGGGTCCTATCCTTTCCGCTCTTCAATTGAGAGAGTTTAACGATCGAGAAACCCAGGCCTACTAATTCGTTCTTGAGTTCATCACAGGTAATATCAAGGTGTAAGTTTTTGATGATGACCTTAAGGTTTTTCTCACACTTCAATTTGTAGGTGTGAAAATTTCGTCCTGAATTTTCGAATTTTTTGGAGAAGCTTCTGAAGTCTGCAATGCAATTTGTCTGGATTCTAATCGAATCACCAGAGTTTTTTTTTCAGAGAATCTCTCCAGCGCTAATTTGGTGAGTTCTTTTTGTAGAACTGACCAGTTCTTAGGAGAGCTGAGTACGATAGGTGGTATTCTATCTTTTTTGGCTTTTATAGTAGCAGGAGCCGTCTGGGCCTCAGACTGATTTTCTTCAGTCTCCTCGTTCATTTCGGCCTTGTCTAAGTCAGAAATTTCTTCACAAAGGACAGAGTATTTGGTCTTGGAGGCAAAATTCGGAGCATCGGATGGAGATAGAGATCTCTTATGACCCTTCGTAACTCTTTTAAAACCGTCATTATTAGCCTCAGATTCAGAAACTTTGGCTAGATAATTTGAGGTACTAGCATGGTTATTGACATTAGAAGCCTGTTGGCGGCAGTTACTATCGCATTCATGATCATTTATATCTTTCTGAAGATAAAATTGTTGAAGGATAGTTTTATTAATGAATGCGTAGCGCTCAGGATGGAGGCCATGTAAGTTATCCATACTCGGGAGTTGTATAGGACATCGCTTGCATCTGATAACAGCAAATGTTTTTGCGATAGGAAGTCGCAAAGTCCTTTTTCAGCTGCTGTAATTGAGGATCCCTCGCCCATATCAAGGACTGAGCATTCGTCCATTTCAGGGACTACCACAGTTAATGATAACACCCACCTATTTAATACTAACCACCCAGTCACTGCTTCTACAAATACATATGCTACAGTTGCCTCTAGAAATACTTCACTCCCCACTAATATCCCTCCACCTTCTCACTCTAGACACTCCGTCCATAATTCTAATAATGGAGGAGGTGTAGAGACTGAGAATGCAAATTTCTTCATCATCATACATGAATTCTCTTCTCTTTTTCACAACATAAATTTTTCCAAACTTCTATCCATTGGCTACAATTTACTTATTAAACTACAACAATCTACATCTTTCGCAGATAAATGCACAATTCTAATTGAGGCTGTCAGCCAAATTAGTGAATTTCTCTTTTGTCGTGGATAGTTTTCTCCCAAATCTCACTCTCGTCTCCTGGAATGCTATTGGATTCAAATCCGTTTTTTAGGGTTTCAACACCTCTCCCCCTGGCTACTGACATTACACTTGCTCAAGAACCCTGGTTTGTACGTAATTCCATTCTTCAATGAGATCTGCAAATTTCAGATATCTCAGTGATTATTAACAACATGGCTCTAAATTCCAAGATGATGTCAAATCTCTTCCCAACAAATTAATTCTTCTTGCCCTCAATTACGAAATTCATCCAAACATGCGACGTAGACGCTGTAAATCCCTTCTGTCTTAGACTTTCTTCTTGTTGCCTTTTCCGTCTTGGCATTACTAACAATATACGCACTTTCGTTACCATTATGGTGGGGCCCTCCCAAGACCTGTATTATCAATTCAGCTCCGGGGGCGGCCACACTCACCTGGGTTGAAAGAAGGGTTACCTTCTTACTTCCCCCCATATTGGTATTATTCTAAATTGACAGAAATGTCTCGGCATTGCGCCGAAGTAATATTTTAAATTTTCATTTAAAATATTATCAAAAAATCAATAAATATAAAAATCATCACTGTTACCTTATGTTGAAGGAGATATGGGTCCTCACCCAGTGCTCCATATTGTCACAAATGATCTTTGATCTTTGACTATATCAATGCTGGGGACAATTCTATTAAGTAGTAATAGCCGCGGGAAAAAATAAATAAATATCCCAACTGCAATTATAGAAATCAATGTCATGGTTATTCATATGGCAATTAGCATTAGTTGCATAAGAAATTTTAATATCAGATAATATTAGCTACAATGACATAGTGCTATTGTGAATGTACAAGATTATGTAATTAATTATTATGAGTGAGAAAGATAATAAACAATATAAACAAAGAGATACTCAGAAAGTACTATATTACTGCCATGGACCTCAATATCTGTTATGTTGATTATTGGAACATAGCATTATTATAAGTTAGGAAAATGTGTTTAAATTAACTTAGGAATAGTTTATAGTAATTTAGTATTATGGACAATTAGATATCTAATAGTTTGTGTTGTGGTATTGCAAATTGTAAGGCATTAATTGTATGGAATATTTAAATGTATATAAATAAAAGAGGCTTATGTGTTGAGTTAATTACAAGTTATTTGCTATAGAAATGTTAATATTAGGTTATATTAGCTACAGGGACATAGTGCTATTGTGAATATACAAGATTGAGTAATTAATTATTATGAATGAGAAGGACAGTAAATAATATAAAACAAGAGTTACACAGAAAGTATTATTTTACTGCCATGGATCTTTCAATATCTGTTTATGTTAGTTGTAGGAACCTAGCATTACTATAATTTGGGAAATTGTGATAAAACTAGACATAGGAATAGTTTATAGTAAAATGGTATTATGGACAATTTAAATATCTACTAGTATGTGCTGTAGTGGTGCAATTAGTGAGGCATTAGGTGCATGGTATAATTTGCTGAATAAAATTAATGGAGGCTTATGTGTTAAATTAGTTACAAATTATTTGCTATAGGAATTTTAATATCGGGTAATATTTGCTATAGGAATTTTAATATCGGGTAATATTTGCTACAGAGACATAGTGCTATTGTGGATACACAAGATTGAGTAAATAATTATTATGAGTGATAAATATATTGGATAATATAATCCAAGAGATACACAGAAGATACTATTTTACCTCCTTGGATCTTTCAATATCTGTTTATGTTAGTTGTAGGAGCATAGCATTGTTATAAATTAGGAAATTGTGATAGAGCTAAACATAGGAATAGTTTATGGTAAATTGGTAATATGGACATTTTCAATATCTATTAGTAAGTGTTGTAGTAGTGCAATTAGTATGGCATTAATTGCATAGAATATTTTGCTGAATAAAATTTAAAAAAAAAGGAGAAAAAAAAAGGTTTATGCCATAAAGTTAATTTCCCACATAAAATAAGATACAAAATTTAAAAACAATATGATCACGTCGAAACGATAATAAGTATGACTGCATAAATTTAAACTGTATAGGAGATTTATATATTATTTCAAATTAAGAAGATAGTGTATTTATTTTTACATATAATTAATTTAAAAGAAATTTATGCATATATTAGTTCTTAATTAGGAATCATTTATGTGAATGACTATAGTATTTTAATCCTATCTAAACAATATGGGTTATCACTGCATTAGTTATAATAAAGAATTTGGAAAAAATCGTGAAATATTGCATTTATAAATATTTATATATTGAGATATACATGACATTACTCTTGAGTATATGGATAATGCACCTTGTATGACATACCTATATCATTTTCTGTGATTTGTTTTTCTTACTTTTTTCCCTTTCCTTATATATATATTTTTTCTTTTTCCCCCTTTCTTCCTTTTTTTTTCTTCTTTCCCCTTCCCCTCCCTTTTCCCCTTCTTTTCCTTTTTTTCTCTTTTTCCCATTCTTCCTGATCCTTCCTTCTTCCACTTCTCCGTGAATTTAACACAGCGTTAAGAATACAAGAATGTTATGTGATTAATGTCATACTAAAGGAGGAAAAAAAAAAAGAAAAAAGGGCTATGTATTGTGGTAGAGTGTGTGATGGGTAATGTCCTGTGTAGTGTACACTGCCAATTAATCTGAGTTTAGGCGGGGGGGGGGGGAGGAATCACTAATAGTAGCAGAGATGAAATTAACTATTCTGGGTTAATTTAGAATTAAAATTAAGTTATATAATATGTGTTTATTAGAGGTTTAGGGTAAGTAGGGAGAAGGGCTCTTAGCTGAGGTCCCGTACAGATCGAAAGTTCAGTAAAGAGAATCAGCCTTGGTGAAGGACAGCAGTGTGAGGTCTTTAACCCCCACCTTCCCACCTTGGCTGAAAGAAAGCCAGCCGGAAGCTAAACAGAGAGGGTCAAGGCTTCCCTCTACCGTCATTGGAAGCACATGACACAGCGAAAATATACAAGATATGAAAGAAGAACAAGAGTGTTAAAGATAGAGGAGAAATGTGAATTACTTGATGGTTAATAATAAAAAAAATATACTATTTATTTCATCTCGTTTTTTTTTTTTTCGGATAATTAATTTAAAATAGGTCCCATGGCCGAGTGGTTAGCGCGCTTGGCTACTGATCTAAGGGACCCGGGTTCGAGTCCCGGGTAAGGCATGGATGTTCGTGTTGTTTTTCTGCTGAGGTCCTGCCATCCTCTCAGATCTTCTACTATGGCATATAAACTGACAGGCTCCTGTCAGACCTCTGTGGCAAGCAGCTGCTTGAGGGGGTATTTATTTTATTTATTTAGACTTTAACTGTTATTGTGGGCCACTGGAATTTGACTTTCCTGAAGGTTAAACTGAGCTGCGTATAGCGGACACTGAGAATGTAGGGAGTGGGGATTATAGCTTAGAAGATGACAACTCACCCTAGTAAATATCTATATTATTTAACACACTTTATTAAGCTAGTTGAAGAAGATCAAGGAGAAATAAAATAATAATAAAAAAAAGAGATTAAAACTACAGCACAACACATGCAGAATCAAGTAGATCAAGGAAAAAACTATTAACTATAATTTATATAAATAAGGAAGAACATATAATATTATTTTAATAGTATGATAATACACACACATCAAGAGATATTTATATTATAAAAATTTAAAATGTTTTTTAACGTCCCCTTGGGGGTTTTCTCTTTTTTTTTCTTTACTCAAGACAGCAACACAAACATATAACATTGTATAGTTAAAAAAAAAAGAAGAAAAGAGAGGGAAAAAAAAGATAATGATACGAAAAAAAAAATTAGAAGAGAAAAAAAATTATATAAAAAAAATGTAGATAGAGTGTTGTCTCTGACAAAATTTTTTTTTTAATTTTATTCATTAGCGCCTGCGAACTACAACGTGTTATGTAATGTTAAAATCTAAGGAATTGTTGCAGGAAAGAAGTCTTTTGGATGTTCTGTTATTTTTTTCATGGCCTTGGAAATTATTGAAAGATTTTCTTGACTTGTTATGTTCCTGTAATCTTGAGTTTCATGGTTAACGTGTTTCAATTGATCTTTGAGCTTTAATATGTTA
Organism: Ryuthela nishihirai; assembly: GCA_038380435.1. Classification (NCBI taxonomy): domain Eukaryota; kingdom Metazoa; phylum Arthropoda; class Arachnida; order Araneae; family Heptathelidae; genus Ryuthela; species Ryuthela nishihirai. The sequence goes on from JAWZYU010000012.1 coordinate 58,448,285, forward strand.
CATTCCGATAGGTAGTGTCGACTGTCTCCCACATCTGCAGAGAGAATTATTTGTTCTCTGTATTCTCGCGAAATATTCCGGAAATTTCCCATGTCCAGTCAGCATCTGATTTGCATAATGATTGAAATATTTGTTCGATTCCTTGGCTACTTTTATATACTCATAAAGTGTCCTTCCCTTTTCGCTTGTGTTCCATAAGTTTTGCCATTCTTCTAATATTTTTTTCCTAAATTTCATTTTTATATAACTAAGTGGCAATGGAATATTAACTGTAACATTCTCTATTTTTGTTGCGCTCTTGGCTTTTTGATCAGCATAATTCAGGGGAGACCAAGGATGCGGTCGGCAGACAATGTCAAACAGGACCTTGTTAGAATTGGTGTGCAGTGGCCAGATGCAGTAGATGCAGCTCAGGATAGACTTGTTTGGAGAACTAAATTGCACGGTCTGGTTGGACCTCCGTAGCCCATGGCTGCTTGAGGATGATGATGATGAATTCATTTCCTTCATATCCGACATGGGCTTTTATCCAATGGTATGGAATGTTTCTTCTGTTTTTAATTCTTGTGTATTGCCTTTTAATTTCGTTTAATATTTTATCCTTATTCAGACTGTTTCCTAGAGCTTGGAGGGCAGACAGTGAATCGCTATATATATTTATATTTCCAGTTTCTGTAATATTTTTTTCGAACTCCAGCGCCTTTAAAATAGCTATTGTTTCAGCTATTGTTCAGCTAGCTTATTGTTCTCTCTGAATATATTAACTGCGAAGCGTTCAGTGTTATACTGCGTCTCACAACACGGAACTGTAGAGTTCTTTGGTTGGCTGATTCTTTGATGAAGTCGACACAGTGTTCACCACCAGCAGTGTGATACATGTAGGCACGTAAACCATGTGTCACGTACCGTGTCTGTTGATCGGGGCCGATTTTCACTTTGTCCTCTATGTGGGACACTGTGGCACACAAAGCCTCCCATTCAGGTATGGAGAGGGTAATCCCTGTAGGTGTAGGGTAGATGAGTTCGGCATTTTCATATTTCTTGTAGCGGCGTACGTGCACAGAAAACTTATTTTTGAACAGCGAAGGCACAACGTAAACATCTTCACCGAGACAACACGCATCTGGATTGCTAGGCTGCATCGTGAACAATGTGACACACAGCACTCGCTCCCTATTTAACTAGAGAGCCGCGCCACCTAGGACGACCAATCAGGAACGATCTAATAAGCGAGTGTTTGTTGGGACATGTTCTCGACGATCGATCCATCCGAAAAAAGCAACTGTTTCGGCTAAAGAGCAGTGGACTCCCTCTCCGGTGTGATATCCGCACTCGAACTAGGAAATTTTTGGAAGATCACAATATTTGGGACATCCGTAAAGTTCGAGATTAACGCTGGGAAGATTTAATTGTTCCAAGAGAATTCTTTCCACATTACCTATCATAGTAGCTTCTTCAGTACGTGCAAGTTTGTAAGCATATTTCACGATGTTAGGAACGTGATCTAACGACCACACCTTTTCACTAGGCAGAGGACGAAAGGGTAGGCCTAACACATATTTAGACATGTAGTTGGCTGTCCTTCTGTCTTTTACCGACAAAGGTTGGTGATGCCAAAGATTGAAACAGTATACACCGCATTTCATTCAGAGTTGCATATCCAAGTTCACATACTAGGAAATGACCATTTACCCGGAAACCGTCGAGATCTAGAACCATACAGATGTTTTGCATGGTTGCACTAGTTCAAGTACTGGGAGACAAAAACACTTGACGACTTCACACAGGAAGGGTCTACAGACGTCTCTGTCATTTACGCCTCAGCGCCTGCACGACACTCTGTGGTAGTCCCGGGGGCCAGGTTTCGGGTGGTTTCATCACCAGAGGTCCCCATAGTCTTGTAGGTGGTGGTGGCGTAGTATCATCAACGAGAACAGCCTGTAGAATTGGACAGCTAAGTCCAGGTCGCGGCAGCATCTTAATAGTGACTGGCAGAGGCGGAGGTGAAGGAGGAGGCACAATCACAGGCCCGCGATACACATATCGGCGTTCTCAGAAGCGGAATGGGTAGTGTGGCGGATCGGTCTCGTACCCCGAGTCCTCGTCACTTCCCCACATATCAAAATCCAGGTCGTCACCCATAACGTGTAGCTCGGAATAAATGCCAAACCTTTTTCAACGGTTATATACAGCCAGAACCTTTACACATCCGCTAACTGCGTGACCTTTACACATCCGCTAACTGATAAACACTTGCGAAAGACATGTCAACACCGCTTGTGCGCATGACCGTGACCTTGGGGATTTTCAAGGTCTTTGGAAAATTACGAGTCAATTTCCAGTCGATTGCGACATAGGGATCAAAGTCCAATCTGAGAAGGCAACGTGGACAGTTGCAACATAACACGGACCGGAAGTGGGCGGGGCCGGTGACGTCATAGGGGGAAAGCACTGTGCAAAGGGGTCCGTAGGGTGGCCCCAAACTACTTCACTTGGTGGAATGATGGTTGTGTGCATCACCCTGAAATAAAAAACCACGTCACAGACAATGTCCTGTGTGATCCTTCGTGGATGTCCTTTGCTGTAGGGAGATTTTTTGCACACGGCAGGGTATAAAGAATTCACGTCGTAGTAATCGAGGACTACGCCCTGGTCCTCGGAAGCGTAGCAAGTGATACACTCCGTTCTCCCGTCGAACAGAAAATCCCGAGTGTTGATTCTCGTGATAGGCTCAATGTTTTTATATAGGGTGGCCAATGTCTGATCCGTGAGCAGTAAACGATCGAAGTCATGTTCCTACATGACCTTGATTTCATGATCCGGCATCAAAAGTTTTATGTCTCCAAGCCGATCGAGAGTTCTGTTATAGAGAGCTGAAAATATTTTTTTTCCACAGACTGGATGGCCTCGGGGCGAAAGCATTGGACGAATCAATGATGCCAGCAAACCATCGCTTCAAAGATGGTACGCGTGGTATGACAAATACCATCTAATTTAAATTTGGAAATTTGAATTTCCCCCTGAGGCGAGCGAGCCGTTTAAATGGCGATGTTGTTTTTTTCAGCCCCGTTTTGCAGCTAAGCCAGCACTTTTAGTGACTGCCTGTCATTGCTCGCCGAGTAGCCTTGGGGGGGGGGAGGGCAGACACTTAACACATTCTTTTGTAGAAATTTTCCACAAAATACCCGCTGACATGCGCCGGCACTAGTGAGATCTTTTGCGAATGAGTCGACTTCCGTTAGTGCAATGAAATCTAGCCGGAATTTCTCGCAGATCTTCTGAAGTAAAATGGTGTCGGCTTCACAATAAAAAAGTTCTCTCTGAAAGTCCCATTCTTGGAGGGAGGCAGAGGCATACCAGCAGTCAAATTCAGCATGCGTGGTGGAATTCATGTCTTCAGGCCGAAAGTAACTAACGTCAGTAATCGACCCCACATACTGTAGATTATCTTCTTTGACGAACTCGAACGAGAAAAATCCTTTCACCATTTACACATTTAAGGTTTTGGAAAATGTCCTCAAAGATGCCTGAATAAACAAAATGCTATCGATGAATCGAATTTTCAGTCCATTGAGGAAAATACCTAGAATTTTCGACCCTTGAAACACTAGGTCCGGTTTCAGCTGATGACGATCGAGATAATCAATCACAAACATACCATCAAAGCCACGGAAATTGTGAGCTATGACGGTCGTGTTCGAAAATCGTTGTTTACCATGCTGCGTTTCACTCAGGAGCAAGTCAATAAATTTATTAACATCGGGAAACGATATTACACGCCACTCGTCTTCTGCTTTTTAAGTGGCCACACTCAGGGTATGCTTTAACACACCGTCCGTCAGTTGAACAGTTTCAACGCCAAAATAAATATAGTTTAGCTCCACTGGCTTTAATTTCAGTGGTTCAACAAACAGAGGCTTATTTTCACGGCACATGTGTTTCTATTTCGCATCATAAATGTCGAGGCACTTTGTGCAGCGATGACGTTGCTGGCAGGATAACTGTAGATGCACCTGAAAGCAGTCAGGACCCCTCAAGTGCATACTACAGTGAGGGCACAGAAGAGGGTCTCCATTGTGGATGACGTCCAGACACTGGTTGCAAGTGCCTTTACAAACCTGACCTTCATGGTTTTAGGTCTTTAACAGGAAGTGCAGAATTTTTGCGAACCAAAAAGTCCTTGCAGGAGTATCGATGACGTCAAAATGATGATTTCGGTAAAGTAGAAAGAGACTCCGTGGAGCTTCAGGCCCTACAAACACAGGCAGAAAGCAATCTTCAGCCGAATAAACCACAATAGGAAAGTCGGGTGACAAATGCTGCTGCAAGAGCTTGCCTTCCGGTATGACGCAGGGAGCGAGGAGAACACCTACAGCTCGCAGCAGTTGAAGGGCTTCAGTGAGTTGAAACTTACAGTGGCATTTGCGGATTTGACTGTACTTGTTAGGCAAGTCTCGTTTTTTCAAGTTCAGTTCTGTAGCCACCACTAGAGCTCTAGCTAGGCACGTATCGTCATTGTTTTGGATCGATGCTATGGATCCTTTATTTTTAAAAAAAGAATCCATATCAGCGAGATTATGGGTTTCAGGTGCATGGCGTTTACCTCCACGACCGATACGATCCAGATCGGCGCACACGAAATCAAACTCCATTTGGCTATGAAGTCCGATTCCTTTGTTCAATTGAATGACTGGTTCTAGGGCTGTAATGAATCGACCTCGCAGTCAGTTCATTTCTCTTACACAGAGGAAGATTAACGGCATTCTTGATAGAGTCCGATTGAAACACTAGACGCACATGACTGTATTGGCCTTGGGCTACAAGCTCACGTAAATAATTTGGCATGCAAGTTCCGGAAAGTCGGCAGAAAATCATGAGCTTCGACGTCATCCATGCCACCAAGATGCACACTAGTCGACACAAATGGAGTTTTGAATTTAGCTGAATTGAAATTTCTCACGTTCACTATATCGTAGTGAGGAATGGGAGAGTCCAGCAAAGGTCGTTTAACCCCTGTAACAATAGAGTGCTGTGGCGTGGCGACGTCCTCGGCAGTAGAGCGTGATGAAGGCCCAGCCAATGAACCATCCAATGGGTGAGCTGCGATGTAAGCACGGCTAGCAGAAGCTACCCCTATGGTAGAAGAGGCTATCACGGCATTTTTCGTAAGGGGGTTTGAAATAAGCGGGGATTAATTATGAAATATTGATTAATTATGAATTAGTAATTATGAATATTAATAAGGAGAATAATAGGAAGGGGTGTGGTCTGTGATATCATAGGGTGGAAAGCACAGTGCAAAGTGGAGGATTATTCCGGGGCTCCACTACTCATGCAACTTTTAAGTGTTCAATAAATGTCTTGCAGAGAGGATTGTTTGGGTGAGAATTGGGGGGAAATTCGATAGGGGGATTTAATGAAAATTACTCAGAGGAGGATTTTCGAAGGTGTCGAGGAATACTCAAGTTCCAAGTTGATTCGTTCCTATTGGGATCATCAGATGGACTGACACTCATTCAGTCAAGCGCCGATCTAAGAAGAAGGGCAAAGAAGTGGGTTGGCACATTGAGTGGCGAAAGTCGTTACTTAACAAGGTCAATGTAAGAATACTCAGTCCTTCCACTCGCTTGTTCCCTTGACAGCATCCAGGCCTCGTTTTTTCAGAGTTGCGTGAAAAAAAAAGTGCGTGCATTTTTCAATGGCGACGGGGTAAAGGGGGGCTAAAATAATCAGACATTCCAGGTTCGAGTTCCGAACCTTGGCAGCGTTCTTCTTCTTTTACTTCAGATATCGTAGTTTTAATGGTCTGGCATGAGAGAAAGTATCTTACGATCGTTTGCGCTTAGTATGAAAAGCTTTTCTCATTATTGACGTTTTAGAGAGGAGCATTATTGAGAAGAGTTAATGATTTAGTTATGAATAACCTTATTACCTTTAAGGCCACAAAGAGGGAGAAGTGTCAAACAGGATCTGTCGAAAGGTTGCGTTTCTTTCCATCACATATATGTCCAGAATCATCGACAGTCTTCACTTGCACTGAAAGAAAGAAACAGTTTTTAGAAAACAGTTCTACAAAGAAGCGTTATTGAGAAGCGAGCTTAAGAGTTAATGAATTAGTTATGAATAACCTACCTTTAGGGCCATAAAGAGGGAAAAGTGTCAAACGGAATCCGTCGAAAGGTTGCATCTTTCCATCACACTTTTGTCCAGAATCATTGGCAGTCTTCACTTGCACTGAAAGAAACAGTTCTTTTACAGAGAAGCTTAAGATTTAATGAACCAATGATTAGTAATTACCTTTAGGTCCAGCTCAAGGGATCCGAGGATTGAGTTGACCAGCACAATGATTAATCGATGATCTGAATGGGTTGTTCCTGAAGGAAAAACAGTTTGAATAAGAGCTTGACAAACCTGAGGGATGAACTTTGGATCGATAGCTTCAAAAAGAGATTAAAGTATATCTGTGGTTTTCAGCCCTGAAAATAAATAGAAAGTTAGTACGTCCGGATTCGCTGAAAAAATATTATTATCATTATTAACATTATGCTGAAAAACAGTTCTTAGAAATAACATGCATGCATTTCAGTAGAGACAGCTCAGGGTTGCATTTTAGTAGACACATTTCAGGGTTATGTAATCAAACGAGGAATCTTTTCGCTTGCGGGGCTGAAAGAGAAAAAAAGAGAAATTAATAAAAACAGAAGAGAGTTACTGGGCAGACTGATAATTATTTCGTCTAATTATTTCGTTCGTCTCAAAGCAGGAGTGCTGTCTGTTCGGTAGACTGTCAAATCCACGTCTTTTCGGGCCAAAGTTTTTCACAAACGTCGAGGCATTTCTTGAAAAGCTCTTTCCAACATCCTTTCTCGATCTTGACGACGGCGTGGACCACGGACTAAAACGGGATTGTAGTAATGATCTGATATTTATTAAATAGGCCTTCTGAAAAAAAAAAGTAAGGGACTTTTTTAATGATATTTAACCACTCTCTCTTTTTTTTCCCCCCAAATGGGCTTCTGAACAATTTATGCAAGTGCGCACAGGTTCCATACCAGATTTTTAAATAATGAAAGTTTTTTTAAGCCATGTGAAAATGACACTTCTGTGCCAATCTTCTACGATTTACTAAGCGCTACTGACTGTGAATTTAAAATTTGATCTTGGTATAGGATGAGAAATATGTCATAAATGAAAACCCCGCCTCCGAAAATCCCCCTTTACCTAATATTTAAAAAGTAAATAAATAAAAGGTAAAGGAATTCTTTTATTTATGATATTTCTCAAAAAAAAAAAAGATAGCCCTGTCATAAGGACGGAAACGGAGCTGGATCCAACCAAGTTCTAGTGCACTGAAAAATTCTTTTAATGATTTTTTTCCCTCAGCATGTGAAAAGGTCAATGACCACGGACCTTGACCTTTTCACCTGAAGTGATCAGAGGATAGGGGGCCGACAAATTTGGGAGAAGAGTCAGAGAGCAGAAGTGATCAGAGGATAGGGGGACGACAATCTTGGGGGAGGAGTCGCAGAACGTGGCTGCCAAGTAGCTTGTCTTTTCGTGTGACAGTAACCACCGGAGCACCTTGAAGTGTTTTTGTGCTAAGTGTTTTAGATTCGATAATTAATGACACAGCTCTCACAATACGAACTCACAACACGAAGAGACAAGCGACTTGGCTGCCACGCTCTTCGACTCCTACCTGAAGAATGCCATCCCTTCTCCTTCTCTTCTTCACGTCTCTCTAAAACCTCATCTCTCTCGTTACAGACCCACAGACCTAAACGACCTTCTGAAGTAGCGGCTCTTCTGCAATCGTGTTCAATCGGCACTCCAGTAAAAACTGACTGGATTCAAACCTTTGCGGAAAAATTCTATAAATAAATTACCTGGGGAACTTCTTCAAAAATTAATGATGGCTCGACTTTTCCTTTACACAAGAAGCTGTTGTTTCCCGGTCGTTTGCCTTCAATAAGTGTTGGGGGCGGCCCGGATCTAATCTTCTGCACACAGTACTACACTGATTCTGGGAATGCTTGCTACTACGCTGCAAAGGTTTGAATCCAGTCAGTTTTTACTGGAGTGCCGATTGAACTCGATTGCAGAAGAGCCGCTACTTCAGAAGGTCGTTTAGGTCTGTGGGTCTGTAACGCGAGAGATGAGGTTTTAGAGAGACGTGAAGAAGAGAAGGAGAAGGGATGGCATTCTTGAGGTAGGAGTCAAAGAGCGTGGCAGCCAAGTCGCTTATCTCTTCGTGTTGTGAGTTCGTATTGTGAGAGCTGTGTCATTAATTATCGAATCTAAAACACTTAGCACAAAAACACTTCAAGGTGCTTCGGTGGTTACTGTCACACGAAAAGACAAGCGACTTGGCAGCCACTCTCTCTGACTCCTCCCCCAAGATTGTCGTCCCCCTATTCTCTGATCACTTCTGCTCTCTGACTCTTCTCCCAAATTTGTCGGTCCCCTATCCTCTGATCACTTCAGGTGAAGAGGTCAAGATCCGTGGTCGTTGACCTTTTCACATGCTGAGGGAAAAAAAATCATTAAAAGAATTTTTCAGTGCACTAGAACTTGGCTGGATCCAGCTCCGTTTCCGTCCTTATGACCAGTCTATCTTTTTTTTTTGAGAAATATCATAAATAAAAGAATTCCTTTACCTTTTATTTATTTACTTTTTAAATATTAGGTAAAGGAGGATTTTCGGAGGCGGGGCTTTTCATTTATGACATATTTCTCATCCTATTCCCAGATCAAATTTTAAATTCACAGTCAGTAGCGCTTAGTAAATCGTAGAAGATTGGCACAGAAGTATCATTTTCACATGGCTTAAAAAAATTTTCATTTTTTAAAAATCTGGTATGGAACCTGTGCGCACATGCATAAATTGTTCAGAAACCCATTTGGGGGGGAAAAAAGAGAGAGTGGTTAAATATCATTAAAAAAGTCCCTTACTCTTTTTTTCAGAAGACCTATTTAATAATTACCAGATCATCACTACAGTCCCGTTTTAGTCCGTGGTCCACGCCGTCGTCAAGATCGAGAAAGGATGTTGGAAAGAGCTTTTCAAGAAATGCCTCGACGTTTGTGAAAAACTTTGGCCCGAAAAGACGTGGATTTGACAGTCTACCGAACAGACAGCACTCCTGCTTTGAGACGAACGAAATAATTAGACGAAATAATTATCAGTCTGCCCAGTAACTCTCTTCTGTTTTTATTAATTTCTCTTTTTTTCTCTTTCAGCCCCGCAAGCGAAAAGATTCCTCGTTTGATTACATAACCCTGAAATGTGTCTACTAAAATGCAACCCTGAGCTGTCTCTACTGAAATGCATGCATGTTATTTCTAAGAACTGTTTTTCAGCATAATGTTAATAATGATAGTAGTCGAGTAGTCGCTTGGGAAGTTAGGTTCCTCCCCGCGCTCACCCTCCCTCCCTACGCCAGCAGCTGATGTCCGAATGGGTTGACATTTATAACCGATTAAAAAATTATTTATTAGCCTTCTCATTGTTGTGGGATTTTTAGCTCTATTCATTATAATGCGCAGCTGCAGACTCCAGGGAGAAAAAAATTTTAAGCTCCTCTGGCATTCGTTTGAACGGGTTGACATTTATGCCCGCTTAAAAATTATTTATTAGCCTTCTCATTGTTGTGGGATTTTTAGCTCTATTCATTATAATGTGCGGCTGCAGATCTGAGTGAAAGACCCCGGGAGAAAAAATTTAATCCCCTCTGGCATGCGTTTGAAACAACCAAACGGGTTGACATTTATGTCCGCTTAAAAAATTATTTATTAGCCATCTCGTGGAAAGCCCTCTCTGGCATTCAGCAGATCCATGAGAAAAAATTAAGTCCCTCTGGCATCCGTTTGAAACAACCAAACGGTTGATATTTATGGCCGATTAAAAAATTATTTATTAGCCATCTCGTGGAAAGCCCTCTCTGGCATTCAGCAGATCCATGAGAAAAAAATTAAGTTCTTCCGGCATTCGTTTGAAACAGCCGAACGGGTTGACATTTATGCCCGCTTAAAAATTATTTATTAGCCTTCTCATTTGTGAGGGAAGACTGACATTCATAAGAATAAAGGATTGGCCTACAGCTAGGTTGACATTTATGACTGAACTCATTGGTGAGAAAAGTTTTTTTTTTATTCATTAGAATGTGGGTCAGTAGAATATAGCTTCCGCCGGAATCGGCATTGTTAAAGTCTCCCAGTATCAAATCCTTTCAGGTATGCGCGTTCATCTCTGAAAAAAAAAATTACGCTTAGAGACGAAAAAAAGGAATTCTATGCTACGATCGACGAAACCTGGACGCCTCAGATGATGATGATCCATTCTTTCGTTTAGGGAGGTATTTGAAAGGCCTCCTAATAATGTGTCGTTAATATTTGGGACCACTCAAATCCTTTCAGATATGGGTTGGTCAATAACGGGTGTCCAGAAGAAGCCGCTCGGTGACATTTATGAAGACTGAAAATAATTTGCGGCTTTGTGAAAGAAATCGAGATTAAAGCGCCAAGAAGCGGGGATGAGACTATCAATAACGGCTTGGATAAAAAAAAGAATCACGTCAGTTTTATTAGGATCTAAAAAATAGTTGTATCTTTTGACTACGAATGAAACCCTTTGTTAACAAGAATCTTTATGTCACAGCTTTAGGAGGCCCGAGCCGGGGCACACCGCGCTAGACTTCCTTGAAAGGGAAAGTGATAACTGAGGGCGACCCCTGGTGGCGCAGATGGCGAGGTCAGAGGGGTTTTCTGACTGCGAACAGCCGAACGTTATTCCTACGAACAAAATTAAAACCTTTCCCCAATTGATTCTTACATAACGGTATTGGGATGCATGAGATTATAGAAGAATATAGTTACTTAAAAACTGTAGATAATTGTTAGCCGAACAGAGTATTTAATTTTGGTTTATGTTGAAGAGGAGCTCACAGCCACGTGTTTATATGAAGAAAATTTTTAGAATAACTGAAATGGCTTTTTAAACCTTTCACCAATTGATTTTTACCTAACAGTATTGGAATGCATAAGATTATAGAAGAATGTAGTTACTTAAAAACTGTAGATAATTGTGAGTCAGAGTAATTAAAGAAGTCACGCGTTCTAATAAAGAAAATTTTACAATAACTGAAATGGTAGATTTTTCCCGATAAACTTCGCGAAAAGATTTTTCAAATGAGTAATACGCTAAGAGAACGGGCTACTAAAAAATAAATATTATTATATCGAGGCAGCTGAGAAATTGGTACGCAATCAACGATAATTTTTGAAATATTTCAAGTAGCTCTAAATAAAATCGGCGTCAAAATGCTACACGCACCCGATTCATAATAATCATCTTTGATGAATATTTTGTCAACTATTAAGAAACTGTTGCGATCTTCCAAAATGGCCAGGTTGAAGGACTTTAAGAGTTGAAAACCTAGACACTATTCAACCAACACAAGACAGTAATGTGAAGGGATAAATAAGATTTCGGTCAACGTTAGATTATAATAGCAGGAGTTGTCATGTAGAGAACTTTGCCTGAAAATTGCGAATAAAGATTTTAATCAAATTGTCATTAGTTAATAAATAATTGTCACAAGGACCTGATAACGTCGTATAAAAGTTATCTGAACTAAAGGAGAAGAACACAGTTAGTATCACGAGACTGCATTAAAAAAGTTTATGCAAATATACACGGAATTGAGACTCTCTACGAATCCACACGGTCGTTTTCGCGTTAAATGCGAACTTGGTGAGGTTTTGAGACGACCTTCTAAATTTTAGAAATGGCCGATTTCCGCCTCTCGGCTTTAAATTCGTACACTAAAAAATAATTTGTGGTCAGAAGATATTTTCTCGCTATAAGAAAACGAATGGAGTCACTTACGTGGCAGTATTTCTGATTTAAATACGAATAGGGTTCATTTAGGTCGGTTCGGATTTTAACTGTCAAGATATTCAACAAAACTATGATTTAAATCACCTGTCTACCCTAAAGCGCCTTCCCCTTGACACTATTTTGATATGTATCATCTTAATTATACCAACTGATTAAAAACTCTGTTGTACCTAAATACGCTGTAGAAAGAAAGAGTCGTTATTATTAATCTATGGTTCAATCATAGTAGTTTTAAATCGTCCTACGCTCATTGGTCAACGATTTTGATTAAAATACTGCTCTGTGTCTCGTACGATCATCATTTTCGGCCAGCAATGGAAGCGAGGTGTCAAAATATGAGAGGGCGAAAGAGCGATCCTATTTGGAATGGTTTCAAGAAATACCCAAAGGGTAAGGGGTTTCGTGCCGTTTGCTTACAGTGTAACAAAGACATCATCGGTCTTGTACCACGCCTTAAAAGCCACCAATGTAAAGTAAAAGCTCTAACATCTTGGCTAGACCAGCAAATCGCATCTGTGATGAACTCTTCCGAACCTGACAAAATCAGACGGTATCTCATCGTCATACAATCTCATCTAAAGGCCATACGTGACCAAAGTTTCAACGTGAATGACTGAAAGACAATGTGACCAACCTAAGAACTGCTTCGGTCGTCAATCGTGTCGTTCCCGACTCTTTAACGTAAGAAAGATTCATTTAAGCGATGATGCTAAACTTTTTATGGAAGATAATTCATGTCGAAACTTTCCTATGTGTACGAGCATTTGAATACGTACTCGCTAAATATTGATAGTGTGGAAATATTGTTACTAATAAAGGATTTTGTATATATGATTTCGTAGTGAACATCGATTTGTTGTATGTCTGATTATTTCTTAGCGCAGTTAAGTTTACAACGACCTAAAGGCTATGTGCTTTACAAACTCGTGAAACAAAGTGGGGTATGACTGATTGATATGTTAAATTCTATTCTGAAAATAAATACATGAAATGCTTCAAACATTTGTCCGACTTCAAACTGAAAATACAAATTATTATGTATTTTATTACACTCGCCAATATCAGATTAATGAATGTTTTTGCAAGATTATGGTGAAATTAGCCTCCAATGTGTAGAACCAACGTGTTAAATTGTGTTGCTTATGTCCCACAAATCGTATTAAAGAGAAATGTAGACACCGCAACTCATTTCTTAGAGCTAAATTTGTAATGTGTTGCACATAACTGACTGATAATTTTAGCACTTGGTCATTTATGAAAGTATTTTCCTTCTCGAGTAGTTGGGAAGAGAATGGTTTCTTTCTGTAAGAAAGCTTTTTTTTTTGGTGTAATTTTTCGAATAGTTACTTAACAATTGTTATTTCTAAAAAGCGAACTATCAGAAATTATGTAAACGACATCAAAAGATAATATTTATTGCACGAAGTAAAATGGAATTATTTACAGCACTTCAGCCAAAAAGAGCACGTTTTTCTTTTTTTTTTTTACGGCGGACATTGGTCGAAGACAGAGAGCCATTTAAGCAGATACGTTTAGAACATCGCCAGCGATTAAATTTTGGTCCCACGAAAGGTACCAAATCCGTTAGTCAATGATTAAACGCTGTTCTGATGTATGAGCAAGCCCATTTAAGCAGATACGTTTAGAACATCGCCAGCGATTGAATTTTGGTCCCACGAAAGGTACCAAATCCGTTAGTCAATGATTAAACGCTGTTCTGATGTATGAGCAAGCGTTAAAGAATATTTCACACTTTGAACAGAACACAACTTTGCAGTCGTCGTTCTTTTTTCGGAAATATAACTGGTTGAAGAAAACAATGTATTACATTTAAAATGAAGTTTGACTGCGTATAAATTTCTTTTAAAGATTTGTTTAGAAATTATCCTAACAAGTATATTTTGCAACATACCGATGGGAGAAATTCTCTTTGTATAGAAGGTGGGTCAAACGTCCCTAAAATCAACAACTTACTGATCAGGTATGCTACATTTGATAGATGTCAAATAACATTGCTCTCCTCGAATTTCAGGGTCTGACATCGCGTCTATTTGTTTTGTATGTTAATGATAAGTTCTTCAGACATTTTTAATAATGCATCATAAGTCTGTCCTCTCGAAGAATCCTTGAAATAAACGTGAATTAACTGAATTGAAGCTTTGTTTTTTTTTTCTCGTAGGCATGTGTACAGAACAGAAATCTTCTACAGTAAGCTATAAATACGCAAATAAAAAATCCTATCTGATATAAAAATGGGGAGATCCTCTTTTTAAAGAAAAGGTGATTTAGGCAAGATATGTTGATCTATCATGTAACTTCCAGAAATAAAGTCTGCAAATATGATATTTTCTTTTTACCACACCAGTTAAGTCCCAAAATGAACCTAATTACAGACGTGATTTTCCGATAATAGACAGTTTGATAGAATGCGTTGTCGCATGTACTCACTATTTGAAGGAAACTTTTTTTTTTTTCACATAAATTTAAGATCATTTATGGTTACGGGGACCGTACATCAGAACATCGCCAACGATTGGATTTTGGTCCCACGAAAGGTACCAAACCCGTTAGTCACCTAATTACAGACGTGATTTTCCGATAATAGACAGTTTGATAGAATGCGTTGTCGCATGTACTCACTATTTGAAGGAAACTTTTTTTTTTTTCACATAAATTTAAGATCATTTATGGTTACGGGGACCGTACATCAGAACATCGCCAACGATTGGATTTTGGTCCCACGAAAGGTACCAAACCCGTTAGTCAATGATTAAATGCTGTTCTGATGTATGAGCAAACGTTAAAGAATATTTCACACTTTGAAGAGAACACAGTTTTGTAGTCGTGGTTCTTTTTTCGGAAATATAACTGGTTGAAGAGAACAATGTATTACATTAAAAATGAAGTTTGACTACGTATAAATTTCTTTTAAAGATTTGTTTAGAAATTATCCTAACAAGTATATTTTACAACATACCGAGGGGAGAAATTCTCTTTGTATACAGGGTGGGTCAAAAGTCCCTAAATCAACAACTTACTGATCAGGTATGCTACATTTGATAGATGTCAAATAACATTGTTCTCCTGAATTTCAGGGTCTGACATCACGTCTATTTGTTTTGTATGTTAATGATAAGTTCTTCAGACATTTTTAATAATGCATCATAAGTCTACCCCCTCGAAGAATACTTGAAATAAACGTGAATTAACTGAATTGAAACTTTGTATTTTTTCTCGTAGTCATGTGTACAGAAATCTTCTACAGTAAGCTATAAATACGCAAATAAAAAATCCTATCTGATATAAAAATGGGGAGATCCTCTTTTTAAAGAAAAGGTGATTTAGGCAAGATATGTTGATCTATCATGTAACTTTCAGAAATAAAATCTGCAAATATAATATTTTTCTTTTTACCACACCAGTTAAGTCCCAAAATGAGCCTAATTACAGACGTGATTTTCCGATAATAGACAGTTTGATAGAATGCGTTGCCGAATGTACTCATTATTTGAAGGAAACTTTTTTTTTTCTTTTTTGTATTTCACACAAATTTAAGATCATTTATGGTGACGGGGACCATACATCCTTTATTTCACTACTCTGTCCTTTAGATTTATTTTTCTAAAATGGCCATTTGTCTTTTATTTTGTGAATTGAAATAGTAAATTGAATATTGGCCCGCATCACACAGTCCACAGGAACATGAAATTGTCATTTCACCGGCACTCGCTAACGGCGAGGCATCTATGGCTATGGCATTAATGTGCGTGTGTACATATTGTACTTCACTGTGTGTGCGTGTAGTGTAGAAGCTGTGGTGGGAGCGCGTGGACATCTTGAAGTTGCGTTGTCACGGGTGTACTTTGGCTCAACATTAATTCTTTACGAAGGGAGTTCTTCAAAATGTATTTTCGATGACAAAGTAAAACAGTTAGAACTAAAAGAATCATCTTGGTGTTATCATTCTGTACATTTGCAGTTACTGGAACTTAAATATCAACGACGACAAACTATTTTATGAAGTTTTGCATTAAAAGTTATGTCACCAGTGAAAAGATCGAGGAATGACGAGTCCTGCCAACGTAAATGGGTCGAAAATTTTAAAGATTTCACAGAAAAACACGTATCTTTTAAAAACATTTCAAAAATCATTGAATTTTGCTTATGTCTCCCACTGAACGAGTATTTTCATCAGTGAACAATATGTGGATCAATGAAAAAAAAAAATATTAAAAGCATGCATTTATACCAAATGCAACTTTGACACGAATTGTATAGAGTTTTATGAATTTTTAAAACACAAACTGATTTATTAGAAAAAGTTCATTCTTGTGAAAAGTATCAAAATTAAAATTTTTAAGTAATAATATCATTGTTGAAAATGCTATTTATATGCTTATATTTTATAATAAAACTTTTAGTGAAACAAATAAAACGCAACCAGCTATTTTATTATGAAATAATTTCTGATTGTTCTTTATTTTCTCAAAAAATATGGGCACCGTACTTATGGTACATATTGTATGAACTTGACATAATTTTTATAACAGAGAATAATATTAGCATGTGCGGATTTATACACAATGGCTTTAGTAATTTAAATTCAATTTTTATCATGATGTACATCCACATCATGATAAAAATTGAATTTAAATTTTTACACACACGCTAATATTATTCTCTGTTATAAAAATTATGTCAAGTTCATACAATATGTACCATAAGTACGGTGCCCATATTTTTTGAGAAAATAAAGAACAATCAGAAATTATTTCATAATAAAATAGCTGGTTGCGTTTTATTTGTTTCACTAAAAGTTTTATTATAAAATATAAGCATATAAATAGCATTTTCAACAATGATATTATTACTTAAAAATTTTAATTTTGATACTTTTCACAAGAATGAACTTTTTCTAATAAATCAGTTTGTGTTTTAAAAATTCATAAAACTCTATACAATTCGTGTCAAAGTTGCATTTGGTATAAATGCATGCTTTTAATATTTTTTTTTTTTTTCATTGATCCACATATTGTTCACTGATGAAAATACTCGTTCAGTGGGAGACATAAGCAAAATTCAATGATTTTTGAAATGTTTTTAAAAGATACGTGTTTTTCTGTGAAATCTTTAAAATTTTCGACCCATTTACGTTGGCAGGACTCGTCATTCCTCGATCTTTTCACTGGTGACATAACTTTTAATGCAAAACTTCATAAAATAGTTTGTCGTCGTTGATATTTAAGTTCCAGTAACTGCAAATGTACAGAATGATAACACCAAGATGATTCTTTTAGTTCTAACTGTTTTACTTTGTCATCGAAAATACATTTTGAAGAACTCCCTTCGTAAAGAATTAATGTTGAGCCAAAGTACACCCGTGACAACGCAACTTCAAGATGTCCACGCGCTCCCACCACAGCTTCTACACTACACGCACACACAGTGAAGTACAATATGTACACACGCACATTAACGCCATAGCCATAGATGCCTCGCCGTTAGCGAGTGCCGGTGAAATGACAATTTCATGTTCCTGTGGACTGTGTGATGCGGGCCAATATTCAATTTACTATTTCAATTCACAAAATAAAAGACAAATGGCCATTTTAGAAAAATAAATCTAAAGGACAGAGTAGTGAAATAAAGGATGTATGGTCCCCGTCACCATAAATGATCTTAAATTTGTGTGAAATACAAAAAAGAAAAAAAAAGTTTCCTTCAAATAATGAGTACATTCGGCAACGCATTCTATCAAACTGTCTATTATCGGAAAATCACGTCTGTAATTAGGCTCATTTTGGGACTTAACTGGTGTGGTAAAAAGAAAAATATTATATTTGCAGATTTTATTTCTGGAAGTTACATGATAGATCAACATATCTTGCCTAAATCACCTTTTCTTTAAAAAGAGGATCTCCCCATTTTTATATCAGATAGGATTTTTTATTTGCGTATTTATAGCTTACTGTAGAAGATTTCTGTACACATGACTACGAGAAAAAATACAAAGTTTCAATTCAGTTAATTCACGTTTATTTCAAGTATTCTTCGAGGGGGTAGACTTATGATGCATTATTAAAAATGTCTGAAGAACTTATCATTAACATACAAAACAAATAGACGTGATGTCAGACCCTGAAATTCAGGAGAACAATGTTATTTGACATCTATCAAATGTAGCATACCTGATCAGTAAGTTGTTGATTTAGGGACTTTTGACCCACCCTGTATACAAAGAGAATTTCTCCCCTCGGTATGTTGTAAAATATACTTGTTAGGATAATTTCTAAACAAATCTTTAAAAGAAATTTATACGTAGTCAAACTTCATTTTTAATGTAATACATTGTTCTCTTCAACCAGTTATATTTCCGAAAAAAGAACCACGACTACAAAACTGTGTTCTCTTCAAAGTGTGAAATATTCTTTAACGTTTGCTCATACATCAGAACAGCATTTAATCATTGACTAACGGGTTTGGTACCTTTCGTGGGACCAAAATCCAATCGTTGGCGATGTTCTGATGTACGGTCCCCGTAACCATAAATGATCTTAAATTTATGTGAAAAAAAAAAAAGTTTCCTTCAAATAGTGAGTACATGCGACAACGCATTCTATCAAACTGTCTATTATCGGAAAATCACGTCTGTAATTAGGTTCATTTTGGGACTTAACTGGTGTGGTAAAAAGAAAATATCATATTTGCAGACTTTATTTCTGGAAGTTACATGATAGATCAACATATCTTGCCTAAATCACCTTTTCTTTAAAAAGAGGATCTCCCCATTTTTATATCAGATAGGATTTTTTATTTGCGTATTTATAGCTTACTGTAGAAGATTTCTGTTCTGTACACATGCCTACGAGAAAAAAAAACAAAGCTTCAATTCAGTTAATTCACGTTTATTTCAAGGATTCTTCGAGAGGACAGACTTATGATGCATTATTAAAAATGTCTGAAGAACTTATCATTAACATACAAAACAAATAGACGCGATGTCAGACCCTGAAATTCGAGGAGAGCAATGTTATTTGACATCTATCAAATGTAGCATACCTGATCAGTAAGTTGTTGATTTTAGGGACGTTTGACCCACCTTCTATACAAAGAGAATTTCTCCCATCGGTATGTTGCAAAATATACTTGTTAGGATAATTTCTAAACAAATCTTTAAAAGAAATTTATACGCAGTCAAACTTCATTTTAAATGTAATACATTGTTTTCTTCAACCAGTTATATTTCCGAAAAAAGAACGACGACTGCAAAGTTGTGTTCTGTTCAAAGTGTGAAATATTCTTTAACGCTTGCTCATACATCAGAACAGCGTTTAATCATTGACTAACGGATTTGGTACCTTTCGTGGGACCAAAATTCAATCGCTGGCGATGTTCTAAACGTATCTGCTTAAATGGGCTTGCTCATACATCAGAACAGCGTTTAATCATTGACTAACGGATTTGGTACCTTTCGTGGGACCAAAATTTAATCGCTGGCGATGTTCTAAACGTATCTGCTTAAATGGCTCTCTGTCTTCGACCAATGTCCGCCGTAAAAAAAAAAAAGAAAAACGTGCTCTTTTTGGCTGAAGTGCTGTAAATAATTCCATTTTACTTCGTGCAATAAATATTATCTTTTGATGTCGTTTACATAATTTCCGATAGTTCGCTTTTTAGAAATAACAATTGTTAAGTAACTATTCGAAAAATTACACCAAAAAAAAAAGCTTTCTTACAGAAAGAAACCATTCTCTTCCCAACTACTCGAGAAGGAAAATACTTTCATAAATGACCAAGTGCTAAAATTATCAGTCAGTTATGTGCAACACATTACAAATTTAGCTCTAAGAAATGAGTTGCGGTGTCTACATTTCTCTTTAATACGATTTGTGGGACATAAGCAACACAATTTAACACGTTGGTTCTACACATTGGAGGCTAATTTCACCATAATCTTGCAAAAACATTCATTAATCTGATATTGGCGAGTGTAATAAAATACATAATAATTTGTATTTTCAGTTTGAAGTCGGACAAATGTTTGAAGCATTTCATGTATTTATTTTCAGAATAGAATTTAACATATCAATCAGTCATACCCCACTTTGTTTCACGAGTTTGTAAAGCACATAGCCTTTAGGTCGTTGTAAACTTAACTGCGCTAAGAAATAATCAGACATACAACAAATCGATGTTCACTACGAAATCATATATACAAAATCCTTTATTAGTAACAATATTTCCACACTATCAATATTTAGCGAGTACGTATTCAAATGCTCGTACACATAGGAAAGTTTCGACATGAATTATCTTCCATAAAAAGTTTAGCATCATCGCTTAAATGAATCTTTCTTACGTTAAAGAGTCGGGAACGACACGATTGACGACCGAAGCAGTTCTTAGGTTGGTCACATTGTCTTTCAGTCATTCACGTTGAAACTTTGGTCACGTATGGCCTTTAGATGAGATTGTATGACGATGAGATACCGTCTGATTTTGTCAGGTTCGGAAGAGTTCATCACAGATGCGATTTGCTGGTCTAGCCAAGATGTTAGAGCTTTTACTTTACATTGGTGGCTTTTAAGGCGTGGTACAAGACCGATGATGTCTTTGTTACACTGTAAGCAAACGGCACGAAACCCCTTACCCTTTGGGTATTTCTTGAAACCATTCCAAATAGGATCGCTCTTTCGCCCTCTCATATTTTGACACCTCGCTTCCATTGCTGGCCGAAAATGATGATCGTACGAGACACAGAGCAGTATTTTAATCAAAATCGTTGACCAATGAGCGTAGGACGATTTAAAACTACTATGATTGAACCATAGATTAATAATAACGACTCTTTCTTTCTACAGCGTATTTAGGTACAACAGAGTTTTTAATCAGTTGGTATAATTAAGATGATACATATCAAAATAGTGTCAAGGGGAAGGCGCTTTAGGGTAGACAGGTGATTTAAATCATAGTTTTGTTGAATATCTTGACAGTTAAAATCCGAACCGACCTAAATGAACCCTATTCGTATTTAAATCAGAAATACTGCCACGTAAGTGACTCCATTCGTTTTCTTATAGCGAGAAAATATCTTCTGACCACAAATTATTTTTTAGTGTACGAATTTAAAGCCGAGAGGCGGAAATCGGCCATTTCTAAAATTTAGAAGGTCGTCTCAAAACCTCACCAAGTTCGCATTTAACGCGAAAACGACCGTGTGGATTCGTAGAGAGTCTCAATTCCGTGTATATTTGCATAAACTTTTTTAATGCAGTCTCGTGATACTAACTGTGTTCTTCTCCTTTAGTTCAGATAACTTTTATACGACGTTATCAGGTCCTTGTGACAATTATTTATTAACTAATGACAATTTGATTAAAATCTTTATTCGCAATTTTCAGGCAAAGTTCTCTACATGACAACTCCTGCTATTATAATCTAACGTTGACCGAAATCTTATTTATCCCTTCACATTACTGTCTTGTGTTGGTTGAATAGTGTCTAGGTTTTCAACTCTTAAAGTCCTTCAACCTGGCCATTTTGGAAGATCGCAACAGTTTCTTAATAGTTGACAAAATATTCATCAAAGATGATTATTATGAATCGGGTGCGTGTAGCATTTTGACGCCGATTTTATTTAGAGCTACTTGAAATATTTCAAAAATTATCGTTGATTGCGTACCAATTTCTCAGCTGCCTCGATATAATAATATTTATTTTTTAGTAGCCCGTTCTCTTAGCGTATTACTCATTTGAAAAATCTTTTCGCGAAGTTTATCGGGAAAAATCTACCATTTCAGTTATTGTAAAATTTTCTTTATTAGAACGCGTGACTTCTTTAATTACTCTGACTCACAATTATCTACAGTTTTTAAGTAACTACATTCTTCTATAATCTTATGCATTCCAATACTGTTAGGTAAAAATCAATTGGTGAAAGGTTTAAAAAGCCATTTCAGTTATTCTAAAAATTTTCTTCATATAAACACGTGGCTGTGAGCTCCTCTTCAACATAAACCAAAATTAAATACTCTGTTCGGCTAACAATTATCTACAGTTTTTAAGTAACTATATTCTTCTATAATCTCATGCATCCCAATACCGTTATGTAAGAATCAATTGGGGAAAGGTTTTAATTTTGTTCGTAGGAATAACGTTCGGCTGTTCGCAGTCAGAAAACCCCTCTGACCTCGCCATCTGCGCCACCAGGGGTCGCCCTCAGTTATCACTTTCCCTTTCAAGGAAGTCTAGCGCGGTGTGCCCCGGCTCGGGCCTCCTAAAGCTGTGACATAAAGATTCTTGTTAACAAAGGGTTTCATTCGTAGTCAAAAGATACAACTATTTTTTAGATCCTAATAAAACTGACGTGATTCTTTTTTTTATCCAAGCCGTTATTGATAGTCTCATCCCCGCTTCTTGGCGCTTTAATCTCGATTTCTTTCACAAAGCCGCAAATTATTTTCAGTCTTCATAAATGTCACCGAGCGGCTTCTTCTGGACACCCGTTATTGACCAACCCATATCTGAAAGGATTTGAGTGGTCCCAAATATTAACGACACATTATTAGGAGGCCTTTCAAATACCTCCCTAAACGAAAGAATGGATCATCATCATCTGAGGCGTCCAGGTTTCGTCGATCGTAGCATAGAATTCCTTTTTTTCGTCTCTAAGCGTAATTTTTTTTTTCAGAGATGAACGCGCATACCTGAAAGGATTTGATACTGGGAGACTTTAACAATGCCGATTCCGGCGGAAGCTATATTCTACTGACCCACATTCTAATGAATAAAAAAAAAACTTTTCTCACCAATGAGTTCAGTCATAAATGTCAACCTAGCTGTAGGCCAATCCTTTATTCTTATGAATGTCAGTCTTCCCTCACAAATGAGAAGGCTAATAAATAATTTTTAAGCGGGCATAAATGTCAACCCGTTCGGCTGTTTCAAACGAATGCCGGAAGAACTTAATTTTTTTCTCATGGATCTGCTGAATGCCAGAGAGGGCTTTCCACGAGATGGCTAATAAATAATTTTTTAATCGGCCATAAATATCAACCGTTTGGTTGTTTCAAACGGATGCCAGAGGGACTTAATTTTTTCTCATGGATCTGTTGAATGCCAGAGAGGGCTTTCCACGAGATGGCTAATAAATAATTTTTTAAGCGGACATAAATGTCAACCCGTTTGGTTGTTTCAAACGCATGCCAGAGGGGATTAAATTTTTTCTCCCGGGGTCTTTCACTCAGATCTGCAGCCGCACATTATAATGAATAGAGCTAAAAATCCCACAACAATGAGAAGGCTAATAAATAATTTTTAAGCGGGCATAAATGTCAACCCGTTCAAACGAATGCCAGAGGAGCTTAAAATTTTTTTCTCCCTGGAGTCTGCAGCTGCGCATTATAATGAATAGAGCTAAAAATCCCACAACAATGAGAAGGCTAATAAATAATTTTTTAATCGGTTATAAATGTCAACCCATTCGGACATCAGCTGCTGGCGTAGGGGGGGAGGGTGAGCGCGGGGAGGAACCTAACTTCCCAAGCGACTACTCGACTACTAATGATAATAATATTTTTTCAGCGAATCCGGACGTACTAACTTTCTATTTATTTTCAGGGCTGAAAACCACAGATAGACTGTAATCTTTTTGTGAAGCTATCGATCCAAAGTTCATCCCTCGGGTTTGTCAAGCTCTTATTCAAACTGTTTTTCCTTCAGGAACAACCCATTCAGATCATCGATTAATCATTGTGCTGGTCAACTCAATCCTCGGATTCCCTGAGATGGACCTAAAGGTAGTAACTAATCATTGGTTCATTAACTCTTAAGCTTCTCTGTAAAAGAACTGTTTCTTTCAGTGCAAGTGAAGACTGCCAATGATTCTGAACAAAAGGGTGATGGAAAGATGCAACCTTTCGACGGATTCCGTTTGACACTTTTCCCTCTTTATGGCCCTAAAGGTAGGTTATTCATAACTAATTCATTACCTCTTAAGCTCGCTTCTCAATAACGCTTCTTTGTAGAACTGTTTTCTAAAAACTGTTTCTTTCTTTCAGTGCAAGTGAAGACTGTCGATGATTCTGGACATATATGTGATGGAAAGAAACGCAACCTTTCGACAGATCCTGTTTGACACTTCTCCCTCTTTGTGGCCTTAAAGGTAATAAGGTTATCCATAACTAAATCATTAACTCTTCTCAATAATGCTCCTCTCTAAAACGTCAATAATGAGAAAAGCTTTTGGTACTAAGCGCAAACGATCGTAAGATTCTTTCTCCCATGCCAGACCATTAAAACTACGATATCTGAAGTAAAAGAAGAAGAACGCTGCCAAGGTTCGGAACTCGAACCTGGAATATCTGACTATTTTAGCCCCCCTCAACCCGTCCCCATTGAAAAACGTACGAACTTTTTTTTTATTCACGGAACTCTGAAAAAACGAGGCCTGGATGCTGCCAAGGGAACAAGCGAGTGGAAGGACTAAGTGAGTATTCTTACATTGACCTTGTTAAGTAACGACTTTCGCCACTCAATGTGCCAATCCACTTCTTTGCCCTTCTTCTTAGATCGGCGCTTGACTGAATGAGTGTCAGTCCATCTGATGATCCCAATAGGAACGAATCAACTTGGAACTTGATTATTCCTCGACACCTTCGAAAATCCTCCTCTGAGTAATTTTCATTAAATCCCCCTATCGATTTTCCCCCCAATTCTCACCCAAACAATCCTCTCTGCAAGACATTTATTGAAGTCTTGGAAGTTGCGTGCATACATAAAAAAATGTTCCACGTATTATAAATAACGACGCTTTTTTTTTCTCTTTCCAGGAAATCAGAGTGACCAGCGGAATTGAAAGACACCTACGAAAAGTACTGACCCACTGTAGAAAAGGCTATGGAAACATCTGCTGACCCTGTATAGAAGCAGCTTTTTGTTGAAAAAAGGGGAAGAAGCTTTGACATTCAAACTCCGAGTTTTATTTTGTGAGCCGAGAGGCTAATAAGAAAAATACTATCAAAATTAGTCTTTATTATCAGTCTTATAAGAAACGAAACGGCGCAATGATTCTATTTTTTACAAACTTAGCACAACAGTTCGAATTTCGAGACTTTCAATATTATATTTAATTTATGGCCCGATTTCCAAGAAATCAGCGAATGGTGTTAAAAAGGAATTTACTCCCGAAAATTATCGCCACTGTCTCTTTAAGAAAAGAATTTTAAGTACCAAACAAATAGAATTTCGATCTCTACAACACGATATGGAAATATTTGAAATTACAAAGATTGGAATGTCTCATGAATATACCAAAAGAATTTTTGATACAGAAGGCATTAAAACGTATGCCTTTGGGAATTTTCGAATTTGAGATATGTATGACAAGATAGATGTTACCGTTTATAAAACAATCAACTGAAAAATATAAAAAATCTGTGAAGAATGTGTGAAAAATATTAAATGGGGCCTAATGAAACAGTTTAATAATCCACTTACCACTAATAATAGACTTTCTACCAAAAGTTCCCCAACACTTTATCCAACAATACTTTTTTGTTTAGAAATCATAAATGCTAAGCCAATCGAGATCCTTTTGCAGATATACGCCGCTACACCGGAATAGAGGCCCTATATAGGTAGAGGTTGGCCATCTCCAAATTGGACGCCGTTTTGTCGTTGCTCCGATTGTTTAGTGTGCATAGCTGAATGGTATTGCACCGTACTTATGAATTCTGGAAAAGGGTACGGTGATATTTGATACAGATTTCAGTGTTCATAATTGGGAGCCCTTTAGAAAACGGCTAAAAAAAGAAAAAGTAAATTTTAAGGCTTTTTTCTATTAAAAAAAAAGATATAATTTCGCTTTGTTGTCTGTCCTTCTGTAGACATCGAACTTTTTTGTTTATACAGATAAATAAAAAATTCTTTTTGTGTTAAATAGGTATTAATGATATATTATGATTTGCATTTTTTGAATCTCCCAAAAGTTATAGCTGCGCCCTCTAACAGTGGAAAATTTAAAAAATTCCAAAATATCAAACGAATATTCCAACCGATGTAGTTATGTTAGAAGTTTGAAATTTTGGTGTTGAAATGTGAACGATACGAAGTTACCATTGGCAACAATTACTTAACCCTTTAGACCCAGGAAGGAAGGTGAATGCAACATTTTTTGTTTTAACAGAAAAATGTTATTAAAGAAAAAAAAATTTTTTTTTGGTTGAACAGGTATTGATGAAATATTACAATTTGCATTTTACGAATTTCCCAAAAGCTATAATTGCGCCTTCTAACGGTGAAAAAAATTGAAAACTCCCAAAATTTGAAACAAATAGTGCAAACGATGTAGCTATGCTAGAAATTTAAAATTTTGGTGGTGGAATGCGACAGTCTTGAAAATTCCATTGACAGTAATGAGTTGACCCTAAGCCCAAGGTAGGTAAAAACGGAACGGTTTTGTTTTAAGAGATAATTGGAAATCTCTTTTTTTAGTTGGTTACTAATGAAATGTAATTCGCATTTTAAAAGGTAGTTTTCATTTATATCATTAGAGATCACTAAACATCAAAACTGCAAAATTTTTAACAAATGCTTCAAGTGATCTGTTCATGGTAGGAATTTCGGCGTGTAGAATTCTGTTATGGTAGAAATTCTACTGACAGTAATGATCTGCCCACTATTTTCAGACGAGCGAGAGAAAAACAACTTTTTAAATTTAAGAACAAAAAGACATACTTTTTTATGTTTTATAATTACTAATAAAATACTACCACGCACATTTTCCCCATCATATATTAAAAAATATGCAAATAACACCTCAAGCAACTGCTTGTACAGAGGTCTGACAGGAGCCTGTCAGTTTATATGCCATAGCAGAAGTTCCATGAGGATGGCGGGACCTCAGGAGAAAAACAACACGAACATCCATAATTAAAACTTTTAAGAAGTGAAAAAGTATGCAAAGGAAGAACTTCATTAACTTTGAAAATGAGATTCCCATATGCGCCAGAGGCGATATGCGTTCTTCTAGTTATTTTACATTTCAGTACATTCTAACAGTGGAATTTATGAACTACTTTATATTTGGGAAAATAAACTATTGATATTTTATTAGTACCTGTAGTGGTTAGCATGCTTGGCTACTGATCTAAGGGACCTGGGTTCGAGCCCCGGGTAAGGCATGGATATATATGTCGTTTTTCTGCTAAGGTCCTGCCATCCTCTCAGACCTTCTACTTTGGCATATAAAGTGACAGGCTCCTGTCAGACCTCTGTGGCAAGCAGCTGCTTGAGGGGGTATTTATTTTTATTTTATTTAATGTGCAAAAAAAGTATTTCATTTATCTCTTAAAGCAGAAAATTTGCATTTTACCAACGCGACAAATTATTACTATTAGGGTAAACTACTTGACCATTACACTCGATGACCAAAAATTTAAGTTTCCAGCAAAAACAATTTTTAATATTCAATATTTATTTAAAGATTTGGTATTTTCCAGCTTTTTCCGCTGCTAGAGGTCGCCTTTTGAGTTTTATATACCGCCTTTAGCGCACTCTAAAACTGGAAATTCCACTGAAGGGGATTCAAAAAATGTAAATATTAATATTTTTGTGGAAAACAATTTCACCGACATTCGGGATTCGAACCCGCATCTCTCCAGCAATATGTCAGAGTATTTTGACCTGTTGAACTAACGCCGGCTTTTTTCACAATAGACATTTATTGATTTATAGACGTCTTATTAGTCTACAGGTAACGCTGAGATTATCAAATATTGTTTAAATCATTACTATTTTGTTAGGGCCTGTAAAACAAAAAAAAATTATATATTGTTTTGTGTATCTCTTAAAAAAAGTTTTATTTTATCACCCCTTTTTGACTAAGACGACAAAACCTTATTGCCATTGTACACCTTCTGACCATAACACTCCACCAACAAAATTTCAGATTTCCAGTGTAAATAGTTTGTAATATTCATTTGAAATTTTAGCATTTTCCATATTTTCCCATCGCTAGAGGGCGCTATTAAAGCTATTGAAAATTTTCGAAATTGCAAATCGCAATATATGTTCCACTCCTATCCAACCCCAAAAGAATTTTTCATTTAGCTCTAAAAGCAAAAAAAAAATGATTGTCTATAGGCGTACAGACAGGTGGAAAGACAGATGGACAGACAACAGTTAACAGGGAGCCGGACAGAGAGACGGACAGACAGACGAACAAATATTAGCATAGGCAGATGAGAAAGTGAAAACATTAGCTCCTTTTCAAACGAACCGTAAAAGAAATTTTTTGTTGGTTTTCAATTAGCTCGTTTCACTTTTGCAGCCGATCGCCGTCTTCTGATGGAGTTTCTCGGAAAAAAAATATTAATTATTTTATTTGTTTGAGTGAAATTTTTACATCCGAATGCAGCGCAGTGAGGCATTCATAAAATACGACAGCATTTAGAGCGAAAAAAATGGTAGAACTGTATAAAACTATAACAACTGACAAGTTTTAACTTGGTACACATACTAACTTATACGCTTTCGTCTCACGGTTCGACAAACATGGCGCCCATAAACAACGTGACTCAATCAGCCAATGACAGTGAATCACTGAGATGGCCAGCCTCTAACTATACAGGACCTCAACACCGGAAGAGGTCGGTGTTATTTCAGGCACTGGTAAAATCAGTCAAGTTTTGCAGAAATTGATTAGGACGAATACTAAGCAAGCATCGCGCTTGTAGTGGCAATAACCCACAATTCAGTAATCACGAATGGAGTTGCGTTGTGAAGAGAGTACATCCCAATATTGGTTTCATATCTTTACCTCCTTTTTGAACCGAGTGAGCCACCAATTGCTCAGAGCCAACAAAATATTGCATTTCCGTTAACGTCAACAAGAAGTCTCTCAGAATACATTCATTACGTCATATTGCAGATTTGAACAGGAAGCATCGCTATCATAAGCTCGCTTTCACAGTGGCCCACAAGTGCTGCGTACGAAATAAATGTATATAAAAAGACTAGATACAATGGGAGAGAAGCAAGGAGAGAAAGAAATGAAGAGTTTAGAAACTCCCCCAAATGAATTCAGCTATTTTTTCCTCAACGCCTGAGTGATCTTTTAAGTCTTTATTAATTAATATAAAGAGGTGTCTACCAGAGCTTCAGTCAGCACCCAGTGTCACAACAACACAAACACATTTGGAGCAGTAGCCTTCTCCCGAAAAGTTTATCAGCAGAGCTATTAATAATATTTCCTGCAGACCTCATGCCTGAAGTCGTGATCCCTCTGCAATGTATACTAAAAAACAACAGCCTATATCGATGCTGCAATGGACCCTGTGCATGGGAAAAAAAATGAGATGAACCCTCTTGACCGACAACAGGAGGGTTTTTCTCATATTTAGTAGAATGTAAAAATTCATACATTCAGAGATAGCACTCCAAAATCTATTTTTCCGTCACATTTTTCTCCAGCAGCCGTCGAAAAACCTCATTTTATCTATTGATTTTGAACTGTCATATTTTTAAACTAATTTCCCAAAACTGTCTTGCATTTCTCGATTTCTAATATTTACCAATTTTTACACCGCAACAGCCCCAATAATTCAGTGAAGTGTTGAGAACTGCAACATTTTCCAAACAAAAACCACTCGTGTCCCGTCTTTCACGCAGAACGTCTTGAGATGGACCCACTTGTCCGACAACAGGAGGGCATTTTCCTACTACTCATCCTTACTGGAACGTAAAAAACCCATACATTCACAGATAGCACCCAAGAATCTATTTTTCCGTCATATTTTTCTCCCGCAGCCCTCGAAAACCTCATTTTCCCTATTGATTTTGAACTGTCATATTTTTTACACTAATTTCCCAAATTGTCTTGCTTTTCTCGATTTCATTGATTTTACTGAATTTTACACCCCAACACCTCAATAATTCAGTGAAGTGTTGATAACTGCAACATTTTCCCAACAAAACCCCTCATATCCTGTCTTTCACACAAAACGTCTGTCCGAACACCACGTCAACGCTCATCACCCAAAAAGTGTCCCTTAGGTTAACATGGGATCCCCTATACTTAACAGTGTTCCTGAACTCTCATTTGCTATACTACTGATGGGATTGGATTAGCGAAATGATATTCTGAACTTTTCGCTTCAATGACATTGTAGCTAATTGTATAATGCTATTGAAATTTCAGCACACATTTTGTAATTAATTGTATAGTGCTATTAAAATTTCACCAAAAACCAATCAGCTTCAAATAATTATGTTTGATTATTCGATTTTCACGTTGGGCAATAATCGTGATAGCATTGTAATGGAAAGTATTTCGTTTGAATATTGGTTTTAATATTTAATATGAATGGTTTCGGATAGTTTATAAATTATCAATTTTGCACTTCATTATCAGTATATATATATATCAAATATATTCTCCCGCGAAAATGTTGTCCCTTCCTAAATTTAGTTTTATTTTGTTGCACCATAAACGAAGCATAAAACACAATATATTTGAAATGCACTACCATCGGTATTTAAGAAAGCTTCTTGGGTAAAATAATCGAACTTTCGGAAACATTGGTGACGATAATATATATGGGTAGTAATGCCGCCTATTTTTATAACTCGTTAATTTTTTGAACAATGCCTTTTTTCTTTATTGATTCATTCCCTCTGTTACCTTATATTTTTTTATAATACGGCCAGAAGATTCATTTAGAATGAGAATTCTTAATTGTACTTCTGAGTAGCATAAAAATTTATTAATCTGCTTAATCACGCTAGCTTGTAACCGTCGCCATTTTTATCATTCATTTTCATAATGATGATCTGGAATAAGTACCGTTTGTAAATTAATATTGTATTAAAATTTTGTAACTATTTAATCATTTAGTCATGAATTCTCGTTTCGTGGGTCAGGAGAGAAGTGCCTTGCTTTTCCGATGGGCTCCCTCCTTCCCACTGTAAACGCTAGCAGATCTCACGTCTCGGCATACCAAGAAGCGTCGGTCCCAGTTCCGCATTTCATCTGGGTCATATGCCTCTCGCCTAATACAGCATGCAGCGGAGAGGCAACGTGAAAGCCCGGATGGGAGCGTCCTTGACAGGTGAATAGGAAAAATTGTTTTCATCCGGGTACGATCCCTGATGAAATATTAGTTGCTGTGATCACTGAGTTACCGCTAGCTGCTCACTTCTATTCTGAATGTGAATCCAAGTCGCCGTATGAATAGCCGCTTGGGGTAATCTTCTAATTGAAAGGGAAGGATCTTTTATTGAAGCTTTTTCGAAACTTCGGTTGACTTGTTTTACCTTTGAGTGGCACTTTTTGCACACAATGGACTAAATTGCCAGTTCACAAGGACACTGAAAGCTCAGAGAAGGTTGGGGAAGGGGACCCACTGAAACAGTTATTGGGAGACAGATGGTAACCTCCCGTCAAGGCCACCAGCGTTTTCCTTAACGTGGAGAGAGTATGACTCACCGCACACGAGTCCACGGCTCAACATACTATCTGATGGATGGTAGCATTTCCAAGCCCATCGATGTCCCCTACTGACCACGGGTAGGGCGGGGAGTTTTGCGCAGAAAAATCTCAACTCGCACCCACCTTGGATTCGAACCTGGGAACTGCAGATTAAGAGCCTGTGAGTTATTGACTGAGCCACCCCCGCCGCTCTGAAACTTGGATCAATGATCAGCCCACATTCCGTTGACAATTTCACTGGCGTTTTTTTATGTGAATAAAACTGAATTTTAATGATATGCCAGGTGGTTGGGTTGTTGTTGGGTTGTTTTACCTCTGAGCGGCACTTTTTTGCACACCATGGGCTAAATGGCCAGATCACATGGACCCCGAAGGCTCAGAGAAGGTTGGGGGAGGGGACCCACTGGAACAGCTGTTGGGAGACAGGTGGTCGCCTCCCGTCAAGGCCATCCAGCGTGTTCTTTAACGTGCACAGGGTATGGCTCTCCCACACACGGTGCCACGGCTTAACGTCCCATCCGATGGACGGCGGCCTTTCCAAGCCCATCGGTGTCCCCTACTGACTGTGGGCAGGGCAGGGAATTTTGTGGAATGCCAGGTGGTCTGACTGGTGAACTTTTTTTGTTCTGTACCATCACGATTGAGTCCAATGTTGCTCAAAACATTTTCTGTAGATATAAAAAGAAATTCTGTAGATATAAAAAACTTTATTAGTGGCAAATAATAATGCATTCACAACTGCAAATACCAGACACACATGTGAACTGTGAGTGAAATTTTCTCCTATCAAAAGAAATGCCAGTCCCATGGCCCACGGAGTGCGACTGGTCATTTGTATGTCTTTCTGTTGAGATGGGAGTAGCGCGACAGGCTCCTAATCTGTAGTTCACAGGTTCGAATGTCGTCTGGGATTTATCTCCGCAAAACTCTCCACCATACCCTCGGTCAGTAGGGGACGGTGATGACCTTCGAAAGGCTGCTGTCCGTCGGATGGGACGTTAAGTCTTGGCTTCCTGTGTGAGGCAATCTTACCCTGTTCACGTTAAAGAACTCACTGGATGACCCTATTCTCCTAATAGCTGTTCAGTGGGTTCCCCAACCTTCTCTGAACCATCGAGAAACCCTGAAATCTTTCTGAGCTAGCCATATAGCCCATTCTGTGCAAAAAAATTGCTGCTCACAGGTAAAATAACCCAACTGTCTGCTGAAGTTCTGGCTTCCTCACAGATATTTTCCATGGCCTATAGGCTCCTATCTGATCTCTGTGGCAAGCAGCTGGTTCAGAGAATATTTATTTTTTGTTGAACAGTTCAACCGATATTTATATAATTGTGGATTTTTTTTCTCACCACGGACATAACATAGGGTGATCCATGAATTCAGTTTTATGAATGTCACGAATGCAGTTTGAAGTATAAGACCTTTCTATCAGAGATTGCTTCTTTCAAACGTCATGGGATGTATTAAAGAAATATAACTAAAAAAAATCAATTTTTTAATGAAAATATTTAAAATAAGATATTATATTCAGTTATGAAAATAGAGCAGAAAAGTTATCATTCTTAGGCATATTAAAACGCCTAACATTTACTATGGTACTATGAAAAGTGAGGCTGGTTTTTTCCTTTACCAGCTTATCAAGATGTGGGCCAATTGAGAACAATGCCTCGGACAATGGAGAAATAATATTAATACTCTCCCTGTGTTTTGTCTAAAGCCTTGAATCCTGAATGGATAGCAAATGTCCTAACCACACCGCATCCGCAACATATTTTAATAACTTTCGACTCATTTTCATTTGAAAAAATATGCTGCAACATTTGAAATTTCTTAAGAATATGCCATACTTACTAAGCAACCCAGTCGGTAGCACGCCACGCTCGTAATCTGCAGTTCCCAGGTTCGGGTCCCAACTGACTCAGCGTTGAGATTTATCTCCACAAAACTCCCCCCACCTCTGCCCATGGTCAGAGGGGACACCGATGGGCTTAGAAAGAGAGCCGTCCGTCGGATGGGGTTTTATTCCGTGGACTCGTGTGCGGGAGAGTCATACCGTCTGCACGTTGAAGAATGTTCTGGATACCTTTGACGGTATGCTACCATATGTCTCCCAACATCTGTTCCAGTGGGTCCCCTCCCCCAATCTTCTCTGAACCTTCGGAGTCTTTGTGACCTGGTCACTTAGCCCATTGCGTTAAAAAAAAGTGCCTCGGAGAGGTAAAATAACCAACCAAGAAACTCTTTTACACATCACTTGGCAAATTTCGTGATTTTCACTGAGATTTTCACATATTTATTTCCAGATTTCTATGTAACAATTGAATAATTTTTTGAATTAATATTCCTTTTTGGCAGAAAAAAAAGATGGTTTCTTTTTGCGGTATAATGAATATAAAAATGTAATAAATTAAATGTGGCTTTATTCCAATGCATTTTTTTTCTTTTTAAAGTGAATACCAACATTAAATTTTGAAATCAGGTTCTTTTGTTTTATTTTCTCAAGCATTTGTTTACTGATGTCAGCCATCAATAAGATGCAACGTTGACTCATACTCCTGCATATCTCATTAAATTCGATATTTTATTCAGTATCCGCTTTAAATTCAGGCTTTTTAATCCGCTATCCTTTTTAACAAAAATTTTTCATCTGACGAGAGCTTTTAAATGTGGATAACGGCGTCCGCGCTGTTCTTCGGGAAATCATTCTCAGCGAAGTATGGCGAAAGATATAGGAGAAGAGTTTTCAGAGCAATTTTAGTACGTTCAGAATATTCTGATTTCACTTTGATCCAAAAGGAAGCAAGTGACGCTACCTTTCCTAAACTCATCTGCAATCCTTCTTCAGCATGCAGCTGCCATGTGTTGAAACGTAGGAAATGTGGTACTAAGGCGTTATCAATATGCTTCGGAAAACATTTCTTTCTTCCCTAGCAGATCGCTCACCACCTCTATGAGAAGCACTCTTTTACACTACAATAAAGGGATTCGAGAATAATAAGAAAATTTACTCCCATTGTGTAAGAATAACAGTAAGAAAAATCATGACGAATATAACATTGTTCCCCCATCACTGACTAGAGGGCGCTCGTGTTCTGGAAGCGTGAAATCAGGAAGTCATTTACTGCAACGTAGTTATATCTCTTTTGTTTGCTTTGATACGAAACCAGATTAGAATGCATTAATTTTATGATAATAAGGAGTTAGAGTGTATGTGACACGGTGAAGATCATGCAACTAGACGATGCGATAAAAGGTAAGTTTTCGTAAACTTTGATCTAATATTCGAAATGCTTCTTTCAAAAGTCTTGGCTAGATATCGTGCTGCCATCTAATGACAAATGAATCAACTAAAGTCATAACTTCACTGCCCTATTTACTTTAACCGTTCAGCATGGTGTGGCATAGCACTGATGTCTCACTGGCTGTTCTACTTTGACCAGCGTGACATCAATGAATGCTTCAGCTCGAAAATTCGGTGTTGAAGATTTCAAAAGTAGACCCTGCCCATTTGAAATTTTCAAACACGAAAATTCTATAAGACGGCGCGGCTTTATTATGTGTCTCACTACAATGTTAAATAGATAGCCATTCAAAATCCACCGTCTGTACGAACTATTTATATTACCTGGTCATGAATATTTGTACATGTTTGCTAATTACAGTATATTTTATGGTAATTTGTGACAAAACTCCGAAATAATAAATATTAGGAAATAATTATTTATTTATAAGAGTAAAAGTAAATACAACTCGAAAATAAAAATAGAACAATACCTGAGCGATGTTATTTTTACATTTTTTTTGCATTATGAATAGAAAAAAAACATGGAATACAATAACTTTTAACACAAGCTGGACAGTACCACTTGCTTCTGGTCGATTTATTTTGAGCTACATTTTTACTAAATTGTTCTTTATTGTTGGCATAGCATACCACACATCGATTTTTCTTGCGCTCCTCCAATTTATGTGAGTTATTTGCTTCTTCAGGGTCAGCAAACAGATCACTCGTACATAAGATAAGAGTGTTTCGACAAGATGTTCTCGAAATTCAGTGATGGTAATCTTACTCTGCGTGATCTCTTTGAATAATAAAAATGCATTGACCAATGCGGAACCTAAAATTAGTTCAGTTGCCAATTTTCGATACCATTTAGTACCTCTTCTCAGGCAGTGCGAATATGCTTTTAGCTGGTCAGATATGTCAATGTAAGTTTTTGACTTATTGTACTCGAAAATAGCCCTGGGTTTTTCTATCTGCTTTCCACGTTGTTGCACTTTTATCATCTTGTCAGAGTGTTTTGTTGTGAGTAACAATACATCACGAGTATCTTTCCATTTTAGCATTACATACCACAAGTGCTTTCTTCGGCTATTATTTCATGTTTTTTCAGTTTTTTATTCAAAATTTCTTTTGAATTTAATTTTCTATTAGCTCTTACGGTTCCTACAAGATGTGTACGCCTTTCGAGCAATCTTCTGGCTAAGTAAATGCTGGTGTAATAATTATCGGTATAGACTTCTTCCGGAATCTAGAAGGTTTTTTTTATCAACGATAAAACAACATTTGAAGAAGCATTACCATCTCCTTGGTCATCTTTTCCACAGTACACCTGGAAATCATATGCGTATCCACCTGCGGTGCATAACTTGTATACCTTTATACCAAATTTATTTTTCTTATTTTTTATATACTGTTTGAACTTTAGACGCCCACGGAATGGAACCAACGTTTCGTCAATGCATATACAGGAGTCAGGCGTAAGAACTTCTTGAAACCTTTCTGCTATTTTTTTCATCAAAGGTGTCAGCTTTCGCAGTCTATCATTAGAAAAACTTGTGTCTTCGTTATTGTTGAAGTGCCACATCTGCAATAGTTGTTCAAATCGATTTCTTGGCATGACATTTTTCACTTTATTGGAATATAGAATATTGATACTCCAATAAGCCTTTAGACGAGGCAATTGCATTAGTCCCATCCACACGATAATGCTTAGAAATGTTTCCATTTCTTTTTTATTAGTAGGCATCCAACCTTTCACATGGCCCTTGGTTTCTTTTTTATTGCGTAAAGTTTGCTCAGCATATAGATTCGTCTGCTCTACCATATAATGAATTATTTCATCGGTAATGAATATTTTAAAAAAGTCATGCGGCTCCTTGTTGATATAATGTTCGTAAAGGTCTGGTTTGATACCAGTTTGATCGACTGTGAAATCAGATTGTTTCAATGAAGTACCATCAACAGCTACCCAATTTATATTATTATCAAAAGCCGTTATTACCACTTCTTCATTCACATCTTCCTTTGAATATTGTGAAATAACATCCTCTATTATATCATCTATATGTAAGCTCAAATGTGTTCTTTGCCTAGACGTAGATGGACCAGGATCATTTACATTTGATATATCTACCTTGCGACGTTTCTTTGATACACCGATTTCACTGGCACTACTGGCGTCACTTGAACTAGGTTCATATTCGTCTGATAAATACGTATCGCCGAATTCGCTTTGACTATCATCAACATCAGACATTAACTCATCCCATAATTTTTGTAACCGAGCTTGTTCGCGTTCGTAGTGACTCATTTTGATTAGGGTTGAAATTAACGTGTGTACTCCACGAACGGCACTGCTTGAATAAAACAAAACTCGGTAAATTGCTGGCAGTAAAATGACTTGTTATAGACTTGCAAACCGTGGCGTCCACTGAAGCGAAGCCGAAGCGAGCTGACAGAGGCAGGACCGACGGGAGCATCTGTACCCCTACCAGTCGGTGAAGTGATTCTGATGACGTCAATTTTAGTCGACCCGTAGCTAGTAGCGTCGCCTCCATCTTGTTTTTGTTAGTGTTTAACTAGTTTGGCAAAACGTTTGATTTAGTGTGTGCACACAATATTTTGTTACTACGTTCATTGATTTTTTTTAGCGAAATGCCATCGCGCTGCTGCGTTCCTTAGTGCAGGAGCAATTACGACGGTGATAAAATGTTCTCAGTTTCTAAATTTCCAGAAGATATCGATTTGCGACAGAAATGGATTCGTTCAATACCAACGCAAAACTTCTGTCCAAAGAAAGCATCCGAGGTAAGAAGAACTTTATTCTATATTAATATCTGTTGTCATATTTATGAACTTCTAAAGTAAAAATTATCGTTTTAACTATTGTATGTTACGTTTGTATAATATACATATATGTCATTGATCTGTTATGGATTAATTTGACATTATTTTTATTAAATAAGAAACCTAATATGCTGGAATAAAAAGTGTCGAATGTACATATGTTAAAATACTTAAATAGAAAAGAATATTTTACAGTGACCAGACTTTTTATTTAATAGATAACAGTACTAAGTTAAGAAATTGGTACTTTTGTTGGGATAGTTTCAGGGTCTAATGTTATATCACTATATTTATATATCCATAGAGTTCAAATATATCTCATAGAAGTTAATACGATAATATTGTTAAACTTGAAATACATATATAAGGCAAGATCATGGGATAAACTACTTTTAAATACAAAATCTCTGCATAAATATTAGAAATTATTTTGATGTTATTACTAGTATACTTGGATACAAATTGGACCCATGTTCAAAGCCTAGAGATGGCTTTGTGAATATGTATTATTTTCCTGCTGAAGTTTTGCCTACCTCACACATCAGCTATTTTTTTAATAAAAGCAGGACAGGTAATGGTTAAAGTTCATTGTAGAAACTGTCGACAATAGTAAACTTCCTGACCAATCAATTCCTAATAACTTTCAGCATTAAATTAATCTGCCTAATTATATCTCTGAAATCAGGTCAAGATATAGTGGATATTAAAGAATGGGTGGGCTACAACTAGCTTACATATGGATTAATAAATGAAAAGATATTTTGAAAAAGGATTTAATAGTAAAATTAAAGAATTTTTGTACTTTCAAAGGAGTAATTAAAAGTGCATATATTTCCAATCACTCTCATTGTAAAATGAGATGTCAGGTATATTATAATAAAGGTATAACAGTCTACTGTCATATCTTTATTGCATGTGACTGCAGATTTTGTTTTAATTTTGTTACAAATGTATTCTATAATCATATTAGAGAATATTTGAGGGGATATCTGTCATTTCATCTATTATGCGAATATAAATATGTTAAACACCACAAATGCATACAATATTGTTTTTGAGTTAATGTCAAAGTTTATCCTCTGTACTGACCACTGGTTTGGATTTTACAACTGAAGAAATCCAAAAATTATCACAAAAATTTGAGGTATTTTGATTTTACTGATATGTAATGGTCAAAGTTTATTGTAGAAACTGTCGACAACAGTAAACTTCTTGACCAATCAATTCCTAATACCTTTCAGCATTAGTATAATACCAGGTACTGTCTATATAAACAAATTTATGCCTAATAAACTGAAAATTACAGTAAGAGGAAATTGTCTGAAATAATAAACTTATTACTGGAGTTGTTTTCAGGCTCAATTCCTGAACTGGAATATTTCAAACCTTTAAACGTTCATTCATAAGAGTGTTGTTTTAAATGATTTTCAGCTCAGTATGATTTTTCGCATTTTATTTTACATTATCACCTTATAGTGGCATTACCAAAAGCACTTTATGATTAGTACTAGCAGTGTTATATATTAGTACTAGCAGTGGAAATGCTATGGTTAGCATTAGCTTTCAAGGTGAACTATATATGATAAAAGAAGTGCTAGAAATATTGAGAAAAACCAGCTTACTGGTAGAATAGGTGCATTCCTTGGGGGAATTCATTCTTTTAACCATGGATTTTTATTGAAATCTTAGAAAATACACTGATTATAAAATTGTTTTGAATACAATTGTAGCTTTTACTTTCGAAGGAAAAAAGTCTTCAGTTCTGAATAAATTTTTTTTAGTGTATGGTGAACAGTGTTCCTGGTGTTTGGATTTTTGTTTTAATGTTTATCATTCATCATAGGTTTTTTTGTACATATTCTCAATATTTCTTTTCCATACATAGGTGTGTGAACTCAACTTTGCACCATCTGATGTTGAAAGAGAAACCAGCATGTTTGACATGAAAACTGGGAGAAAGCTTTCTGACCTCTAAAGTATCCATATACTGATGGAGAGGTACTGTTCAACTACTTTTAAAGCATCCACAAATACACTTTAAAAAAAATATTGTGCCCAAAACAAT
Organism: Ryuthela nishihirai; assembly: GCA_038380435.1. Lineage (NCBI taxonomy): Eukaryota > Metazoa > Arthropoda > Arachnida > Araneae > Heptathelidae > Ryuthela > Ryuthela nishihirai. The sequence continues at coordinate 58,487,868 of JAWZYU010000012.1, forward strand.
AAGGAGCCTTCTCATACAAGAGCATGCCCTATGAAAACTGAAATAATTGCTGACCACTACACCTCAGTCAGAATTTGAAGTAACAGAAAGTTTACCTTTTATGACAGTGCATAGTTACTAATCATTATGACAATTTAGGAGAAATAACCTTTGATTGTTTATGAAATAGGAATAAAAATCACTGCACCATATATTTTATAGTATATTTAATGAGTATTGTTTCTTTTTTTGACTCAACTGTTAGTACTTGGCACTTAGTATGAAAAAACTTATTTTATTTCACAAAGAAAGCATGTCCTCCTTTTATAACACTGGCATTGAGTAACCCTACGTCTGGTGGTTATGTGTCACCTGGCTCAAGGTAATTTTTCCACTATACTCATTATCATTATAATACTTAAGGAGTTTGATAGTGATTAAATGTTAGTAAATCAATGAGGTACTGTGGATTAATTTGTGTATGCTACTTTCACTTTGAGAAAAATTATATTCAGATTTTCATACAATTTGATACTGTGTTAAAGTCAAAATGCTGATTGTCTAATTTCACACCTTAAAAATTACTCTTATGAGATTTAATATAATTCAAAAATTATGTTTGGTAATCTCAATTATGTTACAAATTCGATATCAGAGGTTGATATTTTTAAGTAAATATTTTATTGAGTCCTGAATCCAATGTCTTAATTTCACCCACTGCAGATAATTTATTTTAAACTGTTAAATAAAGATAATTAAATAAAGAAATTATTAATCTTCATTCATCTTTAATATCTGGAAAACAATTTCCACAGGCTTTTAGCCAGTAATTGAACATGGATCTTCTATAAAGTATGCTTTTTGATTTTTCATATTACAGAAGTCTTTGGATTGTCCATCTGCTCGTGTACTCGATTAGTCTCCAAGTACCTTAAAGTACCTAATGTTAATACCTTAAAGTACCTAATGTTAAAAAGAAGGTTAAGAAATATCAAATTTGGAGGGAGTAAAAATAGCTGGTTGTCATTGTCATCAGTTAGCATGAAGCCTTTTGGAAAGTAATGTTACACTGTAATGGAAAAGTCTCCACAACATCATAGACCCACCTTCAAATAATTATAGCCCAATAAGTACAATGGTGGAAAACCCTTTGGAATGGTGTGCTATTGTTTCAACCATTGTTTTTTAGACATAAAAACTGGTTAACTTTATTGTCAAATATTTTGCAATATTTTAGTGGAAATTTTATTGCATGCAAGCTGCAATAGCTATTTTCAGTTCCTTTAACTCTATTCTGCTACTGTACAGGATCTGATAGATTTATTTCATTTTTATTTTACTGATTTAACATGTCTTTTGTGGCTAAATCTATGATCAAAGGGAATCTCTACCTGCACTTGTCAGTAGGTTTTTTCTTAATTTTGTGTTTAGTGTTACTTTTGAGTGATCTTTTGCCAATTCCACAACATTTTCACTTCCCACTATACTCTTATGGCTGGACCCCTGAAGATAAATTATATTTTTGGTTGTCTTTAATTTTTTTTTATCAGGTATCAAATACTTGTGGTGGATGCTTTTGTTTGGACAGCTATTCAGTACTGGATGCAATATGTGACAGTATATGATTTTCTTTCCAATCCATTTCATTGCTTCTGTTATACATGTACTTAGTGGGAGTTTGAAATTTATAATTTTCTGTAGGAACATATATCACCAGTTTCTGGATGAAACAATCAACTGAAACTCATTAAACTGCAAATAGAATTTTCTGAATATTATTTATCCTTCATTACTTTAAATTGAGAACAATATAAGCAGAAAACTTAAGTGTCAATCTTTGGTTTTTGTAAAAGCCATGGGAGATTTAGGAAGTTAATATATTCCTTGATTTTCTTTAACATATATGCATATCTTGTGGCTTCTGCTGCCTTGCAAATGTAGGATTTTTTAAATTTCTAATAGTGATTGCCAATGGGTGTTTGATATGCCTATGAACTAGCCTGGTCAACAGATCAATAAGGTTTTTCTGTATCATTGGGGGATGTCAGTTTCTGCTTGGAGGGAGATGATTGACTATGTTATTAGAAACCTTCTACTGGTTCTGATACTTATTTTCTTCTTCCAAGTTCTTTGTTAATAATTGGTTTTACACTGATAGTGAGTTCAAGTAATATTAAAATTTTAGTGTAAGAATATCTGTTTATAAAGGAAAAATACCCTGTTGTTCTTAGCATTTGAAAGTATCTTCACCAGATATGGTAGTTAAAATATGCATAATAGTTAATGACTTAAATTTAAAAAACTCTGCAGAAGGTCAAGATTAGAATAATGTTTTTTTTTTATGTTTCCATACATGTTAAGTATATGTTCTTTACAAAATACCAAAACATTTTTTTCCGTTCTGTTTATTTTGACAGAAAATATACAGAATTTTTCTAAAATAAACGTTTCATGGGAAAATATGACTGAATATATATATAAGTTAAAAATCTATCTTAATGTTCTATATTCCTCTAATATTCATTTAGTATTTAAAGAGGCTTCGCTTGGTTACTAACCTGGGTTCGAGCCCTAGGTAAGGCATGGTTGTTCGTGTCGTTTTTCTACCGGGTTTCCGCTATCCTCACAGACCTACTATGGCATATAAACTTACAGGCTCATGTTAGACTCTGTGGTAAGCAGCTGTTTGAAGATTTTTTATATTTTATTATATATCAACATCTTAAACAGTAATGCGCATTCTGCAGAGTTGGTGAAAATTGAAATAATTGTTACATATTCTACTAAAACTATGCTAATAAAATTTAATATGGAGATACTGTTTTGAGATTAACTTATTTCAACTACTTCCCAGATCAATATTTTAAACAGCCATTGTTCATATTAAATATCCCAGTTTCCATAATTCTTTAATTTTTAATGAACATAGATTAGATAAATTTGATTGAGATCTTTAATTGATCTTCATTTCATTTTTTTTTGCATAAAAGCTCATTTTAAAAGTTACATAGCTTTGAAATTAGCTTTCCATTGACATAACATGGAATTAGGTTTCATAATCACTGAGTGTATATGGATATTTCAATGTGGCCTTTACCTTGTATGATACTCATTGTATTTTATATTTCTGTTGTATTTTGAATCTGTTCAAACCTTTTGACCACATGTATTTAGATGTTGCTTTCATGTTTCTTCAGAATTTTTTTTTCTATTATTAAAGTTTATTATGATACCAAAAAGGATAAAAATTTCTATGTTATGTGAAGAAATCAGTTTTAGTATGCATTAGGGTGAAAAAGTTTGGGAAAACAGTTTTTCCTTTTTTTTTATCTAAAAGTCATAGTTGTCCTAGAAACAGTTTTTATTAATGTGATGCATTTTAGAAACAGCTTTCATATTACACTATTTAAAAAAATCAGCAATTGTTCAACTGGGATGAATGGAATATCTTAAAATTTTCCTTTTCAATTTAAATAGTATTGCACAATATTAAGTTCTTTCATATTGCTTAAAAATTCTCCCATATGATTGGTGAATTTTCCTGTTTTAATTGCACAATTTTCTTAAAAATAAAGTAAATGATATGAAATATTTGTTTCATTGTAATGTGTATCCTATATATATTTGTTTTCTCAGATTGTAAATAAAAGTATTTTTTTAATGTGGAATTTGTTGGTCGTTTTTCTTAACATATGCAATATTGAAACATACTGTTTTCATTAAATAATGTTTTAGACCTCATATAAACATACATATTTGTGTAGAAAAATAGATATTTGTGGTATTTTGTAACAAGTATTTTTTTTAAATATATTTCGCAGTTCTAGAATCCTTTAAGAGTGAAAATTTAGTAGTGTTCAATACATTAATCGATCGTTTGCAAAATTAGTTAAAAGTTTTGAAATTTCCGACTATTTAAAGAGTTATTATCTAAATAATAATTTAAAGCTATCTGTATAATCGGAAACGGTAATTAATGATTTATCAATATTAATCAAAGCGAAAAAAGTTATCTCTAAAAAAATTAGAAAAAAAGGTGGGATTTTTTTTTTAATTATATGAAAACAAATTATTTTAATGATTTATTAGTGAATGTTCAAAATCTAAATGGGAAGTTCTATTAACAAGGATAAGCTATCTCTCAATCTATTCTGCCGGCAGCCCGGTCCAGTAATGCTGACGTCACAAATGAGTGGTACGGCCTTCTCCTCTAGGTGGTGGTGTCTGTAAGCCGTGTGACTTTTGTTCTAATGCGCAGGAGTGTAAGACAATGATAGAAAGCGCCGAAGGTACTGTCTCTCTCGGCTCGCTTTCTTTACGCAGCGAACATAGGCAGTGCGCGTTCCAGTAATACTATATTTCAGTGGTGGCATCACGACGTACCACACCGTCTTACTGAATAAAGACGGTGAGGTAAAAAAAAATGATGCCTCATAATTTGAGTAATTAAAAATTGATGAAATTGTATTTAAATGTTTGAAACTGTGTAAAATATTTGTTATAAATATTTTGAAAATGAAATACTACCAAAATAGTTCTCCGTCCTTAGTGAAAAAAAAATCTGCTCTACACCCATGCTTAACGTGTTAATAGCCGTTCCGTGGCCGAGTGGTTAGCGTGCTTGGCTACTGATCTAATGGGACCTGGGTTCGAGCCCCTGGTTAAGACATGGGTGTTCGTAATGTTTTTCTGCTGAGATCCTGCCAAACTCACAGACCTACTATGGCATATAAACACAGGCTCCTGTCAGAACTCTGTGGCAAGCCAGCTGGTTGAGGGGGTATTTGTTTTTTTATTTATTTACTTAATGTTAGAGTTAGTTTGGTCCAATGTTGGCAAGCAAAATCAAAATGTTTCATTAAGCTTTTCTTTAGAGCAAAATTTAAATTTCTTTATTACATTACGATAACGTTATATCGAAATATTTTAAGCACAAATTTAAAATAATGAAATGTATGTTATCATTTTAATTATATATGTATGCAGTAGTGTTTTCCATCGATTCGCACCTATTCAATTAATCTACATGTTAAAAAACAAAATTTTTGAAAAAGTAAGTTTATTAATTTTTATTGCTTTTTTCGCTGCTAATGAAATAAAAATAGTAATTAGGAGAGCCAGTTACCAATGAATGGAATGACATCACGGTATGTATTCAAATAATGTATATAAGCATTATTCGAATTTCAAGAAATAATGGAAACTACTGAAGACAGAAATAGATTTAGTTTAGGAAGGGAATTTTCCAGAATTAAGTATCGAGGGGTTCGAAAATTTAGTTGTTTTGTGGGAAGAGGGATGCAACCCTCCACACCCCTGGATACGGTCCTGACTGAAAAAATTTACACTTAATGAATTATTCAGAATAAAGCGGTACTTTATCAATACAAATTTCTGAGCATAAGTATGAGATCATGATTCATAGTACTATAACGATTTTTTGTGCACAGATTAATATTTTTAAAACAAGTTGCAAAAATGAGTAGTGAAGGTTTAAAACAAAATGAAACTTCCTTCAGAAATATTAATCTAACGCATAGTTGAAAAAAATAAAGAAATTCATTCAAAAATTTTGATATAATGCAATTAATGTTATTCTACTCTTTTATTCATCATTATAAGGAAAATGTCTTCTAATAATGAATTCAAATTATTTCTTTTCTTATGGAGAATCAGTTTAAGCATAGAAAAAAACTCTGCAGACACCTAAGTTGTAGTACTGCTAGAACAATTCTTGCAAATCATACAGTGTTTTGTCTTGATTTTTCCAGTAGTAGCGGTGATAGACACTAGGGGCAACGTACAGAGTCAACACCACCTAGAGGAGAAGGCCGTACCACTGATTTGTGACGTCAGCATTACTAGACCGGACTGCCGGCAGAATAGATTGAGAGATAGCTTATCCTTATTCATAGAACTTCCCATTTAGATTTTGAATATTCACTAATAAATCATTAAAATAATTTGTTTTCATATAATTAAAAAAAAATGCCACTTTTTTCAAATTTTTTTTTTAGAGATAACTTTTTTTTTTGCTTTGATTAGTATTGATAAACCATTAATTACCGTTTCCGATTATACAGATAGCTTTAAATTATTATTTAGATAATAACACTCTTTAAATGTTCGGAAATTTCAAAACTTTTAACGAATTTTGCAAACGCTCGATTAATGTATTGAACAAGTACTAAATTTTCACTCTTAAAGGATTCTAGAAGAGCGAAATATATTTAGAAAAAAAACTACTTGTTACAAAATACCACAGATATCTATTTTTTTTTCACAAATATGTATGTATATATATATATGAGGTCGAAAACATTATTTAATGAAAACAGTATGTTTCAATATTGCATATTTTAAGAAAAACAACCAACAAATTCCACATTAAAAATACTTTTATTTACAATATGAGAAAACAAATATATATAGGATACACATTACAATGAAACAAATATTTCATTGTTTACTTTATTTTTAAGAAAATTGTGCAATTAAAACAGGAAAATTCACCAATCATATGGGAGAATTTTTAAGCAATATGAAGGAACTTAATATTGTGCAATACTATTTAAATGGAAAAGGAAAATTTTATGATATTCCCTTCATCCCAGTTGAACTCTTTTTTTTAAAAATAGTTTAATAATGAAAGCTATTTTTAAAATGCATCACATTAATAAAAACTGTTTCTAGGACAACTATGACTTTTAAATAAAGAGAAAAGAAAAATTGCTTTCCCAAACTTTTTCACCCTAATGCATATTAAAACTAATTTCTTCACATAACATAGAAATTTTTATCCTTTTTGCTATCATAATAAACTTTAATAATAGGAAAAAAAATTCTGAAGAAACATGAAAGCAACATCTAAATACATGTGGTCAAAAGGTTTGAACAGATTCAAAATACAACAGAAATATAAAATACAATGAGGGGTCAATGTAAAGGTCACATTGAAATATCCATATACACTCAGTAATTATGAAACCTAATTCCATGTTATGTCAATGGAAAGCTAATTTCAAACCTTTGTAACTTTTAAAATGAGCTTTTATGAAAAAAAAATGAAATGAAGATCAATTAAAGATCTCAACCAAATTTATCTAAATCTATGTTCATTAAAAATCAAAGAATTATGAAAACTGGGATATTTAATATGAACAATGGCTGTTTTAAAATATTGATCTGGGAAGTAGTTGAAATAAGTTAATCTCAAAACAGTATCCCATATTAAATTTTATTAGCATAGTTTTAGCAGAAAATGTAACAATTATTTAAATTTTCACCAACTCTGCAGAATGCTCATTACTGTTTAAGATGTTGATATATAATAAAATACCCCTTCAAACAGCTGCTTACAACAGAGGTCTGACATGAGCCTGTAAGTTTATATGCCATAGTAGGTCTGTGAGGATGGCGGAAACCCGGCAAAGAAACAACACAAACAACCATGCCTTACCTAGGGCTCGAACCCAGGTTAGTAACCAAGCGAAGCCTCTTTAAATACTAGATGAATATTATTGGAATATAGAAAATTAAGATAGATTTTTAACTTATATATATTCAGTCATATTTTCCCATGAAATGTTTATTTTAGAAATTACAGAGCTTTGAAATTATCTTTCCATTGACATAACATGGGATTGGGTAGTCATAATTAACAGAGTGTATATGGGGTAGTTTCATGGCAGCAAACACAGACTTTTATAACACAGAATTGAAAATATTTATGATAATACATTTGTGCATACATGTAGTAAGAAAAGATTTAACTTGTAAAATTTGCAGCTAATATAATTAGTAGAATTGTAGCATCATCAGCAACTCAGATTTAATGACATTGCAAAACTTGAATTAAGTAAAAATAAAGTACTACAAGCAATATATATCAACTATTGAATATTTTACTAACATTGAATAGATAGAATTAGCATCTAAAATTTTCTTATATTTTTATAGAGGTCAAGCTGTTTCAAATGATTCAGTATACTCCAAATGTGCAAATTAAATTGAAGAATTAAAAAAATATCTAGATGTCATTTACATAAAGGTTGATGAAGGGGCAAAAATAAACTACACCAGTAGGTTCTTAATGGGATTCCTTCCCAAAGGCAAGTCAATAAAATAACTTTAAATTTGTATGGTGTGAGAAATATACAGAACAGAAAAAAAATGTTTCGCTATTTTGTAAAGAGCATATACTTAACATGCCTGGAAACATATTAAATAAAAACATTATTCTAATCTTGACCTTCTGCAGAGTTTTTTAAACCTTAAGTCATGAACTATTATGCATATCTTAACTGCCATATCTGGTGAAGATACTTTCGAATGCTAAGAGCAACAGGGTATTTTCCCTTTATAAACAGATATTCTTACATTAAAATTTTAATATTACTTTAACTCACTATCAGTGTAAAACCAATTATTAACAAAGAACTTGGAAGAAGAAAATGTGTATCAGAACCAGTACAAGGTTTCTAATAACATAGTCAATCATCTCCCTCCAAGCAGAAACTGACATCCCCCAATGATACAGAAAACCTTATTGATCCGATGACCAGGCTAGTTCATAGGCATATCAAACACCCATTGGCAATCACTATTAGAAATTTAAAAAATCCTACATTTGCAAGGCAGAAGAAGCCACAAGATATGCATATATATTAAAGAAAATCAAGGAATAAATTAACTTCCTAAATCTCCCATGGCTTTTACAAAAACCAAAGATTGACACTTAAGTTTTCTGCTTATAATGTTCTCAATTTAAAGTAATGAAGGAAAAATAATATTCAGAAAATTCTATTTGCAGTTTAATGAGTTTCAGTTGATCATTTCATCCAGAAACTGGTGGTATATGTTCCAACAGAAAATTATAAATTTCATACCCCACTAAATGCATGTATAACATAAGCAATGAAATGGATTGGAAAGAAAACCATATACTGTCACATACTGCATCCGTACTGAATAGCTGTCCAAACAAAAGCATTCACCCCAAGTATTTGATACATTGATAAAAAAATTTAAAGACAACCAAAAATATAATTTATCTTCAGGGGTCCAGCCATAAGAGTATAGTGGGAAGTGAAAATGTTGTGGAATTGGCAAAAGATCATTCAAAAGTAACACTAAACACAATATTAAGAAAAAACCTACTGACAAGTGCAGGTAGAGATTCCCTTTGATCATAGATTTAGCCACAAAAGACATGAAATCAGTAAAATAAAAATGAAATAAATCTAGTAGACCCTGTACAGTAGCAAAATATAGTTAAAGGAACTGAAAATAGCTATTGCAGCTTGCATGCAATAAAATTTCCACTAAAATATTGCAAAATATTTGACAATAAAGTTAATCAGTTTTTGTGTCTAAAAAACAATGGTTGAAACAATAGCACACCATTCCAAAGGGGTTTCCACCAATGTATTTATAGGGCTATGATTATTTGAGTAAAAAAAAAAAACAATACTCATTAAATATACTATAAAATATATGGTGCAGTGATTTTTATTCCTATTTCATAAGCAATCAAAGGTTATTTCACCTAAAGCGTCATAATGATTAGTAACTATGCACTGTCATAAAAGGTAAACTTTCTGTTACTTCAAACTCTGACTGAGGTAGTGGTCAGCAATGATTTCAGTTTTGGGCATAATATTTTTTAAAGTGTATTTGTGGATGCTTTAAAAGTAGTTGAACAGTACGCCCATTAACATACTGGTCATATAGCAAACATTCCCTCTCCATCAGTATATGGATACTTTAGAGGTCAGCAAGCTTTCTCCCAGTTTTCATGTCAAACATGCTGGTTTCTCTTTCAACATCAGATGGTGCAAAGTGGAGTTCACACACCTATGTATGCAAAAGAAATATTGAGAATATGTACAAAAAAACCTCTGATGAATGATAAACATTAAAACAAAATCCAAACACCAGGAATACTGTTCACCATACACTAAAAAATTTTATTCAGAACTGAAGACTTTTTACCTTCGAAAGTAAAAGCTATAATTGTATTCAAAACAATTCTATAATCAATCAGTGTATTTTCTAAGATTTCAATAAAAATCCATGGTTAAAAGAATGAATTCTCCCAAGGAATGCACCTATTCTACCAGTAAGCTGGTTTTTCTCAATATTTATAGCACTTCTTTTATCATATATAGTTCACCTTGAAAGCTAATGCTAACCATCTAATAGCATTCCACTGCTAGTACTAACCATAAAGTGCTTTTGGTAATGCCACTATAAGGTGATAATGTAAAATAAAATGCGAAAAATCATACTGAGCTGAAAATCATTTAAAACAACACTCTTATGAATGAACGTTTAAAGGTTTGAAATATTCCTGTCCAGGAATTGAGCCTGAAAACAACTCCAGTAATAAGTTTATTGTTTCAGACAATTTCCTCTTACTGTAATTTTCAGTTTATTAGGCATAAATTTGTTTATATAGACAGTACCTGGTATTATACTAATGCTGAAAGGTATTAGGAATTGATTGGTCAGGAAGTTTACTGTTGTCGACAGTTTCTACAATAAACTTTTACCATTACATATCAGTAAAATCAAAATACCTCAAATTTTTGTGATAATTTTTGGATTTCTTCATTTGTAAAATCCAAACCAGTGGTCAGTACAGAGGATAAACTTTGACGTTAACTTGAAAACAATTTGTATGCATTTGTGGTGTTTAACATATTTATATTCACATAATAGGTGAAATGACAGATATCCCCTCAAATATTCTCTAATATGATTATAGAATACATTTGTAACAAAATTAAAACAAAACCTGCAATCACATGCAGTAAAGATATGACAGTAGACTGTTATACCTTTATTATAATATACCTGATTTATCTCATTTTACAATGAGAGTGATTGGAAATATATGCACTTTTAATTACTCCTTTGAAAGTAAAAAAATTCTTTAACTTTACTATTAAATCCTTTTTCAAAATATCCTTTCATTTATTAATCCATATGTACACTAGATGTAGCCCACCCATTCTTTAATATCCACTATAACTTGACCTGATTTCAGAGATATAATTATGCAGATTAATTTAATGCTGAAAGTTATTAGGAATTGATTGGTCAGGAAGTTTACTGTAGTCGACAGTTTCTACAATGAACTTTTACCATTACCTGTCCTGCTTTTATTAAATAGCTGATGTGTGAGGTAGGCAAAACTTCAGCAGGAAAATAATACATGTTCACAAAGCCATCTCTAGGCTTTGAACATGGGTCCAATTTGTATCCAATTATACTAGTAATAACACCAAAATAATTTCTAATACTTATGCAGAGATTTTATATTTAAAGGTAGGTTTTCCCATGATCTTGCCTTTGGCTTACATATGTATTTCAAGTTTAACAGTATTATCGTATTAACTTATACGAGATATATTTGAACTCTATGGATATATAAATATAGTGATATAACATTTGACCCTGAAACTATCCCAACAAAAGTACCAATTTCTTAACTTACTACTGTAATCTATTAAACAAAAAGTCTGGTCACTGTGAAATATTCTTTTCTATTTAAGCATTTTAGCATATGTACATTTGACATTTTTTATTCCAGCATATTAGGTTTCTTACTTAATAAAAATAACGTCAAATTAATCCATAACAGATCAATGATATTATATATGTATATTATATAAACGTAACATACAATAGTTAAAACGATAATTTTTACTTTAGAAGTTCATAAGTATGACAACAGATATTAATACAGAATAAAGTTCTTCTTACCTTGGATGCTTTCGTTGGACAGAAGTTTTGCCTTGGTATTGAACGAATCCATTTCTGTCGCAAATCGATATCTTCTGGAAATTTAAAAACTGAGAATATTTGTTCCCCATCGTAATTGTTCCTGCACTGAGGAACGCAGCAGCGCGATGGCATTTCGCTAAAAAAAAATCAATGAACGTAATAACAAACCACACTAAATCATACGTTTTGCCGAACTAGCTAAACACTAACAAAGCAAGATGGAGGCGACGCTACTAGCCAGGGTCGTCTAAAATTGACGTCATCAGAATCGCTTCACCGAGTGGTAGGGCCTTCTCCTCTAGGTGGTGTTGACAGAGTGCGCCGTGTGGTTGTCGCTCACGTGTGCCCTTGGGAAGGTCTGAGACACGAGTCGCATGAGGTCCTAGCAGGGCCCCATATTAAGCTAGGTGTGGACAAACAAGAAACAGTGCCTGGTAAAGGGAGTGCGTGATGCCTGTGGTGCTTCACCATGCTGCGGCTGATGCAATGATCTTGTGTCAGAGTTGGAACTGTCTGTGGCTAGAGTTCAGATGAGCTCGATGTGCAAGGTGCTATTTGTAGCATAACACGATTCAGATTACTCCACCGCCAAACACATTTCGCCGTCCCGTGGCCGAGTGGTTAGCGCGCTTGGCTACTGAACTAAGGGACCTGGGTTCAAGCCCCGCATAAGGCATGGACATTTGTGTTGTTTTTCTGCTGAGGTCCTGCCATCCTCTCAGACCTTCTACTATGGCATATAAACTGACAGGCTCCTGTCAGACCTCTGTGGCAAGCAGCTGCTTGAGGGGGTATTCATTATTTATTTTTAAAAAATATTTTCTTTTGTAGAAATTCTCTTTGCTCTCTCAAATTCATTTTATAAAATTGATTTTTTTTTCTTTTTCCTCCAATATTTTGATTTTATTAAGATAGATTTCCAGAAAATCATTTGCTGAGTTGTTTGATGACACTGGACTACTTTTAATAATGCTCTCTTTTACAAGAGATTTGCTGTGCTTTTCAATGTACTCATAAATAACAATTAAGTGAGTTTTCTCTAAAATAAACTTCAAATAGCATAAAAATAATCTAATGAATAAATATGAGTCAAGAAATTTTAAACACTACTTATTTAACTCTATGCAATATTTTCTTAAAAGAGCTGCAGAAACGAAAAGCACTGCATCGTCACTGCTCGATTGGAACATGAGAAGTACTTCTTTTATTTTTCGCAAAATATGTACAAGGTGAGGTTGATAGTTAACGGATTTTCAAACGTACACAACGGAAATTATTTGAGGGGAGGGAAGTCTATGGTTTCGTGGAAAGATCAAAACAGAAAGTTTCGACTATTGTCAAGAAGCTTATGGCCTTTTCCTTCAATTCTCTATCCTAAACCCAAATTATCACACTTACATAGTTCCAATCTCGAAGTGTTTAAGCGGCTTACAGGGATTTGTAATGTGGTAGTTAGGATTTTCGCCCTACTGTAATTGCAGTTTTCCTTTTCACTGCAGCATATCTGACTATCACAAATCCCTTTCTCTGAGCGAGAGTAGTAAGATAGAGAGAGGGCTGGGACAACTGCTTTGCCAATTCTTTGGGAATGCATCATTGAGCAGAGTCGCTTAAGGGCTTTGTACGTTGATCATAAAAGTAAAATCTATATCTGTTTCACCAGAATTTCTGAGCTAGAAGGGAAAAAATCTCAAAATATATCAACACAAAATAGTTAAAAATAAAAAGATAACGAAACTATATTTTCCGTTATTTGTTACTTTTTATCATTGCAGATATTTTTAAATTTGTATTCTCTCAGACCTTCTACTCTAGCATATAAACTGACAGACTCCTATCAGACCTCTGTCGCAAGCAGCTGCTTAAGGGAGTATTTATTTTATTTTTTTTTAAATAATTTTAAATTCCGTTAAGGCAGTACAGATCACGGGCCTCAGCCGCCATTTTGTTTTTGACGCAACGTAAGAAAACGGCCCTTTTAGTTGATTCCCACAACTCCCGATACCCTAACCTAAACAAGGGTGTCTAGAAAAAAGATTGTTTTTTTCGTTATCATAGTAACGAAAAACCCGAGTTTACGTCAAACGCAACGCACCGTAACCATAGTAACATAAAATTGCGTTTTAAACAAACGTAAAAAAAATTAAATTACCGCAAAAAAACCTCGTAACCGTCAATTACAGAATGAAAGCTCATAAAAGTGCCAAATCGAACAAAAATAAAACGATTGCCTCCCCACATACAGTAAACCACTTCCACCATTCCCTCTTTTCAAAACACAATACACCGCCGACCGAATTATAAAAAAGCCCCATGACTAAATAATGTCCTCCAAGACAACAAAAACCAAAAAACATGAAAATCGGAAACAGTGCACCGCCAACCGAATTATAAAAAACCCCCAAAACTAAATAATGTCCTCCCAGGCAACACAAATCAAAAAACATGGAAATCGGAAACAGTGCACCGCCGACCGAATTATAAAAAAGCCACAAAACTAAATAATGTCCTCCCAGGTAATACAAATCAAAAAACATGAAAATCGGAAACAATGCACCGCCGACTGAATTATAAAAAAAGCCCCAAAACAAAAATTTGACAAAAAAAACATCTTACAGCTCAAATAACCCTCCCCTAAATTACATTGTCATTTTACCTCTGAGCCCCCACTTTTTTACCACACCATGGGCTAAATGGCGAGATCACATGAACCCCGAAGTCTCACAGAAGGTACGGGACCCACTAGAACAGCTGTTGGGAGACAGTAACTTCCTGTCAAGGCCATCCAGTGTGTTCTTTAACGTACACAGAGTAACTCTCCCACACACAGGGCCACGACTTAACATCCTAACCGACGGACGGTGGCCTTTCCAAGCCCATCGGCGTCCCCTACTATGAGCAGAGTTTGAAAATTTGCCGAGATAAATCTAAATGCAGACATAGCTCGGACTCGAACCTTGGAACTACAGATTACAAGCCTGGTGCGCTACCGACTCCGCCACTCTCACCCCACCTCTAAATTTTTCATTCTTTCCTGACTCCATCAAAAACTGCCGTTTTTTCACACACTGACAATTCTACAATACCCAGAATTACTACATCAAAAAGTCGCCAGACGCTTCCACATATTAACGATAAATCATATAACTAAATTTAAAAGACTCCTAAGTATACAACAAAATTAATAAATCACTATAATACATTAATAATTACCATGCTACACGTAACTACTAAAAACATTCAATTCACCCCCAAACTATTCTAACGAAATACATGTGTTCTTTACTATCGCCATTTTCAATCCCACACGTAAAAACTTCTTTCTTTCCCTCAAGTATACTCCCCCACTACACGGGTCCCAAAATATCTTCAATAACTAATTATAAACCATATCCTAACCAATTTTTTTAAAAAAAGCTAGAACACATTAATTATTCGTATCCTACTTATTATTCGTACCCTCATATTAAATATATAATACACACGAACTTTCCTCTAACCATATAGGTATGTTATCCAAAGAAGTCATCAAGCAAAAATGGCGAAAAAAACCAAACGTAACTTCACACTCTCGTCAAATCACACACATAACACGTGACTCCACATTACCCACCCAAAAGAAACAAATCAAGGAGCCATAGGCCACCAACAACCAACAGTTACATTTCTGCGTCATACTTTACAAATCGACATCATACTTTACACTTCGACATCACACGCCACTTGAGCAATGCCATCTATCGGCTGAGGATCGTAATCACTACACTGACCGAATTTAAAAATATTATTAGAAACTGAAACTACTAGAAGAAGTTCGTATAAAAATAATTCTGTAAAAAGAATCCTTTGAAACATAAGAGTTGAATGATTCTTATCAATCATAGTTACCTAACGTTGATAAATATTTTGAAATAATTGACTAAAAAACTTGTCATTAAATTATGAGAATAGAAATATGACTGTCATTTATACAGTGACCATATTTTGAGATCAATATATAACACTTTTTCAGAAATATATATAATGTCAATTTTATTTCTTTAATACTATTTATTCTAAATAGCATTTCTATTAATTTTATGCAATGTCTGGAAGTCATTGTCGAAAAACGTTAAATATCCCAAAACGTTTCAAAATAAACAAATGATATGTATATATTAATTCAGTTCATGTAAAGTGCAAAATTATTAAACGATGTGAATAAAAACACATATATGAATAAAATTACTACTTTTTTGTTTAACAATTCATACGATTAAAATAATGCTTTAATAATTTACTGCAATTAAATAATCACGAATCATAAATATTATTGTTTTGGGTTATTAATTTTACAAGCAGGGACAATAATAAGAAAAATTTATTAAAACTAGTACCAAGACAGAACGAATTTTTATACTAAAATATGAGACTATTGAAGGACAGGATAAGAAATAAATTTTGGAAAAAAATAGAGGATAGAAACATATATTTTTTCTTTCTTTTATAGATATGTCTATGGAACAATGGCCTAAATTATGGTAAGAATATCCACCGTAGTGTTTTAATTTAGTGGTAGAGTGTGAAAAGGTTCATAGAGTGGCAAAATGCAAAGAATTTTGTTTTATGAATTAAATGAAAATTTCTTTTTGTGTTTTGTAGGAAATAATAAAGAATTTCTATTTGAAATTTTCCAAAGCATCAATAAGTTCCGATTTGTAATTTGGAGGATCCTAAAGACAGAAAGTAACAAATTATACACTGAGTGATCATAGAATTATGACCAACCCATTCATTGTTATGTCAATAGGATGCTGTTTCCGAATCCCTTGTGATGATGCATAGAACAGGCCAGACCTAGCATCTAATGTTCAACCCTGCCTTCCTATTGTGCACGCCATTAGTCCCTTTCAAAAGACATTCTCTCGTGAAAGGGAATGGTAGGGGAGGGCTTCCAGATCAGTATGGCTTACTGATCTGGGCAACTATGGTTACTTTTTGTTTTTCCCTACCCTGCTGAGGAGTGGTTAACCACACAGGGTCCTGATGCTCACCATATATATCAACCTGAATGGAATTATGGCTCTGAGCTTGAGTATGGATCCTAAATTTGCTGCACTAGTGGGTTTCTGTGGAGGGAGAATCTTCTACTGTGTTTTCTGTTTGTTTGTGGGTTGACAGCCCCAAGTGAATAGATTCACAGGATATGTTTTATCCTGGTGAATAACCCTGAGCAGAGGTCATCGCTGGCACTTGAACGCTTGCTTCTACTTCCATTACCGAATTCTACATTGCAGGAAGTGAGGAAACTGGTCTCTACCCCATGTCGGCGATTAGGAGGTTCTTTGATATTGTCAGCATTCCCTCTCAAGAAACATAGTTTCTTTAAACATTCCACTAACCATTTTCTCCCCGTGGGTGGTTCGAATGTGGGTCTCTGCACAGAGCTTGTTCTCTTGATGTCCACACACGAGAATTCCACCATTATAATTTAAATATTTTCGGCTTGCAAGAGACCAGATGGACAGACAAAGGTAAGATTCTTAAAAATAATCCTAAATTTCTCTTTTCAGCGAGGGAAGACAACAAACATCACCAAAGTGTTGGTCTGCTTCTCAGCACACATGTCAGTGAATGCTATTCTAGGATATGAGTGCATGTTTCTTACAGCAAAATTTCAGACAAGTATTAAAGACTTGAATGTTATCTACTGTTATGCCCACACTGAGGATGCTAATGAGGATGAGAAGGATGGGTTTTATGGAAAACTTCAGGATATTTTTAATTCTGTCAAGAAAGGAGATATTTCCCTTGTTCTAGGTGACTTCAATGCCAAAGTTGATACTGACTCTAATCTTTGGGGAGGAGTGATAGGCCCTTTTGGTATTGGTAGCTGCAATGACAATGGACAACGTCTCCTACAGGTAAGTAAACTCAATGGTTTCAGAATAACTAACACATATTACAAACACCACGACATACAAAAGTACACATGGGTTTCACCTGATGGGCTGCATAAGAATATGATTGATTACGTATTAATTAACAGCAAATGGGCTAGTTCTGTTAGGAATACCAGGGCATATAGGGGAGCTGAAATTGGATCTGACCATTACCTTGTTAAAAGTGTGTTGCAACTTAAACTTAAAAAGTGTTGTGCTAGGGTAAAAAAATTTACTTTTAATACTGAAGCTCTGAAAGACCCAGTTATAGCCAAAGCTTACCATGATAGGTTACTTACTCATTATGACAGTCATGGTTTGCTTACTACTGAAGTTGAGGAAGAATGGGATCATTTTAAACAGGCTTTTTTGGACACTAACAGTACTCTTTTAGGAAAAAAGGAGCAGAAGACGAAGAATTATCTGAGTGATAAGGCTCTTGAGCTTATTTCGGAAAGAAAGAACTGCAGGAATGTCTTTAATCAATACCCTACTAGTCCTAATAGAAAGCATTACAGAGAACTTAATAAACGTGTAAAAGATCAGTTAGCTGCTGATAAGAATCTTTGGCTTGATGATTTGGCTGACAAAGCCGAGGAAGCAGTTAGACAGCACAACAGCAGAGAGCTGTACCAGATAGTTAATGTTTTGTGTGGTAGAAAACGGACAGGGATTGAAGGATAAACATGGTAAAGTTATGGAAGGTGAGGATTCCGTCATGGCTTGGTGGGCTGAGCATTTCAGTGATGTTCTAAACAATGTGTTTAGTTTTACTCCCATTGTTTGTAACGATGATGATAGATGCATTACTGGCTTTAATGTCGACCCTACAACACAGTCTGAAATTAGTTTGGCTATTACTAAACTTAAACTATACAAATCCCCAGGAGTAGATGAAATTACTAGGGAAACGCTTAGACTGGGAATGTTTTGGTTACCACGTGGATGACTGAAATTTTGAATATCTTTTATGATAATAGCATGGTTCATAAGTATTTTATCAGAGCTATTTTTATCCTTATTTTCAAAAAAACTGGTTGCAGTTCTTGTGAAAACTATAGCGGTATCAACCTACTTTCTGTTGCAGGTAAAGTTCTTTCCATGATTGTGTTGAATAGAATTAAGAATCTGGTTGACAGTCAATTGCGTGATGAGCAATGTGAATTCAGAAGTGGTAGGGGATGTGTAGATCAGATATTTTAATTTAGGCATATTCTTGAGAAATGTTTAGAATGATTGTGGTTGATTGTGAGATCATATGGCATACCAGACAAGTTAATATAATGAAAGCTCTCGATAATAACACTAAGTCGTGTGTGAGAGTTGGTAAGGCATGTAGCAGTTGGTTTAGAATTGCTTTTAGTGTTCGACAAGGGCCCATTTTGTCCCCATTTCTCTTTAGTTTGGTTATTGATTATGTTATGCGAAATTCTTTGCAAGGGAAATATTTTGGCCTGAAATGGTCGAGAGATTTGAAAATTTTTGACTTAGATTATGTAGATGATTTGGCCTTGTTGGCTAATGATGTTGATGCGATAATTCTTTCATTAGGGCTGTTGATGAGACTGGTAATAGATTTGATTTGGTAATAAACAGAGATCAAACTGAAGTGATGAAAATTGGTTAGGCAGTTAGTGTTTCAGTCGCTCTGAATAGTTGCACCCTTGAGCAAGTGTATCATTTTATTATCGTGGGAGCTATGTAACAGATACTGGTGATGTGCGGCATGAGATTAACAGATGAATAAGGATTGCCTCTGGGACTTTCAGGAATCAATGGAGAGTGTGGAGAAATAGACGTATACACCTAAGGACTAAAATTAGACTGTATAATAACTAGGTTCTTTCTAGGGTTAGTTATGGTAATGAAACTTGGACGTTTGTTAACAAGATAATAGGAAACTTGATGTTTTTGATGATAGATGCTTGCGCAGTATCTTGAGTATTATGTTGTTCAACTATGTAATAATGAAGAGTTTAGGCAAAGGATTCGGCAACCTCCTCTGAGCAGTATATTGCACAGAGAAAGGCTCCGTTGGTTTGGCCAGTTTACCGATATGGATAATTATAGATTAGTGAATAAGGTTATGAATAGTGTGCCTAAAGGATTCAGAAAGAGGGTGAGACATAGGAAGAAGTGGGCAGACGTCAAACTGGACCTTGTAAGAATTGGTGTGCAGTGGAGAGATGCATCAGATGTAACTCAGGACAGATATGCTTAGAGAACTAAATTGCACTGTTCAGTTGGATCTCTGTAGTCCACGGTTGCTTGAGGATGATGATGATAGCTTTTGAAATAATTCTTTTATGTGAAATGGTGGCTTAAAGTAAAATAAATATCTCAGTCAATTCTATCTAAATATCAATTTTGAAAAATATTCCTTAAGCAATATAAACAGTTGCTGAGTGTTGAACATTTAACAACAAATTTACTTAATAAAATTTATTATTCTTTAAATATTCCTTTAATTTTTCGACAAATTTCTTAAAACACATTGCTGCTCTTAAATGTTTAAAGTTCTTTGCCTGTTTAAAAGCTGAAAGTATATTTTTTGAAAATCAATATTGTAAAGATCTCTGTTCTTTATTTCAGAGATCTGTTACTGGACCTTAATCACACAACAATTATCGTACTCAATACAGGGCCATAGTGTGACCTTCTGAGTTCTAAACTGTGACAAATTTGAGAGGTCCTAAGCTAAAATAAGTTTAAGAGGCCGCAAAATTTCGAAAGTCTAAATGAATTATATATTTATTCTGATTGAAGGGGATATTAAAAAGTAAATACGAATTTCATGATGTGAAAATATTATACTAGCACAGGTTTACAATAATGACTGTTTAAAGCTGAGATGAACAATGTTTCTGTTAATCTCCAATCTTATGTATTTACGGTTCCAATAGAGTAGTTTGCCCTCTCCATCCTTATCTATTTCCGGTTCCATTGAATAGCTTGCACTATCCACTGTTATCTATTTGCGGTTCCATTTCCATTGCTTAGCTTGCTTCTTCTGGCCTTATCTATTTCAAGTTCCATTGCATAGCTTGCCTCGTCCACCCTTATCTATTCCCTGGATCCATTGCGTAGCTTGCCACCTCCACCCTTATTTATTTCTGGTTCCATTGCCTAGCTTGCCACCTCCACCCTTATCTATTTTTTGGCTCTAGTGAGTCGCTTTCCCTTTTCATAATTTTCCTTTATTGCTTCATTTCCCCCTCTCTCCTTATTTCTCTACTTAATTTTTTTTCAGCGATATAAATTTCTGATTATATTTTTTATTCGGCCTGTCCTCACTGCAGCTAATGCGATTTTTGAGTAATTTTGGTAGAACATAATTATAAAGGTGAATATACTTCTTAGTGTAATATTTTAATGCATTTTTAATTATTTCAAATCGCATATTGAGAGTTTTTATGTTTGCAGAAATAATATAGATAGCCATTTATGTGTGCAGTTCTTCAGGTTCTCAGTCGCCATTAGACGAGAACCCAGCTCTCCATGAAAACACAACGTAACATTACGTTGGATAATGATTAAATGCCTGAGCTATCAAAACTGCGGGTTCTGTTCATCTATCGTTTTGAATTCTCATGAAGAGCAGAATCATTAAGCAGTTGATGGTGCAGCCAACACTATAATTTTGTTTGTAACAAAGGAAAACTTTGCTTTATGAAGAGAACATGTTTCTTTGGATTTGGGGCGGTGATGGAAACTCGGTGGCACTCAAGGCTTGTAATCTCCACTTCCCAGGTTCAAGTCCTACCTGGACTCTCGTTCAGGTTTATTTCTACGAAACTCTCACCCCTACCTTTAGTCAGTAGGGGAAACCGATATGCTTGGAAAAGCCACCGTCTGCCACATGGAACATTAAACTGTGATACAGTGTGCTGAAGAGCCATACTCTGTGCAAGTGAAAGAACATGCTGGATGGACTTTACCAGAGGGTACCATCTCTTTCTTAAGAGCTGACTAGTGGGTTCCCTCCTTCCAGCGTTCTCTGAATTTTCGACGTCCTTGTGACCTGGCAATTTAGCCCATTGTGGGCAGGAGAGCCATATCCTGTGCATGTTAAAGAACACACTGTTTTGCCTTGACGGGAGGCTACCATTTGTCTCCTAACAGCTGCACAGAGGGTCTCCTTCCCCAACGTTCTTTGAGTCCTCAGTGTCTTTCTGACCCGACCATTTAGCCTGTTGTGTGGAAAAAAGTGCTTCTCAGAGGTAAAGGAACCCATCTTGTGTCCCGCAAATAGCAAACTTACTTATTGTTTTATCATTAAACAATTTTTTTCTTCATACATTGGGCTGAATTGTTATTTTACAAAGACTCCATGGCCTCAGAGAAATAGAAGTAAATTTTCAAATGATATGTACAGGGTGTCTCAAAAATATATGTACAAACTTTTAGGGGAGGTAGGTATCATTTAAAGGAATGAGAATTGCATAGGAACCCATAACCGGAAATGTCACCGTAAGTCAATAGGCAGCGCTGTTCATCAGTGCGCTAAAGGGGAAATTCGGATTTCTTCATTCGAGCGGTAGTCAGCTTATGAAGAGCATGCAAAGGTATTCGAACAGGGAGCTGAGAGACATGCACTTAGTGTATGGAATAGCTGAGGGCAATGGACGAGCCGCTCAACGAATGTATCAAGAATGCTTCCCACACAGACATGTACCAGGCCACCGTTTGTTTGCACGTGTGCATCAAAATTTGTGTGATTATGGGTCATTAAGAGGGAGCTGAAGTGAGGGCAGGCCACAATCGACAGGTACTCCCACCATGGAAGAAAGTGTGTTGGATGCCGTGGAGACTAATCCTAGTACCAGCTCAACGAATGTATCAAGAATGCTTCTCACACAGACATGTACCAGGCCACCGTTTGTTTGCACGTGTGCATCAAAATTTGCGTGATTATGGGTCATTAAGAGGGAGCTGAAGTGAGGGCAGGCCACAATCGACAGGTACTCCCACCATGGAAGAAAGTGTGTTGGATGCCGTGGAGACTAATCCTAGTACCAGCACACGTGCCATTGCTTCGGCCTTAGAAGTGTCTCATTGAAGTATACAGCGGGTTTTGCACGGCAAGTCTTTACACCCCTTTCATCTCCAAAGGGTTTAGTTACTTCTCCCCACATATCATCCTGCACATGTGCATTTTGCACAGTGGTATCTCTAGAAAGTGCCTAAGATGTGAATTTCCCAGCTTATGTTTCATTTACTGATGAAGCCAGTTTCACTAGGTATGGCGTATTCATTCAGCACAATGCGCATTTGTGAGCTCACGAGAACACCCACAGTGTGCACACCCATGTGACACAACATCATTTCAAAGTAAATGTTTGGGCAGGTTTGGTTGGCGACTGCTTAGTCGGGCCATACGTTTTACCATCCTGCATGACCTCCGCGAAGTATCTGATCTTTCTGGAACAGGTTCTACCAGGCTTACTTGCCCATGTGGTTTCAACATGATGTGGTGTCTCCCCATTATGGAAGGTGTGTTCGAACGCATTTGAACATGTCTTTTGGGCAATAATGGATTGGGTGTGCTGGACCAGTTGCTTGGCCCCTGTGCTCACCTGATTTAACGAGCATTGATTTCTTTAAGTTAAGATCCTACAGTTAAGATCACCCAACACGCTCTTTAACATGCATAGGGTATGGCTCTTTTTTGCACACAATGTGCTAAATAGACAGGTCACTAGGATCCCGAAGAATCAGGAAGGTTGGAGGAGGTGATCCAATGAACAGCTGTGGGGAAACATGGTAGTATCCAGTCAAAGTCACCCAGCATGTTCTTTAATGTGCACAGAGCATGGCTCTCCCTGACATGGGACCATAGCTATCGTCACATAAAACGGACAGGAGTCTTTCCATCCATAACAATTTCTCCTACAGGCTGAAGGCAAGATAAGGAATTTTGTGGAAATAAACCTCCATGCTGCCGCAAATGTGTATTGAACATCGGTACTGCAGATTATGAGCCAACCAACTGAACCACCCAGCCCCATTTGATAGGAGCTTTGTAGAGTCAAAAACCTTAGAACAAAAGAATTTGCCGAACTATAGCTGTAAGGGTGGAAAAACGTCGGAAGGTTTGGGTTGTTTTACCACTGAGAGACACTTTTTCAAACACACTTGGCGAAATGACCATGTCACAAGAAGGCTCACAGAAAGTTCGGTTGGGTTGTTTTTCACATAATGGGCAAAATGGCCAGATCACAAGGAACCCGAGGACTGAATGAAGGCTGGCTTAGATTGTTTTGCTTCTGAACTGCACTTTTTTCCAACAAAGGGCTAAGTCACAAGGACCCTGAGGGCTGAGAGAAGGCTGGGTTAAGTTACTTTACTTCAGAGTGGTAATTTTTTTCCAACAATGCGCTAAAAGGCAAGGTCACAAGGGTTGGGTTGTTTTACCTCTGAGCGGAATTTTTTTGCACACCATGGGCTAAATGGCCAGGTCACAAGGACCCCGAAGACTCATAGAAGGTTGGGGGATGGGATCCACTGGATCCAGCTGTTGGGAGACAGATGGTAGACTCCCGTCAAGGGCATCCAGCATGTTCTTTAGCATGCACAGGGTATGGCTCTCCCATACACAGTGCCACAGCTTAATGTCGCATATGATGGACGGCAGCATTTCCAAGACCATCAGTGTCCCCTACTGACCGTGGACAGAGTGGAGAAATTTGCAGAGATAAATCTCAATACTGACCCAGCTGGGACTGAAACCAGGGAAATACAGATTATGAGCCTGGCGTGCCACTGACTGAGCCCCCCTGCCCCAGGTCATAAGGACCCAGACAGCTGAGAGAATGCTGTTTTGGATTATTTTACGTGTGAGTGGCATTTTTTTTCTCATAATGGGCCAGATGACCAGATCACAAAAACCCTAAGGGTTGAGAGAAGGCTGGGGCAGGTTGTTTTATGTCTGAGCAGCACTTTCTTTCTCTAAATAGACTAAATGGTGAGGTCAGAAGGACCCTAAGCGCTGAGAGAAGGCAGGGTTGGGTTTTTTGACATCTGAGCGACACTTTTTTTTTCTCAATGGGTTAAATGACCAATTTACAAGGACCCAAAGGCCTGAATGACGACTGGTTTAGGTTGTTTTACCTCTGAGAGGCAATTTTTTGCACACACTGGGCTAAATGGCCAGGTCACAGGCATCCCAAAGGCTCAAAGAAAGTTGGGTTGCTTTACGTCTCGGCAGCACTTTTTTCCCCAGAATGAGTTAAATAGTCAGGTCACAAGGATCCCGAGGGCTGAGAGAAGGGGTTGTTTTACCTATACCGGCACTTTTTTTTCCGACAATGGGCTAAATGGACAGATCACAAAGACTGTTAGGGCTGAGAGAAGGCCCTGCCCTCAATCAGTAGAGGACACTAGTGTGCTTGAAAAGGCTGCCATCTGTCGGATGGGTTAAGCCTTGGTTCTTTTATAGCAGAGCTATATCCTCTTCTTGATAAAGAACACGCTGGATGGTGTTGATGGGAGGCTGCAATCTGTATCCCAGCAGCTGTTCCTGTGAGTCTCCTCTTGCATCCTTCAGGATCTTTGTGACCTGTCCATTTAGTCCATTGTGTTCCAAAAAGTGCCACTCAGAGGTAAAACTATTATATCTTTTCTATTATACAGGGTGTCTCAAAAATATAGGTACAAAGTTTTAGGGGAGGTAGATAACATCTAAAGGAATGAGAATTGCATAGGAACCCATAACAGGAAATGTCATGGGAAAGTGGTAGCAGAGGTACAAGATCTGAAAGGACACAAGACAGTGATTTATGGGATATAATTATTATAAATGGCGCACTAGATGATACATTTCATAACGTTATAGTAGATGCTCTAAGTTTCCACCATGACCCATAATAATCACACAAATTTTGATGCACACACACAAACAAACAGTGGCCCGGTACGTGTCTGTGTGGGAAGCGTTCTTGATACATTTGTTGAGTGGCTCGTCCGTTGCCCTCAGTTATTCGATACATTAAGTGCATGTCTGCCAGCTCCCTGTTCGGATACCTTTGCATGCTCTTCATAAGCTGACTACCACTTGAATGAGGAAATCCGAAATTTCCCCTCTAGCACACTGATGAACGGCGCAGCCTACTGACTTACGATGACATTTCTGGTTATGTGTTCCTATGCAATTCTCATTCCTTCAGATATTATCTACCTCCCCTGAAAGTTTGTACCTATATTTTTGAGTCATCCTGTATGTATATATATGTTTACATGAGTACGTATCTACAAAATCTTCATCCAGCCATGGGCTACCAAGGTCCTATCAGATTGTCTAATTTTGTTCTCCAGATATGTCTGTCCTAAGCTGCAGCTCCTGCATTTGGCCACTGTAGAGCAATTCTAGTAAGGTACTCTTTTTCAATGTCTGCCCATTGGATCCTAGGTCCTTTCATTTTTCCTGAAGAACACTCTTCATAATCCTCCCCCCCTGATAGGGGACCACCTTGTCGTGGTGGGAGGGCCTAGGGCCCAGCAACCCGGCTGAAGGCTGTGCCGACCGGATTGGTTCCCCGGTTGGACATGGCTAAGGCCAACCGAGGTTGAAGATGCTGCTGGCCAGCTTGATTGCCGGTCGAATGGTGATGGCGTCGGAGACCTCACCTATCAGGAGACCTGGGTGGTCTGTTCGAGGGCTCTGCTGAAAGGTCTGAGCCCGCCAAGTAGGCACGAGCCCTCAAAAAAGTCTGGGTCTTACTAAGAGTCTCCACCCCGGGTGCTGATCCAGCTTGGATCTATATATCCTTGCACATTTGCAAACCAGGGAATAGATTAAAGTAAGGTTTCTTCCGGTGGTCAGCTTTCCTTCTATAGGACTGCTGCCATGTGAGGCTGGGGTTGAGGTGCTCCTATAGGGCGTATTCCTTGCCCTCGGCTCTAGATAAGCACGGCTTTTCATAACCAGGTAGTGCTGTACAAGCGGAACCGGGAATTGCCATGGTTGCATAAGATCGCAACAAAAGAGATTCTTCATAATCCTGTTTGCTAATCTTCATGGCTTAACC
Organism: Ryuthela nishihirai; assembly: GCA_038380435.1. NCBI lineage: Eukaryota > Metazoa > Arthropoda > Arachnida > Araneae > Heptathelidae > Ryuthela > Ryuthela nishihirai. Next base: position 58,514,584 of record JAWZYU010000012.1, read on the forward strand.
AGTGCAATCTCTCTGCGCAAAATGCTGCTCAATAGAGGCCGATGACTCCTTCTAACCTCATCATTACTTACAAAATGAAACTATCTAATATTCAAGATTTTATATGCAAGCATCTAAAATCAAAGTCGTCATTTATCAGAAATTTTGAAATCTCTAGACCTTTCTCCCCGTTGCACAGAATTACACAAGAAAAGGAGAAAATATATAAAGCTTGTAACCACTGGTGTCCATAACCACTTTGATATACCAGGCATGAACAGCCGTTAATGGAAGAATGGAACAAAGAAGGAAATATGCAACTGATTTAATTAGTTTAAATTTATGACAAAGCCATTTATTTTAAAATCAGTAAGAATAAAATAATTAATTCATTAATATATTTTTTAAATAATTGAAAATATTATAAAATAAATTAGAAAATTTTAAAATATATATGACTGCTAATTGAATTTTTAGAAATATAGATATAATTGAAACTGCTATATATTTTTTAAAATTAGTCTTCTGTTACTGCAGTGTCCAAGCCTGTTGTATGGAGGTGGTGTTGATTAATTGCAACCTCATTTTCTGAAGAATTCGCTGAAGAATATTGAAGGTTATAAACTTCCTATCCCGTATCGCCGAGTGAACTACTGTGCGTAGGAGTACATATCTATGGGTACGTTTGTTTTTACATTTTGTCAGGTTGAGGAAGACTACTGATGGTATAAATGTGACACTAGACTTACGTGATTAATATCTACATTTATTGACACATTTATATTATGTGGTCTCACAAGGACCTACAGAACAAGGCTAAACTCAGCCGATGGTGGCAGTCAGATTTCCCTCTTCATCTCTTCCCCTTTCAATGGCAGGCGAGAGAGTGATGCTCTCTATTCCGTCTCATGACTGGGGACTATCTAAACTCTCTGCCTTGGATTTATATCTCACTTCCTTAGAAAGGGGTGAACAAACTCATATTGAGAATAATATTTCTGAGCCCACACAAGTAATTTGAGAAGAGATTTTTTTTTTTTAAATAATCAACATCGGAAAAGTTGTCAAAAGTGAAGATCTGATCTGAAACCTTTCCTCAAAGTTGAATCTTCCAGGACAAAGACATAGTCCTGACTTATTCAGAACGTTTTCTCACATAGTTTGAGGTTAGTGAAGACATCAAGCCAATAAACAGTAGCAGTAATTAGGGAAAAAGGAAAAAGAAAAGATTTACAGAAATGTAGTCTTCATGTTGTTAGTGAATGGTGATTCAAATATTAATATGTAGATAAATGAAATTATAAGCAGTCAGAAAGAGAAACTTTGAAGAAGGAAATTAGAAAATGGTATAAATAATTTTAATTGTAAGATTATCATCATGTAGGATATATATGAAAGTGTAATTAAAAATATTATATTTGACGAGTTTGTTGTAATGAATTTTTCTTTGAGTTATATAGTGATTGCATTCAAAAATTATATGGTAAAGATTGTTGGTATGGGACAATAATTGCAATTAGGAGAAGAAATGAGTTTTAATATGTGTAATATTTTATTAGTGAGTGCATAGTTTGTTTTCATTTTGGAGACAAGGTTAATTTCTTTTTGTGAAGGTTGAAATCACTGAATTTTTGAATCTTGTTGGAAATAAAAAAATCTGTGAGTTTGGAGCATTTTCTTCAAAATATTTTTGAATTTCCTGATGGATCAATTTTTTGTTGTACTGTTTGTGTAAATATATGAAGAAAGGAGTAGGTATAATTTTAGTTTCCTGTAAAGCTGACTTTGCTGATAAATCAGCTTGTTCATAAGCATTGATCCCAACATGAGAAGGAATCAATTGTATATGTAATAGATTATTTTGAGAAATGTTTTTGAGGTAAGTACACATGATTGGTGAAAATGGGATATTTTGATTTTAATTGACTTGGAATAAATATTTCCATTCAAACTCTGCATTTTTATTGTTGAAGCTTGATATTGTAGAGTTCGAATGCCTTATTGATAATTGCATTAATATTTGTGATTCTGGGATATTTTTCTCTTAAGTTCACAAACATTTGCAGATTCTGTTGCGCTTGATTTCTCCACTTGTTGAGAAAAGTGCCAATATCGTCGAGTCATTGCCTTTATGGGCAGAATTTCCTTTCTCTTGCAAGTGTTTTCTCCCCTTTTCCTCTGTTTTACTTAGTATTTCAGTTATTCTCATTCTTTTTAGGTTTTCTTTTATTATTACTTAAACTTCGTCTTCAGAATATATTTCCGTTTCTAGTTCCTTTTCGAAGTCACTCTCCTGCTCTTCCAGAAGTGTCTGGGCAGGGAGAATTTTATTTTATTTTCTTGCTTTTTTACCAATCTTCCTAATACTTTTTGACTTTGACATTTTTCTGTTGGTCGGTTTGTGCATTTGACAAAATGTTGACATCGCGATGAAGGAAGTGTTATAGGTTATAAAAAATTTACACTCCCGTGCTTTCTTCCCCTCGAAAAAGTGGGAAATTTGAATATTAATTTTAAGATATATCTCCAGTATTCCAAAGCCGAAAGTAAACTATACAGGTTGATTCAAAACTTATCGTTCAAATTTCGTGGGGAGGTAGGGAATATGTCAGGAAACCGATTTCACAGAGGAAAGTATGTCCGCAAACGTCATCTACATGAACAAAATGGACAAGTAAAGTGAACACAAGGAAACGGTACAGTTAAGTGGTAACGAATGTGACTTTTATTCCAACAAGGTAAAGTACAGGTTCATAGTAGGTGCTCAAAATTGCGACCATTTACATGGACACAGGATTCACAGCGCCGTTGCATTGACCGCCGAACATTTTCAACAACGCCTGGCATATCACGGACAATGTCTGCGGCGGCCACTATTCGTGCAACAAGGTCCATTTCACTGTCGACGGGGGTCTCGTACACATGGTCTTTCATGGCCCCCCACAAAAAGAAATCCATGGGCGATAAATCAGGTGACCTGGGTGGCCAAGCGATCGGTCCACCTCTACCGATCCATCGAGCTCCGAATGTTCAGTTCAGGTAATCACGCGCAACAATTGTGCTATGGGCTGGAGCCCCGTCATGTTGATACCACATATCTCGGCGGATATGCGCAGGAACAGCGCCCAGAAAAGTCAGTAACACTATCTCGAGAAATATTAGATATTTCCGGCCATCCAATCGGGCCGGTAACAAGTAATGTCCCAACAAACAGTCACCAATGATTCCAGCCCACACATTTATGGCAAAACGATGTTGCGCAGCATGACTTCTTGTACCATGCGGGTTGTCGTAAGCCCACACATGTGAATTGTGTGTATTGAACACACCTTCACGAGTGAATGAAGCTTCATCTGTAAAAAGGACAGAAGCTGGAAAACTGGGGTCTATGACACCTTTCTGCATGAACCATTGTGCAAATTCCACACGCTTCGGATAATCGTCAGGATGCAGTAACTGCACCCTTTGCAGATGGTAAGGATGCACATGTTCCTCGTGCAGTATCCGCCACACTGCTGACTGAGAGACCCCAAGCTGCTGAGCAATAGCTCGTGTGCTGGTATTCAGATTATCTTCGATGGACTGTAGGACTTGTTCTGCAACATTGACAGTCCACGTAAGTCGTCTTCTCCCTGTATCCTGCATGTTGCTGCGCAGTGAAACACGTTCGCGCAGATTGCGATGCACACGTGCAAACATTTGATGCTGAGGTATTCTTCTGTTGGGGTATCGGTCTTTGTAAACTTGCCTAGCTCGGTGGCTGCTTTCGCCAGCTGCCCCATATGTGAGATGCATATCCGCTAGCTCTTGATGTGTAAAACGATTCGTCTTATCACTAGTAAGTCAGCTCGTACACTGATGACAGCGGGAGTGGTTGGGCGAACTGTACACTGGTTGGGTACACACAGCACCCTCTACATATGCATGCGTACATTTGCGGACATACTTTCATATGTGAAATCGGTTTCCTGACGTATTCCCTACCTCCCCACGAAATTTGAACGATAAGTTTTGAAACACCTTGTATATACATTTGGAGAGCAGACACCATGGGATGGAGCAATGACCACCCTGTTGTCGTTTGGAGAGGGGGAAGTCATGGGATGGAGGAACCTCTGTTGTCATTTGGAGAAGGGATGACTTGGGATGGAGCAAGGGCAACTCTGTTGTCATTTGGAGATAGGAATGCCATGGGATGGAGCAATGGTCACCGAACCAGCTCCCCCCTTGCTGCTAGTGAGATTCTTAAAAAGTGTGCTCACAATTTTTAAGTGGAATGCTAAACGTTTTTCTTCTTTTTAATTTTAATTATATATATTGTGTATGTCTTATTTATTATTTGATATATATTCCTGTATCAGATTGCTTAATTTTCTTTCTAGGTATTTTTAACCAAGAACGAAATTACTAAGAGCTTTCTATAAATATTCGAAGGAAATTAATACTGAAACAAAGGAAAAAATTTTGAAGTCAAACATTAACTGGAACTTTCTCTTGCCATTATTCTATTTTACGTAATTCTGCAGAAACAGGAGAGAAAAATTCGCATAACATATTAGCAAAGAGCTTTTTAAATAAAATATGAAAATACAAATTTTTCTTACAGTAGCTGCTTGAGGGGGTTCATTCTTCTGAAAATAGAAAACGAAAGTTTTTCGTTGATATGAAAAACGTTTTCGACCATCGATAAAGAAGTGCATCACCTTATCAACACAAATGAGAAACTTCATATTTATAAATGATATTGCAAGGGACTATGAATAAATTAATGTCTGAAATTCCTTTTCCTTAGGGAAATATATTTTTGCTATTGGTCATAAAAGTGTTAAAAAATAGCTTGTAAAAATAATCTGAAAATGATACAGGGTCAGAAAATGTTACAGTGAGCAAGAACACTGTGTGGATGGTTTTCCTCGATAAAGAGCATTTTTTGCTTATATGGATAAATTTTACAGTCAAACTTTCTAATGGAGAATTTTCATCCTGTTGCAGTCATTACCTGATATGTAGAAAATTGTATCTGTGGAAAATGCAATGGAAGTTTCAGAACAAAGTTTAATCTCCAATATCATTGTCTGTCAGACACAATGAAAAAGACTCTTCCACCTAAGCTCCAGAGAGTTCAATACCATTTTCTGTTAAAAAACAGAGAAACATAAAAATCCTCACCAAAATGAGTAGCAAGATATTTAAACAGAAAACTAATCTGACACACAGAAAACGGAGCCCTCATATGGGTGAAATATGTCAGAAAAATTTGTCAGACAAACTCTACCTTAAGTCTAGCATTAGGACACATTTTCTGACACACGAAGGGGAAAAACCACATGTATGTGAAACATGTAATAAGAAATTTTCCCTGAAGTCTCATCTTAAGAGACATTTTCTGACACACACAGGGGAAAAACTGCATGTATGTGAAATATGTAAAAAGAAATTTTCCCTGAAGTCCAACCTTAGGAAACATTTTGTGACACACAAAGGGGAGAAACCACATGTATGTGAAATATGTAATAAGAAATTTTCCCAGAAGTCTCATCTTAAGAGACATTTTCTGACACACACAGGGGAAAAACCACATGTATGTGAAATATGTAATAAGAAATTTTCCCAGAAGTCTGATCTTAGGGCACATTTTATGACATACACAGGGGAAAAACTGCATGTATGTGAAATATGTAATAAGAAATTTTCCCTGAAGTCTCATCTTAAGATACATTTTCTGACACACACAGGGGAAAAACCACATGTATGTGAAATATGTAATAAGAAATTTTCACAGAAGTCTAGCCTTAGGACACATTTTCTGACACACACAGGGGAAAAACCACATGTATGTGAAATATGTAATAAGAAATTTTCACAGAAGTCTTGTCTTAGAAGCCATTTTCTGACACACACAGGGGAAAAACCAAATATATGTGAAATATGTAATAAGAAATTTTCCCTGAAGTCTCATCTTAAGAGACATTTTCTGACACACACAGGGGAAAAACTGCATGTATGTGAAATATGTAATAAGAAATTTTCCCTGAAGTCTAGCCTTAGGAAACATTTTTTGACACACACAGGGGAAAAACCACATGGATGTGAAATATGTAATAAGAAATTTTCACAGAAGTCTCATCTTAAGACACATTTTCTGACACACAGGGGAAAAACTGCATGTATGTGAAATATGTAATAAGAAATTTTCCCTGAAGTCTAGCCTTAGGAAATATTTTCTGACACACAAAGGGGAACAACCACATGTATGTGAAATACGTAATAAGAAATTTTCGCAGAAGTCTCATCTTAAGGCACATTTTCTGACGCACAGGGGAAAAACTGCATGTATGTGAAATATGTAATAAGAAATTTTCACAGAAGTCTCATCTTAAGACACATTTTCTGACACACAGGGGAAAAACTGCATGTATGTGAAATATGTAATAAGAAATTGTCCCTGAAGTCTAGCCTTAGGAAATATTTTCTGACACACAAAGGGGAACAACCACATGTATGTGAAATATGTAATAAGAAATTTTCGCAGAAGTCTCATCTTAAGGCACATTTTCTGACGCACAGGGGAAAAACTGCATGTATGTGAAATATGTAATAAGAAATTTTCACAGAAGTCTCATCTTAAGACACATTTTCTGACACACAGGGGAAAAACTGCATGTATGTGAAATATGTAATAAGAAATTTTCCCTGAAGTCTAGCCTTAGGAAATATTTTCTGACACACAAAGGGGAAAAACCACATGTATGTGAAATATGTAATAAGAAATTTTCACAGAAGTCTCATCTTAAGGCACATTTTCTGACGCACAGGGGAAAAACTGCATGTATGTGAAATATGTAATAAGAAATTTTCCCTGAAGTCTCATCTTAAGACACATTTTCTGAGACATGGGAAAAACTGCATGTATGTGAAATATGTAATAAGAAATTTTCCCTGAAGTCTCATCTTAAGATACATTTTCTGACACACAGGGGAAAAACCACATGTATGTGAAATATGTAATAAGAAATTTTCACAGAAGTCTGATCTTAGGGCACATTTTATGACACACAGGGGAAAAACTGCATGTGTGAAATATGTAATAAGAAATTTTCCCTGAAGTCCAACCTTAGGAAACATTTTGTGACACAGAAAGGGGAGAAACCACATGTATGTGAAATATGTAATAAGAAATTTTCACAGAAGTCTGATCTTAGGACACATTTTTTGACACACAGAAAAACAACATGTATGTGAAATATGCAAAGAGAGATTTGCAGGTAAGTCTATACTAAAGATGCATTTACTGACACAGGGGAAAAAACTGCATTGTGTGAAATATGCAATAAAAATTTTCCGATATGTCTACAGTTAAGAAGTTTATTTTGACAGACACAGAGGGGAAAATGCATGTAGGTGAAATAGGTAAGAAGAAATTTTCACAGAAATGTGATCTTAGGAGTCATTTTCTGAGACAGAACAAAAACCACACATCTGTGAAATATCACCTTCTCAGAAGCCAAACTGATGAACTCCATAAAAAAAGTGGAGAAAATTAATGATTCTCTGTGATTTAATTTTAAAACTTTGATTGAAAGATACGAGCAAAGAAACATTATGTAGTGTAATATTACGTTATAGGTCTTATATCTTATATTACAAGATGTAATAATACATAAAAATAACGTGCTCGGGTACTAAAATTGTGAAATTTGCAAAAAATGTAGTTGATCAGTTTGATATCTGAGAGGTTCATATGTTAAAAGTTTTTTGTAGAGAAATCTGCACTTTGGAGACATTGTGTGACTTATACAGTGGAAAGGCACATGGAGGTGAAATATGTAAAAAGGCATTTGCAAAGAAGGGTACCCTTAGGAGGCATATTCTGATATATACAGGGGAAAGCCCTCAAGTACTTTAAATACACAATAAGAAATTTACATGAAAGTCGAAACTCATGATGCATTTTCTGACACAAAGGGAAAAACCAAGGGTATATGATACGTGTAATAAGAAATTTGAAGAGAATTCCCCATTTAAGAAACATTTTCTGACATAGACAAGGTCAAAACTGCATGTATCGGAAATAGGTAATTCAAAATTTGTCTGCACTTTGGAGTAATTTCCTGACATACTCGGGAGAAAAGTAGATATATGCGTTATATGTAAAATGAAATTTACATGGCAAACTCTTCCTTAGAGTCATTTTCTGATGCACATGGGATAGCTCATTGTTATGTAATATATAATAAATAACTATTAATGTATCACATTTTAATATGTCTAACATTAGGTGGTGTTTTCTGATGGATACAAAGAAAAACGCATGTAGGTTATACAGCATATTGCAAAAAGTATCTGGACACTTTTGTGTTAAGTGTACAAATAGCCACATTCAAATCTACCTAACTTTTAAAGTAAGCATTTTACAGAAAAAAGTAACTAGACATAAAATGAAGATCTCGGTCAGAGTTCTCTAAATTTCTGTTTGCTGAAATATTAATCTAATATATAAAGAGTTATGGAGGCTAAAATATTTAACAGCAAATGTTATACACCACACTTCCAAAACATTTTCCCCCAAAACTGATGAAAAATTCAAAAAACCTTACACAAATTTCAAATATCGCATTTATATTGCAAACAGCTTTTTATAATAGTTGTGATTTAACGTTTTGAAGTAATTTTCAAAACAAGTTTCACCTAACTGTTTCAGCTTCCATACTCTTTAAGTATTTCATTAATATTATAGAAAATAGATATATAGAGAATTCTGATCAAAATCTTCAATTTATATTGGTGACTTTCCATAAAAAGCTTATTTCAAAGTCAGGTATATTTGAATGTGGCTATTCGTTCACTTAACATGAAAATGTCCGGGCACTTTTTGCAATATACACAGTCGTATCAGAATAATATGACCACCTACCATACATATGCCATGGTAAGTGGTCATATTATTCTGATGCGACTGTGTAGTGTATATTCAAAAGAGAATTTTCGGATAAGGAATTACTGCAAACTACACGAATATGGAACACATACGAAAGTGAACCGAAATTCACACAAAAAGCTCATTTACTCAAAAAACATTTAATTATCATTCTTTAGTACACGAAAGAGATATATGTGAGATATATATATATAATAGATATATGCGAAACATACAAAAAAGCTCATTTCCATAAAACACATTTAATTATCATTGTTTAACAACGAAAGAGAAGCGAAATTTGCACGAAAACCTCATTTCCACAGAAACCATTTAATGATCATTCTTTAACACATGAAAGAGAAGCGAAACTTGCACAAAAACCTCACTTCCAGAAAAATCATTTAGTAATCATTCTTTAAAGCATGATTATTAGAAGCGACATTGTTGTAAAATATACAAGACGTATTTGCAACATACAGTTAATACATAAATAGTTATTTAAAAACATTTTTGATGCACAGAAATGGGAACATTAGATTTGGGAAACATGTAACAAAACCTTTCCAATGAAACTAACTATTGTAGATGAATTTTCTGACTAATATAATGGAAAACTACACAAAATTTAGACAATAGTGAATAGAAAATTACCTTTCAGAGATAAAAAAATATCTGTCTCTGCTGAATTTCTGATGTTGGCTTTGAGTTCAGCAACGATGTCAAAAATTCTATGTTAATTTCATCATCCTCAGGCAGCTATGGGCTATGGAAGTCCAACCAGAGAGTGCAATTTAGTTCTGCTAAGCATATCTGTCCTGAGCTACATCTGCACACCAATTCTAACAAGGTCCCATTTCACATTGTCTATGTTCTTCCTCTCTTTCTGAGGCCTTTAAGCATACTGTTGTTAATCCTATTCGCAAATCTATAAATATCCATACGTGCAATATGGCCAAACCAACGAAGTCTCTCTGTACAATATGCTGCTTTAAATGAGGTTGGCCATTTCTTTGCCTAACGTCATCATTACTTCCAAAGTTGAACAACTTAATGCTCAAGATCTGCGTAAGCATTTAGAATGAAAAGCATCAAGTTTCCTTTTATCTCGTTTGCAAATTGTCCAAATTTCAATACCATAACTAACTTTAAAAAGAACCGAACTATTATATAGTATAATTTTAATCTTAGGTCTCTACACTCTTCATAAAAAAATGAAACTGAAGAATAAACGTAAATAATCTGAACTAAAGAATAAACGTAAATAATCCAAAAGCGTATTGTGACATTTTTATAATACGTAAATAGAATGCTTAATTCAAAGCTTTGTAACTTTGAAAATAAGAATTTTTGCAAAAATACCATTGGAAATTAATTAAAAAATCAGTTGTGTCTCGAATTTAAGTGTTGAAGAATGAAAAATTGTTGCTGGAATATTGAATAGCATTGCTTTGTAATTTTGAGAAAAAAACTTTTGAGAGAGAAATGCCAATGGAGAATAATTGAAAATTTCAATTAATTTTTGATTATTTCTTCAGGTTAGAAATATTAAAGATGGAATCTCTATCAGGATACTTTGCTCTTGAATGTCTTCGAAAAGTTGAAAACTGTCATTTTTCGTCCATCTTTCAGAAAAGTTGAAAGAATCATTTATACAAACATTTAAAATCGTGTTGTTTTAGATAACATTTTCGTGCTACATTTTCTTGTTACAATCGTTTTACATTTTCGTGCAATCGTGTTTGAATTAATTTTGAGATAAATATTTACGAATTACAATTCTAGAGTTTTGTATGTCAGCGTTCATAAATATGGAAATATGAATTGGTAAATCGAAAGACTTTTAATGTCTTAATGAGTTTTTCATGTAAACCTGTAACAGAAAGTAAAGTTCTGAATAAAATTCATTTAAATCTCAATTTGTATGAACATTTGATAGTATTGAAAGTGTTACATAAGTTTGAATATTAAAAAATACCTACTCAATCAAAAGAATTGATATTGAAATTAATTGAAACTTGATAAATAAAATTTCATTTCAAATCACTAACCAACATATTTTGAACAATTTGAATCAAATTAATATATAATTTAGTAATCTTAAATCGAGTGGGGGAGAGGTGAATGAATGAATATTCATGATTTTCTTAAAATTTCCTACAACACATCTGCTCTTAAATTGTAGAACGAGTCCCAGCTGGGTCAGCATTAAGATTTATTTCGGCAAAGCTCCCCACTCTGCCCACCGTCAGTAGGGGCCACCGATGGCCTTGGAAATGCCGCAATTCGTTATGTGGAGCGTTATACCCTGTAAATGATAAAGAACGTGATCGATGCTCTTGAAGGGAGTCTACCATATTTCTTCCAACAGCTGTTCCAGTGGATCTTCCCCAACCTTCTCTGAGCTTTAGGGGTGCTTGTGACCTGGTTATTATTTAACCCATGGTGTGCAAAAAAGTGCTGCTCAGAGATGAAACAAGCCAACAATACCAACACAAAAGAATATATACAGAAATTAATTGAAACTTAATAAGTTAAGATTTCACTTGAAATCACTAACAAACCTGTTTTGAATAAAATTAGATGCTTTTTAGAAAGCTGACAAAATAATATTTCCGATTTTGTTAAAATTTCCCACAATAAATATCCGCTGTTAAATTGTGTAAGGTCCATAACTGTTTAACAGTCAGAATCAATTATAGAAAAAATGCCGTTAAACATGATCGAATGTAGAAAAAAATCCAGTGAGGTAAGGGGAGGAAATAATCGAACCGGGTAAATGTAAAGGGGGGGGGGGGGGGGAGGTGAGACCGGATTTCCAATACATTGTAAAAATTTCTCCTCCTTTATACAGGACTTTAAAATATTCATTGAAAGACATATGAAATAGAAATAGGTATAATATTTTTTGTCTCTATTACTCTTAGTAATATTTTGAATGTAAGTGCATGAATTTTTAAAGGATCATTCCCTTTTACCCTCTCCATCTATTGAGCTAACACCCCCCCCCCCCCCCTGCTATTCACTATTTATTGGCTTATCCGAATATTAAATATGATGTAACCGCATTTAATAATTTAAAGCTAGTTAAGTGACGTATGTATTTCAGAAATATAAACTTTTCGGTTTGTAAACTCATTTCCGAAGTCTGTCTTTTGAAAAGTGATCATTCTGTTAGCAAAGATGTTAAATTTAGTCCAAACAGTTGATTAATTAAATTAAACTTTGTATGCGTATTTTAAGAAGTATCAAAAATTTTTTAACAAATTTCTCATATTTTTATCATGCTCATAAGTATCGCTTAAAAATTTTTTAAAAGCTGCTATTCTAATTCTTTTTATATGTGAAAGATTTTAGCAAAATTTTAATTCAGTTTGAAATAAGTTTAAGAAGCAGTTCAGAGTCACTTAGATAGAGAAGAATTTTTATTATTAATTAAATTTTCTTAATTTTTGTTAATTCTTATTCATTTTATTAATCTCAAAATTAAATGAAATCGGAATAAAGTTTCCGTAAAAGTGAATTATTTTACTGTAGATTTAGTATGCAAATTTGAATCTGAAAAATAAAAAGAGTGGCGATTATTTATAACTGAATAAAATTTACGGAAAAAATTTGAAACTAAGGTTATTTTTATATAGAATCATCACAAATTGTTAAAAATAACTGTTATAATCCAATGCGATTCTAGGCAGATTAAAAACATTCTCTGTAACTGTTATTGTTAATAAATGTGCCCACCCAGGGTCATTAGAATTTCCATCGAAAGAGAGAAATGTTTGTGCTTAAAACGATAGATAAGTCGAGTTTGATTCTACATCTGCCAATTGGCAATTCTTGTATATTTAGAAGAGTGTTAGGTCGTTATATATTTAATTGGAGGAAGAAAAATATCAGGTAGGGTTAAAAATGATAGATCAACAATCAAACATGCTGGTTGTGTTTGAGCTCCACCACAGGACTTCAGGGTTCTTGCAGATAACTTCTTTCTTTTCATGGTATTACAATCGTTAAAATACCAAGAAAAGATTGACTGGAATTTAATATGGCAGACAACCGAGGAAAACGGCCTTTTTCGATATCAAATGTACTCTTACAACATTTCATCCCCTTAAAAAAGTAAACAGAAGAGATCAAATCTCTATCCTGAGACTTAGATTAGGTGTCTGTCTACTGTAGAGCACCTTGTACCAGTTTAAAAAATCCTCTACTCCTCTATGCCAATGGGGCGGTAGAAGAGATGATGTAAAATGTTTTGTGATGCACTGCAGAAAATTTCTGCAAGCTAGAATCATCCTCTTCTCAAAGTATTTTTATTCCACTAATTATCCACCGACTTTACGAAAGTTGGTAAATTTCTGGTCTAATGGAAAATTTCATTGTGAAAATTTCATTTCTATAACTCAATGATGGCGTTCATCCAATCTACTGAAGTTCAACTCTAACAGATTCTCTTCTCTGTGTATATTATCACCCTTTTCTCCTATATTTCCTCTCTGCAGAGAGGGAGTATAGGAAAATACATCCCCCTTTTAACTCTTGGAAGTTATGTAGTTGAGGCGCCACAGAAGTTAGGTAGTTGAGACGCTGCTATCCCAACACAAATCACGGATGTTCGATTGGATTGATGTCCGGGGAATTGCAGGCCAAGGCAATACCTGGAAGTGTTCGTCATGTACCACGAACCAGTCTCGAACAATCTGGGCAGTGTGGTATGACGCATTTCCTGCTGAAATAAGGCACTACTAGAGGGTTTTAACTTTGCCATGAAAGGATGTACCTCGTCTGCAATGATGTTTAGGTAGGTGGTAGACGTTATAGTTTCCTGCACATGAATGACGACTCAGGGTGTCCCTGCAGAACATTGCCCAAAGCATTTCACTTCCTCCACTGGCTTGTTTTCATCCCATGGTGCATCCTGGTGCCAACACTTCCCAAGGAAAACGATGAACATGTACCCAGCCATCCATGTGGTGCAACAGGAAACGAGATTCATCGGACCAGACGACATTCTTCCAATCTTTCAAGGTCCAATTTCGATGCTCGCCTGCCCATTGTAGTCCTCCACCCCAGGTGCCGATCGAACTTGGATCTATATATCCTTGTACATTTGCAAACCGGGGAATAGATTAAGGTTTCTTCTGGTGGTCAGCTTTTCTTCTATAGGACTGCTGCCATGTGAGGCTGGGGTTGATGTGCGCCTATAGGGCGTATTCCTTACCCCCAGCTCTAGATAAGCACGACTCTTCTTAACTAGGTAGTGCTGTACAAGCGGAACCGGGAATTGCCGTGGTTGCATAAGATCGCAACAAAAGAGATTCATTGCCCATTGTAGTCGCTTTCGATGGTGAACCGAGGTTAGCATGGGCACTCATAGTGGCCTGCAGCTGCAGCCCCATTTTCAACAGAGTTCGATGTACTCTGTGTTGTGACACATTACTCCCGTCACCAGCATTCAAACTACGAACAAGTTGCGCCACAATATCACTTCTGTTGGCTTGTATCATACGGGATAGCTTTTGCTTACCTCTAGCATCGATGCACTGTGATCGGCCCACACCTTCCCAGGGGTTCATGGTTTCTCCCTCCGGACCACTTTTTAAAGGTACTAACCACGGCTGACCATGAGCACCCCACAAGCCTTACCATCTCGTAAATGCTCTGACACAGTCGTCTGGCCGTTACAATCTGGCCTTTGTGAAACTCACTTAAGTCACTTAAGCTGTCACTTAAGCTACCTTTCCCATCTGAAGAACAAGAATAACACGGATTAATGGAGCTCAGCATCAGGTGCTATTTATAGCATTTTATGACCTTCACACGCGTCATTTACGTATTCACACTCGTCATATTACCAGTTGTTGCTTCGATTTGCATAAAGACACCCTGGTCATGATGTATTAACTCTTCGGTGTACCTATGCATTCTGCAGGTAACAACCTCGTAAAATAATTATTGTTCTGTAAAAAACTTTTGGGGCGTTATTTCCGATTAACCTATGTATAAATATCCGAGTTGTGCCTAGACAATTTTGTGCCCTGGACAAGGGAGGTATGGAAATAAGAGCTATTTTGGAATCTATCGAATGCTTTGTTTCATTAGTAATAAAAATGACCATATAATAATTGATTTATTTCTGCAATTAATAATTAAAAACCATGTAATAATTAAAATTGCGACCGATTAATATCAACCAGAATGGAAAGAAACAAACCAGAATAGGTTTAATTTGTGCTCTGGCCGGATGCCTGGTTTGCACTGCCTGAGAAGTATTAAAAAAAATTCATAAAAGGGTTAAAGCTAGTGACGTAAAAGGGACGGTAGTTTTTAAAACCCCTCCAAGTGAACTAATTTTTTTCTAATATTATTTCTTCAGTGTACTTTAGCAAAACCTTTTACAAAAGTTTTCGATCCCTTTCAATAATTTTTGTAGATCCTGGTTACGTCACTGAGAAAACAATCATTAGCAACAATTGGAAATAAGTTGCCTCTCCTAAAGTATAGATGGGCATGGTCGCCCACATCTCAGTGAAAGATTTGTAGGTCATATCCTGAAATTCTTTGTACTCTGATGCGTGGTTTAACTGGTTAGAGCGCTCTGTCATGTATCTAGAGAGTTGTGAGTTCGATTGTCAGCGATCGATTTTTTTCACACGAATAAAAATTCAACCCACTTTTTCTTGAATCAAATCTTTAATGACAATATTGCTGTCAATGACCAATTGCGATAAATCACATTGGAGTATTCACAAACTTCTGATTTTCACTTTTGTAAATTTTTTAAACTTTATTTCAATAAGCGACACATTCAATTGGCAAGATTTCAGTTAAAATGCCATTCACAAAAACATATGAAGACATTTTGTCCAGATACATTTACTAATTATCTCAGAAGATTTCGCAATTGGAGCAATTTGGCACGAAGAAAGATTCTCTCTTGAGGGCCTTCCCAGTGGAGTCTACGGTGGTGAGCGCTATCTTTTTGTAGTGCTGCTTACAGATCGCTTTATGACCAGCTGGAGCAGATATCCTTGAGCAAGCAGCATCTGGAGAGCTAAAGAAAAAAAATATTTCACGTACAAACTCATCATCAGGAACTATACTAGAGTCTGGAGATGTATCGAGAAAATAACTGTTATGAAGTGGGTTGGGTTGTTTTACCTCTGAGCGCTTTTTTTTTTGCACACAACGGTCTAAATTGCTAGGTCACAAGGACACCAAGAGCTCAGAGAAGATTAGGAGAAGGGGACCCACTGGACAGCTGTTTGGAGATTGATGTTAGTTCCCCATAAAGGCCAGAGCATGTTCTTTAATGTACAAAAGGTATGGCTCTCCTACACATGGAACCACGACATAGCAACCCATCCGATAGACGGCGGCTTCTCCAAACCCATAGATGTACCCTACTACCTAACTGACAGAGGATAAGGCGGGAAGTTTTGCGGAGATAAAATCTCAACGCTGGTCCACCTGGGAACTGCAGATTACGAGTCTGACGAAAAAGAAACGGAGGAGACAACTGAGCTTCCCTCCTACGTGTCTTTTTCTTACCGAGAGAGAGAGTAGAGGTCAGTGGAGAAAACATCAATGTAAGCACACGGGGAATCACACCTTAGAACATCAAGCTACGAAACTGGCGTGCTGCCTACTGAGCCAATTTCCGTCCGAATATTTAGTAAATATTTGAACGCCAAGAATTGAGTTTTGAACCATCAATGTGCATGTTACCTAATTGATACCAAGATGATGGTTTCTGTTACGTTAATAACAATCGAGCCGGAAAAAAGTAAAAAGGTGGGGGCCAACAGACTGGATTTCGATTGCAGGATATACTCCCCCCCGACCTCTTTTCAGAATGGTAGCAACGGTAATAGACGCAAAAAATTATTGAACTTATTTATATTTGAAGCAATTTTCGAGTTTTTTTTAACACCTGGAAAATTTTATTTATAATTTATACTGCTCTTGCCCCATTATATTTTTTCGTCCCCAACCCTTCGAATTTTTTCTAGATCCGGGCTTGCATAAGTTTAATAATTTTTGCTTTTGTTTACCCTTACTGTCATTCTCAATGGGATGAGGAATGGCTCCCTTGCCCCTCCCACTCTAGAGTAAGGTTGGGTTGTTTCATCTCTTAGCGGCACTTTTTTGCACACAAAGGGCTAATGACTCTGGTCACAAGGACCTCGAGGGCTCAGAGAAGGTTGAAGAAGGTGATCCACTGAAACAGCTGTTAGGCGATAAATGGTAGCCTCCCATCAAGGCCGTCCAGTGTGTTCTTTAACGTTCACAGGTATCTCCGACACACGGGCCACGGCTTAACGTCCCATCCGACAGTTGGCGGCTTTCCAAGCCCACCATTGTCACCCTACTGACCGTGGGCAGGTTTGAGAGTTTTGTGGAGATAAACCACCCACCCTTGATCCGGCCCTGACCATATATAATCATGATATATATATACTATGCTTTAGATAAATTCATAAGCTTGTTCCACAGTACGACCAATTTTATGCAACAAAATGTACATCAGTTAAAACCAAATGCACACTAGAAGATTTGCCAAACAATTCTCGGGTCTTCAACTTCAATTTTCTAAAATGCGCATATCTCGAAATATAATTTCATAAATCAAATTCCATAAGGTACAGAAAAAACTGAAAAGCCATGAAAATTTTGGTCAAACTGATACATATATATGTATATACCAAACACCCAGAAAAGTAAAGGAAATGAGGATGAAAAAAGGTGGCATATTGTCAATGTAGGACGTGATCTCCTCTATCATTCATGCAAGCCTGACAAAGTCGATTCATTGCCTCAAAAAGATGAGTAAAGGTTGGGATGTCCAAAACTTTGTCTTGATGTAAATAGTGATAAGATGAAGCCAATCAAGGCCAGGATAGAGAAAAAATAAGAACGGAGGAGGGGGTGGCAAGCTGTTCGAGTAAAAGGGGTGGCAAAATCGAGCCGGAACGCAGCTCTGGTATAAAAATTTTCCCTCCTTTTTAATAATGAATGCAATAAATATCCCCTCAAGCAGCTGTTTGCCACAGAGGTCTGATAGGAGTCTGTCAGTTTATATATCATAGCAGAAGGTCTGTGAGAATGGCAGGACCTTAGCAGAAAAACTACTGTCTCTTGAACAATTTCTAAAAATTATGCCTAAAATATATAATTTTAACATTTTTTGGCCTCCGTTACGGTTACTAGCATTTTCAGAGGAAATGGAGAGCTCTCCCCTTGAGAATGTAGGAAGCTATATACCTATATACTGACTTTAGCGATCCTAGTGCTTATTATTTTAAACTTCTTTCCCCGTTTCCTTTTTCTTTTTTTTTTTTTTGAGGGAAATCAAGGTTGCTGATGCTGAACCAGTGACTCCTATGGATCCTATTAGAAATTTTATTTTTAATCGGTTTCGGGGTTTTTTTTTTAGGGAGGGAAATAGTTTGGGGGACAAAACCCTTACATTACCTAAATTTTGATCAGAAGAAGCTGTCTAACGAATTCAATAGTTACTGGACTTCAATAATTTGTACAAACATATGAAAAAAAATTATCGCTGCCACAGTGGGAATCGAACCCGCAACTCTCTAGATACATGTCAGAGCGCTTCTATACCTCAGGAAGGTTTGTAATAATTATTGAAGTCTGTTTCTATAGGTAATCTGTATATTTATTATGGATGGATTTTTAATAATAAACGGTTAAGCATGATTGACCTCCTCATTAACATCTAAATCATTAGCAACAATCGGAAAGGTTGCCTCTCCTGAAGTATAAGTAGCGCAAGGTTCGCCACATCTCAGCGAAAGATTTGTAGGTCTTATTCTTGAAGATTTTAGCGTTTGCCTCGTGGTTTAACGGTAGAGAGCTCTGACATATATCTAGAGAGTTGCGGGTTCGATTCCTGCCGTGGCAACGATAATTTTTTTCAGATGTTTGTAATAAGTGTAGGTTACCATTGTCGCTTTGCCTTAGAGCTAGCCAAATTATCCGATGATAGAACTCTACAGACATGCAAACAGGAATTCCAGAAGAGAGATAAAAAATATACCCACAGGAACATAGTGCCAACACACCAATTGCCGCCGCGCTGGTTGATCCTGCAAATTGACAATGTATCTCCATGACTGTTTGTCATTCACACGTGTCTGAGAATAAACAAAAAAGGTTCGGGTGCCGCATAAAGGTTGGGGTTGTGGCTCTTGCCTGCAAAAATAGAAAGCAATGATTTTTTGACATAGTAATGACGAAAAAGGTAGAAATATACTCACACATAATCCGTGCATGATTACACACAAAATATTTGCAGTGCCAGATCTACGAGAAGGGAACAAGGAAGCCATGACTCTCCGCTGAAAATCATAGTTATTGGAACAGTGGCGTAAACTTTGTGTTAAGGAGATCTTTAACAGAGATTTAAAAATATGTATTTTATAAGGAGTAAGATACAATTTTTAGTAATTGTTATTTTACGGAAATTCCACAGAATTGGGGAAAACCTATTTTAAACTTCACATACACCTTGAAAAGAATAAGTATTGAAATCTCGAAAAAGGAACGGAATTTTTTTTATCGCACCCCCCCCCCCCCCCTTTGCTACAGCTGCGTCCGTTAAAAAACGTGTCAGTCCTCCTGTGAGAAAATGTATGCCTCTCCAGCACACGGTCAGAAATATTATATACTATCTTGCTTTCAATTGAACCATTCGCATTAGGGTTTCTGATCTTTCAATTTCAAATCCTCCAGAATCAGGAATAGTATATCTGTTTACTCGAGAATTTCCGAAAAATCTAATTGTAAATAAAATAATAAATTTTTTCTTTGATTGTTCTCAATATATTTTATTAAAGTAACTAAAACTGTAATTACTAAGAAAGCAACTTATTAACTAAGAAAGAACTGTAATTATAATACAAATATCTGATTTTTTCATACTTATTATAAAACAAAACATTTATATGTGTATTATATTCGTCATTAAACAAAAAATTATTAAACAAAACTGCTGCTTTATGTTCACTTTTTAATACAACAATTTTAGTTGAACAACTATTTAAGTTTTGTGTTTAAAGTGATAACATTTAAAAACAAGGCCTCAATCATCTCATTTGATAATCCTGGTTTTTGTTTTGAAACAAAGTTCCAGAAGTTTAATTCGTTTTATTCAGATGCTGATATTATAGTTAAAAGAGCACTCAAAAGAAGTCTTATGTTTGATGTAATCGTCTTATGCTGATCATACGACATTTCATAAAATCTGTCACGTAATAAATAAAGGTCATGTAGACACATATTTTAAAATAATTTATTGTTATAAATATAACAATTTACTAGAAAATCTCTGGAGAAAAAAAATAATTTCTCGAGAAGTAAAAATTTTGAAAATCGTAATTTCTCATGAGAAACGTTAATCTTTATGTTTTGCTTTTTTTAACTTTTTAGGACGCATATAGGAATATAATTTTTAAATCGAAAATTTTTAATGCTTTCTTTGAGTCAAGTAAACAAAGTTGACGTCTGTGAAGCGAAAATTAGGTGAATTAAGTTGTTTTCAAGCTTCGGATTGAAGTTTAGTCATCCACTAAATTCTTAGTGTTCTGTAAGTCTATATATATTTGTGAAAGAATAAGTTGAAAAAATGTGTGATTACAAACACTGAATCGAAAATAGGTTGCAAAGTTTTGAAAATAATATTTAGTGCATATAATTATTCCTTCAATATGTGAAGTTGATTTGGTTTCTGAAATTCTTTTGCCTAAAATTTGTGCTTTTTTTCACCTGTTACTAGCCGTAACACCATTTTTCAATAAAGCAATCCATACCCCTTGAATTTACAAGCATTGACTCGTCACCCACTAAGTGTTCTAAAAAATTCCATATTTCTGAGGTTTGAACTATCCACACATACACATTCTTCCAGTTTTCAAATTATTTCCCCTCTTGTATTCCTGGCTAATATTAACTTTTATGATACAATATTTAATTAATTTGCTCAGCTCTCGTCACCTGAGTCTTCAAGTGTTCACTCTATTGTAAAGTGTTCATACTACTCTATTCTTTTCCATTTTTTTTTCACTTGCATGCTTGGGTTAGATTCACTCAGTTTAATAAGAGTCCGGCCTTTGATTGATATCTGGGTTATATGGGTCTGATCGATCACCTGAGTTAGTAATGGATCGCCAATGCAAAAGTTGGTGCCCGCCTTCACAAGAAAGCGAAGAACTTCAAAATTTGAAGCCTAGGGATCGTCAAAAGGCCAGGCTTCTGGGGACGATGCACAGTGTTGATTATTGAGCGATTGTTGCTAATGGAAGCCGATGACTGGGCAAAGGTTAGTAAACACGCTAAATCAAAATGATGGCGAGTGACAAATTAATAGAGTGACGTGGGCCCTCATAAGAGCAGGATATTTTCAATGACAGCTATTTTACGCAAATTCCAAAGAATTGGGAAGATCCTATTGTAAGCGTCATGCACGAACTATCAACAAAATAAGCATTGAAATATGGAATAGACTAAAATGTTTATGGCACCCTGGGCTCTCCTGCTACAGCAGAATCCCTGGAAAAAAAAAGTACCAGTCCGCCCCTGAGTAGGCATGCACTTAACAGAAAAGATGGAAAGGTCAAGTCAAGGCTTCAGGCTAAAAAATGCCCCAGAGGAGAAGTGCCAGAAGAAATCACAATATAGTTATAGGAAACTCCAAGATATGTCAGTAGTAGCATTTACGTTCCACGAAACATTGCATTCGACGGGTATAGTTTCAATGCAGAAAAAAAAACTAATCCTTGATATTGCCGATCCCGAATTGGATTCTGCTGCTGTAATTAAGGGATATTTGGAAAAAGTCGCATTAACTGGCGAGGATGTCTTTAATGCGAACAATAAGAGAATAGAAAACCTCGGGAAACCGAGTCACAACAGAAATGCGACAATAAAAAGTTACGTTATGATGGCTTGACAAGGTTAGATCCTAACCCATACAATGTTCTATTGAGGAATGAAAATGGACCTTTTGCATCAAATGGGAACAGTTTCAATGGCGATGCAAATGGGAAACGAATTATGAATGTTGGCACCTCAATTCTAAACAATGATGCTGCTTCAAAACTATACCTTGATAAAAAATACTGTAATTTGCGTTACCTATGGTGATAAAGAAGTGAAAAAAAGACATTGCAGTCTCATCCAATTATACAGAAAAACACAAAATTCGACCTACTAACGCCAGCTGTTTTCAAAGATAATTACCATCTATGCATTTCTAATAGATATATAAGCAAGTTAATCTGCTGCACAACAAATCCCTCTTTTAGTATAAATTATAGTATCAACTTGGACGATCAAAAATTCATTGAAGTAGTAAGACGACAACTTCAGCAGTTTTTTTCTGTTATTCCAGTAAACAAGAAATTTGACAGGGTAACAAGATTAGTGTTTCACTTGCTAGACACTCTCCAGATCAAAAGATAGAAGAAAGGTACCTGGAGGTCTTGTTTCAGACTTTCATCACTGGGTATATGTCTTTATTGTATATGAATAAAGATGAAGGATCTTAAGCAATTACACAATATTATAGAAGAAATCTTGAAATCGCGAGCTACTACAAAATCGAAAATTGAAGACACTCTTTTGGGAGAGGAACGAATTAAGGAAACGCTCGAAGAATTTCACAAGCCAGTGGTCGAACGGTCAAAAGGGCTGGAAAGTGTGCGTGAAGAAACCATGAAAAACATACAGGATGTAAGTGAAAACTTTAAAACCAGAAGACCCCACTGAGATGCTAGAAAAAACGTTCGTTTATAATCCAGATTCCAACTTGCAAGATGAAATATTAAACCAATATAAACTAAAACTTCGGAGTGATATCTTACAGGCGAGAAACCCCATTCCTGAGCTGAAAGAAATGATTCACCAAACAATTGGGCATCTTCAGAAACTGGGGGGCAATAAGGCTTCAGAAACCAAACGCTATGGTAGAACTACTGAGAAATATCGAATTATCGATAATCACAATGAGGCACTTCGAAAATATTTAAAGTCGATTAAAGTGATGCTCACTGTAATTGAAAGTCAACAGTTTGGTTCTGGACTATACAAGAGTTTCGACGACATATGCGAAAAATTATCAATCTTGGTTGCCAGTAAAGGAGCTGGAAACACCAGTACAAAAGTAGTTGATGAAATTGTCGAAATTTTGGATATTTTGCTAAAAAATGATATTATTGACAAAAAGGAACATAAGATTATGTTCAATAACATCGGTATTGTTTAGAAATTTATTCTTGGACACACACTACAGTCATGTCTATTTCAACTTCCGACTATTCAAAATATTCGATGTTTTGCATTATCGGACCATGATTTTTTAGCTACTGTATACAAAATAAAAAGGATGAGCGTAATTATTCAATGTACCAAATGTGGGGTATTATTCGCAAATCCAATATGAACCGTCATATGAAAACTGCATGCACATCTCGCACATTTGAAAAATGCGAATTTTGCAATTCCAGCTTTAACAGAAAAGACAATTACAACATCATCTGAATCAATATCATATAAATAAAAGCAGTGCTTTTTGGAAAACGTTTCGCACATATAAAATTGATAATATAAATGTCAGAGAAGACATAAAAAGTTTTTTGGAGAAAAATAACAATAAATGAAAACAAATAATTCGCAAGAAACTCAGTCAGCCTCTAAAAGTTAGATTCATATTACAAATAAAATTTAAAAAGCAAACGGATCCTGAAAGACAGAAAGAAATATATGCACATTTTTCGACATGTAACGAAATAATCAGTTTCCCTGCTTATCTCAATGTATTACTGAAAACTGCTTATGAGAAAATTTTATACAAATGGGAAGTGGATGGTGTTTGACAAAATATTTTCTATGGAAATTCAAATGTCTCAGTATAATGCAGTTGGAGCATCTGCTTTCGTAAATTTACCAGAACATTTGAAATCTAGAAAAGGAATAGTGAATGTTAAAAACTACAACAAATGTTTCTTGTGGTCAATATTATCAGCTCTACATCCTGCTAAAAGACCATCCACAACGTGTGGAAAAATATAAAATATTTGAAAACGCCTTAGACACATCTTCATTGGCTTCCCCAGTAACCCCTATATCAAATCCCGAAGTTCGAGGTTTTAAATAATATTTCTATAAATGTTTTCAAATTCTAAGATGTGCCACAAGAAATGGATGCATACGTTATATATTTCACAGAATATAAGATGGTTTGCATATGTTATATATTTCACAGAATCCTGTTAAAGAACCCATAAAACTTTTACTTTAAAGACAGCAATAATTATTAAAAATAATATTATTTAAAAGATAGCAATAATTCTCACTATTGTTGGATTAAAAATATTAGTAGGGTTACAACATACCTTTCAAGACATAATGGTAAATCCTATCCCTGCCCATACTGTCTTCATAATTTCACTCGCGACGATTTATTGAAGAATCACGCAGATAATTGCAAATCAAACACTTTACAAACTATCAAGTTTCCCGAAGCAAATAGTACGAAATTCCATACAATTAAAAACGGTATGAACCACCCATATGGGATTTATGCAGACTTCGAATGCTTTTCGAAATGCAGAAGAATTGAGAATAATCCCTGTAGGGTACAAACTAAGCATTTAGTACCGTCAGGATTTGCATATATTATAGTTGGACCGGAAGGTAAACTGAACAAAACTAGAATGTACAGACGGAAAAATGTAACAGAACAATTTTTGAATGAAATGATCGAAGCCGAAAATTTGATCAGTGATTTGAAGAAACGAAATGTTAAGATGACTGATTATGATTGGGATTTTTTTACTGGAGCAAAATATTATAATATTTGTGGGAAAATTCTAGGAACTGATAGAGTAAGGTACCATGATCACTTAACTAGAAAATACAGAGGTGCTGTTCACAACAAATGTAATCTTCAATACAAATTCTCACTTGAAATACCAGTGTTGTTTCATAATCTCAAAGGATTTGATGGCCACTTTATAGTAAAAGATCTGTGAAAATTTAAAGATAAGAAAAAAATTTCTTGTATTCCACAAACTACAGAAAAATATATATGCATTAAATTCGGTGAAATTAAATTTATTGATTCATATCAATAAATCATCAAGAACTGAGGAACATGAGTTCCTCAGTTCTTCACTGGATTCACTGTCGAAAAATGTGGAAAATTTCTACATCCTAAGTCAATACTGCAGACAACATAATCTGAATGACTTACAGAAAGAACTATTGAAAAGCAAAGGAAGTTTTCGATATGAGTACTTGTAACAGAGTGCTCCGTTTTTGCAAATGTCACTTCCATCCAAAGAGAATTTCCAAAACAATGAACAATACGACAGAGCTCAAATTTTGTGGAAAGCCTTTTCTATTGCAACCTTCGGGGAATATCACGATCTGTACATGATCACTGATGTATTACTGCTAGGAGATATATTTGAAAACTACAGAAATTCGTGTATGAATAACTACCAATTTGATCCTTGTCATTATTTTAGCTCTCCTTGCTTATCCTACGCTGCCTGTTTGAAAATGACAGAAATTAAGCTGGATTTATAAAAGGTGATATGTATTTTTTCATAGAAAGAGCTCTGCGAGAAGGAATATCTTTAGTGTCTAAGAGATTTGCACAGGCCAACAATCCTTTAGTAGATCCATATGAGAGAAGCAAACCACAAAACTGTATCATGTACTTTGATGCAAACAATTTACATGGCTGGGCAATGTTTCGACATCTTCAAACTGGTAATTTCAAATGGGTAAATGATATTGACCTGTTTAATATTCCAGACGACAGCAAAAAGGGTTATTTCTTCGAAGTTGATCTAGAATTTCCGGCACATCTACACGATTTACACAATGATTTCTCCTGAAAAATTGAAACTTTCTAATAGTAGTGGCTCATTCTTGATTCCAAATCTGTTCGACAAGCAAAATTACGTCGTTCAATATAGGTTACTTAAACTCTATGTGGAACTGGGACTGAGGGTGAAACAAGTGCATAGAATCTTAGAATTTGATCAAACCATGACTGAAATCTTACATAGATTTTAATACAACAAAACGAATTAAAGCCATAAATAATCTTGAAAAAGACTTTTTCAAACTGATGAACAATGTTATATATGGCAAATGTTTAGAAAATAAGAGAAAGAGAATAAAATGCCACATTGTGAATACTGAAGAAAAGCTAAAAATATTAATTGCAAATCCTAGATACGTTCCTTGTGTTAAACTTGCAGGAAATTTCGTAATTCTCCATATGAAAAAGAAAAATATTATATTAGATAAACCATATTACATTGGTGTAACGATTTTGGAGTTGAGTAAATTACACATGTATAATTTCTTCTACAATTTTCTGAAACCAAAATTTAATGCTGAATTGTTATTAACCGATTCCTTCCGTGTTGATATCCAGACAGATGACATATATGAGAAATTTAACTCAGACTACTTTGATTTCTCAAATTACCCCACAAACCATGCATTATACAATGAATCAAATAAAATGGTTCCAGGAAAATTTAAAGACGAATAAAAGGTCTTCCAATCAAAGAGGTTGTTGCGTTACGTCCAAAATTGCATTCTATTGATGCTCCAATTACTAAAAAAACGGTCAATGGAGTTACAAATGAATTTAGTCACGAAGATTATCGGGAATGTCTATTTGAAGGAAAAATCGTATATACGCAACAAACGGAATTTTGATCGGAACAACATGACATACATGTATATCCAAATTAAAAAAATTGCTTTATCCCAAGAATACACAAAACGACATATCAATGGAATTCAAACTTACGCTTTTGGAAATTATAGAATCTCAGATGTGTATGGTAAAGCAAGCAATACCATTTACAAAACTTTGAACTGAAAACAAATGCAAAATAAAATTAAGTACTAATGAAACATTTTGAAAATTGTACCAATTTGTAATTCTTTAGAAATACTAATAATCAGTGTTTATTATCTCTCTCAGTTAGAAGAGGAGACATAGGGATTCAAATTTAAGTGGTCTCGACTCAATTTCTGTGAAATCCTATGGTCTGAAACCCTTTGTAATAAAATTAAGGTAATAAACTGTTTAGGACAACTTGGTACAAACGACAAAGGATTAAATATCCCAGCAATTTATCTAGCTAAAGTCAAATATCTTTTTTTTATTCGGTCAACACTAATTATTTTTGTCAGATTAGAGAACTTGATAAATCATAACTATCAATGTTACAACCAAGCTTCTAGCTCGATTAGAACAAAAATTATTGTAACACAAAATCTAAAAGTACCGAACCTGCAAAACTTGAAATAATGGGTCGAGGCCGCTTCCAATACATTTAACGTATAGTATTTGCCAAATGGAACACAATGATATTAGTTTGAGTTCTGTAGCTCTATTAGAAGCAGATTTATGAAGCCGCAAAGTTAAGAGGGGTTCAACCCACTTTGTCGGCTAGAAAACGGTTTCAGACCGATTATTCTTTCGTCAGATTATAGAACTTGATAAACCCCATGTATTAAAATTGAAACTAAGATCCTAGCACAATTAGAATGGACGTTATAATTCGACAAAACCTTAAAGTTTTGAATACAGAAAACAAAAATCAAGAGGTCGAGACTGCTTCCAATACGGTAAACGTATAGTGCTTCCCGAATGTAATCTAAAGACATTAGTTTGAGATGTGTGGCTCAGTTAGAAGCAGAGTTATAAGGATGCAAATTTAAGAGGGTTCGACCCAGTTTCTAGGCTAGGAAATGGATCCGACACCGTTTCCAGTGAATTAACGAGATGAGTTCCCACATCACTTCAAATGCCTTAGAAATTCCTTAGAAATGCCTTAGAAATTCAATTAGCGCCTTAGAAAATATTGAAAGGCATTTGACCTGTTATGCTTAAATTTGCAATTTTTATCCTGGCTGTTCCACGATTTCATCGTAATTTCATTACTTGCAATTTTTTCGAAATTGGATTCATCTCACACCCTCTCATTCTTACCGGATCAAAGAAAATTCATACATTCACAAATATTACTTCAAAATCCAACTTTCCATCATATTTTTCTCTCCCAGCACCCGAAAACGTCATTTTATCATTTTACCTGTTGATTTGGAATTTCCATATTTTTCCAAACTAATTTCCCAAAACTGTCTGGCTTTGTCGACTTCTCCGATTTACCTGGCTTTTACAACCCAACAGCCCAATAATCCAGTGAAGTGTACGATAACTACAACATTTTCTCAACGAAACCCATCATTTCATGTCTTTTACACACAATACCTTCTGAAAATTAGTTTAACCCCTCATCTCCCCAAAAGTGTCCCATAGGTTAACATGGGATTCCCTATACTTTAACATTGGTCCAGAACTCTCATTTATGCTACTCCTTATATCAATGCTATAAATGTCTGTTTGAGCTAGTTGCAGTATATATTTTTTTTCTTACGTAGTTTTCCCCATTTTTCTTGTATTATATATATATTTTTTACATTTTGCGTATTTTGTATATCTTTTTTAGTAACTTCAGATAAGTAAAGCAGCTGCACAGGTTGCCCTCACCTTCTCCTTATCAGGTTCGAGTCCCAGCTGGGCGAACGTTGAGATTTATCTCAGCAAAACTCCCCGCCCTGCCCACGGCCACTAAGGGACACCGATGGGCTTCGAAAGGTGACTTGTCCGTGAGATTGGACGTAAACTCGTGATTTTAAGCGGTGCACAGGCTTAGCCGTAACCATCGAGACTCAAGGTCTTTTCACGAGGCCTTTTCACTGGTGACGTCACACGTTCTGACGTCAGCATTCGTCGATCTAGCATCTTAACACCCCGTAGCTGCTTGTGTGTTTGTTGGCGGGATTATTATTTTTAATTATTATCTGGTGTTCAACAAATATATTTTTAAACAATTTTTGTAAGATAAAAAATGATTGTTTGTTAGAGAATTTAGGAAATAAGAAAATATGTCTTAGTACCAAAAAGAGAAAGTTGTCTACCCTCAATAAATAGTATCCACAGAATTAACTGTTGGCTTTGACATTAATAGTTTTGTGACAAAAAGTTTTTCTGTCAGGTGGGATTTGAACCATATCTCTCCAGTTACATGCCACAGTGTTCTAAGACCACTAAACTAATACGTTATATTAGTGGAAATAAGACAGAGTCTGTTAGTTTAGTGGTCTTTCACCACTGGCTTATATCTGGAAAGATGTATGCCTAAATGATTTAATCTTTCTTTACCAGGGTGCATAGAATTATTTTTTTGACAATCGAAGATTGATTAGACTATTTTCTTTACATTTGGGAGGTTAGTTGAGCGATTTATTGTCAAATCTTTAGTCATAGATTTAAAGGTAGCTTTGTAAACCAAAATATATGTGTGTGTGTGCTTGCAGTAAATTGTAGTTTCTAAGGTTTAGATGCACTTTTCCTGCTTGTTTTTGAATACGTATTCCATCGGAAGGTTGTATCCATGTCCAAATATTATTAAATTTAATGAGAGTTCAGAAAAAAAATACAGCTTAATATTCCTATTAATTCAGTCTAATCACTAAGAAAAGGTATTGAAATTAAATCATAACTAACTGAAATTCTTACAGCTAAAGCTATTACAGTATATCATTAATTTTTAGTTCACATTTGCCAATAAAATTGTTCTGAATAATTTTTGTGTTTTTTTCTCTTTTTAATAAAACACACTAATTTTCCATGACAATTTATATGTCACGATTATATTATTAATGGTACAAACAACTGGATCAGTTATTGACAGCATTTATCGCGAAAAATATGTGAAGGAAATGATTTTATTTTTGTTAATATATAACCGAGTAATTATTTGCATTTAACTTTATTTTTAAACGTATTGTGTCATTGTAATTATACGTACAACTGATTATGACACTCCTCGTAATTTATATGTCGTCCTACATGTTCAGAGAAGGTTAAATGACGATTACATTTTCAATCATCAATTTAGCACAATTACAAATCAAGATCTATCTTAGTTTCAACGTCTTCCCTATTTTAAGGTTTGTTATAGAAATATTACTCTAATATACATATATACCATATAATAATACCATGTCAATCAGTTTTTGAGCACAGTGAAACACAAAAATGCCCTCGCGATCTTATAAAAAAAAGTAAATGCTCGATTTGCTACGATACAACTATGTGCGCAGGATGCACTGTGGATCCACAGGATGTGACGTCAGTTTAGAGTTCAAAGGCCTTGAGTCTCGACGGTTACGGCTTAGCGGTGTTTAGCCCATTGTGTGCAAAAAAGTGCCGCTCAGAGGTAAAACAACTCAGCATTCCTCCCTATCTTGGTCACGTGAGCTGACAGTGGAGCGCGGGAGTTTTGAAAGGCTGAGAGAAGTTGCACCTCGCTATGAAGACGATGGAGCAAGCGTCTGTCACGACAAATTCAAATCAATCTCAAGGACTGAAAGTCGTATAACATTTACTACACGTAATAACATGTCATAATATACCTCAAAAAGACGGGATTTAAAATCGGAATTTAAAAAAAATACACCATTCAACGTAAAGAAAACTCCTACACCAGAAGAAAAATAACATTAGGAAAATGTGGGATTCTTTATTATTATTCCTAAGGAAAGCCGACTTATTCAAAAGAATATAAACATCTTTTAAAAAGAAAACGGAAAAATCTAAAATAGTCAATTTTCGGAAGAAATCGATTTTACGGAAGAAATCGATCCCATACCCAGAAATACTCAAGGCCAAGTTCAATAAAGACCATCTCCACAGAAGAAAATATTTAATTAATCACTTTAAAATAAAGAATCCTCTCTCCATTAAAAGAAACCACTTCAGTTACTTTAAATCTATGACTAAAGATTTGACAATAAATCGCTCAACTAACCTCCCAAATGTAAAGAAAATAGTCTAATCAATCTTCGATTGTCAAAAAAATAATTCTATGCACCCTGGTAAAGAAAGATTAAATCATTTAGGCATACATCTTTCCAGATATAAGCCAGTGGTGAAAGACCACTAAACTAACAGACTCTGTCTTATTTCCACTAATATAACTTATTAGTTTAGTGGTCTTAGAACACTGTGGCATGTAACTGGAGAGATGTGGTTCAAATCCCACCTGACAGAAAAACTTTTTGTCACAAAACTATTAATGTCAAAGCCAACAGTTAATTCTGTGGATACTATTTATTGAGGGTAGACAACTTTCTCTTTTTGGTACTAAGACATATTTTCTTATTTCCTAAATTCTCTAACAAACAATCATTTTTTATCTTACAAAAATTGTTTAAAAATATATTTGTTGAACACCAGATAATAATTAAAAATAATAATCCCGCCAACAAACACACAAGCAGCTACGGGGTGTTAAGATGCTAGATCGACGAATGCTGACGTCAGAACGTGTGACGTCACCAGTGAAAAGGCCTCGTGAAAAGACCTTGAGTCTCGATGGTTACGGCTAAGCCTGTGCACCGCTTAAAATCACGAGTTTACGTCCAATCTCACGGACAAGTCACCTTTCGAAGCCCATCGGTGTCCCTTAGTGGCCGTGGGCAGGGCGGCGAGTTTTGCTGAGATAAATCTCAACGTTGGCCCAGCTGGGACTCGAACCTGATAAGGAGAAGGTGAGGGCAACCTGTGCAGCTGCTTTACTTATCTGAAGCTACTAAAAAAGATATACAAAATACGCAAAATGTAAAAAATATATATATAATACAAGAAAAATGGGGAAAACTACGTAAGAAAAAAAATATATACTGCAACTAGCTCAAACAGACATTTATAGCATTGATATAAGGAGTAGCATAAATGAGAGTTCTGGACCAATGTTAAAGTATAGGGAATCCCATGTTAACCTATGGGACACTTTTGGGGAGATGAGGGGTTAAACTAATTTTCAGAAGGTATTGTGTGTAAACGACATGAAATGATGGGTTTCGTTGAGAAAATGTTGTAGTTATCGTACACTTCACTGGATTATTGGGCTGTTGGGTTGTAAAAGCCAGGTAAATCGGAGAAGTCGACAAAGCCAGACAGTTTTGGGAAATTAGTTTGGAAAAATATGGAAATTCCAAATCAACAGGTAAAATGATAAAATGACGTTTTCGGGTGCTGGGAGAGAAAAATATGATGGAAAGTTGGATTTTGAAGTAATATTTGTGAATGTATGAATTTTCTTTGATCCGGTAAGAATGAGAGGGTGTGAGATGAATCCAATTTCGAAAAAATTGCAAGTAATGAAATTACGATGAAATCGTGGAACAGCCAGGATAAAAATTGCAAATTTAAGCATAACAGGTCAAATGCCTTTCAATATTTTCTAAGGCGCTAATTGAATTTCTAAGGCATTTCTAAGGAATTTCTAAGGCATTTGAAGTGATGTGGGAACTCATCTCGTTAATTCACTGGAAACGGTGTCGGATCCATTTCCTAGCCTAGAAACTGGGTCGAACCCTCTTAAATTTGCATCCTTATAACTCTGCTTCTAACTGAGCCACACATCTCAAACTAATGTCTTTAGATTACATTCGGGAAGCACTATACGTTTACCGTATTGGAAGCAGTCTCGACCTCTTGATTTTTGTTTTCTGTATTCAAAACTTTAAGGTTTTGTCGAATTATAACGTCCATTCTAATTGTGCTAGGATCTTAGTTTCAATTTTAATACATGGGGTTTATCAAGTTCTATAATCTGACGAAAGAATAATCGGTCTGAAACCGTTTTCTAGCCGACAAAGTGGGTTGAACCCCTCTTAACTTTGCGGCTTCATAAATCTGCTTCTAATAGAGCTACAGAACTCAAACTAATATCATTGTGTTCCATTTGGCAAATACTATACGTTAAATGTATTGGAAGCGGCCTCGACCCATTATTTCAAGTTTTGCAGGTTCGGTACTTTTAGATTTTGTGTTACAATAATTTTTGTTCTAATCGAGCTAGAAGCTTGGTTGTAACATTGATAGTTATGATTTATCAAGTTCTCTAATCTGACAAAAATAATTAGTGTTGACCGAATAAAAAAAAGATATTTGACTTTAGCTAGATAAATTGCTGGGATATTTAATCCTTTGTCGTTTGTACAAAGTTGTCCTAAACAGTTTATTACCTTAATTTTATTACAAAGGGTTTCAGACCATAGGATTTCACAGAAATTGAGTCGAGACCACTTAAATTTGAATCCCTATGTCTCCTCTTCTAACTGAGAGAGATAATAAACACTGATTATTAGTATTTCTAAAGAATTACAAATTGGTACAATTTTCAAAATGTTTCATTAGTACTTAATTTTATTTTGCATTTGTTTTCAGTTCAAAGTTTTGTAAATGGTATTGCTTGCTTTACCATACACATCTGAGATTCTATAATTTCCAAAAGCGTAAGTTTGAATTCCATTGATATGTCGTTTTGTGTATTCTTGGGATAAAGCAATTTTTTTAATTTGGTATACATGTATGTCATGTTGTTCCGATCAAAATTCCGTTTGTTGCGTATATACGATTTTTCCTTCAAATAGACATTCCCGATAATCTTCGTGACTAAATTCATTTGTAACTCCATTGACCGTTTTTTTAGTAATTGGAGCATCAATAGAATGCAATTTTGGACGTAACGCAACAACCTCTTTGATTGGAAGACCTTTTATTCGTCTTTAAATTTTCCTGGAACCATTTTATTTGATTCATTGTATACTGCATGGTTTGTGGGGTAATTTGAGAAATCAAAGTAGTCTGAGTTAAATTTCTCATATATGTCATCTGTCTGGATATCAACACGGAAGGAATCGGTTAATAACAATTCAGCATTAAATTTTGGTTTCAGAAAATTGTAGAAGAATTATACATGTGTAATTTACTCAACTCCAAAATCGTTACACCAATGTAATATGGTTTATCTAATATAATATTTTTCTTTTTCATATGGAGAATTACGAAATTTCCTGCAAGTTTAACACAAGGAACGTACCTAGGATTTGCAATTAATATTTTTAGCTTTTCTTCAGTATTCACAATGTGGCATTTTATTCTCTTTCTCTTATTTTCTAAACATTTGCCATATATAACATTGTTCATCAGTTTGAAAAAGTCTTTTTCAAGATTATTTATGGCTTTAATTCGTTTTGTTGTATTAAAATCTATGTAACATTTCAGTCATGGTTTGATCAAATTCCAAGATTCTATGCACTTGTTTCACCCTCAGTCCCAGTTCCACATAGAGTTTAAGTAACCTATATTGAACGACGTAATTTTGCTTGTCGAACAGATCTGAAATCAAGAATGAGCCACTACTATTAGAAAGTTTCAATTTTTCAGGAGAAATCATTGTGTAAATCGTGTAGATGTGCCGGAAATTCTAGATCAACTTCGAAGAAATAACCCTTTTTGCTGTCGTCTGGAATATTAAACAGGTCAATATCATTTACCCATTTGAAATTACCAGTTTGAAGACGTCGAAACATTGCCCAGCCATGTAAATTGTTTGCATCAAAGTACATGATATAATTTTGTGGTTTGCTTCTCTCATATGGATCTACTAAAGGATTGTTGGCCTGTGCAAATCTCTTAGACACTAAAGATATTCCTTCTCGCAGAGCTCTTTCTATGAAAAAATACATATCACCTTTTATAAATCCAGCTTAATTTCTGTCATTTTCAAACAGGCAGCGTAGGATAAGCAAGGAGAGCTAAAATAATGACAAGGATCAAATTGGTAGTTATTCATACACGAATTTCTGTAGTTTTCAAATATATCTCCTAGCAGTAATACATCAGTGATCATGTACAGATCGTGATATTCCCCGAAGGTTGCAATAGAAAAGGCTTTCCACAAAATTTGAGCTCTGTGGTGTATCATAGTTGTGTGAGTATCATAGTTGGGACTCGAAAAACAGTATAGTTTTTCACATCTACGGATGCCCTTCTGGTGTTAGCAGGGATCCCTCCACTATTTTTGACGGTCGGTAAAGAAGCGACCATTTTTAGAGTCTTGCAGGCTAAGGAGAAAGCAACATTCCTCGGAATTCAGTATGACCCCGAGGATTACGAATTAAGTACCACTAGGTGGGAATTCCATCCCACAAGAAGACGATGTGTGTTCTGGTCCAAGGAGTTACGATCAGAAACTGAGATATACACCGATGGTTCCAAGAGCGAAGATGGTGTGGGCCTGGCCTTCACTCTCTACAATCAAGGAGCCAAGGTGTATGACTATAGTAGGAAGGTTACAAATAATGGCTCAGCCTTCCAAGCGTAGCTGCTCATCATCAGAGAGGCCCTCAATTGGGCCCTCAAGGATGGTGGTCATGATGGTGACATACGGCTGTACACGGACAGCCAGTCAGCTCTGCAGGCACTTGAAGATGCAAACAACAGGCATCAAATAGTCAATGAAATCAAGTGCATCCTGGGCAATCAGAACATGCCCAGTGTTTCCTTCTCCTAGATCAGGGCACATGTAGGACATGAAAGGGAATGAGCCGACAGACGAACTGGCCCACTCGGCAGGTAATAAAACACAACCTGTGCTAGCGGGAAAGACTTCTAAAACTACCCTGAAGTCTCTCTTAGGTCGAAGAGTACTGACCAAGTGACAGAGGTTCTGGGATACGACTGAGAATGGTCTTCAAAGACATTCTTGAAAAGGGTCAGTCTATCCTTGATGTCCTCTGATCACTATTTGACGCAGGTCCTTACAGGACATGGGAGTTTCCCCAAATACCTGGAGTGTTTTAAGATCGCTAACCACAGTTACTGCGGCTGTGGGGCTCCAAAAGCAGATGTCGGGCACTATATCCTCAGGTGTCCGATTACGGAAGAGTTCGCTAATGAACTCGGGGACTCCCAGGCAATCAATGAGGTAGCAGGCGAGTTGGTCTCGGTGTCCATTGAGAGTGCCCATGTTAGGGCACTCTTGAGGGACATAGGCTGGCTTGTCTGCTGGCTCCGGGACTCCTTTGAGTCCAAAAGCTGCTTTCGCCCTTCTACTTATCTTCCCTTTCTATCCGGGCTGCTCTCCGCACCCCCTTTAACACCACCCATACTCCAAGTCCCTGCTGGTCTCCTCTGAGACAAACTTCATCTTATACTTCTAGGCTTCTCTTGCCAAGCATGTGTATTGTCGTGAGACAGAGCACGTGCTCTCCCCATGGGGGGCGGGTCCCGAAGGACCCGTCCCCCACCCCGAAATAAAGAGAGGTCCTCCTGATCCCCTCCTTATGACAGCCACTGGCATCAAGCAAATTTGATCATCGCCGTCTCTATGGAGCAGTAGTTTCGAAATTGGAAGAGAGTTTACATCTTTGCTAATAAGCAATTTTTTCATTCGTGTAATAGGTTGGA
Source organism: Ryuthela nishihirai (assembly GCA_038380435.1). NCBI lineage: Eukaryota > Metazoa > Arthropoda > Arachnida > Araneae > Heptathelidae > Ryuthela > Ryuthela nishihirai. The sequence continues at coordinate 58,550,865 of JAWZYU010000012.1, forward strand.
TTGGGCTGTTTTCCTCTGAGTGGCCCTTTTTGCATATAGTAAGCTAAATTGCAACGTCATAAAAACCGTTAGTACTTAGAGTTGGGTAGGTGAAAGGGCTCACTGAATAGCTGTTAGGACACAAATGAAGCATCCCTTCAAGGCCATCCAGCATGTTCTTTAAAGCACATAGGATATGGCTCTCCTGCCCACGGAATCACGGCTTAACATTCCATCCGACTGATGGCGACTTTTCGAAGCCCTTTGTGTCCCTTTCTGAAGAGGGCAACATGGGGTTTAGAGGAGATAAATATCAAAGCCAGTATAGTTGGGACTCGAACTGGGAACTACAGATTGCAAACCAGCCCTGCCCTGGCATTATAAGTGACTATTTCATTTTAATCCGAGTCAGTTTTTAATTTCAATAGACTACTGCAAATCATATAAATTTATAAACGTGACAATTGAAAAGAATGAAATTGGTGATCCTGTTTTGAGGTAAATTTCGGATTCGATTTTCAGAATTCATTCCTCGGGGAATCAGGCTTTTGATAAATACTTGAAAACTCAAGAGGTGGAGATCGTGTGAATACTTGGACACTCAGGGAATTACTTGAAAACTTAGGACATGGGTGTAGATGTCTCGAGGGAGTAATGATTTGTCGGTAGCGGCATTGACTTAGGCACAGAAGCTGGCAGGTGAAGACCCTGGTGGCCGACAATGAACATTGGATAATTGACACTATTTTCGCAAATTGTTTACTGTACAATTAATATATGCATACAGAGCGAACAATTCCTACACTGGACAACATTCTGTTTCGAGCAGAAAAATATTGTCTAGAATGAGTAAGAGCAGGGGTGGCTCAGTCAGTAGCACGCCAGGCTCGTAATCTGTAGTTCCCAGGTTAGAGTCCCAGCTGGGTCAGCATTGAGGCTTATCTCTGCAAAACTTTCTGCCGTGTCCACTGTCAGTAGGGAACACAGATGGGATTGGAAAGGCCGCCGTCCATTGGATGGAACGCTAAGCAGTGGCCCCTTGTGCGGGAGAGCCATACCCTGTACACGTTAAAGAACATGCTGGATGGCCTTGACGGGAGGCTACCATCTGTCTCCCAACAGCTGTTCCAGTGGGTCTCCTCCCCCAACCTTCTCTGAGCCTTCGGGGTCCTTGTGACATGGCCATTTAGCCCACGGTGTGCAAAATAGGGCCGCTCAGAGGTAAAACAACCCAAATCCAGAATGAGTAGTTGATAGGAGAGTCTGTGGTGGGAAGTAGAAAAGGAATTTCGAAATAATATATTTTATTTTAGATCTCGGTCTTCTTAAATTTCTATTTCGTCTGCTAATTTTATTTCCTTGAAACGATTATGAGAATTGCTCTTCAAATTTTCATTAGAGGATTTTTGAGCAGAACGATTCTTTTGGATTTGTTAAACAATTCCCCAGAAGTCAAAATTTTGTACTCACTTAAAAGTTTGCTACTTGGTTTGTATTTGGCAAATCATTATAGCAGACCCGTCTTTATTTTTTTAAATGGGATTGCTCAAATATTTTTAGTTTAAATTTTCTGCGTGGGTTTTTGGTGTTTGAATGATTGTTTGTTTTCTTGGAAGTTATAAGTTTTTTTTTTCTTTTTGCTTTTTCTTTGCTTTAAGTGACGAGAGGATTTCTTGTGACCTCTTGGCCTCTTGCCGGCCGTTAGGGATACCGGTTGGTTTGGGATAGCCAGAAAGGTCATATGCCTCAGGGGATGAAGTGTTCAATAGGTTGAAAGATCCTTTTGAGATTCTGAGCCCTTGAATGTGGGAGCGGTTGACAGCCTCCTGTAGTGGGGGGTGGAGTCTGTGGGTTCTGGTATCTGCAGAGTGTAGACTTTGTGCAGCATGGAGACATTAAGGTTATGGAGTCAAATTGAGAAGTAAACAAATTTCTGTCCTAGAGTTTGGAATAATGATAATAGAGCAATATAATTTTTTTTTTATTTTCTCACATTTATTGTTACTTTGTGGTAGAAATTACCACACATTACAAATTACATTCAAACACCTAAAACCCACGCAGAAAATTTAAACTAAAAATATTTGAGCAATCCTATTTAAAAAAATAAAGACGGGTCTGCTATAATGATTTGCCAAAGACAAACCAAGTAGCAAACTTTTAAGTGAGTACAAAATTTTGACTTCTGGGGAATTGTTTAACAAATCCAAAAGAATCGTTCTGCTCAAAAATCCTCTAATGAAAATTTGAAGAGCAATTCTCATAATCGTTTCAAGGAAATAAAATTAGCAGACGAAATAGAAATTTAAGAAGACCGAGATCTAAAATAAAATATATTATTTCGAAATTCCTTTTCTACTTCCCACCACAGACTCTCCTATCAACTACTCATTCTGGATTTGGGTTGTTTTACCTCTGAGCGGCCCTATTTTGCACACCGTGGGCTAAATGGCCATGTCACAAGGACCCCGAAGGCTCAGAGAAGGTTGGGGGAGGAGACCCACTGGAACAGCTGTTGGGAGACAGATGGTAGCCTCCCGTCAAGGCCATCCAGCATGTTCTTTAACGTGTACAGGGTATGGCTCTCCCGCACAAGGGGCCACTGCTTAGCGTTCCATCCAATGGACGGCGGCCTTTCCAATCCCATCTGTGTTCCCTACTGACAGTGGACACGGCAGAAAGTTTTGCAGAGATAAGCCTCAATGCTGACCCAGCTGGGACTCTAACCTGGGAACTACAGATTACGAGCCTGGCGTGCTACTGACTGAGCCACCCCTGCTCTTACTCATTCTAGACAATATTTTTCTGCTCGAAACAGAATGTTGTCCAGTGTAGGAATTGTTCGCTCTGTATACATATATTAATTGTACAGTAAACAATTTGCGAAAATAGTGTCAATTATCCAATGTTCATTGTCGGCCACCAGGGTCTTCACCTGCCAGCTTCTGTGCCTAAGTCAATGCCGCTACCGACAAATCATTACTCCCTCGAGACATCTACACCCATGTCCTAAGTTTTCAAGTAATTCCCTGAGTGTCCAAGTATTCACACGATCTCCACCTCTTGAGTTTTCAAGTATTTATCAAAAGCCTGATTCCCCGAAGAATGAATTCTGAAAATCGAATCCGAAATTTACCTCAAAACAGGATCACCAATTTCATTCTTTTCAATTGTCACGTTTATAAATTTATATGATTTGCAGTAGTCTATTGAAATTAAAAACTGACTCGGATTAAAATGAAATAGTCACTTATAATGCCAGGGCAGGGCTGGTTTGCAATCTGTAGTTCCCAGTTCGAGTCCCAACTATACTGGCTTTGATATTTATCTCCTCTAAACCCCATGTTGCCCTCTTCAGAAAGGGACACAAAGGGCTTCGAAAAGTCGCCATCAGTCGGATGGAATGTTAAGCCGTGATTCCGTGGGCAGGAGAGCCATATCCTATGTGCTTTAAAGAACATGCTGGATGGCCTTGAAGGGATGCTTCATTTGTGTCCTAACAGCTATTCAGTGAGCCCTTTCACCTACCCAACTCTAAGTACTAACGGTTTTTATGATGTTGCAATTTAGCTTACTATATGCAAAAAGGGCCACTCAGAGGAAAACAGCCCAATCCAACCTATTACACGAATGAAAAAATTGCTTATTAGCAAAGATGTAAACTCTCTTCCAATTTCGAAACTACTGCTCCATAGAGACGGCGATGATCAAATTTGCTTGATGCCAGTGGCTGTCATAAGGAGGGGATCAGGAGGACCTCTCTTTATTTCGGGGTGGGGGGCGGGTCCTTCGGGACCCGCCCCCCATGGGGAGAGCACGTGCTCTGTCTCACGACACTACACATGCTTGGCAAGAGAAGCCTAGAAGTATAAGATGAAGTTTGTCTCAGAGGAGACCAGCAGGGACTTGGAGTATGGGTGGTGTTAAAGGGGGTGCGGAGAGCAGCCCGGATAGAAAGGGAAGATAAGTAGAAGGGCGAAAGCAGCTTTTGGACTCAAAGGAGTCCCGGAGCCAGCAGACAAGCCAGCCTATGTCCCTCAAGAGTGCCCTAACATGGGCACTCTCAATGGACACCGAGACCAACTCGCCTGCTACCTCATTGATTGCCTGGGAGTCCCCGAGTTCATTAGCGAACTCTTCCGTAATCGGACACCTGAGGATATAGTGCCCGACATCTGCTTTTGGAGCCCCACAGTCGCAGTAACTGTGGTTAGCGATCTTAAACCACTCCAGGTATTTGGGGAAACTCCCATGTCCTGTAATGACCTGCGTCAAATAGTAATCAGAGGACATCAAGGATAGACTGACCCTTTTCAAGAATGTCTTTGAAGACCATTCTCAGTCGTATCCCAGAACCTCTGTCACTTGGTCAGTACTCTTCGACCTAAGAGAGACTTCAGGGTAGTTTTAGAAGTCTTTCCCGCTAGCACAGGTTGTGTTTTATTACCTGCCGAGTGGGCCAGTTCGTCTTCCGGCTCATTCCCTTTCATGTCCTACATGTGCCCTGATCTAGGAGAAGGAAACACTGGGCATGTTCTGATTGCCCAGGATGCACTTGATTTCATTGACTATTTGATGCCTGTTGTTTGCATCTTCAAGTGCCTGCAGAGCTGCCTGGCTGTCCGTGTACAGCCGTATGTCACCATCATGACCACCATCCTTGAGGGCCCAATTGAGGGTCTCTCTGATGATGAGCAGCTACGCTTGGAAGGCTGAGCCATTATTTGTAACCTTCCTACTATAGTCATACACCTTGGCTCCTTGATTGTAGAGAGTGAAGGCCAGGCCCACACCATCTTCGCTCTTGGAACCATCGGTGTATATCTCAGTTCCTGATCGTAACTCCTTGGACCAGAACACACATCGTCTTCTTGTGGGATGGAATTCCCACCTAGTGGTACTTAATTCGTAATCCTCGGGGTCATACTGAATTCCGAGGAATGTTGCTTTCTCCTTAGCCTGCAAGACTCTAAAAATGGTCGCTTCTTTACTGACCGTCAAAAATAGTGGAGGGATCCCTGCTAACACCAGAAGGGCATCCGTAGATGTGGTCCTATAAGCCTTGGTGATTCGCAGTAAAGCTGGTCGTTGGGATGCAATCAGCTTTCTACACATTATGGAGTGGTCTGTCGGGCGCCACCAGGTGCCTGACAGACCACTCCATAATGTGTAGAAAGCTGATTGCATGGTGCCCGCACCATAGGTTAGGATCCGCTCCGTTCCCCTCAGATATATTTCTTTAAGTCCCCATGAGACACGAGCCATTCGCCCAAGCTTACACATAACATTTGTGCCTTTAGCTTTTAGGTCCTGCAGGTGTGGGATCCGCTCATCCAGAGTGATCCCCAAGTATTTAAGAGTCGTCCTGTCGCAGATATTTTTGCCTTGTAATTTGAAAATAGGGTACCTCTTTTTGAGGACACCCTCTTTAGCAACCGTCGTGGCTGTGGTCTTTGCAAAGCTGAACCCTAGCTTATTGTGCAGACACCATCCTTCTAGTATTGACAATGCTGCATTGCCAGCAGTCTCCAGTCTCGCTCTGGAGGGTGCTGTTATAACAAGCAGCATATCATCAGCATAGGCCTGGAACCAGAAGCCCCCTGGTAGGGTCAACTCCAGGGCAGTATCGGCGACCAAGTTCCAGAGGAATGGTCCACTACACGAACCCTGAGTGCAGCCTCTTTCCAAGTTTCTTGAGGCTGACCCGCTGGCATGGGAGTATCTGACCATCCTCTCACTGAGGTAATTGGCCACTAAAAATAATATGTTCCTGGGACAAGAACATTATTTTAACCTACGAAGTATTGTAGACCACCAGACATTGTCAAAGGCGCCCGTCACGTCCAAGGCTATTACAGAGGTATGCATCTTGTGCATTTTATTTACGCTAACAATGTCCACTACTTGTTTGATAGCGGCTGTGGTGGACTGGTCTGTCCTGAAACCAAATTGCTTCGCGTTCAGGAATCCGTTTTTAGAGCAGTGGAAATACATTCTATTTGTCAGGAGTTTATCCAGCACTTTTCCCAACACTGGCAACAGACATATTGGTCTGTATGATCTTGCATCTGCCGGGTCTCTGCCTGCCTTGTTAAGAGGACCAGGTCGGGCTGTTTCCACGCTTGTGGGAAGACTCCCAGTTTCAAACAAATGTTGAAGAGCTGGGTGAACAGATCTTTATGTCCATTAAACACCTGATATATGATTTCCACAGTCAGACCATTATCCTGGGGCTTTGCCCCGGGCCATATCTCTGATTACCTCTCCTACTTCCTCTTTCGTAAACGGAACGTCATCTGCCTTATCCGGTGGTATCCAGCTATGTTCCCTTAGAAGTTGATGTTCCGCATCATCAGAGTTCCTATCGTCTTTTGAGAATAAATTATCGAATAATACCTGGATTGTTTCGCCAAAGGAAGAGGTCTTGGATCCATCTTCTTTGCGAACATATTCAATTTCCAGGGGTTTTTAAGTCCTTCTCTGTAGCCAGCTTGTACTGCAGAGTAAACGGGTTCTGTGCAGAGACATCGCTACAAAACGTTTGCCAGTAAGCCAGCTGCGCTTGTCGTATAGCGAGCTTATACTCAGCCTGTTCTTTCCTGTATATTTCCTCTCTGGTACTTCTCTCCCCATTGCGGCACCTTTGGTACCTTCTTCTCAGAGCTCGTACCCTATTTCTCTTTATACTGAGTTATGACCACTCCTGCTTGATGCCATTTCGAAGTTGCATAATAGCATAAATTTTCGAGGTTGTGCGTCAATAGATACAACCTTTGTTAATCAGTATATGAATCAATTGTACAATGATTCTGGAGTTTAATTTTTTTGATCCTTGAAGCAGACCTTTGCCACAAAGATCTGACAGGAGCCTGTTAGTTTAATAAATAAAAAAAATAATAAATAAATACCCCCTCAAGCAGCTGCTTGCCACAGAGGTCTGACAGGAGCCTGTCAGTTTATATGCCATAGTAGAAGGTCTGAGAGGATGGCAGGACCTCAGCAGAAAAACAACACAAACAGCCATGCCTTACCCGGGGCTCGAACCCAGGTCCGTTAGCTCAGTAGCCAAGCGCGCTAACCACTCGGCACGTCATATAAAATTAATAATTTATTTTCTTCCATATACTACACAAAATGTGTATAACAGGCCTTTGAATGTGCTTACTCACGAAAAGAACTTATACGTGTGCAGTAAAAAAAAAACACGAGAGATGTATAAATAAAAGCAAGACAAAAAAAAAACAGCTGACCACACTGTGACATACATATAGGCGATCCTATGGCCCTGCAAGTTGGAGATGATTTCGTTTAACCATCCTAGGCTCTAAAATTATATTGTAAACTTCAGCATTTCTTCAGTGTCGGAAGGAACATCAACCATATCTTTAAATGCTTAGAAATTTTATTGGTGCCATGTAACGGTAAACTTTTGGAAACTTGCTGGAATTTGCCCTTGGTAAAGTAACAGCCCACCCTCTTAAAATAATTAAATAAGCTAATAGAATACTCTTAAAATACAGAAGACCTGATCGGAATCGAGATCTCGGTAAAAATATAAAGAAAAGAAACATCCACACTTTATCCGGGGCTCGAGCCCATGCCCCTTTGATGAATAGCCAAGCATAATGAAATTTTATCATTACTAAATTTTTTCAACCTCTAGCAATTAGGTCCTCTGAAATTTGGGAGGGGGGCTGTACTCCTCCTCCTGCTTCCCCTGACAAAACGGATAATCCTCTTGTCTCTATATTAAATAAAATTTATGCCTGAATAGACTTCGCAATTCTTTTGTAACTAAACAGCTGACAGCTCTACGACCTCTTGCAGTTAAGAGTCCAACCGCCGAATATAGAACCTGCAAAGGCTCACTCTTGACCCTGTTTCAGACCACGACGCATTATCGTGGTAAGCAGACTGGGGCATCAGACTGTAGTAGGGTTCTGAGTATAATTCTGGATCATCCTGGAACAATGATGAGACATTGAAGTTCTGAGACTGTGCCCTGGCAACTAACTTCTCAAGTTCCTCTCTGAAAAAGGGAGAAACAGTCAGAGATTTAAGTACAACTTAAAATGAAACGTGTATATTAATAGTGATTCAATAAATATTTATATGGCATTGCTCGGGTTCTGAAATAAATTACGTTTATCCTTTAAAATAAAAATATTATATATACGCTTTGATTATCAAAATGATTTATTATTTTAAAAAATTTGAGGATTAAACAAAATTGCATTAGGAGAAGGAAAAAAAATTGATTCAAACGTCACATATAGTCTGTTTGTAAATAATATTTGATCTTTTTCTATGAGCATTGACAAACAATTAAAAATATAAAAATACTCCTGTTCAAGAGCCCGTATCTCTAGAAAAAAAATTAAGTGTGTGTGTGTGTGTGTGTGTGGGGGGGGGTGTTATGCGAGCCCCCCCCTTTTTTTAATAATATATAGAAATAATATATGAAGGGGGCACGACGATATTTTTCCTTCCTTTGTAGTTTGGTATCTACATCGGAGTGAAGCTTAATAATGGAAAAATAAGGGCGATTTCTTGTTTTAGAATAATATTGAGCTTTGGGCATAAAAGTACCGACTACACTCTTAATAGTTTCGAAACCATTCAAAAACAGACATGACTTTTTTGATGACGTGAGATTTTAAATTTCAATAGGATTTATATAGGTTATATTCACTTTCAGAATAGTTTTCAATATAGAGAGAGAAGTATAAAAAAAACACAGCTCGCAATTTCACCATTTAATATTTCTGTCGGCAAAAATATCGATATACCCTGGCGCCGATAGAGGGAAGAAAATAAAAGGGAGGAAATCATTGGATGGGGGCATGGGGAACAAAATAAAGGGGGAGGGGGAAGAGACTTGAACGCCGTTATAGTATAATTTTTTCCCTCCATTTCAATGTTTGTTTTTTAAATCATGAACAATGTATGAAATATATGTACATACTAGAAATCAATCCGTGCCTTCGTTTCTTCTTGATTGCTAGACCGTCATTCCGACCTCTATTTCACCTTAAATGCGACGCAAGATCTGAAAATTCCTCTTTCTAAGTTCTACTGCCTGAAATAATTCCATTCACCAGTTTTTAGCTCTCCAGCAGCGGTATATCGAAATTTAACCTCTGATCTTGAAAGACCCATAGCATACAAAATTTGGCAAAATTTCAGAGGTCTACAACACAAAATACTGCCAGACACCAATATTTAGCTCTCTAGCACCGGTAGATTTAAATTTTGCATCTGACATTTTGCCTCTGTCGCTGACCCCGCTGGCTGCCTCTCTTTCCCCAGAGTTGAGGAGCGCATTAATACAAAATCAGAATTAGGTAGTTAATGCTTTAATCCTATGCATTAATTAAATTATATTCTAATGTTATTTTCTAAACACGCATTCTTATCTTGAATGTGGGGTCGCAGAGTTGAACAATCCTTGCCCCTATACACGCAAATTGCACTCTGAAAAGCAGATTCCACTTCCTCTCCCGGTACCGATACCACTGAGAGCAGGACAATCTTTCTGCCTAGAATATGGCAATTAACTACAAAATTACATCCACTCTAAGTGGATTGGGTTGCTTTACTCCTGAACGGCAGTTTTTTGCACACAATTGGCTAAATGGCCAGTGCAAAAGGACCACAAACGCTCAGAGAAGGTTGGGGGAAGGTGACCCACTGGACAGCTGCTAGGAGACAAAAAGGAAGCCTCCCTTCAAGGCCATCCAACGTGTTCTTTAACCTGCACAGGGTATGGCTCTTTACACACGAATCACGGCATACATTCCTTCTGACGGATGGCAGCCTTTCCAAACCGATCGGTACCCCTTTTCTGACTAAGGGCATGGGTTTAGCCGAGATATATCTCAACATTGGCTTCATTTGGGACCCAAACCTGGGAATTACACATTACGAGCTTGTCACCATACCGACGGAGCCAACTATCTTTTAAAGTGAGTTTCTGAGCAGGATATTAAATCGGGGAGTGCGGGGTAGGATTTGTCAAAACACATGCAAATATAAGTAAAATACGAATGGAAGTATAATTCTCTCCTTCCCCCTTTGTATAGCTTGTGTTCATTCTGTATTTCAAAACTCCTGTATTTCACATACATAAGCTCAAACTCATATATTTCACATAAATACATTATTTATTTACACTCTAACTATATACATACAGTGACTCCTCACCAGGTACAGTCACTGGCCGAATGCAACACAGACTATAATGAGTGTCAGCAGTCCCACCTCTGGATGGAGAATTTAAAAACGAGCTGCGGACTATACGCCTGACATCCGGACAGTCTCGAGGTCTATGCGCAAGTCATAGTTCGAACCACCCTGCCGGACGAGGTCACGTGTCCTTCGGGGAAGTTAGGATATCTCGTCCAATAGGGAATGGACACGATCGCAGTGCCCGGCTCACTCTTGTCGTCTTTCTCCGCTGGCTCCCCAAACTGGATCTACTGCCAGCACTCTGTCACTAGACAAGAAAGCCTTGCCGCAAAAATAGCGATTCTGGCAGAACACAGACGTAGCCAAGTCAATAGATTTACCAAATTGTTGATACAGGTGGTCCTTGAGTGTTTAGGATTATCTGAAGATTACTTAAAGGAGTATTTATTGTCTGTAACTTGTAATGGTGCAGCCGTGTTGTTTGGCGTGCGTAATGGTTATTTTAGGCGTGCCTAGTGTTATTTTCTTGCTTTCTGCTAGCCATCGCCTTAAATTGTTTGTTAGTGACACAGTGAACAATGTGGCAGAACTGAATCGCTTTAAGAGTTTCATGGACAAACTTTATGTGACTTGCCATGCTTCACCTAAGAATGCTAGGGAACTACAGGAATGTGCAGCTATTCTAGAACTTCAACTTCTTAAAATTGGCAGAATTTTAAGCACTCGCTGGGTTGCATCTAGCTTTCGCACTGTTTCTGCAGTGTGGCAAGACTTTGAAGCCCTCGTCCATCACTTTCAGGAGGCAAAAGAGTACAGCAGAAGAAGCAAAACAGATCGCTGTCTTTATGAGGGCCTTTTAAGAAAAATAACGTCATGCGAGTTTGTTCTTGATTTGGGCCTTATGTGTGATGCTCTCCAAGAACTTAGTGAACTAAGTCTAGATTTACAAGAGAGAAATATTGACTTGTAAAAAGCAGACAGGAAAATAAAGAATACAGTTCAACTTTTTGAAGAATGAATTTAAAATCCTGGTCCGTACTACAGCATTTCTCTTCAAAGTCAGAAGAACATGAAGTTCAAAGGGATTGAACTCTACAAAAAGGAAAAACACAGTCATGCAATAAGTTTATCTGCTTTCTATACAAATCTGAAACAAGCTGTTGAAAAGCGTCTGCTTGAAGGAGGTGATGCTGATTTACCTGAATGTGCCAAGATTTTAGATTTCAAGTATTGGCCAGAAAATCCTGGGAAGCATCTGACATTTGGTGAAGCTGAAATTAAAAAGTTAGCATGCAAATTTTGCTTAAGTGAAAGAGAAGCAGTTCGTGGTTTCCGTGAATATCTTCAAGAAAATAAAGTCCCGGACATACTACTTCCTCTAAAGCATACTTTGGGTATAATTGAAATATCTTCCAGTGAATGTGAAAGGGGTTTCTCTCAGATGAATCTTACAGTAACTTCATCTAGGTCAGTGATGGCGAACCTTTTTACCCAGGTGTGTCAAATATCTTTTTCTTTTTAAATACTGACGTTATTGATGTGCCACTTGCATACATGCATTATAAATTTAACTACATAATCATAGATGGTGACTTATACGTATCATATTAGGCTATTTATTTAATAGGACATTGATATAAAAATCTATGAATTCATATTATACAATTAATTTAATAAAATGAAATTACAAACTTATATTACATTTAATGATTTTTCTGTTGCTGAGTACTGGTAGAAAGTTTCTTTATAGAAGGGTTATAGTGTGTACATTTTAATGGTACACAGGGAGCGTTCAAATCATTGCTCAATCTATTTCTCCCTTTCGATTTGATATTATTTAAAAGGCGGAAAATTGAGTTTCACTAGAGTATCTAGAAGAGAAAATTGTTAGAAGAGCTTTAGCAAAGATTTTAAGAGCATGAAGGTTTTCGGGAAGGCTATTCCACACGCTTAGATTTCACAGTCTGAATTTTTACAGGCGTTACCATGCAGATGTTCCCGCTCAAGTTCAATAACTTTCTAAGAGCAATAAACTTTCTTTTCCAGATAGGATTACACTGGAAGTCGGCTAGTTACATTTCTAGATCTTTTAAATCCAACCACTCAAAGCCATCTAATTTAAGATCCATGAATTCTGTTTCATCAGGATACTTTATGTATTGGATTGTTTGTTCCAACATTCAAAATTGCTCAAATCTAGAAGAAAACTGCTCAGTTACTGACTTTAGAACTTCGATAAATTGGTTGATATGTTGTTCACGATTTTTGGGGCTGGTTTCGTTAAAAAAAAATTCACTCTTGGGAAATATTTAAAATTGTTACTTTCTAAATCACGTTGAAATATTTTGAGTTTATTCTCAAAGCTCTTGATCGTGCCAAACATAACATCGACAGATTTTCCGAAACCTTGCAATTATATATTAAGTTTATTCAGGTGCAATAAAAAATCTGTGAAAAGCATCAGCTTACTGAGCCAAGCAGAATCGTTCAACTGAGAAAATTCGTGCTCCATGCCCTTCGTATTTAAATTAATTTAATTTCATTTAAACAATCAACAAACCGTTCAAGTACTTGACCACGACTCAACCATCGAATATTATTGTACATTAATAGACCATTGTACACTGATTCAACTTCGCTTAAAAGTGAATTAAATTCTCGTTTGTTTAAAGCCCTGGAAGCAATAAAATTAGTTACCTTTGTCACAATTCTCATCACATCATCCAAATCCTTTAAGCCTGATTTCGCACACAGTGTCTCCTGATATATAATATAATGGAAACAAACCAGGGGATGACCAACATATTCTGTAAATTGTTTGATAAAACCGACATTACGGCCAACCATATTAGGCGCGCCATCAGTTTTAATCGAAAGTATTTTCCATAAATCTATCTGTTTCTCACGGAACACTTTAACAACACAGTCCCATATGTCTTTACCTGTCCTGTTTTGAGGTAAATTTTCTAACTTTATCAATTCTTCGTGCATAGAATCACCGTGAACATACCTTGCAATAATAGCCAATCGAGTAAATGACGTAATTATCTGTAGTTTCGTCGAGACAAATGGAAAAACAATGGCATGAGTTCAAGTCTTGTTGTATTTGATTTTCTATACTAGCATTCATTTATAAAACTCTGTCTTTAATAGCATTCCTACTTAATGGTAACTCTTTCATGCGCTTTACCATAGGTTTCTTATTATGAAAGTCCTCAAATAAAAATGGTGCACACTTTGCGAAAGCTTCTTTAATATAATCACCATCACTAAGTGGTTTCCCTTGTTCAACAATAGTATGTGAAATACTGTAACTTGCGGCTATTAAATTTGAAGGTCCTGAAACAAATTTAATTAAAGTCCCTGATTGTGATTCTGCCAGTTTTAGATGTTGCGATATGTATTCTTTGCGTTCTTCAAAAGTTTTTTCTAGGAGCCATTTTGTGCTTAGTTTCAAAATGTCTTCTTACATTCCAAGTTCTACTCACAGATAGCTCACCACACAATTTACAGAGAACTTTATCGCCTCTATCAAAAACACCATATTGTTCAGTCCAGGCATCTAGGAAATTTTTTCCACTTCCTTTCTGTGATAATTTTAGTTTTTTATTAGTGCTAGCTGCCATTGTAAAAGGGTTCACAAATTAAAAAAGGGCACAATTATATACAGCGGTAATTAAGCAGTAATAATTAATAAGAACTAAGAATTACTGGAAATGAATAATAGACCATCAATTCAAATTACTAAAGTGGCAGACCATGAAAGACTACCACTACTTCTTTCAGCAGGGTTGCCAGATTTATTACCGGATAAATTCAATATTTAATGCTGCGAATTATATTTTCTGTTAAAGCGGTTTTAAATATGTTTAGAACTTGTATTACTCAGTCGAGAAACTTGGAATGCATGCATGAACGAATTTCACACAGAAGTCAAAAGAAAACTTGAAGTTTATAATATATAAAGCACGTATTTATAAGTTTGTATCATATAATATTGATAATAATTTTTATAAGTTTTTATAATATCATATGACTATGCAGAAATTATAATGAATAAGAAAGAAACGTTAACTTAAAACGCTCGATTTATCGCAGTTTTTTCATCAGAATACCAATATTTTTCAACATCTAAGGTGTGTGTCACCTGAAACCCTCAAGTGTGTCAGTGCTGACACGCGTGTCATAGGTTCGCCATCACTGATCTAGGTCATCTCTGCTTGTACTCAAACAACTGCACTGATGTTCTTCAGGATAGTAGGACCTCCTCTCACTCAGTTCAACCGTAGCAAATATGTGGACTCATGGCTGCTCCAAGGTCGTCATTCTGCAGTTGATACCAAAAGCAAGAAGCGATCTAGAGACGACGAGGGTATATCGGAGGATATGTTAAAAGTGTGGAAGTTGCTCTAATAAAATCTTCATGGTGAGTACCGGCACCTTTTTTTCCAGAAAAAAATCACTGATCGTAACCATCACATGATGCACGCTTGCTCGTTTGCAGCCTCATTTGCAGTTCATGCTCGCGTTGTGCTTGCCTTTCTTCGGCCTCACGCTGCACTTGCCTTTCTTCGACATCTAGTCTCAAGCGTTCCCTTCATTCCTCGGCCTCAGCCTCGCGCTGCACTTGTCTATCAATTAGCTCCAGCTGCATTAATTCGATTTTCTTCAATCCTAATTCGTGCTTTCTAGCATCATCGGACTACTCTGCTATTTCCTGAGTCGGAGAATAATCGCTAACAGCATCTCCTGCTAAATCAAACCCAATAGCCTCCATGTTTTGCGTTGATCTGTGTCCGCGTGGTGCGATTTAGAACCGTTTTTCGCGTTCCCTCGCGTATTTTATGGCATAGCAGAGAATAACAACAAGACGAAACCTGGTTCTACGGACTAGATCTTACCGCACTTGATGCAAAGTACTCGCAGCAATGAATTACTTTCCTGCCAGCTCTCAACCTTTACTAAACTGCCCCTTAATGCGACGTAACCTCGTACCAAACTCTCACAACAGAAATTACGCAGAAAAATACGCCAATGTAGGCGGACTCCTTCTCTACCTGTCTGGGCTGGGTTGTTTTCTGACGATATGTGTGAGAGCGTTTGCAGAAGGGCACCTGTCTCTATCTCGTCAGGATAAATAATTCAGGTGGCCGAATACACAAACTCATGTATTTCACATATATACATTATTTATTTACACTTTAATTATATACATACAGTGACTGTCAACCTGGTACAGTCACTGGCCGAATGCAACACAGGCTATAATGCCTGAGCGGTCTCACCGCTAGATGGAGAACAAAGCTTAAAAACGAGCTGCAGACTATCCGCCTGACATCCGGACAGTCTGAACAAGGAGTGTCTAGGGAGAAGAGAACTAGCTTCCATAGGCGTAATGTAAACTGTGCGACTGGAGCGCCCTCTAAACATGGCAAATTGGTGCATCGCAGTGAAGCGTCCTTCGAAACCGATAGGAGCATGGTGCCTGTGCCATTCATGTTGTTGAATTGTATTTTTTTTCCCTTTACATCCCTTGCAAAATAGGCTTAGCTAGCAAGGTGAAATCGGATTGAGAGTAGTTAAATATTAACAATTTCAAAGATGAAATATTACATTTATTAAAGTTAATGGAAATCAATATAATTTTTTCTTCGTACTAGCTTTACCAGAATTATTGCAATATTTTTTATTTTTCTGCAATGCAAAACCCAATATGAAAAACCAAAAAAAAAAAATCCTGTTTCAGGTTTATAATAAAAATACCTTTTTTTTGAAAAATCGTGAACACCAGTAAAATTACTTCCTTTAATTTTTATTTTAAATTAGTTTTAGTTTATATAATTTTTTTATATTTCAGTTGATTTTTCTGATCAAAATTTTTTATAATCTTTTTTTAAATAATAAATAAGAACAAACAACAAAAATCATTTTTTTAAATAAACATATTTATTTAAATTCGGTATCAAAATGCAAACCACAATAATCTCTCAATGTCTGAATCTTATATATAGACTTGAATACACTGTATGTAAAAAGAAATATTGCATATTTTCTAAATTCAGAAATTAACTTTGCTTCAAATTTTTGATAAATCATACAAACAAATTATTTTCTGTTTTAGAGCATGATTGGGCCAACATCAAAATAGAACACATATGTGATACAAAGGATATATCTTAAAAGTAAAACAAATTAATCCACATACTAAATTACACTTTCTAACAATATTACTGCATTATACAGTGTAATTTCATTATTTTTCTATATCACATGATTGAGTACTGCACAATATTACTGCTAATCTTTACCAAGAGTTTTCTACACAATGCCAAAAGCAGAAAAAACATTGTCTTCACATAATACAATATAGTAGGTGATCTTAATGCCCATAATAAAATTGATAGTAACCAAATATGTAAAGGTACATGCAATAAATTGAACATGCCACTTTGCAGTTTATCATGTATCTAATAACACTCTGCACAACTCATTTCAAGTTAGAGGCTTTTTTTTTTTCACACAATGCCAAAAGCATAAAAAACATTGTTTTCACATAATGCCCATAATAAATTGAATAGTAACCAAATATGTAAAGCTACATGCAATAAATTGAACATGCCACTTTGCAGTTATCATGTATCTAATAGCACTCTGCACAACTCATTTCAAGTTAGAACCCTTTTTTTGCACACAATGCCAAGAGCAGAAAAAACATTGTTTTAACATAATGCCCATAATGAAATTGATAGTAATCAAATACGTAAAGGTACATGCAATAAATTGAACATGCCACTTTGCAGTTTATCATGTATCTAATAACACTCTGAACAACTCATTTCAAGTTAGAACCTTTTTTTTTCACACAATGCCAAAAGCAGGAAAAAAACATTGTTTTTACATAATGCAACATAGTAGGTGATCTTAAGGCCCATAATAACCAAATATGTAAAGTCACATGCAATATATTGATCATGCACTTTGCAGTTATCATGTATCTAATAACTCTGCCTACATTTCAATTCATAGTAACTTTAAACATTAAGTTACATTAAATTAAATATTCCTTAAACATTAATACATTCCTTAAGCTATAATTGTATGAAACTCATTGTAAAAAGTGGCATCAATCTTTAATTCAGAATAAGATTATGTTCCATATATTTAGAGTGTAGTTTATAAGATGCCAATGGCAGTTTGAATTATGTAGAAACACATATATTATATTATTTGAAATAGTAGTATCACAATTTAAGATATGAAATTACAAAACTGAAAAGCAATTAAAAGGCATAGAAAATCAATTGAGTTTGGATATTTTCTTGTTAGCACTTTTTCGTTTTTTTACACCTTTTGATATTTCTTTAGTTTTGTAATAGAGCATTAACTGCACATAAAATGATACTATGTAATCCCATACCTCAAGTTCATGCAAACCACAGGAAAGGTTTTCATGTTCTGTTTCCTTGAGTTGAGATATTAATTTAGTCTTCACGTGTTGTTCATAACATATAGTTGGAAACAGTGAAAAAAATTTCTGACCCATGATGCAAATTGTCCTTGCTAATGCTTCTGAAAAATAAGTTAACCCTTCTTTTACATCATCAAACTCCTTAAAATATAAAAACATGGAGTTTTCAGTTAAGGTTTTGTCACCAAGTAGTAATTGATGGCATGCATTGCAATTAAACCTTGCACATGTTCGTTTTGCAACATATCCCGCTACATACGCAGCAACATTTGCTTTTACAGGATCAGAAGTGTCATTACCCTCTGCATGAAGTGGAACATCTACTTCTGACTCTTGTAAATCCTCAATAGGTGAAGACTCACTACTACTACTACTGACTGTAAGCACTTGCTTTGAAATTAAAACTGTGTCATTGTCTGGTTCACAGTTTGCTTTCCCACAAGTGTTTATAATATTTTGTGCCATTATCATCTTTATTCTATGTTGGAAGTCATATGCAGTAGGATGATCATTACTACCACCTCTACGCCTAACAACAGAGAACAAATTTTCTAGTGCATCTTGAGTAAATCTACTCATCATAAGGAAAGGTATATCTGTCAACAAAGTTGGAATGAGTTCCAAAAATGCTGACAATGTAATTTGCCATCCCAACAGACATGGAAATGAGATTTTCTTCCCTTTAGTTTCGAACTCCAGAGATTGCACAAATTCCAAATTCTTTTGCCATAATTGAACGTGGGATGAATCTTTTGTAACAGCTGAGAGTAAAGGTCGTGTTCGATCTCTCAAAACCCGACTGTTTAAACTATCAAATAAGTCATTGATAGCTGAACATAAGTCAGCTGTATGTGTAGCAGATGCTGGTAGGAATCCCAGTGCACTGAGACAACACAGTGATGAAGCAACAGATTGGCTTAAAACCTGAGCTGCAAGCCTCACATTCATAGCACTGAGACCATCTACCTTAATATGCTTTTCTGTTAGCTTTGGAACCATTCGATGCGGTAACTTACAGTCAAATTCCCACAACGATACAATGTGGTCAAAAAAAGCTGTTTTATTGTTTCCAAACTTTACTGGATATTTTCTAAAGTTATTTCGTGTGCACTTCAGTAGATGTGGCACATCAAACAAAGTAAACACCTTATGTCCATTAACTGAAAAGTAAGGCTTATTGGCTGTTACACACAACTGTTTCAGATATAATTTTTGGTTATTGGCACCTAGATCACATACTATAGCAACTGGCTTTAACCCACATTGGAATAATTTGGTAAGTGCAGCTGACACTAAAATTTCCAGTGTGGCAGCAGGAGCAGTATGTGATGTAAAAAAGAAACCAATAACTTGTTTCCAGTTTTTGCAAAGCCCACGAACCATAAAAACAAGAACATGGGTTGCCATATTAGTGGATGCATTACTATAAGAACCATAGTTTTCAAATCCATCAACTATATCTTTTCTTTTATTATAATGCAATCCAGGCTTTAAGCTCATTTCATCAAATGACAAAATACAATATTTATCATATGGCTTCAACTTGCTGGCTACAAAATGGATAGCATTTAACACAGCAGCTGAAAATCCAGGTTCTGCCTGAATGCACTGAACAGTTTTCTTAAGTTGCTTCTTAAGTGTTTGGTACACTTATTTGGCAAATGCAAGAACTCTCTTAGTGTGTTATATGTTTTAGGACTTGCAAGGTACAGTTGAAGACAAAGTTTTTTATCATTCACTGTCCATCTACGTCCATACTTTGTGACACACTGCTTTTAACTGACTCTCAATAAAATTATATAACACTGGTTTTAACAATGGCTTGATAATGTTCAATGCCCGTTTAACATTATTTTTTGTATTAAATACCTTTGTTGCTCTTTTATACTTTCACTGTAAATAATACAGCTTAGTTGAGAGCTTTTTAATTTTTTGTGTTTTGGGCGTTATGTTCCTTTGGAAGGACAGGTCTCTTGGGGCGGGTGTAGAACAGCGTGGAAATTCTGCACTCAGTTCAGAATTATTTGCTTCTTTTGTTTGAGTGCAGGAAGATAAACTGGACAACTCCATTCCATTATCTTCAATGTTGTGCCCAACTTCACACTGCTCAGCCTGATGGAGTTTCCGTGAGATGGTCGAAGACATGGCAGTTATATTTGGTTGCTCCATACTGCATAATCCTAAAACAAAGAATGAACAATATGTATAACATACGTTTACTTCAACAACCAAAACAACAAACAAACATGTAATATCAACTTAGCAATGTATAATAAACAAGTAATATCCACTAAGCAATGTATAACAAACATGTAATATGAACTAAATAATATATAGCAAATGTGTAATAACAACTTGGCTATAAATAGCAAACATGCAATAACAAATGAGCAATATATAGCAAACTGTAGATATCAAGTTGGGTTATTTCAACTCTGCACGGCAATTTTTGGCACCCAATGGGCTAAATGGCAAGATTACAAAGACTCTTAAGGCTCAGAGAAGGTTGGGGTATGGAATCCACTGCAACAGCTGTTGGGAGACAAATGGTAGCCTCCTGTCAAGACCACCCAGTGTTCATTAATGAGCACAGGATATGGCTCACCTGAACTCAGGGACACAGCATTAATGTTGAAACCAATAGGATGGCAACTTTCCAAGCCCATCAGTGTATGCAATTCATCATGGGCAGCATCTAAACTATATATATAACAAACAACTTTACAAAGGAAATTAAAAAAATGAACTTACCGGGAGAACCAAGTCGTAGTGGCACAGCATAACTGGTCAAAAAATGTCGTTTTGAACCGGCAAAAGACTTGTCAGTAAAATGGCTTGAGCATATTTCTGTATTTTCTATACTGTGTATTCTGTATTTTCTATACTTGATGACTGATCCAGCAGTCGTTTGTTGCCACAGGCTTCAACCCATAAACGACACCTATACCTATTAATTACTACGTGTAAAATACAACAATAGATTATGCATAAAATTTGATAAACATCTGCATTAAACTAATACATGATATTACAAAAAAAAGGCAAAATCCAATACGGCATGCACAAATTTATCTCACTTTTTTAACAAGATTTTTAATATCTTTTAAGTATACCATAAATACCAAATTTCCAGTCTTCCCCAATTTTATCCTAATTGGATGATTAGTGTAAAATGTATATAAATTATAAGCCACTATAAAACCTAAAATAAATATTAAGGCATTTCAGTTTGGTTGTCTCTTAACTCCAAATAACATTCAGCATACTCTGAAGGGTAAACACTATACTTGTTGAGTAACATTAGCTTGTATTAAAAATTATTGAGAAAACAGCTACAAAAATAGTACCTTGATGCATCCATGGGAAATCTGAAAAATTTCCTTTCTGGATATTGCCGCTTCGTAGCTCCACACATGGCACATTTCATGCCAAGTCTCATGGCTTCAACACTGAAAAAAAAATTATTAAACCATTAATCTACAAATAACAACAGTTCACCACAAATATTAAAACAAATCGTTGAAATCATAAAATTAAACACTAAAAGTATTATATACATATTACTTGATAACCCAAATCTTAGTTTATTGGAATATGACTAACAGATTTTACAGGAACTTAATCGAGACATAACTTAAAAGAATTTTATTAAAAATGGAGATAGGTTAACCTATAATCACCATCTCGTGGTTTAATATGAAATTGACATTATGTGGCCATATTCACTACCTGTAACTCACTACACGTTTCTAAGCCTAAAACATACAGCAATAGTACTCAAATCAAATATTTAAAATATAATAAAGTGCACTCACCTGGAAACTGAAGCGACGTCAAAATTCGTATTTGAAGTATCCATATTCGTTTTTGAACTACAAAAGTTGAAAAAAAATACGGATGAACAAGAATTCTTTGGTACAATGCTTCGATCACTCCTTGGCATGAACTAGCAAGGAACAAGGAAGGAACATGAAAATGAGATTGGCATTACTGCGCATGTGCATAGCGTGGCAAAAACCGCATTACAGTTTGTTTTTGGTACATACATCAATTTGCCAGATTCGGGTTCTGAGAAGATCCGCCTGGTGGCGCCACTTACGCTTAGAGAGCTCGACCTCTTCTCCTTAGACCTGAGAGGGTCCGCGCGCAACACGGCGCGCAAGTCATAGTTCGAACAACCCTGCCGAATGAGGTCACGTGTCGTTCGGGAACGTTGGGGTGTCTCGGCCAATAGGGAACGGACACGATCGCAGTGCCAAGCTGACTATTGTGGCCTTTCTCCGTCTGGATCCCCAAACTGGATCTGCCGCCAGCGGTCTGTCGCTAGACGAGAAAGCCTTGCCGCCAAAATGGCGATTTTGCCCTAGTTGCCGAGTTCCTCCACCAATGAAACACTTTCTTTTCCTTATTGATATCAAAACCTATTAATTTTTTAAAAGCTAACATTAAAAAAATTGCTGATTTGTATAAGGAACCGAAATAACATGCTGTCAGATTCCAATTAAAAATTATTTTTCCTTTTCATTAATTTCGAACACGAGCCTTCGACTTCTGATAATGGATTGTAGCACATGTTTTTAAAAAAGAGAAGAAAAAATATAATTAACACTTCCCCAGAAATAATATTTTTAAATTCATCCGCTAGTTTATAAGTTCTGCGTAAGGCATAATGAAGCATCATAATTAGGTATAATCTATCATCATAATTGGGCAGAATCAAACATCATAATTGGAGAGTCATTAATCGATCAATCATAATTATGCATAATCAAATATCATAACTGGGCACAGTGGCGCACTCATGATTTAATCTTGGGGGGAACCGATAGGCCTGAAGGCCCGGCGGGAAAATGTTCGGTCCTACCGAGCACTACATGAATCGCCTTGTGTTCAGAGCAGCCATGATTCCCGAGAGCTATAGGGTATTCCCACCTTATGTGACCACTAATTCATAGGTAGTATAGAAATAGAAGGCACGATACAATATAAATATAAAAAATAAATTTTAATTAGAAAAAGATTTTTGAAAAAATTTCTAGTGTTTTTTTTTTTCTTTTTCTTTGGGGGGGGGGGGGTGCCAGCGCCACTTACCCTCCCCTCTGGGTGCGCCACTGACTGGACATTAGCAAGCATTATAATTAGTATAATCAAGTATCATAATTAGGCATAATCAAGCATTATATTTCGACACAATCAAGCATCGTATTTCGGCATAAACAAAGATCATTAAAAAACATCCAGCACGATATAGTGGTAATAAAACTACTGAACATACTATACTGTTTTGGAGACGTTGAGAACTTTGCTTCTAATGCACAACTAAAGCTTACTGAAAGTATTAACAGTAGCTTACTTTCGTTGAGAACGTGCTTGAAATACTCTTTCTAAATGGCGGCAACCAAATTAGCAAATGCGACAAGATACTAATTTTAAAGTCAATATTTATTTGCATCTAATGACACTCCGCTTTATTGAAGCAGCTGTTGCTTTCTTTCATACGATTAAAAGTTATTATCTAGAGTAAAGCCGTTCCGTGGCCGAGCGGTTAGCGCACTTTTCTGCTGATCTAAGGGACCTGGGTTCGAGCCCCGGAGTTAAGGCATGGATGTTCGTGTCGTTTTTTCTGCTGAGGTCCTGTCATCCTCACAGACCTACCCTGGCATATAAATTGACAGGCTCCTGTCAGACCTCTGTGGCAAGCAGCTGTTTTTGAGGGGGTATTTATTTATTTTTATTTTTATAACTTATTGCCGTAGTCGTCAGAATGATTCCTACGGCTATGAAAGATTTCTACCAGGATTCGTTTTCGAGTGCATATGAAAATTAAGACGCATAGGAGCAGCACTAGCGATAGATTACCATGGTAACGGATTTAAATTTCCATTCTTTTGTTTTGTTGCAGTGAGTGTTTGTTGTCGCTGTTGAGAAGTTGGTTGTAATTTAAATCAGCTATCAAGTATCTGAATGACGTCACTGCAACCAAGATGCGAATCCTTCCTTGAAACTGGGATTCCTCTTGTAAATATTTTATGTTGTTCCTAAAGGATCCTCCCCAGTCACAACTTTATTCTAAAATATGAATAAAAAGAAAAATTAAATGATATAGCTAAGGAAAAATAAACCTTAAAAAAACTACCTATCTTCCTATATGCGTCCTAAAAAGTAGAAAATAAGCCTAAAGCATAGCGATGGTGGAATGAGTCATTGAGTTCGTATTCACTTTAAAGGAAAATAGGCACGCATCAAAATATATGGCTGCCGGATAGAGACTATCTAAAGAAACCTGTGGAATCGTGACTAGAAGTCCACCTTTTCCTGCCTACAATTACTACCCCACAAGCAGCCCCGGATTTCTTATTAGGTACGTTAGGCGCGCCAACATAATGGAGACACTAACATTTAAATGCTACAGTTTATTTATTTTATTTAAGTAAACTATTTTTTACAGAAAACAGTTGCAAAAGTTAAACTGTAATCCAAATTTCGATTTTAGAAAATATTCGTTTAATATTTTAAGAGTATTGAAGCTGAAGTATTTGACAGTCTATGCTTCTGTCCCATTCGTCATAAACACTGTTTCAAAATTGATGCAAAGTGAAAAACATTATCTAACCTTCTAAAATTACATCTATTTCAATAAACGATTTGTTATAATTTTAAGGTATATTCTAACGAGATAAGACTGATGTTAAATGTTTCACTCTCGAGAACATTTTACGTATTTGTATTACATAAATATCGCTGATAGAACAGACAGTGTCGTCGTGTGTCCTTCCGCAGATGTTCCACCAGCATCTGCCAAGTCATTGCCCCTGATCTCAATATGATCGGGCAACCAATGGACGAGAATGGTGGTTGCAGCTGCCAGATCATGGAGCTGCTGACGGCTTTTGTAGAGAACAGGGTAAGGCCATTGCCTTACCGAGATCAATGCTGGAGTGAACTAAGCGAGTCAGTGTAAAGTACATACCCAGGATGATGCTTAGCCACTATGTTGTCCTAGGTGAGGCTGATAGCGTGCAACTCTGCAGTGAAGATGGAACACAGCTGTGGGGTCTACAATGACAGTATCACAGTAGACCATGGCTGATCCCACTGATGTACCTTACTTCAAGCCATCTGTGTAGATGTGAGCAAAAAGTGTAACACTGTACGCTGCTTTGTGGCACCCTCTGGTATTGGACGAAAGGCCACAATAGAATGTTGCTGACATGGATACGAAAAGAACGAGATGATAAGAAGTTGAAAATCTAGAGTGGCATGTGACCTCTCAAGCTGAAGATATGGAAGTCAGAAAGATTGCCGAGTCTCCATGCTGTGCCATGCTTTTTTTGATGGCAAAGAAAATTGACATCAGGTGTGCTTGATGTAAAATAGAATTCCTGATCGCTGTTTCGAGGTGGATCAGATGGTCTAAGGTAGACTGTTGCCTGCAAAAACTACACTGGGTGTTGGAAAGAAGTCCATGTTGTTCCAATTGCCATACCAGTTTCACATTTGACATTCTTTCCAACACTTTGCATAAGCAGCTCATTAACGTAATCGGACGATAATTTAAAGGAATCTTGGGATTCTTGACTGGCTTGAGGAAGGCGAAATGATAGCCTCCTGCCATGAGTCCGGAAATTGCTCCTCGAGGAAAATACTGTTGAAGAGTCTGAGCAGTCGATCCTTACTCGATGGTGAGAGATTTTAGAACATAGTGTAATGTACACTGTCTGGCCCAATGGCAGATGCACGAGAGGTGTGCACAACAAGGCACAGCTGTGAATGGTCCATTGTAAAGCTCCAGGCCATTCGAATGGAAAGATAGAAGAAAACATTTGACCTTGATCTTTAGGGCCAGAAATTCTGGGGAATATGAGGACGATGAAGAAATTGTGTAAAAAGATTCCCCCATAATGTTAGTAATAGCTTGAGGATCAGCAATTGCTTGTCTATTGTGCTCCAGGATCGGTGATGAGTGGGATCTGTAGTTTTTTATTTATTTATTTATTTATTTTATTTGTGACATATAGGAGAGAGAAGAATCCTAGGAGCTACTCCTAGCTTTTTACAGGCCTTCTCATACAAGGACATGCCCTACTACGACCGAAGTGACTGCTAACCACTGCCTTAGTTAGAGCTAACACAACACACAAAGTTTGCCTTGATGGAACAGTCGCTAGCTGCCTAACCACTATGCCAGTTAAGGCATTCTCACCCATCTTCTGGACTTTATCCCACACGACCTTAGAACTGGTCATACAAGTTATAGAAGACATATATTTGATCAAAGATTCCTTCTGGCTTTGGTGTCGGACAAAACGGGCTTTCTCCCTAGTGAGTTTGAATGCCCCAACGTTAGGAGATGTCGGATATCTCCAAAAAAACCTTAAGCCTTTTTCTGAGCCTTACGAGCTGTGTGCAGTTGGGATTCCACCACAGTTTTGGAAACTTTCCACCACACATGGAAATTGGGGTCGAGGCCTGAAAAATAATCGAGGTAGCTGTGTGGACAATACAGTCCATCACCTGCACCACTGCAACATTGATTGACTCCTGGTTTATTGAGTGTTCATCGAATTCACAAAGGATTTCGAAGTCACTTCAGTCGGCTTGATAAAGCCTGCACTGTGAGATGCATGAGGGGTTGAGAGGCCTCCATGGCAGATGGTACGTGCCACAGGGAATTTATCACTTCCATATTGATTGTCCTCGACCTCCCATGTAAAAAGTGGAAGGATAGAGGAGGAGCAGATGGTGAGGTCAATGGCAGTGAATGGGCAGTTGGAGAATAAAAGTAGGCACTGGCACCTGTGTTCAACTGGGAAAATAATGGATCCAGGAGCCAATGCTCCAGAACCCCACCCCACCCATTGGTACCAGTACCACCCCAGAGAGGACTGTGTCAGTTGAAGTCCCCCAACATGCAGAAGGGGGATGGCAGCTGCATAACAAGATCATCAAAGTCTTCCAAAAAGATTAAACTTCCGGGCGGTAGGTAGATGTAGCAGACAATCAGCGAAAATCCCATGAAAAGGTGTATTCAACTGTCTCTGAAGTGGTGGTGAGAGGTATGACCTGGAATGGAGAAAGATGGCTCATGAGGATAGCGACATTCCCGTATGCAAGTCCATCTCCATCACGGTCCCAGTGAATGAAATAAAGGTGCCAGATAGTAGAATCAGTGGCTGTTTTGAAAGTACTTGTTCTGGGAGCATATGTTGATGGGATCATGTGCCATCAGGAGGATCTAGATGTTGTCAATATTCCTTGGAATCAACGACAATTACATTGTAGGTGATTGGGCAGATGACGTTCGATTTATTTTAAACGTCACCAGCGACGGTTTCAGGAAAATTGGGCAGCCATATCCTTGGAGTCATCCGAAGGTCATAAGATGTGAGATTGTCACTCCAGAAGGGGAGTGTCATGTCCCTCTAATTTATTCAATTTATTTATTGTTGCATTTTTATTGTATTTTTGTTGTAAATATTTTTATGCATTAAGTGTGTTTTGGAAGTGCTATTCTGGGTATGTGTCTCATAGCTCTCGTTTTCAGGTCTGAGCTGGCTGCCTGCAAGGGCTGACGAGTCCAAAAGCCCTTCTTATGACTATTTATAACTAGCGTTGGTCATGAGTGCGAGCGCTGGAGATTATGGCAGCAAGAGTAAACAACAGTCTTGAGTGTCGCTATCAAACAGGAAGGACGTTTGAACGCACGTCAAGGGATGCCGCTCTTACTCAAACAAAACTCTTAAAGGAAGTATTAGGTTCTATGTGAGAAGAAAGAAGCAGTTTTTGGTGAACCAAGTACAGTTCTGAGGAACTGAAGTGAGTTCTGTGTGAACCACATTGTAGGCAAGGGTTGTATATCCTTTCGCCGAGTTTGAGGTCAGTAAAGAGAGAATCTGCAAAGTGCGGTTCTCCACTTCATTGCATAATTGTTTTCAGCAGCAAAGCAGCAAAGGCCTATGGAGTCGAGCACATCCCCAGCATGTGATTGTATATAAGTGTAAATAAACTGTATTGTCCCTATACAACTCTCAGGTGTGAATTGTTGAACATATTTCTGTACATCACTTGGCGCAGCAAATCTGAGGGATACGTCAGTACGGGTGTAAGAACCCTTGAACCTATTTTTTGAGCTAAGCAATGGTTAATCTAAATAAGGGACCAGAAGATCGTCTTCTATTGTAGCGTGATTAATCGTTTGCCATCGCTGCTCACCACATTTGGAGCAGTTCAAGCAAGATATCTAATTTCACGTGACAAAATAAAAATCGGTGTTGTTCCCTCACCACTGGCCCACCACATTTGGCGCAGTTGACAGGATTATCGTTCGTATGCCAAAGAAAATGTCCATGGTTCTAAAAGAAAAAGAGGAAGAAAAATTCCAATGAGAGTAGGAAGAAAAAATGCAAGAAATTTAGAAGAATTTATGATTCTGTGTCAGTGATTCCGTGAAAGTAAGGAAGCTGCAAGCAATTCAGTGTGCTAAGCCACATCCAGTTCAATGTTCTACACAGTGGAATTTCCCTGAGTGCTATGTCATCGAGATCTTTGCTGAGGTTCCATGTGCCAAGGTCCGTCCTGTGGAAAAGGTTCCTAATTTTGGAAGGAGACTCCATGTGCAGCAGGCAAGTGAGCAGCATCAGTTAATCTAAGAAAAGGCTAAATTTTATAACCAAAACAACATAAAAAATTCTCTTATATTTAAGCAGAAGCATTTTATAACATACTAAGGTCAACATATTTAAGTGCAAGCATTTTACAACATGCTCTATAGAGGGTTAGGTTGTTTTACCTTTGAGCAGCACATTTTTTGCACACAATGTGCAAAATGGCCAGGTCACAAGGACCCTGAGCTCAGAGAAGGTTGGAGAAGGGCACCCACTGGACAGCTGTTTGGAGATAGATAGTAGCCTCCTGTCAAGGACATCCAGGGTGTTCTTTAATGTGCACAGGGTATGGCTTTCTCCTACACACAGGTCACAGATTAACATCCCATTTGATGGACAGCGGCTTTCCAAGCCCATGGGTGTCCCCTACTGACTGTGGAAAGAGTGCGAAGTTTTGCAGAGCCAAATCTCAGCACTAGCCCAGCTGGGACATGAAATGGGAACTGCAAATTACAAGTCTGGTGACTACCAACTGAGCCACCCTCACCCCTGCTCTATAGCTAAGGTCAACTTTTGACTCAAGTTGAAAGAGTTCGCTACGTTGTTCTGCTGACAACACCACAACTTTACCGATTGACAGAGGGGCAAAGGAGGGGGGGGGGAATGCAATGGTTTTCTGTTGAAATAACGCCACTTACAGGGAGAGGAACTATATTTTTTTACTTTGGCACTTTACCTGCTGCATTTTGGATGCAGAAATGCTGCCATTTTGCATTTAATGTTACGGATATCACAGAGTCAAAATTTATGTAGCTCGTGTAAACATTGATTACCCTTGACAAATGTTACTCTCAATCTCCGATATATGCTATTCTAATTAAAAAAAAGTTATATTTGGATCATCGTTTGGAATATGAAATTGTGACATAAAAATTAATATATAAGTGAAAAGTTTATTTTTTCCCTAAAAAATTTGCTTTTAATTTTAAGAAATAAAAATAGTTTATAAACTACTCTAGATAAGGGGAGGGGGGAAGCTCAGTCAGTTGCGAGCCAGACTCGTAATCTGTAGTTCCCAGGTTCGATCCCTGCTGGGTCAGTGTTGAGATTTATCTCTGCAAAATTCCCCACAGTCAGTAGGGGACACCGATGGGCTTGGAAAGGCCGCCGCCCATCATAGAGGACATTAAGCCGTGGTCCGTGTGTGGGTGAGCCATACCCTCTGCACGTTAAAAAACATGGATGGCCTTGACAGGAGGCTACCATCTGTCTCCCAACAGCCGTTCCTGTGGATCCCTCTCCCAACCTTCTATGAGCCTTTGGGATCCGTGTGCAAAAAAGTGCTACTCAGAGGTAAAACAACCAACCAACACTAGATAAAAACCCTATATCTCATTATTGTTTTCTTGGTTTGTTTTTTGAATAAGGCCGATATTCGAGAATACAAAGAAATCAGCAAGTATTTAGATACATTAATATTTATTTCACATTAAAAAACCCTAACCTATTCTCTACTGGAAAACATAGAGAGCAATAGAAAACACTGGGGCATTGTATTTTCATCGCCATACACTTCACTTTATTGCCCGTGTAGGATGACTGCAGTGGAATGACCGCCACTGCGTGATTTTCTCCACCTATATCCTTTGAAGCGTAACGGTAAGAAATAAAATTTACCTTCACCACTAAATAAAGATTTAAAACTTTTTCTACCATTAGTGGATATAATTATAATGGTTGGGAGATTCTGAGGTGTAAATCGTAATATTTCATTTTTAATTTATGATTATAAGCAATAGGTTCAATGTCTATGAACAGACAAATAAAGATGGACGGACAAAATTGTGAACACATCTCGTTTGTTTTGAAAACGAAAAAAATAATATAAGCTTCATTAATGCAGTGCATATTAATTTAGATAGCTCTTGTGGGAAGCTATATTTGCGGTCAGGGGTGTAAGAGGGAGTGAAAGTGGAGTAGTTGATCTGGCGCCACAATACAGAGGGCGGCAAAATAGCCTTTAAAACTTTTAATATTTTTTTTCCATTTCATGTGCCATTTGGGAGATCTTGCTATTTCTTGCCTTTGCTGACTTCAATTAATTCAGAGGGCTGCAAAATTGAGGCTGTGCAGTGCACTAAATTATGGGGGCAACAGTAAGAGTCACCGCCGGGAGGGGAAGCAAATTGTCTAGTTACTGTTACATCACTGTTTGTGGTGACTCCTTCACACTGCACTGTCGCTATTTTAAATATCTTCAAATTTCTTACTACATAGCAATTTCTTCACTTTCCACTAAGCTGGTAATATACGCACTGCTCTATGCAATACTTCGTCGTATATTCGAGTGTCCTCGAGTGTATACTTCGTATACGCTCTAGTAAACGTAATACCGATCGATGAAGTATACCGTGTATAAAGAGCTGGAATAAAATTGTTCAACTATACACATATTTAGCAAGTACTAAAATATTGATGTCCGAAGGAACCAGAACGATGCATCCACCATTATGCAGTAATAACTAACGAGTTTCCTGTAATAACATAGTGGTGGCGTTGTAATCAGTGATATGATCTCCAGGTATTGTTTCAGACTGCTCCACAGTTGGCTACACAACGCGAGACCTGGGTTCGAGTCTGATCCATATGTTTTTGTGGATGTTTGGGTCAATTTTCTTTTTTCTTCAAGTGTTACCTCTGAAAAACGTGTTTCTTATTACAAGTTACATTTATAGTATTCAGATCTATTTCTCTAACAAGCGACAACTTATGGAGAGGAATCTACTAGTTGTATTCCCTGTCAGTGTTTCAAAGGGATCACACATTTGAAATTTTGTTGCTTTTGAACTGCTTAATTTTTTAAAACTTTATTTGGACATATGTGACTGAGAAGAATCCTAGAAGCTACTCCTAGCTTGAACTGAAGTCACTGCTGACCCTATATCTCAGAGCACAGCACACAAGACTACTCCAGCAAGTTACACAAAATTTGTCTTCCTGCAACATTCGTTAGCTCCCTAACCACTATACCTATTAAGGCTTTCATAAATAAATATATCAGTTAAGTTAATCAATTAAACTTAGCAGAAGAGATTTTTAAAATTTATGGCTATGCACAATTTCGTGATAGCATGAAAATAATCTCCAACTGGTAGCCCATTCTTGACCTAAGGGCAGGAATAAATAAATAAAAAAAATACCCCCTCAAGCAGCTGTTCTGTAAAAAATTTGTAGTCGTGGGGTTAAAGGAGAAATGAGTCAATTTTCTGACTGATAACAAGATTTTCTTAGCTTTCTGTTCTCCACATTTTGCTGTTCTGAGATTTTTATTAAGTGCTGCTAATTTTTTTTGTGTGTATCATGGCTTCTGAAGAGCAGGAACAAACTGAGGTAACAACTGATATAAATATCTTTATAGGTTTAGGCTGTAATTATTTGTTAATCTTTATAGGTTTAGGCTGTAATTGTAAATGATACTTAAGAATATGGGTTTGTCTATGTATTATCTATATATTATATTGTCTCCTCATATTTTATATTATTTCTCTAAGATTATTAATTGTTTTCCTATAATCATCTGTTTCATTAATATTAACAGGTTTGAAGTATTTTTGATATACCAATATTTGCTTCATTTCCCAGTGAATGATATCATTGACTCTCTTTTTAATATTAGTTATTTATCCCATAAATTAAAAGTAGTTAAAATGTAGCAACTAATAAATTGCCTATGAAGCTTTGTAGTAGTGAATAATTAATACTTTTAAAAATAAAAGACAAAATAATGAACCATTTTTTGTGATGAATCTGTCAAATGAAAGTTGACTGCATTAAACAAAGTTCCCTTATTCTATAGGAGTTGACAAGAAATCAGAATAAAGTGCTCAGATCAAGTTATGAAAACACCTCACTGATTACTACTATTTGGTGATTTCCCAAAAACATGGTAGTGGGGTTATGAGGAATTTTTTTCAATTCCACATTTTAATGATTTGCTCCTTCTGTGAGCTGATAATTTTGGTGACATATTTATAATGCAGCTGGCTGATTCACACAAAATGAGAATTCATAACTACATTTGAATATCAAAATTATTATAATTTTATGCTTGCTCTTGCTAGTTGGTAATGTTAGTCATTTTTATCTCATTATTTTTTTTTAACAATGATGAAGTGGAATAGATACTGTGTTAAAAGTTTACATTCAAATTTTATAGTTATGAATTCTCATTTCCTGTGAATCCGTTGCCCACATTATAAAGCAAAATCATTAAATTTACGGAAGTGGGGAGGATTTAAAAAACATTTTCGTTAATATTATAAGTAAGTCAGGAAATATGCAAAAAATGCATGTTACTGCTGAAATGTACTACATAGATATGCCAAGTGGTAGTACATCTTGTATTTTACACCACACAGTTGTATCAACAAGGGAAATTTGCAGGAGAGATAGCTCACAAGTACTATAGAAATGCATATATGATGAACAATGTGCAGTTGTTTTTTAAAGACCTAAGGTCCACAGTGATATCCACAAAGAAATATTGCCCGTATATGGTGTGAAAAACTGATTTTGTTAACATGTTTTTTTATCCATGAAAAGTGTTTACGGGAAGAGAAATTTCACTCCCAGCCCAAAAAGCACATGATTTTGGCTGCAGAATAAATGATCTGTATTCAAAATTCTCTTGCAACTGTTAATTTTATTCTACTGGCTCATTAATTACATTTTTTGGAATTCTGTATTGTGCTTTTTCCAAATATTCAAGCCACTGTCTTTGCTGTTAAATATCACAATATTGGGTATAGAAAAAAATGGTTTTGAGTCTGATACAATCTGAACCCATGCGCTCTGATCACAGGTCAAGCACTATGACCAAAAATCTGCTGACCACGATCAAGATTTTCTCTATTGTTGAAGTTTAGCCTCCATACCATAGTACAAGTAGCTGTCTTGATTACAGTCAAAGACTCATTTCATCTGAGTTCTCACAAATGTGCACAACATCAGCGGCACTGCTAACAATTTTTTACAGTAAATCTCAAAATTATGTTTTTAATACATTTTAAATGTGGAAAATGTTAGTTCCTACAGTCCCTCTTTATGTACGGTGATTCGATGGTTTTTACCAAATATATAAGCCACTCTCTTCGCTGTTACCTGCTGCAGGTCTGTGAGATGCATGGGAGTACTTTAATAAACGGAATCTACTGCAATCAAGAGTTACTTGCAACTATGGTATGAAGATTTCAACAGTATTGGAAATCTTGATCAGCTGCCCACCCTGCTCTCTGTCAGTAGGGGATACTGATGGGCTTGGAAAGGCCATCACCCATCAGATGGTACATTAAGTTGTGGTCCCTTATACAGGAGAACCATACCCTGTGTACATTAAAGAACATGCTGGATGGCCTTGATGGAAAGCTACTATCTGTCTTCTAACAGCTGCCCAGTGGGTTTCCTCCCCCAACCTTCTCTGAGACCTCAGGTTCCTTGTGACCTGGCCATTTAGCCCATTGTATGTGAAAAAGTGCTGCTCAGAGGTGAAATAACCCAACTTGATCAGTAGCTGATAGCTCAAAGAATATGTGTGAGAAAAGAATGAACATTCCATAGGTGCAAAGAAAGAAACCCTTGACTGCAACATTCCCGTGATGTAGAAACATCCTGTGTGGTACAGGAAAGCTTCTATTCTTAAAGTGCAGGAGCAATGCAACTTAAATCAATTGCATTTTTTTGTGTGTAACAAATTTTATATTTGGTGACTGTTAGTACCATTTTTTTTTTCCTTCAGCACTTTGACATATAAGCTCCTCTTAAAAAGAAAATAGAAATCTTATTTGTGCATTTTTTAATGCATATGTAGTTTTCCAAATGCACTTTTATTCTTTTTCTGCATCCAGATGCCCTCTTCCCCAATAATTTTTGTGTTGCAGCAAATTTAATTAGAAAAATTTATAGTTTTTTTTACACATGGTGAGTATTAATTTTTTTTTGTTTCATGCTTTCTGTTGTAAATTTTTTGGCAAAGTGGTATATTCAGATGCCACCTGGCTCAAAATAATTTTTCCTCTAACCAGTATTATCATGATACCTAACAGTGAAGAGAGTGGCTTAAATATTTTGTAAAACCAATGACTTATTGTGGATACACAAAGAATGATTGCATTGTTACTGTGGGCTGCCATCTTGTTTTTCCAGAAAATAGTGTATTATCATCAATCATAAGTTAGAAACCAAAGTACAGTCCCAAGCCTAAAAACAAGAAAAGTGTAAACAAGGCATTTCCAGTCTACATTAAAAAAAAAGTCCCAAAAGTGATCACAGCAGAAATAACTTGCAAAAAGAGTAAAACATTCACAAGTTTTTGTAATATAAATGTCAATTTTGAATAAAAACTAACACTAGAATTTGTATGAGAGTAAGTCAGGTAATAAGTTTTTTTTCACGGGCATGTATGCACATTATGTAATCTTTACTACATGCCCTCATTGCTGCATGTCTGAACATGTAGTTACTCATAATTTCTGTATAAAGTTGGCAGTCTAATTAATCTGTTGTTAAAATGGTGGATTCCTCTGTCAGATTGCACTGCAGTTGAACAACAGAGTATTGTTTAATTTTATTGTCAGAAGGAGTCAAAGCAAGTGAAATTTGCTGTAGAATGTGTGCAATAAGTTATAAAAAAAATGTGCAAGTGGTGCAAACATTTCAGATACAGTTGTTGTACAAGGGTAATGGATGAAAAATTACCTGGTAGACCAGTGGAAGCAACAACACCTGACAGTACAACATGTTACTGAACCTGTTCAGAAGAACTGACATCACTTAATTCTAAAATGATTGATAGCCATGGGACAGCTTATGCCATAATGCACGACAACTACTGTATTGGAAATTTCAGGGATGATACAGACATTCAAAATGCATTGCATAATTGGCTGTGCTCCTTATTGAAAATCTTTTTTTCTGATGGAATCAGAAAACTTGTCAGTCTTTGGACTATGTTTCCAAAGAGGAGATGATTTCATTGAAAAATAGTGTATGTTCATGTTCATGGAATAAATTGTCTTGATGCTGGTCTTAAATTCACCTTATTGACGTCATATTTTTTGATTAGTTGTCTCTGATGTGATTAGTTTGGCTTTTTAACTTCTGACCAATGATATACTGATTGTCTTTCATACATTTAAACTAGTTGTCTCTGTCGTGATTATTTAATTTTGATTTGTTTAATGTAATTAATGCGCTAGCTATAATCAGTCCTGTGTTCTGCTCAATCTAGCTAGATGATCAGTTCAGAGTCAATATGTGCAAACCACACTACTCATATTCTACAAATATTCAAAATTCTACATTTGGCTGCCATCTTTTATTTTACTGAAAGTAGTCCATTTTCGTCAATCATAATATGAAAATCAAAGATTACCCACACAGTCTAAAAACACAACAAATGTAAACAATTCATTGCCAATCTGCATAAAAGAAGCCTCCAAAATTAATTTCAATATGCGCAATTAATCTTAAAATATGAAAAACTTAATAAATATTTGGTGTAAAAACTTTGGCCGACATATAGGAATTGAACCCGCATCTCTCTAGAAACATACCAGAGTATTCTAACATTGAACTAACGCCAGCTCTGTCTTTTTTCCACTAATTTTAAGACTAACTCGAATTTTTTCTACAAAATATTTATTGGTTTATAGACATTAAAAAGTCAACAGGTAATTCCATGATTGCCATTCTTGTTTAAGATGTAAATTGCTTACATCTTTCATATTAAGCCATTGATTGGCATTTAAAAAACCCCAGAACAAAATAATGAGATTATACAAAATAATAACTGTATGAACAATAGTTATTACATACGTTTTTTAATGCCATTGACATTAAAGAAAAAGCATAACTAAATAATCACTTCAGAAATAATTTGCCAAAGGATAGAAAATTCACAACTCATGATACAAATGACAATAATTTTTAAACCTATAATATTACACTTCTGTGTATAATAACATTCAACAGCAGAATTTTGTGTTTTTTGACTAATTTCTTCCTGATGTGATTATTAAAATTAAAGCTGTTTAATTCTGTATGACACTGTTAATAGAGTCAGAGTCATTAGTGTCATGGAGAATTGAATAGCTTTAATTTTAATTACCACACTTTGTACCTCTACTCTAATTTTTGTGATTATTAATATTCTTTATTTAAAAGACCGATCACAGTATAGGAATCCCTCACTTAATGCTGTTAATGGTTCTGAAAAAACACTAACCATTCCATAGGAATGTGCCAATTAGAATAAGTTCTGTTCATTGTCATAGGCTTTTTTATGGTTATGTTATTGGCACAGAGTATGCAAATACCACTTAAGTACATGTCATTCAAAAATATTTCTTATTTAAAGATTATACAATATTCTGCACACATTATGTAGGACACTGAAGTGCCACTGAATTAGGGATAGGAGACATTATCCAAATTCAGTATCACAAATCCCTCATTTGCCCACATGCATGGCTGAAACTCTGGTCAAAACACATAGCTGTCAGCTTTGGCTTTCCCAAGCATTTGTCGTGAGAAGCGTAATGGGAAAGGCATGGGATTTAGATGCATTTGACAGAGGGCAGATCATAGGTGCCCGATGGATGGGACACTTGATCTCTAAAATTGTGAACAAACTTGTATTCTTGAGCAACAGTTTCAAGAGTGTTCCGGAAATATGAAAATTCTGGCAAAAAAAAAAATAAGCACCAAGGACAAACTGCAAAGGACAACCAGCCTTGAATGATCGTGGGCTTCACCATCTGACACGCATCGTACATACCGATAGGGGCCAGACATTATCTGAAATCACCTCCCATCCGAACGCAGGTTCCATCCAGGAAGTCAGTGCACTGACCGTGCAATGCTCACTTCATTGTCTCGGCTTCAGGAGCCGCTGACCTAAATACAAGAGTCCCACTTCTAACGGCGCGACACGGGGCTCAACACTTGCCTGGGCTAAAGAATATCAAAACTGGACCATCAAAAATTAGCAACAGATAGCCTGGAGTGATGAATACCGATTTAAACTTCACCATGCTGATGGGAGACTGAGGGTATGTCGCCAACCCCATGGATCCTGCATGTGAAATCAGAACAGTACAAACTGGTAGTGGCTCAGTAAAGGCCTGGGGTGTCTTCAGTTGGACATCTGTGGATCCTTTGGTACGTGTACCGACAGCTCTTAGTTCATCCTGGTACGTAGAACTCATGGCTGACCATTTACACCCATTTATGGCCATCATGCATCCCAATGGAGATGGCATCTACCTGCAAGACAACTGTTCATCTCAGGTCCAGGTTGGCTACTGCATGGTTGCAGGAGCATTCTGCTGACTTTGAAATAATGAATTGGCCACGTACAAGCCCAGATTTAAATCCTATCAAATATCTTTGGGATACCATCGAGCAAAGTGTTCAGACCTGTATCCCATCAGTGACGACCTTGAGAGAATAATGGACAGCTCTGGAGGATGCATGGGTCGCCATACCTGCGGAATATTTACCCAAGCTTGTGGATTCTTGTCGTGTAGTGGCTGTTATCAGGGCCAGAGGGGGTCTAACATGTTACTAGGTTGCTATCCCTAATTCAGTGGACTTCAGTGTATATTAAAGTTTAACATACAGTATCAACTTGAACTAAATTATCCATGGGATAGCCCTGGGCACACAAGCTTTCATTTCTTTGGGCTGAAATATGAACTGATTTAGTGTTGTACTTTAGCCTCTTCCTCTCACTATACAAAATCACCTAACGATTCAAGTATTTTGCTAAATTCCTTATCACTTTCGAACTTCATTCCATGTCGAAGTTAATCTCCCTGAAATAAGCCATATTTTTTTTCAAAAATGTTCAAAAGTCTAAGTTTTTTTTTGCCATCAGCAAATTTATCAGTTCTACTTCTGCATCATTGGGATCAACTTCCCCAATTGCATACTCTTGTTCTTTCACCACTTACATGAGTTCTTCATTAGAAAAGCCATCTGTGTTGTTGATCAACTCTTGGATGTCATTGGGGTCAGTTTTGTACAATCCCATTTCTCATAATTTTCTCAACTGATTCATTAAATTCTTTACACAATCCTTTCAATCTTTCCTCCATACTCCATTCATAGTTTTCCAAGTCACTTATTCCCGGGCTCTCAAAATGTTGTCGATGGTGTTTTTCATGTACAATTTCCAAAACTCTCGTAGTCTCAGTACATTTTTTCCATTATTGGTGATCCCAATTACTTGGCAGAAGGTTTTGCTTATGTGGTAGGCTTTGAATATGGCAATAACCACTTGCTCCATGGTTGTATGGAAGAGGCTGTGTTTGGGGACATGTAAACAATTTTTATGCGATTGAATGGTTTAGATTCTTTCTGCTTGTGGATGCAATGATCTTGGTGCATTATCCAAGATCAGGATTGATTTGTCACCAATATTTTTTCACTGCCAGGTAAAAGTATTCAACATACCAAGTGACAAAAAGACACCTAGTTATCCTAGCTTTCTTATTAGCCTTCCGAATTAGCTAGCATTTAGATTTTGCAAAACCTTGAAGAGCTTTTGGATTTTTCAAATAGTAGCCATCCCGTGGCTGAATGGATAGCATGCTTGGCTGCTGATCGAAAGGTTCAAACCCCAGATAAGGGATGGATGTTTGTGTCATCTTTCTACTGAGGTCCCACCTTCCTCACAGTGACAACTTCCTTAACTGACAGCCTCCTGTCAGATCTCTGTGGCAAGCTCTGTGTGTGCTTGAGTGGGTAATTTTTTTAAAACTAATATATTGGGGTATTATTGTACATTGCTTGCATCTTTCATGTTTTCAGGCTAGTTATCTCTGTTGTGATTACTTTTGGGGCCTTTTTTAATGTAACTGATGCTGCTAACTATAGTGAGATAAAAGATGTATAACTAACATTTCTAACTATATTGAGATACAAAGAATATGTAACACTCCTAATTATATTATGAGCTGTCCACTGAAATTAATCAATTTGTAATGAGTATAACAAACATACCATTTGGTGCAGGGTATGGGGATTGATGTAGTTGGCATACCAGGCTGATAATCTGTAGTTCCAGGTTAAAGTTCCAAGTATATTAGCACTGTGATTTATCTCCATTCACCCTCATCCTGCCCCCCTTGGTAAGGAGATACTGATGAGCTTGGAAAGGATGTCTTATATATCAGATGGGATGTTAAACCATGGCTTCATGAAGATGAACCATACCCATGTGTACATTAAGAACACGCTGGACGACCTGGACAAAAGGCTTCCAATGCCTCTTAACAGCTGTGTAGTGGCTCCCTTTTTCCTATCTAACTCTTAGCCCATGGAGTCCTTGTAGCCTGGTCATTTAATGCATTATGCACAAAAAAGTGATAGAGGTAAAAATAATCCAACTTGTCACATATTCCTTGCCTATCCCTCAGTCAGGGGTGTAGTGATGGACTATAGTTGTGGGGGGGGGAGTAGAAATCAAAAATCAAATTTTGCCAACCGAGAAAATAATGTCTGTCAGGTTCATACCTAGATTTTCACGCCGTTGGGGAGTAATTTTCATGATTCTCCTGCATTTTGCCATGTGACTTCCAATTTTACCCACTAGCCTTAATTTCACAGAAATAATCCCAATATTTACATCTCACCTGATTTGTAGCAAGTCAGTTTTAATTTTCCCAACTCCCCTTGATTTGGTCAACTCTCCTTAATTTCTGAAAACCAATCCCAATCTTTACATCTCTCCTAAATTTGCCAAGTCACTTTAAATTTTTCAAACTCCCCAAGATTTTGCTAACTCTCCTTAATTTTATATAACCAATCCCAGTTTTCACAACTCGCCTGCCATTTGCCAAGTGGTTTCCAATTTTGCCAAATCACCTAGATTTTTCCAAGTTGCTTTGATTTTCCCACCTCTTCTTTAATTTCACAAAAACAATCTTAATTTTTACATATCTCCTTATTTTCCAGTCACTTCAAAATTTTCAAACTCTCCAAAATTTTGAAAAGTTTTCTCAATTTTTGTCAACTTTCCTTAATTTTACAAAAACAATCCCAATTTTTACAACCAACCCTATTTTGCCAACTGCCCTAGATTTTGGCAACTCAAAACAATTTTACAGAAAAAATCCCAATTTTTGCATCTCACCTGAATTTTGCCAACTCCCCACGATTTTCCTAAGCCACTTCAAATTTTGCGAACTGCCCCAAGATTTTGCCAACTCACCATAATTTTACAGAAAAAAAAAACAATTTTTACATCTCACCCGAATTTTGCCAAGTCACTCCAAATTTTGTCAACTCACCTGTATTTTATTAAGTGGCTTTGAATTTTGCCAACTGCTGTAAATTTTGCCATCTCCATTTTCCCAACTGCCTCGATTTTTGCTAACTCGCCTAGATTTTATGAAGTCGCTTCCAATTTTTCTAACTCCAAGTTATTTTTTTGTGGGGGGGAACCTCCCCCTATCCCCCTCATAGCTATGCCCCTTCCTCAGTCCTCTTGTCACAACCCTAAATGATCTTACTGGTCATGGATTAATTTTCATTGGCACACTTCCAAACAGTTTTGAGATGTTATGCAGCTTGAGCTTTCATGCCATAATATAGATTTCATACACAGCACATGAACTCGCCAAGAGAATCGATATATTTATAAAAACACTGCTTTTAAAAAGTAAAACCTATATACCTAGGGGGGGAAAATCTACAATAATTAAACACTGATGCATTTTAATGGCAATATGTCATTTGTTAGGTGTTGAGCTTTCCTGCACCTCTTTTGCTTTTATAGCACTCTTGCCATACAACTGTTGCTTGTAATTGGTCAAGCAATGTAATAGTGAATATGCCACACAAGTGTATCGGAAAACAGTAGCCCCTTGTGCCTTGGGGCGGGGGTGGCTCAGTCGGTAGCGCGCTAGGCTCGTAATCTGTAGTTCCCAGGTTCGAGTCCCAGCTGGGTCAGCGTTGAGATTTATCTCCGCGAAACTCCCCGTCCTGCTCACGGTCAATAGGGGACACTGATGGGCTTGGAAAGGCCGCCGTCCGTCGGATGGGACGTTAAGCCGTGGCCCCGTGTGCGGGAGAGCCATACCCTGTGCACGTTAAAGAACACGCTGGATGGCATTGACGGGAGGCTACCATCTGTCTCCCAACAGCTGTTCCAGTGGGTCCCCTCCCCCAACCTTCTCTGAGCTTTCGGGGTCCATGTGACCTGGCCATTTAGCCCATGGTGTGCAAAAATGTGCCGCTTAGAGGTAAAACAACCCAACCCCTTGTGCGTCATCCCATTTGCTTGCCATAAGTCCGAAAACTCATGCAGTGTGTTGCCCACATGCAGAACTGCAGATTAGTTAATAGTTATGAACAGAGTACCTAAAGGGCTCAGAAAAAGCGGAAGACCTAGAATGCAATGGGTGAAAAATGTGTAATTGGGCCTTGTTAGAACTGGCCTATTAGTTGACAACTGCAACAGCTGTAGCTCAGGATAAACATGGAGAATGAAAAATTGAGGTTTATGTGTTAGCATACCAATGAAATTTTAAAGACCAGTTGTACAAAAGAGTGAAAAACAATAAGTTATTAAGTTAGACTAATCTTGCTAGTGTAACATTAAAAATGTTCACTAGCATTATTATTTTGTCTTAAGCCTCGTAACTGATTGAAATTTTGTGGTAATATTAAGCATTCTACACTAAAGTTTATTTTTTTATGTCTGGATATATTATGAAATCATCCCATGAAAAATCAAAATTTCTGGCTGTATCCTTTGAATCTGTATTTTTTAATGTGACTCCTTTTAAGCTGTTTGAATTACAGTTTTAATGTGTATTGAGTAAATTTGGCCATTAATTCTCTTTTTGCATTGCATCCTTAGAATTTGTTGAATTTTTTATAATGGAATTATGTTCATAAATATGGAGATCACTTTTTTATTTTATATATGGTATCTCAGACCTTCTACTGTGGCACATAAACTGACAGGCTCCTGCCAGACCTATGTGACAAGCAGCTGCTTGAGGGGGTATTTATTTATTTTTTTATATTTTCCATAAATATATATACATATTTTTAGTTTAAAAGAATACAACAGACAGAGAAATCAATTAGCTACTTCAAACTTGTCCTGGTCTCATAGACAGAAATCATGTTCTCTGACCATTACATTTAATAACGTTATAATGTTAGAACATAGTGTTTCTAGAGATTGTAATGTTTTATGCATTATAGGATTGAATGATCAAATATATTGCTCATTTTCAAACTCATGGAACCATATCTTTACATGCTGAACATTATTACATTGACACACTGCAAAGGGTATCTGGAAATTTGTTCGAAACGGGAACTTGTTCAATGGAATTTTGTTCGAAAGACTGAGAGGCCGCTAGGGGAGGGCTCCCCATAAGGCATTATCATTATAGGCCTTGTTCTTCATAATTGAAGAACCTCTGGAAGAGTGGACGTGGGAACCGAAGAAGGGCAGCTGAAAAGGATCATCATGGTTTAGATCTTTCTTTTTTTAAGTGTAAAGTGCAAACCTTTTTTTTTTCGAGTCAAACGCTGCCATTTATTTCTTCTCGGTTTTTGCTCTTACATTAAGCTACAGTCAGCTTCTTATAGAATGGGTTGTTCAAAATTTTAAACTGCAATATTTTTCAAACTCTGTAGTTGTTTTCTAATAACACTAGTACCAGTATTTCAAATAAATAAAATATAAATAAATTTAAAAATTTTAAAAGTACTCATCTTTCTGCATACACCTTAAAAAGTAGAAAATAAACCTAAATCATATCGATGGTGCAATCAATCATTGATTTCGTATTCACTTCAAAGAAAAATAGGGCACCATCAATCTTGCTTAGTAGGTAAATATGTGCCTTATCTTCCTTTGAAGTGAATGCCAATTCAGTGACTTATTGCACTATCGATATGCTTTAGTTTTATTTTCTACTTTTTGGAGCATATGTGGGAAGATTTCTTTTTAAAGTTTTAAAAATCATTTACATTTTTTCTTTGTCACTAAAAGCATCTACCTTCAGAAACTTTCATTTGATACATGAACATTGGCCACAGTTTTCCTCCCCCTGTTTTTGTAATTGTGTCCGTTTTGCCCGTGACATTGGACACGTGAGAAGCTTTAATTTGAGATATATCTCATTAAGGTCCAACCCCGCTAAAATCTCCCCCCCCCCTTCTAAGGAGGGGGGAAGAGTGGCGAAGGATAAAATTCGAAAGTCTATTACATAATATGAGTTTTCATTTGACAACTAACTCGTAATTGTAGGCTTTCGGTTTCAGAAAATATAGTGGAACAATTGTTTTCATATTTTCTATTTTTAGGGGGAAGAAACCATGGGAGGTCAGATTTGTATCATCTATGACACTTTTTGCAGTATAAGCTTTCGTTTGATGTATAGCATGTTACTTTTGGTGCTCCCACTCTGTAGATATAAAGGAACAATTGCTTTCATATTTCCCCTTTCTTAGGGGGGAGAAAGCATGGAAGGTCAATTTTTTATACCTACGACACTCCCTGCATCACAAGCCTTCGCCGTGTCTTCAAACGAGCTACTGCTTGAAAAAGAAATTCAAAACATTCATTCCATTGCTGTTTCCCATGGCTACAACTCAACAACAATAGAGAAATTAATCAGTAAATATAGAAACAAAAACAGAAGAGATTTGGCTCTCCTCCCAATAACTGACCCCGAATGTGCAACCTTTGCCGTACCTATTTCTTGCGTTCCTGTCCTATGGGATCAGTCCGCAAATTACTCAGAGCCCAAAATATCAAAATTGTTTTCAGGCCAGCTCCAAATTTGAAGAAATTAATCTAAAGGGACAGGGACAAATTTAGCCTACTTCAAAAATCGGGAGTATACCGAATGCCCCTACATTTGGCGGATAATTCCGTTGTTTACTACATCAGCAAAACCATATGCTCTTTACAAGAGAGGTTCACTGAACAAACTGATGTCACCCAAAGAAAGCTAATTACGGCCGCCGAGCCAGCAGTACAACACACGGCAACAAAATAAATAACAAAAAAATAAATACCCCCTCAAGGCAACAACAGACTAGATAACAATAGACACGTGATTCCACTTTCTACGGAACCATAGTCTGCGAGACTATTGAAATAATGACCTTGTCCGTCCCCACCTTTAACCGAGACACTGGAGTCGCCCTTCACGACATGTGGAAAGAAACTCGTTGTCTAAACATACTTAAGGTCACCACATAGCATCACTTCACCGAAAACTGAATGCTTTGAAAAGCTTTCAGTTTTCTCCTGAAAACTTTTAACATCTAAATAGTTTGAAGGATGAACTTTAAGATTATATTGCTCAACGACAGAGAATTTTAGGCTGTTTTTAGTTAATTTCTTAGCAAGAACATCCTTTTAATTGTCACGAGCTTTTATTTAAATACATAAATCCTCATTGCGTTCAAAAGATATGGTGGAACAACTGTTTGACAAATCGACAAA
The DNA here is from genome assembly GCA_038380435.1 of Ryuthela nishihirai. NCBI lineage: Eukaryota > Metazoa > Arthropoda > Arachnida > Araneae > Heptathelidae > Ryuthela > Ryuthela nishihirai. The sequence goes on from JAWZYU010000012.1 coordinate 58,595,644, forward strand.
TCGCAAGCGAAAGGCAATAGGAAGATAAAAAAAGGAAGCTGCATGCCACGGAGGTTTAACAGCCAGGTATGTGGGGATGGTGGGACCTCAGCAGAAAAACAACGCAAACTTCCATGCCTTATCTGGGGCTTGAACCCAGATTCCTTTGATCAGTTGCAAGCATGTTAACCACTCGACCTAGCTTATAAGAATAATGAAACTGAAAGGAATTAAATGGTGCCTAGATTGGATGGAAAACAAATGTTTTACTCTGCCTAATCTTAAGCGAAGCCTTCTCTTTTGTCACCGCTCTTCCCAAATGCACTCCCTCTCCGATAATCTCCCAGTAACAAAGTAGAAAAGACCTTATTGAGGAGAACGCCCCTCTAACTGTCGACAAAAATTGGCCTCTCAAACTGTCGACCTATTGGCCTCTCAAACTGTCGACAAAATATTGCTCAAACAACTTGCATTCAGACAGGTTTCCTTCTCGAACAAATTTCTGTCAAACAAGTTTCCATTTTGAACAAATTTTCATCGAATAACTTTCCATTGAACAAATTACACCAAACCATGCAAAAGAATTAAATGGACAAATTTTCTTAATACACACTAAATCTGTAATTCAAAGAGTTTAAAAATAGTCGCACAGAAAACAGATTGAAGGAATATAACCGGAAATCTTGATTCTGTTTCATGGAATGATTTTATAATAAAACCAGACATAAGATTAATTTTATTGTAGAATGCTGAATATTAGAACAAATTTTCAAGACTGAACAATAATTGCTAGCTGATAGTGTTATTTATATATTATTTCCTTCATGTATCATTTTTGTGAAATCCATTAATATTCCTGCAAAATTTTTTCAAAAATATTTTAAGTTTTTCATCAACATTTATTCACTTAATTTTAGAAGTATCTTAAGATTTATATAATCTTTAATAAGATAGTTTTTAGTGAAAAACAGAGAAAGAAATTGGAAAGGTGGATGGTGCTCCAGTATTTTTAATTGCTGTGCCCTTGAGAGAACTAAGAGGACTTGCGTAGAAAGGACTAAACTATTATACAAACTAATATTAATCTGCATTATGGATATGTCTATTTTTTTACAATCTCCATAGTTTTTTAAAGTTTTCAGTAGCTATGTCTTTGTTTTCTCATGCTGTACATTACATTACCAGTATCTGTAGGCACAACTCCAGGTATAATCCCGGAAAACCGGGATGTATGGACACTAGTGTAGTGGGAAACATTCATGGTCAGCTAGAAAAGTAGTCATATGCACATATGTGAAATTTGTGGCCATCAAAAATGCACATTGGATACTCTTAAAGACCAATGCACACTGGACACTCTTAAAGACCAATGCACACCAGCTTCATGGTCAACTATCAGTTTTCTTGAGCCACATATTTTAACCATAGATTGATCTGAAGCACACTTAACCAATTGGATATCAGCCCTGCTTTGCTCAGAAATATTTTAACTGACTGAGTTAATATGTATAAAGGTTTACTTTATTCTTTGTAAATAATATTTATTCTTTGTTTTTAATAATATTATACTTTATTCTTTGTTTTTAATAATATTATATTATACATGAACATAAATAAAGTCATATTCATGTATAATGTTCTAGAAAATTTATGTAGTATTGAAGGTGAAGTGTGGCTTAATTATTAATTGTTCTTAGTTCAAGCTGGCAAAAACAAGAACCTGCTATAATTGCATCATTGCCATATTCATTGTCAAAAGTTGTAGAAAGAGGTGAAAGAATCAACTCTATCACTAAGTAGAAAAACTAACCATAGCTACTCTAGATTCACATTTTGCTCTTGATTGAGTGTCAGCAGGAAAAGAGAACATCATTTAGGGCTACTTGAAACTAGCCTCTATGACTGGGGAATAGTAGCATAGCCCATGCTGGTCACACCTCTTTTCCTTGACTTTGTGAGATCTTTCAGAAGTGGAAGAGGCGACAGAAGAGATTCCTTCTGGGCTAATTTATGTTAGCACATTAACCGATCACATCTCTTTGCGTGACTGAAGACCTTGTATAACAACTTTCAGGAGTTCAACAATGGGAGAGGGGGGACAGCTATAGGGAGCAGGTAGTGTAGCTCACTGACTCATGTTAAGTGTGAACATTAAGCCGTCACCCCGTGTGCGGGAGAGCCATACCCTGTACATGTTAAAGAACACGTTGGATGGCCTTGACGCGAGGCTACCATCTGTCTCCCAACACCTGTTCCAGTGGGTCCCCTCCCTCAACCTCTGAGCCTACGGGGTTCATGTGACCTGACCATTTAGCCCATGGTGTGTAAAAAAGTGCCGCTCAGAGGTAAAACAACCCAATCCATGTTAAGTGTACAGTTGGTAGTTCTGTCGTGTTTTATGTTGTAATCAAGTATTTTTATAGTCCCTTTATCATTTGGTAAAGGTTTACATATACAATACAATGTTTTGTTACATATACATATACAAACATATACACTACAATATATTACATATACAATGTTTTTCTTTTATATGTTTATAATTTGAATCTGTGCTGTCCAACTAGCGGCCCGCGAACAAAATCAAGTTTTTACTTGAAATTTTAAATAAACATCTGTAATCTACCCTATAATTTTTTGTCAACTTATATTACTTTACTTGATATGCAATCTTCAACTTACTCATTCTATAACGTTTACAAACATTCTTAAGCCGATCAACAAACTTCTGAAACCTTTCAAGAGCGGTGCGGCGTCATCAAACAAATGTTTTTATGAAGCTGCAGTAATAAGAAGCATCTAACGACAGCATGAATCGCTCTCACTGCGCATGCTTATGGCATGCGTTGCCGGATGTTGCACTGTATTTGGCATTGCACCGGATGCTGCACAGCAGACATTGTGTGGCATTTCGCTGAGACTAAACGACGTAATGGAAAAGGTTGTCAAAATTACCAATTTAATTTGTGGTGAAAATCGTTCTCTTATATACAGAAAATTTAAAGCTTTTTTGGACGAACTGCATGCTGAGTATGGCAATCTGCTTTTACATGGTATTATTCGCTGGTTAAGTGCCGTAAAATGCCGCAAGAGATTTTTTACACTTCTAAAAGATATTCATCTTTTTCTCACAGAAGTGGGCACCGATGAAGATTTAATAGCAAGTTTTGTTGATGAAAATTTTCTGTGTTCACTTTCTTTCCTAACAGACATTGCAGATTATTTAAATGTCTTGAATAAATCCTTACAAGGAAAAGATCAAAACGTGTGCTGTCTTTATAATCATGTTACTGGGTTTAGAAACAAACTACAATTGTTGAAGTCAAATTTGTAGGAAAACAATTTAATTCATTTTGAAACTTGTAAAGAGTTTTATGAAGAAATGAAGAACCATAGTAAAAGAGTTAATTTTGAAAAATTTGTTCCTAAATTAGATATCGTAACTGAAGATTTTAATAGAAGATTTTCTCAATATGATGACCTTAAGTAAAGTTTTTTATTCAGCAATTCATTAAATATTGATAGTAGCACCGTAGATACAAAATATCAAATGGAATTATGTGACTTTCAGGCCGACCCAATTATTGAATCTAATAGAGAAACTGGAATAGAATTGTTTAAATTTTGCTTAAAGAAAAATATCCAAAAAATTAAAGATTTTGGACACCAAATAATTTCTGTGTTCGGAAGTACATATATCTGAGAGCGCGCATTTTCTGATATGAAATATATAAAATTAAGATACAGAACCTGCTTGAAAGACTCTACACTTGACATATACTTCGACTCGCAACAACAAATATCGATATGTACGTAAAGGAAATTATTGCACAACAACTACGGCCACAATGTTCCTATTAAATTTATTAAATACTTGATAAGGTTTGGAAATTTTATCTTGGTTTATTCTTACTTATTATTTTTCTTATAAAAAAATAATTCTTTGAGGTTTTTTATTACTTATTATTTTTCGTGTAAATAATTTTTTTGAAGTTTGTTATTACTTATTTTTTGTATAAATAAAATAATTTTTTGAGATTTATTATTACTTACCGTTTTTTGAATAAATAAAATATTTTTTTGAGGTGACATGAACTCACTTTCCAAATACCTATCTTATTCTTCTTTTTGGCCCGCGCAATATTGTCAAAAGAAAAAATGGCCCACAGTCTTAAAGAAGTTGGATAGCATTAATTTGAATAATGGATAAAGTTGACTTTGTTTTTTGGAATGTAATAGTAACTTTATTTATACTTCAGTATGATTATATACATAAAATAACCCAATAAGCCTTATTGCTTCTCAGCAGAATTCCTCTCAAGCATATGGCATGTTAATTAAAGAATAAGATATGTATAATGAAAAATTAACAATAAAATTAAAACCCATACGTGGCAAGTTGGTTTTTGTTAATTATATGTTTATTTTTTTTAATATTTAGATTACCTATTTGTATACATGAAAAATGAAACACATAAAAATAATCTATACTATCACAGATTATATACCCAATTATTAACTATTGTACAAGTCATCACTTAATACTAATATTTTAGTTGCTTAACAACAATATCTGATACAGGATCTGACTTTTCAAATATATCTAATAACTATTTCAAAACATTTGTTTAAATTTCTGGATAAGTGCTCATGCATAACAGATCTCTGTCGAGAATTAAAAACTTTGGGTATTTGATAAGATATCCTCTCTTTACCATAATTATTGTAAAAAATTTGTTTGAAAAAATAATCTTCACACTTTTTACTTCTATTGATTACATGCAAAATGCTCTTCTTATATTCAGTTTTAAAGTAATTTCTAATGATAGTTACATAAACATATAAGTCAACTGGTAAAAAGATCAGATAATGAAAACTATTGGCAAGTTGGTCTTTATTAATTATATGTTTATTGTTTTTAATAATATCATTTAGAGTACCTATTTCTATTCATTTAATTTTATTCAAAAATAAAGCAACAACTGAATGCTTTTTCATATGAAAAAGCATTCAATTGTTGCTGGAACATTGTTTCACTACTATTTTAACACAATGGTCATAGAAGTTGGCAGAATCTTTTTTGGAAAAGGCAGGGAGGCAAAAAGCAAATTGATGTTTCAAGATAGAATATGTAAATTGCGAGGTTCTTTAAAATGAGTGCAGTTCCGAAAACAGCAATCATACCATAATACAACTAAGGATGTTCAAAAAGGAAACTTAATATTGAAAATGCACGTAAAAAATGTTTTCGTGTTAATATGTAAATATAAATGAAATACATCTGACAACAAAAGAAAATGTAAAAACAATATTACATTTTGTTAAAGGAAAGGCGTCATTAATTTTTGACAACCCATGACAGTTGTACCAAACCAAATATTCTCATTAGAAAAACCTAAAATATCATTTCAAAATGTACTAGCTCTGGAGAAACATTTGATCACGCAATGCCACTGGATATAACTAGTATTAAACTGTAGCGTGTTGTGGTTAAAGATCCTGACTACTAAGCCAATGGACAGGCCTCCATGTGTTTGTATATTGTACGAAAAACCAACACAAGCCAAAGGTTACAGGTTATCTCCATCCTTCGTGTTTTTTTAAAAAAAAAGTAAAATATACATAGCAGCCACTTTATTAGGTACAGTTCTGTCATATCAATAGTAACTCATAGAGAACTTAGCTTTTTATGAAGAAATATGTGATTGAAAGTAATTTAAAAATCTCAGTGAAATCTATTTAGATCTGGTTTCTAGCAATATGCATTTAGCATTTAAACAGTTATGGAAGCTTGAACATTTAGCAAGTTGCTTGTTCTGAAAACATTCATTCAAAATAGGCAAAAATTAACGATTTTTTACATGAACTGCTAAAGATACTCTTGCACATGTTAGTCAAGTTTGGTGTAACAGTTATTGCTTTCGTTTGAACTTTTCATTTACTTTCCAGAGCAATTATTTAAGCTGACATTGTTGCTACTAAATATCCTGATTTCCTTTAATAACTCTCTGAAATACCAAACGAATATTATTGAAAATCAAAATTGAGATAGATTTTATTGAAAACATTAAATTTTATATTCAGTCACATTTTTTCATGAAAATCTTGTTTGAAAAATTATTGACTTGTAATTTTTCTTGTTACAACTTGTAACAAGTACTCAACGTATACTCAACATAACTTGTTACAACTTGTTGTATTGAGTTGTGTATCTGAGTACTTTTGACATATCATGGAACTATACCTAATAAAGTTGCCACTGAGTTTATACATACCCTTAGTCATGATAACCTATCATTAATGGTAAGTTGTTACCCTTAAATTCATTCTAAGGATGGCAAGTGTTTGTAACCAGCTAGTCTTTTATAGAGTGATTTTTGTCCATTCCATTGCATAGGTATTTCTCAATATAATATTTAAATGTTTTAACCATCATCGCTGAATGACTTAAGAAATGCATACCATCTAGAGCAGGGTTCGCAACCTTTTATGCTTCACGTACCCCCTGGAAATGTGTATGTAACTGGCGTACCCCTTGTATAGATAGATAAAACTATAGTTATAGTATAACAATGGGAATAAAACATATATATATATATAACATATATCTAGTGACTTTTGAGCTCTCACGGCGTACCCACAAAACATTTTACTGTGTACCCCATGTTGAGAACCCCTATTCTAGAGAATGGATTGCATCCTGTGATGATTTTAAAATCATAATGTACCAAGGCAATGTTCTCACACTAGATCCTACAAGTTAAATCTATCAAAATGTTAATGGAAAGATTGACGATTTTCTGAGGCTTCTAACTTTTTGATTTTCAAAAATCCCTCTGGTATTTACACTATATAAAAATGTTTGGCACATCCATGTTATGTGAATGGAAAGCCACATTTGAAACTCCTAAACTTTGAAAATAAGCTTTCTGCAGGAAAAGATCACTAGGGATTAACTGAAGATCTAACCCAAAATTCTCTAAACTTCATTTTTTAATAATATTCACTTTATATTTAATGAAAACATAATAAAATATTCCCTCATGCAGCTGCTTGCCACAGAGGTCTGATAGGAGACTGTCAGTTTAATAGGTTATAGAGAAGGTCTGCGAGACCTCATTAAAAGGAAAGGAGTTATGAAAACTGAATCATTTAACCAGCAGCATTGCCAGTCATAATAATTTACCTTAAAAGTGAATTAAAATACAAATAATTGTTTTAACAAATTATCCAACTAGAATAGATGTAATTTTAAAAGTTGAGTCTTTCAATTTTTTTTTCTTAGTTTGAAAAAACATTTTTAGGACAAGGTGCTAACACCAGTGTATATTGTTACAGCTTCGCTAAATCTTTATTAAATGAATATTGTTAAAAAATAAAGTTCAGAGATCTGAGTGAGATCTTCTATCTCTACAGAAAGACTCTACAGAAAGCTTAAAATGTTTTCCTTTAGAAAACTTATTTTCAAAACTAGAGTGCTTTGCATTGTTTCATTCACATAACATGGAAATTTTAGTCTGAGCACTTAGGGTAGGGTAATATAATGTATGTGACTTTGTGATATCTTTATGTGTATCAGTGTTTAATGTTGTCAGGCAGACTGGTAGTGGTGGTTGAGAATGCAAGTTGTAAAGCCAGTAGATGAATCATTGTCTGTGCTTTGCTGTTCATTGACTTCCATGCATTTGTTTTTCCATGTGCCACTATGAAAGCAGAGGAATTTCACTGAGTATTCAGAAAAGAGGTGGAAAATAGTCCTTGAAATACACTCTGACAGAAAAAGCACTCTGAAGCAATGTCCGATTGTGCTGAAACTTTGCATATGCAATGAGGGTTTAAAGATAGAGAAGTGATTAAAATTTTACAGCAACAGGGAGCTCTGTATTGCAGAACAATGGCTCCATAAACGTAATAGGTTGGTATGCAGTACAACCTCCTCTGGCATCGATGTATGCTGATATCCAGCATGGCATTGAACAACAGTTGTGTGTTGTCCTGTGACAGATTCTGCCATGCATGCTCTAATTGCTGTCTAGTTCATCGACATTCCAGGATGGCTGCAATTCACGTCCCAGCATGTCCCATACCTGCTCGATTGGTGAGAGGTCTGGAGATCTGGCTGGCCATGGGAGAGTTTCAAAACCACTGAGACATTCCCTGGAGAGGTGAGCCATGTGAGGTCTGGCATTATCGGGCTGATAAATGACCTCCAGAAGACATGACAGCAAAGTCATGTCTTCCTGGGGTCACAAATCCCACTTTTGCCTGGGAGCGGATGACCAATCCTCATCAGCTACTGATGTTAAGACAACTGCAACAGTGGTCAGAATGGTCAATGCATGTGAACAATGCTCCTTACATACACTCCAAAACAACAACATGAAAGACCCGCTTTAGAACACGCAACAAGCGTTCGGTACCTCACCCTTACTATGGACCACGTTTTATTGAAGGATGAATCTTGGATCACGTCACCCCCTGCGCTGTCGATACCCCTTTGCTTCCGTATCAGACGCGATGTCTTACAACATGAAAACCCACTCGCAGCCTTGACCACTCTTTTAGGACCCATCTCGAAATTTTTCGAAGTCCAGAGATGTTGAGAGCCCTTCTGACTACACCGCATTGTCACCCTCCAATTCTATCCCCTTTGTCTCAGGCCATCACACGAGATACGGTATGGAAACAATGTTTTGATTTTCCATTCTCTTATCAAAACATTCCATTTCCCCTTTATGATAGGTCAGCTATTTGTTTCAATGTACCCCGTAGGAAGAAGAATAAGCCATTTTGAAATTACGCACCCCTAAACCTCCAAGAGTTGAGCTTCTCTTATTAAAATTAGTCTCCATCGGGTTGAAGGTTGTTGCCATCAGATATTTGTGTTTATACATATTCTTCACTTTCCACGTCAGGACTTGTTTTGGAACGATAAAGTGGTTTTACGTTAATTCTTATCTCTGCCATGTCTCAATTAATTACTCTCCGTAAGTATATCCGTTACGCAACATGGTTTAAAACTTTTTATTCCTAATACTTATTACCGCTGCATCCTCAACATATGATGCAAAATATTATTCTTTCCGAGGAAGTAAGGTTACTCAGTAACAATCGATAACAAAATATTATTTATGATTAAAAAAATAACTCTTGTTCGTTACGCTTTACATGGTCAGTTGTCTTTCATAGGGTTGAATGTTATAGAAAGTAAGTAATGCTAAAAGTAGAATTCATACGTTGCGGGTACCCTTGCGTTTCCGCTTGCGTTGCGTAAAAACTAGTTCCAGTATGAATGTATGTTAATGGAGTAGGGGATATTAGTTTTAACAAATACACTAACCTACTATAAAAAATAATACACCTAATAAGTCACTCGATCGCACCCTCTCAACTTACCTGAGCTAATCCACCGAAATTTTATTTGCAACTGGACTGATAGTCAAACTTTAGCAAATACTTCAACGATTATATCACTATATCTATGGAACAAGCTACATGAGAAAGCTTCTTCGATTCGGTAACATAAAAATCCGCCTAACTAAAAATTTTCAGAAGTAATTTAAAAGTACAAACCTCAGCAATAAGTTTTTGGATACTTATTACTGTTCAGTGACACCGGTGAAAACGAATTTTTCACTTGTGCAGAAAAGCGACACTGATATACCTTTCATGGAAATGATTGGTTAACGATCGCGACTGATGAATTTTTTCCCGCTGACCCAACCACGACAAGGACCGGTGAATTGTATGCTTAATTTTCATAGTCACCCCGCATAAATGAATATAAATGACAGACAAAAAATAATGTCTATACAAACTAAGTGTCACTGTGTGAAACATCGCAAGTCCAGAAATACCCTTCTTAAAAAAATAAGAAAACCCTCACCACACACTCTCCCACTTCGTAATACCCCTGAAAACAGACAAAATCTTTGTACCATAAAAGGCCCTCTTTTTTGAAAGAACTGGATTTCCCTTTTCGGATTATTACATGTTTTATCATCCTTCACCCCTTGCGCGAAGCAACAAGGATTTCGCCCGTCGTAGACCATGTTCACTTGTTAGCATCCCTCCGCCTCGTTCTTAACGCATCAGGATTTTGTGTTATTCTAAGTTTGAAAAATTCTTGGATTGTATATCATTTTCTGGTATTAACAAAAACACACACGTTTTGTTCGTTACGAGACATCTGACGGAAAACGTAACTTAAGACAGTCGTGCTCAAAAAGATTCAAATGCTTTGAAGAAAAATCTGTACACCTACTGAAATATGAGTATTCAAGTTAAGATCAGTGATGAAATATTTTGCATAACCACTTTTTAAACAAAAAATGCTTCTTTGAAACTCGTGGAAAAACTAATTTCATACATACAAGTTCGAACACTCCGAAAAACATAAGTAGGTCTCGCACGTGCAGGCGCTTGCATGAAAATTATCCAAACAGGTTCATGCTTACAAATGTTGCACACATTGTGTGGATTTCACCCCTGTTCAGAAAAGTGAATATTTGATTCACATACAACTGAAAAGTTACATGTAATATTCACATGCTTGCACAAAAAGTGAATGTTTGCAGGAGTGAACATTGCTGACTTGTATCTCGTTGTAAGAAATTGTGGCATTAACACCCTAATACTTAAAAAATGCATACTTGTAGTTAAACTATTGTTACTACTGTACACGTACACATACTTGTAATAAACAGGGAAAAAAGTTTCGAACGTAAAGAAACAGAATGCAGGAAAAATAACTAAACCTTTCTTAGTTGAACATGAAATATGCATGCTTGATTTGCTCGCATAATGAAACAGGAATACATATCAGTGTCAAAAAGAAGTCTCCTTGCAGGAAAAATAACCACTTTTGCACTTATAAAATACAGAAATATGCATACTCGTACGGGAAAAATTATTAAACCTACTCTTACCTAAACACGAAATATGTATGTTAAGATTTACGCACGTAGTGAAATACGTATGGAAATATATAACATTATCAAAAAATTATCCTTGCCAGAAAAACAACCACTTTCACACTTATAAAACACACTGTACTTACATACTTGTTCTAAGAATTCCACCCCTGTGCGGGAAAAACAACCATTTTCGCACTTACACAAACATAGTGTACTTATATACTTGTTCTAAGAATTCCACACTACTATAAAAATATATATTTTCATGCAGGAAAAATAACAACCGATTCTTGCTTAGACATGAAATGCGCATGTTAGATTTCCTCGTGTAGTGAAACATGTATGTGGATACATATCGCTGTCCTAAATCGTGTCCTTGTAGGAAAAATTACTACCTTCGCCCTGTTAGTCACTAGAGTAAAAAAAACTACAGTATCCAGTTAACAGCCTACACGACTATTCTTTTGTAACGAGCAACTGACAGATAGATAATATGTTTATTCTTGTGTGTGAACACATAATTCATAGAAACAAAATGATCACACACACATACAAACATCCGATTAACAGAAACAAACATGAACACATTCGATTCTCAGAAACAAACATGAAAACGTATACACGTACACACACAAACATACGCGCACGCACACATACAATTACAGAGACGAACATGAAACAAGTATGTGACAAAATAGATATATGAAGAGAGACAAAAACTTAATCGAATGCATTCATGTATGCATGGTGACATACACTTAGAAAGACATCCATCTCTTAACCACAGATATAAACATGCATATATCCGTACTTTGCATAAGATCAGAGAAACTCACATTCTCGTATATACATAATCTTTTCATAGTCATAAACTTTATGAATATGTAAAATTAATCAGCATTTTTATCCTGTTTGAAAGTAATAACACCTATTAGATTGTCTTCCGCTTACTCGAATCATATTTAAAGTGAATGCAGTCAACATACTATAATTAGTTATTATAATGACTGTTCATGCTTTTGTGTTAATTCATAAACAGACAAACTTTCCTTTTCATATGTTAGGAGATGAAAGTTATAGGTCCTAATATGTGCATCTATTGATTGCATGTAAGAATCTTAGTGAGTTCGAAATCAGTGTATCTTTAAAAATAAATATGGTTTAAGCAACTATTTGTCATAACGGTTATAGAATCCTTTCATACGACATAGTAGAAGGTGCTCAGTAGAAAAACAACACTCATGTCTTACCATGGATCTCTAGGTTTCTTAAATCAGAAGTTTGAGCGTACTAATCTACTGTCTATGGCACGGGTGGGCAATTGTTTTCGTATCTACACTGCGCATGCATATTGACGTGGCCGTCCTAGTGGAAAATACTAGACGAATCTTCGGTCGCGCATGGGAAGGAAATCTCGGTTCAAGGCGGATTTTTCTGACTGTCTTGGCGGGCCACAATAAACTCTTAGCGGGCCGCTATTTGCCCACCCCTGGTCTATGGGATAAATTTAAATCTTTTCATCTGCTAGCTATCATAACATATTTGTATCGTGGGTAAAGTACTGAATAGTGTCCATTTCAGGCTATTGTGAGATTTTCAATGTAAAGAATTAGCAAGTCTAGATATATGGGAAAAAATAATAATCTGACTCAGACGATGCTTACGATTTACCTACTTTGGTCGTTAAAGTATGGCTTATTAGAAGGTAAATATACACATATGGAAGATGAATCAGTGATGGCGAGATGTATGAGAAAATGCAAAGAATAGATATTGAGTGTTTAGGATTCTATGGAGAAACATGCATCTGAAGATTAAGTTATATAATGAGTTAGTTTATCTCTAAGATTGTATGACAGTGAAGCTTTAATAAGCAGACTTGCAATCAGTTTGTCTTTCATTCTAAATGCTTACATAATATCTGAACCACTTAGGTAGTTTGTATGTGTAATGATGAGTCATTAGCGTCTGTTGAGAAGTATCTTTTGTAGATAGCGACTTTGATGAGCACGTTGAGTGAATAAGATATCAGAAAAGAGGAAGTCTTAAATTTTATGTGTAAGACATCCATTGTGATCTTGATAGGATTAGACAGCAGAATTAAACTTTATTTTTGTTGATACATACTTTCATTAATTGTGATGAACAGTATAAGAGGGCATTTTAAAATCAGCTGATCGCTTGGAGTTTTCGCACTCGGTAAACTGCTGTGTCTTTAAGCCAAAAAGATTCCCCCAAAGATGAGATGGGAGCTTCCGTTGACCTATCCGATAAAGTGCAGAATTTCGTCATGAAACGAATAATTTTTTCACTTTGTCAATATAGTTGAGGAAGATAAAAATCAAGGAGTGGCAGCTCTTCCCATAGGTAAAGGATTTAGATAAACAGTAGCATATCTGTTTTCACATCGACGGGGTGTTCTATAGGTCAGTGCTGCATGACCTTTGAGTTATCACCGGCGCATCTGGCTGTTCGTCCCTGCGCACATCTCTCTGCCATTTCAAATTAAGCGCCAAGGTCGTGTTAAATTTTAAGAAGTGGTAAAGTTCTTTTACAAATAAGCATTACTGAGAAGCGAGCTCAAGAGTTAATGAATTAGTTATGAATAACTTACCTTTAGGGCCATAAAGAGGGAAAAGTGTCAAATAGGATCCGTCGAAAGGTTGCTTCTTTCCATCACATTTTTGTCCAGAATCATTGGCAGTCTTCACTTGCACTGAAAGAAACAGTTCTTTTACAGAGAAGCTTAAGAGTTAATGAATGAATGATTAGTTATTTATTACCTTTAGGTCCAGCTCAGGGAATCCGAGGATTGAGTTGACCAGCACAATGATTAATCGATGATCTGAATGGGTTGTTCCTGAAAAAAAAAACAGTTTGAATAAGAGCTTGACAAACCTCAGGGATGAAATTTGGATCGAAAGCTTTACAAAGAGATTAAAGTCTACCTGTATTTTTCAACCCTGAAAAAAAATAGAAAGTACGTCCGGATGTGCTGAAAAAATATTATTAACATTATTAACATTATGCTGAAAAACAGTTCTTATAATTAAGATGCATGCATTTCAGTAGAGATATTTCAGGGTTATGAAATCCAATGAGGAATACTTTTGCCTGTGGGGCTGAAAGAGAAAAAAGGAGAAATTAATAAAAACAGAAGAGAGTTACTGGGCAGACTGATAATTATTTCGTCTAATTATTTCGTTTGTCACAAAGCAGGAGTGTTGTCTGTTCGGCAGACTGTTAAATCCAGTTCTTTTTCGGGCCAAAGAAGTAGTTTGTTCCCAACCCACGGTTGCCCCACACACAGTGCTTTCCCCTATGAGGTCACTGACCACGCCCACTTCCGGCCACGCCCCTAATTAATAACTTATTAATAACCAATAATTAATTAAAAATTAATTAATCCTCCTTTATTAAAAATTCCTCCCCCTTTATTAAAAAAACCCCTTCCCACTTTTAACCCGTAGCACAATCTGGTGACTATGAGGAGTACTTTGAAAAACCCCTATTTTAACTCCAATTTCCCGATTTTTGACTCACCAACTTAAAAACTCCCCCTTTTCACCCCCCTGGCGCCATCTAGTGACTATGAGGAGTACTATTTTTTTTAGAAAAAACCCTATTTAAACTCTAATTTCCCAATTTTTGATTCCCCCTCATTAAAAAATCCCCCTATCAAAAGTTCCGCCTCCTTTATTAAAATTCCTTCCCCCTAACCCGTGGCGCCATCTGGTGACTATGAGGAGTACTATTCTTAGAAAGAAAACCCTATTTTAATTCTAATTTCCCGATTTTTGACTCCCTCTCATTAAAAAATCCCCCTATCAAAAGTTCCGCCCCTTTTATTAAAATTCCCTCCCATTTTTAACCCCTGACGCAATCTAGTGACTATAATATCGAGAAAAACACTCGATTTTAGTCTTAATTAAACTTTGACGGGTGGCAACAATCGGATGATGCAAGCCTCAGAATAGTTGCAAAACTTTAGGGTGGCAACGATCGGATGATGCAAGTCTCAGAATAATTGCAGGGGTGGCAACCTCACACAGAAAGGGATGATGCAATCCTCAATTACAAAGTCCAATCGTCTCCTATTGGTTTATTATATTTCCTGATAAAACTACAGGTCCTGATTGGTTGTCCTAGGTGGCGCTGCTTTCCCCATTAAATAGGTGGCAACCCTCGAGTGTATCGTTGTTCACCATGCAGGCTAGCAAACCAGATGGGTGGTGTCTCGGTGAAGATGTTTACGTCGTGCCTTCGCTGTTCAAAAATAAGTTTTCTGTGCATGTACGTCGCTACAAGAAATATGAAAATGGCGAACTCATCTACCCTACACCTGTGGGGGTTCCCTCTACATACCTGAATGGGAGGCTTTGTGTGCCACGATGCCCCACATAGAGGACCAAGTGAAAATCGGCCCGATCAGCAGACATGGCACATGATGCCTGGTTTACGTGCCTACATGTACCGCAACGGAGGTGGTGAATGCTGTGTTGACTTCATCAAAGAATCAGCTGACCAAAAAACTCTACAGTTCTGTGTTGTGAGATGCTGTATAACGCTGAATGCTTCGCAGTGGTTCACGCTGGCTATACACATAGACGAAGTGATAAGTGTTGTGCATAACATGTGTGGAACTCTCAAAGATCACCATCTCCGTAAGGCTATTATAGAACATTCAGAATCCGTTCGACCTTTCTTGTTGGGACCTGTATTCATCGGTCCCGAGTGTGTTTATCCGCTGTTAGTGGACATTTTCCAACAAGAGCTAACGCGTCTGATTCCGTTAGATGGACTTGAACCCGAAGAAAAAATAGTGACCATCGTAGGGTGGTCTGGTGACTTGGACATTAACGCCTTGGCACAGGTGTTTGTGGATATGGCCTGGAAACGAGGTCTGTTGAGTTTTGTAGATTCTGGATTTGTGTGTACTCTGAAATAAAATACTATTGTCGACGATGCAAAAAATTAAATGTACAAATTAAATAAATAATTGTAACCCATATAATGTGTCTGTCTTTTCATGCTATGTCATTTTTGTCTTGGTATGGATAGGAGAAAGAAGGCGTTAACTAGTGTTGGAAGTGTAATCATAACAGTGTTAACGATAGTGGTGCTTGTATTAGAACTTGTGGATCCTAGTAAAAATATTCAGTGTGGGGAGTCAAAAGCCTTAGGCAGTGAATACAAAATTCGCGTGTGCAACTTAACAGTGGACATAAGACAGTTTATAGGAGACATCCCTACAGTTACAGGTGTTACACTTTCGTTACACCAATGGCAAAACCTGGTGGGATACGACGTCTGGGTGCAGCAGAAAACAAAACTTTGGAGTCCCATCATTTAGACCCTGAAAGAAGATTCGGTAATGTAAAAAAGTTAGCTCAGAATGCGGGACTGCCACTGAAACTCGCCCGAGAATGGTTAGAAAAGCAACCCGCCTACACACTACATAAACCTGTTCACAGAAAGTTCCCCGTAACAAAGTTTATGTCACAGGTTAGATGAACAATGGCAAGCCGATCTCGTAGTTGTGAAAAATCTAACTCGCTTCAATGACGGTTATCTCTACATATTAATGGTCATCGACATGCTCTCAAGGTATGGGTGGGTGGTGCCTATGAAGGAAAAAAAACAGGGAACGAAATGGTGTCGGCTTTCAAAAAAATCCTTTCCAAGCGGCGATCTCCCATGAATTTAAATACGGATCAAGGTACCGAATTTATCAACAGAGTGTTCCAGAAATTCCTGAAAAAGAAAGGTATTCGGTTCTTCGTCACCTACTCTGACAAAAAAGCAGCTTTGGTGGAGAGATGGAATCGCACCCTACGCGAGAGACTGGGGAGATGTTATACATGCAATAACACCTACCAGTACTTGGATGTGCTGCAACGTGTTGTACGAGGAAGCAATGCCACAGTTCATAGTGCACACGATATGGCTCCCAAGGACGTGACCTTACACAATGAAGACGTTGGGTGGGTACGACTCTACGGCAATCCAACCAAAGTAAAAGAAAAACCGGCATTTAAAGTGGGGGACACGGTTCAACTAGCCCAGGCATGGCCAACTGTTTTTTCCCCCGGGCCGGATTGGAAAAAAAAATATTTTCACGGGCCGGACGAAATATTAAAATTGAAAAATGTTAAGCAAAACACTTATTTCTTTAGGTAAAAAAAATTTTATTATGAAATTTGTTTATGAATAATTGTAAGTAAATCAATACAACAAATTAACATAATAACTAATGCGACGTGTTGAGGTGGTTTGCATCGCTTATTATTTTTTTAATATCTGGTTCTATACTTGTAGTAGCTATTCTTAACACAGCCTCCAAATGTAAATCATTCAAATCATCAAACAGATCATATCGAGTACAGATGAGTATAAAAGTTTTAATTCTTTATAACGGAATCTTTTTTAAAAAATATAGAAGTATCGAGAATTCATTCGATTAGTTACTAGAAGTTAAATGCTAATATTGAAAAATTGTTCGCGGGCCACATAAATTCATTACGCGGGCCGTATATTAGCCATGCCTGAACTAGCCAGTCTAAAAGTACCCTTCAAGAAGGCAGGTACGCATTTGCGGACCGAAGAAATTTTTATAGTCGACAAGGTGTTACAACGTCAGCCCCCTGTATACGTCGTATGGGATTCCGAGGGAGAAGTGTTGAAAGGCACATTCTATAAATCGGAACTTCAAAAAGTGAGCGAACCCGAACTTTACACTGTTGAGAAAATAATCGAAAGAAAAGGTCACAAGGCATTGGTCAAATTTCGCGGTTATCCCAAACCTTCCTGGATTCCTAAAAAATGGATAGTTTCTACCTGACCCTACCCTCCACGGCTAGTCATAATATTTACCCAAACAATTCGCAGAGCGATTTCACGGTTCGTCTAGCACAACCCCTAAGACTAAGTGGGAAATGGAAAGTGGGACTAGCAGAAGTTCACTTACCCGTGAGCTGGTACAATGTGGATGGTTCTAATGACACATTTCAATATTATGCTCCTGCTCCCTCTGAAAAATACTGGAAAATCAAGCTTAAACCATCAAAATAATTCGAATGGAACTGTTGACTCAGCTTTCCACTCAGCTCCCCAAAGAAATAATAGTGTCTTATAACAGTGGTTACTGGGTGTTCAGACCAAGTGAGGGATACGGTTTGATGTTCCCTAAAACGAATTTCGGCAGGCTTCTGTGTGTCGGCGAGGGAGAAGTTGACAAACCTTTCCACCAACGATTTGCTAGCAAACTGTGCAATACTGCAACATTCGATATAGATGATGACTGTTATTTCTACATGATTCCACCGGGTAGTTTCCAAGAATGAAAGGTACCCCACGGACGATAGGAAACTGCTGAATCATTATTCGATGCGATGAACCAGGTCATGCCCTACAAGTTGAGAAAAGCTTACCGTTTCAAGCAACAGGCCGATCACACCGTGTTGATGGACGCAGACAAGTCACATTTCATTAAATTTCCTCTTTCGAACACCGGATTAGGAGACAGGCTAGGAATCACTAAATTACGTATTCCACTGAATAAAGGTGATTACCCCATCGATGATTGGACAGAGAAATGTATGGTATTTATTTGTATTCAGACCTGATTGCACCTCAGTTGTTAGGTGATACTTACGGTGAACTGTTGCGTGTTGTGAATCCTGCCGTCAGAACCAGTAATAACGAAGCCATCATTGCTGTGTATCAACAACCTGATTACTACCCCCTGGCAAGAAACAGTTTCAAGAGTGAGAATCTTCCTTCGTACCGATACAGGAGAACCTCTGCATTTTAAATTCGGTAAAATTTTAGTCAAGTTACATTTCTGCCATGAGGGTTAAATTCGTTCCCTCTTCTGCAGACAGCTATGCGAGCTACTACAAGAACCAAACGGAGCAGGGTGTGTTCAGGGGCCCTCGTTATCAAAGAGGTGATGGGCTCGGTAGCATCTTTGCCACTATTGGACGTTTCATCAGCCCTCATGTACGACTGGCGCTGTTCACCATACGTAAGGGTGGGCTACAGTTCGTTTCAGAGATGACCCATAGGCAAAACTTCAAATCGGCCGCCAAAGCAGGGCTGCGTGAAGCCGGTGTAGACCTATTGCAATGTGCCAGTTCCAAGTTGCAGGGTGAAAAATGGATAAAACGCCGTCGTCATCATCCTAGTGTTCATAAAGTGAAGAGACTCTGTACTGTGAAGGACGTGTTTTCATCATGAGCATTCAGAAAATTCACGCTGATTCCGGTGACTGTACCAATTCTGAACTAGACCTGTTTCTGGTTCCTCCCACTGTCTCTCAACTGGAGAGAGGCTGCTATGTCAATTATTTATCTGTGGCTTTGCTGGAATGTAATGCTCCACTTGAATTCATCGTGAAGGGGACAGACGATTACATTGATCTATCCCGTTGTCACCTGCGCCTCATCTTGAAAATTGTGAAATCCGACGGTACACCACCGTCAAAAGTGATTGCTCCCTGCAATCATTTCTTCTACGCCCTCTTCAATCAAGTAGACATCTTCCTCAACGATCACCTAGTGAGTGCTTCTCACACCCTGTACACCTACAGGGCATATCTGGAGACTGTATTGCATTACGGTACTGATGCCACGTGAAGTCAGCTCAGTACTTCATTTTGGTACCTCGACACCCCCGGTAAAATGGAACTGACCAGTAGGGAGAATGACGGATGGCATCAGCGCAAGGGGTTCGTCAAGCCAACAGGTATGGAACTCATCTCGTGGATCCATGCCGACCTGTTCAATCAAGAACATTACCTACTCAATCAGGTCGATCTGAGACTGCGTTTGTTAAGGTCCAAGCCCGAATTCTGTCTCGTGACAGGTGAAGCGGACCCCTCTTACAAAGTACAGATTCACGAAGCTGAATTTTTCGTGTGCAAAGTCAAATCCACTTCCATTGTCATCCTTGCACATGTGCATGTACTGGGATCAGAGAGTGTCAAATACCTTCTGTGAAGAACGAATTTACGTATGTTCTCCATCGCTGCAGGCCTGATGAGTGTGAACCGTGACAATTTATTTCTTTGCCAACTTCCGGTACGTCTGGTACTGGGTATGGTGGAAAGTATCAGCCTGAATGGATCGTACGAAAAAAATCCCTTCAACTTCCAACATTTCGACTTAAACTACATCAGCCTTCACATTGACAGTGATCAGCAATCCTACACCCCAGACTTTACGAATGGACTTTATCTCTGATCTGAACAAGGATTATTGGAAGCTGTGGACGCATGGAAATCCGATAGTGGTATTAACTTATCGCGAAAAGCCTATGGCGAGGGTTTTACACTGTTTGGATTCCAATTGACCCCTGAGCAACATGAATGTAATCTAGTGTTTTCTTTAATAAAGAGCGGTAGTGTGAGAGTCGAATTAAAGTTTGCTAAGCCACTACCCACATCAGTCACTGTGATCCTGTATGCAGAATACCAGAATCTGCTGGAAATCCCACTGGATCGTAAAATCCTGTTTGACTAGAGCTCATGAATACCTATCAGTTAGAATCCATTCTCTCGATGTTACCTACAAGTCTAGGTGTGTTCCCACGTGACAGACTCCCCCACAGAATTGACCTGTCAGAAGCCTTGTTTATCTACAATACCGATCCATCCTCCCTGCCCGGAACCCACTGGATAGCAGTTTACAAGAAAGGAATGCACGTGGATCATTTTGACCCCCTGGGGACGAGTCCCGATGTCTCCATGCAAGAATACTATAGCCGGCTAGGCATACGTCACATGTTACATTCCTCGATACCTCTGCAGGAACCCATGGGCGTCACTTGCGGCGCTCATTGTCTGTATTTCCTGTTTAAAAGAGCGTGTTGTTCGACTCTTCCCACAGTACTTCATCGCGATTACACGTGTCGAACAGACTTTAATGACTGCATGATGGTACGATGGCTCCCAAACTCCTTCAGATATTATAATTGCCGGTCCTTCTCACTGTGGAAAGACGACTTTCACTCTGAAACTCATCAAAGAAGCCGCTCAGGTGTTCGAACCCCCACCCCAACGTGTTGTTTACTGCTATGGTGAGTGGCAACCTGCCTTTAAATCCTTTAAGAAAACTGTGGAATTTTACGAAGGACTACCTGCAGATCTGGAATTTGACCCCCTCAGACCTACGCTTCTGTTGCTGGATGACTTGATGGAACAGTCTGTGGCCAATGAACGCATATCTCAATTGTTTATTCGTGGAGGGCATCATAAAAATATCACGATTGTCCTGATCTTGCAAAATCTGTTTTTAAAGGGAAGACATTCGAGGACTATATCACTCAATGCTCACTATATGTTTTTATTTCGCAACTGTCGGGATGCTTCACAAATAACGCATCTGGCAAGACAAGTATTTCCACATCAATCCAAACTCCTGACCGATGCTTATAGACTAGCTACACAACCTCCCTGTGGCTATTTGTGCATGGACCTTCATCCCAGAATGTTAGATACTGAAAGGCTCCGTGCCAAGATCCTGCCTTCTGAAGAACCCGAGATACTCTACGTCCGAAATGAAAGTTAGATCTCAAGGCCCGTTCCTTCAGTGTTTACCAAAACTTGAGGGAATGCAACGTGCAGCTCTGTTAAAATACATCTCTGACCCTCAGATGAATGTTCTATGTGAAGTGTGTACTAATTTATTAAAAGGGAATATACCTGTCTCCCATCGAGTATTAAAGAATTTATGAAGTCACAAGACTGTCGTAAGAAGTTTAGCTTCCAAACGTGCATCTGTCCTTCACAAGAAACGTCTCCTGCAAAAGGGATCGGGATTTCTACTTCCTCTTCTTACGGCGACCTTACCACTGCTGGGGTCCCTATTTCGAAAACGATTTCAGTGAAGGCTGTTCAAAGACGAGATATACTAAAAAAAACTGCGTGATTTAGACACAGAGATGAAGAACATACCTGAATCTGACGTTGATGATAAAACTGAAAAGTACTTGGCTGTATTGAAAAATTTCCTGTTATTTAACCAACAATTGGAAGCCCCCCACGAAGTAAAGGTCAGCATTCCCCACGAAATAAAGGTCAACATTCCCCACGAAGTAAAGTTCAACATTCTCAGACAACCCATATCAGAGATTTTTGCTCACCCTCCAATGAGCGACTTTGTTCCCATCCGACATAAGAAAAGGAAATTTGAATGGGCTTCATATTGAAGATATCTGAAGACTTCTGTAGAAAACAATGTATTTCCAAGACTTGTTTACCTGAAGACTTGTGTACTTGAAGACTTGTGTTAAAAATTTGTGATAAAAAACCCCTGTATTAAAATTCTGTATTAAAAAACCAAGTATTGAAAATGTAAAACAATGTATTAAAAATTTGTGATATCCAATAAAAGAAATTAAAACTGATATACACCTCTCTCTTGTTCATTCAGTGAATTAGTTTTTACACCACATACCCCCGGCATACAGAGAGCACTGGCTCATGCTGACGCTCAAACCCGGAAGTGCAGTAGAGGGCTCTAGTGCATGCAGCGGTAGCCAATGAACCCATTGCTGCAACATGGGAGCGTCACGCTGTGCTGCTGTAGCTTGCAGCACTGATAAGACTCCAGATCACCTGTAAAAAAGTTATCTCTTGCTTTCATCCCTCATATTGTTTTCCAGTGTTGGGAAATAAAGAGACGGATTTTTTGAAACTTTTTTTATTAAAACACATCAACAGTTACAATTATAAAACAGGGGTGATAATTCACATGACAATTTCAAATTCAATGTTGAAAAGCAGTATAAAAACACTGTAGGTTTAAAAGACAATGATGTTGCTAATTCAAAAAAGTATAAAGATACACATATAAAAATACAGGTTTCAAAAACTGCTGACGACGCCGTGTGTTATAAGAGGGCATTACAAAATTATATAAAAGTATAAAAAAAGATCTGCTATGGATACAAGATCCACTACAGATACTGAAATAATTAAGGTTCACTAGGAACATTAAAATAATAAATTAACTTATAAAAAAGGTCTGCTACGGATACAACATCCACTAAAGATACTGAAATAATTATTCACTAGGAACATTGAAATAATAAATTAAGTTATAAAAAAGTCTGCTACGGATACAAG
This sequence comes from Ryuthela nishihirai, assembly GCA_038380435.1. Lineage (NCBI taxonomy): Eukaryota > Metazoa > Arthropoda > Arachnida > Araneae > Heptathelidae > Ryuthela > Ryuthela nishihirai. Next base: position 58,618,666 of record JAWZYU010000012.1, read on the forward strand.
ATCCACTACAGATACTGAAATAATTGAGATTCACTAGGAACATTGAAATAATGAATTAAGGACATTGAAATACGTGTGAGCCACTATGTACATTGAAATAATAAGTTAAGGTATAATAAATTAAGGTCATTGAAATATGTACATTGCATAAATTACTATGAACATTGTATTTACTCATCCATGAGCTGAATAAGGCTATCCAATCCCAGGTCGTTGTACCCATAGGGTACGTAACAATTGAACCCGAGCTGAGATAGCGCTTATCAAGGTTGGCCTTAAACCTTTTTACCATGGGCTTATTCATGAGTGACCCATCCACTTTATTGCGAACTAAGTTAAAGGGGACATCGAAGATCTCATTGGAGGGGGACTGTTCTAACACCATAGATTTTAGAAGTTCAAAATTGTATTTACTGCGGTTTTTCTTCGTGAGAGATATGCCCTTGACTTGCAGAATTTCGTCACCGTTGCTAAGACAGAGGGCATAACTCTTGGCCCCAGCACTGACATAATCAGTGATATGTACATTGGGGCCGTGCTTTGACATAATTTCGTCAACGAGACCTGCGAGGAATGGATTTTGTGGTGGGGTATAGGTGTCACGGGGAGATGAATAAATCATCGAATCCATGTCCGAATACAGGGCACGAGCTCCTAATTTTGACAGAAGATCGTACAATTTTAGTCGGGCATGACTCGTCACCATTGCAGCGAGAATCAAGCTTCCACGGGTGTTTGGAGGAGTGGCAGACTCCGCAGGCTTGTGTGTGACTAACACGGCCTGATCACTGATAACAGCGATGTCATTCACAACTAATGAAGCGTCCGTCAAATGCTCCATGTACTTGACAGGACAGCTCACGATGGTCATCTGAGTTCGACTCATATTCTGCGCATGTTTTCCCCATGACGAATTAAGTGAGACCTTGGAAAGAGTACGCTTAAGGCTGTTTTTTTCAACTTCCCAGGGGAGGATCAGAACCCCCTCTGCCTGGAAGAAGGCCTCACAAAAGGCTTCCTTTTGCTCCTCCATCTGCACGTCAGGGGGAAACGCAGAGTAACGCTGCTTCAACCCCAGGAAAGTATCTATATACCCTGCATAGACACCTCCCTTTTTTGTTGCAGGATCGTACTGCAGAACGGTCTTAAAATGCCACAATCGTGGAATTGGAGAAGTTTGTATCCAGCGTGCATAGCCGTGTAAATTTCGATTTCGAACGTAGGCCAGGAACCAGTCAACGCGCACTGGTTCACACTGTGCTGGCAAGGGGGTGCCAGTTGACCATCTACACAGGTCCTGGAAAGGGGGAAAAACAGCTTCCCATTGCACCTGTAAGGCAGTACAGTAAACAAGTCATCCGGTGCTAACAATGTGGTGTGTGCAATACCAAAATAATGGTCGAGGCCTGTGGCGAAATCGGAGGTGATTTGAACCGGGTGACCTTTACCAAAAGGAGCCTTCTTGCAAACATAAGGGTACAAGATGTTGTAATCAACATAATTAAGGCTACATCCTTGGTCAGCCGTTGCAAAGATATAGAAAATACCTCCACGCGCCCTCCATAGAGGTAATCACGGGCCCCTATATGCCTGATAGGATCGATGGATTTATAAATTAATGCGACGGGTTAGTTTTTGAGCATTAACTCATCGAATTCATGCTCCCACATAATTTTGCACATGTACCCATTCATCAGCAGTTTCAAGGCCTCAAGGCGATCCATGGTTCGTGTGTTTAACAAACCAAATGGCTTTCTCGTACACTGATCTATTTTTTCAGGGTTGAAACATTTCAAACAATGATGAAAGTAACACCCTAACAACTCATAAAAACAACGGGTACTATGGCACACGCCATCCAGTGTGTACTGCCCAATTTTATATTCACCTCCGGGTGATCGCACCGTTTGAATTTCAATATTGTCCTTGGAAGCCTCATACTCCAACCACGCGAGAGCTTTCAAGGACTGCCGGTCATTACTTGCTGAATACCCCTTTGTGGGGCACACACCAAGGGTATTCTTTTGCAGAAACGTTCCGCGGAAAATGCGAAGGCAAGCGCCGGCAATGGTGAGGTCACATGCAAATGGGTCTACGCCTGTGAGATTTAAATATTCCTCATGGAAAGCTTGGGCGGCTCACCGCAACAGCTCTGTATCTGCCTTGCAGTAATTCAGAAGCTGTTGTTGAAAGTCCCAGGGTTCAAGGCTTCCTGTGGCATACCACTAATCGAATGCTGACAGAGTCCCAGGCTGGAAAAAAAAGCTGATCCGGAATGGATCCTACATACTGTAGATTTTCCTCCTTCACGAATTTAAAGGGGAAAAAGCTTTTACCATCTTTAAGTTGAAGGTCTTTGTAAACAAGCGAAGAGGAGCTAGAATAAAGGATAATGTGTCGATAAACCTTATTTTAAGGTCAGGTAAAAAGATACCTAAAATCTTAGATCCATCGAACACAATATCCGGTTTTTAAAATTTTCTGTACAGGTAACTGATGATAAACATGCCATCAAAGCCTTTTAGATTCTGGGTGAGGGCGGTGACGTCCTTGAATCGTTGAACCACGAGACGTTCTTCGGCCAGAAGCCAATCCATAAAGGTGTCCGTTTCCGGGAATGAGGCATAAACCCACTCGTCATCCACCTGGTACGTGACCACACACAGTATCAGTTTCAATGATCCGTCGGCACACTGCACTGTCTCTACGTCAAAATAGAGATAGGACTGATGAACAGGGTCAATTTTGCAGGGCTCGACGAATTTTAAAGCATCAACCTTGCAAACATATTTTTTCAGGGGATCGTAAATGCTGATGCACTAAACACAGTGATGCCGCGTCTGACATATCTTCACCAGGTGTGCCTGAAAGCATTCAGCCCCGTGGAAATACATGCGGCACACTGTGCAAAGCAAGAACTCCCCCGTATGAAGCACATCGGTTGAGAGGCACCTGTTGCAGGTTCCCTTGCAAACATGACCCCGTGTATTTAAACCCTTTAAACATTTCGGGCAGAATTGCTTAACCCTGAAAAACCTCGATGGTTTCGTTATAACTTCATAATGCCCTGCATTGAATAATAGATAAAGATTGTCCTCACCTTCAGGACTGATGAAAATGGGTACAAAGGCGTCGTCAGCAGAATACACAATAATCCTGAATTGCGTGAGTTGTGTTTGAAATAGTTTAATTTCATCTAGACCACAGGGACCCTCAGGAACACCAGCATCCAGATGGAGTTGATGAGCTAATTTTGACTGTTGTGCACAACGATAATCCCGGATTTGCACATACCGGTTAGGCAGCTCTTTGTTTTTTAAGCAGAGCTCTCGTGCGACGACGAGAGCTCTTGCAAGACAGATCTGGTCGTTATTCACGATATTCGCTACACTGCCTTTCTTGCTGACAAACGACTTGATGTCGGCGAGGCTACGTGTCTCAGGGGCAGTGCGTTTTCCATCACCACCACTACCGACACGCTCCAAATTAGCACAAACGAAGTCGAACTCGATGTCACTGTGGCTACCGAGTGACTCGTTGGACTGGACCACACATTCCAATGCTGTCATAAAGTGTTCCGCTGTCAGTTCGTTACGTCTTATGAGGCTTAAATTGACGGGGTTCTTGAGGTCAGACGAGCGGAAACACAGGCGCACATGACTATAATCACTGGTGGGGACCACAGCATCAAGCATTTCAGTGTGTGAGTGTGAAGCGCAGGGAGGAAATCGTAGGGCTCAACACTGTCCAGCCCACCAAGTCGCACACTCATTGACACGAACTGGGTTTTGAATTTTTTTGAGTTAAAGTGACGAATGTTGGTGATGCTGTAATGAGGCGTAGAACTCATAGCAGGAGCAGACATCGCAGTGCTGACGTCACGAGCTGTTGAAAAAACCCAGCACGTGAACCATCTAGCGGGTGTGCCGAGATGTAGGTGTGGTCACTGGATGCTTGTCCTGCCACAGTGGACACCTTCCTTGTAATGCAGAGCATCTTTCCACCCTGCTGTAATGGATGCAGGCACACACGCTTGGGTGAGGGGGCCACAGGTGATGATGGCCGCGTAGTGATGCCCTCCAGTCGATCTACACTGGCGACCAGATCCTCAAATGCGGTGGTGACATCATCGGTGAACATCTCAGTAATGTTAGACATCTCTCAAAGACAGACTATGAAAACGAGCAGCGAAAACTTCTGACTGGTTGGCTTTCAGATCAACAAGCAATGAATGACATCGCAGGCAGAGGTGCGAGTTTATATAGGGTCAATCGCTATCTGATAAACGACCTTTGATACATCTCTCGATACATTCAAGGCTGACCTTCACCCGATAATCCTCCCCTTCGTGAGACACGTTTGGGGTTAACACATGAGCTAAAGGGTCATCTGAAATATTTCCGTTTATCAGTAGCAGATGTAAACAGCTAGCCCCCCCTCGGCATACACTCTTTTAAGGTGTAGCGATAAGTGCCGTCACTTGCTCAAGCATGGATAAATCTTGTCGATATTAATCAGATCTTATCAGGAACAGATGCAAATACTGTGCTGCAGAGAGCGTGTGGTGACATTCCTCTTGACCCTCACCTCAATAAGAAGAGAACTGGACATGTGGGCTGTCTTGCTTGTTGCTACATGCAAGACTCGACGAATTCCAAAAATGCATCATCTGTGTGTTGCCATTCCACAGTTTAGCTGGACTTGGTAAAATGAACGTGGATAACAAGACAGTTTGTGAAGTTTAATAGAGGGGTTTTTTTAATAAAGGGAAAGGAATTTTGATAAGTGTTTAATTAATAAGGAATACAAGGAATATACAACTTTGGGAGTTGATTTTCTATGATTAGCGGACTTGTAAAAGGATGGGAGTTTGTGAAGTTTTAATAGAGGAACCTTTTGATTTTTAATAAAGGGGAAGGAATTTTGATAAGTGTTTAATTACTAAGGAATAAAAATTCCTAATATACAACTTTGTGAGTTGATTTTCCAAGTTTAGCAGACTTGGAAAAGGATGGGAGTTTGTGAAGTTTTAATAGAGGAACCTTTTGATTTTTAGTAAAGGAGAGGGAATTTTGATAAGTGTTTAATTACTAGGGAATTGGGAGTTGATTAGCGGACTTGGAAAATTTCAGATGAACGTGAATACCAAAGGAGTTTGGTGAAGTTTTAATAGAGGGACCTTTTGATTTTTAATAAAGGGGAGTGAATTTTGATAAGAGTGTAATTTAATGAGGGGAGCTTTTGATAAGGGGGTTTAAATGGGGGTGCTTTTGATAAGGGGGTTTTCATGAGGGGGATTAAAATGTTGGGACTTCGTAATTGAGGATTGCATCACCCCTTTCTGCTAAGGTTGCCACCCAAAGCAATTATTCTGAGGCTTGCATCATCCGATCGTTGCCCCCCGTCAAAGTTACATTACGACTAAAATCTAGCATTTTCCTGACATTGCAGCCACTAGATGGCGCCAGGGGTTAAAAGGGGGGGGGGGGGAGGGAATTTTAATAAAGTGGGCAGAACTTTTGATAGGGGTATTTTTTAATGAGGGGCGAGTCAAAAATCAGGTTTTTTCCAAAAAATAGTACTCCTCATAGTCACTAGATGGCGCCAGGGAGTTAAAAAAGGAGGAGCTTTTAAGGGGGGAATCAAAATCGGGAAAATAGAGTTAAAATAGGAGTTTTTCCAAAAAATAGTACTCCTCATAGTCATTAGATGGCGCCAGGGAGTTAAAAAAGGGAGAGTTTTTACGGGGGGAAGTCAAAATCGGGAAAATTAGAGCTAAAATAGGGTTTTTTCTAAGAATAGTACTCCTCATAGTCACCAGATGGCGCTACGGGTTAATAGGGGGAAGAGGTTTCTTTAATAAAGGGGGAGGAATTTTTAGTAAAGTGGTGTTTTTTTAATAAAGGGGTTTAATTAATTTTTAATTAATTATTAATTAATTATTAGTTATTAATTAGTCATTAATTGATTATTAATTAAAAGCGTGGCCGAAATGGGCGTGGTCCGTGACGTCATAGGGGAAGCACTATGCGTGGGTACCCGTAGGTTGGGAATAAACTACTCGAAGATTTTCATAAACGTCGAGGCATTTCTTGAAAAGCTCTTGCCAACATCCTTTTTCGATCTTGATGACGGCATGGACCACGGACTAAAACAGGACTGTAGTAATGATCTGGGATTTAGTAAATAGGTCTTCTGAAAAAAAAAAGTAAGGGACTTTTTTTATGATAGTTAATTACACTCTATTTTTTTCTAAATGCGCTTCTGAACAATTTATTCAAGTGCGCACAGGTTCCATATCCAGTTTTTTAAAAAATGAAAGTTTTTTTAAGCCATGTGAAAATGAAACTTCTGTGCCAAACTTCTACGATTTACTAAGAGTTACTGACTGTGAATTTAAAATTTGATCTGGGAATAGGATGAGAAATGTGTCATAAATGAAAAGCCCCGCCTCCAAAAATCCCCCTTTACCTAATATTTCAAAAGTAAATAAATAAAAGTTAAAGGACTTCTTTTATTTATGATATTTGTCAAAAAAAATAATAATAATAGACTGGTTACAAGGACGGAAAACGGAGCTGGATCCAGCCTAGTTCTAGTGCATTGAAAAATTTATTCAAAATGATTTTTTTTCCTCAGCATGTGAAAAAGTCAAGGACGCTAACAGAAGTGATCAGAGGATAGGGGGACGACAAACTTGGGAGAGGAGTCAAAGAGCGTGGCTGCCAAGTCGCTTGCCTTTTCGTGTGACAGTAACCACCGAAGCATCTTGAAGTGTTTTTGTGCTAAGTGTTTTGATTGGATAATTACTGACACAGCTCTCACAACACGAAGAGACAAGCGACTTGGCTGCCACGCTCTTTGACTCCTACCTCAAGAATGCCATCCCTTCTCCTCTGCTTCGCGTCTCTCTAAAACCTCATCTCTCTCGTTACAGACCCACAGACTTAAACGACCTTCTGAAGTACCGTCAGTAGTTTAATCACACCCTACGGATTCCCTTTGCACAGTGCTTTCCCCCCCTATGTCGCAATCGTCCACGTTGCCTTCTTGACTTGGACCCCCTATGTCGCAATCGACCGGAAATTGACCTGTGCTGGGACACGCTGCCTTCTGAACTTTTACCCCTATGTCGCAATCGACCGGAAATTGACCCCTACGTTACAACCGACCGGAAATTGACTCGTAATTTTCCAACGACCTTGTAAAGCCCCCCCCCCAAGGTCACGGTTCTGGATGTATATAACCGCTGAAAAAGGTTTGACATTTATTCTGAGCCACACGTTATGGACGACGACGACAACTTGGATTTTGGTCATAATTGGACGAGTGATGTAGACTCCGGCTACGAGAGCGATCCACAACACTTTCGAACGCGCATTCGTCGATTGCTATGTCGACCTGTGATTGTACCTCCCCCTCCACCGCCGCCGCCACCTCCGGCCGTCACTATTAAGATGTTGCCGCGACCTGGGATTGGTGGTCCGATGCTACGGGCTGTTGTCATGGAGGACACTACGCCGCCACCACCTACAAGACTACGTGGACCTCTGGTGATGAAGCCGCCCGAAACCTGGCCCCCAGGATTACCGCAGAACGTCGTTCAGGCTCTGAGACGTAAACGACAGAGACGTCTGTAGCCTGTGTGAAGACGTCAAGTGTTTTTGTCTCCAGATACTCGAACTAGTGCAACCATGCAAAACATCTGTATGGTTCTAGATCTCGACGGTTTCCGTGTAAATGGTCGTTTCCTAGTGCGCGAACTTGGATATGCAACTCTGAATGGGAAATGTGGTGTCTACCGTTTCAATCTTCGGCATCACCAGCCTTTGTCAGTAAAAGGCAGAAGGACAGTCAACTACGTATCTAAACATGTGCTAGGTCTACCATTTCGTCCTCTGCCTCGTGAAAAGGTGTGGTTGTTAGATCACGTTCCTAACATCGTGAAATATGCTTACAAACTTGCACGTACTGAAGAAGCTACTGTGGTGGGTTACAAAGGAGGTACTGTGGAAAGAAATCTCTTGGAACAATTAAATCTGCCCAGTGTTAATCTCGAACTTTACGGCTGCCCCAAATATTGCGATCTCCCAAAAGTTTCCAAGTTCGAGTGCGGATATCACACCGGAGAGGACGTCCACTGCTCTTTAGCCGAAACAGCTGCTTTCTTCGGATGGATCGATCGTCGTCGAGAACATGTCCCAACAAACACTTGCTTATCAGATCGTTCCTGATTGGTCGTCCCAGGTGGTGCGGCTCTCTAGTTAAATAGGGAGCGAGCGCTGTGTGCTACATTGTTCACGATGCAGCCTAGCAATCCAGATGTGTGGTGTCTCGGTGAAGATGTTTACGTTGTACCTACACTGTTCAAAAATAAGTTTTCTGTGCACGTACGCCGCTACAAGAAATATGAAAATGGTGAACTCATCTACCCTACACCTGCGGGGGTTAGCCTCTCCATACCTGAATGGGAGGCTTTGTGTGCCACGGTCCCCCACATAGAGGATCAAGTGAAAATTGGCCCTGATCAACAGACATGGTACGTGACGCATGGTTTACGTGTCTACATGTATCGAACTGTGGATGATGAACGTTGTGTCGACTTCATCAAAGAATCAGCAGACCAAAGAACTCTACAGTTCCGTGTTGTGAGACGTTGTATAACACTGAATGCTTCGCAGTGGTTCACACTGGCTATCCACGTAGACGAAGTGATGCGCATTGTGCATAGTGTGTGCGGGACCCCCAAAGATCACCAACTCCGTACAGCTATTATGGAACATTCAGAATCCATTCGTCCTTTCCTACTGGGTCCTGTTTTCGACGATCCCGATTGTATTTACCCGCTGCTGGTGAATATTTTTCAGCAAGAACTTATGCGTGTGATACCGTTAGATGGACTGCAACCCGAAGAAAAAATACCGACCATCGTAGGGTGGTCTGGTGACTTGGACATTAATGCCTTAGCACAGGTATTTGTGGATACTGCCTAGAAACGAGGTCTGTTGAATTTTGTAGATTCTGGTTTTGTTTGCACTCTAAAATATAACGCTATTGTCGACGAGGCAAAAAATGAAATGTATAAATTAAATAAATAATTGTAACCTTATATAATGTGTCTGTCTTTTCATCCAATGTCATTTTAGTCTTGGTATGGATAGGAGAAAGAAGGTGTTAGCTAGTGTGGGTAGTGTAATCGTGACAGTGTTAACGATAGCAGTGCTTGTATTAGAAATTGTAGCTCCTAGTAAAAATATTCAGTGTGGAGAGTCAAAAGCCTTAGACGACGAATACAAAATTCGTGTGTGCAACTTAACAGTTGACATCAGACAGTTTATAGGTGACGTTCCTACAGTGACAGGTGTTACACTTTCACTACATCAATGGCAAAACCTGGTGGGGTACGACGCCTGGGTGCAGCAGAAAACAAAACTTTGGAGTCCAATTATTTCGACCCCGAAAGAGGTTTCGGTAGTGTAAAAAAGTTAGCTCAGAATACGGGACTACCACTCAAACTCGTCCGTGAATGGTTAGAAAAGCAACCTGCCTACATGCTACATAAACCTGTTCGCAGAAAGTTCCCCCGTAACAAAGTTTACGTCACAGGGTTAGACGAACAATGGCAAGCCGATCTCATGGTGGTGCAAAATCTAAGGCGCTTCAATGACGGGTATCGCTACATATTAACAGTCATCGATTTGTTCTCGAGGTACGGGTGGGCGGTGGCCATGAAGGCTAAAACAGGGAAAGAAATGGTATTGGCTTTCAAAAAAATCCTTTCCAAGGGTCGGTCTCCAATGAATTTAAATACGGATCATGGTACGGAATTTACCAACAGAGTGTTCCAGAAATTCCTGAAAAAGAAAGGTATTCGGTTCTTTGCCACCTACTCTGACAAAAAAGCAGCTTTGGTGGAGAGATGGAATCGTACCCTACGCGAGAGACTGGGGAGATATGATACACGCAATAACACCTACCGCTACCTGGACGTGCTACCGCGCGTTGTACGGGGATACAATGCCACCGTTCACAGTGCACACGATATGGCTCCCAAGGACGTGACCTTACGCAATGAAGACGTTGTGTGGGTTCGACTCTATCGCAATCCGACCGTAGTAAAAGAAAAACCAGCATTTAAAGTGGGGGACACGGTTCGACTAGCCAGTGTAAAAGTACCCTTCAAGAAGGCAGGAACGCATTTGTGGACCGAAGAAATATTTATAGTCGACAAGGTGTTACAGCGACAACCCCCTGTGTACGTCATACGGGATTCCGAGGGAGAAGTGTTGAAAGGTACATTCTATAAATCGGAACTTCAAAAAGTGGCAGAACCCGAACTTTACACTGTCGAGAAAATAATCGAGCGTAAAGGTCACAAGGCACTGGTCAAATTTCGTGGTTATCCCAAACCTTCCTGGATCCCTAAAAGATGGATAGTTTCTACCTGACCCTACCCTCCACGGCTAGTCAGAATATTTACCCAAACAATTCGCAGACTGATTTCACGGTTCGTCTAGCACAACCCCTAAGACTGAGCGGAAAATGGAAAGTGGGACTAGCAGAAGTTCACTTACCCGTGAGCTGGTACAATGTGGACGGTTCTAATGACACGTATGAATATTACGCTCCCACCGAAGAATACAGGAAAATCAAACTTAAACCGGGTAAAATAACTCGAATGGAACTGTTGTCTCTCCTCACCACCCAACTCCCAAAAGAAATAACAGTTTCCTATAACAACGGTTACTGGGTATTCAAACCGAGTGAGGGATACGATTTGATGTTTCCTAAAACGAATTTCGGTAAACTTCTGTGTATCGGGGAGGGTGAAGTTGACAAACCCTTCCACCAACGATTTGCCAGCAAACTTTGCAATACACCAACGTTCGACATAGATGACGAATGTTATTTCTATGTGATACCCCCAGGTAGTTTCCAAGAACGAAAGGTACCCCACGGACGATACGAAACAGCCGAATCATTATTCGATGCAATGAACCAGATGTTACCCTACAGGCTGAGAAAAGCTTACCGTTTCAAACAACAGGCAGATCACACCATATTGATGGATACAGACAAGTCGCATTACATTAAATTTCCTCGATCGAACCCCGGATTAGGAGACATGCTAGGAATTACTAAATTAGATATACCACTGAATAAAGTCCATGGTGACTAACCCATCGATATGAACAGAAGAATGTATGGTATTTATTTGTATTCAGACCTGATTGCGCCTCAGTTGTTAGGTGATACTCACGGCGAACTGTTGCGTGTCGTGAACCCCGCCGTCAGAACCAGTAATAACGAAGCCATTGTTGCAGTGTATCAGCAACCTGATTACTACCCCCTTGCAAGGAACAGTTTCGAGAGTGTGAGAATCTTCCTTCGTACTGACACCGGAGAACCTCTGCATTTTAAATTCGGTAAAGTTTTAGTCAAGTTACATTTCCGTCATGAGGGTTAAATTCGTTCCCCCTTCTGCAGATGCCTACGTGAGCTACTACAAGAGCCAAACAGGGAAGGGTGTGTTCCGCGGTCCTCGTTATCAGAGAGGCGATGGGCTAGGAAGCATCTTTGCCACTATTGGACGTTTCATCAGCCCTCTCGTACGACCTGCTCTGGCTACCCTGCGTAAGGGTGGGCTACGGTTCGTTTCAGAGATGTCCCAGGGGCAAAATTTCAAATCTGCAGCCAAAGCGGGACTCCGTGAAGCGGGCGCCGACCTCTTGCAACGTGCCAGTTCAAAGCTGCAGGGAGGGAAAGGAATAAAACGCCGCCGTCAACATCCCAAGGTTCATAAAGTGAAGAGACACTGTACTGTGCAGGACGTGTTTTCATCATGAGCATTCAGAAAATTCACGCTGATTCTGGCGACTGTGCCAATTCAGAACTGGACCTGTTTCTGATCCCTCCCACAGTCTCACAATTAGAAAGAGGCTGCTATGTCAATTATTTACCTGTGGCTTCCTTGGAAGGTAATGCTCCACTTGAATTCATCGTGAAAGGAACAGACGATTACATTGATCTATCCCGATGTCACCTATGTCTCGTCTTGAAAATTGTAAAATCCGATGGTACAGCACCGTCGGAAGTGATTGCTCCCTGCAATCATTTCTTCCATGCCCTCTTCAGCCAGGTAGACGTCTTCCTCAATGATCACCTAGTGAGTGCTTCTCACACCCTGTACCCCTACAGGGCGTACCTGGAGACTCTATTGAATTACGGTACCGATGCCACACGAAGCCAGCTCGGCACCTCGCTCTGGTACCTCGACACCCCCGGTAAAATGGAACTGACGAGTCGGGAGAACGAAGGATGGCTTCAGCGCAAGGGCTACGTCAAACCAACAGGTATCGAACTCATCTCGTGGATCCACGCCGACCTGTTTAATCAAGATCGTTACCTGCTCAATCAAGTCGACCTGAGACTGCGTTTATTGAGATCCAAACCCGAATTCTGTCTCATGACAGGTGAAGCGGACCCCTCTTACAAAGTACAGATACACGAAGCTGAATTTTTCGTGCGTAAAGTCAAACCCACTTCGGGTGTCATCCTCGCACACGCTCGCCTGCTGTGTTCAGAGAGTGCCAAGTACCCTCTGTGAAGAACGGATTTACGTATGTTTTCCATCGCTTCGGGACTGACGAGTGTGAACCGTGACAATTTATTTCTAGGTCAGCTCCCCGTACGTCTGGTACTGGGTATGGTGGAAAGCACCAGCCTGAATGGATCGTATGAAAAAAATCCCTTCAACTTCCAACATTTCGACTTAAACTACATCAGTCTTCACATTGACAGCGATCACCAGTCCTACACTCCCGACTTTGCGAATGGGCGCTATCTCCACTGTTACCAAGGATTATTGGAAGCTGTGGATGCCTGGAAATCCGATAGTGGTATTAACTTATCGCGAAAAGCATATGGAGAAGGTTTTACATTGTTTGGATTCCAATTGACCCCCGAGCAACGTGAATGCAATCAAGTGTTTTCTTTAATAAAGAGTGGGAGTGTGAGAGTCGAATTAAAGTTTGCCAAGCCGCTATCCGCATCGGTCACTGTGATCCTGTATGCCGAATACCAGAATTTGCTGGAAATCCCATTGGATCGTAAAGTCCTGTTTGACTACAGCTCATGAATACCTATCAGCTAGAATCCATCCTTTCGATGTTACCCACAAGTCTCGGAGTGTTCCCCCGTGACAGACTACCTAGCAGAATCACCCAATCAGAAGCCTTGTTTATCTACAATACCGATCCGTCCTCCATGCCTGGAACCCACTGGATAGTTTTACAAGAAAGGAATGCACGTGGATCACTTTGACCCTCTGGGGACGAGTCCCGATGTCTCCATGCAAGAATATTACAGTCGACTAGGCATACGTCACGTCTTACATCCTTCAATACCTCTGCAGGACCCCCTGGGAGACACTTGCGGTGCTCACTGTCTGTATTTCCTGTTTAAAAGAGCGTGTGGTTCGACTCTTCCCACAGTACTGCATCGTGATTACACGTGTCGAGTAGACTTTAACGACTGCATGGTGTTGCATGGCTCTCCGAACTCCTTCAAATATTATAATTGCTGCTCCTTCACAGTGTGGAAAGACGACTTTCACTCTGAAACTCATCAGAGAAGCAGCTCAAGTATTCGAACCCCCACCCCAACGTGTCGTTTACTGCTACGGGGAGTGGCAGCCTGCCTTTGAACCCTTCAAGAAAACGGTGGAATTTTATGAAGGACTACCTACGGATCTGGAATTTGACCCCCTCAGACCTACACTTCTGGTACTGGATGATTTGATGGAACAGTCTGTAGCCAGCGAACGCATATCACAATTGTTTATTCGTGGGGGTCATCATAAAAATATCACGATTGTCCTGATATTACAAAATCTGTTTTTAAAGGGAAGACATTCGAGGACTATATCGCTCAATGCTCACTACATGTTTTTATTTCGCAACTGTCGGGTTGCTTCACAAATAACTCACCTGGCGAGACAAGTATACCCCCATCAATCTAAACTCCTGACGGATGCTTATAGGTTAGCTACACAAGCAACCTGTGGCTATTTGTGTGTTGACCTTCATCCCAGAACGTTAGATACTGAAAGGCTCCGTGCAAAGATTCTTCCATCAGAAGAACCCGAAATACTTTACGTTCCAAATGAAAGTTAAATCTCAAGGCCCATTCCTTCAGTGCTTACCGAAACTAGGGGGAAAGCAGCGTGCAGCTCTGATGAAGCACATCTCCGACCCTCAGATGTATGCTCTATGTGAAGTGTGTTCCAATTTCTTAAAAGGAAATATACCTGTTTCCCACAGAGTATTAAAGAATTTACGCCAGCACGAGACGGTCATAAGGAGTCTAGCATCCAAACGTGCATCTTTACGCCACAAGAAGCATCTCCTGCAGCGTGGTTCAGGGTTCATTATTCCATTACTGACTGCTGCCCTCCCCCTGCTGGTATCGTTATTTAGAAAAAAATGATTTCAGTGAAAGCAGTGCAGAGGAGAAACATAAGAAAAAAAGTGTGTGATTTAGACTCAGAGATGAAGAAAATATTAGAGTCTGGTGATGCTGACGATAAGTCTGAAAAATATCTGACTGCTTTGAAAAATTATTTGTTATTCTCAAAACAGCTTGACACTCCACAGGAAGTAAAAGTCAACATTCCCAGAAATCGTATAGCTGAAGAGCGGCCCCCAAAAGACATTGCTGTTCCCATCCGACGTAAGAAAAGAAAATTATCCGTGTGGACGGCGTATTGAAAATATCTGTAAAAAACTTTCCAAGACTTGTGTGCTTGAAGACTTGTGTTAAAAAACCATGTATTAAAAATCTGTATCCAATAAAAGAAAGTAAAACTGATAATATGCCTTTTGCCATTTTTATGTCTCTTCCCATTCAATATTTTCACACTGATAGTTCATTCAATGTTTGACATCCGGAAGTGATCTGCATGACTGGGCGCGGTTGTACGAGTGCTGCTACACTCGGGAGTACAGCAGAGGGCGTTAGTGTCGATGGGCGGGGAAATGAGAATGCTGCTGCAGCAGCGAGACTTGGAGGGGAGCAGCGCATTGTGCAGATTACTGATAAGACTTACGGAGCACCTGAAAAACAAAGTTACCTCTTGCTTTCTCCCACCATAGTGTCTTCCAGTTCTGAGAAATAAAGAGACGGATTTTTTGAAACCTTTTTTATTAAAAAATTTACATGACAGATCCACTGTTGCTTTCACATGACATATCGACTGTTGGTTTCACATATCCAATGCTGGACAGTAACATATTGTAGGTTTCAAAAATACAAGCTTCAAAAACTGCTGACGACGCCGAGTGCGAGGGCCTTACGCGTGATAAATTAAAGTCCACTAAGGACACTGAAATAATAATTAAAGTCCCTTAAGGACACTGAAATAATTAAAGTAGGAACATTGAAATATTTAAAGTCCACTAAGGACACTGAAATAATAATTAAAGTCCCCTAAGGGCACTGAAATAATGATTAAGATCCATTAAGGATATTGAAATAAAAGGCGTACAGTGAAATAATAAATAAAGGTGTAATAAATAAAGGTGTAATAAATAAAGATGTAATAAATAAGTTGAAAACTGTACAATGTAATAAAGGTGTAATATGAAATAAATAAGTTGAAAACTGTACAATGAAATAAATAAAGGTGTAATATAAAATAAATAAAGGTGTAATATGAAATAAATAAGTTGAAAACTGTACAATGAAATAAATAAAGGTGTAATATGAAATAAATAAGTTGAAAACTGTACAATGAAATAAATAAAGGTGTAATATGAAATAAATAAGTTGAAAACTGTACATTTACTCATCCATGAGTTGGATAAGGGTATCCAGGCCCAGGTCATTGTAACCATAAGGTACAGTGAGAGTTGAACCCGGGGTGAGATACCGCTTATCTAGGTTAGCCTTAAACCTTTTCACCATGGGCTTATTCGTAAGTGACCCATCCATTTTATTACGAATTACATTGAAAGGGACTTCGAAGGTCTCACTGGTTGGGGAGTTCCCTAGCACCATGGATTTCAGTAGTTCAAAATTGTATGTGCACCGGTTTTTCTTCGTGAGTGATATGCCCTTGGCGCGAAGAATTTCACCCCCATTGCTCAGCCAAAGGGCATAACTTTTTGCTCCGGCGCTGACATAGTCAGTGATGTGTACACCGGAGCCGTACTTTGAAGAAATTTCATCTACGAGACCTCCGAGAAAGGGATGTTGTGGTGGTGTGTAGGTGTCGCGAGGAGACGTTGTATAAATTACTGAATCCGTGTCAGAATACATTGCACGACTGTCTAATTTTGATAGAAGCTCGTACAGTTTTAGTCTGGCGTGACTCGTCACCATTGCGGCGAGAATCAGGCTTCCACGGGTGTTCGCTGGAGTGGCAGACTCCGCCGGCTTGTGCGTGACAAGCATGGCCTGATCACTGATAACAGCGACGTCGGTGATGACTAGCGATGCGTCCGTCAAGAGCTCCATGTACTTGACAGGACAACTCACAATATTCGTCTGGGTTCGACTCATGTTCTGCGCATGCTTCCCCCATGACGAATTAAGCGAGACCTTGGAAAGTGTATGCTTAAGGTTGTTTTTTTCAACTTCCGAGGGGAGGATCCGAACCCCCTCCGCCTGGAAGAAGGCCTCACAGAAGGCTTCCTTTTGCTCCTCGGTCTGCACGTCAGGGGGAAACCCGGAGTAGCGCTGCTTCAGCCATAGAAAAGTGTCTATGTACCCAGCATAGACACCTCCCTTTTTTGTTGCGGGATCATATTTCAGGATGGTATTGAAATGCCACACGTCGTGGAACTGAAGAAGTTTGTATCCAGCACGCATCGCAGCGTAAATTTCGAACGTTGGCCAAGATCCTGTCAATGCGCGCTGGTTCACGGTGTGCTGACAAGGGGGTGCCAGCTGACCATCTGCACAGCTCCTGCAAAGGGGGAAAAGCAGCTTCCCATTACACCTGTAGGGCAGTACAGGGATGAACAAATCATCGGGGGCTAACAGTGTGGCGTGTGCAATGCCAAAATAGTGGTCGAGGTCCGTGGCGAAATCGGAGGTGATCCGAACCGGGTGACCTTTACCGAATGGAGCCTTCTTGCAAACATAAGGGTACAGGCTGTTGTAATCAACGTAGTTAAGGCTACATCCTAGGTCCGCCGATGCAAAGATGGAAAACACCTCCACGCGCCCTCCATAGAGGTAGTCACGGGCCCCTATACGCCTGATAGGCTCGACGGATTTATAAATTAATGCGACGGGTGAGTTTTTGCGCATTAACTCGTCGAATTCGTGCTCCCACATGATTTTGCATGTGTACCCGTTCATTAGCACTTTCAAGGTCTCAAGACGATCCATGGTCCGGGTGTTTACCAGACCAAATGGCTTTCTCGTGCGCTGATCTATTTTTTCAGGTTTGAAACATTTCAAACAGTGATGAAAGTAACAACCTAAAAACTCGTAATAACAACGGGTACTGTGGCACACGCCATCCAATTTGTACTGCCCTATCTTATACTCACCTCCGGGTGATCGCGCAGTTTGAATTTCGATATTGTCCTTGGACGCCTCATACTCTAACCATGCGATAGCTTTCAAGGACTGCCGGTCGTTACTCGCCGAATACCCTTGGGCGGGACACACACCGAGGGTATTCTTTTGCAGAAACTTCCCACGGAAAATTCGAAGACAAGCACCGGCAATAGTCAGGTCACGTGCAAATGGGTCTACGCCTGTGAGATTTAAAAATTCCTCACAGAAAGCTTGGGCGCCTCGCCGCAACAACTCTGTATCTGCCTTGCAGTAATACAGAAGCTGCTGTTGAAAATCCCAGGGTTCAAGGCTTGCTGCGGCATACCACTCGTTGAATGCTGACAGAGTTTCAGGCTCCATGTCTTCCGGCTGGAAAAAAAGCCGATCAGGGATGGGTCCTGCATACTGTAGATTTTCCTCCTTCACGAATTTAAAGGGGGAAAAGCCTTTCACCGTCTCCAAGTTGAAGGTCTTCGTGAATGATCGAAGAGGAGCCTGAATAAAGGACAACGTGTCGATGAACCTTATTTTAAGGCCAGGTAAAAAGATACCTAAAATCTTGGATCCATCGAACACGAGATCCGGTTTTAAAAATTTTCTGTACAGGTAACTAATGATGAACATGCCGTCAAAGCCTTTCAGATTATGTGCGAGGACTGTGGCGTCCTTGAATCATTGAACCCCAGGACGTTCTTCGGCCAGAATCCAATCCATAAAGGCGTCCGTTTCCGGGAATGAAGCATAGACCCACTCGTCGTCCACTTGGTATGTGACCACACATAGTATCGGTTTTAGCAACCCGTCGGCACACTGCACAGTCTCTACGTCAAAGTAGAGGTAAGTCTGACCGACGGGGTCAATTTTGCAGGGCTCGACGAATTTTAAGGTGTCAGCCTTGCAAACGTGCTTTTTCAGGGGATCGTAAATGCTAATGCACTTAACACAGCGATGCCGTGTCTGACATGCCTTCAGCAGGTGCGCCTGAAAGCATTCAGCCCCGCGCAAATACACACAGCATACCGTGCAAAGCAACAGCTCCCCTGCGTGAAGCACATCGACTGACAGGCACCTGTTGCAGGTTCCCTTGCAAACATGCCCATTGTTAGACCCCTTTAAACAAATGTGACAGAACTTCTTAACCCCGAAAAACCCTGATGGTTTGGTAATCACGTCGTAATGCCCTGCACTAAACAATAAATAAATGTTGTCCCCACCTTCGGGACCAATGAAGATGGGTAGAAAGGCGTCGTCAGCAGAATACACTATAATCCTGAACTGTGTCAGGTGAGTTTGAAAGAGACGTACTTCCGGGAGTCCACAAGCACCCTCGGGAATACCCGCATCCAAGTGAAGTTGACGGGCTTCTTGGCGTTGTAAAGGGTAGCGGTAGTCCCGAATCTGCACATAAGCGTTCGGCAGGCCTTTATTTTTCAAGCAGAGCTCTCGTGCGACGACGAGAGCCCTTGCTAAGCAGATCTGGTCCACATTGACAATTTTTGTGACAGTCTGCTTATTGTGGATGAAAGACTGGACATCCATGAGGCTGCGCTTCTCAGGTCCTGCACGTCTCCCAATACCTCCACCACTGCCGACCCGGTCCAGGTCAGCACAGACAAAGTCAAACTCCAGCTCGCTCCCGGGACCGAGAGACTCATTTGACTGCACTACTTTGTCTAGTGCAGCCATGAATCTCTCCCCCGTCAGGGCATTACGCCGAATTAGGGCCAAGTTGACGGGGTTTTTCAAATCCCGGGAGCGTAAACACAGTCGAACATGGCTATACTCCCCTGTGGGGACGACGTCGGCCAACATTTTCTCGTGCAGGTCGTGTAGGACCGGGAGGAAATTGTGTGGTTCCACATTCTCCATACCTCCAAGTTGCACACTTGTGGAGACAAAATCTGTCTTGAATTTTTTCGAGTTGTATCGCCGAGTGTGCGACACTGTGAAGTGGGGAGACTCTGTAGAGCTGGCAGGAACGTTGGAGAATCCACTGACAGGAACGTTGGAGAATCCACTGACAGGAACGTTGGAGAATGCGGACCTAGAAAGATAATTTATTCTCAGAATATGCAGTACATTTACATGTTTTTTATCTTAGAACAGAAAATGAAAAAGCAATATGCTTCAGTTTGCTAACTTGATCAAAAATCTAATATTTAACTAAAGTTTGAAAATTATCATTTAGAATAAAAATGACAGGGTAGAAACAAATACATTGAACTGAACAGTTGTAATAAAACCACACTTGAGCAAAAATCTAACTAAAGTTTGAAAATTATCATTTAGAATAAAATTACTTTACTAGTTAGAAAAACAGATACAAATATAAAACTCTATATTGTACGTTAGTAAGTGATTCAGTTGAGCGCCTTAAGGGCAACATTAAATAAAATTACATTTATCTGGTAGCGGTGGAGGTACCAGCTGCGATAGTGAATGGTGTCCTTATGTCGGGAACACGAACGCTCGAGGGTCCGGCACCAATGGAAGTGATAGACCTGGATAGATAATTTAGTCTCAGAATATGCAGTACTTTACATGTTTTTTTATCTTAGAACAGAAAATGAAAAGGTAACATGCTTCAGTTTGCTAACTTGATCAAAAAAACTAAGTAACTAAAGTTTGAAAATTATCATTTAGAATAAAATGACTTGGTATAAACAAATATAAAAATCTATATTGAACTGAACAGTTGTAATAAAAGCACACTTTACTAGCATGAGCAAAAATCTAACTAAAGTTTGAAAATTATCATTTAGAATAAAAAAAGTAAAATGGTTTTACAAGGGTAGAAAACAAATACATTGAACTGAACAGTTGTAATAAAAGCACACTTTGCTAGCTTGATCAAAAAATCTAACTAAAGTTTGAAAATTAACATTTATAGAATAAAATGACAGGGTACAAACAAATATAAAACTCTATATTGTGCGTTAGTAAGTGATTCGGCTGAACACATTAAGGACAGCATTAAATAAAATTTCATTTACCCAGTAGCGGCGGGGGTATCAGCAGAGAACAAGGACGTGACGTCAGATGAGGCAGGAGCGTCGGAGGAGGAGCCAGCAGCGCCGGTTGAAACTCTCTTGATAGCCGCATCCATCACGGTGCCTGCGTTAATGAGATCGGTGGTTGCATTGTGAGACCTAGAAAGATAATTCGGTCTCAGAATATGCAGTACTTTACGAGTTTTTATCTCAGAACAGAAAATGAAAAGGCAACATTGCTAGCTTGATCAAAAAAAAAAACTAACTAAAATTTGAAAATTATCAATTAGATTAAAATGACTTTACTAGTTAGAAAAATCTATATTGAACAGTTATGTTGTAATAAAAGCACATTTGACTAGCTTGCGCAAAAATCTAAGTAAATATTTAACTAAAGTTTGAAAATTATCGTTTAGAATGAAATGACTTTACTAGTTAGAAACATAAATATAGTTAGAAATAATAAATATATATATATATATAATTATAGTTAGAAACATAAAATATAAAAAACTATATTGAACTGAACAGTTGTAATAAAACCACACTTTACTAGTTTGAACAAAAAAAAAAAACTAACTAAAGTTTGAAAATTACCGTTTAGAATAAAACGACTTTACAGGGTAGAAAACAAATACATTGAACTGAACAGTTGTAATAAAAGCACACTTTACTAGCTTGATCAAAAAATCTAACTAAAGTTTGAAAATTATCGTTTAGAATGACTTTACTAGTTAGAAAACTCTATATTGAACAGTTATGTTGTAATAAAAGCACACTTTACTAGCTTGCGCAAAAATCTAAGTAAATATTTAACTAAAGTTTGAAAATTATCGTTTAGAATAAAACGACTTTACTAGTTAGAAAAACAGAAACAAATATAAAACTCTATATTGTACGTTAGTAAGTGATTCAATAGAGCACCTTAAGGACAATATTAAATAAAATTACATTTACTTCACACTTTGCTAGCTTGATCAAAAAATCTAACTAAAGTTTGAAAATTATCGTTTAGAATAAAACTCTATATTGTACGTTAGTAAGTGATTCAATTGAGCGCATTAAGGACAATATTAAATAAAATTTCATTTACCTGGTTGCAGTTGAAGGTACGACGGGGACGTAGGGATTTCCCATACCCGCTGCGACAGTGGATTGACGACGCTTCTTGAGGGAAAGTTTCGATGTCCTTTGCCTTAATTCCCTACCACCTTGTTGGAGTATGCAGAGGCGTTTTGACTGTTCAGGAAGCTCGGGTGTAGGAGGTCTTTTGGCTGCCGCCTCTAGAGTGCGCACTGCCGTGAGTCGGCACTAGTGGTCGGCACTTCCGCTTCTGCTTCAAAGCAGTCGGCACTAGTGGAAGGACCAGCATCAGACCTGGATAGATAATTTAGGGTCAGAATATGCAGTACTTTACATGATTTTTATCTTAGAACAGTTATGTTGTAATAAAAGCACACTTTACTAGCTTGATCAAAAAAACTAACTAAAGTTTGAAAATTATCATTTAGAATGACTTTACTAGTTAGAAACAAATATAAAAATCTATATTGTACGTTAGTAGGTGATTCAGTTGAGCATCTTAAGGACAACATTAAATAAAATTTCATTTACCTGGTATCAGTTGAGGATCCAGCACAGGAAAATTCTCGCATAGTGGACATCTCAGGTAGAGAAGAGGATCGACGAGCAAGCAGGACTAGCAGGTAGAGAAGGAGAGCGAGCAGGGTTGACAGGTAGCAAACTGACAGATGAAGAACACAGTGACAGTCGCTGAGATGTCGGTGTTTATATACACCCTCCCCCACTGGACTTTGACCGTTGCACAATGTGGATTCTAGGAATCATCAATTTTTAAACCTTATCAGTGTCAAATGCAGACACAGTGAAGCGCTGGACATTTGACCTTTTGACCTTCCAGCTGATAAAGAATTGCACCATATCGTGTGATGTGGCGAAAGTGCTGTTGCTACCCTCCTAATAAGCGATCTGAAGGATGTCTACAGGAAACGTACGATTTCCGATACACTGATAACGGACTTGGAAAACTTTTAGCCTGTTGAACGTCTATTGCAAGGTAGATCTTATATACAAGTCCTACGAATAATTTAAACCAAATTTTATTTATTTTTCTGTGAAACAGTTACTGTGTCATTCTTCTAGTAAAATACGTGGACCTTGGATCCGATGAGACTTTTTCCCGAAATTAACGTGGAGGTACGCTAGCGACGGAATGATTTTTTTTTTCCCGATTAAACTGATTTATTATGAGCGCTGGATGATTTTAATAAAGGTAAGTGAGAGTTTTTATTTACTAGGGGATCGATTAACGGGGTTGGAAAAAATGAATCCCAAAGAATTGAAATTTTAATAAAAGGGAATCGTTTAGCAGTCCTGGCAAAATGAACACCAAAAGATTTTTAATAGAGGTAACTTTTAATAGAAAGGGTTTTAATTAATAAGAATACAACTTTGAGAGTTGATTTTTACAATTGAGACTTGTGTCATCCTTTTCTGTGGAATTATTCTGAGACTTGTAATCCGAGGGAAGGAGGGGGTTTAAAATATAGGTAGGGTTTAAAATATAGGTCGACGAGGGGGGTCTTTTTGGAGGTGTTTTTACAATTGAGACTTGTAACATCCTTTTTTGTGCAATTATTCTGAGGCTTGCACCAGCCGTTCCGAGGGAAGGAGGGGGGTTTAAAATATAGGCAGGGTTTAAAATATAGGTCGACCAGGGGGGTTTGCAAAATCGAGGTTTTAAAATAAAAGGTTAGTCTGAAATAAAGAAAAATCGAGACTATTCGAGAAGGAGGACTTAAAATTAGAGTTAAAAACTAGATAGCACCAGGGGGTTTGCAAAATCGAGGTTTTAAAATAAAAAGTGAGTCTGAAATAAAGAAAAATCGAGACTATTCGAGAAGGAGGACTTAAAATTAGAGTTAAAAACTAGATAGCACCAGGGGTTAAAAGGGGGAGGAATTTTTAATTATGAATTATTGATTATGAATTATTAATTATGAATTATTAATTATGAATTATTAATGCCACGACAGTTGCAACACCAGGGTCAATTTCCTGTTGATTGTAACATAGGGCCTCAGAGTTCAGAAGGCAACGTGGACCAGCACAGGTCAATTTCCGGTCGATTGCGACATAGGGGGTCCAAGTCAAGAAGGCAACGTGGACGATTGCGACATAGGGGGGGGGGAAAGCACTGTGCAAAGGGGACTCCGTAGGGTGTGATTAAACTACTAGCGTCTCTTCTGCAATCGTGTTCAGTCGGCACTCCAGTAAAAACTAGCTGGATTCGAAACTTTGCGGAAAAATTCTATAAATAAATTATCTGGGGAACTTCAAGATTTAATGATGGCCCGACTTTTTCTTTACACAAGAAGATGTTGTTTCCCGGTCGTTTGCCTTCAATAAGTGTTGCGGGCGGTCCGGATCTAATGTTCTGCAACAGTACTACACTGATTCTGGGAATACGATACATCGTTTGGGAAAAAGGTGTTATTGGAGCGCATTATCTGCGACCGTGGTCCATAAAAATAATCGATTTTTTTTCTAGATTGATTTAACAGACTGACACGTTTCTTCCGGAGAGGGGATGCTGCAGCTTGGTTCCCCGGGCGGCTGCTGTGAGCATGGCGGCTAGAGGAACTCGGCCAAGTAGTACTTAGTATTATCCTAGTATTACTTAGTTTTATACGCTTTTAGTTTCATCCGAGGAACGGCGTCAGCAATCACCGTCTCATGTACTTGGGTGTAAATGGATTTATTACGGGGTGCAATGGACTTTACGTTCTAACAAAATTGAGAAACAAAATAGTATCGTATTTAAAAAAAAAAACCCTCGACCAAAACCCCTTTCAACCTTAGAATAAATTAATTAATTAATAATTATTAAGGTTGAAAGACTTCTTTTCTTTATGATAGTTTCTCAAGATCTCTTTTTAAAAAAAATGTTGGTCACAAGGACGGAAAGCTGGGCAAAAGAATCGATCTTAAATAGTAACTGGGGCTAAAGAATCGATCTTAAATAATAGTGCATCGGAAAAATTATTCGAAAGATGCACAGCTTTTTTTTTCTCATGTGTAAATAACTTCTGTACCTAAGGGGTTCTCGCAGCAGTGGATGGTTTGAACGCACCACAGCTGCAGTGGCCAGCACAGATCACGTAAGCAGGGGGAGGAACCTCGAAGAAAATTACGAAGGCGTAGTAGCCAAGTGTCTCCCCGTGGAGTGCATTATCTGCGACTGCCGAATCATCTTGAAGTGTTTTTGTTTGTTAAGTGTTTTAGATTCGGCGATCACTGAAAATGCGCTCCACGGGGTGACATTTGACAACTACACCTTCCTACTCTTCTTAGCGTTCCGATAAAACTATCGGGGGAGAAAAAAGGGGGGTGATAATAAAGCAGCAACCACTTTAAAACCTTGCCAGTTTTTATTTAAGATCAATTCTTTAGTCCAGCTTTCCGGCCTTGTGACCATCATTTTTTTTTTTAAAAGAGATCTTGATAAAATATCATAAAGAAAAGAAGTCTTTCAACCTTAATAATTATTAATTAATTAATTCTAAGGTTGAAAGGGGTTTTTGGTGGAGGGTTTTTTTCAATATGATACTATTTTGTTTCTCAATTTCGTTAGAACATAAAGTCCATTGCACCCTGTAATAAGTCCATTTGCACCCAAGTATACGAGGTGGTGATTACTGACGCCGTTGCTCGGATAAAACTAAGAGCGTATAAAACTAAGTACTACTAGGATAATACTAAGTACTACTAGGGTACTATTAGGATAATACTAAGTACTACTAGGGTACTACTAGGATAATGGTAAGTACTACTTGGTCGAGTTCCTCTAGACGCCGTTGCTCGGATAAAACTAAGAGCGTATAAAACTAAGTACTACTAGGACAATACTAAGTACTACTAGGGTACTATTAGGATAATATTAAGTACTACTAGGGTACTACTAGGATAATGGTAAGTACTACTTGGTCGAGTTCCTCTAGCCGCCAAGCTGACGGCAGCAGCCCGGAGAACCATGCTGCAGCATCCCCTCTCCCGAAGAAACGTATCAGTCTGTTAAATCATTCTAGAAAGGAATCGAATATTTTTATGAACCACGGTCGCAGATAATGCGCTCCAATAACACCTTTTTTCCAAAAGATTTATCGCATTCCCATAATAAGTGTAGTACTGTGTGCAGAAGATTAGATCCGGGCCGCCCCAACACTTATTGAAGGCAAACGACCGGGAAACAACAGCTTCTTGTGTAAAGAAAAAGTTGAACCATCATTAATTTTTGAAGAAGTTCCCCAGATAATTTATTTATAGAATTTTTCCGCAAAGTTTCGAATCCAGCCAGTTTTTACTGGAGTGCCGACTGAACATGATTGCAGAAGAGACGCTACTTCAGAAGGTCGTTTACGTCTGTGGGTCTGTAACGAGAGAGATGAGGTTTTAGAGAGATGTGAAGCAGAAAAGAAGAAGGGATGGCATTTTTGAGGTAGCGGTCAAAGAGCGTGGCAGCCTAGTCGCTTGTCTCTTCGTGTTGTGAGAGCTGTGTCAGTAATTATCGAATCTAAAACACAGCACAAAAACACTTCAAGATGCTTCGGTGGTTACTGTCAGACGAAAAGGCAAGCGACTTGGCAGCCACGCTCTTTGACTCCTCCCCCAAGTTTGTCGTCCCCCTATCCTCTGATCACTTCTGCTCTCTTAATCTTCTCCCAAGTTCGTCGTCCTCCTATCCTCTGATCATTTCTGCTCGTGTCCGTGGTCCTTGACCTTTTGACATGCTGAGGAAAAAAAAATCATTGAAAAAACACTCTGAATAAATTTTTCAGTGCACTAGAACTTGGCTGCATCAAGCTCCGTTTTCCGTCCTTGTAACCAGTCTATTATTATTATTTTTATTATTTTGAGAAATATCATAAATAAAGGATGTCCTTTACCATTTATTTTTTTACTTTTTAAATATTAGGTAAAGTGGGATTTTTGGAGGCGGGTCTTTTCATTTATGACATATTTCTCATCCTATTCCCAGATCAAATTTTAAATTCACAGTCAGTAGCGCTTAGTAAATCGTAGAAGATTGGCACAGAAGTTTCATTTTCACATGGCTTAAAAAAACTTTCATTTTTTAAAAATCTGGATATGGAACCTGTGCGCACTTGAATAAGTTGTCCAGAAGCCCATTTAGAAAAGAAAAGAGTCTAGTTAACTA
Organism: Ryuthela nishihirai; assembly: GCA_038380435.1. Lineage (NCBI taxonomy): Eukaryota > Metazoa > Arthropoda > Arachnida > Araneae > Heptathelidae > Ryuthela > Ryuthela nishihirai. The sequence goes on from JAWZYU010000012.1 coordinate 58,645,462, forward strand.
TCATAAAAAAAGTCCCTTACTTCTTTTTTTGAAAAGACCTATTTAATAAATCCCAGATCATTACTACAGTCCCGTTTTAGTCCGTGGTCCATGCCGTCGTTGAGATCGAGAAAAGATGTTGGCAAGAGCTTTTCAAGAAATACATCAACGTTTGTGGAAAACTTTGGAGCGAAAAAACCTGGATTTGACAGTCTGCCCAACAAACAACACTCCTGCTTCTCCTGCTTTGAGACGAACGAAATAATTAGACGAAATAATTATAAGTCTGCCCAGTAACTCTCTTCTGTTTTTATTAATTTCTCTTTTTTTTTCTCCTTCAGCCCCACAAAAGAAAAGATTCCTCGTTGGATTTCATAACCCTGAAATGCAACCCTGAGCTGTCTCTACTGAAATGCGTGCATCTTAATTATAAGAACTGTTTTTCAGCATTATGCTAATAATATTTTTTCAGTGCATCTGGAGGCGTAAGTATTGTAGTCCCATTCCACGGTTCCCCCTTTGCGCAGTGCTTTTCCCCTATGACGTCACCGGCCACGCCCACTTCCGGTTCGTGTTATGTTGCAACTGTCCACGTTGCCTTCTCAGATTGAACTTTGACCCCTATGTCGCAATCGACCGGAAATTGACCCATATGTCGCAATCGCCCACGTTACCTTCTCAGATTGAACTTTGACCCCTATGTCGCAATCGACTGGAAATTGACCCCTATGTTGCAACTGTCCATGTTGCCTTCTCAGATTGAACTTTGACCCCCTATGTTGCAACTGTTCATGTTGCCTTCTCAGATTGAACTTTGACCCCTATGTCGCAACTGACCATATTTTAAGTCCTCTTCATAGACCCCCTGGTTGACCTATATTATAAGCCCCCTTCAAGAATAGTCTCGATTTTTCTTGATTTCAGACCCCATCTATATTTTAAGCTCCCCTTCTCGAATAGTCTCGATTTTTCTGTTTTTCTCCTAATTAACCCATATTTTAAGCCCACCCCTCTTCACAGACCCCCTGGTTGACCCCCTATATTTTAAGCCCTCCCCTCTTTAAAGCAAATCAGTTTTCTCCATACACATTTAATTGGTGTCATCCAACGTCCATACTATTTTTAGTACGTCTCCTGTATTTAAAAAAATTCCTTCCGATAGCGTGATTTGATACCTCAGTGCCGTTAGCTAGAGCGTTATCGCACTCGACTAGGCCTTGTTACTTGATGATGTGGCTTAGATGTATCTCAAACGGGGTATAGCGTTATCGCACTCGACTAGTCCTTGTTACTTGATGATGTGGCTTAGATGTATCTCAAACGGGGTATAGCGTTATCGCACTCAACTATGCCTTGTTACTTGATCATGTGGCTTACATGTGTCTCAAACGGGTATAGCCATATAAATGACGCATCTCTTTATTAAGCTTGAGTTTTATATTTCAGATATTAACCTAGGTTTTTTATTATCCTACGTTTTTTTACAGCCTTTGTATTCTTTATAACTAACTTTTTTCAGCGTATTCCTTATAATGAACTCCGTGATTAGAAGAAGGACAAATCTACAGTTTTAAAAAATTGTCCCACAGAAAATACCAATGGGCAAAAAATTAATAAAAGGAAAAAAATCTTAAAAACTTATTCGTCATTATGTAAAAAGGGATAATATGGTGACCTATAAATTTAGTACGTCTCCTGTATTTAAAAAAAAATTCATTCCGATAGCGTGATTTGATACCTCAGTGCCGATAGCTGGAGCATTATCTCACTCGACTAGGCCTTGTTACTTGATGACGTGGTTAAATATATCTCAAACGGGGTATAGCGTTATCGCACTCAACTATGCCTTGTTACTTGATGACGTGGCTTAGATGTGTCTCAAACGGGGTGTAAATCACGTATCTCTTTATTATAGCTTGAGTTTTTATATTTCAGATATTAACCTAGGTTTTTTATTATCCTACGTTATTTCATAACCTTCGTATTCTTTATAACTAGCTTTTTCTACGTATTTCTTATAATGAACCCTGATAGTCCTTTCACATTAATATACGTTTTTTTATAATCGCCGCATTTTTAGTCCGTTTCAGTAACACATTTCTTTTAACTCCTTTTCTTTAACTCCTTTTACTGTTGGTTGTTGTATTTTTACTAGACGGAATATTCTACAGTAAGACTGTACCTCAGAAAATGTCAGTGGATAAAAAAATTTAATAAAAATGAAACTTTTATTCCTCATTATGTGTGATATGGTGACCAGTATGGATGACCCAAAAGTCCCACTTTAGAACAAGTGTTCAGCACCGTACCCTGTTTTAATGGCAACGAGGGTGTTGCAATTCATTTACCCGTATTTTGCGAGTTCGAACTTTCATCTCATCGTACATTTCGCCACAAGCAGGATGTGTTCGTGACAAAGTCGCTTTCTTAACGGGTGATTGCCTTAAGATTTGTTGCTATCCGCTCGACAATATTTGCATTTGCTACTGATAAAACGATTTCCTTCATTAAAAATAGAAACTAAATAAATAATGGGTATCACAGGTAAAACACAAACTGATTTCGTGCTAAAATATCTCCAGATTTCAGCTTACTTGAAAAACTATTGTAAGAAATGAACCAGTGACTTGAATCACTCAACTTCCATAAGAATACATAACTATGGTACAGTGTCGGGAAGAAATATGTTTCAACGAAATTCAATTGTACGTATTACGATCAGAAAAATAATTTAGTGGACAAAGTTTAAAATAGTTATTAAATGGTACCTTACAGTGCAAATGCACTTCAGGCGAAAAGCCTCCCCTTCGAACACTCCACCCCGTTTTTCCGAAGTAACTGTGTCACAAGTCTTCCTACATCATCCCTAAACAGAGAATCGGATTCAGCGTGCAAGAAGATCAAGACCTCATTTGAAGGAGAACATAGTGGATACTGTACTCCATAGTGAAATGAACATTGGCAAATATATCCCTCTTGCGGGACCTAGTTATATCCTTACTCCAAAAGAATTACTATTAAAAACGTGCTATTGTTAATGTATGTAATTCCGACAAATAATATTTTGTCTGTTTTAGCCACTTTGTATCCTGCAATAGGAAACACTGAACACCATAACAACTATATACATTTAGAAGAAAACACATCTGGGCTAATTTTCACTTTAACAATAAATCAAATATCTAAATTCGAAAAAATTAACATTTCTGTCTGGATACGAGAAAGAGATGTTCCCACTCTATATCACACCATTCAGATTTGAAGCGCACGCAAATCTCCTACTGTTATCAGATGATGAAAAGCAGCATTATTGTTCCATTAAGAATTTGTTTCTATGAAATTCAAAGGGAGAATGCTGTTTTCCCATATTATAGGGAATGCAATTAAAACCGATTACTTGCAGATGGCTCTCTTTCAGGTTATGAAATATCTTATTAGAACGCTTAAAATTGAGATGACACACATTAGCTCCTCGGAAAAGCGCTAGGGGGTAGAAGACAATACCCGTGTAATGAAAATATTCATTTGACATAAAAAAAACCTACGCCAATATCGCGTACACTGACGTGCTTCTCTTAGCTGATGTGTTTGGTGGCAGATACTCATCCCTGGCATGCTTACACAGCTCCTGCCTTCATACCTGAAGATGACAAATACTAGAGTTGATAACATACAATGTACCTTTTTGGAAGACATACGAGAGGAATTTCAGTGATATGCAGGCAACAAGCATTTAGAATGAAAAACTGATTGCAAGTTTGCTTTACTGTCATAGAAACCTGAAAAGAGATGAAATGGGTAGTACTTTACCCATGATACACCATGTGAATAAGTCGTTAAATCAAATTACATGCATAAACGAAAATTAGAAAAACAACCAAATGGTTGGTAAATTCAATGAGAATCACTAAAATGTAAAGAGTGTTGAAATATCTGTAAATGCACACACATTTCAGTTCATAGGTGAATATTTTCACAATTCTTTGGAAGTGGAAGGCACAATAACTGTAAAACATATTGTGACGAGAGAGAAAGTATAAAAAAAGTAGTGGGATGGCTGTAAAAAATCGCTTCAAAACAGAAAATTACAACGCAAATACTGTAAGATAGGAAAAACGACTATTCGACGGTTATTCCATGCCGCTATCTCACGCTCTTTTCAGATTTCCTGGTTCTATAGTTCCCTGGTACATAGCGCATAAGTGTGGGTTGTTGGGTTGTTTTACCTCTGAACGGCACTTTTTTGCACACCATGGGCTAAATGGCCAGGTCACATGGACACCATGGGCTAAATGCACACCATGGGCTAAATGCACATCATGGGCTATATTGCACACCATGGGCTAAATGGCCAGGTCACGTGGACTCCAAGGGCTCAGAGAAAGTTGGGGGAGGGGACCCACTGGAACAGCTGTTGGGAGACAGATGGTAGCCTCCCGTCAAGGCCATCCAGCGTGTTCTTTAACGTGCACAGGGGATGGCTCTCCCGCACACGGGACCACGGCTTAACGTCCCATCCGACGGACAGCGGCCTTTCCAAGCTCATCGGTGTCCCCTAGTGACCGTGGGCAGGGCGGGGAATTTTGTGGAGAAAAATCTCAATGCTGACCCAGCTGGGACTCGAAATTTGGGAACTACAGATAACGAGCCTGGCGCGCTACCGACTGAGCCACCCCCGCCCCACATAAGTGTTGGTGTAGTTGGCTATTTTTCGTTGCAAACACAAGTTGTTTTCGCTCTTAGTTATTTTTCCTGCATGAGAATACACATATCTATACTACATAGCATACACACGGATGGACCAATATCACAAAATACTTTGCATATAGGAAACATCAGCAAAGAACCACAGAAGTTTGTAAATTTAAAATCTGAAAAACTCAGTGTTTACAAGAAAACAACAGTATAAGAAAACAACAATATTTTCAGTATTTCCATGAAAAGTTGGGTCCCAGAATCGATCCGCTAGACCTAACTTCGCATTCTCTGACTTCAACCACCGATAAAACGTAATGTAAGCTATCTCGTCGGTTATCCTAAGCCGCTATCTCTTTTCAGAGTTCCAGGTCCCCCGGTACATTTGAATAAGCGCATAAGTGTGGGCGAAGGTGGCTATTTTTCGCTGCAAACACAAGTTTTTCGACAAAGATAGGGTGTTTCACTACAATCAAACACGGGATTTCATGTTTGTTTAGTTATTTTTCCTGCATGAGATATTTCTAATCTATCTCATAGACAGTAGGTTGGTTATTTCTGATCTAACAAAGCCAAGGTTTGAGATCCATAGTAAGACTTCAACGTTTGTGTTGTTTTCCTACCAAGATCCCGATATCCTCTCATACCCTTCTACTGAGTCGTATGAAAAAAAATACTGTAACTGTTACGACAATTAGCTGCGTGAAGGCGTATTTATTTTTAAAGCAAAGACACACTAATTTCGGACTCGTTAGCTAGAGAACGATATATTAACTTGCTAAAGTTTGATTTTAACGATCAGATAGTGTATACATCATCACGTTTTTAGTTCAAACTAATAACTTCTAACTTTTAAAGGAAATATTGTCTCATTATAAGCGATTTCATACAAAGAGAAAACATCTACGTATTTCTTATAATGAACCCTGATAGTCCTTTCACATTAATATACGTTTTTTTTATAATCGCCGCATTTTCAGTCCGTTTCAGTAACACTTATTTCTTTTAACTCCATTTCTTTAACTCCTTTTACTGTTGGTTGTTGTGTTTTTACTAGACGGACTATTCTACAGTAAGACTGTACCTCAGAAAATGTCAGTGGGTAAAAAAATTTAATAAAAAGGAAAAACTTATTCTTCATTATGTGTGATATGGTGACCAGTATGGATGACCTAAAAGTCCCACTTTAGAACAAGTGTTCAGCACCGTACCCTGTTTTAATGGCAACGAGGGTGTTGCAATTCTTTTACCCGTATTTTGCGAGTTCGACCTTTCATCTCATCGTACATTTCGCAACAAGCAGGATGTGTTCGTGACAAGGTCACTTTCTTAACGGCTGATTGCCTTCAGATCTGTTGCTATCCGCTCGACAATATTTGCATTTGCTACTGATAAAACGATTTCCTTCATTAAAAATAGAAACTAAGTAAATAATGGGTATCATAGGTAAAAAACTGGGAAGAACACAAACTGATTTCGTGCTAAAACATCTCCAGATTTCAGCTTACTTGAAAAACTATTGTTAGAAATGAACCAGTGACTTGAATCACTCAACTTCCATAAGAATACATAATTATGGTACAGTGTCGGGAAGAAATATGTTTCAATGAAATTAAATTGTACGTATTACGATCAGAAAAATAGTTTAGTGGGCAAAGTTTAAAATAGTTATTAAATGGTACCTTACAGTGCAAGTGCGCTTCAGGCGAAAAGCCTCCCCTTCGAACACTCCACCCCATTTTTTCGAAGTAACTGTGTCACAAGTTTTCCTACATCATCCCTAAACAGAGAATCGGATTCAGCGTGCAAGAAGATCAAGACCTCATTTGAAGGAGAACATAGTGGATACTGTACTCCATAGTGAAATGAACATTGGCAAATATATCCCTCTTGCGGGACCTAGTTATATCCTTACTCCAAAAGAATTACTATTAAAAACGTGCTATTGTTAATGTATGTAATTCCGACAAAAAATGTTTTGTCTGTTTTAGACACTTTATATCCTGCAATAGGAAACACTGAACACCATAACAACTATATACATTTAGAAGAAAACACATCTGGCCTAATTTCCCCGTTAACAATAAATCAAATATCTAAATTCGAAAAAAATTAACATTTCTGTCTGGATACGAGAAAGAGATGTTCCCACTCTATATCACACCATTCAGATTTGAAGTGCACGCAAATCTCCTACTATCATCAGATGATGAAAAGCAGCATTATTGTTCCATTAAGGATTTGTTTCTATGAAATTCAAAGGGAGAATGCTGTTTTCCATATTATAGGGAATTCAATTAATACCGATTACTTGCAGATGGCTGTCCTTTAGGTTATGAAATAATCTTATTAGAACGCTTAAAATTGAGATGACACATTAGCTCCTCGGAAAAGCGCTAGGGGGTAGAAGACAATACCCGTGTAATGAAAATATTCATTCGACATAAAAAAAACCTACGCCAATATCGCGTACACTGACGTGCTCCTCTTATCTGATGTGTTTGGTGGCAGATACTCATCCCTGGCATGCCTACACAGCTCCTGCCTTCATACCTGAAGATGACAAATACTAGAGTTGATAACATACAATGTACCTTTTTGGAAGACATACGAGAGGAATTTCAGTGATATGCAGGCAACAAGCATTTAGAATGAAAAACTGATTGCAAGTTTGCTTTACTGTCATAGAAACCTGAAAAGAGATGAAATGGGTAGTACTGGAAGGTATGAAAAATTCTGTAACTGTTACGACAATTAGCTGCGTGAAGGCGTATTTATTTTTAAAGCAAAGACACACTAATTTCGGACTCGCTAGCTAGAGAACAATATATTAACTTGCTAAAGTTTGATTTTTACGATCAGATAGTGTATACATCACCACTTTTTTAGTTCATAGTAATAACTTCTAACTTTTTTAGGAAATATTGTCTCATAACGATTTCATACAAAGAGATACGTACTCTGTGCTTCACATTTAAATCAATAGAGATAACGATCACAAGCCATGGAACACATCTGTGAAAAAACACGCTATGATTAGGTTTGAGAAAGATTTTTAGCCCATGGGGGTGCTGCATTGCAGGAAAGCATATTATCTTTGATATCAGAACCTACATGAAAATTATACTGTACGGGTTTGAGAAAGATTCTTTAGTTCACAGGGCACCGCATTACAGTAAAGCACATTGTCTTCTACGTATATCTGTCTGTATGTTTGTTTCTCTCTCTTTGTGTGTGTGTGTTTGTGTCTATGTGTAAATATGTATGTTACTACGAAATGTGTGTAGGTGTGTGCATATATGTCAAGATGTAACTGTGTCTTCATGTTTGTTTCTCTCTAGGTGTGTGTGTTTCAGTGAATCGTGCATGTGTGCGTGTGTGTGTGTATTTCAGTGAATCGTGCATGTGTGCGTGTGTGTGTGTATATACGTTCATGTATGTTATTTTGTTTCTTTATAGGTATATGTTTTCGTGCGTATGTGTTAAGATGTCTGTATGCACGTGGTCGTTTCTCTGTTTGTGTATACGTCTAAGTGTCTCTCTCTCTGTGTTTATGTGTGTGTTAAAGTGTCTGTATGTGTTTCATCTTTATGTTTATATGATATCGTATGTGTGTGTTTGTTCACATGCAAGAATAAACATATTGTCTTACGGACACTTGCTTGCTACAGAAGAAGCTAACAATTTAAAACGAGACTAGTGGTTATGCAAAATATTTCATCACAGATCTGAACTGCAATACTCATATTTCAGGAGGTGTAAGGATTTTTCTTACTGCAAGGATTTTTTCAGTACAAGGATTCAATATTTTTTCAGTACTGAAAAAATCCTTGCAAATCCTTGCAAAACTCCTTCGGGGTCCATGTGACCTGGCCATTTAGCCCATGGTGTGCAAAAAAGTGCCGCTCAGAGGTTAAACAACCCAACAACCCACACTTATGCGCTATGTACCAGGGAATTATAGAACCAGGAAATCTGAAAAGAGCGTGAGCTAGCGGCATGGGATAACCGTCGAATAGTCGTTTTTTCTATCTTACAGTATTTGTGTGTAATTTTCTGTTTTGAAGCGATTTTTTACAGCCATCCCACTACTTTTTCATACTTTCTCTCTCGTCACAGTATGTTTTACAGTTATTGTGCCTTCCACTTCCAAAGAATTGTGAAAATATTCACCTATGCACTGAAATGTGTGTGCATTTACAGATATTTCAACACTCTTTACATTTTAGTGATTCTCATTGAATTTACCAACCATTTCGTTGTTTTTCTAATTTTCGTTTATGCATGTAATTTGATTTAACGACTTATTCACATGGTGTATCATGGGTAAATTACTACCCATTTCATCTCTTTTCAGGTTTCTATGACAGTAAAGCAAACTTGCAATCAGTTTTTCATTCTAAATGCTTGTTGCCTGCATATCACTGAAATTCCTCTCGTATGCCTTCCAAAAAAGTACATTGTAGGTTATCAACTCTAGTATTTGTCATCTTCAGGTATGAAGGCAGGAGCTGTGTAAGCATGCCAGGGATGAGTATCTGCCACCAAACACATCAGATAAGAGGAGCACGTCAGTGTACGCGATATTGGCGTAGGTTTTTTTTTTTATGTCGAAAGAATATTTTCATTACACGAGTATTGTCTTCTACCCCCTAGCGCTTTTCCGAGGAGCTAATATGTGTCCTCTCAATTTTAAGTGTTCTAATAAGATTATTTCATAAACTAAAGGACAGCCATCTGCAAGTAATCGGTTTTAATTGCATTCCCTATAATATTCTCCCTTTCAATTTCATAGGAACAAATTCTTAATGGAACAAAAATGCTGCTTTTCATCATCTGATAACAGTAGGAGATTTGCGTGCGCTTCAAATCTGAATGGTGTGATATAGAGTGGGAACATCTCTTTCTCGTATCCAGACAGAAATGTTAATTTTTTCGAATATAGATATTTGATTTATTGTTAAAGTGAAAATTAGGCCAGATGTGTTTTCTTCTAAATGTATATAGTTGTTATGGTGTTCAGTGTTTCCTATTGCAGGATACAAAGTGGCTAAAACAGACAAAATATTTTTTGTCGGAATTACATACATTAACAATAGCACGTTTTTAATAGTAATTCTTTTGGAGTAAGGATATAACTAGGTCCCGCAAGAGGGATATATTTGCCAATGTTCATTTCACTATGGAGTACAGTATCCACTATGTTCTCCTTCAAATGAGGTCTTGATCTTCTTGCACGCTGAATCCGATTCTCTGTTTAGGGATGATGTAGGAAGACTTGTGACACAGTTACTTCGGAAAAACGGGGTGGAGTGTTCGAAGGGGAGGCTTTTCGCCTGAAGTGCATTTGCACTGTAAGGTACCATTTAATAACTATTTTAAACTTTGTCCACTAAATTATTTTTCTGATCGTAATACGTACAATTGAATTTCGTTGAAACATATTTCTTCCCGACACTGTACCATAATTATGTATTCTTATGGAAGTTGAGTGATTCAAGTCACTGGTTCATTTCTTACAATAGTTTTTCAAGTAAGCTGAAATCTGGAGATGTTTTAGCACGACATAAATTTGTATTCTTCCCAGTGTTTTACCTGTGATACCCATTATTTACTTAGTTTCTATTTTTAATGAAGGAAATCGTTTTATCAGTAGCAAATGCAAATATTGTCGAGCGGATAGCAACAGATCTGAAGGCAATCACCCGTTAAGAAAGTGACCTTGTCACGAACACATCCTGCTTGTTGCGAAATGTACGATGAGATGAAAGGTCGAACTCGCAAAATACGGGTAAAAGAATTGCAACACCCTCGTTGCCATTAAAACAGGGTACGGTGCTGAACACTTGTTGTAAAGCGGGACTTTTAGGTCATCCATACCGGTCACCATATGACACATAATGAGGAATAAGTTTTTCCTTTTTATTAATTTTTTTTTTACCCAATGACATTTTCTGAGGTACAGTCTTATTGTAGAATAGTCTTTCTAGTAAAAATACAACAACCAACAGTAACGGAGTTAAAAGAAATAAGTGTTACCGAAACGGACTAAAAATGCGGTGATTATAAAAAAACGTATATTAATGTGAAATGACTATCAGGGTTCATTTTAAGAAATACGCTGAAAAAAATTAGTTATAAAGAATACGTAGGTTGTAAAAAAACGCAGGATAATAAAAAACCTAGGTTAATATCTGAAATATAATACTCAAGCTTAATAAAGAGATACGTGATTTATATTGTTATACCCGTTTGAGACACATCTAAGCCACACCATCAAGTAACAAGGCATAGTTGAGTGCGATAACGCTATACCCCGTTTGAGACATATCTAACTACATCATCAAGTAACAAGGCCTAGTCGAGTGCGATAACGCTCTAGCTAACGGCACTGAGGTATCAAATCACGCTATCGGAAGGAATTTTTTTAAATACAGGAGACGTACTAAAAACAGTATGGACGTTGGATGACACCTTTTAAATGTGTATATAGAAAAGTGATTTGCTTTAATGGGGGGAGGGCTTAAAATATAGGGGGTCAACCAGGGGGTCTATGAGGAGGGATGGGCTTAAAATATGGGTTAATCAGGGGAAAAACAAGAAAAATCGAGACTATTCGAGAAGGGGAGCTTAAAATATAGGTGGGGTCTGAAATCCAGAAAAATCGAGACTATTCGAGAAGGGGACTTAAAATATAGGTCAACCAGGGGGTCTATGAAGAGGACTTAAAATATGGTCAGTTGCGACATAGGGGTCAAAGTTCAATCTGAGAAGGTAACGTGGACGATTGCGACACAGGGGTCAATTTCCGGTCGATTGCGACATAGGGGTCAATTTCCGGTCGATTGCGACATAGGGGTCAAAGTTCAATCTGTGAAGGCAACGTGGACAGTTGCAACATAACACGGACCGGAAGGGGGCGTGGCCGGTGACGTCATAGGGGGAGAAAGCACTGTGCAAAGGGAGAACCGTGGAATGGGACTACACTACTGACGTATTAACTTTTTATTTATTTTCAGGGCTGAAAACAACAGACTTTTTTAGAGTGCTTTTTAAATGAATTTTTTTCCTCAGCATTTGAAAAGGTCAAGGACCACGGACTCGAGCAGAAATGATTAGAGGATAGGGGAACGACAAACTTTGGAGAAGAGTCAGATAATCATCGATCTTGAATCAAAGATCGAATAAACATCGATCTTATCGATCCAAAGTTCATCCCTGAGGTTTGTTATTAGTCTCTTATTGAAACCGTTTTACTTTCAGGAACAACCCATTTGGATCATCGATTAATCATTGTGCTGGTCAACTCAATCCTCGGATCCCCTGAGCTGGACCTAAAGGCAATAACTAATCATTCGTTCATTAAATCTTAAGCTTCTCTGTAAAAAACTGTTTCTTTCAGTGCAAGTGAAGACTGCCAATGGTTCTAGACAAAAGTGTGATGGAAAGATGCAACCTTTCGACGGATTCCGTTTGAGACATTTCCCTCTTTATGGCCCTAAAGGTAGGTTATTCATAATTAATTCATTAACTCTTAAGCTCGCTTCTCAGTAACGCTTCCTTGTAAAAGAACAGTTTTCTAAAAACTATTTCTTTCTTTCAGTGCAAGTGAAGACTGCCGATGATTCTGGACATATATGTGATGGAAAGAAACGCAACCTTTCGACAGATCCTGTTTGACACTTCTCCCTCTTTGTGGCCCTAAAGGTAATAAGGTTATTCATAACTAAATCATTAACTCTCCCCAATAATGCTTCTCTCTAAAACGTCAAGTGAGAAAAGCTTTTTGCATTAAGCGCAAACGATCGTAAGATTCTTTCTCCCATGCCAGACCATTAAAAATACGATATCTGAAGTAAAAGAAGAAGAACGCTGCCCAGGTTCGGAACTCGAACCTGGAATGTCTGATTATTTTAGCCCGCTCACCCCGTCGCCATTGAAAAATGCACGCATTTTATTTTTATTCACGCAACTTGAAAAGACGAGGCCTGGATGTTGCCAAGGGAACAAGCGAGTGGAAGTACTCAGTGAGTATTCTTACATAGACCTTGTTAAGTAACGTTTTCGCCACTCAATGTGCCAATCCACTTCTTTGCCCTTCTTCTTAGATCGGCGATTGACTGAGTTTTCCTCAGTCCATCTGATGATCCCAATAGGAACGAATCAACTCGGAACTTGACTATTCCTCGACACCTTCAAAAATCCTGCTCTGAGTAATTTTCAGAAAAAAAAAACTCCTATCGATTTTTTTCCGAATTCTCACCCAAACAGTTCTCTCTTCAAGACATTTCTTGAACACTTAGAAGTTGCGTTCATACATAAAATAATGTTCCATGTATTATAATAACGACACTTTTTTTTCCTCTTTCCAGGAAATCAGAGTGACCAGCAGAATTGAAAGACACCTGCGAAAAGTACTGACCCACTATAGAAAAGGCTATGGAAACATCTGCTGACCCTGTATAGAAGCCGCTTTTTGTTGAAGAAAAGGGAAGAAGCTTTGATAGTCGAACTCCGAGTTTTGTTTCGTGAGCCGAGAGGCTAATAAAAAAAATACTATCAAAATTAGTCTTTATTATCAGTCTTATAAAAAACGAAATGGCGCAATGATTCTATTTTTTACAAACTTAGCACAACAGTTCGAATTACGAGACTTTCAATATTATGTTCAGTTTATGGCCCGATTTCCAAGAAATCAGCGAATGGTGTTAAAAAGGAATTTACTCCCGAAAATTATCGCCACTGTCTCTTACAGAAAAAGGGGCGGGGGTGGCTCAGTCGGTAGCGCGCCAGGCTCGTAATCTGTAGTTCCCAGGTTCGAGTTCCAGCTGGGTCAGCGTTGAGATTTATCTCCGCAAAATTCCCCGCCCTGCCCACGGTCAGTAGGGGACACCGATGGGCTCGGAAAAGCCGCCGTCCGTCGGATGGGACGTTAAGCCGTGGCCCCGTGTGCGGGAGAGCCATACCCTGTGCACGTTAAAGAACACGCTGGATGGCCTTGATGGAAGGCTACCATCTGTCTCCCAACAGCTGTTCCAGTGGGTCCCCTCCCCAACCTTCTCTGAGCCTTCGGGGTCAATGTGACCTGGCCATTTGGCCCATGGTGTGCAAAAAAGTGCCGCTCAGAGGTAAAACAACCCAACTCTTACAGAAAAGAATTTTAAGTACCAAACAAATAGAATTTCGATCTCTACAACACGATATGGAAATATTTGAAATTACAAAGATTGGATTGTCTCATGAATATGTCAAAAGAATTGTTGATACAGAAGACATTAAAACGTATGCCTTTGGGAATTTTCGAATTTCAGAGATGTATGACAAGATAGATGGAACCGTTTATAAAACAATCAACTGAAAAATATAAAAAATCTGTAAAGAATGTGTAAAAAAATATTAAATGGGGGGCCTAATCAAACAGTTTAATAATCCACTTACCACTAATAATTGACTTTCTACCAAAAGTTCCCCAACACTTTATCCAACAATACTTTTTTTTTTAGAAATCATGAATGCTAAGCCAACCGAGATCCTTTTGCAGATATATGCCGCTACACCAACCGAGATCCTTTTGCAGACATACGCCGCTACACCGGAAGAGGTCGGTGTTATTTCAGGCACTGGTAAAATAAGTCAAGTCTTGCAGAAATTGATTCGGACGAATACTAAGCAAGCATCGCGCTTATAGTGGCAATAACCCACAATTTAGTAATCACGAATGGAGTTGTGTTGTGAAGAGATACATCCCAATATTAGTTTCATATCCTTATCTCCTTTTTGAACCGAGTTAGCCACCAATTGCTCAGAGCCAACAAAAGATTGCATTTCCGTTAGCGTCAACAGGAAGTCCCTCAGAATACATTCATTACGTCATATTGCAGATTTGAACAGGAAGCATCGCTATCATAAGCTCGCTTTCACAGTGGCCCACAAATACTGTGTACGAAATAAATGTATATAAAGAAACTAGATACAATGGGAGAGAGCAAGGAGAGAAAGAAATGAAGAGTTTAGAAACTCCCCCAAATGAATTCAGCCTTTTTTTCCTCAACGCCTGAGTGATCTTTTAAGTCTTTATTAATTAATATAAAGAGGTGTCTAACAGAGCTTCAGTCATCACCCAGTGTCACAACAACACAAACACATTTGGAGCAGTAGCCTTCTCCCGAAGAGATTATCATCAGAGTTATTAATAATATTTCCTGCAGACCTCATGCCTGAAGTCGTGATCCCTCTGCAATGTATACTAAAAAACAACAGCCTATATCGATGCTGCAATGGACCCTGGTGCATGGGAAAAAAAATGAGATGAACCCTCTTGACCGATAACAGGAGGGTTTTTCTCATATTTAGTAGAATGTAAAAAATTCATACATTCAGAGATAGCACTCCAAAATCTATTTTTCCGTCATATTTTTCTCCCGCAGCCGTCGAAAAACCTCATTTTACCTATTGATTTTGAACTGTCATATTTTTTAACTAATTTCCCAAAACTGTCTTGGTTTTCTCGATTTTTCCTATTTACCAATTTTTACACCCCAACAGCCCCAATAATTCAGTGAAGTGTTGATAGCTGCAACATTTTCCCAACAAAAATCATTCGTGTCCTGTCTTTCACGCAGAACGTCTTGAGATGGAAGTAGTATAGTGCCATTGTACGGTTCCTCCTTTGCACAGTGCTTCCCCCTAAGTAATATCCCATTAAAACCAAATTAATACCCAATTAATAACTAATTAATACCCAATTAGTAACTAATTAATAACTTATTAATATCCAATTAATAACTAATTAATAACTAATTAATATTCAATTAATAATTAATTAATATCCAATTAATAATTTCTTCCCCTTCATTAAAAACCTCCTTTCCCCCCTCAGTGGCGCCATCTGTTGACAGTGAGAAGTACTATTTTCCCAAAAAACCCTTATTTTCACTCTAATTTCTCGTTTTCCGACCCCCCGGTCGCCCCACCTATATTTTAAGCCCTCCCCCTTATTAAAAAACACCCTGGCGCCATCTGTTGACAGTGAGAAGTACTAATTTCTCAAACCCCCTTATTTTAAGTCTAATTTCCCGTTTTCGGACCCCTCGGTATCCCCACCTATATTTTAAGCCCTCCCCTCCTCTTGCAGACCCCCTGGTTGACCTTTTAAGCCCTACCTATATTTTAAGCCCCCCCCCCCCCTCCTTCACTCGGTTGATGCAAGTCTCAGAATAATTGCACAGAAAAGGATGATGCAAAAATTTAACCGGCGATGTCCAATGCGTATTTTAATACATCTCCTGTATTTAAAAACACCTTCTATCCTTTACAAGACCACTCAACTGTTTTCGAATGCAGATCTCAAAGTTGTATTCTTATTAATTAAACCCAATCACATCCCCTCTATTAAAAGTTACCTCTATTAAAAATCCTTTGCTGTTCATTTTAGCAAGACTGTTAAACGATTCTCTTTCCTTAAAAATTTAATCGGTGATGTCCAATGCGTATTTTAATACATCTCCTGTATTTAAAAACTCCCTCAGTTTCTAACCATTTACACTCAACTTTTTTTGAATGCGGGTCTCAAATTGTAAATCAAACTCACAAAGTTGTATTTATTACTTAGTAATTAAAAATCCTCTGCCATTCATTTTACCAAGACGGCTAAACGATTCCCTTATAATTAAAATTCCCGGCTATTAAACTCCTTCGGTATTCAGTTTTCCAAGTAAACTAATCAACTCCCTAGTAATTAAACACTCATTAAAAATCATCCTGCAGTCGAAACTCATTTTACCCTCGTCCTAGCCAAATGGTTGGTACCGTCCTTGAACAAGAAGAACTACCCTTACTGTAACTGTTTCCATAGAAAATACCATAGGGTGAAATTAATAATGGTTTAAATTATTCGTAGGACTTGTAGGGATGACATGTTAAATCTGCTTTTAGAACACACGTCTGCAGTGGAAAAATTTTCAAACTCCGTTAATCAACTCCCTAGTAATTAAACACTCGTCAAAATATTCCTCACTTTTATTAAAAATCACTCCACGGTGCAAATAAAAATCAGTTTTCTGTAGATGTGTTTCACCGGAAAAAAAAAAAAATTCCCTTGCAGTGTGGATTCGAACGGACTATCTTGAGCTCCCGTATGCACTCCACTACGGCCTGTACTTGATGTGACCTAGATGCGTGTCGAACGGGTCAGACATTTCAGATATTAACCTAGTACGTTTTTTACAACCCTCGTATTCTTTATAACTAGCTTTTTCTATGTATTTCTTACACCAAAACCCGATAGTCCTTTCAGATTAATATACGTATTTTTATAACCCATGTATTTTAAGTCCGTTTCAGTAACACTTATTTCTTTTAACTCCATGACTATTGACTGTCGCTTACTAGGACTATCTGTAGTAACTGTTTTTAAAAGACTGCCCTGCAGAAAATGCCGATGGTTAAAAAATCTGATTTTATTCGTCGTGATGAAAAATATTGAGGAGTGATAGGATCGACCTAATAGACTCCGTGTTCGGATCCTCACCACGGACAACGTTTCATTGACGGATGGTTAAGTTCTACGAAAATAAAAAAGTTCCAAACGGGGAATCAAATTGACGAATGAATCTGTGCTGCTCCCGCATTAGGCGCGCTGTCTTACATCGTGAAAACTCGCTGACACTTTATCGTGGATTTTGGACTCGATATTTTCCCAAATCCGGAGACGGTTCTCTGCACAACCCTTTATGATGGGTTTCAGTGTACCCCTGTAGACTATTGAAATGACACGTCCTAAACCTTCAAGTGCTGGGTTTATTAAAATTAGTCTCCATCGGGTTGGTGCCGTCAGATATCTGCGTTTCCACGTAGTAACGCAACGCTGAAGAAAAATCGGCTAAAAAATCGTCTCTCCCATCGCTTGCGTGCGAGCGTATGTCTCATCATGCTGATGAAATAGGGTAGAAAATAACTTTTTTGTACGAGGTAGAATGCTAAAAAATTTTCATCATGAATGCATATTAATGAAGTAGGGACATTAGTTTCGACTATAAAAATAATACATTGCCTCATGCGTGCGTGCCCACACAATTTACCTGCACTGAAATTATATTTGCAACGGGATTGATAGTCAAAATTTAGCAAACGAAACCGGTTAACTGACATATATGTTCTCATCGAGTCTGAAAATGAAATGTTCACGCTTACAAGAGAGACGAGCTTTCTCACCTGGTTTCTACACTCATCCGCATGTGATCACAGCAAGCTGGTGACATACAAAGGTCATGGGGCACTCGCCCACGACACTAGCTCTGACCTATGGAAAGCTGATAAGTCGATACGAAAGATATGCTACTCATCCTTTACTCGTGAGAACCGCTCCGTGCCTTTATCTTCCTCAAAGATCTTTTGAACAAAGTTATAATTACTGTTAATGCCACGCTATCAGAACTCCGTGTGGGCTAGCTTCGGGTCTTATCGCGTTCCCCCAAGCGCCCAGCTGGTTTTACAAGATTGACATCTTATGGCCCTCGATACTTGCGAAAATTATCAAAGATGCATAGAGCTCTGACTGCACAACCTTCGTATTCTTTATAAGTAGCTTTTTCTACGTATTTCTTACACCAAAACCCGATAGTCCTTTCATATACGTATTTTTATAGCCCACGTAATTTAAGTCCGTTTTAATCAATTCTTATTTCTTTCAACTCACCCCTGTGACTATTGGCTGGCAAATTTTTACTAGAAGAAGGGCTGCCTCACAGTAGCAGCAAAGGAAAAATCTGATTTTATTCCTCGTGATGAAAAATATTGAAGGTAATAGGGTCGACCTAAAAGATTTGTGTTCGGATCCTCACTGCGGATGGCTTTTAACAAAAGTCCTGCGAAATTAAAAAACTCCCCCATTATGCGACGTTGTTTAAAAATACTTATTATGGCTGTATCCTCAGTACATGATGCAAACTCTTTCCTAGGAAGTAACGCTATTCGATGCATCCCCCAGTTACATGCTTTTACAGGGTAAAGCCTGTGTGGCAGAATGTTAAAAGTAGAATTCATACGTTTCCGTAAAACTTAAGTTCCAACATGCGTTAAAGGAGTATGGTTCGACTCACTTTGAGAGGAGCAGTCGCTCGGGCCAAAAACCTGATGGGTCTCCTGCCGAATGCTACACTTTATCAGAACACTGTATGGTGTATTTTGTAGAAAAGGGAAAATTTTTAATGTCATAAGAAATGTGTGACGTACAATCCTTGGAAAAATACGAAATCTTTAGCATTAGCATCCTCACTTCAAATTTTCATACGACATTCAGGGGTAAAGTTTCAACTTTTATTTTTTCCATCTGCAATAATACACAGTTTCTGTGGAGCACTGGTGACTTCGATGCAAAGGGTGATCCACACTAAAAAACAAATCCCATAGACAATGAAAAACTACAAAAGTAATTAAAACAGTGAATGCACTTATGTAATGTACAGAGATTGACAGCAGTAATATAGACAGGGACCCATTGCTCACTATCATAGCCCTCGAGAAATTATCAAAGATGGATAGAGTTCTGGCCACAAAATCTTCTGAGCTAATTCTGGACGGATCATAAGGACTTTTTCTCACATTCGTTAATCAAAGTGTCTACGCATCAGACTTGTCATTACCCCGACAAACTACCTATCCATAGGCTGAGTTAGCATTTAGAATGAAAAATTGAGTTTGCTTCAGTGTCATACCTTTAATTTTCAGATGCACTCCACAGATTCGTAAAACACTCATTAGGTATGCATTTTCTGTCACAAGATAATTAAAGTTCATCACTGATTCATCTTCCCTATGTGTATCTTTCTAATAAATCATACGCCCAAAGTAGATAATTATATTACGAAAATAAAATCGATTTTAAGTGATTCCGTATTCGTAAGTTATTAATGCAAAAGAATCACAACCATCATCAGATTATATCTGCTCACGACGAAAATCCCACAATAGTCTATACGATACTTTACCATAGCCGATACAGTCACAAGTTACGAAAGTCAGCATCTGCCCCATAGACCAGGGATGGGTGAATAGCGACCTGTGGGTCGCATTCGGCCCGATAAGAGTTTTTTGTGGCCCGCCAAGACAGTCAGAAAAATCCGTCTTGAACCGAGATTTCCTCCCCGTGCGCGACCGAAGATTCGTCTCGTATTTTCCACTAGGACAGCCACGTCAATATGCATACGAAGTGTAGATACGAAAATAATTGCCCACCCTGCCATAGACAGTAGTTTAGTTACTTCTAACAAAGTCAAGGTTTGAGATCCATAGTAAGACACGAATGTTACCGAACACCTATGTCGTGTGAATGCTAACTGTTAAGACAGATAGTTGCATATTTTTTTTAAAAGATACATCGAATGCCCTCTTACATGCACAAAGCTTCCATTTCCTAATGTGTGAGAGGAAAGCGTGAACAGTCATACAATAAGTCAATGCTGACTGCATGAAATATGATTCGAAAGGAAGACAATCTGAATAGGTGCTTTTGTTTGTAAATTAAAAAAACTAAAAAACTCACTGGAAAACAACAATATTTCCGTGAAAAGTTACGTCCCTGAATCGAGCCCTAGTTCGGCGTTCACTGACTTCAACTGCCGATAAGACGTAAGCTCTCTCGAGGTTATTTCAAGGTGCTTTCACACACTCTTTTTAGAGTTCCTGGACCCCCCCCCCCCCCTATTACGTTTCAATAAGCGCATAATTGTGTGAAGGTGGCTAGCTGCAAACACAAGTTTTGCTACAATATAACACTGATATGTCTGTCTAGTTATTTTCCCCCTATTTCTATACTAGAGTGGAATTCTTAGAAAAAGTGGTACAGTGCGAAAGTGGTTAGCACACGTTTTTCATATGTATCCTGTTTGGAAATAACACTGTCTATGGAGCATTACTTCTGTACATACCATAAGCATAATACCTCGCGATTCTAAGAGTTCCCCGAACCGATATTAACCTTATTTTTGTAGTGGAACGGAGCGCTCAACCTCTATCACAGGTTGGACAGGTAGCGGCCCCCACATATTTAATCCAGAATTAGTACATGCAAACATTTAAAGTACTTTAGTAATGGATTCAGGTGTAGAGCAGAACAGGATACTTCAATCATCAGGACAAACAATATTGCAGAAGTGAGAAAGAGAAGCGACAGGAAAGCACACTACTTGCATTCATCACCTCAAAACAACTAAGACAGAGGGCGCACATGCAGGGTTGAAAAGCGGTTGATAACAATTGTTTAACCATTCGTTTTTTAATTATTAGGATATTCATGTTACAATTTCTTACAACAGCGTTCATAGCTAGTGAAGACACAAGGCAGAAACATTCACCCTTCTGTGTAAGCACACGAATATTACATTTCAACAACGTACACTTTTCGTGTGAGTATGTGAATATTACATTTTAGCTGTATGTGCACTAGGCATTCAGTTGTGAAGAATATTTAAAAACATCAGTGTAAACTCACTGAAGCGTGTCTCCTTCTTGTGTCTCTCCATATCTATATACTATTCTTATGAGCACAAAAGATAGAACTTTCGAAGTAAGATGAAGCATATATCAGTTTTAAAAAAGAATATCTGTTTTTGAGCTTTACACCAACGCCATCTAGGGACAACAATGTTGACTGTCTGATTCAAGCAGTCTATGAATATGTAGGAGAATGTTTCTCTGATCTTATGCAAAGTATATTCTTGTGTCGTGTATGGTATTATTCAATGGATGTCTTTCTAAGTGTATGCACATATCCGTGCGATGGACTACGTTTTTTCTCAAATACTTGTTTCGTCTCTGTAATTGTATGCTTTCATGTTTGTGAGTGTGTGTGTGCTTATGTTTCTGTGTGTGTGTGGGTGTGTGCGTGAGTATGTTTCTGTGTGTGGGTGAGTGTGTGCGTGAGTAGGTTTTCGTGTTTGCTTCGCTGAATCTGATATGTGTATACGTCTTCATGTCTCTCTCTCGGTGTATCTATATGTGTATATGTTACCGTATGCAAGAATAAACATATTGTCTTACGGACACTTGCTCGCTACAGAAGAAGCTAACAATTTACAAACCTCGTCAGATCAGCATTATAGCTCTATTAGGAAATCTCATCGAAAAGTCACTAAACAGATAAGTTTACTAAAGATGCACGCTTGTATACAGTTTTCCTGATTCTTTCTGGTTTCTGTTAAGTAGAACAATGAAATAGCATTGCAGGAAAAAATCTTTTATTCATACACTAAGAAATTACAATGACGACCCATCAGATATAGAACAGAAATTAGTAACACTATTACATTTATTTAGTACATATTCAGAGGCGCGCACCAGTTCATCGTACACTTCGTTTAGTAATATAGGAAAGTGTAGCATGTACGAATCTTCAACTCCTGTCTCTTCCACAAAAAGTTTAGCGATATCGCTTAAATAAATGTTTCTCACTGCTTCGGCGAAATGGGTATCAGCTGATTCATGGGATATGGCCACACACGAATGGCGAAGCTGACTTGGATGATCTACTTCACACCCAATACATTTCGTACGTAGAATCCGAAAAATTTCTTTCCTAACGAGTGTATTTAATGTTTTTCTGAAACTTTGCTTTGCTCTCTGATCGTGCAGTTCAGCATTAGACAGTCTTGGAGTATGGTCTGTAGATAATTCGACATCCCTTACGGCATTAGAAAATTTATTGAACTTCAGAGCCAACAAGCTGCAGGTGATGGAGCTGCGGGAATCTTTTAACCACGTCCATTGTTTGATGGTGAGATGTACTGGAGAAATCATTGAAGCACCTTCGGCCCCCACAATACCTCTCTCAATGATCACCCCTTTTTTACTCTTGAACACCACCAGATCGCTCAGTTCACACTCGAAGGAAAACGTATAAGTGAGTGTAGAAGCCAGTCCATACCACTGTTCGTCGGATAATATAACCGAAGCCGAAGGTCTAAACGGAATGTCACTGCACTTCTGAAGCAAACATATGTGGACTTCGGGAACTTTCTTAGAAATCTTCACCAACAAGTCAGAGCCTTGCGGGTAGTCTCCATTAGCAAACTGCTCCATGGAGAGATCACTTTCAGGGTGAACACATGCCATCGTTAACACTTCAGTACTGCAAAACTATGACATCAATCATCTTATACCGAAAACTCTTGATGCCATCTGACAATAGCCTCCCATTGGTCGAGATCTAATTTGTAGTGATATTAAAAACACAATTGTAGGAGAGTAATTTCTGTTCTATATCTGATGGGTTCTGTTCTATATCTGACTGCTATTTCATTGTTCTACTTAACAGAATCGTGAAAGAATCAGAAAAACTGTATATAAGCATGCATCTTTAGTAAACTTATCTGTTTAGTGACTTTTCGACGAGATTTCCTAATTGAGCTATAATGCCTATCTGACGAGGTTTGCAAATTGTTAGCTTCTTCTGTAGCGAGCAAGTGTCTGTAAGACAATATGTTTTTTCTTGCATACGGTAACATATACACATACAGACACACCGAGAGAGACATGAAGACGTATACACATATCAGATTCAGCGAAACAAACATGAAAACCTACACACGCACACTCTCACCCACACACAGAAACATACTCACGCACACACCCACCCACACATAGAAACATACGCATGCACACACTCACAAACATGAAAGCATACAATTACAGAGACGAAACAAGTATGTGAGAAAAAACTTAGCCCATCTCACGGAGATATGCATACACTTAGAAAGACATCCGTTGAATAATACCATACACCACACAAGAATATACTTTGCATAAGATCAGAGAAACATTCTCCTACATATTCATAGACTGCTTGAATCAGACAGTCAACATTGTTGTCCCTAGATGGCGTTGGTGTAAAGCTCAAAAACAGATATTCTTTTTTAAAACTGATATATGCTTCATCTTACTTCAAAGTTCTATCTTTTGTGCTCATAAGAATAGTATATAGATATGGAGAGACACAAGAAGGAGACACGCTTCAGTGAGTTTACACTGATGTTTTTAAATATTCTTCACAACTGAATGCCTAGTGCACATACAGCTAAAATGCAATATTCACATACTCACACGAAAAGTGTACGTTGTTGAAATGTAATATTCGTGTGCTTACACAGAAGGGTGAATGTTGCTGCCTTGTGTCTTCACTAGCTATGAACGCTGTTCTAAGAAATTGTAACATGAATATCCTAATACTTAAAAAATTAATGGTTAAACCATTGTTATCAACTGCTTTTCAACCCTGCACGTGGCGCCCTCTGTGTTAGTTGTTTTGAGGTGATGAATGCAAGTAGTGTGCTTTCCTGTCGCTTCTCTTTCTCACTTCTGCAATATTGTTTGTCCTGATGATTGAAGTATCCTGTTCTGCTCTACACCTGATTCCATTACTAAAGAACTTTAAATGTTTGCATGTACTAATTCTGGATTAAATATGTGGGGGCCGCTACCTGTCGAACCCGTGACAGAGGTTGAGCGGTCCGTTGCACTACAAAAATAAGATTAATATCGGTTCGGGGAACTCTTAGAATCGCGAGGTATTATGCTTATGGTATGTACAGAAGTAATGCTCCATAGACAGTGTTATTTCCAAACAGGATACATATGAAAAAAGGTGTGCTAACCACTTTCGCACTGTACCGATTTTCTAACAATTCCACTCTAGTATAGAAATAGGGGGAAAATAACTAGACAGACATCTCAGTGTTATATTGTAGCGAAACTTGTGTTTGCAGCTAGCCACCTTCACACACTTATGCGCTTATTGAAACGTAGTAGGGGGGGGGGGGGGTCCAGGAACTCTAAAAAGAGTGTGTGAAAGCACCTTGAAATAACCTCGAGAGAGCTTATGTCTTATCGGCAGTTGAAGTCAGTGAACGCCGAACTAGGGCTCGATACAGGGACCTAACTTTTCACGGAAATATTGTTATTTTCCAGTGAGTTTTTCAGATTTTTTAATTTACAAACAAAAGCACCTATTCAGATTGTCTTCCATTTGAATCATATTTCATGCAGTCAGCATTGACTTATTGTATGACTGTTCACGCTTTCCTCTCACACATTAGGAAATGGAAGCTTCGTGCATGTAAGAGGGCATTCGATGTATCTTTTAAAAAACATATGCAACTATCTGTCTTAACAGTTAGCATTTACACGACATAAGTGTTCGTAACATTCATGTCTTACTATGGATCTCAAACCTTGACTTTATTAGAAGTAACTGACCTACTGTCTATGGCCGGGGTGGGTAATTGTTTTTGTATCTACATTTCGTATGCATATTGACGTGGCCGTCCTAGTGGAAAATACGAGACGAATCTTCGGTTGCGCACGGGGAGGAAATCTCGGTTCAAGACGGATTTTTCTGACTGTCTTGGCGGGCCACAAAAAACTCTTAGCGGGTCGAATGCGACCCACGGGTCGCTATTCACCCGTCCCTGGTCTATGAGGCAGATGCTGACTTTCGTAACTTGTGACTGTATCGGCTATGGTAAAGTATTGGATAGACTATTGTGAGATTTTCGTCGTGAGGAGATATAATCTGATGATGGTTGTGATTCTTTAGCATTAATAAATTACGAATACGGAATCACTTAAAATCGATTTTATTTTGGTAATATAATTATCTACTTTGGGCGTATGATTTATTAGAAAGATACACTTAGGGAAGATGAATCAGTGATGAACTTTAATTATCTTGTGACAGGAAATGCATACCTAACGAGTGTTTTACGAATCTGTGGAGTACATCTGAAAATTAAAGGTATGACAGTGAAGCAAACTCAATTTTTCATTCTAAATGCTTACTCAGCCTATGGATAGGTAGTTTGTCGGGGTAATGACAAGTCTGATGCGTAGACACTTTGATTAACGAATGTGAGAAAAAGTCCTTGTGATCCGTCCAGAATTAGCTCAGAAGATTTTGTGGCCAGAACTCTATTCATCTTTGATAATTTCTCGAGAGCTATGATAGTGAGCATAGGGTCCCTGTCTATATTACTGCTGTCAATCTCTGTACATTACATAAGTGCATTCACTGTTTTAATGACTTTTTTAGTTCTTCATTGTCTATGGGATTTGTTTTTTAGTGTGGATCACCCTTTGCGTCGAAGTCACCCATACTCCACAGAAACTGTGTATTATTACGGATGGAAAAAATAAAAGTTGAAACTTAACCCCCGAATGTCATATGAAAATTGGAAGAGAGGATGTTAATGCTAAAGATTTCTGACTGATGACTCACTGATAAAGTGTTGCATTCGGCAGGAAACCCATCAGGGTTTTGGCCCGAGCCACTGCTCCTCTCAAAGTGAGTCGAACCATACTCCTTTAACGCATGTTGGAACTTAAGTTTTACGGAAACGTATGAATTCTACTTTTAACATTCTGCCACACAGCCTTTACCCTATAAAAGCATGTAACTGGGGGATGTATCGAATAGCGTTACTTCCTAGGAAAGAGTTTACATCATGTACTGAGGATACAGCCGTAATAAGAATTTTTAAACAACGTCGCGTAACGTGGGAGTTTTTTAATTTCATAGGACTTTTATTAAAAGCCATCAGGAGTGAGGATCCGAACACGGAACTTTTAGGTCGACCCTATTACCTTCAATATTTTTCAACACGAGGAATAAAATCAGATTTTTCCTTTGCTGCTACTGTGAGGTAGCCCTTCTTCTAGTAAAAATGTGCCAGCCAATAGTCACAGGGGTGAGTTGAAAGAAATAAGAATTGATTAAAACGGACTTAAATTACATGGGCTATAAAAATACGTATACGAAAGGACTATCGGGTTTTGGTGTAAGAAATACGTAGAAAAAGCTACTTATAAAGAATACGAAGGTTGTGCAGTCAGAGCTCTATGCATCTTTGTTAATTTTCGCAAGTATCGAGGGCCATACGATGTCAATCTTGTAAAACCAACTAGGCGCTTGGAGGAACGCGATAAGACCCGAAGCTAGCCAACACGGAGTTCTGATAGCGTGGCATTAACAGTAATTATTTAACTTTGTTCAAAAGATTTTTGAGGAAGATAAAGGCACAGAGCAGTTCTCACGAGTAAAGGATAAGTAGCATATCTTTCGTATCGACTTATCAGCTTTCCATAGGTCAGAGCTAGTGTCGTGGGCAAGTGCCCCATGACCTTTGTATGTCACCAGCTTGCTGTGATCACATGGGGATGAGTGTAGAAACCAGGTGAGAAAGCTCGTCTCTCTTGTAAGCGTGAACATTTCATTTTCAGACTCGATGAGAGCATACATGTCAGTTAAGCGGTTTCGTTTGCTAAATTTTAACTATTAATCCCATTGCAAATGAAATTTCAGCGCAGGTAAGTTTTGTGGGTGTGCTCGCATGAAGCAATGTATTTTTTTAATAGTCGAAGTTTTAAACTAATGTCCCCTACTCCATTAATATGCATTCATGATGAAAGTTTTTTAGCATTCTTGCTTTCTACAACATTCTACCTCGTACAAAAAAGTTATTTTTTACCCGATTTCATCAGCGTGATGAGACATACGCTCGCACGCAAGCGATGGGAGAGACGATTTTTTAGCCGATTTTTCTTCGATGTTGCGTTACTATGTGGAAATAGAGATATCTGAGGGCACCAACCCGATGCAGACTAATTTTAATAAGCCCGGCACTTGGATGTTTAGGACGCGTCATTTCAAAAGTCTACATGGGGTGCGTTGAAACCTATCATAAAGGGTTGTGCAGAGAACCATCTCTGGACTTGGGAAAATATCGAGTCCGAAATCCACGATAAAGAGTGCCAGCGAGTTTTCACGATGTAAGACATCACGCCTAATGCGGGAGCAGCACAGATTTGTTCGTAAATTTCATTCCCCGTTTGGAATTTTTCAATTTCGTAGGACTTAACCATCTGTCAGTGAAACGTTGTCTGCGGTGAGGATCCGAACACGGAGTCTATTAGGTCGATCCTATCTCTTCTCAATATTTTTTCATCACAATGAATAAAATAAGATTTTTTACCCATCGGCATTTTTTGTGGGACAGTCTTTTAAAAACAGTTACTGTGGATAGATCTAGTAAGTGACAGCCAGCAGTCACGGAGTTGAAAGAAATAAGTGTTACTGAAACGGACATAAAATACGTGGGTTATAAAAATACGTATATTAATGTGAAAGAACTATCGGGTTTTGGTGTAAGAAATACATAGAAAAAGCTAGTTATAAAGAATACGAAGGTTGTAAAAAGCGTACTAGGTTAATATCTGAAATGTCTGACCCGTTCGACACGCATCTAGGCCACATCAAGTACGAGCCATAGTCAAGTGCGTCCGGGAGATCAAGATAGTCCGTTCGAATCCACACTGCAAAGGAAGATTTTTTTTCCGGTGAAATACATCTACAGAAAACTGATTTTTATTTCGACTGTGGAGTGATTTTTAATAAAGGTGAGGAATATTTTAACGAGTGTTTAATTACTAGGGAGTTGATTAATGGAGTTTGAAAATTTTTCCACTGCAGGCGTGTGTTCTAATAGGAGATTTAACATGTCATCCCTACAAGTCCTACGAATAATTTAAACCATTATTAATTTCACCCTGTGGTACTTTCTGTGGAAACAGCTACAGTAAGGGTAGTTCTTCTTATTCAAGGACAGTATCAACCATTTGGCTACAATGGGGTAAAATGAGTTTCGACCGGGTGTTTTTACAATTGTATCATCCCTTTCTGTGCAATTATTCTGAGACCTGCATCAGCCATTCGGCTAGGACTGAGTAAAATGAGCTTGGACAGTGCGGTAGTACGTACGAATCGCACTGGGGAGTGAAGTATTTTTTCCGATTAAACACATCTACAGAAAACTGATTTATTTCGACTGTGGAACGTTTTTTAATAAAAGTGAGGGAATTTTGAGGAGTATTTAATTACTAGGGAGTTTAATAGCAGGGAATTTTAATTATAAGGGAATCGTTTAGCCGTCTTGATAAAATGAATAGCAGAGGATTTTTAATTACTAAGGAATAAATACAACTTTGCGAGTTTGATTTACAATTTGAGACCCGCATTCAAAAAGAGTTGAGTGTATAGGGTTAGAAACTGCTGGAGTTTTTAAATACAGGAAATGTATTAAAATACGCATTGGACATCATCGATTAAATTTTTAGGGAAAGAGAATCGTTTAACAGTCTTGCTAAAATGAACAGCAAAGGATTTTTAATAGAGGTAACTTTCAATAGAGGGGATGTGATGGGTGTTTAATTAATAAGAATACAACTTTGAGATCTGCATTCGAAAACAGTTGAGTGGTCTTGTAAAGGATAGAAGGTGTTTTTAAATACAGGAGATGTATTAAAATACGCGTTGGACATCACCGGTTAAATTTTGTATCATTCCTTTCTGTACAATTATCCTGAGACCTGCCGATCGTTGCTACCCATGCAATTATTCTGAGACTTGCATCAACCGAGTGAAGGAGGGGGGGGGGCTTAAAATATAGGTAGGGCTTAAAAGATCAACTGCAAGAGGAGGGGAGGGCTTAAAATATTGGTGGGACGACCGGGGGGGTCCGAAAACGAGAAATTAGACTTAAAATAAAAGTTTTTTGGGAAAATAGTACTTCTCACTGTCAACAGATGGCGCCAGGGGGTTTTTTAATAAGGGGGAGGGCTTAAAATATAGGTGGGACGAACGGGGGGGTCCGAAAATGAGAAATTAGACTTAAAATAAGTTTTTTTTTGGGAAAATAGTACTTCTCACTGTCAACAGATGGCGCCAGGGGGGTGTTAATAAGGGGGAGGGCTTAAAATATAGGTGGGGCGACCGGGCGGTCTGAAAACGAGAAATTAGACTTAAAATAAGGGGTTTTGTGAAAATAGTACTTCTCACTGTCAACAGATGGCGCCACTGAGGGGTGAAGAGGTTTATTAAAGGGGGAAGGAATTATTAATTATTAATGGAATATTGATTAATTATTAATTAGTTATTAATTGGGTATTAATTAGTTATTAATTAGTCATTAATTGGATATTAATTGGATATTAATCAGTCATTAATTGGACATTAATTGAATATTAATTAGTTATTAATTGAATATTAATTATATTAATTAGGGGGGAAAGCACTGTGCAAAGAGGGAACCGTACAATAGCACTATACTACTGATGGACCCTCTTGTCCGACAACAGGGGAGCTTTTCCCTACTACTCATCCTTACTGGAACATAAAAAATTCATATATTCACAGATAGCACCCAAAAATCTGTTTTTCCGTCATATTTTTCTCCACCAGATGACGGAAAAAATACCCTCGAAAACCCCATTTTTCCTATTGATTTTGAACTGTCATATTTTTTAAACTAATTTCCCAAATTGTCTTGCTTTTTTCGATTTTTTTTATTTTACCGAATTTTTCACCCCAACACCTCAATAATTCAGTGAAATGTTGATAACTGCAACATTTTCCCAATAAAACCCCTCAAATCCTGTCTTTCACACAAAACGTCTTTCCGAACACCACGTCAATGCTCATCTCCCCAAAAGTGTCCCCTAGGTTAACATGGGATGCCCTATATTTTAACATTGTTTGAGAACTCTATTTTCCTATATTACTGATGGGATTGGATTAGCGAAATGATATTCTGAACTTTCGCTTTAATGACATTGTAACCAATTGTATAATGCTACTGAAATTTCAGCACATATTTTGTAGTTAATTGTACAGTGCCTTTGAAATCTCACCAAAAACCAATCAGCTTCAAAAATATAATTTTTTGTTATTCAATTTTCACGTTAGACAATAATCGTGATAGCATTGTAATGAAATGTATTTCGTTTGAATATTGGTTTCAATATGACTCCATGGTTTTCGATAGTTTATAAATTATGAATTTTGCACTTCATTATTAGTATATACAGGCTGAATCTGAAAAAGTGGGCAAAACTTTACGGGGTGGTAGAACGCAGCTATACGAACAATATTCGTCATAGAATGTATGGTCGGAACGCAAACGGCGAGCCGCTAGGTGGCATTGGAAATGGTATAAAAGGGTCGGTCCTCGCACCCAACGTTTTCGCAAATGTGCGTCGGTCCCTATCCCGCAGGTGTGAAGCCTGCATTACAGCTGGCGGCAGCTCTTTTGAGCAATTTCTTTGAGCATGTACCTCAATTACATTCCTGTTAATAAAATGTTTTCTGAAGTATCTCCTCTCCTTCTTGTGTTCATTCTTTAAATGTGACAGTGGAAAACTACCTTTCAACTTCTCACCGCTTGCGTTCCGACCATACATTCTATGACGAATATTGCTCGTAGAGCTGCGTTCTACCACCCCGTAAAGTTTTGCCCACTTTTTCATATTCACCCTGTATATATCAAATATATTCTGCCGCGAAAATATTGTCCTTTCCTAAATTTACTTTCATTTTATTGCACCATAAACGAAGCATAACACACAATATATTAAAAATGCACTACCATCGGTATTTAAGAAATCTTCATGGGGAAAATAATCGAACTTTCGAAAACATTGGTGACGATAATATATACTGGTAGTAATACCGCCTATTTTTATAACTCGTTAATTTTTTGAACAATGCCTTTTTCTTTATTGATTCATTCCCTCTGTTAACTTATATTTCTTGGTGGCCTTTTTTTATAATACAGCCAGAAGATTCATTTTGAATGAGAATTCATAATTGTAATTCTGAGTAGCATAAAAATTGAATAATATGCTTAATCACGCTGGCTTGTAACCGTCGCCATTTTTATCATTCATTTTCATAATGACGATCTGGAATATGTACCGTTTGTAAATTAATATTTTATTAAAATTTTATAAGTATTTAATCGTTTAGTCATGAATTCTCGTTTCGTGGTTCAAGAGAGAAGTGCCTTGCTTTTCCGATGGGCTCCCTCCTTCCCGCTGTAAGTGTCGTGCCCACAGAAATTGGTCCTGCGGACACGACTTGGGCCAAAAGGTCCTAGGATATGCTTTTCTAATGTGAGAACAAAGACTTGTTTTGGTCACCAAGCTTCCACGAACTCGTCCCTGACACCTGATGACACCGGTGGCGACTTCGCCCCTGGATGTAGAAGTTTCTGGACTGGGATCGCGCTCGACATCAAAGGCCTCGAGAAGGCGGAGCAATTTTTAGCTCAAGCGTCTGTGACCAATAGCCAGTGCCCGTGTCAGCCTTGCGTGCCGACCACAGCCAGAGGTCGCGGTGGGAAAAGGCGGCAAGGTTGAACAGTGAGAAAAAAGTGTGTCTTTTGCCTAGTGTCGCTCGTCTTGGTGAGTTGTCTCCTCTCGTCTCGCAGTCCAGTCGAGCAGTCTCTCCCTCCACCCGACGAACGATGCTAGTACCTGCAAGGAATGAGCGCGAACCTCCTTTTGTCTGGCCGAGATTAGGCAGATGAACTCCCAGTCGAAGGTGTCGGACTCCCCACCCAAGGCTTCTGCAGTGGCTACGTAAATCCGGTATGGGTCACCATCAATTGTAAATCTGTGTTTTTCCTCTCAAATATCGTTGTCGGTCTGCCACCGCCACCATATTCCAGAAACTGACTATGGAACAGACTTTGGAGCTAGTAGCTCGGATGTAACAGATGGACATTGCCAGAGAAATTTCTTGGCTCCCCAGTGTAAAGGCAGGACATTGCCTACACGCGGTGTAAAAGGAGCTGTACCCCTACGAAGGGCGTAAGTTGTGAAAGAGAATGTTAAATAATACTGTTTGTAATAAATTGCGTGTAACTGGTAAAACATGACTCCTCTCCATTTTTCATTATTGCAAGTAAAGTTCCTGGGTTACTATGGAAAGAGTGCCCCATCGGTAATCAGCGCGACTGAAGCATGGCCAAATATCAGGAAAGGAGTCAAACATTAATGTCGGACTTCCCTAATATGAAAGGGGGGTTCACGGCAAATTGGTTCCCGTGACCAGGATATTCGAACCTGAGGGTTATTGCCGCTAGAAATCGAAGGGCATATATATAGATTACATAATTATTGTGTTCACATGTGGCAGTGGCAGAATGTTAAGAAGGTTAAGAATGTTAAAAATAAGAGTGAAATATTGTGATATGTGGAATGTTATGAAGTGTATATTAGAAAGTAAGATAGTGTTTTTAGTGAGGATTGTATATCATGTTTGAGTTAGGAATTTCAGGATCATCTGTTGAAACAAGTTTTATTTTGGAATATAGTGAAGTAATATTGGATTAAATGTTTTAGTTCTAAGATAAGTATAAGACTATAGCTAGGCCCAGGTGTAGAATGTATGAAGGGAGTACTAGAGATTCGACTAGGGACTGCTACATTATTATATTCTAGATAGGAGTGATTTTGTGTCTTACTGTTAAGTTGCAATTCTGTGTGCGCCTCCATTGCACTTAGGAGGCACAAAAACCCAACATACAGCACAACACTCAGTACACTATTTGCGTAGTGAGGAAGACCCCGAAGTAATGGAGAGTCAGGACACGAGTGTGCCACCCACCCAGGAGCCGTCCCCAACGACGGGACCTCTCCTGGCGGGGTTCGTGAATTTAGTAAACCCATATGAAGGAGATAGCAGCCGCAGTGCCGCAGCGTTTTTCGAGCAAGTAGAGGGAGTAGCTAGGATCGGACGATGGCTACTCCACGATGGCAGCCGAGTGAGATGGCAATCATTGCCCGCTCGAAGTTGCGAGGAGCTGTGCGGAATTTGTTAATCAATCCCCGGAATTGAGGAACGAAGAGGATTTTGGCATTTTCAAAAGAGCAGTGTTGGAAAGGTTTGACAGTGAGGCGCCATTAGCCACCCGCCTGCACGAATTCACAAGCTGTCAGGAAGCGGCGAACAAGAGTGTCCGGGAGTATGCTGCCCGCATTCGGACCCGGGCCTATCAGTTTTTGGGAACAGCAGGAGGAACGTGGACAGTGAGGATCAGGGAATCGGCGAAGAGATGCGCCTTGCCCAGTTTTTGGCAGGCCTGGTCCCGCGGCTCAAGTGGTTCGTACTGTCCCATAATCCCCGCACTTTTGAGGAGGATTTAACGAAAGCTACACTGGAGGAGAGCAACGAGCATGGCTCCGGATGAATGCCAGCCATACGAGCACTTGACGAGGAAACCCCTGCTAGAAACACGGATTCGAACTCTCTGCCCCAGCTGCAGGATCTGTTGGCAGCCTTTCCGCTGTGCCAGATCCAGGCAGATCTAGTACGTTTGGGGGAGTGCTTCCACCAGATTGAGGGACAGCAAGGGAGAAAGCCCCAGCCCAGCAAGGACAGCACCCCTGGGAGCCCCAGCAACGAAAGCACCCCTGGGCAGATCGCTGAGGTGTCACGTGCTTTGCGTGTGGTGGAGTGGGCCATTACGTCCATCAGTGTGCGTCGCCCCCGACCCTACACCCACGTGACCCACGATACCAAACGGGGGGAAACCGGCAGCAAAATCGAGACCGAGCAACTCCATGGAGGACCCGCTGGACGAGAGATAATGGATTTCCTTTCACCGCCCCCCCCCCCTCAGGAAGCTCGAGATCAGGGTAGAGAAGAGTTATGGCAAGCCAACCACCATACGGCTCCTTTTAAACTAGAATGGGAGGGAAGCCCCAGATGCACTTCCCAAAGTCCCCTCGAAGCATCAGCCGTCCGCATTGCCCCGTGTGCCATACTATGCAGTGATGAAAATTCACCCATTGTGTCTGGCCGCATGGAGGACACGGAGGTGTCGGCCCTCGTCGATACCGGCGCCACTGTGTCCGTCATGAATAGCCAGTGGTTTCAGCGCTTGAGAAGCCGAATCCTGCACAAAATGATCCCCTATAACATAATTTGAAAACGGTAGATGGCCACCCCCTTCCAGTGATAGGCAGATACATGGTGACCCTCACATTCGACAAGATTAGTTTTGAGCACCCCATAGTCGCCCTTGACATAGACACTCCACGGTACGACATGATAATGGGACACGATATCCTCAAAAAGCACCGTTTCCTCATAGATTGTCATTCAGGCACACTGCAAAGGAAAAAGGACAAGGAATCGAAACATAGGTGCACCCCCCTCACATTGCCCGCCTACCCTGCCCAGGAACAACCTTCACTCCCCTCCCCTACACCCACGTACATTGGGCGCATCGGGGCAGAAGCTCTGCGTCCCTCCCCAAGCCAAGTGCATAGCCCTTGTCGAATGTTCTGCCCCCCAGCTCCGAGGCTGCACGATCTTCGCTCAGCCGCATGAGCGGCTGAAAACCGGTTCCGTGCGCGTGGCTCGCTCGGTGAATTGCGTGGATGGTAGTGGCCAACTCAACATCCGGGTTGCCAATACCTCCTCGGCCCCTCTCTGGCTGAATAAAAGCATGCGCATTGCCACGTTGGAAGCCCTCGACGCCGAACAAATAGAACCCCCAGCGTCCCCTGGAAGAGAAGAAAATTGCCCCTGTCCCTGGAGGATTTCCAGTTGGACCATCTTTTTGCCCTGAGAGAAGAGTAAACTGGGGGAAATTATTGATGAGAAATAGAGATGTTTTTGCGAGAGATGTCAGCGAATTGACCGGCACAGATGCCGTGTACCACGAAATCCACCTCACAGACGACCGTCCCGTGAGGCAGCGGGCATACAGGGTGCCGTTCGCGCTGCAGGGCGAATTGGACTGAAAAGTGGATGAGCTATTAGAGCAAGGGATAATAAGAGAAAGCACCTCTCCTTTTGCGTCACCCATCGTATTAGTGAAGAACAAAGACACCACCTACAGATTCTGTGTCGACTACAGGGCACAAAATGCGAAAACAGTCCCAGATTCATACCCTCTCCCCCTCATCAACGAAATCATTGATCAACTGGCTCATGCCAAATATTTCAGCTCGCTGGATATGGTATCCGGTTATTGGCAGGTTCCCGTTCACCCACGTGACGTGGAGAAAACTGAGTTCATCAGCAGGAAAGGGTTATTTGAGTTTAATTACTTACCATTTGGACTGAAGAACAGTCCCGCTACTTTCCAGCATTTACTGGACCATGTGCTGATGGAAATGCGACAAGAGCAAATTCTCGTATACCTCGATGACATAATGGTGGCCTCCCAGACCTTTGAGCAACACGCTGAACGCTTATAAAAGGTATTTGACCGCCTAAGGGCCTACAATTTAAAGCTAAAACCAGCGAAGTGCCAATTCATGAAGGAATCCCTCACTTACCTGGGACATTTGATTTCCGCAGAAGGGGTCCAGCTGAACCCGAGGAACGTCCAAGCCACTGAAGAATTTCCCCGCCCCCGTAGTGTCCGGAACGTTCGAGCCTTCCTAGGCCTAACCGGCTACTACCGGCGTTTTATCGATCGCTACGCCGATCTTACAGCCCCCTTGGTCCATTTAGTGAAGAAGGACACCCCTTTTAGATGGTCTCCAGAAGCGGAGGAAGCGTTCGAAGTATTGAAGAGGAAATTAATGACAGAGCCCCTTCTCCTCTACCCCGACTTTGGACGGAAATTTTTCCTGTCGACCGATGCGTCGGATATTGCGGTAGCCGGCGTACTCGAGCAGGAGACGGACGACGGGTTCCATCATCCAGTAGCCTACGCCAGTCGGAAACTGAAGCCCC
Organism: Ryuthela nishihirai; assembly: GCA_038380435.1. Lineage (NCBI taxonomy): Eukaryota > Metazoa > Arthropoda > Arachnida > Araneae > Heptathelidae > Ryuthela > Ryuthela nishihirai. Next base: position 58,681,712 of record JAWZYU010000012.1, read on the forward strand.
CGGAAACACGCTACTCAACGATTGAGAAGGAGGCCCTTGCAATCCGTTTCGCCATTACCCATTTCAAGCAATACCTGTATGGGCGACGATTTACAGTTGTGTCCGACCATGCCCCCCTCACATATTTGCTGAAGCTCAAGGATCCCTCCAGTAGACTGGCCAAGTGGAATCTAACGCTGCAGGACTACGATTTTGACATCATTTATCGGCCTGGGAAACACAATGTCCCCGCCGATACTCTGTCCCGTCACATACAGGCAGTCGAGAGAAATCCCTCTTCCCGCAGCCCCTTTGGCGATTTAGCCCATCTGAGAGACCTACAGCTGGAGGACCCCACCTTTAGGAACACCATCGAAATTTTAGAGAGTAGGACCCACGATTCACCCGCCAGTGCCGCCAAACCATTTTACTTGAAAGAAGGTATCCTATACCATCTGGCCCCCCCGGCCAGCCATAGCCCCCGCATGGAAGCAACAGAGCAACTAGCGATCCCCATCAGTCTTCGAGGACAGATATTAGAATTGTGCCACGACAACCCCTGCTCAGGCCACCTGGGAGAGTACAAAACCTTGCAAAGGGTAAGGTCTGAGTATTACTGGCCCGGCATGTATGCCGATATTCGCAATTACGTCCAGACCTGCACATCTTGTCTGCAACAGAGAGGCTACCAAGAGAAAAAGAAGCGAAACCTGGTTCGAGCCCCACTCACAAGCCGCCCCTTTCAGCGTATAGGCATGGATATTTTAGGCCCTCTCCCCATCACTCAGCGAGGAAATAAGTACATCTTAGTCATTATGGACAACTTTACCAAATGGCCAGAGGTCTATGCGCTGGCCGATCAGTCAGCAGAGTCGATTGCTAGAGCGTTTGTAGAAGATTTTATTCCCAAACATGGAATTCCCGCTACTGTCATCAGTGATAATGGGTGCAACTTTACCAGTCGCGTGATGACCGAGGTATTTAACCGATTAGGCATTACTAAACAAAACACTAGTTTCTATCACCTGAGCTCCAAAGGCCTCGTGGAGAAATTTTACGAGTCCATAGCATCCATTTTATCTCATCTGGTGGCCGACAAAAATGATGTGTGGGATGGGCATCTGCCATTTGTTTTGATGGCCTATAGGAGTGCCACTCACAGTTCCACCCATGAGACCCCCTATTTTCTATGTATGGCCGAGACGTGGCCCTGCCTTACCAGTTGTGGCAGACGAAGGAGCCCCTGACCTATGCCAACACTGAGAGCTATGGCGAACAGTTAGCCAACAAGTTGAATGAAGTGTATGGGCTGGTGAAGGCGAATCTTGAAGCAGCAGCTATGAGTCAGGAGGAGCAGAGAAGAAAAGTGGCCATGGATAAAGGTATTCGGCCCGGCGACCTAGTGTTTTTATATAGCCCACGGGTCCCTCGCCGGAATACCAGGAAGTTATCAAAAATGTCCACCGGGCATGGCGAGTGCTGCAATGCCTCACCGAAGTGAACTATAAAATCGCTTTAGTCACCAACCCTCACAAAGTGGAGACAGTGCATGTCGATCGCCTCACCAAACTGCTGAAACGCCGCCCGTACCTGATAGGTGAGCTATCTGTCCCAGAAGACCCCACACCAAAACCCCCCGACGCCCCCATCACGACTCATCATTGAGCCAGAATCTGAGGATGACGACTGGGAATCGAACCCCTGAGTCACACGGAATCACATTGCAGGCCGTCCGGCACCCTGCCACAGCAAGCTCCCAGCTGCCACACGCTATAGCCGCCAGTCAGCCACACAGGTACGACCTTCGACCACGTGCACAAGACAGAAGAGTTGCGCCATCTCCAACCACTGCTGCTGACACACCCTCGCAAACCGTGGCTTGCTATGACGTCAGCACATCCGGTGGATCAGCACCACCTCCTCCATTGCCTCAGCGGCTGCCCCGAAGCAGACGACGCTTGAAACCACGGAATGCTGGGATATATGACGAACCTGAAGAAGGGAGCTCCACGTCATGGGCTAATGTTGTTACGAAGGGACACCTTCACGATGCCTCGCCCCAGGGCAGCAGAAATCCCCCTCCCCTGGTCCGTCAGTTCCAACGATCTCCGTCAGTACCCTAGCGCACCCCCCCCCCCCTCCGGCTATCAAGGGCAATGGAGCAGTGGAGTCTGAGCAATAGAACGCTCACGCGAGAAATCGCGAGAATTTCTCCCATGCACGGTGGCCGAGCCGGTCGCAAGCGGAAATGGTAACGTTTTGGGCAGACTCTGGCGAGGCTGCAGGTTCTGCACACACGCCCCCCCCCCCCTCGTGAGTCGGAGAAGGAAGCCCGCCAGAGAGATGAATTCATGTCGTGGCGCTCGTCTTGTCTACCCCGGCCAGGGGTTTGAGCTGCGAGAGCAACGACATGGACGCGCTGGCGCTTCGCAAACCCCACACACACACACGCGCTACAATCAATCAATCGGCTGGAAGAATCAAAGCAGTTATTGGAAATATTGTAGACCTAATGCATAGCCCTCCACTTGAATAGTAGAGATTTGAGATTTGAGAAATGGTTGCAGATGATCATTGTAAGAGTAACTTAGTAAAATGATTTTGTTATTATAGAGTGAGTTTTCGAGAAGTGTTTTGATTGTCATTATGGAATGACCTAGTAAAATGATTCTGTCGTTATTAAATGAATTTCTCGAGAAATAATTATAGATGATCCTTGTAAGAGTAACTTGGTAAAATGATTTTGTTATTATAGAATGAGTTTTCGAGAAGAGTTTTGATTGTCATTATGGAATGACCTAGTAAAATGAGGTTGTCATTATTGGACAAGTTTACTGAGAAGTGACTGCTAGAGTATTATTGTAGAACGACATAGTAAAATGATGTTGCCATTGTAAAGTGAACCCATTGAGAAGGGATTTTTAGAATTATCAAAGAGAGATGAATTAACGTCAGGAAGATTGTTTAAAGCATTGTGACACAAGGTGATCTTGTGAATTTTCAGGATATCTAGATGAGTTAATTGAAGGATTACCTGTCAGAGTTATAGACAAAGAGTAGAGATAGGATTAATTGTGGGAAGAGAATTAGTTCAAACTAGTGTCTTATGAATTAGTGGAACTTGTAGAGAGAAATTAATTGCGGAATAGGTTGTTCAGAGTATTGGCAAATAGCCAGGACTGAATTAATTGAAAAAAAAACTTAACTTTTGAATTATTACCACGAAGAACATAGGAAGTAAGAATAAATAAATGCAATGTTTGTACCAATTGTAAATGTAACCTGTGCTGGGTCCAAATGGCCCCAGAGATTTTGAAGTTTCTATGTATCAGTGAGTCATGTGGCGGTAGGCAGGGAGACAGACTGTGTGCTTGTGAATTAAGTACATGTGGAAAACCAGATTTGTGACCCTTTTCCCTTTTCTCTTTCTGTTTCATGTGCTGTGGAGCGTCCTGCAGACCGACGCACACTAGAGTGGTCCAGGCGGACCCGAACTGTGACCCTTTGGACTTTTAGTGCACCTGTTGACACCATGTGACCCTTTGGACTTTTAGTGCACCTGTTGACACCATGTGACCCTTTGGACTTTTAGTGCACCTGTTGACACCATGTGACACCTGGACTCGTGGAAAAAAAAAAGGAAAAATTCCAGCACTATTGATGTGTGACCCAGGAGATCGTCTTCACCACATCCAATGGATATATCATCCTCTTCAGTCAGTCGGAGACCTTTTAACTGCCCCGCCTATTCCCCCCTCTCCCTAAAGGGGGATAGGTGTGTCGTGCCCACAGAAATTGGTCCTGCGGACACGACTTGGGCCAAAAAGGTCCTAGGATATGCTTTTCTAATGTGAGAACAAAGACTTGTTTTGGTCACCAAGCTTCCACGAACTCGTCCCTGACACCTGTTGACACCGGTGGCGACTTCGCCCCCGGGTGTAGAAGTTTCTGGACTGGGATCGCGCTCAACATCAAAGGCCTGGAGAAGGCGGAGCGATTTTTGGCTCAAGCATCTGCGACCAATAGCCAGAGCCCACATCAGCCTTCCGCGACGACCACCACCAGAGGTCGCCGCGGGAAAAGGCGGCAAGGTTGAACAGTGAGAAAAAAGTTTCTTTTGCCTAGTGTCGCTCGTCTTGGTGAGTTGTCTCCTCTCGTCTCGCAGTCCAGTCGAGCAGTCTCTCCCTCCGCCCGACGAACGATGCTAGTACCTGCAAGGAATGAGTGTGAACCTCCTTTTGTCTGGACGAGATTAGGCAGATGAACTCGCAGTTGAAGGTGCCGGACTCCTCACCCAAGGCTTCTGCAGCGGCTACGTAAATCAGGTATGGGTCACCATCAATTGTAAATCTGTGTTTTTCCTCTCAAACATCGTTGTCGGTCTGCCACCGCCACGTGTTCCAGAAACTGACTACGGAACATGACTTTGGAGCTAGTAGCTAGGACTTAACAGATGGACTTTGCCAGAGAAATTTCTTGGCTCCCCAGTGTAAAGGCAGGACATTGCCTACACACGGTGTAAAAGGAGCTGTACCCCTACGAAGGGCGTAAGTTGTGAAAGAGAATGTTAAATAATACTGTTTGTAATAAATTGCGTGTAACTGGTAAAACATGACTCCTCTCCATTTTTCATTATTGTAAGTAAAGTTCCTGGGTTACTATTGAAAGAGTGCCCCTTCGGTAATCAGCGCGACTGAAGCACGGCCAAATATCAGGAAAGGGGTCAAACATTAATGTCGGACCACCCTAATACGAAAGGGGGGTTCACGGCATAAGCGCTAGCAGATCTCACGTCTCTGCATACCAAGAAGTGTGGGTCCGAGTCCGCATTTCATCTGGGTCATATGACTCTCGCCAAATGCAGCGGAGAGGCAACGTCAAAGCCCGGATGGCAGCGTCCTTGACAGGTGAAGAGGAAAAATTGTTTTCAGTCGGGTGCAATCCCTGATGAAATATTATTTGCTGTGATCACTCAGTTACCACTAGCTGCTCACTTCTATTCTGAATGTGAATCCAAGTCGCCGTATGATTAGCCGCTTGGGGTTGTAACTGAAAGGGAAGAATCTTATATTGGGTTTCTAACTGAAAGCTTGGGTTTCTAACTGAAAGGGAAGGATCTTTTATTGAAGCTTTTTCGAAACTTGGATTGGCTTGTTTTACCTATGAGTGGCACTTTTTGCACACAATGGACTAAATTGCCAGTTCACAAGAACACTGAAGGCTCAGAGAAGGTTGGGGGAGGGGACCCACTGAAACAGTTATTGGGAGACAGATGGTAACCTCCTGTCAAGGCCACCAGGGTGTTGCTTAACGTGGAGAGAGTATGATTCACCGCACACGAGTCCTGGGAGGGCTGGGAGTTTTGCGCAGAAAAATCACAACACGCACCCACCTTGGATTCGAACCTGGGAACTGCAGATTAAGAGCCTGTCGCGCTATTGACTGAGCCACCCCCGCCGCTCCGAAACTTAGATCAATGATCAGCCCACATTCCGTCGACAATTTCACTGGCATTTTTTTATATGAATAAATGTCAATTTTAATGATATGCCAGGTGGTCTGACTGGTGAACTTTTTTTGTTCTGTACCATCACGACTTAGTCCAATGGTGCTGAAAACATTTTCACTAAGAAATTCTGTAGATATAAAAACGTTATTATTGGCAAATAATAACGCATTCACAACTGCAAATACCAGACACACATTTGAACTGCGGGTGAAATTTTCTCCTATCAAAAGAAATGCCAGTCCCATGGCCCACGGAGTGCGACTGGTCATTTGTATATCTTTCTGTTGAGATGGGGAGTAGCGCGACAGGCTCCTAATCTGCAGTTCACAGGTTCGAATGTCGTCTGGGATTTATCTCTGCAAAACTCTCCACCATACCCTTGGTCAGTAGGGGACGTTGATGACCTTCGAAAGGCTGCTGTGCGTCGGATGGGACGTTAAGTCTTGGCTTCCTGTGCGAGGCAATATTACCCTGTTCACGTTAAAGAACTCACTGGATGACCTTGACGGGAGGCTATCTGTCTCCTAATAGCTGTTCAGTGGGTTCCCCAACCTTCTCTGAACCCTCGATAAACCCTGAAATCTTTGTGAGCTAGCTATTTAGCCCATTCTGTGCAAAAAAATTGCTGCTCACAGGTAAAACAACCCAACTGTCTGCTGAAGTTCTGGCTTCCTCACAGATATTTTCCATGGCCTATAGGCTTCTATCTGATCTCTGTGGCAAGCAGCTGATTCAGATAATATTTATTTTTTGTTGAACTGTTCAATCGATATTTATATAATTGTGAATTTTTTTTCTCACAACGGACATAACATAGATATAACATAACATGAATTAAGTGTTATGAATGTCACGGATGCAGTTTGAAATATAAGACCTTTCTATCAGAGATTGTTTCTTTCAAACGTCATGGGATGTATTAAAGAAATTTAACTAAAAAAAATCTACTTCTTAATGAAAATATTTAAAATAAGATATTGCATTCAGTTATGAAAAAAAGAGCAGAAAAGTTATTCTTAAGCATATTAAAACGCCTAACATTTACTATGGTACTATGAAAAGTGAGGCTGGTTCTTTTCCTTTACCAGCTTATCAAGATGTGGGCCAATTGAGAACAATGCCTCGAACAATGGAGAAATAATATTAATACTCTCCCTGTGTTTTGTCCAAAGCCTTGAATCCTGAATGGATAGCAGATGTCCTAACCACACCGCATCCGCAACATATTTTAATAACTTTCGACTCATTTTCAATTGAAAAAATATGCTGTAATATTTGAAATTTCTTAAGAATATGCCATACTTAATAATAGAGAAAAATTTACTTAAAGTTAATTTTGCTCTTTTAAATGCAATTATGTTCGATTATGGGAAGGCACTTATTTATTACTAAGCAAACCAGTCGGTAGCACGCCATGCTCGTAATCTGCAGTTCTCAGGTTCGGGTCCCAACTGACTCAACGTTGAGATTTATCTCCACAAAACTGCCCACGGTCAGTAGAGGACACTGATGGGCTTGGAAAGAAAGCCGTTCGTCGGATGGGGTGTTAATCCGTGGACTCGTGTGCGGGAGAGCAATACCATGAGCACGTTAAAGAATGTTCTTGATACCTTTGACGGGATGCTACCATTTGTCTCCCAACGTCTGTTCCAATGGGTTCCCTCCCCCAATCTTCTCTGAGCCTTCGGAGTCCTTGTGACCTGGTCACTTAGCACATTGTGTTAAAAAAAAGTGCCTCTGAGAGGTAAAATAACCAACCAAGTAACTGTCCTATGCACATCACTAGGCAAACTTCGTTATTTTCACGGAGATTTTCACATATTTATTTCCAGATTTCTATGTAAAAATTGAATAATTTTTTGAATTAATATTCCGTTTTGGCAGAAAAAAAAAAGATGGTTTCTTTCTCGCAGTATAATAAATATAAAAATGTAATAAAATAAATGTGGCTTTATCCCAATGCAATTTTTTTTTCCTTTTTAAAGTGAATACCAATATTAAATTTTGAAATCAGGTTCTTTTTTTTCATTTTCTCAAGCATTTTTTTTACTGATGTCAGCCATCAATAAGATGAAACGTTGACTCATACTCTTGCATATCTTATTAAATTCGATATTTTATTCAGTTACCGCTTTAAAATCAGGCTTTTTAATCCGGTAAATCCATTTTATTCAGTTACCGCTTTAAAATCAGGCTTTTTAATCCGGTATCCTTCTTAACAAAAATTTTTCATCTGACGAAAGCTTTTAAATGTGGATAACGGCGTCCGCGCTGTTCTTCGGGAAATCACTCTCAGCGAAGTATGGCAAAAGATATAGGAGAAGGGTTTTCAGAGCAATTTTAGCAGGTTCAGAATATTTTGATTTCACTTTGATCCAAAAGGAAGCAAGTAACGCTACCTTTCCTAAACTCATTTGCAATCCTTCTTCAGCATGCAGCTCCCAAGTGTTGAAACATAGGAAATGTGGTACTAATGCGTTATCAATATGCTTCGGAAAATATTTCTTTCTTCCCTAGCAGATCGCTCACCACCTCTATAAGAAGCACTCTTTTACACTGCAATAAAGGGATTCGAGAATAATAAGAAAATTTACTTCCATTGTGTAAGAATAACAGTAAGAAAAAACATGACGAATATAACATTATTCCCCCATCACTGACTAGAGGGCGCTCGTGTTCTGGAAGCGCGAAACTGGTTTGATCCTTGGTTCAATCAACAATAGTTTACGCGCGCCTTTTCAGGACGTCATTTAATCCAGCTTAGTTATCTCTCTTTTGTTTGTTTTGATACGAAACTAGATTAGAATGGATTAATTTTATAATGTAATATGGAGTTATAGTGTATGTGACACGGTGAAATTTCTGCAATAGTTGATGCGATAAGAGGTAAGTTTTTATAAACTTTGATCTAATATTCGAAATACTTAAACTTTCAAAAGTCTTGGCTAGATATCGTGCTGCCATCTACTGACAATTGAATCAACTAAAGTATAACTTCACTGCCCTATTTACTTAATAGCAGTCCCGTGGCCGAGTGGCTAGCGTGCTTGGCTGCTGATCTAATGCGACCTGGGTTCGAGCCCCGGGTTAAAAATGGGTGTTTGTGATGTTTTTCTGCTGAGATCCTGCCAACCTCACAGACCTACTATGGCATATAAACACAGGCTCCTGTCGGAACTCTGTGGCAAGCAGCTGGTTGAGGGGGTATTTGTTTTTTTATTTATTTATTTACTTAATATTATAGATAGTTTGGTCCAGTGTTGGCAAGCGAAATCAAAATGTTTAATTAAGTTTTTCTTTAGAGCAAATTTTAAATTTCTTTATAACATTACGATAAAGTTATATCGAAATACTTTAAGCACAAATTTAAAATAATGAAATATATGTTATCATTTCAATTATATACGTATGCAGTAGTGTTTTCCATCGATTCGCACCTGTTCAATTAATCTACTTATTAAAAAAACAAATAAAATTTTTGAAAAAGTTAATTTATTAATATTTATTGCTTTTTTTGCTGCTAATTAATGAAATAAAAAAAGTAATTAGGAGACCCAGTTACCAATGAATAGAATGACATCACGATATGTATTCGAATAATGTATATAAGCATTATTTGAATTTCAAGAAATAATGGAAACTCTGAAGATAGGAACGTAAATAGATTTAGTTTAGGGAGAAAATTTCCCATAATTTAGTATCGAGGGGGTTCGAAAATTTAGTTGTTTTGTGGGAAGAGGGATGCGAGAATTTAGTTTGGAGGAGAGGAAGTCTGAGAATAAGACTTCAGTATGATTTCTTAACTATTCCACCGGAAACTTTTGAAAACTATTCCACCGGAAACGAAAGGTTAAAATTATATTCAATATGAAATAAAATTTTACATTTGTTTTCTTCATATCTACTTTTTAGTGTCGGGTATAAAATATGGGATGAAAATGAAATTACGCAAAGACAACTGTGTTGGATTTCAAAGCAGGTAGACAAGTTTGAGATGTTTCATAAGACAACCGGATTTTCTTGGGGCAAACCCTCCTCACCATGGAACTTATCTAACTGAAAAAATTTACACTTAATGAATTATTCAGAATAAAGCGGTATTTTATCAATACAAATTTCTGAGCATAAGTATGAGATCATAATTCATAGTACTATAACGATTTTTTGTGCACAGATTAATATTTTTTAAACAAGTTGCAAAAATGAGTAGATGAAGGTTTAAAACAAAATGAATCTTCCTTCAGAAATATTAACCTCATAACGCATAGTCGAAAAAAATAAAGAAGAAATTCGTTCAAAAATATTGATATAACACAATTAATGTTATTCTACTGTTTTATTCATCATTATAAGAAAAATGTCTTCTAATAATTTTGAATTCAAATTATTTATTTTCTTATATAGAATCCGTTTAAACATAGAAAAAAACTCTGCAGACACCTGAGTTGTAGGTACTGCTAGAACAATTCTTGCAAATCATACAGTGTTTCGACTTGATTTTTCCACTAGTAAAAAATATTTTCTTTTGTAGAAATTCCCTTTGCTCTCTCAAATTCATTTTATAAAATTGATTTTTTTTCTTTTTCCTCCAATTTTCTGATTTTATTAAGATAGATTTCCAGAAAATCATTTGCTGAGTCGTTTGATGACACTGGACTACTTTTACTGATTTCAATGTACTCATAAATAACAATTAAGTGAGTTTTCTCTAAAATAAACTTCAAATAGCATAAAAGTAATCTAAAGAATAAATATGAGTCAAGAAATTTTAAACACTACTTATTTAACTCTATGCAATATTTTCTTAAAAGAGCTGCAGAAACAAAAAGCACTGCATCCTCACAGCTCGATTGAAACATGAGAACTATCTCTTTTATTTTTCTCAAAATATGTACAAGGTGAGGTTGATAGTTAATGGATTTTCAAACGTACACAATTAAAATTATTTGAGGGGTAGGGAAGTCTATGGTTTCGTGGGGAGATCGAAACCGAAAATTTCGACTATTGTCAACAAGCTTATGGACTTTTCCTTCAGTTCTCTATTCCATACCCCAATTATCACACTTACATAGTTCCATCTCCAAGTGTTTAAGCGGATAACAGTGATTTGTAATGTTGTAATTAGGATTTTCACCCTATTGTAATTGCAGTTTTTTCTTTTCACTACAGCTTTTCTGACTATCACAAATCCCTTTCTCTGAGCAAGAGTCATAAGATAGAAACCTGGGTCAACTGCTTCGCCAAATCTTTGAGAATGCGTCATTCAGCAGAGTCGCTTAAGGGCTAGAAAGGAGAAAATCTCAAAATATATCAACACAAAAATAGTTAAAAATAAAAAGATAACGGAATTATATTTTCCGTTATTTGTTACGTTTTCTCATTGCAAATATATTAAAATTTGTATCCTCTCAGACCTTCTACTCTATCATATAAACTGACAGGCTCCTGTCAGACCTCTGTGGCAAGCAGCTGCTTGAGGGAGTATTTTTTTTTAATATTTTTAAATTCCGTTAACTTTATTCATAAAGGTATTCAAAAATCATTTCCTTATTACTTTATATCGTTACATTAAAATAACGTTTTCCAACTGGTTTCGTCTTGAATATTCTGCTCAGCTACTTGTTTGGTCAATTAATGAGCAGACTAGGGAAGAGGACATTTATTTTAAAAATAAACATCTGACAAGAGAGTCAAATATATAAGCAGAAAAATAATTATTATATAAAGAATTAAAAATATTATTAGAAACTGAAACAACTAGAAGAAGTTCGTAAAAAATAATTTTGTGAAAAGAATCCTTTGAAACATAAGAGTTGAATGATTCTTATCAATCATAGTTACCTAACTTTGATAAATATTTTGAAATAATTGACTAAAAAACTTGTCATTAAATTATGAGAATAGAAATATGACTGTCATTTATACAGTGACCATATTTTGAGATCAATATAAAACACTTTTTCGGAAATATATATTACATCAATTTTATTTCTTTAATACTATTTATTCTAAATAGCATTTCTATTAATTTTATAACAGTATTTCTATTAATTTTATGCAATGTCTGGAAGTCATTGTCAAAAAGCATTAAATATCCCAAAATGTTTCAAAATAAACAAATTATATGTATACATTAATTTTAGTCACATGTAATGTGCAAAATTATTAAACGATGTGAAAAAGAACAAACATATGAATAAAATTACAACTAATTTGTTAACAATTCACACAATTAAATAATGCTTTAATAATTTACTGCAATTAAATAATCACAAATCATAAATATTATTATTTTGGGTTATTAATTTTACAAACCGGAACAATATTAAGAAAAATTGATTAAAACTAGTGCCAAGACAAAACGAATTTTTTAAATATAATATAATATGAGATAATAATAAAATATGAGACTATTGAAGGACAGGATAAGAAATAAATTTAGGAAAAAAATAAAGGACAAAAATATATTTTTTTTCTTTCTTTTGTAGATATGTCTACGGAACAATGGCCTAAATTATAGGAAGAATATCCACCATAGTGTTTTAATTTAGTGGTAGAGTGTGAAAAGGTGTATAGAGTGGCAAAATGCAAAGAATTTTGTTTTATGAATTAAATGAAAAATTCTTTTTGTGTTTTGTAGGAAAGAATAAAGAATTTCTTTTTGAAATTTTCCAAAACATCAAAAGTTCCGATTTGTAATTTGAAATAACAAAGTATACACTGAGAGATCATAGAATTATGACCAACCCATCCATTGTTATGTCAATAGGACGCTGTTTTTGAATCCCTTGTGATGATGCATAGAACAGGCCAGGCCTAGCATCTAATGTCCAACCCTGCCTTCTTATTGTGCAGGCCGTTAGTACCTTTCAAAAGACATCCTCTCGTGAAAGGGAATGGTAGGGGAGGGCTTCCAGATCAGTATGGCTTAGTGATCTGGGCAACTATGGTTACTTTTTGTTTTTTCCTACCCTGCTGAGGAGTGGTTAACCACACAGGGTCCTGGTGCTCACCATATATATCAACCTGAATGGAATTATGGCTCTGAGCTTGATTATGGATCCTGAATTTTCTGCACTGATGGGCTTCTGTGGAGGGAGAATCTTCCACTGTGTCTTCTGTTTGTTTGTGGGTTGACAGCGTCAAGCAAATAGATTCACAGGATATGTTTTATCCTGGTGGATAACCCTGAGCAGAGGTCATTGCTGGCACCTGAACTCTTGCTTCTACTTCCATTACCAAATTCTACATTGCAGGAAGTGAGAAAACTGGTCTCTGCCCCATGTCGGTTATTAGGAGGTTCTTTGATATTGTTAGCATTCCCTCTCACAAGAAACAGTTTCTTTAAACATCCCACTAACCATTTTCTCTCCATGGGTGGTTGGAATGTGGGGACTCTGCACAGAGCTTGTTCTCTTGATGTCCTCACACAAGAATTCCACCATTATAATTTAAATATTCTCGGCTTGCAAGAGACCAGATGGACAGACAAAGGTAAGATTCTTAAAAATAATCCTGAATTTCTCTTTTCAGCAAGGGAAGACAACAAACATCACCAAGGTGTTGGTCTGCTTCTCAGCACACATGCCAGTGAATGCTATTCTAGGATATGAGTGAATTAATGAAAGGTTTCTTACAGCAAAATTTGAGACAAGTATTAAAGACCTGAATGTTATCTACTGTTGAGCCCACACTGAGGATGCTGATGAAGATGAGAAGGACAGGTTTTATGGAAAACTTCAGGATATTTTGAATTCTGTCAAGAAAGGAGATATTACCCTTGTTCTAGGTGACTTCAATGCCAAAGTTGGTACTGACTCTAACCTTTGGGGAGGAGTGATATGCCCTTTTGGTATTGGTAGCTGCAATGACAATGGACAACGTCTCCTACAGGTAAGTAAACTCAATGGTTTCAGAATAACTAATACATATTACAAACACCACGACATACATAAGTACACATGGATTTCACCTGATGGGCTGCATAAGAATATGATTGATTATATGTTAATTAACAGCAAATGGGCTAGTTCTGTTAGGAATACCAGGGCATATAGGGGAGCTGAAATTGGATCTGACCATTACCTTGTTAAAAGTGTCTTGCAACTTAAACTTAAAAAGTGTTGTGCTAAGGTTAAAAAAAATTACCTTTAATACCGGAGCTCTGAAAGACCCAGTTATAGCTAAAGCTTACCATGATAGGTTACTTAGTCATTATGACAGTCATGATTTGCTTACTTCATTTCAAACAGGCTTTTTTAGAAACCAACAGTACTCTTTCAGGAAAAAAGGAGCATAAGAGACAGAATTAGTTGAGTGATGAGACACTTGAGCTTATTTCAGAAAGAAAGAACTGCAGAAATGTCCTTAATCAATACCCTACTAGTCTTAATAGAAAGCATTACAGAGAGCTTAATAAACTTGTAAAGAATCAGTTAGCTGCTGATAAGAATCTTTGGCTTGATGGCTTGGCTGACAATGCCAATGAAGCAATTAGACAGCACAACAGCAGAGAGCTGTACTAGATAGTTAATGTTTTGTATGGTACAAAACGGACAGGTATGCAGGGATTGAAGATAAACAAGGTAAAGTTATGGAAGGTGAGGATTCCATCATGGCTTGTTGGGCTGAGCATTTCAGTCATTCTCTAAACAATGTGGTTAATTTTACTCCCATTGTTTGTAATGATGATGATAGATGCATTACTGGCTTTAATGTTGGCCCTACAATACAGTCTGAAGTTAGTTTGACTATTACAGAACTTAAACTACATAAATCTTAGGAGTAGATGAAATTACTAGGGAAATGCTTAGAGCTGGGAATGTTTTGGTTACCACGTGGATGACTAAAATTTTGAATATCTTTTATGAAAATAGCATGGTTCGTAAGGATTTTACCAGGGCTATTTTTATCCTTATTTTCAAAATAATTGATTGCAGTTCTTGTGAAAACTATAGTGGTATCAGCCTACTTTCTGTTGCAGGTAAAGTTCTTTGCATGATTATGTTTAATAGAATGAAGAATCTGATTGACAGTCAATTGCGTGATGAGCAATGTGAATTCAGAAGTTTTAGGGGATGGGTAGATCAGATATTTTAATTCAGACATATTCTTGACAAATGTTTTGAGTGATTGTGGTTGACTGTGAGATCATATGGCATATCAGACAAGTTAACATAATGAAAGCTCTCGATAATAAAACTAAGTCTTGTGTGAGAGTTGGTAAGGCATGTAGCAGTTGGTTTAGCATTGTTTCTAGTGTTCGACAAGGGTGCATTTTGTCCCCTTTTCTCTTTAGTTTGGTTATTCATTATGTTATGTGAAATTCTTTGCAAGGGAAATATTTTGGCCTGAAATGGTCGAGAGATTTGAAAATTTTTGACTTAGAGTATGCAGATGATTTGGCTTTGTTGGATAATGATGTTGATGCGATAATTCTCTCATTAGCGCTGTTGATGAGACTGGTAATATATTTCATTTGGTAATAAACAGAGATGAAACTGAAGTGATGAAAATTGGTTAGGCAGTTGGTGTTTCAGTCGCTCTGAATAATTGCACCCTTGAGCAAGTGTATCAGTTTATCTTGGGAGCTATGTAACCGATACGGATGATGTGCAGCATGAGATTAACAGACGAATAAGGATTTCCCCAGGGATTTATAGGAATCAATGGAGAGTGTGGAGAAATAGATGTATACCTCTAAGGACTAATATTAGACTGTATAATAGCTAGGTTCTTTCTAGAATTAGTTATGGTAGTGAAACTTGGACGTTTGTAAACAAGATAATAGGAAACTTGATGTTTTTGATGATAGATGCTTACGCAGTATCATGAGTATTAAGTTGTTCAACTATGTAAGTAATGAAGAGGTTAGGCAAAGTAGTTGGTTGCCGATATAGATAATTATAGATTAGTGAATAAGGTTATGAATAGTGTGCTTAAAGGACTCAGAAAGAGGGTAAGACCTAGGAAGCAGTGGGCGGACGATGTCAAACTGGTCCTTCTTAGAATTGGTGTGCAGTGGAGAGATGCAGCAAATGTAACTCAGGACAGATATGCTTAGAGAACTAAATTGCACTGTTTAGTTGGATCTCTGTAGCCCACGGCTGCTTGAGCATGATGATGATAGCTTTTGAAATAAATCTTTTATGGGAAAAGGTGGCTGAAAGTAAAATAAATATCTCAGTCAATTCTATCTAAATATCAATTTTGAATAATATTCCTTAAGCAATATGAACAGTTGCTGAGTGTTGAACATTTAACAACAAATTTACTTAATTAAAATTTATTATTCTTTAAATATTCATTTAATTTTTCGACAAATTTCTTAGAACACATTGCTGCTCCTAAATGTTTAAAGTTCTTTGCTGGTTTAAAAGCTGAAAGAATATTTTTTGAAAATTAATATTGTAAAGATCTCTGTTCTTTATTTCAGAGATCTGTTACTGGACCTTAATCACACAGCAATTATCGTACTCAAAACAGGGCCGGACTTTGACCTTCTGAGTTTTAAACTGTGACAAATTTAAGAGGTTCTAAGCTACAATAAGTTTAAGAGGCCGCAAAATTTTGAAAGTCGAAATGAATTATATATTTATTATTCTGATTGAAGGGGACATTAAAAAGTAAATATGAATTTCATGATGTGAAAATATTATACTAGCATAGGTTTACAATAATGACTGTTTAAAGCTGAGATGAACAATATTTCTGTTAATGTCCAATCTTATGTATTTACGGTTCCATAGAGTAGTTTGCCTCCTCACCCTTATCTATATCTGGTTGCATTGAGTAGCTTGTCCTCTCCATCCTTATTTATTTCCGGTTCCATTGAGTAGCTTGCACTATCCACTGTTATCTATTTGCGGTTCCATTGCTTAGCTTGCCTCCTCCAGCCTTATCTATTTCAAGTTCCATTGCATAGCTTGCCTCGTCCACCCTTATCTATTCCCCGGATCCATTGCGCAGCTTGCCACCTCCACCCTTATCTATTTTTGGCTCTAGTGAGTCGCTTTCCCTTTTCATAATTTTCCTTTATTGCTTCATTTCCTCCTCTCTCCTTATTTCTCTACTTAATTTTTTTTCAGCGATATAAATTTCTGATTATAATTTTTATTCGGCCTGTCCTCGCTGCAACTAATGCGATTTTTGAGTAATTTTGGTAGAACATAATTGTAAAGGTGAATATACTTCCTAGTGTAATATTTTAATGCATTTTTAATTATTTCAAATTGCATATTTAGAGATTTTACGTTTACAGAAATAATATAGATAGCCATTTATATGTGCAGTTCTTCAACAGAAAAAATGTAGCTCTCAGTCGCCGTAAGACGAGAACCCAGCTCTCCGTCAAAACACAACATAACATTACGTTGGATAATGATTATAAATGCCTGAGCTATCAAAACTGCAGGTTCTGTTCGTCTATCGTTTTGAATTCTTGTGAAAAGCACGAATCGTTAAGCAGTTGATGTGCAGTCAACGCTATAGTTTTGTTTGTAACAAAGGAAAACTTTGCTTTATGAAGAGAACATGTTTCTTTGGATTTGGGGCGGTGATGGAAACTCGGTGGCGCTCAAGTCTTGTAATCTCCACTTCCCAGATTCAAGTACTCCCTGGACTCTCGTTCAGGTTTATTTCTACGAAACTCCCACCCCTACCTTTAGTCAGTAGGGGACACCGATATGCTTGGAAAAGCCACCGTCTGCCACATGGAACATTAAACTGTGGCACGGTGTGCTGAGGAGCCATACTCTGTGCAAGTGAAAGGACATGCTGGATGGACTTTACCGAAGGGTACCATCTGTCTTTTAACAGCTGTCTAGTGGGTTCCCTCCTTACAATGTTCTCTAAACCTTCGGGGTCCATGTGACCTGGCAATTTAGCCCATTTTGGGTAGGAGATCCATAGCCTGTGCACGTTAAAGAACATGCTGTATTGCCTTGATGGGAGGCTATCATCTGTCTCCTAACAGCTGCACAGAGGGTCTCCTTCCACAACCTTCTCTGAGCCCTCAGTGTCCTTTCGACCTGGTCATTTAGCCTGTTGTGTGAAAAAAAGTGCTTTTCAGAGGTAAAGGAACCCATCTTGGGCCCGCAAATAGCAAACTTACTTATTGCTTTATCATTAAACAATTTTTTTTCATACAGTGGGCTGAATTGTTACTTTACAAAGACTCCATGGCCTCAGAGAAATTGAAGTAAATTTTCAAATGATATATACAGGGTGTCTCAAAAATATAGGTACAAACTTTTAGGGGAGGTAGATAACATCTAAAGGAATGAGAATTGCATGGGAACCCATAACCAGAAATGTCACCGTAAGTCAATAGGCGGCGCTGTTCATCAGTACACTAGAGGGGAAATTTCGGATTTCCTCATTTGAGCGGTAGTCGGCTTATGAAGAGCATGCAAAGGTATTCGAACAGGGAGCTGGCAGACATGCACTTGCTGTATGGAATAGCTGAGGGCAACGGACCAGCCGCTCAATGAATGTATGAAGAACGCTTCCCACACAGACATGTACCGGGCTACCGTTTGTTTGCATGTGAACATCAAAATTTGTGCGATTATTGGTCATTAAGAGGTAGCATAAGGAGGGCAGGCCACAATCGACATGTACTCCCGCCATGGAAGAAAGTGTGTGGATGCCGTGGAGACTAATCCTAGTATCAGCACACGTGCCATTGCCTCTGCCTTAGGAGTGTCTTGTTGCAGTGTACTGCACGTGTGCGTTTTGTTTGCAGTGGTATCTCCAAGAAAGTGCCCAAGATGTGAATTTCCCATCTTATATTTTGTTTACTGATGAGGCCAGTTTCACTCGGGATGGCATATTCATTCAGCACAATGTGCATTTGTGGGCTCATGAGAACCCTCACGGTGTGCACACCCAAATGACACAACATCGTTTGGCAGTAAATGTGTGGGCAGGTTTGGTCGGTGACTGCTTAGTTGAGCCATACCTTTTACCATCCCACATGACTGCAAAGTATCTGATCTTTCTGGAACAGATTCTACCAGGCTGACTTGCCCATGTTCCAGCAAATATGAGATGCAACATGTGGCTTGAACATGATGGGGTGCCTTCCCATTATGCGTTCTTGTGCATTTGAACATGTCTTTTGGGCAACAATGGATTGGGCTTGCTGGACCAGTTGCCTGGCCCCCATGCTCACCTGATTTAACGAGCGTTGGTTTCTTTCTGTGGGGAACCCTCAAAGCTACTGTGTATGAATCGCTTGTGGAGTCTGTGATGTTGCTTCTTCGTTTGTTTGTATATTGGGACCACTTAGGAATGTCCCCTCGGTTCGATCGCAATACGCGACGGGTGAAAGAGTTTTTCGGAACAAAAATCAAAGATTTTATCACAATTGCAGGGACTCAATACTGAGGCTCCTCCCCAATAAATTGGTTCAACTTCAGCCTTTACTTTAAAATAAAAAATATTTATTTAACCTTCCAAACATGCTTGATGGACGAGGACATATGCTCAATTACATAGATTACAACAACACCAACTTACTATGCCTGTTCAGCTGTATTCACAGAGCCCAATGCCGTTATTATCAGTCGGCATTTCCCAGCTTTACAATTTCTCGTCTGCATGCTTTCGAAACTTGACCGGCTCTCCCTTCTCCTCGCTGTTACCAAACCCTTTCTTCCTTTCTCTCTCCGCTCCGGACCAGCTGGGGTGTCCGCGAGCAGTGGGGTGACCGCGAGCAGTGGGGTGACCTCTGTCCCCTCTGGGCACTGTTACTTCAATTAACTTTCCAGATGCCGGGACAGAGGGCCTCCCACGTAGCATATGCCTTGTTGATGAAATCCAAAATAAATATACAAAGCCTGAACAAAAAAAATATCTGAAAAGGCCTCTAGCCTGACACCTCCCTGCCAGAAGTCAGTAGTTAGTCCTGTTAACTGCTGACTAAAAAGTCAAGTTGAATGCTGAAAATCAGAGTTCATTTCGCGTTAATCTTAGAGTTCAATGCCATAAAATTCAGAGTTCTAAGTCGCTTTAGGAATTCTATAAATTCTCTGCGAATTGGCACAACTTTTACACATCTATGTACCCTACACTTAAACATAAAAGAACTTCTAGGTATCTCCCGGTGCACTGAGTCTAAAAATTGTCTTTTTGCTTCAAACAAAAAAAAAAACCTGGTGACTGAGGTAGTTGTCCAAGAGTAAACAGTTTATAAATTAATTCTCTCACTAATAACTGTCTTTGACGAAGTTATGCCATACTGGCAGTGTTCATTCACCCACAGGTGACATCCCAGGTGAAAGGCTATGCACACCTTTCGTGACTACCTAGATATCACCTTCCCGTACGTATCCTCTGACTCTACAGGCTGAAAGTCGTCGACATTGGCGTCGGCCTGACCCATTGTTACCTCCAATTGTCATGTTCGCCCCCTCCCCTGCATAATTTTGATCACCGTAGACATCGAGTCTGACAGATTGCTGCACATGTTTGGGCTGGGAGATAGAACGGCGTTGATTGGACGGTCTCCATGGAGCATACATTTCCCTTTTTCTAACTGGAATTTCTTTACCTCTTTCATAGTAGCTTCCTCTATTGGCCCACGGCTCGTGGATTTTCCTCCTGGGGTTACCAGTTACAGGCCTTCTCTCCTTCTTTCTAATTAACTTACCATATGCTTCCACACTCAGAAGTATCTCCTTCCACAGATTTGCTACTACTGCGCATAGCACTTTAATTTTTCCGCCACTCCCAGTGCTATTGTCTGTGCCATCAGTCAAACTTAAAGGCAGCTCTTTTACCTCTGCCCTTTTGGCATCACCAAATGGTCCATGCAACAATAGATGTTCCTTTACCGGGTGTTTTTCTTCGTTCAGCATCCCCTTTCTGATTACTGTCAGGTCTGCCCCCGAATCCACAACTGCTCTAGTTGTCTTGTCGCCACCTCTGATTCGAACCTCTTCATAATCTACTGGGATACGTATCTTTCCCTGTTCCATTACTTGTCTGCTTGGACTTAGTTTTGAATGTGTGGTAACCCTTCCTATCGTTGCCTCACAAACCTCTTCAGAATTCTGATCCAAGGTGCTAACTTGGTATACCTGAGTTCGACTCTCACGGTCCCCAGTTCTCAGTGGGCAATCTCTGATCAAATGTTCGTCAGATCTACATTTATTGCACCTCCTTACTTTTGGGATATTTCTATACTCAGCTAAATTAACTGCCGACCGATACCTTCTGCTCGAATAATTTCTCTCTGAGTCTATCCTCTGCTGGGAGAAAACAACACGTTCTGCATATTGTCTATGCCTTACCTCTTTAAAAGTTTGGACCTCTTCCGTTCCCTTTACACTGGCTAGATGGATTTCTGCCCACATTGCTATTTCGTCTGCTTTTGCCCATGACTCCGCCTCTTTCTGTACTACGTAAGCATGAGTGTCTTGAGGAAGGCTATCATGTAACTTATCTGACACTATCAGGTCCATAAGCTCCTCAAATTTTGTCACCTTCCTACTGCGGACGTAATAATCCCAGCTATTTCTGAGTCTCGAGGCTAATTGATTATATGACTCATTCGGTTCTTTTGTGATTGTTTCAAACTTTCTTTTGTACGCAGAGGGAGTGAGCTTAAACTCTTTTAATACGGCCTCTTTAACTTTCTTATAATTAGCAAAATCCTCTGCACTTAATTTCCGAAAAACGTGATTTGCATATTTACCATCTAAAAAAGAAATGATGACTTTGCCTTGAAACTCCTCTGGTACTTCCTATACCTTAAAACCCCTTTCCGCTGTCTCAAAGAGATTTATCACCTCATCTGGGTTTTTAGGGCTTCCAGCTAACATATTTCCCAATAATTTTATATAATTAGCCAGCCGCGCATCTGCTGGATTACTAGAACCTGCCACCGTTCGCACATCACCCCTCTCCTTGTTTGCATTCCTCATTTGCAGTTCCAGCATTCTATACTCATGCTCTCTCTCCTTTTCTCTTTCCACTGCCTCTCTCTCCTTTTCCCTTTCTGCTGCCTCTCTCTCCTTTTCCCTTTCTGCCGCCTCTCTCTCTTCCCTTCTCAGTTGCATCTCTAACCTCATCCTCTCTAATTCAAAATCATATCCAATCCTTTCTTTAGCTCTCTGCTTTCTGGTCCCGCTCTGCAGCATATCCGTATCGTTGTCATTGCCATATTCCCTCAACCGTCTCATGTCTTCCGCAGCATCCGACTCTCTGTCTATTGTCACCTCCTCTCTTCCCCGGTCACTCCCTGAATAACCACCCTGCGCGCTATCCCTTCCTGTGACTGTGTAACCTCGCCTTAACTCATCCCTTTCCCTATCGCGACCGCTCCTAAGCTCCATTTTAGCTCGTACAGGCCTCTGCCGTATCTACAGTCGGAACACTCTTGGTAATTAATAGATTCTGAAAAAAATTCATCGCCGCCACGGCGGGAATCGAACCCGCATCTCTCCAGATTCATGCCAGAGCGCGCTACCATTGCACCACGCGTCGGACAACGAATATTTTCAGAATATGACCTTTTAAGTTTTTCTTCTTGAGACGTGACTAAGACAGTGCCATCTATACTCAAGGAGATGCAACGTTTTACAGTCGTTGCATTTGATTATCAGATGTTAATGAGAAGGTCGCTAATGCTACCGCGTTAAATATATAATTGAAATCCAAAGTGAATGCACAGTATTCCCTGTTAAGAAACAATAATTAATAGATTCTGAAAAAAATTCATCGCCGCCACGGCGGGAATCGAACCCGCATCTTTCCAGATTCATGCCAGAGCGCACTACCATTGCACCACGCGTCGGACAACGAATATTTTCAGAATATGACCTTTTAAGTTTTTCTTCTTGAGACGTGACTAAGACAGCGCCATCTATACTCAAGGAGATGGAACGTTTTACAGTCGTTGCATTTGATTATCAGATGTTAATGAGAAGGTCGCTAACGCTACCGCGTTAAATATATAATTGAAATCCAAAGTGAATGCACAGTATTCCCTGTTAAGAAACATAATTAATAGATTCTGAAAAAAATTCATTGCCGCCACGGCGGGAATCGAACCCGCATCTCTCCAGATTCATGCCAGAGCGCGCTACCATTGCACCACGCGTCGGACAACGAATATTTTCAGAATATGACCTTTTAAGTTTTTCTTCTTGAGACGTGACTAAGACAGCGCCATCTATACTCAAGGAGATGCAACGTTTTACAGTAGCATTTGATTATCAGATGTTAATGAGAAGGTCGCTAACGCTACCGCGTTAAATATATAATTGAAATCCAAAGTGAATGCACAGTATTCCCTGTTAAGAAACAATAATTAATAGATTCTGAAAAAAATTCATCGCCGCCACGGCGGGAATCGAACCCGCATCTCTATTAATTATTGTTTCTTAACAGGGAATACTGTGCATTCACTTTGGATTTCACTCTTGGTAGTATCAGCCTTGCGCTGGTCAGCTCCCAGTGGATGTTGAACTTTTCCGTCACCTTCACAGCTTTTTCCACAGTTCGAACGTGATGCACGATTCTTCAGGTACCTTCACAGCTATTCTATCGCCTGAAGCACACCGCAGGACACTCTTGGCAGTATCAGCCTTGTTCTGGTCAGCTCACAATGGATGTCGGAACTCTTCCGTCACCTTCGCCGCTACTTTCACCTCTGTTGCTTACTGGCGGCTGCGCCACTTTGTGATGTTGCTTCTTCGTTTGTTTGTCTATTGGGACCACTTAGGAATGTCCCCTCGGTTCGATCGCAATACGCGATGGGTGAAAGAGTTTTTCGGAACAAAAATCAAAGATTTTATCACAATTGCAGGGACTCAATACTGAGGCTCCTCCCCAATAAATTTGTTCAACTTCAGCCTTTACTTTAAAATAACAAATATTTATTTAACCTTCCAAACATGCTTGATGGACGAGGACATATGCTCAATTACATAGATTACAACACCAGCTTACTATGCCTGTTCAGCTGTATTCACAGAGCCCAATGCCGTTATTACCAGTCGGCATTTCCCAGCTTTACAATTTCTTGTCTGCACGCTTTCGAAACTCGACCGGCTCTCCCTTCTCCTCGCTGTTGCCAAACCCTTTCTTCCTTTCTCTCTCCGCTCCGGACCAGCTGGGGCGTCCGCGAGCAGTGGGGTGACCTCTGTCCCCTCTGGGCACTGTTACTTCAATTAACTTTCCAGATGCCGGGACAGAGGGCCTCCCACGTAGCATATGCCTTGTTGGTGAAATCCAAAATAAATATACAAAGCCTGAACAAAAAAAATATCTAAAAAGGCCTCTAGCCTGACAGAGTCTGACATGGATCTCGTGGCAAGGCTCGTCTGCGCTGCTGCTAATATCAAAGAAACTCCAGGTGTGTTCGAATGTGTCCGGCAATCAATGCTCTGTTGGTGTCACACATGCATCACGTCTCATGGTGGAAACTTCAAACATCTGCTGTAATGTTATGAAATGTATCATCTAGTACGCCATTTGTAATAATTATGTCCCATAAATGTTTTCCCATTAATCTCTGACTTGTGTCCTTTCAGATCTTGTACCTCTGCTACCACTTTCCCATGACGTTTCCGGTTATGGGTTCCTATGCAATTCTCATTTCTTTAGATGTTATTTACCTCCCCTAAAAGTTTGTATGTATATTTTTCAGACACCCTGTATATATATATATATATAATCAGGCTAGGTTTGAATTGTTTTATCCCTGAGCTGCACCTTTTTGCACGAAATGGTCAATCAGTCGGTCACATGTGGACAGACATATCTGGAGAACAAAATCACCAGGTCACAATGACCCGATGGTTCAGATGGGGGAGCGGATCCATTGAACGACTGTTGAGAGACAGATAACGTCACCCAGCGTATTCTATAAAGTGCATAGATTGCCCTTTTTGCATATAATGGGCTAAATGATCATGTCACAAGGACACTGGAGGCTCACGGAAGGTTTGGGGAAAGGGATCCACTGAACAATTGTTGGAGAGACAGATGGTAGCCTCCCATTAAGATCACCCAGCATGTTTTTTAAAGTGCATAGAGGATGACATTTTTTTACACACAATGGGCTAAATGGCCAGGTCACAAGGACACTGAAGGCTCAGAGTATGTTGGGAGGAGGTGATCCACTGAACAGCTGTTGGAATACCGAGGGTAGCCTCCAGTTAAGATCACCCAGCATGTTCTTTAACGTGCATAGGGTATGGAACTTTTTTTTTGCCTACAATGGGTTAAATGCCCAGGTAAGAAGGACCCCAAAGTTTGGGGTAGGGGATCCACTAAACAGCTGTTGTGCGACAGATCAGGTCATCCATTGTGTTCTTTAAAGTACATAGGATGTTGCACTTTTTTTGCACATAGTAGGCTAAATGGTCAGGTCACAGGGACCTCGAAGACTCCGAGAAGGTTGAGGGGAGGAGATCCACTGAAAAACTGTTGAAAGACAGATGGTAGCAGTAGTAAAGAATCACAGGATGTGTCCTGTAAACATGGAACTCATGAAATAATAAGCTGAGGCAAAACGAATTTTTTTCAGTTTAGTGTTTCAGATGGTAGCCACCTGTTAAAGTCAGGAAGGTGTTCTTTAACCTGCATGGGGTATGGCACTTTTTTCCATACAATGGGTTAAATGCCCAGATAAGGACCCCAAAGGCTCAGGGAAGGTTGGGGTAGGGGATCCACTGAAAATCTATTGAGAGACAGATCAGGTCATATAGCATGTTCTTTAAAGTGCATAGGATACGACACTTATTTGCACATAATGGGCTAAATGGCCAGGTCACAGGCTCAGAGAAGGTTGGGGGCCCATTGGAACAGCTGTTAGGAGACTGAGGTAGCCTCCGGTTAAGATCACCCAACTTGCTCTTTAACATGCATAGGGAATGGCACTTTTTTGCACACAATGGGCTAAATGAAGAGGTCACTAGGAATTCCGAAGGGTCAGAGAAGGTTGCAGAAGGTGATCCAATGAACAGCTGTTAGGAGACATGGTAGCATCTTGTCAAGGCCACCCAGCATGTTCTTTAACGTGCACAGAGTAAGGCTCTCCCTGACATGCGGCCATAGCTTATAGTCACATAAGATGGACAGGAGTCTTTCCATCCATAACAATTTCCCCCTACAGGCCAAAGACAAGGTAAGGAATTTTGCGGAAATACACCTCAATGCTACCACAAATGTGTATTGAACATGGGTACTGCAGATTATGAGCCTACCAACTGAACCTCCCCAGCCCCATTTGATAGGAGCTTCGTAGAGTCAAAAACCTTAGAACAAAAGAATTTGCCAAACTATAGCTGTAAGGATGGAAAAACGTCAGAAGGTTTGTGTTTTACCACTGAGAGGCACTTTTTTGAACAGACTTGGCGAAATGACCATGTCACAAGGAGGCTCAAAGAAAGTTCGTTTGGGTTGTTTTTCTCATAATGGGCATCCAGCATGTGGCCAGATCACAAGGACCCTGATAGCTGAGAGAAGGTTTGGTTGTGTACTTAGACGTCTGAGTGGCAATTTTTTTTCTCACAATGGGCTAAATGGCCAGGTCACAAGGAACCCAAGGACTGAATGAAGGCCGGTTTAGGTTGTTTTACCTCTGAACTTCACTTTTTTCCAATAATGGGCTAAATCACAAGGACCCTGAGACTCAGAGAAGGCTGGGTTAGGTTGCTTTACTTGAGAGGGATAATTTTTTTCCAACAATGGGTTAAAAGGCCAGGTCATAATGGTTGGGTTGGATTGTTTTACCTCTGAGCGGAATTTTTCCACACCATGGGCTAAATGGCAAGGTCACCAGGACCCTGAAGGCTCAGAGAAGATTGGGCGGGGGACCCATTGGAACAGCTGTTGGGAGACAGATGGTAGAGTCATGTCAAGGCCATCCAGCATGTTCTTTAACATGCACAGGGTATGGCTCTCCCGTACACGGCGCCACAGCTTAACATCCCATCCGATGGACGGCAGCCTTTTGAGACCATCAGTGTCCCCTACTGACCATGGACAAGGTGTAGAAATTTGCAGAGATAAATCTCAACGCTGACTCAGCTGGGACTCAAACCAGGCAACTACAGATTACGAACCTGGCATGCCACTGACTGAGCAAGGTCATAAGAACCCAGACGGCTGAGAGAAGGCTGTTTTCGGTTATTTTACGTGTGAGCGCCATTTTTTTTTCTCATAATGGGCCAAATGGCCAGATCACAAAGATCGTGAGGGCAGAGAGAATGCTGGTTCAGGTTGTTTTATGCCTCAGCGGCACTTTCTTTTTCTGAATAGGCTAAACGGTGAGGTCAGAAGGACCCTAAGCGCTGAGAAAAGGCAGGGTCGGGTTTTTTGACATCTGAGCAGCACTTTTTTTTCTCAATGGGTTAAACGACCAAGTCACAAGGGCCCCAAGGGCTGAATGACGACTGGTTCGGGTTGTTTTACCTCTGAGAGGCACATTTTTGCACACACTGGGCTAAATGGCCAGGTCACAGGAATCCCGAAGGCTCAGAAAAAGTTGGGTTTCTTTATGTCTGAGCAGCACTTTTTTTCCCAGAAAGAGTTAAATAGTCAGGTCACAAGGATCCCGAGGGCTGAGAGAAGGGGTTGTTTTACCTATAGTGTCACTTTTTTTCCGACAATGGGCTAAATGGACAGATCACAAAGATTGCTAGTGCTGAGAGAAGGTTTACTTAGGTTGTTTTATCTCTGAGTGGCATTTTTTATCCCCTCAATGGGCTAAAAGGCCATCACAAGGACACTGGGGGGCTGAGAAAAGGTGGGTTAGATTGTTGTACCTCTGAGCAGCAGTTTTTCGCCCTTAATGGGCTAAATGGCCAGATCACTAGAATCCTGAGGAGTGAGAGAAAACTGGGATTTTTTGTTTTACCTCTGAGCTGCACTTTTTCTCCCTCAATGGGCTAAATGGGCAGGTAACAAGGACTCCGAAGGCTGAGACAAGGTTGGGTTAGGTTGTTTTATCTCTGAGCTGCATTTTTCGCCCTTAATAGGCTAAATGGCCAGGTCACTAGAATCACAAGGGGTGAGAGAAGGCTGGGTTTGGTTGTTTTACCTCTGAGTGGCACTTTTTTTTCCCACAGTTGGCTAAAAGTCCAGGTAACAAGAAACCGGAGGACGGAGAAAAGGCTCGGTTTGCCTCTGAGCTGCATTTTTTGGCCTACAATGGGCTAAATGACCAGGTCACAAGGACCCTGAATGCTGAGAGAAGGCTGGGTTGGATTGCTTTACATCTGAGCGGCACTTTTTTCTCCACAATTTGTTAAATGGCCAGTTAAGAAGGATCCTGAGTGCTGATAGTCGCCTCGGTTTTCCTTTGAGTGCCACTTTTTTGCACACAATCGGCTAAATGACCAGGTCACTAGGACCCTGAAGACTCAGAGATGTTGGGGGGAGGGGATCCACTGAATAGACTTGAGAAATACAACACAAGAAAACAAATAATCCATACTTCATCCACAGCTCAAACCTATTTCCATCAATCAGTTTCCTACCATATTAAAAATGCAGCCACGAAAACTCAATATACATTTGTTTTTTAATTAAGATGTTCCTTGAACTCTTAAAAAATTTTAATTTGTATTCTTAAATTCATATTTTATGTCAAATAACCATTTTCAGGCGGGTGGAGAATGACTCAGTCCAGATATGGCCAATTTTGAAATCTGTAGTTCCCAGTTTTTACTCCCGCCAGAGCCATTGTCGAGATTTATCTCCACAAAACTCGCTGCCCTGCCCTCAATCAGTAGAGGACACCAGTGTGCATGAAAAGGCTGCCATCTGTCAGACGGGTTAAGCCTTGGTTCTTTTATAGCAGAGCTATATCCTCTGCATGATAAAGAACATGCTGGATGGTGTTGACGGGAGGCTACAATCTGTCTAATAGCAGCTGTTCCTGTGAGTCCCCTCTTGCAGACTTCAGGATCTTGGTGACCTGTCCGTTTAGTCCATTGCATTCCAAAAAGTGCCACTCAGGTGTAAAACTATTATACAGGGTGTCTCAAAAATATAGGTACAAACTTTTAGGGGAGGTAGATAACATCTAAAGGAATGAGAATTGCATAGGAACCCATAACCGGAAATGTCATGCGAAAGTGGTAGCAGAGGTACAAGATCTGAAAGGACACAAGACAGTGATTAATGGAAAAACATTTATGGGACATAATTATTACAAATGGCATACTAGATGATACTTTTCATAACGTTACAGTAGATGCTGTAAGTTTCCACCATGACCCATAATCGCACAAATTTTGATGCGCACATGCAAACAAACAGTGGTCCGGTACGTATCTGTGTGGGAAGCATTCTTGACACATTCATTGAGCGGCTCGTCCATTGCCCTCTGTTATTCCATACAATAAGTGCATGTCTGCCAGCTCCCTGTTCGAATACCTTTGCATGCTCTTCGTAAGCCGACTACCACTCGAAAGAGAAAATCCGAAATTTCCCCTCTAGCGCACTGTTGAACAGCACGGCCTGCTGACTTACGGTGACGTTTCCGGTTATGGGTTCCTATGCAATTCTCATTCCTTTCTATGTTATCTCATCATCATCATCATCATCATCCTCAAGCAGCCATGCGCTATGGAGGACCAACCAGACCGTGCAATTTAGTTCTCCAAGCAAGTCTATCCTGAGCTACATCTACTGCATCTGACCACTGCACACCAATTCTAACAAGGTCCTGTTTGACACTGTCTGCCCACCGCATCCTAGGTCTCCCCTTCTTTCTGAGGCCTTTAGGCACACTGTTCATAACCCTATTCGCCAATCTATAATTATTCATACGGGCAACATGGCCAAACCAACGGAGTCTCTCTGCACAATATGCTGCTTAAAGGAGGTTGCAAACTCCTTTGCCTAATCTCATCATTAGTTACAAAGTTGAACCACCTAATGCCCAAGATACTGCGTAAGCATCTGGAATCAAAAGCATCTAGTTTCCTGTTATCCTGTTTACAAAGTGTCCAAGTTTCACTACCATAACTAACCCTAGAAAGAACCAAACTATTATACAGTTTAATTTTAATCTTTAGGTGTATAAGCCTATTTCTCCACACACTCCATAGGTTCTTAAAAGTCCCAGCAGCAATCCCTATTCGTTTGTTAATCTCATGCCACACATCACCATTATCTGTTACATAGCTCCCAAGATATTAAACTGTGACACCTGCTCAAGACTGCAACCATTCAGATTAACTGAATCACAGCCTGACTGACCAATTTTCATCACTTTATTTTCTCTCTGTTTATAACCAAACCTACTCTACTACCAGTCTCATCAACAGCTCGAATGAAAGAGTTCATCTCATCAACATCATTTGCCAAAAGGGCTAAATCATCAGCATAATCTAAATAAGAAATTTTCGTATCTCCAGCCCATTTAAGGCCAAAATCTTTCCCTTGAAGTGAATTTCGCATAACATAATCAATAACCAAGCTAAAGAGAAAAGGAGACAAAATGCACTCTTGTCGAACACCAGAAGTAATGCTAAACCAATTGCTACAAGCCTTACCAACTCTCACACACGACTCAGTGTTATTATAGAGAGCTTTCATTATGTTAACTAACTTGTCTGGTATACCATATGATTTCACAATCAACCACAAATTATGACGATCAACAGAGTCGAAAGCCTTTTTGAAATCAACAAAGCTAGCAACCAAAGGTTTCTGAAACTCTAAACATTTCTCAAGAATCTGCCTAAGTGAAAATATCTGATCCACACATCCCCTACCACTTCTGAATCCACATTGCTCATCACGCAATTGACTGTCAACCAGATTCTTAATTCTATTAAGCACAATCATGGAAAGAACTTTACCTAGAACAGAGAGTAGGCTAATACCCCTATAGTTATCACAAGAACTGCGATCACCTTTTTTGAAAATAGGGATAACAATATCTCTGGTAAAATCCTTAGGAACCATGCCTTTATCATAAAAGATATTCAGAATTTCAGTCATCCAAGTGGTAACAGAAACATTTCCAGCTCTAAGCATTTCGGTAGTAATTTCATCTACCCCTGGGGATTTATGAAGTTTAAGTTTAGAAACAGCCAAAATAACTTCAGATTGTGTTATAGGGCCAACATTAAAGCCAACAATGCATCTATCATCATTGCAAACAATGGGAATAGAACTAACCGCATTGTTCAGAATATCACTGAAATGCTCAGCCCACCTAGCCATGACAGAATCCTCACCTTCTATAACCTTACCTTGTTTATCCTTCAATGCCTGTATACCTGTCCGTTTTCTACCACACAAAACATTAACTATCTGGTACAGCTCTCTGCTGTTGTGCTGTCTAACTGCTTCCTCGGCTTTGTCAGCCAAACCATCAAGCCAAAGATTCTTATCAGCAGCTAACTGATCTTTTACACGTTTATTAAGCTCTCTGTAATGCTTTCTATTAGTACTAATAGGGTATTGATTAAGGACATTCCTGCAGTTCTTTCTTTCTGAAATAAGCTCAAGTGCCTTATCACTCAGATAATTCTGTCTCTTCTGCTCCTTTTTTCCTAAAAGAGTACTGTTAGTGTCCAAAAAAGTCTGTTTAAAATGATCCCATTCTTTTTCAACTTCTGTAGTAAGCATACCATGACTGTCATAATGACTAAGTAACCTATCATGGTAAGCTTTGGCTATAACTGGGTCTTTCAGAGCTTCAGTATTAAAAGCAAATTTTTTAACCCTAGCACAACACTTTTTAAGTTTAAGTTGTAAGACACTTTTAACAAGGTAATGGTCAGATCCAATTTCAGCTCCCCTATATGTCCTGGTATTTCTAACAGAACTAGCCCATTTGCTGTTAATTAATATATAATCAATCATATTCCTATGCAGCCCATCAGGTGAACCCATGTGTATTTATGTATGTCGCGGTGTTTGTAATATGTGTTAGTTATTCTGAAACCATTGAGTTTACTTACCTGTAGGAGACGTTGTCCATTGCCATTGCAGCTACCAATACCAAAAGGGCCTATTACTCCTGCCCAAAGGTCAGAGTCAGTACCAACTTTGGCATTGAAGTCACCAAGAACAAGGGTAATATCTCCTTTCTTGACAGAATTCAAAATATCCTGAAGTTGTTCATAAAATCTATCCTTCTCATCCTCATCGGCATCCTCGGTGGGGGCATAACAGCAGATAACATTCAGGTCTTTAACGCTTGTCTGAAATTTTGCTGTAAGAAACCTTTCATTAATGCACTCATATCCTAGAAGAGCATCACTAGCGTGTCTGCTGAGAAGCAGACCCACGCCTTGGTGATGCTTATTGTCGTCCCTCCCTGAAAAGAGAAATTTAAGATTATTTTTAAGAATC
This sequence comes from Ryuthela nishihirai, assembly GCA_038380435.1. Classification (NCBI taxonomy): domain Eukaryota; kingdom Metazoa; phylum Arthropoda; class Arachnida; order Araneae; family Heptathelidae; genus Ryuthela; species Ryuthela nishihirai. Next base: position 58,713,534 of record JAWZYU010000012.1, read on the forward strand.
TGACCTTTATCTGTCCATCTGGTCGCTTGCAAGCCGAGAATATCTAAATTATAACGGTGGAATTCTTGGGTGAGGACATCAAGAGAAAAAGCTCTGTGCAGAGTCCTCACATTCCAACTACCTATGGAGAGAAAATGGTTAGTGGGATGTTTAAAGAAACTATGTTTATTTAGAGAGGGAATGCCGACAATATCAAACAGCCCCCTAATCGCAGACATGGGGCAAAGACCCGTTCCCCCACCACTAAAGGCTGAAGCCATCTACACTGGAAGACTTCCTCCAATGTAGAATTTGACGATGCCAATAGAAGCAAAGAGTTCAGGTGCCTGCGATGACTTCTGCTCAGGATTATCCACCAGCTGATAAACATATCCTGTGAATCTATTCACTTGGGGCTGTCAACCCACAAACAAACAGAAAACACAGCGGAAGATTTTCCCTCCACAGAAGCCCACCAGTGCAGCTAAATCAGGATCCATAATCAAGCTCAGAGCCATATATCTGTCCAGTCCAGTTGGTTTATATGGTCAGCACCAGGACCCTGTGTGGTTGACCACTCCTCAGCAGGGTAGAAAAAAAAAAAGAAAAGTAGCCATAGTTGTCCAGATCAGTAGGCCACACTAATCTGGCAGCCCTCCCCTTCCGTTCACTTCCACAAGAGAGTATCTCTTTTGAAAGGTACTAACGGTCTGCACCACGAGAAGGCGGGGTCGGACATTAGGTGCTAGGCCTGGCCGGTTCTATGCATCATCACAGGGGATTGGTGCATAGCTCTCCTTCCAGTGACTACCTAGCTACCATTTACAGACCATTAGTATATATATTCAATATATTCTCCCGCGAAAATATTGTCCCTCCCTAAATTTACTTTCATTTTATTGCACCATAAACGAAGCATAAAACACAATATATTAAAAATGCACTACCATCGGTATTTAAGAAAGCTTCATGGGGAAAATAATTGAACTTTCGAAAACTTTGGTGACGATAACATATATGGGTAGTAATGCCGCCTATTTTTATAAGTCGTTAATTTTTTGAACAATGCCTTTTTCTTTATTGATTCATTCCCTCTGTTACCTTATATTTTCTGATGGCTTTCTTTTTTTAACAATACGGCCAGAAGATTCATTTGGAATGAGAATTCATAATTGTACTTCTGAGTAGCATAAAAATTTATTAATCTGCTTAATCTCGCTGGCTTGTAATCATCGCCATTTTTATCTCTCATTTAGATAATGGCGATCAGGACTATGTAAATAAAAATACCCCCTCAAGCACCTGCTTGCCACAGAGGTCTGACAGGAGCCTGTCAGTTTCTATGCCACAGTAGAAGGTCTGAGAGGATGGCAGGACCTCAGCAGAAAAACGACACATACATCCATGCCTTACCCGGGGCTCGAACCCAGGTCTCTTAGATTTGCAGCCAAGCGCGCAAACCACTCGGCCACGGGACCGCTAGGAATATGTACGTTTGTAAATTAATATTGTATTAAAATTTTATAACTATTTAATCAGTTAGTCATGAATTCTAGTTTCGAGGATCAGGAGAGAAGTGACTTGCTTTTCCGATGGGCTCCCTCCTTCCTGCTGTAAGCGCTAGCAGATCTCACGTCTCGGCATACCAAGAAGCGTCAGTCCGAGTTCCGCATTTCATCTGGGTCGTATGGCTCTCGCCTAATACAGCATGCAGCGGAGAGGCAACGTGAAAGCCCGGATGGGAGCGTCCTTGACAAGTGAAGAGGAAAAATTGTTTTCAGCCTGTTGACATATTAGTTGCTGTGATAACTGAGTTACCGCTAGCTGCTCACTTCTATTATGAATGTGAATCCAAGTCGCCGTATGATTAGCCGCTTGGGTAGTCTTCTAACTGAAAGGGAAGGATCTTTTATTGAAGCTTTTTCGAAACTTGGGTTGGCTTGTTTTACCTCTGAGTGGCACTTTTTGCAGACAATGGACTAAATTGCCAGTTCACAAGGACACTGAAGGCTCAGAGAAGGTTGGGGGAGGGTAGCCACTGGAACACTTATTGGGAGGCAGATGGTAACCTCCCGTCAAGGCCACCAGCGTGTTCCTTAACGTGGAGAGAGTATGACTCACCGCACACGAGTCCACGACTCAACATACTATCTGATGGATGGTAACATTTCCAAGCCCATCGGTGTCCCCTACTGACCGCGGGTAGGGCGGGGAGTTTTGCGCAGAAAAATCACAACACTCACCCACCTTGGATTCGAACCTGGGAACTGCAGATTAAGAGCCTGTCGCGCTATTGACTGAGCCACCCCCGCCGCTCCGAAACTTGGAACAATGATCAGCCCACATTCCATTGACAATTTCACTGGCATTTTTTAAAATATGAATAAATCTCAATTTTAATGATATGCCAGGTGGTCTGACTGGTGAACTTTTTTTGTTCTGTACCATCACGACTTAGTCCAATGGTGCTCAAAACATTTTCACTGAGAAATTTTGTAGATGTAAAAACCTTATTAGTGGCAAATAATAATGCATTCACAACTGCAAATACCAGACACACATGTGAACTGCGAGTGAAATTTTCCCCTATCAAAAGAAATGCCAGTCCCATGGCCCACGGAGTGCGACTGGTCATTTGTATGTCTTTCTGTTGAGATGGGGAGTAGCGCGACAGGCTCCTAATCTGCAGTTCACAGGTTCGAATATCGTCTGGGATTTATCTCCGCAAAACTCTCCACCATAGTAGTAGTCAGTAGGGGACGGTGATGACCTTCGAAAGGCTGCTGTCCGTCGGATGGGACGTTAAGTCTTGGCTCCCTGTGCGAGGCAATCTTACCCTGTGCACGTTAAAGAACTCACTGGATGACCCTGACTGTTTATTGGGTTCCCCAACCTTCTCTGAACCCTCGAGAAACCCCTGAAATCTTTGTGAGCTAGCCATTTAGCCCATTTTGTGCAAAAAAAATTGCTGCTCACAGGTAAAACAACCCAACTGTCTGCTGAGGTTCTGGCTTCCTCACAGATATTTTCCATGGCGTATAGGCTCCTATCTGATCTCTGTGGCAAGCATCTGCTTCAGGGAATATTTATTTTTTGTGAAAAAGTTCAACCGATATTTATATAATTGTGGATTTTTTTTTCGCACAACAGACATAACATAGGGTGATCCATGAATTAAATTTTATGAATGTCACGGATGCAGTTTGAAATATAAGACCTTTCTATCAGAGATTGTTTCTTTCAAACGTCATGGGATGTATTAAAGAAATTTAAAAGTAAAAAAAAAATAAATACCTCCTCAAGCAGCTGCTTGCCACAGAGGTCTGACAGGTTAACTAAAAAAAATCTATTTTTTAATGAAAATATTTAAAATAAGATATTGCATTCAGTTATGAAAAAAGAGCAGAAAAATTATCATTCTTAGGCATATTAAAGCGCCTAACATTTACTATGGTACTATGAAAAGTGAGGCTAGTTCTTTTCCTTTACCAGCTTATCAAGATGTGGGCCAATTGAGGACAATGCCTCGGACAATGGAGAAATGATATTCATACTCTTCCTGTGCTTTGTATAAAGCTTTGAATCCTGCTTGGATAGCAAATGTCCTAACCACACCGCATCCGCAACATATTTTAAAAACTTTCGACTCATTTTCATTTGAAAAAATATGCTGCAATATTGGAATTTCTTAAGAATATGCCATACTTAAAAATAGAGAAATATTTACTTAAAGCTAATTTTGCTCTTTTAAATGCATTATCATCGATTATGGGAAGGCACTTATTTATTACTAAGCAACCCAGTCGGTAGCACGCCAGGCTCGTAATCTGCAGTTCCCAGGTTCGAGTCCCAACTGACTCAGCGTTGAGATTTATCTCCACAAAACTCCCCCAACCCTGCCCACGGTCAGTAGGGGACACCGATGGGCTTGAAAAGACAGCCGTCCGTCGGATGGGGTGTTAATCTGTGGCCTCGTGTGCGGAAGAGCTATACCCTGTGCACGTTAAAGAACACGCTGGGTGGCCTGACGGGAGGCTACCATCTGTCTCCCAACAGCTGTTCCAGTGGGTTCCCTCACCCAATCTTCTCTGAGCTTTCGGAATCCTTGTGAACTGGTCATTTAGCCCATTGTGTTAATAAAAGTGCCGCTCAGAGGTAAAATAACCAACCAAGTAACTGTCCTTTACACATAACTAAGCAAACTTCGTGATTTCCACTACTGCGATTTTCACATATTTATTTCCAGATTTCTATATAACAATCGAATAATTTTTTGAATTAATATTCCGTTTTGGCAGAAAAAAAAGATGGTTTCTTTCTCGCGGTATAATGAATATAAAAATGTAATAAAATAAATGTGGCTTTATCCGAATGTATTTTTTTTTCTTTTTAAAGTGAATACCAACATTAAATTTTGAAATCAAGTTCTTTTTTTTTCATTTTCTCAAACATTTTTTTTACTGATGTCAGCCATCAGTTAAGATGCAACGTTGACTCATACTCCTGCATATCTTATTAAATTCGATATTTTATTCAGTATCCGCTTTAAAATCAGGCTTTTTAATCCGCTATCCTTTTTAACAAAAAATTTTCATCTGACGAGAGCTTTTAAATGTGGATAACGGCATCCGCGCTGTTCTCTATTAATGATACTCTTCTTTGGGAAGTAACTCTCATCGAAGTATGGCGAAAGATATGGGAGAAGAATTTTCAAAGCAAATTCAGTAGGTTCAGAATATTCTGATTTCATCTTGATCCAAAAGGAAACAAGTGACGCTAACTTTCCTAAACTCATCTGCAATCCTTCTTCAGCATGCAGTTTCCAAGTGTTGAAACGTAGGAAATGTGGTACTAAGGCGTTATCAATATGCTTCGGAAGACATTTCTTTCTTCCCTAGCAGATCGCTCACCACCTCTACGAGAAGCACTCTTTTACACTACAATAAACCGATTCGAGAATAATAAGAAACTTTACTTCCATTGTGTAAGAATAAATAAAAAAATAAATACCCCTCAAGCAGCTGCTTGCTACAGAGGTCTGACAGGAGCCTATCAGTTTCTATGCCATAATAGAAGGACTGAGAGGATGGCAGGACCTCAGCAGAAAAACGACACACACATCCATGCCTAATAATAGTAAGGAAAAACGTGACGAATATAACATTGTTCCCCCATCACTGACTAGAGGGCGCTCGTGTTCTGGAAGCGCGAAACTGTTTTGACCGTTGGTTCAATCAACAATAGTTTACGCGCGCCTTTTCAGACCGTCACTTTGTGCAACGTATTTATCTCTCTTTTGTTTGTTTTATATGTTACCATATTAGAATGTATTAATTTTATGATGTAATATGGAGTTGGAGTGTATGTGACACTGTGAAGATCCTGCAACTAGATGATACGATAAAAGGTAAGTTTTCATAAACTTTGATACGAAACGCTTAAACTTTCAAAAGTCTTGGCTAGATATCGTGCTGCCATCTACTGACAACTGAATCAACTAAAGGCATAATTTCATTGCCCTATTTACTTAATAGCCGTCCCGTGGCCGAGTGGTTAGCGCGCTTGACTACTGGTCTAATGGGACCTGGGTTCGAGCCTCGAGTTAAGGCATGGGTGTTCGTGTTGTTTTTCTGCTGACATCCTGCCAACTTCACAGACCTATTATGGCATATAAACTGACAGGCTCCTGTCAGACCTCTGTGGCAAGCAGCTGCTTGAGGGGGTATTTATTTTTTATTTATTTATTTACTTAATGTTAGAGATAGTTTGGTCCAGTGAAGGCAAGCGAAATCGAAATGTTTCATTAAGTTTTAATTTAGAGCAAAATTTAAATTTCGTTATGACATTACGATAACGTTATATGGAAATACTTTAAGCACAAATTTAAAATAATGAAATATATGTTATCATTTTAATTATATATGTATGCAGTAGTGTTTTCCATCGATTCGCACCTGTTCAATTAATCTACTTGTTAAAAAACAAAAATTTTGAAAAAGTAAATTTGTTAATATTAATTGCTTTTTTCGCTGCTAAATAATGAAATAAAAATAGCAATTAGGAGACCCAGTTACCAACGAATAGAACGATATCATGGTATGTATTCGAATAATGTATATGAGCATTATTTGAATTTCAAGAAATAATGGAAACTACTGAAGGCAGGAACGTACATAGATTTAGTTTAGGGAGGGAATTTCCCAGAATTTAGTATTGAGGGTGTCTGAAAATTTACTTGTTTGAAGGGAAATGTGAGAATGGGGATCTGAGAATAAGACATCAGTAAGTTTTCCTAAGTAGTAAACTATTCCGCTGGAAAAGAAAGGTTAAAATTATATTCAATATGAAATAAAATGTTACATTGTTTTCTCGGGTATAAAATATGGGACTAAAATGAAATTATGCAAAGATCCCTGTTTTGGATTTCAAAGCAGAGAGACAAGTTTGAGATTTTTCATAAGACAACCGGATTTTCGGGGCAAACCTTCCACACTCCTGGATACGTTCCTGACTGAAACAATTACACTTAATGAATTATTCAGAATAAAGCGGTGCTTTATTAATACAAATTTCTGAGCGTAAGATCATAATTCATACCACTATAACGATTTTTTGTTGAGAGATTAATATTTTTAAAACAAGTTACAAAAATGAGTAGAGGAAGGTTTGAAAGAAAATGAAACTTCCTTCAGAAATTTTAACCTCATAACACAGCAAAAAAAAATAAAAAAGATAAAAATTCAAAATTACTGATATTGTAACGCAATTAATGTTATTCTACTGTTTTATTCATTGTTATAAGAAAAATGTCTCCTAATGATTTTGAATTCAAATTATTCTTTTCTTAAAGAGAATCAATTTAAGCATAGAAAAAAAAAAGCTCTGCAGATACCTGAGTTGTAGGTACTGCTAGAACAATTCTTGCAAGTCATACAGTGTTTTGTCTGGATTTTTCCAGTAGTTTCTTTTGTAGAAATTCCCTTTGATCTCTCAAATTCATTTTATAAAATTGATATTCTTTTTATTTTGCATATAATTTTTTGGTTTTATTAAGATAGATTTTTGGAAAATCATTTGTTGAGTCATTTGATGACACTGAACTACTTTTATTGATGCTTTCTTGTACAAGAGATTTGCTGTGTATTTCAGTGTACTCATAAATATCAATTTAATAAGTTTTTGCTTAAATAAATTTCAAATAGCAAAAAAAAATCTAATGAATAAATATGAGTAAAGAAATTTAAAACACTACTTATTTAACTTTATGCAATATTTTTTTAAAGGAGCTGCAGAGAAGAAAAACACTGCATCCACACTGCTCAATTAAAACGAGAACTACCTCTTTTATTTTTCTCAATATATGTACAAGATGAGGTTGATATCTAACGGATTTTCAAAAGTGCACAACGGAAATTATTGGGGGGGGGGGGGGAGGGAAATCTATGGTTTCGTGGAAAGATCAAAATCGAAAGTTTCGACTATTGTCAATAAGTTTATGGCCTTTTCCTTCAATTCTCTAATCCAGCGATTCTCAACCTTTTATGTTTCACCTACCCCCTGGAAATGTGTATGTAACTAACCTACCACTTGTTTAGATAGATAAAACTATAGTTATACTATAACAATGGGAATAAAATAGAACACACACACATATATACATTAAATTTTGTATTTATAAATTACATATATCAATAAACACAAAAAAAATGAAACAATTGAACAAGTCTTATAAAAATTATAAACATTTTACTGGGGAATTGACTTTTGAGCTCTCACGGCGTACCCCAAAAAAAGTTTTCCTACGTACCCAACGTTGAGAATCCCTACACTAACCTATATCCAAATTATCACACTTACATAGTTCCATCTCCAAGTGTTTAGGTGGAGAGCAGGGATTTGTAATGTAGTTACGATTTTCACCCTATTCTAATTGTCATTTTCCTTCTGCATGAATTGAGACTAATCCTCTCTTTTGCACTGCAGCTCTTATCTGGCTATCACAAATCCCTTTCTCTGAGCGAGACTCGTGAGAAAGGTGCTGGGACAACTGCTTCGCCAATACTTTGGGAATGCATCATTGAGCAGAATCACTGAAGAGCTTTGTACGTTGGTCATAAAAGTATAATCTATATCTGTTTCACAAGAGTTTCTAAGTATATCTTATAAAGGAAAAAATCTGAAAATCTCAAAATGCATCAACACAAAAACAGTGAAAAATAACGGAATTATATTTTCAGTTATTTCTTACGTTTTATTGCTGTAAGTATTTTTAAATTCTGTTAACATTATTCATAAAGGTATTCAAAACTCATTTCATTATTACTTTATATCGTAACGTTAAAATAACGTTTTCCAACTGGATTGGTCTCGAATATTCTGCTCAGCTATTTGGTCAATTAATGAGCAGAGTAGGGAAGAGCACATTAATTTTAAAAATAAATATCTGACAAGGTAGTTAAATATATAGGCAGTAAAATGATTATTATATAAAGAATTAAAAATATTATTGAAAACTGAAACTACTAGAAGTAAGTTCGTAGAAAGGTAATTCTGTAAAAAGAATCCTTTAAAACAAAATAATTGAATGATTCTTATGAATCATAAGTTACTTAATGGTGATAAATATTTTGAAATAATTAACTAAAAATCTTGTCATTACAATTATGAGAATAGAAAGAGAGAAAGGAGTTATTACACTTGTTCTTCATGACTCATTTACGGGACCTTATTTTTTAGATCAATATACAACACTTATTCAAAAATATATGTCATGTCAATTAATTTTATTTAATACTATTTATTTTAAATAGCATTTCTATTAATTTAATAATAGTATTTCTATTAATTTTATGCAATCCTGGAAGTCATTTCGAAAAACATTAAATATCCCAAAATGTTTCAAAATATAAAAATCACATGTATACATTAATTTTAGTTCATGGAAAGTACAAAATTATTAAAAGACGTAAAAAAGAACAAACATATGAATAATTACTACTAATTTGTCAACAATTCATACGATTAAAATAATGTTTTAATAATTTAATGCAATTAAACAATCACGAATCATAAATATTATTGTTTTGTGTTATTAATTATCCAAACACAGGAACAATAAGGAAAATTTATTAAAACTAGTGCCAAGACAACGAATTTCTGTAGTAAAATATAAGGCTATTGAAGGAAGTGATAAAAAAATAAATTTAGGAAAAATAATTGACAAAAACATTTTTTTTTCATATTTTTATATATATATATGTCTAAGGGACATTGCCCTAAAATACAGTAAGAATATCCACCGTAGTGTTTTAATTTAGTGGTAGAGTGTGGAAAGGTTCATAAGTATGGCAAAATGCAGAGAATTTTGTTTAATGAGTTAAATGAAAAATTCTTTTTGTGTTTTGTAGGAAATAATAAAGAATTTCTATTTGAAATTTTTTTAAACATTGATTAGTTCAGATTTGTTCTTTGGAGGATCCTAAACACAGAAAATAACAAAATATACACTGAGTGATCAGAGAATTATGACAAATCCATCCATTCTAATGTCAACAGGACGATGTTTTCTCCAATTATAATGCATATATCCGGCCATCCCATGGCCGAGTGGTTAGCACGCTTGGCTACTGATCTAAGGGACCTGGGTTCGAGCCCCGGGTAAGGCATGGCTGTTTGTGTCATTTTTCTGCTGAGGGCCTGCCATCCTCTCAGACCTTCTACTATGGCATATAAACTGACAGGCTCCTGTCAGACCTCCGTGGCAAGCAGCTGCTTGAGGGGGTATTTATCCGGCCAGACCTAGCACCTAATGCCAGACCCCGCATTCTCGTAGAAAAGACCGTTAGTACCTTTCAAAAGAGATACTCTCTTCTGAAATGGAACGGATGGGGAGGGCTGCCAGATCAGTGTGACCTACTGATCTGGACAACTACGGCTACTTTTTGTTTTTTCTACCCTGCTTAGGAATGGCCAATGACACAGGGTACTGGTGCTCACCATATGTACCAACCTGAATGGAATTATGGCTCAGCTTGATTATGGTTTCTGAATTTGCTGCACTGGTTGGCTTCTGTGGAGGGAGAATCTGCTGTGTTTTCTGTTTGTGGGCTGACAGTCCCTAGTGAATAGATTCACAGGATATGTTTTATCCTGGTGGATAACCCTGAGCAGAGGTCATCGGAGACAACTGAACTCCTGCTTCTATTTGCATCGCCAAAATCTACATTGGAGGAAGTCTTCCAATATAGATGGTTCAGCCTTTAGAGGTAGAGGATTGTCCCATATTTGCGATTAGGGGGCTCTTTGATATTGTCAGCATTCCCTCTCTCAATAAGCATGGTTTCTTTAAACATCCCACTAACCAGTTTTCTCCGTAGGTGGTTGGAATGTGAGGACTCTGCGCAGAGCTTATTCTCTTGATGTTCTCACACAAGAATTCCATCATTATAATTTAAATATTCTTCGCTTGCAAGAGATCAGATGGACAGATAAAGGTCAGATTTTTAAAAATAATCCTAAATTTCTCTTTTCAGGGAGTGAGGATGATAAGCATCACCAAGGTGTAGGTCTGGTTCTCAGCAGACACGCCAGTGAATGCTCTTGTAGGATATGAGTGCATTAATGAAAGGTTTCTTACAGCAAAATTTCAGACAAGCATTAAATACTTGAATGTTATCTACTATTATGTGCTATTTTGCCCCCACTGACGATGGCGATGAGGATGAGAAGGATAGTTTTTATGGACAATTTCAGTATATTTTGGATTCTGTCAAGAAAGGAGTTATTACACTTGTTCTATGTGACTTCATTGACAAAGTTGGTACTGACTCTGACCTTTGGGGAGGGTTGATAGACCCTTTTGGTATTCATAGCTGCAATGGCAATGGGCAACATCTCCTACAGGTAAGTGAACTCAATGGTTTCAGAAACACTAACACTTATTACAAACACAGCGACATACATAAGTACACATGGGTTTCACCGGATGGGCTGCATAAGAATATGATTGGTTATATATTAATTAACAGAAAATGAGCTAGTTCTGTTAGGAATACCAGGGCATATAGGGGAGCTGAAATGGGATCTGACCATTACCTTGTTAAAAGTGTCTTGCAACTTAAACTTAAAAAATATTGTGGTAATGTTAAAAAATTTACCTTTACTAGTGAAGTTCTGAAACACCCAGTTATAGCTACACTTACCATGATAGGTTACTTAGTTATTATGACAGTCATGGTTTGTTTACTACTGAAGTTGTGGAAGAATGGGACCGTTTTAAACAGGCTTTTTTGGAAACTGACAGTACTCTTTTAGGTAAAAAGGAGCAGAGGAGGCAGAATTGTTTCAGTGATAAGGCACTGGAGCTTATTTCACAAAGAAAGAACTGCAGGAATGTCCTTAATCAATAACCTACTAGTCCTAATAGAAAGCATTACAGAAAGCTTAATAAACGTGTAAAGGATCAGTTAGCTGCTGTTAAGAATCTTTGGCTTAATGGCTTGGCTGACGAAGCTGAGGAAACAGTTATACAGCACAACAGCAGAGAGCTGTACCAGATAGTTAATGTTTTGTGTGTTAGAAAACGGGCAGGTACACAGGGATTGAAGAATAAACAAGGTAAAGTTATAGAAGGTGAGGATTCCGTCATTGCTTGGTGGGCTGAGCATTTGAGTGATGATCTAAATAATGCGGTTAGTTCTACTCCCATTGTTTGCAATGATGATAGATGCATTACTGACTTTAATGTTGGCCCTACAACACGGTCTGAAGTTAGTTTGGCTATTTCTAAACTTATACTACATAAATCCCCAGGGGTATATGAAATTACTATGGAAATGATTAGAGCTGGAAATGTTTTGGTTACCACGTGGATGACTGAAATTTTGAATATCTTTTATGATAAAGGCATGGTTCCTAAGGATTTTACCAGAGCTATTTTTATCCCTAGTTTCAAAAAAGATGATTGCAGTTCTTGTGATAACTATAGTGGTATCAGCCTACTTTCTCTTCCAGGTAAAGTTCTTTGCATGATTATGTAATTAAGAAACTGTTGACAGTCAATTGCGTGATGAGCAATGTGGATTCAGAAGTGGTAAGGGATTTCTATGTCAGATATTTTCACTCAGGCAGATTCTCGAGAAATTTTTCGAGTTCCTGAATCCTTGGTTACTAGCTTTGTCGATTTCAAAAAGGCTTTCGACTCTGTTGATCATCATAATTTGTGGTTGATTGTGAGATCATATGGCATAATGAAAGTATGGCAGTTAATGTAATGAAATCTCTCGACACCAAGTCGTGTGTGAGTTGGTAAGACTTGTAGCAGTTGGTTTAGCATTGCTTCTAGTGTTCGACAAGGGTGCGACAAGAGTGCTAAAGAGAAAAGGAGAAAATGTTTCCCCTTTCCTCTTTAGTTTGGTTTTTGATTACTATGTTATGCAAAATTCTTTTCTAGGGAAAGATTTTGGCCTGAAATGGTTGAGAGATTTCAAAATTTCTGATTTAGATTATGCAGATGCTTAGGCCTTGTTGGCTAATTATGTTGATGCGATGAATTCTTTCATTAGGGCTGTTGATGAGACTGGTAATAGAGTTGGTTTGTTGATAAACAGAGATCAAACTAAAGTGATGAAAATTGGTCAAGCAGTTGGTGCTTCATTCGCTCTGAATGGTTGCACCCTTGACCAAGTGTCTCAGTTTAATTATCCTTGGATTAATGTAACAGATACTGGTAATGTGCGGCATGAAATTAACAGACAAATAAGAATTTCCTCTGGGACTTTTAGGAATCAATAGAGAGTGTGGAGAAATAGGTGTATACACCTAAGGACTAACATTAGACTGTATAATAGTTTGGTTGTTTCTAGAGTTAGTTATGGTAGTGAAATTTGGACACTTTGTAAACAATAGGAAACTTGATGCTTTCGATGATAGATGCTTATTCAGTATCTTGGGTATTAGGTGATTCAAATTTGTAAGTAATGAAGAGGTTATTCAAAGGAGTCTCTCTGAGCAATATATTGCACAGAGAGAGATTCCGTTGGTTTGGCCAGGTTGCCCATACAGATAATTATAGATAAGTGAATACGGTTATGAACAGTGTGCCTAAGGACTCAGAAAGAGGGGAAGACCTAGGAAGAAGTGGGCAGACAATGTCAAACAGGACCTTGTTAGAGTGCAGTGGAGAGATGCAGTAGATGTAGCTCAGGACAGATAAGCTTAGAGAACTAAATTGCGCTGTGTGGTTGAACCTCTGTAGCCCATGGCTGCTTGAGGATGATGATGATGATAGCTTTGAAATAAATCTTTTATGGGAAAATGTGACTGAAGGTAAAATAAATATCTCAATCAATTCTATCTAAATATCAATTTTGAATAATATTCCTTAAGCATTTAAACAGTTGCTGAGGGTTGAACATTTAACAACAAACTTACTTAATTAAAATTTATTAATTTAAACTGTTTTATAAGTAACTGCATAGTTTAAATGTGTGTAAATAATTCCTTAAATATTTGTTTAGTTTTTCGACAAATTTCTTAGAACACATTGCTGCTCCTAAATGTTTAAAGTTCTTTGCCTGTTTAAAAACTGAAAGAATATTTTTTGAAAATCAATATTGTAAAGATCTCTGTTCTTTATTTCAGAGATCGTACACTGGACCTTAATCACACAGCAATTATCGTACTCAATACAAGTGCAAACTTTGATCTTTTGATCCCTAAACTCTGACACATTTAAGAGGCCGCAAAATTTCGAAAGTCAAAATGAGTTATATATTTATTATTCTGATTGAAGGGGCCATTTAAAAATAAATATGAATTTGATGATGTTAAAATATTATATTAGCACAGTTTACAAAAATGACTGTTTAAAGCTGAGATGAACAATGTTTATGTTAATCTCCATTGTTATCTGTTTACGGTTCCACAGAGTAGTTTGCCCCCTCCATCCTTATCAATTTATGGTTCCATTGCATAGCTTGCGTCGTCCACTCTTATCTACATCCAGTTGCATTGAGTAGTTATTAGTAGTAACCCTCTCCACTCTTATCAATTTCTGACTCCATTGTAGCTTGCTCCTTATACCCTTATCTGTTTCCGGTTCCATTGCGTAGCTTGCACTCTCCACTGTTACCTATTTCTGGTTCCGTTGCATAGCTTGCCTCGTCCAGCCTTAGTTATTCCCGGATCCATTGCGTAGCTTGCCACCTCCACCTTTATCTATTTTCTGCTCTAGTGAGTTGCTTTCCCTTTTCTAATTTTTCCTTTATTGCTTCATTTCCCGCTCTCCCCTTTACTTTTTCGTTTATATAAATTTATAATTATATTTTTAATTCGGCCTGTCCTCTCTGCAAGTAATGCGATTTTTGAGTAATTTTGGTTGAACCTAATTATAAAGTGAATATACTTCCTGACGTACTGATGCATTTTTAATTATTTCAAATCACATATTTAGAGTTATATTTACAGAAATGATATGAATAGCCATTTATGTCTGCAGTTCTTCAGAAGAAAAAAATGTAGCTCTCAGTCGCCGTTAGACGAGAACCCAGCTCTCCGTCAAAACACAACGTAACATTACGTTGGATAATGATTAAATGCCTGAGCTATCAAAATTGCGGGTTCTGTTCATCTATCGCTTTGAATTCTCGTGAAGAGCACGAATCGTTAAGTAGTTGATGTGCAGCCAATGCTATACTTTTGTTTGCAACAAAGGCAAACTTTGCTTTATAAAGAGAACACGTTTCTTTCGATTTAGGCGGTGGTGGAAACTCAGTTGGTAGCGCTCAATGCTTGTAATCTCCAGTTCCCAGGTTTAAGTCCCACCTTGGCTCTCGTTCAGGTTTATTTCCACAAAACTTCCACCCCTGCCTTTGGTCAGTAGGGGACACCGATATACTTGGAAAAGCCACCGACTGCCGCATGGAACATTAAATTGTGGCTCGGTGTGCTGAAGAGCCATACACTGTGCAAGTGAAAGAACATGCTGGATTCACTTTACCGGAGGGTACCATCTGTCTCTTAAGAGCTGTCTAGTGGGTTCCCTCCTTCCAGCATTCTCTGAACATTCGAGGTCCTTGTGACCTGGCATTTTAGCCCATTGTGGGCAGGAGATCCAATGCCTGTGCACGTTAAATAACACACCGTATTGTGGGAGGCTACAAAGTCTCCTAACAGCACCACAGAGGGTCTACTTCCCCAACCTTCTCTGAACCTCAGTGTCTTTCTGACCTGGCCATTTAGCCTGTTGTGTGGAAAAAAAGTGCCTCACAGAAGTAAATGAACCCATCATTGGCCCCGGAAGACCTACTATGGCATATAAACACAGGCTCTTGTCAGAACTCTGTGGCAAGCAGCTGGTTGAGGGGGTATTTGTTTATTTATTTATTTATTTACTTAATGTTAGAGATAGTTTGGTCCAGTGTTGGCAAGCGAAATCAAAATGTTTCATTAAGTTTTTCTTTAGAGCAAAATTTAAATTTCTTTATAACATTACGATAACGTTATATCGAAATATTTTAAGCACAAATTTAAAATAATGAAATATATGTTATCATTTTAATTATATATGTATGCAGTAGTGTTTTCCATCAATTCGCACCTGTTCAATTAATCTACTTGTTAAAAAACAAAAAAAAACAAAAAATTGAAAAAGTAAATTTGTTAATATTAATTGCTTTTTTCGCTGCTAAATAATGAAATAAAAATAGCAATTAGTAGACCCAGTTACCAATGAATAGAACGACATCATGGTATGTATTCGAATAATGTACATGAGCATTATTTGAATTTCAAGAAATAATGGAAACTACTGAAGGCAGGAACGTACATAGATTTAGTTTAGGGAGGAAATTTCCGATAATTTGGTATCGAGGGGGTTCGAAAATTTAGTTGTTTTGCGGGAAGAGGAATGCGAGAATTTAGTTTGGAGGACAGGGAGTCTGAGAATAATACTTCAGTAGGGTTTCCTAAGTAGTAAACTATTTCACCGGAAAAGAAAGGTTAAAATTATATTCAATATGAAATAAAATTTTACGGTTGTTTTCTTCATATCTACTTTTCAGTGTCAGGTATAAAATATGGGATGAAAATGAAATTATGCAAGGACAACTGTGTTGGATTTCAAAGCAGGTACACAAGTTAGAGATTTTTCATAAGACAACCGGATTTTCTTTGGGCAAACCCTCCTCACCCATGGATACGTATCTAACTGAAAAAAATTTATACTTAATGAATTATTCAGAATAAAGCGGTATTTTATCAATACAAATTTTTGAGCATAAGTATGAGATCATAATTCATAGTGCTATAACGAATTTTTGTGCCCAGATAAATATTTTTTAAACAAGTTACAAAAATGAGTAGATGAAGGTTTAAAACAAAATGAATCTTCCTTCAGAAATATTAACCTCATAATCCATAGTAAAAAAAAAATAAAGAAGAAATTCATTCAAAAATATTGATATAACGCAATTAATGTTATTCTACTGTTTTATTCATCATTTTAAGAAAAATGTCTTCTAATAATTTTGAATTCAAATTATTTCTTTCCTTATAGAGAATCCATTTAAGCATAGAAAAAGACTCTGCAGAACCTGAGTTGTAGGTACTGCTAGAACAATTCTTGCAAATCATACAGTGTTATGTCTTGATTTTTCCACTATTAAAAATATTTTCTTTTGTAGAAATTCTCTTTGCTCTCTAAAATTTTCATTTTATCATTAAATAATTTTATCATCTCAATAATTCATTTTATAAAATTGATTTTTTTTCTTTTTCCTCCAATTTTTTTTATTTTATTAAGATAGATTTCAAGAAAATCATTTGCTGAGTCGTTTGATGACACTGGACTACTTTTACTGATGCTCTCTTGTACAAGAAATTTGCTGTGCTTTTCAATGTACTCATAAATAACAATTAAGTGAGTTTTCTCTAAAACAAACTTCAAATAGCATAAAAATAATCTAATGAATAAATATGAGTAAAGAAATTTTAAACACTACTTATTAAACTCTATGCAATATTTTCTTAAAAGAGCTGCAGAAACGAAAAGCACTGCATCGTCACTGCTCGATTGGAACATGAGAACTACCTCTTTTATTTTTCGCAAAATATGTACAAGGTGAGGTTGATAGTTAACGGATTTTCTAACGTACACAACGGAAATTATTTGAGGGGAGGGAAGTCTATGGTTTTGTGGGAAGATCAAAACCGAAAGTTTTGACTATTGTCAACAAGTTTATGGCCTTTTCCTTCAATTCTGTATCCTATACTCAAATTATCACACTTACATAGTTCCATCTCCAAGTGTTTAAGCGGATAACAGGGAATGTAATGTTGTAGTTAGGATTTTCGCCCTATTCTAATTGCAGTTTTCCTCTTCACTGCAGCTTATCCGACTATCACAAATCCCTTTCTCTGAGCGAGAGTCGTAAGATAGAGGGCTGGGACAACTGCTTCGCCAATTCTTTGATTAAATATGAGCATAATATAATGCATCATTGAGCAATTTTAATTATAGCATTTGAATAAATATAATGCATCATTGAGCACAGTCACTTAAGTGCTTTGTATGTTGATCATAAAAGTAAAATATATGTCTGTTTCACAAGAATTTCTAAGCGAGAAAGGAAGAAATCTGAAAATCTCAAAATATATCAACCCAAAAAAAGTTAAAAATAAATAGGTAACGAAATTACATTTTCCGTTATTTGTTGCGTTTTATCATTACAAATATTTTTAAATTTGTATCCTCTCAGACCTTCTACTCTAGCATATAAACTGACAGGCTCCTGTCAGACCTCTGCGGCAAGCAGCTGCATGAGGGAGTATTTATTTTATTTTTTTTAAATATTTTTAAATTCTGTTAACTTTATTCATAAAGCTTTTCAAAAATGATTTCCTTATTACTTTATATCGTTACGTTAAAATAACGTTTTTCAACTGGTTTCGTCTCGAATATTTTGCTCAGCTACTTGTTTGGTCAATTAATGAGCAGACTAGGGAAGAGGACATTTATTTTAAAAATAAATATCTGACAAGATAGTTAAATATATAAGCAGAAAAATAATTATTATATAAAGAATTAAAAATATTATTAGAAATTGAAACTACTAGAAGAAGTTCATAGAAAGATATTTCTGTAAAAAGAATCCTTTGAAACATAAGAGTTGAATGATTCTTATCAATCATAGTTACCTAACGTTGATAAATATTTTGAAATAATTGACTAAAAAACTTGTCATTAAATTATGAGAATAGAAATATGACTGTCATTTATACAGTGGCCATATTTTGAGATATAAATATATAACACTTTTTCAGAAATATATATTATGTCAATTTTATTTCTTTAATACTATTTATTCTAAATATTATAGAAAAATAAATATGAATAAAATTTCAACTAATTTGTTAACAATTCATACAATTAAAATAATGCTTTAATAATTTACTGCAATTAAATAATTACGAAAGATAAATATTGTTTTGGATTATTAATTTTACAAACTGGAACAATAATAAGAATAATTTATTAAAACTAGTGCCAAGACGGAACGAATTTTTATACTAAAATATAAGACTATTGAAGGACAGGATAAGAAATAAATTTTGGAAAAAAATAAAGGACAGAAACATATATTTTTTCTTATTTTTATAGATATGGTCTATGGAACAATGACCTAAATTATTGTAAGAATATCCACCGTAGTGTTTTAATTTAGTGGTAGAGTGTGAAAAGGTTCATAGAGTGGCAAAATGCAAAGAATTTTGTTTTATGAATTAAATGAAAATTTCTTTTTGTGTTTTGTAGGAAATAATAGAGAATTTCTATTTGAAATTTTCCAAAACATCAGTAAGTTCCGATATGTAATTTGGAGCATCCTAAAGACAGAAAATAACAAAATATACACTGAGTGATCATAGAATTATGACCAACCCATCCATTGTTATGTCAATAGGACGCTGTTTCCGAATCCCTTGTGATGATGCATATAACAGGCCAGGCCTAGCATCTAATGTCTAACCCTGCCTTCTTATTGCGCAGGCCATTTGTACCTTTCAAAAGACATCCTCTCATGAAAGGGAATGGTAGGGGAGGGTTTCCAGATCAGTATGGCTTACTGATCTGGGCAACTATGGTTACTTTTTGTTTTTTACTACCCCACTGAGGAGTGGTTAACCACACAGAGTCCTGGTGCTCACCATATATATCAACCTGAATGGAATTATGGCTCTGAGCTTGATTATGGATCCTGAATTTGCTGCACTAGTGGGCTTCTGTGGAGGGAGAATATTCCACTGTGTTTTCTGTTTGTTTGTGGGTTGACAGCCCCAAGTGAATAGATTCACAGGATATGTTTTATCCTGGTGAATAACCCTGAGCAGTGTTCATCGCTGACACCTGAACTCTTCCTTCTACTTCCATTACCAAATTCTACATTGCACGAAGTCAGGAAACTGGTCTCTGCCCCATGTCGCCAATTAGGAGGTTCTTTGATATTGTCAGCATTCCCTCTGTCAAGAAACATAGTTTCTTTAAACATCCCACTAACCATTTTCTCCCCATGGGTGGTTGGAATGTGGGGTCTCTGCACAGAGCTTGTTCTCTTGATGTCCACACAAAAGAATTCCACCATTATAATATAAATATTCTCGGCTTGCAAGAGACCAGATGGATAGACAAAGGTAAGATTCTTAAAAATAATCCTAAATTTCTCTTTTCAGCGAGGGAAAACAACGAACATCACCAAAGTGTTGGTCTGCTTCTCGGCACACATGCCAGTGAATGCTATTCTAGGATATGAGTGCATTAATGAAAGGTTTCTTACAGCAAAATTTCAGACAAGTATTAAAGACTTGAATGTTATCTACTGTTATGCCCACACTCTGGATGTTGATGAAGATGAGAAGGATGGGTTTTATGGAAAACTTCAGGATATTTTGAATTCTGTCAAGAAAGGAAATATTACCCTTGTTCTACGTGACCATTGCCAAAGTTGGTACTGGCTCTGAACTTTGGGGAGGGGTGATAGGCCCTTTTGGTATTGGTAGCTGTAATAGCAATGGGCAACATCTCCTACAGGTAAGTAAACTTAATGATTTCAGAATAACTAACTTATTACAAACACCGTGACATACATAAGTACACATGGGTTTCACCTCATGGGCTGCATAAGAATATGATTGAATACATATTAATTAACAGCAAATGGGCTAGTTCTGTTAGAAATACCAGGGCTTATAGGGGAGCTGAAATTGGATCTGACCATTACCTTGTTAAAAGTGTGTTGCAACTTAAACTTAAAAAGTGTTGTGCTAAATTTAAAAAGTTTACCTTTAATACTGAAGCTCTGAAAGACCCTGTTATAGCTAAAGCTTACCATGATAGGTTACTTAGTCATTATGACAGTCATGATTTGATTACTATTGAAGTTGAGGAAGAATGGGACCATTTCAAACAGGCTTTTTTGGAAACTAACAGTACTCCTTCAGGAAAAAAGGAGCAGAAGAGATCGAATTATTTGAGTGATTTGACACCTTATCTTATTTCAGAAAGAAAGAACTGCAGAAATGTCCTTAATCAATATCCTACTAGTCCTAATAGAAAGCATTACAGAGAGCTTAATAGACTTGTAAAGGATCAGTTAGCTGCTAATAAGAATCTTTGGCTTGATGGATTGGCTGACAAAGCCAATGAAGCAGTGAGACAGCACAACAGCAGAGAGCTGTACCAGATAGTTAATGTTTTGTGTGGTAGAAAACGGACAGGTATACAGGGATTGAAAGATAAACATGGTAAAGTTATGGAAGGTGAGGATTCCGTCATGGCTTGGTGGGCTGAGCATTTCAGTGATGTTCTGAACAATGTGTTTAGTTTTACTCCCATTGTTTGTAACAATGATGATAGATGCATTATTGGGTTTAATGTCGGCCCTACAACACAGTCTGAAGTTAGTTTGGCTATTACTAAACTTAAACTAAATAAATCCCCAGGAGTAGATGAAATTACTAGGGAAACACTTAGAGCTGGGAATGTTTTGGTTACCACATGGATGACTGAAATTTTGAATATCTTTTATGATAATAGCATGGTTCGTAAGGATTTTACCAGAGCTATTTTTATCCTTATTTTTAAAAAAACTGGTTGCAGTTCTTGTGAAAACTATAGCGGTATCAGTCTACTTTCTGTTGCAGGTAAAGTTCTTTCCATGATTGTGTTAAATAGAATTAAGAATCTGGTTGACAGTCAATTGCGTGATGAACAATGTGAATTCAGAAGTGGTAGGGGATGTGTAGATCAGATATTTTAATTCAGGCATATTCTTGAGAAATGTTTAAAGTGATTGTGGTTGATTGTGAGATCATATGGCATACCAGACAAGTTAAATAATGAAAGCTCTCGATAATAACACTAAGTCGTGTGTGTGAGAGTTGGTAAGACATGTAGCAGTTGGTTTAGCATTGCTTCTAGTGTTCGACCAGGGTGCATTTTGACCCCTTTTCTCTTTAGTTTGGTTATTGATTATGTTATGTGAAATTCTTTGCAAGGGAAAGATTTTGGCCCGGAATGGTCGAGAGATTTTAAAATTTTTGACATAGATTATGCAGATGATTTGTCCTTGTTGGCTAATGATGTTGATGCGATAATTCATTCATTAGGGCTGTTGATGAGACTGGTAATAGATTTGATTTGGTAATAAACAGAGATCAAACTGAAGTGATGAAAATTTGTTAGGCAGTTGGTGTTTCAGTGCTCTGAATAGTTGCACCCTTGAGCAAGTGTATCAGTTTATTATCTTGGGAGCTATGAAACAGATACTGGTGTTGTGCGGCATGAGTTTAACAGACGAATAAGGATTGCCTCTGGAACTTTTAGGATTCAATGGAGAGTGTGGAGAAATAGATGTATACACCTAAGGACTAAAATTAGACTGTATAATAGCTAGGTTCTTTCTAGAGTTAGTTATGGTAGTGAAACTTGGACGTTTGTAAACAAGATAATAGGAAACTTGATGTTTTTGATAGATGCTTAAGTAATATCATGAGTATTAAGTTGTTCAACTAGGTAAGTAATGAAGAGGTTAGGCAAAGGATTCGGCAACCTCCTCTGAGCAGTATATTGCACAGAGAAATACTCCGTTGGTTTGGCCAGTTTACTGATATGGATAATTATAGATTAGTGAATAAGGTTATGAATAGTGTGCCTAAAGGACTCAGAAAGAGGGTAAGAACTATGAAGCAGTTGGTAGACAATGTCAGACAGGACCTTGTAAGAATTGGTGTGCAGTGGAGAGATGCAGCAGATGTAACTCAGGACAGATATGCTTACAGAACTAAATTCCACTGTTCAATTGGGTCTCTGTAGTCCACTGTTGCTTGACTATGATGATAATAGCTTTTGAAATAAATCTTTTATGAGAAATGGTGGCTTAAAGTAAAATAAATATCTCAGTCAATTCTATCTAAATATTAATTTTGAATTATATTCCTTAAGCAATATAAACAGTTGCTGAGGGTTGAATATTTAACAACAAATTTACTTAATTAAAATTTATTATTCTTTAAATATTCATTTAATTTTTCGACAAATTTCTTAAAACGCATTGCTGCTCCTAAATGTTTAAAGTTCTTTTCCTGTTTAAAAGCTGAAAGTATATTTTTTGAAAATCAATATTGTAAAGATCTCTGTTCTTTATTTCAGAGATCTGTTACTGGACCTTAATCACACAGCAATTCTCGTACTCACTACAGGGCCGGACTTTGACCTTCTGAGTTCTAAACTGTGACAAATTTAAGAGGTTCTAAGCTACAATAAGTTTAAGGGGCAGCAAAATTTCGAAAGTCTAAATGAATTATATATTTATTATTCTGATTGAAGGGGATATTAAAAAGTAAATATGAATTTCATGATGTGAAAATATTATACCACCACAAGGTTTACAATAATGACTGTTTAAAGCTGAGATGAACAATGTTTCTCTTAATCTCCAATCTTATGTATTTATGGTTCCATAGAGTAGTTTGCCTCATCCACCCTTATCTATATCCAGTTGCACTGAGTAGTTTGCCCTCTCCATCCTTATCTATTTCTGGTTCCATTGAACAGCTTGCACTATCCAGTGTTATCTATTTGCGGTTCCATTTCCATTGCTTAGCTTGCCTCCTCCAGCCTTATCTATTTCAAGTTCCATTGCATAGCTTGCCTCATCCACCCTTATCTATTCCCTGGATCCATTGCTTAGCTTGCCACCTCCACCCTTATTTATTTCTGGTTCCATTGCCTAGCTTGCCACCTCCACCCTTATCTATTTTTGGCTCTAGTGAGTCGCTTTCCCTTTTCATAATTTTTCATTATTGCTTCATTTCCCCTCCTTAATTTTTTTTCAGTGATATAAATTTCTGATTATATTTTTTATTCCGCCTGTCCTCGCTGCAACTAATGCGATTTTTGAGTAATTTTGGTAGAACATAATTATAAAGGTGAATATACTTCTTAGTGTAATATTTTAATGCATTTTTAATTATTTCAAATCGCATATTTAGAGTTTTTATGTTTGCAGAAATAATATAGATAGCCATTTATGTGTGCTGTTCTTCAGGTTCTCTGTCGCCGTTAAACGAGAACCCAGCTCTCCATCAAAACACAATGTAACATTACGTTGGATAATGATTAAATGCCTGAACTATCAAAACTGCGGGTTCTGTTCATCTATCATTTTGAATTCTTGTGAAGAGCAGAATCGTTAAGCAGTTGATGGTGCAGCCAATGCTATAGTTTTGTTTGTAACAAAGGCAAACTTTGCTTTATAAAGACAACACGTTTCTTTGGATTTGGGCAGTGGTGTAAGCTCAGTTGGTAATGCTCAAGGCTTGTAATCTCCAGTTCCCAGGTTCAAGTCCTACCTGGACTCTCGTTCAGGTTTATTTCTACGAAACTCCCACCCCTACCTTTAGTCAGTAGGGGACACGATATGCTTGCAAAAGCCACCATCTGCCACATGGAACATTAAACTGTGGCACGGTGTGCTGAAGAGCCATACTCTGTGCAAGTGAAAGAACATGCTGGATGGACTTTACTGGAGGGTACCATCTCTCTCTTAAGAGCTGTCTAGAGGGTTCCCTCCTTCCAGCATTCTCTGAACCTTCGACATCCTTCGACTTTTTAATTTTTAATATCCCCTTCAATCCCTTTCTTTTTTCATCCCTTTACTTTTTAATATCCCCTTCAATCAGAATAGTGACCTGGCAATTTAACCCATTGTGGGGAGAGCCATAGCCTGTGCACAAGAACACACTGTATTGCCTTGACGGGATGCTACCTTCTGTCTCCTAACAACTGCACAGAGAGTCTCCTTCCTCAACCTTCTCTGAGCCTTCAGTGTCCTTCTGACCCGACCATTTAGCCTGTTGTGTGGAAAAAAGTGCTTCTCAGAGGTAAAGGAACCCATCTTGTGTCCCGCAAATAGCAAACTTACTTATTGTTTTATCATTAAACAATTTTTTTCTTCATACAGTGGGCTGAATTGTTATTTTACAAAGACTCCATGGCCTCAGAGAAATTGAAGTAAATTTTCAAATGATATGTACAGGGTGTCTCAAAAATATATGTACAAACTTTTAGGGGAGGTATATAACATCTAAAGGAATGAGAATTGCGTAGGAACACATAACCGGAAACGTCACCTTAAGTCAATAGGCGCTGTTCATCAGTGCGCTAGAAGGGAAATTTCGGATTTCTCCATTCGAGCGGTAGTCAACTTACGAAGAGCATGCAAAGGTATTTGAACAGGGAGCTGGGAGACGTGCACTTAGTTTGTGGAATAGCTGAGGGCAACGGACGAGCCGCTCAACGAATGTATCAACAATGCTTCCCACACAGACATGTACCAGGCCACCGTTTGTTTGCACGTGTGCATCAAAATTTGTGCGATTATGGGTCATTAAGAGGGAGCAGAAGTGAGGGCAGGACACGATTAACACGTACTCCCGCCATGGAAGAAAGTGTGTTGGATGCCGTGGAGACTAATCCTAGTACCAGCACACATGCCATTGCCTCTGCCTTAGAAGTGTCTCGTTTCAGTGTACAGCGGGTTTTGCACGGCGAGTCTTTACACCCCTTTCATCTCCACAGGGTTCAGTTACTTCTCCCCACAGATCATACCGCACATGTGCATTTTGCGTAGTGGTATCTCCAAGAAAGTGCCCAAGATGTGAATTTCCCAGCTTATGTTTTGTTTACTGATGAGGCCAGTTTCACTAGGGTGGCATATTCATTCAGCACAATGTGCATTTGTGAGCTCACGAGAACACCCACGGTGTGCACACCCATGCAACACAACATCATTTCACAGTAAATGTTTGCGCAGGTTTGGTCGGCGACTGCTTAGTCGGGCCATACCTTTTACCATCCCGCATGACCTCCGTGAAGTATCTGATCTTTCTGAAACAGGTTCTGCCAGGCTTACTTGCCCATGTTCCAGCAAATGTGAGATGCAACATGTGGTTTCAACATGATGGGGTGTCTCCCCATTATGGAAGGTGTGTTCAAGCACATTTGAACATGACTTTTGGGCAACAATGGATTGGGTGTGCTGGACCAGTTGCGTGGCTCCTACGTTCACCTGATTTAACGAGCATTGATTTCTTTCTGTGGCGGCCCCTCAAAGCTACTGTGTATGAATTGCCTGTGGAGTCTGACATGGATCTTGTGGAAAGGGTCGTCTGCACTGCTGCTACTATCAAAGAAACTCCAGGTGTGTTCGAACGTGTCTGACAATCAATGCTCTGTCGGTGTCGCCCATGCATCACGTCTCATGTGGAAACTTCGAGCATCTGCTGTAACATTATGAAATGTATCATCTAGTATGCCATTTGTAATAATTATGTCCCATAAACGTTTTCCCATTAATCACTGTCTTGTGTCCTTTCAGATCTTGTACCTCTGCTACCACTTTCCCATGATGTTTCTGATTATGGGTTCCTATGCAATTCTCATTCCTATAGATGTTATCTACCTCCCCTAAAAGTTTGTACCTATATTTTTGAGACACCCTGTATATATATATATAATCAGGCCAGGTTTGAATTGTTTTATCTCTGAGCGGCACTTTTGTGCATGCAATTTGCTAAATCACCAGGTTACAATGACCCCAATGGTTCATATGGGTTTGGCCGTAGGTACACAGAAGGTTTGGGGGAGGGAATCCACTGAACAATTGTTGGGAGACAGATGGTAGTCTCCCATTAAGATCACCCAGCATGTTTTTTAAAGTGCATAGAGGATGACACTTTTTTACACACAATGGGCTAAATGGCCAAGTCACAAGGACACTGAAGTCAGAGTATGTTGGGAGGAGGTGATCCACTGAACAGCAGTTGGAATACCGAAGGTAGCCTCCACTTAAGATCACCCAGCATGTTCTTTAACGTGCATAGGGTATGCCACTTTTTTTTGCCTACAATGGGTTAAATGTCCAGGTAAGAAGGACCCCAAAGGTTGGGGTAGGGGATCCACTAAACAGCTGTTGCACGACAGATCAGGTCACTCATTGTGTTCTTTAAAGTGCATAGGATATTGCACTTTTTTTGGACATAATAGGCTAAATGGTCAGATCACAGGGACCTTGAAGGCTCCGTGAAGATCGAGGGGAGGAGATCCACTGAACAACTGTTGGGAGACAAATGGTAGCAGTAGTAAAGAATCACAGGATGTGTCCTGTAAACATGGAACTCGTGAAATAATAAGCTTAGCCAAAACGAATTTTTTTCAGCTTACTGTTTCAGATGGTAGCCACCTGTTAAAGTCAGGAAGCGTGTTCTTTAACATGCATAGGGCATGGCACTTTTTTTTTGTTTCATACAATGGTTAAATGCCCAAATAAGAACCCGAAAGACTCAGAGAAGGTTGGGGTAGGGGATCCACTGAGCAGCTGTTGAGAGACCAGCGTGTTCTTTAAAGTGCATAAGATATGGCACTTATTTGCACATAATGGGCTAAATGGCCAGTTCACTAGGACACTGAAGGCTCACAGAAGGTTGAGGCCCATTGGAACAGCTGTTAGGAGACAGGTAGCCTACAGTTAAGATCACCCAACACGCTCTTTAACATGCATAAGGTATGACTCTTTTTTTGCACACAATGTGCTAAATAGACAGGTCACTAGGATCCTGAAGAATCAGAGAAGGTTGGAGGAGGTGATCCAATGAACAGCTGTGGTAAACATGGTAGCATCCTGTTAAAGTCACCCAGCATGTTCTTTAATGTGCACAGAGTATGGCTCTCCCTGACATGGGGCCCATAGCTTATCGTCACATAAGACGGACAGGAGTCTTTCTATCCATAACAATTTCCCCTACTGGCCAAAGGCAAGATAAGGAATTTTGTGGAAATAAACCTCAATGCTGCCGCAAATGTTTATTGAACATGGGTACTGCAGATTATGAGCCTACCAACTGAACCACCCCAGCTCCATTTGATAGGAGCTTCGTAGAGTCAAAAACATTAGAACAAAAGAATTTGCCAAGCTATATGTAAGAATGGAAAAACGTCGGAAGGTTTGGGTTGTTTTACCACTGAGAGGCACTTTTTCGAACACATTTGGCGAAATGACCACGTCACAAGAAGGCTCAGAGAAAGTTCAGTTGGTTTTTTTTTCTCATAATGGGCAAAATGGCCAGATCACAAGGAACCCGAGGACAATGAAGGCTGGTTTAGGTTGTTTTACTTCTGAACTGTACTTTTTTCCAACAATGGGCTAAGTCACAAGGACCCTGAAAGCTGAGAGAATGCTGGGTTAGTTTGCTTTACTTCAGGGTGGTAATTTTTTTCCAACAATGGGCTAAAAGGCCAGGTCACAAGGGTTGGGTTGGGTTGTTTTACCTCTGAGCGGAAATTTTTTGCACACCATGGGCTAAATGGCCAGGTCACAAGGACCCCGAAGGCTCAGAGAAGGTTGGGGGACGGGACCCACTGGAACAGCTGTTGGGAGACAGATGGTAGACACCCGTCAAGCGCATCCAGCATGTTCTTTAACATGCACAGGGTATGGCTCTCCCGTACACGGCGCCACAGCTTAACATCCCATGTGATGGACGGCAGCCTTTCCAAGACCATCAGTGTCCCCTACTGACCGTGGACAGGGTGGAGAAATTTGCAGAGATAAATCTCAACACCGACCCAGCTGGGACTCAAACCAGGGAAATACAGATTACAATCCTGGCATGCCAATGACTGAGCCCCCCCCCCCCCCCCCCCCAGGTCATAAGGACCCAGACGGCTGAGAGAATGCTGTTTTGGATTATTTTACGTGTGAGTGGCATTTTTTGTTTCTCATAATGGGCCAAATGGCCAGATCACAAAGACCCTAAGGGCTGAGAGAATGCTGGGGCAGGTTGTTTTATGTCTGAGCAGCACTTTCTTTAAATAGGCTAAATGGTGAGGTCAGAAGGACCCTAAGTGCTGAGAGAAGGCAGGGTCAGGTTTTTTGACATCTGAGTGACACGTTTTTTTCTCAATGGGTTAAATTACCAAGTCACATGGACCCAAAGGCCTGAATGACGACTGGTTTAGGTTGTTTTACCTCTGAATAATGAAATGAAAGGCAATTTTTTGCACACACTGGGCTAAATGACCAGGTCACAGGTATCCCGAAGGCTCAGAGAAAGTTGGGTTGCTTTATGTCTCAGCAGCACTTTTTTCCCCAGAATGAGTTAAACAGTCAGGTCACAAGGGCTGAGAGAAGGGGTTGTTTTACCTATGGCGGCACTTTTTTTCCGACAATGGGCTAAATGGACAGATCACAAAGACTACTAGGGCTGAGAGAAGGCCCTGCCCTCAATCAGTAGAGGACACCAGTGTGCTTGAAAAGGCTGCCATCTGTCGGATGGGTTAAGCTTTGGTTCTTTTATAACAGAGCTATATCCTCTGCATGATAAAAGAATATGCTGGATGGTGTTGACGGGAGGCTACAATCTGTCTCCCAGCAGCTGTTCCTGTGAGTCCCCTCTTGCATTGTGTTCCAAAAAGTGCCACTCAGAGGTAAAACTATTATATGTTTTCTATTATACAGGGTGTCTCAAAAATATAGGTACAAACTTATAGGGGAGGTAGATAACATCTAAAGGAATGAGAATTGCATAGGAACCCATAACCGGAAATGTCATGGGAAAGTGGTAGCAGAGGTACAAGATCTGAAAAGACACAAGACAGTGATTAATGGGAAAACATTTATGGGATATAATTATTACAAATGGCGCACTAGATGATACATTTCATAATGTTACAGCAGATGCTCTAAGTTTCAACCATGACCCATAATCGCACAAATTTTGATGCACACACGCAAACAAATGGTGGCCCTGTACATGTCTGTGTGGGTAGCGTTCTTGATACATTCGTTGAGTGGCTCGTCCGTTGCCCTCAGTTGTTCCATACACTAAGTGCATGTCTGCCAGCTCCCTGTTCGAATACCTTTGCATGCTCTTCATAAGCCGACTACCGCTTGAATGAAGAAATCCAAAATTTCCAGTCTAGCGCACTGATGAACGGCACAGCCTACTGACATATGGTGACGTTTCTGGTTATGGGTTCCTATGCAATTCTCATTCCTTTAGATGTTATCTACCTCCCGTAAAATTTGTACCTATATTTTTGAGACACCCTGTATGCATATATGTGTTCACATGGGTACGTATCTACAAAATCTTCATTCAGCCATGGGCTACCAAGGTCCTATCAGATTGTCTAATTTTGTTTTCCAGATATGTCTGTCCTAAGCTGCAGCTCCTGCATTTGGCTACTGTAAAGCAATTCTAGTAAGGTCCTCTTTTTCAGTGTCAGCCCATTGCATCCTAGGTCCTTTCATTTTTCCTGAATCACACTATTCATAATCCTGTTTGCTAATCTGAATGGCTTAACCAGTGAAATCTCTCTGCACAAAATGCTGCTCAATAGACGTCAATGACTCCTTCTAACCTCATCGTTACTTACAAAATGAAACTATCTAATATTCAAGATTATAGATGCAAGCATCTAAAATCAAAGTCGTCATTTATCAGAAATTTTGAAATCTCTAGACCTTTCTTCTCATTTCACAGAATTACACAAGAAAAGGAGACAAAATATATAAAGCTTGTAACCACTGGTGTCCATAGCCACCTTGATACACCAGGTATGAACAGCTATTAATAGAAGGATGGAACGAAGGAGGCAATATGCAATTGATTTAATCAGTTTAAATTTAAGACAAAGCCATTTATTTTAAAATCAGTAAGAATAAAATAATTTATTCATTAATATATTTTTTAAATATTTGAAATTATTATAAAATTAATTACAAAATTTAAAAAAATATATGACTACCAGTTGAAGCTTTTAGAAATGTAGATATAATTGAAACTGCTGTATATTTTTTAAAATTAGTCTTCTGTTACTGCAGTGTACAGGCCTGTTGTATCGAGGTGGTCTTGATTAATTGCAACCTCATTTTCAGAAGAATTCG
Source organism: Ryuthela nishihirai (assembly GCA_038380435.1). Classification (NCBI taxonomy): domain Eukaryota; kingdom Metazoa; phylum Arthropoda; class Arachnida; order Araneae; family Heptathelidae; genus Ryuthela; species Ryuthela nishihirai. Next base: position 58,744,013 of record JAWZYU010000012.1, read on the forward strand.
TTGAAGAATATTGAAGGTTATTAATTCCTATCCCGTATCACCGAGTGAACTACTGTGCATAGGAGTATATATCTATGGGTACGTTTGTTTTTACTTTTTGTCAGGTTGAGGAAGACTACTGATGGTATAAACGTTACACTAGACTTATGTGATTAATATCTGCATTTATTGACACATTTATATATGTGGTCTCAGAAGGACCTGCAGAACAAGGCTAAACTCAACCTGAGGTGGCAGTCAGATTTCCTGCTTCATCTCTTCCCCTTTCAATGGCAGGCGAGAGAGTGATGCTCCCTGCTCCGTGTCATGACTGGGTACTATCTAAACTCTTAGCCTCGGATTTATATCTCACTTCCTTAGAAAGGGGCGAACAAACTCATATTAATAATGATATTTCTGAACCCACACAAGTAATTTGAGAAGAGAATTATTTTTATAAATAATCAACATCGGAAAAGTTGTCGAAAGTGAAGATGTGATCTGAAATCTCTCCTCAAAGTTGAATCTTCCAGGAAAAAGACATAGTCCTGACTTATTCAGAACTTTTTCTCACATAGTTTGAGCTCAGTGAAGACATCAAGTCAATAAACAGTAGCAGTAATTAGGGAAAAAAAGAAAGAAAAAAGATTTACTGAAATGTAGTCTTCATGTTGTTAATGAATGGTGATTCAAATATTAATATTTAGATAAATGAAATTATAAGCAGTCAACAAGAGAGCAAACTTTGAAGAAGGAAATTAGAAAATGGTATAAAATAATTTTAATTTTAAGATTATCATGATGTAGGATAGATTTGAAAGTGTAATTTAACTATTATATTTGTTGAGTTTGTTGTAATGAATTTTATTTTGAATATCATAATGATTGCATTCAAAAATTGTATAGTGTGAGGGAGTGGGACAATAATTGCAATTAGGAGAAGAAATGAGTTTTAATCTTTATAATATTGTATTAGTGAGTGCATAGTTCGTTTTCATTATGTAGATAAGGTTAATTTCTTTTTTGTGAAGGTTAAAATCACTGAATTTTTGAATCTTGTTGGAAATTTAAAAAATCTGTGAGAATTTGGAGCATTTTCTTCAAAATATTTTTCAAAATCCTGATGGATCAAATTTTTGTTGTACTGTTTGTGTAAATATATGTAGAAAGGAGTAGGTATAATTTTAGTTTCCTGTAAAGCTGACTTTGCTGCTAAATCAGCTTGTTCATAAGCATTGAACCCAACATGAGAAGGAATCCATTGTATATGTAATAGATTATTTTGAGAAATGTTTTTGAGGTAAGTACGCATGTTTGGTGAAAATGGGATATTTCAATTTTAATTGATTTCGATTTAGTAATTAAAAAGCAGATTTGAAAGTGAAGAGGAAGCGATAGGGAGACGGCTTAAGGTCAAGTCCTCAAATCCGTGGACACCTCAGAGAGCTACAGCTTGAACTTGGAAGAAATATTTCCATTCAAACTTTGCATTTTTATTTGCTGAAGCTTGATATTGTAGAGTTCGAATGTCTTATTGATAATTGCATTAATATTTGTGATTCTGTGATAAATTTATATTTTTTATTTTGTGCCAATATCGTTGAGTCATTGCTTTTAAGGGCAGAATTTCCTTTCTCTTGCAAGTGTTTTCTCCCTTTTTCCTCAGTTTTACTTAGTTCTTCAGTTATTCTCATTCTTTCTAGGTTTTCTTTTATTATTACTTAAACTTCGTCTTCAGAATATATTTCCGTTTCTAGTTCCTTTTCGAAGTCACTCTCCTGCTCTTCCAGAAGTGTCTGGGGCAGGGAGAATTTTATTTTATTTTCTTGTTTTTTACATTATCTTCCTAATGCTTTTGACTTTGACATTTTTCTGTTGGTCGATTTGTGCAATTGACAAAATGTTGTTTCACCATATCTTTCGAAATCGATGAAGAAACCTAATGATTTATGTGCCAAATGAAAGCTTGCAATGAAGGAAGTGTTATAGGTTATAAAAAATTTACACTTCCTTGCTTTCTTCCCCTCGAAAAAGTGGGAAATATAAAAAATTAATTTTAAGATGTATCTGCAGCATGCTAAGGCTGAAAGTAAACTATACGGTATATACGTTTGGAGAGCAGACGCCATGGGATGGAGCAATGGCCACCCTGTTGTCGTTTGGAGAGGGGGAAGCCATGGGATGGAGGAATGGCCCCTCTGTTGTTTTGAGAGGGGAAGCAATGGTATGGAACAATGGCCACCCTGTTGCCGTTTGGAGAAGGGATGACTTGGGATGGAGCAAGGGCAACTCTGTTTTCATTTGGAGATAGGAATGCCATGGGATGGAGCAATGGTCACGCCAATCAGCTCTCCCCCTTGCTGTTAGTGAGATTTTTAGAAAGTGTGCTCACAATTTTTAAGTAGAATGCTAAACATTTTTCTTCTTTTTAATTATATTTATTGTGTATGTCTCATTTGTTATTTGGTATATATTCCTATATCAGATTGCTTAATTTTCTTTCTAGGTATTTTTAACCAAGAACGAAATTACTAAGGGCTTTCTATGAATATTCGAAGGAAATTAATACTGAAACAAAGGAAAAAAATTTGAAGTCAAACATTAACTGGAACTTTCTCTTGCCATTATTCTATTTTTGTAATTCTGCAGGAACAGGAGAAAAAAATTCGCATAAAATATTAGCAAAGAACTTTTTAAATAAAATATGCAAATGCAGATTTTTCTTACAGTAGCTGCTTGAGGGGGTTCATTCTTCTGAAATTAGAAAACAAAAGTTTTTCATTGATACGAAAAACGTTTTTGACCATCGATAAAGAAGTGCATCACCTTATCAACACAAACGAGAAACTTCATATTTATAAATGATATTGCAAGGGACTATGAATAAATTAATGTCTGAAATTCCTTTTCCTTAGGGAAATATAAATTTGCTATTGGTCATAAAAGTGTTAAAAGAAGGCTTGTAAAAATAATCTGAAAATGAAATAGGGCCAGAAATGTTACAGTGAGCAAGAACACTATATGTGGGTGGTTTTTTCTCTATAAAGAGCATTTTTTTACTTATATGGATAAATTTTACAGTCAAACTTTCTAATGGAGAATTTTTATCCTGTTGCAGTCATCACCTGATATGTGGAAAATTGTATCTGTGGAAAATGCAATGGAAGTTTCAGAACGAAGTTTAATCTCCAATATCATTGTCAGTCAGATGGAATGAAAAAGACTTGCACCTAAGTTCAGAGTGTTCAATACCATTTTTTGTTAAAAGACAGAAACATAAAAAATCCTCCCCAAAATGAGTAGCAAGATATTTAAACAGAAAACTAATCTGACACACAGAAAACGAAGCCCTCATATGGGTGAAATATGTCAGAAAAATTTGTCAGACAAACTCTATCTTAAGTCTAGCCTTAGGACACATTCTCTGACACACAGAGGGGAAAAACCACATGTATGTGAAATATGCAATAAGAAATTTTCCCTGAAGTCTAACCTTAGAACACATTTTCTGACACACACAGGGGAAAAACTGCATGTGTGTAAAATATGTAATAAGAAATCTTCACAGAAGTCTGATCTTAGAAAACATTTGCTGACACACACAGGGGAAAAACCACATGTATGTGAAATATGTAATAAGAAATTTTCCCTGAAGTCTAACCTTAGAACACATTTTCTGACACACACAGGGGAAAAACTGCATGTGTGTGAAATATGTAATAAGAAATTTTCACAGAAGTCTAATCTTATGAGACATATCCTGACACACACAGGGGAAAAACCACATGTATGTGAAATATGTAATAAGAAATTTTCCCTGAAGTCTAACCTTAGAACACATTTTCTGACACACACAGGGAAAAAACTGCATGTGTGTAAAATATGTAATAAGAAATCTTCACAGAAGTCTGATCTTAGAAAACATTTTCTGACACACACAGGGGAAAAACTGCATGTGTGTGAAATATGTAATAAGAAATTTTCCCTGAAGTCTAACCTTAGAACACATTTTCTGACACACACAGGGGAAAAACTGCATGTGTGTGAAATATGTAATAAGAAATTTTCACAGAAGTCTAATCTTATGAGACATATCCTGACACACACAGGGGAAAAACCACATGTATGTGAAATATGTAATAAGAAATTTTCCCTGAAGTCTAACCTTAGAACACATTTTCTGACACACACAGGGGAAAAACTGCATGTGTGTAAAATATGTAATAAGAAATCTTCACAGAAGTGTGATCTTAGAAAACATTATCTGACACACACAGGGGAAAAACCACATGTATGTGAAATATGTAATAAGAAATTTTCCCTGAAGTCTACCCTTAGAACACATTTTCTGACACACACAGGGGAAAAACTGCATGTGTGTGAAATATGTAATAAGAAATTTTCCCTGAAGTCTAATCTTATGAGACATTTTCTGACACACAGGGGAAAAACTGCATGTGAGTAAAATATGTAATAAGAAATCTTCACAGAAGTCTGATCTTAGAAAACATTTTCTGACACACACAGGGGAAAAACCACATGTATGTGAAATATGTAATAAGAAATTTTCCCTGAAGTCTAACATTAGAACACATTTTCTGACACACAAAGTGGAAAAACCACATGTATGTGAAATATGTAATAAGAAATTTTCACAGAAGTCTTACCTTAGGAGACATTTTCTGACACAGGGGAAAAACTGCATGTGTGTGAAATATGTAATAAGAAATTTTCACAGAAGTCTGATCTTAGGAAACATTTTCTGACACACAGGGGAAAAACTGCATGTATGTGAAATGTAATAAGAAATTTTCCTTGAAGTCTAGCCTTAGGACACATTTTCTGACACACACAGGGGAAAAACCACTTGTATGTGAAATATGTAATAAGAAATTTTCACAGAAGTCTGATCTTAGGGCACATTTTCTGACACACACGGGAAAAGCCACATGTATGTGAATTATGCAGTAAGAAATTTTCCATGAAGTCTAACCTTAGGAGACATTTTCTGACACACAGCAGGAAAAATGCATGTATGTGAAATGTGTAATAAGACATTTTCCCTGAAGTCTAATCTTAAGACACATTTTCTGACACACACAGGGGAAAAACTGCATGTATGTGAAATATGTAATAAGAAATTTTCCCTGAAGTCTAGCCTTCGGACACATTTTCTGTCACAGGAGAAAAGCCTCATATGTGAAATATGTAAAAAGAAATTTGCAGATAAATCTACACTTAAGATGCATTTACTGACACAGGGCAAAAAACCACATTGTGTGAAATATGCAATAAAAATTTCCCAATATGTCTACAGTTAAGAAGTATATTTTGGCACATACAGAGGGGAAAATGCATTTAGGTGAAATAGGTAAGACATTTTCACAGAAATGTCATCTTAGGAGTCATTTTCTGACACACACAGGACAAAAAAACCAAACATCTGTGAAATATCAGCCTCTCAGAAGCCAAACTGATGAACTCCATATAAAAATGGAGAAAATTAATGATTCATTGTTATTTAATTTTAAAACATTGTAAGATACGAGCAAAAACATTATGTAGTGTAATATTACCTTATAGGTTTTATATTAAAAGATGTAATAATACATAAAAATAATGTGCTTGGGTACTAAAATTGTGAAATTTGCATAAAATGGAATTGATCAGTTTGATATTTGAGAGGTTCATATGTTAAAAGGTCTTTTTAGAGAAATCTGCACTCGGAGACATTGTGTGATTTATACAGTGGAAAAGGCACATGGAGGTGAAATATGTAAAAAGGCATTTAAAATGAAGGGTACCCTTAGGAGGCATATTCTGATATATACAGGGGAAAACCCTCAAGTACTTTAAATACGCAATAAGAAATTTACATGGAAGTCCAAACTCATGATGCATTTTCTGACACCAATGGAAAAACCTAGGGTATGTGTAATAAGAAATTTAAAGAGAGCTCCCCATTTAAGAAACATTTTCTGACATACCCGAAGTCAAAACCGCATATAGGTGAAATAGGTAATTCAAAATTTGTCTACACTTTGAAGTAATTTCCTGACACACTCAGAAGAAAAGTAGATATATGCGATATTTGTAAAATGAAATTTACATGGCAAACTCTTCTTAAGAGTCATTTTTTGATGCACACACGTGATAGTTCATTCTTATGTGATATATAATAAATAACTATTAATATATCACACATTTTCATATGTCTAACATTAGGTGGTGTGTTCTGTTGAATACAAAGAAAAACGCATATAGGTTATACACCATATTGCAACAAGTGTCTGGACACTTTTGTGTTAAGTGTACAAAGATAAGTAATTACTGCAATCTACACGAATATCCGACACATACGAAAGTGAACCAAAATTCACAAATTTTACGCAAAAAACATTTAATTTTCATTCTTAGTCTTAAGTCTCCACACACTTCATAAAAAAAATAAAGAACTGAAGAATAAACGTAAATAATCAGAATGCGTATTGTGACAATTTTATAATACGTAAATAGAATGCTTAATTCAAAGCTCCATAACTTTGAAAATAAGAATTTTGGAAAAATATCATTGGAGATTAATTAAAAATATTAGTTGTGTCTCGACTTTCAGTGTTGAAGAATAAAAAATTGTAGCTGGAATATTGAGTAGCAAACTTTTCTATTGCTTTGTAATTTAGAGAAAAAAACTTTTGAGAGAGAAATGGCAATGGAGAATAATTCAAAATTTCAATTAATTTTTGATTATTTCTTCAGGTAAGAAATATTAAAGATGGAATCTCTATCAGGAAACCTTGCTCTTGAATGTCTTCGAAAAGTTGAAAACTGTCATTTTTCGTCCACCTTTCAGAAAAGTTGAAAGAATCATTTATACAAACATTTAAAATTGTGTTGTTTTAGATAACAACATTTTTGTGTTTGAATTAAATTTTGAGGTAAATATTTACGAATTACAATTCTAGAGTTTTGTATGTCAGCGTTCATAAATATTGAAATATGAATTGGTAAATCGGAAGATTTTTAATGTCTTAATGAGTTTTTCATGTAAACCTGTAACAGAAAGTAAAGTTCTCAATAAAATTCACTTAAATCTCAATTTGTATGAATATTTGACAGTATTGAAAGTGTTACATAAGTTTGAATATTTAAAAATAGCTACTCAAAAAAATTGATATAGAAATTAATTGAAACTTGATAAATAAAATTTCATTTCAAATCACTAACAAACATATTTTGAACAATTTGAATAAAATTAATATATAATTTAGTAATCGAGTGGGGAGAGGTGAATGAATGTTCATGATTTTCCTAAAATTTCCTACATCACATATCTGCTCTTAAATTGTAGAACGTCCGTAAGAGTTTAACTGGGGTGAGGGTGGCTCAGTTGTTAGCGTGCTGAGTTCGTAATCTGCAGTTCCCAGGTTCGAGTCCCAACTAGGTCAGCGTTAAGATTTATTTCGGCGAAGCTCCCCACTCTGCCCACCGTCAGTAGGGGACAACGATGGCCTTGGAAAGGCCGCAATCCGTTATGCGGAGCTTTAAACCCTGTAAATATTAAAGAACGTGATGGATAGTCTTGAAGGGAGTCTACCATATTTCTCCCAACAGCTGTTCCAGTGGGTCTCCTCCCCCAACTTTCTCTGAGCTTTAGGGGTGCTTGTGACCTGGTTATTTAACCCATGGTGTGCAAAAAAGTGTCGCTCAGTGATGAAACAAGCCAACAATAGCAACTCAAAAGAATATATACAGAAATTAATTGAAACTTAATAAGTTAGATTTCACTTAAAATCACTAGCAAACATATTTTGAATAAAATTAGATACCTTTTAGAAATCTGACAAAATAAATATTTCCGATTTTGTTAAAATTTCCCACAATAAATATTCGCTCTTAAATTTTGGAAGGTCCATAACTGTTTAACAGTCAGAATCAATTATAGAAAGAATGCCGTTAAACATGATCGAATGTAGAAAAAAAATTCTAATTCTTTTTATATATGAAAGATTTTAGCAAAATTTTAATTCAGTTTGAAATAAGTTTAAGAAACAGTTCCGAGTCACTTAGAGAAGAGTTTTTATTATTAATTAAATTTTTTTAATTTCTGTTAATTCTTATTCAGTTTATTGATCTCAAAATTAAATCAAATCGGAACTAAGTTTCCTTAAAAGTAAATTATTTTACTGTAGATTTAGTATGCAAATTTAAATCTGAAAAATAAAGAGAGTGGCGATTATTTATAACTGAATAAAATTAACGGAAAAAATTTTAAACTAAAGTTATTCTATAAATAGGATCAAATCACAATTTTTTAAAAATAACTATTATAATCCAGTGCCATTCTAGGCAGATTAAAAAAATTCTGTGTAACTTGTTGTTAATAAATGTGCCCACCCTGGGTCATTAGGAGTTCCATCGAAAGAGAGAAATGTTTGTGCTTAAAACTATAGATAAGTCGAGTTTGATTCTACATCTGGCAATTGGCAATTCTTGTATATTTAGAAGAGTGTTTGCTCGTTATATATTTGATTGGAGCAAGAAAATATCAGGCAGGATTAAAAATGATAGATTAACAACCAAATATTGCTAGCTGTGTTTGAGCTCCACCACAGGACTTCAGGATTCTTACAGATAACTTCTTTTCTTGGTATTACAATCGTTAAAATACCAAGAAAAGATAGACTGGAATTTAATATGGCAGACAACAACCGAGGAAAACGGTCTTTTTCGATATCAAATGGACTCTTCTACAACATTCCATTCTCTTAAAAACGAAAACAGAAGAGATCAAGTCTCTATCCTGAGACTTAGATCAGGTGTCTGTCTACTGTAGAGCACCTTGTACCTGTTTAAAAAATCCTCTACTCCTCTATGCCAATGGTGCGGTAGAAGAGAGGATGTAAAATGTTTGGTGATGCACTGCAGAAAATTTCTACAAGCTAGAATCATCCTCTTCTCAAAGTATTTTTATTCCACTAATTTTCCGCCGACTTTACGAAACTTGGTAAATTTCTGGCCTAATGGAAAATTTCATTGGGGTATCTCTCACTCAATGATGGCGTTCATCCAATCTACTGAAGTTCAACTCTAACAGATTCTCTTCTCTGTGTATATTATCTCCCTTTTCTCTTATATTTCCTCTCTGCAGAGAGGGAGTATAGGAAAATACATCCCTCTTTTAACTCTTGCAAGTTACGTGGTTGAGCCGCTGCAGATCGGATATGCTGTCTGAACACAAATCACGGATGTTCGATTGGATTGATGTCTTGGGAATTGCAGGTCAAGGCAATACCTGGAAGTGTTCCTCATGTACCAAGAACCATTCTCGAACAATCTGGGCAGAGTGGCATGACACATTATCATGCTGAAATAAGGCATTACTAGAGGGTTTTAACTTTGCCATGAAAGGATGTACCTCCTCTGCAATGATGTTTAGGTAGGTGGTAGACATCATAGTCTCCTGCACATAAATGACTGGACCCAGGGTTTCCCTGCAGAATATTTCCCAAAGCATTTCACTTCCTCCACTGGCTTGTTTTCATCCTATGGTGCATCCTGGTGCCAACACTTCCCCAGGAAAACGACGCACATGTACCCGGCCATCCACATAGTGCAACAGGAAACGAGATTCATCAGACCAGATGATCTTCCAATCATTCAAGGTCCAATTTTGATGCTCGCGTGTACAATGTAGGTGCTTTTGATGGTGAACCGAGGTTAGCATGGGCACTCAGAGCGGCCTGCAGCTACAGCCCCATTTTCAACAGGGTTCGATATACTCTGTGCTGTGACACATTACTCCCGTCACCGGCATTCAAATTACGAACGAGTTGCGCCACAATATCTCTTCTGTTGGCTTGTACCATAGAGGATAGCCTTCGCTCACCTCTAGCATTGATGAACTGTGGTCGGCCCACACCTTGCCAGAGGTTCATGGTTTCTCCCTCCAGACCACTTTTTAAAGGTACTAACCACGGCTGACCATGGGTACCCCACAAGCCTTACCATCTCGGAAATGCTCTGACCCAGTCGACTGGCCATTACAATTTGACCTTCGTCAAACTCACTTAAGTTCGCTGCCTTTCCCATCTGATGAACAAGAATAACACTGATTAATGGAGCTCAGCATCAGGTGCTATTTATACTATTTTATGACCTTCACACGCGTCATCGTTTACATGCAGTTGTTTCGATTTGCATAAAGACACGCTGGTCATAATGTATTAGCTCTTCGGTGTACCTATGCATTCTGCAGGTAACAACATCGTAGAATAATTATTGTTCTGCAAAAAACTTTTGGGGCGTTATTTCCGATTAACCTATGTATAAATATCGGAGTCCTGCCTAGACAATTTTGTGCCCTGGTCAAGGCAGGTATGGAAAAAAGAGCTATTTTGAAATCTATCGAATAGTTTGTTTCATTAGAAATAAAAAAGACCATATAATAATTGATTTATTTCTGCAATTAAAAATAAAAAAAACGTAATAATTAAAATTGCGACCGATTAATATCAACGAGAATGGAAAGAAATCAAACCAGAATAGGTTTAATTTGTGCCCTGGCCGGATGCCTGGTTTGCACTGCCTGAGAAGTATTAAAAAATATTCATAAAAGGGTTAAAGCCAGTGACGTAAAAGGGACGGTAGATTTTAAAACCTCCTCCAAGGGAAATAATTTTTTTGAATATTATTTCTTCAGTGTACTTTAGCAAAACCTTGTACAAAAATTTTCGATCACTTTCAACAATTTTGGTAGATCCTGGTTACGTCACTGAGAAAACAATCATTAGCAACAATTGGAAATAAGTTCCCTCTCCTACAGTACAGATGGCGCATGGTGGTCCACATCTCAGTGAAAGATTTGTAGGTCATATCCTGAAATTCTTTGTACTCTGATGCGTGGTTTAACTGGTTAGAACGCTCTGTCATGTATCTAGTGAGTTTGATTGTCAGCAATCGATTTTTTCATATGAATAAAAATTCAACAAACTTTTTCTTGATTCAAATCTTTTATGACAATATTCCTGTCAATGACCAATTGCGATAATCACATTGGAGTATTCACAAACTTTTGATTTGCACTATTGTAAATTTTTTTAACTTTATTTCAATAAGCGACACATTCAATTGGCAAGACTTCTGTTAAAATGTCATTCAGAAAAACATTTGAGGACATTTTGTCCAGATACATTTACTAATTATCTCGGAAGATTTCGCAATTGCAGCAATTTGACACGAAGAAAGATTTTCTCTTGAGGGCCTTCCCAGTGGAGTCTACGGTGGTGAGCGCTATCTTTTTGTAATGCTGCTTACAGATCGCTTTATGACCAGCTGGAGCAAATACTCTTGAGCAAGCAGCATCTGGAAAACTAAAGAAAAAATTAAAATATTTTAAATACAAACTCATCATCAGGAACTATACTAGTTTCTGGAGATATATCGAGAAAATAACTTATGAAGTGGGTTGGGTTGTTTTACCACTTAGGGCTTTTTTTTTTGCACACAACGGTCTAAATGGCTAGGTCACAAGGACCCCAAGAGCTCAGAGAAGATTGGGGGAAGGGGACCAACTGGACAGCTGTTAGGAGATTGATGTTAGTCCCCCATAAAGGCCATTCAGCATGTTCTTTAACGTGCACAAGGTATGTCTCTCCTACACACGAAGCCACGGCATAGCAACCCATCCAATAGACGGCGTTCTTTCCAGACCCATCGATGTACCGTACTATCTTACTGACAGAGGACAAGGCGGGAAGTTTTGCGGAGATAAAATCTCAACGCTGGTCCACCTGGGAATTGCAGATTACGAGTCTGACGAAAAAGAAACGGAGGAGACAACTGAGCTCCCTCTTCCGTCTCTTTTTCTTACCGAGAGAGAAAGTAGAGGTCAGTGGAGAAAACATCAATGTAAGCAGATGGGGAATCACGCCTTAGAACATCAAGCTACGAATCTGGCGTGCTACCTACTGAGCCAATTTCCGTCCCAATATTTAGTAAATATTTGAACACCAAAAACTGAGTTTTGAACCACCAAAAGTGGCCGAGTGGTTAGCGCGCTTGGCTACTGATCTAAGGGACCTGGGTTCGAACCCCGGGTAAGGCATGGGTGTTCATGTCGTTTTTCTGCTGAGGTCCTGCCATCCTCACAGACCTACTATGGCATATAAAGTGACAGGCTCCTGTCAGACCTCTGTTGGCAATCAGGTGCTTGAAGGGGTATTTATTTATTTATTTAAAGTGCATGTTAGCTAATTGATACCAAGATGATGGTTTCTGTTACGTTAATAACTGAATCGAGCCGGAAAAAAGTAAAAGTGTAGGGGCCAACAGACTGGATTTCCATTGCAGGATATACTCCCCCCTCCCCCATCTCTTTTCGGAATGGTAGCAAGGGTAATAGAGGAAAAAAATTATTGAACTTATTTACATTTGAAACAATTCTCGACTTTTTTTAACACCTGGAAAATTTTATTTATAATTTATACTGCTTTTGCCCCTTTATATTTTTTCGTCCCCAACCCTTCGAATTTTTCCTAATCCGGGCTTGCATAAGTTTAATAATTTTTTACTTCTATTTACCCTTACTGTCATTCTCAACGTGATGAGGAATGGCTCCCTTGCTCCTCCCACTCTAGAGTTAGGTTGGGTTGTTTCATCTCTTGGCGGCACTTTTTTGCACACAATGGGCTAATGACTAGGTCACAAGGACCTCGAGGGCTCAGAGAAGGTTGGGGAAGGTGATCCACTGAATCAGCTGTTATGAGATAAATGGTAGCCTACTATCAAGGCCATCCAGTGCGTTCTTTAATGTGAACAGGTATCTCCAACATACTGGCCACAGCTTAACGTCCCATCCAACAGTTGGTGGCCTTTCCAAGCCCATCATTTTCAGGTTTGGGAGTTTTGCGGAGATAAAACACCCACCCTTGATCCGGCCCTGAGCATATATGATCATGATATATATGTATACTATGCTTTAGATAATTCACAAGCTTTTTTCACAGTACGACCAATTTTATGCAACAAAATGTACATCAGTTAAAACCAAATGCACACTAGCGGATTTACCCGACAATGCTCGGGTCTTCAAGTTGAACTCTCTAAAATGCGCATATTTCGAAATACAATTTCACAAATTAAATCAAATTCCATAAAATACAGAACAAAATGTGAAAAGTCATGAAAATTTTGGTCAAACTGATACATATATATATATACCAAACACCCAGAAAACTAAAGGAAATGAGGATGAAAAAAGGTGGCATATGGTCAATGTAGGATGTGATCTCCTCTAGCATTAATGCAAGCCTGACAAAGTCGATTCATTGCCTCAAAAAAGATGAGTAAAATTTGGGGTGTCCAAAACTTTGTCTTTATGTAAATAGTGATAAGATGAAGCCAACCAAGGCCAGGATAGAGAAAAAATAAGAAGGTGGGAGGGGGTGGCAAGCTGTCCGAGTGAAAGGGGTGGCAAAATCGAGCCGGAACGCAGCTCTGGTATAAAAATTTTCCCTCCTTTTTAATAATGAATGCAATAAATATCCCCTCAAGCAGCTGTTTGCCACAGAGGTCTGATAGGAGTCTGTCAGTTTATATATCATTGCAGAAGGTCTGTGAGGATGGCAGGACCTTAACAGAGAAACTAGTGTCTCTTGAACAATTTCTAAAAATTATGCCTAAAATGTATAATTTTAACATTTTTTGGCCTCCGTTACGGTTATTAGCATTTTCAGAGGAAATGGAGAGCTCTCCCCTTGAGAAAGTAGGAAGCTATATACATATATACTGACTTTAGCGATCCTATCTCTTATTATTTAAAACTTCTTTCCCCGTTTCCTTTTTCTTTTTTTTTTTTGAGGGAAATCAAGGTTGCTGATGCTGAACCAGTGACTCCTATGGATCCTATTAGAAATTTTATTTTTAATCGGTTTCGGGGTTTTTTTTTTAGGGAGGGAAATAGTTTGGAGGACAAAACCCTTACATTACCTAAATTTTGATCATAAGAATCTGTTTAACGAATTGAATAGTTACTAGACTTCAATAATTTGTACAAACATGTGAAAAAAAATTATCGCTGCAAACAGTGGGAATCGAACCCGCAACTCTCTAGATACATGTCAGAGCGCTTCTATATTTCAGGAGAGGTTTGTAATAATTATTGAAGTCTGTTTCTATAGGTAATCTGTATATTTATTATGGATGGATTTTTAATAATAACCGGTTAAGCGTGATTGACCTCCGCATTAACATCTAAATCATTAGAAACAATTGGAAAAGTTGCCTCTCCTGAAGTATAGATAGCGCAAGGTTCGCCACATCTCAGTGAAAGATTCGTAGGTCTTATTCTTGAAGATTTTAGTGTTTGCCTCTTGGTTTAACGGTAGATAGCTCTGACATATATCTAGAAAGTTGCGGGTTCGATTCCCGCCGTGGCAGCGATAATTTTTTTCCAGATGTTTGCAATAAGTGTGGATTACCATTGTCGCATTGCCTTAGAGCTAGCCAAATTATCCGATGATAGAACTCTACAGACATGCAAAAGAGAAATTCCAGAAGAGAGATAAAAAAATATACCTACATGCACGTAGTGCCAAACACCAATTGCCGCCGCGCTGGTTGACCCTGCAAATTGACAATGTATCTCCAAGACTGTTGGTCGTTCACACCTGTCTGAGGATAAACAAAAACAGTTCGGGTGCCGCATAAAGGTTCGGGTTGTGGCTCTTGCCTGGAAAAATAGAAATGTAATGATTATTTGACATAGTAATGATGAAAAAAGTAGAAATATACTCACACAAGATCCGTGCATGATTACACACAAAATACTTGCAGGGCCAGATCTACGAGAAAGGAACAAGGGAGCCATGACTCTCCGCTGAAAATCATAGTAATTGGAACAGTGGCGTAAACTTTGTGTTAAAGAAATCTTTAACAGAGATTTAAAAATATGTATTTTTTAAGGAGTAAGATACAATTTTTAGTAATTGTCATTTTACGCAAATTCCACAGAATTGGGGAAAACCTATCTTAAGTTTCACATACACCTTGAAAAGAATAAGTATTGAAATCTTGAAAAAGGAACAGATTTTTTTTTCTCGCAGCCACTCCCACGTTGCTACAGCTGCATCCCTTAAAAAGCGTGCCAGTCCTCCTGTGAGAAAATGTATGACTCTCCAGCACACGATCGGAAATATTATATACTATCTTCCTTTCAACCATCATCTGCATTAGGGTTTCTGATCTTTCAACAAATTTAAATCCTCGAGAATCAGGAATAGTATATCTGTTTGCTCGAGAATTTTCGAAAAATCTAATTACAAATAAAATAGTTTTTTCCTAGATTTTTCTCAATATATTTTATTAAAATAACTAAAATTGTAATTGCTAAGAAAGCAACTTATTAAGTAAGAAAGAACTGTAATTAAAATAAAAATATCTGATTTTTTCATACTTATTATAAAACAAAACATTTATATGTTTATTATATTCGTCATTAAACAAAAAATTATTAAACAAAACTGCTCTCTGTTTTATGTTTACTTTTTAATACAACAATTTTAGTTGAACAACTATTTAAGCTTTGTGTTTAAAGTGATAACATTTAAAAACATAAGGCCTCGATCATTTCATTTGATAATCCTGGTTTTTGTTTTGAAACAAAATTCCAGAAGTTTAATTCGTTTTATTCAGATGCTGATCATATAGTTAAAAGAGCATCCAAAAGAAGTTTTATGTTTGATGTTACATCATACGACATTGCATAGAATCTGTCACGTATTAAATAAAGATCATGTAGACACATATTTTAAAATAATTTATTGTTATAAAAATAACAATTTACTAGAAAATCTCTGGAGGAAAAAATAGTTTCTTGAGAAGCAAAAATTTTGGAAATCGTACATTTCTCAAGAACAAACTCTAATCTTTATGCTTTGCTTTTTTTTTTTACTTTTTAGGACGCATATAAGAATATAATTTTTAAATCGAAAATTTTTAATGCTTTCTTTGAGTCAAATACACGAAGTTGAGGTTTGTGAAGCGAAAATTAAGTGAATTAAGTTGTTTTCAAGCTTCGGATTGAGGTTTAGTCATCCACTGAATTCTTAGTGTTCTGTAAGTCTATGTATATTTTTGAAAGAATAAGTTGAAAAATGTGTAATTACAAAAACTGAATCGAAAATAGGTTGCAAAGTTTTGAAAATAATATTTAGTGCATAAAATTATTCCTTCAATATGCGAAGTTGTTTTGGTTTCTGAAATTCTTTTGCCTAAAATTTGTGCTTTTTTTTTACCTATTACTAGCCGTAACACCATTTTTTAATAAAGCAATCCATACCCCTTGAGTTTGCAAGCATTGACCCGTCACCCACTCAGTGTTCTAAAGAAATTCCCTATCTCAGGTTTGAACTATCCACACATACCCATTCTTTCAGTTTTCAAATTATTTCCCCTCTTGTATTCCTGGGTAAAATTAACTTTTATGATACAATATTTAATTAATTTACTCGGCTCTCGTCACCTGCGTCTTCAAGTGTTCATACTCCTCTATTCTCTTCCATTTTTTTTTTCACTTGCATGCTTGGGTTAGATTCACTCAGTTTAATAAGAGTCCGCCTTTGATTGATACCTGGGTTAGGTGGGTTTGATCGATCACCTGAGTTAGTAATGGATCGCCAATGCAAAAGTTGGTGCCCGCCTTCTGAAGAAAACGAAGAACTTCAAATTTTGAAGCCTAGTGATCGTCAAAAGGCCAGGCTTCTGGCGGACGATGCACAGTGTTGATTATTGAGCGATTGTTGCTAATGGAAGCCGATGACTGGACAAAGGTTAGCAAACACGCAAAATCAAAATGATGGCGAGTGACAAAATAATAGAGTGACGTGGGCCCTCATAAGAGCAGGATATTTTCAATGATTGCTATTTTACACAAATTTCAGGGAATTGGAAAAAAACCTATCCTAAGCGTCACGCAAACTATCAACAGAATAAGTATTGAAATCTGAAAGAGACTAAAATGTTTATGGCATCCCAGGCTCTCCTGCTACAGCAGCATCCCTGAAAAAAAGTACCAGTCCGCCCCTGAGTAGGCATGCACTTAGCAGAATAGATGGAAAGATCAAATCAAGGCTGCAGGGTAAAAAATGCCCCAGGGAAGAAGTGCCACAAGAAATCACAATATAGTTATAGGAAACTCCAAGATATGTCACTGCTATGTCTGTTTGAGCTAGTTAGAGTATTTATATATTTTTTTTCTTACGTAGTTTTCCCCATTTTTTTTGCATTATATATTTTTTTTACATTTTGCGTATTTTGTATATCTTTTTTAGTAACTTCAGATAAGCGAAGCAGCTGCACAGGTTGCCCTCACCTCCTCCTTATCAGGTTCGAGTCCCAGCTGGGCCAGCGTTGAGATTTATCTCAGCAAAACTCCCCGTCCTGCCCGTCGGATGGGACGTAATAAAGCCGTGATTTTAAGCCGTGCACAGGGCCATATCCTGTGCACGTTAAAGAACAGCCTGGAGGGACTTAATGGAAGACTACCATCTGTCTCCCAACATCTATTCCAGTGGGTCTCCTCTCCTAACCTTCTCTGTGCCTTCGGGGTCCTTGTGACTTGGCCATTTAGCCCATTATGTGCAAAAAAGTGCCGCTCAGAGGTAAAACAACCCAGCACTCCTCCCTATCTTGGTCACGTGAGCTGACCGTGGAGCGCGGGAGTTTTGAAAGGCTGAGAGAGACTGCACCTCGGTATGAAGATGATGGAGGAAGCGTATGTCAGGACAGATTCAAATCAATCTCAAGGACTAAAAGTCATATAGCATTTACTACACGTAATAATATGTCATAATATACCTCAAAAAAAGGGGATTTAAAATCGGAACTTAAAAAAAATACACCCTTCAACGTAGAAAAACTCCTACATCAAAAGAAAAATAACATTAGGGAAATTTGGAATTCTTTATTATCATTCCTAAGGAAATCCGACTTATTCAAAAGAATATAAACATCTTTTAGAAAGAAAACGGAAAAATCTAAAATAGTCAATTTTCAGAGATAAAAATAACAAAACGGAAGAAATCAATCCCATACCCAGAAGTATTCAAGGCCAAGTTCAATAAAGACCATCTCCACAGAAGAAAATATTTAAATAATCACTTTAAAATAAAGAATCCAATCCCCATTAAAAGAAACCACCTCAGCTAGATGGAGCGAAATTTCTACCACAAAGTAATAATAAATGTGAGAAAATAAGATTTTTTTATAATGCTCTACCTATCATTATTCCAAACTTTAGGACAGATATTTGTTTACTTTTCAATTTGACTCCATAACAGTAATGTCTCCAGCTCCACAAAGTCTGCACTCTGCAGATGCCAGAACCCGCAGAACTCCACCCCCCACTACAGGAGGCTGTCAACCGCTCCCACATTCAAGAGCTCAGAACTCCTAAAGGACCTCTCAACCTATTGAACACTTCATCATCTGAGGCATATGACCTTGCTGGCTATCCCAAACCAACGGCCGACAAGAGGCCAAGTGGTCACAAGAAATGCTCTCGCCACTTAAAGAAAAAGCAAAAAAGAAAATAAAAAATCTTAAATTTTCAAGAAAACAAACAATCATTTAAACACCTAAAACCTACGCATAAAATCTAAACTAAAAATGTTTCAGCAATCCCATTTGAAAAGAAAAAAAACAATATAGAAGGGTCTGCTATAGTGATTCAATACATAGTTTATACAAACAAAGACAAACTAAGAAACAAAATTCTAAGACTGCAAAATTTTCACTTTCAGGGAATCGTTTAACAAATCCAAAAGAATCGTTCTGCTCAAAGATTCTCTAATGAAAATTAGAAGAGCAATTCTCATAAACATTCCAAGGAAATAAAACTAGCAGAAGAAATAGAAATTTAAGAAGACCGAGATCTGAAATAAAATACATTATTTCGAAATTCCTTTCCTACTTCCCATCACAGACTCTCCTATCAACTACTCATTCTGGATTTGGGTTGGGATGTTTTACCTCTGAGCGACCTTTTTTTGTACACCATGGGTTAAATGGTCAGGTCACAAGGACCCCGAAGGCTCAGAGAAGGTTGGGGGAGGGGACCCACTGGAACAGCTATTAGGAGACAGATGGTAGCCTCCCGTCAAGGCCATCTAATGTGTTCTTTAACCTGCACAGGGAGTGACTCTCCGGCACACGGGGCCACTGTTTAACGTCCCATCCGACGGACGGCGGCCTTTCCAAGCCCATCGGTGTCCCCTAGTGACCGTGGACATGGTGGGAAATTTTGCGGAGATAAGTCTCAACGCTCACACAGCTGGAACTCGACCCTGGGAATTGCAGATTACGAGCCAGGCGCGCTACCGACTGAGCCACCCCCGCCCCTACTCATTCTGGACTATCTTTTTCTGCTCGAAATATAATGTTGTCCAGTGTAGGAATTGTTTGCTCTGCATGCATATATTAGTTGTACAGTAAACAATTTGCTAAATTAGTGTCAATTATCCAATGTTCATTGCCGGACACCAGGGTCTTCACCTGCCAGCTTTTGAGCCTAAGTCAATGCCGTTACCGACAAATCATTACGCCCTCGAGACATCTACAGAGCCTATGTCCTAAGATTTCAAGTAATTCCCTGAGTGTCCAAGTATTCACACGATCTCCACCTCTTGAGTTTTCAAGTATTTATGAAAAGCCTGAATCCCCGAAAAATGAATTCTGAAAATCGAATCCGAAATTTACCTCAAAACAGGATCACCAATTTCATTCTTTGCAATTGTCACGTTTATAAATTATATGATTTGCAGTAGTCTATTGAAATTAAAAACTCACTCGGATTAAAATGAAATAATCACCTATAATGCCAGGGCAGGGCTGGCTCGCAATCTGCAGTTCCCAGGTTCGAATTCCAACTGTACCGGCTTTGATATTTATTTCCTCTAAACCCCATGTTGTCCTCGTTAGAAAGGGACACCAATGGCTTCGAAAATTCGCCATCAGTCGGATGGAATGTTAAACCGTGATTCCGTGGGCAGGAGAGCCATATCCTATGTGCTTTAAAGAACACGCTGGATGTCCTTGAAGGGATGCTTCATTTGTATCCTAACAGCTATTCAGTGGGCCCCTTTCACCTAGCCAACTCTAAGCCCTAGCGGTAGGGCCGCTCAGAGAAAAACAGTCCAATCCAACCTATTAGACGAAACTTAAAAACCATGAATAAAAAAATGCATTGCTTATTAGCAAAGACGTAAGCTCTCTTCCAATTTCGAAACTACTGCTCCATGTAGACGGCGATGATCCAATTTGTTTGAGGCCAGTGGCGGTCATAAGGAGGTGACCAGGAGAGCCATGACCACCTGCACAAGAAACCTGCGAGTGTTTTTTTTTTTCAGTCATTTTTCATTTCTGAATGAGAATTAGAGGTGCAAGATTCGGTCGCCATTTTCTTTAGTAAAAGGGAAAAAAACCTCAGAGATCAAATGACAAGTTGTTATAAAGTAAATCGATTGATAAATAAGCTATTAGTAAAGTTAAATATGCCATTCCTGGACTATAAAATCTTCCATAGCCCTAAATGGCCCCCTCGATTCTCGAGATTTATGACCACCCCTGCTTGATGCCATTTCGAAGTTGCATAATAACATAAACTTTCGAGGTTGTGCGTCAATAGATACAACCTTTGTTAATCAGTATATGAATCAGTTGTACAATGATTCCAGAGTTTAAATTTTTTTTTATCCTTGAAAAAGACCTTTGCCACAGAGATCTGACAGGAGCCTGTTAGTTTAATACGTCATATAAAATTAATAATTTATTTTCTTCCATATACTACACAAAATGTGTATAACAGGCCTTTGAATGTGCTTACTCACGAAAAGAACTTAAACGTGTGTAGTAAAAAAAACACGAGAGATGTATAAATACAAGCAAGACAAAAAAAACACAGCTGAACACTCTTAGACTTACATATAGGCTAGCCTATAGCCCTGCAAGTTGGAGATGATTTCGTTTAACCATCCTAAGCTTTAAAATTATATTGTAAATTAAGCATATCTTCAGCGTCAGAAGGAACATCAACCATATCTTTAAATGCTTAGAAATTTTATTGGTGCCATGTAACGGTAAAATTTTTGGAAACTTGGTGGAATTTGCCCTTGGGAAAGTAACAGCCCATCCTCTTAAAATAATTAAATAAGCTAATAGAATATTCTTAAAATACAGAAGACCTGATCGGAATCGAGATCTCGGTAAAAATATAAAGAAAAGAAACATCTATACTTTATCCGGGGATTGAGCCAGGCCACTTTGATGAATTGCCAAGCGTGATGAAATTTTATCATTACTGAATTTTTTCAACTTCTAACAATTAGGGCCTCTAAAATTGGGGGGGGGGGTACTATTCCTCCTACTTCCCCTGACAAAACGGATAATCCTCCTGTCTCTAGATTTATGCAAAATTTATGCCTGAATAGACTTCGCAATTCTTATATAACTAAACAGCTCTCAACTCTACGACCTCTTGCAGTTAAGAGTCCAATCGCCGAATATGGAACCTGCAAAGCCTCCCTCTTGACCCTGTTGTCAGACCACGACGCATTCCCGTGGTAGCAGACTGGGGCATCAGACTGTAGTATGATTCTGGATCATCCTGGAACAATGATGAGACATTGAAGTTCTGAGACTCTGCCCTGACGACTAACTTCTCAAGTTCCTCTCTGAAAAAGGGAGAAACAGTCAGAGACTTAAGTACAACTTAAAATGAAACGTGTATATTAATAGTGATTCAATAAATATTTATATGGCATTGCTCGGGTTCTGAAATAAATTACGTTTATCC
Source organism: Ryuthela nishihirai (assembly GCA_038380435.1). NCBI lineage: Eukaryota > Metazoa > Arthropoda > Arachnida > Araneae > Heptathelidae > Ryuthela > Ryuthela nishihirai. The sequence goes on from JAWZYU010000012.1 coordinate 58,765,839, forward strand.
TTTAAAATAAAAATATGTGAGCTTTGATTATCAAAATGATTTATTATTTTAAAAAATTTGAGGATTAAACAAAATTGCATTAGGAGAGGGGAAAAAATTGATTCAAACGTCACATATAGTTTATTTGTAAATAATATTTGATCAACTTGAATTTAAAAGTGATCTTTTTCTGTAAGCATTGACAAAAAATTAAAAATGTAAAAAACACTCCTGTTCAAGAGCCCGTATCTCTAGAAAAAAATACGGGGGGGGGTAACGCGAGGACCCCCCCCCCCCCTTTATTTTTTTAATAATGTATAGAAATAATATATGAAGAGGGCACGACGATATTTTTCCTTCCTTTGTAGTTTGGTATCTACATCGGAGTGAAGCTTAATAATGGAAAAATAAGGGCGATTTCTTGTTTTAGAATAATACTGAGTCTTGGGCATAAAAGTACTGACTACACTCTTAATAGTTACGAAACCATGCAAAAACAGACATGACTTTTTTGATGATGTGAGATTTTGAATTTCAATAGAATTTAAATAGGTTATATTCACTTTCAGAATAGTTTTCGATATAGAGAGAGAAGTATAAAAAAAACATAGCTCGCAATTTCACCATTTAATATTTCTGTCGGCAAAAATATTGATATAGCCAGGCGCTGATAGAGGGAAAAAAATAAAAGTGAGCAAATCATTGGATGGGGGCATGGGGAACGAAATAAAGGGGAGGGGGGGAGAGACTTGAACGCCGTTATAGTATAATTTTTACCCCTCCATTTCAATGTTTTTTTTTAAATCATGAACAATGTATGAAATATATGTACATACTAGAAATCAATCCGTGCCTTCGTCTCTTCTTGATTTCTAGACCATCATTCCGACCTCTATTTCACCTTGAATGCGACACAAGATCTGAAAATTCCTCTTTCTAAGTTCTACTGCCTGAAATAATTCTATTCACCAGTTTTTAGCTCTCCAGCAGCGGTATATCAAAATTTGACCTCTGACCTTGAAAGACCCATAGCATACAAAATTTGGAAAAATTTCAGAGGTCTACAACTCAAAATACTGCCAGATACCAATATTTAGCTCTCTAGCACCGGTAGATTTAAATTTTGCATCTGACCTTTTGGCTCTGTCGCTGACTCCGCTGGCTGCCTCTCTTTCCCCAGAGCTGAGGAGCGCATTAATACAAAATCAAAATTAGGTAGTTCATGCTTTAATCCTATGCATTAATTAAACTATATTCTAATGTTATTTTCTAAACACGCATTCTTATCTTGAATGTGGGGTTCCAGAGTCGAACGATCCTTGCCCCTATACACGCAAATTGCTCTCTGAAAAGCAGATTCCACTTCCTCTCCCGATACCGATACCAGTCAGAGTAGGAGAATTTTCCTCCCTAGAATATGGCAATTAATTACAAAATTACTTCTGGATTGGGTTTTTTACCCCTGAATGGCACTTTTTTGCACACAATGGGCTAAATGGCCAGGTCACAAGGACCCCAAAGGTTCAGAGAAAGTTGGGGGAAGATGACCCACTTGACAGCTGTTAGGGGACAAAAGGAAGCCTCCCTTCAAGGTCATCCAACGTGTTTTTTAACCTGCACAGGGTATGGCTCTTTACACACGAACCACGGCATACATTCCTTCTGACGGATGGCAGCCTTTCCAAACCGATCGGTACCCCCTTTCTGATTAAGGGTATGGGTTTAGCGGAGATATATCTCAACGCTGGCTCCATTTGGGACCCAAACCTAGGAATTACACATTACGAGCTTGGCACCTTACCGACGGAGCCAACTATCCCTTGAAATGGGATTCTGAGCAGGATATTAAGTCGGGAGGGGGGGGGGGGGGTAGGATTTGTCAAAACACATGCAGATATAAGTAAAATACGAATGGAATTATAATTATCTCCTTCCCCCTTTATATAGCTTGTGTTCACTCTGTATTTCAAAATTCCTTTCCTTATTTCACATATATAAGCTCAAACTCATGTATTTCACATATATACATTATTTATTTACACTTTAATTATATACATACAGTGACTACCCACCAGGTACAGCCACTGGCCGAATGCAACACAGACTATAATGAGACCCCACTGCTAGATGGAGAACTTAAAAACGAGCTGCAGACTATCCGCCTGACATCCGGACAGTCTCGAGGTCTGCGCAGAAGTCATAGTTTCGAACCACCCTGCCGGATGAGGTCACATATCCTTTGGGGACGTTAGTGTGTCTCGGCCATTAGGGAATGGACACGATCGCAGTGCCAGGCTGACTCTTGTCGCCTTTCTCCATCTGGCTCCCAAAACTGGATCCACTGCCAGCGTTCTGTCGCTAGACCAGAAAGCATTGCCTCCAAAATGGCAATTCTGGTCCTCACTCCTTCTGCCATAGCTGCCGAGTCCCTACACGCCACCCCCTTATTTAAGAAATTCGAAGCAGACATCCCCTGCCTCAATTTCTAAATCAGTCACTCAGGGACTCGAACCCGTCCCTCGTGAACGACAGTCACTGTTCATCGAACTGCACAGTTCATAGAAATGTTCACACAACGAAAGTTTGTAGTGCACAAATAATTGAAGACACATATGACACAAAGTCACTGATGACCACGGAAGCCATCCCCTTTTTTTTAAACGAGAGCCAAGAAGAATCACAATTTGCATCAATCTGGTTGCCACACAGTTCATAAAATATTCACGCACAACACAGACGTAGCCAAGTCAATAGGTTTACCAAATTGTTGATACAATTGATCTCTTTTGTTGCGATCTTATGCAACCACGGCAATCCCGGTTCCGCTTGTACAGCACTACCTGGTTATGAAAAGGCATGCTTATCTAGAGCCGGGGGCAAGGAATACGCCCTATAGGCGCACCTCAACCCCAGCCTCACATGGCAGCAGTCCTATAAAAGGAAAGCTGATCACCGGAAGAAACCTTACTTTAATCTATTCCCCGGTTAGCCATGAACAAGGATATGTAAATCCAAGTTCGATCGGCGTCCGGAGTGGAGACTCTTAGTAGGACCAGGACTTTTGTGAGGGCTCTGGCCTACTAGGAGCCAAACCCGTTCTGCCGAGCCCTCGAACAGCTCACCCAGAGCTCCTGAGAGGTGAGGCCTCAGACGCTGGCCCGACCAACCGGCCAGAGAACCGGTCGGCAGCATCTTCAACCTCGGTTGGCTTTTGGCAATGCTCAGCCGGGGACCCAATCCGGCAGGCAAAGCCTTCAGCCGGGTTGCCGGACCCTAGGCCCCCCAACCACGACAAGGTGGTCCCCTATGGGGAGGGGGGGAATTGTTGATACAGGTGGTCCTTGAGTGTTTAGGATTATCTGAAGATTACTTAAAGGAGTGTTTATTGTCTGCAACTTGTGATGGTGCAGCCGTGTTGCTTGGCGTCCGTAATTTAGGCGTGCCTAGTGTTATCATCTGGCTTTGTACTAGCCATCGCCTTGAATTGTCTATTAGTAACACAGTGAACAATGTGGCAGGAGTGAATCGCTTTAAGAGTTTCATGGACAAACTTTATGCGTCTTATCCTGCTTCACCTAAGAATGCTAGGGAACTAGAGGAATGTGCAGCGATTCTAGAACTTCAACTTCTTAAAATTGGCAGAATTTTAAACACTCGCTGGGTTGCATCTAGCTTTCGCACTATTTCTGCAGTGTGGCAAGACTTTGAAACCCTCGTACATCACTTTCAGGAGGCAAAAGAAGACACCAGAAGAAGCAAAACAGATCGCTGTCTTTTTGAGGGCCTTTTAAGAAAAATAATGTCATGCGAGTTTGTTCTTGATATGGGCCTTATGTGTGATGTTCTCCAAGAACGTAGTGAACTAAGTCTAGATTTACAAGAGAGAAATATTGACTTGTACAAAGCAGACAGGAAAATAAAGAATACAGTTCAAATTTTTGAAGAACGAATTTAAAATCCTGGTCCGTACTACAGCATTTCTCTTTAAAGTCAGAAGAACATGAAGTTCAAATTTATTATATTTTAAGAATACAGTTAGAAATTAATTGCGCCCTTGTCTACTGATCTAAGGGACCTAGGTTCGAGTCCCGTGTGAGCTATGGATGTTAATGTTTTTCTGCTGAGATCCTGCTATCCTCACAGACCTTCAACTATGGCTACATAAATTGAGGCTCCTGTCAGTCCATCTTTCATTATCTATCATCAACCTTCTTCATTTTGATAATTTTTTTTACCACTTCCAATATTTTTATGTGATCTGATTGTATAGTTTTTTTTTCTCATTTTCTCTAATCTTTGTTTCCTCGGATATCTTTTGCAAAATCCACTTTGATTACTTTTCTCAGATAGAAACCATTCTGTCAAAATCATTTTTGATTCTTATGTTACATTGCTATCTACAATTGTGTTAAAAACTATTCTTTAAAACTGAATTTAGCATTCTTACTGATTTCCATTTCTCTCCTCTATTTTGATAATATTTCTTAATTTTTTCATCATACATTCGAATATTAGTAGCAGCTTTCTCTTTGCTGGATGTTAGAAAACTGACATCAGAATCTAAAAAATGGAAACATTGAACGCTTTTCTTTCAAAAAATTATAATTTTGATATCTGCTTCATATAAAAAGATGTAATAAAAATAATTACAATCTTATGCCAGTTTTTAAGTAGAAAAACAAATTAAAAAACTTTTTTAAAAGTTATTATTAAAAAAAACAGTAATGAAAAGCTTTTCAGTAATTCGCAAACATGCATACCTTTTAAAAACAGTTTTAAGAAAGGATTTAAGAACAAAAGTCACAGGAATCTGATATTTCGTGTTCAATGGGTGTGTATAAATCATGACCCTACGGGTTTTCGAGGTGAAGGAATACTCAGCTGAATGAGAGGCAATTTACGGCGTGGAGGGGAGCTCTGCTGTGGCTTACTCCGTTCTCCCTTCGGGTGAAGGAGAGGAAAGACAAATTACAAAGAGTCCATTTCAAAACTCGGCGGGTGTGGTATTCTGAGCTACATCGTTTTTCAAGGCCTGTGGTAGTTAAAGGGTTAATGACTATCTCCAGAAAGAATTCAAATTTATTTAACTGGACAAGCTGTGTAGTGATGGAACAAAAGTGGTATGTCAACATTGTAATGTCCATTTTGCCGTTGCTCATGGAGGCAGAAGTGACATCAACAAACATCTACGTAGCCAGAAACATATGGATGCTGAAAACACTGGTTTCACTTAAAAACATAAGCCCGTTTATGGTGAGACGTGATGGTAATAGTGAAAGGATAAAATTGCTTCAAGTGAAGCTCTTGTTGCTCATCATACTGTATGCGTCACTGCCGAAGTTTTCGCGCGTGACTGCTTGTCGACATTGATAAAGAAAATTTATGAACCAAAATTTTCTTCAGCACGTACCAAATCAGAAGCAAAAATTACCAGCGTTTTATCACCATACATATTGGGCGAAGTAATGAAGGATTTGAATAAAACAAAAAGCATTACAGTCAGTTTAGATGCATCAACAAAAAAGACAAACTTTTTCCAATTATTATGCGGTACTTTTTGCCAAATTATGGTATTCAAGACCAAATTAGAATACTTCCCTACCTGGTGAAACATCCGATCTATAGTGTGTTATGTTGAAGGAAGTAAGTGACAAATTTGCCTTACAAAACAAAATTGTTGCTTTGTGTGCAGATAACACGAATACCAATTTTAGCGGTTGCAAAAGATTTGGCAAAAATAATGTGTGGCGAAAACTTGAAACTGAACTGAAGAGGTAGATTATCGGTATTGGTTGTGGGGCAGACATTATACACAACTGTTTCCAGTGTGCTGTCGACTGTTTTCCAATTACACTTTTAACAAGGTAATGGTTAGATCAAATTTCAGCTCCCCTGTACGCCCTAGTATTCATAACAGAACTAGCCCATTTGCTGTTAATTAATATGTAATCAATCATATTCTTATGCAGCCCATCAGGTGAAACCCATTGTACTTATGTATGTCGCGGTGTTTGTAATAAGTGTTAGTTATTCTGAAACCATTGAATTTACTTACCTATAGGAGACGTTCCCCATTGCCATTGGAAATAGGGGCGGGGGTGGCTCAGTCGGTAGCGCGCCAGGCTCGTAATCTGTAGTTCCCAGGTTCGAGTCCCAGCTGGCTCAGCGTTGAGATTTATCTCCACAAAATTCCCCGCCCTGCCCACGGTCAGTAGGGGACACCGATGGGCTTGGAAAAGGCCGCCGTCCGTCGGATGAGACGTTAAGCGGTGGCTCCGTGTGCGGGAGAGCCATACCCTGTGCACGTTAAAGAACACGCTGGATGGCCTTAACGGGAGGCTACCATCTGTCTCCCAACAGCTGTTCCAGTGGGTCCCCTCTCCCAACCTTCTCTGAGCCTTCGGGATCCATGTGACCTGGCCATTTAGCCCATGGTGTGCAAAAAAGTGCCGCTCAGAGGTAAAACAACCCAACCCAACCCATTGGAAATACCAATGTCAAAGGAATCTAAAACTCCTGTCCGAAGATCAGAGTCAGTCAACAAGCATTGAAGCCAACTAGCATAAGAGAAATATCTCCTTTCTTCACAGAATTCAAAATATCCTGAAGCTGGCTGTAAAACGTATCTTTCTCGTTCTCATGAGAGTCCTCTGTGGGGGAATAACAATAGATGACATTCAAGTCTTTAGTTTTTGTTCTAAATTTTGCTCTAACAAATCTTTGAAAAATACAGTCATATTCTAGAAGAGCATCACTGGCATGTCTGCTGAGAAGCAAACATACACCTTGGAGATGCTTTCCATCCTCCCTGCCTGAAAAGAGAAATTTAAAGTTATTTTTAAGTATCTCACCTTTACCTGTCCATCTGGTCTCTTGCAAGCCTTGAATATTTAGGTTATAGCGTTGGAATTCCTGCGTGAGGACATCAAGAGAAAAACCTCTATGTAATGCCCTCACGTTCCACGTTCCTGCAGAGAGAAATGATTAGTAGGAGTTTTGAAGAAACTAGGTTTATTGAGATAGGTAGGGCTAACATTATCAAACAGCCCCCTGACCGCATACATGGGGCAAAGACCTGTTCGTCCTCCGCTAAAAGCTGAAGTCACTGATGCTGATAGGAACTTCAGGCACCACCTTTTCAAGTGGACTTTTTGAAGAGCCATATGGCCTGCCTGAGACACATTACTTCAGTTTAGGATTGACGATGCCAACTAGCTAAGTAAAGTTTAGGTAGCTGCGATGGCATCTGATCAGGATTATCCACCAGCTGATATAAGGTATCCCATGCCTCTGTTCACTTAGGGCTGGTAATCCAGAAGCAAACATAAAACACAGCGGCAGATTCTCCCATAACAGAGGCCCACCAGTGCAGCAAGTCCAGGATTCACAATCAAGCTCAAATTAATAAATAAGTCGAGTCTAGTAGGTTTAAATGGTCAGCACTCGGACCCTGTGAAGTTGACCACTCCTCAGCAGGGTTGAAAATAAAAAGAAAAAATTGACCATAGATGACCAGATCAGTAGGTCATACTGAACTGGCTGCCCTCCACTTCCGTTCCCTTCCAAAAGAGAATATCCCTTTTGAAAGGTACTAACGGCCTGCACCACGAGAAGGCGGGGTCGGACATTAGGTGTTAGACCTTGCTGGTTCTGTGCATCATCACTGGGGATTGGTACACAGCTCTCCTTCCAGTTCATGCCTAGCTACCATTTATATAAAAAAATTTACACTTTCTCTCATTTCAACTAAGGAAATGCAAGGACCCCTCCCCCCCACACAAATCACATGATGGAAACTTTATGCAACAAAAAACCAATATTGTAAACTTTTATATCAGCTAAGGCAAGAAGGAAGTCCAAGGTCGCACATACACACAAATGACAGAATTAAAATTTAATGCTATAAAAAAACAGAAAGAAAATTCAAACTATTTTTATTTCAGGTGAGGAAGTAGGAAATTGATATCACACACACAGAATATAACAAATGAAGTTATTGCAATGTATATTTTAGTCACTGTGTTTTGTGCAAATTTAGATGTTTGCTCAGATATTGATGCCTTTTAATTTTTCTGTCATTTGTATCTCTAAATGGAGAAGCCTAATTTTAGCATATTCTTTTGTAATGTTACTTTTCATATTATAAGTATGATTGTCAACTTCCACACCAATTCCCTATTACTGATATGACTATCTAATGATTTGAACACCAACATGCATTGAAGCCTATGTAGGACATTAACCTGAATTTTTTAATTAGGCATGAAATGGTTGTTGTTGAGAATATAAAATTTTCACCTGGAAGACTGTTCAGTAATTTTTGCAATTGCACACATATACTGTGAGAAGGGGGAGAAAACCTCAATTTTTAATATTTAACCTTTAAAGTGACAGAAGCTGATTAATCAGTTTCCAAAACTCCGTGCAAAAGAACTTGCAACATGCTTTTATATGCTTCCCTACCATTTTTTCCAGAATAAAATGCTTTTTCTTTTGATATGTAATATGGATTATTTCATTCATTAGTTTTTCATAATAAGTCTCAAAAGTTGTTGTTTCTTAAAGAAGCAAATTGTCTCTGTAAGGGTTAATAAGTGCAAACAGAGAAGACCTGTTTAGGTCAGAGTCAATTAATGCTAATTTATATTACATGCAAGCAATCTTTCAAATTTTTTTGGTTATAAACACACCTCATAATGGCGTTTTCCATTTCAGAGAAAAGAGACACAATGACCTTCATTGCTTTACAGTGATTGCTTGATATCACCCACATGTGAGAAACACCTAAAATGTCACTGGGCATTTCAAGATTACTGTCAATGATTTTAATTTCATTGAAAGTTAAACAATTGCCATTTTCTTATTAATTATCATCCGGTTAATTTTTAATTGCATGTGTGCACTTTGGAACTAAAGATAATTTGGTTATTATAGTTTCCCTCTTTTGCTATTATAGTTTAAAAAAAAAGTGAAATATGATCCTGGCTGAATTTGTAAGTAAAAAGATATTTTGAGTCAGACAAACCAACTGTTAAAATATTAACATATGAGGATTTTTCAGCTATATAAAACTGAAACAATAATAAAAATTAGAGTTCCAGAACTTATATCCTAATTTTTATCATTAGCATTATTACCATAATCCACATATCAACAATAGTATTTACCATTAAACAATATTTGTTTCCTAATTGATTTTTCATCAAATAAAAAAAAAATTTTTTTTAATTGACTTTTCATCAAATAATAAAGTAATATATGCCTCTGCTTACTATCAGTAAAATTTTCCATGCAGAAAACTTCAATAAATCCAGGAAGGCCATCTACAGATCTGCACCAAGTTAAAATTGTGGAGCTATTGGGGAAGAAGTATCTCTTTGAAATTCGTAAGCCTTTTTAAAAATAAAACTTCAACTTTTAATAAGCCTTTGGAGAATGAAAATATAACATCATGGTAAACCTATTTACCTTTTGGCAATAAAATTTGCATTGCTTCTTTCAGCATTTTTGCTGTGAATTTCTGAACAGGTTTAAAGTTATATCTAGAAACACAGGCTTTGATGTCTCAATGTCACCTTGAGCTTTTGAGCCTTGAACAAATCTAATATTTCTTTTAAAGAAGAAGAGTCTGATTGCTTGGCTCTTAGCTGGCAATATTATCACCATAGCATTTTCTTTAAGCTTTGGATTTCATTTTGCACTGACATCAACTTTCTCTTAAATTTTCTAGGACTCTTCCCTCTTACACAGCTTGAGTGATCATTTTTATAGGCAATATCTATTCTCATTGCAATTTCTATCATATCTTCTACAAGTGCTTCTCAATACAGGCATTTGTTACAAATGTGAATAAAGTTGGCACAGCATCATTAGTTAATCCTGCTGTGCCATTTTTTGAAGCTTTATTTTTAAAACAGTAAAATGCTGGGAACAGATAGTACTAACTACTGTTTAAAGAGAGACAGTGGAGCATCTACCACGAGTGACAACCCTTAGCATTTCAACTCAAAAATTTTCATCAAATATGAAATGCAAATTTTTAGGCTTCATTTGTCACATGCAAAATTATAAAATCCCTATTTCAGGCGTTTCGTTTGAGAAAAATAATTGTGTTATTTTGGCAAAATAAAAATACAAAGCAGAAGTCTCATAAAATTGATGTCTAAGTTTAATATTTCTTTTAGAAACAAAATTTACGAATAAATTCTATAAATTCCATCTGTTTCAATCTGTAAATCACCATTTCATATGTAAAAGTTATTTGTTTTATTTATGAAGAAAATCGTGAAGTACATTTGATATTATATTAGGACAGAACGATATTTTAAAATGTTTTATTTTTAGGCCTCTGCTTTAACAATTTCAATGTAAAAGCATTTCACAATATTAGTAAAATTCTAACCTATGAAATGGCGAATTGCTACTTTTATATTATTTTTCAGTAGTTAATACACAATTCATGTAAATCTAAGAGCATGGTGAAAGATTCGTTTACGCTATCCAAACACGCCTCTCTCTTTCTCTGCCTCTCTTTGCATATTAAAGAACACACTCGATGGCCTTGACAGCAGGCTACCATCTCTCTTTCAACAGCTCCCCCAACATTCTGAGTTTTCAGGATCCTTGTGATCTGGCCATTTAGTCCATCGTGGGTAAAACAACTCAACCCTTAAGATTGCGTGTGACCTGGCAATTTAGCCTATGTGTATAAAAATAATTAGCTAGGAGTGAAAAAAGAGTTTCATAATTTAAATACTAATGACATAATTAATATATTAATGACATCTACATATTATTTAGATCATTGATTTTATGTCGAGTAATATTTGGCTATAGAAAATTTGTTGTAAAGGTAAGTTGTAACAGAAAAGAAAAAGGATAATGAAATATTGTTGATTAAGTAAATTCCTAAGTAGATGGCACATAAGGGTTAAAAAGTGCAGAAGATAACGAATTTAATAATTTTTAGGATCTGGACAAAATATCTATTTTAGGTTTAAAAAAATAGACTATTATACATACTGAATATAGGACGATCATTTTTAAAGAGAACGAAGTGTTTTATTTATTACACTATTTGATTTCTACACTCCCTAATATTGGAGATTTTGATATAATGGGTAATTATAAAAATGCAATACTGTTATTTTAATAACACCTGCACAAAACTTAATTTCCATCGTATTGAAATGTGTAAACACAGTTGTAGCACGAACATTCATTTGTAAGATTTACTCTAAGTCAGGCTTAGGGGGAAAAAATTGTGTGTGTGTGTATGTGTGTGTGTGTGGGGGGGGGGGGTCAAACGCTGGATTTCCAATGCATTATGACATTTTCCCCTTGGTTTAACCAATCTCAAAAAAGTTCAAATTACATGAACTATAAATCAGTTTCATAATTCTTTTCATCTATTACCCTTACTAGCATTCTGAAGTGGTGGTGGTGGGGGGGGGGGGGCATCGCTCCCTTGCAGCCACCAAGATTTTGCTCTGCTTCAAGTTTTTACTCGTTAATGATGGCAATTAAAATGCGCAAAAAAAGATATCATAGAATTTTATTACTAACTATTTAACCGAAAACGATTTCAGTTTACCTTTAAAAAAAAGTTACACCCCCCCCCCCGTGCGACATGAATAAATAATTATTTCCGAAATGTAAAAACCTTTGGACAGTTGCACTGAACCAAAACTTTAAATATAGCCAAATATCTGTATTAGAAATACAGAGTTTTGCCGTTTCCCACCGTCAGAAGGCGATATAATCCTGACTTGGAAAAACGGAAACTTTGTATTTCTTAAATAACTATCTAAATCAAAACAGAATTAATTATCCTTATAATCAAAAAACAGTTAGTCTGTTGAGGCCTAAAGCTAGACCACAAAGTAAAAACGCTTTCTCATTGAAAGAAAAGTATGCAAAAATGTACCTTTTAAACTTAAGCTTTGCGAAAAAAAGGAATTGGAAACATGTTTATAGCCCATTAATTTCGTTGCCATTGTGTTATACAATTTTTTTCCATTGATAATAGTTTTGATATTTCCTCTGTAATGTGCTTAAGAATTGTGAGAAACTGTATTTTAAAATACTATTCGCAATTAATATGTATTTATCGAATTTCTGAAAATAAAGGTTTTGATTCATAAAAATGTATTTGAGTTCTTTTTATTGAAGTACGTAAGAAAAAAATTCGAAACAATTGTGAAAGTACGAATAAAAACGTAAAAATGTTAAGTTGAGGGCGTGACTGGTGGACGGGTGAGCAAAATGTAATAGCCAAACGGGGAGTGGTAGATACTTCTACGGAACAGCGTGGCCTCGACTATAGGAGCGCTGCTGTCGCTTCCTTATAACCTTTGGACCTATGGGAGTTGTATATCTGTACTCTCCCTTATCTGTGCTTACTGCAATGTAGTTATCACTTTTGTTTTGATATGAAACCATATTAGAATGGATTAATTTTATGAAGTAATATGGAGTTGGAGTGTATGTGACACTGAAGATCCTGCAACTAGATGATACGATAAAAGGTAAGTTTTCATAAACTTTGATCTAATATATCCGAAATGCATAAATTTTCAAAGGCCTTGGCTAGAAATCGTGCTACCATCTACTGATAACTGAATAACCTAAAGTGGTCCAATGTTGGCAAACGAAATCAAAAACGTTTCATTACGTTTTTCGTCAGAGCAAAATTTAAATTTCGTTATAACGTTATATCGAAATACTTTAAGCACCAATTTAAAATAATGAAATATGTTATCATTTTAATTATATATGTACGCAGTAGTGTTTTCCAGCGATTCCCACCAGTTCAATCAATCTACTTGTTAAAAAAAACAAATGAATTTTTGAAAAAGTAAATTTATTAATATCTATTTTTTTTTTGCTGTTAAATAATGAAATAAAAATAGCAAGTAGGAGACCCAGTTACAAATGAATAGAACAACATTACGGTATGTATTCGAATAATGTATATAAGTAGTGGTGTCACCGCAATTTATTAGCAACCGGTTTCCATACCGAGAGGGGGAGGGGTAATTTGATTTGTTAGACACTGGTAACAAATTCTGGAAGGGGGGTGAATCCTCTCCTTGGAAATACGTGTGAAAATATTATATTTGAGATTGTATGATAGGTAAGTTTCAATATACTATAATTAACTTTAACTATAAAAGTTGTATCTCAATTAAAGCGTCACACAGAATGCAGATCTTATCTAAAATATTAAAAACTAATCCCTACCGGGATAAACCTGCAATTAGTGACAGTGATTCTGTAAATAAAAAAATATAACCATAAATACGAGTAATATATTTTATTTTTCATGCAGCTGTAGGATACATATGAAAAACATAACATGCATAAGTGATTAAAGCATACTACAAATTTTAATTAAATAAACGTAAAATAAAATCATCACGCCATATACATTTTTGACAAGACACTAAACTTTCATCTATGGCGTATCACTCCTCTTAGTCTATAATCTATAGCACTACTTTTCTTTTTTTCAAACACGGATGCCACATGGTGATGTAAGTACCAATTATTATGGTCCAGGGTCAAGATACTCGTACTTAAAATTCTTGGAAACAATCATTTATTTTTTGTGAAGTGTCATAGATCTTTCTGATAAATTTGGGGAGATGTTTTAGTTCTTTTTTATTTTGTCAGAATGATGCGCGGAGAATTCTGTGTAGTGCGCCGTAACATTTCATGAGCAGCGCACATTCTTCCAGTTTCCGGAAACCAGCGTAAAATTTTAACAACCAGTTTCCGGAAACCGGCTGGTTGACACCACTGTATATAAGTATTATTCGAATTTCAAAAAATAATGGAAACAACTGAAGACAGGAATGTACAAGGATTTAGTTTAGGGAGGGAATTCCCCAGAATTTAGTATCGAGGGGGTCCAAAAATTTAGTTGTCTTGTGGGAAGAGGGATGTGAGAATTTAGTTTGGAGGAGGGGGAGTCTGAATAAGAAGAAACCCTACTGAAGTCTGAGAATGAGACTTCAGTAGGCTTTCCTAAGTAGTAAACTATTCAACGGGAAAAGAAAGGTTAAAATTATATTCAATGTGAAATAAAATTTTCCAGTTGTTTTCTTCGTATCTACTTTTCAGTGTCGGGTATAAAATATGGGACTAAAATGAAATTATGCAAAGACACCTGTTTTGGATTTTAAAGCAGGAAGACAAGTTTGAGATTTTTCATTAGACACCTTATTTTCGGGGGGCCAACCCTCCACACCCCTGGATACGATCCTGACTGAAAAAATTTACACTTAATGAATTATTCAGAATAAAGCGGTATTTTATCAATACAAATTTCAGAGCATAAGTATGAGATCATAATTCATAGTACTATAACGATTTTTTGTGCACAGATTAATATTTTTAAAACAAGTTGCAAAAATGAGATGAAGGTTTAAAACAAAATGAAACTTCCTTCAGAAATATATTAACCTCCTAACGCATAGTCGAAAAAATAAAGAAGAAATTCATTCAAAAATATTGATATAACGCAGTTAATGTTATTCTACTGTTTTATTCATCATTATGAGAAAAATGTCTTCTAATAATTTTGAATTCAAATTATTTCTTATAGAGAATCCTTCTAAGCATAGAAAAAAAAAACGCTCTCTGCAGAAACCTGAATTGTAGGTACTGCTAGAATAATTCTTGCAAGTCATACAGTGTTTTATCTTGCTTTTTCCAGTAGTAAAAAATCTTTCCATTGTAGGAATTCTCTTTGCTCTCTCTGAAATTCATTTTATAAAATTGCTTTTTTTTTCTTTTGCCTCCAATTTTTTGGTTTTATTAAGATAGATTTCCAGAAAATCATTTGTTGAGTCACTTGATGACACTTGACTACTTTTATTGATGCTTTCTTGTACAAGAGATTTGCTTTTCAATGTACTCATAAATATCAATTAAATGAGTTTTCGCTAAAATAAACCTCAACTAGCATAAAAATATCTAATGAATAAATATCAGTAAAGAAATTTAAAACACTACTTATTTAACTCTATGCAATATTTTCTTAATGGAGCTGCAGAGAAGAAAAACACCGTGTCTTCACTGCTCAATTGAAACATGATAATTACCTGTTTAATTTTTCGCAAAATAAGTACAAGGTGAGGTTGATAGTTAACGGATTTACAAATTTACACAACGGAAATATGAGGGGGGGGGGACGGAAGTCGAAATTTTGATGGGAAGATCAAAACCGAAAGTTTCGATTATTGTCAACAAGTCTATGGCCTTTTCCTTCAATTCTCTACCCTATACCCAAATTATCACACTTACATACTTCCATCTCCAAGTGTTTAAGCGGATAACACGGATTTGTAATGTAGTTAGGATTTTCGCCCTATTGTAATTGTCGTTTCCTTTTCACTGCAGCTCTTATCTGGCTACCACAAATCCCTTTCCCTGAGGGAGAGTCGTGATAGGGGGCTGGGACAAATACTTCGCCAATACTTTGGGAATGCATCATTGAGCAGAGTCACTGAAGGTCTTTGTTCGTTGATCATAAAAGTATAATCTGTATCTGTCTGTTTCACAAGAGTTTCTAAGTATATCTTATAAAGGAAAAAAATCTGAAAATCTCAAAATGTATCAACACAAAAACAGTTATATTTCGTTATTTGTTACGTTTTATCGCTGTAAATATTTTTAATTTCCGTTAACGTTATTCATAAAGGCATTCAAAAATTCATTTCGTTATTACTTTTTATCGTTACGTTAAATAACGTTTTCCAACTGGTTTGGTCTTGAATATTCTGCTCAGCTACTTGATTAGTCAATTAATGAGCAGACTAGGGAAGAGGACATTTATTTTAAAAATAAATATCTGACAAGATAGTTAAATACATAAGCAGAAAAATAATTATTATATAAAGAATTAAAAATATTATTAGAAACTGAAACTACTAGAAGAAGTTCGTAGAAAGATAATTCTGTAAAAAGTATCCTTTGAAACATAAGAGTTGAATGATTCTTATCAATCATAGTTACATAACGTGGATAAATATTTTGAAATAATTGACTAAAAAACTTGTCATTAAATTATGAGAATAGAAATATGACTGTCATTTCTACAGTGACCATATTTTGAGATCAATATACACTTTTTCAGAAATATATATTATGTCAATTTTATTTCTTTAATACTATTTGTTCTAAAAAGCATTTCTATTAATTTAATAATAATATTTCTATTAATTCTATGCAATGTCTGGAAGTCATTGTCGAAAAACGTTAAATATCCCAAAACGTTTCAAAGTAAACAAATGATATGTATACATTAATTTTAGTTCGTGTAAAGTGCAAAATTATGAAAAGATGTGAAAAGGAACAAGTAAATGAATAAAATTACTTCTAATCTGTCAACAATTCATACGATTAAAATAATGTTTTAATAATTTAGTGCAGTTAAATAATAACGAATCATAATTATTATTGTTTTGTGTTATTAATTATCCAAACACAGGAACAATAAGAAAAATTAATTAAAACTAGTACTAAAATAGAACGAATTTTTATACTAAAATGTAAGACTATTGAAGGACAGGATAAAAAATAAATTCAGGAAAAAAATAAAGGACAGAAACTTGGTTTTCATTCTTTTATATATATATGTCTATGGGATAATGTACTAAAATATAGTAAGAATATCCACCGTAGTGTTTTAATTTAATGGTAGAGTGTGAAAAGGTTCATAGAGTGGCAAAACGAAAAGAATTTTGCTTTTTGAGCTAAATGAAAAATTCTTTTGTGTTTTGTAGGAAACAACAAAAAATTTCTATTTCAAATTTTCGAAAACATCGATAGTTCAGATTTGTACTTTGGAGAATCCTAAAGACAGAAAATAACAAATCATACACTGAGTGATCATAGAATTATGACCAAACCATCCTTTGTTATGTCAATAGGACGCTGTTTTCGAATCCCCTGTGATGATGCATAGAACCAGCCAATAACCAGGCCTAGCACCTAATGTCGGACCCCGCCTTCTCGTGTTGCAGACCGTTAATACCTTTCAAAAGAAATACTCTCTTGTGGAAGTGAACGGAAGCGGAGGGCTTCCAGATTAGTGTTGGCCTACTGATCTGGAGAACTATGGCTACTTCTCTTTTTTTTTCTACCCTGCTGAGGAGTGGTCAACACACAGAATCCTGGTGCTGACCATATCAACCTACTGGACTGGACTGATATATGGCTTTGAGCTTGATTATGGATACTGAATTTGCTGCACTGGTGGACTTCTGTGGAGAGAAAAATCTTCTGTGTTTTCTGTTTGTTTGTGGGTTGACAGCCCCAAGTGAATAGATTCAGAGGATATATTTATCAGTCTGTGGATAATCCTGAGTAGAGGTCATCGCAGTCACCTGAACTCTTTGCTTCTACTGGCATCGTCAAAATCTACATTGAGGAAAGTCTTCCAGTGTAGATGGTTTCAGCCTTTAGTGGTGGGGAACGGGTCTTTGTCCCATGTCTGCGATTAGGGGGCTTTTTGGTATTGTCGGCATTTCCTCTCTCAATAAACATAGTTTCTTTAAACATCCCACTAACCATTTTCTCTCCATAGGTGGTTGGAATGTGAGGACTCTGCACAGAGCTTTTTCTCTTGATGTCCTCACAGAAGAATTCCACCGTTACAGTTTAGATATTCTCGGCTTGCAAGAGACCAGATGGACAGATAAAAGTCAGATCTTTGATTTCTTTTTTCAGGAAAGGATCATAATAAGCATCACCAAGGTGTAAGTCTGTTTCTCAGCAGACACGCCAGTGAATGCTCTTCTAGGATATGAGTGCATTAAAGGTTTTTTTTTACAGCGAAATTTCAGACAACCATTAAAGACATGAATGCCATCTGCTGCTATGTCCCCACTAATGATGCAGATGAGGGTGAGAAGGATAGGTTTTACGGAAAACTTCAGGATATTTTAAATTCTGTTAAGGAAGGAGATATTACACTTGTTCTAGGTGATTTCAATGCCAAAGTTGGTACTGACTCTGATAGACACTTTTGTTATTGATAGCTGCAATGGCAATGAGCAATGTCTCCTACAGGTAAGTAAATTCAATGGTTGCAAAATAACTAACACTAATTACAAGCACTGCGACATACATAAGTACACATGGGTTTCACCAGATAGGCTGCATAAGAATATGACTGATTATATATTATTTAACAGCAAATGGGCTAGTTCTGTTAGGGATACCAGGGCATATAGGGGAGATGAAATTGGATCTGACCATTACCTCGTTAAAAGTGTCTTGCAACTTAAACTTGAAAGTTATATGCTGTTATGCCCCTACTGAGGATGCCGATGATGATGAGAAGGATAGGTTTTACGGACAACTTCAGCATATTTTGAATTCTGTCAAGAGAGGAGATATTACTGTTGTTCTAGGTGACTTCAATGCCAAAGTTTATACTGATTCTGACCTTTGGAGAGGGGTGATAGGACCTTTAGGTATTGGTAGCTGCAATGACAATGGGCAATGTCTCCTACAGATAAATAAACTCAATTGTTTCAGAATAACTAACATTTATTACAAACACCGTGACATACATAAGTACACACGGGTTTCACCTACTGGAATGCATAAGAATACGACTGATTCTATATTAATTAACAGTAAATGGGCTAATTCTGTTTGGAATACCAGGGCATATAGGGGAGCTGAAATTGGATCTGATTATTAAGTTGCAAGACATTTAACAAGGCAAACTTAAAAAGTGTTGTGCTAGGGGTTAAAAATTTACCTTTAATACTGAAGCTCTGAAAGATCCAGTTATAGCTGAAGCCTACGATGATAGGTTACTTAGACATTATGACAGTCATGGTTTGCTTACTACTGAAGTTGAGGAAGAATGGGACCTTTTTAAACAGGCTTTATTGAAAATTAACAGTAACTTTTAGAAAAAGGAGCAGAGGAGACAGAATTATTTGAGTGATAAGGCACTTGATCTTATTTCAGAAAGAAGGAACTGCAGGAATGTCCTTAATCAGTACCCTACAAGTCCTAATAGAAAGCCTTACAGAGAGCTTAATAAACGTGTAAAGGATCAGTTAGGTGCTGATAAGAATCTTTGGCTTCATGGCTTGGCTGACACAGCCTAGGAAGCAGTTAGACAGCACAACTAGCTGTACCAGATAGTTAATGTTTTGTGTGGTAGAAAACGTACAGGTAATACGGGGATTGAAGGATAAAGAAGGTAAAATTATAGAAGGTGAGGATTCCTTCATGACTTGGTGGGCTGAGAATTTCAACGATGTTCTAAACAATGTGGTTAGTTCTACTCCCATTGTTTGTAATGATGATAGATGAATTGGTGGCTTTAATGTTGGCCCTATAACACAATCTGAAGTTAATTTGGCTATTTCTAAACTTAAACTACGTAAATCCCCAGGGGTAGATGAAATTACTATAGATATTCTTAGAGCTGGGAATGTTTTGGTTACCAAGTGGATGACTAAAATTTTGAATATCTTTTATGATTATGGCATGGTTCGTAGGGATTTTACCAAACTATTTTTATCCCTATTTTCAAAAACGGTGATTGCAGTTCTTGTGATAACTATAGCGTATCAGCCTACTTTCTCTCCCAGGTAAAGTTCTTTGCATGATTGTGTTTAATAGAATTAAGAATCTGGTTGACAGTAAATTGTGTAATGAGCAAAATGTGAATTCAGAAGTGGTAGGGGATGTGAGATCAGATATTTTCACTCGGGCAGATTCTTGAGAAACTTTTAGAGTTTCAGAAACCTTTGGTTACTAGCTTTGTTGATTTCAAAAAGGCTTTTGACTCTGTTGATCGTCATAATTTGTGGTTGATTATGAGATCTTATGGCATACAGACAAGTTAGTAAACGTAATGAAAGCTCTCTATAATAACACTGAGTCGTGTGTGAGAGTTGGTAAGGCTTGCAGCAATTGGTTTAACATTACTTCCGGTGTTCAACAAGGGTGATTTTTGTCTCCTTTTTGCTTTAGTTTAAATATTGATTATGTTATGCGAAATTCACTTCAAGGGAAAGATCTTGGCCTTAAATGGTCTGGAGATACGAAAATTTCTGATTTAGATTATGCTAATGATTTAGCCCTTTTGGCAAATGATGTTGATGAGATGAACTCTTTCATTCGAACTGTTGATCAGACTGGTAGTAGAGTAGGTTTGGTTATAAACAGAGAGAAAACTAAAGTGGTGAAAATTCGTCAGGCAGTTGGTGCTTCAGTCGCTCTGAATGTTTAACCCTTGAACAAGTGTCTCAGTTATCTTGGGAGTTATTTAACATATACTGGTGATGTGCAGCATGAGATTAACAGACAAATAAGGATTGTCTGTGGGACTTTTAGGAATCAGTGGAGAGAGTGGACAAATAGGCGTATACACCTAAGGACTAAAATTAAACTGTATAATAGTTTGGTTCTTTCTAGAGTTAGTTATGGAAGTGAAATTTGGACGTTTGTAAAGAAGATAATAGGAAACTTGATGCTTTTGATGATAGTTGCTTACGCAATATCTTCGGTATTTCAACTTTGTAAGTACTGAAAAGGTTAGGCAACCTCCTTTGAGCAGTATATTGTACAGAGAGAGACTCCGTTGCCCATATGGATAATTATAGGTTAGTTAATGGGGTTATGAACAGTGTGCCCTAAGGACTCAGAAAAAGGGGAAGACCTAGGAAGGAATGGGCAGACATTGTCAAACAGGACCTTGTTAGAACAGAAATTTAGAGGTGTAGAATGGAGAGATGCAGCAGATGTAGCTCAGAACAGATATGCTTAGAGACTGCGTTGACTGGTTGGACCTCTGTAGCCCATGGTTTGTTAAGGAGGATGATGATGATAGCTTTTGAAATAAATCTTTTATGGGAAAATGTGACTGAAGGTAAAGTAAATATCCCAATCAATTCAATATAAATATCAGTTTTGAATAATATTCCTTAAGCATTTAAACAGTTTCTGAAGGTGAAATTTAACAAATTTCACCTTCAGAATTACCACACATTTAACAAATTTACTTAATTAAAATTTATTATTTTAAACAATTTTATAAGTAACTGCATAGTTTAAAGGTGTGTGTAAATAATTCCTTAAATATTCGTTTAATTTTTCGATACATTTCCTAGAACACATTGCTTCTTCTAAATGTTTAAAATTCCGTGCCTGTTTAAAAACTGAAAGAATATTTTTTGAAAATCACTATTGTAAAGATCTATGTTCTTTATTTCAGAGTTCTTTTACTGGAGCTTAATCACACAGCAATTATCGTACTCAATACAGGGGCAGACTTTGACCTTCTGAGCCCTAAGCTCTGACAAATTTAAGAGGCCGCAAAATTTCAAAAGTCGAAATCAGTTATATATTTATTATTTTGATTGAAGGGGAAATTAAAAAATGAATATGAATTTGATGATGTGAAAATATTATACTAGCACAGGTTTACAATAATGACCGTTTAAAGCTGAGACGAACAATGTTTATGTTAATCTCCATTCTTATCTATTTACGTTTCCTTAGAGTAGTTTGCCCCCTCCACCCTTATCAATTTCCGATCTTATATGATTTCCAATCTTATCTGATTTGCTTGCCTCGTCCACCCTGCTCTGTATCTGGTAGCTTGTTCCTTCCACCCTTATCTATTTACGGTTCCATTGCGTAGTTGCCCCCTCCACCCTTATCTAGTTCCGGTTCCATTGCGTAGCTTGCACTCTCCACTGTATCTATTCTTGGTTCCATTGCTTTGTTTGCCCCCTCAAGCCTTATCTATTTCTGGTTCCATTGCGTAGCTTGCCACCTCCACCCTTATCTATTTCCGGCTCTAGTGGGTCGCTTTTCCTTTTCAAAATTTTCCTTTATTGCTACATTTCCACCTCTTCCCCTTTATTTTTTTCATCGATATAAATTTATTTATTCGGCCTGTCTTCGCTGAAAGTAATGCGATTTTTGAGTAATTTTGATAGAACATAATTATAAAGGTGAAAATACTTCCTAGTGTAATATTTTAATACATTTTCAGTTATTTCAAATCGCATATGTAGAGTTATTATACAGGGTGATTCAGAATTCATCATCAATATTTGGTGGGGAGGTAGGTAATAAGAAACGAAGGAGATTTCACATAGGAAAGCATGGGCGCATATGCCATGTAGTAGGGCAAAATGACCCCAGTTCAATGATGGAAAGAACACATAAGAAGGAAGTGGTAAGGAAAAAACATTTATTATCTTACATGTAACATTTCTTTGCATTGGTTGTACAGACTTACAAGAGGTGCTCGAACTGCCGACCATGTGCTAGAATGCATGACTCACAACGGCGTTGCATGGACAGCCGGACCCTGTGGAAGATGCCTGGCATTTCCCGTATGTTTGAGGCAGCAACTGATATGCGTGCTACAAGATCCATAGCACTATCAACAGGGGTCTCCTACACCATGTTTTTCATAGCACCCCATACAAAGAAATCGATTGGAGATAAATCCGGTGAATGTGGTGGCCAAGAAACCGGTCCACCGCGGCCAATCCATTGACCACCAAACTGTCTGCGTAGGTAAGCACGCACAGCATTTGCGAAATGTGCAGGAGCGCCGTCATGCTGGAACCACATTCGCCGGAGACTACCATCAGGAACCTCGTTCAGAAGATCCGGTAACACAGTCTGAAGAAATGTTAGGTACTTGGCACCGTCCAAACGGGATGGTAGTAAATACGGGCCCAACACACAGTCACCGACAATCCCAGTCCACACATTGACAGCAAAACGTTGTTGCGCAGCTCCAGGTCTTGTACCGTGTGGGTTCTGATGAGCCCACACATGCCAATTATGTGTGTTGAAGACACCCTCTCGAGTGAACAACGCCTCATCGGTGAAAAGAACATACGTTGGGAAATTGGGATCAATGGCTGTTCTCTGCATGAACCACTGACAAAAAATAACACGCTTGGGATGGTCGTCTGCTGCCAATAATTGCACTCTTTGCAGATGAAACGGATGTAACTCTTCATCGTGTAATATCCGCCACGCTGTTGCTTGCGAAATTCCAAACTGCCTAGCCATACCTCGTGTGCTAGCACCAGGTTGTTCCTCGATTTCCTGTAGGACAGCTTCCTCTACTGCTACTGTCCGTGCCGATCTGCGCCTCCCTCGATTAACATTACTAGCAGCAAACGATCCTGTTTCACGCAGTTGGCGATGAATACGTGAAAACATTTGATGCTGTGGCACACGGCGGTTTGGGAAGCGCGCTGCATACAATTGCCTGGCTCGAAGACATCTTTCTCCTGCCGCACCGTAAGTTACATGCATATCTGCACATTCATTCCACGTATACCGGTTCATGTTACTTCTGAAAATTCACCTTGTCAAATGACAACTAACTGCACGCGTCAAACAGCTGTGCTTCTGTATGAGAGGTGTGTACACACAGCGCCCTCTACACCACCATGCGTTCGTCTGCCCCCATACTTTCCTATCTCTTTCTTTTCTTATTCCCTTCCTCCCCACTAAATATTGATGATGAATTCTGAATCACCCTGTATTTACAGAAATAGGAGAAAAAAATGTAGCTCTCGGTCGCCGTTAGGAGTCCGAGAATCGAGCTCTCCGTCAAAACACAGCGTAACATTACGTTGGAAAATGATTAAATGCCTGAGCTATCAAAACTGCGGGTTCTGTTCGTCTATCGTTTTGAATTCTCATGAAGAGCACGAATCGTTAAGCAGTCGAAGTGTCGATGTGCAGCCAACTCTATAGTTTTGTTTGCAACAAAGTCAAACTTTGCTTTAAAAAGAAAACACGTTTGTTTGGATTTGGGCGGTGGCGGAATCTCAGTTGGTAGCGCTCAAGGCTTGTAATCTCCAGTTCCCAGGTTTAAGCCCCAGCTGGGCTCTCGTTCAGGTTTATTTCACACAAAACTCCCACCCCTGCATTTGGTCAATAGGGACAGCGATATGCTTGGAGAAGCCACTGTCTGCCGCATGGAACATTAAACTGTGGCACGGTTTAATCCTTAACTGTGGCACGGTTTAAACATTTAAACTGTGTCCGCATGGAACATTTAACTGTGGCTGAAAATCCATACTCTGTGCAAGTGAAATGACATGCTGAATGGACTTTACCAGAAGGTACCATTTGTCTTTTAACAGCTGTCTAGTGGGTTCCCTCCTTACAACGTTCTCTAAACCTTCGGGGTCTTTGTGACCTGGAAATTTAGTCCATTGTGGGCAGGAGAGCCATAGCCTGTGCACGTTAAAGAACACGCTGTACTGACTTGACGGGAGGCTACCAGCTCTCTCCTAACAGCTGCACAGAGGGTCTCCTTCCCCAACTTTCTTTGAGCCCTTAGTGTCCTTCTGACCTGGCCATTTAGCCTGTTGTGTACAAAAAAGTGCCTCTCAGAAGTAAATGAACTCATCTTGGGTCCCGCAAATAGCAAACTTAGTGTTTTATCATTGAACATCCATTGTTTTCTTCATAGAGTGGATTGAATTGTCATTTTACAAAGACCCCATGGGCTCAGAGAAATTGAAGTAAATTTTCAAATGATATATATATATGCCGTCCCGTGGCCGAGTGGTTAGCACGCTTGGCTACTGATCTAAGGGACCTGGGTTCGAGTCCCGGAATTAGGCTTGGATGTGTGTTTCGTTTTTCTGCTGAGGTCCTGCCATCCTCTCAGATCTCCTACTGTGGCATATAAACTGACAGGCTCCTGTCAGACCTCTGTGGCAAGCAGCTGCTTGAGGGGGTATTTATTTATTTTTTATATATATATATATAATCAGGCCAAGGTTGGGTATTTTTGGTATTTTTGAGCGGCACCTTTTTGCACACAATGGGCTAAATGGCCAGGTCATTAGGACCCCGAAGGATCAGAGAAGGTGGGGGGAGGGGATCCATTGAACAGCTGTTGAGAGACAGATAAGGTCATCCAGCGTGTTCTATAAAGTGCATAGGTAAGGCACGTTTTTGCATATAATGGGCTAAATGGTCACAAGGACACCGAAGGCTCAGAGAAGGTTGGGGAAAGAGGATCCGATGATCAACTGTTGGGAGACAGATGGTAGCCTCCCATTAAGGTCACCCAGTGTGTTCTTTAATGTGCTTAGAGTATGGCACTTTTTTGCGCACAATGGGTTTAATGGCCAGGTCACAAGACCCTGAATTCTCAGAGAAAGTTAGCGGGAGGGGATTCATTGAAGAGCTGTTGAGAGACATAACGTCACCCAGCATGTTCTTTAAAGTGCATAGAGTATGACACTTTTGTGCACACAATGGGCTAAACGGCCAGGTCATAAGGACTCCGAAGGCTGAGTATTTTAGGGGGATGTGATCTACGGAACAGCTGTTGAGAGACCGATGGTAGCCTCCAGTTAATATCACCCAGCGTGTTATTTAACGTGCATAGGGTATGGCATTTTTCTTTTCCATACAGTGGGTTAAATGCCCAAGTAAGAAGAATCCCGAAGGCTCAGAGAAGGTTGGGGTAGGGGATCCACTGAAGAGATGTTGAGCGACATATCAGCTCACCCAGCGTGTTCTTTAAAGTGCATAGGATATGGCACTTTTTTGCACATAATGGGCTAAATGGCCAGGTCACAAGGACAGCAAAGGCAAAGAGAAGGTTGGGGGCCCCACTGGATTAGCTGTTAGGAGACTGATGATATCCTCTGGTTAAGATCACGCAGCATGCTGTTTAACATGCATAGAGTATGGCACTTTTCATAGACTAATTTTCTTACAGGCTAAATGGACAGGTCACTAGGACCCTGAAGGATCAGTGAAAGCTGGGGGAGGTGATCCGATGAACAGCTTTTGGGAGACATGGTAGCATCCTATCAAGGTCGCCTTGAGCATCACGCATGAGCATCATCTTTTTATTATGCTTCTCCTGAATTTTGATAGTTTATCTATTTTATACATTATCCTTGCTATTAGTTGATTTAAGTTGTGTTTCTAGTATTAAATAATTTTCATATACCTCTTTTTTCTTTTCGCCTGATTAACTTTCGAGTGTTTCTTATTTTCTTAGTGTTATGTTTTATTGTTCGATATATTTTAAATATTTCCATGTCTTTATTTTTATTAGGTATTTTATTTAGTGATAATGTTTCTAAGTCAAATTAGAAGTTTAATTTTAAAGGTAATCTGTTTCGCGAGACGCTCATCTTAGCAAAGGACTCGATCCCCATTCTCCTTCATTCAATTATTCCTAAAACATTAGTAACAAATAAGTCAAAATTGACATAAGTTTACATCCAATATTACAAAATGCAGAAAGGAAAATGTTAAATAGAGTAATAAGAAAAACTCGAAAGTTAATAAGGTGAAAAGGAAAAAGAGGTATATTAAAATTATTTAAAACTAGAGACACAACTTAAATCAACTAATAGGAAGGAAAATGTATAAAATAGGTTAAAAAAAACTATCAAAATTCAGGAGAAGCATTATAAAAAGATAGATAACCTATTAAATATAAAAAATAAGGAATTAAATCATAGCAGAAGTAATAACTTAGCAATAAGTGATAAAAAGTATATAAATTTATTCAAATATAATTTAAATAATGATCAACAAAGAATACTGCAGCAAGGCGCTAAATTTTCTTATGAAAATGATAAAATAATTATAAACCAAATAATTCCGCAAATTGAACAATCACTAAATAAAATACCTAATAAATATAAAGACATGGAAAGATTTAAAATATATCGAACAAAAAAACATACACAGAATAATAAGAACACCGAAAACTCTAGAGATATAAGAATATTACCTGAATTAAAGTAAATGAAGGATATTAAAATTATTTTAACTGATAAAACAAACCAAATAGTAATAATAGATAAAACTATGATCTAAAAAAATGAAACTTTGCAACAAATAAAATATTCATTAATTGATAAAGATCCTTTGCCATCCATATTAAATAAATTAAATGAACTTAAAACTGATCCATTTTTATCCGAAGACATAGCCAAAACGTGCATACCACCAATTTATCCTAATATACCACAACTGTTCGTTAAAATTAAACTGCATAAAGAAAGTAAAACATTCAGACCTTTAGTCTCTAAACCTAAATCTCCAACCTGTAATCTAGAACTAGCACTTAATAGGTTCTTTAAACCAAACTTTCCACCTACACAATATATTATAACATCTTGTCATGAAGCGATATCGTTAATACAAAACACTTTTACCTACACAATATATTCTAATATCTTGTTAATACAAAACACCATTACTGAAACTACAACTATGCACTCGCTTGTTGTCGTATCACTGTATCCCAACATTCCTTTTCTGGATGCAGCGATGCGACTAAAAGCAGCAGTGGCTTCGGGTGGCCAGTTCCTTTCGCCCCAGAGTACATTTGTGTGCATGAGGCTTTCGACCTGGCAACCTCCTCAAATTTCTTTAATGTCAACAATAGGACATGGCTCCAGACAGATGGGGTCCCAATGGGATCCCATCTGTCGGGACTCCTGGCCGATGTTGTCATGCGGCACGTCGAGGACGTCGCCCTTTCAAAGGCAACTTATAAACCGTCATTACATCTTCGATATATCGACGACATACTGATTTTCTGACCCCATTCTCTCCACTTGTTACAAGAGTTAAACACTGCATTTAATATATAATGCCTTCGATTAACTTCACTTACGAATCAGAACGAAACCAGGAACTACCTTTCTTAGACATATTAATCACTAGGAAAGATAAATACTGTGAAACCACAGTATATCGAAACCAACACACTTTGCTAACTTCATGCCTGCCAATTCGGCACACCTTAACAAATACAAAAGTGCAAGTATATTCCCGCACTTTTTTCTTGCCTACCGATACTGCTCAGAAATGCAAACACTTCAAAATGAATTGAAATACATAAAAACTGAAGCAAATGAAGCAGGTTACGCGTAAAATTTATTAAATAGATGGGCTAATAATGCACAATTCAAAGTATTAAAATCGTCCCAACTCCCACCAAATCAGGCATCTTCTAAGGAAATCTATGCCCAGAGCTAATACATGAAAAATATAACTGAATCTATGCAAAATATTCTTAATAAATATAACATTGCTTCACTTACTACAGTAACTCACACCATCAAAGAATTATCACTAAACGATAGAGATAAAAGGCCACCAACAGGCGGCTTCTACCAAATAACTATTCGAGATCCATTAAAAGTCCTACAAGGGAAAGATAAATATATTGGGAAGACATACAGACAATTTAATTTACGAATGCAGGAATATAAGAATGACATAAGAAAAGGAATTCAAAATATGGCTTTAGCTCAGACAGTTAGAAATAATAAATTGGAAATAAAGACAATATATTACAAGCCTATTATGGCCCCAAAAACAAAATTTCAACTCTTATACACAGAAAAGCTCCTAATACACAAAATTCTTAATCAGATATGCAATGCAGACATTCCACCCCTACGAACGGCTTGTTACATAAATCAATGTGCGTATGCACAATTACGTACGAACATATCATTATGACATAACAGCGAGATGGGTATGAACGCAGGCGACGCGGTCATTTATATAGAGATGAAGATAACAACTTTCAGTGATTCGGTCTGAAGGGAGGAAAAAACTTTGGACTGTTAGCGGGAGTGATTTTTGTGTTTGGTTCGTCGCTTGATGTTCTGATGTCGACTATTTGTTTTTTCTACTTTTTATCGTTTTGACTGAAGCAAGTAGGGCTTTGAGTTGGTGGTTTTACTACGAGCTGTTGCACAATCGGTAAGTGAGGGATTTGCCTGCAACCCAAGGTGTGGGTGACCAATGCCTTCCTCTCAGGTCAGTGTGGTTTAATTATTTATTGTTTTCGACGATTTCGTTTCGTGTCAGGATACTACTGTTATGGCCACCCCTGTGTATATTTAGGGCGGTACAAACACTTAGGCCATGATGCGTTACTTGCTGCCAAAACCAAGGCAAATTCCTGGACCCACAATCAAATTAACAGACATTTGCAATAATGAGAACTGAGATAATTTTACAGTTAACCAAAAACACAAGATTTATTAACAAAATTTAGTTTTAGACATTTTACTCATAACTAGTTCCCACTTTTGGGACAAATTCAACAGCGCCTCTGGCGCGGCCCTTTTCTATCAAGGGAAACTTTGTACGTGGTGGAAAATAGTCCATAAAAAAATTAAGTCCGCAATGAACGAGCTACTTCCTCGTGAATCTACTAGTCCTTAATAGTTAAGAAGGTCCCACTCGGGACAACGTGACGGCAATTCACAGTAACAATTTCAGGTGGAAAAGCGAAGCCAGTTTCAAGAAATGTCCCTCTACCTTATCAAGTCCAATGTCTCTAGGGAAGAAGTCGCTGGGCCATTAGTCGCTAGCAGGCTGAAGGCACGGGCTGCATAGCGCTCTCAATGCACACTCGTTGTTCACACATCAGAGCTCTGCTCACTGGAGAGGATCGTTTGCTGTCCACCACACAGCCCGAACGAGAGAAGAAGACTGACTTTTTCAAAAATGTTTTTCTGCTGCTTTTCGCTGGCCCCCTCGTGGAGGTCACCTTTATGTCCCGGCGTGGATGATGCCTATTTTGTCGGGCTGGATGAGGTGCAAACAAGCACCCATCTGTTGTTTTGCTGTTTACCACACCGGATCATACCGGATCACATTGCCTCAGTTCTGAGACCTGAGGGAACCAACGGATCCATCGCGAATGTTCCATGCCAGTGTTCCATTCCATGTCACAATTAAGATGTAAGGCGATGTTTGCTGCCAGCCCTTCTTTCAAACGTCCTGTCCACGTTATAAAATCACATGGGCATGACACTACCTCCCGGACATTGGTGAAGGGTTTCCTGACGATCTGCAGCAGGGACTGCAGGCGTTGTCAGTGGTTTCAATAGGATTTCTCCATCTAATGGAAGAAACCGCCAGTGGGGCTAAACAGCATTGGAGTAATGAACCCGATAGAATGACTCCTTTCAGTAATATGTTCGCCGAAACTTTTATGAACGGCCAGGAAATATTATCTGTGGTCAAGGCCTAGGGGGTTAAGGAATACACAGTCTGGATAAAGGGTATGGACCGTCCTATCGCGACTTCCAAACGGAATGTTTCCAAGCAACAATTAACAGGTCAACTATCGGCCCCTGAGGAGATAAAATCAATGCATTGTTCCCGAAACATTGAGATTGACATAACGACTAAGACAGCAGCTTGCATGCGGGATAATTTGAATATCAAGCAATTACTACATACGTCAGTTGAACATGAATTAACATCAGACTCGTTGTCCACGAAATTTTTGTTGAAAAACATAGATCCGGATATTCCTATCCATTAGCTGTATCAAGAGTTACATGAACAAGGCATGCCAATCTATGCCATCAGTCGCTTTGCCAAGAAAGAAGGGAATACCTTGAGACCGCTGTCCCGTGTTCTCGCCACAAGTATACGCCACACCAAGTCTAGTGAGGTCTTTCTGTGGTGGGAACTTCATCGCCCATCCCTTTTTATAGATAAACCCTGTCAATGTGGAAATTGCCGTTTTTGTCATGGGAAGCAGACCATAGAAGTAAAACTCGTTCCGCCTAATGTGGGGAAGGGCATTCTACGCACTTGTGTCAATCCACAACACTATACTGCTGCCTTATGTGGTGAATGGCATGAGGCCACCTCGCCCTCCTACTCAAAATACAGATTAGAATCTAGAATTCTCGAATATAAGAGCCTACACCATGTAACATACTTAGAAACTAGAGCGGTCATTTCTGACATGCATCCAACATATGCCTCAGTGGTTCAAAAGAACTCTCGATTACTAACAAGAGTTCCCTCCATTTCACTGGATTACATGCCAGGAATTTCAGGTCTCATGACATCACTCATTGAAAAGGCATTCGCAGAGTTTGAGAAAAAAAATCATGCAATTTTTCCCAACATATCCGCTACCGACCAGAGGACAGTTCGAACTTCAGATCAGGATCATAATGTACATCCCTCTTCACAGCAGGGAAAGTACTTTCGCCTCCTCTGGAGTCCGCTCATCCATCATCATCACAGATCAAAGACAGCATAAATGGACACAAGACTGGCACTACACACGAAGTTACTCCAGTAGTACTGCATCCAGCTCAACTCATATTCCCATCTGAGGATTCAGGAAGGAGAGCCGAACCCTACATTCATGAGATGGACGACTCTATCACTTCTTTTCTTGAGATGGACGTTTTGGACAGCCCCCCACTCCTGATGGGCAGAACTCGAAGTCTAAGGCATCTGCCAAATTTCATTCTCGGTAATCCTTGGTTTGCTGTGTTTTTGCTTTTGGATGGCTCTAAACATTCTTCAATGGAATGCATGTAGCATTAGGGCTAACCTTGCCTAGTTTTTTATCGGTCTTCGATCTATTCGGCCGGATATCATTCTGTTGCAAGAGTCCT
The DNA here is from genome assembly GCA_038380435.1 of Ryuthela nishihirai. Lineage (NCBI taxonomy): Eukaryota > Metazoa > Arthropoda > Arachnida > Araneae > Heptathelidae > Ryuthela > Ryuthela nishihirai. The sequence continues at coordinate 58,797,284 of JAWZYU010000012.1, forward strand.
GGTAAGATCCTGGCTCGCACTTTTGCATCCCGAATTACACCATTTATCGGTCGGATCGCTTGAATGGTAGAGGTGGTGGGCTGATGTGTGCCACACGGAGAGGTCTAGCTAGCCGTGTAATTGATCTCTCTCGCCCAACTCTCAGTGGCACAGGAGAGGTAATGGTCATACAGATATATCTGCCTGGATACACATGGACAATAGCCAATGTCTATACCCTCGATGGTTCCGAAGCATCGATGTTGCTGGATCTTATTCATACCACCTACATTGATATTTCTTTAATATGTGGAGACTTTAATGCCCATCATCCCCTTTAGGGGTCTACCCACACCACAGCTTTCAGGATCTGATGTGGCAGAATGGCTTCAAGGGTATACTCTGCCTTCTCAATAAAGGGGATGTCACCAGATGGACATATCTTTAGCTGCCACTTGCATCGACCTATCAGTCTGTGTGGCCACACTGCATCTGGACGGTTCTTGTTTAACAATTCCGTCTCTTTGGGGCAGCAACCATCTTTCGATTTCCATAACTTTCGGCACGATAGTCGAATTCATTTACATCCCACTAGCAGGAAATCATGTAGAATCACTGATCAAGCGATATTTCGTGAGGCACTACAAATGGATCGGAGAAAACTTGCTGCAGACTATGAAGACATTGTAAGCCTCATGTCTGAATGCAAAACAAGGCTACAACTGCCCGACATTTTCAGGAGCATCCTGCAGTTCCGTGGTGGAACTCTGCATGTCAGGTAGTGCTGTGCAGGAAGCACAGGGCCTTTTACACGACTCGCAGTACCCTCGATCTGACGGATTGGATGAGGTATAAACAGAGTGGTGAAATTAAAAAAACAAAAAATCAGTGCAGAACAAACTAAATACTGGTAATGATTTGCAGGAACCATTCGAAGCCCCACCCACATATGTCGCCAGGTACGCCATTTACGAAGCCGACAGGTGTTAGAGCATAATACCTCGGAGAACATTCTTCAGGATGAAAACTCATATGTCACACAGGGCATTGAACAAGCAACTTTGTTTGCAAACCATTGGCATTCTCTGTCCCAACTTGTATCTCATCCAGAGCTTCCTCAAACGAGATGAGACTACTCTTTTATATTAAACTCGATTTTTTTTCTCGAGGAATTGCAAAAGTCGATCTCCGGCCAACGTACCTCGGCCACTTGCCCGGATCGTCTAGCTGCAGTCACGATAAAGGCACTACCAAAGACATTGTTGATAGAGTTGCTACAAATCCTAAACAAACTGTGGTCAGAGGGAAGGATCCTAGCATCATGGAAACAAGCAACAGTCATACCTATAAAAAAGCCTGGGAAACCATCAGATCTTCTTGATTCATATCGTCCTATATCCTTTTTGCCGATAATGGCAAAAATATTTTAATAAATGATCTGGTCAAGAATTCACTGGTTGCTTCTCCAGGAAGTTGTTTTTCCCAAGAAAATCTCCGGATTCATGCCGTTCCGAGGCACAGGACAGGCTTTAAATCCATTAGTTCTACTGGCACAAGAAGCTTTTCAACGACGTAGGTACACAATTCTAGTGAAACTGAACATACAACAGGCCTATGATTCGGTTTCCATGGAGGCATTTCTACACAAATTGAATCGCTTAGGACTAAAGCGAAGCTGTTACCAGTGGTTTGAAAATTATCTTTCTGATAGAAATTTCCACATATGATGGAGGGGGGGGGGGACCCAGTATCCCTTACCATAGGGGTTTCACAAGGAGGTGTGCTTTTCCTATTCCTGTTCAACGTTTACATGAGTGACCTTCCACAGCATATCCATAGGCCTTTTGCAATTTCCATATGTGAGGACGATCTGCTTTTATGCGGGATTGGCACCAACATCTGAATATTGATTAAACTGTGCCAAGGAAACCTTGACAGGATAGTATCATGGACTCAATAATGGGGGCTGTCAATTCTAGCCTCAAAGTGCTCCGCTATGACAATCACTAAATGGATTTAAAGCCTGTCCTGTGCCTCGGAACGGCATGAATCCGGAGATTTTCTTGGGAAAAACAACTTCCTGGAGAAGCAGCCAGTGAATTCTTGACCAGATCATTTATTAAAATATTTTTGCCATTATCTGAGCTGCGGAAACCCACTGGAGAGGGGTGCCATTTATGTGTAATTGATTTGGAATGATTTTCCGCCTCCCAGTATTATGCATTTATTTCCAGTCCAATGGCTCTTGGTGTAGTCACTTTACGGTTTTCTACTTACAGATACAGGGTTTAGCGGCCAGAAAATGGTGTGTATCCACCCCGGTGCTCCTAAGGATTGTTCAGTCTACTCTTCGAGCAAATTTCCTATACTGTGGGCATCTATTTTCATGTGCACTAGATTATCTCTAGAATATGATAAATTCAGTGTATCTTGCTGACCTTCGGGCATCCACTGGCCTGCCACGCACCACTCATATATCAGTTCTCAATACAATCACATCAACGATGCCTCTGCAGTCAGTGGTGAGACAACAGGCAGCGAAAATGGTACTCATGGATCTTAATGGACCATACAAAGTTTCACGTCGGGATTCTTGTCTCCTCATGGATCGGTTACCTACTTACAAATGGAGTCACTGAAAACTACCATGCTTACAGGTGGAGATCGAATTTCTGAGGGCTGCAAAAATTTCCCTAAAGGCCCAGTACATGCAACCCCTGAGCCATTCCCTCAGGCCTCCAAAGAAATTCCGGTTGGTATATCGAGAACACAGATTCCAGCGTCTTCAGGACCTTCATCCTCTGGAGATCGCTAATGAATTCAACCAGTCTGCGCATCTACAATGGTCTTCACACGTTGTAATCGGGACAGATGCATCGAGGTCAGGACTCAGGGTTGGAGTTGGAATAGTATGCCCACAGAGGGCACAGATAATTGCTCGGAAATGACTTTCTTCTTACTCCGTGTTCAGCGCAGAGTCTGCAGCAATCAGGTTGGCCTTACGGGAAATTATATAGGACCTGGTGGACTATGTCATATGTTCTGATAGCAAATGATATCTGATATGTTCTGATGGCAAATCTGTTTTCATCACATTGAGTAATATCAACACACCTCTCACTCCTCCATTGTAGTGTTATATAATGAATTACATCATTATCATATCCCGGGGTGGAGACTCTTAGTGGGGCCCAGACTTTAAAAAGGGCTCGTGCCTACTAGGGGACCAATCCATTCAGCCATGCCCTTGAACTGCTCCACTGAGCGACTGATTTCGAGGTCTTGGCAACGTCCAACCCAGCCACTAAACCGGTCAGCGATGCCTTCGACCTCGGTTGGTCTTGGCTCTGTCCAAACGCGTCCATACCAGTCAGCAGAGTCTTCGACCGGTTGCTGGGCCTGAAGCCCCACCACCACGTCAAGGTGGTCCCCTATTGAGGAGGAAAAAGAAGTACTGGTATGCTTTGGAAAAGTTATCATTTTCAACGCTTAACATCTAACAGCTGATCCCAATTCCAAGCTGAAGTTGAACACCATCGCCACTGTACCAGCCAAACCAACCTGGTAATTACCTTTAAATTACCTTTGCTCTAAATCCCCTTTGTACTAGAAAACAAAGGATAATATTATGAGGTATAGATAATCATGGTATAGCAATTTAAGAAAGGTGAAATGCATTGATATCTGGCCTTAGGGTACAGTAGCATTAGTCATCATTTTCTTTTACTGCACTCCTCTTTCATACGATATAAGTGTCTTAAAACTCTTTTAAATTATGTAACAGCTTTAATCGTGATATTAAACTATTATACTATTAGCTGTGTTAGAATTATTTACCTAACAGTCTCCCCTAGAGGCCGAGGACAAGGTGAGGAGTTTTGCGAATGAACAGCTGTTTGGAGATTGATGATAGCATCCCGTCAAGGTCACCCAAAATGTTCTTTAACGTGCACAGAGTAAGGCTCTCCCTGACCTGGGGCCATGGCTTAACGTCACATAAAACGGACAGGAGACTTTCCATGCATAAAAGTTTCCCCTGCAGGCCGAGGGCAAGGTGAGGAGTTTTGCAGAAATAAACTCAACGCTGGCTCAAGTGGGTATTGAATATGGGTACTGAAGATAACGAGCCTACCGTCTGAAACACCCGAGCCCCATCTGATAGGAGCTTCGTGGATTCAAACACCATAGAACAAAAGAATTTGCCAAACTATAGCTGTAAGGATGGAAAAATTTGGGAAGGGTTGGATTGGGTTGTTTTACCTCTGAGATGCACTTTTTTGCACACACTGGGTTAAATGGTTAGATCAAAAGGACATCGAGAGCTGAGAGAAATCTTGCTTAAATTCTTTTATCTCTGAGCAGCACATTTTATCCCCACAATGGGCTAAAATGCCATGTCACAAGGACACTGAGGGACTGAGACAAGGCTGGGTTAGGTTGTTTTACCTCTGAGTTGCACTTTTTTCGCCAGCAATGGGCTAAATATCCAGGTCACAATGACTCCGAGGGCTGAGACAAGACTGGGTTAGGTTGTTTTATCACTGAGTTGCACTTTTTCGCCCTTAATGGGCTAAATGACCAGGTCACTAGAATTCCGATGGGTGAGAGAAGGCTGGGTTTGGTTGTTTTACCTCTGAGTGGCACTTTTTTTCCCACAGTGGGCTAAACGTTCAGGTCACAAGGAACCAGAGGGCTGAGAAAAGGGCTTACTTCTCAGCTGCAATTTTTTGCCTACAATGGGCTAAATGCCTGGTCGCAAGGACCCCGATGCTGAGGGAAGGCTGGGTTGGATTGCTTTACATCTGAGTGGCACTTTTTTCTCCGCAATTGGGGCTAAATGGCCACTTAAAGACTATGAGTGTTGACAGTCGCCTCGGTTTTCCTCTGAGTGGCACTTTTTTTGCACACAATCGACTTAATGACCAGGTCACTAGGACCCTGAAGACTCAGATAAGTTGGGAGGAGAAGACCCGCTGAATAGACTTGAGAAGGAATACAACACTAGAAATCAAACATCCATACTTCAGCCATTGCTCGAACACATTACCATCGATCAGTTTCCAACCACACCAAAAATGCAGCCACGAAAACTCAATATACATTTGTTTGTTAATCAAGATGCTTTCTTGATTTCTTAGAAAAAGAAAATTCTAATTTGCATTCTTAAATTCATATTTTATGCCAAAAAACAATTTTCAGGCGGGCGGGGAGTGGCTCAGTCAAGAATGGCCAATCTTGAAATCTGTAGTTTCCAGTTCCTAGTCACGCTGGGGTCATTGTCAAGATTTGTCTCCGCAAAACTCCCCGCCCTGCTCTCAATCAGTAGAGGACACCAATGTGCTTGAAAAGGCCGCCATTTGTTGAACGGAGAGAGCCTTGGCTCTTGTATGGCAGAGCTATATCCTTTGCATAATAAAGAATACGCTGGATGGTGTTGATGGGAGGCTACAATCTGTCTCCCAACAGCTGTTCCTATGAGTCCCCTCTTGCAGCCTTCAGGGTCCTTGTGACCTGGCCATTTAGCCCATTGCGTGCCAAAAAGTGAAACTCAGAGGTAAAACTATTATGTTTTCTATTATATGCATGTATGTATTACATTGATAAGTACCTACAAAATCTTCATGCAGCCATGGGCTACCGAGATCCTATCAGATTGTCTAATTTTGTTCTTCAAGTATGTATGTCCTAAGATTCAGCTCCTGCATTTGGCAGCTGTAAAATAATTCTAGTAAGGCTCTCTTTTTCGATGTCTGCCCGTCACACCCTAGGTCCTTTCATTTTTCCTAAAGCACACTATTCATAATCTTGTTTGCTAATCTGTAGCTATGAATACGGGCAACATGGCTAAACCAATGCAATCTCTTTCTGCACAAAATGCTGCTGAACAGAGGACGATGACTCCTTCTTCAAGCCTCATCATTACTTAAAAAATGAAACTACCAAATATCCAAGATTATATATGCAAGCATCTAAAATCAAAGTCGTCATGTTATCAGAAATTTTGAAATCTCTGGACCTTTCTTCCCGTTGCACGGAATTACGCAAGAAAAGGAAACAAAATTTATAAACCTTGTAACTACTAGTGTCCATAACCACCTTGATACACCAGGACTAAGCAGCCATTAATAGAAAGGGGGAACAAAGGTGGAAATATGCAATTGATTTAATTAGTTTAAATTTAAGACAAAGCCATTTATTTTAAAATCAGTAAGAATATAATAATTTATTCATTAATTTTTTAAATATTTGAAACTATTATAAAATTAATTACCAAATTTTAAAAAATATATTACTTCCAGTTGAATTTTTAGAAATGTAGACATAATTGAAACTGCTATATATATATTTTTTAATTTGTCTTCTGTTACTGCAGTGTTCAGGCCTGTTGTATCGAGGTGGCTTTGATTCAATCGCAACCTCAGTTTCCGAAGAACTCACTGAAGAATATTGAAGGTTATACTTTCCTATCGCCGAGTGAACTACTGTGCATAGAAGTATATATCTATGGGTATGTTTGTTTTTACTCTTTTTCAGAATGAGGAAGACTACTGATGGCATAAATGTAACACTAGATTTATGTGTTTAATATCTACATTTATTAACATATTAATATTTTGTGGTCTAACAAGGGACCTACAGAACAAGGCTAAATTCAGCCTGAGGTGGCAGTCAGATTTCCTGCTTCATCTCTTCCCCTTTCAATGACAGGCGAGAGCGTGATGCTTTCCACTTAGTCTCATGATTAATAAAAAATAAATACCCCCTCAAACAGCTGCTTGCCACAGAGGTCTGACAGGAGGGACTATCTAAACTCTCTGCCTCGGATTTATATCTCACTTCCTTAGCAAGGGGCGAAAAAACGCGTATTAACAATATTTCTGAGACCACAAAAGTAATTTCAGAAGAAAAGGTTTTTTTAAAAAAAAATCAACATCGGAAAATTTGTCGAAAGAGGAGATGAGACCTCAAGCCTTCACTCAAAGCTGAATCTTCCAGGACAAAGAGATGGTTCTGACTTATTCAAACTTTTTCTCACATAATTTGAGCTGAGTGAAGACATTGTGTCAATTGTCATGACCACCTTGATTATATTTCAGGGTGGCACACGCACTAAGTTCTGTGATTCGTTTGTCAGATCCAAGGCAAATTCACGGACCAACATCCAAATCAACACACATTTAGCAATAATCAAAAACTGACATGGTTCATAGGTAACAAAAACACAACACTTATTTACAGATCAATGTTCAAACATTTTTCACATGTAGGTCCACATCGGACAATTTCATCAGGCGTCCTCAGGGCGACACTTCTCAATTTAAGGGGGCTTACCCCAGCATTGGCGAAAGACAGTCCAAAAAGTTACTTCAGTGCTCAAAAGGTGAGCAGACAATACACCATGGATTAGTTCCACACAGGCTGCATGGTGGCAGTAAGTAATGTAAATTAGTGGGAAAAATTAAACCAGAGCAAAAACGAGTTTGACCCTACCTCCTCGTTCTGTGCAGGCTGATCCCAGGGACGACATCACAGTTTGGCCAACCACTCCATGCCAACAGTCGTGTCCACATGATAAAACAAATGTCGGCATGACATACCTATCGCCCTTAAGGGGGTGGGGTAGCTAATGGCGCGAAAAGGTCCATGGCGCGAAAAAAAATGATCTGGTTCATGTGTAGAAGAAATCCTCACATTACCTGTGTCTGGTGGTAAGTGTTCGAGGTTGGCTCTGGCAGAAGAAGAACACAATCATGCACATCACACTGTCCAAGTAACTGGGCCTTCCTCTTGTCAGAGGATGTTCGCCGTCCAGTTTTTGTCACACCACACAGTTCACGGATCACGTTCTGCAACACACGATGTGCCAGTAGAGTTGGGTCAAGGCCTTTCTCCGGTACTCCGTGTGGCCATTGACTCCAGCACAGCAGCACAAGAAAATAAAAGAAATGAGGAGGGTCAAAATCAGGTTTTTCCCACATCAATATTCTACAAACACAGTTCATTTCATTACTAGCTGCCAGGTATCCCCGAAACTTCAATTCCCTTTTTCCTAGCCTCAGTTTTTTTTCTCACATCAATAAAGTTTTCTCTTTACTCGAGAATGTAGAACTGTTTAAAACTTACTATTTTTGAGTATGATGCACAGTGGCCTGACAATTCACACTGTACATTCATTGCTAAACACAATTCAATTAACAGTAGCAGATGAAACACTATATCTCTCCGTGGTGCATAACAGTTTTGAAGGTGGACTGGAAAACCCATAATCTAACGTTTGACCATGTAGTCACAAACCATTTAGACTCTTTCAATTAGAGATAATAGCAGTATGGTTTGTGTCCCCACATCTACATGGAGTTAACAGTTATCCTTACTTACTCTGGCCACATGCTCATAGGCTTATAATATTACTATACACTCTATCATGAAGTTTTTAAATAGATAGATGAACGTGTACAACTTAAAATCACTAGGAAAACCATTTGCTGGATTATAGCACTTTCCACCTGTATATTCCAGAAGACTTCAGTGCTGCCTAAATTAGGCCTGTACAATCTAATATTTTGGCCTGCCTCTTTTACTACAACAATGGCCGCAAATCTGCAAGACATTTGATTTACATCACTTGGTCCTATATAGTCTAACACTACAAAAGTTCTCCCTTTATGGTGACAATCATTTCACTTAAAATGATAATGTAGTCTGACAGTACAAAATTCTTTTTCCATTACCCAACAGTTACTGGCTCCCAAGACATTTGGTGTACTTCACTTAATACTACACGATCTACACTATAAAATCATTCTTCAATGCAACAGATATTTGGCCTACAAGCTATTCAGCAAACTCTAATTAGCTCGATTACAATATAATATTACAAAATTTTTCTCTTGTCAGGAAATTCCAAATCCTTTTGCCATTGTAATTGCATTAATACATAAATTAATCTTAATCACTTCACTCTATTCCCAAAGGGTACAAACTCCTAGTTTTCTTGTATCCAGACCTTCTACTTTGGCATATAAACTGACAGGCTCCTGTCAGACCTATGTGGCAAGCAGCTGCTTGAGGGGGTATTTTTTTTTTATTTCAGATGTCACTACTTTACACGACATTCAGCCTGCTTCCTAAAGTCTGATGGTGTGTAGTGCCCCCAGGAGAGGGATAAAATGTGTGGGAGGATCGACGCCTATCCGCCGACGGGTCTTGGCGGCGATCGCTTCTGAGCACCGACGACTTCCATTGTCGGACCCAGTCGGGACGCCTAATGACTAGCAAAGCGGAAGTTGCCTGCCAGGAGGGGTGGAATCCACCTGCCTTGGGGAGAGTCAATCAACCGGCTGAGAAAATGCGTAGATGACGTCATGTGGCTCAGCATGTACAGCCCTTTGCTTTCTATCAGCCCCTGAGCTGTGTGCCTTGTGTCATTCATTGTGCTGCCACCACGGCATGCATCCTTCACTTGTTGCCATGGCAACACGAAGTAGGAGGAGCAGGTAACGCTGCACAGTCTGCATCATGTTGATTGGTCGGTGGCTGGCCTGTCTCTACGCCTTACTCACAGAGGGCGCTGCGGTAGCTGCTCATGGCGTGGGCTGTCGAATGTCTGGGAAACGAAACATCGATTCACTGCTACTGCGGGAGCTTTTGACGTCTTTGCCCGACCAAAAATATCTCGTTGGCATAAAGAATATGAATGCATCACTGGCTGGGCTGGGACGGCGACAGGAGGAGGTGATCTTGTCTTGGCGGCAGGAGGGGGTGACCTAGGTGCTGCGGATAGTGAAGGATGCTCTATGGCTTGATTCGGGGTGACCCGCGGGTCAAAATTCAAGTCCTTGTCAACTTCTTCTTTGAGTCTCTCAAATCGTTTCAGCTGGGTCTCTTCTTTGCATCTCTCATTATCCCCGTGTTTTGAGAACTTTTCGGTATCTCTGTCTGGTTCAATGCTTTCGCCATACCAATGCGCACAACAACTCCTAATGCCTCTGTGCAGAAAACAACTTTTCCCAACTCTCTTGTATGAAACGAAATTATTTTTTCCAGACATATCAAAACTCACGTCACCTCTAGGTGCAACAACATCCTCCATTTCTCTGCTTGACTCCCAATTCCTAACCTCCATGTGCCAAAAAAAATTACTAATTTCGTTAGGTGGGACAAACTCGTCAATCTCCAAGTGAGTTTCTAAACTCTCATTAACACTTTGTACTTCTCAGTCACTCTTCTCGTGTTAGGGCAAACTCTCCTCATGCTTATCGGACGTTTCCAAACTCTTACTGCTACTGTTTCGTCCGGCATAAATCTCACTACTGCTGGGCATCTCAATCTCTTCATTCACTACGTTCACTTCAAAAATTTCTCCACTACTCAGTGCCTCAAGACTCTCACTACCGCAGTGTATATTTAAAATTTCTCCAACGCTGTTTACTTCACCATTTTCACTGTCATTATTTATTCTGCCTTTCTCACTGGTACTGGGTGCTTCATCCTCTTCACTAGGTGCTTCACTATTCTGGTGGGAGTCAAGGATGTACTTACTCTCGGGTGTGGCTGAGCTGCTTTCTGTAGGTGTGCCTGAATTCTGACTATTCCTACAGGTATCTAAATACTCTCCCTGCTTTCGTGAGCTTAGATTACGATTTTTTCCACTACCTTCGTACATATCTACATTATCCTCGCTCCCGTGTGTGCTTAAACTTTCACTAGCAGAATGGGCTTCGATGCTATGACTATCTCTGTGGGAGTTAACTTCATCACCGCATGGTGTGAGTGCCACACACTGCACTTCATCCTGTGCTGGCTGCTCCATGTGGGTTAGATTCCTCTGTTTCTCCTTGTGTCCCTCTCGCGTACTGCCCTTTGACTTTCTTGACTTCTCTTCTAAGGTTTCAAAAATTATCTCCCGAAGCCCGCCAATGTCGAACAGGATTTCTACCGACTTACTGAATTTAACATCAGCTTCGAGGCTCAATGGGGTAAACACTTTAGTCACCATTCTCATGACATCGACTTCTGTCCCTTTCCTCCTGAACATGGGAGGAGTTTCCTTAGAACCCAGTTCCGCTTCTAAGGCCCAATACAAGGGGGTCTGTCTAATAGGATTCACCAGGATAGTCTTCTGCTGAGCTGTCTTGCTCAGTATGTCCTGGGACTTAGGGGGGGGGGGGAAATGTGGGCTAGGGGGTACTGCTGCGTTTGACTCTCAGGGTCATCATACCAATTCTCCTCGATAGGACAGTCACTGGTCAAATGTCCATATTCTCTGCACTCCCAACAGTGCTTTGGGTATTGTGTGGGTCAAGGGGGTATTGTTGTGTGTGATAATCGGGGCCAGTGTGCCTAATGGTAGTCGAAAAACCCTTCTGCCTGGTAGGGGCGTCTCTGGCAAAACTGTGGACTTCCCTAGACTCAAACCAATCCTTTGTGTGCTGCTCCGTGTTCCTATTCAGCGTGCTCAGAGGTCCTCGTGGTCGGGGTATACGCCAGGGTTGAGCGCGGCGCTCAACCTGGATTCACCTGGGGCCCACGAGGAACCCCGATCATATAGAGGCCATGACAAATTTTCACAAAAATATAACTTGCCAACAGATAATCTCTAATCACAGTAAAATAATCTTAACTACTTTATCAACTCCGTAATAATAATCTCATTTAACATCAATAATCCTCAAAACAACTCTCTGAACTTCTCATGAAACAATCTATCAACATCTCATCCTGTATCTCATTAATCACCTAAACCATATCTCAATCTTACACAAATCACAACTATTATTCTTATATAATCTGCTAACACATGTAAAATTTCACTAATTAATTATTCAACTTATCTGTAACCTCTAATGTAAAAAAATTTTTTGTACACCCTACTTTGACGTGAGATTTAGAACTGGGATGTCCCATGAGTGTTGTGTGCTGAAATGTTGTTCTGGTGTCAGTGTTTCTTGGTATCCTCCAAAAGTGCAGAGATGTGTGTCACAGAAATACCATAACATAAAAACAATCACTCCTAGCTAAAATAAAATTGTAATGCAGCAGTCCCTAGTTGACATTTCTCATACAAATCTCCTCATACATGCTACTCCCGGGCCTATCTAATCGTACAGACTATCGTATGAAAAGCACAATTTCTTAAAAATATCAATAACAAAATGTATTGCTTTAACAGATATCCCTGAAAATCCCATCTCAAACATAACATAAACTCTTGCTAATACCAAGACACTTTCCTTAATAAACATACACATTTCATTCTTTAACACTCTATTTTACTTTTCAATCCTACCCTTTCTGCCCTTCCTCCACATCACTATTTGTTAATATACAAACATAGAACTTTTCAAACATCTATTCTTATTTACACTTTTGGCTGCAATAACCCACGAGTTCGAAAATCGTGGTCACAGGAACCAATTTCTCCTGACTACCCCTAAGTATATTTTAGGGTGGCACACGCAAGGGCTGTGATTCGTTTGCGTTTGTCAAATCCAAGGCAAATTCCTGGACCCACATCCAAATCAACACACATTTAGCAATAATCAAAAATTAACATGGTTTCATAGGTAACGAAAACACAACATTTATTTATAGATCAATGTTCAAACATTTTTCACATGTAGGTCCACTCATCGGACAATTTCATCAGGCGCTCTCAGCGGGACACTTCTCAATTTAAGGGGCTTACCCCAGCATTGGGGAAAGAAAGTCCAAAAAGTTACTTCAGTTCAGTGCTCAAAAGGTGAGCAGACGATACACTATGTATTAGTTCCACACAGGATGCATGACGGCAGTAAGTAATGTAATTGAGTGGGAAAAATTAAACCAGAGCAAAAACGAGTTTGACCCTACCTCCTCGTTCTGTGCAGGCTGATCCCAGGGACAACATCGCAGTTTGACCAGCCGCTTGCAAGTAGCTGCAAGCTTTCACTCCTCGGCAACTCATTGCATCTCACAGGGCACTTACGACAACTCTGCTCATTTTGCCTTCCAGAGGCAACAGCTCACGTCTTCCTTCGAGGCAGCGACGATAATCATATCTCTTTTTGTCTTTTATTTCTCCATCTTATCGGCCCCCTGGTGGTGGTCACCTTAGCGGTTTGATGTGGTCATCTCTGGTTGGTCAGGATGGGCCGAGGTGCGAATCCACTCGACCCATCTGGCATGTTGTTGACAGGGTCGCGTCATGTAGACCACACTTTGTTACCTGGGGGGGGGCCAATGGACCTGTCACGAACTTTCTACGCCGGCAGCCATCTTCCTGTTTGTCAAACTGGACATCAAAAATGGAGGCAATGTGAAATGGCACTATCGGAACGAGGATAAGGGCATCCATGACCCTCCACACCAACAGTCGTGTCCACATGATATAACAAATTTTGGCATGACACAGTAAACAGTAGCATTAAATAGGAAAAAAAGCAAACAAAAAAACGCTTTACAGAAATGTAGTCTTGATGTTGTTAATGAAGGGAGATTTCCATATTAATATTTAGATAAATGAGATTATAAGGAGTCAACAAGAGAACAAATTTTGAAGAAGGAAATTTGGAAATAGTATGAAATAATCTTAATTTTAAGATTATCATGATGTAGGATGGATTTAAAAGTGTAATTCAAAATATTATATTTGTTCAGTTTGTTGTAATTAATTCTTCCTCAACTTCAGTAGTATGCAAAGCATGACTGTCATAATGACTAAGTAACCTATCATGGTAAGCTTTAGCTATAACTGGGTCTTTCAGAGCTTCAGTATTAAAGGTAATTTTTTTTAATCCTAGCACAACACTTTTTAAGTTTAAGTTGCAAGACACTTTTAACATGGTAATGGTCAGAACCAATTTCAGCTCCCCTATATATATGCCCTGGTATTCCTAAGAGAACTAGCCCATTTGCTGTTAATTAATATATAATCAATCATATTCTTATGCAGCCCATCAGATGAAACCCATGTGTACTTATGTATGTCGCGGTGTTTGTAATAAGTATTAGTTATTCTGGAACCATTGAGTTTACTTACCTGTAGAGACTGTCACTTACGGCTGGCAACCCAGAACATTGTCATTGCAGCTACCAATACCAAAAGGGCCTATCACCTCTCCTCAAAAGTCAAAGTCAGTACCAACTTCGGCATTGAAGTCACATAGAACAAGGGTAATATCTCCTTTCTTGGCAGAATTCCAAATATCCTGGAGTTCCCTGTAAAACCTATCTTTCTCATCCTCATCGGCATCCTCAGTTGCGGCATAATAGAAAATAACATTCAAGTCTTTAATGCTTGTCTGAGATTTTGCTGTAAGAAACCTTTCATTAATGCACTCATATCCTAGAAGAGCATCACCAGCATGTCTGCTGAGAAGCAGACCCTCACCTTGGTGATGATTTCCATCCTCCTTCCATGAAAAGAGAAATTTAAAGTTATTTTTAAGTGTCTCACCTTTACCTGTCCATCTGGTCTCTTGCAAGCTTTGAATATGTAAGTTACAGTGCTGGAATTCCTGTATGAGGACATCAAGAGAATAATCTCTATGTAATGTCCCCACATTCCATGTTCCTTGCAGAGAGAAAATGATTAGTTGGATTTTTAACGAAACTTTGTTTATTGAGATAGGTAGGACCAACAATATCAAACAGCCCCCTGATTGCAGGCATGGGGCAAAGACCTGTTCCTCCTCCGCTAAAGGCTGAAGTCACCGATGCTGGTAGGAACTTCAGTCACCACCTTTTCAAGTGGACATTTTCAAGAGCTATATGGCTTGCCTAAGAAACATAATTCCAGTTTAGGTTTTACAATGCCCAACTAGCTAAGTAAGGTTCAGGTACCTGCGATGGCCTCTGATTAGGATTATCCACCAGCTGATATAAGGTGTCCCATGCCTCTGTTCACTTAGGGATGGCAACCCAGAAGCAAACAGAAAACAGAGTGGCAGGTTCTCCCTCAACAGAGGCCCACCAGTGCAGCAAGTCCAGGATCCATAATCAAGCTCAAATCCATAAACAAGTCCAGTCTAGTAGGTATGATGATGATGATCAGCACTAGGACCCTGTGAAATTGACCACTCCTCATCAGTGTTGAAAGAAAATAAAACATTGGCCATAGATGACCAGATCAGTAGGCCATACTGAACTGGCTGTCTTCCACTTCCGTGCCCTTCCAAAAGAGAATATCTCTTTTGAAAGGTACTAACGGCGTGCACCACGAGAAGGTGGGGTCGGATATTAAGTGTTAGGTCTGGCCGGTTCTGTACATCATCACTGGGGATTGGTATACAGCTCTCCTTCCAGTTTATGCCTAGCTACCATTTACAGACCAATTTCATCTGGGTTATATGGCTCCGCATGCAGCGGAGAGGCAATGTGAAAGCCCGGATGTGGAAGTCTTCCTTGAGAAGTGAAGAGGAAAAATTTTCAGCCGGATGCGATCCCTGATGAAATATTAGTTGCTGTGATCACTGAGTTACTGCTAGCTGCCGACTTCTATTCTGAATGTGAATCCAAGTCGCCGTATGATTAGCCGTTGGGGTAGTCTTATAACTGAAAGGGAAGTATCTTTTATTGAAGCTTTTTCGAAACTTGGGTTGGCTTGTTTTTCCTCTGAGTGGCACTTTTTGCACACAATGGACTAAATTGCCAGTTCATAAGGACACTGAAAGCTCAGAGAAGGTTGGGGGAGGAACCCACTGGAGCAGCTATTGGAAGACAGATGGTAACCTCCCGTCAAGGTCACCAGTCTGTTCCTTAACGTGGAGAGAGTATGACACCACACACAAGTCCACGGCTCAACATATTATCTGATGGACGGCAGCATTTCCAAGCACATCGGTGTCCCCTGCTGACCGCGGGTAGGTCGGGGAGTTTTGCACAGAAAAATCTCAACACTCACCCAGCTTGGACTCGAACCTGGGAAATGCAGATTAAGAGCCTGTTGCGCTATTTACTGAGCCACCATCGCCGCTCCGAAGCTTGGATCAATGATCAGCCCACATTACATTGACAATTTCACTGGCATTTTTTTAAATATGAATAAATCTCAATTTTAATGATATCGCAGGTGGTCTGACTGGTGAACTTTTTTTGCTCTGTACCATCACGACTTAGTCCAGTGGTGCTCAAAACATTTTCACTAAGAAATTCTGTAGATATAAAAACGTTATTATTGGCAAATAATAATGCATTCACAACTGCAAATACCAGACACACATGTGAACTGCGAGTGAAATTTTCTCCTATCAAAAGAAATGCCAGTCCCATGGCCCACGGAGTGCGACTGGTCATTTGTATGTCTTTCTGTTGAGATGGGGAGTAGCACGACAGGCTCCTAATCTGCAGTTCACAGGTTCGAATGTCATCTGGGATTTATCTCCGCAAAACTCTCCTGCATACCCTCGGTCAGTAGGGGACGGTGATGACCTTCGAAAGGCTGCGACTAAGCTACTATAAAAAAAATACATAGGTCTCACTCGATCATACCCTCTCAACTTACCTGAGACAATCCACTGAAATTTTATTTGCAACTGGACTGATAGTCAAAATTTAGCAAATACTTCAACGAATCCGCCGAACTGTGCGCTGACATATATGTTCTGATTGTGCCTCAGTAAAAGAATTCTGCACATATGTCACGAAAATCGATGTTCTCACGTAGAGCGTACAAGAAGCGACAAAAAATGCCTTTACAAACTAAGAGCATGAAATATCCCTGTAATACCCTTCTCTCTATACACGCTCCCACTATCGTAGTCACGTGATCACCAAGCCAACAAGCTGCCCAATTGGTGATGTACAAAGGTCATGGCCCACTCGCCCACTGATCTATGGAAAGCAGATAAGTCGATGCGAAAACAGATATGCTACTGTTCATCTAAATCCTTTACTTGTGAGCAGACTGTTCATTTCAAGGCGAAATGCAGCACTTTATCGAACAACGGAAGCTCCCGTCTTATCTTCAGGGGAATCTTTTTGGCTTAAGTACACAACAGTTTATCACGTTCTCCAAGCGGTCAGCTAATTTTACAAGGCCCTCTTATACTGTTCATCACAATTAAGGTAAGTATGTAGCGGTTACAGGGAGAATATGGTTTGACCTCAATAAAGTATATTACAAAGAGAATATACAGAAAATTGTTAATGTCATAAGAATTTTGTGACATATAATTCAGTGTAAAAAATGGAAAAACAAAAAAATATCATTTAATACGAGTTTTGCAAAATGTGTAAAAATTGCAATCCCAGTGTGATATGAAGTAATACGAAATCTTTAGCATTATTCCCTACGTCATTTGTTAGGAGGCTATAGTGTTAACATCCACGAAATTTCAAATGACATTCGGTGGTTATCACTTAAGTTTCAACTTCTTTTATTTTTTCCAACCATGATAATGCACAGTTTCTGCAGAACAGTTCCGGTGGTGACTTCGATGCAAAAAAATGGCGCGGGGGTCGATCTTTCTCACAGTAGCGATATGACCATGCACTTTGCTAAAAAACAAACTGGTTCGTGCATTTCCCATAGACATTAAAGATTTGAACCAAAAAGTCATTAAAACCGTGAATGGACTGATCTGATTGATAAAAATATGTGAAACGTAATGTACTGAACTTGAGGGTTGACAACATAGTGTGATAATAGAGACAGGGATTGACCTCCTCGCTTGTTTTCTCTATACTATCATAAATTGAGAAACCTCGATGCTCGAGAAATGATTCATTTAACTATTAAAGATGAATAGATGAATAGATAGTTTAGATAGTTTAATAAAGATGAATAGATAGTTTAATTCCTCGCACAATCTTCTGAGTTAATTCTGCTGTAGATGTCTAAATCTGTCAGGATCATAAGGGATGTTTTACACATTCAATCAAGGATTTTCTCTTTTTATGATATTGTATTCACTAAATGTATTCATCAAAGTGTCTATCTACAAAAGATACTACGCATCAGACGTTAATGACTGATCATTACACTGACAAACTACCTATCCGGTTCAGATGTTGTGTAAGCATTTAGAATGAAAGACGACATGATTACAAGTTTCCTTATTAAAGTTTCAATACCATACAATCTTACAGATAAACTAATTCTTCAGATGCATGTTTCACCATAGAATCGTAAACTCTCAATATCTATTCTTTTCATTTTCTCATACATCTCGCAATATAATTAAAGCAGGCGTGTCCAAACTTTTAACTTCCCTGGGCCACATTGAGTGAATATTTGACTTCCCTGGGCCACACTAAGTGAAGATGAAGTGTTTTGGGCCGCACATAAAATGTAAAATATAGTTAATGAATATGAATAATAAAACTTCATTTATTTTCTATGTTTTCTATTATAAAATAAAAAAGGGCAATATAAAACTAGTGGGATATCAAAAATTCGTTGAAAATTCAGCGAGAGGAAAGCCAACGGGTCGGATCGATTTGGCGAACTTTCGCGAACGTTCGATGGCCCCTTTTTTCTGTGAAGGGCTCCCTTGGCCAAAAGGATTAGGAAATCAAAATACAATGCAATATACTGCATACAAATATTGTAATTCTTCAAAAAATTCGCCGTCGAGTGGATACACACATAATTCGAAACGTAAATTCTCATGGCATACTAAGATGTTTTTATTTAAATTTTTATTTCAAAATAAATGTCAACGAATCGATTATATATGAAAAATATTGCAAACATTTATTTTTTTAATAAAAATGTGTAAATTTAAATATTTTCATAATTTGCGTTTGGGCCGCACTTTAGACAAGCATGAATTAAAGTAACTTGCTAAAAAGAACACAATCACTGATTCATCTTCCCTATGTGTATATTTACTTTCTAATAAACCATACTTTAACGACCAAAGTAGGTAAATCACAAGCATCTGTGTCAGATTATTATTTTTTCCATATATCTGATAATTCTTTACGTTGAAAATCTCACAATAGCCTGAAATGGACAGTACTTTATCCCCAATACAGCTATAAGTTATGATAGCCAATAGATTTAAATCTATCTCATTGACAGAAGGTTAGCATGCTCAGCTTCTGATCTAACACAGGTAAGGTTTGAGATCCATAGTAAGACACGAACGTTTGTGTTGTTTTTCTGCCAAGATCCCGACATCCTCTCACCCCTTCTACTGGGTCGTGTGAAAGGATCTTGTAATTGTTACGACAATTAGCTGCGTGACGTCGTATTTATTTTTAAAGATACACTAATTTCGTACTCGCTAGCTAGAGAACGATATATTAAATTCCTTGCTAACGTTTGATTTTAACGAGCGGATAGTGTATATATCATCACTTTTTTAGTTCTTAGTAATAACTTCCAACTTTTAACTTCCAACAAAGGAAATATTGTCTCATTATAAGCGATTTCATACAAAGAGATACGCACTCTATGCTTCACATTTAAATCTATAGAGATAACGATTACTACCCATGGAACACATCTGTGAAAAAACACGCTATGAACGGGTTTGAGAAAGATTTTTTGCCCATGGGGATGCTGCACTGCAGGAAAGCACACCATCTTCGATACCTGAACCTACATGAAAGTTATACTGTTTGGGTTTGAGAAAGGTTCTTTAGTTCACAGGGCACCGCATTACAGTAAAGCACACTGTCTTGTGCATATGTCTGTGTATGTCTGTTTCTGCGAATCATATATTAATATGTCTGTCTGTATGTTTGTTTCTCTCTCTGTGTGTGTTAATGTGTATGTTTGTGTGTGCATGCGTACGTTTGTTTGTATGTATTCATGTTTGCTTCTGCGAATGTGTTCATTTTGTTTCTATAAATCGTGTGTTCAAGAATAAACATGTTATCTATCTGTCAGTTGCTCGTTACAAAAGAAGCTAACAATTTAAAACGAGACTTGAGTATGAATTCTTTCATAGCCATCACTCATTTGAAATCTATAACATTATTTTCCCTCTCCAATATTGTATACAGTTTTCAGATAGTCTTTTATCATTATTTTACTTTTCTCTATTCAGTTAAGTAGAACGAATAGTCAATAAAACAGCTTTGCAGGAAAAAATCTTTTATTCATACACTATCTTCAGGAAGGTTACAATTATCGACTACTTAATAAAGAATGTCAGACGAAGCAGAGATTAAAGGATTCAAGATCGCAATAAAAGTTACAATGACGACCAATCAGATATAGAACAGAAATTACTCTTCTACAATTGGGTTTTTAATATCACTACGAATTAGATCTCGACCAATGGCAAGCTATTGCCAGATGCCATCAAAGGTTTTAGGTATAAGTAGTACACTTGATGTGTCCTAGTTTTGCAGTACTGAAGTGTTGACGATGGCTTGTGTTCAGCCCGAAAGTGATCTCTCCGTGGAGCGGTTTGCTATTGGAGATGACGACTACCAGCTAGGTTCTGACTTGTTGGTGAAGATTTGCAAGAACGTTCCCGAAGTCCACATATGTTTGTTTCAGAAGTGCAGTGACATTACATTTAGACCCATAAAGGCTTCAGTTATATTATCTGATGAACAGTGGTATGAACCGACTTCTACATTCGCCTATACATTTACCTTCGAGTATGAACTGAATGGCATGGTGGTATTCAAGGGTAAAAAAGGGGTGGTCATTGAAAAAGGTGTCGTGTGTGACAACGGTACTTCAATGATTTCTTCGGTACATCCCAGCATCAAACAATGGACGTGGTTAAAAGATTCCCGCAACTCCATCACCTGCAGCTTGTTGGCACTGATGTTTGAAGGTAATAAATTTTCTAATGCCACAAGGGATGTCAAATTAACTACAGACCATACTCCAAGACTACCTAATGTTGAACTGCATGATCAGAGAGCAAAGTTAAGTTAAAGAAAAACATTAAACACACTCACTAGAAAAGAACTTTTTCAGATTCTACATACAAACTGCATTGGGTGCGAAGTAGATCAACCAAGTCAGCTTCGACATTCGTGTCTTGCCATATCCGATGAATCAGTTGATGCCCATTTCGCAGAAGCTGTGAGAAACATTCATTTAAGCTACATTGTTAAACGTTTTGTGGAGGAGGCAGGAGTTGAAGATAATTATTCTTGCATGTCTGAATGGAACTTTCCTATGTTACTAAATGATGTGTACGAACTAGTACGTGCCTCTGAATATGTGCTAAATACATGCTAATAGTGTTACTAAACAGTGTTCTATATCGGATTGGTCGTCATTGTAACTTTTATTACGAAGCAGAGATCCTTCAATCCCTGCTTCGTCTGACATTCTTTATTAAGTAGTAGATAACTGTAACCTTCCTGAAGATAGTGTATGAATAAAAGATTTTTCCTGCAAAGCTGTTTTATTGTTCTACTTAACTGAATCGAGAAAGGTAAAATAATGACTATCTGAAAACTGTACGAAACATGTTTATTCTTGAACACATGATTCGTAGAAACAAACATAAAAAAAATACACGCAACGCATGCACACACAAATATACAATTACAGAGATGAAACATGAAACAAGTATGTGACAAAATAAATATGAAGAAAAACTTAGTCAATCGCATTGATGTACGCATAGAGACATACACTTAGAAAGATATCTGTTGAATATGTATAATGCCATATACCACAGATATAAACATGAATATACTTTGTATAAGATCAGAGAAACATTCTCGTACACATATAATCATTCATAACAGGATTTTTATTCTGCTTGAAAGTAATAACAGCTGTTCAGACTGTGTTTACTCATATCAGACTTAAAGTGAATGAAGTCAACATACTATATTTCCCAATAGATGGCGCTGGTTAAATGCCCAAAACGCAGAAAATCACTTATTTATTGTTTTTTAACTGTTGCAAGTATCATCTTCCTTCGAAATTTCTATCTTTTAACATTTGTGCTCGAAAGAATAGTATATAAATATTAAGAAGCAGACACGATATATGTGTGAAAGAATTTAGAGGGATGTTTTTGTCAATATTCTACTGTGTATAACTGTATATTCTCATTTCTGCGTATTTAGAAGATAATCCGTTATTCACCCTGCCAGTACTTTGTACATTTTCAGGCCGTTCTTCTATGCCTTTTATTGTCCTGTGTGAGTAATCGATTTCATTGTAGTTCACTCCATTGGAGCGATTTTGCACTTGTTCAGAAAAGTGAATATTTTATTCACATACAACTGAAACGTTACATGTATTATTCACATGCTTACACAAAACGTGAATGTATGCAGGAAAAATAATGTTGCATCTTCACTAGAAATGAACGTTGTTGTAAGAAATTGTAACATTAACACCCTAATACTTAAAAATATGAATACTTGTGGTTAAACTATTGTTACTACTTGTATTCTTGCTGGCACAGAGCGCCCTCTGTTGGGCTGTTTTGTATCTTAGCTGCTTTGAGGTGATGAATGCTTACGTTACCTTTTTGATATTTTTTCCTTTAATGTGAGTATGCTGGGTAGGGTGTTTTTCTTTCGCTTCTCTTTTTCAATCATACTTCTGTAATGTGGCGATTGATTGTCTTGATGAGTGTTTGAAGTGTGAAAGACTTTGCGCTTTACGTGTTAGGTCCTGTAAACGGTTGAAACGCAAAGTATTGTCTAACAGATCAGTTCAGGGAACCCTTAGAATCGAGAAACATTTAGTACACACTTATGGAATTTATTGGAATAATGCTACTTTCTACAGGTAGTGTTATTTCAGATTTCCAAACAAGTGAAACATGAATACATATCTTTGTCGAAAAACTTGTGTTTGCAGCGAAAAATAGCCACCTTCTCCCTTATACACACACTTATGCGCTTATTCAAACGTACCGGGGAACTGTAGAAATATACCAGGAACTCTGAAAAAAGCATGAGATCCTGTTTTAGCGCCTATTTAGATTGTCTTCCACTTGCTCGAATCATATTTAATGTAATCAACATTGACTTATTGTAAAAGAATGACTGTTCATGCTATTGTATTAAAACACACAAACTTTCCTTTTCATACGTTAGGAGATGGAAGGTAAAGGTCGTGCATCTATTGATTGCATGCAAGAATCTTAGTGAGTTCGAAATCAGTGTATCTTTAAATATGGCTTTAAGCAACTATTTCTCTTAACGGTTACAAAATCCTTTCATGCGACATAGATGCTCAGTAGAAAAACAACACTCATGTCTTACCATGGATCTCTAGGTTTCTTAGATCAGAAGCTGAGCGTGCTAACCTACTGTCTAAGGGATAGATGTTGGCTATCATAACTTACATCTGTATCGTGGGTAAAGTACTGTCCATTTGAGACTATTGCGAGATTTTCAACATAAAGAATTAGCAGATATATGGAAAAAATAATAGATTCTGATCAATTTTAAGTGCATCTCTTGAGAAGCTAATCTACCGGTAGAAGAATTGCTTCTGTATTTCGTTAGGAAACGGATAATTATATCAATCTGTCGTTAGGGTTCAAAAGATTCTTGAGGAAGATAAAGGCACGGAGTGGGCAGTCTGCTCACTAGTAAAGGATTTAGATAAACAGTAGCATATCTGTTTTCGCATCGACTAATCTGCTTTCCATAGATCAGTGGGCGAGTGTTCTGTGACCTTTGTACATCTCCAGTTGGATAGCTTGTTGACGTGGTGTATCTCTGTCATTTCAGCAGATCATGTGACAATGATGGTAGAAGGTTTCAGGAATTTTTAACAGAGTTGAAGCAGGAGCGTGTATGGAGAGAAGGGTATTGCAGGGATTTTTCACGATCTTAGTTTGCAAAGACATTTTTCTGTCGCTTCTTGTATGCTCTACGTGAGAACATCGATTTTCGTGACATGTGTGCAGAATTCTTTTACTGAGCCACGATCAGAACATATATGTCAGAGCATAGTTAGGCGGATTTTTATATTATCGAATCGAAGCTTTCTCATGTAGCTTGCTTCATAGATATAATCGCTGGAGTATTTTGACTATCAATCCAGTTGCAAATAAAATTTCGGTGGATTGGCTCAGGTAATTTGAGAGGGTACTATCGAGTGAGACTTGTGTATTTTTTTTATAGTAGGTTAGTGTATTTGTTAAAACTAATGCCCCCTACTCCATTAACATGCATTCATGTTGGAACTAAAGTTTTTTTCGCAAGCGGAAACGTATGATTTCTACTTTTAGCATGGCTTACTTTCTATACCATTCTGCCGCGTTTCTTTACAGAATTTACCCGATGAAAGACAGCTGACCTTGTAAAGCGAACAAGCATGTACTAACGTCGCAACACGAAATAAAATTTCATCAGCGTGATGAGGCATATGTTCGCCAGAAAACGGTGGAAGAGACGATTTTTAAAAACTGTTTACTTCCAAAGTTGATTTTTCTTCAGAGGAAGAAATTGTTACCGATTGTTACTGAGTTACATTTTATGAACAAGTAATATTTTGTATCATATGTTGAGGATACAGCAGCAATAAGTATTAGGAATAAAAAGTTTTAAACCATGTCGCGTAACAGATATACTTATGGAGAGTAATTAATTGAGACATGGCATGTAAAACCACTTTATCGTTCCGAAACAAGTCCTGACGTGGAAAGTGCAGAAACACAAATATCTGATGGCTGCATCCTTCAACCCATTGGAGACTAATTTTAAAAAGAGAAGCTCAACACTTGGAGGTTTAGGGGCTCGAAGGGAAATTCTTCCGACGGGGTACATTGAAACGCTGACCTATCATAAAGTGTAGAATTGGGAGTGACAATGCAGTTTAGCCAGAAGGGCTGTCAAACGTCTCTGGGCTTGGAAAAATTTCGAGTCCTAAAACATTGATCAAGGCTGCAAGTGGGTTTTCATATTGTAAGACATCATGTCTGATACGGTAGCAAGGGAAGCAGCACAGGGGATGACGTGATCCAAGATTCATCTGTCAATAAAACGTGGTCCGGGGTGCAGTACCTCTAGTTAATACAGGGTGGGGAGTGGGTCCTGAAGGACCCACTCCCCATGGGGAAAGCACGGGCTCCGTCTCATGACATTACACGTGCATAGCAACTAGAGGCCTGGAAGTAGAAGATGAAGTTTGTCTCAGGGGAGACCAGTAGGGACATGGAGTATGGGTGGTGTTAAAATGGGGTGCTGAGTGCAGCCCGGGAAGAAAGTAGGAAAATAAGTCAAAGAGAGACAGCAGCCACGGACTTCAAAGAAGAGAGTCCCGAAGCTGGCAGATGAGCCAGCCTATGTCCCTCAAGTGTGCCCTGACACGGGCACTCTCAATGGACACTGAGACCAGTTCGCCTGCTACCTCATTGATTGCCTGGGAGTCCCTGAGTTCGTTAGTGAACCCTTCTGTGATCGGACACCTGAGGATGTAGTGCCTGATATCTGCGTCTGGAGCTCCACAGCCGCAGTAACTGTGGGCAGAGATTTTAAACCGCTCCAGGTGTTTGGGGAAACTCCCATGTCCTGTTAGGACCTGCGTCAAATAGTGGTCAGAGGACATCAGGGATAGACTGACCCTTTTCAAGAATGTCTTTGTTTGAAGACCATTCTCAGTCGTATCCCAGAGCCTCTGCCACTCCTTAATGGTACCTTGGCTAATTATAGACTTCAGGGTAGTTTTTTAAGTCTTAACCGCTATCACAGGTTGAGTGTTATTACCTGTGGAACGAGCCAGTTGGTCGGCCTGCTCATTCCCTTCATGCCCTACATGT
Source organism: Ryuthela nishihirai (assembly GCA_038380435.1). Taxonomy (NCBI): domain Eukaryota; kingdom Metazoa; phylum Arthropoda; class Arachnida; order Araneae; family Heptathelidae; genus Ryuthela; species Ryuthela nishihirai. Next base: position 58,822,903 of record JAWZYU010000012.1, read on the forward strand.
GCCTTGATCCAGAAGAAGGAAACCCTGGGCATGCTCTGATTGCCCAGGATGCACTTGATATCCTTCATAATCTGATGCCTGTTGTTTGTATCTTCAAGTGCATGCAGAGCCGCCTGGCTGTCCATGTACAGCCGTATGTCGTTGTCCAGACCACCGTCATTGAGGGCCCAGTTAAGGGCCTCTCTGATAGCAAGCAGCTCTGCTTGGAAGGCTGAACCATTATTAGAAACCTTCCTCTGAAAATCATACACTTTGGCCCCTTGAGTGAAGGCTAGGCCCACACCCTCCTCGCTCTTGCAACCGTCGGTGTATATTTCAATATCTGTACCTGATGGTAACTCCGTGGACCAGGGCACACATAATCTCCTTGTGGGATGTAGATCCCACTTAGCGGTATTTACCTCATAATCCTCAGGGTCATACTGGACTCCGAGGAATGTTGCTTTTTCCTTAGCCTGCAGGACTCTAAATATGGTCGCTTCTTTACCGACCATCAAAAGTAGTGGAGGGATCCCTGCGAGCACCAGGAGGTCATCTGTAGATGTTGTCCTGTAGGCCCTGGTGATTCGCAGTAAAGCCGGTCGTTGGGCTGCGAGCAGCTTTCTACACATTATGGAGTGGTCCGTCGGGCGCCACCAGGCACCTGCACCATAGGTTAGGATTCGCTCCCGATCTCCTTAGATAAATTTCCTTGAGAACCTCGCTTCTGAGTCCCGATGAGACGCGAGCCATACGCCCCAGCTTGCACATAACATTGGTGCATTTAGCTTTCAAGTCCTGCAGGTGTGGGATCCAGAGTGATCCCCAGGTACTTTAAGGTTGTCATATGGCGGATGTTTTCGCCTTTTAATTTAAAAATAGGGTACCTCTTCTTGAGGACACCATCTTTTGCAATAGTTATTGATGTTGTCTTCGCAATGCTGAACCCAAGCTTGTTGCGATGATACCATCCTTCTAGTGTTTTAATTGCTGCGTTGCCAGCGACCTCTAGATTTGCTCTTGAGGACGCTGATATGGCAAGCAGCAAGTCATCTGCATATGCCTGGAGCCAGACTCCCTCGGACATAGTCAACTCCAGAGCAGTATCAGCAACTAAGTTCCAGAGGAACGGTCCGCTACACGACCCTTGTGGGCAGCCTCTTTCCAAGTTTCTTGAGGCTGTCCCGCTAGCATGTGAATATGTGACCAGCCTCTCATGGAGGTAATTGGCCACAAGAATGAAGATATTCCTAGGGCAGGACACACTCCTTCAATTTAGTCAAGATTACAGGCCACCAGACATTGTCGAATGCGCCCGTCACATCCAAGGCAATAACAGAGGTGTGCAACTTGTGCACTTTATTTACCTGAACAATGTCCACCACCTGTTTGATAGCAGCGGTGGTGGACTGGTCTGTCCTGAACCCAAATTGCTTGGGATTCAGGAATCCGTTCTTGTGGCAGTGGTAGTACATCCTGTTTGTCATGAGTTTATCCAGCACCTTTCCCAGCACCGGCAGCAGACATATCGGTCTGTATGATCTTGCGTCTGCCAGATCCCTACCTGCCTTGTTTAAGAGGACAAGGTCTGCCTGTTTCCAGGCGGTTGGGAAGGCTCCCAGATTCAAGCATTTGTTGAAGAGCTGGGTGAACAGGTCTTTATGTTCATTAAACACCTGAGAAACAATCTCCACTGTCAGACCATCGTTACCCGGGGCTTTGCCCTGGGCCATTTCCCTGATTACCTCTCTCACCTCCTCTTCCGTAAACGGAACGTCATCCGGCGTATCCGGCAATTTTCCCTTAGGAGTCGATGTTCTGCATCATCAGAACTCCCATCGTCAGTGGGAAACAAATTATCCAAAAGCACCTGGATAGTTTCGCCAAAGGAACAGTCTTGGATCCGTCTTCCTTGCGAACATATGCTATATCCAGGGGTTTATAATCCTTTTCCGTAGCTAGCTTGTACTGTAAAGTAAAAGGGTTTTGTGCAGAGACTTCGCTGCAGAATTTCTGCCAGGAGGTCAGCTGCGCCTGACGTATTGCAAGCTTATATTTTGCCTGCTCCCTCCTGTACAGTTCCTCTCTGGTACTTCTCTCCCTGTTCTGGCATCTTTGAAATCTCCTTCTAAGAGCTCTTACCCTTTTCCTTGTAATGCTGAGCTCAGGTGTCCACCAGGGCACTGATTTTCCACCCGCTCTGGGTTGTCTCTTGTACCCGAAGGTTGCCTCGCAACCAGCACTTAAACTCTTTGTTACCTCACTTATGATGTTATTTAGTGAGTCGCAGTCTCTGATATTACAGACACGCTGGCCGATCTTCGCCAGTTCCGGTGACACACAGTGTAAGAGCTTGCACCAGTCAGGAGCTCTGCCCACCGCAAACTGTCGTGCATACTGTGGGGGAGATGTTGTTCCACCCACCTGGAACACTATATAGTTGTGGTCGCTATTACTGACCTTATCGCTGACGCACCAATTCCGGATCATAGGAGTCAACCTAGGTGTTACTAGGGTCAAGTCAATCCAGCTACGACCTCTGGGCCGTTAAAAGTAGCTGGTGTATCTAATTCGTTTAGTAATAATAGATCAGCAGAGTTGATAAAGTCCAGAGTCATATCTCCTCTGACATCTTGTCGGTTTGAACCCCACATGCTTCGCATTGAAGTCCCCACCTATTATAATGGTCTTTTAACACGAGTTAGGACGTTTTGTAACTCGGTTAAAGAGTCCTCAATGTTGTTATTTGGAGGACAGTAGATGGAGATGGCGTGTACTAATAATCGCCCGTAGCCGATCTCCACTACTACAATAGTATCAGAGTGATATGCCAGAATGGCATTCACCTTGGGGTTCAGAACGACAACTCCAGCTTTGGGCTTGGTACCTTTTATACAAAATAGCCTACTGGTCAGAGGGAGCCCCCGTATGACATTCTCTGTGCAGTAAGGTTCCTGCACAAGAGCAATGTCGACTCCTTCTTCCTTTATCTCCTGGCTGAGTTGGGCCATTGCGGCCCTGGCACCATTTAAATTAATTTGAAGAAATTTCAGACTCGTCCTCAGACCACCTGGAAGCCTACTTCCCATAGTCAGTTCGCCTATGCAACAACTTTATTTCTCGACAGTACGACGGGCATTTCATGTCCATCGCACTGTGGCCAATATCATATTTGGCTCCGTGTTCTTGTTGGCATTTTTACATACGATACACTTCGGCTTGGGCTTCGTGCACTCCTTGTAAGAGTGCTTGCCTGCACACTGGGAGCACCATTGCGTCTTTTGCTCACACTCGTCCTGCAATGCGCAAATGCATAGCACTTATAGCACCGCAGGACTCTAACATAATCCTTCACATAGCAATGCGACCAGCCTACGTTTATCTTACCTACCTCTAATAACTTTCTGTGAGAGGCACTACTGGCCTCCATAACCCAGTGGACCATTGTTTCCACTCAGGCTTTTACTGAGAAAAGTGGTGTTAGGTCCACTTCTTCATTTAGCCTATTCTGGCTGCGTATGACCCTCTGGAGGTCCTCGCGGGGGACGTCCTTGTCTACGCTGCATACCATGATTTTAGGCTTAAGCCTTACGGCCGATTTAGCCTCTAATATGTCCTTGAGTGACTCATGGCTTTCAATTGCACTCTTTAGACTAGCCCTGTCACTCTCTGAGCTGCACTCCACAATGACGCCGTTAGCCCTCATTGGCTTAACGGTCATAACCCCAAAGTTTAGGTCCGTGGGGTTGATACTTCCTTTGAGGCTATCCCTCACCTCTAACGCTGTCCTTTCTTTATTTTTAGAAAAGATCATCAGGATATGCCTATGCTTTTTCAAAGGGGGAGTGGGCTTTTTAGCTACCACCGAACCACCCTTTCCCTGTCCCTGACCACCAACAGCCTTCTCATAGGTCGGTGGCCTTTCCTTCCTTTCAGGTGGACGTGCAGCCTGCTCCCAAATTTGTCTGCTCATGGTTGCGATTTCTAATTCCTGTTCACAGACTATGGTGTGTAGCTTACGAGCTACACCCATAACCACGTCCCTTAACTCGCCATCTGCTCTGTGACGGAACATCGCCACCGCGAGCTCCTCCAGAAGGCCAGCCGCATTTGCCAGCCTTCCTGAGCCCCTCTCCTTACCACTGGGCTCCTCCTGAATATCCGGGGCTGCCTCCTTGGCTAGGCACCCTTCATCCCCGCCTTTACCTGGGTCTATTCCTTCCTTTGGAGGCCCATCTACTTCTACAGTACTATTTGTGGTGGGAGGAGCAGTCTCTGGGACTTCCTCCACAACCACATCAAGATCAGCAGCCTCCTTGGGCTTGCTGTCTTTTTTCCCAGTCCGTCGCTCACTATCACCTGACACCATCATCGCCTTTTTAGGTTTCATGGTGTGTTTTAAGACGTTCAACCCAGGCGGTCTCAGCCCACTACCGAGCCCTACAAGGAGAGGCCTCAGAGTTAAATTCATCGTTCGGGGTGCGGTACCGAACACTTGTTGCGAAATGCACGTGACATGACTTGATGAAGGTCAAATTTGCAAAATATGGGACTTTGTTCAATAATTGCAGCAGCCGATCTGAGAGCGGGTTACCACCAAAAAAGTTTAGTGGACTTGGAAAATTTCAGATGAGAGTAGATACTAAGGGACGGTAGTTTGTGATTGGTGAGGGGGAGTTTAATAAAGGGGGCAGAACTTTTGATAAGGGGTGGAATTTTGATAAGAGGGGTTTTTTTTAATGAGGGGGAGTCAAAAATTGGGAATAATTCCGGTTAAAATCTTGCTAAAGTATACACTAGATGGCGCTGCCAAAAATCTTTTTCAGGTGTTAGGAAATTCAGAGGGACTTAAAAAATACAGGTGAGTCAACCAGGGGGTCTTTAAAGAGGGGGCTTAAAATACAGATGGGTCAACCAGGGGGTCTTTAGAGAGAGGGCTTAAAATACAGGTGGGTCAACCAGGGGGTTTTTAGAGAGAGGACTTAAAATACAGGTGGGTCAACCAATGGGGCAGTTTTGATAAGGGTTTTTTTAATGAGGGGAGTCAAAAATTGGAAAATTACGAGTAAAATAGAGGGCTTTTCTAAATAAAGTACTCATCATATACACTAGATGGCCCCAGGGTTTTTAATAAAGGGGAAAGGAATTTTTAATAAAAGGGTTTCTTTACTGAAGGGGGGGCGGGACTTTTGATAAGGGTTTTTTTAATAAAGGGGTTAGAAATATTAATTAATTTTTAATTAATTATTGATTACTAAATATTAATTATGAACATTAATAAGTGGTGTGGCCGGAAGGGGGCGTGGCCAGTGACGTCATAAGTGCGAAAGCACTGTGCGTGGAGGGACTGCGGTGTCAGGTAACTACAAACGTAAGAAATGTGGTACTAATGCGTTATCAATATGCTTCGGAAAATATTTCTTTCTTCCCTAGCAGATCGCTCACCATCTCTGTGAGAAGCACTCTTTTACACCAGAATAAAGGGATTCGAGAATAATAAGAAAATTTACTCCACTGTGTAAGAATAACAGTAAGAAAAAACATGACGAATATAACATTGTTCCCCCACCACCACCACCACTGACTAGATGACGCTCGTGTTCTGGAAGCGCGAAACTGGTTCGATCGTTGGTTCAATCAAGAATAGTTTACGCTCGCCTTTTCAGGAAGTCACTTACTGCAACATAGTTATCTCTCTTTTTTATTTTGATTCGAAACCAGATTAGAATGGATTAATTTTTTCATGTAATATGGAGTTGGAGTGTGTTATGTAATATTGAGTTGGAGAGTTTTACTGTGAAGATCATGCAATTAGATGATGCGATGAAAGTTTTCATAAACATTGATCTAATATTCGAAATGCTTACTAAACTTTCAAAAGTCTTGGCTAGATATCGTGCTGCCATCTACTGACAACGGAATCAACTAAAGTCATAATATCACTGCCCTATTTACTTAATAGACGTCCCGTGGCCGAGTGGTTAGCGCGCTTGGCTACTGATCTAATGGGACCTGGGTTTGAACTCCGTGTTAAGGCGTGGGTGTTCGTGTCGATTTTCTGCTGAGATCCTGCCAACCTCACAGACCTACTATGACATATAAACTGACAGGCTCCTGTCAGAACTCTGTGGCAAACAGCTGGTTGAGGGGGTATTTGTTTTTTTATTTATTTATTTATTTACTTAATGTTGGAGATAGTTTGGTCCAGTGTTGGCAAGCGAAATCAAAAAGTTTCATTACGTTTTTCTTTAGAGCAAAATTTAAATTTCGTTATAACGTTACGATAACGTTATATCAAAATACTTTTAGCACAAATTTAAAATAATGAAATATGTGTTATCATTTTAATTATATATGTATGCAGTAATGTTTTCTATCGATTCGTACCTGTTCAATTAATCTACTTGTTAAAAGACAAATAAAAGTTTTGAAAAAGTTAATTTATTAATATTTATTGATTTTTTTCGCTGCTAAATAACGCAATAAAAATAGCAATTAGGAGACCCAGTTACCGATGAATAGAACGACATCATGGTATGTATTCGAATAATGTATATAAGCATTATTCGAATTTCAAGAAATAATGGAAACTACTGAAGACAGCAATGTACCATGATTTATTTTAGGGAGGGAATTTCCCAGAATTTAGTATCGAGGGGGTCCGAAAATTTAGTTGTCTTCTGGGAAAAGGGATGCGAAAATTTAGTTTGGAAGAGGGGTAGTCTGAGAATAAGATTACAGTAGAGTTTTCTAAGTAATAAACTATTCCACCAGAAAAGAAAGGTTAAAATTATATTCAATATGAAATAAAATTTGACAGTTGTTTTCTTCGTATCTATTTTTCAGTGTCGGGTATAAAATATAGAACTAAAATGAAATTATGCAAAGACAACCGTTTTCTTTTCACTGCAGCTTATCTGACTATCACAAATCCCTTTCTCTGAGCGAGAGTCGTAAGATAGAGGGCTGGGACAACTGCTTCGCCTATTCTTTGGGAATGCATCATTGAGCAGAGTCACTTAAGGGCTTAAGGGCTAGAAAGGAAAAAAATCTGAAAATCTCAAAATATATCGACACAAAAATAGTTAGAAATAAAAAGATAACGAAATTATATTTTCCGTTATTTGTTACGTTTTATTATTGCAAATATTTTTAAATTTTTATCCTCTCAGACCTTCTACTCTAGCATATAAACTGGCAGGCTCCTGTCAGACCTCTGTGGCAAGCAGCTGCTTGAGACGGTATTTATTTTATTTTTTTTTAATATTTTTAAATTCCGTTAACTTTATTCATAAAGGTATTCAAAAATCATTTCCTTATTACTTTATATCGTTACGTTAAAATAACGTTTTCCAACTGGTTTCGTCTCGAATATTTTGCTCAGCTACTTGTTTAGTCAATGAGCAGACTAGGGAAGAGGACATTTATTTTAAAAATAAATATCTGACAAAGAGTTAAATATATAAGCAGAAAAATAATTATTATATAAAGAATTAAAAACATTATTGGAAACTGAAACTACTAGTAGAAGTTCGTAGAAAGATAATTCTGTAAAAAGAATCCTTTAAAACATAAGAGTTGAATGATTCTTATCAATCATAGTTACCTAACGTTGTAAATATTTTGAGATAATTGACTATAAAAACTCGTCATTAAATTATGAGAATAAAAATATGACTGTCATTTATACGTTGACCATATTTTGAGATCAATATACAGCAATTTTCAGAAATATATATTATGTCAATTTTATTTCTTTAATAATATTTATTCTAAATAGCATTTCTATTAATTTAATAACAGTAGTTCTATTAATTTTATGCAATGTCTGGAAGTCATTGTCGAAAAATGTTAAATATCCCAAAACGTTTCAAAATAAACAAATGATATGTATACATTAATTTTAGTTCATATGCCGTCCCATGGCCGAGTGGTTAGTGCGCTTGACTAGTGATCTTAGGGACTTGGGTTCGAGCCCCGGGTGGGTTCGAACCCTTAGAAAAAAGCAATTTTGCCGTCCCGTGGCCGAGTGGTTAGCATGCTTGGCTACTGATCTAAGGGACCTGGGTTCGAGCCCCGGACTTAGGCATGGATGTGTGTGACGTTTTTCTGCTGAGGTCCTGCCATCCTCTCAGATCTCCAACTGTGGCATATGAACTGACAGGCTCCTGTCAGACCTCTGTGGCAAGCAGCTGCTTGAGGGGGTATTTATTATTATTATTTTTTTTTTATTTTTTAAAGTCAAAATTATCAAAAGACGTGTAAAAGAACAAACATATGAATAAAATTACTACTAATTTGTTAACAATTCATACGATTAAAATAATGCTTTAATAATTTACTGCAATTAAATAATCACGAATCATAAATATTATTCTTTTGGGTTATTAATTTTACAAACAGGAACAATAATAAGAAAAATTTATTAAAATTAGTTCCATGATAGAATGAATTTTTATACTAAAATATAAGACTATTGAAGGACAGGATAAGAAATAAATTTAGGAAAAAAATAACGAGAGAAATTTGGTTTTTTTTTTTCATGTTTTTTTTATATATGTCTATGGGTCAATGCCTTAAAATATAGTAAGAATATCCACCGCAGTGTTCTAATTTCGTGGTAGAGTGTGAAAAGGTTCACAGAGTGTGGCAAAATGGAAAGAATTTTGTGTTATGAATTAAATGAAAAATTCTTTTTGTGTTTTGTAGGAAATAATAAAGAATTTCTATTTGAAATTATCCAAAACATCAATTAGTTCCGATTTGTAATTTGGAGGATCTTAAAGACAGAAAATAACAAAATATACACTGAGTGATCATAGAATTATGACCAACCCATCCATTGTTATGTCAATAGGACTCTGTTTTCTAATCCCTTGTAATGATGCACAGAACAGTCCATGCCTAGCATTTAATGTCCAACGCTGCCTTCTTATTGTGCAGGCCGTTAGTATCTTTCAAAAGACATTCTGTCTTGTGAAAGGGAATGGTAGGGGAGGGCTACCAGATCAGTATGGCTTACTGATCTGGACAACTATGGTTACTTTTTGTTTTTTCCTACCCTGCTGAGGAGTGGTCAACCACACAGGGTCCTGGTGCTCACCATATATATCAACCTGAATGAAATTATGGCTCTGAGCTGGATTATGGATCCTGAATTTTCTGCACTGATGGGCTTCTGTGGAGGAAGAATCTTCCACTGTGTTTTCTGTTTGTTTGTGGGTTGACAGCGTCAAGCAAATAGATTCACAGGGTATGTTTTATCCTGGTGGATAACCCTGAGTAGAGGTCATCGTTGACACCTGAACTCTTGCTTCTACTTCCATCACGAAATTCTACATTGCAGGAAGTGAGGAAACAGGTCTCTGCCCCATGTCGGCGATTAGGAGGTGCTTTGATATTGTCAGCATTCCCTCTCTCAAGAAACAGTTTCTTTAAATCCCACTAACCATTTTCTCCCCATGGGTGGTTGGAATGTGGGGACTCTGCACAGAGCTTGTTCTCTTGATGTCGTCACAAAAGAATTCCACCATTATAATTTAAATATTCTCGGCTTGCAAGAGACCAGATGGACAGACAAAGGTAAGATTCTTAAAAATAATCCTAAATTTCTCTTTTCAGCGAGGGAAGACAATAAACATCACCAAGGTGTTGGTCTGCTTTTCAGCAAATACGTCAGTGAATGCTCTTCTAGGATATGAGTGCAGTTTTTTACTGCAAAATTTCAGACAAGTATTAAAGACTTGAATGTTATCTATTGTTATGCCCACACTGAGGATGCCGATGAGGATGAGAAGGATAGGTTTTACGGACAACTTCAGGATATTTTGAATTCTGTCAAGAAAGGAGATATTACCCTTGTTCTAGGTGACTTCAATTACCAAAATTAATACAGTCTCTGACATTTGGGAAGGGGCAATAGGCCCTTTTGGTATTGGTAGCTGGAATGGCAATGGGCAACATCTCCTACAGGTAAGTAAACTTCAGAATAACTAACACTTATTACAAACACCACGACATACATAGTATACATGGGTTTCATCTGATGGGCTCCATAAGAATATGATTGATTATACAGGGTCTCTCAAAAATATAGGTACAAACTTTTAGGGGAGGTAAATAACATCTAAAGGAATGAGAATTGCATAGGAACCCATAACCGGAAACGTCACCGTAAGTCAATAGGCAGTGCTGTTCATCAGTGCGCTAGAGGGGAAATTTCGGATTTACTCATTCGAGTGGTAGTCGGCTTATGAAGAACATGCAAAGGTATTCGAACAGGGAGCTGGCAGACATGCCTTTAGTGTATGGAATAGCTGAGGGCAACGCACGAGCCGCTCAACGGAGGTATCAAGAACGCTTCCCACACAGACATGTACCGGGCCACCGTGTGTTTGCACATGCGCATCAAAATTTGTGCAATTATGGGTCATATCTGCTGTAACATTATGAAATGTATCATCTAGTGCGCCATTTGTAATAATTATGTCCAATATATGTTTTCCCATTAATCAATGTCATGTGTTCTTTCAGATCTTGTACCTCTGCTACCACTTTCCCATAACGTTTCCGGTTATGGGTTCCTATGCAATTCTCATTCCTTTAGATGATGTCTACCTCCCCTAAAAGTTTGTACCTGTATTTTTGAGACACCCTGTATATTAATTAAAGGAAAATGGGCTAGTTCCGTTAGGAATCCAGGGCATATAAGTGAGCTGAAATTGCATCTGACCATTACTTTTTTAAAAGCATCTTGCAATTCAAACTTAAAAAGTGTTCTGCTAAGGTTAAAAAATTTACCTTTAATACTGGAGCTCTGAAAGACCCAGTTATAGCTAAAACTTACCATGATAGGTTACTTAGTCATTATGACAGTCAGTCGGTTATGGGTTCCTATGCAATTCTCATTCCTTTATATGATGTCTACCTCCCCTAAAAGTTTGTACCTGTATTTTTGAGACACCCTGTATATTAATTAACGGAAAATGGGCTAGTTCCGTTAGGAATCCAGGGCATATAAGTGAGCTGAAATTGCATCTGACCATTACTTTTTTAAAAGCATCTTGCAATTCAAACTTAAAAAGTGTTCTGCTAAGGTTAAAAAATTTACCTTTAATACTGGAGCTCTGAAAGACCCAGTTATAGCTAAAACTTACCATGATAGGTTACTTAGTCATTATGGCAGTCATGCTTTGCTTACTACTGAAGTTGCGGAAGAATGGGACCACTTTAAACAGACTTTTTTGGAAACTAACACTCTTTTAGGAAAAAAGCAGCAGAGGAGGCCGAATTATTTGAGTGATGAGACACTTGAGCTTATTTCAGAAAGAAAGAACTGCAGGAATGTCCTTAATCAATACCCTACTAGTCTTAATAGAAAGCATTACAGAGAGCTTAATAAACTTGTAGAGGATCAGTTAACTGCTGATAAGAATCTTTGGCTTGATGGCTTGGCTGACAAAGCTGAGGAAGCAGTTAGACAGCACAACAGCAGAGAGCTGTACCAGATAATTAATGTTTTGTGTGGTAGAAAACGGACAGGCATACAGGGATTGAAGGATAAACAAGGTAAGGGGAGGATTCCGTCATGGCTTGATGGGCTGAGCATTTCAGTGATGTTCTAAACAATGTGGTTAGTTTTTCTCCCATTGTTCCTAATGATGATGATAGATGCATTACTGGCTTTAATGTTGGCCCTATAACACAGTCTGAAGTTAGTTTGGCTATTACTAAACTTAAACTACATAAATCCACAAGGGTAGATGAAATTACTAGTGAAATACTTAGAGCTGGGAATGTTTTGGTTACCACTTGGATGACTGAAATTTTGAATATCTTTTATGATAATAGCATGGCTCATAAGGATTTTACCAGAGCTATTTTTATCCCTATTTTCAAAAACCTAATTGCAGTTCCTGTGAAAACTATAGCAGCATCAGCCTACTTTCTGTTGCAGGGAAAGTTCTTTGCATTAATGTGTTTAATAGAATTAAGAATCTGGTTGACAGTCAATTTCACGATGAGCAATGTGAATTCAGAAGTGGTAGGTGATGTGTAGATCAGATATTTTAATTCAGGCATATTCTTGAGAAATGTTTAGAGTGCTTATGGTTGATTGTGAGATCATATGGCATACCAGACAAGTTAACATAATGAAAGCTCTCGATAATAACACTAAGTCGTGTGTGAGAGTTAGTAAGGCTTTAAGCAGTTGGCTTAGCATTGCTTCTAGTATACGACAAGGGTGCATTTTGTCCCTTTTTCTCTTTAGTTTGGTTATTGATTATGTTATGTGAAATTCTTTGCAAGGAAAAGATTTTGGCCTGAAATGGTCGAGAGATTTGACATTTTTTGACTTAGATTATGCAGATGATTTGGTCTTGTTGGCTAATGATTTTGATGCGATAATTCTTTCATTAGGGCTGTTTATGAGACTGGTAATAGATATGATTTGGTAATAAACAAAGATCAAACTTAAGTGATGAAAATTGATTAGGCAGTTGGTGTTTCAGTCGCTCTGAATAGTTGCACCCTTGAGCAAGTGTATCAGTTTAATTATCTTGGGAGCTATGTAACAGATATTAGTGATGTGCGGCATGAGATTAACAAACGAATAAGATTTGACTCTGGGACTTTTAGGAATCAATGGAGAGTGTGGAGAAATAGACGTTATACACCTAAGGACTTAAATTAAACTGTATAATAGCTTGGTTCTTTCTAAAGTTAGTTATGGTAGTGAAACTTGGACGGTAAACTTGATGTTTTTGATGATAGATGCTTACGCAGTATCTTGGGTATCAGGTTATTCAACTATGTAAGTAATGAAGAGGTTAGGCAAAGGATTCGACAACCTCCTCTGAGCAGTATATTACACAGAGAAAGGCTCTGTTGGTTTGGCCAGGTTGCTGATATGGATAATTATAGATTAGTGAATAAGGTTATGAATAGTGTGCTTAAAGGACTCAGAAAGAGGGTAAGACCTAGGAAGCAGTGGACAATGTAAAACAGGACCTTGTTAGAATTGGTGTGCAGTGGAGAAATGCAGCAGATGTAACTCAGGACAGATATGCTTAGAGAACTAAATTGCACTGTTCACTTGGATCTCTGTAGTCCACGGCTGCTTGAGGATGATGATGATAGCTTTTGAAATAAATCTTTTATGGGAAAAGGTATATATAGGTGATAGCTTTGTTTGTAACAAAGGAAAACTTTGCTTTATAAAGAGAACACGTTTGTTTGGATTTGGGGCCGTAGTGGAAGCTCAGTTGGTAGCGCTCAAGGCTTGTAATCTCCAGTTCCCAGGTTCAAGCCCCACCTGAGCTCTCGTTCAGGTTTATTTCTGCAAAACTCCCACCCCTGTCTTTAGTCAGTAGGGAACACCGATATGCTTGGAAAAGCCACCGTCTGCCACATGGAACATTAAACTGCGGCACCGTGCTGAAGAGCCATACTCTGTGCAAGTGAAAGAACATGATGGATGGACTTTACCAGACGGTACCATCTGTCTCTTAAGAGCTGTCTTGTGGGTTCTCTCCTTCCAGCGTTCTCCAAACTTTCGAGGTCCTTGTGACCTGGCAATTTAGCCCATTGTGGCAGGAGAGCAATAGCCTGTGCATGTTAAAGAACACGCTGTATTGCCTTGACGGGAGGCTACCATATGTCTCTTAACAGCCTCACAGAGGGTCTCCTTCCCCAACCTTCTCTGAGCCCTCAGTGTCCTTCTGACCTAGCCATTTAGCCTGTTGTGTGAAAAAAAGTGCTTCTCAGAGGTAAAGGAACCCATCGTAGGTCCCACAAATAGCAAACTTATTGTTTTATCATTGAACAACAATTTTTTTGTTCATACAGTGGGCTGAATTGTCATTTTACAAAGACTCCATGGCCTCAGAGAAATTGATGTAAATTTTCAAATGATATATCAGGCCAGGTTTGGATTGTTTTATCTCTGAGCGGTACTTTTTTGCACACAATGGGCTAAATGGCCAGGTCACAAGGACCCCGATGGTTGAGATGGGGTAGCAGATCCATTGAACAACTATTGAGAGACAGATAACGTCACCCAGCGTGTTCTATAAAGTGCATAGATTACCCTTTTTTGCATATAATGAGCTAAATGGTCAGGTCACAAGGACACCGGAGGCTCACAGAAGGTTTGGGGGAGGGGATCCACTGAACAACTGTTGGGAGACAGATGGTAGCCTCCCATTAAGATCACCCAGCATGTTCTTTAAAGTGCATAGAGGATGACACTTTTTTACACACAATGGGCTAAATGGCCAGGTTACAAGGACACTGAAGGCTCAGAGTATGTTGGGAGGAGGTGATCCACTGAACAACTGTTGGGAGACAGATGGTAGCAGTAGAAAGAATCGCAGGATGTGTCCTGTAAACATGGAACTCATGAAATAATAAGCAGAGGCAAAACGAATTTTTTTCAGTTTATTGTTTCAGATGGTAGCCACTTGTTAAAGTCAGGAAACGTGTTCTTTAACCTGCAAGGGTATGGCACTTTTTTTTCACAGAATGGGTTAAATGCCCCGATAAGGACCCCAAAGGCTCAGAGAAGGTTGGGGTAGGGGATCCATTGAACAGCTATTGAGACACAGATCAGATCACATAGCGTGTTCTTTAAAGTGCATAGGATACGACACTTATTTGCACATAATGGGCTAAATGGCCAGGACACAAGGACACTGAAAGCTCAGAGAAGGTTGGGGGCCCATTGGAACAGCTGTTAGGAGACTGAGGTGGCATCCGGTTAAGATCACCCAACATGCTCTTTAACATGCATAGGGTATGGCACTTTTTTGCACACAATGGGCTAAATAGACAGGTCACTAAGACTCCGAAGAATCAGAGAAGGTTGAAGGAGGTGATCCAATGAACAGCTGTTGGGAAACATGTTAGCATCCTGTCAAAGTCACCCAGCATGTTCTTTTAATGTGCACAGAGTATGGCTCTCCCTGACATGGGGCCATAGCTTATCGTCACATAAGACGGACAGGAGTCTTTCCATCCATAACAATTTCCCCTACAGGCCGAAGGCAAGATAAGGAATTTTGTGGAAATAAACCTCAATGCTGCCGGAAATGTGTATTGAACATGGGTACTGCAGATTATGAGCCTACCAACTGAACCTCCCCAGCCCCATTGATAGGAGCTTCGTAGAGTCAAAAACCTTAGAACAAAAGAATTTGTCAAACTATAGCTGTAAGGGTGGAAAAACGTCGGAAGGTTTGGGTTGTTTTACCACTGAGAGGCACTTTTTTGAACACACTTGGTGAAATGACCATGTCACAAGAAGGCTCAGAAAAAGTTCGGTTGGGTTGTTTTTCTCATAATGGGCAAAATGGCTAGATCGCAAGGACCCTGAGAGCTGAGAGAAGGTTGGGTTGTGCTCTTAGATGTCTGAGTGGCAATTTTTTTGTCACAATGGGCTAAATGGCCAGGTCACAAGGAACCCGAGAACTGAATGAAGACTGGTTTAGGTTGTTTTACCTCTGAACTGCACTTTTTCCAATAATGGGCTAAGTCACAAGGACCCTGAGGGCTGAGAGAAGGCTGAGTTAGGTTGCTTTACTTCAAAGTGGTAATTTTTTTCTACAATGGACTAAAAGTCCAGATCACAAGGGTTGGGTTATTTTACCTCTGAGCGGAATTTTTTTGCACACCATGGGCTAAATGGCCAGGTTACAATGACCCCAAAGGCTCAGTGAAGACTGGAGGAGGGGACCCACTGGAACATCTGTTGGGAGACATATGGTAGACTCCCGTCAAGGCCATCCAGCGTGTTCTTTAACATGCACAGGGTATGGCTCTCCCGTACACGGGGCCACAGCTTAATGTCCCATCCGATGGACAACAGCCTTTCCAAGACCATCAGTGTCCCGTACTGACCATAGACAGGGTGGAGAAAATTGCGGAGATAAATCTCAACGCTGACCCAGCTGGGACTCGAACCTGGGAACTACAGATTACGAGCACTGACTGAGCCACCCCCGCCCCCAGGTCACAAGGACCCAGACGCCTGAGAGAAGGCTGTTTTGGGTTATTTTACCTGTGAGCGGCATTTTTTTTCTCATAATGGGTCAAATGGCCAGATCACAAAGACCCTGAGGGCTGAGAGAATGCTTTACTTCAGAGTGGGGTCAGGTGGTCAGAGTGGTTTACTTCAGAGTGGTCAGGTTGTTTTATGTCTGAGCGGCACTTTCTTTCTCTAAATAAGCTAAATGGTGAGGTCAGAAGGACCCTAAGCGCTGAGAGAAGGCAGGGTCGGGTTTTTTGACGTCTGAGCAGCACTTTTTTTTTCGCAATGGGTTAAATGACCAAGTCACAAGGGCTGAATGATGACTGGTTTAGGTTGTTTTACTTCTGAGAGGCACTTTTTTGCACACACTGGGCTAAATGGCCAGGTCACAGGAATCCCGAAGGCTCAGAGAAAGTTGAGTTGCTTTACGTCTGAGTAGCACTTTTTTCCCCAGAATGGGTTAAATAGTCAGGTCACAAGAATCCCGAGGGCTGAGAGAAGGGGTTATTTAATCTATAGCGGCACTTTTTTCCCGACAATTGGCTAAATGGACAGATCACAAGGACTGCTAGGTCTGAGAGAAGTTTTACTTAGGTTGTTTCATCTCTGAGTGGCACTTTTTATCCCCTCAATGTGCTAAAAGGCCATCACAAGGACACTGGGAAGCTGAGACAAGGCTGGGTTAAATTGTTGTACCCCTGAGCTGCAGTTTTTCGCCCTTAATTGGCTAAATGGCCAGATCACTAGAATCCCGAGGAGTGAGAGAAGACTGGGATTGTTTTTTGTTTTACCTCTAAGCTGCACTTTTTTTGCCCTCAATGGGCTAGATGGCCAGGTCACAAGGACTCCGAAGGCTGAGACAAGGTTGGGTTAGGTTGTTTTACCTCTGAGCTGCATTTTTCACCCTTAATAGGCTAAATGGTCAGGTCACTAGAATCCCGAGGGGTGAGAGAAGGCTGGGTTTGGTTGTTTTACCTCTGACTGGCACTTTTTTCCCACAGTTGGCTAAAAGTCCAGGTAACAAGGAACCGGAGGGCTGAGAAAAGGCTCGGTTTGCCTTTAAGATGCATTTTTTTGCCTACAATGAGCTAAATGGCCAGGTCAGAACGACCCCGAATGCTGAAAGAAGGCTGGGTTAGATTGCTTTAGATCTGAGCGGCACTTTTTTTCGCCACAATTGGCTATATGGTCAGTTAAGAACCCTGAGTGCTGACAGTCGGCTCGGTTTTCCTCTGAGTGGCCCTTTTTTTTGCACACAATCGGTTAAATGACCAGGTCACTAGGACCCTGAAAACTCAGAGATGTTGGGAGGAGGGGACGCACTGAATAGACTTGAGGAGGAATACAACACAAGAAAACAAACAATCCATACTTCATCCACGGCTCAAACCTATTTCCATCAATCAGTTTCCAACCATACTAATAATGCAGACACGAAAACTCAATATACGTTTGTTTTTTAATCAAGATGTTCCTTGAACTCTTAAGAAATTTTAATTATTTATTCTTAAATTCATATTTTATGTCAAATAACCAGTTTCAGGCGGGCGGGGTGTGGCTCAGTCAAGTTATGGCCAATTTTGAAATCTGTAGTTCCCAGTTTCTACTCCCGCGAGAGCCATTGTCGAGATTTATCTCCACAAAACTCGCTGCCCAGCTATCAGTTAGTAGAGGACACCAGTGTACTTGAAAAGACTGCCATCTGTGTAACGGGTTAAGCCTTGGTTCTTTTATAGCAGAGCTATATCCTCTGCATGATGAAGAACATGCTGGATGGTGTTGACGGGAGGCTACAATCTATCTCCCAGCAGCTGTTCCTGTGAGTCTCCTCTTGCAGCCTTCAGGATCTTTGTGACCTGGCCATTTAGTTCATTGCGTTCCAAAAAGTGCCCCTCAGAGGTAAAACTATTAATGTCTTCTATTATATGTATATATGTGTTTACATGGGTACGAACCTACCAAATCTTCATCAGCCATGGGCTACCGAGGTTCTATCAGATTGTCTAATTTTGTTCTCCAGATATGTCTGTCCTAAGCTGCAGCTCCTGCATTTGGCCGCTGTAAAGCAATTCTAGTAAAGTCCTCTTTTTCAATGTCTGCCCATTGCATCCTAGGTCCTTTCATTTTTCCTGAAGCACACTCTTCATAATCCTGTTTGCTAATCTGCATGACTTAACCAGTGCAATCTTTCTGCACAAAATGCTGCTCAATAGACGTCGATGACTCCTTCTTCTAACCTCATTATTACTTACAAAATGAAACTACCCAATATTCATGATTATATATGCAAGCATCTAAAATCAAAATCGTCAAGTGTCTTGTTATTAGAATTTTTGAAATCTCTAGACCTTTCTTCCCATTGCATCGAATTACGCAAGAAAAGGAGAGAAAATATATAAAGCTTGTAACCACTGGTGTCCATAGCCACTTTGATACACCAGGCATGAACAGCTATTAATAGAAGGAGGGACTGTATTGAACTGGACTATAACTCTAGTTTCGTGTACTGAACTGGACTATAACTCTCAATGCATCACAGTGGTTTACATTAGCTAAACTTGTCGATGAAGTGATGGATGTAGTACGTAACCTATGTAGCACCTACAAAGACCAATTACGCACGGCCATTTTGGAACATTCTGAATCAGATCTACCCTTCCTGCTGGGTCCTACTTTCAAGGGGCGCGACCGTGTGTATCACCTGTTGGTGGATATTTTCCAACATAAATTAACACGTCTGATTTCATTAGATGGACTTCAGCCTGAAGAAAAACTACAAACCATCGAAGGAGGGGGAGGGTCAAGTGACTCGGACATTGATTCATTAGCACAAGTGTTTGTGGAAACGGGGTCTGTTGTATTTTGTAGATGCTGGATTTGTGTGTACTCTGAAATGTAATATTATTGTTGATGATGCCAAAAATGTACAGTACTGTGCAAATTAGTTGGGACAATAGGAAAATGCAGTAACAAAGACACAACTAAAATATTTATTTCTTTAATAGTGTAATTAATAGTGAATGTGCCCCCCCCCCCCCTTAGTTTTAATAACTTCTTCCACCCTCTCAACCATTGATGCCACTAGCTTTCCACACATCTCCTTCACTTCAAGGTCGTGGTATCACACTTTCATGACACTTTCTATTATTTTGGTTTTCGTCGCAATCCATCTTAAATATGCGAGCTTTAATAATGGCCCACAAATTTTCAGTGGTGTTTAGATCGGATGAATTCCTGGCCACTCCAATACCTTCAAATGTTGCTGGGTAAAGAAGCTCTTAGTAAGATTAGAATTGTGTCTGAAGCCAGATCCTTTTGAAATACCCCATCGCCGTTACGAAACAGCTTCTGCAGTGTTGGGACCATTTTCGACTAGAGAACGCCTATGCAATTTTTGCTGTCCGTCACGCCTTCAATGGGGTGAAGCGTTTGTGGCCCGGAAGCTGTGAAACATCCCCAAAACATGACCTTGAGTGCAAGCCTAAACTTGCGCGTGTCCATTGCAGTGCTTGGACTTAGCATTCCTTCGCTTGTCCCAACTAATTCGGACAGTACTGTAATATATAAATTGGTTTAATAAATATTGAAACCTATGTAATGTGTCTGTCTTTTCATTCTGTTTCATTCTGATCTTAGTATGGATAGGAGAAAGAAGGTGTTAGCAAGTGCTGGCAGTGTAATCATAACAATTTTAACGATAGTGGTAGTTGTATTAGAAATTGTGCCTCCAAGTAAAAATATTCAGTGTGGGGAATCAAAAGTTTTAGGGAGTGATTACAAAATTCGGGTGAAATTCGAGTGTGTAATTTAACGGTTGACATCAGACAGTTTATAGGAGATATCCCTACAGTTACAGGAGTATACAGGAGACCCTTTCATTACACCAATGGCAAAACCTAGTCGGATACGACGTCTGGGTTCAGCAGAAAACAAGGCACTGAAATATCATTATTACGATCTTGAAAAAGGTTATGGAAGCATTAAGAGGTTAGCGCAAAATACAGGGTGGCCTCTCAAACGTGTACGAGAATGGTTAGAAAAGAAACCATCCTACACGTTGCATAAACAGGTTCAAAGAAAATTCCCCGTAACAAAGTTTACGTCACAGGGCTAGACGAACAATGGCAAGCTGACCTTATGGTAGTAAAAAACTTGACCCAATACAATGATGGTTACCGATACATTCTTACGGTTATCAATGTGTTTTTTCGTCATGCTTGGGCTATTCCTATGAAGTCCAAAACAGGAAAAGAAATGGTTCAAGTCTAGCAAAATTCTCGATAAAGGACGATCCACTATGCATTCAAACACAGATCAAGGAACAGAATTCACAAATCGTGTCTTCCAAAAGTTTCTTAAAGTAAAAGGAATACATTTCTTTGCCAGTTACTCTGATAAAGCAGCACCGGTTGAGTGCCTGAACAGAACCCTACGTGAGAAATTGGGAAGGTACTACACGAGAAACAACACACATCGTTACCTAGACATGTTGCAACGTGTCGTCAAATGATACAATGGTAGTCCATAGTGTACACGATAAGGCTCCCAAAGACGTGACCTTCAACAATTAAGACATAGTGTGGCAACGGTTGTATGGCAAAACTATTAAGAACGAGAAACCCATATTTCAGGTGGGTGATTCTGTTCAATTAGCCAGTCTCAAATTACCTTTCAAGAAAGCAGGAACCCAATTGTGGATAAAAGAAATTTTTAAAGTGGTTCAAGTATTACACCATAACCCCACTGGTTATCATGTAAGAGATTCTGAAGGAGAAGAGGTAAAAGGTGTTTTTTATAAATCAGAATTACAAAAAGTAACCACCACCACATAATTGCTTCACTACAAAATTTGGTAAAGTGTTGATCAAGCTTCATTTTCGCAATGAGAGTTAAATTTGTCCCACCTTCAGCAGACAACTATGTGCGATACTACAAGGAGCAAATGAATAGGGGTGTATTTAGAGGCCCCTGATACCAGAGAGGAGATGGACTAGGAAGCCTCTTTGCCATGCTCAGTCGTTTCATCACCCCTCTCGTGAGACCTGCCTTAGCCACTCTACATAAAGGAGAACTGCGATTTGTTTCCGAGATGTCTGGAGGTAAAAACTTTAAAGCAGCAGCCCAAGCAGGATTATGTGAAGCTGGTGTAGATCTGTTGCATAGGGCCAGCGATCAACTACAACAAGGCAAGGATATAAATCGAAAGAAACGTTACCCTATTCTTCATAAGGTGAATAAACGTTATAGAGTAAAGAACGAGTTTTCATCATGAGAGCTCAGAAGCTTCATCCTGATTCTAGCGGCTATGCCCATTCTGAATTGGACTTGCTTTTGGTACCCCCTACAGTTTCACCAACTGGAGAGAGGATGCTACATCAATTACCTGACACTAGCCTCGTTGGAAGGAGACTCCTCCCTGGAATTTGTTGTGAAAGGATCAGATGAATACATTGATCTCTCTCGATGTTACTTTCATCTGGTAGTGAAAATAGTGAATGGTGGTGGTGCTATAGCTCCTTGTAATCATTTCCTGCATGCCCTCTTTTCACAAGTAGACGTCTTCCTCAAAGACAATTTAATAAGCACATCCCACACCCTATTCCCTTATCGCGAATACCTACAACGTAATAATGCGACAATCCCGGTGCACCACAGTACTGAGACTGCAGATCACCATAAGGGAGTTGCCACTGAAACCACTATCGACTAGTGAGGATCCTAACTGTCTTGTCTACCTTGCATGATCTGCCATACTGTGGGAGAAGACCTCGTGAAGAGAAAAACACTGTTTTAGTAATAAGCCTGTCTGTTGACAAAATCATTGAGGTGCAGTGAGAGTGGGATCTTTTGGGATTTTTGAAACATTGCCTAGGAATATGCCCAGTCACTCACTGGATTTTGTCCAAATAGTGTGCCAAAATAATCAGATGGTATCTTTTGAATTTAGAGGCAAAATATTATAAGAAGTCCTAACTTTTTTTCATGGGGAAGCTATCATGATGAAGAGACCTCAGGCTCTCCCATCGATAAGTCACACTTAATAGGGCTGCAGTCTCGTTCTGCATGACCCTCAATTTCGTCCTCTCCATCTGGACACCAACCGGCGGCCTCCCCAGCAGTACCTCGAGCCAGACGTCGCTGCAGCTGAGCGAAGACATGACCGGGGTGTGAAGTCATGTGAGACGACCCACATGACTGGGGACTCCAATCCCGGTCTGCAGGCCCCCACAAGGTTACTTTATTCCAACTCCATGACACCCCAGACTTCGCTGGGGCGATGAAGGAGCCCACCCAACTGGGGATCCATTCCAGTCGGCAGGCCCTCAGTAAAGCCTCTCCATCGGGGCACCAAGACGACCTAGGACTTCGCAGGGGCCAACCAATAAGTCCACTCGACTCGGGGCTTCAGTCCCAGTCGGCAGACCCCCAGCCAGCCCCTCCATCGAGGCCGCAAGGCACGCCAGAAACACCGATGAGCCAGCACCCAGTTTCACAGAGGCACTTTCAATCCTCCACCATGTCTTATTAGTAACCTAATCTTTATAGCCTAAAAAATTACTGGGGACTCTAAGTTTGGCTTTTCCATCGATAAGCCTACTGGCCGGGTTGGCTGCTCCCAGCCGCGAGCCTCCAACTTCGTCCTCTCCATTGTCAGCGGGCTGAAACCCCCCAACGAACAGTACTCCGACCACGATATCATTGAGACCGCATCGACAAGCCCACAAGATGAGTGCACGAAGAGAGTGTGCAGCTGAATCTGCGGTACTCCCCGAGTATGTCCCCTCAATCGAGGCTGCAACCCCTTGCTTCTCGGGGACAAGTCAATGAGACCACTGGACGAGCCCCTCCCAAACCTATCTGCAGTCTCTAGACAGCCCCCCCTCCACTGAGGGCCACAAGACATCTGAACTCCAGAGAGCCAGCGATCCGAACCCAACTTCTCAGAGGCACCATAGGCCCCCCACCACAGCAAGGTGGTCCCCCTGGGGGGGGGGGGGGGTACAACGAATTGAAATCGTGACATTCCCGGTGCACCACAGCTCTTGGCTGTATATCACTTTAAGGGAGATGTCACTGAAACCACTATGAACTAGAAAGCTCCTGTCTTTTAAGCTTGCCTTACATTGTCCTGCCTACAGCAAGAGAAGACCTGTGTGTGAAGAGAGAAGCACTGCTTGTTATTATTGCCTGCTCGAAGATATAATCATTGAGGTGCAGTGAGAGTGGGATCTTATGAATTTTGAGCGATGCCTAGGAATTTACCCATCACTCACTGAATTTAGCCTAGAAACTTGCCAATATATAAATAAAAAGATCTTAGTCTTTTGAATTTTGAGCCAGAAATAAAAAGGAAGTCCTAACTTTTAGGGTCCTCTGCAGCAGAGGCCCAAGGTACTTCCATCAGAAGGCCACACCTCGAGGGACTCCAAATCTCTCGGCACGACACCCAACTTCGTCCTCTCCATAGAGCCGGGCACCACAGCCCCCTCACCTTATCAGCGTCTTTCAGCCTACCCAGCAGCCGCTTCCGGTGTGCCAGGGCTCACTAGACTGCAGCACCCGAACCCCACTTCGCAGAGGAACCAAGTTCCTCCAGTGCAAAATCCATACAGTCCAAATCTCATTCATGTGGAACTCTTAGTTTGGCTTGTCCATCGATAAGCCCGCTAGCCACCGTCGGAGTAACAGGGCCGCGAGACTCCAACTTCGTCCTCTCCATTGTGAATGGGCCGAAGCACCCCAAGAGCATCCGTCCACCTACTTATCATCAGGACCGCCTCAGAGAGCCCACGAACGAGTGTACGAAAAGGTGCACAACTCAGTCCGCAAGTCACCCCGAGAGGCCACAGAAGACGGGGTTTCCCAAGCCCCGCTAGGGGCCCATAGAACGGCCCCTCAATCTCGGCTGTGACCCCCAGCTTTGCTGGGGGATAAGTGATCAAGCCAACAGGACCCTACCGCCAGAAAGGTCCGCCAGCCCTCTACAAGCCCCCCTCCACCGGGGGCCACTGGACTTCAACACCGGAGCACCAGCGATCCGAGCCCAACTTCTCGGAGGCACCGTAGGGGGGGGGGGGTACAGACATTATTGAATTATGGTTCGGATGCAAGCAAAAGCCCACTTGGTACAAGTCTCTGGTACCCAGACACACCTGGAAAAATGGATGCCACTGATAATGATGGATGGAATCAGAGAAAAGCTTTAGTGAAGCAACAGGTATTGAACTCATCTCCTGGATTCATGCTGACTTTCAATCAAGAATTATACCTACTAAATCAAGTGGTCCTGCATGCACGTTTGCTACGTTCCAAACCAGAATTCTGTCTTGTAACCACTGAAGAGAACCCCAGTCATAGGGTGAAAATCCAGGAAGCAGAATTTTTTGTATATAAGGTGAAACCTAATGCAGGTGTCATTCTTACTCATGCCAGACTATTGAGCAGTGAAAGTGCCAAGTATCCACTCTGGAGGACAGATGTCCGAATGTTTTCTGTTGGTACAAATCTCACCAGTGTATACCGAGATAATTTATTTCTCGGTCAGTTACCTGCACTAGGAATGGTAGATGGTATGATTATGCCAAGAATCCTTTCAACTTTCAACATTTTGTTGTCAACTATATCAGTCTTCACATTGATAGTGAACACCAATCCTACATCCTAGACTTTGCTAATGGACGATACCTGCACTGTTATCAGGGACTACTAGAAACATTGGATGTATGGAAATCAGACAAAGGGATCAACCTCTCGAGAGAAGCTTATTCAGATGGCTGCACCTTATTTGGATTCCAGCTTACACCCAAACAGCGATAGTGTAATCAAGTCTTTTCCTTAATGAAGACTGGCAATGTGTGATTAGAGCTTAAATTTACCAAACCACTAACCAATTCAGTCACAGTGATTTTGTATGCTGAGTATCAGAACGTGCTCGAAATTCCATTAGATCGAAAAATAATTTTTGATTATTCATCATGAACACTCATCAACTCGAAAATCTATTGTACCAACTCCCCACAAATCTAGGAGTGTTTGCTCGTGATCAACTGCCTCGAAATATTCAACCAGAAGCTTTGTTCATCTTTAACACTGACCCTTCCAACAATCCTGGAACTCACTAGTTAGCTGTTTACAAGAAAGGAAACATGATTGATCACTTTTATCCTCTTGGAGTAGAACCTGTTCCATGTATTCAAACATATTAGACAGATAGGTGTATGTCAGGTGTTTCACCCTTCGTTTCAGTACAAGACCTAATGAGTGACACCTGCGGAGCACACTGTCTGTATTTCTTGTTTAAAAGGGTGTATGAAGTGAGTCTCGTGTCATTGCTACATCAGCATTACACCTGTGAGCTGCGGTACAATGGATGCATGGTGCTTCAGTGGCTCTGCAAACTCCTTCAAACATCCTCATTGCTGCACCTTCCCAGTGTGGAAAAATAACCTTCACACTGAAACTAATTAAAGTAGCCTCCTATGTGTTCCACCCTGTTCCTCAACGCATCGTGTATTGTTATGGTGAATGGCAGGAAGCCTTTCGTCCATTAGTCAAAAAGGTAGAATTCTATGAAGAATTACCTGAAGATCTGCAATTTGACCCACGTAGAGCAACTCTACTGGTGTTGGATGATTTAATGTAACAGTCTGTAGCCAGCAAACGAATATCTAAGCTCTTTATTCGAGGAGGTCATCATAAAAATAGTATGATTGTACTTATTTTGCAAAATATGTTTTTAAAGGGAAGGCATTCGAGGACTACATCACTCAACAGATATTACATTTTTTGTTCAAAAATGCAAGGGACGGATCACTGCTCACTCATCTGGTTAGACAAGTGTTTCCTCATCGTTCCAAGCTTCTGACCGATGCATACAGACTAGCAACAACACCCCCTTGAGGCTATTTGTGTGTCGACCTTCATCCAAGAACGATAGACTCTGAAAGGCTCCGAGCTTGATTACTTCCTTCTGAATCTCCAGAGATTTTATACTTCAGCAATGAGAATTAAAAAACATGGCCCCTTTCTTCAATGCTTAGGCAAACTGAAGGGAAAACAACGTAAAGGGTTACTACAGTATGTGTGTCTAATCCTCTGATCTATGCCTTGTGTGAACTGTGTGTTAATTTCGTGATATGTCATATTCAAACCAGCCCAGGTATACTTAAGAAGTTCAGACATCATCGCTATGCCATTCGCCCACTAGCTTTCAAACGAGTGAGTGTGAAGAAAAAGAAACAGATTGTCCAAAGAGGCTCTGGATTTATCATTCCATAGATTACTGCTGCACTACCTCTCATTGCCTCCGTGTTACGAAAATGAAGAGTGTAAGACCTGTAGAACGTCGTCATCTCCAGAAAAAAGTGACTGATTTAGACCAGCTGTTAAAAAAAAATTCTGGAATCAAGCGATTCTGACAAAAGCGAAAAATACCTGGCTGTTCTCAGAAATTACTTGCTGTTTACTAAGATATTGGAAGAGCCTGAAGTGATTTAGCTGTATATCCCCCTCTCAAGGCAAGAAATTCTTGCTGAAGTCCCTAAAAACAAATGAGACAAGTTAAAGAAAAGCTACCCGTTACACGAAGAAAGAGTAACGTGGGACCGAGTCAGACGTGTGGCCCTTGATGGTAAACGACTTCCCAAAAGTTACGTTGTAGATTTTTAAAACCTTCTAAAACTGTGAAAAAAAGAACTCTTTGATTGGATTACCTATTAATTTTTGTACTTCAAGATATTGTCATGAATAATCAATTTTGTATAAAGAGATGTGTACCAAAAAACTGTAACTTCTGTTTTTATCAATAAATGAATTAAGCTAAATTTTTTTTCCGTGTGTTTGAGTTATTAAACGGTAGCCGTTACTGCGATTTGAACTAACTAGAGGCCCTATATAGGTAGAGGTTGGCCATCTCAAAATTGGACGCCATGTTTTGTCGTAGCTCGGATTGTTTGGCGTGCAAAGCTGAATGGTATTGAACGGATACTAATGGATTCCGGAAAACAGTAGGGTGATATTTGATACAGATTTCAGTGTTCGCGATTCGAAACACTTTAGAAAACGGCTAAGGAGAAAAAGAAAAATTTTAGGGCCTTTTTTTTTTTGAAAAAAAAACAAGAGATATAATTTCGCTTTGTTCTCCGTCCCTCAGTAGACAAACAACTTTTTTGTTTATACAGATAAATAAAAAATTATTTTTGTGTTGGATAGGTATTAATGAAATATTAAAATTTTATTTTTCAAATCTCCCAAAAGTTATAACTACGTCCTCTAACTGTGGAAAAAAGTTGAAAATTCCAAAATATCAAACGAATATTCCAAACGATGTAGTTATGTTAAAAGTTTGAATTTTTGGTACTGAAATGCGAAGGTTACGAAGTTACCATTGGCTACAATCACTTGACCCTTTAGATCTATGGGGGCTATGGGTGCAACAAATATTGACATAGGCAGACGACAAAGTGAAAAATATTAGCTCGTTTTTCAATCGAACCTTAAAAGAAATTACTTGTTGGTTTTCAGTTGGCTCATTTCACTTTTGTAGCCAATTGCCGCCTTCTGATGGAGTTTCGCGGAAAAAAATATTCATTAATTTATTTCTTTGAGTGAAATTTTTACACCCAAATACAGCGCAGTGAGGCATTCATAAAATATGACAGCTTTTATAGACAAAAAAAGTGGTAGAAATGTATAAAACTATAACAACTGAGATGATTTAATTTGGTATACACACTAACTTATAGGCTTTCGTCTCACGGTACGACAAAACATGGCGGCCATAAACCACGTGACTCAATCAACCAATTGCAGTGAATCACCGAGATGGCCAGCCTCTAACTATACAGGACCTCTAGAACTAACCGCCTGTAAACTCTAACACTTCACTTTTGTTTGAAATTTGCTCCTACAGCAAGCTCTCTTTCTCTCTCTCCTTATCACTTCCAAATACCCCTTTCCTATCTAATTGGACATTTTAACATGTCTAAAGTTTATCCGTCCTTTTCAAGCAGCAAAGGCAAGGAAATATTTACTATTTGGTTCACCATTTATTTTAGCTATGCTGCAAGTGAAATTCGAGTAGGATGGAAAATCGGATACCCTCCGTCCGAATTTACGATATTTTACCGAATGTTGAGGCAAAATATGCATATTTCAGAAATGATCGCTTTACTTCGTTATTTGTAGACGATTATTCGTTTGAGACCAAAGATATCGGACGCGTAAAACAAAGAGATTTTCTTGTAACAAAGAAATCCTTTTATGGAGACAACACTTTATCAGTTAACAGTAATTTCTTGTAATGGTAATTATTTTGCCAATGTATTTTTCCTTAAATAATGACGTTACCTATAAGAATTGAAGCATTTTTCTTGTAAATCATTTACCACTTGGTTGAATCGATTGCCACGTGGTTCAGTCGTTATGATACCGCAGATGACACGTGGTTCAGTTGTTATTTCACTATACCGTTAGGTGTTGAGTGGATAAATAAAGACAACTATAGATAGGAATAAAAAATATTTTTAATTACATCATTTATACATAGTTTTCAAGCAGTGAATGCGAAATATTTATGAATGATTTTAGTCAAGAGTGGAAATAATTTTAAAAATGAGTACAATGAATTGAAAACCGATATCCACAGCATTTTCAATATGTAAAATATTACGTGATTTTTTGCAGATATTCTGCCACTTTATATTTTCAAAGTGTATTATTTATGTATTTTAGGGTACACGAAGAAACACACAAACCTCACCTTATCCTGGACGACATCGAAGGAGACCTCTAACGTCTCCAGCTCAGGTTTTTTGTCCAACACCATGGCTTTGAAAAGGTCAAAACTGTATTTTTCTCTGTTCTTTTGGTTCAAAGTAAATCCCTTCGCTTGCAGGATCTGATCGTTATTGTTGAGACGGAGAGCATAGGTTTTGGTCCAGCGCTGACATAATCTGTGATACAGACATCCGATCCATACTTGGAAGCTATTTAATCCACCCAGTCACTGAGGAAGGATCCAGTGGTAAGTGGAAAAGTGTCATCAGGACTGCTGGTAAAGATGACAGAATTCGTGTCACAGTAGAGTGCTCGTCATCCCAACTTCGATAACAGGTCCAGGAGTTTCAGGCGGGCATGACTGGTGACCATTTCTGCCACAATAACATTCACCCTAGTGTTCTCAGGACATGCAGAGTCCACAGGTTCATAGGTGACTAACACCACATCATCGTTGATAGGCGCAATGTCCGTCCAACTTTTCTTGCATCGGTCAAAATCTCCACGTATCATAGTAGACAGGAAACAATGGTGGTCTGACTTCTGTCCATGGATTGACCCAAATTTCCCCAACTGGAATTAAGACACAGTTTTGAGTTGAAACGCAGGATACTGTTCTTAATCACTTCCTCAGGACGAATCCTAATTCCCTCTGCACGGAAAAATGCTTCACAGAAAACCTCCTTTTCTTCAGGGGTCTTGACGTCTGGAGGGAACCCAGAGTACTTTTGCTTGGCTCCCAGGAAGGTGTCGATCTACTCCATGTAGATTCCTCCTCTGCCGGTCTTTGGATTTCAGCACATGATCAAAGTCCAGACATCGTGGAACTTAACGAGACTGTAACCGACTCGCATGGCTGCATAGATTTCTCCTATAACTAACGAGGCAGTTAAGCTGCGTTGGTGCTCATTGTGGTTGCAGAGTGGTGAGAATTGGTATTCTGCACACGTTCTACACAGAGGAAAAAGCAACTTTCCGTTGCTCTTTAGGGGAGAACAGGAATGAATAGATCATCTGGTGGGATGAGTGTGGCATGGGCTACACCAAAGTATACGTTGAGATCGTGGCTGAAGTTTGCAGTGATGCACCGAGGATGTCCTTTGCCATAGGAAGCATACTTGCAGGCCCAGGGGTACAAAGAGTTGAAGTCAAAATACTGACTTCGGACTCCCCTGGTCTTCCGATGCAAAGCTTGCAAAAAATTCCATCCTCCCACTGTAGAGGAAATCCCTTCCTCCTATACGTCATATAGGCTCGATGGATTTGTAGAGACGAGCAAGAGGAGGGGTTGTGTGGAGCAGCTGGTCAAACTCGTGTTCCCAAATAACGTTGAAAGTGTTTTCTGGTAACAAGAGTTTCAGTGCTCCAAGATATCAAATTCCCAAATTCTATTTCCCTTTTCCTATTTTTAACATATAAATGTATATTATTTATTTATTTTTTTTTCTCTCTTCTTCTTTTTATCTTTTTCTTTCTTCTCTCTCTGCTTACCCTCTTTCTTTCTCCCCCACTTTCCAATGAGTTCTCTACTTACATAAATTCACAAAGTCAGTCAGTAATTATATATACCCTCTAAAGCCATTTCTGCTGGCTTTGACCGAATTTCCGAATATTAAATTTAAGTTTCAGATCTCGGGTTGTCACTTTTTCCGCCCCGCCCCCCAACACACATTTCGTACCTTTATCTCTCTACTGCTGTGTAAGGTGCTTTCGCCCAAACTCAAATATGAAAGTAATAAATCTTTAAGATTGAATAAATGAAGAAAATTCTTTTATTTTCTCAGATTTTTCTTTCTTCTATTCGTAAAATTATTATTAATACAGGTAATGATATCGATATGGTTCTGCACATTTTAAATACGGTCCTTAGGGTGGTTATGTACACAAATTCTTGAAAATATTTAAAAAAAAATAAAAAAAAAATTAATAGAATCAAACCTATTTTTAAAATTACTGAAACAGTGTGTGTCCATAATCGCTTATTTGTAAATTTATTTTTTAGATTATCCAATGTGTCTCAATATTTCATTTCTTTCCAAAGACTACAGGTATTTTTACAGGACAGCCACTCTATGCGTAAGCTCTAGCAGGCTTGCATTCACTTCCTTCCCCCCAACTTCCCACCTACCCTTGGCATGCAGTCTCCACTGACAAGGTCGGATGATGCCTGTCGGGGATTATCTCGACTTGTGCCATATTCCACGTGACATGCTGGACCGAAGGACGCCCGCGCAATCTCCGATATGCCACAACTTGCGGAGAGCTAACGGCGTCCGTCCCTCATCTCAGTTTGGGTGGTTCGATGTTCGTGGCAGTACCAATCCACGTCGAGCCGGATTTTGTGAACGCTTTCGCCGTCACGCCCCCTTTTTACACTTTACTATACTTCGTATCCTTCCAAAATTAAAATTAATTATATCAATAATAATAAATATTTCTTAAAACTTAAAAGTATTCTCATGATTCACATTCCTAACCATAAACATATAACAAATTCAAACACAGTCGGGACTTCAATCAAGATTTTATATCTCTTTTTTCTATCCCCCATCTTTCTTATTTTATCTCTCACTAATTCCATTCCCCCCTTCTCCCTCCTCCCTTTACTTATTGTTTTTTATCACTATTTTCTTATCATTTCATTCTGTCTCATTACTATTTACTCACCTATTTTTTGTCACCATTTTTTTTTCCATTTCCCTTCTTCTTTCTATTCTATTCTTTCATTTATTTTTACTATGGGGACAGGGGAGGCTCAGTTGGTAGCGTGCCAGACTCGTAACCTGCAATTATCAGGTTCGGGTTCCAGCTGGGCAAGTGTAGAGATTATTCTCTGCCAAACTCCCAGCCTGCCTAGAGTGAATAGGGGTCACTGTTGAGTTGAAAAGGCCGTCGCCCGTCGGATGGGACGTTAAGCCGTGGTCCCGTGTGTGGGAGAGACACACCCGCGCACGTTAAAGAACACGCTGGATGGTCTAGACGGAAGGCTGACACCCTTTTCCCAACAGCTGTCCAATCACCCAACCATCCACAAAACTACAAGAGCTTCAAACTTGGACATCTGTCCCAAATAACTGATATTTAAGTAGCGAATATCATGTTTTAAAACTTAAAAGAGCTCGAATTTACAATTAAAAATGGTAGACTTTCGGCACACTCATGTGCAGAGTTGGAGTAAAAAATAGACCATAATGCTACCTAACCATATTGGCAATAAATCATCGGCACGGTTCAAATTTCGAAAGTTTCATAATCAGAGATATGAATGAACTAATTGATTTCGATAATATTAAACTAATGTAGATGATAGGTACTCTCCCAGCTGCTCTGCAGCCTTAATGTCAGCGTTCTGATAGACATCAACCAGCACAAAAGCGTCAAAATTCGAAAGTACCAAATAAGAGATATGAATAAACAGAAGATTCCGATGATATAAAGTAATGCAGACGAAAGGTACTCTCTCAGCTGCTTTGCAGCCTCAATGCCAGCATTCCGATAGGCCTCAACCAACACACGAAGGTGGCTTTCGGTGCCATCCATATGATGTAGCACTGTCTTGTATAGTGGAACGTCGGATGGCATCATTCAATCATATTTAAGCTCCAAGATGATCCAGGATATTGGAGTAGAGGGCAGAAAAGGGTTTCCTCGTTAAACTCTGTATATCCTCCGGTTTAAAACACTTTTTACAACCGTGAAGAAAACAATATTCGAATTCCCAGATGGTCTTTGTCTCGTGGCACACTCCATCCAGTTAAAGTTTCTACCCAAAAATACACTGGGTGTATGTTCAGCACAAGGATACTCAGCCAGAAATGACCACCAATCCCTCAAGGCCCTTGCTTGGCTCGCGTACGTGGCTGACATAGAAAAGGTGGAGATCCAGACAGCCACGTACTCGAGCCAAGCAAGGGCCTTTAGGGATTGGTGGTCATTTCTGGCTGAGTATCCTTGTGCTGGGCAAACACCCAGTGTATTTTTGGGTAGAAACTTCCCACGAATCACTCGCAGACAGACACCAGCAATGGTGAGGTCCTAGGCAAAGTGGTCAACACCCGTTAAAGAAATAAATTCCAGTCGAGATTTTTCGCCTCCTTTGCGCAAGAGTTCAACTTCAGCTCTACAGTAAAATGCCAACTCTTTCTGGAAATCCCACACAACATCATTGGTTTTCACATACCATTCTTCAAATACTATCTTCACAGTTGACGTCATTCCCTCGGGTTTGAAGAAGGATGGGTCGGGGATGGGGCAGACATAACCAAGTTTTTTCTTCTTTGGTGAATTCGTGAGGAAAATAACATTTAACTGCTTCCAAATCAAAGGTTTTGGAGAAGGAGCATAGCAGAACCTGAATAAACAACAGGGTGTCAGTGAACCTTATCTTGAGCCCTGTTAGGAATATGCCTAAAATTTTTGATCCTTCAAAGATGAGATCAGGTTGTAGGAAACGTTTATACAGGTAATTCAATATAAAAGTACCATCGAAACCCTTCAATTTGTGCGCTAACACTGTGACATTTTTGAATTTTTGCACTGCTGGGCATTCTTCAGCTAGGAGCCAGTCCATAAATTTTTCTACATCAGGAAATGAAACGTAGAGCCATTCGTCACCCACTTTGTAGGTTGCCACACACAATATAGGTAACAAATGTCCATTGGTTTGCTGCACCGTTTCATCGTCAAAATAAATATACTGCTGCTCAACAGGTTCTAATTTGCAAGGCTCCACATATTTTGGTTTGTCTGCACGGCAGAAATGACGTTTAGGCGGGTCATACATGTCCATGCATTTTACACATCGATGACGTTGTTTACAAATGGACGATAAATATGACGAAAAACATTCAGCACCACGCAAGTAAACATGGCAATCAGGACAAAAAATGTGCACAACACTTGGGGAAAATCCATAGTGCACAACACTTGGGGAAAGACACATGTTGCACGTACCTTTGCATACATGACCTGGGTTATTCAGCACTTTCAAACAGTGCACACAGAAATTTTTGATTCCAAATAGTCCTGATGGTGAGGTAATTACATCAAAGTGGTGATTACTGAACACCAGAAAGAGGGACTGGGGTGAATCTCCACTTAAGAAAATATGTACAAATCCGTCGTCAGCTGAGTAGAAAACAATGCGAAACTCTGGAACCTGGTGGAGTTGAAATATTTTTACTTCTGAAAGCCCGCAGGGGCCAATGGGTACTCCAGCTACTCGATGTAATTTTTCTGCTTCTAGTCGCTGTAACTTCCTATTACTGTGCTTTATATTTTCATAGATGTTTGGCAATCCTCTTTTTTTCAAACTAAGTTCGATGGCCACTACAAGGGCACGAGCTAGACACATTACATCTGTATTGTTGATTTTCAACACAGGTTTTTTATTCATTAGGAAAGAGTCAATAATGACTAATGATCGTCTTCCAGGAGTTTTACACTGACCAACATCACCAGTGCCATCTTTCTTCAAGTCTGCACACACAAAATCAAATTCAATCTCGCTGTGCCCTCCTAATCCCTCATTTGACTGGATAACCCTCGCTATTGCAGTCATGAACCGCTCAGCTGTAAGATCACTGCACAGTATCAGAGGAAGGTTCACGGGATTTTTTATTTCAGGGCTCCTAAAGCACAAGCACACATGTGAATAATCCCCTCGAGGCACAAGGTCTGACAGCATTTCACTATGAGTACCAGGCACAGCCGGAATGAAATTATGAACTTGCACATCCTCCATTCCTTTCAAGTGAACGGTTGCGGACACAAATGAAGTTTTAAACTTTTGTGAAGTTCCTCACATTTTTGATGGTATAGGAAGGTCCATCAATGACACGGGAAGTTCCTGGAGCAGCACCATCGTTAACTGTAGCAGGCACACAGCGTGATCTACCTAGCTGTAAAAGGCCACCCTTTGTTCTTTCAATCCTTGCTACATGTAAAGCACAAGCTGCACTCTGGAACCCAGAACAGGGGGAGGAAGGTCTCTCCCCAGTCTTGGGCCACTTGCATGAAACGTTACCTGAGTCAACAGGAAGCATTCATCCCAGATGAAACGGTTTTCAAATTGGATACTTGATCCATTAATACATCAATAGCAGAAGTTGTCTGCTTCCTTCCCTCCTCCAATGTGTTTGAATTAGCCACTTCAGGGATGATAAAACCAGGCATGATAAAACTAAAAATTGAGACGCGAAAAATAAGCAGATGATCAGAAGTAATGAGTTCTTCCGTAGATCGTAGATCGTATAATCATATTCGATATACCAGGTAATATTTTACCCCTAACCATCTCCATCATAAAGATATGCCTATTTGGCATGAGTAAGAACAAATTATATACGAAAACCACCTTTAGGTGGGCCCTTAAGGACAAACGTAAGAAAAGCTAAAAATAGCAGTAAAATTGTATAAGAAACTTAAAATGGCTAGGTCTCCTCAGAGAACGCTACCGTTTTAGGCTCATTAGGATTATTGCTTATAGCCTCAAAACATCGTTTTCAGGTACATTTTATATGTGTATATATATATGGTCGATGTCCAGGTTTTTATCGAGTTGTCTGTTAGTGACAAACCAGGGCCATTGACCGCAGTTCTCAAAATCTTGTTCAGTAAGACTTGAATCTTACGAATATTGGTTAGTGTAGTCACTGGGACTAATGATCATATCATAAAGTAAATGCATATGATCATCATCATCATCCTCACGCAGCCATGGGCTATGGAGGTCCAACCAGACAGTGCAATTTAGTTCTCCAAGGAAATCTGTCCTGAGCTACATCTGCTGCATCTGGCCACTGCACACCAATTCTAATAAGGTTTTGTCTCACATTGTCAGCCCACCGCATCCTAGGTCTCCCCCACCTTTTGAGGCCTTTAGACACACTGTTCATAACCCTATTCGCCATTCTACAATTATCCATGTGGGCAACATGGCCAAACCAGCGGAGTATCTCTCTGCACAATATGCTGCTTAAAGGAGGTTGCCGATTCCTTTGCCTAACCTCATCATTAGTTACAAAGTTAAACCACCTAATGCCCAAGATACTGCGTAAGCATCTAGATTCCTGTTATCATGTTTACAAAGTGTCCATGTTTCACTATCATAACTAAACCTAGAAAGAACCAAACAATTATACAGTCTAATTTTAGTCTTTAGGTGTATATGCCTATTTCTCCACAATTTCCATAGATTCTTAAAAGTCCCGGCAGCAATCCCTATTCGTCTGTTAATCTCATGCCGCACATCACCAGTATCTGTTACATAGGTCCGAAGGTAATTAAACTGTGACACCTGCTCAAGACTGCAACCATTCAAATTAACTGAATCACAGCCTGTCTGACCAATTTTCATCACTTTAGTTTTCTCTTTGTTTATAACCAAACCTACTCTACTACCAGTTTCATCAACCGTTCTAATGAAAGAGTTCATCTCATCAAAATCATTTGCCAAAAGGGCTAAATCATCAGCATAATATATATCAGACATTTTCGTATCTCCAGCCCATTTAAGGCCAAAATCTTTCCCTTGAAGTTAATTTCGCATAACATAATCAATAACCAAACTAAAGAGAAAAGGAGACAAAATGCACCCTTGTCGAACACCAGAAGTAATGCCCAAACCAATTGCTACAAGCCTTACCAACTCTCACACACGACTCAGTGTTATTATGGAGAGCTTTCATTATGTTAACTAACTTGCCTGGTATACCATATGATCTCACAATCAACCACAAATTATGACGATCAACAGATTCGAAAGCATTTTGAAATCAACAGAGCTAGCAACCAAAGGTTTCTGAAACTCTAAACATTTCTCAAGAATATGCCTAAGTGAAAATATCTGACCTACACATCCCCTACCATCCTATGTGAAAATATCTTATCTACACATCCCCTACCACTTCTGAATCCACATTGCTCATCACGCAATTGCCTGTCAACCAGATTCTTAATTCTATTAAGCACAATCATCCAGAGAGTAGGCTGATACCCCTATAGTTATCACAAGAACTGAGATCACCTTTTTTGAAAAATAGGGATAATAATAGCTCTGGTAAAATCCTTAGGAACCATGCCTTTATCATAAAAGATATTAAAAATTTCAGTCATCCAAGTGGTAACCGAAACATTCCCAGCTCTAAGCATTTCAGTAGTAATTTCATCTACCCCTGGGGATTTATGAAGTCTAAGTTTAGAAATAGCCAAAATAACTTCAGACTGTGTTATAGGGCCAACGTTAAAGCCACCGATGCATCTATCATCATTGCAAACAATGGGAGTAGAACTAACCACATTGTTTAGAACATCACTGACATGCTCAGCCTACCAAGCCATGACGGAATCCTGACCTTCTATAACTTTACATTGTTTATCCTACAATCCCTGTATACCTCTCCGTTTTCTACCACACAAAACACTAACTATCTGGTAGAACTGTTGTGCTGTCTAACTGCATCCTCGGATTTGTCATCCAAGCCATCAAGCCAAAGTTTTTTATCAGCAGCTAACTGATCTTTTACACGTTTATTAATCTCTCTGTAATGCTTTCTATTCAGACTAGTAGGGTATTGATTAAAGACATTCCTGCAGTTCTTTCTTTCTGAAATAAGCTTAAGTGCCTTATCACTGAAATAATTCTGTTTCCTCTGCTCCTTTTTCCGTAAAAGAGTATTGTTAGTTTCCAAAAAAACCTGTTTAAAATGGTCCCATTCTCCCTCAACTTCAGTAGTAAGCAAACCATGCCTGTCCTAATGACTAAGTAACCTATCATGGTAAGCTTTAGCTATAACTGGGTCTTTCAGAGCTTCAGTATTAAAGGTAAATTTTTTAACTTTAGGACAACTTTTAAGTTTAAGTTGCAAGACACTTTTAACAAGGTAATGGTCAGATCCAATTTCAGCTCCCCTATATGCCCAGGTATTCCTAACAGGACTAGCCGATTTGCTGTTAATTAATATAAAATCAATCATAGTCTAATGCAGCCCATCAGGTTAAACCCATGTGTACTATTGTATGTCGCGATGTTTGTGATAAGTTTTAGTTATTCTGAAAACATTGAGATTACCTGTAGGAGACGTTGCCGATTGCCATTGCAGCTACCAATACCAAAAGGACCTATCACCCCTCCCCAAAGGTCAGAGTCAGTTCCAACTTTGGCATTGAAGTCACTTAGAACAAGGGCAATATCTCCTTTCTTGACAGAATTCAAAATATCCTGAAGTTGTCATAAAACCTATCCTTCTCATCCTCATCGGCATCCTCAGTGGGGGCATAACAGCAGATAACATTCAAGTCTTTAACGCATGTCTGAAATTTTGCTGTACGAAACCTTTCATTAATGGACTATTCTAGAAGAGCATCACTAGAATGGGTGGTCTAGAATGGTTGGTCCATGGCGTGGTCTGCTGAGAAGCAGACCCACGCCATGGTGATGTTTGTTGTCTTCCCCCCCTGAAAAGGGAAATTTAAGATTATTTTTAAGAATCTGACCTTTATCTGTTCATCTGGTCTCTTGCAAGCTGAGAATATTTAAAATTAAACTGTGGAATTCTTATGTGAGGACATCAAGAGAAAAAGCTCTGTGCAGAATCCTGACATTCCAACAACCTATGGAGAGAAAATGATTAGTGGGATGTTTAAAGAAACTATGTTTATTGAGAGAGAGGGAATGCCGACAATATCAAACAACCCCCTAATCCCAGACATGGAGCAAAGACCAATTCCCCCACCACTAAATGCTGAAGCCATCTACACTGGAAGACTTCCTCCAGTGTAGAATTTGACGATGCCAGTAGAAGCAAAGTGTTCAGGTGCCTGTGATAACCTCTGCTCAGGATTATCCACCAGCTGATAAACATATCCTGTGAATCTATTCACTTAGTTCTGTCAACCCACAAACAAACAGAAAACACAGCGGAAGATTTTCCTTCCACAGAAGCCTAGCAGTGCAGCAAATTCAGGATCAATAATCAAGCTCAGAGCCATAATTCAGTCCAGTCCAGTGGGTTTATATGGTCAGTACCAGGACCCTGTGTGGTTTGCCACTCCTCAGCAGGGTAGAAAAAAAAGAAAAGTAACCAGAGTTGTCCAGATCAGTAGGCCACACTAATCTGGCATCTCTCCACTTCCGTTCACTTGCACAAGAGAGTATGTCTTTTGAAAGGTACTAGCGGTCTGCACCACGAGAAGGCGGGGTCGGACATTAGGTGCTAGGCCTGGCCGGTTCTATGCATCATCATAGGGGATTGGTGCATAGCTCTCCTTCTAGTGACTACCTAGCTACCATTTACAGACCAAAAATTGGTCTGTAAAAAGCTTATGATCAATCATTAAAATGGTATTTCTCCTAAGGAGTGGACCTAGCTGGCCCCTCAATGAATTGACTTTTGAGATTATATTATTTACTTGATAGTCCTACTTTAACCTCTTATGTGTAACAACCCCAAGATAATTGATTGAATCACTCCAATCAATGGGAATGTCTTGTAAATGGAGGCCAGTGGGATTCATAATAGACTTTCCAGTAAAAATGATAGCAGAACTCTTGTCAGATAAAGATATGTCAGATAGAGATAAGAACTCTTGTAAGATAAGGTAGCAGAACTCTTGTCCATTTTTCATACCATGTGCCCAGCTCGGTCAAGCTATGCTGCCTCTTGACAGCGATAGCAGGACCGAGGGAAGGAGATAGTAACGCAAGGTCATCTGCGTAAATTGCAAGATGAATACGATCAAAGGAAGGTAAATCGTATAAGTAAAAAGAGAAGTGTGTAGGACCCAAAAGGGAGCCCTGAGGCACACCCGCAGAGATGACTCTTCTTGTAGACATGGCAGATTTAATTTGGACTTGAAATGTCCTATTGGAGTCCTTTGGATATGAAATGTCCTATTGGATATGATAGTCCTATTGGATATGAGTCCTTTGGACTTGAAATGTCCTATTGGATATGATTGGATCAAACAGATGAGTCCAGATGGCACTTCGGCTTATATAAGCTTGTGTAAAAGGCCATCCAACCAGACGCGATCAAAGGCTTTGGCCATGTCCAGGAAGACGGCTGCAAAGGACTCCTTTTTGTTAAGGGATTCGGCAACTTTCTCCACCACCCTAAGAATCTGGTGTTCAGTAGATTGATTCCACCTTAAACCAAACTGGATCTCAGGCAGAATAGGGTGGCAGCCAAGAAAGTCTTCAATACATTTGAGCAGAATCTTTTAAAAAAGCTTACTAATTGTAGACAGCAAGCTGATAGGACGGTAGTTGGATGGAATAGCAGAGTCTTTGCCTGGTTTATGTAAAAGCTTGACGATAGCATTTTTCCACACATCAGGAAATGTAAGATTTCGAAATAAATAATTAAATATCGAACAGAGATGCACAATGGCTTTCTTTGAAAGATGCTTGAGCATCCTGTTCGATAGTTTGTCTTGACCTGAGGTTTTATTCAATTTTAGGCGTTTGATTACCAGCAGAATTTCCAGCGGCGATGTAAAATTCACCATGGTCCGATCTACTTGATCGAAATGGAGAAGGGATTCCCTCACCAATCCACAGGTATGATGGTCAGAGAGATCAAAGTTCTCACAGAATTGCAATTCGAGGGCATCCACAAAATCCTCGATTTATCTTCATTGAGTTCTTTCCTCTCTGCATGACCTTTTATACTCCTTATCTGGGAGAGTCCACTTCAACTAACAGTAACAGGGGGAAGGGTCCCCTCCCATGCACAGTGGACTCATTGACCAATGAGGTGTAAGAATGCTATCTGGTGTCCATCATTAGGTTGTCCTAACATGTATTCCTGAAGGCGATGTATGACTTATAGTTAGATTCTTGAAATAGAATTCTTCCAGTGGCCGAGTAGTCGTCCTGTGGCTGAGTGGTTAGCGCGCTTGGCTACTGATCTACGGGACCTGGGTTCGAGCCCTGGGTAAGGCATGGCTGTTTATGGCGTTTTGCTGCTGAGGTCCTGCCATCCTCTCAGACCTACTGTGGCATATAAACTGACAGGCTCCTGTCAGACTCTGTGGCAAGCAGCTGCTTGAGGGGGTATTTATTTTATTTTATTTATAGCATAAATCAGTTGGAAAAACTATGCATTACATGTCTGTGGTCTTGAGCCACATGGAGCAGTAATAAGTATCCAAAGCTTATTGCATCAGGTTTGGAGTTTTTACATATTTTCTGAAATTTTTAGGGAGGCGGATTTTTCTGTTACCGATATCATATCGAAAAGGCTTTCTCATGTACCTTGTTACACAGATATACTGATATAATTGAATCTCATTGAATATAGAATAAAATTATTTACTAAATTTTGACTACCAGTCCAGTTGCAAATAAATTACTAAAGGATTAACTCACAGGTAAGTTCAGGAGTTATCAGAGAAAATTAACTCTGAATGTACGAATCAGTATATTGATCTAGTGAGGCTTATAGAGTGCATTTTAATTTTATAGTTGATTTAATACTTGAATCGTAATAATCAATAAAAGTTGATTTAATATTTGAATCATAATAATCAATAATTGATGGTTTAATATTACAATCGTAAATAATCATCAGTGTTATCATATTTGCTAATTGTCTCCTCCTTCATTACTTACAGTTCTTTGTTTGACGCCATATTCCCACCTTTTCGATATCCGTCGAACGCTTAACATTAGTGTAAGTTGTTGACTTCCTTCTTCTCAGCAGTTTTTCGCTGCTGATATTCTTGGCAGAAATTCAGCATAGTTATATTCCTACCCCATTCCATGCAAAAGTAATGATTTTTTATACTACTTCACGAACACCTTTTATTTTGTTTTAACTGGGACTACTGATCCATTAATTAAAATCTAGATAGAAAATTCTGATACCAACATGGTAAATACCATTCCATAGGGAAAAGCGTATAATAAAGCCAATGTTTAGCATATGATAAATATTTTTTTAATTATATATATATGATGCTGTCCTTTAACAAAATGTTTGGGAAATCCTACCATGTTTCAGAAATAAAGAGAGGATCACTTAAAAACAAAAATTACAGGGAAAACATTTCCACCCGTTTTTTAACGATATTTATGAAACTCCCAGGGTATTGGAATAAATGATGGTGTTAATCAGATGTGTGAAGAATGAGATTCACAATTTGAGAAATAATTTATATTTCTCGTAAATTGTTGCGATTTCCATTATTCAGAGTTAAGAGTGTAAATTCCAGTTTGGAAAAAATAATGCTTCAAAGAATTTCTAGGTCTCTTTCATGGTACCATCCGTCATTAAAACATGGTTCCTAGGGAGACATGAAGGAAACGTGAGATACAATGTAAACCTGTCATACAACCCATCGAGTATAAATTCTTTTAAACACAGAAGAAATGAATTCAGCCTCCGTCAGAGCAAGGAATTCCCAATATGAAGAAATATTTCAAACATTTTCACGGTCTCCTACGTAGTGCCGTCCTCAATAAAACGTGTTCCGCAGGAGGGGTGTGTTGATAAAAATTTACTCCTAATGAAATACACCACTAATAATTATATGTATAGAGCGAAGAGGTGTACTTGAAAATAATGTTTATTTCATGTTACACAAATGGTAGGACTATTCTCAGATTGTTGAAATAATGCTTATGATACTAACGACCATTAATAAAACGTGGTCCTGTTAAAATGCAGGATGATAGGGAAAACATCAGCACCGAATAATGGGACTTTTCGAAAAGTTATTTTTACAAGCAATGATTACTGCGATGTCTGTCTATGAAACGTGCTTGAGAATGTGAAAGATATAAATTTGTTGCTTGTTCTGTTGACGCAGAATGGAATAATTATATCCACATACGCTGATAATTATTATTTAGAGTAAGAACCCCCACCCCACTTTGTATTACACAGGACTATGTTAAAACCATTTACGATATTTTTCGAAATGGTTTGATATGAAAGTTAATGATTTGTAGGAGGAAATACGAAAACGGGGTGAAAGTGGTGGATGTGGCCAAAATAACCAGAAATGACTAATAACCGTATAATGGAAAGGATATGCCGAGACCGAATGTGTGCATGGCCATGATCTTGGAGGCTTTTCAAGGTCAAAATTCGACAGGGAGGGGTACCACTACTGATCCCTTCTCATGTTGAGATCACTGCTTATGAACAAGTTGATCTATTAGCAAAGTCAGCTTTACATGAAACTAAAATTATACCACTCCTTTCTTCATATATTTACACGCGTAAAACTGACTTTGCAAATAAATCAACTTGTTTATAAGCAGTGATCCCAACATGAGAAGGGATCCGTTGTATATGTAAGAGATTATTTTGAGAAATGTTTTTGAGGTAAGCAAGTATGCATCATTGGTGAAAATGGGATATTTTGATTTTAATTGATTTTGATTTAGTAATTCAAAAGCAGATTTGGAAGCAAAAGGAAGGTGGCTTAGGGTCAAGCCCTCAAATCCGCGTATCTTTATCATATCTTTCCTCCTACACAGAATGCTATGGTTTGAAGTTGGAAGAAATATTTCCATTGCAACTTTGCATTTTTGTCTGCTGAAGCTTGATATTGTAGAATTCGAATGCCTTATTGATAATGCCTATATGGTTATTAGTCATATATTAATATTTGCGATTCTGGGATATTTTTCGCTTATGTCCACAAACATTTCTAGATTTTGTTTGCTTGATTTTCCCACTTGTTGAGAAAAGTGCCCTTTAAGGGTAGAATTTCCTTTGTCTCTGCAAGTGTTTTCTCATTTTTTCCTCAATTTTATTATACTTAGTATTTCAGTTATTTTCATTCTTTCTAGGTTTTCTTCTTTTATTACTTAAACTTTGTCATCAGAATGTATTTCCATTTCTAATTCATTTTCAAAATCTCTCTCCTGCTCTTCCAGAAGTGTCTGGGGGCAGGGAGAATTTTTTTTATTTTCTTGCTTTTTTACCTATCTTCTTAATGCTTTTAGCTGTGACATTTGTCTGTTAGTCTGTGTATTTGACAAAATGTTGTTACACCATATCTTTTGAACACAACGAAGAAACTTAATGATTTATGTCCCAAAGGAAAGCTTGCGAAGCAGGAGTGTTATAGGCTATAAAAAATTTGCACTCCCGTGCTTTCTTCCCTTCCAAAAAGTGGAAAATACGAAAATTAATTTTAAGATATATCTCCATCACGTTAAAGACGAAAGTAGGCTATATATATGTTTAATCCCATGGCGTCCACTCTCCAATGGCCACCCTGTTGTCCTTTGGAGAAGGGAAGCCTTGAGATGAGCAATCGCCACCCTGTTGTCATTTGGAGAGGGGACAACATAGGATGGAGCAGTGTCCACCCTATTGTTGTTTGGAGAAGGGATGCTTTGGGATGGATCAAGGGCAAATCCGTTGTCATTTGGAGATAGGAATGCCATGGGATGGAGCAATGGCCACGCCAATCAGTTCTCCCCTTTG
Organism: Ryuthela nishihirai; assembly: GCA_038380435.1. NCBI lineage: Eukaryota > Metazoa > Arthropoda > Arachnida > Araneae > Heptathelidae > Ryuthela > Ryuthela nishihirai. The sequence continues at coordinate 58,867,132 of JAWZYU010000012.1, forward strand.
CTGCTAGTGAAATTCTTACAAAGTTTTCTCAAAATTTTAAGTAGAATGTTAAACACCTTTCTTCTTTTTAATTATATTTATTGTGTATACTTTATTTATTATTTGTTATATATTCCTGTATGAAATTGCTTAATTTTCTTTTTAGGTATTTTTAACCAAGAACGAAATTACTAAGAGCTTTGCAATAAATATTCGAAAGAAATTAATAGAAAAACAAAGGAAAAAATATTTGAAGTCAAGCATTAATTTGGAATTTTGCCTTTTCATTATTCTATTTTTTCGAAATTCTGCAGGAACAGGAGAAAAAAAATTCACATTCAATATTAGCAAAGACCTTTTCTAATAATAAATGCAAATGCAGATTTTTCTTCCAGTAAAATTAGAAAATTAAAGGGGTTTTCAACCATTGACAAAGAGGTGCATTACCTTATCGACACAAACGAGAAACTTCATATTTCTGAATGATATTGCAAGGGACCTTGAGGAAATTAATGTTTGAAATTGATTTTCCTTAGGGAAATATAACTTTGCTATTAGCCATAAAAGAGTTAAAGGAAGGCTTGTGAAAATAATCTGACAAATAGAGGCAGAAATGTTACAGTGACCAAGAACACTGTGTGTGGCTGGTTTTCCTTGATAAAGAACATTTTCTGACTTACGTCCGTCGATAAATTTTACACGTGACTTTCTAATCGAGAATTTTCATCACGTTTCAGCCATTACCTTTTATCTAGAAAATTGAATCTGCAAAAAAGTGCAATGGAAGTTCCAGAACGGAGCTTAATCTCGAATATTATTTTCTGTCGGATGCAATGAAAAAGCCTTGCACCTAAGCTCCAGAGCGTTCAATAAAATTTTGTGTTTTAAAACAGAAGAACATAAAAATCCTCTGTAAAATTAGTAGCAAGAAATTTAAACAGAAAACTCATGTGACACACTTAAAACAAAAACCTTATATGTGTGAAATAGGTCAGAAAAAAGCTTCAAACAAACTCCATCTTAAGAAACGTTATCTGACATACAGGGAAGAGATGTCACAAATATGTGAAATATGTAACAAAAGTTTCAAAACGAAGAATGAGTTGAAATATCATTACCTTATTCACAACAAACAGACACCTCATATACGTGAAATATGTGGAAAAATATGCAAAACGAAGTATAACCTTGAATATCATTCCCAGTCACATAGAAGAAAATTGCCACATAGCTGTGAAATATGTGAAAAAGCATTTGCAAGCAATGCTAACCTTAGGATGCATTTTCTGACACACACAGGAGAAAAGCCACATGTATGTGATATATGTAATAAGAAATTTTCACAGAAGTCTAATCTTATGACACATTTTCTGACACACACAGGGGAAAAACCACATGTATGTGAAATATGTAATAAAAATTTTTCCCGGAAGTCTAATCTTATGACACATTTTCAGATACACAAAGAGGAAAATCCTCATGTATGTGAAATATGTAATAAGAAATTTTCACAGAAGTCTCACCTTAGTACACATTTATTGACACACACAGGGGAAAAACCACATGTCTGTGAAATATGCAATGAAAAATTTGGCAATAAGTCTACACTTATGAAGCATTTTCTGACACACACAGGAAAAAATCTACATGTATGTGAAATATGCAATAAAAATTTTGCATGTAAGTCTACACTTATGAACCATTTTCTGACACACACAGGAGAAAAGTCACATGTATGTGAAATATGTAATAAGAAATTTGCAGTGAAGTCTAATCTTACAAGACATTTTCTGACACACACAGGGGAAAAACCTCATGTATGTGAAATATGTAATAAGAAATTTTCACGCAAGTTTTACCTTATGACACATTTTCTGACACACACAGGTGAAAAACCGCATGTATGTGAAATATCTAATAAGAAATTTACCCTGAAGTCTAATATTAGGAGACATTTTGTGAGACATAAAGGGGAAAACCTGTATGTATGTGAACTATGCAATAAGAAATTTTCATGCAAGTCTAATCTTAGGAGACATTTTCTGACACACACAGGGGAAAAACCACATGTATGTGAAATATGCAATAAAAAATTTGCTGATAAGTCTAATCTTATGAAACATTTTCTGACACATACAGGGGAAAAACTGCATGTATGTGAAATATGTAATAAGAACTTTTCACAGAAATATACTCTTAGGACACATTTGCTGACACACACAGGGGAAAAACCGCATGTATGTGAAATATGCAATAAAAAATTTGCCATTAAGTCTACACTTATGAAGCATTTTCTGACACACACAGGGGAAAATTTGCATGTATGTGAAATATGCAATAAGAAATTTTCATGGAAGTCTAATCTGAGGACACATATTCTGACACACACAGGAGAAAAGCCACATGAATGTGAAATATGTAATAAGAAATTTGCAGTGAAGTCCACCCTTAGAAAACATTTTCTGACACACACAAGGGAAAAGCCACATGAATGTGAAATATGTAATAAGAAATTTTCCCTGAAGTCTAGCCTTACAACACATTTTCTGATACACAAAGGGGAAAAACCACATGTGTGTGAAATATGTAATAAGAAGTTTTCACAGAAGACTAATCTTAGGACACATTTTCTGACACACACAGGAGAAAAGCCACATGTATGTGAAATATGTAATGAGAAATTTGCTGTGAAGTCTCATCTTACAAGACATTTTCTGACACACACAAAGGAAAGGAAGCATGTATGTGAAATATGTAATAAGAAATGTGCTGATAAGTCTACACTTAGGAAGCATTTACTGACACACACAGGGGAAAAACCACATGTATGTGAAATATGTAGTAAGAAATTTTCACAGAACTCAAATCTTAAGAAACATTTTCTGATACATAGAGGAGAAAAGCCACATGTATGTGAAATATGTAATAAGAAATTCGCAGTGAAATCTAGTCTTGAGAAACATTTTCTTACAAACAAGGGAAAAGCCACATGTATGTGAAATATGTAATAACAAATTTTCTCTGAACTCTACTCTTAAGACACATTTTCTGACACAGAAATGCGAAAAACCACATATATGTGAAATATGTAATAAGATAATTTCCCCGAAGTCTAATCTTAGGACACATTTTGTGACACATACAGGAGAAAAGCCACACATATGTGAAATCCGAAAAAAGAAATTTGCAGTAAAGTCTAGCCTTAGGGCCTATTTTCTGATACACAAAGAGGAAAAGCTGCATATATATGAAATATGTAATAAGAAATATTTCCTGAAGTCTAGCCTTAGGACACATTTTCTGACACACAAAGGGGAAAAGCTGCCTGTATGTGAAATATGCAACGAGAAATTTTTACACAAGTTTCGCCTTAAGACACATTATATGACACACACAGGGGAAAAGCCACATGTATGTGAAATATGCAAAGAGAAATTTGCAGATAAGTCTACACTTAAAAGGCCTTTGCTGACACACACAGGGGAAAAACCGTATGTGTGTGAAATATGCAATAAAAATTTTTCACAGAAATGTCATCATAGGAGTCATTTTCTTACACCCACAGGACAGAAACCACATGTCTGTGAGATGTGAGCTTCTCAGAAGCCAAACTCATCATCTGCATAAAAAAAGTGGAGAAAATTAATGATTCTCTAACATTTATTTTTAAAACTTTGCTTGAAAGATACAACCAAAGAAATATTATGTAGATAAATATTTTGATATAGGTTCTATATTACAAGATGTAAAAAATTCATAAAAATAACCTGCTTGGGTATTAAAATTGCGAAATTTACAAACGTGGAGTTGATCAGTTTGGCTTCTGAGAGGTTCATATTTGAAAAAGTCTTTGCTGAGAAATCTGCACTTCGGAGACATGTGACCCATACAGTGGAAAAGGCACATGGAGGTGAAATATATAAAAAGGCATTTGCAAAGAAGTGCATGCTTAGGAGGCATATTCTGATGCACACAGGGGGAAAACCCTCAAGTACTTTAAATACGCAATAAGAAATTTACATGGAAATCCAAATTCATGATGCATTTTCTGAGACAGAGGGAAAAACCAAGGGTATATGAATAATAAAAAATTTGAAGAGAATTATCCATTTAAGAAACATTTCTGACATACACATGGTAAAAACCGCATATATGTGAAATAGGTAATTCAAAATTTGCGCAGAAGTCTACACTTAGGAGTAATTTTCTGACACACTCAGGGGAAAAGTAGATATATGTAAAATAAAATTTACATGGCAAACTCTTAAAGAGTCATTTTCTGACGCACGCACGGGATAGTTCATTCTTAGTAATATATAATAGTAAATAAATATTAATGTATCGCACATTTTAATATGTCTATCATTAGGTGGCATTTTCTGAAAGATACAAAGAAAAACGCATATACACTATATTGCAAAAAGTGTCCAGACACTTTCATGTTAAGTATACGAATATCTGCATTCAAATGTACCTAACTTTTAAAAGTAAGCTTTTTACGCAAAAAAAGTCAGGACATAAATCGAAGATCTCAGTCAGATCTCTCTAAATTTCTATTTTCTATAATATTAATCCAATTTTTAAAGAGTTACAGAAGCTAAAATATTTAACAAATATTATCACACACCACACTTTCAAACCTTTTCCCCCAAAATTGGTGAAAACTTCAAAAATCCTTATACAAAATTCAAATATCGCATTTATATTGCGAACAACTTGTTATAACAGTTGTGATTTAAGGCTTTGAAGTAAATTTTCAAAAGTAGCAAAAGTTTCACCTAAAATTTTCAGCATCCATACTCTTTAAATATCAGATTAATATTATAAAAAAATAGAGTTTTAGAAAGCTCTGAGGAAGATCTTCATTTTATGTCTAGTGACTTTTTCCATAAAATGTTTATTTTCAAAGTTACGTAGATTTGAATGCGGCTATTCGTTCACTTAACATGAAAGTGTCTGGACACTTTTTGCAATATAGTGTATATTCAAAAGAGAATTTTTTAAATAAGGAATTACTGCAATCTTGACATGCACTAATATTAGACACTGAAATTCACACAAAAAGCTCATTTACATAAAAAACATTTAATAATCATTCTTTAATACACGAAAGAGAAGGGAACATATAAAAAAGCTTATTGCCACAAAACACGTTTAATTATCATTCTTCAACACACGAAAGAGAAGGGAAATTTGCCTGAAAATCTCACTTCCGAAAAATCATTTAATAATCATTCTTTAAAGCATGAAATAGAAGCGACACTTTTGTGAAATAAACAAGACGTATTTCCAAGTAAATAGTTATTTAAAAATGTTTTTTGATGCACAGAAATGGAAATATTAGATTTTGGAAATATGTAATCTTTGCAATGAAACTATAGCACATGATTATCATTTTGTGACTAACATAATGGAACATTGCACAAATTTAGACAATTGTGAATAGAAAATTACCTTTCAGAGATAAGAAAATCTGTCTCTGTTGGATTTCTGATGTTGGCTTTGAGTTGAGCAATGATGTCAAAAATTCTATGTTCATTTCATCATCCTCAGGCAGCTATGTGTTACGGAGGTCCAACCAGAGAGTGCAATTTAGTTCGCCAAGCATATCTGTCCTGAGCTACATCTGCACACCAATTCTAACAAGGTCCCATTTGACATTGTCCTCCCACGCATCCTTGGTCTTCCCCTCTTTCTGGAGCCTTTAGGCATTCTGTTCATAACCTATTCGCAAATCTAAAATTATCCATACGTGCAATGTGGCCAAACCAACGGAGTCTCTCTCTGCACAATATGCGGCTTAAATGGAGATTGCCTACTCCTTTGCCTAACCTCATCATCACTTACAAAGTTAAACCACCTAATGCACAAGATCTGCGTAAGCATCTAGAATAAAAAGCACCAAGTTTCCTGTTATCTTGTTTGAAAATTGTCCAAATTTCAATACCATAACTAATCTTAAAAAGAACCAAACTATTATATAGTATAATTTTAATTTAAGGTCTCCACACTCTCCATAAAAAAATTATTGAAGAATAAACGTAAATAATCAAAATACGTATTGTGACATTTTTATAATATGCAAATAGAACACTTAATTCAAAGCTGTATAACTTTGAAAATAAGCATTTTCCAAAAAATATCATTGGAGATTAATTAAAAATCTTAGTTTTATCTCGACTTTCAGTGTGGAAGAATGAAAAAATGTAGTTGAAATATTCAGCAGCAAACTTTTCATTTGCTCTGTACTTTTGAGAAAAAAAAACTGTTGAGAGAAATGGCAATGGAGAATAATTCAAAATGTCAATTAGTGTTTGATTATTTCTTCAGGAAAGAAATATTAAAGACGGAATCTCTACCAGGAAACTTTGTTCTTGAATGCCTTCGAAAAGTTGAAAACTGTTATATTTCGCCCATCTTCCCTAAAAGTTGAAAGAATCGTTTATACAAACATTTAGAATCATGTTGTTTTAGATGACAACAATTTGTGTTTAAAATAAATTTTGAGGTAAATATTTACGAATTGCAATTCTGGAGTTTTGTATGTCAGTGTTCATAAATATTGAAATATGAATTGGTAAATGGGAAGAGTTTTGATTTCATTAATGAGTTTTTCATGTAAACCTGTAACAGAAAGAAAAGTTCTGAATAAAATTCACTTAAATCTCAATTTGTGTTATATTTTATAATACCACTCAATCAAAAAAATGAAATAGAAAATAATTGAAGCTTGATAAGTAAAATTTCATTTCCAACCACTAACAAATATATTTTGAACAATTTGAATAAAATTAATGTATATTTTTGTAATCTTAAATCGAGTGGGGGAAGTAAATGATTGAATATTCATGAATCAGTAATAAAGAATCACAGGATATGTCCTGTAGACATGGAACTCATGAAACAATAAGATGAAAAAAACTTTTGCCATGAATGGGATTCGAACCCATGTCTCCAGGAAACATGCCTCTTATGCTACCACTACACCACCAATGGATAACCTGTCCTCAGCTTGTGTGACCTTATAAATTTTCCGAATTTTTTTATTTGTTCACACAGTGGCGTCATTTTTTTTTAATTTCGTATAACACATATCTGCTCTTAAATTGTAGAACATCCGTAAGTTTTTATCTGGGGTGAGGGTGGTTTACTCGTTAGCGTGCCTGGCTCGTAATCTACAGTTCCCAGGTTCGAGTCCCAGCTGGGTCAGCGTTAAAATTTATTTCCACAAAACTCCCCATTGTCGGTAGGGGACACTGATAGCCTTGGAAATGCCGCAATCCATTATGATGGGACGTTAAGCCATGGGACCGTATGTGGGAGCGCCATACTCTGTTCACGCTAAAAACGTAATGGATGGTCTTGACGGGAGGCTACTATATTTCACCCCTTCTGTTCCAATGGGTCTCCTACCCCAAACTTCTTTGAGCCTTAGGGGTGCTTGTTACATGGTTATTTAGCTCATGGTGTGCAAAAAATGTGCCGCTCAGAAATAAAACAAGTCAACAATAGCAACTCAATCAAAAGAATTTATACAGAAATTAATTGAAACTTCATAAGTAAAATTTCACTTGAAATCACTAACAAACATATTGTGAACATTTTTGAGTAACATTAGATACTTTTTACAAATCTGACAAAATAATTATTTCCGATTTTGTTAAAATTTCCCACAATACATATCCGCTCTTAAATTTTGGAAGGTCCATAACTGTTTAACAGTGCCGTCAAATAGGCTCGAACGTAGAAAAAAAAATCGAGTGGGGGAGTGGAAGGAAATAATGGAACCGGGAAAATGTAAAGTGGGGGTAGGTGAGACCGGATTTCCAATGCATTGTAAAAATACTCCACCCCCTTTATACAGGGCTTTTTTGAATAAAATTAGATACTTTTTAGAAATCTGACAAAATAAATATTTCTGATTTTGTTAAAATTTCCCACAATACATATCCGCTCCAAAATTGTGGAAGGTACATAATTGTTTAATAGTTAGAATCAATTATAGGAAAAATACTGTTAAATAGGCCCGAATTTAGAGAAAAAATTGAGTGGGGTAGGGGGAGAAAACAATCGAGCTGGGAAAATGTAAAGTGGGGGTAGGTGAGAGCAGATTTCCAATGTATTGTAAAATTTTACCACCTTCATACACGTCTTTAAAATATTCCTTGAAAGATACATGAAATAGAAATATATTTAATAATTTTTCTTGTCTCTATTACCCGTATTAATATTTTGCATATAAGTGTGCATGAATTTTTAAAGGATCATACGCTTTTACCGTATCCATGTATTGTGGTACACCCTTCTATTCACTCTTTATTGGTTTGTTCGAATATTGCATATGATATACCTACATTTAATAATTTAAAGCTAGTTAAGTGACGTATATATTTCAGAAATATAAACTTTTCGGTTTGTAAATTGATTTCTGAAGTCTGTCTTTCGGAAAGTGATCATTCTATTTTTCTATTAGCAAAGATGTTGGAATTTAATCCAAACTGTTAATTAATTAAATTAAACTTTGTATACGTATTTTAAGAGGTATCAAAAAAGTTTTAACAAATTGCTCATATTTTTTTCTTGCCACAAATATCGTTTAAAATTTTTTAAAAAGCTGCTCTTTTTATATATAAAGATTTTAGCAAAATTTTAATGCAGTTTGAAATAAGAATAAGAACAGTTCCGAGTCACTTAGATAGAGAAGATTTTTTATTATTAATTAAATTATCTTAATTTTTGTTAAATCTTATTCATTTTATTGATATCAAAATGAAATCAAATCGGAACTAAGTTTTCGTAAAAGCAAATTATTTTACTGTAGATTTAGTGTGCGAATTTGAATCTGAAAACAAATAAAAGTGGCGATTATTTATAACTGAATAAAATTTACGGAAAAAATTTTAAACTAAGGTTATTAACTCTATAAATAGAATCAAACCACAAATTGTTAAAAATAACTATTATAATTCAATGTGATTCTAGGCAGATTAAACCTATATTTTATTAATTATTATACTATGAGGAATAGTAATTATTTTTATATATATGGCAACATTATCACCAAATGAACTTTTTAAATGAAATATATTACCTATACTTTTTATTCCTCTTATTGCTTTATTAAATCCTTATAATTATTTCTATTCTACCCCGCATGTCTGATCAATTAAACAAGTTAATTTTTCTCTTATCTCTTTCACTATTCTCATGGTAATTTTCTTATTTACAATAATAATAACAATAACAAAAATTACCTTTTGACATCAAGGACCTATATTTTCGAATTAAAATGCTAACTCGCAAGAATCATCCGATCATAAAAATTATTAATACATCTTTATTTGATTTACCCTCTCCTTCTTATCTCTCCTACCTGTGAAATTTTGGATCCTTATTAGGCTTAATACTCTTTACCCAGCTACTTAACGGAATTTTATTAACAATACACTTCACCCCAGACATTAATGTTTTCAAGAATCATCCACATCTCTCAAGATGTAAATTACGGATGGGTGAAACGATCCTTACATGCTAACGGGGCTAGAGCCTTCTTTTTAGTTTACCTTCATATTGGACGTGGAATTTACTATGGAGGCTATCGGAATCCTATAACCTGAAATACTGGAGTGATTATTCTAATTATAATGATAGCCACTGCATTTTTAGGTTATGTTCTCCCATGGGGTCAAATATCTTTTTGGGCTACTACAGTAATCACTAATCTTCTATCTGCTATCCCATTTTTTGGTGAAATATTAGTACAATGAATCTGAGGTGGTTTCTCAGTTAATAATCCTATTCTAACGCAATTTTTTGCACTACATTTCTTTTACATTTTATTATAGTAGTACTAGTGATTATTCATTTAATATTCCTTCACCAGAAAGGATCAAGTAACCCACTAGGCCTAACTAGAAATTTTGATAAATCCCCCTTTCATCCATACTTTACCAGAAAAGACATTTTAAGGGTTATAATTTTACTTATTATACTAGTACCGTTTTCTCTTTACTTTCCATTTTCCCTAAGAGATACAAAAAACTTTATTCCTGCCAATCCACTTCTTACACCTATTCATATTCAACCAGAATGATACTTTTTATTTGCGTATGCCATTCTACGATCTATCCCAAATAAAATAGGGGGAGTTATTGCTTTATTTTCCTCCTTATTTATTCTTTTTTTCTTTCCTATTACATTTTTACATAAATTTCAGTCTACTCACTTCTACCCTTTAAGAAAATTAACATTTTGAATATTTTTTTTTATCTTTATACTTTTAACCTGAATAGATGCTCAACCAGTAGAACACCAATTTGATGCTCTAGTTCTTCAAATAACACTATTATATTTCATATTTTTTCCAGTCTTCATAATCTCTTTTAAATTTCATGACACATTTTAACTCTTAAGCCAATTTGGCAATTGTTTTGAAAACAATATTTAGGGTACCCTAAGAGTTTCAAGAAATCATTTCTCTGAAGTACAATTCATTCAAAAAATAATTAAACAACTTGATATTAGAGGTTTCCAAGCCAATAACATTAATTTATCATAACGAAATCGAGGAAGTCTCCGTCGTACTCATAACATAAATAATATAAACCCCAGACCTAATAATATAGTTCTCAATTTCACCCATCCAGAAAACAAAATAATTCTAAAAACTCTAAATATTATAATATTAGAATACTCTGATATAAAAATAAAGCAAAACCCTCTCCTACAAACTCCACATTAAAACCAGACACAAGCTCAGGCTCCCCCTCAGCAGAATCAAAAGGAGTTCGATTCAACTCAGCTAATCATGAGACACCCCACATATTTAATAAAAATAAATTTCCTACAAAAAATCATAACACTTACTGTAATAAAAATAAATCTATCAATAAATAAGTTTTTGAGATAATTAGTAATCCTAATAAAGTAAATATAAAACTTACTTCATAAGAAACCATCTGAACAACACCACGATAAGAACCTAATAAAGCATATCTAGAATTCGAACCTCAGCCTACTATTATTAAAGAAAACACTCTTATCCCAGAACAAACCCCCCCCAAAAAAAATCCCATATTTTAAATCTAATATTCTCTCAGTATATGGTAATATAGGCCGTCCCATGGCCGCGTGGTTAGCGCGCTTGGCTACTGATCTAAGGGACCTGGGTTCGAGCCCCGGGTAAGGCATGGCTGTTTGTGTTGTTTTTCTGCTGAGGTCCTGCCATCCTCACAGACCTTCTACTATGGCATATAAACTGACAGGCTCCTGTCAGACCTCTGTGGCAAGCAGCTGCTTGAGGGGGTATTTTTTTTATTTATATGGTAATATTACCCAAATCATTAAAGAAAGTAAAATTATAAAAAGTGGCCCCAAATGAAAATAAATAATATTTGATGATTCTAGGGGGAAAAAACGTTTACCAAATAGTTTCACTGCATCTCTAAATTGCTGTAAAATTCCTATTACCCCTACCCTATTAGGCCCCTTTCGACATTGAATATACCCTAAACATTTACGCTCAATCACTGTGAAAAAACGCTACTCACACTAAAACTATTAATAATATCAACAACGCTTTAAAAATTTGGATTATTGATGAGTTACCTTTATAAAGAGCTTAAATCTTTAGCATATTATATGCCACATCAGCTACTAAATAGGATTCCTATATTCATATTCTAAATATGATGCAATTTTCTGCCAATTTAGTATAAATATTAAATTCAATAAAATCTAATTTAGATTAATTTAGGTCCTTTCATACTACCAATCATATATTTAACTCCTGAAGATAGAAACCGATCTGGCTTACACCGATCTGAACTCAAATCATGTAAAGATTTAAAAGTCGAACAGACTTTCTATATAAGCTACTGCGCCTACAAGACACTTTAATTCAACATCAAGGTCTCAAACTCTCTTTTAAATAAGATCTTCAAAAGAAAATTAAGCTGTTATCCCTATAGTAACTTTATCTAATCCTCAATAAAATTGAGTCAACAAAATTTAAAAATTATGGGTAAGATTTTAAGCTTACCCTATCCCCCCCCCCCCAGTAAAATTTTTAAATCAAGTTTAACATGGTCTTATCGTCTTTCAGATAATACTAGCTTTTTTTACCAACTAATTAAATTTATCAGATAACAAAGAGACAGTCTTTTCTTCGATCAAACCTTTCATTCTAGACCTCATTTAAAAGACAAATGATTATGCTACCTTAGCACAGTCATTATACTGCGGCTATTTACTTAAAGCAGGGAGCAGGTAAGATTTCTTATTATTCACAAGAAACCATGCTTTTGATAAACAGGCGAGAAAATGCCTTTCTGAATTCCTTTTTATTATATTACTAATCTTTACTATTACTATTCAACAGTTAGAAAATAATACTGATACTACTAATACAAACATTAATATAAAATACTTAAAATACTAATTTTTCTTTCCACTTTTCCCTATTCAACTCTTATAAAAAAAAATAATTAAACAACCTAGCTACTATCAGGCCTTTCATTTAATCTATAAAGTTATTAAGAAGTTTTTATGCTTATCCATAAAAACATATAATATAACTCATACTAAGAATTATTTCAAAAAGAAATAACTAGATATATTTAAATTCTATTAGCAAATTACACCTAAAATAAAATTTATAAAATTTTTGCAATAATTTTTAAGTCTTATTTTAGATCATTTAAATCGAGATCCACAACATCTATAAAATAAATTTATCTATCCCTGATACTAAAGGTACAAAACATTACTTTAAAATTTTTATCTTTTCCCTCTCAGTTCTATCTCCTTTAAATATCAATAATTTTACCTTATAAATAATTTTTATGAGTAAATATTCTTTTTAAAAATAGAGTACTTAAAAAATCTTCTTAATGTAAATAAGATGCTGCCTAGCTCTACTCTATCTAGAGACACTTTCCAGTACCCCAACTATGTTACGACTTATCTCATTTTACAATGAGAGTGACGGGCGATATGTACATTTTTAATTGCTTAATTCAAAATAATATACTATATTATATTTACTTTTAAATCCTTTTTCAAGTGAATCTTTCGTTCCTCAATCCATATATTTTTAATAGTAGCTCACACATCCTTTACTGTCCGCTACACCTTGACCTGATTTTAAGACCTTTGTTTTTTAGATTAATTCCTATAAAAACAATCTGAACGGCTGTATATAAACTAAAATAAAGTTAAGCTTACCGGGGATTATCGATTATACTGCAAGCTCCTCTAATAAGATTAAAAACCGCCAAACCACTCAGGTTTCAATAAAATCTACTACCTTAGTGCTCCCAAGCTTAATAGGGTATCTAATCCTAATTAGAAATCTTGATTTAAAATAATTTTAATTAACTCATATTTTTAAAAATTAAATTTTACCTCAAAAATTTAAAAAATTTAAAACCATAATATTATTTTTGTAAATTCCACTCTGCCCTCTCGTCTAACCGCGGTGGCTGGTACGTATTTGGCCGGGCATGAAAACTATTTCTTTGTTGACATACATATCAAAAGGTTATTTAGTTCTAGTCCTGAATTTTAAATCCAAATAACTGTTTAAAGCAAAAAATAAGTTGTGTTTAAACTTTTTTGATATTTAAACATTTATGGTTTTATATAAAAAATCACTATACAATTTGGAGTTTATATAAAACCCACCTACATTTCTGAATAAAAGTAGTGTAGAATAATTAGATTAACAGTATTAATATTTGAAAGAAATATAATTAACAGTTTAATATAAATGTATTACTTAAATTTTCATAAAATGAAAATTTAATTTTTTTATTTCTTTATTTTTTACAATATATGAATCATCTAGCTTTTTACCTTTAATTAGCTGATTCAAAATTACATTATGAGTTACTGCTATTTAAATTTAAATAGATAATAAAATACTCAAAGTTTTCTTTAAAAAAAGCTCAGTACTTACTAGTAAGATGCCTGAAAAAGGGCTATTCTGATAGAATAGATAACGGACACACCTTTTACTTAGCAATAATATTTCCATTCTTTCAGGACCCAAAACCCTACGTATTAAAAATAAATGCTCTGAAAGTAAGCTAACTTTAAGGCTCATACCCCATTAATGGTTTTTTCCCTTTTATAATACAGCCCACACTACACTTATTTTCCTTTTTCTTTATATTTAGTCTCCCATTAGTTCTAAGTTCCTCCTCGTGGTTCATCACCTGGTCTGATCTAGAAGTAAACACTATTTCCTTCATTTCATGAATTTACGAAGATGATAAATTTTCAAGTGAAAATTGCTTCAAATATTTTTTTGTTCAATCAGTCTCCTCCATCATTCTTCTCTTTTTTCCTCAACCTATTGTAAATTTTTTAAATCATGCCATGTTTATTAATTTAGCTCTTTTATTTAAATTAGGGGCTGTTCCCTTCCATTTATGATTTTTCTCCATAATAAAAAGTTGTGAAGTGAATCCCCGCCTTCCATTTTCAACTATTCAAAAAATTATTCCTCTCTCTATATTATATTATACAGGGTGAATCTGAAAAAGTGGGCAAAACTTTACGGGGTGGTAGAACGCAGCTATACGAGCAATATTCGTCATAGAAAGCATGGGCGGAACGCAAACGGCGAGCCGCTAGGTGGCGTTGGAAATGGTATAAAAGGGTTGGTCCTCGCACCCAACGGCATTTCTACCGTGGATTGCAGAGAGGATGGCTGGTTATACTAACCACGAAATGGCGGATATGCACTTTGTGTACGGTGCGGCGGACGGGAATGCAAGTGAGGCACAGAGTATCTCATCTCCTTCTTGTGTTCATTCTTTAAATGTGACAGTGGAAAACTACCTTTTGACTTTTCACCGCTTGCGTTCCGACCATACATTCTATGACGAATATTGCTCGTATAGCTGCGTTCTACCACCCCGTAAAGTTTTGCCCACTTTTTCAGATTCACCCTGTATAAAATCTATGACAATTCAGGGATTTGCTGTATTCTCTGCTATAGTAATAACATAATAGCGATAATTAAAATAGCTGTAATTAAAACATTAACAATATTTTAATTACAGCTATTCTGCTTATTCTTTCTCTACCTGTATTAGCAGGAGCAATCACCATACTGCTTACAAACCTAAATTTTAAAACATCTTTTTTTGACCCTCATAATAACTCTTTAAATACTTAACTAATATTGCTGAAAATCTATTTTTCTATAAATTTGATTTTGATCTTTAATTTATCTTCAGTCATATTTTTCCATTAAATGCATATTTTAGATGTTATAGAGCACCCAAGTTAGGTTCTCACTGGCATGAGCGTCTCACTGGCATACACCACTCTTTAAATACTAAACGAATATTGTTGAAAATCTATATTTAAACAGAATTAATTTTCATATTTAATTTATCGTGTCATATTTTTCCATTGAATGCATATTTTAGAAGTTATAGAGCTTCCAAATTAGGTCTCTGGCATAACATGGAAGATTATTACTTGATATTCCAGCTTCTACCACTCTTTAAATATTAAACAAATATTGTTGAAAATCTGTATTTAAATAGATTTAATTTTGATCTTTAATTTATCTTCAGTCACATTTTTCCATTAAATGCATATTTTAGAAGTTATAGAGCTTCCAAGTTAGGTTCTCACTGGCATAACAAGGAAGATTACTTAGTATTCCAGTTTCCACCACTCTTTAAATACTAAACGAATATTGTTGAAAATCTATATTCAAATAGGCTTAATTTTGATCTTTAATTTATTTTCAGGCATATTTTTCCATTAAATGCGTATTTTAGAAGTTATAGAGTTTCCAAGTTAGGTTCTCACTGGCATAACATGGAAGATTATTATTTAATATTCCAGCTTTACACCACTCTTTAAATACTAAATCAATATTGTTGAAAATCTGTATCGAAACAGACTTAATTTTGATCTTTAATTTATCTTCAGTCATAATTTTTCTCGGCAAAATTCCCCGCCCTGCCCACGGTCAGTAGGGGACACCGATGGGCTTGGAAAGGCCGCCGTCCGTCGGATGGGACGTTAAGCCGTGGCCCCATGTGTGGGTTGGGTTGGGTTGTTTTACCTCTGAGCGGCACTTTTTTGCACACCATGGGCTGAATGGCCAGGTCACATGGACCCCGAAGGCTCAGAGAAGGTTGGGGGAAAGGACCCACTGGAACAGCTGTTGGGAGACAGATGGTAGCCTCCCGTCAAGGCCATCCAGCGTGTTCTTTAACGTGCACAGGGTATGGCTCTCTCCCGCACACGGGGCCACGGCTTAACGTCCCATCCGACGGACGGCGGCCTTTCCAAGCCCATCGGTGTCCCCTACTGACCGTGGGCAGGGCGGGGAATTTTGCGGAGATAAATCTCAACGCTGACCCAGCTGGGACTCGAACCTGGGAACTGCAGATTACGAGCCTGGCGCGCTACCGACTGAGCCCCCCCCCCCCCCCCCGTGTGTGGGAGAGCCTACCCTGTGCACGTTAAAGAACACGCTCGATGGCCTTGACGGGAGGCTACCATCTGTCTCCCAACAGCTGTTCCAGTGGGTCCCCTCCCCCAACCTTCTCTGAGCCTTCGGGGTCCATGTGACCTGGCCATTTAGCCCATGGTGTGCAAAAAAGTGCCGTTCAGAGGTAAAACAACCCAACTCAGTCATAATTTTCCATTAAATGCATATTTTAGAAGTTATAGAGCTTCCAATTTGGGTTCTCACTGGCATAACATGGAAGATTATTACTTAATATTCCAGCTTCCACCACTCTTTAAATACTAAACGAATATTGTTGAAAATCTACATTTAAATAGATTGATCAAGATCTTTAATTTATTTTCAGGCACATTAATTCCATTAAATGCATATTTTAGATTTACAGAACTTCCAAGTTAGGTTTCCACTGGCAAAACGAAAAATCTGTAACCTTTCGGAAGGGGTCATCAAAAGCATAGGAAATGAATAATGTGAATATTATTATCTCTCCCATTTCTTGATTTATTATTTCTTTCTCTTAATTTATAATGAACCTTTATTTAATAGGTTTACATTTAAAATACTGGGAAAGTTTCGCATCCCCCTTCCCCAAGTTTTCGCTATCTCTCCTCTCTCAAGTCCTAACTATGCTACTGTGATAAATAGTTGAAATAACAAAAAAGTTTTCAATTTACGAAGTAAAACTTTAGCATTACTTCTTACCTATGAAATGTTATCCCTTTGGTCTTTTTCGCAGGTTTGTTAATGCATCCAAACGCGATGCACGTATCCATTTTTTTAATGCTTTCTGTCGTTCTTTAAAACAGGGATAGCACGCCTACGAGTAGCAACAATATCGCGACGCTCGATTACACTTTTCACGCGATAGGGTGCCACCCTCTCTTCATGATCCGAGTTCCGCATTTCAACTGGGTCATATGGCTCTCGCCTAATACAGCACACTGCGGAGAGGCAACGTGAAAGCCCAGATGGGAGCGTCCTTGACAGGTGTAGAGGAAAAATTGTTTTCAACCGGGTGCGATCCCTGATGAAGCGTTAACAAAAAAATCGTGTGGATCTTCTAGGATTTATTTTCTGGGAATATAAATTTTGCTTATTTTAAAACATCCAATCTTGACCGTGATATCAGGATAGAATTGGCGAACGTCCAATATAGATTTCATTTGTAATAAAACTGTGGAATCTGGTAAGTAATCATTTATTATGCAGTGATTAATATGTGACATAATTAGATTACATTACTAACAGATAATATGGTGTATATTTCTGCTCATTTTATATAAGCTATTACTGCTACACAATTAAATAATTTGACGTTTGCAATAATGGCGGCAAGCCATAGAGTAGGAATTTAATAATACCAAGGTGGCTAGTACAGAAGTTATCTAATACTTTATATATTATACATCGAAGAGTCAAAACATTATGACCAGCGCGTCTTTATGTAAATCGAAGCAACTACAGATAAACGACGGCGTGTGTGAAGGTCACGAAACGGTATAAATAACACCTGATACTGAGCTCTGTTAATAGGTGTTATTCTTGTTCTTCAGATGGGAAAGGCAGGGGACCTAAGTGAGTTTTGCAAAGGCCAAGTTATAATGGCTAGACGACTAAGTCAGAGCATTTCATAGACTGCAAAGCTTGTGAGGTGCTCACAGTCAGCCGTGGTCAGTTCCTTCAAAAACTGGTCGGAGGAGTGAAAAAGCCATAAACTGCTGACAAAGGTGTGGGCAGACCACAGCTCATCGACGCTAGAGGTGAGCGAAGACTATTCAGTGTGGTACGAGCCAACAGAAGTATGGTAGTGTGTGCCAGATTCGTAATCTGTAATTCTCAGGTTTGGGTTCCAACTGGGCAAGTGTAGAGATTTTTCTCTGCTAAACTCCCTGCCTACAGTAAACAGGGGTTACTATTGGGCTTGAAAAGGCCGCCGCTCATCGGATGGGACGTTAAGTCGTGGCTCCTTGTGTGGGAGAGCCATACCCCACGCATGTTAAAGAACACGCTGGATGGCCTTGATGGGAGTTCGACACCCTTTTTCCCTAACAGCAGTCCAGTGGGTCCCCTCACCCAACCATCCACGAAACCACGAGAGCTTCGAATTTGAATATTTGTCCCAAATATCTGATATTTAAGTAGCGGATATCATGTTTTTCTTTAAAAAATCAACTCGAACGTACCCTTTGAAAAGTGGAAGACTTTCAGCACAATTCATGTACAGAATTGCAGTAAAAATTTAGACCATAATGCTACCTAACCATATTGGCGATAAATCCTTGGCACGGTTCAAAATTCGAAAGTTCCAATATTACAGATAAGAATGAACTGACAGATTTAGATAATATTATAGTAATGTAGATCATTTCTAGTAGCAACAATATGGTGACGCTCTGTTACACTTTTCAAGCGATGGGGCGCCTCCCTCTCTTCATGGTTTTCTCTGCTGATTCACAGCCTTAATATGAGTTTTCTGTTTAGGGCCTCAACCAGCACACGATGGTGGCTTTTGGTGACATCCATAAGACGTAGTACTGTCCTGTATAGTGGAACGTCGGATGGCATCAATCATACTCAAGCTCCCAGTGAACCGTCAGGTACTTGACCAATCGGTCCCGAATTACGTGTGGTGACGCCTTGTTTCTTTCTGCATAGCGTTTAGAGGTCGGGTTCCATGCTGAGGTGGGTCGGAATTAAACGCGCCGCAAGTGGCCGAAATCTGTGGGGACGCTACCATCGCCTATCTTATGAACGAAATAGTATGTTATCGATGCGCATAGTTATCAATGGTAAGAAAGACTAAATTTCTGCCGTCGAAACTCTTACTGTGCACTAAGTTATGGTGAGATGAACCTTAGACGAAATTTGGTGGTGTTCTAACTTTCACTCTTTAGGAGACATCAAACAAACAGACAGACAGAGAGACAAACTCCCTAAAATATGTAATAGATAAATTCACTGCGGGTGTGGGATTGGAGCTCGTACCTTTTATCATTGAAATACATCTTATAATACCTTCTGAAAACATGGATTTTTCAGGAACCCATCCTCCACCTTAAGCCAGAGCCAACTAGCTACATCGGTTGAACAAAAGGAGGGAAGGCAGAAAGGAAATTAAATATGCATAAAGAGTTATGTGATTTAATTTGTCTAAAGTTTAACTATAAACTATATATTTTTAAATGGCGCAAAATAAATATAGTTAATTTATTACGACTTTATTAAAATATTCAATAATATTTAAAAAATAATTGTCAAATTTTAAAAAATAAGTAGCTACCAGTTGGAATTTAAGAGAAAAATAAATAGAAGTTTGTTTTCAAGTTTTAAAGGTTAATTATTGTCTTAGTGCACTAACAGGGGAACTAGACGATAGAGGTGGTTCTGGGATGATAGATTCACAAGGAAAGGAGGGATATTCAACAATGAGTACAATTTTAAGTAAATCAGTCTTTTTGAAATTTTAACTATGAGTCTCTACTTTAATAAGTATAAAGCAAAATTATTTTTTTTTAAGAATATGCTAAATCTAGAAATTAAATGGTTCCATTAGAATCTCTTGATTCCGTAACTCTGACCCTTTTTTGACCAATTTTGCTCTCCAGCCCAGCTATATCAAAATTTGATCTTTGACCTCAAAGGACTCATTTCATCTAAAATTTGATATAATTTCTGAGTTATGCGACTCAAAATATTCCCAGGTACCAATTTTTAACCCTCTACCACTGATATATATATATATATGACCATTGACCTTGAAGGACCTGTCACATCCAAAATTTCACCAGATTTCTCAGATCTACAATCCGAAATACCCCCAAGAACCAATTGTTAGTTCTCTAACACCAGTAGATCTAAATTTGACCTTTGACCACAAAAGACCCCCCCCCCCCCCGCCCACACACACACACACGGATTCGAAATTTCGTAACATTTTTTAAATCTACAACCCGAAACACCTCCAGGTGCCAATTTTCGCTTTTCTAGCAATAATAGATCACATAGAGTTCAGTGTTTGACCTCTATGTGACCTTTGGTTAACCTTGAAGGACACGTCGATCCAATTTCAGATCTTCCCAAAATCTACATTTGACCAGGAATGGGACACCGGATCTGAAAATTCCTCTCATTTCTGAATTCCACTGAGCTCTCTTCACCAATTATTAACCCTCTAGCAAAGATATGTCGAATTTGACCTTTGACGTGCATGCCTAATTTTTTATGTATATGATGAAGCCTCTGGTAAAACTGACATCTATATGATTGCAGTTTTGCGCTCTCGCCAGCCATTGCGATGAATGCTACTCATCGCAGCATATCATCGCACAAAGTCACAGTGATGTAATACCAGACATGCGTGGTAGGATGAATGGAACAATGTCGTATTCAGCGACGAGTCTCGCTTCTGTCTCAACGTTGACGATCGCTGATTGAGAGTCTGGAGACGACACAGCCACTTTGCTGATCATGCTACCATCCGTGAGCAAAATATGGCTCCTCAGCCTAGTGTCATGGTTTTGCTATCAGTTTCAACAGCTGTTCACTGCTCATACGGATAGTAGGTACAATGACGGCATGGCAATACGTCGATGAGGTATTGCAGCACGTTTTGTTGCCATATCCCCGTGGTGTCATTAATGCATAGTTTCAAAACGATAACACCTGCCTGCACACTGCCAACATCAGCAGAGAGTGCCTACTAAATGTCCAGGTGCTATCTTGGCCAGCGTGATCCCCAGAGAATGTGTGGGACGTCATAGGCAGACCACTTCACGCCTCTGCAGGATCCCCTCGCAATGTCGATGAATTATGGACACAGATTTAACGACGCACGGTCCGCAATCCCTCAGCACAGTATCCACACAACATTTCCACTTGATACCATGTCGTGTGTACAGACCATCATGGCGGTCATATGACCTACTGACTCAGGCCATATTATACTGTCTCCTCACGCATCACGTTGATGTAATCCATCAGAAATTAAATAATTTCTTTCCCGCCGACTTGTCTACATGTGTGGTAAGTTTCGTCTCATTTAGTGCATTCCTTCACGGTGTAGCGTTTTCTATGTCGAGCAGTGTATAATAGGCGTAATAAATTAATTATTCTACTTTTCATGTTCTTAAACTAAAAACTTGTAGCGAAATTTTAACAAATATCAAAACCCAGTCTTATATTTTCTTCTTTTTGCTGAAAAGTTGTCCAGGCTAGTATATCCAGATGGCAAAGAACGTATGAGAGAAGAAAGGAACAGCAAGAAAAATGGTGAATAAAAGGTACCCGCTATTGGCACCTTGTGGGTTCAATGTGTAATGCAGAGGAACTGATTTTTAGGGGTAAAACAAGATTAAAGCAATTAAGAGTCAAAAATAAATCACAAATATTATGCTAAATTTTGTTTTTTCGAGTTTTTTGCTAGCGGTTCCCAAATATAAAAATATTATTGTGAGGTAGTAAGTAACAAGCTCAACTGTAAACCTTTCAAATGAAATATAAAACATTCAAAATGCATTGCTTTACAAAAATAATCATTAACAATAATTTCTGATGAAAGCTTGGTTCTGTAGTTGAAGATTATTAAATTCTTTTCCAAAAAATGTTTTCCAACAACACAGCACTTAAGTAACAACAAACTGTCTACGGAAAAAAGTTGTCAAATTATGAAAGCGCCCTCTAATGGCCATTTCCACTCGAGGGTTCTACGAGCCATGCAAAGATTCAAACTCCAGGGGAACGATCTCACATTAGTTCTCTGCCATTTTATTCTCTTGATGAATTTATACGTTCTTTGCCATTTGGCTCCAGTTAAGTGGGATTACCTGTAATGCTAATCAAGCGCTTCTAGGACGGATCTAAACATGACAATTGGGGAAAAGGAGGTGGGGGTTAGTGACTGTATTAAACCGGGACAGACCATAAGGCCATCCGGTATATTTATCATAAAATAATCTTGGCGAATACTGATGTCTGAAGAACTGAATGATTGGTTATTGGATGCCAGTTAATAAAATAAAAACAATAGCTTTTGGACAGTACGATTCTTGAAAAGATTTAGTGATTGGGACTGTAGGAGAGGTCAAGTAACTGGATTGAGGGGTACTGGTGCAGAACAAAATTACGGCATAAATTTTAAAGAAATTATTTTTCCAAAATATATGAAATATATATATTTATTATTCCCATATGACCTCAGTAGCTAGAGAGCTGTCTCAGGAATAACCTATTTACAACGTAGCGATCAACTCTGGCGCTAACCCCCACCATAAGGACCCCCGAAACACACTGGATAGGAACACGGAACAGCGCACGAAAGATTGGCTTGAGGTTAGGGAAGTCCACAGACACCTATTTACAAGGTAGCGATCAACTCTGGCGCTAACCCCCACCATAAGAACCCCCGAAACACACTGCATAGGAACACGGAACAGCGCACGAAAGATTGGCTTGAGGTTAGGGAAGCCCACAGACACCTATTTACAAAGTAACGATCAACTCTGGCACACACACCCAACGCGAGAACCGTCAGAACCTGCCTAAGAGGAGCACTAGATGGAGCACGAAGCAATGTTGGGAGTGTGGAAAGCGTGGCCATTTGGCTGGCGACTGCCCCACCAAGAATGGGTATTCGACGTATTATGAGTATGAACACTCTGAGAGCTACATACGACAGTACCACCTTGAGCCACAACGATACACAAGTAATTGTCAGGAATGTTGAGAGTACGGACATTTGGCTCATGACCAGCCCGTTGGAAAAAATTGGTTCGATAACCCTGAGCGCCAAACGCAGCAGTACCCCCCGAGCTCGCCTTCCCCCCCCCCAAAGTCCCAGGACATACCGAGCAAAACAGTGCAGCAGAAGGAACCCCTGGTGAACCCTCTTGAGCAGACCCCCTTGTATCGGGCCTTAGAAGAGGAACTGGGTCCTCCTCCCATGTGCTGGAGTTCGATGGGTTGAAGGTCGATGTCATGAGAATGGTGACTAAGGTGTTTGCCCCATTGGGCCTCGAAGCTGACGTGGAATTCAGTAAGTCGGTAGAAGTCCTGTTCGACATTAATGGGCTTCGGGACGTAATTTTTGAAACATTAGCAGAGGAGAGGTTAGGGAAATCGAAGGGCAGTACGTAAGAGGGACAGGAAGACAATCAGGAGAATCGAACCCACATGGAGCAGCCAGTGCAGGGGTAGTGCAGTTTGCGGTACCCACACCAAACCGAGATGAAGCTGACCCCGACAGAGATAGCCATAGCATCGAAAGCCCTCCTACAAATGAAAATTGGAGCGCACACGGAAATCGAACCCCGGAGCTCACCACAGCTAGAGAGGACGCCACTGACTCACAGGAGAGAAATGGCAGGCAGATAGAATAGCACCAGGCTAGGGAGAATTTGGAGATGCGGAAAACTGAGAATTTTGTTGCACCGAGTAAGGGAGAAATTGTTGAGGTGAACGTAGTGAGTGAACAGATTGAGATGCCCAACAGTAGTGAAACTGATGAGGTACAAGACAGTAGCAGTAAGAATTGGGAAACCCATTTGGAAATTGAGAAGTTGGCCCCACCTATCGAAACTAGGAAGAATTTTGAAACGTCCACTGAAACCGAGGAGAGATTGCCCTCAGCAGTGAAGAGAGAATGGGAAGTACAACATACTAATGAGGGTTTGGAAACCCACGTAGAGATGGAGGAGTTTGTCCTATCTAATGAAATTAGTAAGAATTGTGAAACGTTCGATGAGCGGGAGGAGAGATTGCCCTCATCAGCGAATAGGGACTGGGAATTACAAAGGGTTAATGAGAGTTTCGAGATACCCGGTCCAAAATTAGATGCCTCTACGGATATACAGGGTGAGAATTTGGATACATTCCGAGGGAAAGAGGATTTTAGTTGGAACAGAGCAAGTGAGCGCTTTAAGAGTCAGGCTGGAAATACAGAAATGGAAAAGCCAAGTAAACGACGGAAGAGCGAGGGTTATCGCACTCAAAATAGTAATGGGAATTTTTATGCAGAGATAAAGATAGGAAGCTTTAACGCACTAAGAGATACAGCCATTGAGAAATTGGCCCCACCTACCGAAGTTAGGAATTCGGAGATAAGTGGAGAAATTGAGCATGTCGTGGCACCTAGGGGTGAGGTGAGTTTGGGTATGTCTGAAGAATATAATTTTGTTTCATACAAGAGTCGGAAAAAGTTGCTATCAGCACAGAGGCATTAGGAGCTGTTGCGCGCATGGGTATGGGGAATGCAATGAGCCGGACAGAGATGGTGAAAAGTTCTCTATACACGGAGATAGTGAGAGATGCAAGGAAGAGACACTGCAAAAAAGTTTGAGAAACTCAAAGGAGAGGATGACGACTGGGATTTCGACCCACGGGTCACCCCGAACTGTGCTGTAGAGCACCCTTTCCCCGCTGCGCCGAGAACGCCACCTCCTGCTGCACAAAGGTCAAACCCCTCCTGCCGCTGTACCAAGCGCAACCAGCAGTCAATCAACGGAAGGAGCAGTTGCTGTTACCACAGCGCCCTCTACGCAACGAGTGCGAGGCAGCCAAGAAGCACCGACAGGCAGAGCCGCGCTCCCCGCTTTGCGTTGCCGTGGCAACTCAACTCAACGGGTCACTCAGTGGTTCGAGTCAACTCAACGGGTGACACGCCAGGGAGCCAAGAAGAGCGAAGGTGACATCATCTCGGCATTGTATCAGCCCTAACGAACGCCGTAGAACCACCACTTGATTGACTTCTAGCGGCGCTCAGAAAACAAGCACTGCGCGAGAACCATTGGACGGACGGGCGTCCGTCTTCCCGCACATTTATTCTTCTTCCGGGGTCACTACACACCACTTCAGGGGACTCAGAATATCATGTAATGTTGTGACGTCTGGTACAACGAAAATAGAAATATGTACCCTTTTTTTTTGCTATGATAAAATATTTGAGTTGAGATTAATTAATATCTTAATGCCATTAAGTAAGCAAGATGTTTGGATTGAAATTGATTAATGTATTAATGCCATTAATAAGCAAAGTATTTGGATTCAGATTAATTCATAGAGTGATGCAATTAAGTAAGCAAAATATTTGGATTGTTCTGAATGGAAAAAAAGAATTTTTTTTTTCTCTAATGTTATATTGTAATCGAGCTAATTAGAGTTTGCTGAATAGCTTGTAGGCCAAATATCTGTTGCATAAATGAAGGATTAGACTGTTTAGTATTATATTAATGCAATTGAATGAGCAAAGAAATTGAAAGGTGGTTGAGATTAAAATTGATGTATTACTGCCATTAAACGAGCAAAGTATTTGGATTGTTCCGACCAGAAAAAAAGAAAAGAGCGAAAATTTTTTAGTTTGTATGTTAAATTATAATCGGGCAAATTAGAGTTTGCCGAATAACTTGTTGACCAAATACCTGCTGCAGGATAAAAATAAATAAATAAATACTCCCCTCAAGCAGCTGCTTGCCACAGAAGTCAGGATGAAGGATTGTATAGTGTAGATTGTCAGTATTATGTGAAGCTGATGAGGTACAAGACAGTAGCAGTAAGAATTGGAAAACCCATTTGGAAATTGAGAAGTTGGCCCCACCTATCGAAACTGGGAAGAATTTCCGACTAGAAAAAAAGAACAGAGAGAAAATTTTTTATTTTGTATGTTAAATTATAATCGGGCAAATTAGAATTTAAAAAATTAGAACACTAAACGTTTTGTACGCCATTAATTACCGTGAAATAGAAAAAAAAAAAAGAAAGAGATCTTTGTTTCTCTCTTCGTGTAGACCAGTGATTCCCACCCTTTTCTGGACCATCGCCCCTTTAGAAGAGAACAAAAATTTCAACGCCCCCCTAGTCCATAATAATTAATTTTATATGAAATATTAAAATATTGTTGCATATTATCTGTACCTAATTTATCTGTTTATTTATCAATTAAAAATCATAAAGCAGAAATTGAAAAAATGACAACCAAATGTACAATAAAATTGTTTATTAAAATTTTAAAAATAAACACAAAATCAATAAGAAATAAAAAATAATGAGATAAGCACAAAATTAATAATAAATAAAAAAAATTAATGAGATGGTTGAGGCTGGTGGAGTGTTAACAATTTGTTAATGTCGGGTTCCAATTTCGTTAACATCAAAGGCAGATCGCCACGTTCAGTGATGTGTAGTCTGTTCCTCTTCTTTGACAGTAAATTAGCTACTGCACTAAATCCACGCTCAGCCATATAGGACGAAAGAAATGCGATTAAAAACTTCTGTACTATTACCCACAATCCAGGTTAGAGAACTGGTATTGATTTTTGAAGCCAGAACTCTTGGTACCCATGTTTGAATTTTACTTTGAGTGCTTCGTTAGTCGTGAGTTCTAAGAGTTCCTCTTCCAAATTTGATGATTCTTCAGTATCTGTGTTTGCAAAAGGATCTAAAACCCAACTCGGTATATTCATGTTTAAAATATCTTGGAAACGCTCCTAAAATCAACATGAACAACTTCCAAGTGTTGGCAGTAAGTAAATCTTCCGGTTTTGCAGAGACTGCTGATAATGTGGGAAAGTGGTTGTATTCACCTTTACCTAGATTTCGTTTGAATAGAAGTTTTCCCGCAAAAGCAGCTATGACGTTTTTTGTTTTAATTAAATTCAACTCATCACCTTGCAATTGTAAATTAACTTGATTAAATATTTTAAACAGGTCTATCAAATAAACGATGTCATTTTTTGACGTATCAGGTTTTCGCACAATTTTTCGTCTTGTCTTCAAGAAAGTCCAGTACTGAGTCAAATAGATTGAAAAAACGATTCAGACAAAGACCTTTAGAGAGCCAACGTACTTCTGTGTGCAGCAGCAAGTGATTGTAATCTTCATCATTTTCATTACAAAGCTTACCAAATAATCGGTCATTCAATAAATTGCTTCTAATCTTATTGATTGCTTTAATAACGTAATGGAGCGACGTATGCAGACGTTCATTCAAATTTTTTGCAACCAAATGCTGACGATGTATAATATAATGTACAGCGAGTACATTTGGTACTACTTGTTTCAAATGCGCTATGAAACCCTTATGACGCCCTGTCATTGCTGGAGCACCATCAGTAGCAGCAGACAAAATATTGCAAATAGGAATTTCTTTCTCTTGAAAAAACTTTTGCATGGTATTAAATATAGATTCACCCTTTGTATCAGATTCCAAATTTTTAGCAAATAATAACTCTTCATGAATTTTTTCTTTTATAAATCGTACGTATGATAAGAGTAGAGCTTCGTTATTTGGTAGAGTTGATTCATCGAGTTGAATGGAAAATTTGCAAGTCTTTAAGTAATCACATAATGATATTTCAACGTCTTTTGCCATTTTATCTATTCTTATTTGCACTGAATTATTACTGAGAGGAATTTTTTTGATGATATCTGACGGTGTCTTATGATGAAGAACAGTTTTTAATATCTCTTTCTTTGAGTGCCGGCAAAATTAATTCCTCGCCAATTGTGTGTGGTTTTCCTGCTTTTGCGATTAACAATGAAACTTTATATGAGGCTCGTAGTCCATCATCATCTTGTTTAGAAGACGACGCAAAAAGGTTTGACATAGTTGGCTGTTTTAAATATTGCTTTTCCAGTTCTTGAAAATAGGATAAATCTTTTTTCTTCTTATCAGCATGCATTTTATTTAAATGCTCTTGTAGCCTAGAAGGTTTCATAACTTCATTTGAAAAAACTTTTCGGCAAATTAAACACATAGGTAATGATTGGTTTGTAGGAGAGTACGTAAATCCATATTTCAAATACTCAATACTGTACTGCCGGCATTTCTTTTTAGATGTAGATTCAGACATTTTCAAATACAAATTAACTTCTCAACAGATTTATAGATAGTTATAAAAATAATATTTATAATGACTTCTAACACTTATCACTCACCACTATTTATCACGGCGAAGCACATAAAAATAATAAAACATTCCTAGAGCTATCGCTTTTATAGATTTGATTTTGTGCACGCAATAACTTGTATGTTTGCGATGCCGGCGCACTTGCTCCGTAAACAAATCATTTCAAGCTCCCATATTCTTGTCGAAACGTGTTAAATTGCATGAACCGCGTGTTTGCCTACCAACTTGCAAGGACTTGTCACCGTCAATCTATTCTAAACTAAAACAAATTAGGTATAGGTGGTATAGGTACAGTATAGTGGTAAACAAATTAGGTATACGTGGTATAGGTACAGTATAGTAGTAAACAAATTAGGTATAGGTACCTAATGCTAATTTAAAAATGCTTATTAACGCGATAACAATAAGATAATTTACATAGCTAGATAAAATATTTATTCATGAAAACAGGTATTTTCAAAGTATTTTATTATATTAAAAAAATAATTATAAAAAAATATTAAATATAATAAAATTATTATTATTATATTATTATTGCATCAAGGTTGATTTGCCTATCAGGACGGACACACATGTCCAACATAATAAGCCTGATATAGTAGTGCATGATAAGATATTGAATGAGATTACAATTATTGAAGTAGGAATAACATCTCGGGATAACCTGCAGACAGTAGAGGTTGAAAAGAAGAGGAAGTATGATCTGCTGGCTAATGAGTTGAGCCTAATTCACAAGTGTAATGTTAATATTATACCTTATGTTCTGACGTGGGATGGTATTGTAACTACGTACCATAAAGCATACTCAAAGCGACTTGGAGTGGGAAAGCATATTGAAGCTTATATCCAATCTGTGATCTTGAAGAGAACTTTTGAGAGCATCTCAGTCGACTTCAGACGTACCAGTACGCTAGTAGGCGGTAGCAGGGAACTTATTGTCCAAGCTGCAGTTGAAAAGCTGTACATGATGGATGAGGTAGTGGATGACCAGAATCACCAGGAAGACACCACAGAATAGAAGAGATAAAAAGGTTGTCACAGAAAATTCCATTAAATTTATTTATTTATTTGACCGCCCCTCTTGACTGCCTCAACGCCCCCCATTTGCCTCTGGATCCGCTACCGCCTCCATGGAAGGCTCCAGCGCCCACTGGGGGGCGGTATCGCCCCCGTTGGGAATTTGTGGTGTAGACTATCATTTGCATAATCATTTTAAGTGAAGGGATGTGTCATATTATATGTAAATCAAATGTTTTGCTGGCTAGCGGCATCGCTGTGAGAAAGAGGCAGGCCGAAGGAGTAAATTCTACAGACTTGAGCCAGACAGTATTAAAGTCTTCCGAACATATAGGTAGAAATCACCATAATCTAACCAGTGGTTCTTAAAGTAATCTTGAAATTGTACACGTTTTGTCTACCTATTTTAAATGTTCCATGCAGATGTGGGGACACGCAACAGTTAGTATGGAATACACTATTTGTTGTAGAATATTGATTGTGTGGAAATTAAAAAAAACAGATTTTGACCCCCTCCTTATTTCCTTCTGTTTCATGTATCGCTGGAGGATTTCTTCATACCAACCCTACGATGATGCAAGGCCGACCCAGAAGGACCAGGAGACCCCCCTCCTGTGATATGCCTGTGATATGTCGAGTGTGATAGCCCCTACCTTGGAATCTCTTGTCGGTATCCCTTGAAGGAACGCGAGGACTCTTTCTCTCCATCCAGCCAAGGGACTTATTAGACCTCTGCCTATCTTTCCCCCCTCGGCAAGATTGGTATGTCATGCCCACGTGATGTTATAACGTGGCCAGGACAACGATACGTGGGATAACCATACGTGGGATACGTGGGATAACGTGGCCAGGACAACGATACGTGGGATAACCATACGTGGGATACGTGGGATAACGTGGCCAGGACAGAGAAAGAACAGCAGCAACAATCGGCTTCCATTTTAAATTGTGACATTTTTCTGCATTCAGCCCTTACTGAGGAACAGTTGCCGACGGCATAGAACATTCGATGAATCCGTTGGCCCCCCAGTCGCGAGGACTGGAAATACGTTACCGGCATGGAAAAGGAGAAAAATACCAGATGGGTGTTTTTTCTCACCTCCACCCGTTCAACCAATCAGCGCCATCCACGATGGATCTAAAAGGTGACCTCCACGGCAGGGCCAGAAAAAGTAGCAGCAAAGACTCTTGGAAAAATTCCTTCTTCTGTGTGGTGGGCAGCAACGAGCCTCTCTATCGAGCAGAGTCCTGCAGTATAGACAATGAGTAAGTAGCGAGAGCACAACGCAGCCTGTGCCTTTAGCTTGCCAGCGACCAGTGATGCCCGTCCCTAGATACAATGAACTTGATAATGATCCACTTAAAATGAACTGCTAATACGTTGTCCCGAGTGCGACCTGTTTACTGTAAGAATTGCTAGAGTCTCGAGCAAGTAGCTCGCTCATTATGAACTTCATTTATTTTGATGGACTGTTCTCCACCACGTACAAAGTTTCCATTGAATTGTAAAGGGTCGCGCTAGAAGCGCTGTTGAATTGTCCCGAAAGTGGGAACTATGTTAAGAGTAAATGTCTAAAACTAAATTTGTTAATAAATATTATGATTTTGTAATTATACAATCAGATCAGTTCTCATTATTAGAAATGCCTATCCATTTGATTGATGATCCAGGAATTTGACTTGATTTTAGCAGCAAAGTACGCATCACGGCCTAAAAGTTGTACCGCCCTAAAAATACACTAGGGGGGTCATAACATAAATTCTTAAGCAGATGGCACATTAAGGATGAAAACGATTTTAATAATTTTATAGGTTCTGGACAAAATATCTATTTTAGGTTTTAAAACAAAATAGACCATTATTTATACTGAATATAGGACGATCAGTTTTAAAGAGAATGAAGTGCATTATTTATTGATTTCTACACTCCCTAAAATTGGAGATTTTGATATAATGAGTAATTATGAAAATGCAAATACTGTTATTTTAATAGCACCTGCACAAATCTTAATTTCCATCGTATTGAAATGTGTAAACACAGTTGCATTGAACATCGTATTGAAATGTGTAAACACAGTAGCATGAATATTCATTTGTAAGATTTACTCTAAGTCAGTCTTAAAAAAAAATTGTGTGTGTGTATATGTATGTATTTACAGTCGCTCAAAAAAGTATCCTAACATCATGGTTGATTACAGAATTCAGGAAAAATATCTGGCAACGATTTTTTTAGAAATTAGTGATCTGTCAACCTTCGTGTCACGTGACACGAAGGTTGACAGATCACTAATTTCTAAAAAAATCGTTGCGAAATATTTTTTCTGAATTCTGCAATCAACCATGGTGTTCGGATACTTTCTTGAGCGACTGTATGTGTGTGGAGATCAAAGGCTGGATTTTCAATGCATTGTAACATTTTCTCCTTCGTTTAACTAGTCTTAAAAATGCAAAATACGTGAACTATAAATCAGTTTCAGAATTTTTTTTATCTATTACCCTTACGAGCATTCTGAAGGGTTACTAGCATTCTGCGGGGGCATCGCTCCCTTGCAGCCACCAAGATTCTGCTCTGGTTCAAGTTTGTTACTGGTTAATGATGGCAATTGAAATGCACTAAAAAAAAGATCATAGAATTTTATTACTAACTATTTAACCAAAAACGATTTTAATTTATCTTAAAAAAAATGTTGCCCCTCCCCCTTGTGAAATGAATAAATAATTATTTCCGAAATGCAAAACCTTTGGACAGTTGCACTGAACCAAAACTTTAAATATAGCCAAATATCTGTATTAGAATACAGAGTTTTGCCGTTTCCCACCGTCAGTAGGGGATATAACCCTGAGTTGGAAAAGCGGAAACTTTGCATTTCTTAAATAACTATCTAAATTAAAGCGGAATTAGTTATCCTTATAATCAAAAAACAGTTAATGTCTGTAGACGGAGAAAAGCTAGGCCACAAAATAAAAACGCTTTCTCATTGAAAGAAAAGTATGCAACAATGTAACTTTTAAACTTAAGCTTTGGGGGGGGGGGGAAAGGAATTAGAAACATGTTTATTGCCCGTTCTTTTTATTGCCATTGTGTTATACAATTTTTTAAATTAGTTTTTTCCCATTGATATTAGTTTTGACATTTCCTCTGTAATATACTTAAGAATTGTGAGAAACTGTATTTCAAAATATTATTCGCAATAATATGTATTTATTGAATTTCTAAAAGTAAAGGTTTTGATCATAAAAATGTATTTGAGTTCTTTTTATTGAAGTACGTAAGAAAAAATTCAAGGCAATTGTGAAAGTACGAATAAAATCGTAAAAATGTGAAGTTGAGGGCGGGGCTGGGGGACAGTGATCACAAAATGTAACAGCCAAACGGGGAGTGGTCGATGCTTCTATGGAACAGCGGAGCCTCGACTCTAGGGGCGCTGCTGTCGCTTCCTTATAACCATGGGACCTATGGGAGTTACTCTCCCTTCTCTGTGCTTACTGCAATGTAGTTATCACTTTTGTTTTGATATGAAACCATGTTAGAATGGATTAATTTTATGAAGTAATATGGAGTTAGAGTGTATGTGACACTGAAGATCCTGCATCTAGATGATACGATAAAACGTAAGTTTTCATAAATTTGATCTAATATATCTAATATTCGAAATGCATAAACTTTCAAAAGGTTAAAGGTGCTGTAAATATGGTGAAATTAGCCTCCAAATAAGGGGCTCCCTACATGAGTCACAACGGAAGGGCGAGATAGCAGATGCAGAAGAAACTGCCTCTCAGTTCCAATAGCATGAAGCTCCCGGAACAAACTTATCTTTCCGCATTGTAGTGGGAGAGTTCAGCAGAACGTGGCATACAGTATCAAATGTGCTGCAAGTGCACAGTTTGGACTGTAAGTTCTGCCAAGAGTGTGAAGCGTAGAGTTGCTGTAGATGATACTAACTCGGAGACGATGAAGGAGGGTCTCCTCAAATCTGAGGTGATGACCGAGGTTAGGAGCAGTGAGAGAAGGTTCAACCAAGTACCGGAATGATGAACAACTTCTATCGTTCTGCCTCTTGAGCAAGACTATACTGGCTCAAAGCCTATTGCTTTCAAAAGCATTGGCTAGAAATCGTGCTGCCATCTACTGACAACTTAATCAAGTAAAGTCATAATTTCACTGCCCTATTTACTTAATGTTGCAGATAGTTTGATCCAGTGTTGGCAAGCGAAATCAAAAATGTTTCATTACGTTTTTCATTAGAGCAAAATTTAAATTTCGTCATAACGTTATGATAACGTTATATAGAAATACTTTTAACGCAAATTTAAAATAATGAAATATATGTTATCACTTTAATTATGTTTTCCGTCCCGTGGCCGAGTGGTTAACGCGTTTGGCAACTGATCTAAGGGACCTGGGTTCGAGCCCCGCGTAAGGCATGCATGTGTGTCGTTTTTCTGTTGAGGTCCTGCCATCCTCTCAGACCTTCTATTTTGGCATATAAGCTGACAGGCTCCAGTCAGACCTCTATGGCAAGCAGCTGCTTGAGGTTTTTTTTTATTTATTTATGTATGCAGTAATGTTTTCCAGAGATTCGCACCAGTTCAATCAATCTACTTGTTAAAAAAACAGATAAAGTTTTGAAAAAGTAAATTTATTAATATTTATTGCTTTTTTTTTCTGTTACATAATGAAATAAAAATAGCAATTAGTTAATTAACCAATAAATGGAATGACATCACAATATGTATTTCAATAATATATATATAAGCATTATTCGAATTTCAAGAAATAATGGAAACTACTGAAGACAGCAACGTATCAGGATTTAGTTTTGGGAGGGAATTTCCCATAATTTAGTATCGAGGGGGTCCGAAAATTTAGTTTTTTTATGGGAAGAGGGATGCGAGAATTTAGTTTGGAGGAGAGGGAGTCTGAGAATAAGACTTCAGTAGGGTTTCCTAGGTAGTAAACTATTTCACCAGAAAAGAAAGGTTAAAATTATATTGAATATGAAATAAAACGTTACAGTTGTTTTCTTCGTATCTACTTTTCAGTGTCGGGTATAAAATACGGGACTAAAATGAAATTATGCAAAGACATCTGTTTTGGATTTCAAAGCCAGGTAGACAAATTTGAGTTTCTCATAAGACAACCGGATTTTGGAGGGCGAACCCTCCACACCTCTGGATTCGTTCCTGACTGAAAAAATTTACACTTAATGAATTATTCAGAATAAAGCGGTGCTTTATAATGCAAATTTCGGAGCATAAGTATCATAATTCATAGTACTATAACGATTTTTTGTGCACAGATTAATATTTTTAAAACAAGTTACGAAAATGATTAGAGGAAGGTTTAAAACAAATTTAAACTTCCTTCAGAAATATTAACCTCATAACGCATAGTCGGAAAAAATAAAAAAGAAATTCATTCAAAAATATTGATATTATAACGCAATTAATGTTATTCTACTATTTAATTCATCATTATAAGAAAAATGTCCTCTAATGATTTTGAATTCAAATTATTTCTTATACAGAATCCATTTAAGCATAGAAAAAAGAAACGCTCTCTGTAGATACTTGAGTTGTAGGTACTGCAAGAACAATTGTTGCAAGTTATAGAGTGTTTTGTCTTTATTTTTCCAGTAATAAAAAATATTTTCTTTTGTAGAAATTCTCTTTGCTCTCTCTGAAATTCATTTAAAAATTTTCCTTTTCCTTTTTGTCTCCAATTTTTTGGTTTAATTAAGATAGATTTTCAGAAAATCATTTGGTGAGTCGTTTGATGACACTGGATTCGGTATGCTTTTCAATGTACTCAAAAATATCAATTTCAATGTACTCATAAATAGTTTTCCCTAAAATAAACCTCAAATAGCATAAAAATAAACTAAAGAATAAATTGAGAAAACTAATTATATCAAATAGCATAAAAATAAACTATACTATAAAATAAACTAAACAATCAAATAGCATAAAAATAAACTAAAGAATAAATTGAGAAAACTAATTATAACTAAAGAATAATTGAGTAAAGAAATTTAAAACACTACTTATTTCACTCTGTACAATATTTTCTTAAAGGAGCTGCAGAGAAGAAAATCACCGCGTCGTCACTGCTCGATTGAAACATGAGAACTACCTCTTTTATTTTTCGCAAAATAGGTGAGGTTGAGAGTTAACGGATTTTCAAACGTACCCAACGGAAATTATTTGGGGGGAAGGAAGTCGAAAGTTTGGTGGGAAGAACAAAACCGAAAGTTTCGACTGTTGTCAACAAGTTTATAGCCTTATCTTTCCATTCTGTACCCTATACCCAAATTATCACACTTACATAGTTCCATCTCCAAGTGTTTAAGCGGATAACAGGGATTTCTAATGCAGTTAGGATCTGTCTGTTACACAAGAGTTTCTAAGTATATCTTATAAAGGAAAAACTCTCAAAATCAAAAAATGTATCTTGTGTTGATACATTTTGAGATTTATTTGAATCTTGTGTTGATACATTTTGTGTTAACAGCGTAAAAAAAAAATAAAAAAACGAAATTAATTTTACCGTTTTTTGTTACGTTTTATTATTGTAAATATTTTTAAATTCCGCTAACGTGATTCATAATGCTATTCACAAAACATTTCGGCAGTAGTACAGATCACGGGCCTCAGCCGCCATTTTGTTTTTGACGCAACGTAACAAAACGGTCCTTTTAGTTGATTCCCACAACTCCCTAGACCCTAACACAAACAGGGGTTTCTAGAAAAAAGATTGTTTTTTTCGTTACCATAGTAACGAAAAACCCGAGTTTACGTCAAACGCAACGCACCGTAACCATAGTAACATAAAATTGCGTTTTAAACGAACGTAAAAAAAAATTAAATTAACGTAAAAAAACCTCGTAACCGTCAATTACAGAATGAAAGCTCATAAAAGTGCCAAATCCAACAAAAAATAAAACGATTGCCTTACCACATACAGTAAACCACTTCCACCATTCCCCTCCCCTCTTTTCAAAACACAATACACCGCCGACCGAATTATAAAAAAGCCCCAAAACTAAATAATGTCCTCCAAGACAACACAAACCAAAAAACATGAGAATCGGAAACAGTGCACCGCCGACCGAATTATTAAAAAGCCCCAAAATTAAATAATGTCCACCAAGACAGCACAAACCAAAAAACATGAAAATCGGAAACAGTGCACCGCCGACCGAATTATAAAAAAGCCCCAAAACTAAATAATGTCCTCCAAGACAACACAAACCAAAAAACATGAGAATCGGAAACAGTGCACCGCCGACCGAATTATAAAAAAGCCCCAAAACTAAATAATGTCCTCCAAGACAGCACAAACCAAAAAACATGAAAATCGGAAACAGTGCACCGCCGACCGAATTATAAAAAAGCCCCAAAACTAAATAATGTCCTCCAAGACAGCACAAACCAAAAAACATGAAAATCGGAAACAGTGCACCGCCGACCGAATTATTAAAAAGCCCCAAAACTAAATAATGTCCTCCAAGACAACACAAACCAAAAAACATGAGAATCGGAAACAGTGCACCGCCGACCGAATTATAAAAAAGCCCCAAAACTAAATAATGTCCTCCAAGACAGCACAAACCAAAAAACATGAAAATCGGAAACAGTGCACCGCCGACCGAATTATAAAAAAGCCCCAAAACTAAATAATGTCCTCCAAGACAACACAAACCAAAAAACATGAAAATCGGAAACAGTGCACCGCCGACCGAATTATTAAAAAGCCCCAAAACTAAATAATGTCCTCCAAGACAACACAAACCAAAAAACATGAAAATCGGAAACAGTGCACCGCCGACCGAATTATTAAAAAGCCCCAAAACTAAATAATGTCCTCCAAGACAGCACAAACCAAAAAACATGAAAATCGGAAACAGTGCACCGCCGACCGAATTATTAAAAAGCCCCAAAACTAAATAATGTCCTCCAAGACAACACAAACCAAAAAACATGAGAATCGGAAACAGTGCACCGCCGACCGAATTATTAAAAAGCCCCAAAACTAAATAATGTCCTCCAAAACAACACAAACCAAAAAACATGAAAATCGGAAACAGTGCACCGCCGACCGAATTATTAAAAAGCCCCAAAACTAAATAATGTCCTCCAAGACAGCACAAACCAAAAAACATGAAAATCGGAAACAGTGCACCGCCGACCGAATTATAAAAAAGCCCCAAAACTAAATAATGTCCTCCAAGACAACACAAACCAAAAAACATGAGAATCGGAAACAGTGCACCGCCGACCGAATTATAAAAAAGCCCCAAAACTAAATAATGTCCTCCAAGACAGCACAAACCAAAAAACATGAAAATCGGAAACAGTGCACCGCCGACCGAATTATTAAAAAGCCCCAAAACTAAATAATGTCCTCCAAGACAACACAAACCAAAAAACATGAGAATCGGAAACAGTGCACCGCCGACCGAATTATTAAAAAGCCTCAAAACTAAATAATGTCCTCCAAGACAACACAAACCAAAACACATGAAAATCGGAAACAGTGCACCGCCGACCGAATTATTAAAAAGCCCCAAAACTAAATAATGTCCTCCAAGACAACACAAACCAAAAAACATGAAAATCGGAAACAGTGCACCGCCGACCGAATTATAAAAAAGCCCCAAAACTAAATAATGTCCTCCAAGACAACACAAACCAAAAAACATGAAAATCGGAAACAGTGCACCGCCGACCGAATTATTAAAAAGCCCCAAAACTAAATAATGTCCTCCAAGACAACACAAACCAAAAAACATGAAAATCGGAAACAGTGCACCGCCGACCGAATTATTAAAAAGCCCCAAAACTAAATAATGTCCTCCAAGACAACACAAACCAAAAAACACGAAAATCGGAAACAGTGCACCGCCGACCGAATTATAAAAAAGCCCCAAAACTAAATAATGTCCTCCAAGACAGTACAAACCAAAAACATGAGAATCGGAAACAGTGCACCGCCGACCGAATTATAAAAAAGCCCCAAAACTAAATAATGTCCTCCAAGAGAACACAAACCAAAAAACATGAAAATCGGAAACAGTGCACCGCCGACCGAATTATAAAAAAGCCCCAAAACTAAATAATGTCCTCCAAGACAACACAAACCAAAAAACATGAGAATCGGAAACAGTGCACCGCCGACTGAATTATATAAAAAAGCCCCAAAATAAAAATCTGACAAAAAGAAACATCTTACAGCTCAAATAACCCTCCCCTAAATTACATTGTCATTTTACCTCTGAGCCCCCACTTTTTTCGCACACCATGGGCTAAATGGCGAGATCACATGAACCCCGAAGGCTCACAGAAGGTACGGGACCCACTAGAACAGTTGTTGGGAGACAGTAACTTCCTGTAAAGGCCATCCAACGTGTTCTTTACGTACACAGAGTATAACTCTCCCACATACAGGGCCACGGCTTAACATCCTAACCGACGGACGGCGGCCTTTCCAAGCCCATCAGTGTCCCCTACTATGAGCCGAGCTTGAAAATACGCCGAGATAAATCTGAACGCTGACATAGCTCGGACTCGAACCTTAGAACTACAGATTACAAGCCTGGCGCGCTACCGACTCCGCCACTCTCACCCCACCTCTAAATTTTTCATTCTTTCCTGACTCCATCAAAAACTACCGTTTTTTCACACACCGACAATTCTACAATACCCAGAATTACTACATCAAAAAGTCGCCAGACGCTTCCACATATTAACGATAAATCATATAACTAAATATAAAAGACTCCTAAATATACAACAAAATTAATAAATCACTATAATACATTAATAATTACCATACTACACGTAACTACTAAAAAACATTCAATTCACCCCCAAACTATTCTAACGAAATACATGTGTTCTTTACTATCGCCATTTTCAATCCCACACGCAAAAACTTGCATACTCCCCCACTACATGGGCCCCTAAATATCTTTAATAACTAATTATAAACCATATCCAAACCAATTTTCAAAAAAAAAAAAGCTAGAACATATTAATTATTCGTATCCTACCTATCACTGAACACCCCCCTCCCCATATTAAATATATAATACACACGAACTTACCTCTAACCATATAGGTATGTTATCCAAAGAAGTCTAGAAAAAATGGCGATAAAAACAAAACGTAACTTCACACTCTCGTCAAATCACCCACATAACACGTGACTCCACATTACCCACCCAAAAGAAACAAATCAAAGAGCCATAGGCAACAACAACCAACAGCTACGTTTTACGTCATACTTTACAAATCAACATCATACTTTACACACTTCTTTATTACTTTATATTGTAACGTTAAAATAACGTTTTCCAACTGGTTTGGTCTCAAATATTCTGCTCAGCAACTTGTTTGGTCAATTTGACGAGCAGAGTAGGGAAGAGCACATTAATTTTAAAAATAAATATATCTGACAAGGTAGTTAAATATATAAGCAGTAAAATATTTATTATATAAAGAATTAAAAATATTATTGGAAACTGAAACTACTAAAAGTAAGTTCGTAGAAAGATAATTCTGCAAAAAAATCCTTTAAAACATAATAGTTGAATGATTCTTATCAATCATAGTTACCTGACGATAAATATTTTGAAATAATTGGCTAAAAAACTTGTCATTACAATTATGAGAATAGAAATATGACTATCATTTATACGGTGACCATATTTTTGAGATCAATATACAATACTTAATCAGAAATAAATGTGAATTTTATTTCTATTAATTTTATGCAATGTCTGGAAGTTATTGTCGAAAAACGTTAAATATCCTAAAACGTTTCAAAATAAACAAATGATATGTATACAGTAATTTTAGTTCTTGTTAAGTGCAAAATTATTAAAAGACGTGAAAAAGAAGAAACATAAAAAAATTACTACTAATTTCTGAATAATTCATGCCATTAAAATAATGTTTTAATAATTTAGTGCAATTAATAAATAATCACGAATCATAAATATTATTGTTTTGTGTTATTAATTATCCAAACACAGGAATAATAATAAAAATTTTTTATTAAAACTAGTGCCAAGACAGAACGAATTTTTATACTAAAATATAAGATTATTGAAGGAGAGGATAAAAAATAAATTTAGGAAAAATAAAGGACAGAAACTTTTTTTTTCATTCTTTTATACGTATATCTATGTGACAATGCCCGAAAACATAGTATGAATATCCACCGTAGTGTTTTAATTTAGTTGTAGAGTGTGAAAAGGTTCATAGGGTGTGGCAAAATGTAAAGAATTTTGTTTTATGAGTTAAATGGAAATTTCTTTTCGTGTTTTGTAGGAAATAATAAAGAATTTCTATTTGAAATTTTCCAAAACATCGATGACTTCAGATTTGCACATGGTAGCTAGGCATAAACGGGAAGGAGAGTTGTGTACCAATCCCTAGTGATGATGCACAGAACCGGCCAGGTCTAGCACCTAATGTCCAACCCCGCCTTCTCGTGGTGCATCCCGTTAGTACCTTTCAAAGAGATATTCTCTTTTGGAAGGGAACGGAAGGGGAGGGCTGCCAGTTCAGTATGGCTACTGATCTGGTCATATATGGCCACTTTTTTCTTTTTTTTTCAAACCTGCTGAGGAGTGATCATCTTCCCAGGGTCCTGGTGCTGACAATATTTATACCTACTAGACTGGACATGTTTATGGATTTGAGCTTGATTATGGATCCTGGACTTGCTGCACTGATGGGCCTCTGTTGAGGGAAAATCTGCCGCTGTGTTTTCTGTTTGCTTCTGAGTTGCCAGCCCTAAGTGAACAGAGGCATGGGATGCCTTATATCAGCTGGTGGATAATCCTAATCAGAGGCCATCGCAGGTACCTGAACCTTACTTAGCTAGTTGGGCATCGTCAAGCCTAAACTGGAGTAATGTGTCTCAGGCAGGCCATTATGGCTCTTGAAAAAGTCCACTTGAAAAGGTGGTGCCTGAAGTTCCTAACAGCATCGGTGACTTCAACCTTTAGCGGAGGAGGAACAGGTCTTTGCCACATGCTTGCGATCAGTGGGCTGTTTGATATTGTTGGCCCAACCAATCTCAATAAACCCAATTTCTTTAACAATTAAACTAATCATTTTCTCTCTGCAGGAACGTGGAATGTGAGGACATTACATAAAGATTATTCTCTTGATAGTGCTTTCTAGGCTTGCAACAGACCAGATGGACAGGTAAAGGTGAGATACTTAAAAATAACGTTAAATTTCTCTTTACAGGGAGGGAGGATGGAAAGCATCACCATGGCCTGGGTCTGCTGCTCAGCAGACATGCTAGTGATGTTCTTCTAGGATATGAGTGCATTAATGAAAGGTTTCTTACAGCAAAATTTCAGACAAGCATTAAAGACTTGAATGTTATCTACTGTTATGCCCCCACTGAGGATGCTGATGAGGATGAGAAGGATAGGTTTTACAGACAACTTCAGGATATTTTGAATTCTGTCGAGAAAGGAGATATTACTCTTTTTCTAGGTGACTTCAGTGCCAAAGTTGGTACTGACTCTAACCTTTGGGGAGGGGTGATAGGCCCTTTTGGTATTGGTAGCTGCAATGACAATGGAAAACGTCTCCTATAGTTAAGTAAACTTAATGGTTTCAGAATAACTAACACATATTACAAACACCGCGACATACATAAATACACATGGGTTTCACCTGATGGGCTGCATAAGAATATGATTGATTATATATTAATTAACAACAAATGGGCTGGTTCTGTTAGGAAAACCAGGGCATATAGGGGAGCTGAAATTGGATCTGACCATTACCTTGTTAAAAGTGTCTTGCAACTTAAACTTAAAAAGTGTTCTGCTAAAGTTAAAAAATTTACCTTTAATACTGAAGCTCTCAAAGACCCAGTTATAACTAAAGCTTACCATGATAGGTTACTTAGACATTATGACAGTCATGATTTGCTTACTACTGATGTTGAGGAAGAATGGGGCCGTTTTAAACAGGCTTTTTTGGAAACAAACAGTACCATTTTAGGAAAAAAGGAGCTGAGGAGACAGAATTATTTAAGTATT
Organism: Ryuthela nishihirai; assembly: GCA_038380435.1. Taxonomy (NCBI): domain Eukaryota; kingdom Metazoa; phylum Arthropoda; class Arachnida; order Araneae; family Heptathelidae; genus Ryuthela; species Ryuthela nishihirai. Next base: position 58,909,599 of record JAWZYU010000012.1, read on the forward strand.
AAGGCACTTGAGTTTATTTCACAAAGAAAGAACTACAATAATGTCCTAAATCAGTACCCTACTAGTCCTAATAGAAAGGATTACAGAGAGCTTAATAAACGTGTAAAGGATCAGTTAGCTACTGATAAGAATCTTTGGCTTGATGGCTTGGCTGACAAAGCTGAGAAAGCAGTTAGGCAGTACAACAGCAGAGATCTGTACCAGATAGTTAACGTTTTATGTGGTAGAAAACGGACAGGCATACAAGGATTGAAGGATAAACAAGGTAAGGTTATAGAAGGGGAGGATTCTATCATGGCTAGGTGGGCTGAGCATTTCAGTGATGTTCTGAACAATGTAGTTAATTCTTACCTTTGTTTGCAATGATGATAGATGCATTGGTGGCTTTAATGTTGGCCCTATAACGCAGTCTGAAGTTATTTTGGTTATTTCTAAACTTCATAAATCCCCAGGGGTAGATGAAATTACTACTTAAATGCTTAGAGCTGGGAATGTTTCGGTTACCACTTGAATGACTGAAATTTTGAATATCATTTGTGATAAAGGTATAGTTCCTAAGGATTTTACCAGAGCTATTTTTATCCCTATTTTCAAAAAAGGTGATCCCAGTTCGTGTGATAACTATAGGGGTATAAGCCTTCTCTCTGTTCCAGGGAAAGTTCTTTGCCTGATTGTGTTTAATAGAATTAAGAATCTGGTTGACAATCAATTGCGTGATGAGGAAAGTGGATTCAGAAGTGGTAGGGGATGTGTAGATCAGACATTTTCACTGAGGCAGATTCTTTAGAAATGTTTAGAGTTTCAGAAACCTTTGGTTGCTAGATTTGTTGATTTCAAAAAGGCTTTTGACTCTGTTGATCGCATTATTTGAGGTTGATTGTGAGATCATATGGTATACCAGACAAGTTTGTTAACATAATGAACGCTCTCTGTAATAACACTGAGTCGTGTGTGAGAGTTGGTAAGGCTTGTAGCAATTGATTTAGCATTGCATCTGGTATTCGACAAGGGTGCATTCTGTCTCCTTTTCTGTTTAGTTTGGTTATTAATTATGTTATTCGAAATTCTTTGCAAGGTAAAGATTTTGGCCTAAAATCATCAAGAGATTTCAAAAATTCTGATTTAGATTATGCAGATGATTTGTCTTTGTTGGCCAATGATGTTGATACGATGAATTCTTTCATTAGGGCTGTTGAGTCTAGTAATAGAGTTGGTTTGGTGATAAACAAGATCAAACTTAAGTGACGAAAATTGGTCAGGCAGTTGGTGCTTCAGTCGCTTTGAATAGTTGCACCCTTGACTGAGAACCTCAGACCTCTTAACTGAGACCTTAACTGTCTCAGTTAAGATAATTAAACTGAGACACCTAAGTGTCTCAGTTTAATTATCTTGGGATTAATGTAACAGATACTGGTGATGTGCGGCATGAAATTAACAGACAAATAAGAATTTCCTCTGGGACTTTTAGGAATCAATAGAGAGTGTGGAGAAATAGGCGTATACACCTAAGGACTAAAATTAGACTGTATAATAGTTTGGTTCTTTCAAGAGTCAGTTATGATAGTGAAATTTGGACAATATGTAAACAAGATAATAGGAAACTTGATGCTTTCGATGATAGATGCTTACACAGTATCTTTTGGTTATTAGGTGATTCAACTTTGTAAGTAATGAAGAGGTTAGGCAAAGGAGTTGGCAACCTCCTCTGAGCAGTACATTGCACAGAGAGACTCCATTGGTTTGGCTAGGTTGCCATATGGATAATTATAGAATAGTGAATAGGGTTATGAGTGTGCCTAAATGATTCAGAAGAGGAGAAGACCAAGAAAGCAGTGGGTAGACAATGTCAAACAGGACCTTGTTAGAATTGGTGTGCAGTGGAGAGGTGCAGCAGATGTAGCTCAGGACAGTTATGCTTAGAGAACTAAATTGCACTGTCCGGTTGGACCTCTGTAGCCCATGGTTGCTTGATGATGATGATGATGATGATGATGATGATGACGATGATGATGATGATGGCTTTTGAAATATATCTTATGGGAAAATGTGACTGAAGGTAAAATAAATATCTCAATCAATTTTATCTAAATATCAATTTTGAATAATATTCCTTAAGCATTTAACAGTTGCTGTGAGTTGAATATTTAACAACAAATTTACTTAATTAAAATTTATTATTTTAAACAATTATATAAGTAACTGCATAGTTTAAATGGGTGTAAATAATTCCTTAAATATTTGTTTAATTTTTCGACATATTTTTTAGAACACTTTGTTGCTTCTAAATGTTTAAAATTCTCTGCCTGTTTTAAAACTGAAAGAATATTTTTGAAAATCAATAATGTAAAAATCTCTGTTCTTTATTTCAGAGATCTCTTACTGGCCCTTAATCACATAGCAATTATCGTACTCAATAGAGTGCCGGACTTTAACCTTCTGATCCCTAAACTCTGACAAATTTAACAGGCCCTAAGCTATAATAAGTTTAAGAGGCCGCAAAATTTCGAAGGTCGAAATGAGATATATTTATTATTCTGATTGAACGGGACATTAAAAAATAAATTTGAATTTGATGATGTGAAAATATTATACTAGCACAGGTTTGTAATCATCATCATTATCATCATCATCCTCAAGCAGCCATGGGCTACGGAGGTCCAACCAGACCGTGCAATTTAGTTCTCCAAGCAAGTCTATCCTGAGCTACATCTACTGCATCTGGCCACTGCACACCAATTCTAACAAGGTCCTGTTTGACATTGTCTGCCCACTGCATCCTAGGTCTCCCCTTCTTTCTGAGGCCCTTAGGCACACTGTTCATAACCCTATTCACCAATCTATAATTATTCATACGGGCAACATGGCCAAACCAACGGAGTCTCTCTCTGCACAATATGCTGCTTAAAGGAGGTTGCAAATTCCTTTGCCTAACCTCATCATTAGTTACAAAGTTGAACCACCTAATGCCCAAGATACTGCGTAAGCATCTGGAATCAAAAGCATCTAGTTTCCTGTTATCTTGTTTACAAAGTGTCCAAGTTTCACTACCATAACTAACCCTAGAAAGAACCAAACTATTATACAGCCTAATTTTAGTCTTTAGGTGTATACGCCTATTTCTCCACACTCTCCATAGATTCTTAAAAGTCCCGGCAGCAATCCCTATTCGTCTGTTAATCTCATGCCGCACATCACCATTATCTGTTACATAGCTCCCAAGATAATTAAACTGTGACACCTGCTCAAGACTGCAACCATTCAGATTAACTGAATCACAGCCTGCCTGACCAATTTTCATCACTTTGGTTTTCTCTCTGTTTATAACCAAACCTACTCTACTACCGATCTCATCAATAGCTCGAATGAAAAAGTTCATCTCATCAACATCATTTGCCAAAAGGGCTAAATCATCAACATAATCTAAATCAGAAATTTTCATATCTCCAGCCCATTTAAGGCCAAAATCTTTCCCTTGAAGTGAATTTCGCTTAACATAATCAATAACCAAGCTAAAGAGAAAAGGAGACAAAATGCACCCTTGTCGAACACCAGACGTAATCCTAAACCAATTGCTACAAGCCTTACCAACTCTCACACACGACTCAGTGTTATTATAGAGAGCTTTCATTATGGTAACTAACTTGTCTGGTATACCATATGATTTCACAATCAACCACAAATTATGACGATCAACAGAGTCAAAAGCCTTTTTGAAATCAACAAAGCTAGCAACCAAAGGTTTCTGAAACTCTAAACATTTCTCAAGAATCTGCCTAAGTGAAAATATCTGATCCACACATCCCCTACCACTTCTGAATCCACATTGCTCATCACGCAATTGACTGTCAACCAGATTCTTAATTCTATTAAGCACAATCATGGAAAGAACTTTTCCTGCAACAGACAGTAGGCTAATACCCCTATAGTTATCACAAGAACTGCGATCAACTTTTTTGAAAATAGGGATAACAATAGCTCTGGTAAAATCCTTAGGAATCATGCCTTTATCATAAAAGATATTCAGAATTTCAGTCATCCAAGTGGTAACCGAAACATTTCCAGCTCTAAGCATTTCGGTAGTAATTTCATCTACCCCTGGGGATTTATGAAGTTTAAGTTTGGAAACAGCCAAAATAACTTCAGATTGTGTTATAGGGCCAACATTAAAGCCACCAATGCATCTATCATCATTGCAAACAATGGGAATAGAACTAACCGCATTGTTCAGAATATCACTGAAATGCTCAGCCCACCTAGCCATGACAGAATCCTCACCTTCTGTGACCTTGCCTTGTTTATCCTTCAATCCCTGTATACCTGTCCGTTTTCTACCACACAAAACATTAACTATCTGGTACAGCTCTCAGCTGTTGTGCTGTCTAACTGCTTCCTCGGCTTTGTCAGCCAAACCATCAAGCCAAAGATTCTTATCAGCAGCTAACTGATCTTTTACACGTTTATTAAGCTCTCTGTAATGCTTTCTATTAGTACTAGTAGGATATTGATTAAGGACATTCCTGCAGTTCTTTCTTTCTGAAATAAGCTCAAGTGCCTTATCACTCAGATAATTCTTCCTCTTCTGCTCCTTTTTTCCTAAAAGAGTAGTGTTAGTGTCAAAAAAAAGCCTGTTTAAAATGATCCCATTCTTCCTCAACTTCTGTAGTAAGCATACCATGACTGTCATAATGACTAAGTAATCTATCATGGTAAGCTTTGGCTATAACTGGGTCTTTCAGAGCTTCAGTATTAAAAGCAATTTTTTTAACCGTAGCACAACACTTTTTAAGTTTAAGTTGTAAGACACTTTTAACTAGGTAATGGTCAGATCCAATTTCAGCTCCCCTATATGCCCTGGTATTTCTAACAGAACTAGCCCATTTGCTGTTAATTAATATATAATCAATCATATTCCTATGCAGCCCATTCAGGTGAAACCCATGTGTACTTATGTATGTTGCGGTGTTTGTAATATGTGTTAGTTATTCTGAAACCATTGAGTTTACTTACCTGTAGGAGACGTTGCCCATTGCCATTGCAGCTACCAATACCAAAAGGGCCTATTACTCCTCCCGAAAGGTCAGAGTCAGTACCAACTTTGGCATTGAAGTCACCAAGAACAAGGGTAATATCTCCTTTCTTGACAGAATTCAAAATATCCTGAAGTTGTTCATAAAACCTATCCTTCTCATCCTCATCAGCATCCTCAGTGGGGGCATAACAGCAGATAACATTCAGGTCTTTAACGCTTGTCTGAAATTTTGCTGTAAGAAACCTTTCATTAATGCACTCATATCCTAGAAGAGCATCACTAGCGTGTCTGCTAAGAAGCAGACCCACGCCTTGGTGATGCTTATTGTCGTCCCTCCCTGAAAAGAGAAATTTAAGATTATATTTAAGAATCTGACCTTTATCTGTCCATCTGGTCTCTTGCAAGCCGAGAATATCTAAATTATAATGGTGGAATTCTTTTGTGAGGACATCAAGAGAAAAAGCTCTGTGCAGAGTCCTCACATTCCAACTACCTATGGAGAGAAAATGGTTAGTGGGATGTTTGAAGAAACTATGTTTATTGAGAGAGGGAATGCCGACAATATCAAACAGCCCCCTAATCGCAGACATGGGGCAAAGACCCGTTCCCCCACCACTAAAGGCTGAACCCATCTACACTGGAAGACTTCCTCCAATGTAAAATTTGACGATGCCAATAGAAGCAATGAGTTCAGATGCCTGCGATGACTTCTGCTCAGGATTATCCACCGGCTGATAAACATATCCTGTGAATCTATTCACTTGGGGCTGTCAACCCACAAACAAACAGGAAACACAGCGGAAGATTTTCCCTCCACAGAAGCCCACCAGTGCAGTTAAATCAGGATCCATAATCAAGCTCAGAGCCATATATCTGTCCAGTCCAGTTGGTTTATATGGTCAGCACCAGGACCCTGTGTGGTTGACCACTCCTCAGCAGGGTAGAAAAGAAAAGAAAAGTAGCCATAGTTGTCCAGATCAGTAGGCCACACTAATCTGGCAGCCCTCCCCTTCCGTTCACTTCCACAAGAGAGTATCTCTTTTGAAAGGTACTAACGGTCTGCACCACGAGAAGGCGGGGTCGGACATTAGGTGCTAGGCCTGGCCGGTTCTATGCATCATCCTGTTTAAAGCTGAGATGAACAACGTTTGTGTTAAACTGCATTCTTATCTATTTACCGTTTCATAGAGTAGTATGCCCTCTCCATCTTATTAATTTCTGCTTCCATTGCATAGCTTGCCTCATCCTCCCTTATCTATTTCTGGCTCAATTGAATAGCTTGCTCCTTCCACCCTTATCAATTTCTGGTTCCATTGCGTAGCTTGACTCCTCCACCCTTATCTATTTCTGTTCCATTGAATAGCTTGCCTTGTCCACCCTTATCTATTCCCGGATCCATTGCGTAGCTTGCCACCTCCACCTTTGTTTTCGGCTCTAATGAGTCGCTTTCCATTTTCTAATTTTTCCTTTATTGCTTCATTTCCCCCTCTCCCCTTTATTTTTTTCATCGATATAAATTTATGATTATATTTTTTATTCGGCCTGTTCTCGCTGTAAGTAATGCGATTTTTGAGTAATTTTGGTTGAACCTGAAATAATAAAAGTGAATATACTTCCTGGTGTATTATTTCGATGCATTTTTAATTATTTCAAATCACATATTTAGAGTTATGTTTGGAGAAATAATATGGGTAGCCATTTATATGTGCAGTTCTTCAGGAGAAAAAAATGTAGCTCTCAGTCGCCGTTAGGAATCGAAGAACCGAGCTCTCCTTCAAAACACAGCGTAACATTACATTGGATACTGATTAAATGCCTGAGCTATCAAAACTGCGGGTTCTGTTCGTCTATCATTTTGAATTCTAGTGAAGAGTACGAATCGTTAAGCAGTCGATGTGCAGCCAAAACTATAGTTTTGCATGCAACAAAGGCAAACTTTGTTTTATAAAGAGAACACGTTTCTTTGGATTTGTGGAGGGGGTGGAAGCTCGGTTGGCAGCGCTCAAGGCTTGTAATCTCCAGTTCACAGGTTCAAGCCCCATCTCTGCTCTCGTTCAGGTTTATTTCCACAAAACTCCGATCCCTGCCTTTGGTCAGTAGAGGACACCGATATGATTGGAAAAGCCACTGTCTGCCGCATGGAACATTAAACTGTGCCACGGTGTGCTGAAAAGCCATACTCTGTGCGAGTGAAAGAACATGCTGGATGGACTTTACCGGAGGGTACCATCTGTCTCTTAACAGGGATCTAGTTGGTTTCCTCCTTCCAGCGTTCTCTGAACCTTCGGGGTCCATATGACCTTACAATTTAGCCCATTGTGGGCAGGAGAGCCATAGCCTGTGCATGTTAAAGAACATGCTGTATTGCCTTGACAGGAGGCTACCATCTGTCTCCTAACAGCTGCAAGAGGGGCTCCTTCTCCAAACTTCTTTGAGCCCTCAGTGTTGTTCTGACTTGGCTATTTAACCTGCTGTATGAAAAAAAGTGCCTCAGAGGTAAACGAACCCATCTTGGGTCCTGCAAATAGCAAACTTACTTTGTGTTTTATCATTAAACAACCAATTTTTTCTTCATAGAGTGGGCTGAATTTTCATTTTACAAAGATTCCATGTGCTCAGAGATATTGAAATAAATTTTCAAATGATATATATAATCAGGCCAGGGTTGGGTTGTTTTACCTCTGAGAGGCACTTTTTCGCAAGCAATTGGCTAAATGGCCAGCTCACAAGGACACCGAAGGCTCAGAGAAGGTTGGGGAAAGGGGATCCACTGAACAACTGTTGGGAGACAGATGGTAGCCCCATTAAGGTCACCCAGTATGTTCTTTAATGTGCTTAGGGTATGGCACTTTTTTGCGCAAAATGGGTTGAATGGCCAGGCCACAAGGACCCTGAACGCTCTGAGAAAGTTAGTGGGAGGGGATTCACTGAACAGCTGTTGAGCGACAGATCAGGTCATCAAGCGTGTTCTTTAAAGTGCATAGAATATGGCACTTTTTTGCACCTAATGGGCTAAATGGTCAGGTCACGAGGACACCGAAGGCTCAGAGAAGGTTGAGGTTCCACTATAACAGCTGTTAGGAGACAGATGGTAGCCTCTGATTAAGATATCACAGCATGCTCTTTAGCATGCATAGGGTATGGCACTTTTTTTTGCACACAATGGACTAATGGACAAGTTACTAGGACCCTAAAGGACCAGAGAAGGTTGGGGGAGGTGATCCAATGAACAGCTGTTTGGAGGCATGGTAGCATCCTATCAAAGTCACCCAGCATGTTCTTTAACGTGCACAGAGTAAGGCTCTCCTTGACATGGGGGCCATAGCTTAACGTCACATAAGATGGACAGGAGTCTTTCCATGCATAATAGTCTCCCCTATAGGCCGAAGACAAGGTAAGGAATTTTGCGGAAATAAACCTCAATGCTGGCTCAAGTGGGTATTGAATATGGGACAGCAGTTTACGACCCTACCGTCTGAAACTCCCGAGCCTCATCTGAAAGGAGCTTCACAGAATCAAACACCATAGAACAAAAGAATTTGCCAAACTATAGCTGTAGGGATGGAAAAACTTGGGAAGGGTTGGGTACCATTGGTTGTTTTACCATTGAGATGCACTTTTTTGAACACACATGGCTAAATGGCCAGGTCACAAGGATAAAAAAGGTTGAGAGAAAATTCGGTTGGGTTCTTTTTCTCATAATAGGCAAAATGGCCAGACAAGGACCCTGAGAGCTGAGAGAAGGTTGGATTTCGTTGTTAGATGTCTGAGTGGCAATGTTGTTTTCTCACAATGGGCTAAATGGCAAGGTCACTAGGACCTCAAGGTTTGAGAGAAGGCTGGGTTAGGTTGCTTTACTTCTGAGCGGTATTTTTTTCCAACAATGGGCTAAATGGCCAGTCAAAAGGACCTCGAGTGCCAGGTCACTAGGACCCCGACGGCTGAGAGAAGGCTGTTTTGCGTTATTTTACGAGTGAGCGGCATTTAATTTTCTCATAATAGTAGTATAGTAAATGAGAGTTCTGGGCCAATGTTAAAGTATAGGGGATCCCATGTTAACCTATGGGACACTTTTCGGGAGATGAGCGTTGACGTGGTGTTCGGAAATTTTAAACTAATTTTCGGAAAGACGTTCTGTGTGAAAGACAGGACACGAGTGGGTTTTGTTGGGAAAATGTTGCAGTTATCAACACTTCACTGAAATATTCGTCTGTTGGGGTGTAAAAAGTGGTAAAATAGGAGAAATCGAGAAAAGCAAGACAGTTTGGGAAATTAGTTAAAAAAAATGACAGTTCAAAATCAATGGGTAAAATGAGGTTTTTGAGGGCTGCGGGAGAAAAATATAATGCAATTTTTTTTTTACCCTTCAGTAAGGATGAATAGATATGAGAAGCCCCTTGTTGTCGGTGAAGTGGGTCCATCTCATTTTTCCCCCATCCACAGGGTCTATTGCAGCATCGATGTAGGCTGTTGTTTCAGTATACATTGCAGAGGGGGTCACCGACTTCAGGCATGAGGTCTGCAAAAAAAAAATTATAACTCTGATGATAATCTTTTCGGGAGAAGGCTTCCAAGACATATGATATATCTATTGCTGCAAATGTGTTTGCGTTGCCGTGACACTGGGTGTTGACTGAACTCTGTTAGGTACCTCTTTATATCAATTAATAAAGACTTTAAAAAACACTCAGGCGTTGAGGAAAAGAAACTGAATTCATGTGGGGGAAGTTTCTAAATTCTTCATTTTTTTCCTCTCCTCGCCTTTCTCTTCTCCCCCCCCCCCACCTTGTATCTAGTCTCTATCCCAGACCCTTTATATACATTTATTTCGTGCACAGCATTTAGTCATGAGTGCACTGTGACAGCAATGCTTGCTTACGATCCGATCCATTCGGCTACTTCCTGTTCAAGTCTCACAATATGATGCAATGAATGTATTCTAAGAGACTTCTTGTTGATGCTAACGGAAATGCAATCTTGTTTGGCCCTGAGCAATGGTTGGCTCACTCGGTTCAAAAAGGAGATAAAGATATGAAGGTAATATTAGGATGTATCTCTTCACAATGCAATTCCACATTCGTGATTACTCAATTGTGGGTTATTGCCATCATAACGATGATGCTTAACATTCGTCCGAATCATTTTCTGCAAAACTTGACTTATTTTACCAGTGCCCCGAAATAACACCACGACCCGACGACCTCTTCCGGTCCAGCAGGTCTAGCGGCATATATCTGCAATAAGGATCTCAGTTGGCTTAACATTCATGATTTCTAAAAAAAAAAGTATTGTTGGATAAAATGTTGGGGAACTTTTATTTTTGGTAGAAAGTCTATTATTAGTGGTAAGTTTTCTTATTAATTTTGCTATTTCTATAATGGCAGATTTATTATATGGATAGAACTGGACTGCAAATATTCATGGTTTCTAAAAAGCAACAGTATTTTTTAATAATATTTTACGTTCTTTTTTGTCAATGATATCGTTTTTTAGCAAAATATCAAAAAATATCAACAATTTTGTTTACAACTTCTATACTGGTATTTCCAGCTCGTTTACTGGCAACCAAAACTGATAATGTTCACAAATATCATCGAAATTCTGGTATGATCCCGAACCCGATTGTTGACTTTCTATTAAGGTTAGTATCATTTTAATCGTTTTTAAATATTTTCTAAGTGCATCATGTGATTTTCGATAATTTGATATTTCTCAGTGGTTCTACCAGAACGTTTCGTTTCCGTAGCCTTATTGCCCCTATTTTCTGAAGATGGCTGATTGTTTGATAAATCATTTCTTTCAGCTCATGAGTGGAATTGCTCGCATGTAAGATTTCACTCGGAAGTTTTAATTTACATTGGTTTAATATTTCATCTTGCAAGTTGGAATCTGGATTATACATGCACGATTTTTCGGTCACGTCGGTTTGCTCTTCTGGTTCTAAAGTTTTTACGGCTTCTTCTATGTTTTCCAAGGTTTTCTCACGGACTGTTTCCAAATTTTTTAACTTTTCTACCACCAGTTTGTGAAATTCTTCAACCGTTTCCTTAACTTGCTCTTCTTCCAAAATATTGCCTTCAATTTTTGATTTTGTGATGGCTCTCGATTTCAATATTTCATCTATAACATTATGTAATTGTTTAATATCATTCACCTTTATTCATATGAAATAAAAACATATACCCAGTGATGAAAGTCGGAAACAAGACCTCCAGGTACCTTTCTTCTTTCTTTTGGATCTGGAGAGTATCTAGCAAGTGAAACACTAATCTTGCTGCCCCTGTCAAATTTCTTGTTTACTGGAATAACAGAAAAAAATTGCTAAAGTTGTGGTCTTACTACTTCATTGAATTTTTGATCGTCCAAGTTGATACTATAATTTATACTAAAAGAGGGATTTGTTGTGCAGCAGATTACTTTGCTTATATATCCATTAGAAATGCATAAATGGCAATTATCTTTGAAAATAGGTGGCGTTAGTAGGTCGAATTTTGTGTTTATCTGCATAATTGGATGAGACTGCACTTCTTTCACTTCTTTATCGCCGTAGGTTAGGCAAATTAGAGTAATTTTATCAATGTATAATATTGTGGCAGCGTCACCAAACTTTAACATAATGAAAGTTCTCTATCATAACACTAACTTGTCTGGTATACCATATGATCTCACAATCAACCACAAATTATGACGATAAACTAAATCGAAAACCATTTTGAAATCAACAAAGCTAGCAACCAAAGGTTTCTGAAACTCTAAACCTTTCTCAAAAATCTGCCTAAGTAAAAATATCTGATCCACACATTCCCTACCATTTCTGAATCCACATTGCTCATCACGCAATTGACTGTCAACCAGATTCTTAATTCTATTAAGCACAATCATGGAAAGAACTTTACCTGGAACAGAGAGTAGACTGATACCCCTATAGTTATCGCAAGAACTGCGATCACCTTATTTGAAAATAGGGATAATAATAACTCTGGTAAAATCCTTAGGAACGATGCCTTTATCATAAAAAGATATACAGAATTTCAGTCATCCAAGTGGTAACCGAAACATTCCCAGCTCTAAGCATTTCCGTAGTAATTTCATCTACCCCTGGGGATTTATGAAGTTTAAGTTTAGAAATAGCCAAAATAACTTCAGATTGTGTTATAGGACCAACATTAAAGCCACCAATGCATCTATCATAATTACAAACAATGGGAGTAGAACTAACCACATTGCTTAGAACATCACTGAAATACTCAGTCCACCTAGCGATGACAGAATCCTCACCTTCTATAACATTACCTTGTTATCCTTCAATCCTTGTATGCCTGTCCGTTTTCTACCACATAAAACATTAACTATCTGGTACAGTTCTCTGCTGTTGTGCTGCCTAACTGCTTCCTCAGCTTTGTCAGCCAAGCCATCAAGCCAAATATTCTTATCAGTAGCTAACTGATCCTTTACACGTTTATTAAGCTCTCTGTTAATCCTTTCTATTAGGACTAGTAGGCTACTGATTAAGGACATTCCTGCAGTTCCTTCTTTCTGAAATAAGCTCAAGTGCCTTATCACTTAAATAATTATGCCTCCTCTGCTCCTTTTTCCCTAAAAGAGTACTGTTAGTTTCCAAAGAAGCCTGTTTAAAACGGCCCCATTCTTCCTCAACATCAGTAGTAAGCAAACCATGACTGTCATAATGACTAAGTAACCTATCATGGTAAACTTTAGCTATAACAGGGTATTTCAGAGCTTCAGTATTAAAGGTAAATTTTAACTTTAGCACAACACTTTTTAAGTTAAGTTGCAAGACACTCTTAACAAGGTAATGATCAGATCCAATTTCAGCTCCCCTATATGCCCTGGTATTCCTAACAGAACTAACCCATTTGCTGTTAATTATATTTAATCAATCGTATTCTTATGCATCCCATCAGATGAAACCCATGTGTATTTATGTATGTCGCGGTGTTTGTAATATGCCTTTGTTATTCTGAAACCATTGAGTTTACTTACCTGTAGGAGAGGTTGCCCATTGCCATTGCAGCTACCAATACCAAAAGGGCCTATCACTCCTCCCGAGAGGACACAGTCAGTACCAACTTTGGCATTGAAGTCACTTAGAACAAGGGTAATATTTCCTTTCTTGACAGAATTCAAAATATCCTGAAGTTGTCCGTAAAATCTATCCATCTCATCCTCATCGTCATCCTGAGTGGGGGCATAACAGCAGGTAATATTCAAGTCTTTAATGCTTGTCTGAAATTTTGCTGTAAGAAACCTTTCATGAATGATGCGCTCATCATTAATAATGCACTCATATCCTAGAAGAGCATCACTAGCATGTCTGCTGAGCAGCAGACCCACGCCTTGGTGATGCTTTCCATCCTTCCTTCCTGTAAAGAGCAATTTATAGTAATTTTTTAAGTATCTGACCTTTTTCTGTCCATCTGGTCTCTTGCAAGCTTAGAATATTTAGGTTATAGCGCTGGAATTCCTGCGTAAGGACATCAAGAGAATAATCTTTATGTAATGCCTCACATTCCACGTTCCTGCAGAGAGAAAATGATTAGTAGGATTTTTAAAGAAATTAGGTTTATTGAGATTGGTTGGGCCAACAATATCAAACAGCCCGCTAATCGCAGGCATGGGGCAAAGACCTATTTGTCCTCCGCTAAAGGCTGAAGTCACCAATGCTGGTAGGAACTTCACGCACCACCTTTTCAAGTGGACTTTTTCAAGATTCATATGGCCTGCCTGAGACACATTACTCCAGTTTAGGATTGACGATGCCCAACCAGCTAAGTAAGGTTCAGGTACCTGCGATGGCCTCTGATTAGGATTATCCACCAGCTGATATAAGGTATCCCATGCCTCTGTTCACTTAGGGCTGGCAACCCAGAAACAAACAGGAAACACAGCAACAGATTCTCCCTCAACAGAGGCCCATCAGTGCAGCAAGTTCAGGATCCATAATCAAGCTCAAATCCATAAACTAGTCCAGTCTAGTAGGTATAAATGGTCAGCACCAGGACCCTGTTGAAGTTGACCACTCCTCAGCAGGGTTGAAAAAAAAAAGTGGCCATAGATGACCAGATCAGTAGGCCATACTGAATTGGCAGCCCTCCCTTTACCATACTGAATTGGCAGCTCTTCCCTTTTTCCTCTTTTCCTTCCGGAAAAGAGATCAAAAACTCATCGTATATCAAAAGAGATATACCTTTCAAAAGAGAATATCTCTTTTGAAAGGTACTAACGGCCTGCACCACGAGAAGGCGGGGTCGGACATTAGGTGCTAGACCTGGCCGGTTCTGTGCATCATCACTAGGGATTAGTACACATCTCTCCTTCCAATTTATGCCTAGCTACCAGCTGCGCGGAACGTAAAGCAGTTTTTATTTCTCACCAATGTATTCATTGGACTATTTTGAACAGTGGTCAAGTTGTCGACGTAGTGTTTCGTAGTGGCATTGGATAAATCGGTCGGGTGTGCAAGATTTTTAATGCGTTTATTACTTGCATCGTAATTGTCATCGTCATTGAATAGTGCTCTTTTTTCCAAATATCGTTTTGTAAATACTCCAGAATCTGCATCCGGTTCACTGACATTGATTATTTGTTTGTTTCGCGCATCGTAGCTATTGTTCCAAAAAAATTAAAGAAGTATTATTAACATATTGAAGATAGCGGCATCTCCATTTTCTATAGGTCTTCCTATATTTGATATTCTTTTAGTATTTGCATCATATTTTCCTGTGCGATTCAGTGTTATAGATTCTTGTTGTAGACACTGTTTTGTCACAGAATCCGAACTCTCTTCGGGATTAGCTACATTTCTCAATTTTTTATTACTCATGTCGTAGTCTCCATCGTGTGTCAATTTAAAACCGACACCTGTAATTCCCGCTGGTCCTATTTCGGAACCGGTCTCTGAGTTGATGACGCCAAACTTTGTCAAGTAATTCATCTTTATTTTCCAAATTTCTTCCTATATTTGAGAGCTATGTGCTTCGTTTTTTTTATCGATTAATATGAAATCGTGTGGTTTTGAAACTGCATATGCATAAAACTGCATAAAAATATCTTTCCTGATTTCTGTTGCATGATCCATTTGTATCTGCAACATTTCTCTCTTGTTCAGCATATTAAAGAATATAAAATAATTTCACTGTAGTCGAATGTCTTTTGGAGTCGAAAAATAATTATGTGCTAGATAAATCAGTGATATGTTCTTTTTCCATCCTCTGACGAATAATTCTTCGATGAGTTTTTGCTCTCTTTCCGTTACGAAATTGTCGAAAACAATTACATTTTGCATTTCGAGATCCAGTCAACACCACCTAGAGGAAAAAGGCATAGCAGTCATTTGTGACGTCAGCATTACTGGACCGGACTGCCGGCAGAAAGATTGAGAGATAGCTTATCCTTGTTAATAGAACTTCCCATTTAGCTTTTGAATATTCGCTAATAAATCGTCATTATCATTAAAATAATTTGTTTTCATATAATTAAAAAAAAATTGCTTCCCACCATTTTTTTTCTAATTTTTTTTGCTTTGATTAGTATTGATAAACCATTAATTACCGTTTCCGATTACACAGATAGCTTTAAATTATTATTTAGATAACACTCTTTAAACGTTCGGAAATTCCAAAACTTTTAACTAATTTTGCAAACGATCGATTAATATATTGAACAGCTACTAAATTTTCATTCTTAAAGGATTCTAGAAGTGCGAAATATATTTAGAAAAAAACTACTTGTTACAAAATACCACAGATATCTATTTATATATAAGAGGTCTAAAACATTATTTAACATAAACAGGTTTCAATATTGCATATGTTAATAAAAACAACCAACAAATTCCACATTAAAAAAATACCTTTATTTACAATCTGAGTTCACATCATTACACCTCACAAATATATATATAGGATACACATTACAATGAAACAAATATTTCATGCCATTGTTTAGTTTATTTTTAAGCAAATTGTGCAATTAAAACAGGAAAATTCACCAATCATATGGGAGAATGTTTAAGCAATATGAAGGAACTTAATATTGTGCAATACTATTTAAATTGAAAAGGAAATTTTAAAATATTCCATTCATCCCAGTTGAACAATTGCTGATTTTTTTAAACAGTTTAATATGAAAGCTGTTTTTAAAATGCATCACATTAATAAAAACTGTTTCTAGGACAACTATGACTTTTAGATAAAAAGAAAAGAAAAACAGCTTTCCCAAACTTTTTCACCCTAATTCATACTAAAACTGATTTCTTCACATAAGATAGAAATTTTTATCCTTTTTGGTATCATAATAAACTTTAATAATAAGAAAACAATTATGGAAGAAACATGAAAGTAACATCTAAATACATGTGGTCAAAAGGTTTGAACAGATTCAAAATACAGCAGAAATATAAAATACAATGAGTATCATACAATGTAAAGGTCACATTGAAATATCCATATACACTCAGTGATTATGAAACCTAATTCCATGTTATATCAATGGGCGGCTAATTTCAAAGCTTTCTAACTTTTAAAATGAGCTTTTACGAAAAAAAATAAAATGAAGATCAATTAAAAATCTCAATCAAATTTATCTAAATTTATGTTCATTAAAAATTAAAGAATTATGGAAACTGAGATATTTAATATGAACAATAGCTGTTTAAAATATTGATCTGGGAAGAAGTTGAAATAAGTTAATCTTAAAACAGTATCCCGATATTAAATTTTATTAGCATAGTTTCAGCAGAATACGTAACAGTTACTTCAATTTTCACCAACTCTGCAGATGCGCATTACTGTTTGAGATGTTGATACATAAAATAAAATACCCCTTCAAACAGATGCTTACCACAGAGGTCTGACATGAGCCTGTAAGTTTATACGCCATAGTCGGTCTGTGAGCATGGAAACCCGGCAGGAAAACAACATGAACAACCATGCCTTACCTAGGGCTCGAACCCAGGTTAGTAATCAAGTGAAACCTCTTTAAATACTAAATGAATATTATTGGAATATAGAAAATTAAGATAGATTTTTAACTTATATATGTTCAGTCATATTTTCCCATGAAATGTTTATTTTAGAAATTACAGAGCTTTGAAATTATCTTTCCATTGACATAACATGGGATTGGGTGGTCATAATTCACAGAGTGTATATTTGGTAGTTTCATGGCAGCAAACACAGACTTTTATAACATGGAATTTAAAATGTTTATGATAACCATAGTTTGAATTGTGAAATGAAAACAATACATTTGTACTTACATGTAATAAAAATAGATTTAACTTGCAAAATTTGCAGCTATATATATATTTAGTAGAATTGTAGCATCATCAGCAACTTAGATTAAATGACATTGCAAAACTTGAATTAAGTAAAAATAAAATACTACAAACAATATATATCAACTATTGAACTTTTTACTAACATTGAATAGATAGAATTAGCATCTAAAAATTTCTTATATTTTTATAGAGAGGTCAAGCTGTTTCAAATGATTCAGTATACTCCAAATGTGCAAATCAAATTGAAGTATTAAAGAAATATCTAGATGTCATTTACATAAAGGTTGATGAAGTCACAAAAATGAACTACACCAGTAGGCTCTTAATAAGATTCCTTCCCGAAGGCAAGTTGATAAAGTAACTTTAAATTTGTATGGTGTCAAAAATATACAGAACAGAAATTTTTTTTGCTATTTTGTAAAAAGCATATACTTAATATGTATGGAAATATATTTAAAAAGAAAATATTATTCTAATCTTGACCTTCTGCAGAGTTTTTTAAATTTGAGTCATTAACTGCCATATCTGGAGAAGATACTTTCCAATGTTAAGAGCAACAGGGTATATTTCCTTTATAAACTTTATAAACAGATATCCTTACACTAAAATTTTAATATTACTTGAACTCACTATCGGTGAAAAACCAATTATTAACAAAGAACTTGGAAGAAGAAAATATGTATCAGAACCAGTACAATGTTTCTAATAACATAGTCAATCATCTCCCTCCAAGCAGAAACTGACATTCCCAATGATACAGAAAACCTTATTGATCTGTTGACCAGGCTAGTTTATAGGCATATCAAACACCCATTCGCAAACACCCATTCGCAATCACTATTAGAAATTTAAAAAATCCTACATTTCCAAGGCAGCAGAAGCCACAAGATATGCATATATATATTAAAGAAAATCAAGGAATAAATTAACTTCCTAAATCTCCCATGGCTTTTACAAAAACCAAAGATTGACACTTAAGTTTTCTACTTACAATGTTCTCAATTTAAAATAATGAAGGAAAAATAATATTCAGAAAATTCTATTTGCAGTTTAATGAGTTTCAGTTGATCATTTCATCCAGAAACTGGTGGTATATGTTCCTACAGGAAATTATAAATTTCAAACCCCCACTAAGTACATGTATAACAGAGGCAATAAAATGGATTGGAAAGAAAATCATATACTGTCACATGCTGCATCCAGTACTGAATAGCTGTCCAAACAAAAGCACCCACCCCAAGTATTTGATACATTGATAAAAAAAATTTAAAGACAACCAAAAACATAGTTTATCTTCAGGAGTCCAGCCATAAGATTATAGTGGGAAGTGAAAATGTTGTAGAATTGGCAAAAGATCACTCAAAAGTAACACTAAAAACAAAATTAAGAAAAAAACCTACTGACAAGTGCAGGTAGAGATTACCTTTGATCATAATAGATTTAGCCACAAAAGACATGTTAAATCAGTAAAATAAAAAGGAAATAAATCTAGTAGACCCGTACAGTAGCAGAATATAGTTAAAGGAACTGAAAATACCTATTGCAGCTTGCATGCAATAAAATTTCCAGTAAAATATTGCAAAATGTTTGACAATAAAATTAACCAGTTTTTATGTGTAAAAAACAATGGTGGAAACAATAGCACACCATTCCAAAGTGTTTTAGTATGTTTTCCACCATTGTACTTATTGGGCTATAATTATTTAAAAGTGGGCTTATGATGTTGTGGAGACTTTTCCATTATTGTGTATCATTACTTTCCAAAAGGCTTCATGCTAACTGATGAAAATGACAACCAGCTATTTTTACCTCCCTCCAAATTTGATATTTCTTAACCTTCTTTTTAACCTTAGGTACTTTAAGGTACTTACAGACTAGCCAAGTACACGAGCAGATGGACAATCCAAAGACTCGTGTAATATGAAAAATAAAAAAGCATGCTTCATAGAAAATCCATGTTCAATTACTGGCTCAAAGCCTGTGGAAATTGTTTTCCAGATATTAAAGATGAATGAAGATTAATAATTTCTTTATTTAAATAAAAAAAAATAAATACCCCCTCAAGCAGCTGCTTGCCACAGAGGTCTGACAGGAGCCTGTCAGTTTATATGCAATTATCTTTATTTAACAATTTAAAAGAAATTATCTGCATTGGGTGAAATTAAGACATTGGATGCAGAACTCAATAAAATATTTACTTAAAAATATCAACCACTGATATCAAATTTGTAACATGATTGAGATTACTAAACATAAATTTTTGAATTATATTAAATCTCATAAAAGTAATTTTTAAGGTGTGAAATTAGACAATCAGCATTTTGACTTTAACACAATATCAAATTGTATAAAAATCTGATATAATTTTTCTCAAAGTGAAAGTAACATACACAAATTAATCCACAGTACCTCATTGATTTACTAACATTTCATCACTATCAAGTATCATGAAGACAATGAGTATAGCGGAAAAATTACCTTGAGCCAGGTGAAATCCAAACACATAATCACCAAAAGTAGGGTTACCAGATATCAGTGTTATAAAAGGACAAAAGAGCTAGAAATGGAGGACATGCTTTCTTAGTACGAAAAAACTTATTTTATTTTACAAAGTTTTATGCCAAGTACTAACTAACAGTTGAGTCAAAAAAAGAAACAATACTCATTAAACATACTCTAAAATATATGGTGCGGTGATTTTTATTCCTATTTCATAAACAATCAAAGGTTATTTCTCCTAAAGTGTCATAATGATTAGTAACTATGCACTGTCATAAAAGGTAAACTCTCTGTTCCTTCAAACTCTGACTGAGGTAATGGTCAGCAATGATTTCAGTTTTGGCAGGACATGCTCTTGTATAAGAAGGCTCCTCTAAACTAGAAGTAGTTCCTTAATTACTGCAGTCTTTTATGTTGCAAAAAAAAAAACCTGCTATCAATTTTCATAGTTCCATCTATAAGGGGGTGGAAGTAAAAGTTTTTTCAGTTTTTTAAAGCCCATACTTTTTCAATCTGACATGTAAATTTTACATATTGAGACTAGAGAGAATTTAATAGAACATGCAAATTGTGCATATACAATTAGAGAGAAATATCATGATACACAGCCTCTACTACAATGTCAGTAGAGTTAATTTAGCATTCATGATTTGCATTTACAATAAATTATTTCATGGTTAACAATAAATGTTATTATAGTCATTTCAAGAAATTTAGAAAAGTACAAAAATGAGTGCTTTAATTATAGTTTGAAACATGTTATGAATTTACACAAAAAAGAGGATATTTCGTGTATTTTGAAAATTCTTAGAGGACATGAGGTGAAAAAGGAGGACTGTCCTATTTTGGGGGACATATGGTAATCCTAACCCAGGAGGTCATGAGTTTCAGATCCCACTTGATTCAAATTTTTTTTTTCTTCTGCACCAATTGTCATCATGATTCAGATTAATAGCAATGAAATGCTTAGTAAAAGTATAGCATAAATGCTACCTTGAACAGTTGGTTTAACTAAAGTTTCAAGTTTCCCTTTTTTTTGTTTGTAGCACTTGTTACAATGTTCTTTTTTTGGGAACAAAAATTTTTTTAAAGTGTATTTGAGGATGCTTTAAGGAATGTCTTAAAGGTACGTCAACAGTATGTCCATTAACACACTGGTCATATAGCAAATATTCCCTCTCCATCAGTATCTGGATACTTTAGAGGTCAGAAAGATTTCTCCCAGTTTTCATGTCAAACATGTTGGTTTCTCTTTCAACATCAGATGGTGCAAAGTGGAGTTCACACACCTATGTATGCAAAAGAAATATTGAGAATATGTAAAAAAAACCTCAGATGAATGATAAATATTAAAACAAAATTCCAATCACCAGGAATACTGTTGACCATACACTAAAAAAAATTTATTCAGAACTGAAGATATTTTTTCTTTGAAAGCAAAAGCTATAACTGTGTTCAAAACAATACTATGATCAGTGTATTTTCTAAGATTTCAATAAAAATCCATGGTTGAAGGAATGAATTCTCCCAAGAAGTGCACCTAGTTATTCTACCAGTAAGCTAGTTTTTCTCAATATTTCTAGCCCTTTTTTATCGTATATAGTTCCCCTTGAAAGCTAATGCTAACCATCTAATAGCATTCCACTGCTAGTACTAACCATAAACTGCTTTTGGTAATGCCACTATAAGGTGATAATATAAAATAAAATGTGAAAAATCATACTGAGCTGAAAAACATTTAAAACATCACTCTTATGAACGAAAGTTTAAAGGTTTGAATTATTGCAGTCCAGGAATTGAGCCTGAAAACAACTCCAGTAATAAGTTTATTGTTTCAGACAATTTACTCTTACTGTGATGTGATTTTCAGTTTATTAGGTATAAATTTGTTTATATAGACATCATCATCATCATCCTCAAGCAGCCATGGGCTACGGAGGTCCAACCAGACCACGCAGTTTAATTCTCCAAGCATATCTGTCCTGAGCTACATCTGCTGCATCTGGCCACTGCATACCAATTCTAACAAGGTCCTGTTTGACATTGTCTGCCCACCGCATCCCAGGTCTCCCCCTCCTTCTGAGGCCTCTAGGCACACTGTTCATAACCCTATTCGCCAATCTATAATTATCCATACGGGCAACATGGCCAAACCAGCGGAGTCTCTCTCTGCACAATATGCTGCTTAAAGGAGGTTGCAGAATCCTTTGCCTAACCTCATTATTAGTTACAAAGTTAAACCACATAATACCCAAGATACTGCGTAAGCATCTAGAATCAAAAGCATCTAGTTTCCTGTTATCTTGTTTACACAGCGTCCAAATTTCACTACCATAACTAACCCTAGAAAGAACCAAACTATTATACAGTCTAATTTTAGTCTTTAGGTGTATACACCTATTTCTCCACAATCTCCATAGATTCTTAAAAGTCCCGGCAGCAATACCTATTCGTCTGTTAATCTCATGCCGCATATCACCAGTATCAGTTACATAGCTCCCAAGGTAATTAAACTGTGACACCTGCTCAAGACTGCAACCATTCAGATTAACTGAATCAAAACCTGCCTCACCAATTTTCGTCACTTTAGTTTTCTCTCTGTTTATAACCAAACCTACTCTATTACCAGTCTCATCAACATCTCGAATGAAAGAGTTCATCTCATCAACATCATTTGCCAAAAGGGCTAAATCATCAGCATAATCTAAATCAGAAATTTTCGTATCTCCAGCCCATTTAAGGCCAAAATCTTTCCCTTGAAGTGAATTTCGCATAACATAATCAACAACCAAACTAAAGAGAAAAGGAGACAAAATGCACCCTTGTCGAACACCAGACGTAATGCTAAACCAATTGCTACAAGACTTACCAACTGTCACACATGACTCAGTGTTATTATAGAGAGCTTTCATTATGTTAACTAACTTGTCTGGTATACCATATGATCTCACAATCAACCACAAATTATGACGATCAACAGAGTCAAAAGCCTTTTTGAAATCAAGAAAGCTAGCAACCAAAGGTTTCTGAAACTCTAAACATTTCTCAAGAATCTGCCTAAGTGAAAATATCTGATCCACACATCCCCTACCACTCCTGAATCCACATTGCTCATCACGCAATTGCCTGTCAACCAGATTCTTAATTCTATTAAGCACAATCATGGAAAGAACTTTACCTGGAACAGAGAGTAGGCTGATACCCCTATAGTTATCACAAGAACTGCCATCACCTTTTTTGAAGACAGGGATAATAATAGCTCTAGTAAAATCTTTAGGAACCATGCCTTTATCATAAAAGTTATTCAAAATTTCAGTCATCCAAGTGGTAACCAAAACATTCCCAGCTCTGAGCATTTCTGTAGTAATTTCATCTACCCCTGGGGATTTATGAAGTTTAAGTTTAGAGATAGCCAAACTAACTTCAGATTGTGTTATAGGGCCAACATTAAAGCTGCCAATGCATCTATCGTCATTACAAACAATGGGAGTAGAACTAACCACATTGTTTAGAACATCACTGAAATGCTCAGCCCACCTAGCCATGACAGAATCCTCACCTTCTATAACCTTACCTTGTTTATCCTTCAATCCCTGTATGCCTGTCCGTTTTCTACCACATAAAACATTAACTATCTGGTACAGCTCTCTGCTGTTGTGCTGCCTAACTGCTTCCTCAGCTTTGTCAGCCACAGCACCTGGTATTATACTAATGCTGAAAGATATTAGGAATTGATTGGTCAGGAAGTTTACTGTTGTTGACAGTTTCTACAATAAACTTTTACCATTACATACCAGTAAAATCAAAATACCTCAAATTTTTATGATAATGTTTTGACTCCTTCAGTTGTAGAATCCAATCCAGTGGTCAGCACAGAGGATAAACTTTGAAGTTAACTCGAAAACAATATTTTATGCATTTGTGGTGTTTAATTCACATAATATTTGTGGTGTTTATTTCACATAATAGGTGAAATGACAGATATCCCCTCAAATATTCTCTAGTATGATTATAGAATACATTTCTAACAAAATTAAAACAAAATCTGCAGTCACATGCAATAAAGATATGACAGTAGACTGTTATACCTTTATTATAATATACCTGACATCTGATTTTACAATGAGAGTGATTGGAAATATATGCACTTTTAATTACTCCTTTGAAAGTAAAAAAATTCTTTAATTTTACTATTAAATCCTTTTTCAAAATATCTTTTCATTTATTAATCCATATGTAAGCTAGTTGTAGCCCACCCATTCTTTAATATCCACTATACCGTGACCTGATTTCAGAGATATAATTATGCAGATTAATTTAATGCTGAAAGTTATTAGGAATTGATTGGTCAGGAAGTTTATTGGCGACAGTTTCTACAATAAACTTTTACCATTACCTGTCATGCTTTTATTTAAAAATAGCTAATGTGTGAGGTAGGCAAAACTTCAGCAGGAAAATAATACATATTCACAAAGCCATCTCTAGGCTTTGAACCTGGGTCCAATTTGAATCCAAGTATACTAGTAATAACACCAAAATAATTTCTAATACTTATGCAGAGATTTTGTATTTAAAAGTAGGTTTTCCCATGACCTTGCCTTTGGCTCATACATCTATTTCAAGTTTAACAGTATTATATATTAACTTATACGAGATATATTTGAACTCTATATGGATATATGGATATATAAATATAGTGATATAACATTAGACCCTGAAACTATCCCAACAAAAGTACCAATTTCTTAACTTACTACTGTAATCTATTAAATAAAAAGTCTGGTCACTGTGAAATATTCTTTTCTATTTAGGCATTTTAACATATGTACATTCGACATTTTTTATTCCAGCATATTAGGTTTCTTACTTAATAAAAATAACATCAAATTAATCCATACAAGATCAATGATATTATATATGTATATTATACAAACGTAACATACAATAGTCAAAACGGTAATTTTCACTTTAGAAGTTCATAAATATGACAACAGATATTAAGTGGTTAGTGCGCTTTGCTACTGATCTAAGGGACCTGGGTTCGATCCCCGGATAAGGCATGGATGTATGTGTCGTTTTTCTGCTGAGGTCCTGCCATCCTCTCAGACCTAAAAATAAAATGTGAACTGACAGTAAAAAATGTGAACTGACATATAAACTGACAGGCTCCTCTCAGACCTCTGTGGCAAGCAGCTGCTTGAGGGGGTATTTATTTTTTATTTTTATTTACCTTGGATGCTTTCGTTGGACAGAAGTTTTGCCTTGGTATTGAACGAATCCATTTCTGTCGCAAATCGATATCTTCTGGAAATTTAAAAACTGAGAATATTTTTCCCCGTCGTGATTGCTCCTGCACTGAGGAACGCAGCAGCGCGATGGCATTTCGCTATAAAAATTATTGAATTTAATAACAAAATGCTTTGTGCACACATCAAATGAAACACGGTAAAACTAGTTAAATACTAACTAGAGCAAGATGAAGGCGACACTGCTGGAATACCACGTTTCTCCTATGTTGCCCTAGGTTGACTACGGGTCGAC
Organism: Ryuthela nishihirai; assembly: GCA_038380435.1. Taxonomy (NCBI): domain Eukaryota; kingdom Metazoa; phylum Arthropoda; class Arachnida; order Araneae; family Heptathelidae; genus Ryuthela; species Ryuthela nishihirai. The sequence goes on from JAWZYU010000012.1 coordinate 58,934,969, forward strand.
TAAAAATGACGTCATCAGAATCGCTTCACCGACTGGTAGCGCCTTCTCCTCTAGGTGATGTTGATCCAGTTCGTTGACCTTGACGATATCTTCTTTACTGGAAGAGAAAGTTGCAACTGGGATTTTTTCGCCAAACGTTTTCTCCAGAATTTCGTGGAAATCTTTGAATATTTCTTGCATAAACTGATATTTCGGCTCAGTTAAGTCTTTGGTATATATAAATATTTTATTATAGTAGAGTTGGTTAAATATTTAGTTCAACAAAAGATTTGTGTTCCTTGAACCCAATGGACCACAGATTAAAAGTCTAAATTGCCAGAGTGGTGCTAATACGTTTCTGTTTAAGAATTTGTTGTCTTCTTCAAAGTCGAAATTCTGAATTTCCATTTACTTTATTTTAAAAAGAGATCTTCTTTTATCCAGGAATTAAACGTGTTATCATAACCAAACCATTTAACGTAATACTCTTTTTTATTCTTCCTCACTCTGGTTTTCAGAATGGTTTGTAATTTGTAAATATCGTCCGATTTTTCGTATGTTACCATTTCTTGGGTGTAAAAACTACCGATGATAGGCTCCCCTTTCAAATCTTTTATCTTGTAAGTTATGGGATCTGTGTTTAGTATTTGAGCAATTTCAAAAATTTCTTCTGTGAAATTAGGCAGATATCCCTTTCTGAAAGTTGTCTTGTACTTGGCGATTCTCACTCTGTCGCCGTTTTTGAATTTTGGTTTCGTAAGAGATTTAATTTTTTTACCAAACAGATTTAAATGCACGATATTTTTGTTTTTCTTTAAACTTGCCTCTTCTGAAGTCATTTTTATTGATGTGTGATAAGAATTATTGTAATTCTTAACAAGTTTTGGAAGAACATCGATCCTCGTATTATTGGCAGTGAAATATTTCCACATTTTTGTCTTTAGAGTCCAATTGAAACGTTCAACTATCGGCGATTTGGTTACATTTCCGGTGGCGAACCATTTCACGCTGCGTTGGTTAAACGGTGCTTGTGTTTCATTATTAATAAACTCAGTTCCCTTATCAGAGTTTATTAACAGAAACTAAAATTAATAGCATTAATTTTAGTTTCTGAAAAATTTCAGTCTTCTTTAAACTAAAATTAATAGCATTAATTTTAGTTTTAATGCTGACTTTGCTAATAGATCAACTTGTTCATAAGCAGTGATCCCAACATGAGAAGGGATCCATTGCATAAGTAATGGATTATTTTGAGAAATATTTTTGAGGTAAGCAAGTATACATCATTGGTGAAAATGGGATATTTTGATTTAAATTGATTTCGATTTAGTAATTCAAAAGCAGATTTTTAAAGTGAAGAGGAAGTGAAAGGGAGGTGATCTAGGAGCAAGCCCTCAAATCCGCGGCCCTCTCAGTGAGCTACAGCTTAAATTTGGAAGAAATATTTCCATTCCAACTTTGCATTTTTTTCTGCTGAAACTTGATATTGTAGAGTTCGAATGCCTTATTGATAACAGCATTAATATTTGTGATTCTGGGATTTTTTTCTATTATGTCCACAAACATTTGTAGATTTGGTTGCGTGATTTCTCCACTTGTCGAGAAAAGTGCCAATATCGTCGAGACATTGCCTTTAAGAGGAGAATTTTATTTGTCTTGCAAGTGTTTTCTCGCTTTTTCCTCAATTTTACTTAGGATTTCGGTTATTTTCGTTTTTCTAGGTTTTCTTGTTTTCTTACTTCAACTTCATCATCAGAATGTATTTTCATTTCTAGTTCCTTTTCAAAGTCACTCTCCTGCTCTTCCAGAAGTGTCTTGGGCTGGGAGAATTTTTCTTTTATTTTCTTTCTTTTTCATCTGTCTTCCTAATGCTTTTGGCTTTGACATTTGTCTGTTGGTCAGTTTGTGTATTTGACAAAATGTTGTTCTTCCATATCAATTTATGTTGTTCCACCATATCTTTTGGACGCGATGAAAAACTTAATGATTTATATGTCAAATGAAAGCTTCCGATGCCGGGAGTGTTATAGGTTATAAAAAATTTACACTCCTGTGCTTTCTTCCCCTCGAATACGTGGGAAATGTGAAAATCAATTTTAAGATATATCTCCAGCATGCTAAGGCCGAAAATAAGCTATATATACATGTTTAGAGAGCGGATGCCATGAGATGGAGCAATGGCCACCCTATTGTCATTTGGAGAGGGGGAAGCCATGAGGTAGAACAATGGCCACCCTCTTGTCCTTTAGAGAAGGAGGCCATGAGATGGAGCAATGGCGACCCTGTTGTGGTTTGGAGAGGAGACGACTTGGGATGGAGCAATGGTCACACCAACCAGCTCTCCCCCATGCTGCTAGTGAGATTCTTACAAAGTTTGCTCACAATTTTTAAATGGAATGTTAAATATTTTTCTCCTTTTTAATTATAATTATTGTGTATGCTTTATTTATTATTTCTTATATATTCCTGTATGCGATTACTTAATTTTCTTTTTAGGTATCTTTAACCAAGAACGAAATTACTAAGAGCTTTCCAATAAATATTCGAAGGAAATTAATGCTGAAACAAAGGAAAAAAATTTGAAGTCAAACGTTAATTTGGAACTTTCTCCTGCCATTCTATTTTTCGAAATTCTGCAGGAACAGGAGAGAAAAATTCGCATAGAAACTTAATATAAAACAAAGAACTTTTTTAATAAAATATGCAAATGAAGATTTTTCTTACAGTAAAATTAGCAAATGAAAAGGGTTTTCGACCATCGACAAAGAAGTGCATCATCTTATCAACACAAACGAGAAACTTCATATTTATAAATGATATTGGAAGGGACTTTGAATAAGTTTATGTTTGAAATTGCTTTTCCTTAGGGAAATATAAGTTGCTATTGGTCATGAAAGAGTTAAAAGAAGGCTTGTGAAAATAATGTGACAATGAAATAGGAGCAGAAATCTTACAGTGACAAAGAACACTGTGTGTGTGTGGCTGGTTTTCCTGGATAAAGATCATTTTCTGACTGATATCGATAAATTTTGCACTTGAATTTCTAATGAAGAATTTTCATCCCGTTGCAGCCATTACCTTATATCTAGAAAATTGAATCTGTGGAAAATGCAACGGAAGTTTCAGAACGAAGCTTAATCTAAATTATCATCACCTATCAGATGAAAGGAAAAAGCCTTGCACCTAAGGTCCAGAGTGTTCGATACCATTTCCTGTTATAAAACGGATAAACATAAAAATCCTCTCTAAAATGAATAGCAAGAAATCTAAACAGAAAACTCATGTGACACACTGAACACGGAAAACTCATATGAGTGAAATATGTCGGAAAAATGTTTCAAACAAACCCTATTTTAAGAAACGTTGCCTAATGTACAGGGAAAAGATGTCACATATATGTGAAATATGTAGCAAAAGTTTCAAAACGAAGCCTGGGTTGAAATATCATTATCTTATTCACACCAAACAAACACCTCATATATGTGAAATATGTGGAAAAATATGCAAAACAAAGCATAATCTTGAATACCATTTCCAGTCACATAGAAGAAAATTGCCACATAGCTGTGAAATATGTGAAAAAGCATTTGCAAACATTGGTAAACTTAGGACGCATTTTCTGACACACACAGGAGAAAAACCACATGTATGTGAAATATGTAATGAGAAATTTTCACAGAAGTCTAATCTTATGAGACATTTTTTGACACACACAGGGGAAAAACTACATGTATGTGAAATATGTAATAAGAAATTTTCACAGAAGTCTAATCTTATGACACATTTTCAGACACACACAGGGGAAAAACCACATGTATGTGAAATATGTAATAAGAAGTTTTCACAGAAGTCTAATCTTACAACACATTTTCAGACACACAAAGGAGAAAAACTGCACGTATGTGAAATATGTAATAAGAAATTTCTACACAAGTTTAACCTTAGGACACATTTTCTGATGCACACAGGTGAAAAACCGCATGTATGTGAAATATGTAATAAGAAATTTTCACACAAGTTTAAACTTAGGAAACATTTTTTGACACATACAGGTGAACAACCACATGTATGTGAAATATCTAAAAAGAAATTTGCCCTGAAGTCTAATATTAGGAAACATTTTCTGACACACAAAGTAGAAAAACTGCATGTATGTGAAATATGTAATGCGAAATTTTCCTGGAAGTCTAACCTTAAGAGACATTTTGTGAGACACAAAGGGGAAAACCTGTATGTATGTGAAATGTGTAATAAGAAATTTTCTCAGAAGTCTAATCTTATGACACATTTTCTGACACACACAGGGGAAAAACCACATGTATGTGAAATATGTAATAAGAAATTTTCCTTGAAGTCTAATCTTAAGACACATTTTCAGACACACAAAGGGGAAAATCTGCATGTATGTGAAATATGTAATAAGAAATTTGCCGATAAGTCTACACTTATGAAGCATTTTCTGACACACACAGGGGAAAAACCGCATGTATGTGAAATATGCAATAAGAAATTTTCACAGAAGTCTCACCTTAGTAGACATTTTATGACACACACAGGGGAAAAACTGCATTTATGTGAAATATGCAACAGAAAATTTGCTGATAAGTCTACACTTATGAAGCATTTTCTGACACACACAGGGTAAAATCTGCATGTATGTGAAATATGCTATAAAAAATTTGCCTCTAAGTCTACACTTATGAAGCATTTTCTGACACACACAGGAAAAAGCCACATGTATGTGAAATAGGTAATAAGAAATTTGCAGTGAAGTTTAATCTTACAAGACATTTTCTGACACACACAAGGGAATGGAAGCATTATGTGAAATATGTAATAAGAAATTTTCTCTGAAGTCCAGCCTTACAACACATTTTCTGATACACAGAGGGGAAAATCCACATGTGTGTGAAATATGTAATAAATTTTCACAGAAGACTAATCTTAGGACACATTTTCTGACACACACAGAAGAAAAGTCACATGTATGTGAAATGCAAAAAGAAATTTCCAGATAAAACTACACTTAAGGAGAATTTTTTGACTCACACACAGGGAAAAAACCACATGTATGTGAAATAAGTAATAAGAAATTTTCACAGAAATGTCATTTTCTGAACACAGGACAAAAACCACACATCTGTGAGATATGAGCCTCTCAGAAGCCAAAATGATCAACTCCATAAAAAGAGTGGAGAAAATTAATGATTTTCTAAGATTTAATTTTAAAACTTTGCTTGAAAGATACGAGCAAAGACATATTATGCAGAATAATATTATTATATAGGTAAAAATACATAAAAATAACGTGCTTGGGTACTAAATTTGCGAAATTTACCGAAAGTGGAATTGATCAGTTTGGCATCTGAGAGGTTCATATGTGAAAAGGTCTTTGCAGAGAAATCTTCACTTTGGAGACATTGTGTGACACATACAGAAGAAAAGCCACATGGATGCGAAATATGCAAAAAGGCATTAGCAAAGAAGGGCACCTTTAGGAGGCATATTCTGATACACACAAGCGAAAACCCAGAAGAACTTTAGATAAGAAATAAGAAATTTGCGTGGAAGTCCAAACTTATGTTACATTTTCTGACACAGAGGGAAAAACTAAGGTAATGTGATATGTGTAATAAGAAATTTGAAGAGAATTCTCCATTTAAGAAACATTTTCTGATATATACAAGGTAAAAACCGCATATATCAGAAATAGGCAATTCAAAATTTGTGCAGAAGTCTACACTTAGGAGTAATATTTTGAGAATTCACCAGAAAAGTAGAATATGCAAAATGTATAAAATGAAATTTATATGGCAAACTCTTCTTAAGAGTCATTTTCTGATACACACAACATATAGCTCATTCTTATGCTATATATAATAATAAAAAAATATTACTGTATCACACATTTTAATATGTCTAACATTAGGTGGCATTTTCTGAGAGATACAAAGAAAAACTCATTAGGTAATACAATATGATGTAACACATGTCAGGACACTTTCATGTTAAGTGAACGAATAACCACATTTTATTCGTTCACTTAACACCTAATTTTTAAAGTAAGCAATGTACCTGACTTTTAAAATAAGCTTTTTACCGAAAAAAGTCAGTTGACATAAATCGAAGATCTCGGTCAGAGCTCTCTAAATTTCTATTTTCTATAATATTAATCTAATATTTAAAGAGCTATGGAAGCTAAAATATTTAATAACAAATGTTACTGCACTTCCAAAACATTTTACCCCAAAATTGATTAAAACTTCAAAAATCCTTACACAAAATTCAAATATCCCATTTATGTTGCCAGCAACTTGTTATAAAGTTGTTATTTAACGTTTTGAAGTAAATTTTCAAAATTAGCTGAAGTTTCACCTAAATGTTTCAGCTTCCATACTCTTTAAATATTAGATTAATATTATAGAAAATACAGATTTAGAGAGCTCTGACCAAGATTTTCAATTTATGTTTAGTGACTTTTTCCGAAAACTGTTTATTTTCAAAGTTAGATAGATTTGAATGTGGCTGTCCGTTCACTTAACATGAAAGGGTCTGGACACTTTTTGCAATATAGTGTATATTCAAAAGATAATTTTCAAATAAGGAATTGCTGCAATCTTGACACACACGAATATCAGACACACATGAAAGAGAACCGAAATGCACACTAAAAGCTCATTTACACAAAAAAATTTAATAATCATTCTTTAATATACGAAAGAGAAGCGAAACTTGCACAAAAAGCTCACTTTCAGAAAAATTACTTAATAATCATTCTTTAAAGCATGAAATAGAAGCGACACTTTTGTGAAATATGAAGACGTATTTGCAAGTAAATAATTATTAAAAACTTTTTTGATGCACAGAAATGGAAACATTAGATTTGGAAAATATGTAACAAGATCTTTGCAATGAAACTAACTATAGTAAATGAATATGATGTTGTGACTAACATAATGGAACACTACACAAAATTTAGATAATTGTGAATAGAAAATTACCTTTCAGAGAGAAGAAAATCTGTCTCTGTTGGATTTCTAATGTTGGCTTTGAGTTGAATAATAATGTCAAAAATTCTGTTAATTTCATCATCCTTCTCCTAGCATATCTGTCCTCAGCTACATCTGCACACGAATTCTAACAAGGTCCTGTTTGACATTGTCTGCTCACCCCATCCTAGGTCTCCCCCTCTTTCTGAGGCCTTTAGGCATACTGTTCATAACCCTATTCACCAATCTACCATTATCCATATGGGCAACATGGCCAAACCAACAGAGTCTCTCTCTGCACAATATGCTGTTTAAAGGAGGTGCCGACACCTTTTCCTAACCTCATCATTACTTACAAAGTTGAACCACCTAATGCTCAAGATCTGCTTAAGCATATAGAATGAAAAGCATCAAGTTTCCGGTTTTCTTGTTTGCAAATTGTCCAAATTTCAATAACATAACTAACTTTAAAAAGAACCAAACTATTATATAGCATAATTTGTGTCTTAGGTTTCCACACTCTCCTTAAAAAAAATTAAAGAATTGAAGAATAAACGTAAATGCGTATTGTGCCATTTTTATAATATCTAAATAGAATGCTTAATTCAAAGCACCATAAATATGAAAATAAGCATTTTGCAAAAAATATCATTGGAGATTAATTAAAAATCTCAGTTGTGTCTCAACTTTCAGTGTTGAAGAATGAAAAATTGTAGTTAGAATATTGAGCAGAACTTTTCTATTGCTCTGTAATTTTGTGAACAAAACTGTTGAGAGAAACGCCAATAGAGAATAATTCAAAATTTCAATTAATTTTTGATTATTTCTTCAGAAAAGAAATATTAAAGAAGGAATCTCTACCAGGAAACTGTTTTTGAATGTGTTCGAAAAGTTGAAAACTGTTATTTTTTCGTCCATCTTTCCTAAAAGTTGAAAGAATCATTTATTCAAACATTTAGAATCATGTTGTTTTATGTAACAACATTTTCGTGTTTGAATTAAATTTTGAGGAAAATATTTACGAATTGCAATTCTGGAGTTGTGTATGTCAGCGTACATAAATATTGAAATATGAATTGGTATATCGGAAGATTTTTAATGTCTTTAATGAGTTTTTCATGTAAACCTGTAACAGAAAGTAAAGTTCTGAATAAAATTCACTTAAATCTCAATTTCTATTAACAATTGTCGGTATTGAAAGTGTTACATAAGTTAGAATATTTAACATTACTTGCTCAAAAGAATTGGTATAAAAATTAATTGAAACCTGATAAGTAAAATTTCATTTCAAATCACTATCAAACATATTTTGAATAATTGAATAAAATTAATATATATTTTAGGAATCTTAAATTGAGTGGGAGATGGAGAGGTAAATGAATCAATATTTATTTACATTTTGAATAAAAATTAATTTTTATTCATTTAATTTTATTTTTTAATAAAATTAGATCATCATCATCATCCTCAAGCAGCCATGGGCTACGGAGGTCCAACCACAGCATGCAATTTAGTTCTCCAAGCAAGTCTATCCTGAGCTACATCTACAGCATCTGGCCACTGCACAACAATTCCAATAAGGTCCTGTTTGACACTGTCTGCCCACCGCATCCTAGGTCTCCCCCTCCATCTGAGGCCTCTAGGCACACTGTTCATAACCCTATTCGCTAATCTATAATTATCCATACGGGCAACATGGCCAAACCAGTGGAGTCTCTCTCTGCACAATATGCTGCTTAAAGAAGGTTGCAGACTCCTTTGCCTAACCTCATCATTAGTTACAAAGTTAAACCACCTAATACCCAAGATATTGCGTAAGCATCTAGAATCAAAAGCATGTAGTTACCTGTTATCCTGTTTACACAGCGTCCAAGTTTCACTACCATTACTAACCCTAGAAAAAACCAAACTATTATACAGTCTAATTTTAGTCTTTAGGTGTATACGCCTATTTCTCCACAATCTCCATAGATTCTTAAAAGTCCCGGCAGCAATCCCTATTCATCTGTTAATCTCATGCCGCACATCACCAGTATCTGTTACATAGCTCCCAAGGTAATTAAACTGTGACACCTGCTCAAGACTATAACCATTCAGATGAACTGAATCACAACCTGCCTGACCAATTTTCATCACTTTAGTTTTCTCTTTGTTTATAACCAAACCTACTCTATTACCAGTCTCATCAACAGCTCGAATGAAAGAGTTCATCTCATCAACATCATTTGCCAAAAGGGCTAAATCATCAGCATAATCTAAATCAGAAATTTTCGTATCTCCAGCCCATTTAAAGCCAAAATCTTTCCCTTGAAGTGAATTTTGTATAACATAATCAATAACCAAACTAAAGAGAAAAGGGGACAAAATGAACCCTTGTCGAACACCAGAAGTAATGCTAAACCAATTGCTACAAGCCTTACCAACTCTCACACACGACTCAGTGTTATTATAGAGAGCTTTCATTATGTTAACTGACTTGTCTGGTATACCATACGATTTCACAATCAACCACAAATTATGACGATCAACAGAGTCAAAGGTCTTTTTGAAATCAACAAAGCTGGCAACCAAAGTTTCTGAAACTCTAAACATTTCTCAAGAACCTGCCTAAATGAAAATATCTGATCTACACATCCCCTACCACTTCTGAATCCACATTGCTCATCACGCAATTGACTGTCAACCAGATTCTTAATTCTATTAAGCACAATCATGGAAAGAATTTACCTGGAAGAGAGAGTAGGCTGATACCCCTATAGTTATCACAAGAACTGCGATCACCTTTTTTGAAAATAGGGATAATAATAGCTCTGGTATTATTATTCCTATTTATCTGGTAAAATCGTTAGGAACTATGCCTTTATCATAAAAGCTATTCAAAATTTCAGTCATCCAAGTGGTAACCGAAACGTTTCCAGCTCTAATCATTGCTGTAGTAATTTCATCTACCCCTGGGGATTTATGTAGTTTAATTTTATAAATAGCCAAAATAACTTCAGATTGTGTTATAGGGCCAACATTAAAGCCGCCAATGCATCTATCATCATTACAAATAATGGGAGTAGAACTAACCACATTGTTTAGAACATCACTGAAATGCTCAGCCCACCTTGCCATGACAGAATCCTCCCCTTCTATAACTTTACCCTGTTTATCCTTCAATCCTTGTATGCCTGTCCGTTTTCTACCACATAAAACATTAACTATCTGGTACAGCTCTCTGCTGTTGTGCTGCCTAACTGCTCCCTCAGCTTTGTCAGCCAAGCCATCAAGCCAAAGATTCTTATCAGTAGCTAACTGATCCTTTACACGTTCATTAAGCTCTCTGTAATCCTTTCTATTAGGACTAGTAGGGTACTGATTAAGGACATTCCTGCAGTTCCTTCTTTCTGAAATAAGCTCAAGTGCCTTATCATTTAAATTATTCTGCTCCTCTGCTCCTTTTTTCCTAAATGAGTACTGTTATTTTCCAACAAAGCGTGGTTAACATGGCCCCATTATTCCTCAACTTCAGTATTAAGCAAACCATGACTCTCATAATGACTAAATAACCTGTAATGGTAAGCTTTAGCTATTACTGGGTCTTTCAAAGCTTCAGTATCAAAGGTAAATGTTTTAAATTTAGCACAACACTTTTTAAGTTTAAGTTGCAAGACACTTTTAACAAAGTAATGGTCAGATCCAATTTCAGCTCCCCTATATTCCCCTTTTATTTCTAACAGAACTAGCCCATTTGCTGTTAATTAATATATAATCAATCATATTCCTATGCAGCCCATCAGGTGAAACCCATGTGTATTTATGTATGTCGCGGTGTTTATAATGTGTTAGTTATTCTGAAACCATCGAGTTTACTTACCTGTAGGAGACGTTGCCCATTGCCATTGCAGCTACCAATATCAAAAGGGCCTATTACTCCTCCCCAAAGGTCAGAGTCGGTACTAACTTTGGCATTGAAGTCACCAAGAACAAGGGTAATATCTCCTTTCTTGACAGAATTCAAAATATCCTGAAGTTGTCCGTAAAACCTATCCTTCTCATCCTCATCTGCATCCGCAGTGGGGGCATAACAGCAGATAACTTTCAAGTCTTTAATGCTTGTCTGAAATTTTGCTGTAAGAAACCTTTCATTAATGCACTCATATCCTAGAAGAGCATCACTAGCATGTCTGCTGAGCAGCAGACCACGCCTTGGTGATGCTTTCCATCCTCCTTCCCTGTAAAGAGAAATTTAAAGTTATTTTTAAGTATCTCACCTTTACCTGTCCATCTGGTCTCTTGCAAGCCTAGAATATCTAGGTTATAGCGCTGGAATTCCTGCATGAGGACATCAAGAGAATAATCTCTATGTAATGTCCTCACGTTCCACGTTCCTGCAGAGAGAAAATGATTAGTGGGATTTTTAAAGAAATTAGGTTTATTGAGATTGGTAGGGCCAACAATATCAAACAGCCCCCTGATCGCAGGCATGGGGCTAAGACCTGTTCCTCCTCCGCTAAAGGCTGAAGTCACCGATGCTGGTAGGAACTGCAGGCACCACCTTTTGAAGTGGACTTTTTCAAGAGCCATATGGTCTGCCTGAGACACATTACTCCAGTTTAGGCTTGACGATGCCCAACTAGCTAACTAAGGTTCAGGTACCTGCGATGACCTCTGAGTAGGATTATCCACCAGCTGATATAAAGTATCCCATGCCTCTGTTCACTTGGGGCTGGCAACACAGAAGCAAACAGAAAACACAGCAGCAAAATCTCCGTCAACAGAGGCCCACCAGTGCAGCAAGTCCAGGATCCATAATCAAGCTCAAATCCATAAACAAGTCCAGTCTAGCATGTATAAATGGTCAGCACCAGAACCGTGTGAAATTGACCACTATCCTCATTAACATTTTGAATGTAAGTGTGGATGAATTTTTAAAGGATCATACGCTTTTACCGTATCCATGTATTGTGGTACACCCTTCTATTCACTCTTTATTGGTTTATCCGAATATTACTTGTGATATAACTGCATTTAATAATTTAAATCTAGTTAAGTGACGTATATATTTCAGAAACATACTTTTCGGTTTGTAAATTCATTTCCGAAGTCTGTCTTTCGAAAAGTGATCATCCTATATTTCTATTAGCAAAGATGTTGAAATTTAGTCCAAACTGTTAATTAATTAAACTTTGTATACGTATTTTAAGAGGTATCAAAAAACGTTTAACAAATTGCTCATATTTTTATCATGCTCATAAATATCGTTTAAAATTTTTTGAAAAGCTGCTATTCTAATTCTTTTTACATATGAAAGATTTTAACAAAATTTTAATGCAGTTTGAAATAAGATTAAGAAACATTTCCGAGTCACTCATATAAATAAATAAAGAAATAAATACCCCCTCAAGCAGCTGCTTGCCACAGAGATCTGACAGGAGCCTGTCAGTTTATATGCCATAGTAGAAGGTCTGAGAGGATGGCAGGAACCTCAACAGAAAAACGACACATACATCCATGCCTTATCCGAGACTCGAACCCAGGTCCCTTAGATCAGTAGCCAAGCGCGCTAACCACTCGGCCACGGGACGGCTAACTCATATAAAAAAAGAGTTTTTATTATTCTTTTTTTTAATTTTTGTTAATTCTTTGTGTTAAAACGATAGATAAGCTGAGTTTGATTCTACATCTGGCAATTCTTGTTTATTTAGAAGAGTGTTCGTTATATATTTGATTGGAGCAAGAAAAATATCAGTTAGGGTTAAAAACGATACATCAACTAGCCAAATCTGCTACAATCCGTTTGAGCTCCACCACAGGACTTCAGGATCCTTACAGAAAACTTCTTGAATCGTTAAAGAACTAAGAACAGATTGACTGGAATTTAATATGGCAGACAACAACCGAGGAAAAAGTCCTTTTTCGACATCAAATGGATTCTTCCACAATATTTCATCCCCTTAAAAACGTAAACAGAAAGGATTTCCGCGAAATCCGTGTTAGCAAGCGCGCATAGGAAACTTCAGAACTTTCTGAAGGCAGCACTATTCCATGAGGGCAGCACCATTCCGTGGTAAAGTAACCTACGTTAATGGTAAATATAGCGATCTGGTCGAAGTCATACGGTAAAGAAACAGAAAGATTGGTTAATGAAATACAATATACTAGAATCTTTCTTAGAGATACAACGGAAATAAAGATTTGAACTCTCCATAACGAAAAATATGTTTATAAATAATCGTTTGACAATTGAAAATTATTACCAATAATATTATTTAATGGTAAATCTTTAAAGAACAAAATTTAATGTTTTTCCAAAGCAATTCTTTATCAAATTTAATAATTTTAATTGACAATTGCAATAGAGCTTATTGTTAAGGGAAATGCATGAAATAGATTTAAGAAAGATTATTTTGATATTAATACCCGATTTTTTTTAATTAAGCATGAGATGAAAAATTTGCTAAAAAATTGATTAAAAGTAATTGCTTTTAAATGCAATAGGCGCAAAGTTTATGCTGCAGTATAGATTTGACTCTTTTTATGTATGCCTTTTTTTTATTTCAATTTCTTCTTCCGACCTGCAGAGCCCTCAGGTTTTTTGTTTGTTTTAAAGTAATGTTATTTGACGTGAAATAACGTGAATTGACGATTTTACATAAAGTAGATCAATTTTCATTATTTTTAAGTTTAAAAGGATAAAGGGACTCCATTTAGAATATATCTCTAAAGCTCTTAGAATTTTGTTCCAGGGCACCCATTTGGAACTTGGCTACAGATCTTCCAATTGCTTAATGCGGTCTGGTTCATACATATGCTTGTGCAGTTCGAAATGCTGACAAACTGTTATAAACTTCCACATTCTCTTAGTTACATACAAGACAGGTTTAAGAAACGATGGTGTGTGTGTGTGGGGGGGGGGGGGGAGACAAGGGTGTCCGGGTCCAAAGAAAATGGGATATATTTTTATTACTATACCTAACATTATTTTTTTAATTACATATTATTTTTTGAATTAGTGAAAAAATTTCAATTGGTAATTACAGTATTGTGTTCAAAGAAACCTATACCATTATCTTTCCATGTTATTTTAATGGGAATCCTACGAAGCTCTATAACAAGGAGTGCCAAACGTTTAGACTTTGCGATCGACTTTTAAGACAGAAAATCTTTCGCGATCGATCTTGTACATAAGTCACAATAACGATTTAGCACTGCTGGAATAACTAAGCATAAAATAATAATTTAGCATCAAACATATTAGCGTGATATTGCTACATTAAGTAAAATGCAATCTTATCCACCTAATATTGGCAGCTACGCGATTGACTATTTCGCCATCTCTGCTCTATAACATCTAAAATTTTCAATTTATTAGAGAAATGTGATGAAGATTGTAGACCCATCAGGGCTAGATTGTTTTCGAGCCGCTCGTGTGTGCAGAAGGGTATTTGTCTCTATTGTCAGGATGCTGCTGCTATCTAAGTGGCAGATAAACACGAACTCAGATTTCACATAGAATTTTTGATGCATTTAATAAAAAACTGTGACTGAAGTTAAAGAAAATCGAATTTATTTAAATCTCAATTTATCATTAATATTCGTTCAGTATTTAAAGAGTTATGGAACTTGGAAAATTTAGTAATAAATAATCTTGTTTTATGAAAATTATTATAATTGTCTAGCATCGAAATAATCATTATGCAACTTTTAAAATTTATATTGTATTAAATGATTTGAAATAAATACTTATTATTTAATTTTTAATTAATATCTGATGAAAATTCTTCTGACTGATTACTGTTGTAAAATATTCTAGCTTACATAATCCCTTAAATCCTAGACGAATGCTGCTGAAAATCGAGATTTAAATAGATAAGATTATGATCTCTATTTTCAGTAACATTTTGTTTTTCATTGAATTAATATTTTAGAAATCACAGAGCTTCGAATTTAGATTCCCATTGACATAACACGGAAATTCTCTAATATTTTGTTAGGGCAGTGTAACTCAGTTCAGTATATTGTAAAGATATTCATCGTATCGACCTAATGGAAATAGCTTTCCCTTGCTATTCCTGCGATTTCAAAATATTATTTATTCAAAAATGATCTCTGAAATTTTTTCTAATTACTCACGTCAACGTGACATGCCAACATATTAGTCTAGCCACTTGTCTCGCAGATCCAATTTGGAAGAGATTTGATAGGAACTGAGTTTTGTTTCATAAGTTTCGCTTCTGCAAAACATCACACAATACTGCATCATCGTTCAGACTTCTAGTTAGAGACGACAGAAAGTAGACAGAAGAGTAAATAAATAATCTATGAACAAATCCGTATAAGAATCCAATTTTGAAACTAGCGGTAAACATCATAATAATCTATACTGCTACGAAACAAGTTTAAAGCGAAACAGCGGATTGCCAGCGCCAACTGGACGAATATGTAACTAGCGCAGCTGTCACTTCACATCTTGATATCGGAAGGCATTCCCATTACGTAGGCACCGGATCAAGTCTCTATCCGGAGACTTAAATTAGGTGTCTATCTACTCTAGAGCACTTTCTACCTCGCTAAAAAATCCTCTATGACAATGGTGCGGTAGAAGAGAGAATGTAAAATATTTTGTGATACACTCCGAAAATTATAACAAGCTAGAAACATCCTCTTCACAAAGTTTTTTTATTCCACTAATTATCCGCCGACTTTACGAAACTTGGTAAATTTCTTGCCTAATGGAAAATTTCATTGGGATATCTATAACTCAATGATGGAATTTATCCAATCTACTGAAGTTCAACTCTTGATTCTCTTCTCAATGTATATTATCACCCTCTTCTCCTATACTTCCTCTCTGCAGAGAGAATCTTATTTCATCGGTAACCCCTTCTCTTTTTTGCAGGGATACCTTTCGACTGGCTATACATCCTGAATTTTTATTGGTTGTGAGCTACTTTAGGTCTGTAGCCACACTTGAAATGGTAAAGCAGGGACCTAAATACACATGTCCCAAATTTTATTAATTCCTTCAAATTATAAGAAGTTAAAAATGATATGTAAATCAGATAATTATGTCTCCGAATTAACTTTTGTTTAATTATAGCGAAATGAATATTTTGAAACAAAATTGTGGTGTTTAATTAGGCTTACGTAGTGAATATGTGATGAATGGTATGTTGCTATATTAAAATGGCCTATGGATACGTATCTATATTGTAAAATATAAAATTTTAGAATAAATTTATTAAAACAAAAGATGTATTATCCACATCGCAGTTGTTAAGAAAATAACAGCAACAAAAATGGCGACCTTTATTAGCCAGGTGCGTGGAAGGAGAATAATGGATTTCGATATTTTTTTGACAAGTATTTAAACTAAAAATTAGCAATTCTCATTTAATATGACCCCGCCGACAGCATTATAATTGACACGGAAAAAATATAAGGTCACAGAAGGAATTAATCGGAAAAATGGAATTAAAAATTCGCTCGTAATCTCGTTATCTCATGTTTTTAGAAAACCGTTTGCGGAACTTGAGCCAAATTTGTTCAAATTAAATATTAAATTTATTTTAAAGTCAAAATTCAAGTTGGCTTGTCAAGCAGTATGTGCAGGATGGGATTAGCGGAATGATATGCTGAACTTTTCATTTTTCATTAATGATATTGTAGCTAATTGTATAATGCTACTGAAATTTCAGCACATATTTTGTAGTTAATTGTATAATGCTATTGAAATTTAACCAAAACCAATCTGCTTCAAAAATTATTTTTTTATGATCCAATTTTCATGTTGGCCAATAATCGTGATAGCATTGTAATGGAATGTATTTTGTGTGAAAATTGGTTTCAATAGGACTCCATGGTTTCCAATAGTTTATAAATTATCAATTTTGCATTTCATTATTAGTATATATATCAAATATATTCTCCCGCGAAAATATTGTCCCTTCCTAAATTTACTTTCATTTTGTTGCACCATTAAGCGAAGCATAAAACACAATATATTAAAAAAGCTTCATGGGCAAAATAATCGAACTTTCGAAAACATTGGTGACGATATTATTTATATATGGGTAGTACTGCCGCCTATTTATCGCTTGTTAATTTTTTTTGAACAATGCCTTTTCTTTATTGATTCATTCCCTCTGTTACCTTATATATCTTGGTAGCCTTTTTTTTGTAATACGGCCAGAAGATTCATTTGGAATGAGAATTCATAATTGTACTTCTGAGTAGCATAAAAATTTATTAATCTGCTTAATCACGCTGGCTTGTAACCGTCACCATTTTTATCATCCATTTTGATACTGGCGATCTGGAATATGCACCGTTTGTAAATTAATATTGTATTAAAATTTTATAACTATTTAATCATTTAGTCATGAATTCTCGTTTCATGGATCAGGAGAGAAGTGCCTTGCTTTTCCGGTGGGCTCCACTCCCTCCTTCCTGTTGTAAGCGCAAGCACACCTCTCGTCCCTGCATATCAAGAAGTGTTGGTCCGAGTTCCGCATTTCATCTGGGTCATATGTCTCTCGCCGAATACAGCATACAGCGGAGAGGCAACGTGAAAGCCCGGATGGGAGCGTCCTTGTCAGGTGAAGAGGAAAAATTGTTTTCAGCCTGGTGCGATCCCTGATGAAATATTAGTTGCTGTGATCACTGAGTTACCGCTAGCTGCTCACTTCTATTCTGAATGTGAATCCAAGTCCCCATATGATTAGCCGCTTGGGGTACTCTTCTAATTGAAAGGGAAGGATCTTTTATTGAAGCTTTTTCGAAACTTGGGTTGGCTTGTTTTACCTCTGAGTGGCACTTTTTGCACACAATGGACTAAATCGCCAGGTCACAAGGACACTGAAGGCTCAGAGAAGTTTGGGGGATGGGACCCACTAGAACAGCTGTTGGGAGACATATGGTAACCTCCCGTCAAGGCCACTAGCGTGTTCTTTAACGCGGAGAAAGTATGACTCACCGCACACGAGTCCAGGACTTAACATAGTATCTGACGGACGGCAGCATTTCCAATCGCATCGGTGTCCCCTACTAACCGCGGGTAGGGCGGGGAGTTTTTGCGGAGAAAAATCTGAACACTCACCCAGCTTGGATTCGAACCTGGGAACTGCAGATTACGAGCCTGATGCCACCTACTAAGCCACCCTCCCCCCTTCGAAACTTGGATTTATGATCAGCCTATATTCCGTGGATAATTTCACAGGCATTTTTTTATATAAGTAAATCTCAATTTTAATGAAATGCCAGGTGGTCTGAATTGGGGAGCTTTTTCTCTCCTCTGCCACCACGACTTACAGTCCAATGGTACTCCAAACATTTTCATAGGAAGTTCTGTAGATATAAAAACGTTATTAATGGCAACTAATATTGCATCCATAACTGCAAATACTAGACACTCATGTGAACTGTGAGGGAAAATTGAAATTTACTGGTATGAAAAGAAATGCCAGTCCCATGGCCCACGGAGTGCGTCTGGTCATTTGTGTTGTCTTTCTGCTGAGATGGGTAGTAGCGCGACAGCTTTCTATTCTGCAGTTCAAAGGTTAGAATGCGCTGGGATTTATCTCCGCAAAACTCTCCACCATACCCTCGGTCAGTTGGGGACAGTGACGAACTTCGAAAGGCTGCTGTCCGACGGATGGAACTTTAAATCTTGGTTCCCTGTGCGAGGCAGCCATACCTTGTGCATGTTAAAGAACTCACTGTATTGTCCTAACGG
The DNA here is from genome assembly GCA_038380435.1 of Ryuthela nishihirai. NCBI lineage: Eukaryota > Metazoa > Arthropoda > Arachnida > Araneae > Heptathelidae > Ryuthela > Ryuthela nishihirai. Next base: position 58,953,656 of record JAWZYU010000012.1, read on the forward strand.
GAGGCTACAATCTGTCTCCTAACAGATGTTCAGTGGGTCCCCCAACCTTCTCTGAGCCCTCGGGTCTTTGTGAGCTGGCCATTTAGCGCATTTTGTGCAAAAAAATTGCTGCTCAGAGATAAAACAACTCAACTGTCTGCTGAAGTTCTGGCTTCCTGACAGAACTTCTACATGGCCTATAGGCTCCTATCTGATCTCTATGGCAAGCAGCTGGTTCAGGGAATATTTATTTTTTGTTGAACAGTTCAATTGATATTTAACTACTTGTGGATTTTTTTTTTACAACGGACATAACACAGGGTGATCCATGAATTAAGTATCATGAATGTCACGGATGCAGTTTCAAATATAAGACTTTTCTATCAGAGATTGTTATTTTCAAACGTTTTAGATCAGTGTTTTTCAAACTGTGGACCGGCAGTTGTTTTTCTAGTGTGCGAAGGACCAGTCTACGGTTGCTAACATGGGACGTATTAAAGAAATTTAACTAAAAAAACTATCTGTTTTTAATGAAAATCTTTAAAACAAGATATTGCATTCAGTTATGAAAAAGAATCAGAGAAGTTGTTATCCTTAAGCATATTAAAACGCCTAACATTTACTATGGTACAATGAAAAGTGACGCTGATTCTTTTCATTTACCAGTTTAACAAGATGTGAGTCAATTGAGGACAATGCATCGGATAATAGAAATATTCATACTCTCCCTGTGTTTTGTCTAAAGCCTGGAATCCTGCATGGATAGCAAAAGTCCACACCGCATCCGCAACACATTTTAATAATTTTCGACTCATTTTAAATTGAAAAAATATGCCGCAATATTAGAAATTTCTTAAGTTGGATTGGGTTGATTTACTTCTGAGCGACATTTTTCTGCACACCACCGGCTAAATGGCCAGGTTACAAGGACCTCGAAGGCTCAGAGAAGGTTGGGGGAGGAAACCCACTGGAATAGCTGTTGGGAGACAGATGGTAGCCTCCCATCAAGTCCATCCAGCGTGTTCTTTAACGTGCACAGGGTATGGCACTCCCGCACACGAGTCCACAGCTTAACGTCCCATCCGTCGAACTGTGACCTTTCGAAGTCCATCGGTGTCGCCTACTGACCGTGGGCAGGCGGAAAGGTTTGCGGGGATAAGTCTCAATGCTGACCCAGCTGAAATTTCTCAAGAATATGCCATACTTAATAAGAGAGAAAAATTTACTTAAAGCTAATTTTGCTGTTTTAAATGCAATTATCAGTGATTATGGGAAGGTACTTATTTATTACCAAACAACTCAGTTGGTAGCACGCCTGGCTCGTAATCTGCAGTTCCCAGGTTTGGGTCCCAGCTTAGTCAGCGTTGAGATTTATCTCCACAAAACTCTCCACAGTCAGTAGGGGATACCGATGGCTCGGATGGGACGTTAAGCCGTGGCCTCGTGTGTGGAAGAGCCATACCCTGTGCACGTTAAAGAACACGCTGGGTGGCTTTGACGGGAGGCTACCATCTGTCTACCAACAGCTGTTCCAGTGGGTTCCCTCCCCAAATCTTCTCTGAGCTTTCGGAATCCTTGTGGCCTGGTCATTTAGCCCATTGTGTTCAAAAAAGTGCCACTCAGAGATAAAATAACCAACCAAGTAACTGTCCTTTACACATCTGTAGACAAACTTCATGATTTCCACTACTGATATTTTCATATATTTATTTCCAGATTTCTATGTAACAATCGAATAATTTTTTGAATTAATATTCTGTTTTGGCAGAAAAAAAGATCGTTTCTTTCTCGCGGTATAATGAATATAAAAATGTAAGAAAATAAATGTGGCTTTATCCCAATGCAATTTCTTTTATTTTTAAAAGGAATACCACCGTTGAATTTTGAAATCAGGGTTTTTTTTTTTTCATTTTCTGAAGCATTTTTTTACTGACGTCAGCCATCAATAAAGATGCCACGTTGACTCATGCTCCTGCATATCTTATGAAATTCGATATTTTATTGCGTATCCTCTTTAAAATCAGGCTTTTTAATCCGCTATCCCATTTGACAAAAATTTTTCATCTGACGAGAGCTTTTAAATGTGGATATCGGCTTCCGCGCTGTTCTCTATTAATGATACTCTGCTTTGGAAAATCACTCTCAGCGAAGTATGGCGAAACACATAGGAGAAGAGTGTTCAGAGTAATTTCAGTAAGTTAAGAATATTCTGAGTCACCACCTCTATGAGAAGTACTCTTTTACACTACAATAATGGGATACGAGAATAATAAGAAAATTTACTTCCAATGTGCAGAGGCATAGGAACGTGTTGGTATCGGGCCAGTTGCCAAGGGCGCTGGAATCACAGGGCGGTGCGGGGGCGGCACGAGCCGTTCCACGATATCTGTTGTTTGTGTGAAAAATAAAATCAAATGATTAGCCGCCCGTAGTTCGTTGAATTCAATACGTATTGTTTATACCGTCGTATCGTCAAGATAACATAGTAGTCGAACCAGGCTCCTGGAAGTTAGATTCCCCCCCGACTAGGCACCACCCTCCCACTGCCAGCAGCTGATGTTGAAGTCGAATGGGTTGACATTTATGAACGCTTAAAAATTATTTATTAGCCTTCTCACTGTTGTGGGATTTTTTAGCCCTATTCATTATAATGCACGTCTGCAGATCCGATTGAAAGACATTTAAGCCCTCGTGGGGAAAAAAATTTAAGACCCCTCTGGCATTCATTAGAAATGTATGCAAGAAGCCAAACGGGTTGACATTTATGGACACTTAAAATTATTTATTAATCTACTCACTGGTGTGCGAACTTTTTTTTTAACCCTATTTATTAGAATGTGGGTCAGCAGATCCGATTGAAAGAGCTGGCACCCGGGAGAAAAAATTTTAAGCCCCTCTGACGTTCATCAGAATGTCCGACGACGGTGTTTTGTTATCGCAAGAGTGAGAAGTTAGGTCCCCCACCCACACTTCGCCAACAGCTGATGTTGAAGTCGAACGGCTGACATCGCTTTTAAATTAGCCCTCTCATTTGTGTGGGAAGCCCCCTCTGGTATTTAGCAGTTCCGATTGAAACAGCTGGCCCCCGTGAGAAAAGATTCTAAGCCCCTCTGGCATTCATTAGAATGTCCAACGGCAGTATTTTGTTCATCATGAGAGTGCTGTGATTGGGTGGCGTTTATTATAGCCTTCTGCAAATTTATTGGTAGAGTATTGTATAAAAAGCTCAGACATCAGGTTGGATCAGCAGTCATGACTTTCGCAGACGCCATTTTGGATTCTGTGTTTTGTTTTTGGTGTGCACAACCTCCCGAACCATTAGCGAAAACCTTTCCTGGTCTTTTAGAACAATTACTTGTTGGCATTATTGCAGATCAACTACCAGAGCCGACCCCCGAGAAAGTGGCGTATGCTCTCACCTTGGACGCTTACAAATACGGTTTTCCTGTGCTTGATGGACTGGCGACAATAGATTTTAACGAATTGGTGGAAATAGCGAAAGTGTCATATGCCGTCTGCCAGTAGACTTTACGACTTAGTCATCGATCTGCTAACAGATCCTAGATATGTTCAGGTGATATGTCCGTGCCATCGCGTATACCCAGGTCTGTTAGAATACCTTCTCTTCGACATCGTGGTTCGATGCCTCCCCAACCCGTGCTTGGAAATTGTGGGATCTGTATTTGCGCTTCAAGCAAGACATTACGACCTGCCCTGCTGGACGATCTTCCTGATGTGATCTTTAACGATTTAGTAGAAACTGTAAAAGCTGCCAGTACTCTATAAAAACGACCTGGCGGAGGGACTTTATTATGAACCATGTATGCTGCGTTATAGATTTAGACGGCTTCACAGTAAACGGAAAATTTCTAACACGTGAGCTTGGTTATTCGGACTGTAGAGGCCTTATAGGCGATTACAGATTCGACCTCTCCTTCGTCACGGACATTTCTCCCTACGACTGAAAAAGCATTCGTTACGTAACCAAGCACATAACAGGCCTTCCTTTTTACCCTCGAAGCGGTGAAGTGGTTTGGGAATATGATTGTTTAGACGATATCTTAGCCATATCCAAGAAAAGTGTCGTACGCCTTTTACATCTACCGTCGCATACAAGGGAGGATTCCACGAAAAACATTTATTAGAGAGACTCGGTATAGAATCTCTGGATCTAGAGAAGTTTGGATGCCCATGCTTTAAAGATTTAACAAAAATACCAGGAACTGAATGTGGTTATCACACAGGGAAAGAGATACATTGCTCTCAAGCCGAAGTTGCATCGTTTAGTACATGGTTGATCGACTATATAGAGAAAAATGTATCACTCATTAATGGTGAACCACACAATCAATTAGCGGCTTGTTCTTGGAGTTTTTATGAAGAGTAATTTTTTGGACATTTGTTAGACGAAGATCATCCAAATAATGAAAAGTCTGTATTAGCCGAAGATCCTCCACATAATGAAAAGTCTTTATTAGTCGAAGATCCTACAAAACGACGGAAACCGTCCCTTATAAAATTCATGTTACCCGTAGAGACCTCTCCAAAACGGGTGTTCATAAGAAAGTAAAAACCTGTACCCAGAATGGCAAGAGCTGTTATCTGCATCGGACAGAATCGAAGTAGCAAATTCTACTGAAAGAGAAACGTGGTTTGTGACTCGCGATCTGCAACTATGTGTCTATTGTGTCAGCGATGGAAGGCGTTTCATAGACGTCATCAAATCGGTGTCGACCTGTGCTAAAAAAGAATTCACATGTGGCGTGACTCTCACACTAGCCCAAAGGAACGAGGTCCGCATCCGCCGTTACGACATTAAGAAAAGTCTGGACCACCACCGCAGATCTGATGCTAATTTCCACCTTCGTCAGGCCATTGCTAAACAGAGAGACCTTCTGCTCGCTTTTCTCCTGTAACCTCCTGCATACGGGAAGGCCAGTTGATTCAACTATTGACAGATATCATCAAACGCGACCTTGTACACGCCTTAGTACCCAACACAAGAGTCATCGAACCCGAGGATAAAGAACACTGTCTTAATATGTATCTGTCCGATGCAGTGCATGCACTGGATATTGACTCTATTGCTAACGCGTTTGAGGATACTGCCTGGTCCCGTGGCTTACTTTGCTATGTGGATGATGCCTTTCTTTCCTCTCTGACATATTGTGACGTGGTGAAGAGAGTGAAGGATAATCTGTATACTTCTGATAATTGGTTTTGTAAATAAAAGTCTGATATTACCTAACCATCCCTGTGTTGTGCACTTATTTGAATCATGAATCGCGCGAAGGTAGCATCTGTTCTCTGCATGCTGATAGGTGTCGCTGTGATTTGCAGGGTTATGTTATCACCAGACTATTTAACTACACGTTGTGGCGATTCGCGACACTTAGGTGGGAATATCTGGCTCAGCGTGTGTAATCAAATGGTAGACATCAGATTATTTTTACATGAGCAGCCGACTGTGAAAGGGATTAACTTATCTTTTTCTCAGTGGAAGAAGCTTGTTTCACTAGAAAGCTGGGTCCTTCAAAATGCTGTGGGCCCCGAGTTTCAGGTTTTGTCTGGTAGAAGCGAAAACAAAAGCGATTTACTACGACCATCCAGTCATCTAAGGAGTTTTGTGATGAGGCTGCAGACCGTACGTCTCTAAACGTCCCGGATTCACTCCCCATCGAGATTTGGATTAAAGGGGGAAAGCTATTGCTGGTCGATGAATGACGCATTGGAAAACGTTTATTACGATCCCGAGAACCCTGGCAGCTTTGGAGGGGTGAATCGATTATCCCAGAGTACTGGAGTGGACCGAAAGACAGCCAAAGAATGGTTAGTGGGTCAGGAGACGTACACTCTACATAGACCAGCAGTGAACAAGTTCAGAAAAAACAAGACGTACATAGCGGGATTGGATCAACAATGGCAGGCAGATTTAATGTTCGTGAAAAATATTGCACGATTTAACGACGGCTACGGATACATATTAGTTGTTATCGACAATTTGTCCCGTTATGCATGGGCAGTGCTGGTAAGAAAGAAAACGGGAACTGCAGTGAAAGTTGCTTTCTTAAAGATTCTGGCTCAGGGACGTGAACCCATGACTCTAAATACAGATCAAGGGACAGAGTTCACAAACCGAGTGTTTCAAAAATTCTTAAAAGAAAAAAAATCCACTTCTTTTTGTCTTATAATGACAAGAAAGCTGCTCTTGTGGAGAGACTGAACCGAACACTGAGAGAAAAATTATGGCGTTATTTCACTAAACAAAAACTTCCGATTCTTGCATGTCTTGAATCGCATATTGAAGGGGTATAGAGCCTCGAGACATCGCGCTCATGGGTTTGCACCCAAGGACGTTAATCTCTTTAATGAGAGTATTGTTTGACAGAGATTATATGGGGGTCCAAAGGCGAGAGAGCCCACGCATTTTAAAGTGGGTGATCATGTGAGACTCAGTAGTCCGAAGCTACCGTTCAAGAAAGGTGCATCACAGCAGTGGACTCGTGAAATATTCCTTGTGAAAAGAGTCGTACCACGATCCCCTCCTGTTTATGAAGTGGAAGATACTGACTGTAAGGAGATATACAGAACTTTCTACAATCAGGAACTTCAGAGAATAAACCGACCAGAACTCTATGCTGTGGAAATAATCTTGGCTCGAGATCAGGAAAAAGGTGTATTAGTCAAGTGGCAAGATTATCCTACTCTCAGTTGGGTTCCTAGAAAATTGTTTTCTACTTAACCCTTCCTTCCACGGTCAGCAGCGATGTTTACCCTCGTAACACTCAAAGCGATTATTCCACGAGACTCGCCCAACCTGTTGAACTGAATGGAGAATGGGAAGTAGCACTAGCCGAGATTCACATCCCCACGAGTTGGTATAATATCGACGATTCGAACAATGCCTTCTCCACCCAGTTCAGATGGTTTCCCATCATCCCTCAAAACGCCGTTAAGTTTGCTCTAAACCATCAGTACGATGGAAAAAAGATGAAGAGGGAGCCGATTATAAAAAACATCCAGAGTCAAATTCCTAATGGCATACAAGTGTTAAAAAAAATGATTTATAGGTGTTCCAAGTCGGATCCATGGATTACAGTGTGGTGTTTAAAAAAGAGCCAACCAGCTTCAACAATTTCTTCACCATCGGAGACGACACTGAAACTCCGCACTGTTCAAACTTCGTTTCCAAGGTGGAAGTAGACGACGATTTCTTCACGCTCGATGTGGCAACATTTTATTTTTACCTTGTTCCACATCCCATCATACGGGAAGACACGCACCACATCCCTCCTGGACGTTATGAAAATGTAGAAGATATTTTTACTGCAATGCTACGAGCTATACCCAGCGAGGATAGAATAAATTTCGCCTTCAAGAGACAGGCTAATAATAACTTAAAAATTGCTTCCCATGACAGACATTATCTGACGTTTCCTTCTTCTTCCAAAGGTTTGGGAGAATTATTAGGTTTCGATAGATTCGGATATCTGTATAACAAAGATGTGTCCAAGTATGCCATCGACATTAATGCAGGAATATCTGGTATTTATGTGTATACCGACCTAGTCGCTCCTCATTTACCAGGCGACACGTATGCAGAGCTGTTATGAGTGATTAACCCTTCTACGAGAACGACGAATAACAAGGCCATAGTGAAAATTTTTACAAGTCCTGATTATTATCCTCTCGCTCGCAACGTGTTCGAGAGTGTCAGAATATTTCTTCGCACTGACAGTGGTGAGCCATTGTCTTTTATGTACGGAAAAGTCTTAGTCAAGCTACACTTTCGACATGCGAGTCAAATTCACACAACCTAGTCCCACAAGCTACCTGAGCTATTATAAGTGGTCAGACAGGATCGGGTGTGTTTAGAGGACCCAAATATAAAAGAGGTGGAGGTCTCGGATCTTTATTTAGAAGTATTGGACGCTTCGTGTCCCCAATTCTAAAGCCCATGATGTTTTCGCTAGGAAGACAAGCTGCCAGATCAGGAATGAAATTCGCTTCGGAAGTCGCATCAGGTCGTGATTTGAAAGAGTCATTTAAATCGAATTTGAAGGACGGTGCGGCTAACTTGTTGGAAGAGGCATGTCAAAATCTACGGGGAGAGGTATAAAATGTAAGAAGCCCAATCGAATCATCAGATTGTCGAAGAGACAGTGCAAGGTGAGGGACGTTTTTGAAAATGAGTGAAAGGATCCACGGTTTGTCGGGCGATTTTTCTCTGTCAGAACTCAATCTATTTGCTGTACCCCCCCCACAAACTCACAGACTGAAAGAGCAACTTACGTCGCCTACCAACCTCTCGCTTCATTAGAAGGGTATGCCCCATTGGAATTTAATGTTATCGGTGAAGATGAGTATATCGATTTATCTAGATGCCATTTACGAATCAGGGCAAGGATAACGGATGCTACAGGGAAAGCTATATGGGATGCTGTAACTGTTGCCCCTGCAAACAATTTTTTGCACACCTTATTTAGCCAAGTCGATGTGTATTTGAATGAGCAATTAGTGAGCGGTAGTCACAGCCTTTATCCCTACAGAAGCCATCTTGAAACCTTGCTAAACTATGGCTCCGACCCTACAAAAAGTCAATTAACTTGTGGTCTGTGGCATCCTGATGCTGCAGGAGAAATGGAAGAATGTGGAAACGTTAATCTTGGTTGGAAGACGAGGAAAAATTTTGCCGGCTCCCGCTGCATTGAATTAATCAGCTGGATTCATGCTGATTTATTTCTTCAAGACAGATATCTACTGAAACACGTCGATCTTCGATTACGATTGACTAGGTCAAAACCCAAATTCTATCTCATGACCAGCGAGGCAGATCCCGCTTACAAAATTAAATTTGAAGAAACCGCATTTTATGTCAGGAAAGTCAAAATTAGCAGTTCGACTTTGTTGGCCCATGTACAGATGTTGAACACGGTCTCTGCCAAGTATCCTATTCGCCGAGTAGAGGTCTGATCTTCACCCTGAGCCCCGGAATCACTTCGAGTACGAGGAATAAATTATTCAGCTCCCAGATGCCTCGAAGATGTATCGTAGGAATTGCAGACTCTGCAGTCATGAATGGCGATTATTCTAGGAATCCTTACAATTTCGATTATAATCTGAATTACATGACTTTGTATGCCGACACAGAACAGTTCCCGTCCCAACCTCTGACTCCTGATTTCCCAAAAAATCAGTATATACGAGCATATCAGTCGCTACTAATATCACTAGACGTGTGAAAAGATACTAAGGTGTCCAGTTTGGACGCGCAGCCTATTCAAAAGGTTACACTCTGTTCGACTTTGAATTGGGTTCTGATGGGAAACAGTGTTCTGATTACTTCAATCTAGTCAAAGCTGCAAACTGCCGATTAGAAATAAAATTCGGAACTCCTCTGTTAGAGGCCGTGAGTGTGATTTTGTATACAAAATTCGAAAATCTGCTAGAAATAGATCAGCATTGGAAAATTCTATTTGATTTCTCTGCTTGATGGATACTTTTCAAATGACACACGTTTTTCAGAATGACCCTTTTACTAGCCCTCTGTTTTTGGGTGTTTTCGCAAAAGATCAACTCCCGAAAATCACAAGAAATCCGTGTCTTTTCATCTTTAATACCGCCGTAGCAACTTCGAGAGGCGAACACTGGATAGCTGTCTACGTGAACAAGCGAACGGTAGAACATTTCGACTCATTAGGATTCGAACACGAAAACGAAGATTATTACAGAGCAATCGGAATGAAATGCATATTATATCCCACATTACCGCTTTAGTCGCCAGTTTCCGACACTTGTGGGATTCACTGTCTTTATTTCCTCTTCCTACGTACGCAGAGTGTCCTTGAAATGATTCCTGAAGGAACGTTATTCTTGCAACCCAGGGTTTAACGAACTCTTGATCACTCTATTTAATGGGTTTTTCAACTATTATCCACCTTTTCCGGTCATGCAATTGCCATGTACAATCTTCGTCTCTGGTCCGAGTCGATGTGGGAAAACTACTTTCGTTTTGAATCTCATCCGTCATGCAGATAAAGTGTTCTCTCCCAAACCAGACAAAATCATCTACTGTTATTCGATGTGGCAGCCGGCGTTTGAAGCTTTCAAATAGGAAGTAGAATTCGTGGAAGGCTTCCCTGAACTTCAATTAAGTGCAAAACAACACTTTCTACTACTTCTGGATGACAAGTTTGTTCAAGCCGCAGACGATACGAGTCTTTGACCTTTTCACGAAAGGTTCTCATCACTTGAATGTGACAGTTGTTCTCATCACGCAAAATTTATTCTTCCGAGGTAAATGTGCGAAAAATATCAGTCTCAATTCAAGCTATCTCGTCTTATTCAAAAGTCCTAGAGATATTTCTAAAATTAGTTATTTAGCAAGACAAATGTTTCCAGGAGAAACGAGAATCCTATTGGATGCATTTAAGCTTGCCACACAGAAACCCCACGGCTATTTACTCTTAGATTTCACCGTGGAAACACCAGATAATCAAAGTCTTAGAAGCAGGATACTCCCTAACGAGTCCCTGAAATAATATTTATAAGGAATGCGGATTAAAAAGCAAGGATCATTTCTACGTTACCTGTTAAATGCCACACCTAACAAACGTTCAACATTATTGAAAAACACAAGTGACAGCAAAATACTCGCTTTGTGTGAGATTTGTTTTAATTTAGTGAGGGCAAATCTTCCAGTGTCGTCAAACGTTCTGAGAAAATTGTCAAAACACAAGTGTATTATACGGAAATTAGCTTCAAAAAATATTAGCATGAAATTTAAGCGTGTCTACATACGCCAGAAAGGTTCCGGCTTCCTCCTCCCTCTTTTGTCATCCATGATTCCTCTGATTACTAATTTATTCAGACAATGAATCTTACGGTTAAAGCTGTTGAGAAACGCCACCTGGAAGACAAGGTTAGTGACCTCGATATCGACATGCAACGCATTCTGAAATCCTCCGGAAATTCGGACGAGAAAGCACAGGCTTATCTTACAATTCTCAGAAAATATCTGCAATATTCAAGGAAGGCTGAAGTGCCAGACGAAATTATATTAACTCCTGGACTCTCAGAAAAAGATATCGTTGATATGACTCCACGTCACTTTAAAAATAAAGTTCGGGAAAAAGTTAAAACTTTACCGGATATTGTACGTTGGGATTCGCGAGGAAGACTTTTAAATTATGGAAGACCTATACCAGATTCCCACATGTCGGATCTACTCGTTGAAACTGTGAGAAAACGTGGAAAATCCCAAGTTCCAGGACAAAAAGAATCTCAACAACAAATGAATTGGGAAATTTTTTAATGTATCCTCGAAAATAAAGAATTTTTTTTATCCTCTACTCTTGCGCCTTTTCTTCCCTCTCCGATCGCAGGACACCCCCAAAATCAGGTCACTCACCCTCACAAGACGCTGCCTCTAGTATAAAACCCTCGCCCTGAGACGCGTTCTGAGAACATCATGCAGTATACTGCCGTCCGTCGGATGGGACGTTAAGCCGTGGCCCCGTGTGCGGGAGAGCCATACCCTGTGCACGTTAAAGAACATGCTGGATGGCCTCGACGGGAGGCTACCATCTGTCTCCCAACAGCTGTTCCAGTGGGCCCCTCCCCCAATCTTCTCTGAGCCTTCGGGGTCCATGTGACCTGGCCATTTAGCCCATGGTGTGCAAAAAAGTGCCGCTCAGAGGTAAAACAACCCAACCCATGCAGTATACTGTAAAACCAGGAAGCTTCTCGTTTTCTACAGCCGCCAAACGCATACCAAGAGCCCGTAGTATTTGTGACTGTTAGTGTCATTTGGAACCTCGACCCAGGTCTCCTAACGGCGAGAGGTGCGGCAATCATTGCCCATATTTCACGGTGACACGGCAGTCGACGTCGCTTTCAATAGCGAAACGCACCAAGCGCTTCTAACTTTTGAGGACGATGCATGGGCTACTGTGTGCGGAATTGCACATTGTCTGCGTTCGTGCCATAGAGTTTTGCGCCCTCCGTCGCCAAGACAACCGTTAGTCACGATAAGCGGTGACGTGAGAAGGCCGTCAACCCGCCCCACGCCATCTAGTGCAACTTCAAGGCCGTCAGCACGCCCAACACCGTACTCCCCGCCACACACGTATCTCCTGCATCTTCTAAATGACATCATCATCATCCTCAAGCAGCCATGGGCTACGGAGGTCGAACCGTGCAATTTAGTTCTCCAAGCAAGTCTATCCTGAGCTACATCTACTGCATCTGGCCACTGCACACCAATTCTAACAAGGTTCTGTTTGACATTGTCTGCCCACCGCATCCTAGGTCTCCCCTTCTTTCTGAGGCCTTTAGGCACACTGTTCATAACCCTATTCGCCAATCTATAATTATTCATACGGGCAACATGGCCAAACCAACGGAGTCTCTCTCTGCACAATATGCTGCTTAAAGGAGGTTGCAAACTCCTTTGCCTAACCTCATCATTAGTTACAAAGTTGAACCACCTAATGCCCAAGATACTGCGTAAGCATCTGGAATCAAAAGCATCTAGTTTCCTGTTATCTTGTTTACAAAGTGCCCACGTTTCACTACCATAACTAACCCTAGAAAGAACCAAACTATTATACAGTCTAATTTTAGTATTTAGGTGTATACACCTATTTCTCCACAATCTCCATAGATTCTTAAAAGTCCCGGCAGCAATCCCTATTCGTCTGTTAATCTCATGCCGCACATCACCATTATCTGTTACATAGCTCCCAAGATAATTAAACTGTGACACCTGCTCAAGACTGCAACCATTCAGATTAACTGAATCACAGCCTGCCTGACCAATTTTCATCACTTTAGTTTTCTCTCTGTTTATAACCAAACCTACTCTACTACCAGTCTCATCAACAGCTCGAATGAAAGAGTTCATCTCATCAACATCATTTGCCAAAAGGGCTAAATCATCAGCATAATCTAAATCAGAAATTTTCGTATCTCCAGCCCATTTAAGGCCAAAATCTTTCCCTTGAAGTGAATTTCGCATAACATAATCAATAACCAAGCTAAAGAGAAAAGGAGACAAAATGCACCCTTGTCGAACACCAGAAGTAATGCTAAACCAATTGCTACAAGCCTTACCAACTCTCACACACGACTCAGTGTTATTATAGGTAGCTTTCATTATGTTAACTAACTTGTCTGGTATACCATATGATTTCACAATCAACCACAAATTATGACGATCAACAGAGTCGAAAGCCTTTTTGAAATCAACAAAGCTAGCAACCAAAGGTTTCTGAAACTCTAAACATTTCTCAAGAATCTGCCTAAGTGAAAATATCTGATCCACACATCCCCTACCACTTCTGAATCCACATTGCTCATCACGCAATTGACTGTCAACCAGATTCTTAATTCTATTAAGCACAATCATGGAAAGAACTTTACCTGGAACAAAGAGTAGGTTGATACCCCTATAGTTATCAAAAGAACTGCGATCACCTTTTTTGAAAATAGGGATAACAATAGCTCTGGTAAAATCCTTAGGAACCATGCCTTTATCATAAAAGATATTCAGAATTTCAGTCATCCAAGTGGTAACCGAAATATTCCCAGCTCTAAGCATTTCCGTAGTAATTTCATCTACCCCTGGGGATTTATGTAGTTTAAGTTTAGAAACAGCCAAAATAACTTCAGATTGTGTTATAGGGCCAACATTAAAGCCACCAATGCATCTATCATCATTGCGAACAATGGGAGTAGAACTAACTACGTTGTTTAGAATATCACTGAAATGCTCAGCCCACCTAGCCATGACAGAATCCTCACCTTCTATAACCTTACCCTGTTTATCCTTCAATCCCTGTATAACTGTCCGTTTTCTACCACACAAAACATTAACTATCTGGTACAGCTCTCTGCTGTTGTGCTGTCTAACTGCTTCCTCGGCTTTGTCAGCCAAACCATCAAGCCAAAGATTCTTATCAGCAGCTAACTGATCTTTTACACGTTTATTACGTTCTCTGTAATGCTTTCTATTAGGACTAGTATGGTATTGATTAAGAACATTCCTGCATTTCCTTCTTTCTGAAATAAGCTCAAGTGCCTTATCACTCAGATAATTCTGGCTCTTCTGCTCCTTTTTTCCTAAAAGAGTGCTGTTAGTGTCCAAAAAAGCCTGTTTAAAATGATCCCATTCTTCCTCAACTTCAGTAGTAAGCAAACCATGACTGTCATAATGACTAAGTAACCTATCATGGTAAGCTTTGACTATAACTGGATCTTTCAGAGCTTCAGTATTAAAAGTAAATTTTTTATCCCTAGCACAACACTTTTTAAGTTTAAGTTGGAACACACTTTTAACAAGGTAATGGTCAGATCCAATTTCAGCTCCCCTATATGCCCTAGTATTCCTAACAGAACTAGCCCATTTGCTGTTAATTAATATGTAATCAATCATATTCTTATGCAGCCCATCAGGTGAAACCCATGTGTACTTATGTATGTCGCGGCGTTTGTAATAAGTGTTAGTTATTCTGAATCCATTGAGTTTACTTACCTGTAGGAGACGTTGCCCATTGCCATTGCAGCTACCAATACCAAAAGGGCCTATTACTCCTCCCTAAAGGTCAGAGTCAGTACCAACTTTTGCATTGAAGTCACCAAGAACAAGGGTAATATCTCCTTTCTTGACAGAATTCAAAATATCCTGAAGTTGTTCATAAAACCTATCCTTCTCATCCTCATCGGCATCCTCAGTGGGTGCATAACAGCAGATAACATTCAAGTCTTTAACGCTTGTCTGAAATTTTGCTGTAAGTGTTAGTGAATTTTTGAACAATATCAAAAATTGAGTTTATTGAGAGAGGGAATGCCAACAATATCAAATGCCAACAGTATCTTTCATTAATGCACTCATATCCTAGAAGAGCATCGCTAGCGTGTCTGCTGAGAAGCAGACCCAAGCCTTACTGATGCTTATTGTCGTCCCTCCCTGAAAAGAGAAATTTAAGATCATTTTTAAGAATCTGACCTTTATCTGTCCATCTGGTCTCTTGCAAGCCGAGAATACCTAAATTATAATGTTGGAATTCTTGTGTGAGGACATCAAGAGAAAAAGCTCTGTGCAGAGTCCTCACATTCCAACTACCTATGGAGAGAAAATGGTTAGTGGGACATTTAAAGAAACTATGTTTATTGAGAGAGGGAATGCCAACAATATCAAACAGCCCCCTAATCGCAGACATGGGGCAAAGACCCGTTCCCCCACTACTAAAGGCTGAAGCCATCTACACTGGAAGACTTCCTCCGATGTAGAATTTGACGATGCCAATAGAAGCAAAGAGTTCAGGTGCCTGCGATGACTTCTGCTCAGGATTATCCACCAGCTGATAAACATATCCTGTGAATCTATTCACTTGGGGCTGTCAACCCACAAAAAAACAGAAAACACAGCGGAAGATTTTCCCTCCACAGAAGCCCACCAGTGCAGCAAAATCAGGATCCATAATCAAGCTCAAAGCCATAATTCCATTCAGATTGGTATATATGGTCAGCACCAGTACCCTGTGTGGTTGACCACTCCTCAGCAGGGTAGAAAAAAAAAAGAAAGAAAAGTAGCCATAGTTGTCCAGATCAGTAGGCCACACTAATCTGGCAGCCCTCCCCTTCCGTTCACTTCCACAAGAGAGTATCTCTTTTGAAAGTTACTAACGGTCCGCACCACGAGAAGGCGGGGTCGGACATTAGGTTATAGGCCTGGCCTGTTCTATGCATCATCACAGGGGATTGGTGCATAGCTCTCCTTCCAGTGACTACCTAGCTACCAACAGGAGGGTAAGTTCTCTTTAATTCATGCTGTGAGTAGCTACATAACTGCTCAAACCATTTTTGAAAGCGTTTATTCACATGATCGCTAATACATTTATATAACAGATGATTTCAACTTAAAACTGTTTCATTTCACCTTATAACTGTTAATTTTACATGTAGTATTAATTTCAACTCATAACTGTTAATTTCACACATAGTATTAATTTCAACTCATAACTGTTAATTTGAACTTATAAATGTTAATTTCGACTTATAACTGTTAATTTCACCTTATAACTGTTATGACATATAACTGTTAATTTCACATGTAGTATTAATTTCAACTTCTTTACATATTGCCATGAGTGCTAATACCATAACTGTTAATTTCAACTCATAACTCTTATGATATATAACTGTTAATTTCACATGTAGTATTAATTTCAACTCGTAACTGTTAATTTGAACTTATAAATGTTAATTTCACACATAGTATTTATTTCAATTTATTTACATAATTGCTATGAGTGCTCATATCATAACTGTTAATTTCACATGTAGTATTAATTTCAACTCAAAACTGTTAATTTCAGCTTATAACTGTTAATTTCTCACATAGTATTAATTTCAACTTATTTACATAATTGCTATGAGTGCTAATACCATAACTGTTAATTTCAACTCATAACTGTTAATTTCACATTCTAGTATTAATTTGAACCTCATAAATGTTGAGACTACGTTAAACCCAAACGGGTATGTGAGACTTTGACCCCGTTCAAAAATTCTCTTATCAAAATTAAAAGTCATTTTTTTTGCAAATTGGATAGATAATGAGGGTCGAGGTATATCTGTCCACTCTTACATTAAATGGAATTGCAAACGTTGTGGAAGGGGCTCATAGAATTAATTCCTGAAATAATGTTGTAGTGTAAATGCCCGTGTTTTCCTGACTTAACTTGAATCCTTTCACACGGGAAATATTCTCACCAATAGAGAGTTCGAGGATATAATTTTTGGGGGAGATTGAAACATATCGTTCAATGGTTACACTGGGACCCCAATGGTCAAGAATTTCATCTTTGAAAGAACCAAGGAATTGTTTGCTCTCTGGTTTGAAAATATCTGATGGAAAAGTCTTAAAAATGCAAGAATCTGTGTCTGCGTAAAGCGCGCGTTCTTTTAATTGCGAAAGTATGTCGTATAATATTAATCGGGCCTGGGCTGTTGCAAAAGGAACTACAACAGCGTTTCCCTTTGAAATTACTGGCTCGAATTCTTTTGCAAGCTTATAGGAAACGAGGAGTTGGTCGGAGTTGACCGCATGGAGATCTGTGAGAATTTTCGATTTATCGTTAGCGAGTTCTAATAATTTAAGTTGGTTATCGATTAAATCTCTATCGAGTGTTTTTAAATAAGTTGCCCCCATGGGTTTTCCTGTGAAAGGGTGTAAAATGGTCGGCAAATGGCAAAATGGACAAGCGTGTGTTATGCAGCCGTGAAATTCTAAGATTTGTTGGGTTTGCATACAGAGCCCGTCCAAAAAATAACATCTGACTTTGGCCTCGCCTTCTGCAGGGCGTGCAGTCTGAAGAGTGAGCTGCTCAGTCTCTTCTATGTTGGATAACCATGCGAGAGCCTTTCTACTCTGTTTATTATTTGATGCAGAATATCCTCCTGAAGGGTAAACCCCGATACCCCTTCAGGCATAAATGTTTCTCTGTATACTTTGTAACTTTCTCTGTAATTTTTGTAAACGGCTCCACTTGTGTCATGTCCATACATGCGGTTCGAAAATTCTCACAGCCAATGCGCAAAACGCGACAATCATCCCTGAATAAGCAGACATTTAGGTTTTAAAGTCCCAGTGAGTCCCCCGTACCGTTTCATACCATTGGTAAAATTCTTTAGCCTCACTCGGGGTTATACGTTCGGGATGGAAAAATTCTGAATCTGGAATTGGTCCAGAATAATCTAGATTTTCCGGTTTGCAAAATGCGTGGCAAAAAATCCTTTCCACACATCCGTAATTCCAAAAGTTTTAGGAAAGGCTCTTAATGGGGAGGGAATAAAAGAAAGAGAATCTATGAATCTTATTTTAAGCCCCGGTAAATTTAAAAAAAGGATTTTGTTCCCGTTAAAAATTAACTCAGGCTTCAGACGGGTTTGGTAGAGATAATTCAAAATGGGAACAAAATCAAAACATCTACCATTGTGTGGGCTAACAAGATCAAGTCTCTGAATTTTTGCTTACCATTCTCTGTGGCTAATAACCAGTCCATAAAATCGGGAACAGTGGAGAATTCTTCGTATTGCCACAACCCTTCACCGTCTTGGTAGGTGACAATGCAGAGGATAGGAACCAGCAATCCATATTCATTCTGCATCGTTTCCAGTTCAAAATAAAATCTATATACTGTAGCCTCGCATTCCTTGGCAGTTTTCACAAATTGTGGTTCATTTGGTTCGCATTCGTGAGGCTTTGTCGTATTAAAAACAACGCCACACTCTGTACACCTGTGGCGTTTGTTGCAGGTTCCATTGAGTAAATCTGAGGCATGGCATTGACGACCTGGAAAATAGTTCTTGCATATCTCACAATAAATTTTGGACCCGTTCTTTCCACAGTCTTTGGTTAGGCAGGCTCTGCAAGTATTTCTGCAGACGTGAGGTAAATTAAGCATCCGTTTTACACACGGAACACAGAATTCGTAGCATCGAAAATAACCTGCAGGCCTGGTGATTACACTATAGTGAAGTCCGTCCATAAGGAGAAAAATGTTATTAAAAGCCTCCTGGGGTCCGGCGGAGATGACTTGGTAGTCGTCCACGGCACTGAATACTATTATTCTGTAGTCGGGGTAGAGGTACTGTTGAAATTGCTGCAACTCGGGCAGACCGCACTTGCCCTCCAGGACTCCCGCATTGTGATGAAGCTCCTCTGCTCCCGTTCTTTGACGTACAAAATCACGTTGCTGAATATATTTATAGGCGCCCTCCGACATTTTATTTTGTTTCTTCAGGCATAGCGCCATTCCAACGACAAGGCTACGGGCCAGGCACAAGTTATCATTATTGTAGATGGAAATAATGGAATTTTTTCCCTTGTTGAACGCATTAAGGTCGGCTAGATGTGTTTGCCGAGGTCCTGGAGCACGGCGTTCACCCCCAGAGTGTTCCAAATTAACTGCAGCGAAATCAAAAAATATATCCTCTGATGTTCCGAGCACTTCGTTCGAATTAATGACTTTTTCGACTGTATGTAAAAACTTTTCAGAAGTAATGTGGTCTCTCGATGTTAAGGGGAGGTTGATAGGATTATTAATCGCCCTTGAGCGTACACATAAATGCACGTGGGATTATTCGTCTTCGGGCATTAGTTCATGAAGAATTTTCTCGTGAACTGTGTGGAAAGCGTCGCCAAAGTCCAAAGGGTTCACTAGATCAAAGTTTGTTAATCTCATGGTGTAGGAAGTAAATATGGCCTTATATTTGGGAGAGACGAATTGATTGGAACAAGTCACTATAAAACCATGAGCGTCAGGTGGGTCCTTGTTGTGGAGAGGCCACCGCCGCTTCGCCGACGGACTGTCACTTGACAGGCTTCCCACTTGATGTGCTTGGCACGGCATCACTCGCTGTTGCATCGTCCTTTTGCAATGGTACATCACTTGACTGCACAGTGTTTAGCAGTTCATCCAACTCTTTCTTAATATTATCTAGAGCTTCCAACCTTTCAGAATAACTCTGCTCCATTTTGAAAATTACGATCTTGCTCGCGTTTATAAGCACCCCAATATAAATATGCAAATTCCTCTTTGGCCAATGGGATTCTATAAAATTTTGGGCCCACTCCTTTCACACAGTGAGCAGATATTTACTCTTTACCATTGGGTTCACCGTCGGTGGAGGTTGAGATTTCATTTTTTTACCCTGAAAAGTAGCACGCCCAGTCATAAAATTTAACGACTTCCCTGACCGTGTTCCATAAATACCGGATTATAATTCATCCCTATTGATGCAACCGCCCATAAAAATTCCTTCTGAAGTGCACAAGATTTTTATCAGGTCCGTGTATAGAATTCCTTTGGCTCTTCTATAAGCGCAGACATCAAGAATGGCCTACTGACTGGAGGCATAAAGATTCTTGTTAAAAAAAGGTTTCATGCACTTTCTTTATTCGTGAGCGCAGCTGCAGCGTTAGGTGGAGGCTTCATTCAAAACTATTATTTTTTAGATCCGTGAGACTTTTTATCCTCGCTGCTTCACTCTCGATTTCTTTCGACCTATTATTGAGAGTCCCTCATCTGAAAGAATTTCAGGGTCCCAAATATTAACGTCACTGCACATTATTAGGATGTCTTTCAAATACCGCTCTAAATGAAAGAATGGTTCATCATTCCTTCTGAAGCGTCCAGGTTTTGTATCATCTTCGCTGATCGTGGCATAGAATTCCTTTTCGTCTCTAAGCGTAATTATTTTTAACGTCGTCTTTAATATTATTTTCCCTGAAAGGATTTGATACTGGGAGGCTTTAACAAACTCTGCTTTGATCCAACCAAGCTATATTCTGTTGTTGACACTTCTAATGAATGTCAGAGGGGCTTAAAAACGTTTTTCACGGAGGCCAGCTGTTTCAATCGGAACTGCTGAATACCAGAAAGGGCTTCCCACAGAAATGACAGGGCTATTTTAAAAGCGATGTCAGCCGTTCGACTTCAACATCAGCTGTTGGCGAAAGGTGGGTGGGGGACCTAGCTTCTCACTCTTGCGATAACAAAACACCGTCGTCGGACATTCTGATGAACGTCAGAGGGGGCTTAAATTTTTTTCTCACGGGTTCCAGATCTTTCAATCGGATCTGCTGACCCACATTCTAATGAATAGCGTTAAAAAGAAAAGTTCGCACACCAGTGAGAAGATTAATAAATAATTTTAAGTGTTCAGAAATGTCAACCCGTTTGGCTGCTTGTATAGATTTCTAATGAATGCCAGAGGGGCTTAAAACTTTTTTTCTCACGAGAGCTTAAATGTCTTTCAATCGGATCTGCAGACGCACATTATAATGAATAAGGCTAAAAAATCCCAGAACACTGAGAAGGCTAATAAATAATTTTTAAGCGGTCATAAATGTCAACCCATTCGACTTCAACATCAGCTGCTGGCGGTGGGAGGGTGGTGCCATGTCGGGGGAACCTAACTTCCAAGAGCCTGGTTCGACTACTTAACATATTGTTGCGAATTACAAAATGGATAGGCACTGAGCGTGAGTATTAATAACTATATTTTAAAACCAATTACAATACAATGCAAATTGTTACAAAAAAGAAATATGGATGAAGTATCTTATAAACAAATTAACTACTATCATGCATAAGTCATTAACCTTTTTGTACAGAGTATACAATATCAGCTCTGTCTATTCTACTAAATACTACCTCTTCACTTTGTTTACCATGTCACTTGAATATCTTCAGATGTAAACAACTCTCGTCCTGTGCTAGTTCACTAAACTTTTATTACTAACAACAGAAAACAAACACCCGCGCACACACTAATAAATATACTAATTATTTTTACTTAACGCGCACTGAATCAGACCATCTGAACATTCTTTCAGATCTCACAACTTTTTAACACACTGCACTGTTCTTCTAATTCTCCCGAATCGTTCTAAGTTCCAATTCGTTGGCTAATTAAATCTCTCGTAGAAGCACACACGAGAGTTTAAGTCAAGTTAAGTCATGAAGTCACTATTCCTCGTTCATCTGTCGTAACACTGCCCCCTTCGTAGGTCTTGTTCGTCCCGAACAATTCTGGATTCCGAAGCTTCTTCAGTTCTTCGATGAAACGGGGCCAAACGATCCACGTGAACCACTTGCACTTTTTTAGCTGGACATCGACGAATGCAATATACCACGTCGTGAATCCTGTTAACTATTGTATATGGACCTTCCCAAGGTTTATGAAGTTTTGGAGATAGTCTCTTCTTTCTATGTGGATTGTATAGCCAGACAAGATCTCCTTGATTGAAAACAGTTGTCTTTATTTTACTGTCATATTTTGTTTTTGTTCTGTCACTAGGTATGTTGATGTTATGTTTAACGGAGTGATGGATTTCTTCTAGTCGTTGTTGTAATTCTTGTTATGTATTGTGGAGCGGACACAGGCATTGCTTCGGGCCAACAATATAAAAGGTCACAGGGAAGATGTAACTCTCTTCCAAAGTGCATCATGGAAGGTGTTTGTCCAGTTTTCTCATGCGCTGCCGTTCTATATGCCAGCAAAAGGAGTGGTATATGGCGATCCCAGTCACGTTAGTGGTCGTTCACAAATAATGCTAGATGCTGTAATTGTTCTATTTAATCACAAATAATGTAATAAAATGTAATTGTTCTATTTAATCTTTCAACCATACCATCCGACTGAGGGTGTAAGGGAGTTGTTCTGGTTTTCTGAATGCATAATAGTTGGCAGATGCCTTTAAACACATTGGATTCAAAATTCCGTCCTTGGTCAGAGTGGAGTTGTAAAGGTACTCCATACCTACTAATCAAGTAATTAACTATCATCTCTGCCGCTGTTGATGCTTCCTGGTCTTGGATGGGATATACCTCAGGCCACTTTGTGAAATAATCCATTACCACTAATAAATATCGATTTTCATCATCAGTTCTAGGAAACGGACCCATTACATCAATGGCTATTCTTTCAAAAGGGGCACCAACGTTATACGTCTGCAGCTGACCCCGACTCCTAGTCTTAGGTCCTTTCTTTGCTGCACAGGCTTTACATTGCCTACACCATCTTTCAACGTCTGCACTACTTTTCAACCAATGAAATCGTTCTCTGGCATTTTCTAATGTCTTATTAACACCGAAGTGTCCTCCAGTGGCACTATCATGTACATCTTTCATCACAAGTTCCACTCGGGAGCGAGGAAGGATTATCTGCCAACGGATCAGCAGTCCAGTGGGATTCTCCCATCTTCTGTATAATACACCGTCTTTCATTTTTAAGGAGTCCCACTGTGCCCAGTAACTTTTAGTAGTTGGATTATACCTCGAGATTTGATCCCAATTAGGTCTTACATCAGATTTTTCAATCAATTCTAATATTGGCTTTATATCTTCATCATCTAGTTGAGCCTTTCTGATTTCAATTGGATTCCAGATGTTAGGGGCATCACTGTTTGCTTGTGTCGATACTATTTGTCTTATGGGCAATATCTCTTTAGTTCCAAATTCCAGTTCTGCATTATAGCATTGTTTACAGTTGCCAATACATGGGCGTCTGGAAAGAGCATCTGCATTCTTATGCATTTTACCACTTCGATGTTCGATGGAGAAATCGTATTCTTGTAACCGTTGTATCCACCTAGCGATTTGTCCTTCAGGGTTTTTGAAGTTTAATAACCATCTAAGTGCAGAATGATCAGTACGTATAAGGAATTTCTGGCCATAGAGATAATGATGGAAATGTTCTATTGCTTTAACTATTGCTAACAGTTCTTTGCGTGTTATACAATAGTTCCGCTCTGGTTTGGATAAAGTTTTACTAAAGTATGCAATAACTTTCTCTTGTCCCTGTTGTTCTTGTGAAAGTACAGCACCAACTCCTGTGTTACTTGCATCAGTATCTATTACGAATTGTTTTCCAGTTTGTGGATACTCTAGCACTGGTGCTGTGGAAAGAGTTTTCTTTAGCTGTTGAAAGGCTATATCGCATTCGGTGGTCCACATAAACCTCTGGCCCTCTTCTGTCAGACGATGTAATAGCCTTGCGATGTTGGAGAAACCTTTGACAAATCTTCTATAGTAGGTGCGAAGTTCAATAAAACTACGAAGTTGATGAACATCTTGTGGTGGAGGCCAGTGTCTTACAGCTTCTATCTTACTAGGATCAGTCTTAATCCCTGATGTAGTGATCACATGACCAAGGTAATGAACTTCTTGCTGGAACAGTTTACACTTTGTCGGTCCCAATTTTAACTTGGCTGCCTAAGTTTTTCAAATACTTGACGAAGATTTCTCAAATGTTCTTCAAAAGTTCTTCCAAGAACTATGATGTCGTCCAAGAAAACCAGGCAGACCTCCCAAGACAAACCTTTGAACACCGACTCCATTAGTCGTTCAAATGTGGCAGGTGCGTTACAAAGTCCAAATGGCATCACCTTAAACTGCCGAAGCCCTGTAGTGAAAGCTGTTTTCTCACGGTCTTCAGGATGTATACCAACTTGCCAATAGCCGCTCTTTAAGTCTAATGATACCCAGATAACGTCATTTAATCTGCGATAATCTACACAAAATCGTGTAGATCCATCCTTTTTCTTGACAAGAACTACTGGTGATGTCCAGGGACTCTGTGATGGTTCTATAATGCCTTGAGCTTCCATGTCCCTTATGAGTTGTTCCGTCTCCTCTCTTTTTGCCTCTCTTCTTGCCGGCAGATGGACTGGAGGAGAATCACCAGTGTTGATCTTATGTTCCGTCAGGTTAGTACAGCCATAATCATTTGATGTGGCAGAAAAAATGTCAGAAAATTCTTTTAATAGGTTCTCGACCTTAACAGCTTGGTTTTCAGTTAATATTCGTCTTGTTTCTCTCCATAATTCAGTAAGATGAGACGGGATGTCTGTATGATTTTGATTTGAATCAGTAACTTCTATTTTATTTATACTTGTTACACAGGTAACAGCTTCAGATATTGCTAATTCTTCACCTTTTTTTTAACATTCTATTGGATTTGTTACAGTTAATCAGTCTGATAGGAATCTGTTCTTTATCTATTCTGACTAAAATCCTTGCAACCAGGATATCATGAGCTAAAGCTCCTTTACCAGAGGCATCAGTAACTGCCAATCGGAAGGCCCCAGAAGTCTCCGCCCGATGTCCACGGACTATAACTTCACTTTGTGCTGGGATCTCTGTGTCTTCCGTCACTAATATTGGAGTTACGTTTGATAAAGAATCAGACGTCCGGCTAAGCAGAGGAATCTCTTCTGTCTCATAGATGAATAGGTTATCACTGGGTCTAATGTTGAATCCATGTTTCTTAAGAAAATCAAGGCCTAATATGCATTCATCGTAGATGTCAGCGATGTAAACAGGATGGTGTACCAGACAGCTAACAACTCGGATGTTAAGTTCTATTTTTCCATGGACGTTTGCACGATCTCCAGTGACTGTTTGTAGTCTTACTTTAGACTGTGTAGTATTCAAGTTTGGGTGAGGTATTATTTTCTTTATTATATCCGTTCTGAGTAAAGTTACATTTGTACCAGTGTCGACTATCATACGGCAAGGTATTCCATTTATGGCTCCATCAGCTACTAATCCATTATTATCACCATGTAATGTTGAAACGTGGCCGACTTCCCCTGGGGCCAACCAATCAACAGCCAGCCTTTGCCCCGCAAGACTGACAATTTTCTGTTTCCCTGATCCTGTTGTCTAGTAGATGGACTTGGACTCCTCATTCGTTTCCTATTACAGTTGGTACGAATGCGTCCGGTCTTGCCACAATTCCAACACTGAAGGTCTGTGGTAGTTTTTGAAGAAGAACCTTTTATATCTTTCAAAACGGATAGTATGGCTTTGGTTATTTCTTTCATTTCATTATCCTTTTCCACAGTTTCTTCTGCACTCAAAAATATTACTGTACGTTTGTTCGCTCGGGAGGAAAGCCTGGGGCACTCGTATTTAATAGCATGTACCACAGCTGACTTTAAGGATTCACCTTCAAACATCCTCAGAGATTGTTGAGTGTCAAGGTCAGCAATAGCATCAATAAATTGTAATTGAGCTAAGTTATCTTGAATTTCTGGTGGACAGTTACTATAAGCCAATCTTGCTAGACGCTCGATATCACTAGCAAGCTCTTGCAAAGTTTCACCACTTTTCTGCATGCGATGTTTAAATTGAGTCACATAATATTGTTTTAAATAACTATCACCAAACCTGAGTTCTAATGCAGAAACTAGACTTTGATAATCAAGTCGTTTTTCTTCTGGAACTGACTGCAAAACTTCCGCAGCAGAATTTCTTAAGGAAGATGCAAGAAAACTGGCCTTTTGGAATTCATTCCACTCATTGGCTCTAGCGATAACTTCAAATTGTGTTTTAAATGCTGTCCAAGATGATTGACCATCATATGTAGAAGATTTAGTTGTATTTCTAGCGATATGTGTAATAACATTATTTTCACTAGAATTACTATTATCACAAGCAGAAGGTAACATTTCTTTTCTCAAAATCTGGAACTGGCGTTCACAATCAGTTTTTACAATTTCAATTTCATGTTTATAATCTAACTTAACACTATCAAGATCATCTTTTACACTATTTAGTTCGGTCATCATGTTCTTACACTTATCAGAAATCTTACCAATTTGAGAAACCACTTCAGCTCTCATCTCATTATTTTGTGCGGCTATTTCGGCTTTCAAGTCATCGTTTTGTCTAACAAGGTCACAAATTTGGTTGCTTTTGGGCAGCTGTTTCACCTTTAATATCAGTCATCTGTGTAGCCATATCGGCTTTCAAGTCATCTTTTTGAGAAACTATCTCAGTTCTCAACTCATTATTTTGTGCAGCCAGGTCATCTATTTCTCCTTTAATGTCATTCATCAACTTTACTAATTCATCCATTCTTCTAGTTAACGGCATTCAATAAATTATCTACACTCCTAGACACCAAATGATACGAATTACAAAATGGATAGGCACTAAGCGTGAGTATTAATAACTATATTTTAAAACCAATTACAATACAAGGCAAATTGTTACAAAAAAGAAATGTGGATGAAGTATCTTATAAACAAATTAACTACTATCATGCATAAGTCATTAACCTTTTTGTACAGAGTATACAATATCAGCTCTGTCTATTCTACTAAATACTACCTCTTCACTTTGTTTACCATGTCACTTGAATATCTTCAGACGTAAACTCTCGTCCTGTGCTAGTTCACTAAACTTTTATTACTAACAACAGAAAACAAAACCCGCGCACACATTAATAAATATACTAATTATTTTTACTTAACGTGCACTGAATCAGACCATCTGAACATCCTTTCAGATCTCACAACTTTTTAACACACTGCACTGTTCTTCTTCTAATTCTTCCGAATCGTTCTAAGTTCCAATTCGTTGGCTAATTAAATCTCTCGTAGAATCACACACGAGGGTTTAAGTCAGGTTAAGTCATGAAGTCACTGTTGCTCGTTCATCTGTCGTAACAATATTATAGATTTTCGTTATTTCCCACAAAAATATTTTTTTTTCTTTTTTTCGGCGGACAATTAACCGCTCTTCCCATCCCGCCCCTGCACCGCGCATGCCATAAAGCAGCTTTGGGGCGCATTTTCCAACTGCTCATATTGCTTTTACAAATCATGCTGCTACAAAATAAAATTTTGTGAGATAGGTATCTTTTTCTTTCAGGCGGAGTTCATAATTTGTACATTGTTATTGATTTCCAGACTGGAGAAGTGCTACATTCATTAACAAGTGAAGATTTGAAGCCAAGGGTGTTTCATTATCAAAAAATCATTCTGAAATAAATGGAGATCAATTAACAATTGAAATAAAATGTTTAAAACACCAAATAAATCAAATTTTGAGAGAGGAAAATCCATCTAAATTGTATCACTTGGGTGTATTAAATATACTTGGCAGGTAGGGTTGGGTTGGGTTGTTTTACCTCTGAGCGGCACTTTTTTGCACACCATGGGCTAAATGGCCAGGTCACATGGACCCCGAAGGCTCAGAGAAGGTTGGGGGAGGGGACCCACTGGAACAGCTGTTGGGAGACAGATAGTAGCCTCCCGTCAAGGCCATCCAGCGTGTTCTTTAACGTGCACAGGGTATGGTTCTCCCACACACGGGGCCACGGCTTAACGTCCCATCCGACGGACGGCGGCCTTTCCAAGCCCATCGGTGTCCCCTACTGACCGTGGGCAGGGCGGGAAATTTTGCGGAGATAAATCTCAACGCTGACCCAGCTGGGACTCGAACCTGGGAACTACAGATTACGAGCCTGGCGCGCTACCGACTGAGCCACCCCGGCCCCTGGCAGGTAGGAATTACAAGAAAGTTACCCAAATATAATAGGGGCTCTAAAAATATTCTTGGCCATGCCAACAACAGTGGCTAGAGCAGAAAGAAGTTTCAGCAAATAAAAATTTGTTAAAAGTTATTTAATTGAACATCAGGAGAGGAGATTACATCATCACTTTGTTTCCTATCAATCGAGCGAGAAATGACTCAAAAAATTAATTTTCATAAGATTATTAACGATTTTGCCAACGAAAAAGTAAATTACTTTAAAAAATAATTACTTCCATAATGAAATGCAATTTCTTTTGCAATATTTATGTGCAATTAATATTTATTCATGTAACTGTATTAAAATAATTACAATAAATATATATAATATAAATAGTATGTGTATTTTTTTATCAATAACTGAAAAAGGGCGGAAAATTACAAATTTCCCAAGGGCGCCAAGAGCCTACCTACGCCTCTGCCAATGTGTAAGAATAATACCGTCTTTCCCCAAAAATAAGACCGGGTCTTATATTAATTTTTGCTCCAAAAGACGCATTAGGGCTTATTTTCAGAGAATGTTTTATTTTTTCATGTACGAAAATCAACATTTATTCATGTACAAAAATCAACATTTATTCAAATACAGTCATGTCATCTTCTTATAGAACAGTGGTTCCCAAACTTACAATGCCCATGGACCCCTTCTTATAGCAAAAACCTGATCATGAACCCCCAAGTGAAATAACTCTACATAACTGCATAATAGAAATATTACAAATATAACTTTGATGTCTTGAATGGTAAATGGTGACATAAAAATAAAATATAAATACCACATTTTGATATTTAAAGTAGTATTTATTGAAATTATAACTTTTGTTTTAAAATACAAAAGCACATTATTTTTTTTTTCAATGAGATGGGTGAACCTGATGGGATGATATGAGATTATCTATGTTCGGCTCTATGTTTGTGAGTAACATTCGTAAGTCTCCACGAGCACTAATTTCCAGTCGGTTTCTTTTTTTCGTGATGAGGCTCATAACTGCACTAAACCCACGTTCTACTAAATAAGAAGACGGGAAAGCAATCAACAGCTTCTGTACAGTGACCCATAATGCAGGATATAAAATTGGTATCTGTTTTTGTAACCAGAATTTGTGATATCCTTGTTCAAACATTGGTTTCAGCTCCTCATTTGTGGATAATTCAATAAATTGTTCCTGTATTAGTATGGATTCTTCTGAGTTTGTGGGTCTACTTGCAAAAGGGTCCAACACCCAATCGGGGATAACCAAGTGAAGAACGTCTTCAAATCTTTGTCTAATGTCAGAATGAAGAGCCGTTAAGTGTTGACAATAAGCAAGTAAATCTTCATCTCGTTTTTGCAATTTTGAAAGATTTGGAAACTGAGAGCATTCTCCTCTCCCCAAGTTTTGCTTGTATAGAAAAAGTTTTGCAACAAACGCAGATATTATACTTTAAGTTTTGATTAAATTTAATTGATCACCTTAATAGCTTTAAATTGGTTTCGTTAAATTTGGCAAATAAGTCAGTCATATAAGCTATGTCATTTTTTGAATAAATTAAATTGAGCCGCAAATCATTGTCTTTACTTACCAGGAATTCCAACACTGAATCAAAGAATGCATAAAATCGACCCAAACATGCACTTTTAGATAACCAACGAACTTCCGTGTTAAGTAGTAAACGATTATAATCTTCATCATTTTCCAAACAAAGTTGAGCAAATAATCTCTCATTTAAGGCATTCCTTTTGATTCTATTAACTGCTCTAATGACATAATCTAGTGAGTCATGCAAGCATTCATTAAGATTTTTGGCGACTAAATATTGTCGATGAATGACACAATGTACAGATAATACATTCAGTATAGCTTGTTATAAGTATGCCAGAATGCCTCGGTGTCGTCCTACCATTGCCGGAGCACCGTCAGTAGCAACGGAGAGGATAATATTCAAGGGTATAGCTTTTACATCGAAAAATCGTTTTAATTCATTAAATATTGTTTCACCTTTCGTATCAGTTTCCAAACATTTGGCAAATAACAATTCTTGGGAAATTTTTTCTTCTTTTACAAATCTCACATAAGCTAAAAGTAAAGCTTCGTTTGCTGGCAAAGTTGACTCGTCAAGCTGTATAGAGAATTCAGATGTTTTTAAGTACTCACATAAAGAATTTTCTACGCACTGAGCCATTTCCTCAATCCTTCTTTTCCTCAATCCTTTGTATTGTATTATTACTCAGTGGAATTCTTATAACATCGGAAGCTGGTTTACGCAGAATGGTGCGTATTACCTCACTTACAGCTGGTAGAATAAGTTCTTCACCAATGGTGTGCGGCTTTCCGGACTTTGCAATCAGTAAAGAGATGTTACAAGAAGCACGCAGTCCATCGTCATCTCGCTCAGATGTTGTCGCTAAGAGTTGTCGCAATGACGGTGTTTTCAAATATTGTTCTTTGACTGTTTTAAAAAAAGTTAAATCTTTATCTTTTTTGTCGCTATGGACTTTTGTCAAATGTTCCTTAAGTTTAGAAGGTTTCATTGAATCGTTTGACAAAGTTTTATTGCATAGAAGGCAAATAGGTAAAGTACTATTTCCTGGTAACGGAATAAAGCCATATTTTAAATATTCAACACTATATGTCTGCATTTTTTCTTCGGCTCACTCATACTGTTATCTGTAAAAAAAAGGCCACAAATTTAAGACTTAAGAAAATAAAACAAATTTTTTCTTGCAAAAAACCACTATTTATTAATATTTTGTTTTATTTTGAAAATGGAATGACACAAAGTAACGCTCGCATCAATTAATTATTTAAGATATAAGGATCAAATTTTAAGTAAGTGTCATATATTGTATAGCTACGCATTTTTTACTAATTTAATTATTTATTTTTCTTGAAAAATAAATAATTCAATTATTATCAAATAAGTTAACAAATAACAAAATATAATATTAATAAATATAATATTAATAAATATTATATAATAAAACTATTTTATAAATTAACTTTAACAAAGTATAACTTTGCTTAAATAAATTAAATATACAAGAAGATATCTATTGTATTAAAAAATACTTACGTAACGTACGCTATCTTCGTAACAATACAAAAAATGATACTGCTCTTTGTTCAAAACTAGGAAAATTTGTTGCATGCACTTCACATCACGCACAAAACAGAACTATATTGTTAATTAGATGCACGACTCTTTTATAGTGCCATATTTCAGACAAGTTATTGCATGTAGCGGCGAGATACAGTTCCTGTTTAAACCTGCATAGATAATATATAGATAGACGGCCGCGGTCGGCCCTACTCCCACCGTGCGATGTTTGTCATTGCTTGTATTTTATGTACCTATCTATACTTATATTTTACCCAGGACGTAAAAACAGCTACCAATTTATTTATTGCTATTTATTTTAACTTTCATAATAATGAAAATGGGTCACAGTTATTTTACTTTATATTAAACCTTTCGCGGACCCCCGAAGTTGTCCACGCATCCCCAAATTAATTTTAATTTGCCACAGACCCCCTCAGCGGTCACAACGACTCCTAGAGGTCCGTAGGAACTACTTTGGGAACCACTGTTCTAGAACATCATCATAACTCTCCAAACCCCGAATTCTGGCCTGAATTGCTTGTGACTTCATTTCCTGTAGAACCATTGGCCCCAATCTCTCATATCCAGCAATAGATAAGTATTTACAAATACTAATTTATAATGTATATTATTATTCATTTTAAGTATTAATGTCAATAATATTATTTATTTATATTCAATTATATATTAATATTATTATTTTATGATTCAATACGTCCGTCGTGTGTTGCAGCGGACGTGCTAAATGCGTCCGTCTGGCTGACGTTTTTAACTGGGGCTAATTTTTGGGGTAAGGGCTTATATTACGAGCATCCTGAAAAATCATGCTAGGGCTTATTTTCCGATTAGGTCTTATTTTCGGGGAAATACGGTAGTAATGAAAAATATGATGAATATAACCTTGGACAACAATCTTATCATTATCATTGTTGGCCAAGATATAACATTGCACCCGCCCCACTGACTAGAGGGCGCTCGTGTTCTGTAAGCGCGAATCTGGTTTGATCGTTGGTCCAATCAACAGTAGTTAACGCGCGCCTTTTTAGGAAGTCACTTCGTGCAACGTAGTCTCTCTTTTCTTTGTTTTGATATGTCACCATATTAGAATGGATTAATTTTATTATGTAATATGGAGTTGAAGTGTATGTGACGCTGTGAAGATCCTGCAACTAGATGATACGATAAAAGGTAAGTTTTCATAAACTTTGATCTAAAATTAGAAATGCATGAACTTTCAAAAGGCTTGGCTAGATATCGTGCTGCCATCTACTGATAACTGAATCAATTAAAGTCATAATTTCCCTTCCCTGTTTACTTAATGTTAGCTTGATCAGATGTTAGATAGTTTGGTCCAGTGTTGGCAAGCGGAATCGAAAACGTTTCATTACGTTTTTCGTTAGAGCAAAATTTAAATTTCGTTATATCGAAATACTTTTAGCACAAATTTAAAATAATGAAATACATGTTATGATTTTAATTATATATGCATGCGTAGCCTTTTCCAGCGATTCCAACCAGTTCAATCAATCTACTTGTTAAAAAACAAATAAAATTTTTAAAAAAGTAAATTTATTAATATTTATTGCCCGTTTTCTGCTAATTAATGAAATAAAAATAGTAATTAGGAGACCCAGTTACCAAAGAATAGAACGACATCATGGTATGTATTCGAATAATGTATATAAGCATTATTTGAATTTCAAGAAATAATGGAAACTACTGAAGGCAGGAACGTACAAGGATTTAGTTTAGGGAGGGAATTTCCCATAATTTAGTATCGAGGGGGTTCGAAAATTTAGTTCTTTTGTGGGAAGCGGGATGCGAGAATTTAGTATGGAGGAGAGGGAGTCTGAGAATAAGACTTCAGTAGGGTTTCCTCAGTAGTAAACTATTCCACCGGAAAAGAAAGGTTAAAATTATATTCAATACGAAATAAAATTTTACAGTTGTTTTCTTCATATCTACTTTTCAGTGTCGGGTATAAAATATGGGATGAAAATGAAATAATGCAAAGACAACTGTTTTGGATTTCAAAGCAGGTAGACAAGTTTGAGATTTTTCATAAGACAACCTTATTTTCGGTGAGCGAACCCTCCACACCCCTGGATACGTTCCTGACTGAAAAAATTTACACTTAATGAATTATTCAGAATAAAGCGGTACTTTATCAATACAAATTTCTGAGTATAAGTATGAGATCATAATTCATATACTATAACGATGTTTTGTGCACAGATTAATATTTTTTAAAACAAGTTACAAAAATGAGTAGAGGAAGGTTTAAAACAAAATGAAACTTCTCTCAAGAATATTAAACTCATAACGCATAGGGAAAAAAATGAAAAGTAAATTCATTCAAAAAATATTGATATTATAACGCAGTTAATGTTCTACTATTTTATTCATTATTATAAGAAAAATGTCCTCTAATGATTTTGAATTCAAATTATTTCTTATAGAGAATCCGTTTAAACATAGAAAAAAAAAAACGCTCTCTTCAGATACTTGCGTTGTAGGTACTGTTAGAACAATTCTTGCAAGTCATACAGTGCTTTGTCTTGATTTTTCCAGTAGTAAAAAATATTCCTTTTGTAGAAATTCTCTTTGCTCTCTCAAATTCATTTCATAAAATTTATTTTTTCCCCTCCAATTTTTTGGTTTTATTCAAATAGATTTTCAGAAAATAATTTGTTGAGTTGTTTGATGACACTGGACTACTTTTATTGATGCTTTCTTGTACAAGAGATTTATCTGGTGTGCCTTTCAATATACTCATAATCAATAAAACGAATTTTCGCAAAAATAAACTTCAAATAGCATAAAAATCATATAATGAATAAATATGAGTAAAGAAATTTAAAACTCTACTTATTCAACTCTATGCAATATTTTCTTTTAGGAACTGCAGAGAAGAAAAACATTGTGTCGTCACTGCTCGATTGAAACATGAGAACTACCTCTTTTATTTTTCGCAAAATATGTACGTGGTGAGGTTGATAGTTAACGGATTTACAAACTTACACTATGGAATTATTTGGGGGGGGGGGGAAGTCGAAGGTTTGGTGGGAGGCTCAAAACCAAAAGTTCCGACTATTGTCAACAAGTTTATGTTCTTTTTTTCAATTCAAATTCAAATATTTTTATTTTTGATATAAATGTACATTATTACAATATAAATAACCCAAGAGCATATGCTCATCCAAGTTATTGTAATAATTAACACAGGAATAAAGTAGTGACACCATATATATTACATACAATCTTAAACATCGTCAAATATAGTTGAGTGTGCGATAACAGAAAAGTATAAATCCTTTTATCGAACAACAGTGGCAAATATATATAAGTGATTTCATTTTTTTATACAGATTATTTTTGTGTTTGTGTAGACATAAAACTGTAACTTCAAGGAGCTAGCTTAAAGTATGAAAGTAAGGCTCCACATCAGTTATATTTTTGAGGAACTGTTTCAGCTTTTCTTTATATGTGGAATATCCACAAATGTAATTTCTGAGATCAGGTGGTAAGGAATTAAATAACTTAGGTGCAAGATACAAATAGTGTTTGTGAAGTATTTCTTTTTTTGCCTTGGGAACCATGTATGTCATTTCTTCATTTCTTAAACAATATTTGTAAGTTTTCATTTGAAATTCAGAATTATGTTTATAAAGATAAAGCATTAGCTTGTACGTATAAAGGTATCTTAAAGGAAATATATTTAATTCACAGTATTTATTATATACGTTTAAATTATTTTTTTGTGAAATGGTTATACTCTTTATTATTTGTTTTGCAACCTAAACATAGGTTTAAGTGCAGTTTTATATGTTCCACCAGAGCATAATATTCCATAACTCAAGGCAGACTGGATCTAAGAAAAGTACAGTACTCTTAACATATCAGTATTCAATATTTTTCTTAAATAGTACAACCTGTAAATCATTGATCTAACTTTTGTGGTCTGTTTATTTGTATAAGGTTTCCAGCTTAAATTTCTATCAATTTTTACTCCAAGATAATCAATTTCTTTGACATTTTCTATTCGATTACATTTACAGTGAATTATTTTAGAACAACTAAGGTCGTAAATTTTAATATTAAGAGAACTATTCTCTTTATTTTTTAAACAATATAACATATTTTGTCTTTGAAATATTGATAGTTAATTCATTCAATTTGAACCAATCCCCAATAACAGATAATTCATTATTAGTAATCCTAACCAGATCATCAAGGTTATCAGCACAGAATGTTACTGCATCATCATCCTCAAGCAGCCATGGGCTACGGAGGTCCAACCAGACCGCGCAGTTTAATTCTCCACGCATATCTGTCCTGAGCTACATCTGCTGCATCCGGCCACTGTACACCAATTCTAACAAGGTCCTGTTTGACATTGTCAGCCCACTGCATCCTAGGTCTCCCCCTCCTTCTGAGGCCTCTAGGCACACTGTTCATAACCCTATTCGCCAATCTATAATTATCCATACGGGCAACATGGCCAAACCAGCAGAGTCTCTCTCTGCACAATATGCTGCCTAAAGGAGGTTGCAGACTCCTTTGCCTAACCTCATCATTAATTACAAAGTTAAACCACCTAATACCCAAGATACTGCGTAAGCATCTAGAATCAAAAGCATCTAGTTTCCTGTTATGTTGTTTACACAGCATCCAAGTTTCACTACCATAACTAACCCTAGAAAGAACCAAACTATTATACAGTCTAATTTTAGTCTTTAGGTGTATATGCCTATTTCTCCACAATCTCCATAGATTCTTAAAAGTCCCGGCAGCAATACCTATTCGTCTGTTAATCTCATGCCGCACATCACCAGTATCAGTTACGTAGCTCCCAAGGTAATTAAACTGTGACACCTACTCAAGACTGCAACCATTCAGATTAACTGAATCATAACCTGCTTGACCAATTTTCATCACTTTAGTTTTTTCTCTGTTTATAACCAAACCTACTGTACTACCAGTCTCATCAACAGCTCGAATGAAAGAGTTCATCTCATCAACATCATTTGCCAAAAGGGCTAAATCATCAGCATAATCTAAATCAGAAATTTTCGTATCAGCAGCCCATTTAAGGCCAAAAGCTTTCCCTTGAAGTGAATTTCGCATAACATAATCAACAACCAAACTAAAGAGAAAGACAAAATGCACCCTTGTCGAACACCAGAAGTAATGCTAAACCAATTGCTGCAAGACTTACCAACTCTCACACATGACTCAGTGTTATTATAGAGAGCTTTCATTATGTTAACTAACTTGTCTGGTATACCATATGATCCCACAATCAACCACAAATTATGACGATCAACAGAGTCGAAAGCCTTTTTGAAATCAACAAAGCTAGCAACCAAAGGTTTCAGAAACTCTAAACATTTCTCAAGAATCTGCCTAAGTGAAAATATCTGATCCACACATCCCCTACCACTTCTGAATCCACATTGCTCATCACGCAATTGCCTGACAACCAGATTCTTAATTCTATTAAGAACAATCATGGAAAGAACCTTACCTGGAACAGAGAGTAGGCTGATACCCCTATAGTTATCACAAGAACTGCGATCACCTTTTTTGAAAATAGGGATAATAATAGCTCTAGTAAAATCTTTAGGAACCATGCCGTTATCATAAAAGTTATTCAAAATTTCAGTCATCCAAATGTTAACTGAAACATTCCCAGCTCTAAGCATTTCCGTAGTAATTTCATCCACCCCTGGGGATTTATGAAGTTTAGGTTTAGAAATAGCCAAACTAACTTCAGACTGTGTTATAGGGCCAACATTAAAGCCAACAATGCATCTATCATCATTGCAAACAATGGGAGTAGAATTAACCACATTGTTTAGAACATCACTGAAATGCTCAGCCCACCTAGCCATGACAGAATCCTCCTCCCCTTCTATAACCTTACCATGTTTATCCTTCAATCCCTATATACCTGTTCGTTTTCTACCACACAAAACATTAACTATCTGGTACAGCTCTCTGCTGTTGTGGTGTCTAACTGCTTCCTCAGCTTTGTCAGCCAGGCCATCAAGCCAAAGATTCTTATCAGTAGCTAACTGATCCTTTGCACGTTTATTAAGTTCTTTGTAATGCTTTCTATTAGGACTAGTAGGGTACTGATTAAGGACATTCCTGCAGTTCCTTCTTTCTGAAATAAGCTCAAGTGCCTTATCACTTAAATAATTCTGTCTCCTCTGCTCCTTTTTCCTAAAAGAGTACTGTTAGTTTCCAAAAAAGCCTGTTTAAAATGGCCCCATTCTTCCTCAACTTCAGTATTAAGCAAACCATGACTGTCATAATGACTAAGTAACCTATCATGATAAGCTTTAGCTATAACTGGGTCTTTCAGTATTAAAGGTAAATTTTTTAACCCTAGCACAACACTTTTAAGTTGCAACACACTTTTAACAAGGTAATGGTCAGATCCAATTTCAGCTCCCCTATATGCCTTGGTATTTCTTAACAGAACTAGCCCATTTGCTGCTAATTAATATATAATGAATCATATTCCTTTGCAGCCCATCAGGTGAAATCCATGTGTATTTATGTATGTCACGGTGTTTGTAATATGTGTTAGTTATTCTGAAACCATTGAGTTTACTTACCTGTAGGAGACGTTGCCCATTGCCATTGCAGCTACTAATACCAAAAGGACCTATTACTCCTCCCCAAAGGTCAGAGTCGGTACCAACTTTGGCATTGAAGTCACCAAGAACAAGGGTAATATCTCCTTTCTTGACAGAATTCAAAATATCCCGAAGTAGTCCGTAAAACCTATCCTTCTCATCCTCATCAGAATCCTCAGTGGGGGCATAACAGCAGATAACATTCAAGTCTTTAATGCTTGTCTGAAATTTTGCTGTAAGAAACCTTTCATTAATGCACTAATATCCTAGAAGAGCATCACTAGCGTGTCTGCTGAGAAGCAGATCCACCCCTTGGTGATGCTTTCCATCCTGCCTCCCTGTAAAGAGAAATTTAAAGTTATTTTTAAGTATCTCACCTTTACCTGTCCATCTGGTCTCTTGCAAGCCTAGAATATCTAGGTTATAGCACTGGAATTCCTGCATGAGGACATCAAGAGAATAATCTCTATGTAATGTCCTCACGTTCCACATTCCTGCAGAGAGAAAATGATTAGTAGGATTTTTAAAGAAATTAGGTTTATTGAGATTGGTAGGGCCAACAATATCAAACAGCCCCCTGACCGCAGGCATGGGGCAAAGACCTGTTCCTCCTCCGCTAAAGGCTGAAGTCACTGATGCTGGTAGGAACTTCAGGCACCCCCTTTTCAAGTGGGCTTTTTCAAGAGCCATATGGCCTGCCTGACACATTACTCCAGTTTAGGCTTGACGATGCCCAACTAGCTAAGTAAGGTTCAGGTACCTGCGATGGCCTCTGATTAGGATTATCCACCAGCTGATATAAGGTATCCCATGCCTCTGTTCACTTAGAGCTGGCAACCCAGAAGCAAACGGAAAACACAGCAGCAGACTCTCCCTCAACAGAGGCCCACCAGTGCAGCAAGTCCAGGATCCATAATCAAGCTCAAATCCATAAACAAGTCCAGTCTAGTAGGTATAAATGGTCAGCACCAGGACCCTGTGAAGTTGACCACTCCTCAGCAAGGTTGAAAAAAAAGAAAAAAGTGGCCATAGATGACCAGATCAGTAGGCCATACTGAACTGGCAGCCCTCCCCTTCTGTTCCCTTCCAAAAGAGAATATCTCTTTTGAAAGGTACTAATGGCCTGCACCACGAGAAGGCGGGGTCGGATTAGGTGCTAGACCTGGCCGGATCTGTGCATCATCACTAGGGATTGGTACACAGCTCTCCTTCCAGTTTACGCCTAGCTACCCTTTACAGGCCATGTTACTGCAGTGTCATTGCAAATGTATTGATCTTTCCATTTACATTCAGGGAACAAAAATCATTAATAAAAATAAGGAAAAGCACTGGACCTAAAATTGACCTTGAGGCACGCCACATG
Source organism: Ryuthela nishihirai (assembly GCA_038380435.1). Classification (NCBI taxonomy): domain Eukaryota; kingdom Metazoa; phylum Arthropoda; class Arachnida; order Araneae; family Heptathelidae; genus Ryuthela; species Ryuthela nishihirai. The sequence goes on from JAWZYU010000012.1 coordinate 58,992,622, forward strand.
TAATAGTCATTTCAGAACTAATAGTACCATGTATTTTTACAACTTGAGTTCTGTTATGTAAATAACTTCTGAACCATTCTAAAGCAGCACCTCTAATTCCAATTTGTTCTAGTTTACAGAGTAAAATCCCATGTGACACAGTGTCAAATACTTCTTGAATATCCAGAAACACAGTAAGAGTTTATTATTGTCAATATTTTTATAAATGGTTTTAGTAAAATTCAGTAAAGCATCCTTGGCACCCAAGCCTTTCCTGAATCCAAACTGATTTGGGGAGAAAAATTTGTTCTTTATAAGGAAGTCAATTAGCCGTTTTTTGACCAGTTTTTCTAAAATGTTCCCAAAAACTGAGATTACAAATATTGGCCTATAATTAGAAAATATATTTTTTTTCTCTTTATATATAGGTACTACAACTGCTTTTTTCAATTCATCAGGAAAAATTCCTTTTTCAAAAGATAAATTATAAATATGGGCTAGAGGCTTGACAATATAATCCTTACACTTTTTTAAAATAATTGTAGATACCCCATCATTCCCTACACATTTGTTATCTTGAAGTTTCAGAATTATATTTAATATCTCATCTTCAGTTGTTGGAAATAAAAACGTATTTTCATTTCAAGTAACATGATTAATATTTCTATTTAAGCTTTTAGACTGAGCTCACCTAATGTTTTCTGTAAGACTAATAAAGTGCAAATTAAAGTCGTTTGCTAATGCTTTGATCTCCACATCATTGTTTAATTTGTCCAAAGAATTTGGAAGAACTGTGCACTTTTTGCTATTATCAATTAAATTATTCACAAACTTCCATTGTTTCTTGCTATCTCTATGACAATTAAGAAATACTCTTCTAGAGTAATTATTTTTGACATTTACAATTGTTACATTAGTTTATTCTAAAGTTTTTAAAATTTGTCTCGTAAAGATGATTATATGGATATTTTTTGTGCAATTCATGCATTTTATCTCTTAGTTAATCATATTTCTGATATTATCATTAAACCAGGAATTTTTGTTATTTATCATCCTTTTACCAGTGTATTGCTTAAAACATTCAATTGTTCCAGTAATAGATTAAGAAAAACTTTGCAAGCAGAATTAGGATTATTGTCAAATAATATTGTATCCCGGTTGTATTTCTTTAAATTATCACAGTGTCTCGCAAACTGTGTGCCGCAGCACAGTAGTGTGCCGCGAGAGATTTTCAAATTGACACTAGATATTCCAAAGATTTCATTTTGACTTGACTTGTGTTATCGACATGCTTTAATATCGACTTGCTTTAATAAAAATCTTTCAGATTTTATCAACTGGGATCTTGCAAGTATTTATCAAGCTTTTTCGAAATTTTGGTATTAATTTTTGATTATTTCAAGCCATAGAATGGACAAATATTTAAAACAAACACCGAGTTATGATTAATTATATTTATTATTATATTTATTTTAAGTAAAATGCATTTAAGAAAACTTCAATTTTCCTCTTTTTACGTAACCATCAAAAATTCTTTTTTAGGTGTGCCATGGAAAAAAAATTAGATTCAGTGTGCCGCAGAGTAAAAAAGTTTGCGAGACACTGAATTATCACATGAAACAGAATAGTTTATTCTATACATGATATTATGAGCCTCATTCGTAGAATAGCAACTATCTGAATTAGGAAATTCAATTTTAATAGCTACAGGATAATGGTCAGATATATCAGCTCTTATTATTGCAGAACTAATATTAACACCATTTGCTTTCCTACAAAAAACATGATCTAGACATGAAACAGTAGTACTTGTTTCTCTAATTTAACTAATTCTGTAGGATTGGAATCCCTGAGATGAGAGAAGATCTAAATGTTCATTCACATAATCATTTTTTGATAGTAAATCAATATTTTCCTTCAATTCTCTATTCTATACCCAAATTATCACACTTACATAGTTCATCTCCAAGTGTTTAAGCGGATAACAAGGATTTGTAATGCAGTTAGGATTTTCGCCCTATTCTAATTGTCGTTTTCGTTCTGCATGAATTGAGATTCATCCTCTCTTTTGCAGTGCAGCTCTTATCTGGCTATCACAAATCCCTTTCTCTGAGCGAGAGGCGTGAGAAAGGTGGCTGGGAGAGCTGCTTCGCCAATACTTTGGGAATGCCAGAGTCACTGAAGAGCTTTGTTCGTTGATCATAAAAGTATAATCTATATCTGTCTGTTTCACAAGAGTTTCTAAGTATATTTTATAAAGGAAAAAAATCTGAAAATCTCAAAATGTATCAACACAAAAACAGTTAAAAATTAATAAATGACGAAATTATATTTTCCGTTATTTGTTACATTTTAATGTTGTAAATATTTTTAAATTCTTTAATGTTATTCAGAACGCTTTTCAAAAATCATTTCGTTATTACGTTATATCGTTACGTTAAAATGACCTTTTCCAACTAATTAGGTCTCGAATATTCTGCTCAGTTACTTGTTTGGTCAATTAATGAGCAGACTAGGGAAGAGCACATTTATTTTGAAAATAAATATCTGATAAGGTAGTTAAATATATAAGCAGTAAAATAATTATTATATAAAGAATTAAAAATATTATTGGAAACTGAAACTACTAGAAGTTCGTAGAAAGATAATTCTGTAAAAAGAATCCTTTTAAACAAAATAGTTGAATGATTCTTATCAATCATAGTTACCTAACATTGATAAATATTTTGAAATAATTGACTAAAACACTTGTCATTACATTATGAGAATAGAAATATGACTGTCATTTATACAGTGATCATATTTTTGAGATATACAAAACACTTATTCAGAAATATATATTATGTTAATTTTATTTCTTTAATGCTATTTATTCTAAATAGCATTTCTATTAATTTAATAATAGTATTTCTATTAATTTTATGCAATGTCTGAAAGTCATTGTCGAAAACCATTAAATATTCCAAAACGTTTCAAAATAAATGATATGTATACATTAATTTTTGTTCATGTAAAGTGCAAAATTATTAAAAGACGTGAAAAAGAACAAACGTGAATAAAATTACTATTAATTTGTCAACAATTCCTATAATTAAAATAATGTTTTAATAATTTAGTGCAATAAAATACTCATGAATCATAAATATTATTGTTTTCGGTTAATTATAGAAACAAAAACAATAAGAGAAATTTATTAAAACTAAGGCCAAGACAGAACGAATTTTTATACTAAAATATAAGACTATTGAAAGACAGAATAAAAAATATATCTAGGAAAAAAATAAAGGACAGAAATATATTTTTTTAATTCTTTTATAAATATGTCTATGGGACAATGCCCTAAAATATAATAAGAATATCCACTGTACTGTTTTAATTTAGTGGTAGAGTGTGAAGAGGTTCACAAAGTGTGACAAAATGCAAAGAATTCTGTTTTATGAGTTAAACGAAAAATTCTTTGTGTTTTGTACGAAATAATAAAGAATTTCTACTTTAAATTTTCCAAAACATCAATTAGTTCAGATTTGTACTTTGGAGGATCTTAGGACAGAAAATAACAAAATATACTCTGAGTGATCATAGAATTATGACCAACCCATCCATTGTTATGTTAATAGGACACTGTTTTCAAATCCCTTGTGATGATGCATAGAACCGGCCAGGACTAGCACCTAATGTCCGACCCATATATCCGGCCAGACCTAGCACCTAATGCCAGACCCCACATTCTCGTGGAAAAGACCGTTAGTACCTATCAAAAGAGATACTCTTCTGAAAGGGAATGGGAGGGGAGGGCTGCCAGATCAGTGTGGACTACTGATCTGGGCAATTATGGCTACTTTTTTGTTTTTTCTACCCTGCTGAGGAATGGCCAACGACACAGGGTCCTGGTGCTCACCATATATACCAACCAGAATGGAATTATGGCTCAGCTTGATTATGGATTCTGAATTTGCTGCACTGGTTGGCTTCTGTGGAGGGAGAATCTTCCACTTCGTTTTCTGTTTGTGAGCTGACAGTCCCTAGTGAATAGATTCACAAGATATGTTTTATCCTGGTGGATAACCCTGGGCAGAGGTCATCGGAGACAACTGAACTCTTGCTTTTTCTTGTATTGCCAAAATCTACATTGGAGGAAGTCTTCCAATGTAAATGGTTCAGCCTTTAGAGGTAGGGGATTATCCCATATTTGCAATTAGGGGGCTCTTTGATATTGTCAGCATTCCCTCTCTCAATAAACATGGTTTCTTTAAACATCCCACTGTTTTTCTCCGTAAGTGGTTGGAATGTGAGGACTCTGCACAGAGCTTATAGTCTTGATGTTCTCACACAAGAATTCCACCATTATAATTCAAATATTCTTGGCTTGCAAGAGATTAGATAGTTAGATGTACAGATGAAGGCCAGATTTTTAAAAATAATGCTAAATTTTTCTTTTCAGGGAGTGACGATGATAAACATCACCAAGGTGTAGATCTGGTTCTCAGCAGACACGCCAGTGAATGCTCTTGAAGGATATGAGTGCATTAATGAAAGGTTTCTTACAGCAAAATTTCAGACAAGCATTAAAGACTTGAATGTTATCTGCTATTATGCCCCCACTGACGATGATGATGAGGATGAGAAGGATAGTTTTTACGGCAATTTCAGTATATTTTGGATTCTGTCAAGAAAGGAGTTATTACACTTGTTCTATGTGACTTCATTGACAAAGTTGGTACTGACTCTGACATTTGGGGAGGGGTGATAGACCCTTTTGGTATTGATAGCTGCAATGGGCAACATCTCCTACAGGTAAGTGAACTCAATGGTTTCAGAATAACTAACACTTAGTACAAACACAGTGACATACATAAGTACACATGGGTTTCACCTTATGGGCTGCATAAGAATATGATTGATTATATATTAATTAACAGAAAATGGACTAGTTCTGTTAGGAATACCAGGGCATATAGGGGAGCTGAAATTGGATCTGATCATTACCTTGTTAAATGTGTCATGCAGCCTAAACTTAAAAAATATTGTGGTAATGTTAAAAAATTTCCTTTAACAGTGAAGTTCTGAAAGACCCAGTTATAGCTACACTTACTATGATAGGTTACTTAGTCATTATGACAGTCATGGTTTGATTACTACTGAAGTTGTGGAAGAATGGGACCATTTTAAACAGGCTTTTTTGAAAACTGACAGTACTCTTTTAGGAAAAATGGAGCAGAGAAGGCAAAATTATTTCAGTGATAAGGCACTTGAGCTTATTTCATAAAGAAAGAACTGCAGGAATGTCCTTAATCAATAACCTACTAGTCCTAATAGAAAGCATTACAGAAAGCCTAATAAACATGTAAAGGATCAGTTAGCTGCTGATAAGAATCTTTGGCTTAATTGCTTGGCTGACAAAGCTGAGGAAACAGTTATACAGCACAACAGCAGAGAGCTGTACCAGATAGTTAATGTTTTGTGTGGTAGAAAACGGGCAGGTACGCAGGGATTGAAGAATAAACAAGGTAAGGTTATAGAAGGTGAGGATTCCTTCATGGCTTGGTGGGCTGAGCATTTCAGTGATGATCTAAATAATGCAGTTAGTTCTACACCCATTGTTTGTAATGATGATAGATGCATTACTGACTTTAATGTTGGCCCTATAACATGTTCTGAAGTTAGTTTGGCTATTTCTAAACTTATACTACATAAATCCCCAGGAGTATATGAAATTACTATGGAAATGTTTTGGTTACCACGTGGATGACTGAAATTTTGAATATCTTTTATGATAAAGGCATGGTTTTTAAGGATTTTACCAGAGCTATTTTTATCCCTATTTTCAAAAAAGATGATTGCAGTTCTTGTGATAACTATAGTGGTATCAGCCTACTTCTTCCAGGTAAAGTTCTTTGCATGAGTGTGTAATTAAGAAACTGGTTGACAGTCAATTGCATGATGAGCAGTCTGGATTCAGAAGTGGTAAGGGATTTCTATGTCAGACATTTTCACTCAGGCAGATTCTCGAGAAATTTTCAGAGTTTCAGAAACCTTTGGTTACTAGCTTTGTTGATTTCAAAAAGACTTTTGACTCTGTTGATCATCATAATTTGTGGTTGATTGTGAGATCATATGGCATAATGAAAGTATGGCAGTTAACGTAATGAAATCTCTCGACACCAAGTTGTGTGTGAGAGTTGGTAAGGCTTGTAGCAGTTGGTTTAGTATTGCTTCTAGTGTTCAACAAGGGTGCGATAATGTTTTCCCTTTTCTCTTTAGTTTGGTTTTCGATTATGTTATGTGAAATTCTTTTCCAGGGAAAGATTTTGGCCTGAAATGATCGAGAGATTTCAAAATTTCTGATTTAGATTATGCAGATGATTAGGCCTTGTTGGCTAATCATGTTGATGCGATGAATTCTTTCATTAGGGCGGTTGATGAAACTGGTAATAGAGTTGGTTTGGTGATAAACAGAGATCAAACTAAAGTGATGAATATTGGTCAAGCAGTTGCTGCTTCAGTCGCTCTGAATGGTTGCACCCTTGACCAAGTGTCTCAGTTTAATTATCCTGGGATTAATGTAACGGATACTGGTGATGTGCGGCATGAAATTAACAGACAAATAAGAATTTCCTCTGGGACTTTTAGGAATCAATAGAGAGTGTGGAGAAATAGGCGTATACACCTAAGGACTAAAATTAGACTGTATAATAGTTTGGTTGTTTCTGGAGTTAGTTATGGTAGTGAAATTTGAACACTTTGTAAACAAGATAATAGAAAACTTGATGCTTTCGATGATAGATGCATACAGATGCTTATGCAGTGTCTTGGGTATTAGGTGATTCAACTTTGTAAGTAATGAAAAGGTTATGCAAAGGAGTCAGCAACCTCCTCTGAGCAATATATTGTACAGAGATAGATTCCGTTGGTTTGGCCAGGTTGCCCATATGGATAATTATAGATTAGTGAATAGGGTTATGAACAGTGTGCCTAAAGGACTCAGAAAGAGGGGAAGACCTAGGAAGCAGTGGGCAGACAATGTCAAACAGGACCTTGTTAGTGTGCAGTGGAGAGATGCAGTAGATGTAGCTCAGGACAGATAAGCTTAGAGAACTAAATTGCGCTGTCTGGTTGGACCTCTGTAACCCATGGCTGCTTGAGGATGACGATGATGATAGCTTTTGAAATAAATCTTTTATGGGAAAATGTGACTTGAAAGTAAAATAAATATCTCAATCTATTCTATCTAAATATCAATTTTGAATAATATTCCTTAAGCATTTAAAGAGTTTCTGAGGGTTGAACATTTAACAACAAACTTACTAAATGTTTAAAGTTCTTTGCCTGTTTAAAAACTGAAAGAATATTTTTTGAAAATCAATATTGTAAAGATCTCTCTTCTTTATTTCAGAGATCTGTCACTGGACCTTAATCACACAGCAATTGTTGTACTCAATACAGGGCCGGACTTTGACCTTCTGATCCCTAAATCTGACAAATTTCAGATACCCTAAGCTACAATAAGTTTAATAGGCCGCAAAATTTAGAAAGTTGAAATGAGTTATATATTTATTATTCTGATTGAAGGGAACATTTAAAAATAAATATGAATTTGATGATGTGAAAATATTATACTAGCACAGTTTACAAAAATGACTGTTTAAAGCTGAGATGAACAATGTTTATGATAATCTCCATTGTTATCTGTTTACGGTTCCATAGAGTAGTTTGCCCCCTCCACCCTTATCAGTTTCTGGTTCCATTGCATAGCTTGCGTCGTCCACTCTTATCTATATCCGGTTGCATTGAGTAGTTATTAGTAGTAACCCTCTCCACTCTTATCTATTTCCGACTCCATTGCGTAGCTTGCTCCTTACACCGTTATCTGTTTCTGGTTCCATTGCGTAGCTTGCACTCTCCACTGTTACCTATTTCTGGTTCCGTTGCATAGCTTGCCTCGTCCAGCCTTAGCTATTCCCGGATCCATTGCGTAGCTTGCCACCTCCACCCTTATCTATTTTCTGCTCTAGTGAGTTGCTTTCCCTTTTCTAATTTTTCCTGTATTGCTTCATTTCCCACTCTCCCCTTTACTTTTTTCATCTATATAAATTTATGATTATATTTTTAATTCGGCCTGTCCTCTCTGCAAATAATGCGAATTTTGAGTAATTTTGGTTGAACCTAATTATAAAGGTTGGTATACTTCCTGGCGTATTGATGCATTTTTAATTATTTCAAATCACATATTTAGAGTTATGTTTACAGAAATAATATGGATAGCCATTTATGTCTACAGTTCTTCAGGAGAAAAAAATGTAGCTCTCAGTCGCCGTTAAACGAGAACTCAGCTCTCCGTCAAAACACAACGTAACATTACGTTGGATAATGATTAAATGCCTGAGCTATCAAAACTGTGGGTTCTGTTCGTCTATCGTTTTGAATTCTTGTGAAGAGCAGAATCATTAAGCAGTTGATGGTGCAGCCAACACTATAGTTTTGTTTGTAACAAAGGCAAACTTTTCTTTATAAAGAGAACACGTTTCTTTAGATTTGGGCGGTGGTGTAAGCTCAGTTGGTAACGCTCAAGGCTTGTAATCTCCAGTTCCCAGGTTCAAGTCCCACCTTGGCTCTCGTTCAGGTTTATTTCCACAAAACTTCCACCCCTGCTTTAGTCAGTAGGGGACACCAATATTCTTGGAAAAGCCACCGTCTGCCGCATGGAACATTAAATTGTGGCATGGTGTGCTGAAGAGCCATACACCGTGCAAGTGAAAGAATATGCTGGATTGACTTCACTGGAGGGTACCATCTGTCTCTAAACAGCTGCATAGTGGGTTCCCTCCTTCCAGCGTTCTCTGAACTTTCGAGGTCCTTGTGACCTGGCAATTTAGCCCATTGTGGGCAGGAGAGCCATAACTTGTGCATGTTAAAGAACACGCTGTATTGTCTTGACGGGAGGCTACCATCTGTCTCCTAACAGCTGCACAGAGGGTCTCCTTCCCCAACCTTCTCTGAGCCCTCAGTGTCCTAACCTGGCCATTTAGCCTGTTGTATGAAAAAAAGTGCTTCTCAGAGGTAAAGGAACCCATCTTGGGTCCCGCAAATAGCAAACTTACTTATTGTTTTATCATTAAACAATTTTTTTCTTCATACAGTGGGCTGAATTGTTATTTTACAAAGACTCCATGGCCTCAGAGAAATTGAAGTAAATTTTCAAATAATATATACAGGGTGTCTCAAAAATATAGCTACAAACTTTTAGGGGAGGTAGATAACATCTAAAGGAATGAGAATTGCATAGGAACCCATAACCGGAAACGTCACCGTAAGTCAATAGGCGGCGCTGTTCATCAGTGCGCTAGAGGGGAAATTTCGGATTTCCTTATTCGAGTGGTAGTTGGCTTATGAAGAGCATGCAAAGGTATTTGAACAGGGAGCTGGGAGACATGCATTTAGTGTATGGGATAGCTGAGGGCAACGGATGTATCAAGAACGTTTCCCACACAGACATGTACCAGGCCACCATTTGTTTGCGTGTGTGCATCAAAATTTGTGCAATTATGGGTCATTAAGAGCTAGCAGAAGTGAAGGCAGGCCACGATCGACACATATCCCTGCCATGGAAGAAAGTGTGTTGGATGCTGTGGAGACTAATCCTAGTACCAGCACACATGCCGTTGCCTCTGCCTTAGGAGTGTCTTGTTACAGTGTGTTTTGCACGGCGATTCCTTACACCTCTTCATCTCCAAAGGGTTCAGTTACTTCTCCCCGAAGATCATCCTGCACGTGTGTTTTGTGCAGTTTTATCTCCAAGAAAGTGCTCAAGATGTGAATTTCCCAGCTTATGTTTTGTTTACTGATGAGGCCAGTTTCACTAGGGATGGCGTATTCATTCAGCACAATGCGCATTTGTGGGATCACGAGGTACCCCTACGGCATGCGCACTCATGCGACACAACATCGTTTCGCAGTAAATGTGTGGAAAGGTTTGGTCGGTGACTGCTTAGTTGGGCCATACCTTTTACTATCCCGCATGACCTCCGCAAGGTATCTGATCTTTCTGGAACAGGTTCTACCAGGCTTACTTGCCCATGTTCCAGCAAATGTGAGACGCAACATGTGGTTTCAACATGATGGGTGCCTCCCCATTATGGAAGGTGTGTTCATGCGCATTTGAACATGTCTTTTGGGCAACAGTGGATTGGGCATGCTGGACCAGTTGCCTGGCCCCCACGCTCACCTGATTTCACAAGAGTTGATTTCTTTCTGTGGGGACCCCTCAAAGCTACCATGTATGAATCACCTGTGGAGTCTGACATGGATCTTGTGGCAAGGCTCGTCTGCACTGCTGCTACTATCAAAGAAACTTCAGGTGTGTTCGACCATGTGTGCAGCAATCAATGCTCTGTCGGTGTCATGCATGCATCGCGTCTCATGGTGGAAACTTTGAGCATCTGCTGTAACATTATGAAATGTATCATCTAATACGCCATTTGTAATAATTATGTCCGATAAATGTTTTCCCATTAATCACTGTCTTGTGTTCTTTCAGATCTTGTACCTCTGCTACCACTTTCCCATGACGTTTCTGGTTATGTGTTCCTATGCAATTCTCATTCCTTTAGATGTTATCTACTTCCCCTAAAAGTTTGTACCTATAGTTTTGTGACACCCTGTATATATATGTATAATCAGGCCAGGTTTGAATTGCTTTATCTCTGTTGGGGCGGGGGTGGCTCAGTCGGTAGCACGCCAGGCTCGTAATCTGTAGTTCCCAGGTTCGAGTTCCAGCTGGGTCAGCGTTGAGATTTATCTCCGCAAAATTCCCCGCCCTGCCCACGGTCAGTAGGGGACACCGATGGGCTTGGAAAGGCCGCCGTCCATCGGATGGGACGTTAAGCCGTGGCCCCGTATGCGGGAGAGCCATACCCTGTGCACGTTAAAGAGCACGCTGGATGGCCTTGACAGGAGGCTATCGTCTGTCTCCCAACAGCTGTTCCAGTGGGTCCCCTCCCCCAACCTTCTCTGAGCCTTCGGGGTCCATGTGACCTGGCCATTTAGCCCATGGTGTGCAAAAAAGTGCCGCTCAGTGGTAAAACAACCCAACCTTTATCTCTGAGTGGCACCTTTTTGCACACAATGGGCTAAATCACCAGGTCACAATGACCCCAATGGTTCGGATGGGGGATCGGATCCATTGAACAACTGTTGAGAGACAGATAACATCACCCAGCGTATTCTATAAAGTGCATAAATTGCCCTTTTTTGCATATAATGGGGCTAAATTGTCAGGTCACAAGGACACCGGAAGCTCACAGAAGGTTTGGGGGAGGGGATCCACTGAACAATTGTTGGGAGACGGTAGCCTCCCATTAAGAACACCCAGCATGTTTTTTGAAGTGCATAGAAGATGACACTTTTTTACACACAATGGGCTAAATATCCAGGTCACAAGGACACTGAAAGCTCAGAGTATGTTGGGAGGAGGTGATCCACTGAACAGCTGTTGGAATACGGATTGTAACCTCCAGTTAAGATCACCCAGCATGTTCTTCAACGTGAATAAGATGTGGCACTTTTTTTGCCTACAATGGGTTAAATGTCCAGGTAAGAAGGACCCCAAAGATTGGGACAGGGGATCCACTAAACAGCTGTTGCTTGACAGATCATGTCATCCATTGTGTTCTTCAAAGTGCATAGGATATTGCACTTTTTTGCACATAACAGGCTAAATGGTCAGGTCACAGGGACCTCGAAGGGTGAGGGGAGGAGATCCACTGAACAACTGTTAGAAGACAGATGGTAGCAGTAGTAAAGAATCACAGGATGTGTCTTGCAAACATGGAACTAGTGAAATAATAAGCTTAGCCAAAACGAATTTTTTTCAGCTTATTGTTTCAGATGGTAGGCACCTGTTAAAGTCAGGAAGCATGTTCTTTAATGTGAATACGGTATGGCACTTTTTTTTTTCATGCAATGGGTTAAATGCCCAGATAAGGACCCCAAAGGCTCAGAGAAGGTTGGGGTAGGGGATCCACTGAGCTGTTGTTGAGAGACCAGCATGTTCTTTAAAGTGCATAAGATACGGCACTTATTTGCACATAATGATCTAAATTATAGATTCCCAACGGGGGCGATTCCGCCCCCCAGTGGGCGCTGGAGCCTTCCATGGGGGTGGTATTATGATTTTTAATAGATAAATAAACAGATAAATTAGGTACAGATAATATGCAACAATATTTTAATTCATATAAAATTAACTATTATGGACTAGGGGGGCGTTGAAATTTTTGTTCCTCCAGAAAAGGTTGGGAATCACTGGTCTAAATGGTCATCTAAATGGTCAATCACTGGTCTAAATGGTCAGGTCACAAGGACACTGAAGGCTCACAAAAGGTTGGGGCCCATTGGAACAGCTGTTAGGAGACTGAGGTAACCTCCAGTTAAGATCACCCAGCATGTTCTTTAATGTGCACAGAGTATGACTCTCCCTGACATGGGGACATAGCTTATCGTCACATAGGATGGACAGGAGTCTTTCCATCCATAACAATTTCCACTACAGGCTGAAGGCAAGATAAGGAATTTTGTGGAAATAAACCTCAATGCTGCCGCAAATGTGTATTGAACATGGGTACTGCAGATTATGAGCCTACCAACTGAACCACCCCAGCCCCATTTGATAGGAGCTTTGTAGAGTCAAAAACCTTAGAATGAAAGAATTTGCCAAACTATAGTTGTAAGGGTGGAAAAACGTTGGAAGGTTTGGGTTGTTTTACCACTGAGAGGCACTTTTCCGAACACACTTGGCGAAATGACCATGTCACAAGAAGGCTCACAGAAAGTTCGGTTGGGTTGTTTCTCACATAATGGGCAAAATGGCCAGATCGCAAGGAACCCGAGGACTGAATGAAAGCTGGCTTAGATTGTTTTACTTCTGAACTGCACTTTTTTCCAACAATGGGCTAAGTCACAAGGACCCTGAGGGCTGAGAGAAGGCTGGATAGGTTACTTTACTTCAGAGTGGTAATTTTTTTTCCAACAATACACTAAAAGGCCAGGTCACAAGGGTTGGGTTGTTTTTCCTCTGAGCGGAATTTTTTTTCACACCATGGGCTAAATGGCCAGGTCACAAGGACCCCGAAGACTCAGAGAAGGTTGGGGGAGGGGACCCACTGGAACAGCTGTTGGGAGACAGATGGTAGACTCCCGTCAAGGCCATCCAGCATGTTCTTTAACATGCAGAGGGTTGACTCTCCCGTACACAGTACAATAGCTTAACATCCCATCCGATGGACGGCAGGCTTTCGAAGACCATCAGTGTCCCCTACTGACCGTGGACAGGGTGCAGAAATTTGCAGAGATAAATCTCAACAGTGACCCAGCTGGGACTCAAACCAGGGAACTACAGATTACAAACCTGGCGTGCCACTGACTGAGCCCCCACCCCCCCATTTCTAAAGGACCCAGACGGTTGAGAGAAGGCTGTTTTGGGTTATTTTACGTGTGAGTGGCATTTTTTTTTCTCATAATGGGCCAAATGGCCAGATTACAAAGACCCTGAGGGCTGAGAGAACGCTGGGTCAGGTTGTTTTATGTCTGAGCGGTACTTTCTTTCTCTAAATAGGCTAAATGGTGAGGTCAGAAGGACCCCGAATGCTGAGAGAAGGCTGGGTTGGATTGCTTTGCATCTGAGTGGCACTTCTTTCTTCACAATTTGTTAAATGGTCAGTTAAGAAGGATCCTGAGTGCTGATAGTTGCCTCGGTTTTCCTCTGAGTGGCACTTATTTGCACACAATTGGCTAAATGACCAGGTCACTAGGACCCTCAAGACTCAGAGATGTTGGGGGGAGGGGATTCACTGAATAGACTTGAGGAGAAATACAACACAAGAAAACAAACAATCCATACTTCATCCACATTTCAAACCTATTTCCAACCATACTAAAAATGCAGCCGCGAAAACTCAATATACGTTTGTTTTTTAATTAAGATGTTCCTTGAACTCTTGAAAAATTTTAATTCGTATACTTAAATTCATATTTTATGTCAAATAACCATTTTCAGGTGAGTGGGGAGTGGCTCAGTCAAGATATGGCCAATCTTGAAATCTGTAGTTCCGTTTCTACTCCCGCCAGAGCCATTGTCGAGATTTATCTCCACAAAACTCACCACCATGCCCTCAGTCAGTAGAGGACACCAGTGTGCTTGAAAAGGCTGCCATCTGTCGGATGGGTTGGTTCTTTTATAGCAGAGTTTTATCCTTTGCATGATAAAGAACATGCTGGATGGTGTTGATGGGAGGCTACAATCTGTCTCCCAGCAGCTGTTCCTGTGAGTCCCCTCTTGCAGCCTTCAGGATCTTTGTGACCTGTCCATTTAGTCCATTGCATTCCAAAAAGTGCCACTCAGAGGTAAAGCTATTATATGTTTTCTATTATACAGGGTGTCTCAAAAATATAGGTACAAACTTTTAGGGGAGGTAGATAATACCTAAGGGAATGAGAATTGCATAGGAACCATAACCGGAAATATCATGGGAAAGTGGTAGCAGAGGTACAAGATCTGAAAGGACACAAGACAGTGATTAATGGGAAAACATTTATGGAACATAATTATTACAAATGACGTACTAGATGATACATTTCATAACGTTACAGCAGATGCTCTAAGTTTCCACCATGACCCATAATCGCACAAATTTTGATGCTCACACTCAAATGGTGGACCGGTTGCGTGTCGGTGTGGGAAGCATTCTTGATACATTCATTGAGTGGCTCGTTCGTTGCCCTCAGTTATTCCATACACTAAGTGCATTCTGCCAGCTCCCTGTTCGAATACCTTTGCATGTTCTTCGTAAGCCGACTACCGCTTGAATGAGGAAATCCGAAATTTCCCCTCTAGTGCACTGATGAACAACTCAGCCTACTGACTTATGGTGACATTTCCGGTTATGGATTTCTATGCAATTCTCATTACTTCAGCTATTATCTACCTCCCCTAAAAGTTTGTACCTTTATTTTTGAGACACCCTGTATGTATATATGTGTTTACATGGGTACGTATCTACAAAATCTTCATGCAGCCATGGGCTACTGTGGTCCTATCAGATTGTCTAATTTTGTTCTCCAGATATGTCTGTCCTAAGCTGCAGCTCCTGCATTTGGCCACTGTAAAACAATTTTAGTAAGGTCCTCTTTTTCAATGTCTGCCCATGGCATCCTAGATCCTTTCATTTTTCCTGAAGCACACTGTTCATAATCCTGTTTGCTAATCTGCATGGCTTAACCAGTGCAATCTCTGCACAAAATGCTGCTCAATAGACGTTGATGACTACTTGTTCTAACCGCATTGTTGCTTACAAAATGAAACTATCTAATATTCAAGATTATATATGCATCTAAAATCTAAGTCGTCGTTTATCAGAAATTTTGAAATCTCTAGACCTTTCTTCCTGTTACACAGAATTACGCAAGAAAAGGAGACAAAATATATAAAGCTTGTAACCACTGGTGTCCATAGCCACCTTGATACACCAGGTATGAACAGCTATTAATAGAAGGATGGAACAAAGGAGGCAATATGCAATTGATTTAATTAGTTTAAATTTAAGACAAAGCCATTTATTTTAAAATCAGTAAAAATAAAATAATTTATGCATTAATACAATTTTTAAATATTTGAAAATATTATAAAATTAATTACAAAATTTTAAAAAATATATGACTACCAGTTGAATTTTTAGAAATGTAGATATAATTGAAACTGCTGTAAATTTTTTTAAATTAGTCTTCTGTTACTGCAGTGTCCAGGCCTGTTGTATCGAGGTGGTCTTGATTAATTGCAATCTCATTTTCTGAATAATTCGCTGAAGAATGTTGAAGGTTATAAACATCCTATCCCATATCGCCGAGTGAACTACTGTGCATAGGAGTATATACCTATGGGTACGTTTGTTTTTACTTTTTGTCAGGTTGAGGAAGACTACTGATGGTTTAAATGTTACACTAGACTTACGTGATTAATATCTACATTTATTGAAAAAGATACTAGAAAAAGGCTAAAGTAGGCCTGAGGTGGCATTCAGATTTCCTGCTTCATCTCTTCCCCTTTCAATGGCAGGCGAGAGAGTGATGCTCCCCACTCCGTCTCATCACTGGGTACTATCTAAACTCTCAGCCTCGGATTTATATCTCACTTCCTTAGAAAGGGGTGAACAAACTCATATGAAGAATGATATTTCTGAGCCCACACAAGTAATTTGAGAAGAGAATTTTTTTTTAAAATAATCAAAATCGGAAAAGTTCTCGAAAGTGAAGATGTGATCTAGAATCTTTACTCAAAGTTGAATCTTCCAGGACAAAGACATAGTCCTGACTTATTCAGAACTTTTTCTCACATAGTTTGAGCTTAGTGAAGACATCAAGTCAATAAACAGTAGCAGTAATTAGGGACAAAAAGGGAAAAAAAAGATTTACATAAATGTAGTCTTTATTGTTAATGAATGGTGATTCAAAAATTAATATTTAGATAAATTAAATTATAAGCAGTCAAATAGAGAACAAACTTTGAAGAAGGAAATTAGAAAATGGTATAAAATAATTTTAATTTTAAGATTATCGTGATGTAGGATAGATAAAAAAAATAAAAATAAATAAATACCCCCTCAAGCAGCTGCTTGCCACAGAGGTCTGACAGGAGACTGTCAGTTTATATGCCACAGTAGAAGATCTGAGAGGATGGCAGGACCTCAGCAGAAAAACGACACACATCCATGCCTAAATCCGGGGCTCGAACCCAGGTCCCTTAGATCAGTAGCCAAGCGTGCTAACCACTCGGCCACGGGACGGCAGGATAGATATGAAAGTGTAATTAAAAATATTACATTTGATGAGTTTGTTGTAATTAATTTTTCTTTCAGTATCAGTGATTGCATTCAAAAATTATATGGTATAGATTGTGGGGAGGGACAATAATTGCAATTAGGAGAAGAAATGAGTTTTAATATGTGTAATATTGTATTAGTAAGTGCATTATATATTTTCATTTTGGAGACAAGGTTAATTTCTTTTTGTGAAGGTTGGAATCACTGAATTTTTGA
Source organism: Ryuthela nishihirai (assembly GCA_038380435.1). NCBI lineage: Eukaryota > Metazoa > Arthropoda > Arachnida > Araneae > Heptathelidae > Ryuthela > Ryuthela nishihirai. The sequence goes on from JAWZYU010000012.1 coordinate 59,009,685, forward strand.
ATCTTGTTGGAAATAAAATCTGTGAGAGTTTGGAGCATTTTCTTCAAAATATTTTTGAATTTTCTGATGGATCAATTATTTGTTGTACTGTTTGTGTAAATATATGAAGAAAGGAGTAGGTATAATTTTAGTTTCCTGTAAAGCTGACTTTGCTGATAATTCAGCTTGTTCATAAGCCTTGATCCCAACATGAGAAGGAATCCATTGTATATGTAATAGATTATTTTGAGAAATGTTTTTGAGGTAAGTATGCATGATTGGTGAAAATGGGATATTTTGATTTTAATTGATTTCGATTTAGTAATTAAAAAGCAGGTTTGAAAGTGAAGAGAAAGCGGTAGGGAGGCGGCTTAAGTCAAGTCCTCAAATCCGTGGGCCTCTCAGAGAGCTACAGCTTGAACTTGGAAGAAATATTTCCATTCAAACTTTGCATTTTTATTTGCTGAAGCTTGATATTGCAGAGTTTGAATGCCTTATTGATAATTGCATTAATATTTGTGATTCTGGGATATTTTTCTCTTATGTTCACGAACATTTGCAGATTTCGTTGCTTGATTTCTCCACTTGTCGAGAAAAGTGCCAATATCGTCAAGTCATTGCCTTTAAGGGCAGAATTTCCTTTCTCTTGCAAGTGTTTTCTCCCTTTTTCCTCAGTTTTACTTAGTTCTTCAGTTATTCTCATTCTTTCTAGGTTTTCTTTTATTATTACTTAAACTTCGTCTTCAGAATATATTTCCGTTTCTAGTTCCTTTTCGAAGTCACTCTCCTGCTCTTCCAGAAGTGTCTGGGGCAGGAGGAATTTTATTTTATTTTCTTGTTTTTTTCCTTATCTTCCTAATGCTTTTGACTTTGACATTTTTCTGTTGGTCGATTTGTGCAATTGACAAAATGTTGTTTCACCATATCTTTCGAAATCGATGAAGAAACCTAATGATTTATGTGCCAAATGAAAGCTTACGATGCAGGAAGTATTATAGGTTATAAAAAATTTACACTCCCTGCTTTCTTCTCCTCAAAAAAGTTTGAAATATGAAAATTAATTTTAAGATGTATCTCCAGCATTCCAAAGCCGAAAGTAAACTATATATACATTTGGAGAGCAGCCACCAGGGGGAAGCCATGGGATGGAGCAATGGCCACTCTGTTGTCGTTTGAAGAGGGGGAAGCCATGGGATGGAGGAATGACCCCTCTGTTGTCGTTTGGATAGGGGAAGCAATGGTATGGAGCAATGGCCACCCTGTTGCCATTTGGAGAAGGGATGACTTGGGATGGAGCAAGGGCAACTCTGTTGTCATTTGGAGATAGGAATGCCATGGGATGGAGCAATGGTCACCCAACCAGCTCTCCCCCTTACTGCTAGTGAGATTCTTAAAAAGTGTGATCACAAATTTTTAGTAGAATGCTAAACATTTTTCTTCTTTTTAATTTTAATTATATTTATTGTGTATGTCTTATTTATTATTTGATATATATTCCTGTATCAGATTGCTTAATTTTCTTTCTAGGTATTTTTAACCAAGAACGAAATTACTAAGAGCTTTCTATAAATATTCAACGGAAATTAATACTGAAACAAAGGAAAAAATTTTGAAGTCAAACATTAACTTGGAACTTTCTCTTGCCATTATTCTATTTTTTGTAATTTTGCAGGAACAGGAGAAAAAATTCGCATAAAATATTAGCAAAGGACTTTTTTAATGAAATATGCAAATGCAGAGTTTTCTTACAGTAGCTGCTTGAGGGGGTTTATTCTTCTAAAATTAGAAAGCGAAATTTTTTCATTGATATGAAAAACGTTTTCGAACATCGATAAAGAAGTGCATCACCTTAACACAAATGAGAAACTTCATATTTATAAATGATATTGGAAGGGACTTTGAATAAATTAATGTCTGAAATTCCTTTTCCTTAGGGAAATATAACTTTGCTATTGGTCATAAAAGTGTTAAAAGAAGTTTTGTGAAAATAATCTGAAAATGAAATAGGGCCAGAAATGTTACAGTGAGCAAGAACACTGTGTGTGGGTGGTTTTCCTCGATAAAGAGCATTTTTTGACTTATATGGATAAATTTTACAGTCAAACTTTCTAATGGAGAATTTTCATCCTGTTGCAGTCATTACCTGATATGTAGAAAATTGTATCTGTGGAACATGCAATGGAAGTTTCAGAACGAAGCTTAATCTCCAATATCATTGTTTGCCAGACGCAATGAAAAAGACTCTTGCACCTAAGCTCTAGAGTGTTCAATACCATTTTCTGTTAAAGGACAGAGAAACAAAAATCCTCTCCAAAATGAGTAGCAAGATATTTAAACAGAAAACGGAGCCCTCATATGGGTGAAATATGTTAGCCTTAGGACACATTTTCTGACACAGAAAGGGGAAAAACCACATGTATGTGAAATATGTAATAAGAAATTTTCCCTGAAGTCTAGCCTTAGGACACATTTTCTGACACACAAAGGGGAAAAACCACATATGTGAAATATGTAATAAGAAATTTTTCCTGATGTCTCATCTTAAGAGACATTTTCTGACACACACAGGGGAAAAACTGCATGTATGTGAAATGTGTAATAAGAAATTTTCCCTGAAGTGTCATCTTAAGACACATATTCTGACACACACAGGGGAGAAACCACATGCATGTGAAATATGTAATAAGAAATTTTCCCTGAAGTCTAACCTTAGGAAACATTTTCTGACACACACAGGGGAAAAACCACATGTATGTGAAATATGTAATAAGAAATTTTCGCAGAAGTCTAATCTTAGGACACATTTTCTGACACACAGGGGAAAAACCACATGTATGTGAAATATGTAATAAGAAATTTTCACAGAAGTCTTATCTTAGGAAACATTTTCTGATACACACAGGGGAAAAACCACATGCATGTAAAATATGTAATAAGAAATTTTCAAAGAAGTCTAATCTTAGGGCACATTTTCTGACACACACAGGGGACAAACCACATGTATGTGAAATATGTGATAAGAAATTTTCACAGAAGTCTGATCTTAGGAAGCATTTTCTGATACACACAGGGGAAAAGCCACATGTATGTGAAATATGTAATAAGAAATTTTCCCTGAAGTCTCATCTTAAGACACATTGACACACACAGGGGAAAAACTGCATGTATGTGAAATATGTAATAAGAAATTTTCACAGAAGTCTAGACTTATGGCACATTTTCTGATGCACACAGGGGAAAAGCCACATGTATGTGAAATATGTAATAAGAAATTTTCCCTGAAGTCTCACCTTAAGACATTTTCTGACACACACAGGGGAAAAACCACACGTATGTGAAATATGTAATAAGAAATTTTCACAGAAATCTGATCTTAGGAAACATCTGATACACACGGGGGAAAAGCCACATGTATGTGAAATATGTAATAAGAAATTTTCCCTGAAGTCTCATCTTCAGACACATTTTCTGACACACAAAGGGGAAAAACCACATGTATGTGAAATATGTAATAAGAAATTTTCCCTGAAGTCCAGCCTTAGGACACATTTTCTGATACACACAGGGGAAAAGACATGTATGTGAAATATGTAATAAAAAATTTTCACAGAAGTCTAGCCTTAGAGCACATTTTCTGACACACACGGGGGAAAAACTGCATGAATGTAAAATATGTAATAAGAAATTTTCCCTGAAGTCCAGCCTTAGGAGACATTTTCTGATACACACAGGGGAAAAGCCACATGTATGTGAAATATGTAATAAGAAATTTTCGCAGAAGTCTAATCTTAGGACACATTTTCTGACACACACAGGACAAAAGCCACGTATCAGAAATATGTAATGAGAAATTTTCCCTGAAATCTAGCCTTAGGAAACATTTTCTGATGCACAGAGGGGAAAAACCACATGTATGTGAAATATGTAATAAGCAATTTTCACAGGTCTGATCTTAGGACACATTTTCTGATATGCACAGGAGAAAAGCCACATGTATATGAAATATGTAATAAGAAATTTTCCCTGAAGTCTTCCCTTAGGAGACATTTTCTGACACACATTAGGGAAAGGAAGCATTTATGCAAAATATGTAATGAGAAATGTGCTGATAAGTCAACACTTAAGCATTTTCTGATACACACACGGTAAAAACAGCATGTATGTGAAATATGTAATAAGAAATTTTCCCTGAAGTCCTTCGGACACATTTTCTGACACACAGGAGAAAAGCCACATGTATGTGAAATATGCTAAAAGAAATTTGCAGATAAGTCTACACTTAAGATGCATTTACTGACACACAGGGGAAAAAACCGCATTGTGTGAAATATGCAATAAAAATTTCCCGATATGTCTACAGTTAAGAAGTATTTTTTGACAGACACGGGGGAAAATGCATTTAGGTGAAAGAGGAAATAAAAAATTTTCACAGAAATGTCATTTAAGGAATCGTTTTCTGACACACACAGGACAAAAACCACACATCTGTAAAATATCAGCCTCTCAGAAGCCAAATTGATGAACTCCATAAAAAAAGTGGAGAAAATTAATGATTCTCTATGATTTAATTTTAAAACTTTGCTTGAAAGATACGAGCAAAGAAATATTATGTAGGGTAATATTATGATATAGGGTTTATAATACAAGATGTAATAATACATAAAAATAATGTGCTCGGGTACTAAAATTGCGAAATTTACAAAAAGTGGAATTGATCAATTTGATTTCTGAGAGGTTCGTATGTTAAAAGGTCTTTGTAGAGAAATCTGCACTTCGGAGACATTGTGTGACTTATACAGTGGAAAAGGCACATGGAGGTGAAATGTGTAAAAAGGCATTTGCAAAGAAGGGCACCCTTAGGAGGCATATTCTGATATATACAGGGGAAAACCCTCAAGTACTTTAAATACGCAATAAGAAATTTACATGAAAGTCCAAACTCATGATGCATTTTCTGACATAAAGGGAAAAACCAGAGGTATGTGATATGTGTAATAAGAAATTTGAAAAGAATTCTTCATTTAAGAAACATTTTCTGACATACACAAGGTCAAAGCCGCATGTATGTGAAATAGGTAATTCAAAATTTGTCTGCACTTTGGAGTAATTTCCTGACACACTCAGGAGAAAAGTAGATATATGCAATATATGTAAAATGAAATTTACATGGCAAACTCTTCTTAAGAGACATTTTATGATGCACACACGGGATAGCTCATTGTTATGTGATATAAATATTAATGTATCTCACATTTTAATATGTTTAACATTAGGTGGTGTTTTCTGATGGATACAAAGAAAAATGCATGTAGGTTATACACCGTATTGCAAAAAGTATCTGGACACTTTTGTGTTAAGTGTACAAATAGCCACATTCAAAAATACCTAACTTTTAAACTAAGCATTTTACAGAAAAGTCACTAGACATAAATCGAACATAAATCGAAGATCTCGGTCAGAGTTCTCTAAATTTCTGTTTTCTGTAATATTAATCTAATATATAAAGAGTTATGGAAGCTAAAATATTTAACAACAAATGTTATACACCACACTTCCAAAACATTTTCCCCCAAAATTGATGAAAAATTCAAAAAACCTTACACAAAATTCAAATATTGCATTTATATTGCAAACAGCTTTATATAATAGTTGTGATTTAACGGTTTGAAGTAGTTTTCAAAACAAGCAAGTTTCACCTAACTGTTTCAGCTTCCATACACTTTAAGTATTAGATTAATATAGAAAATAGATATATAGAGGGGGGCAGGGGTGGCTCAGGCGGTAGCGCGCCAGGCTCGTAATCTGTAGTTCCCAGGTTCGAGTCCCAGCTGGGTCAGCGTTGAGATTTATCTCCGCAAAATTTCCCCGCCCTGCCCACGGTCAGTAGGGGACACCGCTGGGCTTGGATAGGCCGCCGTCCGTCGGATGGGACGTTAAGCCGTGGCCCCGTGTGCGGGAGAGCCATACCCTGTGCACGTTAAAGAACACGCTGGATGGCCTTGATGGGAGGCTACCATCTGTCTCCCAACAGCTGTTCCAGTGGGTCCCCTCCCCCAACCTTCTCTGAGCCTTCGGGGTCCATGTGACCTGGCCATTTAGCCCATGGTGTGCAAAAAAGTGCCGCTCAGAGGTAAAACAACCCAACCCAAAAGATATATAGAGAATTCTGATCAAAATCTTCAATTTATATTAGTGACTTTTTCCATAAAAACCTTATTTCAAAGTTAGGTATATTTGAATGTGGCTTAACATGAAACATTTAACATGTTCACTTAACATGAAAATGTCCAGACACTTTTTGCAATATACACAGTTGTATCAGAATAATATGACCACCTACTATACATATACCATGGTAAGTGGTCATATTATTCTGATGCGACTGTGTAGTGTATATGCAAAAGAGAATTTTCAGATAAGGAATTACTGCAATCTACATGAATATCGAACACATACGAAAGTGAACCGAAATTCACACAAAAAGCTCACTTACACAAAAAACATTTAATTATCATTCTTTAGTACATGAAAGAGATATATGTAATACATATATATATATAATAGATATATGCGAAACATACAAAAAAAGCTCATTTCCATAAAACACATTTAATTATTCTTTAACAACGAAAGAGAAGCGAAATTTGCATGAAAAGCTCATTCCCACCAAAAATATTTAATTATCATTCTTTAACACCAGAAAGATAAACAAAATTTCCCCATAAAGCTGATTACCACAAAAAACTTTTAATAGCCATTGTTTAACACATGAAGGAGAAGCGTACACAAAAAGCTCATTTCCACAAAAACCATTTAATGATCATTCTTTAACACACGAAAGAGAAGCGAAACTTGCACGAAAAGCTCACTTCCAGAAAAATCATTTAGTAATTCTTTAAAGCATGATTATTAGAAGCGACATTGTTGTAAAATATGCAAGACGTATTTGCAAGTAAATAGTTATTTAAAAGCATTTTTGATGCACAGAAATGGGAACATTAGATTTGGGAAATATGTAACAAAACCTTTCCAATGAAACTAACTATAGTAGATGAATTTTCTGACTAATATAATGGAAAACTACACAAAATTTAGACAATTGTGAATAGAAAATTACCTTTCAGAGATAAAAAAATCTGTCTCTGCTGAATTTCTGATGTTGGCTTTGCGTTCAGCAACGATGTCAAAAATTCTATGTTAATTTCATCCTCAGGCAGCTATGTGCTACGAAGGTCCAACCAGAGAGTGGAATTTAGTTCCACTAAGCATCTGTCCTGAGCTACATCTGCACACCAATTCTAACAAGGTCCCATTTCACATTGTCTATGGTCTTCCCCTCTTTCTGAGGCCTTTAGGCATACTGTTCATAATCCTATTCGCAAATCTATAAATATGCATACGTGCAATATGGCCAAACCAAAGGAGTCTCTCTCTGTACAATATGCTGCTTAAATGGAGGTTGGCGATTGCTTTGCCTAACCTCATCATTACTTACAAAGTTGAACAACCTAATGCACAAGATCTGCCTAAGCATCAAGTTTCCTTTTATCTTGTTTGCAAATTGTCAAATTTCAATACCATAACTAACTTTAAAAAGAACCGAACTCTTATATAGTATAATTTTAGTCTTAGGTCTCCACACCCTTCATAAAAAAATAAAGAACTGAAGAATAAACATAAATAATCAAAATGCGTATTGTGACATTTTTATAATACGTAAATAGAATGCTTAATTCAAAGCTCCGTAACTTTGAAAATAATAATTTTGCAAAAATATCATTGCAGATTAATTAAAAATATCAGTTGTGTCTCGACTTTAAGTGTTGAAGAATGAAAAATTGTAGCTGGAATATTGAGTAGCAAACTTTTCTATTGCTTTGTAATTTTGAGAAAAAAAAACTTTTGAGAGAGAAATCCCAATGGAGAATAATTGAAAATTTCAATTAATTTTTGATTATGTCTTCAGGTAAGAAATATTAAAGATGGAATCTGTATCAGAAAACCTTGCTCTTGAATGTCTTCAAAAAGTTGAAAACTGTCATTTTTCGTCCATCTTTCCGAAAAGTTGAAAGAATCATTTATACAAACATTTAAAATCGTGTTGTTTTAGATAACAACATTTTCGTGTTTGAATTAAATTTTGAGGTAAATATTTACGAATTACAATTCTAGAGTTTTGTATGTCAGCGTTCATAAATACTGAAATATGAATTGGTATATCGAAAGATTTTTTTATGTCTTAATGAGTTTTTCATGCAAACCTGTAACAGAAATTAAAGTTCTGAATAAAATTCATTTAAAACTCAATTTGTATGAACATTTGACAGTATTGAAAGTGTTACATAAGTTTGAATATTAAAAAATACCTACTCAATCAAAAGAATTGATATAGAAATTAATTGAAATTTGATAAATAAAATTTCATTTCAAATCACTAACAAACATGTTTTGAACAATTTGAGTCAAATTAATATATAATTTAGTAATCTTAAATCGAGTGGGGGAGAGGTGAATGAATGAATATTCATGATTTTCTTAAAATTTTCTACAACACATCTGCTCTTAAATTGTAGAACGTCCGTAAGAGTTTATTAGGGTGAGGGTGGCTCAGTCGTTAGCGTGCTGAGCTCGTAATCTGCAGTTCCCAGGTTCGAGCCCCAGCTGGGTGAGCGTTAAATTTTATTTCGGCAAGGCTCCCCACTCTGCCCACTGTCAGTAGGGGACACCGATGGCCTTGGAAAGGCCGCAATCCGTTATGTGGAGCGTTATACCCTGTAAATGCCAAAGAACGTGATGGATGGTCTTGAACGGAGTCTACCATATTTCTCCCAACAGCTGTTCCAGTGGGTCTCCTCCCCCAACCTTCTCTGAGATTTAGGGGTGCTTGTGACCTGATTATTTAACCCATGGTGTGCAAAAAAGTGGCGCTCAGAGATGAAATAAGCCAACAATAGCAACTCAAAAGAATATATATGGAAATTAATTGAAACTTAAGTTAGATTTCACTTGAAATCACTAACAAACATATTTTGAATAAAATTAGATACTTTTTAGAAATCTGACAAAATAAATATTTCCGATTTTGTTAAAATTTCCCACAATAAATATAGGCTCTTAATTTGTGGAAGATCTATAACTGTTTAACAGTCAGAATCAATTATATAAAAAAAATGCAGTTAAACTTGATCGAATGTAAAAAAAAATCCAGTGAGGTAAGGGGAGGAAATAATCGAACCCGGGTAAATGTAAAGTGGGGTAGGTGAGACTTCCAATGCACTGTAAAAATTTCCCCTCCTTTATACAGGTTTTTAAAATATTCCTTGAAAGACATATGAAATAGAAATATGTTTAATATTTTTTGTCTCTATTACCCTTACTAATATTTTGAATGTAAGTGCATGAATTTTTAAAGGATCATACCCTTTTACCGTAGACATCTATTGAGGTACCCCCTTCTATTCACTCTTTATTGGTTTGACCGAATATTACATATGATATCACTGCATTTAATAATTTATAGCTACTTAAGTGACGTATATATTTCAGAAATATAAACTTTTCGGTTTGTAAATTCATTTCCGAAGTCTGTCTTTTGAAAAGTGATCATTCTGTTAGCAAAGATATTGAAGTTTAGTCCAAACAGTTGATTAATTAAATTAAACTTTGTACGTATTTTAAGAAGTATCAAAAAAAGTCTAACAAATTTCTCATATTTTTATCATGGTCATAAATATCTTTTAAAAATTTTTTAAAAGCTGCTATTCTAATTCTTTTTATATATGAAAGATTTTTGCAAAATTATAATTCAGTTTGAAATAAGTTTAAGAAGCAGTTACGAGTCACTTAGAGAAGAGTTTTTATTATTAATTAAATTTTCTTAATTTTTGTTAATTCCAATTCATTTTATGGATCTCAAAATTAAATCAAATCGAACTCAGTTTCCGCAAAAGTTAATTATTTTACTCCACATTTAGTATGCAAATTTGAATCTGAAAAGTAAAAAGAGTGGCGATTATTTATAACTGAATAAAACTTACGGGAAAAAATTTTAAACTAAGGTTATTATATAAATAGAATCAAATCACAAATTTTTAAAAATTACTATTATAATCCAATGCGATTCTAGGCAGATTAAAAAAATTCTGTGTAACTCTTATTGTTAATAAATGTGCCCACCCCGGGTCATTAGAAGTTCCATCGAAAGAGAGAAATGTTTGTGCTTAAAACGATAGATAAGTTGAGTTTGATTCTACATCTGGCAATTGGCAATTCTTGTATATTTAGAAGAGTGTTAGGTCGTTATATATTTGATTGGAACAAGAAAAATATCAGGTAGGGTTAAAAATGATAGATCAACAATCAAACATTGCTAGCTGTGTTTGAGTTCCACCACAGGACTTCAGGGTTCTTACAGATAACTTCTTTCTTTTCTTGGTATTACAATCATTAAAATACCAAGAAAAGATTGACTGGAATTTAATATGGCAGACAACAACCGAGGAAAACGTCCTTTTTCGATATAAAATGGACTCTTCTACAACATTCCATCCTCTTAAAACGTAAACAGAAGAGATCAAGTCTCTATCCTGAGACTTAGATCAGGTGTCTGTCTACTGTAGAGCACCTTGTACCTGTTTAAAAAATCCTCTACTCTATGCCAATGGGGTGGTACAAGAGAGGATGTAGAACGTTTTGTGATGCACTGCAGAAAATTTCTACAAGCTAGAATCATCCTCTTCTCAAAGTATTTTTATTCCACTAATTATCCGCCGACTTTATGAAACTTTGTAATTTTCTGGCCTAATGGAAAATTTCATTTGGATATCTATAACTCAATGATGGCGTTCATCCAATCTACTGAAGTTCAACTCTAACAGATTCTCTTCTCTCTGTATATTATCACCCTTTTCTCCTATATTTCCTCTCTGCAGAGAGGGAGTATAGGAAAATACATCCCTCTTTTAACTCTTGCAAGTTACGTGGTTGAGCCGCTGCAGATCGGATATGATGTCCCAACACAAATCACGGATGTTCGATTGGATTGATATCTGGGGAATTGCAGGCCAAGGCAATACCTGGAAGTGTTCCTCATGTACCATGAACCAGTCTCTAACAATCTGGGCAGTGTGGCATGACGCATTATCCTGCTGAAATAAGGCACTACTAGAGGTTTTAACTTTGCCATGAAAGGATGTACCTCGTCTGCAATGATGTTTAGGTAGGTGGTAGACGCCATAGTTTCCTGAACATGAATGACTGGACCCAGGGTGTCCCTGCAGAACATTGCCCAAATCATTTCACTTCCTCCACTGGCTTGTTTTCATCCCATGGTGCATCCTGGTGCCAACACTTCCCAAGGAAAACGATGAACATGTACCCGGCCACGCATGTGGTGCCAGAGGAAACGAGATTCATCAGACCAGACGACCTTTCAATCATTCAAGGTCCAATTTTGATGCTCGCCTGCCCATTGTAGGCGCTTTCGATGGTGAACCGAATGTAGCATGGGCACTCATAGCAGCCTGCAGCTGCAGCCCCATTTTCAACAGAATTCGATGTACTCTGTTTTGTGACACATTACTCCCATCACCGGCATTCAAACTACGAACGAGTTGCGCCACAATATCTTTTCTGTTGGCTTGTACCATACGGGATAGCCTTCACTCACCTCTAGCATCAATGAGCTGTGATCGGCCCACACTTTCCCAGGGGTTCATGGTTTCTCCCTCCGGACCACTTTTTAAAGGTACTAACCACGGCTGACCATGAGCACCCCACAAGCCTTACCGTCTCATAAATGCTCTGACACAGTCGTCTGGCCGTTACAATTTGTCCTTTGTCAAACTCACTTAAGTCAGTTGCCTTTCCCATCTGAAGAACAAGAATAACACTGATTAATGGAGCTCAGCATCAGGTGCTTTTTATAGCATTTTATGACCTTCACACGCGTCATATTACCAGTTGTTGCTTCAATTTGCATAAAGACACTCTGGTCTTAATGTATTAGCTCTTCGGTGTACCTATGCATTATGCAGGTAACAACGTCGTAGAATAATTATTCTGCAAAAAATTTTTGGGGCGTTATTTCCGATTAACCTATATAAATATCCAGTCGTGCCTAGACAATTTTGTGCCCTGGACAAGGGAGGTATGGAAATAAGAGCTATTTTGAAATCTATCGAATACTTTGTTTCATTAGTAATAAAAAAGACCATATAATAATCGATTTATTTCTGCAATTAATAATTAAAAACCATGTAATAACTGAAATTGCGACCGATTAATATCAACCAGAAGGGAAAGAAATCAAACCAGAATAGGTTTAATTTGTTCCCTGGATACCTGGTTGGCACTGCCTGATAAGTATTAAAAAAAATCATAAAAGGGTTAAAAGCCAGTGACGTAAAAGGGACGATAGATTTTAAAACCCCTCCAAGGGAAATAATTTTTTTTTATATTATTTCTTCAGTGTACTTTTAGCAAAACCTTGTACAAAAATTTTCGATCCCTTTCAACAATTTTGGTAGATCCTGGTTACGTCACTGAGAAAACAATCATTAGCAACAATTGAAAATAAGTTGCCTCTCCTAAAGTATAGATGGCGCATTGTCGCCCACATCTCAGTGAAAGATTTGTAGGTCATATCCTGAAATTCTTTGTACTCTGATGCGTGGTTTAACTGGTTAGAGCGCTCTGTCATGTATCTAGAGAATTGTCGATCGATTTTTTTCACACGAATAAAAATTCAACCCACTTTTTCTTGACTCAAATCTTTTATGACAATATTCCTGTCAATGACCAATTGCGATAAATCACATTGGAGTATTCACAAACTTCTGATTTCCACTATTGTAAATTTTTTAAACTTTATTTCAATAAGCGACACATTCAATTGGCAAGATTTCTGTTAAAATGTCATTCACAAAAACATTTGAGGGCATTTTGTCCAGATACATTTACTAATTATCTCGGAAGATTTCGCAATTGCAGCAATTTGGCACGAAGAAAGATTCTCTCTTGAGTGCCTTCCCAGTGGAGTCTACGGTGGTGAGCACTATCTTTTTGTAATGCTGCTTGTAGATCGCTTTATGACCAGCTGGAGCAGATACTCTTGAGCAAGCAGCATCTGGAGAGCTAAAGAAAAAAATAAAATATTTTAAGTACGAACTCATCATCAAGAACTATACTAGTTTCTGGAGATGTATCGAGAAAATAACTTATGAAATGGGTTGGGTTATTTGACCTCTGAGCGCATTTTTTTTTTTGCACACAACGGTCTGCACCACGAGAAGGCGGGGTCGGACATTAGGTGCTAGACCTGGCCGGTTCTGTGCATCATCACTAGGGATTGGTACACAGCTCTCCTTCCAGTTTACGCCTAGCTACCATTTACTTTGTCAGGCTTGCATTAATGCGAGAGGAGATCACGTCCTACATTGACGATAGATTTTAAAACCCCTCCAAGGGGTTTATCTTCTCCATCTTCTCTGAGCTCTTGGGGTCACAAGGACCCCAAGAGCTCAGAGAAGATTGGGGGAAGGGGACCCACTGGACAGCTGTTAGGAGATTAATATTAGTCCCCCATAAAGGCCATTCAGCATGTTCTTTAAGGTGCACGACATATGGCTCTCCTATACATGGAGCCACGGCATAGCAACCCATCCGATACATGGCGACTTTTCCAAACGCATCGATCTACCCTACTACCTTACTGACAGAGGACAAGGGAAGTTTTGCGGAGATAAAATCTCAACGCTGGTCCACCTGGGAACTGCAGATTATGAGTCTGACAAAAAAGAAACGGAGGAGACAACTGAGCTTCCCTCTTCCGTCTCTTTTTCTTGCCGAGAGAGAGTAGAGGTCAGTGGAGAAAACATCAATGTAAGCACGTGGGGAATCACACCTTAGAACATCAAGTTACGAATCTGGCGTGCTACCTACTGAGCCAATTTCCGTCCCAATATTTAGTAAATATTTGAACGCCAAGAATTGAGTTTGAACCACCAATGAGCATGTTACCTAATTGATACCAAGATGATGGTTACGTTCATAACTGAATCGAGCCGGGAAAAAACGTAAAAGGATGGAGGCCAACTGACTGGATTTCCATTGCAGGGTATACTCCCCCCCCCCCCGACCTCTTTTCAGAATGGTAGCAAGGGTAATAGAGGCAAAAAGTTATTGAAATTATTTATATTTGAAGCAATTTTCGATTTTTTTTAACACCTGGAAAATTTTATTTATAATTTATACTGCTCTTGCCCTTTTATATATTTTCGTCCCCAACCCTTCGAATTTTTTCTATATCCGGGCTTGCATAAGTTTAATAATTTTTGCCTCTATTTACCCTTACTGTCATTCTCAATGGGATGAGGAATGGCTCCTTTGCTCCTTCCACTCTAGAGTTTGGTTGGGTTGTTTCATCTCTTAGCGGCACTTTTTTGCACACAATGGGCAAATGACTAGGTCACAAGGACCTCGAGGGCTCAGAGAAGGTTGGGGAAGGTGATCCACTGAAACAGCTGTTAGGCGATAAATGGTATCCTCCCATCAACGCCATCCAGTGTGTTCTTTAACGTGCACAGATATCTCCGACACACGGGCCACGGCTTAACGTCCCATCCGACAGTTGGTGGCCTTTCCAAGCCTACCATTGTCACCCTACTGACCGTGGGCAGGTTTGAGTGTTTTGCGGAGATAAACCACCCACCCTTCATCCGGCCCTGACCATATACGATCAACATATATATGTATACTATGCTTTAGATAAATTCATTAATTACTTGTTTCACAGTACGACCAATTTTATGCAATAAAATGCACATCAGTTAAAACAAAATGCACACTAGCAGATTTGCCAGACAATTCTCGGGTTTTCAACTTCAAATCTCTAAAATGCGCATATCTCGAAATATAATTTCATAAATTAAATCAAATTCCTTAAGATACAGAAAAAAATGTGAAAAGTCATGAAAATTTTGGTCAAACTGATATATATATACCAAACACCCAGAAAACTAAAGGAAATGAGGATGAAAGAAGGTGGCATATGGTCAATGTAGGACGTGATCTCCTCTCGCATTAATGCAAGCCTGACAAAGTAAATGGTAGCTAGGCGTAAACTGGAAGGAGAGCTGTGTACCAATCCCTAGTGATGATGCACAGAACCGGCCAGGTCTAGCACCTAATGTCCGACCCCGCCTTCTCGTGGTGCAGACCGTTAGTACCTTTCAAAAGAGATATTCTCTTTTGAAAGGGAACGGAAGGGGAGGGCTGCCAGTTCAGTATGGCCTGCTGATCTGGTCATCTACGGCCACGTTATTTTTTTTTTCAACCCTGCTGAGGAGTGGTCAACTTCACAGGGTCCTGGTGCTGACCATTTATACCTACTAGACTGGACTAGTTTATGGATTTGAGCTTGATTATGGATCCTGAACTTGCTGCACTGATGGGCCTCTGTTGAGGGAGAATCTGTTCTTGTGTTTCCTGTTTGCTTCTGGGTTGCCAGCCCTAAGTGAATAGAGGCATGGGTACCTTATATCAGCTGGTGGATAATCCTAATCAGAGGCCATCGCAGGTACCTGAACCTTACTTAGCTGGTTGGGCATCGTCAATCCTAAACTGGAGTAATGTGTCTCAGGCAGGCCATATGACTCTTGAAAAAGTCCACTTGAAAAGGTGAGGTGGTGCGTGAAGTGAAGTTCCTACCAACATTGGTGACTTCAGCCTTTAGCGGAGGACAAATAGGTCTTTGCCCCATGCCTGCGATCAGGGGGCTGTTTGATATTGTTGGCCCAACCAATCTCAATAAACCTAATTTCTTTAAAAATCCTACTAATCATTTTCTCTCTGCAGGAACGTGGAATGTGAGGCATTACATAGAGATTATTCTCTTGATGTCCTCATGCAGGAATTCCAGCGCTATAACCTAGATATTCTAGGCTTGCAAGAGACCAGATGGACAGGTAAAGGTGAGATACTTAAAAATAACTTTAGATTTCTCTTTGCAAGGAGGGAGGATGGAAAGCATCACCAAGGCGTGGGTCTGCTGCTCAGCAGACATGCTAGTGATGCTCTTCTAGGATATGAGTGCATTAATGAAAGGTTTCTTACAGCAAAATTTCAGACAAGCATTAAAAACTTGAATGTTATCTGCTGTTATGCCCCCACTGAGGCTGCTAATGAGGATGAGAAGGATAGGTTTTACGGAGAACTTCAGGATATTTTGAATTCTGTCAAGAAAGCAGATATTACCCTTGTTCTTGGTGACTTCAATGCCAAAGTTGGTACTGACTCTGATCTTTGGGGAGGGGTGATAGGCCCTTTTGGTATTGGTAGCTGCAATGGCAATGGGCAACGTCTCCTATAGGTAAGTAAACTCAATGGTTTCAGAATAACAAACACATATTACAAACACCACGACATACATAAATTCACATGGGTTTCACCTGATGGGCTGCATAGGAATATGATTGATTATATATATATTAGCAGCAAATGGGCTAGTTCTGTTAGAAATACCAGGGCATATAGGGGAGCTGAAATTGGATCTGACCATTACCTTGTTAAAAGTGTCTTGCAACTTAACTTAAAAAGTGTTGTGCTAGAGTTAAAAAATTTACCTTTAATACTGAAGCTGTGAATGACCCAGTTATAGTTAAAGCTTACCATGATAGGTTACTTAGTCATTATGACGGTCATGGTTTTTTAATACTGAAGTTGAGGAATAATGGGGCCATTTTAAACAGACTTTTTTGGAAACTAACAGTACTCTTTTAGGAAAAAAGGAGCAGAGGAGGCAGAATTATTTAAGTGATAAGGCAATTGAGCTTATTTCTGAAAGAAGGAACTGCAGGAATGTCCTTAATCAGTACCCTACTAGTCCTAATAGAAAAGATTACAGAGAGCTTAATAAACGTGTAAAGGATCAGTTAGCTACTGATAAAAATCTTTGGCTTGATTTGATAGCTTGGCTGACAAAGCTGAGGAAGCAGTGAGGCAGCACAACAGCAGAGAGCTGTACCAGATAGTTTATGTTTTATGTGGTAGAAAACGGACAGGCATACAGGGATTGAAGGATAAACAAGGTAAGGTTATAGAAGGTGAGGATTCTCTCATGGCTAGGTGGGATGAGCATTTCAGTGATGTTCTAAACAATGTGGTTAGTTCTACTCCCATTGTTTGTAATGATGATAGATGCATTGGCAGCTTGTTGGCCCTATAACACAATCTGAAGTTAGTTTGGCTGTTTCTAAACTTGAACTACATAAATCCCCAGGGGTAGATGAAATTACTACCGAAATGCTTAGAGCTGGGAATGTTTCAGTTACCACTTGGATGACTGAAATTCTGAATATCTTTTATGATAAAGGCATGGTTCCTAAAGATTTTACCAGAGCTATTATTATCCCTATTTTCAAAAAAGGTGATCGCAATTCTTGTGATAACTATAGGGGTATCAGCCTACTCTCTGTTCCAGGTAAAGTTCTTTCCATGATTGTGCTTAATAGAATTAAGAATCTGGTTGACAGGCAATTGCGTGATGAGCAATGTGGATTCAGAAGTAGTAGGGGATGTGTAGATCAGATATTTTCACTTAGGCAGATTCTTGAGAAATGTTTAGAGTTTCCGAAACCTTTGGTTGCTAGCTTTGTTGATTTCAAAACGGCTTTCGACTCTGTTGATCGTCATAATTTGTGGTTGATTGTGAAATCATATGGTATACCTGAGAAGTTAGTTACCATAATGAAAGCTCTCTATAATAACACTGAGTCATGTGTGAGAGTTGGTAAGTCTTGTAGCAATTGGTTTAGCATTACGTCTGGTGTTCGACAAGGGTGCATTTTGTCTCCTTTTCCCTTTAGTTTGGTTGTTGATTATGTTATGCGAAATTCACTTCGAGGGAAAGATTTTGGCCTTAAATGGGCTGGAGATACGAAAATTCCTGATTTAGATTATGCTGATGATTTAGCCCTTTTGGCAAATGATATTGATGAGATGAACTCTTTCATTCGAGCTGTTGATGAGACTGGTAGTAGAGTAGGTTTGGTTATAAACAGAGATAAAACTAAAGTGATGAAAATTGGTCAGGCAGGTTGTGATTCAGTTAATCTGAATGGTTGCAGTCTTGAGCAGGTGTCACAGTTTAATTATCTTGGGAGCTATGTAACTGATACTGGTGATGTGCGGCATGAGATTAACAGACGAATAGGTATTGCTGCCGGGACTTTTAAGAATCTATGGAGATTGTGGAGAAATAGGCGTATACACCTAAAGACTAAAATTAGACTGTATAATAGTTTGGTTCTTTCTAGGGTTAGTTATGGTAGTGAAACTTGGATGCTGTGTAAACAACATAACAGGAAACTAGATGCTTACGCAGTATCTTGGGTATTAGGTGGTTTAACTTTGTAATTAATGATGAGGTTAGGCAAAGGAGTCTGCAACCTCCTTTAGGCAGCATATTGTGCAGAGAGAGACTCTGCTGGTTTGGCCATGTTGCCCGTATGGATAATTATAGATTGGCGAATAGGGTTATGAACAGTGTGCCTACAGGCCTCAGAAGGAGGGGGAGACCTAGGATGCGGTGGGCAGACAATGTCAAACAGGACCTTGTTAGAATTGGTATGCAGTGGCCGGATGCAGCAGATGTAGCTCAGGACAGATATGCTTGGAGAATTAAACTGCGTGGTCTGGTTGGACCTCCGTAGCCCATGGCTGCCTGAGGGTGATGGTGATGACAAAGTCGATTCATTGCCTGAAAAAGATGAGTAAATGTTGGGGTGTCCAAAAGTTTGTCTTGATGTAAATAGTGATAAGATGAAGCCAACCAAGGCCAGGATAGAGAAAAAATAAAAAGTGGGGGGGGGGAGGAATGGCAAGCTGTCCGAGTGAAAGGAGTGGCAAAATCGAGCCGGAACGCCGCTCTGGTAGAAAAATTTTCCCTTCTTTTTAATAATGAATGCAATAATTATCCCCTCAAGCAGCTGTTTGCCACAGAGGTCTGATAGCAGCCTGTCAGTTTATATATCATAGCAGAAGGTCTGTGAGGATGGCAGGACCTTAGCAGAAAAACTAGTGTCTCTTGAACAATTTCTAAAAATTATGCTTAAAATATATAATTTTAACATTTTTTGGCTTCCGTCACGGTTACTAGCATTTTCAGAGGAAATGGACAGCTCTCCCCTTGAGAATGTAGGAAGCTATATACATATATACTGACTTTAGCGATTCTAGCTCTTATTATTTAGAACTACTTTCTCCGTTTTCTGCTTTTTTTGTTGAGGGAAATCAAGTGACTCCTATGGATCCTATTGGAAGTTTTATTTTTAATCGGTTTCGGGGTTTTTTTTTACGGAGGGAAATATTTTGGGAGACAAAACCCTTACATTACCTAAATTTTGATCAGAAGAAGCTGTCTAACGAATTCAATAGTTACTAGACTTCAATAATTTGTACAAACATCTGAAAAAAGGTTCGCTGCCACAGTGGGAATCGAACCCGCAACTCTCTAGATACATGTCAGAGCGCTTCTATACCTCAGGAGAGGTTTGTAATAATTATTGAAGTCTGTTTCTATAGGTAATCTGTATATTTATTATGGATGGATTTTTAACAATAAACGGTTAAGCGTGATTGACCTCCTCATTAACATCTAAATCATTAGCAACAGTTGGAAAAGTTCCCTCTTCTGAAGTATAGGTAGCGCAAGGTTCGCCTCATCTCAGTGAAAGATTTGTAGGTCTTATTCTGGAAGATTTTAGCGTTTGCCTCGTGGTTTAACGGTAGAGCGCTCTGACATATATCTAGAGAGTTGCGGGTTCGATTCCCGCCGTGGTCATTTTTTTCAGATGTTTGTAATAAGTGTAGATTACCATTGTCGCTTTGCCTTAGAGCTAGCCAAATGATCCGATGATAGAACTCTACAGACATGCAAAAGAGAAATTCCAGAAGAGAGGTAAAAAATATACCTACATGTACGTAGTGCCAAACACCAATTGCCGCCGCGCTGGTTGACCCTGCAAATTGCCAATGTATATCCAAGACTGTTGGCCATTCACACCTGTCTGAGGATAAATAAAAACAGTTCGGGTGCCGCATAAATATTCGGGTTGTGGTCCTGGCCTGCAAAAAATAGAAATGTAATGATTATTTGACATAGTAATGATGAAAAAAGTAGAAATATAGCTCGCACAAGATCCTTGCATGATTATACACAAAATACTTGCAGTGCCAGATCTACGAGAAGGGAACAAGGGAGCCATGACTCTCCGCTGAAAATCATAGTTATTGGAACAGTGGCGTAAACTTTGTGTTAAAGAGATCTTTAACAGAGATTTAAAAATATGTATTTTATAAGGAGTAAGATAAAATTTTTAGTAATTGTTATTTTACGGAAATTCTACAGAATTTGGGGAAAACTTATCTTAAGCTTCACATATACCTTGAAAAGAATAAGTATTGAAATCTTGAAAAAGGAACGGAATTTTTTTTTACCGCAGCCACGCCACGCTCTCCCTCCACCCCCCCCCCCCCCCCCACCCCCTTGCTACAGCTGCGTCCCTTAAAAAACGTGTCAGTCCTCCTGTGAGAAAATGTATGGCTCTCCAGCACACGATCGGAAATATTATATACTATCTTCCTTTCAATGGAACCATCATCTGCATTAGGGTTTCTGATTTTTCAACAATTTTAAATCCTCGAGAATCAGGAATAGTATATCTGTTTGCTCGAGAATTTCCAAAAAATCTAATTGCAAATAAAATAATAATTTTTTTCTTAGATTTTTATCAATATATTTTATTAAAATAACTAAAACGGTAATTACTAAGAAAGCAACTTATTAAGTAAGAAAGAACGTAATTATATTACAAATATCTGTTTTTTTATACTTATTATAAAACAAAACATTTATATATTTATTATATTCGTTATTAAACAAAACCGCTCTCTGTTTTATGTTTACTTTTTAATACAACAATTTTAGTTGAAGAACTATTTAAGCTTTGTGTTTAAAGTGATAACATTTAAAAACATAAGGCCTCGAACATTTCATTTGATAATCCTGGTTTTTATTTTGAAACAAACTTCCAGAAGTTTAATTCATTTTATTCAGATGCCGATCAAATAGTTAAAAGAGCATCCAAAAGAAGTCTTATGTGAATTCTTATGATGTTACATCATACGACATTGCATAGAATCTCTCACTATTACATAAAGGTCATGTAGACACATATTTTAAAATAAATTATTGTTATAAAAATAACAATTTACTAGAAAATCTCGGGAAAAAAAAAATAATTTCTTGAGAAGCAAAAATTTTGGAAAATTCTGAAGAAAAAAACTCTAATCTTTATGCTTTGCTTTTTTTTTCTTTTTAGGACGCATATAAGAACATAATTTATAAATTGAAAATTTTTAATGCTTTCTTTGAGTCAAATAAACAAAGTTGAGGTTTGTGAAGCGAAAATTAAGTGAATTAAATCGTTTTCAAGCTTCGGATTGAGGTTTAGTCATCCATTGAATTCTTAGCGTTCTGTAAGTCTATGTATATTTGTGAAAGAATGAGTTGAAAAATGTGTAATTACAAAAACTGAATAGAAAATAGGTTGCAAATTTTAAAAATAACATTTAGTGCATATAATTATTCCTTCAATATGTGAAGTTGATTTGGCTTCTGAAATTCTTTTGCCTAAAATTCTTGCCTCTTTTTACCTGTTACTAGCAGTAATACCATTTTTTAATAAAGCAATCCAAACCCTTTGAGTTTACAAGCATCGTCTTGACACCTACTCAGTGTTCTCAAGAAATTCCCTATCCCTGAGGTTTGAAGTATCCACACACACCCATTCTTTCAGTTTTCAAATTATTTCCTCCTTTGTATTCCTGGGTTAAATTAACTTCCATGGTGCAATATTTAATTAATTTGCTCGGCTCTCGTCACCTGAGTCTTCAAGTGTTCATACTCCTCTATTATCTTCCATTTTTTTTTCACTTGCATGCTTGGGTTAGATTCACTCAGTTTAGTAAGAGTCCGCCCTTTGATTGATACCTGGGTTAGGTGGGTTTGATCGATCACCTGAGTTAGTAATGGGTCGCCAGTGCAGAAGTTGGTGCCCGCCTTCTCAAGAAAGCGAAGAACTTCAAATTTTGAAGCCTATTGATCTCCAAAAGGCCAGGCTTCTGGCGGACGACTCACGGTGTTCATGACTGAGCAATTGTTGCTAATGGAAACCGATGACTAGGCAAAGGTTAGCAAACACGCTAAATCAAAATGATGGCGAGTGACAAAATAATAGAGTGACGTGGGACCTCATAAGAGCAGGATATTTTCAATTATTGCTATTTTACACAAATTTCAGAGAATTGGGAAAAACCTATCCTAAATGTCACGCAAACTATCAACAGAATAAGTATTGAAATCTGGAAGAGACTAAAATGTTTATGGCATCCCAGGCTCTCCTGCTACAGCAGCATCCCTGAAAAAAAAGCACCAGTCCGCCCCTGAGTAAGCATGCACTTAACAGAATAGATGGAAAGATCAAATCAAGGCTGCAGGGTAAAAAATGCCCCAGGGAATAAGTGCCACAAGAAATCACAATATAGTTATAGGAAACTCCAAGATATGTCACTGATATAAATGTCTGTTTGAGCTAGTTAAAAAAATAAATAATAAATAAATACCCCCTCAAGCAACTGCTTGCCACAGAGGTCTGACAGGAGCCTGCCAGTTTATATGCCATAGTAGAAGATCTGAGAGGATGGCAGGACCACAGCAGAAAAACGACACATACATCCATGCCTTATCCGGGGCTCGAACCCAGGTCTCGTAGATCAGTAGCCAAGCGTGCTAACCACTCGGCCACATATTTTTTTCTTACGTAGTTTTCCCCATTTTTCTTGCATTATATATTTTTTTATATTTTGCATATTTTGTATATCTTTTTTAGTAATTTCAGATAAGCGAAGCAGCTGCACAGGTTGCCCTCACCTCCTCATTATCAGTTTCGAGTTCCAGCTGAGCCAGCGTTGAGATTTATCTCAACAAAACTCCCCGCCCGTCGGATGGGACGTAATAAAGCCGTGATTTTTACGTTAAAGAACAGCCTGGAGGGCCTTGATGGAAGGCTACCATCTGTCTTCCAACAGCTGTTCCAGTGGGTCTCCTCTTCCAACCTTCTCTGAGCCCTCGGGGTCCTTGTGACTTGGCCATTTAGCCCATTGTGTGCAAAAAAGTCCCGCTCAAAGGTAAAACAACCCAGCACTCCTCCCTATCATGGTCACGTGAGCTGAGTTTTGAAAGGCTGAGAGAGACTGCACCTCGGTATGAAGACGATGGAGGAAGCGTATGTCAGGACAGATTCAAAACAATCTCAAGGATTAAAAGTCGTATAGCATTTACTACACGTAATAATATGTCATAATATACCTCAAAAAGAGGGGATTTAAAATCGAAACCTAAAAAAAATATACCCTTCAACGTAAAAAACTCCTACATCGAAAGAAAAATAACATTAGGGAAATGTGAGATTCTTTGTTATCATTCCTAAGAAAATCCGACATATTCAAAAGAATATAAACATCTTTTAGAAAGAAAACGAAAATATCTAAAATAGTCAATTTTCACAGATCAAAAATAACAAAACGGAAGAAATCGATCCCATACCCAGAAGTACTCAAGGCCAAGTTCAATAAAAACCATCTCCACAGAAGAAAATATTTAAATAATCACTTTAAAATAAAGAATCCGATCCCCATTGAAAGAAACCACCTCAGCTGGATAGAGCTACATTTCTACCAAAAAGAAACAATAAATGGGAGAAAATAAATTTTTTTTAATAATGCTCTACTTATCATTATTCCAAACTTTAGGACAGATATTTGTTTACTTCTCAATTTGACTCCATAACGGGAATGTCTCCAAGCTGCACAAAGTCTGCACTCTGCAGATGCCAGAACCCACAGAACTCCACCCCACACTACAGGAGGTTTTCAATCGCTCCCACATTCAAGAGCTCAGAACTCTTAAAAGACCTCTCAACCTATTGAACACTTCATCACCTGAGGCATATGACCTTGCTGGCTATCCCAAACCAACGGCCGACAAGAGGCCAAGTGGTCACAAGAAATGCTCTCGCCACTTAAACAAAAAGCAAAAAAGAACATAAAAAATCTTATAACTTTCAAGAAAATAAACAATCATTTAAACACCTAAAACCTACGCATAAAATCTAAACTAAAAATATTTGAGCAATCCCATTTGAAAAAAAACAATATAGAAGGGTCTGCTATAGTGATTCACTATATAGTTTATATAAACAAAGACAAATTAAGAAGCAAACTTCTAAGAGACTACAAAATTTTGACTTTCAGGGAATCGTTTAACAAATCCAAAAGAATCGCTCTCCTCAAAGATTCTCTAATGAAAATTAGAAGAGCAATTCTCATAATCATTCCAATGAAATAAAACTAGCAGAAGAAATAGAAATTTAAGAAGACCAGATCTGAAATAAAATATATTTTTTCGAAATTCCTTTCCTACTTCCCATCACAGACTCTCCTATCAACTACTCATTCTGGATTTGGGTTGTTTTACCTCTGAGCGGCGCTTTTTTGTACACCATGGGTTAAATGATCAGGTCACAAGAACCCCGAAAGCTCAGAGAAGGTTGGGGGAGGGGACCCACTGGAACAGCTATTAGGAGACAGATGGTAGCCTCCCGTCAAGACCATCCAATGTCTTTAACCTGCACAGGGTATGACTCTCCCTCACACGGGGCCACTGCTTAACATCCCATTCGACGGACGGCGGCCTTTCCAAGCCCATCGGTGTTCCCTACTGACCGTGGACATGGTGGGAAGTTTTGCGGAGATAAGTCTCAACGCTGACACAGGTGGGACTCGAACCTGGGAACTGCAGACTATGAGCCTGGGGTGCTACCGACTGAGCCACCCCTACTCATTCTGGACTATATTTTTCTGCTCGAAACAGACTGTTGTCCAGTGTAGGAATTGTTTGCTCTGCATGCATATATTAGTTGTACAGTAAACAATTTGCTAAATCAATTATCCAATGTTCATTGCCGGACACCAGGGTCTTCACCTGCCAGCTTTTGTGCCTAAGTCAATGCCACTACCGACAAATCATTACGCCCTCGAGACATCTACACCCATGTCCTAAGTTTTCAAATAATTCCCTGAGTGTCCAAGTATTCACACGATCTCCACCTCTTGAGTTTTCAGGTATTTATGAAAAGCCTCAATCCCCGAGGAATGAATTCTAAAAATCGAATCCGAAATTTACCCCAAAACAGGATCACCAATTTCATTCTTTGCAATTGTCACGTTTATAAATTTATATGATTTGCAGTAGTCTATTGAAATTAAAAACTGACTCGGATTAAAATGAAATAGTCACTTATAATGCCAGGGCACGGCTGGCTCGCAATCTACAGTTCCCAGGTTCGAATCCCAACTGTACCGGCTTTGATATTTATCTCCTCTAAACCCCATGTTGTCCTCGTCAGAAAGGGACACCAATGGCTTGGAAAATTCGCCATCAGTCGGATGGAATGTTAAGCCGTGATTCCGTGGGCAGGAGACCCATATCCTATGTGCTTTAAAGAACACGCTGGATGGCCTTGAAGGGATGCTTCATTTGTATCCTAATAACTATTCAGTGGGCCCCTTTCACCTAGCCAACTCTAAGCCCTTGCGGTAGGGCCGCTCAGAGAAAAACAGTCCAATCCAACCTATTACACGAAACTTAAAACCATGAATAAAAAAAATGCTTTGCTTATTAGCGAAGATGTAAGCTTTCTTCCAATTTCGAAACTACTGCTCCATGGCGACGGCGTTGATCCAATTTACTTGAGGCCAGTAGCGGTCATAAAGAGGTGACCAGGAGGGCCATGACCCCCTGCACAAGAAACCTGCGAGTGTTTTTTTTTTTCAGTCATTTTTCGTTTCTGAATGAGAATTAGAGGTGCAAGATTCGGTCGCCATTTTCTTTATTAAGAGGGAAAAAAGCCTCAGAGATCAAATGACAAGTTGTTATAAAGTAAATCGATTGATAAATAAGCCATTAGTAAAGTTAAATATACCATTTCTGGACTATAAAATCTTCCATAGCCCTAAATGGCCGCCTCGAGGCTCGAGATTTATGACCACCCATGCTTGATGCCATTTCTAAGTTGCATAATAGCACAAACTTTCGAGGTTGTGCGCCAATAGATACAACCTTGGTTAATCAGTATATGAATCAATTGTACAATGATTCAAGAGTTTAAATTTTTTTTTTATCCTTCAAAAGAGATATTCTCTTTTGGAAGGTAGCGGAAGGGGAAGGCTGCCAGTTCAGTATGACCTACTGATCTGATCATCTATGGCCACTTTTTTCTTTTTTTTCAAACCTGCTGAGAAGTGGTCAACTTCACAGGGTCCTGATGCTGACCATTAATACCTACTAGACTGGACTAGTTTATGGATTTGAGCTTGATTATGGATCCTGAACTTGCTGCACTGATGGGCCTCTGTTGAGGGAGAATCTGTCCCTGTGTTTCCTGTTTGCTTCTGGGTTGCCAGCCCTAAGTGAATAGAGGCATGGTATACCTTATATCAGCTGGTGGATAATCCTAATCAGAGGCCATCGCAGGTACCTGAACCTTACTTAGCTGGTTGGCCATCGTCAAGCCAAAACTGGAGTAATGCGTCTCAGGCAGGCCATGTGGCCCTTGAAAAAGTCCACTTGAAAAGGTGGTGCCTGAAGTTCCTACCAGCATCGGTGACTTAAGCCTTTAGCGGAGGAGGAACAGGTCTTTGCCCCATGCCTGCGATCACGGGGCTGTTTGATATTGTTGGCCCTACCAATCTCAATAAACCTAATTTCTTTAAAAATCCTACTAATCATTTTCTCTCTGCAGGAACGTGGAATGTGAGGATATTACATAGAGATTATTCTCTTGATGTCCTCACGCAGGAATTCCAGGGGTATAACCTAGATATTCTAGGCTTTCAAGAGACCAGTTGGACAGTAAAGGTGAGATACTTAAAAATAACTTTAAATTTCTCTTTACAGGGAGGTAGAATGGAAAGTATCACAAAGGCGTGGGTCTGCTGCTCAGCAGACATGCTAGTGATGCTCTTCTAGGATATGAGTGCATTAATGAAAGGTTTCTTACAGTAAAATTTCAGACAAGCATTAAAGATTTGAATGTTATCTGCTGTTATGCCCCCACTGAGGATGCCAATGAGGATGAGAAGGATAGGTTTTACGGACAACTTCAGGATATTTGGAATTCTATCAAGAAAGGAGATATTACCCTTGTTCTAGGTGATTTCAATGCCAAAGTTGGTACTGACTCTGACCTTTGGGGAGGGGTGATAGGCCCTTTTGGAATTGGTAGCTGCAATGGCAATGGGCAACGTCTCCTACAGGTAAGTAAACTCAATGGTTTCAGAATAACTAACACATATTACAAACACAACGACATACATAAATACACAAGGGTTTCACCTGATGGGCTGCATAGGAATATGATTAATTATATATTAATTAACAGCAAATGGGCTAGTTCTGTTAGAAATACCAGGGCTTATAGGGGAGCTGAAATTGGATCTGACCATTACCTTGTTAAAAGTGTGTTGCAACTTAAACTTAAAAAGTGTTGTGCTAAATTTAAAAAATTTACCTTTAATACTGAAGCTCTGAAAGACCCAGTTATAGCTAAAGCTTACCATGATAGGTTACTTAGTCATTATGACAGTCATGGTTTGCTTAATACTGAAGTTGAGGAAGAATGGGGCATTTTCAACACGCTTTTTTGGAAACTAACAGTGCCCTTTTAGGAAAAAAGGAGCACAGGAGACAGAATTATTTAAGTGATAAGGCACTTGAGCTTATTTCAGAAAGAAGGAACTGCAGGAATGCCCTTAATCAATACCCTACTAGTCCTAATAGAAAGCTTTACAGAGAGCTTAATAAACGTGTAAAGGATCAGTTAGCTACTGATAAGAATCTTTGGCTTGGCTTGGCTGACAAAACTGAGGAAGCAGTTAGGCAGCACAACAGCAGAGAGCTGCACCAGATAGTTAATGTTTTATGTGGTAGAAAACGGACAGGCATACAAGGATTGCAGGTGAGGATTCTGTCATGGCTACGTGGGCTGAGCATTTCAGTGATGTTCTAAACAATGTAGTTAGTTCTACTCCCATTGTTTGCAATGATGATAGATGCATTGGTGGCTTTAATGTTGGCCCTATAACACAATCTGAAGTTATTTTGGCTGTTTCTAAACTTAAACTTCATAAATCCCCAGGGGTAGATGAAATTACTACGGAAATGCTTAGAGCTGGGAATGTTTCGGTTACCACTTGGATGACTGAAATTCTGAATATCTTTTATGATAAAGGCATGGTTCCTAAGGATTTTACCAGAGCTATTTTTATCCCTATTTTCAAAAAAGGTGATCGCAGTTCTTGTGATCACTATAGGGGTATTAGCCTACTCTCTGTTCCAGGTAAAGTTCTTTCCATGATTGTGCTTAATAGAATTAAGAATCTGGTTGACAGGCAATTGCGTGATGAGCAATGTGGATTCAGAAGTGGTAGGGGATGTGTGGATCAGATATTTTCACTTAGGCAGATTCTTGAGAAATGTTTAGAGTTTCAGAAACCTTTGGTTGCTAGTTTTGTTGATTTCAAAAAGACTATCGACTCTGTTGATCGTTATAATTTGTGGTTGATTGTGAGATCATATGGTATACCAGACAAGTTACTTAACATTATGAAAGCTCTCTATAATAACACTGAGTCGTGTGTGAGAGTTGGTAAGGCTTGTAGCAATTGGTTTAGCATTACTTCTGGTGTTCGACAAGGGTGCATTTTGTTTCCTTTTCTCTTTAGCTTGGTTATTGATTATGTTATGCGAAATTCACTTCAAGGGAAAGATTTTGGCCTTAAATCGGCTGGAGATACGAAAATTTCTGATTTAGATTATGCTGATGATTTAGCCCTTTTGGCAAATGATGTTGATGAGATGAACTCTTTCATTCGAGCTGTTGATGAGACTGGTAGTAGAGTAGGTTTGGTTATAAACAGAGAGAAAACTAAAGTGATGAAAATTGGTCAGGCAGGCTCTGATTCAGTTAATCTGAATGGTTGCAGTCTTGAGCAGGTGTCACAGTTTAATTATCTTGGGAGCTATGTAACAGATAATGGTGATGTGCGGCATGAGATTAACAGACGAATAGGGATTGCTGCCAGGTCTTTTAAGAATCTAGGGAGAGTGTGGAGAAATAGGCGTATACACCTAAAGACTAAAATTAGACTGTATAATAGTTTGGTTCTTTCTAGGGTTAGTTATGGTAGTGAAACTTGGACACTTTGTAAACAGGATAACAGGAAACTTGATGCTTTTGATTCCAGATGCTTACGTAGTATCTTGGGCATTAGGTGATTGAACTTTGTAACTAATGATGAGGTTAGGCAAAGGAGTTTGCAACCTCCTTTAAGCAGCATATTGTGCAGAGAGAGACTCCGTTGGTTTGGCCATGTTGCCCGTATGAATAATTATAGATTGGCGAATAAGGTTATGAACAGTGTGCCTAAAGGCATCAGAAGGAGGGGGAGACCTAGGATGCGGTGGGCAGACAATGTTAAACAGGACCTTGTTAGAATTGGTGTGCAGTGGACGGATGCAGCAGATGTAGCTCAGAACAGATATGCTTGGAGAATTAAACTGCGCGGTCTGGTTGGACCTCCGTAGCCCATGGCTGCTTGAAGAAGGAGGAGGAGGAGGAGGCCTTTACCAAGAGAGATCTGACAGGAGCCTGCTAGTTTAATACATCATATAAAATTAATAATTTATTTTCTTCCATATACTACACAAAATGTGTATAACAGGCCTTTGAATGTACTTACTCACGAAAAGCAAGACAAAAAAAACAGCTGAACACACTTGGACTTACATTTAGGGGAGCCCATAGCCCTGCAAGTTGGAGATGATTTCGTTTAACCATCCTAAGCTTTAAAATTATATATAAGCATATCTTCAGTGTCAGAAGGAACATCAACCATATCTTTAAATGCTTAGAAATTTTATAGGTGCCATGTAACGGTAAAATTTTTGGAAACTTGGTGGAATTTGCCCTTGGTAAAGTAACAGCCCACCCTCTTAAAATAATTAAATAAGCTAATAGAATTCTCTTAAAATACAGAAGACCTGAGCGGAATCCAGATCTCGGTAAAAATATAAAGAAAAGAAACATCCATACTTTATCCGGGCTCGAGCCCATGCCCCTTTGATGAATAGCTAAGCGTGATGAAATTTTATCATTACTCAATTTTTTTCAACTTCTAGCAATTAGGGCCTCTGAAATTTTGTGGGGTGGGGGTGTACTATTCCTCCTACTTCCCATGACAAAACGGATAATCCTCCTGTCTCTAGATTTATACAAAATGTATGCCTGAATAGACTTCGCAATTCTTATATAACTAAACAGCTGTCAGCTCTACGACCTCTTGCAGTTAAGAGTCCAACCGCCGAATATGGAACCTGCAGAGGCTCCCTCTTGACCCTGTTGTCAGACCACGACGCATTCTCGTGATAAGCAGACTGGGGCATCAGACTGTAGTAGGGTTCTGAGTATAATTCTGGATCATCCTGGAACAATGATGAGACAGTGAAGTTCTGAGACTCTGCGCTGGCGACTAACTTCTCAAGTTCCTCTCTGAAAAAGGGAGAAACAGTCAGAGATTTAAGTACAACTTAAAATGAAACGTGTATATTAATAGTGATTCAATAAATATTTATATGCATTGCTCGGGTTCTGAAATAAATTACGTTTATCCTTTAAAATAAAAATATGTGAGCTTTGATTATCAAAATGATTTATTATTTTAAAAAATTTGAGGATTAAACAATATTGCATTAGGAGAGCGAAAAAAATTGATTCAAACGTCACATATAGTCTGTTTGTAAATAATATTTAATCAACTTGAATTTAACAGTGATCTTTTTCTGTAAGCATTGACAAACAATAAAAAATATAAAAAATACTCCTGTTCAAGAGCCCGTATCTCTAAAAAAAATAAAGGGGTGTTACGCGAGGGCCCCCGCCCTTTATTTTTTAATAATATATAGAAATAATATATGAAGGGGGCACGACGATATTTTTCCTTTCTTTGTAGTTTGATATCTACATCGGAGTGAAGCTTAATAATGGAAAAATAAGGGCGATTTCTTGTTTTAGAATAATACTGAGCTTTGGGCATAAAAGTACCGACTACACTCTTAATAGTTACGAAACCATGTAAAAACAGACATGACTTTTTTGATGACGTGAGATTTTAAATTTCAATAGGATTTAAATAGGTTATATTCACTTTCAGAATAGTTTTCAATATAGAGAGAGAAGTATAAAAAAAAAACACAGCTCGCAATTTCACCATTTAATATTTCTGTCGGCAAAAATATTGATATATCCAAGCGCCGATAGAGGAAAAAAAAGGGGGAGCAAATCATTGGATGGGGGCATGGGGAACGAAATAAAGGGGAGGGGGAAAGAGACTTGAACGCCGTTAGAGTATAATTTTTTTCCCTCCATTTCAATGTTTGTTTGTTTTTTAAATCATGAACAATGTATGAAATATATGTACGTACATACTAGAAATCAATCCGTGCCTTCGTCTCTTCTTGATTTCTAGACCGTCATTCCGACCTCTATTTCACCTTGAATGCGACACAAGATCTGAAAATTCCTCTTTCTAAGTTCTACTGCCTGAAATAATTCCATTCACCAGTTTTTAGCTCTCCAGCTGCGGTATATCGAAATTTGACCTCTGACCTTTAAAGACCCATAGCATCCAAAATTTCGCAACATTTCCGAGGTCTACAACTCAAAATACTGCCAGACACCAATATTTAGCTCTCTAACACCGGTAGATTTAAATTTTGCATCTGACCTTTTGGCTTTGTCGCTGACCCCGCTGGATGCCTCTCTTTCCCCAGAGCTGACGAGCACATTAATACAAAATCAAAATTAGGTAGTTAATACTTTAATCCTATGCATTAATTAAACTATATTCTAATGTTATTTTCTAAACATGCATTCTTATCTTGAACGTGGTGTCCCAAAGTCGAACAATCCTTGTTCCTATACACGCAAATGCTCTATGAAAAGCAGATTCCACTTCCTCTCCCGGTACCGATACCACTGAGAGCAGGAGAATCTTTCTCCCTAGAATATGGCAGTTAACTACAAAATAACATTCACTCTAATTGGATTGGGTTGTTTTACCACTGAATATGCACTTTTTTGCACACAATGGGCTAAATGGCCAGGACACAAGGACCCCAAAGACTCAGAGAATGTTGGGGGAAGGTCCACTGGACAGCTATTAGGAGACAAAAGGAAGACTCCCTTCAAGGCCATCCAACGTGTTCTTTAACCTGCACAGGGTATGGCTCTCTACACACGAACCACAACATACATTCCTTCTGACGGATGGCAGCCTTTCCAAACCGATCGGTACCCCCTTTCTGACTAAAGGCATGGGTTTAGCGGAGATATATCTCAACGCTGGCCCCATTTGGGACCAAAACCTTACCAACGGAGCCAACTATCCCTTGAAGTGGATTTCTGAGCAGGCTATTAAGTCGGGGAGTGGGGGGTAGGATTCGTCAAAACACATGAAAATATAAGTAAAATACGAATGGAAGTATAATTCTCTCCTTTCCCCTTTATACAGCTTGTGTTCACTCTGTATTTCAAAACTCCTGTATTTCACATATTTAAGCTCAAACTTATGTATTTCACATATATACATTTTTTATAACTCCCCACCCGGTACAGTTACTGGCCGAATGCAACACAGACTATAATGAGTGTCAGCAGTCCCACCGCTATATGGAGAACTTAAAAACGAGCTGCAGACTATCTGCCTGACATCCGGACAGTCTCGAGGTCTGCACGCAAGTCATAGTTCGAACCACCCTGCCGGATGAGATCACATGTCTTTCGGGGACGTTAGGGTGTCTCGGCCAATAGGGAATGGACACGATCGCAGTGGCAGGCTGACTCTTGTCGCCTTTCTCCATCTGGCTCCCAAAACTGGATCCACTGTCAGCGCTCTGTCGCTAGACGAGAAAGCCTTGCCGCCAAAATGGCGATTCTGGCCCTCAGTGCTTCTGCCACAGCTGCCGAGTCCCTACAAGCCACCACCTTATTTAAGAAATTCGAGGCAGACATCCTCTGCCTCAATTTCTAATTCAGTCACTCAGGGACTCGAACCCGTCCCTTGTGAACGACAGTCACTGTTCATCGAACTGCACAGTTCATAGAAATGTTCGCACAACGAAAGTTTGTAGTGCACAAATAACTGAAGACACATATGTCACAAAATCACTGATGATCACGGAAGCCCTCCCTTTTTTTTTTAACGAGAGCCAAGAAGAATCACAATTTGCATCAATCTGGTTGCCACACAGTTCGTAAAATATTCACGCACAACACAGATGTAGCCAAGTCAATAGGTTTACCAAATTGTTGATACAGGTGGTCCTTGAGTGTTTAGGATTATCTGAAGATTACTTAAAGGAGTGTTTATTGTCTGCAACTTGTGATGGTGCAGCCGTGTTGCTTGGCGTGCGTAATGGTTATTTTAGGCGTGCCTAGTGTTATTTTCTGGCTTTGTGCAAGCCATCGCCTTGAATTGTCTGTTAGTGACACAGTGAACAATGTCGCAGGAGCGAATCGCTTTAAGAGTTTCATGCACAAACTTTATGTGACTTATCATGCTTCACCTAAGAATGCTAGGGAACTACAGGAATGTGCAACGATTCTAGAACTTCAACTTCTTAAAATTGACAGAATTTTAAGCACTCGCTGGGTTGCATCTAGCTTTCGCACTGTTTCTGCAGTGTGGGAAAACTTTGAAGCCCTCGTCCATCACTTTCAGGAGGAAAAAGAGGACAGCAGAAGAAGCAAAACAGATCGCTGTCTTTATGAGGGCCTTTTAAGAAAAATAATGTCATGCGAGTTTGTTCTTGATATGGGCCTTATGTGTGATGTTCTCCAAGAACTTAGTGAACTAAGTCTAGATTTACAAGAGAGAAATATTGGACTTGTACAAAGCAGACAGGAAAATAAAGCATACAGTTCAACTTTTTGAATAACGAATTTAAAATCCTGGTCCGTACTACAGCATTTCTCTTCAAAGTCAGAAGAACATGAAGTTCAAAGGGATTGAGCTCCACAAAAATGAAGGACACAGTCATGCAATAAGTTCATTTGTTTTCTATACAAGTTTCATCAGAAGTTGTTGTAAAGCGTCTGCTTGAAGGAGATGATACTGATTTGCCTGAATGTGCCAAAATTTAGGTTCCAAGTATTGGCCAGAAAATCCTGGGAAGCATTTGACATTTGGTGAAGCTGAAATTAAAAAGTTAGCACGCAAATTTCGCTTAAATGAAAGAGAGGCAGTTGGTGGTTTCCGTGAATATCTTCAAGAAAATAAAGTCCCGGACATACTACTTCCTCTAAAGTACACTTTGGGCACAATTGAAATATCTTCCAGTGAATGTGAAAGGGGTTTCTCTCAGATGAATCTTATAGTAACTTCATCTAGGTCAGTGATGGCGAACCTTTTTACCCAGGTGTGTCAAATATCTTTTTCTTTTTAAATACTGACGTTGTTGATGTGCCACTTGCATACATGCATTATAAATTTAACTACATAATCATAGATGGTGACTTATACATATCATATTAGGATATTTATTTAATAGGACATTGATATAAAATCTATGAATTCATATTATACAATTAATTTAATAAAATGAAATTACAAACTTATATTACATTTAATGATTTTTCTGTTGCTGAGTACTGGTAGAAAGTTGCTTTATAGAAGAGTTATAGTGTGTACATTTTAATGGTACACAGGGAGCGTTCAAATCATTGCTCAATCTATTTCTCCCTTTCGATTTGATATTATTTAAGGCGGAAAATTGAGTTTCACAAGAGTATCTAGAAGAGAAAATTGTTAGAAGAACTTTAGCAAAGATTTTAAGAGCATGAAGGTTGTAGGGAAGGCTATTCCACACGCTTAGATTTCACAGTCTGAATTTTTACAGGCGTTATCATGCAAACGTTCCCGCTCAAGTTCTTCTAATTCATTTCTAAGAGCAATAAACTTTCTTTTCCAGATAGGATTACACTGGAAGTCGGCTAGTTACATTTCTAGATCTTTTAAATCCAACCACTCAAAGCCATCTAATTTAAGATCCATGAATTCTGTTTCATCAGGATACTTTATGAATTGAATTATTTGATCCAACATTCGAAATTGCTCAAATCTAGAAGAAAACTGCTCAGTTACTGACTTTAGAACTTCGATAAATTGGTTGATATGGTGTTCACGATTTTTGGGGCTGGTTTCGTTAAAAAAAAAATTCACTCTTGGGAAATACTTAAAATTGTTACTTTCTAAATCACGTTAAAATATTTTGAGTTTATTCTCAAAGCTCTTGATCGTGCCAAACATAACATCGACAGATTTTCCGAAACCTTGCAATTATATATTGTTTATTCAGGTGCAATAATATATCTGTGAAAAACATCAGCTTACTGGGCCAAGCAGAATCGTTCAACTGAGAAAATTCGTGCTCCATGCCGTTCGTATTTAAATTAATTTAAATTCATTTAAACATTCAACAAACCGTTCAAGTACTTGACCACGACTCAACCATCGAATATTATTGTACATTAATAGACCATTGCATACTGATTCAACTTCGCTTAAAAGTGAATTAAATTCTCGTTTGTTTAAAGCCCTGGCAGCAATAAAATTAGTTACCTTTGTCACAATTCTCATCACATCATCCAAATCCTTTAAGCCTGATTTCGCACACAGTGTCTCCTGATATATAATACAATGGAAACAAACCAGGAGATGACCAACATATTCTGCAAATTGTTTGATAAAACCGACATTACGGCCAACCATATTAGGTGCGCCATCAGTTTTAATCGAAAATATTTTCGATAAATCTATCTGTTTCTCACGGAACACTTTAACAACACAGTCGCATATGTCTTTACCTGTCCTGTTTTGAGGTAAATTTTCTAACTTTATCAATTCTTCGTGCATAGAATCACCGTGAACATACCTTGCAATAATAGCCAATCGAGCAAATGACGTAATTATCTGTAGTTTCGTCGAGACAAATGGAAAAACAATGGCATGAGTTCAAGTCTTGTTGTATTTGATTTTCTATACTAGCATTCATTTATAAAACTCTGTCTTTAATAGCATTCCTACTTAATGGTAACTCTTTCATGCGCTTTACCATAGGTTTCTTATTATGAAAGTCCTCAAATAAAAATGGTGCACACTTTACGAAAACTTCTTTAATATAATCACCATCACTAAGTGGTTTCCTTTGTTCAACAATAGTATGTGAAATACTGTAACTTGCGGCTATTAAATTTGAAGGTCCTGAAACAAATTTAATTAAAGTCCCTGATTGTGATTCTGCCAGTTTTAGATGTTGCGATATGTATTCTTTGCGTTCTTCAAAAGTTTTTTCTAGGAGCCATTTGTGCTTAGTTTCAAAATGTCTTCTTACATTCCAAGTTCTACTCACAGGTAGCTTACCACACAATTTACAGAGAACTTTATCGCTCTATCAAAAACACCATATTGTTCAGTCCAGGCATCTAGGAAATTTCTTCCACTCCTTTCTGTAATAATTTTAGTTTTTTTATTAGTGCTAGCTGCCATTGTGAAAGGGTTCACAAATTAAAAAAGGGCACAATTATATACAGCGGTAATTAAGCAGTAATAATTAATAAGAACTAACAATTACTGGAAATGAATTATACACCATCAACTCAAATTACACAAGTGACAGACCATGCAAGACTACCACTACTTCTTTTAGCAGGGTTGCCAGATTTATTACCGGATAAATTCAATATTTAATGCTGCGAATTTTATTTTCTGTTAAAGTGGTTTTAAATATGTTTAGAACTTGTATTACTCGGTCGAGAGACTTGGAATGGATGCATGAACGAATTTCACACAGAAGTCAAATGAAAACTTTAAGTTTATAATATATAAAGCACGTATTTATAAGTTTGTATCATATAATATTGATAATAATTTTCATAAGTTTTTATAATATCATATGACTATGCAGAAATTATAAGGATTAAGAAAGAAAACGTAAACTTAAAACGCTCGATATATCGCAGTTTTTTCATCAGAATACCAATATTTTTCAAAATCTAAGGTATGTGTCACCTGAAACCCTCAAGTCTGTCAGTGCTGTCACGCGTGTCATAGGTTCGCTATCACTGATCTAGGTCATCTCTGCTTGTACTCAAACAACTTCTGCACTGATGTTCTTCAGGATAGTAGGACCTCCTCTCACTCAGTTCAACCCTAGCAAATATGTGGACTCATGGCTGCTCCAAGGTCGTCATTCTGCAGTTGATACCAAAAGCAAGAAGAGATCTAGAGACGACGAGGGTATATCGGAGGATATTTTAAAAGTGTGGAAGTTGCTGTAATAAAATCTTCACGGTTCCTGGGAAAAAAAGCACTGATCGTAACCATCACACGTTTGCAGCCTCATTTGCAGCTCATGCTCGCGTTGTGCTTGCCTTTCTTCGGACTCACGCTGCGCTTGCCTTTCTTCGACATCTAGTCTCAAGCGTTCCCTTCATTCCTCGGCCTCAGTCTCGCGCTGCGCTTGTCTATCCATTAGCTCGAGCTGCGTTAATTCGATTTTCTTCAATTCTAATTCGTGCTTTCTAGCATCATCGGACTGCTCTGCTATTTCCTGAGTCGGAGAATAATCGCTAACAGCATCTCCTGATAAATCAAACCCAATAGCCTCCATGTTTTGCGTTGATCTGTCTGGAGTAGTGTCCGCGTGGTGCGATTTACCACGCGGACACTACTTCAGACAGATCAACGTTTTTCATGTTCCCTCGCGTATTATATGGCATAGCACAGAATAACAACAAGACAAAACCTGGTTCTACGGACTAGATCTTACCGCACCTGATGTGAAGTTCTCGCAGCAATGATATACTTTCCTGCCAGCTATCAACCTTTACTAAATTGCCCCTTAATGGGACGCAACCTCGTACCCATCTCTCAAAACACAAATTACACTTGCTGACGCCAATGTAGATGGACTCCTTCTCTACCTGTCTGGGCTGGGTTGTTTTCTGACGATGTATGTGAGAGCGTTTGCAGAATGACACCTGTCTCTATCTCGTCAGGATGAATAATTCAGGTGGCCGAATGTACAAACTCATGTATTTCACATATATACATTATTTATTTACACTTTAACTATATACATACAGTGACTGTCAACCTGGTACAGTCACCTGCCGAATGCTACACAGGTTACAATGAGCCTCAGCGGTCCCACCGCTAGATGGCGAACAAAGCTTAAAAACGAGCTGCAGACTATCCGCCTGACATCTGGACAATTGTGGTAAATTGAATGGCAGCACCCGATGTTCTGCTATACAGAGACAGCACTACATCGTGTGGGTGAAGCCATGTTTCCCCTATCTGTATCCAGAGAATCCTGTGGCGATTATTTGCAATCAGCGTAGCGGAGAAAGGACCTGTTATGACGAGCAACACCGTACTGATAAATCAGGATAAGTCTGGGTTTTAATCATTGAGGTGAGTGGGAGGTCTTTTCGAATTTTGATCGGGGCCTAAACATAATTGCCAAACAATCTATGAAATTCAATCTAATAAAATTTGCCAAACATTTTTATTATCAGAACTTTGGTAATAAATTTTGAATTTAAAATGCCAATCTTGAAAGAGATACTTTCATATATGAATTACATTTTAATGAAGAGGAGAGAGAAAAGAAGAGTTGGGAAAGATAAATGGTGGCCGGCAGAAGTCCTGCATGGATCAGAATATCACCCCGATCCAGCAGAGACCTGGTCGGCCTATTGAAGGAGGGAAAGGCCCTCAGGTAAGCCAGCCAGGTCCAGGCAACACCCGTACGAGGCTGGCCACCTAAGTGCCAGGGGGAAAAATCAACCCTGGTGAAGGAAGGCAGTGATGGAGGCTTTCACACCCACCCCTGCTCCCACTATGGCCGAAGAGCAGACCGGCCGGAAGCAAAACCCAGAGGGTCAAGGCTTCCCTCGACCCCCAAAAGAAGCACATGACACGGTTAGTAAAAGACAAGATCAGAATGAGAGAGAGATTTTGGATAGGGAGGAGTAAAGTAGAAAGAAAGCGTCTCAGCCCAAGAAGAAAAGGGGAGCAAGGATCAAAAAAATAAATAAATACCCCCTCAAGCAGCTGCTTGCCACAGAGGTCTGACAGGAGCCTGTCAGTTTAGGAAAGATTAATAAAAGGAAAACAAACAAAAAAAATAAAAAAAAGTAAAGAAATAAATAATTAAATAAAATATAGATAAAAATGAATTAGAAAGTAAAAAGAAATAGAATAATTTATTATTTTAAATTAAAATTTAATTTAGGTAAATCCTTGTCGAAATATCAGTATTTGCATGTTTGAATGGATGTCAATCATGTTGTTGAAGTTAAAATGCTGTAAGTGTATAGGTGGTGGTGGTGCTGAGCAGGAGAAAAAGAGAACTAAGTAGGATGTGTGTGTGTGTGAGGGGGGGGGGGGCGGCAGCACAGCGAGAATGCTATGTGCCCATTGGAGAAGGGGGGGGGTGAAATGTGGGTCTCAAGGACCCACCAAGCCAATAATTTAAATGTCCAGACGACTGATATCGAATATTATTTGTTAGGACCATGGATGATAATAAATTGAAGGAGTAATATAAACCCGACATTGTGTAACACTATATCAATGCTGTGGACAATTCTATTAAGTAGTAATAGCCGCGGGAAAAAATAAATAAATATTCCAACTGCAATTATAGAAGTCAATGTCATGGTTATTCATATGGCAATTAGCATTAATTGCATAAGAAATTTTAATATCAGATAATATTAGCTACAATGACATAGTGCTATTGTGAATATACGAGATTGAGTAATTAATTATTATGAGTGAGAAAGATAATAAACAATATAAACAAAGAGACACTCAGAAAGTACTATATTACTGCCATGGACCTTCAATTATCTGTTATGTTGATTATTGGAACATAGCATTATTATAAGTTGGGAAAATGTGTTTAAATTAACTTAGGGATAGTTTATAGTAATTTGGTATTATAGACAATTAGATATCTAATAGTTTGTGTTGTGGTATTGCAAATTGTAAGGCATTAATTGTATGGAATATTTAACTGTATATAAAAAAAAGAGGCTTATGTGTTGAGTTAATTACAAGTTATTTGCTATAGAAATGTTAATATTAGGTTATATTAGCTACAGGAACATAGTGCTATTGTGAATATACAAGATTGAGTAATTAATTGTTATGAATGAGAAAGACAGTAAATAATATAAAACAAGAGTTACACAGAAAGTATTATTTTACTGCCATGGACCTTTCAATATCTGTTTATGTTAGTTGCATTACTATAATTTAGGAAATTGTGATAAAACTAGACATAGGAATAGTTTATAGTAAAATGGTATTATGGACAATTTAAATATCTACTAGTATGTGCTGTAGTGGTGCAATTAGTGAGGCATTAAATGCATGGTATAATTTACTGAATAAAATTAATGGAGACTTATGTGTTAAATTAGTTACAAATTATTTGCTATAGGAATTTTAATATCGGGTAATATTTGCTACAGAGACATAGGCTATTGTGGATATACAAGACTGAGTAAATAATTATTATGAGTGATAAAGATATTAAATTATATAATCCAAGAGATACACAGAAAGTACTATTTTACTGCCTTGGACCTTTCAATATCTGTTTATGTTAGTTGTAGGAGCATAGCATTGTTATAAATTAGGAAATTGTGATAGAGCTAAACATAGGAATAGTTTATGGTAAATTGGTAATATGGACATTTTCAATATCTATTAGTAAGTGTTGTAGTAAGTGCAATTAGTATGGCATTAATTGCATGGAATATTTGCTGAATAAAATTTCAAAAAAAAGGAGAAAAACAAGATTTATGCCTTAAAGTTAATTTCCCACATAAAATCAGATATAAAATTTAAAAACAATATGATCCCGTCAAAACGATAATAAGTATAACAGCATAAATTTAAACTGTATAGGAGATTCATATATTATTTCAAAGTAAGAAGACAGTGTATATATTTTTACATATATGGTAATTTAAAAGAAATTTATGCATATATTAGTTCTTAATTAGGAATCATATATGTGAATTACCATAGTAGTTTAATCCTATCTAAACAATATGGGTTACCCTCCCCCCCCCCCCATCCAGATATCCGTTTACCACCATCTATCCTGCAATATTCATACCACTAATTACACATCTCAATTACCTTCTGTGCCAACAATACTATGTGATACTTGGTTCCCCCACATTCCAAATCATTTCATTGGTCAGCCTCACCAGCCCATCCCCTCCCTCCCGCATCCAAAGCATTATCCAAAGTTGCTTTTAATTAAACTTTTGTATTGTCTATAAATGGTGATATCGAATTCCTTACTCTCCACATTATAACACTAATTACCCTCCCCCCTCTCCATCATAATATCCATTTGCTACTATATAATTTGTGATTTAATACTTTGTATTATTCTATTTAGAAATCAATCAGTGTTAACTATACTAGGTGATATTTGGTCCTTTACTGTCTACTTTCTATCATAT
The DNA here is from genome assembly GCA_038380435.1 of Ryuthela nishihirai. Lineage (NCBI taxonomy): Eukaryota > Metazoa > Arthropoda > Arachnida > Araneae > Heptathelidae > Ryuthela > Ryuthela nishihirai. The sequence goes on from JAWZYU010000012.1 coordinate 59,051,453, forward strand.
CCATCCCTATCCACCCCTTCTACCATTCTGTGCCTCTAGCTTAAAAAGCACTACCCTGATGTACATTTAATTTAACCTTTTGCATTATCGATAATATGTGATATTTGGTTCCCCCTACTCTCATCATCAAATTTATCCCAACCTGTAATATTTGTATCATTAATTACCCATTTAAATACCTTCATTGCCATCAATACTATGTAATACTAGTTTCCCACATTTCAGTCATATCATTATTCAACTCAACACCCCATAATCTCTTCCCCCCCCAGCCTCGCGAGCATAATCCAAAATTATTTTTAGGTAAACTTTTGTATTATCTGTAAAAGATGATATCTGGTTCCTTTCTATCCACTTCACAACACTAGCCAACCCCCCCCCCCCCCCCTCCTCCATCAAAATATTCATGTGCTACTATTTAGCTTGTAATATTCATACCTCTAATTATTTAATTTAAATTACAATCTGTGCAACCAATGCTATATGATTCTTGGCTCTCTACTACCCAAATCATATTCCTAGTCAACCCAACCAAAACATATCCCATTCCCTCCCCCTAGCTTGTGAAGCAAAATTATTTTTAAATCAACTTTGTATATTGTCTAAAATAGGTGACCCTAGGTTCCCTTCTCTTTACATCATAACTCATTCCTCACACCCATATATTCGATTGTCACCTCTTAACATGTAAATTTCATACCATCAATTATTTAATTTAAATATCATTCTGTGCTATCATTACTATGTGATATTTGGTCCTTTACTATCTGTTTCATATCACTAATCTACCTTACCACCCGATAAACCGTTCCCTCCTCCCGGCCTCCAAGGCATATACCGTATTTATTTAAATGTCAGGCCCAGTGGACCAACACCAGACCACGTCAAACAGGGTGTAGAGACGAACGCCGGTCCATTGCTCTGGGTTTGGTGAGACTCGATAGCCTTAACGACAGTATGTGTGTATGTCCTTGCTATCTCAATGGGGTCAGAGTCTAGTGTATATATTGTAGCATTTCCTGTTTTATCTCCGATGGAAGAAGAGGCTATTAGCCTGGGTTGCGAGCCGGGGAGAATGGGAGGCAGTAGGGAGGATGGAATATAAGCTGGCTTGTATGTGTAAGGAATCAGGAGTTGCCCGCCGAGGCAGAGGGGAAGAAGGGGGAACAAATGGAATGTGGGCCCCAAGATGTAGAAGTGAAATCTATTTTGGAACAAAGTATAAGTTTAAAGGAAGTGGAGAGGCACCTTACAAAGCACAGGACAGATACATGTTAATATTATACATTTTATTTTTAACATGTATAATTTTAGACCATAAAAAGAAATTGTGGACTTATTTAATATTCTGCAGACTGTCCAATACACTATACAGGGTGATTCAGAATTCATCATCAATATTTGGTGGGGAGGTAGGTAATAAGAAACGAAGGAGATTTCACATAGGAAAGCATGGGCGCATATGCCATGTAGTAGGGCAAAATGACCCCAGTTCAATGATGGAAAGAACACATAAGAAGGAAGTGGTAAGGAAAAAACATTTATTATCTTACATGTAACATTTCTTTGCATTGGTTGTACAGACTTACAAGAGGTGCTCGAACTGCCGACCATGTGCTAGAATGCATGACTCACAATGGCGTTGCATGGACAGCTGGACCCTGTGGAAGATGCCTGGCATTTCCCGGATGTTTGAGGCAGCAACTGATATGCGTGCTACAAGATCCATAGCACTATCAACAGGGGTCTCGTACACCATGTTTTTCATAGCACCCTATACAAAGAAATCGATTGGAGATAAATCCGGTGAACGTGGTGGCCAAGAAACCGGCCCACCGTGGCCAATCCATTGACCACCAAACTGCCTGCGTAGGTAAGCACGCACAGCATTTGCGAAATGTGCAGGGGCGCCGTCATGCTGGAACCACATTCGCCGGAGACTACCATCAGGAACCTCGTTCAGAAGATCCGGTAACACAGTCTGAAGAAATGTTAGGTACTTGGCACCGTCCAAACGGGATGGTAGTAAATACGGGCCCAACAAACAGTCACCGACAATCCCAGTCCACACATTGACAGCAAAACGTTGTTGCGCAGCTCCAGGTCTTGTACCGTGTGGGTTCTGATGAGCCCACACATGCCAATTGTGTGTGTTGAAGACACCCTCTCGAGTGAACAACGCCTCATCGGTGAAAAGAACATACGTTGGGAAATTGGGATCAACGGCTGTTCTCTGCATGAACCACTGACAAAAAATAACACGCTTGGGATGGTCGTCTGCTGCCAATAATTGCACTCTTTGCAGATGAAACGGATGTAACCCTTCATCGTGTAATATCCGCCACGCTGTTGCTTGCGAAATTCCAAACTGCCTAGCCATACCTCGTGTGCTAGCACCAGGTTGTTCCTCGATTTCCTGTAGGACAGCTTCCTCTACTGCTACTCTCCGTGCCGATCTGCGCCTCCCTCGATTAACATTACTAGCAGCAAACGATCCTGTTTCATGCAGTTGGCGATGAATACGTGAAAACATTTGATGCTGTGGCACACGGCGGTTTGGGAAGCGTGCTGCATACAATTGCCTGGCTCGAAGACATCTTTCTCCTGCCGCACCGTAAGTTACATGCATATCTGCACATTCATTCCACGTATACCGGTTCATGTTACTTCTGCAAATTCCCCTTGTCAAATGACAACTGACTGCACGCGTCAAACAGCTGTGCTTCTGTATGAGAGGTGTGTACACACAGCGCCCTCTACACCACCATGCGTTCGTCTGCCCCCATACTTTCCTATGTGAAATCTCTTTCTTTTCTTATTCCCTTCCTCCCCACTAAATATTGATGATGAATTCTGAATCACCCTGTATTAAGTTGTTATGTATCCACAGTACAGAGAGGAATCATATAAAGTATTTCAAAAAATATTTTCTCCTTTTATTCCTTTCCTTCATTTCTATTTTCTTCTCCCTTCCAATTCCTTTTTCTTTTCTTTCGATATTTTGTCTTTTCCCCCGCTTCTTTCCCTTCCCATTCTCTTTTTATTTTCCTTCATCCCCTTTCCCTTTATCTCATTGGTATATATCTTTATTTGAGAACGGAAGAGAGTGAAGGGAGATTGGGAAATAAACGTATTTGCAGTCAAGTATATTTTATTGCGTTGTGTTCTGAAGAGCCAGTCAAAGTGTATTTTAAAATGTTAATAATTTTAATTTTAAGCATTGTTTTATTTAATAACAATGGTTAAATAAGGCTAGGAAGGTTGTAATGTGGACCGGTAATTTTGACTAGCATTGTCTATGTCATAGTATATTTTTATTATTGCGCTGTGCCCGAACTGCAAAAATACAAATATACGATACTGGACAGATGTATTTCCTGTCCAAATATTCAACCATATAATTTTATTAATTTTCTATAGGGATTTTCCATTTATTTTTATTATTATTATGGCACCAGAGAACAGAAGAGGAACTCATGGACAGGATGATATCTATATTTGAAGTGTTAATACAGAAATTGTTGTTGTGTGATAGAAGACGGTATCGCGGCAATATCAATTTGGTACTCATGGAAGTATATATGAAATGATCCACCAAATGTAAAAAAAAGATAATAGGGTTAAGTTGTAAGTAGTATCGTCACAACCTGGCGTACCCCCTTTGCACAGTGCTTTCCCCCCTATGTCGCAATCGTCCACGTTGCCTTCTTGACTTGGACCCCCTATGTCGCAATCGACCGGAAATTGACCTGTGCTGGGCCACGTTGCCTTCTGAACTTTGACCCTTATATTGCAATCAACAGGAAATTGACCCTGGCGTAGCAACTGTCGTGGTATTAATAATTCATAATTAATAATTCATAATTAATAATTCATAATTAAAAATTCCTCCTCCTTTTAACCCCTTGTGCTATCTAGTTTTTAACTCTAATTTTAAGCTCCCCTTCTCGAATAGTCTCGATTTTTCTTTATTTCAGACTCACCTATATTTTAAGCCCTGGATTTTGCAAACCCCCTGGTTGACCTATATTTTAAACCCTACCTATATTTTAAACCCCCCCTCCTTCCCTCGGAACGGCTGATGCAAGCCTCAGAATAATTGCACAGAAAAGGATGATACAAGTCTCAATTGTAAAAACACCTCCAAAAAGACCCACCATGGTTGACCTATATTTCAGACTCACCTTTTATTTTAAAACCTCGATTTTGCAAACCCCCTGGTTGACACACCTATATTTTAAGCTCCCCTTCTCGAATAGCCTCGATTTTTCTTTATTTCAGACTCACCTTTTATTTTAAAACCTCGATTTTGCAAACCCCCTGGTTGACACACCTATATTTTAAGCTCCCCTTCTCGAATAGCCTCGATTTTTCTTTATTTCAGATTCACCTTTTATTTTAAAACCTCGATTTTGCAAACCCCCATGGTTGAGCTATATTTTAAGCTCCCCTTCTCGAATAGCCTCGATTTTTCTTTATTTCAGACTCACCTTTTATTTTAAAACCTCGATTTTGCAAACCCCCTGGTTGACCTATATTTTAAGCCCTACCTATATTTTAAGTCATGGATTTTGCAAACCACATGGTTGACCTATATTTCAGACTCACCTTTTATTTTAAAACCTCGATTTTGCAAACCCCCTGGTTGACACACCTATATTTTAAGCTCCCCTTCTCGAATAGCCTCGATTTTTCTTTATTTCAGACTCACCTTTTATTTTAAAACCTCGATTTTGCAGACGCCCTGATTGACCTATATTTTAAGGCCCCTCCTTCCCTCGGATTACAAGTCTCAGAATAATTCCGCAGAAAAGGATGACACAAGTCTCAATTGTAAAAATCAACTCTCAAAGTTGTATTCTTATTAATTAAAACCCTTTCTATTAAAAGTTACCTCTATTAAAAATCTTTCGGTATTCATTTTGTCAGGACTGCTAAACGATTCCCTTTTATTAAAACTCTGGTATTTATTTTTTCCAACCCTGTTAATCGATCCCCTAGTAAATAAAAACTCTCACTTACCTTTATTAAAATCATCCAGCGCTCGTAATAAATCAGTTTAATCGGGAAAAAAAAAAAAAATCATTCCGTCGCTAGCGTACCTCCACGCTAATTTCGGGAAAAAGTCTCATCGGATCCAAGGTCCACGTATTTTACTAGAAGAATGACACAGTAACTGTTCCACAGTAAAATAAATAAAATTTGGTTTAAATTATTCGTAGGACTTGTATATAAGATCTACCTTGCAATAGACGTTCAACGTTATAAGTTTTCCAAGTCCGTTATCAGTGTATCGGAAATCGTACGTTTCCTGTAGACATCCTTCAGATCGCTTATTAGGAGGGTAGCAACAGCACTTTCGCCACATCACACGATATGGTGCAATTCTTTATCAGCTGGAAGGTCAAAAGGTCAAATGTCCAGCGCTTCACTGTGTCTGCATTTGACACTGATAAGATTTAAAAATAGATGATTCCTAGAATCCACATTGTGCAACGGTCAAAGTCCAGTGGGGGAGGGTGTATATAAACACCGACTTCTCAGCGAGTGTCACTGTGTTCTTCATCTGTCAGTTTGCGACCTGTCAACCCTGCTCGCTCTCCTTCTCTACCTGCTAGCTCGTCGATCCTCTTCTCTACCTGAGATGTCCACTATGCGAGAATTTTCCTGTGCTGGATCCTCAACTGATACCAGGTAAATGAAATTTTATTTAATGTTGTCCTTAAGATGCTCAACTGAATCACTTACTAACGTGCAATATAGATTTTTATATGTTTCTAACTAGTAAAGTCATTCTAAATGTTAATTTTCAAACTTTAGTTATATTTTTTTTGATCAAGCTAGCAAAGTGTGCTTTTATTACAACTGTTCAGTTCAATATAGATTTCTCTACCCTGTAAAGTCATTTTACTTTTTTATTCTAAACGATAATTTTCAAACTTTAGTTAAATATTAGATTTTTTTTTTTGATCAAGCTAGTCTAGTGTGCTTTTATTACAACTGTTCAATATAGATTTTTTTATTTGTTTCTACCCTGTCATTTTATTCTAAACGATAATTTTCAAACTTTAGTTAGATTTTTTTTTTGATCAAGCTAGTCAAGTGTGCTTTTATTACAACTGTTCAATATAGATTTTTTATATTTGTTTCTACCCTGTCATTTTATTCTAAACGATAATTTTCAAACTTTAGTTAGATTTTTTTTTTGATCAAGCTAGTCAAGTGTGCTTTTATTGCAACTGTTCAATATAGATTTTTTATTTGTTTCTACCCTGTCATTTTATTCTAAACGATAATTTTCAAACTTTAGTTAGATTTTTTTTTTTTGATCAAGCTAGTCAAGTGTGCTTTTATTACAACTGTTCAATATAGATTTTTTATATTTGTTTCTACCCTGTCATTTTATTCTAAACGATAATTTTCAAACTTTAGTTAGATTTTTTTTTTTTTGATCAAGCTAGTAAAGTGTGCTTTTATTACAACATAACTGTTCTAAGATAAAAATCATGTAAAGTACTGCATATTCTGAGACTAAATTATCTATTCAGGTCTGATGCTGGTCCTCCCACTGATACCGACTGCTTTGAAGAGCTACTCACGGCAGTGCGCACTCTAGAGGCGGCAGCCAAAAGACCTCCTACACCTGAGCTTCCTACATCATCGAAACGTATCTGCATACTCCAACAGGGGGGCAGGGAATTAAGGCAAAGGACATCGAAACTTTCCCTCAAGAAGCGTCGCCAGTCCACTGTCGCAGCGGGTATGGGAAATCCCTACGTCCCCGTCGTACCTTCAACTGCAACCAGGTAAATGAAATTTTATTTAATATTGTCCTTAAGACGCTCAATTGAATCACTTACTAACGTACAATATAGATTTGTTTCTGTTTTTCTACCCTGTAAAGGCGTTTTATTCTAAACGATAATTTTCAAACTTTAGTTAAATATTAGATTTTTTGATCAAGCTAGCAACATGTGAAGTAAATGTAATTTTATTTAATATTGTCCTTAAGGTGCTCAATTGAATCACTTACTAACGTACAATATAGATTTGTTTCTGTTTTTCTACCCTGTAAAGTCATTTTATTCTAAACGATAATTTTCAAACTTTAGTTAGATTTTTTGTTCAAACTAGTAAAGTGTGGTTTTATTACAACATAACTGTTCAATATAGAGTTTTCTAACTAGTAAAGTCATTTTATTCTAAATGATAATTTTCAAACTTTAGTTAAATATTAGATTTTTTGATCAAGCTAGCAATGTTGCCTTTTCTGTTCTAAGATAAAAAAAAAAACGTACAGTACTGCATATTCTGAGACGGAATTATCTTTCTAGGTCTCACAATGCACCCGCCGATCTCATTAACGCAGGCACCGTGATGAATGCGGCTGTCAAGAGAGTTTCAACCGGCGCTGCTGGCTCCTCCGACGCTCCTGCCTCATCTGACGTCACCTCCGTGTTCTCTGCTGATACCTCCGTCGCTACCGGGTAAATGAAATTTTATTTAATGCTGTCCTTAATGTGTTCAACTGAATCACTTACTAACGCACAATATAGAGTTTTATATTTGTTTCTACCCTGTCATTTTATTCTAAATGATAATTTTCAAACTTTAGTTAGTTTTTTGATCAAGCTGTGTGAAGTAAATGTAATTTTATTTAATGCTGTCCTTAAGGTGCTCAACTGAACCGCTTACTAACGTTCAATATAGAGTTTTATATTTGTTTATACCAAGTCATTTTATTCTAAATGATAATTTTCAAACTTTAGTTACTTAGTTTTTTTGATCAAGTTAGCAAACTGAAGCATGTTACCTTTTCATTTTCGGTTCTAAGATAAAAAAAAATATGTAAAGTACTGCATATTCTGAGACTAAATTATCTATCCAGGTCTATCCCTTCCACTGGTGCCGGACCCTCGAGCGTTCGTGTTCCCGACATAAGGACACCATTCACTATCGCCGCTGGTACCTCCACCGCTACCAGGTAAATGTAATTTTATTTAATGTTGCCCTTAAGGCGCTCAACTGTACCACATACTAACGTTCAATATAGAGTTTTATATTTGTATCTGTTTTTCTAACTAGTAAAGTCATTTTATTCTAAATGATAATTTTCAAACTTTAGTTAGATTTTTGCTCAAGTGTGCTTTTATTACAACTGTTCAGTTCAATATAGATTTTTATATTTGTTTCTACCCTGTCATTTTTATTCTAAATGATAATTTTCAAACTTTAGTTAGATTTTTTGATCAAGTTAGCAAACTGAAGCATATTGGTTTTTCATTTTCTGTTCTAAGATAAAAAAAAAATATGTAAAGTACTGCATATTCTGAGACTAAATTATCTATCCAGGTCTATCCCTTCCACTGGTGCCGGATCCTCGAGCGTTCGTGTTCCCGACATAAGGACACCATTCACTATCGCCGCTGGTACCTCCACCGCTACCAGGTAAATGTAATTTTATTTAATGTTGCCCTTAAGGCGCTCAACTGTACCACATACTAACGTTCAATATAGAGTTTTATATTTGTATCTGTTTTTCTAACTAGTAAAGTCATTTTATTCTAAATGATAATTTTCAAACTTTAGTTAGATTTTTGCTCAAGTGTGCTTTTCTTACAACTGTTCAGTTCAATATAGATTTTTATATTTGTTTCTACCCTGTCATTTTTATTCTAAATGATAATTTTCAAACTTTAGTTAGATTTTTTGATCAAGTTAGCAAACTGAAGCATATTGGTTTTTCATTTTCTGTTCTAAGATAAAAAAACATGTAAAGTACTGCATATTCTGAAAAATAAATTATCTTTCTAGGTCCGCATTCTCCAACGTTCCTGTCAGTGGATTCTCCAACGTTCCTGTCAGCTCTACAGAGTCTCCTCACTTCACAGTGTCGCACACTCGGCGGTACAACTCGAAAAAATTCAAGACAGATTTCGTCTCTACAAGTGTGCGACTTGGAGGTATGGAGAATGTGGAACCACACAATTTCCTCCCGGTCCTACACGACCTACATGAGAAAATGTTGGCTGAAGTCGTCCCCACAGGGGAGTATAGCCATGTTCGGCTGTGTTTACGCTCCCGGGATTTGAAAAACCCCGTCAACTTGGCTCTAATTCGGCGTAATGCCCTGACGGGGGAGAGATTCATGGCTGCACTAGACAAAGTAGTGCAGTCAAATGAGTCTCTTGGTCCCGGGAGCGAGCTGGAGTTTGACTTCGTTTGTGCCAACCTGGACCGGGTCGGTACCGGTGGAGATGGAAGGCGCACAGGTCCTGAGACTCGTCGCATCGCTGACGTTCAGTCTTTCATCAACAATAAGAAGGCTCTCATAAAAATTGTAAATCGTGACAGCCTCTGTTTAGCAAGAGCTCTCGTCGTCGCACGAGAGCTTTGCTTAAAAAATAAAGGGTTGCCTAATACCTATACACGGATCCGTCATTACAGGCTACGGCTTCAACAGACGGAAGCCCGTCAACTTCACCAGGATGCGGGTATTCCTGAGGGTCCTTGTGGACTCCCGGAAGTACGTCTCTTTCAAGCTCACCTGACACAGTTCAGGATTGTTGTGTATTCTGCTGACGACGCCTTTCTTCCCATCTTCATTGGTCCCGAAGGCGGGGACAACCTTTATTTGTTGTTTAGTGCAGGGCATTACGACGTGATTACTAAACCGTCGGGGTTTTTCGGGGTTAAGGAGTTCTGTCACAACTGTTTAAAGGGTTCTAATCACGGGCACGTTTGCAAGGGAACCTGCAACAGGTGCCTGTCAACCGATGTGGTTCATGCAGGGGAGCTGTTGCTTTGCACAGTGTGTTGTGTGTATTTGCGCGGGGCTGAATGCTTTCAGGCGCACCTGCTGAAGGCATGTCAGACACAACATCGCTGCGTTAAGTGCATCAGCTTGTACGACCCCCTGAAAAAGCACGTTTGTAAGGTTGACACCTTAAAATTCGTCGAGCCCTGCAAAATTGACCCTGTCGGTCAGACTTACCTCTACTTTGACGTAGAGACTGTGCAGTGTGCCGACGGGTTGCTAAAACCGATACTATGTGTGGTCACATACCAAGTGGACGACGAGTGGGTCTATGCTTCATTCCCGGAAACGGACGCCTTTATGGATTGGATTCTCGCCGAAGAACGTCCCGGAGTTCAAAGATTCAAGGACGCCACAGTCCTCGCACATAATCTGAAAGGCTTTGACGGCATGTTCATCATTAGTTACCTGTACAGAAAATTTTTAAAACCGGATCTCGTGTTCGATGGATCCAAGATTTTAGGTATCTTTTTACCTGGCCTTAAAATAAGGTTCATCGACACGTTGTCCTTTATTCAGGCTCCTCTTCGATCATTCACGAAGACCTTCAACTTGGAGACGGTGAAAGGCTTTTTCCCCTTTAAATTCGTGAAGGAGGAAAATCTACAGTATGCAGGACCCATCCCTGATCGGCTTTTTTTCCAGCCGGAAGACATGGAGCCTGAAACTCTGTCAGCATTCAACGAGTGGTATGCCGCAGCAAGCCTTGAACCCTGGGATTTTCAACAGCAGCTTCTGTATTACTGCAAGGCAGATACAGAGTTGTTGCGGCGAGGCGCCCAAGCTTTCCGTGAGGAATTTTTAAATCTCACAGGCGTAGACCCATTTGCACGTGACCTGACTATTGCCGGTGCTTGTCTTCGAATTTTCCGTGGGAAGTTTCTGCAAAAGAATACCCTCGGTGTGTGTCCCGCCCAAGGGTATTCGGCGAGTAACGACCGGCAGTCCTTGAAAGCTCTCGCATGGTTAGAGTATGAGGCTTCCAAGGACAATATCGAAATTCAAACTGCGCGATCACCCGGAGGTGAGTATAAGATAGGGCAGTACAAATTGGACGGCGTGTGCCACAGTACCCGTTGTTATTACGAGTTTTTAGGTTGTTACTTTCATCACTGTTTGAAATGTTTCAAACCTGAAAAAATAGATCAGCGCACGAGAAAGCCATTTGGTCTGCTAAACACCCGGACCATGGATCGTCTTGAGACCTTGAAAGTGCTGATGAACGGGTACACATGCAAAATCATGTGGGAGCACGAATTCGACGAGTTGATGCGCAAAAACCCACCCGTCGCATTAATTTATAAATCCGTCGAGCCTATCAGGCGTATAGGGGCCCGTGATTACCTCTACGGAGGGCGCGTGGAGGTGTTTTCCATCTTTGCATCGGCGGACCTAGGATGTAGCCTTAACTACGTTGATTACAACAGCCTGTACCCTTATGTTTGCAAGAAGGCTCCATTCGGTAAAGGTCACCCGGTTCGGATCACCTCCAATTTCGCCACAGACCTCGACCACTATTTTGGCATTGCACACGCCACACTGTTAGCCCCCGACGATTTGTTCATCCCTGTACTGCCCTACAGGTGTAATGGGAAGCTGCTTTTCCCCCTTTGCAGGAGCTGTGCAGATGGTCAGCTGGCACCCCCTTGTCAGCACACCGTGAACCAGCGCGCATTGACAGGATCTTGGCCAACGTTCGAAATTTACGCTGCGATGCGTGCTGGATACAAACTTCTTCAATTCCATGATGTGTGGCATTTCAATACCATCCTGCAATACGATCCCGCAACAAAAAAGGGAGGTGTCTATGCTGGGTACATAGATACTTTTCTGGGGCTGAAGCAGCGCTACTCCGGGTTTCCCCCTGACGTGCAGACCGAGGAGCAAAAGGAAGCCTTCTGTGAGGCCTTCTTCCAGGCGGAGGGGGTTCGGATCCTCCCCTCGGAAGTTGAAAAAAACAACCTTAAGCGTACACTTTCCAAGGTCTCGCTTAATTCGTCATGGGGGAAGCATGCGCAGAACATGAGTCGAACCCAGACGACCATTGTGAGTTGTCCTGTCAAGTACATGGAGCTCTTGACGGACGCATCGCTAGTCATCACTGACGTCGCTGTTATCAGTGATCAGGCCGTGCTTGTCACGCACAAGCCGGCGGAGTCTGCCACTCCAGCGAACACCCGTGGAAGCCTGATTCTCGCCGCAATGGTGACGAGTCACGCCAGACTAAAACTGTACGAGCTTCTATCGAAATTAGATAGTCGTGCAATGTATTCTGACACGGATTCAGTAATTTATACAACGTCTCCTCGCGACACCTACACACCACCACAACATCCCTTTCTCGGAGGTCTCGTAGATGAAATTTCTTCAAAGTACGGCTCCGGTGTACACATCACTGACTATGTCAGCGCCGGAGCAAAAAGTTATGCCCTTCGGCTGAGCAACGGGGATGAAATTCTTCGCGCCAAGGGCATATCACTCACGAAGAAAAACCGGTGCACATACAATTTTGAACTACTGAAATCCATGGTGCTAGGGAACTCCCCAACCAGTGAGACCTTCGAAGTCCCTTTCAATGTAATTCGTAATAAAGTGGATGGGTCACTTACGAATAAGCCCATGGTGAAAAGGTTTAAGGCTAACCTAGATAAGCGGTATCTCAGCCCGGGTTCAACTCTCACTGTACCTTATGGTTACAATGACCTGGGCCTGGATACCCTTATCCAACTCATGGATGAGTAAATGTACAGTTTTCAACTTATTTATTTCATATTACACCTTTATTTATTTCATTGTACAGTTTTCAACTTATTTATTTCATATTACACCTTTATTTATTTCATTGTACAGTTTTCAACTTATTTATTTCATATTACACCTTTATTTATTTTATATTACACCTTTATTTATTTCATTGTACAGTTTTCAACTTATTTATTTCATATTACACCTTTATTACATTGTACAGTTTTCAACTTATTTATTACATCTTTATTTATTATTTCACTGTACGCCTTTTATTTCAATATCCTTAATGGATCTTAATCATTATTTCAGTGCCCTTAGGGGACTTTAATTATTATTGCAGTGTCCTTAGTGGACTTTAAATATTTCAATGTTCCTACTTTAATTATTTCAGTGTCCTTAGGGGACTTTAATTATTATTTCAGTGTCCTTAGTGTACTTTAATTTATCACTCGTAATGCCCTCGCACTCGGCGTCGTCAGCAGTTTTTGAAGCTTGTATTTTTGAAACCTACAATATGTTACTGTCCAGCATTGGATATGTGAAACCAACAGTGGTTATGTCATGTGAAAGCAACAGTGGATCTGTCATGTAAATTTTTTTAATAAAAAAGGTTTCAAAAAAATCCGTCTCTTTATTTCTCAGAACTGGAAGACACTATGGTGGGAGAAAGCAAGAGGTAACTTTGTTTTTCAGGTGCTCCGTAAGTCTTATCAGTGATCTGCACAATGCGATCTCCAAGTCTCGCTGCTGCAGCAGCATTCTCATTTCCCCGACACTAACGCCCTCTGCTGTACTCCCGAGTGTAGCAGCACTCGTACAACCGCGCCCAGTCATGCAGATCACTTCCGGATGTCAAACATTGAATGAACTATCAGTGTGAAAACATTGAATTGGAAGAGACATAAAAATGGCAAAAGGCATATTATCAGTTTTACTTTCTTTTATTGGATACAGATTTTTAATACATGGTTTTTTAACACAAGTCTTCAAGCACACAGGTCTTGGAAAGTTTTTTACAGATATTTTCAATACGCCGTCCACTCGGATAATTTTCTTTTCTTACGTCGGATGGGAACAGCAATGTCTTTTGGGGTCCGCTCTTCAGCTATATGATTTCTGGGAATGTTGACTTTTACTTCCTGTGGAGTGTCAAGCTGTTTTGAGAATAACAAATAATTTTTCAAAGCAGTCAGATACTTTTCAGACTTATCGTCAGCATCACCAGACTCTAATATTTTCTTCATCTCTGAGTCCAAATCACATACTTTTTTTCTTATGTTTCTCCTTTGCACTGCTTTCACTGAAATCATTTTTTTCTAAATAACGAGACCAGTAGGGGGAGGGCAGCAGTCAGTAGTGGTATAATGAACCCTGAACCACGCTGCAGGAGATGCTTCTTGTGGCGTAAAGATGCACGTTTGGACGCTAGACTCCTTATGACCGTCTTGTGCTGGCGTAAATTCTTTAATACTCTGTGGGAAACAGGTATATTGCCTTTTAAGAAATTGGAACACACTTCACATAGAGCATACATCTGGGGGTCGGAGATGTGCTTCATCAGAGCTGCACGCTGCTTTCCTCCTAGTTTCGGTAAGCACTGAAGGAACGGACCTTGAGATTTAACTTTCATTTGGAACGTAAAGTATTTCGGGTTCTTCTGATGGAAGAATCTTTGCACGGAGCCTTTCACTATCTAACGTTCTGGGATGAAGGTCAACACACAAATAGCCACAGGTTGCTTGTGTAGCTAACCTATAAGCATCCGTCAGGAGTTTAGATTGATGGGGGTATACTTGTCTTGCCAGGTGGGTTATTTGTGAAGCATCCCGACAGTTGCGAAATAAAAACATGTAGTGAGCATTGAGCGATATAGTCCTCGAATGTCTTCCCTTTAAAAACAGATTTTGTAATATCAGGACAATCGTGATATTTTTATGATGACCCCCACGAATAAACAATTGTGATATGCGTTCGCTGGCTACAGACTGTTCCATCAAATCATCCAGTACCAGAAGTGTAGGTCTGAGGGGATCAAATTCCAGATCCGTAGGTAGTCCTTCATAAAATTCCACCGTTTTCTTGAAGGGTTCAAAGGCAGGCTGCCACTCCCCGTAGCAGTAAACGACACGTTGGGGTGGGGGTTCGAATACTTGAGCTGCTTCTTTGATGAGTTTCAGAGTGAAAGTCGTCTTTCCACACTGTGAAGGAGCAGCAATTATAATATTCGAAGGAGTTCGGAGAGCCATCGCAACACCATACAGTCGTTAAAGTCTACTCGACACGTGTAATCACGATGCAGTACTGTGGGAAGAGTCGAACCACACGCTCTTTTAAACAGGAAATACAGACAGTGAGCACCGCAAGTGTCTCCCAGGGGGTCCTGCAGAGGTATTGAAGGATGTAAGACGTGACGTATGCCTAGTCGACTGTAGTATTCTTGCATGGAGACATCGGGACTCGTACCTAGGGGGTCAAAGTGATCCACGTGCATTCCTTTCTTGTAAACTGCTATCCAGTGTGCTCCAGGCATGGAGGACGGATCGGTATTGTAGATAAACAAGGCTTCTGATTGATTGATTCTGCGAGGTAGTCTGTCACTGGGGAACACTCCGAGACTTGTGGGTAACATCGAAAGGATGGATTCTAGCTGATAGGTATTCATGAGCTGTAGTCAAACAGGACTTTACGATCCAATGGGATTTCCAGCAAATTCTGATATTCGGCATACAGGATCACAGTGACCGATGCGGATAGCGGCTTGGCAAACTTTAATTCGACTCTCACACTCCCACTCTTTATTAAAGAAAACACTTGATTGCATTCACGTTGCTCAGGGGTCAATTGGAATCCGAACAATGTAAAACCTTCTCCATAAGCTTTTCGCGATAAGTTAATACCACTATCGGATTTCCAGGCATCCACAGCTTCCAATAATCCTTGGTAACAGTGGAGATAGCGCCCATTCGCAAAGTCGGGGGTGTAGGACTGATGATCGCTGTCAATGTGAAGACTGATGTAGTTTAAGTCAAAATGTTGGAAGTTGAAGGGATTTTTTTCGTACGATCCATTCAGGCTGGTGCTTTCCACCATATCCAGTACCAGACGTACGGGGAGCTGACCTAGAAATAAATTGTCACGGTTCACACTCGTTAGTCCCGAAGCAATGGAAAACATACGTAAATCCGTTCTTCGCAGAGGATACTTGGCACTCTCTGAACCCAGCAGGCGAGCGTGTGCGAGGATCACACCCGAAGTGGGTTTGACTTTACGCACGAAAAATTCGGCTTCGTGTATCTGTACTTTGTAAGAGGGGTCCGCTTCACCTGTCACGAGACAGAATTCGGGTTTGGATCTCAATAAACGCAGTCTCAGGTCGACTTGATTGAGCAGGTAACGATCTTGATTAAACAGGTCAGCGTGGATCCACGAGATGAGTTCGATACCTGTTGGTTTGACGTAGCCCTTGCGCTGATGCCATCCCTCGTTCTCCCGACTGGTCAGTTCCATTTTACCGGGGGTGTCGAGGTACCAGAGCGAGGTGCCGAGCTGGCTTCGTGTGGCATCGGTACCGTAATTCAATAGAGTCTCTAGGTATGCCCTGTAGGGGTACAGAGTGTGAGAAGCACTCACTAGGTGATCATTGAGGAAGACGTCTACCTGGCTGAAGAGGGCATGGAAGAAATGATTGCAGGGAGCAATCACTTCCGACGGTGCTGTACCATCGGATTTTACAATTTTCAAGACGAGACGTAGGTGACATCGGGATAGATCAATGTAATCGTCTGTTCCTTTCACGATGAATTCAAGTGGAGCATTACCTTCCAAGGAAGCCACAGGTAAATAATTGACATAGCAGCCTCTTTCTAATTGTGAGACTGTGGGAGGGATCAGAAACAGGTCCAGTTCTGAATTGACACAGTCGCCAGAATCAGCGTGAATTTTCTGAATGCTCATGATGAAAACACGTCCTGCACAGTACAGTGTCTCTTCACTTTATGAACCTTGGGATGTTGACGGTGGCGTTTTATTCCTTTTCCTCCCTGCAGCTTTGAACTGGCACGTTGCAAGAGGTCGGCGCCCGCTTCACGGAGTCCCGCTTTGGCTGCAGATTTGAAATTTTGCCCCTGGGACATCTCTGAAACGAACCGTAGCCCACCCTTACGTAGGGTAGCCAGTGCAGGTCGTACGAGAGGGCTGATGAAACGTCCAATAGTGGCAAAGATGCTTCCTAGCCCATCACCTCTCTGATAACGAGGACCACGGAACACACCCTTCCCCGTTTGGCTCTTGTAGTAGCTCACGTAGGCATCTGCAGAAGGGGGAACGAATTTAACCCTCATGACGGAAATGTAACTTGACTAAAACTTTACCGAATTTAAAATGCAGAGGTTCTCCAGTGTCGGTACGAAGGAAGATTCTCACACTCTCGAAACTGTTCCTTGCAAGGGGGTAGTAATCAGGTTGCTGATACACTGCAACAATGGCTTCGTTATTACTGGTTCTGACGGCGGGGTTCACGACACGCAACAGTTCGCCGTGAGTATCACCTAACAACTGAGGCGCAATCAGGTCTGAATACAAATAAATACCATACATTCCTCTGTTCATATCGATGGGATAGTCACCCTGAACTTTATTCAGTGGTATATCTAATTTAGTAATTCCTAGCATGTCTCCTAATCCGGGGTTCGATCGAGGAAATTTAATGTAATGCGACTTGTCTGTATCCATCAATACGGTGTGATCTGCCTGCTGCTTGAAACGGTAAGCTTTTCTCAGCCTATAGGGTAACATCTGGTTCATTGCATCGAATAATGATTCGGCAGTTTCGTATCGCCCGTGGGGCACCTTTCGTTCTTGGAAACTACCTGGAGGGATCACGTAGAAATAACACTCGTCATCTATGTCGAACGTTGGTGTATTGCAAAGTTTGCTGGCAAATCGTTGGTGGAAGGGTTTGTCAACTTCACCCTCCCCGATACACAGAAGTTTACCGAAATTCGTTTTAGGAAACATCAAACCGTATCCCTCACTCGGTTTGAATACCCAGTAACCGCTGTTATAGGAAACTATTATTTCTTTTGGGAGTTGGGTAGTGAGGAGAGACAACAGTTCCATTCGAGTTATTTTACCCGGTTTAAGTTTGATTTTCCTGTATTCTTCGGTGGGAGCGTAATATTCATATGTGTCATTAGAACCGTCCACATTGTACCAGCTCACGGGTAAGTGAACTTCTGCTAGTCCCACTTTCCATTTTCCGCTCAGTCTTAGGGGTTGTGCTAGACGAACCGTGAAATCAGTCTGCGAATTGTTTGGGTAAATATTCTGACTAGCCGTGGAGGGTAGGGTCAGGTAGAAACTATCCATTTTTTAGGGATCCAGGAAGGTTTAGGATAACCACGAAATTTGACCAGTGCCTTGTGACCTTTACGCTCGATTATTTTCTCGACAGTGTAAAGTTCGGGTTCTGTCACTTTTTGAAGTTCCGATTTATAGAATGTACCTTTCAACACTTCTCCCTCGGAATCCCGTATGACATACACAGGGGGTTGTCGCTGTAACACCTTGTCGACTATAAATATTTCTTCGGTCCACAAATGCGTTCCTGCCTTCTTGAAGGGTACTTTTACACTGGCTAGTCGAACCGTGTCCCCCACTTTAAATGCTGGTTTTTCTTTTACTACGGTCGGATTGCGATAGAGTCGAACCCACACAACGTCTTCATTGCGTAAGGTCACGTCCTTGGGAGCCATATCGTGGGCACTGTGAACGGTGGCATTGTATCCCCGTACAACGCGCGGTAGCACGTCCAGGTAGCGGTAGGTGTTATTGCGTGTATAATATCTACCCAGTCTCTCGCGTAGGGTACGATTCCATCTCTCCACCAAAGCTGCTTTTTTGTCAGAGTAGGTGGCAAAGAACCGAATACCTTTCTTTTTCAGGAATTTCTGGAACACTCTGTTGGTAAATTCCGTACCCTGATCCGTATTTAAATTAATTGGAGACCGACCCTTGGAAAGGATTTTTTTGAAAGCCAATACCATTTCTTTCCCTGTTTTAGCCTTCATGGCAACCGCCCACCCGTACCTCGAGAACACATCGATGACTGTTAATATGTAGCGATACTCGTCATTGAAGCGAGTTAGATTTTTCACCACCATGAGATCGGCTTGCCATTGTTCGTCTAACCCTGTGACGTAAACTTTGTTACGGGGGAACTTTCTGCGAACAGGTTTATGTAGCGTGTAGGCAGGTTGCTTTTCTAACCATTCACGGACGAGTTTGAGTGGCAGTCCCGTATTCTGTGCTAACTTTTTTACACTACCGAATCCTCTTTCGGGGTCGAAATAATTGGACTCCAAAGTTTTGTTTTCTGCTGCACCCAGGCGTCGTACCCCACCAGGTTTTGCCATTGATGTAGTGAAAGTGTAACACCTGTCACTGTAGGAATGTCACCTATAAACTGTCTGATGTCCACTGTTAAGTTACACACACGAATTTTGTATTCGCCGTCTAAGGCTTTTGACTCTCCACACTGAATATTTTTACTAGGAGCTACAATTTCTAATACAAGCACTGCTATCGTTAACACTGTCACGATTACACTACCCACACTAGCTAACACCTTCTTTCTCCTATCCATACCAAGACTAAAATGACATTGGATGAAAAGACAGACACATTATATAAGATTACAATTATTTATTTAATTTATACATTTCATTTTTTGCCTCGTCGACAATAGCGTTATATTTTAGAGTGCAAACAAAACCAGAATCTACAAAATTCAACAGACCTCGTTTCCAGGCAGTATCCACAAATACCTGTGCTAAGGCATTAATGTCCAAGTCACCAGACCACCCTACGATGGTCGGTATTTTTTCTTCGGGTTGCAGTCCATCTAACGGTATCACACGCATAAGTTCTTGCTGAAAAATATTCACCAGCAGCGGGTAAACACAAACGGGATCGTCGAAAACAGGACCCAGTAGGAAAGGACGAATGGATTCTGAATGTTCCATAATAGCTGTACGGAGTTGGTGATCTTTGGGAGTCCCGCACACGCCATGCACAATGCGCATCACCTCGTCTACGTGGATAGCCAGCGTGAACCACTGCGAAGCATTCAGTGTTATACAACGTCTCACAACACGGAACTGTAGAGTTCTTTGGTCAGCGGATTCTTTGATGAAGTCGACACAACGTTCGCCATCCACAGTTCGATACATGTAGACACGTAAACCATGCGTCACGTACCATGTCTGTTGATCGGGGCCAATTTTCACTTGATCCTCTATGTGGGGGACCGTGGCACACAAAGCCTCCCATTCAGGTATGGAGAGGCTAACCCCTGCAGGTGTAGGGTAGATGAGTTCACAATTTTCATATTTCTTGTAGCGGCGTACGTGCACAGAAAACTTATTTTTGAACAGTGTAGGTACAACGTAAACATCTTCACCGAGACACCACACATCTGGATTGCTAGGCTGCATCGTGAACAATGACGCACACAGCGCTCGCTCCCTATTTAACTAGAGAACCGCGTCACCTGGGGCGACCAATCAGGAACGATCTGATAAGCGAGTGTTTGTTGGGACATGTTCTCGACGACGATCGATCCATCCGAAGAAAGCAGCTGTTTCGGCTAAAGAGCAGTGGACGTCCTCTCCGGTGTGATATCCGCACTCGAACTCGGAAACTTTTGGGAGATCACAATATTTGGGACAGCCGTAAAGTTCGAGATTAACACTGGGCAGATTTAATTGTTCCAAGAGATTTCTTTCCACAGTACCTCCTTTGTAACCCACCACAGTAGCTTCTTCAGTACGTGCAAGTTTGTAAGCATATTTCACGATGTTAGGAACGTGATCTAACGACCACACCTTTTCACGAGGCAGAGGACGAAATGGTAGGCCTAGCACATGTTTAGATACGTAGTTGACTGTCCTTCTGTCTTTTACTGACAAAGGTTGGTGTTGCCGAAGATTGAAACGGTAGACACCACATTTCCCATTCAGAGTTGCATATCCAAGTTCGCGCACTAGGAAACGACCATTTACATGGAAACCGTCGAGATCTAGAACCATACAGATGTTTTGCATGGTTGCACTAGTTCGAGTATCTGGAGACAAAAACACTTGACGTCTTCACACAGGCTACAGACGTCTCTGTCGTTTACGTCTCAGAGCCTGAACGATGTTCTGCGGTAATCCCGGGGGCCAGGTTTCGGGCTGCTTCATCACCAGAGGTCCACGTAGTCTTGTAGGTGGTGGCGGGGTAGTGTCCTCCACGACAACAGCCCGTAGCATCGGACCACCAATCCCAGGTCGCGGCAACATCTTAATAGTGACGGCCGGAGGTGGCGGCGGCGGTGGAGGAGGCGGCAAAATCACAGGTCGACGTAGCAATCGACGAATACGCGTTCGAAAGTGTTGTGGATCGCTCTCGTAGCCGGAGTCTACATCACTCGTCCAATTATGACCAAAATCCAAGTTGTCGTCGTCGTCCATAACGTGTGGCTCAGAATAAATGTCAAACCTTTTTCAGCGGTTATATACATCCAGAACCGTGACCTTGGGGGGCTTTTCAAGGTCGTTGGAAAATTACGAGTCAATTTCCGGTCGGTTGTAACATAGGGGTCAATTTCCGGTCGATTGCGACATAGGGGTCAAAGTTCAGAAGGCAGCGTGGCCCAGCACAGGTCAATTTCCGGTCGATTGCGACATAGGGGGTCCAAGTCAAGAAGGCAACGTGGACGATTGCGACATAGGGGGGAAAGCACTGTGCAAAGGGGGTACGCCAGGTTGTGACGATACTACTGTTGTAATTGTTCCAGTTATGTGCAGTGTTTAATACTAGATTTTGTTGCATACTTCTTTTGGTTGTCATATAACATATTTTTCATTTACATAAGCTCCATATAGTGTATCAGTGGCACACCAATTTATGGGGTACTGTATTGCTGTGAATTACATTTATTTATTTTAAAATGAGAGGGCCAAGTTGACGTGCCCTGAGCCACGCCAAACTGGGCATTGGGACGGCCGCCTACCGATCCGCGCGAGTTGTGTTGAAATCCCTGCTCCCATTGTAGGCCGAGGGTCGAAAAGAAGGGAGGGTTGCCAAGGTGGGCCGAAACCTGTCGAGGCTTCCTCCAACGGCGGTGTCTGACCTTACTATTGAGCTGTAGATGGTGTGCTGGGATACCTTGCTTGCGCTGACGAGGTCAGGAATCAGTGCTTGTGTACTGAAAGCGCTTCGTTCATGACCTTCGATCGAGGGGAGAAAGGCAAAGCATTAAGAGTTGTACGCCAAGGTGGGTGGGCAGTGAAAGGGAGGAAGGTGAGACTTTGGCTTGGTATGTGACTGGCATTGTGTGTAGCTGTTCATAGAGCCTTATAGTTAAGAATACTTTTAGATGGAGAATATATTTACTTGACGAACACTATTTTTTTTCCCTTCCATCCCTTCCCATCTTTTATTTTCTTCCGAATCATTAATATTCATTTGACTATAATTTACTTATACTATTTATTTCTTTATTAGGTTACCGAACTGTCACACACTAATTAGAATTGTAAAACTACTGAATGCTGGCAATTTGAACTAGGGGGGCAGCAAGTAGGGGTTGTTTTCGGGTGGAGTGGGTCTTGGTTCGAATCGATCTACCGTGTGAGGGTGAAGGGGAAATGTTTTATGAGAACCATAGCATGATGGGAGGGAAAGAGCGTGCTTTTTCTGGTATTGTAATGGAAATATTTAAAAGATGTAGAGAGAAGAAAAAAATAGTTTGAGAAAGTGTTTAGAGTTAGAGATGGCATGACGAGGAGATATCATTATAGTCGCACTGCTGTTGGTTGTTGCGAAGATGTTAATGGCATACATAGTGAGTAATTTTAGGTGTTAGTACTGAGTGGAAGCCATTATCATACTATGACACATAATAAAACAAGTCACTGGATATCAATCACATCTATATACTTAATTTCCAACATTTAATTATCTCCCCTCATCCGTTATCCTCCCCCCCCCACCCCCATTTTTTCTTTCTTTCTTTATTTTTTTTCTTCATTTTTATTTTTTTTATTTTCCTCTCTTTTCCCCCTTTATTATCCCTTTGTATCCCTCTCTCCTCCCCCTTTCCCCCATGTTTATTCCTTCTTCTCCCCATTTCCCTTTTTATTATTATTATTTTTTTTTCCATTTTTTAAATTTTCCTTTTCTTTCCTTTTTTTTATTTTTTTTTTCCTTTTTCCTTTTTTTTTATAATTCTAAATCTAAATTAAATATCGATAGCAGCAGGCGAAAAGTCAATAAAACCTTCAGTAAGAGATCTCATAGCTTGAGAAATTATGTTCAGATTTTCTCTCGACATAATGTTTTTAAAAACAGGGTTGGCATGGTCAAAATTCTTGATGCTATCTTTTAATTGTAATATGTTACATTCCAGTAAATAATGCCTACTGTCTCCTTGCCTTCCACATCGACATAAGGCATTTTCTGATTTTTCCTATTCTATTGAAATACTCTGGAAATTTTCCGCGGCCCGTCAATATCTGATTTGCATAGTGATTGCAATAATTATTTGATTCACTAGCATCCTTAAGGTAGGTATAAAGTGTTCTGCCCTTATCACTTGCATTCCATGTGTTCTGCCATTCGTCCGTAATTTTCTTTCTAATTTTATATTTTATATGACTTAACGGTAGAGGGACTATGTTTGTTATATGATTTAATTTATTAGCTTCTTTGGTATTCTTGGCAGCTATCTCATTTCCATTCCATCCGAAGTGTGCCTTGATCCAGTGCATGTTTATATTTCGTGTATTTTATATCCTTATATATTTTCGTGTAATGTCGTTCAACATTTTGTTTCTATTGTCGCTGTTCCCTAAGGCCTGTAGGGCTGAGAGGGAGTCACTGTAAATGTGGATGTCATCCTTCTCTCTTGTCTGTAGGATATATTCTAGGGTTTTCAAAATCGCGAACGTTTCAGCTTGATAATTAGAAATGTCATCTATAAGTCTAAATTTTTCTGTATGAATTAGAACTCCATAGTACATCACAACAAAGGCCGCACCCACTCTACATTTTTCTTTGGATCCGTCTGTGTATATTTCTGTTCCTATGCCTGAGGGTGGTTCCTTATCAAATGGGATATTTATTCTGTGTGCTGGATGTGTGAGCCATTGATTTTCCAGTTGTTCAATATCTTGTGATTTTACATGTGTATTGAATATTTCCACGTCTTCTTTTGCTGCTGTTAACTTCAATATATTAAATTCTTCTATTGCTTTTAGGTGAGCTGGGATTAACCCTCCCAGGACTAGAGCGGCTTCTGTCGACACAGTTTTGTATGTTCTTGTAATTAGCATTGCAGGCTGGCGCTGAGCGCTAGGTATGCTGCTGCAGAGTTTTTTTATCTTTTTCTAATCTGTTGCCCCATATTCCGTGACCATACACTATCATTCTCTCCAAGCTTCTTTTGTATATTTGTTTCAGTATATCTCTTCTCTTATCGTACAGATTTCTACCTACTCTTAGTAAATTGTACATTGTTTCTGTAACTTTGTCTTTTAATACCTGGAAATGTCTGTAGAATTTTAATTGGTCATCTACGAGGACTCCTAATATTTTTACTTCTTTTACATTCTTAATCGTCTTGTTTTCTAATTTAAATATTGGTGGTCTGATCATTCTCTTATTTTGTACTACTGTCATAACTTTGCTTTTTTCACTGCTGAAAGTAACTTGTTACTTGTGCTCCATTTCATTAATAGCTTTATTGCATTTTTACCGGTTTCTTCTAGTTCTTCCTCCTATAATGACCAGCAAGTCATCCGCATAGGCCTGAACCTTAACATTTTGCGGGTATGTTAATGACAGAGCTTTATCCATTATTATGTTCCAATATAGGGGACCGCTGCATGACCTCTGAGGGCAGCTTCTGTTTATTTTCTTGGTGTATTCAAATGTATTTGTTTTATATGTTATGTTTCTATCTTTGAAATAGCTTTCCACTAATTTATGTAGATTATTAGGACATTTTTTTCCCCTGAGTTCATGCAGTATTGCTTGCCACCAGACTGTGTCGAAGGCTCCACTGATGTCCAAGAATATGATAGCTGTGTGCATTTTTTTTTATTTATTCTCTTCTATTTCTTTGTATAACCTGTACAGTGCTAAATTGCAGGATTTATCGGATCGGAAACCGTATTGTTCTGTATGTAGACTATTAGCCTTGAATAAATGATAGTAAATTCTTCTTGTTATCAATTTATCCAGTATCTTACTGAGTGATGTTAGAAGGCAGATAGGCCGAAATGACTTTGGTTTACTTGCTTCTTTTCCAGGCTTATTAAGTAGGATGACTCTCACAGTTTTCCATGAGGTGGGGAAGAATCCGAACTTGAGACACAGATTGTACAGTGTTGGTAAAATATCTGGGGATGTCGTATTGATGGCTTGTATGATTTCTATGTTTAATCTATCAGGTCCCGGTGCTTTGTTTTTTGGCATGGAAGTAATTACATCTATGGTTTCTTGCCTTGTAAAGTTGTCATCGCTTGCGCTTGTATAGCTTTCTTGTAGCTGTGCTCTTATTATTTTGTGCTCTTCAAGATCAGTGTTAGGATTATCATCAATGAACAGTCCTGTAATATTGTTTTGATTATGTTTTCGTAATTTTCTATTCTAATGTTACCTTCTGTGATCAGAGTAGACAGTTGCAGAGCATTTCCTAATTTTCCCTTTGTAATTTTATATGGCAAAGAGAACGGATTTGCTTTCGAGATCTCTTCGCATAGTGAATTCCATGAATTTTTTTTTTTGCTGTAGTTAATTAGTCTTCTGTATTTTGCCGCTTGTCTCTTGTATTGGGTCTTTTTTCTCTCTCTATCATCCGGTTCTCTGGCTTTTTGATATTTGCGTCTGAGTGCATTTAATTTTTTCCTATCTATATCTAGTTGCTGATTCCACCAAGGGACTTTTTTCCTTTTATCTATTCCTTTTTCTTTTAGGTGCTTGTCACTGGTTGTGGAAATAATGTCCACAAAAGTGTTAACGAAATTGTCCAATTCACCTATGTTCATTATTTTTTCAGATTTGCCTCTAAACTGTTTTCTTGATTCTTTACGTCTTTGGCAATTTTGGATATTCCTCTTGTGGTCAGTTTGTATCTCTGGGCATTTGGTATTGTTTGCTTTAATCCTAACGTTGTTATGATGTATCTATGACCACTTAGCGTATCTTCCTCCATAGTTTCCCATTTTGTAATTTTTTGCTCAGAGATATCATTTGCTAAGGTAAGGTCTATCCAGCTTTGTCCATTTACTGTTTGGAATGTTAGGAGAGAGTTTTGGTGGTTAATTATACGCAAATTATTCCTTATGATGAAATCCATTGTTACCTCACCCTTTTCGTCCGATGAGGGGTTTCCCCACATGGTATGCTTTGCATTAAAGTCCCCATTGATTATTATTTTTTTATTTCTATAACGTTGGACTAAAATTTCTAAGTCCTCTAGTTTGTCTTCTATTTCCTCAGAAGGGGGAAAGTATACTGAGATTATTATGATGGCATCTGTTGCGTCCCTTGCTTCTATTGCTGTGATGTTTATACTCTGGCTAATTGTAACTATGTCTATTATGTTTGTCGTAGTTGTTATTCCTACTTTACCGTTTTCTTGATGTGTTGATTTCCAGTGTAAGGGCAATCCTGCTAGTTTTCCTTTAATAGTATATGGTTCCTGTATGCATATTATGTCTGGTTTGAGATCCTTATATATGTGGTCCACTGCAGCCCGTAGATTGGCTGTCGCTGCTTTTGATCTATTGACATTTATTTGTAAGATAGACCAAAACGTTTGGTTGGAGCTAGCCATAGGAAGTACCCCACGGACAATACGAAACTGCTGAATCATTATCCGATGCGATGAACCAGGTCATACCCCATAAGTTGAGAAAAGCTTTCCGTTTCAATCAACAGGCCGATCACACCGTGTTGATGGATACAGACAAGTTACATTTCATTAAATTTCCTCATTCAAACCCAGGATTAGGAGACATGTTAGGAATTACTAAATTAGACATTCCATTGAAAAAAGCCATGGGTGACTACCCCATCGATATGAACAGAGGAATGTACGGTATTTATTTGTATTCAGACCTGATTGCACCTCAGTTGTTAGGTGATACTCATGGTGAACTGTTGCATGTTGTGAATCCTGCGGTCAGAACCAGTAATAACGAAGCCATCGTTGCAGTGTATCAACAACCTGATTACTACCCCCTTGCAAGAAACAGTTTCGAGAGTGTGAGACTGGCCACCCTACGTAAGGGTGGGCTATGGTTCATTTCAGATATGGCACAAGGGCAAAACTTCAAAACAGCTGCCATAGCAGGGTTGCGTGAAGCCGGTGTCGACCTGTTGCAGCGTGCCAGTTCCAAGCTGTAGGGAGGAAAAGGGATAAAACGCCGCCGTCATCATCCTAGTGTTCATAAAGTGAAGAGACTCTGTACTGTGAAGAATGTGTTTTCATCATGAGCATTTAGAAAATTCACGCTGATTCTGACGATTGTGCCAATTCTGAACTGGACCTGTTTCTGGTTCCCCCCACTGTCTCACAACTGAAAAGAGGCTGCTATGTCAATTATTTACCTATGGCTTCGCTGGAAGGTAATGCTCCACTTGAATTTATCGTAAAAGGGACAGATGATTACATAGATCTATCCCGTTTCCACCTGCGCCTCGTCTTGAAAATTGTGAAATCCGATGGTTACCCCCTGTCGGAAGTGATTGCCCTCTGCACTCATTTCTTCCACGCCCTCTTCAATCAAGTGGATGTCTTCTTCAACGATCACCTAGTGAGTGCTTCTCACACCCTGTACCCCTACAGGGCGTACCTGGAGACTATTTAATTATGGTACCGATGCCACATGAAGTCAGCTCGGTACATCAGTATGGTACCTCGACACCCCTGGTAAAATGGAACTGAGCAGTCGCGAGAACGAGGGATGGCATCAGCACAAGGGTTACGTAAAGTCAACAGGTATCAAACTCATCTCCTGGATCCATGCTAACCTGTTCAATAAAGAATGTTACCTACTCAATCAGGTCGATCTGAGACTGCGTTGGTTAAGGTCCAAGCCCGAATTCTGTCTTGTGACAGATGAAGTGGACTCTTCTTACAAAGTACAGATTCACGAAGCCGAATTTTTCATACGCAAAGAAAAACCCACTTCCAGTGTTATCCTTGTACACGCTCGCCTGCTGGGTTCCGAGAGTGCCAAATACCCCCTACGCAGAACGGATTTACACACGTTCTCCTTCCCAGCGGGTCTGACGAGTGTGAACCGTGACAGTTTATTTCTTGGCCAACTACTGGTACGTCTGGTACTGGGTATGGTGGGAAGTACCAGTCTGAATGAATCGTACAAAAAATTGCCCTTAACTTCCAACATTTCGACTTAAACTATATCAGCCTTCACATTGACAGTGAACAGCACTCCTACACCCCAGACTTTACGAATGGACGCTATCTCCGATGTTACCAAGGATTATTGGAAGCTGCGGATGCCTGGAAATCCGACAGTGGTATTAACTTATCACGAAGGGTTTTACACTGTTTGGATTCCAATTGACCCCTGAACAATGTGAATGTAATCAAGTGTTTTCTTTAGTAAAGAGCGGTAGTGTGAGAGTTGAATTAAAGTTTGCCACGGCACTACCCACATCAGGCACTGTGATCCTGTATGCAGAATACCAGAATTTGATTGAAATCCCATTGGATTGTAAAATCCTGTTTGACTACAGCTCATGAATACCTGTCAGTTAGAATCCGTCCTCTCGATGTTACTGACAAATCTAGGTGTGTTTCCACGTGACAGACTACCTCGTAGAATCGACCAATCGGAAGCCTTGTTTATCTACAATACCGATCCGTCCACCAAGCCTGGCACACACTGGATAGCTGTTTACAAGAAAGAAACCCATGTGGATCACTTTGACCCTTTGGGGACAAGTCCTGATGTGTCCATGCAAGAATACTACAGCCGTGTAGGCATACGTCACGTGTTACATCCCTCAATACCTCTGCAGGACCCCATGGGGGACACTTGTAGTGCTCACTATCTGTATTTCCTGTTTAAAAGAGCGAGTGGTTCGATTCTCCCCATAGTACTGCACAGCGATTAGACATGACAAAATTTTAACGACTCCATCGTGGTACGATGTCTCTCTGAACTCCTTCAAATATTTTAATTGCTGCTCCTTCTCAGTGTGGAAAGACGACTTTCACTCTGAAACTCATCAAAGAAGCCACTCAAGTGTTCGACCCCCCCACCCCAACGTGTCGTTTACTGCTGCGGGGAGTGGCAACCTGCCTTTGAGCCCTTTCAGAAAACTGTGGAATTTTACGAAGACCTACCTTTAGATCTGGAAGTTGACCCCCTCAGACCTATGCTTCTGGTGTTGGACAACTTGATGGAACAGTCTGTAGCCAGCGAATGCATATCTCAACTGTTTATTCGAGGTGGTCATCATAAAAAAATCACGATTGTCCTGATCTTGCAAAATATGTTTTTTAAAGGGAAGACATTCGAGGACTATATCGCTCAATGCACACTATATGTTTTCATTTCGCAACTGTCGGGATGCTTCACGAATAACGCATCTGGCAAGACAAGTGTTTCCACGTCATTCCAAACTCCTGATCAACGCTTATAGACTAGCTACACAACCTCCCTGTGGTTATTTGTGCGTGGATCTTCATCCTAGAATGTCAGATACTGAAAGGCTCTGTGCAAAGATCCTTCCTTCTGAAGCACCCGAGATACTATATGTCCCAAATGAAAGTTAGATCTCAAGGCCCGTTCCTTCAGTGTTTACCAAAACTTGGTGGAAAGCAACATGCAGCTCTGTTGAAGCACATCTCCGACCCTCAGATGTATGCTCTATGTGAAGTGTGTGCCAATTTCTTAAAAGGCAATATACCTGTTTCTCGTAGAGTATTAAAGAATTTCCGAAAGCACAAGATTGTCATAAGAAGTTTAGCCTCCAAACGTGCTTCTGTCTGTCACAAGAAACACCTCTTACATAGGGGATCAGGCTTTTTGTTCCCTCTTCTCACTGCAGCATTACCTCTGTTGGGATCGTTATTTCGAAAATGATTTCAGTGAAGGCTGTGGAAAGACGTCACGTGCGTAAAAAAGTGCGTGATTTAGACACAGAGATGAAGAAAATCTTGAATCAGACGTTGATGATAAAACTGAAAAGTACCTGGCTGTATTGAAAAATTACCTGTTATTTAACAAACAACTTGAAGCCCCCCACGAGGTAAAAGTCAGCATCCCCCTCTCCAGACAGCAAATATTATCAGAGACTTATGATCACACTCCAGACGACATTGTCGAATTTGTTCATCCCCCCCCATCCGACGTAAGAAAAGGATATTTATTGACTGGACTCCATATTGAAGATATCTGTTTAAAAATTGAAGACTGGTGTTAAATATTGTATTTCCAAGACTTGTGTTAAAAGTTTGTATTTCCAAGATTTGTATTCCCTGAAACCTTCTGTTCAAAAACAATGTGTTAAAAAATTGTACTATCTGTGTTATTCAATAAAAAAAAATTAAAACTGATATACGGCTCTGTGTTGTTTACGTGAATTAGTTTCACACAATGTCAGCAGATGGCACCACTGAAACATTAATTTTGTTTAGATAAATGTTATTCCTTCCAAACCTTCGCCACCTTAAAAAGTATTATACATCACCATGGTGCCCCACCCCAATCAATATTTTTCCATCATTTAAATCACATAGTGTTTGGAAAATAAAGAGACTGATTTTTAAAAAACATTTTTATTGAGCTAAACATTTACGACACAGTATATTTCAATGCAGAAATTATAAAAACATTAATCGGACAATTCAAAAATTATAGTAATATAAAATCAGTACTGATATAAAAATATTTACAATCCATTACAATAATAGCAATGTAAAAAATGTTGAAATTTTAACCATATAAAAATATTCAATCACTCGCTGATATAAAAATATTTACAAAGTACAGATAGTGATCCAGCTATTGACACCAGAAAAACAATTAAAAATATTTCAATGTTGAAATTATTGACAATTATAGCAATGCAAAAAACAATTACGATATAAAAAACATTTCAAGTCATTACAATAATACTAATATAAAACCAGTACTGATATAAAAATATTTACAAACTACAGATAGTGATGGAGTCACTCACAAGTGTCAATGTAAAAATAATTACGATATAAAAAACATTTTCAAGTCATTACAGTATGCATAATCAACACCCCCAATTATACTGCAAGAGAGATAGAATGCCTGCAAAATATGCAGTGGCAGAAACCTGAGCCAGCCGATAGAGGGCGCTCTGCAGACGCACAGAGCTGTCAGCCATCCTGCGAAGCGTGCAGAGCAGATTCAAACACGACCATTGGCTTAGCGTTCTAATTCACCTCGGTGGCTGCTAGAAAAAATTGTCATCGCTCGCTAGACATATATTTCAACAAATCATAGAAAAATAACTTAAAACTAAAAACTACATTATATTTACTACATTATATTTACAAAATTACGAAATTATTTAATATCCATCAGGTCGATAAGATTGTCTAGTGCCAGGTCGTTGTATCCGTATGAGACAGAAACAGTTTCGCCAGGGGGAAGATACCGTTTATCTAAATTCACCTTGAATTTCTTGATCATGGGTTTATTAACAAGTGAGGCCTGCATTTTATTGCGCATGACATTAAACAAGACGACGAAGCTCTCGCTGGTTGGAGAGTGTTCCAATACCATTGATTTCAACAAGTGAAAATTATACTGTTCACGGTTTTTCTGCGTGAGACTTAGCCCCTTGGCACGAAGAATCTCATCTCCATTGCTAAGTCTCAACGCATAGCTTTTAGCTGCCGCTCCCAGGTGGTCAGTGATTCATACACTGGCATCATATTTTAATTTGATTTCTGACACCCACAATCCGAGAAACTGTCCTTCTGGAGGGATGAAGGTATTGGAAGGACATGTGAAAATCAGCGTCAGTGTTGGAATAGAGAGCATGTCGGCCGAGTTTCAATAGCAGCGCATATAATTCCAGCCACGCATAACTCGTCACCATAGCGGCCAGAATAAGGTTACCTTTTAGGTTTGCAGGAGTTGCCTCATCGATTGGCCGATGACTCCCCAGAACGGCATCTGCGTTGATGGGTGCAATATCTCTGATGATTTTGTAGGCGTCTGATAAAAGTTCCATATACCGGACAGGGCAGCTCACGATGGTGGTACGTGTCCGGGTGAGATTCTTTGAATTCTTACCCCAAGTGGAGTTGAGGAAAATTTTTGAGACCTGCCTCGAGATGGAGTTGTTTTTACTTCAGACAGAAGGATTCGATCCCCTTCCACCTGAACAAAGCCTCGCAAAACGCCTCTTTTTCGGCATCTGTTTTGACGTCTGGAGGGAAATCAGTGTACTTCTGCTTAACACCTAGGAAGGTATCTATGTATCCAGCATAGATACCCTATTTTTTGCTGGTAGGATCGTATTGGACCACGGAATCGAAGTGCCACACATCGTATGTCTTCACGAATTTGTACCCGGCTCTAACAGCTGTGTGAATTTCAAAGGTGCACCACGATCCAATTAGGGCTTGCTCTGTCATGAAATGTGCACCAGGGGGCGCCAGTTGTCCTTCAGCACAGGTTCTGCAGAGGGGGAACAGGAGCTTACCATTGGCCTTGAACGGGAGCACAGGGATGAAGAGATCGCTTGCTGGAAGGATGGTTGTAGATCGTAGATCGGTCATTGATTTACAGAGTACCAGGTACATAGTACCCATAACCTCTTCCATCGGAGTTTGTGCCTAATAGGCATCAGTGTAGAACACAATATCAGATAAACCACCACTGGTGGGTCCCGAGGGACAGAATACATAAAAGTTACAAATTGTAGGGATGCACATGAGACCTAAAATGGATGACTATCCGTGCTAAAAGCCATCATTCTAGGTCTTTTGTATCTGTTCAATACTTCATGGTCGTAGTCAAACAAGTTGGAAATAATCTCGTGTGGATTACTCTGGACCTTTTCAAAGAATTCACGAGATATAATTTTGAAGTAAGTAAAAATATGGTAGATACCCAGATCTTTGTGGATTTGTTTGTTTGTTACAAACCAAGGGGCATCGACCGCACATCTGAGAATTTTGTTCTGCAAGACCTGTATCTTGTGGATATTAGTTGCCGTGGTGTTCGCCCATATAGGGGAAGCATATGAGATGATGGGACGAATGACCATCTTATATAGCAGAAGCTTATGGTCAATCGAGAGGATGGAGTTCCTTCTGAGAAGGGGTGCCAGCTGGCATCGGACGGCGTTCACCTTTGTAATAATCCCGTGAATATGGGGATCCCATCTTAGTTTCTTCTGTAAGGTGACTCCAAGATATTTTACAGTGTCTTGAAATCTGATGTCTTGATCCATGAATTGTAGGGGCTGAGGGTTGTTGATCCTCTTGGAGCTGAAGAGTATGGCATTGCTCTTGTCAGTGTTGATCTTTAATTTCCAGGTGTCGTACCAGGAGTTTAATTCATCCAGGCTTTCCTGGAGTCTTCTGGTTCCATACTTAACTCCCAGTGAAGGCGAGAGAAGAGCAATGTCGTCAGCGTATTGGGCCATGACAACCCGATCAGAAGAAGGGATGTCATAGAGGTACAATGAAAAGAGAGTGGGGCCTAGGAGAGAGCCTTGCGGGACTCCGGCAGCCACCACTCTCCTCGTGGAGGTATAGGATTTGATACGAACCTGGAAGGTTCTGTCAGTAAGGTAAGATTGAAGAATACCTGTCAGGCCTGAAGGAATCCCAATTTTGATGAGTTTGTAGATAAGGCCGTCTATCCAGACGCGGTCAAAGGCCTTGGCCACATCTAGGAAGACAGCGGCAACAATCTCCTTTTTATTCAAGGCCTCAGCAATGGTTTCCACTACTCTGAGGACTTAGTGCTGAGTGGATCGCTTACTTCTGAATCCAAACTGTGATTCAGGTAAAATATGGTGGTGTAAGAGGAATTCTTCCAGTCTATTGAGCAAAATTCGCTCAAATAATTTCCCTAAACAAGACAAGAGACTAATTGGTCGATAACTGCCAGCCAAGGATGAGTCTTTGCCTGGTTTATGTATGAGTCTCACGTAAGCATTTTTCCAGACTTTCGGAAAGATGTTATGCCGGAGAAGGAAATTAAAAATATTGCAGAGATACGTGATAGCTTTAATCGGGAGGTTCTTCAGCATCCTGTTAGAGATATCATCAGGGCCTGAGGCCTTATTTAGTTTCAGTTTGCGGATTGCCTGAGTCAGTTCTGTTGGAGTAGTAAAAGGAATTCTTGATCTATCAGCTTGGGAGAAACGGAAAAGAGTATGATCCACTTTGTCGCAGGTGTTATCATCTGATAGATCAGAATTTTCTTGGAACTGGACCTCAAGGGCATCCGCAAATGCTTCGCACTTTTCATCCTCTCTGTAACATAGCCCGTCCTTTCCGTGGATAGGGGGGTAATTGACATGAGGATTTTTTAATGCCTTTACCATCTTCCAGATGGAACCATCACTTGTAGAGAGTGAGGTAATCTTTTTCCTCCAAGTAAGTCCTCTGTAATCCGAGAGTTCTTGCCTTACTTCCATCTTAAGTGCATAATAGGCTCTCTTGTCTTGAGCATCTCGTGATCTTTGCCATTTATGCCTCGCTTTGTTTTTCTCCTTGACAAGATCAGAAAGAAATCTGGGAAGGATGTAGAAGTCTCTATTTGGTTTATGAGTGATGCTGGAATCATTTCTGGCTTGAATCAAAAGATCTGTAAAGTTGGTAATTGCATCTTCAATTCTCCTAAGAGATAAAGGATTACAGGATCCGGATACTTTTTGTTGACATTGGTTTTAAAATGTTCCCAGTTTACGACTCTAATATCATCCGAGACAAGGGAAACGGTCGAGAAGAGAGTCAGGCAGACTGGTAAGTGATCAGAGTTCAGGATATCATGGACACAAAGGTCATAAGATGGTGAGAAATTACCAAACATGACCATGTCAATTGTATCCGGTCGATGCATGGTGTTGTAGGGATAAATTGTGGGCTCACTGGGAGCATCCACAATAATGCCGTTGGCTGTGGCATAATCGAACAGGATTTTTCCGCTCTTGTTGCAAGATCTTGAGTTTCATATAACATTTTTTGCGTTAAGGTCACCCCCTAATATTGTAGGACTACCATTATCAAAAATCATTTTGAAATCATTCAGATTTATGTCTGAATTAGGCGGTTTATATGCCGCATAAATTTTCAGGTTTCCAAAAAGAATATCATCAACTGCTATAACAGTGACCTCCAACGTTTCGAAGCCTACAGTTTGTACAAGATGGTGTTTGATTGACGACAACAGCAGTGCCTCCTCCTCTGTTATGTTGTCGATCCGACCTGTAGACCTCGAAGTTAGGGAACTTTAATTTGTCAGAAGCCCTAAGATGGGTTTCATGCAAAAGAACAATATCAGCTTGGGTGTCAGTTAAAAAGTGATGAAACTCCCATAAGTCGGTGAGAATACCATTCGCATTCCAGTAAAAAATCTTGAGGTGATTCTTTTTACTGTTGTGCTCCATGTGACGACAGGGAAGCGAGTATGTAATCGAACGCCTTTAATCCAACTGTGAGTTTGCCCATAAGGCCGTTGGCATTCTGGTATTCCTTTATTAATGTTTTAGCCATTAATATAAAATTTGAGACATTGAAGTTTTTAAAGATCAAAAAGATCTCCTTCAGATCATTTAAAATTGTTGCATCGAACTGCTCGCTTGTAGATGCAGCAGAGTCAGGAGGTACAGTAGCTGGATGCCTTCTTTTCGGTAAAGGTTTCGCATTGCCAGAAGGTTTAGCAGCTAGAGCAACTTTCCCAGCAACACTTGCATAAGATCTTTCTGGGGTAACAGGAGTGCTGACTGCCTCTGGAGGTAGGGCTATGTTAGTTCTTTCTTTTGGATTTATCAAAACCTCGGAAGGATGGTTGTGTGCATCACCCTGAAATAAAAGTCCACGTCATAGACAAAGTCCTGTGTGATCCTTCGTGGATGTTCTTTGCCATAGGGAGATTTTTTGCACACGGCTGGGTATAAAGAATTCATGTCGTAGTAATCGAGGACTACGCCCTGGTCCTAGGAAGCGTAGCAAGCGATACACTCCGTCCTCCCATTGAACAGAAAATCCCGAGTGCCGATTCTCGTGATAGGCTCAATGTTTTTATATACGGTGGCCAATGTCTGATCCGTGCGCAGTAACCGATCAAAGTCATGTTCCCACATGACTTTGATTTCATGATCCGGCATCAAAAGTTTTATCTCTCCAAGCCGATCGAGGGTTCTGTTATAGAGAGTTGAAAATATTTTTTTTTTCAGACTGCATGGCCTCGGGGCGAAAGCACTCGACGAATCCATGATGCCAGCAAACCATCGCTTCAAAGATGGTACGGGTGGTATGACAAATACCATCTAATTTAAATTTGGAAATTTGAAATTCTCCCTGAGGCGAGCGAGCCGTTTGAAAGGCGATGTTGTTTTTCTGAGCTTCGTTTGCAGCCAGGCCAGCGCTTTCAGCGACTGCCT
Source organism: Ryuthela nishihirai (assembly GCA_038380435.1). Taxonomy (NCBI): domain Eukaryota; kingdom Metazoa; phylum Arthropoda; class Arachnida; order Araneae; family Heptathelidae; genus Ryuthela; species Ryuthela nishihirai. Next base: position 59,087,709 of record JAWZYU010000012.1, read on the forward strand.
GTCATTGCTGGCTGAGTAGCCTTGGGGAGGGGGGGGGGGGGACAGACACCTAACACATTCTTTTGTAGAAATTTTCCACGAAATTCTCGCTGACATGCGCCGGCACTAGTGAGATCTTCTGCGAATGGGTCGACTTCCATTAGTGCAATGAAATCTAGCCGGAATTTCTCGCAGCTCTTCTGAAGTAAAACGGTGTCGGCTTCACAATAAAAAAGGAGTTCTCTCTGAAAGTCCCATTCTTGGAGGGAGGCAGAGGCATACCAGCAGTGGAATTCATATCTTCAGGCCGAAAGTAACTAACGTCAGGAATCGACCTCACATATTGTAGATTATCTTCCTTGACGAACTCGAACGGGAAAAATCCTTTCACCGTTTACACATTTAAGGTTTTGGAAAATGTCCTCAAAGGTGCCTGAATAAACGAAAAGCTATCGATGAATCGAATTTTCAGTCCATTGAGGAAAATACCTAGAATTTTCGACCCTTGAAACACTAGGTCCGGTTTCAGCAGATGACGATCCAGATAATCAATCACAAATATACCATCAAAGCCACGGAAATTGTGAGCTATGACGGTCGTGTTCGAAAATCGTTGTTTACCGAGCTGCGTTTCACTCAGGAGCAAGCCCATAAATTTATTAACGTCGGAAAACGATATTACACGCCACTCGTCTTCTGCTTTATTAGTGGCCACACACAGAATAGGCTTTAACACTCCGTCCGTCAGTTGAACAGTTTCAATGCCAAAATAAATATAGTTTTGCTTCACTGGCTTTAATTTCAGTGGTTCAACAAACTGAGGCTTATTTTCACGGCACATGTGTTTCTACTTCGGATCATAAATGTCGAGGCACTTTGTGCAGCGATGACGTTGCTGGCAGGATAACTGTAGATGCACCTGAAGGCAATCAGGACCCCTCAAGTACATACTACAGTGAGGGCACAGAAGGGGGTCTCCATTGTGGATGACGTCCTGCGTCAGACACTGGTTGCAAGTGCCCTTACAAACCTGACCTTCATGGTTGTAGGTCTTTAAACAGGAAGTGCAGAATTTTTGCATACCGAAAAGTCCTTGCAGGAGTAGCGATGACGTCAAAATGATGATTGCAGTAAAGTAGAAAGAGACTCCGTGGAGCCTCAGGCCCTACAAACACAGGCAGAAAGCAATCTTCAGCCGAATAAACCACAATACGAAAGTCGGATGACAAATGCTGCTGGAAGAGCTTGCCTTCCGCTATGCCGCAGGGAGCGAGGGGAACACCTGCAGCTCGATGCAGTTGAAGGGCTTCAGTGAGTTGAAACTTACAGGGGCATATGCAGATTTGACTGTACTTGTTAGGCAAGTCTTGTTTTTCCAAGTTCAGTTCTCTAGCCACCACTAGAGCTCTAGCTAGGCACGTGTCGTCATTGTTTTGGATTGATACTATGGATCTTTTATTTTTTTAAAAAGAATCCATATCAGCGAGATTACAGGTTTCAGGTGCATGGCGTTTACCTCCATGACTGATACAATCCAGATCGGCGCACACAAAATCAAACTCCATTTGGCTATGAAGTCCGATTCCTTTGTTCAATTGAATGACTGGTTCTAGGGCTGTAATGAATTGCCCCGCAGTCAGTTCATTTCTCTTACACAGAGGAAGATTAACGGCATTCTTGATAGAGTCCGATCGAAACACTAAACACATGTGACTGTATTGGCCTTGGGGTAGAAGCTCACTTAATAATTTGGCATGCAAGTTCCGGAAAGTCGGCCGAAAATCATGAGCTTCGACGTCATCCATGCCACCAAGATGCACACTAGTCGACACAAATTGAGTTTTGAATTTTGCTGAATTGAAATTTCTCACGTTCACTATATCGTTGTGAGGAACAGGAGAGTGCAGCAAAGGTTGTTCCACCCCTGGAATGATGGAGCGCTGCGGCGTGGCGACGTCCTCAGCAGTAGAACATGATGAAGGCCCAGCCAACGAACCGTCCAATGGGTGAGCTGTGATGTAAGCACAGCTTGCAGAAGCTACCCCCCATGGTAGAAGAGGCTATCACAGCATGGCGAAGAGCTTTCCCGCCGTGCTGGAGAACTGGCAAACAGGTTCGTTTCGCCTTAGGACATTCAACGGTCGATGGACGTTTTGCTGCCGCATCTAGCTGGTTCACAGGGGCCAGAAGACTGTCAAAGGCTGCGGTAATTTCCTTCCTTTTATTTGTACTCACGGATAAGAGACATTTTTCAGCAAAGATGAAATAGTTTCAAAATTCTTACTCTCAACACGGAGTAACAGCAAGGAATGATGTGGCAGGTTGTGTACGAGCTTATATACTCTCAAATGTTATCTCATAAACACCCTTGGGGGTCAAGATACATCTTTCGACATGAACAAGGTCGAGCAAAACAGTGATCTTTACCACATCTGATAATCCCCTCGTGGAAAATATACGTTCAAGTAAACATTGGGAGTAAAGCAGTATACGAATTATTTACCTAGCTTCTATTTTTAATGAAGGAAATCGTTTATCAGCAACAAATGCAAATATTGCGGTGCAGATAGTGTGCATTGGCAGTTCTGTCTGCAATCACCTTCTTGACCCCTCCGATAAGAAGAGACCGGTGTCACATACTCTGCAAGGTTAAAGCTTGTAGATATTAAAAATACGAATTCAGATCTTATCAGCAACAAAGGCAAATACTGCTGTGCAGTTAGTGTGCATTGACAGTTCTGTCTGCATAAGAAAGAAACCTGTATCATGCGTTCAACATGCTTGTTGCTACATGTAATACACAAAATATGGTTAATTATTTTGAGGATTGCATCAGCCTTTCTGAGACGGGGTGACCTGAGCGTTGCCACAGAAAGATTAGCTGGACTTAGAAAATTTCACATGATGATAGAAACCAAGGGAGTTATTTGGGAGTTTGTGATCAGTGAGGGGAAAGTTTTAATACAAAGGGGGTGGTACTTTTAATAAGGGGGATTTTTTAATCAGGGGGAAGGCAGTTTTGATAAGCGTTTAATTTATAAGGAATAAAAATAAATACATGGAACATACAACTACCATATTAAGGTATAAAAATATTTGGGAGTTGATTTACAAGACCTAGAAATCTTGTGTTCATTTACAAGAAGAGTTTTTAATAAGGGGGAGGGATTTTTGATAACGGGGATTAAAAATACAGTGGGGTCAATCATGGGGTCTTTAAAGAGGGTGGCTTAAAATACAGGTTGATCAACGAGGGGTAGTTTTGATAGGGTGTTTAATAAAGGGGATTTTTTAATGAGGGGGGAGTAAAAATTGGTAATAATTTCAGTTAAAATAGAGGGCTTTCTAAATATAGTACTCATAATATACACTAGATGGAGCCACGGGTTTTCAATAAAGGGGGCAGTCAAAATTTGAAAAATTATGACTAAAATTGAGGACTTTTATAAATATATTACTCATAATATACACTTGCTGGCACCACAGGATTTTAATAAAGGGGGTGGAACTTTTTGTAAAAAAAAAAAAAATACCCCCTCAAGCAGCTGCTTGCCACAGAGGTCTGACAGGAGCCTGTCAGTTTATATGCCAGAGTAGAAGGTCTGAGAGGATGGCAGGACCTCAGCAGAAAAACAACACGAACATCCATTCCTTACCCGGGGCTCGAACCCTGGTCCCGTAGATCAGCAGCCAAGCGCGCTAACCACTCGGCCACGGGATGGCTATCTTTTTGTAAGGGTTTTTTTTTAATAAAGGGGGATTAATTATGAAATACTGATTAATGATTAATCAATTATTAATTATGAATAATTAATTATGAATTTTTAATTATGAATAATTAATTATGAATTATTAGTTATGAATATTAATAAGGTGAATAATAGGAAGGGGGCATCATAGGGTGGAGAGCACAGTGCAAAGTGGAGGACTATTCTGGGGCTCCACTACTCATGCAACTTTTAAGTGTTCAAGAAATGTCTTGAAGAGAGGAATGTTTGGGTGAGAATTGGGGGGAAAATCGATAGCGGGGAGGTTATGAAAATTACTCAGAGGAGGATTTTTGAAGGTGTTGAGGAATAGTCAAGTTCGAAGTTGATTCGTTCCTATTGAGATCATCAGATGGACTGAGACTCATTCAGTCAAGTGCCCATCTAAGAAGAAGGGTAAAGAAGTGGGTTGGCACATCGAGTGGTGAAAGTCGTTACTTAACAAGGTCAATGTAAGAATACTCACTTAGACCTTCCACTCGCTTGTTCCCTTGGCAGCATCCAGGCCTCGGTTTTTCAGAGTTGCGTGAATAAAAAAAAGTGCCTGCATTTTTCAATGGCGACGGGGTGAGGGAGGCTAAAATAATCAGACATTCCAGGTTCGAGTTCCGAACCTTGGCAGCGTTCTTCTTCTTTTACTTCAGATATCGTATTTTTAATGGTCTGGCATGGGAGAAAGAATCTTACGATTGTTTGCGCTTAGTGCGAAAAGCTTTTCTCATTATTGACGTTTTAGAGAGAAGCATTACTGACGTTTTAGAGAGAAGCATTATTGAGAAGAGTTAATGATTTAGTTATGAATATCCTTATTACCTTTAAGGCCACAAAGAGGGAGAAGTGTCAAACAGGATCTGTCGAAAGGTTGCGTTTCTTTCCATCACACTTTTGTCCAGAATCATCGACAGTCTTCACTTGCACTAAAAGAAACAGTTCTTTTACAGAGAAGCTTAAGATTTAATGAACGAATGATTAGTTACTACCTTTAGGTCCAGCTCAGGGGATCCGAGGATTGAGTTGACCAGCACAATAATTAATCGATGATCCGAATGGGTTGTTCCTGAAGGAAAAACAGTTTGAATAAGAGCTTGACAAACCTGAGGGATGAACTTTGGATCGATAGCTTCACAAAGAGATTACAGTCTATCTGTGGTTTTCAGCCCTGAAAATAAATAGAAAGTTAGTATGTCGGGAATCGCTGAAAAACTATTATTAAAATTATTAACATTATGCTAAAAAACAGTTCTTAGAATTAAGATGCATTCATTTCAGTAGAGACAGCTCAGGGTTGCATTTCAGTAAAGACATTTTAGGGTTATGAAATCCAACGAGGAATATTTTCGCTTGTGGGGCTGAAAGAGAGAAAAAGAGAATTTAATAAAAACAGAAGAGAGTTACTGGGCAGACTGATAATTATTTCGTCTAATTATTTCGTTCGTCTGAAAGCAGGAGTGTTGTCTGTTCGGTAGACTGTCAAATCCACGTCTTTTCGGGTCAAAGTTTTTCACAAACGTCGAGGCATTTCTTGAAAAGCTCTTGCCAACATCCTTTCTCGATCTTGACTATGGCGTGGACCACGGACTAAAACGGGACTGTAGTAATGATCTGGTATTTATTAAATAGGTCTTCTGAAAAAAAAAAGTAAGGGACTTTTTTTATGATATTTAACCACTCTCTTTTTTTTTCCAAATGGGCTTCTGAACAATTTATGCAGGTCGCACAGGTTCCATATCCAGATATTTAAATAATGAAAGTTTTTTTTAAGCCGTGCGAAAATGACACTTCCGTGCCAATCTTCTACGATTTACTAAGCGCTACTGACTGTGAATTTAAAATTTGATCTTGGAATAGGATGAGAAATTAGGATGAGAAATATCTCAGAAATGAAAAGCCCTGCATCCGAAAAATCCCCCTTTACCTAATATTTAAAAAATAATAAATAAAGGGTAAAGGACTTCTTTTATTTATGATATTTCTCAAAAAACAAAAAATGATAGACTGGTCACAAGGACGGAAACGGAGCTGGATCCAGCCAAGTTCTAGTGCACTGAAAAATTTTTTTAATGATTTTTTTTCCCCAGCATGTGAAAAGGTCAAGGACCACGGACCTTTTCACGTGATGTGATCAGAGGATAGGGGGACGACAAACTTGGGAGAGGAGTCAGAGAGCAGCAGTGATCAGAGGATAAGGGGACGACAAACTTGAGGGAGCAGTCAGAGAGCGTGGCTGCCAAGTCGCTTGTCTTTTCGTGTGACAGTAACCACAGAAACATCTTGAAGTGTTTTTGTTCTGTGTTTTTCTGTGTTTGTGATTCGATAATTGCTGACACAGCTCTCACAACACGAAGAGACAAGCGACTTGGCTGCCACGCTCTTTGACTCCCACCTCAAGAATGCCATCCCTTCTCCTTTTCTGCTTCACGTCTCTATAAAACCTCATCTCTCTCGTTACAGACCCACAGACGTAAACGACCTTCTGAAGTACCGTCTCTTCTGCAATCGTGTTCAGTCGGCACTCCAGTAAAAACTAGCTGGATTCGAAAATTTGCGGAAAAATTCTATAAATAAATTATCTGGGGAACTTCTTCAAAATTTAATGATAACCCGACTTTTTTCTTTACACAAAAAATGTTGTTTCCCGGTCGTTTGCCTTCAATAAGTGTTGGGGGCGGTCCGGATCTAAACTTCTGCACACAGTACTACACTGATTCTGGGAATACATCTATTGGGAAAAAGGTGTTATTGGAGCGCATTATCTGCGACCATGGTTCATAAAAATATTCGATTCCTTTCTAGATTGATTTAACAGACTGACACGTTTCTTCGGGAGAGGGGATGTTGCAGCTTGGTTCCCCGGGCGCTTGCCGTCAGCGTGGCGGCTAGAGGAACTCGGCCAAGTAGTACTTAGTATTATCCTAGTATTACCCAAGTAGTACTTAGTATTATCCTAGTAGTACCCAAGTAGTACTTAGTATTATCCTAGTAGTACTTAGTTTTATACGCTCTTAGTTTTATTCGAGAAACGGCCTCAGTAATCACCGCCTCGTGTACTTGGGTGCAAATGGACTTATTACGGGGTGCAAAGTACTTTACGTTCTAACAAAATTCAGAAACAAAATAGTATCATATTGAAAAAAACCCTCCACCACAAACTCCTTTCAACCTTAGAATTAATTAATTAATTAGTAATCATTAAGGTTGAAAGACTTCTTTTCCTTATGATAGTTTCTCAAGATCTCTTTTTTTTTTAAATGATGGTCACAAGGACGGATAGCTGGGCAAAAGAATCGATCTTAAATAATAACTGGGGCTAAAGGATGGATTTTAAATAATAGTGCATCGGAAAAATTATTCGAAAGATGCACAGATTTTTTTTTCCTTTTTTTTCCTCATGTTTAAATAACTTCTGTACCTAAGGGGTTCTCGGAGCAGTGGATGATTTGAACGCACCACGGCTGCAGTGGCCGGCACAGATCACGTAAGCAGGGGGAGTAGCCCCGAAGAAAAGTAGGAAGGCGTAGTAGCCAAGTGTCTCCCCGTAGAGTGCATTATCTGCGACTGCCGAATCATCTTGAAGTGTTTTTGTTTGTTAAGTGTTTTAGACTCAGCGATCACTGAAAATGCCCTCCACTGGGAGACACTTGGCTACTACGTCTTCCTACTCTTCTCAGCATTCCGATAAAACTATCGCGGGCGAAAAAAGGTGGGTGATAATAAAGCAGTAACCTTAAAAAGGGGGGTGATATAAAAGCAGTAACCTTAATAATAAAGCAGTAACCTTTAAAATTTTGCCAGTTATTATTTAAGATCGATTCTTTAGCCCAGCTTTCCGTCCTTGTGACCATCATTTTTTTTAAAAAAAAGAGATCTTGAGAAACTATCATAAAGAAAAGAAGTCTTTCAAACTTAATAATTATAAATTAAATAATTAATTCTAAGGTTGAAAGGAGTTTTTGGTGGAGAGTTTTTTTCGATATGATACTATTTTATTTCTGAATTTTGTTAGAACGTAAAGTACATTGCACCCCGTAATAAGTCCATTTGCACCCAAGTAGACGAGGAGGTGATTACTGACGCCGTTCCTCGGATAAAACTAAGAGCGTATAAAACTAAGTACTACTAGGATAATACTAAGTACTACTTGGATACTACTAGGATAATACTAAGTACTACTTGGATACTACTAGGATAATACTAAGTACTACTTGGATACTACTAGGATAATACTAAGTACTACTTGGATACTACTAGGATAATACTAAGTACTACTTGGCCGAGTTCCTCTAGCCGCCACGCTGACGGCAGCCGCCCGGGGAACCAAGCTGCAGCATCCCCTCTCCCGAAGAAACGTGTCAGTCTGTTAAATCAATCTAGAAAGGAATCGACTATTTTTATGAACCACGGTCGCAGATAATGCGCTCCAATAACACCTTTTTCCCAAACGATGTATCGTATTCCCAGAATCAGTGTAGTACTGTGTGCAGAAGTTTAGATCCGGACCGCCCCCAACACTTATTGAAGGCAAACGACCGGGAAACAACATTTTCTTGTATAAAGAAAAAAGTCGGGTTATCATTAAATTTTGAAGAAGTTCCCCAGATAATTTATTTATAGAATTTTTCCGCAAATTTTCGAATCCAGCTAGTTTTTACAGTAGTGCCGACTGAACACGATTGCAGAAGAGACGGTACTTCAGAAGGTCGTTTACGTCTGTGGGTCTGTAACGAGAGAGATGAGGTTTTATAGAGACGTGAAGCAGAAAAGGAGAAGGGATGGCATTCTTGAGGTGGGAGTCAAAGAGCGTGGCTGCCAAGTCGCTTATCTCTTCGTGTTGTGAGAGCTGTGTCAGTAATTATCGAATCAAAAACACAGAACAAAAACACTTCAAGATGTTTCTGTGGTTACTGTCACACGAAAAGACAAGCGACTTGGCAGCCACGCTCTGTGACTGCTCCCCCTAGTTTGTCTTCCCCTTATCCTCTGATCACTGCTGCTCTCTGACTCCTCTCCCAAGTTTGTCGTCCCCCTATCCTCTGATCACATCACGTAAAAAGGTCAAGGTCCGTGGTCCTTGACCTTTTCACATGCTGAGGAAAAAAAAACCATTAAAAAAATTTTTCAGTGCACTAGAACTTGGCTTGATCCAGCTCCGTTTCCGTCCTTGTGACCAGTCTATCATTTTTTGTTTTTTGAGAAATATCATAAATAAAAGAAGTCCTTTACCTTTTATTTATTTACTTTTTAAATATTAGGTAAAGGGGGATTTTTCGGATGCAGGACTTTTTATTTCTGACATATTTCTCATCCTAATTTCTCATCCTATTCCCAGATCAAATTTTAAATTCACAGTCAGTAGCGCTTAGTAAATCGTAGAAGATTGGCATAGAAGTGTCATTTTCACATGGCTTAAAAAAACTTTCATTATTTAAAAAACTGGATATGGGACCTGTGCGCACTTGAACAAATTGCGCACAGCGAACAAGCCCCACAAGCGAAAAGATTCCTCGTTGGATTTCATAACCCTAAAATGTCTTTACTGAAATGCAACCCTGAGCTGTCTCTACTGAAATGAATGCATCTTAATTCTAAGAACTGTTTTTTAGCATAATGTTAATAATTTTAATAATATCTTTTCAGCGATTCCCGACATACTAACTTTCTATTTATTTTCAGGGCTGAAAACCACAGATAGACTGTAATCTCTTTGTGAAGCTATCGATCCAAAGTTCATTCCTCAGGTTTGTCAAGCTCTTATTCAAACTGTTTTTCCTTCAGGAACATTCGGATCATCGATTAATTATTGTGCTGGTCAACTCAATCCTCGGATCCCTTGAGATGGACCTAAAGGTATTAACTAATGATTCGTTCGTTAACTCTTAAGCTTCTCTGTAAAAGAAATGTTTCTTTCAGTGCAAGTGAAGACTGCCAATGACTCTGGACAAAAGTGTGATGGAAAGATGCAACCTTTTGACGCATTCCGTTTGACACTTTTCCCTCTTTATGGTCCTAAGGGTAGGTAACTAATGCATTAACTAAATCATTAACTCTTAAGCTCGCTTCTCAGTAACGCTTCTTTGTAAAACAACTGTTTTCTAAAATCTGTTTCTTTCTTTCAGTGTAAGTGAAAACTGTCGATGATTCAGGACAAATATGTGATGGAAAGAAACGCAACCTTTCGACAGATCCTGTTTGACACTTCTCCCTCTTTGTGGCCCTAAAGGTAATAAGGTTATTCATAACTCTTCTCAATAATGCTTCTCTCTAAAACGTCAATAATGAGAAAAGCTTTTCGCACTAAACGCAAACAATCGTAAGATTCTTTCTCCCATGCCAGACCATTAAAAATACGATATCTGAAGTAAAAGAAGAAGAACGCTGCCAAGGTTCGGAACTCGAACCTGGAATGTCTGACTATTTTTGCCCCCCTCACCCCGTCCCCATTGAAAAATGCACGCACTTTTTTTTTATTCACGCAACTCTGAAAAGACGAGGCTTGGATGCTGTCAAGGGAACGAGCGAGCGGAAGGACTAAGTGAGTATTCTTACATTGACCTTGTTAAGTAACGACTTTCGCCACTCAATATGCCAACCCACTTCTTGCCCTTCTTCTTAGATCGGCGCTTGACTGAGTGAGTCTCAGTCCATCTGATGATCCCAATAAGAACGAATCAACTCGGAACTTAACTATTCCTCGACACCTTCAAAAATCCTCCTCTGAGTAATTTTCAGAAAAAAACCTTATCGATTTTCTTCCCAATTCTCACCCAAACACCTCTCTTCAAGACATTTCTTGAACACTTAGAAGTTGCGTGCATACATAAAAAATGTTCCATGTATTATAATAACGACACTTTTTTTTTCTCTTTCCAGGAAATTAGAGTGACCAGCAGAATTGAAAGACACCTGCGATAGCCCACTATAGAAAAGACTATGGAAACATCTGCTGACCCTGTATAGAAGCAGCTTTTTGTTGAAAAAAGGGGAAGAAGCTTTGACAGTCGAACTCCGAATTTTGTTTGGTGAGCCGAGAGGCTAATAAAAAAAATACTATCAAAATTAATCTTTATTATCAGCCTTATAAGAAACAAAACGGCGCAATGATTCTATTTTTTACAAACTTAGCACAACAGTTCGAATTACGAGACTTACAATATTATATTTAATTTATGGCCCGATTTCCAAGAAATCAGTGAATGGTGTTAAAAAGGAATTTACTCCCGAAAATTATCGCCACTGTCTCTTTCAGAAAAGAATTTTAAGTACCAAACAAATGGAATTTCGATCTCTACAACACGATATGGAAATATTTGAAATTACAAAGATTGGATTGTCTCATGAATATACCAAAAGAATAGTTGATACAGAAGGCATTAAAACGTATGCCTTTGGGAATTTTCGAATTTCAGCTATGTATGACAAGATAGATGGAACCGTTTATAAAACAATCAACTGCAAAATATAAAAAACCTGTAAAGAATGTGTAAAAAATATTAAATGGGGGCCTAATGAAACAGTTTAATAATCCACTTACCACTAATAATAGGCTTTCTACCAAAAGTTCCCGAACACTTTATCCAACAGTACTCTTTTTTTTAGAAATCATGAATGCTAAGCCAACCGAGATCCTTGTGCAGATATACGCCGTTACACCGGAAGAGGTCGGTGTTATTTCAGGCACTGGTAAAATAAGTCAAGTTTTGCAGAAATTGATTCGGACGAATACTAAGCAAGCATCGCGCTTATAGTGGCAATAACCCACAATTTAGTAATCACGAATGGAGTTGCGTTGTGAAGAGAGTACATCCCAATATTAGATTCATATCCTTATCTCCTTTTTGAACCGAGTGAGCCAGCCATTGCTCAGAATCAACGAAAGATTGCATTTCCGTTAGCGTCAACAACGAGTCTCTCGGAATACATTCATTGCGTCATATTGCAGATTTGAACAGCAAGCATCGCTATCATAAGCTCGCTTTCACAGTGGCCCACAAATGCTGCGTACGAAATAAATGTATATAAAGAGACTAGATACAATGGGAGAGAAGCAAGGAGAGAAAGAAATGAAGAGTTTAGAAACTCCCCCAAATGAATTCAGCTTTTTTTTCCTCAACGCCTGAGTGATTTTTAAGTTTTTATTAATTAATATAAAGAGGTGTCTAACAGAGCTTCAGTCAGCACCCAGTGTCACAACAACACAAACACATTTGGAACAGTAGCCTTCTCCCGAAGAGTTTATCAGCAGAGTTATTAATAATATTTCCTGCAGACCTCATGCCTGAAGTCGTGATCCCTCTGCAATGTAGACTAAAAAAACAGCCTATACCGATGCTGCAATGGACCCTGTGCATGGGAAAAAATGAGATGAACCCTCTTGACCGACAATAGGGGGGCTTTTTCTCATACTTAGTGGAACGTAAAAAATCCATACATTCACAGATAGCACTCCAAAATCTATTTTTCCGTCATATTTTTCTCCCGCAGCCGTCGAAAAACCTCATTTTACCTATTGATTTCCAGCTGTCATATTTTTAAACTAATTTCCCAAAACTGTCTTGCATTTCTCGATTTCTAATATTTACCAATTTTTACACCGCAACAGCCCCAATAATTCAGTGAAGTGTTGATAACTGCAACATTTTCCCAACAAAAACCATTCGTGTCCTGTCTTTCACGCAGAACGTCTTGAGATGGACCCTCTTGTCCGACAACAGGGGAACTTTTTCCTACTACTCATCCTTACTGGAACGTAAAAAATCCATACATTCACATATAGAACCCAAAAATCTATTTTTCCGTTATATTTTTCTCCCGCAGCCGTCGAAAACCTCATTTTACCTATTGATTTTGAACTATCATATTTTTTACACTAATTTCCCAAATTGTCTTGCTTTTCTCGATTTCTTTGATTTTACCGAATTTTACACCCCAACACCCCAATAATTCAGTGAAGTGTTGATAACTGCAACATTTTCCCAACAAAACCCCTCATATCCTGTCTTTCACACAAAACGTCTTTCCGAACACCACGTCAACGCTCATCACCCCAAAAGTGTCCTTTAGGTTAACATGGGATCCCATATACTTTAACAATGTTCCTGAACTCTCATTTGCTATAGTACTGATGGGATTGGGTTAGCGAAATGATGTTCTAAACTTTTCGCTTCAATGACATTGTAGCTAATTGTATAATGCTATTGAAATTTCAGCACATATTTTGTTGTTAATTGTACAGTGCTATTAAAATTTCACCAAAAACCAATCAGCTTCAAATAATTATGTTTGATTATTCGATTTTCACGTTTGGCAATAATCGTGATAGCATTGTAATGGAATGTATTTCGTTTGAAAATTGGTTTCAATATGACTCCATGGTTTCTGATAGTTTATAAATTATCAATTTTGCACTTCATTATCAGTATATATATATATCAAATATATTCTCTCGCGAAAATATTGTCCCTTCCTAAATTTACATTCATTTTGTTGTACCATAAACGAAGCATAAAACACAATATATTTGAAATGCACTACCATCGGTATTTAAGAAAGCTTCATGGGTAAAATAATCGAACTTTCGTAAACATTGGTGACGATAATATATATGGGTAGTAAAGCCGCCTATTTTTATAAGTCGTTTAATTTTTTGAACAATGCCTTTTTCTTTATTGATTCATTCCCTCTGTTACCTTATATTTCTTGGTGGCCTTTTTTTTATAATACGGCCAGAAAATTCATTTGGAATGAGAATTCAGAATTTGTACCTCTGAGTAGCATAAATATTTATTAATCTGCTTAATCACGCTGGCTTGTAACCGTCGCCATTTTTATCATTCATTTTCATAATGGCGATCTGAAATATGTGCCCTTTGTAAATTAATATTGTAATAAAATTTTATAACTATTTAATCATTTAGTCATGAATTCTCGTTTCGTGGGTCAGGAGAGAAGTGCCTTGCTTTTCCGATGGGCTCCCTCCTTCCCGCTGTAAGCGCTAGCAGATCTCACGTCTCCGGCATACCAAGTTGCGTCGGTCCGTGTTCCGCATTTCATCTGGATCATATGGCTCTCGTCTAATACAACATGCAGCGGAGAGGCAACGTGAAAGCCCGGATGGGAGCGTTTTCAGCCGGGTGCGATCCCTGATGAAATATTAGTTGCTGTGATCACTGAGTTACCGCTAGCTGCTCAGTTCTATTCTGAATGTGAATCCAAGTCGCCGCATGATTAGCCGCTTGGGGTAGTCTTCTAATTGAAAGGGAAGGATCTTTTATTGAAGCTTTTTCGAAACTTCGGTTGGCTTGTTTTACCTCTGAGTGGCACTTTTTGCACACAATGGACTAAATTGCCAGTTCGCAAGGACACTGAAGGCTCAGACAAGGTTGGGGAAGGGGACCCATTGGAACAATTATTGGGAGACAGATGGTAACCTCCCGTCAAGGCCACCAGCGTGTTCCTTAACGTGGAGAGAGTATGACTCACGGCACACGAGTCCACTTCTCAACATACTATCTGATGGATGGTAGCATTTCCAAGCCCATCGATGTCCTCTACTGACCGCTGGTAGGGCGGGGAGTTTTGCGCAGAAAAATCACAACACGCACCCACCTTGGATTCGAACCTGGGAACTGCAGATTAAGAGCCTGTCGCGCTATTGACTGAGCCACCCCCGCCGCTCCGAAACTTGGGTAAATGATCAGCCCACATTCCGTTGACAATTTCACTGGCATTTTTTATATGAATAAAACTCAATTTTAATGATATGCCAGGTGGTCTGACTGGTGAACTTTTTTGTTCTGTACCATCACGACTGAGTCCAATGGTGCTCAAAACCTTTTCACTAAGAAATTCTGTAGATATAAAAATCAAATTAGTGGCAAAAAATAATGCATTCACAACTGCAAATACCAGACACACATGTGAACTGCGAGTGAAATTTTCTCCTATCAAAGAAATGCCAGTCCCATGGCCCACGGAGTGCAACTGGTCATTTGTATGTCTTTCTGTTGAGATGTGGAATAACGCGACAGGCTCCTAATCTGCAGTTCACTGGTTCGAATGTCGACTGGGATTTATCTCCGCAAAACTCTCCACCATACCCTCGGTCAGTAGGGGACGGTGATGACCTTCGAAAGGCTGTTGTCCGTCGGATGAGACGTTAAGTCTTGGCTCCCTGTGCGAGGTAGTCTTACCCTGTTCTCGTTAAAGAACTCACTGGATGGTCCTGACGGGAGGCTATCTGTCTCCTAATAGCTGTCCAGTGGGTTCCCCAAACCTTTCTGAACCCTCGAGAAACCCCTGAAATCTTTGTGAGTTAGCCATTTAGCCCATTTTGGGCAAAAAAATTGCTGCTCACAGGTAAAACAACCCAACTGTCTGCTGAAGTTCTGGCTTCCTCACAGATATTTTCCATGGCGTATAGGCTCCTATCTGATATCTGTGGCAAGCAGCTGGTTCAGGGAATATTTATTTTTTGTTGAACAGTTCAACCGATATTTATATAATTGTGGATTTTTTTTTCTCGCAACGGACATAACATAGGGTGATCCATAAATTAAGTTTCATGAATGTCACGGATGCAGTTTGAAATATAATAGCTTTCTATCAGAAATTGTTTCTTTTAAACGTCATGGGATGTATTAAAGAAATTTAACAAAAAAAAAATCTATTTTTTAATGAAAATATTTAAAATAAGATATTGCATTTAGTTATGAAAAAAGATGAGAAAAGTTATCATTCTTAGGCATATTAAAACGCCTAACATTTACTATGGTACTATGAAAAGTGATGCTGGTTCTTTTCCTTTACCACTTTATCAAGATGTGGGCCAATTGAGAACAATGCCTCGAACAATGGAGAAATAATATTAATACTCTCCCTGTGTTTTGTCTATAGCCTTGAATCATGAATGGATAGCAGATGTCCTAACCACACCGCATCCGCAACGTATTTTAATAACTTTCGACTCATTTTCGGTTGAAAAAATATGCTGCAATATTTGAAATTTCTTAAGAATATGCCATACTTAATAATATAGAAAAATATACTTAAAGCTAATTTTGCTCTTTTAAATGCAATGGAAGGCACTTATTTCTTAATGGGAAGGCACTTATTTCTTACTAAGCAACCCAGTCGGTAGCACGCCACGCTCGTAATCTGCAGTTCCCAGGTTCGGGTTCCAACTGACTCAGCGTTGAGATTTATTTCCACAAAACTCCCCCCACCCTGCCCACGGTCAGAGGGGACACCGATGGGCTTGAAAAGAGAGCCGTCCGTCGGATGGGGTGTTAATCCGTGGACTCGTGTGCGGGAGAGTCATACTGTGTGCACGTTACAGAATGTTCTGGATACCTTTGACGAGATGTTACCATATGTCTCCCAACAGTTGTTCCAGTGGGTTCTCTCCCCCAATCCTCTCTGAGCCTTCGGAGTCCTTGTGACCTGGTCACTTAGCCCATTGCGTTAAAAAAAAGTGCCTCTGAGAGGTAAAATAACCAACAAAGTAACTGTCCTTTACACATCAATTGGAAAATTTCGGGATTTTCACTGAGATGTTCACATTTATTCCCAGATTTCTATGTAACAATTGAAATTTTTTTGAATTAATATTCCTTTTTGGCAGAAAAAAAATGGTTTCTTTCTCGCGGTATAATGAATATAAAAATGTAATAAATTAAATGTGTCTTTATTCCAATGCATTTTTTTTTCTTTTTAAAGTGAATACCAACATTAAATTTTGAAATCACGTTCTTTTGTTTTATTTTCTCAAGCATTTGTTTACTGATGTCAGCCATCAATAAGATGCAACGTTGACTCATACTCCTGCATATCTTATTAAATTAGATATTTTATTCAGTATCCGCTTTAAAATCAGGCTTTTTAATCCGCTATCCTTTTATACAAAAATTTTTCATGTGACGAGAGCTTTTAAATGTGGATAACGGCGTCCGCGCTGTTCTTCGGGAAATCACTCTCAGCGAAGTATGGCAAAAGATATAGGAGAAGAGTTTTCAGAGCAATTTTAGTAGGTTCAGAATATTCTGATTTCACTTTGATCCAAAAGGAAGAAAGTGACGCTACCTTTCCTAAACTCATCTGCAATCCTTCTTCAACAGGCAGCTCCCATGTGTTGAAACGTAGGAAATGTGGTACTAAGGCGTTATCAATATGCTTCGGAAGACATTTCTTTCTTCCCTAGCAGATCGTTTACCACCTCTATGAGAAGCACTCTTTTACACTGCAATAAAGGGATCCGAGAATAATAAGAAAATTTACTTCCATTGTGTAAGAATAACAGAAAGAAAAATCATGACGAATATACATCGTTCCCCCATCACTGACTAGAGGGCGCTCGTGTTCTGGAAGCGCGAAACTGGTTGGATCGTTGGTTCAATCGGCAATAGTTTACGCGCGCCTTTTCAGGAAGTCGTTTACTGCAACGTAATTATCTCTCTCTTGTTTGCTTTGATACGAAACCGTATTAAAATGGATTAATTTTATGATAATATGGAGTTAGAGTGTATGTGACATGGTGAAGTCATGCAACTAGATGATGCGATAAAAGGTAAGTTTTCATAAACTTTGATCTAATATTCGAAATGCTTAAACTTTCAAAAGTATGGCTAGATATCGTGCTGCCATCTACTGACAAATGAATCAACTAAAGTCATAATTTCACTGCGCTATTTACTTAATAACCCTCCTGTGGCCGACTGGTTAGCGCGCTTGGCTACTGATCTAATGGGACCTGGGTTCGAGCCCCGGGTTAAGGCATGGGTGTTCGTGATGTTTTTCTGCTGAGATCCTGCCAACCTCACAAACCTACTATGGAATATAAATACAGGCTCCTGTCAGAACTCTGTGGCAAGCCAGCTGGTTCAGGGGGTGTTTATTTATTTATTTATTTACTTAATGTTAGAGTTAGTTTGGTCCAGTGTTGGCAAGCGAAATCAAAATGTTTCATTACGTTTTTCTTTAGAGCAAAATTTAAATTTCGTTATAACATTACGATAACCTTATATCGAAATATTTTAAGCACAAATTTAAAACAATGAAATGTATGTTTTCATTTTAATTATATATGTATGCAGTAGTGTTTTCTATCGATTCGCACCTGTTCAATTAATCTACTTGTTAAAAAACAAAAAATTTTGAAACAGTGAATTTGTTAATATTAATTGCTTTTTTCGCTGCTAAATAATGAAATAAAAATAGCAATTAGGAGACCCAGTTACCAATGAATAGAACGATATCATGGTATGTATTCGAATAATGTATATAAGCATTATTTGAATTTCAAGAAATAATGAAAACTACTGAAGACAGGAACGTACAAGGATTTAGTTTGGGGAGGGAATTTCCCATAATTTATTGTCGAGGGGGTTCGAAAATTTAGTTGTTTTGTGGGAAGAGGGATGCGAGAATTTAGTTTGGAGGAGAGGGAGTCTGAGAATAAGACTTCAGTAGGGTTTCCTAAGTAGTAAGCTATTCCACCGGAAAAGAAAGGTTAAAATTATATTAAATATGGAATAAAATTTTACAGTTGTTTTCTTCGTATCTACTTTTCAGTGTCGGATATAAAATATGGGATGAAAATGAAATTATGCAAAGACACCTGTTTTGGATTTCAAAGCAGGTAGACAAGTTTGAGATTTTTCATAAGACAACCTTATTTTCGGGGAGCAAACCCTCCACACCACTGGATACGTTCCTGACTGAAAAAATTTACACTTAATGAATTATTCAGAATAAAGCGGTATTTTATTAATACAAATTTCTGAGCATAAGTATGAGATCATAATTCATAGTACTATAATGATTTTTTTGTGCACAGATTAATATTTTTGAAACAAGTTGCAAAAATGAGTAGATGAAGGTTTAAAACAAAATGAAACTTCCTTCAGAAATATTAACCTCCTGACGCATAGTCGAAAAAAATAAAGAAGAAATTCATTCAAAAATATTAATATAATGCAATTAATGTTATTCTACTGTTTTATTCATCATTATAAGAAAAATATGTTCCAATAATTTTGAATTCAAATTATTTCTTTTCTTATGGAGAATTCATTTAAGCATAGAAAAAACTCTGCAGACACCTGAGTTGTAGGTACTACTAGAACAATTCTTGCAAATCATACAGTGTTTTGTCTTGATTTTTCCAGTAGTAAAAAATATTTGCTTTGGTAGAAATTCTCTTTGCTCTCTCAAATTCATTTTATAATTTTTTTTTTCTTTTTCCTCCAATTTTTTTAATTTTATTAAGATAGATTTCAAGAAAATCATTTGCTGAGTCGTTTGATAACACTGAACTACTTTTACTAATGCTCTCTTGTACAAGAGATTTGCTGTGCTTTTCAATGTACTCATAAATAACAATTAAGTGAGTTTTCTCTAAAACAAACTTCAGATAGCATAAAAATAATCTAATGAATAAATATGAGTAAAGAAATTTTAAACACTACCTATTAAACTCTATGCAATATTTTCTTGAAAGAGTTGCAGAAACGAAAAGCACTGCATCATCACTGCTCGATTGGAACATGAAAACTACCTCTTTTATTTTTTGCAAAATATGTACAAGGTGAGGTTGATAGTTAACGGATTTTCTAACGTACACAACGGAAATTATTTGAGGGGAGGGAAGTCTATAGTTTCGTGGGAAGATCAAAACCGAAAGTTTCGACTATTGTCAACAAGTTTATGGCCTTTTCCTTCAATTCTCTATCCTATACTCAAATTATCACACTTACATAGTTCCATCTCCAAGTGTTTAAGCGGATAAGAGGGATTTGTAATGTTGTAGTTAGGCTTTTCGTCCTATTGTAATTGCAGTTTTTCTTTTCACTGCAGCTTATCTGACTATCACAAATCCCTTTCTCTGAGCGAGAGTCGTAAGATAGAGGGCTGGGACAACTGCTTCGCCTATTCTTTGGGAATGCATCATTGAGCAGAGTCACTTAAGGGCTTTGTATGTTGATCATAAAAGTAAAATCTATGTCTGTTTCACAAGAATTTCTAAGCTAGAAAGGAAAAAATCTGAAAATCTCAAAATATATCAACACAAAAATAGTTAAAAATAAAAAGATAATGAAATTATATTTTCCGTTATTTGTTACGTTTTATCATTGCAAATATTTTTAAATTTGTTTCCTCTCAGACCTTCTACTCTAGCATATGAACTGACAGGCTCCTGTCAGACCTCTGTGGCAAACAGCTGCTTAAGGGAGTATTTATTTTATTTTATTTTTTAAATATTTTTAAATTCCATTAACTTTATTCATAAAGGTATTCAAAAATCATTTCCTTATTACTTTATATCGTTACGTTAAAATAGCGTTTTCCAACTGGTTTCGTCTCGAATATTCTGCTCAGCTACTTGTTTGGTCAATTAATGAGCAGACTAGGGAGGAGGACATTTATTTTAAAAATAAATATCTGATAAGATAGTTAAATATATAAGCAGAAAAATAATTATTATATAAAGAATTAAAAATATTATCAGAAACTGAAACTACTAGAAGTTCGTAGAAAGATAATTCTGTAGAAAGAATCCTTTGAAACATAAGAGTTGAATGATTCTTATCAATCATAGTTACCTAACGTTAATAAATATTTTGAAATAATTGACTAAAAAACTTGTCATTAAATTATGAGAATAGAAATATAACTGTCATTTATACAGTGACCATATTTTGCGATCAATATATAACACTTTTTCAGAAATATATATTATGTCAATTTTATTTCTTTAATACTATTTATTCTAAATAGCATTCCTATTAATTTTATAACAGTATTTGTATTAATTTTATGCAATGTCTGGAAGTCATTGTCGAAGAACATTAAATATCCCAAAATGTTTCAAAATAAACATGATATGTATACATTAATTTTAGTTCATGTAAAGTGCAAAATTATTAAACGATGTGAAAAAGAACAAACATATGAATAAAATTACAACTAGTTTGTTACCAATTAATACAATTAAAATAATGCTTTAATAATTTACTGCAATTAAATAAACAGGAATCATAAATATTATTGTTTTGGGTTATTAATTTCACAAACAGGAACAATAATAAGAAAAATTTATTAAAACTATTGCCAAGATAGAAGAAATTTTTATGCTAAAATATGAGACTATTGAAGGACAGGATAAGAAATAAATATAGGAAAAAAATAAAGGACAGATACATATTTTTTTCTTTTTTTTATAGATATGTCTACGGAACAATGACCTAAATTATTGTAAGAATATCCACCGTAGTGTTTTAATTTAGTGGTAGAGTGTGAAAAGGTTCATAGAGTGGCAAAATGCAAAGAATTTTGTTTTATGAATTAAATGAAAAATTCTTTTTGTGTTTTGTAGGAAATAATAAAGAATTTCTATTTGAAATTTTCCAAAACGTCAATAAGTTTCAATTTGTAATTTGGAGGATCCTAAAGACAGAAAATAACAAAATATACGCTGAGTGATCATAGAATTATGACCAACCCATCCATTGTTATGTCAATAGGACGCTGTTTTCGAATCCCTTTTGATTATGCATAGAACAGGCCAGGCCTAGCATCTAATGTCCAACCCTGCCTTCTTATTGTGCAGGCCGTTAGTCCCTTTCAAACGACATCCTCTCATGAAAGGGAATGGTAGGGGAAGGCTTCCAGATCAGTATGGCTTATGGATCTGGGCAACTATGGTTACTTTTTGTTTTTTCCTACCCTGCTGAGGAGTGGTTAACCACACAGGCTCCTGGTGCTCACCATATATATGAATGGAATTATGGCTCTGAGCTTGATTATGGATCCTTAATTTGGTGCACTAGTGGGCTTCTGTGGAGGAAGAAGAACTGTGTTTTCTGTTTGTTTGTGGGTTGACAGCCCCAAGCGAATAGATTCACAGGATATGTTTTATCCTGGTGAATAACCCTGAGGAGAGGTCATCGCTGACACCTGAACTCTTGCTTCTACTTCCATTACCAAATTCTACATTACAGGAAGTGAGGAAACTGGTCTCTGCCCCATGTCGCAGATTAGGAGGTTCTTTGATATTGTCAGCATTCCCTCTCTCAAGAAATATAGTTTCTTTAAACATCCCACTAACCATTTTCTCCCCATGGGTGGTTGGAATGTGGGGACTCTGCACGGAGCTTGTTCTCTTGATGTCCACACACAAGAATTTCACCATTATAATATAAATATTCTCGGCTCTGCAAGAGACCAGATGGTTAGACAAAGGTAAGATTCGTAAAAATAATCCTAAATTTCTCTTTTCAGCAAGGGAAGACAACAAATATCACCAAAGTGTTGGTCTGCTTCTCAGCACACATGCCAGTGAAAGCTATTCTAGGATATGAGTGCATTAATGAAAGGTTTCTTACAGCAAAATTTCCAACAAGTATTAAAGACTTGAATGTTATCTACTGTTATGGCTCACACTGAGGATGCTGATGAAGATGAGAAGGATGGGTTTTATGGAAAACTTCTGGATATTTTGAATTCTGTCAAGAAAGGAGATATTACCCTTGTTCTAGGTGACTTCAATACCAAAGTTGGTACTGACTCTGACCTTTGGGGAGGGGTGAGAAGGCCCTTTTGTTATTGGTAGCGGCAATGGGCAACGTCTCCCACAGGGAAGTAAACTCAATGGTTTCAGAATAACTAACATTTATTGCAAACACCACGACATACATAAGTACACATGGGTTTCACCTGATGTGCTGCATAGAAATATGATTGTTTATACAGGGTGATTCAGAATTCATCATCAATATTTGGTGGGGAGGTAGGTAATAAGAAACGAAGGAGATTTCGCATAGGAAAGCATGGGCGCATATGCCATGTAGTAGGGCAAAATGACCCCAGTTCAATGATGGAAAGAACACATAAGAAGGAAGTGGTAAGGAAAAAACATTTATTATCTTACATGTAACATTTCTTTGCATTGGTTGTACAGACTTACAAGAAGTGCTCGAACTGCCGACCATGTGCTAGAATGCATGATTCACAACGGTGTTGCATGGACAGCCGGACCCTGTGGAAGATGCCTGGCATTTCCCGGATGTTTGAGGCAGCAACTGATATGCGTGCTACAAGATCCATAGCACTATCAACAGGGGTCTCGTACACCATGTTTTTCATAGCACCCCATACAAAGAAATCGATTGGAGATAAATCCGGTGAACGTGGTGGCCAAGAAACCGGTCCACCGCGGCCAATCCATTGACCACCAAACTCTCTGCGTAGGTAAGCACGCACAGCATTTGCGAAATGTGCAGGAGCGCCGTCATGCTGGAACCACATTTGCCGGAGACTACCATCAGGAACCTCGTTCAGAAGATCCGGTAACACAGTCTGAAGAAATGTTAGGTACTTGGCACCGTCCAAACGGGATGGTAGTAAATACGGGCCCAACAAACAGTCACCGACAATCCCAGTCCACACATTGACAGCAAAACATTGTTGCGCAGCTCCAGGTCTTGTACCGTGTGGGTTCTGATGAGCCCACACATGCCAATTGTGTGTGTTGAAGACACCCTCTCGAGTGAACAACGCCTAATCGGTGAAAAGAACATACGTTGGGAAATTGGGATCAACGGCTGTTCTCTGCATGAACCACTGACAAAAAATAACACGCTTGGGATGGTCGTCTGCTGCCAATAATTGCACTCTTTGCAGATGAAACGGATGTAACCCTTCATCGTGTAATATCCGCCACGCTGTTGCTTGCAAAATTCCAAACTGCCTAGCCATACCTCGTGTGCTAGCACCAGGTTGTTCCTCGATTTCCTGTAGGACAGCTTCCTCTACTGCTACTGCCCGTGCCGATCTGCGCCTCCCTCGATTAACATTACTAGCAGCAAACGATCCTGTTTCACGCAGTTGGCGATGAATACGTGAAAACATTTGATGCTGTGGCACACGGCGGTTTGGGAAGCGCGCTGCATACAATTGCCTGGCTCGAAGACATCTTTCTCCTGCCGCACCGTAAGTTACATGCATATCTGCACATTCATTCCACGTATACCGGTTCATGTTACTTCTGCAAATTCACCTTGTCGAATGACAACTGACTGCACGCGTCAAACAGCTGTGCTTCTGTATGAGAGGTGTGTACACACAGTGCCCTCTACACCACCATGCGTTCGTCTGCCCCCATACTTTCCTATGTGAAATCTCTTTCTTTTCTTATTCCCTTCCTCCCCACTAAATATTGATGATGAATTCTGAATCACCCTGTATATTAATTAACAGCAAATGGGCTAGTTCTGTTAGAAATACCAGGGCTTATAGGGGAGCTGAAATTGGATCTGACCATTACCTTGTTAAAAGTGGGTTGCAACTTAAACTTAAAAAGTGTTGTGCTAAATTTAAAAAATTTACCTTTAATACTGAAGCTCTGAAAGACCCAGTTATAGCTAAAGCTTACCATGATAGGTTACTTAGTCATTATGACAGTCATGGTTTGCTTAATACTGAAGTTGAGGAAGAATGGGGCCATTTTAAGCAGACTTTTTTGGAAACTAACAGTACTCTTTCAGGAAAAAAGGAGCAGAGGAGACAGAATTATTTAAGTGATAAGGCACTTCAGCTTATTTCAGAAAGAAGGATCTGCAGGAATGTCCTTAATCAGTACCCTATTAGTCCTAATAGAAAGGATTACAGAGAGCTTAATAAACGTGTAAAGGATCAGTTAGCTACTTATAAGAATCTTTGGCTTGATGGCTTGGCTGACAAACTGAGGAAGCAGTTAGGCAGCACAACAGCAGAGAGCTGTACCAGATAGTTAATGTTTTGTATGGTAGAAAACGGACAGGTATAGAGGGATTGAAGGATAAACAAGGTAAAGTTATGGAATTAAAGGATTCCGTCATGGCTTGGTGGACTGAGCATTTCAGTGATGTTCTAAACAATGCAGTTAGTTTTACTCCCATTGTTTGTAACGATGATGATAGATGTATTACTGGGTTTAATGTCAGCCCTACAACACAGTCAAACTAGTTAGTTTGGCTATTACTAAACTTAAACTACATAAATCCCCAGGAGTAGATGAAATTACTAGGGAAACGCTTAGAGCTGGGAATGTTTTGGTTACCACGTGGATGACTAAAATTTTGAATTTCTTTTATGATAATATTTTTATCCTTATTTTAAAAAAAACTGGTTGCAGTTCTTGTGAAAATTAGAGCGGTATCAGCCTACTTTCTGTTGCAGGTAAAGTTCTTTGCATTATTGTGTTTAATGGAATTAAGAATCTGGTTGACAGAATTGCGTGATGAGCAATGTGAATTCAGAAGTGGTAGGGAATGTGTAGATCAGATATTTTAATTCAGACATATTCTTAAGAAATGTTTAGAGTGAATGTGGTTGATTGTGAGATCATATGGCATACCAGACAAGTTAACATAATGAAAGCTCTCGATAATAACACTAAGTCGTGTGTGAGAGTTGGTAAGGCATGTAGCAGTGTTCTTTATTTCAGAGATCTGTTACTGGACCTTAATCACACAGCAATTATCGTACTCAATACAGGGCCGGATTTTGACCTTCTGAGTTCTAAACTGTGACAAATTTAAGAGGTCCTAAGCTACAATAGGTTTAAGAGGATGCAAAATTTCGAAAGTCGAAATTTCTGATTATATTTTTTATTCGGCCTGTCGTCGCTGCAACTAATGCGATTTTTGAGCAATTTTGGTAGAACATAATTATAAAGGTGATTATACTTCCTAGTGTAATATTTTAATGCATTTTTAATTATTTCAAATCGCATATTTAGAGTTTTAATGTGTGCAGAAATAATAAAGATAGCCATTTATGTGTGCAGTTCTTCAGTAGAAAAAAATGTAGCTCTCAGTCACCGTTAGACAAGAATCCAGCTCTCCGTCAAAACACAACGTAACATTACGTTGGATAATGATTAAATGCCTGAGCTATCAAAACTGCGGTTCTGTCAACACCTAGAGGAGAAGGCCGTAGCAGTGATTTGTGACGCCAACATTACTGGACCGTCTGCCGGCAGAATAGTTTGAGAGATAGCTTATCCTTGTTAATAGAACTTCCCATTTAGATTTTGAATATTCACTAATAAATCATCATTAAAATAATTTTTCATATAATTAAAAAAAAAAATTGCTTCCCAACTTTTTTCTAATTTTTTTTATAGATAACTTTTTTGTGCTTTGATTAGTATTGATAAACCATTAATTACCGTTTCCGATCATACAGATGACTTTAAATTATTATTTATATAATAACACTCTTTAAACGTTCGGAAATTCCAAAACTTTTAACTAATTTTGCAAACGATTGATTAATGAACAGCTACTAAATTTTCACTCTTAACGGAATCTAGAAGTGCGAAAATATTCAGAAAAAACTACTTGTTACAAAATACCACAGATATCTATTTTTTTTTTCACAAATATGTATGTATATATAAGTGGTCTAAAACATTATTTAATGAAAACAGGTTTCAATATTGCATATGTTAATAAAAACAACCAACAAGTTACACATTAAAAATACTTTTATTTTCAATCTGAGAAAACGAATACATATAGGATACACATTACAATGAAACAAATATTTCATATCATTGTTTACTTTATTTTTAAGAAAACTGTGCAATTAAAACAGGAAAATTCACCAATCATATGGGAGAATTTTTAAGGAATAGGAACTTAATATTGTGCAATACTATTTAAATTGAAAAGGAAAATTTTAAAATATTCCATTCATCCCAGTTGAACAATTGCTGATTTTTTTAAATAGTGTAATATGAAAGCTGTTTTTAAAATGCATCACATTATTAAAAACTGTTTCTAGGACAACTATAACTTTTAGATAAAAAGAACAACAAAAAAGAAAAACTGCTTTCCCATACTTTTTCACCCTAATGCATATTAAAACTGATTTCTTCACATAAGATAGAAATTTTTATCCTTTTTGGTATCATAATATACTTTAATAATAGGAAAAAAATTCTGAAAAAACATGAAAGCAACATCTAAATACATGTGGCCAGAAGGTTTGAACAGATTCAAAATACAGCAGAAATATAAATACAATGAGTATCATACAATGTAAAGGTCACATTGAAATATCCATATACACTCAGTGATTATGAAACCTAATTCCATGTTATGTCAATGGAAAGCTAATTTCAAAGCTTTCTAACTTTTAAAATGAGCTTTTACGAAAAAAAAATGAAATGAAGATCAATTAAAAATCTCAATCAAATTTATCTAAATTTATGTTCATTAAAAATGAAAGAATTACGGAAACTGAGATATTTAATATGAACAATGGCTGTTTAAAATATTGATCTGGGAAGAAGTTGAAATGAGTTAATCTTGAAACAGTATCCCGATATTAAATTTTATTAGCATAGTTTTAGCAGAATATGTAACAATTATTTCAATTTTCATCAACTCTGCAGATGCGCATTACTGTTTAAGATGTTGATATATAAAATAAAATACCCCTTCAAACAGATTCTTACCACAGAGGTCTGACATGAGCCTTTAAGTTTATACGCCATAGTAGGTCTGTGAGGATGGTGGAAACCCGGCAGAAAAACAACATGAACAACCATGCCTTATCTAGGGCTTGAACCCAGGTTAGTAATCAAGCGAAACCTCTTTAAATACTAAATGAATATTATTGGAATATAGAAGATTAAGATAGATTTTTAACTTATGTATATTCAGTCATATTTTCCCATGAAATGTTTATTTTAGAAATTACAGAGCTTTGAAATTATCTTTTCATTGACATAACAAGGGATTGGGTGGTCATAATTCACAGAGTATGTATTGGGTAGTTTCATGGCAGCAAACACAGACTTTTATAACATGGAATTTAAAATGTTTATGATAACCATAGTTTGAATTGTGAAATGAAAACAATACATTTGTACTTACATGTAATAAAAAAAGATTTAACTTGCAAAATTTGCAGCTATATATATATTTAGTAGAATTGTAGCATCATCAGCAACTTAGATTAAATGACATTGGAAACTTGAATTAAGTAAAAATAAAGTACTACAAGCAATATATATCAACTATTGAACATTTTACTAACATTGAATAGATAGAATTAGCATCTAAAAATTTCTTATACTTTTATAGAGAGGTCAAGCTGTTTCAAATGATTCAGTATACTCCAAATTTGCAAAACAAATTGAAGAATTAAAAAAAATATCTAGATGTCATTTACATAAAGGTTGATGAAGTCACAAAAATGAACTACACCGGTAGGCTCTTAATAAGATTCCTTCCCGAATTCAAGTCGATAAAGTAACTTTAAATTTGTATGGTGTCAAAAATATACAGAACAGAAATTTTTTTGCTATTTTGCAAAGAGCATATACTTAATATGTATGGAAATATATTTGAAAAAAAACATTATTCTAATCTTGACCTTCTGCAGAGTTTTTTAAATTTGAGTCATTAACTATTACGCATATCTTAACTGCCATATCTGGTGAAGATACTTTGAAATGCTAAGAGCAACAGGGTATATTTCCTTTATAAACAGATATCCTTACACTAAAATTTTAATATTACTTGAACTCACTATCGGTGAAAAACCAATTATTAACAAAGAACTTGGAAGAAGAAAATATGTATCAGAACCAGTACAAGGTTTCTAATAACATAAGTCAATCATCTCCCTCCAAGCAGAAACTGACATGCCCAGTGATACAGAAAACCTTATTGATCTGTTGATCAGGCTAGTTTATAGGCATATCAAACACCCATTCGCAATCACTATTAGAAATTTAAAAAATCCTACATTTCCAAGGCAGCAGAAGCCACAAGATATGCATATATATATTAAATAAAATCAAGGAATAAATTAACTTCCTTAATCTCCCATGGCTTTTACAAAAACCAAAGATTGACACTTAAGTTTTCTACTTACAATATTCTCAATTTAAAGTAATGAAGGAAAAATAATATTCAGAAAATTTTATTTGCAGTTTAATGAGTTTTAGTTGATCATTTCATCCAGAAACTGGTGGTATATGTTCCTACAGAAAATTATAAATTTCAAACCCCCACTAAGTACATGTATAACAGAAGCAATGAAATGGATTGGAAAGAAAATCATATCATATACTGTCACATACTGCATCCAGTACTGAATAGCTGTCCAAACAAAAGCATCCACCACAAGTATTTGATACATTGATAAAAAAAATTTAAAGACAACCAAAAATATAATTTATCATCAGGGGTCCAGCCATAAGAGTATAGTGGGAAGTGAAAATGTGGAATTGGCAAAAGATCACTCAAAAGTAACACTAAACACAAAATTAAGAAAAAAAACCTACTGACAAGTGCAGGTAGAGATTTCCTTTGATCATAGTTTAGCCACAAAAGACGTGTTAAATCAGTAAAATAAAAAGGAAATAAATCTAGTAGACCCTGTACAGTAGCAGAATATAGTTAAAGGAACTGAAAATAGCTATTGCAGCTTGCATGCAATAAAATTTCCACTAAAATATTGCAAAATATTTAGTGTAAGTATTTAATAAAGTTAACCAGTTTTTATGTCTAAAAAACAATGGTTGAAACAATAGCACACCATTCCAAAGGGTTTTCCACCATTGTACTTATTGGGCTATAATTATTTGAAGGTGGGTCTATGATGTTGTGGAGACTGTTCCATTACAGTGTATCATTACTTTCCAAAAGGCTTAACGCTAACTGATGAAAATGACAACCAGCGATTTTTACCTCCCACCAAATTTGATATTTCTTAACCTTATTTTTAACATTAGGTACTTTAAAGTACTTGCAGACTAACCAAGTACATGAGCAGATGGACAATCCAAAGACTCGTGTAATATGAAAAATCAAAAAGCATGCTTCATAGAAGATCAATGTTCAATTAATGGCTCAAAGCCTTGGAAATTGTTTTCCAGATATTAAAGATGAATGAAGATTAATCATTTCTTTATTTAATTATCTTTATTTAACAATTTAAAATAAATTATCTGCATTGGATAAAATTAAGACATTGGATTCAGGACTCAATAAAATATTTACTTTAAAATATCAACCACTGATATCAAATTTGTAACATGATTGAGATTACCAAGCAGAAATTTTTGAATTATATTAAATCTCATAAGAGTAATTTTTAAGGTATGAAATTAGACAATCAGCATTTTGACTTTAACACAATATCAAATTTTATAAAAATCTGAATATAATTTTTCTCAAAGTGAAAGTAACATACACAAATTAATCCACAGTACCTCATTGATTTACTAACAATTAATCACTATTAAACTCCTTCAGTATTATAATGATAATGAGTATAGTGGAAAAAATTACCTTGAGCCAGGTGAGATCGAAACACATAACCACCAGACGTAGGGTTACTCGATGCCAGTGTTATAAAAGGAGGACAAAAGAGCTAGAAATGGAGGACATGCGCTCTTTGTGAAATAAAATAAGTTTTTTCGTTCTAAATTTTTTGCCAAGTACTAACAGTTGAGTCAAAAAAAAAACAATACTCATTAAATATACTATAAAATATATGGTGCAGTGATTTTTATTCCTATTTCATAAGCAATCAAAGGTTATTTCTCCTAAAGTGTCATAATGATTAGTAACTATGCACTGTCATAAAAGGTAAAATTTCTGTTACTTCAAACTCTGACTGAGGTAGTGGTCAGCAATGATTTCAGTTTTGGCAACTTTTGTATGAGAAGGCTCCTATAAACTAGAAGTAGTTCCTTAATTACTGTAGTCTTTTATGTTGCAAAAAAAAGAAAACCTGCTATCAACTTTCACAGTTCCATCTATACTTGGTGGAAGTAAAAGTTTTTTCAGTCTCCTAAAGCTCATACTTCTTCAATCTGACATGCAAATTGTACATATGGAGATTAGAGAGAATAGTAACTTTTACAATGTCAGTAGAGTTAATTTAGCATTCATGATTTGCATTTACAATCATGGTTAACAATAAATGTTATTATAGTCATTTCAAGAAATTTAGAAAAGTACAAAAAATGAGTGCTTTAATTTTAGTTTGAAACATGTTATGAATTTACACAAAAAGGAGGGCATTTCATACATTTTCAAAATTCTGAGAGGACATGAAGTGAAAAAGGAGGACTGTCCTCCTTTTGGGGGACATATGGTAACCCTAACCAGGAGGTCATGAGTTTCAGATCACACCTAATTCAATTTTTTTTTCTTCTGCACCAATTGTCATCATGATATTTACACAGCTTAATGGCAATGAAATGCTTAGTAAAAGTATAGCATAAATGCTACCTTGAACAGTTGGTTTAACTAAAGTTTCGAGTCCTTTTTTTGCTTCTAGCACTTGTTACAATGTTATTGTTTTGAGCACAATATTTTTTTTAAGTGTATTTGTGGATGCTTTAAGCACATGTCTTAAAAGTAGTTGAACAGTATGTCCATTAACACACTGATCATATAGCAAACATTCCCTCTCCATCAGTACATGGATACTTTAGAGGTCAGAAAGCTTTCTCCCAGTTTTCATGTCAAACATGCTGGTTTCTCTTTCAACATCAGATGGTGCAAAGTGGAATTCACACACCTATGTATGCAAAAGAAATATTGAGAATATGTACAAAAAACCTCTGATGAATGATAAACATTAAAACAAAAATCCAAACACCAGGAATACTGTTCACCATACACTAAAAAAAATTATTCAGAACTGAAGACTTTTTTCCTTCGAAAGTAAAAGCTATAATTGTATTCAAAACAATTCTATAATCAGTGTATTTTTTAAGATTTCAATAAAAATCCATGGTTGAAAGAATGAATTCTCCCAAGGAATGCACCTAGTTATTCTACCAGTAAGCTAGTTCTCAATATTTCTAGCACTTCTTTTATCATATATAGTTCACCTTGAAAGCTAATGCTAACCATCTAATAGCATTCCACTGCTAGTACTAACCATAAAGTGCTTTTGGTAATGCCACTATAAGGTGATAATGTAAAATAAAATGCAAAAAATCATACTAAGCTGAAAATCATTTAAAACAACACTCTTATGAATGAACGTTTAAAGGTTTGAAATATTCCAGTCTAGGAATTGAGCCTGAAAACAACTCCAGTAATAAGTTTATTGTTTCAGACAATATCCTCTTACTGTGATTTTCAGTTTATTAGGCATAAATTTGTTTATATAGACAGCACCTGGTATTATACTAATGCTGAAAGGTATTAGGAATTGATTGGTCAGGAAGTTTACTATTGACGACAGTTTCTACAATAAACTTTTTACCATTACATATTAGTAAAATGAAAATATCTCAAATTTTTATAATTTTTTGACTCCTTCAGTTGTAAAATACAAACCAGTGGTCACTACAGAGGTTAAATTTTGAGGTTAACTTGAAAACAATATTGTATGCATTTATGGTGTTTAATATATTTATATTCGCATAATAGATGAAATGACAGATATCCCCTCAAATATTCTCTAATATGATTATAGAATACATTTCTAACTAAAGCTGCAGCCACGTGCAATAAATATATGACAGCAGATTGTTATACTTTTATTATAATACACCTGTCTTATCTCATTTTAGAATGAGTGGAATTGGAAATATATGCACTTTTAATTACTCCTTTCAATGTAGAAAAATTCTTTCTTTACTATTAAATCCTTTTTCAAAATATCTTTTCATTTATTAATCCATATGTACATTAGCTGTATCCCAACCATTCGTTAATATCCACTACACCTTGACTTGATTTCAGAGATATAATTATGCAGATTAATTTCTTCATAAAGCCTGTCATACCTTTATTATAATATAGATGATGTGCGAGGATGGCAAGACTTCAGCAGTAAAACAATACATATTCACAAAGCCATCTCTAGTTTTGAACCTAGGTACAATTTGTATCCAAGTATACCAACAACACCAAAATAGTTTCTAATACTTCTGCAGAGATTGTGTATTTAAAAGTAGGTTTTCCTATTATCTTGCCTTTGGCTCATATATGTATTTCAAGTTTAACATTATCATCATATTAGCTTATTAACTCTCTGGTATATAAATATAGTGATATAACATTAGACTATGAAACTATCCCAACAAAAGTATCAATTTCTTAACCTACTACTGTAATCTATTAAATAAAAAGTCTGTTCACTGTGAAATATTCTTTTCTATTTAAGCATTTTAACATATGTAAATTCGACATTTAAACTTTTACCTAATAAAAATAACGTCAAATTAATCCATACAAGATCAATGATATTAAATATGTACATTATACAAGCGTAACATACAATAATTAAAACGATAATTTTCACTTTAGAAGTTCGTAAATATGACAACAGATATTAATGCAGAATAAAGTTCTCTTTACCTTGAATGTTTTCGTTGGATAGTTTTGTCTTGGTATGGAACAAATCCATTTCTGTTGCAAATCTATATCTTCTGGAAATTTCTTTTCCCCGTCGTAATTGCTCCAGCACGAGGAACACAGCAGCGCGATGGCATTTCGCTAGAAGAATTACTGAATTTAATACTCTGTGCACACACCAAATCAAATTCGGCAAACTTCTTGAACACTAACTATAGCAAGATGAAGGCGACACTGCTAGAATACCACCTTCTCCTGTGTTACGGCCTGGGTCGAATAAAAATGACGTCATCAGCAACTGGTATGGCCTTCTCCTCTAGGTGGTGTTGGTTCTGTTCGTCTATCGTTTTGAATTCTTGTAAACAGCAGAATCGTTAAGCAGTTGATGGTGCAGCCAACGCTATAGTATTGTTTGTAACAAAGGAAAACTTTGCTTTATGAAGATAACACGTTTCCTTGGATTTGGGGCGGTGATGGAAACACGGTAGCGCTCAAGGCTTGTAATCACCACTTCTCAGGTTCAAGTCCTACCTGGGCTCTCGTTCAGGTTTATTTCTACAAAACTCCCACGCCTGCCTTTAGTCAGTAGGGAACACTGATATGCTTGGAAAAGACACCGTCTGCCACATGGAACATTAAACTGTGGCACGGTGTGCTGAAGAGCCATACTCTGTGCAAGTAAAAGAACATGCTGGATGGACTTTACCAGAGGGTACCATCTGTCTCTTAAGAGCTGTCTGGCACCTTCCCTCCTTCCAGCATTCTCTGAACCTTCGAGGTCCTTGTGATCTGGCAATTTAGCCCATTGTGGGCAGGAGAGCCATAGCCTGTGCACGTTAAAAACACGCTGTATTGCCTTGACGGGAGACTACCATATGTCTCCTAACAGCTGCACAGAGGGTCTCCTTCCTCAACCTTCTCTGAGCCCTCAGTGTCCTTCTGACCTGGCCATTTAGCCTGTTGTGTGGAAAAAAGTGCTTCTCAGAGGTAAAGGAACCCATCTTGGGTCCCGCAAATAGCAAGCTTACTTATTGTTTTATCATTAAACAATTTTTTTCTTCATACAGTGGGCTGAATTGTTACTTTACAAAGATTCCATGTCCTCAGAGAAACTGAAGTAAATTTTCAAATGAAATATACAGGGTGCAAACTTTTTAGGGGAGGTAGATACCATCTAAAGGAATGAGAATTGCATAGGAACCCATAACCGGAAATGTCACCGTAAGTCAATAGTCAATAGTTCATCAGTGCGCTAAAGAGGAAATTTCGGATTTCTTCATTCGAGTAGTCAGCTTTCGAAGAGCATGCAAAGGTATTCAAACAGGGAGCTGGGAGACATGCACTTAGTGTATGGAATAGCTGAGGGCAACGGACGAGCCGCTCAACAAATGTATCAAGAACGCTTCCCACACAGATATGTACCAGGCCACCGTTTGTTTGCGCATGTGCATCAAAATTTGTGCGCTTATGGGTCATTAAGAGGTAGCAGAAGTGAGGGCAGGCCACGAACGACACGTACTCCCACCATGGAAGAAAGTGTGTTGGATGCCGTGTTGACTAATCCTAGTACCAGCACACGTGCCATTGCCTCTGCCTTAGGAGTGACTCGTTGCAGTGTACAGCGTGTTTTGCATGGCGAGTCCTTACACCCCTTTCATCTCCAAAGGGTTCAGTTACTTCTCCCCATAGATCATCCTGCACGTGTGCGTTTTGCACAGTGGTATCTCCAAGAAAGTGCCCAAGATGTGAATTTCCCAGCTTATGTTTTGTTTGCTGATGAGGCCAGTTTCACTCGGGATGGCGTATTCATTCAGCACAATGCGCATTTGTA
Source organism: Ryuthela nishihirai (assembly GCA_038380435.1). Lineage (NCBI taxonomy): Eukaryota > Metazoa > Arthropoda > Arachnida > Araneae > Heptathelidae > Ryuthela > Ryuthela nishihirai. The sequence goes on from JAWZYU010000012.1 coordinate 59,122,661, forward strand.
GGCTCACGAGAACCCCCACGGTGTGCGCACTCATGCGACACAACATCGTTTCGCAGTAAATGTTTGGGCAGGTTTGGTCGGTGATTGCTTAGTCTGGCCATACCTTTTACCATCCTCCATGACCTCCATGAAGTATTTGTCTTTCTGGAACAGGTTCTAACCAGGCTTACATGCCAATGTTCCAGCAAATGTGAGATGCAACATGTGGTTTCAACATGATCAGGTGCCTCCTCTTTATGGAAGGTGAGTTCGAGTGCATTTGAGATGTCTTTTGGGCAACAATGGATTGGGTGTGCTAGACCAGTTGCCTGGCCCCCACACGAGCGTTGATTTCTTTCTGTGATTTAACGAGCGTTGATTTCTTTCTGTGGGGGAGCCTCAAAGCTACTATGCATGATTCGCCTGTGAAGTCTGACATGGAGCTCGGGGCAAGGCTCATCTGCACTGCTGCTACTATCAAAGAAACTCCAGGTGTGTTCAAATGTGTCCGGCAATCAAGGCTCCGTCGGTGTCACGCATGCATCGCGTCTCATGGTGGAAACTTCGAGCATCTGCTGTAACATTATGAAATGTATCATCTAGTACGCCATTTTTAATAATTATGTCCCATAAATGTTTTCCCATTAATCACTGTCTTGTGTTCTTTCAGATCTTGTACCTCTGCTACCACTTTCCCATGACGTTTCCGGTTATGGGTTCCTATGCAATTCTCATTCCTTTAGATGCTATCTACCTCCCCTAAAAGTTTGTACCTATATTTTTCAAGACACCCTGTATATATATATATATAATCAGGCCAGGTTTGAATTGTTGTATCTCTGAGCGGCACCTTTTTGCACGCAATGGGTCAAATCACCAGGTCACAATGACCCCGATGGTTCAGATGGTTGAGCGGATTCATTGAACAACTATTGAGAGACAGATAACGTCACCCAGTGTGTTCTATAAAGTGCATAGATTGCCCTTTTTTGCATATAATGGGCTAAATGGTCAGGTCACAAGGACACTGGAGGCTCACAGAAGGTTTGGGGGAGAGGATCATCCACTGAACAATTGTTGGGAGACAGATGGTAGCCTCCCATTAAGATCGCCCAGCATGTTTTTTTAAAGTGCATAGAGGATGACACTTTTTTACACACAATGGGCTAAATGTCCAAGTCACAAGGACACTGAAGGTTCAGAGTATGTTGGGAGGAGGTGATCGACTGAACAGCTGTTGGAATACCAATGGTAGCCTCCAGTTAAGATCACCCAGCATGTTCTTTAAGGTCCATAGGGTATGCCACTTTTTTTTGCCTACAATGGGTTAAATGCCCAGGTAAGAAGGACCCCAAGGGTTGGGGTAGGGGATCCACTAAACAGCTGTTGCGCGACAGATCAGGTCATCCATTGTGTTCTTTAAAGTGCATAGAATATTGCACTTTTTTGCAAATAATAGGCTAAATGGTCAGGCTACAGGGACATCGAAGTCTCCGAGAAGGTTGAGGGGAGGACATCCAGTGAACAACTGTTGGGAGACAAATGGTAGCAGTAGAAAAGAATCACAGGTTGTGTCCTGTAAACATGGAACTCGTGAAATAATAAGCTTAGCCAAAACGAATTTTTTTCAGCTTATTGTTTCAGATGGTCGCCACCTGTTAAAGTCAGGAAGCGTGTTCTTTAACGTGCATAGGTTATGGCACTTTTTTTTTTCATACAGTGGGTTAAATGCCCAGATAAGGACCCCAAAGGCTCAGAGAAGGTTGGGGTAGGGGATCCACTGAGCAGCTGTTGAGAGACAGATCAGGTCACCCAGCGTGTTCTTTAAAGTGCATAAGATACGGCACCTATTTGCACACAATGGGCTAAATAGACAGGTCACTAGGACTCCGAAGAATCAGAGAAGGTGATCCAATGAACAGCTCTTGGGAAACATGGTAGCATCCTGTCAAAGTCACCCAGCATGTTCTTTAATGTGCACAGAGTATGGCTCTCCCTGACATGGGGCCATAGCTTATCGTCACATAAGACTGACAGGAATCTTTTCATCCATAACAATTTCCCCTACAGGCCGAAGGCAAGATAAGGAATTTTCTGGAAATAAACCTCAATGCTGCCGCAATTGTGTATTGAACATGGGTACTGCAGATTATGAGCCTACCAAATGAACCACCCCAGCCCCATTTGATAGGAGCTTCGTAGAGTCAAAAACCTTAGAACAAAAGAATTTGCCAAACTATAGCTGTAAGGGTGGAAAAACGTCGGAAGGTTTGGGTTGTTTTACCACTGAGAGGCACTTTTTCGAACACACTTGGCGAAATGACCACGTTATAAGAAGGCTCTGAGAAAGTTCGGTTGGGTTATTTTTCTCATAATGGGCAAAATGGGCAGATCACAAGGACCCTGAGAGAAGGTTGGGTTGTGTACTTAGACGTCTGAGTGGCAATTTTTTTTCTCACAATGGGCTAAATGGCCAGGTCATAAGGAACCCGAGGACTGAATGAAGGCTGGTTTAAGTTGTTTTACCTCAGAACTGCACTTTTTTCCAACAATGGGCTAAGTCACAAGGACCCTGAGGGCTGAGAGCAGAGAAAAATTATTTTTTTCCAACAATGGGCTAAAAGGCCAGGTCACATGGGTTGGGTTGGGTTGTTTTACCTCTGAACCGAATTTTTTTGCACGCCATGGGCTAAATGGCCAGGTCACAAGGACCCCGAAGGCTCAGAGAAGGTGTTCACCACATGTTCTTTAACATGCAGAGGGTATGGCTCTCCCATATACTGTGCCACAACTTAATGTCCCATCCGATGGACGGCAGCCTTTCTAAGATCATCTGTATCTCCTACTGACCGTGGACAGGGTGGAGAAATTTGCAGAGATAAATCTCAACGCTGACCTAGCTGGGACTCAACCAGGGAATTACAGATTACGAGCCTGGTGTGCCACTGACTGAGCCCCCCCCTGCCTTCCAGGTCATAAGGACCCAGACGGCTGAGAAAAGGCTGTTTTGGGTTATTTTACGTGTGAGCGGCATTTTTTTTCTCATAATGGGCCAAATGATCAGATCACAAAGACCTCGAGGGCTTAGAGAATGCTGGGTCAGGTTTTATGTCTGAGCGGCACTTTCTTTCTCCAAATAGGCTAAATGGTGAGGGCAGAAGGACCCTAAACGTTGAGAGAAGGCAGGGTCGGGTTTTTTGACATAGAGATCAGCACTTTTTTTTTTCTCAATGGGTTAAATGACCAAGTCACAAGGACTGAATGATGACTGGTTTAGGTTGTTTTACCTCTGAGAGGCGCTTTTTTGCACACACTGGGCTAAATGGCCAGGTCACAGAAAACCCGAAGGCTCAGAGAAAGTTGGGTTGCTTTACGTCTGAGCAGCACTTTTTTCCCCAGAATGAGTTAGTCAGGTCACAAGGATCCTGAGGGCTGAGAGAAGGGGTTGCTTTACCTATAGCGGCACTTTTTTTCGGACAATTGGCTAAATGGACAGATCACAAAAACTGCTAGGGCTGAGAGAAGATTTACTTAGGTTGTTTTATCTCTGAGTGGCACTTTTTATCCCCTCAATGGGCTAAAAGGCCATCACAAGGACACTGGGGGGCTGAGAAAAGACTGGGTTAGATTGTTTTGCCTCTGAGCTGCAGTTTTTCGTCCTTAATGGGCTAAATGGCCAGATCACTAGAATTCCGGGGAGTGAGAGAAAACTGGGATTGTTTGTTTTACCTCTGAGCTGCACTTTTTTGCCCTCAATGGGCTAAATTGGCAAGTCACAAGGACTCCGAAGGCTGAGACAAGGTTGGGTTAGGTTGTTTTACCTCTGTGCTGCATTTTTCACCCTTAATAGGCTAAATGGCAGTGGCGGCTCGCGTATAGGCACTGTGGAACTGCAGTACCCCCAATTTCAACTTGATATTATAGATAACATTTAATATAATGAGTCCTTTTTTCTTTAATTCTTTCTTTATACTTGTACAATATATAATCCTTAAGCTTAATGTCAGTAGCCATCCCCCAGTTTATGAAAAAGATACAAAAAACTTTGTATGGAACTGTGCGCTTCACAGTACTAGCGGCGAGGTGTTTGACTGTTGTGCGCATGCGCACATAGGAAGCTACACGCGACGCTGCAAGGGAGAGAGAGAGAGCACTGTCGTTCCCGAAGTGCCGACCCTGGTTGAAGGTAGATTTTTTTTTACTCTGCGTGTTGTTGTGCTTAAAAACCGTGTACCATATTCTTGAATGTGATAAAGTGTAGAATTAGATTATTATCCTGCTTCCAGCTATTCTATTTGATTCATTTTTTTTTTCGCGCAAATTAAAACAAGAAGAATGGATTTCATTTTTAAATGAATAGATTAAGCTTGAACTGTAACAATTTAGGTTAAAGTAAGTAAAAAATGTTTGATTTTGTTCTTTTAGGATTTTATCAAGTTTCTGAATAAATTTTCCTTTTATACATGTTTGTTTCCTTTTACACAATTTTAAAACAAAGGCTAAAAATTTTCTGGAGCAGCACCCCCACTAATTTTAGCTACGAGCCACCACTGCTAAATGGCCAGGTCACTAGAATCTCAAGGGGTGAGAGAAGGCTGGGTTTGGTTGTTTTACCTCTGAGTGACACTTTTTTTCCCACAATTGGCTAAAAGTCCAGGTAACAAGGAACCGGTGGACTGAGAAAAGGCTCGGTTTACCTCTGAGTTGCATTTTTTTTTTACCTACAATGTGCTAAACGGCCAGGTCACAAGGACCCCGAATGCTGAGAGAAGGATGAGATGGATTGCTTTACATCTGAGCGGCACTTTTTTCGACACAATTCGTTAAATGGCCAGTTAAGAAGGATCCTGATTGCTGATAATAGCCTCGGTTTTCCTCTGAGTGGCACTTTTTTGCACACAATCGACTAAATGACCAGGTCACTAGGACAGTGAAGACTCAGAGATGTTGGGGGAAGGGATCCACTGAATAGACTTGAGAAGAAATACAACACAAGAAAACAAACAATCCATACTTCATCCACAGCTCAAACCTATTTCCATCAATCAGTTTCCAACCATACTAATAATGCAGCCAAGAAAACTCAATATACGTTTGTTTTTTAATTAAGATGTTCCTTGAACTTTTAAAATTTTTTAATTTGCATTCTTAAATTCATATTTTATGTCAAATAACCATTTTCAGGCGGGTGGGGAGTGGCTCAGTCAAGATATGGCCAATTTTGAAATCTGTAGTTCCCAGTTTCTATTCCTGCCAAAGCCATTATCGAGATTTATCTCCACAAAACTTGCCGCCCTGCCATCAATTAGTAGAGGACACCAGTGTGCTTGAAAAGGTTGTCATCTGCCGGATGGGTTAAGTCTTGGTTCTTTTATAGCAGAGCTATATCCTCTGCCAGATAAAGAACACGCTGGATGGTGTTGACGGGAGGCTACAATCTGTCTTCCAGCAGCTGTTCCTGTGAGTCCCCCTTGCAGCCTTCAGGATCTTTGTGACCTGTCCATTTAGTCCATTGCGTTCCAAAAAGTGCCACTCAGAGGTAAAACATTCTTAAATTCATATTTTATGTCAAATAACCATTTTCAGGCGGGTGGGGAGTGGCTCAGTCAAGATATGGCCAATTTTGAAATCTGTAGTTCCCAGTTTCTATTCCTGCCAAAGCCATTATCGAGATTTATCTCCACAAAACTTGCCGCCCTGCCATCAATTAGTAGAGGACACCAGTGTGCTTGAAAAGGTTGTCATCTGCCGGATGGGTTAAGTCTTGGTTCTTTTATAGCAGAGCTATATCCTCTGCCAGATAAAGAACACGCTGGATGGTGTTGACGGGAGGCTACAATCTGTCTTCCAGCAGCTGTTCCTGTGAGTCCCCCTTGCAGCCTTCAGGATCTTTGTGACCTGTCCATTTAGTCCATTGCGTTCCAAAAAGTGCCACTCAGAGGTAAAACTATTATATGTTTTCTATTATACAGGGTGTCTCAAAAATACAGGTACAAACTTTTAGGAGAGGTAGATAACATCTAAAGGAATGAGAATTGCCTAGGAACCCCTAACCGGAAATGTCACGGGAAAGTGGTAGCAGAGGTACAAGATCTGAAAGGACACAAGACAGTGATTAATGGGAAAACATTTATGGGATATAATTATTATAAATGGCATACTAGATGATACATCTCATAATGTTACAGCAGATGCTCTAAGTTTGCACCATGACCCATAATCGCACAGATTTTGATGCGCACACGCAAACAAACGGTGGCCCAGTATATATCTGAGTGGGAAGCGTTCTTGATACATTCATTGAGTGGCTCGTCCATTGCTCTCAGTTATTCCATACATAAGTGCATGTCTGCCAGCTCCCTGTTCGAATACCTTTGCATGCTCTTCATAAGCCGACTACCATTCGAATGGGGAAAACCGAAATTTCCCCTCTAGCGCACTGATGAACAGCGCGGCCTACTGACTTACGGTGACGTTTCCGGTTATGGGTTCCTATGCAATTCTCATTCCTTTAGATCAGTGGTTCCCAAACTTACTATGCCCATGGACCCCTTCTTATAGCAAAAACCTGACCATGAACCCCCAAGTGAAATAACTCTACATAACTGCATAATAGAAAAATAACAAATTTAACTTTGATGTCTTGAATGGTAAATGGTGACGTAAAAATAAAATTTAAATGAAACATTTTGATATTTAAAGTAGTATTTATTGAAATTGTAACTTTTGCTTTAAATTATAAAAACACATTTTTTTTTTAATGAGATGGGTGAACCTGATGGGATGATATGAGATTATCTATGTTCGGCTCTATGTTTGTGAGTAACATTCGTAAGTCTTCACGAGCACTAATTTCCAGTCGGTTTCTTTTTTTCGTGATGAGGTTCATAACTGCACTAAATCCACGTTCTACTAAATAAGAAGACGGGAAAGCAATCAACAGCTTCTGTACAGTGACCCATAATGCAGGATATAAAATTGGTATCTGTTTTTGTAACCAGAATTTGTGGTATCCTTGTTCAAACCTTGGTTTCAGCTCCTCATTTGTGGATAATTCAATAAATTGCTCCTTTATTAGTATGGATTCTTCTGAGTGTGTGGGTCTACTTGCTAAAGGGTCCAACACCCAATCGGGGATAACCAAGTGAAGAATGTCTTCAAATCTTTGGCTGAGGCCAGAATGAAGAGCCGTTAAGTGTTGACAATAAGCAAGCAAATCTTCATCTCGTTTTTGCAATTTTGAAAGATTTGGAAACTGACAGCATTCTCCTCTTCCCAAGTTTTGTTTGTATAGAAAAAGTTTTGCAACAAACGCAGATAATATACTTTTAGTTTTGATTAAATTTAATTGATCACCTTGTAGCTTCAAATTGGTTTCGTAAAATTTGGCAAATGAGTCAGTCATATGAGTTATGTCATTTTTTGAATTAATTAAATTGAGCCGCAAATCATTGTCTTTACTTACCAGGAATTCCAACACTGAATCAAAGAGTGCATAAAATCGATCCAAACATGCACTTTTAGATAACCTAGGAACTTCCGTGTTAAGTAGTAAACGATTATAATCTTCATCAGTTTACAAACAAAGTTGAGCAAATAATCTCTCATTTAAGGCATTCCTCTTGATTTTATTAACTGCTCTAAGGACAAAATCTAGTGAGCCATGCAAGCGTTCACTAAGATTTTTGGCGACTAAATGTTGTCGATGAATGACACAATGTACAGTATAGCTTGTTATAAGTATGCCAGAAAGCCTCGGTGTCGTCCTACCATTGCCGGAACACCGTCAGTAGCAACGGAGAGGATATTACTCAAGGGTATAGCTTTTACATCGAAAAATCTTTTTAATTCATTAAATATTGTTTCACCTTTCGTATCAGTTTCCAAGCATTTGGCAAATAACAATTCTTAGGAAATTTTTTCTTCTTTTACAAATTTCACATAAGCTAAAAGTAAAGCTTTGTTTCCTCGCAAAGTTGACTCGTCAAGCTGTATAGAGAATTCAGATGTTTTTATGTACTCACATAAAGAATTTTCTACGCACTGAGCCATTTCATCAATCCTTCTTTGTACTGTATTATTACTCAGTGGAATTCTTCTTATAATATCGAAAGCTGGTTTATGCAGCACGGTGCGTATTACCTCACTTACAGCTGGTAGAATAAGTTCTTCACCAATGGTGTGCGGCTTTCCGGACTTTGCAATCAGTAAAGAAATGTTATAAGAAGCATGCAGTCCATCGTCATCTCGCTCAGATGTTGTCGCAATGACGGTGTTTTCAAATATTGTTCTTTGACTGTTTTAAAAAAAGTTAAATCTTTATCTTTTTTGTCGCTATGGACTTTTGTCAAATGTTCCTTAAGCTTAGAAGGTTTCATTGAATCGTTTGACAAAGTTTTATTGCATAGAAGGCACATAGGTAAAGTACTATTTCCTGGTAACGGAATAAAGCCATATTTTAAATATTCAACACTATATTATCTGCATTTTTTCTTCGGCTAACTCATAATGTTATCTGTAAAAAGAGGCCACAAATTTAAGATATAAGAAAATAAAACAAATTATTTCTTTGCAAAAAACCACTATTTATTAATATTTTGTTTTATTTTGAAAATGTAATGCCACATCAATTAATTATTTTAGATATAAGGATAAATTTTTAAGTAAGTGTCACATATTGTATAGGTAAGCATTTTTTACTAATTTAATTATTTATTTTTCTTGAAAAATAAATAATTTAATTATTATCAAATAAATTAATAAATAACAAAATATAATACTGATAAATATTGTTACGACAGAAGGAATCTGGCAACCAAAAAAAAAAAAAGTTTCAGCCAACGAATAAGAACGTTGGGAGAATTTGGAGAAGAAGAGTGGAGCGTTAACGGTCGTTGTGTTGTAACGGTCGTGAGTTCGAAAATGGACGGTGAGCTGTTCTGAGACAGTGCGCGTAAGTATCAAGAAGTAACTTGATGTGTTGTGTATACGCGGAAGGATAAAAGTGGGATCTTTTATCGTTAAGTATCAAGAAGTAACTTGATGTGTTGTGTATACGCGGAAGTATAAAAGTGGGAACTTTTATGGCTAACTTCGAATGTCTACACGGACTGTCTTTTTGTTCGGCTAGTGTGTGAAAAGTTATTAGCACAGGACGAGAATTGGTTTACGAGTGAAGATCGTCGGGTGACCTGGTAAATCAAGTAAAAGGTAGTATTTAGTAAAATACACAGAGCTGATGTTGTGTGCTCTACGCAGGAAGATTGATGACTTGTGCATGTTAATAGTTGATTTGTTAATAAGATACTTCATCCTTATTTCCTTTGTAACAATTTACCTTGTATTGAATTTGGTTTTGAAATATAGCTTTTAATACTCACGCTCAGTGGCTATCCATTTTTGTAATCCGCAACAATATTATAAAACTATTTTATAAATTAACTTTAACAAAAGTATAACTTTGCTTAAATAAATTTAATATACAAGAAGATATCAATTGTATTAAAAAATACTTACGTAACGTACGCTATCTTCGTAACAATTCAAAAAATTATACTGCTTTTTGTTCAAAACTAGGAAAATTTGTTACATGCACATCACGCACAAAACGGAACTAAATTGTTGTACGACTCTTTTATAGTGCCATATTTTAGACAAGTTATTGCATGTAGTGGCGAGATACCGTTCCTGTTTAAACCTGCATAGATAGATGGCCACGGTCGGCCCTACTCCCACCGTGCGATGCTTGTCATTGCTTGTTTTTATGTACCTATCTATACTTATGTTTTACTCGACGTAAAAACCGCTACCAATTTATTTATTGCTATTTATTTTAACTTTCATAATAATGAAAATGGGTCACAGTTATTTTACTTTATATTAAACCTTTTGCGGACCCCCGACGTTGTCCATGCACCCCAAATTAATTTTAATTTGCCACAGACCCCCTCAGCGGTCACAAGGACCCTAGGGGTCCATAGGAACCACTTTGGGAACCACTGCTTTAGATGTTATCTACGTCCCCTAAAAGTTTGTACCTTTATTTTTGAGACACCCTGTATGTATTGGACACTGCAAGTAAACATGTAACACATGTGTTTATATGGGTACGTATCTACAAAATCTTCATTCAGCCATGGGCTACCGAGGTCCTAAAAGATTGCCTAATTTTGTTCTCCAGATATGTCTGTTCTAAGCTGCAGTTCCTGCATTTGGCTGCTGTAAAGGAATTCTAGTAAGGTCCTCTTTTTCAATGTCTGCCCATTGCATCCTAGGTCCTTTCATTTTTCCTGAAGCACGCTGTTCATAATCCTGTTTGCTAATGTGCATGGCTTAACCAGTGCAATCTCTCTGCACAAAATGCTGCTCAGTAGCCGTCGATGACTCCTTCTTCTAACCTCATCGTTACAATATGAAACTTTCTAATATTCAAGATTATATATGCAAGCATGTAAAACCAAAGTAGTCATTTATCAGAAATTTTGAAATCTCTAGACCTTTCTTCTCATTGCACAGAATTACACAAGAAAAGGAGACAAAATATATAAAGCTTTTAACCACTGGTGTCCATAGCCACCTTGATACACCAGGCATGAACAGCCATTAATAGAAGGATGGAAAAAGGAGGAAATATGCAATTGATTTAATTAGTTTAAATTTAAGACAAAGCCATTTATTTTAAAATCAGTAAGAATAAAATAATTTATTTATTAATATATTTTTTAAATATTTGAAAGTATTATAAAATTAATTACAAAATTTTTAAAAATATATGACTACCAGTTGAAATTTTAGAAATGTAGATATAATTGAAACTGCTACATATATTTTTTAAAATTAGTCTTCTGTTACTGCAGTGTCCAGGCCTGTTGTATCGAGGTGGTCTTGATTAATTGCAACCTCATTTTCAGAAGAATTCGCTGAAGAATATTGAAGGTTATAAACTTCCTATCGCATATCGTCGAGTGAACTACTGTGCATAGTATATATCTATGGGTACGTTTGTTTTTACTTTTTGTCAGGTTGAGGAAGACTACTAATGGTATAAATGTAACATTAGACATACGTGATTAATATCTACATTTATTGACACATTTATATTATGTGGTCTCACAAGGACCTGCAGAACAAGGCTAAACTCAGCCTGAGGTGGCAGTCAGATTTTCTGCTTCATCTTTTCTCCTTTCCATGGCAGGCGAGAGAGTGATTCTCTCTACTCCGTCTCATGACTGGGGACTATCTAAACTCTCTGCTTTGGATTTATATCTCACTTCCTTAGAAAGGGCGAACAAACTCATATTAAGAATGATGTTTCTGAGCCCACACAAGTAATTTGAGAAGAGAATGTTTTTTTTTAATAATCAACATCGGAAAAGTTGTTGAAAGTGGAGATGTGATTTGAAATCTTTCGTCAAAGTTGAATCTTCCAGGACAAAGACATAGTCCTGCCTTAATCAGAACTTTTTCTCACATAATTTGAGCTCAGTGAAGACATTGAATCAATAAACAGTAGCAGTAATTAGGGACAGAAATGTAGTCTTCATGTTAATGAATGGTGATTCAAATATTAATATTTAGATAAATGAAATTATAAGCAGTCAAAAAGAGAACAAACTTTGAAGAAGGAAATTAGAAAATGGTATAAAATAATTTTAATTTTAAAATTATCATGATGTAGGAAAGATATGAAAGTGTAATTAAAAATATTATATTTGATGAGTTTGTTGTAATGAAATTTTCTTTGAGTGATATAGTGATTGCATTCAAAAATTATATGGTATAGAGTGTGGGGAATGGGACAATAATTGCAATTAGGAGAAGAAATGAGTTTTAATATGTGCAATATTGTATTAATGAGTGCATAGTTTGTTTTCATTTTGCAGACAAGGTTAATTTCTTTTTGTGAAGGTTGAAATCACTGAATTTTTTAATCTTGTTGGAAATAAAAAAAAATCTGTGAGAATTTGGAGCATTTTCTTCAAAATATTTTTGAATTTCCTGATGGATCAAATTTTTGTTGTACTGTTTGTGTAAATATATGAAGAAAGGAGTAGGTATAATTTTAGTTTCCTGTAAAGCTGACTTTGCTGATAGATCAGCTTGTTCATAAGCATTAATCCCAACATGAGAAGAAATCCATTGTATATGTAATAGATTATTTTGAGAAATGTTTTTGAGGTAAGTACGCATGATTGGTGAAAATGGGATATTTTGATTTTAATTGATTTCGATTTAGTAATAAAAATCAGATTTGAAAGTGAAGATGAAGCAGTAGGGAGGCGGCTTAAGGTGAAGTCCTCAAATCTGTGGGCCTCTCAGAGAGCTACGGCTTGAACTTGGAAGAAATATTTCCATTCAAACTTTGCATTTTTATTTGCTGAAGCTTGATATTGTAGAGTTCGAATGCCTTATTGATAATTGCATTAATATTTGTGATTCTGGGATATTTTTCTCTTATGTTCACAAACATTTGCAGATTTTGTTGCTTGTTTTCTCCACTTGTCGAGAAAAGTGCCAATATCGTCGAGTCATTGCCTTTAAGGGCAGAATTTCCTTTCTCTTGCAAGTGTTTTCTCCCTTTTTCCTCTGTTTTATTTAGTATTTCAGTTATTCTCATTCTTTCTAGGTTTTCTTCTATTATTACTTAAACTTCGTCTTCAGAATATATTTCGTTTCTAGTTCCTTTTCGAAGTCACTCTCCTGCTCTTTCAGAAGTGTCTGGGGCAGGAAGAATTTTATTTTATTTTCTTGCTTTTTTACCTATCTTCCTAATACTTTTTGACTTTGACATTTTTCTGTTGGTCGATTTGTGTTTTTGACAAAATGTTGTTCCACCGTATCTTACTAATGTGATGAAGAAACTTAATGATTTATATGCCAAATGAAAGCTTGCAATGCAGGAAGTGTTACAGGTTACAAAAAATTTACACTCCCGTTCTTCCTTCCCCTCGAAAAAGTGGGAAATATGAAAATTAATTTAAGATGTTTCTCAAGCATGCTAAGGCTGAAAGTAAACTATATGCAGGGTGATTCAAACCTTATCGTTCAAATTTCGTGGGGAGGTAGGGAATACGTCAGGAAACCGATTTCACATAGGAAAGTATGTCTGCAAACGTCATCTTCATGAACAAAATGGACAAGTAAAGTGAACACAAGGAAACAGTACAGTTAAGTGGTAACGAATTGATCTCTATGTTGCGATCTTGTGCAACCACGGCAATTCCCGGTTCCGCCTGACAGCACTACCTAGTTAAAGAAAAGCCATGACTATCTAGAGCCGGGGGCAAGGAATACGCCCTATAGGCGCACCTCAACCCCGGCCTCACATGGCAGCAGTCCTATAGAAGGAAAGCTGTGACTTTTATTCCAACAAGGTAAAGTACAGGTTCACAAGTGCTCAAATTGCGACTATTTACACGGATACAGGATTCACAGCGCCGTTGCATTGACCGCCGAACATTTTCAAAAACGCCTGGCATATCACGGACAATGCCTGCAGCAGCCACTATTCGTGCAACAAGGTCCATTTCACTGTCGACGGGGGTCTCGTACACATGGTCTTTCATGGCCCCCCACAAAAAGAAATCCATGGGCGATAAATCATTTGACCTGGGTGGCCAAGCAATCAGTCCACCTCTACTGATCCATCGAGCTCCGAATGTTTGGTTCAGGTAATCACGCGCAACAATTGTGCTATTGGCTGGAGCCCCGTCATGTGGATACCACATATCTCGGCGGGTATGCACAGGAACAGTGCCCAGAAAAGTCTGTAACACTGTCTCGAGAAATATTAGGTATTTCCAGCCGTCCAATCGGGGTGGTAGCAAGTAAGGTCCCAACAAACAGTCACCAATGATTCCAGCCCACTTACGGCAAAACGATGTTGCGCAGCATGACTTCTCGTACCATGCGGGTTATCGTAAGCCCACACATGTGAATTGTGTGTATTGAATACACCTTCACGACTGAATGAAGCTTCATCTGTAAAAAGGACAGAAGCTGGAAAACTGGGGTCCAGGCACCTTTCTGCATGAACCATTGTGCAAATTCCTCACACTTCAGATAATTGTCAGGATGCAGTAACTGCACCCTTTGCAGATGGTAAGGATGCACACGTTCCTCGTGCAGTACCGCCACACTGCTGACTGAGAGACCCCAAGCTGCTGAGCAATAGCTCGTGTGCTGGTATTCGGATTATCTTCGATGGACTGTAGGACTTGTTCTGCGACATTGACAGTCCACGTCAGTCGTCTTGTCCCCGTATCCTGCATGTTGCTGCGCAGTGAACCACTTTCGTGCAGATTGCGATGCACACGTGGAAATATTTGATGCTGCGGTATTCTTCTGTTGGGGTATCGGTCTTCGTAAACTTGCCTAGCTCGGCGGCTGCTTTTGCCAGCTGCCCTATATGCGAGATGCATATCCGCTAGCTCTTGATGGGTAAAACGATTCATCTTATCACTAGTAAGTCAGCTCGTATACTGATGACAGCGGGAGTGGTCGGGCGAGCTGTACAATGGTTGGGTACAAACAGCGCACTCTACATATGCATGTGTACATTTGCGGACATACTTTCCTATGTGGAATCGGTTTCCTGACGTATTCCCTACCTCCCCACGAAATTTGAACGATAAGTTTTGAATCACCCTGTATACGTTAGAAGAGCAGACGCCATGAGATGGAGCAATGGCCACCCTGTTGTCGTTTGGAGAGGGGAAGCAATGGTATGGAGCAATGGCCACCCTGTTGTCGTTTGGAGAGGGGGAAGCCATGGGATGGAGGAATGGCCCCTCTATTGTCATTTGGAGAGGGAAAGCAATCATATGGAGCAATGGCCACCCTGTTGTCATTTGGAGAACGGATGACTTGGGATGGAGCAAGGGCAACTGTGTTGTCATTTGGAGATAGGAATGACATGGGATGCAGCAATGGTCATGCCAACCAGCTCTCCCCCTTGCTGCTGTGAGATTCTTACAAAGTGTGCTCACAATTTTTAAGTAGAATGCTAAACATTTTTTTTCTTTTTAATTTTAATAATATTTATTGTGTATGTCTCATTTATTATTTGATATATATTCCTGTATCAGATTGCTTAATTTTCTTTCTAGGTATTTTTAACCAAGAACGAAATTACTAAGAGCTTTCTATAAATATTCGAAGAAAATTAATACTCAAACAAAGGAAAAAATTTTGAAGTCAAACATTAACTGGAACTTTCTCTTGCCATTATTCTATTTTTGGTAATTCTGCAGGAATAGGAGAAAAAAATTCGCATAAAATATCAGCAAAGAACTTTTTAAATAAAATATGCAAATGCAGATTTTCTTAGAGTATCTGCTTCAGGGGGTTCATTCTTCTAAAATTAGAAAATGAAATTTTTTCATTGATATGAAAAACGTTTTCGACCATCAATAAAGAAGTGCATCTCCTTATCAACACAAACGAGAAACTTCATATTTATAAATGATATTGCAAGGGACTTTGAATAAATTAATGTCTGAAATTCCTTTTCCTTAGGGAAATATAACTTTGCTATTGGTCATAAAAGTGTTAAAAGAAGGATTGTGAAAATAATCTGAAAATGAAATAGGGCCAGAAATGTACAGTGAGCAAGAACACTATGTGCAGGTGGTTAAACTGCAAACAGGGGAAAAACTGCATGTATGTGAAATATGTAATAAGAAATTTTCCCTGAAGTCTAGCCTTAGGACACATTTTCTGACACACAAAGGGCAAAAACCACTTGTCTGTGAAATATGTAATAAGAAATTTTCACAGAAGTCTAATCTTAGGAGACATTTTCTGACACACACATTGGAAAAACTGCATGTGTGTGAAATATGTAATAAGAAATTTTCCCTGAAGTCTAATCTTATGACACATTTTCTGACACACAGGGGAAAAACTGCATGTCTGTGAAATATGTAATAAGAAATTTTCCCTGAAGTCTAGCCTTAAGACACATTTTCTGACACACAAAGGGCAAAAACCACATGTCTGTGAAGTATGTAATAAGAAATTTTCACAGAAGTCTAATCTTAGCACACATTTTCTGATACACACAGGGGAAAAACTGCATGTATGTGAAATATGTAATAAGAAATATTCCCTGAAGTCTAGCCTTAGGACACATTTTCTGACACACAGAGGTGAAAAACCACATGTATGTGAAATATGTAATAAGAAATTTTCCCTGAAGTCTAGCCTTAGGACACATTTTCTGGCACACAAAGTGGAAAAACCACATGTATGTGAAATATGTAATAAGAAATTTTCAGAGAAGTCTAATCTTAGGAGACATTTTCTGATACACACAGGGGAAAAACTGCATGTGTGTGAAATATGTAATAAAAAATTTTCCCAGAAGTCTAGCCTTAGGACACATTTTCTGACACACACAGGGGAAAAACTGCATGTATGTGAAATATGTAATAAGAAATTTTCCCTGAAGTCTAACCTTAGAAGACATTTTCTGACACACGCAGGGGAAAAACTGCATATGTGTGAAATATGTAATAAGCAATTTTCCCAGAAGTCTAACCTTATGACACATTTTCTGACACACACAGGGGAAAAACCACATGTATGTGAAATATGTAATAAGAGATTTTCACAGAAGTCTGATCTCAGGACACATTTTCTGATACACACAGGGGACAAGCCACATGTATGTGAAATATGTAATAAGAAATTTTCCCTGAAGTCTATCCTTAGGAAACATTGTCTGACACACACAGGGGAAAAACCACATGTCTGTGAAATATGTAATAAGAAATTTTCACAGAAGTCTAATCTTAGGAGACATTTTCTGACACACACAGGGGAAAAACTGCATGTGTGTGAAATATGTAATAAGAAATTTTCCCTGAAGTCTAATCTTATGACACATTTTCTGACACACAGGGGAAAAACTGCATGTCTGTGAAATATGTAATAAGAAATTTTCCCTGAAGTCTAGCCTTAAGACACATTTTCTGACACACAGGGGAAAAACTGCATGTGTGTGAAATATGTAATAAGAAATTTTTCCTGAAGTCTAACTTAGGACACATTTTCTGACACACACAGGGGAAAAACCACATGTATGTGAAATATGTAATAAGAAATTTTCACAGAAGTCTAATCTTTGGACACATTTTCTGACACACAAAGGGGAAAAACTGCATGTGTGTGAAATATGTAATAAGAAATTTTCCCTGAAGTGAAACCTTAGGAGACATTTTCTGACACACAGGGGGAAAAACTGCATGTATGTGAAATATGTAATAAGAAATTTTCCCTGAAGTCTAACCTTAGGAGACATTTTCTGACACACATAGGGGAAAAACTGCATATGTGTGAAATATGGATTAAGAAATTTTCCCTGAAGTCTAGCCTTAGGATACATTTTCTGACACACAAAGGGGAAAACCACATGTATATGAAATATGTAATAAGAAATTTTCCCTGAAGTCTAACCTTAGGAGACATTTTCTGAAACACAGGGGAAAAACTGCATATGTGTGAAATATGTAATAAGAAATTTTCCCTGAAGTCTGGCCTTAGGACACATTTTCTGACACACGAAGGGGAAAAACCACATGTATGTGAAATATGTAATAAGAAAATTTCCCTGAAGTCTAGCCTTAGGACACATTTTCTGACACACAAAGGGGGAAAACCACATACTGTATATGTGAAATATGTAATAAGAAATTTTCACAGAAGTCTAATCTTAGGAGACATTTTCTGACACACACAGGGGAAAAACTGCATGTATGTGAAATATCTAATAAGAAATTTTCCCGGAAGTCTAGCCTTAGGACACATTTTCTGACACACACAGGGGAAAAACTGCATGTATGTGAAATATGTAATAAGAAATTTTCCCTGAAGTCTAACCTTAGAAGACATTTTCTGACACACACAGGGGAAAAATTGCATATGTGTGAAATATGTAATAAGCAATTTTCCCAGAAGTCTAGTCTTAGGACACATTTGCTAACACACAGGGGAAAACTGCATGTATGTGAAATATATAATAAGAAATTTTCCCTGAAGTCTAGCCTTAGGACACATTTTTTGACACACACAGGGGAAAAACCACATGTATGTGAAATATGTAATAAGAAATTTTCCCTGAAGTCTAGCCTTAGGACACATTTTCTGACACACATAGAGGAAAACCCACATGTATGTGAAATGTGTAATAAGAAATTTTCCTTGAAGTCTCATCTTAAAACACATTTTCTGACACACATGGGAAAACCTGCATGTATGTGAAATATGTAATAAGAAATTTGCAGTGAAGTCTCACCTTACAGGACATTTTCTGACACAAGGGAAAGGAAGCATGTATGCAAAATATGTAATAAGAAATGTGCTGATAAGTCAACACCTAAGAAGCATTTTCTGACACACACAGGGGAAAAACTGCATGTATGTGAAATATGTAATAAGAAATTTTCCCTGAAGTCTAGCCTTCGGACACATTTTGTGACATACAGGAAGATGCATTTACTGACAGACAAGGAAAAAAACTGCATTGTGTGAAATATGCAATAAAAATTTCCCGATATGTCTACAGTTAAGAAGTATTTTTTTTGACAGACACAGGGGGGAAAATGCATGTATGTGATATAGTAATAAGAAATTTTCACAGAAATGTCATCTAAGGAGTCGTTTTCTGACACACACAGGACAAAATCCACACATCTGTGAAATATCAGCCTCTCATAAGCCAAACTGATGAACTCCATAAAAAAAGTGGAGAAAATTAATGATTCTCTATGATTTAATTTTAAAACTTTGCTTGAAATGTACGAGCAAAGAAATATTATGTAGGATAATGTTACGATATAGGTTTTATGTTACAAGATGTAATAATACATAAAAATAACGTGCTCAGTTACTAAAATTGCGAAATTTACAAAAAGTGGAGTTGATCAATTTGATTTCTGAGAGGTTCATATGTTAAAAGGTCTTTGTAGAGAAATCTGCACTTGGAAGACATTGTGTGACTTATACAGTGGAAAAGGCACATGGAGGTGAAATATATAAAAAGGCATTTGCAAAGAAGGGCACCCTTAGGAGGCATATTCTGATATATACAATGGAAAACCCTCAAGTACTTTAAATATGAAATAAGAAATTTACATGGAAGTCCAAACTCATGATGCATTTTCTGACACAGAGGGAAAAACAAAGGGTATGTGATATGTGTAATAAGAAATTGAAGACAATTCCCCATTTAAGAACATTTTCTGACATACACAAGATCAAAACCGCATATATGTGAAATAGATATTTCAAAATTTGTCTGCACTTTGGAGTAATTTTGTGACACAATCAGGAGAAAAGTAGATATATGCGTTATATGTAAAATGAAATTTTCCTGGCAAACTCTTCTTAAGAATCATTTTCTGATGCACACATGGGATAGCTCATTCTTATGTGATATATAATAAATAACTATTAATGTATCACACATTTTAATATGTCTAATATTAGGTGGTGTTTTCTGATGGATGCAAAGAAAAACCCATATAGGTTATACACCATATTGCAAAAAGTGTCCGGACACTTTCATGTTAGTGTACAAATAGCCACATTCAAATCTACCTAACTTTTAAAGTAAGCATTTTACAGAAAAAAGTCACTAGACATAAAACGAAGATCTCAGTCAGAGTTCTCTAAATTTCTGTTTTCCGTAATATTAATCTAATATTTAAAGAGTGATGGAAGCTAAAATATTTAACAACAAATGTTATGCACCACACTTCCAAAACATTTTCCCCCAAAATTGATGAAAAATTCAAAAAACCTTACGCAAAATTCAAATATCGCATTTATATTGCAAAAACAGCTTTTTATAATAGTTGTGATTTAACGTTTTGAAGTAATTTTGAAAACAAGTAAGTTTCACCTAACTGTTTCAGCTTCCATACTTTTAAGTATTAGATTAATATTATAGAAAATAGATATATAAAGAATTCTGATCAAGATCTTCAATTTGTTTCTGGTGACTTTCCATAAGAAGCTTATTTTCCAAGTTAGATATATTTGAATGTGGCTATTCGCTCACTTAACATAAAAGTGTCTGGACACTTTTTGCAATATGCACAGTCATATCAGAATAATATGACCACCTACCATACATATACCATGGTAAGTGGTCATATTATTCTTGATGTGACTGTGTAGTGTATACTCAAAAGAGAATTTTCAAATAAGGAATTACCACAGTCTACACGAATATAACATACAAAAAACAAATACACATACGAAAGTAAACCGAAATTCACACAAAAAGCTCATTTACACAAAAAACATTTAATTATCATTTTTTAGTACACGAAAGACATGAATATATATATATATACAATAGATATATGCAAAACATACAAAAGAGCTCATTTCCATAAAACACATTTAATTATCATTCTTTAACAACGAAAGAAAAGCGAAATTTGCACGAAAAGCTCATTCCCACAAAAAACTTTTAATACCCATTGTTTAACACACGAAGGAGAAGCGATTCGTACACAAAAAGCTCATTTCCACAAAAACCATTTAATGATCATTCTTTAACACACGAAAGAGAAGCGAAACTTGCACAAAAAGCTCACTTCCAGAAAAATCATTTAGTAATCATTCTTTAAAGCATGATTATTAGAAGCGACATTGTTGTAAAATATGCAAGACGTATTTGCAAGTAAATAGTTATTTAAAAACATTTTTGATGCACAGAAATGGAAAAATTAGATTTGGGAAATGTGTAACAAAACCTTTCCAATGAAACTAACTATAGTACATGAATTTTCTGACTAATATAAAGGAAAACTACACAAAATTTAGACAATTGTGAATAGAAAATTACCTTTCAGAGATAAAATCTGTCTCTGCTGGATTTCTGATGTTGGTTTTGAGTTGAGCAATGATGTCAAAAATTCTATGTTAATTCCGTCATCCTCAGGCAACTATGGGCTACGGAGGTCCAACCAGAGAGTGCAATTTAGTTCCACTAAACATATCTGTCCTGAGCTACATCTGCACACCAATTCTAACAAGGTTCCATTTCACATTGTCTATGGTCTTCCCCTCTTTCTGAGGTCTTTTGGCATACTGTTCATAATCCTATTCGCAAATCTATAAATATCCATACGTGCAATATGGCCAAACCAATGGAGTCTCTCTGTACAATATGCTGTTTAAATGGAGGTTGGCGATTCCTTTGCCTAACCTCATCTTTACTTACAAAGTTGAACCACCTAACACACAAGATCTGCGTACGTATCTAGAATGAAAGGCACCAAGTTTCCCTTTATCTTGTTTGCAAATTGTCCAAATTTCAATACCATAAGTAACTTTAAAAAGAACTGAACTATTATATAGTATAATTTTAGTCTTAGGTCTCTACACTCTTCATAAAAAAAAATAAAGAACTGAAGAATAAACGTAAATAATCCAAATGACTATTGTGACATTTTTATAATATGTAAATAGAATGCTTAATTCAAAGCTCCATAACTTTGAAAATAAGAATTTTGCAAAAATATCATTGCAGATTAATTAAAAATATCAGTGGTGTCCCGACTTTCAGTGTTGAAGAATAAAAAATTGTAGCTGGAATATTGAGTATCAAACTTTTCTATTGCTTTGTAATTTTGAGAAAAAAACTTTTGAGAGAGAAATGCCAATGGAGAATAATTCAAAATTTCAATTAATTTTTGATTATTTCTTTGGGTAAGAAATATTAAAGATGGAATCTCTATCAGGAAACCTTGCTCTTGAATGTCTTCGAAAAGTTGAAAACTGTCATTTTTTATCCATCTTTCAGAAAAGTTGAAAGAATCATTTATACAAACATTTAAAATCATGTTTTAGATAACAACATTTTCGTGTTTGAATTAAATTTTGAGGTAAATATTTACGAATTACAATTCTAGAGTTTTGTATGTCAGCGTTCATAAATATTGAAATATGAATTGGTAAATCTGAAGATTTTTAATGTCTTAATGAGTTTTTCATGTAAACCTGTAATAGAAAATAAAGTACTGAATAAAATTCATTTAAATCTCAATTTGTATGAACATTTGACAGTATTGAAAGTGTTACATCAGTTTGAATATTTAAAAATACCTACTCAATCAAAAGAATTGATATAGAAATCAATTGAAACTTGATAAATAAAATTTCATTTCAAATCACTAACAAGCATATTTTGAACAAATTCAATAAAGTTAATATATAATTTAGTAATCTTAAATCGAGTGGGGGATAGGTGAATGAATGAATATTCATGATTTTCTTAAAATTTCCTACAGCACATCTACTCTTAAATTGTAGAACGTCCGTAAGAGTTTAGCTGGGGTGAGGGTGGCTCAGTCGTTAGCGTGCTGAGCTCGTAATCTGCAGTTCCCAGGTTCGAGTCCCAGCTGGGTCAGCGTTAAGATTTATTTCGGCAAAAATCCCCACTCTGCCCACCTTCAGTAGGGAACACCGATGGCCTTGGAAAGGCTGCAGTCCGTTATGTGGAGCGTTATACCCTGTAAATGCTAAAGAACGTGATGATTGGTCTTGAAGGGAGTCTACCATATTTCTCCCAACAGCTCTTCCAGTGGGCTCCCCCAACCTTCTCTGAGCTTTAGGGGTGCTTGTGACCTGGATATTTAACCCATGGTGTGCAAAAAAGTGCCGCTCAAAGATGAAACAAGCCAACAATAGCAACTCAGAAGAATATATACAGAAATTAATTGAAACTTAATAATAACGATTTCACTTGAAATCACTAACAAACATATTTTGAATAAAATGAGATACTTTTTAGAAATCTGACAAAATAAATATTTCCGATTTTGTAAAATTTCCCACAATAAATATCCGCTCTTAAATTGTGGAAGGTCCATAACTGTTTAACAGTCAGAATCAATTATAGAAAACATGCCGTTAAACATGATCGAATGTAGAAAAAAAATCCAGTGAGGTAAGGGGAGGAAATAAACGAACCGGGTAAATGTAAAGCGGGGTAGGTGAGACCGGATTTCCAATGCATTGTAAAAATTTCCCTCCTTTATACAGATTTTTAAAATATTCCTTGAAAGACATACGAAATAGAAATATGTTTAATATTTTTTGTCTCTATTACCCTTACTAATACTTTGAATGTAAGTGCATGAATTTTTAAAGGATCATACCCTTTTACACTATCCATCTATCGAGGTTTCCCCCCTGCTATTCACTGTTTATTGGTTTGACTGAATATTGCATATAACTGCATTTAATAATTTATAGCTACTTAAGTGACGTATATATTTCAGAAATACAAACTATACGGTTTTTAAATTGATTTCCGAAGTCTGTCTTTTCAAAAGTGATCATTCTCTTAGCAAAGATGTTGAAATTTACTCCAAACAGTTGATTAATTAAATTAAACTTTGTATGCGTATTTTAAGAAGTATCAAAAAGTTTTAACAAATTTCTCATATTTTTATCATGCTCATAAATATCGTTTAAAAAATTTTTAAAAGCTGCTTATCTAATTCTTTTTATATAGGAAAGAGTTTTGCAAAATTTTAATTCAGTTTGAAATAAATTTAAGAAGCAGTTCTGAGTCACTTAGATAGAGAGCAGTTTTTATTATTAATTAAATTTTCTTAATTTTTGTTAATTCTAATTCATTTTATTGATCTCAAAATTAAATCAAATCGGAACTAAGTTTCCACAAAAGTAAATTGTTTTACTCTACATTTAGTATGCAAATTTTAATCTGAAAAATAAAAAGAGTGGTGATTATTTATAACTGAATAAAATTTACGGGAAAAAATTTTAAACTAAGGTTATTATATAAATAGAATCAAATCACCAATTTTTAAAAATAACTATTATAATCCAATGCGATTCTAGGCGGATTATAAAAATTCTGTGTAACTGTTATTGTTAATAAATGTGCCCACCCCGGGTCATTAGATCATTAGAAGTTCCATCGAAATAGAGAGAAATGTTTGTGCTTAAAACGATAGATAAGTTGAGTTTGATTCTACATCTGGCAATTGGCAATTCTTGTATATTTAGAAGAGTGTTTGGTCGTTATACATTTGATTGGAGCAAGAAAAATATCAGGTAGGGTTAAGAATGATAGATCAACAATCAAATATTGCTAGCTGTGTTTGAGCTCCACCACAGGACTTCAGGATTCTTACACATAACTTCTTTTCTTGGTATTACAATCGTTAAAATACCAAGAAAAGATTGACTGGAATTTAATATGGCGGACAACAACAGAGGAAAACGGTCTTTTTCGATATCAAATGGACTCTTCTACAACACTCCATTCTCTTAAAAACGAAAACAGAAGAGATCAAGTCTCTATCCTGAGGCTTAGATCAGGTTTCTGTCTACTCTAGAGCACTTTGTACCTGTTTAAAAAATCCTCTACTCCTCTATGCCAATGGGGCGGTAGAAGAGAGGATGTAAAATGTTTTGTGATGCACTGCAGAAAATTTGTACAAGCTAGAAACATCCTTTTCTCAAAACATTTTTATTCCACTAATTATCCGCCAACTTTACGAAACTTGGTAAATTTCTGGCCTAATGGAAAATTTCATTGGGATATCTATAACTCAATGATGGCGTTCATCCAATCTACTGAAGTTCAACTCTAACAGATTCTCTTCTCTGTGTATATTATCTCCCTTTTCTCCTATATTTCCTCTATGCAGAGAGGGAGTATAGGAAAATATATCCTTCTTTTAACTCTTGCAAGTTACGTGGTTGAGCCGCTGCAGATCATCCTGCAATACCTGGAAGTATTTCTCATGAACCATTCTCGAACAATCCAGGCAGTGTGGCATGACGCATTTTCCTGATGAAATAAGGCACTACTAGAGGGTTTTAACTTTGCCATGAAAGCCACTTGTGCAATGATATTTAGGTAGGTGGTAGACATCATAGTTTCCTGCACATGAATGACTGGACCCAGGGTTTCCCTGCAGAACGTTGCCCAAAGCATTTTACTTCCTCCACTGGTTTGTTTTCATCCCATGGTGTCAACACTTCCGCAGGAAAACGATGCACATGTACCTGGCCATCCACGTGGTGCAACAGGAAACGAGATTCATCAGACCAGACGACCTTCTTCCAATCATTCAAGGTCTAATTTTGATGCTCATGTGCCCATTTTAGGCGATTTCGATGGTGAACCGAGTTTAGCATGGGCACTCAGAGCGGCCTACAGCTGCAGCCCCATTTTCAACAGGGTTCGATATACTCTGTGTTGTGACACATTACTCCCGTCACCAGCATTCAAATTACGAATGAGTTGCGCCACAATATCTCTTCTGTTGGCTTGTACCATACAGGATAGCCTTCACTTACCTCTAGCATCGGTGAGCTGTGGTCGGCCCACACCTTGCCAGCGGTTCATGATTTCTCCCTCAGGACCACTTTTTAAAGGTACTAACCACGGCTGACCATGAGCACCCCACATGCCTTACCGTCTCAGAAATGCTCTGACCCAGTCATCTGGCCATTACAATTTGGCCTTTGTCAAACTCACTTAAGTCCGTTTCCTTTGCCATCGGAAAAACAAAAATAACACTGATTAATGGAGCTCAGCATCAGGTGCTATTTCTACCATTTTACGACCTTCACACGCGTCATATTACCA
Source organism: Ryuthela nishihirai (assembly GCA_038380435.1). Taxonomy (NCBI): domain Eukaryota; kingdom Metazoa; phylum Arthropoda; class Arachnida; order Araneae; family Heptathelidae; genus Ryuthela; species Ryuthela nishihirai. The sequence continues at coordinate 59,148,285 of JAWZYU010000012.1, forward strand.
GTTGTTGCTTCGATTTGCATAAAGACACGCTGGTCACAATGTATTAGCTCTTCTGTGTACCTATGCATTCTGCAGGTAACAACGTCGTAGAATAATTTTTGTTCTGCAAAAAGCTTTTGGGGCGTTATTTACGATTAACCTATGTATAAATATCCGAGTCGTGCCTAGACAGTTTTGTGCCCTGGACAAGGGAGTTATGGAAATAAGACCTATTTTGAAATCTATCGAATACTTTGTTTCATTAGTAATAAAAAAGACCATATAATAATTGATTTATTTCTGCAATTAATAATTAAAAACCATGTAATAATTAAAATTGCGACCGATTAATATCAACCAGAATGGAAAGAAATCAAACCAGAATAGGTTTAATTTGTGCCCTGGCCGGATGCCTGGTTGGCACTGCCTGAGAAGTATTAAAAAAAATTCATAAAAGGGTTAAAGCTAGTGACGTAAAAGGGACGGTAGTTTTTAAAACCCCTCCAAGTGAAATAATTTTTTTTAAATATTATTTTTTCAATGTACTTTAGCAAAACCTTGTACAAAAATTTTTGATCCCTTTCAATAATTTTGGTAGATCCTTGTTACGTCACTGAGGAAACAATCATTAGCAACAATTGGAAATTAGTTGCCTCTCCTAAAGTATAGATGGCGCATGGTCGCCCACATCTCAATGAAAGATTTGTAGGTCATGTCCTGAAATTCTTTGTACTCTGATGCGTGGTTTAACTGGTTAGAGCGCTCTGTCTTGTACCTAGAGAGTTGTGAGTTCGATTGTCAGCGATCGATTTTTTTCATATGAATAAAAATTCAACCCACTTTTTCTTGACTCAAATCATTTATGACAATATTCCTGTCAAGGACCAATTGGGAAAAATCACATTGGAGTATTCACAAACTTCTGATTTGCACTATTGTAAATTTTTTTAACTTTATTTCAATAAGCGACACATTCAATTGGCAAGATTTCTGTTAAAATGTCATTCACAAAAACATTTGAGGACGTTTTGTCCAGATACATTTACTAATTATCTCGGAAGATTTCTCAGTTGCAGCAATTTGGCACGAAGAAAGATTCTCTCTTGAGGGCCTTCCATGTGGAGTCTACGGTGGTGAGCGCTATCTTTTTGTAATGCTGCTTACAGATCGTTTTATGACCAGCTGGAGCAAATACTCTTGAGCAAGTAGCATCTGGAGAGCTAAAGAAAAAATTAAAATATTTTAAGTACAAACTCATCATCAAGAACTATACTAGTTTCTGGAGATATATCGAGAAAATAACTTATGAAGTGGGTTGGGTTGTTTTACCATTGAGGGCTTTTTTTTTTTGCACAAAACGGTCTAAATGGCTAGGTCACAAGAACCCCCAAGACCTCAGAGAAGATTGGGGGAAGGGGACCCACTGGACAGCTGTTAGGAGATTGATGTTAGTCCCCCATAAAGGTCATTCACCATGTTCTTTAACGTGCACAAGGTATGGCTCTCACGGCATAGCAACCCATCCGATAGACGGCGGCCTTTCCAAACCCATCGATGTACCATACTACCTTACTGACAGAGGACATGGGGGGAAGTTTTGCGGAGATAAAATCTCAACGCTGGTCCACCTGGGAATTGCAGATTACGAGTCTGACGAAAAGGAAACGTAGGAGACAACTGAGCTTCCCTCTTCCGTCTCTTTTTCTTACCGAGAGAGAGAGAGTAGAGGTCAGTGGAGAAAACATCAATGTAAGCACATGGGGAATCAAACCTTAGAACACATTCCCCGCCTTGCCCACGGTCAGTAAGGGACACCGATGGTCTTGGAAAGGCCGTCGTCTGTTGGATGGGACGTTAAGCCGTGGTTCCGTGTGCGGGAGATACCCTGTGCGCGTTAAAGAACATGCTAGATGGCCTTGACGGAAGGCTACCATCTGTCTCCCAACAGCTATTCCAGTGGGTCCCCTCCCCCAACCTTCTCTGAGCCTTCGGGGTCCATGTGACCTGGCCATTTAGCCCATGGTGTGCAAAAAAGTGCCGCTCAGAGGTGAAACAACCCTAAAACAACAACACCTTAGAACACCAAGCAACGAATCTGGCGTGCTACCTACTGAGCCAGTTTCCGTCCCAATATTTAGTAAATATTTGAACGCCAAGAATTGAGCTTTGAACCACCAATGTGCATGTTACCTAATTGATACCAAGATGATGGTTTCTGTTACGTTAATAACTGAATCGAACCGTAAAAAAGTAAAAGGGTGGGGGCCAACAGACTGGATTTCCATTGCAGGATATACTCCCCCCCCCCACCTCTTTTCAGAATGGTAGCAAGGGTAATAGAGGCAAAAAATTATTGAACTTATTTATATTTGAAGCAATTTTCGAGTTTTTTTTCACACCTGGAAATTTTTATTTATGATTTATACTGCAATTACCCCTTTATATTTTTTCGTCCCCAACCCTTTGAATTTTTTCTAGATCCGGGCTTGCATAAGTTTAATAATTTTTTTCTTCTATTTAACCTTATTGTCATTCTCAATCGGATGAGGAATGACTCCCTTGCTCCTCCCACTCTAGAGTTTGGTTGGGTTGTTTCATCTCTTACCGGAACTTTTTTGCACACAATGGGCAAATGACTAGGTCACAAGGACCTCGAGGGCTCAGAGAAGGTTGGGGAAGGTGATCCACTGAAACAGCTGTTAGGCGATAAATGGTATCCTCCCATCAACGCCATCCAGTGTGTTCTTTAACGTGCACAGATATCTCCGACACACGGGCCACGGCTTAACGTCCCATCCGACAGTTGGTGGCCTTTCCAAGCCTACCATTGTCACCCTACTGACCGTGGGCAGGTTTGAGTGTTTTGCGGAGATAAACCACCCACCCTTCATCCGGCCCTGACCATATACGATCAACATATATATGTATACTATGCTTTAGATAAATTCATTAATTACTTGTTTCACAGTACGACCAATTTTATGCAATAAAATGCACATCAGTTAAAACAAAATGCACACTAGCAGATTTGCCAGACAATTCTCGGGTTTTCAACTTCAAATCTCTAAAATGCGCATATCTCGAAATATAATTTCATAAATTAAATCAAATTCCATAAGATACAGAAAAAAATGTGAAAAGTCATGAAAATTTTGGTCAAACTGATACATATATATATATACCAAACACCCAGAAAACTAAAGAAAATGAGGATGAAAAAAGGTGGCATATGGTCAATGTAGGACGTGATCTCCTCTAGCATTAATGCAAGCCTGACAAAGTCGATTCATTGCCTGAAAAAGATGAGTAAAGGTTGGGGTGTCTAAAAGTTTGTCTTGATGTAAATAGTGATAAGATGAAGCCAACCAAGGCCAGGATAGAGAAAAAATAAGAAGGGGGGGAGGGGTGGCAAGCTGTCCGAGTGAAAGGAGTGGCAAAATCGAGCCGGAACGCCGCTCTGGTATAAAAATTTTCCCTTCTTTTTAATAATGAATGCAATAAATATCCCCTCAAGCAGCTGTTTGCCACAGAGGTCTGATAGCAGCCTGTCAGTTTATATATCATAGCAGAAGGTCTGTGAGGATGGCAGGACCTTAGCAGAAAAACTACTGTCTCTTGAACAATTTCTAAAAATTATGCCTAAAATATATAATTTTAACTTTTTTGGCCTCCGTTACAGTTACTAGCATTTTCAGAGGAAATGGAGAGCTCTCCCCTTGAGAATGTAGGAAACTATATACATATATACTGACTTTAGCGATCCTAGCTCTTATTATTTAGAACTTCTTTCTCCGTTTTCTGCTTTTTTTGTTGAGGGAAATCAAGGTGACTCCTATGGATCCTATTAGAAGTTTTATTTTTAATCGGTTTCGGGGTTTTTTTTACGGAGGGAAATATTTTGGGAGACAAAACCCTTACATTACCTAAATTTTGATCAGAAGAAGCTGTCTAACGAATTCAATAGTTACTAGACTTCAATAATTTGTACAAACATCTGAAAAAAAGTTCGCTGCCACAGTGGGAATCGAACCCGCAACTCTCTAGATACATGTCAGAGCGCTTCTATACTTCAGGAGAGGTTTGTAATAATTATTGAAGTCTGTTTCTATAGGTAATCTGTATATTTATTATGGATGGATTTTTAATAATAAACGGTTAAGCGTCATTGACCTCCTCATTAACATCTAAATCATTAGCAACAATCGGAATAGTTGCCTCTCCTGAGGTATAGATAGTGCAAGGTTAGCCACATCTCAATGAAAGATTTATAGGTCTTATTCTGGAAGATTTTAGGGTTTGCCTCGTGGTTTAACGGTAGAGCTCTCTGACATATATCTAGAGAGTTGCGGGTTCGATTCCAGCCGTGGCAGCGATAATTTTTTTCAGATGTTTGTAATAAGTGTAGATTACGATTGTCGCTTTGCCTTAGAGCTACCGAAATTATCCGATGATAGAACTCTACAGACATGCAAACAGGAATTCCAGAAGAGAGATAAAAAAATATACCTACATGCACGTAGTGCCAAACATAAATTGCCGCCGCGCTGGTTGACCCTGCAAATTGACAATGTAATATCCAAAACTGTTGGCCATTCAGACCTGTCTGAGGATAAACAAAAACAGTTCGGGTGCCTCATAAAGTTTCGGGTTGTGGCCTTTGCCTGCAAAAAATTAAAATGTAATGAATATTTGACATAGTAATGATGAAAAAAGTAGAAAAATAGCTCACACAAGATCCTTGCATGATTACACACAAAATACTTGCAGTGCCAGATCTACGAGAAGGGAACAAGGAAGCCATGACTCTCCGCTGAAAATCATAGTTATTGGAACAGTGGCGTAAACTTTGTGTTAAACAGATCTTTAACAGAGATTTAAAAATATGTATTTTATAAGGAGTAAGATACAATTTTTAGTAATTGTTATTTTACGGAAATTCTACAGAATTTGGGGAAAACCAATCTTAAGCTTCACATACACCTTGAAAAGAATAAGTATTGAAATCTTGAAAAAGGAACGGATTTTTTTTTATCGCAGCCACGCTCGCCCCCCCCCCCCCCCCCCGGTGCTACAGCTGCGTCCCTTAAAGAACGTGTCAGTCCTCCTGTGAGAAAATGTATGGCTCTCCAGCACACGATCGGAAATATTATATACTATCTTCCTTTCAATTGAACCATCATCTGCATTAAGGTTTCTGCTTTTTCAACAATTTTAAATCCTCGAGAATCAGGAATAGTATATCTGTTTGCTTGAGAATTTTCAAAAAAACTAACTGCAAATAAAATAATAATTTTTTTCTTAGATTTTTAACAATGTATTTTATTAAAATAACTAAAACTGTAATTACTAAGAAAGCAACTTATTAACTAAGAAAGAACTGTAATTATAATACAAATATCTGATTTTTTATACTTATTATAAAACAAAATATTTCTATGTTTATTATATTCGTCATTAAACAAAAAATTATTAAACAAAACTGCTCTCTGTTTTATGTTTACTTTTTAATACAACAATTTTAGTTGAACAACTATTTAAGCTTTGTGTTTAAAGTGATAACATTTAAAAAACGTAAGGCCTCAATCGTTTCATTTGATAATTCAGGTTTTTGTTTTGAAACAAAATTCCAGAAGTTTAATTCATTTTATTCAGATGCCGATCAAATAGTTAAAAGAGCATCCAAAAGAAGTCTTATGTTTGATGTTACATCATACGACATTGCATAGATATGTCACGTATTAAATAAAGGTCATGTAGACACATATTTTAAAATAAATTATTGTTATAAAAATGACAATTTACTAGAAAATCTCTGGAGAACAAAAAATAATTTCTTGAGAAGCAAAAATTTTGGAAATCGTACATTTCTGAAGAAAAAACTCTAACCTTTATGCTTTGCTTTTTTTTTTTTACTTTTTAGGACGCATATAAGAATATAATTTTTAAATCGAAAATTTTTAATGCTTTCTTTGAGTCAAATAAACAAAGTTGAGGTATGTGAAGCTAAAATTAAGTGAATTAAGTTGTTTTCAAGCTTCATATTGAGGTTTAAGCATCCATTGAATTCTTAGCGTTCTGTAAGTCTATGTATATTTGTGAAAGAATAAGTTGAAAAATGTGTAATTACAAAAACTGAATAGAAAATAGGTTGCAAAGTTTTAAAAATAACATTTAGTGCATATAATTATTCCTTCAATATGTAAAGTTGATTTGGTTTCTGAAATTCATTTGACTAAAATTCGTGCCTCTTTTTACCTGTTACTAGCCGTAACACCATTTTTTAATAAAGCAATCCAAACCCCTTGAGTTTACAAGCATTGTCTCGACACCTACTCAGTGTTCTCAAGAAATTCCCTATCCCTGAGGTTTGAAGTATCCACACACACCCATTCCTTCAGTTTTCAAATCATTTCCCCTCTTGTATTCCTGGGTTAAATTAACTTCCATGGTGCAATATTTAATTAATTTGCTCGGCTCTCGTCACCTGAGTCTTCAAGTGTTCACTGTATTGAAAAGCGTTCATACTCCTCTATTCTTTTCCATTTTTTTTCACTTGCATGCTTGGGTTAGATTCACTCAGTTTAGTAAGAGTCCGGCCTTTGATTGATACCTGGGTTAGGTGGGTTTGATCGATCACCTGAGTTAGTAATGGGTCGCTAATGCAGAAGTTGGTGCCCGCCTTCACAAGAAAGCGAAGAACTTCAAATTTTGAAGCGTAGGGATCGTCAAATCGTCAAAAGCTCAGGCTTCTGGCGGACGATTCACGTTGTTGATGATTGAGCAATTGTTGCTAATGGAAGCCGATGATTAGGCAAAGGTTAGCAAACACGCTAAATCAAAATGACGGCGAGTGACAAAATAATAGAGTGACGTGGGACCTCATAACAGCAGGATATTTTCAGTGGCTGCTATTTTACACAAATTCCAAAGAATTGGGAAAAACCTATTCTAAGCGTCATGCACGAACTATCAACAGAATAAGCATTGAAATCTGGAAGAGACTAAAATGTTTATGGCACCCCGGGCTCTCCTGCTACAGCAGCATCCCTGAAAAAAAAAAGTACCAGTCCGCCCCTGAGTAAGCATGCACTTAACAGAATAGATGGAAAGATCAAATCAAGGCTGCAAGGTAAAAAATGCCCCAGGGAAGAAGTGCCACAAGAAATCACAATATAGTTATAGGAAACTCCAAGATATGTCACTGCTATAAATGTCTGTTTGAGCTAGTTACAGTATATATATGTTGCAGGGAGATAATAAAAATAGGGATTTGATCAAATCCCTAAGGTATATGATCAATTCACGGAAGATGTTAAAATAACAACTCTGTGGGGTGATTTCCCTGAAGAAAGTAAGTGATTTGATCAAATCCCTTAACTGTTTTAGTGAAAAGATGAAATAAACAAGTCAGGACTCGCACAGCTCTTATGTTTCGCTTGTAACTGTTTTAGTGAAAAGATGAAATAAACAAATCAGGACTCGCACAGCTCTATGTTTCGCTTGTTTACCACTCCCCTTTACCTCACCGCTCCACTCTGGCGTCCGTGCCGGCCAGCGCCCTAACATTACGCGAGGAAGGTTGCGCGCATTTTTATTATTGTTTTCTATATTTCGAGTTTTATCAAGTACCTACGGTAGAAAAATGAGTTCAGATATAGAAAAAAATGAAACTCTGACCGAATTTGTATCTGAAGAACAGTTTAATGAAACTATCAGGACGTTTTTGAACAAGCGGCATGAAATAGAAAAACCTTTGTGGACTCGCGAAAGGATAGAAGAAGCTGTCACAATCATTGAACAATTTAAATTAGCACCACTACTTAAACATTTTTCCCAGAAAGGTAAAAAAAGGACCCTTTCTAGTGTCCAAAGTAGTGTCACATGAGCTAAAGATTCATACTCAAGAGATTCACCACTTGACGGATTCGTTCTCACTTGGCCTCCGCTCATTCGGAGCGTTTCATTATAATTCGGACCACGGAGTCACGTGACACGAAGATTCATACTCAAGAGATTCATCACTTTACAGATTCGTTCTCACTTGGCCTTCGCTCATGAAGGGCGTTTTGAATAATTCGGCAGGCGGTATATTGTAGATCGAGATACATTACGAATACCTTAAAAAGGCGATTCGGAAAGGAGATAATAAGAGGTGAAAAAGGCGATTCGGAAAAATCGAAAAAATTACAATGTACCGGCTATTACAATTCCGTAATAGCCGAAATAATTTGTGTTTCAATGACTATTGTTGTATTAACTATTCTACATTTAATAATGCTGTTTTTAAAAATATCAGCTTAAGTACCTATTTCTTTTGTTAATTAGTTTCGAATAAATAATTTGTGTTTCAATGATTATTGTTGTATTAACTATTCTACATTTAAAAATGCATGGTTTACTAAATAAATACTTTTAATATCTAAACAATATTATTTCATCTTTTCACTAAAACAGTTAAGGGATTTGATCAGATCACTTACTTTCTTCAGGGAAATCACCCCACAGAGTTGTTATTTTAACATCTTCCGTGAATTGATCATATACCTTAGGGATTTGATCAAATCCCTATTTTCATCATTTCCCTGCGACATATATATATTTTTTGTCTTACGTAGTTTTCCCCATTTTTCTTGCATTATATTTTTTTTTATATTTTGCGTATTTTGTATATCTTTTTTAGTAACTTCAGATAAGCGACGCAGCTGCACAGGTTGCCCTCACCTCCTCCTTATCAGGTTCGAGTCCCAGCTGGGTAAGCGTTGAGATTTATCTCAGCAAAACTCCCTGCCCTGCCCGTCGGATGGGACGTAATAAAGCCGTGATTTTAAGCCGTGCACAGGGCCATATCCTGTGCACATTAAAGAACAGCCTAGAGGGCCTTGATGGAAGGCTACCATCTGTCTTCCAACAGCTGTTCCAGTGGGTCTCCTCTCCCAACCTTCTCTGAGCCCTCGGGGTCCTTGTGACTTGGCCATTTAGCCCATTGTGTGCAAAAAAGTGCCGCTCAGAGGTAAAACAACCCAGCACTCCTCCCTATCATGGTCACGTGAGCTGACCGAGGAGCGCGGGAGTTTTGAAAGGCTGAGAGAGACTGCACCTCGGTATGAAGACGATGGAGGAAGCGTATGTCAAGACAGATTCAAATCAATCTCAAGGACTAAAAGTCGTATAGCATTTACTACACGTAATAATATGTCATAATATACCTCAAAAAGAGGGGATTTAAAATCGAAACTTAAAAAAAATATACCCTTCAACGTAAAAAACTCCTACATCGAAAGAAAAATAACATTAGGGAAATGTGAGATTCTTTATTATCATTCCTAAGGAAATCCGACATATTCAAAAGAATATAAACATCTTTTAGAAAGGAAACGAAAATATCTAAAATAGTCAATTTTCACAGATCAAAAATAACAAAACGGAAAAAATCGATCCCATACCCAGAAGTACTCAAGGCCAAGTTCAATAAAAACCATCTCCACAGAAGAAAATATTTAATTAATCACTTTAAAATAAAGAATCCGATTCCCATTAAAAGAAACCACCTCAGCTAGATAGAGCTACATTTCTACCACAAAGTAACAATAAATGGGAGAAAAAAATTTTTTTTAATAATGCTCTACTTATCATTATTCCAAACTTTAGGACAGATATTTGTTTACTTCTCGATTTAACTCCATAACCGTATTGTCTCCAAGCTGCACAAAGTCTGCACTCTGCAGATGCCAGAACCCACAGAACTTCACCCCACACTACAGGAGGTTGTCAATCGCTCCCACATTCAAGAGCTCAGAACTCTTAAAGGACCTCTCAACCTATTGAACACTTTATCACCTGAGGCATATGACCTTGCTGGCTATCCCAAACCAACGGCCAACAAGAGGCCAAGTGGTCACAAGAAATGCTCTCGCCACTTAAAGAAAAAGCAAAAAAGAACACAAAAAATCTTATAACTTTCAAGAAAATAAACAATTATTTAAACACCTAAAACCTACGCATAAAATCTAAACTAAAAATATTTGAGCAATCCCATTTGAAAAAAAACAATATAGAAGGGTCTGCTATAGTGATTCACTATATAGTTTATATAAACAAAGACAAACTAAGAAGCAAACTTCTAAGAGACTACAAAATTTTGACTTTCAGGGAATCGTTTAACAAATCCAAAAGAATCGTTCTCCTCAAAGATTCTCTAATGAAAATTAGAAGAGCAATTCTCATAATCATTCCAATGAAATAAACCTAGCAGAAGAAATAGAAATTTAAGAAGACCAGATCTGAAATGAAATATATTATTTCGAAATTCCTTTCCTACTTCCCATCACAGACTCTCCTATCAACTACTTAAGCATATCTTCAGCGTCAGAAGGAACATCAACCATATCTTTAAATGCTTAGAAATTTTATTGGTGCCATGTAACGGTAAAATTTTTGGAAAATTGCTGCAATTTGCCCTTGGGAAAGTAACAGCCCACCCTCTTAAAATAATTAAATAAGCTAATAGAATACTCTTAAAATACAGAAGACCTGAGCGGAATCGAGATCTCGGTAAAAATATAAAGAAAAGAAACATCCATACTTTATCCGGGGCTCGAGCCCATGCCCCTTTGATGAATAGCCAAGCGTGATGAAATTTTATCATTACTGAATTTTTTCAACTTCTAGCAATTAGGGCCTCTGAAATTTGATGGAGTGGGGGTGTACTATTCCTCCTACTTCCCATGACAAAACGGATAATCCTCCTGTCTCTAGATTTATGCAAAATTTATGCCTGAATAGACTTCGCAATTCTTATGTAACTAAACAGCTGACAGCTCTACGACCTCTTGCAGTTAAGAGTCCAACAGTCGAATACGGAACCTGCAAAGGCTCCCTCTTGACCCTGTTGTCAGACCACGACGCATTCTCGTGGTAAGCAGACTGGGGCATCAGACTGTAATAGGGTTCTGGGTATAATTCTGGATCATCCTGGAAGAATGATGAGACATCGAAGTTCTGAGACTTTGCCCTGGCGACTAACTTCTCAAGTTCCTCTCTGAAAAAGGGAGAAACAGTCAGAGATTTAAGTACAACTTAAAATGAAACGTATATTATAAATAGTGATTCAATAAATATTTATATGGCATTGCTCGGGTTCTGAAATAAATTACGTTTATCCTTTAAAATAAAAATATGTGAGCTTTGATTATAAAAATGATTTATTATTTTAAAAAATTTGAGGATTAAACAAAATTGCTTAGGAGAGGGAAAAAAAATGATTCAAACGTCACATATAGTCTGTTTGTAAATAATATTTGACCAACTTGAATTTAAAAGTGATCTTTTTCTGTGAGCATTGACAAACATTGAAAAATATAAAAAATACTCCTGTTCAAGAGCGCGTATCTCTAGAAAAAAATAAAGTGTGTGTGTGTGGGCGGGGGTTATGCGAGCCCCCCCCCCCTTTATTTTTTTAATAATGTATAGAAATAATATATAAAGAGGGCACGACGATATTTTTCCTTCCTTTGTAGTTTGGTATCTACATCGGAGTGAAGCTTAATAATGGAAAAATAAGGGCGATTTCTTGTTTTAGAATAATACTGAGTCTTGGGCATAAAAGTACTGACTACACTCTTAATAGTTACGAAACCATGCAAAAACAGACATGACTTTTTTGATGACGTGAGGTTTTAAATTTCAATAGGATTTATATAGGTTATATTCACTTTCAGAATAGTTTTCAATATAGAGAGAGAAGTATAAAAAAACACAGCTCGCAATTTCACCATTTAATATTTCTGTCGGCAAAAATATTGATATATCCAGGCGCCGATAGAGGGAAAAAAATAAAAGGGAGCAAGTCATTGGATGGGGGCATGGGGAACGAAATAATGGGTAGGGGGGAAGAGACTTGAACGCCGTTATAGTATAATTTTTTCCCTCCATTTCAATGTTTGTTTGTTTTTTAAATCATAAACAATGTATGAAATATATGTACATACTAGAAATCAATCCGTGCCTTCGTCTCTTCTTGATTTCTAGACCATCATTCCGACCTGTATTTCACCTTGAATGCGACACAAGATCTGAAAATTCCTCTTTCTTAGTTCTACTTGCCTGAAATAATTCCATTCACCAGTTTTTAGTTCTCCAGCAGCGGTATATCGAAATTTGACCTCTGACCTTGAAAGACCCATAGCATCCAAAATTTGGCAAAATTTCAGAGGTCTACAACTCAAAATACTGCCAGACGCCAATATTTAGCTCTCTACCACCGGTAGATTTAAATTTTGCATCTGACCATTTGGCTCTGTCGCTGACCCCGCTGGCTGCCTCTCTTTCCCCAGAGCTGAGGAGCGCATTAATAGAAAATCAAAAATAGGTAGTTAATGCTTTAATCATATGCCTTAATTAAACTGTATTCTAATGTTATTTTCTAAACACGCATTCTTATCTTGAATGTGGGGTCCCAGAGTCGAACAATCCTTGCCCCTATACACGCAAATTGCTCTCTGAAAAGCAGATTCCACTTCCTCTCCCGGTACCGATACCACTGAGAGTAGGAGAATCTTTCTTCCTAGAATATGGCAATTAACTACAAAATTACATCCACTCTAAGTGGATTGGATTGTTTTACCCCTGAATGGCACTTTTTTGCACACAATGGGCACCAGGTCACAAGGACTCCAAAGGTTCAGAGAAAGTTGGGGGAAGGTGACCCACTAGACAGCTGTTAGGAGACAAAAGGAAGCCTCCCTTCAAGGCCACCCAACGTGTTCTTTAACCTGCACAGAGTATTGGCTCTCTACACACGAACCACGGCATACATTCCTTCTGACTAAGGGCATGGGTTTAGCGCAGCTATATCTCAACGCTGGCTCCATTTGGGACCCAAACTTGGGAATTACACATTACGAGCTTCGCACCTTACCGACGGAGCCAACTATCCCTTGAAGTGGGTTTCTGAGCAGGATATTAAGTCGGGGAGTGGGGGGTAGGATTTGTCAAAACACATGCAAATATAAGTAAAATACCAATGGAAGTATAATTCTCTCCTTCAATCTTTAAATAGCTTGTGTTCACTCTGTATTTCAAAACTCCTGTATTTCACATACATAAGCTCAAACTCATGTATTATACATATATACATTATTTATTTACACTTTAATTATATACATGCGGTGACTCCCCACCCGGTACAGTCACTGGCCGAATGCAACACAGACTATAATGAGTGTCAGCAGTCCCACCGCTAGATGGAGAACTTAAAAACGAGCTGCAGACTATCCGCCTGACATCCGGACAGTCTCGAGGTCTGTGCGCAAGTCATAGTTCGAACCACCCTGCCGGATGAGGTCACATGTCCTTCGGGGACGTTAGGGTGTCTCCGCCAATAGGGAATGGACACGATCGCAGTGCCAGGCTGACTCTTGTCGCCTTTCTCCATCTCGCTCCTAAAACTGGATCCACTCCAAAACTGATCCACTTTCTGTCGCTAGACGAGAAAGCCTTGCCGCCAAAATGGCGATTCTGGCCCTCAGTGCTTCTGCCACAGCTGCCGAATCCCTACACGCCACCCCCTTATTTAAGAAATTCGAAGCAGACATCCCCTGCCTCAATTTCTAATTCAGTCACTCAGGGACTCGAACCCGTCCCTTGTGAACGACAGTCACTGTTCATCGAACTGCACAGTTCATAGAAATGTTCGCACAACGAAAGTTTGTAGTGCACAAATAATTGAAGACACATCGCACCCCGGCAAGAAAAGTGACATAACTCAAAAATGCAGTATTTGAGAAATAACAAATTAAAGAAATCAATAAAACTTATATTGAAATAGTACAAGATTCTTTTAAATTTCAGATAAGTATTTTTGACAATAAATTTTATCATATTCTATAGAATAATACTATGGGTCTGTAAATCAGTTCTTGTAGAATATTTGGCGCTACCAGGTAAAAATATGTGAGGTCTCTCAGTTATGTCACTTTTCTTGCTTCTCTATTTTTTTTTTCTGTTGTGACCCCTCAAGTAATTTTTCAAGCCCAAATTATATATTTTTACTTAGACTTTTGACCTCAGTTAAGGTCACTACTTAGAATAAAAATTAAAAAAAAAGTTTGAATTAGGTAACTGTTTTATTAGCTTATTTTAATGACAAAATATTAAATGAAAATTAAGTAAGAAGTACACAATTTACATAAACATAGATTCATAAATGGGCTTATACAATGTGGGAATACTTTTCGCTGATATAAGGGATTGAATATGAGCTTTCTTTATATTAGAGATGTCCATTTTTTTCTTGTAAACCACCCCCTTATTTAAGAAATTCGAAGCAGGCATCCCCTGCCTCAATTCCTAATTCAGTCACTCAGGGACTCGAACCCGTCCCTTGTGAACGACAGTCACTGTTCATCGAAGTGCACAGTTCATAGAAATGTTCGCACAACGAAAGTTTGTAGTGCACAAATAATTGAAGACACGTCGCACCCCGGCAAGAAAAGTGACATAACTCAAAAATGCAGTATTTGAGAAATAACAAATTAAAGAAATCAATAAAACTTATATTGAAATAGTACAAGATTCTTTTTATTGTAGAGATACATTATTCATTTTATTGGAAAGTACATTATTCATTTTATTGGAGAGTACATTATTCATTTTATTGTAGAGATGCTTTCTTGCCTTCTCCTGGTATTATTGACATTAATCTGCGCATATTCTTTTTGTTAGTATGTAGTTTTCACAAAAAGAACTCCGGGGTTATTCTTCTGTACTTTAATTACTTTTATGTCGCTGGTTTTTATCTGTTCGTCGTTTGACGTTTTGTTAAAGTTTGATCCTATCTGTTGAGTGAGTTTCTTCAAGTCAACAAAATCCTCGTAACTCAATTCTGCTACTTTATATGGATTTCCGGTTTTTTCGCAGATCGAATTAATCTGACGTAATCAGTGGGAATATAGATGGGACCCGATTTAAGAGCTCGTTTAATAGATTTTTGTATGACAGAGTGCACATTGTCTCCTTCACTTTGGGTGTGACCCCTGATAAAAAATTTATGTGTGATCGATTTGATTTTAAATTTTTGCACAGCGTAAAGGTACATTCCCATTATGAATTTGTTCTTTTGCTGACCACAACAATTATCCGAGTAGAGTATAATTTCAAGGTTATCATCATTTTTGGTGTTAGCTTTTTCTTCTAGGTACTTCAGAAGGCAAGTGCCGATTTCTATGGCACCTCGATTTCCTTGACCTTCATGCCAAAACAAGCACTCGACGTACTGACTGAAGTTCACTTACAGTTAAGTTGTAGCTGTTTATTTTACTTTTACAATAGAAAGTAGATGTATCCCCTCTTGGTGCTGGCAGCACCGCTTGTAGATCATAAGTGGCTACTATAATTTTGCCTTCGCTTTCTTTTGCTCTCTTTTTATCCCCTTCTTTCTCTACTCTTGACAAAACATTCTCTTTTAAATGTTTTTCATAATTTTCTTGTATCGCTTCTTTTTCTTCTTCCCTTGCATTGTTATAGGAGCAGCATAAGTCGCACTGATCTTTTTTCGGGGAGAAAAAAGAGATGTTAAAATTGTTGTTGAAAATTCGGGAATACATTGTGAGATTTGCAAAAGGAACATTTTGTTCAATACAGTCATTTTTGTAATCGCGGTGTAAATCAGCTAAGCTTTTCCCACCTTCTATAAACTCCCGAGTAGTTTGCGCGCGCAGGTAATGACTGTCAATTCTTGGGATTGTATTAATATGAGCAACAACACCATCTTTTATTGCGGGATCTACTTTAGAGTGGTGTCCGTGTTTTCCTCTTATATCATCTTGAAGAAATCCTTCCTTTAATTTGGCTATGACAGTCCTAATAGTTCGGTCATTGATGTCCAGCGTGGCCTTAAAGAAAAATTTGCAAACACGTACGTTTACCTCGTTGATTACGAAATGGAACGCATGGTTACATTGGCGCCTACTTCCTTCTCTTTTGTACTGATACTGAGGTCTAACGGCAGTTATACTTCTAGAGATAAATTCTCGCTGGGATTTCAGACTGTCCAGTGACCAGTACTTGTCAAATATTTCGAGCCTATTGTTTTCTTCTATTTTGCTTGAGCATTTTAGTCTACATTTTTCATTACACGCTGGACGTATCTTTCTGGCCCGCATTTCTGTTTTGCGAATTGATGATGATGTATTAGGTTTTCCATTATTTCGAAGAAGTTTTGCTTTAGTCTTTTTCCACTCAACCGGATTTGCTTTCCTTTTCTTACCCTTTCTTTTGTTATCTTACCCTTTCTTTTTACCCTTTCTTTTATTATTGTCCGATTCTGCACCTTCTGTCTCGTTACTAATATTCTCATTTTCTTCCGATCTTGATGAATCCGACGCGTTTTCAGATGAAGATGATGACATGCTAAAATCTGGATCGAAGTCTGAATCATCTATGGTTTCATCTGCTGATTCTCCTTGTTGGGCACTCGATTTGACCCGTTGTAACCTCAATCGCATTGTATGCGGATTTTCAGTACACTACCAACTAGAATGTGTGTCATGATCTTCTGCTACTGTGTCTTTGTTCAATTCCGTCTCTTTCGTTGCATTTTCTTGTTCTGTGGTTTCTTCTGCATCACACTCTCGTACCTCCTGCTCTGGGTCCATAATAAATCTACCACAAACAAATACACAAAATTTGTTTTTGTTAACACAAAATTTAATTACTGTTAACGACATAACACAAAATACTGACACTCTCAGTCAGGAAAAGTGGCACAAGTCAAAATAAAACGGAACAAATAAAGAGGTTTAGAGTTAATTACTTCAAGAAAAGTGACACTTTTCTGCTTATGACGGTATTAAAATATTTATTCCACTTACCTTTCTACACGAATAGTGTCACAACTCGAAATGTGTCGGTTTTCTTGACCGAACACATGCACACCTTCTTGTACCAACACTAAAGTGACACTGTTCTTGCCATGATGAATGTGAAGTAACCTAAAAGTAAAACTGACACAACTGTTCCCTGGCGGTTAATTTGCAAGTTAGGGATGTGACGTTTTTCGTTCAAGTAGAGGAACACAATACCTATTTATCACTGACATAACAAAATACGCATTTTTTTAGTTATATCACTTTTCTTGCCATGGTGCGACATATGTCACAAAATCACTGATGACCACGGAAACCCTCCCCCTTTTTTTTTAACGAGAACCAAGAAGAATCACAATTTGCATCAATCTGGTTGCCACACAGTTCGTAAAATATTCGCGCACAACACAGACGTAGCGAAGTCAATAGGTTTACCAAATTGTTGATACAGGTGGTCATTGAGTGTTTAGGATTATCTGAAGATTACTTAAAGGAGTATTTATTGTCTGCAACTTGTGATGGTGCAGCCGTGTTGTTTGGCATGCGTAATGTTTATTTTAGGCGTGCCTAGTGTTATTTTCTGGCTTTGTGTTAGCCATCGCCTTGAATTGTCTGTTAGTGACACAGTGAACAATGTGGCAGGAGTGAATCGCTTTAAGAGTTTCATGGACAAACTTTATTCGATTTATCCTGCTTCACCTAAGAATGCTAGGGAACTACAGGAATGTGCAGCGATTCTAGAACTTCAACTTCTTAAAATTGGCAGAATTTTAAACACTCGCTGGGTTTCATCTAGCTTTCTCACTGTTTCTGCAGTGTGGCAAGACTTTGAAACCCTCGTCCATCACTTTCAGGAGGCAAAAGAGGACAGCAAAAGAAGCAAAACAGATCGATGTCTTTATGAGGGCCTTTTAAGGAAAATAATGTCATGCGAGTTTGTTCTTGATATGGGCCTTATATGTGATGTTCTCCAAGAACTTAGTTAACTAAGTCTCGATTTACAAGAGAGAAATGTTGACTTGTACAAAGCAGACAGGAAAATAAAGAATACAGTTCAACTTTTTGAAGAGTAAATTTAAAATCCTGGTCCGTACTACAGCATTTCTCTTCAAAGTCAGAAGAACATGAAGTTCAAAGGGATTGAGCTCCACAAAAATGAGAGACACAGTCATGCAATAAGTTCATCTGATTTCTATACAAGTCTGAAAGAAGCTGTTGAAAAGCGTCTGCTTGAAGGAGGTGATGCTGATTTATCTGAATGTGCCAAGATTTTAGATTCCAAGTATTGGCCAGAAAATCCTGGGAAGCATCTGACATTTGGTGAAGCTGAAGTTAAAAAGTTAGCACGTAAATTTCTCTTAAATGAAAGAGAATCAGTTCGTGGTTACCGTGAATATCTTCAAGAAAATAAAGTCCCGGACATACTACTTCCTCTAAAGCACACTTTGGGCACAATTGCAATATCTTCCAGTGAATGTGAAAGGGGTTTCTCTCAGATGAATCTTATAGTAACTTCATCTAGGTCAGCAATGGCGAACTTTTTTACCCAGATGTGTCAAATATCTTTTTTTTTTTAATATTGACGTGGTTGATGTGCCAATTGCATACATGCATTATAAATTTAACTACATAATCATAGATGGTGACTTATACATATCATATTAGACTATTTATTTAATAAGGCATTGATGTAAAATCTATGAATCCATATTATGCAATTAATTTAATAAAGTGAAATTACAAACTTATATTACATTTAATGACTTTTCTTTTGCTGAGTACTGGTAGAAAGTTGCTTTATAGAAGGGTTGTAGTGTGTACATTTTAATGGTACACAGGGAGCGCTTAAATCATTGCTCAATCTATTTCTCCCTTTCGATTTGATATTATTTAAGGCGGAAAATTGAGTTTCACAAGAGTATCTAGAAGAGAAAATTGTTAGAAGAGCTTTAGCAAAGATTTTAAGAGCATGAAAGTTTTCGGGAACGCTATTCCACACGCTTAGATTTCACAGTCGAATTTTTACAGGCGTTATCATGCAGACGTTCCAGGTCAAGTTCTTCTAATTCATTTCTAAGAGCAATAAACTTTCTTTTCCAGATAAGATTACACTGGAAGTCGGTTAGTTACATTTCTAGATCTTTTAAATCCAACCACTCAAAGCCATCTAATTTAAGATCCATGAATTCTGTTTCATCAGGATACTTTATGAATTGGATTATTTATTCCAACATTCGAAATTGCTCAACTCTAGAAGAAAACTGCTCAGTTACTGACTTTAGAACTTCGATAAATTGGTTGATATGTTGTTCACGATTTTTAGGGCTGGTTTCGTTAAAACATTTTCACCCTTGGAAAAATTTTTAAAATTACTTTCTAAATTACGTTGAAATATTTTGAGTTTGTTCTCAAAGCTCTAGATCGTGCCAAACATAACATCGACAGATTTTCCGAAACTTTGCAATTGTATATTAAGTTTATTCAAGTGCAATAAAAAGTCTGTGAAAAACATCAGCTTACTGAGCCAAGAAGAATCGTTCAACTGAGAAAATTCGTGCTCCATGCCCTTCGTATTTAAATTAATATAATTTCATTTAAACATTCAACAAACCGTTCAAGTACTTGGCCACGACTCAACCATCGAATATTATTGTACATTAATAGATCATTGTACACTGATTCAACTTCGCTTAAAAGTGAATTAAATTCTCGTTTGTTTAAAGCCCTGGCAGCAATAAAATTAGTTAACTTTGTCACAATTCTCATCACATTATCCACATCCTTTAAGCCTGATTTCGCACACAGTGTCTCCTGATGTATAATACAATGGAAGCAAACCAGGGGATGACTAACATATTCTGTAAATTGTTTGATAAAACCGACATTACGGCCAACCATATTAGGCGTGCATCAGTTTTAATCCAAAATATTTTCCATAAATCTATCTGTTTCTCACGAAACACTTTAACAACACAGTCGCATATGTCTTTACCTGTCGTGTTTGGAGGTAAATTTTCTAACTTTATCAATTCCTCCTGCATAGAATCACCGTGAACAGACCTTGTAAAAATAGCCAATCGAGCTAATGACGTAATTATCTGTAGTTCCGTCGAGACAAATGGAAAAACAATGGCATGAGTTCAAGTCTTGTTGTATTTGATTTTCTATACTAGCATTCATTAATAAAACTCTGTCTTTAATAGTACTCCTACTCAATGGTAACTCTTTCATGCGCTTTACCATAGCTTCCTTATTATGAAAGTCCTCAAATAAAAATGGTGCATACTTTAAGAAAGCTTCTTTAATATAATCACCATCACTAAGTGGTTTCCCATGTTCAACAATAGTATGTGAAATACTGTAACTTGCGGCTACTAAATTTGAAGGTCCTGAAACAAATTTAATTAAAGTCCCTGATTGTGATTCTGCCAGTTTTAGATGTTGCGATATGTATTCTTTGCGTTCTTCAAAAGTTTTTTCTAGGAGCCATTTGTGCTTAGTTTCAAAATGTCTTCTTACATTCCAAGTTCTACTCACAGGTAGCTTACCACACAATTTACAGAGAACTTTATCGCTCTATCAAAAACACCATATTGTTCAGTCCAGGCATCTAGGAAATTTCTTCCACTCCTTTCTGTAATAATTTTAGTTTTTTTATTAGTGCTAGCTGCCATTGTGAAAGGGTTCACAAATTAAAAAAGGGCACAATTATATACAGCGGTAATTAAGCAGTAATAATTAATAAGAACTAACAATTACTGGAAATGAATTATACACCATCAACTCAAATTACTCAAGTGGCAGACCATGCAAGACTACCACTACTTCTTTCAGCAGGGTTGCCAGATTTATTACCGGATAAATTCAATATTTAATGCTGCGAATTTTATTTTCTGTTAAAGTGGTTTTAAATATGTTTAGAACTTGTATTACTCGGTCGAGAGACTTGGAATGGATGCATGAACGAATTTCACACAGAAGTCAAATGAAAACTTTAAGTTTATAATATATAAAGCACGTATTTATAAGTTTGTATCATATAATATTGATAATAATTTTCATAAGTTTTTATAATATCATATGACTATGCAGAAATTATAAGGATTAAGAAAGAAAACGTAAACTTAAAACGCTCGATATATCGCAGTTTTTTCATCAGAATACCAATATTTTTCAAAATCTAAGGTATGTGTCACCTGAAACCCTCAAGTCTGTCAGTGCTGTCACGCGTGTCATAGGTTCGCTATCACTGATCTAGGTCATCTCTGCTTGTACTCAAACAACTTCTGCACTGATGTTCTTCAGGATAGTAGGACCTCCTCTCACTCAGTTCAACCCTAGCAAATATGTGGACTCATGGCTGCTCCAAGGTCGTCATTCTGCAGTTGATACCAAAAGCAAGAAGAGATCTAGAGACGACGAGGGTATATCGGAGGATATGTTAAAAGTGTGGAAGTTGCTGTAATAAAATCTTCACGGTTCCTGGGAAAAAAGGTGCCGGTACTCACCGGCACCTTTTTTCCCAGAAAAAAAAGCACTGATCGTAACCATCACACGTTTGCAGCCTCATTTGCAGCTCATGCTCGCGTTGTGCTTGCCTTTCTTCGGACTCACGCTGCGCTTGCCTTTCTTCGACATCTAGTCTCAAGCGTTCCCTTCATTCCTCGGCCTCAGTCTCGCGCTGCGCTTGTCTATCCATTAGCTCGAGCTGCGTTAATTCGATTTTCTTCAATTCTAATTCGTGCTTTCTAGCATCATCGGACTTCTCTGCTATTTCCTGAGTCGGAGAATAATCGCTAACAGCATCTCCTGATAAATCAAACCCAATAGCCTCCATGTTTTGCGTTGATCTGTCTGGAGTAGTGTCCGCGTGGTGCGATTTACCACGCGGACACTACTTCAGACAGATCAACGTTTTTCATGTTCCCTCGCGTATTATATGGCATAGCACAGAATAACAAGACAAAACCTGGTTCTACGGACTAGATCTTACCGCACCTGATGTGAAGTTCTCGCGGCAATGATATACTTTCCTGCCAGCTATCAACCTTTACTAAATTGCCCCTTAATGGGACGCAACCTCGTACCCAACTCTCAAAACACAAATTACACTTGCTGACGCCAATGTAGATGGACTCCTTCTCTACCTGTCTGGGCTGGGTTGTTTTCTGACGATGTATGTGAGAGCGTTTGCAGAATGACACCTGTCTCTATCTCGTCAGGATGAATAATTCAGGTGGCCGAATGTACAAACTCATGTATTTCACATATATACATTATTTATTTACACTTTAACTATATACATACAGTGACTGTCAACCTGGTACAGTCACCTGCCGAATGCTACACAGGTTACAATGAGCCTCAGCGGTCCCACCGCTAGATGGCGAACAAAGCTTAAAAACGAGCTGCAGACTATCCGCCTGACATCTGGACAATTGTGGTAAATTGAATGGCAGCACCCGATGTTCTGCTATACAGAGACAGCACTACATCGTGTGGGTGAAGCCATGTTTCCCCTATCTGTATCCAGAGAATCCTGTGGCGATTAATTGCAATCAGCGTAGCGGAGAAAGGACCTGTTATGACGAGCAACACCGTACTGATAAATCAGGATAAGTCTGGGTTTTAATCATTGAGGTGAGTGGGAGGTCTTTTCGAATTTTGATCGGGGCCTAAACATAATTGCCAAACAATCTATGAAATTCAATCTAATAAAATTTGCCAAACATTTTTATTATCAGAACTTTGGTAATAAATTTTGAATTTAAAATGCCAATCTTGAAAGAGATACTTTCATATATGAATTACATTTTAACCCTTTAACTACCACAGGCCTTGGAAAACGAAGTACCTCAGAATACCAAACCGGCCAAGTTTTGAAATGGACTCTTCCTAGTTTGTTGTCCCCCGTTCCTTCACCCGAAGGGAGAACGGAGTTAAGCGCAGCAGAGCTCCCCTCCACTCCGTGAATTGCCTCTCATTAGGCTGAGCATCCCTTCACCTCGAAACCCATATGGTCATGAGCTACATACACCCATTGAACACGAGATATCAGACTCCTGTGACTTTTGCTCTTAACTCCTTTCCAAAAACAGTTTTTAAAACGCATGCATGTTTGTCGATTTTTGAAAAGTTTTTTCATTATTATTTTTTAATAATAACTTTTAAAAGCTTTTTAAATTTGATTTTCTACTTAAAAACTGGCATAAGATTGTAATTATTTGGATTACATCTTTTTACATAAAATAGATGTCATAATTAGATATTTTTCAAAGAAAAATGTTTCCATTTTTTGGATTCTGATGTCAGTTTTCTAACACCCAGCAAAGAGAAAGCTGTTATTAATAGTCGAATGTATGATGAAAAAAATTATAAGAAAGATTATTAAAATAGAAGACCAAAAATAGAAAGCAGTAAGAGTGCTGAATTGATTTTTAAAGAATAGATTTTAATACAATTGTAGAGAGTACTCTAACATAAGAATCAAAAATGATTTTGTGAGAAAGGTTTGCATCTGAGATAAAAGTAAACGAAGTGGATATTGCAAAAGATATCCGAGGAAGCAAAGACTAGATAAAATGAGAAATAAAGAAACTAAAGTAATCAGAGATTACATAAAAATATTGGAGGTGTAAAATATATTATCAAAATGAGAAAGACTTATGAATATGATAGATAAAGGAAGATGGCTCAATTTAATATGGAAATGAGAACCCGCTGGAAGAAGACGGTGAAAGAGATGGAAAAATGGTATGAAAAAAAGAATGCTGAAAAGAGGACTTCAAGAGCAAGATGGCAAAGATAAAAATAAGTGGATAGAGAGAGCTGACTGACCACACAACTTAAACTTGGGAGGGTGAAAAGAATAAAATTTTGTATCATTATAAGTTTTATAGGATACATTATTAAGTAATTGAGTAAGTGATTCAATTCAGCAAATGATTAAATCAAAAGTAGTCTGTACTATTTTCCATTTCAGATATCAGTAATGTGCCTAAAAAGTCTTATGGGTGGACATACTCGAGTCCATGGACAAGATCTAGGGAGGGGGGGGGGGGGGGCATCTCCTATTCCTTTCAGAATCATAGTAAGGGTAATAGAAATAAATATTACTAAACTTATTTATGTTTCATGGATTTTTCAAAAAAAAATTTAAAAATTTAAAAAACAAGGGGGAAATGATATATTGCATTGGAAATACAGCCTCTTGTCCCCCCCCCCCTTTCCGTTTTTTCTGCTCGATTGTGTTTCTTGCTTCCCTCTCTTCTCGATTTTTTTTTTTCAGATCCGGGTCTGCTCATGTCTATTGGGGTGAGGAGGATGGAATGATGCTTGAGTTAACATATTTCATCTGAGCGGCTCTGTTTTCTGCATAATGGGCTAAATGTCCTGGTCACAGCAAAGACCCATGTACAGCTGTTAGGAGACAGATGGAAGCCTGCCTCAATCTTACTGTTTTAATGGCACAGGCTATAGTTATCCTGCACACAAGGCTA
Organism: Ryuthela nishihirai; assembly: GCA_038380435.1. NCBI lineage: Eukaryota > Metazoa > Arthropoda > Arachnida > Araneae > Heptathelidae > Ryuthela > Ryuthela nishihirai. The sequence continues at coordinate 59,172,625 of JAWZYU010000012.1, forward strand.
AAATTTTACTTCCCATTTAACTGACGTCGGCCTTCCCAATCCCCTCAGTGTCATATTTTCTCCCCGAGGGCGGGGTAGATATTATCTATATACCCTCGTCAAACAGCTGCTTGTCACAGAAGTCTGACAGGAGTCTTTCAGTTTAATAAGCCATAGTAGAAGGGATTTGTGAGGATGGCTGGTCCTCAGCAGAAGAACAACACAAACATCCATGCCTTATCCGGGGCTCTAAACCTAAGTCCCTTTGATCAGTAGACAAACATGCTAATAAATAATAATAAATTTTTTTAGTTTTTTTTAATCTACTTTTAGTGTTCCAAATGTAACTCTATCTATTTTTAGTTCCAAATACAAATGTTTTGGATTTCAAAGCAGGTAGAGAAGTCTGAGATATGAATAACAAGACCAAGATTGCAAAGATAAATATAAGTGGAGAGAGAGAGTTGATCTGGACCACACAACCTGAACTTGGGAGGGTGAAAAGAATGAAATTGTGTATCATTATTTATGAATTACATTGGAAAGTAATTCAGTAAGTGATTCAATTAAGCAAGTGACTAAAGCAGAGAGGAGGGAAAAGGACAAGAGCATGGCCCATGCCTAAAGCCAGTAACCATGGCAGAGTGTGTGTGGGGGGGGGGGGGAAGAGTCAGCGTGTACCAACCTAAGACCAGGGATCACGGAAAACAGAATGGGTGGATAACAATAGAAATTTGTGCGCACAAAACAATACAATATTCCGGGCCCCCAGGGTACGTCCCTGTCTCTCTCGTTACACATGAAGCGAGTCAAAAGTTGTTGATATCTCCATCTTCTAACCACATCATTATTTGCTTAGTCAAACCACCGACACTTCAGCTTCTAGAATAGTAGTCAACAGGAGATATTTTCTCGTTGTCGCATTACAGCGCGACAACAAATGAGCTGCAGCAGCATTAAGAGGAAAACGAATAAGCTTTTAAGATAAAATCAAATAGAAAAAGAAATTCAGATAACAAAAGCTTCTATTTTTTCTTTTGATCCATAATTCAATCCCCTCATCAAATAGGTACGTACTGTGTCGGCCAATACACTTAATAATACGGCGTTGGTTGAAGTAAATGTTTTAATAATTAAATAACAAATGCTATAAATTTGAATCCGAAAACACCGTCCGGCCACCGAAGTTAGGCAGCTTTGGGCGCGTTTGGTACCTGGGAGGGTGACCACTTGGGAACACTGCATGCAGTAGGGAAAAAATCTGCTGAGGGCCCGCCATCCTCACAGATCCCTCTATTATGGCGTATTTAACTGACAGGCTCCTGTCAGACCTCTGTGGCAAGCTGCTGCTTGAGGAGGTATTTATTTTTATTTTATTTATTAATGCGCTTATTGTAAATTGTTCATTTGATGGCGACCTTGTATCGTAAATAAAAAGTAGCATTAATTTCTTTTGTTATTTCAATTATCAAGTAGCCTCACTTGAGAACCGCTGATCTAGAATAAAAGACGTTAAGTTTCTTGCTATCTTTTCACAAAAGAATTATTTTTTATTTTATAATTTGTTTATTGCAGAGCTCTAAACATGCCACTCGTACAGTATAGGAACTAAATACCCCAACTTTGCTGTTAGGAAAATAAAATCCCCCCTCCCCCCCACCCGAAATTTTAGGATGATTATGTAATAATAGATAAAAATTGAACTTATAAAAGTTAACTGTTCTGTGTATTAATTTGTTTTCAAACCATTTATTATTATATTACGTGAAATTATATGTTTTATAGGAATTAAAATTATGCATCTATATCTATATTTTTTCAGTTCCACCAATTTTTAATAGTTTTGCAAACAATTCTTCCGGTAAATATTCTGCTATGAATTCTTTTCTAAAAATTAAATATTCCCTCAAGCAGTTGTAGTTGCCCTCAAGCAGATTAGGAGCCTGCCGGGCTATCGACTAAACCACCCGCCTCTCTCGCCGAAGAAACAATGGATATGCATATGTTATCGTATGTCAATAATAAAATTATTATCTAATATCTGAATATTTCAATTATTTTTATTTCAACACAAATTGAAAAAAAAGAAGAATTTTTTTCCCGATAATTATTCATCGAATGGAGTTATTTTTAACCTGAAAAAAGTCGTACCCTATACATAGATATGTCTCTCTGCTGCGGTCTCGCCTTCCTCACAAATTTTGTCTATAGCGTATTATACTGAAAGGTTCCTGTCAGACTTCTCTGAGAAGGAGATGTTTGAGAGATAATTTATTTTTATTTTCATTTCATTCCATAAACTATTTATTTTCCTAAGAAACCGAATTCAGTTTAGTAAATTGAAACAGATATTTGCTCTCAGTGAAAAATTTTAGAGTCGAAAAGCCATTTTACTGACTGCATCTTATCTCTAGAAACTACCCTTCAGATTGTCACTAGAAAGCAACCAGTTGATGAGAATGTGACCTTCAGCTGCGGGAAACAATTGAGGTGCGACTTTGGCTGGCATTGTGCATGGAGCGAATATCTGTGCTTTTCAGTGGTCAGCAGCATGCATATTACCATTCTCTGTAACCCACCCTAACCTGCAGGGTATTGCAGCAGTAAGCGGGGAGAGCCATATTCTAGGGCATGCAATAAAACAGAACAAAAGGCTTAACGCCCATGTTTACTTTCATTCGGCAGCCAACGCTGCAAACTAAGCAAGTCGAAAAGAAACAAAAAAATAAACAAATAAAATGAAATCAAACTTCTTTCAAAAATACATTTGCTAAGCAGAAAACAGTACATAAAATTTAAAGCAATATCAGAACTATGAACTTTATTTTGAGTTTTTGAAAGAAACAATTTCTAGTGAACTTTTATTTCGTCAAGAGTGAATTATGCTTTGAATAATTCCGTATCAAACGGAAAAGTCAGCAATGAAATTATAAAGTGCTATCAATAGGTGTCGGCAGAGGGAGCTGGAAGGGAGGAGAGAGCAATTACCCCTCTCCTGGTAAAATTGATCGAAAAATAAATTAAATGAAAATAATATTACTATTTAGTAAACACAAGTTTACTAAATAGTAATATTATTTTCTTACAACATGTAGTATTGATTTTTCCCTTTACGTTTCCTATGTTTTCGGAAGCATATCATTTATATTTATTAATATAAGAAAGCATTTGTACATATATTTTTAAAAAATAAGTATCCCATTTTTTCCGTTCTATTTTCAGACATCCTCATTTGCCTTGTTTTGTGATATAGGCATGATTACTGTCTCCGCAACTGTTCTGATTAATGAAAGACTTGAGTCAAATATTTATATTTTGAAAAATTGATTTGCTTTCCCGTTCTCTGAAAAAAAAAGAAAGTTTTACTCCACTCTGTAATAATTTTGCCCCCCTCCCCATAAAAAATTACACCGGAGCCATGCAAAAAAAACTGTTGCTCTAGCTTTATCTGTAGCTTTAAAGATTAACATGATTAGATTCGAAAAATGAGATTTAATAAGCAGTTTCTAATTCTTATATTTTTCTGGTATCAGTAATTAACATTGGGTAGAGAAATCAAACTCTGGTGGAGGAGGGAGATTTAAATCAAAATAAACAAATATTTTTTCTGCATTGAATTCAATCTTCCATTCCGCCAAAAGTAAACTATGCTGCTTCAGCAAGAATATTTCCGAACTAACTGCGAGGTCAAATTATATAAAAATAAATAAATATTCCCCTCAAGCAGCTGCTTGCCACAGAGGTCTGACAGGAACCTGCCAATGAGGAGGGCGAGACCTCAGCGGGGAAACAACACAAACATGCCTTACCCGGGGCTCGAACCCAAGTCACTTTGATAAGTAGCCAAGAAACATATTAATAAATTGCATGCCGAGATGTGCTGCTGAAAAATGGTTCAGGAATTCATCAGATGGTGGTTGCTTTACAACTTCAGTATTTTTTACCAGCTGCCTAAAGTAAATGAAGATCAGTATTGCATTTATTGTTTTTGCGAAGAATGTTTTGTACTATAGTTTTCGGAAGTTAAGCGGAATGACGCTAGTCTTAGGAATTTATGCCTTTGGACATAAATCATGAACACTTAACTATTTACAACACAATTAAATTTCTTGAAATATTCCTTATCACTTGTGACAAATACGCTATTCAGACGGAAAAAAAATCGGACCAGTTTTAGAGGCAAAAGTTTTAAAAAATAATTGAAAAAATACGAATAAGTCATCTGATTCCAATTTTACTAAAAGAGGCAATATGTACAAAAGTTTTGCAGCGTAAAAAAAAAGATAATCCTGGTTTCTTAGGCAAAAATTTAAGAAAGTTCACAGTGGTATTCACAAAAATATTAAGAAAGTTCATACTACAAAACTATTTAAAATTTCGTGGTGTATTACAGAATGGATTACAGGTATTATAAAGAAAATGTAGTTTTGAGCCTAGTTATAAAAGGAAAAGTAGCTCCACTTTGTGATCTGCCTGTGTGTGCATATTGTTTTCGTATTTCGAAACATTATTAAAAATTCTTTTTGATTAGATAGGTATTGATGAAATATTGCAATCGCACTTTCCCCGAATATTTCAATAACGTCCTATAATGGTGGAAAAAGTGTGAAAATGCCACAATATTTAACAAACATTGCCAACAATATGTTTATGATAGAAGTTTGAAATTTGCATGATAGGTTATGGTGGTTACATAGTTTACATTGGCAGCAATGATTGGCTTCGTGCTTCCAAAATATAGCTCGAAAAATGCAATTTTTTGCTTAATGAGAAACTCCATTTGTGTGGTAAAGTTACTAATAAAATATTAATGCCTGCATTTTTCCAATCATCCATTACATCAAATTTCTAATATGAGAGGAATGTAAAGATCGAAAATATGAACTTCATTCTTTTTGAAAACGAGTATCCCTTTTTCAACAGAGGCGATATGTATTCTTCTAGTTGCTAATTGTGTTCCATTTCCTTCTCTCGTAAGTTACATGGAAAAATTACGAAAATTATCGATCTAAATATTTTTTATTATCAGAATGTCGAAGTGTATTTTTCTTCTTATTTGGGAAGGTGGGGGGGGGGGCAATGTTGCTTCTCTGTAAATGTTACTAGCAATCAACTAAGCTATTTAGTTGAAATTTATATCGAAGTATATTTTGAGCTGAATAATATCCTTTTATGGGCTTTATGGCAAACTTACTGGAAACTGTGAGAAGGGGGGGGGGGAGGATATTTCTAGCGTGTCAAGTATGGCATGCTACGTTGGTAGTGAATTTATAATTTCCTGTCTTAAATTTCCAGACACATTTCTCATTAATTATGAGTGTATTTCTTCAAAACCTTAAAGAATACAATGCTCATTGTAAAAACTTGAGTAACATGGAAATTAGTGCCTAAAAGTAGTGTTTGGTGACAAAGGTGACTGTTTGGCTTAGTTGATAGTGTTGGAAGCCTCTACTCTATAGTTTCCAGGTTCGAGTCCCAAATATAGTAGCGTTGAGACTTATTTCCATTAAATCCAAAGCATTCATTTGGTGAGAAAGCAGAACCGATGGGCTTGGAACGATGAATTCCTACGGTTGCGACGAAACGCCGTGGTCCGTGTGGAGGAAAACCACACTCTGTCCACATTTATTGATGGCCTTGAAGGGAGGTTTCCATCTGTCTCTTAACAACTGCCCAAAGAGTCTTCTTTATCCTACCCATGTATGAGCCTTTGAGGTCCTTATTACTTGGCATTTAGCTAATTGTGTGCACAAGAGTACGACTGAGTGGTAAATAACTCAACTAAAGGTATCTGCTGTAGAGTGATTTTATAAAATGGATTTTAAAATAACACTTCTGCTAAGATTTTCAACCAATATTGCTCTTTTTTCGAACCGTAATCCCAAGCTCCTGTACGGTCCAAATCATCTGTTGGTCCGAATTATCACTGTTAAAAAGTACAAAATTTGGAAAAGGATAAATTTTGTTCTCTTTGAAAAGGAACATCCTACATTCTCCAGAGGCGATATATGTTCCTCCAGTGTTTTGACAGAAATTATTCTTTCCGGAAAGGGCAGCGTATGATTTTTCTCATCTTGGAAGCGATCTTTCAAAACGTATTTTTCCACAGTATGTGTACGGTACAGTCGCTCAAAAAAGTATCCGAACACTACGGTTGATTACAGAATTCAGAAAAAATATCTGGCAATGATTTTTTTTAGAAATTAGTGATTTGGCAACCTTCGTGTACAGTACACGAAGGTTGCCAGATCACTAATTTCTTAAAAAATCGTTGCCAGATATTGTTTCTGAATTCTGTAATCAACCATAGTGTTCGGATACTTTTTTGAGCGACTGTACATGAAAATCAATATGGTCCCCTTTCAGCTCTCCCCAGAACTACCAAGGCTGTAACAACGGTGAGGCAAGTAAAGCATTAGCCTCGGGCGCACAAGATGAGGGGCGCATAAAAATACAAAATGAGGGGTTCAGAAAAATACAAGATGAGGAGGCTCAGAAAAAGACTGCTATGAAACTATATAGCGGTGCAATTTCTATTCTTGCCTCTGGCACAAATATAGCTAGTTACGGCTCTACCCCCCCCCCCCCACACACACACACCACACACACACAGCATGGGGTGTCTGTGTGTGTGTGTGTGTGGAGGGAGCAGGTTGACCCATTTGACAGAGCTCCAGACTCACAATTTCATTTTCCCAATTTCTATTCCCAAATGCGATTGCACTCAGATTTTCTTCCGTTAACCCCCGTGAGAAGGGGGTCATCGTTGCGCTTCTGAAGATTGCCGTCCGTCAGATGGGACATTAACCTGTGGGTAAAACGCAATACCCTGTATAAGTAAAAGAATTCACTGAATTCTCTTGACGGGAGATTAGCATCTGTCTCCTACTAATAGCTGCCCAGTGTATCTCCTACACCAACTTTCTTTAAGCCCTTTTGACTTGGCCATTTAGCCTTTTGTGTGGAAAAGGGTGCAGTTTAGAGGTTAAACCTAAGACTTAACCACCCCAAAATAACTTTGTCTCTTTACTATTTACTTGGTTCCTAATCAGAGAGCTAATAACCAACGGGACGTGGATTCGAATCCCTGATGAGGCATGGATCTTTCTTTTTCTGTGTTGTCTTTCTACTGATGTTTCGCCTTCATCCCAGTTCTTCTCCATAGTGTATTATGCGTACTAACAGGCTTCTCTCACATCTCTGTGACAGGCTGCTCTAATAATTTAATATTTTATTTATTTTAGAGTGCTATATATAATACTAACTACCTAAGCTTTATGAGAGAATTTTCTTGGAGCACGTTTTCGGCATGTTCGCACAAAACTTATGTTGTATATAACATATTTCTATAGGCTTTGGTTAGTATTGAAAAAAAAGTGGATTGGTGAAGGAAAAGTGGGTTGGAACTTTTCGGAATGTCGCCATTTGCAGTAATATATCCATTGCCGATTTAGATAGAGCATTTCATGATGTGAAAGGAAAGCATATTCGTAGGTAATGTAAAATTTTAGTGTATAGTGTTTCATTGAAGATAAATTAGTCATCATAACACGTGACTCTTTAATTCTATGTTTTCCACATAATTCACTCAATATTTAAAGGGTTATAGAAATTTAAATATTTAACAAGCTCATTGTATCAGAAATCTATTCCAGAAGTACTTTAAAACTATATAATAATTTTATATAGGTCGGATCTAGAAAAAAAAATATGGGAAGGTCAATTAACTGGATCGAACCGGAAAAGAAATAAAAGATGGAAAATAACTGAATTGGTGTTTCAGTATAAAATTGCTACTCCGTTGCAGTGGTCTTAAAATTCTTTTGAAAAATCGTGTTACATATTTGTTTCATATTATTTTCATCTCCAATCCGGTTACTAACATTCTGAAGACGGGGGAACGAGGGACATGCCCTCCCCTCCACCCCAATAATAAATGAAAATGAATGAAAAATAATATGAAACAAATATGTAACCAATTTTGTCAAATAATTGTTTATTTTGGAAGTTTGTATAAATAATTATTGCTCTGTTAGTAAAGATTATATAAGTTCCTTACGCATTGTTTCTGTTAAATATTCCAGCATATGCAACTCCTTAAATAATAAGAGATTATTATTGAAATTTAAGAATTAGCTCCATTAAATGTGGATCTTCATTTTTTTTGTTGTAACATTTTACCATAAAATCTTATATTTTAAATTAGAAAGCTTCAAAAATGTTAGCATTCTGTTAATAAAATGTGGAAATTCTCTTATATTGTTGTCTAAGCATTATATCTATACGTAGGTACTGAACAGAAAAAACGTTTCATGTTATTTGAACATGGAGTCATATTCAGATATCAGTAACTTCTTAAGTAATATTAATATGGACAAAATATGACTATAGTTATACTTGAGGTCTCTATCAAATCTCTTTAAATGTTGAATTATTCACAAATAATTGTTCAGTATCCAAATAATTTTGTAAGCTGGAAAATGTACTCAATTAAAACTTGAAAAATTAATTCAACATATTAAAATGAAAAACAAACATTCTGTAAACTTTAATAAAATGTATATTTTAGCTGCATATGTAACGATTGAACAATACATGAATTTTGAATGATTTTTGGTTAACGAGGTAAGTTAATGTTAAATATTCCAGATTCTATAACTCACTGAATATTAAAAATATCAAAAGTAGGTATTTAGGCAGACCGCAGTCAGATCTTCAAAAGTGATTGTCAATAATCACATTTTTCCATAAAAAACTCTTTTAATAAATTGTAGAGTTGTGAATTTGATTCCCTCTTGATCAAACCTTTAACAATTTCAACTGTTTCTACTTTCTGTTGAGAACCTATCAATGCATGAATATATTATTCGGTCCTAAGACGTTTTTCTCTTCCCTTCAAATCCGAAAAAATTATTCCATGTTTCCTTTGCTCTTTGCCGAAATGTAAGTTTCAATAAAGCAATAAACAACCCACATTCTGCAGTCGACTATTAGAGTCCCCCTGTTGCCTGGAGGGATGCAGGCAGTTAGGCAATTAGACGTTAATTGATGGTCGTTTGAACCCTCTGAGCGGGAGAGGCACAAAGAGGGGAGGGAGAGTTCACCCGTTCAACCTACCTTCTCCCCTGCCGACGGGCCGGTATGGTAGCGAAAGGGATTCGGCCGGAACGGCCGGTATGGTAGCGAAAGGGTTAATGAAGAGGAGAGAGAAAAGAAGAGTTGGGAAAGATAAATGGTGGCCGGCAGAAGTCCTGCATGGATCAGAATATCACCCCGATCCAGCAGAGACCTGGTCGGCCTATTGAAGGAGGGAAAGGCCCTCAGGTAAGCCAGCCAGGTCCAGGCAACACCCGTACGAGGCTGGCCACCTAAGTGCCAGGGGGAAAAATCAACCCTGGTGAAGGAAGGCAGTGATGGAGGCTTTCACACCCACCCCTGCTCCCACTATGGCCGAAGAGCAGACCGGCCGGAAGCAAAACCCAGAGGGTCAAGGCTTCCCTCGACCCCCAAAGGAAGCACATGACACGGTTAGTAAAAGACAAGATCAGAATGAGAGAGAGATTTTGGATAGGGAGGAGTAAAGTAGAAAGAAAGCGTCTCAGCCCAAGAAGAAAAGGGGAGCAAGGATCAAAAAAATAAATAAATACCCCCTCAAGCAGCTGCTTGCCACAGAGGTCTGACAGGAGCCTGTCAGTTTAGGAAAGATTAATAAAAGGAAAACAAATAAAAAAAGTAAAGAAATAAATAATTAAATAAAATATAGATAAAAATGAATTAGAAAGTAAAAAGAAATAGAATAATTTATTATTTTAAATTAAAATTTAATTTAGGTAAATCCTTGTCGAAATATCAGTATTTGCATGTTTGAATGGATGTCAATCATGTTGTTGAAGTTAAAATGCTGTAAGTGTATAGGTGGTGGTGGTGCTGAGCAGGAGAAAAAGAGAACTAAGTAGGATGTGTGTGTGTGAGGGGGGGGGGGGGGGCGGCAGCACAGCGAGAATGCTATGTGCCCATTGGAGAAGGGGGGGGGTGAAATGTGGGTCTCAAGGACCCACCAAGCCAATAATTTAAATGTCCAGACGACTGATATCGAATATTATTTGTTAGGACCATGGATGATAATAAATTGAAGGAGTAATATAAACCCGACATTGTGTAACACTATATCAATGCTGTGGACAATTCTATTAAGTAGTAATAGCCGCGGGAAAAAATAAATAAATATTCCAACTGCAATTATAGAAATCAATGTCATGGTTATTCATATGGCAATTAGCATTAATTGCATAAGAAATTTTAATATCAGATAATATTAGCTACAATGACATAGTGCTATTGTGAATATACGAGATTGAGTAATTAATTATTATGAGTGAGAAAGATAATAAACAATATAAACAAAGAGACACTCAGAAAGTACTATATTACTGCCATGGACCTTCAATTATCTGTTATGTTGATTATTGGAACATAGCATTATTATAAGTTGGGAAAATGTGTTTAAATTAACTTAGGGATAGTTTATAGTAATTTGGTATTATAGACAATTAGATATCTAATAGTTTGTGTTGTGGTATTGCAAATTGTAAGGCATTAATTGTATGGAATATTTAACTGTATATAAAAAAAAGAGGCTTATGTGTTGAGTTAATTACAAGTTATTTGCTATAGAAATGTTAATATTAGGTTATATTAGCTACAGGAACATAGTGCTATTGTGAATATACAAGATTGAGTAATTAATTGTTATGAATGAGAAAGACAGTAAATAATATAAAACAAGAGTTACACAGAAAGTATTATTTTACTGCCATGGACCTTTCAATATCTGTTTATGTTAGTTGCATTACTATAATTTAGGAAATTGTGATAAAACTAGACATAGGAATAGTTTATAGTAAAATGGTATTATGGACAATTTAAATATCTACTAGTATGTGCTGTAGTGGTATAATTAGTGAGGCATTAAATGCATGGTATAATTTACTGAATAAAATTAATGGAGGCTTATGTGTTAAATTAGTTACAAATTATTTGCTATAGGAATTTTAATATCGGGTAATATTTGCTACAGAGACATAAGTAGTTTGTTCACACCCCACCGATCCCCCTTTGCACAGTGCTTTCCCCCCTATGACGTCACCGACCACGCCCCCTATGACGTTACCGACCACGCCCCCTATGACGCAACAGGCCACGCCCCTATGACGCAACATGACGTAATCATTACATAATCATTACGTAACCGACCTTTATTAATAATTCCTCCCCCTTTCACCCCCTTTCCCCTCAGTGGCGCCATCTGTTGACAGTGAGAAGTACTATTTTCCCCAAAAACCCCTTTATTTTAAGTCTAATTTCTCGTTTTCAGCCCCCACGGTCGACCTACTTATATTTTAAGCCCTCCCCCTTATGAAAAACCCTCTGGCGCCATCTGTTGACAGTGAGAAATACTATTTTCCCCAAAAACCCCTTTATTTTAAGTCTAATTTCTCGTTTTCGCTCCCCACGGTCGACCTACCTATATTTTAAGCCCTCCCCCTTATGAAAAACCCTCTGGTTGACCATTTTAAGGCCCCACTCCTTCACTCGGCTGATGCAAGTCTCAGAATAATTGCATGGAACGATTGACTGGTCTTAGAATAATTGTACAGAAAAGGATGATACAAAATTCCTTAGTAATTAAACACTCATCAAAATTCCCTTACCTCTATTAAAAATCATCCTACAGTTGAAACTCATTTTACTCTTACTGTTTCCATAGAAAATACCATAGGGTGAAATTAATAATGGTTTAAATTATTCGTAGGGATGACATGTTAAATCTGCTTTTAGAACACACGTCTGCAGTGGAAAAATTTTCAAACTCCGTTAATCAACTCCCTAGTAATTAAACACTCGTCAAAATATTCCTCACCTTTATTAAAATCACTCCACGGTCGAAATAAAAATCAGTTTTTCTGTAGATGTGTTTCACCCGAAAAAAAAATAAAATCGTCCCTCGCTCTGTGGATTCTGTCCGACTGTCTGGGGTTCCCGGACTATACAGTGTACTTGCTGTGACTTAGATGCGGGTCAGCCATTTCAGATATTAACCTAGCTTTTTCTATGTATTTCTTACATCAAAGCCAACACTAGCACTGAACTCTTTTGAATGCAGATCTCAAATTGTAAATCAACTCACAGAGTTGTATTTATTCCTTAGTAATTAAAACCCTTTGCTATTCATTTATCCAGGACGACTAAACGATTCCTTTATAATTAAAATTCCCTGCTATTAAACTCCCTAGTAATTAAACACTCATCAAAAATTCCCTTACCTTTATTAAATAAAACAGTTTTCTGTAGAGGCGTTTTATCGAAAAAAAAAAAACTTCTCTCCGGCCAACGAGAGTCGAACGCGCTACCACAGCTTCACTCTTAACAAGAACCAACCTGCAATGGAAAAGGCATTCCTGAAGTCGTACGTGGAGTCATACACATACGTGTCAGGTAGCAACGAAACATCTCGTGACAAATGATGCAATCGCCCTAGGGTTGAGTGTCCTGTGATTGTTGCTCTCTAAGGGTAAGTGACGTGTCACTCGCTGGACAGTCCACGTTATTCTGATCTTGTTGTGACACGTATTAGATAGTGGGATTTGGGGGGTGTATATATACGTGGTCAAGTCAGCCCAAGGACATTCCATTGCTAGCTTCTGTACTGAGTTATCAACGCTGCTGACTATCCCAAGATGTCTACTGAGCAAGTTCCTGCTGGATCATCAACAGCTAACAGGTAAATAAAACTTTATTTAATGCTATGTTGTCCTTAAGACACAATCATTTACTGACGTACATAGAATATTATATTTGTTTCTATTCAGTAAAAGTCATTTTACTTACTTTATTCTACTTATAAATTAGTTAAATATTTAATTAGATCTTTTGCCCGGGTTAGCAAACTGTTTCTCAAACTTTAGTGAAATATTTAATTAGATCTTTTGCTCAGGTTAGCAGACTGTTAAATTGTTTCTCAAACTTTAGTGAAATATTTAATTAGATCTTTTGCCCCGGTTAGCAAACTGTTAAATTGTTTCTCAAACTTTAGTGAAATATTTAATTAGATCTTTTGCCCGGGTTAGCAAACTGTTAAATTGTTTCTCAAACTTTAGTGAAATATTTAATTAGATCTTTTGCTCAGGTTAGCAAACTGTTAAATTTTTTCTCAAACTTTAGTTAAATATTTAATTAGATCTTTTGCTCGGGGTAACAAACTGATCAACATAGAGTTTTATTGTAAAACTTAATTTTCAAACTTTAGTTACTTAGATATATTGATCGCGCTAGTAAATGTACTGCATATTCTGAGACCGTATTATCTATCTAGGAAAACTACGGACATGGAGCATTTTGAAATGCTCCTAAAATCAGTGAAGACCCTAGATGATGTCTCCAAAAGAAGCCTGCCCATGGAGGATCCCCAACATGCAAAACGTCCGTGTCGTCAGTTGGAGGCAGGGCAGGATTTACGGCAGAGGACTATGAGGATGTCCCTCACCCACCGGAAGCGCATCGCCGCGGCAAAAGCAGCAACGGAGATGAGACCACCCGCTGTCCTCCGGCCTGATGCGCTCCCTTCAACGGCAACTAGGTAAATGAAATTTTATTTAACGTTGTCCTTAAGAAACTCAGCTATTTATTAATGTACATCGAGTTTTCTAACCTGTAAAGTCATTTTATTGTAAATGCTAACTTTAGTTACTTAGATTTTTTGCTCACGCTAGTAAATGTACTGCGTGCTGTCTTTTATCATAACATAACTGTTTCAATATAGAGTTTTATATTTGTTTCTAACCTGTAAAGTCATTTTATTCTAAATGCTAAATTTAGTTACTTAGATTTTTTGTGCACGCTAGTAAATGTACTGTGTGCTGTCTTTTATCACAACATAACTGTTTCAATATAGAGATTTATATTTGTTTCTATCTAGTAAAGTCATTTTCAAACTTTAGTTAAATAGTTACTTAGATTTTTTTTTTTGATCACGCTAGCAAACTGTGCTGTCTTTTATTCTAAAACCTAATTTTCAAACTTTAGTTACTTAGATATTTTGATCATGCTAGTAAATGTACTGCATATTGTCTTTTCTGTTCTAAGATGAAAAACATGTAAATGTTCTGCATATTCTGAAACGGAATTATCTTTCTAGACCCATCAATGCTCCGGACCGCGCGGCCCCCGCAGCTGATGCCGTCTCAACCAATGACGCGCGTTTCAAGACGCTGGACGCTGCTGTCAAGACCCCGACGCCTATCGTGGGCCATGGCGTCCCCCCCAACGAGGTAGCCGGTGATGACGTCATCTCGGGACTCTTCAGCGGCTCTGTAGTCAGGTAAATGAAATTTCATTTGATGTAGAGCAGGTCTTAAACGGCTCAATCATTTACTAAAGCATATATAGTTTTATAGCCTGTAAAGCCATTTTACTTTCTTTATTCTACTTATAAATTAGTTAAATATTTAATTAGACCTTTTGCTCGAGCTAGCAACGGTTAAATTCTTTCACAATCGAGTGTTTACTCCCGTGGAACATTTTTTCTCAGACTTGTACTGTAGGTAAAATTATACTAGCAATGTGTGTTGTCCTTTATTACAACTGTTAAATTTTTCCACATTCGAGTGTTTACTCCTGTGGAACATTTTTTCACAGACTTGTACTGTAAGTAAAATTATACTAGCAATGTGTGTTGCCCTTTATTACAACTGTTAAATTTTTCCACATTCGAGTGTTTACTCCTGTGGAACATTTTTTCACAGACTTGTACTGTAGGTAAAATTATACTAGCAATGTGTGTTGCCCTTTATTACAACTGTTAAATTTTTCCACATTCGAGTGTTTACTCCTGTGGATCATTTTTTCACAGACTTGTACTGTAGGAAAAATTTCTATATATATATATATGTGAATAAATATATGATTTTCATTGGACAAACTATGTATAAAGAAGAATATTAGTAAATGTAATACTTTAAAAGTGTGTATCTGGGGAAAATGTGATACTTTAAAAATGTAATACTTTAAAAGTGTGATACTTTAAAAATGTAATAATTTAAAAGTTTGTATCTGGGGAAAATGTGATACTTTAAAAATGTAATACTTTAAAAGTGTGTATCTGGGGAAAATGTGATACTTTAAAAGCGTGTATCTGGGGAAAATGTGATACTTTAAAAGTGTGTATCTGGGGAAAATGTGATACTTTAAAAACATGTATCTGAGCAATACAGCATTATAACTTCAGTTCTAAGATAAAAAACACGTAAAGTACTGCATATTCTGAGAATAAATTATCTATCTAGGTCTGTCGAGTCCTTCAACGTTCCAGGACCATCCACAGTCAGACCTGCTGCAGTGCCGTACTACGCTGTAACCAAAACTCGTCACTACAACTCCGCCAAGTTTCGCACACAATTTGTTTCAACAAGTGTGCGGCTTGGCGGAATGGAGGATGTACAGCCCCATAATTTCATTCCGGTCCTGCACGACTTGCACGAGCGGATGCTAGCCGATATCGTCCCCACAGGCGAATATAGCCACGTGCGGCTATGCTTACGTTCCCGGGATTTGAAAAACCCCGTCAACCTGTCCCTAATTCGGCGTAATGCCCTGACGGGTGAGAGATTCATGACGGCATTAGACAAAGTAGTGCAGTCAAATGAATCTCTCGGTCCTGGGAGCGAACTAGAATTTGACTTCGTCTGTGTGGACTTGGACAGGGTCGGCAGCGGCGGTATTGGGAGACGTGCTGGGCTGGAGAAACGCAGCCTTGTCGACATTCAGTCATTCGCTGCAAAGAAGGGGAGCGTTTTGAGAATCGTCAACCGTGACGATATCTGTCTTGCAAGGGCTCTCGTCGTCGCACGAGAGCTCTGTGTGAAAAATAAGGGGCTGACGCACAACTATACTAGGATCAGCGATTATCGCTCCCCTTTGCAGAGGCAGGAAGCCCGTCAACTACATCAGGATGCCGCCGTACCAGAGGGTCCCTGTGGACTCCCGGAAGTACAATTGTTTCAAGCTCACCTGACACAATTCAGGATTGTTGTGTATTCTGCTGATGACACCTTCCTCCCCATCTTCATTGGTCCCGAAGGAGGGGACAACCTTTATTTGTTGTTTAGTGCTGGGCATTACGACGTGATTACCAAGCCATCAGGGTTTTTCGGGGTCAAGCAATTCTGCCATAAGTGTCTAAAGGGGGTAAATACGGAGGGACACGTTTGTAGGGGGACCTGCAACAGGTGCCTGTCAGCCGATGTGGTTCATGCAGGGGAGTTGTTGCTCTGCACAGTGTGTTGTGTGTATTTGCGTGGGGCTGAATGCTTTCAGGCGCATCTGCTGAAGGCATGTCAGACACGACATCGCTGTGTTAAGTGCATCAACATTTACGATCCCCTGAAAAAACACGTTTGCAAGGTTGACACTTTAAAATTCGTCGAGCCCTGCAAGATTGACCCTGTCGGTCAGACTTACCTCTACTTTGATGTAGAGACTGTGCAGTGTGCCGACGGATTGCTGAAACCGATATTGTGTGTGGTCACATACCAAGTGGACAACGAGTGGGTCTATGCTTCATTCCCGGAAACGGACGCCTTTATGGATTGGATTCTCGCTGAAGAACGTCCCGGGGTTCAACGATTCAAGGACGCCACAGTCCTAGCGCATAATCTCAAAGGCTTTGACGGCATGTTCATCATTAGTTACCTGTACAGAAAATTTTTAAAACCGGATCTCGTGTTCGATGGATCCAAGATTTTAGGTATATTTTTACCTGGCCTTAAAATAAGGTTTATCGACACGTTATCCTTTATTCAGGCTCCTCTTCGATCATTCACGAAGACCTTCAACTTGGAGACGGTGAAAGGCTTTTTTCCCTTTAAATTTGTGAAGGAGGAAAATCTACAATATACAGGACCCATCCCTGATCGGCTTTTTTTCCAGCCGGAAGACATGGAGCCTGAAACTCTGTCAGCATTCAACGTGTGGTATGCCGCAGCAAGCCTTGAACCCTGGGATTTTCAACAGCAGCTTCTGTATTACTGCAAGGCAGATACAGAGTTGTTGCGGCGGGGCGCCCAAGCTTTCCGCGAGGAATTTTTAAATCTCACAGGCGTAGACCCATTTGCGCGTGACCTGACTATTGCCGGCGCTTGTCTTTGAATTTTCCGTGGGAAGTTTCTGCAAAAGAATACCCTCGGTGTGTGTCCCGCCCAAGGGTATTCGGCGAGTAACGACCGGCAGTCCTTGAAAGCTCTCGCATGGTTAGAGTATGAGGCTTCCAAGGACAACATCGTAATTCAAACTGCGCGATCACCCGGAGGTGAGTATAAGATAGGGCAGTACAAATTGGATGGCGTGTGCCACAGTACCCGCTGTTATTACGAATTTTTAGGTTGTTACTATCATTGCTGCTTGAAATGTTTCAACCCTGAAAAAATAGATCAGCGCACGAGAAAGCCATTTGGTCTGCTAAACACCCGGACCATGGATCGTCTTGAGACCTTGAAAGTGCTGATGAATGGGTACACATGCAAAATTATGTGGGAGCACGAATTCGACGAATTGATGCGCAAAAACCAGTCCGTCGCATTAATTTATAAATCCGTCGAGCCTATCAGGCGTATAGGGGCCCGTGACTACCTCTACGGAGGGCGCGTGGAGGTGTTCTCCATCTTTGCATCGGTTGACTTAGGATGTAGCCTTAACTACGTTGATTACAACAGCCTGTACCCTTATGTTTGCAAGAAGGCTCCATTCGGTAAAGGTCACCCGGTTCGGATCACCTCCGATTTCGCCACGGACCTCGACCACTATTTTGGCATTGCACACGCCACACTGTTACCCCCCGACGGTTTATTCATCCCTGTACTGCCCTATAGGTGTAATGGGAAGCTGCTTTTTCCCCTTTGTAGGATCTGTGCGGATGGACAGCTGGCACCCCCTTGTCGGCACACCGTGAACCAGCGCGCATTGACAGGATCTTGGCCTACGTTCGAAATTTACGCTGCGATGCGTGCTGGCTACAAACTTCTCCAGTTCCATGATGTCTGGCACTTTAATACCATCCTGCAATATGACCCTACAACAAAAAAGGGAGGTGTCTATGCTGGGTACATAGACACTTTTCTGGGACTGAAGCAGCGCTACTCCGGGTTTCCCCCTGACGTGCAGACCGAGGAGCAAAAGGAAGCCTTCTGTGAGGCCTTCTTCCAGGCGGAGGGGGTTCGGATCCTCCCCTCGGAAGTTGAAAAAAACAACCTTAAGCGAACTCTTTCCAAGGTCTCGCTTAATTCGTCATGGGGGAAGCATGCGCAGAACATGAGTCGAACCCAGACGACCATTGTGAGTTGTCCTGTCAAGTACATGGAGCTCTTGACGGACGCATCGCTAGTCATCACCGACGTCGCTGTTATCAGTGATCAGGCCGTGCTTGTCACGCACAAGCCGGCGGAGTCTGCCACTCCAGCGAACACCCGTGGAAGCCTGATTCTCGCCGCAATGGTGACGAGTCATGCCCGACTAAAGCTGTACGAGCTTCTATCGAAATTAGATAGTCGTGCAATGTACTCGGACACTGACTCGGTAATTTATACAACGTCTCCTCGCGACACCTACACACCACCACAACATCCCTTTCTCGGAGGTCTCGTAGATGAAATTTCTTCAAAGTACGGCTCCGGTGTACACATCACTGACTATGTCAGCGCCGGGGCCAAAAGTTATGCCCTTCGGCTGAGCAACGGGGATGAAATTCTTCGCGCCAAGGGCATATCACTCACGAAGAAAAACCGGTGCACATACAATTTTGAACTTCTAAAATCCATGGTGCTAGGGAACTCCCCAACCAGTGAGACCTTCGAAGTCCCTTTCAATGTAATTCGTAATAAAGTGGATGGGTCACTTACGAATAAGCCCATGGTGAAAAGGTTTAAGGCTAACCTAGATAAGCGGTATCTCAGCCCGGGTTCGACTCTCACTGTACCTTATGGTTACAATGACCTGGGCCTGATACCCTTATCCAACTCATGGATGAGTAATTGCACAGTTTTTATTTATTATTGCACACTAATGTATTATTGTAAACTAATTTATTATTTATTTATTATTGTATCTTCGTTTATTATTTCAGTGTGCATAGTATTACAACTTTATTTCGTTGCTCACCAGTGTAAATATTATTTCGTTGCTCACCAGTGTAAATATTATTTCATTACACGCTTTATTTATTTCACTACACACTTTATTTCAGTGTTCCTAGTGAACCTTAGTATTTCACACGTAATGACCCAGCACTGAGGCGTCGTCAGCTTTTGAATTATTGTATTTAACTTATTGTATTTAAAACTACAGCGGATCTGTCATTGTTTTACCGTCCAGCATTGGATCTGTCATGTAAATTATTGTCTGTGAATTGTTTCAATAAAAAAGGTTTCAAAAAATCCGTCTCTTTATTTCTCAGAACTGGAAGACACTATGGTGGGAGAAAGCAAGAGGTAACTTTGTTTTTTTCAGGTGCTCCGTAAGTCTTATCAGTGATCTGCGCTCAGATGTACGCGCGCTGTTCCCCTCCAAGTCTCGCTGCTGCAGCAGCATTCTCATTTCCCCGCCCATCGACACTAACGCCCTCTGCTGTACTACTGAGTGTAGCAGCGCGCGTACATCTGAGCGCAGATCACTTCCGGATGTCAAGCATTGAATGAACCATCAGTGTGAAAACATTGAATGGGAAGAGACGTAAAAATGGCAAAAGGCAAATTATCAGTTTTACTTTCTTTTATTGGATACAGATTTTTAATACATGGTTTTGAACACAAGTCTTCAAGCACACAAGTCTTGGAAAGTTTTTTTTTTTTACAGATATTTTCAATACGCCGTCCACTCGGATAATTTTCTTTTCTTACGTCGGATGGGAACAGCAATGTCTTTTGGGGGCCGCTCTTCAGCTATATGATTTCTGGGAATGTTGACTTTTACTTCCTGTGGAGTGTCAAGCTGTTTTGAGAATAACAAATAATTTTTCAAAGCAGTCAGATACTTTTCAGACTTATCGTCAGCATCACCAGACTCTAATATTTTCTTCATCTCTGAGTCTAAATCACACACTTTTTTTCTTATGTTTCTCCTCTGCACTGCTTTCACTGAAATCATTTTTTTCTAAATAACGAGACCAGTAGGGGGAGGGCAGCAGTCAGCAGGGGTATAATGAACCCTGAACCACGCTGCAGGAGATGCTTCTTGTGGCGTAAAGATGCACGTTTGGACGCTAGACTTCTTATGACCGTCTTGTGCTGACGTAAATTCTTTAATACTCGATGGGAGACAGGTATATTTCCTTTTAAGAAATTGGAACACACTTCACATAACGCATACATCTGGGGGTTGGAGATGTGCTTCATCAGAGCTGTACGCTGCTTTCCCCCTAGCTTTGGTAAGCACTGAAGGAACGGACCTTGAGATTTAACTTTCATTTGGAACGTAAAGTATTTCGGGTTCTTCTGATGGAAGAATCTTTGCACGGAGCCTTTCACTGTCCAACGTTCTGGGATGAAGGTCAACACACAAATAACCGCAGGTTACCTGTGTAGCCAGTCTATAGGCATCCGTCAGGAGTTTAGATTGATGGGGGTACACTTGTCTCGCCAGGTGGGTTATTTGTGATGCATCCCGACAATTGCGAAATAAAAACATGTAGTGAGCATTGAGCGATATAGTCCTCGAATGTCTTCCCTTTAAAAACAGATTTTGTAAGATCAGGACAATCGTGATATTTTTATGATGACCCCCACGAATAAACAATTGTGATATGCGCTCACTGGCTACAGACTGTTCCATCAAGTCATCCAGTACCAGAAGTGTAGGTCTGTGAGGATCAAATTCCAGATCCGTAGGTAGTCCTTCATAAAATTCCACCGTTTTCTTGAAGGGTTCAAAGGCAGGCTGCCACTCACCGTAGCAGTAAACGACACGCTGGGGTGGGGGTTCGAATACTTGAGCTGCTTCTTTGATGAGTTTCAGAGTGAAAGTCGTCTTCCCACACTGTGAAGGTGCTGCAATTATAATATTTGAAGGAGTGCGGAGAGCCATCGCACCACCATGCAGTCGTTAAAGTCTACTCGACACGTGTAATCACGATGCAGTGGGAAGAGTCGAACCACACGCTCTTTTAAACAGGAAATACAGACAGTGAGCACCGCATGTGTCTCCCAGGGGGTCCTGCAGAGGTATCGAGGGGTGTAAGACGTGACGTATGCCTAGTCGACTATAGTATTCTTGCATGGAGGTATCGGGACTCGTACCCAGGGGGTCAAAGTGATCCACTTGCACTCCTTTCTTGTAAACCGCTATCCAGTGGGTTCCAGGCAGGGAGGACGGATCGGTATTGTAGATAAACAAGGCTTCTGACTGATTGATTCTGTGAGGTAGTCTGTCACGGGGGAACACTCCGAGACTTGTGGGTAACATCGAAAGGATGGATTCTAGCTGATAGGAATTCATGAGCTGTAGTCAAACAGGACTTTACGGTCCAATGGGATTTCCAACAAATTCTGGTACTCGGCATACAGGATCACAGTGACCGATGCGGGTAGCGGCTTGGCAAACTTTAATTCGACTCTCACACTCCCACTCTTTATTAAAGAAAATACTTGATTGCATTCACGTTGCTCGGGGGTCAATTGGAATCCGAATAATGTAAAACCTTCTCCATAGGCTTTTCGCGATAAGTTAATACCGCTATCGGATTTCCAGGCGTCCACAGCTTCCAATAATCCTTGGTAACAGCGGAGATAGCGCCCATTCGCAAAGTCGGGGGTGTAGGACTGATGATCACTGTCTATGTGAAGACTGATGTGGTTTAGGTCGAAATGTTGGAAGTTGAAGGGATTTTTTTCATACGATCCATTCAGGCTGGTACTTTCCAGCATACCCAGTACAAGCCGTACAGGGAGCTGGCCGAGAAATAAATTGTCACGGTTCACACTCGTCAGGCCTGAAGCGATGGAAAACATACGTAAATCCGTTCTTCGCAGAGGGTACTTGGCACTCTCCGAACCCAGCAGGCGAGCGTGTGCAAGGATGACACCCGAAGTGGGTTTGATTTTACGCACGAAAAATTCAGCTTCGTGTATCTGTACTTTGTAAGAGGGGTCTGCTTCACCTGTCATGAGGCAGAATTCGGGTTTGGATCTCAGCAAACGCAGTCTCAGGTCGACTTGATTGAGTAGGTAACGATCTTGATTAAACAGGTCGGCGTGGATCCACGAGATGAGTTCGATACCTGTTGGTTTGACGTACCCCTTGCGTTGATGCCACCCCTCATTCTCCCTGCTGGTCAGTTCCATTTTACCTGGGGTGTCGAGGTACCAGAGCGAGGTGCCTAGTTGACTTCGTGTGGCATCGGCCCCGTAATTCAATAGAGTCTCTAGATACGCCCTGTAGGGGTACAGGGTGTGAGAAGCACTCACGAGATGATCGTTGAGAAAGACGTCTACCTGGCTGAAGAGGGCGTGGAAGAAATGATTGCAGGGGGCAATCACTTCCGACGGTGCTGTACCATCAGATTTTACAATTTTCAAGACGAGACGTAGGTGACATCGAGATAGATCGATGTAATCGTCCGTCCCCTTCACGATGAATTCGAGTGGTGCATTACCTTCCAGGGAAGCCACAGGTAAATAATTGACATAACAGCCTCTTTCTAATTGTGAGACAGTGGGTGGGACCAGAAACAGATCCAGTTCTGAATTGGCACAGTCGCCAGAATCAGCGTGAATTTTCTGAATGCTCATGATGAAAACACGTCCTGCACAGTACAGTGTCTCTTCACTTTATGAACCTTGGGATGCTGACGACGACGTTTTATTCCTTTCCCTCCCTGCAGCTTTGAACTGGCACGCTGCAAGAGGTCGGCACCCGCTTCACGGAGCCCGGCTTTGGCTGCAGATTTGAAGTTTTGCCCCTGGGACATCTCTGAAACGAACCGTAGCCCGCCCTTACGCAGGGTAGACAGCGCAGGTCGTACGAGAGGGCGTACGAGAGGGCTGATGAAACGTCCGATCCTAGCAAAGATGCTTCCTAGCCCGTCGCCTCTCTGATAACGAGGACCACGGAACACACCCTTCCCTGTCTGGCTCTTGTAGTAGCTCACGTAGGCATCTGCGGAAGGGGGAACGAATTTAACCCTCATGACAGAAATGTAACTTGACTAAAACTTTACCGAATTTAAAATGCAGAGGTTCTCCGGTGTCGGTA
This sequence comes from Ryuthela nishihirai, assembly GCA_038380435.1. Lineage (NCBI taxonomy): Eukaryota > Metazoa > Arthropoda > Arachnida > Araneae > Heptathelidae > Ryuthela > Ryuthela nishihirai. The sequence goes on from JAWZYU010000012.1 coordinate 59,195,896, forward strand.
CGAAGGAAGATTCTCACACTCTCGAAACTGTTCCTTGCAAGGGGGTAGTAATCAGGCTGTTGATATACGGCAACAATGGCTTCGTTATTACTGGTTCTGACGGCAGGATTCACGACACGCAACAGTTCACCGTGAGTATCACCTAACAACTGAGGAGCAATCAGATCTGAATACAAATAAATACCATACATTCCTCTGTTCATATCGATGGGATAGTCACCCAGGACTTTATTCAGCGGTATATCTAATTTAGCAATTCCTAGCATGTCACCTAATCCGGGGTTCGATCGAGGAAATTTAATGTAATGCGACTTGTCTGTATCCATCAACACGGTGTGATCTGCCTGCTGCTTGAAACGGTAAGCTTTTCTCAGCCTGTAGGGTAACATCTGGTTCATTGCATCGAATAACGATTCGACAGTTTCGTATCGTCCGTGGGGTACCTTTCGTTCTTGGAAACTACCTGGTGGGATCACGTAGAAATAACACTCGTCATCTATGTCGAAAGTTGGTGTATTGCAAAGTTTGCTGGCAAATCGTTGGTGGAAGGGTTTGTCAACTTCTCCCTCGCCGATACACAGAAGTTTACCGAAATTCGTTTTAGGAAACATCAGTCCGTACCCCTCACTCGGTTTGAATACCCAGTAACCACCGTTATAGGAAACTATTATTTCTTTGGGGAGCTGTGTGGTGAGGAGAGACAACAGCTCCATTCGAGTTATTTTGCCCGGTTTAAGTTTGATTTTCCTATATTCTTCAGGGGTGGCAGGGGCGTAATATTCATATGTGTCGTTAGAACCATCCACATTGTACCAGCTCACCGGTAAGTGAACTTCTGCTAGCCCCACTTTCCATTTTCCTCTCAGTCTTAGGGGTTGTGCCAGACGGACTGTGAAATCGGTCTGCGAATTGTTCGGATAAATATTCTGACTAGCCGTGGAGGGAAGAGTCAGGTAGAAACTATCCATTTTTTAGGGATCCAGGAAGGTTTGGGATATCCGCGAAATTTGACCAGTGCCTTTTGACCTTTTCTCTCGATTATTTTCTCAACCGTGTAAAGTTCGGGTTCTGTCACTTTTTGAAGCTCCGATTTATAGAATGTGCCTTTCAACACTTCTCCCTCAGAATCCCTTATGACATACACAGGGGGGTGCCGTTGTAATACCTTGTCGACTATAAATATTTCTTCGGTCCACAAATGTGTACCTGCCTTCTTGAAGGGCGCTTTTACACTGGCTAGTCGAACTGTGTCACCTACTTTAAATGCTGGTTTTTCTTTTACTACACTCGGATTGTGATAGAGTCGAACCCACACGACGTCTTCGTTGCGTAAGGTCACGTCCTTGGGGGCCATATCGTGTGCACTGTGAACGGTGGCATTGTATCCCCTTACAACACGCTGCAACACGTCCAGGTAGCGGTAGGTATTGTTGCGTGTATAATATCTCCCCAGTCTCTCGCGTAGGGTACGATTCCATCTCTCCACCAAAGCTGCTTTTTTGTCGGAGTATGTAGCAAAGAACCGAATACCTTTCTTTTTCAGGAATTTCTGGAACACTCTGTTGGTAAATTCCGTACCCTGATCAGTATTTAAATTCATTGGGGATCGACCCTTGGAAAGTATTTTTTTGAAAGCTGAGACCATTTCTTTCCCCGTTTTAGCCTTCATGGCCAGCGCCCACCCGTATCTCGAGAACACATCGATGACTGTTAATATGTAGCGATACCCGTCATTGAAGCGAGTTAGATTTTTCACGACCATGAGATCGGCTTGCCATTGTTCGTCTAACCCTGTGACGTAAACTTTGTTACGAGGGAACTTTCTGCGAACAGGTTTATGTAACGTGTAGGCAGGCTGCTTTTCTAACCATTCTCGGACGAGTTTGAGTGGCAGTCCCGTATTCTGTGCCAACTTTTTTACACTAGCGAATCCTCTTTCGGGGTCGAAATAATGGGACTCCAAAGTTTTGTTTTCTGCTGCACCCAGACGTCGTACCCCACCAGGTTTTGCCATTGATGTAGTGAAAGTGTAACACCTGTCACTGTAGGAACGTCACCTATAAACTGTCTGATATCCACTGTTAAGTTACACACACGAATTTTGTATTCTCCGTCTAAGGCTTTTGACTCCCCACACTGAATATTTTTACTAGGAGCTACAAGTTCTAATACAAGTAAGGCTATCGTTAACAATGTCACGATTACACTACCCACACTAGCTAATACCTTCTTTCTCCTATCCATACCAAGACTAAAATGACAAAGGATGAAAAGACAGACACATTATATAAGGTTATAATTATTTATTTAATTTATACATTTCATTTTTTGCCTCGTCGACAATAGCATTATATTTTAGATTGCAAACAAAACCAGAATCTACAAAATTCAATAGACCTCGCTTCCAGGCCGTATCCACAAATACCTGTGCTAAGGCATTAATGTCCAAGTCACCAGACCACCCTACGATGGTCGGTATTTTTTCTTCGGGTTGCAGTCCATCTAACGGTATCACACGCATAAGTTCTTGCTGAAAAATATTCATCAGCAGCGGGTAAACACAATCGGGACCGTCGAAAACAGGACTCAGTAGGAAAGGACGAATGGATTCAGAATGTTCCATAATGGCTGTACGGAGTTGGTGATCTTTGGGGGTCCCGCACACATTGTGCACAATGCGCATCACCTCGTCTAAGTGAATAGCCAGCGTGAACAACTGCGAAGCGTTCAATGTTATACAGCGTCTCACCACACGGAACTGTAGAGTTCTTTGGTCTGCTGATTCTTTGATGAAGTCGACACAGCGTTCACCACCTGCAGTGCGATACATGTAGGCACGTAAACTGTGCATCATGTACCATGTCTGTTGATCGGGGCCGATTTTCACTTTGTCCTCTATGTGGGGTACCGTGGCACACAAAGCCTCCCATTCAGGTATGGAGAGGCTAACTCCTGCTGGTGTAGGGTAGATGAGTTCACCATTTTCATATTTCTTGTAGCGGCGTACGTGCACAGAAAACTTATTTTTGAACAGTGAGGGCACGACGTACACATCTTCACCGAGACACCACACATCTGGATTGCTAGGCTGCATCGTGAACAATGCGGCACAGAGCACTCGCTCCCTATTTAACTAGAGAGCCGCACCACCTGAGACGACCAATCAGGAACGAGCTGATAAGCAGGTGTTTGTTGAGACATGCTCTCGACGATCAATCCATCCGAAGAAAGCAACTGTTTCTGCTAAAGAGCAGTGGACGTCCTCTCCGGTGTGATATCCGCATTCGAACTTGGAAACTTTGGGGAGATCACAATATTTGGGGCAGCCGTAAAGTTCGAGATTAACACTGGGAAGATTTAATTGTTCCAAGAGAATTCTTTCCACAGTACCTCCTTTGTAACCCACCACAGTAGCTTCTTCAGTACGTGCAAGTTTGTAAACATATTTCACGATGTTAGGGACGTGATCTAGCGACCACACCTTTTCTCGAGGTAGAGGATGAAAGGGTAGACCTATCACATATTTAGACACGTAGTTGGCTGTCCTTCTGTCTTTTACTGACAAAGGTTGGTGCTGTCGAAGATTGAAACGATAGACACCACATTTCCCATTCAGAGTTGCATATCCAAGTTCACGCACTAGGAAACGACCATTTACACGGAAACCGTCGAGGTCTAGAACCATACAGATGTTTTGCATAGTTGTACTAGTTCGAGTATCTGGAGATGAAAACACTTGACGTCTTCACACTGGCAGGGTCTACAGACGTCTCTGTCGTCTACGTCTCAGGGCCTGCACAACATTCTGCGGTAGTCCCGGTCAACCATTGGGGTAAAATAAAGAAAAATCGAAGAATTAGAATAAAAATAGGGGCTTTTTGGGTATTAGTGTTCCTCACAGGCACCAGATGGCGCCAGGGGTTTTTTCATAAGGGGGAGGAATTTTTTTATAAAGGGGGAAATCAAAAATCGAAGAATTAGAATAAAAATAGGGGTTTTTTGGGAAAATAGTACTTCTCACTGTCAACAGATGGCGCCACTGAGGGTGAAAGGGGGGTGAAAGGGGGGTTTAATAAAGGGGGAGGAATTATTAATAAAGGGGCGTGGCATGTTACGTAATGATTATGTAATGATTACGTCATGTTGCGTCATAGGGGCGAGGCCTGTTGCGTCATAGGGGCGTGGTCGGTGACGTCATAGGGGGCGTGGTCGATGACGTCATAGGGGGAAAGCACTGTGCAAAGGGGATCGGTGGGGTGTGAACAAACTACTGACATAGGCTATTGTGGATATACAAGACTGAGTAAATAATTATTATGAGTGATAAAGATATTAAATTATATAATCCAAGAGATACACAGAAAGTACTATTTTACTGCCTTGGACCTTTCAATATCTGTTTATGTTAGTTGTAGGAACATAGCATTGTTATAAATTAGGAAATTGTGATAGAGCTAAACATAGGAATAGTTTATGGTAAATTGGTAATATGGACATTTTCAATATCTATTAGTAAGTGTTGTAGTAGTGCAATTAGTATGGCATTAATTGCATGGAATATTTTGCTGAATAAAATTTCAAAAAAAAGGAGAAAAACAAGATTTATGCCTTAAAGTTAATTTCCCACATAAAATCAGATATAAAATTTAAAAACAATATGATCACGTCAAAACGATAATAAGTATAACAGCATAAATTTAAACTGTATAGGAGATTCATATATTATTTCAAAGTAAGAAGACAGTGTATATATTTTTACATATATGGTAATTTAAAAGAAATTTATGCATATATTAGTTCTTAATTAGGAATCATATATGTGAATTACTATAGTAGTTTAATCCTATCTAAACAATATGGGTTACCCCCCCCCCCCATCCAGATATCCGTTTACCACCATCTATCCTGCAATATTCATACCACTAATTACACATTTCAATTACCTTCTGTGCCAACAATACTATGTGATACTTGGTTCCCCCACATTCCAAATCATTTCATTGGTCAGCCTCACCAGCCCATCCCCTCCCTCCCGCATCCAAAGCATTATCCAAAGTTGCTTTTAATTAAACTTTTGTATTGTCTATAAATGGTGATATCGAATTCCTTACTCTCCACATTATAACACTAATTACCCTCCCCCCTCTCCATCATAATATCCATTTGCTACTATATAATTTGTGATTTAATACTTTGTATTATTCTATTTAGAAATCAATCAGTGTTAACTATACTAGGTGATATTTGGTCCTTTACTGTCTACTTTCTATCATATCCATCCCTATCCACCCCTTCTACCATTCTGTGCCTCTAGCTTAAAAAGCACTACCCTGAAGTACATTTAATTTAACCTTTTGCATTATCGATAATATGTGATATTTGGTTCCCCCTACTCTCATCATCAAATTTATCCCAACCTGTAATATTTATACCATTAATTACCCATTTAAATACCTTCATTGCCATCAATACTATGTAATACTAGTTTCCCACATTTCAATCATATCATTATTCAACTCAACACCCCATAATCTCTTCCCCCCCCCCCAGCCTCGCGAGCATAATCCAAAATTATTTTTAGGTAAACTTTTGTATTATCTGTAAAAGATGATATCTGGTTCCTTTCTATCCACTTCACAACACTAGCCAACCCCCCCCCCCCCTCCTCCATCAAAATATTCATGTGCTACTATTTAGCTTGTAATATTCATACCTCTAATTATTTAATTTAAATTACAATCTGTGCAACCAATGCTATATGATTCTTGGCTCTCTACTACCCAAATCATATCCCTAGTCAACCCAACCAAACCATATCCCATTCCCTCCCCCTAGCTTGTGAAGCAAAATTATTTTTAAATCAACTTTGTATATTGTCTAAAATAGGTGACCCTAGGTTCCCTTCTCTTTACATCATAACTCATTCCTCCCCCCTCACGCCCATATATTCGATTGTCACCTCTTAACATGTAAATTTCATACCATCAATTATTTAATTTAAATATCATTCTGTGCTATCAATACTATGTGATATTTGGTCCTTTACTATCTGTTTCATATCACTAATCTACCTTACCACCCGATAAACCGTTCCCTCCTCCCGGCCTCCAAGGCATATACCGTATTTATTTAAATGTCAGGCCCAGTGGACCAACACCAGACCACGTCAAACAGGGTGTAGAGACGAACGCCGGTCCATTGCTCTGGGTTTGGTGAGACTCGATAGCCTTAACGACAGTATGTGTGTATGTCCTTGCTATCTCAATGGGGTCAGAGTCTAGTGTATATATTGTAGCATTTCCTGTTTTATCTCCGATGGAAGAAGAGGCTATTAGCCTGGGTTGCGAGCCGGGGAGAATGGGAGGCAGTAGGGAGGATGGAATATAAGCAGGCTTGTATGTGTAAGGAATCAGGAGTTACCCGCCGAGGCAGGGGGGAAGAAGGGGGAACAAATGGAATGTGGGCCCCAAGATGTAGAAGTGAAATCTATTTTGGAACAAAGTATAAGTTTAAAGGAAGTGGAGAGGCACCTTACAAAGCACAGGACAGATACATTTTAATATTATACATTTTATTTTTAACATGTATAATTTTAGACCATAAAAAGAAATTGTGGACTTATTTAATATTCTGCAGACTGTCCAATACACTATACAGGGTGATTCAGAATTCATCATCAATATTTGGTGGGGAGGTAGGTAATAAGAAACGAAGGAGATTTCATATAGGAAAGCATGGGCGCATATGCCATGTAGTAGGGCAAAATGACCCCAGTTCAATGATGGAAAGAACACATAAGAAGGAAGTGGTAAGGAAAAAACATTTATTATCTTACATGTAACATTTCTTTGCATTGGTTGTACAGACTTACAAGAGGTGCTCGAACTGCCGACCATGTGCTAGAATGCATGACTCACAACGGCGTTGCATGGACAGCTGGACCCTGTGGAAGATGCCTGGCATTTCCCGGATGTTTGAGGCAGCAACTGATATGCGTGCTACAAGATCCATAGCACTATCAACAGGGGTCTCGTACACCATGTTTTTCATAGCACCCCATACAAAGAAATCGATTGGAGATAAATCCGGTGAACGTGGTGGCCAAGAAACCGGCCCACCGTGGCCAATCCATTGACCACCAAACTGCCTGCGTAGGTAAGCACGCACAGCATTTGCGAAATGTGCAGGAGCGCCGTCATGCTGGAACCACATTCGCCCGAGACTACCATCAGGAACCTTGTTCAGAAGATCCGGTAACACAGTCTGAAGAAATGTTAGGTACTTGGCACCGTCCAAACGGGATGGTAGTAAATACGGGCCCAACAAACAGTCACCGACAATCCCAGTCCACACATTGACAGCAAAACATTGTTGCGCAGCTCCAGGTCTTGTACCGTGTGGGTTCTGATGAGCCCACACATGCCAATTGTGTGTGTTGAAGACACCCTCTCGAGTGAACAACGCCTAATCGGTGAAAAGAACATACGTTGGGAAATTGGGATCAACGGCTGTTCTCTGCATGAACCACTGACAAAAAATAACACGCTTGGGATGGTCGTCTGCTGCCAATAATTGCACTCTTTGCAGATGAAACGGATGTAACCCTTCATCGTGTAATATCCGCCACGCTGTTGCTTGCGAAATTCCAAACTGCCTAGCCATACCTCGTGTGCTAGCACCAGGTTGTTCCTCGATTTCCTGTAGGACAGCTTCCTCTACTGCTACTCTCCGTGCCGATCTGCGCCTCCCTCGATTAACATTACTAGCAGCAAACGATCCTGTTTCACGCAGTTGGCGATGAATACGTGAAAACATTTGATGCTGTGGCACACGGCGGTTTGGGAAGCGTGCTGCATACAATTGCCTGGCTCGAAGACATCTTTCTCCTGCCGCACCGTAAGTTACATGCATATCTGCACATTCATTCCACGTATACCGGTTCATGTTACTTCTGCAAATTCCCCTTGTCGAATGACAACTGACTGCACGCGTCAAACAGCTGTGCTTCTGTATGAGAGGTGTGTACACACAGCGCCCTCTACACCACCATGCGTTCGTCTGTCCCCATACTTTCCTATGTGAAATCTCTTTCTTTTCTTATTCCCTTCCTCCCCACTAAATATTGATGACGAATTCTGAATCACCCTGTATTAAGTTGTTATGTATCCACAGTACAGAGAGGAATCATATAAAGTATTTCAAAAAATATTTTCCCCTTTTATTCCTTTCCTTCATTTCTATTTTCTTCTCCCTTCCAATTCCTTTTTCTTTTCTTTCGATATTTTGTCTTTTCCCCCGCTTCTTTCCGTTCCCATTCTCTTTTTATTTTCCTTCATCCCCTTGCCCTTTATCTCATTGGTATATATCTTTATTTGAGAACGGAAGAGAGTGAAGGGAGATTGGGAAATAAACGTATTTGCAGTCAAGTATATTTTATTGCGTTGTGTTCTGAAGAGCCAGTCAAAGTGTATTTTAAAATGTTAATAATTTTAATTTTAAGCATTGTTTTATTTAATAACAATGGTTAAATAAGGCTAGGAAGGTTGTAATGTGGACCGGTAATTTTGACTAGCATTGTCTATGTCATAGTATATTTTTATTATTGCGCTGTGCCCGAACTGCAAAAATACAAATATACGATACTGGACAGATGTATTTCCTGTCCAAATATTCAACCATATAATTTTATTAATTTTCTATAGGGATTTTCGATTTATTTTTATTATTATTATGGCACCAGAGAACAGAAGAGGAACTCATGGACAGGATGATATCTATATTTGAAGTGTTAATACAGAAATTGTTGTTGTGTGATAGAAGACGGTATCGCGGCAATATCAATTTGGTACTCATGGAAGTATATATGAAATGATCCACCAAATGTAAAAAAAAGATAATAGGGTTAAGTTGTAATTGTTCCAGTTATGTGCAGTGTTTAATACTAGATTTTGTTGCATACTTCTTTTGGTTGTCATAAAATATATTTTTCATTTACATAAGCTCCATATAGTGTATCAGTGGCACACCAATTTATGGGGTACTGTATTGCTGTGAATTACATTTATTTATTTTAAAATGAGAGGGCCAAGTTGACGTGCCCTGAGCCACGCCAAACTGGGCATTGGGACGGCCGCCTACCGATCCGCGCGAGTTGTGTTGAAATCCCTGCTCCCATTGTAGGCCGAGGGTCGAAAAGAAGGGAGGGTTGCCAAGGTGGGCCGAAACCTGTCGAGGCTTCCTCCAACGGCGGTGTCTGACCTTACTATTGAGCTGTAGATGGTGTGCTGGGATACCTTGCTTGCGCTGACGAGGTCAGGAATCAGTGCTTGTGTACTGAAAGCGCTTCGTTCATGACCTTCGATCGAGGGGAGAAAGGCAAAGCATTAAGAGTTGTACGCCAAGGTGGGTGGGCAGTGAAAGGGAGGAAGGTGAGACTTTGGCTTGGTATGTGACTGGCATTGTGTGTAGCTGTTCATAGAGCCTTATAGTTAAGAATACTTTTAGATGGAGAATATATTTACTTGACGAACACTATTTTTTTCCCCTTCCATCCCTTCCCATCTTTTATTTTCTTCCGAATCATTAATATTCATTTGACTATAATTTACTTATACTATTTATTTCTTTATTAGGTTACCGAACTGTCACACACTAATTAGAATTGTAAATCTACTGAATGCTGGCAATTTGAACTAGGGGGGCAGCAAGTAGGGGTTGTTTTCGGGTGGAGTGGGTCTTGGTTCGAATCGATCTACCGTGTGAGGGTGAAGGGGAAATGTTTTATGAGAACCATAGCATGATGGGAGGGAAAGAGCGTGCTTTTTCTGGTATTGTAATGGAAATATTTAAAAGATGTAGAGAGAAGAAAAAAATAGTTTGAGAAAGTGTTTAGAGTTAGAGATGGCATGACGAGGAGATATCATTATAGTCGCACTGCTGTTGGTTGTTGCGAAGATGTTAATGGCATACATAGTGAGTAATTTTAGGTGTTAGTACTGAGTGGAAGCCATTATCATACTATGACACATAATAAAACAAGTCACTGGATATCAATCACATCTATATACTTAATTTCCAACATTTCATTATCTCCCCTCATCCGTTATCCTCCCCCCCACCCCCATTTTTTCTTTCTTTCTTTATTTTTTTTCTTCATTTTTATTTTTTTCATTTTCCTCTCTTTTCCTTTTTATTATCCCTTTGTATCCCTCTCTCCTCCCCCTTTCCCCCATGTTTATTCCTTCTTCTCCCCATTTCCCTTTTTATTATTATTATTTTTTTTTCCATTTTTTAAATTTTCCTTTTCTTTCCTTTTTTTTTATTTTTTTTTTCCTTTTTCCTTTTTTTTTTATAATTCTAAATCTAAATTAAATATCGATAGCAGCAGGCGAAAAGTCAATAAAACCTTCAGTAAGAGATCTCATAGCTTGAGAAATTATGTTCAGATTTTCTCTCGACATAATGTTTTTAAAAACAGGGTTGGCATGGTCAAAATTCTTGATGCTATCTTTTAATTGTAATATGTTACATTCCAGTAAATAATGCCTACTGTCTCCTTGCCTTCCACATCGACATAAGGCATTTTCTGATTTTTCCTATTCTATTGAAATACTCTGGAAATTTTCCGCGGCCCGTCAATATCTGATTTGCATAGTGATTGCAATAATTATTTGATTCACTAGCATCCTTAAGGTAGGTATAAAGTGTTCTGCCCTTATCACTTGCATTCCATGTGTTCTGCCATTCGTCCGTAATTTTCTTTCTAATTTTATATTTTATATGACTTAACGGTAGAGGGACTATGTTTGTTATATGATTTAATTTATTAGCTTCTTTGGTATTCTTGGCAGCTATCTCATTTCCATCCCATCCGAAGTGTGCCTTGATCCAGTGCATGTTTATATTTCGTGTATTTTATATCCTTATATATTTTCGTGTAATGTCGTTCAACATTTTGTTTCTATTGTCGCTGTTCCCTAAGGCCTGTAGGGCTGAGAGGGAGTCACCGTAAATGTGGATGTCATCCTTCTCTCTTGTCTATAGGATATATTCTAGGGTTTTCAAAATCGCGAACGTTTCAGCTTGATAATTAGAAATGTCATCTATAAGTCTAAATTTTTCTGTATGAATTAGAACTCCATAGTACATCACAACAAAGGCCGCACCCACTCTATATTTTTCTTTGGATCCGTCTGTGTATATTTTTGTTCCTATGCCTGAGGGTGGTTCCTTATCAAATGGGATATTTATTCTGTGTGCTGGATGTGTGAGCCATTGATTTTCCAGTTGTTCAATATCTTGTGATTTTACATGTGTATTGAATATTTCCACGTCTTCTTTTCCTGCTGTTAACTTCAATATATTAAATTCTTCTATTGCTTTTAGGTGAGCTGGGATTAACCCTCCCAGGACTAGAGCGGCTTCTGTCGACACAGTTTTGTATGTTCTTGTAATTAGCATTGCAGGCTGGCGCTGAGCGCTAGGTATGCTGCTGCAGAGTTTTTTTATCTTTTTCTAATCTGTTGCCCCATATTCCGTGACCATACACTATCATTCTCTCCAAGCTTCTTTTGTATATTTGTTTCAGTATATCTCTTCTCTTATCGTACAGATTTCTACCTACTCTTAGTAAATTGTACATTGTTTCTGTAACTTTGTCTTTTAATACCTGGAAATGTCTGTAGAATTTTAATTGGTCATCTACGAGGACTCCTAATATTTTTACTTCTTTTACATTCTTAATCGTCTTGTTTTCTAATTTAAATATTGGTGGTCTGATCATTCTCTTATTTTGTACTACTGTCATAACTTTGCTTTTTTCACTGCTGAAAGTAACTTGTTACTTGTGCTCCATTTCATTAATAGCTTTATTGCATTTTTACCGGTTTCTTCTAGTTCTTCCTCCTATAATGACCAGCAAGTCATCCGCATAGGCCTGAACCTTAACATTTTGCGGGTATGTTAATGACAGAGCTTTATCCATTGTTATGTTCCAATATAGGGGACCGCTGCATGACCTCTGAGGGCAGCTTCTGTTTATTTTCTTGGTGTATTCAAATGTATTTGTTTTATACGATATGTTTCTATCTTTGAAATAGCTTTCCACTAATTTATGTAGATTATTAGGATATTTTTTTCCCCTGAGTTCATGCAGTATTGCTTGCCACCAGACTGTGTCGAAGGCTCCACTGATGTCCAAGAATATGATAGCTGTGTGCATTTTTTTTTATTTATTCTCTTCTATTTCTTTGAATAACCTGTACAGTGCTAAATTGCAGGATTTATCGGATCGGAAACCGTATTGTTCTGTATGTAGACTATTAGTCTTGAATAAATGATAGTAAATTCTTCTTGTTATCAATTTATCCAGTATCTTACTGAGTGATGTTAGAAGGCAGATAGGCCGAAATGACTTTGGTTTACTTGCTTCTTTTCCAGGCTTATTAAGTAGGATGACTCTCACAGTTTTCCATGAGGTGGGGAAGAATCCGAACTTGAGACACAGATTGTACAGTGTTGGTAAAATATCTGGGGATGTCGTATTGATGGCTTGTATGATTTCTATGTTTAATCTATCAGGTCCCGGTGCTTTGTTTTTTGGCATGGAAGTAATTACATCTATGATTTCTTGCCTTGTAAAGTTGTCATCGCTTGCGCTTGTATAGCTTTCTTGTAGCTGTGCTCTTATTATTTTGTGCTCTTCAAGATCAGTGTTAGGATTATCATCAATGAACAGTCCTGTAATATTGTTTTGATTATGTTTTCGTAATTTTCTATTCTAATGTTACCTTCTGTGATCAGAGTAGACAGTTGCAGAGCATTTCCTAATTTTCCCTTTGTAATTTTATATGGCAAAGAGAACGGATTTGCTTTCGAGATCTCTTCGCATAGTGAATTCCATGAATTTTTTTTTTTTGCTGTAGTTAATTAGTCTTCTGTATTTTGCCGCTTGTCTCTTGTATTGGGTCTTTTTTCTCTCTCTATCATCCGGTTCTCTGGCTTTTTGATATTTGCGTCTGAGTGCATTTAATTTTTTCCTATCTATATCTAGTTGCTGATTCCACCAAGGGACTTTTTTCCTTTTATCTATTCCTTTTTCTTTTAGGTGCTTGTCACTGGTTGTGGAAATAATGTCCACAAAAGTGTTAACGAAATTGTCCAATTCACCTATGTTCATTATTTTTTTCAGATTTGCCTCTAAACTGTTTTCTTGTTTCTTTACGTCTTTGGCAATTTTGGATATTCCTCTTGTGGTCAGTTTGTATCTCTGGGCATTTGGTATTGTTTGCTTTAATCCTAACGTTGTTATGATGTATCTATGATCACTTAGCGTATTCTTCCTCCATAGTTTCCCATTTTGTAATTTTTTGCTCAGAGATATCATTTGCTAAGGTAAGGTCTATCCAGCTTTGTCCATTTACTGTTTGGAATGTTAGGAGAGAGTTTTGGTGGTTAATTATACGCAAATTATTCCTTATGATGAAATCCATTGTTACCTCACCCTTTTCGTCCGATGAGGGGTTTCCCCACATGGTATGCTTTGCATTAAAGTCCCCATTGATTATTATTTTTTTATTTCTATAACGTTGGACTAAAATTTCTAAGTCCTCTAGTTTGTCTTCTATTTCCTCAGAAGGGGGAAAGTATACTGAGATTATTATGATGGCATCTGTTGCGTCCCTTGCTTCTATTGCTGTGATGTTTATACTCTGGCTAATTGTAACTATGTCTATTATGTTTGTCGTAGTTGTTATTCCTACTTTACCGTTTTCTTGATGTGTTGATTTCCAGTGTAAGGGCAATCCTGCTAGTTTTCCTTTAATAGTATATGGTTCCTGTATGCATATTATGTCTGGTTTGAGATCCTTATATATGTGGTCCACTGCAGCCCGTAGATTGGCTGTCGCTGCTTTTGATCTATTGACATTTATTTGTAAGATAGACCAAAACGTTTGGTTGGAGCTAGCCATAGGAAGTACCCCACGGACAATACGAAACTGCTGAATCATTATCCGATGCGATGAACCAGGTCATACCCCATAAGTTGAGAAAAGCTTTCCGTTTCAATCAACAGGCCGATCACACCGTGTTGATGGATACAGACAAGTTACATTTCATTAAATTTCCTCATTCAAACCCAGGATTAGGAGACATGTTAGGAATGACTAAATTAGACATTCCATTGAAAAAAGCCATGGGTGACTACCCCATCGATATGAACAGAGGAATGTACAGTATTTATTAGTATTCAGACCTGATTGCACCTCAGTTGTTAGGTGATACTCATGGTGAACTGTTGCATGTTGTGAATCCTGCGGTCAGAACCAGTAATAACGAAGCCATCGTTGCAGTGTATCAACAACCTGATTACTACCCCCTTGCAAGAAACAGTTTCGAGAGTGTGAGACTGGCCACCCTACGTAAGGGTGGGCTATGGTTCATTTCAGATATGGCACAAGGGCAAAACTTCAAAACAGCTGCCATAGCAGGGTTGCGTGAAGCCGGTGTCGACCTGTTGCAGCGTGCCAGTTCCAAGCTGTAGGGAGGAAAAGAGATAAAACGCCGCCGTCATCATCCTAGTGTTCATAAAGTGAAGAGACTCTGTACTGTGAAGAACGTGTTTTCATCATGAGCATTTAGAAAATTCACGCTGATTCTGGCGATTGTGCCAATTCTGAACTGGACCTGTTTCTGGTTTCCCCACTGTCTCACAACTGGAAAGAGGCTGCTATGTCAATTATTTACCTATGGCTTCGCTGGAAGGTAATGCTCCACTTGAATTTATCGTAAAAGGGACAGATGATTACATAGATCTATCCCGTTGCCACCTGCGCCTCGTCTTGAAAATTGTGAAATCCGATGGTTACCCCCTGTCGGAAGTGATTGCCCTCTGCACTCATTTCTTCCACGCCCTCTTCAATCAAGTGGATGTCTTCTTCAACGATCACCTAGTGAGTGCTTCTCACACCCTGTACCCCTACAGGGCGTACCTGGAGACTATTTAATTATGGTACCAATGCCACATGAAGTCAGCTCGGTACATCAGTATGGTACCTCGACACCCCTGGTAAAATGGAACTGAGCAGTCGCGAGAACGAGGGATGGCATCAGCACAAGGGTTACGTAAAGTCAACAGGTATCAAACTCATCTCCTGGATCCATGCTAACCTGTTCAATAAAGAACGTTACCTACTCAATCAGGTCGATCTGAGACTGCGTTGGTTAAGGTCCAAGCCCGAATTCTGTCTTGTGACAGATGAAGTGGACTCCTCTTACAAAGTACAGATTCACGAAGCCGAATTTTTCACACGCAAAGAAAAACCCACTTCCAGTGTTATCCTTGTACACGCTCGCCTGCTGGGTTCCGAGAGTGCCAAATACCCCCTACGCAGAACGGATTTACACACGTTCTCCTTCCCAGCGGGTCTGACGAGTGTGAACCGTGACAGTTTATTTCTTGGCCAACTACTGGTACGTCTGGTACTGGGTATGGTGGGAAGTACCAGTCTGAATGAATCGTACAAAAAATTGCCCTTAACTTCCAACATTTCGACTTAAACTATATCAGCCTTCACATTGACAGTGAACAGCACTCCTACACCCCAGACTTTACGAATGGACGCTATCTCCGATGTTACCAAGGATTATTGGAAGCTGCGGATGCCTGGAAATCCGACAGTGGTATTAACTTATCACGAAAAGCCTATGGTGAGGGTTTTACACTGTTTGGATTCCAATTGACCCCTGAACAATGTGAATGTAATCAAGTGTTTTCTTTAGTAAAGAGCGGTAGTGTGAGAGTTGAATTAAAGTTTGCCACGGCACTACCCACATCAGGCACTGTGATCCTGTATGCAGAATACCAGAATTTGATTGAAATCCCATTGGATTGTAAAATTCTGTTTGACCTACAGCTCATGAATACCTGTCAGTTAGAAACCGTCCTCTCGATGTTACTGACAAATCTAGGTGTGTTTCCACGTGACAGACTACCTCGTAGAATCGACCAATCGGAAGCCTTGTTTATCTACAATACCGATCCGTCCACCAAGCCTGGCACACACTGGATAGCTGTTTACAAGAAAGAAACCCATGTGGATCACTTTGACCCTTTGGGGACAAGTCCTGATGTGTCCATGCAAGAATACTACAGCCGTGTAGGCATACGTCGCGTGTTACATCCCTCAATACCTCTGCAGGACCCCATGGGGGACACTTGTAGTGCTCACTATCTGTATTTCCTGTTTAAAAGAGCGAGTGGTTCGATTCTCCCCATAGTACTGCACAGCGATTAGACATGACAAAATTTTAACGACTCCATCGTGGTACGATGTCTCTCCGAACTCCTTCAAATATTTTAATTGCTGCTCCTTCTCAGTGTGGAAAGACGACTTTCACCCTGAAACTCATCAAAGAAGCCACTCAAGTGTTCGACCCCCCCACCCCAACGTGTCGTTTACTGCTGCGGGGAGTGGCAACCTGCCTTTGAGCCCTTTAAGAAAACTGTGGAATTTTACGAAGACCTACCTTTAGATCTGGAAGTTGACCCCCTCAGACCTATGCTTCTGGTGTTGGACAACTTGATGGAACAGTCTGTAGCCAGCGAATGCATATCTCAACTGTTTATTCGAGGTGGTCATCATAAAAATATCACGATTGTCCTGATCTTGCAAAATATGTTTTTTAAAGGGAAGACATTCGAGGACTATATCGCTCAATGCACACTATATGTTTTCATTTCGCAACTGTCGGGATGCTTCACGAATAACGCATCTGGCAAGACAAGTGTTTCCACGTCATTCCAAACTCCTGATAAACGCTTATAGACTAGCTACACAACCTCCCTGTGGTTATTTGTGCGTGGATCTTCATCCTAGAACGTCAGATACTGAAAGGCTCTGTGCAAAGATCCTTCCTTCTGAAGAACCCGAGATACTATATGTCCCAAATGAAAGTTAGATCTCAAGGTCCGTTCCTTCAGTGTTTACCAAAACTTGGGGGAAAACAACGTGCAGCTCTGTTGAAGCACATCTCCGACCCTCAGGTGTATGCTGTATGTGAAGTGTGTGCCAATTTCTTAAAAGGCAATATACCTGTTTCTCGTAGAGTATTAAAGAATTTCCGAAAGCACAAGATTGTCATAAGAAGTTTAGCCTCCAAACGTGCTTCTGTCTGTCACAAGAAACACCTCTTTCAGTGGGGATCA
Organism: Ryuthela nishihirai; assembly: GCA_038380435.1. Taxonomy (NCBI): domain Eukaryota; kingdom Metazoa; phylum Arthropoda; class Arachnida; order Araneae; family Heptathelidae; genus Ryuthela; species Ryuthela nishihirai. The sequence continues at coordinate 59,213,102 of JAWZYU010000012.1, forward strand.
GGCTTTTTGTTCCCTCTTCTCACTGCAGCATTACCTCTGTTGGGATCGTTATTTCGAAAATGATTTCAGTGAAGGCTGTGGAAAGATGTCACGTGCATAAAAAAGTGCGTGATTTAGACACAGAGATGAAGAAAATACTTGAATCAGACGTTGATGATAAAACTGAAAAGTACCTGGCTGTATTGAAAAATTACCTGTTATTTAACAAACAACTTGAAGCCCCCCACGAGGTAAAAGTCAGCATCCCCCTCTCCAGACAGCAAACATTATCAGAGACTTATGATCACACTCCAGACGACATTGTCGAATTTGTTCATCCCCCATCCGACGTAAGAAAAGGAAATTTATTGACTGGACCCTATATTGAAGATATCTGTTTAAAAATTGAAGACTGGTGTTAAATGTTGTATTTCCAAGACTTGTGTTAAAAATTTGAATTTCCAAGATTTGAATTCCTTGAAACCTTCTGTTCAAAAACAATGTGTTAAAAAACTGTACTATCTGTGGTATTCAATAAAAAAAATTAAAACTGATATACGTCTCTGTGTTGTTTACGTGATTAGTTTTACACAATGTCACCAGATGGCACCACTGAAACATTAATTTTGTATAGATAAATGTTATTCCTTCCAAACCTTCGCCACCATAAAAAGTATTATACATCGCCATGATGCCCCACCCCAATCAATATTTTTCCATCATTTAAATCACATAGTGTTTGGAAAATAAAGAGACTGATTTTTAAAAAACATTTTTATTGTGCTAAACATTTACGACACAGTATATTTCAATGCAGAAATTATAAAAATATTAATCGGACAATTCAAAAATTATAGTAATATAAAATCAGTACTGATATAAAAATATTTACAATCCATTACAATACATTACATACAATCCATTACAATAATCGCAATGTAAAAGAAGGTTGAAATTTTCACATATAAAAATATTCAATCACTCGCTGATATAAAAATATTTACAAACTACAGATAGTGATCGAGCTATTCACACTAGAAAAAAAGTTAAAAATATTTCAATGTTGAAATTATTGACAATTATAGCAATGCAAAATAAAATACGATATAAAAAACATTTCAAGTCATTACAATAATATTAATATAAAACCAGTACTGATATAAAAATATTTACAAACTGCAGATAGTGATGGAGTCATTCACAAGTGTCAATGTAAAAATAATTACGATATAAAAAACATTTTCAAGTCATTTCAGTATGCATAATCAACACCCCCAATTATACTGCAAGAGAGATAGAATGCCTGCAAAATATGCAGTGGCAGAAACCTGAGCCAGCCGATAGAGGGCGCTCTGCAGACGCACAGAGCTGTCAGCCATCTTGCGAAGCGTGTAGAGCAGATTCAAACACAACCATTGGCTTAGCGTTCTGCTTCACCTCCGTGGCTGCTAGAAAAAATTGTCATCGCTCGCTAGGCATATATTTCAACAAATCATAGAAAAATAACTTAAAACTAAAAACTACATTATATTTACAAAATTGCAAAATTATTTAATATCCATCAGGTCGATAAGATTGTCTAGTGCCAGGTCGTTGTATCCGTATGATACAGAAACAGTTCCGCCATGGGGAAGATACCGTTTATCTAAATTCACCTTGAATTTCTTGATCATGGGTTTGTTAACAAGTGAGGCCTGCACTTTATTGCGCATGACATTAAACAAGACGACGAAGCTCTCGCTGGTTGGAGAGTGTTCCAATACCATTGATTTCAACAAGTGAAAATTATGCTTTTCACAGTTTTTCTGCGTGAGACTTAGCCCCTTGGCACGAAGAATCTCATCTCCATTGCTAAGTCTCAACGCATAGCTTTTAGCTGCCGCTCCCAGGTGGTCAGTGATTCATACACTTGCACCATATTTTGATTTGATTTCTGATACCCACGATCTGAGAAATTGTCGTTCTGGAGGGATGAAGGTATCGGAAGGACTTGTTGTGAAAATCACAGAGTCAGTGTCGGAATAGAGAGCACATCAGCCGAGTTTCGATAGCAGCGCATATAATTCCAGCCACACATAACTCGTCACCATAGCGGCCAGGATAAGGTTACCTTTTAGGTTTGCAAGAGTTGCCTCATCAATCAGCCGATGACTCCCCAGAACGGCATCTGCGTTGATGGGTGTAATATCTCTGACGATTTTGTAGGTGTCCGATAAAAGTTCCATATACTGGACAGGGCAGCTCACGATGGTGGTATGTGTCCGGGTGAGATTCTCTGAATTCTTACCCCAGGCGGAGTTGAGGAAAATTTTTGAGACCTGCCTCGAGATGGAGTTGTTTTTCACTTCAGACGGAAGGATTCGATCCCCTTCCACCTGAAAAAAGCCTCGCAAAACGCCTCTTTTTCGGCGTCTGTTTTGACGTTTTGAGAGGGAAATCAGTGTACCTCTGCTTAACACCTAGGAAAGTATCTATGTATCCAGCATAGATACCCCATTTTTTGCTGGTAGCATCGTATTGGATCACGGAATCGAAGTGCCACACATCGTATATCTTCTCGAGTTTGTATCCGGCTCTCACAGCTGTGTAAATTTCAAAGGGGCACCACGATCCAATTAGGGCTCACTCTATCATGAAATGTGCACAAGGGGGCGCCAGTTGTCCTTCAGCACAGGTCCTGCAGAGGGGGAACAGGAGCTTACCATTGGCCTTGAATGGGAGCACAGGGATGAAGAGATCGCTTGGTGGAAGGACAGTTGTGTGCATCACCCCGAAATAAAAGTCCATGTCATAGACAAAGTCCTTCGTGGATCTCCTTTGCCGTAGGGAAATTTTTTGCACACAGCCAGGTATAAAGAATTCACGTCGTAGTAATCGAGGACTACTCCCTGGTCCTCGGAAGCGTAGCAAGCGATACACTCTGTCCTCCCGTCGAACAGAAAATACCGAGTGCCGATTCTAGTGATAGGCTCAATGTTTTTATACAGGGTGGCCAATGTCTGATCCAAGTGCAGTAAACGATCAAAGTCATGTTCCCACATGACCTTGATTTCATGATCCAGCATCAAAAGTTTTATCTCTCCAAGCCGATCGAGAGTTCTGTTATAGATAGCTGAAAATATTTTTTTTTCCACAGACTGGATGGCCTCGGGGCGAAATCACTGGATGAATCCATGATGCCAGCAAACCATCGCTTCAAAGATGGTATGGGTGGTATGACAAATACCATCTAATTTAAATTTGGAAATTTGAAATTCCCCCTGAGGCGAGCGAGCCATTTGAATGGCGATGTTGTTTTTCTCAGCCTCGTTTTGCAGCCAGGCAAGCACTTTCAGCGACGGCCTGTCATTGCTGGCTGAGTAGCCTTGGTGGGGAACACATTCTTTTGTAGAAATTTTCCATGAAATACCCGCTGACATGCGCCGGCACTAGTGAGATCTTCTGTGAATGGGTCGACTTCCGTTAGTGCAATGAAATCTAGCCGGACGTTGCTGGCAGGATAACTGTAGATGCACCTGAAAGCAGTCAGGACCCCTCAAGTATATACTACAGTGAGGGCACAGAAGCGGGTCTCCATCATGAATGACGTCCTGCGTCAGACACTGGCTGCAAGTGCCTTTACAAACCTGACCTTCATGGTTGTAGGTCTTTAAACAGGAAGTGCATAATTTTTGCGTACCGAAAAGTCCTTGCAGGAGTAGAGATGACGTCAAAATGATGATTGCGGTAAAGTAGAAAAAGACTCCGTGGAGCCTCAGGCCCTACAAACACAGGCAGAAAGCAATCTTCAGCCGAATAAACCACAATACGAAAGTCGGGTGACAAATGCTGCTGGAAGAGCTTGCCTTCCGGTATGCCACAGGGAGAGAGGGGAACACCTGCAGCTCGATGCACTTAAAGGGCTTCAGTGAGTTGAAACTTGCAGTGGCATTTGCAGATTTGCCTGTACTTGTTAGGGAAGTCTCGGTTTTTCAAGTTCAGTTCTCTAGTCACCACTAGAGCTCTAGCAAGGCACATATCGTCGTTGTTTTGGATCGATACTATGGATCTTTTATTTTTTTAAAAAGAATCCATATCAGCGAGATTACAGGTTTCAGGTGCATGGCGTTTACCTCCACGACCGATACGATCCAGATCGGCACACACGAAATCAAACTACATTTGGCTATGAGGTCCGATTCCTTCGTTCAATTGAATGACTGGTTCTAGGGCTGTAATGAATCGCCCCACAGTCAGTTCATTTCTCTTACACAGAGGAAGATTAACGGCATTCTTGATAGAGTCCGATCGAAACACTAGACGCACGTGACTGTATTGGCCTTAGGGTACAAGCTCACGTAATAATTTGGCATGCAAGTTCCGGAAAGTCGGCAGAAAATCATGAGCTTCAACGTCATCCATGCCACCAAGATGCACACTAGTCGATACAAATTGAGTTTTGAAATTAGCTGAATTGAAATTTCATTCACTATATCATAGTGAATAGTGAATGAAATTCACTCTTCAAATTTTAAATTTTCACATTCACTATATCATAGTGAGGAACGGGAGAGTCCAGCAAAGGTGAGCTGTGATGTAAGCACGGCTAGCAGAAGTTACTCCCATGATAGAAGAGGCTATCAAGGCATGGCGAAGAGCTTTCCCGCCGTGCTGGAGAACTGGCAAACAGGTTCGTTTCGCCTTAGGACATTTAACGGTCGATGGACGTTTGCTGCCGCATCTAGCTGGTTCACATGGGCCAGAAGACTGTCAAAGGCCGCTGTGACTTCCTTCCTTTCATCGTCCAATGCAGCGTCATATTCGTACTCATGGATAAGAGACATTTTTCAGCAAAGATGAAATAGTTTCAAAATTCTTACTCTCAACACGGAGTAACAGCAAGGAATGATGTGGCAGGTTGTGTACGAGCTTATATACTCTCAAATGTTATCTCATAAACACCGTTGAGGGTCAAGATACATCTTTTGACACGAACAAGGTCGAGCAAAACAGTGACCTTTACCATTATCTGATAATACCCTCATGGGACATATAAGTTCAAGTAAACATTGGGAGTAAAGCAGTATACGAATTATTTACTTAGCTTCTATTTTTAATGAAGGAAATCGTTTATCAGCAACAAATGCAACTATTGCGGTGCAGATAGTGTGCATCGGCAGTTCTGTCTGCAATCACTTTCTTGACCCCTCCGATAAGAAGAGACCGGTGTCACATACTCTGCAAGGTTAAAGCTTGTAGATATTAAAAATACGAATTCAGATCTTATCAGCAACAAATGCAAATACTGCTGAGCAGTTAGTGTGCATTGGCAGTTCTGTCTGCATAAGAAAGAAACCTGTATCATGCGTTCTGTATGCTTGTTGCGACATGTACATCTCACGACTTGATGAAGATCAAATTCGCAAAATATGATTAATTATTTTGAGGACTGCATCAGCCATTCTGAGACGGGGTAACCTGAGCGTTGCCACAGAAAGATTAGTTGGACTTTGAAAATTTCACAAGAGGATAGAAACCAAGGGAGTTATTTGGGAGTTTGTGATCGGTAAGGGGAAAGTTTTAATACAAAGGGGGTGGTACTTTTGATAAGGGGGATTTTTTAATGAGGGGGAAGGCAGTTTTGATAAGCATTTAATTAATAAGGAATAAAAATAAATACATGGAGCATACAACTACCACGTTAAAGTATAAAAATATATGGGAGTTGATTTATAAGGCCTAGAAATCTCGTGTTCATTTACGAGAGGAGTTTTTTAATAAGGGAGAGGGATTTTTGATAAAGGGGTTAAAAAATACAGTGGGGTCAATCATGGGGTCTTTAAAGAGGGCAGCTTAAAAAATACAGGTGGGTCAACCAGGGGCAGTTTTGATAGGGTTTTTAATAAAGGGGATGGAACTTTTGATAAGAAGGTTTTTTAATGAGGGGGGGGGAGTAAAAATTGGGAATAATTTCAGTTAAAATAGAGGGCTTTCTAAATATAGTACTCATAATATACACCAGATGGCGCCACGGGTTTTTAATAAAGGGGAGTCAAAATTGGAAAAATTACGACTAAAATTAAGGGCTTTTCTAAATATAGTACTCATAATATGCACTAGATGGCACCACATGATTTCAGTAAAGGGGGCGGAACTTCTCGTAAAGGGGTTTTAATAAAAGGGGATTAATTATGAAATATTGCTTAATTCATAATTAATTATTAATAATTAATTATTAATAATTAATTATGAATTACTAATTATGAATACTAATAGGGTGAATAATAGGAAGGAGCGTGGTCTTGACGTCATACGGTGGAAAGCACAGTGTAAACTGGTGGACTATTCTGGGGCTCCACTACTCATGCAACTTTTCAGTGTTCAAGAAATGTCTTGAAGAGAGGACTCTTTGGTTGAGAATTGGGGGGAAAATCGACAGGGGGGTTTTCTGAAAATTACTCAGAGGAGGATTTTTGAAGGTGTCGAGGAATAGTCAAGTTCCAAGTTGATTCGTTCCTATTGGGATCATCAGATGGAATGAGACTCATTCAGTCAAGTGCCGATCTAAGAAGAAGGGCAAAGAAGTGGGTTGGCACATTGAGTGGCGAAAGTCGTTACTTAACAAGGTCAATATAAGAATATTCAGCCCTTCCACTCGCTTGTTCCCTTGGCAGCATCCAGGCCTCATCTTTTCAGAATTACGAATAAAAAAAAAAGTGCGTGCACATTTCAGTGGCGACGGGATGAGGGGGGGCTAAAATAATCAGATATTCCAGGTTCGAGTTCCGAACCTTGGCCAGCGTTTTTCTTTTATTTCAGATATCGTATTTTTAATTGTCTCGCATGAGGGAAAGAATCTTACGATCGTTTGCTCTTAGTGCGAAACGCTTTTCACACTATTGGCGTTTTATAGAGAAGCATTATTGAGAAGAGTTAATGATTTAGTTATGAATAACCTTATTACCTTTAGGGCCACAAAGAGGGAGAAGTGTCAAACAGGATCTGTCGAAAGGTTGCGTTTCTTTCCATCACATATATGTCCAGAATCATCGACAGTCTTCACTTGCACTGAAAGAAAGAAATAGTTTTTAGAAAACTGTTCTTTTACAAGGAAGCGTTACTGAGAAGCGAGCTTAAGAGTTAATGAATTAATTATGAATAACCTACTTTTAGGGCCATGAAGAGGGAAAAGTCTCAAACGGAATCCGTCGAAAGGTTGCATCTTTCCATCACACTTTTGTCCAGAATCATTGACTTGCACTGAAAGAAACAGTTCTTTTACAGAGAAGCTTAAGAGTTAATGAACGAATGATTAGTTATTACCTTTAGGTTGTAACTAATTTTTTTTAAAAAAGAGATCTTGAGAAACTATCATAAAGTAAAGAAGTCTTTCAAACTTAATAATTATTAATTAATTAATTAATTCTAAGGTTGAAAGGAGTTTTTGGTGGAGGTTTTTTTTTTTAATATGATAGTATTTTGTTTCTCAATTTTGTTAGAACGTAAAGTACATTGCACCCCGTAATAAGTCCATTTGCACCCAAGTACACGAGGAGGTGATTACTGACGCCGTTCCTCGGATAAAACTAAGAGCGTATAAAACTAAGTATTACTAGGATAATACTAAGTACTATTAGGGTACTACTAGGATATAATAACGACGAAAAGACTACTTGGCCGAGTTCCTCTAGCAGCCACGCTGACAGCAGCCGCCCGTACAACCAAGTTGCAGCATCCCCTCTCCCGATGAAACGTGTCAGTCTGTTAAATCAGTCTAGAAAGGAATCGAATATTTTTATGAACCACGGTCGCAGAAAATGCGCTCCAATAACACCTTTTTCCCAAAAGATGTATCGTATTCCCAGAATCAGTGTAGTACTGTGTGCAGAAGATTAGATCCGGACCGCCCCCAACACTTATTGAACGCAAACGACCGGGAAACAACAGCTTCTTGTGTAAAGAAAAAGTCGAGCCATCATTAATTTTTGAAGAAGTTCCCCAGATAATTTATTTATAGAATTTTTCCGCAAAGTTTCGAATCCAGCTAGTTTTTACTGGAGTGCCGACTGAACACGATTGCAGAAGAGATGCTACTTCAGAAGGTCGTTTACGTCTGTGGGTCTGTAACGAGAGAGATGAGGTTTTAGAGAGACGTGAAGAGGAGAAGGAGAAGGGATGGCATTCTTGAGGTAGGAGAGAAAGAGCGTGGCAGCCAAGTCGCTTGTCACTTCGTGTTGTGAGAGCTGTGTCAGTAATTGTCGAATCTGAAACACTTAGCACAAAAACACTTCAAGATGTTTCTGTGGTTACTGTCACACGAAAAGACAAGCGACTTGGCAGCCACGCTCTCTGACTGCTCCCGCAAGTTTGTCGTCCCCCTATCCTCTGATCACTTTTGCTCTCTGACTCTTCTTCCAAATTTGTCGTCCCCCTATCCTCTGATCACTTCATGTGAAAAGGTCAAGGTTCGTGGTCCTTGACCTTTTCACATGCGAGGAAAAAAATCATTAAAAGAATTTTTCAGTGCACTAGAACTTGGCTGGATCCAGCTCCGTTTCCGTCCTTGTGACCAGTCTATCTTTTTTTTTTGAGAAATATCATAAATAAAAGAAGTCCTTTACCTTTTGTTTATTTACTTTTTAAATATTAGGTAAAGGGGGATTTTCGGAGGCGGGGCTTTTCATTTATGACATATTTCTCATTCTATTCCCAGATCAAATTTTAAATTCACAGTCAGTAGCGCTTAGTAAATCGTAGAAGATTGGCACAGAAGTGTCATTTTCACATGGCTTAAAGAAACTTTCATTATTTAAAAATCTGGATATGGAACCTGTGCGCACTTGCATAAATTGTTCAGAAGCCCATTTGGAAAAAAAAAGAGAGTGTTTAAATATCATAAAAAAAGTTCCTTACTTTTTTTTTCAGAAGACCTATTTAATAAATACCAGATCATTACTACAGTCCCGTTTTAGTCCGTGGTCCACGCCATCGTCAAGATCGAGAAAGGATGTTGGCAAGAGCTTTTCAAGAAATGCCTCGACGTTTGTGAAAAACTTTGGCCCGAAAAGACGTGGATTTGACAGTCTACCGAACAGACAACACTCCTGCATTGAGACGAACGAAATAATTAGACGAAATAATTTTCAGTCTGCCCAGTAAAATTCTCTTCTGTTTTTATTAATTTCTCTTTTTTTCTCTTTCAGCCCCACATGCGAAAAGATTCCTCGTTGGATTTCATACCCCTAAAATGTCTCTACTGAAATGCAACCTTGAGCTATCTCTATTGAAATGCATGCATCTTAATTCTAAGAACTGTTTTTCAACATAATGTTAATAATGTTAATAATATTTTTTCAGCGAATCCCGACGTACTAACTTTCTATTTATTTTCAGGGCTGAAAACCACAGATAGACTGTAATCTCTTTGTGAAGCTATCGATCCAAAGTTCATCCCTCAGGTTTGTCAAGCTCTTATTCAAACTGTTTTTCCTTCAGGAACAACCCATTCCGATCATCGATTAATTATTGTGCTGGTCAACTCAATCCTCGGATCCCCTGAGCTGGACCTAAAGGTAATAACTAATCATTCGTTCATTAACTCTTAAGCTTCTCTGTAAAAGAACTGTTTCTTTCAGTGCAAGTGAAGACTATCGATGATTCTGGACAAATATGTGATGGAAAGAAACGCAACCTTTCGACAGATCCTGTTTGACACTTCTCCCTCTTTGTCGCCCTAAAGGTAATAAGGTTATTCATAACTAAATCATTAACTCTTCTCAATAATGCTTCTCTCTAAAACGTCAATAATGAGAAAAGCTTTTCGCACTAAGCTCAAACGATCGTAAGATTCTTTCTCCCATGCCAGACCATTAGAAATATGATATCTGAAGTAAAAGAAGAAGAACGCTGCCAAGGTTCGGAACTCGAACCTGGAATGTCTGATTATTTTAGCCCCCCTCACCCCGTCGCCATTGAAAAATGCACGCACTTTTTTTTTATTCACGCAACTCTGAAAAGACGAGGCCTGGATGCTGCCAAGGGAACAAGCGAGTGGAAGGACTAAGTGAATATTCTTATACTGACCTTGTTAAGTAACGACTTTCGCCACTCAATGTGCCAACCCACTTCTTTGCCCTTCTTCTTAGATCGGCGCTTGACTGAATGAGTCTCAGTCCATCTGTTGATCCCAATAAGAACGAATCAACTCGGAACTTGTCTATTCCTCGACCTTCAAAAATCCTCCTCTGAGTAATTTTCAGAAAAAAACCCCTATCGATTTTCTTCCGAATTCTCACCCAAACAGTCCTCTTTTCAAGACATTTCTTGGACACTTAGAAGTTGCGTGCATACATAAAAAAATGTTCCATGTATTATAATAACGACACTTTTTTTTTCTCTTTACAGGAAATCAGAGTGACCAGCAGAATTGAAAGACACCTGCGAAAAGTACTGACCCACTATAGAAAAGGCTATGGAAACATCTGCTGACTCTGTATAGAAGCAGCTTTTTGTTGAAAAAAAGGGGAAGAAGCTTCGACAGTGATACTCGGAGTTTTGTTTCGTGAGCTGAGAGACTAATAAAAAAATACTATCAAAATTATTCTTTATTATCAGTCATAAGAAACGAAACGGCGCAATGATTCTATTTTTTACAAACTTAGCACAACAGTTCGAATTACGAGACTTACAATATTTTATTCAATTTATGGCCCGATTTCCAAGAAATCAGCGAATGGTGTTAAAAAGAAATTTACTCCCGAAAATTATCGCCACTGTCTCTTTCGGAAAAGAATTTTAAGTACCAAACAAATAGAATTTCGATCTCTACAACACGATATGGAAATATTTGAAATTACAAAGATTGGAATGTCTCATGAATATACCAAAGAATAGTTGATAGAGAAGGCATTAAAACGTATGCCTTTGGGAATTTTCGAATTTGAGATATGTATGAAAGATAGATGTTACTGTTTATAAAACAATCAACTGAAAAATATAAAAAATCTCTAAAGAATGTGTGAAAAATATTAAATGGGGGCCTAATGAAACAGTTTAATAATCCACTTACCACTAATAATAGACTTTCTACCAAAAGTTCCCCAACACTTTATCCAACAATACTTTTTTGTTTAGAAATCATCAAGCCAACCGAGATCCATTTGCACGCCGCTACACCGGAATAGAGGCCCTATATAGGTAGAGTTGGCCATCTCCAAATTGGGCGCCATGTTTTGTCGTTGCTCCGATTGTTTCGCGTGCATAGCTGAATGGTATTGCACCGTACTTATGAATTCCGGAAAAGGGTACGGTAATATTTGATACAGATTTCAGTGTTCATAATTGGGAGCCCTTTAGAAAATGGCTAAAAAAAAGTAAATTTTTTTCTATAAAAAAAAAAGATATAATTTCGCTTTGTTGTCTATCCTTCTGTAGACATCGAACTTTTTTGTTTATACAGATAAATAACAAATTCTTTTTGTGTTAAATAGGTATTAATGATATATTATGATTTGCATTTTTTGAATCTCCCAAAAGTTATAGCTGCGCCCTCTAACAGTGGAAATTTTTAAAAATTCCAAAATATCAAACGAATATTCCAAACGATTTAGTTATGTTAGAAGTTGGAAATTTTGGTGTTGAAATGTGAACGATACGAAGTTACCATTGGCAACAATTACTTAACCCTTTAGACCCAGGAAGGAAGGTGAATGCAACATTTTTTCTTTTAACTGAAATTTGTATGTTATTAAAGAAAAAAAAATTTTTTTTTGGTTGAACAGGTATTGATGAAATATTACAATTTGCATTTTACGAATTTCCCAAAAGCTATAATTGCGCCTTCTAACGGTGGAAAAAATCGAAAACTCACAAAATTTAAAACAAATATTGCAAACGATGTAGTTATGCTAGAAATTTAAAATTTTGGTGGTGGAATGTGACAGTCTTGAAAATTCCATTGACAGTAATGAGTTGACCCTAAGCCCAAGGTAAGTAAAAAACGGAACGGTTTTGTTTTAAGAGATAATTGTAAATCTCTTTTTTTAGTTGGTTACTAATGAAATGTAATTCGCATTTTAAGGGTAGTTTTAATTTATATCATTAGAGATCACTAAAATTCAAAACTGCAAAACTTTTAACGAATGCTTCAAGTGATCTGTTTATGGTAGGAATTTCGGCGTGTAGAATTCTGTTATGGTAGAAATTCTACTGACAATAATGATCTGCCCACTATTTTCAGACGAGCGAGAGAAAAACAACTTTTTAATTTAAGAACTAAAAGACATACATTTTTATGTTTTATAATTACTAATAAAATACTACTACGCACATTTTTCCCATCATATATTAAAAAATATGCAAATAACACCTCAAGCAGCTACTTGTACAGAGGTCTGACAGGAGCCTGTCAGTTTATATGTCATAGCAGAAGATCCATGAGGATGGCGGAACCTCAGGAGAAAAACAATACGAACATCCATAATTAAAACTTTTAAGAAGTGAAAAAGTATGCAAAGGAAGAACTTCATTCACTTTGAAAGTGAGATTCCCATATGCGCCAGAGGCGATATGCGTTCTTCTAGTTATTTTACATTTCAGTACATCCTAACAGTGGAATTTATGAACTAATATATATTTTAGAAAATAAACTATTGATATTTTATTAGTACCTGTAGTGGTTAGCACGCTTGGCTACTGATCTAAGGGATCTGGGTTTGAGCCCCGGGTAAAGGCATGGATGTATATGTCGTTTTTCTGCTGAGGTCCTGCCATCCCTCAGACCTTCTACTTTGGCATATAAACTGACAGGCTCCTGTCAGACCTCTGTGGCAAGCAGCTGCTCTAGGGGGTATTTATTTTATTTTATTTTATTTTTGTGCAAAAAATATTTCATTTATCTCTTAAAGCAGAAAATTTGCATTTTACCAACGCGACAAATCATTACTATTAGGGTAAACTACTTGACCATTACACTCGATGACCAAAAATTTAAGTTTCCAGCAAAAACATTTTTTAATATTCAATATTTATTTAAAGATTTGGTATTTTCCAGCTTTTTCCGCTGCTAGAGGTCGCCTTTCGAGTTTTATATACCGCCTTTAGCGCTCTCTAAAACTGGAAATTCCACTAAAGGGGATTCAAAAAATGTAAATATTAATATTTTTGTGGAAAACAATTTCGCCGACATACGGCATATTGCTGCATCTCTACAGCAATATGTCAGAGTATTTTGACCTGTTGAACTAACGCCGGCTTTTTTCACAATAGACATTTATTGATTTATAGACGTCTAAACGTCTACAGGTAACGCTGAGATTATCAAATATTGTTTAAATCATTACTATTTTGTTAGTGCGTGTAAAACAAAAAAATTATATATTGTTTTGTTTATATCTTAAAAAAAGTTTTATTTTCGCACCCCTTTTTGGTTAAGACGACAAAATCTTATTGCCATTGTAAACCTTCTGACCATAACATTCCACCAACAAAATTTCAGATTTCCAGTGTAAATAGTTTGTTTGTAATATTCGTTTGTAATTTTCCCATCGCTAGAAGGCGGTATTAAAGCTATTGAAAATTTTCAAAATTGCAAATCGCAATATATGTTCCACTCCTATCCAACCCCAAAAGGCTATAGGCGTACAGACAGGTGGAAAGACAGATGGACAGACAACAGTTAACAGAGAGACGGACAGACAGACGAACAAATATTAGCATAGGCAGATGAGAAAGTGAAAACATTAGCTCGTTTTCAAACGAACCGTAAAAGAAATTTTTTGTTGGTTTTCAATTAGCTCGTTTCACTTTTGCAGCCGATTGCCGTCTTCTGATGGAATTTCTCGGGGAAAAAAATATTAATTAATTTATTTGTTTGAGTGAAATTGTTACACCCAAATGCAGCGCAGTGAGGCATTCATAAAATACGACAGCTTTCATAGCGAAAGAAAAATGGTAGAACTGTATAAAACTATAACAACTGACATGTTTTAACTTGGTACACATACTAACTTATAGGCTTTCGTCTCACGGTTCGACAAACATGGCGCCCATAGACAACGTGGTGATCATGGTGCCATCAGCCAATGACAGTGAATCACCGAGATTGCCAGCCTCTAACTATACAGGACCTCTACACCGGAAGAGGTCGATGTTATTTCAGGCACTGGTAAAATAAGTCAAGTTTTGCAGAAATTGATTAGGACGAATACTAAGCAAGCATCGCGCTTATAGTGGCAATAACCCACAATTTAGTAATCACGAATGGAGTTGCGTTGTGAAGAGAGTACATCCCAATATTAGTTTCAAATCTTTATCTCCTTTTTGAACCGAGTGAGCCACCAATTGCTCAGAGCCAACAAAAGATTGCATTTCCGTTAGCGTCAACAAGAAGTCTCTCAGAATATCTTCATTACGTCATATTGCAGATTTGAACAGGAAACATCGCTATCATAAGCTCGCTTTCACAGTGGCCCACAAGTGCTGCGTACGAAATAAATGTATATAAAAAGACTAGATACAATGGGAGAGAAGAAAGGAGAGAAAGAAATGAAGAGTTTAGAAACTCCCCCAAATGAATTCAGCTTTTTTTTCCCTCAACGCCTGAGTGATCTTTTAAGTCTTTATTAATTAATATAAAGAGGTGTCTAACAGAACTTCAGTCAGCACCCAGTGTCACAACAACACAAACACATTTGGAGCAGTAGCCTTCTCCCGAAGAGTTTATCAGCAGAGTTATTAATAATATTTCCTGCAGACCTCATGCCTGAGGTCGTGATCCCTCTGCAATGTATACTAAAAAAAACAGCCTATATCGATGCTGCAATGGACCCTGTGCATGGGAAAAAATGAGATGAACCCTCTTGACCGACAATAGGGGGCCTTTTTCTCCTACTTAGTGGAACGTAAAAAATCCATACATTCACAGATAGCACTCCAAAATCTCTTTTTCCGTCATATTTTTCACCCGCAGCCGTCGAAAAACCTCATTTTACCTATTGATTTTGAACTGTCATATTTTTAAACTAATTTCCCAAAACTGTCTTCCTTTTCTCGATTTCTAATATTTACCAATTTTTACACCCCAACAGCCGCAATAATTCAGTGAAGTGTTGACAACTGCAACATTTTCCAAATAAAGCCCACTCGTGTCCGGTCTTTCACGCAGAACGTCTTGAGATGGACCCTATTGTCCGACAACAGGGGGGGCTTTTTCCTACTACTCATCCTTACCGAAACGTAAAAAATCCATACATTCACAGATAGCACCCAAAAATCTATTTTTCCGTCATATTTTTCTCCCGCAGCCCTCGAAAACCTCATTTTACCTGTTGATTTTGAACTATCATATTTTTTACACTAATTTCCCAAATTGTCTTGCTTTTCTCGATTTCTTTGATTTTACTGAATTTTACACCCCAGCACCTCAATAATTCAGTGAAGTGTTGATAACTGCAACATTTTCCCAACAAAACCCCTCATATCCTGTCTTTCACACAAAACGTCTTTCCGAACACCACGTCAACGCTCATCACCCCAAAAGTGTCCTTTAGGTTAACATGGGATCCCCTATACTTTAACAATGTTCCTGAACTCTCATTTGTTATACTACTGATGGGATTGGATTAGCGAAATGATATTCTGAACTTTTCGCTTCAATGACATTGTAGCTAATTGTATAATGCTATTGAAATTTCAGCACATATTTTGTAGTTAATTGTATAGTGCTATTAAAATTTCACCAAAAACCAATCAGCTTCAAATAATTATGTTTGATTATTCGATTTTCACTTTGGGCAATAATCGTGATAGCATTGCAATGGAATGTATTTCGTTTGAATATTGGTTTCAATATGACTCCATGGTTTCTGATAGTTTATAAATTATCAATTTTGCACTTCATTATCAGTATATATATATATCAAATATATTCTCCTGCGAAATGCACTACCATCGGTATTTAAGAAAGCTTCATGGGTAAAATAATCGAACTTTCGGAAACATTGGTGACAATAATATATATGGGTAGTAATGGTGCATATTTTTAGAATTCGTTAATTTTTTGAACAATGCCTTTTTCTTTATTGATTCATTCCCTCTGTTACCTTATATTTCTTGGTGGCCTTTTTTTTTATAATACGGCCAGAAGATTCATTTTGAATGAGAATTCATAATTGTACTTCTGAGTAGCATAAAAATTTATTAATCTGCTTAATCACGGTAGCTTGTAACCGTCGACATTTTTATCATTCATTTTGATAATGGTGATCTGGAATATGTACCGTTTGCAAATTAATATTGTATTAAAATTTTATAACTATTTAATCATTTAGTCATGAATTCTCGTTTCGTGGGTCAGGAGAGAAGTCCCTTGCTTTTCCGATGGGCTCCCTCCTTCCCGCTGTAAGCGCTAGCAGATCTCACGTCTCGGCATACCAAGAAGCGTCGGTCCGAGTTCCGCATTTCATCTGGGTCATATGGCTCTCGCCTAATACAGCATGCAGCAGAGAGGCAACGTGAAAGCCCGGATGGGAGCGTCCTTGACAGGTGAAGAGGAAAAATTGTTTTCAGCCGGGTGCGATCCCTGATGAAATATTAGTTGCTGTGATCACTGAGTTACTGCTAGCTGCTCACTTCTATTCTGAATGTGAATCCAAGTCGCGGTATGATTAGCCGTTTCGGGTAGTAACGGAAAGGGAAGGGTCTTTATTGAAGCTTTTTCGAAACTTAGGTTGACTTGTTTTACCTCTGAGTGACACTTTTTGCACACAATGGACTAAATTGGCAGTTCACAAGGACACTGAAGGCTCAGAGAAGGTTGGGGGAGGGGACCCACTGGAACACTTATTGGGAGACAGATGGTAACCTCCCGTCAAGGCCACCACCGTGTTCCTTAACGTGGAGAGAGTATGACTCACTGCACACGAGTCCACGGCTCAACATACTATCTGATGGATGATAGCATTTCCAAGCCCATCGATGTCGCCTACTGACCGTAGGTAGGCCGTGGAGTTTTGAGCAGAAAAATCGCAACACTCACCCACCTTGGATTCGAACCTGGGAACTACAGATTAAGTTGGGTTGGGTTGTTTTACTTCTGAGCGGCACTTTTTTTGCACACTATGGGCTAAATAGCCAGGTCACATGGACCCCGTAGACTCAGTGAAGGTTGGGGGAGGGGACCCACTGGAACAGCTGTTGGGAGACAGATGGTAGCCTCCCGTCAAGGCTATCCAGCGAGTTCTTTAACGTGCACAGGGTATGGCTCTCCCGCACACGGGGCCACGGCTTAACGTCTCATCCGACGGACGGCGGCCTTTCCAAGCCCAGCGGTGTCCCCTACTGCCCATGGGCAGGGCAGGGAATTTTACAGAGATAAATCTCAACGCTGACCCAGCTGGGACTCGAACCTGGGAACTACAGATAACGAGCCTGGCGCGCTACCGACTGAGTCCCCCGCCCCCTGCAGATTAAGAGCCTGTCGCGCTATTGACTGAGCCACCCCCGCCGCCCCGAAACTTGGATCAATGATCAGCCCACATTCCGTTGACAATTTCACTGGCTTTTTTTTATATGAAACTCAATTTTAATGATATGCCAGGTGGTCTGACTGGTGAACTTTTTTTGTTCTGTACCATCACGACTGAGTCCAATGGTGCTCAAAACATTTTCACTAAGAAATTTTGTAGATATAAAAACCTTATTAGTGGCAAATAATAATGCATTCACAACTGCAAATACCAGACACACATGTGAACTGCGAGTGAAATTTTCTCCTATCAAAAGAAATGCCAGTCCCATGGCCCACGGAGTGCGACTGGTCATTTGTATGTCTTTCTGTTGAGATGGGGAGTAGCGCGACAGGCTCCTAATCTGCAGTTCACAGGTTCGAATATCGTATGGGATTTATCTCCGCAAAACTCTCCACCATACCCTCGGTCAGTAGGAGACGGTGATGACCTTCGAAAGGCTGCTGTCCGTCGGATGGAATGTTAAGTCGGCTTCCTGTGCGAGGCAATCTTATCCTGTGCACGTTAAAGAATCAATGGATGACCCTGACGGGAGGCTATCTGTCTCCTAACAGTTGTTCAGTGGGTTCCCCAACCTTCTCTGAACCCTCGAGAAACCCTGAAATCTTTGTGAGCTAGCCATTAGCCCATTCTGTGCAAAAAAAATTGCTGCTCACAGGCAATCTCCAACCCAACTGTCTGCTGAAGTTCTGGCTTCCTCACAGATATTTTCCATGGCGTATAGGCTCCTATCTGATCTCTGTGGCAAGCAGCTGGTTCAGGGAATATTTATTTTTTGTTGAACAGTTCAACCGATATTTATATAATTGTGGATTTTTTTTCTCACAACGGACATAACATAGGGTGATCCATGAATTAAATTTTATGAATGTGACGGATGCAGTTTGAAATATGACCTTTCTATCAGAGATTCTTTCTTTCAAACGTCATGGGATGTATTAAAGAAATATAACTAAAAAGAATATCCATTTTTTAATGAAAATATTTAAAATAAGATATTGCATTCAGTTATGAAAAAAGAGCAGAAAAGTTATCTTTCTTAGGCATATTAAAACGCCTAACATTTACTATGGTACTATGAAAAGTGAGGCTTGTTCCTTTCCTTTACCAGCTTATCAAGATGTGGGCCAATTGAGGACAATGCCTCAGGCAATTGAGAGATAATATTCATAATCTCCCTGTGTTTTGTCTAAAGCCTTGAACCATGGATAGCAAATGTCCTAACCACACCGCAACCGCAACATATTTTAATAACTTTCGACTCATTTTCAATTGGAAAAATATGCTGCAACATTTGAAATTTCTTAAGAATATTCCATACTTAATAATAGATAAAAATTTACTTAAAGCTAATTTTGCTCTTTTAAATGCAATTATCATAGATTATGGGAAGGCACTTATTTCTTACTAAGCAACCCAGTCGGTAGCACGCCACGCTCGTAATCTGTAGTTCCCAGGTTCGGGTCCCAACTGACTCAGCGTTGAGATTTATCTCCACAAAACTCCCCCCACCCTGCCCACGGTCAGAGGGGACACCGATGGGCTTGGAAAGAGAGCCGTCCGTCGGATGGGGTGTTAATCCGTGGACTGGTGTGCGGGAGAGTCATACGTGTGCACTTTAAAGAATCTTCATGATACCTTTGACGGGATGCTACCATATGTTTCCCAACATCTGTTACAGTGGGTCTCCTCCCCCAATCTTCTCTGAGCCTTCGGAGTCCTTGTGACCTGGTCACTTAGCCCATTGCGTTAAAAAGAAGTGTCTCTGAGAGGTAAAATAACCAACCAAATAACTGTCCTTTACACATCTCTTGGCAAATTTCGTGATTTTCACTGAGATTTTCACATATTTATTTCGAGATTTCTATGTAACAATTGAATAATTTTTTGAATTAATGTTCCTTTTTGGCAGAAAAAAAAAGATGGCTTCTTTCTCGCGATATAATGAATATAAAAATGTAATAAACTAAATGTGGCTTTATTCCAATGGATTTTTTTTTCTTTTTAAAGTGAATACCAACATTAAATTTTGAAATCAGGTTCTTTTGTTTTATTTTCTCAAGCATTTGTTTGCTGGTGTCAGCCATCAATAAGATGCAACGTTGACTCATACTCCTGCATATCTTATTAAATTAGATATTTTATTCAGTATCCGCTTTAAAATCAGGCTTTTTAATACGCTATCCTTTTTAACAAAAATTTTTCATCTGACGAGAGCTTTTAAATGTGGATAACGGCGTCCGCGTTGTTCTTCGGGAAATCACTCTCAGCGAAGTATGGCAAAAGATATAGGAGAAAAGTTTTCAAAGCAATTTTAGTACGTTCAGAATATTCTGATTTCACTTTGATCCAAAAGGAAGCAAGTGACACTACCTCTCCTAAACTCATCTGCAATCCTTCTTCAACATGCAGCTCCCAAGTGTTGAAACGTAGGAAATGTGGTACTAAGGCGTTATCAATATGCTTCGGAAAACATTTCTTTCTTCCCTAGCAGATCGTTCACCACCTCTATGAGAAGCACTCTTTTACACTACAATAAAGGGAATCGAGAATAATAAGAAAATTTACTTCCGTTGTGTAAGAATAACAGTAAGAAAAATCATGATGAATATAACATTGTTCCCTCATCACTGACTAGAGGGCGCTCGTGTTCTGGAAGCGCGAAACTGGCTTGATCGTTGGTTCAATCAACAATAGTTTACGCGCGCCTTTTCAGGAAGTCATTTACTGCAACGTAGTTATCTCTCTTGTTTGTTTTGATACGAAACCTGATTAGAATGTATTAATTTTATGATGTAATATGCAGTTGGATTGTATGTGACAAGGTGTAGAATCTGCTATAGATGATGCGATGAAAGGTAAGTTTTCATAAACTTTGATCTAATATTCGAAATGCTTAAACTCTCAAAAGTCTTGGCTAGATATCGTGCTGCCATCTACTGACAAATGAATCAACTAAAGTCATAATTTCACTGCCCTATTTACTTAATAGCCGTCCCGTGGCCGAGTGGTTAGCGCGCTTGGCTACTGATCTAATGGGACCTGGGTTCGAGCCCCGGGTTAAAGCATGGGTGTTCGTGATATTTTTCTGCTGAGATCCTGCCAACCTCACAGACCTACTATGGCATATAAACACAGGCTCCTGTCAGAACTCTGTGGCAAGCCAGCTGTTTCAGGGGTATTTGTTCTTTTATTTATTTATTTACTTAATGTTAGAGTTAGTTTGGTCCAGTGTTAGCAAGCGAAATCAAAATGGTTCATTAAGTTTTTCTTTCGAGCAAAATTTAAATTTCGTTATAACATTACGATAACGTTATATCGAAATATTTTAAGCACAAATTTAAAATAATGACATGTATGTTAACATTTTAATTATATATGTATGCAGTCGTGTTTTCCATCGATTCGCACCTGTTCAATTAATCTACATGTTAAAAAACAAAATTTTTGAAAAAGTAAGTTTATTAATTTTTATTGCTTTTTTTGCTGCTAATGAAATAAAAATAGTAATTAGGAAAGCCAGTTACCAATGGATGGAATGACATCACGGTATGTATTCGAATAATAAGCATTATTCGAATTTCAAGAAATAATGGAAACTACTGAAGACAGAAATAGATTTAGTTTAGGAAGGGAATTTTCCAGAATTTAGTATCGAGGGGGTTCGAAAATTTAGTTGTTTTGTGGGAAGAGGGATGCGAGAATTTAGTTTGGAGGAGAAGGAGTCTGAGAATAAGACTTCAGTAGGGTTTCCTAAGTAGTAAACTATTCCACCGGAAAAGAAAGGTTAAAATTATATTCAATATGAAATAAAATTTTACAGTTGTTTTCTTCGTATCTACTTTTCAGTGTCGGGTACAAAATATGGGACTAAAATGAAATTATGCAAAAACACCTGTTTTGGATTTCAAAGCAGGTAGACAAGTTTGAGATTTTTCATAAGACAACCTTATTTTCGGGGAGCAAACCCTCCACACCCCTGGATACGTTCCTGACTGAAAAAATTTACACTTAATGAATTATTCAGAATAAAGCGGTATTTTATCAATACAAATTTCTGAGCATAAGTATGAGATCATAATTCATAGTACTATAACGATTTTTTTGTGCACAGATTAATATTTTTAAAACAAGTTGCAAAAATGAGTAGATGAAGGTTTAAAACAAAATGAAATTTCCATCAGAAATATTAACCTCCTAATGCATAGTCGAAAAAAATAAAGAAGAAATTCATTCAAAAATATTGATATAACCCAATTAATGTTATTCTACTGTTTTATTCATCATCATAAGAAAAATGTCTTCTAATAATTTTGAATTCAAATTATTTCTTTTCTTATAGAGTATCCATTTAAGCATAAAAAAAAACTCTGCAGACACCTGAGTTGTAGGTACTGCTAGAACAATTCTTGCAAATCATACAGTGTTTTGTCTTGATTTTTCCAGTAGCAAAAAATATTTTCTTTTGTAGAAGTTCTCGTTGCTCTCTCAAATTCATTTTATAAAATTGATTTTTTTTTTACTTTTTCCTCCAATATTTTGATTTTATTAAGATAGATCAATTGCTGAAGAAATCATTTGCTGAGTCGTTTGATGACACTGGACTACTTTTACTAATGCTCTCTTGTACAAGAGATTTGCTGTGCTTTTCAATGTACTCATAAATAACAATTAAGTGAGTTTTCTCTAAAATAAACTTCAAATAGCATAAAAGTAATCTAATGAATAAATATGAGTCAAGAAATTTTAAACACTACTTATTTAACTCAATGGAATATTTTCTTAAAAGAGCTGCAGAAACGAAAAGCATTGCACCGTCACTGCTCGATTGGAACATGAGAACTACCTCTTTTATTTTTCTCAAAATACGTACAAGGTGAGGTTCATAGATAACGGAAATTATTTGAGGGGAGGGAAGTCTATGGTTTCATGGGAAGATCGAAACCGAAAGTTTCGACTATTGTCAACAAGTTTATGGCCTTTTCCTTTAATTCTCTATTCTATACCCAAATTATCACACTCACATAGTTCCATCTCCAAGTGTTTAAGCGGATAACAGGGATTTGTAATGTTGTAGTTAGGATTTTCGCCCTACTGTAATTGCAATTTTCCTTTTCACTGTAGCTTATCTGACTATCACAAATCCCTTTCTCTGAGCAAGAGTCGTAAGATAGAGGGGCTGAGAAAACTGTTCGCCATTTCTTTGGGAATGCATCATTGAGCAGAGTCACTTAAGGGCTTTGTATGTTGATCATAACAGTAAAATCTATGTCTGTTTCACAAGAATTTCTAAGATAGAAAGGAAAAAATCTGAAAATCTCAAAATATATCGACACAAAAGTAGTTAAAAAATAAAAAGATAATGAAATTATATTTTCCATTATTTGTTACGTTTATCATTGCAAATATTTTTAAATTTGTATCCTCTCAGACCTTCTACTCTAGCATATAAACTGACAAGCTCCTGTCAGACCTCTGGCAAGCAGCTGCTTGAGGGAGTATTTATTTTATTTTTTTAAATATTTTTAAATTCCTTTAACTTTTTTCATAAAGGTATTCAAAAATCATTTCCTTATTACTTTATATCGTTATGTTAAAATAACGTTTTCCAACTGATTTCGTCGCGAAAATTTTGCTCAGCTACTTGTTTGGTCAATTAATGAGCAGACTAGGGAAGAGGACATTTATTTTAAAAATAAATATCTGACAAGATAGTTAAATATATAAGCAGAAAAATAATTATTATATAAAGAATTAAAAATATTATTAGAAACTGAAACTCCTAGAAGAAGTTCGTAGAAAGATAATTCTGTAAAAAGAATCCTTTGAAACATAAGAGTTGAATGATTCTTATCAATCATAGTTACCTAACGTTGATAAATATTTTGAAATAATTGACTAAAAAAACTTGTCATTAAATTATGAAAATAGCAATATGATTGTCATTTATACAGTGACCATATTTTGAGATCAATATATAACACTTTTTCAGAAATATATATTATGTCAATTTTATTTCTTTAATACTATTTATTCTAAATAGCATTTCTATTAATTTTATGCAATGTCTGGAAGTCATTGTCGAAAAACGTTAAATATCCCAAAACGTTTCAAAATAAACAAATGATATGTATACATTAATTTTAGTTCATGTAAAGTGCAAAATTATTAAACGACGTGAAAAAGAACAAACATATGAATAAAATTTCAACTAATTTGTTAACAATTCATACAATTAAAATAATGCTTTAATAATTTACTGCAATTAAATAATCATGAATCATAAATATTATTGTTTTGGGTTATTAATTTTACAAACTGGTATAATAGTAAGAAAAATTTATTAAAACTAGTGCCAAAACAGAATGAATTTTTATACTAAAATATGAAACTATTGAAGGACAGGATAAGAAATAAATTTAGGAAAAAAATAAAGGACAGAAACATGTATTTTTTTCTTTCTTTTATAGATATGTCTATGGAACAATGGCCTGAATTATAGTAATAATATCCACCGTAGTGTTTTAATTTAGTGGTAGAGTGTGAAAAGGTTCATAGAGTGGCAAAATGCAAAGAATTTTGTTTTATGAATTAAATGAAAATTTCTTTTTGTGTTTTGTAGGAAATAATAGAGAATTTCTATTTGAAATTTTCCAAAACATCAATAAGTTCCGATTTGTAATTTGGAGGATCCTAAAGACAGAAAATAACAAAATATACACTGAGTGATCATAGAATTATGACCAACCCATCCATTGTTATGTCAATAGGACTCTGTTTTCTAATCCCTTGTGATGATGCACAGAACAGTCCAGGCCTAGCATCTAATATCCAACCCTGCCTTCTTATTGTGCAGGCCGTTAGTACCTTTCAAAAGACATCCTCTTGTGAAAGGGAATGGTAGGGGAGGGCTTTCAGATCAGTATGGCTTACTGATCTGGGCAACTATGGTTACTTTTTGTTTTTTCCTACCCCGCTGAGGAGTGGTTAACCACACAGGGTCCTGAAGCTCACCATATATATCAACCTGAATGGAATTATGGCTCTGAGCTTGATTATGGATCCTGAATTTGCTGCACTAGTGGGCTTCTGTGGAGGGAGAATCTTCCACTGTGTTTTCTGTTTGTTTGTGGGTTGACAGCCCCATGTGAACAGATTCACAGGATATGTTTTATCCTGGTGAATAACCCTGAGCAGAGGTCATCGCTGGCACCTGAACTCTTGCTTCTACTTCCATTACCAAATTCTACATTGCAGGAAATGAGGAAACTGGTGTCTGCCCCATGTCGGCGATTAGGAGGTTCTTTGATATTGTCAGCATTCCCTCTCTCAAGAAACATAGTTTCTTTAAACATTCCACTAACCATTTTCTCCCCGTGGGTGGTTCGAATGTGGGGACTCTGCACAGAGCTTGTTCTCTTGATGTCCACACACAAGAATTCCACCATTATAATTTAAATATTTTCGACTTGCAAGAGACCAGATGGATAGACAAAGGTAAGTTTCATAAAAATAATCCTAAATTTCTCTTTTCAACGAGGGAAGACCATCACCAAAAGGTTGGTCTGCTTCTCAGCACACATGTCAGTGAATGCTATTCTAGGATATGAGTGCATTAATGAAAGGTTTCTTACAGCAAAATTTCAAACAAGTATTAAAGACTTGAATGTTATCTACTGTTATGCCCACACTGAGGATGCTAATGAAGATGAGAAGGATGGGTTTTATGGAAAACTTCAGGATATTTTCAATTCTGTCAAGAAAGGAGATATTACCCTTATTCTAGGTGACTTCAATGCCAAAGTTGGTACTGACTCTAACCATTGGGGAGGAATGATAGGCCCTTTTGGTATTGGTAGCTGCAATGACAATGGACAACGTTTCCTACAGGTAAGTAAACTCAATGGTTTCAGAATAACTAACACATATTACAAACACCACGACATACATAAGTACACATGGGTTTCACCTGATGCACTGCATAAGAATACGATTGATTATATGTTAATTAACAGCAAATGGGCTAGTTCTGTTAGGAATACCAGGGCATATAGGGGAGCTGAAATTGGATCTGGCCATTACCTTGTTAAAAGTGTCTTGCAACTTAAACTTAAAAAGTGTTGTACTAAGATTAAAAAATTACCTATAATACTGGAGCTCTGAAAGGCACAGTTATAGCTAAAGCTTACCATGATAGGTTACTTAGTCATTATGACAGTCATGATTTGATTACTATTGAAGTTGAGGAAGAATGGGACCATTTGAAACAGGCTTTTTTGGAAACTAACAGTACTCTTTCAGGAAAAAAGGAGCAGAAGAGACAGAATTATTTGAGTGATTTGACACCTGATCTTATTTCAGAAAGAAAGAACTGCAGAAATGTCCTTAATCAATATCCTACTAGTCCTAATAGAAAGCATTACAGAGAGCTTAATAAACTTGTAAAGGATCAGTTAGCTGCTGATAAGAATCTTTGGCTTGATGGCTTGGCTGACAAACTGAGGAAGCAGTTAGACAGCACAACAGCAGAGAGCTGTACCAGATAGTTAATGTTTTGTGTGGTAGAAAACGGACAGGTGGTTGAAGGATAAACATGGTAAAGTTATGGAAGGTGAGGATTCCATCATGGCTTGGTGTGCTGAGCACTTCAGTGATGTTCTAAACAATGTGTTTAGTTTTACTCCCATATTTTGTAACGATGATGATAGATGCATTACTGGCTTTAATGTCGGCCCTGCAACACAGTCTGAAGTTAGTTTGGCTATTACTAAACTTAAACTACATAAATCCCCAGGAGTAGATGAAATTACTAAGGAAACGCTTAGAGCTGGGAATATTTTGGTTACCACGTGGATGACTGAAATTTTGAATATCTTTTATGATAATAGCATGGTTCGTAAGGATTTTACCAGAGCTATTTTTATCCTTATTTTCAAAAAAACTGGTTGCAGTTCTTGTGAAAACTATAGCGGTATCAGCCTACTTTCTGTTGCAGGTCAAGTTCTTTCCATGATTGTGTTGAATAGAATTAAGAATCTGGTTGACAGTCAATTGCGTGATGAGCAATGTGAATTCAGAAGTGGTAGGGGATGTGTAGATCAGATATTTTAATTCAGGCATATCCTTGAGAAATGTTTAGAGTGATTGTGGTTGATTGTGAGATCATATGGCATACCAGACAAGTTAACATAATGAAAGCTCTCGATAATAACACTAAGTCGTGTGTGAGAGTTGGTAAGGCATGTAGCAGTTGGTTTAGCATTGCTTCTAGTGTTCGACAAGGGTGCATTTTGTCCCCTTTTCTCTTTAGTTTGGTTATTGATTATGTTATGTGAAATTCTTTGCAAGGGAAAAATTTTGGCCTGAAATGGTCGAGAGGTTTGAAAGTTTTTGACTTAGATTATGCAGATGATTTGGTCTTGTTGGCTAATGATGTTGATGCAATAATTCTTTCATTAGGGCTGTTGATGAGACTGGTAATAGATTTGATTTGGTAATAAACAGAGATCAAACTGAAGTGATGAAAATTGGTTAGGCAGTTGGTGTTTCAGTCGCTCTGAATAATTGCACCCTTGAGCAAGCATATCAGTTTATCTTGGGAGCTATGTAACAGATACTGGTTATGTGTGGCATGAGATTAACAGACGAATAAGGATTGCCTCTGGGACTTTTAGGAATCAATGGAGAGTGTGGAGAAATATATGTATACACCTAAGGACTAAAATTAGACTGTATAATAGCTAGGTTCTTTCTAGAGTTAGTTATGGTAGTGAAATTTGGACGTTTGTAAACAAGATAATAGGAAACTTGATGTTTTTGATGATAGATGCTTACGCAGTATCTTGAGTATTAAGTTGTTCAACTATGTAAGTAATGAAGAGGTTAGGCAAAGGAGTCAGCAACCTCCTCTGAGCAGTATATTGCACAGAGAAAAACTTTGTTGGTTTGGCCAGGTTGCCGATATGGATAATTATAGATTAGTGAATGTTATGAATAGTGTGTATAAAGGACTCAGAAAGAGGGTAAGACATAGGAAGCTGTGGGCAGACAATGTCAAATTTATGTGTGAAGTTCCTTGTTAGAATTGGTGTGCAGTGGAGAGATGCAGCAGATGTAGCTCAGGACAGTTATGCTTAGAGAACTAAATTGCACTGTTCAGTTAGATCTCTGTAGCCCACGGCTGCTTCAGGATGATGACGATAGCTTTTGAAATAAATCTTTTATGAGAAATGGTGGCTTAAAGCAAAATAAATATCTCAGTCAATTCTATCTAAATATCAATTTTGAATAATATTACTTAAGCAATATAAACAGTTGCTTAGTGTTGAACATTTAACAACAAATTTACTTAATTAAAATAAATATTCGTTTAATTTTTCGACAAATTTCTTAAAACACATTGCTGCTCCTAAATGTTTAAAGTTCTTTGCCTGTTTAAAAGCTGAAAGTATATTTTTTGAAAATCAATATTGTAAAGATCTCTGTTCTTTATTTCAGAGATCTGTTACTGGACCTTAATCACACAGCAATTATCGTACTCACTACAGGGCCGGACTTTGACCTTCTGAGTTCTAAACTGTGACAAATTTAAGAGGTCCTAAACTACAATAAGGTTAAGGGACCGCAAAATTTCGAAAGTCTAAATGAATTATATATTTATTATTCTGATTGAAGGGGATATTAAAAAGTAAATATGAATTTCATGATGTGAAAATATTATACCACCACAGGTTTACAATAATGACTGTTTAAAGCTGAGATGAACAATGTTTCTCTTAATCTCCAATCTTATGTATTTACGGTTCCATAGAGTAGTTTGCCTCATCCACCCTTATCTATATCCGGTTGCACTGAGTAGCTTGCACTCTCTATCCTTATCTATTTCCGGTTCCATTGAATAGCTTGCACTATCCACTGTTATATATTTGCGGTTCCATTTCCATTGCTTAGCTTGCCTCGTCCACCCTTATCTATTCCCTGGATCCATTGCGTAGCTTGCCACCTCCACCCTTATTTATTTCTGGTTCCATTGCCTAGCTTGCCACCTCCACCCTTATCTATTTTTGGCTCTAGTGAGTCGCTTTCCCTTTTCATAATTTTCCTTTATTGCTTCATTTCCCCCTCCTTAATTTTTTTTCAGCGATATAAATTTTTGATTATATTTTTTATTCGGTCTGTCCTCGCTGCAACTAATGCGATTTTTGAGTAATTTTGGTAGAACATAATTGTAAAGGTGAATATACTTCTTAGTGTAATATTTTAATGCATTTTTAATTATTTCAAATCCCATATTTAGAGTTTTTATGTTTGCAGAAATAATATAGATAGCCATTTATGTGTGCAGTTCTTCAGGTTCTCAGTCGCCGTTAAACGAGAACCCAGCTCTCCGTCAAAACACAACGTAACGTTACGTTGGATAATGATTAAATGCCTGAGCTATCAAAACTGCGGGTTCTGTTCGTCTATCGTTTTGAATTCTTGTGAAGAGCAGAATGGTTAAGCAGTTGATGGTGCAGCCATCGCTATAGTTTTGTTTGTAACAAAGGAAAACTTTGCTTTATGAAGAGAACATGTTTCTTTGGATTTGGGGCGGTGATGGAAACTTGGTGGTGCTCAAGGCATGTAATCTCCACTTCTCAGGTTCAAGTCCTACCTGGACTCTCGTTCAGGTTTATTTCTACGAAACTCCCACCCCTACCTTTAATCAGTAGGGGACACTGATGTGCTTGGAAAAGCCACTCTCTGCCACATGGAACATTAAACTGTGGCACGGTGTGCTGAAGAGCCATACTCGGTGCAAGTGAAAGAACATGCTGGATGGACTTTACCGGAGGGTACCATCTCTCTCTTAAGAGCTGTCTAGTGGGTTCCCTCCTTCCAGCGTTCTCTGAACCTTCGACGTCCTTGTGACCTGGCAATTTAGCCCATTGTGGGCAGGAGAGCCATAGCCTGTGCACGTTAAAGAACACACTGTATTGCCTTGACAGGAGGCTACCATCTGTCTCTTAACAGCTGCACAGAGGGTCTCCTTCCCCAACCTTCTCGGAGCCCTCAGTGTCCTTCTGACCTGACCATTTAGCCTGTTGTGTGGAAAAAAGTGCTTCTCAGAGGTAAAGGAACCCATCTTGTGTCCTGCAAATAGCAAACTTACTTATTGTTTAATCATTAAACAATATTTTTCTTCATACAGTGGGCTGAATTGTTATTTTACAAAGACTCCATGGCCTCAGAGAAATTGAAGTAAATTTTCAAATGATATGTAAAATGTCTCAAAAATATATGTACAAACTTTCAGGGGGAGGTAGATAACATCTAAAGGAATGAGAATTGCATAGGAACCCATAACGGGAAATGTCTCCGTAAGTCAATAGGCAGCACTGTTCATCAGTGCGCTACAGGGGAAATTCGGATTTCTTCATTCGAGCGGTAGTCAGCTTATGAAGAGCAGGGAGCTGGGAGACATGCACTTAGTGTATGGAATAGCTGAGGGCAACAGACGAGCCGCTCAACGAATGTATCAAGAACGCTTCCCACACAGACATGTACCAGGCCACCGTTTGTTTGCACGTGTGCATCAAAATTTGTGTGATTATGGATCATTAAGAGGTAGCAGAAGTGAGGGCAGGCCATGATCGACAGGTACTCCCGCCATGGAAGAAAGTGTGTTGGATGCCGTGGAGACTAATCCTAGTACCAGCACATGTGCCATTGCCTCTGCCTTAGAAGTGTCTCGTTGCAGTGTACAGCGGGTTTTGCATGGCGAGTCTTTACACCCCTTTCATCTTCAAAGGGTTGAATTACTTCTCCCCGAAGATCATCCTGCAGGTGTGCATTTTGTGCAGTGGTATCTCCAAGAAAGTGCCCAAGATGT
The DNA here is from genome assembly GCA_038380435.1 of Ryuthela nishihirai. Classification (NCBI taxonomy): domain Eukaryota; kingdom Metazoa; phylum Arthropoda; class Arachnida; order Araneae; family Heptathelidae; genus Ryuthela; species Ryuthela nishihirai. Next base: position 59,243,456 of record JAWZYU010000012.1, read on the forward strand.
GAATTTCCCAGCTTATGATTCATTTACTGATGAGGCCAGTTTCACTAGGGATGGATTCAGCACAATGCACATTTGTGAGCTCACGAGAACACCCACGGTGCACACCCATGCGACACAACATCATTTCGCAGTAAATGTTTGGGCAGGTTTGGTCGGCGACTGCTTAGTCGGGCCATACCTTTTACCATCCTGCATGACCTCCGCGAAGTATCTGATCTTTCTGAAACAGGTTCTGCCAGGCTTACTTGCCCATGTTCCAGCAAATGTGAGATGCAACATGTGGTTTCAGCATGATGGGGTGTCTCCCCATTATGGAAGGTGTGTTCGAGCGCATTTGAACGTGTCTTTTGGGCAACAATGGATTGGGTGTGCTGGACCAGTTGTCTGGCGCTCACCTGATTTAACGAGCGTTGATTTCTGTGGCGGCCCCTCAAAGCTACTCTGTATGAAACACCTGTGGAGTTTGACATGGATCTTGTGGAAAGGCTCGTCTGCACTGCTGCTACTATCAAAGAAACTCCAGGTGTGTTCGAACGTGGACACATTCCGTGTCACGCTGTGATGCCCCACCGTTCACTTTTGCTTTACCTTAACCAGTTTCGTTTAATTTACGTTATATTTATCATTTTGGGGATTTTTATTTCCTTTTTGGCATCACAGCACTCGTTTCCAAGATGTTGTGAGTTGCATACGCGCAACTCTGACCTTCCAACTGTACCGCTAAAGCGCGTGTCAAGGACACGCCCCCTCTTGCGTCATAGCTTGCTTCGTTTGTCATAGTATATTAATGTCTTTCCCGGCAAGCATTGCCGGCTCATGTCAAAATCCGGTGACCTGCGAGTCACATAAGCACAGCATAAGCACAAGTGAGTGCACGAGCACAAGGTGCGTAGCCCCAAGCACAGTGCGTGTAGCACAGGAGTTGGAGTTGTGTTTTCTTTATTGATGTCTTGGTGAGTTGAATTATTTTGGAAATAAATCTGTTTTGTTATATTTAAAACCTTTTGAGTCTGTACAGTTATTTTTCTCTTGAGCAACGCGAATTAAGGGTTTTTTTATATTTAAATTTACTTGACAATCATTTTGATTCTTACTCATTAACGCTCGCTGGTATTTGAACCTAAATCAACTTATTATCAACTTATTCTACTTTTGGCAATTTGTTAATTATTGCCTGGCGCCCGTCTAAGCTATCCGGAGCATAAAACTTCAAGTATTTTGCATTTGTTTGGAGCTTTACAGAGTCCATTAAAAGAAGTGGCGCAGCGAACAGGGACTCGCCAGTATTTAAAGATAGTATATATATTTGTGGAAAAATTTTGTATGATTGTCAAAGATAGTAATTTTTTTGAGCTCAGTAGTTGTATGTACTAGTTATAGATTTAACAGCAGCTTAAGCCGAGAATTTTTGTTGAGCAAGTAGCTTAACATTTTTTGTGTATTATTCAAAGGTACTGAAGTTCAGCGTAGATATTGCTGAATATTTAAGATATTTGTTGTATGTAATGATTAGAAGTGTCCCGGCACATACGTAGATAGGCACGATAAGAGAATCTTTTTTGATAAGCAAATTTATATTTTTGTAAGCTTAGTGATAGTTTTGTATTGTTGTATAGCAGTACCTTTGAGCGCTGCTCAAGATTAAAAAAGGTTTTCAAAATTTCCAAAATTCAAAATTTCGGCAGACCGCTAAACATGTCTGCTAACAATATGGCCGATTCCGCCATAATGACTCCCGACTTAGGAAGAGTAAAGGGTAGATTGCAAGATGTAATGATGGAAGCAGAAGTGCTAATGAATCTGCTTAATGATAATCGGGAGAAAAGGGGAATGACAACAACCCCTAAATTTGCTGACAATGCTACATCAGTTCACCAACGAAGAAACTTTGAACGTAAGGTTCCATTTTCTGTTCCGTCAGAAGCAAGCGATAGAACAGAGTATTTTCAACCGCCACAACGACGATTTGCCAACCCATCCATTAACTATAGTCCTTATGTTAATTGGCCTTTACCTGAGATAAGGTTCGACGGTTCTGAACGTCTGTCATCGTGGACATTTGTCAAGTCCATGGAGGAGCACTTCCGTTTACATGAAGTGCCAAGCAACAAAAAAGTTGTTTTAGCAGTATCTTGCCTAATTGGATGTGCTAAGCAATGGTGGAATAACGTAGGATGTCGTCATGGCATAGAACTTTGGGAAGAATTTAAAAACGAAATCATGGACATATATCCGGGTTATAATGATTTTACAGAACTAGCTACAGAGTTGTTTTCACGAAGACAAAGGGAAAGAGATTACATAGAGAAATTTATATGGGGTACAGTGGAGTTATACCAGCTGTACGATGCTGATGCCACTGAAATTGATATTGTAAATTGCATTTTGTCTCAATTGCTTTTACCCATTAGAGAATTTCTAGAAGTACGAAACGTGAATTCAATTGCAGAGTTAGTCAAATTGGCTCGGCAATACACTGCAAGAAGAGAATCTGCAGCAAATATACATAACCAACAATGGATGCCATTCCCGCCAAAGCAGCGATATCAGGTTGAGTCGCGTAGAATGACTCCCGCACGCCGGAAGTTACACAGTCCCGACAATTTGCACCGAACGCGCCTAGAACTATAGAATATGAACGTAGTAGAGACTTTGTGCCACGTCAAGCTTCGAACCATAACACTAAACCTAAAACTTTGGTTAAACAAAAGAGAGAAACTATCATTTGTAATTTTTGTGGCCGACTAGGACATGCAGAAAAATATTGTTATCAAAGGAATGAAAATTCGGGAAACTTTCATCGGGATCTTTGAAGCGAGAGGCCAAAGTTCCTCAAGAAAAGCCCTCTCATGAGTTAAGTCTTGCTACTGTGGGTATACATAATGTCCTACATTTACCTTTTGTGAAGCTTTATCACGATAAGACCGAATTCATAGCTCGCATTGATACAGGAGCTGATCTTACATGTCTACATAAAAAAGTATGGGATAAAATTCAGAAAAATTGTAAACGGAATTTGCAGCCATGGTCCGGTGGACCTTTGAACTTAGCTTGTGCTTCCGAACAGTGTTTTCCGCAAGGAACTGTTGAGTTACCTATCACTTTAAATAATGTGGAGATAAGACTTGAATTCTTAGTAATAAGTGAATTATTATATGACTCTTTAAAAGTTCGAAAACACTTGATTGAATTTGATTTTACTAATAATACTATTTCATTAAAAGCAACCATGAAAGAAAAACTTGATATCGATCAGATAAAATCGGACATTAGAAAACATGCTAACAACGCTCATTTGGAAAATAGTGAGAGAATTAAGTTAGAAACTCTGCTCAATGCTAATTACGAACTTTTTAACAACAAGCCTGGTAGATGTCAGATTTTAGAACATCATATCGACACCAGCAATAATAGACCTGTTTACAGCAAACCATATAATTATCCTCCCAGTAAAAAAGAGATAATTTCAACACAAATTAAAGAAATGTTAGAGGATGGAATAATAGAGCCAAATTTTAGCCCTTGGGCTTCACCGGTTGTGCTCGTTAAAAAGAAAACTGGTGATTTGAGATTTTGCGTAGACTATCGAAAATTAAATGCTGTTACAGTCCCCGACAGATATCCTCTACCTATTATTCAGAATCTACTAACACAACTGGCTGGCAAGAAATTTATTAGCACACTAGATTTGTCTTCAGGATATTGGCAGGTGTCCGTATATCCACCAGATCGACCCAAAACAGCATTCCTCACAAAAGATGGATTTTTCCAATTTCGTTGCTTACCATTTGGCTTATCAGGAGCACCCGCCATGTTTCAACGTCTTATGTCCGTAGTTCTGGGTGACCTAAAAGGAAAAATTTGTGAAGTATACTTAGACGACATAGTCATTTTTTCTACTCATTTTTCAGAGCATCTACGTGATTTGAATTTGGTATTTGCAAGGTTAAGAGAAGCCGGACTCACCATAAAGTTGTCCAAATGCACATTTCTCCGAGAGGACGTTCAATACCTCGGTTTCAATGTTAATAAAGATGGAGTAAGAACATTACCTAATAAGGTCGAAGCCATAGAACGATTACCCACACCGCGCAATTCGAAACAACTTAGTAGATTTTTAGGAATGTGTGGATGGTACCGACAATTTGTACCCAATTTTGCTAATTTGGCCGAACCTTTGTGTCTACATAAAAAAACATATTGCCAAGTTATATTGGAATATGGGGCTGCGATCGTCGAAAGCGAAAGCGGTTTCACTGGACACCTGTTTGCGATACAGCATTTCAGACATTAAAAGATGCATTGTGTCATGATCCCGTGTTGGCCTTACCACAGTTAGGCAAACCTTTTTACATCTACACTGATGCTTCCGATGTCGGTCTTGGCGCCGTGCTGAGCCAAGTACAGAATGACAATTGTGAACACGTTATCATGTATGCCAGTTGCAGTTTGAGTCATACTGAAAGAAACTATACAGTGACTGAAAAAGAATGTCTAAGCGTAATATGGGCTCTAGAAAAATTTAAAGTACAATTAGACACATCCAACATTACTCTTTTTACTGACCATGCTGCTTTACAATGGTTACAGACATCTACCAATCTAACAGGTCGTCTAATGCGCTGGGCATTACGCCTACAAAAATTTAATTTCAATGTCGAGCATCGAAAGGGAAGTGCACATCAGCTACCAGATGCATTATCCCGTGCTCCCGTGTGGCCGGCAGAAGTTACGCCAGAGCTCGAAGATAAGCCTTTTGCTCACTCACTCGCCACAATAGTTCCCATCGAATACAAGGAACATTTAATTACTGAACAACAAAGAGATTTAGAATATGGAAACGTGTATCATTATTTGAAAACTGATGAATTACCTCTAGATCCTAGTATAGCTTCAAGTATTGTTGGAAGAGCCAGACATTTCAGATTAATTAACGATATTTTGTACTACTGCAGATGACCAAGTCAAACAGGCAGTTATCGCCCATTTATTCCCAAGAATTTAAGAGAGTACTTACTCCGAGAATTACATGATGTACCTTCAGCTGGACATTTAGGTACACGGAAAACCTATCAGAAAGTGGCCAAAAGATCATATTGGCCAGCTTTGAAAAAAGACGTAAAAACCTATGTAGAAACATGCCTAATTTGTCAAACCACGAAATTCGATCAAAACCGTCCTTGTGGTCTTATGAAAAGCACGATCTCCAATGAACCCATGGAATTAGTTGGCATGGATTTAATGGCCCGTATCCACAAAACAAGCGGGATCCCAATATATTCTGGTCTTAGTAGATTATTTTTCGAAATGGGTCGAAATATTTCCTGTTAGAAATGCAACAGCAACAATCGTAGCAAAGAAATTTGTAAATGAATTTATATGCAGATACGGGATACCCAAGAGTATAGTTTCGGACAATGGGCCCCAATTCATTTCCAATGTGCTTGCTGAAGTATGTGAAACGTTCTAAATAAAACACATATATACAACTCCATATCATCCACAATCAAATTTGACAGAAAGAATTAACCGAAATATTGGCAGAATGATAGCTGCTTACGTTGAAAATAGACATAGTACATGGGATAAATATTTGCAACAGTTTTCCTTTGCTTTACGCACTTCATTACATGAAACCACCAAATTCACGCCTTCAAGGATATTTCTTGGAAGAGAACTAACATTACCCTGGGACAGATTCATTGGCCAACCCGCATCTCCACAATCCATTGAGTTTAGAACGGAACAGCATATTAGAGCCATTTCAAAGGCACAAGATAATTCCCTACGAGCACAACAAAAGCAACGAGAGGATTATAATAAAAGACGACGACATATGGAATTTAAAGTAGATGAGAAGGTCTTGATTAAAACACATCATAAGAGTGATAAAGAAAGAGGATTCATCAAGAAATTTGCACCATTATATGCTGGACCATATGTTATAAGGAAGAAACTTTCTCCACTTCTGTATGAATTGGCCAATATGACCACTAATGCCTCAGTAGGATACTTTAATATTGTGAATATAAAATTATATAAAACGTCTATAGAATTTTCTAGATCAGAAGTAGATGCTCCACAACAAACCCAGGAGAAAGAATGCTCTGATGATGATGATGAACCTTTACCAAGCAGAAGAGAAAAGAACAGAGTAGATTATCAGAGTAGCACACAACAGGACAAAGACTGACAAAGCCAGATTCAGCTGTTCCATCGACGTCAAGAGCGTGACGAAAGGCCGACGAAACGCAAATCCTGCAGAGCGACAACCGGCAGCGAACATCGGGAAGATGACGTCACGAGAGAGATCTACAGCGACGACTTGACTTGAACGAGATCTTCAGTAACAACTTTACGTGAAGCCACCCAACGACGATGGAAGGATGTTATCGGAAACGGACTAGATGATTTATCTCCACGGAGTGCCAACAATGAAATTTAAGTATATTTTTCTTTCACTTGGCACTTGATTGAGTTATAAAATGTTTTTTTTCTGGAATAGATGAAGACGAAGAAGAAGCCTTATTGTGAATTATATAGTTAGCGATGTTTAATTTCTTGTTGAAACTTTAGAGTTCGATATTTATTTTTGGAAAGTGAAATTATTGTAGTTCGAGTTTATACTGTGTGAATAGAATTTTTTTTGCATTCTTGTTCATCGAAGTTCTAGTTATTTTATTTACGTAAGTTAAAATGTATTTTTGTAGATTTTTTCTTTTCAGCTGACTGATAGCTGAAAAATTTTGTAAGTCGATATTGGAAAGTTTAGAAATTGTAAAATGTTTATGGATATGAATGAGAAGAGTGAAAGAGAATTAGTGATTTAATATTTTTTATGTTTAAGAATTTGTATTGTAAAATAACGTGCATTCCAAAGTGAATTTATGTATTAAAAAAAAGGGAGATTCATGTAAAAGTTATTGGATGAAATGTTATCATCGTATATTATAAATTATTTACACTCTTTTCTTCTTTATTCTTAGATACGATTTATGTATATGTGTTTAAATCTGTTCAGTGTCATCAGTGATATTTATGTGTCAATGATACGTAATTTTTGGGATGACATTGGCAGTATTTATTGGTATATATAGATGATGACTGCAGAATTTTGTTTTGTTTTTTGTGTACCTTTTTTGGAGCTGTCCCCAAATGGCATAGTCTGATAACCGAGTTGTTACCAGCATAACTCCTTTGGGAGGGGGACGTTAGCTCTGAAGGGGGAGGTAACTAATGATTTTTTATTTCAGCTACATCGCGATTTCTGTGAATAGGAGAATTAGCGGATGATTACATTCCCGCTTGTTTGTGAAATTTGAATTTTTTTAGCTTTGCATATTTGAATGTAATTAGGAGGAGATAACGGTGTTCGAATACCCGTTTCTTTTATGTGATTTAGGAGAAGAATTAGCTTTCACGAATTTTTTATTGTGGTTAGGGGAAAAGCGGAAGTTATCACCCCGCTAGCAACAATGTGACTTTTTTTTTTTCATCTATTAACACTATAGACTTAGTAAGATTAGGAGTTTATTAACCTATTTTTTCTGTACAGTTCAAGATATGCCAATTTCGAGTTTGTATCAGAGTGTGATACTAGTTAGACCGATGATGCTAGTATACAGTTAAATGTCACAGCCCTGGTGTGTAAGTACACTAGGTTAGCTGTAAATTACATACTTTTGTTAGGAGGAAAAGGGAGGAGGTACCTTTGGTTGTGCTGAAAAATTGTGTCAAAGTGAGAATAGTTCGTCATATCAAAATTTGCGCTAGCATACTTTTCCTTATTTATGTTCAGCCATGTGTAAATGATGTAAGATGTGTCCTTTATTCAAAATTGCTCGTCAAAATTTGTTAGGTCAAATCTTTTGACTCCCTTTGGAAGGGGGAGTTGTGATGCCCCACCGTTCACTTTTGCTTTACCTTAACCAGTTTTGTATGGCTACTTTTCTTTTTTTTCTACCCTGCTGAGGAGTGGTCAACCACACAGGGTCCTGGTGCTGACCATATAAACCTACTGGACTGGACAGATATATGGCTCTGAGCTTTATTATGGATCCTGATTTTACTGCACTGGTGGGCTTCTGTGGAGGGAAAATCTTCCGCTGTGTTTTCGGTTTGTTTGTGGGTTGACAGCCCCAAGTGAATAGATTCACAGGATATGTTTATCAGCTGGTGGATAATCCTGAGCAGAAGTCATCGCAGGCACCTGAACTCTTTGCTTCTATTGGCATCGTCAAATTCTACATTGGAGGAAGTCTTCCAGTGTAGATGGCTTCAGCCTTTAGTAGTGGGGGAACGGGTCTTTGCCCCATGTCTGCGATTAGGGAGCTGTTTGATATTGTCGGCATTCCCTCTCTCAATAAACATAGTTTCTTTAAACATCCCACTAACCATTTTCTCTCCATAGGTAGTTGGAATGTGAGGACACTGCACAGAGCTTTTTCTCTTGATGTCCTCACACAAGAATTCCACCGTTATAATTTAGATATTCTCGGCTTGCAAGAGACCAGATGGACAGATAAAGGTCAGATTCTTAAAAATAATCTTAAATTTCTCTTTTCAGGGAGGGATGACAATAAGCATCACCAAGGCGTGGGTCTGCTTCTCAGCAGACACGCTAGCGATGCTCTTCTAGGATATGAGAGCATTAATGAAAGGTTTCTTACAGCAAATTTTCAGACAAGCGTTAAAGACTTGAATGTTATCTGCTGTTATGCCCCCACTGAGGATGCCGATGAGGATCAGAAGGATAGGTTTTATAAACAACTTCAGGATATTTTGAATTCTGTCAAGAAAGGAGATATTACCCTTGTTCTTGGTGACTTCAATGTCAAAGTTGGTACTGACTCTGCCCTTTGGGGAGGAGTAATAGGCCCTTTTGGTATTGGTAGCTGCAATGGCAATGGGCAACGTCTCCTACAGGTAAGTAAACTCAATGGATTCAGAATAACTAACACTTATTACAAACACCGCGACATACATAAGTACACATGGGTTTCACCTGATGGGCTGCATAAGAATATGATTGATTGCATATTAATAACAGCAAATGGGCTAGTTCTGTTAGGAATTCCAGGGCATATAGGGGAGCTGAAATTGGATCTGACCATTACCTTGTTAAAAGTGTGCTACAACTTAAACTTAAAAAGTGTTGTGCTAGGGTTCAAAAATTTACTTTTAATACTGAAGCTCTGAAAGATCCAGTTATCGCCAAAGCTTACCATGATAGGTTACTTAGTCATTATGACAGTCATGGTTTGCTTACTACTGAAGTTGAAGAAGAATGGGATCATTTTAAACAGGCTTTTTTGGATACTAACAGTACTCTTTTAGGAAAAAAGGAGCAGAAGAGGCAAAATTATCTGAGTGATACGGCACTTGAGCTTATTTCGGAAAGAAACAACTGCAGGAATGCCCTTAATCAATACCCTACTAGTCCTAATAGAAAGCATTGCAGGGACCTTAATAAACTTGTAAATGATCAGTTAGCTGCTGATAAGAATCTTTGGCTTGATGGTTTGGCTGACAAAGCCGAGGAAGCAGTTAGACAGCACAACAGCAGAGAGCTGTACCAGATAGTTAATCTTTTGTGTGGTAGAAAACGGACAGGCATACAAGGATTGAAGGATAAACAAGGTAAGGTTATAGAAGCTGAGGATTCTGTCATGGCTAGGTGTGCTGAGCATTTCAGTGATGTTCTAAACAATGTAGTTAGTTCTACTCCCATTGTTTGCAATGATGATAGATGCATTGGTGGCTTTAATGTTGGACCTATAACACAATCTGAAGTTATTGTGGCTGTTTCTAAACTTAAACTTCATAAATCCCCAGGGGTAGATGAAATTACTACGGAAATGCTTAGAGCTGGGAATGTTTCGGTTACCACTTGGATGACTGAAATTCTGAATATCTTTTATGATAAAGGCATGGTTCCTAAGGATTTTACCAGAGCTATTGTTATCCCTATTTTCAAAAAAGGTGATTGCAGTTCTTGTGATAACTATAGGGGTATCAGCCTACTCTCTGTTCCAGGTAAAGTTCTTTCCATGATTCTGCTTAATAGAATTAAGAATCTGGTTGACAGTCAATTGTGTGATGAGCATTGTGGATTCAGAAGTGGTAGGGGATGTGTGGATCAGATATTTTCACTTAGGCAGATTCTTGAGAAATGTTTAGAGTTTCAGAAACCTTTGGTTGCTAGCTTTGTTGATTTCAAAAAGGCTTTCGACTCTGTTGATCGTCATAATTTGTGGTTGATTGTGAGATCATATGGTATATCAGACAAGTTAGTTAACATTATGAAAGCTCTCTATAATAACACTGAGTCGTGTGTGAGAGTTGGTAAGGCTTGTAGCAATTGGTTTAGCATTACTTCTGGTGTTGGACAAGGGTGCATTTTGTCTCCTTTTCTCTTTAGCTTGGTTATTGATTATGTTATGCGAAATTCACTTCAAGGGAAAGATTTTGGCCTTAAATGGGCTGGAGATACAAAAATTTCTGATTTAGATTATGCTGACGATTTAGCACTTTTGGCAAATGATGTTGATGAGATGAACTCTTTCATTCGAGCTGTTGATGAGACTGGTAGTAGAGTAGGTTTGGTTATAAACAGAGAGAAAACTAAAGTGATGAAAATTGGTCAGGCAGGCTGTGATTCAGTTAATCTGAATGGTTGCAGTCTTGAGCAGGTGTCACAGTTTAATTATCTTGGGAGCTATGTAACAGATAATGGTGATGTGCGGCATGAGATTAACAGACGAATAGGGATTGCTGCCGGGACTTTTAAGAACCTATGGAGAGTGTGGAGAAATAGGCGTATACACCTAAAGACTAAAATTAGACTGTATAATAGTTTGGTTCTTTCTAGGGTTAGTTATGGTAGTGAAACTTGGACACTTTGTAAACAAGATAACAGGAAACTAGATGCTTTTGATTCCAGATGCTTATGCAGTATCTTGGGCATTAGGTGGTTCAACTTTGTAACTAATGATGAGATTAGGCAAAGGAGTTTGCAACCTCCTTTAAGCAGCATATTTTGCAGAGAGAGACTCCGTTGGTTTGGCCATGTTGCCCGTATGAATAATTATAGATTGGCGAATAGGGTTATGAACAGTGTGCCTAAAGGCCTCAGAAAGAAGGGGAGACCTAGGATGCAGTGGGCAGACAATGTCAACCAAGACCTTGTTAGAATTGGTGTGCAGTGGCTAGATGCAGTAGATGTAGCTCAGGATAGACTTGCTTGGAGAACTAAATTGCACGGTGTGGTTGGACCTCCGTAGCCCATGGCTACTTGAGTATGATGATGATGATGATATTTATCATTTTGGGGATTTTTATTTCCTTTTTGGCATCACAGCACTCGTTTCCAAGATGTTTTGAGTTGCGTACGCACAACTCCGACCTTCTGACTGTACTGCTAAAACGCGTGCCAAGGACACCCCCCCTCTTGCATCATAGCTTGCATCGTTCATCATAGTACGTTAATGTCTTTCTCGGCAAGCATTGCCGTCTCATGTCAAAAACCGGTGACCTGCGAGTCACATAAGCACAGCACAAGCACTAAGCATAAGCACAAGTGAGTGCACGAGCACAAGGTGCGTAGCACCAAGCACAGTGTGTGTAGCACAGGAGTTGGAGTTGTGTTTTCTTCATTGATGTCTTGGTGAGTTGAATTATTTTGGAAATAAATCTGTTTTGTTTTATTTAAAACCTTTTGAGTCTGTACAGTTTTTTTCTCTTGAGCAATGCGAATTAAGGATTTTTTTATATTTAAATTTACTTGACAATCATTTTGATTCTTACTCATTAACCCTCGCTGGTATTTGAACCCTAAATCAACTTATTATCAACTTATTCTACTTTTGGCAATTTGTTAATTATTGCCTGGCGCCCGTCTAAGCTATCCGGAGCATAAAACTTAAGGTATTTTGCATTTGTTTGGAGCGTTACAACGCATGCATCACATCTCATGGTGGAAACTTCGAGCATCTGCTGTAACATTATCAAATGTATCATCTAGTATGCCATTTGTAATAATTATGCATTTGTAATAATTATGCATAAAACTTCAAGTATTTTGCATTTGTTTGGAGCATTACAACGCATGCATCACGTCTCATGGTGGAAACTTCGAGCATCTGCTGTAACTTTATCAAATGTATCATCTAGTATGCCATTTGTAATAATTATGTCCCATAAATGTTTTCCCATTAATCGCTATCTTGTGTCCTTTCAGATCTTGTACCACTGCTACCACTTTCCCATGATGTTTCCGGTTATGGGTTCTTATGCAATTCTCATTCCTATAGATGTTATCTACCTCCCCTAAAAGTTTTTACCTATATTTTTGAGACACCCTATATATATATATAATCAGGCGAGGTTTGAATTGTTTTATCTCTGAGCGGCACCTTTTTGCACGCAATTTGCCAAACACCAGGTCACAATGACCCCAATGGTTCATATGGGGGAGCGGGATCCATTGAACAACTATTGAGAGACAGATAACGTCAGCCAGCGTGTTCTATAAATTGCATAAATTGCCCTTTTTTGCATATAATGTGCTAAATGATCAGGTCACAAGGACACTGGAGGCTCACAGAAGGTTTGAGGGAGGAGATACACTGAACAATTGTTGGGAGACAGATGGTAACCTCCCATTAAGATCATCCAGCATGTTTTTTAAAGTGCATAGAGGATGACAATTTTTTACACAAAATGGGCTAAATGGCCAGGTCACAAGGACACCGGAGGCTCACAGAAGGTTTGGGGTAGGGAATCCACTGAACAATTGTTGGAAGACAGATGTCAGCCTCCCATTAAGATCACCCAGCATGTTTTTTAAAGTGCATAGAGGATGACATTCTTTTACACACAATGGGCTAAATGGCCAGGTCACAAGGACACTGAAGGCTCAGAGTATGTTGGGAGGAGGTGATCCACTGAACAGCTGTTGGAATACCAAGGGTAGCCTGCAGTTAAGATCACCCAGCATGTTCTTTAACGTGCATAGCGAATGCCACTTTTTTTGCCTATAATAGGTTAAATATCCAGCTAAGAAGGACCCCAAAGGTTGGGGTAGGGGATCCACTAAACAGCTGTTGTGCGACAGATCAGATCACCCATTGTGTTCTTTAAAGTGCATAGGATATTGCACTTTTTTTGCACATAATAGGCTAAATGGTCAGATCACAGGGACCTCAAAGGCTCCGTGAAGGTTGAGGGGAGGAGATCCACTGAACAACTGTTGGAAGACAGATGGTAGCAGTAGTAAAGAATCATAGGATGTGTCCTGTAAACATGGAACTCGTGAAATAATGAGCTTAGCGAAAACGAATTTTTTTCAGCTTATTGTTTCAGATGGTAGCCACCTGTTAAAGTCAGGAAGTGTGTTCTTTAATGTGCATAGGGTATGGCACTTTTTTTTTCATACAATGGGTTAAATGCCCAGATAAGAACCCCAAAGGCTCAGAGAAGGTTGGGGTAGGGAATCCACTGAGCAGCTGTTGAGAGAGCAGCGTGTTCTTTAAAGTGCATCAGATACGGCACTTATTTGCACATAATGGGCTAAATGGCCAGGTCACAAGGACACTGAAGGCTCACAGAAGGTTGGGGCCCATTGGAACAGCTGTTAGGAGACTGAGGTAGCCTACATTAAGATCACCCAATACGCTCTTTAACATGCATAGAGTAATGCTCTTTTTTGCACACAATGTGCTAAATAGACAGGTCACTAGGATCCCGAAGAATCAGAGAAGGTTGGAGGAGGTGATCCAATGAACAGCTGTTGGGAAAAATGGTAGCATCCTGTCAAAGTCACCCAGCATGTTCTTTAATGTGCACAGAGTATGGCTCTCCCTGACGTGGGGCCATAGCTTATCGTCACATAAGACGGACAGGAGTCTTTCCATCCATAACAATTTCCCCTACAAGCCGAAAGCAAGATAAGGAATTTTGTGGAAATAAGCCTCCATGCTGCTGCAAATGTGTATTGAACATGGGTACTGCAGATTATGAGCCTACCAACTGAACCACCCCAGCCCCATTTGATAGGAGCTTCGTAGAGTCAAAAATCTTAGAACGAAAGAATTTGCCAAATTGTATGTAAGAATGGAAAAACGTCGGAAGGTTTGGGTTGTTTTACCACTGAGAGGCACTTTTTCGAACACATTTCGTGAAATGACCATGTCACAAGAAGGCTCAGAGAAAGTTCGGTTGGGTTGTTTTTCTCATAATGGGCAAAATGGCCAGATCACAAGGAACCTGAGCACTGAATGAAGGATAGCTTAGATTGTTTTACCTCTGAACTGCACTTTTTTCCAACAATGGGCTAAGTCACAAGGACCCTAAGGGCTGAGACTTCAGAGTGGTAATTTTTTTCCCAACAATGCGCTAAAAGGCCAGGTCACAAGGGATGGGTTGTTTTTCCTCTGAGCGGAATTTTTTTGCACACCATGGGCTAAATGGCCAGGTCACAAGGACCCCGAAGACTCAGAGAAGGTTGGGGGAGGGGACCCACTGGAACAGCTGTTGGGAGACATATGGTAGACTCCCATCAAGGCCATCCAGCATGTTCTTTAGCATGCACAGGGTATAGCTCTCCCGTACACAGCGCCACAGCTTAACGTCCCATCTGATGGACGGCAGCTTTTCCGAGACCATCAGTGTCCCCTACTGACCGTGGATAGGTTGGAGAAATTTGCAGAGATAAATCTCAACACCGACCCAGCTGGAACTCAAACCAGGGAAATACAGATTACAAGCCTGTCGTGCCACTGACTGAGCCCCACCCCACCCCACCCCACCCAAGGTCATAAGGACCCTGATGGCTGAGAGAATGCTGTTTTGGGTTATTTTACGTGTGAGTGGCATTTTTTTTCTCATAATGGGCCAAATGGCCAGATCACAAAGACCCTAAGGGCTGAGAGAATGCTGGGGCAGGTTGTTTTATGTCTGAGCAGCACTTTCTTTCTCTAAATAGGCTAAATGGTGAGGTCAGAAGGACCCTAAGTGCTGAGAGAAGGCAGGGTTGGGTTTTTTGACATCTGAGCGACACTTTTTATTCTAAATGGGTTAAATGACCAAGTCACAAGGACCCAAAGGCCTGAATGACGACTGGTTTAGGTTGTTTTACCTCTGAGAGGCATTTTTTGCACACACTGGGCTAAATGGCCAGGTCACAGGAATCCCGAATGCTCAGAGAAAGTTGGGTTGCTTTACGTCTGAGCAGCACTTTTTTCCCCAGAATGAGTTAGTCAGGTCACAAGGATCCAGAGGGCTCAGAGAAAGGGTTGTTTCATCTATAGGGCACATTTTTCTGACAATGGGCTAAATGGACAGATCACAAAGACTGCTAGGGCTGAGAGAAGGCCCTGTCCTCAATCAGTAGAGGACACCAGTGTGCTTGAAAAGGCTGCCACCTGTCGGATGGCTTAAGCCTTGGTTCTTTTATAGCAGAGCTATATCCTCTGCATGATAAAGAACACGCTGGATGGTGTTGACGGGAGGCTACAATCTGTCTCCCAGCAGCTGTTCCTGTGAGTCCCCTCTTGCAGCCTTCAGGATCTTTGTGACCTGTCCATTTAATCCATTGTATTCAAAAAAGTGCCACTCAGTGGTAAAACTATTATATGTTTTCTATTATACAGGGTGTCCCAAAAATATAGGTACAAACTTTTAGGGGAGGTAGATAACATCTAAAGGAATGAGAATTGCATAGGAACCCATAACCGGAAATGTCATGGGAAAGTGGTAGCAGAGGTACAAGATCTGAAAGGACACAAGACAGTGATTAATGGGAAAATATTTATGGGATATAATTATTACAAATGGCGCACTAGATAATACATTTCATAACGTTACAGCAGATGCTCTAAGTTTCCACCATGACCGATAATCGCATAAATTTTGATGCACACATGCAAACAAATGGTGGCCCGGTACTCTCTATGTGGGAAACATTCTTGATACATTTCTTGAGCGGCTCGTCTGTTGCCCTCAGTTATTCCATACACTAAGTACATGTCTGCCAGCTCCCTGTTCGAATACCTTTGCATGCTCTTCGTAAGCCGACTACCGCTCGAATGAGGAAATCTGAAATTTCCAGTCTAGTGCACTGATGAACAGCGCGGCCTACTGACCTATGGTGACGTTTCCAGTTATGGGTTCCTATGCAATTCTCATTCTTTCAGATATTACCTACCTCCCCTAAAAGTTTGTACCTATATTTTTGAGACATCCTGTATGTATACAGGGTGAATCTGAAAAAGTGGGCTAACTTTACCGGGTGGTAGAACGCAGCTATACGAGCAATATTCGTCATAGAATGTATGGTCGGAACGCAAACGGCGAGCCGCTAGGTGGCATTGGAAATGGTATAAAAGGGTCGGTCCTCGCATTCAACGGCATAAAAATAACGTACACAAAGTGCATATCCGCCATTTCGTGGTTAGTATAACCAGCCATCCTCTCGGCAGTCCACGGTAGAAATGCCGTTGGGTGCGAGGACCGACCCTTTTATACCATTTCCAACGCCACCTAGCGGCTCGCCGTTTGCGTTCCGACCATACATTCTATGACGAATATTGCTCGTATAGCTGCGTTCTACCACCCCGTAAAGTTTTGCCCACTTTTTCAGATTCACCCTGTATATGTGTTTACATGGGTACATAGCTACAAAATCTTCATTCAGCCATGGGCTACCGAACTACATTCATATTGTCTAATTTTATTCTCCAGATATGTCTGTCCTAAGCTGCAGCTCCTGCATTTGGCCGCTGTAAAGCAATCCTAGTAAGGTCCTCTTTTTCAATGTCTGCCCATTGCATCCTAGGTCCTTTCATTTTTCCTGAATCACACTGTTCATAACCAGGTAGTGCTGTACAAGCGGAACCGGGAATTACCGTGGTTGCATAAGATCACAACGAAAGAGATTCATTGTTCATAATCCTGTTTGCTAATCTGCATGGCTTAACCAGTGCAATCTCTCTGCACAAAATGCTGCTCAATAGACGTCGATGACTCCTTCTTCTAACCTCACTACAAAACCTCGTTACAAAATGAAACTATCTAATATTCAAGATTATATATGCAAGCATCTAAAATCAAAGTCGTCATTTATCAGAAACTTTGAAATCTCTAGAACTTTCTTCCCGTTGCACAGAATTACGCAAGAAAAGGAGACAAAATATATAAAGCTTGTAACCCTGGTGTCCATAGCCACCTTGATACACCAGGTATGAACAGCTATTAATAGAAGGATGGAACAAAGGAGGCAATATGCAATTAATTTAATTAGTTTAAATTTAAGACAAAGCCATTTATTTTAAAATCAGTAAGAATAAAATAATTTATTCATTAATACATTTTCTAAATACAGTGTTTGAAAATATTATAAAATTAATTACAAAATTTAAAAAAATGTATGACTACCAGTTGAATTTTTAGAAATGTAGATATAATTGAAACTGCTGTAAATTTTTTTAAATTAGTCTTCTGTTACTGCAGTGTCCAGGCCTGTTGTATCGAGGTGGTCTTGATTAATTGCAATCTCATTTTCTGAAGAATTCGCTGAAGAATGTTGAAGGTTATAAACTTCCTATCCCATATCGCCGAGTGAACTACTGTGCATAGGAGTATATACCTATGGGTACGTTTGTTTTTACTTTTTGTCAGGTTGAGGAAGACTACTGATGGTTTAAATGTTACGCTAGACTTACGTGATTAATATCTACATTTATTGAAAAAGATACTAGAAAAAGGCTAAAGTAGGCCTGAGGTGGCATTCAGATTTCCTGCTTCATCTCTTCCCCTTTCAATGGCAGGCGAGAGAGTGATGCTCCCCACTCCATCTCATCACTGGGTACTATCTAAACTCTCAGCCTCGGATTTATATCTCACTTCCTTAGAAAGGGGCAAACAAACTCATGTGAAGAATGATATTTCTGAGCCCACAAAAGTAATTTGAGAAGATAATTTTTTTTTTAAAAATAATCAAAATCGGAAAAGTTGTCGAAAGTGAAGATGTGATCTAGAATCTTTCCTCAAAGTTGAATCTTCCAGGACAAAGACATAGTCCTGACTTATTCAGAACTTTTTCTCACATAGTTTGAGCTTAGTGAAGACATCAAGTCAATAAACAGTAGCAGTAATTAGGGAAAAAAAGAAAAAAAAAAAAAAAAAGATTTACAGAAATGTAGTCTTTGTTGTTAATGAATGGTGATTCAAAAATTAATATTTAGATAAATTAAATTATAAGCAGTCAAATAGAGAACAAACTTTGAAGAAGGAAATTAGAAAATGGTATAAAATAATTTTAATTTTAAGATTATCGTGATGTAGGATAGATATGAAAGTGTAATTAAAAATATTACATTTGATGAGAGTGTTGTAATTAATTTTTCTTTCAGTATCATAGCGATTGCATTCAAAAATTATATGGTATAGATTGTGGGGAGGGACAATAATTGCAATTAGGAGAAGAAATGAGTTTTAATATGTGTAATATTAGTGAGTGCATAGTTTCTTTTCATTTTGGAGACAAGGTTAATTTCTTTTTGTGAAGGTTGAAATCACTGAATTTTTGAATCTTGTTGGAAATAAAAAAAAAATCTGTGAGAGTTTGGAGCATTTTCTTCAAAATATTTTTGAATTTTCTGATGGAGCAATTTTTTGTTGTACTGTTTGTGTAAATATATGAAGAAAGGAGTAGGTATAATTTTAGTTTCCTGTAAAGCTGACTTTGCTGATAAATCAGCTTGTTCATAAGCCTTGATCCCAACATGAGGAATCCATTGTATATGTAATAGATTATTTTGAGAAATGTTTTTGAGGTAAGTACGCATGATTGGTGAAAATGGGATATTTTGATTTTAATTGATTTCGATTTAGTAATTAAAAAGCAGATTTGAAAGTGAAGAGGAAGCGGTAGGGAGGCGGCTTAAGGTCAAGTCCTCAAATCCGTGGGCCTCTCAGAGAGCTACAGCTTGAACTTGGAAGAAATATTTCATTTCAAACTTTGCATTTTTATTTGCTGAAGCTTGATATTGTAGAGTTTGAATGCCTTATTGATAATTGCATTAATATTTGGGATTCTGGGATATTTTTCTCTTATGTTCACAAACATTTGCAGATTTTGTTGCTTGATTTCTCCACTTGTCGAGAAAAGTGCCAATATCGTCAAGTCATTGCTTTTAAGGGCAGAATTTCATTTCTCTTGCAAGTGTTTTCTCCCTTTTTCCTCTGTTTTACTTAGTATTTCAGTTATTCTCATTCTTTCTAGGTTTTCTTCTATTATTACTTAAACTTCGTCTTCAGAATATATTTCCGTTTCTAGTTCCTTTTCGAAGTCACTCTCCTGCTCTTCCAGAAATGTCTGGGGCAGGGAGAATTTTATTATCTTGCTTTCTACCTATCTTTCTAATACTTTTGACTTTGACATTTTTCTGTTGGTCGATTTGTGCATTTGAGAAAATATTTTTTCACCATATCTTTCGAAATGAATGAAGAAACCTAATGATTTATGTGCCAAATGAAAGCTTACGATGCAGGAAGTATTATAGGTTATAAAAAATTTACACTCCCGTGCTTTCTTCTGCTCAAAAAAGTTTGAAATATGAAAATTAATTTTAAGATGTATCTCCAGCATTCCAAAGCCGAAAGTAAACTATATATACATTTGGAGAGCAGACACCATGGGATGGAGCAATGACCACCCTGTTGTCGTTTGAAGAGGGGGAAGCCATGGGATGGAGGAATGACCCCTCTGTTGTCGTTTGGATAGGGGAAGCAATGGCCACCCTGTTGTCATTTGGAGAAGGGATGACTTGGGATGGAGCAAGGGCAACTCTGTTGTCATTTGGAGATAGGAATGCCATGGGATGGAGCAATGGTCACCCAACCAGCTCTCCCCCTTACTGCTAGTGAGATTCTTAAAAAGTGTGCTCACAAATTTTAAGTAGAATGCTAAAGATTTTTCTTCTTTTTAATTTTAATTATATTTATTGTGTATGTCTTATTTATTATTTGATATATATTCCTGTATCAGATTGCTTAATTTTCTTTCTAGGTATTTTTAACCAAGAACGAAATTACTAAGAGCTTTCTATAAATATTCAAAGGAAATTAATACTGAAACAAAGGAAAAAATTTTGAAGTCAAACATTAACTTGGAACTTTCTCTTGCCATTATTCTATTTTTTGTAATTTTGCAGGAACAGGAGAAAAAAATTCGCATAAAATATTAGCAAAGGACTTTTTTAATGAAATATGCAAATGCAGAGTTTTCTTACAGTAGCTGCTTGAGGGGGTTTATTCTAAAATTAGAAAACGAAATTTTTTCATTGATATGAAAAACGTTTTCGACCATCGATAAAGAAGTGCATCACCTTATCAACACAAACGAGAAACTTCATATTTATAAATGATATTGGAAGGGACTTTGAATAAATTAATGTCTGAAATTCCTTTTCCTTAGGGAAATATAACTTTGCTATTGGTCATAAAAGTGTTAAAAGAAGTTTTCTGAAAATAATCTGAAAATGAAATAGGGCCAGAAATGTTACAGTGAGCAAGAACACTGTGTGTGGGTGGTTTTCCTCGATAAAGAACATTTTTTGACTTATATGGATAAATTTTACAGTCAAACTTTCTAATGGAGAATTTTCATCCTGTTGCAGTCATTACCTGATATGTAGAAAATTGTATCTGTGGAACATGCAATGGAAGTTTCAGAACGAAGCTTAATCTCCAATATCATTGTTTGCCAGACGCAATGAAAAAGACTCTTGCACCTAAGCTCCAGAGTGTTCAATACCATTTTCTGTTAAAGGACAGAGAAACATAAAAATCCTCTCCAAAATGAGTAGCAAGATATTTAAACAGAAAACGGAGCCCTCATATGGGTGAAATATGTCAGAAAAATTTGCCAGAAAAACTATCTTAAGTCTAGCCTTAGGACACATTTTCTGACACAGAAAGGGGAAAAAACCACATGTATGTGAAATATGTAATAAGAAATTTTCATGGAAGTCTCACCGTAGTAGACATTTTCTGACACACACAGGAGAAAAAGCACGTGTGTGAAATATGTAATAAGAAATTTTCCCTGAAGTCTAGCCTTAAGAGACATTTTCTGACACACATGGGAAAAACCAAATGTATGTGAAATATGTAATAAGAAATTTTCCCTGAAGTCTAGCCTTAGGACACATTTTCTGACACACAAAGGGGAAAAACCACATGTATGTGAAATATGTAATAAGAAATTTTTCCTCATGTCTCATCTTAAGAGACATTTTCTGACACACACAGGGGAAAAACTGCATGTATGTGAAATGTGTAATAAGAAATTTTCCCTTAAGTGTCATCTTAAGACATATTCTGACACACACAGGGGAAAAACCACATGCATGTGAAATATGTAATAAGAAATTTTCGCAGAAGTCTGATCTTAGGACACATTTTCTGATACACACGGGGGAAAAACCACATGTATGTGAAATATGTAATAAGAAATTTTCACAGAAGTCTAATCTTAGGGCACATTTTCTGAGACACACAGGGGAAAAACCACATGTATGTGAAATATGTAATAAGAATTTTTCACAGAAGTCTGATCTTAGGAAACATTTTCTGACACACACAGGGGAAAAACCACATGTATGTGAAATATGTAATAAGAAATTTTCCCTGAAGTCTCATCTTAAGACACATTTTCTGACACACACAGGGGAAAAGCCACATGTATGTGAAATATGTAATAAGAAATTTTCCCGGAAGTCTCATCTTAAGACACATTTTCTGACACACACAGGGGAAAAACCACATGTATGTGAAATATGTAATAAGAAATTTCCACAGAAGTTTTATCTTAGGAAACATTTTCTGATACACACAGGGGAAAAACCACATGCATGTGAAATATGTCATAAGAAATTTTCAAAGAAGTCTAATCTTAGGACACATTTTCTGATACACACAGGGGAAAAACCACATGTATGTGAAATATGTAATAAGAAATTTTCCCTGAAGTCTCATCTTAAGACACATTTTCTGACACACACAGGGGAAAAACTGCATGTATGTGAAATGTGTAATAAGAAATTTTCCCTTAAGTGTCATCTTAAGACACATATTCTGACACACACAGGGGAAAAACCACATGTATGTGAAATATGTAATAAGAAATTTTCCCTGAAGTCTCATCTTAAGACACATTTTCTGACACACACAGGGGAAAAACCACATGTATGTGAAATATGTAATAAGAAATTTTCACAGAAGTCTGATCTTAGGAAACATTATCTGATACACACAGGGGAAAAACCACATGCATGTGAAATATGTAATAAGAAATTTTCAAAGAAGTCTGATCTTGGGACGCATTTTCTGACACACAAAGGGGGAAAAACCACATGTATGTGAAATATGTAATAAGAAATTTTCCCTGAAGTCTAACCTTAGAACACATTTTCTGACACACACAGGGGAAAAAACACATGTATGTGAAATATGTAATGAGAAATTTTCCCTGAAGTCCAGCCTTAGGACATTTTTGATACACACAGGGGAAAAGACACATGTATGTGAAATATGTAATAAAAAATTTTCACAGAAGTCTAGCCTTAGAGCACATTTTCTGACACACACGGGGGAAAAACTGCATGAATGTGAAATATGTAATAAGAAATTTTCCCTTAAGTCTAACCTTAGGAGACATTTTCTGATACACACAGGGGAAAAGCCACATGTATGTGAAATATATAATAAGAAATTTTCGCAGAAGTCTAATCTTAGGACACATTTTCTGACACACAGGACAAAAGCCACATGTATGAGAAATATGTAATGAGAAATTTTCCCTGAAATCTAGCCTTAGGAAACATTTTCTGACACACAGAGGGGAAAAATCACATGTATGTGAAATATGTAATAAGAAATTTTCACAGGTCTGATCTTAGGACACATTTTCTGATACACACAGAAAAGCCACATGTATATGAAATATGTAATAAGAAATTTTCCCTGAAGTCTTCCCTTAGGAGACATTTTCTGACACACACAAGGGAAAGGAAGCATTTATGCAAAATATGTAATGAGAAATGTGCTGATAAGTCAACACTTAAGAAGCATTTTCTGACACACACACGGTAAAAACAGCATGTATGTGAAATATGTAATAAGAAACTTTCCCTGAAGTCCTTCAGACACATTTTCTGACACACAGGAGAAAAGCCACATGTATGTGAAATATGCTAAAAGAAATTTGCAGATAAGTCTACACTTAAGATGCATTTACTGACACACAGGGGAAAAAACCGCATTGTGTGAAATATGCAATAAAAATTTCCTGATATGTCTACAGTTAAGAAGTATTTTTTGACAGACACGGGGGAAAATGCATTTAGGTGAAAGAGGAAATAAGAAATTTTCACAGAAATGTCATTTAAGGAATCGTTTTCTGACACACACAGGACAAAAACCACACATCTGTGAAATATCAGCCTCTCAGAAGCCAAACTGATGAACTCCATAAAAAAAGTGGAGAAAATTAATGATTCTCTATGATTTAATTTTAAAACTTTGCTTGAAAGACACGAGCAAAGAAATATTATGATATAGGGTTTATATTACAAGATGTAATAATACATAAAAATAATGAGCTCGGGTACTAAAATTGCAAAATTTACAAAAAGTGGAGTTGATCAATTTGATTTCTGAGAGGTTTGTATGTTAAAAGGTCTTTGTAGAGAAATCTGCACTTCGGAGACATTGTGTGACTTATACAGTGGAAAAGGCACATGGAGGTGAAATGTGTAAAAAGGCATTTGCAAAGAAGGGCACCCTTAGGAGGCATATTCTGATATATATAGGGGAAAACCCTCAAGTACTTTAAATACGCAATAAGAAATTTACATGAAAGTCCAAACTCATGATGCATTTTCTGACAAAGGGTATGTGATATGTGTAATAAGAAATTTGAAAAGAATTCTCCATTTACGAAACATTTTCTGACATACACAAGGTCAAAGCCACATGTATGTGAAATAGGTATTTCAAAATTTGTCTGCACTTTGGAGTAATTTCCTGACACATTCAGGAGAAAAGTAGATATATGCAATATATGTAAAATGAAATTTACATGGCAAACTCTTCTTAAGAGACATTTTCTGATGCACACACAGGATAGCTCATTGTTATGTGATATATAATAAATATTAATGTATCACACATTTTAATATGTTTAACATTAGGTGTTGTTTTCTGATGGATACAAAGAAAAACGCATGTAGGTTATACACCATATTGCAAAAAGTATCTGGACACTTTTGTGCTAAGTGTACAAATAGCCACATTCAAAAATACCTAACTTTTAAACTAAGCATTTTACAGAAAAGTCACTAGACATAAATCGAAGATCTCGGTCAGAGTTCTCTAAATTTCTGTTTTCTGTAATATTAATCTAATATATAAAGAGTTATGGAAGCTAAAATATTTAACAACAAATGTTATACACCACACTTCCAAAACATTTTCCCCCAAAATTGATGAAAAATTCAAAAAACCTTACACAAAATTCAAATATTGCATTTATATTGCAAACAGCTTTATATAATATTTGTGATTTAACGGTTTGAAGTAGTTTTCAAAACAAGCAAGTTTCACCTAACTGTTTCAGCTTCCGTACTCTTTAAGTATTAGATTAATATTATAGAAAATAGATATATAGAGAATTCTGATCAAAATCTTCAATTTATATTAGTGACTTTTTCCATAAAAACCTTATTTCAAAGTTAGGTATATTTGAATGTGGCTTAACATGAAACATTTAACATGTTCACTTAACATGAAAATGTCCGGACACTTTTTGCAATATACACAGTTGTATCAGAATAATATGACCACCTACTATACATATACCATGGTAAGTGGTCATATTATTCCGATGCGACTGTGTAGTGTATATGCAAAAGAGAATTTTCAGATAAGGAATTACTGCAATCTACATGAATATCGAACACATACGAAAGTGAACCGAAATTCACACAAAAAGCTCACTTACACAAAAAACATTTAATTATCATTCTTTAGTACATGAAAGAGATATATGTAATACATATATATATATAATAGATATATGCGAAACATACAAAAAAGCTCATTTCCATAAAACACATTTAATTATTCTTTAACAACAAAAGAGAAGCGAAATTTGCATGAAAAGCTCATTCCCACCAAAAATATTTAATTATTCTTTAACACCAGAAAAATAAACAAAATTTCCCCATAAAGCTGATTACCACAAAAAACTTTTAATAGCCATTGTTTAACACATGAAGGAGAAGCGTACACGAAAAGCTCATTTCCACAAAAACCATTTAATGATCATTCTTTAACACACGAAAGAGAAGCGAAACTTGCACGAAAAGCTCACTTCCAGAAAAATCATTTAGTAATCATTCTTTAAAGCATGATTATTAGAAGCGACATTGTTGTAAAATATGCAAGACGTATTTGCAAGTAAATAGTTATTTAAAAACATTTTTGATGCACAGAAATGGGAACATTAGATTTGGGAAATATGTAACAAAACCTTTCCAATGAAACTAACTATAGTAGATGAATTTTCTGACTAATATAATGGAAAACTACACAAAATTTAGACAATTGTGAATAGAAAATTACCTTTCAGAGATAAAACAATCTGTCTCTGCTGAATTTCTGATGTTGGCTTTGAGTTCAGCAACGATGTCAAAAAATCTATGTTAATTTCATCCTCAGGCAGCTATGTGCTACGAAGGTCCAACCAGAGAGTGGAATTTAGTTCCACTAAGCATATCTGTCCTGAGCTACATCTGCACACCAATTCTAACAAGGTCCCATTTCACATTGTCTATGGTTTTCCCCTCTTTCTGAGGCCTTTAGACATACTGTTCATAATCCTATTCGCAAATCTATAAATATCCATACGTGCAATATGGCCAAACCAAAGGAGTCTCTCTCTGTGCAATATGCTGCTTAAATGGAGGTTGGCGATTGCTTTGCCTAACCTCATCATTACTTACAAAGTTGAACAACCTAATGCACAAGATCTGCCTAAGCATCTAGAATGAAAAGCATCAAGTTTCCTTTTATCTTGTTTGCAAATTGTCAGATTTCAATACCATAACTAACTTTAAAAAGAACCGAACTCTTATATAGTATAATTTTAGTCTTAGGTCTCCACACCCTTCATAAAAAAAATAAAGAACTGAAGAATAAACATAAATAATCAAAATGCGTATTGTGACATTTTTATAATTCGTAAATAGAATGCTTAATTCAAAGCTCCGTAACTTTGAAAATAATAATTTTGCAAAAATATCATTGGAGATTAATTAAAAATATCAGTTGTGTCTCGACTTTAAATGTTGAAGAATGAAAAATTGTAGCTGGAATATTGAGTAGCAAACTTTTCTATTGCTTTGTAATTTTGAGAAAAAAAACTTTTGAGAGAGAAATGCCAATGGAGAATAATTGAAAATTTGAATTAATTTTTGATTATGTCTTCAGGTAAGAAATATTAAAGATGGAATCTCTATCAGAAAACCTTGCTCTTGAATGTCTTCAAAAAGTTGAAAACTGTCATTTTTCGTCCATCTTTCAGAAAAGTTGAAAGAATCATTATACAAACATTTAAAATCGTGTTGTTTTAGATAACAACATTTTCGTGTTTGAATTAAATTTTGAGGTAAATATTTACGAATTACAATTCTAGAGTTTTGTATGTCAGCGTTCATAAATACTGAAATATGAATTGGTAAATCGAAAGATTTTTTATGTCTTAATGAGTTTTTCATGTAAACCTGTAACAGAAATTAAAGTTCTGAATAAAATTCATTTAAAACTCAATTTGTATGAACATTTGACAGTATTGAAAGTGTTACATAAGTTTGAATATTAAAAAATACCTACTCAATCAAAAGAATTGATATAGAAATTAATTGAAATTTGATAAATAAAATTTCATTTCAAATCACTAACAAACATGTTTTGAACAATTTGAGTCAAATTAATATATAATTTAGTAATCTTAAATCGAGTGGGGGAGAGGTGAATGAATGAATATTCATGATTTTCTTAAAATTTTCTACAACACATCTGCTCTTAAATTGTAGAACGTCCGTAAGAGTTTATTGGGGTGAGGGTGGCTCAGTCGTTAGCGTGCTGAGCTCGTAATCTGCAGTTTCCAGGTTCGAGCCCCAGCTGGGTGAGCGTTAAATTTTATTTCGGCAAGGCTCCCCACTCTGCCCACCGTCAGTAGGGGACACCGATGGCCTTGGAAAGGCCGCAATCCGTTATGTGGAGCGTTATATCCTGTAAATGCCAAAGAACGTGATGGATGGTCTTGGGAGTTTACCATATTTCTCCCAACAGCTGTTCCAGTGGGTCTCCTCCCCCAACCTTCTCTGAGATTTAGGGGTGCTTGTGACCTGATTATTTAACCCATGGTGTGCAAAAAAGTGTCGCTCAGAGATGAAATAAGCCAACAATAGCAACTTAAAAGAATATATATGGAAATTAATTGAAACTTAAGTTAGATTTCACTTGAAATCACTAACAAACATATTTTGAATAAAATTAGATACTTTTTAGAAATCTGACAAAATAAATTTTTCCGATTTTGTTAAAATTTCCCACAATAAATATAGGCTCTTAATTTGTGGAAGATCTATAACTGTTTAACAGTCAGAATCAATTATATAAAAAAATGCAGTTAAACTTGATGGAATGTAAAAAAAAATCCAGTGAGGTAAGGGGAGGAAATAATCGAACCCGGGTAAATGTAAAGTGGGGTAGGTGAGACTTCCAATGCACTGTAAAAATTTCCCCTCCTTTATACAGGTTTTTAAAATATTCCTTGAAAGACATATGAAATAGAAATATGTTTAATATTTTTTGTCTCTATTACCCTTACTAATATTTTGAATGTAAGTGCATGAATTTTTAAACGATCATACCCTTTTACCGTATACATCTATTGAGGTACCCCCTTCTATTCACTCTTTATTGGTTTGACCGAATATTACATATGATATAACTGCATTTAATAATTTATAGCTACTTAAGTGACGTATATATTTCAGAAATATAAACTTTTCGGTTTGTAAATTCATTTCCGAAGTCTGTCTTTTGAAAAGTGATCATTCTGTTAGCAAAGATATTGAAGTTTAGTCCAAACAGTTGATTAATTAATTAAACTTTGTATACGTATTTTAAGAAGTATCAAAAAACGTCTAACAAATTTCTCATATTTTTATCATGGTCATAAATATCGTTTAAAAATTTTTTAAAAGCTGCTATTCTAATTCTTTTTATATGTGAAAGATTTTTGCAAAATTATAATTCAGTTTGAAATAAGTTTAAGAAGCAGTTCCGAGTCACTTTAGAGAAGAGTTTTTATTATTAATTAAATTTTCTTAATTTTTGTTAATTCCAATTCATTTTATGGATCTCAAAATTAAATCAAATCGAACTCAGTTTCCGCAAAAGTTAATTATTTTACTCCACATTTAGTATGCAAATTTGAATCTGAAAAATAAAAAGAGTGGCGATTATTTATAACTGAATAAAACTTACGGGAAAAAATTTTAAACTAAGGTTATTATATAAATAGAATCAAATCACAAATTTTTAAAAATTACTATTATAATCCAATGCGATTCTAGGCAGATTAAAAAAATTCTGTGTAACTTATTGTTAATAAATGTGCCCACCCTGGGTCATTAGAAGTTCCATCGAAAGAGATAGAAATGTTTGTGCTTAAAACGATAGATAAGTTGAGTTTGATTCTACATCTTCCAATTGGCAATTCTTGTATATTTAGAAGAGTGTTTGATCGTTATATATTTGATTGGAGCAAGAAAAATATCAGGTAGGGTTAAAAATGATAGATCAACAATCAAATATTGCTAGCTGTGTTTGAGCTCCACCACAGGACTTCAGGGTTCTTACAGATAACTTCTCTTCTTTCTTTTCTTGGTATTACAATCGTTAAAATACCAAGAAAAGATTGACTGGAATTTAATATGGCAGACAACAACCGAGGAAAACGTCCTTTTTCGATATCAAATGGACACTTCTACAACATTCCATCCCCTTAAAACGTAAACAGAAGAGATCAAGTCTCTATCCTGAGACTTAGATCAGGTGTCTGTCTACTGTAGAGCACCTTGTACCTGTTTAAAAAATCCTCTACTCTATGCCAATGGGGTGGTATAAGAGAGGATGTAGAACGTTTTGTGATGCACTGCAGAAAATTTCTACAAGCTAGAATCATCCTCTTCTCAAAGTATTTTTATTCCACTAATTATCCGCCGACTTTATGAAACTTTGTAAATTTCTGGCCTAATGGAAAATTTCATTTGGATATCTATAACTCAATGATGGCGTTCATCCAATCTACTGAAGTTCAACTCTAACAGATTCTCTTCTCTGTGTATATTATCAACCTTTTCTCCTATATTTCCTCTCTGTAGAGAGGGAGTATAGGAAAATAGATCCCTCTTTTAACTCTTGCAAGTTAGGTGGTTGAGCCGCTGCAGATCGGATATGCTGTCCCAACACAAATCACGGATGTTCGATTGGATTGATGTCTGGGGAATTGCAGGCCAAGGCAATACCTGGAAGTGTTCCTCATGTACCATGAACCAGTCTCTAACAATCTGGGCAGTGTGGCATGACGCATTATCCTGCTGAAATAAGGCACTACTAGAGGTTTTAACTTTGCCATGAAAGGATGTACCTCGTTTGCAATGATGTTTAGGTAGGTGGTAGACGTCATAGTTTCCTGCACATGAATGACTGGACCCAGGGTGTCCCTGCAGAACATTGCCCAAAGCATTTCACTTCCTCCACTGGCTTGTTTTCATCCCATAGTGCATCCTGGTGCCAACACTTCCCAAGGAAAACGATGAACATGTACCCGGCCATGCACGTGGTGCAACAGGAAACGAGATTCATCAGACCAGACGACCTTCTTTCAATCATTCAAGGTACA
The DNA here is from genome assembly GCA_038380435.1 of Ryuthela nishihirai. Lineage (NCBI taxonomy): Eukaryota > Metazoa > Arthropoda > Arachnida > Araneae > Heptathelidae > Ryuthela > Ryuthela nishihirai. The sequence continues at coordinate 59,273,496 of JAWZYU010000012.1, forward strand.
ATTTTGATGCTCGCCTGCCCATTGTAGGCGCTTTCGATGGTGAACCGAATGTAGCATGGGCACTCATAGCAGCCTGCAGCTGCAGCCCCATTTTCAACAGAATTCGATGTACTCTGTTTTGTGACACATACTCCCGTCACCGGCATTCAAACTACGAACGAGTTGAGCCGCAATATCTCTTCTGTTGGCTTGTACCATACGGGATAGCCTTCGCTCACCTCTAGCATCGATGAGCTGTGATCGGCCCACACTTTCCCAGGGGTGCATGGTTTCTCCCTCCGGACCACTTTTTAAAGGTACTAACCACGGTTGACCATGAGCACCCAACAATCCTTACCATCTCATAAATGCTCTGACACAGTCGTCTGGCTGTTACAATTTGTCCTTTGTCAAACACTTAAGTCAGTTGCCTTTCCCATCTGAAGAACAAGAATAACACTGATTAATGGAGCTCAGCATCAGGTGCTTTTTATAGCATTTTATGACCACACGCGTCATTTACATATTCACACGCGTCATATTACCAGTTGTTGCTTAAATTTGCATAAAGACACTCTGGTCTTAATGTATTAGCTCTTCGGTGTACCTATGCATTCTGCAGGTAACAACGTCGTAGAATAATTATTGTGCAAAAAATATTTGGGGCGTTATTTCCGATTAACCTATGTATAAATATCCGAGTCGTGCCTACACAATTTTGTGCCCTGGACAAGGGAGGTATGGAAATAAGAGCTATTTTGAAATCTATCGAATACTTTGTTTCATTAGTAATAAAAAAGACCATATAATAATTGATTTATTTCTGCAATTAATGATTAAAATCCATGTAATAACTGAAACTGCGACCGATTAATATCAACCAGAAGGGAAAGAAATCAAACCAGAATAGGTTTAATTTGTGCCCTGGATGCCTGGTTGGCACTGCCTGTAAGTATTAAAAAAAAACATAAAAGGGTTAAAAGCCAGTGACGTAAAAGGGACGATAGATTTTAAAACCCCTCCAAGGGAAATAATTTTTTTTATATTATTTCTTCAGTGTACTTTTAGCAAAACCTTGTACAAAAATTTTCGATCCCTTTCAACAATTTTGGTAGATCCTGGTTACGTCACTGAGAAAACGATCATTAGCAACAATTGGAAATAAGTTGCCTCTCCTAAAGTATAGATGGCGCATTGTCGCCCACATCTCGGTGAAAGATTTGTAGGTCATATCCTGAAATTCTTTGTACTCTGATGCGTGGTTTAACTGGTTAGAGCGCTCTGTCATGTATCTAGAGAGTTGTGAGTTCGATTGTCAGCGATCGATTTTTTTCACACGAATAAATATTCAACCCACTTTTTCTTGGCTCAAATCTTTTATGACAATATTCCTGTCAATGACCAATTGCGATAAATCACATTGGAGTATTCACAAACTTCTGATTTTCACTATTGTAAATTTTTTAAACTTTATTTCAGTAAGCGATACATTCAATTGGCAAGATTTCTGTTAAAATGTCATTCACAAAAACATTTGAGGACATTTTTCCCAGATACATTTACTAATTATCTCGGAAGATTTCGCAATTGCAGCAGTTTGGCACGAAGAAAGATTCTCTGTTGAGGGCCTTCCCAGTGGAGTCTACGGTGGTGAGCACTATCTTTTTGCAATGCTGCTTACAGGTCGCTTTATGACCAGCTGGAGCAGGTACTCTTGAGCAAGCAGCATCTGGAGAGCTAAAGAAAAAAATAAAATATTTTAAGTACAAACTCATCATCAGGAACTATACTAGTTTCTGGAGATGTATCGAGAAAATAACTGTTATGAAGTGGGTTGGGTTGTTTGACCTCTGAGCGCTTTTTTTTTTTTTCCACACAACGGTCTAAATTGCTAAGTCACAAGGACCCCAAGAGCTCAGAGAAGATTGGGGGAAGGGGACCCACTGGACAGCTGTTAGGAGATTGATATTAGTCCCCCATAAAGGCCATTCAGCATGTTCTTTAAGGTGCACGAGATATGGCTCTCCTATACACGGAGCCACGGCATAGCAACCCATACGATAGATGGCGGCTTTTCCAAACGCATCGATGTACCCTACTACCTTACTGACAGAGGACAAGGGAAGTTTTGCGGAGATAAAATCTCAACGCTGGTCTACCTGGGAACTGCAGATTATGAGTCTGAGGAAAAAGAAACAGAGGAGACAACTGAGCTTCCCTCCTACGTCTCTTTTTCTTACCGAGAGAGAGAGTAGAGGTCAGTGGAGAAAACAATGTAAGCACATGGGGAAATCACACCTTAGAACATCAAGCTACGAATCTGGCATGCTACCTACTGAGCCAATTTCCGTCCCAATATTTAGTAAATATTTGAACACCAAGAATTGAGTTTTTAACCACCAATGTGCATGTTACCTAATTGATACCAAGATGATGGTTTCTGTTACGTTAATAACTGAATCGAGCCGGAAAAAAGTAAAAGGATGGGGGCCAACTGACTGGATTTCCATTGCAGGATATACTCCCCCCCCCCCCCCCCAACCTCTTCTCAGAATGGTAGCAAGGGTAATAGAGGCAAAAAGTTATTGAAATTATTTATATTTGAAGCAATTTTCGATTTTTTTTTAACACCTGGAAAATTTTATTTATAATTTATACTGCTCTTTCCCTTTTATATTTTTTCGTCCCCAACCCTTCGAATTTTTTCTATATCCGGGCTTGCATAAGTTTAATAATTTTTTGCCTCTATTTACCTTTACTGTTACCTCCCTTGCTCCTTCCACTCTAGAGTTTGGTTGGGTTGTTTCATCTCTTAGCGGCACTATTTTGCACACAATGGGCAAATCACTAGGTCACAAGGACCTCGAGGGCTCAGAGAAGGTTGGGGAAGGTGATCCACTGAAACAGCTGTTAGGCGATAAATGGTAGCCTCCCATCAACGCCATCCAGTGTGTTCTTTAACGTGCACAGATATCTCCGACACACGGGCCACAGCTTAACGTCCCATCCGACAGTTGGTGGCCTTTCCAAGCCTACCATTGTCACCCTACTGACCGTGGGCAGGTTTGAGTGTTTTGCGGAGATAAACCACGCACCCTTGATCTGGCCCTGACCATATGCGATCAACATATATATGTATACTATGCTTTAGATAAATTCATAAGCTTGTTTCACAGTACGACCAATTTTATGCAATAAAATGTACATCAGTTAAAACAAAATGCACACTAGCAGATTTGCCAGACAATTCTCGGGTCTTCAACTTCAATTCTCTAAAATGCGCATATCTCGAAATATAATTTCATAAATTAAATCAAATTCCATAAGATACAGAAAAAAATGTGAAAAGTCATGAAAATTTTGGTCAAACTGATACATATATATTCCAAACACCCAGAAAACTAAAGGAAATGATGAAAAAAGGTGGCATATGGTCAATGTAGGACGTGATCTCCTCTACCATTAATGCAAGCCTGACAAAGTCGATTCATTGCCTGAAAAAGATGAGTAAAGGTTGGGGTGTCCAAAAGTTTGTCTTGATGTAAATAGTGATAAGATGAAGCCAACCAAGGCCAGGATAGAGAAAAAAATAGGAAGTGGGGGGGAGGGGTGGCAAGCTGTCCGAGTGAAAGGAGTGGTAAAATCGAGCCGGAACGCCGCTCTGGTATAAAAATTTTCCCTTCTTTTTAATAATGAATGCAATAAATATCCCCTCAAGCAGCTGTTTGCCACAGAGGTCTGATAGCAGCCTGTCAGTTTATATATCATAGCAGAAGGTCTGTGAGGATGGCAGGACCTTAGCAGAAAAACTAGTGTCTCTTGAACAATTTCTAAAAATTATGCCTAAAATATATAATTTTAACATTTTTTGGCCTCCGTTACGGTTACTAGCATTTTCAGAGGAAATGGAGAGCTCTCCCCTTGAGAATGTAGGAAGCTATATACATATATACTGACTTTAGCGATCCTAGCTCATTATTTAGAACTTTCTCCGTTTTCTGTTGAGGGAAATCAAGGTGACTCCTATGGATCCTATTAGAAGTTTTATTTTTAATCTGTTTCGGGTTTTTTTTTTTTACGGAGGGGAAATATTTTGGGAGACAAAACCCTTACATTACCAAAATTTTGATCAGAAGAAGCTGTCTAACGAATTCAATAGTTACTAGACTTCAATAATTTGTACAAACATCTGAAAAAAATTTCGCTGCCACATTGGGAATTGAACCCGCAACTCTCTAGATACATGTCAGAGGGCTTCTATACTTCAGGAGAGGTTTGTAATAATTATTGAATTCTGTTTCTATAGGTAATCTGTATATTTATTATGGATGGATTTTTAACAATAAACGGTTAAGCGTGATTGACCTCCTCATTAACATCTAAATCATTAGCAACAATTGGAAAAGTTCCCTCTTCTGAAGTATAGGTAGTGCAAGGTTCGCCACATCTCAGTGAAAGATTTGTAGGTCTTATTCTGGAAGCTTTTAGCGTTTGCTTCGTGGTTTAACGGTAGAGCGCTCTGACATATATCTAGAGAGTTGCGGGTTCGATTCCCGCCGTGGCAGCGATCATTTTTTTCAGATGTTTGTAATAAGTGTAGATTACCATTGTCGCTTTGCCTTAGAGCTAGCCAAATGATCCGATGATAGAACTCTACAGACATGCAAAAGAGAAATTCCAGAAGAGAGAGAAAAAAATATACCTACATGTACGTAGTGCCAAACACCAATTACCGCCGCGATGGTTGACCCTGCAAATTGACAATGTATATCCAAGACTGTTGGCCATTCACACCTGTCTGAGGATAAATAAAAACAGTTCGGGTGCCGCATAAATGTTCGGGTTGTGGTCCTGGCCTGCAAAAAATAGAAATGTAATGATTATTTGACATAGTAATGATGAAAAAAGTAGAAATATAGCTCACACAAGATCCTTGCATGATTACACACAAAATACTTGCATCTACGAGAAGGGAACAAGGGAGCCATGACTCTCCGCTGAAAATCATAGTTATTGGAACAGTGGCGTAAACTTTGTGTTAAAGAGATCTTTAACATAGATTTAAAAATATGTATTTTATAAGGAGTAAGATACAATTTTTAGTAATTGTTATTTTACGGAAATTCTACAGAATTTTGGGAAAACCTATCTTAAGCTTCACATATACCTTGAAAAAAATAAGTATTGAAATCTTGAAAAAGGAATGGAATTTTTTTTTTGCCGCAGCCACGCCACGCTCTCCCCCCTCCCCCCCCCCTTGCTACAGCTGCGTCCCTTAAAAACGTGTCAGTCCTCCTGTGAGAAAATGTATGGCTCTCCAGCACACGATCGGAAATATTACATACTATTTTCCTTTCAACCATCATCTGCATTAGGGTTTCTGATTTTTCAACAATTTTAAATCCTCGAGAATCAGGAATATTTTTTTTTGTTTGCTCGAGAATTTCCAAAAAATCTAATTGCAAATAAAATAATAATTCTTTTCTTAGATTTTTATCAATATATTTTATTAAAATAACTAAAACGGTAATTACTAAGAAAGCAACTTATTAAGTAAGAAAGAACGTAATTATAATACAAATATCTTTTTTTTATACTTATTATAAAACAAAACATTTATATATTTATTATATTCGTCATTAAACAAAAAATTATTAAACAAAACCGCTCTCTGTTTTTGTTTACTTTTTAATACAACAATTTTAGTTGAAGAACTATTTAAGCTTTGTGTTTAAAGTGATAACATTTAAAAACATAAGGCCTCGAACATTTCATTTGATAATCCTGGTTTTTGTTTTGAAACAAAATTCCAGAAGTTTAATTCATTTTATTCAGATGCTGATCATATAGTTAAAAGAGCATCCAAAAGAAGTCATGTGAATTCTTATGATGTTACATAATACGACATTGCATAGAATCTGTCACGTATTAAATAAAGGTCATGTAGACACATATTTTAAAATAAATTATTGTTATAAAAATGACAATTTACTAGAAAATCTCGGGAGAAAAAAAATAATTTCTTGAGAAGCAAAAATTTTGGAAATCGTACATTTCTGAAGAAAAAACTGTAATCTTTATGCTTTGCTTTTTTTTTTACTTTTTAGGACGCATATAAGAATATAATTTATAAATTGAAAATTTTTAATGCTTTCTTTGAGTCAAATAAACAAAGTTGAGGTTTGTGAAGCGAAAATTAAGTGAATTAAGTCGTTTTCAAGCTTCGGATTGAGGTTTAGTCATCCATTGAATTCTTAGCGTTCTGTAAGTCTATGTATATTTGTGAAAGAATGAGTTGAAAAATGTGTAATTACAAAAGCTGAATAGAAAATAGGTTGCAAAGTTTTAAAAATAACATTTAGTGCATATAATTATTCCTTCAATATGTGAAGTTGATTTGGCTTCTGAAATTATTTTGCCTAAAATTCGTGCCTCTTTTTACCTGTTACTAGCCGTAATACCATTTTTTAATAAAGCAATCCAAACCCCTTGAGTTTACAAGCATTGACTCGACACCTACTCAGTGTTCTCAATAAATTCCCTATCCCTGAGGTTTGAAGTATCCACACACACCCATTCTTTCAGTTTTCAAATTATTTCCTCCTTTGTATTCCTGGGTTAAATTAACTTCCATGGTGCAAAATTTAATTAATTTGCTCGGCTCTCGTCACCTGAGTCTTCAAGTGTTCATACTCCTCTATTCTCTTCCATTTTTTTTTCACTTGCATGCTTGGGTTAGATTCACTCAGTTAGTAAGAGTCCGCCGTTTAATTGATACCTGGGTTAGGTGGGTTTGATCGATCACCTGAGTTAGTAATAGGTTGCCAATGCAGAAGTTGGTGCCCGCCTTCTCAAGAAAGCGAAGAACTTCAAATTTTGAGGCCTAGGGATCGCCAAAAGGCCAGGCTTCTGGCGGACGATTCACGGTGTTGATGACTGAGCAATTGTTGCTAATGGAAGCCGATGATTAGGCAAAGGTTAGCAAACACGCTAAATCAAAATGACGGCGAGTGACAAAATAACAGAGTGACGTGGGACTTCATAAGAGCAGGATATTTTCAAATATTGCTATTTTACACAAATTTCAGAGAATTGGGAAAAACCTATCCTAAACGTCACGCAAACTATCAACAAAATAAGTATTGAAATCTGGAAGAGACTAAAATGTTTATGGCATCCCAGGCTCTCCTGCTACAGCAGCATCCCTGAAAAAAAGTACCAGTCCGCCCCTGAGTAGGCATGCACTTAACAGAATAGATGGAAAGATCAAATCAAGGCTGCAGGGTAAAAAATGCCCCAGGGAATAAGTGCCACAAGAAATCACAATATAGTTATAGGAAACTACAAGATATGTCACTGCTATAAATGTCTGTTTGAGCTAGTTAAAAAAATAAATAATAAATAAATACCCCCTCAAGCAGCTGCTTGCCACAGAGGTCTGACAGGAGCCTGCCAGTTTATATGCCATAGTAGAAGATCTGAGAGGATGGCAGGACCTCAGCAGAAAAACGACACATACATCCATGCCTTATCCAGGGCCCGAACCCAGGTCTCGTAGATCAGTAGCCAAGCGTGCTAACCACTCGGCCACACATTTTTTTCTTACGTAGTTTTCCCCATTTTTCTTGCATTATATTTTGCATATTTTGTATATCTTTTTTAGTAATTTCAGATAAGCGAAGCAGCTGCACAGGTTGCCCTCACCTCCTCCTTATCAGGTTCGAGTTCCAGCTGAGCCAGCGTTGAGATTTATCTCAGCAAAACTCCCAGCCCTGCCCGTCGGATGGGACGTAATAAAGCCGTGATTTTTACGTTAAAGAACAGCCTGTAGGGCCTTGATGGAAGGCTGCCATCTGTCTTCCAACAGCTGTTCCAGTGGGTCTCCTCTCCCAACCTTTTCTGAGCCCTCGGGGTCCTTGTGACTTGGCCATTTAGCCCATTGTGTGCAAAAAAGTGCTGCTCGGAGGTAAAACAACCCAGCACTCCTCCCTATCTTGGTCACGTGAGCTGACCGTGGAGCGCGGGAGTTTTGAAAGGCTGAGAGAGACTGCACCTCGGTATGAAGACGATGGAGGAAGCGTATGTCAGGACAGGTTCAAATCAATCTCAAGGACTAAAAGTCGTATAGCATTTACTACACGTAATAATATGTCATAATATACCTCAAAAAGAGGGGATTTAAAATCGGAACATAAAAAAAATATACCCTTCAACGTAAAAACTCCTACATCGAAAGAAAAATAACATTAGGGAAATGTGGGATTCTTTATTATCATTCCTAAGGAAATCCGACATATTCAAAAGAATATAAACATCTTTTAGAAAGAAAACGGAAAAATCTAAAATAGTCAATTTTTACAGATCAAAAATAACAAAACGGAAGAAATCGATCTCATACCCAGAAGTACTCAAGGCCAAGTTCAATAAAAACCATCTCCACAGAAGAAAATATTAATTAATCACTTTAAAATAAAGAATCTGATCCCCATTAAAAGAAACCACCTCAGCTAGATAGAGTTACATTTCTACCACAAAGTAACAATAAATGTGAGAAAATAAAAAATTTTTTATAATGCTCTCTACTTATCATTATTCCAAACTTTAGGACAGAAATTTGTTTACTTCTCAATTTGACTCCATACGGGAATGTCTCCAAGCTGCACAAAGTCTGCACTCTGTAGATGGCAAAACCCACAGAACTCCACCCCACACTACAGGAGGCTGTCAATCGCTCCCTCATTCAAGAGCTCAGAACTCCTAAAGGACCTCTCAACCTATTGAACACTTCATCAACTGAGGCATATGACCTTGCTGGCTATCCCAAACCAACGGCCGGCAAGAGGCCAAGTGGTCACAAGAAATGCTCTCGCCACTTAAAGCAAAAGCAAAAAAGAACATAAAAAATCTTACAACTTTCAAGAAAATAAACAATCATTTAAACACCTAAAACCTACGCATAAAATCTAAACTAAAAATATTTGAGCAATCCCATTTGAAAAAAAAAACAATATAGAAGGGTCCGCTATAGTGATTCACTATATAGTTTATATAAACAAAGACAAACTAAGAAGCAAACTTCTAAGAGACTACAAAATTTTAACTTTCAGGGAATCGTTTAACAAATCCAAAAGAATCGTTCTCCTCAAAGTTTCTCTAATGAAAATTAGAAGAGCAATTCTCATAATCATTCCAAGGAAGTAAAACTAGCAAAAGAAATAGAAATTTAAGAAGACCGAGATCTGAAATAAAATATATTATTTCGAAATTCCTTTCCTACTTCCCATCACAGACTCTCCTATCAACTACTCATTCTGGATTTCGGTTGGGTTGTTTTACCTCTGAGCGGCCCTTTTTTGTACACCATGGGTTAAATGGTCAGGTCACAAGGACCAAGAAATCTCAGAGAAGGTTTGGGGAGGGGATCCACTGGAACAGCTATTAGGAGACAGATGGTAACCTCCCGTCAAGGTCATCCAATGTCTTTAACCTGCACAGGGTATGACTCTCCCTCACACGGGGCCACTGCTTAACGTCTCATTCGACGGACGGCGGCCTTTCCAAGCCCATCGGTGTTCCCTACTGACCGTGGACATGGTGGGAAGTTTTGAGGAGATAAATCTCAACGCTGACACAGATGGGACTCGAACCTGGGAACTGCAGACTATGAGCCTGGCGTGCTACCGATTGAGCCACCCCTACTCATTCAGGACTATATTTTTCTGCTCGAAACAGAATGTTGTCCAGTGTAGGAATTGTTTGCTCTGCATGCATATATTAGTTGTACAGTAAACAATTTGCTCAATCAATTATCCAATGTTCATTGCCGGACACCAGGGTCTTCACCTGCCAGCTTTTGTGCCTAAGTCAATGCCACTACCGACAAATCATTACGCCCTCGAGATATCTACACCTATGTCCTAAGTTTTCAAATAATTCCCTGAGTGTCCAAGTATTCACACGATCTCCACCTCTTGAGTTTTCAAGTATTTATGAAAAGCCTCAATCCCCGAGGAATGAATTCTAAAAATCGAATCCGAAATTTACCCCAAAACAGGATCACCAATTTCACTCTTTGCAACTGTCACGTTTATAAATTTATATGATATGCAGTAGTCTATTGAAATTAAAAACTGACTCGGGTTAAAATGAAATAGTCACTTATAATGCCAGGACACGGCTGGCTCGCAATCTACAGTTCCCAGGTTCGAATCCCAACTGTACCAGCTTTGATATTTATCTCCTCTAAACCCCATGTTGTCCTCGTCAGAAAGGGACACCATTGGCTTTAAAAATTCGCCATCAGTCGGATGGAATGTTAAGCCGTGATTCCGTGGGCAGGAGACCCATATCCTATGTGCTTTAAAGAACACGCTGGATGGCCTTGAAGGGATGCTTCATTTGTATCCTAACAGCTATTCAGTGGTCCCCTTTCACCTAGCCAACTCTAAGCCCTTGCGGTAGGGCCGCTCAGAGAAAAACAGTCCAATCCAACCTATTAGACGAAACTTAAAACCACAAATAAAAAAAATGCTTTGCTTATTAGCGAAGATGTAAGCTTTCTTCCAATTTCGAAACTACTGCTCCTTGGCGATTGCGTTGATCCGATTTACTTGAGGCCAGTAGCGGTCATAAAGAGGTGACCAGGAGGGCCATGACCCCCTGCACAAGAAACCTGCGAGTGTTTTTTTTTCAGTCATTTTTCATTTCTGAATGAGAATTAGAGGTCCAAGATTCGGTCGCCATTTTCTTTATTAAAAGGAAAAAAAGCCTCAGAGATCAAATGACAAGTTGTTATAAAGTAAATCGATTGATAAATAAGCCATTAGTAAAGTTAAATATACCATTTCTGGACTATAAAATCTTCCATAGCCCTAAATGGCCCCCTCGACTCGAGATTTATGACCACCCATGCTTGATGCCATTTCTAAGTTGCATAATAGCACAAACTTTCGGGGTTGTGCGTCAATAGATACAACCTTTGTTAATCAGTATATGAATCAATTGTACAATGATTCCGGAATTTAATTTTTTTTTTATCCTTCAAAAGAGATATTCTCTTTCGGAAGCGAACGAAAGGGGAGGGCTGCCAATTCACTATGTCCTACTGATATGGTCATCTATGGCCACTTTTTTCTTTTTTTTCAAACCTGCTGAGGAGTGGTCAACTTCACAGGGTCCTGGTGCTGACCATTTATACCTACTAGACGACTTGTTTATGGATTTGAGTTTGATTATGGATCCTGGACTTGCTGCACTGGTGGGCCTCTGTTGAGGGAGAATCTGCTGCTGTGTTTTCTGTTTGCTTCTGGGTTGCCAGCCCTAAGTGAACAGAGGCATGGGATACTTTATATCAGCTGGTGGATAATCCTAATCAGAGGCCATCGCTGGTACGTGAACCTTACTTAGCTAGTTGGGCATCGTCAAGCCTAAACTGGAGGAATGTGGTCTCAGGCAGGCCATATGACTCTTGAAAAAGTCCACTTGAAAAGGTGGTGCCTGAAGTTCCTACCAGCATCGGTGACTTCAGCCTTTAGCGGAGGAGGAACAGGTCTTTGTCCCATGCCTGCGATCAGGGGGCTGTTTGATATTGTTGGCCCTACTAATCTCAATAAACCTAATTTCTTTAAAAATCCTACTAATCATTTTCTCTCTGCAGGAACGTGGAACGTGAGGACATTACATAGAGATTATTCTCTTGATGTCCTTACGCAGGAATTCCAGCGCTATAACCTAGATATTCTAGGCTTGCAAGAGACCAGATGGACAGGTAAAGGTGAGATACTTAAAAATAACTTCAAATTTCTCTTTACAGGGAGGGAGAATGGAAAGCATCACCAAGGCGTGGGTCTGCTGCTCAGCAGACATGCTAGTAATGCTCTTCTAGGATATGAGTGCATTAATGAAAGGTCTCTTACAGCAAAATTTCAGACAAGCATTAAAGATTTGAATGTTATCTGCTGTTATGCCCCCACTGAGGATGCTGATGAGGATGGGAAGGATAGGTTTTACGGTCAATTTCAGGATATTTTGAATTCTGTCAAGAAAGGAGATATTACCCTTGTTCTAGGTGACTTCAATGCCAAAGTTGGTACTGACTCTGACCTTTGGGGAGGGGTGATAGGCCCTTTTGGAATTGGTAGCTGCAATGACAATGGGCAACGTCTCCTACAGGTAAATAAACTCAATGGTTTCAGAACAACTAACACATATTACAAACACAGCGACATACATAAATACACATGGGTTTCACCTGATGGGCTGCATAGGAATATGATTGATTATATATTAATTAACAGCAAATGGGCTAGTTCTGTTAGAAATACCAGGGCTTATAGGGGAGCTGAAATTGGATCTGACCATTACCTTGTTAAAAGTGTGTTGCAACTTAAACTTAAAAAGTGTTGTGCTAAATTAATAAAATTTACCTTTAATACTGAAGCTCTGAAAGACCCAGTTATAGCTAAAGCTTACCATGATAGGTTACTTAGTCATTATGACAGTCATGGTTTGCTTAATACTGAAGTTGACGAAGAATGGGGCCATTTTAAGCAGGCTTTTTTGGAAACTAACAGTACTCTGTTAGGAAAAAAGGAGCAGAGGAGAGAGAATTATTTAAGTGATAAGGCACTTGAGCTTATTTCAGAAAGAAGGAACTGCATGCAGGAATGTCCTTAATCAGTACCCTACTAGTCCTAACAGAAAGGATTACAGAAAGCTTAATAAACGTGTAAAGGATCAGTTAGCTACTGATAAGAATCTTTGGCTTGATGGCTTGGCTGACAAACTGAGGAAGCAGTTAGGCAGCACAACAGCAGAGAACTGTACCAGATAGTTAATATTTTATGTGGTAGAAAACGGGCAGGCATACAAGGATTGCAGGATAAACAAGGTAAGGTTATAGAAGGGGAGGATTCTGTCATGGCTAGGTGGGTTGAGCATTTCAGTGATATTCTAAACAATGTGGTTAGTTCTACTCCCATTCTTTGTAATGATGACAGATGCATTGGTGGCTTTAATGTTGGCCCTATAACACAATCTGAAGTTATTTTGGCTGTTTCTAAACTTTAACTACATAAATCCCCAGGGGTAGATGAAATTACTACCGAAATGCTTAGAGCTGGGAATGTTTCGGTTACCACTTGGATGACTGAAATTCTGAATATCTTTTATGATAAAGGCATGGTTCCTAAGGATTTTACCAGAGCTATTGTTATCCATATTTTCAAAAAAGGTGATCGCAGTCCTTGTGATAACTATAAGGGTATCAGCCTACTCTCTTTTCCAGGTAAAGTTCTTTCCATGATTGTGCTTAATAGAATTAAGAATCTGGTTGACAGTCAATTGCGTGATGAGCAATGTGGATTCAGAATTGGTAGGGGATGTGTGGATCAGATATTTTCACTTAGATTCTTGAGAAATGTTTAGAGTTTCAGAAACCTTCGGTTGCTAGCTTTGTTGATTTCAAAAAGGCTTTCGACTCTGTTGATCGTCATAATTTGTGGTTGATTGTGAAATCATATGGTATACCAGACAAGTTAGTTAACATAATGAAAGCTCTCTATAATAACACTGAGTCGTGTGTGAGTTGGTAAATCTTGTAGCAATTGGTTTAGCGACAAGGGTGGTTCTGGTGTTCGACAAGGGTGCATTTTGTCTCCTTTTCTCGTTAGTTTGGTTATTGATTATGTTATGCGAAATTCACTTCAAGGGAAAGATTTCGGCCTTAAATGGGTTGGAGATACGAAAATTTCTGATTTAGATTATGCTGATGATTTAGCCCATTTGGCAAATGATGTTGATGAGATGAACTCTTTCATTCGAGCTGTTGATGAAACTGGTAGTAGAGTAGGTTTGGTTATAAACAGAGAGATAACTAAAGTGATGAAAATTGGTCAGGCAGGTTGTGATTCAGTTCATCTGAATGGTTACAGTCTTGAACAGGTGTCACAGTTTAATTATCTTGGGAGCTATGTAACAGATAATGGTGATGTGCGGCATGAGATTAACAGACGAATAGGGATTGCTGCCGGGACTTTTAAGAATCTATGGAGAGTGTAGAGAAATAGGCGTATACACCTAAAGACTAAAAGTGGACTGTATAATAGTTTGGTTCTTTCTAGGGTTAGTTATGGTAGTGAAACATGGACGCCGTGTAAACAGGATAACAGGAAACTAGATGATTTTGATTCTAGATGTTACGTAATATCGTTGGTATTAGGTGGTTTAACTTTGTAACTAATGATGAGGTTAGGCAAAGGAGTCTGCAACCCCCTTTAAGCAGCAGAGAGAGATTCTGCTGGTTTGGCCATGTTGCCCATATGGATAATTATAGATTGGCGAATAGGGTTATGAACAGTGTGCCAAGAGGCCTCAGAAGGAGGGAGAGACCTAGGATGCGGTGAGCAGACAATGTTAAACAGGACCTTGTTAGAATTGGTGTGCAGTGGCCGGATGCAGCAGATGTAGCTCAGGACAGATATGCTTGGAGAATTAAACTGCACGGTCTGGTTGGACCTCCGTAGCCCGTGGCTGCTTGAGGATGATGATGATGATGAAGCAGACCTTTGCCACAGAGATCTGACAGGAGCCTGTTAGTTTAATACGTCATATAAAATTAATAATTTATTTTCTTCCATATACTTCACAAAATGTGTACAACAGGCCTTTGAATGTACTTACTCACGAAATGAACTTATACGTGTGTAGTAAAAAAAACACGAGAGATGTATAAATACAAGTAAGACAAAAAAAAAACAGCTGAACACACTTAGACTTACATATAGGCGAGCCTATTGCCCTGCAAGTTGGAGATGATTTCGTTTAACCATCCTAAGCTTTAAAATTATATATAAGCATATCTTCAGCGTCAGAAGGAACATCAACTATATCTTTAAATGCTTAGAAATTTTATTGGTGCCATGTAACGGTAAAATTTTTGGAAACTTGGTGGAATTTGCCTTTGATACAAAACAGCCCACCCTCTTAAAATAATTAAATAAGCTAATAGAATACTCTTAAAATACAGAAGACCTGAACGGAATCGAGATCTCGGTAAAAATATAAAGAAAAGAAACATCCATACTTTATCCGGGGTTCGAGCCCAGGCTACTTTGATGAATAGCCAAGCGTGATGAAATTTTATCATTACTCAATTTTTTCAACTTCTAGCAATTAGGGCCTCTGAAATTTGGTGGGGGGGGGGGGGCTGTACTACTCCTCTTACTTCCCATGACAAAACGGATAATCCTCCTGTCTCTAGATTTATACAAAATTTATGCCTGAATAGACTTCGCAATTCTTATATAAATAAACAGCTGTCAGCTTTACGACCTCTTGCAGTTAAGAGTCCAACCGCCGAATATGGAACCTGCAAAGGCTCCCTCTTGACCCTGTTGTCAGACCACGACGCATTCTCGTAGTAAGCAGACTGTGACCTCAGACTGTAGTAGGGTTCTGAGTATAATTCTGGATCATCCTGGAACAATGATGAGACATTGAAATTCTGAGACTCTGCGCTGGCGATAACTTCTCAAGTTCCTCTCTGAAAAAGGGAGAAACAGTCAGAGATTTAAGTACAACTTAAAATGAAACGTGTATATTAATAGTGATTCAATAAATATTTATATGATTGCTCGGGTTCTGAAATAAATTACGTTTATCCTTTAAAATAAAAATATGTGAGCTTTGATTATCAAAATGATTTATTATTTTAAAAAATTTGAGGATTAAACAAAATTGTATTAAAAAAAAAATACCCCCTCAAGCAGCTGCTTGCCACAGAGATCTGACAGGAGCCTGTCAGTTTATATGCCACAGTAGAAGATCTGAGAGGATGGCAGGACCTCAGCAGAAAACAACACGAACATCCATGCCTTACCCGGGGCTCGAACCCAGGTCCCGTAGATCAGTAGCCAAGCGCGCTAACCACTCGGCCACGGGATTAGGAGAGCGAAAAAAATTGATTCAAACGTCACATATAGTCTGTTTGTAAATAATATTTGATCAACTTCAATTTAAAAGTGATCTTTTTCTGTAAGCATTGATAAACAATTAAAAATATAAAAAATACTCCTGTTCAAGAGCCCGTATCTCTAGAAAAAAATAAAGGGGGGTTACGCGAGCCCCCCCCCCCCCCCCCCCCCCCCCCCCCCCCCCCCCCCTTTATATTTTAATAATATATGAAGAGGGCACGACAATATTTTTCCTTCCTTTGTAGTTTGGTATCTACATCGGAGTGAAGCTTAATAATGGAAAAATAAGGGCGATTTCTTGTTTTAGAATAATATTGAGTCTTGGGCATAAAAGTACCGACTACACTCTTAATAGTTACGAAACCATTCAAAAACAGACATGACTTTTTTGATGACGTGATATTTTAAATTTCAATAGGATTTATATAGATTATATTCACTTTCAGAATAGTTTTCAATATAGAGAGAGAAGTATAAAAAAATCACAGCTCGCAATTTCACCATTTAATATTTCTGTCGGCAAAAATATTGATATATCCAGGCGCCGATAGAGGGAAAAAAATAAAAGGGAGCAAGTCATTGGATGGGGGCATGGGGAACGAAATAAAGGGTAGGGGGGAAGAGACTTGAACGCCGTTATAGTATAATTTTTTCCCTCCATTTCAATGTTTGTTTGTTTTTTAAATCATAAACAATGTATGAAATATATGTACATACTAGATATCAATCCGTGCCTTCGTCTCTTCTTGATTTCTAGACCATCATTCCGACCTGTATTTCACCTTGAATGCGACACAAGATCTGAAAATTCCTCTTTCTAAGTTCTACTTGCCTGAAATAATTCCATTCACCAGTTTTTAGTTCTGCAGCAGCGGTATATCGAAATTTGACCTCTGACCTTGAAAGACTCATAGCATCCAAAATTTGGCAAAATTTCAGAGGTCTACAACTCAAAATACTGCCAGACACCAATATTTAGCTCTCTAACACCGGTAGATTTAAAATTTTGCATCTGACCATTTGGCTCTGTCGCTGACCCCGCTGGTTCTTTCCCCAGAGCTGAGGAGCGCACTAATGAAAATAAAAATTAGGTAGTTAATACTTTAATCCTATGCATTAATTAAACTATATTCTAATGTTATTTTCTAAACACGCATTCTTATCTTGAATGTGGTGTCAAAAGTCGAACAATCCTTGACACGCAAATTGCTCTCTGAAAAGCAGATTCCACTTCCTCTCCCGGTACCGATACCACTGAGAGTAGGAGAATCTTTCTCCCTAGAATATGGTAATTAACGACAAAATAACATTCACTCTAAGTGGATTGGGTTGTTTTACCCCTGAATATGCACTTTTTTGCACACAATGGGCTAAATGGCCAGGTCACAAGGACCCCAAAAGCTCAGAGAAGGTTGGGGGAAGGTGACCCTCTGGACAGCTGTTAGGAGACAAAAGGAAGCCTCCCTTCAAGGCCATCCAACGTGTTCTTTAACCTGCACAGGGTATGGCTCTCTACACACGAACCACGGCATACATTCCTTCTGACGGATGGCAGCCTTTCCAAACCGATCGGTACCCCCTTTCTGACTAAAGGCATGGGTTTAGCGGAGATATATCTCAACGCTGGCTCCATTTGGGACCAAAACTTGGGAATTACACATTACGAGCTTGGCACCTTACCGACGGAGCCAACTATCCCTTGAAGTGGATTTCTGAGCAGGATATTAAGTCGGGGAGTGGGGGGTAGGATTCGTCAAAACACATGAAAATATAAGTAAAATATGGATGGAAGTATAATTCTCTCCTTTCCCCTTTATTCAGCTTGTGTTCACTCTGTATTCCAAAACTCCTGTATTTCACATATATACATCATGTATTTCACATATATACATTTTCATGTATATATGTGTATGTATGTACTCATGTATTTCACATATATACATTTTCATGTATATATGTGTATGTATGTACTCATGTATTTCACATATATACATTTTTTATAACTCCCCACCCGGTACAGTTACTGGCCGAATGCAACACACACTATAACGAGTGTCAGCAGTCCCGCCGCTAGATGGAGAACTTAAAAACGAGCTGCAGACTATCCGCCTGACATCCGGACAGTCTCGAGGTCTGCGCGCAAGTCATAGTGTCGAACCACCCTGCCGGATGAGATCACATGTCTTTCGAGGCGTTAGGGTGTCTCGGCCAATAGGGAATGTACACGATCGCAGTGCCAGGCTGACTCTTGTAGCCTTTCTCCATCTGGCTCCCAAAACTGGATCCACTGCCAGCGCTCTGTCGCCAGACGAGAAAGCCTTGCCGCCAAAATGGCGATTCTGGTCCTCACTCCTTCTGCCATAGTTGCCGAGTCCCTGCACGCCACCCCCTTATTTAAGAAATTCGAGGCAGACATCCCCTGCCTCAATTTCTAATTCAGTCACTCAGGGACTCGAACCCGTCCCTCGTGAACGACAGTCACTCTTCATCGAATTGCACAGTTCATAGAAATGTTCGCACAACGAAAGTTTGTAGTGCACAAATAATTGAAGACACATATGTCACAAAGTCACTGATGACCACGGGAGCCCTCCCTTTTTTTTTTAACGAGAGCCAAGAAGAAACAATTTGCATCAATCTGGTTGCCATACAGTTCGTAAAATATTCACGCACAACACAGACGTAGCCAAGTCAATAGGTTTACCAAATTGTTGATACAGGTGGTCCTTGAGTGTTTAGGATTATCTGAAGATTACTTAAAGGAGTATTTATTGTCTGCAACTTGTGATGGTGCAGCCGTGTTGCTTAGCGTGCGTAATGGTTATTTTAGGCGTGCCTAGTGTTATTTTCTGGCTTTGTGCTAGCCATCGCCTTGAATTGTCTGTTTGTGACACAGTGAACAATGTGGCAGGAGTGAATCGCTTTAAGAGTTTCATGCACAAACTTTATGTGACTTATCATGCTTCACCTAAGAATGCTAGGGAACTACAGGAATGTGCAGCGATTCTAGAACTTCAGCTTCTTAAAATTGACAGAATTTTAAGCACTCGCTGGGTTGCATCTAG
Organism: Ryuthela nishihirai; assembly: GCA_038380435.1. Taxonomy (NCBI): domain Eukaryota; kingdom Metazoa; phylum Arthropoda; class Arachnida; order Araneae; family Heptathelidae; genus Ryuthela; species Ryuthela nishihirai. Next base: position 59,292,511 of record JAWZYU010000012.1, read on the forward strand.
CTTTCGCACTGTTTCTGCAGTGTGGCAAGACTTTGAAACCCTCCTCCATCACTTTCAGGAAGCAAAAAATCAAAAGTGTCATGCAAGTTTGTTGTTTATATGGGCCTTATGTGTGATGTTCTCCAAGAACTTAGTGAACTAAGTCTAGATTTACAAGAGAGAAATATTGACTTGTACAAAGCAGACAGGAAAATAAAGAACACAGTTCAACTTTTTGAAGAATGAATTTAAAAACCTGGTCCGTACTACAGCATTTCTCTTCAAAGTCAGAAGAACATGAAATTCAAAGGGATTGAGCTCCACAAAAATGAAAGACACAGTCATGCAATAAGTTCATCTGCTTTCTATACAAGTCTGAAAGAAGCTGTTGAAAAGCGTCTGCTTGAAGGAGGTGATGCTGATTTGCCTGAATGTGCCAAGATTTTAGATTCCAAGTATTGGCCAGAAACTCCTGGGAAGCATCTGACATTTGGTGAAGCTGAAATTAAAAAGTTAGCATGCAAATTTCGCTTAAATGAAAGAGAGGCAGTTGGTGGTTTCCGTGAATATCTTGAAGAAAATAAAGTCCCGGACATACTACTTCCTCTAAAGCATACTTTGGGCACAATTGCAATATCTTCTAGTGAATGTGAAAGGGATTTCTCTCAGATGAATCTTATAGTAACTCCATCTAGGTCAGTGATGGCGAACTTTTTTACCCAGGTGAGTAGTTTATTGCCACCATACGAATCCCCCTTTGCACAGTGCTTTCCCCCCCCCCCCCCTATGTCGCAATCGTCCACGTTGCCTTCTTGACTTGGACCCCCTATGTCGCAATCGACCGGAAATTAACCTGTGCTGGGCCACGCTGCCTTCTGAACTTTGACCTCTATGTCGCAATCGACCGGATATTGACCCTGGCATTGCAACTGTCATGGTATTAATAATTCATAATTAATAATTCATAATTGAAAATTCCTCCCCCTTTTAACCCCTGGTGCTATCTAGTTTTTAACTCTAATTTTAAGTCCTCCTTCTCGAATAGTCTCGATTTTTCTTTATTTCAGTCTCACCTATATTTTTAACCCTCAACTTGCAAAACTCTTGGTTGAGCTATATTTTAAGCTCCCCTTCTCGAATAGTCTCGATTTTTCTTGATTAGACCCCTAACAATATTTTAAGCCCTCTTCATAGACCCCTGGTTGACCTATATTTTAAGCTCCCCTTCTCGAATAGTCTCGATTTTTCTTTATTTCAGTCTCACCTATATTTTAAACGCTCCACTTGCAAATCCCCATGGTTGAGCTATATTTTAAGCCCTCCTTCTCGAATAGTCTTGATTTTTCTTTATTTCAGACTCACCTTTTATTTTAAAACCTCGATTTTGCAAACCCCCTGGTTGACACACCTATATTTTAAGCTCCCCTTCTCGAATAGTCTCGATTTTTCTTTATTTCAGTCTCACCTATATTTTAAGCCCTGGATTTTGCAGACCCTCCTGGTTGTCCTACATTTTAAGACCTACCTATACTTTAAGCCCCCTCCTTCCCTCGGATTACAAGTCTCAGAATAATTCCACAGAAAAGGATGACACAAGTCTCAATTGTAAAAATCAACTCTCAAAGTTGTATTCTTATTAATTAAAACCCTTTCTATTAAAAGTTACCTCTATTAAAAATCTTTTGCTATTCATTTTGCCAGGACTGCTAAACGATTCCCTTTTATTAAAACTCTGGTATTTATTTTTTCCAACCCCGTTAATCGATCCCCTAGTAAATAAAAACTCTCACTCACCTTTATTAAAATCATCCAGCGCTCGTAATAAATCAGTTTAATCGGAAAAAAAAAATCATTCCATCGCTAGCGTACCTCAACGTTAATTTCGGGAAAAAGTCTCATCGGATCCAAGGTCCACGTATTTTACTAGAAGAATGACACAGTAACTTTCCACAGAAAAATTAATAAAATTTGGTTTAAATTATTCGTAGGACTTGTATATAAGATCTAGCTTTAGACGCTCACCAGCCTAAAAGTTTACAAAGACTGTTATCAGTGTATCGGAAATCGTACGTTTCCTGTTGACATCCTTCAGATCGTTTATCCGTGGGTAGCAACAGCACTTTCGCCACATCACACGATACGGTGCAATCCTTTATCAGCTGGAAGGTCAAATGTCCAGCGTTTCACTGTGTCTGCATTTGACACTGATAAGGTTTAAAAATAGATGATTCCTAGAATCCACATTGCGCAACGGTCAAAGTCCAGTGGGGGAGGGTGTATATAAACACCGACTTCTCAGCGACTGTCACTGTGTTCTTCATCTGTCAGTTTGCTACCTGTCAGCCCTGCTCACTCTCCTTCTCTACCTGCCAGTCCTGCTTGCTCGTCGATCCTTCTCTACCTGAGATGTCCACTATGCGTGAATTTTCCCGTGCTGGATCCTCAACTGATATCAGGTAAATGAAATTTTATTTAATGTTGCCCTTAAGATGCTCAACTGAATCACCTACTAACGTGCAATATAGATTTTTATATGTTTCTAACTAGTAAAGTCATTCTAAATGATAATTTTCAAACTTTAGTTAGATTTTTTTGATCAAGCTAGCAAAGTGTGCTTTTATTACAACTGTTCAATATAGATTTTTTATATTTGTTTCTACCCTGTCATTTTATTCTAAATGATAATTTTCAAACTTTAGTTAGATTTTTTTTGATCAAGCTAGCAAAGTGTGCTTTTATTACAACTGTTCAATATAGATTTTTTATATTTGTTTCTACCCTGTCATTTTATTCTAAATGATAATTTTCAAACTTTAGTTAGATTTTTTTGATCAAGCTAGCAAAGTGTGCTTTTATTACAACTGTTCAATATAGATTTTTTATATTTGTTTCTACCCTGTCATTTAATTCTAAATGATAATTTTCAAACTTTAGTTAGATTTTTTTTTGATCAAGCTAGCAAAGTGTGCTTTTATTACAACTGTTCAATATAGATTTTTTATATTTGTTTCTACCCTGTCATTTTATTTTAAATGATAATTTTCAAACTTTAGTTAGATTTTTTTTTGATCAAGCTAGTCAAGTGTGCTTTTATTACAACTGTTCAATATAGATTTTTTATATTTGTTTCTAACTAGTAAAAGTCATTTTATTCTAAAACGATAATTTTTCAAACTTTAGTTAAATATTAGATTTTTTGATCAAGCTAGTAAAGTGTGCTTTTATTACAACATAACTGTTCTAAGATAAAAACATGTAAAGTACTGCATATTCTGAGACTAAATTATCTATTCAGGTCTGATGCTGGTCCTCTCACTGATACCGACTGCTTTGAAGAGCTACTCACGGCAGTGAGCACTCTAGAGGCGGCAGCCAAAAGACCTCCTACACCCGAGCTTCCTGAACAGTCAAAGCGCCTCTGCATACTCCAACAAGGTGGTAGGGAATTAAGGCAAAGGACATCGAAACTTTCCCTCAAGAAGCGTCGTCAGTCCACTGTCGCAGCGGGTATGGGAAATCCCTACGTCCCCGTTGTACCTTCAACTGCAACCAGGTAAATGAAATTTTATTTAATATTGTCCTTAAGACGCTCAATTGAATCACTTACTAACGTACAATATAGAGTTTTATTCTAAACGATAATTTTCAAACTTTAGTTAAATATTAGATTTTTTGATCGAGCTAGCAAAGTGTGAAGTAAATGTAATTTTATTTAATGCTGTCCTTAAGAGGCTCAATTGAATCACTTACTAACGTACAATATAGATTTGTTTCTGTTTTTCTACCCTGTAAAGTCATTTTATTCTAAACGATAATTTTCAAACTTTAGTTAGGTTTTTTGTTCAAACTAGTAAAGTGTGCTTTTATTACAACTGTTCAGTTCAATATAGATTTTTCTAACTAGTAAAGTCATTTTATTCTAAATGATAATTTTCAAACTTTAGTTAAATATTAGTTTTTTTTTGATCAAGCTAGCAATGTTGCCTTTTCATTTTCTGTTCTAAGATAAAAACACGTACAGTACTGCATATTCTGAGACCGAATTATCTTTCTAGGTCTCACAATGCAACCACCGATCTCATTAACGCAGGCACCGTGATGGATGCGGCTATCAAGAGAGTTTCAACCGGCGCTGCTGGCTCCTCCTCCGACGCTCCTGCCTCATCTGACGTCACGTCCTTGTTCTCTGCTGATACCTCCGTCGCTACCGGGTAAATGAAATTTTATTTAATGCTGTCCTTAATGTGTTCAACTGAATCACTTACTAACGCACAATATAGAGTTTTATATTTGTTTCTACCCTGTCATTTTATTCTAAACGATAATTTTCAAACTTTAGTTAGTTTTTTGATCAAGCTGTGCGAAGTAAATGTAATTTTATTTAATGGTGTCCTTAAAGTGCTCAACTGAACGGTTTACTAACGTTCAATATAGATTTTTATATTTCTTTATACCCTGTCATTTTTATTCTAAATGATAATTTTCAAACTTTAGTTACTTAGTTTTTTTGATCAAGTTAGCAAACTGAAGCATATTGGTTTTTTATTTTCTGTTTTAAGATAAAAAAAAACATGTAAAGTACTGCATATTCTGAGACTAAATTGTCTATCCCTTCCACTGGTGCCGGACCCTCCAGCGTTTGTGTTCCCGTCTCCTCCGACATAAGGACACCATTCACTATCGCCGCTGCTACCTCCACCGCTACCAGGTAAATGTAATTTTATTTCATGTTGCCCTTAAGGCGCTCAACTGAACCACATACTAACGTTCAATATAGAGTTTTATATTTGTTTCTGTTTTTCTAACTAGTAAAGTCATTTTATTCTAAATAATAATTTTCAAACGTTAGTTAGTTTTTTGCTCAAGTGTGCTTTTATTACAACTGTTCAGTTCAATGTATTTGTTTCTACCCTGTCATTTTTATTCTAAATGATAATTTTCAAACTTTAGTTAGATTTTTTGATCAAGTTAGCAAACTGAAGCATATTGGTTTTTCATTTTCTGTTCTAAGATAAAAAAAAAAACATGTAAAGTACTGCATATTCTGAAAAATAAATTATCTCTCTAGGTCCGCATTCTCCAACATTCCTGTCAGTGGATTCTCCAGCGTTCCTGTCAGCTGTACAGTCTCCCCACTTCACAGTGTCGCACACTCGCCGGTACAACTCGACAAAATTCAAGACAGAATTCGTCTCTACAAGTGTGCGACTTGGAGGTATGGAGAATGTGGAACGTTATAATTTCCTCCCGGTCCTACACGACCTACATGAGAAAATGTTGGCCGACGTCGTCCCCACAGGGGAGTATAGTCATGTTCGATTATGTTTACGCTCCCGGGATTTGAAAAACCCCGTCAACTTGGCTCTAATTCGGCGTAATGCCCTGACGGGGGAGAGATTCATGGCTGCACTAGACAAAGTAGTGCAGTCGAATGAGTCTCTCGGTCCCGGGAGCGAATTGGAGTTCGACTTTGTCTGTGCTGACCTGGATAGGGTCGGCAGCGGTGGAGGTATTGGGAGACGTGCAGGACCTGAGAAGCGCAGCCTCGTGGATGTCCAGTCTTTCATCCACAATAAAAGAGCAGTTTTGAGAATCGTAAATAATGACAACATCTGTCTAGCAAGAGCTCTCGTCGTTGCACGAGAGCTTTGCTTAAAAAATAAAGGGTTGGCAAACAACTACACCAAAATTGGCTGTTACTGCTACCCTTTACAACGCCAAGAAGCTCGTCAGCTTCACCTGGATGCGGGTATTCCCGAGGGTCCTTGTGGACTCCCGGAAGTCCGTCTCTTCCAAGCTCACCTGACACAGTTCAGGATTATAGTGTTTTCTGCTGACGATGCCTTTCTCCCCATCTTCATTGGTCCCGAAGGTGGGGACAACATTTATTTATTGTTTAGTGCAGGGCATTACGACGTGATTACTAAACCGTCAGGGTTTTTCGGCGCTAGGGAATTCTGCCACATTTGTTTAAAGGGGTTAAATACAGAGGGGCACGTTTGCAAGGGAACCTGCAACAGGTGCCTGTCAGTCGATGTGCTTCATACAGGGGAGCTGTTGCTTTGCACGGTGTGCTGTGTGTATTTGCGCGGGGCTGAATGCTTTCAGGCGCACCTGCTGAAGGCATGTCAGACACGGCATCGCTGCGTTAAGTGCATCAGCATTTACGACCCCCTGAAAAAGCACGTTTGCAAGACTGACACCTTAAAATTCGTCGAGCCCTGCAAAATTGACCCTGTCGGTCAGACTTACCTCTACTTTGACGTAGAGACTGTGCAGTGTGCCGACGGGTTGCTAAAACCGATACTATGTGTGGTCACATACCAAGTGGGCGACGAGTGGGTCTACGCCTCATTCCCGGAAACGGACGCCTTTATGGATTGGATTCTGGCTGAAGTACGTCCTGGGGTTCAAAGATTCAAGGACGCCACAGTCCTCGCACATAATCTGAAAGGCTTTGACGGCATGTTCATCATTAGTTACCTGTACAGAAAATTTTTAAAACCGGATCTCGTGTTCGATGGATCCAAGATTTTAGGTATCTTTTTACCTGGCCTTAAAATAAGGTTCATCGACACGTTGTCCTTTATTCAGGCTCCTCTTCGATCATTCACAAAGACCTTCAACTTGGAGACGGTGAAAGGCTTTTTCCCCTTTAAATTCGTGAAGGAGGAAAATCTACAGTATGCAGGACCCATCCCTGATCGGCTTTTTTTCCAGCCGGAAGACATGGAGCCTGAAACTCTGTCAGCAACATTGAATGAACTATCAGTGTGAAAACATTGAATGGGAAGAGACATAAAAATGGCAAAAGGCATATTATCAGTTTTACTTTCTTTTATTGGATACAGATTTTTAATACATGGTTTTTTAACACAAGTCTTGGAAAGTTTTTTACAGATATTTTCAATACGCCGTCCACTCGGATAATTTTCTTTTCTTACGTCGGATGGGAACAGCAATGTCTTTTGGGGGCCGCTTTTCAGCTATATGATTTCTGGGAATGTTGACTTTTACTTCCTGTGGAGTGTCAAGCTGTTTTGAGAATAACAAATAATTTTTCAAAGCAGTCAGATACTTTTCAGACTTATCGTCAGCATCACCAGACTCTAATATTTTCTTCATCTCTGAGTCTAAATCACACACTTTTTTTCTTATGTTTCTCCTCTGCACTGCTTTCACTGAAATCATTTTTTTCTAAATAACGAGACCAATAGGGGGAGGGCAGCAGTCAATAGTGGTATAATGAACCCTGAACCACGCTGCAGGAGATGCTTCTTGTGGCGTAAAGATGCACGTTTGGACGCTAGACTCCTTATGACCGTCTTGTGCTGGCGTAAATTCTTTAATACTCTGTGGGAAACAGGTATATTGCCTTTTAAGAAATTGGAACACACTTCACATAGAGCATACATCTGGGGGTCGGAGATGTGCTTCATCAGAGCTGCACGCTGCTTTCCTTCTAGTTTCGGTAAGCACTGAAGGAACGGACCTTGAGATTTAACTTTCATTTGGAACGTAAAGTATTTCGGGTTCTTCTGATGGAAGAATCTTTGCACGGAGCCTTTCACTATCTAACGTTCTGGGATGAAAGTCAACACACAAATAGCCACAGGTTGCTTGTGTAGCTAACCTATAAGCATCCGTCAGGAGTTTAGATTGATGGGGGTATACTTGTCTCGCCAGGTGGGTTATTTGTGAAGCATCCCGACAGTTGCGAAATAAAAACATGTAGTGAGCATTGAGCGATATAGTCCTCGAATGTCTTCCCTTTAAAAACAGATTTTGTAATATCAGGACAATCGTGATATTTTTATGATGACCCCCACGAATAAACAATTGTGATATGCGTTCGCTGGCTACAGACTGTTCCATCAAATCATCCAGTACCAGAAGTGTAGGTCTGAGGGGATCAAATTCCAGATCCGTAGGTAGTCCTTCATAAAATTCCACCGTTTTCTTGAAGGGTTCAAAGGCAGGCTGCCACTCCCCGTAGCAGTAAACGACACGTTGGGGTGGGGGTTCGAATACTTGAGCTGCTTCTTTGATGAGTTTCAGAGTGAAAGTCGTCTTTCCACACTGTGAAGGAGCAGCAATTATAATATTTGAAGGAGTTCGGAGAGCCATCGCAACACCATGCAGTCGTTAAAGTCTACTCGACACGTGTAATCACGATGCAGTACTGTGGGAAGAGTCAAACCACACACTCTTTTAAACAGGAAATACAGACAGTGAGCACCGCAAGTGTCTCCCAGGGGGTCCTGCAGAGGTATCGAAGGATGTAAGACGTGACGTATGCCTAGTCGACTGTAGTATTCTTGCATGGCGACATCGGGACTCCTACCTAGGGGGTCAAAGTGATCCACGTGCATTCCTTTCTTGTAAACTGCTATCCAGTGGGCTCCAGGCATGGAGGATGGATCGGTATTGTAGATAAACAAGGCTTCTGATTGGGTGATTCTGCGAGGTAGTCTGTCACAGGGGAACACTCCGAGACTTGTGGGTAACATCGAAAGAATGGATTCTAGCTGATAGGTATTCATGAGCTGTAGTCAAACAGGACTTTACGATCCAATGGGATTTCCAGCAAATTCTGATATTCGGCATACAGGATCACAGTGACCGATGCGGATAGCGGCTTGGCAAACTTTAATTCGACTCTCACACTCCCACTCTTTATTAAAGAAAACACTTGATTGCATTCACGTTGCTCGGGGGTCAATTGGAATCCGAACAATGTAAAACCTTCTCCATAAGCTTTTCGCGATAAGTTAATACCACTATCGGATTTCCAGGCATCCACAGCTTCCAATAATCCTTGGTAACAGCGGAGATAGCGTCCATTCGCAAAGTCGGGTGTGTAGGACTGGTGATCGCTGTCAATGTGAAGACTGATGTAGTTTAAGTCGAAATGTTGGAAGTTGAAGGGATTTTTTTCGTACGATCCATTCAGGCTGGTACTTTCCACCATACCCAGTACCAGACGTACGGGGAGCTGGCCTAGAAATAAATTGTCACGGTTCAGACTCGTCAGTCCCGAAGCAATGGAAAACATACGTAAATCCGTTCTTCGCAGAGGGTACTTGGCACTCTCCGAACCCAGCAAGCGAGCGTGTGCGAGGATGACACCCGAAGTGGGTTTGACTTTACGCACGAAAAATTCAGCTTCGTCTATCTGTACTTTGTAAGAGGGGTCCGCTTCACCTGCCACGAGACAGAATTCGGGTTTGGATCTCAATAAACGCAGTCTCAGGTCGACTTGATTGAGCAGGTAACGATCTTGATTAAACAGGTCGGCGTGGATCCACGAGATGAGTTCGATACCTGTTGGTTTGACGTAGCCCTTGTGCTGATGCCATCCCTCGTTCTCCCGACTGGTCAGTTCCATTTTACCGGGGGTGTCGAGGTACCAGAGCGAGGTGCCGAGCTGCCTTCGTGTGGCATCGGTACCGTAATTCAATAGAGTCTACAGGTATGCCCTGTAGGGGTACAGGGTGTGAGAAGCACTCACTAGGTGATCATTGAGGAAGAAGTCTACCTGGCTGAAGAGGGCATGGAAGAAATGATTGCAGGGAGCAATCACTTCCGACAGTGCTGTACCATCGGATTTTACAATTTTCAAGACGAGACGTAGGTGACATCGGGATAGATCAATGTAATCGTCTGTTCCTTTCACGATGAATTCAAGTGGAGCATTACCTTCCAAGGAAGCCACAGGTAAATAATTGACATAGCAGCCTCTTTCTAATTGTGAAACTGTGGGAGGGATCAGAAACAGGTCCAGTTCTGAATTGGCACAGTCGCCAGAATCAGCGTGAATGATTGCAGGGAGCAATCACTTCCGACAGTGCTGTACCATCGGATTTTACAATTTTCAAGACGAGACGTAGGTGACATCGGGATAGATCAATGTAATCGTCTGTTCCTTTCACGATGAATTCAAGTGGAGCATTACCTTCCAAGGAAGCCACAGGTAAATAATTGACATAGCAGCCTCTTTCTAATTGTGAAACTGTGGGAGGGATCAGAAACAGGTCCAGTTCTGAATTGGCACAGTCGCCAGAATCAGCATGAATTTTCTGAATGTTCATGATGAAAACACATCTTGCACAGTACAGTGTCTCTTCACTTTATGAACCTTGGGATGCTGACGGCGGCGTTTTATTCCTTTCCCTCCCTGCAGCTTTGAACTGGCACGTTGTAATAGGTCGGCGCCCGCTTCACGGAGTCCCACTTTGGCTGCAGATTTGAAATTTTGCCACTGGGACATCTCTGAAACGAACTGTAGGCCACCCTTACGTAGGGTGGACAGCGCAGGTCGTACGAGAGGGCTGATGAAACGTCCAATAGTGGCAAAGATGCTTCCTAGCCCGTCGCCTCTCTGATAACGAGGACCACGGAACACACCCTTCCCCGTTTGGCTCTTGTAGTAGCTCACATAGGCGTCTGCAGAAGGGGGAACGAATTTAACCCTCATGACGGAAATGTAACTTGACTAAAACTTTACCGAATTTAAAATGCAGAGGTTCTCCGGTGTCAGTACGAAGGAAGTTTCTCACACTCTCGAAACTGTTCCTTGCAAGAGGGTAGTAATCAGGTTGCTGATACACTGCAACAATGGCTTCGTTATTACTGGTTCTGACGGTGGGGTTCACGACACGCAACAGTTCGCCGTGAGTATCACCTAACAACTGAGGCGCAATCAGGTCTAAATACAAATAAATACCATACATTCCTCTGTTCATATCGATGGGATAGTCACCCAGGACTTTATTCAGTGGTATATCTAATTTAGTAATTACTAGCATGTCTCCTAATCCAGGGTTCGATCGAGGAAATATAATGTAATGCGACTTGTCTGTATCCATCAATATGGTGTGATCTGCCTGTTGCTTGAAACGGTAAGCTTTTCTCAGCCTGTAGGGTAACATCTGATTCATTGCATCGAATAATGATTCGGCAGTTTCGTATCGTCCGTGGGGCACCTTTTGTTCTTGGAAACTACCTGGAGGGATCACGTAGAAATAACACTCGTCATCTATGTCGAACGTTGGTGTATTGCAAAGTTTGCTGGCAAACCGTTGGTGGAAGGGTTTGTCAACTTCACCCTCCCGATACACAGAAGTTTACCGAAATTCGTGTTAGGAAACATCAAACCGTATCCCTCACTCGGTTTGAATACCCAGTAACCGCTGTTATAGGAAACTATTATTCCTTTTGGGAGTTGGGTGGTGAGGAGAGACAACAGTTCCATTCGAGTTATTTTACCCTGTTTAAGTTTGATTTTCCTGTATTCTTCGGTGGGAGCATAATATTCATACGTGTCATTAGAACCGTCCACATTGTACCAGCTCACGGGTAAGTGAACTTCTGCTAGTCCCACTTTCCATTTTCCGCTCAGTCTTAGGGGTTGTGCTAGATGAACCGTGAAATCAGTCTGCGAATTGTTTGGGTAAATATTCTGACTAGCCGTGGAGGGTAGGGTCAGGTAGAAACTATCCATTTTTTAAGGATCCAGGAAGGTTTAGGATAACCACGAAATTTGACCAGTGCCTTGTGACCTTTTTGCTCGATTATTTTCTCGACCGTGTAAAGTTCGGGTTCTGTCACTTTTTGAAGTTCCGATTTATAGAATGTACCTTTCAACACTTCTCCCTCGGAATCCCGTATGACATACACAGGGGGTTGTCGTTGTAACACCTTGTCGACTATAAATATTTCTTCGGTCCACAAATGTGTTCCTGCCTTCTTGAAGGGTACTTTTACACTGGCTAGTCGAACCGTGTCCCCCACTTTAAATGCCGGTTTTTCTTTTCCTACGGTCGGATTGCGATAGAGTCGAACCCACGCAACGTCTTCGTTGCGTAAGGTCACACGTCCTTGGGAACCATATCGTGTGCACTGTGAACGGTGGCACTGTATCCCCGTACAACACGCGGTAGCACATCCAGGTAGCGGTAGGTGTTATTGCGTGTATAATATCTACCCAGTCTCTCGCGTAGGGTACGATTCCATCTCTACACCAAAGCTGCTTTTTTGTCAGAGTAGGTTACAAAGAACCGAATACCTTTCTTTTTCAGGAATTTCTGGAACACTCTGTTGGTAAATTCCGTACCCTGATCCGTATTTAAATTCATTGGAGACCGACCCTTGGAAAGGATTTTTTTGAAAGCCAATACCATTTCTTTCCCTGTTTTAGCCTTCATGGCCACTGCCCACCCGTACCTCGAGAACACATCGATGACTGTTAATATGTAGCGATACCCGTCATTGAAGCGCCTTAGATTTTTCACCACCATGAGATCAGCTTGCCATTGTTCGTCTAACCCTGTGACGTAAACTTTGTTACGGGGGAACTTTCTGCGAACAGGTTTATGCAGCGTATAGGCAGGTTGCTTTTCTAACCATTCACGGACGAGTTTGAGTGGTAGTCCCGTATTCTGAGCTAACTTTTTTACACTACCGAAACCTCTTTCGGGGTCGAAATAATTGGACTCCAAAGTTTTGTTTTCTGCTGCACCCAGACGTCGTACCCCACCAGGTTTTGCCACTGATGTAGCGAAAGTGTAACACCCGTCACTGTAGGGACGTCTCCTATATACTGTCTGTTGTCCACTGTTAAGTTACACACGCGAATTTTGTATACGCCGTCTAAGGCTTTTGACTCCCCACACTGAATATTTTTACTAGGAGCTACAATTTCTAATACAAGCACTGCTATCGTTAACACTGTCACGATTACACTACCCACACTAGCTAACACCTTCTTTCTCCTATCCATACCAAGACTAAAATGACATTGGATGAAAAGACAGACACATTATATAAGGTTACAATTATTTATTTAATTTATACATTTCATTTTTTGCCTCGTCGACAATAGCGTTATATTTTAGAGTGCAAACAAAACCAGAATCTACAAAATTCAACAGACCTCGTTTCCAGGCCGTATCCACAAATACCTGTGCTAAGGCATTAATGTCCAAGTCACCAGACCACCCTACGATGGTCGGTATTTTTTCTTCGGGTTGCAGTCCATCTAACGGTATCACACGCATAAGTTCTTGCTGAAAAATATTCATCAGCAGCGGGTAAACACAATCGGGACCGTCGAAAACAGGGCTCAGCCGGAAAGAACGAATTAATTGTGAATGTTCCATAATAGCCATACGGAGTTGGTGATCTTTGGGAGTCCCGCACACGCCATGCACAATGCGCATCACCTCGTCTAAGTGAATAGCCAGCGTGAACCACTGCGAAGCATTCAGTGTTATACAACGTCTCACCACACGGAACTGTAGAGTTCTTTGGTCAGCGGATTCTTTGATGAATTCGACACAACGTTCACCATCCACAGTTCGATACATGTAGACACGTAAACCATGTGTCACGTACCATGTCTGTTGATCGGGGCCGATTTTCACTTGATCCTCTATGTGGGGGACCGTGGCACACAAAGCCTCCCATTCAGGTATGGAGAGGCTAACCCCCGCAGGTGTAGGGTAGATGAGTTCACCATTTTCATATTTCTTGTAGCGGCGTACGTGCACAGAAAACTTATTTTTGAACAGTGTAGGTACAACGTAAACATCTTCACCGAGACACCATGCATCTGGATTGCTAGGCTGCATCGTGAACAATGACGCACACAGCGCTCGCTCCCTATTTAACTAGAGAACCGCACCACCTGGGACGACCAATCAGGAACGATCTGATAAGCAAGTGTTTGTTGGGACATGTACTCGACGACGATCGATCCATCCGAAGAAAGCAGCTGTTTCGGCTAAAGAGCAGTGGACGTCCTCTCCGGTGTGATATCCGCACTCGAACTCGGAAACTTTTGGGAGATCACAATATTTGGGGCAGCCGTAAAGTTCCAGATTAACACTGGGCAGATTTAATTGTTCCAAGAGATTTCATTCCACAGTACCTCCTTTGTAACCCACCACAGTAGCTTCTTCAGTACATGCAAGTTTGTAAGCATATTTCACGATGTTAGGAACGTGATCTAACGACCACACCTTTTCACGAGGCAGAGGACGAAAGGGTAGGCCTAGCACATGTTTAGATACGTAGCTGACTGTCCTTCTGTCTTTTACTGACAAAGGCTGGTGATGCCGAAGATTGAAATGGTAGACACCACATTTCCCATTCAGAGTTGCATATCCAAATTCGCGCACTAGGAAACGACCATTTACACGGAAACTGTCGAGATCTAGAACCATACAGATGTTTTGCATGGTTGCACTAGTTCGAGTATCTGGAGACAAAAACACTTGACGTCTTCACACAGGCTACAGACATCTCTGTCGTTTACGTCTCAGAGCCTGAACGACATTCTGCGGTAATCCTGGGGGCCAGGTTTCTGGCGGCTTCATCACCAGAGGTCCACGTAGTCTTGTAGGTGGTGGCGGCGTAGTGTCCTCCACGACAACAGCCCGTAGCATCGGACCGCCAATCCCAGGTCGCGGCAACATCTTAATAGTGACGGCCGGAGGTGGTGGTGGCAGTGGAGGAGGTGGCACAATCACAGGTCGACGTAGCAATCGACGAATACGCGTTCGAAAGTGCTGTGGATCGCTCTCGTAGCCGGAGTCTACATCACTCGTCCAATTATGACCAAAATCCAAGTTGTTGTCGTCGTCCATAACGTGTGGCTCAGAATAAATGTCAAACCTTTTTCAGCGGTTATATACATTCAGAACCGTGAGCTTGGGGGGCTTTTCAAGGTCGTTGGAAAATTACGAGACAATTTCCGGTCGATTGTGACATAGGGGTCAATATCCGGTCAATTGCGACATAGGGGGTCCAAGTCAAGAAGGCAACGTGGACGATTGCGACATAGGGGGGAAAGCACTGTGCAAAGGGGGATTCGTATGGTGGCAATAAACTACTCAGGTGTGTCAAATATCTTTTCCTTTTTAAATATTGACGTTGTTGATGTGCCACTTGCATACATGCATTATAAATTTAACTACATAATCATACATGGTGACTTACACATATCGTAATAGGCTATTTATTTAATAGGGCATTGATATAAAATCTATGAATTCATATTATGCAATTAATTTAATAAAGTGAAATTACAAACTTACATTACATTTAATGACTTTTCGGTTGCTGAGTACTGGTAGAAAGTTGCTTTATAGAAGGGTTACAGTGTGTACATTTTAATGGTAAACAGGAAACGTTCAAATCATTGCTCAATCTATTTCACCCTTTCGATTTGATATTATTTAAGGCGGAAAACTGAGTTTCACAAGAGTATGTTGAAGAGAAAATTGTTAGAAGAGCTTTAACAAAGATTTTAAGGGCATGAAAGTTTTCGGGAAGGCTATTCCGCACGCTTAGATTTCACAGTCTGAATTTTTACAGGCGTTATCATGCAGACGTTCCCGCTCAAGTACTTCTAATTCATTTCTAAGAGCAATAAACTTTCTTTTCCAGATAGGATTACACTGGAAGTCGGCTAGTTACATTTCTAGATCTTTTAAATCCAACCACTGAAAGCCATCTAATTTAAGATCCATGAATTCTATTTCATCAGATACTTTATGAATTGGATTGTTTGTTCCAACATTCGAAATTGCTCAAATCTAGAAGGAAACTGCTCAGTTACTGACTTTAGAACTTCGATAAATTGGTTGATATGTTGTTCACGACTTTTGGGTTGGTTTCGTTAAAAAAAAATTTCCCCATTGGGAAATATTTAAAAATGTTACTTTCTAAATCACGTTGAAATATTTTGAGTTTATTCTCAAAGCTCTTGATCGTGCCAAACATAACATCGACAGATTTTCCGAAACCTTGCAATTATATATTAAGTTTATTCAGGTGCAATAAAAAAATCTGTGAAAAACATCAGCTTACTGAGCCAAGAAGAATCGTTCAACTGAGAAAATTCGTGCTCCATGCCCTTCGAATTTAAATTAATTTAATTTCATTTAAACATTGAACAAACCGTTCAAATACTTGACCACAATTCAACCATCGAATATTATTGTACATTAATAGACCATTGTACACTGATTCAACTTCGCTTAAAAGTGAATTAAAATACTCGTATGATTAAAGCCCTGGCAGCAATAAAATTAGTTACCTTTGTCACAATTCTCATCATATCATCCAAATCCTTTAAGCCTGATTTCGCACACAGTGTCTCCTGATGTATAATACAATGGACACAAACCAGGGGATGACCAACATATTCTGTAAATTGTTTGATAAAACCGACATTACGGTCAATCATATTAGGCGCACCATCAGTTTTAATCGAAAATATTTTCCATAAATCTCTTTGTTTCTCACGGAACACTTTAACAACATAGTTGCATATGTCTTTACCTGTCGTGTTTTGAGGTAAATTTTCTAACTTTATCAATTCCTCCTGCATAGAATCACCGTGAACATACCTTGTAAAAATAGCCAATCGAGCTAATGACGTAATTATCTGTAGGTTCGTCGAGACAAATGGAAAAACAATGGCATGAGTTCAAGTCTTGTTGTATTTGATTTTATATACTAGCATTCATTGATAAAACTCTGTCTTTAATAGTATTCCTACTTAATGGTAACTCTTTCATGCGCTTTACCATAGTTTTTTTTATCATAAAAGTCCTCAAAATAAAAATGGTGCACACTTTACGAAAGCTTCTTTAATATAATAACCATCACTAAGTGGTTTCCCATGTTCAACAATAGTATGTGAAATACTGTAACTTGCGCTACTAAATTTGAAGGTCCTGAAACAAATTTAATTAAGGTCCCTGATTGTGATTCTGCCAGTTTTAGATGTTGCGATATGTATTCTTTGCGTTTTCAGAAGTTTTTTTCTAGGAGCCAAAATGTCTTCTTACATTCCAAGTTCTACTCACAGATAGCTCACCACACAATTTACAGAGAACTTTACCGCCTCTATCAAAAACACCATATTGTTCAGTCCAGGCATCTAGGAAATTTCTTTCACTTCCTTTCTGTGATAATTTTAGTTTTTTATTAGTGCTAGCTGCCATTGTAAAAGGGTTCACAAATTAAAAAACGGCACAATTATATACAGCGGTAATTAAGCAGTAATAATTAATAAGAACTAACAATTACTGGAAATGAATTATACACCATCAACTTAAATTACTCAAGTGGCAGACCATGCAAGACTACCACTACTTCTTTCAGCAGGGTTGTCGGATTTATTGTCGGATAAATTCAATATTTAATGCTGCGAATTATATTTTCTGTTAAAGTGGTTTTGAATATGTTTAGAACTTGTATTACTGAGTCGAGAGACTTGGAATGCATGCATGAACGAATTTCACACAGACGTCAAATGAAAACTTTAAGTTTATAATATATAAAGCAAGTATTTATGAGTTTGTATCATATAATATTGATTATAAGTTTTTATAATATCATATGACTATGCAGAAATTATAATGATTAAGAAAGAAAACGTAAATTTAAAACGCTCGATTTATCGCAGTTTTTTCATCAGAATACCAATATTTTTCAACATCTTAGGTGTGTGTCTCCTGAAACCCTGAAGTATGTCAGTGCTGACACGCGTATGATAGATTCGCCATCACTGATCTAGGTCATCTCTGCTTGTACTCAAACAACTTCTGCACACCTTCTGCACTGATGTTCATCAGGATAGTAGGACCTCCTCTCACTCATTTCAACCCTAGCAAATATGTGGACTCATGGCTCCTCCAAGGTCGTCATTCTGCAGTTGATACCAAAAGTAAGAAGCGATCTAGAGACGACGAAGGTATATCGGAGGATATGTTAAAAGTGTGGAAACTGCTGTAATAAAATTTTCATGGTGAGTAACCATTACACGATGCATGCTTGCTCGTTTGCAGCCTCATTTGCAGTTCATGCTCGCGTTGTGCTTGCCTTCCTTTGGCCTCACACTGCACTTGTCTTTCTTCGACATCTAGTCGCAAGCATTCCCTTCATTCCTCGGCCTCAGCCTCGCGCTGCGCTTGCCTATCATTTAGCTCGAGCTGCGTTAATTCGATTTTCTTCAATTCTAATTCGTGCTTTCTAGCATCATCGGACTGCTCTGCTATTTCCTGAGTTGGAGATTAATCGCTAACAGAATCTCCTGATAAATCAAACCCAATAGCCTCCATGTTTTGCGTTGATCTGTCTGGAATAGTGTCCGCGTGTTGCGATTTAGAACCGTTTTTCGCGTTCCCTCGCGTATTATATGGCATAGCACAGAATAACAACAAGACAAAAACTGGTTCTACGGACTAGATCTTACCGCACCTGATGTGAAGTTCTCGCAGCAATGATTTATTTTCCTGCCAGCACTCAACCTTTACTAAACTGCCCCTTAATGGGACGCCACCTCGTACCCAACTCTCACAACACAAATTCCACTTGCTGATTCCAATGTAGACGGACTCCTTCTCTTCCTGTGTGGGCTGGATTGTTTACTGACGATGTGTGTGAGAGCGTTTGCAGAAGGGCACCTGTCTCTATCTCGTCAGGATGAATAACTCAGGTGTATTCTCATAAATACATTCACACAAACTCATGTATTTCGCATAAATACATGATGTATTTATGCGCTTGAAAATAATATGTATAGTTAAAGTGCATATATAGTAAAAAATATGTATATGTATAAAAAAATATATGTATAGTTAAGTGTATATATAGTTAAAGTGTAAATAATAATGTACATTATTATTTATTTACACTTTAACATTATTTATTTACACTTTAACTATATACATACCGTGACTGTCAACCTGGTACAGTCACTTTAACATTATATATTTACACTTTAACTATTTACATACAGTGACTGTCAACCTGGTACAGTCACTAGCCGAATGCAACACAGGCTATAATGAGCCTCAGCGGTCCCACCGCTAGATGGAGAACATAGCTTAAAAACGAGTTGCAGACTATCCGCCTGACATCCGCACAGTCTGAAGGTCCGCGCGCAAGTCATAGTTCGAACCACCCTGCCGGATGAGGTCAGGTGTACTTTGGGGACGTTAGGGTGTCTCGGCCAATAGGGAATGGACACGATCGCAGTGCCAAGCTGACTCTTGTAGCCTTTCTCTGTCTGGATCCCCAAACTGGATCTGCCGCCGGCGCTTTGTCGCTAGACAAGAAAGCCTTGCCCTTCAAAATGGCGATACTACCCTAGCTGCTGAGTTCCTACACTAATGAAACACTTCCTTTTTGTTATTGATATCAAAATCTATTAATTTTTTTAAAAACTAACATTAAAAAAATTGCTGACTTGTATAAGAAACCGAAATAACATGCTGTCAGATTCAAATTAAAAATTATTTTTCCTTTTTTATTAATTTCACACAATAGCCTTTGACTGCTGATAATGGATTGTAGCACATGTTTTTAAAAAAGAGAAGAAGAAAATATTATTAACACTTCCCCAGAAATAATATTTTTATCTTCATCCGTTAGTTTATAAGTTTTGCGTAAGGCATAATGAAGCATCATAATTAGGCATAATCAATCATCATAATTGGGCACAATCAAACATCATAATTGGAGAGTCATGAATTAATCAATCATAATTAGGCATAATCAAATATCATAACTGGGCACAGTGGCGCACTCAGGATTTAATCTTGGGGGGAGCCGAGGGGCCTGAAGGCCCGGCTCGGGAAAATGTTCAGTCCTTCCGAGCACTACTTGATTCGCCTGGTTTCTCAGCAGCCATGATTCCCGAAAGCTATAGGGTATTCCCTTATGTGACCACTAATTCATAAGTAGTATATAAATAGAAGTCACGATACAACATAAATATAAAAAAATGATTTTAATTAGAAAAAGATTTTTTGAAAAATTTCTAGTGTTTTTTTTTTCCTTTTTCTTTGGGGGGTGCCAGAGCCCCTTGCCCCCCTCTGGGTGTGCCACTCACTGGGCATTAGCAAGCATCATAATTAGGCATAATCAAGCATTATATTTCGACACAATCAAGCATCGTATTTCGGCATAAACAAAGATCATTAAAAAACATCCAGCACGACATAGTGGTAATAAAACTACTGAACGTACTGTTTTGGAGACGTTGAGAACTGTGTTTCTAATGCACAACTATTGTGCCTATAAGGAACTGTAGCACAACTAAAGCTTACTGAAAGTATTAACAGTAACTTACTTTCGTTGAGAACGTGCTTGAAATAATCTTTCTAAATGGCGGCAACCAAATTAGCAAATGCGACAAGACACTGATTTTAAAGTCAATATTTATTTGCATCTAATGACACTCCACTTTATTGAAGCAGCTGTTGATTTGTTCCATACGATTAAAAGTTATTATCTAGAGTAACTTATTGCCATAGTCGTCAGAATGATTCCTACGCTATTAAAGATTTCTACCAGGATTCGTTTTGGAGTGCATATGAAACGCATATGAAAATTAAGACGCATAGGAGCAGCACTAGCGATAGATTACCATGGTAACGGATTTAAATTTCCATTCTTTTGTTTAGTTGCAGTGAGTGTTTGTTGTCGCTGTTGAGAAGTTGGTTGTAATTTAAATCAGCTATAAAGTATCTGAATGACGTCACTGCAACCAAGATGCGAATCCTTCCTTGAAACTGGGATCCCTCCTGTAAATATTTCATGTTGTCCCTAAAAGATCCTCCGCCGGTCACAATTTTATTCTAAAATACAAATAAAAAGAAAAACAAATGAAATAGCTACGGAAAAATAAATTAAAAAACCTTAAAAAACCACCTATCTTACTATATGGGTCCTAAAAAGTAGAAATTAAACCTAAAACATAACGATGGTGGAATTAGTCACTGAGTTCATATTCACTTTAAAGGAAAATAGACACGCATCAAAATATATGGTTGCCGGATAGAGACTATCTAAAGAAACCTGTGAAATCGTGACTAGAAGTCCCCCTTCTCCTGCCTACAATTACTATCCCACAAGCAGGCCCGGATTTCTTATTAGGTACGTTAGGCGCTAGCATAGAGGCGCCAACATAATGGGGACACTAACATTTAAATGCCACAGTTTATTTATTTAAGTAAACTATTTTTACAGAAGACAGTTGCAAAAGTTAAACTGTAATCCAAATTTCGATTTTAGAAAATATTCGTTTAATATTTTAAGAGTATTGAAGCTGAAGTATTTGACAGTATATGCTTCTGTCCCATTCGTCATAAACACTGTTTCAGAATTGATGCAAAGTGAAAAACATTATCTAACCGTCTAAAATTACATTTATTTCAACAAACGATATGTTATAATTTTAAGGTATATTCTAACGAGATAACACTGATGTTAAATGTTTCACTCTCCAGAACATTTTACATATTTGTAGTACACAAATATTGCTGATAGAACTGGCAGTGTCGTCGTGTGTCCTTCCGCAGGTGGCCTACCAGCATCTGCCAAGTCATTGCCCCTGATCTCAATATGATCGGGCAACCAATAGACGAGAATGGTAGTTGCAGCTGCCAGATTATGGAGCTGCTGACGGCTTTTGTAGAGAACAGGGTAAGGCCATTGCCTTACTGAGAACAAAGCTGGAGTGAGCTGAGCGAGTCAGTGTAAAGTACACACCCAGGATGATGCTTAACCGCTATGTTGTCCTAAGTGAGGCTGATAGTGTGCAACTCTGCAGTGAAGATGGAACACAGCTGTGGGGTCTACAATGACAATATCACAGTAGACTATGGCTGATTCCACTGATGTGCCTTACTTCAAGCCATCTGTGAAGATAGGCAAGAAGTCCGGGTGCTCAGCAATGGTGGCTGGTAAAGAGTTGCTGGTACAAGCAGTTGGGTGTAATGGCCTTCTTCATTCTGCAAAAAGAAAAGCTGCAGGAAGGAGACACAGCGAAACTGGAAGTAGCTCAACTATCGAATGGACAACATTATCAAGAGTGATCTTAATGTCTTGCATGTAGCCTTGGACTCGTACGCCAAAAAGACGAATGGCTGTCAGGGAATTTTGGTATACCATTTCCTACTGAGGATGGAAAATCTGTACCAAATGGTATGGCCTGGCAGGGATCACAACTTTGATGTGTACTGTAGGGATAACTGCTGATGGCGAATAAATAAAGATGGTCATCAGTCTCAACTTAAAGACTCTGGACAGGTGAGGTGTGAAAGGCCCCCATGTAAACCGTAACCAATGAATCCCAGGCGGATTTATAGACCTGGGATACAGAGTCCAGTTTCAACTCGACAAGTGCACAGTACAAGAGGGTCAAGAACCCCAAATAGAGGGAGAAGAGGACCTTGAGGAAGTTCAATGCCCACATAAACTTCGACCTAAGATGTCAGATATGAGGAGAAAAGGTCAATTTTCCGTCAAAGATGAGACCGATACACTTGATGTCTGCTACAACTGGAATGGTAGTAACCCCGAGCCGCAGCTTGAAGTCCGAATGAAAATTACTCTTGCGGCAATAATGCATGCAAGTGGTTTACAGCGGGAAAACGGAAACCCATGAGATGGTTCAGGACGGTTTGCAGTTGTCATTCAATGATTCTCGTGCTTGACGATGAGAAAAAGATGATAAAGTCATCAATGTAGAGGACATTGCCTACAGTCAGAGGAAGTTATCATATAATCAAATTTATCTTGGCAGAAAAAAGTGTAACACTGTACGCAGCTTTGTGGCACCCCCTGGTATTGGACAAAAGGCCACAATAGAATATTGCTGACACGGACACGAAAAGAACGGGAAGTTAAGAAGTTGAAAATCTAGATTGGCATGTGACCTTTCAAGCTGAAGATATGGAGGTCAGAAAGAATTCCGAGTCTCCATGCTGTGCCATGCTTTTTTTGATGGCAAAGAAAATTGACATCAGGTGTGCTCGATATGAAATAGAACTCCTGATCGCTGTTTCGAGGTGGATCAGGTAAAGGTAGACTGTTGCCTGCGAAAGCCACACTGGGTGTTGGAAAGAAGTCCATGTTGTTCCAATTGCCATACCAGTTTGGTATTTGCCATTCTTTCCAACACCTTGCATAAGCAGCTCATTAACGTAATCGGACGATAATTTAAATGAATCCTGGGATTCTTGACTGACTAGGGGAAGACCAAGATGATAGCCTCCTGCCGTGAGTCTGGAAATTTATCCTCGAGGAAAATACGGTTGAAGAGTCTGAGCAGCCGATCCTTACTCGATGGTGAGAGATTTTAGAACATAGCGTAATGTACATTGTCTGGTCCAATGGCAGATGTATGAGAGGTGTGCACAGCAAGGCACAGCTCCTCCACTATGAATGGCCCATTGTAAGGCTCCAGGCCATTCGAATGGAAAGATAGAAGAAAGCATTTGACCTTGCTCTTTATGGCCAGAAATTCTGGGGGATATGAGGACGATGAAAGATTGTGGAAAAAGATTCCCTCATAATGTTAGTAATAGCTTGAGGATCAGCAATTGCCTGTCCATTGTGCTCCAGGATCGATAATGAGTGGGATTCTCACCCATCTTCTGGACTTTATCCCACACGACCTTAGAACTGGTCATGCAGGTTATAGAACACATATATTTGATCAAAGATTCCTTCTGGCTTTGGTGTCGGACAAAACGGGATTTCTCCCTAGTGAGTTTGAATGCCCCAAGGTTGGGAGATGTCGGATATCTAAAAAAAACCCCTTAATGCGTGTTCTGAGCCTTACGAGCTATGTGCAGTTGGGATTCCACCACAGTTTTGGAACCATGGAAACTGGGGTCGAGGCCTGAAGAATAATCGAGGTAGCTGCATGGACAATACAGTCCATCACCTGCACCACTGCAACATTGATTGGCTCCTGGTTTATTGAGTGTTCATCGAATTCACAAAGGATTTCGAAGTCACTTCAGTCGGCTTCATAAAGCCTGCACTGTGAGATGCATGATGGGTTGAGAGGTCTCCATGGCAGATGGAGAAGGAATCCACATGGAATTGATCACTTCCATATTGATTGTCCTCGACATCCCATGTAAAAAGTGGAAGGACAGAGGAGGAGCAGATGGTGAGGTAAATGGCAGTGAATTGGCAGGTGGAGAATAAAAGTAGGCACTGGCACCTGTGTTCAACTGGGAAAGTAATGGATCCAGGAGCCATTGCTCCAGAACCCCACCCCCACCCATTGGTACCAGTACCACCTCAGAGAGGACTGTGTCAGTTGAAGTCCCCCATCATGCAGAAGGGGGATGGCAGGTGCATAACAAGATCATCAAAATCTTCCGGAAAGATGAGACTTTCTGGCGGTAGGTAGATGTAGCAGACAATCAGCGAAACTCCCATGAAAAGGTGTACACAACTGCCTCTGAAGTGGTGGTGATAGGTATGACATGGAATGGAGAAAGATGGCTCATGAGGACAGCGACATCCTATGCAGGTCTATCTCCATCACGGTCCCAGTGAATGAAATAAAAGTGCCAAATAGTAGGATCAGTGGCTGTTTTGCAAGTACATCTCCTGGGGGCATATGTGGATGGGATCAAGTGCCATCAAGAGGATCTAGATGTCGTCAATATTCCTTGGAATCAACGACAATTACATTGTAGGTGATTGGGCAGATGACGTTCGATTTATTTTAACCATCACCAGCGATGGTTTCAGGAGAATGGGGCAGCCCATATGCTTGGAGTCATCCAAAGGTCATAAGATGTGAAATTATCACTCGAGGAGAGGAGTGTCATGCCCCTCTAATTTATTTATATTTATTTATTGTTGCATTTTTATTGTATTTTTGTTGTTGTAAATATTTTTATGTATTAAGTGTGTTTTGTGTGTTTTTGGAAGTGCTATTCTGGTGATGTGACTCATAGCTGTTGTTTCTAGGTCTGAGCTGGATGCCTGCAAGGGCTGACAAGTCCAAAAGCCCTTCTTATGACTATTTATAACTAGCCTTGGGCATGAGTGCGGCCGCTGCAGACTATAGCAGCAAGAGTAAACAACAGTCTTGAGTGTCGCTATTAAACAGGAAGGACGTATTTAGATACACTAATATTTATTTCACATTAAAAAACTCTAACCTATTCTCTATTGTAAAACATAGAGAGCAATAGTAAAACATTGGGGCATTGTATATTCATCGCCATACACTTCACTTTATTACCCCTGTAGGATGATTTCAGTGGAATGACCGCCAGTGCGTGATTTTCTCCACATATATTCTTTGAAGCGTAACAGTAAGAAATAAAATTTACTTTCAGCACTTGTTATAGGAATTTAAAACTTTTTCTACCATTAGTGGATGTAATTATAATGGTTGGGAGATTCTGCGGTTTAAATCGTAATATTTCATTTTTAATTTATCGCTATAAGCAATAGGTTCAATGTCTATGAACAGACAAACATAAAGATGGACGGACGAAATTGTGAACACATCTCGTTTGTTTTGAAAACGAAATAAATAATATAAGCTTCATTAATGCAGTGCATATTAATTTAGATAGCTCTTGTTGGGAAGCCATATTTGCGGTCAGGGGCGTAAAAGGGGGTGCAAGTGGAATAGTTGATCTGGCGCCACAATACAGAGGGCGGAAAAATAGAGTTTAAAAAATTTAACAGTTTTTTTTTTTCAATTTCATGTGCCATTTGCGAGATCTTGCTATTTCTTGCCGTTTGCTGACTTCAATCAATTCAGAGGGCTGCAAAAATTGACGCTGTGCAATGCACTAAATTAAAGGGGCAAGAGTAATAGTCACCCCCGGGAGGGGAAGCAAATTGCCTAGTTACTGTTACATCACTGTTTGTGGTGACTCCTTCACACTGCACTGTCCCTATTTTAAATATCTTCAAATTTCTTACTACATAGCAATATCTTACACTTTCCACTGAACTGGTAATATACGCACTACTCTATGCAATACTTCGTATATTCGAGTGTCCTCGAGTGTATACTTCGTATACGCTCTAGTAAACGGTAATACCGATCGATGAAGTATACCGTGTATGAAGAGCTGGAATAAAATTGTTCAACTATACACATATTTAGCAAGTAATAAAATATTGATGTCCGAAGGAACCAGAACGATGCATCCACCATTATGCAGTAATAACTAACGAGTTTCCAATAATAACATAGTGGTGGCGTTGTAATCAGTGATATGATCTCCAGGTATTGTTGCAGACTGCTTCACAGTTGGCTACACAATAAGAGACCTGGGTTCGAGTCTTATCCATATGTTGTTGTGGATGTTTGGGTCAATTTTCTTTTTTCTTCAAGTGTTATCTCTGAAAAACGTGTTTCTTATTACAAGTTACATTTATAGTATTCAGATCTATTTCTCTAACAAGCGACAACTTATGGAGAGGAATCTACTAGTTGTATTCCCTGTAATCAGTGTTTCAAAGGGATCACACATTTGAAATTTTGTTGCTTTTGAACTGCTTAATTTTTTAAAACTTTATTTGGACATATGTGACTGAGAAGAATCCTAAAGCTTCTCCTAGCTTTTAGAGGCCTTCTCACACGAGGACATGCCCTACTAAGACTTATGTCACTGCTGACCCTATCTCAGAGCACAGCACACAAGACTACTGCAGGAAGTTACACAAAATTTGTCTTCCTGCAACATTCGTTAGCTCCCTAACCACTATACCTGTTAAGGCTTTCATAAATAAATATATCAGTTAAGTTAATCAATTAAACTTAGTAGAAGAGAATTTTAAAATTTATGGCTGTGCACTATTTCGTGATAGCATGAAAATAATTTCCAACTGGTAGCCCATTCTTGACCTAAGGGCAAAAATAAATAAGTAAGGTTTTGAAATCTGGAAATTTCTTTTCGAACAGGTTCCTGTTCTGTAAAAATTTGTAGTCGTGGGGTTAAAGGAGAAATGAGTCAATTTTCTGACTGATAACAAGATTTTCTTAGCTTTCTGTTCTCCACATTTTGTTGTTTTGAGATTTTTATTAAGTGCTGCTAATTTATTTTTTTGTGTATCATGGCTTCTGAAGAGCAGGAACAAACTGAGGTAACAACTGATGTAAATATCTTTTTAGGTTTAGGCTGTAATTAAAATGAATACCTTAAGAATATGGTAAATTTCTCCTCATATTTTATTTTATTTTTCTAAGATTATTAATTGTTTGCCTATAATCATCTGTTTCATTGACATTAATAGGTTTGAAGTATTTTTGATATAGCAATATTTGCTCCATTTCCCTGTGAATGATGTCATTGACTCTCTTTTTAATATTAGTTATTTATCCCATAAATTAAAAGTAGTTAAAATGTAGCAACTAATAAATTGCCTATGAAGCTTTGTAGTAGTGAATAATTAATACTTTTAAAAATAAAAGACAAAATAATGAACCATTTTTGTGATGAATCTGTCAAATGAAAGTTGACTGCATTAAACAAAGTTCCCTTATTCTATAGGAGTTGACAAGAAATCAAAATAAAGTGCTCAGATCAAGTTATGCAAACACCTCACTGATTACTACTATTTGGTGATTTCCCAAAAACATGGTAGTGGGGTTATGAGGAATTTTTTTCAAATCCACATTTTAATGATTTGTTCCTTCTGTGAGCTGATAATTTTGGTGACATATTTATAATGCAGCTGGCTGATTCACACAAAATGAGAAGTCATAACTACATTTGAATATCAAAATTATTAATTTTAAGCTTGCTCTTGCTAGTTGGAATGTTAGTCATTTTTATCTCATTATTTTTTTAACAATGATGAAGTGGAATAGATACTGTGTTAAAAGTTTATATTAAAATTTTATAGTTATGAATTCTTATTTTCTGTGAATCTGTTGGCCTCATTATAAAGCAAAATCATGAAATTTATGGAAGTGGGAAGGATTTAAAAAACATTTTCATTAATATTATAGGTAAGTCGGGAAATACGCAAAAAATGCATGTTACTGCTGAAATGTACTACATAAATATGCCAAGTGGTAGTACATCTTGTATTTTACACCACACAGTTGTATCAACAAGGAAAATTTGCAGGAGAGATCTCACAAGTACTGTAGAAGTGCATATATGATGAACAATGTGCAGTTGTTTTTTAAAGACCTAAGGCACACAGTGATATCCACAAAGAAATATTGCCCGAATATGATGGGGCGGGGGTGGCTCAGTCGGTAGCGCGCCAGGCTCGTAATCTGTAGTTCCCAGGTTCGAGACCCAGCTGGGTCAGCGTTGAGATTTATCTCCGCAAAATTCCCCACCCTGCCCACGGTCAGTAGGGGACACCGATGGGCTTGGAAAGGCTGCCGTCCGTCGGATGGGACATTAAGCCGTGGCCCCGTGTGCGGGAGAGCCATACCCTGTGCACGTTAAAGAACACGCTGGATGGCCTTGACGGGAGGCTACCATCTGTCTCCCAACAGCTGTTCCAGTGGGTCCCCTCCAACCTTCTCTGAGCCTTCGGGGTCCATGTGACCTGGCCATTTAGCCCATGGTGTGCAAAAAAGTGCCGCTCAGAGGTAAAACAACCCAACCCCCTATCCCCCTCATTGCTATGCCCCTGCCCTCAGTCCTTTGTCACAACCCTAAATGGTCTTACTGGTCATGGGTTAATTTTCATTGGTACACTTCCAGACAGTTTAGAGATGTTATACAGCTTGAGCTTCCATGCAATAATATAAATTTCATACCCAGCACATGAACTCACCAAGAGACTTGAGATATTTACACAAACACTGCTTTTAAAAAGTAAAACCTATAGACCTGTGGAAAAAAATCTACAATAATTAAACATTGATGCATTTTAATGGCAATATGTCATTTATTAGGTGTTGAGCTTTCCTGCACCTCTTTTGCCTTTATAGCACTCTTGCCATACAACTGCTGCTTGTAATTGGTCAAGCGATGTAATGGTGAATATGCCACACAAATGTATCAGAAAACAGTAGCCCCTTGTGCCTCATTCCATTTGCTTGCCATAATATACAGTCCAAAAAATCGATGCAGTATGTTGCCCACATGCAGAACTGCAGATTAGTTAATAGTTATGAACAGAGTACCTAAAGACTCAGAAAAAGAGGAAGACCTAGAATGCAATGGGTGGAAAATGTGTAATTGGACCTTGTTAGAACTGGCCTATTAGTTGACAAATGCAGCAGCTGCAGCTCAGGATGAACATGGAGAATTAAAAATTGATGATTATATGTTAGCATACCAATGAAATTTTAAAGACCAGTTGTACAAAAGAGTGAAAAAATAAGTTATTAGACTAATCTTACTAGTGTAACTTAACAGTGTCAACTAGCATTATTATTCTGTCTTAAGCCTCATAACTGATTGAAATTTTGTGGTAATATTAAGCATTCTACACTAAAATTTATTTTTTTATGTCTGGATATATTATAAAATCATCCCATGAAAAGTCAAAATTTCTGGCTGTATCCCTTGAATCTGCATTTTTAGTGTTTTTTTTAAGCTGTTTGAATTACCGTTTTAATGTGCATTAAGTAAATTTGGCCATTCTCTTTTTTCACTGCATCCATAGAATATGTTGAATCCTTATATTAGAATTATGTTCATAAATATGGAGATCACTTTTTTATTTTATATATGGAATATTTTCCATAAATATATATACACTTTTTACTTTAAAAGAATACAACAGAGAAATCAGTAAGCTACTTCAAACTTGTCCTGGCCACATAGACAGAAATCATGTTCTCTGACCATTGCATTTCATAAAGTTGTAATGTTAGAACATAGTGTTTTTATAGATTTTAATGTTTTATGCATTAAAGGATTGAATGATTAAATATATTGCTCATTTTCATACTCATGGCACTGTTTCTTTACATGTTGAACATTATTACATGGACACAATGCAAAGGGTATTGGGAAATTTGTTCAAAACGGAAACTTATTCAATGGAATTTTGTTCGAAAGACTGAGAGACCACTAGGGAGGGCTCCCCTTAGGGCATTATCATTATAGGCCTTGTAATTTGTCATTAAAGAACCTCGGGAAGGGTAGGTGGAGGGGTGGACATGGGAACCGAAGAACGGCAGCTGAAAAGGATCATCATGGTTTAGATCTTTTTAAGTATAAAGTGCAAACTTTCTAAAAGTACCCATCTTTCTACATACACCTTAAAAAGCAGAAAATAAACCTAAATCATATCTATGGTGCAATCAGTCACTGAGTTCATATTCACTTCAAAGAAAAAATAGGGTGCCATCAATCTTGCTGAATAGGTAAATCGGTGCCCTATCTCCCTTTGAAGTGAATACAAATTCAATGACTGATTGTACCATTGATATGCTTTAGTTTTATTTTCTACTTTTTGGTGCACATATGGAAAGATTACTTTTTAAAGTTTTTAAAATTATTTATATTTTTTTGTCACTAAAAGCGGCGATCTTTAGAAACTTTCATTTGATACATGAATATCGGCCACATTTTTCCTCCCCGTTTTTGTAGTCGTGTGTTTTGCCCGTGACATTGGAGACATTACAAGCTTTAATTTGAGATATATCTCATTAAGGTCCACCTCTGCTAAAATCTTCCCCCCCCCCCCCTCTAAGGAGTGGGGAGAGAATGGTGAAGGATGAAATTCGAAAGTCTACATCGTATGAGCTTTCATTTGACAACTAACTCGTAATTGTAGGCCTTTGGTTTCAGAAAATATAGTGGAACAATCATTTTCATGTTTCCCATTTTTAGGGTGAAGAAACCATGGGAGGTCAGTTTTGTATCATCTATGACACACTTTGTGATATAAGCTTTCATTTGAGGTATAGCATGTTATTTTTGGCACTCGCACAATATAAAGAAATATAAATATAAAGAAACAATCACTTTCATATTTCCCCTTTCTTGGGGGTGGAGAAAGCATGGGAGGTCAATTTTTTATACCTGTGACACTCCCTGTATCACAAGCTTTCGTTTGATACATAAATCTTCATCACGTTCAAAAGATATGGTAGAACAACTGTTTGACAAATCGACAAATGACAAACAAAAGGCAATAGGAAGATAAAAAAAAAAATCCCCTCAAGCAGCTGCATGTCACAGAGGTCTAACAGCCTGGTGTGTGAGGATGGTGGGACCTCAGCAGAAAAACAATGCTAACTTCCATGCGTCATCTGGGCTTGAACCCATGTCCCTTTGATCAGTTGCAAGCATGTTAACCACTCAACCTAGTTTATAAGAATAATGAAACTAAAAGGAATTAAACAGTACCTAGATTGTCTGGGAAACAAGTGTTTTACTCTAATAAAAATAAATAAATACCCCCTCAAGCAGCTGCTTGCCACAGAGGTCTGACAGGAGCTTGTCAGTTCATATGCCATACCTAATTTTAAACGAAGCCTTCTCTTTTGTCATCTCTCTTTCCAGATCCACTCCCTCTCCGATAATCTCCTAGTAACAAAGCAGAATAGACCTTATTGAGGAGAACGCCCCCTATTGGCCTCTCAAACTGTCGACAAAATATTGCTGAAACAACTTTCATTCGAACAAATTTCTGTCAAACAAGTTTCCATTTTGAACAAATTTTCATCAGACAACTTTCCATTGAACAAATTACACCAAACCATGCAAAAGAATTAAATGGACAAATTTTCTTAATACACATTAAATCTGTAATTCAAAGAGCTTAAAAATAGTCACACGAAAAACACAGATTGAAGGAATATATCCAGAAATCCTGATTTTTTTCATGGAATGATTTTATAATAAAGCCAGACATAAGATTAATTTTATTGTAGAATGCTTAATATTAGAACAAATTTTCAAGACTGAATAATAATTGCTAGCTGACAGTGTCATTTATATATTATTTCCTTCATGTATCATTTTTGAGAAATCCATTAACATTCCTGCAAAGTTTTTACAAAAATATGTTTTAATTTTTTCATCAACATTTATTCACTTAATTTTAGAAGTATCTTAAGATTTATATAATCTTTAATAAGATAGGTTTTAGTGAAAAACATAGAAGAAAATTGGAAAGTGGATGATGCTCCAGTATTTTTAATTGCTGGTGCCCTTGAGAGAACTAAGAGGACTTGCTTAGAAAGGACTAAACTATTATACAGACAAAATTTTAGTCTGTAAAAAAATAGACGTATACATATGCAACCTCCATAGATTTTTAAAGTTTTCAACAGCTATGTCTTTCGTTTCTCATGCTGTACATTACATTAACAGTATCTTTAGGCACAACTCAAGATATAATCCCAGAAAACCAGGTTGTATGGACACTAGTGGAGTGGGAAACATTCATGGTCAGCTAGAAAAGTAGTCGTATGCACATATGCCAAAATTTGTGTCCATCAAAAATGCACATTGGATACTCTTAAAGGCCAATGCACACTGGATACTCTTAAAGACCAATGCACACTGGATACTCTTAAAGACCAATGCACACTGGATATTCTTAAAGACCAATGCACACCAGCTTCATGGTCAACTATCAGTTTTCTTGAGCCACATATTTTAACTACTGATTGATCTGAAGCACACTTAACCACTCAGACTTAACCAGTCAGATATCAGCCCTGCTTTGCTCAGAAATATTTTAACTGACTGAGTGAGGTTTAGTGATCTTACTTTATTCTTTGTAAATAAAGTCATATTCATGTATAATGTTCTAGAAAATTTATGTAGTATTGAAGGTAAAGTGTGGCTTAATTATTAATTGTTCTTAGTTCAAGCTGGCAAAAACAAGAACCTGCTATAATTGTATCATTGCCATATTCATTGTCAAAAACTGTAGAAACAGGTAATAGAATCAACTCTATCACTAAGTAGAAAAACTAACCATAGCTAATCTAGATTCACATTTAGCTCTTGATTGAGTGTCAGCAGGAAAAGGGAACATCATTTGGGGCTACTTGAAACTAGCCTCTATGACTGGGAAATAGTAGCATAGCCCATGCTGGTCACACCTCTTTTCCTTGACTTTGTGACATCTTTCAGAAGTGGAAGAGGTGACAGAAGAGATTCCATCTGGGCTAATTTATGTTAGCCCATTAACCGATCACATCTCTTCGCTTGAGTGAAGACCTTATATAACAATAACTTTCAGGAGTTCAACAATGGGAAAGGGGACAACTATTGGGAGCTGATAATGTAGCTCACTGACTCATGTTAAGTATACAGTTGGTAGTTTTGTTGTGTTTTATGTTGTAATCAAGTATTTTTATGGTTCCTTTATCAGTATACAGTTTTTTTCTTTTATATGTTTATAATTTGAATAATGGATAAAGTTGACTTTGTTTTTTGGAATGTAATAGTAACTTATTTGTATAATTATATACATAAAATAACCCTTATAAGCCTTATGGCTTCTCAGCAGGATTCTTCTCAAGCATATGGCAGGTTAATTAAAGAATAAGATATGTATAATGAAAAATGAACAATAAAAAATTTAAAATCCATACATGACAAGTTGGTCTTTATTAATTATATGTTTATTGTTTTTAATAATATTGTTTAGAGTACCTATTTGTATACATGAAAAATTAAACACATAAAAGTAATCTATACAATCACAGATTATATACCCAATTATTAACTATTGTACAAGTCATCACTTAATACTAATATTTTAGTTGCTTAACAACAATATCTGATCTGATTTTTCAAATATATCTAATAACTATTTCAAAACATTTGTTTTAATTTCTGGATAAGTACTCGTGCATAACAGATCTGTCGAGCATTAAAAACTTTGGGTATTTGATAAGATATCCTCGCTTTACCATAATTATTGTAAAATATTGGTTTAAAAAAATAATTGTCACACTTTCTACTTGTATTGATTACATGCAAAATTTTCTTATATTTAGTTTTAAAATAATTTCTAATGATAGTTACATAAACATGTCAACTGGTAAAAGGATCAGATAATGAAAACTATTGGCAAGTTGGTCTTTAGCATGTGTTTATTGTTTTTAATAATATCGTTTAGAATACCTATTTGTATTCATTTAATTTTATTCAAAAAATAAAGCAACAACTGAATGCTTTTTCATATGAAAAAGCATTCAGTTGTTGCTGGAACATTGTTTCACTACTATTTTAACTCAATGGTCATAGAAGTTGGCAGAATCTTTTTTGGAGGAGGCAAAAAGCAAATTGATATTTCAAGCTAGAATATGTAAGTTGCGAGTTCTTTAAAATGAGTGCAGTTCCGAAAACAGCAATCATACATATATCATAATACAACGAAGGATGTTCAAAAAGGAAACTTAATATTGAAAATACACGTAAAAAAATGTTTTCATGTTAATATGTAAATATATACATCTGACAACAAAAGAAAATGTAAAAACATTATATACCCAATTATTAACTATTGTACAAGTCATTACTTAATACTAATATTTTAGTTGCTTAACAACAATATCTAAATTGTTATTTTGTTAAAGGAAGGACGTCATTAATTTTTGACAACCCATGTCAGTTGTAAACCAAATATTCTGCTCATTAGAAAAACCTAAAATATCATTTTAAAATGCGTTATCTTGTTAAAAGTGTCTTGCAACTTAAACTTAAAAAGTGTTGTGCTAGGGTTAAAAAATTTGCTTTTAATACTGAAGCTCTGAAAGACCCAGTTATAGCCAAAGCTTACAATGATAGGTTACTTAGTCATTATGACAGTCATGGTATGCTTACTACTGAAGTTGAGGAAGAATGGGATCATTTTAAACAGGCTTTTTTGGACACTAACTCTACTCTTTTAGGAAAAAAGGAGCAGAAGAGACAGAATTATCTGAGTGATAAGGCACTTGAGCTTATTTCGGAAAGAAAGAACTGCAGGAATGTCCTTAATCAATACCCTACTAGTCCTAATAGAAAGCATTACAGAGAACTAAATAAACGTGTAAAAGATCAGTTAGCTGCTGATAAGAATCTTTGGCTTCATGGTTTGGCAGACAAAGCCGAGGAAGCAGTTAGAGAGCACAACAGCAGAGAGCTGTACCAGATAGTTAATGTTGTGGTAGAAAACGGACAGGTATACAGGGATTGAAGGATAAACAAGGTAAGGATTCTGTCATGGCTAGCTGGGCTGAGCATTTCAGTGATATTCTAAACAATGCGGTTAGTTCTATTCCCATTGTTTTCAATGATGATAGATGCATTGGTGGTTTAATGTTGGCCCTATAACACAATCTGAAGTTATTTTGGCTGTTTCTAAACTTAAACTTTATAAATCCCCAGGGGTAGATGAAATTACTACAGAAATGCTTAGAGCTGGGAATGTTTTGGTTACCACTTGGATGACTGAAATTCTGAATATCTTTTATGATAAAGGCATGGTTCCTAAGGATTTTACCATAGCTATTGTTATTCCTATTTTCAAAAAAGGTGATCGCAGTTCTTGTGATAACTATAGGGGTATCAGCCTACTCTCTGTTCCAGGTAAAGTTCTTTCCATGATTGTGCTTAATAGAATTAAGAATCTGGTTGACAGTCAATTGCGTGATGAGCAATGTAGATTCAGAAGTGGTAGGGGATGTGTGGATTAGATATTTTCACTTAGGTAGATTCTTGAGAAATGTTTAGAATTTCAGAAACCTTTGGTTGCTAGCTTTGTTGATTTCAAAAAGGCTTTTGACTCCGTTTGATCGTTATAATTTGTGGTTGATTGTGAAATCGTATGGTATACCAGACAAGTTAGTAAACATAATGAAAGCTCTCTATAATAACACTGAGTCATGTGTGAGAGTTGGTAAGTCTTGTAGCAATTGGTTTAGCATTACTTCTGGTGTTCGAGAAGGGTTCATTTTGTTTACTTTTCTCTTTAGCTTGGTTATTGATTATGTTATGCGAAATTCACTTCAAGGGAAAGATTTTGGCCTTAAATGGACTGGAGATACGAAAATTTCTGATTTAGATTATGCTGATGATTTAGCCCTTTTGGCAAATGATGATGAGATGAACTCTTTCATTTGAGCTGTTGATGAGACTGGTAGTAGAGTAGGTTTGGTTATAAACAGAGAGAAAACTAAAGTGATGAAAATTGGTCAGATAGGCTGTGATTCAGTTAATCTGCATGGTGGCAGTCTTGAGCAGGTCTCACAGTTTAATTATCTTGGGAGCTATGTAACAGAAAATG
The DNA here is from genome assembly GCA_038380435.1 of Ryuthela nishihirai. NCBI lineage: Eukaryota > Metazoa > Arthropoda > Arachnida > Araneae > Heptathelidae > Ryuthela > Ryuthela nishihirai. The sequence continues at coordinate 59,328,502 of JAWZYU010000012.1, forward strand.
GTGATGTGCGGCATGAGATTAACAGACGAATAGGGATTGCTGCCGGGACTTTTAAGAATCTAGGGAGAGTGTGGAGAAATAAGGCGTATACACCTAAAGACTAAAATTAGACTGTATAATAGTTTGGTTCTTTCTAGGGTTAGTTATGGCAGTGAAACTTGGGCACTTTGTAAACAAGATAACAGGAAGCTAGATGCTTTTGATTCCAGATGCTTCAGCAGTATCTTGGGCATTAGGTGGTTCAACTTTGTAGCTAATGATGAGGTTAGGCAAAGGAGTTTGCAACCTCCTTTAAGCAGCATATTGTGCAGAGAGAGACTCCGTTGGTTTGGCCATGTTGCCTGTATGAATAATTATAGATTGGCGAATAAGGTTATGAACAGTGTGCCTAAAGGCCTCAGAAAGAAGGGGAGACCTAGGATGCAGTGGGCAGACAATGTCAAACAGGACCTTGTTAGAATTGGTGTGCAGTGGCCAGATGCAGTAGATGTAGCTTAGGATAGACTTGCTTGGAGAACTAAATTGCACGGTCTGGTTGGACCTCCGTAGTCCATGGCTGCTTGAGGATGATGATGAAACTGTAACTGGTGTTGTGGTTAAAGATCCTGATTAAGCCAACGGGCATGCCTCCATGTGTTTGTATGTTGTACAAGAAACCAACAGAAGCCAAAGGTTACAGGTTATCTCCATCCTCATATTTTTTAAAAAAAAGTAAAATATACACTCAGCAGCCAATTTATTAAGTTCTGTGTCATGTCAATTAGTAACTCATACAGAACTTCACTTTTTAAATAAGCTTTTTATGAAAAAATATGTGATTGAAAGTAATTTAAAAATCTCAGTGAAATCTATTTAGATCTGATTTCTAGCAATATGCATTTAGCATTTGAACATTTAGCTAGCAAGTTAGCTTGTTCTGAAAACATTCGTTCAAAATAGGCAAAAATTAACAGTTTTTTACATGAACTGCTAAAGGTACTCTTGCACATGTTAGTCAAGTTTGTTATAACAGTTATTGCTTTGGTTTGAACTTTTCATTTACTTTCCAGAACAATTATTAAAACTGACATTGTTGCTACTAAATATTCTGATTTCCGTAATAACTCTCTTAAATACCAAATGAATATTATTGAAAATCGAAATTGAGATAGATTTGATTGAAAACATTAAATTATATTCAGTCACATTTTTTCATAAAAATCTTATTTGAAATATTACTGAGTGTAATTTTTCTTGTTACAACTTGTAACAAGTACTCAACATAACTTGTTACAACTTACTATGTTGAGTTTTGTATCTGAGTATTTTTGACATAACATGGAACTGTACCTAATAAAGTTGCCACTGAGTTTATATATATCCTTGTCATGATAACCTATCATTAATGGTAAGTTGTTACTCTTAAATTCATTCTTAGGATGGCAAGTGTTTGTAGCCAGCTAGTCTTTTATAAAGTGATTTTTGTCCATCCATTGCATAGGTATTTCTCAATATAATATTTAAATGTTTTAGCCATCATCACTTAATGATGAATGACTTAAGAAATGCGTACCAACTAGAGCAGTGGTTCGCAACCTTTTGTGCTTCACGTACCACCTGGAAATATGTGTGTAACTGATATACCCCTTGTATAGATAGATAAAACTATAGTTATAGTATAACAATGGGAATAAAACATATATATATATAACATATATCTAGCAACTTTTGAGCTCTCACGGCGTACCCCAAAAAATTTTACTGTGTACCCCAAGTTGAGAACCCCTAATCTAGAGAATGGATTGCATCCTGTGATGTTTTTAAAATCATGATGTAACAAGGCATTGTTCTCACACTAGATCCTACAAGTTAAATCTATCAAAATGTTAATGGGAAGATTGACGATTTTTTCAGACTTCTAATTTTTTGATTTTCAAAAATGCTGTCTGGTGTTTATATAAAAGTGTTTGGCACATCCATGTTATGTGAGTGGAAAGCCACATTTGAGAAACTCCTGAACTTTGAAAATAAGCTTTCTACAGGAAAAGATCATTAGGGATTAACTGAAAATCTAACCCAAAATTCTCTAAACTTCATTTTTTGATAATATTCACTTAATATTTAATAAAAACAATAAATATTTCCTCATGCAGCTGCTTGCCACAGAAGTATAACAGGACCTGTTAGTTTAATAGGTTATAGGGGAGGTCTGTGAGGAAGGCAAGACCTCAATAAAAGGAAAGAAGTTATGGAAGCTGAAGCATTTAACAGCAGCATTGCCAGTCATAATAATTTACTTCAAAAGTGAATTAAAAAACAAATAATTGTTTTAACAAATTATCCACTAGAATAGATGTAATTTTAAAAGTTGAGTCTTTCAATTTGTTTTTCTTAGTTTGAAAAAACATTTTTAGGACAAGGTGCTAACAGCAGTGTATATTGTTCCAGCTTCACTTAATCTTTATTAAATGAATATTGTTAAAAAATGAAGTTCAGAGAGATCTGGAAGATCTATCTCTACAGAAACCCTAAAATGTTTTCCTTTAGAAAACTTATTTTCAAAGCTGGGGTGCTTTGAATTGTTCCATTCACATGACATGGAAATTTGAGTCTGAGCACTTATGGTAGGTGTGCACTTATGGTAGGTTGATGAGATGAATAATTAGGGCTGCTGATGAGACAGTATTTATGCATACACATACATTATATTGATGATACACATACATTATATTGATGATAATTAGGGCTACTGATGAGACAGTATTAGAGTACATTTGGTAATAAACAGAGAAAACTAAATAAATGAATATTGGTCAAGCAGATGGTACTTCATTGCTTTTAATGGTCATGCCCTTGAGCAAGTATCTCAATTTAATTATCTCAGAAGCTGTTTAACAGCTATTGGTGATGTGTAACATGAGATAAACAGAATAGGGATAGCTGTGGAGAGGGATAAAGTCTGTGGCTCTTTGGTAGAGAGAGTGGATGTGATCTGTGGAGGGGTAAAATAGACAATAGGCCTAGACTAAAATTAGGCTATACAACAGTTCGGTCTTTTCTAAAGTTATGTTGAAGAAACATGTACCTTTCGTAAACAATATAACTGGAACCTTGATGCCATTGATTCAAATGATTATGCAGTATAACGAGCATTTGGTGGGTTGACCTTGTAAGTAATGAGGTTAGGTGAAGGAGTATGCAACCTCTTTTGAGCAGCATATTGTGCAGTGACTGTATTGGTTTGGCTGTTATCCATATGCATAACTACAGATTAGCAAATAGGGTTATGAACAGTATGCTTAAAGACCTCAGGGGAAGATCTAGGCTGCAGAAGGCATTGTCAAACAGGACCTCATTGGTATTGGCCTACTGTGGCCGAATGCAGCAGCTATAGCTTGACTGATGTTTGGAAAACTAAATTGCACAGTGTAGTTGAATTTCTGTAGTCCAGGATGCTTGATGATTCTGTAAATATGCATGTATGCATATGACAAGTGAAATGTAATAAACAAAATTAAACAATTTTTTCATTCATTTTATTGGGCCTCCCTCCCAATTATTACCTACAGCAAATGTAATATTTTTCAATTCAACCCAATGCCCAAAATGTTAGTGTACCCTTGGCCTACAGTAATGAATAAAACATCTGAAGTTACACCAAACATGGAAGTTTGTAATCACAAAGCATGTAACCTATTGCTCTGTCAGTGAGTCTTAGCCATTAAACTTATATGCTGCTGTATTAAAATGGATTTTCAGATGCATTCTAGGATGTAAAACAAAATGCTACTAATCCTGTTCTTATCCTATGGCTTAGTGAATGGCACACCATATAGAAAATGATACCACAGCTTAGTGTAGAGTAATACATTCAACTGTCACTCACACTTTAGTGAAGCACATCATCTGGAGCTCGTACACAGTAAGAGCACCAGATAAAAGATTTCAACTAGACTTCAGAGAACAACTGACAATATACATTCCATGGCAAAAAAAAAGGCACCCAGATAAAATAGTCTGTCAACTGTGAAATTTGGCATGCACATAACAAATTCGATGCCAATAAATGTGCAGAGCAGTCCAGCACACAGGGGAAATGCTCATTTCGGAGTGTATGTAGCGAGCGTTGTTCACATGCATTGACCATTCTGACCACTGTTGCAGTTGTGTAATAAACCTGGCCTACAGTAATGGATCAGTAGCTGATGAGGATTGGTCATCCTCTCCCAGGCAAACATGGGATTTGTGACCCCTGGAAGACATGACTTTGCTGTCATGTCTTCTGGGGATCATTTATCAGCATGATAATGCCAGGTCTCACATGGCTCACCTCTCCAGGGAATGTCTCAGTGGTTTTGAAACCCTTCCATGGCCAGCCAGGTCTCCAGACCTCTCACCAATCGAGCTCGTATGGAACATGCTAGGATGTGAATTGCAGCCATCCTGGAATGTCGATGAACTAGACAGCAATTAGAGCATGCATGGCAGAATCTGTCGCAGGGCAATACCCAACTGTTGTTCAACACCATGCTGCATATCAGCATGCATCGCTACCAGAGGAGGTTGTACTGCATACTGTTTATGGAGTCGTTGTTCTGCAATACAGAGTACCCTGTTGCCGTAAAATTTTACCTCATTGCATATGCAAAGTTTCAGCACAATCGGACATTGCTTCAGTGTGCTTTTTTTTTGTCAGAGTGTATTTCAAGGGCTATTTTCCACATTGCCTCCAACTCCACCTCTTATCTGAATACTCATAGTGAAATTCCTCTGCTTTCATAGTGGCACATGGAACAAAAAATGCATGGAAGCCAATGAACAGCAAAACATACAATATTACATTGTATGCTTTGCTGTTTATTGCAAAGAGAATGAACAGCAAATTCAATTGAATTTGAATTTGCTGTTCATTCTCTTCAGAAAAACGATTCAAGCACAGACAATGATCCATCTACTGGCTTTACAACTTGCATTCTCAACCACCACTACCAGTCTGCCTGACAACATTAAACACTGATACACATACATTATATTGATGATTCTGTAAATATGCATATGGTCTCATCAGCAGCCCTAATTATTCATCTCATCAACATCATTAGCCAACATAGCCAAATCATCAACATAATCTAAATCAGAAATTTTTATAACTGGACCATTTTAGTCCAAAATCTTCTCCTTGCAGTAAATTATGCCTAACATAATCAATAACCAAACTAAAGAGAAAAGGAGACAAAATGCACTCTTGTCTTCATTGAACATTTTAGGGGTAAACTTCCTTTGGCAGAGCAGTACGCTAAGCCTCAGGATATTTGTATAACTCAGTAGAACAAGTTAGTACTTCCCCCAGTACGGGGGAGAAACGATCGAGCCACAAGGGCTGACCTTGACCCTGGAGGGTCGGTAGATCTCCAGGCAGTCGAGAAGCAGGCTGTTGCGGAAGTTAGCAATGTTAAACCAATTGCTACAAGTCTTACCAGCTCTTGCATACAACCCAGTGTTACTATATGCAGTCATGCATACCAGACATGTTCACTAACTTGTCTGGTATGCATTTGATCTCTCAATCAACAAAAAAAAACTATAACAATCAACAGAGTCAAAGGCCTTTTTGAATCTGCAAAGCTAGTAACCAGAGTTTCTGACACAAAACATTTCTCAAGAATCTGCTTAAACGGAAAAAATCATATCAAATCATAAATCAAAATATAATCCCCTACCACTTCTGATTCCACACAGCTCATCACATAATTGTCCATCAACCATTAATTCTATTAAACACAATTGTACAAAGAACTTTACCTGGACTAGAAAGTAAGTTGATATCACAATGGTTATTTATCACAAGAACTATGATCACCTCTTTTAAAAATAGAAATAATAATGTGATAACAGAAACGTTCTTAGCTCTAAGAAATCTAGTTGTAACTTCATCTCTCACTGAGGATTTTTGTAGATCAAGATTAGAGATGCTGAAATAACTTCAGACTGTAATATAGGGCCAACATTTAAGCCAGTAATGCATCTATCATCACTATAAACAATGGAAGTAGAACTAACCACATTATTTAGAACATCACTGAAATGCTTTGTCTAACTTGCCATGATAGAATCCTCACCTGCAATAACCTTACCACATTTATCCCTCAATCCCTGTATACCTGTTTCTTCCTACACGATACATTAACTATCTGATACAGCAGTTCTCTGCTGTTGTGCTATCAACCTGCTTCCTTTTCTTTGTCAGCCAAGATATCAAACCAAAGATTCTTATAAGATGTTAACTGATGCTTTACACATTTATTAAGCTCACTCTAATGCCATATGTTAAGACTAGTAAATTATTCCTGCAGTTCTTTCAGAAATAAGTTTCAGTGCCTTATCACTCAAATAACTTTGTCTATGGTGGCAACAAATGTAAGTAGGAATGTACCACATTGTTTTCAAAAAAAAAACTGGGGGATAGTGAACCTTATATTAATATTGTCTCCTATGATCCTTTTTTCCCAAAAGAGTACTGTTAGTTTCAAGAAAAGCTTATTTGAAATGATTCCTCAACTTCAGTAGTGAGTAAACCACGATGCTGTAATGACTAAATAATGCCATGATAAGATTCCCATTGGTGCAAGCTCCTGTATGCTGTGAGGGGATCACCCTGTGAAGATTCGTTGGTTGGGTACCTTCACATGTCCTAAATGCACACCCACGTGTTTGCCATCTGTGGAGACCTATGTCCCTAGAAAGGAGGATCCTGGTAGTTGCTCGAGGGTCCCCATCTGCTCTCCTTAGCTCAAGACTATCCGGGTCCCCCTTTTCCCCGTTTTGAAATTGGGGAGCATATTCGTTGCGGGGCTGGGCAGCGAATTCGAGGATCATTGCTACACACTACTTTGGCCTCTGCTTCAGGTAAATGGGATGGCTTCCTCAGGATCAATCGGCTGGTGGGCTGGACCTGCTAATGCTAACTATGCAGTAGGTGAGTGCTTTGCCCACGTCCGGGCAATGGTTATGAGTTTCCCCACACATTTAATAATTTTGTAGTTATCTTTATTTTGTGAGACCAGGATGGTTCTCTCACTTTTATTTTTTCACTTATTTGTTTTGTGAGGACTTTAGTGAGTTCGTCACAGTTCTCTTTTCCTTTTATTTATTTGTGAGGGCTTGGCTCACTGACTGTGTGGGTATAGTCCCGTGAAGCCCTAGCACCTGATAAGGTGTCCCCCTTCTTGGGCTCCATGGTAGATGGGGACCATGATCACTGAACCACTAATCAAAAACTGTGAGTTCCATTAAAGGAAATTCATCGACCAAGAGGTCTCGGCATAAGCCCCCATTTTCTTGTGTTTGTTGTCAGTGCCAGCTTCTGTGTCTATTTGTTCGTCCCCATGTTTATATACTTTACTTACTTACCACATAATTATAGCTTTAGAGAGATTCGGAAAATGCATATCATAATATTTCATCAATACCTATCCAACACAAAAAGAATTTTTAATTTATCTCTGTAAACAAAAAAGTTCAGTATCTACAGGGTGTCCCTGAATTCATGGCCCAAACATGAGGGGATGGTAGTACACACCAAACCCAACAATATTCGTCATAGAATATGCAGCCACAAATGCAGTGAGGAGTCGGAAATGAAGGACAGACACAGAGGTTTCCAGAGTGACATTTATTGGAGATCATTACAACAAATGCTCTAACGTCCACCCACCAACGTTGATGCAGGTGGCACAATGGTGGAGTAGTGATCGGTGTACCTGCTCGTAAACAACAGACTTGTCGTGCACATCGATGACTGTGACAGACAGTCGGGCTACCAGATCCTCCGTGGACTGCACTGGCGTCTCGTACACGACTCTTCAAATGTCCCCACAGAAAGAAATTGATACAAGAAAGATTGGGTGATCTGGGGGCCACGGGATGGGAATACCGTGCCCAATCCATCAGTTCCCAAATATGGTATGAAGATGCTGATGCACGTCCATGCTGAAATGGGCGGGTGCCCCATCGTGCTGGAACCACATATGGGCACAGATTGTGGCTGGAACATCCTGAAGCAATTCCGACAAAACCTGTTGCAGAAAAATACAGTACATTCGCCCATCGAGGTGGTCTGGCAGTAGGTAGGGTCCAATTAAGTAGTCATGCACTAATTAATAATTTAAGTAATCCCGCCCAGACATTGACGGCAAACCGTTGCTGGTTCAAATTTGGACGTGTACCATGGGGGTTCTGGGCCACCACAAATGCGCATTATGGACATTCACTACGCCTTCATGTGAGAATGTTGATTCATATGTAAAGAGCACATGCACAGGGAAATCAGGATGTGCGGTACTTTGCTGCAGGAACCACTGGGCAAAATCCATGCGCAGGGATAATCAACAGCTGTCAATGCCTGCACTTGCTGCAAGTGATAGGGGTGTAGCCCTTCTTCATGCAGTACTCGCCAGACACTGTTCCGATGCACACCCAGGCTCCGGGCGGTGGATCGCATGCTTGTACCTTGGTTATCTATCACCATACGCAAGATGTCCTCGCTCGTAGCTGGCATTCTGACTGTCTGTGCTCGTCCGGCATCATGTCGACTGACGTGGAAGGTGCCTGCCTCAGACAGCTGGTGGTGCAGTTGTGCAAACATTTTATGATTGGGCACACGGCGCATAGGATATCGCTCACGGTAGAGTCTTTGCGCCTCTCTACCATTGCCCTTGGCTATGCCGTACATCAGGTGCATATCGGCTTTCTCTGCATTCGTAAACTGCTCCATCTCATGTCCGGTCGATGCTAAAAATGCTGGGGTTTGGACGATCCAGCGCTTTTAAGCCGTGCCGCCTCATCTGTGCCCCCTACTGGCACTGGGCTGCATTTGCAGCAGCATATTCTATGATGAATATTGGTGGGTTCGGTGTGTTGTACTACCATCCCCTCACGTTTGGGTCATGAATTCAGGGACACCCTGTATAGATGGACTATAGACAGACAGCAAAGCTATACTATTATCTTGTTTTCTTTGAAATGATAAAAATACTAATTATTCACAAAAGTTATTTCATTCTCATTTTCAAAGAAAACAAGATAAAAAGATGACATCAAATGAATCATTAGACTGTTTGCCCATTTTTCATGTTTTGAATGTATTAGTAATTATTTTTCTTTTTTCTCATTAAAATGCACATAAAATGTCATAATATTGATTATTTTAACCGGCATAATACTTAGTAATTAATTTTTAAAGTGGTGTAATTTTTTGTCAACAAGGAGTTTTAGTTAATATGAATGTTGATGTAGAGACTGCTGAAGCTTCTAAAGTATTGTAGCACATTGATTTTTTAAGCTTTTTACCTATATTCCCATTGCTTTTCACTTGGCATTTGTTGAATTGTTAGTTTGTGGATTTGTCAAAACAGTTGTTCCACCATATCTTTAGAACGCAATAGAGAAATTTAATGATTTGTGTGTCAAATCAAAGCTTGTTATGTGGGGTGTGTCTTAGGCTATAAAATATTAAACCTTTTATGCTTCCCCCCTAAAAAAGGGGAAATATGAAAACTATTCTTCCATTATATCTCTAGAACATGAGTACCAAAAGTAACAAGCTATATGTTAAATGCAAGCTTCTGATATGGGGAGTGTCATAGGTTATAAAAAATTGAACCCCCATGTTTTCTTTCCCCCTTCTCCCTAGAAAAGGGGGAAATAAGAAAACAATTGCTCCCCTGTAACTCCTGAACACAAGTTGGAAAGTAAAAAAATATACATCAAATGAAAGCTTCTGGTGCAGGGAGTGTCATAAGCTATTAAAAAAATGACCCTCATGCTTTCTTACCCACTAGAAAACTGGAAATGTGAAAGTCATTCTACTATATCTCTAAATGTGAGGGCCTGTAGTTACGAGTTAGGTGTCAAATGTAAGTTCATATAATGGCCATCATAAACTGTTTCGAATTTTACCCCCACTATTCTCCCCCCTGATAAAAGGGGGAATTTTCACGAAGTTCAACTTTATCGAGTCATATCTCAAATTAAAGCTCGTGATGTCTCCAATGTCATGGATTAAGGAAGATATCACCTCTGAATTTAACGTCAATCAATTTTTCCTCTAAAATTGATCAATGTTAAATTCATAGTGATATCTTTCTTAATATATGAATAAATATGTTGGGAAAAATCTCTTCAGTCTAATCCAATATCATGGGATACCTCAAACAAGAAACCAAAAAAAGGGGGGGGGGTCGATGTTTGAGTTATATATCAAAGTTTCTGATAGTAAATGTTTTTAGTGACAAAGGAAAAATATAAATTTAAAAACTACCAAATCTTCCTATATGGGCCCTAAAAAGCAGAAAATAAACCTAAAGTATATCGATGGTGTAATAAGTCACTGATTTGTATTCACTTCAAAGGAAGATAGGGTGCCTACAATCTTGTTGAGTAGTAAATCAGCATCCTGTTTTCCTTTGAAGTGAATATGAACTCAGTGACTGATTGCATCATTGATATTCCTTAGTTTTATTTTCTACTTTTTAAGGCCCATATAGGAAGATAGATTTTTTTTTATTTATGATTTTTGTGATCTTTTATCAAACTTTGCTTAATGTAAAAAAATTCTTCAGCTAGCCATTTAAAAGGTGGGATAAGAACCTGTCAAAATATTTTCAGTAGAAAAATGTTATCTTCTTGAATGTATTCATGTATCCAGCATCAATTATGTTATATCATTGTTTAGGTTGCATTCAGAAAGGTTAAATTGCATCCCATGAATGTTCTCTGCACAAATGAAAGTAGTTTCTTCACAACTGATGTAGCTAAATAAAAGTATAAATGTTTAAATGCAATTAAAATGTGTGTAAGTGTCCAAAATATTCAGCATATTGAGCAAATGCTTCATAAACAGGTAAAAACATTTAAAGATCATTTGTTCATTGTTGCAGTAGTCTTGATATTTGATAGCAGGGGTTTTCAAATTGTTTCATATAATGTGTTGATTGGTCTCAATTCTTCTTTTGCATAAAGAAATGTCACAGTTACATTTAAAAAATAATGAGCAGATATTGATAGTTAAAAAAAATCATCAGGAGAATTATTAATTATATAATGATGATAAATTTTGTTTATTATTACAATTTTTACAATTAGCATTGGATCAACACCTCTTGATTATGGTTCCATGGCCTTGTACACTACTGTTTTATAGCAATTTTAGCAGCATTATGGCTTGTGTGTAATTGAGTAATACCTACAGATGCAAGTGAGAAAAATTAACACTAAATTACTTTGAGTTATCCTAGTGTCAATGAAATCTAACAAAGAAGTAGGTCAGTGTACTTCTAATTGCATTTTAAAAAACTTGTAAAAATGCAGAAGAAACATGATTAAAAAATCCTTAACTCATTTTACTAATATGCTGATCTGGATCTAATATTTCTAAATATTTCTATTGTTGACTTATTCCACCTATGTTACATTTCATTTCTTTAAAAACTTTCAGATTTTGCATTTCTGTGAAAAATTTGTAAAGAGATTGCAGTTTGGTTGTATACCTCTGAGGGGCACTTTTTTTCCCCCACAGTGAGCTAAATGGCCAGGTCACATAGACCCCAGGCTCAGAGAAGGTTGTGGGAAGGGGAATCCACTGGACAGCTGTTAGGAGACAGATGGAAGCCTCCTGCAAAGCCATCCAGTTGGTTTGTTTTTAATTTGTACATAGTATGGCTCTCCTACACATGGGATCATGGCTCTACATTCAGATTGCAGTAAACATACTTGATATATATATATGGTGTGGGACAGTTTAATTCTAGTACTTTAGACAAGATTTTTTAATACCACTTTTCAGCCTCAACACTCCCCATCCTGCCCATGGTCAGGGGCGGCTGTCGATAGTGCACCAGGCTCATAATCTATGGTTCCCAGGTTCAAGTCCCAGCTGGGTCAGTGTTGAGATTTATCTCCGCAAAATTTCCCGCCCTGCCCACGGTCAGTAGGGGACACTGATGGCTTTGGAAAGGCTGCTGTCGGTCAGATGAAATGTTAAGTCATGGCCCCGTGTGCAGGAGAGCTATACCCTGTGCACGTTAAAGAACACACTTTATGGCCTTGATGGGAGGCTACCATCTGTTTCCCAAAAGCTGTTCCAGTGGGTCCCCTCCCCCAACCTTCTCTGAGCCTTCGGGGTCCATGTGACCTGGCCATTTAGCCCATGATGTGCAAAAAAGTGCCGCCCAGAGATAAAACAACCCAACCTGCCCATGGTCAGTAGGGGACACCAATGGGCTTGGAAAGGCTGCAGTCCATTTGGATGGGACGTTAAGCCATGACCCCATGTGTGGAGAGCCATACCCTGTGCACGTTTGAACACACTCAATGGCTTTGACGGGAGGCTACCATCTGTCTCCCAATAGCTGTTCTAGTGGGTCTCCTCCCCCAACCTTCTCTGAGCCTTCGGGGTCCTTGTGAGCTTGCCATTTAACCCATTGTGTACAAAATCATGTCGCTCAGAGGTGAAACAACCCAACCACTTTTCAGTTTTCATTGCACTAATATTGTATAGTGCAGTTTATTCAGGTTTCTAATAACAAATATTCTTTTATTTTTATTAGCAGAATAATGTAGAAGAATTGCCTCCAGAGCTGATGATCAAACATCCACTGCAGAACACATGGAGCCTGTGGTTTTATAAAAATGATAGAACAAAAACATGGGAAGAAAATCTAATGGAAATAACATCATTTGATACTGTTGAGGATTTCTGGGCGTAAGTAATATTTGTGTAACTAAATTAATTTTGTGTGAAATTAATTACATGAGATATTGTTTTCAAAATGAAAGAGAAATAATAGATCTATTTTCATTAATAATATATTCTGTAAATGTCCAATATTTTGAAAACCAAAAAATGGGACACTATCAAATTTGAATTCTGCAGATGAAGAAATGTATGTTTAGTTCTTTTGAATGTGATATTCTTAATAAAGAATTATTGTTTCGCAAAATGTGTATTTGATGTTTCTGTTTGTTGCAGTCTTTACAACCATATTGAAGTAGTCAGTAAACTACCTGTGGGATGTGATTATGCATTGTTCAAGGTTAGTAAATTTTTCTGCATAGTGACAGTAACTCTAAGTTTAAAATGTTCATTTATAACACAGCTGCAATGATAAATTTGTAACAAACATGTTTTAGAAAGCTTTTTGAAAAATATAGAGTAGCAAAAGTTGTGAAGCTACAAAAGCAAAACTTTTAATTAGAATAAATGTATTTAGATTTATTTTATTATGCTCTAGCTCTTTTAGACTAAAAATATGCTTTATAAAAAAACTTTTTTTTTTTTTTCATTTTAAACATTTAGTAAGTGGCATATTTAGTTTTGCTATTTAAGTATGCCACAATATTAATAATCAGTTAATAAAAATTCAGTATTTCAAATATAAAGTTTAAGTAAAACAATGTAGATATAATTTCTTCAGATTTTAGTAGTAACCTCATGTATCAGCCATTTTCAGAGCATGATCTCCACTAAAAAATTTATATATTAAACAATCCAAGTATCCTAATAAAAAATACAGCTTCACTGCATCACTAATATGTCATAGTGAAATCCATATTTTAGTTAAAGTAAGCAGCTGTCAGATTTTTATTACAACATTCACTTCAGTAATAAAAACTCTGAATATTGTAAACTAACTGATAATGTAATGTGCATGCTATATAGGACATTGCAAAGTAACTCATTGCTTTCATGATACATTCATAAAAGAAAAGAGTTTTGTTCCTTTGACTAAAATCCCAAAAAATCTTTTTAGTAAATGGACTCTCCTTTGGGAGACTACAAAAATTGGATACTCACCATTATATGCACAGTCGTATCATAATAATATGACCACCTACCATTTGTATTATTAGGTAGGTGGTAATATTATTCTGATATGACTGTGTATTTTCATGATCTCTAGTTCAAAATCTTGACAGTTCATCATATGCTTCCTTTTAATGCTCTGGAAGATGTTTCACATACTTAGTGTAGTTCAGGTGTCTTGTCCAGCATCATAATGGCTGTGGATATTAATGTCTCTGAACATTTCCAGCATGAAGTCTGCCTGATGCAGTTTAGAAATTTCTTCTACGCGATTCCAAGTTCTCTAATAATTTTTATATCATTGGCCTATACAGTTTATGCTATATTTGAAGATGGTTGAATGACTTGTTCTCTATTGAGATGGGCAGAGTTTGGTTGTTATTTTGGGCACCAGACTTTTAACCTGATGTTTCCAGGTTCAAGTTCCCACTTGTTTTTGTGGTTATGTTTGGATTTTTTCTGCTAATTCCTCTTCTGCCCTCAGTAAGAAAGGGGGAACTGATGGGATTGTAAAATCTGCCTGCTGTTATCATATGGAGCATTTAGCTGTGACCACTGTGCATGTTGAAGAATATGCTTAATGGCATGATGGGAGGCTTCCATCTGTCTGTGTTTCCTGCCCACGGTCAGTAGGGGACACTGATGGGCTTGGAAAGGCCGCTGTCCATCGGATGGAACATTAAGCCATGGCCCCGTGTGCAGGAGAGTCATACACTGTGTACATTAAAGAACACGCTGGATGGCCTTGACGAGAGGCTACCATCTGTCTCCCAACAGCTGTTCTAGTGGATCCCCTCCCCCAACCTTCTCTCAGCCTTCAGGGTCCATGTGACCTGGCCTTTTAACCCAAGGTGTGCAAAAAAGTATCGCTCAGGGTAAAACAACCCAGCTGTCTGTCTGATTCCCAATAGATTCCCTATCCAACTTTGAACCCTTGTGATCTAGCCATTTAAGCCACTGAATGAAAAAAAAAAGTGTCATTCAGTGGTAAAGCAATGCAAGTTTTTATTTTGTTTTTGTTTTTTTGTGAAAACACAGTATGATTCAAAGCAACGAATTTGTTAAAATGTGAAAAATTTTTAGGTTTCAGTAGAGTAAAAATTGATTGCATTTGTGAACTGAAATGCATTTAAAATATGGAAAATTAAAATATGAAATGAAAAGCTGGTTTGCATATGTTTCGCCCATTGTCCAAACTTTGAATCATACTTTATAATTCAAACTACAAAGATATTTTGTAAAATGTTATCCTTAAATTATTTCAGATTTTTGTGAGTTTTTATTATTAATTGTTGAAATTGTGCAAGATTTAGATTTGCAAGCATCATTTATAGATATTAATTTCTTTCTGTTTCACATTACTTGTATTCTTTTTAACTCTTAAAGTGATTTAGTTATTTTAAATGTATACAAATTAACATTAAAATTTAGTTAAAACTATAAACTTATATGGATGTACAAAGTCTGTAATGGAATACATATGTATCTCATTTTTTTTTCAGCAAGGAATTAAACCTATGTGGGAAGATGACAGAAACAAACAAGGTGGTCGATGGCTCATAAATCTGATGAAACAGCAAAGAATAAGTGACCTCAACAACTACTGGCTAGAAATTGTTAGTGCATACTTTTATCTATTTTTATGTGTAAAATTCTATATCAGAGAAATCTGTTTGGCATACTTGTATAATGTAATATGTTTATTTCAAAAATGAGTGCCACAAAGTAAACAGTATATAGCAATGGATGTTGCATAGTAGGTTTCCTGTATGCACCCAGTAAACAGGGTATCTGGGACAAAATCTACCAATATAAAGGTAATATAATTCACTCTTTAATGCAGTGATGAATATGCAGTTTGTAGTAAAAGACGGAGAAACTTGCCACGTTTTAGTGAACTTCAATAAATTTCCACGAGTACTCTTAATAGCATGGCAGATATCCAAACTAGACTTCACTTCTCACCAAGTATTTTCAAGCATCTACAGAGTGATTGTTGCACTAGCAGTGGTGATTCTGTGATACAAGTCCACTAAAACTGTTGCTGAAGTTTGGCAGCTAATATCTTTAATGCATCCCCAAAGCCAGAAATCCGGGGGGGGGGGGGGGGGGGGGGGTTAAATCTGGGGATCTAGGAGGACATTCTATGGGACCTCTCCAAATCCAACATTCAGAGAACAGAATCCAAGTAATCCCTCTCATGCCATGAGGCCACTGCACAGGACAGTTGTGCTACATTTCTACCAACAAAACTACGCAAGTTTCCCTGCCTTTTACTAGCAGCTACTTATTCATCACTGCATTAGCAATGAATTTGTTACTTTTTAATTGATAGATTTTGTCCTGGTATATTGGTCTTTAACACATTGTACATCATAGGTGTGTACAAAATATTAAAAAATGGATTTTGCTTATGAACCTGAATATCATTTATATGGTCATAAAACTAAATGTTGAATTAAAGTTAAAAAAAAAAACTGCTCAGTAGTCTTTCCAAATGCAAGGTTACCATGAAAAGTAACTCCTGTGTTAGTTGAATCTGGGTTGATTGAATAATACAACTTTTAAAGGAAAATAAATTAAGTTCCAGTGTATCAAAAATAGACCCAGATATTCCTTTTTTACACCATATTAAAACTCAGTACTTCTCTGTATAAAATAGCATTTGAAAATAGTGCATTATACTTCCCAGTGATAATGTTTTTCTCATTTTGTCCTTGCATCTATATTATTTATATAATATACACAGAATGAATCTAATCAGTTGAAAATGTATAGAAGTTTAAAATATAATGTTAACACTATTATAGAAATGGCAATTGTTTTATATGAAAAGTTTACTTCAATACATGGGACTGTATCAGTTAGATGCATACTTATTGACTATTTTCATGTTCAAGTCCATATTGGGAAGTACAGTTCTGTGCTTATAACATACACCTCCTATAGCAGAAGGCCAGTGGACCAAGTTATGACATAATCCTAAGTAGTCCTAACATCTAGACAATTCTTATATTTTAATTTATTATTACTGGTGGACTCTTCTTACTAATATTTATCTATAAATATATTTTATTTAGAAAGAAAATTATTTGTGTTTATTATCAAATATAATGCTAATCAAAACAAATGATTTTTGTCCTAAATAGAATATATTTATAGATAAACATTAGCATAAAAATTAGCACAAGAGTCCACCAGTAATAATATTAGGGGGGGAAAATGTAACAGTTTTCTATATGGTAGGACTACTTAATGTTGATGTCATAAATTTGATCCATGGCCTTCTGTTTTATGAGGTATTGGAACATGTCATATATATAACACTGATCCTAGTGCACATATGCAGTTGCCCCTGAGAGCAGTTGGGCATTAATGGACTTGAAATGACTGCCATCTGTCAAATGCAATGTTAAGCCATGGTCCCATGTATAAGAGCCATACTACATGCACATTAAAAAATATGCTTGATGGTCCTGATGGGAGACTTCTGTCAATCTTCCATCATCTGTATTTCAGCTGTCCAGTGGATTTCTTCATACATGGCTCTAAATTATTGTGGTCTTTGTAACACTATTTAACTCATTGTGTACAAAAAAGGGCTACCCAGAATTAAAACAACCCAGCCTGAACAGTTCCAAAATTTTTAGTTGACTTTTTGGTCGGATAGAATAACTCATCACATTGTAATAACTGAGTTTTATAGTTTCTATGATAAACAGTAGTTAAGCTGTTATCAGCAGCAGCTTGTGTATGATCCAAACATCCACATGGATTCATATGTAAAAATCTTCACTGTAAATTCCAGTTTTTTATACAATGTGATGCCTTTTTTTTCTGGTATAGGTTTCCTGACAGGGTTACTGAAAGACTTTTTGCAAAGTATGGGAATTTTTCTTTTTATGAAAAGCATTGAAAGTAACTTTAAAAAATATGAATTAATTAGAAATTTTTAAAAATGCCCATCTTCCTATAGGGTGCTAAAAAGTAGAAAATAAACCTAAATATATTGCATAGTGCATATTGCTAGTGCAATCAGTCACTGAATTCTAAATTGTCAGTGCCCTATCTTACTTTAAGTATATACAAATTCTGTGACTGATTGCACCATTGATATGCTTTAGGTTTATTTTCTACTTCTTAGAGCCCTATAGGAAGATAGGTATTTTTTTTTAATATTAACTTTTATTTGCCACTAAAAATACTGACCACATTCCCCCCCCCCCCCCCCCCCACCTTTTGGAGTCATGTTTGAGGTAGCCCATGACATTGGAGACATCACAAGTTTTAATATGACTTGTTAAAATCGAACCTCACCAAAATCCAACCCCTTTATCAGGGGGGGGGGAATAGTGGAGCAAAATTCGAAATAGTTTATGATGGTCATTATATGAGCTTTCATTTGACACCATTCATAAAATGTAGTCCCTTGTGATCGGAAGATATAGTAGAATGACTTTCACATTTCTTGTTTTTTATGGAAGAAGAAAGCACGGGGGATCAGTTTTTATAATCTATGGCACTTCCTGCATCACAAGCTTTCATTTGATATATAGCTTGTTACTTTTGGAATTCACATTCTGGAGATAAGTGGAACAATAGTTTTCATATTTCCCCTTTTTTAGGGGGGGGGGGAAGAAAGCATGGGAGGTCAATTTTTTATAACCTACGATACTTCCCACATTGCAAGCTTTGATTTGACATGTAAAGCATTAAGTTTCTCCATCACATTGAAAGATATGGTGGAACAACATTTTGTCAAATTCAAAACCAACCAACCGACAAATGTCAAAGCAATAGGAAGATAGATAAAAACCTGATAGCATAATGTAATTTTTTATGAAATTTGATTATATACATTGCTAAAACAATTTGGCAGTTGTAAATTATAAGATGGATTGTCAGTGCATAATTAATAACTAAAAAAGTACTTTTCTTATACAGCTTTTATGCATGATTGGAGAGGCATTTGATGAATGTAGTGATGATATCTGTGGTGCAGTGGTGCAGATTAGAAGTAAAGGAGACAAACTTGGATTGTGGACAGCAGATGTGAAACATCATGATGCCATTATGAAAATAGGGTATGTTTTAAAATTGGTTTAATTTTTTCCCTCCTCTAAAGCTTCTACCATTTGGATTATGAGAAATAGCTTTTAATTTTAAGTGTATTAGTGCTGACATATTTCAAAATACTGAATCTTAAAATTGGAATAGTGGAGTGTTCTTTTAAACATATTAAGAAACACAGTACTTTGATAACAATGCAATGTTAAATTGTCTGAAATTGCTACATTTTAAGTAAGCTGATGTACACTCTATTTAAAGATTTAATATCTAGCAACTACAACTATGATATCTTACAGGAGGAAAGAAAAGAATTTGTATTATACAGTATAGAAAATATATGGTTGCCACAGCTTTATTATTTTTAAAGCAGTTAACTATTGGGTGTGTGAGACATAAAGTTGTTGCTCTGTATGCAAGAGAGCCACATCCTCTTTATGTTTGAGAATGCACTGGATAGCTTTGATGGGAGACTTCATCTGTCTAACAGTATCCAGTGGGTTCCCTTCCCCTAGCCTTCTCTGAGCCCTTGGGGTCCTTATGACCTGACCATTTAGTCCATTGTGTGAAAAAAGTGCTACTCAAAGGTAAAATAACTCAAGTGTTGATTATGCATTCCATCATTTATTACACATTTTGTAACAGTACACTTAAAAAAGCAATGTAATACGAAATTAGCTAAACATTTGCTCTTTTTTTTTAGCTTTGCAACAATTCTAGAACCAGAAAGAACATACAGCATTTAAATTTGTTCCTTTTTTGATGAAATTTTCATCTTTATTGAATGTTTCTTAAATATAAATTTATCTTATCCATTTGCTGATCCTCAAGCAATTGTTGACACTCTGGCATAATCATTTTCCCTGCATCTCTTCCTCATCCTCTTATTCCCCCGAGTTTCTGGCCCTGAAGAGTAAGGCAAAACATTCTCTATGTCTTTCCACTCAAATGGCCTGGAACCTTACAACAGGCCATTCACAGCAGAGGGCTTCACCATGCCCTGCACTCTTCTCATGCACTCTTCTCATGCACCTGCTGTCGAGCCAGAAAATGTATGTTATACCATGCTCCAATATCGCTCATTATTGAGTAAGGATCGGCTTCTCCAACTTTTTAATCACAATTTCTGAACTCCTGTGATAAGCCATTGTTTTGGCCTTTCCAAAGCCAGGAAAGGATCCAAAGATTACTTCAAATTATCACCCCATTGCACTGATGAGCTGTGTGTGTAAGGTTTTGGAAAGAATTGTAAATGCCAGATTCATCTAGTATTTTGAACATTGCAACCTTCTTTCCAACACCCAGTTTGTTTTTTAAGTTTCTGACGCTGGAATGCCAGGCCTTTTGAGCCCTTTATCCCAAGCCACACCCAGTGTGACTTTCACAGGCAACAGTCTACCTAGACCATTTGCTCTTCCTCAAATGGTGATCAGGAATTCCTTTTGGCATAGAGAGCACCTAGTGTTAATATTCTTCAACATTGAAAAAGCATCTGACATGGGGTGGGGATTCAGCATCCTTTGTGACCTCCATGCCTTCGGCTTGAGAGTTCATATGCTAATCTTCAATTCCATATTTTTATCTTTTTGCTCCTTTTATTTCCTTGTCAGCAATACTATCATGGCCTTTCTCCCAAGATCACGGAGTACCACAAGGCTGCGTTTTGAGTGTTATGCTTTTTGCTGTCGAGATCAATTACTTGACAACTTCCTCCAACTGTAGGCACTGCCCTCTATGTTGATGATTTTAGCATCCATAGAAGATCGCTTGCATGTACTTTTGCCAAAAACGTAATCTTCATCTGGACCAAGTTTCTCAGTCTCATCTTTGACTGGAAATTGACCTTTTTATCCCACATTCATGTTAACATTCTCCATCAGCAGTTGTCCTTATCATATGCTTCAAAATTGCAATCCATGCTGGGCCATCCCATTTGGGATTGCATTTTCAATCCTCAGTGGGAAATGCTTTATACCAATCACCCAATTGCCAATCATCCTTTCAGTTTGTGCATCCGAGGCTACCTCAGAGATATCAACATCAGTCTCCATAGCATTGCCCAGTCGACAGTCAAGTCACTTCCACCATGCTGTTTCCCCTTCCTGCGACTATTCTCTTTGCAGAATGAGGAAGGCCTTTATACCTGATTGCATGTACCAGCAACACTTTGCCGGCTACCGTGCTGAGCACCTGGACTTATTGCTAATTTTCACAGATGGCTCGAAGTCGGGCATATCAGTGGAATCAGCCATGGTTTGCTGTGATACTACCATTGCAGACCATATCCCACAGCAGTGTTCCATCTTCACTGCAGAGTTGCACACTATCAGCTTTGCCTTGGACCACATAGCAGCTAAGTTATCTTTGGTGTGTGCTTTACTCTGACTCACTTAGCTCGCTACAGGCTTTGATCTCTGAGGCATTGGCCTCCCCCTGTTCTTTCCAAGATCTGGCAGCCACAACCACCATTCTCTTCTGTTGGGTCCCAGTCAGATTGGAATCAAGGGCATTGACTTGGCATCCATGCTGCTGGTTCCATACCTAGACTTCTGGCAGTGTTTTACCATCGAGCTCCAGGCACAGTGGCAGAGATCTTGATCGGAACATTACAAGCAAACTTTTAGAGATCAAGCCTATTGTCAAACCATAGCAGTCTGCTTTTGCAGGAATCACAAGGAGGAAGGTGTAGTTGCTCAACTCTGCTTAGGTCATTCATTTCTTATGCATTCTTTTCTTTTACAGGCAGACAACAAACCTAGGTGAGTTTTGCAACACCATTTTA
The DNA here is from genome assembly GCA_038380435.1 of Ryuthela nishihirai. NCBI lineage: Eukaryota > Metazoa > Arthropoda > Arachnida > Araneae > Heptathelidae > Ryuthela > Ryuthela nishihirai. The sequence goes on from JAWZYU010000012.1 coordinate 59,350,191, forward strand.
ACTCTTAAACACATTTTGATTTCATGTCCCATTTTTAATTATGAACGTCATATTTATTTTGGATCTTATCACTTACTGCTGAGCTGCTTACACTTGGACATCTTTTATCTGACTGCTCTGTTTTAGCTCCTGTATTTGACTTTTTATGTTTTACTAGGTATTTTAACAGACTGTAATTTTATCACTCTACTGTGGCTACTTTATCTGACCTGGGTCTTTTTACATCTGGGTCCGTTTTATTTTTATTTATAAATTTTTGTTTTACTTGTTTCTATATTTGTGTTTTGATGTTTTTTACAGTTAGCCTGTTTTTAACTATTGGTTGAGAGGATCCATGACTTTTATCCTTTACCTTTTATGTTTATGTGTTTGGCACAGCATGACCTCAGTTACCTTTGCTCCATAAAACTCCAAACAACCGAATAACCAAACCCAAGACTTTTGTCCATTTCCAAGTGATATCACTTGTTTAAGGTTTATATTATTGGATCTATGCATATATGGATTATGCATGATTGATATTTTGTATAGTGGATACTTGTGAATTGGGGAAAGATGTCAATGTCTTTGTAGCAACATAAAGTTAAAATACACAGTCATATCAGAATAACATAACCACCTACCAAGGTGGTCATTTTATTCTGACTTGACTGTGTATATGTATGATGCAAGAGTATGCAAGCCATAAATTGATATTGGCACTTTAATGTTTGATTTTGTCAGGATTTTATATCATAATACTAAAGCTTTGGTTAATACTTTGAGCTTATTTAGTATGGTACTACTATCCATCTCATTTTACTAAGATGCCAGAAGTTACATGAGTGCAATCTTAAAAATTCATCTTAAAAAAACTTATTGATGTGAACTTTTGATTTTTCAATGGCTGAAAAACTTGAAACCTGAACAGTATTTAAATATTTTACAACCATGTGCCAGAGATTTAAATGTCTTCCAAAATCAAAGTGTTGATAAAGTAGATGAATCTCTAATGAAGCAAAATGACACATTTAAAATTTAAAAAAATAGTGACCAACAATGTTGACATGTTCACTATACAAGGGATGAACAAAAAATTATTTGCTAGGCTGTAACATTTTACTGTTATGCAAATGTTGTTATTCTTTTAGAGTAAATACTGATGCTAGTGAATGCACTAAGTGGAACAGATTCAGTTCAGTCAGTGCTGATTTGATTTTCCTTTTTATCCATGGGAAGTGATATGGGTAGAAATCTGATCATGTGAATAAGTGTTTGGTGTTTTCCATTTTGTATCGGTGAAAAAAAATTTTTACTAAGTGAAATCCATAGACAGTTGATTTAGGTTCACAGTTATTGAATAATGACTGTATAGTATGCTAAGATGTAGGGTGGCAGGGAATTTGATGGATTCATGAAGATTGTATCCAGAAGGTCAAATATGTCCAAAACTTCAGAACACTGCAAAAGTTGAGTAACTGGGTGTGGAAAACAAAGATTGTCATTAAGAAACATTGCCTCTGAATTGCATTTCACACAGGATCCATAACATCATGCATTATTAATTGGGTTACTGTAAAGCTTGTGCTCACTGGGTTCCAACATGTCTGACTGATAATCATAAAGCTCAGCATTTCACAGCTTGGTCTCTCACTTCTTCAACAGTATGCAGAGGAAAGAAATGTTTATATATTGCATGGTGCAAGTGATGAAACATGGGTCCATCACTGTATTCCCAAAATGAAGCAGTCAGTGATAAGAAAAGAGACGTCTTTGCTGAAACCAAAAAATTTACTTATGTTCATCTGCTGGAAGGGTCATGGCATCAAATGCTTTGGGACAGTCCCAGGAGTGATTCTTCTGTAGTTCATGTCACATAGAGTGGCAGTGTTTTACTAGAGATGTTACAAAGACTGTGTGAAGCCACTGGAAGAGAAAATGGCTTGAACTTCTTTCTCATCAAATAATTATTTAACACAGCAGTGCAAAATTACATAGTCCATGTCAGACTCAAGAATTCTTACCATTTGGTTGAGATGTTCTTGAGCACCCACCATACGAAATGGACCTTACCCCATCTACTACTTATACAGGCTTCTAAAGAAACACGTGTTAGGGGAACAGTTTCAAATGCTGAAGTGGAAATTGTGATCTGATTTTTACAGAAGTGTAATTTATAAAATGTTGGGGTAAATTTCTCAATAAGTATAGTAATTATATAGAGCAACTAGCAGATTTACTCAGTGTTGCTTGGGTCTGAAACTTTCTAAAATGTAGAGTAGATGGCACTTCCCACATAACAAGCTTTCATTTGGCATAAATATCATTACACTTGATCTTCTCCCCCTCTGGGGGCAGGGGTTGCTCAATCAGTAGAGTGCCTACTTGTAATCCTGTAGTTCCCAGGTTCAAGTCCAAGCTAGACTTGAAATTTATCTCCACAAAACTCCCCATCCTGCCCACAGTCAGTAGAGGACACTGATGGGCTTGGATAGGCCACCGTCCATCAGATGGGGACGTTAAGCCAATGCACCGTGTGTTGGATAGCCTTACTCTGTGCACATTGAGGGTACACTGGATAGCCATGACAAGAGGTTACCATCTGTATCCCAACAGCTGTTCCTGTGGGTCCCCTTCCCCAACTTTGTCTGAGCCTTCAGAGTCCTTGTGACCTGGCCATTTAACCCATTTTAACCTGGCCATTGTGTGCAAAAAACTGCCACTCATAGGTAAAAGAACCCACCCCTCTGGTTAAAATTATCTCTTTCTTTTAGGGGAGGAAAGAAATGGATAGAGTTTGAGGTACCCATAATCCTCCCCACATGAGAAATTTGTAAACCAAAAACCGGAATTTTCTCACTGAGATAATCGAAGTTTTCAAATCACTTCTTACCCACCCAGAGTTCCTTGGATACAATTTCCCAAGAATATGTAGCAAAATAAATTTTATAATAAATATTTTTAGCAAAAGAAAAGTAACTATTGTCTTAGGTGCATAAAAATATAAAGGTATGAAGAATTATTATTATTGAACAAAATTATTTATTACTTAATATTTAAAACATATATACTTTTATTAGCTTTTCCATATTTTTCAATTTAGTTAATGATTTTAACTTCTGATACGAATTTAGGTTTTGAAGCTTTCATTTCAACAAAGAATCATGTTCTGCTCATGCTTAATTAAAAGGGGGCGGGGGTGGCTCAGTCGGTAGCATGCCAGGCTCGTAATCTGTAGTTCCCAGGTTCGAGTCCCAGCTGGGTCAGCATTGAGATTTATCTCCGCAAAATTCCCTGCCCTGCCCACGGTCAGTAGGGGACACCGATGGGCTTGGAAAGGCCGCTGTCTGTCGGATGGGACGTTAAGCCGTGGCCCCGTGTGTGGGAGAGCCATACCCTGTGCACGTTAAAGAACACGCTGGATGGCCTTGACGGGAGGCTATCATCTGTCTCCCAACAGCTGTTCCAGTGGGTCCCCTCCCAAACCTTCTCTGAGCCTTCGAGGTCCATGTGACCTGGCCATTTAGCCCATGGTGTGCAAAAAAGTGCCGCTCAGAGGTAAAACAACAACCCAAAGCTTAATTAGAACAACTTCAGTATCCTCGGATGCTCACGCTCTTGACCCAGCAAACTGAACAACGATTTTATCACACAATATAGAAAGAAATTAGTTTGATGCATTCATTATTTCAAATTTACTGGTAGCAGTAAGTATTTTGAATAAATTTCAACCATTAATGTTAAGTCTATGGGTATTTTGAGGAATTCAATCCTGCCCACCCTAATTTCAGTTGACTCCAGCTGGTTCGCAAATAGCCTATATTCTTCCCCTGGGTGAATGCAAGGTTTTGAAGCCTCTAACTCTTCTGGGCATAAGTGAACACACACACATTCTTCTTTATATATTAGTGCTCAAAATGTACAATACATTTCATGTTTTCAAAATGTAAGTATATGCTCATGAGAATTTTACAATATAGGGAACCTTATATTTTAATAATCCTACATAAATATGATTATGAACACAAATTTTTATTGTGTTCCTGTTGCTGTATTTGCTTCTAAGTACTTTTCTAAACTGAAGGAAGGTTTACCTACTTTTAGTCAGTGCCATAATTTTTTTGTAAACTACCAACTATCAGTATCTTGCATTTGGTAACAATTGTTAATAATGGATGATTAAATAATTTATTTGCTAATAGGTGTTGAATTTATATAAGTAAATGTATTATGATTTGATTCTTAAGTAAATAACTGTTCTGCTATGATTAAATAAATATGGTGTAGTAATTACTGTTCTGTCTCCTACTATGGCATATAAACTGACAGGCTCCTGTCAGACCTCTGTTGCAAGTAGCTGCCTTAGGGGGTATTTATTATTATTTTTTTATAATAAATATGGTGTAGTAAATAACTGTTCTGCTGTGATTAAATAAATATGGTGTAGTATTAGGAAACTGCCCTAATTGTGCCTTTGCCATAGCTACTGTTATTTTTAGAACACTTCTTCAGTAAATGGTGCTGTAACTTTTAAGATTTTCCTGAAATAGCTGAAAACTGACACAATTTGTGTTCAGTATCAGTTTCTCTTATTTACAACATTGTTATTACATAGATTGTCTGCAATAAGAACAATGCCTCAATTTTTTTTACAGATCAGTATTTACTAACAGTTTAACAAAATTAGACTGTAAGACACATTGTTACTTGTACAGTGTAAAGGTACATCCTTCCCACTTTTTAACATAAGTACATCATCTTCCCACAGGCAGCACTGCTATAGCATTAATCAAACATGGCAGCCCTCGTGGACATCGGTTGAAGCAATGTGATGTTAATGAATTCTATGTGTGAGAAGGAAACTGTCAGAAAAATGTCCAAGTGATTGCAGAATATGTTTGGAGTCTGTATTGTAACATGGTTAGTGGGCCAAGCAGACATCTGCAAAAGACAAGATACACCCACCTTCACATCTACCCTTGCATTAAAGTCTTACAGTCTCTTGTTCTGAGGTGTTACAAAACAGTTGAGAATGGTGGTGATCATAAAGAAATATAGACAGTCTATCTACATGCTGTACAAGCAATAGTGCTGCAAAAAAATTGTGGAACATTACTTTGAGTGACCCTTATTCATTAAATTCTATGATAAAACTATTACAATTCAGTAATGTGTAAAAAATATGCCATTGATTTTTTTTTTTTTCGTATATTCCAGAGTGACAATGAAAGAAAGGTTAAATATTCATCCAAGAACTACTATAGGATATGAGGTATTTTTTTAGTTTTAGAAAACAAATATAAATATGTGCAATTTGAATTACAATGAAATAAAATGCAAAATTTCCTGTTTTTAAAAAGTTTTCAGACACTTGGGGAGCAGATTAAATTTAATGAAAGCTTAAATTTTACTTTTAAACCTTTTTCTGTTGTAAATAATAAATTTTCAAGCCAATCACATACCACAGAAGCCTGATGAAAACTAAAGTTCTTCAGTGAGATAATGCACTATTGTCTCTGTAATTTGCCGTTATATAAAAGTAGACTGATGTAGGGGGAAGCTACAGAAAAATGCACTTTGTAATAAGTTAGTTTTTTGTTAAAAAGAGGATAAGAAGTTCACAACTAGAGTTGCCAGTAGTATCAATAAAGTGTATTGGAAGCTATGAAGAGACATTTTGATGCAACTTCCAAACATTTATGACCATGGAAAAGTCTCATAAAAATATAGGTCTGAAAGGCATGGCAAGCAGAATCTGGGTTTGTATGTTTGGAACTTATATCTGTGCCAGCTGCAAATTCCAACCTTTTCTGCATTGACATTAGAAATAATCTGCATTTCTTGCATATTTTTCTTGATGTATCGTTCTTACTAATTTTTTTTTTTCTTTTATCAGAATCTTATACTACTTGTTTCATCTTTTTGGCTGATTTTTTGCATATTAAATTTAATGCAAGTTATTTTAGTTGCGTGTCAACATCTAAAGTTCTTGTTTAAATTATATGAAAATTCACAGAATTGCTAGAATGCCAATTTGGAACGAAATGGCTGAAAATTAAAATAGCATGTCCTTTTTTTTTTATTGAATTTCAGTCTAATTTCATGATTCTTAGCTGGTGTATAATCAGAGTTCTGCAGTTATCTATATAGTGGGCTATTGAAATAGTCCCTGGATTTATCAATGATGGAGAGGGTTCAACTTCACATTATACTCTGTTCCACCAAAGTTGAGATCTAATATGAACAAACTACAACACAAGCAAATCTCTTCTAGTATCAATGTGCACAGAAGTTATTGGTTACATTTTAAGGCCTCATTTTTAAACACATGCCAGACTTGTGGATGTAAAACTCAGTACCCGAGATGTAAGACTTTGTAAATGTCGGTGGAAGCAGTGGCTTGAGAGAGCCGAAAGTTGCATCTTGCTTATTGTTTGATATCACTAATAATTAGTAACCATAATCAATATGTATTCATCATGCATTGATTAATAATTGAAATATTACATAAATTGCTCCAGATACTGTAATTCATTCAGTCATGTAGATTTTTATTATAGAGGTTAATAAATAATGTAGCAATTGTAAAATTTGTTAATGAGATTACTGTAAATGGCAAAAAAAAAAAGTACTGGGTTATATAACTGCTAATGCTAACTGTTTAAAAATAGTAAATTAACCTTGGTATAGAATCTGTCGCTGCTTAATTGCTAAAGAAGACATGAAGTTTAAAAAATGCAATTTTACGAGTATGCCAATCTTCCACACCAAAGTAAGATGCTGAACTAATGTGCCGTATTGTTGTAAATTGTCATTGTAAATTCAGGCAAATATACTTGATGTAGTATTTGACAGTGAATGATAACTTGATGTCATGACTTATGCATTCTTACATAGTTACTTAACTTTCTTATAGTAACACTAAAGAGAAACAAAGTTTTTCATATCTCTTTTGCTTTAAATGTTGAGCTTTAAATCTTATAGTGCCATGACCTTCAATATCAGGTTCACAAGCCTGTAATAAGCAAGACCATTACTACAGTCTGTAATAAGCAAGACCATTACTACTGAGTACATACTCAGTCTTTAGTACCATAAAAAAAATTAAAATTAAAACTAATAAAGTTTGAACTAACTTTTTTATTTATATGTAAAATAGAAATTTCAGAGCACCTAAGAAATGCTAATTTTTTTCAATTTATTCTTCAACTTAATGTCTCAGAAAATAAGTCTTTTTCTCTTGCTGAAACTGCTATTAGCACAGCCCTAATTGTTCCTTTGCCATAGCTACTGTTATTTTTAGAACAGTCCCTCGCTAGCTGGCTGAGCACTCCAATCAGTTGAGTTAGTAAACATCTGACCATCTGTGTTTACAATAAAATGAAGTCAGATGCCAAGGGAACATTTTTTTTTTATTGACTGTTTTCAGTGATTTGCACAAAAATTGAGTTGTATATGTTTGTGCATCATTTTGGTATATTTTGCGATTAAAAACTTATAGAGCTTCTGAATTATTTGTATCTATTATCAGATATCTTTTACAAAACGAATACAAACAGTAAAATCGATATTTCTTTGATCATGTGATCGGCAGCATTATAGAAGCATTATATTAATTGGCAAACATCTGGTTTTGGTTTCAAACTTAGGCACATGTTAGGCTGTACAGACAGGATATATGGCATTGAGAAAGTACCAAAGTATTTTTTTTTTGTGTATGTGTGTATTTTGCTGATGAAATAGTCTTTGAAGGATAAATCACATCAATGGATATTAAGTTGAACCAGAAAATTGTGGGCTTTTAGCAACCAAATTAAGTAGATTAAATCAATTTTTCAGGGTCATTGCTTTATTGAAACAAATATATCAGAGAAATCTGTACATTATTTTTTGCACAGACAAATGCACTTTAAAAGTAGAGTAAGGTGTTAAAGCTAACTGTCTTTTAATGATCTGTCTAGTACTACAGAGTATTTTAATGATTTTATATAGTGCTGCAGTGTGTATGGCTACAGTGAACTATGATTAAAAAAAACACCCACTCAATCAGCTGCTTGCCACAGATGTCTGTGAGGATGGCAGGACCTCAGCAGAAAAACGACACATACATCCATGCCTTAACCCAGGGCTACAGCTGAACTATGATTAAGGAGAATTAAATGTAAGTGAGTTCTCCAAAGTGGGTATCCCACCACTTTGGAAAATTTTAATAACTCAAACAGATGCAGAAAATGGTAAGCATAGACATTGTAGATTTGCTTTTGTTTGAAAGACTACCAAAACAGAGTCACAAAAATATTACATTTCTTCAAGAGAACAATTTTTTGGAGAATATAGGCTTGAACATGACATTTTAGCTCATTTCTGTTCAATCTAGTCACTTGACTGAGCCCTTTTTTGCCCACTAAAGTTTCTTGACGATCCAGAACACAGTTAAATGTTTCAGTGACATCTATAAAAATCTTAACTTCCAGAGTTATTTGTTAAGTATTTAATGAATTGTGAAATCTGGAATATTTCACAGCATTGTAAGTTATAAGAATTTCTTTAAAAGGTTAATGAAAATAATTACAATAGTAGATATAGTAAACAGTTTGCAACAATAAATGATTGTAAAAGTTCAAATGATGATTCAGTTGTTGGAAGGTTTGAAAAAGGGTGTTTAAAATGAGATAAAAGATTATCTATTGTTTAAATGTTCCATTTGTCACAACATTGAATATTGAATAAATATTGGAAATAAGATTTTGCTATATTATATTGAGACTTTTAACTTTCACAAAATGTTTAATTTTGGAATTGCAAAGTTGAAATTCAGTAATTTTAGACGTCAGTAGTTTTTATTTCAAATTTTGTCACTAAATTTTGAACTTGTATTTGTATACAAAGGTGGGGAAATTCAGAAAAATACGTGTATACATATTGCTGTACAGAAATTTAGAATTATATGTAAAAAAGATTTTATTCTGAATGCTACAGTCTTATATAAAAAAAAATCATTTATATAAATTTCAGTGCCAAGAAGTTAGAAATACATAGAAGTTCCAGAAATATAAAAATTGTAAATGGTGATGGGGAAGTTAGATTAACTAAATATTGTGTATTTAAGTTCTGTCTGATATTGATGGAACCTGTGGGGTGGGGGAGATTGATTGAGTTGGTTTGGTAGCATGCCAGGCTCTTAATCTGTAGTTTACAGGTTCAAGTCCCACTTGTGTCAACATTGAGATTTATCTTCACTAAACCTCACCCTGCTCTCAGAAAGGGGACATCAATGAACTTGGAAAGGCCACTGTCCGTTGGATGGGATGTTTAGTCGTGGCTCCATATACAGGGAAGCCATACCTTGTGCACATTAAAGAATGTGCTGGATGGCCTTGACAGGAAACTACCAGCTATCTCCTAACAGCTCTCCATTGGGTCTCCTCTAACTTCCTCTGAACCCTTGGGGTTCTTGTGACCTGGACAATTTACCCCATTGCTTCAAAAAATAGTCAAGTTGGGTAAAACAGCCCAACTTAGAAACTGTATGTTTTCTGAATATTTTACAGTTCATTTGTTTGAAAAATGTAATTTTCAGTAATTTTTTTGTGGAATTAATTGGTTTAGCTTCTGATAAATCCAAATGTTTCATTTTAAATGCAACATATTGTTTAAAAGCATATCATTTAGCCTTTCAGTGCTACAGTATGTGGTATACTGAAACATACAACTTGGTCAGTGACTTTTATTATTCTTCACCGCTAGAGCTATTCATGTACGATTTTGTTAATTTGCAATTTAGGCATATGGAGGCACTATTCTGTGACTTTTGACGCACACAGAAATACTTAGGCATAAGAAAGCAGGTACCTTTTTATCTCCTGTAGTATATAAGCTTGTGATGGGTAATATGTTCTACACAATGTTACGACCATCACCTGAACATGTGATTTTGGTTACATTTTAATATAGCTAACTTACAAAGGAGATCAACTTGGCTGGTGTCACTATTTATAACTTCCGGAATTTTTTGTATACAAAATGTGGGGCTATGAAATGCTGAGAAATCCATTGCCATTCTGCTTAAGATTTATTTAATGTATGCATGCACAAATTTTTGAAAATTTGTGTGTTGGCAATAAATTTAGCACCAAAAATTATATTTTTAATCCATGGTCCTATCTATTAATGAGTAATTATTACTTTAAGATAGTTCTTTTATATTTTCATAACGTACTTCAAAAATAATTTCAGGGCAAAAAAATTTGTAATAACTAACAGGTTAAGTAAGAAATATATGTAAATTTTATTTACTGTGTCTTGTATTTCTTATAAAATAATTTTATAATTCCTATGTATTAAAAATTTTAAAGGGTAACAAGGGTAATTTGCAAATAATTAGCAATGAAACTTATTAGTTTTTGAACTTTTTATTTGCTTAAAGTAATAGTTCTTTATTTGCCCTGGTTTATTTCATATTGCTAAAACAATGAAATATAACAAGTGGAACATACACACATAAATTGTAATATTTATACCTTATTTTGTCAAATAAAGATCAATATTAATTTGTTTTAATTCAAATGCAATAACACCTTCAGGCAGTAGTAATCTTTCTAGCAAATGTATAATTTAGTGTGGGTATAAGCTGCAGGAGATAAAAAGCTGCTTTCTTATGCCTAAGTGTATTAATAATTATATATTGCAGACATAATGGTAATTTAAATGTGTGATTTTTTATTACGTTTTTATGTAACAAATATTTATTGATATTATTTCTCCACTTTCTTTCAGGCACATTCTGATACACAGACAAAAACTGGTTCTATTGCTAAATGTAGATATCAAATTTAATTATTCATAAAATTACTTCTGTGTGCGTGGAGTCCTGGAAGAAGCATACCTGAAGAGTGTTCTATTCATTTGGTGAAAAAAATAAATACAACTTATTTAATGGCAAGCGGCGAGTCATACATTTATTTTCTTCCAGGGAAGGGATTATCATTTATTTGGACTTCAACTGGAATGATTTTCCTTCATTTATTAATTCACATCTGCCAGCATAGTAGAGTTTATATACTGAAAAGGCGCTTCAAGATTGTGAAAAGACTTGTACTTTTATGTGAGTTAAATGTAAATGTTAAATAAAAAATTTGAGTACTATTTAGCATTTCTTTATATTGGATACACAAAAAATAAAGAATTTTAACATTGTTCCAAAGCCTCTTCATTTTTGTATATATTACAGTATCAAATCAAGGCACATTAAAAGTGGGGGGGGGGACGGTGGGATGCAGGATATAGTTTTCATTTTCATCGGTTGTGAGCTTCATTACTATTGTGGTGTGTAAATAGTAAAGGTGAATAAAAACTCTTGCCGATAGACTGAAAGTTCGGCTCAAGCCAAGCCATTGCTTAGGTCCTGACGAGAAATCCCAAAATATGTTTAAATGTATCTAATAGTTGTTTCGTTACAGCTTTCTATGTGTATATACATGAATATGTAACTGTTTATTATTTTTTCATTATCCTTTCTGTTTTTTTGTAATTAAGGGCCTCAGAATCTTGGCATATAGCTGAGTGCCTCCGCATGTTTTAATCCGGTAGTTTTGGGCTGATATTTGGTCAAGTTTTCCTACTTCAGTTGATTGGTTGGGTTTTATGGTACAAGAGCCATACTGGAAGTATTGCTTTAAACGAAATGTACTATGTGACTATTTTATGTTTACTTATTGAAAGGATCCAGTTTTCAATAGGAAGTATTTAAAATATACTGCTCACAAAAATTGGGGGATATTTTTATCGCTTCATATTCATTTTGAAATACCCTAATTTTTGTGAGCAGTATATATTCAAGTTTTATTCCATGACCACCTGTTAAAAAAGCACACATTTTTAAAATTATGGAGTAGGTTTTAAAAATTAATGTTGATTCTGCAATCAAGGGATATTTCAAAGCTATATTAGGCGCTCAGTACATAATGACCCCAAAAATGTAGAATAATCAACAGATAGCCAATATTTGAACTTTAGCAAAACTATGCATGGAAGGTGTGTCAAGCTCGTCAACTGATGTTACCAAGTTCTAGTGCTCACTTTGCCTGTATTGAACTCTCCTTGCCCTCGATAAGAAGGGATATTATTGATGGGCTAAACCAATCGAATTTCCGTATGGATAGGATATTCATACCTATGAATTAGAATCTAAGAGTGAATCTGCACTAATAATTTTGCGTTATGATTTGCCCCATCATGCACAGTTGTGTAATCGATTGGTGTCTGGGGCGTAGCGAAGGGAGTATGATTGGAAGAGAAAGAAAAATTTCTAATTCCGAAATCGAATTTTTCCAGCAGAAAATAACTCAAAATTGTCTTTCACAGGGAGGTACCAGTTTTTCATTCAGTGTGAGGTACTGCCATCCTCACAGACTTACTATGGCATATAAACTGACAGACTCCTGTCAGACCTATGTGGCAAGCAGCTGCTTGAGGGGTATTGTCGGTTACCAAAGATTTTGTCAAGTGCCTCGATTTTACAATAAACTATTTTTTTTACACCTAACCTGAATTTTGCCAAGTTTTCCCGATTTCGCCGACTCCTGAATTTCCGAAAAACAATTATCACAACTGTATTTTACTAAGTGGCTTCCAATGTTGCCAACTCCCCTAGATTTTGCCAACGCCGTGATTTTACAGAAAAAGCCTAATTTTTACATATTGCATGAATTTTTGCCCATGTCGCTTCGAGTTATGCCAACTCTCCTTAAAAAAAAATTTTTTTACATCTCCCCTGAATTTGCCAAGTTACTTCGAATTTTCACCTCCCCCTCGATTTTGCTAACCTTATTTGCACAAAACCAAATCCAATTTTTACAACTCTCCTGCATTTTACCAACTGCCCTTGATTTTGACAAGTTTCACTTTGGCCAACTCTCCATAAGCAGCTTGTCTGTTTATATGTAGCAGAAGGTCTGTGAGGATGCCATAACCTCAGGAGAAAAACATCACAATTATCCTGTCTTACGAGGGGTTCGAACCAGGTTCCTTAGATATGTAGCCAAGCGTGCTAATAAAGGTCGTGGGATGGCATTCATAATTTTACAGAAAAAATCGCCAATTTTAGCATCGCCTGAATTTTGCCAACTCCTTAGTTTCACAAAATCCCAATTTTCAAAACTCTGCTCTATTTTACCAAGTGATTTCGAATTTTGCCAAGTTGCCTCCATTTTCACAGCACCCTGGATTTTACCAAGTTGTTTACATTTTGTTAACTCTTACCCTTAATTTTGCAAAAAAAAAATCCTAATTTTCACAACTCATGGATTTTACAAAGTTGCTTCGAATTTTGTCAACGCCGATTTACTTTTGGGGGGAAGCCTTCCCCCATAGCTACGCCCCTGGGTGTAATATGCTGTTGTGAGGAGAGTAAAGTATGTTCTTCGCTAAAAATATTTAAGTGTAGGATTACCACAGTGCCATCGTTGGGATATTTTTGCAGCCTATGCAAAAACAAGCATTTGGCGCCCTTTACAAAATTTTAACAAGATTATTCCGCACGACTGCGAAACGCCCATACTCAAATGGCGCCCTAAGCATTTGAATGGGTGCCTACCATACCACGACGGCACTGGTGACCATATTTAAAGAAAAGGATCAGGGGAATCAAGAATTGAATCTTGAAAATTCAATTTGAAGATTTCCAGTTACATTTCACAATTGATGGCTTGCATCATAAATTTTTAGCTTCACTTTTTCAGTCTGGTATTGCCGACTGAAACTTTTTATAACAATATTACAATTACTGTTAGTAAAATACTGCTCATAATCAACAGTTAATACAGTATTTGAAAAACATAAAAACGTGGGCTTTTTGTCTCATAGAATAGTAATATAGATAGACGGAATATAATTACCATCAATAGAAAGCCATGCAAGTCAGTGAACCGACATCTGTCACGTGACGCTTCTCAAGACTTTTTTCCTTTTGTAAAACATTTGCATATTTTAACATTTTTAGTTTCGCATGAATCTCGAATTTTAAATGAAAATAATCTCATTTTTATGTTCGTTTTTGTTCGAAATAGCTGAAAGTTTATGTTTATTTTTTGTAAAGATTTTGAATTTTACTTGAAAATATTTTTTTTTTACACACATATATATACAACAAATTACTGCATATGGATTTTTAGCTAGTTTGCGAAAAACGAGCTCATGTTTTCCATGGTCGTTTGTCTGTCCATCTGATGATATTCAACTTTTTTGCTTATATAGATAAATTAAAAATTATTTGTAGAATGAATAGATATTGCTAATATTCAATTCATTCGCTTTTTCAAAAGCTCTCAATAACTTTAACAGAGAAAAAAGTTAGAAAATGCTAGAACTTAAATAGATCGTTCGCAATATTTTTTTACTGCAGGAATTTTGTGGTAGAGTGAGATGGTCAAGAGGATTATATGCGTTGAAAATATTCTTTTTATTTGCATTTATGTAAACGACAAATTACTTTTTTCGTTGTATACCTATATGAAAGAGAGGGTGCTAAAGGCAGGCTATTTCATAAAATGTCATATAAATACTAACTTTACAAAATAAAGCACTACGTATAGGTAGAAACACTTAATTTCTAATTTATATTCTATTCATAAATATTCTTCATTCGAATTTCGTCTTCAAATGCGTCAGTGTACGTCTATATTAAGTATGAGTAGTTTTCATGACCAAAAATAAATGAACGAGTTTATTTGAATGATAGCTTATTTGAATCTAAGCTTATTTGAATTAGAGGAAACAAAGTACAAAATAATGTTACATTAATGTTTATTATTAATGTTGAACAGAAATTGATGAAACTTGCAAAATATGTTTTATTCATATCGAGGATTTTTTCCTTAAGTTGTTGACTTCGATTTACGTCGTAATTTCCTGGAACCTATCTACCGTGTAAATCGAGAGATTAGTATATTCAAGGTGATATCCGGGACGGGGGAGGTGATCAGAAAGTCTAGGACACTATCCCACCCCACCACCCCCCAAAAAAATTTCCAGTCGTCGTACATGAAACTCGAACTTTTCCACCTGCTTTGAAATCCAAAACAAGTGTCTTTGTATAATTTTATTTTAGCCCCATAGTATATATATGTCTAACATTAAAAACAGATATAAAAATAATCATGAAATTTTATTCCATGTAGAATATCGTTTTAAGCTTTTCTGTCAGGTGGAATATTTTAGTAATTGGGAAACACTACTCAAGTCTTATTCTCAGACCCCGAAATCAAATTATAAACAGCCGATCCGCTCAACTGCCATTGGGCCTGAAGGCCATTTATGATTGCAACCATATAAATCGTATCCTTTACAATTTGACTTTCCATTGGCCCAAGAGAGAGTTCTTTCAGCTGCTCTAAAACTTGGATATTTGCAAGTAATTTTTAACTCCTATGAATTGAAAAAGATGATTTTGTTTGGCTTGTAAAAAACGGCCCGGTTTGGCTTGTAATAAACGAAATCAAATACTTGAATGGTCTGTAGATGGTAGCTAGGCAACACTTCAAGGAGAGCTGTGTACCAATCCCTGGTGATGATGTACAAAACAGTCTAGTACCTAATGTCCGACCCTGACTTCTCATGGTGCAAGCAGTTAACACCTTTCAAAAGAGATTTCAAAGGGAATGGAAGGGGAGAGCTACCAGATCAATGTGATCTACTGGATCTGGTCATCTATGCTCACATTTCCTTCTTTTTTTCTGTCCTGCTAAGGAGTGATCAACTTCACAGAATCCTGGTGCTGGCAATTTATACTCACTTGACTGGTTTATGGGTTTGAGCTTGATTATAGATTTTGGACTTGCTGCACTGGGGGGCCTTTGCGAGAGAAAGTCTGCTTCTGTGTTTTCTGTTTACCTATGTGTTGCCAGCCCTAAGTGAGCAGTGGCACAGGATACTTTTATCAGCTGGAAAATAATTCTGATCAGAGCCCATCGTAGGTACCTGAACCCTTACTTCAATTAGTTGGGCATCACCAATCCTGCCCTGGAGTAATGTCTCAGGCAGGTTAAATGGCGAAGCGTGACTTTTTGAGTAGGGGAAGAAATTACCAGAAGTAGTGCACAATTAAATCGGAAAGCGGTTCCTGTAATCGATGTTTCCAAATCATTGATGTACCGAACCGTCCGGGCCTAGCACCTAATGATGTTTGCGAATCACCAAACCAGAACATCATTTTGATATTTGTTGTTTGTTAATCACTATCCCGAAATGACATTCCAGTATTCGATGTTGGCTAATCACTAAACCGAAACGCAGTTCTGGTACTCGATGCTTTCAAATCACTGTACTGGAACACTGTTCTGGTATTCGATGTTTCCGAATCATTGAATGGGATCGCCGAGCCGCTCTTTCATGTTTCCTAATCTATGAGTGAAAATAGTTCTATACATTTTAAATAAAATATTATGGAAATTAGTATTATACATTGTATCTTTTCTAGGGAAAAAAAACATGGGGATACTGTGACCTTGCAACTATGTTATTTTGAGGGTCGAGGGGGGAGGGAATTCAGAAAATAGCTCAAGCGCATGAAAGAACTTAAACATTTTTATTTTAATGAAATTTTATTTTATTTACTGGGAAATTAGAACGAAATTACAAATTAATATTACAAAATTAAATTAACAAAATCATCTTCAGAAAAGTTGTATAACAAACTCCAAATTTGAGTCATGCGTTCTGAAGAATATCTCGATTTTGCTCTCTACTTTTGGTGTCGACATTGTGAATATCGAAAATGGAGTAAAGAAAAATCTCATCAACTGTACATTAAAAAACTTTTGTTAACAAATATATAATTAAATAATATAACTAAATTTTATTTTTATACAGATGAAAACAGGTGGGGATACCGGACATACTTGCATATGCACAGAAACTAAAAAGAATTTGTGTTCAAGTATTGTAGAGAAAAATGGAAACAGTTTCATGTTATCTCAATAAAAAATCACATTCAGACCTAAATAACTTCTTCAATGATTTTTAAAGAAAAATATGTCTAAAGATCTCAATAAATTCTGTCTAAATCTCGATTTTAAACAATATTTGTTTAGTTTTCAGAGTTATGAAATCTAGAATATATTTAACATGTACAAAACAAAATAGACCCCAAAAACTTAATTAAAACAGGTCAACAGATCAGAGATCGTAGTTAAATCTAATAGAGTGCAAGGTGGATTGCACACGTTACTGATCTCTTAATCTTCTTTAATGTGTTAATTAAAATTTGGGAACAATTTTTTTGTAGCCTGTTAAATATTTACAGGCTTTCATAACTCTTTGAATACTGAAAAATCGTTGTTTAAAAGATTAGATGGATTTTAGGCAGATTTGATTGAGGTCTTTATCGTTATAGACATATTTTTCACTAAAAATCATATTGAAGAAGTTTTTCAGCTCTGAATGTGATTATCTATTGATATTATATCGAACTATTTTCATTTTTCATTCCAGTACTTGTATATATACACTACAGGAAATAAAAAATGCAACACTTGCAAGAAGTTATGCAAATGTAACGAAATTTAGGGAGGCGGTAGTGTGAAATGCATGAAAATCATTAGGTTTGCAGGATGATCAAAACGATTGAACACACGCGAGCTGTCAACACAGGTGCGGAGAAGTTAAACACAGATAAAAGCAACCAACGCTTCCTAGTTGACAAAACGTTGTGGAAATTGTTCGAAACTGCTAAAGATGCTCTTATGCAGATGTCAACAGCCGTTCCAAAGTTAACATACTTTGAGTGTGGAAGAATCATCGGTCTTATAGAAGCTGGTTTGTAGTACAGAGATGTTTCCAACTTTGTTGGCTGCAATCCCAACACCATCGTACACATATGGCGCCAGCGGGTTCAAGAAGGATCCAGCACACGCCAAGTATCAGCTAGACAATGTATGACCACAGAGTGATAGGTCCGCCATTTGCAACTCGTGACAGATTCGTGACGACAATGTAACTGCAAAGGGACTGGCAACAGGTAACATGTCGAATACCTACCAAGCAGACGGTAAACACACGATTTTACAGTTTTCGTTGCGAGTCTATTGTTCAGCACTGCATTTGCCCCTCGCATCTGTCCACATGCAAACATGTCTCAGTCGTGTGTCGCCTCAGATTGAACTGGAACGAACAAAGTGGAGTACCATGGTGTTTAGTGACGAATATTTTTGCCTTGGTCAGCACAACGGTAGACAACGTGTTAGCCGTCATCCACGGGAAAGGAATGCCACCCAGTGCATATGACGTCACACAGCTCCAGCACCTGGTGTTTTGGTGTGGGGTGACATCTTGGTCAGAACTGGTCATCATATCATCATAAGGGGATCTCTAACTGCCCAATGATACGTTACGAACATTTTGCAGCTAGTGGCTGTCCAATTTGTTCAGCAGCACGGAACCTTTTACTAGCAAGATAACGCCCATCCCCATACAGCACGCATTAGTCTACAATATCTATACGAGCAAAACGTTCAGGTACTACCATGGCCAGCACTCTTGCCGGAACTTTCACCTATTGAACATGTCTGGGACTTGATGGGCCAACAGCTCCAACAATACCCAAGAGGTGTGCCAACCACTGTCGCTGAAATGGAACAGCGACTTCACGCTATTTGGCGTCCTTCCCTCAGGAGGACATTATAGAGCTGTACAATAGCCTTTCTCGCCATGTTCATGAATGCATTACTCCGTTGGGTGGTTCAACACCATACTAATTTTACCACTTTATGGGTAGGTAAAGTGTTAAATTTTCCATATTTTCTTTTTTTTTGACAATGTAATCAATCGCACTTCTCAGTGTATGCTAATGCTAGCTGCCTGTGTTTAAAAAAAATGGCATTAATCCATCCAGGTGTTGCAATTTTTTTCCCTATAGTCTATATAAAACTATGAGTTATCTCGTAGTAACAAAGGAGGGGAGACTGATGGTGAAATCTCCCCCCATTCAGGAAATTCATTTTTATGATATCATTTATTAATCAGTTGGGAGGTCGAATGGTTAACTTGCTCGGCTATTGATCTTAAGAAACTGGTTTCAAGCCCTGCATAAAAGACAAGAATATTATGCTGACAGGCTCCTGAAGATTCTGTGGCAAGCATCTGCTTGAGGTTTTTTTTTTGTTCATTATCTTGCATTAATAAAAATGTTAACGAAATTTTTGAAAAATTTAACAATTAGAAATATTTTTGCTAATCTTGGCTATGCCACTGATTGTATATGAAAGAATTATATGAAATTCCTAAATTTCGTTGTTATTTTTCATTTAATTGATATTATATTTGTGCTTGAACAAAGCCACATATTATAAAAATGCCCTATAATTTCTCCTTTCAATATTGAATTCTATAAAAAGATATTTGTGGTACATGCGGAATTTTGTCGCCATTCGAAAAACAGCTTTGCCCATCGTTGCTGTGGGTTGGTTGTTTTAGCTCTGAGCGGCACTTTTTTTGCACACCATGGGCTAAATGGCCAGGTCACATGGACCCCGAAGGCTCAGAGGTTTTGGGAGGGGATACACTGGAACAGCTTTTGGGAGACAGATGGTAGCCTTCTGTCAAGGCCATACAGTGTGTTCTTTAACGTGCACAGGGTATGGCTCTCCCACACCGGGGCCACGGCTTAACGTCCCATCCGACGGACGGCAGCCTTTCCAAGTCCATCGGTGTCCCCTACTGACTGTGGGCAGAGCGGGGAATTTTGCGGAGATAAATCTCAACGCTGACCCAGCTGGGACTCGAAAATGGGAACTGCAGATCACGAGCCTGGCACGCTACCAACTGAGCCACCCCCGCCCCCCATCAGTGCTATGAGTTTTGAAACGCTTTGCCTTTGAGCGGCGCTTTTATATACATAATGGGCTAAAGATAAGGCTCAAGAGTTGAGAAGAGGAAGGGGATCCACTGGACAACTGTTAGGAGACAAGTTGAAATCTCTTGAATCTGGCGTCTCCTTCAATGTACAGATCGTAGTAGGGCTCTCCTGAACATGGGGTGGGGATTTCTCAGTCGATAGAACATCAGGCTTGTAATCTGCAATTCCCAGGTTCGAGTACCTGGGCCAGCATGAACCCAGGTGAGACTCGAACCTGGAGCTCATGGTGGCCCAGGTGGGACTCGGTGTGGAGTGAGATTTACTTCCACAAAATTTCCTGCCCTCGGTTAGTAGGAGACACCCACAAGCTTGGCAGCCTGTCGGGTAGGACATTAAGCTGCAGTTCTGTATTCAGGAATGCCATAGCATATGCACGTTGAATAACAAGATGGATGGCCTTCACAGAAGGCTACAATCTGTTTCTTAATGACTGTCCAGTGTGTCCCTTCCCCTCAATCTTCTCTGAGCCTTCGGGGTTCTTGTGACTTGGCCATTTACCCCCTTGTATGCAAATGAAGTGCCACTCAGAGGTAAAATAACCCAATCTGAACACGGAGTGACGATTAACATCTCATTCGATGAACGGCAGTTTTTCCCAATCTTTTGGTGTCCCCTTTCTTGCCGAGAGCTAGGTGGGGATTAACGGAAATAAATCACAATTGGGACTCGAGCCTGGGAACGTCAGGAAAGTAGTCTGGTGTACTACAAATTAACCCGCCTCCCCCCAACCATATGCCTAAAAGCAAAAGCTATTCTGATGACTTTTAATTGGGAAATCAGAGAAATATATGCAAAACATCAAAAGAGATCGTTTAGTGAGAAGTGATGATTTTTGGGCTCAATATTTCTAATCTGAACCCGCTTTGGGGGAAAAAAAATTCAGACGCATCACAAAACATATATACTGAAAGGAATGTCGCTGTTACAAATTAAGGAATTCTTTTATAATTTGGAATGAGTGAAAGGTGGACATATGGCAAAGATAAAGGACGATCTCTTAATTTTTCTAAAAAATAGTTAAAAATAATTACACTTATTTTTGATGATTGAGTTGACGTTGATGACTTGAGCGAGTCTTCAACTCTACTACCTTCTTAGAACTTCGTAGAGTGAGAATCGGTCTTAATTTTGTTAGGAGAAAAATGCTTTTTGAATTTTGCTTCCGTTGTAGTCGTCTGTGCTTGCAGTAATTTTGTGAAAAATTATTTAAATAAAATAAAATTATTAGAAATATTTTTATTGAAATTTGCACCCTGTGAACTGCATTGTTTCTACAGTTTACTATTACACAAACGGATTTTAATATTTAAATTCATAATTGGAATGTTAAATAAGCAATTCAGGATTTTTTTTTTGTTAGAACTGTATATCGTTTCCTTCCTTCCTCAGTTTCTTTTGAGAGCACAAAACAGAACGGTAGGCAACTCTTCCTATGAAACTGACAACTACCGAACCGTATATAACATTGCCTTACGCATGATGAAGACATTTCACACTCTTTTCCGATCATTAACTGACTATATTGTCTGACTACCGGTACAGGACACTTTATCTGGACGTTTTGCCGTGACAATGTTTTACATGCAAATCGTTTACATCCATATATGTCACAACTCTGTAAGGATTGGATTGTTTTACCTCTGAGCGCACTTTTTGCACACAATGGGCTAAATGGCCAGGTCAACAATGAACCTGAGAGCTCAGAGAAGGTTTAGGGGGGGGGACCCACTTGACAGCTGTTAGGAGACAGACTATGGTTCTTCCACTCATGGAATCCATTTTACAGATGGTGGCCTTTCCTAAACCACCGGTATCCCCCATTGGCTGAGGGCAAGGTGGGGAGTTTTGGAGAGATAAATCTCAACACTGATCCAGGTGAGACTCGAACCTGAGAACTGCAGATTACAAATCCAACTGTGCCTGCAAATCATCAGGTCAATCCGTCCAGTCTTTCTAGTTGGGGCAATTTCAGTGTCGAGTAGTGTACTTTTTTTTAAGTTCAAAAGATATTATACAGATTATGTCTCTTTGTTTTATTTTGAAAAACCAGTCTCTTGCTATGTACAGTGAATATTAATATATTTCGTATGCAGTTTAAAAATTTAAATTGTAACTTCCATAAAGAGTGATCCAAAAGTTTAGGATGTGACCATATCACAAAGTAAAAGTCAGTGGCGGCTCGCGTATAGGCACTGTGGAACTGCAGCACCCCCAATTTCAACTTGATATTATCGATAACATTTAATATAATGAGTCCTTTTTTCTTTAATTCTCTCTTTATACTTGTACAATATATAATCCTTAAGCTTAATGTCAGTAGCCATCCCCCAGTTTATGAAAAAGATACAAAAATCTTTGTATGGAACTGTGCGCTTCACAGTACCAGCGGTGAGGTGTTTGACTGTTGTGCGCATGCGCACATAGGAAGCTACACGCGAGGCTGCAAGGGAGAGAGCACTGTCGTTCCCGCAGTGCCGACCCTGGCGTGCTGGTTGAAGGTAGTTTTTTTTACTCCGCGTGTGTTGTGCTTAAAAACCGTGTACCATATTCTTGAATGTGATAAAGTGAAGAATTAGATTATTATCCTGCTTCTAGCTATTCTATTTGATTCATTTTTTTTCGTGCAAATTAAAACAAGAATGGATTTCATTTTTAAATGAATAGATTAAGCTTGAACTGTAACAATTTAGGTTAAAGTAAGTAAAAAAATGTTTGATTCTTTTAGGATTTTATCAAGTTTCTGAATAAATTTTCTTTTTATACATGTTTGTTTCCTTTTACACAATTTTAAAACAAAGGCTAAAAATTTTCTGGAGCAGCACCCCCACTAATTTTAGCTACGAGCCGCCACTGGTAAAAATACAACAGTATGCTAAATGGGGAGTATTAATTGTTTTCAAGGAAGAGGTAAAATTCATATATGCAGTATCTATGCTGACATATTACACCTACCACCTCGAAAGCAAAATACACCGTTGTTAACGAAAATCATAATACCAACATTGAATTCCAATCAGAATAAGCTCATAATTGGGTGTAGAGTTACATACCGAGTTGTTTAATGACTGTATCCGCTCCTTGCTTATATGACCTGCCGTGGCAAGGCATGGACTGTGGAATAGCCATCCAAGCCCTATCCACCAGTGCCCAAAGTTCTACATTTACTGAGATGTGCTGATATTGCACAACCTCTGTTTGACCTTTTCCCGTATATTTTCAATGGGTGACATTTCATATCTAGTGGGCCACGAAATGCATTGTTTTGCCTCAGGTATTCAACAGTGGGAGTTGCTGCAGGGTGGGAAGTTAATCACTTCAGCAAATGTGCATCACTTCAATTAGCTTAGAGGTATCTGAATGCAAGAGTGCATGATAATGTTCATCAGTAGAGCAACATCACCTAAAATATTCTTACATAATTTGGAATGTGAAAACTGGACTTAGGAAAGTAAAGGAAAAAAGGAAGATTTCGCCTCGCTTTAAAAAAAAATAGCTCAAATGATTATACCTACCTTTGATGAATCGTTGATGCCGCTTGTCGATAAATGTGGTGACCAATCATAGAATGAACAGTCTGCCTCTAGCAGTTAGTGAGAAAGGCATAAGACATACCCAACGCTATGATGCAGCCAGCAAAGTAGCGTCCAAAGAGAAATATCTGCTAGTTCAATATGGAAAATGGGACTTCTGCTGTGAGATAAGATGACGTGAAGTTTTTTCAAACACTCCTAACTTGACAAACCGGTGCTTCTATTTATTATACAATATAAAGGGGTTTATCAAAATAACAGAAACACATACTGTTTGTGAAGAACATTTTATTAATAAGCTTTAGGCCCACCTAGAGCGTTCAGAACAGACGCAATTCAATGTGGAATAGACTTATACAAGTCATTCACATATGGTAATGGAATGTGGGAACACTCTTCCTGTAAAATATCGCCCAACTGTGCCAGTGATGCTGGAAATGGAAAGTGTGATTTGCCTTATGCTCCAGATATTCCCACAAATGTTCAATAATATTGAGGTGGCCAGGTACCTGCTATACCTCATCTTCTGGAAACCATAACTTGACACATTTTGCACAATGCAGGGTGCATTATCCACATTGGAAACCAGGGACGGTCATTCGAACGATGCTTGCAACATTGGGTGCAGGTGGTCCCCAAGAATAGATTTGTACGTTGCGAATGTGACACGACCCTGCAGAATAACTAATGGCCCTAAGGAATGCCATGATATGGACCACATCAGGGATCCACCTCCATGCTTCACAGTCGGGGTAGTACGCTTCTGCAGGTTTTCGCAGACGTATACTCTACCAATAGTGGGAAACAATGTGTACGATTCATCAGACCAGAGAACACGTTAATAATCTTTAGTATCCGTTTTTGTGCTGGAATCGTTCTGACTGGTGTTCAACTCTGCTAGTATTTGCGGTGGCGTGGTCTTCTGTTTCCCCTGTACCATCCATGCCAACATTCGCCTATCCTGACAATTTCGTATGGCATCCACAATTTGCACGTTTGGAGGTAACGCACTGTCCTTTTCGATAGTCATAATCTTCGATACAGTTCCTTGTGTTACACCTATTTCCGCCATTCTGGTTACTGAAATTCCTGCAAGATTCGCACCAATGATCATGCCTTTTTGGAGGTCACTGCATTGTCGACAATTAACCACAACTGTTTCACCTGCGCCTGTGGTACTGCTACGTGATAACCGACAACGCACTTCTCCCCTTTATATACTACTTCACAACGTGGGTGACATCGCCCCTGTGATATGCATACGGCACATTGTGTGTACTCCAGTCGCCGTTTCCATTATTTTGATAAACTCCTGTGACGTGGAAATTAAAATATATAAATGTAATAATATTACATAATTTGAGCCTTGATTTAAATTATCTTTGCTTGGATTCTTAACAATGGAAGAATTTTGTTTTTACCATTCCGAATTATATTTACATTCTCTTCCTTTTTATTTTTAAAGGGGGTTTCTTTTGTCGTAGATTCAGAAATTTTAAAAACAACTGTCAGAGAGAATTTAATACATCTACATTAAATATAAGAGAGTCTGTCACCAAACTTCCGCGCAAAGATTAATATTTATTTTCATACTTCACATCGTAGCGTTGTGTAAACAGACTGCTGCCTGCACGGTGTTGCCATACATTCACATTACAATTTGCGGGAAGATGTCCATACAGCAGACAGTGCTACCCACCAAACATTTTGGAAATTATATTGTTTTAGCCATACCGATTTTCGCAACTGACTTATCAATTTATGTGGAAATCATTATATTTGCACCATAAATAAACAGAATGCTATTTTAGTGAAAAGCTCATAAATCTTTTTTATTTATATTAAACCTGAAAAACTGGACGTTCGGTCAGATCCATAATTTTCAGCTAGAGTAAGTGGTAAAAACTGGACAAACAGCAATCTTAGGCATGGCTCCATATTATGTAGGTAGTAATTTAGATACAGAACTCAGTAATTTCTTAAAAGTGCAGAGTGACCTACTTGTCTTTAGCTTTCTAGGACAAGGTTTTCTATACCTGGGGAGTTGGACGAGGTTTTACCCTAAGAATGCGCAACCGAAGGATGGAACAGTCCAAATTCAATACCTAATGAAGCCGGAGGAGAATAATTTGAATAGGCTTGGGGTCTCCTTTTGGAAATATCCCCCCCCCCCCGGTTCAAGTGGTTTTAAAACATACTTATGCAAAACATTTCTAACATGTATGTGTGCCACGATTTTCGAATGACTGATTAAAATTACACAAGGAGGTATTTTCGTCCACCACGAAAGATACTCCACAATCGCACAAAAGAACCGTAAAATATCAAGTATAATAAATTCATTTAGCTAACCTTTTTTTTACAGTTACGTTCAGTAATTTCTCAGCACTAAGTTATACATAATAGAACTACTGATAATCTACTGAAAATGGATCTACTATCATCTGTAATAAAACTTACGTTTCGTTTAAATTTGTTCGATTATACAGGTCTAATGAAGGTCGTATTTCGATTTTTTGTAGGTACAAATATTCACCATCCGCTTTTAATAAATATGGAGGACATTCAAAACGTTCTTTTCACGTGTTTGTACCTTTGCACTCGTTCCTCCAAAGACGAGCTATATCGGCTAAATTTGTCATTACGTATTTAAAACAAAGGCCGTATGATCATTACCCTCTTTGCTGGCGGCACATAAAGTTCGGTCTGCGAAATCTGTGAGGTTTTTTTTGCTATGGAGCCTACTAATGATGATAGGGAATGATTTTACGTTTTCACAAGGATGCAGCTTGGGGAATTTAAAGATGTACAACTCGGGAAGGAATTTATGACCTTACCAACTCCTATTCAACAGTAAAACAGATTGGTTTTATTACCTGGTATTTGTACCAATGGCATGAAATCTGAAATAACTAGCAGCACTTATCGCTCATATCAAGAACGTGTGGAACCCTGCAATATACACCAACAGAAAAACTCTATTGCCAATACGTCCTGACTACTAAACAGGAGCTGCTTAAAATAGTCAACTTCATTTCAGTAAGGCCTACCAATTCCAGATTATTTCGATTACACGATGAAATGTGCATTCTACATGGTTACTCTTCCAACACAAAAATTGTATGTCAGCCACATGGCAAAGTTTCTATGCACTTATTTGAACTCAAACACGTGCTAAAGTTTTTTTCTTTAAATAATCCCTTTCATCTCTGGGGAAATTCTTCACGACTGCAATGACTGGTCTACCTAGCAGATATCTTTTTGTATATTCGTGAACTTTATTTATCACCTAAGAGTTCAATGCAATTTTCAGCGTATATTACTAAATGGGATAAATGATAAAGTTTTGGACTGCACGCCCTGCAAACATTGACATAATATTTTAGTACCCTTTAAGTTTTTTTTATCAGAAAAAACAAATGAATCTGGGCTAGCACATGACAAGAAATATTAAAGGGTATCTCAGATTAGTTCGGCTGATTTTTAATGAACGATTTCCAAAAATAATCAAAGAACGCGATTGGATGCTTAGTGGAAAAGAAAATAAATATTTCAGGTGATTTAGAACTGAAATCTTCATTCAAGACCAATCCTTCAATGGGTTTTTAGATGGACTTGAAACAAGAACATCCATTACTTTGTGAAAAAAGCAGTTCAACTGCATACAAAGGCATCCTAAATTTTGGTCTTGGCGAAATCAAAATACCACAACATGCTTGATGGGTATTTTGATCCGTAATAGGGTTATATCTCACAGTTGAGCCGAATTTTAGCAACTACAGTGATCTCACAACTCTTTTTTTTTGTTTCCAGAATTATATTCCGTTTTTATGCACCTAATTATATGTTACAAAAAATCTTCTTTTTTTTAATTTTGATTCAGCTTTATATAGGCAATTTTAACGAAACTCAAAAAATTTATTTAACTATTATTAAGAAGGGTTAGCTATAAAATATATTATTGAAGTTCTGTGATGAGAAAATGGTTGAAAATTGCTGTTCTAAGGTATTATAAATCCTATGTAATGAAAAAGTAAAATTTTCTCTTTATATTGAGGTATCACCTTCCTCGATCTATTTGAAATTGTGATTTGTACCTTTGTTTGGTTTAATTGCTGAAAAAGTCGAATCTTAGAATGTGAATACTATGTTAAATAGCAGGTGTCACAATAATAATCGAAACAAAATGTATTATGTACAAATTGTATTTATCATTATATACAAATACATTAAAAGGTGTTTGTTTTCGGTTTAACTTTTTGGAAAAATTGTTTCTTTTTCTCCTGTTGCTTCTTGTAGTAGAGCTGTTGAGCTTTCCGTTTCTGTTTCTTATGTTCTCTTGCTCTTAGCCACATGTCTCTATCTTCTTTCTGAGATTTCATTTTGTGAACAGTTTTAACCATTTTCATCATATTTGCTACCTAAAATGATAAAAACATCATATGTAAATAATTTATATCCTATCAAATATTATAAACTTTATCTCAAGGACTGCATAAAACATTTGCCATTTTTTTAACCATATTTTATTACAAACTCATTTATTAACTTTTAACTCCAAACAATTTCCTAGCTATACTTTGATTCCTGAGAAATTACAATGCATGTACAATTGTCACAGATTCACAGTACAATTGTCATCATCTATGTATAACACTGAAGAAAACAATTTTTTTTTTACATTTTTGCAAGTATCCTGGCTTTACCAAAGATAAAAACTCACAAGCAGTTTGAGAAATTTCTACTTTGCTTATTGACCAGAGAAAAAACCATTCCTCACACCTATAAAAGTACTGACACAAATACTAAAAGTACTGAGTACAAATATTCACATACATGTTTAAATTAAAAAAAAATACTCTTTAACATAGACAGTTCAGAGAAAATCTACCCATTTTAAATATTTTTTCTCTCTCCACAGGCAAATGTACTATTAACCCTTTAACACCCAGAACAGCCCAAAACGTCCGAGATTTTGAAATGGACTAGTCCAAATAGTGCTATTTCTTTGTCTTTACTACCCTCTACCTTTTTCTCAGATTTCCTTAAGAATAAACAGCATGTTGTAATCATGGCCAAATCTGTGTGGATGTTTGGGAGGGGAGGGTGACAGTAGTAATGGTCATAGAGGCAAAAATCATTCAACTTATATGTATTACTTATTTTTGAAGAAATTTGTAAAAGATCCTAAAATGGATTGAAAATGTACTGCAATGGTAATCCAGTCACTTGTTATATAGTTAAGGTGGGGGCACCTTAACTTTTACTATCTCATTCAGTTTCTTGGTTCCATCCCCTTTTGTCTGGATCTGGGCTGGTCGTAACCTTTGTTGCATGCAGCATTTCCCAATATTTAGACCTTATGCAAAAACTGCACCCTAGTCCCAAAAAATTCATACAAAGTGATCAGAAAAGAGTAGCTTTTATTTGGAAAAATACAACATATTGGATACAACCTCGAAAATTTGCCATTGCTTGATAGCTCACATTAAAAAAAGCAACGATAAAAAATAGTAATTATTCATTATTAAAGAAACAACAATGCAATGTGGAAAAATTAAATAAAATTTTAAATAAAAAAATAATAAATAATTAATGAAATATGCTCAACGTATTTCAAATCAACTCATAATAAACTGCATACTTGTCATACATGCTTCCATCTATGGGCTAATATAAATGCCGCTTGTGGCTAAAAAATATTGCCAGAATAGCGCCTATATGAAACATAAAGGAATGTTCATAGCACTTGTTAGAGGAGATCTTGATTAGCGGCTGGTAGCTCAGTGGTCCAGAGCACCTGACATGTTATCAGGAGGTCGTGGGTTCGTATCCCACCCGGCTCAAGACAATTTTTCCTCTAAAATTTAAATCGACGCTAAAGTGCCTGTTTATTATGAGTTGATTTGAAATACATCGAGCCTATTTCATTAATTATTTATTATCTGCATACTTGTCATACATGCTTCCATCTACGGGCTAATATAAATGCCGCTTGTGGCTAAAAAATATTGCCAGAATAGTGCCTATATGAAACATAAAGGAACGTTCATAGCGCTTGTTAGAGGAGATCTTGATCGGTGGCCAGTAGCTCAGTGGTCCAGAGCACCTGACATGTTATCAGGAGGTCGTGGGTTCGTATCCCACCCGGCTCAAGACAATTTTTCCTCTAAAATTTAAATCGACACTAAAGTGCCTGTTTATTATGAGTTGATAAAAAAAAAATATTATTGAAGGTGAATTTTCCTCCCCTGTCTTTTGAGTACTTTGAACTTTGTGATATCATGAAAGGTTTGCTGAAAAAATGAGTTTTGCTTCAAGTGGAGTAAGAACTCACAACCTCCTGCTAATATTCGTGTGGTTTCATAACACACTCAAAGCAAAAACTAATTTTTTCAGCAAACCTTTTATCTGTTACCATGTTTATAGGAACATTACCTGTGATTTTTGCTACTATTTGTGAAAATGTTTTTTTAATTCATTATGTGCATTTTCATTAATTCATTACAACAATAAGGCATTTGTAAAACGAAAAAAAAAAAAGAAAAATTCAGATAGCATAATAGAAATAATAATTCCTCATTATTACAAATTGTGAGAAAATTCAAACACCCAAGAGATCTTTAAATACATTTTGGGAAACATAACTTTAAAAACTGTCCTTTAGTGTTTAAGTACATTTTCAAAGAAAAGTTCTGATCACAGATACTTTAGTAATTTTCCTATTTTAATTTTACCAAATCATGTTGAAGACTTCATTTACTGTATGTGTATACAAATATTAATAAAAGTGTTTCGCAATGAATTTATTTCAGCTTTGAAGGTTATGATTTTTTTTTCAAACTTCAAGTGCTATTTATTAATAAAACCAAAATCCAAGTTATATTAATGAAATTAAGTTATATTAGTGAAACAAATCTTACCTCTCGTTCATGTGGTTCTAGTATAACTGCCACTCTGTTACTTTCAGTATTAGACTTCTTCTTAGGCTTATGTATAATTTTGTCTTTGAATGGAAGCCCTTTCTGAAGGTCTCTAGGAACTACCAAAGGTGCAAAATGTGCACGTTTTCTCTCTACTGGCTGTTGCATAAAAAAATACTAATAAATAAACCAATTCAAGCAATATAACTTCAAAATAAAATTCATTACAATTTAGGTTTACTTTTAGTTTGTTTTATAATACATATTTATTCCAGATATTAACCCTTTGCACTCGAGAGGTGACCCTCAGTTGCCACTTGGTTTGATGCAGCAACTCAAAATGGTGACTGAGAGGCAACAATAATTGTTTTATAAACAGATATCTTTCCTCTTTACATTTTAGGTGTTTAATTGCTACATCTTATATAAAATTGTAAAAAAGCAAAGAAATGAACATCCATTTAGTTATTTGAAATATGTTAAATCACTGGTCGATCAACTAAGAGGTGATTTTCAACATGTTCGTAACACTTGTCCTGACAAACCGAGAATGCATCTTGGTGCTTCCTAAAATATCACACAAGGCAAAATTATAAAGCTTGATATTCAATATTAGGTCTTGTATAATGTAAAAAAACATGAAATATTGAAATAAAATAGTTCTATCCATTAATTTATGTATGATTTATTTTTATGCTAGTTGTAAAAAATTTCATCAACTTTT
Organism: Ryuthela nishihirai; assembly: GCA_038380435.1. Classification (NCBI taxonomy): domain Eukaryota; kingdom Metazoa; phylum Arthropoda; class Arachnida; order Araneae; family Heptathelidae; genus Ryuthela; species Ryuthela nishihirai. Next base: position 59,381,256 of record JAWZYU010000012.1, read on the forward strand.
TAGCAAAAATGCTTCGAGTTGCTACTTTCCTATAGCGAAAAAACCTTCGAGTGCAAAGGGTTAACATTATCATTACTACTTCAAAAAGAACAAGTTTTTCAAGTATGGAAAAATTGCTAAATGATTTCGTGATAACATTTGTTTTCCTAGTCAATGTAACAATTGTTTTGCAATTCACTGAACGTGATTTATGAAATATTTGAAGTTAACTTGGTAATTTTATCATTAACAATGAAGTTAAACTTTGTTAATCTGATAAATTAATTTCTAAACACTGATTTTGGGGAACGTACATTTTGCTAACAAGTAAGCTAAGAATTTACAAGTGACAAAAAGTGTAATTATAGTATTTTTGTTGCAAAGAAATTATATCCAACATTTTATAAACAACTCTAAACTATTTTTAATTTTATAACACCAATACAGGTTTTAAAATATTATCAAAATAAGCTTAGAAATTTAAAGCTTTCTGTTCAACAATGACAAAAAAAAAACAAAAAAACTGGACTATCCACTTTTGATCTTATACTGAATTTGAAAAGGGCAATCTGTAGGAATTACATAGGTAATGGTCCTTTGATGAAATGTTTAGTTGCTTCTTTTTCTTGCATATTTTTGTGAATAGGAACGTTTTTCGTACCTCAGTGTTTGTTTACCTATTTCAAGCAGCTATCCATGAATATGCAGCTTGTGGATTGATAAATATCCCAAGCAAGAAAAACTCATACATAAAAGGCAAAAAGGGCAAAAGTTTCATCACAAACATTAGCAAGAAAAGCTTAAAACTTCCCCTTTTTATAATAATTATTAATAGAATGGTTGGTCGAAAAGTATAGATTTTTATTTAGTTTTTTTAATTTACTGTAATAATTGAAATCCTTTAAGCATTTGCTTCCACATATTAAAAAGTCAGCATGACTTAACAGAAAATTTTGTATTTTTTTTTTCAGTGTGATCTGTGAAACATTTCCACTTTTATATTTTACAACAGAAATGGTAATTCACATTTTAGATACTACTGATAATAATTTAATTGCTAACTTAGTGATGAACGAATTTCCATATTTGTCTAAAAAGTTGCTCAACAAAGAATTGCAACCCACAACTTTATGTTATTATTAACCCTTCCTGGGTCCCACCTGAAAACTGGTTTACATCCAGAAGCCCAGTTATTTTTTTCACTATGATCAGCCAAAAAAAAAAAAATTTAGAACTTTTTTTGTCAAACTACCTAATGAAAGGAATTATGGCATGTTATATGCCAAATTAATCAGCATTTAATTCTGGATTTTCTGTAATTAAAATATTTTACAAAAAAGACAATTAGTTTTATTTAAAAAAATATTTAATTCATGATTATGCTGTAATAATATTAATAGCTCCTCAGTATTAGAGAAAAAGTTCCAGCGCCATTCAAATGCCGTAGTATAAAACAACAAGAACAAAAACTGAAAAACAAAATATATTAAATGAAACAAAGTTATCAAATAATTTAAAAAATAATCCTAACATAAAAATTATATTAGCAGATAAAACAGAACAAATAGTAATAATAAATAAGGTAGAATATGATGAAAAAATAACTCAGTTATTACAGGACTTAAAATGTCAACCTATAGTAAAGTATCGAATATCCAAAACTGTTAAAAAATTAGCAGAGTCGAAAAATGATCCCTACTTACCTCAAATTATAACTAAGGCATGCAGACCACCAGTATATCATGACATCCCTCAAATGTTTGAAAAAATTAAATTGCATAAGGAAAACCACCCATTTAGACCATTAATAAATAAATGTAAAGCACCTACTACTTATAATTTACAAAGAGCATTGACTTTTTTGGTCTGCATTTTCCACCAACACAATATACTTTAACATCATGTCATGATGCAATTAAAATTATTACAGCAAACAAAAATTATGAGCACAATAACCATACACTCCCTAGATTAGGGGTTCTCTATGCGATAAAATTTTTTGGAGTACATTGTGAGAGCTAAAAAGTTGCTAAATCTAGTAACAAAATAAAAATAACCATTGTTATACTATAACTATAGTTTTATCTATCTATACAAGGGGTATGCCAGTTACATACACATTTCCAGGGGGAATGTGAAGCATAAAATGCTGAGAACCACTGCCCTAGATGTTGTATTGCTATATCCAAATACACCTATTTTGGATGCAGTGATGTGGCTGAAAGTGGAGTAGCTAAAAGTCACCAGGCCCATGGTCCAACAGTACATTAGTCTACATGAGGCCCTAGACCTGGCTATTAACTCTAATTGGTTTGTTGTCGGTAGTGGGCCAAGGTTCAGACTGAGGAGGTCCCAATGGGATCACTACTCTCTGGCCTTATGGCCAACATCATTATGTGACATGTTGAAGAAACAGCTTAAAAAGAGTAAAATATAAGCCATTATTATATTTGCATCACATAAATGATACTTTAATTTTCTGGGATCATCATATACATGAATTAGATAAATTGATATATACATTTAATAGTATTATGCCTACCATTAAATTTACATATGAATCAGAAATAAACTGAATATTGCCATACATGGATATATTAATTAAATGTAAGCATTCAGGTTGTACTACCACAGTGTATTGAAAAACCTATATTTACTCCTAACTCAATACTGTATGATTCAACACACCCTATCAATTATAAAAAAATCAGCAATAAATATGTACTTTATACTGGCATATAGATACTCATCTAATAATGAAATATTAAAAAAAAATAAGATTAATATATGATATAACAAGGTCAGCAGGATACTCTGACAATTTTGTTAATAAAATTCAGAAAATAGCTAAATATAAAATGCAACAAACTTCACAATCTAACCCAGCACAACCATTAAGTAAAATACAATATTCACAGTTTCCCTTATATCTCAGGTATATCAATCAGTAAATATGAATTAAAAATACCACACACTGTAACCAATACAATTAAAAATTTACACATTAATCATAGAGATAAACGTATCCCAACAGGAAGGGTCTATAATGTCAAGATGCTGATGCCAAAAATAAATTGGGGGAATCAATATGTAGGAAAAATATGTAGAACATATGAACAGCACTTATTAGAACATCAACAGTAAATAAAAAACAAAAAAATCTAATACAGCTTTATCACTAACAATTCTTGAAAATCATTTGCAAATAGAGAATTTAACATATAAAGCTATTGACACACCTCAAAATGAATACCATTTGCAGTATATGGAAAATATCATGATTAATTTACATAAAGATCACCTGTGTAACATCGAAATCCCACCCCTTCCAGTGGCATGAAATCTTCTGCTGTTAAAGTAGCACAGTGAAAACCAAAACCGCCAATAGAGAGAGAGATTCTAATTTAAAGCTGTAACATCGGGAGGTATAGTGCCAGATGAAGCCCCACTGGTGTTGGGGAGAAACATGTAGCCACGGGGAGAGGATGGTCAGTCTTTTAATTAAATTGCAATGTTTATGTCTGTGAATTTTAACGTTTTTAAGTTAAAACTTTGTTCATTGAATATTTTTTTAAGATGTTTAATTGTAAGTTGAGGCTTTTTGAGCAACTGAATTCTGAAATATGAGTCATAAGAAATGCAATGAATCAACCAACCAGTATTGGTTAGTAATGACCTTGTGGACAGTGTCCATTTAGTTAAAACTTGGACTGGTATCCAGTATCAGAATATCAAGTGATAAACATCAGTGCTATGTATTAGCAGTGGCTGCCAGTAAGAGAAGATCATTGGCAAACAAATTAAGATCCCTGACGTAGGGCCTTTGCAAAAACAACATAAGGATAACAGCATGACCGGCTGAGTCAGCATAAGAAGTTCTGAAGACACCAGAAATGGTAATAATTTCCATCTATTTATTTACTTGGGAACTTTTCACAAGGATTAAAAGTATCTTTAAGTGATATTACACCATGGTGAAAATACTCATGGCTTCACTATGTAAATAGTGATAAGCTAAATATATAAAATAATGTTACTCAGGAGCTATTAATATTATTATGACATAATCGTGAATTAAATATTTTTTAAACATTTTGCTGTGTAGTTCAAATTAATAGTTTTATTTTAATAGGTCTTTTATTTATTGAGGCATGTAGTAAAAAAATATATCTGGTAATGCAAATAAAAACTTATTAAAAAAAAAACTAATAGAGAGAAGTGATTATAATGAACATGAAGAGAAAGACTATTTATTTCTAAATAACAAAAAAAAAACTTAATTCAATTTCAGGTAAATATTTTTCCTGTTTTGTAATTTATTTTTTGGTACCATACTTTGGGAAAAGTCCAGGCTTTTTGCAAACTTTTCTGAGTTATATCAACAAGTCAACTTTAGAATTTAAAAATAAATAACCAATCAACAAAAATAGGTCATGTTATATACCAAATTAAAAAGAATTGCAAATTTTATAAAAGTAAAAGATTTAAATAAATTCATAAACATATTCATTTTAATAAGACTTTTTTATGGTGATACAGTGAAAAAATAGATCAGACTATGCAATTAAGGCTTAATAATGGAAAATGTGATGAATAAACACCATAAAATTATACATTAAGCAAAAGGAAATTTTTCCCAAACACTATATTTACCTGAAACATGATTTTTATCTCTTTTAATGATTCTTTTCAGAGTGGTATATTTAAAAAATGAATCAGTGTTATACAAGGTGTTATGGATTGCTCACATTAATGGGACTTTTATGTGTTGTTTATGATATGGAGGAACACTTTCTTGGCTGTTTTTTTTACCAAATATTATGTTTTTTTTTTATTTTATTTTGGGTGATTAATTTTCGAAATCTTGACTAAGTGCAAAAAAGTTAGTTAACCAAAGAAAAAAAAAGTCCATATCATCAGAGTGGCACAGACATGATACTGGGAGGAAGGGGGGGGGGGGAATAAACACATTTAAAACCATTCAATATAAACTTAAAAACTCATAATTTAAAAAAATGAAATCTTGTCAAAATTATTGCCCTACCATAGGAGAACCGATTTCTGTGTTAAGGAAGTCCTTTTTGCTTCCCTATAACAAGACCTCATTCATTTTCAGGAAATGATACAAAAATCAAGGATTTACTGGAAACCTAATGCAATGTTAAATCAAATATCCACAGAAATAAGTTTTAAGCCAGCCATCCAATGTAGTATAACTGCGAAAAAATTATAATAATTGACTGAAAGATCAGTAATTTAGGGAAATAAAAAATAAAGCTACAGAAATGAAAACTAAAGTTTATTTATAAAAAAGGAAATAAATTACTTTACGAAGGGAGAAAATAGTCCTTGTATGGGTAGGTAGTATTGGACTTAATCATGTAAAAATCTGCCATGCAGCCACTTAGTAGAAGCCTCTCATGCATGTGAGCAAGCAATTAGTAATAGCTGCAACTTCCGCATCTCCCATGATGCTATGCAATTGCAGTCAGTCTTGAAGAAGACCTGGCTATAAAGTCTATTTTTAAGTTACAGGTTTGATTTGAGGATCAGGAAAGACACATAGAATGTTGTGATAAATGATAAAAATAATTCTAGGAATACCAAAATAGGTTTAACCCTTATTCATCTGTAAAAAAAATATTGCTGATGCAGTGGGAATCGAACCTGTACTCTCTAGATAAATCCCGGAGTATTCTACTGTTAAACCACACATCAGATGCTAAAAATAATGCTTAAGTGTGAATGACCTTCTCATTAACAATTAAATCATTTGCAACAATTGGAAAAGTTGCCCCTCCTGAAGTCTAGATTGCAAGGTCTGTCATATCTTAGTGAAAGATTTATAGGTTTTATCCTGGAATTATTTAGCATTTGATGCATGGTTTAACAGTATAGCACTCTGGCACTTATCTAGACAGTTGCGGGTACAATTCCCATCATGTTACCAAAAAAATTTTGCAGATGAATAATTGTTGAATTCTATTTCTACAGGTAATGTGTATTTATGGATAAGATCCCTGACATAGGGCCTTTGCAAAACCAACATAAGGATAACAGTATGACCGGTTGAGTCAGCATAAGAAGTTTTGAAGACACCAGAAATGGTAATAATTTCCATCTATTTATTTACTTGGGAACTTTTTGCAAGGATTAAAAATATCTTTAAGTGATATTACACCATGGTGAAAATACTCATGGCTTCACTATGTAAATTCTGGTTTAATCCTTTCAGTGCCAAGAGCTGGTTAAATGGTTTTCGAAAATCAGTACAAATGACCTTGCAATGTGTTTTTTATGTTTACCTAAAATTTTTCCCCCCTCTAATTTTTATATTTTTTGTTCAGAATTAAATGCTCTTTCTCTTAGTATGCAATGTGAACTATTTCATAATATGCCTTAAAAGTTGAGTTCCATTGTTAGAGAAAAAAAAAAACCCAAAAAAATCTGGCACTGTGAAAGTTAAGGCAGACAAGTGTAGAAAAGGGTACCTACTTGGAAATTACCTTCAAAATCTTGTGTTTTAAAAAATAGCTTTTTTTTTAATTTTCAAGAGTTTAAAGGAAAATTTGTTGATAATAGTTCAAATGAAACTTGTGAGCTTAAATCAAGGTGTTGCTTATGTATTGGGTAACATTATAGTGCTTCTAAGAAATGGCAATCAGATGGCTTTAACAAATTATTTATATTGTAGTTTAATAAAATATGCATAAAGAAATTATTTTTCAAATTTGAATTATACATGTTGAAAAGATATACGTAAGAAAATTTTCAAACAGCAATTTATATTTTTAAAAAAACTGAATTATTTTTGCTGAACTAAAAATGAACATATATGTCTTGGACATCTCATTTCGTATTCTGTCAATGTCTATATTCATCTTGGACCCTGGAAGGATTACTTATTACAAATGATTATTTTACAGCCTACTATTTTAACGTTTGCATTTTGCATACACTGAAATCTCAATCTATTATTTTTGATATGACCATGAAGAAAAAAAAGATAGATGCAAGATGACACTAAAACAAAAAGCATTACTTTTTTTTTGAAAACACACCAAAAAACATGCAAGTGACCAATAAAGAAATAGAATTTCTAAGCAATATTTCTCCCCATAAAAATGAACAATGACAATTCATTTTTGCATATAAAAATATTTTCTTTTTTCCTTCAAAAAAAAAATAAAAAAATAAAGTAATAATATATAAATAAATAAATAATTGTCATTTGCTTTTTTGTAGCTGGCTGTTTCAGAAGATAATTGTTATATCATAACATTTTTTCTTTTTCCAATAGTATGTGCTTAAACGAATTGTTTAAGTGTTTCAAAAGCAGCATATGCCTTAACAAACATTACAACAGGTTTCAGCTCAAATACTGAAAGCTTAACCTTTGGTACTATGGAAACAGCTTACAGAATTTTTAGTAAATTTGTTGCAAAACGTTCAGAGTGCACAGGCACCAAACCTGAAAGATAGGAAATGTCTATCAGTATGTGCTTCAATTCATGAACTCTACCCTAAACTGCCATCCTGCCAATGAACATAATTATCTATCGTCCTATTCCTGTTTTTCACACTAATCATTTGAGATCATATACAGATGAAAATTCTGAATAGATGTGAGAAAATAATACTTCAAGGGATAGTGGACATGGGAAAAATCTAAACAATATTTATATGATATTTTAGTAGGGACTCTGCAAAGTGAATGGAGAATCCAAGAAAAAAATGCATATGGGAATGACAGATCAAGGTTTTATCATACATCTTTTTTTCTATTATATTCTTACTTTTTAGTAGCTTTTCAAATCAAATTCTCTTGATCCAAGTACATATAATCTTCCGCGTGATACTTCAAATTTTTTTTCATCTACTACATCATTGTATGCTCATTTACTTCTGACATTTTGGTGATTTGTGTTAAGCAGGGTTGATAAAAATATGTAGACAAAAATTTCAGCCAACAAGATAGAAATTATTCAGAAGCCAAATGTTATAGGAACAAGTCATGTGTAAAACATTGTGGTTATCAGAAATAATCTTTTAGACACCAAAGGTTTTGGAATTAAAATTATTTTTAAAAAATATTTGATTAAGATTATTCTGTAATAATATTAATAGCTCCTGAACAACATTATTCCACATTTAGCTTATCACTATTTACATAGTCAAGCCATGAGTATTTTCACCATGGTATAATATCACTTAGGGACATTTTTAATCCTTGCAAAAAGTTCCCAATAGATGAAAAATATTACCATTTTAGGTGTCTTCAAAACGTGTTTTGCTGGTTTAACCAGTCATTTTAAGTGTAAATAGCTTTAAAGCCATTTATTTTGTTTATTGGCATTTAAAAGAGAATTTGTCCGACTTAGAAAATTCATGTGCACAGGCTAATATTCCTGTTCAAAATGCAACACTGTTTAGATTTTTCCCAATTTACTTGCACCTAACCTTAATGAGAAACAGAACACCTTTGAGGTTGAAAAGGCTTGATAGAAATAGTTGTTTTGTCAAATCATACATTAAACTGTGACTCCATATAGGAGAGCTATAATCTGAAAACAGATGACCATGAAAAAGTTATGTCTCTAACACCCATTCAATGGGTTATCTTCCATATGTCCTGAGATTTGGCCTAATGTATGGCAGAAAAGGCCAATCTAGCTGTATATTAAAATTTTGCTGAAATATATATTTTTTAATGTTTAATGGAAAAATTGTAAATCTATTCATTACATGCTAATGACACTAAGCCATTTGTGAAGAACTTATCGGGTGTTTGTAAATTGGGGCCGATTCAGCAGTTGTGAAGAAGAGGCAGTTTTTTCACTTGTTTTAAAAAAAAAAGCTTTTGTTTTCACTTTTTTTTGTCTGTGTTCATCTGTAAACATTTTTCTTTTTAGAAGATAAATTAAAAACAGGGTACAAAAAAAAAAATACTATTCACATTTTTCAAATCACCAAGTAGTTTGAATTTTTGCTGTTAGAGGAAACCTAAAATTGGAAAATGATAAACTTCATTTTCTTTGAAAATAAGTATTCCATATTCACCAAAGGTAATTTGTCTTTCTTGCTATATCTTGAATTTACACAGGTATTTTAAGTAGAAAATTTATTAGCAGTAATCATGATTAAAATATATTAATGATACCTACAGTATATAAAGAATCCTTCGAAACAGGAGGCTTAAGCCCTCTTTCATAGCGTAGCTGTCCAGAAGTTTTCATTCCTTGCCATTTGTTTTTCTGGTCAGGTGGCAGAAGAAGTGAGCACACAACTGTGCAAAACTTAGGTACAGATACTTTGTACCATGCTCTCATGAAGACAATATCTAAAATAATAAATATGTGCAGTAAAATTCAATAATATATAAACAAACAATAAAAATTATACGATAAAATACTGCCCTTATCCTATCAAAATTCAGCAATATTAGATATTTATAACTCAGCCAGGAAAAACTCCCCAAGGCTCATTACATACAAGCAACTCATATAGTAATTAATGGTGTTTGAATCCATTACTATTTGTGATCACACATATAAGAAGGTTAGTTCAAGCAGCTGCTTGTAGGGTAGTTTTTTTTTATCTACAGAATGTTACAGAACAAAAATGACACCAACTCAGGATTTGAATCTAGACTCTGGCAAACTTATGTCATTATGAGCTACCATGATACCATGCATCACCAAGGTAGCTACTTATACACTACTGTTCATGAAAATCAGAACACCGAGAAAGAATACAGTAAGGTCTGTGATATGTATGGGGCATGTTTAGCATCTGCTACTGAAGAAGTGATTAGCGTTTCAAGGTCCATACTGTAGAGTCATGTTGGCTACAGGCAACACTTACTATCACAGAAGGCCAATGGACAAAAGACCAAAAGTGTTATATGTCAACCTCAGCGTTCTGGTCAAGCATTGTGCTAACAAAGGCAGTATCAATGCATGTGTAGCAGTTGGAGTGTTGCATTTCAGTGTCATAACTGTTTCTTATTTGTTTTGTGCTTTAGTTGTATTGTGGTATTATTTCTACATTTAGTGAGTCAAAGTGGTGTACAATCTTTAATATCCCCTATCGATGTTTAGCCTTGGATGAAATGGAAATTATTAAATAGGACCAAATGTATTTGTGTTTAATTTTCTGAAAATTTTGGAGCTGAAAAGAAAGTGGATTCGTACAGTTAGTATAAAAGATTTCATTCTAACAACAAATTCAGAAGTAAGTTATCAGATTTTGCATATTTCTTGCACAATTAAATTACCTAATATATTTCTTCTTTGAATGGTAGTAATAAAAAAAGGATCACTGGAGTTAAAAGTTGCTAGCACATTTAAATATATCTCTGGATGTTATTTATGCTGGTGCTAGGTAAATTATAAATGATTCTGCATTGATGAAATTACAAGTGTTATGAAACTTTATTTTTCTTTTTTTTTTTACGATTTATCCATTGAAACACTCTTGAAACTGAATATATTTATCTGCTGATATACGTTGCTAAACAACTGTACATAAAGTGATAGCAGATTTATATTTAATGCATGTATGATTAATAGAGTAAATTGTCATATTATACTTGAATGCAAAGGAAATGTACTTGTAAAATATGAAGAAATATTTAGGTTTCCATTTTTTAATATATATAAATAAATAAATGAATTTTAGAACATAAATTATCATTAATAATGAGAATTAATTTTCTAAAATATTTTTAAAAAAGTAAGTCATGTTAATTTCTTTTTACACTGTTAGGAATGAAATATAATACACAGTATATTTCATTCCTAACAATATGAAGCTAACTAATATTTTAGTTACTTTAAAAGCTGTTGATTATCTTTTTGATTGATTATCATAAGACATTACACCAAATTATATTTTACATTGAAATCATGATCTATACTAGTGTAGCAGTAAACCTCAGTTGATATTGCAGTGAATCTTTGAGGTTGTGCAAACTAAACCAAATTTTCTGTATCACGAAAATTCAGAATCATTTCTTATTCTCAAAAGGAAGTTTTTAATTTTAATAACTTTATATTGCTTAGCCTAGGGGTTCTCAATGTGGGGTACGCGGTAAAATGTTTTGGGGTATGCTGTGAGAGCTCACAAGTTGCTAGATCTAGTAACAAAGTAAAAATAACCATTGTAATACTAAACTATAGTTTTATCCATCTATACAAGGGGTACAGCAGTTACATACACATTTCCAGGAGGTATGTGAAGTATAAAAGGTTGAGAACCACCAGCTTAGCCTATCATTCCTAATTATTATATAGAAATGAAAAATACACAGTGCTGTAGTTACTTTGAGAACTTGATTCTCTTCACGATTGATTATCATATGACATTATCTAAAATTATGTATTATAAATATTTATAAATGAAAATATATACTGAATTTATAAACAACCTATACTAATATAGCAGTACTCTCAGTGTGGTACTATAGTGATCATGAATATAAAAAAAAAATCATTTGATTTAGTCTCTACCTCATTTACACCTAGGATAAGTATTTACACAAAATATGAAGTTATGCAATTCTACTTTCATAATATGCAAAAAATATTGAGTTGGTAAGGTTTTGATTTATCTATCAAATACTATCTTGCTTTACCAATAAACTTATGTGTGCAAATTCGAGATTTATGAGTTATTTCGAAATAATCTGTGTTTACTTTCTATTGTTAAATGCTTAAATTTATTTTACTTTGCAAATTTACACTTAAATATTATATGATTGAGAAAAAGCTTAAACAATGTATTTTGATTATATTTACACAGTATATATATATTAAAATCCTACATTTGGTTCCAAATCTAAAGATAATTTTAGATTTTTCCACTGACATTTCAATAATTAAATGAAGTTGCAACAATAAAAATATTATACTATTTTATAATTTTATTCTACTAATGCAGAGAATGGTTTAAAGTGTTTATATCTCACTGAATAATAATAATAATAATATTAGTCAGTTGATTAATATCCAACTGATAAACCTTTTAATTTTCTTTCATGTGTCCAGATATGCATCATAATTTTTTTTGGGAATTAACTTGAAAGATGTGATGCATAATTTTAGAATTATTTTATTTACCAGAATGTTCAGAAGTTGGGCTATAGCAATTTTACAATTAGTAAATGCAGCAATTTTGGAATATTATATTTTCTATTAAACAGTTCCTATAAATATATACATATTTTGTCTGAGAATATCATATTTATCATTGTTTGAAGTGTTGCTTGACATTATGTTTTGGAAAAAGAAAAAAAAAAAGAAAAAAACACAATTTTCTTACATAGCTGTATTTCATGAGCAGATATTTTACTATAATTTTTATGTTTACAGTGTATTATACATTCGACAGTAAGTAATACAATTTCTCAAATTCTTTTATGATTCTTTGCAATGATAAGAAAGCAATGTCTTAATGTTAATGTTCCTTTATCGCAGACTGAAAAATGTTAAGATGATTTTGCTAATTATGTTTTATTTGTATTATTCATAATTTTCTTTTCAAAAAGATTTAAGTACCAGTTTTACCAGCTTTTCAAAATTGCAGTTTGTGTTTTGGTAGCAGCCCTGTTAAAGCTGCTTATAACCTTCTATATCAAAATTACTGTTATTCATATTTATTAACATACTTTTATTATATAATATATTTTGTAATATATTATTATATAATAAAAGTATGGAAAGATATATGTGTTGATTTTTTTATATTTGCTGCACACTGTTTAAATTAATTTAAGTATGATTAAGAATGTTATTTTTTAAAGATGCATTTGTTCAGAATGAAAACGTACTAATATTATAATAAATTTTGTAGTTGCACAAAATGAGGTTCTTAATTTTCATTAAAAGCAAATTTCAGATCTCTACTTCTAATAATTTTCAGAAGAAGTGACTAGAAACCATACAGACTTAATTATGCTAAAAATACTGATACTGTATTCTTCCATAATATGAATTAAAAAGTGTAATAATACTAAAAATTGAAGCAAGAAAAAAAAAGATGTATGGAATGAACAGAATTGAAATAAGGAAGAAAAATCTGTGCAATGACCAGAACAGAAATAAAGAAGAAAAATTTGTGCAATGACCAGAACTGAAATAAGGAACAAAAAAAAAATGTGTCTGCAAAGAGCATAGCACCAACTATGATGTCATTCATGGCTTGGTCCACTGGCCTTCCATTATAGGAGATGCTGCTACAGATCAATGAGAACATTCTGGAAAGGGTGTAACTGAATTCTTCCTACCAGTATTTAAAGGGGTAGTAGCCATGTTCAGCCTATCAGTTCTTATGCAGGTGCTGTTAAGATATGCCATGCAGACTGGTGTGAACTCCATATTTCCAGGTGAATGAGTTTGACAGAGGGCATATTGTTGGCATGAGAGAAGGCAATCTTTCATATCAAGAAATTGTGATTTGTGTGGGACATAATATATCTGTTGTGCATCAAATATGCAGAGAATGGTTTGAAGATGGGCAACAAACACATTAGGAAGGTTCCGGACTTCATCCAATAGATAACCCTACAGGAAGATCACTATATTCAGAGGCTGGTTATAACAAATTATTCTGCCTTATCTATGGCTTTGGTCCAATAGTGAAGATCAATAACACATCTTCCAATGTTGGCAGTAACAGTTTAACACCATTTATTGAAATTTGGATGAACGCCCACCCTGCCAGTCATTGCTAAGACTGCCTCTGACACCCCAACACAAAGCAGCCAGACTACAGTGGTGCAACAAATGGTACAACATTGTCTTTTCTGATAAATCCTGCTTCTGTCTGTTCAAATCCAATGAAATGGCAGAATCTTTGAGATGAGTGTATTTGATGATGATTGAGATGAGTGTATTCAGATGAAGCATACAGTGTGTGGGGTGTGATCAGTTATGAAAGCAAATCTGCCCTAGTACAAATCCACATCACCATTACCAGTGCTCATTACATCCAAGATACTTTACAGTCAATAGCTCTTCCATACTTATAGACTGTCCAACACACCATATTTCAGCAGGATAATGCAAGACCCCATGCAGCCACTGTTGAACACTTGAGGCAAAACAATGCATATCCTTCCATGACCCATTGGATCCCAATTTGTCACCCATCGAAAATGTAAGGGATATGGTCAAAAGGAGGTTGTGGCAATACCAGCACCTCCTGGTAAATGTAGATGAACTTTGGACATCGGTGTATAGTGCTTGGATGGCTATTTCACAATCCAGCATCAAACATTTGTTTGACTCCATGCATCACTATGTACAGCAGTTCATACATGCAAGGGGTGGACAGTCATTATTAAACAACTCGGTATGTAACTCTCCAATTATCTCCATATTATAATGATTTATTACTAAAATGACATTAAATCCCTAATATGAGTGTTCTAATTGGTCCTTCTTGGTGTTCTAATTTTCATGAACACCAATGTAGATACTACATAGGTATTGGCAATTACATTTTTGGTGAGTGGAACCTGTATTTGAGCCCTGGGTAAGACATGGATGTTCATGTTGTCTTTCTGCCGAGGTCTCACCTTCCCCACAGATCTTTTCTATGGCATATAAACCGACAGGTCCTATTAGACCTTTATGGCAAGCAGATGCTTGAGGGGGTATTTATATTTTTTTATTCTATATAGACCACTCCACAAATGCTAGTGAGATGTGCAGGTTGTCCTATTGAAATTATGAAGCACTTAAAAGAAAGTTGATTGTTTCAAAATAGCAACTCATTTCCCTTGAGCTTAAAGTTTTTTTAAAACCAACTTTCCTATTGTTAAAACCACTTTTTAAAAAATAATCAACTTGTACACAGATTATTATAGATATTTTAAACATATCAAACAAATATATGATAACTGAATATACAGGAGAGCAGTAAGTTTAATAGATTCCCATACAATGCCAGCAGAACCTATTGAGATTTTGCAATATTTATAAGTATCTGACAAAGATTTTTTACAGAGACTAATCTATCAATGGTAGACTTCCTGATAACCATAGTAGATGATGATTTATAAGGGTGAATTGGAAATTTGCAAGGCGTAGTTAACTTAGAACCACCTTTTAGATATACTAATATTTGCAGGCATCTACTAGAAAAAAAAAATCTTAAGTTACAGAAGAAAAAAATGTCGTGAATTAGACTGCACATGAACCCATGACTTATGGACAACATACCAAAAGTTGTACATTGAATTAAAAACAGCTGCTTATCAAGCAATTTTGCCATTTCAGCAGATTTTTTGCTAGATCTGGTGAATTTTGATAGAATTTGGCAAAATATGTACCTGGTGTCTAGCAGAAAATTTAGTGGAAACCTGAAAGATACCAGCAACAAATTTATAGACTTCAATAATTATGCTTTGCCTTCTGGCAACACTCACAAAAAATGGGTAACATTTTCATGATTTCAAAGTTTAAACTATCAACAGTTTAATCCAAATGTTTGTAAGCAAGTTTGCCACTATCAATGAGATCTCATTCTTTACCTGATTGTGAAATTTCAATCTGTGTACTTCCTCTTTATTTTTAATTTCCATCAAATAATAAAAAAATATCCTCTCAAGCAGCTGCTTGGTACTAAGGTTTGACAGGAGCCTGTCAGTTTAATACACCATGGAGAAGATCAGTGAGGACAGCAAGACCTTAGCAGAAAGACAACACAAACATCCATACTTTACTCAGGGCTCGAATCCAGGTCTTTCAGATCAATAGCCAAACATGCTAATCACTTGATGATAGGACAGACACCAGTTAGACCTTAGAAAATGTCTATGAAAATAAGTTGCCTGTGCAGAAATTTAGAAAGAGTTGGTTGCAGGAACCTGTTTTCTCTGTGGTCATGCAGACAAAATATGATGGAACTGTGTTTGTATTGTATTGTGTGTATTTGTATATGTAAAATTGTGTAGACAAAATATGGTGGAACTGTGGTTGTGGAATACAAGTTTTGCTGCTGCTGCATAAGGACCAAGCACAATTACTTATTCTTATTACTTATAATTATTAATTATCTGTAGCCTCATTATGATTGAAGAGTTAGCTGAAAAAAATTTAATTTTGGCCAGGAACAGTAATTGAAGCTGTCCTACGGCCGAGTGGTTACTGCGCTTGGCTACTGATCTAAGGGACCTGGGTTCAAGCCCCGGGTAAGGCATGGATGTTCACGTTGTTTTCTGCTGAGGTCCTGCCATCCTCTCAGATCTTCTACTGTGGTATATAAACTGATAGGCTCCTGTCAGACCTCTGTGGCAGGCAGCTGCTTGAGGGGGTATTTTTTATTTAGTAATTGAACTCACTGTCTCCTGAAAACATTTGGCATCTTTTCACAAAGTTTAAATTAAATTCCAATTCTCAGATGAAATAAAATTTCTTTCCCAGCTAATTCTTCAGCTATTTTTAAAATTGTTACTGTAATCAAGTGACTTCTTATTTACTTATAATTGCATTTTTTACCTGTACTTACTTTTAACCATACATATAAATCATTAGGATACAATGCAAAGTTTCTGCATTGTGTAAAATTCTTCCAATAAACCTCAGTGATCAGAACAATTGATATGTAATCAGGAGATTGAGGATTGGTATTTCATCTGGCTTCACACAATTTTTCTGCTAATCTAAAATTGTTCTTCAATTTACTGACAACAGCCTATGACCTGTTAATTATCTTTGACTTATAATGCTAGATTAGTGTCTAAGACTATAAAATTACAATCTTTCTGACACTTAATGTGTTTTAAAATTTAAGAATAAAGCTATGTGATATTCTGCAGATTGGATCTCTTCATAAGCCTGGTTAGAGGGAATCTTAATTGACAATCAATGGTAGTATAGATCATATTACATATTGCTAAAAGGTTTTTTCTGCTAACTCAAGGTTGTTCAAATGAATAAAATATAGTTAATATCTATAACAGTGATGTGAAAAGCTTGATTCAGTTAGATATTTTAATATGAATTTTACAACTTAGAAGTGCCAGTGGTTTCTTTAAATTGGAATATACAGTAACTAAGATGTAAGGTTTTAAAGCAGTATCAATATAAAACAATATCAGTCAGCAAAAATTAAAAAGATTGCAAAAATAATTAGTTATATTTCATGTTATAAACATTTATTATATCAATAACCCAAAAACCATATACTCTTAGAACGTATAACAATGTAAAACTTACCACTAAGAAGAATTTTATCTTCAAATGTTGCACGAAGAGCACCTTCTGGAGCCTGTATAAGCAATATTAAAAAAAAGGTTTAAATATTCTTTATAGGATTTGAACTATAAAAACATAATAAAAATAGCAAAAACAATAAATTATACTTTAAAAAAATATTTCTCCATTTGCACTTATCTTGATATGCATAGCACAATCAAAAAAGGTCCCCAATTCACATATTTAACATAACTGAATCTAAATACAGTCACTTTTTGCAGCCTCTGTAACAGCAGTTCCAGCAAGTTGTTCAGCTGCTTTAATGTTTTTGGATGTATGAGTAATCAAAGTTTATTAATGAGGAATCATCCCTTAATTTTCCTCTACCCTCTTGGACTCTATAATGCCATTCAAACCTGTAGTAGGAGATGGAAAATCTTCTCCATAAACCGATGCATCATTTCTAATGTTTCCAAGGCACATTTTCCCAAGCACTGGCAAAATTTTATATTTGCACATTTCAACTTTGACATTTTTAACCATCAGAAAATGTCATAAAAAGATTGATTGTATTTCAAATGCATACAGCAACACAATGCTTACTAATTAGCAAATTAACAATAGGTAATTGCACTGTGTTCATTGGCTGCAGTGCTGTATGACCAATCCACAAACTATTTGACTATATGAAAATATTTCCCTCTGTATTCAGTACTCTTCTACATATAAATCCTTTCATATTCTTCCTTGTTGTCATTCTTCACCCTCATCTACTAAACTCTAATAAAGCTCAGTTTTATTGCTGACTACTTGCTTAGCATTTATATCCTTAATAAACTGCATCTATTTCATAACCAAAACACTTTCAGTATGTTTTTTGCTTCCTAGTAACATTTCTTATCTACTTACGCTTAGTTCACAATAACCATGAAAATTCTTTAAGCTGAATTTGAGACCCCAACATTTTTATGGACAGCATTTCTAAAATTTCTGTTAAAACATTAAATATTTATTCCCAATAATCAATCTGTCCATTGCATATTGACAAAGCTGGAAGCTATACTGTTGCAGTACTAGTCAATGTAATACCAAAAATCACCAGCTCTGGCATGTATCCAGAGAGTTGTGGGTTCAATTCTGCACTGTCGACAATACCTTTTCCATGAGTATTTATTATGGATAGATATTTGTTGCTATTTCCACCAGTGAAAATATGTAAAACAATTTTATTCAGATTTGATTGATATTTATCAGATTTGATTATTCTGTGTTTACAGTGGGAATTTACATATACATCAGCAGAAAAAAACTCAAATGAAAAATAGAAACAAAAAATAAAATTATTCACAATTGGAATTAAAATGAAATTGAAAAACACATAGTAAAATAAACACAAGCTTACCCTTATAGCTTTTTTAATTTGTCCTCTAATGCCACTGACTGTTCTTATTGCTGCACCCTCAAACCTTGTAACTTCTAAAGCTGAGTTGAACATACCCTTTATAACAAAATAGAAGCACTTTTTAGTGTTAAAACTACCCACAATACATACAATAAATGCTGTTTCGATACATTTGCATTTGATTTGCATGCAAAAAAATAAATTCTAACAGTTTAGGAAAAAAATTCATTTATTTAAAAAAATAATTAAAATATTCTACAGATTTAGCTTCTAGTAAAATACTACTCACCTTAATAAAAGCAGTTTTCTTATAAATTTTAAATGGTGTTCCAATTACTTTGAGTTTTTTTACAATCTGTGTGGACTGATCGAGTTCCAAAACAACTCCTGTGGCAGCAATTCTGAAATCTGGCTGCAACAATAAATATTCAATTAAATTTATTTCACATAGAAAAATTATTCATTAAAACTCAAGTTTTATATTGCTAAAAAACAAACAAACCCACATTAAAATAGAATGACCACACTGTTCACAACCTAAAATAGCCATAGTGGTTATTTTATGCCACAGCTAGCTTTACCAACTAGCAATTAACATGAAATCTGAACATACACTATAAGATCAAAAGTATCTGGGCATTCGCTCATCTACAATCTCCTGGTAATGGGAAAGGAATTAATATCTTGTTGATTCACCTTTTGCTGCTATCACAGCCTCCACTCTGTGGGGAAGGCTTTCCACTAGATTTTGGTACGCTGCTGTGGGAATTGGCTGCCATTCTGCCACAAGAGTGTTAGTGAGGCCAGTCACTAATGTTGGGCAGTTTCGCATGGCTCACAGTTTGCATTCCAATTCATCCCAAAGATGTTCCATGGGGTTGAGATCAGGGCTATGTATAGGCCAGTCAAGTTCTTTCACACTCATCTAATCAAACCATTCCTGCACGGTCCTCGCTTTGTGGATAGGGACATTATCATGTTGGTACAGGAAAGGGTCTTCACAGAACTGTTGCCATAATGTTGGGAGCACAGAATTGTCGAGACTGTCATTATAGGCCATGGTGTTTAGAGTCCCATTCACTGGAACTAGCAGGCCCAGCCCGAACCATGAAAAACGGCCCTAGAGCATGATGCTTCCTCCACCAAACTTCACAGTTGACACAACAGTCAGGCAGTAGCATTCACCTGGCATCCTCCAAATCCAGACTCATCTGTCACACTGCCAGATGGTGAAGCATGATTCACCACTCCAGGGAACGTGGGTCCACTGCTCAAGAGTCCACTGGTGGCATGCTTTACACCATTCCAACCAACACTTGGCACTGATCTTGTTGATGCTAGGTTTGTGTGCAGGCTGTTCAGTCACGGATATCCATTTCTTGCAACTCACAACAAACCGTTATGGTGCTGGCATTGCTTCCAGAGGCATTTTAGAATTCGGTGGTGAGTGTTGCAACCAAGAACAGGGAATTTTATCGCACCACCAGCTTCAATACTTAGTCTGTCATTTTATGTGGCCTACCAGGTCATGATTGCACTGTTGCTGCTCCTAGGCATTTCCACTTCACAATAACATCACTTATAGTTGATCAGGGCAACTACAGCAGGGCCAAAATGTCCTGAACTGACTTGTTGCTAAGGTGGCATCCTATGACTGTACTATGTTGAAAGTCACTGAGCTCTGTCATATGGCCCATTCTCCTGTTCACATGTGTCTATAAGGTTTGCCGTCCACATGCATCCTATTATACCTGTTTGGGCCTCAAGTCAAAATGCATTGCAAACCAACATACTTTGCCAACTTTCAATCATGGAGCAGTAAGAAAAATTGTATTTTTTAACTGATAACTTCCTAATTTACTTAAGGTGTAATTTACATTAAGGTGTCATAGAGAGTCAGTTCTTCAAAACTGTAGGTTTTAAAAACACTTTTAAAGTATTTTAAATCAATGGTTGAGAAATTGGTTATTTTCAGAAGACTTCCAAGGCTTCTGAAGATATGGATTTTCTTTGCTTTTTCAGCATTTAACAAAAAATCGTGGTTTTTCTACCTGTTTAGGCCATGGCTGTTGCATATAGGGTGAATCCACTACTCAGAAAGGGTGTCCAGATATTTTTTTTTTTTCAGATAGTGTACTTTGTATAGCATTAATTACTGATGAAGCTTTTAATCAGTAATTCAAACACATTTCTGTCAGAAAGATATATTTGGCTATTTTTATTGTTTGATAACAAATATATTTATGCTAAAACTATTTTGCTTTGGGAAAAACTTTAATTAAGGCATAGTAATATCATTATGTCAATCATATGGTATGAGTAGAAAAATATCTT
Source organism: Ryuthela nishihirai (assembly GCA_038380435.1). Lineage (NCBI taxonomy): Eukaryota > Metazoa > Arthropoda > Arachnida > Araneae > Heptathelidae > Ryuthela > Ryuthela nishihirai. The sequence goes on from JAWZYU010000012.1 coordinate 59,402,172, forward strand.
TAAAAAAGAACACAATAAAGAAATAATAAATTTTTCAAATATCACTTATTTGCTAAAACTTATACAGCTGTACAATTGATGCAAACAACTTTTTCCCTCCATATTGGTTGTACACTTTACACCCACTGGCTTTCAGCAAACATTGTATATATATATATCATCAGAGTTATTTTCATTGCATTTCTTGATCTGACACTAAGAGATGAGTTTGGGCTCAAGCCAAGTTCAAACTATTTCCATAATTTTTAAGCAGAGCCCAATTTGGAGTAAAAAGTTCTCTGAATATAAATTCTGAAAAAAAAAAAAATAATAATAATAAAAAGCCACACGATGCTTATTTTAATCACTAAAGACTAATTAAAATGTTGAAATTATACGAATTTTTCATATTTTTTACTTATTTTTTTCACAATTACAACAAACATTTGAAATTTAAATTATTCTGAGCCCGACAAAGCCTGACCCTCATCTTTGATAGGCACCCTTTTATGAAATGAATGAAACATCTTTTTTCAAATTTTGATTTGTTTGGTTGTTTTCAACTCAATCTCTGAGTGACACTTTTTTTGCACACGAGCTAAATGACCAGGGCACAAAAACCCCAAGGGCTCGGAGATGGTTGGGGAAAGGAATCTACTATACAGCTATTAGGAGAAAAATGGAAGCTACCCATCAGGTCATTCAGCATATTCTTTAATGTGCACAAGGGTATGGCTCTCCTGAACACAAGGCCACAGCTTAATCTCCCATCAGCATCCCCTTTCTCATTGAAGTCAGGTGGTGGTTAGCAGATATAAATCTCAAGGCTGACACAGTCAGGACTCAAACCTGGGAAGTGTAGATTATGAACCAGAGTGTTACTGACTGAGCCAATTCCTGTCCCTCTCGAATTGGCTGTATTCAAAGTGGTTCATAACAGTTAATCACTACTGTATTAATCACTGTTTTACACTATGAAGCAAAATTAAGCATCTCATGCTTCTTGACTCCATTAAACAAATTAATAACATACAAAACCTATTAAAATCTTTCTGTTAAACAATATCTTTGATTCACAGATCCAACTTGTGAATTATATGAATATTTTGCAGAATAACATACAGTAATTACTGCAAAAGGAACTACAAACTAGTAAAAGCATTTTATAATTGCTTTTCCTTTGTGGTTATTGCAAGCAGACTGAGTAGTAAAACTGGAACAAATTAATTGTTTTAAAATCTTAAACTTAATTAAAAAAAGTGATTTACAAGAGCAGAAACTATATGTATGTACTGTTATGTAAAATAATGATTTGCTTTTTTCGTTTGTCCAATATAAGTTCACTGAACAAAATATTAGTCATCTCCCGCTGTAAGAGGGTTACATCCCTTCGACAGCAACAAAGGGCGCACCAGTAATAAACGCGTCCTACAAATAGCTGTGCCGTGTGCTATGGGGTTCATACAGTGACAAGTGGTTGTGTGCCACATGTGTGTTAGTTGCTCCATGAAACATGGGTAGCACCAAAGATGTGAATGAGTGGCAAAAAGGTGTTATTGCATTTGGCAGAGCCAAAGGGCATAGTGTACAAGAAGTTGCTGCCTTTGAAGGTGTGTCGAAACATACTGTCCAAAGGGTCTTCCAGCAGTGGTGTACATCGCAGTTACCACTAATCGTCACCAGAACTGTGGCAGAAAGACTGTGCTCAACAATAGGGACTGCTGCAGTGTGTCATGCACTGTTAGGGCAAACCACTCTGCAACAAGACAGGAATTGTTCAAGTCAGTCAATGCAGGCCTACAACAAGCTGTTTTCGAATGAACACTCCGAAGGGAATTGCATGCCATGGATATCTGGAGCAGAGCACCACTGAAGAGACCCATGTTAACAGCTCTGTACAAGGCTGCATGAGTACAGTGGGCATGGTAACAAAGACTGGACTGTCAACTTTTGGAAGCATGTGATCTGGTTGGATGAGTCACATTTTTGCTTGTACTCTAATGATGCGAGGCGACAGGTACATTGTAAGCCGCATGAAGCCTTCCATGCAGACTGTGTGCAAGGTTCTGTTCAAGCTGGAGGAGGCTCTGTGATGTTCTGGGGTGTTTCATGTATGAGGAAATGGGTCCTTTGGTTGCAGTGACATCACCCTTGAACCAGAAGGGCTATATGGAGCTACTGGATGATCACATGTTGCCTTTTGTGCAGCATCTCCACAGTGAACACCAGAAGGATACCCCAGTCTTCCAAGACGACAGTTGTCGTGTGCACAGAGCTCGAAGTGTGTTGGATTGGCATGATGAGCTTTCTGAAGCCTTCAAAAACATCTTGATTGGCCCGCCAAATCCCCGGATTTGAATTTCATGGAAAACTTGTGGGACTATTTGGGGCAATAAGTGAAGTACGGTCCCAACCATCCACCCAATCTGGCCGAACTGCGGCATTTGCTGCTGGAAGAGTGGATAAATATTGATGTGCACTACATATGCACATTGGTGACATCCATGCCAGACAGGATTTCGGCTGTTCTTCAGTCGCACGAAGGTGTTATGCACTATTAGATGACATTCAGCCAGGGGTGACTTAATTTTTTGTCTTATTTTTTGTCTTTTTGTCAGTGAGCTTATATATATTTGTCTATCCTTAAATTATGCTATGTTGCATGGCACAGATAATCCATATTCTGGATAATCTATATACCTACATAAATCAAAAATTAATTCGAAATGAGATTGGCAAATGCTAAACTCCTGACTCCATTCAACAAATGGAGTGAGACTATTTTCCCTAGCAAAAATTTATATAGTCTTGATAGTACTTTTGAGATGGTTAGTCTTGAATCATTTTCAAAATTTAATAAGATACTGATATTTTATTTGCTGTAACTAATGAAATTTTTTCATACAAATGGATGATTATAAATTCTAAACAATACTTCTTGTGTACTGGGAGTCACCATTGACCCCCTAAGAAGGTGTACTTCACATATTGGCGTAAGCAAATTGCAGATTTTATTCTCATAAAAAGTTAAATTAAAGAAATTTCTTGGGCAGATGACTAAATGAAAGGCAAAGTTTACCATGAACCAAGTTTATAATCTAATGCAAAGGTAGACTGATCAGGATCAGGGTAGCAGAAGGATTAAAACTTACTCTGTAACAACTAACAGCTGAATTTGTAATAAGAACTTACCATAATTTCACTCACTGTTTGTACAGCTACTAAACCAGTTCCTTGAGGACTAATAGGCCCTAAAAATATAAATTTAACAAAGTTTTTTTAAACAAAAACATTAGTAAAATATTTTTATATTATACTTAACATGCTTAAGATTAACATTTTCAGGAATAGTAATTTTTTTTTTAGAGCACAGGTAGTTTTCAGTTTGCACAGTTTTGATTCATGTGAATTTGGATTCATGCAGTTTATTAATTTAGGCATGTTCCCAATTTGGGTGGGCAATAATTTACATTGATGTAGTCTGAAATGTCTTCAAAGTGCAATGTGGGAAATCATGGTAACTCTTTTCACAAAAATACCTACTTTATAGAAAAAGTAGATAACTCATTGCCAGTTGCAGGCATTTTGTCTCACAAGTCACTTCCCACTGGGATTAGCCCAAGGTTGCTAGTCATCCCGATTTCTGCAGGACTGCCATGCTTTGTAGAGTAAAATCCCAAGTCCCACATTGACAGTCAAAAATTCCACAGGCCAAGAAGCAATTAAATGTCCCCCACAATCACTTTCAGTATCATCCAACTTGGATGACTTTTTCACCCAATAACTTTTTCACCTCACCACCAGCTCTATTAGCTTGTCTAGCACAGCAGTTAATGTGTCTTGCATACTACATATTTGTCCCAGATTTAAGCTTATTTTCTACTTTATATTATTGCATTACATTTATCATCATGCATTCTATATTGCAATTTGAAATTTATGTGCTGCTGGGTAGGCTAATAGAGGAACGTACTCCCACTAACCGGGACATTTCAATTACTTTATATGACAAAATTTTTCTTTTTGCATGAATTTGATTTATGTGGTAGTTTTTAGGAACACATTCACAGCACAAATTGAGAACTACCTATATATAGGCAATTTTGTATGACATACTATTACTGTATGACCATGTGCTGAATTTCAGATTGTTCCAAGTTCAAAAGAATTCAGAGGAATATCATTTGTTTTCCATTCACAACCTAACTTTAATTTTGATTAGCAGTGTATGTTTTACATACTTACTGAACTAGAAACAAAATGTGAGTAACTAATAGACAAAACCTTATGTTTGATCGAAAGTTTTTATAAGATATTCTTATATAGATTTATTTGGATAGTTACATATATACTAATGGTTCGTAAGAAAATATCAAGAAGCAACAAAATTGTTTTAGAAAAATTTTCTCACTTAAGTGCAAAACAAACTTGAGAAGTATAGACACTTAACAGGGTAATTTACTGCAGCTGTATGTTACTTGATTTAATTAAATATATGTTTAAAATGTTATAGTTTTTTTAAGCTTAAACAGATCCAAACAGAAATGTAAAAACTGTAATGTCCATGCCACTACAAGGATTAACAATTGGATCTTAGATGCCCTATTTTCAAAACCCAATAACACTGAAATGGAAAAAATACGTACAGTATATACAAACAAAATTCATGCATTTTTTTTTTTAAATACAGTGGACCCCCGATATAACGCGCATGTCGGGCGGGAAACAACACCCGCGTTATAAGGTGAACCGCGTTATACCGAGCGGCGCGGTGGCCGACACAATAAATTTCACACTGTAAGCTTTTCTTTTACTCATCATGCATACAATAATTAAACACTATTTAAAATACAATGCAGGAACTCAATACATACACAATTACTCAATACGCAGTAACAATAAAATGCGATACTCACTAACGCCGCACGGACCTGTATAAACATGTTTGAACTTATCGCGAACATTGCCCGTGCTATAACCGAGTGTGCGGTATAGCGAGCAGCGCTATAACGAAGATCCACTGTATAAGTAAATTAAATCTTTGCTAATATATATTTTCATTTTAGTGACCTTAATAATTTTGATTTCTTTGTGTGGCTAATGAGGATTTTGTAGTTAATGTTTCTTTTGTTTTATCTGATTCGACTTCTAGGTAGACTCCTACAAACTTGACCCATGGTTACTTGTGAGCAACCAACTTTTTTGGGTCAGGTACACTAGTAGATGCTGGCCCAAGAGAAATTTGTGGGTCACATAACTTGTGGAGATTTTGCATTGGCTAAAACATCTTGTGTTTTTCCCCCCATCAATATTTCATATAAGAGTGTTTCTTGTTTTGTGCATTTTCTACACAATTTATTGAACAGTTATGCTTGGAGTATCATTTTAAACTCAAACTGAATTGTATTTATTTATAAAAGGGAAAGAAACCTACAGAATGGTTTGCTTTAGAATGTAAAAGGAAAAAAACGAAACAAAAACAAAACATTATATCCTAAAGAAAATTATTGATTTTGCACAATCATTCTACCTGAAGAGTTCATTTTTTTCATTTTGCAAAAAATTTAAAACTAAGAAATTAAGTTATGTTGAAAATACGAATAAAAGTACTTTTATTAATTAACCATAACTTTGGAAGCAGTGCAACCCACAGAACAAGTGATTCTTATGGTAATTTTAGTTCTGTATGATTAATAATGTGTAATTTATTTAAAAAAAAACCCCAAAAAATAATTGAACAAATAATTACAAATTAATCACACTCTCTTGAAATATATTCTGTGTCAAATTACACACTTCAGGGAAGATACCATAGTAGAGCAACTGGTAGCATACCAAGCTTGCAGCATGATATTGCCTAGTTCATACTCTGCTTTGCTTTAGTGAAAAAAGACCCTGACTTCTTAAAAACAAATCTATTTGCTAATTGAACATTAAAACATTTGCTTCATATGTACCGCATGTGCTGTGCATGCTGAAAACAATGACTGATGTTAACCAAAAGCTCCCATATGTCTTCTAATGGCTATCAATGGGTTCTCTCCCCCAATCCAGTCTGTCTTGGAGTTTTTATTACCTGATTAATCAGTTCCAATAAGACAATGCAACATCAGCAATGCACTATTTGTGCCTCAGAATGAATAAAATAACTTTGAATGTGCTTGTCTTTATTTCATGGGAAGATTAAAGTAATTAAACCTTTGATGGAATAAATGATGCTTTTTATCTAATCATGCATCAAGTAGTGATTTGCAAATCCTGCATTTTTATTCATTGTGATCCTTTTTTCTGGATAGCATGGTCTCAGAAACCATGTGTCAGAAGAAAGAAAATTAAAAGAAAATTAATATATACAAGAAACAATAATTTTAATAAATTTTTAGTTATTAGTTAGGCTAATAATAAATGTAATTACCAAAGACCTTTATCTTCGTATGAGCTCAGATGTGAAAGCGAAATGCATTCATCATTTCACTATATTTTTATTTTGTTCATGCAGCCCCATACCTGGTGAACTAATCATATGCCTTACCAAGCTTCTTATATTTGGTGAGCAGAAGTTATTTATATTCCAGAATATGTAGACAAATTTTTATAAAAATTTCCTATACCAGCCTGTTTCCATTTACCATTTAAATAAACAAACTCCTTTTACAACTGGATAGTATTTCAGCATATTCACAGCTATTTGGGTTCCGAATGTGAAAGTAATCAATGCTGCCAAGTCAGGTCAAGTATGTGTGGTTTGGGTGGAGGTACAGAACACAATGAATATGCCAGGTTCAGGTCGCAAAAACCTGACTCATGCAGAACTCTATTTCTGAGTAGTTGAAGTAGCATATGCATGTTATTTGAATGTATACGTGTACCTTTATATGTGGAGGATGATGGAGTGTGCATGGTGCATGTGCACAACTTGCAGAGAACTCTGTAATGTTTTGGCACTAGATCAATAAAGATCAATAGTATCATATTTTAAGATTTCATTAAAAAAATTATGAGTAATATGAAGAGTATTGTATTACCTTTTGTTTGTGCAAAAACAGATATTATATAAGCAATTATGATAGTAGATCACTGTTATGACTGTATAATTGTTGCATGCCTCATCACACCACTAAAATTTTCTGTAACTTTTTTAAATGTACTCATTGATTATATTTATTACTTTTAAAATATATCTAAACAATATTCATAAGCCTGAATATTGTTTAGGAAATAAAAAATATAAATTAACAAAACTAATAATATATATCACTTCTAGATATATTTATAGCTCAATATAAATATAGAATATAGAATACTCTAACTAGATATACTAATACTTTGAAAGAGACACTTACCCCAGAAGAAAGCAAGGCAATGAAGATGTTGAGGTGTATATTTCAAGAGTCTATTACGTCCATTATGGTCCTGAACTGAGTACAAAGGAAGGGTTTGGAATCTACGCCATCCCAGTGATATTATCAGAGGATCTCTGGTTTTTAATATTTTTGGGTACCACCGATGTTTCTTCAGGCGAACCTTGAATAAGATGCAAAAACTAATTAAACAAATTTTATGCTAGAAAATATTTATGGGTTTGTACATGACTTTCAGTACTAGTAGCTCATAAAGTTTATTCAAAGGGTTCATAGCATTTTTTAAATATCAAAGGGCCAAAATACCTTGCAAAATTTAACTACATAGCAGGTAGTATTTTTCTAGGAACATTAAGATAGGTAACATGAAACACCTTTATCATTATCAATTCATGGTGAAGAAACTTTGGGAGAGCACTTGGATAAAAGAAACAATTCGTGGAAAAACTGTGTTCAATCACATGCAGACTCAATCCAATCTGTGAATGCAACAAATGCAAATTTACTCTGGCTTTAGCAATATTTCAAAGGTATTAAAATGACAAAACAGATTCCTTTGTACTCTAGATGAATATATTAACTACTCACCACAGGATAGTTTCCTTTTGTTAAAGTACTACTTGAAATGGCTGAGTCAATCATGTATATACAGATGTGACTGCACACGTGGTGGTGACATACACATTGATTTGTATCATTAATGTTTAAAATCTGGAAAACATATTTGTCCCAGCATTCTTGTCGTACATGTGAAATAAACTATTATGATTCATATTGAATGCTCTTTCTCTTGGTGTGTAACATGAACTACAGCTATTCATTAATTCTTCATAACAATGTGTTTTTATTTTTGACAGTTAAAACCACAGAGTAAGAAACAACAGAACAGTTCATGTATATTTTGAAAATTAATAACACCACCAGTGTCAGCTTCTAGAACTAGATTTTATCCATTGTGCATCTAAAATCTTGGATGACTGGTAACTACATTTTTCATTTTTTTTAAATATTTGCATGCACTCCCCACAAATTTTTCCAAATATTATTATTTTAAAATTCCTAAACCAGTAAGATTTTAAAAACTTCCTTTCCAATGATTAAAATGTGTAATTTAACTTATGAATTTTGCATCACATTTCAGTAAAATACACACACACATATATATAAAACATACGTACTTGTACATATCCCATATTGTCTTCGCCTTTAAGAAGTCCTCCAACAATAACAGGATAAGATGGGTCAAAATTTTTGACAAACTCGCAAGGAATTTTTTCTATTTCTAAACGAAGATACAAACCAGAACGATAGCCTTCATACTGAACTCTAATTTCATCATCCATATTTTCAAATTCACTTTTGTTGAGCTGCAAATAGGCATAAGAAAAAAACAAAAGTATAAATCATGAAATGTAGCAGTACTAATAATTAACACTTTATTATTTAATAACATTTACATTTGATACCTTTAAAGAGAAGTATTTTGGTAGTTCTTATGAAAACAAAAAAAAAAATGGCAGTACGTACTTTGTAATTACCTCCAAGATCTATCATTTTTAAAAACAGCATTTTTTTTTTGTTGTTGTTGTTGTTGTTGTTAATTTTTAGGAGATTTTTGAAAATTTAAGGAAAAATTTGTTGATAGTTCATTCAAATCATACTTGTGAGCTTAAATCAGAAGGTTGCTTCTGCAAATAGGAACATTACCAAGCAATTTGGCAATACTGTTTAGTGCTTCTAAGAAATGGCAATCAGATGGCTTTATAAAATTATTTATATTGTAGTTTAATAAAATATGTATCAAAATAAAAAACAAAATATTATTTTCAAAGCCTGAATTATATACATTTATAAGATATATATGAAATTACAAAGGCAATTCTTATTTAACAAAAAAAAAATCGATTTTTTTTATTGTACTAAAAACGGATACATACATCTTTGGCCTCTCAATTCAGATTATCCAAATGTATACTGACGACGTGGACACTGGAAGGGCTAACCCTGATTAATCATTTTTTAATTCTAGTGACTTGAAAATAAAGCATTCCTATAGCACAAGGTTGCAATTTTTTTTTTTTCGAGTAGAACTGACAATTATTTCCACTTTTTCATACGTAAAAGGAACACATAGATTTATATATATTACCTGTTGAATAACTTGAAAAAATTTATCCAAGTTCAAAAATAACCCATTTGCACTTGTGAGCAGTGTTTACTGCTCAAGTCACTGTAAGTAGCATGACGAAGCAAAGCATTAATTTATGCATTTCCCCTGTTGTACCATAGATAGATTATTTATTGGTTTGTTTTTAATGTATTTGGCCCACTTCTGTCTAACAAAGTTGCAATGTTTTCTAAACTTTAAGTATTAGATACTGATTTTTATTACTACCAGAAATTGCCTTGTATAGCAACTATGCATATTGCTTTCTGTCAATGTTTCATACTTTTAATTTTAAAATGGATTCTTTTTTACTTTGCTGCTTCTAGAACTATTTTTCATTGTTCCTCAAATATGCATATACTGTGATTAAAATGAATAATAATGATTTTGAAACTACATTATGTAACATGTCAAAAATTGCTGTCCTTAAAATGCAGCTGTCTCAAATAACATTAATTATCGATTACATTAAAAACTTATTTTTAAAAGGTATGATTTACTATAATGATATTTTTAACTGAATTTAAATTTCATGACTAGCATTAAGAAATTGCAATTTTTAAATGAAATATTTCCTGCTGTTTGAAATATTTCATTTATTATATACATTTATAAGATATATATATAAAATTACAAAGGCAATTTTTATTTAAAAAAAAAATCGATTTTTTTTTATTGTACTAAAAACGGATACATACATCTTTGGCCTCTCAATTCAGATTATCCAAACATATACTGACGACATGGACAAATTGCAGATATGCCAACCCAGATAACATCAAACATGCACGAGATTCATTACCATTGCAATGCCAGCCATGACCTACAGATCAGAGTAGCTTTCTAAATTACAAGTCTTTGCATAATTTTTCTTAACAGATTGAATTTTTTGCTGAGGTCAACTTTTATATGAACAGTGTGGTTTCTGAAGTGGTAAGAGGATGCATATTTGTTTTTTCACTTGGGCACATTCTTGAGAAAAAATTAGCTCTGAAAACCTGTAATTATTACCTTTGCAAACTAAATGAAATATTCTGACTGTGTTGATCAACATTATTTTTGATTATCACAAGGACCTAGAGAATATCTGAAATGTGATGGTGGTTCTGCATATTAACATCAAATTTTGTGGTAAGAGTTGGTAAAGTCTGCAAGTGATTGGCTGAGAGAATAATTGGTTCAAATTTTCTTCTTTCTCTGCAGTGCAGAGACAATATTTCAGTATAAAGCTGAAAAATACAGATCTATACAACTATACTACAGGAAGATTTCAGAGCAAATAAAAACCTGAATGGTATATAACTCTATATGGATAATACATCTGTTCATCATCAGTGATGATATGATCAATACCTCATTACGTAGCAGCAAGATAATATCTGGACCAGTAAAAACACCCTCTTTTATCTTTGCATCACTAAGTCTAGGAAATTTCTGTTGAAGCATACCCTGTGCACATTACATACATAACTATCATTAAATTAAATATTATCCAAGGCAGTTTGCATTTAATCCATAGCCTTGACAAAATTCTTCATTAGGCCCAATTTTATGTGTAAAGATGGCAACAAAATCTTCGTGAATTGTAGCAGTGGATGATGTATATTCTTCTTCTCTTGCTCCATTGATTGATGAGAATGTCAAATCCTCTTCACATAATGAGATGCTTTGTCTCTGCTATTCCATTCACAAAGGAAGCAACAGAACTTTGCATATCTGAGCTGTAGTCTAAGCAAAAGAGCAATGACTTTTAAAGCCTGCAAAAATATGCCACTTGCATTTGTCATAAGTTTCCTTCACATCAACAGAATGGCCTACTGGAGCATAAGGCAACATGTTCCCATTGTGTAGAATGGCTTTCATACTTAATTTCAAGGAATCTATAAATAACCTCCATTCTTCTAGATGTCATGTGGAGGGATGTGAATGAACTGTCAACATCTTTGCAAGCAACCAGATTACCTGCCATGATAAAGAACAATAGCAAGACAAATAATCTTTTTGGTGGCTATGATAAGCACTTACTTTCACATTTATATCAAAGAGATTCCACTACTGCAGTCTTGGATCCTACAAGTTCTGCCTTACTCTTTGACAGTTCCAGATCTCTAATAAAATCATTTTTTCTGTGTGATCATGTGTGGTGAATCTGATATTGTGGGTATGAAGTTGGAATCTACAGATGCTATTTCCTGTGTTCCTGTTTCTTTCTTTTCTTCCTCCTCCATGTCCACATCAAAATGTTCTGGTAGCTCTACAGCAGGCAGGTTCCCCCATGTTGCACTGGGCAGATGGCAGACGGTATGATGGAGTAGTTTATTATCTACTTTTTCTTTTTAGTAATACCACTTCCCAGGGGATATAATAAGTATACATCACTGATGTGGTAATCATATAAAAGTAACAATCACTCATGTGGCTGGACTCATTGCACTAAGGACTAAATGGAAATGACCGGACAGTTCTCGCCACATCATAGGAATGGCAAATGGCATCGACTGCCTCTTGCCATTTAGCTAGCTGCAAAGACATGTTGTACAACTATTACACACTATATGCAGACCAGCTCCTCTGTTGATCTCCAATCTTACACCCAAAATAAAGGTGGTAAGCCATTTTGATGACAAGCATTATTTCTCGTTTCTGTGATGCAAAAGTAACTTGTCATAAATGTAACAAGAATGGTCTGCATTGTTACACAAGAATGAGGCATATCGCTCACATATAAGCACCTGCATACAATCATGAATGGACAATAACTGAGGAAGGTTAGCTATTACATTAATAGCTATGAATATTCCATTGCCTCAAATGATACAATAGCTTCCTGATATTGTGTCAGTTTGGTGCTTTGTACAGCAGATGAAAGACTCAAATCAGTATACATTGTATATGGATGCAGCATCCTATATTTTCAAAACCAGAGCCAATCACCAATTTTTAATGTCATAATCATGTTTAGTGACTCAAAATTAATAAAAAACAACTGTTTCCATTTCTGAAATATTTTCAGTGTTGTACAGAGTTATCATTAATTATATTCACATTATTTGTTTATAAATTCTCAAACAATCATTAATTATATTCACATTATTTGTTTATAAATTCTCAAACAATCATTAATTATATTCACATTATTTGTTTATAAATTCCTCAAACAATCATTAATTATATTCACATTATTTGTTTATAAATTCCTCAAACAATCATTAATTATATTCACATTATTTGTTTATAAATTCCTCAAACAAAGTAAATTACTGGTGGTACGACATTTAATAAAAATGAGAACTAAATTTTGCCACGGAAATTCAAATTCATATCCATTATTTCAAATGACAATCAATCTTTAACCATAGCTATATTTGTTCCGAGTATTAGTAAATGATGTCTAAATTTTACCAAACAAAAATTCTTCATATTCAATTGTTTAATTGAAAAACCTCAATTTTTCTGTGTAAAAGGTAAAAAATAACAATGCCTTAGTTAAAAACATGGATTAGTTCAATATGACAATACTCAACTTATAAATTCCTACCTGTGCTTGTTGATCTAAGTCATTTTTCAAGTCATCATAATAAGATTTATCATCTTTGTCATCATACTGTGAGTTAAATAATTCTTTTAGCTTTCTTTTCTTTTCTAACCTTTTATCTGCTAAAGTTTTTTCTTCATTATGTTTCGTGTTACTTTCACCATTCTCTTCATCATCTATTTAAAATAAATTTTCAAAGATTAGGAAGAAGTTTAGCATCTAACTTCTGTAAAATATATTCTTTACTATAGCTGTAAAACAGAACTAATATTAATTCTTTTAACACCCATAACAGGTGAAATTTGAAAGTGGACTAGTCCAAATAGTGCTATTCTTGTCTTTACTACCATCTATCCTTTTTTGAGAACTCTTGGATTTTAAATAGTTAATACTGCAATATATATACATAATCATTTCTAATTGAGCTGGAAAAAACAAGATAAATAAATATGGCTATAAAACAATGTTCTGATTGAGATTATAATGCCACAAAACAATTATAAATTGAACAATTATATATGAACTTTAAAATAGCTCTTTCTGAATTTTCATACATATAAAAAGCTTCAAACTTATGATATATTTCAGTTCAACAAACAATTTTTGGAGAGGCAATCTAATTGTAAATTCAGTAGAGTGTTGCTAAAAATCTTGCCAGAATGATCATAAAAGTGAGTCCTCTTATGGAACATAAATGTTTTAAAGTCAGTCTCTCTTTGCCTTTGAAAACGTGGCTTTTCAAGACATATCCAGTGTATTTCTATTCATTTAATTCTATTATGCACACAATAGGGTGACTGACCAACCAATCATTTGTCTATCCTTCATCTAATTTGACAAAAACTATATATATGAATCACATGACATAATGTGTCATTTATACAATCTGCCCTACACATTCATATGGGAATAAAAAAGTTATAGTTATTAGTAAAATATTAAAAAACTCACATAGTTGTCAAGGCAAAAACAGTGCTTTTTTTGACAATGAATTATAGTGAATGCAGTAGGTCAACTGCTGTATTTAATACCTGTAGCTCAAAACCGGGAAAACCGATAATTTTATCAATTTTCCCAATTTATATATAATACACAAAAATAAAAGTTGTGTATATAATATATATAATACACAAAAATCAAAAGTGCTGTATAAAACCAAATATAAATCCATGAGAGCTGTCTAATCTTTTCACAGCCTCTCTCATTAAAATACTAACTTACTTGTTTAATTTACTGTTTTTGACATTACTAAACACTAATGAGAAATTAAGAAATTGCATTAAGGACTAAGAGCATTACTTTTGCATAACTTTACAAGAATAGCTAAAGTACTAACCTCCTGAAACAGTTTCATTTTCTTGAGAGTCAATTGCTTTCTGATCCTTGTCATTTGTTTCTTCATCTACCTCGTAATCTTCAAAATCTCCATATAAATCATCTAAAGTACAAGAAATTTAACTTATTTGGAGAAATATTTTCAGCATGAAATAAACAAAATTTTTATTTAAACTGAATCTTAGGTTCATAAAGGTTTTAATCAAGCTAAGAATTTTTATCTGCTTCCTATTTTCATTTCCTTATTGAGCTCTCTATATCATGCTCTCTGCTAGCAGCAATTGAAGTTCTATCAAGTATTCTCCTATAAACTTCATTCTTTCAAAAATATGCTGCTTCAAACTCTCAATTCAGCTAACTGATTTTACATTAGAACTCAAATTGTACAACTGGTATAATTCACAAACAACTTAAAATAGTACACAGATTCTCAGCTCTACAACTAAAAAAAAGTTCTTTTCTTTTTGCCCTAAAACTTAAAGAATTTATAATGCTTTGTATCACATTGTTCAAAATATCATATTAAAAGCAATCATTTAACTCTTTATAAAACATACGACTCAACTGTATAAATGGAACCTATTATAGGTCTTACAATAAAATGCTTAATAATAAAAATACTGATCTTGCAAAGTCCCAATATTTTCGTAATATGAAAAATATGTATTTTTCACATATGGAATATATCCAGAAAATTCTCACCTGTTTTCAACCTTCATTAAATTTCAGTATTACACCAAATACTGAAATGATGGTCATATGTCTACAGAGATATTTAAATATGTTGCTGTATGCTCACAAATATAGATGACAAATTTTCAGATGAAATATCAACTATCAGATCAACTTATTGGTAATGTGGGGGCTCCTTTTGTACCAAACTTTTGCTTTATTATTCTTTGGATAGCTTTCATTGCAACACAGAAAAAATATTTTGATGAATCATTTACAGTGACATAGTGAGCCAGATATCCTTGGATACAGTCTGTTTGCAAAGTCCTCCTCAAGAAAGTTCATGATTGCATTGACAGTGTGTATAACTGCACCTCTTGTTGAAGCCAGCTGTGAGTGAATTGGACCAACATTAAATTCTGCAATTAAAGTAAAAGATTTGGAAATAACAGGAGTCGGAACTAGTGATCTCCTTAAAATATACATGCCAATAATATTGACTTGATATTGTGCATCAAACACTTACCTTATGGTTGTGTATGTTTTTTACCTTACATGGATTAATTGTTGATAATATGAGACTGGCCTGGTTATTTGTATATACAGACAAGTGAAACAATGCTTTGATAAAAAAATAATAGTAATAATAAATCACAACCATGATATCATTACCTTCTTCTATGAAGAAGTAATTAATCCTTTGACCCTTCTCGGGTCAAGGACGTCTATACACATTTTTTGTACAACACATGAAACTTTGATTTAAAAAAAATATTGCCATTTGAAAATTTTCTTACATATATCTTTTAAAAATATGTAATTCAAGTTTGAAAAATATTTCCTTTTTCAATATGATACATATTTTATTAAACTACAATATAAATAATTCAATAAAGCCATCAGATTGCCATATTTTAGAAGGGCTATATGATATTACCAATTTGTTTGTTAACATTACTCTGTATTGAAGCAATCACCTGATTTAACCTCACAAGTTTGATTTGAACTATTACCAACATATTTTTTCTTAAATTTTCTAAAATCTTCAAAAAATTAACAAAAAACTGCTATTTTTAAAAGGGGAAGTTTTTGAATTTTGGGTTGTTTTACCTCTGAGCGGCACTTTTTTTGCACACCATGGGCTAAACGGCCAAGTCACAAGGACCCTGAAGGCTCAGAGAAGGTTGGGGGAGGGGACCCACTGGAACAGCTGTTGGGAGACAGATGGTAGCCTCCCATCAAGGCCATCCAGCATGTTCTTTAACGTGCACAGGGTACGGCTCTCCTGCACACGAGGTCACGGCTTAACGTCCCATCCAATGGACAATGGCCTTTCCAAGCCCATCAGTGTCCCCTACTGACCGTGGGTAGGGTGGGGAATTTTATGGAGATAAATCTCAATACTTACCCAGCTGGGACTCAAACCTGGGAACTACAGATTATGAGCCTGGTGTGCTTCCGACTAAGCCACCCCAACCCCGAAGATTTTGGAATTATGAAATATGTACCAATTTTTTCAGGATACCACTATAAAAAGTGTTATTAAAAATTAATACATTACCACAATGTTTATATTTTTTACTTCAATAAAATTCAAAATTAAATTCTCTTTAATTTGGTATATAACATGACCTATTTCTGCTGATTAGTTATTTATTAAAAATATTCTTCACTTGTTTATTGGTCTCTGCAACAAGCCTGAACTTTTCTCAAAGTATGGTACAGAGAAAAAAGTTACAAAATGGAAGAAATGTTTACTTTAAAGAAGAATTTTTTTTTTGTGATTCAGAAATAAATATGTTTTTCTATTCATGTGCAGTATACAATCATTTCTGTCTATTAGTATTTTTTAAATAAATTTTTATTTGTGTTGCCTGATGCATATTTTTACTACCTGACTCTAAAAACCTATTAATGTGTAGACAGGCATTTGTCTTCTACGATCTATCTGGGCTGAGTTGTTTTTCAACTGATGTGTGTGAGAGTGGGCAGAAGGGTACCTATCACTATCTTGTCAGGATGCTGAACTACCTAGGTAGCCAATGAACACAAAACTCAGGTGTACCATGCATATGTACATTTTATTTACATAATTTTACACTTTATAATATATATATATATACAGTGACTGCCCACCAGGTACAGTCCCTAGCTAAGCACAGCACAGGCTACAAGGAGCCTCAGCAGTCCCACTGCTAGATGCAGAACAGAAGGCTTAATCAAGCCACAGACAATCTGCCTGACATATGGAAGGTCTTATGTTTAGTATGCAAGTCTCAAGTTCTCCAAGCTGTGATCTGGTTTGAAAGAACCGCCAGGTCATGTGATGGTTCTTTGGGGAACATTAGGATGTCTCAAACAATGGGACACAGACACGGTCACTGTACCATGTCAACTCTTGTCACCTTTCTTTGCCCAGCTCCCCAAACTGGATCCGCTGCCAATACTCTTTTGCTAGCAGAAAGAGCCCTGCTGCCAAAATGGCGATTCTGGCTCTCTCCCTTCCTACACACGCTGACCGAGTCCCTACATAAAGTAAAACCAGTTGTCTTTTTTGTTAAATATTTCATTTTAAGAAAATCCAGAGTAAATGCTGATTAAGTTGGCATATAACATGCCATAATTCCTTTCATTCAATGCTGATTAATTTGGAATATAACATGCCATAATGTAACGCTCCAAAGAAATGAAATACTTTTAAAGTTTGGACCCTTTGATCCAATTATTTTCATGATTCGGAGAGCTGAGTCGGGCGTCAGGCAATAATTAACAAATTGCCAAAAAATAAAGCTTAATTAGGGTTCGAAATACCAGCGAGCATTAACGAGTAAAAATTCAAAAATATTAAATGATTGTCAAAATTTAAATACTAGTTCTAATCAAAACAATTAACATTGTTCAAGAGAAAAAATTAGTAAAGATTCAAAAGGTTTAAATAACAAACAATTTTTTTTCCAAAAAGCACTCACCAAAACTTTAATAAAGAAGATACTACATCATTTCTTACTACAAACATCTGCAACAAACTAAAACTGATCTCTAAACTGTGCTGTGCTCTACTACTCTCTCTACTCTACTATCTTCTGTGCTACTGTGACAACATGTCACCAGGTTATAACAAGAGGTACAAAGCCCGCACGTGCCATGTTGCATGCTGGGAAAGACATTTGCATAAATTGACGAGCGGCACAAGCTATGACGCAAGAGTGGGTGTGTCCTTGTGCACGCGCTTTAGCGGGTGACAATCGGAAGTTCGGAGTTGCGCATGCGCAACTCCTAACTCTTGGAAATGAGTGCTGTGATGCTAAAAAGAAAATAAAAATCCCCAAAGTGATAAATGTAATGTAAATTAAGCAAAACTGGTTAAGGTAAAGTAAAAGTGAATGAGGGGGCATCACAATAATTTCATTTTTATTTGGCAATAAGTTCTAAAGTTAATTTTTTTTTTGCCTGATAGAGTGAAAAAAAAAATAGCTGGACCTGTGAAGGGTTAACAACACTCAAAATATGAAATGGACTAGTCCAAACAGTATCATTCTCTTGTCTTCACTGCCCTCATTCTTTTTCTGAGATTTTTTACTCATTAAAGGGTAAAATTATTGGAAGTAACGTTTGGAGTAAAAAATACCCCTCAAGCAGGCTACTTTGCCAGAGGTCTGACTGCCTATCAGTATAATACACCATAGAGAAGATCTATGAGGAAGGCAAAATAGCATAAAAAACATTCAAACCTCAAACAACTTAATTTTAAAAATATGCAAAAGTCAATAAACATATATCTCATAAGATATGCTAATTAATAAATTTTAAATATTATGTTAAGTAATAATTATTTTTTTTAGTGCCTTTGCCCTTTTTATATACCTTAGACTAGGGGTTCTCAACGTGGAGTAGGTGGTAAAAGTTTTTGGGGTATGCCGTGACAGCTCAAAAGTCGCTAGCTCTAGTAACAAAATAAAAATAATCATTGTTATACTATAACTATAGTTTTATCTATCTATACAAGGGGTATGATAGTTACATACACATTTCCAGGGGATATGTGAAGCATAAAAGGTTGGGAACCACTGCCTTAGGCCATAGTTAATTTTGATTTGCTATAAAGTTACATATGCCTGGTAAACTGTATTTGAGGAACTCTGGTGGGCATAAGTGATTCAAAAATTTCGATTATCTGAGCAAAGAAATCCCATTTTTTGGTTTATAACCTTTTGAAATAGGGAGGATTATGTGTACCTCAAACTATGTCCATTTCTTTCCTCCCCTAAAAGAGAGGGAGAAAATTTTAACCAGAGGAGAAGATCAATCATAGTGATTTTTATGCCAAATGAAAGCTTACAACACGGGGAGTGCCATCTTTCTATATATTGTATTAATTATATTATAATGAGAGTTTCACCAAAGACTGATTGCAGTGTAAATTTCATTTGTGCATATATACCTGAAAAAAAATTGCATTTTAATAAACTTTTTGGGTATTTTATTATCTGATATTTCTTTTACCCTTAAGAGTTGATTTATTATTTGCTACATCACTTCAATCATTCCGAAAAAAAAAAAAACTTTAAATTTCTAAAACAGAAAAATATACATCTTTATTAATCCATTTTAGTTCTCTATATTACCATCTTTTTCTAGAAGATGTTCTGCATCCTCTGAAGTTTTCCATTTGCCTGTTACAAAACAGTCTTTAATGGTTTCCATCTCCTAAAACAATGAAACAAAAAAATATGGTCACAACCTACAGAATTCTATTTTCCTAAAAAACACGTCTTTTTTGTGTGATAATAATTACAAACTAAAACACACACAAAAAATACAATTACATTATAAAATATATAATTAATCACTAAATTTAATAGTTTGGCTCAGAGGCTGTTTCATCCTTGAACAGACTATATTCTGCAATAAGCCATATTTTAAACATGTTCACTGTGATCAATTCACAACAATTTTCTTTAATGAACCCTCCCAGAATGAAATAAAGATTTTTTTATTGGTATGGTTGTTCCTCCCCTCCTGAATATGGATGTTCCCTGAAAATATATAAAATGAATGCAGTCCCCCTCTCTCTCTCTCTCACACACACACACACACACTATCAAGCTTCACTAACAAATTAGAGTTGGGTTGTTTTACCTCTGAGTGACACTTTTTTGCACACAATGGGCTAAATGGCCAGGTCACAAGGACCCTGAAGGCTCAGAGAAGGTTGGGAGAGGGGACCCACTGGAACAGCTGTTGGGAGACAGATGGTAGCCTCCCATCAAGGCCATCCAGCGCATTCTTTAACGTGCACAGGGTATGGCTCTCCCGTACATAGGGCCATGGCTTAACATACCATCCGACGGACAGCTGCCTTTTCAAGCCCATCAGTGTCCCCTACTGCAGTGGGCAGGGCGAGGAATTTTGCGGAGATAAATCTCAACATTGACCCAGCTGGGACTCGAACCTGGTAACTACAGATTACAAGCCTGGCACGCTACCAACTGAGCCACTCATGCCCCAACAAATTAGCTATGTTTTGATTCTTTGCATCATAAATGCAAACACACTTCACTCAGACCAGTGTAAAAACATATCTATATGTTGCTCCTGAGTTAAATCAATAAATAGCAGTGTTTTGTTATTGGGGAAGGTCTTTGCTTCTACGATTGTGTAAATGCAATATCAAAATGTGTTCTGCCTTTTCTTAGTAGAATCAAGTGTGTAAAGTTTTAGGCACAACATCCAGGTATGATAATCTGATATCATGTGAATGTTTTAGAGGAAAAATTGTCATTAGCTGGGTGGGATCTGAACACATGATTTTTATTTTTCCTCTAAAACATTCTAATGAACTACTACCAGGTGTATATCTGAGAAATTCTAATATTGCTGATATCATGTGCCTTTTAATTTACACTGGTTTCCATAAATTAAGGGAAATCCCCATGTTAAGTCAATGGGAAAGCTAACATCAAAGCTCTATAACTTCTAAAATAAGTTTCTTTTGTTTTGAAAAATGTGATTGCAGATAAAGATATCAATCAAATAAATCAATATCTCGATTTTCAACAATAGTCGTACAATATTAAATGAGTTATGGAAATTTGAATATTTTAATGATAATAATGCCAGCCACAAAAATTGACTTCAGAAGTTAATTAAAACTTAGTAATAAGTATTTATCAAAGTGCTTAATAAAATAAGTTTATATTTTAGAACTTTGTGTAAAGAATTCCTGCACTATTCTTCAGTTTTGTATAAGTTTCTTAAGACTGTCATTGCTGTTGTTAAATATTCAAATTTCCATAACTCATTAAATACTGAAAATTGAGAACTGATTATTTGATTGAGATCTTTATCTGCAATCTTTTTCAAAACAAACTTATTTTAGAAGTTATAGAGCTTTAACATTAGCTTCCCATTGACTTAAAATAGGGATTTTCCTTAATTTATGGAAACCAGTGTAGTTGAAAAGAATTTCTTGATATAATAGATTACTCAAATGGTGACTATACCTAAATCTACAACCTTATGTAAATATTTTTTTTTGTAGAAGTGGACCATACTGAATCATAAAGACAGTATGATACAGGAAACATAATGTAAAAACATAATAAAAAGCTTAAACAAATAATTATACACCCCCGCACCCATCAACAAATGTGTCCTACTCTATCACAATAATGCAGCAAGCTGAAACTACCTGCAGGCTATAAAAAGGTCAGATATCTACCTGTTGCATAGCATACCTGCAACTGTTATGATGGATTGTGGGCAGATAGTTAGTGCTAGGAAGATGGGATGCCCCATATCTGTGACTGCAGAACACCTAGGATTTTCACATGCAACTGTCCCATATGTATACCAGGACTACATCAAAACAGGCAAAACCTAAAGCTACTGTGGAAAATGTGGCTTTAATTGGACTGTTGATGTTCAAGGTGAGTGTTCCCTCTCCCATATCACAAAGCAGATGGCCAAAGTGCAGATGATAATGTTGGCATTTAATGATGGACAACTGCAAAGTTTGTGCAAAGACCATTAAACATACAATGGCACAACTGGCTATGGCAGTCAACAATGCACATTGAGTACCATTGTTAACAGCATGTCACCAAGCTATGAGGCTGCAGTGGGTGAAGGAACATTGCCATTCCGTTGACTGTGGAAGACTGGAAATGGATAGTTTGGTCCGATTAATCAATTTCCAACACAACATGTTGATGGGAGATTGCATGTGTGGTCTAGACCACATGAGACCATGGACCCCAACTGTCAAGCTGGGTTATTACTGGGAGTGGAGCAGTGTAAAATTCTGGGGTGTGATTATGTGGGCTACCTTAAGGTCCCTTGTACCTATTGAGACCACTATCACTGCACAGGCTATGCTGATGTACTTGCCAATCACCTACACCTATTCATGGCTATCCATTTCCCACAGCAGGATGCCTTCTTTCAACAAGACAATGCCCCATCTCATTGCTCCATTTGGCAAGGGTTGGAGGAGCATTCCCAGTGAGTTTACAATACTCAAATGGCCCTCTCACTCTCTGGATTTGAACCTTATTGTGCATCTGTGAGACGAAATGGAGCAATCCATTCAAGCCTGAAATCCTCCACCACTGGCAACTTTCAGCCTTTACAGATGGCTGTCCATGGGCTGCAATACCACCCAAATGTTTCCAACACCTGGTAGGGTCTATGCCACAATGTGTTGCTGCTGTTGTGAGGACAAAAGAAGGACCCACACATTATTAGGTGAGTGTGTATAATAAATTGTTCTTTCAGTGTATCAATTTGTAAAATAAAACATAATTAGATTTACAATTTAAGAGAACGGGAGAAAAAGAGACACTTGCATTGCTTCTGCTCCCTTTATTCTCTATCTTGTCATTCAGTATTTAATTCTGACTAGTTAAACCCCATCAAAATCAATAACATATTACTCCATTCATAAGGTAGGCAATGGCAGTGTCCCCAGAAATTTTCGATACTTGAAAAGGGATTGCTAAGAACCCGATCTCTTAACCCAAAATTGTTACCAATGTTTAAACAAGGTTAGTCCTTCAACACTATTACAGGAGGAACGTTTTGGTATTGTATTTTTATTTTGCACATAATAAATATATAATAAATATATTTTGCACATAATAAATATAAATAAAAAGACAGAATGACTTTTACAATAATTTACCTACCTCTTCCCTCATCCAATTTCTAACCGTGGTTGAATATTTGGCACAGTCTAAGCCATTTAATGTTTGATAATTACTGTTTTCTTGCTCAAGTTTAGCAAATTGGAAGAGTCCACCTAAATCTTCTGGTTCATGTGTTTCCTCAACATTTTGCAATGCACCTGCAAAAAAATAATAATAGAAAATTAGGTGCAACTTCGAGGTTAAATAAGCAGTCTTAGGAAATAAATGTATCAGGATGAACAATTTAAGAAAGTCTTTACATTTTCTATACTGTAGCAATATTTGATTTTTATTTATATAATCAAAAATTTACTCTTTAAGAAATTCTGAAGTACTGTCACCAACTTTTCCCCTAATAGTTACATAATTTTAATTATTTAAAAATAAAATTCTTTTCATGTAATATATTTATAATGATTCACAATTAGAAGACATATAACCATAACCTTGACAAAGTTTTGTTATGTCAGTAATAATAAGTTTACAATATCATCAATCTTTCCTACAGATAACTTTAAAATCATTAATTATAAATGACGTTAATAAACTTTTTTGACTATATAGATATTAAAATAAACAATAATTAAAATCAAAAATTAATAAGGTGAAAAGTATGAAAAACCATCTGATTAAAGATGAAAAAAAAATCTTAGACATATATGGAAGTGATCATTGTCTATTTTACGCATAATTGATTGGAAATGAAATTTCTAAAAAATTCCATATAGCAGAATTTATATTAAATATTTACATATCATAATTGATGTTAAAATGATCTTATAATAGAAAGAACAAGAAATTTCAATTGAACATTTTTGAGTGTAATGGGAATAGATGTTACTAATTACAACAGTGCTTAAAGGTACTTCTTCTAGTGCAAAGATGTGGGCTTTCTACAATACTCTTTAGATGATCCTGCATCTGCAACAGTCTTATGCTAGTATTTAAAACAATATTTTAGCATTGTGAACTGAAGATTCAGAGAGTTCTAAAATTAAAATGCAAGTAAAATTTAACAGGTTAAAAGGATAAAAAAAAAACTATTAACACTGAAAGTGTCAAAGTCAATTTTTCAGTTACAAAACAGAAAAACCAAAATTTAGCTTTCTCTCTTTATAAGTTAAATAACAAAAAAAATCATTTTTTCATTTGTTTTATTGTTGTCATCTATCTGTAATTTTTTTGTTTTTAAAGATAAATTAAAAAAATCCTTCAGTTGAATAATATTGATATGAAATTGGGAACTTTAATAGCAACCTTAATTCAATGGAAAAAAGGTGAAAATGACAATACTTTGAATGAATATTGCAAACAATCTATTTATGCTAGAAATTTTGGTGAAGTTTGATGGTCAAAATTTATATTGACAGCAAAAATTTATTCACAGAGAGAGAAAAAGCAACTTTTTTGATTTGAGATAAATGAAAAAATCCTTTTTTAAATTGAATAGGAACAAATGAAATACACTTCATAAAAAAAATTCCCACCCAGAAGGAATTTGTGCTTATGATGCAAAGCGACATACTAAAAGGTAGAAGTGTAAGTAATAAATGATCCCATTTGCAGCCTGTTTAGTGAGTCAGATACTAGGATATTAGGTAACATCAGTACTAAGTGTAGCTGCCTTTCATGGCAATACAAGCCCTAATATGGTTAGGAATAAAGTATAAAAAGGTTTCTAATAATGTCTTGGTCTATGATTGCATTAGCACCTAAGATCCATCATGGGAACAGATTGATAAGACCATAGGGTAATCCTGCAAAGGTCTTACCAATGGTATCCACATTGGGTGGTTAAACTACCCTCAATGATTATGAGATGACCAACTGTTGTAAGAGATGATACCCCACATCAGGATCCCAGCTGTGAGCACTGTATGGAACTCAATGACACGTGGCATGCAAGGTCTTTTTTTTTGGTACATTACCACATGCAAGTGTAGCCATTGTTCTGGCCCAGACAGGCATGTGCCTCATAGTTGAAGACAATATATTGTCATTCATCATGCCACTCAGCTCATTCATTGCACCACTATGATCTGGCATGCCCAAGGTTTGACTGAGTGGTATGCAGAGGAGAGGGCACCTCCCTTGCATAACAGTTTTGTGCAGGCATTGATGAATTGTACTGACAGATACTGGCAGTGCCCCTTAGTTGTTCTATCACTGGATATCTGTCAGACAGTTTTGTTTTCGGCAGCCATGCAGTGAATCTGCCGATAATCCTGATCCACAGTTACTTGAGGATGATCAGATCCTAATGATGATAGGAAACATTTTCCCATGTCCATTTCTGCTAGGGAAGGAATTCCTAGTAGAATAGCACATTTGAGCATCATGTCCTAAGTATGCTACAATTCATTGCATAGACCATCCTGCTTCACACAGACCTATGACGTGACATTGATCAAACTTGCCAACTTGATTAAACATCAGTCTAGGATGTACAAATGACATTACCCTCTGATAGTAACCAAATGTATGGGTCAGGTTCAGTTTCTTTAATCTATACTTTACTTTTTCCCCAATGACAACCTTCCACAAAACTAATAGAATCCATGTCATCCACCATATTTTAAATATAGTCAGATTTGCGACTTTTCATTAATTTATTTAACCTGCACTTTCATACTAATTTGCATTAACACAGCTCTACTCTTGTGTAGAGAATATTTTTAATGAGGAGTGTATTATAATTTGTATTTTTCAAATCTGGCAGTATTTTTAATCTCAATTGCTGGAGGGAAATAAATGTGAAAAATATAAAACTTTAATAAATACTGCAAATGATATATTTATATTAGAAATCTGAACTTTTGGTAGTATAGTGTAATGGACAAGGAATTTACAATGAAAGCAAAAATTTACTCCTTTAACACAAAGGGTGACAAAATGCATTTTAAATAGATAAATGATTTTTTTTTGCTCTATAGGTTATTAAAAATAACTATTTGCATTTTTCCAATTATTCACTCAGTTTAAATTATCATTGTCAGTGAGTGCAAAATTTTGAAAATAAAGAACTCTTTGAAAAGAGCATTCCATATTTGCCAGATATGATATGTATTATTCTGTTTATTTAGATTCATGTTTCAAATCAAACAAGCCATTGCACCAAGCATTAAAACCTAAAATTGTTATACTACAAATTGAATGAAATTGCTTTAGGCTTCCTCTCAAGTTGACCAGCTGCTATCATAAAAAAAATAATGAAATTAATGAAGTTGAATAATTTGTAAATTGACATCTTTTATGTGGGATCACAGATTAACATTTTCACTGTACCAATATAAAACTAGAAGAATGAGTATCACCCCTGGCAAATACGAGAATCTCATTTTCAAAGCCTTTCCTTTACCTATTGTTTCATGGTCTGTAAATGGAAGCTAGGTAGTTACTGGAAGGAGAGCTATGCATCAATCCTCAGTGATGATGAATAGAACTGGCCAGGCCTAGCATCTAATGTGCCCAACTCCCCACCTTCTCGTGATGCAGGCAGGTTAGTACCTTTCAAAAAAGATACTTTCTTGTGGAAGTGAACAGAAGGGGAGGGCTGCTAGATTAGTGTGGCCTACTGATCTGGACAACTATGGCTACTTTTCTTTTTTTTCTACCCTGCTGATGAGTGGTCAACCACACA
The DNA here is from genome assembly GCA_038380435.1 of Ryuthela nishihirai. Taxonomy (NCBI): domain Eukaryota; kingdom Metazoa; phylum Arthropoda; class Arachnida; order Araneae; family Heptathelidae; genus Ryuthela; species Ryuthela nishihirai. The sequence continues at coordinate 59,429,047 of JAWZYU010000012.1, forward strand.
GGGTCCTGGTGGTGAACATATAAACTTACTGGGCTGGAATCAAATATGGCTCTGAGTTTGATTATGGATCCTGAATTTGCTGCACTATTGGGCTTCTGTGGAGGGAAAATCTGTGCCGTGTTTTTTGTTTGTTTGTGGGTTGACAGCCCCAAGTGAATATATTCACAGGATATGTTTATCAGCTGGTGGATAATCCTGAGCAGAGGTCATCGCAGGCACCTGAACTCTTTGCTTCTACTAGCATCATCAAATTCTACATTGGGGGAAGTCTTCCAGTGTAGATGGCTTCAGCCTTTAGTGGTGGGGGAAGGGGTCTTTGCCCCATGTCTGTGATTAGGGAGCTGTTTGATATTGTCGGCATTCCCTCTCTCAATAAACTGTTTCTTTAAACATCCCACTAACCATTTTCTCTCCATAGGTAGTTGGAATGTGAGGACTCTGCACAGAGCTTTTTCTCTTGATGTCCTCACACAAGAATTCCACCATTATAATTTAAATATTCTTGGCTTGCAAGAGACCAGATAAAGAGATAAAAGTCAGATTCTTAAAAATAATCTTAAATTTCTCTTTTCAGGGAGGGAAGATAACAAGCATCTCCAAGGGGTAGGTCTGCTTCTCAGCACACACACTAGTGATGCTTTTCTAGGATATGAGTGTATTAATGAAAGATTTCTTACAGCAAAATTTCAGACAAGCGTTAAAGACTTGAATGTTATCTGCTGTTATGCCCCTACTGAGGATGACGAGGATGAGAAGGATAGGTTTTATGAATAACTTCAGGATATTTTGAATTCCGTCAGGAAAGGAGATATTACCCTTGTTCTAGATGACTTCAATGCCAAAGTTCTTACTTTTGGGGAGGGCTGATAGCCCTTTTGATACTGGTAGCTGCAATGTCTCCTACCGGTAAGTAAATTAATGGTTTCAGAATAACTAACGCTTATTATAAACAATGCACCATACATAAGTACACATGGGTTTCTCCAGATGGGCTGTATAAGAATATGATTGATTATATATTGACAGCAAATGGGCAAGTTCTGTTAGGAATACCAGGTCATATAGGGGAGCTGAAATTGGATTTGACCATTTCCTTGTTAAAAGTGTCTTGCAACTTAAACTTAGCAAGTGTTGTGCTAAGGTTAAAAAATTTACCTTTAGCTCCGAAGCTCTAAAGACCCAGTTATAGCTAAAGCTTACCATGATAGGTTACTTAGTCATTATGACAGTCATGGTTTGCTTACTACTGAAGCTGAAGGCTTTTCTTGAAATTAACAGTATTCTTTTAGGAAAAAAGGAGCAGAGGAGGCATAATTATTTGATTGATAAAGCACTTGAGCTTATTTCAGAAAGAAAGAACTGTAGGAATGTCTTTAATCAATACCCTACTAGTCCTAATAGAAAGCATTACAGAGAGCTTAATAAATGTGTAAAGGATCAGTTAGCCGCTGATAAGAATCTTTGGTTTGATAGCTTGGCTGACAAAACCGAGGAAGCAGTTCCACAGCACAACAGCAGAGAGCTGAACCATAGTTAATGTTTTGTATGGTAGAAAATGGACAGGTATACAGGGATTGAAGGATAAACAAGGTAAGGTTATAGAATGTGAAGATTCTGTCATGGCTAGGTGGGTTGAGCATTTCAGTGATGTTTTAACTCATTAATTCCCATAGGTAGAAATTATAACATTTTTAAGATAGTACTTTTATTATAGACCAAAAATACATGTAAATAGGTAGTTGTGATAAAAAAAAATTTGTGACCACAGAAGCCACAGAAAAATGTTGCGTATATGCAACTTTGGGATTATCAGAACATGAATACTTAAAGTTAAAACATATGGAATTGTCTGAAGCAGTCTGCATGACGATGAACTTGACACTTTTTACACATATATATTGTATTGATTTTGCACTGTCTACATCTTCTTCTTGCTTTATTCTCCTGTTCAACTATAACATGGCCAAATACTGTCAAACGGACTTTGGTGGGTAATGAGAGTTCTTGAATGGACGCCCATAGTTGGGTTTCGGAGAAATAACGTTCAGTCCACTACACTCTGCTATCTCCTCATCCTCATTTTCTTGAATAATACTGTCTTCTGTCCCATGGCCGAGTGGTTAGCGTGCTTGGCTACTGATCTAAGGGACCTGGGTTCGAGTCCCGGGTAAGGCATGGATGTATGTGTCATTTTTCTGCTGAGGTCCTGCCATCCTCTCAGACCTTCTACTGTGGCATATAAACTGACAGGCTCCTGTCAGACCTCTGTGGCAAGCAGCTGCTTGAGGGGGTATTTATTAATTTTTTTTAATTTTCATAAGAGTAACAGCTACATAAGATTTGAAATCTATCTGTGTCATTTTCTGCTTATTTCCAATATTACACATTTTTCCATGCATTCACAATTATGCTACCTATCATATTTATAAAAAGCAGCCACCACCATTTCTTTCCTCTTACACGAATTCTGTAGTTTGCAATGCTGTTATCATGGAGATCAACTCCACCCATGTGCTGATTGTAGTCAGCAACAACTTTTGGCTGAGCAATAGCAATCTTCTTTTTTTCTTTTCTATTGTATCTTTTAGCAGATACCAGTGGTTCGATACTGCAGTTATTTGTAGTGACAGTCACGACAGAATTATCATTCCATCTTACCATCAATACTTCGCGTTCCTTATCAAAAGAAAATCATATAAACCTCTTTCTTTTTTCTTGATACTCATTACTGCTTCCAAAATATTATTGCTTGTATGATTCTCACGAATTGTACCCCATGGCATAAAAACCTTTATTTTTCAGTATGCAGAATAACTTGTGTGAGAAGAAAAAGTTATCAAAAACTACACAAAACTTAGATGGATGCTGCGCAATGGAAAAAGATCCAGTATAACTCTTTTTTCTACACCTAAGTTGTTCTCTTCGGTATTCACACTCTTTCTGCCATATGGTATAAATTTACATAAATATCCATTGGAACTACATAGACACCACAGTTTAAAGCCAAACCTTACTGGTTTTCCCTTTATGAACATTTTACTTGAGTGTCGACCAAAATAAGGCACCATCTCTTCATCAATAGACAAATTATGAGAAAATACACCGAACTGCATGTTTTTTTTTTCATTTATCATTTCAAAAATGGGTCTCAATTTGGAAAATTTATTATTTACATCTAATTGGTAATTATCTGATAAGTGCATATTTTGTTTGATGGAATCAAATCTATTCCTACTCATGCAATTTCTTACCAATGGTATATCTTTGTCCTCATCCTTCGACCAATAGATTTTTGTAGCTGGTAAGGTATGGTAAAAAAAAAAATACCCCCTCAAGCAGCTGCTTGCCACAGAGGTCTGACAGGAGCCTGTCAGTTTATATGCCATAGTAGAAGGTCTGAGAGGATGGCAGGACCTCAGCAGAAAAACGACACATACATCCATGCCTTATCCGGGGCTTGAACCCAGGTCCCTTAGATCAGTAGCCAAGTGTGCTAACCACTCGGCCATGTACCACAAAATGATAGATACTTTTGTGGTATCACAGATGATACCACAAAAGCACTTCAGACTTGCCTTGCTTAGTTCAAAACAATGTTAGTTATGATCATTCGCATATTTTTTTGAATAACCAGCAATTTTTTCCCAGACATCATAACTAAAATATAAAGAAAAATATCGTATGGAGACTTGCCACTAACTTTGTTTTCAATTTCCTCTATCATAATATGTTCTTCTTGTGGTAAACTTTTGTAAGTCGTATTTTCTTTTTTCCACTTTAGAATAACTTTCTTTGCTTTTGTTTTGACAGCTGTTTTAGTGGAAGTTTTCAGTTTCTTGGAACTTGATGCTGTAGCATAACATCAAACAAGATGAAAAGCTTAGTTCAACTTCACAAATCTCTGAATACTTGATGCTGAAAAATAAAGGTTTTTATGCCACGGGTACAATTCGTGAGAATCGTACAAGCAATAATATTTTGGAAACAGTACAGCTGTCCCGTGGCCGAGTGGTTAGCACGCTTGGCTACTGATCTGCGGGACCTGGGTTCGAGCCCCGGTAAGGCATGGATGTATGTGTTGTTTTTCTGCTGAGGTCCTGCCATCCTCTGATCTTTTACTTTGGCATATAAACTGACAGGCTCCTGTCAGACCTCTGTGGCAAGCAGCTGCTTGAGGGGGTATTTATTTTTATTTTTATTAAAGAGTATCAAGAAAAAAGAAAGAGGTTCATATGATTTTTCTTTTGACAATTCATATCAGAACTAAAATTGCAAGAATAGACTCGTTCACAATGAGTCATCAAACATGTGACAATGTGCACATGTTTGCAATCCCAACGTTTCATAAACGCAACATTATATTAAATATTATACTGTGCAAAAACTAAAAAAATACTTTCTAATAATATGAAATATTGCCTTGAATGAAATATATGTGAAGCTATTTTCATAAATTCTTAGGGCATTTATTATTTCTACATATCTTTCTTTAGACCCATCAAACTGCAAAAGATTAGATAGGCTATTTAGGTATAATTTTAATATGAATAATAATTAGGTTTTTATTTTATATTGATAAATATTTATGCTTGGACATAAAAGATTATGCCCTTTATAACATACATTGACTTAAAATTGGATTAGTAGGCAAATATATATATTATTATTTGAAGAATATTTCGTATACGCAACGTTGGGGATTAATGGGTTAAACAATGTAGTTTGTTCTACTCCCATTGTTTGTAATAATGATAGATGCATTACTGGCTTCAATGTTGGCCCTATAACACAGTCTAAAGTTATTTTGGCTATTTCTAAACTCAAGCTACATAAATCCCCAGAGTAGATGAAATTACTACGGAAATGCTTAGAGCTATGAATGCTTTGGTTACCATGTGAATTACTGAAATTTTGAATATCTTTTATGATAATGACATGGTTCCTAAGGATTTTACCAGAACTATTATTATCCCTCTTTTTAAAAAAGGTGATTGCAGTTGTTGTGATAACTATAGGGGTATCAGCCTATTTTCTGTTCTAGGTAAAGTTCTTTGCATGATTGTGCTTAATAGAATTAAGAATCTGGTTGATAGGCAATTGCATGATGAGCAACGTGGATTCAGAAGTGGTAGGGAATGTGTAGATCAGATATTTTCACTCAGGCAGATTCTTGAGAAATGTTTACAGTTTCAGAAATCTTTGGTTGCTAGCTTTGTTAATTTCAAAAAGGCTTTCGATTCTGTTGATCGACATAATTTGCGGTTGATTGTGAGATCATATGGTATACCAGACAAGTTAGTTAACATAATGAAATCTCTCTATAATAACACTGAGTCGAGTGTGAGAGTTGGTAAGGCTTGTAGCAATTGGTTTACCATCACGCCTGGTGTTCGACAAGGGTGCATTTTGTCTCCTTTTCTCTTTAACTTGGTTATTGACTATGTTATGCGAAATTCACTTCAAGGGAAAGATTTTGGCCTTAAATGGACTGGAGATACAAAAATTTCTGATTTAGATTATGCAGATGATTTAGCCCTTTTGGCAGATGATGTTGATGAGATGAACTCTTTCATTCGAGCTGTTGATGAGATGAACTCTTTCATTCGAGCTGTTGATGAGACTGGTAGTAGAGTAGGTTTGGTTATAAAGTGATGAAAATTGGTCAGGCAGGCTGTGATTCAGTGAATCTGAATGGTTGCAGTCTTGAGCAGGTGTCACAGTTTAATTGTCTTGGAAGCTATGTAACAGATAATGGTGATGTGCGGCATGAGATTAACAGACGAATAGGGATTGCTGCCGGGACTTTTAAGAATCTATGGATAGTTTGGAGAAATAGGCGTATACACTAAAGACTAAAATTAAACTGTATAATAGTTTGGTTCTCTCAAGGGTTAGTTATGGTAGTGAAACTTGGACACTTTGTAAACAAGATAACAGGAAACTAGATGCTTACACAGTATCTTGGGCATTAGGTGGTTCAACTTTGTAAGTAATGATGAGGTTAGGCAAAGGAGTCAGCATATTGTGCAGAGAGAGACTCCATTGGTTTGGCCATATTCTCCATATGGATAATTATAGATTAGTGAACAGGGTCATGAATAGTGTGCCTAAATGCCTCAGAAAGAGGGGGAGACCTAGGATGCAGTGGGCAGACAATGTCACACAGGGTTTTGTTAGAATTGGTGTGCATTGACCAGATGCAGCAGATATAACTCAGGACTGATATGCTTGGAGAACCAAATTGCATGGTCTGGTTGAATCTTCATAGCCATGGCTCCTTGAGGAAGAAGATGATGATGACTGTTTCTTTCCTTCAGTTTTAATTTCAGCTAGTTGAACGGAAAAATGTAAATAGTATTTTATTAGTAATTATACAACATAAAAGTATTTGTCTTTTAATTCTTAAATCTATAAAGTTGCATGTCCAACACCTCTCTCACAAATGTGGGTAGATTATTGCTGCCAGTGCCCATCTCTTAAAAACTACCACTAATTTTTCAAATGTCTATTCTATACATAATGTTACAACAGATGAACATGCTACAATGAATTTATGAAAAACGCATTGTGGATACTCTCTTCAGCATGAGAGTTACGTTACCAACAAGATCGAATGAATTGACTTCAAGAAAAAAAGAATAAGTTGTTGGAATTAAGAAGAAATATAGTGTGAAGGAAAAAGTAGTTTGTCTTTGTCTGTGCACTAAAGTTTAGAAAAGAAATGATTTTATTGTGTGTGTTTGTGGGAGATTGAACAAATATACTTAGCTGCAGTTTTAGAGTACTTGAAGTCTAAAACCTTAGGAAGAAATCATTTGATGTATAACAATTGAGTTATTTAGGAATTGGTAAGGTTATTTTTGTGATATTGCAAGTATTCACATATAAGATAAACATTGATATATTTAGTTTATGTACATGTTTTTATCCATACTTTTGTATTAAATCACAATATTTTAGATTTATTGTTACTAGTTGTTATTTTTGAACTCTATCCTTTTAATTTGTAACAATATTATTTGTAAAACTCAGTAACAACTCTGCCATTTCTTATTTAGTGATCTGTAAAGATATATATATATTAAAACTATACTAAATATATTTCAAGATAATAGCTGTACATTATTCATGTCTAAAATTACCAAGTCTCAAAAATTAGGAGTGCAATTGCTTTTACAAATAACAAACGAGCTAGTTGTTGTTGTACAATTTAGCTACTGTAAACTATCAATCAGTCTAAATATTATATTATCATCTATCTAAAGTATATCAGGCTAATTAACAGTAATTAAATTTACCAAGACATATTATTCATAAAATTATATATGAATATATTTAGTATGATTATATATGATTACATATTATCATGAAATATATTTAGTATGATTACATAAGCTGTGTTGAATCTAATTTTTAATATTAAAACTACCTAAGTATTTCAAGAATAAGAATTATAATATTTCATTAGCAACAATGAAACTAAAATAGAGTTTTCTAATTATCAATTTTTGTTTCCAATGGAAACAAGAAATTCATATTCCACCACCAAAATTTAAAATTTCTATCATTAATACACCATTGCAATATTCATTTGATATTTTCAATTTTTTTCAGCATTAGAGGGCTCAGTTATAGTGTTCCAAATATTCTGAAAGTGCATTCACATTCCACCACCAAAATTTCAAATTTTTAGCATAAATATATCGTTTGCAATATTCATTTGAAATTTTCAATTTTTTCCGCCACTAGAGGGCATAATTATAGCTTTAGAGAGATTTAGAGTGTGCATATTGTAATATTTCATTAATACCTATCCAACACAAAGAGAATTTTTAATTTATCTCTGTAAACAAAAAAGGTTTGATGTCTATAGATGGACAGACAGACAGACAGACAGCAAAGTGAAACTATTATCTTGTTCTCTTTGAAAACAAGATGAAAATACTAATTATTCACAAAAGTTGCAATTTTACTACTGAAGAATTCAACAAATATTTTGGAGAAATTCATTTATATTGTTAAAATTGAAGGTTGTTGCATATCAAATGGCCGATTTTGCAGATGCATGAAGTTTTCAATGTTTTGAGGACTGAAAATGTTAACAGATGATGTTTGTGATATGTTGCATTAAATCATGAAGCCTCCTTAAGATAACACAATAGCTATTTAGCCAGTAGATTTTGTGATAAGCAGATTGTAAGAGCTTAAAGGGAACAATGGATCAGAATCAAATTCGTGTTCTTTTCTTAAATGAGTTTAAACTGGGATACAATGCTCCAGAGGCAACTTGCAACATTAATGTTGCAATATTTGGGAAAGGCACAGCTAGTGAACGAACAACAGGACATAGGTTTGAAAAAATTCAATTGGGCAACATCAGCCTTCAAAATAAGTCATATGGCAAACCTGAAGAAGTAACTGATAATGATCAATTGACAACTTTAACTGTATCCAACACATGCCAAACTGTATGAGACATTGCAGGCAAATTAGGAATGCATTATTCAAATTTCGCAGCACCTGGAATCCATTGCAAAAGTGAAGAAGTTGGATAAAAGAGTTCTGCTTGATTCAAAAGCACACATAAAGTACATCGACTTGAAGTGTGCACTACCTTCGTCACACAAACCAACCAAAGGGATTTGTTTTTGCATAGAGTTGTAATGTGTGATGAAAAAATGGATTCTACGTGATAATTGTAGATGTTCTGCTCAATGGCTGGACATCACAGAGGCTTTTCTTGGTTGAATTACCTCTGAAGTACACTTCTTTGCACACAATGACCAGGCCACAAAGACCCTGAGGGCTCAGAGAAGGTTGGGTGGAGGTAATCCACTGGACAGACATGTTGGGAGACAGAGGTAGCCTTCTGTAAAGGTCATCCAGCATGTTCCTTAATATTCACAGGGTATGGCTCTCCCACACACAGGCCATGGCTTAATGTCCCATCCAATGGATGGCAGCCTTTTCAAGCCCATTGGTATCCTCTACTGACAGGGAGTTTTGTGGAGATAAATCTCAATGCTGGCCCAGACAGGAACTCAAACCTGTGAACTTCAGATAATGAGCCTGCTCTAGCGTAATTTTCATCTGAAGGTTATGATGATAGTTTGCTGGTCTGCAACTGGTGTTATCCATTATTCATTCCTAAAACCAGGTAAAACAATAAATGCAGAGAAAAAATGTACAGAACTACAAAAAATGTATGACAAATTATGCAAGAAGCAGCCTGCATTGGTCAATAGACATGGCATCCTACTGTTCTATGATAACACTCGACCTCACATCTGAGAAATAAGTCTGGAAACCATCGGTTACAGTATGAGACTCTCACCCGGCATATTCACCAGACCTATCACCAACTGACTACCATTTCTTCAAGCATCTCTATTACTTCTTAGTGGGGAAAACATTCAGCAATGAGACAGCAGTTAAAAACGCTTTCAAAGAATTCATCACTTCCAGGAACTCGGATTTTTTACCAACAACATAAATGCAATTGTTTCTCAGGTGGCATAAATGTACTGAATCCATTTTGATTAAGCATTTTGCATGCATTAAGCAATGTGTATTTTGATTAAGTAAAGTTATTTTTAACAAAGTTATAGCTGTTGAATGTTTTGCTAACAATTCAGTCATTTCATTTGCAACAACCTAATATAATCACACTCAAACAAAATAGTTGTCTGATAATAAAAAGAAAATGAAATTCATATGAGAAAGAAAATATGACAATAAAGGAAAACTTACGATTTCCATATACAAGCTTTTGAAGATTAACTGTTTCTTGCTGTCTTTTGTAAAAAGAATCTGCTGCTTTTTGAACCAACTTGTCTTTCCATTTAATGTGGCCTTTAATGGAAAATTGTTATTTATTTTCATAAAGCTTTAGATAATGAAATAGCATTAGCTAATGTTAACATATAAGAAAATATAACAAACAATTTAACACATAGTGCAAAATCTCTAATTACTCAGATTAAAATAGTCTGATATTACATGTCAGTACTTTAATCTAAACAGTTTTAATTAACAATATTGTTCTACAACCAGTTCCATAAAGACAAATGTTAGCATTATCAAGAAAAATTTCTGAATTTTAAATAATCAATCCTCTATCATTAAAAATCCTATATAATGATTAAAAGTATATGCTTGGTTTAATGCTTGCATGTTTTAACTTCTGGAAGTGGAATCAATGAACTTAGGGCAGCAATTTTTATTGAACCCAACATATCACCTTATACACAATTCTTGTCAGAAAGTATTCAACATTTGCTTAACCTGTTGTACCTGAACAATGATCTAGAGCTTATAATACATTTACAAATTTAATCAGCTCTGTACTCATTTCATGTTTCACATATTATTACTTCTCCCACAATTTCACTTTGGCATATGTAAGATATTCAATAATAAATTATCACAGGAAAAGTCCTGTAGAGAAGGAACACTTGAAATAATGAGTTGAAAAAAATTGATTTTCCTGACTGGAATTAGAACCCAGGTCTCCCAGAAGCATGTTGGGCATCTTAACTGCTAGACCAGCAAGGAATTGAGAAACCTTGGTGGAAGAACCATTTCTTCAACTAAGTGATATATATAAGCCTTCTTGTTTATTTGGTAGAGAGAAAGGAATCTCACTACAGTGATAGTCATTTGTAGCAATTAGACAAGTCTGAAAAAAATTCACCCATCTGTTTCCTGGACTCAAAACCCAAGATCTCCTGGTTATGTTAAGCTAAGCTAGGGACATTTCACATCTGCTCAAGGAAGGTTTGATGGTGTGCTATGATGCGTTATCATGTTTCTAAGTGTTGGGAAACTCATGCACTATTTATACCAATGAGAACCAAGAATTTTATAACCACATATCAAGTAATAATATTTATTCAGATGCACAGCATCAAAGTTCTGGATGGAAATAACCTGATTGGAATGAATTTTACTACAGTGATACAACTGGCACATAACCAGGAGATCCCAAGTTTGTCCAGGAGGTGGAGAGATGGAATTTTTTTCACACTAGCCTAATTACTACAAATATTTATTTGGCTTTTTCTTTTTATTCTTCTGATTTTACAGATGTTACAGCTCAATGTGTGAATTTTATATGAAGGCATGATGGGTTAAAAATTATCAACAACCTAATTTGTGAAGAACATATATAACAATAATACCATCATTACTCAACATAGGTATCATATAAAGATTCAAAAATAACAAAATATAAAAAATGCACAAAAGCAATTAGGAAACAAACTTTGTACACAAATTAATAATTAATTAATTTGTTTGTGAAAATATTTACCTATTTCCTCTTCTGAGTTTTCCCCAGTATCTTCAATTTCATTTTCCAGACTTTCATTATTTTCACTATCTATTTCATCATATTCATCACTAGATTTTCTATCCGCATCACAATGATCTTCAAAATTAAAAGATTCCTTTCTGTCATATTTAATGTCATCAGATGACACTTCACTATTTGTTAGCTTACTATTATTTTTATCTCTTGCAACTATCTGTTTACATTTTGAGGAATTACTAGTGGCAGCTGCTATATCTGTGCCAAATTCACTATTTTTACTGTCTTCTTCATCAGTACCATCCTTATTACTATCTTCAGATTCACTGTCCTCCAACTCAAACGAAATTTCCTTCGAAAGAAAAATGATATGCAGTTACAAAAAATTTAAAAGCATGTGGAATATATTTTTAATTATATAAACCAGTGTAAATCACACACATATATATATCTACATTGCTATTAGATATACAAAATAGCAGCTTACTTGCAGGTTATAAAAGAACAAGCATGCTATCAACTCATGGGTTGGTTGTTTTAACTCTGAGCAGCATTTTTTTTTGCACACCATGGGCTAAATGGCCAGGTCACAAGGACCCCAAAAGCTCAGAGAAGGTTGGGGGAGGGGATCAACTGGAACAACTGTTGGGAGACAGATGGTAGCCTCCCATCAAGGCAATCCAGCATGTTCTTTAATGTGCATAGGGTATGGCTCTCCCACACACATGGCCACGACTTAATGTCCCATCCGACAGACTGCGGCCTTTCCAAGCCCATAGGTGTCACCTACTGACTGTGAGCAGGATGGGGAGTTTTGCAGAGATAAATTGCAATGTTGATGCAGCTGGGACTCAAACCTAGGAACTGCAGATTACAAGCCTGGTGCACTACCAACTGAGCCACCTCTGCCCTTCCATCAACCCATGACTCAAACTTCAGTAATTGCAGCACATTATGAACAAGCATAAAATTACTGTACCTCAGTGCCACAATGGTATTGTGTATATTTTTATTTGTTGCAATTATATTAAAACTTTAAAAGTTGCAAGGCCTTCAAATGGTAGCTAAGCATGCACTGCAGGAAAGTTGTGCATCATTACTGTTTAATGATGCACAGAACTAATGAAGCATAAAGCTGAAAATTTTAATGGGAATAGGGTAGACTGTTAGTACTTTCCAAAGGAAATATTCTCTCCTTTGAAGAATAATGTAAAAAGGAAGTTGTCATATCAGTTTAGACTACTGTTTAGGGCTTCTACAGATTTTTAAAAAATATTCCCATCCTACTGTGACAAACTCAACAGGATCTCAGTGCTGACCATTAAAAACATTCTGGCTGTCTACTGGTTGATTTTGAACGTTTCATTGTGGACTTGATGCAGTGGCGACCTTTCTATTGAGGAGGGTAAATCAACTTATTTTTCTATTTATTTGTGGGTTGCCATCCTCAAACAGATAGATGCATATGATGCTTATACTACTTTGGTGATCTTGATCAGAGGCCTTTGTAGGTATCTGAACCTTTACTTCCTTGGTAATTTCTATCTGAGTTATTAAGTTCCTGCCGTCCCATGGCCGAGTGGTTAGCGTGCTTGGCTATTGATCTAAGGAACCTGGGTTCGAGCCCCGGGTAAGGCATGGCTGTTTGTGTCGTTTTTCTGCTGAGGGCCTGCCATCCTCTCAGACTTTCTACTATGGCACATAAACTGACAGGCTCCTGTCAGACCTCTGTGGCAAGCAGCTGCTTGAGGGGGTATAGTCCCAAAAATAATGGCGGGGTTTCAAGAACCATGTAGGAAAATAATGCACATATTTAAGAAAGTAATATTTTAATTGAAAGCATACCTTAAATAGTTTGGAACATAATTAGTGAATTTCCACATGTGCACTGTTCATGACCCTACATGTCCAATTGGTATTCCACTTCCTGCTATATATGTTGCAGCATACCTCGTTACTTGCGCAGTTGCTTCTCTTGTTCTGGCTATCAAACGATTCAGGTCTCGAATTTTGTCTATGTAAACAAAATTCTTTACAAAGCCTCATGAGAAAAAAAACAAACAAACCAAGGGGTGTTAAATAAAAGCTCCGTGGTGGCCATAGAATTGGACCACTTGTGCCAATTTATTAGCAAGGAAATGTTCTACTAAGACCCTCAATAACATCTCAACAAATTTAAGGAAAATTATTTGCAAAATTACCAAGGAAGTAAAGCCTTAACTGGCAAGGCAAATGTTGTGTGTTGTGATAGCTCTAACTAAGGCAGTGGTCAGCAGTGACTTTGGTCTTAGTAGGGCATGTCCTTATATGAGAAGGACTGTAAAAGCTAGGAGTAGCTTCTATAATTCTTCTTTGTCCTATATGTCGCAAATCAAAAAAATGTGGAGATACGGTCTTGTCTAGTGGCGGCATGTGAAACTGTTTGAGTAGGGGAATGTATAGGTACATCATGCAATGTGATGCCTCTCATGTATTTTGGAGGCAGTGCTTCCTGTAACCCCCACCATTATTGTCAGATACCCTAATTTTTTCAGGGTAGCTTTAAATTTTGCTATAATATTTGAGATTTTACTAAATATTTAAAAAGCTTGTTAACAGTGAATGATAAACAAATATACAATATTAACTAAACTTTGAAATAGAAAAGTAATAAATTACTTCGCAAGCAGCTGTTTGCCACAGAGGTCTGGGAGAAGCCTATTATAGAGATTGAGAGAAGAGATTGGGAGAAGCCTATTATAAAAGATATTATAGATATTACCTACCATAGAGATCTGTGAGGAAAGTGAGACATGTAAATCTATTTAGTAATAATGAAGCAACTGCAATTTCTGCCTATAATATAATGAAGTATATATGGATATAAAAATGTCTATACAGAAATCTGACACCAAATCATCTGCTGGGTTAAAATTTAAAAGTTTCTCCTACAGCAGTCTACTTGCCACAGAATATTGCTAGTATAATGTATTACACAAATCTGTGAGGAAGGCAAAACCTCAACACAAAAAATCATTATTGATTAATAATGTAAACCAGATCCCTTTGATCTTTAATCAAACACTCTAATCATTCAGTTAACTATTATACAAATTTATAATGTAGAAAGATGTCCAGCATATTAATTTTGAATTTTAAGCGCTTCATGTGTTTGTATGATATGAGAAACATGCAAACTACAATGTTTATAATTTTGCTATTTTTATAGTAAAAATTTCAGTTTTGTTACTTGGTTCCATATATATTTATGTCATTATCAGAGTAAATACTACCTTTTTATGTCGTTTTTTGGGAGGCTCTAGGTTTTCAACAGATATCTTTCTTGTTGAATGCTCTTCAGTATCATTCTCATTAGCAGACATTTCATCATCATCACTATTGCCCTCATCTGTGCTGTAGCTTCCATCATCACTATTACTCTCATCTGTGTGGCTGTCATTATCATTAATTTCAGATTCAACAGCATTTTTGTTCATAAGCATGTCTAAAGATTGCTCATTTTCTTTTGCATCCACATCATGTCGGAACCTAAAAATATTTTACATTATATTTCATACTAAACTGTGCATATACAGATAAAAATACACATCATAAAGTAGCCAAAAAGGAAAAATTTTACAAATACACTATATGTGAGTAAATATGCAGAGATAAAAGTATTTGCCTAATATTGACTCCCCCCCCCATTTTTCCTTCTTAGTTTAAGTATACATTTGAACTTAGTTCTAACGAGCAAGGAAATAATGAGGTCAGAGCTGTAATCAGCAAATAGCCAAAATGATTGCTCACTTTATAACGAGCGTACTACATGGATATACCGTACAAATTTTGGTAACTATGGTAACATGCAAACATTCTTAATTGCTCAGGTAATTGGAAATAGTACCCAATTCTTGGAATAGACAAAAATGAAATGGGTGGCTTAGCTTTTACGACCATCCGCATTGGATTACAGACTGGTTTATGACCTAACCTTGTCCTTTGGAACCATCCCGACTCTATCTACCTCTCCAGTGTCTAGCCTATAGCCTTGCTCCCCCACTTTACCCAAACACCACAATGACTGTAAAATCAGTTAGAAATGAACTCTTCCATCAGAAACATGTCTACTATCAAAAGAAAGTCTCTTTTCTCGAAAAGTCAAAATTATTCATGAGTTATAACGTGGTGTGCAAAATGTTGAAGCGTGTAAAAAGTTTTCTTTGTCCTCTTCAACAGTATCGATATTGTGGAAGACTAAAGATATTAACATATCAGCATTCGAAAACAACATAACCGAAACAAAAAAATTTAGAAAGTGCAAGCTTACAAATGTCAATGTAGCATTGCTTCAATGGTTCACTACACAAAGTGCTGGATTTTCAATAGACAGTACAATCTTTTTGCTAACAATTTGGACTCAATCATTTTGTATGTAACAACGGTTGGATGGACAATTTAAAAACTGACATAACATCAATTTATGCCAAAATTAGTGGAGAATCTCGATCTGAAAATCCAATAATGGCAAATTGGTGATTGACCATTTTTGGGCAGAAATCGGGAAAGATTTATATAACAAAGACATCTACAATGCTGACGAAACAGGACTTTTTCTTTTACAATTTGACACCTTACAATACATTTAAATTCAAAGGTTAAAAATGTGTTGGTGTAAAAAAAAAAGACTTGCTTGATAGTGCTCATATGTGCAAATATGACAGAAACTGATAAAAAAATAAACTGCTTGTTATTGAAAAATTGTTAAAACCTCAATGTTTCAAAAACATAAGGAACCTTCCTGTGTATTACACTCTGAATAAGAAAGCTTGGATAACTTTGGATATTTTTCAGCAGTACATAAATGATTGGAATAAGGAGATATTCAAAAAGAAGAAAAATATTTCATTGTTAGTTGATAACTGTACTGCACATCCCCAGATTCAAAATTTGTCCATTAAGCTAGTGCTTTGCCTCCCAATGCAACATCAATTTTACAACCAATGGAATGGGTGTAATCAGAGTTTGAAAGGATTTTATAAAAGATTTGTAGTTCTACATTTAATCAGTCAAAGAGAACAGAAATTTAATGTGTGTTATATCGATATTGGATGCAATGGAACAATGTTACTTGGATAACCATATCGAATTACTTCAAGAAATCGAAATTAAATTCAAATGAAATTTCAATTGTAGATGAAGATGATGGAAATTAAGAAAACAACTTATCATTATTTGAATTGTTGCTATGTAGCAACGTTTTAGGTTTTAATAATGACATCGATTAATTTGTACAAGTCGATGACAACTTGTTAACTAGTGGTCTTCCTACAGAGAGCGGCATCGTAGATGCTGTGCTCAACAAAGACGATAATAAAGTTGATGACTGTGATGATATGATGACAAATGGAAGTGAATCAAAATCAGTGCCAAAAATCTCCTACGCTCAAGGCACTGTGGACACATTAGTCATTTTTTTGATGGAACTGAGGCAAATAATGAGACTTTTAATGCATTGGTTTTAAGGGAAAATTTGAGAAATATCAAAGTGAAATCTTTAAAACAAACATCAATATTAAGATTCATAAATAAAAAGACTAACTGAAATCATGTTTATTATTAATTAATATTGTTTTTAATTATAGAGAAATAAATTGTGTTTAGTACTAAGTATATGGTTTTAAAAATATGGACAAATAAATTGTGTTTCATATTAGGTGTATTGTAGTTTATACAAGCAAATTAATACAAATAATATGTAGGTATGTAATTATATTATTTTCTTATCTCTAATTTTTTTTGTTTTTTGAATCTATCTTTTTATCAAGATATCAAGAATTAAAAAAATAGGAGGTAGACTTAACTCATCACTGATATCATGAGTAACGGCTATAATGAGGAAATTTTGTCAGTCCCCTGGTTCTCGTTATAACCAAGTTCGACTGTATTTAAATACTTATTCTAATATTGCACAAGTTTACAATACCATTTATATAAAAGAAAGTATCTTGAAATAAGAATGGATGAGGTGGTGTTTTACACTTGCTATCAATTTTCGAATTAAAACATTATGATAATTCCCATATATAAAACCTGCAAATATTATAAATTATCAAAAGTACATTTAACCCTTTAAGTGTCCAAGGACAGTTAATCATTAAAAAAAAGGCTTAAGAGTCCATCATTTTAATTTTTATTTATACCATTTTTCCATTCAGAATTAAATCCTCCTTCATTTAGTATGCAATATGATCTCTGTATACATATATATAGACAGACATACTATATATATATATGCATACATTCTATATATATAGATAGTTAATTAAAACTAGACTATAAAATTTAGTGTTTTTCCATTGAAAAAGTTAAAAACTTTTTTTCACAAATATGATTTAGATTATTCTGAATTTAGATTATTTCTGATTTAGATTATGCTGATGATTTAGCCCTTTTGGCAAATGATGTTGATGAGATGAACTCTTTCATTCGAGCTGTTGATGAGACTGGTAGTAGAGTAGGTTTGGTTATAAACAGAGAGAAAACTAAAGTGATGAAAATTGGTCAGGCAGGTTGTGATTCAGTTAACCTGAATGGTTGCAGTCTTGAGCAGGTGTCACAGTTTAATTAGCTTGGGAGCTATGTAACTGATAATGGTGATGTGCGGCATGAGATTAACAGACAGATGGATTGCTGCCAGGACTTTTAAGAATCTCTGGAGATTGTGGAGAAATAAGCGTATACACCTAAAGACTAAAATTAGACTGTATAATAGTTTGGTTCTTTCTAGGGTTAGTTATGGTAGTGAAACTTGGACGCTATGTAAACAAGATAACAGGAAACTAGATGCTTTTGATTCTAGATGCTTACGCAGTATCTTGGGTATTATGTGGTTTAACTTTGTAACTAATGATGAGGTTACGCAAAGGAGTCTGCAACCTCCTTTAAGCAGCATATTGTGCAGAGAGAGACTCCGCTGGTTTGGCCATGTTGCCCGTATGGATAATTATAGATTGGCGAATAGGGTTATGAACAGTGTGCCTAGAAGTCTCAGAAGGAGGGGGAGACCTAGGATGCGGTGGGCAGACAATGTCAAACAGGACCTTGTTAGAATTGGTGTGCAGTGGCCAGATGCAGCAGATGTAACTCAGGACAGATATGCTTGGAGAATTAAACTGCACGGTCTGGTTGGACCTCCATAGCCCATGGCTGCTTGAGAATGATGATGATGATATCTATTTAATTAATACCTGTCCTATCCAAAATGAATTTTTCATTTTTCTCTAAAGGTAAAATAGTTGCATTTCCCTCACTACCCTGGTAAAAACAAGAGGGATATCACTTGCTGTCAATGTAAACCCAGTGACCATCACATTCTAGTTTCAAAAATTTAAATCTATAGCATGAATAGATAATTTACATTATTTGTTTTAAGTTTTTCATTTTTGAACCTTAGGATTTCTAATGGTAAAATTTAAAGCTATTAAAAGATTAAAAAAAGCCTGAGAGTTCGACATCAAAATGAAAATAATAATTCTTTTTTTAAAAAGAGCTGAAAAAGGGGAAATAAATATGCCTGTAATGAGGGTTATATTATATACTATTAAGTTTATTTGCAGCACAATGGCACCAAGATTCCAGATTTTAAAACAATAAAATAAACAAAAATTTAAAACTATTACAATAAGTAGTAAATTTGTTTAGATAATTATTTTATACTAACAAATTCATATCATCTTCTTTCAATGGGTCAGCCCCAGTGAAGAGGGCCAATTCTGTAGCAGCCATTTTGTCATCTATTGTATGTTGAGTTGTAATCAGAGAACTCACTAATTTTCCTGATGGCTCTTCACTTTCCTAAAAATATTAAGTAAACACAAAAGAGTAATTAAGTAAACAAAAAAAAAAGAGTTAATTTCTTGACATTTATAATCTGATTAAAAACACTACAAAAAAAAAAAAGTTTTTTGACTCTCCACTACTTCTATCATCTTTCGACCATCTTTTGGTACCTAGACTTCATTCAGACACTAATTCAGCATTTTTTTTCTACACAATATGTAACTATTAATATTTGCTATGATTATCCATCTACTAATGAATCAAATTATAAGTTCATTTAGTCATCTTAGATGGGAAAATCATACAGTAAAATGCATTCACTCTACAAATGTAAGCCCTTCAAGTGATATAACAACACAAATATCATCTTGAACACTATAGAACACAAATTATTTAAAAAACATTAAAGCTTCAAAAAATATAGTTATTTCAACAATGAACAAAACCTTATTAATTTAACAGCAATAAATGGAAGGTGTATCGTCCCATGGCCGAGTGGTTAGCGTTCTAGGCTATTGATCTAAGGGACCTGGGTTCGAGCCCCGGGGTAAGGTATGGATGTATGTGTCATTTTTCTGTTGAGGTCCTGCCATCCTCACAGACCTTCTGCTATGGCATATAAACTGACAGGCTCCTGTCAGACCTCTGTGGCAAGCAGCTGCTTGAGGGGGTATTTATTTATTTAAATGGAAGGTAAATATTATTTACACTGACTCCATTTGGGAGAATTGAGAAACAGAATAGCCTTACAAACATAAAATGAATTGAATGATTATGCACACATCATACGTAAGAAATATACTACAGATAAATGAATTCTTTGACAATCTTGGCAAAAATCTTTATCAATCTAGATAAAAGGCAATTGAAAATCTAAAACAGATAGCATCTGACTATTAAAAATACAATTTTACATAAGTAATGTTTTTTAAAAATGCCACGGTAAGGGAGATGCCAATGTCCTCCAGAAGCTCATTCCATACTCTTCCTACTCTACAAATAAAAAGTATCTGGAATTTCTTCTTTATTTGAATATTTAATTATTAACACTGATTAACTCAGAATGTTGAGCACTCAGCTCCCTTTATTGGTACTCAATAATATTACATTGCTTACAGATACATTGAACCTGACTTGAAATTCAAGCAGTGGCAAGGATGCTGTGTGTTGTAACCCCCCCCCCCCCCCCCATTTGACCCAACCCTGGATAGGTATATCCAGATGTTAGACACTATATCATTAGGCACAATATTACAATTAGGAATGTGCCCTTCATTTTAATTTATACCATTTAACTTATACCAGATGTGATAAATTTGTCAAACTACTTTAAAAAATTTGAGTGTACAGCACTATTAATGGCAAAACAGAGATGGTTATTAATATCTAAGGAATCGATTAATTATTAGTAATAATAAGAGCAAATTGTACATTTTTTAAAAAAATATAAAATTAAACATCTGCTGTTTATTCATTCTACTTCCAGTATTAGTAGAGGAAAAAGAAAGTGGAATTATGTTCAGAGCATTGATTTCATATTGTATCATTATTGCATTTACAGGTTTAGTATTTTGCAGAGTAGATATTCCTTCATAAATAATTGAGCAATGGCAACTATATATTTATAAACCAATACTTTAGCTTGGGCAGAAACTTTTTTCAGCTGCCTTTGTTCACACAACAGAGACTAATAAAAAAAATATTTTGTGGGAAAGTGCATATCAATTGTTTGAAAAGATTCACCTTCCTTATACAGATATACCTCAGTAAATTATAAGGTTAGGTTCCTTAAAAACAAGTCAAAAAGCAAATGCTGATTTTCAATAAAACTCCCATTTTATAATATAGAATGCATTACATAAAAAATTCTATATAAAATAAAAAAATAAATACACAGAGGTCTGACAGGAGCCTGTCAGCTTACACACCATAGTAGGTCTGTGAAGATGGCAGAACCTCAGCAGAAAAACAACACACTGACTCCAACACAGATATCCATGCCTTACCCAGGACTCAAACCCAGATCCCTTAGATCAGTAGCCAAGCATGCTAATCGCTCATCCACGGGACGGCACAAAAAATAAATACCCCATCAAGCAGCTGCTTGCCACAGAGGTCTGACAGGAGCCTGTCAAGTTTATATGCCATAGTAAGAAGGTCTGAGAGTATGGCAGGACCTCAGCAGAAAAAAATGACACAAACATCCATGCCTTACCCGGGCTTGAACCCAGATACCTTAGATCAGTAGCCAAGATATAATAAGAATTAATGTTTTCTTAATGTACACATTCTATACATTTTCCCTTTAATCTTTTGTAGCAAGTTTAGATGGTATAGGCTATCTCAAAAATATAAACAAATTTAAAAATTTAAAAAATACCTATCTTTCTATACACAACCTAAAAAGTAGGAAATAAATCTAAAGCATATCGATGGTGCAGTCAGTCACAGAGTTCGTATTCACTTTAAAGGAAGATAGGGCACCAGCAATCTTGTTGAGTAGGTAAATTGGTACACTATCTTCCTTTAAAGTGAATATGAACTCAGTGACTGATTGCACTATTGATATGCTTTAGGTTTATTTACTACTTTTTAGGGTGAAAGGAAGATAAGCATTTAAAATTTTTTAAATTAGTTTATATTTTTTTTGTCACTAAAAACACCTACCCTCAGAACTTTCCTTTGATATATGACTCATAAACATCAATCATATTTTACTGCCTTTTGGAGCATGTTTGAAGTAGACCATGACAATGGAGATGTCACATTCTTTAATTTGAGATATTACTTGGTAAAGTCAACCCACGTAAAAATCTGCCTCTCCCCTTTCATCAGGGGAGCAGAATAGTGGGGTCAAAAATTCGAAATAGTTTATGATGGTTATGTTATTATACGAGCTTTCATTTCACACCTAACTTGTAACTCTACATTCAGAAGATATAGTAGAACGATTTTCACATTTCACATTTTTTAGGTGGGAATAAAGCATGGGTAATCATTTTTTAATAGCCTATGACACTTCCTGTGTCAGAAGCTTGTATTTAATGCATAGCTTGTTACTTTCTGCACTCATATTCCATGGAAATAGCAGAAAAATCATTTCCCCATTTCCTGTTTATTATGGGGGAAGAAAGCATGGGAGTCATTTTCTATAGCTTATGACACTCCCCACATCACAAACTTTCATTTGAAACACATAGCTTGTTACATTCACACTTGAATTATGGAGATATAGTGGAAGGAATATTTTCATATTTCTTCTTTTTATTTGGGGAAGGGGAAGCATGGGGTCAATTTTTTCATAGCTTATGACACTATATCTGCATCACAAGCTTTCATTTGACACATAACTTGTTAGTTTCTGCACTTGCATTCAGGAGATATAAGGGTACAATTGTTTTCATATTTCACCCCTTTTTAGGGGGGAGGGGCAGAAAGCATGGAGGGGGAAATTTTTAATAGCCTAAGACACTTCCTACATCAGAATTTTTCCTTTAACAGATAGCTTGTTACTTTCGGCACTCGCATTCTGGAGAAATTAGAGGAATAGTTTTCATATTTCCTCCTTTTTAGAGGGGAAGAAAGCATGGGGGAGGGGTCAATTTTTTATAGCCTATGACACCCCCCATGTTAAAACCCTTCATTTGATACATAAATCATTAAGTTTCCCCATTGCATCCCAAAGATATGCTGGAACAACTGTTTTGACAAATCTACACTGACAAACCAACAAATGTCAAGTGAAAAGCAATAGGAAGATGGTAAAAATGAGTCTATTGATATTTCAGTACCTTTCTTGTACAATAGGTGGTAGGATTTGTTAGTTTATTTCCCTCTGCAGTTTCTCTGTTGACATGATTTTTCTCAATGATTATGATCACTGCAGCTTCTAAACATAGAAAAGTTTCTGGTATATGGGGTATCTGGTATTCACAGTTTTCACACACATGTATATTTATCCAGTTTATTGAAAAAGTTAATTAATACTCTTTCACCTTTAATGAGTTTAATTTTCAGCCTCACATAGCAGTTCAATAATTATCAGACCCTTTTATGTTATTCTTTCTGCATTCAGTCCCATAGTTTGTCCACAGTAGTCCACAGTAGCTCCAACCAAATTCTATGCATACACATTTTTTTAAGGTGTATGACATTCCTACAATGAGTAGGAATGTCTCAAACCATATTATCATAACCAGCAAATGAAGATGAGAGATGCTTTCCTGCATTATTCAATACAATATTTGGTGATTTATAAAGCCTTTTAAGATATAAATAAATGAACTTATATTTGACAGCTTACTTTGTTAAATTATAATGAAATTCACAGTGCTAAGATTACAAATAAATTTAATTTCACAAAAGACACTATTAAAAGTTAGAGTTGTTTTCAGCTACTTTTACAATTACACCAGTTTTAACATTTTACACCAGATTATCTTCAGTGGTGAATCCCAGTTTTGTTAGAAGCCAATGATAGTCATATACACATGTGGGGATGATGCAGTTAACACTCCAATCCAGCTGCCACTGTTGAAAGTCACTGCCCAAGCAGCACTCATTAAGGTGTCTGGGCTATGATAAATCATGATAACCTGTATTCTCAGCCACCTGAACTCACCATTAGTTGTTGCTGTTGTATAATGGCTGGCCCAATTCTCTTAGGGTATCTTAGCACTGTAAAGTTCATTAAAAATGTAACTTGCAGAGAACAACTAAGATATGCATAATGGCTACATATTATGCAACCAGAAAATATTATGTTAAGAAAGAACCTTAGCATGAATGCTGTGGAGACTAAACTTCCTAATTACTTGTACTATCTTATCCCTAATTTTTTACAACTTCCACGAAAAACATTTAAAAAATATTTACATAAAAAAATTTGGATCATGCAGAATTAAAATTATTAAATGCAGAAATATGACAAACAAGGAAAAATATAAATAATATTGAAAAGGACACATATGAGCAATATTTTGAATTAGCAAAAAGGGTAGACAATGAAGAATTTTATAACTTATTAACTAAACTGTATATATTCATGAAATAGATGACAGAAAAATATATAAAAACTCACCAATGGAAAATTAAAAAATTAATTATTAAAAATTTAATTAAATTAAAAGAAACTGAAAATGTAGATATACCTAAAATGCAATATTAAATATAAAACCTAAATATATTAAGTTATCAAAAATACAGTTAAATAAAGAACAAGAGACCACACTCAGGAGGGGTACAAAATTTGCATACCCCACCCTACTGCTGCCCCTTGAAAAACTAATACCACATGTAGAATAAGTCATAGAAAATGTTTCAAAAACAGAAAAGGAAGCAGTTAGATTTAAAATGTATCTTAGTATTAAAAATGAAGAACAACAAAAAATGTTGATAAATTGGGAAAGAGAAATTAGAGCATTAAAAAAGCTAAAAAAGAGCCCAGAAATTAAAATTTAACAGCAGATAAGACAGATCAATTAGTTTTAATGGATAAAAATTAATATGACAGGAAAATTAAATGTACTTTGCAAGAATTAAATCGTACACCTTTAAATGTGAAGTCAATACCAATGTCATTATGGAAGCTTGTAATATTAAAAAACGATCAAGGGTTACCAGTGTAATATGAAAAGCCTGTATTCCACCCATGTATCCAGATATACCCCCCCCCCCCCCCCCGTTATTTGTTAAAATTAAGTTACATAAGCTAAATAAACCATTTAGACCCATTGGTCTCTAAAAGAAAAGTCCTAACTCATAAATGGGAGAGAGAGCTATATTTGATTTTTTTGCACCATATTTTCCAAACAAACAGTACATATTGATATTGTGCCATAAGGCAGATCATTTAATAATACCTCATGGCATTATTAAATTATTAATTAAAAATATATGAATTAGAATAAATTCAACACCTACACAACAAAAAACCCAAAAAACCACCTTGCATTTGTTTGACGGCATATCACTGTACTCCAGTGCTGGATGTGGCGATGCAACTAAAAGCGAAGGTGGCTGGAGGAGGCCAGGCCCATAGCCCAAGAGTACTTCAGTGTACATGAGGCCCTGGACCTAGCCACCTCCTCCAACTGGTTTGCAGTTGACAGTTGACAGTGCGACATGGGAGCAGACAGATGGTGTTCCTATCTGGGAATCAGATCGCCACTGTCATTCGGTATATTGATGATATTTTACTTTTCTAGAATTATGGTCCAACTGAATTACAAAATTTATTACAGACTTTCAATAATGTAATGCAGCAGATTCAATTTAGCATGAGGTGGAAATTAATGGGCAACTACCATATTTAGGAATTCTGACCGAGAGAAAGTACAGTAAATGCCATACCAAAGTATACCAGAAGCCAGCATATATACCTAACATCATACCCACAAACTCCCGACACCCAAAGAATTATAAAATTGCTGCCTTTAACACCTACTTTATGCAAGTGTTATGTTACTGCTCTGAAAATGAAAGTCTAATGCAAGAAGTACAATATATAATATAGCATTGGATAGCAAACAGGCTATCAAATTAAAATATATGGAAAAAATATTCAACAGAAATAAATTTAAATACAACAGGGAATCACAACCAACACTGGCACAAAAAAAGAAAAGATAAACTTAAATATACTACATTCTTTCCATATTACAGACCAGTAACCAATATGTTAAAAACTATTCTCAGGAAATACCAATCCCAAATTCCAATAACCACTCAGGATAATATTAAAACCCTATGTATAAATGACAGGGATCGCAGGCCCCCTACAAGAGGGATATATCAAGTAGAAATAAAAGACTCTGAACAGAAATTACAAAATAAAAATTGTTACATAGGTAAAACATACAGACAACTAGAAGAAAGGTTAAAGGAATAGAAGCAGAACATTAAGAAACAAACTTGAAAAATGGCATTAACACAGACTATTTTAGAATATAATTTACCAATAACAAAAATAACACCAAAGTTAATAGTGCCCCCCCCCCCCTACACTAAATTTCAGTTATATAACCTAGAAAACATCTTTATAAACTTGAAAAAGACACCCTATGTAATGCAGAAATTAATCCCCTCCCCTCTGCATGGAATTTTCTGCTGTGTAATTGGAAGTAGAAGCCCTCATGGCACCGCCAGAGGGCTGGCACTATAATTACCACAAGCAACAGTTGTGACAACAGTTCAAGATGTCGTCTGTTGACAAGTGAAACACATCTGGGAAAATTCCTGTTTTTAATTTATGCTTTTAAATAATGATTTTAAAAGTAAAAAAAGGGATGGGCAGGGAAATAGTATTATATTCTCAGGCAACTTATAACATCAAAGAATGTGCTTTGCAATTTGTGCTTCAACCAAGGTTTCAAAAAATCAACTAAATACCCATGCAAGCAAAGATGGACTGGAACCTCTGTGGGAAGAAATATTGCAAGATTGGCACCTCCAGTAGTGGTAAAGCTGTGCACAAAAGGAACACTGGATGCCTAAATAGCATACCTCAAGAGGAATGGGCCAGCCATTTTACAACAGCAACAACTAATGGTGAGACTTTGCTAGAAATAAGATCTATAGCATAAGAAGCACTACAGGAAGCAAATATTCGGTACTTTTACCTGGTGTAAAATGTTAAAACCAATGTAATTGTAAAAGTAGCTGAGAACAACTCTAACTTTTGACAGTCTTTTATGAAATTAAATTTATTTGTTAATTTATATAAATCCCATTATGTAGGTAACACTAAAAACCATTATCAAATATTCAAAATATGTTGCATATAAAAAAAGGTTTGTATGAAGAACTCACATCTTGATTTTCATTGTGAGAATGACTTCCTTTTAGTTCAATATAAACAGCATCTTTATCATACACAATACCTCCTACTCCAGACATAGGAGCATAAATAAGTCTTTCTTTTTCATTAAGAGATCTCTTCTTTTCTTTGTCAGGCAAAGGGCATGGATCAGGCAAAAAACTTACACTTTTCACGAAGAAATCCCCACAACCTAAAAAAAAGAATATGTATAAAATATATATAGTTTTCAAAACTGTATGGTAGCTGTGTAAAAAAAAACACTCAAATTTAAAAGTTAACTGGAAAGTTATAGAAACTTTTATATAAGAGAATAACAGTGCTGCATTAATTGCTATGTCCTCCTTGCCAGAAGTGCATTAACTGAAGAAATGTATGCTATTTCATAAAGGAACAGAAGGGAACAGATGTGTTCAAGTGATTATATAGAACATTTATTGTATATTGGACCATGTTGAAATAATGCCCCTAAATATAAGAAACATCAAATAGTAAATATAAATAAATAAGAAATGACAATAAAGCAAGATCATTCTGACATTTCAGCCAACATAAATTATCTTAATTTTTAACAAGTAAAAAAAATAGAACGATAATCTTTTTCTGTAAACATAAAAAAAATTAAACTTGCAATTAACAACAAAAGGAATATATTTCATTCTATAAACATTATACATCAGACAGTCAACAATAACATGTTTCTGGTTTATTAGTGTTAAAAAGGCTACAGATACAGTCAGGAAAAACTGTACATAAATACCCTGCCATGTACAAATATTCTGTTTCGATTAAAATGAAGCTGTATTATTAAAATGCAGCGTTTCTCAAGTTAAAAAAAAATAATGAATTGATCACACTGGTGAGCCATAAATCAAGAACTGAAATACTATTGAGTTAATACAATTAGGAATTTATAACTCAGCTGCAGTATACACAAACAATGATGCAGTCAAAGTAGCTTTAGCTTCTGAGAGAAAATAATTTTTAGCCATAATGAAAATACCGTAATGGGAAAAAGGTATACCCAAATAAATATAACTTGGAATAACAGAAAGATGCTGCAAACCAAAATGCTAAATTTCGTGTTTCGAATACCACCCTTTCTAAAAACAACTATCTTGGTTTTATCTACACTGATTCTTAGTCGAAAATCAGAACAAAATTCTTCCAAAAGTAATTTTTTCCTGCAAACCAAAAGGGTTAGATTGGTTTTTATTACCTCTCAGCAGCAGTTTTTTGCACACAATAGGCTAGATCACTACGACACCAAGGCTCAGAGAAGATTGGGGGAGAGGACTCACTGGACAGTGTTAGGAGACAAGTGGTAGCTTTCTGTCAAGGCCATCCAGCATGTTCTTTAATGTGCACAGCGTATGACTCTCCCACACCTGGGGCTTAATATCCTATCCGACAGATAGCAGTCTTTTCAAGCCCAACAGTGTCCACTATTGACTTGGGCAGGATGGGGAATTTTGTGGAGATAAATTTCAATGCTGGCCCAACAGGAACTTGAACCTGGGAGCTGCAGATTGCAAGCCTGGCATGCTACTGACTGAGCCACTCTCACAAATACAAACATATAGGAGAATCAGTCAAAATAACTATGTCATCAACATATAATAAAATATGCATAGATACATCTGAACTTAACTGAACAGAAGGTATATCAGAGTTACTTAGTTGTTTAATAAAGTCATTAATAAAGTAAACAAAACAGTACTGAGAACCTCACCCTGCAAAACACCAAAATCAATACTAAAATTGTCTGATAACCTGTCTCCCATACTAACTTTAGCCATAGCCTTATCATACAAATCCTTAATCAGTTTCACAAAATTAAAACTCGCATCAGACTATCTTAAAATAGACCACAATAACTCATGGTTATTGCTGTCGAAAGCACTCTTGAAATCGGCAAATAATGCATAGCACTTATCTCTTTTCTTATGCACTTTCTCCTAAATTAAACTGAAAGAACAAAAGCCTGATCAATGCAGTTGTAAAGTGGGTAGAAACCAGCCTGTTCTAATATTATTACTATTTTTAAACCAACAATATAGTCTACTGTTCAATATCAATGTAAACAGCTTACCAAGTACAGATATGAGAGATAGGCCTGTAACAAAGGGTCACCATTTTTGTAAAGAGGAAATTTCAATCCAGCTACCAGAATATAGACAGTGGTTTTAAGTATCTTATTAAACCCATCCAGAATTATAGCAGGTCCAATTAAATCAGCAGCATGTGATTTTCCAGATTTCAATTTATTAATTACCAATTTTAATTCATCAATCATAATATCTGCACCCAAAATAAGGTGACGAATCTAATTGACACATATTGTTCAATAAATCACTTAGTAATAAAAATATTACAGACTAATGTTACATTCTAAAGAAAGTGAATGATGCATTTATTATGTTTAGTTTCAAAATGTTGTTGCATTTTTTAGGACTGTACACACAATTTACTTTGAAATCTATAAATCATTTAAATTCTTTATTTTATTCATTAATATTTTCCCAATAAAAGAAATAAAACTTTAGAATTAGTTTGTATTTTAAGTAATTAGCAATAACAACTTTAAATGAACTAGTAATTTAAGAAATTAGTAAATCACTTTTACAATAAATTAATATTTTATACTGGGGGTAATTTTTCATTCTTCTTACTGTCTTTTGTAGTCTGGATTTTTATTACTAAATGAATATATTGCAGGCTAGGCTATAATATCAGACCTTTGCAGCAAGCAGCTGTTGAGGGGATATATATATATATTTAATTTAATGTTACATTTTAAAGAAGTGCATGATGCATTTATTATGCTTAGTTTTAAAAAGGTTGTATTTTTAGGACTGTTATACACAATTTACTATAAAATCCATAAATCATTTTAATTATTATTTTTCCATCAATATTTTCCCAATAAAAGAAATACCACATTACAATTGGTTTGCATTTTAAGCAATTAGCAATAACACCTTTAAATCAGCTAATAATTTAAGGAATTAACAATATCACTTTTACAATTATTTGGTATTCTATACTGGGAGTAATATATGGTTCCCCTTACTATTTGTTTCAGTCTATTGTGTACCCTACTGATAAAATTCACAGGCACCACTGTATTCACCATACCTTATTTAGTACAACTAAGTTTAACAAATGTAGCTTACATTTAACTTAGAATGTTGCATTATCATGTAAATTTTTTAAAATTAAATGACTTATAAAAAATGATTCGAGAAGTGATAATACATCAAATAATTCAATGTATTTTTATGAGTTGCTGGTAAAAGAAAATAAGAAAAGCAAAGTTTACCCAATGTCCTCCCTTGGCAAAATAAAAAGATGGCAACCCCACTATTTACATATATTGCCATCTACTATAGGATAGTGTTTGGGTGAGGAGATTGGTGTAAAGTAACACAGATTTGCCAGTTGTGTGCTGCAGATAGCATAGTTCATAGCATCAGAGGGGATCTTGATCGGCTCAGCAGTCAGTGCACCTGGCTTGTTATTAGAAGGTCATGGATTTATATCTCACCCAGTTCAAGACAACCCTTTACATTTAATATTCGATGTTAAGAGTGACTTCATGATCTGTCCATATTAATTTTCTGATTTGCTTTTAGGACTATATTTAAAATACTTATATAAAAAAAAATGCTAATTCTGTCCTATACTAGGGAATTGTTCAATTAATCAGTACATCAGATCCACTGATTAACCAAAATATTTTTAATACAAATGATTAAATTTTCCCAGAAAAAAAGTTCACATATATTTCAAATACACTGATGAAAAACAATTGTTTAACATTTAATAAAATCATATATTAAATAGGTTTTCATTGCTAACTACATAACTAATCTAATATTAATACATGTTGGAACCAGTTTTGAAGCTTTGTTGTGTACAGGAACTGTAAATAATGTCAATGAGTTATATAAATAACTCAGGTTCTTTACCTTGCATACTAATCACTCAGCCAATCACATCCATTTAAAAAAAATTAATGAATGCTAATATAGGAATCAGATATTATAGTTTCTATCCTTACTATTCCAATGCAGTCCAAAGAACTTGTACCTCATTCATTTGCACAGAAATATTTCTGCCTGCCTTAACCCACACCCATGCATGCTAATCAATCAGCCAATGAAGATGGTCATTTCTATGTTTAAAAAAAGTTAATAATCTTATAAATTTGGCTAATATAGGAATGAAATATTATCATTTCTAGCCTTTCTATTCCAATGCAGTCTGATCAAAGAACATGTACCTCATTCACTTGCCCAGAAATATTCCTGCCTATCAAAATTTGTTGATGTCTACAAGTAGTTATCATGGGCATCCAAAGGGGAGAGGTTTGTTAACCATTTTAATCAATTAATTAATGATTAATTTTAATGTTTAATCATAAATAAATTCCCCCCCCCAGAAAATCAATTAATCAGAACATCAACATCTAAAAGTGAAACATAAACAATATAATTTTATTAAAATCAGTCATTTTAATGAGACTGCTTTGCCAAAGTTGGACTTCTTGTCCTCTATACATTCCTTTTCTCTTTTAAAAATTTCATTTATTTGTCATCAGCAGCTCGCATGCTGCACAAAAAAAGGTAGTGGCCCACATGCAGCCCATGGACAGTAGTTTGCCCCAGGCCTACCCTATCCTATACCTCTTGAATAAATAGCCTTAATTTATATACACAGTACATTAATAATAAGAGTAATATAACTAGACATATAATTACATGTGCTTTACCTGGAATATGAAAAGAAGTGTTTTTCTTTAATGGTGCACCTCTAGCATAACCATACAGAGACACAGTTCTGTCACAAGTTGGTTGTCTGTGAACATGTTCAGGATTTGTAATATCTTCCATCCTATTGGAAAAATATATGCACATTTAACGTTAAAAATATATATATATTTTCCCATCTTACTTCAGAAAAATTACCAAATAAGATCACAATACATTTC
Organism: Ryuthela nishihirai; assembly: GCA_038380435.1. Lineage (NCBI taxonomy): Eukaryota > Metazoa > Arthropoda > Arachnida > Araneae > Heptathelidae > Ryuthela > Ryuthela nishihirai. Next base: position 59,460,985 of record JAWZYU010000012.1, read on the forward strand.
ATGTGCAAACTGTGAAATGTACTTCTCAGGGGAAGGGTGCAAAGAAAGGTGTGAAAAAGTGGTGAGAAAAGAATGCAAGATGATAAATCTTACGAAATTTTTGCTTCTTCTCTTTTGAGAGCTTCCTAAACGTTTTCTTAATGAAACCTGCACAGGAAAAATCTAACAAGTCTGCAATCATAACATTCAATAGAATCAGAAGGTCAGGAATTCCTTCACCATATATTTTTCATTCAAAAGTCACACATTATACAGAACCCCTAGTTGCATGGGGTTGGGGATGGAAGGAAATACACACATCATCATCATCATCATCATCCTCAAGCAGCCATGGGCTACGGAGGTCCAACCAGACCGTGCAATTTAGTTCTCCAAGCAAGTCTATCCTGAGCTACATCTACTGCATCTGGCCACTGCACACCAATTCTAACAAGGTCCTGTTTGACATTGTCTGCCCACCGCATCCTAGGTCTCCCCTTCTTTCTGAGGCCTTTAGGCACACTGTTCATAACCCTATTCGCCAATCTATAATTATTCATACGGGCAACATGGCCAAACCAACGGAGTCTCTCTCTGCACAATATGCTGCTTAAAGGAGGTTGCAAACTCCTTTTCCTAATCTCATCATTAGTTACAAAGTTGAACCACCTAATGCCCAAGATACTGTGTAAGCATCTGGAATCAAAAGCATCTAGTTTCCTGTTATCTTGTTTACAAAGTGTCCAAGTTTCACTACCATAACTAACCCTAGAAAGAACCAAACTATTATACAGTCTAATTTTAGTCTTTAGGTGTATACGCCTATTTCTCCACACTCTCCATAGATTCTTAAAAGTCCCGGCAGCAATCCCTATTCGTCTGTTAATCTCATGCCGCACATCACCAGTATCTGTTACATAGCTCCCAAGATAATTAAACTGTGACACCTGCTCAAGACTGCAACCATTCAGATTAACTGAATCACAGCCTGCCTGACCAATTTTCATCACTTTAGTTTTCTCTCTGTTTATAACCAAACCTACTCTACTACCAGTCTCATCAACGGCTCGAATGAAAGAGTTCATCTCATCAACATCATTTGCCAGAAGGGCTAAATCATCAGCATAATCTAAATCAGAAATTTTCCTATCTCCAGCCCATTTAAGGCCAAAATCTTTCCCTTGAAGTGAATTTCGCATAACATAATCAATAACCAAGCTAAAGAGAAAAGGAGACAAAATGCACCCTTGTCGAACACCAGAAGTAATGCTAAACCAATTGCTACAAGCCTTACCAACTCTCACACACGACTCAGTGTTATTATAGAGAGCTTTCATAATGTTAACTAACTTGTCTGGTATACCATATGATCTCACAATCAACCACAAATTATGACGATCAACAGAGTCGAAAGCCTTTTTGAAATCAACAAAGCTAGCAACCAAAGGTTTCTGAAACTCTAAACATTTCTCAAGAATCTGCCTAAGTGAAAATATCTGATCTACACATCCCCTACCACTTCTGAATCCACATTGCTCATCACGCAATTGCCTGTCAACCAGATTCTTAATTCTATTAAGCACAATCATGGAAAGAACTTTACCTGGAACAGAGAGTAGGCTGATACCCCTATAGTTATCACAAGAACTGCGATCACCTTTTTTGAAAATAGGGATAACAATAGCTCTGGTAAAATCCTTAGGAACCATGCCTTTATCATAAAAGAGATTCAGAATTTCAGTCATCCAAGTGGTAACCGAAACACTCCCAGCTCTAAGCATTTCCGTAGTAATTTCATCTACCCCTGGGGATTTATGAAGTTTAAGTTTAGAAACAGCCAAACTAACTTCAGATTGTGTTATAGGGCCAACATTAAAGCCACCAATGCATCTATCATCATTGCAAACAATGGGAGTAGAACTAACTACATTGTTTAGAACATCACTGAAATGCTCAGCCCACCTAGCCATGACAGAATCCTCCCCTTCTATAACCTTACCTTGTTTATCCTTCAATCCTTGTATGCCTGTCCGTTTTCTACCACACAAAACATTAACTATCTGGTACAGCTCTCTGCTGTTGTGCTGTCTAACTGCTTCCTCGGCTTTGTCAGCCAAACCATCAAGCCAAAAATTTTTATCAGCAGCTAACTGATCCTTTACAAGTTTATTAAGGTCTCTGTAATGCTTTCTATTAGGACTAGTAGGGTATTGATTAAGGGCATTCCTGCAGTTCTTTCTTTCCGAAATAAGCTCAAGTGCCTTATCACTCAGATAATTTTGCCTCTTCTGCTCCTTTTTTCCTAAAAGAGTACTGTTAGTGTCCAAAAAAGCCTGTTTAAAATGATCCCATTCTTCCTCAACTTCAGTAGTAAGCAAACCATGACTGTCATAATGACTAAGTAACCTATCATGGTAAGCTTTGGCTATAACTGGATCTTTCAGAGCTTCAGTATTAAAAGTAAATTTTTTAACCCTAGCACAACACTTTTTAAGTTTAAGTTGCAACACACTTTTAACAAGGTAATGGTCAGATCCAATTTCAGCTCCCCTATATGCCCTGGTATTCCTAACAGAACTAGTCCATTTGCTGTTAATTAATATGTAATCAATCATATTCTTATGCAGCCCATCAGGTGAAACCCATGTGTACTTATGTATGTCGCGGTGTTTGTAATAAGTGTTAGTTATTCTGAATCCATTGAGTTTACTTACCTGTAGGAGACGTTGCCCATTGCTATTGCAGCTACCAATACCAAAAGGGCCTATTACTCCTCCCCAAAGGTCAGAGTCAGTACCAACTTTGGCATTGAAGTCGCCAAGAACAAGGGTAATATCTCCTTTCTTGACAGAATTCAAAATATCCTGAAGTTGTTCATAAAACCTATCCTTCTCATCCTCATCGGCATCCTCAGTGGGGGCATAACAGCAGATAACATTCAAGTCTTTAACGCTTGTCTGAAATTTTGCTGTAAGAAACCTTTCATTAATGCACTTATATCCTAGAAGAGCATCACTAGCGTGTCTGCTGAGAAGCAGACCCACGCCTTGGTGATGCTTTTTGTCGTCCCTCCCTGAAAAGAGAAATTTAAGATTATTTTTAAGAATCTGACCTTTATCTGTCCATCTGGTCTCTTGCAAGCCGAGAATATCTAAATTATAACGGTGGAATTCTTGTGTGAGGACATCAAGAGAAAAAGCTCTGTGCAGAGTCCTCACATTCCAACTACCTATGGAGAGAAAATGGTTAGTGGGATGTTTAAAGAAACTATGTTTATTGAGAGAGGGAATGCCGACAATATCAAACAGCCCCCTAATCGCAGACATGGGGCAAAGACCCGTTCCCCCACTACTAAAGGCTGAAGCCATCTACACTGGAAGACTTCCTCCAATGTAGAATTTGACGATGCCAATAGAAGCAAAGAGTTCAGGTGCCTGCGATGACTTCTGCTCAGGATTATCCACCAGCTGATAAACATATCCTGCGAATCTATTCACTTGGGGCTGTCAACCCACAAACAAAAAGAAAACACAGCGGAAGATTTTCCCTCCACAGAAGCCCACCAGTGCAGCAAAATCAGGATCCATAATCAAGCTCAGAGCCATATATCTGTCCAGTCCAGTAGGTTTATATGGTCAGCACCAGGACCCTGTGTGGTTGACCACTCCTCAGCAGGGTAGAAAAAAAAGAAAAGTAGCCATAGTTGTCCAGATCAGTAGGCCACACTAATCTGGCAGCCCTCCCCTTCCGTTCACTTCCACAAGAGAGTATCTCTTTTGAAAGTTACTAACGGTCCGCACCACGAGAAGGCGGGGTTGGACATTAGGTGCTAGGCCTGGCCGGTTCTATGCATCATCACAGGGGATTGGTGCATAGCTCTCCTTCCAGTGACTACCTAGCTACCATTTACAAATACACACAACAGGCTTTAAATTCTGCAGAAAATAGAATGGGAATCTAGGACCAGAGTTGGTAGCCTTATCTCATAATGAAAGAATAATTAAACAAAATAAAGCAATTAATAGTATTTATGCAGAAATTACAAATCATTCTTGTGATGAAGGCTAATCAGGTTCCATTGGCTAACCTTTCGACTCTACCTAAGAAGTGTTGGTGGTCTTTGTAGCAACAATCTAAAGCTTGAAGGAGGTGATTATCTCCTGCTTCACATTGCTGATCAATTTCTTCTGGAGTTCCTTGTAAACATGAAAGCAGTCCTTTAAAAAATTATATCCCCCTCAAGCAGCTGCTTGCCACAGAGGTCTGACAGGAGACTCAGTTTATACACCATAGTAGGTCTGTGAGGATGGTGGGACCTCAGCAGAAAAACAGCACAAACATTCATGTCTTACCCAGGTCCTTTTGATCAGTAGACAAGCATGTTAACTAGCTATTCTTAAAGTTGAGATTACTTTCTTAATATCGTGTGGTCTAGATAAAATAGCTTTGTACAGGAACTACTGAATGACTTAAAAAGTGATGGCATGCAGGTTTAACAGGATATATCTCATCCTTTTCCTCACTGCTACTGCTGGATGCAGCAAACAGCTCCTATTTATTGTTGTTTGCTGTTTCAAAATAGTCTAGTTTTCCTTCACAATTTTTCAATAATGTGCACAATCAATTCATTAAATTGCATTGATAGCCAATCAATATAGCATTATTGCATTTGCTTAGCTTATACATGTCAATTTCATTGGCCAGGATAACAGACTTGCATACTTGGGCAGAATGTCTTTCAAGCCCACTATTACAATTCTTGAGGGGTTAAATTATCCAAAAATGGTAAAAAGTCTGCAAAAATATGAGGGCATTCGTTTTTGCACAACTACAAATTTCTGCAATAGGGTTGGGTTGTTTTACCTCTGAATGGGACTTTTTTGCACACCATAGGCTAAATGGCCAGGTCACATGGACCCCGAAGGCTCAGAGAAGATTGGGGGAGGGGACCCACTAGAACAGCTGTTGGGAGACAAATGGTAGCCTCCCATCAAGACCATCCAGTGTGTTCTTTAATGTGCACAGGTATCTCCCACACACGGGTCATGGCTTAACATCCCATCCGGGTCATGGCTTAACATCCCATCCAACAGTTGGTGGCCTTTCCAAGCCCATCGGTGTCCCCTACTGACAGTGGGCAGGGCGGGGAATTCTGCAACAGGACACCTCAGTGAGCTGCAATACATATTTTCAACTGTGTTCGACTACTTAAATTTTTTAAAAATATGTTATTGCTTAAAAATGCAATGCAAAGGCCTGCAGTATATGTTGCACTTTTACATAAATTGTAAAAAGGGTGCTTGTAAAACCACAAGAAAATGTCACTTTCATTGCAAACAGTACCTACTTCTAGACCTACCATTCCATGAAACTGTAAAGTGAATACAGGGATATTTACATGGTAAGTGTGAGCTGGCTGTAAAGAAAATTAAAAACTACAGAAATAAGATGCAGGGTATCATGTAAATTGAAATATTGGGTCACAATATATAAAATACATAAGCCTAAACCAGCATAACTTGGGGTCTAAGTGTATTGCAAGTTGATGATATTCTGCAATAAGTGTCTACCAAATATGATGTAATGAGCCCATAGTTTCAAGTGAGCAAAAGTTGAAAATTCTAAAACAAGATATAAGGTGAAAAAATAAACTTACTTTGTCAACAATATTACTTTATATGAAATAATGTGTTAATCAAGAAAAAAATTAAAATTTACCTGTAAAAAACACTTATTAATATTTAAATTACTAACATGTGAATAGATATACTACAAAAAAATTATCCATCAAAAATATGACAATCATCACACAACAATCAATTTTCTCCTGCCACTCCAATAAATACAAACCAATGCTCTTCATAATACTACGCAAATCAGTTTCTCATGCTGTCTAGTCTCTTCACATTCATCACTGCCAGTATATCTACTTTAATATTATTAAAGATACATTACTATAACTCAATTTTTCACAAACTGTAGTAGATGGTAAAACATCTCTGATTTGAAACAACAAAGCAAAAATATACCTGCATATGTGTATATATCTATAAGGAATATTTCCAACAAATTACATATAGAAGGAAAAAGTAATAATGCAAGGAGTAAAATAAATATGAAAGTAGAAACTGGCTCATATTAAGATAATTTTTTCAGCCTAAATTTAATATTAAACCCTGAGGCCAATTTATATTCAAACAATGCAATAAATGTAATCACCCAAAGTAGACTTTTACCTGCAGCTTTTTTTTTTCTTGGCAGTGGCGTATGAAAACTTTGTCTAAAGCTTATGAAAAGATATAAAAACAAATAAACATATGTTTATGTGTGCATTCATTAAAAAATGAGAAAAGAACAAATACCTGTCAGCAAGAATATATGGATGATTAGTACGCCATTGTAAAGGACGGAACTTCATAACAGAGATGAAACGGCCTAGGTTGTGGACTTCTGTTTTCAAATATTCACCATGAATTAATCCTGATAAATAAAACAATTTGGCTCCCTAATGGAATATAAATATATATTATGAAGAAAATTACATCACTAACACAATAGTGAGTGGATGTTATAATGTACTTCATTTAAATGATTTTTTGTTCACACTTCTTTTAATGAATTAAGCAATTTTAGCAATGAGCATTTTAAAAACACTAGCTTAGGAGTGTAAAAGCTTGATTTAATGTTTTGGAGAACAATAAACTGTAACCAAATTGATGATATACACACAAACAAACACACATACACATAAAACACCAAACTGAAACTAAAATGTCTATTTGGTTATCATAATGAATAAATATTCAAATCTCATTATGCTGCTAATAGTTTAAACAGCTTTTTGGAAAAAAAAAACTCATTATACTTTAAGTAATTTTTTTAAATTTAGATCTGCAATGCTGTTCAAATACCATGCTTACAATACAGCCAACATGTCAAATTTTTTAATTAAAGTTATTAGGTTATATCAACTGTTCAATAAGACTATAATTCACACATGGCACTATTAGCCACACTGATTCATCATATATTTATATCAAAGATTAATAATTCACAGGCAGCTTTCTTTGTTAATTATAATATAGCCAGAAAGCAACTTTTTGAAATACAGCTGGGCCAAAAATAGATTTCTTCTTCATCATCATTCTCAAGCAGCTGTGGGCTATGGAAGTTCAACCAGATTACTTAATGTAAATTATTACATGTTTATTCCTTTTAATACAGTAACATATACTGGTTTGCATAACATAAGAAACAACCTGAAAACCCACTGGATCTGTTTCATGTGAATTGGGAGATAGGTGTATGCATATTACACTATGCATAAGAATAACAGTTGAAAAATGGAATAACACTTTTATTCCCAAAATTATGTACAAATAGAGACACATGGTAAAAAGATGAAGTTTAACTGTGATAGCTTAAATGGTTCAATATGAAGCGTAGCCATCTATTATCTTAGGCAGGTCTTGCAGTGATTTCTCATGATGCTGATAAGACTGTCCAGCTGTGGGAAGTAATCTCCATTGCTCCTCCAAAGCATGCCATAGTTACGGGAGTCTTGTAGTAGATGGATTCAGAAGAGCAATCCATCTTCTGAAAGAATCTCATGCATGTTCCATTAGATTTAGGTTGGGAGCTGGGCTGACCACTCCATATGGTTAATAGCGCTATTCTCCAGATAGCAATTGATAAGGTGACAATACAGGAGTGCTTTATCCTGCAGGAGGAAGATATCACCTACTGAATCCACATGTGGTTGCACAAAGGGATCCAAGATTTCACCCCTGTATACCTGCGACTGGTGACATAGCCTCTTGGAAACACATACAGATTTGTACAGCCACCCAAAGATATCCTTCCCTAACTGAGGTACTATCACCATCATGGGTGTTCTTGTTCCCTCCATATCAACTGAGGTTGCAATGTGCTGTGGAGGGCAAATCATCCATGAAGAGCACCACTGCTCCTGGGTCCAGTTGACATGATGTCTGCACCATTTATAAATGGTCCTTCCTGTGGTGTTGAGTCAGGGACATGCACACCAGCTATGGCTTAACATCCCATCTGATGAATGACTTTCCAAGCCCATCAGTTGTTGGGTCGTTTTACCTCTGAGCGGCACTTTTTTGCACTCAATGGGCTAAATGGTCAGGTCATATGAACCCCAAAGGCTCAGAGAAGGTTGGGGGAGGGGACCCACTGGAACAGCTGTTGGGAGACAGATGGTAGCCTACTGTCAATGCTATCCAGCGTGTTCTTTAACATGCACAGGGTATGACTCTCCCGCACACGGGGCCACGACTTAACATCCCATGCGACGGACGGCAGTCTTTCTAAGCACATCGGTGTTCCCTATTGACCGGGGGCAGGGTGGGGAATTTTGCAGAGATAAATCTCAATGCTGACCCAGCTGGGACTCGAACCTGGGAACTACAGATTACGAAAAACATTAACCCATTTTGCAAGTGAACTAAAAAGAAATTATTTGTTGTGTTTCAATTAGCTCGTTTCACTTTTGCAGCCCATTGCTGCCATCTGACGGAATTTCTTGAAAAAATTTGCGTTAATTTTTGCGAGTAGAAGTTTTTCGCGAAATTCAGCACAGTGAGTCATTGATACACTATGGAAGGACAAAAAAAGCGTTAGAAATGTACAAAACTATAACAACTGAAAAGCTTTATCTAGGTACACACACTAATAGACATTCGAGATGGCCAGCCTCTAACTATACAGGACCTCTAGTCAGTGATTCCTGTGGTAATTCCAATCTGCAAATGGTTGTTTTAGAGCTAATTTGCTCCACTTTATATTATTGAACACTTAAATTCTCTAACACATGTCAATTTTAAAAACAGTTCGAGCCTGGCGTGCTACCGATTGAGCCACCCCTGCCCCCAAGCCCATCAGCATCCCCTTTCTGAATGAGAGCAGGTGGCATTCAGAGGAAACAAATCTCAATGCAAGTACAACTAGAACTCAAACGTGGAAACATTAGATTGTAAGGTTGGTGTGCTGTGTCAACTCCTAACCATCAGAAGCCTATCAAAGTCATCTTTAACACATTTTTGAACATACAAAGTGTATATAGCTTTGCATTATGTTGGAAGCCTGGCATAACACTCCATCCAATGGATGGCAGCCTTTCATAGCCTAATAGTTTTGTTGGAATTAAACAAAGAAAACCCAAAATGTGCAAATATTTAAACCAGAATTCCACTACTGTCACACTAAATACCCTAAAAAATATTTATTGCATGCTAAATAATTTTAATTCCAAGACTGAACTTTTGGTGAGTATTAAACACAAGAGAGTATAACAATCAGAGAATAAAAAAATTATAAGCAATATGTGACAGCCTAGTTTAGAATAAAATTAACATATGTAAAGGTAAAATATCATTAAAATTTACTTTAAAAAAGCATACATGTATACCAGTAAAAGTACCTTAAACAATCAGAATACAACAGAACTAAAATGGAAATATTTAATCAAAATTACACTTCACTAAACTGCTCAGCTTGACAAAAAAGTTCTACCCTCGGTGTCCAGTGTATGTCAAGATTGCACAAACACAAGTTTTGATTGGAGGACAAATTTTTAAATCTTACTAATAGGTTAAATAAGGTAGTTCTTGTAAAACATAAAAAACCTTTGTAATGTAAATTGATTTTTCAGAAGAAAAAAAATGTTTGCTGACACGAGTTTTGCTTAACCTCTGCTTATTCAACAGCTCTTATACTAGTTATTTTCATGAAATTTCTTTAAGTTAACATGACAAGGGTGGATTTTACAACATATCAGTGATGCCACTTTAATTTTGTGAAAAGAGTGAGAAATAGTTTTGCCCAAGATGCAATTATTTTTATTGGTAGGTCATAAAAAAAAAGTCTTTATTAAGTTTTTGCACATATTGTTAAGAACACTAAATTAAAATTAATTTTTACCTGCATGCAACTCAAATCAATTACAATACAATAGTATTATCACTTTCATTAGGTTAGAAGACAAGAAGAGGAAAATTTGTGTTACTGGAGATCTGTACAAAAACGTTTCCAACAGTGCAAGATGTTTCATTTCATGAGCAGGTTTTAGTATTTTTATAAATGCTTGGTGGTGAGATGAAATTTCAAATGAGCAGAGTATGTTGCCTGTTTTTTTTTTTTCAATCTGGTGTACAAGCCACTTCTATATGCATACATTATAACTTATTCTCCATTATATAATACTTTATTTTTTTTTTCATTTCACATACAGTACTACTGAAGAACACAAACACTTCAACTTTGTTCACTTGCTGATATTGTAAAAGAACTGACACTCATATTTTATTGCTAAAATTTCAAGTGAAAGCTAACCTTTCTATGGGGCGGGGGTGGCTCAGTCGGTAGCGCGCCAGGCTCGTAATCTGTAGTTCCCAGGTTCGAGTCCCAGCTGGGTCAGCGTTGAGATTTATCTCCGCAAAATTCCCCACCCTGCCCACGGTCAGTAGGGGACACCGATGGGCTTGGAAAGGCCGCCGTCCGTCGGATGGGACGTTAAGCCGTGCCCCGTGTGCGGGAGAGCCATACCCTGTGCACGTTAAAGAACACGCTGGATGGCCTTGACGGGAGGCTACCATCTGTCTCCCAACAGCTGTTCCAGTGGGTCCCCTCCCCCAACCTTCTCTGAGCCTTCGGGGTCCATGTGACCTGGCCATGGTTTAATTACTTCTAAGTGGCATTTTTTTTTGTACACAATGGGCTAAATGGCCAGGTCACCAGAAGGGCTGAGAGAAGGCTGAGAGAAGGGGATCTAATGGATGGCTATTAGGAGACAGATGGTAGCCTTCTGTCAAGGCCATTCAGTGTATTCTCTAATGTGTGCAGGCTGCGTCATCCTGTAATCAGAAGCCACAATTTAATATCACATCTGATGGATTTCCAAGCCCTAAGTGTCCCCTTTACCACCAAGAGCACAGTGGAGGATAGTTGAGACAAATTTCAATCCTGGCATAGTTGGGAACTGCAAATTATGTACCTGGCACTACCGACTGAATCAACCCTCACCCCAAATTTTGGAAAAGAGAAAAGCTAATGTATTGATGCTAGGTGATCCAGATGTCAATTTAAGCTAAAATTTAGCTATTTATATTTGGTTCAGTTTGACACCATGTGATTCAGTGTGGTCTGTGGATACAGGTAGCTCAACTCTGTTGTTAAGAAGGATTATCTTGCAGAAAGAAGAGCTTAAAACGAAGAAAGAAGGATCAAATCTTGCAGAAAAGGCCAATGTTCTGAAGGAACAATGGCCTCTTCTGCAAGGTCTAATGTCTCTTTTATCTTTAATGTGATTGGTATAGTTAATAGTTTCTAGAGATAGCTGAGTAGTATCTTCTGCCTCTGCTTTCTCACTCTCCTGTTGTGACTGGTATAGGGAGCCCTCATTGGAGGTTAATTTCACCATGAACTTACACTTTGAACCTTAGCAAAAGACCCCAGATCCTAGTGTGATTGTGTGCTATTTTTGTTGTATATATATTGAATGCATTGTATGACAATTAAATGTAAATAAATATTTTCAAATATACCCAAAATGATAGTTGTCATTATCAGCCACCAGTTAGACAATCTTGACAAAGTTGGAGTATTCTATAGCATATGCTCCTACTCACTAAACTAAAAGTCACCTACAACCTTTACCTGATTTATAGTGAAATCAAATATACATAAATGCATACACAGCTTAAAGCTAACAGTTTTCTTTCAACATGCTTAAAAAACCATTACAAATTACCTGATAAATTTCAGTCCAAAATCTATGCTTCATTTGCTTCTTTGTTTTTTGCAATGTTTTGTTATTCTTGAACATATCAAGATGAGTCAAAACACCCATAATACGAGGAAAGCCATGGACTTGGCAGATATTAAGGAATTCAAAGGTTTCCATTTCAAATCCAAAATTTGCATCAACTAAGAGCAATGCCTAAAAATTAAAAAGAATAACTTGAATGAATAAAAAATTGCCAATACTAAAAGATAATTTAAAATGTTTTGTAATAAGTTTATTTAATTAAAATACTTTTATTCTTATCTAAACCTAGAATGGAAATTCTGGGTTCAATAGCAGCTTTAACAAACCTCTCAGGAGGTGACAAAATCTTATGCTAGTGACTGAACAGTAAATAGCTGTAGTAAAAACTTTCCTGGTTAATATCAAAATGATATCAAAGGATAATTTGTGCAGCCAGTACTGAGGAGGGATGAAAAAATTTAAAGTGATATTGTCAGTCACAATGCAAGCAAATGGGTACACTTATGTAAGTTAAATAGAATGGAACTAACTATAATGCTATTCCAAACAGAAAGCTTTTATAAAGATAGCATTTATATGTCATGGTGGATTGCTGTAAACTTGATGCTGAACATTAAAAATTTTCTGACATGAATTATAAGCACACTTGAAATTGGTTTGTAATCTGTAAAAGCAGCTTAGAATTTTTTGATTTACTGATGAGCTTGCTTGATGCCAAATACTGAGCTCATGATTTAGATGAACAAAGATTCTTGACAAATTAGAGTTGTTAGGCTGTTTGACAAAAAAAAATTTACCAGGATCTTTGCTACTGAAAATGTTTTTTTTTTGCTGTAAAAATTGTTCAGCAAGGATCTGCGCTACATGGGATAGGGAAATGCACAGTAGAGTGACTGACATTCACTTATCCACCACTGAATATTAGTTATGAAATTACTTCAATTTAATTGAAAATAGTACTAAAATAAATCGTATCTTTAAAAATTGGATCTTTTGTTATAATGCCCTAATCAGATATCTCCTAACATTGCTACCATTTGATGTTGCGTATACCTAATGATTTAATTTTTTATCAAGTTTCAAAAAATTATTCTTTCTAACAGTATATATTTCAGAAACAATATAATTCTTGAAGTAGTAAAATTTATATCCCCCCCCCCCACTTCTGAATTGGAGAAACATCACAATTGATCACTATCAGGGTCAATTATAAAAACATTAACACAAAAATGAAATCATGTAGAAAACAAATGTAAATATCCTAATAAATATTATGTTAACAAAATTTAACAGATTCATTTTAAAATCAAGATACAATTTGGCATCAAAAATTTTGAGAAATTCTACAAGTATGTTTGATTTACTTGTAGTTTTTTTTTTTTTTTTTTGCATTGAGGCAGTAATAACTTTAAATTGGTAACTTAACACATTGTGTGAAAAATATGTGAAATATTTGGTACTGTTCTGAAAAGAAAACAAAGCAATTGAAGGTAGAGAATTTTTTTTTTATCAAAATCTGATAGTTGAATAGGCTGACAAAGTATCATTATAAATCTAATAAAGTTAAAAACTAAAGGTATATAATATATGTAACAAAACATAAAATTACTGAATGATGAAGTCTAAACAAATTAAGAAAACACCCAGTTAGATAAAAATTCCTTTGTTAATAAAACATCCTACCAAATTATTACAGAATTTCCGTTATATTAGAGCAAAGTTAACTTTGAAACTCTATAATTTCTAAAATAAGCTTTATATGAGAAACTGTCTCAGAGAATAAAGATCTCAATGAAATGTATCAAAATCTTAATTTTCAACAATATTCATTTGGCATTTAAAAAAGTATGGGGGGGGGGGGGAATCTTTTATGTTAAATATTTTTATGCTGCATTTTAATGTTAAATATTAACATTAGCAATAGCTATCCTAAGATACAAAATTCACAAATACTGAAAGAAGTTTATGACTTTCTATAACATAAACCTAAATATTAAATGATTTGGAGTATTTTAATTAAATTTTAATTTTTGAGATAAATTCTTAAAATTTATATTACTGTTCTAAATATTCCAGCTCCCATCTTTTTAACTCTTTCAGTGTTCCTACAGTCTGCAGTAACTGATAAATTATGAAGCCAAAGCAGCAATTTTTATTATAAAACACAATAGTTTTCTAAAATTTAAATATCCGATTCAAATTTTTTTATATTTTTATATATGCTCAGAAACAATATGCTTTACACTTAATAAATAATATTTACCTTTTTAATTTATCATAAAATATAACTGTTAGTGCCCTTTCTTTTTGTCAATACAATTAAAAAAAACAACTGGGCTTTCAGATTCATTCCAGGTTTTCAACCTGAACACAGGACTGGGTTAAATACTCAATACATTGTTGAAAATAAAGATTTAGGTAGATTTGATTGAGCTCTTTGTCTTAAGTCTAGTTTTCCCATAAAAATTTCAGTTTATAACCTAAACCATGGAAGTTAGCTTACCATTGGCATAATGGGAAATTTTTCTAATACAGTAAATTCTTGGTTATCCAGCATTTATGGGGAATGGAGGTTGCCAGTTAAATGAATCTGCCAGTTGCATGAGAAACATTTTTACAGAAACCAAATACAATAGATAAAAAATCTTGTATTCAAGCATTAGTTGAAATAAAAATGCATTTAAAAACAATAACAAAAATAAAGTATAATGCTCCTAAATGTAAATATCTAAAAATAATTGTTTTTCATAGCTTCATAGCATGAATGCAACAATGTATGAAAAATGATGCCAGTAGCAAGTGGGAGAATTACCACATGCACTGAAATTTACCATACCATGTTCATATGCTCAGTTTGAAATTTATGTTGGATGGATGAGAATTCCAGATGCTTTGAGTAATGGAATTTGGTAGGACTCTATATTAGGTTATGGAATTAACATATTTCTTAGCTTTATCTATGTTGAATATATAAAAATGCTATGAACAATTAAAATATATGTTAAAACAAAACAATATAATTAAATAGAACTTACTAGATCTGCAACTTTTGCTATATCAATCATATTATTGATATCACTGTTGCATTCAATGAGTGTCAGTCTTCTTCTTTTTCCTACACAGTAAAAGTAAACAGTAAGGCAAACCCATTCATTAATATGGCAAATCACAGTAAAAGTAAATAGTATGGCAAAACACATTCTAATGATCTAAGCAAAATTCTATTATATTCCAAGGTGTGATAATGGGAAATAAATATAATGAAAGCATAATTTTCAATACACAATACTCAGCTGCTTATTTCACAAGTTTGTCCATTTAACATTTCAAACATTTGAAATATTAAAAGACATAAATTCATTAAATTTCCCAATCCACCAAGGGGTATAATTTGGTAACAGATTATTTACATAAATATATTTAGTTAAGAATATTAAGTGTCCACAAAATTTTATCTTTCATACCTTTTATTCTCATCTAATTAGTATCCTTAAAATTCACAATTTCTTTCAATCTTAGTCTTTTTTAAATGAAAAATCATTTGTTTTAAATTGACATAACTGAAAAATGGATCAATTTAACCATTTTAGGGCTAAGCCTGAAAAACTGGTTTACATCTAGAGGCCAAGCATTTTTTTCATATGTTGAGGCAAAAAAATTTTTTTTAGAACTTTTCTACCAAATAACTAATGAAAGGAACTATGCATGTTATATGTCAAATTAATTAATAATTAATTAATTAAGCATTTAATTCTGGATTTTCTGTAAATAAAACATTTAATGAAAAAAATTACTAATTTTATTTTTATTAGGGCATTTTTCAGAACTATATAGTAAAATACACAATAATATAGCAATGCAAATAAAAATTTATTAAAAAAAAACTAACAGAAAAATAATTATAAGGCATATGAATAGAAAGGCCTAGCACCTAATGTCCGAATTATAAGGCATATGAATAGAAAGGCCTAGCACCTAATGTCCGACCCCGCCTTCTCGTGGTGCGGAACGTTAGTAACTTTCAAAAGAGATACTCTCTTGTGGAAGTGAACGGAAGGGGAGGGCTGCCAGATTAGTGTGGCCTACTGATCTGGACAACTATGGCTACTTTTCTTTTTTTTCTACCCTGCTGAGGAGTGGTCAACCACACAGGGTCCTGGTGCTGACCATATAAACCTACTGGACTGGACAGATATATGGCTCTGAGCTTGATTATGGATCCTGATTTTGCTGCACTGGTGGGCTTCTGTGGAGGGAAAATCTTCCGCTGTGTTTTCTGTTTGTTTGTGGGTTGACAGCCCCAAGTGAATAGATTCACAGGATATGTTTATCAGCTGGTGGATAATCCTGAGCAGAAGTCATCGCAGGCACCCTGAACTCTTTGCTTCTATTGGCATCGTCAAATTCTACATTGGAGGAAGTCTTCCAGTGTAGATGGCTTCAGCCTTTAGTAGTGGGGGAACGGGTCTTTGCCCCATGTCTGCAATTAGGGGGCTGTTTGATATTGTCGGCATTCCCTCTCTCAATAAACATAATTTCTTTAACCATCCCACTAACCATTTTCTCTCCATAGGTAGTTGGAATGTGAGGACTCTGCACAGAGCATTTTCTCTTGATGTCCTCACACAAGAATTCCACCGTTATAATTTAGATATTCTCGGCTTGCAAGAGACCAGATGGACAGATAAAGGTCAGATTCTTAAAAATAATCTTAAATTTCTCTTTTTAGGGAGGGACGACAATAAGCATCACCAAGGCGTGGGTCTGCTTCTCAGCAGGCACGCTAGCGATGCTCTTTTAGGATATGAGTGC
Source organism: Ryuthela nishihirai (assembly GCA_038380435.1). Lineage (NCBI taxonomy): Eukaryota > Metazoa > Arthropoda > Arachnida > Araneae > Heptathelidae > Ryuthela > Ryuthela nishihirai. The sequence goes on from JAWZYU010000012.1 coordinate 59,477,570, forward strand.
ATTAATGAAAGGTTTCTTACAGCAAAATTTCAGACAAGCGTTAAAGACTTGAATGTTATCTGCTGTTATGCCCCCACTGAGGATGCCGATGAGGATCAGAAGGATAGGTTTTATGAACAACTTCAGGATATTTTGAATTCTGTCAAGAAAGGAGATATTACCCTTGTTCTTGGTGACTTCAATGCCAAAGTTGGTACTGACTCTGCCCTTTGGGGAGGAGTAATAGGCCCTTTTGGTATTGGTAGCTAAAATGGCAATGGGCAACGTCTCCTACAGGTAAGTAAACTCAATGGATTCAGAATAATTAACACATATTACAAACACTGCGACATACATAAGTACACATGGGTTTCACCTGATGGGCTGAATAAGAATATGATTGATTACATATTAATTAACAGCAAATGGGCTAGTTCTGTTAGGAATACCAGGGCATATAGGGGAGCTGAAATTGGATCTGACCATTACCTTGTTAAAAATGTCTTGCAACTTAAACTTAAAAAGTGTTGTGCTAGGGTTAAAAAATTTACTTTTAATACTGAAGCTCTGAAAGATCCAGTTATAGCCAAAGTTTACCATGATAGGTTACTTAGTCATTATGACAGTCATGTTTGCTTACTACTGAAGTTGAGGAAGAATGGGATCATTTTAAACAGGCTTTTTTGGACACTTAACAGTACTCTTTTAGGAAAAAAGGAGCAGAAGAGCCAAAATTATCTGAGTGATAAGGCACTTGAGCTTATTTTGGAAAGAAAGAACTGCAGGAATGCCCTTAATCAATACCCTACTAGTCCTAATAGAAAGCATTACAGAGACCTTAATAAACTTGTAAAGGATCAGTTAGCTGCTGATAAGAATCTTTGGCTTGATGGTTTGGCTGATAAAGCCGAGGAAGCAGTTAGACAGCACAACAGCAGAGAGCTGTACCAGATAGTTAATGTTTTGTGTGGTAGAAAACGGACAGGCATACAAGGATTGAAGGATAAACAAGGTAAGGTTATAGAAGGGGAGGATTCTGTCATGGCTAGGTGGGCTGAGCATTTCAGTGATGTTCTAAACAATGTAGTTAGTTCTACTCCCATTGTTTGCAATGATGATAGATGCATTGGTGGCTTTAATGTTGGACCTATAACACAATCTGAAGTTATTTTGGCTGTTTCTAAACTTAAACTTCATAAATCCCCAGGGGTAGATGAAATTACTACGGAAATGCTTAGAGCTGGAAATGTTACGGTTACCACTTGGATGACTGAAATTCTGAATATCTTTTATGATAAAGGCATGGTTCCTAAGGATTTTACCAGAGCTATTGTTATCCCTATTTTCAAAAAAGGTGATCACAGTTCTTGTGATAACTATAGGGGTATCAGCCAACTCTCTGTTCCAGGTAAAGTTCTTTCCATGATTGTGCTTAATAGAATTAAGAATCTGGTTGACAGTCAATTACGTGATGAGCAATGTGGATTCAGAAGTGGTAGGGGATGTGTGGATCAGATATTTTCACTTAGGCATATTCTTGAGAAATGTTTAGAGTTTCAGAAACCTTTGGTTGCTAGCTTTGTTGATTTCAAAAAGGCTTTCGACTCTGTTGATCGTCATAATTTGTGGTTGATTGTGAGATCATATGGTATACCAGACAAGTTAGTTAACATTATGAAAGCTCTCTATAATAACACTGAGTCGTGTGTGAGAGTTGGTAAGGCTTGTAGCAATTGGTTTAGCATTACTTCTGGTGTTCGACAAGGGTGCATTTTGTCTCCTTTTCTCTTTTGCTTGGTTATTGATTATGTTATGCGAAATTCACTTCAAGGGAAAGATTTTGGCCTTAAATGGGCTGGAGATACAAAAATTTCTGATTTAGATTATGCTGACGATTTAGCACTTTTGGCAAATGATGTTGATGAGATGAACTCTTTCATTCGAGCTGTTGATGAGACTGGTAGTAGAGTAGGTTTGGTTATAAACAGAGAGAAAACTAAAGTGATGAAAATTGGTCAGGCAGGCTGTGATTCAGTTAATCTGAATGGTTGCAGTCTTGAGCAGGTGTCACAGTTTAATTATCTTGGGAGCTATGTAACAGATAATGGTGATGTGCGGCATGAGATTAACAGACGAATAGGGATTGCTGCCGGGACTTTTAAGAACCTATGGAGAGTGTGGAGAAATAGGCGTATACACCTAAAGACTAAAATTAGACTGTATAATAGTTTGGTTCTTTCTAGGGTTAGTTATGGTAGTGAAACTTGGACACTTTGTAAACAAGATAACAGGAAACTTGATGCTTTTGATTCTAGATGCTTACGCAGTATCTTGGGCATTAGGTGGTTCAACTTTGTAACTAATGATGAGATTAGGCAAATCAGTTTGCAACCTCCTTTAAGCAGCATATTGTGCAGAGAGAGACTCCGTTGGTTTGGCCATGTTGCCCGTATGAATAATTATAGATTGGCGAATAGGGTTATGAACAGTGTGCCTAAAGGCCTCAGAAAGAAGGGGAGACCTAGGATGCGGTGGGCAGACAATGTCAAACAAGACCTTGTTGGAATTGGTGTGCAGTGGCCAGATGCAGTAGATGTAGCTCAGGATAGACTTGCTTGGAGAACTAAATTGCACGGTCTGGTTGGACCTCCGTAGCCCATGGCTGCTTGATGATGATGATGATGATGATGATGATGACAATTTTTTAAATTTAAAACAAGAGAATTACTACTTTTTCACAATTTTTTTTCTCAGTACCATACTTTGAGAAAAGTTCAGGCTTTTTGCCAACTTTGCTGAGTCACATCAACAAGTCAACTTTAGAATTTCGTTAAAAAATAACCAATCAACCAAAATAGGCCATGTTATATATTAAATTAAATAGATTTTAATTCTGAATTTTATAAAAATAAAAAATTTAAACAAATTTACCAGAATATTGATTTTAGCAAAACTTTTTTTTACTGTGATACAGTGAAAAAAATAGATTGGACTGTGCAGTTAAAGCTAATTTAGGAAAATATGATCAATAAAAAATTAAATTATATATTAGTTGTATATATATATAGGAAGAAATTTCTTCCTAAATAATATAACACTTACTTCAAATATGATTTTTATTTCTTTCAATGGTTGTTTCCGGTCTGGTATATTTTAAAACACAGGCCAGGTGTTATACAGGGTGACTTGGATTACTCATATTAACGGGATTTTATGTCCTGTTTATGAAATGGAGGAACAACACTTTCCTGGCAGCGTTTTTCCACAAAACATTATGAATTTTTTTATTCTTTGGGTGATGAATTTTGCTGATCTCAGCTAAGTGCCAAAAAGTTAGTGCACAAAGGTAACAAAAAACAACAACATGTATTGTCAGAATGGCACAGTCAAGATATTGAGGAGGGGGTAAACTCTTTTAAAGCTATTCAATATAAACATAAAAACTCACAATATTAAAAAAATAAATAAATATTGCCAAAGAGGGAAGAGTAAAACACCCTCAGTGTATCCACAGAGAAAGTGTGTGTGTGTGGGGAGAGGGAGGAGTTATAACACTCTGGACGAAATTACCCTTCCAACTGTAGGACCAATTTAAGGCTTTCTTCTTCTGTATCCAAGACCTCATTCATTGTCAGGAAACAATAAAAGACCAGAAAAACAAAGTAATAAAAAAGCAACATATAAACCTAATTTGAAATGGGCTGGCCAGAATAACACAGCTGGATAGGTTTGTGGATGGGTCAATGTGTATAATAAATTGTGCTCTCAGTGTATAATTTTTACATAATGGAGTATGAAAGTTTTGTATGTTTGACAAAATATTAATGGCCAACCTTTAGACTATTTGTAACATATTTTTTGTATTTTTGCAAAAATAGTTGTTGTATTTTAACACTCAGTGATAAAAAGTATAACCCATATTTGATAAATCACATGCTAATAATGAACCTAGTTCATGATTGCAACAGAGTGCCACTTGAGGGATTCCTTTTATAGATATACTAAAAATAATATAAAATTTTACGGAAAACAAAAGAACTATAATTTAACAATCACTAAAAGTATCGCAGCTGAATTGGTTGGTTGGTTGGTTGGGGGGTTTTTTTGGTGCAAGAACAACAAGGCTATATTGCACCAAACAAAAAGATATAAACTGATAAAAGTCATTTAACCCATAACCAAATTTAAAAGACAGAAATAAAACCAGCACAAGAAAGATAAGTAAAAAGGGCGAATAAAAAGTATCAACAAGTGTAAAAAATCGACAATAAAAATGGGTGCATAGGACCCATTAAAAATCAGAAACAAGTGTAAAATCAAGTTAACAAAGTAAAAAGGTTCATAAACATGTAAAATACCCAGTAAAACGTAAAAAATCAAAGACAGGTGTTAAAAGTGAGTCATCAGATAAAAGTTGTCCAAGTGTAAGTGGCTCGGACGTAAAATCGTGAAAAGTAAAATATAAGCGACGTTCAAAATTAAAACATGGACAATGAATTAAAATATGCTTGATCGTTAAAATGGTTCCCAGCATGGGGTCGAATAGACTAGTTCATAAACTAAAAAATCATGAATTTTATTATTTTTAACACATATGATAGGTTGGGTTGTTTTACCTCTGAGCAGTGCTGTTTTTCACAAAATGAGCTAGATAGCCAGATTACGAGGACCCTCAAAAGGTTCACAGAAGGTTGGGGGATGGGGAACCTGCTGGACAGCTGTTAGCCTCCCATCAAGACCATCCAATGTGTTTTTTAATGTTCACAGAGTATTGCTCTCCTGTACATGGGAGCAAGGCTTTACATTCTATCCAACTGATGGCAACCTTTCCAAGCCCATGTTGTCCCCTTTCTGAGGGCAAGGTAGAGTTTAATGGAGATAAATCTACACTCTGGTGCAAGTGAGACTCGAACCTGGGAACTGCATATTACGAGCCTGGCATGCTACTAAGTGAGCCACCCCAGATCTCTACACATATGATGTAATACTGTTATTACAGTGCTATAAATCATATTTCCCTTATTAAAAATTTATGATACATAATCTACTATATAGTAATTATATCAAAAACAATGGATATATCTATATAATAAAAGAAGATGTCTGTGTGTGTGTGTGTGTGTGTGTCATGGCAGCTATAACTATCAGGAAATCAACATACACGCTCCAAATTTTCAGAGAATGTTTCAGGTTGTAGTCCGGATTGCAGTGCCAAATTTCAGGTCAAAAGTCCAAAAGGCGGCTTGCTAGAAGCAAAAATATTTATCAGGCAATTCCTACAGAAAACAATAATAACTGTCAAATCTATTGTTGCCATTTACTGCTCCCTAACTCTGAAAGTAAAGAGTTAAAATAGCATTTAAATTTGCTGCCATTGCCAGATTTCCCACATTTCCAAAGGCATTATTTAGGAGTTCCATTGCAGCTAGGGACCTGATTTTCTAACCAAACATGTGGTTGGGTAGGGGGAACCCGCCTATGAAATTTGACCTTTCGGTGAAGTACGTCAGGAATAATAGAATGCTAAAATCTGACAAAATAAATATCTTGATCATTTGCTACGGGCTCTGAGAGTGTGAGTCAAGTCAGCAATGACCTTTTTCAACACCGAGAAATTCTTCATGTTCAAACTGTGAAAAAATGTCGGGGGGGGGGGGGGGGGGGGGATGTTCACAAACTAACCATTAGTGCAGGAAACAACAGAATATGCAGATTAAAAGTGAGACAAGAGATGTCACAATTTGTGTAGAAACGAAGCCATGGGCCAAGTGGGAACCTGATTTTTAAACCAATCACTGGGCACACGGAGGATGCTGTGCATGAAATTTGGACCTTGGACAAATATCATGGGAGCCATAGAGGGGCAAAATCTGTGGTATGGAAATAAAAATCTTGATAGCTTATGCAGAAACTAAGACATGGGTTATGAGAGAGCTCGCTGACATTAACAATGGGCAAATTTCTTCCTGTTGAAAATCTGGGCTAAAGTGTAGGGGGGGGGGGGGGCTTACAAAATTTGCCTTTAGTGCAGTGAAAATAAGAATATACATATTAAAAGTTACACCCGGGCAGTGCCGGGTACATTCAGCTAGTATATATATATATACATTACCTGATACAACAGTAACAGGACCTTTAACAGATGACATATTCTGTCGGGTAAAATTCTTAATCAAACACTGCATTAGTGTTGTCTTCCCAACTTTTGGTGGCCCAACCAGTGCTACTACGATAGGAGGTGGTTCTAAAGGTGTACGATCAACCAATGGAATGTGGTGCTTTTTGCTTTGAATATCCATTGTTCTAAAATATAACAGGAATAGCTGTTAAAACTTCAACAGAAAACACAATAACTCATAATTTGCCTTCTCTACATTTACATAGCTTTGTTCTAAATACAGAGCAAAATCACCACCAAAAATGAAAAAAGTAAAAAAATTAATACTTATAGTAAGCAAATGGGAAAAATATAATTTTAAAACTTAATTCATTATTATTGTCAAAACTGGAATTAAAATCATAAAATGGTGAAAACAATTAAAAATCAACTAAAAAAGTGATGCAATAAAAATATTTGCAAACTATTATAATTAACTCTGAATGGCCAAATCTTTTAAACAAATCAGCTATTTTTTCCAATATTAATCATATTTAAAGTTCTGCACAAGAGTAAAACACTTTTCAAATATGTTTTGAATTCTCTACACAGTTGCTTAAATTACAGAAAACTCTTAATTCCTATATGTGACTGAAAACATCAGTTCTAAAAACATATGGCCCATGCAGCATTTTTTGCATTTGATTTAATGATTTAGTCTAGTGGTTCTCAACCTTTTATGCTTCATGTACCCCCTGGAAATATGTATGTAACTGGCGTATCCCTTGTATTGACAGATAAAACTATAGTTATAGTATAACAATGGGAAAAAAATAAAACATATATATATAACATATATCTAGAGACTTTTGAGCTCTCACGGCATACCCCAAAATATTTTACCACATACCCCACATTGAGAACCCCTAATCTAGTCAGTTATTTCCTGATCCTTAAATTAATCAAAAAATAATTTTGAGGAGCTCAGAATGAAAATTTTGTTAGGGTTCCTATGTAAAACTTACAACTTTGAATAATGAAATATAATATGGCAGCATAGTACACATTTCACTGAGAGCAGAAGTTATCACTTGGCAAGACACTTGCCAAGTGATGCCTTCACCTCATACATAGAGGCCTCTTTTCTGTTGATATTAAAGTACTAAGTTTTGATTTGTTATTTTTGTTAGTATACTAAATGTTTAAGTAGGAAAATATGTGAGCACAAAACAATTATGACTTGGGTTGTTGGGTGGTTTTACCTCTGAGCGGCACTTTTTTGCACACCATGGACTAAATGGCCAGGTCACATGGACCCCGAAGGCTCAGAGAAGGTTGAGGGAGGGGACCCACTGGAATAGTTGTTGGGAGAGATGGTAGCCTCCCGTCAAGGCCATCCAGCGTGTTCTTTAATGTGCACAGGGTATGACTCTCCCACACACGGGGCCACGGCTTAACGTCCCATCCGACAGACGGCAGCCTTTCCAAGCCCATCGGTGTCCCCTACTGACCGTGGGCAGGGTGGGGAATTTTGCGGAGATAAATCTCAACGCTGACCCAGTTGGGACTCGAACCTGGGAACTGCAGATTACGAGCCTGGTGTGCTTCCTATTGAGCCACCCCCGCCCCAATTATGACTAAAAATATATATATACATATAAATGCAAGTCCATGCAAGGAAAGCATTTCTTATATTTCACCCTGCAGAATATTTTACTTGTTAGCCTAGCTATGTGGGGCGGGGGTGGCTCAGTTAGTAGCATGCCAGGCTCGTAATCTGTAGTTCCCAGGTTCAAGTCCCAGATGGGTCAGCGTTGAGATTTATCTCCCCAAAATTCCCTACCCTGCCCACGGTCAGTAGGGGACACCGATGGGCTTGGAAAGGCCACCGTCCGTCGTATGGGGTGTTAAGCCGTGGTCCCGTGTGTGGGAGAGAGCCATACCCTGTGCACGTTAAAGAACACACTGGATGGCTTTGACGGGAGGCTACCATCTGTCTCCCAACAGCTGTTCCAGTGAGTCCCTTCCCCCAATCTTCGCTGCGCCTTCGGGGTCTTTGTGACCTGGCCATTTAGTCCATGGTGTGCAAAAAAGTGCTGCTCAGAGGTAAAACAACCCAACCCCACAAAGCCTAGCTATGCAGGGACTATGTGAACAATGGCTATGCATGTATAATGAAAGAAAGACCATGGAGTTCCATTGCATGTTATCCTGGCCACTCCATGCTCGAGTTGGGAAGCTCTGCAATATATAAAACGATTCTTGGATTCATACAATCTGAATAGTAGTATTCCCTTGCCTTGACTGCCTTTTAACAGACATTTGCACAATTGTGGTCATTAAAAGGTTAAATAATAAATTTTAGCACTCTGTGTGTCAAGTTCAAATATTTTATTCATTGAAATTCTCTTTTTTAATAAGCAATGAAACAAAACTAAAATAGATTTAACCTTAAATCTTTCAACAAGAATGACTTATTTTCAAACATAAGAAAATACTTATCTGTTGATTCTTTAATAAATTATCAATAACCACCCTAACTCAGAGAGTAATGAATCGAAGAGAAAATGTGCATTGACTATAATTTATAGTGCTGGCCATTAAAAGTGTAACACCAGGAAGAACTCATCAGATTGTCCTGAAATAAGCAAGATGGGTAGCCCATGGGAGAACATGTAAATGATTCAAAGTGCAGCACATATGCACATCATGTGTGACAGTAAAGCCCTCTGGAAGTGATATAAGAGGAGATTACAAAGAGCTGGTGTATAGCACTGGAATTATGTTTGCTCGCAGTTCTTGCACAGTAAAGGATCAAGTATGCCCCGTCGAAGAATATGGCATCCATACTACCAGGTTTCCAACTTTGATCAAGGGAGAATTGTGGGATTACAGGAAGGCAGATTATTGTACTAAGACATTGGTGCTCATGTTAGATGGAATGTTGCCACAGTGATGAGAATATGGCATCAGAGGTTAGAGGTGGAACGAACTCAATGACATGAGGGATCTCAACGACTATGTCACACAAACGAATGAGAGGACAGACATCTCATGTGCATGGCTTTGAATGATCGTACAGCCACATCAAACACCTTAGCTCAACAGTTAGTGTGTGTTGCATATCAACCAGTGTCCGCACATATGGTTCGACATCATCTGCAGCATTGAGACATCTTTGCTAGGCAGCCATTGCTTCGGCTACCACTGACTCTGCAACACAGGCGTATGTGACTGCAATGGTGCCAAGAATGTCACACATGGATGCACGAATGGCATCGCATCATCTTTTCAAATGAATCCCACTTCAGTATGCAGCACCATGATGGACAAATCTGTAACTGGGGGACCACAGCAACAGGCTCAGTGAGACATGCATGATGCAGCGCCATACAGGTCCAGCCCCTGGTGTTATGATATGGAGTTGTCCATACCTTATCTTCAGGGGCTCTCTGATGCCATTTACCAACAGGACAATGCCCGACCACATGTGGCATGCATCTTCTAACAATTCCTGGATAACCACGTGACACTTCTATCTTGGCTTCACCAGATCTGTCCCCATTCGAACATGCCTGGTCCACGATCTCATGACAACTAGCACACTAGACACCAGCAGCTGCTACAACAGATGAACTATGGCTACATATCGAAACTGCATGGACTGACATTCTCCAAACACAGACCTGATGTCTCATCTTTTCAATGCTGAATTGTGTAGCAGCAGTTATTGCTGCTAATGGTGGCTACACAAGATACTGATTTCTTTGTATTCCACATGTCTAACCGAGTTGTATTTGTAATCATTTAATCCTTGTAACATAAGCTATGTATTCACTAAATATGATTGATAAAATTGATATCTCTTCTCTTTCCTGGTGTTGTACTTTTAATGGCCAGCAGTGTAGATAATTAAAAATGGCAGTCATCAAACATAGAGATTTGACAAAATGTTGTCAATGTAAGTTGCATTAATGAAGATTTGTGGAGATGCACAAAATCTCACCAGAAAGACAATACAAATATCACATCTTTGCTCTATAGCTAAATATGCTAACCACTTGACCATCATGACAAAATCTTAACTGGGAGTAGTAGCAATGATTTTTGGCCACATTACTAGTTGTCATTTGAACATTAGCCATCAACTTACCATTCCAGTAAAATGCTCATTTTCTAGTATTTCATTATATTTTTTCCCCATTTTTATTATATTTTCTATAATTGCATATATTATGTTTTGAAAAATACACAAATATTATATGCATTTATAGTTATATGAAGTATAAAGGAAAAGTATTAAGAATTAACAGATTTTGCATCAATAATTTTCTAAAACAAGCTTTGAATATTCAATGGAAAGGGAAAAAAAGTTAAATAGAATATGTAAACAAAATATGATGAAAAATTATATCATTAATCATGCTACAGTCTTTTGGATGATGAGTTTATGTCTATACAGCATGAACATTCAAAGCCAGCTAGACAAGTGGGCATATGCAGTGCTGTAGAATCAATAGCAATAGAGTATCATATGAAAAGTAACTGAATAAACAATATCTTAGCCTTTAGTGTTTGAAAATTTTTTTTGCTCTTTCAAAAACCCTTAAATGAGTCTGCAATACTTTTTATGCCTATGCATCATTTTTTCCCCCATATTTTGTTTATAATTAAATGCTTTTTCTTTTGTGCATAACAAATCATTTGCTCATTAGTTTACTTTAAAAAGGTTTGGAAGTTGAGTTACTTTGAAAAACAATTGGCCCTTTAGAGTTAAAATTATCTGAATGCAAATCAAAAGTAAAATTGTTCAGCTTACAGCTATCACCCATTTATAATTATTCATTGATTATGCTTTAACATCATTTTGTCAATATTAAAAATTTGCTATTGCAACCAATTTTTTTAAAAATTAAAAGTGGATTAGAAATACAATAGTTTCCATAAATTAAGGAAAATCCTTATGTTAAATCAATGGGAAGCTAACATCAAAGCTCTATAACTTCTAAAATAAGTTTTTTTGTTTTGAAAAATATGATTGAAAATAAAGATCTCAATTAAATAAATCAATATCTCAATTTTCAACAATATTCATTCAGTATTTAATGTTATGAAAGTTTGAATATTTAGCGATAACAATGCCAGCTACAAAAATTGACTTCAGAAGCCAATTAAAACTTAGTAATAAGTATTGTATCAAAATGTTTAATAAAATAAGTTGTATTTTAAAACTTTGTGTAAAGAATTCTTTCACTATTCTTCAGTTTTGTATAAGTTTCTTAAGACTGGCATTCTGTTGTTAAATATTCAAATTTCCATAACTCATTAAATACTGAGCGAATATTGTTGAAAATCGAAATATTGATTTATTTGATTGAGGTCTTTATCTGCAATCACATTTTTCAAAACAAAAAAAAACTTATTTTAGAAGTTATAGAGCCCTGATGTTAGCTTCCCATTGCCTTAATATAAAAAGTTTCCTTCATTTATGGAAACCAGTGTATATTTAAATAATAATATAATTATAATCAATATAATTATATATGTAATAATTAATGTGAATATATTAACAAATTTTACCAGATTTTTGGTATGTATGCTTTACCAGTTTAAAATAATAGGTATGTGGGGATAATTACCTCCTGAATCTCCTTTCTGCTTTGGCTGCAGATTGAACCGCAAATGCCTTTGGATTCCTCTGCTTGGCAGTCATCTCTTGATTATGTGAATGCTTTGCTTTTTTCTTTTGTGCTTTGCGACCAGTGAGTGCCACATGATGGGCCTTACGCTGTTTGTCATCTACATCAGCCATTTTAAATTCTGGGAATAACACCTTCTAAAATTAAGTACATAAATTCACTTTAATAACACATTTTTTAAAAAACTTTATCTGAAAAATATGAGTGCATTACACCCATTGCAAACAAAAGTAATTTTTGATGAAACCTAAATATTTTATGTGAATGAATATTTAGTACGACATTATTAATGTTCAGGTTAGCTTCTTAAATACACATTTCACATATTGAAATTTTGAATTGAAGATTATCACACTTTTCATTTTAAGGAAAAATAACTTAGTTAACAAAAATTTCAAATCAAACCTACTTTGGTTTACTTTATGGATGTTAATTCAATGGCAAAAATGAATATTACATTTCTACCAATATATATTTTTCCAGCCTTGTTTGCTTGCATTTAAAATGGAAATATTGCTAATATTGTCAAACATTAGAATTATGCTCAAAAATGAAAAAAAAAGTAAGGATTTATTATATATATATATATTGTCATTTCTTTTAAATTTCTTTGGAGTTTACTTCTTTAAAAAAGATATATTAAGGTACATCATTTGCTAATGCCCAATTTCTATTGCTATAATTGGTCAATAATGGAAGTATTCAAAATTCACATTGTGGTGAATTCTGCATGTTCCATGAAAACAAAATTGATGGCCAGTGTGCAGGGTATAGCTATGCTCAATTTTCTTTTCCTTTTCTCTTCAGTCAATAGTTCCCTATAATTGGATGAGCCTATTATTTTGCCAGCTTTTTCTGCTTAGTTTATTTTGCTTTTGACAGAAGATCCTTAATTTTACATGCAGTTTTTCAGTTGCTGAAAAATGGTTATCCAATAAGTCGCCTTTTTTAACCCTGTGAAAAGCTTTGGGATTCTCATGTCTTGTATGTAAACCTTTCATGCGGAAAAAAGTTATTCAGGAGTTAAGCAACCTACTTCTGTCATATTATTAACCCATTAACAACCAGTGTCCCATTTTTGGGACATAACTTTTATGATGAATAAAATTATTCTACAAAATAATAATGTTTTTTGGTGGCAGCATCTAATTACTAAACCTATCAAATTATCTTAGCAAAATAATTATACATTATTTATTTTTCATGCCAGTGGAATAAGAAAGGAGATAAGAACAAAAATAATATAATTTAAAATGTTTGCAGTTTAATTATCACCTTTAATGGGCTAAATCACAACTCTTTTACCAATAGGTGACAACTTCACGAAAGCAAAAAATAAAATCCTGAAAAATCTGGAAAAGTCAGGAGGGAAAGAAATCAAGTCTTGCTGCAACCTATAGCAGAAAAGAGAATTATTTGAAAATTACCTATTGTGATAATACCTCAGTAGCTTCTTTTTGTGCAAAGCAAAACAATAGACACACAAACCTACATTTAAGCAAATGTCTTCAGATCTCAGACATTTGTGGTGTATGTGGTTTGGTGGCAGACTCATACACGTTGTTTTAGAGGGTAATAAGTTGGCTCATTTGAGATCAAATTGGTGGGGTTCACAAGAAGCCTCATCATAGAGTTCTGAAGTGAAACTTTGGTGGCACTTAGGCTTTGGAATTGAAGGCAACGTTATTTACGATGAACTTTAATTAAAAGAAATGAATAATTAATCTTTAAAAAGGAAATAAATAAATAAATATTTTGTAGAAAAAATTTTGCCACAAAATATTTATTGATATATTGACATTAAAATGTCACCCAGGTAATGCTGTGATTGTCACCTACGTTTAAAGAAATGAAATTTAATTAAAAAAAAGAAATAATTAAAGAAAATTTAATAAAAATGAATAATTTAAAGCTAAATGTTTATTAGAATACTGGCAGATAGTATTTAAAGGAAATGAAATATAATTGCCAATTTTCTCTTCTGAGAAGTAAGAAGTCAACAACTACAACTATGTGAGGCATATTCTTTACAATGTTTTACAAGTACAAGAATGGAGCATTGAAATTAGTGTCCCTCAAACAGTTTCTCTTGGTATACTTGTGCTAAGGGACAAAAATAAGGTATAACTAACATAGATCTAGTAAAATAAAAATGCAACAGAAAGCCAACTGCTGCTACAAATTAAGTTATTCATAATACATTAGCACCCTGATTATCAGAAATAATTAGAATAATATTTTCTGCATAATAACCATTCATTTTGAAGAAAGGCTATAGAAAAAATGGAAATATGTTGCTTTTTTAATCAGTACTACATTATTTTACAGTTGTGTTTATACATATGTAGATACAGGCCTAGATCTAGAAAAAAAAATAAGGGAAGCCAAGTGATGCAATCAAATGCTGGAAAAAGGTAAAAGGGGGGGCCCAAGAGACTAGATTTTCATTATAGTGTAATATTTTCCCCTTTATTTTAAAGGTTTAAAAAAAATTCATTAAAAATGCATGAAATATGCACTTAATAGTTTTTGGCCTCCATGGCTGTTTATGTCGTTTTTCTGCTGATGTCCTGCCATCCTCTCAGACCTTCTACTATGGCATATAAACTGACAGGCTCCTGTCAGACCTCTGTGGCAAGCAGCTGCTTGAGGGGGTATTTATTTTTTTTATTACCCTTACTAGCTAAGTAATTACCACTTTTGAGTTGATTCAAATTTTAGAGGAAAAGTTGTCTTGAGCCAAGTGGGATATGAACCCATGACCTCCTGATAACATGTCAGGTGCTCTGGACCACTGAGCTTCAGGCCGCCAATCAAGATCTCCTCTAATTGTTGATACGAACATTTTCTACTTACAGTACATATTAGTAGGTAGAAAATGTTCATATCATCAATAGATCTTGATTGGTGGCTGGTAGCTCAGTGGTCCAGAGCACCTGACACGTTATCAGGAGGTCATGGATTCATATCACACCTGGCTCAGCACAATTTTTCCTCTAAAATTTGAATCGACTCAAAAGTGGTAATTACTTGGTGTATACCAAAAAAGTCGTTTATTTAATATTTAACCTCCTCCCCAAGATCTGGCCCTGTGTATGTACAATGTATTTCATATTTTTCCAAAAAGTTAATAGTCACCTCTTGGTTTAAATTAAATCTTTCACATATGATCCTATAATAGGTCTACACATGTATCAATAAACTTTTTTCAATTACCTGTTACTACTAGTAGCATTAGGTGTTAACACAGAATTGCTTAACTTGCCTCTGCAATTTTAAATCTTCCAAAATTAATGCATGAAAAATAACATTAATAATTACTGTTTTCAGGGCTGGACTTTGACCTTCTAAGGCCCTAAGTTATATCAAGTTGAAAAGTACTCAAAAATTTGAAGGTCCAAATATATATTTATTTTCTTGACTGAAGTGAACATTAGGAAATAAACAGAAAACTGATGCAGTGAAAACATTTACTACATTTCATAACCACTAAATTTATTTATACTACCAATACGAATTCACAACTGGTAAAGGTGGAGGTGGCTCAGCTGCTTGCATAACAGGCTTGTAATCTGCAATTTGCAGGTTCGAGTCCCACCCGAGTCACATTGCTTTTTTTCTGCAAACCTCCCCCATTAGACAGTAGAAAACACTGATGGGCTTGGAAAGGCCACCATCCATCTGATAGTATGTGCACTCTATGCACATTACAAAACATGCTTGATGACCTTGATGAGAGGCTAAAATGATGTGTGCAAAAAAGTGCATCTGAGGCAAAACAACCTAACTGCTACACAATACAACAGGATGAATGATAAAACTTGAAATGCATATTTTGAATCCCCTCAAATCATGAGACTATGCTGTAGCTTAGTTAGCTTGTGTGTAAGTCCAGCATGAGTGTTTTGAACAGAAGTGTGCGTTTACTGGTGTTATCAAGAGGGAAGATTGAAGAAAAGTGATGAAGTAGATGAAATTAGTATAATAATGTGTAATTGTGAGAGGTTAATTGAGAAAAAAGTGCATTGTAAAGGAATTGAACATGACTGGAAAATAGTTTATTGTGACTACCTAGGAGTGCCGATGAATTAGTGAAGTCAAGAATGGATCTTATCAGGTATGACGATAATGTCCACAGTTGTCAACTGAGGAACTTTTACCTATTGTTAACCACTCACAACTTTCTGGGTTCAAATTTAGGAGATTGTACAAAGACCACTAAATACTAGAGGGGTGGGTATTTTAGCATGTGCTGAAACATCTCATGGAATAATTGGCAGAATTTCTGTGTTCAAAGAGCAATATCTTGATAATCAGGATTTAATCCATAGATTTTAAAAAATAGTCGAAAAGTTATATATATATATAAACCTATAAACATATTGTTAATAGGAATAAAAATGCTATGTCAATAAATTTGGAATAAATAACTGTTGGTTAGATGTGCCAGTCTTCTTTGTTACTTGAAATGCTGACACGAATCATGACGTTGGGAGTAACGAAACGGATTACTTTTTCATTGAAGAATAAAATAATTAGCAGGTGTTTTTCTGAAGAAATACCTCTAAAGTAAAAATAATTGGAAGGTTAAAATAATCACGAAACACAACAAGACCTTACCTAATTTTAAAGATGCACAATCTTTCAATCCACTATTAATTTCACTATTCATAAAAACATTTTTATACAAAAATCCTTGTAAGGTATTAAAAAAAACGATATTTGTAAACGTTTCTACAAAAACCAATTTAACAAAGTTTAATGATTTACGGAACAACTTTAATTTTCTATACACAGTCAACCACGCTTGTTTCTACATTTTTACAGTTACGGACAATTGTTTCACAATACGATAAATCATCATCATCCTCAAGCAGCCGTGGGCTACGGAGGTCCAACCACACTGCACAATTCAGTTCTCCAAGTATATCTGTCCTGAGCTATATCTGAAGCATATATATAGCTCTGGACCACAGAATAAGTAAGGACTGCATCTACACACTGCACATCAATTCTAACAAGGTCCTGTTTGACATTGTCTGTCCAGAGCATTCTAGGTCTCCCCCTCTTTCTGAGGCCTTTTTCTATTCACTAATCTATACTTATCCCTATTCTCTAATCTATACTTATCCGTAAAGGCCACATGCCCAAACAAACAGAGTCTCTCTCTGCACAATATGCTGCTTAAAGTAGGTTGCTGACTCTTTTCCTAACCTCACCATTACTTACAAAGTTGAACCACCTAATGCCTAAGATACTGCGTAAGCATCTAGAATCAAAAGCATCTAGTTCCTGTTATCTTTTATACAAAGCATCCAAGTTTCACTACCGTAACTAATCTTAGAGAGAACCAAACTATTATACAGTCTAATTTTAGTGTTTAGGTATATACCCCTATTTTTCCACAATATGCGGAGATTCTTAAAAATCACGGCAGCAATCTCTGTTCGTCTGTTAATCTCATGCCTCATATCACCAGTATCTGATACATAGCTCCCAAGCTAATTAAACTGAGACACCTTCTCAAGAGTGCAGCCATTCAGATTAAATGAACTTGCTTGCCTGACCAATTTTGATCACTTAATTTCTCTCTGTTTATAACAAAAACCTACTATACTACCAGTCTCATCAACAGCTCAAATGAAAGAGTTCATCTCATCAACATCTTTTGCCAAATATATACATACATACAAAATCCTCATGCAGCCATGGGTACGGAGGTCCAACCAGACTGTGTAATTTTCCTCTCCAGACAAGTCTCTTTTGAACAAGAGCTGCTGCATTTGGCCACTCTAGGCCAATTCTAGCAAGGTCCTGTTTGACATCGTTTGCCCATCGCATCCTAGGTCTCCCCCTTTTTCTGATACCCTTAGGTACACCGTTCATAATCCTTTTGGCCAATCTGCAGATATGCATACGGGCAACATGGACAAACCAGCGCAGTCTCAATCTTCACATTATGCTCTTCAAAGGAGGTTGATGACTCCTTCTTCTAACCTCATCATTACTTACAAAGTCAAACCACCTAATGCCCAAGATACTGCGTAAGCATCTAGAATCAAAGGTATCAAGTTTATTGTTATCCTGCTTACAAAGATTCCATGTTTCGCTACCATAACTAACCATAGAAAGAACCAAAATATTATACAGCCTAATTTTAATCTTTAGGTGTATACACCTATTTTTCCATACTCTCCATAGATTCTTAAAAGTCGCAGCAGCAATCCCTATTCTTCTATTTATCTCATGCTGCACATCACCAGTATGTGCTATATAGCTCCCAAGTTAATTAAACTGAGACACTTGCTCAAGAGTGCAGCCATTCAAAGCAACTGAAGCACTATCTGCCTGACCAATTTTCATCACTTCAGCTTTTTCTCTGTTTATCACCAAACCTACTCTATTACCAGTCTCATCAACAGCCCTAATGAACGAATTCATCTCATCAACATCAGCAGCCAACAAGGCCAAATCATCTGTATAATCTAAATCAGAAATTTTGAAATCTCTAGACCATTTAAGGCCAAAATCTTTCCCTTGCAAAGAACTTTGCATTACCTAATCGATAACTAAACTAAAGAGAAAGGGTGACAAAATGCACCCTTGTCTAACTCCACTAGCAATTCTAAACCAATCACTGCAAGACGTACCAACTCTCACACATGACTCAGTGTTATTATAGAGAGCTTTCATTACACTAACTGATTTATTGGGTATTCCATATGATCTAACAATCAACCACAAATTATGTCTATCAACAGAGTCAAAAGCCTTTTTGATATCTATAAAGCTAGCAACCACAGGTGTCTGAAACTCCAAACATTTCTCAAGAATCTGGCTAAGTGAAAATATTTGATCAATGCATCCCCTACCACTTCTGAATCCACACTGTTCATCAACCAAATTCTTAATTCTATTAAGTATAATAATGCAAAGAACTTTACCCGGAACAGAAAGTAAATTAATTCCCCTATAATTATCACTAGAACTGCGATCACCATTTTTAAAAATTGGGACAATGATAGTTCTAGTAAAATCCTTAGGAACAACACCTCTATCATAAAAGTTTTTCAAAATTTCAGTCAGCCATGTGACAATACAAATGTTCCCAGCACTAAGCATTTCAGTGGTGATTTCGTCCACTCCTGGGGATTTATGCAGTTTTAATTTAGAGATAGTTAATGCGATTTCAGAATGTGATATAGAGTCATCATTAAAGCCAGTAATGCATCTATCCTCATTGCAAACAATGGGAGTAGAAAAAGCACATTATTTAGAACATCTCTGAAATGCTCAGCCCATCTAGCCATCACAGAATCCTCACCTTCAACTACCTTGCCATATTTATCTTTCAATCTCTCTGTATCTGTGCGTTTCTTCCCACATAAAACATTAACTATTCGGTACAAACCCCTGTTCTTGTGCTGTCTAACTGCTTACTCATCTCTGTCAGTCAAGCTATCAAGCCAAAGATTCTTATCAGCTGTTAATTGATCCTTTACACATTTATTAAGCTCGTTGTTAGAACTAGTAGGGTGTTGATTCATATTAATCCTGCACTTCCTTCTTTCAGAAATAAGTTCCATAGCCTTATCACTCAAGTAATTTTTTTCCTCTTCCCTTTTACGCAAAAAAGTACTGTTGGTTTCAAGAAAAGTCTAACTGATCTCATTCTTTCTCAACTTCAGTAGTAAGCAAACCACGATTGTCATAATGACTGAGTAGCCTATCATGGTATGCCTTGGCTATATCTGGATCTTTCAGACATTCAGTGTTAAAGATAATTTTCTTAACCTTAGCACAACATTTTTTAAGCTTCAGTAGAAGACACTTTTTACCAGGTAATGATCAGACCCAAATTCGGCTCCCTTGTATGATCTAGTATTCCTAATTGAACTATCCCGTTTGCTGTTAATTAAAATATAATCTATCATATTCCTGTGCAACCTATCAGGTGAAACCCATGTATATTTATAAATGTCCTGGTGTTTATATTATGTGTTAGTTATTCATAAACCATTAAGCTTACCTGTAGGAGACGTTCACCATTGCCATTGGAACTACCAATGCCAAAGGGACCTAAACCTCCTGCCCAAAGGTCAGAGTTAGTAGCAACTTTAGCATTGAAGTCACCTAGCACAAGAGAAATATCTCGTTTCTTCACAGAATTTAAAATATCCTGAAGCTGGCTGTAAAACATATCTTCTCCTTCTCATCAGAGTCCTCTGTGGGAGCATAACAACAGATGACATTCAAGTCTTTAATTTTTGTTTTAAATTTTGCTCTAAGAATTCTTTTATTGATGCAGTCATATCCTAGAAGAGCATCACTGACGTGTCTGCTGAGAAGCAGACCCACACCTTGGTGATGCTTTCCATCCTCCCTCCCTGTAAAGAGAAATTTAAAGCTATTTTTAAGCATCTCACCTTTACCTGTCCATCTGGTCTCTTGCAAACCTAGAATATCTAGGTTATTGCACTGGAATTCCTGTGTGAGGACATCAAGAGAATAATCTCTATGTAATGTCCTCACGTTTCACGTTCCTGCAGGGAGAAAATGATTAGTAGGATTTTTAAAGAAACTAGGTTTATTGAGATAGGTAGGGCCAACAATATCAAACAGCCCACTGATCGCAGACATGGAGCAAAGACCTGTTACTCCTCTGCTAAAGGCTGAAGCCAACAATGCTGGTAGGAACTTCAGGCACCACCTTTTCAAGTGGACTTTTACAAGAGCCATATGGTCTGCCTGAGACCACAGACACATTACTCCAGTTTAGGATTGACGATGCCCAAATAGCTAAGTGAGGTACAGGTACCTACGATGGCCTCTGATCAGAATTATCCACCAGCTGATATAAGGTATCCTATGCCTCTGTTCACTTAGGGCTGGCAACCCAGAAGCAAACAGAAAACACAGCGGCAGATTCTCCCTCAACAGAGGCCCTCCAGTGCAGCAAGTTCAGGATCCATAATCAAGCTGAAATCCATAAAAAAGTCCAATCTAGTAGGTATAAATGGTCAGCACCAGTACCCTGTGAAGTTGACCACTCCTCAGCAGGGTTGAAAAAAAAAAAGAAAAAAGTGGTCATATGTGACCATATCAGTGGACCATACTGAACTGGCAGCCCTCCAATTCCGTTCCCTTCCAAAAGAGAATATCTCTTTTGAAAGTTATTAACGGCCTGCACCACGAGAAGGCGGGGTCGGACATTAGGCGCTAGACCTGGCCGGTTCTGTGAATCATCACTGGGGACTGGTACACAGCTCTCCTTCCAGTTTATGCCTAACTACCATAAGGGCTAAATTATCAGCATAATGTAAATCAGAAATTTTCGTATCTCCAGACCATTTAAGGCCAAAATTTTCGCTTGCAGTGAATATCGCATAACATAATCAATAACCAAACAAAAGAGAAAATGAGACAAAATGCCACCTTGTCGAATACCAGAAGCAATGCTAAACCAATTGCTACAAGCCTAACCAACTCTCACAGATGACTCAGTGTTATTATAGAGTGCATAATACGATGAAATATTTGAAATTTTAACATCTAATTAATTTGAATTTTACAGCAGTCTATGGTTGTTGAACGGTGGAGCTTGCGACTGATATTTTCTTTACTGTATTAACTGATTGCATTGAAATGATATATGAGTAGTAGGAGACAAATTTCTATATTACAGAGGCTGAAATTGCTATTTTTCGTTTACATATTTATATGTATTGATGTACTCAGGATTGTAGGAAATATATGTTTCGTAAATATCCACTTGCGAGTTAAACACTAACTCTTGTGGAACTTGACTATGTATTAGCTATGTATTAAATATTGTGCAAATAATAAATAAATAAATAAATATCTCCTAGCACCTGTCAAAGGCATTAAACTTAAGGGCTTTCCAGAATTTCACTGGTGATATTCAATGCGAACATGTGGATTCACCAGCCAGCAAATGTGCTAATTTACATCTGTTATAAATACTCCGAAGAGCCACAACATTGTGACCAGCGCATCTTTATTTAAATCGAAGCAACTGCAGGTAAATTACTGTGCGTGTGAAGGTCATGAAAAGGTAAAAATAACACCTGATACTGAGCTCTGTTAATCAGTGCTATACTTGTTCTTCAGATGGGTAAGGCCAAATTGTAATGGCCAGACGACTAGGAGATGGCATTTCCCAGACGGCAAGGCTTGTGGGTTGCTCACAGTCAGGCATGATTAGTACCTTCAAAATGTGGTCCGAGGAGGAAAAAACCACCAACTGGTAGCAAGGTGTGGCCTGACCACTGCTCATCAATGCTAGAGCTGAGTGAAGGATATTTGGTATGGTACGAGCCAACAGAAGAGATTCTGTAGCACAACTCGCTTGTAATTTGAATGCTGGTGACAGGAGTAATGTGTCACAACATACAGCACATAGAACCCTCCTGAAAATGGGGCTGTGTAGCCACAAGCCGCTCCGAGTGCCCATCCAAACCTTGGTTCACTGCTGAAAGCACTTAAAATGGGCATGCGAGCATCAAAACTGGACCTTGAATCATTGGAAGAAGGTCGTCTGGTATGATGAATCTTGTTTCCTGTTGCACCATATGGACAGCCAGGTATGTATGCATCGTTTACCTGAGGAAGTGTTGGCATCAGGATGCACCGTGGGATGAAAGTAAGCCGGTGGAGGAAGTGTAAAGCTTTGGACTATGTTCTACTGAGAAACTGGGTCCAGTCATTCATGTGCAGGAAACTATGACGTCTGCACTTACCTAAACATCATTGCAGATCAGGAACATCCTTTCATGGCAACGGTATATCCCTCAAGTAGTGCCTTCTTTCAGCAGGGTAATACGCCATGCCACACTGCTCGGATTGTTCGAGAATGGTTCGAGGAAGATTCCAGGTATTGTCCTGGCCTCCAAATTCCCCAGACATCAATCGAATCGAGCATCTGTGGTTTGTGTTTGAAAAGCATATCCAATCTACCGCGGCTCAACCATGTAAAAAGAGAAGGAAGGGGCTCAACCATGTAAAGAGTTAAAGGATCTGCTGATAATGTGTTGGTACCAGATGCCACAAGACACCTTTTGAAATCTTGTAACGTCCATGCCTGGCTGAGTAAGAGCTGTTTTGGTGGCATGTGCCGGACCAACATCATGTTTGGCAGGAGATCATAATGTTTTGGCTTTTTGGTGCATGTCTTTCTTTGAAATGGCATTAAAATTTATACATATATTTCGTATTAGCTTTAAGATTGTGTAGGATTATTTTCGAATTCGTAAAGAATTCTTGGAAAAATTCGAAGGAGGTGGGGGGGGGGGGGGGCAAGGGACTGTATTTACAAATCAGTCATTTTTCAGGTCTTTTAAAAATTTCTTTAACATGCATGAAACAAATTAAGTTCAATAATTTATTGCCTCTATTACTCTTAATAGCATTCTGAAGCGGGGGGGGGGGGGGTGAGATCCCTTAGATTTTACATATTTACGGTATTTATTCGTATTTTTTTTAGTCGTACAATCATTAAATATCTGATGCTTAATAAGATTTAGGATTTATGCTATGGAATAAGTTAACGTTCGAAGATATTAAAAAATCTGTGAGCAGAGATTTAGCCATGCCCACGGAGGTAGGAATGTAAGGAGCCAGGGGCAGGTTAGGACGCCAGGATACCAGGCAATAAATATCCTGGTGGGTCTGTCATATTTGGACCACTTGACGCAAATGTTTTCAGCTTATAAAAACTTATCGTAAGTTTTTGCTTATTAGTGCATCATTATTTCCTTTTTTCTGTGTTCATCTTCATGAAATATATGTTTGAGAATAACTAACAATTATTACAAACACCGCCGACATACATAAGCACACATGGGTTTCACCAGATGGGTTGCATAAGAATTCGATTGATTATATATTAAATAGCAGCAAATGGGCTAGTTCTGTTAGGAATACCAGGCCATATAGGAGAGCTGAGATTGATCTGACCGTTACCTTGTTAAAAGTATCGTGCAACTTAAACTTAAGAAGTGCTATGTTAAAGTTAAATTTAACTTTAACCCTTTAACGACCATAATGGCCCAAAACGGCCGAAATTTGAAATGGTCTCGTCCAAATTATGCTATTATTTTGTCTCTAATATTTACTATACCCTTTTCTAAAATTGCTTGGATGTTAAAGGGTTAATTAATTGAAAATCTGAAAGACCCAGCTACAGCTAAAGCTTACCATGATAGGTAACTTAGTTATTATGACAAATGTGGTTTGCTTACTACTGAAGTAGAGGAAGAATGGGACTGTTTTAAGGAGGCTTTCTTGAAACTAACAGTACACTTTTAGGAAAAAAGGAGCAGAGAAGACGAAATTATTTGAGTGATAAGGCACTTGAGCTTACTTCAGAAGGAAGGAACGGCAGGAATGTCCTTAATTAATACCCTACTAATAAGTTCTAATAGAAAACATTACAAAGGGTTTAATAAACAGGTAAAGGATCAGTTACCAGCTGATAAGAATCTTTGGTTTGATTGCTAGGCTGACAAAGTCGAGGAAACAGTTAGACAGCACAACAGCAGAGAGCTATGCCAGATAGCAAATATTTCGTGTGGTAAAAAATAGCCAGGTATGTACAGGGATTAAAGGATAAACAAGGGAAGGTTATATAGAAGGCGAGGATTCTGTCTTGGCTAGGTGGGCTGAGCATTTCAGAGATGTTCTAAACGGCATAATGGTTAGGCAGCTAGCGACTGTTCCAGCAAGGTAAACTTTGTGTGTTGTATTAGCTCTAACTAAGGCAGTGGTCAGCAGTGACTTTCTCTTAGTAGGGCATGTCCTTGTATGAGAAGGCCTGTAAAAGCTAGGAGTAGCTTCTAGGATTCTTCTCTGTCCTATATGTCGCTAATCAAAAAAAAAATCAAGAAAAAAAAATGTGGTTAGTTCTACTCCCATTGTTTGCAATGATGCTAGATGCATTGGTGGCTTTAATGTTGGCCCTGTAACACAATCTGAAGCTATTTTGGCTGTTTCTAAACTTAAACTTAATAAATCCCCAGAGTAGACGAAATTACTACGGAAATGCTTAAAGCTAGGAATGTTTTGGTTACCACGTGGATTACTGAAATTTTGAATATCTTTTATGATAATGACATGGTTCCTAAGAATTTTACCAGAGCTATTTTTGTTCCTATTTTCAAAAAAGGTGATTGCAGTTCTTGTGATAAGTATAGCGGTATCAACCGACTTTCTGTTCCAGGTAAAGTTCTTTGCATGATTGTGCTTAATAGAATTAAGAATCTGGTTGACAGTCAATTGTGTGATGAGCAATGTGGATTCAGAAGTGATAGGGGATGTGTGGATCAGATATTTTCACTCAGGCAGATTCTTGAGAAATGTTTAGAGTTTCAGAAACCTTTGGTTGCTAGCTTTGTTGATTTCAAAAAGGCTTTCGACTCTATTGATCGTCATAATTTGTGTTTGATTGTGAGATCATATGGAACAAGATAGTTAACATTATGAAAGCTCTCTATAATAACACTGAGTCTTGGTAAGGCTTGTAGCAATTGGTTCAGCATTACTTCTGGTGTTCGACTAGGGAAGTAATAGCATAAATGAGAGTTCTGGGCCAGTAAATGGGGCCACAAAATTCTATAAAAATCCATGGGAAAAGTTATGGGGAATGAGGTAAAAAAGTATGTTTCTTGTGGTTTTTTGTGAAAATAAGTGTGAAAATTAGAAAAAACCGGGTGTTTTTAACATGTGAAAAACTAATTTTAGTTTTTTTTTTTAAAGATCAGGTTTAAACTAATTTGTGAATTAGTTTAAATGGATTAGTTTGAAATGAGGTGTGTGTATATGAGATAAAAAATGCATACAAGTGTGCGGTAATATTACCTTTTGTATTTGCTAACTAGTACTAGTTAAGATAGGTTAAAGGAGGTATCTAGTTGGTAGTACTAAGTTTACGTTATTGTACAAAGAAAGTATATCGACATCTGAGATTTATGATAGCATATTAAATGTCTGCACCCTAAATGGGCGAGTGACATAGAATTATCATAGTCAGATTAAGGTATACAATGCGGTGTACTGGTAAATAGTGGCAGAATTAGACAGTATTTATTCGTGATTTATTAAAAGAGTTTTATCCTACTGTGCCTCGTAATATTTAGAAAGTATGTTTTTTGTGAAAATATGTGTGAAAATTAGAAAAAACCGGGGTGTTTTTTAGCATGTGAAAAATTAATTTAAGTTTTTTTTTAAAGATGAGGTTTAAACTAATTTGTGAATTAGTTTAAATGGATTAGTTTGAAATGAGGTGTGTGTATATGAGATAAAATATTATGTGGTTTGTTGAGTAATCGTACACTTACTGGATTATTCAGTTGTAAAAGTCATGTAAATCGGTGTTTCTTGAGGTTTTTTCTGAAAATATGTGTGAAAATCAGAAAAAAACGGGTGTTTCACGTACAAAAAAAGGAATTTAAGTTTTTTGGGAAGACCAGATTTAAACTAATTTGTTTAACCAATTTTCAGAAAAAATGAGATGTGTGTGAAAGAGATAAAAAATGATGTGGTTTGTTGAGTTATCATACACTCCACTGGATTATTTGGTTGTAGAAAGCTAGGTAAATCGGAGAATTTGACAAAGTCTGACAGTTTTGAGAAACTTGTTTGAAACATATGACAAAATCAACAGGTAAAATGACGTTTTCGGGGGGTCTGATGAAAAGATAGATTTTGAATATCTGTGAATGTATGAAGAGAGGGTACTAGACGAAAAGATTTGAAGTGAAAAGTGATTTAGGTTAATTTTTTAACAATTAGAAAGAATTTGAAGTGAAAAGTGATGTAGGTTAGAATAATTTTGAGAATGTACGAAGTTTGTAAAGAGAGAAGAGTTTTATGTTATCGTGCTAAACGGCAATCAGTCTCGATCTCCTCAAAAGAACAACGGGCTCGA
The DNA here is from genome assembly GCA_038380435.1 of Ryuthela nishihirai. Taxonomy (NCBI): domain Eukaryota; kingdom Metazoa; phylum Arthropoda; class Arachnida; order Araneae; family Heptathelidae; genus Ryuthela; species Ryuthela nishihirai. The sequence continues at coordinate 59,504,289 of JAWZYU010000012.1, forward strand.
GATTTAATTTCATGGAACTAAATCTCTTATGGTGTGGGAAGTTCTTCGGTTCGATGGATGGCCCTCCTCTCTGTCTCCTCCTCCCCTCTGTTCCCTCTTCCTCTCTCTCTGTCCCCTCTGCCCTCTCTCTCTGTCCCCTCTGCCCTCTCTCTCTGTCCCTCCTCCCCTCTGCTCTCTCTTCCTCTCTCTCTGTCTCCTCCTTCCCTCTGCTCTCTCTTCCTCTCTCTCTGTCTCCTCCTCCCCTCTCTGCCTCAATCCTGCGCAAAAATAATCCTCCAGTTGTATACAAGACACAACTGGAACCTGCTAGACTCCCCCATGGGCCAAGCGATCCCATGGTTACTGCAATCAACTGCATATACCAAGTTGCTAGCTGGTACAGGGAACCAACTAAGACCCCCACCAGATACCCCCCCCCCAAATTAGGTCTCATGTACTGAGCCTAAAAGACTTTACCTAGATGAGCAGTCTCATTCAATATCGATATTCCTCCTCGCAGAGCTATTTCTATGAAAAAATGCATATGACCTTTTATAAGTTCCAGCTCAATTTCTGTCATTTTTAAACAGGCAACATAGGATAAGCCAGGAGAGCTAAAATAATGACAAGGATCGAGTTGGTAGTTATTCATACACGAATTTCTGCAGTTTTCAAATATATCTCCTAGTAGTAATACATCAGTGGTCATATACAGATCGTGATATTCCCCGAAGGTAGCAATAGAAAAGGCTTTCCACAAAATTTGAACTCTTTGGTATTGTTTATTGTTTTGAAAATTCTCTTTGGATGGAAGTGACGTTTGCAAAAACTGAGCACTCTGTTGCAAGTACTCATGGAAAACTTCCTTTGCTTTTCAATAGTTCTTTCTGTGAGTCATTCAGATATGTTGTCTACAGTATTGACTTAGGATGAAGAAATTTTCCACATTTTTCGACAGTGAATCCAGTGAAAAGCTGAGGAACATGAATGAATCAATAAATTTAATTTGACCGAATTTAATGCATATATATTTTTCTGTAGTTTGTGGAATATTCTTATCTTTAAATTTCCAGAAATCTTTTGCTATAAAGTGGCCATCAAATCCTTTGAGATTATGAATCAACACTGGTGTTTCAAGTGAGAATTTGTATTGAAGATTACATTTGTTGTGAACAGCACCTCTGTATTTTCCAGTTAAGTGATCGTGGTCCCTTACTCTATCAGTTCCTAGAATTTTCCCACAAATATTACAATATTTTTCTCCAGTAAAAATTTGCCAATCAAAATCAGTCATCTTAACATTTCTTTTCCTCAAATCATTGATCAAATTTTCGTCTTCGATCATTTCATTCAAAAATTGTTCTGTTACATTTTTCCCTCTGAACATTCTGGTTTTGATCAGTTTACCTTCCGGTCCAACTATAATATATGCAAATCCTGACAGTACTAAATACTTAGTTCGCACCCTATATGGATTATTCTCAATTCTTCTACATTTCGAAAAGCATTCGAAGTCTGCATAAATCACATATGGGTGGTTGAAACCGTTTTTAATTGTATGGAATTTCGTACTATTCGCTTCGGGAAACTTGATAGTTTGTAAAGTGTTTTATATGCAAATATCTACGTGATTCTTTAATAAATCGTCGCAAGTGAAATTATGAAGACAGTATGGGCAGGGATAGGATTTACCTTATGTCTTGAAAGGTATGCTGTAACCCTACTAATATTTTTAATCCAACAATAGTGAGAATTATTGCCATCTTTTAAAAGTAAAAGTTGTATGGGTTCTTTAACAGGATTCTGTGAAATATATAACGTATGCAAACCATTTTTCCTAGAATTGAAAACATTTATAGAAATATTGTTTAAAACTTCGAACTTCGGGATTTGATCGAGGGTTACTGGCATAAGTCAATGAAGATGTGTCTAAGGCGTTTTCAAATATTTCATATTTTTCCACACGTTGTGGATGATCTTTAGCAGGATGTAGAGCTGATAATACTGACCACAAGAAACATTTGTTGTTGTAGTTTTTAACATTTACTATTCCTTTTGTAGATTTCAAATGTTCTCGTAAATTTACGAAAGCAGATGCTCCAACTGCATTATACTGAGACATTTGAATTCCCATAGAAATTATTTTGTCAAACACCCATTCACTTCCCTTTTGTATAAAATTTTCAAAGTCGTTATCAATTTTCTCATAAATAGTTTTTAGTAATTCATTGAGATAGGTAGGCAAACTGATTATTTCGTTACATGTCGAAAAATGTGCACATATTTCTTTCTGTCCTTCAGGATCCGTTTGCTTTTTAAATTTTACTTGAAATATGAATCTAACTTTTAGAGGCTGACTGAGTTTATTCTTAATTATATATTTCCATTTATTGTTGTTTTTCTCCAGGAAATTTTTTATGTCTTCTCTGACATTTATGTTATTAATTTTATATGTGCGAAACGTTTTCCGAAAAGCACGGCTTTTATTTATATGATATTGATTCAAATGATGATTGTAATTATCTTTTCTGTTAAAGCTGGAATTGCAAAATTCGCATTTTTCAAACATGCGAGAAGAGCATGCAGTTTTCATATGACGGTTCATACTGGATTAGAGGCGTTGAGATTTATCTCCGCAAAACTCCCCGCCCTGCCCACGGTCAGTAGGGGACACCGATGGGCTTGGAAAGGCCGCCGTCCGTCGGATGGGACGTTAAGCCGTGGCCCCGTGTGCGGAAGAGACATACCCTGTGCACGTTAAAGAACACGCTGGATGGCCTTGACGGGAGACTACCATCTGTCTCCCAACAGCTGTTCCAGTGGGTCCCCTCCCCCAACCTTCTCTGAGCCTTCGGGGTCCTTGTGACCTGGCCATTTAGCCCATGGTGTGCAAAAATGTGCCGCTCAGAGGTAAAACAACCCAACAACCCAACCCAACTGGATTCGAGAATAGATATCCCACATTTGGTACAGTGAATAGTTGCGCTCATCTTTGAGTTAGCAATTATACCCTCTTTATTATATACAGTAGCTAAAAATCATGGTCCGATAATGCAAAAAAATTGAAATTTTTTTGCATAATCGGAAGTTGAAATAGACATGACTGTAGTGGGCGTCCAAGAGTAAATTTCTAAACAATACCGATGTTATTGAACATATCTTATGTTCCTTTTTGTCAATAATATCGTATTTTAGCAAAATATCCAAAATTTCGACAATTTCATTTACTACTTCTGTACTGGTGTTTCCAGCTCGTTTACTGGCAACCACGATTGATAATTTTTCGCATATGTCGTCGAAACTCTTGTATAGTTCAGAACCAAACTGTTGACTTTCTATTACAGTGAGCATCATTTTAATCGACTTCAAATATTTTCGAAGTGCCTCAATGTGATTATCGATAATTCGATATTTCTCAGTAGTTCTACCATAGCGTTTGGTTTCTGTAGCCTTATTGCCCCCCCCCCCCCAGTTTCTGAAGATGTCCGATTGTTTGGTGAATCATTTCTTTCAGCTTAGGAATGGGGTTTCTCGCCTGTAAGATATCACTCCGAAGTTTTAGTTTATATTGGTTTAATATTTTATCTTGGAAGTTGGAATCTGGATTATAAACGAACGTCTTTTCTGGCATCTCAGCGGGCTCTTCTGACTCTAAAGTTTTCACTACATCTTGTATGTTTTTCATGGTTTCTTCACTCACAGTTTCCAGACCTTTTAACCGTTCCACCACTGACTTGTGAAATTCTTCGAGCATTTCCTTAACTCGTTCCTCTCCCAAAATAGTGTCTTCAATTTTCGATTTTGTAGTATCTCGTGATTTCAAGATTTCGTCTATAATACTGTGTAATTGCTTAAGATCTTTCATCTTTATTCATATACAATAACGGCATATACCCAGTGATGAAAGTCTGAAACAAGACCTCCAGGTACCTTTCTTCTATCTTTTGGATATGGAGAGTGTCTAGCAAGTGAAACACTAATCTTGCTGCCCCTGTCAAATTTCTTGTTTACTGGAATAACAGAAAAAACTGCTGAAATTGTGGTTTTACTACTTCAATGAATTTTTGATCGTCCAAGTTGATACTATAATTTATACTAAAAAGTAGATTTGTTGTGCAGCAGATTACCTTGGTTATATATCCATTAGAAATGCATAGATGGTAATTATCTTTGAAAATAGGTGGCGTTAGTAGGTCGAATTTTGTGCTTATCTGTATAATTGGATGAGACTACAATATGTCTATTTTCACTTCTTTACCACCATAGGTAAGGCAAATTACAGTATTTTTTTATCAACTTATGGATTCGTAGCAGTATCATTGTTTAGAATTAGGGTGCCAACATTCGTAATTCGTTTTCCCTTTGCATCGCCATTAAAACTGTTCCCACTTGATGCAAAAAGTCCATTTTCATTTCTCAATAGAGCATTGGATGGGTTAGGATCTAACTTTGTCAAGTCATCAACATAACTTTTCGTTGTCGCATTTCTGTTATGCCTCGGTTCCCTAAGGTTTCCTTATTCTCTTATTGTCCGCATTAAAGACATCCTCGACAGTTAATGCGATTTTTTCCAATTATCCCTTACTGACCGCAGCAGAATCCGACTCGGGATCGGCAATATCAAGGATTTGTTTTTTATCTGCATTGAAACTGTGCCTGACGAATGCAATGCTTCGTGGAATGTAAAACCCTTCTTTATTTCTCACCAATGTATTCATTGGACTATTTTAAACAGTGGTCAAGTTGTCGACATAGTGTTTCGAAAAGTTAGAAATATGAATCCAACTTTTAGAGGCTGACTGAGTTTATTCTTAATTATATATTTCCATTTATTGTTGTTTTTCTCCAGGAAACTTTTTATGTCTTCTCTGACATTTATGTTATTAATTTTATATATGCGAAAACGTTTCCGAAAAGCACGGCTTTTATTTATATGATATTTATATGATAATAAGTGCCGGTCAGAGGTAAACGATCTGAGCGATCAAATCAGTGGGGCGGGGGTGGATCAGTCGGTAGCGCACCAGGCTCGTAATGTGCAATCCCAGGTTCGAATCCCAGCTGGGTCAGCTTTGAAATTCATCTCCGTAAAATTCTCCGCCATTTGTGTGGAGAGTGGCATTGGATGAATCGATCGGTTTTTCAAGATTTTTAATGCGTTTATTGGTTGCATCATAATTATCATTGTCATTGCAAAGTGCTCTTTTTTCCAAATATCGTTTTGTAACTACTCCAGAATCTGCATCCGTAACGTTGATTATTTGTTAGTGTTATAGACTCTTGTTGCAGATGTTGTTTTGTCACAGAGTCCGAACCCTCTTCGGGATTGGCTACAGTTCTCAATTTTTATTACTCATGTCGTAGTTCCCATCGTGTGGCAATTTAAAACCGATACCTGGAATTCCCGCTGGTCCTCTTTCGGAACAGGTCTCAGAGCTGATGACTCCAAACTTTGTCAAGTAATTCATCTTTATTTACCAAAGTTTTTTCTGTTCTTGAGAGGACTTTCTGTTCTTGGTTTTTTTTTATCGATTAATAAGAAATTGAGTGGTTTTGAAACTGCATATGCATAAAAACTGCATAAAAATATCTTTCCTGATTTCTGTGCATGATCCATTTGTATCTGCAACATTTCTCTCTTGTTCTGCATATTAAAGAATATAAAATAATTACACTGTAGTCGAATGTCTTTTGGAGTCGAAAAATAACTCTGTGTAAGGTAAATCAATGATATGTTCTTTTTCCTTCCTCTGACGAATAATTCTTCGATGAGTTTTTGATTTTTTTCCGTTACGAAATCGTCGAAAACAATTAAATTTTGCATGTCGGGATCCAGTTCGTTGACCTTGACGATATCTTCTTTACTGGAAGAGAAAGTTGAAATTGAGATTTTTTCGCCAAATGTTTTCTCCAAAATTTCATGCAAATCGTCGAAAATTTCTTGCATAAACTGATATTTCGGTTCGGTTAAATCTTTGGCATATAAAAAGATATTATTATAGTAGAGATGTTTAAATATTAAGTTCAACAAAAGGTTCGTCTTCCCAGAGTCCGATGGACCACATATTAAAAGTCTAAAATGCCAGAGAGGTGCTAATACGTTTCTGTTCAAGAATTTCTCATCTTCTTCAAAGTCAAAATCATGAATCTCCATTTGCTTTATTTAAAAAGATCATCTTCTTTGACCCAGGAATTAAATGTATTATCATAACCAAACCATTTAACATAATACTCTTTTTTATTATTCTTCACTCTAGTTTTCAGAATGGTTTCAACTTTATAAATGTCATCTTGCTTTTCGTATTTCACCATTTCTTGGGTGTAAAAACTACCAATGTTTGGTTCTCCTTTCAGATCCTTGATCTTATAGGTTATGGGATCTGTATTAAGAACTTGAGCAATTTCAAAAATCTCTTCTGTAAAATTGGGCAGATAACCTTTTTTTAACGGTGTCTTGTACTTGGCGATTCTCACGCTGTCGCCACAATTTTAAATTTTGGTGCTGCAATAGATTTAATTCTTTTACCAAACAGATTAAAATACACAATATCTTTGTTTTTTTGCAAGCTTGCCTCTTTTGGGGTCATTCTTATTGATCTGTGATAAGAAGTATTGTAATTCTTAACGAGTTTTGGTAGGACATCGATCCATTTTCTAATGTTATTGGCAGTGAAATATTTCCACATTTTTGTCTTTAGAGTCCTATTAAATCGTTCCACAATTTAAGCTTTAGTCTCATTTTCAGTGGCAAACCAATGGACACCTCGTTGGTTAAACAATGGACACCTCGTTGGTTAAACAATGCTTGAGTTTCTTTATTTATAATCTCAGTTCCCATATCCGTTTGTAACTTGGATGGCTTACGTTGTTTAAAAATTTCTACAAATGGTTTGGTAATCTCGCTACCCGTTTTCTTTTTAATAGGTATTGCCCAGGCGAATTTGCTGAAAATGTCAATCACGGTTAAAATGTAATTCGTGTGCTTATTGTGAAATTTAAATTTTTGCATGTCGATTAAATCACTCTGCCACTGGTCGTCTACATTCGAGACATAAACCCGTCTGGTTTGGAATTTTTTTATAAATGGGTTTGTGTAACGTGTACACATCTTGTTGTTGGAGAAATCTTTTTACTTCTCTTTCCGTCAATCCAGTTTTGCGCATTAGATCTTTTATACCGGAAAATCCCTTTAATGGATCGTAGTAAACGGAAGAAAGCATCTTATTTCTTGTGTCCTAAACCGAACCGTTTCTTTGTTTTAATGATAGGTTTGATTAACCTCCTTGAAATTCTTTCTCCTAAAGTTGGATTATGAATTTCATCCAAATCATATAATAATTCTTGGTCGGCTTCGTGTCTCTTTTTAGTTTCTGTAGATTTGCTGTAAGAAATGTCGTGCTTTTTGCATGCTTGGTCCACACGGTTAATACCAGGATCTCCTCGCATTAACCTTTTCTCCAGTTTCGTAAAAGGTCCGCAATACTGCTAACCTGGAATGTGCATTTCGGGTGGATTAAACTTTTCTTGAATCCAGCTTACTATATCACCACCTTTTACAAATTTTCCTTTCTGTTTCACAAATTTATACGTCATTTTTCCACACGTTCGACATCTTCCTCTCATCATTACTCTTTTATTCTTTGATGTGACATATTCAACGTTATCCGTTAAAGTTTTCGTTTTACACTTTACACAATACATGCTTAATATTTATATATAAAATTTAAGGCGTGATGCTTATAAAAATAAAGTATAATGTATCACAGTTATCTGACTAGTTTAACGCCTGGACAAAAGCAAAAATTGGAGAGTGCATTTGTAAATAAGAATCCTATAACTTTAAGTATTGATCCACAGAAGAAAGGTAACGATACTTTGAAACTGACAAAGAGACAAATCATTAAACTGAAAAAATCTACAACGCCAGTTCGACTTCGTTTCAGTAAAACTCAGCTAGGTGGATTTCTGCCGTTCTTAATACCTACACTCGTAGCATTGGGAAAAGCAGCTGCAGTTGGAGCTGCAGGATATGCTGGTACTAAGCTTTCACAAAAAGTTCTAGGAAAAGGGTTATACGTTCCTGGAAAGCAAAGAGCAGCTGGCTTATCTAAAAAGAAAGGGAAAAGGTTTGTACATTCCAGGAAAACAAATAGTTCAGGGATTAAAAAAAAAGAGCCATTAAGTAACTTAGATATCGAAAAAATAATGGAAAACGAAAAAGGATTCTGTGGTGTATACTCTATCAATTCTTTAATAACAAAAATATTCAAGAACGAAAATGGTATAGTGAACTTTGATGTTTCCCGTGGTTCAGGAACTCATTGGGTAGCTTATTTCAATGATGCAAAGTTACCTTACGTCGAGTACTTTGATCCATTCCGTTTATCACCACCAGAAGAAATAAAACACTATTTACTTACATCTTCAAAGCCGATCGTGTATAACTCTTCGCAAATTCAAGCAAATTTCTCTGTAAAAAAAAATTGCATCTATTACATTAAACGAAGGAATAATAACATAAGCTCATATGATGTGTTGTATCAGTTTGAACAAACTCCTAACGATTGGAATGAATTGTTGGTAACAACTAGCATATGAGTACTACATAGTACTACACTATATTAATAAAGATGGTACTCATAACTATCAATTTTTCTACTGTTACGGCATACAACCCCGAAGATTTGGAAATTAATTATGAAACGCCGATCACACTCAATGTTGAATACGAGATAGCACTGATCGGTAGCAATATGTGGTATTCCTGGTACACCATCAGTGATAAATATAACAATAACACTCTGAAATACTTCAATGGAAGGCAATGGAATAAAATAACTTTCCCGAATGGAATGTACGATATAGAGGGATTCAATGACTTTTTAAAAAATGTCTTTGGGGATCCTAGCCCTATAATACCAGAAAGTAACCTCCCCACATTAAGATTTGTTATTCGTTTGGCAAGAGGATATAAAATAGATTTTTCTGAAGGAAAGTTGCGAGAAATACTAAGGTTCGAATCGAAAATTATACATGCAGCAAAAAACGAAGGAAAGTTTCCACCCAACATAACGAGAGGGGTCGATCGCATTCTAATTCACTGTTCTATTGTCGAATCTTCCTATCTCAATAACCAGAAAAGTGACGTGTTGTACAGTTTCGTGCCTCAAACACCACCTGGCAGTTTAATCGACACACATCCATTCTTCCCCATGTATTTACTGCTGAATAAAACTGATTACATTTACAACGTTAGAATGAAAGTAACCGATCAGAACAATAAAATAATTGACTTGAACAAGGAAAACGTGACTTATATGTTACACATCAGACCCAAATAAAGATGAAGATACTGAGAAAGCGAATTAAAATATTTTATACAAATCCGTCGCCTATCGTTCGAAAAAACGAGAAAATATCCCCTAAGAGCAGAAATATTCTTAATCAGTTAATATACGGAAATGGCCTAAAAATCATAAAGTAATTATATGATGAACATTGAAGCTACTTACTGGAATTTGTTCGAAGATCCAATAGACGATAATTCAACGACAAAATACGAGTACTTGGAATATCGAGAAACCAATGTTAATGTTAAAAATCTCGAAAAATACGGAATATTTACCAAAGATATGGACGTTTTTCTACATCCACACAATAGTTATATACACGTCAGAGGCAAAATACTGAAATTAGATGGGTCTGATATCGGCTGCAATGATGTAGTTACGATGGTCAATAACGGGTGCAACATTTTTAAGAGAGCTGAATATTATATAGAAAACGGAGAATTGGAAGATATTGAATTGCCAGGAGTGACGACCACGTTTCACAATTTAATTGATTTTACCGAAGACTTTTCACACAATGCTGCCACAAGTATGATGTGGTTCAAAGATACCGCAGACAGTTCGAAAATGAATAAGTATTTGTACGACGGAGGCGAAGATAAACTGGACACGAATAATAAGATAAAGGATTTTGCACAAGCGTTGAAGAAAAATCTCGAATTCAGTCAAGGATTCTCGGACAGATATGAAATTACAAAAAATAGTCAAAACGTAAGTTTATTCTTACCACTGAATCGGCTGTTTGGATTCTGCCGAGACGTGGATAATAAAGTGTTTCGCGGTGTAAAACATACCATAAAACTAGAAAAAAGTGACGACAAAGACGTTATTCAGAGAGTTGGGGATACGTTGCATAAATTTGAAATATCTCACGTATCTTGGTTTATTCCAAAAGTAGAACCATCATTACAAGTACTTGCAAAACTAGAATCTCAGTTAGCAAGCGGCAATCCACATGAAATCTTTTGGGAATCGTGCAAACTGTACAAATCTGATACTCGAATTGACTCTCATGTCAGTTGACGGGTTACTACAACTTAAAATAAACCCGTCCATCTTTATGTAGTCTTATAAAAGTCTAACCGATTAAATAATCAAACCAGAAACAATATGGTATTTGATCACATGTTACTAGAATGGATTCAAATCAGAGTGAATAGCAAACAGTTCCCCGAACAAGAATTCGAGTGCAACTTTTAACCCAACACTTTAGACTACGTGCGAGTTTACAACAGCTTTTTAGCTGAAAAAAATATGGATATCGATTTGGGTACACAAGTCAGTTACCAAGATTTTATGAAACTGTATCAACTATTCCATTTTGATGTCAGCAAATACGAGTTTGAAATCGTAGAAAAAACCTAAATACGTCGTATAAAAAGCCAAAATTCCCTGAAAAGCATTGAATTCTTTCGATTTTTTCTCTTAAACCTCTGTCAGTCTTTTTACATGATATGTTTGCTTCACCTGATTCCCTCTTAAATGTGGTTTTATTCTTCATTAAACCAGAATATAACAGTTAATTTTTCTAGGGTGCATTAAAATGCTTAAATCTGAAATTAGCTATAAATATAACACTGTATTTGAAACAAGTACAGCAAAGAAAAGAATATGCAAGTTTTGTTTTGTTTCAACCAATTTTACTAAAATTTTGTAAATAAAAAGTTTCTCCGCAACTAGATGATGATACTGTTCTTGAGCTCACTAAAGAACATGTTTCCAAAATGAGAAGAATGATGGGGTATGAAATTGGTCCCCTAAATAAGAATGAATATGAAAAATTTTTAATTATCGAGAGTCATTTTTCATTTTAATATTGATACTTTGCCAACAGATGTTATCATGGACTTTATGAGATTGAAAGATTTTCCTCCCTCCTCCGCTTTGCATAAAATGTTTCAGATTTGGACATGTCATTTCAATGTATAATAGCAAACCACGAGGTAAAAGATGTGGGTGAGGGCATAGTTACAGATCTTATAATTCTTCAAATTTAAAATGTCCTAATTGTCATGGAAAGCATCCAGCCACATGGGCTAATTGTCCTATTAAAATTGTTGCCTGTAAAGCTAAAGTATTCAAAGAAAGGAATCCTTAATTTGGAACCAGGCTTTAACTAAAGGCCGTCCCGTGGCCGAGTGGTTAGCACGCTTGGCTACTGATCTAAGGGACCTGGGTTCGAGCCCCGGATTTAGGCATGGATGTGTGTGTCGTTTTTCTGCTGAGGTCCTGCCATCCTCTCAGATCTCCTGCTGTGGCATATAAACTGACAGGCTCCTGTCAGACCTCTGTGGCAAGCAGCTGCTTGAGGGGGTATTTTTTTGTTTTTTTTAACTAAAGCAAAGATCCATTATCAAAATCTTTTAGAACTACAGAAATGACACTATCATAAACAACTTGATTACCCTCCTAACTACTCGCCTGTAAAGATAAAAGTTTCTATTCTTCTACTTTACATAATATTCAAGATACAACTATGCACATAAAGAAAGTTGCTGACACTGTTACACACATGTAGAAAGATTCAGACATCTTATTGACAAAACAGAACACACTCTGGTCTGAGTTTTGATCTCAAAAGGTTGAAAGATTTCCCACCTTCTCATCAACAACTGATTTAACACAGAAGAATCATCCTTCAACACATAGTATTGGCAAAACTATTAGATCAAGTTCTAAGAAAGGAAGCATAAATTCTACAGATTCAAGGATGTTATCAATTCATGAATCTTCTACTTCAAAAGAGTTGACAAACGATAATATTCCTTTATTATCAGTGATATCACAAGATATACTGCCTTATGTAAAATAGAAATTCCAATGGAAAATTTTTTAGTTTGATTTTGAAGTTATTGTTACAAAAAGTTTATTATTCCTCAATGTCCAAATTTAAATCTTATAATTAATCTCCTTCATAATTCTTTCAATAATTTACATAGATCATGCATCATACTGCAATGAAATGTCAGAGGTATAAAAAGCAGAATACATAATGTTAGATATTTAATCCAGACTAAGAATGTTGTAATTTTAGTTCTTGAAGAAATTCAAACTGATAATTTTCCTAAAATCTTAAATTTTGTTTACATATTTACAAAGAAATGATGCACATTCTAGAGGAGAAGCAATTTTATTTCATAAAAATCTACCTCAGAGAAGACTTAATCTTCTTACCTTTGATATTAACTTATAAATAATAGCTTGTGAAATATATTTTGGTAAAGATAAATTTATCATTTTTAATATTTATGCTTCTGAAAATACTATTTTGCTGACACTTATAACTTTATTCTTCAGTAATTTCAATATCTCATAACCTTTTGTTAATTTTAATTATCATCATTCCTTTTGGCACTCATATAAATTTGATAACAAAGGAAAGGAATTGCAACAATTTATAATAATTTCATAATTCAAAGATAATAATTCCATAATTCTAAATAATAAATACCCACTTGCATAAATAATCCATGTAATAAATCCATTACTGATTTAACTTTTACTTCAATTCAAATTTGATCTAAACTTTTTTTTGGAAAATTTTAACAGACTGTCTAGGTAGTGATCACAAACTTATACTAATATATTTACCAAATTTTAAAAATAAACTTTTCAAAATCATAACTATTTGGAAATTGTATAATCAAATTTTACAGAATACATCAATAACAGATATACAAAATAATATGAAACATGAAGATTTAATTTTTAAAATTAGAGAATACTAAAAATTAGTGTACTAAAAAATTCAACAAAAAATAAAAAATCTAAAAAAATATTATTTTTACTAATGAATTAATTGCCATAACAATAAAGGCAGAGCGATCTATGATTAGAAATTACTCTATTCGAAATTACTTAAATTTCAAAAAATTATCGGCTAAAATAAATTAAAAAAAACTTGGCAAAAACAACTGGAAACTTTTACAGAAAAAATAAATCGAAATTCATCTGTAAATAATTTATGGAAAACATTCCATGCTATTAATAACAACACTAAACCGAAAGATCCTACATATTGTATTACACCAAAAACTAATTGTTAATACTGCAAATAAATTTGCAATATTTTATTCTAATTGGAATAATAACATAAATTATAATCACAAAAATATTTTCTCACCATTATCTGTATGGTAGATCTTTTATTTAAATGAAACAAATTTCGAAATATAAATTTACCTATCACACTTTCAGAATTAACGAAGCTTTAAATTCTATATAAAAAAAAGAGCATTCCTGGACCAGGTGATTTACAATATAAATTTTATAAAAATTCACCCATACAATTTTTAATTTCTCTCCTCTAAAATTTTAATGAAATTTGGATGAAAAATCAATTTCCGCAATATTAGAAAAGGAACTTTATGGTTTTTGTATTAAAATCTAACAACAAACCAGATGACCTAAAATATTATAGTCATAATATATACAATATATATTTTATAGCATGAAGCGCTTAGACCCAGCCGTCTAAGCGTTTCATGCTTAAAAGTTTTTGAAGAAATTATTAGCAATAGAATAAAATGTCATTTATATTATCATAAAATTTTACATAATAGTATCTCTGGCTTTCGTTTTGGATCTTCTTCAAAATATATTTTACTTAATCTAATTAGAGAGATAGAAAATGCCTTCCATCATAAACAATATTTAATTGCTATTTTCTTTTAGATTAATAAAGCTTTTGATTCTGTCTCTCATGCAGCACTTTTATATAAACTCAAATTGTTGAATTTTAAATAAATATATATAAATTTCCTTGCTTCGATTGTCTATGGTGGATAAGGAAGCTCATTTTTCAAACAGGGGAAAAAAATAATGTTTCTAACTTTAGCGCCCTATAAAGGTAGAAATTCAAACTAAGAGATGATTCTGAAAATGTGAATAAATATCAATACCTATTCAACCGAGAAGGAATTTTCCATTTATCTCTAAAAACAAATCTCTAAAAAAATCTTAAATTTAACAAATCTCTAAAATTTAAAAATATTTTTTCAGTGTAAAGTATCACAGGTGATGTTTTTTAGACATGGACCATATGAAATAATAAGCTGAAAAAATTGGTTTCGCTGTGAGTGGGATTCAAACCCACACCTCCCAGTAACTGGTCGGGTGTCATACTTTACCATTGAATTATTGATATAACGCCATAAGCGTGAGCGACAAATATCGAATTCCATCTTTAAGATTCAACGTAGTTGCCCATTTCCTGATAGATGGCGCATTGTGTGAATAAAAATAAAAATGCGGGAAAATTTATGTCACACAAGCCGAAGAATGGTTAGCACACGCAGCCAGTTACTGGGAGATGTGGGTTCGAATCCCACTCACAGCGAAACCAATTTTTTTCAGCTCATCATATTATACCTATCTTCCTATATGCTCTATAAAAAAGTAGAAGATAAACTTAAAACATATCGATGGCGCAGTCAGTCACTGAACTCGTATTCACTTCAAAGGAAGATAGGTTGCTGGCAATCTTGTTGAGTTGGTAAATAGGCGCCCTATCTTCCTTTGAAGTAAATACGAAATCAGTGACTGATTGCACTATCGATATGTTTTAGGTTTATTTTCTACTTTTTAGGGTGCATATGGAAAGATAGTTTTTCTTTTTAAATTAGTTTATATTTTTTCTTTGTCACTAAAAATACCTACATTCAAAAACTTTCATTTGTTATATAACTCATAAACATCGATCACATTTTTACTTCCGCTGTTTTTGGATTCGTGTTTAAAGTAGCCCATGATATTGGAAACGTCACAATCTTCAATTTGAGATGTCACCTGTTAAGGTCCAACCCTACGAAAATCCAACCCTTTTAAGGGAGAGAAATTGTAGGCCCTCGCGTTCGGAAGATATAGTGAAACAATCGTTTTAAATATTTCCCCTTTTTAGGGAGCAGAAAAAAGGGGATGGAATTTCGTTTTTGCGTTTTTTCGTTTTATGCGTCAAATGGGGAGCAGAGAACAGGGGGTGGGGGATGGAATTCGTTTTTGCGTTTTATGCGTCAAATGGGGAGCAGAAAACAGGGGGGATGGAATTCGTTTTTGCGTTTTATGCGTCAAATGTAAGCTTGTGACATGGAGAATGTTACAGATTATTAATCTGTGACATAGAGAATGTTACAGATTATTAATCTGTGACATAGAGAATGTTACAGATTATTAATCTGTGACATAGAGAATGTTACAGATTATTAATCTGTGACATAGAGAATGTTACAGATTATTAATCTGTGACATAGAGAATGTTACAGATTATTAATCTGTGACATAGAGAATGTTACAGATTATTAATCCGTAACATTCTCCATGTCACAAGCTTTCATTTGACACATAGCTTGTTACTTTCAGCCCTCGCGTTCAGGAAATATAGGGGGAAAATCGTTTTCAAATGTCCCAACTTTTAGGATGGGGGTAAGAAGATAGGGGGTAAAGAAGGAAGGGGGTGGAAATATTTTAACCATTAATATTCCCCATGTCCCAAGCTTTTATATTATGCATAGTCTGTTAAGCCGTCCCGTGGCCGAGTGGTTAGCGCGCTTGGCTACTGATCTACGGGACCTCGGTTCGAGCCCCGGGTAAAGCATGGATGTTCGTGTTGTTTTTCTGCTGAGGTCCTGCCAGACTCTGGCATATAAACTGACAGGCTCCTGTCAGACCTCTGTGGCAAGCAGCTGCTTGAGGGGGTATTTATTATTATTATTTTTTTTAATTTATAGTCTGTTACTTTCGGCCATCGCGTTCCGAAGATATTGTAGAATAATCGTTTTCATATTTCCCCTTTTTAAGGGGAGAAGAAAGCATGGAGGGTCAATTTTATATAGTCTGTGATACTTTATAATTTTATATAGTCTGTGATACTTTATAATTTTATATAGTCTGTGATACTTTCATTTGATACCTAAAACATTTAGTTTTTCCATTGCATTCAAAAGATACGGTAGAACAACTGTTTTGAGAAATCCACAAACCGACCAATGTTGAGCAAAAAGCAATAGGAAGATAGTTTTTTTTTTAATTTTTATAACCTATCTTCCAATATGCTCCTTAAAAAGTAGAAAATAAACCTAAAGCATATCGATGGTGCAGTCAGTCACTGAATTTGTATTCACTTCAAAAGAAGATAGGGCACCAAATTACCTGCTCAACAAGATTATTGGTGCCCTATGTTCCTTTGAAGTGAATAAGAACTCTGTGACAGATTGCACCTGGATTGCACCATCAATATGTTTTAGTTTTATTTTGAACTTTTTAGGGTCCATATATAACAATAGGTACTTTTTTAAAATTTTGATTAATTGATTTTTTTTTGTCACAAAAAACACCTACCTTCAGAAACTTTATTTTGATATATGACTCATAAACATCGACCACATTTTTTCACCCTTTTCGAGTCGTACTTGAGGTAGTCTATAACATTGGAGACCTCAGAAGCTTTAATTTGAGATATAACTCGTAAGGTTGACCCCAACGAAGATCCGCCCCTTCTTTTCTTAAAAGTGGGGAGGAGAATAGTTGGGGCAAAATTCGAAATAATTTACGATCATCATCATCATCATCATCAAGCAGCCATGGACTACGCAGATCCAACCAGACCGTGCAATTTAGTTCTCCAAGCAAATATGTCCTGAGCTACTTCTGCTGCATCTGGCCACTGCACACCAATTCTAATAAGGTCCTATTTGACATTGTCTGCCCACTGCATCCTAGGTCTCTTTCTGAGGCTTTTAGGCACACTGTTCATAACCCTATCCGCCAATCTATAATTATTCATACGGGCAACATGGCCAAACCAACGGAGTCTCTCTTTGCACAATATGCTGCTTAAAGGAGGTTGCCGACTCCTTTGCCTAACCTCATCATTAGTTACAAAGTTGAACCACCTAATGCCCAAGATACTGCGCAAGCATCTAGAATCAAAGGTATCTAGTTTCCTGTTATCTTGTTTACAAAGTGTCCAAGTTTCACTACCATAACTAACCCTAGAAAGAACCAAACTATTATACAGTCTAATTTTAGTCTTTAGGTGTATACGCCTATTTCTCCACACTCTCCATAGATTCTTAAAAGTCCCGGCAGCAATCCCTATTCGTCTGTTAATCTCATGCCGCACATCACCAGAATCTGTTACATAGCTCCCAAGATAATTAAATTGTGACATCTGTTCAAGATTGCAGCCATTCAACTTAACTGAATCACAGCCTGTCTGACCAATTTTCATCACTTTAGTTTTCTTTCTGTTTATAACCAAACCTACTCTACTACAAGTCTCATCAACAGCTCGAATGAAAGAGTTCATCTCATCAACATCATTTGCCAAAAGGGCTAAATTATCAGCATAATCTAAATCAGAATTTTAGTATCTCCAGCCCATTTAAGGCCAAAATCTTTCCCTTGAAGTGAATTTCGCATAACATAATCATTAACCAAACTAAAGAGAAAAGGAGACAAAATGCACCCTTGTCGAACACTAGAAGTAATGCTAAATCAATTGCTACAAGTCTTACCAACTCTCACACACTCACACTCTCTATAATAGTGTTATTATAGAGAGCTTTCATTATGTTAACTAACTTGTCTGATATACCATATGATTTCACAATCAACCACAAATTATGTCGATCAACAGAATCGAAAGCCTTTTTGAAATTAGCAAAGCTAGCAACCAAAGGTTTCTGAAACTCTAAACATTTCTCAAGAATCTGCCTAAGTGAA
Organism: Ryuthela nishihirai; assembly: GCA_038380435.1. Taxonomy (NCBI): domain Eukaryota; kingdom Metazoa; phylum Arthropoda; class Arachnida; order Araneae; family Heptathelidae; genus Ryuthela; species Ryuthela nishihirai. The sequence goes on from JAWZYU010000012.1 coordinate 59,522,339, forward strand.
AATATCTGATCTACACATCCCCTACCACTTCTGAATCCACATTGCTCATCACGCAATTGCCTGTCAACCAGATTCTTAATTCTATTAAGCACAATCATGCAAAGAACTTTCCCTGGAACAGAGAGTAGGCTGATACCCCTATAGTTATCACAAGAACTGCGATCACCTTTTTTGAAAATAGGGATAACAATAGCTCTGGTAAAATCCTTAGGAACCATGCCTTTATCATAAAAGATATTCAGAATTCAGTCATCCAAGTGGTAACAGAAACATTCCCAGCTCTAAGCATTTCGGTAGTAATTTCATCTACACCTGGGGATTAATGAAGTTTAAGTTTAGAAACAGCCAAAATAACTTCGGATTGTGTTATAGGGCCAACATTAAAGTCACCAATGCATCTATCATCATTGCAAACAATGGGCGTAGAACAAACCACATTGTTCCGAACATCACTGAAATGCTCAGCCCACCTTGTCATGACAGAATCCTCCCCTTCTATAACCTTACCTTGTTTATCCTTCAATCCTTGTATGCCTGTCCGTTTTCTACCACATAAAACATTAACTATCTGGTACAGCTCTCTGCTGTTGTGCTGTCTAACTGCTTCCTCGGCTTTGTCAGCCAAACCATCAAGCCAAAGATTCTTATCAGCAGCTAACTGATCTTTCACACGTTTATTAAGTTCTCTGTAATGCTTTCTATTAGGACTAGTAGGGTACTGATTAAGGACATTCCTGCAGTTCTTTCTTTCTGAAAAAAGCTCAAGTGCCTTATCACTCAAATAATTCTGTCTCCTCTGCTCCTTTTTCCCTAAAAGAGTACTGTCAGTTTCCAAAAAAGCTTGTTTAAAATGGTCCCATTCTTCATTACCTTCAGTACTAAGGAAACCATGGCTGTCATAATGACTAAGTAACCTGTCGTGGTAAGCTTTAGCTATAACTGGGTCTTTCAGAGCTTCAGAATTAAAGGTAAAATTTTTAACCCTAGCACAATGCTTTTTAAGTTTAAGTTGCAAGACACTTTTAACAAGGTAATGGTCAGATCCAATTTCAGCTCCCCTATATGACCTGGTATTCCTAACAGAACTAGCCCATTTGCTGTTAATTAATATATAATCAATCATATTCTTATGCAGCCCATCAGGTGAAACCCATGTGTACTTATGTATGTCGCGGTGTTTGTAATAAGTGTTAGTTATTCTGAAACTATTGAGTTTACTTAACTGTAGGAGACGTTGCCCATTGCCATTGCAGCTACCGATACCAAAAGGGCCTATCACCCCTCCCCAAAGGTCAGAGTCAGTACCAACTTTGGCATTGAAGTCCCCTAGAACAAGGGTAATATCTCCTTTCTTGATAGAATTCAAAATATCCTGAAGTTGTCCGTAAAACCTATCCTTCTCATCCTCATCGGCATCCTCAGTGGGGGCATAACAGCAGATAACATTCAGGTCTTTAACGGTTATCTGAAATTTTGCTGTAAGAAACCTTTCATTAATGCACTCATATCCTAGAAGAGCATCACTAGCGTGTCTGCTGAGAAGCAGACCGATACCTTGGTGAGGTTTATTATCGTCCCTCCCTGAAAAGAGAAATTTAAGATTATTTTTAAGAATCTGACCTTTATCTGTCCATCTGGTCTCTTGCAAGCCGAGAATAACTAAATTATAACGGTGGAGTTGCAACGGTCAGTTGTTTATAATAGTCACACTCCTCGCGTTACAAGCTTTCATTTGACACAGAAATCATAGTTCCTCCATCCCGTTAGAAAGATATGGTGGAACAACTGTTTTGACAAATCCACAAACCGACAAATGTCAAAGCGAAAAGCAATAGGAAGATAGATAAAAACGAACTCAATGTAACCTTACAACTCTCTCCAATGCCTTTTTTTATCATATGCGGAATGAATATATGGAAATATATTTGTATCTTAGGTAGGTCCGGATATACGGGGTCCCCTAGAGTATGCTTGTAGGGGTGATGGAGACAAAAAATTACTAAAATTGTGTATATTTTACCCATTTTTTAAGAAATCTTTTAAAGATCTCTAAATCGGAGCGGAAAATGTTCTACTGCAGCGCTGTCCAACTTCTCTAAGACCGCGGGCCATTTTTCCTTTCGCCAATATTTCGCGGGCCATTTTTTCCCCCCCAATATTTGGCGGGCCAAAAAAAAGAATAGGACAGGATAGGTAATTGAAAAGTCAGTTCATGCCACCTCAAAAAATTATTTTATTTCTACGAAAAATAATAAGTAATATTAAACCAAAATAAATTTTCTAAACCTTATCAAATATTTAATAAATTTAATGGGAGCATTTTGGCCGTAGTTGTTGGGTTATAAGAATAGAATGAGTAAGTTGAAATAATGCAATAATAATTGCAAATAAAATGAGTAAGTTGAAGATTGCATATCAGGTAAAGTAATATAAGTTGATGAAAAATTATAAGGTGGATTATAGATATTTATTCAAAATTTCAAGTAAAAACATGATTCTGTTCGCGAGCCACAAAAATCCTTTTGCTTTGGACAGCGCTGTTCTACTGCAATGAAAATCCAATCTCTTGCTTTCCCCTCTTATTTTTACGATCCTTTATTTTTCTAGATCATGACTACTCAGTTGCGTTTTAAAGTGGGTCAGATTTTTTGAACTACTTGTATCGTTAAAAATTCCTCGTTGTATCGTTTTCTGGCGTCAAATGCTACTGCAGTGACAAGTCAGCAACAGCAGTAGTGGCCAAATTTTACCTTAACTACAAAAAACGTTACTATTTTGCGCTTTCTCACATTCTCAGTGGTACATAAAATTTTCTTTGTGGGAAAACCATTTGAGTAAGTCCTAGGTTAGATCCGCTGTTATCAAACTGAATGATTTAAAGCTCCTCTTTAACCAGTGCTCCATGGACAAAAGGTAAGTGTTTCGCAATCTTTTCGAGAAATTATCATAAAAAGGCAATTATTCGCAATTTTCGTAATCACAAAATCTGAAATTTCCCCGAAATTGGTAACCCTGGCCGCACAATAGTGATTTGTAGTATTTGCTTGGAGCTTGTGAACGTCATCTATTATCAATGTTTGCCTAGGGCGGCAAGAACCATTAAAACGATCTTTTTTGAAACAGATATTTTCATGAAAGTTTTCAGCAGATTATTCCCATAAAGTAATTAATACTTTGAGCTGCTTCTCGGTTCACCAAACGTTGAAAAGCACCGGTTAAGGAACTCCATAGCAAATGGCTGCTTGAGGATTATATATGTATATATATATATGTAGATATCAGGGACGGATCTAGAAAAAAAAGGGGGTGGGGTTTGGGGACAAGTCATTCAATAGAACCGTAAAAATAAAAAATGGGGCGGCAGGGGAGGGTTGTTTCAATCCACGTAGCGACACTTCTAGTGGCGTAGCGAAGGACTATGGTTAGAGGGAGGGAGAAATCAAAACATTTCCAACTCGAAATTCAAATTTTGCCAACTGAGCAAATAATGTCTCTCTCACGTTTTTACTTAGATTTGCGCTCCGTGGGGGAGGCGGGTAATTTTCACAACTCTCCTGCATTTTGCCATTTGACTTCCAATTTTGCCAACTAGCCATAATTTTACAGAAATAATTCCAATATTTACATCTCGTCTGAATTGTAGCAAGTCAGTGTGAATTTTCCCTTGATTTGGTCAACTCTCCTTAATTTCACGAAACTAATACCAATCTTTACATCTCTCGTAAATTTGCCAAACCACTTCAAAATTTTCAAACTTCCCAAGATTTTGCCAAGTTTTCTCGATTTTGTCAACTCTCCTTAATTTTACAAACCCAATCCCAATTATCACAACTCGCCCGTATTTTCCAAGTGGATTCGAATTTTGCCAACTACCCTACATTCTGTTAAGTTTCCTCAATTTGTCCAACACTCCTTAATTTTACAAAACAAATCCCAATTTTCATAACTCGTCTATATTTTACAAAGTGGATTCGAATTTTACCAACTACTCTAGATTTTGCCAACTCGCCGTAATTTTACAGAAAAAAATCGCAATTTTTACATCTTCCCTGAATTTGCCAAGTCACTTCGAATTTTATTAACTCCCCTTAATTGCACAAGAAAGGCACAATTTTCACAACTCCCCTAGATTTTGCCAAGAGTTCTGGTTTTTCCAACTCTCCTTAATTTCACAAAGCCAATCCCAATTTTTCCAACTCCCCTGTATTTAACCAAGTGGTTTCCAGTTTTGCCAACTCCCCTAGATTTTGCCAAGTTGCCTCGAATTTACCACCTCTCCTTAATTTCGCAAAACAATCCCTTTTTTTACATCTCTCCTGAATTTGCCAAGTCACTTCAAATTTTTCAAACTCCGCAAAATTTTGTCAAGGTTTCTCGATTTTGTCAACTCTCCTTAATTTCACAAAAACAATCCCAATTTTCACAACTCGCCCGTATTTTACCAAATGGATTAGAATTTTCCCAACTGCCCTAGATTTTGCCATCTCGCCTCAATTTTACGGAAAAAATCCCAATTTTACATCTGATTTTTGCAAAGTCACTCTGAATTTTGTCAGCTCTTCCAAGATTTGCCAACTCTCTTAGATATTGCGAAGTTGCCTCGATTTTTCCAACACGCCATAATTTTACAGAAAAAAGATTTCAATTTTTACATCTCACCTGAATTTTTTCAACTCTCCACGATTTTGCCAAGTCTCTAAGAATTTTGCCAACTGCCCCTAGTTTTTGCCAACTACCCCTTGATTTTGTCAACTGCCCCTAATTTTTGTCAATTGCGCCTAGATTTTGCCAACTTCCTAAGTTTTTCCAACTCGCCATAATTTTACAGAAAAAAAAAATCCAAATTTTTACATCTCACCGGAATTTTACCAACTACCCACGATTTTGCCAAGTCACTCTGAATTTTGTCAACTCCCTAAGATTTTGACAAGTCACTCCGAATTTTGTCAACTCCCTAAGATTTTGACAAGTCACTCCGAATTTTGCCAACTCCCCAAGATTTTGCCAAGTTGTTCCGATTTTGCCAACTCACCTGTATTTTACTAAGTGGCTTCGAATTTTGCCAACTGCTCTAAATTTTTGCCGTCTCTCCATTTTCCAAACTGCCTTAGATTTGTCAAGTTGCCTCGATTTTGACAACTCCCCTTAATTTTACAAAAAAAAAAAGATTACAAATTTTCACAACTCACCTAGATTTTACGAAGTCGCTTCGAATTTTGCCAACTCCGAGTTACTTTGAGGAGGAGACTCCCCCCATCTCTCCCATGGCTACGCCCCTGGACACTTCTGCCCTAACGTACGGATCGTAACTGGAATTCTATTGCAATATAACATTTTACCCTACGTTTAAGAGTTCTTTAAAATATTCATGAAAAACGCATAAAATGCACATAAGGTTAATCATTTTTTGCCTCCATTACACTTACTAACATTCTTAAAGGGTACGACATTGACCTCCTTAGATTCTGCCTTAGTATATATGTATGTATGCATGTAAATTTTATTACAAAAAGCAACTGGACACTTCCATGGTATATGAATGGAAAACCACATTTGAAGTTCCTGAACTTTGAAAGTAGGCTTTTTTACGGAAAAAAGTCGTTACAGATCATTGAGCTGTATAGGGAACTAGAGGGACTGCTTTACCGAGAATGAGTGAGGCCGCTTATCGATTACAATTGCCTAGTAAAGATGGTAAAAGAGACGTACCTTAATGATAACCTACGGGGAAACTCTCTTTAATCAGAAAAATAATAAATCATAAAGACTTTCTTTAGTGTTCCCATTGGCTGCATGAGTAAGGGACTATAAAGGATAGCCTTCAGAAGTATTTTACCTAAAACAATTATCAAAAAAAAAAAAAATTTCCGCAATCAAATAACGCTCTGTTTTTAGATCTGGGATCAGTCATAAACACTCAATAAAAGAAACCTCTGCAAAGTTTTCAAAGCTTGAATTACCAGTAAAATATGCATTTTTTTGTGTAAGAAATCAAAAATATAAAAGACTGATATATATATTTATACCATTTGAAAGATTAATTTTAGATACTTTTATTCTGTCTTTTTCATCTGAAGGTTTTTTTTTATATTAACAAATTTCTTGATTCATTCTAAAGATTTTTCATATTTTATATGTTTAAATTTTTTTATAAAAAATATTTCATTTCTATTTGGCTAATGTTGAATTTTAATTCGCTAATAAGTGGATTAATTTGATCAAAAATCGCCTATCACCATTTTTTAAAACTATTTTATGTATTTTAAATATAGTAAAAAATTTCATTTTATGTAAATATTATAATTGCTTTATAGTATGTTCCTATAATATCATGCAGTTAAGCATAAAACTTAACTATTCCTCATTTGGAAACCGTAGAATTTCGAGTTAATGATTCTCTGTTAATAAATATTTGAACCAAAAATAAAGAAATTCTATGATTATATTCTTACCACTAAATAAATTAAAACTTTCTGTCGTTTTTTAAAATTTTATCTTATTTGTAATACTTCTGCGAATATTATTTTGGCTAACATTGACCCATTTCCTTATTGACAAAAAATATATTTTGTTATTAGCTGCGAAATATTATTAATTCAGTCTTTTTCGCAATGATTGGTGGAGTCGAAATCAACAAAATCTTCTCCCATAATTAAATTTGACTGCAAATAAATCTGATATAATATGCGACGATTATACTTGGTTAACACGCAGAGCAGACGGTTTTACCACCTGGGCTCGGAGAAACTAAGCGATAGTCTCTCCAGTTCCGTATATGGCTCAATGTGAGATAAGCTGAAGATCTAACTCAAATCTCTTTGATCTCAAATTTCTACAATGTTTGCTAATATTTAAAGAGTTATTGAAGCAGGAATGTTTAACAGATATCGCAAGTGGCGGCTCGTAGCTAAAATTAGTGGGGGTGCTGCTCCAGAAAATTCACCTCCAAACAGCAAACACGGGAAGCAAAACAGTGCATTTTTTACTTCACAGCCGCAAAGCCAACTTTTCCGTTGGTACCATTCAGAATTAAATAAATAAAAAATAGGAATATATTTCTTGTTGTTGCTTATTCCTGGATGAGATATTAGAATATCAGGTGTTGAACGACCTCTTTTCTTAACTGCAACTTTCTCATGGAGAGACAGCTGTGAAAACTTAAGCTGTTGAAGTTCACTTACAGTCACAGAACTTATTTCTTGGGGATGCAAGGCCATGGTTAAAGTTTTCTGTTAAATAAAAGAACCGAAAAAAAAAATGAATCAAATAGAATAGCTGGAAGCAGGATAATAATCTAATTCTACACTTTATCACATTCAAGAATATGGTACACGGTTTTTAAGCACAACACACGCGGAGTAAAAAAAAACTACCTTCAACCAGCACGCCAGGGTCGGCACTTTGGGAACGACAGTGCTCTCTCTCCCTTACAGCCTCACGCGTAGCTTCCTGTATGCGCATGCACAGAACAGTCAAACACCTCGCCGCTAGTACTGTGAAGCGCACAGTTCCATGCAAAGATTTTTGTATCGTTTTCATAAACTGGGAGATGGCTACTGACATTAAGCTTAAGGATTATATATTGTACAAGTATAAAGAAAGAATTAAAGAAAAAAGGACTCATTATATTAAATGTTATCGATAATATCAAGTTGAAATTGGGGGTGCTGGAGTTGCACAGTGCCTATACGCGAGCCGCCACTGGATATCGCTATCTCGATCTTCCTCACTAACGTAAGGAAACCTTACGATACAAAGAACCTTTTCCTGGTATCAGTGCGCACAGAAGTAACTGCTATTGGTTACATTTTGAATCTCATTTTTAAGCACATGATATACATGCGGATATAAAACGCAGTACCAGAAATGTAAGACTGTGTAACTCCAGTGCTAAATAAACATCAGTGTCAATTTATGTAAATGCTTGAGAAAAAAATATGAAACGATAAATATATTATCGATGAAAGCATTTCAATGACTTTAACTCCAAAATGCTATTTCAGTCCGCGATTGTCTGAAAATAGCTCTCCTCTAATGTAATGCATCCGTTATCGTCACTATTGCTGTTTTGTAAATCAACAAGTATATTTTCAAAAATTTGTTCCCTTATCGACTGCCACAAGTTCAGAAACTGTGTGACTTGAATTTGTCCAAGTTTCATCTAAATAGTGAATTTTCTTTTACTTCCAAGATACGCATTAATTTATCGTAAATAATTTCTTCATGTCATTATATCATATTGTTCAGTTAAAGCAGCTTTGCATTTATGAGTGGGAAATCTAAAGCAGCATATGTATAATTAAAAAAAAAGGATAAATAAAATGAAAAATACTTCAAGCCGCTGTTTGCCAAGACCCCCCTCCCTCCGTTATGTCCCTGCCAGAAATATTCTTTTTTTTCTCTTTTTCTCTAATAGGATACAGGTTTATTAAATATAAAAGAAATCCAAGCCCGCGGCTCGAAAAAAATTGAGCTTGAACTCATCTCTACTGCATATATGTAGTAAAAAGTAAATATTACCTCAAGCAGCTGCTTTTTCACAGAGGTCTGACAGGATCCTGTCAGTTTAATACGCCATAGAGAGGGTTTGTGAGGAAGGTGAGACCTCAGCAGAAAGAAGGGTTGGGTTGTTTTACCTCTGAGCGGCACTTTTTTGCACACCATGGGCTAAATGGCCAGGTCATGGACCCCGAAGGCTCAGAGAAGGTTGGGGGAGGGGACCCACTGGAACAGCTGTTGGGAGACAGATGGTAGCCTCCCGTCAAGGCCATCCAGCGTGTTCTTTAACGTGCACAGGGTATGGCTCTCCCGCACACGGAGCCAAGGCTTAACGTCCCATCCGACGGACTTTCCAAGCCCATCGGTGTCCCCTACTGAGCGTGGGAAAGGCGGGGAATTTTGCGGAGATAAATCTCAACGCTGACCCAGCTGGGACTCGAACCTGGAAACTACAGATTACGAACCTGGCGAGCTACCGACTGAGCCACCCCCCGCCCCCAGCAGAAAGAAGGGCCTGGACGGCTATACGGCAAGGTTTGGAAACAAGGGAACCAGTTCCGTAGACGGCTACCGCTAGTTCCCCGCTGTGAAACGAGGAAAATAATTTTTTCCCTGTTCCACATTACATTACTCTTATTGTAAAGTGGAACTTTGTTCCTCATTGAAGAAAAGCCTCCAAAATAAATAATGTCAAAAGATTTCATTAGCAATGCTTATCGCTACAGAATAAACCCCCGTTTCACACTTAAAAAAGCCCTAAAAATAAGTATTAACTTCTCAGTCAATATTGAGAAGCTTTTCTATTGAAAGTTAACATAGAATGCTAGTTCATTTTCCTATTTTGTTTTTCACTTATCATCTTTCAACGCACGTCAGTTGAATAATGGAACAAAATCTGCCATCGCTCAAAGCGTTTTACTTAAAACAACAATAAATTTCATTCTATTTGTTTCTCTGATATGATGATAAAGCGATATATTTTAAGTGGCACACAGTACACTTTAAAGTGACATTCCATGGCCTAGTGGTTAGCGCGCTTGGCTACTGATCTAAGGGACCTGGGTTCGAGCCCCGGGTAAGGCATGGATGTATGTATCGTTTTTCTGCTGAGGTCCTGCCATCCTCTCAGACCTTCTACTATGGCATATAAACTGACAGGCTCCTGTCAGACCTCTGTGGCAAGCAGCTGCTTGAGGGGGTAATTTATTTTTTTTTATAATTGTACATGCATAAAGTGAGATATATTTTACAATTTGGCAAACAAAAATTTTATAACCACATAAAAGAAAATGAAAAGGTTAACAAGAGTGATTTACAATTAGCATTTCTCATACCAAAGAAAGAAATACAATTAAAAGAGATCTGTTAATTGTCAGTAATATAATAATAAAAATATTGGCTTAAAGACAAAACATTGTACTACAAAAGTGTTAACACTGTTTAAATCAGAATAATAACTAACGACGAAAAATTCTCTTCCTACAATACTCTTTCTACCTACAATACTTTTTTTTTGTCTGAATAATAATAATAATTTTGCATATATATTGTTCAAGAAATACCTATTTAATATATCAGTTTACCAAGCTACAAATATCGAATATACACTTATATAGAAGGAATGGAAAATTGCAATATATTTCTGTATATTCTTAAGATCATTACACAAATTGTTACCAATACTATAAAAAAAATAAAAAATAAAAAGGGGACTGGGGTGGCTCAGTCGGTAGCGCGCCAGACTCGTAATCTGTATTTCCCAGGTTCGAGTCCCAGCTGGGTCAGCGTCGAGATTTATCTCCGCAATGTTCCCCGCCTCTGCCCACGGTCAGTAGGGGACACTAATGGGCTTGGACGTTAAGCTGTGGCTCGTGTGTGGGATAGCCCTGTGCACGTTAAAGAACACGCTGGATGGCCTTGACGGGAGGCTACCACTGTCTCCCAACAGCTGTTCCAGTGAGTCCCCTCCCCCAACCTTCTCTGAGCTTTCGGGGTCTTCGTGACCTGGCCATTTAACCCATGGTATGCAAAAATGTGCAGCTCAGAGATAAAACAACCCAACCAATATTAAATATTGATCTTAAAGCAATTTCAGAAGACATTAACGTAACATTCCTATCTCGGAGGCTCTGCTCAAACCCAGGTTCCTTTGATGAATCGCGCTAATCACTCTGCCACGGGATTGCTCAAAAATGTAGAACGCTTCACGATTTTGCGTGTCATGTTACAGTGAAATTAGGCTACGAGTTTATCGATATTAATATTTTGTTTAAATACAGTAGTTTATTTCTGATGAAGAATTCTTGAACCTTTTTCCTGATAGCTGTCAAGGTAAATTGATCACGCTTTCGTAACCATTAATTACCTGCCTTGAACATGCACTCATAGAGACATATTTTCAAACATTCCACTTGCAATTCCAGTTACTGCGTTGGCAATGGTGCATTGTAGGGCCCTCAGCCGCCATCCTGGATTTTTCGCCCCGAAAATCAGAAAACCTATAACGTTGAGTTGCAATATGATATCCATTCGCATGTCCTAATGTTTATGACTGTTGTACGCTGTTTAAAATAATTGTCTCTAATGAAATTATTTGTTTCTGGGGCTTTTTTTAAGTTGATTCTTTAGCTATAAGTGTTATTAATGAAATTTAATTTTGACGAGATTGTTTATTTGTAGGGATTTTTTTAAGTGCGAAACGGGGGTTTATTCTATAGCGATAAGCATTTCTAATGAAATCTTTTGATATTATTTATTTTTTGGACTTTTCTTCAGTGAGGAACAAGGGTTCATTCCTTAACAATAAGAGTTGTTAATGAAATCTAATTTTGATTAGATTATTTATTTTTAGGCCTTTTTTAAAGTGCGAAACGAGAGTTCATTCTATAGCGATAAGCGTTGCTAATGGAATCTTGTTTTGATGAGATTATTTAAGTGATTTTTTTAAAGTACTGAAACATGATTTTCTTCTATATAGCCTTGCATATTTTTATATAAATATTCTCTAAACACGTCTCACGGTAAATGCAGAACGGAATACTTTTACCATTCGGACTTTTTTTTTTACCGCGCGAAAAAAAAAACAAGATGGCGGCTGAATGCCCTAGCCTGCACTTCTGCCGTTGCGTTTATGCACATTTCATCATTAGACTTGAAACTGCACATATAAGTAATCTATCATTAGACTTGAAACTGCACATATAAGTAATCTGAAGCAGAGTCCATTGGTTATTGAATTTTCACTGCAGACAAATATGCCATTGATGCCATCTTGTCTTCTTCGAGTATACTTACTAGGTTCTCGGAGGGGGGGGAGGCTATTGGAGCCACCTGATCTGATCTTCTATACTTGTATCCATATTAAGGTTATTAAAGGGTCATGGTCTCAGGGCTCTCTCAACAGCTAAAGATTTTCTGATAAACTATGCCTATGCACATTGATAACATATGGCCCACTTCGTAATCTCAGTTATGTGATATACAAAAACTGCTGCATCTTCTAAGTCTAAATCACAAACCATTCGTGGGGTGCTTGTGGAATTCAGACTCTCTGTCTGGCGGCATTGCAACAAAAATAAAAACACAAAAAGAGGTAAATGTCAAGAGTAACGAATGGCTTATGATTAAATGTTGATGACTAGAGCAAAATTATGTTTTTATCTCATAAAAACTGCTTATTATTCAAATCAGACATCAACTTTTGTTTGCCGTAGGAGGGATAAAGTGGCGCGACCTAAATGTCTTATTAGAATCACAAATCACTTAATTCTCTCTTACGGTAATTAGACGTTAGAGACGCATAACCAAACTGCTGAATTTCAATTAACCCAAGTTTCAAATGGCTGATCACATAACACAGATCTCATCCAGCAGCAAAGGGAGAGACTTCGGAACACTGACCACCACGAAGATGACGACTACTTTAGGGGGGGCGGGGGTGGCTCAGTCGGTAGCGCGCCAGGCTCGTAATCTGTAGTTCCCAGGTTCGAGTCCCAGCTGGGTCAGCGTTGAGATTTATCTCAGCAAAATTCCCTGCCCTGCCCACGGTCAGTAGGGGACACCGATGGGCTTGGAAAGGCCGCCGTCCGTCGGATGGGACGTTAAGCCGTGGCCCCGTGTGCGGGTGAGCCATACCCTGTGCACGTTAAAGAACACGCTGGATGGCCTTGACGGGAGGCTACCATCTGTCTCCCAACAGCTGTACCAGTGGGTCTCCTCCCCCAACCTTCTTTGAGCCTTCGGGGTCCATATGACCTGACCATTTAGCCCATGGTGTGCAAAAAAGTGCCGCTCAGAGGTAAAACAACCCAACCCAACTACTTTAAGGTGAGAGACATTTGACGATTTCTATTCAGATGTGTGGAGGTGAGGAGTAATTTTACGTATTTATCGAGCGCTGTGATGGGAGACCAGCCGTGTTTTGCCGATCAAATTTGACAGAGAATCTTGTAGTGTTTATGGAAGTGTCTCACGCACGTTCAAAAATCCATATTTTGCATGAATATGTCCTTCAACTGGCGCAACAGATAATTAATAAGTTCATTCGTAAACTTAATTCCGTATTCTACATCCGGAATGTGGAGTGAAGTAATGGAGAAAAAATATCTGCAGGAAGAGAGAGGTCACTGTGGAACATAACTGTTCAATTATGCTCCAGAGCAAGAGGAATTTTTTAATTTCTAGTTTATTTACTGGACAGAGTTGGGTTGGGTTGTTTTATCTCTGAGCGGCACTTTTTTGCACACCATTGGCTAAATGGCCAGGTCACATGGACCCTAAAGACTCAGAGAAGGTTGGTGAAGGGGACCCACTGGAACAGCTGTTAGGAGACAGATGGTAGCCTCCCGTCAAGGCCATCCAGCGTGTTCTTTAACGTGCACAGGGTATGACTCTCCCGCACACGGGGCCACGGCTTAACGTCCCATCCGACGGACGGCGGCCTTTCCAAGCCCATCGGTGTCCCCTACTGACCGTGGGCAGGGCGGGGAATTTTGCGGAAATAAATCTCAACGCTGACCCAGCTGGGACTCGAATCTGGGAACTACAGATTACGAGCCTGGCTACTGGACAGAGACAAAGAAAACAACCATAACAACAAAATCACAGACCAGAGATGAAGATGAATAAAATCCTACATAATTGCATTTATAAACAGTCCTACTCCGGTACATGTTGTCCCAGTTTACGTTGTTTCGCAAATGTGTTATCTATTTAGTGCTATACCTTGGTTTGCGTTGTGAATAACCCTCAAGTACAAAGTGGGTAATAATTCACAACCCTGAATATATTTTGATATTGTTTAAGTGCTGAAGTACTTTTTTCTGATTACGATGCATTTTAATGTTATTAATACCGGTGGCCAAGTGGTTAGCGTGCTTGGCTATTGATCGAAGGGACCTGAGTTCGAGCCCCGGGTAAGGCATGAATGTTTGTGTTGTCTTTCTGCTGAGGTACCTCCATCTTCACAGACCTTCTACTATGGCGTATTAAATTGGCAGGCTCCTGTCAGACTTCTGTAGCAAGCAGCGGCTTGAGGGAATATTTATTTTTATCTATGTATGTACAGTAGAGATGGGGCGGGAGTGGCTCAGCCGGTACCGCGCCAGGCTCATAATCTGTAGTTCCCAGGTTCGAGTCCCAGCTGGGTCAGCGTTGAAATTTATCTCCGCAAAATTCCCCGCCCTGCCCACGGTCAGTAGGGGACACCGATGGGCTTGGAAATGCCGCCGTCCGTAGGATGGGACGTTAAGCCGTGGCCCCGTGTGTGGGAGAGCCATACCCTGAGCACGTTAAAGAACACGCTGGATGGCCTAGACGGGAGGCTACCATCTGTCTCAAAACAGCTGTTCCAGTGGGTCCCCTCCCCTAACCTTCTCTGAGCCTTCGGGGTCCATGTGACCTGGCCATTTAGCCCATGGTGTGCAAAAAAGTGCCGCTCAGAGGTAAAACAACCCAACCCAACAGTAGAGATGAGTTCAAGCTCAATTTTTTTTGAGCCACAGGCTGGGATTTCTCTTATATTTAATAAACCCGAATCCTGTTAGAGAAGGGGCGGGGTGGCTCAGTCCGTAGCGCGCCAGGCTCATAATCTGCAGTTCCCAGGTTTGAGTCCAAGCTGGGTCAGCGTCAAGATTTATATCCGCAAAATTCCCCCCCTTGCCCACGGTCAATAGGGGACACTAATGGGCTTGGAAAGGTCTCCGTCTATTAGATTGGACGTTAAGCTGTGGCCCGTGTGTGGGAGAGCCATAGCCCTGTACACATTAAAGAACATGCTGGATGACCTTGACGGGAGGCTACCATCTGTCTCCCAACAGCTGTTCCAGTGGGTCCCCTCCCCCAACCTTCTCTGAGCCTTCGGGGTCCTTGTTGACCTGGCCATTTAGCCCATAGTGTGCAAAAAAGTGCCGCTCAGAGGTAAAACAACCCAACCCTGTTAGAGAAAGAAAGAAAAAAAAAGAATATTTCTGGCAGGAGCGTACCGGAAGAATGGGTGGGGAAGAGAACACCTTCCGTACTAAAAACGGTACGTCCCTGTGCTGTCTTATACGAAATCTCAAACTTGCCCATCTGCTTTAAAATCCAAAACAGTTGTCATTTTATTTTAGCCCCATAGCATATGTCCTACACTAAAAAATAGATTTAAAAGACAACGATAGAATTATATTTTATATAGAATATCATTTTAATTTTTTCTGTCCGCTGAAATATTTCAGTGATTGAGAAACCCTACTTAAGTGTTATTCTCAGACCTCCTCCCTGAAAACGTATTCTTGGATATCCTCCGAAATTAAATCCTGATTACGTGGTTCATTTCTGGCACAATCATATGTACAGAAAGCATCCGCTAAGCCGTTTGTTTCAAATTTTTTTTGTATCGTATTCTATTTCAAACTTTTAAATGATTACGTTAAGACAAAACCACAATGTCAATTGAAATACAAACAGGTGGTTCTCTCTTGGATTGCGACGTAATAAATCTTTCACGTCCTAGTATGGTCCTTCATGTCCATTTAACGAACCATTTTTTTTTTAGGGGCGGGGGTGGCTCAGTCGGTAGTGCGCCAGGCTCGTTATCTGTAGTTCCCAGGTTCGAGTCCCAGCTGGGTCAGCGTTGAGATTTATCTCCGCAAAATTCCCCGCCCTGCCCACGGTCAGTAGGGGACACCGATGGGCTTGGAAATGCCGCCGTCCGTCGGATGGGACGTTAAGCCGTGGCCCCGTGTGCGGGAGAGCCATACCCTGTGCACGTTAAAGAACACGCTGGATGGCCTAGACGGGAGGCTACCATCTGTCTCCCAACAGCTGTTCCAGTGGGTCCCCTCCCCCAACCTTCTCTGAGCCTTCGGGGTCCATGTGACCTGGCCATTTAGCCCATGGTGTGCAAAAAAGTGCCGCTCAGAGGTAAAACAACCCAACCCAACGAACCATTTTCCATTAATCTTTTTTGTTGATAATATGTTAAATAGTATTGGTGAATTGATATACTTTAAAAGGAAACAAATAGAAGAATTTTAGAGTTTCGAAATGTTTTACAGAGACTTGATTGGAATGAATTATTAAATTTTAATGATGTAGACCAAGCATATAATTACTTTATTGAAATTTTTATAGATTTGTATGATAAATAATTCCCTAAGGTATCAAAGAAATGTAACTATAAATTTATGTTTTCACCATGGCTTGAGAATCATTTAAAGAATTTAATTAATAAGAAAAATAAGCTGTTCAAAAGGTACAGGAAGAGGAATGACAATGCTGATAATGAAAGATATGCATCCTACAGAAATCATGCAACTAAGCTTATTAGAGAAGCTAAACAGAAATATCATTATTTTAAATTCAATAGTCTAATGGTTCACCAATAAAAGAAAAATAGGTACTAGGACACCACCATTTTGAATTTTTCGTAACTAAAGGTACAACTCTCGCCCCCTAACAGCCACTAGTGAAAACGAAAAAAATGTTTTCTCCTCAATAAATATGAAAATCTCCATAAATTAGTGCTGCAAAGAAAATGAAACTAATACAAAACAGAATGATGAAACGAAGTGTAGCAATTGCATATTACAAAGAATATTCAAATAAGTTGCACTTATAAAGACTTAAAACGCTATTACAAGAATACGTCAAAAAGAATATTATGATAAACTATTACTTTCACAGAAAAAAAAAATGTTTAGCATATAAAATAGCACCAAAAGTAACTGCATCAAAAGCATTTTTTTCTCAACTGAGCATATCGCTAAACAACGGACGTCACTAAATCACTTGAACAACGTTAAACGGAGTCACTTTCAGCAACGTATATCACTAACCAATAAGTTGGGTTGTTTTACCCCTGAGCGGCACTTTTTTGCACACCATGGGCTAAATGGCCAGGTCGCATGGACCCCGAAGGCTCAGAGAAGGTTGGGGGAGGGGACCCACTGGAACAGCTGTTGGGAGACAGATGGTAGCCTCCTGTCAAGGCCATTCAGCGTGTTCTTTAATGTGCACAGGGTATGGCTCTCCCGCACACGGGGCCACGGCTTAACGTCCCATCCGACGGACGGCGGCCTTTCCAAGCCCATCGGTGTCCCCTACTGACAGTGGGCAGGGCGGGGAATTTTGCGGAGATAAATCTCAACGCTGACCCAGCTGGGACTCGAACCTGGGAACTACAGATTTGAGCCTGGTGCGCTACCGACTGAGCCACCCCGCCCAACTAACCAATAAGTAAATATCCCTTCCGAGCATAACAGAGAGCTGCAAAAGATGCATAATATCATTGGATACACTATTTTTGATTCTAGCATATTGCTGAACAACAAATCCGGTAGTCTGCAGTTCACGGTGGGGAGGGAGTGGCTCAGTAGGTATCACGCCAGGCTCGTAATCTGCAGTTTCCAGGTTCGAGTCCCAGCTGGGTCAGAGTTGAGATTTATCTCCGCAAACTCCCCGACCTGCCCAGGGTCAGTAGGGGACACCGTATGGGCTTGGAAAAACCGCCGTCCGTCGGATGAGACGTTAAGCCGTGGCCCCGTGTGCGGGAGAGCTATACCCTGTGCACATTAAAGAACACACTGGATGGCCTTGACAGGAGGCTACCATCTGTCTCTTAAGAGCTGTTCCAGTGGGTCCCCTCCCCCAACCTTCTCTGAGCCTTCGGGGTCCATGCGACCTGGCCATTTAGCCCATGGTGTGCAAAAAAGTGCCGCTCAGGGGTAAAACAACCCAACCCACTTTTGAAATGTGGCAGAATTTTTTATATTAACTATTTTAAACTTTTCTGCTACTGGAAACAGTGGTTCTAAAGAACGATATTTCGGTTCTTTAGAATTTAATTCATTATACAGAAGAGAATATATTAGAATTATACATTACAATATTAACGCAATGACTTTAGCATTCGTGATTTACATTCATATCAAATTGTTTCACAGATAACAATAAATTACATGACAGTCACGGTTACAAGAGGAAGGGACAAATTTTGGGACAAAAAAAAAAGGAGGACATGGTCTCCATTTCGAGGAGGAATGGTAGTAACCTTATCCTGAATCAATTGTTCTAATAATGAGAAATGGAAAGATGCAATTTATACAGGTTAAGAAAAGGACAAAAAAGTTCTCTTTTCTCTTGAAATGGAAAACACGTTGGCTACTTATTTTTATGTTTAACCTCCAGGCTTTAGCAGCGCTTCAGGTATTGTGATCAGAACCCCACATTATGTCTAATCTGAATATCAGTGGAGGAAGTTAACTGTATTAGCTGTAAGCTTTCTTTTCCAGGAAATGTTACCAATGCAGACATTTAATTATGAGGAAAAGTGGATGGCCTACACATCTCGTACTAACTTAGTTCACAGCGAACGCAGAATCTCTAACAGGCAAAATCAGAAATTATCTCGTTTTTGAGATTTTGTGAACAAGATGTTCTAATTTCGTTTCTATATTTAAATATTTTTCGCCATTTTGTTTAGATTCAAATGGGGTCTGTTTGACAATTAAGCCAACTTTCTTCACGACCTAAAGATGCAATCCCCATACACTAAAATTAGATATTTTATTGCTTTGTAATTTATCCAAATTGCAAATTATTCATTACAGCACAAGATTTATTTTGACAACAACTTCCATTTAATCGTGTGATAAGCGAAGTCATCGGTATACACATGATACGTAAACTACCTGGACAAATTATTATGAATGTCTACCTAATAGTTCGTCGTATGTATCATGGAATAGTTCCCAAATTTCAAAGTTTTCGATTCTCTGTGCGTATTCCAGTTGGGTTGTTTTACACCTGAGCGCCACTTTTCTGCACACAGTGGGCTAAATGGTCAGGTCACAAGGACCCTGAGGGCTCAGAGAAGGTTGGGGAAGGGGACCCACTGGAACAATTGTTGGGAGACAGATGGTAGCCTCCTGTCAAGGCCATCCAGCGTGTTCTTTAACTGCACAGGTTACCTTTCCCGCACGCCTTAACTTAGTGGACCACGGCTTAACGTCCCATCCCATGGGCGGCTGCTTTCTTAAGCCCATCGGTGTCCCATCCCATGACGGCTGCTTTTCCAAGCCCATTGGTGTCCCCTACTGACACTAGATATGGAGTTTTGCAGAGATAAATCTCAACCTGACCCAGCTGGGACACGAATCTGGGAACTGCAGATTACGAGCCTGGCGCGTTACCAGACTGAGACACCTCCGCCACCTCCATATTCCAGTTGAAATAAATTTTAAATCATTTCTAGAGGTCATTTCTCTCAAATGATGTACTGTAAGGGATTGACAATCAAGAACTGACGGTTGATGAGCTATAACTGTGCCCTCTAACGGCGGAAAAAATTGAAACTTCCACAATTTCAAATGAATATTGCAAACGATGTAGTTGTTAGGCTTTGAAATTTTAGTAGTGAAATGTGATTCGTGAAGGTCACGAAGTTTCCATTGGCAACAGTGACTTCATCCCTTAGACTGCTAAAATCCAGGTGTGCGTAAATGGGTATTGTCAAATGAATTTTTTTGCTTTAAGCGTTGTTTTTTTTAGATATAAATTAAGAATTCTTTTTGGGTTGAATAGGTATTGATTAGAATGCTTTGCATTTTCCGAATCCCTCAAAAGCTATAACTGCGTCCTCCAATGTTGTAAAAAATCCAAAATTCCAAATATTTTAACGAATATTGCAAATGATGTATTTATGCTAGATATCTGAAATATTAGTGATGGACTGTGAAGGTCATGAAGTTGGCATTGGCGGCAATGAGTTGACCCCCTTACGTCCAGGGTGAATGGGAAACGCAACTGATTAGTTTTTAACAGATGATTAAAAATTGTTTTTCAGTTGGACTGGTACGGTCGCTCAAAAAAGTATCCGAACACCATGGATGATTACAGAATTCAGAAAAAATATGTCAACGATTTTTTTAGAAATTAGTGATCTGGCAACCTTCGTATCACGTGACACGAAGGTTGCCAGATCACTAATTTCGAAAAAAATCGTTGACATATTTTTTCTGAATTCTGTAATCAAGCATAGTGTTCGGATACTTTTTTGAGCGACTATAGGTGGTCATATTATTTTGATACTAGATCGTGTGGGCTCACTCACGGAAATATTGAGCGTGTGCAGTTACCGTTTTAAAAAAACGGTTACTGCACGAGAGCGTGTACAGTAACTGCACCACGCTCCAGTTTGCTGTGAACGGTAACTGGAGCGTGTACAGTTGCTGTACACGCTCCAGATATTTTTCCTGAATTCTGTAATCACGTGACACGAAGGTTGCCAGATCACTAATTTCTAAAAAAACGCTGCCAGATATTGTTTCTGAATTCTGTAATCATCCATGGTGTTCGGATACTTTTTTAAGCGACTGTACTAATGAAATATTACAATTCTCATTTTTCGAATGCTTAGATAGTTTTATGTCATTAGAGATCACTAAATATGGAAATGTCGAAACTTTTAACGAATGTTGCAAGAGATTTGTTTATTGTAGAAATTTGAAATTTCGGTGGTAAAGTGTCAAGAGATATTCCGCTGGCAGCAACAATCTATCCATTTTTCTCAGAGGGGTGTGAAAAAAGCAAGTTTTTAAATTAGAAAATAAAAGAGGAATATTTTTTATGCTCTGTAATTACAAATAAAATGCTACTATTTTCATTTTTCACATCATCCGTTAACTCAAATTAAAACTTTTAAGGAGTGAAAAAGTAGGTAAACTAAAATTTCATTCTCTTTGAAAACGAGATTTCCATATGCACCAGAGGCGATATGCGTTCTTTTAGTTAAATCTATTTTTAGTGCCAGACATATAAGGCGGAGATAAAATAAAATTATACAAAGACAACCGTTTTGGATTTCAAAGCAAGTAGTATATAAGTTTGATATTTCGTTTAAGACGATCAGATTTTCTGGAGGCCGGACCCCTAGAATACGCAACTGAATCAATCCGTTACAAAATTTTTCGTAATTCCATAAATTCATAATTAATGATAACCCCTAGAAGTTCTTCTTTAACCACGTTTACCTCTCGGAAATGTTCCCATTTCCCACAATTCACACTTACCAAAACCACTTTGAAAACACCAGTAAGCTATTCTAAACAAATTACAAAATGCGGAATATTTTAAATGTGAGTTTATTACTATAATAGAAGATGAAAGATTATTTAAATAATGATTTAAATATTACTGCATTTTACCTCTTCTGTAATTACTGACAAAATATTATGGCATTTAAACTATAAATATTCTTAATTATGAACGAAATTGATTTCCTTAAAGGTACGAAGCTACAGACAAGAGCATAGTTAAGGTCATGGTTTCAATTTGTAACATCTGAGATAGCTTTTTGTTTTATCAGCCAATGAGAGTTGTTTAAATATTTTCCTTAATTAACAGTGTCATATACATTGAGATGCCAGTTTATTAGGTATACGTACCTAGTAACGAATTGCACCTCCTTTGGCCATCAGAACAGCTCGAATTCGTCGGGGCATGGAACTTGCAAGATGTTGGATGCGTTATGCAGGAATGTTTTACCATGCAGAAATGAATGTATCACGCAGTTTCTGCAAATTGGATAGCAGCACAGTCTCGATGCGAATAAACCTTACCATCTCATCCCAGAGATGCTTGATAGAGTTTAGATCTGGGAACTGCGCAGGCCAATGAAGCAAGGAAAACGCGTTGGCATGTCCCTAGAACCATTCGGTGATTATACGTACCTTGTGAGCAGGTGCATTATCTTTCTGAACTTGTCCATCCAAGTAAGGATAACTGTAGCTATGAAGAGGATAAGCGTAGTCAGCAATGATGTTCAAATACACTGTGGCATTCAGATATATATCGAAGGGTATCAGGGGGCCTAGTGCATGCCAGGAAAACATTCCCCCCCCTCCATCACACTCCACAACCGTCCTGTATTGTTGACACCAGACAAGATGGATCCATGACCTCATGTTGCTTGCGCAAAATTCTGATCCTTCCATCAGCATGATGCCAAAGAAACCTTGATTCGTTCGACAGGCTACCTTTTCCCAGTCCTCAAACGACTTTTTCATTTCTGCCACTTTCTGCATTGCGACTTTAGATTCAAAACCTGCTACTGAAGGCGCCACTTCTGTTCCTAAAGACTCTTACAATCAGTGGCAAAACTTCATTTTCTATTCCCAAGTCAGGTGCATTCAGTGAACACTCCTACATTACAATAGTGAGCATTTCTGTTACGTCAGGATTACTGAGTAGTTGAGTATTCTAGGGAAAAAGACTTTTCATTTTCACCGATGAAAGTTCTGAAATCATCGTCCGAAACAAGACCATTAATTCTCACTAAGAGACGGAAGTGCCTAAGTCGGTAGCGAGTCAGGTTCGTAATATGTAGCTCCCAGGTTCGAATCCCATTTGGGTCAACATTGAGATTTATCTCCGCATAAATCCTCGCCCTGCTCACGGTCGATAGTTGGGGGGGGGGTCCTATGGGCTAGGCAAGGCCGCCTTTTGTGGGATGGGATGTCAAGCAGAGAAAACAAGGCCGTCTTTTGTGGTATGGGATGTTAAGCAGTGGTGACGTATGTGGAGAGCCATACCCTGTGCACTTTAAACAACACGCTAGATGTCCTTGACGGGAGGCTACCATCTGTCTCCCATGAGCTGTCCAGTGGGTCCCATCCCTCAAACCTTCTCCGAGCCCTCAGGGTCCTTGTGACCTGGCCATTTAGCCCATTGTGTGAAAAAAGTGCCGCTTAGAAGTAAAACAACCCAACCCATTCTACTTTCATTATCTTTGATGAAATCCTGAAATCGTCAGCTGAAAGACGGATTTTCATTCTCACTGATGAATGCTGCAAATTCATCAGCTCAAAAGAATACTTCATTCTCACTGATGAAAACTCCGAAATCATCTGCTGAAAGAAGAATTTTCACTTTCACTGATGAAAGCTCCGAAATCATCAGCAGAAAAGAGATTTTTCATTCTCATTGATTAAACTCCGAAATCATCAGCTGCAAGAAAACTTTTAATTCTCATTGATGAAAGTTGTAAAATCATCAAGTAAAGAAGACTTTTCATTTTCACTGAAGAAATCGCGGAAATCATCAACTAAATGAATTTCATTCTAACTGATAAAAGCTGCGAAATCACCAACTGAAAAAAATGTTTTTTATCATTACTGATGAAACCCCTGAAATAATCTATTTAAAGATGGCTTTTTATTCTTACTAATGAAATCATCAGCTGAAAGAAGGCTTTTCATTATCATCGACGAAAATTTCGAAATCATCATCTGAAAGGTTTTTCATTCTCATTGATGAAATCTTAGAAAACATTAGGTGAAACAATTTTCATTCTCACTGATGAAAGCTGCGAAATCATCAGTTGAAGGAAGATTTTTCATTCTCACTGATGATAGCTGCGAAATCATCAGTTGAAGGAAGATTTTTCATTCTCACTGATGAAAGCTGCGAAATCATCAGTTGAAGGAAGATTTTTCATTCTCACTGATGAAAGCTGCGAAATCATCAGTTGAAGGAATATTTTTCATTCTCACTGATGAAAGCTGCGAAATCATCAGTTGAAGGAAGATTTTTCATTCTCACTGATGAAAGCTGCGAAATCATCAGTTGAAGGAAGATTTTTCATTCTCACTGATGATAGCTGCGAAATCATCAGTTGAAGGAAGATTTTTCATTCTCACTGATGAAAGCTGCGAAATCATCAGTTGAAGGAAGATTTTTCATTCTCACTGATGAAAGCTGCGAAATCATCAGTTGAAGGAAGATTTTTCATTCTCACTGATGAAAGCTGCGAAATCATCAGTTGAAGGAAGATTTTTCATTCTCACTGATGAAAACTGCGAAATCATCAATTGAAGGAAGATTTTTCATTCTCACTGATGAAAGCTGCGAAATCATCAGTTGAAGGAATATTTTTCATTCTCACTGATGAAAGCTGCGAAATCATCAGTTGAAGGAATATTTTTCATTCTCACTGATGAAAGCTGCGAAATCATCAGTTGAAGGAAGATTTTTCATTCTCACTGATGAAAGCTGCGAAATCATCAGTTGAAGGAAGATTTTTCATTCTCACTGATGAAAGCTGCGAAATCATCAGTTGAAGGAAGATTTTTCATTCTCACTGATGAAAACTTCGAAATCATCAGTTGAAGGAAGATTTTTCATTCTCACTGATGAAAGCTGCGAAATCATCAGTTGAAGGAAGATTTTTCATTCTCACTGATGAAAGCTGCGAAATCATCAGTTGAAGGAAGATTTTTCATTCTCACTGATGAAAGCTGCGAAATCATTAGCTCAAAGACTTTTCATTCTAATTGATGAGAGATTATAAGTCATCAGCTGGAACGAGATTTCTCATTCTGACTCGTATTAGTTCTTAAATATTCTGCTGAAAAAAGTTTTTCATTCTCATCGATGAAAGTTCCTAAATCATCAGTTGAAAAAGTCTTTTCATTTTCACTGATGAAAGCAAAGAATTCTTCAGCTGAAACCAGACCTTTCTTTGTCACTGATGGTTAGCTACGAAATCATCAGATAAGAGATTTTCATTGTGAATGATGAAAGCTGCAAAATGATCAGCTGAAGCAAGACATTTCGTTCTCTCTGGTGAAGCTGGGAAATGATCAGCCGAAAGAGCTTTCATTCTGAATGACAAGAACTTTAATAAAATAATAAGCTGAAGGAAGACTTTTCATTCTCACTGATGAACACTTCAATATCATCAGCTGAAAGGAGACGTTAATTCTCACTGATGAAAACCCCGAAATTATCAGCTGAAAGAAGACTTTATTCTCGTTGATGAAAGTTCCAAATCAGTGGCATCTCCTGTGTTTCAAAAGGAAGTTGTTTTTGCTTGTTTTAGCATTGAGTACCACTTTTTGCACACAACAAGGAACTCAAGGATTCAGAGAAGTTTGGCGGAAAAAGACCCACTAAACAGATATCAGGAGTCAGAGGTAGCCTTCCGCCAAGGCCATCCAGTGAGTTCTCTATCGTGCACAAGGTATGGCACTCCTGCACATGGCGAATGATTTAACGTCCCATCCGCGGCCAGTGGCCTTTGCAAGCCGATCCATGTTCCCTTTCTGATGGAGGACAGGGTTGGAGCTAGCTGAGCAAATCTCAACTCTGGCCCAGTTGGGACTCTAATTTGGTAACCGCAGATTCTGAACCGGAGAGCTTCGATTACACCACTCTCTTCGCTTCTTCAATAGGAAAACGTCTAGTTACGTCCACAGCGGTCATAAATCTCGAGTCCTTAGGGGGACATTTATGGACGTATGATCGATTTTGAAGCCTAGTAATGACATTCTTAACTTTATTAATGGATTATTTAATATTCGAGTTGGGGCAGGGGGTAGTAGCGCGCCATGCTCGTAAACTGTGGTTCCCAAATTCGAGTCCCAGTTGGGTCAGCGTTGAGATTTATCTGCGCAAAATTCCCCGCTCTGCCCACGGTCAGTAGGGAACACCGATGGCCTTGGAAAGGCCGCCGTCCGTCGGATGGGACGTTAAGCCGTAGCCCCATGTGTGGGAGAGCTATACCCTGTGTACGTTAAAGAACATGCTGGATGGCCTTGACTGGAGGCTACCATCTGTCTCCCAACAGCTGTTCCAGTGGGTCCCCTCCCCCAACCTTCTCTGAGCCTTTGGGTCCATGTGACCTGGCCATTTAGCCCATGGTGTGCAAAAACGTACCTCTCAGAGGTAAAACAACCTAACCCAATATTTCAGGTCCTTTTTAACAGCTTGTCATTTGGCCTCTGAAGTACTGAAAACATCAGAGGTTTTGTTTCCTGGAAAAAATGATCCATTCAGAAATGCAAAGGTCTCTGGTTGTTGAAATGATAAAGAAAACATTTGCAAATCTCTTTCCCCTTTTTACGACCTCCACTGGTCACTCAGATTTAGGTGTAGTCTTCGTATTAGCATTTCCTTGAAGCTATGATTAAAATCCTGGGTCATATGATATTAGTGTTTGTCAGATTCGTTGACAATTTTCCAATCACGTATATTTTATATGTATCCAGCTTGGACTCGAAGCTTATGGCTATAAGTTCTTTCATTAAACCTTTCAGAACATCACATTGGGATAATTACCAAATTGTAGACTATTTATTCAGAGACTATTTCACTCTGACCGGATGTCAGAGAAAATGAAAAGCAGCACAATTCAGAAAATTACCTAAAAGCTTTGTTTATCATCTGGCAACCGAGAGAGTGGAGATTTTTTTTTAAATCTCTAACTAGATGTGAAAGATTTTATGTTGAAAGTTGCTAAACGTGTTAATTAATCGCTCAAGGCAAAATCTCCCTAGTTTATGGAAGCATAATCAGAAACTTATTTATTGTTTGCGACGGGATAGCGCACCCATACTGTGGCGCCCTCTTACTGGCTGCTTTTCCCGGTAGCCATAATTATCCGGCTTAGCCTCAGAACCAGGTAGGCCGGGAAAGTGGGTTAGTAGTGCCACTGAAAAGGGAGGTCCAGCTATAGGCAACAGTTTGCTGTGGGTCACCAGGCCGACAAGATAGGCGGCTTCAGTCTTCTCCGTCTCCATGGCTACACAGGTATGTTTGTTCACGTGATGTTCCTCGTGCTCGAGGGATTTTTTTAAAAAACATATTAGAATTGAATTGAGTGGACTCGAGGAATGCATTATCGGAAATGCCGGTTTAAAAAGAAAAATGTGCAGCTAAAATAAAACCGAAAGTTTACGCCGATAATAGCAAATGATGGTGATTTCTGCGGCTATGGGTCATCCATACCATCAATGTTCATCTTTCCTTGTAAGTCTAGTTACTGTTGCCATCCCGTCGACGGAAACATATAAATGACACCAATGCCACTTCGATAAATCCGAAGAAATGAATTTTCTTGAATAACTATAATTGCATCTCATTAGTTGTGAAATATGGGTTTGTCAAAAGCTAAACCAATTCACTCCATGTTTTGGTTCCTATTTGGTATATTGTCTCAGAACTTGTATGCTTTAAGAACTTTAAAGTACATTTGTTTCAAATATTGTACTACCTAATTCAGTTGTTAACGAAAATATATTTCCAATGAGAAATTTATACAGAAATATTTTATAGAGATATTTTTTGAAGAATTTTTTCCTGTGGGTTGGTTTTTTTTTACCTCTGAGCGGCACTTTTTTGCACACCATGGGCTAAATGGCCAGGTCACATGGACCCCGAAGGTTCAGAGAAGGTTGGGGGAGGGGACCCACTGGAACAGCTGTTGGGAGACAGATGGTAGCCTCCCGTCAAGGCCATCCAGCATGTTCTTTAACGTGCACAGGGCTATGGCTCTCCCACAGCTTAACGTCCAATCCAATAGACGGAGGCCTTTCCAAGCCCATTAGTGTTCCCTATAGACCGTGGGCAGGGCGGGGAATTTTGCGGAGATAAATCTCGACGTTGACCCAGCTTGGACTCGAACCTGGGAACTACAGATTACGAGCCTGGCGCGCTACCGACTGAGCCACCCCCGCCCCTTTTCCTGTGGAGTTAATTGATTGAAGTTTTTGACAAATCCATATTCTCTTTAATACTTCTAACATGCCCATATGTTCTTTAACTGCTTCTAACAAGTCCATATGCTCTTCATGTGCTTCATCTGAGTTGGATTAAAATGCGAAAATTACAGTTTGAAATAAGCCCGATATTTGAGAATAATACTATAAATTTGAAAATGAATTTTTTTTCATGAGAGAAACGCATTTTTTGTTGAATTATAACAATGATCTGCGAAATTGTTTAATATTTTTTAGTGAATAACATATTATAATAATCTATACGTATAATAATATTACACTCAAAAATATCTGAATTCTAAAAGAATTTTTTTAATAAAGCTTTGAATTTTTGATGAACAATAATAATGAAAGAAGAAAATAATTTAATACTGCTATTAGAAGAACTCAGTTTTTACTTTTTAAAATTATAATTTAACTGTTTTTTGATGCTATTTATGAAGTAGCCAATTTCATCACAAATATTCGCCCCTGAAAACTACCGTTCATTTAATTACGTAGTTCCTTTTGTAATGATAAAGCGATATTGCTTAATTCATTCATTTCTTATCTAGATCATATCCCTTCGCTTCACTGTAGTATTGATGATAATGATGACCTCATTCTTTCCCAACTTTATGTCATCATCTCGAACGAGTTTTTAGATTTCGATGCAGGGGCTGCCCTAGGACCACGTTTGTGGGGGGGAGGGAAGGTGGCATTGCCTCTCAGCATTCGAGGGGCCTGGGGCAAGAAATATAGGCCAGACATTTATTTCTCCTTTGAACTAGAAATCTGGGGGGGAGGGGGGAAATCTTAATGTAGGTTTCTCTTTCACTTTTTTTTTTGTATATCCCGTGGCCGAGTGGTTAGCACGCTTGGCTACTGGTCTAAGGGACCTGGGTTCGAGCCCCGGATAAGGCATGGATGTTTGTGTCGTTTTTCTGCTGAGGGCCTGTCCATCCTCTCAGACCTTCTACTATGGCATATAAACTGACAGGTTCCTGTCAGACTTCTGTGGCAAGCAGCTGCTTGAGGGGGTATTTATTTTTATTATTTTTATAATTTCGTATTATCTGTTTTTTGCCCAGTAATATTATTTTTGCTGTATTACGGGGCCTCTCTTAAAGCGGGGGTGCGTGTGGGGTGGGGGGCTCTCGCCTTTGTCTAAGGGCGGGCCGGGAGGGAGGTGTCAGTGAAAAAATAAAATAAATAAATACCCCTCAAGCAGATGTTTGCCACAGAAATATGACAGGAGCATGTCAGTTTATGTGCTAGAGCAGAAGGTCTGAGAGGATGGCAGGACTTCAGCAGAAAAACGACACATATATCCATGCCTTACCCGGGCCTCGAACCCAGGTCCATTAAATCAGAAGCCAAGCGCGCTAACCACTCGGCCATGGTGAGCGACTCTCAAAAAAACCGAACTCATTTTGATTGACTCCTTTCTCGTAGCTTTTTTTTAGCAAAACAATGGCGTTCTCATGGGGAGGGGGGCTACTGTTTTGATGTCTATAGTTTATATTAGTTTAGTAATTTGAGAAAAATGCGTGGGATAGGTTTTTTGAGAAACGGGTACAGATAAGGAATATAAAATATCACAACTTAGGTTTCTTGGTTGAAAAATTAACTTGTCAATAATGATTTTTTATATGAAAAAAGTGTAAAATTCTTATTATCAACTAATGAGACATTTTCGGTGTTGCTGTTTTTTTTTGCAGCTTCTAATTTTTTAAACTTTTGACAGTCAGTTTCTTTTGTGATTTTTTTTGTTGCCATTTTTCTGTGGTCTCGACTTCTTCACAGATCTTTTCTGTGGTGTATTAACTGATAGGTTCTTAATATGTGGTCACCTATCAGTTACTATGGTTATATTAACTGATAGGTGACCACAGAGGTCAGTCTTACCTCTGAGGCAAGCAGCTGCTTGAAGGGGGGGGGAGCATGCTTTTTTTTTATAAAGGTTTGTTTCGCAAGTGAATCGTAGTATTCATTCCATCTTAAATAGCATATTCAAAAGAAAAGTAAACAAATTCTTATTGTGTAAAAAATCGTTATGTTTATTCTTCATGAAAGTGGGTAGTATTTCGAATTAAATGATCTAACTTAGCTTTGTTGTATTATTTGCATAAACAGATCTAGACAGTAAAATAAATTTCATTCAAAGAAAAAGAATGATAAAACTGATGCACAAAGGTTCAGATCTCTCAAGCGCTAAAATATCAGCTATTTTACATTTGTAAGATCGTATTTTTTATTTCCCGAAAACAATATATTGAAGCAGCGTTTCAGTCTGATATATAGCAAACCTGATATGCAGTGTTTCATCAGTGTATTTATTACAACCGGAAGGAAACGTACGAAAACAATATTGTGAAACAGAGTTTCAGTCTGAGCCATTCAGCATCTTGGGCAGAATTCTACAGATTTTTGTGGTGTGATAGAGGATGGAAATGGGGACAGGACGTTCAAAACGAATTCATCCGATTTCTTCGCATGAAAACGTTAATTGCTACTTACGGCGTGATTGGGACGGGTGTGGCTTAGTCGGTAGCGCGACAGGCTTGTAATCTACAGTTCCCAGGTTTATCTCCGCAAAATTCCCCGCCTTACCCTCGGTTAGTAGGGGGCACCGATGGGCTTGTCAAACCGTGGTTCCTGTGTGCAGGAGAGACATACCCACATGTTCACGTTAACGAACATGCTGGATGGCCTTGACAGGAAGTTACTATCTGTCTCCTAACAGTTATTCAGTGGGTCGCCTCCCACAATCTTCTGTGCGCCCTTGGGATCCTTGTGGCCTGGCCCTTTAGCCCATTGTGTGTAAAAAAAGGTGTTGCTACGGCGTGTTTATAAGCAATTTTTATATATGTAGCAATTTTTATATATTTAATTGGAATTCATTTCTATATGAGTAAGAAAATAATTTTACAGAAGTGTGGACTTTTTTAAAATCCAACGTACATCGTTTCTATTTCCTCCTCCAAAAGCGTGTCTCAAGTTTCTAAAATTCTTTTCCATCGCTGACTGGGTCCAGCAGCTGTGTTTCCAGGATTGTGATGGTGACTCAGCATGCTCAATTTATGGTTTTCAAGAAGGTTGAACAGTGTGGCGATATCCTAAATCAGTGGCTCCTAACGAAAGTGGGGGGGGGGGGGGTCAGTCGGTAGCGTGCCAGGCTAGTAATCTGCAGTTCGAGTCCCAGTTGGGTCAGCGTTGAGATTTATCTCCGCAAAATTCCCCTCCCTGTCCACGGTCAGTAACGGACACCGATGGGCTTGGAAAGGCTGCCGTCCGTCGGATGGGACGTTAAGCCGTGGCCCCTTGTGTGGGAGAGCCATACCCTGTGCACGTTAAAGAACACGCTGGATGGCCTTGACGGGAGGCTACCATCTGTCTCCCAACAGATGTTCCAGTGGGTTCCCTCCCCCAACCTTCTCTGAGCCTTCGGGGTCCATGTGACCTGGCCATTTAGCCCATGGTGTGCAAAAACGTGCCTCTCAGAGGTAAAACAACCCAAAGAAAGCGTTTTCTGCAGTTTTTTTTGTAGAAGTAGATTGAATAGAAAACTGAATGCTTCTTAGATTGACACAGTTATGGATGTTTTATTTCGACGATCCATGACCTTTGAAATTCATGGATCAAAATGCTCGGAAATTTGCATATACCGTATGTTTTCAACTAATTTTATAGGGGAAAATTATTTCAGTTCCATGAAGGGGGTGGGGAGATTAGGCTTAAAAATTCGGAAACTATTGGCGTAGATGGTAAGGGAACCCAATATGTTATCAGAGGGTTGTGGGACCGTATCCGACTCCCATCAAAAATAAATTTTTGTAACTTTTCATTTGTTTTTATCTTATTTTCAAAAAGAAAAAACACGAGATAATGTATTTACTTTGTCGTTTGTTTATCCGTCTGTAGATATCGAACTTTTTTGTTCTTAGAAAAAAATCGATAATTGTTTTTTGGGTTGGATAGGTATTGACGAAATATTACGATTGGCCCTTTCCGAAAATACGAAAAAATTTAATTACGCCCTCTAACTGAGAAAAAGGTTTAAAATTCGAAACATTTAAACGCATTATGTAAACGATGTATTTATGCTAGAAATTTGAAATTTTGGTGGTGGAATATAAAGGTCACGAAAGTCATCCCGTGGCAGAGTGGTTAGAGTGCTTTGGCTATTGATCAAAGGAACCTGGGTAAGGCATGGACTGTGTTGTTTTTCCGCTGAGGTCTCGCCATCCTCACTGATCTTCTAATATGGTGAATAAACTTATAGGCCTCTGTGGCAAGCAGCTGCTTGAGGGGAATATTTATTTTTCTATTTCTATTTTTCAACCATTGATTAGGTCATGAAGTTTCCATCGGCAACAATGATTTGCGTCAAGTCAATCTATTCCGCTGACAGCAAACAAGAGGTAACTCTGTTAATGTTATTTATTGTTTAAAGCAACAATCTGTCCCCTTTTCACAGGGGTGTGTGAGAAAAGCAACTTTTTAAATATAAGAAATCAAAGACAAATACTTTTTATGTTGTATAATTACTAATAAAATACTACTCTTTGAATCTTCTTCCCCCGTCTCCATTAAGTGAAATTAAAAATTTTAAGGAGTGAAAAAAGTAGCTAAAAGGAAAACTTCATTCTCTTTGAAAGCGAGATGATCATATGCGCCACAGACGATAATGCGGTCTTCTAGTTGTTCCACGTATCCGGAATCGAATTCAGTGAACAATGTGAGCGTACACAAAAAGTTATATTTTTTGAGAAAGGGTTAAAAAAAACATCACTTCCACCCCTTCCACCCCTTGAAAACGTCCCTGGAAAAAAAATTAATATCAAATTATAATTAAAATATAGTAATTGGCGGAGTGGGGAAGTGAAGTTTGTATTTTTACGATGCCGGTAAATACGAAGAATACATTTACCTAATGAGACCGTCCCGCTTTTTGGAACGTTTCGAATCGAAAGTTTACCTCGGATAGACGTGTCGTATACAGGGCCGGATCTAGGGTGGTGGTGGTGGTGGTGGTGGTAGATGGGTGTGGGGGGGGGGGGGGGGCGAGAAAGGGTAAAAGAGCCAACCCCCCCGTAAAATGGAGGTGGAAATGTTATACTGCATTGGGAATCAAGTGTCTTGCCCCTACATACGTTTTTTCGGCTCGATTGTGTCTCAAAAAAAATAATATTGTGTCTCAATAAAAATCGGGAGGGGGTGTCTCTTCCCCCTCCCGATTTTTATTCTAGATCCTTGCTTTTCACTAAACGAATTATGAAGACGAGAATTGTGCAGATAAAAAAGAAACACAGAATATGAATTGACGATAATTGTATGCGAGACACGAGACATATTCAATTCAATTCAATTTTTATTCAACCTAGATATGTATCAATGCAAAATTATAATGAAATATACCCAGCTAAAATAACTGATACTTGAGCGCTGGTGTATAATTAAAATTAAAATACAAATACAAAAAATTAACATGGCAACAGTTAATAATTGAACCAAGCTATGATGCAGACAGTTAAAAAATTAGTTTTACATACAGTAATCAATCGTTGTTTATAATCCATTCACAAAGAGATTTATTAAATGAATATTTTGAATCTTCTTTTTTTCTTTTCTTTCTTTTTTTGATTTCTTCATTGTTTCTGCAACTATATAACAGTGATTATATAGTTTATATTACGAGTAGTAGCTTGCTTTGATATGCGTGGTATTTACAATTTAAATGATGAGTTTCTAGGTGGAATATGTGTCTGTCGAACCTGAAATAGATTAAATTGAAATGGACATATTCAATAACTTTTAAAATGTAAAGTTGAGACACAGTCAGTAACCCCAATTCCTTAAATATAGGACGAGATTCAGAGAAGTGGGCTTTATTGTCAATGATTCTAACAATAAATTTTTGCAGAATCAACAGCCTGTTTAAATTTGTTTTTGCAGCTCCTCCCCAGGCTTTTATTGCATATTGCAGCTGACTATATACACAAGCAAAATATAACATTTTCAAACGTGTTTTATCCGGTAAGAATCTTAATGTATATAATTTTGCTATAAATGGTTTTATCTTATCAACAGTATAATCAGTGTGATACTTCCATGAAAGGCTTTTATCAACAGTCACTCCTAGGTATTTAATTTGATCAACCTTTGTAAGACGTTCGCAACTGCAACTGACGATGTCGTAACAGTCCTTGTGATGAGAAACCACTCCAAAGTCCCTTCTGCCAGCAGCTGATGCCTTCAACTGGAATTTTATGTAGCATGTTTTAGCCTTATTTAAACTTAATTTATTCAACGTTAGCCATTGATAGAGACGATGAATATCTCTGTTTGCCATTTGGTATAATTGCTTATAGTTGTTACTTTTGTACAACGAAATGATATCATCAGCGTAGGAAATAATTTCTGCCTCAAACTTTTTGCCAAATATATCGTTTACATATAATATAAATAGCAGAGGTCCCAGTACAGAACCTTGTGGTACAGCTGTATTGATATTTTTCATAGAACTATATATATCATTTATCCTAACCATTTGTGAACGATTTCCCAAGTTGGATTTTAACCATGTAAAACTGGTACTTCTAATTCCCAATTTATAAAGCTTAGCCAGCAATATTTCATGATTTACCATATCAAAAGCCTTTGATAAGTCCAAAAAAATTGCAGGTGTTTTAAAATCTTTATCCAGAGACCACTTTAACGAATTTATCAAATATAAAATAGCATTTTCTG
Organism: Ryuthela nishihirai; assembly: GCA_038380435.1. Lineage (NCBI taxonomy): Eukaryota > Metazoa > Arthropoda > Arachnida > Araneae > Heptathelidae > Ryuthela > Ryuthela nishihirai. The sequence continues at coordinate 59,556,607 of JAWZYU010000012.1, forward strand.
TGCTTTTTTTCTTCTGAAAAAAAAAAACACAGAAGATGCTATTCTTTCTGTTCTGGTTTATTCACTTCTGGTTCTTTGCTATTATGTTAAAATTTAATAAAAAAATTGTTCAACCTGACAAAAAATAACTTTTCCAGTATTTTTGACTTATCGCAAGTAAAGCAAGAGGTCGATAATTTTCTATAAGGGATTTGTTTCCTTTTTTGTAAATAGGAACTATTATTGCACATTTTAAGGCATTTGGGAAAATACCAGAAGATAAAGACATATTAAACAAGTAGCACAATGTTGTTCGTATCGATGGATATATTGCTTTAAAATTATCCACGTTTATGTCATCGCAGCCAAGCGATAAGTCCTTTTCAAATTTTTTACTCTGCTGTCCAATTCTTCCAACGAAACTGCTATCAGACCCATTGAATTGCCCTGGGAAATGAATATTCTGTCTTTTAATTTAAGATCTTCAGACACCACCAAATCTGATTCCGAAATAAAAAATATAGTTTTATATATTCAGTAGCTGTATTTATAAAATAATCATTGAATGCATTAACTATTTCAGTAGAACTATCTGTAAAATATACCATTTTATTATTTTAGTTGATTTCAAATAGATGATTTTGATTTTTCCCCCTACTGTTTGTATTAATTATTTCATTTATAATATCCCATTTCTTTTTTGTGTTATTTAGAGCATATGCCAGTTTTTCTTGAAAATATGAATTTTTAGCTTTTAATATTTTACTCTTTAAGGAGTTCTTGTAGCTTTTATAGTAGTTAGCATCAATTCTGTTTTTTTTCCCCATAATCTATGTAAATGATTTCGGTACCGTATTGACATAATAAGTTCTGTAGTTTTCCATGGTTTTAAATTTTGCATTTTTTTATTCACATTTCTCTTTACTATAGCTTTTTTAACTAATTTTTTTAAAGTCCTCAAAGAAATGGTCAAAAGCTTTATTTACGTCATAATAATTTTGTATATGATTCCAACTATGATCCTTGCAGCCTTGTCGTAATTTCACTTTCTCTGTGTAAATAATTGACTGTATTGACTTCTTAGCTTTGACTGAGACATTTGTTGTTGAAGAAAAGGTGAAATAAATCATATAATGATCTGTGATGTCCGTAGTTACAATATAGGGGCAACAAGAAAAAGAACTTATTTTCCTTATGAATAAATGATCTATACAAGTTTGTGATTGCGATCTCGTAATCCCCTAATATAATTTGACAAGTTGTATAGAGTCATAAGATCTGTTTATATGTTCTGTAGATTTTGAGATATCCAAGTTTATATCTCCGGTAAGAATAATATTAAGATATGGAAGTTTATCGACATGTTGAAACAATTCTTCAATGAAATTCATTTCTCCACCTCCAACATAACTATAAATCGACAATAAGACTACCGACATTGTCGAATTCAATTGAATTTTTAATGCAATAGCTTCAGCTGAGTTCATTTCGAAATCTAATTGGGAAGCTTACCAATGCTGCTTGATGTAAACCACAACTCCACCAGATCTATTAAAATGTCTGCAGTTAAAAAATTGATACAAATCTAAATTTTATCGCTTTATATTATCCATTAATTTGGGTCAATGAATCTCTTTTGTTGCGATCTTATGCAACCACGGCAATTCTCGGTTCCGCTTGTACAGCACTACCTGGTTATGATGAGCCGTGCTTATCTAGAGCCGGGGGCAAGGAATACGCCCTATAGGCGCAGCTCAACCCCAGCCTCACATGGCAGCAGTCCTATAGAAGGAAAGCTGACCACCGGAGGAAACCTTACTTTAATCTATTCCCCGGTTTGCAAATGTACAAGGATAGATAGATCCAAGTTCGATCGGCACCCGGGGTGGAGACTCTTAGTAGGACCCAGACTTTTTTGAGGGCTCGTACCTACTTGGCGGGCTCAGACCTTTCAGCAGAGCCCTCGAACAGACCACCCAGGTCTCCTGATAGGTGAGGTCTCCGACGCCGTCACCATCCGACCGGCAATCAAGCCAGCCAGCAGCATCTTCGACCTCGGTTGGCCTTAGCCATGTCCAACCGGGGGACCAATCCGGTCGGCACAGCCTTCAGCCGGGTTGCTGGGCCCTAGGCCCCCCCACCACGACAAGGTGGTCCCCTATCGGGGGGGATAATTTGGGTCAGCTGATTTTTTTTTTATTCAATGCTAACTTCCTTTTCCCTGCTCTTTGTATTTTTGCTGAGGGCTTATTTGAAACTTTCCTTGTCCGCCATCTTGGAATTCCTCATATATATATATATATAATATATACATAAATATATATTCTCATTTCCAAACTGTTGTTGATTTTAATTATTCCCAACAAATGTAGTTCGTTCCGAGGCAATGTTGTTTTTTATCAATTACAATTTTAAGCACTTTTCTGAAGGCAATTTCCTCCGGCCTCATTCATTCACAGAGATCAACACGCCAAAATATTCATATGAAGAAATAAATGCATCCTGCACTACTCTAAGTTTTTGTTTTGAACATTTTAAATATGATGTACTGTGAACGCAAATAATGTATATTATATACCAGTGTTTTTCTTGTTTCCCTGTACATATGTCACAGGTATGTAACATTTTTTTTGCTTGGAATATTAAACTTTTAACTCTTTAAAAGAAAACTACAAGTGTAATGTATATCGCAGAAATATTCGCTAGAACATAAATTGCTAATGAACACAAAATGGAATAATTCAGTTTTTTTATTGCTTTCATCCTCAGTTTGATTATGTTATGCGAAATTCACTTGAAGGAAAAGATTTTGGCCTTAAATGGTCTAGATATACGAAAATGTCTGATTTAGATTATGCTGATAATTTGGCCATTTTGGCAAATGATGTTGATGAGATAAACTCTTTCATTCGAGCTGTTGATGAGACTGGTAATAGAGTAGGTTTGATGATAAACAAAGAGAAAACTAAAGTGGTGAAACTTGGTCAGGCACTCTGTGATTCAATTAATCTGAATGGTTGCAGTCTTGAGCAGGTGTCACAGTTTAATTACCTTCGGAGCTATGTAACAGATACTGGTGATGTGCAGCATGAGATTAACAGACGAATAGGGATTGCTGCCGGGACTTTTAAGAATCTATGGAGAGCGTGGAGAGATAGGCATATACATCTAAAGACTAAAATTAGACAGTGTAATAGTTTGGTTGTTTCTAGAGTTACTTATGGTAATGAAACTTGGACCCTTTGTAAATAAGATAACAGGAAATTTGATGCTTTTGATTCTAGATGCTTACTCAGTGTCCTGGGCATTAGGTGCTTCAACTTTTTAAGTAATGATGAGATTAGGTAAAGGAGTCGGCAATCTCTTCTAAGTAGCATATTGTGCAGAGAGAGACTCCGTTGGTTTGGCCATTTTGCCCGTATGCATAATTGCAGATTAGCAAATGGTTTCTGAACAGTGTTCATAAAGGCTTCAGAAAGAGTAGGAGACCTAGGATGAGGGGGGCAGAAAATGCCAAACAATTAAGCATTTTTCACACAATTTGATAAATGGCCAGGTCACAAGGATCCTAAAGGTTAAAAGCAGCCTGGAGCAGGTGCTTGCCACAGATCTCTGACAGGAACCTGTCAGTTTAATGCCGTAGTAGAAGATCTGTGAAGATGGCACCACAAATACTCATCGTTAATATAGACGCACACTATCGAATTTGAAGGCGAATTTGAAAGATGTTTATGAACTAAATACAAATTGCAAATTAAGCATTTGTATCAACACTTAATGCTCTATTTTGTAAAATTTGTGTTTATATGATGTTTCATGAAAGAGTTTATCTATGAATCTGCTGTGTATTGCTTATATAAGAGTCTATAAAGTTAACTTCATGTTAAAATGAGATAAAACACGATTCTTACTAGTGTGAAAAATTCTGTCTAGAAAAGTCGGATCTCGTTGCCAATTCAAAACAGGTTTCATTTCATTAAGATGTCGCGAGACAGATTGCATTACAATGGAAAGAATATAATTTTACCGAAGGATTATAAATATAACTTATAACAGATGATGATTCTATTAAAATAAGAATTTACTGTTATCTATTCTTGGAAATAAATATCAAATTAAAACCATTTAGTGATGGACATAATATTTTAAGAAACAGAAGCAGTTTATTAGTAAGAAATTATTAGAGATACTTATATGATAGATAGAGATAATTAAGTGGTATTGACTGTCCAACTTCGGATATATTTAATTTTTACCTTACCGTAATACAGATTATTTTATTTTCATTTTGAGCTTGGTATATAATGTATTTTTACCTCCTACAGTGAGTGATATTTAAAAAAATATAAGAAGTAAAATATCAACTTGATTTACATTACTTTTAAGAAAAATTTCGTCTAGTTCAAAGCTATAAATCAAAAAATATAAAAAGAAAAATATCGACTTGATTTACATTACTTTTAAGAAAAATTTCGTCTAGTTCAAAGCTATAAATCAAAAAATATAAAAAGAAAAATATCGACTTGATTTACATTACTTTTAAGAAAAATTTCGTCTAGTTCAAAGCTATAAATCAAAAAATATAAAAAGAAAAATATCGACTTGATTTACATTACTTTTAAGAAAAATTTCGTCTAGTTCAAAGCTATAAATCAAAAAATATAAAAAGAAAAATATCGACTTGATTTGCATTACTTTTAAGAAAAATTTCGTCTAGTTCAAAGCTATAAATCAAAAAATATAAAAAGAAAAATATCAACTTGATTTACATTACTTTTAAGAAAAATTTCGTCTAGTTCAAAGCTATAAATACGCCCTGCCACTAGCATGCATCTCACGGTCACAAATTCATTGTTACTCATATTTTCCGCAGTTTCAATGTGGCAACATTCCAAATTGTGGTTTCGTCTGCTAGGCAGCAAGCATCGGTATCTCGCGGAATAAAAAGGCGGGAAGAAAAGGTCAAGGACTGAGGTATTGTGACGATGTAGGTTAGATGGAAACTAGGAAGTCAGAGCTGGTGGGCGTTATGGGTTCTCTTTCTCTGCTGATGAGTGCATCGCTCCGGCAGCCTTGTGGACTAAGTATTCTACAGATCACGACATGACTTGCAGAGAGAGAATGTTTATTTTCTTGGAAACTGGCAGTAGTACACTCCGTTAAACCAATGTTGACCTTCCAAATGTTTGCACTGAAGGCGGAATTTGTATAACAACAGCATAATTGGAAAGTCAATTCACACCTGAACATCCATATTTCAAGTGGCAGTTGTGTAAGTAGAAAGAAAATTTTTTTTAAAAATTGAAGTTAGGTGAATTATTATTTTCTTGTGGAAATAACCATATTGATAGCTGTCCGTCACCCAGATTTCATTAGAGATTTTGGATACTCTCCTACACAGTGGCGCACCCAGAGGGGGGGGGGGGCCAAGGGGCACAGGCACCCCCCAAAGAAAAAGGGGAAAAAAAAACTAGAAAATTTTCCAAAAATCTTTTCCTAATTAAAATTCATTTTTTATATTTATGTTGTGTCGTGTCTTCTATTTCTATAGTACTTATGAATTAAAGTTCACATAAGGTGGGAATACCCTATAGCTCTCGGGAATCACCGCCGCTGTGAACACAAGGCGAACGAAGTAGTGCTCGGGCGGACCGAGCGCTACTTCGTTTGCCCGAGCAGGGCCAGCGGGCCCCTCGGCTCCTCCCAAAGATTAAATCCTGAGTGCGCCACTACTCCTACAAGAACCTTTCAGGTAAGGGCCATTTGGGTTGGTCTCCAACTCAAACGAGGAACTCAAATTCAGACCGTGTTAATTTTTTGATATCAGTTTCAATAGAAAATGGTGTTATCCAGTAAGAGAATATTTTAACTGGTGACCCTCAGATAAAGCATTATTTGTTTCTTTTCTGGCGTTGTCTTCCTGCTGAGATCTCTCCTTAATCTAAGATCTTTTCTACAGCATAATTCCACTAACAGGCTCTTGTCAAACCCCAGTGACAAGCGATTGCTTGAGGGGCAAATTTTTTTACATTGATTTTATCAAATTAAAATCAAAAAAGTTCGCAAATAATATTAGCATTTTTTATTTTGGCTAGGTGCCTCAAAAGTTGAAGCAGATCGGTCCTCTCTGATTCTGTAAATAGGCCTTGTGCTCCTGACGTCATTTCATGTCTAACTCCATCAGCCGAATTAAAAATAATGTGTTATACGGGGAAAAATTCGTTCAAATTTTTCTGTTACTGCTCTCACAATTCTTTCCATTACTTCAGACTACAAGTGATATATTACACCAAAAATTTCCATTTGTACAGATTATTTATCAATACAGATTGCATTCTCATAATTAAATAATACTTTATTCCCCAAGCAACTGCTTGCAACAGAGGTGTGACAGTTTAATGGGAAGAGCCACTCGACCAGAGGTTCCCAAACATATTTGTCCTACCGCCCCCTTTTCAGAAAACAAAATTACTCAGCGCCCCCTTGGAAATCTACCTTCTTTAAGCGAACAAACAGAAAGATGCAGTGATAAATTTGCGTTCTTTTATGTATCTATATTTCTACCTACGTCCTACAACATAGTAAAGAAAGATATTGTAAATAAGACACCTTGAAGCTTGAAATTATAAAATTATTTATTAAAATCAACCATAGTAACATTCGCATTACACACAGAAAATTAAGATAACGAAGGATAATTTTATGTTTATTTGGAAAATAAAGTAATCACTACACCTTTAACTCTGTTACACAACAGATGAAACATGTACGAAGGTTTTTCAAAATTTTCTTATCTTCCCTTCTTTCTTTATGCTTCCACCGCCCCCGAAATTGCACCCGAGGCTACTACCGACCCCCTGGATCGTTCTAGCGTCCCCCAGGGGGTGGTATCGCCCACTTTGAGAAACATTGCACTAGACACTACCTGGTCTAATGGTTAGCGTACCTGACTACTAAGACCAGCGGGGCATGTCCTTTTGTAACTATGGTTGTATGAGAAATTAGGACAAGCCTAATATAGCTTCTAGGTTATCTCCATCCTTTGTGTAGAGAAGTTCCTTCTTCTTCATCCTTAATATGCCAGAGAGAAGATCTGCAAGGAAGGCGACACCTAAACAGAATGACAAACATTAATGCCTTACCCGAGGCTCGAGCTCAGGTTCCTTTGTATAAGTATCTAATGGCGCTAACCACTCGGCCACAGCGACGGCTGAAATATTTTGTTGATTCTTAATGCTAGGGGATATCCAAACAGATGAACGTAACGAGCAGATTCTTTAACTCTTGTAAGTTACGTGGTTAAGCAGCCGCAGATCGTATATTCTGTTCCAACACAAACCACAGATGCTCGATTGGATTGATGTCTGGGGAATTTGGAGGCCAGGGCAATACCTGGATGTCTTCCTCATGTTCCACGAACTATTCTTGAACATTCCGGGCAGTGTGGCATAGAACATTAACCTGCTGAAAGAAGGAATTACTGCAGGGATATACCATTGCCATGAAAGGATGTACCTAGCCTGAAATGATGTTTAGGTAGGTGGTAGACGTCATAGTTTCCTACACATGAATGACTGGACCCCGGGTTTCCTGGCAGAACATTGCCGAAGCATTATTCTTTATCCACCGTCTTGCTTTTGTCCCACGGTGCATCCTGGTGCCAGCCCTTTCCCAGGTAAATGATGCATACGTACCCGGCCGTCCACATGGTGCAACAGGAAATGAGATTCATTGTACCAGACGACCTTCCTCCAATGATTCAAGGTCCAGTTTTGATGCTCTCTTGCCCATTGTAGGCACTTTCGACAGTGAACCGAGGTTAGCATGGGCACTCGGAACGGTCTGGGGCTACGCTGCCCCATTTTCAGCAGGGTTCTATGTACTGTGTGTTGTGGTACCCGTCACCAGCATTCAAATTACGGGCGAGTTGCGCCACAGTATCCCTTCTTTGGCTCGTACCATACGGGATAGCCTTCGCCCACCTCTATCTCGATGAGCCATAATCGGTCCCCACCTTGTGGTTTTTCCCTTCTGGGATCACTTTTTGAAGATACTATTCAAGGCTGACCATGAGCACCCCAAAAGCCTTTCCTTCTCGGAAATTCTCTGACCCAATCGTCTGGCCATTACAATTTGGCCTTTTCAAACTCGCTTAAGTCTACTGGCTTTCGAATCTGTAGAATAAGAATAACACTGATTAACAGAGCTCTGTATCATCGAGTTGTTACGCGCCGTTGTTTACCTGCAATTGCTTCGATTTTCATCAAGATGCGCTGGTCATAATGTTTTGGTTCTTTGGTGTATATATATCACTGGTTTTTATTTACTTTTTGGTTACCCCTTTTCGAATATTTGAAAAAATCAAATCCTCCCCAAACGTATTTTCAAAATGTACAACTGGGAACAGGTGGTGCCTCCTGTCAAAGCCATCCAGCGTGTTCTTCAACAAGCACACATATAATTCTTCTGCGCATCGTACCACGGTTTAACGTCCCATTCGACGGACGGTAGCCTTTCGAAGTCCAGCAGTGTTGCCTTTCTCACTGAGGGTACGGTTTAGTCATCTCAACAGTGGCACAGTTGGGACTCGACCCTGGAAACTACAGATTGCGAGCTTGGCGTGCTACAGACTACTCCGTATACCAGCAATAGTGGCCCAGACAGACGGCACTGAGATCATTTTGGGGGGAGCTTAAATTTGTACTTCAAGGAACATTCAACATTTATCATCATCATCATCATCATCATCATCATCATCATCATCATCATCATCATCATCATCATCATCATCATCATCAAGCAGCCATGGGCTACGGAGGTCTAACCAGACCGTGCAATTTAGTTCTCCAAGCAAGTCTATCCTGAGCTACATCTACTGCATCTGGCCACTGCGCACCAATTCTAGCAAGGTCCTGTTTGACATTGTCTGCCCACCGTATCCTAGGTCTCCCCTTCTTTCTGAGGCCTTTAGGCACACTGTTCATAACCCTATTCGCCAATCTATAATTATTCATACGGGCAACATTGCCAAACCAACGGAGTCTCTCTCTGCACAATATGCTGCTTAAAGGAGGTTGCAAACTCCTTTGCCTAACCTCATCATTAGTTACAAAGTTGAACCACCTAATGCCCAAGATACTGCGTAAGCATCTGGAATCAAAAGCATCCAGTTTCCTGTTATCTTGTTTACAAAGTGTCCACGTTTCACTTCCATAACTAACCCTAGAAAGAACCAAACTATTATACAGTCTAATTTTAGTCTTTAGGACTATACTCCTTATTTCTCCACACTCTCCATAGATTCTTAAAAGTCCCGGAAGCAATCCCTATTCGTCTATTAATCTCATACCACACAGCACCAGTATCTGTTACATAGCTCCCAAGATAATTAAACTGTAATGCTTATACAAGGGTGTAACCATTCAGATTAACTGAATCACAACTTGACGGAACAGTTTTCATCACTTTTAGTTTTCTCTCTATTTATAACCAAACCTACTCTGCTACCAGTCTCATCAACAGCTCGAATGAAAGAGTTCATCTCATCAACATCATTTGCCAAAAGGGCTAAATCATCAGCATAATCTAAATCAGATATTTTTATATCACCAGACCATTTAAGGCCAAAACCTTTCCCTTGAAGTGACTTTCGCATAACATATCTAAGTGAATCGATAACCAAGCTAAAGAGAAAAAGAGACAAAAATTCACCCTTGTCGAACACCAGAAGTAATGCTAAACCAATTGCTACAAGCCTTATCAACTCTCCCACACGACTCAGTGTTATTCTAGAGAGCTTTCGTTATATTAACTAACTTGTTTGGTATGCCATATGATCTCACAATCAACCACAAATTATGGCGATCAACAGAGTCGAAAGCCTTTTTGAAATCAACAAAGCTAGCAACCAAAGGTTTCTGAAACTCTAAACATTTCTCAAGAATCTGCCTAAGTGAAAATATCTGATCCACACATCCCCTACCATTTCTGAATCCACATTGCTCATCACGCAATTGACTGTCAACCAGATTCTTAATTCTATTAAGCACAATCATGGATAGAACTTTACCTGGAACAGAGAGTAGGCTGATACCCCTATAGTTATCACAAGAACTGCGATCACCTTTTTTAAAAATAGGGATAACAATAGCTCTGGTAAAATCCTTAGGAACCATGCCTTTATCATAAAAGATATTCAGAATTTCAGTCATCCAAGTGGTAACCGAAACATTCCCAGCTCTAAGCATTTCGGTAGTAATTTCATCTACCCCTGGGGATTTATGTAGTTTAAGTTTAGAAACAGCCAAAATAACTTCAGATTGTGTTATAGGGCCAACATTAAAGCCACCAATGCATTTTATGGTTTGTAATAGCTGAAATATGGAAAAATAAAATTAAAAAAGGGGTTTAAATCCCCCCCCCCCCGCCCCAAGAAGCTGCTTGGCACAGAGGCTGCCTGACTGGAGCATGACAGTTTACACGCCATGGAGAAGATCTGTGAGGAAGGCGAGACCTCAGCAGAAAGATATAATTAAAAATAATAATAAAAAATGATATAATTATACATGAATTTTTTAATGTAAATTTAGGAAAATTATTAGAAGGAGACTTGCCAGATCTAATACCTGATTGGTGTTATGAAAAACCCGAAATGTTTAGTGAAATTCCTCTAATAACATCGAAAAAGAATATTCCACCTGAAGCAGCATTAAAATTTTTTAAAAATTTTCAATCAGAAATATATAAAAATCACCTCAAGATTTTTACAGATGGATCTGTACTACCGGATAGTGAATCCTCTATAGCTGCACTTTTTGTTCCTCAAGATAAATTTTCTACAGTTTTTAAATTACCTCAAAATACTTCAATAATACATGCAGAATTAATAGCAATAATAGAAGCATTTAATTGGATTTTAAATAATTGTAAAATTGCAGTTTTTGTGGACTCCAAAGGAGCCATACAAACATTACAACAAGAATTATACCAATCAGACTATAATATATACATTTACAAACTATTAACACTTAATACATTTAACAAACAATTCAAAAATAATCAAATTACAATTCAATGGATCCCTAGTCATATAGGGATCATTGAAAATGAATTTGTTGATGGATTAGCAAAAAATGCTCATAAACTTAACAAAATTAGCAACTGCTTCAATTTTTATAACACTATAAAAGAAATATTAAAAAAATAGAATTTAAATTGACCGAAAAATTCTTTCAAATTGAAGCATCATTAAAAATAGCAACTTTAGATACGTTCTTTCAAAAAATATTAATTATATTCAAAATCTACCGTTTACAAGAAGCCAATTAAGTATCCTCTATAGACTTAGAACAAATACAGCAATGCTAAATCAAACAAAATTTATCTTAAACTTTCAAACTCTCCAAACTGCAAAAACTGTAACGTACCCGAAACAATTCATCATATTTTACTTAACTGTATAAACAAAACAACTCAAAGGAAAAAAATTCTTTAAATCACTAGAGGAACATGGGTTACAGGAGATTAGAACTGATTTAATTTTGAACCGGAAAGATTTTGATTCTACAATTAAAATTTATAAAATTTTATTTGAATTTCTAATCTCTACAGATTTATGGAACAGAATCTAAAAAATAAATAAATAAATAAACAAAAACAAAAAGAGTAAAATGAAAATTAACTAAAAAGAATTATAGTTAGTTATTTAAAAAAAAACGTATGATGAGAAAGCCTGTATAAGAACCTCTCAAATATTTGTAATGTTGAATAAATGAACAAAAAAAAACTTTCATAGCTTATCCGGGCCCGAACTCAGGCCCCTGTTGATCAGTAGCCAAGCTATATATAAATTTTGATGCATCAGAGATTTCCCCCCCACCCCCTCTAAATGGGCAAGGTCGGAGGGCGGAATAGTTAGCACTCTTGGCTACTGATCAGAGGGTTTCCACACATCTTTTTCTGTCATATTACACTGACAAGTTCATGGCAGAGCTTTGTGGCAAACAATTACTTTAGGGCAGTCGTATAACAAGCGGAAACTTTTTTTAGTGGCAAAAACAAAAAACTAAGTTTTTTTTACAAGTGGTGAAGGTAAGGCTTAAAGAACTTTACTTTGACCACTTTTGTGGTTGATATAGAAGGTAATTTTTTTATCTAAATAAAACTTTTTTTTGTTGAAAGAAAAAGAGTTATAAAATAACCTAACCCAACTAACCATTTCTGAGCGGCATTTCTTTGCACATAATGAACAAAATAGGTTGTTTTACCTCTGAACGACACTTTTTGCACACAGTGGGTTAAATGGCTAGGTCGCAAGGTTGGGTTGGGTTGTTTTACCTCTGAGCGGCACTTTTTTTGTACACCATGGGCTGAATGGCCAGGTCACATGGACCCCGAAGGCTCAGAGAAAGTTGGGGGAGGGGACCCACTGGAACAGCTGTTGGGAGGCAGATGGTAGCCTCTCGTCAAGGCCATCCAGTGTGTTCTTTAACGTGCACAGGGTATGGCTCTCCCGCACACGGGGCCACCAGGTCTCAAGTACCCCGAAGGCTGAGAGAAATTTGAGAGAAGGGACAGAGTGGAGCCTCCCGTCAAGTTCATCCAACGTGTTCTTTAACGTGCACAGTGTATGGCTCTCCAGCACAAGGCTTAATGTCCCATCCGACGGACGTCGGCCTTTCCAAGCCTATCGGTGTCCGCTACTGGACGAGGCTAGGGCGGGGAGTTTTGCGGAGATTATTTAAATATATGTACGAAATCAGTGTTTTTAAATAATCGTAATAAATCCTATATTTTTGATTTAGGTATGAGGTTGATTTTGAGTGGGCCCCCAGAAAACCTAAGCCGGTGGCATTTTGTATCCTACGTAACCCGATTGTTACACCACTGTTTGAGGGGCAATTAAGTAATTTTTTTTTTGGTCTCGGATCATTTCGATAAGTAATAAACATTTCGCAACTAATAAACATATTTATTAGGCATGTTTTGGAAGAGCCGTCCCTGTGGTCGAGTGGTTAGCGTGCTTGGCTAGTCAAAGAGATCTGGGTTCGAGCCCCATGTCAAACCCAGATCTTTCTGCTGAGGTCCCGCCAACCCCACAGACCTACGATAGCGTATTAAACTGGCAGACTCCTGTCAGACCTCTATGGCAAGCAGCTGCTTGATTGCAAAGGGAATAATTATTTTTTATTTTGGAAGAATGTATTTGAAAAGTGTAACTATTCATTCTGGTTTATTTCAGTCGCTTACCTCCTCCTCCTCTGGAAGCGACAGGCTCGTAATCTGCAGCTTGCTTCCAGGTCCCAGTTCTACCTGGGCCAGCGTATGAAATTCAGTAGGGAACATTGATGGGCTTGGAAAGGCCGCTGTCCATTGAATGGGGTGCTAATCCGTTGCCCCGTGTGCGGGAGAACCATACCCTGTGTACGGTTAAGAACACGCTGGATGGCCTTGACTGGAGACTACCATCTGTCTTCCAAATGCTGTCCAGTGGGTCTCCTCCCCCCAACTTTCTCTGAGGCCCTCAGGATCCTTGTGACCTGGCCATTTAACCCATTGAGTACAAAAAAGTGTCGCTCAGTTGTTTCTATATCTGAACATATTTCATTATAACTCTTTATAAAATGCTATGATTGGTCTTCAAAGACACACACTGCACCTCAGTGTTAAATCAGTGTTCAAAAAATGTTCCTAAACATCTATCAATGACATAATGATTAAATAACAGGAAATATCAACAGCAGTATCTCTTGACTCTGAGTTACGAACTCTTCGTATTTGACGAAATACGCACACTTTTACAAAGTATCTGATAGACAGAAAACGGAATACATTATCTTTTGCCTCTATCGCTATGACGTCCTGTATTCACGGCCCTGGTGCAGTAAACATACTGCTCACTTTTTCCTGGCGAGAAGAAACATGGGGGAGGGGGAGGGGGGAGGTTGAGCTCGGGTTGCACGTGAGCTCACTAAAGAGTAAATTATCTTTCATAGGTAGGCGGAGTACCGGACAATGAGGGAATCCCCATTTCACGGATCACAAAGTTTTGTCTCTTCTAACCAGTCCACGGTAATGTATCAGTTTATCAAGATAGTGGGCTCCCTCTTCTATCTCGTCTTAGATGCAGAGAGACTATCAATCACCAGATAGGAAAGACAACGCTGAAGCAGAAGGTGAACCAGATGAATGGCTACGCAAAGAAAGCTCTCGCAACTGCTGGATGAAGCCTGTGTACTTTTCTTTCTGAAATGCGAAGCTAATAGTGAGTTCAGTATCGGAGCTATTATGTGGTTACGTAAAATAATAAAGTGTTTAACAAAAACGAAATAGCTCTCGTTATGAAACCTGAGATGAGGGACCAATTTCGTATATGGCTGGAGATTAGGCTCTTTTTGCAATCGAGCAACCTGAAGCTAGGAACAGGATATTTGTAACTCAGTTCGTGCAGAGGTTTTGTGCAACTGAAAGCTCCTAGAGATAATTCAAGGTCAGTGACAGTGGTGTAGATGTTTAGCTTCCTATATCTTATTTCGTCATGATGTAAATTAAGATTTTTTCCTGAAATGTTTCTGAATAAATCGTAAATTTTAGTAATGCAGTTTCAGTTAACTAAGATTCCATAATATCCAATCTTTTTAAAGTAAATTGAAGTCACCATTGGGACCAAGATGGGAAGGGATTTGGTTGGTTGGTTGTTTCACCACTGAGCGGCACTTGTTTGCACACCACGTGCTAAATGGCCAGGTCACATGAACCCCGAAGGCTCAGAGAAGGTTGGGGGAGGGGACCCACTGGAATAGCTGTTAGGAGACAGATAACAGTCTCCTGTCAAGGCCATCCAGCGTGTTCCTTAACGTGCACAGGGTATGTCTCTCCTGCACACGGGGCCACGGCTTAACGTCAATGGGAAGGGATATTTGAATCCGAAAGTTCTTAACTTCGTGTTCCCAGTTTAGTCCCCTATCTGTGCCTGGCGTTCAGTTTTTTTCCACTAAACCCCAACCGCCTTCGAGGAAATAGGAGATATCTATGGGTTAGAACGGTCACCGTCCTTCAGATGTGATGTTAAGCCATGGTCCTCGTGCAGATTGGGTTGATTTATTTCTCATAATGCTGTTTTACCTCTGAGCGGCACTTTTTTGCGCACAATGGGCTAAATGGCCAGGTCACAAGGATCGCGAGGGCCTCAGAGAAGGTTAGGGAGAGGAGACCCACTGGACAGCTGTTGGAAGACAGACGGTAGCCTCCCGTCAAAGCCATTCAGCGTGTTCTTTAAAGTGAACAAGGTATGGCTCTCCCGCGCAAGGGGCTATGGCTTAACATCCCGATGGACGGCGGCCTTTTCACGCTCATCGGTGTCCCCTGCCTACCCGGGACAGGGCGGGAGTTTTGCAGAGATAAATCTCAACGCTGGCCCAGGCGGGACTCGAACTTGGGAACTGCAGATTACGAGCCTGGCACACTACCGACTGAGCCTCCTCGTGCTAGAGAGGCATACCCTGTGCACATTAAAGAACTTGCCTAGTGACTTATCAGGAGACTTAAATCTGGGAATCTACTAACAGCTGTCTAGTGGATCCCTTTCCACTATTCAACACTGAGTCCTTGGGCCCTTTTGAACCGATTATTTAACCTATTATGTGCAAAACAAAGTGCTGCTCAGATGGAAAATAAACAACTAATATGGTGTACAGGAAAAAATCTACTAATTAAAAATTAACACAGTTCAATGGAACAAGGAACATGCAGTTTTTTTTTAAAGGGGCGGGGGTGGCTCGTAACCTGTAGTTCCCAGGTTCGAGTCCCAGCTAGGTCAGCGTTGAGATTTATCTCCGCAAAATTCTCCGCCCTGCCCATGGTCAGTTGGGGACACCTATGGGCTTGGAAAGGCCGCCGTCCGTCGGATGGGACGTTAAGACGTGCCCGTGTGTTGGAGAGCTATACCCTGTGCACATTAAAGAACACGCTGGATGGTTTTGACCTGAGGCTACCATCTGTCTCCCAACAGCTGTTACAATGGGTCCCCTCCTCTAACCTTCTCTGATCTTTCGGGGTCCATGTGACCTGGCCATTTAGCCCATGGTGTGCAAAAAAAGTGCAGCTCAGAGGTAAAACAACTCAACCCTATTGCTTTTGGCTTTGACATTTGTCTTGGTCGGTTTGTGGATTTGACAAAAGGCTCTTTTACTATATCTTTCGAAAGCGATGGAGAAATTTAATTATTTATGTGTCAAATGAAAGCTTGTGACGCCAGGAGTGTCATAGGCTATAAAAAACTGACCCCCGCATGCTTTCTTCCCCCTTAAAAAAGGGGAAATATGAAAACTATTCTTAAGCTATTATCTCTAGAACGCGAATGCCGAAAGTAACAAGCGATACATCAAAGGAATGCTTCTGACGCGGGGAATATCGTAGGTTACGAAAAATTGACCCCTGTGCTTTCTTCTCCCTAAAAAGGGGGGAAATATTCAAATTATTGTTCCCCTATATCTCCTGAATGCGACTACCGAAAGTAACGAGCTATGTATCGAAAGAAAGCTTGTGACGCGAGGGAATGTCGTAGGCTATAAAAATTCATTATCCGTGCTTTCTTCTCCCATAAAAAACCGAAATGTGAAAGTCGTTCTACTATATCTTCCGAACGCGAGGGCCTACAGTTACGAGTAAGGTGTCAAACGAAAGTTCGTGTAATGGCGGTCGTAAACTATTTCGAATTTTGCCCCACTATTTCCCCCTGATAAAATGAAGGGGAGAGGATTTTCGCGGGATTCGACTTTAACGAGTCGTATCTCAAGTTAAAGCTTGTTACGTCTTCAATGTTGTGAACTACCTCAAACAACACTCCAAAAGGGGGGAAAATGTGATGTTTATGAGTCATATATCAAAGTTTTTGAAGGTAGGTGTTTTTAGTGAAAACAAAAATATGTAAATAAATTAAAAAAAAATTTAAAAAATGCCTATTTTCTTATAGGTCCCTGAAAAGTAGAAAATAAACCTAAAGCATATCGATGGTGCAATCAGTCACTGAGTGTTCGTATTCACTTCAAAGGAAGATAGGGCGCCGGCAATCTTGTCGAGTAGGTAAGTCGGCGCTCTTATCTTCCTTTGAAGCGCAGTGACTGATTGCACCATCGATATGCTTTAGGTTTATTTTCTACTTTTCAGGGCCCTATAAGAAGATGACACACTGGATGGCCTTCACGGGAGGCTACCATCTGTCTCCCAACAGCTGTTCCAGTGACCTCTTCCAACCTTCTCTGAGCTTCCGGGGTCTCGTGACCTGGCCATATAGCCCATCGTATGCGAAAAAGTGCCACTCAGAGGTAAAACAACCCAATCCAGTCCTCCCAGATCGTCACAATGGTGTGTTAAACTGAGAGGCTCTTGTCAGAACTCTATTTTAGCGGACTATCTAAGAAGACCTTTTTAAAATTTATTTATCCCTATCTCACCCAAATAAGGACATACCTCCTCAGAGAATGCTGAGGTTTTCTGTAGCTTGTACTAGTTAGCGGGCTTTAAATATTCTTCCCGATGAAATAGTAGTCAAGTTCTTGACGACACTACCAGTAATTTGTTTACTAGTGTTTTTTTTTTATTTCACTGATACAAATCTTTTTGAAGTTGTTTTCTTCATTGCTACAAGCTCTGAAAAGATCTATTTTCATGCAATATAGTTTCTTAGCTACTGAAACAACCATTAAATATGTCAGAAGTTAGCGTGAGTAAATATTGTTGGGCGGCAAGTTCATCCACCATTAAACTGTTGTTTAATGTTTGCAATTGAAAGTTGTGTCAGCGATGCAGCACTGTCTTAAATCACGTAACCTTGTGAGATCTTTAATCTTAAAAGTCTTAGAATTTCAGGACGTGTTATTTAAACATGGGCAGTATCTGTGACGTGTTAAATAGGTCATGTTGAAAGGATAGTTAATCACTACGGCAAAACTATGAATAAGAGTTCCACTCCTTTCGAGATCATAGGTAATCTCGATCTCAAATGTACGATCTCGAATTTAAAATGTGTGCAAGCATTTTAAATTATTGAGATTGCATTCTCTTTCATTTCAGTTTCGTAAATAACCAATACGGAATATTGGCGTGTTGATTATTCCAATGCAAGTTATCCGAAGCTTTCGATTAATTGGAAAATTGATAATAAAATAGTTGAGTTCACGTGCTTTTAGGTCCCTTTATGAATGATGAAAAAAGAGTTAACGAATTTCCAGTTGAAAAGTTAGGTAGTATCTACTAGAGTGATTCTCAAATATTTGTTTGATGAATTTGATCCAATGTGTCAATGTTTCCGATGAATTTGATTTGCAGTGTCCAGTTTCAGATGAAGTTTTTTACATCCTCTATGTTTCTGATAAATTTGGTTTGCAGTCTCTATATTTTCGATGATTTTGGTTTGCAGCCTGTATGTTTACGATGAATGTGGTTTGTAGTATCTAGTGTCCGTTGAAATTTTTTTTGCAGTCTTTATGTTTATGATGAATTTGGTTTGCAGCCTCTATGTTTCTGATGAAATTTTTTGCAGCTTCTATGTTTCTGATGAAATTTTTTGCAGCCTCTATGTTTCTGATGAAATTTTTTGCAGCCTCTATGTTTCCGATGAATTTGGTTTGCAGCCTCTATGTTTTCGATGAATTTTTTGCAGCCTCTATGTTTTCGATGAATTTTTTGCAGCCTCTGTGTTTCCGATGAATTTGGCTTGCAGCCTTTATGTTTTCAATGAATTTGGTTTACAGCCTCTATATTTTCGATGAATTTGGTTCGCAGCCTCTATGTTTTCGATGAATTTGGTTTGCAGTCTCTATGTTTCCGATAAATTTGGTTTGCAGTCTAATAGTTTTAATGAATTTGGCCTGAATTCTCTATTATTTCGAAAAATTCGCTGTGCAATCCCCATGACATCGATGAATCTATCCACACTGTGCTTTCTATGGTTTTGGTCCACAGTGGTCTAATGAGTTCAATGTATTTGATCCAAGACCTTATGGTTTCCATGAATTTGGTTCAAAGTCCCTGTGATTTGATGAATTTATCCTGAAGTCTCAATGTTTTCGATAAATTTTGGTTTATAGTTTCTCTGGTTTTAATGACTTGGATGAATTTGACTCCAGTCTTTGCAGTTTCAATGAGTTTGACCCGAGTTTTGATAGTTTCGATGAATTTGGGTTGCAATCTCTACGATTTCGACGAATTTAACTTATAATACATTTCCTTTGGTTTCGGAGAATTTAGCTCGAGGTTTCTATGGTTTTGGTAAACTTGGTTTGCATTCCCTATCTATGGTTTGGAATAATTCGGTATGCAGTCACCATGACTTCGATGAGTCAATTCACATTCCCTATGGTTTCCAATGACCGTAGTGTCTAGGTCATTGGAATCAATGTCCATAGTGTCTAGGTTTTCTATGAATTTGGCACAAGTTTTATGGGACGGATCGCTTTACTTCTGAGCGGCACGTTTTTGCACACAATGGGCTAAATGTGCCAGGTCACAAGGACCTCGAAGGCTCGGAGAAGGTTGGAGGAGGGGACCCACTGGATAGCTGTTGGGAGACAGATGATAGCCTCCCATCAAGGCTATCCAACGTGTTCTTTAATGTGCACAGAGTATGGCTCTCCTGTAAAGAGACCACGGCTTAACGTTCCATCCGACGGACAGGGGCATTTTCAAGCCCATCGGTGTCTCCTACTGACCGTGAGCATAGCGGGGAGTTTTGCGGAGATATATTTCAACGTTGGCCCAGCTGGGACTCGAACCTGGGAATTACAGACTACGAGCCTGGCTCGCTACCGACTGAGCCATCCTCGCCCCAATTTTTATGGTTTCAATTAATTTGATTCACAGTCTCTATGGCTCCGATGAATAAATGATTACACTTTCTATGGTTTTTATGTATTTAGCGTGAAGTCTCTATAGTTTCGATGATTTTGTTTCAGTCTCTATGGTTTTGATGAATTTGTTCCTCCGTTTTTATGGTTTCAATGAATTCGGCTCTCAGTCTCTATGGTTTCGACGAATGCGTCTATACTCTCTATAGTTGTAATGATTTTGGCTTGCACACTTGTAGGAGTGAATTAAATAAAGTTGACCGAAAGGTGAAATAGATCAAAAATTTAATAAATATTATTCGAGTAAGAAACACAGCAATAAAAACATTTTTAATTAAAAAAAACAAAAAGTAAATACCCCCTCAAGCAGCTGCTTGCCACATAGATCTGGCAGGAGCTTGTCAGTTTATATGCCATAGTAGAAGGTCTGTCAGGATGGCAGGATCTCAGCAGAAAAACAACGCACACATCCATGTCTTACGCGGGGCTCGAACCCAGGTCCCTTTGATCAGTAGCCAAGCGTGCTTTAGCTGAAGGGGGAAAATATCATTTTGCACTGAGCAGGGCCGGATTTTGACCTTCTGAGGTCTATAACAAGTTTAAGAGGCACCAAAATTTCGAAAGTCGAAATAAATTATATGTTTATTATTCTGATTGGAGGGAATATTAAAGAATAAATGTGAAATTGATGTAGTGAGAACAATATTCCAGCAGTGGTTTAAAATGATGACTGTTTAATATGTTTTAAAAATCTCATCAAACTTTATATTGATGAGATGTATACAATAGATTAATTTCAATATAAAATTTCGTGGCAGAGTAAACTTAAATTTTTGAGGTCCTAAGCTGTAGCTTAGTTATCTTATGCGTAAGTCTGGCCCTGGCCCTGAGTAGGATTAGAACCCACGTCTCCCAGAAACATGCCGGATATGATAACCACTGTACCATCAGCTACTAACCGGTTTTTCAGCAATGTGATTTAGTACATTTTTCTGTGATACTTTATTACTAACAGAAATAAAAAAATTCGGAATGCTTTCTACAAAAAAAAAATTGTTGTAAAGAACAATTATTTTTTCTGCGTCGTAGTAATTTAAATTTAAATTAAATATCAAATACATATCTTTAAACGCTGCAATTATATTCGGTTTTTAAGAATGAAAGAAATCAACTGAAATTATTTTGCTTAATTTAATCGATATTTTATATCTTAAAGTAGTAAAATACTAATCGTTTTGAAGAAAAATGCTAATTATTTTATAAACCTATCAGAATATGAGTGATTGAATTTTTCCAATAGTCCCGGCCTTTCTCTAGTGTCACGTGACTATTACGGCAAACGCGAAACGCTGTTTTATTGCTAAAATCACTTTATAATCCGGAAAATCTGATACGATTTGCGAACCTAGATAGTCACGAGTGAAGAATATTGAAGTGAGCCCTATCGTCTATTACATATAGATGGTTGTGAATGATTGACTGAATGAGTAGGAGATTGATAGGTAGAGATTGATAGGGGATCGCGCTAATTCTAACTATGATGCAGAAATGGTTGAAATCTGAAGACTACGGTTGTGTTGTTTTACCACTGAGCGGCACCTTTTGCGCACAATGGGGGTATTTATTTTTTTTATTTATTTATATATATAAAGGGTGGATAGACTGCCCCCTGAAATCTATCCCCGTTCTACCAGTACTAGAGAGAGAGAAAATTATATGTGGGGATTTTTGGGGTTGGAGATCTCGGAACGTTACGAAATTTTGGATGCGATGGCTCCTTCGAGAGTGAACGATCAAAGTTTTATATTCCGGTGCTAGGTAGCTAAATATTGGTGCATCTAACTATTTGGGACTGTAGATCTTGGGATGTTAAGAAATATCAGATGCGGTGTCGCGTTAAATAGGGCTTGGAGTGACGATGTAGAAATCATCTTTTGCTTTCATTTCGACAAAACATTTTACATTTTATTTTGAATTAATATTTCTTGCATTTCTATTTCCAATAAATATTACTGATAGTCCACCTAATCCCGGGGGGGAGGGGAAAGATGCCCTTCCCATGTGGAAAAAATTGATTGAATAATTTATGTTGATTGATATAAGTGTATAAAAAAAATATTGGTTTTTGAAATTTCCAATATTTTTCCATTTTTTTTTCGAAAGTATATTATTTACCTAAGGCAGAGGGCATTTATTAATATGAAAAAAAAACATTTTTAACATGTGTTTTCAATAAGTTTCTTTTACCGTCTTGTTTTCAATCATCCTTAGTTGTATTATATTATGATGCAGATCCGGATCTGAGGGGGGGGGGGGGGCAAGGATCATAGCCCCGTTTCAGAATACTAGTAATAAGGGTAATAGAGGTAAAAAAATTATTAAACTTATTTATATTCCATGCATTTTTCAAGAAATTTTTTAAAGACCCGAAAACGGTGGTGGAAATGTTATACTGCATTGGAAATCAAGTCTCTTTCTCCCCCCCCCCTCCCTCTCTCCTCGATTATTTTTCTAGATCCAAGCCTGGTGTGATGTATTCATAATAATAATAAATATAAAAAATAAATACCCCCATCAGCTGCTTGCCACAGAGGTTTGACAGGAATTTGTCGGTTTATACTCCTTAGTAGAAAGTCTGTGAGGATGGCGGGACCTCATGATGATAATAATTTATTTCCGTATAATTGAATACACAGGAGGGTCAGATGGTGCATAGCACTCTTACTCCTTTGTTGAGTACAAAAACAGGAAACGAAAACATTTGACTGTATAAAAAATCAACATATATAGAAATAAAATAAGCTATACGGTTCAGAATCTAAAGCATCGAAGAAATGGTGACAAGTCACCTTCTTTCAATTTTCTGCTGAAACTTTGAAATGTTGGCGAAAGCACCGCGTCCGTCGGAAGTTGATTCCAAACCCTCCCTGCTCTGCATACGAAAGTATGATATTTATAATTTTTCTTCGCCAGATGAATGTTGATGGGGTGTCTTCTCGTGTTGCTACTTGAAATTGTTAGCAAGGGATGTTGGATGTCTTGGTGAGTTATCCCATAAATGGGTTTTTGGCATGTTTTCAGATCCAGTTCAATTCTTCTCTCAATCCAATTAATTCCTCTCCATTCTAGTTAACGGATATTAAGATTTGCCAATCTTTGTTCGGATGTCAGGTTGAAGTACCCTTGCAGTCTTTTAGTGAAGCATCTCTGTGGCCTTTCTAATGAGACAATATCACAGACCATGTGAGGGCACCCCACTGGCGAAGCATATTCCAGTATGGGTGGAACATCATATGTGATGAAGGCATTGATGTGGGTAACATGATTGCACTTTCAATAGCTTGACTTGTTATGATCATGCTGGCAGTGCGAAGGGAAATTGGTAGCAACTTTCTAACAATGGGGTGAGAATGACACAGAGTCTTGAACATGACGCCAAGATTAGAAAGTTCATGGACACTCTCGAGGGGATTGTTTCCAACGTGATAGCTGTAGTGGTTATTATTGCGGCCTAAATGAATGACGATTTGGTTGTCGAGACAGGGAGTTCATGAAGTATGTTCCATTCCAGAATGTTGTTACACGCTGTCTGCAATTGGTCTTAGTCTTGTTGTGTCGCTGTAGCTTGGAAAACTTTGATGTCATCCGCAAAAGTGTTATTCTTGATTGGGCTAAGAATATCTGGAATATCAAAAGTGAAGAAGACAAATAGTAATGTGCCAAGCACGGTTTCTTGAACAACTTCAGTTGTGACACTTTTGACTGCTGACAATTCATCATTGACTCTGATTTGTTGAGTGCGATTTGAGAGCAATGCTTGGATCAGCCTGACCAGTTTATTCCGAATCCCGCATATAAGGAGTTTATTATAAAGGATAGACTTTTTACGTCTGTCAAATACCGTTTCAAAGTCCAAGTAGATGATATCGAAGGTCTCATTATTGTCTAAGGAGGATGACCATTGATGAACACATTGAAGTAATTGGATGGTTGCAGATCTACCAGGAACGAATCCGAACTGCTCAACGGGAATGAGGTTATGGAGCAAAAGGAACTTCACCAACTTAACTAATGATACATGTATATTCGCAATTGATTAATGAACAGATTGACCTAAATATTTCTATCTTGAAAAACTGATTTTTTGCACCCCCCTGAAAATAATCCTCCCGACTCCTGTGCACTTAATTCTTACCCGAATTCTTACCACATTGTGCTTATCAAATATCTTTTTAACTAACTTGAGGTTTGAAGCGATCGTTTAGTACTTTCAACTGTTACAGGAATTTAGACAGATGTATCCACAGCTCATCATTGAGTTACTGAGTATTTAATCACTATTAAGCTGTTTTAAGCAACAGGATGAAGATGAGTACAGAGGAAAAACTTCCTTGAGCCGGTGGTACTTGAACCCACGAACTCCTGATGACATTCTGTTACTTAAAACAGCTTAATAGTGATTAAATACTGTTACAGGAATTCATCAAAATAAAGTTATCATAACAATGATTTTTTGGAAGGACGATAGATTGCTACGTATTAATAAGGTTAATAACTTAGAAATGTTGATATGCTTTCAAGGTCTGATTTCCCCCAACCATAGAACCGCCCCCTTCCCCTTTACAGGACGATAGTCAGGATAACAGAGACAAAAATTAGTAAACTTTTGTATATTTAATGCATTTTCAAAGAATATTCCTAAAGACCTCTAAATCGGAGGGAAATGTTTTGTACTGTAATGTGAATCAAGTCTCTTTCTGGCCCCTTTACTTCTTTTCCTGACTCGTTCTAGTCACCTGCAACCAGATATGATGAACAAACCTTTGCAATCATTTATTGTTTTGTGGTGATGTGGGTTGGCTCAATTCGTAAACTCTCCAACCACAAAATCTCCAGTTCTCAGGTTGGAGCCTCAATTGTGCCTGAGTTAAGATTTTTTTTGTTAACAGCCGTTCTGCTCTGGGTGAGAAAGGGAACACCGATGGACTCGGGAATACTCAGTCCGTGGATGGGAGGGGCGGAGGTTGCTCATTAGGTAGCGAGGCTGGTCCCAGGTTCAAGCTGTGCCAGCGTTCAGATTTATCTCCTCCAAACTTCCCGCCCTGCCCTCGGTGAGTAGGCGACACCGACGGCTTGGAAAGACCGCCGTCCGTTGCATTGGACGTTAAGCCGCGGCTCAGTATGTGGAAGAGTCATTCCTTGTGCAGGTTGCAGAAGATTCTAAATGGCTTTGACGGCAGACTACAATCTGTCCTAACAGCTGTCCAGTGGGTACCCTCTCCCAACTCTCTCTGAGCCATCGGTGTCCTTGTTACCTGGCCATTTAGCCTATTGTGAGCAAAACAGTGCCGCTCAGTGGTCAAACAACCCAATTCGTTGGATGGGAAGTCGTAGCGCCGTGTGCAGGATAACCATTCCCTGTGCATGTTAAAGAAAACGCTCGGTGGTCTTTGGAGAGAGGCTCCCATCTATTTCGTAGCAGCTGTACAGTGAATTCCCCTTCCCCAACTTTCCCTGAGTTGTTGCATTTCTTGTCACCTGGCTTTTTAAACCATTGTGTGCATAAAAGTGCCGCTCAGAGGTAAAACAAAGCAACCGAAACTCTTTGGGGGACGAAGAGCCCTACGGGGATAGATTGTTTCTCAACTACAGTTTAAATATTGCCTGCACAATAAACTTTCACTAAATACATACTATACAATCGTCCCATGGGCTCTCCAGTGGGTCCCCTCACCCAACTCTTTCTGAGCCATCGGGATCCTTCTGACCTGGCCATTTAGCCTGTTGTGAACAAAAATGAATCTTTCTATGCTAAAGAAATTTAGCGTTGAAGATTATTTCAAAAGAAAAGGGTATTTTTTCATAGCCTGTAAACATGAATGTTACTTGTGTAGTCTTCCTATTGAGGTCGGCCTTCCTCACAGATAATTTTCATGGAGAATAAAACTGACAGGGTTTTGCCAGATTTATGTGGCAAACAGCTGCTTGAGGAAATAATTTACTTTTTTTATCTCGTAAGATTTTATTTAATTTCTTACTTGCTACCATCAAACTTGAGAGTACGGTGGGTGCGTAGTTACAGGTTGTTTTCCAATAGAAGAAAATAATATTCAAGGAATGAGCTCTAAGAGGAAGGATGAAGTGATTCTGCAAGAGTTTAGCGCTTCTAGGATGGAAAATATGTAGGGCGTTTAAAAAGTTCTTTACACTTGTCTGTAGATTGGCACTCGTTCCTCCGAAGTTAACGAGCTATGACTTGTTTGAAAGATTGTCTAAAAATTTCATTACGTGTTAAAGCAAAGGCTGTATCATCATTTCTCTCTTCTCTGGCGGCGCCCAAAATCGGTCTGCGAAATCTGTGCGTTGTTGCTATGGAGCATACTAAAGATGGGGAAAAATTTTACTTTTTCACAAGGATTCAGCTTGGGGACGACGCAAAAGAATTCATGCTGATTTAACACAAGTATATGGGGATGATGCTTGTTCATATAGCACTATTATGGGATGGATGCACAAAATCAGAGAAGGACGGCCAAGCTTCGAAAACCTGCCTCGTGCAGGAAGACCTAAGGAGACCGTGAACGAGAGAACCATCTCTGCTATTTGTGAACTCATTAACGGAAATCCACACATCACAGTTCAGGTAATAAGTTTAGATGTCGGTGTATCAGTTGGCTGTGTGGAAACAAATATTCATCAACATTTAAAGTTCCAAAAGATCTGTGTCAAATTTGTACCTTACAAACTGAGAGAACTGCAAAGAAAGGGCTAGAGTCGACTCGTGCAAGGAGATATTGGCAATGTTTGAACCTAGTGGCTCCCAAACGGATAACAGACATTATCACAGGTGATGGACATGGTTTTGTTACTATACAGCTCTCAGATAGATCGACAACTATGTTTGGGTTGCAGAAGATGAACCACGTCCAAATATCCTCCAATAAGACTTTCGCTCAAGGAAGAGAACGTTCACAATGTTTTCAATTCCCAAGGAATGCTAACCGTAGACACCTTACTAGAAAAAATGACTATAAATGGGAAATGCTACACCAACATGGTTTTGCGCAAAATATTTCAGAAGGTGAAGCAGCATCCAACAACGGGTATCTCAAGGGTTCTTCATGACAATGCTAGTTCTCACAAAACCTGCAGTTACGGCCTGTCTGGAACAGGAAAAATCAAACGTCTATCTCATCTTGCATCTTCACCAGATTCTGCGTCATGCGATTTTTGGTTGTTTACAAAAATTAAAAAGGAACTTGCTGGAAAGCCTTTCTCAATGGATTTGCAAAATGCGTTCATTCAGAGTTGCGGAGTATTCCCCAGCAGGAATACCACCAAGCGTCTCAGAATTAGCATAGACGTCTGCAACTTTGCATAGATGCTGGAGGGGAGTGCTTTGAATGACAGTAAAGGTTTCGTTGAGGTAAGTGAAATGGTTTTTGTTCTGAAGATGCATCTCAAGAACTTTTTGAAAGCCTCTAGTGTATGTCTGCGAGGTAGCGAAAGGAAGGTAAATTAGTAAGCAAATACCATTCCCACAGAAAGCGCGACGTATACGCGCTGGCATTTATATCCAAAATGGAACCTCGCTCTTCGAGTGCGACGAGAATCCTGTTGGGAAGACTTCCCACGCTATTTGAAAGCATCCTTCGCTACTATCACAAATTGAAATCTGAGCTTTGCTGATATACGAGGAAGAATTGCTCTGTCAATTACCATAAGAAGGAAACGAAGAGTGATGCATAAAATCGTTCGCAAGAAATTAAAATCGTAGTCTGTATTCCATGCTGGTTACCGCAGAATGTTCGTAAAAAAACACTCTGCAGTGTAAGAGGGACGGATTTACCGATTAAGTGGACTAAATGGCGATTAGGGCCCCGGCTCTAAAGAGCACCCAAATCGTTCTGTGAATTGCTTTAAGAAATGTAGAGGTCCTTTCAACTACATACCACAGGGCTAGTAAATTCTCCTGGACCTCCAAATCCGCCTCTTGTGTAACAACCACTTTGGAACTTTTCACGTTTTTGTAGGAGGGTAGATATTGGTATAATTTTGATATACTATAAGCATGGACATTTAGGTCGAGACTTTCATTAATATGCGCATTTGAAAATGCAGTAATCATACATATGTGTACGTCATCCCAAAATGCAACTAAGGGTGCTCGAAAGCGAAACGAAGGGGAAACTTATTATTAAAAATACAGGTAAAAATGTTCTTCCATATTGATAAATAAAAATGTCATATGCTTCTGAAAATAAAAGAAAACGTAAAATTCAAAATAAATTTCATTAAGGGGAAAACGACCTTCACTTTTGGTACACCTACATTATTCAACATAGATTTTTAGATAAATTTGTAGGGGGGTTGCTCTTCTTACCTCCCCCCGCCTACGGCCATGTCTTTGAGATAAAATCCATTGTTGTAGCATCTTATTATACATATACATGTGCATCCACATTGGGTGAGCAATCTCCAATCGAGGATTTCCTTCCATGCTCGCTGCTGTTTGCAGACGCTGGTCTAAATCAAGATCGAGCCAGTATCCCTCATTCATATTCAGTGATATTCGCTACTACATAGTGAAAGTGCAACTGTCGCATTTTGATTGCAAGGTGTTCTTTAATAATCCTTCTATTAAAGTGCTTTGGAAAAAGAAGGCACTTGCTCCTCAGACCATTCCGTATGATTATCACTGACTTACGAACAAAAATAATGAACAATACTCCACAAATGCTAAACACTTTTTAATTAAACAATTTCAAATTCGAGAGCAAGTGGAAATGCGACGTCCCACCTGAGTGGAGCACATCCGAATGCAAGCGAGCACTCGCTCACTCGCTCATATTTAAAGCTGCTCTCCTGGAGGTGGTGCATGGAAAGGATCAGTGTGTGCATTCTCCTTTTCTGTTGGGATATGTGACTCAACACTTTGTCGCTTGCTCTGCTATTCAGAAATGTTTAATATACGTAGGTGTAAAGTTTCTTCCTCTTTTACCTCCCAACTCGGAGCACCTGGGGTACACCTTATTCCTCTAGGTCTCTGCAGAGCAATTTCTAGACAACTTATGGGGAAACTTGATATACAACTATTCAAAAGAATAAACTGGACTTTTTTTTCTACAGCTTTAAACCAATAATAACGGATGCTGAAAAACCAGGTTTGTTTTCCCTACTGTCGATTTCGCTCCTTGCTACATCAGGGGAACAACTTGTTGTCTCAAAGCCTTTATTATCTAAAAAAATAAACTTCACAAGATACGATTAACTTTTGGGTAAGTGTTTTATAGTGTTCAATATAGGTATGCAACTAAGATAATCGTTTGAATCAAAACGCACACATTTTTATTTTATACAACAGAGTTTAATCATTTTTGTTTTAACTGAAATATTGTGGGTTCTAAATATTTAAATTATTAAAAACTATAGAAAGACTTTAAAATATTATTAATAATATTAAAAGAGTATTAATATGAAATCCATTTATAAAACTACAATAATTGAAAGCTAGTGTATTTTGAAAAAAGGACCCTTGAAGCCTTTTTTGCTGAGGTTCCCGAGATTTTCCGATATGCCAATGTGTTGGGTTGTTTTACCTCTCAGCGGTACTTTTTTGCGCACCATGGGATAAATGGCTAGGTCACAAGGACCCGAAGGCTCAGAGAAGGTTGGGGGAAGGTTGGGTTGTTTTACCTCTGAGCGGTTGGGGGAGGAGACCCACTGGAAAAGCTGTTGGGAGACATGTTGTAGCCTCCCGTCAAGGCCATCTAGCGTGTTCTTTATCGAGCACAGGTTGTGACTCTCTCGTACACGGGAGCACTGCTTAACGTGCCATCGGACGGACGGCGGCCTTTCCAAGCCCATCGGTGTCCCCTATTGACCGTGGACAGGGCGGAGAGTTTTGCGGAGATAAATCTCAACACTGACCCAGCTGGGACTCGAACTGGGAACTGCAGATTACGAGCCTGGCGCGCTACCGACTGAGCCACCCCCGGTATGCCAATGGTACTTTCCATTGCGTTTGATGCTTTTTCTACAATTACGAACTATAACTGGATTCCTGATGAGAAGTTTCGGAGTTGTTGGTGGTTCTAGTTGCGCCCCGCCATTTTGTCTTCTTCGTCTGACGAGAGCGGACCTCCTCTTACATTGAACAAAGAAAAGATGATAATCACTAGGCCCTAAGTTTGGTCAATATCGAGAGTGAGATAAAACCTCAAGCTTCATCTCCTATATCTGCTCCACTGTAGAACGTGTGGTGTGAGGGCGAGCATTGTCATATTGCGGGAACGCACCTGGGTATAACCCATCAAAGTTTCTTCCGAATTTCTGGCTTCAGATGATCCAGATGTACATCACAGTATTTTGCAATTTATACGGTTTCTCGTCTCTCCAAGTAGTCCTTAAGAATTACCCCTCTGTGATCTTCGAATATAGTGTGGAACAATTTTCCGGCTGATGCTTGGATGCAGACTTCCTTTGATCGAGATGAGTTTATCAACTCTGAACTAGTGCGTTTACTTCCAGGTCAGAAATAGGGTAGAATGAGAATGTAAACTTCTGGGTGACCTAAGGATAAAAATAAATGTCGAAAGATAATAGCATATCTACCCAGGATTCCTCAATGGCTACTGTACAGTCGCTCAAAAAAATATCCGAACACTGTGGTTATTGCAGAATTCAGAGAAAATATCTGGCAACTTTTTTTAGAAATTAGTGATCTGGCAACCTTCATCCACGTGGACGAAGGTTGCCAGATGTTCGGATATTTTTTGAGCGACTGTACGTTCAAAGAAGGCATTTCGTTCCCGCCCATACCGTCCATGAAGCGCAGAACGGCATCAATTTGTCTTTCTTTCGGTTCGTGTGTTAAATGCGGAGAATTTCAAAGATGTCCAAGCAATTTTCGAAACTGTTCTCCACACTAAAGATGTTGTGGAGGGCGTTCGAAAAGTTCTTGACATGTATCTGTAGATTTACACTCGTTCCTCCGAAGTAAATGAGCTACGATTTGTTTCAAAGCTTGTCTGAACGTCATTAAGTGTTAAAAACAAAGACCTTGCCATAATTTTTCTCTTCTCTGGCGGCTACTAAAGTTCGATCTGCGAAATCTGTGCGTTGTTGCTATGGAGCCTATTTAATAGGCTCCATAGCAACAACGCACAGACAATAGGGGGGAAAGATTTTACATTTTCACAAGGATGCAGCTTGCGGACGACGCGGAAAGAATGCAAGCTGATTTATCACATATGGGGATAATGGCTGTTCATATGGCACTATTATGGGATGGATGAGCAAGTTCAGAGTATGGCGGCAGAGCTTCGAAAATCTCCCTTTTGCAGGAAGACCGAAGGAAGCCGTGAACGAGAGAACCATTGCTGCTGTACCTGAACTCGTTAGAAAAACCCACACATCACCGTTCAGGTAATCAGTTTAGATGTCAGTGTATTGATTGCCAGTGTAGAATCAATTATTCATCAACATTTAAAGTTACCTGTTCCAGATGGGTATCCCGCAAACTGAGAGAATAGCAAAAAGAGATGCTGGCAATGTTTGAACCTAACAATTCCAAACGGTTAACAGACATTGTTACAGGTGATAAGACCTGGTTTTATTACTATACAACTCTCAGATAGATCGACAACTAGGTTTGGGTTGCGGAAAATGAATCACGACAGAAAATCCTCCAACAATACTTTCGCCAAGAAAGAGGATGTTACAATTTTTTTTTTCAATTCCCAAGGAGTGGTAGCCGTAGACACTTTGCCTTAAAAAATAACTATAAATGGCCAATACTACACCAACATGGTTTTGCGCAAAATGTTTAAGGAGATGAAGGAACAGCGTTCAACAACAGGCGTGTCAAGATGTTCTTCATGACAATGCTCACAAAACGCGGCAAGTTACGGCCTATCGGGAGCAGGAAAATACCAAACTGTTACCCCATCCTGCATATTCACCCGATCTTACACCATGCGATTTTTGGTTGTTTCCGAAAATTAAAAAGGAACTTGCTGGGAAGCATTTTTCAAGTGTACAAGACCTTTCAAAATGCGTTCATTCGGAGTTGCGGAGTATTCCCCCAACAGAAGTACCACCAAGTGTTCCAGAAATAGTGTAGATGTCTGCAACTTTGCATAGATGCTGGAGGGGAGTACTTTGAATGACAGTAAAAGTTGTTGTAAGTGAAATGTTTTTTGTTCTGAAAATGCATCTGAAGAACGTTTTGAAAGCCCCTCGTGTACGCCGAACCAACATTGATATTCGCCGCAGTGGCAATTCCTTCAATGGTAATATGACGGTTTTCTCGCACGAGCTCCTCCACTGCTGCTATGTTTTGTGGCGTCATGAGAAGATGAGTTTACCTGGGTTTGCGGAGCATCTGCCACACATTCAATACCGTTCTTACGTATTGAACGTATCAAAGTTCCACAAGAAGAAATTTTCTGCCCTGCCCACGGTCAGTAGGGGACACCGATGGGCTTGGAAAGGCCGCCGTCTTTCGGATGGGACGTTAAGCCGTAGCCCCGTGTGCAGGAGAGCCATACCCTGTGCACGTTAAAGAACACGCTGGATGGCCTTGACGGGAGGCTACCATCTGTCTCCCAACAGCTGTTCCAGTGGGTCCCGTCCCCCAACCTTCTCTGAGCCTTCGGGGTCCATGTGACCTGGTTATTTAGCCCATGGTGTGCAAAAAAGTGCCGCTCAGAGGTAAAACAACCCAACCCAACCCAAGAAGAAATTTTTTAAAATTATGGATGCGATGGATCCTTTGAGGCCAAAGGTCAAATTTAGATACACCAGTGCAGGGGAACTAAAAATTGGTGAATAGAGTTGCTATTTCAGTGAGAAGAACACAGAAACGAGAGTATTTTTCAGATCCGGAATCACATTCAAGGTCGACTTGCCGTTGGCTCATGTATCGTCCACAATACTGAGCCAAACAATCGGCGATAAATTTCAGCTGACTTTATTCATTCAGCGTTCAGAAATCGAATTACAGATCGCATCTCTATCATGGTGCATGATTGTAAGAGTGCGTCTATCTTTATGGCTCGATTGTTTACGAATAACACCAACAGATAGAGCCACACACGAGTTCAGCATTACCAACAGACTTTAATAATTAATGTAATGCAAGTGTTTTTTTGGCATCTTATTCGTTTTATGATGGTTTTACAGTTTTCATTTGAAAGACTTTTATATGTATTTGATATACTATATATATCTAGACGATTGTGAGTGGTTGACGGCTGACTGACTGACAGGATAGGACGCTAATTCTAACTATAATGCAGAAACGGTAGAGCTCTGAAAATTCCGGGTCATAGATCTCGGGAAAAATCCGAAATTTGACCTCCGATGTGTGCTTCAAGGTCAATAAGGGTCACACGGGGGTCAAAACTTGATCTACAATGCTAGAAACATGAAAAATGGTGTCTTGAGGTGTTTCAGAGTGTAGATTTCGAAAAAGTTTGAAATTTTAAATCCGGAGGGTCCTTCGAGGTCAAAGGTCAAATTTATATCTACAAATGGTCCCTGGGTGCCCCACGTTTTATCCCTTTCAGCATCATATTTCGAGCCATAGATCTCAGAAATTTTGTAAAACTATGGATGCGATGGATCCTTTGAGGTCAAAGGTCAAATTTAGATACACCAGTGCAGGGGAACTAAAAATTGGTGAATGGTGGTGCTATTTCAGTCAGAAGAACACAGAAACAAGAGTAATTTTCAGATCCGAAATCGCATTCAAGGTCGAAAAAAGGTCGGAGTGACGATCTAGAAATCAAGAGGTTCCAAAGGCACTAATTAATTTCTAATAATATATGGGTTTAATATTTTTTCGCCTCCGTTCCACTTCTTAAAATTTTGAAAGATTGTGGTGGAGAATGGGGGTATGAAACCCTCCCTTCCCTCTTTTTTACTTGCATCCAGCCAGAGCCACTTCGATACACCGGGCTTCGACGACCCTCGAACAGTGGAGAGGACAAAGCAGCCGAATTAAATATGCGTAAAGTTTTAAGTACTTTAGTTTGCCCAAGATTTAACAACAAGCTCTTTAATTTAGAATACCGTACGAGAAGATAATTTGCTTACCACGAACTTATTAAAATGTTATTGAATATTTTAGAATCAATTACTAAATTTTAAAAAATGAATAGCTACTAGGTCAACTAACAAAAGAAGTAGATATATTTATATCTACTTCTTTTGTTAGTGCACTGTCCAGGCCCGGTGTATTTAGATGACCTTTATCCAGCTCTGTAGACACGACGATCCTGGGTTGGAAAACTATATGGTACAACTGGAATTTAGACAAATGTATATGTATAGAGAATGAGAAATTGACAGTTGTTTTACTCTGAGCGGCACTTCTTTGCGCACAGTGGGCTAAATGGCCAAGTCAGAAGGACCCCGAAGGCTCAGAGAAGGTTGGGAACCCACTGGAACAGCTGTTAGGAGACAGATGGCAGCCTCCCGTCAAGGCCATCCAGCGGGTTCTTTAACAAGTACAGGGTAAGGCTCTCCCACACATGGGGCCGCGGCTTAACGACCAATACCAATGGACGGTGGCCTTTGCAAACCCATCGTGGGCAGGGTGGAGAGTTTTGCGGAGATAAATCTCAACGCTGGCACAGACAGGATTCGAACCTGGGAGTTACAGATTATGAGCCTGGCGTGCAACCGACTAAATCTAATTCACAGATTAAACTCGAAGTAAAGAAGTACGAATGGAAATGATTTTTTTACAGGTAAATAGAGTGTATTACAGGTAAATAAGAGTGTATTAAAATAATATATATAATGTTAATAATATATGTACTTGAGTTTTGATTTTTCAGGGAAAGAAAGTCTTTAAAAATGTGTTTACAATGCGTATAACAACATAAATAGATGCATGTAAATGTGATACGATTTTTTGTCTTAACCCCCAATTCAGCCATGACGGAAAATTTGTTACTGATCATTGGTACAAGCGCAGCATACGTAGAGATGATGATGATGAGTAGATGGCATGCGTAGAGGACCAGGGGTTGGCTCAGTCAGTAGCGCGCCAGGCTCGTCATTTATAGTTCCCCGTTTCGAGCCCCACCTGTGTCAGTGTTGAGACTTTTTTATTCTAAATCCCCACCCTGTCCTCCGGTAGAAAGAGGGCACCAATGGGCTTGGAAAGGCCGCTGCCCACGGATGGGATGTTAAGCCATGTCCCAGTGTGTGATAGAGCCATACCCTGTACCCGTTAAAGAAAACTCGAGATGTCTCTTAACAGTTGTCCAGTCGGTTCCTTTACCCCAACCTTCTCTGAGCTCTCGGGGTCCTTGTGACCTCTTCATTTAGCCCATTGTGTGCCAAAATAGTGCCTCTCAGAGGAAAAACGACCTAACCCAAATATGTGTTGAACATTGTAGGTCAGGTGACGTTAACCGAAATAGAATTCGCTTTTGGCGAATACCCAATGCTGATTTACAGAGATCATAAAGTTTATCATTTTCACACTTTAATATTCTCCAATAAGAATAAGACTGGTAAGAAAAAGGTTTGGTGATAAACGGAGAAAAAACTAAAGTGATGAAAATTGGTAAGGCAGATAGTGCTTCAGTTTCTTTGAATGGCTGCATTCTTAAGCAAGTGTCTCAGTTTAGTTATCTTGGGAGCTATGTAACATATACTGGTGATGTGCGGCATGAGATAAATAGAAGAATAAGGATTGCCGCTGGGACTTTTAAGAATTTATGGGGAGTGTGGAAAAATAGGCGTGTACACCTAAAGACTAAAATTAGGCTGTATAATAGTTTGGTTATTCCTAAGGTTAGTTATGGTAGCGAAACATGAACCCTTTGTAAGCAGGATAATAAGAAACTTGATGCCTTTGATTCTAGATGCTCGAGGCATGTTTTAATTGCATGCATGCACATTCTAATGCCATAGGAATTAGATAGTTTGACTTTGTAAGTAATGATGAGGTCAGAAGAAGGAGTCATCAACCTCCTTTGAGCAACATTTTGTGCAGAGAGAGACTGCATTGGTTTGGCCACATTGTCCTTATGCATAGCTGCAGATTGACAAAGAGGATTATGAACAGTGTGCCAAAGGGTTTCAGAAAGGGGAGAGACCTAGGACACGATGAGCTGACAATGTCAAACAGGATTTTACTAGAATTTGCCTAGAGTGGCCAAATACAGAAGCTGTAGCTCAAAAGAGATTCGTCTGGAGAGCAAAATTACACAGTCTGGTAGGACGTTCGTAGTCCATGGCTGCATGAGGATTTTGTATGTAATATTCTCTAACAATAGAAATTCAAACTAATGGAAAATTTCGAAATGGGAAGAGCAATATTTTATTCGAAAGCATTCAACCAAAAAAATTTCCTTCTGCTATTAAAACTGAAGAGTAGAATGTAAGACCAGGCCTGGGCAAACGTTTTAGCTGAAGGGCTGAATAAGAAACTGAAGTGGAAGGTGTGATAGCGCCAAAGAAATATATAATTAATAACGTATGTAATCAGCACGAAGAAGAATCGAAAATGAAACGTAATTAATAAAATTTTACTAAAATTAAATATTTTAATGAATTTCGCTTCGTCAAGTTGGATTTTTTGTCTTCCAGTCGTTCATTTTCTATTTTCGAAATTTAATTTGTTATCAGTAGCTAGCGGGCCGCACAAAAAGAGGTGTCGGGCCATAATTTGACCAGGCCTGTGTTAGATGGACAAACGTCAAAATGAAACTTACGACTCATTTCTCGAAAACGAGCTAAAAAGGGAAAGAATTTAACTACTTGCATACTGGTGTCCAAAAGTTAAGCATAATTCGGAAACTGTTAAATAGTTCACAAACGGCTTTTTGTGTTTGAATGAAACTCGAGGTCGTAAGCGTCTCAAAAAAATAAGCTAACCAGGACAAATTTGCATACGTGACTCGAAAAGCAAATATGGGGTGCTGCAAAAGCTGACTCTGATTCTGTGCTATTCATTTCCTGTTGAGCAAGTGTTGTGTTTATTTTGGTACAGCTTTTCGTAACAACAGCACAGTAGAAGGATCGATATGTTACAGTCCAACCAATTTCAGACTCATTACCTACCCCCCCCCCCTCCCATAACTGGCCTGAAAGATTATTTTGTAGTTATTAAAATAATAAATGTTTCTTATTTGATGTTATAGCTGCAATAGAAATAATATTGATTTACGAAATTTCATTTACCTGAAGTTGACGGAGATTCTAGAATTAATAAAGGATTATTTTAGATCACCAGTATACAAGGCTAAAAATTTGGAAACAAAATTTTAGAGGAAAAAAAAATTAAAGGTAAATTCACCTGGCGAGAAGGCAAATCAAATGAAAAAAAAAAATTTTTTTCTTGGCGTGGTAACATATCTTGAGCTGATATTGGATTACCTGAACTCTTTTTTTGGGGCGGGTGGCTCAGTCGGTAGCGCGCCAGGCTCGTAATCTGTAGTTCCCAGGTTCGAGTCCCAGCTGGGTAAGCGTTGAGATTTAACTCCGCGAAATTCCCCGCTCTGCCCACGGTCAGTAGCGGACACCAATGGGCTTGGAAAGGCCGCCGTCCGTCGGACGGGACCCCGTGTGCCCCGTATGTTAAGCCGTGGCCCCGTGTGCGGGAGAGCCATAACATGTGCACGTTAAAGAACACGCTGGATCGCCTTGACGGGAGGCTACCATCTGTCTCCCAACAGCTGTTCCAGTAGGTCCCCTCCCCCAATCTTCTCTGAGCCTTCGGGGTCCTTGTGATCTGGCCATTTAGCCCATGGTGTGCAAAAAAGTGCCGCTCAGAGGTAAAACAATCCAACAACCTGGACTCTTTAGGAAGCGCAGATGTGTTTCTAAGCAACTCCTACCACTTCTGAATCCATCCCAAAATTCTTTCAGAAGTTGACCAGCAGTCACATGCTATTTCACTTTGTGGCGCACTATATGCAAAGAACTTTCTCAGGAATAGGAAGCAGACAGTTCCTTTATAAGGCATCACAAGACCTGATATCACCTTTCTTGAAAATAATTACAAAATTCATTTTTGAAAAATTCATTCATCATTTTTGATCAGGATTCAAAAATCAAAATTTTTGATCAGGACATCAAAATTCATTCATCATTTTTGATCAGGAGTGAATGAGTGTATTTACAATTTACTGAATATGGAACACGTCAGTAACAATCAATCAAATGTTACGCAAATAATATCAAAAGTAAATCAACTTATTTTACATTGCCGAAGCATTTATAAGTTACAATCCGTAAACAATTTATAATTAACGTTAGTACAAAAGAAATCATAACGATATAAAAATATCGAGCTTACGGCAAGAATTGCAATTCGAACCTTACCGTGATGCTTAATAAGTTTAGAAATGTTCACATATTAATCTGGAAAACGCGTTACTCACTTGGGGATAATCTCCAGTTCTCTCCTTTTTAAAGCACAAGAAAGACTGTGTTTATATTATCTGAATTGCAGAACTTTCCCTAACTTTCTAGGGGAGCTCGGTCGGTAGCCCGCATGGCTCATAATCTGCAGTTCTCAGGTTCGAGTCCCGCCTGGGCCAGCTTTGAGATTTACCTCTGCAAAACTCCCCACGCTGCCCTCTGTCAGTGACTGATAGACTTGAAAATGCCGTCGTCCGTCGGATGGAACGTTAAGCCATGGATCTGTGTGCGGGAGAACCATACCATGTGCACATTAAAGAGCACGCTGGATGGCATTGACGGGAAGCTACCATCTGTCTCCTAATAGCTGCCCAGTAGGTCCCCTCCCCTAACCTTCTTTGAGCCCTTGGGGTCCTTCTGACCTGGGACCCATTATGTGCAAAAAAAGTGCAGCTCCGAGGTAAAACAACCCAAATCCTCAACTTTCGCAGTTTACAATTCCAAAAATGGACTCGAACTGTTCAAATCAGCACTGGAAATAAGATTTTTTTTATAATTATCTCCAGGATAGATCAGGTTGTAGCAATAATAATTAAAACTTTTGGATTGGGTTGTTATACATATGCCCAACACTTTCTATTGCACCAGTGTTTTAAATACCTAGATCACAAGAACCCAAACATTTAAAGCAGAGTTAAGAGATGGAAGATTCCGTCAAGACCAACCTGTGCGTTCTTTAATGTGCACAGGGTGAGCATTTATTAATTTGTAAGTCCTTTATTTAATTTATTTTTTATATGATCTTCCAAATGTCTTTCCTTCAAT
This sequence comes from Ryuthela nishihirai, assembly GCA_038380435.1. Lineage (NCBI taxonomy): Eukaryota > Metazoa > Arthropoda > Arachnida > Araneae > Heptathelidae > Ryuthela > Ryuthela nishihirai. Next base: position 59,595,642 of record JAWZYU010000012.1, read on the forward strand.
TGTCAAGTATTCTGCTTTTGCAGATGATATCACAATATGGTTATCTGGAAAAAATTTACCATCATTAGAGGAACCGCTTCAAAAAACATTTTTCAAGTTAGAAAATTACTACGATAAAATGGCGATTATAGGGTCACCAGAAAAAACCTGTTGTGCTCTTTTTGCTCCCTCCGGAAATTTCCTTTCCTACAGTTAAGGATGAACAATACTCTACTAAAAATAGTTAAAGTACATAAATTTCTCGGAGTTGTACTGGATTCAGAATTGAAATAGTCAACAAAATATGCTGATTTCATGGAAGACTATACATTAGACTTTGTAAATATCCTGCGATTTGTTTTTGCTCAAATAGTACCGTGATGTTTTTACGTTAGGCTAATTTCCTTCAGGAAATTCTAGAATATTCTTTTGACCATTAAATCCAAGATGACTGGAAATGTTAATGGTTTTGTTTATTTTAAATTTCTGTTTTTTAGACGCAAGGATATAGTTCGACATAGAAACTGATCTTTATGAATAGAATTTCCGGACGAGAGTAGGCGAAAAGCTCCGAATGATTTCTGGAATAGGTTTCTTTTGAAGAAGAAGAAGAATTATTCATTTCATCACATCAATACATTCGATTACCAGAATTTCTAATTTCTAGCTTAAGTATATCGTTTGCAATATTTCATATGAGTATTACATTTTCTACACTTACGCCATCTAACGATGATAAATTAAAGTCATTTGGAGGATTTGAAAAACTATGAATCATCACTTTTCGTTAGATGATATTTACCTTAAATTAAAATTATCTACTGAACTCAAAAAGATTTTTCCATTAATTTTAAAAACAAAAAGTTGGTTTTCCCACTACTGAGGGTGGGGGGTGTTGGTGAAGGAACAAATTGTTGCTGACGATTGTTGCCCTTGATCATTATACTCCATCACTAAAATAGCAAATTTCAAGTCCAAATAAATATTTTGCAATATTCTTTTAAAAATTCGAAATTTTAAAACTTTTCCACCATCATAAGGAAAGTATAAAGCTTTTGGGATATTATAAAAGTGTAATTCGTAACAGTTCATCAATACCTATCCAACCCAAAAAGAATTTGCAATTTATCTCTAAAGACAAACAAACAAAAAAAAGTTCCATGCCTATACAATCAGAAAGACGACAAAGTTTAGCTCGTTTTTTTCTGAAAACGAGCTAAAAAAATCAGTGTTCACGCAAAATGTGTATTTTAATCGTTGCAAATATTGGGAAAAGAATTAAATCATTTTTGTGAGCATGACTAAAATAATCAGTCCATCTTATTATAATGGATATTTCAACCTTGAATATTATTCTGTTTTTCCGTACTCCAAATATTCGTTATCAGGACAATCTTTATTGTTCTTCCCTTTAATGGATTTTATTGCTCTCTGCAGAGTTATCAAAGAACTTCTGTTAACCTTCAACTTTTTCCTTTTAAGTATTTGTTAGGTTAACTGTATGTTTTCTCTGGAGATCAGAATGCTGTTGATCCAGTATTTTTTTTCAAGCACTCTCTTTTATCAGAAATAGCTGTATTTTCTTATCACTCAAGTGACTCCATCCCCTCTGCTCCCTTTTACCTAAAACACCACCAGAATATTTTGTTTCAAGTTTAGCTTGCCTATTCTTCTCCAACCTCAGCTGTAAGCAAACCACGTTTTTCTCTAATGATTAAACAACCAATTGCGATAAGCTTTGGCTATATCTAGGTCCATGAAAGCTACAGTATAAAATGCTATTCTTTCAGCACATTTAAGCTTTAACTGTAAAGCGCTTTTAGCAAAATAGTCAGTAGAATCGGAGTGAAACTGGGGCGGGGGTGGCTCAGTCGGTAGCGCGCCAGTCTCGTAATTTGTAGGTCCCAGGTTCGAGTCCCAGCTGGGTCAGTGTTGAGATTCATCTCCGCAAAATTTCCCGCCCTGCCCACGGTCAGTAGGGGACACCGATGGGCTTGGAAAGGTCGCCGTCCGTCGGATGGGACGTTAAGCCGTGGCCATGTGTGCGGGAGAGCCTTACCCTGTGCACGTTAAAGAACACTCTGGATGGCCTTGACGGAAGGCTACTATCTGTCTCCCAACAGCTGTTCCAGTGGGTCCCAACCTTCTCTGAGCCTTCGGGGTCCACGTGACCTGGCCATTTAGCCCATGGTGTGAAAAAAAGTGCCGCTCAGAGGTAAAACAACCCAACGGAGTGAAACTGTTCATATTCGGTGGAGTTTAATTTTAATTTTTTGAGAAAATATTATTTGAATAATAGTCATAATATAATTTATACCCCTCAAGCAGCTGCTTGCCACAGAGGTCTGACAGGAGCCTGTCAGTTTATATGCCATAGTAGAAGGTCTGTGAGGATGGCAGGACCTCAGCAAAAAAACAACACAAATGTCCATGCCCTGATGTGGGGCTCGAACCCAGGTCCCTTAGATCACTAGTCAAGTGCGCTAACCACTCGACCACGGGACGGGTAATGTAGATTATACTGCCGCTCAAATGTTTGGACTCTGTGTCAATAAATTTTAAGTGTTCATGTATGCTTTTAATATATTTTTCTTTATAATTATTAGACTTATAAAAATAATAAAATAAAGTAATAATTGTTTCAACAAACTATTTGTTTAAGCAAAATAATTTCACAGCTTTTCATTTAATATTTGGACAAATTTTGCGACAACGCACTATTAAAGCTGTAGGGCAGTTTAAAGGTAAACACCTGCATTGTCTAAATACATAATTATAAATACTTTTAGAAACAATTTTAGAATATTACCAAAATTCAGTTCTTCAGAGCAGAGTTGTTCCAAGGATATACTTTCATCGTCGCGAGCAGTGCTAGCGACGGTGACCACGCGGTTGGTCGAAACCAGTCAGCATACTGAGGAATATGCACGAATAAGGGGCGGGGGTGGCTCAGTCGGTAGCGCGCCAGGCTCGTAATCTGTAGTTCCCAGGTTCGAGTCCCAGCTGGGTCAGCGTTGAGATTTATCTCCGCAAAATTTCCCCTCCCTGCCCACGGTCAGTAGGGGACACGGATGGGCTTGAAAAGGCCGCCGTCCGTCGGATGGGACGTTAAGCAGTGGTCCCGTGTGCGGGAGAGTCATACCCTGTGCACATTGAAGAACACGCTGGATGGCCTTGACGGGAGGCTACCATCTGTCTCCCAACAGCTGTTCCAGTGGGTCCCCTCCCCCAACCTTCCCTGAGCCTTCGGGGTCCTTGTGGCCTGGCCAGTTAGCCCATGGTGTGCAAAAAAGTGCCGCTCAGAGGTAAAACAATCCAATCCAATATGCACGAATAAAAATAATCAGCTAAGAGCTACTGCGAACTACAACAGTAAACTTTAAGCTATCTCAGCCTTTATATAATTCTGAAAATAAAAAAACTGCCGTGTGCTTTCAAAACACTGCACAGTGCATAACAAAAGATCATAATCGTCGGATAGAATATAAAACTAGAAAGGAAGTCCGATCACACAACCGGACTATCTGTGAAACAGTGAACATATTGTTATAAATTCAACGAATGGAAACTGAGCGTGAGTTCAAAAAGAATAATTAGCAATAATAATTCTAAAATAAGAATTTATTACAAAAGTTTCAATAAAAACACAAACATAAAATAAATTCAACTAACTCAAATCTTTATCTTCATCAATATGAAAATAAACCATCAGAAGAATATTTGAGCTTAGCACCTTTACAACAAATAGTCGTTTATCTAGAAATTCTTAATTTCTATTCAAAGCATGAGACTTTTTACAGTACTCAATAAGTGGCACAATAATATTTGCGAATAAACCTGTAAACTACCAGAATAATCTTACCAATTTCTTAAACTAAATATAACCTTACACCATACGACTTCCTTTTAGAATTTTAGTTACCAAGTGCTCCAAAACTGCAGCTAAGTATACTGGTCTCTCAGAACAAATTCTTTTCAGATGTTGATCACCACGCATCAGACGATGAATTCTTCCTTTTCTTGCAAATCCAATAGGGGGAAAAACAATAACTCGATATACACTTTAACACTCTCGCGCACACTCTAAAAAAATTTCTTCTTTAGACTATTGCGCACAAAGTCAAAGAGAATTCACTTTCTGCGTTACACAGATTATTCCGAATAACGTTAAATTTTGAGTTCAACAGTTCCAATCCTCTGGTGACGTAATTCTCATGCTGAAGTACACGTGAGCATCAAAATCATATAGCACATCACGGTTTCATTGTTGCTCGGTCATCTGTCGTAACAATATATTACACGTGAATCAAAGAACTAAAAAGTGCTGTGATAACCTGGAGACAAGGAACCTCCAATTGTATATCTGGGAACAACGCTACTCTAAAGAACTGGATTCAACGTTTTTGACGTGGATTATTCTAAAACAGTGTCTAAAAATATTTATAATCATGTATTTAGCCAATGCAGGTGTTTATAAGTACGCATGGGTTTCACCTAATGGGTTGCATAAGAATATGATTGATTATATGTTAATTAACAGCAACTGGACTAGTTCTGTTAGGAATACCAGGTCATATAGGGGAGCTGAAATTGGATCTGACCATTACCTTGTTAAGAGTATCTTGCAACTTAAATTTAAGAAGTGTTGTGCTAGGTTTAAAAATTTACCTTTAATTCTGAAGCTCTGAAAGACCCAGTTATAGCTAAAGCTTACCATGATAGGTTACTTAGTCACTATGACTGTCATGGTTTGCTTACTAGTGAAGTTGAGGAAGAATGGGACTGTTTTAAACAGGCATTTTTTGAAACTAACAGTGGAGGCAGAATTATTTGAGTGATAAGGCACTTGAGCTTATTTCAGAAAGAAAGAACTGCAGGCATATCCTTAATCAATACCCTACAATGTGGATTCAGAAGTGGTAGGGGATGTGTAGAGCAGATATTTTCACTCAAGCAGATTCTTAATTAAATTTAGAGTTTTAGAAACCTTTGATTGCTAGTTTTGTTGATTTCAAAAAGGCTTTTGACTCTGTCGATTGTGGGATCGTAGTCACCACTGATAATACCAGTACCACCGTAGTCACCACTGATAATACCAGTACCACCGTAGTCACCACTGTATACCAGACGTTAGTTAACATTATGAAAGCTCTCTGTAATAACACTGAGTCGTGTGTGAGAGTTGGTAAGACTTGTAGCATTTGGTTCTACAGGAAATGGTAATCGCCGACAAATCTAACTGTTGCCATTTTCTGAAGTTTAAGCATAATAATAATCTTCGGTCTTTACCGTTCACTTCATTTGCTCATATTTATGTAGCATGTTGAAAAGTAACTCCTCAAATATATAATTTATTTTTCAACTAAAAGCAAGGCAAAAAAGTGTTAAGTTAATTTAATGGATTTTTTTTCAGTGGTGATTATGAACTGTTCAGCTAAGTGTAACTCTTTTTGACGTGAATCATTCAGCGAGATTTCATCTTTCGGAGTTGGCAACACTGCATTTAATCGTTTCCCCTTATTACATACACCAACATACAGTATATACGTATTGAATCTGTGCTAAGGGGTTGGGGGGGAGAGGAAGCAATAGCTTACTTTGAAAATATGTTTTCGGGTGGTTGATGTTTTCAAAAGATTAAAACGTAGATAATGAATACGTAAATATTGAAAAAATGCAATTTATAAGTAAATAAAAACCAGTGGTTAGTTAGTGTACCAGTGGTTATACCAGTGATTAGTGGTTAATAGTTGCTAAATGTTTCAAAAGCATAAAAATAACAAAAAAACTTGAAACATACATATTGGGGAGAACCCTCAAAACCTCCCCCTTAAATACCCCACTGGGCAGGAGATGATACTCACAAATAAAATTCAAAATGTACAGATTGAACCTTGAAAGTGAGACCCTGGTAGGGTCGGTTATGGTTCAATTCGTATTCCGAATAAAACGGTAACAAGTGATCATCATAACGCTGGAGAATATTTGTAGAGCTGCGGTTGCTATGTGGGAAATCCAAAGCTTTTAACTTGGCGCAGATTACAAAACTACCAGTTAGCAATCAAGCCAAAAGCTGTTAAATATCTACGAAAACAGATCAAGACAAGAACACAACTTTAACATATTTAACATTCTTTTTTCATATTTTATCTTTGATCCTCTTTTAGGATGTGTTAGTGATCCATTAAATCACAAAATACCAACGAACTTATAGTATCGAAATCAATATAACTATTTAAACGAGATGAACATAATTAAAACCTAATCGAAAAGCATTTTTTTTTATATTTCTCCAAATTTCCATTTTTTTGGCACTGAATGGTTTCATGACCATTTTTTATGGGATTAAGTTCTCCCTTCCCAACCTGTTTGTGCCCAGATCTGGTCGTAATCACCAGCTCCTAAACAGAAACATTTGTGCACTTTAAGATTTCGTGATAAAGAATCAAGATGCCTTGAATTCATGAAGGATATGCCACTACTACTAAGTTAAGCTCTTATACTTTACGAAAGGAAAAACAGACTTCCTCAGCTAAGAGAAGAGCAATGACGATAGCTGCTGTCGGTAACTTATCAACCGGTTTTTATCTGCATCTCAGGGTCCCTCGTCAAGCATGACCTAACGCAGGCAACTGTCCGCGGTACCGGTGTTATATTACAACCCTGACAGCTGGACATGGCGGACAGCTCACGAGCGTTACTACGAGTCATAGTAGGCCTACGCAGGGGTGTCACCCTTCCACCAAACGTCACTTTGTTACTTTCTGTGAGCGCCACGGTACACTAGACACTGGCTTTCTGCCAAAGCGTGCTCAATTGGCTCTGCTTAAAATTCTGTCACAGATGAACCTGTACTGACCGCTCCGGGTTGTTAATTGCTGCTGTCGTCATCGGGTGTTATACGCAGAAATGGGGCAATTTAAACGTTGAGCAACACGAGTGAAAGGGCAACTAAAACGCTGGAGATTTACGGAGCGAAAAGCCTTTCTCCTCGGATTTTTCAGTAGCGTAAAACCGCAACCTGAAGTAAGTTTTAAAAGTATATTCGAATATTTAGCAGCGTAATTTCAAAATTACCTCCCTCCCCGTCTTCCTCATACACACACAGACCCTTTTACATACACCAAAATGGGATGAGATTTGGCTCAGTCTGTAGCGTGCCAGGCTCATAATCCGTAGTTCCCAGGTTAGATTCCCACTTGTGCCAGCTGGAGATTTATCTCCGCTGGCCCCACCCTGCTCTCTGACAGAAAAGGGTCACCACTGGGCTTAGAAAGTCCACCGTTCATCGGATTGTGCATAAAGACGTGGCCCTGTGCGCAGGAAAGCCACATACCATAGAGGAGGCTGTCCTGTGAGTCATTCCTTGTGACCTGGCCATTTAGCCCATTGTGTGCAAAAATAGTATTGTTCAGAGGGAAAACAAACCAAACATACACCAAAATATTCAGAAATAGCTACTCCTCACCAAGAGAGTATTGCTCTGTCCGACCGGTTTAGGCCAAATTTTGTAATTGTGAGATGCCCCGGCCGATATTTTCATACAATCTTATCCCGCTCCCCATTTCCCCGCATTAAGCCTATAATGCTAAAAGTGAAAATGGTTTCTTTTGACCTTTCAATTCTTTCCTTTTTATTGTGGGCTCCTAGTGGTTAGCACGCTTGGCTACTTATCTAAGGTGCTTGGGTTCGAGCTCCGAGTAAGGCATGGATATTTGAGTTGTCTTTCTGCTGATATCCTGCCATCCTCACATATCTCCTACTAGGGTGTATAAATCAACAAGCTCCTGTTTAGAATTAGAAGTCGAAATCCTTTTTGGAATTTCGACTTGAAATTCGGCACTGAAACTACGACGACAACCAGATACATTCTGTGGACTCTTGAAATGTCTACCACGATTTATACGATGAGTGATGGTTGCCAACAGACACACGCATAGATCTTTTATTATTATAGATTCTTCGAGAAGAACAGAGCCTAAGGTACAGTTTTAGAACGAAAAAATTAATGTCATTTTAGTATCTTGACTGTTGAATCTTTTTTTTTAACTCTTCAGCTTTATTTGCAAAGCATATGATATCTCTTGTTACAATGCCAAAAAAAAACATCCTCAGTATAGTAGACCAATTGATAACTAGAAATTTTGTTGGGACATCCTTCGGAAGTTTCAAACCTGCAGAGAAGTTGCTTAAGGATTTAGGAGCTTGTGATTTTTTCTTCTGAATGTATGAAATTGGTTTATCGCTTTAAAAAACATAATCATTTTATTTTTTGGAATCAATAATGTTCAACTATTTGGATCTCAAATTACTTGGCCAATCACGTTTTCTAAACCAAGCAGCATTGAAAAATGGTGATGGAAATGGAAAATTGGAACAGACCGAAGTTACAAAATAAAAAAGCTTCAAAACAGCGAAAAGCATTTTAAAGTTAAAAATTTATTCTGGTATTAAAAAAAAAGTCTCTTTATTATTATTGAAAATGGAGAAGTACGTTGTCTATCGAGAATTTTGAATGGAGTAGTACGTTATCTATCGAGAGTTCTGAATGGAGTAGTACGTTGTCGATCGAGAGTTGTGAATAGAGCAGTACGTTGTCGATCGAAAGTTGTGAATACAGTAGTACGTTGTCTATCGCGAATTGTGAATAGAGTAATACGTTGTCTATCGAGAGTTGAAAATGGAGCAGTACGTTGTCTATCGAGAATTGTGAATGGAGTAGTACGTTGTCTATCGAGAGTTATGAATGGAGTAATACGTTGTCGATCGAGAGTTGAAAATGGAGCAGAACGTTGTCTATCGAGAATTGTGAATGGAGTAATACGTTGTCTATCGAGAGTTGTGAATGGAGTAGTACGTTGTCTATCGAGAGTTGTGAATGGAGTAGTACGTTGTCTATCGAGAGTTGTGAATGGAGTAATACGTTGTCTATCGACAGTTGAAAATGGATCAGTACGTTGTCTATCGAGAGTTGTGAATGGAGTAATACGTTGTCTATCGAGAGTTGAAAATGGAGCAGTACGTTGTCTATCGAGAGTTGTGAATGGAGTAGTACGTTGTCGATCGAGAATTGTGAATGGAGTAGTACGTTGTCTATCGAGAGTTGTGAATGGAGTAGTACGTTGTCTATCGAGAATTGTGAATGGAGTAGTATGTTGTCTATCGAAAGTTGCGAATGGAGTAGTACGTTGTCTATCGAAAGTTGCGAATGGAGTAGTACGTTGTCTACGAGAGTTGTGAATGGAGTAGTACGTTGTCGATCGAAAGTTGCGAATAGAGTAGTACGTTGTCTATCGAGAGTTATAAATAGAGTAGTAGGTTGTCGATCGAGAGTTGTGAATGGAGCACTACGTGGTCTATCGAGAGTTGAAAATGGAGCAGTACGTTGTCTATCGAGAATTGTGAATGGAGTAGTACGTTGTCTATCGAGAATTGTGAATAGAGTAGTAGGTTGTCGATCGAGAGTTGTGAATGGAGTAATACGTTGTCTATCGAGAGTTGAAAATGGAGCAGTACGTTGTCTATCGAGAATTGTGAATGGAGTAGTACGTTGTCTATCGAGAATTGTGAATGGAGTAATACGTTGTCGATCGAGAGTTGAAAATGGAGCAGAACGTTGTCTATCGAAAATTGTGAATGGAGTAGTACGTTGTCTATCGAGAGTTGTGAATGGAGTAATACGTTGTCTATCGAGAGCTGAAAATGGAGCAGTACGTTGTCTATCGAGAGTTGGGAATGGAGTAGTACGTTGTCGATCGAGAATTGTGAATGGAGTAGTACGTTGTCTATCGAGAATTGTTAATGGAGTAGTACCGTGTCTATCGAAAGTTGCAAATGGAGTAGTACGTTGTTGATCGGAAGTTGCGAATAGAGTAGTACGTTGTCTATCGAGAGTTGTAAATAGAGTAGTAGGTTGTCGATCGAGAGTTGTGAATGGAGCACTACGTTGTCTATCGAGAGCTGAAAATGGAGCAGTACGTTGTCTATCGAGAATTGTGAATGGAGTAGTAGGTTGTCGATCGAGAGTTGTGAATGGAGTAATGCGTTGTCTATCGAGAGTTGAAAATGGAGCAGTACGTTGTCTATCGAGAATTGTGAATGGAATAGTACGTTGTCTATCGAGAGCTGTGAATGGAGTAGTACGTTGTCGATCGAGAGTTGTGAATAGAGTAGTACGTTGTCGATCGAGAATTGTGAATGGAGTAGTACGTTGTCTATCGAGAGTTGTGACTAGAGTAGTAGGTTGTCAATCGAGAGTTGTGACTAGAGTAGTAGGTTGTCAATCGAGAGTTGTGACTAGAGTAGTAGGTTGTCAATCGAGAGTTGTGAATGGAGTAAAACGTTGTCTATCGAGAGTTGAAAATGGAGCAGTACGTTGTCTATCGAGAATTGTGAATGGAGTAGTACGTTGTCTATCGAGAGTTGTGAATAGAATAATACGTTATCAATCGATATTTGTGAATAGTAGTACGTTATCGATCGAGTGTTGTGAATGGAGTAGTACCTTGTCGATCGAAAGTTGTGAATAGAGTAGTACATTGTCTATCGAGAGGTGTGAATAGAGTAGTAGGTTGTCGATCGACAGTTGTGAATGGAGTAATACGTTGTCTATCGAGAGTTGTGAATATAGTAGTACGTTGTCTATCGAGAGTTGTGAATGGAGTAGTACGTTGTCTATCGAGATTTGTGAATGGAATAGTACGTTGCCTATCGAGAGTTGTGAATAGAATAATGCGTTATTAATCGATATTTGTGAATAGTAGTACGTTATCGATCGAGAGTTGTGAATGGAGTAGTACGTTGTCGATCGAAAGTTGTGAATAGAGTAGTACGTTGTCTATCGAGAGGTGGGAATAGAGTAGTAGGTTGTCGATCGAGAGTTGTGAATGGAGTAATACGTTGTCTATCGAGAGTTGTGAATTTTTGGCGAGGTTTAGGAGTAGTACGTTGTCTATCGAGAATTGTGAATGGAGTAGTACGTTGTCTATCGAGAGTTGTGAATAGAATAATACGTTATTAATCGATATTTGTGAATAGTAGTACGTTATCGATCGAGAGTTGTGAATGGAGTTGTACGTTGTCGATCAAAAGTTTTGAATAGAGTAGTACGTTGTCTATCGAGAGGTGGGAATAGAGTAGTAGGTTGTCGATCGAGAGTTGTGAATGGAGTAATACGTTGTCGATCGAGATTTGTGAATGGAGTAGTATGTTGTCTATCGAGAGTTGTGAATAGAATAATACGTTATCAATCGGTATTTGTGAATAGTAGTACGTTATCGATCGAGAGTTGTGAATGGAGTAGTACGTTGTCGATCGAGAGTTGTGAATGGAGTAATACGTTATCTATCGAGAGGTGTGAGTAGAGTAGTAGGTTGTCGATCGAGAGTTGTGAATGGAGTAATACGTTGTCGATCGAGAGTTGTGAATGGAGTAGTACGTTGTCTATCGAGAATTGTGAATAGAATAATGCGTTATCAATCGATATTTGTGAATAGTAGTACGTTATCGATCGAGTGTTGTGAATGGAGTAGTACGTTATCGATCGAGTGTTGTGAATGGAGTAGTACGTTGTCGATCGAAAGTTGTGAATAGAGTAGTACGTTGTCTATCGAGAGGTGTGAATAGAGTAGTAGGTTGTCGATCGAGAGTTGTGAATGGAGTAATACGTTGTCTATCGAGAGTTGTGAATGGTATAGTACGTTGTCTATCGAGAATTGTGAATGGAGTAGTACGTTGTCTATCGAGAGTTGTGAATAGAATAATACTTTATTAATCGATATTTGTGAATAGTAGTACGTATCGATCGAGAATTGTGAATGGAGTAGTACGTTGTTGTTGGAAAAAGTTCGGAATGGACTGACGTGCATCGAATTTTTGGCGAGGTTTAGGTGGTATACAAAAATTATAGTTTTTAAACATCATTTCACTGAAATTCAGCAAGTATATTACAATGTACAAACCGTCTCAAAAGTTGAAAAATTCTGAAATCTTACAAAGCAGTAAGGAAAATAAAAGTAAAGAATTCTAATTTATTTGCATGTTTTTATGATAAACACATCAAATTAATGATACCTGTGAAATATAGCAAATCATGTTGTATGTAGCTTCTATTATATCCATAGATGGCATCAAATTCCAGCCCATTCCTGTGTACTGAAGACTGGTCTACACTTTGCAAACGTAGTCAATCCACAGGTATCTTTTCCTGAGTTTGAAAAAATTCTGAAAAGTAATGTTTATTGTAATGTACACAGCGTCTGAAGGAGTTAATAATCACAGGAAGAGCTGTAGCCAGGGCTAGAACCCTCACAAATGGAAAGACATCTGGGCTGCCGGAGCATGACAACTCACCATTATACATTATACAACTAACCAGAATTTTCTGTTAGCAATAAAAAAAATAGGAGAAAATTTTCAGAAATTGAACACCAAGCAGTTGAGTAATTAGCTTTTTTTTTTTAGCTTTTTTTAAAATGTATAGTGTTTTGCAGCCATATACAAAATGCTAACTTTAAACAATATATAAGTAAATGTGCATGAAATAAATATTTGACTGTTGCCTATTTTTTATGTTAATTAGACCTGCCCATATAAGATAGCAGTGGCCGTTACGGGCCGTAACCGTAAAGCATATGCGATTGAAAATTACGATCTCGTCTCACGTATTGGATGAACAGTTACAAGTGTATGTGTTTCATCACGCGCGACTCGCTTGTTCCTCGCATTCTACCCCTTCACTGCCGTGGAACTGAATCACGTCCACTTTCCGTCACGGTACACAGAATAGGTCTGCTCACCAAGTTAGTCGCGTGTTAGAGCATGGCCAGTTGTTTCTGCTCGTCACACTACAACATTGTAATCGTTAGAAGGAACGAAGCTGCCAAGTTGTGGGCGTCCCACACTCCGGCCGTAGCATGTTACGAAGAACCGATTTTCCGCCACGGACTAGAATGTGCTTAACTACATGATGAAAATGGCCTTTTTTATTTTTAATTCACACATGAAGAACGCGGTAAAGAAACGGAACGGTGCTCGCAAACAGCTTTAATTAATAAAAAAAAAAATTGTTTTTCTGATTTATTTCGAAATAGTGACCTTTTACAGCTGTTAAAGGGTAATCCATTGCGTTTATGTCGGTACACTTCATCTTAATGACACTAATGTGCTAAAAATAATCTTAAATGTTTTAAGAAAATCAGGTAAGAATATTTAAGACTGTTTTCCTCCTCTTTTGGTGAGCGAAGCTGACCTATACTTAGGGTAACCATAGATCTCGTATTTTAGATGCTGTTCCTTCCGGTTTAGTAATTGTCCCGGTTAAAAATTTCTGCTATCTTCATTCATAAATAAGGAATAAATAAATCAAATTTTCAAAAAGTTTATTTTCGAAATTGGAATGTTTTGAATGACTAAAATCGCATCATGTATTAAACTGCCTCGCTTTAAGAAAATTGAACCTTGGACGTTTACTGAAATGTCCCGGTTTTTATCAATCGAAATCGATTCCCTACCTAAGCTTGATAAAACGGTAATGCGTCCATCTATTTATTTCTTAGTTATCACAAAGCCGAAAGTACAGTCCAATTTACTTTGAAATTTTGTTTACTTTTCAGAGTATTAAAGGGAAATTTTTTTTTCTTGAATTCGCCAAAACTGGTAGAATATTTCTTTTTCCAAGCAAAGTAACAGTCAAATGCAACAAAAATAAACATCGTTTGCTTTACACTTCTGAATCTGGCCACAGTTGAAAGTTTGTTGACGAATTTTATTAGCATTGTTCACCTTCTCTTCAGCGGATAATGTTTAGTAAGTAGTCTTAAAGATAAGTCATTGGCATTTTAATTTTATATTTGACGAAATTTCTGTCGGAATTTTCCCCTTGTAAAGTTTTTGCATTATCAAAAAGTAACCCTTTCATAGCACAGTATAAAACAAGTTGCTATCTTATATCTAAGGTAACCATACGTCCCCATTTTCCGGGGACAGCCCCTGGTCTAAAGGCTCTATCCCCAGCGAATAAGTGTCCCCTGACTTCGAATTTAGATATCTTTTTAATATTAAAGTGGCTGTAGCGCTTGAGCAGATCTTTACTAATTAAATAGTATTATACTGTGATAAGTATTATATATACTAGTAAATAATACTAGTAATAATTATAAAAAATTCGGTCTCAAGGCAGGCGACGAAAATTAAGGCCAGAATTATCACCATCCTTGCGAACACTAAGTAGAGAATATATTTCCTTCTCTACTTGCTGACACCACGTGCCATATAGTTGCCGATGGCTTAATTATTATGCAAGTTGTTAATTTTATCTCTGTTTTAATAAATTTCGGCGCCTTGTAATTTCTCAGATACATGACCTACAGGTCAAAAAAATGGAACACAGGTTCCCACTGTGTAAACCTGTCGTGAGTTAAAAATTGAGTGCCAGTCTGTAATGGGATTTTTTTTTAACCTCGAAGGTTTTTACGAATGTGGCAGAGCTGGCAATGGTGCTGCGTCTATCACTGCTCTGCCGCAACTTTCTCCATTTGTAAATAAGAAATCAGTGAAAAAACCCACCAGAAGTATTTCTATCCAATTGAAAGAGTTTTTACTTATCATCCTATTGCATTTCGCTTGACATTTGTCGGTTTGTGGATTTGTCAAAACAGTTGTTCCACCATATCATTCGAGTTCCTTGGGAAAACTTAATGATTTGTGTCAAATGAAAGCTTGTGATGCGGTGAGTGTCATAAGCTATAAAAGATTGACCCCCCATGCTTTCTTCCCTCCCTAAAAAAAGTGGAAATATGAAAACTTATGTTCCACTATATCTCCAGAACGTGAGTGCCGAAAGTAACAAGCTATACGTCAAATGAAAGCTTCGGATGCAGGGAGTATTATGAGTAATAAAAATATACGCCCCTAAAAAACGGGAAATATTAAAAGTCATACTTCTGCTACTATATCTTCCGAACGCGAGGGCCTACAGTTACGAGTTAGGTGTTAAATGAAAGCACATGTATTGACCATCGTACTATTTCGAATTTTATTTACTATTCTCCTCGACAAAAGGCAGGGTTAGACTTGAGTCATGTCTCAAATTAAAGCTTGCGATGTCTCCAATGTCATGGGCTACTTCAAACACGACTCCAAAAGAGAGGAAAAATGACTTAAAAATAGCATGAACTAACAAATAAAAATGAGAAATAAAAAAATAAACCTAAAGAACAAAAAAACATTATTACCCCAATCTGTTTTAATGTAGAAAAAGCAACAATCTTGTAATCTGTCTCCCAATTGGCTGATAGCGCTGCCAAAAACATTGTAACAGTGGGAATAAGAACTGTCTCAGAAGCAATATAAAATCTTAATAAATATAAAAGCAGAAAACTAAGAAGAAATAAAAAAAGAAACTGAATAATAGCATCTTAGTCTCTGAATAATAGTATGTTTATAGAAAACAATAATAATGGTCGACGTTTATGAGTGTCAAATCATATGAAAGTTTTTGAAGGTAGGTGTATATAGTGACAAAGAAAAAACAAATAAAGAAAATTAGCAAATACCCATCTTCCTATATGCGTCTAAAAAGTAGAAAATAAACCTAAAATATATATCGGTATGTTTTAGAAAGATAGATGTTTTTCGATTTATAATTTTTTAATTTCTCAAACATGAATTTAACACGGACGAATGAGAACTACTTTATTAAAGTTGACACCATATGTAGGCTTTGCTGCAGGTGAAAGCTAATTTTCGTGTCTCTTGGGAAATCTTTATACAAAACCTGAAAATCAAAATATTACAGAAAATGCATTCCTATGTAAAATACACATAATAACAGTAATTTTTGTTAACCTATGTTAAGTTTTATTTTGTGCTACTAGATATTAAGTTTATAATATCGAAAGAAAAAAAATTGTATAAAATTTGTTCAAAAGAGATTATGTTTTTTTTTTAACATAATAATATCATGTAAAGTAAGTCTCAGAGTAAATTTTCAAGAGTCCCCGTATTTTTTTCTTTAAATCTGGTATCCTTAATAAAAAAGTGAATCCTTCATATAGAATTTTCAATTATTCCCGGATCTTTTTTAAATCTGGTCTCTCAACTTATATCGGCAAGAGATTTAGATTTAAAAACATTTGCAGGCGTAGCAGAAAAAAATGTTGATACGTCACTTAATTCCAAAACTAATTCTGTTTTATGTTATATTTTATCATTGGCACATTTTCCTCATTATTTGCCTTCGAGCTGCCTTGAAAAATGTAGCAACGAAGCTTCGCCCTGTTGTTTTTTTATATGCATTATTCAATGAAAAAAAGTAGGCCGTAAAGCAGAGTTACGCCTAACACTTCTTGAAGGGTATGCTCTGATTTTCTATTTAAACCAGACTTATTTAAATAATGTTTATTGATTTATTAGTGCATTGTATTCAGTAACATCTCACTACTTTCTCTAGTATTAATACATGTACAATTTGTGAGAAAATACGTGTTTAACTCTTTTTTGCAGTACATCTCCAATTAACCCATTCCCAAATATTAATTAGGAACATATTTTATAAATTGTATTTTTCTAAACATGCCTTAAATATGTTTCAAGGTTTATATATTAATGGTTAGGTTATCTTTCAATGACATAAATGTTCCACTCATACCAGAGTATTACACTTCCTCAGCTAATATGAGTGACATCCATAGAACATTAGTATTCAGTTAACCAAAGTGGGCAGTATTTTCGTAACGGTAACCTACTTAGAGGATTATTACGAGGGGCGTTCCTAAAGGAGTAAGGAGGACCAGATAACTCGTAAGAAAAGAAACTGAAAATTGAAAACGTTGCTTGAATTATTGACGAACGATACGGCACCAAATGCAAACGTATCCATCTGTAAGTTTCTTTACTCCGCTTGTCACCCAAATGTCAGTCATTGGCATAGCAAATCATAATATTTGGTAGGAGCTGAAAAATGACACTTGATGTTTTGACGTAAGGAGACAAAATCGAGCTTCATCACTGAGGGGCTGAAAACATGAAACGATATTTGAGGGCGTCAAAAAGGGAACTTTACATTTGGTGGAACTCAAAGGGAACTTGATTTTTGGTGGAACTGAAAATGGAACTTTGTATGTTTCTTACATTCTTTATAAGCATTTTCTGCAAATTAAGTCTTAACTGAATTGATGCGTGAAGATCTCCAAAACTTATATTAAAAATCGTAACTATAAAAATTAAAGTTAAAAGTCACATTTCTCTTTTGCTAACAATTTCCATACATGATTTCACATTTTTTTTTTAATTTTCGACCCTTTCTACCGTTGGTGTCACGGATTTCATATCCTTCGCTGTAGAGAAAACTAGAGTTTACAAAGATGGTTTCGAATCATTGTCTGAGAACTAAAAATACCTGAAAAAAGCAAAGCAAAAAAAAAAAAACCAAAGTGAAATCTCTGATGGGGGCCGAAATTAAAAAAAGGGGGGGGGGATTTCGTACAATTTCAAGTAAGGAAATTTAAATGCCTTCGGTATTTCAATCCTTAAAGTGACAGGTTTTGAACAATGCAATTGTAGCAAAGATAGTTTTTGACTGTTTTCGGTAAGAAAACTGCTGAACGTTTAAACTTTATCTGTTAGTGCCTAAGATAGGATCATACTCCATAATCAAATGAAAGAATATTTCATTCTGAATAATAACAGAAATTCAATTAAAATGCAAACTACTTAATCCTAATTTTAATAAACGGTTATATATCTTTGGACACTTTAAGGGTTAAAAGGTAAATAATTAAATTTAAAAGTAATTAATAAGGTAAGGGTAATTAAAGTTAAGAATCTTATATCTGCCCTTTAAAATTAAGTAATTAGCTTCAAAAGTTTCCCTTTATTCTCTAAATCTTTATTCGTAACCCGGGAGCATATTTCAACAGATTTGGGTTATTTTACGAGTAAGATGGAGCAAGGCTACCTGACACTCTTCAGATAGCTCTAGGCCGCCTTCTTGGGGCCTCTTTCCACGCAAAAAGAGGTGGCGGACCGTAGTTTGCCAAGACCTACTCTTGGCAGTAAACGTCGTATTATTGAATTAAATTATTATTTGATGTTATGTCTATATTCTTTATTCCTTCAGGCTAGGCAAATGTACTTATGTCAGAAATAAGAATGTGGTAGGGGAAGGTGGGGATTTTCCAATGCACTTAAATTAAAAGCGCCGTCATAATTACAGCTCCCAAGAAGAACTTTTATGCACGCAAATGAATCAAATGGTCATGTCACAAATAACTTGGTAGAAAATCCGCTGGACATTGTTAAAGACAGATGGAAGTTTCATGTCGTGGCCATCCAGTGTGTTTACCCCCTCAAGCAGCTGCTTGCCACAGAGGTCTGACAGGAGCCTGTCAGTTTATATGCCACAGTAGAGGATCTGAGAGGATGGCAGGACCTCAGCAGAAAACAACACGAACATCCATGCCTTACCCGGGGCTCGAACCCAGGTCCCGTAGATCAGTAGCCAAGCGCGCTAACCACTCGGCCACGGGACGGCGTGTTTCCTAAAGTGCATAGATATTTTCTCCTGCACTCGAAGCGACGACTTATAACGTTCTTATTCGATCGATGTGACCTTTCCAAGCCCATCGGTGTCTCCTTTCTCATCAAGGGCATGGGTGGCTCAGTCGGTAGCGCGCCAGGCTCGTAATCTGCAGTTCTCAGGTTCGAGTTCTAGCGGGTCAGCGTTGTGATTTATCTCTGCAAAACTCTTCGCTCTGCCAACGGTCAGTAGGGGACACCGATGGATTTGGAAAGGTTGTCGTCTGTCGTGTGTGGGAGAACCATACCCCGTGCACGTTAAAGAACACGCTGGATGGCCTTGACGAGAGGTTACCATCTGTCTCCCAACAGCTGTCCAGTGAGTGCCCCTGGTAAGCCTTTTGGGTGCAAAAAAAGTGTCCCTCAGAGGTAATACGATCCAATCGATGAAGTTAGTGTGTTATTGACTGATTCTCTCCTTTGGTTTCTTCAGCCGAGTAATGTAAATATAGTTTAGAATCACCATGAAAGAAATACAATGTGGTTGGAGCTAGGCATCTTTTGATTCTTTAATGTGTTATATCTATATATATTTTACATATAAGAATATGCCCTTAAGCAGACCCGTCCAACCCTTGGCTCACGAGCAGCATATGGCTTATTGCAAGGGAATTTGCAGCTCATAAATCAAATGATAAATATACTGAGTCAGGTTCATTACTTCCAGTTTTTTGACCAAACATTTTTAGGTGCATAATTAAACGATTTTGCCAATTCCTAGTACGCATTAAAAATGTATTTTTTTAATAGAAGAGTAAATCAGCACTGGTTGTGCTGTTTTACCTCTAAGCTGCACTGGTTTTGCATACAATGGACTAAATGGCCAGGTCAGAAGTACCCCGAGGGCTTAGCGAAGATTGGAGGAAAGGAACCTACTGGAAGGACAGCTGTTAGGATGCAAATGACAGCCCCCATCAAGGCCATCCAGCGTGTTCTGTAATGTGCGCAGGATACAGTTCTCCTGCTTAGGGGGCAACAGCTTTTACGTCCCATCCAACAGACGGCGACCTTTCCAAGCTCAAGGGGCAAGGGTGGCTCAGTCGGTAGCGCGCCAGGCTCGTAATCTGCAGTTCTCACGTTCGAGTCCCAGCTGGGCCAGCGTTGAGATTTATCTCCGCACAACTCCCCTCCCTGCCCACGATCAATAGGGGACACTGGGCTTGGAAAGACCGCCATCCATCAGATGAGACGTTAAGCCATGCACCGTGTGCGAGAGAACCATAACTGTGCACATTAATGAACACGTTGGATGGCCTTGACGGGGAGGCTACCATCTGTCTCCTAACAGCTGTTCCAGTGGGTCCCCTCCCCCAACCTTTTCTGAGCTTTCGGGTGACCTGGCCATTTAGCCCATGATGTGCAAAAAAGTGTCTCTCAGAAGTAAAACAACCCAACAACGAAACCCTTTCAAAGTCCATCGGTGTTCCCTAGTGACCTAGAGCAGGGTGGGATTTAACGGAGATAAATCACAACACTTCCTCAGGTGGGACTCGAACTTGGGAATTACGAGCGTGGCGTACTACAAACTGAGCCAACCCCCTCAATCACAGGTAATGTTCCTGTAAACATGTTAACTCATGAAATATGTGCTGAAAAAATGAGTTTCGCCTCGAGTGGGATACGAACCCACGACCTCCTGATAAGATGTTTGGGGCTCTACCGCTGATGTATCAAGTCATATCTATTTTAGAAATTCGTCTTTCTATTCTCTCGTGGGCTCGTCTCCCATTAGAGGCAAACCTTATTTTTTTTTCAGCAAATATTTCTTGCATGTTTTTATCTTTTAACCAAGATATTTTCTTGATTCCCCGAAAATATAGTTTTTTCCCCATTTTATTATTCGTTAGGAATGTAAATTTTCTTTTTTAGGTAGAGAATTTTTATTGCTGCTCTTTAAGTATATAGTTTTTTTCTTAGTTGTTCACAAATGATGTTGATGAGATGAACTCTTTCATTCGAGCTGTTGATGAGACTGCTAGTAGAGTAGGTTTGGTTATAAACAGAGAGAAAACTAAAGTGATGAAAATTGGTCAGGCAGGCTGTGATTCAGTTAATCTGAATGGTTGCCGTCTTGAGCAGGTGTCACAGTTTAATTATCTTGGGAGCTATGTAACAGATAATGGTGATGTGCGGCATGAGATTAACAGACGAATAGGGATTGCTGCCGGGACTTTTAAGAATCTATGGAGAGTGTGGAGAAATAGGCGTATACACCTAAAGACTAAAATTAGACTGTATAATAGTTTGGTTCTTTCTAGGGTTAGTTATGGTAGTGAAACTTGGACACTTTGTAAACAAGATAACAGGAAACTAGATGCTTTTGATTCCAGATGCTTACGCAGTATCTTGGGCATTAGGTGGTTCAACTTTGTAACTAATGATGAGGTTAGGCAAAGGAGTTTGCAACCTCCTTTAAGCAGCATATTGTGCAGAGAGAGATTCCGTTGGTTTGGCCATGTTGCCCGTATGAATAATTATAGATTGGCGAATAGGGTTATGAACAGTGTGCCTAAAGGCCTGAGAAAGAGGGGAAGACCTAGGATGCGGTGGGCAGACAATGTCAAACAGAACCTTGTTAAAATTAGTGTGCAGTGGCCAGATGCAGTAGATGTAGCTCAGGATAGACTTGCTTGGAGAACTAAATTGCACGGTCTGGTTGGACCTCCGTAGCCCATGGCTGCTTGAGGTTGATGATGATGATGATGATGAAGTTTGGAATGAAGCGGGGTGCTCTGCCGGTAGCGCGCCAGGCTCGTAATCTGCAGTTTCCAGGTTCGAGTCCCACCGTGCCAGCGTTGAGATTTAACTCCCTACCCTCACTCATAACGGGGACACCATTGGGCTTGGAAACGCCGACGTCCGTCGGATGGAACGTTTAGCTGTGACTCCGTGTGCGGGAGTGCCTTGTGCACATTAAAGAACACTCTGGATGGCCTTGACGAAAAACTACTATCTGTCCAGTAGGTCCCACAACAACCTTCCCTGAGCTCTCAGGGTACTTGTGACCTGACCATTTAGTTTATTGTGCGCAAAAAAGTACGCTCAGAGGTAAAACAACCCAACAACTAAGTTTTGGTTGAACGGACCTGGCCCTAAAGGGATTCAGCACTTCGTTTACAAGAAAACTTTTTTTAGTTAAGCAAGGCGAATGGGGAATGTTTGCATTTTTTGTTCAAACAATGATCATTTAGTCGAGAGTAACTACGAGCGTTTTTCTCTGAAGAAATCACATCATTTATATTTTTGGCTTCCTTTTCTTTAGAGGAAAGGAATTTGAGCTGACGTCGTGTTTAATGTGTCATCGATCTATATTTATGCAACAGGAAAGTGATGTCTATGAATTGTCCCTGTGAGCAGATTCTGTACTGCTAACAGAATAAGCTAGACTGCTGTCCGTGGGCGAGGGTTGGTCTCCCACGTGGCCCACGCACCGAACGACGGAGTCACCGCCCTACACCCTCTCATCCCTTTCATTCATAAGGTCGCAGCATGCGGCACTTGCGCCACGCGCCGTCGCGTGGAAACAGTAAAAGAAAAAAGAGGACGTCGTGTCGTTCTTTGATCTGATGAGAGCAGATGTTAAACCAGGTCACAACGATAATTTTTTCTTGTTTTGTTTTCTCACATCTGTTCGTGTTTAACGTGGACAAATTACGCTAAGTAGCTGAAAATTCATTAAGAACAACAGGAGCATATAAATATCTCAATCAGTAGACGAATCATAATAATTAGAACGGACAATCGTCGGAAAAAAATCTGAAATGCCTAAAGAAATTAGGCATTCAGACTTGGAACATAAGATCTTCAAGACGTTTCAAGGATGCAGAATAGAGTGCAACAAACATCTGTGATGATCTACTTATCTCGAGAAATCAGTACACTTAAAGATAATTGGCCGATTACTCGTAGTGTATTGTTTTGTTACGTGTAACGAAAAATTAAAATGTTATGTAAAGTTATCAGTGATGTATTTTAAAAATATGTTTTTAAGAAATATTTTTCTCAAAAATTAAAAAAAATTAAGCAATAAGTAAATATTAAAAATGTATCAAATAAGTAAATGAAAAAAAATCTAGGTGGAGACAAAAGGCCATGACCCACCCATCCAAAAATAAGAAATTTATGCATTTTTCAAAAATTCTTTAAAGATTAGTAAAACAGAAGAAGGAATGTTATACTATAATGGAAATCCAGTTTCTTGCCCTCCCCCATTTCTCTCATTTCCTGTTCGATTGAATTTTCTTGCTTCCCCCTTCCCTTATTTTTTTCCTTGATCTGTGCCTGTTTGCATCAATGAGCAAGACTATAAGAATAAGTCCAAACATTCCTCCACCAGCCAACAGCAGCGATTGTCCTAATCAGGGGCGGCGGATTGGGCCGCCGGGACACGGGCAGTTTCCCGGTGGGCCGCTTGGTGTTACATAATTTCCATCTTATAAAAACTTCTCGCAAATTTTTTTGCTTGTTAATACGACACTATTTCTTTTTATATTTTCATCTTGATAAAACATGCATATTTGAAGTTTTCTTTCAAGAACAATGCAGCCTAGAGTTTTAGCATTCAGAAAACCCCTCTTAGTAATTATGGAAAATTTGATGGCCATAAAGCAGCGACGAACTGCAGAAGAGCAAATGCGAGAGCCAGAATTTGGTTAAAAATGGGGGAACTGAGCTGTTAACTTTCACTGATTTCAAATCCCAGGTGTTTTACAATTACCTCTCGGAAATTTTTTAAACACGTGGAGAATACCTGAATATGTGGAAAATGGACTTAATAGACTGTTTTATGACAGGGTGCAACCATATTGTTGTCTGAAGCACATTGATTGTTGCCACAAGGTGTCCACAATCGATAGCTGTTCCCTTTAATCTTCAATAACAAGGTGATATCACTAAATGGTAGCCTTCAGTTTCCAAAAATTGGTTTCCTTGATGGGGACATTTGCTGAACATGTAGCAGATGACATATGTAATGACGATGATTTTCAGTGAATAATTATTTATAGTGCATGAGAGACTGTGGGGTGAGAGTTGAGAGGTGTGGAAGACGGTGTAGGGATGAGTCATTAAGCCTTAAGACATTTGAAATAGGATAAATACTCTTTCAGTTGCAGCAGCTGTTAACTCTGCCAGCAGAGTTAAATATCAATCCGAGGTGATGATGATTTTAGTTTAGGGTGTGTTTTATTCCCACATCGTGAACCAACAACCATTCAACATTATACAGGAGAATCTGCATAATAATTATATTGTGTAGTAATTATACTGTTGGAATCAGACAACCAGAACTACACAAGCAGCGTAAAGGTAAATACTCGATTTCCTGATTTCTTTTGTCTTTGCAAAAATAGGATGAATTTTGTTTTCTAAACTCTGATCGGAATTTATGCTATTATTCGAAATATTTTTCACTTTCTGTGAATCTCGCTGTTTTTTTTATAAACGATGTCCAAGAAAACAAAAATCAATATCAAGAACCAAAACCTATAGAAGGCTGAATTTTTTTATATTTGATCATCATCATCATCATCATCATCATCATCATCATCATCATCATCATCATCATCATCATCATCATCATCATCATCATCATCATCATCATCATCATCATCATCACCATCATCATCATCAAGCAGCCATGGGCTACGGAGGTCCAACCAGGATAAAACATATGCATATTTGAAGTTTTCTTTCAAGAACAATGCAGCCTAGAGTTTCCTTACAATTAGCATTCAGAAAAACCCTCTTAGTAATTATGGAAATGTGATGGCCATAAAGCCAGACCGTGCAATTTAGTGCACTGTCTGGCTTTATGGCCATCACATTTCCATAATCACATAACCATAATTTACCAACCAGACCGTGCAATTTAGTTCTCCAAGCAAGTCTGTCCTGAGCTACATCTACTGCATCTGGCCACTGCACACCAATTCTAACAAGGTCCTGTTTGACATTGTCTGCCCACCGCATCCTAGGTCTTCCCCCCTTCTGAGGCCTCTACGCCCATTGTTCATAATCCTATTCGCAAATCTATAATTATCCATACGGGCAACATGGCCAAACCAATGGAGTCTCTATCTGCACAATATGCTGCTTAAAGGAGGTTGCAGACTCCTTTGCCTAACCTCATCATTAGTTACAAAGTTGAACCACCTAATGCCCAAGATACTGCGTAAGCATCTGGTATCAAAAGCATCTAGTTTCCTGTTATCCTGTTTACAAAGTGTCCAAGTTTCACTACCATAACTAACCCTAGAAAGAACCAAACTATTATACAGTCTAATTTTAGTCTTTAGGTGTATACGCCTATTTCTCCACACTCTCCATAGATTCTTAAAAGTCCCGGCAGCAATCCCTATTCGTCTGTTAATCTCATGCCGCACATCACCATTATCTGTTACATAGCTCCCAAGATAATTAAACTGTGACACCTGCTCAAGACTGCAACCATTCAGATTAACTGAATCACAGCCTACCTGACCAATTTTCATCACTTTAGTTTTCTCTCTGTTTATAACCAAACCTCTACTACCAGTCTCATCAACAGCTTGAATGAAAGAGTTCATCTCATCAACATCATTTGCCAAAAGGGCTAAATCATCAGCATAATCTAAATCAGAAATTTTCGTATCTCCAGCCCATTTAAGGCTAAAATCTTTCCCATGAAGTGAATTTCGCATAACATACTCAATAACCAAACTAAAGAGAAAAGGAGACAAAATGCACCCTTGTCGAACACCAGAAGTAATGCTAAACCAATTGCTACAAGCCTTACCAACTCTCACACACGACTCAGTGTTATTATAGAGAGCTTTCATTATGTTAACTAACTTGTCTGGTATACCATATGATCTCACAATCAACCACAAATTATGACGATCAACAGAGTCGAAAGCCTTTTTGAAATCAACAAAGCTAGCAACCAAAGGTTTCTGAAACTCTAAACATTTCTCAAGAATCTGCCTAAGTAAAAATATCTGATCCACACATCCCCTACCACTTCTGAATCCACATTGCTCATCACGCAATTGACTGTCAACCAGATTCTTAATTCTATTAAGCACAATCATGGAAAGAACTTTACCTGGAACAGAGAGTAGGCTAATACCCCTATAGTTATCACAAGAACTGCGATCACCTTTTTTGAAAATAGGGATAACAATAGCTCTGGTAAAATCCTTAGGAACCATGCCTTTATCATAAAAGATATTCAGAATTTCAGTTTATCCAAGTGGTAACCGAAACATTTCCAGCTCTAAGCATTTCTGTAGTAATTTCATCTACCCCTGGGGATTTATGAAGTTTAAGTTCAGAAACAGCCAAAATAACTTCAGATTGTGTTATAGGGCCAACATTAAAGCCACCAATGCATCTATCATCATTGCAAACAATGGGAATAGAACTAACCGCATTTAGAACATCACTGAAATGCTCAGCCCATCTAGCCATGACAGAATCCTCACCTTCTATAACCTTACCTTGTTTATCCTTCAATCCCTGTATACCTGTCCGTTTTCTACCACACAAAACATTAACTATCTGGTACAGCTCTCTGCTGTTGTGCTGTCTAACTGCTTCCTCGGCTTTGTCAGCCAAACCATCAAGCCAAAGATTCTTATCAGCAGCTAACTGATCGTTTACACGTTTATTAAGTTCTCTGTAATGCTTTCTATTAGGACTAGTAGGATATTGATTAAGGATATTCCTGCAGTTCTTTCTTTCCGAAATAAGCTCAAGTGCCTTATCACTCAGATAATTCTGTCTCTTCTGCTCCTTTTTTCCTAAAAGAGTACTGTTAGTGTAAAAAAAAACCTGTTTAAAATGATCCCATTCTTCCTCAACTTCAGTAGTAAGCATACCATGACTGTCATAATGACTAAGTAACCTATCATGGTAAGCTTTGGCTATAACTGGGTCTTTCAGAGCTTCAGTATTAAAAGCAAATTTTTTAACCTTAGCACAACACTTTTTAAGTTTAAGTTGCAAGACACTTTTAACAAGGTAATGGTCAGATCCGATTTTAGCTCCCCTATATGCCCTGGTATTTCTAACAGAACTAGCCCATTTGCTGTTAATTAATATATAATCAATCATATTCCTATGCAGCCCATCAGGTGAAACCCATGTGTACTTATGTATGTCGCGGTGTTTGTAATATGTGTTAGTTATTCTGAAACCATTGAGTTTACTTACCTGTAGAAGACGTTGCCCATTGCCATTGCAGCTACCAATACCAGAAGGGCCTATCACCCCTCCCCAAAGGTCAGAGTCAGTACCAACTTTGGCATTGAAGTCACCAAGAACAAGGGTAATATCTCCTTTCTTGACAGAATTCAAAATATCCTGAAGTTGTTCATAAAACCTATCCTTCTCATCCTCATCAGCATCCTCAGTGGGGGCATAACAGCAGATAACATTCAGGTCTTTAATGCTTGTCTGAAATTTTGCTGTAAGAAACCTTTCATTAATGCACTCATATCCTAGAAGAGCATCACTAGCGTGTCTGCTGAGAAGCAGACCCACGCCTTGGTGATGCTTATTGTCGTCCCTCCCTGAAAAGAGAAATTTAAAATTATTTTTAAGAATCTGACCTTTATCTGTCCATCTGGTCTCTTGCAAGCCGAGAATATCTAAATTATAATGGTGGAATTCTTGTGTGAGGACATCAAGCGAAAAAGCTCTGTGCAGAGTCCTCACATTCCAACTACGTATGGAGAGAAAATGGTTAGTAGGATGTTTAAAGAAACTACGTTTATTGAGAGAAGGAATGCCGACAATATCAAACAGCCCCCTAATCGCAGACATGGGGCAAAGACTCGTTCCCCCACCACTAAAGGCTGAAGCCATCTACACTGGAAGACTTCCTCCAATGTAGAATTTGACGATGCCAATAGAAGCAAAGAGTTCAGGTGCCTGCGATGACCTCTGCTCAGGATTATTCACCAGCTGATAAACATATCCTGTGAATCTATTCACTTGGGGCTGTCAACCCACAAACAAACAGAAAACAGCGGAAGATTTTCCCTCCACAGAAGCCCACCAGTGCAGCAAAATCAGGATCCATAATCAAGCTCAGAGCCATATATCTGTCCAGTCCAGTGGGTTTATATGGTCAGCACCAGGACCCTGTGTGGTTGACCACTCCTCAGCAGGGTAGAAATAAAAGAAAAGTAGCCATAGTTGTCCAGATCAGTAGGCCACACTAATCTGGCAGCCCTCCCCTTCCGTCCACTTCCACAAGAGAGTATCTCTTTTGAAAGGTACTAACGGTCTGCACCACGAGAAGGCGGGGTCGGACATTAGGTGCTAGGCCTGGCCGGTTCTATGCATCATCACACGAGATTTTTGACAAACGCCAAGCCATTTTATACTGTGTTAATTTTTGTTGAAGCAGTCTTACGTAAACCAACTTTGGAAATATATACACATTTTTTATAAAGAATCTTTCTTGCACTATATAGGTAGAAAATCCAGAATAGCCAAACATGTCCATTGGCCATAAAGTTTTAAATATACGAGATCAAAATTTTCTTTCTGAGTTTATTTTGTCTTTGTTTTTTGAGTTCGTCTTGTTTTAGAGTTAAACTTTTATTAAATTGCAGAAAACAATTGACGCCCGTATAAAACCAAAATTCCTTGAATAGGGTTGAAATCTCGCGATTTTTTTCATTTAAGCTTGCTTTTGTTTGTTCACACGTTTCACTCGAAAATGTGATTTTACTCTGCATTAAAATAGAATGCAAAATTCGAATTTATGGAATGCCTTAAATTGCTTAAATAAACTGAAAATTATATTTACAACTACAGAAAATACAAGTTTGTTTTAAATTTAGCCCATTTTACTGAAATTGGAGTCTGAAAAGTCTTTTCTACATTTCCCACCAGAATATTTTACATAATTTTTAAAGTTTGAAAGCAATCTTTTGGTTAAATTTTTTTTATCAGTAGTGAGGCGCACTAGCCATCGATCATCGGGAAGAAAAGCATTATTTACTTTTCTTGAAATTGAAATTTTAATGCTTTTAAATTCGATTGTTTAAAGTGAAAGATAGATCTAAAAAAGACGCTTTTCTCGTTTTCAAAAAAAAAACAAGAAAATGTTTTCACTTTGTCGCCTGTCTTTGTTTTTCTATTCCGTTTGTAGACATTCAACATTTTATTTTTAGAGATAAATTAAAAATTTTTTTTAGTTTGGATATTGATTAAAATTTTAGATTCGCATTTTTCGAAGTCCTGAAAGTTTAAACTGCGCTCCTAACGGTGGAAAAAAGTTCAATACTGCAAACGAATTGATTACTTAATGCATTTACACTTAGTGTTCAGAGTGGCGGGGCTTTCACCACAGGGGGAAAGGCAATTTTTTTTGTTTTAAGAAATAATCGTTTGCTTTTAGAGATGAAAATTTTTTTGAGTTGATAGATGTTGAAAATGTATTACGATTCACATTTCACGAATCGCAAAAAATTACAGTTCGCCCTCTAACAGAGAAAAAAAAATTGAAAATTGCAAACTTTTAAACAGATATTGCAAGCGATGCATTTAAGCTAGAAATTTGAAATTTTGATTATAGAATGTGAAGGTCATGTAGTTTTCATTTGCAACTGTAAGTTGGCCCCTTTTACACAGGTGTGGGGGAACGTAATTGTTTTAAGAAATATTGGAAAGTTATTTTTCAGTTGCATTTGTACTAATAAAATATTCTCATTTTAAAATTCGTTACATAGTTTTAATTTGCATCGTTAGAGGAAACTAAATATAAAAAAGCGACACTTTAACGAATGTTGCAAGTGATCTGTTTACGGTAGAAATTTCGGTTGTAGAGTGTCAAGGGTTGGGTTGTGTTACCTCTGAGCGGCACTTTTTTTTGCACATAATGCGTCAAATGGCCAGGTCACAATTACCCCGAAGACTCAGAAAAGGTTGGGGGGGAGAGACCCACTAGACAGCCCTCACACGGGACCACGGCTTAACGTCCCATCCGACCGATGGCGGCCTTTCCAAGTCCATCGGTGTCCCCTACTGACAGTGGTCAGGGCGAGAAGTTTTGCAGAGATAATTTTCAACCCTGACCCAGCTTGGCCTGGCGCACTACGGCTGAGCCATCCCTGCTCCATGAAGTGTCAAGAGATAATTCAGAAGTCGAGAGAGATCCACTGACAACAACAATCTGCCCCGTCAGACGAATGTTAAAAAAAAATTTACGGATTAAAAAAACAAATACTTTTTACGTTGTGTACGTACTAACATAATACTATTATTTGCAATTTTCCAGTAATCCATTAGTTCGAGCTAAATCTTTGAGTGCAAAAGTAGGTAAACAAAAGTTTCATTCTCATTGAAAACGAGATTCCCATATTCGCTAGAAGCGACTACTTTCTACTTAAAACTTTGTAACTCTAAAAGGGGCAAACACACCTAAACCTAGGTCCGTCCAACCTGCAGCTCACTAAACAAATAACCAATATACTGAATCTGGCTCACTTTTTGACAAACAGGTTTAGTTGCATAAACTAAACTCTTTTGCCAATTCACAGTACTCATTAAAGTGAATTATTTTGTTTGTTAATTGAGGTATTTTCTTTATTCCTTAAAAATATAGCTTTTTTGTCATTTATTATTCATTAGAAATGTATGTTTTCGCTTTTAACAAGATAACTATGTTTTTGCTGCCTTTTAAGATTATTGTTATTTTTCCCAGCGGCCATAGGTGTACTGATAGGCCCCACAGCGTCCACGATGGGAGAGGAAGGGAGGGGGGGGGGGGACTCTACAAAAAAAAAATAAATATTTACACCATATGATTTGCTTTTGGATAATTGTTTTAAAGGTATTTTGATCAAAGATATCTGGGTTCTTTCAGCAGAAGTTTCGCCTTCCTCACAGATCTCTATGACGTATTAAACTGACAGGCTCCTGTCAGACGTCTGGGGCAAAGCAGCTGCTTGAGGAAATATGTATTTATAAAATTAAGAAAATATTTCGAATTAAAACACAAACCTTTGTATTTTTTACAGTAAAGTGTACTAATTTTGGTTTTTAAGTAAAATAACTGTAAGTTCTTAAAATTTAAATTAGTAAAAATTACAGTTCTGATGAGGTCCTGCCATCCTCACAGACCTTCTACTATGGCATATAAACTGACAGGCTCCTGTCAGACCTCTATGACAAGCAGCTGCTTGAGAGGGTATTTTTTTAAATTACAGAAAATATTAAAACAAAATAGTAAGAAATCCTTACAAAACTGCGATAATTGACAGCTAATTTTAAGCCTCCCCCTCTTCAGGATATTTCTTTCGGGGAGGCCCTGAGATTTTCCTATACGCCAATGAATTGTTAGTAGCTATTCATTTAGCTTAGATTGGACTCAACTGATCTAAACGATACTTAAAGTAGAGCGAAGGGAATTTGAGCAAATAAGTTTCCGTATTTTGAAATTTAACTATCTTGCTGAAAATAAGGTTTAAAATTCTTTTCCCAAGTTCTAGATGAGTTTTTCTTCTAGGAGAAATTAAACCACCTAAACTAATTAATACCAGAGTTTGAGAAAAGATTTATAGCTTTGGATTTATTTCATTCCCAAGAAAATTTTTTAGAAAATGGGAAAATAAAAATCTGTTGGTCAATGACCCCAAATAATTTGAAATATTTTTCTTCAAGTAGTGTGCCTCATCCCAAATGATAAAGAATAATTTGAGCTCCGTAATGTTTTTTTCGTGGTCTTATTATTAAATGTACCCATAGTTAAAAAGTTGCGATATTGACGAAAAGGTGTGTCGGAAAAAATAAGATACATTACTTTTTGTTCATTTCGTTGAAACTAGGGCTGGGTTGTTTTACTTCGAGCGGCACTTTTTTTTTGCAAATAATGAGCTAAATGGCCACCCCGAGAGCTCAGAGGAGGTTGGTTGGGATGGGACCCAGTAGATACCTGTTAGAAGACTCCCGTCAAGGCTATCTCACGTGTTCTTTACATGCACAGAGTATGGCTCTCCCACACACGAAACCACGGCTTAACGTCCCGTCCTACGGAAGGTGGCCTTTCAGAGCCCATCAATGTCCCCCACTGACCGAGGGCAGGGCGGGGTAAAACTCAACCTTGGCCAAGTCGGAGCTCGAACATGGGAACTGGAGTCGGTACGGCTAGAGCAGTTCTGGGAAAACATTTAGCTCAATGGCAGCCATTAAAATTGCAATGGAATTGCGGCAGCCAAAAAATATATATAGTCAATAGCGTATGTAGTCAACGCAAAATGAAGTAAAACATAAACAATATAAATATATTAATTATTTTAATGAGAATTTACCTCACCCGAAGTTTGATTTCTTGAACTTTATACGTTCTTTTCCCCATCCACAAATTTATTTGTCATCAGTAGCTCTCGGGTCTTCACAAAACGAGGTAGCGAGTCACAGTTTGCCCAGGTCTGGCTCGAGGATCGTTCATACATTGCGAAACACTTCGAAAAGAGGAGAAGGTTAGTGATTGTATTACATCATGTACACGAGGAGAAAAAGTGGCGAAGTGGTATCATGCAAAGCTAACAATTTTCCCCTGCAGTTTAGATATTTAATTTAATGTTGCGATGAAAAAAAATAGCTAATGTAGCTAATATTCGCTTGCTACGCTTATTAACGTACCAAAAATTATGTCTTAAAACGAGGAAAGTGTTCGACCAAGCCTAATTACTGCTGTGATCTAGGAGAGAGTAGGTCTTTCAAATTCCGGTAAAACAGCGTTGCATAATTTGTAGATTATTTTCCCCCAGTAAGAGAAAAATACGAAAACAATATAGTGGTTTAACAAAACCTGGTTATATTTTATGCAATGACCCTTTGGAGATATAAATAATAGAATTATCCCAGTTCAATTAAAAACTAAAATTATTGCGAGTTCAGACTTTTTCTAAGTACGTCTTCATTACTGTGGAAATAAAGGACATAATTTAGTAATTTTGCTAAGGCGAGATGTTCATAGGAGCTGAACAGCTGGAGATCTTAGTAGTTTCATCTTAAATATAACACGGTGCTATGATGCTTGTTAATTATGGTTTGAAGGCAGTGGTAGATTTAATATTTAGACACCCAGGCACGGAAATTATTTCAAGGTGTCCCAAGGGGAGATTGGTTTGTTAAAAATGCCATCTTTTCATAATGAAATTTCTAAATTCAAATATTCTGTTTTATGTAAATGATGTGTAGAATATAGAGAAAATGGACTAGATACAATATATTTACTACTATGTATTCTTAACTTTCATTATAAATTTTACATAATTAATTATAAAATGCAAAAAAATTGAGTAAAATTGAAGCAATATGCAAAACATATACTTACAAAATTTAAAAGTCTTTTTCTCAGTTTTTGAGTAGCAAACGCATAAATTTAATGACCGAAATATAAATTTTAAATAACATTGTTTCTAATAAACAGTAAAGATAAATGCCGCCTAAAAAATTGCCACCTAAAAAAATGCCGCTTAGTGCAGTTGCACCGGTTGCGCAGCCCCTGCCTATCGTACTTTAAAGAAATTTCAATTTATTTATAAAAACCAAAAAACTGATTTCCTACAGACGGATAGACAAACAGACGAGAAACAGAAAATATTAGTGTGCTTTTTTGTTACTTTTTCTTGGTAAACGAGGTTAAAATGAATGGCAAGCGATCTCTGTCTGGGGTCTCACGGATAATCCCAGAGTACTTCTCTCCTGGGGCGAAATTTGTTTTAGGATCGATCTTGGCCGTTGGGCCGATTCTCATGCATTTGCCCGGACCATTTTTTGTTTCCAATCCGCCCCTGGTCCTAACTGTACACATAGGTGAAACTACAGATCAATTCATTCTCCATTACCCAGGCCTGCATGTCATACAGTTCCCAATGATATTCTTCAGACTCAACAGAGTGAAAAATATATATACTTTTTATATGTTGGGACATTTTCTTCCTACCAGAAAATATCTTCATTCCAAGCTACAAAACTAAATCAGAATTTCACATAAATATTTGTTAAAAATAAACCTCTTAATTGCAGCATAAATCCTCTTAATTGCAAAATCCTTTTTATCATCTGACTTTATGATACTTGCGATAATCCTTAGCCATCTCTGCCAGCCTCTTAGAAAATGACTCCACAGATTGGGATATGAAGCCGAGTAGCTAAACATCCCATTAACGCCAACTAGAGAAGACATGAATATACGAACTGTTTGGAAAGATCATACAAAATACTTGGAAGTCATGATACACACCAAGCTGAAATGGGACATCTCCATAACAAATTTCAACATAACTAGAACTTTGAGAGCGAAGTTCTTTCCTCTTATTGGAGGACATTCTACACTGGCCATCCATCACCTCAATTCATGATTTTTAACGTGATTCTTAAACCAATTCTGCTGTATGCTGCTTCTGTTTGGGTTTTATGCTCCAAATCAAATCTGAACTGACTCGAAACTTTCCAAAACTCAGGTTATGATCAGCTATAGTAGAGCCCTGGTTTGTTCATAACTCTGTCATATAGGGAAAGCTCCAAATTCTTTCCATGCTCGACTCGATTAAATTAATGACTCGCAATTTCTCCAAAGATAAAATCTTTCACCCTAATCGATTTTTACAGCATTGTAAATATATAAATAAAAATAAATACCCCCTCAAGCAGCTGCTTGCCACAGAGGTCTGACAGGAGCCTGTCAGTTTATATGACACAGTAGGAGATCTGAGAGGATGGCAGGACCTCAGCAGAAAAACGACACAGACTCCATGCCTAATTCCGGGGCTCGAACCCAGGTCCCTTAGATCAGTAGGCAAGCGTGCTAACCACTCGGCCACGGGACGGCTACAGCATTGTACCAGCTATGAACTCTACAATGCGCAGAATAAAAAACATGTAGATCTATTTTTATCTGGCTTCACCCTCCGTCAGTCAGATATTTTTCCGTGGTTCACCTTCATGAAACCATTTCCTTACACTCTCAGGTTTGTTTCCTGATTGGTCCATTTCGAATGAACATCCATGATTTGCGGTCATACTCCGTTGATCCTACTGATGACCAGTGGCGATTCGCGATTTTCTAAATAGGTGGGGCCAGCAATATAATGTATACAGAGAAACCAGGTATGAAGATGATGATGGCTCAGATGGTAGTGCTGAACGTCGGTGATTTTGTTATGACCACATCTGAGTATTTTGGACGTGGCACAACTTTAGGGACGAACTGGCCATAACTGAGGGGATCTCATACAATGGCATTGTGACTTCATCAGGTTCAGTCTTCACTCGAGATCGAGCCTGATGCCGCAATAAAGGTGGTGGGTGGGAAGGGCGTTAAGTAGCCGACTTCCTCTCCTGCAATTTGCCGGTGCTGGCTTCCAGAGCAAACACGAGATGGCACACATGAATATACTTTTAAACAAAAATCATTTCAACATAAAAATACATTTATTTTTCTCAATAAACTTTCCTTACAAGCGGTCTTGGCGCTGTCCCTTCTTCCTGAGGGAGATTTTACTAATAGCATACAGTAAGCCAGTCCAAGCTCGTAATTACGAGAAAACGTTCAGTGAGCCTAGAAAAGTCAACAGCTTAGCATCTCTTGGAGGGACAGCGAGGCGGCGACAAATAACACTACACTTTGTTGGGGAAAACCAGATTCAGAAAAATTCGACCCTTATCTCGTTCTACTCAGGTGGGCAAAAAGTAGTCGCTCCCTTTTCCCAAAGGGGTCTCTCGACGCTCGCGTGTCAGTAGTGGGCTCATGCACGGCGTTCCTTATCTAGGGCAGCAGGCAGCTTGCGCCCTCTTTGATCGGTCATCAGCTACACTTTGCACATAGGCTCCTTCACAGGTTCGCTCTTTCAACTCGCAAGAAGGACTTGACGCACGTCCTCCTGCCTTGCTGTCCAGAAACGAATTGTCTTGCTTGCGCGCCTTTTATGCTCACCTTCGATCAACCCTTGGTAGAATTTCACCATCTGGATACTCGTGGACGCTGTCCATTGGTCCGCGCGGGTTGAGGTGCGAATCTCCGACCTATCTGGTGCGGATTGTTACATCTTTAGGTCATGTAGGCCCCCTGCCATCTGGGGCCTACCGGACCATGTTTCAGAGTCTCTGTGCCGGCGGCGCGGTTCTTCCTCGTTGTTGAACTGGACTCAAAAATAGAGGAAACGAAAAGGCACAAGTGGCTGGCGATAATGGCGGCCGTGGCTTCCCATGTGGATCCGTCGTGTCCACATTTTAAAACAAATGTGAGCATGACAATTTCCTCTTCTAACCTCAATTATGTCCTCAGTGAGAAAAGGAACATTGATTAGATTGGAAAAGAACATGCATATATTAACTTATAACTATGTACCTGTAATAAAATATCTATATATATTGTGGCTTATGTCAGGCACGTACCCCAGGATTTAGTTTCAGGGTGGGGATGGTGTAGGGTGGTTCGAGAATTTAACTTCCGGTGTGTGTGTGTGAGGGGGGGGGACTTAAAGTTTTCTCGTAGTAATACTCGCTGATAATTAAGGCGCGCGACATTTTCGAGTGTGTTACTTCACTAAATGCTTATTGAAACGAAATAAAATGGGCAAGATGTTTTAGAGAGCAAATATACATGTAAATTATTATTTATTCCAGTTCGGAGTTTAATATTTTAGTATATATAATGTATTACAGAAATGTTGGTGGGGCACGGCCCCTAATGACCAGCCACCACTATTGATGATCATTCGTGATCTGAGACCTTTCTCCATGGTTCAGTAGTTGTTTTTATCCCCCTTATTTGTTTTAATTCCCTTCTCTCACTCCCTGCCCTTTCTTGAATACGTTTCTGAAAGTTATTTGTATTTAGTCATTTATTGAAAATAAATTGTCCAACACTTTTGTTCTATCTTGTGTGTTTGAGTGTTGTCAGCTTCTAGGAATGGGTTGTTTTACCTCTGAGTGGTGGCTTTTTACACAAAAAGGGCTAAATGACTAGGTCATAAGGACCCCAAGGGCTCAGAGAAGGCTGGAGCCAGGGGACCCACTGGACAGCTGTTCGGGGACAGATGCTAGCCTCTTTTAAGTCTGGGTTGGGTTGTTTTACCTCTGAGCGGCACTTTTTTGCACACCATGGGCTAAATGGCCAGGTCACATGGACCCCGAAGGCTCAGAGAAGGTTGGGGGAGGGGACCCACTGGAATAGCTGTTGGAGACAGTTGGTAGCCTCCCGTCAAGGCCATCCAGCGTGTTCTTTAACGTGCACAGGGTATGGCTCTCCCGCACTCGGGGCCACGGCTTAACGTCCCATCCGACGGACGGCGGCCTTTCCAAGCCCATCGGTGTCCCCTACTGACCGTGGGCAGGGCGGGGAATTTTGCGGAGATAAATCTCAACGCTGACCCAGCTGGGACTCGAACTCTTTTAAGGCCATCCAGCGCGTTATTTAACGTACACAGGGTATGACTCCTGCAAACAGGACTAGAACTTTACCTCCCTCTGACAGACGGCGTCCTTTCCAAGCACATTGGTGCCTCCTACGGACCGAGGGCAAGGAGTTTTGCCGAGATAGATCTCAACTCTGGCCCAGCTGGGACTCGAGCTTGGGAACTGCAGACTACGAGCCTGGCGCGCTACCGACTGAGCCACCTTCAGCTTTTAGGGAACAGCCAACTTAGAGTAAATTTTTGGCAACAGCTCCAAGTGTCGTGTCGTAAAACTGAGACTATGATGTTTCATCGCATTCAATTCGCCCCAATGAGTTTTGACTGCGCTACATTAGAAATATGAGGGAGATATATTTCCTTGTATACTACATAAAGAGCAGTAGCAAATTGTTATTAAGAATGTACAATATAAGCTTATTTGTAAAGCGTTTCAAATGGACTAATGTAAACATTTCTGCCACTCTGAGCAAACGAAAGTTTTAATCTTTGTTCTATTGCCTAAGGATTATTGCAAATATTGTAAAGTCAGATGATAAAGGGATTTCATGCTGCAATTAACAGTTTTTTTTAAACAAAATCCACACGAAAGTCTATAGTTTTCTACCTTGAAATGAAGATATTTTCTGATAGGAAAAAAGCATCTGCCTAATTTTTTTCATCGCATCTGTTATGCAATATTTTATATGATACACACTCAGTTCCATTATCTCTATGTTAGTTATATTTAATATACAGGGTGTCTCAAAAATATAGGTAATACTTTTAGGGGAAGTAGATAACATCTAAAGGAATGAGAATTGCATTGGAACCCATAACCGGAAACGTCACCGTAAGTCAATAGGCGGCGCTGTTCATCAGTGCGCTAGAGGGGAAATTTCGGATTTTCTCATTCGAGCGGTATTCAGCTTACAAAGAGCATGCAAAGGTATTCGAACAGGGAGCTGGCAGACATGCACTTAGTGTATGGAATAGCTGAGGGCAACGGACGAGCCACTGAACGAATGTATCAAGAACGCTTCCCACACAGTCATGTATTGGGCCACCGTTTGTTTGCGCGTGCGCATCAAAATTTGTGCGATTATGGGTCATTAAGAGGTAGCAGAAGTGAGGGCAGGCCATCTAGTACGCCATTTGTAATAATTATGTCCAATAAATGTTTTCCCATTAATCACTGTCTTGTGTCCTTTCAGATCTTGTACCTCTGCTACCACTTTCCCATGACGTTTCCGGTTATGGGTTCCATGCAATTCTCATTCCTTTAGATGTTATCTACCTCCCCTAAAAGTTTGTACCTATATTTTTGAGACACCCTGTATAAAGAAGAAAGTTGTTTGTGTGTCTGTCCGCTTATGCACTTGGCCCCCAGAAGAGCTACAAGCACCAAACGTTTTTCACCCAGGGGACGAATATAGGCTATTTGC
Source organism: Ryuthela nishihirai (assembly GCA_038380435.1). NCBI lineage: Eukaryota > Metazoa > Arthropoda > Arachnida > Araneae > Heptathelidae > Ryuthela > Ryuthela nishihirai. The sequence goes on from JAWZYU010000012.1 coordinate 59,634,040, forward strand.
GAATCTGCTGGGGCCAACGAAAATTAGGGTGGGCGGGTTTCAATTTCTCAAAATCCCCATACACTTAACATTAATGATTGGAAGTTATTCAAAATAACTGTTGTCACCAGTGAATTTGAAATAATGAAGTCAAACTAATATCTTTCTGATTTCGCGTAATGAACTCATTGTTCAGTTTGTTGGGTCAAGATCGCGAGTGTTCATGGATATTGAAGTCATTCTAATTAAGCACGAGCGGAACATGAGAATTTTTGTTGAAGTGAGAGCTTCAAAAACTAAATTCGTATCGGAAGTTAAAATCATTAACTTAATTATGCAGAAGTTAAGAAAAGAATATCTTAAAAGATATGATAATTAATAATTGTTATAAATATTATGTTGAATAAGAAACAATTTTGTTGAATAATAATATTTTAGTATCTTTACATGTTTTATGCATCTCACACCATTGTTCAGTTTCTCTTGCTATTAAGTTACATGTGCCTGGCAAAATTGCATCCGAGGAACACTGGTGGGTGCGAAGTGATTTTAAAATTTCGATTATCTGAGCTAGGAAATTCCGCTTTTTGCTTTAGAAACTTCTGATGTGGGGAGGATTATGGGTACCTCGAACTATGCCCATTTCTATCTTCCCCTAAAAGAGAGGGAGAACATTTTAACCGAAGGGGGAAAAGATCGATCGTAATGATTTTTATGCCAGATGAAAGTTTGCGACGTGGGGAGGGCCATCAATTCTATATTCTAGAGTTTCAGACCGGAGCAAGTCGAATAAATCTGCTAGTATCGTTTAAAATGAAATCATAAGGTATATATTTTGATACGAAATATAAATCTGATTTATCCGACATTACTTTTTTAACAATCTATTTAATATTTGTACGGTAATTATTTAATATTTGTACGGTAATTATTTAATATATTGTACGGTTCTGTCGGCTTTAGTTTTAGGGAGGATTTCTTTGTAAGTAGGGCAGTTAAACAAATGAGAACTGCTGAGTTACACACTCAGCAGTTCTCATTTGAGGAATCAGTCTATATAGTTTAATCATTATAGGAATCAGTCGTGTATAGTTATAGGAATCAATCCTCATTATAGGAATCAGTCTATATAGTTTAAGAGTTGACAATGCCGATTGCCAGTTCCACAGGGAATCGGCATTGTCAACCCTTAAACTTTGGGAATTTCGTTCATCCAATGACATATTTGTTTTGTGAATATTATGTATCAGTTATTCACTAGGAACAATAATTCAGTTGAGAAGGGGGGGCGAAGAAGCTGAAATTTCAAAAAGAAGTGCTTAAGATTTAAAGATTTAATTGTCCTCCACAAATTTCCTTTTCATTAGCTTTATTATTCATTATAAATAGATATAATCTTCGTCGGAAAAGGAAAATCATCCCTATAGGACATATATTTTCGTTCGGCTGCCTCCCACACCAACTCCACCCACCGACAACAAATCTCCTTTTCCTAAAAATCATTATTTTCTGACTGACTTGTCAAATTATTAGAAATTGAAGTTGGAAGGTTGGCAGATTTAGTTCGCACCTGCACATACAAAAAGAATGAGAGCACGTGAACCGTACATAGTGTAATATACACTGATTTCCATAAATTTAGGAAAATCCCTATGTTAAGTAAATGGGAAGCTAACGTCAAAGCTCTATAACTTCTAAAATAAATTTTTTGTTTTGAAAAATGTGATTGCAGATAAAGATCTCAATCAAATAAATCAATATCTCGATTTTCAACTATATTCGTTCAGTATTTAATGAGTTAGGGAAGTTTGAATATTTAACAACAACAATGCCAGTCTTAAGAAACTTATACAGAACTGAAGAATAGTGGAAGAATTCTTTACACAAAGTTCTAAAATACAAACTTATTTCATTAAACACTTAGTAATAAGTATTCTATCAAAGTTTTAATTAACTTCTGAAGTCGATTTTTGTGGATGGCATTGTTATCGCTAAATATTCAAACTTGAATAACTCATTAAATACTGAACGAATAGTGTTGAAAAATCGAGATATTGATTTACTTGATTGAGATCTTTATCTGCAATCACATTTTTCAAAACAAAAATACTTATTTTAGAAGTTAAAGAGCTTTGACGTTAAGCTTCCCATTGACTTTTAACATTGGGATGATCCTTAATTTATGGAAACCAGTGTATACAGGGTGAATCTGAAAAAGTGGGCAAAACTTTACGGGGTGGTAGAACGCAGCTATGCGAGCAATATTCGTCATAGAATGTATGGTCAGAACGCAAACGGCGAGCCGCTAGGTGGCTTTGGAAATGGTATAAAAGGGTCGGGTCCTCGCACCCAACGGCATAAAAATAACGTACACAAAGTGCATATCCGCCATTTCGTGGTTAGTATAACCAGCCATCCTCTCGGCAATTCATGGTAGAAATGCCGTTGGGTGCGAGGACCGACCCTTTTATACCATTTCCAACGCCACCTAGCGGCTCGCCGTTTGCTTTCCGACCATACATTCTATGACGAATATTGCTCGTATAGCTGCGTTCTACCACCCCGTAAAGTTTTGCCCACTTTTTCAGATTCACCCTGTATAGACGATTTTGAGTGATTCACTGACAGCTTGACTGACTGACAGGCGATCACGCTAATTCTATGAAGCAGAAATGGTAGAGCTCTGAAAATTTGCAGCTAGCGGTAATCCGGGTCATAGATCTCCGGAAAAATCTGACATTTGACCTACAAAGTGTTCTTCAAGATTCAAGATCAAGCAGAGGTCAAGTAGAGGTCAAACCTTGATCTACGAGGACTAGAAACATGAAAATTAGTGCCTGAAGGTGTTTCGGGTTGCAGATGTCGGAAATATCGGGAGGGTCCTTCGAGTCCAAAGGTCAAATTTAGATCTATCGATGCTAGAGAGCTGAAAAATGGTTCTTGAGGTTTCACAATTGGGTCTTAGATCTCGGAAATGTTGAATTTTCCTTGCGATGGGTCGTTTGAGGTCAAATATAGATCTACTGGTGCTAGAAGGTTAAAAATGTGGTGCCTGGGAGAATTTTGAGTTTTAGATCTCAGTAATTTTGTCAAATTTTTGGATGCGATGGGTCCTTTCAGGCCAAAGGTCAAATTTTAATATACTTGTATTGGAGAGTTAAAAAATGGTCAATAGGTCTATTTAAGGCAGTGTAATTCAGAAATGCGAGGAATTTTCGTATCAAGGTCAAATAGGGGTCAGAGTGATAGTCTTGAAATCAATCGATGTGTCGGCACCGATTTATTTTTCATTTTTCACCAATTATCTCGAATTTTTTTGAAGAAGAAATCACTCTGTTGTTAAATATTCCAGCTATCATAACTCTTTAAGTATTGCTGACATCTGAATATTTTTAAAAAATTATTTATATTTTTAATTTATCCTCGGTCTCTCATTTCTATAAGACGTTTATTTTTAAAGATATCGAGTTTCGAATATATCTTTCCATTCATATATCAAGATAAAGCTCTATTGTGATTGGATAAGGGCTGGTTCTAAGCGGGTGGGAGGAAATAAATCCGTTCTCCTGTTTTTTTTTTTTGTAGAATGTTAATAACCGGAACTAAGTCAAAAAAAGTATTTGTCAGGAACATTATTTTTAAATACCAATAAAATTGAGGAAAAAATTATATATCAAAACCGCTTTCTGTTCTATCTAGTCACTTAGCCATCCTTTTGAATTTTTTTTTTAGATTCTGACCTAAATTAAAAATTGTGTTTCATAAATGTCAAAATTAACAAAATATTATCTATGGCTGATATTTAATACCTCGTATGTAACAAGACAATAACTTTGCAGGAGATAGAGAAAAGAAATTGCGACGAAAATCATTCGAGTTATCCAGTCACGTACCCAGGATTTAGTTTCGTGGGGGGAGGGTGGAAAAGAGGGGGGGGGGGGTACTAACCCCACTGAACAGCTGTTAGGAGACATATGGTAGCTTCCCGTCTAGGCCATCCAGCGTGTTCTTTAACGTGCACAGCTCTCCCGCATATCGGACCACGCTTTACGTCCCATCCGACGGACCGCGGTGGAGCATATAATATGGGGCTAAAATAAAATGCAAAGATACCTAATTTTGATTTGAAAGCAGGTAGACAAGTTTGAATATTTCGTATATGACAAGGGGTCTTTACCCCCCCCCCCCCCTCCCTTGGGTACGACTTTGAAGTTAGGTAAGGATCTGATTTTATTTTATGATGTTCAAAATGGCTTACTTTAAATCAGGGATACTTGATTTTACCAAAAATATAGACCTTTTTTTTCCGAAAAATTTCATACCGTCAGGCCCGTATCCAGGATTTCTTTAAAGCTGTGCTGGACCAAAGTTTTTTCTTTTAATCGCCTTCAAGGAAATTTTTGCAACGCCACATACAACAGCGTGGGTAAGATATTTGTGTTGGGAGGGCTGTATAATATGATTTCGAAGCAGTATATGTAGAAGAAAATTTGTTGAACTATTTTAACCTCAAAAGGTAGTTTGCCTCATACAGCTATAAAGTAGTTTACCCACGTGTAGATAGCGTTTATTCAAAACAACACTATGTGGTGTGCCATATTTTTTTTGAGGCTATTAAAAAAACTTAACTTCAGCCCCTGTAAAAAATTCCTAAATATGCGCCTGGTGGTACGGTACACCATATATGACCATGTGTACCATTTCAATAGTGTAGTTCCAAATTATTTCTAAAATAGTGAACCTGAAAACCAAAACATTGACTATTATTTTCGTCAGTTACTGATTAGTACAGTCCCAGTTTTGTTGAAAATTGAGTACCAAACACATCGTACTTTCGTGGTTGCAAATTCAAATGAAGGGTAGGCATATCACCTTTTTTAATATCCTAATACTGCAACAGTTTTAATATCGTTTAATTCAACTTCAGTCAATACGATGTTTTCCCCAAACCCTTGCCAATGCCGATCTTGCCCCCCCCCCCCATTTTTAAATTTTGAGCTTTCCAAGATTTAAGTGGGGTTGTTATAGCACAGTAAGCACTCCCCTGAATACACGCATGCGTAATAGCATTCAATATCATGCGTCTTTACTTTTTAAATATGGATCATTTTATAACGCATAAAATTATCAAATGATCTAAAAATTATGCATATGGATAAATTTTATTAACTCAAATGTTTCAAAACAGAAACGAAAGTGTACAGTCGCTCAAAAAAATATCAGAACACTATGATTGATTACAGAATTCAGAAAAAATATTTGGCAACGATTTTTTTAGAAATTAGTGATCTGGCAACCTCACGAAGGTTGCCAGATCACTAATTTCTAAAAAAATCGCTGCCAGATATTTTTTCTGCATTTTGTAATTAACCATATTTTTCGGATACTTTTTTGAGCGACTGTACACACCTACAATAAAGCTAAAATAAAGTAGCGAGAGCTTTTAGAAATAAAGTCATATCTTGCAGGATGACAAAAATTACCTGAATGAAGTGGCGTCCGAAGAAATTTCTCCGGGGGAATTTTTCAAAGAACGCAATTACTATCTTTTTATAGAATGGTCGTCGGTTCTTAGAATAGTTTAATCACAACCTTAGAATAGTTTAATCACAACGTTTTAGTTACTGTTACAAAAAAGGTAGTAATTATGTAGCAAAATACAATTTAAAAAAATCACAATTCAGGGGGAGGGGGTGAATATGACCCCCTGCGAACGCCCATGTTTGAATGAGAATTTTATAAGAAATTAGAAACTGAAAACTAATTACAAATGGCATGATTAGTTCAGAAAAAAAAAGAAAGCTCTATAACCAGATTATGAGAATAAGTCCAAAACAACTTGATTTTAAAAAGTAAAAGGCAAAACTAAATTGCAGGGAATTCAATATTGTTCAAGATGGCTGTAATGCATAAAGGTTTGAATTCAGCATTAAACATTCGTTCAGAATGCATATATAAGGGGGGGGGGGGCTCAGTCGGTAGCGCGCCAGGCTCGTAATCTGCAGTTCCCAGGTACGAGTCTCAGCTTGGCCAGTATTGAGATTTATCTTCGCTAAACTCCCCGCCCTTCCCATGGTCAGTAGGAGACACCGATGGACTTGGAAAGGTCGCCGTCCGTTGAATGGGACGTTAAACCATGGCCCCGTGTGCAGGAGAGCCATACCCTATGCACGTTAAAGAACACGCTGGTTGGCCTTGACGGGAAGCTATAATCTGTCTCCCAACAGCTGTCCAGTGGGTCCTCTCTCTCTGAACCTTCGGGGTCCTTGTGACCTGGTCATTTAGCCCGCTGTGTGCAAAAAAGTGCCGCTCAGAGGTAAAACAACCCAACCTAAAAAGCATTTATATGATACAGGCGGCGTGCGAAGGGTTGTGAAGAATACATTGTGTGTACAGGTGGTGTGCGAAGGATTGTGAAGAATACATCGTGTACAGGTGGTGTGCGAAGGGTTGTGAAGAATACATTGTGTACAGGTGGTGTGCGAAGGGTTGTGAAGAATACATTGTGTGTACAGGTGGTGTGCGAAGGGTTGTGAAGAATACATTGTGTACAGGTGGTGTGCGAAGGGTTGTGAAGAATACATTGCGTACAGGTGGTGTGCGAAGGGTTGTGAAGAATACATTGTGTACAGGTGGTGTGTGAAGGGTTGTGAAGAATACATTGTGTACAGGTGGTGTGTGAAGGGTTGTGAAGAATACATTGTGTGTACAGGTGGTGTGCGGAGGGTTGTGAAGAATACATTGTGTACAGGTGGTGTGCGGAGGGTTGTGAAGAATACATTGTGTACAGGATGCGTGCGAAGGGTTGTGAAGAATACATTGTGTGCACAGGTGGTGTGCGGAGGGTTGTGAAGAATACATTGTGTACCTGCGGCGTGCGAAGGGTTGTGAAGAATACATTGTGTACAGGTGGCGTGCAAAAGGGATGGGCAGCTGACCCATTTTGCCCCATTGCCCCAAGATAAATTTAAGAATTCAATCAAATCTATCTAAATATAAATTTCCAATAATATTCGTTCAAAATTTAAAAAGTTATGGTAGCTGCAATTCTGTGGTTAATTCTGAGTGGATCTACTGTAGTTAAATTCATAACTCTTGAAATATTGGTAATAATTTTTTCAATTATTGTATTAATCGCATTTATTTACCAACGTTAGCATGAATAGGGATTTACCAGTATGAAGTGCTAAAATACCATAGTGGATATTATCATCATCCTCATCATCCTCAAGCAGCCGTGGGCTACGGAGGTCTAGCTAGACCGTGCAGTTTAAAAAGTAAGCTTTTCGGTGAAAATTTAAACTTCCGATAGTCTTGGAATGGATTAAGCCATTCGTATTTGATGTATTCGATTAACGTTAATTTTGGTTTACGATCGTTTTCATAGAACCGATTACGAGGGACCATTGTATTTGATATCTTAAGAATTAATTTCACAAATGGAAAAAAATAAGCCCACGTGGACTCAAGTATAGCTGCACCGGTTACGTTAACGGTAAAGGACGGCTCTCAACCAATCTATTGTGTCTAAAAGCAAAAAAAAATAATTCTTTGGGTTTTTCCCTCGTTTTTATTTAAAGAAGATAATCATCATTGAATGCGATGAAGCATGAGCCTCAGCCGCGAAACAAAACCTTTGAAATGAAGGATAGATAAATTATCGCGCAACAGACTGGAACTGCTGAGGTTTAATTCTTCATTATGACTAAAATATTAAAATTGTTTTTTTCCTTCATAATCTGCTTTTTCTTTACAGGATCGCAACTGAGCTAAAATATTTTTTGCATCTTAAAATTCTGATTTTTTTTTGCGCATCTTAATCCGTACTCGTCAGGTGATGCGCTTTACGAAGAACAGAAAGGATATGGGCACACACAGGAAGCCGTTTAGCGTTGCTAACATTTCGAAATTTTCTGGCGTCTTGAAACAAAACCATTAACAACAACAGAGGCGACCTCATTGACGCCACAAAGTATGGAATTGTTAATGGCACTGCACCGCGATCTGTGTGGCCGTATCCAAAAGACACGGCGCATGCGTAGAGACGAGCTTCTGCTTAGTAGAAGACCCTGCTTTATTCGAGTAACGGGTATTAATGGATCTACCGGTTCTACTTGTGACACGTGCTCAGCCTCTGCCAAGCGATCATTTGAATGTCGTCTATATCGTCTACTTTTGTTCCATCGGCACCTGAGACACGGCTTTTGTGCCTCATGTTTCTGTTCTGGGACTTCCGCGTTCGAACGATGCTGCAGATCTAATGAGGTTACAGAGAACTACAACGTCAACGAACGCAGGTCAGGGTTATATTCAGTCAGGTACCGTAGCCGGGATTTTGCCATCGAAGGGGCTAAGCCCTTATTTGCGTTTCGATGTACACTGTCCTCTAATATGTATTGACCACTTCAGTGTTATGTGAACGAGGTTACAGAGGACTACAATGGCAACAAAAGCAGGTTGATTGGTTGAGGTTTTATGGCGTATCAGCAAATAAGCAACAAACATGATAAAAAAAAGAGAGTAAAAGAGAAAGATCGTAAAAAGACGTCGCAGTACCATGATTGGCTCACTTTTTAGCTCACTTTTTTGCACACAATAGGCACAATGGACCACAATGACCCCAAAAGGCTCAAGGAGGGGACCCACTGGAACAGCTGTTCTGGGACAGATAGTAGCCTCCCGTCAAGGCCATCCAGCGTGTTCTTTAACGTGCACAGGGTATGGCTCTCCTGCACACGAGCCACGGCTTAACGTCCCGTCCGACGGACTACGGCCTTTCCAAGCCCATCGGTGTCCCCTTCTAACCGTGGGCAGGGCGGGGAGTTTTGCTGAGATAATCTCAATGCTGACCCAGCTGGGACTCGAACCTGGGAACTGCAGATTACAAGCCTGGTGCGCCACCGACTGAACCACCCCGTTCCAGGTCACAAGAGCCCGAAGGTTCAGAGAAAGTTGGTGCAGGGAATCCACTGGATAGCTGTTGGGAAACAGATGGTAGCTTCTTGTTAAGGCAATCCAGCATGTCCTTTACATTATGCACACAAGGTATGGCTTCCCGCACACAAAACCGCGGCTTAACATCCCATCCGACGGACGACGGCCTATCGAAACCTAGCGGTGCCGCCTACTGGCCATGGGTAGGGCGGAAATTTTGTGGAGATACATCTCAATGCTGGCCCAGCTGGCACTTGAGCCTGGCTCGCTACAGACTGAGCCACCCCCACCTCGCAGTACAGTCGCTCAAAAAAGTATCCGAACGCCATGGTTGATTACAACATTCAGATAAAATATCTGGCAACGATTTTTTCAGAAATTAGTAATCTGGCATCCTTCGTGTACTGCACACGAAGGATGCCAGATCATTAATTTCTGAAAAAATCGTTGTCAGATATTTTTTCTGAATGTTGTAATCAACCATGGCGTTCGGATACTTTTTTGAGCGACTGTACCATGCCCTAGTCCTATACCTGCTTCATCAAAGGGAATATCTATAAAAGACAACTGCCCAAAATTTGTAAAAATTGAATACGTTTTTCCAAACGGAATAAATCGGCAGAAGCCGAGGTAACTATAACGGGCTAATTTTGGAAGAAAAATTATAATAAAATTTAAAAAAAAGTAAAATATATAAAAAAAAGTTTGTGATAAAAACACTAGTGAAGTATTGTTTTGCAATGTTTAAAGTGTTTGAAACGGATGACATTGTATTCACTGATAATTGGATGAGCTCATTTGAATAATTGTTCGCCTCGTATAAAAATTTCTTTGCCGTGGTCTTTGTGGCTTGAATAATTATTGAGACGAATTCTCGTTACGGATATATGCAGTCGGAGTAAAAGGAGTTTTACCTTTAACCTCCTTCATCGAAAGGTAAGCCAGAAATATAATGAGATGCGAACATCTTATGAATAAACTGCTCACAAGCGGGTCCTGTGTTGGACATGATATTGTTTTGGAAGTATGCTAATCATCTTCATTTTAAAGATGTCAGGGTGTTCATGAACAGCAACAGTCTTAGGTATAAATAGATAGATAACAGTCTTAGGTATAAATAAATAGGAATAAATAATCGATAGGAACGTCTTTCCCTTCCTTTTTTCCCCCACATTTTTTTAGAAATTATTTTTGCCAAATGTTGCAATAAGGTTTAATCTAGAGAAAGATGGGGGGGGGGGGGGTCAAATGTCTAGATGAAATAGAAATGCCATTCCGTCCATTTTAATCTTTTTTTCAAAAGTTAGCATTGTCAAATATTGAAATAAAAAACCGGATTTGGAGAAAAATTAAGGGATCAAGTAGCTGTATCAAACTGGAACGCTGTTTAACTAATGAAATATTGCAATTAGAATTTTTGAGTCCTTAGGTAATATCTATTTATATCGTTAGAGGTCACTAAATACGGAAAACCCGAAGCCTTTAATGAATATTGCAAGTGATCTGTTTATGGTAGAAATTTGAGATTTCGGTAGCAGAGTGGCAAGAGATATTCCAGTGACCGTAACAATCTTCCCTCTTTTCTCAGAAGGTGTGAGAAAAGCATTTTTTTTTAAATTGAAGGAATGAAAGACATACACTCAGTGTTCATTGAATTATGACCACCTCTCTTCATGTTATATCAGTGAAAGCTAACTTCAAAGCTCTATCTTTAACTTCTAAAAAAGAGTATTGTGACAGAATTAGAACGGAGATAAATTAAAGATATTAATTAAATCTATCAAAATCTCGGATTTCAACAATATTCCCTTAGTATTTAAAGAGTTATGGAAGTTTGAATATTTAACAACAGCAATGCCTAACATTAGAATTTAACTCAATTATAATTTGGAAATTATTTCACATAATTTAATACAGCAATGTATATTTAAAAAGTTAATGTAAATAATATTTCGATATTTTTCAACTTTCCTAAGACTTGCATTGTTTCTGTTCAATGTTCAAAGTCCATAACACTTCAAGTACAAAGAGATCATTTTTGAAAATCGAGATTTAGATAAATTTGATTCAGATCTTAAATTTATCTTCCGTTACATTTTCTCATAAAACGCTTGGTTTAGAAGTTATAGAGTTTCGAATTTATCTTCCTCTGACATAAACATGGAGGGAAGTGGTCATAATTTACTGAGTGTATTTAACAATTAATTCTTCTGTTAGTGCACTGTTCGGACTCTTTATATGTAGGTGATATACATAGGTGGCTCTGACACGGCGCCTTGCCCCCACCCCTCCTTCTACAAATCTGGCCCTGGTTTTGGGTTATGGGCAAGATTAGTGAATTTTACTTTTAGAATAAGGTAGAAACAACAAAAAAGTGCAAAAAAATTGTTAATCATTATATAAAAATAAAATAATCTTAACCACCTTTTCCTTTTGTAAATTAAAAATGAAATCATTCACAGAAAACAACCTCTTTTATGGAACCAAAGCACTAAACATTTTATCACATCACAATGACACTATTAGCTATGAAAATTTACTGATATACTTCACCACAAAAATGTATTATTAGTCTTTAAAGAAACATTTGTGTCACAATTTCTCTTTCACTTCTGAATACAGAAAATAGCAACAAAAGCTCTTAATTATATTAGTTCTCTTCTCTTGAGTAAATATCCTTCCATGATTCAGTAATAAAGTATCACAGGAAAATGTTCCGTAGACAAGAAATACTTGAAATAATTAGCTGAAAAAGGTTTTGTTCTGAGTGGGATTCGAACCCACATCTCCCAGAAACTGATTAGTTTCTGATTAAAATTCTTTTCTAAAGTTTCTGAAGGAAATGATTAGTTCCATCAGAAACTAATAATTTTCTTCTGAAATGTGACATATAAACATTCCCACATATTTTCTTGATTCACCGTTGGGAGACGTGGCTTCGAATTCCATTCAGGCAAAAAAAAAAAAATTTTTTAGCTAATTATTTCAATTCTTCCATGAGTTCATCTGATATCAAATTAATTTTATTTTCTTTATTTAAATGTATATTTATCAACACAAGTCCCACTAATCTTTTTTTTGGTCACCGAATCCCTTAAATACGTTTTTTGTATCCGAAGTGTAGAAAAACCACACTCACATTCTGCAGTGCTGACTGGTAGCACAACCAAAATCTTCAGTAGGTTATGAATGATTCGATTGGATATTTCAGAACAATGGGTTATGGTAGACGTCAACAATGTTTTCCTACAAATTTTTTTCAAAAAGCGATCCAGCAAATGAATTCTGCATTAATTTCTTTATTATTAATACGCCGTCCCGTGGCGAGTGGTTAGCGTGCGGAGCTACTGATCTGAGGGACCTGGGTTCGAACCTCGGGTAAGGCATGGATGCTCGTGTTGTTTTTCTGCTGAGGTCCTGCCATCCTCTCAGACCTTCTGCTATGGCGTATTAAACAGACAGGCTCCTGTCAGACTTCTGTGGCAAGCAGCTGCTTGAGGAGGTGTTTATTTCTATATATATTTTAAGTAGCGGTTGTAGTCCATCGAACAAAAATTGGGAGGGAGGGGGGCAATTAGTAGCGCACCAGGCTCGTAATCTGCAGTTTCCAGGTTCGAGTCTCAAGCGGGCCAAGGTTGAGATTTATCTCCGCAAAAATCCCCCTCCCTAGCCACGGTCAGTAAGGGACAACGATGGGCTTGGAAAGGTGTGTGTGCAAAGCGTGCAAGAGAGCTATAACCTGTACACGTTAAATGGACTTGATGGGAGGCTTCGCATCTTTCTCCTAACACAGAGTAACTGTCCAGTGGGTCCCCTTTTCTCAATCTTCTCTAAACTCTCGGAGCCCTTCTGACCTGGCCATTTATCCTATTGTGCGAAAAAGTGCCTCTCAGAGGTAAAAACAATCCAACCCAACGAAAAATTGAGCAAACGTAGCTGATTGGATACGGCTATTAAATTTCGATTTACTTTCTGAGAGATAATGACCAATGAACAGAAGATAGTGATTAATATAATAATATTTTTCCACTGTAATGGCTTCGGTATTTGGTATAGGATATCATGATTTACTGAATCTTGGCAAGCTTTCGGTATATTTAAAATGAGCAATTTTTTGTTGAAAAGGTCCATACATGTATTGAGTGAATTTGTCTTACGATATGAAGCTTTGTAAACGTTCTTCATTTTCTCGCCCTTCGGCCACAACAGTGACAAGTTCAACTGAAGGAGATTGCAATCGAATGCTGCAAGAGTTAGAAAAAAATAAAAATGATTGGCAAATATGCAAAATTCATAAAAAATTCGAAATTGAACGCTTTGGTTAACAATCCATTAGCTTTCTTTTGTACTGAATCATTTTTGCTAGTTTTGACAATGTGTTCTAATTGCTTTCACAGCATAGAACATTCCTACAAAGAAATTGAATACATCCGCTCTGCTTGCCCAACTAGTCGGACACAATGTCTGCAGCTTTGTGGGCATATTCAAATGAATTAAACCAATCATCTAGATATTGCACAGATTCTCTAATGAATTTTTATATTTTTTGAACAGATCCCAACACTTTCCAAATTCCTTGAACATGGAAGTAACGAATAATGACTAAGTTCAGGGTATGAGTCAAACAACGGTTTCGTACAAAGCTATAAGAGGTAATTCTTTTTGGATTAGTATAGACACCCATACCGAACTCCAGCCAATACCTGCTCCATCAAATCCAATATAACAAATATTTAGGGGATCAATTCCGCATTCTGTGATTTTTCTTAATATTATTTCTTTGAGTGTGATTCCAGTGTTCTCTGTTACAGAAACAATCTGTATAATGTCCTCGTACAGACACCCATCAAATAAGTATCTTGAACTCTTACTTAATGCCACTTTTCTACTTATATCCGTTGTCTCATCAGCGCAAATGAATAATAGCCAGCTTTCTTGACGACGGACACTATTTCCTTTGAATTAATTCTTTAGCCAGCCACTTATTTGCTAGTGATGAGTGAAACAGTGATGCGTATATTTGTATTTAAGATTCAACAAATGCTGTGTCTTTATGTCGCATCCATTTCTGCCTTCAAGAGCCAAAACTTCTATAAAATTACCTCTTCTTGTAGTTGTTTCAGTCGCATTTTCTTCACTTCAAACTTCAACTGTACCCCCTTAAAGCAATATTTTGATTTGCCATTGTTAGTAATGTATCGCGCACTACACGGAAAACTGCTTTTCATACCAAAGCCTTTCCTCGCGTTGTTCATCGCCAGCATATAAAAGATGCGTCGAAATGGAGGTTCAGTTTACCTTCCTGAACTGTAAGAACCTCAGCAACTTCAGTAGATGATACCTTGTGCTTTCGCGATCCTTAAATATTTCTATTGCATTCTTCAAATGCGAAATTTTGTTTCAAATACAGTAGTAACAAGTATCCCAGTATTTATCGTCTTGTTCGTTAGGGAAAATAGCACAAAATTTGCGTTGTGCACTTTTCATATTGCTGGAATAGGATTTGTCAACGGTTCACACCATTACAAGAATTATTTTATAAAGTACAGTTAAATAATTCTCAAGTATAACACATTGGATTCGAAAAAGATAATAGTAAGCAAAATTTAATATATTTTTTGGTCCCTTAAAGTGCCAATAGCACACGAAAGTACAATGTGGAGACATTTTTTTTATATGGCTCCTAGATTATATAAATCTTTAGATATAAATCTGGGGAAAGAAACCTCTGAAACAAAATTGAAACAAAAATTAAAATTTTGATGAGTATTTTTGATACAGATTCCTTTGTCACGCTTCATTAGCCTCATTTTCTTTGGTTGTAATTTAATATTCTTACTTTTTTTTAATTTCCCTTGCTTTATTGTATATTTTTTATTAACAGAGGAAGACGTAAGTATTAATTTCCATGTCATGCAATTATATTAACGGCATTCAAAGGCTATTATTTAAGCTATGAGGATGCCAAGTTTTAACTTATTCTAAGTATATTAAACCTGGACGGGTGTGGTGACCCCTTGGTTAAGTTGTAGTGACGATATTTGTAAGAACCTTTTGAGCAACATTATGCTGTAGGTGAACGTGGGCATAGAGGAAAACTGTCTTGAGCCGGATGGGGTCTGAATCCACGACATTCTGATGAAGGTCACTATGTTGTTGATGATCGTTACTATGCGTGCTGTGGTTTAAAATGTTACTTGTGTAACAAATAATGTATACAAGATATATGTACTAGAGGTACCTAAGAACTGTGCATGAGTATTTAACATAATTCAAAAAAAAATGTTAGTCAATTGCCCCCCCCCCCCCCCCCCCCCATGGAGTGCGGCTGTCATGGACCCAAACCTATGAGATTTGCAATAAAAGACCCACCACTTGCAGTTATAAGGCAGCCACCAGCAGCTGATTGCAAAATGACAGGTTTAACGTACACAATGGAAGACAATTAATAGGCAGCCGGTTGCTCAAAGGGCCAGAACACCTGACATGTCATCACGAGGTCGTTGGTTCAGATCCCACCCAACTCAAAACAATTTGACCTGCAGCATTATAGTGTTCAAAAAGTTGTTACTATGAAGTGCTGTGATTTAAAATGTTACACATAAATCGTCTAGTATATATTAGTATTATTTTTTGTATTCTACTTCAATAAAGGTATTCAGGAAAGAAAAAAGTGGCGGATTGAGGGCATGTCCCCCTAGATACGTCCGTGGATGGAGCATTAAGCCATCGGCCCCGTGTGCACGTTAAAGAACACGATGGATGGCCTTGACGGGAGTCTTCCACCTGTTTGCTAAAAGCCCTCTATGTGGATCCCCCTCCCTAACCTCTGAGCCTTTGGGATCTTTGTGACTTGTCATTAACCTATTGTGTGCAAAAGAGTAGTTATCAGAGGTAAAACAACCGAACCTTATTCGGGGGTCGAAGAGATCCTAAGAAGATAACTATTCGTACTCATCAATTTAAATTACTGTCCGCGTAATAAAAAAAGTGACGCTCATAGGTAACGCAATCAGCCAACTGAATTATTTTTTTCAAAACTTTGCTTTATGATTCTTTCCAGGACCGGAATAAGACAGGTGGGGTGGGGGTGCCCCCCCCCTTCTTTGAGAGTGCTAATAACCGAAAGGGATGCAAAAAAGTATTAAATATATATTACACATATTTCTTTAAACTTTTTTTTTAAAGACCGCTATAATGGAAATAGTTTTTTTTTTTATAGCAGAACATCGTTCCGTTTCGATCTTGCCCCACCCCTTTATTTTTTATTAGATCTGGGCCGATGCATTTGGTTTCCATCGTTTGTGGAACATTTTTGGAGAAAACTTCTTCTGGAGTGTGACGCTATTGCTTTTGTTCTAGCTTCCATAATTCTTTAAACACTGAAAGAATATTGTTACGACAGATGAACAAACAATAATGAAACCGTGATGTGATGTATCATATTGATGTTCGCATGTGCTTCGCGTGAGAATTACGTCACCAATCACTTAGAACGAACTTAGAAATAAAGAATAAGAGAGTTGTAATAGGTAGATTTTGTATGAAGGAAAACGTAGTTTGCCTTATTCTGTGCACTGTAGTATAAAGAAAAAATGTTTTTATTTGGTGTGTGCGTGGGAGGTTAAATAAGTTTATTAGTGTGGATCGTGTTAGTAAACTGGTAAAGGAACAGAAGAATTCATCATCTGAAGCTTGAGATCAATTGTTGAAAAGTTGAGATCAACGTCTGAAAAGAATTGGTTCTGAGAACCCAGGATACTTAGCCACAGTTTTGGAGTACTTGATGACTTAAATCTTGGAAGGAAGTTGGATTGTTTTATTACCTCTGAGCGGCATTTTTTTTTGCACACAATGGGCTAAATGGCCAGGTCACAAGGACCCCGAGGGCTCAGAGAAGGTTGGGGGAGGGGACCCACTGGAACAGTTGTTGGGAGACAGATGGTAGCCTCCCGTCAAGGCCATCCAGTGTGTTCTTTAACGTGCACAGGGTACGGCTCTCCCGCATACGGCTTAACGTCCCATCCGACGTAAGGCGGCCTTTTCAAGCCCATCGGTGTCCCCTACTGACCGTGGGCAGGGCGTTTTGCGGAGATAAATCTCAACGGCAGACCCAGCTGGGATTCGAACCTGGGAACTGCAGATTATGAGCCTGGTGTGACTACCGACTGAGTCATCTCCGCCACATTGGAAGGAAGTCATTTGGTATATAGTTATTTGGTTTGTTTGGGAATTGGTAAGGTTATTCTCGATAGATTGCAGGTTTGTTCACAAATATGATTGTGCCACTTATTAAATGATATAAAAAGCCGCATTTTATGCTTTGAATGTAGATAGTAAGAATTATAGAGGAAACAACTCTTTGTAGGAATAGTAATAAGGTGCTAAGTTCCTCTGAAGGCTTATTTGCATACTAATGAATGTTGGTTGAATTTAGTTTATATAAATCTTTTCATTCATACTTTTGTAACAAATTACATTTTATTAGAATTATAACTGTAAATATTATTTTTGAACTCACGCTCAGTTTCCATCTATTTAATTTATAAAAAATATTGTTGGAAATCGAGATTTAGTGAGACCTGATTTAGATCTTAAATTCTGAAGTTTCTGTAGGAACTTATGCAGTGAAATGTCAGTAAAAGAAATCCCAGAAAAACGAAATATTCAGTATAAAAAAAGTTTCTTCAATACCGGCCAGTTTATCTCTATATAAAAATGCTTCATTTGAACGAATACCAAGCAGTATAACGGAGTATCAGTTTAACGAAATAAAAAATTATCCCGATGCAAAAAAATACACTAGTATAACGAAATTTTTCAAAAGTAAATCCTTAAACAATAGGTACCATGTACATTTTAGCATCTGGCAGATCTGCAGTAAACGATGTGAAATATCTAACCAATCACAGCACAATGAATCGCCCCGCAGGCATATTTGCTTATCTCATTGCGAGTGACATAGATGCTCTCTGATGTGAGGGCATAATGCTTTAAAGCAGTGGTTCTCAACCTATAATGTTTCACGTACCCCTTGGAAATCTGTTTGTAACTGGCGTAACCTTTGTATAGATAGATAAAACTATAGTTGTAGTATAACAATGGGAATAAATAAAACATATATATCAGTGGTTCTCAACTTTTTATGTTTCACGTACCCCCTGGAAATCTGTTTGTAACTGGCGTAACCTTTGTATAAATAGATAAAACTATAGTTATAGTATAATAATGGAAATAAAATAAAACATATATATCAGTGGTTCTCAACCTTTTATGCTTCACGTACCCCCTGGAAATGTGTATGTAACTGGCGTAACCTTTATATAGATAGATAAAACTATAGTTATAGTATAACAATGGGAATAAAATATATATATCTGTGGTTCTCAACCTTTTATGCTTCACGTACCCTCTGGAAATGTGTATGTAGCTGGTGTACCCCTTGTATAGATAGATAAAACTATAGTTATAGTATAACAATGGGAATAAAATAAAACATATATATCAGTGGTTCTCAACCTTTTATGCTTCACATACCCCCTGGAAATGTGTATGTAACTGGCGTAACCTTTATATAGATAGATAAAACTATAGTTATAGTATAACAATGAGAATGAAATATATATATAAGTGGTTCTCAACGTTTTATGCTTCACGAACCCCCTGGAAAGGTGTATGTAGCTGGTGTACCCCTTGTATAGATAGATAAAACTATAGTTATAGTATAACAATGGGAATAAAATAAAACATATATATCAGTGGTTCTCAACCTTTTATGCTTCACGTACCCCCTGGAAATGTGTATGTAACTGGCGTACCCCTTCTATAGATAGATAAAACTATAGTTATAGTATAACAATGGGAATAAAATAAAACATATATATATAAGTGGTTCTCAACCTTTTATGCTTCACGTACCCCCTGGAAATGTGTATGTAACTGGCGTACCCCTTCTATAGATAGATAAAACTATAGTTATAGTATAACAATGGGAATAAAATAAAACATATATATATAAGTGGTTCTCAACCTTTTATGCTTCACGTACCCCCTGGAAATGTGTATGTAACTGGCGTACCCCTTGTATATATAGATAAAACTATAGTTATAGTATAACAATGGGAATAAAATGAAACATATATATCAGTGGTTCTCAACCTTTTATGCTTCACGTACCCTCTGGAAATGTGTATGTAACTGGCGTACCCCTTGTATAGATAGATAAAACTATAGTTATAGTATAACAATGGGAATAAAATAAAACATATATATCAGTGGTTCTCAACCTTTTATGCTTCACGTACCCCCTGGAAATGTGTATGTAACTGGCGTACCCCTTCTATAGATAGATAAAACTATAGTTATAGTATAACAATGGGAATAAAATAAAACATATATATATAAGTGGTTCTCAACCTTTTATGCTTCACGTACCCCCTGGAAATGTGTATGTAACTGGCGTACCCCTTCTATAGATAGATAAAACTATAGTTATAGTATAACAATGGGAATAAAATAAAACATATATATATAAGTGGTTCTCAACCTTTTATGCTTCACGTACCCCCTGGAAATGCGAACGTAACTGGCGTACCCCTTGTATAGATAGATAAAACTATAGTTATAGTATAACAATGGGAATAAAATGAAACATATATATCAGTGGTTCTCAACCTTTTATGCTTCACGTACCCTCTGGAAATGTGTATGTAACTGGCGTACCCCTTGTATAGATAGATAAAACTATAGTTATAGTATAACAATGGGAATAAAATAAAACATATAGATATATACGCACATTAAATTTTGTATTCATAAATTGCATATATTGATAAACAAAAAAAAAGACAAACAATTTAACAAATCTTATGAAATTATAAACATTTTACTGGGTAATCGGTGAAATGAACTTGTTGCTAGATCTAGCGACTTTTGAGTTCTCACGGCGTACCCCAAAAAATTTTACCGCGTACCCCACATTGAGAACCCGTACTCTAAAGCGTTGTTGTCATATTTTCTTAGCATAAAAAGGGATTTTCAAACTTGGAGATCTGCGCGATTCTGATTGCATTTTAAGTAACGGTAGCATCACAAAATGTTCTTCTGAAGCAGTTCCAATCCATGCGTTTTATTATTATCATTCATAAAATTTAAGATATTTTTATATATTTTCCCTATTATTATTGTTTCAGTTAATTAGCTCGTTAATTAGTTTAGGTTTCTGTATTATAGCAGCCAATATGGCGCAAAATCTTCGCTGTTTCGTAATGAAACGGAATGATATTTCGGACATTGTCTTGGATAGTTGAGAAATCATTTAAGAATTCACGGACAGATGCTGTTGGAACAGACAATAAAGTTAAATATATTGCCGACTCAAACTCCAATACGCTGTAAATTTCTTTCATAATGATTATTTTGTAGTATGCAACTATTGTAGCACTTTTCTCATTGCATTTCACTATACAATAAATTGGCAAAATCGTTTATAATTATAACATAATTTAGCGTAATTATGCATGTTATATTTCAAAAGAAAAACTTTTTAATTTTAAGGATGAAAATACCCGTAAATTATCATACTCGGCAAATATCTCTTCAACTAGTTTTATATGTGAAAAATTATTTGACTTCCCGTCAGAAAATAATACTTGTAAAAAAGGAAATTTTGGCCAAAAAAGTTGGATTCAAAAACCCAAAGGTTCTGCTGAAAAATGTTGCGAACAGCCGATTTAAATGATCAGAACGAAGACGAATATTTCGATGCAGAAGATTGTGCAAAATAGAAAAAGTACCAAAATTCACCACCAGGAGGATGAAGGAGAATATTTGCTTAATTTAAAAACAGATCTTTTTCTGTGTGATGCTCTTCACAGGCTACAGAATGTTGAAATCGAGGCAACGCTTTCGATTTTGGAATACGGAAGATCCAGTGAAATGTTTGTCATTTGGAACAACCAATATTCGAGTCCCACCTACACCAGCGTCGAGATTTATCTCCGCTAAACTCTCGCTCTTCCTTCGGTCAGAAAGGGAACACCGATGGGCTTGAAAAGGCCGCCGTCCGTTGGCTGGGATGTTATGCCATGGCTCAGTCTGTTAGAGCCATACCTTATGCACGTTAAAGAACACGATGGAGGCCATGATGGGAGGCTGCCATCTGTTTCTTAATTTTTGTTCAATAGGTCTCCTCCCCCAACCTTCTCTGAGCTCTAGGAGTCTTTGTGATCTGGTCATTTAGACCATTGTCTGTAAAAAAAAAGTACCGTTCAGAGGTGAGACAAACCCACCCCAACCTACTTTGAACTCTTGGGGTCCTTGTGACCTGGCCATTTATCATATTATGCACAAAAAAGTGCGACTCCGAGGTAAGACAACCTAAGCTTTAGGATATATCTAATAAATGAATATAATATGAAATATAAAACTTTTACATCCAGTTGGAGCACACTGAAGTAGCTGATCAAATTAAACAGTGAATAACAGACTCTCATTGCTTGATTTTCTTCCCTAGGTTGTCGTGCTCGTGCTAGTGACCCTGCAGGCTAATGTGTGCCTTCTGATGTGCCATCCTACTTCTTGGAGAACCTACCCACCTAAGTTCGTACTTGGGCCTCAGTTCTGTCCTGAGACTGGGGGAACCATCTGCACCGCAGTAGATTACTACCCAATGTAAGTGCTTGGAATAACTCTTGGAGGTGTTGTACTTCGAAAAGGATGTGTTCTGGACTAGTTCCTGGCCACAGACACGATAAAACCCGGACAACCAATGTGGTCATTTTTCAGTTTAAATTCATTGCCTTCTTCTGATTCTGTTAAGTTCACTGTATGATTCAGAAAAGAAATATGTGTTTTGGTCATATTTCAAAAGAAGATTACAATAATGACAATAAAACTCACAACAAAGGAATTTTCCGGGGTGGGGAAAGGCAAAAATGTTTTTACGGACTGGCAAAGAATTTTCAGGTTGGGTTACCTCTGAGCGGCACTTTTTTTGCACACAATGAGATTAATGGCCAGGTCAAAAGAAACCCTGAAGGCTCAGAGAAGGTTGAGGGAGAGGACCCACTGGACAGATGTTGGGAGACAGATGGTAGCCTCCCATCAAGGCCATCCAGCGTATTCTTTAACGTGCACAGGTTATGGCTCTTCCGCACACTGGGCCAATGGCTTAACATCCTGTCCGATAGACGGGCGGCCTTTCGAAGCCCATCGGATCTACTGACAGAGCAGGACCGGGAGTTTTATGGAGATAAATCTCAAAGCTGGCCAACTGTATATTGTTGTGACCCAAAAAGAAAAAGGTTCTGTCTGACTAAGTCAGATGTGACCTGGGTTCGGATTCTGTCCGATTGGGCCAGATGTGATGTCCTCCCTTCTCAGATCTCTGGAGACTGAACCAAATGTCATGGCCGCCGGAGGACGATGCGATTGTTGCTTAATAATTACTTCACCCTCACGTCGGAGAAAATACAGGCTCGCGGATTTTTGGCCCGTGCCACTGCACGCCTTTGAAGAAACCGGTGTTGAATGAGGAATAACAACAGTCCATTAATTACTGCACGAGAGTTAGATAGGAACGACACACTTTAATAACAATATATACAGTTACGTGCTGGGAATGCGTTCAACTCCGTAGGACTTTACAGCCTTGCTGCTGCAAACATTAGCAATGAGGTGGAGAATCGCACACTCTGCAAGTTCTCACTTTACAGACCTCAAACTCTGCGAAAGGATAAACAACCTTTGCTTACACTGTTCTTCCTTCTGAACCACAAGAATAAAAACACAGAGTCTCCAAGAATCTCGATTCCCTCTTGGAATCGCACCCTCACTTCAAGGGTTTCTTTTGAGTATGGCGGCGTCATTCAGACGCGTATTGAAACGACTCCTTCTCGTTCGAAAGCTCACACCAAAACTAATCCTTCAATCTCCCTTCTCTAGCCTTCTTGCTGCACTAGCGCTCTAGGCTAGTCATTTACGGCCATAAACAACTGCTGGCATTTGTCACCGCTTGCACGCAGCACTTTAAACCCGAAAAACAACCTCGTGAGTCATCCCAGCACAAACATTTCCAAGAACACATAAAAATATATACACTAATAAAATAAAACAAAAATACAGCAATAAATAAATAAACATAAAATTCGGGGGATATGACATATATTACGAACATCATATTACAGAAATCGTGTATGAAGAAATATATCATATTACAGAAATCGTGTACAACTGAGGATGCAGGAAAAAAAAACCACGAAAGAAAGGGAAACTTATTTATTGAAAAATACAAGTGAAATTTTCTTTTTTCATATTTGCAATAATAAAAGAAGATGTCTGTGTTTGTCAGCCATAACTCATCTGGAAATTATGGTTAGCATTTTCAAATTTGACAGAGTGTTTTTGGTGTCGTTCAAGTTGTAGTGGGCAGTTTCAAATCGAAATTCTAAAAGAGGAGCTTTCTAGAAGCAAAAATATTTGCCATGTACATAAATTATGAGGATGATACTCACGAAACTAACTTTTAGTCCAGGATATATAAAATATCTTTAGAGTGACACCAGGGCAACTCCAGCTGCAGTTCAACTAGTCAACAAATAAAAATAAATTATATGCATTCGAAAACAAAAGAAAACTTAAAAAAATCGAGATTGCATTCCATTAAGGAAAATACGATAGTAATTTTTGGTATACTTTATATGTTTCAACATAAAACGAATTTTTGATAAACTTTTCCATGGGAGCAGCTGCCCACTGCTGACGCCCATATAGTTGACGCAAAAGGAGTTTCTTCAACGGCGATAACGCTTGCGACGGGTTCGGGGTGGGGATCGTAATTTGCAGTCCCCAGGTTCGAGTCCTACCTGGGCCAGTGCTGAGATTTATTTCCGCAAACCCCCCACCCTGCCCTCGATCAGAAAGGGAATACCGATGGACTTGGAAAGGCCACCGTCATTTAGATGAGACGTAAAGTCGTGGATTGTGTGCGGGAGAGCCATACCCTGTGCCCGTTAAAGACCAAACTGGATGGTCATCTGTCTCCTAACAGCTGACCAGTGGTTCCCCCTAACCTTCTCTGAGCTCTTTGGGTCTTTGTAACCTGGCCATTTAGCCCATTGTGAGTAAAAAAAGTGCCTTTCAGATATAAAACACAAGAAAAAAACTGGTACCGTGGTTGGTTCGGTTGTACTGTTCCAGATTGTAATTTTCTGTTCCCAGGTTCGTGTTCAAGCTATGCGTACATTCAGATTCTTCTGCTAATCCTCGCTATCTCTTCGGTGAGAAAGGGGACACCGATGGGTTTAGAATGGCCGTCGTCATCCATCAGAAAAATGTTAAGCTGTGAGCCTTGAACACCCTGGATGGTCTTCACAAAAGGTTTCGATTTTCCCCTACCAAGCTTTGGGGTTATTGTCACTTTCTTATTGTGTGTGAGAAAGTGTTACTCAGTGCTAAAATAACCCGATAATGAAGCTTAATAATTTTTTTTCTTTATTTTTAAAATAATATATAGTTCATAATTTTAAAAATGACTTTTAAGATATGAATTTTTAAGAATGATTTTAAAAATAATTTTAAGAAATGTTCAAATATCAAAAAACGTAAGATTGTTCTTCACTTCCACCAGTGTCTACGATCGATGATGGGGCGGGGGTGGCTCAGTCGGTAGCGCGCCAGGCTCGTAATCTGTAGTTCCCAGGTTCGAGTTCCAGCTGGGTCAGCGTTGCGATTTATCTCCGCAAAATTCCCTGCCCATGGTCAGTAGGGGACACCGATGTGCTTGGAAAGGCCGCAGTCCGTCAGATGGGACGTTAAGCCGTGGCCCAATGTGTGGGAGAGCCATACCCTGTGCACCGTGAAGAACACACTGGGTGGCCTTGACGGGAGACTACTATCTGTCTCCCAACAGCTGTTCCAGTGGGTCTCCTCCCCCAATCTTCTCTGAGCTTTCGAAATCCATGTGACCTGGCCATTTAGCCCATGGTGCGCAAAAAAAGTGCCGCTCAGAGGGAAAACAACACAAACACAACACATATGATCGATTATTAATTATAATGATGTTTATAATTGAAGATGTCCAAAACACAAAAAAGTATATTCATTCTCAAAACGTTGGGGCTCATTCGGTATCGCACCAGGCTTGTGATCTGCAATTCCCAGGTTCAAGTTACACCTAGGCCAGTGTTGAGATTTATTTTTGCAAAACTCCCACCTTGATCTGGGTCAGTAGGGGACACCGATGGCGGCCTTTCCAAACCAATGGGTTTGGAAAAGCCACCGTCTGTCAGAGGGGACGTAAAGCCCGTGGCTGCGTGTGTGGGAGAGCCATACCCTGTGCACATTAAAGAACACGCTGGATGGCCTTGAAGAGAGGCTACCATCTCTCTCCTAACAGATATCCAGTGGTTTCCCTCCCTCCAACCTCCTCTGGGTCCTTGTGAACCTGGCCGTTTAGTAGGCCATTGTGGACAGAAAAAAAGTGCCACTCAGAGGTAAAACAGCCCAAAAACTCAAAAAGCCACTCCACAATTTATACCTTATTTAACTGACCCCCATCATCCCGATAGCCGAGTGCTTAGTATGCTTATCTACTGATCAAAGAAATCCGGGCTCGAGTCCCGTAGACGGCACGAATGTTTGTTTTTTTCTGTTGCCCTTCTGATGAAGTCTAGCCTTCCTCAGATATTCTCTATGCCGTATTAAATTGACAAGTTCCTTATCAGACCTCTGTAGCAAGCAACAGCCTAAGGGGTAATTTATCATATTTTTTTTATAAATGATTAAAATGATCCTTCCTCCAAGATCTCTTTCTTCTTCAGCGAATAGTTTGTAAAGCTGCTAGGAAGGCGCTGCTGACAACATCCATGTGAATATAAATCTGTTCGACAGCACAATGGATTCTTTGGAGCAAGGCGAACGCTATCACGCCAAAACTGTTGGACCATTAGAAAGATTTTCAAGCAGCTGATGATGCTCTTTCCTTTCAACAGGCGAGATCATCGGCTGAGCTCTTTTGTCGTCTGTAGATTTTGCTATCGCTTGAAACTGATGGCGGGAAGATTCCACAACAGCGACCCAGTGACCAATGTCTTCGCAGCGGCGGTGTACAGAAGGAAGCGTGTGCTTTGCTGTGGCCGCTTCGCCGGACAGTCACGGCAAGGGCTTCTTGACCTGCATTCCCCGAAAACAATGGATTTAGAACGGGAGGTGCATGGATGAGCAAACTTTCGCTGCTGTCTTTTGCATCATCTCTTTTGGAGGGGCCGAGTACAAATTTGCTGTTTGCAGGATTCTTTCGTTTTTCTATCGAAACGAAAAAGAGAGAGGAAAATAAATAAATACAGGATTTTTTTTTAATCGAAATTTGACCTATGAATTCGAAAGATCCATTTCATTCAAAATGGTAATTAGAGTATTATATAGTAGAAATTAAATTTGAATTATGATTTAATATTTATTTTAATGACATTTTATTGATTGTAAAAAAATTATTAAAGAACTAGAAACTGTAAATAATAATGTTATTAGGAGATATTAATATTGACTGAAGACGTAATGATAGTATTAGATATGAATATTTGAGAATATTTCTGTCTAATGATTTTAATGAATGTCATGAATAGATTATTTGGGAGGAATCAAAAGCATGTCTCTTTCATATATTTTTCAATACCACTGTAAACAACGCTGGTAATTGTTTCATGGGTTTAAACATTCAGTCTGAAATTAACCAAAGGATTAAAAATTTAACCCTTTGATTAATTTTTAAAGGAATTATAGAAAAACAAAAACTGGAATGAAATTGAAATGGAAAAAGTTGTCAATAAATCGCTCGAGAGGTTTTCGTTACAGTTGCAAATATTAATTGAAAAGCCAAAAGACACTATGCAATTAAAACAGTGTTGGGGGGGGGGGGTATTAATTTATATTTACTCCCTCTAATATAAGTATTGATTTTTGCACATCAATTATTTTTAAGTGTACATTGCGTTATTTTTCTAAACATCTATTGGCCGTGATATTTAATTTCTATCTGAACAAAATAGCTCACATTGACAGGCAAAATAAATCCAACTCTCTTTCATGAAATAAATGAAACAATTTAATGATGAGATAACATTACAATTCCAAAGAGGTGTATTAAGATCATAAATATGTCGATTACTCTCCTGGACTCTTACAATTAAACGAATTATTCTCATAAAAATTTATTGAGGCGTCTGCAGGTTTTTCTTTAGTTCACGTCGGATGGGTCCGAGACCAACAGTTGCCGATATTGTCTTTTTACATCGAGAGATCGAGCTCAGTAGTTACAAGAATTTTCTTATTCAAGGAAAATGAACATAGTCGATTCGTACCTCAGGTTGTTGTCCTTGGCGTCACGGAGATGGAGGCAGATGCTGGAGAGCATTGGTCTTTAGCAGGTACTTTGGCCTGTGGATTGGAATATCGTCGTCTCAAGCGATAGCAAACGAAGTGATAACGTGGAATGTCATACGGCAGCAGGAATGAAAGGTTGCCATGACGACGGCGAGGTGAATATTTAGGCATGCGGCAGGGGTTACCAAAATTGAATGTCAATTGTTCAGTTTGAATATGATTCGCATTCACTTTCCTAAAGGGACATCTTCCTTTCTGCATTCACTTTACATCTCACGGTCTTGCCCACTGACCCGAACTGAAACACCGAGCTTCATCGCACTCGCTCCGCAACTGACTGTGTTCGAGCTTCACCTTCCTCTATCTCATCTCCTCGACTGTGTGACTTTCTTTTTTTTGAATCCGAGACAAAAGTTCCACAAAAATCTCGAAGTTCTTCTCGAAGCATCGAGATTTTTGTGGACCCTTTAGTGGCCCTCTCTTATTCTCATTGGTCGACCCCGGGTCCCGTTGTCTTGCGATTCTGGGCAGCGCCGTGGCTACTTCACATGAATTTCATTTCCTTTCTTGTGCTTATTGTTCCCAGAAACAGTGTGGGAAGCCGTTAAGGGACTACCTGGACACCAGGGAGCGGTCGGCGTTTTGTTTCTCCCGCGCGCTAATGGGACACTTCGGCAAGCGCCGTCCCACAGGGAATTCGTGCGATGATGACCATGGTTCATGGCGGCTGTCTCCGTCGAAGTGCGGATGCGTCTACAATTTTGTGGCCTGTTCACATTGTTCCTTTGATAAAACGTTGCACTTAACTGCATACTGGTGGGGGTGTGAAGCGCATCAATGGCTGTTTCAGGCCCCCTCTTGGGACAAGAGATCGGTCGCGCTCTTGCAGTCTCTTCTTCTTAAGAATGAAGGCGACTCACCAAAGTCATGCGATGCGCTGACGAAATTTGTCGTTCTTTAGAGAAATTTGTCCCTCAGGTTATGAACAGATTGGGATCTGCTCCTAACACACCTTACCCTCCGGCGAAAGAAGATGTCTTCTCCCACTCTTCGTTTGCATAATTTAGTATTTTGTGAAAGAGAACTGATGCTTACACGATTATCCAATCGCCTATTTTCTGGTAGGAAGTGACATATGCAGATGGTTCCAATAGAAAAAGAAGCAAATATTATTATGTATTCTTCTCATGATAATCCGAATCTGTTGGCTGCAAAGTTTAACAATTATTTTACAGGAGTAATCGATTTTACGGAATTTTCAGAATACTGAACAAAGAAACAATAAGCTATATGTATCCAAAGAATTCAATTTTCATAGATTACTTAACAGAATATGAAATTAATGAAGTAGTTACAACTTTGAAAATAGGAAAGGTGAAAGGATCAGTTTTTATATCTAATGAAGATAATTAAAGAAATGAATGATAACACCTCAGGAGTTTTATGCAAATTTTTTTACTTTATCTTTGTATTCCAGGGGTTTTCCAGTAATTCTTAAAAATTCTACCATGGTACATAAACATCTAGATTCATCATATCTAGTATTTAAAAAGCTAATTAAGATTATAATTTTAAATTTTGCAGATAAAAATATACATTTATATTTCTAAAACTCGGTTTGGGTTTGGGAAATGCATAGGAATAGAGAATTAATACTAAAATTAACATCTGCAATTTACATTGATTTAAAACGAATAAAACAGCAGTAATATTTTTAGAAATAAAGAAACATTTGATTAAGGTTCACGTGATATATCAGTATGCAAACTTGAGAGAGCAGGAATTTGAAGCACAGTATGGTTACAGATTTGTTTGAAAATTAGAACACAAAAAGTTCAAATACGGAATTAGTACGGTAAAAAAGCTAAAGTAAAATATGGCGTTTCACAAGGTTCTGTATCAGGTTCGATATTTTTCAATCTGTTTTATAAATGATCTATGTAAACTGGAAGAAATTGGGAAATTAACAGCATTTCCTGATGATACTGCTTTGATTGTATAGCAAGTAATGAAAATATTTTAATTCAAGAAATAAATGGAGGTTTATGGAATATCATAAATTAGTTTTTAGAGAACAGGTTTCTTAATGTATAGAAAATAAGCTATACATATTTCAGATTGAGATCAAATCAAATAGCTTGAAAAACAATATATTTTTTTATACATTTAAATGATTGGTAACGATTATTCGGAGAAGCCACTAGAAAATGTTGAATATTATAAATACTTAGGGGGACATATTGATAACAAATTAACTTGGGATAAACACATTGATTCTATAATAAATAACTTAATAACACCACAACGATTTTATTTCAGAAATTTTGTAAATATTACACTTTTAAAACTGATTTATAATGTATGTTTCAAATTTTACTTAACGTATGGATTAATTTCTTCGAGTGAAGTTTATTACAGCAATATTGAACCATTAATTGGAACTCAGAATAATAAGTTGTATTTTAAGCAAAAGAGAATATGACAGTGTTAGATATTTTATAATTAATTACATATATTAATATTTAAATATATAAAACGATACTGTATATGCATATTTTAAAAAATCCTTGGACTGAAATTAGAAATGTCAATTTTAAGAATTGGTGAACATATAAATTTAATTTTACCCCTTCCAAAAAAAGCATTCTACAAAAACACTATATAAATATTTAGGTCCAAAAATGTTTAATACTTTGAAGGGTGATCCAAAAGATGAAACAAACTTTCCCCCTTTTAAGTAGAAATTGAAAAACTAGATCACTGAAATTAATGATAACGGAAAACGTTTTTTAAAAGAACATATTAATGATTATTACAACAGGAATGAATTAATGATATTGCAACGAGAAATACTAGAATTAATTCAGTAGAAATTGAAAATCCTTGAGTAATATTGTGACGGGCGAATTCTTTTCTTCGTTTCCCAATCCCGTGTGTGTGAGAATTTGCTTCGATAACTCACTAGATATGTCAGGATCTACTCAAGTGGTCGATAACTCACTCAATACACATGTACTATATGCATAAACCGAAGAGCCAAAACATTATGACCAGCGCGTCTTTATGCAAATCGCAGCAACTGCAGGTAAACGACGGTGCATGTGAAAGTCATGAAACGGTATAAAATGACACCTGGTACTGAGCTGTGTTAATCAATGTTATTCTTGTTCTTCAGATGGGAAAGGCAGTGGACTTAAAGTGAGTTTGACAAAGGCCAAATTGTAATGGTCAGACGACTGGGTCAGAGCATTTCCGAGACGGCAAGGCTTGTGGGGGCTCATGGTCAGCCATGGTTAGTGCCATCAAAAAGTGGTCCGAGGAGGGAAAAACCACGAACCGGTGGCAAGGTGTGGGTTGACCACGGCTCATCGATGCTAGAGGTGAGCAAAGTCTATCTCTTATGGTATGAGCCAACAGAAGGGACACTGTGGCTCAACTCGCCCATAATTTGAATGCTGCGACGGGAGTAATGTGTCACAACACACAATACATCGAACCCTGTTGAAAATGGGGCTGTGTAGCTTCAGGCCGCTCTGAGTGCCCATGCTAACCTCGGTTCACTGTTGAAAGCGCCTACAATAGGCACGCGAGCATCAAAACTGGACCTTGAATGATTGGAAGGTCGTCTAGTCTGATGAATCTCGTTTCCTGTTGAACCATATGGACAGTCAGGTACGTGTGCATCGTTTATCTGGGGAAGTGTTGGCACTAGGATGCACCGTGGGATGAAAGCAAGCCGGTGGAGGAAGTGTAATGCTTTGGCAATGTTTTGCTGAGAAACCCTGATCCAGTCATTAATGTGCAGAAAACTATGACATTTACCACCTTCCTAAACATCATTACAGACTAGGTATATCCTTTCATGTCAACAGTATATCCCTTTAGTAGTGCCTTCTTTCAGCAGGATAATGCACCATGCCACATTGCTGGATTGTTCGAGAATAGTTTGCAGAACATGAGGAAGACTTCCAGGTATTGCCCTGGCCTCCAAATTCCCCAAACATCAATCCAATCGAGCATCTGTGGTTTATGTTGGAACTGCACATCCGATCTGTGGCGGCTCAACCGCTTAACTTACAAGAGTTACAGGATCTGCTGGTAACGTGTTACCAGCAGATCCAGATTCCGCAAGACACCTTTAGAAACCTTGTAGCGTCCATGCCTCGCTAAGTAAGATCTGTTTTGGCGGCATGTGGAGGACCAACATCATATTAGGCAGGTGGTCATAATGTTTTGAATCTTCGGTGTATGTACAACTTTATTCGTCAACTACATGAAATAGCATGAATAAGTGAATATTTTCATGTAGTTGATGAATAAACATGTAGTTGATAAATGCAAGAAACAGCGACTGCCGCCTGGCCAATCACCAAACACCGCAGAGTTTCCACTCTATTGAAACAAGGCTAAACCAAGACTTCAGGTTCACAAAGGAACCACCTACAAGAAGCTAGACGAACGGCAATCACCGCCGTAATCACCGAAGAGCTCTTCGCAACTCTCTCTGCGTTGAAACTTTCCCTCCAAGTGCGGTCACGTGATGTCCACTGGGCATGCAAGGGTCCGATGGCCAATGGGGTATGTCCACATCTTCTGCGCGCTGCCGAAACTTCCCGAACGCAGAAGTCCTTGGGCACATTTCTCATCCCCAGCCCCCAACGGAACTGGTTCCGATGATCTTGCTAGACGAAGAAGTCTGCCACAATAGCGCTCATAGCTCCCCGCCCCCTCTTTCTCCCTAGCTTGATCGAGCCCTTACAAATATCATTAAAAACATTAAGAGAGTGATTCATCAATAAAATGGAAGAATGCCTGAAAGAAAACTCAGAATCTAAATGGTGTTTATTTTTAGTGTCTAATGACTGATTAAAAGGCTCAAAGGAGGTTATAATAAAAATACCCCCTCAAGCAGCTGCTTGCCACAGAGGTCTGACAGGAGCCTGTCAGTTTATATGCCACAGTAGAAGATCTGAGAGGATGGCAGGACTCAGCAGAAAACAATACGAACATCCATGCCTTACCCGGGGCTCGAACCCAGGTCCCGTAGATCAGTAGCCAGGCGCTCTAACCACTCGGCCACGGGACGGCTCAAAGGAGGTTAGGGAAGGAAATTCACTTTGAGAGACGTCTGGTCCAATATTTGAGTTAAACCCGATAAAACCCCAGGAAAAATATATACTTCATAACAATTTGTTAATTTTTCCTATAAAGGATTTTTTCCTATAAGGTATTTCTTCGATTCTAAGACTCCATCGATTGTAAGACTCACCTTATAATTTCCGTACCACCAACAGAAAGAAAAGCTTTGATTCTAAACAAAATAAATAAAATGAAACGCTAAAATATATCTAAAAAATATTTTTATTATAAGAGAATTCAATTTAGTAAGAATAATAGTACCTATTTATCAATAGGTATGTTATTCATCATTTCCTTCTGAATCAATATCAGAGTCTGATCCTTCTGAGCGGTAGATATCCGAATCAGTATCAGAGTCTACTTCACATTCAGAGTCTCATTCTTCTGAGCCATCTTTATCTTCATTATCCCGTAATATGTCTTCTGAGCCATCGAGAGCGTTAATAATGCAGAACCAAGTCACCGCGTTTTTGCACGATTTTATTTTTTACCAGTTCGGACAAATGTCCACGAAATGCATCAAGTACTAGCATGTTGGGTTACGAGGACTTCCAGGACATCTGTTCCACACAACATTTAGCCAGTCTTCCATAAACTCTGCCATCATTCGTCAATTTTTTTTGTAAACGCACAGTAACATCTTAGGGGAAAATTTCATTTTTCGGTACGGATTTTCGATTTAAAATTAAATATGGTGGCAACTTTCGACCATCATCGGTGATGCATAGCATCTCAGTAATACGCTGCTTTCGTAGCCCGTGCTTATAATCTCGATTTCTTTAGCACCCTTGGCGTTGACGGTGTAATTTCGAGGCATATCGAAGACCAGGGTTTCACCAGCATTTCAAATTTGACTAAACTCATATTTCTTTTTTTACTTGATTTGATCACATGTTGTTGAAAGTTAATCAGCTTCTGTTGAAAGGCTGCAGGAATTTTTTGACAGATATTCAGATTTCAGGAATTTTTTGACAGACATATATTAACGATAACCCGCTACGATACAGGAGTCTGTCGCACCAGCCACGACTGCCTTTAAAAATTATATCCTCTATTCCGAGGATTTGACAATTTCTCCGGCTTTTTTCTCCGACAGTTTCACCCACGCCACTTTATTCTCCAATGGAATTGGAGAATGCGATAACGGTCAAACTAGGAGGCGGGTTTCCGCATAAAAACAAAACGTGTGGTGCCGTGTGCAAAGCTCGGGAAAATTCGAAAAAAAAAAAGATGCGATTCTAAGACGCACCCCGTTTTTAGAGACGTTTATATCGGGGGGGGGGGGGAAGTGCGTCTTAGAATCGATCAAATACGGTAATACTGAAAACACCATTTACAGCTGAATACCTATTGTGAATTTAAAACAAAGGCGGAAAAGTTTTCATAGAAGTAATGTCGCTGAAGAATCATTGGCGACTCATTGTAATCGTATATAAAAAACAAAATTATTTCCTAACTTATAATTTATTTTTATTTCAATCCGAATTTGAAATCTGAAATTGAATTATTATTTTCGAACCGATTTCAACTCGAATTGAAAAATAATGTTATTGATAAAATAAAATATATAACTTTTATGGCGAATATTTTCTCCTCTATTTTGCAATATGTGTGATATAAGGATTGGCGCTACCGCTCGTGCAACCAGTAGGCGAAGTAAGCACCGCAAATTGGGTGGGCGTCTTCGAGAACGCGGCCACCTGCAAAATGTCTGAGATTCAGCAGTCTCAAGCCATTCTTTGGTGCGACAAATAGAGACGCACAGTCGAAATTCGCTTCCAGGAGTCGAAATAGCTAGCCCCAACCTGTGTAAATATATGTGTACTTTATTTCGCCACCGTTCCGTAATTAGAGTTCTCAAGAGGAGGGGCATGTTACTTTCTGTGCTCAAGATCTCACATTGCCTGTGTATCAGGGTAGGCTCGTCCATTAGGCCACCTGGGGTATTGCTCCTATCAAAAATAATCATATAAAATATTTGCCGTGTTACGTAGACAATCACAGCATTTACTTTGCGAATCAGGGCTACGTTGGCTGCTTTCCTATTGTCAATACGAATTTTTACATAATGCTCACTGTTCGGTATATTAGCATTATTATAGCGATGACGCAAATGATGAGCGCTGAAATACAATAGCGCTGAATTGCAGGAGCCAAGTCAGCATTTTATAGTGACCCGTGACATTTGATTGGCTGATGCTGCCAGTGCAACCAATAGTCAAATCTTGTTTAAAAAAAAAAGATTATTTTCTCAAGCAGCTGCTTGCCACAGGGGTCTGGTATTATTCATCTAACGCCAACTGAGGCCTTTTGCGGAGAACAATCTCAACGCTGACCCAGCTGGGACTCGAACCTGGGAACTGCAGATTATGAGCCTGGCGCACTAGTGATTGAGCCACCCCGCCCCCCACCCTGAGTCTAAGGAGGCAACTCATTGTTGCCAATGGAAACTTCATGACCTTCACATTCCCCCACCAAATTTTTGTATTTTTTTTCCTTTCCATTCCTGTTATATGCATTTCCGAAGAGACTTGATTCCCCCAATCCATATAAGATAAGATAAAATTTAATTCATTGATCTTAATCAATATCACATAAGTTTCAATGGACTCTTACACTATCTCAGTCCTCAAAGTATTAATACACAAAAATTACAAGCAATATCAATGAGAAATGAAGGAAACCTTGAGTCTTCCGATGATCAACTTGATCAGGGATTCTCAATGTGGTGTACGCCGTGAGATTTCAAAGGTCGCTAGATCTAGTAACAAAGTCACTAAGTTGGCATAATTATACTATAACTATAGTTTTATCTATCTGTAAAAGGGGTACGCCAGTTACATACACATTTCCAGTGGGTACGTGAAGCATAAAAGGTTGAGAACCACTGAACTAGATTATATAAGACTTAAATATAAAAGTCGAATACAAAACGTGCCATAATTCGCTTGGATAATGAGATAAAATAACCGTTGACTACAAGAATGAAAACAGAGTATTTCCATAAGAGTGTGAACTCCAATGTGGACAAATTTAGATAAATTGTATTATTTATTCATTTAAGTTATTGGCAACAGCAGTAGAGTAATAAAATGAGAAATATATTTTAAAGTTTAAAAATTAATAAACCTGTAAAACTAAACCATAGGCACATAATATAACCACATACAATTATTTTATTGGAGAATTTATGCTATCCAGATTTAGCAACCATAATTTAAGTCCCCTTGTCAAACTATTTATCCTAAAATGTTGCGATCAGGTCCTGTGGAATAGCATTAAAAAATCTGCTCGCCAGGTATATATATAATGTCGCTGAACGAAAGACCTATAATGATTGATAAACCTAGTATTTATTTTAAACTCCCTAACAATCTAGCGATTCCATGTCTTCTTAACGTTTGTTGATCTGAAAAATATACAATCATCTTACCACTAAAATTTGCAAATCTTTATAAACTTAACTGGAGCTATCATATTTTCTTAATTTCGTCATCGATTTATGTATATAATTCTGATATCAAATATAAGGGTTTTATATTTGATGTGTAATTTCCTCCCCAGCACAATACACCATTTTCAAAACTGGCAGATCAAAAAAATGTCTAATGTAATAAATTTTTGGTGTTAATCAATTTAATTTTTAGAATTTCATTAATATGCAATCTCCACGTTAGTTTTCTATCAAACACCAGACCCAAGTGTTTATAACTTTCTGTACCTGTGATGACAGGACAACCCCAATTTATTTGAGTACATAATTCAGTATGATAAATAATTTTATCTATAAAATCAGAGTTTTTTTTTCTTAATCTAAAATTAATATATTTGGTTTTCTGCGAAAATATCTGATTTGACCTAAACCGTTTTCTAATAACTAACATGTCGTTGTTAATCATTTGCAAAATATCCCTTAATTACCTTCACAGAAAATTGCAGATTCATCAGCAAATACAGACAACTTACTACAAAGCTTTAAATCACAAAAATCATTAAAAAGTATTAATAGAAGCAAAAGTCTCAGAACTGAACCCTGCGGTATACCATAATTAATGCTAATTTCGGTACTAACGACATTTTACCAATTCTGACACGTGTCCTGTCAGTTATATAACTTCTCAACCATTTCAAATGCTATTCCATATAGCTCCAATGTTTTCAACATAATTTTATGTGGAACTGAATCAAATACTTTTCAATATGTAATAAAACCCCACAGATTTGTGTATATTATTAAAACTGCAAAGCACTTTGGATGTTAATTACAAGATTGTTTCTTGAATTCCTAACCCTTTCCTAAACCTAAAGTGGTTGCTTGAAAAACAGTTAAAAAACAGTTTAAGGAACAGGATTAATTTTTTTCTTCACACCTTTTTCAATGATTTTAGAAAAAACAGATAGCAAAGAAATTGGACGATAATTATGCAGTAAATTCCTATCACCATGTGTGTATATTGGAATAACAATTACTGTTTTTTAAAGCCTTTGGAAAGATACCTGATTGTAATGAGAGATTCACTAAATGAATTAAAATATATTTAATCTCATGGTAAATATTTTTATAATATACGATATGATGGTAATGTACTTCATATTATCACACTTATATTGCTTGAGTTTTATCCATTATGTTAATTTAGTATATTCGATATGCATCAAATATGAATTATTTTGTAGATATTAAACCGGTACAGTCAGCTTGTGTAATCCAACCCTGATGTAGAAAAAAAATAATACAGGTGAAGTGAAAGGTAGCAAGATCGAATCGGAATGAATTGTTATTACAATTAAAAATTAAAATTAAAAATGCCAGTCTGATATAAAATATTTCCTTTCGTTTCAATAGTCTGTAAAAATATTCATGGAAAGACACTGATAATATTTTAGATTAAAACTAAAATGTTTAATATATGGCCCCCTTTCTCCCTCTAGCTACGGCTCTGGTTTATTTACCAGTAATCGTTTCGTTAAGTTTTTTCTTTTTTTATATAAAATATATATCAGTATACAAACAACCCTTTGTTAAGTCAATGAGAAGCTAACGTCAAAGCTCTATAACTTCTAAAATAAGTTTTTTTGTTTGGAAAAATGTGATTACAGATAAAGATCTCAATCACATAAATGAATATCTCGATTTTCAACAATATTCGTTCAGTATTTAATAAGTTATGGAAGTTTGCATATTTAGCGAAAACAATGCCAGCCACAAAAATTGACTTCAGAAGTTAATTAAAACTTAGTAATAAGTATTGTATCAAAGTGTTTAATAAAGTAAGTGTGTACTTTATATGTTTGTGTAAAGAATTCTTTCATCACTCATCAGTTTTGTATGAAATTATTAAGACTGGCATTGCTGTTGTTAAATATTCAAACGTCTACAACCCATTAAATAAATAATAAGATGGCGGAACTTCAGCAGAAAATTCAGCACAAACATGGCTCGAACCCAGATCAGTAGCCAAGCGCGCTAACCACTCGGACACGGGACGGCCGTGGTATTCAAATAGTGAATGACTATTGTTGAGAATCGACAAATTGAGATTTTTACTGCTATGCCATTTTTCAAAACAAATGAAAACCTATTTTTAAAGTGCGGGTCGCGGGATTAATTGGTTTCCTCTGGCCATCCTTTTCACCTGATTTTCTGTGGGTAGTAGCAGAAAAAATCAGGGGCCGACTTCCGCCGTAGAATAGTCCCTATGGTCCTCCCGCCTGGCTGCACCAACTGGGTCGAGGTCAGTGTGTGCACAAGTTCCTATGACATGCGGCCTCTGAGTGACACTCAATGAGTGTGTATGTGTGTATTAGTGGGTATCTGCCAGATAGGGTTCGACAGCTCTCCGCTGTAGTAGAGGCCTGAATCAATCTACTAATGAGTGGGATAAATTGATTGCTACTGCCCTAACTAGTTACTAAGTGAATGGAAAACTGTATTTGGTGGGGGGGGGGGGGGAATTATAATTGAATTCTATCCAATATAGAATTCGATTAGATGTCTTGTTTTTTTTTTTTCTCATCACTCTGATAAAGTGAGAACCGTTGCATCTAAAGAAGAATTAATTTTAGAAAGATCTCTGAAAGAAAAGTACGATAACAAGAATATTTTCTCTTCTTTTCTCTACAGTTTTTTTTTTCTTTTCTCTACAGTTTCCCATTGACATAACATAGGGCTGTATCTTAATTTATGGAAAGCAATGTAGGTTTTTTTAGCTCCTCATAAAAAAACTTTGTTTTTTCATTTTGTTGTGTGCCCACCTGTAAACATTAAGTTTTTTTGTTACAAGACACAGATGGACAACTGCGGTCCGGGTGCGACCCCCGGACAAATAATTCTTTCCAGCAGGCCATTATATCTATCAATAAAAAAAAATGCAGCCTTTTCAATCTGAGAAAGAAATTCCAGTTGTAAATGTTCGCATTAAAGAAATGTCTGCTCAATGAGTTGTTTACTTAACCTTTTTTCTATACCAGATATCGTATATCCATTTTGTTTAGAGCATCAAGCATTCGCATCTGTACTAAGAGTGTACTCCATCCATAAAGCTTGCTCATGAAGTGACTCACCAGCATCATAAGGTTGTCCAGTCCTGCTTTAAGAGAAAAAAGAAAAAAAAAAAAATCATTTGGATAGGTCTAATAAATATTATTAATATTCGCATTTCCTAATCTCCCATTAGTTTGAATTTCCTCTGGTAACGGGCGTTAAAAATGAAAAATGATAAAGCATTTTACTCTATAAAACTGATATTAATTTGGTGGTATAGTGTGGTAATCAAGAGTTTTACTTTGATAGTAGTGGCAAGGGCCGAGTCTAGATGAGAGAGTAATGGGGTAGTCATGCTCCCTTCCCCCCTTGAGAATGCTAGTAAGAGTAATGGAGGCTACATATTATTAAACTTGTGCATACTTAACCCCTTTGTTTCATGAAGGTTTTTAAAACTATCCAAAATGATGGTGAAAAATGTTATGCTCTGCGATGGAAATATAGTCTCTAGGCATCGCCCTTTTCCGGCTCGATGTCTGTGCTTGCTCATCCCCCCCCCCCCCCAACATCCACCTTTTTTTAAAAAACAGATTCATGACTGAACCTCTATACGAGGTTCAGTCAGAATGAGATCAGAGAGCATTGTTTTGCATTCTGAAAGAGATTATAGAAGCTATTGGAGCTTTCTATTGTATTTTTTAAAGCACTTTACCTGTTGATTATATGACTGGTGTTCTACGTTACACAAACTTACCCATCATAGTAATTAAGGCTAAATTTCCATTCATCATTTACACTTTACAACTGCTTATAATAATTTCTTCTCTTTCCAGAGACCGAATTCACAATCTGCTGACCAGCGCACGATCCCAATACTTCAATCTGACTTCTCTGTTTGTGGATGAGCGAAAAGGAGATGTGGAGCCTAACTACGCCCAGATTCTCGATCAGCCTCCTTACTATCAGAACATGGACGGTTATGGAGTCAACAAGCCTCCTTTGCGAGGCCCTTATGCAGCGGGGGGAGGAAGTACAACAGATGGAATTAGCGGAACTGACGGGGGCAATGTACATCCTATGCGGAACTGGTCTCAAGAGCCTCAAGATCAATGGCGGCAACTTACTGCCTCCTATGGTCCAGTAATGCCAACTAGTCCAAGACCACGGAATGGTAGAAGTGAACTAGGTAGCACTGCAAGTTGGAGCTTAAACCAGACCCCTCAAGAGACAAGAAGTGGTTATGATCTTAGGCCAGAAACCCAACAACAGAGACAAGCTGCCAGAAACAGGCCTGTGGGGCTTGTCCGGTACGACAGATCAAGGGAATTACGGTCCCAAGGTCAGGATAACTTTGACGGTCCTGCTGGACAAGGTCCAGGTGAAATACCTCGTGAGATACAGGCACGATATCAAGAAAACAGAAATGTTCCCGATGGACACAATCCTTACGAAGTGCCTCATGAAGGAAGACCACTTCTCCGAGAAAACAGGAACAGTAATAACGGTCAGATTCCTTATAAAGGGCAGGAGAACAGAAATAATCCTTCTGGACAGATTGAAACAAGGCCAAAAATTCCAGACGGAAGGAATGGACCTGCTAGACAGAATCCTTATGATACTATGGGGCAAGTACGAACTCAGGTTCAAGAGAATAGAAATAGGCCACCTAGACAGAATCCGTACGATACGTCACGTGACTTAAGACCACAGATTCAGGTGAACAGAAATGTTCCCAGCCAATTGCACAAGACTAAAAATTTACCTTCTGGACAAGATGGATATCAACAACCTTCTTGGGATGCAAGAACACAGGAAAACAGAAATCGAGCTGTGGGGCAGCAACAATATGAACCTGAAAGAGAGGTGAATTCACAGCAGTCCAGGTTTACCAGTAGCACCAATGGCAGAGGAAGGTAAGTGATTTAAATTTAGAGCTGGTATAAGCACACCATTATCACATCGTGGCTAAAAATTCATCATTTGCTCTTATAAAGGGCGGGGTTGGCTCAGTTAGTAGCGTGCTATGTTCTAATTTCCATTGTGCTGCTAGAGATTTTCTCCGCTAATCCGCAGTGTGACCTCGGGGGGGGGGGGGGTAGAACTTGCAACGGTCATTGGGGCCGTTGAAAGTCCGATGGGATATTATGTCGTGGTTCTGTATACGGAAGGTCAATATTTCGTTTAAGTTAAAAGACACGATGATAGGAGATTTCCAATCTGCCTCGTAATAGTTATCCAGTGTATCTCTTTCCCAGAACCTAAACCTCACCCTACCCTCGAACAGAAATGGGGATGAAAAGAAAGATTTCTTGGGTTTGGAAAAGCCGCAGACTGTTGGATGGGACGTTAAGCACTGGCCCTGTTTGCAGGAGATTCATACCCTGTGCACGTTAAAGAACATGTTAGATGGCGTTGACAGGAGGCTGCTACCTGTCTCCTAACAGCTGCTACAAATCGGTCCCCTTCCCCAAACGTTTCTGAGGCCTCAGGGTTTTTTTGGCCTGATCATTTAATCCATTGTGTGCAAAAAAAGCGCCACTGAGTAGTAAAACAACCCAATCCTTTCCCTAACCAGTTCTGAGTTCTTGTGACCTGGTCATATAGATCATAGTGTGTGAAAAGTGCCGATCAGAAGTAAAACAATCCATCATGTCCGTTTGAATATCATTATAGTCCAAGAATTCGACTCAGGCTCTTTTTCTTCTGCACCATCTGAGGTAAAGGCATCTCGTACAGAAGCAGTAACTTTACTCTTAAAAACCCCACAAGCCGTTGTAAGGCGTAGTCAGGACAGAATTGCGTGGCAGACAAAGCAGTAATGTAGGGGATGTAATCACGAACAATAGAATTAAATACAACGCTATAGCGTTTTTTGAATCTCTTTATAGATCTGGAGTAGAGGTGGTTTTGCTACTGCCTTATAGGAAGCTAGGCAGAGAAGTTGCCAATTACACAGAGTGTATTTTTTTAGTTCTGCAAAATAGCTATAAATCAAGACATACACATGGGACATAAAAACTTAAAATTTGTACTTGTATCATCCGTAGTTTTGTTGTAGCCTAACAGAGGGCTAACTTTATATCATTCCCGTCCGATTTTCTTAATGATGAAGCTACAGCTGAACTTTTGAGAATGTGTTATGTCCAATTCACAATGGCCACCATGATACCCAAATCTAACATACGATGACCTTCTTTGGGAATATGTAAATTAAAAAATAATATGTTACGAATCACCATCTACATGACGAACTGAAAGATAAAATGCTAATAACCGGAATGATGCCCGATTAGAGAATATGTTTCAGTTTCAGTTAACAGTGAAGCCCATTCCCTGATGGAGAAAAATACGTAAATAACTGAAAGAGGGAGAGCAAGGGATTGTATCGAACTGCAACTGACCATGACGCCATTTCGGTATATGTGCAATTTTTTTTTCCCTCTCTTTAGTGGTTTTTATAAATCCTTCTTCCAAATTGTAATATATATATATATATCAGTTTAATATTATTTTCGCCTCCATTCCAGTTAATTATCATTTTGAAAGAGGTGTGTGTGAAACATAGCCCCCCTCTCCCCCCCCCCCCCCCTGGAACCACTGAGAACATCCTCCAAAGAAATACCACAATCTGTATCCGAAAGCATGTTTCATTGCGTCGCAAACGGTGGAGTACGGTGGTCGCCACTTCTAGCACTGAAAGAAAAACAATTACCTGTATTCAGGGTCAGATCTGATGAGACAGGGGTATTATCCCCCCCCCTTAGTTTGATAATTCCAATAACCAGATTGGTGGAAAAAAAATATCAAATATATACACTGCGTGAATTTTTTTTAAAGACGATTACAATGGAGATAAAAATATTATATAGCGAAAATTGTTAACACGAAAGTCAAGGGACAAACGATGTAAATATTTCGCATTAACAGAATGTTAATGAATACATTGCTCACTCGTAACGATATTCACATTAATGTAACATTAACTAAGAATTTTAATGGCCAATGGAACTAATTTAATCAATCACAATAAACTATTGCATATTTTTGTAATCTGTAATATTTTTCATTGAAATCAATGTTCTCATTTAATAGAATTGTTACGCTGAAGCGGGACAACAATAATTTGCAAACTGAAACGTTCAACATTGGTTTTTTTCCTTTTTTTTCAATTGGCTGCTATTTTTATATATGCGCAACAAAAATTCATTTTTCAAAGAAGTATTCCGAAAAATTTCCTGCACTGAACACATTTTTCTTTTGAACAAATGTCCCATTCGTTTCAACTTGTTTGTACATACAACCTTTTTGAATACTGTAGGTTAACGTGGCTGTAGAGGAAAATTGTCTTTAGTCGGGTGGGATCTGAACCCCCAACCTCCTGATGACATGTCAGATGCTGAGTTATCAGTTACCCTCTACTGTGGATGTTAAACCCGTCAATGTAAAATCAACCGCTGGTGACTGCCTTATAACTGCAAGTGAAGGATTTCATATTGCAGATCTCCCGGGTTCAGGCCCATGACAAGCAACATTCCAAGGGACAATTGAATAGCATTTAGCTATCTTCCTATATGGGCCCTGAAAAGAAGAAAATAAACCTAAACCATATCAATGGTGCAATTAGTCACTGAGTTCGTATTTACTTCAAAGGGAGACAGGGCGACCGCAATCTTGTCGAGTAGATAAATCGGCGCCCTATCTTCCTTTGATGTGAATACGAACTCAGTGACTGATTGCGCCATCGATATGTTTTACGTTTATTTTCTGCTTTTTAGACCCATATAAGAAGATAGGTATTTTTAAATTTTTAAATTTATTTATATTTTTTGTCAC
Organism: Ryuthela nishihirai; assembly: GCA_038380435.1. NCBI lineage: Eukaryota > Metazoa > Arthropoda > Arachnida > Araneae > Heptathelidae > Ryuthela > Ryuthela nishihirai. The sequence continues at coordinate 59,677,790 of JAWZYU010000012.1, forward strand.
AAAAAACACCTACCTTCGAAAACTTTCATTTGATATATGACTCATAAACATCGATCACATTTTTCCTCCCTTTCGGAGTCGTGACGAGTCCATGACATTGGAGACGTCACAAGCTCTAATTTCAGATATGACTCGTCAAAGTCGAACCCCGCGAAAATCAACCCCTTCCCTTTTATCAGGGGGGAGATGGGAGAATAGTGGAGGCAAAATTCGAAATAGTTTACGACGATATATGAGCTTTCATTTGACATCTCGTAACTGTAGGCTCTCGCGTTCGGAAGATATAGTAGAACGACTTTCACATTTTCCGTTTTCTAGGGCGGAACAGAGCATGGGAGACAATTTTGAATAGCCTATGACACTCCTTTCATTAGTAGCCATGGCCCCGTGTGCGGGAGAAACGTGTGCACGTTAAAGAACACGATGGATGGCCTTGACGGTAGACTACCATCTGTCTCCCAACAGCTGTTCCAGTGAGTCCCCTCCCCCAACCTTCTTTGAGCCTTCGGGGTCCATGTGACCTGGCCGTTTAGCCCATGGTGTGCAAAAAAGTGCTGCTCAGAGGTAAAACAACCCAACCTTACATTAGTAGCTTTCATTTAACTTTTGTTACTTTCAGCACTCGCGTTCCACAGATACAGCGGAACAATAGTTTTCATATTTCCTCTTTTTAAGGGGGGAAGAAAGCATGGTGCGGCCATTTTTTTATAGCTTATGATACTCCCCTCGTCAGAAGCTTTCATTTCACGCAGAGCTTGTTACTTTCCGCACTCGCATTAAGGTGATATAGGGGAACGATCGTTTTCATATTACCTCCCTTTTTAGGGGGAAGAAAGCATGAGGGATCAAATTTTTTATAGCTTGTGATAGGGGTTCTCAACGTGGGGTACGCGGTAAAATTTTTTGGGGTACGCCGTGAGAGCTCAAAAGTCGCTAGATCTAGTAACAAAGTCGCTAAGATGGCAACATTGCTATGCAAAAATGTCATTTTTTGTGTTTATCGATATATGTAATTTATGAATACAAAATTTAATGTGTATACATATGTTTTATTTTTTTCCCATTGTTATACTCTAACTATAATTTTATCTATCTATACAAGGGGTACGCCAGTTACATACACATTTCCAGGGGGCACGTGAAACAAAAGGTTGAGAACCACTGGCTTATGGCAGGGGTGGGCAATTGTTTTCGTATCTACACTGTGCATGCGTATTGACGTGGCCGTCCTAGTGGAAAATACGAGATGAATCTTCGGTCGCGCACGGGAAAGAAATCTCGGTTCAAGGCGGATATTTCTGACTGTCTTGGCGGGCCACAAAAAACTCTTAGCGGGCCGCTATTTGCCCACCCCTGACTTATGGCATTCGCCACGTCAAAAGCTTCTGTTTGACGTATAGCTTGTTACTTTTCTGCATTCGCGTTTTGGAGATATAGTGGAACAAAAGTTTTCATATTTCCCCTCTTTTAGGAGGAAAGAAAGCACGGGATCAATTTTGTTGTAGCCTCTGGCATTCCCCGCGTCACACGCTTTCATTTCAGATATAAATTATTAAGTTTCTCCATCGCGTTCGAAAGATATGGTGGAAAAACTGTTTTTGACAAATCCAGAAAACGAGAAACTGACAAACGTGAAGCGAAAGGCAATAGGAAGGGAGGTAAAAATACAATAGGAAAATTGCTCTTATTGCTCTGTGGACATCGGCTGCAGTTGGTACTGGTATCGTAATTTTTATCATCATTAGCATCACTTTCAGCACAGTCAACTTCTATGGACTCCTCCGGCCTAATAGATTCTAAGGGGTGGCTCAGTCGGTAGCGCGCCAGGCTCGTAATCTGTAGTTCCCAGGTTCGAGTCCCAGCTGGGTCAGCGTTGAGATTTATCTCCGCAAAATTCCCCGCCCTGCCCACGGTCAGTAGGGGACACCGATGGGCTTGGAAAGGCCGCCGTCCGTCGGATGGGACGTTAAGCCGTGGCCCCGTGTGCGGGAGAGCCATACCCTGTGCACATTAAAGAGCACGCTGGATGGCCTTGACGGAAGGCTATCTTTCTCCCAACAGCTGTTCCAGTGGGTCCCCTCCCCCAACCTTCTCTGAGCCTTCGGGGTCCATGTGACCTGGCCATTTAGCCCATGGTGTGCAAAAAAGTGACGCTCAGAGGTAAAACAACACAACAACTATTAAATTCTAAAATGTCTGTCAAAGTTGATACAGTCGGCACTGCATCATCAACTGTAACGTAATCATTCATAGCAATATCCGAAAAATTCACACCCGTTGTAAAACATTTTGAAAATCACGTTGAGTTATTTTACCACTGAGCGGCACATTTTTGCACACAAGGGGCTAAATGGCCAGGACACACATCGATAAGGTTTCGGAAGGGAACCAACATGACAGATGTTAAGAGACAGATGGGAGCCACTCGTAAATGTCAAGCGAGTTTTTTTAACGTGCTTAGGGTCTGGCTCTCGCGCACATGGGGCCACCGCTTTACTTCCAGTTCGACGGACGGAATGAAACCTAAAAAGTAGAAAATATAGCTTTTGAAGCCCATCAGTGTACCCTTTCTGACCGAGACGGGGTGGGAGCATTTGCGGAGATAAAGCTGAGCGCTGGCCTAGGCGAAACTCGAAGCTGGGAATTGCAGATCACGAACCTGGTGCGCTACCGTGGTTCAGCAGCCTGATCTTTTTTTTTTCCATAATCGATGTTTCTACAGGTTCTTCGTGTATAGCTGAAGCTTCTGGCAACTCAAAAACCAGCATGTTGGGAACAGTTACTTACGAGGGTGTTCTCTTGCGTTTTTCCCTGAAAATTTAATGTAATATCGAAAACTTCATAAATTAATATAGCCTTCGATGAAGGGTGCGTTAGAAAAATAATACAGCGCCAAATAAAAAGGGTGGGAACCACTTCGTTAGGACGAGCACTGAACCGTGCATCGTTGCTGGTGCCAAATTTTTATCATCATCCATAACATTAAATATTTAATATAATCATATTTAAATAATTAATAAATATTGTTGAAATTCCAGAATCTCAAATATCTAATTTATTATATATTTAACTCATTTATCATATTTATCCCTCTCGCTCCAAAAGAAGTTAATTGTTACGTAACTCCGATTTTGCCTTATTATTGATGCAATAATAATAATAAATATATGTAATATATATGTAATAATTGAACTGGCAACATCATCATATTCTAAATATTAGGAACGATCCATGATAGTTCCTAATATTTAGAATAATTTAACTTTTAATGCCGAAAACCATCATCTATCAGTTGTAAAGAGAGGAAATATGAGGTGAATATTAATTTTGAGGTAAGAATTGATAACACAAGTAAAACTAAAAATGTAAGCTGAAAAATATTAACAAATACTTTGTGTATAACATTTGAATATTAATGTTTTCTCGAATTAAACTGTAAACATTCTTCAAGATGCCGAATTTATCCTGTGTTATTTGCTCACAAGAACTTTTTAAAGAAAATGAAGGTCTTCACTGTAAATCTGAATGTAAAGTCTTCCATCATCCCAAATGTGTTGGAATTTCTTAAGCAAACTTCCAGAGACTTTCAAAAGAGTTCAAAGGGCCGAAAAGTATTTCGGCTGCAAATATTTTGATAACTACTCAACCTACAGAGAATCAAAATTTCGAAAAGGAACCTGAAGCAGACAACATAAAGCTTTAGCTTTATTACTTGTGACATAAAAGATATTAAGGATTCTAGAGAGTTAATGAAACTCTCTAGAGTCCTTAATAAATATAGTCAAATGATAGGCATAGTCAAATGAAAATAATAAACATAGTCAAATGTTTATTATTTTCATAAAAATAAATAGTCAATAAAAATAATAAACATAGTCAAATGGAAGAATTTATGATAGCTCTTAATCAATTAAAAGAAGAAATTTATCAGTTGAAACAGGATAACTTGGCTCTTTTTAAAGAAAATAACCTTATTAGGCAAGAACTGAAGTAACTAAAGAATGATATGAATGAAATGGTGCTGAGATCAAAGAGTTCAAATGTGGATATTATAGGTATCCCAGATGAGCTACAAGATAATGTTTTAAATATTGTTCATGAAATGTCAAGCCTACTTGACATTCCTACGACGAATGAAATTGAAGTGGTTCACAGAGTTCCAACTGTGAACAAAAATAAAATAATGCCTATAATAATTAAATTTAGAAATAGTCAAACAAGAGTAAAGTGGATTCAAAGTGCAAGGGAAAAAATTCTAAAAGCTAATATGATAATTGACAATTTTAAAGAAACAGGTACTTGTAAATGAACACCTCACTAGACACACTAAGAAATTATTTTATGCAGTTAAGCAGTCCAAGTTGTCTCAGGGCTATCAGTTTTCTGGTATCAACGCAGGGAAAATGTTTTTAAGGAAGAATCAAAACGCAAAAGTAATATAGAAAAAAAAGTGGGGAAGACTTGACAGGTTTACAATGATCATGCATTTGATCGACTCTAAATTGGATATTATGTAGGAAGAAAATTTTACTTTTCTGTTAGAAAATAAAGACCATGTTCAAAAATTTATATATGAAAGGAATTCGAAAATAATTTTTTTTTCATTTTAATATAAGAAGCATCAGGCAAAATTTCTCTGAACTTATGGTGATTCTACATATTTTGAGTTAAATTCTCTTGACAGAAACATGGATAAATGAAGAAGAGACTGATATATATATAGGATTAAAGAATTTGACATGTATTTCGAATGTAGAGATTCTAATTAATCAGGTGGAGTAATTTTATATGTAAGAAATGGGTTTCATTTCCAACAGAAAAACTATAAAATGTTTGGTGCAGAGGGTATTCATATTTATGACTCAGTTTTAAATATTTCATTTAATCTAATTTAAAAATCTCCTAGATATTCAACTGAAGTGTTTTAACAGAGAATTAACTAATTACTTAAGAAATATATATCAAAAATATTGTTTGCGGGGAAGACTCTAAAGATATAAATGATAATTTAAATACATTAAATGATTTTGGTTTTAAACAATAAATAAATTTACCAACACAGATCAGTTCTACTTGTCTTGACCATCTTTTTATTAAGAGTCATGCAGATACATCATTTGACGTTGCAGTGTTTCATTCCCCTCTTACAGACTTCTTTCCTATTGTTTGCAGTATACATTTAAACATCATTTGACGTTGCAGTGTTTCATTCCCCTCTTACAGACTTCTTTCCTGTTGTTTGCAGTATACATTTAAACATCATTTGACGTTGCAGTGTTTCATTCCCCTCTTACAGACTTCTTTCCTATTGTTTGCAGTATACATTTAAACATCATTTGACGTTGCAGTGTTTCATTCCCCTCTTACAGACTTCTTTCCTGTTGTTTGCAGTATACATTTAAACATCATTTGACGTTGCAGTGTTTCATTCCCCTCTTACAGACTTCTTTCCTATTGTTTGCAGTATACATTTAAACATCATTTGACGTTGCAGTGTTTCATTCCCCTCTTACAGACTTCTTTCCTGTTGTTTGCAGTATACATTTAAACATCATTTGACGTTGCAGTGTTTCATTCCCCTCTTACAGACTTCTTTCCTGTTGTTTGCAGTATACATTTAAACATCATTTGACGTTGCAGTGTTTCATTCCCCTCTTACAGACTTCTTTCCTATTGTTTGCAGTATACATTTAAACATCATTTGACGTTGCAGTGTTTCATTCCCCTCTTACAGACTTCTTTCCTGTTGTTTGCAGTATACATTTAAACATCATTTGACGTTGCAGTGTTTCATTCCCCTCTTACAGACTTCTTTCCTATTGTTTGCAGTATACATTTAAACATCATTTGACGTTGCAGTGTTTCATTCCCCTCTTACAGACTTCTTTCCTGTTGTTTGCAGTATACATTTAAACATCATTTGACGTTGCAGTGTTTCATTCCCCTCTTACAGACTTCTTTCCTGTTGTTTGCAGTATACATTTAAACATCATTTGACGTTGCAGTGTTTCATTCCCCTCTTACAGACTTCTTTCCTATTGTTTGCAGTATACATTTAAACATCATTTGACGTTGCAGTGTTTCATTCCCCTCTTACAGACTTCTTTCCTATTGTTTGCAGTATACATTTAAACATCATTTGACGTTGCAGTGTTTCATTCCCCTCTTACAGACTTCTTTCCTATTGTTTGCAGTATACATTTAAACATCATTTGACGTTGCAGTGTTTCATTCCCCTCTTACAGACTTCTTTCCTATTGTTTGCAGTATACATTTAAACATCATTTGACGTTGCAGTGTTTCATTCCCCTCTTACAGACTTCTTTCCTATTGTTTGCAGTATACATTTAAACATCATTTGACGTTGCAGTGTTTCATTCCCCTCTTACAGACTTCTTTCCTGTTGTTTGCAGTATACATTTAAACATCATTTGACGTTGCAGTGTTTCATTCCCCTCTTACAGACTTCTTTCCTGTTGTTTGCAGTATACATTTAAACATCATTTGACGTTGCAGTGTTTCATTCCCCTCTTACAGACCTCTTTCCTGTTGTTTGCTGTATACATTTAAACATCATTTGACGTTGCAGTGTTTCTCTTACAGACTCTTTCCCATTGTTTGCAGTATACATTTAAATCTGAAGGAAATTAAGAACATAAAAAACAATTCTACAATGACAAAACAGTTTGATTATTTTAAATTTGAAACACTTAAAAATTAGAGTTTGTGAAATGTCATGGATGATGATCAAATTTTAAATACTTTATACTCAAATTGCTTTCATTGTCTGTTACACCACAGTTCTTGTGTAAAAAAATTCATATAAATGAAATTAATAAAAAAATGGCAAAAGGTAAACAGCAACGGATGACAGATGAGTTGATTTCTTGTATAGATAAAAAATAAAAACTCTTATACAGTCTAAAAAATATCCTGGTAATATTCAAATTGAGTTGAATTATAGAAATTATTGTAAGTCTGTAAAAAAAAAAGGATTAAAGAGGTAAACATAACTTCTACACTCATAAATTTCGGTGTTCTGGTAATGACAGTAGGAAACATTGGGATTTCATAAATAATATTCTTGGTTTAAAACAAAAGATGAAGATTGTTCCGAATCATACTAAATACTGTTTTTTGGCTAAAGAAATGAACTCTTTTTTCACTGCAGATTAATTTGATTCATATTTTAAAACGAATGGTACTTCCATACATTCTGACCGAACAGCTCTCAGATACTCTCAAAACTCAGTTTATTTTTATGAAGCTACTGATAGTGAGATTATTAATGTGATAAATTAGACAGCATGAAACTACATGTTATGATGGGATTACTGTTGAAATGTTCAAACTTTTTTGTAAATATCATGCTCATATTTTAACATATTTGGTAAATATCTCTACGAAAAAATGGTTTCTTTTTTGATCCTTTGAAATATGCTTTAATTTTTCCAATATATAAAAATGAGGACATAAATTTAACAAAAAAATTACAGACCAATTTCCATCTTACCAAAGTTATTGAAAAGGTTTGGAAATCTAGAATTATCAATTTTTATGAGAAATAGAATTTTTTCCATCACTCACAGTTTGGATTTAGAGAAAGTACAAACGCAGAACAGGCCATACTAGATGTTACTGGAAAGATAATTAATAATATAAATGAAACAGACTTTTCTTTATATAAAAAACATTCGATACAGTAAATCATCAAAATTCTTTTGGTAAACTTTATTAAGTGGTATAAGAGATATTTGTTTTGATTGGTTTAAGTCTTAGTTGAAAAACAGAAAGCAAGTTTTTTGTATAGAATCTAAAACAAGTGATTACATGCTTGTTAGTAAAGGGGTTCCGCAGGGCTCTATTTTAGGTCCTGTTCTATTCTTGGTTTTTTTTTCAACGACTTTCGTAATTTAAAGTTAAATGGTTCACTAACTTGTTATGCAGACGATACAGCCATTGTATACTCTGCTAGAGATATAACTGAGTTTCAGTTTAAAGTTGAACAAGTTCTACAACAAAAATATTACTGGTTTTCTTCAAATAAAATCCAATTTAAATGTCCATTTAATCAAATTTATCTTATTTAATTTGATGAAAGTGATACAGATATCACACTAAATTATCATAATGTTAATTGTGATAATTCTCTTTACTGTGATTGTCCATCTATATAGAATGAGTGAGTAACTTCAAATACCTGGGTGTAATATAGATCAGAATTTGAAATGGAAAACTCATGTAAATCTCCTAACTAGAAAACTTAGATTTGTGCTGTGCAGATTTTATTTTTTAAAGAAAATTATTCCTCAAAAAATACTGATCATGTTTTATTATGCATGGGTCTTCTCTGTTGGACAATATGGTATTTGTAGTTGGATGGTGATTATGATGGCAGTTTAAGTAACTTGTTTCATATTCATAAAAAAACCTACAAACTTGTTTTTAACTTAAACACCTTTTCTACTGTATATTTGATAAATACTGACTATTTTTGTTTTATTAGGCAGATTTATATGTTTGAAATATTGTTATTTTTATACTTAAATCAGCACTGGATGATTCATTTACATTTACCTTACAATTATAGAAAATCTGACCTTTTATTTCATCTTCTACTACATCACAAAAATATTACAAAGCGACATTTTATTTATTTGGCATCAAATTTTTAACCACTTAGAATTATATTTAAGAATGAAAAAAAAAAACCTTAATAGATTTAATAGGTTTAAAGAAATATGTTTTTTGTGTTCAAAATAGGGAACAGCTCTCGAATTCATAATTTTATATTTTTGTGTCACTTTTTATCTCAACTGGTTCTGGCATTACCTTCACATTTATTCTCTTTTTCTCCCAATTACTATTATTATAATGCATATTTTTTTTCTCTTGAAGTCAAAACTACAGAAGTAATTTTTTTCTGATCCCTGGACGGTCAATGAAATTGCCCCTTGGTGTTGAACGTGTAAAATTACAGTTTTTTTTTTTGTTTTTCATATTTCTTGTTTCGATTGGTTCTCTAGATATTTTAAGAAAACATTGCATACTTTGTGAATATTTCATTTTTATGATTTGTGTATATGCTTTGAATATTAAGAATAAATCTATTATTATTATTATATGGAATTATATACTTATGGACCTTTTTCTCTCAGGGGACCACAAAATTTTGTAAGGTTGCAAAGGTTACAGTCTGAAAAGTATGCTTATACGAAATTTAGCTTGGGAAACGTTTGGAATTTTAACGTTTTTAACTATACATATCGTTTTTGTACTATATCAGAAAAACGTGCTTCCCAGACACAAGAAAGTTTTTATTTGATGCCATCGTGAACAGCAGCAAAAATACTTTTGAAATATTTTAGAATATTCGAATACTAGCCCCACGCCAAACCCACAGCAAATTAGTGACCCACGCGAAAATATTTGCTGTGAAACTCTTCAATAAGTTCATTCATACGAAACGTACGTCGATCGATTAGTTCATTCACAATGCAAGCGACGGCATCGACCCAGAAATCTTCGACGTCTTTCGAGGCATCACTCCCGACCCGCGGTAGCTAGAGGACCCCATCCGTCAGAGCAAGAAGGTTAGAACTAAGCGGGACCACCCATCATATTCGAGACGGATCGCTCAAGTACTCGCGGGACCAAGGAGAAATTGCCAATTTCTGCCACCGAGGGAGTCACTCGTGTCTTCCGCCCGAAATTATTGCTATTATATGATATGATGTAGCACAAGTCTGCAAATTGAAACTTTTAGAGAGCTGTTTTAGTTTTGATAATTGATTTTATATAATTCAAAGTTGCTGATAATGGAAATAACATTCGTTTTTCCATATCACTTAAGGATTTTTTACAAATCAGAAAGCAAAAAATAAAAATATACAATAATTTTTAACATATACTAAAATTTTGTCTTGAAAACCTCACATGCAAATGTAATACTAGAAATATGAGCAAAAAATAATTAAAACAAAGACATATTCAATATAATTACATTATTTCCTTGAGTGAAATCTTTGCTTTTGGTTTAGAAATCTCCATTGAGTTGATTTCCTTTTATGTATTTAAGGATCCTCACGCTGCAACCAGGGGCGTAGCGAAGGACTATGGTTGGGAGGGTGGGGGGGAATCAGAAATTTTCCAACTCGAAAATTTAATTTTACCTACTGAACAAATATCCTATATTTTACCAAGTGGATTCGAATTTTGCCAACTCGCCGTAATTTTACAGAAAAAATCGCAATTTTTACATCTTCCCTGAATTTGCCAAGCCACTTCGAATTTTATCAACTCTCCTTAATTGCACAGGAAAGGCACAATTTTCACAACTTCCCTGTATTTTAACAAGTGGCTTCGAATTTTGCCAAGAGTTCTCGGTTTTTCCAACTCTCCTTAATTTCGCAAAACAATCCCAATTTTTTACATCTCTCCTGAATTTGCCGTCACTTCAAAATTTTCAAACTCCCCAAAATTTTTCCAAGTTTTCTCGATTTTTTCAACTCTCCTTAATTTCACAAAAACAATGCCAATTTTCACAACTCGCCCGTATTTTACCAAGTGGATTCGAATTTTGCTAAGTTTCCTCGATCTCGCCACAATTTTACAGAAAAAAAAATTCCAAGTTTTACATCTCACCTGATTTTTCCAAAGTCACTCTGAATTTTGCCAACTCCCTCAAGATTTGCCAGCTTTCCTAGATATTGCAAAGTTGCCTCGATTTTGCCAACACGCCATAATTTTACAGAAAAAATATTGCAATTTTTACATCTCACCTGAATTTTTTCTACTCTCCACGATTTTGCCAAGACACTCCGAATTTTGCCAACTGCCCTTAGATTTTGCCAACTCGCCATAATTTTACAGAAAAAATCCTAATTTTTACATCTCACCTGTATTTTGTCAACTCCCCACGATTTTGCTAAGTCACTCCGAATTTTGCCAACTGCTCCTAGAATTTGGCAACTCCCTAAGTTTTGCCAACTCGCCGTAATTTTACAGAAAAAAATCCCAATTTTTACATCTCACCTGAATTTTGCCAACTCCCCACGATTTTGCGAAGTCACTCCGAATTTTGTCAACTCCCCAAGATTTTGCCAAGTAACTCAGAATTTTGCCAAGTCTCTCCGAATTTTACCAACTCCCCAAGATTTTGCCAAGTCTCTCCGAATTTTTCCAACTCCCCAAGATTCTGCCAACTCACCTATTAAGGGGCTTCGACTCACCTACTAAGGGGCTTCGAATATTGCCAACTGCTCTAAATTTTGCCGTCTGTCCATTTTCCAAACTGCCCTAGATTTGCCAAGTTGCCTCGATTTTCACAACTCCATTAATTTTACAAAAAAAAAGATTACAAATTTTTACAACTCACCTAGATTTAACGAAGTCAATTCGAATTTTGCCAACTCCGAGTTGTTTGGGGAGGGGAAGCCTCCCCCATAGCCACGCCCCTGGCTGCAACAGGTAATCCAGCAGTAATCCTGATCGTTTTGCTTACCATCATCCAGCAGTAATCGCCATCGTCTTTGGTATTGCCTTTCCATCTCTTTGATGTCTTGGCGAAACCTTTCACTCTATTCTTCGCTGACTGCTCCAAGATTCTCCGGGAAACGATCCAAATGTGAGAAAAGGAAAATCACTTTAAAATTCATGTTACATCCTAGAACCCTGTACTTTTCTAACATAGTTTCTGCTCATAGTTTACATCTTTGTTATTTCCAAAAAACTTTTCAACTACATTTTTGAATAGAGTCCATGAATTTTTTTCAGCAGGAATCATGGAATTTACAAATTGTGTGTCCTTAGCCAGCATTCTTATTTGTGGTTCTATCACAAATAAGTGGTCATTATCATTTGTGGTCTTATCATTTGTGGTATTATTGTGGTTCTATAAAGAGTCCTTCTTTTAATTTGGCTTCGGAAAGAGCTGTAAAAATGTTGCATAAGTATTTAAAACAGCTTCTACTTTTGTCTAAACCTTTTACGAAATGCTGCATTATACCTAGTTTTATATATGGAGAGGGGCGGTACAATTTTATTCTGGGTCCACTAAGCTGTACATTCTTGGTGCCCGGCGTGATATTGGTTCTTCGAGACCACTGCTTTTGTGTCCAACGTCTATCTCCTGCCCTACTATCTCATTCGCAAGTTAACATGGGAATTTTGTATATCCTTGTTGTTGCCCAAGCAGCATACAGAGCATATTTTAATCTCTAAGGAACACCCGTTGGTGTTCGAATTTTAAGAATAAGAAGTTCGAAAATAAAGAATAAGGAACACCCGTTGGTGTTCCTTATTCTTTATTTTCTATAAACATGTTTTCAAGTTTTTGATAGGATACTTTTTAATGTATGGAACGGACAAGTGGAACTGAGCCAAGATTGTTACCTTTATGTAGTAGAACATCTTTCAAACTTCTCTTACTGGAACCGATAAATAGTCTCCATTCATTTGCTCCATGTCTAACAATTCCTAATTCATGTATTTATAACATTTGGAATATCATTACAATATACCAGCAATTCTTCTTGAGTGAAATACTGAATGAAGTCCTTTTCATAATGCCTAAAGAAAGATGATGTTCTTGGAGTTAATAAGCCTTGATCCTAGAAGTTCTGAGGCATTTTGGGAAGGTTCAGATTTCTTACTGAATCATTCAATTCACTTTGAGGGAAAAATTCTGATTACAGCGTTGTCACTTTATGTGTAAATGGACACAGTGTTGTCTTTTGTATGTCTTAAAACAAGAAATGAAACAAATCGCCACAACAAGCAACAAGTTACGTCAGGACAACGAAACATACAAAACAACAATAAGCCAATTGCTGCAAAAGCTGTATGTGATGTAACAAAAGTGATGTTTTTTTGGAATCAGTGAGCAAAATCATTACAAAATCATTACAAAATTCAAAACAGCAATTTCATTGCAGACCTGTGTAATTTATGTGGTTCATAAAAAGTCAATTTTTCGCTTTCGTCGCAATGTTTTTCCTTTTTTCCAAAGCTGTGCGGAGTGAAGGAGGTGCAAGTGGACGAAATGATGTCGAATTGTTTTAGCCACACAGATTGCAAAAAGTTGAAGACTTTTTTTTTTGCAACGAACCATCATTCCAGTGAATTTTTTTGTACAGTCGCTCAAAAAAGTATCCGAACGCTATGGTTGATTAAGGAATTCAGAAAAAATATATGGCAACAATTTTTTTAGAAATTAATGATCTGGCAACCTTTGTGTACTGTACACGAAGGTAGCCTGATCACTAATTTCTAAAAAAATCGTTGCCAGATATTTTTTCTGAATTCCTTAATCAACCATAGCGTTTGGATACTTTTTTGACCGAGTGTACGTGCTTTCCATCGCATAAAAATAAGGGGTGTTTCAGAGGAGAGTTTTTCTCCGAAATCGTTATCGATAATCATTTTTTTTTTGTCCAAAACATTTTATACGTTTATGGCAGATTTAATTTATAACTTTATATATATATAGACGCGTATGATCATCCAGGTGGCCGAGTGGTTAACGTGTTTGACTGTTGATCTAAGACACCAAGATTCCAGCTCCGGTAAGGAATATGTTTCTGTTGTCTTTTCGCTGAGGCATAAAAAATATTATTTACTTTAAAACGTGCTTCCCAGTTTATTTCCTTTTAAAAGATGATCAATTAACAACGAAGTTCTTAAATGTTTATAAAAATTTCATTTGAAATATAAATTTTAAAGATTGATGTGCTAATATTATAATAAGCAACTCCTTTCATTTGAGCTAATCGATGATGGGGGAGGGAATGCAAATAGTAGTTTTTTACTAGTAATTATAGAACATTAACTTATACAACACACTCAGTACTCACTGAATTATGACCACCTGCCTCTATGTTATGTCAGTGGAAGTTAACTTCGAAGCTCTAGAATTTCTAAACTAAGCGTTTTATGACAAAATGTAAAGGGAGACAAATACCTCAATCAAATTTAGTTAAATTTAGGTTTCCAATAATGTTCGCTTTGTACTTAAAGAGATATGGACTTTAAATATTTAACAGCAACAATACAAGTCTTAGGAAAATTGAAAAATATGGAAAAATTGTTTACATTAACTTTTCAAATATACATCTGTTGTATTAAATGGTGTGAAATAATATTCAAATTATAATTGAGTTAAATTCTAATGTTAGGCAATGCTGTTGTTAAATATTCAAACTTCCATAACTCTTTAAATACTAAGGGAATATTGTTGGAAATCGAGATTTTGGAAATTGAGTTCTCTAATTTATCTTCATTCCCATTCTGTCACAAAACTCTTTTTTAGAAGTTAAAGATAGAGCTTCGAAGTTAGCTTACACTGACGTAGCGAGGAGGGAGGTGGTCATAATTCAATGAACACTGAGTGTATGTCTTTTATTCCTTCAAATAAAAAAAAATGCTTTTCTCACACCTTCTGAGAAAAGAGGGAAGATTGTTAACTCTCAGTGAAATATCTCTTGACACTCTACTACCGAAATTTCAAATTTCTACCATAAACAAATCCTTGCAATATTCGTTAAAAAGGTTTTGCCTTTTCCATATTTAGTGATCTCTAACGATGTAAATAGGTACCACGTAAGGATTCAAAAAATTCTAATGATAATATTTAATTAGTACCAATGCAACTAAAAAAGAATTTTTCAATTATCTCTTAAAGCAAAACAGTTCCCATCCCCACCCACGTGAGAGTAAGAGAGCAACTTTTTGCTACAGAAGCAAATCTCATGACCTTCACATTCTACCAAAAAAAATTCAAATTTCTAGCATAAATACATCGCTTGCAATTCTTGGAGAAATGAAGTATACTTGGAACAAATAAAATATTGCAATGTACTTGGAGCAATGCAAACGCTTGCAATACTTGGGTGCTATGTAATAGATACTGGTGATATGCAACATGAGATAAATAGAAGAATAGGGATTGCCGCTGGGACTTCTAAGAATCTATGGAGAGTGTAGAAAAATAGGCGTGTACACCTAAAGACTAAAATTAGGCTGTATAATAGTTTGGCTCTTTCTAAAGATAGTTATGGTAGCAAAACATGGACCCTTATTAAGCAGGATAAATTTTTTACGCCTTTGATTCTAGATGCTTACGCAGTATCTTGGGCATTAGGTGGTTCGACTTGTAAGTAATGATGAGGTTAGAAGAAGGAGTCATCAACCTCCTTTGAGCAGGATATTGTGCAGAGAGAGAGACTGCATTGGTTTGGCCATGTTGCCCGTATTCATAGCTGCAGATTAGCAAATAGTATTTTGAACAGTGTACCAAAGGGTTTCAGAAAAAGGGGGTGACTTAGGATGCGATGGGCAGACAATGCCAAACAGGATCTTGCTAGAATTGGTCTAGAGTGGCCAAATGCAGCAGCAATAGCTCAGAACAGACACGTCAGGAGAGGAAAATTGCGCAGTCTGGTTAGACCTCCGTAGCCCATGGCTGCATGAGGGTTTTGTATGCATGTATGTATGTATATATATATATGTAAAGGGCGTACATATAGCTCTTGTGAGATTCGAAAAGTGAGAATCGTAATATTCCATCAACACTTATCCAACCTAAGAAAATTTTTTGATCTACCTATAGAAACAAAAAAGTTCGATGTCTACACACGACAGACAGACGACAAAGTAAAACCATTAGCTCGTTTTTTTGTGTGTGAAAACGAGATAAAAAAACATCCCTCAAAATATGAAGTTGGGTTGGGTTGTTTTACCTCTGAGCGGCACTTTTTTGCACACCATGGGCTAAATGGCCAGGTGACATGGACCCCGAAGGCTCAGAGAAGGTTGGGGGAAGGGACCCACTGGAACAGCTGTTGGGAGACAGATGGTAGCCTCCCGTCAAGGCCATCCAGCGTGTTCTTTAACGTGCACAGGGTATGGCTCTCCCGCACAGGGAGCCACGGCTTAACGTCCCATCCGACGGACGGCGGCCTTTCCAAGCCCATCGGTGTCCCCTACTGACCGTGGGCAGGGCGGGGAATTTTGCGGAGATAAATCTCAACGCTGACCCAGCTGGGACTCGAACCTAGGAACTACAGATTACGAGCCTGACGCGCTACCGACTGAGCCACCCCCTCCCCTAAACCAGGCGTGTCCAACCTTTTGACTTCCCTGGGCCACATTGAGTGAAGATGAATTGTTTTGGAGCGCACATAAAATATATAATATAGTGAATGTATATGAATAATAGAACTTCGTTTATTTTCTTATGTTTTTTTATTATAAAATTAAAAAAGGGCAACATAAAACTAGTGGGATATCAAAAACTCGCTGAAAATCACATAATCGTGTTGAAAGCTTATGTCGTAAACACGTAAACTTTACGATTTTGTGGGCGCATTTCTAGCTGTCCAGGGCCGCGGGTTGGACACGCATGCTGTAAACCTCCACAGTTCCCAACAGTTTTGGACCAAAAGCCAAATTTTAACAAGAATTACTTTTGTAAAGTTTTCCTACCAACTTTAAGATGTTAATCCAAGAGGTATTCGATATTCTATCTTCTAATATATAGGGTGATTCAAAAAGAATTGAACACTTTCAGAAATTTATTGTTCCGTAACTAAATTATATATGAACAAAATCTGGAAAAAATATTGAGAAATGTAAATAAACTCCCATCCTAGATCCGCCCCTGTCTACAATTATTGAGGGAAAAAAAATTCAGTTCTTTTACGATATTAGTACTTATTTTGTCACTAATCAGAATAATAAATTCGTTGCAAATAAAGACAAATGATTAGCCTTTCCTTAAGTTAGCAATTTTGTTTAAATGTGTTCAAAAAAATAAGTCAAATTCTGCCAAATTCTCTAAAATGCCGATGTAATTTCCTTTAGGTTCCTCAGGAAATTCTTCTTTTTTCCCACGAAAAGCTAAAGCATGACAAGCCAAAATGTGTCCACCTTTCGAGTTGGGTTGTTGGTTGTTTTACCTCTGAGCGGCACTTTTTTGCACACCATGGGCTAAATGGCCAGGTCACATGGACCCCGAAGGCTCAGAGAAGGTTGGGGGAGGGGACCCATTGGAATAGCTGTTGGGAAACAGATGGTAGCTTTCCAAGGCCATCCAGCGTGTTCTTTAACGTGCACAAGGTATGGCTCTCCCACACACGGGGCCACGGCTTAACGTCCCATCCGACGGACGGCGGCCTTTCCAAGCCCATCGGTGTCCCCTACTGACCGTGGGCAGGGCGGGGAATTTTGCGGAGATAAATCTCAACGCTGACCCAGCTGGGACTCGAACCTGGGAACTACAGATTACGAGCCTGGCGCGCTACCGACTGAGTCACCCCCGCCCCATCCACCTTTCGAATGTTAATAACACATATATTAATAGAGACATAGTGACATAGATTAATAGAGTTAATAGAGACATAGCCGCTCAGAGATAACAACACGGGTCTAATTCTGAAGGTATTCTGAAGTAATAACGTATTATACCTGAGAGTGGTGTTTGTAAAATCAGTGTTCATCGCGTTTTTGCGGCGTTTGAAGTGGAAACCATACTGGTATCAATGCAATCTGGGTCTGGTGTCAATGAAAGATGATGAACCAGATCATAGACTTGAATTTTGTGAGCAGTTTTTGCACGTATGTCGGAAAAGGGAAATGTTTCCTTATTTAATTGTTTGGTATGATGAAGCAAATTTCAAACTTAATGGTACTGTTGATCAACACAACTCTGTATACTGTGCTAACGAAAATCCGCACATAACGATAGAGTAAGCAGATAATCTGGGTTCGAGCTCCGGGTAAGGCATGGATGTTCGTGTTGTTTTCTGCTGAGGTCCTGCCATCCTCTCAGATCTTCTACTGTGGCATATATACTGACAGGCTCCTGTCAAACCTCTGTGGCAAGCAGCTGCTTGATGAGGTATTTATTTATTTATTTATTTATTTATTATCTGTCTCCCAACATCTGTTCGGGTATTTCATCATCAGGCCACTTTTGTGAGGTCCCCGTGTGGATTGTGTGATTGGATCGTGTGAGCTCACAAAGACCTGGATCGTGTGGGCTCACTCATGGAAATATTGAGCGTGTGCAGTTACCGTTCACAGCAAACTGGAGCGTGTGCAGTTACTGCACACGCTCCAGTTTGCTGTGAACGGTAACTGCAGCGTGTACAGTTGCTGTACACGCAGGACGTTTGTGTTGTTTTTCTGCTGAGGTCCTGCCATCCTCTCAGACCTTCTGCTGTGGCATATAAACTGACAGGCTCCTGTCAGACCTCTGTGGCAAGCAGCTGCTTGAGGGGGTATTTATTTATTTTATTTTATATCAATGTGGTGCGATCTGTCTTCCAGAGGAATTATAGGGCCATTTTTACAGCTCTGTTGTACGTCGTTTGTATGTCGTTATTCATTGGTGCTGGTGGTGGACATTTTGAAAATTTATGGCTTTAGGGTAACCAAAATAGGTATTGGTCAACGTCTGTCCACTGTGAAAAAAAATTGCCATTCAAGCAGCTGCTATACACCATAGAAAACGTCTATGAGGACGATGAGAAATCAGCAGAAAGATGATAAGAACATCCATGCCTTACAGCGCTCGAACCCAAGTCCCTTTGATCAATAGCCAAGCGCGCTAACCACTTGTTAAAGTAAACGTTAATTAATCGTGTATGTGTTACCGCTAAAGTGCAGAAATCAGTTATTCTACAGATTATCTAGGTATTGTGCAGATTAACTAGGGTGATCCGTTAACGTGCGGAAAATTGTTTCATTTCTCAAATTACCTAGGTAATCTGCAAATGACCTGGATAATCTGCACATTACCTACTAAGCACTCGTTAAAGTGAAAATAAGATCTTTGCTGGAACAACAGGAACGTTTCTGTACGCTTAAATTAACATAATGTTATTTATCTAGTGTCCGAGAGTAGAGTTGAAACCAGGGTCATCCCTCTGTCAACATGAATCAGTCGTCCGAATTATAAAAAACGCCCCCAAAATGAGCAGGCCAAGTGAGAACGAATCATTTTAGTGATTCGTTATCAAGAATGAATCACTTTACCGATTCGTTCTCACTTGGCCTCCGCTCATCCGGGGCGTTTTTTATAATGCGGACGAGTGAATCACGTGACACGAAGATTCATATTCAAGAGATTCACCACTATGAGAGAAACAAACTTTTGAACTTTAACGATACGGAAGCCGTTAATGTGCACATTACCTAGGTAAAATGCGGAAAACTCTTGATTCCGCACGTTAACGGAGCAAATCAGTTAATCTGCAGATTAGCTAGGTAATGTGCACATTAACGGCTTTCGAGCTTTAGCGGTAACATATGCATTTTATCGGTATACTCTGTAAGATCGTGGCGATAACTCTTTTCAGTATTGCCTTCCAGAGTATCTCTTTGGAAAGTTACTAAAGGCCCGTGGTGCGGACCGTTAGTAACTTTCAAAAGAGATACTCTCTTGTGGAAGTGAACGGAAGGGGAGGGCTGCCAGATTAGTGTGGCCTACTGATCTGGACAGCTATGGCTACTTTTCTTTTTTTTCTACCCTGCTGAGGAGTGGTCAACCACACAGGGTCCTGGTGCTGACCATATAAACCTACTGGACTAGACAGATATATAGTTCTGAGCTTGATTATGGATCCTGATTTTGCTGCACTGGTGGGCTTCTGTGGAGGAAAAATCTTCCGCTGTGTTTTCTGTTTGTTTGTGGGTTGACAGCCCCAAGTGAATAGATTCACAGGATATGTTTATCAGCTGGTGGATAATCCTGAGCAGAAGTCATCGCAGGCACCTGAACTCTTTGCTTCTATTGGCATCGTCAAATTCTACATTGGAGGAAGTCTTCCAGTGTAGATGACTTCAGCCTTTAGTAGTGGGGGAACGGGTCTTTGCCCCATGTCTGCGATTAGGGGGCTGTTTGATATTGTCGGCATTCCCTCTCTCAATAAACATAGTTTCTTTAAACATCCTACTAACCATTTTCTCTCCATACGTAGTTGGAATGTGAGAACTCTGCACAGAGCTTTTTCACTTGATGTCCTCACACAAGAATTCCACCGTTATAATTTAGATATTCTCGGCTTGCAAGAGACCAGATGGACAGATAAAGGTCAGATTCTTAAAAATAATCTTAAATTTCTCTTTTCAGGGAGGGACGACAATAAGCATCACCAAGGCGTGGGTCTGCTTCTCAGCAGACACGCTAGCGATGCTCTTCTAGGATATGAGTGCATTAATGAAAGGTTTCTTACAGCAAAATTTCAGACAAGCGTTAAAGACTTGAATGTTATCTGCTGTTATGCCCCCACTGAGGATGCCGATGAGGATGAGAAGGATAGGTTTTATGAACAACTTCAGGATATTTTGAATTCTGTCAAGAAAGGAGATATTACCCTTGTTCTTGGTGACTTCAATGCCAAAGTTGGTGCTGACTCTGACCTTTGGGGAGGAGTAATAGGCCCTTTTGGTATTGGTAGCTGCAATGGGCAACGTCTCCTACAGGTAAGTAAACTCAATGGATTCAGAATAACTAACACTTATTACAAACACCGCGACATACATAAGTACACATGGGTTTCACCTGATGGGCTGCATAAGAATATGATTGATTACATATTAATTAACAGCAAATGGGCTGGTTCTGTTAGGAATACCAGGGCATATAGGGGAGCTGAAATTGGATCTGACCATTACCTTGTTAAAAGTGTCTTACAACTTAAACTTAAAAAGTGTTGTGCTAGGGTTAAAAAATTTGCTTTTAATACTGAAGCTCTGAAAGACCCAGTTATAGCCAAAGCTTACCATGATAGGTTACTTAGTCATTATGACAGTCATGGTTTGCTTACTACTGAAGTTGAGGAAGAATGGGATCATTTTAAACAGGCTTTTTTGGAAATTTAACAGTACTCTTTTAGGAAAAAAGGAGCAGAAGAGGCAAAATTATCTGAGTGATAAGGCACTTGAGCTTATTTCGGAAAGAAAGAAAGAACTGCAGGAATGCCCTTAATCAATACCCTACTAGTCCTAATAGAAAGCATTACAGAGACCTTAATAAACTTGTAAAGGATCAGTTAGCTGCTGATAAGAATCTTTGGCTTGATGGTTTGGCTGACAAAGCCGAGGAAGCAGTTAGACAGCACAACAGCAGAGAGCTGTACCAGATAGTTAATGTTTTGTGTGGTAGAAAACGGACAGGCATACAAGGTTTGAAGGATAAACAAGGTAAGGTTATAGAAGGGGAGGATTCTGTCATGGCTAGGTGGGCTGAGCATTTCAGTGATGTTCTAAACAATGTAGTTATTTCTACTCCCATTGTTTTCAATGATGATAGATGCATTGGTGGCTTTAATGTTGACCCTATAACACAATCTGAAGTTCTTTTGGCTGTTTCTAAACTTAAACTTCATAAATCCCCAGGGGTAGATGAAATTATTACGTAAATGCTTAGAGCTGGGAATGTTTCGGTTACCACTTGGATGACTGAAATTCTGAATATCTTTTATGATAAAGGCATGGTTCCTAAGGATTTTACCAGAGCTATTGTTATCCCTATTTTCAAAAAAGGTGATCGCAGTTCTTGTGATAACTATAGGGGTATCAGCCTACTCTCTGTTCCAGGTAAAGTTCTTTCCATGATTGTGCTTAATAGAATTAAGAATCTGGTTGACAGTCAATTGCGTGATGAGCAATGTGGATTCAGAAGTGGTAGGGGATGTATGGATCAGATATTTTCACTTAGGCAGATTATTGAGAAATTTTTAGAGTTTCAGAAACCTTTGGTTGCTAGCTTTGTTGATTTCAAAAAGGCTTTCGACTCTGTTGATCGTCATAATTTGTGGTTGATTGTGAGATCATATGGTATACCAGACAAGTTAGTTAACATTATGAAAGCTCTCTATAATAACACTGAGTCGTGTGTGAGAGTTGGTAAGGCTTGTAGCAATTGGTTTAGCATTACTTCTGGTGTTCGACAAGGGTGCATTTTGTCTCCTTTTCTCTTTAGTTTGGTTATTGATTATGTTATGCGAAATTCACTTCAAGGGAAAGATTTTGGCCTTAAATGGGCTGGAGATACGAAAATTTCTGATTTAGCCCTTTTGGCAAATGATGTTGATGAGATGAACTCTTTCATTCGAGCTGTTGATGAGACTGGTAGTAGAGTAGGTTTGGTTATAAACAGAGAGAAAACTAAAGTGATGAAAATTGGACAGGCAGGCTGTGATTCAGTTAATCTGAATGGTTGCAGTCTTGAGCAGGTGTCACAGTTTAATTATCTTGGGAGCTATGTAACAGATAATGGTGATGTGCGGCATGAGATTAACAGACGAATAGGGATTGCTGCCGGGACTTTTAAGAACCTATGGAGAGTGTGGAGAAATAGGCGTATACACCTAAAGTCTAAAATTAGACTGTATAATAGTTTGGTTCTTTCTAGGGTTAGTTATGGTAGTGAAACTTGGACACTTTGTAAACAAGATAACAGGAAACTAGATGCTTTTGATTCCAGATGCTTACGCAGTATCTTGGGCATTAGGTGGTTCAACTTTGTAACTAATGATGAGATTAGGCAAAGGAGTTTGCAACCTCTTTTAAGCAGCATATTGTGCAGAGAGAGACTCCGTTGGTGTGGCCATGTTGCCCGTATGAATAATTATAGATTGGCGAATAGGGTTATGAACAGTGTGCCTAAAGACCTCAGAAAGAAGGGGAGACCTAGGATGCGGTGGGCAGACAATGTCAAACAGGACCTTGTTAGAATTGGTGTGCAGTGGCCAGATGCAGTAGATGTAGCTCAGGATAGACTTGCTTGGAGAACTAAATTGCACGGTCTGGTTGGACCTCCGTAGCCCATGGCTGCTTGAGGATGATGATGAGTGACGTTCGCTCTCGAGACTTATAGTTCTAGCAATAAAAGTTCGTAGAGATAGCAATAAAAGTGAAAGCTCTCATGTTGTGATAGGTCGTTAAAAATATTTGTGCAATGACTACTCCCTTGATTCAATTGTGCATTTTGCTGGTAAAATAATTTATGTGTATAACATATGCGTTCTTGTTAATTATGGTATACACCAACCGTTCTCTGTTCACTTTCTGTACGTTCATTTTGCTCGATCTTTATACTGGGCTAGTTTGTATTGTGAACGCGCTTGGGTTTAGAGACCTATTTATTGTCCTTGACCCTTACTCGAATTCTATTTTTTAGGATTAAATTTAGGTCCAAAAACCGACTGAGGTGTATTTTTAAAGTTTAAATATTTCGGATAGCTGAAATTATTATTTCACGGCTTACCAATATCTTTTGACATTGAATCATTAGTTTCATTGAATATACATCATTGAGATCAGACATCGGATGGAATATGTCCACATATTTATTATTTTTTTTTATTAAATCGTAGCTTTTATGTTTTTTTTAATTTCTTTTCTAACAGTTCTCGTTCTTCTTTTTTCTTTTTCACTTTTACTCGAGTGCTTATACAAAGCCATATTTTAGTGTAGTTAAATAAATGTAAGAAATAAAAGGTATATTAGACAGTTTATATTCGTATTGGACACGAATCCTTATGCTCATTTATATGATGACAGATAATGCAGAGATAGCGCTGGATAAGTAGGAATAATTTCTAGAGAATAATGAATTTTAAATAGATAAGTCAGTTTGCGAGATGTTATACGGTAGTGGTAATCGGGAATTACAGTCCCCATTATTCACGAAGAGAAGTGTGAGGCTAGTACACCAAAGCAATGAACAATCACATTATCATGCGGTATACAAACCCACAAACAGATTTACAGATGGAAACAATAATATTTATTTTGTTTATGTGAATTTATATCACATAAACAAAATATTTATTTAAAATAATTTCAAAATAATTATTTAAATTATTTTGAAATTAAAAGTAGATATCTGTTTGTTGTCGAAATAAGAAATGTAATGAGAAAATGAGTTCGGCACTTTTTCCTTATCCCCCCCCCCCCCACTGGTTTTGTCAAATGTTCCCCAAGGACGTTCTTGTTCTTACGCGAGAAGGTCAAAGTAGGTTACGCCATACATGTAAACCTAACTCTAATATAGGAATTTTTACTGGATTGATGAAAATCTTTTTTTACGTTCGTTAATTTGCAGTTTCCCCAATGAGAACTTATTTCCTAGACCTCTAAAAAACGAACATATACAGAATATTTTTGTTACTACTCATTTGACAGAATTTGACTGGGTGAAGTGAAAGTATACGATGATTTTGAACTCACTTCTAAATCTGTACTAAAAGTAACAATAGGTAAAAACATATGATTTATAAAATGATCGAGAAGAAAGATTTGATTCGAAAGCGATCTTGAGAACATCACTTGACTCTGTCTCCTTGACAATGTATTGTAAGCCACAAAAATATTAGGATTGATAGGGATGTCGAACAAAGGTTCGACATCCCTATCGTTCACCCTGGGATCATTGAAATTGATAGGCGATTGTCATTTTATCCATAGATACGAAAGATCCTTATAAATCTTACAAAAGTGATGATATTCTTATAAATCAAATTATGAGCTACCAAGGACATCTCTCTGAACGCAGAATGCCCAGGACAATTCAATTTTTATTTCTTTTCAGCTTAGCTGCTCTAGTTTGAGATTTATCTCCTCAAATCTCCCCATCCTGCCATTGATCAGTAGGGGACACGGATGGGCTTCGAAAGGCCGCGAGCTATCGGATGGAGCGTTAAGCCGTGAATCCATGTGCGGGAGAGCCATACTCTGTGCCCATTAAAGAATACGATGGAAAGTCTTGATGGAGAAAGGGGACAAACTGAACAACCGCTAGGAGACAGATGGTAGCCTCCTGCCCATTTCTGAGCCCTCAGAGTCCTTGCAATCTGACTATTTAGTCCGTTGTGTGCAAAAAAAAGTGCCGCTCAGAGGTAACAACACGGGACTAATATTTACAGAGTACAGAGAAACATTTAGTATATTATGTTTTATGATAAGAGATTGGGACCGATTAGGTTCTTGCATGTGCATTTTTAAGTATCATAATCCCAAATTAGCCTTGTCACAAAATAATAAAATCGATTATAATTCTTCGAAGTTCTCCGAGGGGATTTCGGCGCACTCAAATATACGGGCCCTAGGCGAAAACGCGACCCTGAGCGTCGCTGTTGATGTGGTGGACACCTATTGCAAAACCAATCTGTCTCCCTGTAGTGTTCTCCGAAGTGCACTAGAACCTAGCTGATGACCGTGTAGGGCTTCTCACAACCACTGACTACTTACTGTCTTGAGATTACGACTGTCTTGCCACATGGAGTCCGATGAATTGCCCTCTCTGAAAGCCGTAAGCTGGCTGTTGTTTCTTATACGTTGTTTTGTCATTCCTTACGTGATGTTCTTCCTATTGGCTTCGTTCTGTGGGTCACTCAGATTTCTACTGGCCGCAAACTCGTGGAGCGTTTATTCAGGCGACGGCACATTTTGTCATATAACGCCGACTCTCACCTCCTAATCTGTCTGGCAATGAAATCATTTGCATATCCTGCCTTGCTGCGTTCACCTACCGATTCGGGTAAAAATCCGACCACTCCTTCTGATTGGTGAAATTTCAATATCACGGAGTATATAAAGGCTAATAAATAAATGAAAAAAATACTTTAAAATTTATTGACTAGAAAACTGCATTTTGCCGATTTTAGAAGAAATACTGTTTAAGCTTCTTCACACTCCAAAGAAAAAGCTACAATTCTACATTATGGGCATATTACAAATATTCACCTTTTATTCCAGTTCATATCTTTCATAATCTGTTCTTATCAGAGTCGGCTAGAGATAAAACGACGCCCCAGGTCAAGTCTACTTTCAGCGTCTTCTAACATTGCAGCGAGGCGGGGGTGACTCAATCGGTAGCGCGCTAGGCTTGTAACTGCAATTCCCAGGTTCAAATCCCACCTGGGCCATCATTGAGATTTATTTTCGCAACCGCCCTGCCCTCGGTAAGTAACCGCAATTAATGGGCTAGTAAAGGTCTTCGTCCATAGGATGGGACGTTAAACCGTGGTTCCGTGTGCGGAAGAACCCTTACCTTGTGCACGTTCAAGAACATGCTAGATGACTTTGACAGGAGACTTTCATCTTCCTCCTAACAGCTGTCCATTTGCTCCCCTCCCCCTCAATCTTCTATGAGGATTCGGGAATTTGTGCCCTGGCCATTTAGCCCATTGTATGCAAAAAAGTGCCGCTGAGAAGTAAAACAACCCATTGCAATAGTCAGTAGGGAATGCGACATGGGACAAATGCAACATAGGTTTATCTATGTAATTTTGTTATTATAGGAGTATAATTAATATATTAAATAAAAATAATGTTCATTAATAATATATATATTGTTATATATATATATTTTTTTTGCTTCTTCTTCTAGTACTTGGCACCCCAGGCAAGTGCCTGGTTATTGGGTACCTAGAGATCATCTTCTCATTAGCAGCTTATGCGTTCCATTAGCTCTTTAGTAATTAATGGTAAAAGTGGCACATAAACTTGGTCTTTGACATCATCCCAAAAGAAAATGTCTAACGGACTTCAGTCAGTTGAACTATGAGAGCCACTACATTGCATCCAATCTACAGTATCTCCCCCACTCAGGGGCGTAGTTATGGGGAGGATGGGAGGAGCTCCCCCCGAAGTAACTCGGAGTTGGCAAAATTCGAAGCGACTTCGTAAATTCTAAGTGAGATGTGAAAATTTGTAATCTTTTTTTTTGTAAAATTAAGGGGAGTTATCAAAAGCAAGGCAACTTGGCAAATTGGGGCAGTTTGGAAAATGGAGAGGGCAAAATCTAGCTTCTTAGTAAAATACAGGTGAGTTGGCAAAATTCGGAGTGACTTGGCAAAATCGTGGGGAGTTGGCAAAATTCAGGTGAGATGTAAAAATTGAAATCTTTTTTCTGTAAAATTATGGCGTGTTGGAAAAATCGAGGCAGCTTCGCAATATCTAGGAGAATTGGCAAATCTTTGAGGAGTTGGCAAAATTCAGAGTGACTTTGGAAAAATCTGGTGAGATGTAAAAATTGGGATTTTTTTTTCTGTAAAATTGTGGCGAATTGGCAAAATCGAGGAAACTTGGCAAAATCTAGGGCAGTTGGCAAAATTCGAATCCGCTTGGTAAAATACAGGGGCGTTGTGAAAATTGGGCCTTTCTTGTACAATTAAGTAGAGTTGATAAAATTCGAAGTGACTTGGCAAATTCAGGAAAGATGTAAAAATTGCGATTTTTTCTGTAAAATTACGACGTCAAATCTAGAGTAGTTGGCAAAATTCGAATCCACTTGGTAAAATATAGGCGAATTGTGAAAATTGAGATTTGTTTTGTGAAATTAAGGAGAGTTGGACAAATCGAGAAAACGTGGCAAAATTTTCGGGAGTTTGAAAAATTTGATGTGATTTCGCAAATTTAGGAGAGATGTAAAGATTGGGATTGGTTTTGTGAAATTAAGGAGAATTGGCCAAATCAACGGGAGTTGGGAAAATTAAAACTGACTTGCTACAATTCAGGAGAGATGTAAATATTGGTATTATTTCTGTGAAATTATGTGTAGTTGGCAAAATTGGACACACGGAGCGAAAATGTAGGAACGAACCTAAGAGAGACATTATTTTCTCAGTTGGCAAAATTTGATTTACGAGTTGGAAATTTTTCGATTTCTCTCCCCCCCTCCTTCCAACCATAGTCCTTCGCTACGCCCCTTACTCCACTCATCCATTGGGAAAGCTCTTGACATGCCATGGAAGTGTGGAGAAACCTCATCTTCTTGGTTTCGGTTGCTTTAAATACCACTGTTTCTCACACAATGGGCTAAATATCGAGATCACAAGGACTCCAAGGGTCACCGTTGGGTAGCGGAAGGTTACCCATTGAGTAGCTTTTATCACACAGATCAAAGTCTACCGTCAAAGTGCTTTCAACGTGCATAAGGTATGACTTTCTCGCACATGGGTGCACGAATTAATGTCACATGTAGCGGATGGCATAAGGTCAGAAGAAGTGTTAGAGGAGAGTGTTGCCACAACACACACACTGAAAAGTGTTCTCTATTGAGATAAAACCTAATTTTCTATTACCTTGTATAGAAGATAATAATTGAATCGTCGTTGTTAATTATTCCAATTTTTTCTAACTCTAAAAATACCAAACGTATATTGTTGGTGAGCTAGATTTAAATAGGTTTGATTGGGATCTTTATTTTCAATCACATTTTTTCATAAACATTTTTTCATTAACATGAAACTGTATATCATAAATGACCGCTGACTGTATGTATTATTATGTTGGTTTACCTGTGAGAGATCCTTTTTTTGCATACAATGGGCTAAATGGCCAGGTCACAAGGATCCCGAAGGTTCAGAGAAGGTTTGGGGGGATAAGAGACTCACTAGACAACTGTTGGAAGAAAGATTGTCTCCTGTAAAGGAGGCTCTGAAAGACCCAGTTATATCCAAAGCTTACCATGATAGGTTACTTAGTCATTGTGACAGTCATGGCTTGCTTACTACTGAAGTTGAGGAAGAAGGGGACCGGTATAAACATGCTTTTCTTGAAAATAACAGTAGTCTTTTAGGAAAAAAAGGAGCAGAGGAGGCAAAATTATTGAGTGATAAGGCACTTGAGCTTATTTCAGAAAGGAAGAACTGCAGGAATGTCCTTAATCAATACCCTACTAGTCCTAATAGAAAGCATTACAGAGAGCTTAATAAACGTGTAAAGGATCAGTTAGCTGCTGATAAGAATCTTTGACTTTATGGCTTGGCTGACAAAACCGAGGAAGCAGTCAGACAGCACAACAGCAGAGAGCTGTACCAGGTAGTTAATGTTTTGTGTGGTAGAAAACAGACAGGTATACAGGGATTGAAGGATAAACAAGGTAAGGTTATAGAAGGTGAGGATTCTGTCATGGCTAGCTCGGCTGAGCATTTCAGTGATGTTCTAAACAATGTGGTTAGTTCTACTCCCATTGTTTGTAATGATGATAGATGCATTGGTGGCTTTAATGTTGGCCCTATAACACAGTCTGAAGTTATTTTGGCTATTTTTAAACTTAAACTTCATAAATCCCCAGAGGTTGATGAAATTGCTATGGAAATGCTTAGAGCTGCGAATGTTTCGGCTACCACATGGATGACTGAAATTTTAAATACCTTTTATCATAAAGTCATGGTTCCTAAGTATTTTACCAGAACTATTATTATTATTTCTATTTTTAGAAAAGGTAATCCCAGTTCTTCTGATAACTATAGTGGTATCAGCCTACTCTCTGATCCAGGTAAAGTTCTTTGCATGATCGTGCATAATAGAATTAAGAATCTGGTTGACAAGCAATTGTGTGATGAGCAATGTGGATTCAGAAGTGGTAGGGGATGTGTGGATCAGATCTTTTCACTTAGGCAGATTCTTGAGAAATGTTTAGAGTTTCTGAAACCTTTGGTTATTAGCTTTGTTGATTTCAAAAAGCTTTTGACTCTGTTGATCGTCATAATTTGTGTTTGATTGTGAGATCGTATGTTAGTTAGACCTAGGATGCGGTGGGCAAACAAATAATAAAAGCTCTCTGTAATAACACTGAGTCGTGTGTGAGAGTTCGTAAGGCTTGTAGCAATTTGTTTAGCATTGCTTATGGTATTCGACAAGGGTGCATTTTGTCTCCTTTTCTCTTCAAACCTACTCTACTACCAGTCTC
The DNA here is from genome assembly GCA_038380435.1 of Ryuthela nishihirai. NCBI lineage: Eukaryota > Metazoa > Arthropoda > Arachnida > Araneae > Heptathelidae > Ryuthela > Ryuthela nishihirai. The sequence continues at coordinate 59,707,497 of JAWZYU010000012.1, forward strand.
ATCAACAGCTGATGAGACTGGTAGTAGAGTAGGTTTCTCTTGGTTATTCATTACGTTATGCGAAATTCACTGCAAGGGAAAGAATTTTGGCCTTAAATGATCTGGTGATCTGGAAATTTCTGATTTAGATTATGCAGATGATTTAGGCCTTTTGGCAAATAATGTTGATGAGATGAACGGGGAATGTTGATGAGACGGTAGTAGAGTAGGTTTGACTATAAACAGAGAGAAAACTAAAGTGAATATCTCTGTTTATATTTGTCAGGCAGGCTGTGATTCAGTTAATCTGAATGGTTGCAGTCTTGAACAGGTGTCACAATTTAGTTATCTTGGGAGCTATGTAACAAATACTGGTGATGTGCGGCATGAGATTAACAGACGGATAGGGATTGCTGCTGGGACTTTTAAGAATCTATGGAGAGTGTGGAGAAATAAGCGTATACACCTAAAGACTAAAATTAGACTGTATAATAGTTTGGTTCTTTCTAGGGTTAGTTATAGTAGTGAAACTTGGACACTTTGTAAACAAGATAACAGGAAACTAGATGCTTTTGATTCTAGATGCTTACGTAGTATCTTGGGCATTAGGTGATTCAACTTCGTAACTAATGATGAGGTTAGGCAAAGGAGTCTGCAACCTCCTTTAAGGAGCATATTGTACAGAGAGAGACTCCGTTGGTTTGGCCATGTTGCCCGTATGGATAATTATAGATTATCGAATAAGGTTATGAACAGTGTTCCTAAAGACCTCAGAAAGAGGGGAGACCTAGGATGCGGTGGGCAAACAATGTCAAACAGGACCTTGTTAGAATTGGTGTACAGTGGACAGATGCTGCAAATGTAGTTCAGGACAGATATGCTTGGAGAACTAAATTGCGCGGTCTGGTTGGACAGTCGCTCAAAAAAAAAAATGGGATTTTTTTTTGAGCGACTGGATTTCCGTAGCCCATAGCTGCTTGTGGATGACGGGCCATGGCTTAACGTCCTATCCGAAGAACGGCGGCGATTCGAAGTCCATCAGTGCCCTCTACTGACCGTAGGCAGGGAGAGGAGTTTTGCGGAGATAAATTTCAACGTTAACCCGGCTGGGACTCGAACCTGGGAACTATAGATTAGAATCTGGCGCGCAACCGACTGAGCCACCCCCGCCCAATATATTTTTGCGATAATGCTTTTGAGTACCATTGTTTTTTCTATAAATGTTCAGTATAATAATGCCCAGTGGTGATGGAACCATTTTTTGTGTCTTTACAGGAGGAACCAAGACATCGAACTAGCATGTGAAGTGCGGTCGACATTTGTTTATCCTCGAGCTGCCCTAAGTGATCATTCCGAGTGGAAATTCATTGTGAATGTTGCAGAGCGTGATGAACGCTTCAGGCAGGTGGTCAGGGTAGATATCTGTCAGTAAGTATTCCCCCTCTCTGTTCAGATCTCATTCTCCTTATTATCCAAAAAATATACCGTATTTCTTCGATTCTAAGACGCACTTTTTTTCCCATATAAACGCTCTAAAAACGGGGTGCGTGTTAGAATTGATGGCGTCTTAGATTCGCAGTTTTTTTTTTTCAAATTTTCTCGTGCATTGCTCATGGCACCGCACGTTTTGTTTTTACGCGGAAGAACCACCTCCAAGTTTGACCGTTATCGCATTCTCCAATTCCATTGGAGAATAAAGTGGCGTGGGTATTTTCCCGCGCTTTCCAAGTGTGAAGCCATCGTTATTTCATTATAGTGGAGCTCTGTGAGTGAATTATAGTGAGCTTGGAACCGGTTGTGGCTGACAGTTGAACAACAGCTTGGAAGCTATCTCAGAAAGAATAGTGCAGCACTCATTTAAAAAGTGACTTCATTTTAAAAAATTTTGCATCACCAACCCTCTCGATGGGTCAGAAGACGATATATTATGGTATAATGGAAATAAAGATGGCTCAGAGGGATCAAACTCTGAATGTGAAGTAGACTCTGATATTGATTCAGATATGACGGCTCGGGAGAATCAGACTCTGATATTGATTCAGAAGGAAGTGATGAATAACATATCTACTGATAAATAGGTACTATTGTTGTTAGTAAATTGAATTCTATTATAATAAAAATATTTGTTAGATATATTTTAGCGTTTTTTTTTTCTTAGAATCAAAACTTTTTTTTCTGTTGGTGGTACTGAAATTAAGGTGCGTCTTACAATCGATGGCGTCTTAGAATCGAAGAAATACTGTATATATCCCTCAACTTGGAAGCATTGAAAGAAAAAATTGTTTCTGGATATGCTATAACGTAAACTTCCATTACTTATTCATCGGATTGTTGGGGCACGCAATTGGCTCAGTCGGCAGCGCGTCAGATTCGTAATCTGTACTGATATCAAATGCACTATATGGCTGTTTAGCATAAAAATACAAAATTTATTTTTCTGTTCCATAATGAAATAGAATTGTAGAGTAGGACTAAGAGTGAATGGAACGGACTTATCATTACTATATGCAGTAGCAGGTCTTGTTTGTTCCGCATCGGTCGATGTACATCCGGGTGTTATGATCAGGAAAAGTCCTTTGGATGTCTTGACTTTTGCCGTACAGTCGCTTAAAAAAGAATCCGAACATTACGGTTGATTACAGAATTCAGAAAAAATATCTGGCAACGATTTTTTTTTAGAAATTAGTGATCTGGCAACCTTCGTGTCACGTGATTACAGAATTCAGGAAAAATATCTGGCAACGCTATTTTTAGAAATTAGTGTCTGGCAACCTTCGTGTTACGTAACACGAAGGTCGTTGCCAGATATTTTTTCTGAATTCTGTAATCAACCATAGTGTTCGGATTCTTTTTTGAGCGACTGTACCAGGAACACACATAGAAGCTCTATGTTATCAACAATATAAATGACGTAAAAAAGTTAAACGGTCCAAAAAATTCTTAAAAGGCACCAAAGGTTAAAAAACTTTTAATGGCCCAACTCGAGTTTCGCGACCTCGGTCTTCGCGTTTTCAAGGGCATTCTGTGTTTTTATGCTAAAACAGCCATATAGTGTATTTCATAACAGTATTATTAGCGCTGTGAAAATTTTACACTCGTAATCTGTACTTACCGGGTTCGAGTGCCAGCGTTGAGATTTATCTCCGCTAACCCCCCCCCCCCTGCCCCTCGGTCAGAAAGGGGACTGGGATGGGCTTGGGAAGTCCGTCGGATGGAACGTTAAGTCTTGGACCTTATGCAGAAGATCCATACATTCTTCACTTTAAAGAATATGCTGGATGGTCTCCTATCAGGAGATAAGATGGAAGCCTTCCGTAGACCATCCAGCATATTGGACAGGAGAATATAGTTTGAGGAAGGAACAGCTATATCAGCTGTTCCTTCCTCAAACTCCTTTGAGCCCTTTTGAAATGACCATTCAGTCCATTATGTGCAAAAAATGTTCTTCTCAGAGGTAAAACAACACATTGCTTCCCAACCAAGGTGAAGCAAGGTGAGGTTGGGAAAATTCTACAACTTTAAACGATTTTATTTTCATTCTGTGCGAAATTATTTCTCTTTGAAATAATAACCTCTTGTATTCTTTGAAGTGTTAATTATGAGCAATATACTACTTTTTTAGTGTATTAATAGTTAGAGTGGAAAAAAAAATTCTTTCCGTTTTAAAAGATACAACAGATTTTGGGATTTGTCCAGTAATTGTGCGAGAATAAGCCCCAAGGCCAGATAGAGAAAACTAATCTGGCAGTGATGGTGTGTGCTCTGGGGGGCGAGGGGGGACGAGTGATGACTGGACTGAAGCAAATCAGAATATTGTTGCAGTATTTTTTTATTCATTAACTTTTTCCTCCAAAATAGGACAATGTGTATATTTTCCTACTTCAGATGATTATTTCAGAAAATATTCTTGAAAAATAATTAAAGTATATGGAATTACGATGTTTTTCACCTAATTTCCGAAGGGGGCCGTCCAAACCGTCCAAAGGTGGTATGCAAAATTCAGTTCGTGGACTTACCACGATACGTTAATAAAACTTACCACGATAGGTTAATTAGTCATTATGACAGTCATGGTATATTTACTACTGAAGTTGAGGAAGAATGGGATCATTTTAAACAGGCTTTTTTGGACACTAACAGTACTCTTTTAATAAAAAAGGAGCAGAGGAGACAGAATTATCTGAGTGATAAGGCACTTGAGCTTATTTCAGAATAAAGAACTGCAGGAATATCCTTAATCAGACCCGACTAGTCCTAATAGAAAGCACTACAGAGAACTTAATAAACGTGTAAAGGATCAATTAGCTGCTGATAATAATCTTTGGCTTGATGGCTTGGTGAACAGGTGTACAGGGATTGAAGGATAAACAAGGTAAGGTTATAGAAGGTGAAGATTCTGTCATGGCTAGGTGGGCTGAGCATTTCAGTGATGTTCTAAACACTGTGGTTAGTTCTACTCCCATTGTTTGCAATGATGATAGATGCATTGGTGGCTTTAATGTTGGCCCTATAACACAGTCTGAAGTTATTTTGGCTATTTTTAAACTTAAACTTCATAAATTCCCAGGGGTAGATGAAATTTCTACTGAAATGCTTAGAGCTGGGAATGTTTCGGTTACCAGTTGGATGACTGAAATTTTGAATATCTTTTATGATAAAGGCATGGTTTCTAAGGATTTTACCAGCGCTATTGTTATCCCTATTTTCAAAGAAGGTGATCGCAGTTCTTGTGATAACTATAGGGGTGTCAGCCTACTCTCTGTTCCAGGTAAAGTTCTTTCCATGATGGTGCATAATAGAATTAAGAATCTGGTTGACAGTCAGTTGTGGGCGGGGGTGGCTAAGTCGGTAGCGCGCCAGGCTCGTAATCTGTAGGTCCCAGGTTCGAGTCCCAGCTGGATCAGCGTTGAGATTTATCTCCGCAAAATTCCCCGCCCTGCCCACGGTCAGTAGGGGACACCGATGGGCTTGGAAAGGCCGCCGTCCGTCGGATGGGACGTTAAGCCGTGGCCCCGTGTGCGGGAGAGCCATACCCTGTGCACGTTAAAGAACACGCTGGATGGCCTTGACGGGAGGCTACCATCTGTCTCCCAACAGCTGTTCCAGTTGGTCCCCTCCCCCAACCTTCTCTGAGCCTTCCGGGTCCATGTGACCTGGCCATTGAGCCCATGGTGTGCAAAAAAGTGCCGCTCAGAGGTAAAACAACCCAAACAACAACCGACAGTCAATTGCGTGATGAGCAATGTGGATTCAGAAGTGGTAGGGGATGTGTGGATCAGATATTTTCACTTTGGCAGATTCTTGAGAAATGTTTAGAGTTTCAGAAACCTTTGGTTGCTAGCTTTGTTGATTTCAAAAAGGCTTTCGACTCTGTTGATCGTCATAATTTGTGGTTGATTGTGAGATCATATGGTATACCAGACAAGTTAGTTAGCATAATGAAAGCTCTCTATAATAACACTGACTGGTGTGTGAGAGTTGGTAAGGCTTGTAGCAATTGGTTTAGCATTACTTCTGGTGTTCGACAAGGGTGCATTTTGTCTCCTTTTCTCTTTAGCTTGGTTATTGATTACGTTATGCGAAATTCACTTCAAGGGAAAGATTTTGGCCTTAAATGGACTGGAGATACGAAAATTTCTGATTTAGATTATGCTGATGATTTAGCCCTTTTGGCTAATGATGTTGATGAGATGAACTCTTTCATTCAAGCTGTTGATGAGACTGGTAGTAGAGTAGGTTTGGTTATAAACAGAGAGAAAACTAAAGGGATGAAAATTGGTCAGGCAGGCTGTGATTCAATTAATCTGAATGGTTGCAGTCTTGAGCAGTTGTCACAGTTTAATTTTCTTGGTAGTTATGTAACAGATAATGGTGATGTGCGGCATGAGATTAACAGACGAATAGGGATTTCTGCCGGGGACTTTTAAGAATCTATGGAGAGTGTGGAGAAATAGGCGTATACACCTAAAGACTAAAATTAGACTGTATATTAGTTTGGTTCTTTCTAGGGTTAGTTATGGTAGTGAAACTTGGACACTTTGTAAACAAGATAACAGGAAACTAGATGCTTTTGATTACAGATGCTTACGCAGTATCTTGGGCATTAGGTGGTTCAACTTTGTAACTAATGATGATGTTAGGCAAAGGAGTTGGCAACCTCCTTTAAGTAGAATATTGTGCAGAGAGAGACTCCGTTGATTTGGTCATGTTGTCCGTATGGATAATTATATATTGGTGAATAGGGTTATGAACAGTGTGCCTATAGGCCTCAGAAAGAGGGGGAGACCTAGGATGCGGTGGGCAGACAATGTCAAACAGGACCTTTTTAGAATTGGTGTGCAGTGGCCGGATGCAGCAGATGTTGCTCAGGACAGATATGCTTGGAAAATTAAACTGCACGGTCTGGTTGGACCTCCGTAGCCCATGGCTGCATGAGGATGATGATGATGATATAACATATTAAACGCCGTGACTTAAATAGTACCCTGTACTTGTATTGTAACCGGGTTATAGCGCTGGATTTGTAAATAGTGTCAGGATCTAAGGCAGGAATGCCAGACATCCCAGAATCTCGAGTCCCCCACCAACTTTCAAACTTTTCCTGAAATTCATTCCTATTGATTCGGTATTATCTCTTAGATAATAAGTTAAAACGTCTGTATATTTTTCTTTCCTGCAGAAATCTTCGCTTTTCTATATAATTCCAGGTAATGTGTGCATCCTGATAGAAAAAGTGCAGAAGTTAATAGCTAGAGTGGTTAATAGTTTACTACGTGGTTTTTCCTGGAATTTATTTCTGGAAAGTGGTTTTTGCAGGAATTTATTTCAGGTTTTAAAATTAAGATTGATTCAACGAAAGTATTTGAAAATAATTTTTTAATAAAATTAAGTCACTCGAGCCGGTATAATAAATCCCTTGCTTCTAGCAGAGTTCTCAAAATTTTCAGTATTTGGAAACTCTGACGCCTCCCCACATTTCATTTTATTTTTGGGAGTGGTTCTTAACGTCCCACCCCCATACTGTACGACAGTAAAAAAAATGGAAGATTAATATTTAAGAAATTTTTTTTTAGTTGTTTTTAAGCAGTTTCTTATTGTATTACACCCAGTTAAGTAGATTCACAGACAGTTATTTATTCACCATATTGAGAACATATATATTCACTATATTCATAACATTCATATATATATATATACACCATATTCATAACATTCATATATATATATATTCACCATATTCATAACATTCATGTATATATTCACCATATTCATAACATTCATATACATATATTCACCATATTCATAACATTCATATATATATTCACCATATTCATTACATTTATATATATATTCACCATATTCATAACATTCATATATATTCACCATATATATATATATCTCAGAAATCCAGTCATTTTTTGCATTTGACCCTCAAGGCTGATAATTTATTTTCAGAAAATCTCCATGAGCATTATGCATCAAAACAGGGGTACTCAACCTTTTGGAAGTCGCGGGCCATACAATAGACAAGTCTTAAATTCCGCTTTTAGGCTCGAATTCAGAAGTAACGCCAAAGGCAAAGTTTGTTTCGTAAAAACACTTAAAATCAATTGCAGTGCTGTTCCATGCACTTTACTATAATGTGATTCTTTTAATTTTTCGACTTGAAAATATTTCCCTTGAGAGTTGTTCTGAATTCGACTCCATGTCATAACTTTGTTTTTTAGACCTAGGGGTCATTTAAAAGAACAGAACCAACTGCATACAATGCATTTTATTACAATGCAATAGCAATGGAAGGAATGAGAGATTCAGTTAATGAGAAAACTGTTTATTTTCTAATAATAACTCAATGTCAGGAACTATTTCTTTAATCGGAGGCAGTGCTCCAAATCACAATCAGTAACTTTTGTCCTCAATTTTGACTTGGTGTACGTCATTCTGAAAAACACCAGCACATGGTTCCGCATCAGCACTGTTCACATGAGCACGTGCTTCCGAAGAGGGAGAAGATTCTTGCCGCATACATTCTTAAATTGACAGATTTTCCCTTTACTACATATATTTGGTTAAAATTCTTCGTTGTGTTCGCGGGCCACAATTAAGGGTCCGGCGGGACATGGTTTGAGCACCCCTGGTCTAAATCGTCAACATTTCATATGACATCTAAATTGGACAATTGGAAATGTTTCACCATTAAACTTAGCACAAACAGTAATAGAAATTGCGAACAAAGCGAAATAAACATGTTAGAACAAAAATTATAAAAACTCAAGTATATAAATAGTAAGAGACAAAATTCTTTAATTAATTTTAACCTTTATTTCAATTTCATTAAATGTGTTGAGATATGACATCTCTTGGTAACTTAAGGATCTCGGCACTTTAAATTTTTTGCGATAATTATTAGGAAAGCTTACAGTGCCAAAGTTTGTCTAAATCTTAGTATTGTTATATTTTATCAACAGTGGATAAAAAATACTACACCTATATCGAATTTTTGCTTTCGTAACCACTGTTTTTTAATTTTTGCCACTTCCGAAACTTTGCGTTAACTCTCCCCGGAATATGCTTCCTGGCTACGTGATTTCAATAAAAAATCCCTTCGAATCAAAAATTTCATAACCTCTCCAAAATGTAGTAGAAACGGAAGTATCCCCAGGCACCAATTTTCAGGTTCATAGCACATGTAGATCAAAATTTGACCTCTATGGAACAGTCAGGTCTGTAAATTCTCAACGTTTCTGAGAGTTGAACTCGAAATACTCCGAGGCGCCAATTTCTGTCTCTCGGATCCAGTAGATCGAAATTGATTTGGCCTCGAAAAATCTTGTGGATCCCAAAGTGTATAATGTTTCCAACATCTAGGACCCGAAGTATCCTAGGCGCTTATTTTTAGCTCTCTAGTACCGGTAGACGGAAATTTGGCATTTGACCTCGAAAGATCCCGGATCCGAAATTTGGTAACGTTTCTCAAATCTACACCCTGAAACATCGATAGGTACTAATATTCCCGTTTCTATCACATGTATTTTAAGGTTGACTCCTATGTGACCTCTGTTTATCCTTGAAGGGGATGTCGGAGGTCAAATTTCGCATTTTTTCCGAGATCTATGACCCGGATTACCCTTCGGTGAAAATTTTCAGAGCTACCTAATATATAGTTCGATTTAGCGGTAACCCTTGCCACCCACTATTTCGGCAACTCACGATCGACTACATATATTAGATATTCCAGATATTACAAAAAAAAAAGTACGGAGGACAAGTGACTGGATCGAGCCGGAACGAATAGGAACACCATTCCAGTATGAAAATTTTCACCCTGTTTCAGTGATCTTTCAAAAATTTCTTGACAAATACATGCAATATGCATATACTAGTTATACCCACGCCAAATGTTTGGCGTGAAATGGATCGATAACTCTTTCCATCGATAAGTTCACTCACAAGTTACCACCACTCCAATTGCAAATAAAAATCCGGCCAAAAGTTTGGTGCCAGACGTATGTAGATCAATAACTTCATTCACAGCTCTCCACACATACTACTCCATTTTTCCGAATGAGACTCTTCGATAAGTTCATTCACTCCAGACGTATGTCGATCGATAACTTCATTCACAAGGCAGGCGACGGTAGCACCACAGAATTCTCCGACGTCTTTCAAGGGATCACTCCCAGCCCACAACAGCTAGGACATTTACCTTCACACCAAGACATTTACATTAAATAAAGGCAAGTCCCAGATGCTCCGCAATACATCGACTGTACTACATCTATAGGGAGAATGCCTGAAAACACCACTACCTACGCCGGGGCAAGACAGTGCCACATGGACACAGCTCATCCACGGCTATCTGTGGCGAACAATCCTATAGAAGGAAGGTTCATCCATCGGTCAAAACCTAAATTTAATCTGTTCTCCGGTTAGCCACAAAGATGGTATATAGATCCAAATTGACTCGGCTCCAGGGGTGGAGACTCTTAGTCTGGCTTTTCCATCGATAAGCCCGTCGACCGGGGATCCCACTCCCAGCCGCGAGCCTTCAACTTCGTCCTCTCCATTGTGATAGGCCGAAGCCCCCCAGTGAACAGTCTTCCGACCCACGATATCACTGAGACCGCATCGATGAGCCTACTGGACCGCGTTCCCCAAGCCCTATCCGCAGAACCCTCAAGTACTGCCCCTCAATCGGGGCCGCAACCCGGAGCTTCTCAGGGGACAAGTCAATAAGCCCACTGGATTGGCCCACCCAAAACCAGTCTGCAAACCCTCAACAGGCCCCTCCACCAGAGGTTACAAGATCTCGTGAACCCCGGAGGGCCAGCGAGCCGAACCCAACTTCTCAGAGGCACCATTCAGCCCCCCCCCCCCACGTCAAGGTGGTCCCCTATCGGGGGGGGGGGGGGGTTCACACCAAGACAACTTAATAATGTGTGGCAATCCCGGTGTTCCGCAATACTGTGACTGCACTACACCTTGAGGGAGTTGCCAAGAAACCACAATCCACTAACCAGGGTACTTCTATCTTAGATCTTGCCTTCTGAGATCTTGCCTTACTGCGGGAGAAGACCTGTGGAAGAGATGAACACTGCTTTTCAAAGCAAGCCTGTCTGTTGATATAATCATTGAGGTACAGTGAGTGGGATCTTTTAGAATTTGAGTTGCCATGCCTAGGAATTGCCAAATCACACACTGATTTTTGTCCGAAAAGCTGCCAAAAATAAATCAGATGGTATCTTTAGAATTTTGATGCCAAACTTTGAAGAATTCCTATCTTTTTGGGTCCTCCGCAACAGAGACTCCCAGGCGTCCCCGTCGATGAACTACGCCTAATCGGGTCCCCAGTCCTTTCAGCATGACCCTCAACTTCGACCTCTCCATCGAGCCAGGCAAACACAGCCCGCTTGCCGTCTCGGCCTTAACCGTGCCGAGGCCGCGTCGGAGCACACTTGACCAGAGTCCTACCAAAGCCAGTCAGCGGCCCTCCAACGACCCCGACAAAACCGTTAACCTACTGGTGCTTACATGACTGCAGCACCCGGACCTCACTTTTCAGAGGCACCCAGACCCCTCCACTACGAAAGCCAATTTCTACCTAAAGTTCTTATGTGGGACTCTTAGTTTGGCTTTTCCATCGATAAGTCCGTCAACCAGGTTAGCTACTTCCGGTCGCGAGCCTTCAACTTCGTCCTCTCCATTGTGAGCAGGCCGAAGCCCCCCAGTGAACAGTCTTCCGACCCACGATATCACTGAAACCGCATCGATGAGCCCACTGGACAGGGCCATCCCAAGCCCATCCGCAGACCCTCAAGTACGGCCCCTCAACCGGGGCTGCAACCCCCAGCTTCGCTGGGGACAAGTCAACTCCAAGCCTGAACCGGCCCCCCTCTAAAACCAGTCCGCCGCCCCATAACAGGCCCCCTCCACCGGGGGCCACAAGATATCTTGAAGTCCAGAGTGCCAGCGATCCGAACCCAACTTCTCAGAGGCACCGTAGCCCCCCCCCCCCCCCTCGTCAAGGAGGTTCCACTCCGGGGGAGGGGGCACACCAAGACAGTCAAAACTAAGTAAGATCACCCCTCCAAATTTGGGATCAATCGCTGAAGTATGGGTAAACTGCCAGTTTCTGCCACCAATGAGGCCACACGTCCGCACCCCCGGAATTACACCTATTATATAATATGATGATATTTTATATTTTCTCTCCACCATTCTGGTTACTAGCGTTCTCATATGTGAGGGAGCTTGACTCTTTTTCCGTCCCCTGATATACATAGTTGTTTCATAAGAAATATTAGAGGGTGTGTTACACTCGATTCATTACATCGACATAAGCGCCCCATGTGGGAGCACATATGACCATAAAATCATGACATAGGATATGATGAAATAATGATCATTTAGCCCATTCCATGCAAAAAGTGCCACTCAGAGGTTAGAAAACTACTGGTCACAGTGGCAGCGGTTATCTATCGCTAACAGCAAGAGATATCTGGTCCAGATGTTCGGATGTACAGTCAGTCAAAAAAAAGTATTCGAACACTACGGTCGATTACAGAATTCAGAAAAAATATCTGGCAGCGATGTTTTTTTAGAAATTAGTGATCTGGCAACCTTCGTGTCACGTGATTACAGAATTCAGGAAAAATATCTGGAGCGTGTACAGCAACTGTACACGCTCCAGTTACCGTTCACAGCAAACTGGAGCGTGTGCAATTACTGCACACGCTCCAGTTTGCTGTGAACGGTAACTGCACACGCTCCAGTTTGCTGTGAACGGTAACTGCACACGCTCAATATTTCCGTGAGTGAGCCCACACGATCTAGTATCAAAATAATATGGCCACCTAAAGTCACTCAAAAAAGTATCCGAACACTATGGTTGATTATAGAATTCAGAAAAAATATCTGGCAACGATTTTTTTTAGAAAATAGTGATCTGACAACTTTCGTGTCACGCGAAGGTTGCCAGATCACTAATTTCTAAAAAAAACGTTGCCAGATATTTTTTCTGAATTCTGTAATCAACCGTAGTGTTCGGATACTTTTTTTGAGCGACTGTACGTAAACGTTTTGCAAGTGCACGTTTCCATTTGATGAGAAGCACAGTGACTGACATCAACCTCAATAACCATCCCATACAGCCCAGACCTTGAGTCCAACAATTTCCACTTGTTCAGATCTTTAAAGTCGGTGGAGACTTTAAAGATTCTTCAGTAGATGTGCTAGTGTTTCAGCAAAGGAATTGAACAGCTAGGACAAACGTCTAAATCACTGTGGCGATTATGGGGAGCAATAAATGGTATTTTTTGTTGTTAAGGATCTCATAAACCCTTACTAAAAATTATATAAAAATAATCTCAAGGAAAGAAATATTAAGAGTAGAAATTTCGAGAGTAGTTAAATTTTAAAATTCCCATGGCCGAGTGGTTAGCGCGCTTGGCTACTGATCTAAGGGACCTGGGTTCGAGCCCCAGGTAAGGCATGGCTGTTTGTGTCGTTTTTCTGCTGAGGGCCTGCCATCCTCTCAGACCTTCTACTATGGCATATAAACTGACAGGCTCCTGTCAGACCTCTGTGGCAAGCAGCTGCTTGAGGGGGTATTATTGTTTATTTATTATTAAATTTTAAATTTACATATACTTAAGAATGAAAATCCCAAATCTGCATACACTTAAAAATGGAATTTTTAAAATTATCCCTACATTTAAGAACGACAATTCATTAATTTACTCTGTTTTAAGAGCAACAACAATTCTTGGAATTGCATTACATTAAAGAAAAATAATTCTTCAACTGATTTATATTAAAATAACGATTATTTTCAAATTTCTAACAATAATTCTACAATTTTACATGTCTGAAAATAGCAATTATTCAATTTAAATACTTCTAAAACAACAATTCATCAAATTGTTACGTGTTGAAAAAATAACGATTTCTAAATTTGCAGAGTTTTAAGAATACCTTTTTGAATTTGCATTACATCTGTGAAAAAAGTTTTGAACTTAAGTTTCAATGATTAAAGATATCAGTTTTTGAGTTAGCGTATGTTTAGGATATACGAATATTTTATCCGAAAACCTCTTCTCCACCCACAAAGAAAACGCTATCATGTAAGGCATGCGACATAGGAGCATGAAAATCAACATGCCGAAAGTTTGTTATGCACATAAAATAAAAATAAAATAAATACCCCCTCAAGCAGCTGCTTGCCACAGAGATCTGACAGGAGTCTGCCAGTTTATATGCCATAGTAGAAGATCTGTGAGGATGGCAGGCGTCTGCTGTTATACCTAAATGTTCGATACATTAATGTGCTCCGCAGAGCAACCCGTTCCCACCAATTACTCTTTAAACATTTATATCACTAATTTTGATGATTTAGGACAGACTGCGCAAGACGTTTAGTGAAGGGGCTCGTAGGAAACTGAAATGGAATGTATAACCAAATGGATGTACAGTCGCTCAAAAAAAGTATCCGAACGCTATGGTTGATTACAGAATTCAGAAAAAATATCTGGCAACGATTTTTTTAGAAATTAGTGATTTGGCAACCTTCGTGACACGAATCAACCATAGCGTTCGGATACTTTTTTTGAGCGACTGTATAACCAAATCAAATGGGGCTTTGGATGACTCAGTCAGTAGGGCGACAGGCTCAGAATCTACATACAGTTCGCAGGTTCCAGTCCCGCCGAGGCCAGCATTCAGATTTATCTCCGCAAAACTCCTTGCCCCGATCTCGGTCATAGGGCACATCGATGGTCTTGGAAAAGCTACCTTCCACCGGATGGGACGTAAAGCCGTGGCCCGTGTGCGAAAGAGCTATATCCTGTGCACGTTAAAGAACACGTGTGATGTCCTATCATCTGTCTCCGAACAACTGTCCAATGGGTCCCCTCCCTCAACCTTCTGAGCCCTCGGGGTCCTTGTGACCTAGCCATACAGCGCATGCGTGCAAAAAAGAGTCGCTCAGAGGTAAAACAACCCAACTAAATCGGAAAAAGATTTAAAATGAAACATAAATAATGTAATTTTATTAAAATTACATTATTTTTATTAGAATATGCTTCGCCGAAGCTCGACTTCTTTGCTCTCTCTGCGTTCGTTTTCTATTTTACAAATTTAATTTCATTGTTATCAGTACCTCGCGGGCCGTAGTTTGTCTAGGCCTTGTTTAGGGCCTTTCAATCGATGCTACAATTCATATTGGCACACTCAAACGATTCGCGCATTCTTCATACTGAACGCCATTCTCAGGGGAAATAATTTTGGCGAGAAAAATGATCAAGTGGAAAATGCGGTAACAAAATGTTTCCCATGGTAGGCTGTGCAAAAAGAACAACGGTCGATATATACACACTGTTGTTAAGTTTCTACTCAGTCCATGACTAGCTAATTTTGTGTCTGAGGGAAGAATAGAAAATTCAGTTCCACCTAAAATTTTTATTAAACAAGGTGCAAAATAAAAATTTTAGTGTTGCCGCTTTAAAAACATTGGTACAGTCGCTCAAAAAAGTATCCGAACACCATGGTTGATTACAGACTTCAGAAAAAAATATCTGGCAACGATTTTTTTAGAAATTAGTGATCTGGAAACCTTTGTGTCACGTGACACGAAGGTTGTCACGTGACATTTAGTCACGTGACACGAAGGTTGCCAGATCACTGATTTATAAAAAAATCGTTGCCAGATATTTTTTCTGAAGTCTGTAATCAACCATGGTGTTTGGATACTTTTTTGAGCGACTGTACAGACTTAGGTTAATGAAAGTTATCAACAACGCCGGAATTAGATTCTCACGTCTTGGGTAAAATGTCTGAACCGTCTGGGGTGAAAAAGTTATTATTTCAATAATACTTATACTTATCACAAAAGTAAAGAAATTACGAAGCATATAATATAGATAAGAAAAATAGCAACAATAACAACAATATATATATATAG
This sequence comes from Ryuthela nishihirai, assembly GCA_038380435.1. NCBI lineage: Eukaryota > Metazoa > Arthropoda > Arachnida > Araneae > Heptathelidae > Ryuthela > Ryuthela nishihirai. The sequence goes on from JAWZYU010000012.1 coordinate 59,722,933, forward strand.
TGAAATCATCATCATCATCCTCAAGCAGCCATGGGCTACGGAGGTCCAACCAGACCGTGCAGTTTAATTCTCCAAGCATATCTGTCCTGAGCTATATCTGCTGCATCCGGCCACTGCACACCAATTCTAATAAGGTCCTGTTTGACACTGTCTGCCCACCGCATCCTAGGTCTCCCCCTCTTTCTGAGGCCTCTAGGCACACTGTTCATAACCCTATTCGCCAATATATAATTATCCCTACGGGCAACATAGTCAAACCAGTGGAGTCTCTCTCTGCACAATATGCTGCTTAAAGGAGGTTGCAAACTCCTTTGCCTAACCTCATCATTAGTTACAAAGTTGAACCACCTAATGCCCAAGATACTGAGTAAGCATCTGGAATCAAAAACATCTAGTTTCCTGTTATCTTGTTTACAAAGTGTCCAAGTTTCACTACCATAACTAACCCTAGAAAGAACCAAATTATTATACAGTCTAATTTTAGTCTTTAGGTGTATACGCCTATTTCTCCACACTCTCCATAGGTTCTTAAAAGTCCCGGCAGCAATCCCTATTCGTCTGTTAATCTCATGCCGCACATCACCAGTATCTGTTACATAGCTACGAAGAAAATTAAACTGTAACACCTGCTAAAGAGTGGAACTATTCAGATTAAATGAATCACAGCCTGCCTGACCAATTTTCATCACTTTAGTTTTCTCTCTGTCAGTTACCACACTTACTCACCAATTTCATCAATAGCTTGAATAAAAGAGTCCTTCTGATCAACATCATTTGCCAAAAGGCCTAAATCATCAGCATAATCTAAATCAGAAATTTTCGGATCTCTAGACCATTTAAGGCCAAAATCTTATGAATTTATGGAATAAAAAAAAAAGAAAATCATAGAGAATAATAATTAAATACTAGGAGATTTACCCGGCTTTGCTCGGGCCTGAAACTTTGTAAGATATAGAGGGTTGATGGCCCTCCCCACGTCTCAAGCTTTCATTTGGCTTAAATTCGTTAGGATCATTCATTACCTTCCGGATTAATTTTTCTCCATATCGTTTCGGGGAAGGAAAGAAATGGACATATTTCGAGGTACAGTCGCTCAAAAAAATATCCAAACACTATGGTTAATTACAGAATTCAGAAAAAAATATCTGGCAACGATTTTTTTCAGAAATTAGTTATCTGGTAACCTTCGTGTTACGTAACACGTTTAAGTTTAGCGGGCATGTGTAACTTTACAAAGTTGCCCAAAAAATGTATAGGTGCAACGAAAAAATTATTATTGTTATTATTAAAACTATTATTTATTACTGAACATATTAAAACTTTTATTTATTAACATATTATGTTTATTAACTTTTACATATTTTTCAAATTGAGTTGATTTTAATTTCTGATACGAAGTCTTAGTTTTTGAAGCTTTCCTCACAACAAAGAATCTCGTGTTCCGCTCGTGCTTAACATAAGGCTTCAATATCCACGGACACTCGCGCTCTTGACCCAACAATCTGAACAATGATTTTATCACGCAAAATCAGAAAGAAACTAGTTTGATGCATTCAAACCCGTCCACCCCATTTGTTGACCCCAGCGGGTTCGCACATAGCCTATAATCTTCCCCTGGGTGAAAGGAATGTTCATGTAAAGTTTTGTGCCTCTAGCTCTTCCTGGGGCCGATTGCATAAGCGGATAGACAAATAAACACACAAACTTTCTTCTTTTTATATTAGATAAAGGAAAACCTCATTTAGCACTACCTCAATAAACACTGGTTTTTTTTAAATAAAAGTAAATGGCCGAGTGGTTAGTGCGCTTGGCTACTGATCTAAGGGACCTGGGTTCGAGCCCCGGGATAAGGCATGGATGTATGTGTCGTTTTTCTACTGAGGTCCTGCCATCCTCACAGACCTTCTACTCTGGCATATAAACTGACAGGCTCCTGTCAGACCTCTGTGGCAAGTAGCTGCTTGAGGGGTATATATATATATAATTTATTTCATTTTTTTATCAGTTTATTATTGTCAGAATACTTGCAAGATATCCATTAATGTTATTTAAAACAAAAAAAAAATGCACGATATCACTTAAACACGACATAAATAATTTTTTATAAAGTGTATGCAAGATGCAATTAGAAATCTGAGTGAGAACGATACTGATTTTTTAAAAGACCTTTGTTGTATAAAGCTTAGAGTATCAAATGCTTTATCACCTTACACAGAATTGCTAAGAGAGGAACAGAAAAGCGTAAAGCAATCAACTTTAGATAGTTTACTAAAAGACCTCGAGTCAGTAACTAAGCACATATCCTTTTGAATTTTCTTAGATTTGAATTTTATTGTGAATACAAATATAAAAGTGTACTGATTAAAAAATAAATTGCAGAATTTCCAAATAAAGAAATATGTATAATTATAACAATTTAACAGTCTTTTATTTTCAGACTGTGTTTAAAAATTAACAAATCACATATGCATGTGAAATATTTCCTATGGAATACTGGAATATTTGAATATTTCTAACGTATTAAAAGATATTTTAAAAATTCTAAAAGACAGAAATATTTAATTACTTAGAAAAGATTTCTAAGTAATTAAATATTTTTGTAAAAAATAATACTCGCGCGCCCCTTTCAGGTTTGCCCCTGGGGCAGGTGCCTCAATCATGCCACATTCGTTGGTGCTGTTTCTGCATCACCTATTATCTTGATTTACTGTTATTATTTGGAGTATCTAGGAAAGGTAAAGGGGGCAAGCGACTAGATTTCGATTGCAGTGAAAATTTTCACCTTTTTGTTTTACAAGATTTTAAATATTTCTTGAAAAATGCATGAAATATGTACAAGTTTTATAATTTTTTTTCCATTACACTTATTAGCATTCTGAACGAAAAGTGCTAGGGTTAAAAGGGGAGGCGCTAGAAGGGGGGGGGGGGGGCTTTGTGCCCTCCCTAGATCCGGCTCTGCTCCATATTCTAGGTCGACAATATTTGAATTTACATAATATAACTTATTTTTTTGCGAATTCACATAGCTTACTAATTTGAAAACTCTGTTTAGCGCTGTTTCTGTGTTTTCCTGATTTTTTTTTTGCTAAGCATGCTTACCTTTTGTAATTATTGTTGCCAAGTTTCACGTGGCAATGAAATATGGAAGGGTTTTATTATCCCTTGATTATTCTATATTAGGTTAAAGATTTTAATTAAATTTCTTTGTTTTGCTTTTATTGTTTTGTATAAACTGGCAGGCTCCTGTCAGACCTCTGTGGCAAGCAGGCGCTAGAAGAGGGGGTATTTATATTTTTATTTATATTTACACTAAGTCCCTGATCCAGAAAAAAAATAGGGGAGAGGTGAAAGGGCAACCAGCAAAAATAAAGGTGAGGAAGAGCAAAAGACTAAATTTCGAATGCAGTATAGCATTTCCTCCTCCGTTTTAGTGGTATTTAAAAATTTTTGTTATATAAATGCGTGAATATAAGTTTAACATTTTTTGCCTCTATTACCCTGACTAGCATTTTGAAAGGGAGGGAAAGTTCCTTTGACCCCTCCGCACTATAATCATTCCCTTTTTTCATCTATGCATTCTTTTCTAACTTTGTATGAAAATTCTCAAAGGAAAAAGAGATTATTTTTATAATTTCTTCTTCTTCAGAAATGAGGGACGACCATGCTCATCAAGATTATCCCTTCCATTTGGCTTTGTGAGTCACTGTCGACAAAAATACATCAAAAAGAAACTTCTCTCGCTGAACCCGGATGGAGAAGGAACCGGCCAAGACAATTTCTTCATTCCTTCCTGCTGTGTCTGTGAAATCACCAGGTCTGTAAAATAATAAGGATCTTCGGGGGAATGTTTAGTTTTAGTCTATGTCTTCTGCAGAGAGGCAGCAACCATGGCGATGATGTCCACTAAGTGTGTTGCCTTCACTGTCTTGCAGTGAAGTTTTCCAAGGAAGCAGTCGTAATTCCCTTAAACAGAGGATCCGTCCTTCATTCCACAAATGATAGCATGTAGTTTGAATCTTGTCGTAGAGCCACCCGTAGTAAATACTGTCCACCATAACTGTTGGGAGAATTTGATGCACGGCCATTGTTTCATCTTGTGTGTCGACGATGACTTTCCCACCACACATTCACCCGCCATATAATCGATCTGTTTCTAAAGTACAACGTTTTGACAAGACCTCAAAGTCGTACTCTAGGCAATATTTTGTAAATAGAAATGTAGTATTTTTTCCCTGTGTGTGTGTTTGTAGCAAAACCAAATTAACAGGAGTTTTACAAACTGTTAATTTGATAAAAGTCGCTGGCAATGGTGAAACTAGAGAAAAAGTCTAGTGAGACTGATAACATTGGTGCACGTGTATTTCTAATTTAAACGATCTACATTTTTCTGAAGCACTCTGTTACTAATAAAAATATGTTTCTAAGAAAGAGAACTGTATTATTGAAATTACCGACAACTGAAAAAACGAAATGAATTTTTGGTGTAGAAAGTGAATTTTATACAATGTGGAATAGAATTTTTAATTTACGATTGAAATTAAACATGTTCATTTAGTTAAAATGTTTCATTTATAATAACAAGATGATTAGAAATGATGCCATTCCTGAATTATCTAACTTTAGCTCCAAAAGATAAATCCTTCCTTTTTATATTTCGAAGTGCACTGTTTGTTTGAAAAGGAAAGATTTGTCAGAATTGAAGTAAATGTATAATTGATTATATAAATTATTTAAATATTACTGTATTTATTTTTGTAATATAAAATCATTTTCAAAATATTTGTGGTCTTGCAGCTTTTTATGTGTTTGTTATTTGCAATACAAATAAAATTAAGTGCAAATTCGAATAAAATCCAATCTTCACGACTAAAATAAAATCATTTTGTTTCATCTAAGAATGCTGCACAAAATAACGTGAACTTCCAATACTATGTCAATAAAAAGCCAAAAAAGACTCTTGAAACGTCTAAAACAAGCTTTTCATGGAAAATATCTGCAATGAAATTTATTTCGTTTTGGTTTCAACAATATTAGTCCAATTTTTAAAGTTATGAAGCTATAAAAAATAGAAAAGAGTTGCCATAGTGTTGTTGTTGCCAATAACAAGAATGTAATCATAAAAGTTAATTGATACGTAAATAATAACGCCTATATTACGTTTCACCTAAGTGGAGACCTGATGTAAACAAACAACTCTTTGCCTATTGGTTAAAGACCACGTCACAGATACAAGTGTATTTGTCCGTATTAAAAGAAATGTGTAAATTTTTCCGATATATCGGTTCAACAAAAACTTTATTTGCACTTAAAAGTAATTAGAATTAATACTAACAATAAGAAGATTTATAAATTGAACATGGAATACGAAACTAAAACCAGCAACTCTCTAAGAAAACAAAATGGGGTATTTGTGTGCAGTGAAAATGGAATAGTCAACGGAATCTACTTACAATTAAAAAAAATAATAAATACCTTCTCAAGCAGCTACTTGCCACAGAGGTCTGACAAGAGCCTGTCAGTTTATATGCCAGATGTAAAGTTCAAATCTAATGATGAAATCCGTGCAAACGCAGTATAAGGAATTGAAAGTGGAATTTTTGAAACTATGTATCTCTAGAAGTAGTCTCTATACGAGTTCGTAGATCAAGGGAAAAATCCGAAATTTGATCAACTTGTCCTTCAATGTCAAATAGGGGTCACGTAGAGGTCAAACCTTGATCTATAAGGGCTAGAAAAGTGAAAATTGATGTCTAGGGGTGTTTCGAATTGCAGGTATCAGAAACGTTACGAAATTTCGGATACAGGGGGGGGGGGGTCGAGGTCAAAGGTCAAATTTAGATCTACCAGTGCTAGAAGCTAAAAATTGGTTAATGGGGGAATTTTGAATCGTAGATCTCAGAAATTATGCGAAATTTCGAAAGCGATTTTTCCTTCAAGGTCAAATGTCAAATTTAGATATACCGGTGGTGGGGAAATAAAAAATGGTGAAAAGGGCCTATTTCTGCCAGTAGAACTCAAAAATAACAAGGATTTTCATATCCGTTATCGCATTCGAAGTCAAATAGGGATCGTAGTGACGGGCTAGAAGTCAAACGATGCCTTCGGCACCGTTTGATTTACACTGAAGGGCTATTGAATTAGGGATAGGAGACGCTATCCAAATTCAGTACCCAAGTCCCGCATTTGCGCGCATGCGTGGCTGAAACTCTGGTCGTATATAGCTGTCAGCTTTGGTTTCTCCAAGCATTCATCGCGAGAAGCGTAATGGGAAAGGCGCGGAATTTAGATGCATTTGACAGAAGGTAGATCGTAGGTGCCCGACGGATGGGACACTCGATCTCCGAAATTGTCAAAGAAATAGAATTTTCTCGTACGACAGTTTCAAGAGCGTTCCGGGAATATGAAAATTCCGGCAAATAAACAAGCACCCGGACAAACTATAAAGGACAACCAGCCTTGAATCGAACATGGGACCCGCATCGTACGGACCGATAGGGGCGAGACATTATCTGAAATCACCTCCCATCTGAACGCGGGTCCCAGCCAGGAAGTCAGTGCATGGACCGTACAATGTTCACTTCATCGTCTCGGATTCGGGAGCCGCCGACCTCCTACCAGAGTCCCACTTCTAACAGCATGACACCAGGCTCAACGCCTTGCCCAGGCTAAAGAATATCGAAACTGGACCATTGGAAACTGGCAACGGATAGCCTGGAGTGATGAATCCCGATTTAAACTTCATCACGCCGATTGGAGACTGAGGGCATGGCGCCAACCCCATGAAGCCACGGATCCTGCATGTCAGGTTGGAACAGTACAAGCTGGTGATGGCCTGGGGTGTCTTCAGTTGGACGTCTGTGAGACCTTTGGTACGTGTACCGATGACTCTCAGTGCATCCCAGTATGTAGAACTCATGGCTGACTATTTACACCCATTTATGGCCATCATGCATCTCAATGGAGATGGCGTCTACCAGCAAGACAACTGTTCATCTCACAGGTCAGGTTTGGTACTGCATGGTTGCAGGAGCATTCTTTTGAATTTAAAATAATTAATTGGCCACCTAGAAGCCCAGATTTAAATCCCATCGGAAATCTTTGGGATACCGTCGAGCAGAGTGTTCAGCCCCGTGTCCCATCATTCATCTTCAGTGAATTGTGGACAGCTCTGGAGGATGCATGGGTCGCCATACCTGTGGAACATTTACGCAAGATTGTGGAGTCCTTGCCTCATCGTGTGGCGGCCGTTATCAGGACCAGAGGGGGTCCAACACGTTACTAGGTTGCTATCCCTAATTCAATGGCACTTCAATGTATAGTATTATATAAAACAAATATTTTTAGAAGTATGGAGCACGGAGTTTTCGATTTCCATTACTTTTTTCAAGAATTTCTAAGACAAATGACGCTAATATGATGTGTAAGTTCAATCTTATCCCAAGCAGCTGTTATCTATAGAGATCTGACAAGAGCTTATCAGTAAAATACGCCATAAGTTTATGAGGAAGGAGAAATCTGAATAGAGAGAGAACACAAGGAACATCCATTCCTGATGCAGAACTCGAACCGTGGTTCCTTGGATCCATAGCCAAACACTAACCACTTCACCACTTCCACAATTCTTAAAAGAAGTTGCTAGAGCCAGATGAAGATCCCCAGTAATGGGGACCATCTTTTCACTTAGAGGATTTTAATAAGAGGATCAATGGGGGAAATTATAGTAAATATGTATACAGTAAGTCGTCGACTTACAAGGATTCGTAGATACTCGGTTGCGGTACTTCGACTCCGTGTGCGGGAGAGCCATACCGCGTGCTAGTTAAAGAACATGCTGGATGGCCTTGACGGGAGACTACCATCTGTCTTCCAACAGCTAATCCAGTGGGTCCCCTCCCCCAACCTTCTTTGAGCCTTCGGGATCCTTGTGACCTGGCCATTTAGCCCATTGTGTGCCAAAAAGTGCCTCTCAGAGGTAAAACAACCCACCTATCAAGCGATGGTGTTCTTAGTAAGCTAACGCAGAGCTGATAGTAATCTCGCCATTTTGTTTGTTTTTCCTTCAGCGCAAGTTGTATCTTGTTAGTGACCTAATTAGTATTTATTATAAACAAAATATAAACTCTAATTATGTATGAGAAAGTAAAAGTGATGAGAATACAGTATAAGCATATCATAAGGCAGATGAGAATAAAGTTTCATTTCTTTAAAGTTTTCTTTTCGTAAGCAGAACCTGTTTAGATTTAACTATCCTTTGAAACGAATATATATATATGTCAAAAATGCATCGCATTTAAGCGCCATTCGACTTACGAGGTTTTAACTTGCGCGGAAACATTCGGAACGAATTAACCACGTAAGTCGAGAACTTATTGTATGAATGCTTCACATACCTTGAGAGAATACTGTTTTATAATATATGTAGAACGGGAAGACATATATACGGAAAGCAAATATATTGAGCTAATTTTCAAGAATAATTTCTAAAGAGTGTGTGTTGTCTTGGGGAGGAGGGGGGGGGTTGTAAATATACATATATATTACACATGTATTAAAAGATATTAAAAAAACACTATAATTGTAGTAAACATTCCATTATTTTGCGTGCGAAAGTAATTTCTGAAAAAAAAAAAAAAAAATTCAAAAACGAGTTGTCTCTACGTTCCAGTTTAATTACTTTACTTTAATAACCTATCGTATTTTTTTCCCAAATCCGACATGTACTGAACAAAAATAATAAGCTATGCACCATAAAGCAACTACTTGCCACCGAGGTCTAACAGGAGCCTGTCAATTTATACATCATAGTAGAAGATCAGTGAGGAATGTGAGACCTCAGCAGGAAAATCAACACAAACATCCATGCCTTACACGTAGCTCAAATCCAGGTCTCTTTACTGAACAAATATTGCTGAAAATTAAAGATTTTCTCAGATTTAATGTTTTATTAACTTAAGGAACATTTTTCCATACAAGGCTTGTTTAAAAGTTACGGTGCTCCCTCTTCACACACACAGAAATTTTTTTTACTGTTTTGCCTTTGATAGAATTCAATGAATATTTATGTGGAAGAAATTATTCTTTGCTAAGAGTGCTGGATTCGAATCCACAACTCTCTAGATACATGCCAGAGTGCTCTAACCACTACACCAACCATCAGTTGATAGTTTGTTTCCACAATGTGACCTTTATATCTTTCGCTGAACACGGAGGACCCTGGCGCCATCTATAATCACTGATTGAAATTAATTGATAAAAATATAATCACTGATAAAATGCAACTGATTTTTGCATTGTTGCTAATGAATAAGATGTAAAGAAGGAAGTCACTCATGCTTAAGCGTTATTAACGAAAAATGTCTATCCATAGTAAATAAACAGATTATCTGTAGATATAGAATTCAATAAATACTTATACGGAAATAAAAGACGTAGCCGTTGGTTTATTGGTTAGAACACTGGCGTGTAACTAGAGAGTGGTGGGTTGACGTCGCGCACCGTCGGCAAAAGTAATTTTTTCCGCATAAATTTTCGTAAGGAAAATTATATCGTTTCAATGATGACTTCAATGGATTCTTTATGTACAGTAAATCTGTATATTTATATGGGATTGATTTAGGATGGAAGCAAAACGCCATTCTTCATTTCAAACCATATTAGTTTCCTTTGCGAGGCACATGGTCTTTGCCGTTTTCCTTTTAGTGTTGATGCTAGCCTAACAAATATGCAATTAGTGCAAAAAAATTGCACCATAAATTTGGTGAGCAGATTCTTCAGGACAAACACGAGGAATTGTACTATTTGTGGGTTGGGTTGTTTTACCTCTGAGCGGCACTTTTTTGCACACCATGGGCTAAATGGCCAGTCACATGGACTCCGAAGGCTCAGAGAAGGTTGGGGGAGGGGACCCACTGGAACAGCTGTTGGGAGACAGATGGTAGCCTCCCGTCAAGGCCATCCAGCGTGTTCTTTAACGTGCACAGGGTATGGCTCTCCCGCACACGGGGCCACGGCTTAACGTACCATCCGACGGACGGTGGCTTTCCAAGCCCATAGGTGTCCCCTACTGACCGTGGGCAGGGCGGGGAATTTTGCGGAGATAAATCTCAACGCTGACCCAGCTAGGACTCGAACCTGGGAACTACAGATTACGAGCCTGGCGCGCTACCGACTGAGCCCCCCCCCCGCCCCCCTACTATTTGTGAAAAGGTAAGACTCACGGCTATAAGTCCTTGATGTGTTTTTGCTCTCTATTCAAAACTCCATTGAACATGGGATGCACGATGGCGCCATAAATTTCATACGCGGAGCTCATTAACCTTAAAGCCATTGATTTTCTAAACAGTGGTTCTTAACAGGGGCGCTATCTCCCCCTTGGAGGTGATTAAAAAAAGGGGGGGGTCTTGAGTTTTTCGGTAGAAATAGATTATTTTAACTAGTTTTATACAAGAAAAAATATTTTCTATTCTATGAAGGGAACGTTAGAAAGAGTAAAGAAGGTGAAGGTGATGTTTAGAAAGAATAAAGAAGGGGCGTTACAAAAGCGTAAAGAAGGGGAGTTCGAAAGTAAAGAAGGTGGTGTTTAGAAGGAGTAAAGGGTGCGTTAGGAAGACTCAAGAAGGGGAACTTTAGGAAGAGTAAAGAAGGGAGAGTTAGAAAGTGTAAAGAAGGGGGACTTTAGGAAGAGTAAAGAAGGGAGGGTTAGAAAAGGTAAAGAAGGGGAACTTTAGGAAGAGTAAAGAGGGGAGAGTTAGAAAGTGTAAAGAAGGGGGCGTTAGGAAGAGTAAAGAAGGGAAGGTTAGAGAGATTAAAGAAGGGGGAGTTAGGAAGAGTAAAGAAGAGGAGTTAGGAAGAGTAAAGAAAGGGGGCGTTAGAGCACATGGGAACAGGGAGTCATTTTTTAGATGCGGCAGATTTGCGAATAAACTTAACGATCATATCTAGAGGAAGGATAAGTATGACCTATTTTTCAACAACTTGATCTTTAGTTTCTTTTAACAATGACATAAGCGCTGCTGAATCATTAATATCCAAGAGCAGACCTGAAGAAAGGGGCAGCAGATGTCTGCCCTGGAGACCAAATAGATGGGTGTGCTGGGGTCAAAAAGGTTTGGTACCACTGTTCTTCAGCAAATGAAAAATGGAACAGTATGACTTTCAAACAGTGGATGTAGTTTCTCTGAAAAATGCTGAATAATGTAATAAAATATAATAATTCGTTGTTGGATTGTTTTACCTCTGATATTTTTTGTGGTACTTTTTTGCACACAATGGTTAAATGTCCAGACCACAAGGATCCGAGGGTTCAGAGAAGGTTAGGGGGAGGGGACCCACTGGACAACTGTTAGGATACAGATGGCATCCTTCCATCAAGGCCTTCTTTAACGTGTAGAAAGCATGGCTCTCCCACACACGGAACCATGCTTAACGTCCCATCCGACGGACAGCGACCTTTCCAAAACCCATCTTGTCACCTACTGATCGTGGACAGATCGGGAAGTTTTGCGTAGATTGACTCCCCGCTCTGCTCAGCAGAAACCAAACATGATCCAAAATCAATCGAAATTACAAATACAGATTTTTCGCAATGTGGTAGCATTATTCTGGAATTTCCTATATAGCTTTGATCAAGTTCTTAATTTGACATTTATTTTAATGATAGAAGATACGAAATGCATTTGTGACCATGCTTGAAAAAGACATCTCATAGTATCAGAAACGAAAAACGAAATGTTACTTAATTTCCCACTGTAGTATCTTTACAGAAACATTATTTACCCAACTTTTACCCACTTCTGTTGTGAGTGAAGATTGTGTAGTACAAAATCCGATAATGTTAAGGATAAGAGAGGGACGTACAAAACGTTCTTGACACGCATCTGCAGAACAAAAACCATTGCACTTACCTCAACAAAACTTTTCATATCCTTCGGAGTACTCCTCTCCAGCATCTATGCAAAGTTGCAGATATCTACGTCAATTCTGGAACGCTTGATGGTATCCTGTTGGGGAATACCCTGCAACTCTGAATGAACGCATTTTGCAAGGTCTCGCACCCTTGAAAAAGAATTACGAGCAAGTTACTTTTCAATTTTAAGAAACAACCAGAAATCGCATGCTGCAAGATCAGATGAATATTCAGGATGTGTAGCTGTTTGATTTTTTTCCTGCTCCAGATAGGCCGTAACTTGCTGGGTTTTGTGAGCACTGGCATTGTCATGAAGAAGAACCCTTGAGACGCCTGTTATTGGACGGTGCTTCTTCATCTCCTGAAATATTTTGCGCAAAACCATGTTGGTGTAGAAGTTCCCATTTATAGTCATTTTTTCTGGTAAGGTGTCTACGGCTAGCACTCCTTGGGAATTGAAAACATTGTGAACATTCTCTTCCTTGAGCGAAATTCTAATTTGAGGATTTTTGTACGTGGTTCATCTTCCGCAATCAAAACATAGTTGTCGATCTATCTGAGAGCTGTATAGTAATAAAACCATGTCCATCACCTGTGATAATGTCTGTTATCCGTTTGGGAGCCACTAGGTTCAAACATTGCCAATATCTCCTTGCACGAGTCGACTCTAGCCCTTTCTTTGCAGTTCTCTCAGTTTGTAAGGTACCAATTTGACACAGATCTTTTGGAACTTTAAATGTTGATGAATATTTGTTTCCACACAGCCAACTGATACACCGACATCTAAACTTATTACCTGAACTGTGATGTGTGGATTTCCGTTAATGAGTTCACAAATAGCAGAGATGGTTCTCTCGTTCACGGTCTCCTTAGGTCTTCCTGCACGAGGCAGGTTTTCGAAGCTTGGCCGTACTTCTCTGATTTTGTGCATCCATTCCATAATAGTGCTATAAGAACAAGCATCATCCCCATATACTTGTGTTAAATCAGCATGAATTCTTTTGCGTCGTCCCCAAGCTGAATCCTTGTGAAAAGGGAAAATCTTTCCCCATCTTCAGTAGTCTCCACAGCAACAACGAACAGATTTCACAGACGAAACTTGACGCGCCGCCAACGAAGATAGAAATGATGATACATCCTCTGTTTTTAACACGTAATGACAAGTTCAGACAAGCTTTCAAAGAAGTCGCAGCTCGTTAGTTTCTGAGGTAAGAGTTCAAATCTACAGGCACGTGTGTCAAGAACCTTTGGAACGCCCTCCGTATTGCATATATCTTCCCACGAGAATTCTTAATGTTTCAAGTAAAACCAAGAACAACAGGTGATCCAGAAAACAATGTTATGATTAGAGCTTTTGAGAATATTGGGGCTTAAACACTACACCATCCACTCAGCCAGGCTATGATCTTCGTGGAGGGCAGGTGCCGAATTCGAGTCTGAAAAAAAAAAAATACTTGCGGCGGGGGAGAAATTAAGAGATTGAATTTTCATTTCAGTATAACATTTTTCCCTCCATTTTAGATATCGAAAAGTTTCTTAAAAAGTACGTGAAATATGCACAAGTTTGATATTTTTTTTCGTCTTCATTACCCTTGCTAGCATCCTCTAAGGGTGGGGGAGAAATAACTAGCATTCTCAAAAGAGCATCCCCCCTAGATCCTAAACCTGCACTAGGACACCATGGTTGAGCATTCGTATATAGAGGGTGTCTCAAAAATATAGGTACAAACTTTTAGGGGAGGTAGATAACATCTAAAGGAATGAGAATTGCATAGGAACCCATAACCGGAAACGTCACCGTAAGTCAATATGCGGCGCTGTTCATCAGTGCGCTAGAGGGGAAATTTCGGATTTCCTCATTCGAGCGGTAGTCGGCTTACGAAAAGCATGCAAAGGTATTCGAACAGGGAGCTGGCAGACATGCACTTAGTGTATGGAATAGCTGAGGGCAACGGACGAGCCGCTCACCGACTGTATCAAGAACGCTTCCCACACAGACATGTACAGGGCCACCGTTTGTTTGCGCGTGCGCATCAAAATTTGTGCGATTATGGATCATTAAGAGGTAACAGAAGTGAGGGCAGGCCATGATTGACGTGTACTCCCGCCATGGAAGAAAGTGTGTTGGATGCCGTGGAGACTAATCCTAATACCAGCACACGTGCCATTGCCTCTGCCTTAGGAGTGTCTCGTTGCAGTGTACAGCGTGTTTTGCACGGCGAGTCGTTACACCCCTTTCATCTCCAAAGGGTTCAGTTACTTCTCCCCGCAGATCATCCTGCACGTGTGCGTTTTGCGCAGTGGTATCTCCAAGAAAGTGCCCAAGATCCGAACTTCCCAGCTTATGTTTTGTTTACTGATAAGGCCAGTTTCACTCGGGATGGCGTATTCAATCAGCACAATGCGCATTTGCGGGCTCACGAGAAGCCCCACGGTGTGCGCACCCATGCGGCACAACATCGTTTCGCAGTAAATGTGTGGGCAGGTTTGATCGGCGACTGCTTAGTCGGGCCATACCTTTTACCATCCCACATGACCCCTGCGAAGTATCTGATATTTCTGGAACAGGTTCTACCAGGCTTACTTTCCCATGTTCCAGCAAATGTGAGACGCAACATGTGGTTTGAACATGATGGGGTGCCTCCCCATTATGGAAGGTGTGTTCGTGCGCATTTGAACATGTCTTTTGGGGAACGATGGATTGGGCGTGCTGGACCAGTTGCCTGGCCCCCACGCTCACCTGATTTAACGAGCGTTGATTTCTTTCTGTGGCGGCCCCTCAAAGCTACCGTGTATAAATCGCCTGTGGAGTCTGACATGGATCTCGTGGCAAGGCTCATCTGCGCTGCTGCTACTATCAAAGAAACTCCAGGTGTGTTCGACCGTGTCCAGCAATCAATGTTCCGTCGGTGTCACGCATGCATCGCGTCTCATGGTGGAAACTTCGAGCATCTGCTGTAACATTATGAAATGTATCCTCTAGTACGCCATTTGTAATAATTATGTCCAATAAATATTTTCCCATTAATCACTGTCTTATGTCCTTTCAGATCTTTCACCTCTGCTACCACTTTCCCATGATGTTTCCGGTTATGGGTTCCTATGCAATTCTCATTCTTTTAGATGTTATCTACCTCCCCTAAGAGTTTGTACCTATATTTTTGAGACACCCTGTATATATTAAGAATGACAGAAACCATTTTAGAACTCTATTGCCATGTCAAAAAAATACATAATTTTTTCAGTTTGAAATTGAATGCAATCTTTGACCCACTTTGCATATTGATTAAAAAATAAAACTGTGGACTAAAAACTGTTTCGCTTCCTTCATTCCTTCTTTTAAACAAAATAAGTTTTTTTTTATTTTGCTTCCCCCCCCCCTCCCGTGTAAAATCCTGCAGCCCCTTCTGAAAAGTTCGGCATTACAAGAAATGAGAGAATAGTAAGGTTATTTTATTCCTTCTCTGAAAATAATAAAAATATATTAAAACCAAACATTCTGTGATCCTGAATATGTGAACAAGATCGAGACAAATATCTGATTTAAAAAAATCTCAAAGACGGAATTATTTTTTTAAAGAAAGACGGAAAATGTTAAAAAAATTAACGTCCGCAGATATCCTATATACGGTCGCTCAAAAAAATATCCGAACACTGTGGTTGATTGCAAAATTCAGAAGAAAATATCTGGCAACGATTTTTTTTTTAGAAATTAATGATCTGGCAACCGTGTATTTAAAAAAAATCCGAACACTATGGTTGATTACAGAATTCAGGAAAAATATCTGGCAACGATTTTTTTTAGAAATTAGTAATCTGGCAACCTTCGTGTATATATAAAAAAATCCGAACATTATGGTTGATTACAGAATTCAGAAAAATATCTGGCAACGATTTTTTTTTTTGAAATTAGTAATTTGACAACCTTCGTGTATCAAAAAATATCCGAACATTATGGTTGATTGCAGAATTCAGAAAAGAATATCTGGCAACCTTCGTGTCACGTGACACGAAGGTTGCGAGATCACTAGTTCCTGAAAAAAATCGTTGCCAGATATTTTTTCTGAATTCTGTAATCAACCATAGTGTTCGGATTTTTTTTTTTGAGCGACTGTACAATGATATCCTTTATCTCATTGCCTTACAATGCTAGTCAGGACTAGTCAGGGATGGAGATGGATAGATCCTTATAGAAGATGGCTCAGTCGGTAATGCACCATCCGATAGGGATGTACCTGGAGTGGGGGGGGGGTTTGAATCCGATCGTTTTATGCGAAATCTCAAACCTGCCTTGAAATCCAAAACAGTTGTGTTTGTATATTTTTATTTCAACACCTAGTATATGCCCGACACTAAAAAATGAATTTAAAAAACAACTGTAAAATTTTATTCCATACGGAATATCATTTTAATATTCCCCGCCAGGTTGAAATATTTTAATAATTGGGAAACCTTATTTAAATCTCTCTCTCTCCCTAAAATTTAAATAACCAAATTCCTAGGAACTGCCCCCCCACCTCTCCGAAGTACCTGCCTCCCCCTTGATAAACTTGGAAAATTCCACCGTTAATCGGGAGGAATGTTAAGTCTTTCGGTGTGTGTGTGCCAGGTTAAAAGTACAAGACGGGGAGCATTGAGGAGAAGCTGCCATTCGTTTGCTATCATCTTCCAGTAGATCTTCTTCCCTTACCTTTGAGATTTTTGTGACCTCATCAATCAGTCCGTGCTCATCCAACCCAAACTTAATGAAGAGCCATTAGGGGAGAAAACATCATTCTTAAAGAGCTTCAGAAAAAGTCACTTAAAAATGAAAACATACATTTCTAAAAAGTAATGAATTGGACAAAAAAAAACTATATTTTTAAGGAATCAAGAAAATAGCTTGATTAAAAAACAAAAACATAGATTTCTAAATGAGTACTACGAATTTACAAAATCGCTTAGTTATGCACCTAAAAACGTATCGTCAAAAAATTAGATGAAATGAACCAGATTCAACACGTTCATTATTCGTCTTATGTGCCCGCGGGTTGAACGAGTTTGACTAATCAATTGCAGGATTTGGGTTTAGTACTAAGTACTAAACCCACGGTAACTGCACACGCTCAATATTTCCGTGAGTGAGCCCACACGATCTAGTATCAAAATAATATGACCAGTTACAGTCGCTCAAAAAATATCCGAACACTATGGTTGATTACAGAATTCAGAAAAAATATCTGGCAACGATTTTTCTGGTCAATGAGGATTTGGGTTTAGTACTAAGTACTAAACCCAAATCCTGCAATTGACTAATCAAACTCGTACTAAGTACTAAATTCAAATCCTAAGCCCTCCACGCGAATTCTGTTTACACATCGCCTAATGATTTTTGAGAAAAATATATTCTAACTATATTTATTCATCATCATCGTCATCTCACAAAACACAGATGTAGAGAGATTTTATACATTTGAACCACAAAGCTAATAGCTTATCTGCAGGAAACATTAATGAGCATTAGTTTTAATACATAAGCGAACATAGTAAAAAAATAGCACTAATTCTCACGGCAGACTATTTTTCGCCCTGAATACTTGCGGCACACTAAAATTAAAGTTTGCAACAATACGGGAAACTCGCGCATGCGCAATTTGCCTTCAATGATAGCCATTTCTGTGGAGTCGTTTGTAACGCAACTATCCTGTTCAAGTTCTGACGCGTTTTGAGGTTAGTGCGTACGTCGTACAGTCGCTCAAAAAAGTATCTTAACACTATGGTTGATTACAGAATTCAGAAAAAATATCTGGCAACGATTTTTTTTAGAAGTTAGTGATCTGGCAACCTTCGTGTCACGTGACACGAAGGTTGCCAGATCACTGATTTCTAAAAAAATCGTTGCCAGATATTTTTTCTGAATTCTGTAATCAACCATAGTGTTCGGATATTTTTTGAGCGACTGTAGGTGGTCATATTATTTTGATACTAGATCGTGTGGGCTCACTCACGGAAATATTGAGCGTGTGCAGTTACCGTTCACAGCAAACTGGAGCGTGTGCAGTAACTGCACACGCTCCAGTTTGCTGTGAACGGTAACTGGAGCGTGTACAGTTGCTGTACACGCTCCAGATATTTTTCCTGAATTCTGTAATCACGTGACACGAAGGTTGCGAGATCACTAGTTCCTAAAAAAATCGTTACCAGATATTTTTTCTGAATTCTGTAATCGACCATAGTGTTCGGATACTTTTTTGAGCGACTGTACCTGTTATGGGCATGTTTTGTGTTAATTTTGGTTTTAATATTAAGATTTAATATGGATAGGTTTTGATTAAACGGAAAACGTTAAATTGACAGAAAGTAGCAACAAAATGGGGGCAGGTCATAGTCGGTAGCTCCCAGTAATCTGCAGTTCCCAGGTTCGAGTCCCGCCTGGGTGGGGGCGGGGATGGCTCAGTCGGTAGCGCGCCAGGCTCGTAATCTGCAGTTCCCAGGTTCGAGTCCCAGCTGGGTGAGCGTTGAGATTTATTTCCGCAAAATTCCGCGCCCTGCCCACGGTCAGTAGAAGACACCGATGGGCTCGGAAAGACCGCCGTCCATCCTATGAGGCGATAAACCGTGGCCCCCTTATGTGGGAGAGCTATATTATGTGCACGTTAAATAACACGCTGGATAGCCTTGATGGGAGGCTACTATCTGTCTCTCAACAACCGTCCAGTGGGTCTCCTCCTCAACCTTCTCTGAGCCCTTGGGGTCCTTGTGACCTGGCCATTTAACCGATTGTGTGCAAAGAAGCTCCGCTCAGAGGTAAAACAACCCAACCGTAGCAATAAAATAGCTTATAAATTCCCCTTTATCTGCAATATAATCCGAAATATCGCAATACTGTGCCAATTTAGTCATTTTTTTGAATTCCTCATCTCCGCACATTAAAAATTATAATACCGCACCCCCCCCCCCCCCATGATTTCAGTTGTTGGGGGATAACACTGACATTGGTTCACAAATGCCGATCTAAGTAACCACGTCGACAGGTAGGCTGTCACCTTTGAAAAGTGGTTCCAGCATTAAAAAATGATTCAAACATCAACTGGCGTTACCTTCTGCCTCCAGGAAATGTTCCTGCCAACACCCACGGCCACTTTGCCTTAATCGAACGAAATGTCAACGGTGGACCAGAAATTTCTTCGTGTGTGGTTCCCATTCAGCAGGAGGAGAGCGCACGCCATCTTCGGTTCAGAGCTTCCTTGCAACTATCAGAGGTCCACGTAGTGCACGCACCTCCAGCAGGAAGTTGTAACAATTCATCCCCCACTTCTAATGCCGCCCCTTCTAATGCCGCCATTTGCCAAGGTTAACTCGCTTTTCATCTAATTCTATTCTCGCTTATCGTGCTGAAGAAAGAATTACGAACGCCCACGCAGGCTGCCGATAGAATGGCTACCATGCTTCTGACATTTTCAGCAGCGGCTGCTGACAATGCCATCGCAAGATGTTGATCAATGTTCTTTAGATGATGTTTTATTTTATATTTTCAATTTTAAAGTGTAGCGAATGGAAGAATAATATTTGTTGCTAAACAAGTTTTACTTCTGCAAACGTAAAGCTCTGCAGGGGTGTATCTCGGAAAAGAGACCAAGGCGTGCCACAACTTGAAAGGGACGTCTTTTCCCATGGGTCGAAATTGTTTAAGAGAAAGGTGAAGGCGATCTGGCATCGCTCCTAGATCTGATCTTGATCATCACTTCTGAAATGAAACGTTTGCACATGAAAAAAAATATTTCTTTCGAAAACAATCAAATAAGTTGGGTTGGGTTGTTTTACCTCTGAGCGGCACTTTTTTGCACACCATGGGCTAAATGGCCAGGTGACATGGACCCCGAAGGCTCAGAGTTGTTGGGTTGGGTTGTTTTACCTCTGAGCGGCACTTTTTGCACACAATGGGCTAAATGGCCAGGTCACATGGACCCCGAAGGCTCAGAGAAGGTTGGGGGAAGGGACCCACTGGAACAGCTGTTGGGAGACAGATGGTAGCCCCCTGTCAAGGCCATCCAGCGTGTTCTTTAACGTGCACTGGGTATGGCTCTCCCGCACACGGAGCCACGGCTTAACGTCCCATCCGACGGACGGCGGCCTTTCCAAGCCCATCGGTGTCCCCTATTGACCGTGGGCAGGGCGGGGGATTTTGCGGAGATAAATCTCAACGCTGACCCAGCTGGGACTCGAACCTGGGAACTACAGATTACGAGCCTGGCGCGCTACCGACTGAGCCACCCCGCCCCAATCAAATAAGATGCACGGTAAAATAAAAATAAATTATCCCTCAAAAAACTGCTTGTCACAGAGGTCTAAGAGTACACTATTGCCTCGAAGGTTCAGTGGTATCGCTTGGTTCGGAATGGCACTGCAACTGCGGAGATCCTAGTTCGAGTCCCCGGCTAGCTTGGTCGTTTGCTTGTGTGCTGTTAACTCTAATTGAGGCAGTGGCCAGCAGTGGCTTTGGTCTTAATCGGGGATGCCTTTGTATGAGAAGACCTGTACAAATTAGGAGTAGCTTTTAGGATCCTTCTCCGTCTTATACATATGTGCAAACAAAACTAGAAGGAGGCATATCGCCTCTGGCGCATATGAGAATCTCGTTTTCAAAGAGAAAGAAGTTTTTTCTTTACCTACTGTTTCATTCCTTAAAAGCTTTAATTTGAGCTAGCGGATGGTGGGAAAAGTGCAAATAGTATTTCATTAGTAATTATACAACATTAAAGTATTTGTCGTTTAATTCTTAAATCTAAAAAGTTCCATTTCCAACACCTCTTTCAGAAAAGTGGTAAATTTTTGCTGTCAGTGGAATATCTCTTAAAATTTACCACTAATTTTTCAAATTTCTATTTTGTACATGTTATTTCTAAAACTCGATAACAGCACTGCTGTTCTATCATTTCAGTGATCTCTGTTTAAACTACTAAGTATTTGAAAAATGCGAATTATAATATTTCATTTGTACCAATCAAATTAAGAAAGAGTTTTCTAATTATCATTTTCATTTTTTCCAATGGAAATTTCATGACGTTCACATTCCACCATCAAAATTTCATATTTCTATCATTAAAACATCGTTGTAATATTCGTTCGAAATTTTGGAATTTTCAAACTATTTCACCATTAGAGGGAACAATTATAGTGTTCGAAAGATTCCGAAAGTGCGAATCATAATATTTCATCAATTCCTATCTAACCCTAAAAAGATTTTTTTTTTCATTTATCTCTAAATACAAACAGTTATTTGCTAAAACAAAAAAATTGCCTTTTACAACCCCCCCCCCCCTCCACTGGGCTTAAGAGGTCAATTTATTGTTGCCAATGGAAACATCATGGCATTCACATTCCACCAACAAAATTTATAATTTCTAGCTTAAATCGTCGTTTGCAATATTTGTTGAAATTTTGGAATTTCCAAATTTTTCCACCGTTAGAGGGCACAATTATAGTTTTCTGAAGATTTAAAAAGTGTGAATCATAACATTTTATCAATTCCTATCTAACCCAAAAAGAATTTTTTCCATTCATCTCTAAAAACAAACAATTATCTGTTAAAACCAAAAATATGCGTTTTCCCACCCCCTCTGGGACAAAGAGGCCAACTCATTGTTGGCAATGGAAACTACTTGACCTTCACATTCCACTTCAGAACCCAAAATTTCAAATTTCTAGCTTAAATACATCGTTTCCAATATTCGTTTGAGATTTTAGAATTTTCAACTTTTTCCACCGCTAGAGGGCGTAATTATAGCTTTAGAGAGATTCGGAAAGTGCGTATCGTAATATTTCATCGATACCTATTCAACAGAAAGAGAATTTTTTTTATCTCAAAAAAAAGTTCGATGTCTGCAGACGGACAGATAGACAGACACACGGACGAACGGACGGTCAGACAGACAGACAACAAAGCAAAACTATTATCTCGTTTTCAAAGAAAACGAGATAAAACAACGAGTTTCATATTCGCCGCAGATGATTTGTCTTTTTTGCTGGTATCTACAAATAGTGAAGAATGCCGTTGTGATTTGATACGAAAAAAAAAACTTCAACTGCCATCAACGAATGACAAACCCGATCTCTAATTACGCAGCGAAATATATTATACCCCCTCAAGCATCTGCTTGCCACAGAGGTCTGACAGGAGCCTGTCAGTTTATATGCCATAGTAGAAGGTCTGAGAGGATGGCAGGACCTCAGCAGAAAAACGACACATACATCCATTTCTTACCCGGAGCTCGAACCCAGGTCCTTAGATAAGTAGCCAAGCGCGCTAACCGCTCGACCATGGGACGGCTCAATATAGTATATTACAATTATTCATTTAAACGGAAATGCATTAAAATGATGTTTAACGATTCCACACAGAAAGGTGAGATGCTTCCGCAAAGTAAGGAGAAGTATTTGCACAGACTAAAGAGAGGTAATTCAATGGCCTAAGGAAAGGTAACTCAACAGAGCAGGAAGATAAATTCCACAGAGTAAAGAGAGGTAATTCCATAGTGTAATGAACGACATTTCCCTAGGGTAAGGAGAGTTTTTTTTATAGAACAAAGAGAGAGGTAATTACACGGAGATAAGAAAAGTATTTCACATAGTAAGAAGTTATCCATAGGGCAAGGAGAGGTAATTCCACAGAGTAAGGGAAAGAATCTTCCACAGACTAAAAAGGGGAAATACACGAAGTAATGAAAGGTATTTGCATAGAGGAAGGAGAAATATTTTCACAAAGTAAGGAAAGTTAATTCCAGAGAGTAAGGGGATGAAATCCACAGAATAAGAAGAATTAATTCTACAAAGTAAGGAGAATTAATTCTACCGAGTAAGAAGATGCAAACTTTTTATTTATTTTTGATGTCAATTTTAATTATATTTATATATATATGATATAAGTTTATAATCTGGGAAAATTTCTCAAGTAGTTAAATAACATTATTAGAGTTGCTACTGTATTTCCTCTAGCTTATACTACACAGGATGTTTAAAAATTTAATTTATACATACATTGCTACGCATGCATGCCCGGGTGGTTTGCTTGCTCAACTCTTGGTAGAAAAAGGGCCTGGTGCTAATCCCGGCATCAAGTCATGAAGAAGGGGGGCGGGGGGCTTAGTCGGTAGCGCGCCAGGCTCGTAATCTGTAGTTCTACTCTCTGAGGTCCATGTTCTTGACAATAGGGAATATGATCCTTCAAGAGTGATTCATTTGTGAAACAGTGAAGACAGTAATCACAGTAGAAGGTCTGTCATTTATGTTTAGTGAGAGGACTGAGAAGTCTACTTATATTCTTAATGGAGCAATAATGCTGCTTTTCATCATCCGATAACAGAAGATTTGCATGCTCTTTAAATCTGAATGGTGTGATGTAGAGCGGGAACACCTCTTTCTCGTATCCAAAAACATTGACAGAAATGTTGTTAATTTTTTCGAATTTAGATATTTGATTTATTGTTATAGGGAAAATTAGGCCAGATGTGTTTAATTTTTCTTCAAAATGAATGTAGGTGGTAGGACGTTGTGGATGATCTGTGGTAGGACGTTGTGGATGATCTGTGGTAGGATACAAAGAGGCTAAAACAGACCAGACAAAACATTTTTGGTCAGAATTACATACATTGACAATAGCGTGTTTTAACAGTAATTCTCTTGGAGTAGGAATATAACTAGACCCTGCAAGAGGGATATATTTTCCAACGTTCATTTTAGCGTGGAGTACAGCATCCAGTATCCATTATCTATGTGCTCCTTCAAATTCTTCAAATGAAGTCTTGATCTTCTTGCACGCTGTATCCAGTTCTCTGTTTAGGGATGATGTAGGAAGACTTGTGACACAGTTACTTCGGAAAAATGGGATGCAGTGTTCGAAGGTAGAAGGGAGACTTTTCGTCTGAAGCTCACTTGCACGGCAAGATACCATTTAATGCTACCTTTGGAAGTCAATTCTTCTTTCAGATGAGTTAGGAGTGACTCCCGCGAGGAATCAAGGAAAAAGATGAGGTCAACAGATGTTTCTTCAGTTGCCATCAGCTTATGTGTTGACAGGGTCCTTTTCATTTCTTCTGTAAACCGGCAGGGGTCTTCAGGGTCTGGTTTTTGTTTCTTCTGGGGAATCCTTTCATCTTCAGAACGTTTTTCGCTTAGTAATGTGTGGCTTTCTTTGATGTCGTAAAAGATTGCCTTTTCTTCCAAACTTTATTGCACATTCTTCGCATTTATAGGTTTTCCTTGAGGTGTGGGTTAACTCATGACGTCGGACGTCATCTCTCCTTGAGAATGTTGATTCGCATTGAGAACACTTAAACAGGCTATTTCCATCATGATTTCTCTTATGACGAATGAGATGGGTCTGATGAAGGAAAGCCTTCTCACATATATCATATGGATACATTATGAAGCAGTGACTTGTAAAATAACTGATTTATACTACACGAGGACGTCGAGAACTATCACTATTGGCTTCTAACAGTTGAAAAAATCACGGACACGCAGCAGCAGAGAACTGTCACTGTCAACGTCTGATAACAGAATGAGGATTCTGACTGATGGATGTCGTATTTATACTAGAAGAAGGACTATCCCACAGAAACTGATTTAAAAGACTGTCCCGCAGTAAATGAAAAGAAAAAATGCTATTGGTTAAAAATGAAAAAAAAAATTAATTAAAAGAAAAACGGTGAAAAGAAAAAAAATCTCTGATTTAAAAATAAATTATTTGAAATTATGTAAATTATTGAGGGAAAATATGCATTGATAACCTGTATGTGTGACAAAAAGGCCCGCGTCCGCTTTGAAACACATGGGAGGCGGGTCCCATAGGATTAACATTGACCC
Organism: Ryuthela nishihirai; assembly: GCA_038380435.1. Lineage (NCBI taxonomy): Eukaryota > Metazoa > Arthropoda > Arachnida > Araneae > Heptathelidae > Ryuthela > Ryuthela nishihirai. The sequence continues at coordinate 59,747,681 of JAWZYU010000012.1, forward strand.
GCCTCTGGTCCAGAACCCCCATTATCCTCCTACTTACGTGAAAAGGTCATTTGGCGCCTAACTCGTATGGTGTTTATGATCATATTGGCCATAGCCTAGACACAGCTGTGAAGAAACCTTTTTTAGGAATGGGTGTTTGTCATCCCCTCCCGCATGTCAACACGTGCACAGTGCGCTGTTTTGTACAAAATGGGAATAAGGTGTGCCATCCGATTGTACCAGAACTGTGTAACCACTTTAATCATCAGTATAAAATTGTATCCATGAACACTTCTTACCACGTGACTATTTGTGATATTACAAAGAAAATTTGTAGTGTGGTCGAGGGATTACCCTGCTTAGTTGCATATGAAACGGAACTATGTTCGAGCCAAGGTAAGGTATGTATGTTTCTTTTCATGTCTTGTCTTCCTGCTGAAGTGTGACCTCCCTCAAAGATCTTTTCTGTGTCAGTATTATATTGAAAGACTACTCTCTGATCCCTGTGACAAGCGGGGCCGGGGCGGGGGTGGCTCAGTCGGTAGCGCGCCAGGCTCGTAATCTGTAGTTCCCAGGTTCGAGTCCCAGCTGGGTCAGCGTTGAGATTTATCTCCGCAAAATCCCCGCCGTGCTCACGGCCAATAGGGGACACCGATGGGCTTGGAAAGGCCACCGTCCTTCGGATGGAATATTAAACCGTTGCCCCGTGTGCAGGAGAGCCATATCCTGTGCACGTTAATGAACACGCTGGATGGCCTTGATGGGAGGCTCCCATCTGTTTCCCAACAACTGTTCCAGTGGGTCCCCTCCCCCAACCATCTCTGAGCCTTCGGGGTCCTAGTGACCTGCCCATTTAGACCATGGTGTGCAAAAAAGTGCCGCTTAGAGGTTCAAACATTTATTTTATTCAAACATTTATCTTACTTCTGGTAATATGAACTGGAAGTTCAAACACATACAATCTGATCAAAATCTTAGAGATATTTTTTCGGGAATATCTCAGCCCTAGTTGCAATTGCCCATTCATGAGCTTTTGCATATGTTAGTGGGGGGGGGGGGATAATTCTTCTCCCTCTAAGTTATGATTTTGCATTTCTATTTTTTAAGTACATTGCATTATTTGTAATGAAACCTGTTGGCCGTTACTACTGATTTGCCGTATTTTCAAAGTTATTAGAGCAGCTGAACAAAATGATATTAATTCCTGCTTATATTAAACCAAACAATTTAATAGATAGAAATATTTACAGTTTAAGAGGAGATTTCAGAACAGTAGGTAAACTCTCCTCTCCTGAGTTGGAATTCATGCTGACTCTTACAAATAAATGAATTATTCTCATAAAAGCTTATTAATGTGTTTGAAGGCTTTTCTTTGGTCATTCGATTAGGTCAGTGACCAACAGTTGGCGACATTGTCTTTTTATAGTGAGAGACCGAGCTCAGTAGTTACAAGAATTTTTGTATTCAAGAAAAATGAACATAATCGATTGGTACCTCAGGTTGTTGTCCTTGGTGCCACGAAGACGGGAGCAGAGGCTGGAGAGCATTCGTCTTTAGCAGGTACTTTTCACCTGTAGATTGGAATATCATCGTCCCATGCGATGGTACACGAAGGGATAACAAGGAATGGATAACAAGGGAAGAGATAACAAGGGATAACAAGGAATGTCACACGGCTTGGGTTGGGTTGTTTTACCTCTGAGCGGCACTTTTTTTGCACACCATGGGCTAAATGGCCAGGTCACATGGACCCCGAAGGCTCAGAGAAGGTTGGGGGAGGGGACCCACTGGAACAGCTATTGGGAGACAGATGGTAGCCTCCCGTCAAGGCCATCCAGCGTGTTCTTTAACGTGCACAGGGTATGGCTCTCCCGCACACGGGGCCACGGCTTAACGTCCCATCCGAAGGACGGCGGCCTTTCCAAGTCCATCGGTGTCCCCTACTGACCGTGGGCAGGGCGGGGAATTTTGCGGAGATAAATCTCAACGCTGACCAAGCTGGGACTCGAACCTGGGAACTACAGATTACGAGCCTGACGCGCTACCGACTGAGCCACCCCTGACCCTGTCACACGGCAGCAGGAACGAAAGGTTGCCACGACGACGGCGAGGTGAACATTTAGTCATTCGGGTGAGATTTCAAAATTGGAATGTCAATTGTTCAGTTCGAAGATGATGTGCACTCACTTTTCTAAAGGGACATCTTCCTTTCTGCATTCACTTCACATCTCAATGTCTCTCTCACTGACCCAAGATGAAACATCGAGCTTCATCGCACTCGCTCCGCAACCCGACTGTGTCCGAGCTTGACCTTCTTCTCATCTCTTTTTTTCAATTTTTTCATTTCCCTTTTTGAATCGGAAACAAGAGTTTTCTCGAAACGTCGAGAAATCTTTTCTCCCTTCTTCCTTATTGGCCGCTCTTGGTCTTCTGTTCCGAGCTTTTCGCTTTCGGTCCAATAGGGACTTCTAAAATTTTCACGCCCCACGTGGCCCTGGGATTTCGGGGAAACGTCTTCCGGGGCTAATTTTCTTTTCCGCGTGCTCATGATTCCTAGAACACAGTGGGGATGTCCCCACGGGGTCGCTTGGCCACCAGGGGGCGGGCGGTGTCTGCCACTTGTGCTCGCTAATTGGAACTGCCTTCGGCGGCGGCGTCCCACAAGATAATTCTGCCCTTTGAAACTGCGTCGGTCTCTATTTAAGTGTTGATATGAAAGCGGATCTATGGCTTGTTCACCTTGTTACTTTGATAGGAACGGCGTGCTTAGTGGCGTACTAGCGGGGTGTGGAGCACATCAATGGCAGTTCCAAGCCCCCTCTTAGGACGAGAAATTCGTTGCGTTTCCGTAGCTTCTTCTGTTTGGGAACAGAGGCGGACCCGCCAAGGTCACACGACGCACCGCGAAATTCGCAGCTTTTTGTTTGAGAAATGTTCGTATTAAGTTATGAACTGATTGGGATCTGTGCATAACACATAGTCTTGAAATAATAAGCTATTTTCCGTATAACTGGGTGAATAGAAGGGTCAGATAGTGTGTAACATTCTTATTCCATCCTTATTGAGGGGCGGGGGTCGCTCAGTCAATAGGGCGCCAGGCTCGTGATCTGGAGTTCCCAGGTTCGAATTTCAGCTGGGTTCGACAAAACTTCCACAAAACTCCTCCCCTGCCCACGTTCAGTAGGGGACACCGATGGACTTGGACAGGCCGCTGGGTGCGGGACGACTTAACATAAGTGGTCCCTTGTGCAGAGAGATATATCCTGTGCGCATTAAAGAGCACACTGGATGACCTTGATGGGAGCTCCCGTCAAGGTTATGTGGAGATCAAACGGTCTGTTGCACAACAGCTGTCTGGCAGATCTCCTCCCCACATCCTTCTCTGAACCTTGGGGTCCTTGTGACTGGCCATTTAGTCCATTATGTGCAAAAAAGTGCGCTCAGAGGTGAAACAACCCAACTCTTCCTCTTTTTTATTAGAATCTTTTTTTTTAAGGAAGGAGGTACAGTCGCTCAAAAAAGTATCCGAATGCTATGGTTGATTACAGAATTCAGAAAAAATATCTGGCAACGATTTTTTTAGAAATTAGTGATCTGGCAACCTTCGTGTCACGTGACACGAAGGTTGCCAAATAACTAATTTCTAAAAAAATTCGTGTCACGTGACACGAAGGTTGCCAAATCACTAATTTATAAAAAAAATCGTTGCCAGATATTTTTTCTGAATTCTGCAATCAACCATAGCGTTCGGATACTTTTTTGAGCGACTGTACTTCTTAACACAAAGGAAGGAGATAGCTAGAAGATATATTAGGTTTGTCCTGGTTTCTCTCATCATCATCCTCAAGCAGCCATCGGCTACGGTGGCCCAACCAGATCGTGCAATTTAGTTCTCCAAGCAAGTCTGTCCTGATATACATCTGCTGCATCTGGCCACTGCACACCAATTCTAACAAGGTCCTGTTTGACATTGTCTGCCCACCGCATCCTAGGTCGGCCCACCGCATCCCCTCTTTCTGCGACCTTTAGGCACACTGTTCATAACCCTATTTGCTAATCTATAATTATCCTTACAGGCAACATGGCCAAACCAATGGAGTCTCTCTCTGCACAATATGCTTCTCAGAGGAGGTTGCCAACTCCTTTGCCTAACCTAATCATTGCTTAAAAAGTTGAACCACCTAATGCCCAAGATACTGCGTAAGCATCTAGAATCAAAAGCATCAAGTTTCCTGTTATCTTGTTTACATAGCGTCCAAGTTTCACTACCATAACTAACCCTAGAAAGAACCAAACTATTATACAGTCTAATTTTAGTCTTTAGGTGTATACGCCTATTTCTCCACACTCTCCATAGATTCTTAAAAGTCCCGGCAGCAATCCCTATCCGTCTGTTAATCTCATGCCGCACATCACCAGTATCTGTTACATAGCTCCCAAGATAATTAAATTGTGACACCTGTTCAAGACTGCAACCATTCAGATTAACTTAATCACAGCCTGCCTGACCAATTTTCATCACTTTAGTTTTCTCTCTGTTTATAACCAAACCTACTCTCGTACCAGTCTCATCAATAGCGCGAATGAAACAGTTCATTTCATCAACATCATTTGCCAAAAGGGCAAAAATCATCAGCATAATCTAAATCAGAAATTTTTCTATCTCCAGCTAATTTAAGGCCGAAATCTTTTCTTTGCAGTGAATTTTTCATAACATAATCAATAACCAAACTAAAGAGAAAAGGAGAAAAAATTCACACTTGTCTAACCCAAGAAGCAATGCTAAACCAATTGCTACAAGCCTTACCAACTCTCACACACGACTTAGCGTTATTATAGAGTTTTCATTATGTTAACTAACTTGTCTGGTATGCTATACGATCTCACAATCAAACACAAATTATGACGATCAACAGAGTCAAAAGCTTTTTGAAATCAACAAAGCTAGTACCCAAAGGATTCTGAAACTTTAAACATTTCTCAAGAATCTGCCTGAGTGAAAATATCTGATCTACACATTCCCTACCACTTCTGAATCCACAATGCTCATTACGCAATTGACTGTCAACCAGATTCTTAATTCTATTAAGCACAATCATGCAAAGTAAAATCTTTTCCTTGCAGTGAATTTCACATAACATAATCAATAACCAAACTAAAGAGAAAAGGAGACAAAATGCACCCTTCTTAAGCTTAAGTTGCAAGACACTTTTAACATGGTAACGGTCAGATCCGATTTCAGCTCCCCTAAATGTCCTGGTATTCCTAACACAACTAGCCCAATTGCTGTTAATTAAAATATAATCAATCATATTGTTATGCAGCCCATCTGGTGAAACCCATGTATACTTATGTATGTCGCGGTATTTGAAATAAGTATTAGTTATTCTGAAGCCTGGAACAAAAAACAGGCTGATACTCCTATGGTTATCACAAGAACTGCGATCACCTTTTTTAAAAATAGGGATAATAATAGCTCTGGGAAATCCTTAGCAACCATGACTTTATTATAAGAGATATTCAAAATTTCATTCCTCCAAGTGGTAACCGAAACATTCCCAGCTCTAAGCATTTTAGTAGTAATTTCATTTACCCCTTGGGATTTACGTAGTTTAAGTTTGGAAATAGCCAAAATAACTTCAGACTGTGTTATAGGGCCAACGTTAATGCCAGTAATACATCTATCATCATTACAAACAATGGGAGAAGAACTAACCACATTGTTCATAACATCACTGAAATACTCAGCCCATGTAACCATTACAGAACCCTCACCTTACCTTGTTTATCCTTCAATCCCTGTATACCTCTCCATTTTCTACCACACAAAACATTAACTATCTGGTACAGCTCTCTGCTGTTGTGCTGTCTAACTGCTTCCTCGGATTTGTCAGCCAAGCCATCAAGCCAAAGATTCTTATTAGCAGCCAACTTATCCTTTTACACGTTTATTAAGCTTTCTGTAATGTTTTCTATTAGGACTAGTAGGGTATTGATTAAGGCTATTCCTGCAGTTCTTTCTTTCTGAAATAAACTCAAGTGCCTTATGACTCAAATAATTTTGCCTCCTCTGCTCCTTTTTTCCTAAAGGAGTAGTGTTAGATTCCAAAAAAGCCTGTTTAAAACGGTCTCATTCTTCCTCAACTTCAGTAGTAAGCAAACCATGACTGTCATAATGACTAAGTAACCTATCATGGTAAGCTTTAGCTATAACTGGTCTTTTAGAGCTTCAGAATTAAAGGTAAATTTTTCAACCTTAGTACAACACTTCTTAAGTTTAAGTTGCAAGACACTTTTAACAAGGTAACGGTCAGATCCAATTTCAGCTCCCATATATGACCTGGTATTCCTAACAGAACTAGCCCAGTTGCTGTTAATTAAAATATAATCAATCATATTGTTATGCAGCCCATCTGCTGAAACCCATGTGTACTTATGTATGTCGCGGTGTTTGTAATAGGTGTTAGTTATTCTGAAACCATTGAGTTTACTTACCTGTTGGAGATATTGCCCATTGTCATTGCAGCAACGAATCCAGAAGGGCCTATCACCCCTCCCCAAAGGTCAGAGTCAGTACCAACTTTGGCACTGAAGTCACCCAGAACAAGGGTAATATCTCCATTCTTCACAAAATTCAAAATATCCTGAAGTTGTCCGTAAAACCTATCCTTCTCATCCTCATCGGCATCCTCAGTGGGGGCATAACAGCAGATAACATTCAAGTCTTTAACGCTTGTCAGAAATTTTGCTGTAAGAAACCTTTCATTAATGCACTCATATCCTAGAAGAGCATCATTAGCGTGTCTGCTGAGAAGCAGACCACGCCTTGGTGATGCTTATTGTCGTCCCTCCCTGAAAAGAGAAATTTAAGATTGTTTTTAAGAATCTGACCTTTGTCTGTCCATTTGGTCTCTTGCAAGCAGATAGTATCTAAATTATAATGGTGCAATTGTTGTGTAAGGACATCAAGAGAATAATTTCTGTGCAGAGTCCGTATATTCCAACTACCTATGGAGAGAAAATGGTTAGTTGGATGTTTAAAGAAAGTATGTTTATTAAGAGAGGGAATGCCGACAATATCAGACAGCCCCTAATCGCAGACATGGGGCAAAGACCCGTTCGCCCACCACTAAAGGCTGAAGCCATCTACACTAGAAGACTTCCTCCAATGTAGAATTTGACGATGCCCTTAAAAGAAAGAGTTCAGTTGCCTGCGATGACCTCTGCTCAGGATTATCCACCAGCTAATAAAACATATCCTGTGAATCTATTCACTTCGGGATGTCAACCCACAAACAAACAGAAAACAAAGTGGAAGATTTTCCCTCCACAGAAGCCCACTAGTGCAGCAAATTCAGGATCCATATTAAAACTCAGAGACTTATTTCAGTCCGGTAGGTTTATATGGTTAGCGCCAGGACCCTGTGTGTTGACCACTCCTCTGCAGGATTTGGTTTCTCTACAACATTTAAACACTTACACAAGGGTCTTAACAGTCAGTTACGCTAACCACTAGACCAGGTAGGATATTATACATTATTATATTACATATCTTTCTGAAAAAAATTAATATTTCCTTCCTTAAAAGTGAGTCCCTCCTTGAGGGTGTGGCCCCGGCTATTTTGATATTCAGGTCATGCTGAAACTGTGTAACGCTAATGAAAGCAACACGTCCATAAGAAGTTGGATCCAAAATCTCCCTTTGCAAACGGAAGAATGGTGTTTGTATTATTTTTCTTGACAAATGGAATGTTAACATACATGGGGTTTCTTTTGGCATTGCTATTTGAAAAACGGATTATATAATTTGTGCAATTCGATTTATAGGGATCATCAAATTCTCGATCTGATGCTGCACAAGACTTCATTCATGTATAGATCTGATGCTGTACAAGACTTCATTTATGTATAGATCTGATGCTGCACAAGATTTCATACGTGTATAGATCTGATGCTGCACAAGACTTCATTCGTGTATAGCTCTGATGCTGTACAAGACTTCATTCATCTATAGATCTGATGCTGCACAAGACTTCATTCATCAATAGGTCTGATGGTGAACAAGACTTCATTCATGTGTAGATCTGATGATGCACAAGACTTCATTTATATATCTGATGTTGCACAAGACTTTATTCATGTGTAGATCTGATGCTGCACAAGACTTCATTCATCTATAGATCTGATGCCGAACAAGACTTCATTCATCTGTAGATCTTGAAAGCTTCAACTTTTCAGATATCGTATTTCTCCGGACATAAACCTTCTCTTGTTTTCTTATAGTTGCCCATGGCATCGGCTGTGCCCGAAAACGTGCAGCAGCATCATAATGGGGATCATTATTTGTGTCGTAACTAATCTCAGCATGGACGTTGGCGTTAAGACAAAAGAGTGCTGGCCAAGTAGGCCAATTTGCCGATGAATCCAGCGGAACGTTCGACCTGCAGGGCACAACTTATCGCTACTTGTAATATTCACTAATCAGCTCTGCGCGAATAGAATTCCCCTCTCGGATACCTAAATGCTTTGCTTTCTCGCCGTGAATGTGGAAAAACAGTAATTTCAGAGCTGACAGAAAGCTGGAATACATTTGAAAGATGAGGTCATGTTGTAAGTGAGACGAGATGCAGAGCCAGGTTGCCCTGATTTGTTGATCATTGGAAGCGCATTTATCTTTTTGAAATGTGCTAACCATTGCAAGTAACGAGTTGTGGCCCGATAATGCTTTTGCTACTGATCTACATTTTGTATGGGATTTTTTTTTTCTTATTTTCGTGATTACATATTATCGTTTTTTGAAATCAGTGTGTAATTGCTTAATTGTATCGAACTGACCTCGATTGCTGCATTGCGGTTTCTTCGAACTTTAGCCTCTGTGAAGCTTCACCTTTGTTTCAAATATTCTTTTTTTTTTTATTTTAATATTTATCTTAAATGTTTGATGTTTTTTTTTTCATCTTATATTTTAGTCGAAAGAAAGATTATTTTACTTTAACATTTGAGAGGAAAAAACGCATTCTTTTAATTTGGCATTTAACCAAATGAAAGGTTCTTTCACTTCAGCAATTAACCAAAAGTTCTTTCATTTCATCAATTAACCAAAAGTTCTTTCACTTCAGCAATTAACCAAAAGTTCTTTCACTTTAGCAATTAATCAAAAGTTCTTTCACTTCAGCAATTAACTAAAAGTTCTTTCACTTCAGCAATTAACCAAAAGTTCTTTCACTTCAGCAATTAATCAAAAGTTCTTTCACTTCAGCAATTAACTAAAAGTTCTTTCACTTCAGCGATTAACCAAAAGTTCTTTCACTTCAGCAATTAACCAAAAGTTCTTTCACTTCAGCAATTAACCAAAAGTTCTTTCACTTCAGCAATTAACCAAAAGTTCTTTCACTTCAGCAATTAACCAAAAGTTCTTTCACTTCAGCAATTAACCAAAAGTTCTTTCACTTCAGCAATTAACCAAAAGTTCTTTCACTTCAGCAATTAACCAAAAGTTCTTTCACTTCAGCAATTAACCAAAAGTTCTTTCACTTCAGCAATTAACCAAAAGTTCTTTCACTTCAGCAATTAACCAAAAGTTCTTTCACTTCAGCAATTAACCAAAAGTTCTTTCACTTCAGCAATTAACCAAAAGTTCTTTCACTTCAGCAATTAACCAAAAGTTCTTTCACTTCAACAATTAACCAAAAGTTCTTTCACTTCATCAATTAACCAAAAGTTCTTTCACTTCAGCAATTAACCAAAAGTTCTTTCACTTCAGGAATTAACCAAAAGTTCTTTCACTTCAGCAATTAACCAAAAGTTCTTTCACTTCAGCAATTAACCAAAAGTTCTTTCACTTCAGCAATTAACCAAAAGTTCTTTCACTTCAGCAATTAACCAAAAGTTCTTTCACTTCAGCAATTAACCAAAAGTTCTTTCACTTCAGCAATTAACCAAAAGTTCTTTCACTTCAACAATTAACCAAAAGTTCTTTCACTTCATCAATTAACCAAAAGTTCTTTCACTTCAGCAATTAACCAAAAGTTCTTTCACTTCAGCAATTAACCAAAAGTTCTTTCACTTCAGCAATTAACCAAAAGTTCTTTCACTTCAGCAATTAACCAAAAGTTCTTTCACTTCAGCAATTAACCAAAAGTTCTTTCACTTCAGCAATTAACCAAAAGTTCTTTCACTTCAGCAATTAACCAAAAGTTCTTTCACTTCAGCAATTAACCAAAAGTTCTTTCACTTCAGCAATTAACCAAAAGTTCTTTCACTTCAACAATTAACCAAAAGTTCTTTCACTTCATCAATTAACCAAAAGTTCTTTCACTTCAGCAATTAACCAAAAGTTCTTTCACTTCAGCAATTAACCAAAAGTTCTTTCACTTCAGCAATTAACCAAAAGTTCTTTCACTTCAGCAATTAACCAAAAGTTCTTTCACTTCAGCAATTAACCAAAAGTTCTTTCACTTCAGCAATTAACCAAAAGTTCTTTCACTTCAGCAATTAACCAAAAGTTCTTTCACTTCAGCAATTAACCAAAAGTTCTTTCACTTCAGCAATTAACCAAAAGTTCTTTCACTTCAGCAATTAACCAAAAGTTCTTTCACTTCAGCAATTAACCAAAAGTTCTTTCACTTCAGCAATTAACCAAAAGTTCTTTCACTTCAGCAATTAACCAAAAGTTCTTTCACTTCAGCAATTAACCAAAAGTTCTTTCACTTCAACAATTAACCAAAAGTTCTTTCACTTCATCAATTAACCAAAAGTTCTTTCACTTCAGCAATTAACCAAAAGTTCTTTCACTTCAGGAATTAACCAAAAGTTCTTTCACTTCAGCAATTAACCAAAAGTTCTTTCACTTCAGCAATTAACCAAAAGTTCTTTCACTTCAGCAATTAACCAAAAGTTCTTTCACTTCAGCAATTAACCAAAAGTTCTTTCACTTCAGCAATTAACCAAAAGTTCTTTCACTTCAGCAATTAACCAAAAGTTCTTTCACTTCAGCAATTAACCAAAAGTTCTTTCACTTCAGCAATTAACCAAAAGTTCTTTCACTTCAGCAATTAACCAAAAGTTCTTTCACTTCAGCAATTAACCAAAAGTTCTTTCACTTCAGCAATTAACCAAAAGTTCTTTCACTTCAACAATTAACCAAAAGTTCTTTCACTTCATCAATTAACCAAAAGTTCTTTCACTTCAGCAATTAACCAAAAGTTCTTTCACTTCAGGAATTAACCAAAAGTTCTTTCACTTCAGCAATTAACCAAAAGTTCTTTCACTTCAGCAATTAACTAGAATGTTATTTCATTTTAGCATTTAATTAAAAGCTTTTCATTTTAGCATTTTATTAGTGTTCTTCCATTTTAACATTCTAGTATTTAATAAAAGTTCTCTAATTTTACCATTTAAATAAAAGTTCTTTCACTTTATCATTTAAAGTTTTTTAGCAATTCATTCAATTGGATTCATTTTTTCATTTCAACATTTAACTTAAAGAAAGTTTTTTAATTTAACATTTAGCAAAAGGAAATGCTCTTTTATTTTAGCACTTAACTGAATGGAAATTTTTTCCAACTTAGCACACAACTGAGAGTTAGCTCTTGTTTAGAATTTAATCCAAGGGTGTTCCCCAAAGGTTCCGGCATCACGTCCATGTGTTCCTCCCCCCCCCCACCTTTGATTTTTTTAACAGACACTCACGCCTCCCCACCTCTCCCTTATAATCAGCCAACTTCCCTATTAACAACAATTTTAATTCATTATTAAGAAGTGAAGATGAACACATAAACATTCACATCCTCGCGCCCCTTGGAATGTCTTCACCCCCTCCCCCCGCACTCCCACTTTAGAAACCCTTGATTTAACTGAAGCAATATTCTTTCAGTCTTTGAAAACTGCATTTCAAAAGAAGTGAGTGTGGTGCGTCATGTAATGCCACCGGCTCCTAGCATATTTCTGAAATTATTTTTTCTCAAATTTCGTGTTTAAAACGACCTCAATGGTCAATCTAGAAAAGTATTTTGAAAAGAACCTTTTATGTTTCTTCTACTGTAACTAAAAATCCGAATTAAATTATCTATTAGAGGATTTCATGAAGTTACTGACGTGGCGTTAACCATTAGTTGTTTTTACCTCTTATTTTTCTTATTATTCCAGGCCACGCCTTGACGGTTAGCGGTTATCGTACCTCACGTCCATGTCCCTGAGCTGAGATTCATTGCTCTCTTAAGGCGTGGGTGATTTTAAATGCTTTTGATTGTGTCACGTGAGGAATCCCGACGATCAGCAAGAGCTTACGGGTTTTTCCTACCTTTGTGTTGTAGTGCTTCATTACTTTTAAATGAAAATAATGCTCTTAAGCCATGAGGCTAGAAGCGGTGTGATTAATATGTCACGTCTCAAGTCAGAAAATTAGTAGTTGGAGCAATCTACCATTGAACACATTTAATTAACATCCTTTTGAAGGCTATTCGTGTGAAATAGTTAAGCGCTTTAGATAAAAAAAAATAAGTAATATAAATAATAATAATAAAAACAAGCATAATAAATAAGGTGTTGGTTGGTTTACCTCTCAGTGGCACTTTTTGGCACACAATGGACTAAATGGCCAGGTCACAAGAACCCCGAAGGCTCAGAAAAGGTTGGGAGAAGGAACCCACTGTAACAGCTGTTGGGAAACACATGGTAGCCTCCAGTCAAGGCCATCCAGCTAGTTCTTTAACATGCACAGGGTATGGCTCTCTTGCACACGGTCCACGGCTTAACGTCCCATCCGATGGACGGCACACTTTCCATGCCCATCGGTGTTCTCTACTGATTGTGGGCAGGGTGGGAAGTTTTGCAGAGATCAATCTTAACTCTGGCCCAGCTGGGACTCGAACCTGAGAACTGCAGATTACGAGCCTGGCACGCTACCGACTAAGCCACCCCGCCCCGAAAAACATGGAAAATACTCTTAGTAGCTAAATTGGAATCTCGATACAGTAAACTTTCTAGTATCCGGAATTAGATTAATCGGAATGCTGAAACGAATAATTTATGCCCGAAATTAATAAGGGACACGAGAAAGCACCCTCTAAAATAAGATGCGACAGGAAAAGGTTTCATGCAGGCAGGGTTGGAAATGGTGGTGGCAGGGAGGGAAGGAAGGAAGAAGATTTTCCACGAGGAGCAGTTTCCGGACTCCTGGTGGGAGATTGTCGTCTTGGCTTTCCCCAAGCCAATAAACGACCCCAAGGCTCCTTCCAATCATCGTCCCACTGCATTGACGAGCTGCATTTGGAAGGTGTTGGAAAGAATGGTAAATACCAGACTGGCACTGGTATTTGGAACACCGTGATCTTTCGAACACCCAGTGTGGCTTTCGCAGCCAATGGTCTACCTTAGAACACGTGATCCGCCTCGAAATGGCGATCAGGAATTCCTTTTTATGTAAAGAGCACCTGGTGTCAATATTCTGCGATATCGATAAAGCGTACGACACCGCGTGGAGATTTGACATTCTTCGTGACCTCTATAGCTTCGGCATGAGAGGTCATTTTTCTTTTCTTCTTCTTTTCTATCTTCTTGTTTTTTGGTATCCAGGATGGCAACACTCTTTCGCTGTCTTTCCCCCAAAAGCCCATTTTCCATCCAGAATTAGAGGAGGCGCCACAAGACTGCATCTTGTGGCGCCTCCTCTAATTCCTGAGTTTTTTTTTATTGTGTATAATTAACGACAGGAATTTAGCTCCAATGTATGTATGTCTATTCTTTTATAATATTTTTCGACATAATTCTTGTGCTTCTAAACAGACTTTTTCTATAGTGCTTGACGTCGCCATGGCAACTATGGGGTATCTTTTCAGCTGATTCTGGAACATCCACCTAGTTCTGAAAATCCATTACCACCCTTCCACGAAGCACAATGTTTGGGAAATGGGGGAGGGGCAATTCGCCAACAGACGAATCGAAAGGGCAAACATCTTTGATATCTTATTTTATACGAATAAAGTAAGCCCAATGTATTATATTTTCCAAAAAATTTCAAAGTTTTTGTACAGTCACTCAAAAAAATATCCGAACACTATGGTTGATTAGAGAATTCAAAAAAAATATCTGGCAACGATTTTTAGAAATTAGAAATTAGTGATCTGGCAACCTTAGTGTCACGTTAGGGGTCCTTGGTCCGTTAGGTCGGACAGGGCCCCGAAAGTCGTGCTCGACTAAGAGTTCCCACCATGGGAGCCGAGGCAACTTGGATTCTATATCCTTGTTTGTGTCTAACCGGGGCGCATATTGAATTTAGGTTTTGACCAATGGATGAGCTTTACTCCTTTAGTACTGTTCGCCATTAGGTAGTCGGGGATGAGCTGTATCTATATGGTACTGTCTTGCCCCTGACCGTAGGTAGTGGTGAATATGGCATTTCCCTAATACTAGTAGTGCTTCAGGCGGAACTAGTGGGTTTTGTTTCATAAGTATATTTACCTGTAATGATCATAGATGCATTACTGGTTTTAATGTTGACCACAGTCTGAAGTTATTTTGGTTATTTCTAAAGTAAAAAACATAAATCCGTAGGGGTACATGACATTACTACTGAAATACTTAGAGCTAGCAATGTTTCTGTTACCACATGGCTGACTGAAATTTTGAATATCTTTTGTGATAAAGGCATGGTTCCTAAAGATTTTACCGGAGTTATTATTATTCCTATTTTTAAAAAAGGTGATCGCAGTTCTTGTGATAACTATAGGGGTATCAGCCTACTCTCTGTTCCAGGTAAAGTTCTTTCCATGATTGTGCTTAATAGAATTAAGAATCTGGTTGACAGTCAGTTGCGTGATGAGCAATGTGGATTCAGAAGTGGTAGGGGATGTGTGGATCAGATATTTTCACTTAGGCAGATTCTTGAGAAATGTTTAGAGTTTCAGAAACCTTTGGTTGCTAGCGTTGTAGATTTTAAAAAGGCTTTTGACTCTGCTGATCGTCATAATTTGTGACTGATTGCGAGATCGTATGGCATAATTGACAACTTAGCATTATAATGACTCTCTGTAATAATACTATGTGGTGTGATTTTGTTTCCTTTTTCTATTTAGTTATTGTTTATGTTATGCGGAATTTTCTGCAACTGGGAGATTAGTATCTTTAATCTGCAAGAGCAGGTGTTGGCAACCTTTTCCCATTGACTGACAGGGTGAAGATTTTTCAGAGTAAAATTCGCTATTCTGCACGCAGGACCATGGGTTAACATCTCGTCCCACGGACAGCAGGTTTTCCAAGCCCATAGGTATTCCTACTGACCAGGGCAGGTCAGAGAATTTTGCAGAGATAAATCTTAACGCTGACCCATCTGGGTCTCGAACTTGGGAAGTGCAGATTATGAGCCTGGCCCGCTACCGACTGATCCACTCCCGCCTCCAGAGGACAACGGAAGATGAAGAAGAATTCATTTGGGACAATTCAAAATGCCATTGGACTGGTTAAAAGATCAAACTGCTCTAACTCCAATATTAATTCAAGAGATGCGCCGAAATTAAAAACTTTTTTGAAAAAGTACAGGCGCTCCAAAATAAAGGAATGTCTTTTCGGAAATGGGACATTTGACAATTTCACATTTAAAGAGATATTAAGCGTTATTGTTCCAACGCTTTGTAAATACAAAGCGTTGTAAATACAAAGCGTAGTATTTGTATACGAGGCACAGATAGCTGCTTGGTAACAAAACATCTTAAAAAAAAAACTCACGCAAAATAAAAAAAAATTCCTCTTATAAAATGACCTGTGACAGTGATGATTTTCGCACACCGTGACCAGGAAGTAGGTAAACAAGAGAGCAGTCAAAGAGTCCGTGCTGTGACATAACAGACATGCCACCACGAGATATTGTGAAGCACCTGATTTGTTATTATCCGAAAACGGGCGTAATTGCCCACGATTTAAAACACGACATCTGAAGGCCAGCCATAGAAAGATCGTACACTCAGCAACTACGCAGAAAAACACTCGATAAAAAGGGAAAAGGGAGCAAATTCTTTACTATTCAGATTTTTATATCGTGTTGTGGGTTTCATTTTCAAATAACTTTGCCAACATTTAGTTGGTGTTGGGACTTTTCGTGCCCATGCTCTACTTCATTTCGTGCGAGATACAGTACCATAATGTATGACGTCAAAAGGTCACTTGAGCCCTAACAGTGATGTGTTGGCGTGCGTGAAGATAAATGGCTGCAAAAAGAGAAGGAGGATGTTTATTTTTCTTCTCCCGGGGAATCCTCATTTCCCTATTAATCTATGCAATATGCAGAAGATTATTCTCTTTTGGATTTTCCGTTTTTGATCGCTGAAACACAGGATGTAACTTTTGTGCTATTTGTTTTCAAGAGTTGACTGAGAACGGTTTTTGTAAAAGGGAAACTTCGCATTTATTCACTGCATCCATGAATAACAATGCATATGCATGCAAAGAGTTCAAATGAAACAAAATACGTTTGTAAATAAAGTGTTTTAAATGAAAAGCGGAAAGGAAATGGAGATCACGCGATTTTAGTCATATTGCCAGATAATTCTCTTTTACCCAGGCTAGGGTTGGCTCGATTCCAAATCATTCAACGAGCCCACTTCAGGCTAAAAAAAAATCATGAATTTCTACGGAGTTGTTCAAAATAAAAATATTAAAAAAAATATATAAATCAATGAAATGCAGCGGATGTAATTGGATTTTACTCTTCGCGTTGAGAATTATTTCGGCAAAACTCCTGCCATGCCTTCGGTTAGAAAGGAGACACCGATGGGCTTGGAAAGATCGCCGCCCGTCGGCTGGGTCGTTAAGCCGTGGATTTGTGTGCGGGAGAGACATATCCGATGCGTTTTAAAGAACACGCTGGATGGCCTTGACGGGAAACTGAACGAATCTGTCTCCTAACAGCTGTCCAGCGAGTCCCTTTCTCCCAATCTTCTCTGAGCCGTCAGAGAGTTTGTGACCTGGCGATTTAGCCCATTGTGTGCAAAAAAGCGTAACTCAGAGGAAAACAATCGAATTCAACTCTTCTCGTTAAATGAAATTTTCTAAATAAGAGGTGTGATCTTTCAATGCAGCAAAAACCAACAATCAAAGTTTAGGTGCGATGGACAAAAAGTAACTGCGACTGGAATGGCAAAAGTATATTAAGTTCTGTAGAAGGTGGTAAAAAGCAAATTTCCTTAGGGTGGCGAAATGTCTTCGGCAGGCACTCAATAAGTTGATAGTTTTGTTTCTCTCTGAGGGGAATAATGGTCACAGGTTACTGGACAGGACTCTCTATATCGGACGTGTATACTAGAATCAGAGGCGTAGTGATAGGCCCCGGAACCCACGCGCTGAGGGAGGGGGAGGTACGGTTAAGGGATTGCTCTGAAAAAAATATCCTTGAAAAATTTATGCAGATACTTGATATATAATTATATAAAAGAATAACCCAGAAGCGTTTATCTAACGGATCGTGAACAATCAGTTTTGTTTCCCTACTAGGAATTCCTCACCTTGATGCCTGTGGACTTCATTTTCTCAAAGCCTTTCTTTAATTCTCTAAGGAATTAACTTCACACGATATGATTAACTTTTGGGTAAGTGTTTTATAGGTATTTAGTACAGGTATACAACTAAGATGATCGTTTGAATCAAAATGCATACATTTGTGTTTTATGAAGCAAAATCATCCTCAAGTCACCCAAACAAGACAGTAGGATTCCCAATCCTAATGATAGGGCTCTAACCAAGCCTTCTGGTGTTCCAACACCAACACAAAGGAAAATGCAAAAGGGTGATGTCTTCACGACCGTCCCCTACCAGAGTCCAAGTCGCAACTGTCGTTTCAAATTTTCCTTCCTTTGTTGGTCCAACTCCCAGCTCGGGACTTGGATTAAGCACATACAGGAAAAGCCCGAAAAACCGGACCCCAGAAATCCAGAAAGACAACCTGAGAATCCAGACCTTTTAAAATACTAGCAAAGTTTTGTTAATTCGCGATCTACGTATTAGAGAATTCTAGTTGTGCTAATGGCGCTTTGTGGCAATTCTACTTTTCATCTGCAATGGTTCACGATTTTGAAACATATAAGTATAGTGTATTATTTTGTGTCCTACTGCTTTCATTTACATATGCAGCTTACACCGTACTATTTGAAAATTTTTATTAACCCCGTAATAATGGCTCCAAAAGTAGATAGAATTCGTGGTGTTGAAAGAAACAAAACAACATTAAAACTGAGTGAAAAATGAAATGGTTAAGAAAATAGAGCATGGTGTAGCAATGCTGATCTAATGGGTTGGGTTGTTTTACCTCTGAGCGGCACTTTTTTGCACACCATGGGCTAAATGACCAGGTCACATGGACCCCGAAGGCTCAGAGAAGGTTGGGGGAGGGGACTCACTGGAACAGCTATTGGGAGACAGATGGTAGCCTCCCGTCAAGGCCATCCAGCGTGTTCTTTAACGTGCACAGGGTATGGCTCTCCCACACACGGGGCCACGGCTTAACGTCCCATCCGACGGACGGCGGCCTTTCCAAGCCCATCGGTGTCCCCTACTGACCGTGGGCAGGGCGGGGGAATTTTGCGGAGATAAATCTCAACGCTGACCCAGCTGGGACTCGAACCTGGGAACTACAGATTACGAGCCTGGCGCGCTACCAACTGAGCCACCCCCGCCCCCTGATCTAATGGAATACTTACATAAGTAAGTCAACAATTTACGATATAAAGATTGCAAAGAAAGAAATTTTTAGAATTCACTGCATCTTCGAGACCTAAGAATAAAATTGCTGAAAGAAAAAGTTTGCATCAACCAAAACTATGTAGAAAAACCTTGGTAAAGTATTGCATGAATGGTTTCTGCTTAAAAGGATGAGAAGGTATGGTAATTTCTGGGCCTATTCTTATTGCTAAAGCAAATTTTTTAAAGGTGCAAATAAACATTGAATCTGAATGTTCATTTAGTGATGGATGGATAGCTTAGAAATTTCGAGATTCATCTTGGCATTAGGCAGTTCTATATTGCTGGAGAAAGGCAGTCAGCAGATGCAAAATGCAGTGCAATATTTGAGACAATTATTAAGGATTCTGATCTCAGCCGATTCTCTCACAGCCGATCAAATTTATAATGCTGACGAAACATGGGTTTATTCGAAGTGTTTACCAACTGAAACTGTGGCTGGGTGTAAAGAAGGAAATGCTACTGGGTTTAATAAGCCTAACAAGGATGGCTGAGTGGTTAGCACGCTTGGCTCTGATTTAAGGGACCTGGGTTCGAGCCCCGGGTAAAACATGGATGTATGTGTCGTTTTTCTGCTGAGGTCCTGCCATCCTCTCAGACCTTCTACTCTGGCATATAAACTGACAGGCTCCTGTCAGACCTCTGTGGCAAGCAGCTGCTTGAGGGGGTATTGATGTTTTTTTTATTTTTATTTTAACAAGGATAGATTAATAGTCCTTACATGTGCCAATGTTTCAGGTCAGCATAAAATTGATCTTTTGGTGATTGACCAATATAATAGTCCACGGGCCTTAAAAGGGATTGTGCACTTACCTGTCACCTATAAAGCACAAAAAAAAATATTTGGATGGACAAAAAAATATTTTGAGATTAGTTCATTAGCATTTTGTTCCATCTGCTTGTCAGAACTTAATCAAATTGGGAAGCCTAAAAATACAAAGTGTCTTTTATTTCTCGACAAGTGTAGGGCCCATCCATATGAATCAAAATCAGTATCTGATTGCGGGAATAATTTTGCTTCTTATTTGCCACCAAATGTAATCTCACTTATTCAACCAATGGCTCAGGGAGTTATACGAAGCTTTAAGTGTCATTATAAAAATGATTTCATGATGAAAATGATGAATAAGAATATGGAACCTCAAAAATTTCAGCGCAGTTATACAATTAAAGACTCAATTTATTCAGTAGCGAATGCATGAGAGGCAGTAAAACCTGTAACACTTTTGAGAGCGTTGGGTTGTTTTACCTCTGAGCGGCACTTTTTTGCACACCATGGGCTAAATGGCCAGGTCACATGGACCCCGAAGGCTCAGAGAAGGTTGGGGGAGGGGACCCACTGGAACAGCTGTTGGGAGACAGATGGTAGCCTCCCGTCAAGGCCATCCAGCGTGTTCTTTAACGTGCACAGGGTATGGCTCTCCCACACACGGGGCCACGGCTTAACGTCCCATCCGACGGACGGCGGCCTTTCCAAGCCCATCGGTGTCCCCTACTGACCGTGGGCAGGGCGGGGAATTTTGCGGAGATAAATCTCAACGCTGACCCAGCTGGGACTCGAACCTGGGAACTACAGATTAGGAGCCTGGCGCGCTACCGACTGAGCCACCCCCGCCCCCTTTTGAGAGCGTGGCGAAAGTTACGGCCAAATGTGATAATTGGCTGATGTGGTAATGATGAAGATTTTGAAGAGTTTCAAATAAGACAGAGAGAACAGGAAATGCAAGAATTGATTGAAATTGTTAAATTATCTTCTGATTATCCCTCTGTCTAAACTTAATAACGATCACATGGAAGAGTGGATAAGAATTGATAATGATATTGAAGTCACAGCCACTCTCACTGATCAACAAATCATTGAAAGTGTCACAACTCCCAATAAAAGAAGAAGAGGACTGTTCCGAAGATCTTGGTGGGGAAGAAAATGTAATTCAAGAAGAAAAGATAACTTGGGATTGTGCAGGAAAGAGTATAAGAAATGTCATAAAATTCGTGCAACATAACCACTGCTTCAATTTTCAAGATGTCATGCATGTGGTGAAAAATAATTTTATTTGAAAGAAAGTACAATCTCGTAAACAAAGCAACATAAGAAACTTTCTTTAAAAAGATGTAGAAATGTTTACTGATCCACAAGGCACCAGATGCACATGAAGTCGTCAAACTGAAGGAATAATTTCTTTTTAGCTTTTTCAATAAAAATATTTCGTTTGTGAATGATTTCCAGAAGAAATTCGCACTGTATTATTTCGAAGTAAAAACACTATCATGATTTACTTGTTTTCTTTTTCTTCATCCCTCTTTAAATTTGAATCTCAAAGTTACCCCTGATAATCCGTAGAATCCCAATCCCCAAGCAGTCCAGATTATCGGACCTTTACTGTATGTTGTTTTTCACCCGGAACTGCCGTTCTTGTTTGTTCGGCAAATCTCTGCAGAAAAAAGTCGCTCCTGCTTGCCATAGCCGATCGAGTCCTTAATCTTTATCAGAACGCTTTAAAACGTAAAATTGTCACGCCTGTAACATTGGTAATGAATAAATGTTTAAGTTAATTAATTTTAAAAAATTAATATTATTTTCTAGCAGTCTAATAACGTTATGTTTCAGAGATTTAATGCAATTTTATGCAGAACTTTCCGACCGGAATGATAACTGTGTTCGCTAGCGTCTATATTTGTGAACATTTTCTCGAGCGAATTTATTAAACGCAAATTTCGGTCCCCGATCCAGTCCCGGATCTAGGAAAAAATCGTATGGGGGGAGGGGGGAAAGTGGCCTGAAAAATGTGAAGCATTATAACATTTCTCCCTCCATTTTACGTGCCTTTAAAAAATTCTTGAAAAATTCATGAAATATAAATAAGTTTAATAATTTTTGCCTCTATTGCGCATATTAGCATTGTAAAGGAGGGATTGAAGTATTTGAAAATAAATTCCTAACATTTTTTTTTGCTGTAATGCCTGAGAATAAATTCGTACTTGAACAATCTGCCATTTATAAGACTCAACTTTTTAGCTATTTACAAATATGATTTTACTGTAAATATTCATATCAAACTGCCATATTTAACGATTATAAATAGTCCTTTTAAGCTCCATTTCACGTTCCTTTACACTTAGAATTCTGATTTTATTAATGCGCTGATGAAACACTTTTAATGATATGTGTGTGTGCTCCTTTTTAAGTTGATTTTCGAATTTCTAACAAATTACTATATAATGATTTCTATCAAAAATCCTTTAATGTAATTTTGCTACATATATAAGAAAATACGAATATTTTCAGTTAACTTTCAAAATCTTCGCAAGCAAGAAGCACAAATAATAAATGCGAATATTTTCGTTTAACCTTCGGAAAATTCCTGTGAAAAATATGAAAATGTTAAAAATTTTAATTGTTTTGCAAAAACAAAAAAAAAAGTGAGATATTCGATCGTTCTTAGCAAAGAAACTAACCTCAGCTGAGACTCTTCACCAGCGTCACGTGTGAAGTTGTGGGCCTCAGTGGTGTTCATTCATGGTGTGTCACTAGAGATTGGCAATCTACCTCTATTACTGAGCTATGATTGGTCCAAGACCTGGATCGAGTATACGGGCGCCTGTATACAAGTCTCATCAGTCAATTTTTAATACAAGTAATAATACTTTAATACATAATACATCTATACATCACAATGCAATACAAATACACTATAAAAATACATATACAGTACAAATGCAATAAAAACAACTGATAAAAGAACGAAATCGGAATTTTGGTCATAACTATTTGAACCAAGGAGTTTTACAAACCATCCAGGTTCAAAAGACTTGCATAATTGAACAACAGTAGCAACATTTAATTGGCTAGAACTATTTTAAAATAAAAAAAATATAATATGCTAAGTTATATAATTTAAAGTATTCCAAAGTAATTGAATCTCAGAAAATTTTCAATATTTTCAAGTTTAACAAAAAATTTCTAATTTTCTGCTTAAAATTCGCAAATTAGTTTCTTTTTTATGCTCTTTTCTAAATATAAATCCTTGGTGTAAGGAAAACGAAATGTTTTTTCAAAATATTTTTGCGGTAAAGGCACACTATACGTTGATTATTTCTTCTTGTGTTGTAGGGATGCTTTACACTATCTATAGCCAATCATGGTTCACATGCACAAACAGGAGAATTTTAAAAATATAAATTTGTTGTGTATTATAAAAGTGAATTAATTTCAGGGATTTAATATCTTTGTAACTTTTCACAATGAATATAAGCTGCTATATTTTCTTATGAATAATGTGTAGATTAATTAGGTTTGTCTCATATCCTCCATATCCTCCCCCCCCCCCCCCACCAACACAAATCCAATACTGTATACTTGAAAATAACAAATGTACACAAAATATAAAAAGTATGCAACAAATATAAAGAGCGAAGAAAAGAACTTGTAAAAATATTTTTAACTGATAAAATATATATAACGTGTATCTCAATCTCTTTGTAAGTGTCACATCTTCTATTTTAAGCTACTTTCTATGATTACACCAAAATATTTATAATTTTTTTCTCTCTCTATTACAGTACAGTTACAAACTTGTGTTAGGTTACAGTTCAATTTATGATACTTGATTTCAAAGTCAGTGTCACCTTCATGCTAATCAAAAAAATATATATTTAGTTTTTCGAACATTTAAACGTAATTTACCTCTAATAAACTCAGTTTTATTTTTAGCTCATTTAAGTTGTCTGCGGTGTATATGTTACCGCTAAAGCTCGAAAGCCGTTAATGTGCACATTACCTAGCTAATCTGCAGATTAACTGATTTGCTCCGTTAACGTGCGAAATCAAGAGTTTTCCGCATTTTACCTAGGTAATGTGCACATTAACGGCTTCCGTATCGTTAAAGTTCAAAAGTTTGTTTCTCTCATAGTGGTGAATCTCTTGAATATGAATCTTCGTGTCACGTGATTCACTCGTCCGCATTATAAAAAACGCCCCGGATGAGCGGAGGCCAAGTGAGAACGAATCGGTACAGTGATTCATTCTTGATAACGAATCACTAAAATGATTCGTTCTCACTTGGCCTGCTCATTTTGGGGACGTTTTTTATAATTCGGACGACTGATTCATGTTGACAGAGGGATGACCCTGGTTTCAACTCTACTCTCGGATACTAGATAAATAACATTATGTTAATTTAAGCGTACAGAAACGTTCCTGTTGTTCCAGCAAAGATCTTATTTTCACTTTAACGAGTGCCTAGTAGGTAATATGCAGATTATCCAGGTAATTTGCAGATTACCTAGGTAATTTGAGAAATGAAACAATTTTCCGCACGTTAACGGATCACCCTAGTTAATCTGCACAATACCTAGATAATCTGTAGAATAACTGATTTCTGCACTTTAGCGGTAACATATATACAACTACAGCATCATCTGCAAAACATGTTAGTGATCCATATAGATCAAGAAATCAGTTATAAATATTAAGAATAAAATTTGTCCCAGTACAGAATCCTGAGGAACTTCCTACTTAGTATTTAGATAGTTACTGAATTGAGTGCCAATACAAACTGCTTGTTTTCTGTTTGATAGATAGCTTTTAAACTATTGATATGCAATTCCTCTTATTCCACTATTATATAACTTATGTAACAAAATTTTGTGATCCACTGAATCGAATGCTTTGCTAATATCTAAAATCACTGCAACTGTCTTTTTATTTTCATTTATACTTTTATATATTTTATTTGCAACATTAAGTATTGCTTTTTCAGTATTTTTATTTTCTCCAAAACCAAATTGAGCATTACAAAAACGTTGAATAAAAAATAATCAATCCAACTTTCATAAATTTTTCTAATACCTTTGTAAATACTGGTAAAATAGAAATTGGCCTGTAATTTGCAATTGAATCTTTATTTCCAGTTTTAAAAATTGGCAATACAATAACAGTTGTTAACTAATCATTTATCAACTTTGTTAAATAATTAAAATGATACTTGTTTATAATTTTTAACATTTTTACAGATAGATTATCAAATCCAGAATTTTTATTGCTCTCTAATCTGTTTATAATATTATTTACCTCCATTTCATTTGTATATTTAGTGTAAATGGAATTTAAGCAGGTATTTGTATCACATCCATTGCTATTTAATATACAATTTCCTGTTTTTCATGAGTATTTGCACATACATTAATAAAATATGAATTCATGTTATTGGTCAGCTTATGCATGTTTTCAGAGTGTGGTGTAAATGATTCCTTTTTTTCCCTTGTAATTCTATTTACTAGTTCCCACTGTTATCTTAGGTCTTTTCCACATGATTTTAGTTTATATTTATAATACTTATCTTTACTTTCTTGAATATTCTTTTTAAGTAACTTACAATAAGATCTGTAATCTGTCTCATATTATAAAATAGTCCTCGATTATTTTTGTATTCATTATATAATTTTTCCTTAGTATTTATGGCATTCAGTAAATTATTTGTTACCCATGGCTGTTTTATTTTTTATTTGAATTTTTATGCTTTTTCACTTTTATAAATTTCTATGTTTCACCTAAGTCTGTAAAACATTTCTGAAAGAAAATATCAAAATATCTGATATTTAAATCATCACTAAATGTCAAATTTTTAATATTGTTTTCATATTTGTAAAAATCTATTTCTTTTCTTATCACTACACTTTGTGTTTTATTGCTTAAAATGTTTGAATCCTCCTCCAGAGCAACCTTGATTATAACGGTAAAGTGATCAGTTATAGCAGTATGATATACTGCTACTTTTATTACATTTTTTGTGCAATCTCTATAGAATACATGATCCAAACAACTAATACTATCTTTTGTTATTCTTGTAGGTGCATGTATGTATTGTCTGAACCCTAGTTTGACAATACATTTAAGTAATCATTTGTTGTTCTAGAACCTTTTAATATATCCATATTTATATCTCCTACAAGTAATATATTTTATTTTGGACATGTTTTTAAAATTTCTCTTAATTCCTTATTAAAAATATTAATGAAAAAACTATGAACCCTATATATTAAAACTACTGAAAATTTTAGATTAATTCCAAACAAATAAATTCAACCGCTAATAATAATTTCAAAATAAAAATATGCTCCACATAAACAATAATTTCAGTTATTTAGGCTGCACTAAACTATTTCACAAATAATACACATTATTAATTTTTCCACAGAAACTTGTTTTCTTTCAGTGAACAGTCGCTCAAAAAAATATCCGAACACTATGGTTAATTACAGAATTCAGAAAAATTATCAGGCAACGATTTTTTTAGAAATTAGTGATCTGGCAACCACGAAGAACCACGAAGATCACTAATTTCTAAAAAAAGTTGCCAGATATTTTTTCTGAATTCTGTAATCAACTGTTAATCAAGTGTTCGGATACTTTTTTGAGCAACTCTGCAGGTCGAATGAATGATCATAAATTTCCCAGAATTATTGCGTGTGTTTGTTAATTTGATCGTTCGATGCATAGGGTAACATTCCGAATGAAGCCCCTATGATTTTAAAAGAAAGAATATAAATGCTTTAACAGATAAGTGCAATACTCGCTCACAAAATATTAAATCAGAAGTTTAAAAATACCTAAAATGATTTATTATATTATCACAATTAGCCAAGCAATTAATATAGATTTGAATCAATTTAAAATATTTGATAAATTTATTCCCGATATTTTTACCTCTCTTCCAATTGCTTTTGGCTTTGACATTTCTCGGTTGGTCGGTTTGTGGATTTGACAAAATGTTGTTTTACCATATCTTTCGAACACGATGGAAAAACTTCATGATTTATGTCCCAAATGAAAGCTTGTGACGCTGGGAGTGTCTTAGGCTATAGAAAATTGACCCCCCACCCATTGCTTCCCCTCTAAAAAAGAGGAAATGAGAAAAATTGTTCTTAAGCTATGTGATGTCCTCTCGGTTCGGATAAATTGGTGATAAATTTCCCCAAGTGCCTCAGTGACGTAGCCTTCGCTACGTCATCGAGGCACTTGGGTCATCGTAGCACTTGTTGAAATTGCACTCTGTAGAACACTGCACTGAATGCGGCTTAGCCCACTGATCTACTTATAGCTTCCTCACTTTCTGGAATCACTGCCACAGAAGCACAAATTTTTCAAGAAATTTTTCCTCTTTCCAGGAAAATTCTCTTCCTCTTTTTCTTTTATATTAATGGACCTCTTCTTCGGCATACAAGTGTCAATCGTGTCCGACTGAGCCAGATGTCGTGTCCTCCCGGCTTGGATCCTGCCCAACTGAGCCAGATGTGATGTCCTCCCAGTTCGGATCCTGCCCGACTGTGACAGATGTGATGTGCTCGCTATCTGATCCTTTCAGAGTGAGCCAGATGTGATTACCTCCCTATTCGAAATGCGATGGGACTGGGACGAATGTCGTGGCCACCAGAGGATGATGAATTGTCACTTAATAAACTTCACCCTCACTTCGGTGAAACGACAGGTTCGCAGGATTTTAGGCCTATGGAACTTCACGCCTCTGAAGAGACTGGTGTTGAATGATGAATAACAATAGTCCATCAATTAATCGCACGAGAGTTATATAGGGATGACACCATTTATTCATACTATATACAGCTACGTGCTGGGAATGCTCTCCACTCCGTGGGCCTTTACTGCTTCACTGCTGCAAACAATAATATAATGAGGTGGAGAATCGCACACTCTGAAAGTTCTCACTTTACAAACCTCAAAACTCGGTGAAAGGATAACCAACCTTTGCCTATACTGTGGTTCCTTCTGAATCCACAAGAATATAAAAAAAAAACAGATTCTCCAAGAATCTCGATTTCCCTTTGGAATCGCACCCTCACTTCAAGGGTTTCCTTCGAGTATGACGGCGTCCTTTTGATGCGTATCGAAACGACTCCTTCGTTTGAAAGCTCACGCTAAAACTGTTGTCTCAAATCTCCCACCTAGCTTCCTCTCTGCACTAGTGCCCTAGACTAGTCATAAACGGCCATAAAAGACTTCTGGAACTGTTCCTGATGCAAGCGACCAGCTTCAGACCCAAAATCAACAACAGTGAGTCACATCCCAGTGCAAAAACACACTTAATACATAAAAATAATACAATCATAAAAATACAATAAAAATACATCAATAAATAAATAAAAATAAATTCAGGGGACATGACAAGCTATATCTGCAGAACTTGAAGGCCGAAAGTAATTAACTGTACGTCGAATGAAAGTTACTAACGCGGGGAATCTCGTAGGCAGGAGCGGATTGGGAGTGAAAAATGGCCCGGGCAAATGCATGAGAATCGACCCAACAGCCAAGATCGATCCTAAAACAAATTTCGCCCCAGGCGAGAAGTACTCTGGGATTATTCGCGAGACCCCAGCCAGAGATCGCTTGCTATTCATTTTAACCTCGTTTACCGAAAAAAGTAACAAAAAGGCACACTAATATTTTCTGTTTCTCGTCTGTTTGTCTATCCGTCTGTATGAAATCAGTTTTTTGGTTTTTATAAATGAATTGAAAATTTCTTTAAAGTACGATCGGCAGGGGCTGTGCAACCAGTGCAACTGCACTAGGTGGCATTTTTTTAGGCGGCATTTATCTTTACTGTTTATTAGAAACAATGTTATTTAAAATTTATATTTCGGTCATTAAATTTATGCGTTTGCTACTCAAAAACTGAGAAAAAGACTTTTGAATTTTGTAAGTATATGTTTTGCATATTGCTTCAATTTTACTCAATTTTTTTGCATTTTATATTTAATTATGTAAAATTTATAATGAAAGTTAAGAATACATAGTAGTAAATATATTGTCTCTAGTCCATTTTCTCTATATTATACATACCATTTACATAAAACAATATTTGAATTTAGAAATTTCATCATGAAAAGTTGTCATTTTTAACAAACCAATCTGCTTTTGGGGAACCTGGAAATAATCTCCGTGCCTGAGTGTCTAAATATTAAATCCACCACTGCCTTCAAACCATAATCAACAAGCATCATAGCACCGCGTTATATTTGAGATGAAACTACTAAGGACTCCAGCTGTTCAACTCCTATGAACATCTCGCCTTAGAAAAATTACTAAATTATGTCCTTTATTCTCACAATAATGAAGACGTACCTAGAAAAAGTCTGAACTCGCAATGATTTTAGTTTTTAATTGAACTGGGATAATTCTATTATTTATATCTCCAAAGGGTCATTGCATAAAATATAACCAGGTTTTGTTAAACCACTATATTGTTTTCGTATTTTTCTCTTACTGGGGGAAAATAATCTACAAATTATGCAACGCTGTTTTACCGGAATTTGAAAGGCCTACTCTCTCCTAGATCACAGCAGTAATTAGGCTTGGTCGAACAATTTCCTCGTTATAAGTCATAATTTTTGGTACGTTAATAAGCGTAGCAAGCGAATATTAGCTACATTAGCTATTTTTTTTCATCGCAACATTAAATCAAATATCTAAACTGCAGGGAAAAATTGTTAGCTTTGCATGATGCCACTTCGATACTATTTCTCCTCGTGTACATGATGTAATACAATCACTAACCTTCTCCTCTTTTCGAAGTGTTTCGCAATGTATGGGCGATCCTCGAGCCAGACCTGGGCAAACTGTGACTCGCTACCTCGTTTTATGAGATCCGAGAGCTACTGATGACAAATAAATTTGTGGATGGGGAAAAGAACGTATAAAGTTCAAGAAATCAAACTTCGGGTGAGGTGAATTCTCATTAAAATAATTAATATATTTATATTGTTTATGTTTCACTTCATTTTGCGTTGACTATATACGCTATTGACTATATATATTTTTTTGGCTGCCGCAATTCCATTGCAATTTTAATGGCTGCCATTGAGCTAAATGTTTTCCCAGAACTGCTCTAGCCGTACCGACTACAGTTCCCAGGTTCGAGCTCCGACTTGGCCAAGGTTGAGTTTTACCCCGCCCTGCCCTCGGTCAGTAGGGGACACTGATAGGCTCTGAAAGGCCACCTTCCGTAGGACGGGACGTTAAGCCGTGGTTTCGTGTGTGGGAGAGCCATACTCTGTGCATGTAAAGAACACGTGAGATAGCCTTGACGGGAGTCTTCTAACAGGTATCTAGTGGGTCCCATCCCAATCAACCTACTCTGAGCTCTCGGGGTGGCCATTTAGCTCATTATTTGCGACAAACAAAGTGCCGCTCGAAGTAAAACAACCCAGCCCTAGTTTCAACGAAATGAACAAAAAGTAATGTAACTTTTTTTTTTTTTCCGACACACCTTTTCGTCAATATCGCAACTTTTTAACTATGGGTACATTTAATAATAAGACCACTAAAAAAACATTACGGAGCTCAAATTATTCTTTATCATTTGGGATGAGGCACACTACTTGAAGAAAAATATTTCAAATTATTTGGGGTCATTGACCAACAGATTTTTATTTTTCCATTTTCTAAAAAATTTTCTTGGGAATGAAATAAATCCAAAGCTATAAATCTTTTCTCAAACTCTGGTATTAATTAGTTTAGGTGGTTTAATTTCTCCTAGAAGAAAAACTCATCTAGAACTTGGGAAAAGAATTTTAAACCTTATTTTCAGCAAAATAGTTAAATTTCAAAATACGGAAACTTATTTGCTCAAATTCCCTTCGCTCTACTTTAAGTATCGTTTAGATCAGTTGAGTCCAATCTAAGCTAAATGAATAGCTACTAACAATTCATTGGCGTATAGGAAAATCTCAGGGCCTCCCCGAAAGAAATATCCTGAAGAGGGGGAGGCTTACAATTAGCTGTCAATTATCGTAGATTTGTAAGGATTTCTTACTATTTCCTTCGCTCTACTTTAAAGTATCGTTTAGATCAGTTGAGTCCAATCTAAGCTAAATGAATAGCTACTAACAATTCATTGGCGTATAGGAAAATCTCAGGGCCTCCCCGAAAGAAATATCCTGAAGAGGGGGAGGCTTACAATTAGCTGTCAATTATCGTAGATTTGTAAGGATTTCTTACTATTTTGTTTTAATATTTTCTGTAATTTTTAAAAAATAAAAAAATACCCCCCTCAAGCAGCTGCTTGTCACAGAGGTCTGACAGGAGCCTGTCAGTTTATATGCCACAGTAGAAGGTCTGAGAGGATGGCAGGACCTCAACAGAACTGTAATTTTTACTAATTTAAATTTTAAGAACTTACAGTTATTTTACTTAAAAACCAAAATTAGTACACTTTACTGTATAAAATACAAAGGTTTGTGTTTTAATTCAAAATATTTTCTTAATTTTATAAATACATATTTCCTCAAGCAGCTGCTTTGCCCCAGACGTCTGACAGGAGCCTGTCAGTTTAATACGTCATAGAGAAGATCTGTGAGGAAGGCGAAACTTCTGCTGAAAGAACCCAGATATCTTTGATCAAAATACCTTTAAAACAATTATCCAAAAGCAAATCATATGGTGTAAATATTTATTTTATTTTAATTTTTTTTGCAGAGCTCCCCCCCCCCCCCCCTTCCTCTCCCATTGTGGACGCTGTGGGGCCTATCAGTACACCTATGGCCGCTGGGAAAAATAACAATAATCTTAAAAGGCAGCAAAAACATAGTTATCTCGTTAAAAGCGAAAACATACATTTCTAATGAATAATAAATGACAAAAAAAGCTATATTTTTAAGGAATAAAGAAAATACCTCAATAAACAAACAAAATAATTCACTTTAATGAGTACTGTGAATTGGCAAAATAGTTTAGTTATGTAACTAAACCTGTTTGTCAAAAAGTGAGCCAGATTCAGTATATTGGTTATTTGTTCAGTGAGCTGCAGGTTGGACGGACCTAGGTTTAGGTGTGTTTGCCCCTTTTAGAGTTACAAAGTTTTAAGTAGAAAGTAGTCGCTTCTAGCGAATATGGGAATCTCGTTTTCAATGAGAATGAAACTTTTTGTTTACCTACTTTTGCACTCAAAGATTTAGTTCGAACTAATGGATTACTGGAAAATTGCAAATAATAGTATTATGTTAGTACGTACACAACGTAAAAAAGTATTCGTTTTTTTATTCCGTAAATTTAATTTTTTTTTAACATTCGTCTGACGGGCCAGATTGTTGTTGCAGTGGATCTGTCTTGACTTCTGAATTATCTCTTGACACTTCATGGAGCAGGGATGGCTCAGCCGTAGTGCACCAGGCCAAGCTGGGTCAGGGTTGAAAATTATCACTGCAAAACTTCCCGCCCTGCCCACTGTCAGTAGGAGACACCGATGGACTTGGAAAGGCCGCCGTCTGTCGGATGGGACGTTAAGCCGTGGTCTCGTGTGAGGGCTGTCTAGTGGGTCCCTCCACCTCAACCTTCACCGAGTCTTCGGGGTCCTTGTAACCTGATCATTTAGCGCATTATGTGCAAAAAAAAGTGCCGCTCCGAGGTAACACAACCCAATTCTTAACACTCTACAACCGAAATTTCTACCGTAAACAGATCACTTGCAACATTCGTTAAAAGTGTCGCTTTTTTATATTTAGTTCCCTTTAACGTGGAAATTAAAACTATGTAACGAATTTTAAAATGCCAGTATTTTATTAGTACAAATCCAACTGAAAAATAACTTTCCAATATTTCTTAAAACAATTACGTTCCCCACACCTGTGTGCAAGGAGCCAACTTACAGTTGCAAATGAAAACTACATGACCTTCACATTCTATAATCAAAATTTCAAATTTCTAGCTTAAATGCATCGCTTGCAATATCTGTTTAAACATTTGCAATTTTTTTCTGTTAGAGGGCGAACTTTAATTTTATGCGATTCGTAAAATGCGAATCGTAATACATTTTTAATATCTATCCAACTCAAAAAAATTTTCATCTCTAAAAGCAAACAATTATTTCATAAAACAAAAAAACTGCCTTTCCCCCTGTGAGGAAAGCCCCGCTACTGTTAACATTAAGTGATCGTTGGATTGGGTTGTTTTACCTCTGAGCGGCACTTTTTTGCACACCATGGGCTAAATGGCCAGGTCACATGGACTCCGAAGGCTCAGAGAAGGTTGGGGGAGGGGACCCACTGGAACAGCTGTTGGGAGACAGATGGTAGCCTCCCGTCAAGGCCATCCAGCGTGTTCTTTAACGTGCACAAGGTATGGCTCTCCCGCACACGGGGCCACGGCTTAACGTCCCATCCGACGGACTGCTGCCTTTCCAAGCCCATTGGTGTCCCCTACTGACCGTGGGCAGGGCGGGGAATTTTGCGGAGATAAATCTCAACACTGACCTAGCTGGGACTCGAACCTGGGAACTACAGATTACGAGCCTGGCGCGCTACCGACTGAGCCACCCCGCCCCCTACATTAAGTGATCAATTAGTTTGCAGTATTCAACTTTTTTCCACCATTTGGGGGCGCAGTTTAAACTTTTAGGAGTTCGAATAAAAATGCGAATCTAAAATTTTAATCAATACCTAAACTAATAAAATATTTTTCAATTTATCTCTAAAAATAAAATGTTGGATGTCTACAGACGGAATAGAAAAAAAAAACAGACAGACGATAAAGTGAAATCATTTTCTTGTTTTTTTCTTGAAAACGAGAAAAGCGTCTTTTTTAGATCTATCTTTCACTTTAAACGATCGATCGAATTTAAAAGCATAAAAGTTTGAATTTCAAGAAAAGCTAATAATACATTTCTTCCCGATGATCGATGGCTAGTGCGCTTCAATACTGATAAAAAAGAAATCCAACCAAAGATTGCTTTCAAACATTTAAAATTATGTGAAATATTCTATTGGGAAATGTAGAAAAAATTTTGCAAACTCCAATTTAAGTAAAATGGGTTAAATTTAAAAAGCAAACAACAACATGTATTTGGCTTTCTGCAGTTGTTGTAAATATAGTTTCGTTTATTTAAACAATTTAAGGCATTGTAGAAACTCGCATTTTGCATTCTGTTTGAATGCAGTGTAAAAGCGCATTTTCGAGTGAAACGTGTGAACAAACAAAGCAAGCTTAAATGAAAAAAAAAAAACGCGAGAATTCAACCCTATTCAAGGAATTTTGGTTTTATACGGGCGTCGATTGTTTCCTGCAATTTAAAAAAAGTTTAATATTAAAACAAGACGAACTCAAAAAACAAAGACAAAATGAACTCAGAAAGAAAAGTTTTGATCTCGTATATTTAAAACTTTATGGCCAATGGACATGTTTGGCTTTTCTACCTATATAGTGCAAGAAAGGTTCTTAATAAAAAATGTGTATATATTTGCAAAGTTGGTTTACGTAAGACTGCTACAATAAAAATTAACACAGCATAAAATGGCTTGGTCAAAAATCTCGTGAAATTTCAGTTAATGACCAAATGTATTGCCTTGACAGGACGCTACTATCTGTCAAGTGGGTCCCCTCTCCCAACCTTCTGAGCACTCGAGGTCTTTGTGACCTGGCACAGAATGGCCATTTAGCCCATTCTGTGCAAGTGTTGCTCAGAGGTAAAACCCAATTACTAAAATATTCCACTGAACAAGGTTTTTACCTCCGAGTGGCACATTTTTTGCACACAATGGGCTAAATGGTCAAGTCAAAGGGCCCCAAAGCTCAGAGGTAGGGGACCCACTGGAACAGCTGTTGAGGCCTCCCATTAAGACCATTCGTGTTCTTTAACGTGCACAGGGTATGGCGTTCCTGCATATGGATTGCAACTTAACACCCCATCCGACAGCCTTTCCAAGTCCATCAGTGTCCCCTACTGACCGTGGGCAGTTTTGCAGAGATAAATCTCAATGCTAACCCAGCTAGGACTGAAACGTGGGAACTGCAGATTCCGAGCCTGGTGCTCTAACCTCACCAAACAGGTAATATTCTATAGCAATAAATATGGTGCAAAGACAACTGTCTTGTATTTCAAAGGTAGAAAAGTTTGAAATTCCGTATAAAACGACAGGATTTTCGGATCCCTTGGTCTTCCCCCCCCCCCCATCCTAGCGATAACCTCGGTTTCCTTAAACTGTACCTGCGATTAGCATTTTCAATTTCGAGCTTTGAAAATTTCTAGGGGGATTCTGTAGGATTATACACTTGAAATGATTTGACACAACAGTTGTCATATACGGTTGAATTGTGAGGTCCACTTTCTTACACTGGGTAGAGAAAATCTTAACAAAAGCACAGTTGGAACTTAACCTGCGAACATAATTGGCCTATCGTACAAAGGGCCATCCTCAACCCCTAGTTTGTTTTATTGTATGTGCATATAAGCCCCCTCCCCCACCTGTTTAGAAGCTCGAGTTGCAACCCTTGAGAGAGTCTTCTTTGACCTCATGTTTCACTGAATTAAAACCTAAAGTTCACAATTGTTAAAAAAACTATTACTCAATCCATTCAAATCTTTGACTTATATTTCACTACAATAAAGCTTCGTAATGATGCAGTCCCCGGTTATGATTTGAACGTTTAAATTTCGGCAACAGCATTGCATGCTAAGCAAATGTATATCTGTGCTTCTCGAATTATTTTAGATAAATTGCATTAAACTGCTTTGTACCATGGTACTGGATTACCACAAGTGGAATATTCTTAATGAATGCAAACTATACACTGCAAAGTTCTGATCATTTTCGCATTTGCGTTTTAGGAGTAATGGTCAGAGCAGTAAACCTGCATGTCCTCTTTTTCCAAAATAAAGATGAAAATTTATGAAATATTCTCATTACTTTACAATGTAGTTTCATTTAAAATTATATTAATTTTTGACAGTAGAAATGAGGCTGTTTAAGAGTACACCTCCCTCCAAAAAAAATTCCTTTAGGCTAGCTGTCACTTTCTCATTACATATTTTGTTTATATGTTTTCCAAAATACGCTAGTAGTTGCAATAGTAGAAACTTTCATTAGAGCGGAAAAACTCGTTAGGTAGGTGGGATCCAAACCCACTTCCTTATAACGTATCGGGTACTCTGACCACTAAACAATCATATTCAATTGGTGGCTTTAAGCATACTATGGTGCTTAAAGACTAATAGAGGATGTAGCTCAGCGATCAAAGTACCTGATAAGTTATCAGGAGATTGAGGGTTCGGATTCCATCTGCAAATGACGATTTCCCACCTATAATTATTTAATGTATATCTCCTATAAGTTATCTAATATTCAAGAAACTTTCATTCGTTTCAACTAGGGATGATGGGCTTATATACCGAAATGTCAATTTATTAGCTACACTTACCTAGTAGTCTGTTGCGCCTCCTTTTGCCTTCAGAACAGCCCGAATCCGTGAAGGCATGGAACTTAGATGCTCGATGCGTTGTGCAGGAATGTTGCAACTTGCGGAAATTATTCTATCTCGCGGTTGCTGCAAATTGGATGGCACCAGTCTCGCTGCAAACAGTCCTTACCACCTCATCCCAAAGATGCTCCATAACGTTTAGATCTGAGGGTTGTGGAGGCCAATGAAGGAAAATTTATCGGTATATTCCTAGAACTATTCTGTGACAATACATACCTTGTCAGCAGGTGCATTATAATGCTAAACGTGTCCATCCGAGTGAGAATAAACTGTAGCCATAAAAGTATGAACTTGGTCAGCAACTATGTTCAAATACGTCGTGGCATTTGTCGTTCATGGGTATCAGGGGGCCTAATAGGTGCCAAGAAAACATTCCCCATACCATCACACTGCCACCAATGGCTACTGTTGACACCAGATAAGATGGCTCCAGGGGGGTTGCTTGCACCAAATTCTGATCCTTCCATTAGCATGATGCAAAAGGAACCTTGATTCTTCCAACTAGACATGCTTTTTCCACTTCTAAAAGGTCCAGTGTCAATGCTCATGCACCCACTGGAGACGCACTTTTGTCCTTCGCTGATAATATTTACACTCGATATGGGTTGGGTTGTTTTACCTCTGAGCGGCACTTTTTGCACACCGTGGACTAAATGGCCAGGTCACATGGACCCCAAAGGCTCAGAGAAGGTTGGGGAGCGACACCCACTGGAACAGCTGTTGGGAGACAGATGGTAGCCTCCCGTCAAGGCCATCCAGCATATTCTTTAAGGTGCACAGCGTATGGCTCTCCCGCACACGGAGCCACGGCTTAACGTCCCATCCGAAGGACGGCGGCCATTTCAAGCCCATCGGTGTCCCCTACTGACCGTGGGCATGGCGGGGAGTACTCGATATGGTCGATGGCTATTGGTAGCCCATTCGCGACAAGGTCCGTTATGTGGTGTATTCGGAGATGACACTCTGCACACCAATGTTGATTTGTGCTGTGATTTTCCTGGTTGTGGCATCTCTTTGCGTGCATGATTCTCGCCAATCTTCTTTGGCCCCTCTGATCTACATGTTGTTTCGACCACACTGATAATTTTTGACCATTCTTGGTAACCCTTGGAATGATTGTGTGTGAAAAGCTCAGGTGGGTGGCAGTTTTGGGAGCTGCTATAGTCTAGCAACAACTATCACAACACGTGTCGCTCGTTTTGCCCTTTCTGATGCTTGAAGAATTGGCCTGCCTGATTTATGCCGCACATCGTGACATATTACATGCTGGAATGAACAATTTATGTGATGAGGAGGGGTGTACCTAATAAAGTGGCATCTGTGTACAATTAAATACAATATGAAAACATGCATCCAAAAAGGGAATCTGGAAACCACAAATTCAAAATTATATTTAATGGACATCATGACATTTTATTTAAAATGTAGCCGTATAAGTTGACACATCAGATACAAGATACAATACAGTTTGTCACATAAATGGCTCACTGGTGAAAGTCTATAAACATGACTGCAGAACGTTATGAATGCTGAAAAAAACATTATCTGAGCATTGATTTGTTACTGCAGAGCAATGACAGACGTGTTTTAAGTGGTTTTCTCTTAAATGTTTAAGAACAGTTAAATATTCACTATAGATGATGATGGTTATTTTACATTGCTCAAAAACCTACTACTTCAAAGAAGTGAAGAGCAATAATATAATAACAATATAACAAACAACACAACGTGACATATAACAGACACTGCAACAGCATGCTGCTGTGTAACAGTTGTATAGAGTCTATGGGTTCACTTTTCGTATATATATATAGCACATTACCAATCTTAATCTACTGCTCATTCTAATTTTTCCAATGTAGTTTAAAATCTGGTGTGTAATGTTTTGAAATGATTGTATCTACAAGTGTGACAGGACAAGCATTTCTTTCATTGTTTTTCTTCTTAACTTTGGAGCATAAAAACTTCTTAGGCTACTTTTCTACCAGTTTGAAGAAGAATACTAGCTGTATGTTAAACATCTTTCATTTGACATATCAGTATGAATATATCATCTACAGATGAGTACTGATTTAAGAGTCAACAATTATGATGGGATGATGTTTTTTAGATGTGTCTTCAATCCCTTTAACATAGCACTGAAGGCACAGCAAATTACTAACAGTGACAACTATTTTTCAATCACAAACTTCTCATAATGCTTTTTTACTTTATTTAAATTGCCTAATGTTATCATTTTCAATATAATAATTTTTTTTAAAAGAATATTTGCAAGGAAGACAAAATATTCCTATGAGCAAAATGTAAATTTATTACAATTATCATATACTTGTCAGACTTCAGTGACAAGTATCAAAAATTTAGCAATATAAAAACCATGTTTTTTATTTCTATTATGGTTTACAATAATATAATTTTAATATTACGGAAATGTTTTTTCTGCATTAGCAATATTTTTTACACTTAGAAACTTAAAATTGCTCGAACATACTTGTTTCGCAAATTAAATATTCGTACCAGGTTGTCGGTCAATACCTTAGTAACAAGTAATTCGTGACATTTCTACATCAAGAGAAAAAGGGAACAACAACAACAACAATAAAACTTATTTCACAGCACATGAATGAAAAAACCC
This sequence comes from Ryuthela nishihirai, assembly GCA_038380435.1. Lineage (NCBI taxonomy): Eukaryota > Metazoa > Arthropoda > Arachnida > Araneae > Heptathelidae > Ryuthela > Ryuthela nishihirai. The sequence continues at coordinate 59,786,281 of JAWZYU010000012.1, forward strand.
ATCACTTCAGCAGCTACAATCTAATATAATATTTTTTTCTTCTAAATACAAATAACAAGTCATTTGTAATCAAAGTTATGCTCCCCACATTACACTGCAGAAATTAATGTACATTTCTGCTAACCATAAACTGCAGGATCAGCATGTTAAGTGATTTTAGCACTTTTATAACATTGCATTTTAGACACTGGTCTTGCAGTAAGAAAATAACATTATTTTACCATTCTCACCAAAGGTTTGCAACAACTATTAGTAGAATCTCACCTTTTATGTGCTAGTTATTATTTTCATCAAAATAACTCCTACATAATAAAATAATAACAATATGTCAGAAAAATGTATTATGTAATGTAAATAACAGGTTTTCATCCAAAAATTTTAAAACGTTTTCTGCATAAATCTCTCAGTAACAGGGCTTCCAGACAAATAAATTAATAAAGCATCTTCTTCAAGGAAATCTAAAACTAAAGTTCAATAATGTGTAAGTCAAATGAAATTGTTATAAAATCTTAAAACTTGTTTTTTAGCTATTTTAATTAACTGTTATACCTGGTCCAGTGGTTAAGTAATTGACTACTAAACCAGTGGCACATCCCTGTATATGTGTTTGTAATGTGTATGAGAATACAGGACAAGCACAAAAGAGCTTCTAGCTTATCTCAGTCCTTTGTGTAAAGGGTGTACCTTCTTCCCTTTAAAAAATAATATCCAAGAACTTTATATTCATAATATTCCATTGATATACCTTCCAGAAATTTAGAATTTCATGATAAGATTATGCACTCTTATCATAAAGCCTTTTAATGGTATAAACCACTGTGATCCAGCTCTTTTCCTTACACAAACGTTTTCAAGCTTAACAGGATGGCTGTGTAACATCCAAACAAGAGCCATTGCTTCACCGAACATTTTGGCTTAAAAAAAATACACCACAAAATTTTCAAAAATCATTTCAATATTTTTTTTTAATTTCCTTTGCAACTGCAATCTGAGAGAAAAAATATCCTTCCAACAGCTGCCACATTCCTTATGAATTTCTTCTTTCTGTTGGAAAACCTTTCTAAACAGAAAATATACAAGTAAAACAACGAAAAAGCTTCTAATTTTTTTTTCGTATTCATAATATAGATGAAAAAATGCACCTCTTTTGTGCCAGAGTAACAAAGTTGATTAACCCAATCAAATGGGTCAGAACAGAAGTGGTTCTAGAAGCCAGTTGGATCACATTACTATAAGCATTTAAACATATTTTTGGCCTATATGGATCTCTAAAAGCAATGTTTGCTTAATGTGTCAAGATGGAGGACTAAAAAATACAAATATTACGAGATATATATAGTTTCACCATTTTTATTATAATTTTCAAAGTCAGTTTTAAAATATTATTTCAGAAAATTAATTTTTTTACTGAAATACCACTAAAAGTAAACCGATACATTTTTTCTAATATAACAAAAGCTGTATGCTGCAAAATTTATCATTTTATTAAACTTTTCCTATGTAATGAATGGTTTATTGTTAACCATAAAAACATGCACTTCTTGGGTTATATTTATTTGTTTTAAGTTCCCGAACAATCAAAGGCGTCGTTCCTAAATTAGAATTACTACCTAAAAATTGTTAATTAGCTAGTATTGCTGCTATACATGGAATCTTTTTGATCACACTAAATACTGAATGCCTCTCAGTTCCATGATCAAATTATGTAAATGAGTCACAAACTAATAAACCTTAATCAATTTCATTTATTTAAATGACATCATTTTAAAGTCCTTGGAGTATTATTATTACCCAACCAGTATATAAGGCAGTATTCAACAAAACTAAAATGACTGAACAAAATATTGGCATGTTTTAATAGAACAACATCTTAAAATTATTAAGACTATGTGCAGTTGAAATTCAAATTTCCTAATCTGTAGATGAGCCATGAATCCAAATATAGCTCAGTACCATAAGTGGATGACCAATAAATTTAGTCTTTGAACTTCTGACATTTTCATGAGAATCTAACTGTGGAAATCAAAATAATCAAGGTAACAGCTCAAGAAATATTGTGGAAGTAAAAAAAAAACCTACTGACAAACAGGAATGACAAAAGACCCAATAGAATCAGAAACTTTTGCCTTGCCCAGCCAATTATATCTGCCCTATTGTAATTGTATATTAGGGCTATATAAAATACTTTAGAATGAAATAAGGAATATTTGTTGCTATAAAGGTTAAATAAATGATATTTAAATTGCGAACTAGTTTAGTAAAACAAATGCTGCCTAATAATCTCAAATGCAATTAATAAAGTAATTTGCACAAATTCAGAAGAGCCTGCTCTTAGCATATTAATATTTTCCTAAAGAAAATACATAATCTTTCGAAATATCAAAACGTCAACAGGAAGCCCTGTATGTGAATTATCAACAGCCACAATACTAATGTTTTACATATGGCAGATTGAAGAATGTCGCATGAAAATTATCTTAACTTTTAATCCCCATACAACAGTAAAAAAAATACAATGTAAACTTTAAACAAGTCTGTACAAAGATTCAATGCAAAATTGTATATGAAATGTTTGCATTCCCTTGCATAACATGCTTGAAAAGTTGAAAGATGATAATTAAATTAAAACTGCATATATGCTCCAAACATTAAATAATCTTCACAAAATACCAAATGTTTAAACTAAACACAAAAATTTCCATATTCATACATATAAAAACATTAATTAAATAGAACCAATGAAATGTAATTAAACTGTTGCTGTGCAAAAGCTTGTTTAAAATTACCGGGGAAAGAAACAATACCGCTGATGGGCACACCAAATCTTTGTACTGAAATGAACTACATATATATATACTGTTATTGTAGAAACACAGTATATACATTTTAACTTCAGATTTCTGCAAAGTATAAATATTGATTTGGTGTTCCATGGAACAGGATAAAATGGACAGTATTATTTCTACACGCAGCTAATAACATTGCATGTCTACTAGAAATGTCTTGATCAAATGGTGGGAGTTGATAAAGCACTGGCTATTCTTTGCCACAATTCTTTCTTGCATGATTTCGTGCGCCTGAGACTCTGGAGTAGTTCATTAAATTGAACCATACCACCAGGAGTGAGCTGAAATGCTGTTCTTGCACTTCGAATTATGCTGACAAATTCATCATACTCGGCAGGAGTAATGTGATACATCTTGAAATGAGTACAAGCAGTAAACCTGTAAATGCAAAAAATTTGCATCAAATTTTAGTAAAAATACAACAAATTGTTGATATTCAATAGTGCAACTTCCAAAAATCTTTACATGCTCAGTGAATATTACGGGAAAATAAGATTTGGTGATATATGATTTTTTTTTACATTGTCAAATCAATATAAAATATCTTTAAATCAAACTATTTTTCCATTGTTATTGATGAATCTTTTTCATGGTATGTGATAAAATAAAAAATAAATTAAAAATTAAAAAAAAATACATATCTTCCAATATGCATTCTAAAAAGTAGAAAATAAACCTAAAGCATATCAATGGTGTAATCAGTCACTGAGTTCTTATTCACTTCAAAAGAAGATAGGGTGCCAGCAATCTTGTTGTAAATCAGTGCCCTATCTTTCTTTGAAGTGAATACAAACCCAGGTACTGATTGCACCATTGATATGCTTTACGTTTATTTTTCACTTTTTAGAGTGCATATTGGAAATCAGGTATTTTTAAAATTTTTAATACATCTATATGCTTTATCACTGAAAACACTACCTTAAGAAAACTTTGATATATGAATCATAAACATCCATCACATTTTTCTTCACTTTTGGAGTCATGTTTGAGGTAACCCATAATATTGGAGACGTCACAAGTTTTAATTTGAGATATGACTTTTTAAAGTCTAACCCTGTGTAAATCTGACACCAGCCCCTTTCATTAGGGGGGGGAGAATAGTGGGGGGAAATTCAAAATAGTTTACGATGGTCATTATGTGTTTGACACCTAACTTGTAACTATGCGTTACAAGTTAGGTGTCAAACACATAATGACCATCGTAAACATGAGGTACTTTTAAACCTCGCGTTTGGAAGATACAGTAGAACGACTTTCACATTCCCCTGCTTTTTAAGAGGGAAAAAAGCATGGGATTCAATTTTTAATGCCACTCCCTGCATCAAAAGCTTTCATTTAATGTACAGTTTGTTGCTTTCAGCATTCACGTTCTGGAGATATAGCAGAAGGCCATTTTTAACATTTCCCCTTTTTTAGGGGGGAAGAAAGCATGGGGGGATAATTTTTATAGCTTATGATATTCCCTGCAACACAAACGTTCGTTTGAGGCATTGCTCGTTACTTTCTGCAACTCACATTCAGGATATGTAAGGGAACAATCGTTTTCATATTTCCTTCCTTTTTTTAGGGGGGAAGAAAACATGGGGTGGTCAATTTTTATAACCTACAGCCTTGCTTCACAAGCTTTCATTTGATGTATAGCTTGCTACTTTTGGTATTTGTGTTCTGGAGATATAGCAGAAGAACAGTTTTCATATTTCCCTTTTTTAGGGAGAAAGAAAGCATGGGGTGCCAATTTTTATAGCCTACGACACTCCCTGTGTCACAAGCTTCCATTTAACAGATAAATTACTAAGTTTCTCCATCGTGTTCGAAACATATGGTGGAACAACGTTTCTTCAAATCCACAAACTGATCAATGTCAAAGCCAAAAGCAACAGGAAGATAGGTAAAAATAAAATCTTCCTAGAGGGCCCTAAAAAAGTAGAAAATAAACCTAAAGCATATTGATGGTGCAATCAGTCACCAGATTTGTATTCACTTCAAAGGATGATAGGATGCCAATTTACCTACACAAGATTGCCAGTGCCCTATCTTCCATTGAAATGAATATGAACTCAATGACTAATTGCACCATTGATATGCTTTAGGTTTATTTTTTTACTTTTTAGTGCCATATAAGATAAATTAAAAAATACTTTTTTTTTTATCATTAAAAGCACCTACCTTCAGAAACTTTCATTTCATATATGACTCATAAATATAGATCACATTTTTCCTCCTCTCTGCAGTCATGTTTGAGGTAGCCCATAACATTAGATATGTCACAAGCTTTAATTTGTGATATTGATTCATTAAAATCAAACCCTGAAAGAATTCACTCCCATCTTCATCAAGGGAAAATTTTTTTTAAATAGTTTAAATAATTTTTTTAAATAGTTACATTATAGGTGGTTTCATTTGACATCTAATTCATAACTGCAGGCCCTCACGTTTGGAACATATAGTTGAACGGCTTTCAGATGGTTTCATAGTTTTTTCCATGGTTCTTTCACATGGCTTTTTCGGTGGGGACGAAAGCACGAGGGTCATTTTTTTTTATAGCCTATGGCACTTCCTGTGTTACAAGCTTTCATTTGACACATAGCTTGTTACTTTCTGCACTTGCATTCGGGAGATAGAGGAGAACAAATAATGGGGGGGGGGGGTCGATTTTTCATAGTCTATGACATTCCCTGTATCACAAGCATTCATTTGATGTAGAGCTTGTCACTTTTGGCCTTCATGTTCTGGAGATACAGTGGAAGGAAGTATGGAGGGTCAATTTTTAATATCTATGACACTCTCCAGACCAGAAGCTTTCATTTTAAATATAAATCATTAAGTTTCTATATCGTGTTTGAAAGATATGGTGGAACAACGTTTTGTCAAATTGACAAACCAACAAATGTCAGAGCGAAAAGCAATAGGAAGATAGGTAAAAATAAGCTCAACTAGATGTAACATCAAATAAAGGTGTCTCTGTTTAATTTACCTTTATTCCATTAAAATAATTAGCCTTTCTACATTTATTGCTATTTCCAAAGCTCTTTGGAATAATGATTTAAACAATTTTAAACCTTTATTATGTAATATGTGCACATGTTTCATGAAAGCAAGAGATATTTCAATATAAAGATACAATTAGCTGGATATTGCAACAAATTAAACTTTTGCTCCTGTCGACAAAAACAACAACAACAACAACAACAACATAGATTCAAATCTCACCAAATCTCCACTGAATATTTAAGGGCTTCTGGAAACAACAGCACTGATAATCAAATATCGATTTAAAAAATAATCAATACATAAATAACTGGTGTATCAAATTAATAAGTGTATTATTAGAAGTTTATATGATGCTTTAGAAAATTTCTTCCATTTTGAGTTTTTAATATTTGTGACACTATTTCTTAGATATTCTGCTTTTTCTAACATTAAACAATTATTATTGAAAATCATGATTGAGAGGGATTTAACTGACATACTATATTATTGAAAGAAGGATTTAACTGACATATTACTTAATATGCCAGTGAGTAAATTAAATATATAAAAATAGTAAATTTATTTTTCCTTAACATACTTCTTACAATATTACAGAGCTTTGAATGCATCTTTCTTCTGACATATTAAAGTCCTTTTACATGTGCATTTCTATAGTTCCATTCAACTGGCCAGAGGTATTATTTTAAGAGTAATAAAAATGGTTAAAATATGTAGGTGTAAATTGCAAAATTATTATCTGAACAGAGCTAATGAAATATTTGAATGTTCACCAGTAAAGAATATCCTTCCCTATAAGAACAAGACCCCTTCCCACTCACTCATCTGGGAGGAGTAAATAAATTAATATTTCACACCCCGCTCATAAAAATAGATTTTTTTCACTCACAGTCAGGTAGTCATAACTTTAAATCAATAGCTTAAACATACACCCAGTGATCACTTCATTAGGAACATATCCATATTATGTCAATAGAGGTGGCTCAGTTGGTAGCACACCAGACTTTGTAATCTGCAATGCCAGAATTGAGATTTATCTTCGCTAATGGGATATCAATGGGCTTGGAAAAGCTGCCATCTGCTGGATGGGATTACCTTCTGCACACCAATGTTTAATTCAGGTATGATTTATCTGGTTGTGGCCCTTCTGTTTGCTTGCACAATTCTCACTAATATCCTTTGGCCACTCTGATCTACCAGCTGGTTTTGTCCACAGGATCATTGATCACTGGTAGTTTTTTTTGTCTTTATAAACTGACAGGCTCCTGTCAGACCTCTGTGGCAAGCAGCTGCTTGAGGGGGTATTTTTTATTTACCCCATTCTTGGTAAACCCTTGAAATGACCATGTGTTTGTAAAGCCCAAGTGGGTGGCCATTTGGGAGATGTAAGAACTGGCACACCTAACACCAACTATCATGCCACATTCAAGGTCACTCATTTTACCCATTCTGATGCTCAGTCGAACCCTAACTGATGCTCGAAGAGCTGGTCTGCCTGATTTATACTGCACACTGCGGTCAAGTGACATATTACATGTTGGAATGAACCATTTATGTGACGAAGGGTGGTGTACCTAATAAATTGGCATCTCAGTGTATAAAAGATTTTAATATTATATAAGACATCCTACTTAATTTTTTTGTAGGTATGTTAATAACTAAATGTCAATAATATATAAGAAAAGTTTAGATATTCTTTGTACCCAGGTGCATATTCAGCTTGGGGAGGGAAGGGGCAGATTAGATATTACAGCACCACCCTTAAATCTTTTAAAATTCAAAAGCTTTTTGAGCTTCTCTTTGAAAGCTCAAAATTGGAAAATGATAAAACTATTCACATGCATTGTTCAAGAGTTTTGGGGGAATGTTGTGTTAGATGAAACTAAGTAAAATGATACTGAAAGCAAAGACATTTATTTGACAGGCCAAATTGAAACATACGTTGCAATCCCCCAAACTTGTGTAACATTCAAATATATGGTTTCAACAAGAATGCAAAGCAAAGAAATGCAACAGTGGTTATTACAAGCAATATTTTTTTTATCTTTTATTTTTTAGAGGAAGAAAGTACTTCCCTGCACAGAGGATGGGGATAACCTAGAAGCTATATTAGAGATGTCCTGGTTTCTCATACAACATACAAACACTTACACAAGGACATGTCCCGTTGGTCTTAGCAGTTAGGTATGCTAATCATCACTATACCAGGTAGGTATATTTTCTGCTTATGTTGTAAACAATAAATTCTTGATGTAATTCAAAAACATATCTAAGTATAAGAAAAATAAATTAAAGACTTTTTAGTTAAAAAGTAATTATTCAAAATATGTAAATAAATGTATGAATACTGTTGCTCTGTGGCAGATTAGGTAAAAGGATAAGGAGATGAGGATTAACTCCTAAAGAATTTTTTAAAAAGAGACCTTTTACCTTCAAAAGAGGTTGAGTTGTGTAACCTCTATGTAGAACTTTTTTGCACACAATGGGCTAAATGGCAAGGTCATGAGGACACAAAGGGCTCAGAGAAGGTGAGGGAAGGAGGCCCAACCTTCTTTGGCAGCCACTAAGAGACAGATGGTCTCTCTGCACATAGGGACAGAGCTTAATGTCTTATCTGATTGGCTGACAGCCTTTCTAAGCCCAATGTTTTCCCCTTTCTCAATGAGGGCAGGGTGGGGGTTAGTGGAGATAAATCTCAATACAGGCACAGTTGGAATTCAAACTTGGGCACTACAGATAAGTCTGGCATGCTATCAACTGAGCCCATCTGCACTCAACTTCAAAAGAGGTACAATTTTTAAAATGAAGTAAACAACATTCAATTTTTAGCATTTTTCAGAAGAAAAAATAATATTAATGTTAAAGATTTCAAGGCTAGGGAGGGGTAAAATTTTGAAAGCCACTTTACCTCTCTTACATATTTAGTCAAGTCTGAATTCCTCACAACAAATATAGCAAATTTCTTGGCAATGCATACAGCACGGGTATTGCAAAAAACTAGAACCCTCTGGGAAAAAAATCCTAGATACACACCCACCTCTTTGTATTACTTCTTTTTCAACAACAGATATTCTTTGCTTGTTCTACAAACTTTGCTACTACTTTTCTTTGCAAATTCATAATGCATTTTTGCTATTATCTTTGCATTGTAGCTTTGCATTCTTTGAACATTTATAAATATTTTGTACAAAAGATAAATCCATTTTTTAATATAGATGAAATGTTTTTAATTTAAAACAATTAATACTGTTTTTAATAAAATAAAGTGAGAATGTGATCTGTTGTTTATATATTATGATTTAATATATGATTTTCTTAGTGAGCAGGCTTATGGCTATAAAATTGTTTACCAGTACAAATATGAAATCACGTGAAAAATACATATGAATTAGCTAACATTGTTTTCCCAAATTGTCAGATTCACACATTAAGGACTCCTAATTTGGACAACTGTTCAATTTATCTTTGGATACACCCTTTGCCTAAAAAATATTGAGAATCCCAGTATTCAACTGTCTGATAATTTCTTTAATTTAATGGCAACTCATCTGATATTCAAACACAGTTGCTTTACTACGCACAGTTGCTTTACTAAGTAAAAAAAAACATTGCATGAAAAATATTTAAATAGCTAATAACAACAATACTCAGAAATACATTACACACAAAAAAAATTAATAAAAAATAAATAAAAAATAAATATATCTCTATACATGAATCAAATATAAAGCACAAACAATTCACTCACATTTGCTGACACTTCTGTATGAGTGGTGTAAGAAGATGGGAACGGACAGGTTGAGGATGAGGAAGTGGTGCAGATGCTGAGCGAGCTAGATACTGAGCAGCTTCAACAACTATTTCATGTAGAACAAATGGGCTAGCTACACTGTTCACTGTGCAGATGCAAAAATCTTGGAGATAAGATGTACCTAAATACGTCAAACAATATTTAGAGTTAATGGAAAAAAAAATATTTTATACATAAGAATATTATATGATTAACCCTTACAGTGTCAGTTTTTTTCTCTCCAAAAATGCAACTCAAATTCTGAGCCTCATTATCAGACAACTAATGAATGAAATAGCTTACAAGTACATACTAAAAGAAAGAGCATTTAATTCTGAACAAGAAACATAAAAATAAAAAGGTAGGTAAGCATAAAACAAATGTTGCAAGTTCTTTTGTAGTGATTTCTGAAAATTGATTAATCAACTTGTGACACTTAAAGGGTTAAAGATAACAAATTACAACACTTTTATACATATTAAATTTTAGTTACTTTGGACTTTTATTTCAATAACAGATTATTAAAAAGAGCATTTTCTCTCTTGAAATTATCATTGATAAAATAATCAACAAATTTTATTATTTGATTTCTTTTTATTTAGTACTAATTTTAGTTGCAAGTATTTAATATATTAAAACAATAAAAAACTTTCAAACTTCAATTTCAGAACAAAATTTGGATAACATACATATATCATCAGAAATAACAGAAGTGAGACAACTTGTTGATTTCTTTTTGCTAAAAAAATGTACAATATACCTTTTTTTCAATTAATACAAATTCATCCATTATTCAATATGTAATAAAAAAAATCAATAACCTGGCATAAGGATCCAATGATCTGATGCTAATAACATGAAATTTAAATTTTCTTCATGCACTCAATGTTAATGAATACTACATAATATGAAGTTCTATTACTTATCATCCACAGAGGTCTGTTGAAGATTAGTACAATCCTGAAAGTGAACATTTCATCCTTCATTTTAAGGTTATAAAATCAACAGCATTAGAGAAGTGTTTAATGCTATGTTGGTTGGGTTGTTTAACCTCTGCATGCCATTTTTTTTATAACAAAATGGGCTAAATGGCTGGTCACAAGGACTCCAAGGGCTCCGAGAAGATTGGAAGAGGGCCCATTGGTTGGCTGTTAGGAGACAGATGGAAATCTCCATAAGGCCATAAAGGTTGGCTGTTAGGAGACAGATGGAAATCTCCATATTGACCTTTATGGGAGATTTCCATCTGTCTCCTAAAGCCATGTCCCCAAATACAGGAGATCATACACTGCATATGATAAAGAGCCACAAAGTAAAGGAAGAGTTGGAATGCTTTTTTTTGACAGGCCAAAAGGCAGCTATTAGCTCTTGAGATAGTTCAAGTGTTATTCCTTGCAGCTATTGTAGGGAATGGAGTACACTAAAAGTATTTCTTGACTTTTTGTACTTGGAAGAAAATGCTGAAGCAGTATACAAAAGGATTAAGCTGTCCAAACTAATCTGTTTATCACTGATAAGCTCCATGCAGGTGTGGTCTTCAAAATTCCTGTTTCTAGGAGCCCAATACTTAAGACTTGAATAGGGAAATGCATCTAAGCATTAGCAAACCATTTAAATTTTAAAGTAGAGGTGTTTTTAAGGAACTTTGATAACTGACTCTTGAAGATACCCTGGTAACATGGCAGCAGACCAAGGAGAGGAACTGAATATGAGGTGACAATGCTCCCTGCATGTGGCCATGCAGCTGCTAAGTTACACCTGCTCATGTCTGCCATTCTCCATACGTGAAAGTACCTTTTACAAACCAGTTCACAAATGATGGCCCAATGCACGAGAAATTTCTTCTCTCAGCAAAAGGAAATTTGTGCTTCACAATCTTTTAAAATTATAACGAATATATTGATGGGTGATATTTTTTTCCTGTTTGTGACTCTGTGAGTATACCTGGGAACTAGGCTTCACATAACAGTGGCAATTAGTGTTATCATTATACATATATAATTATTTAATGCTGCATTAAAATATATACAGAATAATGACGAACTTTCTGAAAGGTTTGCTATGCAATACAAAACTATTGCTATTTAATGGCTTGCTGAATATCTAAATGCAATGGAAAAGAACATTATTTGGTGTGGTAAGAATAAGAAATTATATTGAAAATAAAGGGAGGTGTATGAAATTCTGTTGAACCTCACCTGTCTATACTTTGAATCATAATGTTGAAGTGTAGTATTATTGGAATTGATCATGTTTGCAACTTGACAGTTGATATACATCATTTATTGCATTAAGAGAACGGTTAATCTAATTATGAAAGGAACCATGGGAGGAAATTTCATAGAATATTCAAAATAATTTGGTTGGTTGTTTGGTGTTTAATGGCATGCTAGCAGCTAAAGATAAAGTGTGTCAAATAAGCCCAAAAGACTGGATGAAAGTAAAAGACTGGTTGAGTGCAATTGGAATCTTTTTCTACATGGAGGCTATTAGCTCTTGAGACATGGAGGCTCATTTATTGCATTAAGAGAATGGTTAATCTAATTATGAAAGGAACCATGGGAGGAAATTTCATAGAATATTCAAAATAATTTGGTTGGTTGTTTGGTGTTTAATGGCATGCTAGCAGCTAAAGATAAAGTGTGTCAAACAAATAAGCCCAAAAGACTGGATGAAAGTAAAAGACTGGTTGAGTGCAATTGGAATCTTTTTCTACATGGAAAATAATAATGTCTACTTATAAAGCAATGTTATAAAATTTTTGAATATATATACTGTGGTTTGTTTGTTTTTTTGTGTTTTTACAGTGCAAGAACAACTAAGGTTACATTATGTCAAACAAGGTTAAAAGATAAAAAAGTTCCTAATATTTATCAAATTAATTCAAAAAGATTAGCTATTCAATTGAATTAACATTTTTTCATCTTCAATCATCATTAGAATATATTTTCATAAAGAATCCTTTATTCATAAGTTTGCAATAATGATGATTTAAGTAGTCCCCATGCAACAAAAACAAAGTTTCTAATATATTATGTAGTATATTTTTTGTTGAAAGTAAGTTAATAGCTTTTCCCAAAACGAATAGATAATATAAACCAAAATTAAAATATTTATTCTGAAGCTGTATAAAAATGTTTATTAAAGCTTTCAAAAACAATCGACATACAATCATAACCTGGTTAATGTTGTCCATAACAATGTCAATTTGCTGTAACATGACTAATACATTATAACCATACTCCACTGTAATATTGTTAAGCTGTGATGCAATTCAGATGTTGTCAGTCGGCAAAAATACAAACTGGTGCCAAACTAGTTTAACTTGTCCAGTGGCATGAATGTTCATATATGGGCATAAACATTGGTGCTTTTTACTAAATTCATAGCATTAACACTGCTCACTGTATGTGCATAAATATTAGTTATTTATATATATATACTAGTTAAACCAATGCCAAAAGTTTGGCGTGAAATGTACTTTTACAGCATTCCACCATACTATTCCATTCACAAGGTAGGCAACAGCAGCATCCCCAGAAATTTCAGACTCTCTTCAAGGGATCACTCTCAACTCATGGTAGCTAGGAACCCAACAGGGCTAGACCTAAGTGGGATCACCCTACCAAATTTGGGACCAATCGCTCCAATATCCATGGAACCACAGGGAAACCAACACTTTCTGTCACTGATGGCATTATGTGTCTGCCCACCCATTCGCCAGGAATTATGCCCATTATATAATAATTTGCTAATGTCCATGTCACACATTTCAGATATATAGCTATTTAACCCATACAGATAGTAGACTCTGGAGATGACCACTCCAGGAAGACATCTTCCAAAAAGAACCCTTAAAAATCCTCATAAGAGTGATGGAATTAATCACATTAACTATATGTCATTTATAAATAAAAGAAGTTCAAGTTTTTGAATGTTTTAATGCATGTTTCATTTTAAAATGTTTATTATGCTAATGGAAATGAAATACAAAGATTAAGTTGTACACCCCACAGCTATCAATTCTCCTTAAAAATTGATTTTAAGCTTCCAAGATCCAAAATTTGACAACATTTACAATGTTGTTATTATGGAATTAACTACTCCTTGTAATATAGGTTTGCCTAAAGTTGTGTTTTCTTGGAATCAATTAACAACATTAATTGAGGTATGACTGTATATATTTATTCTAAGCTTTGGAATAATGACAATTGTTTACTTTATAAATTTTGCAACTATGAAATTTTAAATTAATTTATAACAAATTACACTAGTACTCCAAATTAAAGGATAAATAGACAGCAAAAGTATTTATAAATGGAAATAGTTTTCAGCAAGGACAATATTATATGGAAAAATATTCGGAAATGATTTGCAGCAGGTGATTTAATAATGGCACATATAAGAACATGAATTCCCATAATGAAGGCACCTGAATTCAAGGACAGAAAATGTTAATATGATGTAAAATCATATATGAGAGCATAACAACTCACACAACACATTTGTATACTGTTGCCAATGTTGTTGACGAGGTTTTATGATAACAAAGTACATTCCTCTGTAAGAATAGGTTTAAGCTAATGGAGGTTTCTGGCATCCTACAATTCACTTCCCCAAGGTGTCGCACACAAGCTCAATTGGATTCAGGTCCAGGCATCTGGCTTATCACTCCATCCTATGAATATCTTCATATGAACATATGTTAAGAATCAATGTTCAAACTGAATTCTGGATTCAGTGGTGAAGAGCACATTTGCCTACTGCACTGGGCTTCAAAAGTGATGTTATCTGTACCACAATAAACAAACTTTGCTGTTAAAAGGGGTGAAGGGGACACAAATAATTTGTCTTCATGCATACAGATTTAATATCTGCATCTTCCAATTTTAAAGCTGCCATCCCTCTGGCAGCTGAAAGCTTGTGAGACAGTTTTGTAGTTGTTATTTCCCTATGATGATTTGCTATTAAAGACAGATAGCAGCCATCCTGAGCAGTTGTAGCTCTAGAATGACCTTATCCTGGTCTACAATTAACTTTCCCTGTTTCTTAAATTTGTCACAGTTTTGAGGATTTTGTGGTACATTTAAAACACTGGGTATCTTATTATGAGAATGACCTACTTCCTCTTACCTATCACTTTCCATGGTGTACTATCATTCATAAATTGTCTTTATGACATAGCAAAATCAAATTGCTGCCCAAGTTAATGCTTGGCTGACTGGAATCAAAATGCCTGACAACCAGCAGCTACTTTTTTTTTCATTTGTTCAAGTTATTTGTTCTTTTATAGCAACCCTAATTTGCCTGCTTATGGTCACATTGGTTAATTGTGCATGAATTTTCATCTGAATTTCAAAATTTTCATGTCATTCTCTCATATACTTTTTGAGTTATGATATTATCCTTTAATTTTAAGCACCAGAGTATTTAATAACACAAAGAACTTCGAAGAATTCACTTCAAGAAATTCTCACAGGTTAAACTAAGAGTATATTCATTTATTACTAAAACTCTTAATACTTTAAAACATTTCAAATACAATTGCAAAAATAATAATACAATAAATTAGAAAATAGATATTATTTTGGTGCCATTTGTATTAAACTAGTCTTATTTCAAATATATACACAGCAATACAAAAAAAAAATAGCTGCCCGATTCTACCAAAGAAATTAATGTTAATAATGAGCTCAGTTTATCTGTACATTTGATTGAGATTCAAATGTGACATATTATTCAGAAATAATCATTTATGTTATGAATTAAAATCAAGAGCTATTAATCCTTCCCAGGTCATGGACATCTACAGACTTTTGTACAACACATGAAATGTTGATTTTTTTTTTAGAAAAAATTGCTGTTTGAAAATTTTCTTACATATATCTTTTAAAAATACATAATTCAAGCTTGAAAAATAATATTTTATTTTTTCATTTGATGTATATTTTATTAAACTACAATATAAATATATAGATAAAGCCATCTGACTGTCATATTCTAGAAACCCTACATGGAATTGTCGATTTGTTTGTTAATGTTATTCTGTATTGAAGCAATCACATGATTTAAAAGCTCACAAGTTTTATATGAACTATTATCAACATATTTTCCCTTAAATTTTCAAACATCTCCCAAAAATTAAAAAAAAAACCTGATATTTTTAAAAATGGAAGATTTTGGAAGTAATTTATGAAATATGTACCTATTTTGTCAGTATACCACTGTAAAAAGTGTTATTAAAATTAATATGTTACTACAATGTTCATATTTTTTACTTCAATAAAATTCAGAATTAAATTATCTTTAACTTGGTATATAACTTGACATATTTCTGTTGATTAGTTATTTATTAAAAATATTCTAAAGTTGACTTGTTTATTGAACTCTGCAAAAAGCCTGGACATTTCCCAAAGTATGGCATGGAGAAAAAAAATTGCAAAATGAAAGAAATGTTTACTTTAAACATGAAAATTTTTTTTGTTATTCAGAAATAACCTTTCTATTCACATGCATCATAATCATTTCTGTCCATTAGTATTTTTTAAATAAATTTTATATTTGTGTTGCCAGATACATTTTTTTACTACATGACTATAAAAAAAAAAGTCCTATTAAAAGCTGATTAATTTGGCATATAACATGGCATATTAATCTTTCAATCTTTTTCTTTTTTTTTTGCCTGATCTAAGTGAAAAAATAGCTGGACTTGGGAAGGATTAAAGCAGTGAAAGGCAAGTCAATGGCAAAAACTGATGGCAGATTAAAAATTAATGCTCTTGTGGTCTCAAATGAGGTGATACAAAACAAGGGGAATTGATAATTATGGGGAAAGTGCTGTAATGGTATAGGCTGGGCTATGTCTAGATCAGGCCTACTCAACTAATTTTTATTAACTCCACTTTTTTTTCTCCCAAGCTGTGTTCCAGCAGCTCGTTATTGTTTCTGTTTTTTCATAAATTAAAAAAAAACTGCATTCTATAATATATGCACAAAAATTAATAAAATCCAATTTTGTTTAAAACAGTAAATGCAATTCTTTACAATTTAATAAGCTTATCAAATATTTTCATCAAATATCCCAGATAGAGATGGGTTTAGTATTTTCATCCTCCCCAAGTGCCACTAATCCTTACCAGTCCAAAAATGGAACAAAAATTTATTAAAAGATCAAAACAGGCAAAAATTTCTCAAAAGGGTTATTTTTAGTGATATTTTTTTACAAATTTTTAGTTCCTTTCCCTTTAAGTATCAGTCCAAATGAATTGCTTTCAAGATCTGGGGCAAATTTTACCAGCTTTTTATAGGCAATATTGATTACACATCAGGCAAAGAACTTGCATATATCAACTACATATGAATTTAATCTTTGAATTCTTGAAAAGACCCTTACTGCACCTACAGATAATGAATGACTTTTTGTTAATGATGATAATATCCTTTTCCATCATGCATATTTGGAAATCACTGCTCTTAATGAAGAAAATGTTAAATGAATAGTGTAAAATAAGTTTGTTCCCCAGATTTAAACAGAAAATGTCTATAAGCAAAGATGGGGAAATTACTTGCCAATGTTCAGTGAGTTCCCTGGCATAATATGTTGCTTTCAAAACTAGGAAAATTTACACTAATAAAAATTTCCAGAGAAAAGGGCTCAACTTTCCCATTTGAATGCAGTATTAATTTCATTGCCTGATCTTAGCCAAACTAGTGCACTCCCCTTTAATCTTCCAAACATTACAGTGATATATCTTGCTTGGGCTATTATTAAATACCACAGGAAATTGTAAAATGTGGTTGTAACACTTTTTACAACTTCCTGTGGTATTCAGCAATACTACTAGACCAGAAAGATGTGGTAGGGAGAACATATTTCAGCCACTTGGAATGAAAATCAGCAAACCAATATATATAAAGGCATGTCAAAAACTCCTCTTCCTCCCACAATGTTATATGCCTTAACTCAGGCTTGTGGTAAAACTGGTGGCTGGTCAGTTTTCTGTATTCCTCCAAGCATCCCCATAAGTCTTGATTAGGTGATTTGAGTTTTATGGTGCACAAGCAACTAAGGATATGTAGCATGACAGACAGAATAAAATGAAAACAAGGTACAATGAGTACTGGAAAGAGTGACATAATGTAGTTCACTACTGCTAATAACTTCAAGAAACAAAAACTATATTTGCAGAAAAATGTCTACCAAAACCTATATATTTTTGAGCTTGCCTTACAGGTTGCATCACCACTACAAGTGTCACATTTCTTTTTACTAAGAACAACTTTCTTCACTCTTCATTTGATATTTCTCTTTTCCTTACTATTATGAAATGTTTGTTATTCACATGTTCTGCTTATTTTACTCTAATTTCAACAACATTTGATATGAATCAAAAAGTTCCATTTGAGCACTTGTAACAGATACTGATCCAAACAAATGAAAGCACACTGAGTACCTAAGAAATTGAAATTCCACATGCATACAAAATGGTATGAATGGTAGCCAAGTGGGCTATGGAGGCCCAAAAAACTGTGCAATTTTGTTCTCCAAACATGTCTGTCCTGAGCTACAGATGCTGCATTTGGCCACTGCAGCCAATTCTAGCAACTTTCACTAAGTTTATAATAGCTCTCTAGCCTGTTTCCTATTGTATGCTCACCACATCCCAGCACCAAGATAACTCCTGGCTCTGCCCTAGGGGGCACTGATGGGGTTGACGTGATGTTAACGCCATCTGTCAGATGGGACGTTAAGTCAAGGACCTGTGTGTGGGAGAGCCATATCCTGTGCATGCTAAAAAACATGCTGGGTGACCTTGATGGAAGGCTATCATCTATCTCCCAACAGCTGTCCAGTTGGGCCCTTGTGACCTGGTCATTTAGTCCATTGTGTGCAAAAAAGTGTCACTCAGAGATAAAACAACCCAGCCCACCACATCCTAGGTCTCCCCCTTTTCCTGAGGCCTTTAGGCACACTGTTTATGAACAGTTAACCCTATACATCAATTTGTAGTTATGAATAAGGGCAACACTGTTCATAACCCTATACACCAATTTGTAGTTATGAATAAGGGCAACACTGTTCATAACCCTATACACCAATTTGTAGTTATGAATAAGGGCAACGCTGTTCATAACCCTATACACCAATTTGTAGTTATGAATAAGGCAACATGGCCAAACCAATGCAGTCCTGTTTTGAGCAGCTGCTCAAAGGAGGTCATTAACTCCTTCACCTAGCCTCATCACTACTTACAAGGTCAAACCATCTAATACCCAAGATACTGCATAAGCATCTAGAATTAATGGCATCAAGTCCCCTGTTATCTTGTTTGAAAAGGGTTCAAGCTACACCACTACAGCAAACACTAGAAAGAGCTAAATTATTATAAGCCTAATTTTAGTCTTTAGGTGTATAAGTCTATTTTTTCATTCTCTCCATAGATTCTTAAAAGTCTTATGAGCAATTCTTATTCTTTTGCTTATCTCATGCTGCACATTGCCAGTATCTATTAAACAGAGATACTTGATCAAGGATACAACTGAAGCATCATTTGTCTGACTAATTTTCATCACTTTAATTTACTCTATCACAAAACCTACTCTACTACTAGTCTTCTCAACAGCTCTAATAAAAGAGTTCATCTCATCATTATTAGCCAACAGGAACAAAATCTTAGTATAGCCAAATCATTTGCATAATCCCAATCAGAATTTTTCAAATTTCTAAACCATTTAAGACCCCAATCTCCCCATAACAGAGAATTTTGCATAACATAATCAATAACCAAACATAAAAGGAAACACACTGCACCCTTGTTGAACTCCAGCAGCAATGATAAACCAATTGCTATAAGTCTTACCAATTATCATATGACTCAGTGTTGTTATAGAGAGCCATTCATTATAATGCTAAGTTGTCAGGTATGTCATACAATCTCATAATCGACCAAAAACTATATGATCAACAGAGTTACATACCTTTTTGAAATCTATGAATCTATTAGCTACAGGTTTCTGAAACCTTAAACTTTTCTCAAGAATCTGTCCAAATGAAAAGAAATTTGATCTATTCATCCCATACAATTTCTGAATCCACACTGTTCATCAGGCAGTGGGGTGAGGAGACTTAACTGATAGTGTGTCAGTCTCATAATGTGCAGGCCCTGTCCTTGGTCAGTAAGGGACATCAATGGGTTTGGAAAGGCTGCCATACATCAGATGGAATGTTAAATTTTGGCCCATGTGGGGGAGAGCCATACCCTCTGCACATTAAAGTACACACTGGATGGCCTTGACTGTAGTACCATCTGTCTCATAACAGCTGTCCAGTGGGTCCTCTTCCCCCTAACCTTCTCTGAACCCTCAGGGTCCTTATGACCTGGCCACTTAGTGTACTGTGGGGGGAAAAAGTGCTGCTCAGATGTAAAAAGATCCAACCCATCAGGTAGTTGTCCATCAACCAAATTCTTTATTGTATGAAGCACAATAATGCAAAGAACCTGGAACATAAATCAGGTTGATTTCCCTATAGTTATCAGAACTGTGATCACCATTTTCAAAAATAGAGAAAATAACACTGGTCTGCATGAAAATCTATCCTCGGAAAAAAAAAATGGGTATAATTTATAGATTTGAGGGTGCTAAATCCGAATCTGGCATCCAAATGTTTATATCAGGCACTATTTGAGAAAAATGGCATTTTTTTGTGAATATATATGATTTTGTTTTCAAACTACTGGAAGCCTCAGTTTTATTATGTGAGATAACCAACAGATAGCACCACTTGTATGAGGACTTGACCTGTCAAACCTGCTTTTCCTTCTAGATTCTTGCATCTTTTCTAGTATGTTCATTAGATTATAAACAGCTGTACGAAGTTTTTATAATTGAAATGTGCTCAAGTGATCGTTTGTAAAGTGTTCATCAAATGTTTTTAATGTTGTGTTTTGCAAATTCAACATTTTATTTGCTTTGTGTGATCAGTGCTGCTGATTCAAGTGCAGTGTCTCCTTAGTACTTTTTGCTATGTAATTTTTACAGTGCAATGTCACAAGTCATCTTGTTCTTGCAAAAATCAACCTGACAGCTTCTATTACATATGTTGGAAAGTCACCTTAAAAGCACAAAAGAAAAGGTATTCACACCACTTGTACAGAAAGCTTATCATCTTTATTTCGGCTGCAAGGTCGGAAATCAATATAAAGTTTGGGCTCCAAAAAAATTTGTTGTAATACATGTTTGTGAACTCTGACTGACTGATTAAAACATATGCACAATCTATGCCTTTTGCTGTATCTAAGATTTGGAGTGAGCCTTGCAATAATGTGGATGACTGCTATTTTTGTATGACAGACATTGTAGGTTTTACTGTTAAATCAAAACAAAAAATATGATACCCTAACATAGCATCCACATTGAGACCTGTTCTCACAATGACACTTTGCCTGTACCAATACCACCTGCAAAATACAAACTGGTTTCAGAATCAGAATCGGAGGCTTAAGAATCATCCCCAAATTTTAGTCCCAGCAACATGGAAGGCAGAAGTCCTACAACAGTGTCACATTTGATCACCAAGGCAGAACTGAATGATCTTGGTTTGGGATTTGGACTTTTCTGACAGAGGCAGTCCCAAATTCTAAAAATTTTCTCGAAAGATGGTGATCTGGTATACTGTAGCAACATCCGAGGCCTGTTAGAACTCAAGCTTCCAAACTCCTCTGAACAGTGGAAGCTCTTCATTGATTCCTCCAAGGTGAGCTTGAAAGCAGTTCTATTACACAATGGTAATGAGCACCCTTCAATACCTATTGAGTATGCAGTCCATATGAAACATACCAAAACATGGTGATTATGCTTCAAAAAATTCAATATGAGGTATAGAGGTAGAATGTATGTGCAGAATTAAAAGTAATTGCTTTGTTGACTGGGCTACAAGGAAGATATACAAAATACTGTTGTTTGTGTTGCTGGGACAGCCGAGCAAAAGATTGCCACTATGTGGTGAAAACATGGCCTGATCAAACCAAAACTATCCCTGGTGAGTTGAGTTGTTTTACCTCTGAGTGGCACTTTTTTGCATACAATTGGCTAAATGGCCAGGTCACAAGGACCCTGAGGGCTCAGAGAAGGTTGGGGGAGGGGACCCACTGGAACAGCTATTGGGAGACAGATGGTAGCCTCTTGTCAAGGCCATCTAGTGTGTTCTTTAACATGCACAGGGAATGGCTCTCCCGCACACGGGGTCACGGCTTAACATCCCATCCGACAGATGATGGCCTTTCCAATCCCATCCAGTGTCCCCTACTGACCATGGGCAAGGCGGGGAGTTTTGCGGAGATAAGCTGTGCCATGGTAGTGTGCCAGTTCCCAGGAACTCGAACCTGGGAACTGGCACACTACCATTGGAGCACCCCTGCCCCTCCCTGGTGAGAACATAGCACATCATGCATTAGTGATAAGACAAAAACCTTGTTGCCACCTCTGCATATTAAATTTGGATTAATAAAAAATTTTGTGAAAGAAATGAATAGAGAGGGTGATGAATTTTCTTAAGAGGAAAATTTTCAGGGATTAGAGACAAAAATAAATGAGGAAATTTTCGTTGGTCCTGAGTTCAAGTTTCAAGATCCTGAGTTCCAAAATAAATTAAACTACAATGAAAAGAGAGCCTGGGAAGCATTCAGAAATGTTTGCCACAACGTTTTAGGCAAAGTAAGGGCAGATAACTATGAAGAAATCATCCAAGAACTACTTTCTTCATATAGAGTATTAGGATGTAATATATTGCTAAAGCTGCATTTCTTACATTCACATCCGATTTTTTTTACACAATTGGTGGGAGTGGTCTCGGATGAGCATGAAGAAAGGTTCCATCAAGATATATCCAAAATGGAAAAATGATATAGCGGTAAATGAAACGAGAGTATGTTGATGGTATGGTGGGCCCTGCAGTGAGAGAGGCTCCAGAGATAAAGTATGTGACAGAAGACAACAAAATAATTTTCTGTGTATATATTTACATGTATCAGGATTTAGTAGTGTCAGCTTTAACTTTTTATAATGTAAATAAATATTTGGTAAAATATATTTATCTTCTCCGAGTAAAATAGTGTTTTTTTTAAAAATTAAAACCCATATCTCTACAAAACTGTAGGTGATAGAACAAATCAGCTGTCAGATTCATATTCAGCACCTTCAAAAACATAAAAATCAGACAAAATTTTGGAAGGGAGGAAAAAACGTTTTTTGCAGACCAATGTAAGAGTCTAGTAAAATCCTTAGGAATGACACCTTTTATCACAAAAAATATTTAAAATTACTGTCAGCCAAGTGACAACACAAACATTTCAAGCGTTCCAGTAGTAATTTCATGTTATTCCTGGGAATTTATGCAGTTTTAATTATGCTAACTTCAAAATGTGACATAGGGCCAACATTAAAGCCAGTAATGCATCTATTCTCATTATAAACAATAGCAGAACTAACCATATTGTTAAAACATCTCTGAAATGCCCAGCCCATGTAACCATGACACAATTCTCACCTTCAATGACTATATGATGTTTATCCCCTAAGCCCTGTATGCCAGCCTGTTTCTTCCCACACCAAAGATTAACTATCTGATACAACTCTCTGCTGTTGTACTGTTTAGCTGCTTCCTCTGCTTTGTCAGCCAAGCCATCAAGCCAAAGGTTTCTATTAACTGATTTTTTTACATGCTTATTAAACTCTTTTTAATGATATCTGTTAAGATTAGTAAGCCATTGATCAAAGTTATTTCTTTTAGAAATAAAGCTTCATAGCCCTAACACTCAAATGACTCTCTCTCTCTACCCCTTTTTACCCAAAAGAAGTTCCCATTCTTCCTTAACCTAAGTAGTAAGAAAATCATGATTCTCATCATGACTAAGTAATCTATCATTGTAAGCTTTGGCTATATCTGAATCTTTCAAAGCTTCAATGTTAAAGGTAATTCTTTCAACCTTAGCACAACATTTCTTTAGCTTCAGTTGCAAGACACTTTTGACAAGGTAATAGTCAGACCCAATTTCAGCTCCCCTATAAAACCTGGTATTCCTAATAGAACTAGCCCATTTGCTGTTAATATGTAATCGATCATATTCCCATGCAACCTATGAAGAAACACTCGCATATATTTATAAATGTCCCACTGTTTGTAGAATGTACTATTCTTAAACCACCAAGTTTAATTATCTGTAAGAGATATTCATTGCAACTACGAATGACAAAAATACCTATCTCTCCTGCTTTAAGGTCAGAGTTAGTGTTAAGTTTACCAATGAGTACAAGAGTAATATCTCCTTCCTTGACACTGCAAAACTCCCCACCCTGTCCTCAGTCAGTAGGGGACACCGATGGGCTAGAAATGGCTGCTATCCATCAGATGGGATGTAAAGCCATGGGCCAGTGCATGGGCGAACCATACCCTGTGCACATTAAAGAATACAATGGATGGCCTTGATGGGAGGCTACCATCTGTCTCCCAACAGCTGTCCTGTGGGTCCCCTCCCCCAAACCTTCCCGAGCCCTCGGGGTCCTTGTGACCTGGTCATTTAGTCCATTGTATGCAAAAAAGTGTTACTCAGAGGTAAAACAACTCAATCCTTTCTTGGCTGAATTCAAAATAGCCCGAAGTCTGTAAAACATATCTTTCTTTCCTTGTCAGAATCCTCTGTGGAGGCATAATAGATAACATTCAAGTCTTTAATCTCAGTTTTAAATTTAGCTGCAAGAAATCTTTCATTAATGCAGTCATATCTTAGAAGAGCATCACTGGCATGTCTATTGAAAAGCAAACCTACATCTTGGAAATGCTTTCCATCCTCCCTCCTTGAAAAGAGAAATTTAAAATTATTTTTAAATATCTGACCTATACCTGTCCATCTCTTGCAAGCCCAGAATATCTAGGTTATACTACTGAATTTCTTGTGTGAGACATCAAGAAAATAATCTCTGTGTAGGGTACTCACATTCCCAGTACCTATGGAGAGAAAATGGTTAGTGGGATCTTCAAAGAAATAATGTTTATTGAGAAGTGCTAACAATATAAACAGGCCCATAATTCACAGGCCTGAGAACAAAAACCTATTTTCCCACAGTTAAGGCTAAAGCCAGTAATGCTGGTGGTAATTTCCTCCAGTATAGATTTGACAATGCCAGTAGAAGCAAGGGTTCAAGTACCTGCGATGGCCTCTGATCAAAATTATCCACCAGCTGATATAAGGTATCCTGTGCAGTTGTTCACTTGGTTCTGTCAACTCACCAATAAACAGAAAACACCTAAGATTTTTCCCTAATCAGAAGCCCATTAATGCAGCAAGGTCAGGATTCATAATCATATTCAAAGCATTGCACATTTCAATCAGTATAAGTGGTCAGCACTAAGGCTGTGAAGTTGACCACTCCTCAGAAGGGTAGGAAAAAAAAGAGAAAGTTGCCATTTCCAGATCAACAGACCATTCTGATATGGCAGTCCTCCCCTTCCAGAAGAGAATAGCTCTTTTAAAAAGTACTAATGGTCTGCAACAAAAGAAGGTTGGTCACACTCCAGGTGATACGACTGACCAATTCTGTGCCATATCACATGGGATTGGTACACAGTTCTACAAATATATATTTAGCTTCATTTAGAGACTGGATAATTATAGTGTCTATTATAATGAATAAATTTAAAGGACTGTGCATGTAGTAATCTTTATTATCGAGACTGCTTCAGCTAACATGTCTTGAAATCATACAAGCCACTTTTGATATTGTATTTTACATCAGTTGGGTTATCCTATTCAGTTGTCAATAGTCATAATTATAAGTTCTATGCTACTGAAAAGCCTCATATATTTCCTGAAATTCCTTGTATTAAAGTAAAATTTTGTGTGCAATCTCTAGCAGAGAATCACTGGACCATTAATCTTTACAGAAATAACTAATGCCACATTTAAGACCTAGCAATGCAGTTTATGCTCTCCTGTAAGAGTATGAAACTGTTGATTCCAGCAGGATGGAGTCATATCAAACATTACCATAACTAAGCTAACAGAAGTTTTTGGTGAACAGATCATGTTGAACTGTAGCCATCATGATTTCCATACTTGATTTGAGAGTTATTTTATTTTATTGGAATATTTGAAACAGAAGGTGTATGAAAACAACACTTAGATATTGGATGACCTAAAACTAATCTTTAGAATTACATTTCTGGCACTGATCAACACACCCTTCATCTCATGCTTGAAGCATGTTATCACGTTACCAAGAGCACGGTGGGCATTTTCTGTATATCCTGTGATAATATGGATTAGTACTTGCTTGCGTGTGTGACATTTGGATCATCTTGCACAAGTAAAAAAAAAGTATAAACAATGCACTGAATGGAATTTTTTTTTTCCTTTGAGAAACTGTTAGTTTCTTCAATTGTTTCAACCAGTGTATATAAACCAGATATGAACTGCATGAAAATTAATTTTAAACACCTTTATTATTTAATTTCTGCAGAGTTGCCTAAGAAAAACAATTCTAAATATCAGAAATTCAGAAACTTACTTTTATTTCCGCACGTCCTATACTTTTGAACCCAGTGTGTCCACTCTATAATTAAAAAAAATAAAGGACACACTGTGGAGGATAAAGGACAAGAAAAGGACACACTGCCACTTTTTTCTTCATTTTTATTACATTTTCTTACAAAATACATAATGTAAAAATTGAATAAAATACCTTCATTAAAAATAGTATACAATGAGCTGTTTTTTTTTTTCTGTTTTACCCTTGAATGGAAAATGTCTTTTGTACAATTGGAATGGCCTGATCACAAGGTCACCAAATCCCATGGCAAATCAAGATGACTCAAAGGACAACAGATAGATGAGAACACTCCATAATGGCTATCCAGTGAATTCTTTAATGCAAGATATTACTTTCCTGCAGATAAAATTTGGTTTAATATTCCATCTAATTCACACAGGCTTTTGCAATCCATGTCTTTTTTTTTGCCAAAGTTATCATGATTACAAAAGGAGAAACTCTTGTTAAGAAAAGATTGAGCACTAAAACTGAAAAGTTCAAATTGTGAGTCCAGTTGATATAAGTTGGGTTGTGTGTGCTCCCAAAGCACAAAAAACAAAGAGTAGATGCACACTTCAACTGATACATTCCTGCATTTTTACTTTCTTGAATTCTTCCTGTCTGCTTCCTTGCTAAAACTATATTTGTACTAGGATTTTTTCCTGCATATATTTTTATTAATGTCAATAAATTTCTTTATATTATTTCCATTTATGTCCATTTTGGCATTTATTGTCAAGAAATTGCCCTTGACATTACTATGTGGCAAAACAGCATTTTGTTCCCTGCCAAAATCGAGATAAAAGCAAAAGTTCTATAGTATGATAAGAGGGACTATTCTAGACACCCCTATTTAGCAAGCCCTGAGCTTTGAAAAAATAAAAAAATCTTGGGTTCTTTAAATAATAGAAGGGAAGTCTTATTGAGTTAAGTTAAAAACACTGGGAATCACAGATTAAAGCTTTGCTGATAGTTAAACTAACATTTATTGGACTTTTAGAGATCTCATATAATTATAGCAGGACTTCTGTGTTGCCAAGTTAGCAAATATGCAGATGACATGATATTTAAAATCTAGCAATTTTTTTTTATAAATTCATTTCAGAAATTTATGGTACTTATGATGGTTGCCAAGAGACTAAAATGAAAAAAAGAATTTGGTTCCCTAACAGGTTTTACAAGTTGCTTGCGATATATTTAAAATTTTAGCTTTCATTTTAGTAGAATAGTATAATGCATATATTTTTCAAATATTTTGCTTTTCA
This sequence comes from Ryuthela nishihirai, assembly GCA_038380435.1. NCBI lineage: Eukaryota > Metazoa > Arthropoda > Arachnida > Araneae > Heptathelidae > Ryuthela > Ryuthela nishihirai. Next base: position 59,813,754 of record JAWZYU010000012.1, read on the forward strand.
TAACTATATCAGCTTTATCCAGTTTTTCCTTTGTGTTGGAGACAAATGATTGCAGACTTCAAGAGATTGTTGAATAAGTAGTGCTTTCAGCAACTTTTCAGAATAAGATCCAAAAGTGGTCTTTTTTGAAATAACTGTACACAGTATTTGTCGACACAAAATTTTGATTACTGTGTTAGCAGTCTGATTCAGTAATTTCATACATAAATTACTCTGCAAATATCTGATCTACTTTATCAGCTGAATAAATGCTTTGAAGTCATTGTAAAAATGAGTATTTATTGCTCTTATAATTTTTCTTATATGGTGTGGTAAGCATTAATTTTTCAAGCAGTCTAATATTCATATAGTATATTACAAACAATACTTGGCATAACTGTATATGCACAGTTAGATAGACTTCAACATGAAGCCAGAAAATTCTACTTCTTGAATAAATTCAAGGTAGTAATATACTTTTTTGAACAGTAGGCAAAATAATCAGAGCTTTTAAGTGAATATTAAATGGTAGTAATACTTTTGATACTGTTAAGAAGTTTTTGTGCATTTAGTTTGTGTTCCAATGCTATTTTTTTCTTCTGCAACTCAACATATTTAATCTTGTACAGTTCGATTTCAGACATACAGTTAATGACTGTTCACTTATAAATCAAACCCAGCCAGCTGTAAAGGTAATTTTCATCAGAGGCACAACAATGAATTATTTACAATTGCAAAAAACTTCAAAATAAGATGGTTAAATTCATCTATTCTCTAAATGTTTTTACAATTTATCTTCAATCTTTATCAACAACTGCTTTTTCCACATCTTTGGATTTTTCAACTGGCAGGAATAATAGCATTGCTTTAGAGATATTATTTTTCTAATACTGTAATATTGCATCCAATAAAGAAATCCAATGGCTTCAAGTATACATGATCTAGAGCCCATAGAAAATTGACTTTTGTTAGAATTAACTATACAAACTAATATAAGAAAATTAATAATATGTATGAGTTTAAAACTTCACAAGTGCAAGTCACACTTGTTTGTATGTATAAAATGATGTAATGGGCATTATCAATCATATAAGAATTTTCTTTCAATAAATATAAGATTTTCCTGACGCTATCCATTAACTGATGAGTATTAATCATTGGACAAAATCTGCTGATCATCCATAAATTATTTAATTTGAATACTCATATTTTCTGCTTTTTGTTCTGCTTCAAACTGACATTTAATATTTTTAAAGGGTAATCTATAAAATAAGATACTAACAACAACAATTATATAAATTCAATTAAAAAAAAATCATTCATTTAAAGGGTATGTGGACACACTGTGAATCTCAGTATACAAAATCTGTCAGAACACATTTCTTTATTATTTTAGTGAATAAGAATGAAATTAGATGCAATTCATAAATGACAGTGAATATTACATTTCTGCATAAATGAGAAAAATATACATCTTACTTTTCCTTTTAGCAGAAAAATTATGATATGAGCTATTAAAACAATGATTAAAAGGTCAATGGTATTTTGTTAATATTAAACTTTTGTTTATCATTTCTATGGGTCATGAAATTAGTTCTGTGAAATTATTAATTTGTGTTAAATTAAGAAAATGACTTTTAATTTTGTAAGCACAGAAAAAAAGTCCATATATTCAATTTATATTTCTAATGAAAAACTGTAGTATATTTTAAGGACGGAGAAAAAACACAGTATAATTTACAAGAATAAAATATTTATTAAGCAAAAATTTGACCAAAAGCAATTCAATAAACTAAAAGGTTTGATAATTATATTTTATTATATATTCTGCTAAATCCTAGAACTCATCACATAAAATATTTTCTGTTTGTGTCACTTTTTCCCTTTTTACAAAAAATTTTATGATAAACATACAAACAAAAAATACAAAGAAAACTCAAATCGTGTAACTAACCTAATTTTTTGGCAACTCCTAGTAACCATTTTACATCTTCCCCATATGGAGGATTACGTGCATATTTTGCTTGAGGTCTGTCATCATGTACACGGCGAGCCAATGTTTCCATAGCAAGCATGCCTACACGATAAGCAGCTAAAAGATAACTCATTTGTCTTTGATTCAATTGAGGAATTGGCCCATGGATCTAAACATAAAAAAAAGTTATTCATTATAAATGAAGGGTATGTAGTGGGATCAATACTCATGGATCATCAAAAAGCATTTGACACAACTGATCATAATGCGTTACTAAGAATATTATCTAATATTACAATTAGAGGTGCAATACTGAACTGAATTCAAGATTACCTAAACAACAGATATGCTGTAACAAAAATAAAAAAAATTAGGGATCAAAATCGTTCTCATGTTGGTATTTCAGAGATTGATATGGACCCATTCTGTTTCTCCTTTACATAAATGACATTGTAGGATTAGGTTGAGTTGTTTTACCTCTGAGCAAAGCTTTTTTGTACACAATGGGCTAAATGCCCAGGGCATAAGTACCCAGATGGCTCCGAGAAGGTTGAGGGGGAGGGGACCCACTGGACAGCTGTTGGGAGACAGATGAAGGCCATCCAGTGTGTTCTTTAATGTGCACAGGTATGGCTCTCCCTTACACAGGGCCATGGCTTATAATGTTCCATCTGACTGATGGCATCTTTCCAAGCCAATCCCCTACTGACAGTGGGCAGTAATGACATTGTAGTAATCCCTATTCATTCTAAAATGTATCTTTCTGCTGATGATACAGTTGCAATGCTGAACAGTAGAGATTTTAGAAAAAATAAAAAGAGCTCTCCAGAATGATTCCAATAAAATGCAAGGCTTTGGGAAAATAAAATCTATGTAAATACTAAAAAGATAGTTTTTTTTATTTCTACTCACCATTTAGTTATATCACAGATATCAAATATTAAGGTCCATTCGATAAATTGCAAGTTAAAATGAGTGCAATTTTTAAACAAATCACTTTATAAATGTGTGCTTTTTGGTACCTAGGGTTAAATTTAGATCATCATTTTAAATGGAAGAGCAAGTTTGGAAAAAGGCTAAGGTATTGTTCATTGGTTATACATAGAGTTAATTTTGTGTTCCGGTCAAGTACTTGTAGAATTATTTATCTTATTATAGCAGAATCAGTAATAAATTATGGAATAACAATATATGGAAAAGCTTATATATCTGATTTGAATAATATCAGAACCTTGACTAGCATAATACAGTTAATTAATTAGCTGTAATTATTAGCATATACAAATTATAAATTAATTGTTAGCATATACAGTGTCATTACAAATTAGTCGAGCAAAAAGGCATGAATTACTTGAAAAACAAAATCATATGAAATCAGCATTTGTCTCAAAAGTTGCCCCATATAATCAAGTTCAATTCTTGTCATTGTACATAGCATTGCATCACATTGCCCTGTTGAGTATAGAGGGAGACTAGACTGCAGTTAGTAGCCATGGCAGTTTACAGAGGTCAAAGCATGCACAGTGTTAGCTTTAGTTTTATGAAACAAAATCGAGCATGACTGTGCAAAGGTTTCAAACAAAGTATGTCAAGACTACACCTCAAAGAAACATCACCATCACTTGATTCAAGTGGTTTACTGACACAGATGTGTGGCACACAGGGAATAGGGCCAGTGTCTCAAATGAAGTAGTGGAAACTGTGAGACAGGCATTTCAAAGAAGTCCTTGAAAGTCAACAGCATGTGCTAGTCAAGAATTGAATATGCAACAACCTACTGTATAGAAGATTTTATGTAAAAGACTCTCAATCAGGCTATACAAGTTGCAATTGCTGCAAACATTAGGTGAAGGGGACAAACAAAAATGATATCTGTTTCGTGCAGACATGGCTACCAGAATGGAAAATGACTATGAATTCCTTGATAAGATTGTGTTTAGTGTTGAGGCCACATTCCATTTAATGCTATTATGAAATGACTAATAAGTTATGCTTTTTTCAAAATGTAATCTATGTGTATATAAAAGAGAGTCTCTGTGTCTATTTGTTTGAATCTCCCTTAGACAGTCAGAGAAAGGACCACCAAACTTCATCTACAGCTTCATCTCATAGCTTAGTGCACTGTCAGGGTTTTGAACCCACAAAATTAGACCCACTCCCAAAAGTTGGCCATGAAACATCTATTCATTGATAACTTAGCACATTGCCAAAGTATTACTCCATTCACAAGGTAGGCAATGGTAGCATCCCTAGAGATTTTGGACACTTGCAGTGGGTTCAAATCAGTCCAACAGCAGCAGGAAACACAATCTCCAAACCCTATGTTGACAAAACTAAGTGGGACCACCACACGAAATTCAGGTCTGATTGGTGCATTATGAACTGAGTTTTCTCCCAAATCAACATATAAAATAATTTTCCCTCCTATAAATTTTAATTGAATTTCACTTTTGTTTCACACATGCATCAATAACCCTTTTTTTTAAAGTTTATTTTAAAATAAATGCACTATTGCTTTCCCTCTGTTGCCTATTTGTGACATTTAACACTTTTGTTCTAAAAGATCAAAGGGAAATTAGTTTTGGGCTAGATAAGTACTAATGATGCAAAATTCACATTTTCTGCAGCTTCAAATAGTTAGAAATTAGCTAGAGGTCCTAAAGTTGAAGAATGGCATAAGGTTAAATAACTATTGTAAACATATCTATATGAGAATTTTAGCTGTAAAATGTGGTAGTCAAGGAGTGATTTGTCCCTTTATTCTAAGAGGTGGTGGAAAAAAATGCATCTTTTATTTTAAAGAAATAAATAAAACAATATTTTTGAACTTAAGAGATCACTATTTTCAGCTTTCAGATCTTCTATTAATTTGAATTTACATCATCAGAATGAAAAATTAGGAAATTGCAAAAAAATTTTTTTTGAAAATGAACATTCTGTATTTACCAGATGGCTGCACTTACTAGTTTACTCTTTCAGAAGAATTCTAGATCTGTTTTGGAACATGCAGGAAGTCATCTACACTTTTGAATTGCTCACATATATAGTAAAGAGTATTCTCATGCAATTTTTTACTGACCAGCAATTTCATTCTTCTTTTTTATAATATATATATAACCAGGTATACCAAAGTTATGATTATATGTTTCTAGAAGTCATTGCATAAAATGAAAACATATCTTGGAAAGAAATTTTCCACAGAAAATAAATCAATAAAGATAGATTATATTCTGAATTACACTACTGAGCTTTTTTCCACAAATATAATTATTCACATCAGTATTTTATAGGCAATGAGAAAGCTAAAGAATACTTTTCACAACTGTTCTACTGAATTTGGTATTGTCTACATTTCCAAATTTTATTTCTAAATTTTCCATAATTTGCCCTCAGACATCACTCTAATTGTAGTTAAATGTCATAACTCTCATAACAGTTTATTTTTCCCACTTTCTAAAATATTGTTCTAAGCATGGATTCACGTGTCTAAAGGCAAACAATGTCCAGTTTTCAATTTGTTTGTATATTTCAAAAAATCAGGTTTCACTTCAAAGGAAATCCCTTGCTGTCTTATTAGCATTACTATACATATTACTATTAGAATGCTCAAAACTCCTACTTAATATACAAGACATAAATACAAAAAAAAAGCAAGAAAAACTCAATATATGGTAAGTGTGATGGTAAAATGCAACCGACTCTGCAAGCTATAGTCAATTACATGATAATTTCTTTTTATGGAAGAAGCCATAGGGTGGGTAGTGTATCAACTCAAATTAATTTGAAATGAATTGCAAATTTCAAAACATTTTCTTAAGAATTAAAATTCATAATATAAAAACACATATCTCAAATAACTAATTCTATCTTTAGTCAGTTTCAGACAGAATGCACATTTTTTATTAACTGATTTAATATATGATGAAACATTGAAAAAATAGAAAACTAAACAGATTGCCCTATGCAAATAAATTCTGAGAATGAAGTATCAGCTTTCCCTCTCATCTCTGAAATGGTCTTTTTTATAGATGGTGTCTCTCAAATAAGTTATTACAAAATCTTCAATTCCATAAGGAAATCATATGTCAATAGCATTCTCTAAATAGACACAAATCATTAAGCATTCATTCACAAATCAATATATTAGTTGTAGACTTCACTATGTGTTCCAGGTGGCACTATAATTGTTTATGATAAAGTCTTTATTATAATAACTTTATAGCAATGCATTATTGATATTGAAATGTAACATGTACAGATTAATGGAACAATAACAGAAATTTACCTGGGACTGCTGAGGAGGAGGAAGCGAAGGAGCAGCTGGTTGAGGTACTACTCCATGTCCACTGATAGGCATAACTGGAGTTGGTTGGGTTACTGATGCTCTTGTTACTGCAGTACCCACCACCTGGCCTGTATAGATCCCAGGAGCAGAGTGTCTAATATGTGCTGCATTAGTAACTGTAGGAGGGTAGTAGGATAAATTGGCTAAAGGAGCATATGGATAAGTTGCAGGGGAAGGTACATATGCGGGATGGATGGGTACTGCAGAATGAGGAAATGGCATATAACCATATGGAGCTGTAGGATAAGCCAATGTGTAAGACACAGGGGGACATGTAAGAGGGGGGAGAACTTGCACTGATGGAACAGTTGTAATAACTCCTTCCACTTGTCCTATGTGAATACTATGTGATGTTACAGCACTGTGATCACAAGTGGCTGGTGTTGGCAGAATCCCTTCTACAGAGATATTATCACTATTACCAATGGCTGGATGTCTTTCTGATTGATTGCCATGATGATCTTCCAGACTTTCTTCATAGAGTTCATACCTGAAATATGAACAACAGCAAGTTAAAAGATATATTGCTAAAAGCAATGCTAAATCATCTCTCTTTTTTCACTGCAATGTCTTATCAATTGAAAGGTTTTAAAGAAATTCTGTTACTTATTATTTTTCCTAATACCTTAGTCACTATGATAAATATGAAAAATTGTCACAAATGGGCTATTTCTTGAAATAGTCATTTAAACAGGCTATTCTTGAAACCAAGGTATTGTTCTAGGTAAAAAGAAATGTAGAAGATAGTCATTTGAGTGATAAGGTAGTGTGGCTTATGCTTAATAAAAAAGAAGTGCAGGGATAAGTTAAATTAACACTTTACTCATATTAACAAATAACATTACATGTGTCAGAAGATATACTTAATGTGTCAGAACAGCATGTTCATCTTTGGTTAAACTCCAGTTGACAATGTGATGTCCCTGCTGGAACAGTACAAGGTTGAAAATTTTGTGCTTTTCTGTTGCTTTTTATTTCAAAGTGAAACAGGTCTTTTTGTTTTTTAAGCAAACCTGGAAATACACATATCAAAATTTAAAACAAACTTTAACCATCTCTCTTTTGCTTTCCCTCTGTTGCCTATTGATATCTGCTTGATTTCTGCATGGAAAAATGATAGTAAGCATAAAAAAATATATGTTACTGTCTATATTATTGGCTGATTGCATGATACTCCATCACTCAAGTAGTAGCAATTGGTTTGAAAACTATTATGATGCTTTTGTCAAACAAACTTGCATCATTTCCAAAACTTTTAATGGACAATGGATGTAAGTTACATCATAGAGCAGGTACATATATTACTTTTGCTCCTTATTTTAAAATTTTTTTTGGATTGCAAAGTTTTTTCTTACATTGCTGTTTCTAGAATTAGTTTTAATGCTCCTCAAATATGTATTGCAATTAAATAGGACAATTTGTTTAAACTGTTATTCTCATCTAACACAAAACTAACTACAAAACATTATGAGTCGCCACCATTAATGCAACTGCCTCCACTGGATAACAGAATGTGCAAAAGTTCTATTTTAGTAATACTTTTAATTATCTTTAAATCATATTTACTTGTTTGAACAAAAAAAGCGATATTGAAAAGAATTTTCTGCCATTATTTGCAATTCAACTGCAAATATAATAGCAGAAATTGAAAAGAATGAAAATATTTGTTGTCATTATTTGCAACAAACTTTTCCATAGCAGTAATGCTATGTCTGGAATGATTTTGATTCCAGCTTCAATGAAGTAACACCACACACACACACACACAAAAAAAAAATTCATTTGTGGCACTAGGCCATTAATCTTATAGACCACAATATCAAATCTTCATAAGATTATGACTTAAATACATGTATAACTAAGAAATTAAGAAAAGGAAAGAAATGAAAAGACTTCAGATAATAACATATTATGAAATACACAATTGTATCAGAATAATATGACCACCTACCACGGTATATGTAGGGTACGTGGTCATATTATTCTGATATGACTGTGTATATTTATATTGGAAAAATCAAATAGTTTACACAATGGTACAATCATTAAGAAATTAATATGACCCTTTAGCTGTAATCTATTAGATGGTAAAAATTCAAAGAAAATTCAAAGTTTAATTTTAATGTGTTTTTTCAACTATAAAGGTAAAACTTGATTGCACTTTTTCATTTTAACTTTAAACATAGATGATAATCGCAGCATCACCTGATGCTCTTTTGGCATTGATAAATCAATAAATATTTTGTGTAAAAAATATGTGATTATCATCTATGTTTAAAGTTAAAATGAAAATGTGCAATAAAGTTTTACCTTTATAGTTGAAAAAACACTTTAAAATCAAACTTTTAATTTTCTTTGAATTTTTACCATCTTATACATTACAGCTAAAGGATCTTTTATATACATCAAAAACAGAAACTTTTAAATCAAGATAAGGATCTAAAGCTGTTCTTTAATTTCTGAAAACACTTTAAAATTAATGGCCACAAGGGTGAGTTTAGGTTTCAGAAAAAAACAACCCAAAACTAACATTTTAAGGGTTAACAGGTTTTTAAAGGAAAAACTGAAAGCTGATGAAAAAAAATTATCTTGATAACCTGACTGACAAAACAAAGAAAGCAGTTGGACAGCCGAACAGATTGGCACACAGGGACTGAGGGATAAGGACAATAAGGTCACGGAAGGGAGGATTCCATCATGAAAAGGTGGGTATTGAAGATAGATGCATTACTGGTGTTAATGTTAGCCAAAGTAACTTCAGAGCATGTGGGGGCTATCTCAAAATTAAAACTGCACAAATCCCAAAGGGTATATGGAATTACTACTGAAATGCTAAGAGCTGGAAATGGTTCTGTTATCACATGGTTAAGTGTAGTGCTCAACAATTTCTATGATAGTTATTATTCCTAAGTATTTTGCTCATCATCCTCAAGCAGCCATGGGCTATGGAGGTCCAACCAGACCATGCAGTTTAATTCTCCAAGCATATCTGTCCTGAGCTACATCTGCTGCATCCAGCCACTGCACACCAATTCTAACAAGGTCCTGTTTGACATTGTCTGCCCACCTAGGTATCCCCCTCTTTCTGAGGCCTTTAGGCACACTATTCACAACCCTATTCACCAATCTATAATTATCCATACGGGCAACATGGCCAAACCAGCGGAGTCTCTCTCTGCACAATATGCTGCTTAAAGGAGGTTGCAGACTCCTTTGCCTAACCTCATCATTAGTTACAAAGTTAAACCACCTAATACCCAAGATACTGCGTAAGCATCTAGAATCAAAAGCATCTAGTTTCCTGTTATCTTGCTTACACAGCGTCCAAGTTTCACTACCATAACTAACCCTAGAAAGAACCAAACTATTATACAGTCTAATTTTAGTCTTTAGGTGTATACGCCTATTTCTCCACAATCTCCATAGATTCTTAAAAGTCCCGGCAACAATCCCTATCTGTCTGTTAATCTCATGCTGCACATCACCAGAATCTGTTACATAGCTCCCAAGGTAATTAAACTGTGACACCTGCTCAAGACTGCAACCATTCAGATGAACTAAATCACAACCTGCCTGACCAATTTTCATCACTTTAGTTTTCTCTCTGTTTATAACCAAACCTACTCTACTACCAGTCTCATCAACAGCTCGAATGAAAGAGTTTATCTCATCAACATCATTTGCCAAAAGGGCTAAATCATCAGCATAATCTAAATCAGAAATTTTCATATCTCCAGCCTATTTAAGACCAAAATCTTTCCCTTGAAGTGAATTTCGCATAACATAATCAATAACCAAGCAAAAGAGAAAAGGAGACAAAATGCACCCTTGTCGAACACCAGAAGTAATGCTAAACCAATTGCTACAAGCCTTACCAACTCTCACACATGACTCAGTGTTATTACAGAGAGCTTTCATTACGTTAACTAACTTGTCTGGTATACCATATGATCTTACAATCAACCACAAATTATGACGATCAACAGAGTCGAAAGCCTTTTTGAAATCAACAAAGCTAGCAATCAAAGGTTTCTGAAACTCTAAACATTTCTCAAGAATCTGCCTAAGTGAAAATATCTGATCCACTCATCCCATACCACTTCTGAATCCACATTGCTTATCACGCAACTGACTGTCAACCAGATTCTTAATTCTATTAAGCACAATCATGGAAAGAACTTTACCTGGAACAGAGAGTAGGCTGATACCCCTATAGTTATCACAAGAACTATGATCACCTTTTTTGAAAATAGGGATAACAATAGCTCTGGTAAAATCCTTAGGAACCATGCCTTTATCATAAAAGATATTCAGAATTTCAGTCATCCAAGTGGTAACCGAAACATTCCCAGCTCTAAGCATTTCTAGTTTTTTTAAAATAAATTTTTATTTGCATTGCCAGATGCATTTTTTTACTACATGACTCTTAAAAAGTCCTATTAAAATAAAACAGTCTTTTTTGTTAAATAGTTGATTTTCAGAAAATCCAGAATTAAATGCTGATTAATTTGGTATACAATATGCCATAATTCCTTTCATCAGTTATTTGGCAAAAAGTTCTAAAAGTTCAAGTTTTTGTTTTGGCTGAGCATAATGAGACAATAGCTTGGCCTCTGAATGAAAACCTGTTTTCCAGCCTGGACACTGGAAGGGTTAAAGCCAATAATGCATCTATCCTCATTGCAAACAACAAGAGTAGAAATAATCACATTATTTAGAACATCTCTGAAATGCTCAGCCCACTAGCCATCACAGAATCATCACCTTCAACCACCTTGCCATATTTATCCCTCAATCCCTGTGTACATGTCTGTTTCTTCCCACATAAAACATTAACAATCTGGTACAACCCCCTGCTGTTGTGCTGTGTAACTGCTTCCTCTGCTTTGTCAGCCAAGCTATCAAGCCAAAATTTTTATCAGCTGTTAATTGATCCTTTACATGTTTATTAAGCTTATTGTAATGCCTTCTGTTAGGACTAGTAGGTTGTTGATTCATATTAATCTTGCACTTCCTTCTTTCAGAAATAAGTTCTATAGCCTTTTCAGTCAAATAATTTTGTTTCCTCTGTTCCCTTTTACCCAAAAGAGTACTGTTGGTTTCATGAAAAGACTGTTTAACTGATCCTATTCTTTCAGACATTCAGTGTTAAAGACAATTTTCTTAACCTTAGCACAATATTTCTTAAGCTTCAGCTGCAAGACACTTTTTACCAGGAAACAATCAGACCAATTTCGGCTCCCCTGTATGATCTGGTATTCCTAATTGAACTAGCCCATTTGCTGTTAATTAAAATATAATCTATCATATTCTGTGCAACCCACCAGATGAAACCCATGTATAATTATAAATCTCCCGATGTTTGTAGTATGTGTTAGTTATTTGCAAACCATTAAGTTTACTTACCTTTAGGAAACGTTCTCCATTGCTATTGGAACTACCAATGCAAACTGACCTAAAACTCCTGCCCAAAGGTTAGAGTCAGTACCAACTTTAGCAGTGAAGTCACCTAGCACAAGAGAAATATCTCCTTTCTTCACAAAGTTCAAAATATCCTGAAGCTGGCATAACAACAGATTACATTCAAGTTTTTAATTTTTGTTTCAAATTTTGCTGTAAGAAATCTTTTATTAATGCAATCATATCCTAGAAGAGCATCACTGGCATGTCTGCTGAGAAGCAAACCTACACCTTGGAGATGCTTTCCATCATCCCTGCCTGAAAAGAGAAATTTAAAGTTATTTTTAAGTATCTCACATTTATCTGTTTATCTGGCCTCTTTCAAGCCAAGAATATCTAGGTTATAGTGCTGGAATTCCTGCATAAGGACATCAATTCTATGTATGTAGAGAATAATTTCTATGTAATGTAAGCAGAGAATAATTTCTATGTAATGCCACCACAGAGGACTCATCAGAGTCCTCTGTGGTGGCATTGTTATTGGGCATGTTATGCCCCACAGAGGACTCATCAGAGTCCTCTGTGGGGCATAACATCAGATAACATTCAAGTCTTTAATTTTTGTTTCAAATTTTGCTGTAAGAAATCTTTCATTAATGCAGTCGCATCCTAGAAGAGTATCACTGGCATGTCTGCTGAGAAGCAAACTACACCTTGAAGATGCTTTTCATCCTCCCTGCCTGAAAAGAGAAATGCAGTCATATCCTAGAAGAGCATCACTGGTATGTCTGCTGAGAAGCAAACCTACACCTTAGAGATGCTTTCCATCCTCTCTGCATGGAAAGAGAAATTTAAAGTTATTTTTAAGTATCTCACCTTTACCTGTCCATCTGGTCTCTTGCAAGCCAAGAATATCTAGATTATAATGCTGGAATTCATGCGTGAGGACATTAAGAGAATAATTTCTATGTAATGCCCTCACATTGGAAGTATTTGCAGAGAGAAAATGATTAGTAGGATTTTTAAAGAAATTAGGTTTATTGAGAAAGGTAGGGTCAACAATATCAAACAACCCCCTGATCGCAGGCATGGGGCAAAGACCTGTTCCTCCTCCGCTAAAGGCTGAAGTCACCAATGCTGGTAGGAACTTCAGGCACCACCTTTTCAAGAGCCATATGACCTGTCTGAGACATATTACTCCAGTTTAGGATTGGCGAGTCCAACTAGCTAAGTGAAGGTTCAGGTACCTGCGATGGCCTCTGATTAGGATTATCCACCAGCTAATATAAGGTATTCCATGCCTCTGTTCACTTAGGGCTGGCAACCCAGAAACAAACAGAAAACACAGCGGCAGATTCTCCCTCAAAAGAGGCCCACCAGTGCAGCAAGTCCAGGATCAATAATCAAGCTCAAATCCATAAACAAGTCCAGTCTAGTAGGTATAAATGGTCAGCACCAGGACCCTGTGAAGTTGACCACTCCTCAGCAGGATTGAAAAAAAGAAAAAAGTGGCCATAGGTGACCAGACCAGTAGGTCACACGGAGCTGGCAGCCCTCCACTTCTCTTCCTAAAGAGAATATCTCTTTTGAAAGGTACTAATGGCCTGCACCACAAAAAAAGTAGGGTTGGACATTAGGTGCTAGACTGCCGGTTCTGTGCATCATCACTGGGGATGGATACACAGCTCTCCTTCCAGTTTATGCTCAGCTACCATTTACAGATCATTTCTAAATACCAATTTGTTCTTTAAATAATATTGCATTCTATCAACCCCCAATTTCCACTCACTAGTTTGATCCGAACTATAGTCATTACTCCCCCCTCCTGGTAACATTTTGAAATGCTTCCAAATATTAATGGAAAACTTTTTTTCAAATCAGAGGATTTAAAAGCAGTTGTACCTCATTTTTGTTTTTCCACTTCTATTATTTTTGCTCATTTAAACCTACTTTAGTATTTCTAGAATTATTTATATTCATCATTGCAGAGCTTTCCAAAAGGGAAATAAACCACCAGGAGCATAGATGCTAAGAACTACTGTTTTCAAAGCAATGCCTAACCTCACGTAGTTTGCATTATTGGAGACACAAATATTTCCATGTCAAGAGATTAATAGTATGTATGATGACGGTCACTAGCTAGTCTATTGCAAAGAAACCAGTCATTAGCCCATACTGAACAAGTGGTTAGTGTACCTGACTACTAAACCAGCGGGTATGCCACTGGACAAGGCTATGTCTAAACTGCACGTAATCTGCTGCGAATGGTCATAAAAGCTAGGTCATCATTTCATTTTTGTCTATTCTAAGAATAGAATGTACTATTTCTGACTACCCGAGCAATTAAGAATGTTTGCATGCCTCCATAGTTACCAAAATTGTACAGTATATCTGTAGTACGCATAATAAAGTGAGCATATAAAAGTGAACAACTGTATGGGAATAAGTGTAAATTAAAATCATTATGGCTTTTTGCTCATTACAGCTGTAATCTCATTATATCTGTGTTCATTACAGCTGTAATTCATTATATCTGTGTTCATTACAGCTGCAATCTCATTATATCTGTGTTCATTACAGCTGCAATCTCATTATATCTGTGTCATTACAATCAAGTTTGACTGTATATCATTTTAGAAGTGAAAACATCTACAATAAAGCTTCATTACTACAGTTCTCAATAGTTAAAGCATACTGTTGCAATAATGTTTTATAATTATATTAATAATTACAATAAATTAAGACTTAAATACTGAAATATCCAAACCTATAAGAGTTATTAAATAAAAAAATAAAAAAATTCTAAAGCTTACCATCTTCTAGCCACATCAAATAAAACTTCAGGATATACTCCTCCTCCTTTGGCAGCAGATTCTACAGCTAAACACGCTCTTTCAAGCATTTCACTGCTTTGCTCTTTGCACTGTATTAAAGCTCTTTGTATCTCATTGGGGTTCAAAGCATGAGCATGCGGTAAACATGATAATGCCAATTCAGCTGCAGCTCGAACCATACTGGGGTCTCTACCACGAGAAGCTCTATCTGCTAATGATGCTACTTCAGGGGGAGTGAGATGGCCTTCCCAAGTTTCAATCAAAAAATTTATGGCTGTACTTCCTATCTCCATTGCTTGACCTGTGTACATATAAACATATATAAGCCTCACTTCTGAAATAAAATTCCTGATTCTTGATTCTGAAATTCATTTGTTTGAATACTCTTCATAATCAGGCACTTTTCACAAATATTACACTGGTTTCCATAAATTAAGGAAAATCCCTGTTAAGTCAATGGGAAGCTAACATCAAAGCTCTATAACTTCTAAAATAAGCTTTTTTGTTTTGAAAAGTGTGATTGCATATAATGATAGATCTCAATCAAATAAATCAATATCTCGATTTTCAACAATATTCATTCAATATTTAATGAGTTATGGAAGTTTGAATATTTAACAACAGCTATGCCAGTCTAAAGAAACTTATATAAAACTGAAGAATAGTGAAAGAATTCTTTACACAAAGTTCAAAAATACAAACTTATTTTATTAAATACTTATTAAGTTTTAATTAACTTCTGAAGTCAATTTTTGTGATTGGCATTGTTACTGCTAAATATTCAAACTTCCATAACTCATTAAATACTGAACGAATATTGTTGAAAATCGAGATATTTATTTGATTGAGATCTTTATCTGCAATCATATTTTTTAAAACAAAAAATTTATTTTAGAAATTATAGAGCTTTGATGTTAGCTTCCCATTGACTTAATATATGGACTTTCCTTAATTTATGGAAACCAGTGTATATAATGAAATACATGGCTCAACTTAGAAAATGCCACACCAGGAAGTATTGTTGGAGCACCATGCAAATAGGTGGGTATGTGTTGACAGTCAACACATACCCACCTATTTGCACAGTCAAGTTATGTCAATTTATTTGACAGTTATTGCATAGTCAAGTTATTTGACAGTCAAGTTATGTAAATGAGTGCAGTTGCAAAACCAATCATATGATAAGTGAGGGAGATAACAGGGCAAAATAGCTCAGCATAGCTATGTTTGGTTGTCTTCACCTGGGCATATGGACCACTGCATCAGAGTGATCTCGAGTGATGGAGAGAGAATGCCTGGGCGATGTCATTGGGAATCCTATCATCACAAGGACACCTTTGCCAGAAGCTTCATCATAGGGTTAAGCACAGCTGGTTGGTTTCTGCATTGCATCACAATGTGACAACTGTTGGCTGAATCTAGTGACAGTGCCTTGGCCAAGTGCAATCCCCAGATGTCTCCCCAACTGAGAATGTGTGAGACGTCACTGGCAGATGACTTCATACCTCAGTATGACCCCCTCGCAATATCGATGAATTATGGACACGGTCAACAATGCTTGGTCATGACACCTCATCCGAAGACATCATTCCACTCGATGCCACACCATGTTGCTGAATGTATAAGCCCAGCCTGGGAGTCATACAACCTACCGACTCAGGCCACATTATACTGTCTCCTTGCCCATCGTAATCCCTCAGAAATTAAATCATTTCTTTCCCACCTATTGTCTACATGTGTGGTAAGTTTTGTCTCATTTCATGCATTCCTTCATGGTATGGCATTTTCTACATCGAGCAGTGTACTTGCTTTAGTAGTGTCACCAATTATCCATTAAACTGAATATATATTTCAATATTTATGCTTAAACAAAAAATATATAGTACACATAGACCTAAAAATTTTTTAAAAACAGCAAAGAAAAAACAAAAATTAAGAAAATCATATTAAGAACATTTATAAAATTTGCATAAAGTGAAAACAACTAAAAAACTTAAAATCAAACATCTTTAGATAGAATGTTATGAAATTTAAAAGCATAATTTTTTTTTTAGTTCCACTGAAAATATTTAAACAAATACAAGGTTTTAGTTAACATTTATGTATAATTCAATAAAAAACTGAAAAATATAACTGATGTTGAGAAATGTTATGCTTTTTTCAAAAATGAAATGGTGATCACATAATAAAGTGGAATTAGGATTTGCAATCTTCTTTAAAATATTTTATATGCTATTAATCCTGTACAGGAGAAATTCTCTATTATAGGTTATTTGTTGATAAAAAAAAAATCAGTTTATAATGCTTTCTTAGGAAATAATGCTCTTGAGAATGAGCTATATTGTTTAGTTTGCAGTTCAATATATTTTACCCTTGCAATTTATTAAACCCCCTTCAATCTTCAATTTTAAATAGTGTCAAAACAGCACAACACTTTGACCAATAGTTGATCTTCTTTAAGCAAAATAACTCTGGAGTTAGTGAATTAATTATGTCAAGGACTGTGGCTAAATCTAAAGGCACTGGAACTTCAGTCCTACATACAAGGATTTATTAAAATAATGGAAACACTGACAGCAACTGGAATATATACAATGTGCCATATGCATATCATAGGTACGACGCCACTCACGATGTGGTATATAAAGAGAAGTATGATGTCAGCTATCACGTAGCAGTGGCATAGGCACGAGTGGAACAGCTGTTGTGGTGTAATTGTCAACAATGTCAGATTTCAGTGACCTCCAAAAAGGCATGATCATTGGTGCGCATCTTGCAGGAGCTTCAGTAACCAGAATGGCAGATGTAACACAAGGAACTATATGGAAGATTATGACTACCTATCAAAAAGGGCAGGGCATTGCCTCCAAAAGTGCAAATTGTGGATACCATACGAAGTTGTCAGATAGGGATAGGTGAACGTTGGCATGGATTGCACAATAGAACCACAAAACCAAGGCACCACAAATAGCAGCAAAGTTGAACACCAGTTGGAATGATCCCGTTTCCATCATAACAGTTCATCAAGAACTTCGTCGTGCTGGTATTTATGGCCATGCTCATCATCATCCTCAAGCAGCCATGGGCTACGGAGGTCCAACCAGACTGCGCAGTTTAATTCTCCAAGCATATCTGTCCTGAGCTACATCTGCTGCATCTGGCCACTGTACACCGATTCTAACAAGGTCCTGTTTGACATTGTCAGCCCACCGCATCCTAGGTCTCCCCCTCCTTCTGAGGCCTCTAGGCACACTGTTCATAATCCTATTCGCCAATCTATAATTATCCATACGGGCAACATGGCCAAACCAGCACTCTCTCTGCACAATATGCTGCTTAAAGGAGGTTGCAGACTCCTTTGCCTAACCTCATCATTAGTTACAAAGTTAAACCACCTAATACCCAAGATACTGCGTAAGCATCTAGAATCAAAAGCATCTAGTTTCCTGTTATCTTGCTTACACAG
This sequence comes from Ryuthela nishihirai, assembly GCA_038380435.1. Classification (NCBI taxonomy): domain Eukaryota; kingdom Metazoa; phylum Arthropoda; class Arachnida; order Araneae; family Heptathelidae; genus Ryuthela; species Ryuthela nishihirai. The sequence goes on from JAWZYU010000012.1 coordinate 59,831,753, forward strand.
CATCCAAGTTTCACTACCATAACTAACCCTAGAAAGAACCAAACTATTATACAATCTAATTTTAGTCTTTAGGTGTATACGCCTATTTCTCCACAATCTCCATAGATTCTTAAAAGTCCCGGCAGCAATACCTATTCGTCTGTTAATCTCATGCCGCACATCACCAGTATCAGTTACGCAGCTCCCAAGGTAATTAAACTGTGACACCTACTCAAGACTGCAACCATTCAGATTAACTGAATCAAAACCTGCCTGACCAATTTTCATCACTTTAGTTTTCTCTCTGTTTATAACCAAACCTACTGTACTACCAGTCTCATCAACAGTTCGAATGAAAAAGTTCATCTCATCAACATCATTTGCCAAAAGGGCTAAATCATCAGCATAATCTAAATCAGAAATTTTCGTATCTCCAGCCCATTTAAGGCCAAAAGCTCTCCCTTGAAGTGAATTTCGCATAACATAATCAACAACCAAACTAAAGAGAAAAGGAGACAAAATGCACCCTTGTCGAACACCAGAAGTAATGCTAAACCAATTGCTACAAGCCTTACCAACTCTTACACACGACTCAGTGTTATTATAGAGAGCTTTCATAATGTTAACTAACTTGTCTGGTATACCATATGATTTCACAATCAACCACAAATTATGACGATCAACAGAGTCGAAAGCCTTTTTGAAATCAACAAAGCTAGCAACCAAAGGTTTCCGAAACTCGAAACATTTCTCAAGAATCTGCCTAAGTGAAAATATCTGATCTACACATCCCCTACCACTTCTGAATCCACATTGCTCATCACGCAATTGCCTGTCAACCAGATTCTTAATTCTATTAAGCACAATCATGGAAAGAACTTTACCTGGAACGGAGAGTAGGCTGATACCCCCTATAGTTATCACAAGAACTGCGATCACCTTTTTTGAAAATAGGGATAATAATAGCTCTGGTAAAATCTTTAGGAACCATGCCTTTATCATAAAAGTTATTCAAAATTTCAGTCATCCAAATGGTAACTGAAACATTCCCAGCTCTAAGCATTTCCATAGTAATTTCATCCACCCCTGGGTATTTATGAAGTTTAAGTTTAGAAGTAGCCAAACTAACTTCAGATTGTGTTATAGGGCCAACATTAAAGCCAACAATGCATCTATCATCATTGCAAACAATGGGAGTAGAACTAACCACATTGTTTAGAACATCACTGAAATGCTCAGCCCACCTAGCCATGACAGAATCCTCACCTTCTATAACCTTGCCTTGTTTATCCTTCAATCCCTGTATACCTGTTCGTTTTCTACAACACAAAACATTAACTATCTGGTACAGCTCTCTGCTGTTGTGCTGTCTAACTGCTTCCTCAGCTTTGTCAGCAAGGCCATCAAGCCAAAGATTTTTATCAGTAGCTAACTGATCCTTTACACGTTTATTAAGTTCTTTGTAATGCTTTCTATTAGGACTAGTAGGGTACTGATTAAGGACATTCCTGCAGTTCCTTCTTTCTGAAATAAGCTCAAGTGCCTTATCACTTAAATAATTCTGCCTCCTCTGCTCCTTTTTCCCTAAAAGAGTACTGTTAGTTTCCAAAAAAGCCTGTTTAAAATGGCCCCATTCTTCCTCAACTTCAGTATTAAGCAAACCATGACTGTCATAATGACTAAGTAACCTATCATGGTAAGCTTTAGCTATAACTGGGTCTTTCAGAGCTTCAGTATTAAAGGTAAATTTTTTAACCCTAGCACAACACTTTTTAAGTTTAAGTTGCAAGACACTTTTAACAAGATAATGGTCAGATCCCATTTCAGCTCCCCTATATGCCCTGGTATTTCTAACAGAACTAGCCCATTTGCTGTTAATTAATATATAATCAATCATATTCTTATGCAGCCCATCAGGTGAATCCCATGTGTATTTATGTATGTCGCGGTGTTTGTAATATGTGTTAGTTATTCTGAAACCATTGAGTTTACTTACCTGTAGGAGACGTTGCCCATTGCCATTGCAGCTACCAATACCAAAAGGGCCTATCACCCCTCCCCAAAGATCAGAGTCAGTACCAACTTTGGCATTGAAGTCACCTAGAACAAGGGTAATATCTCCTTTCTTGACAGAATTCAAAATATCCTGAAGTTGTTCATAAAACCTATCCTTCTCATCCTCATCGGCATCCTCAGTGGGGGCATAACAGCAGATAACATTCAAGTCTTTAATGCTTGTCTGAAATTTTGCTGTAAGAAACCTTTCATTAATGCACTCATATCCTAGAAGAGCATCACTAGCATGTCTGCTGAGCAGCAGACCCACGCCTTGGTGATGCTTTCCATCCTCCCTCCCTGTAAAGAGAAATTTAAAGTTATTTTTAAGTATCTCACCTTTACCTGTCCACCTGGTCTCTTGCAAGCCTAGAATATCTAGGTTATAGCGCTGGAATTCCTGCATGAGGACATCAAGAGAATAATCTCTATGTAATGTCCTCACGTTCCACGTTCCTGCAGAGAGAAAATGATTAGTAGGATTTTTAAAGAAATTAGGTTTATTGAGATTGGTAGGGCCAACAACATCAAACAGCCCCCAGATCGCAGGCATGGGGCAAAGACCTGTTCCTCCTCCGCTAAAGGCTGAAGTCACCGATGCTGGTAGGAATTTCAGGCACCAGCTTTTCAAGTGGACTTTTTCAAGAACCATATGGCCTGCCTGAGACACATTACTCCAGTTTAGGCTTGACAATGCCCAACTAGCTAAGTAAGGTTCAGGTACCTGCGATGGCCTCTGATTAGGATTATCCACCAGCTGATATAAGGTATCCCATGCCTCTGTTCACTTAGAGCTGGCAACCCAGAAGCAAACAGAAAACACAGCGGCAGACTCTCCCTCAACAGAGGCCCACCAGTGCAGCAAGTCCAGGATCCATAATCAAGCTCAAATCCATAAACAAGTCCAGTCTAGTAGGTATAAATGGTCAGCACCAGGACCCTGTGAAGTTGACCACTCCTCAGCAGGGTTGAAAAAAAAGAAAAAAGTGGCCATAGATGACCAGATCAGTAGGCCATACTGAACTGGCAGCCCTCCCCTTCCGTTCCCTTCCAAAAGAGAATATCTCTCTTGAAAGGTACTAACGGCCTGCACCACGAGAAGGCGGGGTCGAACATTAGGTGATAGACCTGGCCGGTTCTGTACATCATCACTGGGGATTGGTACACAGCTCTCCTTCCAGTTTACGCCTAGCTACCATTTACAAGCCCTACCATTTACAAGCCACGCTGCAATCCACAAAACTCTGATTTCCAGCATTATTGCAACAAAACATGTAAGGTGGTGCAAAGCACATAAAAACTGGGATGCTAAAGATTGGCAATGTGTCATCTGGTCTGATGAATTGTGCTACACATTGTTTCCCACTACTGGTAGACTGTACATCTGGTGAAAACTGCAGAAGCATACAATGCTGACTGTTTGATTCTGACTGTCAAGCATGGAGATGGATCCCTGATACTTTGGGATGCCATATCATGGTATTCCTTAGGGCCATTAGTTATTCTGAAGGGTTGTGTTACATCCGCAACATAAAAATCAATTCTCGGGGACCACTTGCACCCAATGTTGTGAGCATTGTTCCTTAATGACTGTCCCTGGTTTCAAGCAGTAATGCACCCACGCTTTGTTAGAAATGTGTCAAATTGTGGTTTGCAGAGCATGAGGATGAAGTACAGAAGCTATCTTGTCCACCTCAATATTATTGAACATGTGTGGGAATATCTGGAGCACAAGGTCAGATCACACTTTCCACCTCCAGCATCACTGGCACAGTTGGGTCATAGTTTACAGGAAGAATGGTCCCACATTCCATTGCCCTATGTGAATGACTTGTATGAGTCTATTTCATGTTGAATTGCATCTGTTCTGAATGCCAGATGTGGGCCTACAGCTTATTAATGAAATGTTCTCCACAAATAGTACGTTTTTCCATTATTTTGATAAAACCCTTGTATAGTCCTACTACAAGAACTACAAGGCAGGAAACAACTACAACAAAGGTAGATGTGACTCTAGATAGACTGTTTCGATAAATCATATTTCATACTTCAGAACAACTTTATCATGATGAGAATGAGTGGACATCTTTATGCAGTTCATCAGTTAGAAGATTACTGAGTATAATGAGTATAAAAACCACAAATAAAAACATCCAACAAGAGTAAAAATCAACAATAAACAATGGTGTAGAGCAGTGGTCTCCAAAGTGGGATACGCAAGCCGATACTTGGGGATACACCAAGTGACAGAAAAAATAAGAAAATTAATTAAAGGTGAACAAATATTAACTTGTATTTTTAAATTACACGATCATGAACATCAAATAGACGAGGAATTGACAGCGGTGACACTATAGGGTACTCGTAGAAGAGTATCATATGTATATACATATATATATTCAGGGGTACGCACAAAAATTTTTTTCTGTCTTAGGGGTACGTGATCAAAAAAGTTTGGAGACCACTGGTATAGAGAATCCATTTAAAATTGGAAGCAAGTGTAAAATGTATAAAGCAAATTAAATAGTAATAGTACAAATGGTTAAAATATTCTTAAATCATAAAAATGCAAAAACTGGGGTTAAAAACAATTCATCATGCAAAAGATGCCGAGTGTAAGGGATGATTTTAAGACTTGCCAACAAAATGTAAATATATCAGAAAACAGTTTTTCATCTGAAAAATGCCATTATGCTTTATATTTAAAGTATATAATTTTGATTTTAAAATTCTAAGAACAGCTAGTATTAGGAACCACACAAATATTGCATACATATATAGAGTTATTTAGATATTAGTGATGCAAAACGAAATAGAAAAAAAAGTGTACTGTATTAGTTTCTAAAGCATATAAAAACAGAAAAAAAAAAGCATTTATTATAACACTGAAATATAACCACTTATGATTAGCTACATCACCTATATGAAAAATTATTTATTTCAACATCATGATATATACTGGTTGATCATGATATACACTGGTTTCCATGGTTACATCATGATATACACTGGTTTCCATGAATTAAGATTCATTATTATCAAAAAATATTATATATATTGATATCATAATTATCAAAAAAAATTATGATAAAAAAATACACGAATTATTTTAATGAAATTTGATGAAAACATGAATTACAATGCTGGTTTCAGAATGGCATAAAATATTTTACACTAGAAACATTTTTCGTCAAAAAATAACACAGGAACTTGTCCAAAAATGAGGTGTCAGAATGCAATGGGCAAAGTTCTTTAATAAGGAGTGTGGTCACCCCTTACAGCAATGCAGGCACAACAGCAATGTTCCATGCTGTTTAAGATGTGAATCAGCTCAGTAGGGAGTAATGACCATTGTTCCTTTAAAGCAGTAATAAGCTCCCCCTTTGTTTCAGGTGGTGGGTTGAGAGCATCCCACACATGTTCAATCAGATTTTGGTCGCGAGATCGAGTTGGTCACTCCATGCGCATAATGGTCTCCTCTTGAAGGTATTGTTCCACTAGTCAAGCTCTGTGTGGATGAGCATTATCATCTTGTAAGATGAATGTTTCACCTATTGCACCAGCGTAAGAACATACATCAGGGTCCAGGATGTCATCTCTATACCTTTGAACATTGAGGTTCCCACTCATCAACACATAGAGGTCTGTGCATCCACCTAAGGAAATGACACCTCAAACACATATACTACCTCCGCCATAACTGTCTCTTTGACGCATGTTACTGGGATGATAAGCGGGTACCTCATTCTCTCCATATCAAGCAATATCTGGACTCATTTGTGAAGAGTAAGGACCTCCATTGCTCTTTTGTTCAGTTAACATGCATGCGTGCCCAATTCAACCACTCTCTCCTGATGTGACAGGATACAAATTACTGGCCTTCTGGCATACAGACCTCCCTCATGAAACCTTCTATGCACAGTAGAAGCTGATACAACCCTCCCAGTGGTTACTGCAAGAGAGGATCATAGCTGAGAGGGAGTAGACATCCTGATCCTTCATGCTGTTAATCACAGATATCAGTCTTGTACAGCAGTCGTATGCTAAGAAATTGATTTCACAGTCTAATGGACCACAGAAGGACTCGCACTCAACCATCGTGCCACATCTGATTGACTATGGCCTGCTTCAAGCCGGCCAATAGATCTCCACTGCAGTTCATTTGGCAAATGTCTCCAGGTCATTCTTACAAAATGGCTATTTCGAATTTCTTTACTCACATTTACAACACAAAATAATGATCCACTCCAAAGCACCTGTTTTTATGCCGCTATCCGATTACACAAATTGACATAACCTAGACTAATTTGCATACGATATGCTCACTCGGCATTGCTTTTTTCATTTTTATTCACTCTGCATTACTTTTTGGTTACATGAACAAGTTTGTGAGGATCGCACAACTTTTTGGTGAATTATGGCAATTTTTCTCATTTTTCCTTAATTTATGGAAACCAGTGTATATAAATCAGAAATCTGAAAATGTCTAAAAAGATATATATTACAGCACACTATGATCAAAAATTGAATTGCTTGTATGATGCTGAAATTATAAATGCATTTATTAAGCTATGTCATATTTAAGTTCTTTTACTTTAGTATCATGCTATAAAATGGCAACTGATTAATACAGTTAAGAAATATAAGTGGACTAAAATCTATAGCATATTAAACAGGCTGATTAGCATGAATAGAAATTGAAACCACTTTCAGTCTATGAGAATAAACACTGGCAATTGCAACTTTCAAAATAAAATGTTGTGAAGAGTTTCTTATATATATATATCAAGACTTATTGTTCAGAGACATTACTGTTTGCAAGCAGACAGTCACTGTTTCATTGTTTTCTTCTTTTAATGTCCCCACACTAAAGTTTTGATAAAGAGTGTTCTTTCACCTCTTGATATTAAAATTTTTCATGATCTTTTAAAATTCCCTTAAAAATAATCTGCATAATGAATTAGTAGTAAATGTTGATACTGACAGTGACTTTGGCAAAATGTTCAGCAGTATTGTACAAGAAAAAAATATGGAACTACATAATTATCCTGTTTCATGTAAATCTGTTACATATTATTATGTAGAATTAAATGCTCTTTCTCTTAAGATGTCATATTCTGTTCATCAGTTATTTCAAAATGAGGTTCAAATCCACTAAAATTGCTTTTTACTATATTGTTTTAAAGCACTATTAAAATTAATTTACTTGCTGTTTTCCTCAAATATTTTATTTTCTAAACATTTACTATTGTTATTTATTTTGGTATGTCACATGATCTATTTTTATTTATTAGTATAAGATTTCAAAGTTGTTCTTTCTGTTGGAAGCACTTCAAAATTAATCTGGCCACCATAGTGAATTCTGTTCTACAAACCTGGCATGTTAAGTGTCAAAAGCAGCAATTCATTCCTCAAGGTCAATTCATCATTCAAATAAGAGTTTACTGCCCTCAGGATCATTTCAAGTTATATCTTTCATATATGATGCAAGAGTTCCTCTCTCATCTCTACTTTGGCTTTGTAGACAATCTCTTTCATAACATCCCACAAAAAGAAATCAAGTAGATTAGGTGGAGAGATCTCAGTAGCCAAAGCATTGGACCACATGTTCAGTCCATAAAATCCTGTAATGCTGATTCAAGTAATCTATAACTTGATAATCAATATGTGAAGGCACATCATCATGATGAAACAACATCCAGCCTCTGGAAACAAATCCTCAATTAAAAACAGCAATTTGGTTCTTCAAAATGTTTAGGTAATTAGCAGTATTTAAATCTTGTTCCAGAACAATTGGCCAGTCAATAAATCTCTAAACTGACCACATAAAACATTTACTGAGAATTGATGTTGGAAGTTACTTTCAACAGCTCATAAGAATTATTGCTAGATAAGTGGAAATTACGTGTATTAATTCCATCCAATTAAACTTTGCTTTATCATTGAACAGTAGGCAGTCAAGACTCTGTTTTTTTTGTTGTTGTTTTGCCTCTGAGCAGCACTTTTTTTTTCAATGGGCTAAATGTTCAGGTAATAAGGATCCCAAGAGCTCAGAGAAGGTTGTGGGAAGGAGACCCACTGAACAGCTGTGAGACAGATAATAGTCTCCTGTCAAGGCCATCAACATGTTCTTAAGTGTGCACAAGGTATGGCTCTACTGCACATGGGGGAAAGTCTTAATGTCCCATTCTATAGATGGTGACATTTTCAAACCTAATGAGCTCACTTTCTTACTGAGAGCAGGATGGCATTAGCAGATAAGACTAGCAGTGCAACAACACTGACTGGCAAAAGTGAACATGATTACTGTAATCATGAGGTTGAAGAGTCTGCACATGATAAATATGCAAACCTTAACATAGTTTACCATACTCATGATATGGATTCACTAATTTGATTAGAAATTCTACAAACACTGTTCACTGGGCCATGTGTACTAAGTCTATTATGCATTCTTTCACAGTGTTGGGTTGTTCTGCTCATATTCAAGGTTATATGGAACTATCCTGCTTTCCATATATTCTTGTGTATATCACTAAATACTTGCCTGAATTGGAGAGGGAAATTTTATACTGCAATGAAAATCTAGGCACTTCCCTTTATTTTTTTTTGGTTCGATTGCATTTCTTTCTCACCTCTTTATTTTTTCTGGCTCAATTGAGTTTCTTGCCCTCCCCTCATTTCTTTCTAGATCCAGGCCTGCTGCCATAGAATTAATAAATGCAATGGTTATCAGTATTTTCACTGGGAGTGAACTGTTGATTCATTTTGTGATAAAATACAAGTCAAAACTACAATTTTGACCTTATTGCAAAACAGTGCCTCATATAATTCTGAGCACAGAACAGAAGCAACTGCAAATCAGTGGTAGCTATAGTGAAACTCAAACCATCACAGGGTTGACATCTTAAAACATCCATAACAGCTCAATGGCTAGAAATATAACCATTTTTACTTGAAATTACCACTTAAAGAATAGTAAATTAACGGCAATTACTTTCAATTTAACTACTATTGCATATTAATGTACTCAAAAATGCCTTTTTTTTAGGCTTTTTAGTAGAAAATGAGTTGAAATATATAGTGTAACAAGCATTACCTATTCTCATATGTTGTATAATATTGGTCCCTAATCCTATTTTTCCCTACTAGGCCTTTTATTGCAGATTTGCAATTAGAGGCAATCTTCAGGAACATAACCCCATGACTGACAAGGGACTACACTATACACATGATGCAAAAGATATAGGAATCAAGCAGATTATTACCAGTAATCCATGAAACATGGGATGAATATGTGCGAGACAACCAGTTTGGAGATACTGCATTGTGCAAGCCAAGAGCATACAATCCAATTTGAAATGCACACATATGGAGAGCACGATGAGGTCCTCTGTGATTTTGGCTAGCTGATGGCTGAGTAAATAACACTGCTGTGGAGCTGTTTCCACCTGCTTTGATCAAAACAGTTTTGGCTAATTCAAACATAAAATGAGCAGATGCTTCACTGGGCTGATTAGGGACACTTGGATATGCTCGTTTGCCCTTAAACCTAAAGGGAACAAAGCAATTTATTAATTGGTTAAAATTCAGTAAGTTGAATTGTAAAAGGAAAATCATAATTCTTACTAATGTAAAAAAAAAACTTTATTATTCTTCAGAAAGGATGGTAGGAAAAAAATATTTATACATATTTCAAATATCAATTTAACAAAAATTACAGTAGAGGTTCACAGTGCAGTAATTAATATTAAATTGAAATCTTTAATTCTCTATGAACCTGTTAAATGCTTTTAAGCACATCAACAAATGTTCTATGCTATCAAGTAACAAAAGTTATCAAAATGCTAGCAAGTGAGCATCTCGGAAGCTCCTCTTACTAGTCAGTACTAGACTCTTCTTATTTCTGTGGTATGGTACTTAAATTCTCCTTAATAATTTTTGATACTTCTTAGCATAGAACATTTGTTGAAGTGCTTAAAAACATTTAATAGTGTCAAAGAGATTAAAGTGGCAATTTAATTTTAAAAATCAATTTATTAATGTTACTTTAGTAGCAAAGTTTAGGGAGCTCACTAATTCTAAATTCAGAGCACTTACAAAAACTAATAAATTGTTGCATTTTTGTGAAATTTTATGCAATATATTGATTATTAATCAATGCATGATGGCTTCATATTGATTCTTGGTAATTATTAGTGATAATATCAAAAGTATGCAAGTCACAGATTTTGGCTGTGACTATCATTTCTTGTGGTGCATACTGAGAGTAGCAATTGCTAGTCAAGACACTTTTGCAAAAACAATTGGGAGGTTGGCATTTCTTAATATTTCTTCTGTTCTTTAATCAATTACTAACTCTTTGCAGGCTGGAGGGGGGGGGGGGGGGTGATTAATCTTTTCCCAATTTCAGTGACCTGATAATGAAACATTTCTGCAGCACAAGGTTGTAATTTTTCCCCCAAATAGAAATCGGAATTTTTTTTTACTGTTTTAATCAAATGTAAAAGGAAATGTACATCCATATATTTTTTCATGTTAGACAGCTTGAAAAAATCATAAAAGTTCAAAAATAATCCACTTGCACTTGTATAATGTTGGACTCACAGCTTGAGCCACAGAAAGTAACATGAAGCACTGCATTAGTTTATGCCTTTCCTCTGTTGTACCATACATAGATTATTGATCGTTTCGATTTCCACTAATTTGAGCTACTTTTCCACATCTGGCAAAGTTGTAATGCTTTCTAAACTTATGACATAAGATATTGTAGATTTTCGATTTTTCGAAACTTTTTTTACTTTGCAATTTTTAGCATTATATCTTATTGCTCCTCAAATATATATTGCAATTAAAATGAATAATAACTGTTTTGAAACTACTGGAAATGAAACTAAATTACATTATATATCATGACTCACAGATCAGGGAAGCTTTCTAAACTGTGAGTGTGACCTCTGTTACCCTGAAACTTCAAGACATAATGGTTCTAAGTAATCTGAGTTGGGATTAGTTGTCCAGAGAGGAGGTATAGGATAGGTTCAAGTTGTATAGACCCATTTAGATACAAATTTGCAGGCCTTCAACACTGTAATAGAATTAGGTGTGACCTTTGCCTCATGTTTTGTCTGGAAATGGTCAGCTGAACCTGATTGCAGTCTGACCTGCAGAACATTAGTATGTAGATGAGCCCATATTCAAGAACAGGTTAGGAAGTGGAGGAAAAGGCATACCTTTTGTGCAAAGGACTAAAAATGAAAACAATTCTTCCCTTTTGTAAAAATAAATAAGAATATACTATAAAATTTGGGAAAATTTTTTTAAAAAAGGGTGAAACCCAAAATTGGATTTTCAACGACCAATTTAAATTTTTGGATTTTAAGCCAAAATTCATAAAAAATCCAAAAAAATGATGAAGTTGGCAGCTCTGTAAATTGTGTGGTATACCTCCTTCTTTCCCATTGTTTTTGACAGACAATACAATATATATTGTAACACTGGCCCAAGTTTCATTTTACAATGCAGGTTAGAACTTTTCAATTTTATATAATAGTTATACATTTGCTGATACATTGAGCATATTGACAGTGATAAAAATTTGCAAAAATGTTAGTTATCTGTAGATGTTTTGGCTATAAAAGATAAAACTGGTGAGGCTGTCTAAATTTTTATTTAGTATGTGAAAATCTCACTCCTCAGATATTGAGTATGAATGCTGGCAAAAGTCAGTAAGTGGAAGATACATGAAATCAGGGTGCATAAAACTAAAAAAAAAGTAACCTTAAAAACTTTGACTTCATTGATGTACTGGTTACACATCACAATTCAGTGTAATAATGAATATTGGCAAATTCAAGAGTTAGAAGATGCATGAAACCAACAGAGGTTGTAAGCCTAAAAAGTATGGAAATCACTTATGTAAATACAATAAATCCTTGCTACTCTGGATGCAGCTAATCCAGATTGACAAACAGATGTCACTACTCCCCATGCTCAACAATAGTGTTTTGTTTGGATTGCTCAATGTTGTTGTCTCTGTGGCTTGGGTTGTTTTACCTCTGAATGGCATTTTTTTGCACACAATGGGCTAAATGACCAGGTCACAAGGACCCTGAAGGCTCAGAGAAGGTTGATGGGAGGCTATATCTCTCCCAACAGACTAGACAACTGTTGGGAGAGATATAGCCTTCCATCAAGGCCATCCAGTGTATTCTTTAATATGTATAGGGTGTCTCTCCTGCACACAGAGCCATAGCTTAACGACACATTCGACAGACTATGGCCTTTCCAAGCTCATCAGATCCCCTACTGACTGCTGAAAGGGGGGTGGTAAGTTTTGTGGAGATGGTAGTGATGGAGGGCAGGGTGGATGAAGAGGACACAAGAGGAAGAATGGTGGAAATATCAGATGATACAATATCAAATCTGCTACTTTTAAACTGGGATAGTGCATGGGGGGGGGACATTAAAGTGGAAACTATATCAACTGCTGTAATAAACTCTTGCAGGACACAGATGGCAACTTTGAAGGATTTTAGCTAGAAGATTTTCAGACTGTGTGTTCAAGGCAACTAGAGGGACACTACACAAGAAAAACCCCAAGATTAGCTTGAACTGGATAAAGGATACCCTAGATTTCAGCAGCTGACAAAAGAAAATATTGTTGCTGATGCTGTTAAGGTTTCTGCTATGGAAGAGGAATTAGTAATGAGAACTAGATTAAATGGATGAACCAAAAAAAAAAATCTACAATTATGAAGCAAATTCTCAGCACCATAATACATACATAGCACCAAGGCCTAAATCTGGTGGGGGGTTGAGTTTCATGTCCTCTTCCCACACACAGGAGAGATCGCCCCCTCCCATTGAGATTGTTAGTAAGGGTAAGCCAAAATTATTAAAACTTTTGCACATTTCACATATTTTCTAAGAATTAAAAAAAACCTCTAAGATGAAGAGGCAAATGTTACACTGTAATAAAAATTCAGTCTCCCCCTCTCTTTTTTTTTCTACATTGGGTTGTTTTACTTCTGAGCAGCATTGTTCTGAACAATGGCTAAATGGCCAGATCACAAATACCCCGAAGACTCAGAGAAGGCCGAGGGAGGGAACCTACTGGACAGCTGTTAAAAGACAGATGGTAGCCTACCATCAAGGCCATCCAGAATGTTCTTTACTGTGCACATATGGTATGGATCTCCTGCACAAGGGCCATGGCTTGACAATCCATCCAATGGATGGCAGCCTTTCCAAGCCCCCTACTGATTGTGAGCAGAGGGGGAAGTTTTGCAGAGATAAATCTCAATGCTGGCCCAGGTGGGACTGGAACCTGGGAACTGCAGATTATGAACCTGGAACATTATCAACTGAGCCTCCCTCCTCTTTGTTTTCTCTAGATTCAGGCCTGGATGGCACTGATGCAGTGATCAATTATGTGGGCTCTTTGTCAAATAAAGAGTTGCAGGTGTATTATTAGAACTTAAGAGGCTGTGAAGAACATAAGAACTGTGAGGGAAATCATAATTAAAGAACAGCTGCAGAAGTCTGTTCAAAGCTTGACAGTTTCTTCAGGCCTGCATTGCTATGCTCAGGAACGATTTTCATTTTTGGTTCATGCTTGGGCAGTTTTTCAGATTTAAGTGCCATTATTACTGAAATGCTTTGAATATTTTTGAGTCATCTGTTGATGAATAAATATGCTGCACTTTTTTAAAATAAAGACTCAAAGGTGCATGTCTGATATTTTTTTCTCTACTTTTTAATATAAAGACTAAACTGTATATATTTAACACATATTTAATATAAGATCAGTACTATATCACTAAGTTTTCCATTTATTTCTTTTCTGGAATTATTCACTAATCCAGACCCATCCCCCAATTCATCCAAATTAATAAAGGTTCATTGTAATGTAGTGATGCATATTTATAATTTAGCATAAATATTACTATAGAGATGTTTATTACTAATATACATATAATTTAATAATAATTCTAGAATCTTTATAAATTTAATTTTATCTGATGAATAACTGATGCAAATTTTCAGTTTGTCTGCATTAAAAAAAAAGGGTATTAATGCAGTTGGATTCAGAAATGATTCAAGTGCCTGTTTACAGATATGAATTTCCATTTTTGTTTAGGTATATGACATCTAATTATTACTTGCTTAATAAAGAAATACAGTGAAGAAATGAAACTGAGGTTAACAGAGTTTCATACGGTAGGATATGGATTGAGATTTTGTGACAATTATTATGTTATGCATTACTAAATCTGTTGAATTTATAAATAAAAATTATGACAACAAAAACGTTGTGTATTATTTTAAGGGGAACACTGATTGGGTACTGATATATTTAATATTTCTCATAAAAACTTCTGGTCACAATGCACATCTAAAATAATGCATTTCAGTAGATGTCAACAAATTTTATACTTATTCTATAAAAAAAATGCTTCATTTACATATAAAATCAGAATCTATTTCCCTAAATATTAATTTATAATTGATCCATAAGTTAAAACAACAAAAATTACAGTAGAGGTTCACAATGCAGTAATTAAAATTAACTTGAAATTTTAACTCTATATGACACTGTTAAATGTTTTTAAGCACGTCAACAAATGTTCTATGCTATCAAGTATCAAAAGTTATTAAGGAGAAATTTACATATTGTAGAGGATGGGCAGCAAGAGGAACTTCTGGGATGCTTTCAAGTGACAAGTCTAATCTTCGAAGTTCTTGCCAGCAAGTGAAACCTCAGTAGAATTTGAGAAGGCAATGAGGGATGCTAATAATTTATTTGCTTAAGGTTCAGTGAAGAAAATAACCAATAATACTTTTGGGTAGCATAGAGTGCTTAAAAACTTGAGTTCCACAACGTGTGTTTTGTGCCCTTAATTTCGGCACATCGTCAAGTGGGAAATGAGCAGCTTTAGATATTGTATGAGAGGCAGTTGGTTGTTGAGTACGGGAGAGGAGTGGGGTGCCATAAATTGCTCTGGTGCATCTTAACCAATGACCAGCGGATGTGCCACCCAAAACTGGCAGATGTGCAGGTGGCTGTAATGCGATCTGTATGTGCACATGCAAAGTGACTGTGCACATGCAGATCGCACATATGCACATGTAGATTGCATTACTGAGTCACTGACAATGCAATTTATGGTACCCCACCCCTCCCCCACATTCAACAACCAACTGCCTCTCATGCAATATCTAAAGCTGCTCACTTCCCATCTGATGATGTGCCCAAAGGGAGCAAAATGCATGTCATGGAACTCAAATTTTCTTAAACACTATGCTTTCAAAAGTATTATTGGTTACTTCCTTCACTAAACCTTAAGCAAATAAATTATCAGCATCCCTCATTGCCTTCTCAAATTCTTAGGTATCACCTGCCAGGAAGAATGTCAAAAATTAAACGTCACTTGAAAGCATCCTGGAAGTTCCTCTTGCTATCCATCCTCTACAGTAAGTAAATTTCTGCTTAATAACTTTTGATACTTGATAGCATAGAACTTTGGTTAATGTGCTCAAAAACATTTAACAGTGTCATAGGTAATTAAAGATTTCAATTTAATTTTAAGTTAAAACAATTTGATACAAGTACAATAAACATTCTTATTAGTATTTTACTACAAACTGAGCACTATAAAAATTTAAGGAATTATTTCTTCCTCTAAAAAAACTTAAAATTACTTTAAAAGTTAATTTTAGTTTCAATTATTTTAAAAAAAATTAAGTTTTATAAATATTTAATTATTTGAAAATCTGGATAGAAACCAAGAAATGGCAACAATAATGATACTGACCTTGTGCTCTTGATATTTGGAGTTCCAGAACGGACATTATTTTCAGCAGTTGAAAAAACAGAAGAAAGTCTAGTTGTCAGAAGTAAAGTAGGAAGGCTGAAGAAAAGCAAACAAATGAAAAGAGTATATTATTTTGCAACTGTAAATCAATATTTCATACTCTGCCCACCAAACTTTACTTTTTATACTAATTTTTTTAATGATCCTACTTCTAGATTTCCATGAATAAAAAAAGGACCCTTGAAATGACTAGGAGTAATTTTTAAATCTGAATCGTATTCAAAAGAGAACATAATTATAAAATACAATAAATTGTAACAAAAAAAAAAAATCTACAACATATAAAAAAAACATGTCACCTCTGGTGAATATGAGATCTTGTTTTCACAGAGAATGAAGATTTTTTTATTACCAACTTTTGCATTCTTTTAAAAGTTTTAATTTGAATAAATGGATGATTTGGAAAATGTGAATAGTAGTATTTTATTAGTACTTAAACAATATAAAAGTATTTGCCTTTCATTCCTTAAAATTAAAATGTTACTTTTCTCATCCCCTCTGAGAAAAGGGGGCAGATTGTTGTTGTGTCAGTGGAATATGTCATTCTACCACCAATATTTCAAATTTCTATCATAAATAAATCAGTTGCAATATTAATTAAAGTTTCATCTCTTCCATATTTAGTGCCCTCTAACAACATAAATCAAAACTACCTTAGGATTTGAAGAATGTGAATTCCATTTTATTAGTACCAATACAACTTAACCAATTAAACAATATTTGTTTAAGACTTTAAGTTTTAACTTTTTCCACCATTAGACAGCACAATTTAATCTTTTGGGAGAGTCAGAAAGTGTGATTCATAATATTTCATCAATCCTATCCACCCCAAGAATAATTTTCAGTTTATCTCTAAAAATTATTTCTTAAAACAAAAACGTTCCATTTTTCACCCATATATATTATTTCAATGCACACCTAATAAATTTCACATTCACCACCAAATATCACATTTTTAGCATAAATATGTTGTTTGCAATATTTGCCAAAACTTTTGCCATTTTCATATTTTCTCCACTGTTAGAAGGTACAAATTTAAACTTTTGGGAGATTCGGAAAGTGTAATTGTAATATTTTATCAGTACCTATCCAACCCATAAATTTTTTTAATTTATTTCTTAAAACAAAAAAGTTGCATTTTCCACCCCCTCTGGGAGTAAGTGGTCAATTCATTATCACCAATGGAAAACCTCATGACATTCACATTCCACCACCAAATTTTAAAATCTTTTAGCATAAATAAATCACTGCAATATTTTCCTAAAATTTTGCAATTTTCAACCTTTTTTTTCC
The DNA here is from genome assembly GCA_038380435.1 of Ryuthela nishihirai. Taxonomy (NCBI): domain Eukaryota; kingdom Metazoa; phylum Arthropoda; class Arachnida; order Araneae; family Heptathelidae; genus Ryuthela; species Ryuthela nishihirai. Next base: position 59,848,957 of record JAWZYU010000012.1, read on the forward strand.
ACAGTTAGAAGGCACAAGTTAAACTTTTGGGAAACTTGAAAAGTGTTAATCATATTTTATCAATACCTATTCAACACAAAAATAATTTTATCTCTAAAAACAAAAAAATTCAATGTCTACAAATGGGCAGACAACAAAGTAAAAACATTATTTTTGAATAAAATATTTTTTATAAATAAAATATTTATAAATCATCATAGATATTTTTAACATTATCTTGTGCAAATTTCATTAGAAAAACTTCACAAGCCTCTGCTACATTCATACATTTTCTTGATTAAAAATTTAACACTGTAGTAATGTTGAAAAATCAAAGCATTTAGTATTGTCTACCCAGCATCATTTCAGATTATAATGCAATAGTACAAATTCCAACAAAAGTTGCCGGGCCTAAAATTGTCATAAAAACTAAATAAAGCATACACTATTAATCATAGAAATTGCATGCATGTACAAGGGATATCACAAGAAAAAAAAGTGATTAAAGTTGGAGACAAAAATGTGTAAAACACTAGTGTTTTTTTAATAAGTAGTATGTCCACCTCTAGCAGAGATAAAGGCATTGAGCTGGTGAGGAATACTGCTGAATCAGACCATCTTTATCATAACCCAGAAATGTTGGGTTCATGTAGTATAAACCTGTATAGTTGTCTGATTTATTTGTTTAAAATTATACAATTTGCAACATACACCTGGAAACTAGCATATAAATGATGCCAGATTATTTGGGTAGATACAGCTGGATCATAGGAAGTCACTACTGAGCTGGTTCACAATAGTAAAGCAGTCCTGCATAACCATCTGCCAAAATTGGCAATCCTCACAAACTGTGGTTCTGCATTATGGCTCTGGTGTGTCTTAACCAATGACACCAACAGCATTGGACAGTTCCAACATCATGACAACCCATAAAACAATAATATCATGGGTCTGAAAATCATAAACAAAATTTTACCTTTTATTATGGACTAAGGAACATATATATATATGCAGTCACATTGCACATCTGAAGAAATAGGAGCATAGTATGACATTTACTAATGCCTCCATTTCTTACTCAGAAATATAATCTTCATAAGAATTATGCTTTAGGAAGAGTCTTTTATTCAGTAAAATAGTTACAAATAAATGTCTGACAACTAATGCCCAATTAAACAATTTCTGCATACCTCTCTCCTTCTCTGGACTTTGACCTGGGAGCCTTGTCTTCAGATGAGCTTGAAGCAAACGAATCACTGCTTTCACCACTACTACCACTGTCACTGCCAGGACCACACTGTTTCAACCAAGTGCTTCGTCTAACTACTGTAGGAGAGTTATCACTGGATGTTGTCTCTGGAGCACTGCTGTCTATGCTAGCCATACCTGAAATGTATCAATTATATTTATACAAAATGTCATTTAAAGTTATAACAGTTTGCAAAATTTCATGTCCTCTGAAGACTTACTATTTTCTTTGAACTTATGCTTTTAACAGAATAATCAATACATATTATCTAAATTTGCATCTTGATATTTTGCAATGACTGTAATAAATTATGAAGCCCTTGGACATTATTATCACATTCCCCACAAAGCTCTCACAGTTAGGGTCTGTTTAATGTGGTCAAGGAAATTTGTTTCCTTTTACTGAATTAATCAGACCCTAAATGCCTACTTCTACAATTTCATCAGCTTTGCACAATAGTGTAATAACTTTATACTACTAGAAACATAGAAATATGCTGATTTTAAGGTAATATCCATTTAATATTCAAACTGTAAATAGTTTGTAGTTCTGAATACTTAAACTACTTACTAACAAGTGGCACTTATAGGCTATGAACAATATTGATTGTAAAAGAAAAATTGTCTTGAGCTGGGTGGGATATGAACCCATGACCACCTGATATTATGTCAGGTGCTCTTACTGCTGAGCTACTAGCTGCTGAAAAAGATCTTCTCTATTGGTGGTTTCAAGTTTTATACCCTGGGGGCCAGACATTAAAAATGGTCTTGGATGTAACTAAATATCCTGATCACCGAAGCACTTCCAGGTATGTGCATTATGCCAGTGATACCTCAAGTGTTAGCAGATGTTTTTTTTTTAACCTTTCCAATATCCAGCCTGAAAAACAGGTTTCCATCCAGAGGCCAAGCTATTTTCTCCCTATGCTCAGTCAAAAAAAAAAACTTTAACTTTAGAACTTTTTTTGCCAAATAACTAATGAAAGGAATTATGGCACATTGTATGCATGTATCGAGAATTAATTAGCATTTAATTCTCGATTTTCTGAAAATAAAGTATCTACTCTGGGGCATCAAGCCACTTGAACGTTTAAACTAATATCCAAAATTTCCTGTACCTTGGCTTTACTGTAACCCCCTGCATGAAATAAAATATTATTATTATTAACAAAAAAGACAACGTTTCATTTTAATAGGACTTTTTTAGAGTCATGTAGTAAAAAAATGCATCTGGCAACACAAATAAAAATCTATTTAAAAAAAAAAAACAACTAATAGACAGAAATGATTACAATGCACATGAATAGAATGGCTATATATTTCTGAATAACAAAAAAATTTTTTTTGGTTTTAAGTAAATATTTCTCTTATTTTGTAATTTTTTTCTCGGTACCATACTGTGAGAAAATTCCAGGCTTTTAGCCAATTCTGCTGAGTCAAATAAACAAGTCAACTTCAGAATTAAAAAAAAATAACCAATCAACAAATATAAGTTATGTTATATTCAAATTAAACAGAATTTAATCATGAATTTTATGAAAATAAATAATATAAATAAATTTACAAGTATATTGATTTTAATAAGCCTATTTCAATGTGATATGGTGAAAAAATAGTTCCACTATACAATTAAAGCTTCATTTTGGAAAACCTGATGAATAAAAATAATTAAATTATATATTTATCAAAAGGAAATTTCCTTCCGAATAACATAACATTCAACCTGAAATATGATTTTCATTTCTTATAATGATTCTTTTCAGTATCGTATATTTTAAACATGGCCAGTATTATACAAAGTGACTTGGGTTGGGTTGTTTTACCTCTGAGCGGCACTTTTTTGCACACCATGGGCTAAATGGCCAGGTCACATGGACCCCGAAGGCTCAGAGAAGGTTGGGAGAGGGGACCCACTGGAACAGCTGTTGGGAGACAGATGGTAGCCTCCCGTCAAGGCCATCTAGCGTGTTCTTTAACGTGCACAGGGTATGGCTCTCCCGCACACGGGGCCACGGCTTAACGTCCCATCCGACGGACGGCGGCCTTTCCAAGCCCATCGGTGTCCCCTACTGACCGTGGGCAGAGTGGGGAATTTTGCAGAGATAAATCTCAACGCTGACCCAGCTGGGACTCGAACCTGGGAACTACAGATTACGAGCCTGGCGCGCTACCGACTGAGCCACCCCCGCCCCCCAAAGTGACTTGGACTTCGCACATTCACAGGATTTTCTGAACTGGTTACGAAATAGAAAAAAACTTCCCTGACTGCTTTTTTTGCTAAACATTACACAAATTTTTTCTTTGGGTGTTGAAGTTTGGTGATCTTGGCTAAGTGCAGAAAGGTTGGCAGAACAAAGTAAAAAAAATAAGTGTTATATCGTCTGTGTAGAATAGCCAAGGTATTGAGGGGGGTGAAACTTTTACCATGAGTTTAGTTTTTTTTTTTACCTTTGTCAAATTGCCATCAAACAAAAACTTGACGCAAACATCAACATATATCGCAATAATCAAGCATCAAACATGACGCTTGATTACCGTAGCAAGGAAGTCTATTTTGCTTCCGTATCCAAGACATTCATTTTAAAAAAACGGTACAAGCTTAAAAGTTTTTACAAAAAACAAGAAATAATAAAAGAAAAATTACATATAACCTAATGGAATGTTAAGTAAAATACCTTCAACAACTTTTAACCGGCCTCCGAGCTAGAATAACTCAGAAAGATCGATAAATCAGCTGATCGAAAGATCGCTAACTAACGGAAATAAATCTACAGAAATGAATTTGTTTCCATATCTAAGACCTCATTTATTTTTAGAAAATTATACCAGATCAAAGTTCTACTGGAAAAGTAATAAATAATAAAATAAAAATTAACATATAGCCTAATGCAATGTTAAAATATCCACAGTAACAAGTTGTAAGCTGGCCATAAGATGTAGCATAACTATGAAAAATCAATACTTATCGATAAGCCAAAAGATCGCTAATTTCCGAAAATAAATAACTGAAATGAAAACTGAGGTTCAAATATAAAAAAAGTAAATACTAACTTTACAAAGGGTATCCAATATGCAGGTCCAAAACACTACATAGCACATGGAACAGAGATAGTATGTGTCAGCCATTTGGATCTTGTTTGCCTCAGTGAAGCATAACTAATAAAATGCAGCTGCAACCAGAATTTCTAATTAGGATGTGTTTACTTCCAGTTTCGACTTTAAGAGTGGGAAAGATGCATAATATGCTGGGAAAAATGATAAAAATAATTTGGGAATACTGAAATAAGTTTATGACAGAAAAGAAAAATGGCAGTATGCATTTTGTAATTACTTCCAAAATCTATCATTTTTAAAAATAGCAGTGTTTTTTGTTAATTTTTAGATTTTCGAAAATTTAAAGAAAGTTTTGTTGATATTAGTTCAAATCAAACTTGTGAGCTTAAATCAGAAGTTTGCTTCAGCAAATAGGAATGTCAACAAGCAAATTGGTAATACTGTTTAGCGCTTCTAAGAAATGACAATTAGATGGCTTTATAAAATTTATATTGTAGTTTAATAAAACAACAAGCAAATTGGTAATACTGTTTAGTGCTTCTAAGAAATGACATTTAGATGGCTTTATAAAATTTATATTGTAGTTTAATAAAATATGCATCAAATTAAAAAACAAAATATTATTTTTGAAGCCTTAATTATATATTTTTATAAGATATATATAAAATTACAACAGTAATTTTTATTTTTAAAAAATTGATTTTTTTTTTGTTTGCGTCAAGTTTGATACATGTCCTTGGCCTCTCAATTCGGATTCTCTGAAAGTATACAGACAACGTGGACACTGGAAGGGTTAAAGCAACACTTAATCCACCTTAAGAATATGTTTACTAACAAGCAAATACAGGTGAGCACCTGTAAATTGTGAACACTCTTGACAGGAAAAACTGTCTTGAAATAGATGGGGCTCATGATATCATGTCAACGAACATTCAAGGTATCACTGGTCTGAGGAATGATTCTGGTGCTTAAACAACCAGAATCTTCAATTACAGTCAACTTCTAATGATTGACCCCATGGTACAAAGGCTTGAAGCCATCAATAGAGATCTTGATCAGCAGCTCAGCAGTCAAAGCACCTGATACATTATCAGGTCATAGGTTCATATCCCACCCAGCTCAAGACAGTTTTTACTTTATAATCAAGACAAACTTTTGGCTGATTAAATTCATACTCTAAAATTCAAGAAACTAGATAGATACTTTGATTTCCTTAAGACTTTATTGATTAGCAGTTTACAAAATCAGATTTCCGAGTAGAGATTGCACCTATTTTTAATGATTAAACAATTGTTCATTGAGCCAATTATCCAATTTATTGCATTTTTAAGTAAGCAATATTTACTTAAAGAAACATTTTTTTTTCATATAATGATAATTCTGACTATTCAATGGAAAGTTAGGGACTAAATTTAAGTTTTAGCCCTCTATTCCAAAGAATTTTTTGAAAATTATTAAAAGGATATTAGGAAAGTCTAAAGTTTGAAAGAGATAAGCTATCGTTTGTTCTACTTTGCCCTGATACAAAAAGGGAGTGTTAATCAAATCCATATATTTATTAGTCTATGGTTTCACTTATTTTTCTTGAAAAATTCCCGATGAGAAGAATATACTTCCACTATTGGACATATTTGGCAAACAAAATTCTTTCTGATATAAAACTGATTTACTAATTTGCAACAGAGGATGGGAAAATAATCCTTTCCGAGAAGTACACTATTATGATTTCAAAATTTCAGATTAATTAATAATGTTCTTTAATTCCAAAAGTTTACTATATCAAGATTTAACTGTACCTATAAAAGCACTCTGCATTATGTCAAAGAGGATCAAAAACAGCTGTTAAAGTTCCTTACAGACACTAGCACTGAAATTTCTAAATGGAACATTTGTTGTATCTCATTTGAAAGGTCTATTGAAGACCAGTCGAACAGCAAAATCCAAATTCAAAAAGTCATATTAGGTCACATTTTATGCCAGACAATGTGAAAATTGCAATTTATAATTCAGGTTTTACTTTGAAGTGTCTGTAACTGCAAGTAATCACCAAAACAATTCACCATAAAGGGATCAGTGGACTAGTCAAGGGATGAGAAAAGGGGGTTATTCATAAGGTTTGCGAGCTCTCATTAACTGTCCCCTAATTTTTAATATGCTCAGAGCAGACTTATTATCTCTCCCACTCTGATTTACTTAAAACCTCTTTTACACCAATTCAATGAAATAAAAAAATTAAAAGAAGGCTTATCTAAGTAATCAGTTGTTCAAAATAGTACCTCAAAGTATTGTACATAAGTGTATCATTTAATTTGTGGACTACTGTTATCAACAATTAGCAGCTTTCGTATGAGTTAATATATAGGCAACCCGACTCTTCAACTGCACAAAGTGGCGTGTTATGTAAAACATGATACAATTGCAAGTAACAAAAGAAAGGTATACAACCAATCTCTGTTTTCTCTCTTTGAAAGATGTTAATTTTTGTGTGTAATTTTTTACAGGTTATGGCTGATCTCAAAACTGAACAGTAGTATGTTATACATTACTGTGCTTGGTGGGAGTTACAGAAATGACTAAAGTGTATGGAGGACAGTGCTTGAAATGAAATGTAATTTTCAAATGGCATGTTTCTGAGATGGGTTCAATTCCATGGATGTCCTTAGATCTGGGCAACCAAGAACTTACATCAATGTGCAACAAATTGCCTGAGTCCAGGATATGCTCAATGGAGACAGCAGAATAATCCTCCATGCACAAGCAGCAAGGATGGTCCTTTTTTACATCACTGTTAAAGTTCGTCATCACTACTGCATGAAAATGTCAAGAATTTCTCTCATTGGATTCGACACAACCTGAGCCCCAAAGAAATGCAAAAATGTGTTAGTGTTGAAACTGGTTAGCAAGGTTTAAGGAAGAAGGTGAAAGATTCTCACAGCATATTGTATTCAGAACATAGTTTGATTTTCCACTATAGTCTGGAAACAAAATACCAATCCAGCGAATGGAAGCACTCCAGTTCACTGTGACCTATGAAACTGAGCTATGAAGTTGGCCAACAAATAGCTCGGTGTTTTTTATTGCAAAGGCGATCTCATAACACATTTTATGCCATGGGGGTCAACAACTAGTAAGGAAGCTTATGAAAGTCCTTCAAACCAAATTTCATTATGCAGTTTGTGAAAAATGACCACAATTATGCGAGAGAAAATGGTTTCTGTACCATGGCAATATGAGGCTACATACTGCTGCTGCAGTTCAAACTGTTGTCACCAACATAGTGTTGAGATGCTAAAGCATCCCTCTTACTCCCTGATTCTGCACCTTGCAATTTTCACCTGTTTTCAAAGCTGAAAACAGCATCAAAATGTTTTAACTTTTGAAGTGACAAAGCTTGAGTTGCCACAATGACAGTGCTCTGAATACTTCACAAAATGGCTTGCAGGAAGTATTTGATGCCTGGGTTAGGTGACAGTGTAAGTGCACAGCTTTCAATGGGAAACACTTTGAGAAAGAGAAAACACCTGCAGACTCTATCGATGAAGACTAAAGGTAAAACATCGTCAGTACACAAATTAAAAGATTCACCCTCATAAAATTTTATGATGATAATAACAGTATAGTTGGGTTGCAAGTGTTTGATGTACACAGAAAAATGTTTTGTTACTGAATTGACAAAAAGTATTCCTTACTCTTTCTTTTCAGATTACTTTGTATTGATTTTACAAGCCCTAGAAAAAAAAGAAAAACATGAGGTGTCCAAGTCTCTGCAATCTGACAGGCATTATTATCTAACTGAATTAAGAGTTGGGTTATTTAACCTCTGAGTGGCACTTTTTTTTGCACACAATGAGCTAAATGGCCATGTCAGAAGGACCCGGAAGGCAGAGAAGGTTGGGGGAGAGGACCCACTGGACATTGGTATAAGACAGATGGCAGTCTCATGTCAAGGCCATCTAGCAGATTCTTTAACATCCACAGAGTATGACTCTCCTGACACAGAGTCTGGGGCCATAGATTAAGATCCTATCCAATGAATGGCAGCCTTTCCAAGCCTATCAATGTTCCCTACATACTGTGGGCAGGGCAGGAAGTTTTGAGGAGATAACACTGGCCCAGCTGGGACTTGAACCTGGAACTGCATATTATGAGCCTAGTATGCTACTGACTGAGCCACCCCCACCTGAGACTGAATTAGGACATGACTATTGCATGACAATACCCAGTATATTTGTTTCAAAAATTTCTCTGCTATTTGTCCATAAGGTGGAAGAGCTCTTGTCTTAATGGAACATTATCAAATTCTCTTGAGGTTAACTTTACCCTCAAAAGAACCTATCCATCATCACCTTGCTCATTTCAACCATTTCTATTATTACTTCTATTCATCCTCTATTTTTGTTCCTCTAGTAGATTTTGGTACATTTCACCTGTTCAATTTATCTCAATAAGAAAGACCACGAAGTTAATTTTTAATTTACAGTATTCCTGCCAACTTACTATACCAGGGCTTTTAACTATTTCTCATATGCTATTAAAATTTTTGGGATTTAAATGAGGGCAGGAAAACTTCTATGAATTACTCCTTTTTTTCATCCCATCCTTCAATAATTACATCATATTTACAATTAGACACTACATGAATCATAAATTGAAATTATCACAAATTTCTGATATAAAATGAGATTTAATATGAAAATTTCAAATCAGTTGGCACAGTTCAACTGGTTTTCAGCATATCTTCCCAATGAGGTACAACCAACTCATGTTCCCATTAGGGATTTCACAATTGGGGTGTCTGGAAGAGGGGAATGGGGGTGACAATTAGTCTTAACACAAATATTTTTGTTCTCCCACAACAAAATGTAAAGTTCTTATCTGATATTTCTATCTCTAATACTTCTAGAGTAATAGCCAATGAGAAACCTGCATGCATATATATATATTCTCTTAGCATTTAGTAATGATTTTAATCTAGGCAAATGTATTTAAAACAACAAAAGAGATGCAGAAAGCAAAAAGTGTTGTGAAATAAAATGTACAAAAAAATATAAAAGATCACTAATATGCTAACTGGAAGACAAAATGGTAATAAGAATCAAAGATTTAAATGGATGGAACCACTTTCCATACTTTCTATAATACTTGTTCATCATATTTATACCACCCAGAAGTTTCTCTGTATTCAACAATTATTTACGTGATTATCATAATTTTATTCTTTTAATTTGGAGTGCAATTTCAGAATACAAAATTAACGTAAATATACCTCCTGAGTGCTTTTTATTTGTTCTGAAATTAGTACATCGGAATTTAGCTTCCCAAGCTTTATAGTCTTCTTCCCATCCTGGACTCGATGCTCCTTCACTGTGCTCTCCATTATCTTCACTACTTCTAATAAAAAAAAAGAAATGTTAGAAAAAAGCAGAGAAAATTGGCATGATATACTGAGCAGCAAAGAGTGGATATACTATAATAAAAGGAATAACAATTATTCACATCATAAAACTGTTTGCACAATAAAATGTTATGAATTGTTCAAACTGAGTTTTATCAAGTGATAAATTTGATTAATATTTAGTTTCATTTAAAAATTAGTAAAAAAAAACTGCTGTTAACATATATATATGTATCATCACTACTCCTTCACCAAAAGACAAAAGAATGCTATCAAAGTTAGTCTTTTGTGGTTCTTTGATTTAAGGTTACTACAAAATTACACAAAGGAATATTTATTTCCTGCCGAGTGGTTAGAGTGCTTGGCTACTGATCAAAGGGACATGGGTTTGAGCCCAAGGTAAGGTATGGATGTCTGTGTTGTCTTCCTGCTCAGGTCCTGACAACTTCACAGATCTACTATGATTACAAACTGACAGGCTCTTGTCAGACCTCTGCGGCAAGCAGCTGCTTGAGGGATTTTTTTTTATCATTAAATTATATTAATAGCAGAACAATTAAGAACTGCAAAGGTAGAGCTGCAATGAAGGACTGGTTTTATAAGATGCCAGAGGAGTGCCCAGGATCAGCAACTTGCAATTTAATTCTTTCATCTCAAAGTATACATCAATATTAATCATCAATAAGGAAAGTGATACTTCTGAAAAGATATTAGAAGGATGACCATTTGCAACATTAAACTAAGAGGGATAACTTCCTTTTCAGTTGGAATTTTATTTTTAGAAATTTATTAAGTGGATAACCAACTAATTTCTTGCAGCTCTGAATGAGAATCAAGTATTTGAAATACTTTTTTTAGCACTTCTATGGATTTTTATTGTTCTCAACAGTCTAGTACTGGAGAAAAAAAGACCAGCATATTAATTTAGCTTTAAAGATATATTATTTTTTCTCCCAAGCCGCAGCTTACTTCTAGTATCTTTATCTCTGAGTATATCCTATTATAAATTTGTAAAAGAACACTTTCATGTTTAATTTTAATGTAATACTTCACTAACAATCACATATTAAGTGCATAACAAAGAACACTTGATGCCTTATGAAAAAGGTGTGCTTACCTTTATGATGTTTCAAAATAATGGGTAATCTTTAGGTGGCAGAAGCATTAATCTTCTACCCTACTTGGTGAGATACAGTTGCTCTACCATAAAGGCAACCACACTTCAAGAAACCTTTTATTATGCACTTAACATTATTGGACTGTAATTATAGATTATTTACTATAGCACATAAACTATTTCTAAAGGACTAAATTTCCAAATTTACTACTATTTATTTTAGAATTACTTTAATCCTAAAATCACTTGGAAATAAAATTATTCCATGCCTTAAATATAAGTTTCTTTTCAACAAATTAAAATTACAAATCAACATATTTTCACATCCACTAAAAATATGAAATGCACTTGTTTAAATATTGTTTAATTTACCTGTGTGCTTGACGGAGAGATACAACTGCACTAGTACTTTCAGTTGGCTGAAGAGATGATAATGTCTGTGGTCTAGTAATTGAGGATTGCAACTCAAGTTCTTGGGAGCCATCACCATTTCCTGAAAGATTCTGTTCATGCTCTTCCTGAGGTTCTGTTTCCTCTGAATCCTTTATAATAGTTTCTTCACTTGACACTTTATTTTCACTGGACTGAGTATTTGAATTATGGGCTGGTTGTTGAGTACTAGCTGATGTGTAATATACAGATGAAGCAGGGGCCTTGTACATTTGATGCACTTCTTTATCCAATAATTTGTCCATTATCTAAAATAATAGTATATGATTTAAAACATGGTTAGCATTAAATGAAAGTAATCACTTTCGTAAAATGCAAAACAAAAATATACAAACAAGACAAATACCTTTGCAAGCTTTTCTTGATCATCTTTATAATGTAGTAAGAGTGTGATTGCAAGATCTCCTCGCTGACGCCTAGTTCCCTCACAAAGAATAGGATGCTCAGCTTCAGAAACATTGGCTTTCAATCCTATCATAGAAATTATGCAAAATTTATCAAGCTTCTATTACCCTTTTCTCATAAAGGTTTTCAGAATATTAACATACTGCATTTAGATCAACAATGCTACAAAAATTGCACTTCACATAACTAAAATCATCCTTTCACACAAAATACAGGCTAATCGTTGCTTTTTCAAAAGAGAAATTCTTTCTCCTAGTATATATCAGGGCTTTCAAACAGTGGTATACAACCATGTTCCATACATTAGTGGTAATAAAACTAATCTTGGTTGGAAAAGGATTTAAGGAGAATTCTAAATAGGCTTAATTTAAGGTATGTTTTTAATGCAACTCTCTTACTTTAAAACATTCTGCTTAATGAAAAGGGTGAATGCAATTTTTGACCATTTTAAATCAACTAAAATTACCTCAACTAATAAACATTTACAATAGGGAAATGACCAAATGATTATTTATCTCAAAGCAGTGCCAACAATGAAAATTTAAGTATATTATTATTCTTCCACTGTGGTATTAATTATTTAGGTCTTATTTCTTTTCTCTGGAATAGATGAAGATGGAGATGATTGAAGATTATTTATTGTTGTTTATACTTAGAGATTTTGAAATGTTTAATTTCATGTTGGAACTTTGGAGTTTCGATATTTGTTTTTGGAAAATAATCCATTTAACATATTATATATACAGGGTAGTTCATAAAGACCTAACCAAATTCAACTACTTAATCTCTGAATATATGAACAGTAAAACAAGCATGTATTAGTAGAGACAAATGTCAAGTTTGTATTCCAAGTGTTGCAAGTTATAAATTAAAAGTCAAAATTTTTTTATACATGCCCCTCTAGTAACACAGCAAACATCCAGCCTGTGTACAAACTCCTGCCAGGCTCTATGTAACATATTGGCATTCCTTGATGTGATGGTTTCAAAAATGAGTTCCTTCAGTTTATTAACTATTTTTGGTAGCAGTGGAATATAAACATGTTTTTTATTATACTGTCAGAAGAAGTCTAGTGAGTTAAGGTCAGGTGACCTCAAGAGGCTAAATGATTGGTCCAGCTTACCGAATTCAGCATCTTGGTAGTTGGTCATCAAAGAACTGTCGTGCTTCCTGATGATAATATGGTAGGATGCCATCTTGTTGAAAGTGTATCAATTCCTCAAGTATGTCTTCTTTCAGCTGTGGCCACAACTAGTTCTCTAGCATGTCAAGATAGATAGCACCTGTAATAGTGCTTTCAGGAAAGAATAATGGCCCATACACTTTCTGCTCCAATAATGCACAAAATACATTCACCTTTGGGAAGTTTTATTGCAGCGTATGGAAGCCTTTGGGTTCTGTAGGGTTCAATGTGACAACTGTGCATATTTACCTTGATTGACACATGAAATGTCACTTCATCACTAAACAAAACTTCAGATTTGAAGCTTTCATCATCTGATATCATGCCAAGAAAAGCCATGCAAAAGGTTCAATTATCTTCTTTGCCACAGTCACTCATATCTTCAAGTAACTAAACATCTGTATGGCTTTATATGCAAATGTTTCTTCAGAACCTACCATACAGTTGTGGGTAGCATCTGTAGTTGTTTAGTGGCTTGGTGAATGGGCTGCATGAAAAAACTGCTCTCTAACTCATTCCACATTCACATCAGTGTCTCATGACTGAATTTACTTACCCTTCTTGCAGAAGCAACCATCCTCAATAAGCTTTCAATAACACTCCTTAATCAAGTTCATAGAAGGGGTGTCCTTTTCAAATATTGTATGATATTGCCTCTGCACTATCATCACAGTTTCTGTAGCATCATATCAGAAGTAACACTGCACCTTTCCTTGAGGAATGATCATTTTAACTTGCAGATGCAAAACCAATCTACAGTGGGAAGAACCACTGCTTTGCTGGGATCTAAAGCTAAAAGCTATCTATAAAAATATCTATATAAAAAAACTATCTAAAGCTCCCTATAGCATGACATTTGATTTATTACTACATCTGGAGTAGCAATGGAAATATAAATACTTGAAATCGGTAAGGATGTTATGAAACTCCCTGTATTTTAGAGTTTAACCTGATTAAGTATTTGAGCACCAGCAAATCTGCTATTCTGATATAAAGCAATAATACCGTCTATGCATTAAGTTAATAAAGATCATTATCTATTTAGGAAACAAACATTTTAACATATTCAGAAGCACTTTCATTTTTAGATAAAATAAAACTCTACAATACTTAATAAAGATGCCTTATGCTTTGTAAAGCTACAGTTCCAGTCACATAGCAGAACATATAAATCGCCCCATATTTTAAATATAAGATAAGTGTTAATTTTATTATTCTAAAATAGTGTTCACATAAAAAATTATTTTAATTTCCTCTATGCTGAGCTACATTTTGTGCAGCAGACAGGTAGTATTTATTAATATGAAAAAGTGCACTAATTCTATTTTACACTGACGGGCTTGGAAAGGCCAGCATCTGTTGGATAGGTCGTTAAGCTGTACCTCATGTGTAGGCGAGCAATATCCTGTGCACATTAAAGAATATGTTGGATGGCCCTAATGGGAGGCTACCATGTCTCCTAACTGCTGCCCAGTGAGCCCCCTCCCCCAACCATCTCTGAGCCCTCAGAGTTTTTGTGACCTGGCCACTTAGCCCATTGTGTGCACAAAACTTCCCTCAGAGGTAAAACAATCCAACTCAACCTTCAGCCAAACATGGATTGAATATTTATACATATATCATAATAAAAACATATTTTTATATGTCTTATGGATATGAATACAGCATATGTCTTATGGCTATGCACAAACACTAGTATATTGTATGACATTTACGTAAGAACTCTAGCAGAACTGGGGCTGGGGTGGCTCAGTTGGTAGCACGCCAGGTTCGTAATCTGTAGTTCCCAGGTTCGAGTCCCAGCTGGGTCAGCGTTGAGATGTTCGAGTCCCAGCTGGGTCAGCGTTGAGATTTATCTCCACAAAATTCCCCGCCCTGCCCACGGTCAGTAGGGGACACCGATGGGCTTGGAAAGGCCGCCGTCCGTCGGATGGGACGTTAAGCCGTGGCCCCGTGTGCGGGAGAGACATACCCTGTGCACGTTAAAGAACACGCTGGATGGCTCTGTCTCCCAACAGCTGTTCCAGTGGGTCCCCTCCCCCAACCTTCTCTGAGCCTTCGGGGTCCATGTGACCTGGCAATTTAGCCCATGGTGTGCAAAAAAGTGCCGCTCAGTGGTAAAACAAACAAACCAAAAACTAGCAGAACTACATGCTCTGAGAAAAGCCTTTTATTGTCTAAAGATTTTACATTTTTATTGTAAAACACATAATATCATTGATTTCTAGCAATTATTAGTAAACAGTTCATACTACCTATCTTATTGTACACAGAAAATTGCTACCATTGTGTAATACATTTCTTGGTTAATATAAAAGCAGTTGCACAAATCTGTCACCAAAAATTGGGCTCAAGAATACGATATACACATTATAACTCATATGTTTCAATTACAGATAAACATTTACTATTATATTATTCCACACTTACCAAGAGCTGCAACTGCAGCCTCAAAGCCAAGTTGTTCATCACCAGGAAGTTTACTGCAAGTATGTGGGCCTCCTCGGCTTTGGTTGCCTGAAAGATACAGCATTACAATAGAAATTAAAAAAGAAGTCTTTTGAAATACAACTACCCTTCAGAGTTGCTGATTTACTAAGAATATCAATATAATATTTTAGTTTATCTAATTTTTTCATTAATATTATGAATCTAATTACTGATTTTAGCTTGATTTATTGCAATTAATTTAAAAATTTTATTATAACTTTAAAAAAAATTTCAATTACCAGATAGTGTTAGTGCATCAAAGATAAAGCTAGCTAACATTAGGGGTAAAAGTGCTTCTCCTCTTGATACCAGTCTCCCATCTCGTAGTTGTTCTGCTCTTTCGCGGATAATATTCATTTCTTTGTCCAATAGTGGAAGACGTTTTAATAGCAATACAAGATCTTGTTCTTGATTTGCCAGTTTTACCTGTAATAAAATAAAAAGTGTTATTACATCGTATTTGCATGAATTTATATATGATAGTAGTTAAGAATAATTTATAATTTTCCGAAACATCACTACTTCTAAACACAAAAATATTTTTGTTTGACCCAGGTGGTACTACTCAAATTTATTACCAACTGATTATATCTTAACTGCTCTTATCAGGTTTTCTAGCTTTACTTGATTGTGAAGAATCATTGATGCATTTTGTCAAACATTTTGATCAACTCATTCATTTACATTTGAATCATAGTTTATCCACATTAGTTTCAAAAATTATGCTCTATAACAATATTATTACATACTTAAAATATAAATGAGAATTAAAAAAAATCCAAAGATTCCATAGAGGCTTATTTAAATTTTTTCATTTGTTAACAGTTTCATCATATTGCCAGTTTGCCCTGGTTTTTAGTGTTGCTGATGAGTAGTGTTTTGTGGGCCCATAATCCGTGCAGTTTTTGTCACTTTTTGTTCGACTGGTTGTAAATGTGCCCTTGGTAATTTTCTTTTTGTGGAATTGGTACTATACATATGAATTGCTAGAAATTTGAGAAGCGAAATAATATTTAGATGTACTGCCTACATGTTTCAACATCGAAGTCTTCATTAGGACATCAGTATGTATGCTGGGAAGGAAAAGCAGTTCTTTTTCTTTCATTTATAGGGTATACATGCTTGAGTGATAGTAAGAGCTGGCATGTTTGAATGAATATCTTTTTCATGTGTACCCACAAAATGGTACTTATCAGAAATGCAAATGAATAGGAGAACTGCCAGTGCAATCCATCAACATATACAAAGGAAAGGTTTAAATAAGCGCATATGGAAACTTAAAAAAATTTTTTTTTTATTCTCATATGATTTATACTTTAAATATGTAACAATAAAGTGTAATTTTAGAAATTTTGATCAAAACTGCAGAATATGTATGAGTAAATTTGCAATATCTGAAGGTTAACTACAGAAAAGGGACAGTCTTTTCTAAAATTTGTCCATGTCACTATGGAGCATAGCATGATTTTTGTGTATGTGTGCCAAATCTACCTACTATTTAAATGCTGCTCCACAACTTTATAATTATCTTTGTTTCGCTAACTCTCATAGTTCATGAGTTACAGTTGCTAACTCCCTATACTCTCCACCAGAGGCAGTAAGTACAGTGCTCATTTGATGGAGAACAGCCATTTTCATATGGCATTAGTTATTATTTAAGTCATAGCACTCTCCATTCACCACTTATTTGGGTATTGTAAAACTTTTCAGTTAACCCTATATAAATTAGTAAAGTAGCCAAGCTCAGCAAGTTTTGTTGTTTTTGTCAAAGCTAATTTATGAACTATATATTTTTCAAAATATATCAAGTCAATCATGGTTAAATTCTCAATCATTTCATCCTTGCTACATCACTGCATATGGTAAACAATCAGCCACATTACACACAGCTAGTCAATAATTATATGCAAAATATAATCCCAGTGTACATATAATAAATTTAACATACTCTTATAACACTGTATATAAAAAAAATAGCAGAAGTACAGCAGCATAATCCAACAGTAATGGTAACAATGGCACATCAGGATATATGGTAATAAAAAATTATAAGATGGATGTCAAAATATACAAGACATATTTGTCTATATTTCAGGTACAGAGGTATCTACCTGTTATATGATAAATAACAATTTCTATTCTATAGAATGAAATTTTTACAAGAGAGATAACAAAATTCAAGATTTGCAGGTTAAGGTAAATGGCATGCAAGGCGAGTTGTTACGTTTTGATGTTTTTGCAGTTCAATGAATAATTTCAAGTGCACAAGTGATGCTAACCGAAAAGGTCAGTAGTTTCGATGTTAAAAACTCTGAGTGCATAGAATTGTTCTATGTTGGTGGGCTACATTACCTGACCAAATTACCTTACCAAGGTCTGTTACCTATTTCCTTACCTCACTTCCTGACTTACGTTACCATATCATGGTAAACAAAAATTGGTAGTGCAAGCCAGGAAGTGGGTAAGATAAGGCAATAGGGTCAGATAAGCAGACCTTGGTAAGGTAATTTAGTCGGGTATTTTAGACTGCCAACTTTGAACAGTTCTGTGCACTCAGACTTTATTATATTAAAGCCACTGACCTTTTTGATTAGTGCTACTTGTGCACCTGAAATTATCATTGAACTGCAAAAACATCAAAACATAACAACCTCACATTGCACAGCGTTTACTTTGACATGCAAATCATAAATTTTGTTATCCTCTCTCTTGGAGAATTTCAATCTACAGAGATATAGAAATTGTCATTCTATATCATGGAAATACTCTGTATCTGAAATACACACAGATATGTCTTACATGCCATTTAGGCATCCATCTTATAATTTTTTTTATTATATATCTTGATATGCCACTGTTACCATTACTGTTGGATTATGTTGCTACATTCCTGCTATGCGTTATTCATATATAGCATTATAGTTTATTAAATTCATTTTTATACATACAGCACCCATCCACAAACCTGTCCCACTCTACCACAATAATATGGCCAGCCAAAAACCTCTTGCAGGCTATAAATAGGTCAGACCTGATGTATATAGCATACCTGTGACAGTTATTATGGGTAAACACAGTGACCTGAGCGAGTTTGACCAGGGCAAATAGTTGTTGCAAGGATGATGGGGTGCTCCATATCATGCAGAACATTTGATTTCTGTGTATGATCATTGCATGTGTGTACTAGGGCCATCAAAACATGCAGGTGCTGGAAAAAATGCATCTGTAACCAGACTGTTAATGTTTGAGTAGAGCACAGTCTGTCCTGTATCATAACTTCAGAATGGAGAGTCACAGTGCAGATGATAATGTTGGCAATCAACGATATGGTAGCTATGAAGGTTTGTGCAAAGACCATTTGATGTACAATGGTAGCCAGCATCAACAATGAGTACCCTCTTTAATATCACTGGGGTACGAGGCTGCAGTTGATGAAAGAACATTGCTAATGAATGGTGGAAGACTGAAAACAGGTAGCTTGGTCTGATGAATCAAGGTTTCAACTACAACATGCTGATGGGAAGTTGCATTGTGGTGTAGACCACATGAGGCCATGGACCCTAACTGTCAAGTCAGGGTATTACAGGCTGGTGGAGGTGGTGTAATGCTCTGGGGCCTGTTTATGTGAGACACTTTGGGGTCCCTTGTACCTACTGTGGCTTCTATCACCACATAAGGCTATGTTGATATATTTGCTGACCACCTACACCCATTCATGGTTATCCATTTTGTGTAGCAGGATGCCTTCTTTCAACAAGACAACACTGCATTTCATTGCTCCCATTTGGCAAAGGACTGGTTGGAGAAGCATTGCAGTGAATTCACAACTTTCAAATGGCTTTCTCACTCTCCAGATTTGAACAGTGTTGAGCATCTATGGGAGGAAGTAGTTCGAGCTTGAAACCCACCACTGGTAACTTTCAGGGCTTTACAGATAGCTACCCTGGAATCATGGGCTGCAATACCACCAGAACATTTCCAACACCTAGCAGAGTCTGTGCCACAACATGCTGCTGTTGTCAGGGCAAAAAGTGGATCCATATGTTATTAGGCAGGTGGTATAACAAATTGCCCTTTCAGTGTACAATTATACCATTATTATATTCATTTGTGTGTCTCATACATATTTCATTCAGCTATCAGTTTTACTAAGTACTGCCAGTATACTGGTCAATAAGGCAATTATTAACCCTTCAAGGGTCTCAAACTATTGGTATTTAGACAAAAAAAAATTTAAATAAAAATAAAACTGGGCAAAGCTTCCTAATGCAAAATGTTATAAATTATTGTCATGATAATAATTATTACTATACTCACCTCTAATGCCTTGGTGGATGCAGGAGGCCGAGTCATTTCCAAACCAAACAAACCAACACGAAAAGCAAGATGATGATGTTCAGCATTTTCTCCTAATACGGAGCACAAAAAAGCCACTTTTGCTAAAGTGGCTGAAGCTAGAAGGCTTATTTGATGGCTTGCAGGGTTAAATCGTCGCACTTTTTTGCCTCTAGTTGGTGGTGGAGGTAATTCAACCATTAAATTGGGTGGGCTAGCAAGCAGTTCTTCAGCTAGACGAATGGCTAACATACAAGCTTCATGGGAATGTCCATGAGCATGAAGTGCTTCTGCACGTGCAAATAACACCTAAAGAAACATGAGATATTAAAATGATAGAAATAAAGAGATATAAATATACTTTTAAATATAATATACAAATATACATTGCATTACCTAAAGTACAATGACAGATATTAAGGTAAATGCACTCCAACTTAATTTTTTAAACTCGTAGTATAAACAGAAATTTAAAAAAGTATTAATTAAAAAATTTAAAAAATACCTCTTCCTATAGGGCCCTAAAAAGTAGAAAATAAACCTAAAGTATATCAATGGTGGATTCAGTCACTGAATTTGCATTCACTTCAAAGGAAGACTGGGTGCTAGCAATCTAGTTGAATAGCTAAATCGGCCCCCTATCTTCTTTTGAAGTGAATACAAACTTGGTGACTGATTGCACCATCGATATGCTTTAGATTTATTTTACACTTTTTAGGCCCTGTAGGAAGATAGGTATTTTTAAAAATTTTTAATTTATATAATATTTTTTGTTACTAAAAACACCTATTTTCAAAAACTTTCATTTGATATACGACTCAAACATCGAGCACCTCCCCCCCCCCCACTTTTGGAGTCATGTTTGAGGTAGTCCATGACATCACAAGCTTTAAGATATGATTCATTTAAGTTGGACCTTATGAAAATTCACCCCCCCCCCACTTTATCAGGGGAGGAATAGTGTGCATGGGGGGAAATTCGAAATAGTTTATGACCATCATTATACGAGCTTTCATTTGACACCTAACTCATAATTATTGGCCCTCATGTTTGTAAGATATAGTAGAATGATTTTCACATTTTCCATTTTTAGGGGGGGGGGGGGGGAAGATAGCATGGGGTCAACTTTTCATAGCTTACAACACTCTCCACGTGACAAGCTTTCATTTGACACATAGCTTGTTACTTTCCACACTCACATTCAGGAGACATAGAGGAACAATCATTTTCATTCTCCCCTTCCCTTTTAGGAGGGGGAGAAAGCATTGGGAGTAAATTTTTCATAGCCTGGGACATTCTCTGTGTCAGAAGCATTCATTTGGCACATCACTTGTTACTTTCAGATGTGTTTTGAAGATATAGCTTAAGAATAGAGCTTTCATATTTCCCCCTTTTTTAGAGGGAAGAAAGCATTGCAGGGTCAATTTTTTGCAGCCAATGACAGACACTTCCTGCATCACAAGCTTTCATTTGGGGCATAAATCATTAAGTTTCTCCATTGTGTTCGAAAGATATGGTAGAACAACGTTTTGTCAAATCCACAAACAGTCCAACTGACAAATGTCAAACCCAAAAACAATAAGATAAGTAAAATGATTATCTCATGTTTTTAATAATAAATATTGTGAAATGAAATTAACATTTCATTATTTTCCCAAACTAAGGAGAATAGCCTTCATATTCTAACAATTTTTCACAATGCACATTAATATGCTAAATCACAGAGACTACATATAAAGAAAGGGAAATCCATTAGACAACTGTTAGGGAAAGGTGGGTTGTTTTACCTCTGACTAGCACTTTTTTTGCACACAATGGATATATAGTCAGGTCACAAGGACCCTGAGGGCTCAGAGAAGGTTGGGGAGAGGGGACCCATTAGACAGATGGTACCCTCTTATCAAAGCCATCCAACATGTTATTTAAAGTGTACAGAGTATGGCTCTCTCACACACAGGGCCATGGCTTAATGTCCCATCTGTCAGATGGCAGCCTTTCCAAACCCATCAGTGTCTCCTACTGACAGGACTCGAGCATCAGTGTCTCCTCTTAAGGCAGGACTCGATCCTGGGAACTGCAGATTACAAGCCTAGTGTGCTTCTGACTGAGCCAACCCCACTCCAAAGGGAAAGGTGCAATCTCATATCAAATCCACACATTTATTAATACATGCAGTAATATACTGCTCTTCAACACATCATAATAAATAATAGTGGTATCATCAAACTACTGAACAGGAGGACACTGATAGAAAATATACATGTTCCGTCCATGGCATGGTGACATTAGGGCACATATCAACTACTAATCATACTATTGAGAAAGTTTTACCTCTGTTTTGACAGATATTTGCAACTTGTAATTCCACAGACACTTGACCATATGATGCCAAATTTCATATAAATCTCAATTCTGGCCCAGGTGGGACTCTAACCTGGGAACTACAGATTATAAGCCTGACATACTCATGACTAAGCCACCCCCACTCCAAAGGGAAAGGTGCAATCTCATATCAAATCCACACACATCCCATTTACTTATTAATACATGCAGCAAGAGGTTCTCTGTGAGTGAGCCCATGTTGGGTAAAGAAATTGGGTCCCTACCTAGAATGGGATTAATGCCTTTATGAATATAGGGTATTTGACAACAGTGGATGGCACTGGCATCACCTCAGCTATCATCTGTCCATCCATACAAAATTCTTGAACAGCCATGGGTTACAGAGGTCCAACCAGACTATGTAATTTAGTTCTCCAAACATGTCTGTCCTGAGCTACAGCTGTTGTATTTGAACATTGTAAGCCAATTCTAACAAGGTCCTATTCGACATTGTATGCCAACTGTATCTTAGATCTCTCTATTTTTCTCAGTCCTTTAGGCACACAGTTCATAGGTTGTAGCTAGAAGCTTAATACTGTCTAAATGGCCAATCACAGGAATTTTAATGTCAGCCACTTTCACTTAAGTAAAAAAAAAAATCCAACTAAGTAAAATATATTTTTCTTTCCTTCACAAACAGCATGATTTGAAAACACCTGGTCTCTCTCTCTCTATCAATACTTGCATATATCCAAATAACTGGCCTGCTCCTGAATAAACTAAAATCATCAAAAATTGGAAGAAATACAGTTGAACAATACATAACAATGAAACAACAACAACAACAAGAAAAAAAAAAAATGCTTATAACTCACTCTAAACTCAGTGTTTTTTTGTTTTCTTTTTTTCAGTTGAGAAACCTGGTGTCAGCTATTATGTGTTCTTTTTATTTCTATTCCTATTCTATTTACGTGTTCAGTTGAGAAACCTGGTTTCCCTGCTATTACGTGATGCAAGTGCTGAGCCAAGTTTATGGCCAAGAATGGTATTGCGCTTTGACTACAGCAACTCAGGAATGTAAGGATTGTGATAAAACTGTAACAAAATGATCTTGTGACAGATCATTTTGTTTGAATACCTCAGACAAGAGACACAGTTGAGTTCACAATTTGAGATTTTTAGCATATAAAGATTGGAGCACATTTCTATTGGTATTCTTTTATTTATGACCTATTGGTTTCACATGCTTTTCTAGATTATTTTATGTGACACTAAAAAATTTCTAAGGAAATAAAAATTACTTCAAAATTTTATAAAGAAATAAAAATATTTTTACAAAAATATTACCTCTGGCAAATATGGGATGCTTGCTTTCAAAGAAAATGAATTTTTCATCTTTTAACAATAGTAATACATACTGGTGATTGGAAAATGTAAACAGTAATATATTATTAGCCCTAAACAATGCAAAAAGGAAATCTCACTTATTCCTTAAAATGAAAAAGTTGAATTTTCTCATCTCCTAGAGTTAAGGGGGGCAAATCAGTCAGTGTATATGAAATGTTATTAGAAATTTTAAAAATAAGTAGTATAAATAAAAAAATAAAAAGTTATTGGTTGAATTTGAATCAAATGTAATTTAATTAAAACACATGTGAATATCAATTATACTTTCTCTTAGTAAGTTAGCTGTGCAATCATTCTTCATCAACACATTCCAATCATAAATATATCATTTGCAATATTACTTCAAGTTTGACATTTAGTACCCTATAATGATGGTAAATTAAGGCCATTTGGAGGATTTGAAAACTATGAATCGTCATATTTCATTAGTAGCTATTCAACTCAAAAAAGATTTTTCATTAATCTCTCAAAACAAAAAGTTCCATTTTCCCACCCAACCTGAAGTGAATGGATGAATTGTTGCTGCCAATGTAATCCCCCTTGATCGTCACACACTGCCACTACAATATCAAATTTCAAGCTCAAATAAAATGTTTGGAATATTTGTTTAAAATTTTCACATTTTTCCACTGTCAAAAGGCACAATTAAAACTTCTGGGAGATTCAAAAAGGTGAGTCATAATAATTTATCAATACCTATCCAACCCAAAAAGAATTTTTAATTTATCTATAAAAAAGAAAAATTTGAATTTTCCCACCCTCTCTTGGGGTAAAGGTGAAAATTATTGTTGTCAATGCAAACTTCATGACATTTACAATTCACAACCAAAATGGCAATATTTGTTTAAAAATTTCAATTTTTAACTTTTTCACCATTAGAGGGTGAAATTATAGCTATTGGGTGATTCCCAAAATGCAAATCGTAATATTTCATCAATACCTAACAAACCTGAAAAGAATTTTTAATTTATCTCTAAAAACAAAAAAGTTGAATGTCTAGAAATGGACAGATAAATGAAAAAGTGAAAAAAAAAAACACACACACAAGAAAGGCCGATGAAGAATTGTCGGCTTTAGAGAAGCTGATTTGTCCTACAGAGATGTGGCTAACCTTGTTGGCCAAAATCCCAGCATCATTTTACACATATGGTGCCAGTGTGTTCAAGAAAGATCCAGCACACATCGACAAGGATAAAGAAGATGAAGTATGACCATGGAGTGATAGGTCCACCATTTGCGACGCATGGCATTGTGACAGATTCGTGACTACAACGCAACTGCAAAGGGACTGGCAACAGGTAACACTTCAAATACCTACCAGGCGGATGGTAAACAACAAGCATTTACTGTTTTCATTGCAAGCCTATCATCAGGCACTGCATTTGGCTTCTCACATCTGCCCACATGTAAGCACGTTTTCAGTGGTGTCACCTCAGACAGAACTGGAACAAACAAGAGTGGAGTACAGTGATGTTTAGTGATGAACCTAATTTTTGTCTTGGTCAACACGGCAAGATTGATGGTTCACTGTCATCTAGGGGAAAGGAACACCACACAGCTCCAGCACCTGGTGTCTTGGTGTGGGGTACCATTAGTCAGACATCTTGATCAGAAACTGCCCAACAATATGTTACCAACATTTTGCAGCCAGTGGCTGTCCGATTTGTTCAGCAGCATGGAACCTTTTACCAGCAAGATAATGCCCATCCCCACACAGCTCACATTAATCTGCAGTATCCACATGAGCAAAATGTTCAGGTACTACCATGGCCAGCACTGCTCACTAGACTTTTCACCAATGATGTCTAGAAACCACTGTCAGTGAAATGGAACAGCGACTTCATGCTATTTGGCATTCTATCCCTCAGGAGGGCATTATACAGCTGTACGATAGCCTTCTCCACCGTGTTCATGAAAGCACTGCTGTGCAGGGCGGTTCAACATCATACTAATATACCACTTTATCAGGTAGGTAAAATGGTAATTTTCCACATTTTTTTTGATAATGTAATCAATCGCACATCTCAGTGTATGCTAACAGCTGCCTGTGTTTCATTAAAATGGCATTAGTCCTTCCAGGTGTTGAATTTTTTTTCCTGTGGAGTATTAGAGAATTTTCATGTTATGCAAATGGTAATATAACTTCAAAGCTCTATAAGTTTTGAAATATTCATTTAATGGAAAAATGTTCCTGAAAATAAATTAAAGATCATAATCTTATCTATTTAAACCTCGATTTCAACAGCATTTGGCTAGTATTTAAGGTGGAAGCTAGAATATTTCACAACAATAATGGGTCATAAGATTTTACCTCAGATATTAATTAAACTTAAATAATATGTATTGTTCCAAATCATTAAATAAAATACACATTTTAAAAGCTTACATAATGATTATTTTGATATTAGATTATTATGAATTAATTTTATGAAACAAGATAATTTACTGTTAAATATTTCAGCTTCTATAATTCTTTAAAGACTAAACGAATATCAATGAAAAAAAACCAAGATTTAAATAAATTTGATTATGATCTTTATCCTCAGTAACTGTTTTTTATTAAATGCCTAGAGTGCACATAGAAAAAAAATCTGAGTTTGTGTTTATCAACCACACTGTGTTTAGCAATAATATTCTGACAAGGACAGACAAGTACCCTTCTGCACATGCTCACACAAGCAGGGCCAGCATTATGCATAAGCTAAGCTACAGCTTAGGACCTCACAATATGAGGGGGCTTCAAAGAAATGCATTTCAAATTTTACTATTACAGGAAAAAAATTTTAATATTCATATTAATCTATTGTGCAAATGGTGTTCATCTTAGCTTACCAATGTTAGAATGTTTTTCACCACTTCATTTTTTTTAATGTTCCCTTCAATCAGAATATATATAAATACACACAGGGCTGCATCTAGGGGGGGGGGGGGGGGTAGTCAAGAGGGCCAAGCCCCTTTCAGAATGCTAGTAAGGGTGATAGAGGCAAAAATTGTTATACATATTTATTTATATTTCATGCATTTTTCAAATTTTTTTTTTAAAGACCAGTGAAATGGAAGGGGAAATGTTATACTGCATTGAGAATCCAGTCTCTTGCCACCCCCCTCCCCTTACATTTTTCTGGATCGTGTTTCTTGCTCCCTCCCCCCCTTGAGTTTTTATTATATCTGGCCCTGTATATATATGTGTGTATTTTGACTTTCAAAATTTTTGGGGCCTCTTAAATTTCTATAGCTTAGGGCCTTGGAAGGTTGAAGTCCAGTCCTGAACACAAGAGAGGCTCAAAAAGAACCTAACCCTGACAGGTCAAAGGAGACACCAGTCTACAATCTTTATCTTCACTCATAGTTTTTCATTGAATGCATGCATAATGTTTGCAAATGGTAGGTAGGTAGTCACTGGAAGGAGAGCTATGCACCAATCCCCTGTGATGATGCATAGAACCAGCCAGGCCTAGCACCTAAAGTCCATCCCGGCCTACTTGTGGTGCAGGCCGTTAGTACCTTTCAAAAGAGATATTCTCTTGTGGAAGTGAATGGAAGGGGCTGCCATATTAATGTGGCCTACTGATCTGGAGAACTATGGCTACTTTTCTTTTTTTTTTCTACCCTGCTGAGGAGTGGTCAACCACACAGGGTCCTGGTGCTGACCATACATACCAACCTGAATGGAATTATGGCTCTGAGCTTGATTATGGATCCTGAATTTGCTGCACTGGTGGACTTCTGTGGAGAGAAAATCTTCCGCTGTGTTATCTGTTTGTTTGTGGGTTGACAGCCCCAAGTGAATAGATTTACAGGATATGTTTATCAGCTGGTGGATAATCCTGAGCAGAGGACATCGCAGGCACCTGAACTCTTTGCTTCTACTGGCATCATCAAATTCTACATTGGAGGAAGTCTTCCAGGGTAGATGGCTTCAGCCTTTAGTGGTGGGGGAACAGGTCTTTGCCCCATACCTGCGATTAGGGGGCTGTTTGATATTGTCGGCATTACCTCTCTCAATAAACATAGTTTCTTTAAACATCCCACTAACCATCTTCTCCCCATAGGTAGTTTCAATGTGAGGGCTTTGCACAGAGCTTATTCTCTTGATGTCCTCACACAAGAATTCAACCGTTATAATTTAGATATTCTCAACTTGCAAGAGACCAAATGGACAGATACAGGTCAGATTCATAAAAGTAATCTTAAATTTCTCTTTTCAGGGAGGAATGATAATAAGCATCACCAAGGCATGGGTCTGCTTCTCAGCAGACATGCTAGTGTTGCTCTTGTAATATATGAGTACATTAATGAAAGGTTTTTTACAGCAAAATTTCAGACGAGCATTAAAGACTTGAATGTTATCTGCTGTTATGCTCCCACTGAAAATGCTGATGAGGATGAGAAGGATAGGTTTTATGGACAACTTTTTCAGGATATTTTTAATTCTGTCAAGAAAGGAGATATTACCCTTGTTCTAGGTGACTTCAATGCCAAAGATGGTACTGACTCTGACCTTTGGGGAGGGGTGATAGGCCCTTTTGGTATTGGTAGCTGCAATGGCAATGGGCAATGTCTCCTACAGGTAAGTAAACTCAATGGTTTCACAATAACTAACACTTATTACAAACACCGCGACATACATAAGTACACATGGGTTTCACCTGATGGGCTGCATAAGAATATGATTGATTACATATTAATTAACAGCAAATGGGCTAGTTCTGTTAGGAATACCAGGGTATAAGGGGAGCTGAAATTGGATCTGACCATTATCTTGTTAAAGTGTCTTGCAACTTCAACTTAAGAAATGTTGTGCTAATGTAAAAAATTTATCTTTAATACTGAAGCTCTGAAAGATCAAGTTATAGCTATAGCTTACCATGATAGGTTCTTAGTCATTATGAAAGTCATGGTTTGCTTACTGCTGAAGTTGAGGAAGAATGGGATCATTTTAAACAGGCTTTTTTGGAAACTAACAGTACTCTTTTAGGAAAAAAGGAGCAGAGGAGGCGAAATAATTGAGTGATAAGACACTGAGCATGTTTTGGAAAGAAAGAACTACAGGAATGTCCTTAATCACTATCCTACTAGTCCTAATAGAAAGCATTACAGAGAGCTTAATAAAGGTGTAAAGGATCAGTTAGTTGCTGATAAGAATATTTGGCTTGATAACTTGGCTGGCAAAGCTGAGGAAGCAGTTAGACAGCATAACAGCAGAGAGCTGTACAAGACAGTTAATGTTTTGTGTGGTAGAAAACAGTCAGGTATACAGGGATTGAAGGATAAACAAGGTAAGGTTATAGAAGGGGAGGATTCTGTCATTGCCAGGTGGGCTGAGCATTTCAGTGATATTCTAAACAATGTGGTTAATTCTACTCCCATTGTTTGCAATGATGATAGATGCATTGGTGGCTTTAATGTTGGCTCCTATAACACAATCTGAAGTTATTTTGGCTATTTCTAAACCTAAACTTCATAAATCCCCAGGGGTAGATGAAACTACTATGGAAATGCTTAGAGCTCAGAATGTTTCAGTTACCACTTGGATGACTGAAATTTTTAATATCTTTTATGATAAAGGAATGGTTCCTAAGGATTTTACCACAACTATTATAATCCCTATTTTCAAAAAAGGTGACACAGTTCTTGTGATATGTGATATAATATAGAAAGATAATGCTGCAGCTTCTCTGAGTTATTAAATACTATCATCATAAAATTAAATACCCAGTTACCATAAAATGACATTATTCGAAATCTTGATCATGGTGGTTTGAAATATCCAATATTTGAATTGTAAGTGTTTTAGGTGTTTTAGGCTTAAAAAAGTGTTGCCAAATTTGAGCTTGAAAACATTCAGCCTGCTACCATCTACATTTCTGCCAAGGTGATGCAAAGTAATAATACTTATATTTTTAAAACCATTTTTAACAAATTATGGCAGTAAATGTACTGAAGAAGCTGTAGAACAGAACAGGCTAAATTCTAAACTTTTCTCAAGAAAAATGCTTCAATTGTAAACATTTCAGCTGTCAAACTGGACAGCATTTGCACCCACCCCCATTTTATCAGAAATGAAACAAATGATTAAATAAATAAAAACACCAATCTCACACCACCTTTCTTTCTAACTGAAGTTCATAACAGTTTGTCAGCATTTTGAACTATGCAAATAAATGTATGAATCAGGTTGGGTTAAGCAATTGGGAGACCTGGAGCCAAGCTTTAATTTAATGGCTCTCTATTTTAATGGATAATAATTTTCAATTGTAACACTTCTCTGACAAATTATTTTTAAACATATTTTTTCTTATAGAGAATTTAAATCATCATTCCCTTTCTATCTCTAAGATAGATTCTAGTCTGCTTGTTTACCATTTTACTGCTTGTTTACCATTTGACTTCGAATAGATTGCTATATACTTACTGTTAGCATAGGTTAGCTTACTCTGGAATGGTGCTGCCCTCATGTGGCAAGTTGTGAAGCTTACTATACACACTTGTTAACATGGGTATTCACGAAAATCAGCAGGCACTCCTATTACACAGGCACCGGTTTAGTGCAAGCACTTCTATGCCAGATCAATCTTCTACTCCTCTTCCAGAATACCATTAAACAGAAGATAAATACCACAAACGTTTATATTTTTAAAGTAATCAATCAAAAAATGTGATTTTACTTCACAACTAATGTAGTTAAACCTTTCTCAATGGAGGCTTAGTTCATTTCAAGACAATTTTTGAAATTAATATAAAAATTCCAGTGAATTTTAAAAATTTCATTTGAAAAATTTACACCCTATGAGTTATGAATTACATTATGCTCTATAATGGTGTTTCTGAAACTGTGAGCCCCAGGGAACAGCATGATCACAGAATTGTTACCAACATCAACCAGACAACTTCACCAGAGCCATTATAAACAGGAAGTAAGAAATGTTATACCAAAAGCAAACAGAACACGAAAATTTTTTCAAAAAACCTCCCCAGCTGCATGGACTTCTCTGAGGAGTATTCCATCACCAGTCTTTTCACCCTTTACTTAGATTACCAGCACTTTCTGGTGCTGCATTATATTGTGTGGAGCATTCGACTGAAAGAATATTCTTTCCTCAAGTTACTTTCATCAATGGTAAAGGGATGTATGTGATAAATTCCATCAATAGTAAAAGGAGGCAGCAAAAAAAAAAATCCATCAATGGCGATGGGCGGGAGAGGGCACAACTAGAAAAGTCTGAGAACCACTGCTCTATATTATCATATACCTAAATAACAAATTAAATCTATATAAGTAATTTTCTTATAAAAAAGAGATGCTCTAAAACAAACTATTTGTGTTTAAAATAACATATTTTGCATAGCTTTTCACATGTTAGAATTTTCAAAGGTTGACCAGAGTTCTAACCCATCATATATCACCATCATTCATGTATGCATTACAGAAAAACAAATGAAGTAACTTGGGCTGTTAACACAGCAATGAATATGATAAACAGTAATTGCAAGAAATGCGACAGTAATGAACATACAAAATAATTTATTTCCAAAGTGTAAAAATCAATTACCTCTAAAGAATCCTCAATTTTTTTCACAGCAACCGAAAACCACTGCTCTTCTACTACATATTGCTGAGGATGTTCTGGGCTAGGTAATCTGGCTCTAGGGTCATAATAATACAAATGGTACTCATCACTGGATTGTTGGGATTCACTGGCCTCTCCAGGACACTCTGCAGATTGCCTGTAATAAAGTAAGCAAACCTTCTGCAACTAGACAACTTAAAGTAAATGTTAATAGTAAAACTGCATTATCTGCTATTCTGACAATTGTATTCAATCCTGAAAAATAAGTATAAAATTTGTTACTTCATATAGTCAGAAAATGCATATAAAGTTATGCAGTGTCAGCCTACAATGACAATCATCCCAGCATTTTTCTATAAATTCCAAAAATAAAACACATTAAAATCAGAAGACTTCTTGGCACAATCACAATTTGACAAGATCATTCATTTAATATTTCAAATAATATCACATTTTATAAACATGTGTTAAGGTCATTGCTTAGTGTAATGGCATTAAACATTTTTATATTTATCTCAGTATAATAATATATTGATAATTATTTATTTCCATATCATTTTACAATGCAAAGATGTTATGTTAGTTATTATAATAAAATTCACATAACACAGAAAAAGGAATACTCAGTTAAAAAACTCAATTTGACAAGACTGAACACTTTAAACTAAATTATATTAAATCATAAACTTGTGGCAAATATTAACAATGTGACACACCAATATTTTAAGCATTCAAAAAATGTTAAATAGCAAAAGTAGCTAGCAAACTACATTTGAATACAGGATACTTTTCAGCTTCTTTTAAATTATTATCTACATTATTACAATCTTTGGCACCAAGGTTAGTGATGCCTATCCATAATTTGTTTTGTAAAATGGTAATCCGAGATCAAGTTGCTGTCTACTTGTGTAATGATAACACTTCATTTGGAAATTGATACTGAATTATTTTAATCTAATAGCATAAATATTATATTTAATTTGTAGATATAAAAGCTGTAAAATTTGGCTTTTTCAAAAATTTCTTTAGTATGTTAATAAATTACTAATTATATCCAGAGCTCATCAGTTTTTACTGGGTAATTTATACTATTATGATGTATTTATTCATATCACAACGGTATACAAGGAAAAACTGTCTTTGGCTGGGTGGGGTCCGAACCTATGACCTCCTGATAATGATAATGTCAGCTGCTCTAACAGCTGAGCTACCATTCACTGAACAATTATCTTCTACTGTTAAGCCTTACAACATAGGTTCAATCTCAAGAAGCCATTTTTTGCTGCATTTGGAGACTATCCTAAGAGCTATCCAGGCAAGTGAACATGATGAGGCATCCCAGCAAGTGCACGAGGTTATGAGTTTGGAACCCATCCGGTTAAAGATAATTTTTCCTCTATACCGTTGTCATCATATGAATAAATACAGCAAAATAAAAATAAATTACTCAGTAAAAACTGATTAGCTGTGGATTTAATTAATAACTTCATGGTTCATGTTCCAAAACATTAGAACTGAGATTTGCTTAAAAAAAAATGTGCCAGGTGGATTCGCTCCTAAGCCCATCACGTACACTTGCCAGAATGGCTTTTAAGGATAGTCTCCAAATGAAGTCAAATACAACTTCTTGAGACTGAACCTGTGATGCAAGGCTAAAGATCAATAAGAGAATTAAAATTGTTCAGCAGCCAGTAGCTTAGTGGTCAGAGCACCTGACATATTATCAGGAGGGTGTGGGTCCGAATCCCACCCAGCTAAAGATAATCTTTCCTCTATACATTTGTCATCATATGAATAAATATAGCATAATAGTGTAAATTACCCAGGAAAAATGTTAATTAAAGTTTAAATTATACAGAGTTCTGATGTAGGTTTTTTGGAAATATAATAGCTTATTAGTATTCTGATTGCTCATGTTACCCCATATTAAAATGCAATAATGTAGATGAAGATAAATAATGGAATTATATAATTGCAATTTAATTCGAAAAGGAAACATAAATCTATAGCGTCCAATAAGACCAATATTTCAATAATTTTTTTCATTATGTGTATGTTCATTCC
The DNA here is from genome assembly GCA_038380435.1 of Ryuthela nishihirai. Lineage (NCBI taxonomy): Eukaryota > Metazoa > Arthropoda > Arachnida > Araneae > Heptathelidae > Ryuthela > Ryuthela nishihirai. The sequence goes on from JAWZYU010000012.1 coordinate 59,881,977, forward strand.
ATTTTAAGTTGCCAGTAAGCCACATACCTAAGAATTAATTTTTTTTGCATTTCCATCAATGCATATATCTTGTAGGCAAAGATTTGCAGTTTTTACAGTTGGATCCAATAAGATAATTTAGGTTGGGTTGCAATACCTCTGAACAGCATTTTTCTTTTTACACACAATGGGCAAAATGACCAGGTCATGGAGACCCCAAGAGCTCAGAAAAGGTTGGATGGAGGGGATCCACTGGAGAGCTATTAGTAGACAGATGGTAGCCTCCCATCAATGCAATCCAGCATGTTCTTTAATGTACACAGGGTATGACTCTCCCACACACGGGGCTACAGCTTAACATCCCATCTGATGGATGGCAGCCTTTCCAAGCCCATCAATGTCCCCTACTGACTGAGGGCAGGGCAGAGAGAAGATATATTTAGTTTTTTTGCCAGTATTTAACTTTAGTTTATTGACTGTAAACCATTTTGCATAAATTTTTTAATTATTAATGATCAAACTTTGAACTCTTGGGATCCTTGTAACCTGGTAATTTAGCCCATTGTGTGAACAGATGTATCACTTAGAGATAAAACAACCTAACCCTTTCTTTTTAAATATTTAAAATCTATAATTTCTCAAGTCAACCATATGAGCTGTTTATTATTATGAAAGTTATTACTGTTAGTTGAGAAAGATTCATACCATATAGTGGAGAGAATGGATTTATATACCGTAAAACCTTTTAAGAAACTTCTACAAGACTGAAACCTCTTTCAATGGCAAAATTCTACTGCTTATTTAATATTAACATTTGAAAACAATGTTAACCAATAAAATTTCTCTTAACCAGAAATGGAAAGATAAATAATGCAGAAAAGTGTGTATTTTATTATACAAACAACAGTTTATTGCTGATAATCAGCAGGAATTAATCAGATTAGTTTCTAAATTTAGTTTTAGAGAAAGGGGAAGAGTTTCCAAATGGATATCTGTTTAGCAAAGGCAAACAAACATTTTTTTATTAGAAGGGATTCAACTCTGTGATCGCTAACCCTTCATCAATGAACTTTAGCCAGATTGGTGGATCTCCAATGTCCTTGGTGGTCAAGAGAAAAGCTCCTTTTTCTTCTACGTGGGTGCCACTCCCTTCACTTACCCCTGCAGCAGATAAAGAAAATTTTCTCAGCTTCATAACTTTGAGTCACTCTGATCTGCATTCATCTGAATTAGTAAGGGCAGACATTCTCCTCACTGTCTAGCACAATACATAGTGATAGTGGTAATGGGAAGTTGTAAAAGGGGGAAGAAGGAAATAGCAGATGTAAACATTTTTTACACTTTCCACAAAACAGACCTATCAAACTATGAATCATTCCAATTGTGGGAAAAGAACTTGTGACTCATAAAACAAATAATCAATATATTGAATCTAGTTCATTTCTTTTAATTTTTTTGACAAAATATTTTTGGGTACATGATTAAATGATTTTGCCAATTCATAGTACTCACTTAAATTGTATATTTTTGCTTTAAATCAAGATATTTTCCCGATTCCTTCACATGCCAGGTTTGTAGAACATAATTCACTCTGGTGGCTGGGTTAATATTTAAGTGCTTCCAAACAGAAAAGGAGAACAAACTTAAAATCTTATACTAAAAAAACTAATAGAAATATGTCATGTCATATACCAAATTAAAGAGTATTTAATTGTGAATTGTTAGAATGAGAAAAACAGCAGGCATATGAATTTCAATAGTGCTTATTTAAAGCAATACAGTAAAAAAAAGACAGCAATTTCATTGGATTTAACCCTTCCAGTGTCCAAGTCGTCTGTATATATTTAAAGAATCTGAATTGAGTGGTTAAGGATGCATGCATATGTTTTTAGTACTATAAAAAATATCGATTTTTCAAAAATAAAAATTGCTGTTGTAATTTCATATATATCTTATAAAAATATATAATTCAGGCTTCAAAAATAACATTTTGTTTTATTAATTTGATGCATATTTTATTAAACTACAATATAAATAATTTCAAAAAGCCATCTAAATGCCATTTCTTAGAAGCACTAACTGGTATTGTCGATTTGCTTGTAAATGTTCTTATTTGCTGAAGCAACCTTCTGATTTAAGCTCACAAGTTTGATTTGAACTATTATCAATAAATTTTTCCTTAATTTTTTGGAAATCTCCTAAAAATTAACAAAAAAAAAAAACTGCTATTTTCAAGAATGATAGATTTTGGAAGTAATTACAAAATACGTACTGTTATTTTTTTTCTGTTTTACACTCTTTTCTGTCATAAACCTATTTCAGTATTCCCAAGGTATTTTTATCATTTTTCCCAGCATTCTATGTATCTTTCCTGCCTTCAAATTGAAACTGAAAGTAAACACATTCTTCTTAGAAATTCTGGTTGCACCTACATTTAATTAGTCATTCTTCACTGAGTTAAGACACAGATGGCTGACACATGCCATCTCCGGAGTGTAAGTGTTTTTTACAGTTTTGGTCCAGCATATTGGATACTCTTTGTAAAGTTAGTATTTTTTTTATATTTAAACCTTAGTTAGTTTTCATTTCAGTAGATTTATTTTTGGAAATTAGCGATCTTTCGGACGATCAATTAGTATTGATTTTTTCATAGTTATATCATATGGCCGACCTACAACTTGTTGTTGTGGATATTTTAACATCGTATTAAGCTATATGTTAATTTTTATTTTATAATTTATTACTTTTCCAGTAAAACTTTGATATAGTATCATTTTCTGAAAATAAATGAGATCTTGGATATGGAAGCAAATTCATTTCTGTAGATTTATTTCCATTAGCTAGCAATCTTTCGATCGACTGATTTATTAATCTTTCTGAGTTATGCTAGATTGGAGGCTGGCTTAAAAGTTGTTGTGGATATTTTATTTAACATCCCATTAGGCTATATGTAATTTTTCTTTTATTATTTCTTTCTTTTTTAATAAAAAAACTTTGAGCTTGTAGTGTTTTCTGAAACTGAATGTTTTGGATACGGAAGCAAAATAGACTTCCTTGCTATGGAAATTGGCCATCATTTGGGAGGGCAATTTCGGGAAGGGCTGGTCCTTGGTTGATCTTTCCGAGTTATGCTAGATTGGTGGCCGGCTAAAAGATGTTGCAGATATTGTATTTAACATCCCATTAGGTCCTGGAAGTAATGCTGTGAAGGTAATGCTTGTGAGAGACTAATATGTAATATGCATTATAATGCATATAAAAGCTAATTTATTGATTTTATTATACAATTTTATATGTCTTACATATATTCTAAATTAGTACAATTACTTATTGATATTTCATTAAAAAAACAATTCAAGATATTGAATGTTGCAAAAATAAGTACCTGCATGAACTCTGTCTTTGGTGCAGATGCTGTGAAGCTGGACACCAGTGAACATTACTGGCTTTGGCTTCTGTTTGTACTTTCTCTTTATCAGCATCAGAATTTTCTGAACTCCGTTTTTCTAATTTACTTGTTGACTGATTACCATCATCTTTTTTCAACATCTTACTTTTTAAAACCTCTATTCCACTATGAAGACCCTCTTCAGAGTTCCACATTTCTGTGGTTACAATGACTTTTGAAACAGTTCTATCAGTATGTAAATGTGCACTATGATGTGCAGACACATCAGGTGCAATAGAGCATGATTCAACTAATCCATCCATTACTTCTTGTTCATTTTCACAAAATCCTTCACTACTTAAAGAACTACGGTTGCTGCTAATTTTTCTTTCAGAAGTATCTGATGGTTGTTCATGATGAAAATTTAAAACACAAATAGTTTTCTTATCAGATGGCTTTTTATCACAAGGGCACCAATTTGTCAGTTGACCAACATCAACAGAACGGCCTCTTCTAGCAGAGAAACATGGTAAACCACCATCGCTATCATTTCCACCTGGCACAGTTGGGTGTTCTGATGATCTTACATGGACATATGGACAATACCATCTCCTTCCTCCCCCTTCAGCATATGTTACACCAGGTATTGGATAATCACTCCAGTCTAAAAGGCATGCTTCCATAGCTGGCCTGAATCCAGGAAATACTTCAATATCTGCTCTCTTGATACTGCTAGTGCTATTACTTCCTCCACTTCTAGTTTTCCAAACACGTTCTAAAGTTTTCACATGCCAACATCGAAGCTGAAAAGAAAACAAATTCTAAGAAAGAAAACTATTATAAATATATGCACAAGTCCTATACAAAATAATGATTCTTGAACATATTTTTGAAGCAACTTCACTATTCATTATATTGAGGAAAAAAATAAATATATCTAATCTAATAAACAGATAACATTCATTATCTGTTTATTAGATGACATTTAAACCCCTTCAAGTGTCCAGCCTGAAAAACTGGTTTATATCTAGAAGGCCCAACATTTTTTTTTTGTTTTTTTTTGCTATGCTCAACCAAAAAAAGGAAATTTAGAACATTTTTGCCATATAACTAATGAATGGAATTATGTCATGTTATATGCCAAATAATCATCATTTAATTCTGGATTTTATGCAAAAAAAATATTTAACAAAAATAACAAGTTTCATTTTAATAGAGCTTTTTTTTTACAGTCATGTAGTAAAAAAAGCATCTAGCAATGCAAATAAAAAAAAATTAAAAAAAAAACTAATAGTCAAAAATAAATTATAATGTATATGAATAGAAAGTCTATTTCTGAATTACAGAAAAACAATTTTTTACTTGAAACAAGAAGAATTATTTTTTTTGTAATTTTTTTTCTTGGTACTATGAGGAAAGTCCAGGTTTTTTACCTACCGTACTGAGTCAACTGTAAAATTTTTTAAAACAAATAACCAATCAACAGAAATGGCTCATGTTATATACCAAATTCAATAGAATTTAATTCTGAATTTTATAAAATAAAATTTTTTAACAAAGTTATAAATATATTGATTTAAATAAGGCTTTTTCACAATTTATTAAATAACATTTAATTTACAACAACCTACATCAGAAATATTATTCCAGCAATGTCAGTCCATTTCTATAATTATAAGGTAGCAGACTTTAATTCACAGTTTTATCAAGCATTTAGATATTGCTTAAATCCACAATCATTAAAAGCAGAAATAAGTTATATATATATTAATTAGCAGAAGTGGGTTATGAGAAAAAAACTAATAGATAAAGCATTAAATAAAATAAATAAATACCTCCTCAAGCAGCTGCTTGCCACAGAGGTCTGAGAGGAGCCTGTCAGTTTACATGCCATAGTAGAAGGTCTGAGAGGATGGCAGGGCCTCAGCAGAAAAACGACACATACATCCATACCTTACCCGGGGCTCAAACCCAGGTCCCTTAGATCAGTAGCCAAGCACACTAACCACTCGGCCACGGGATGGCAATAAAGCATTTAGAAGAGTTAATTTTCAAATAAAGCTAAATTCTCAATCCACCCTCATTGCACAAATCTCCCCTCCCCCTTCAACAAACATTAATTATGCAATAGCATTACCTTATGTTTTGAATTTGATTCAATCTGTACAGCAAATACTTAAATCTTACAATATTAAAGTCTCTATTACAATAATCAATAATATAAAACAATTATTAATAAATGGCCTAGATTTCAGTATACTATCCAGGGGGTTGGTATAATAGAATTAAGCTAAACAATCCTAATTTTTAAACATAAAAACAATCATATTGGAAAAACATATAGAACAGTGAAAATAAGAGTAAAAGAACATGCACTTGATTTACATAATACAGCAATACCACAGATGGTACTAGATAATCAACTTAAAAAAAAATTTTTAGCAGTTGATTTTGTTGCTTCCCTTCTACACAATTTCAGCTTAATATTATGACAACTTTATTAATAAATATTTTAAAAGAAGAAATCTGTAATACATATATTAAACTTCTGCCCCTTGCATGGAATTAATATTTAAAAACTATAAACTAAGAATATGGACACTGGGAGACACTACTAGATGACTAATAATGTATTAGGCAACATCAAAAGGTATTCAGTAAGCCACCTGAAGATGCTGACACTTTGCCCAGTGAAATACATTGTGGCCACGTGATTTTAACAGATATTTTAGAATTTCTTTAGCTTCAAAATACTACTCTGGAAAAGTTATCTATAAGAATTCAAGTGAGATGCTAAACAAGAACAACTTTAACAGACTAGTAACATTGGTCATTAAGTGCATTTGCCATTCATTGCTCAAAGGTTAAATATTATGTACTGGAATCACTAACAGCTACAACAAAGCAGTGGCAAACAGTGGCTAAAAGAAAGACTGCAAACACCCAAGCTTTTCAAGAAAAGTTGAGTGTGTGCCACCAAGACCACAGGGCTATCTACATTGACCAATGATATGCTCTCACAGAGACCGACATCATCTCCACCCAGGCAGAGAAACTTAAGTTGTATCAGCCATACTATAATGTAGCTTCCATTACCAGTGGACTGTTTACAAACCATTGATGCTAGATAAGTTTCCAGATTTGTACGTTTTTTTTATACAGCAAAATTATAGTGATCAATGCATCATTAATGCTGATCTGTTAAATTTAAATAATTTCTTACAGCTGAAGAGAGCAAACTTTAGTATTAAAATTAGGCATTCTTGAAAGCAGTAGTTTCTAAAGTGAGGCACATGACTAGTTAATTACAGGATATGTGAACTGAAAAGAAAATTGAGAAAGCTGTTCTTTGTAGGCAACTAATCATAAAGGCATTGGAACAATATGCTTAATATGTAGAATCAGCAGCTGTAGCCGGTACCACCCTTAGCTTGCTAATTTGGGAACTGGAGCAACCAGAATTATTACACAAAATTCTGAAATGGGCATTATTTTCCAAATGGAGAGGAAACTATCATATCACACGAACTGGGAAAATAATGTTTACGAGAATTCAACAAAATGTATGGAACAGTAACATGTCTCATATCATGAGCATGCACAAAGACAAGAATATATTTTATATGTGATATTCATCCAACTTTTAGACTTATAATATATTTTGTAATCAAACAGGTAAAATATTTTAGTTTCTTTTACAATAACATCTTCAGCACTGTCTTCCAATTTAGTTGCATGGGTTCTACAGGTAGCAATACAAAAATAGTTATAATTGTGGCCAGCAGACAGTAAGTAGATGCCAGACTTGATTGAGCAACAATCACATTGGCCATTGCCAGACTGGAGCTAGAGAAGGCATCTGTTGTCCATCCCACTTCCTCCAAGAAATTAACAATAACATAAAAATATGTCCATTCACATATCTGCCTGCCTGCTGGAAATGCATAAAAATATTTGTCCTCCACACCTTCCTGAAAATGTCAAAGATGGTTACATAAAACATAAACAGCATGCAACAAATGCATCTTGAAAACGAATATGTGACAGTAGTTCATAACAATTAATTACACAACAGCTACATTCAAAACTATAGTTCTAACATAGCAGATATCAAGACTGAAGAAAAAAAACGTTTATTATAGTTATATTAGTAATATAATAGATTCCTATTGTATTACTTATTAGGAAGTTATAAAATATTATTTTACTAACCTGACCAAAGAGTGTCTGTCTATCCTGAGGAGACAAAGCAGGATTCAAAGCTGCTAACCTCCATAGCACTACAATTTCATCACATAAACTGCTACAGGCATGTTGTGAGGCATGGGTGTTGCTATGCATACTTCCTCGACCTCCATGGCCGCCAGATCCCATATGCAAGGAAACTTTTGTGCTGAACCACCATGATAAAATCTGAAATGATGGGTTATTATTACTTAGAGTTAATATAAAAGAGACTAAATTATCCAAAATATTATTATTTTGATACTACACTATCCAAAAATGGTTATATTTACCTTTTTTTCCTCCACAAGAAAATACAATGTTTATCACCTACTAGAAGGCTCCTGCCTCATATCAATTTTAAAAGAGAAAAGCAGGTACAGAAAAGCATATTATTTCTGAAGGCAGTTACTAATATGCCACATCAGACCTTCAGTTCAATATCCATATATTTAAAGGTTTCAGAGTTGCACATTTGGATGAAATCTGCATATTTAGAGGTAGAAAAAAGAAAATTCATTGTGAAGTACTGGAGCAAGAACATGTGTGCATTAATGAACCAGAATAGTTTAATGCATTTCCATTCCTTTTCTGCTAAGTGACAGAACTAGGTTCATTATGACCATTAAAATAAGAAAGTATGTGTTTCAAAGCCAAAGTTAGAGAAATATGAATGCTATTTTGCAGCTTAGCACTCTATGCAATTTTTTTTAAAAACCAATGATTTAGAGGGGAAAATTATAAAGAAATTTAGATTTAATGTTCAGCTGCATTACATTACTACAGGCCTCAGAGGTCTGAACAGAACCTGTCAGTAAATTACACCATAGCAATGATCTGTTAGGAAAGTGATATTTCAGCAGAAAAAAATGGGGGGGGGGGCAAAAAATGGGGAAAATATGCCATTTTCTGAGTTTCAAAACAAGGTCACTTTATTCCACAGCCAAGTATGCTATGTAAGTTCTCGGTCTCTACCTCTAAAGAGAAGTGAAATATGTTTACTATAAATTATCAGATTTCTAAGAGTATTATGAATCTATAACTATAGCCCTGCATGGATGTGGATATCCACATTTTAAAAGCTATCTGTGAATAAAAGATAAATGTTAGTGCATATAGCAGATTAAACTGCGACTAAAAATATCAAAGTAGATAGATAAAACTGCAGATTAGCTCATTTTTCCCTCTATATATTTTTTTTACATGTTGCACATCAGCAATGTTTATTCATGAAGCATTTTTTTAACATTAGCTATTTTATTGAATTTTTAACATCAAAATTTTGCATAATAAAACAAAGGTTTTATAATTTTTACATTATTGTCAAATATGATTTATAAACAAAATATATAACCTTAGATATTTTACTATTTTTTTGTACTTTTTAACTAAAATTATGTACATTTATAAGAATATACAGTGCATTTTGGACATCAAATTAAAGTGTTAAAGATTCATAAAAGCTAGGATATTTAATAGTAACATTGCAAGTTGTAAGACTGAATAATTTTTACTCTTTTGCACTAATTTCTCTGCCAATTTTCACAAATGGGATGGAGGTTGGCTCAGTCAGTTGGGTTGCTTACCACTGGCAGCATTTTTTTTGCATACAATGGGCTAAATGGCCATGTCAAAAGAACTGCGGGGGCTTAGAGAAGGATGAGGGAAGGGATCCCACTGGACAACAACCCACTGGAAGGATGAGGGAAGTTGTCCAGTGGGATCCCTTCCCTCATCCTTCTCTAAGCCCCCGCAGTTCTTTTGCTTTGCCCCGTCTAAGCTTTGGAGAGTTAAGGCCATCCAGTATATTTTTTAACATGTACAAGCCCATTGGTGTCCCCTATTGACCAAGGGCAGGATAGGATACTTTGAAGAGATAAATTTCAATGCTGGTCCAGATGGGACTCAAACCTGGAAACTTCAGATTATGAGTCTGGTATGCTACTGACTGATCCATCCCTGCTCCCAGGATCAGTCAGTAATGCACTAAGCTTGTAATTTGCAGTTCTCAGGTTTAAGTTCCACACAAAGATTTATCCATAGTAACCTCACTCTGTCCTTAGTGAGAAAACATTGACATCTGTCTGATGGAACATTAAGAATGGTCCCATGTGCATATTAACCCTTACAGTGCTAAGATCTGATTAAATGGTTTTCAAAAATCACTACAAATGACCTTGCAATGTATTTTTTATGCTTAACTACATCTTTTCCCCTCTTAATTTTTTATGTTTTTTTTTTGTCCAAAACTTAATGTTCTTTCTCTTAGCATGTAATGCAAACAAATTCATTCATTAGCCATTTCATGATATGGCTTTAGAAGTTGAGTTGCATTTTATAGAAGAAAAAACTCCATCACTGTAGGTTAAAGAATAAGCTGGACAGCCTTAACAAGTGCTTCTTCCTTCTCCTAACAAAATTATCCAGTAGATCCCCTTCCTCAAACTTTCTCTGAGCCTATGTAGCCTGGCTATTTCAGCCCACTGTGTGCAAAAAAGTACTGTTCAGATTAAAACAACTTACTCCTTCAAATAACTAAATCAAGGATGAAATCTTAGGTTAATTACTAAATTTCTAGATATTAATTCAGTTGAGAGGTCATGAAATTACTTTTATACATTGCTATCAAATTTAGAGGAAAAACTGCCTTGAGTCAGGAAGATGTGAACCTCCTAATGACATCAGGAGGTCATGGGTTTATATCCATGTGGTCCAAGACAATTTTTCTTCTAAATTTGATATTGATGAGCAACTTTGTAATCTTCCAACTGAATTAACAGGATAAATTTACTAAGTAAACTGAATTATTAGTCTGTTTGAGATATACATTATTATCTACTTCAAGAGATACAGATATTTGAATTGTGTACTGCAGGTAGTAAAGTTCATATCATTAAATAGAGATCTAAAACAGTGACTAGTAGCTCAGTGGTTAGAGCTTCTGACATGCCATCAGGAGATTGTGGGTTTATATCTCAATAGCCTCAATGCAACTTTTCCTCTGAATTTAATATTGATGAATAAGACAGACTGTGATTTTTCAACAACTTAGTACATAAAAGTAAAAAAAAAACATAAAAATTCCCTATTTTAGGGCAAAAGAGAAAGTCTTTATTGATCATATTCAGAATACACTTTAAAGCTCCAATTTTGATTCTTTCAATATAATTAAAAAAAATATTTATGGCTTTCTTTAACAAAAAATTTCTGAACAGCTTCAACTTTATAATTTCAGCAACTTGAAAGGAACTATTTTTGACTTCCTTACTGACAATATTTCAATTGAAACTATAACACAAATAAAGCAAGGATGAAAGAATGCAATAAATATTTTCTGACTTCTGTGTACAGTGACAGTTCACCAAAATAGAAAAATTGTAATGGCTATATACCATAAAAAAATTTTTAGACTACTTTGTACCAAAGGAAATCAAAAAACAAAACTCCCTAACTAGTAAAATGGTTTCTTTAATGGCCGTCCCATGGCCGAGTGGTTAGCACGCTTGGCTACTTGATCTAAGGGACCTGGGTTCGAGCCCCGGATTAAGGCATGGCTGTTTGTGTCGTTTTTCTGCTGAGGACTTGCCATCCTCTCAGACCTTCTACTATGGCATAATAAACTGACAGGCTCCTGTCAGACCTCTGTGGCAAGCAGCTGCTTGAGGGGGTATTTATTTTTTTTATTTATTTTATTTATAATAGTAAAAATGAAACAAAAACAATTTAAAAATCTAAATCATATCTATATGAATCCTGACTTTTTGGCATTATTCACTGAATATTTAATGGAGCGTAAAACATTAATAAAAATCCTAAAACTTTTCTATAAAATTCTTGAAAATTTAATCATTACAAACTTCTAAAAAAAGTGACTATTTAATATAGTTTCATATACACTGGTGTTCATGGAAATCAAAACACTTGGGGGTTCAATGTAGCTTTATTGTAGTAATAAATGATTACAATACAGAGGCAACTGAAGAGTTACATATGGAATTATTTAATAATGACTATGTCCACCCCTTGCTAGTACACAGCAAGGTATGGAGTCAAAACAAATGTTTAATGCTGGATTGTGGAATAGTTGCACAAGCACTAAGCACCCATAGTTCATCTATGTTTGCCAGGATGTGCTGGTATTGCAGCAACCTCCATTTGACCATATCCCATACATTTTTCCCAAGTGACAAAATCAGAGGAGTGTGCAGGCCATGGAAGGACATACACATTGTTTTGCCTCAGATATTCAACAATGGCAGCTGCACGGGGTTCTTGTACTGTCTTGCTGAAATATGGAATGTGGGACAGTCTATAGTACAGAAGAGTTACTGGATGTAAAATGTCCTGGACATAATGAGCACTGGTAATGGTGATGTGATCAGTATTAGGACAGATTTGCTTTCATATCTGATTGCACCCCACACCTAATCCCATGCATTAGTGCTGTATGCCTTGTCCAAATACATGCCTCTCCGGGCCTCTCACCAACCTGTCAGCAGACAAGGATTTTGCCATTAGATTTGAAAAGACAGAAGTGAATTTCATCAGAAAATATGATGTTGTACCATTCATAATGCCACTGCCATCATTCAGTGCACAACTATAGTCTAGCTGCTTTGTGTTGGGGAGTCAGAGGTAGTCAGTCTTAGTAATGGCTGATGAGTGTACAGTACAAATTGCATTAAATAGCATTAAACTGTTACTGCTGACATTGAAAGATGTGTTACTGACCTTCACTGTTGGACCACGGTTGTATATGGGGCAGAGTAATCTGTTATAGTCAGCCTCCAAGAATGGTGATCTTTCTGTGTCTGGGGACAAGATCCAGAATCTTCCAGATGTGTTCGTTGCCCATCTTCGAACACTATATCCCACAAGAACCACAATTTCTCAATACAAAAGATTGCCTTCTCTCATGCCAACAATAAGCCCTGGCGAACTCACTCACCTGGAGATATGGAGCTCACACTGGTCTGTGTCATACCTTAAATAACTGCACAAAAACTGATAAGCTGAACATGGCTACCACGCCTTTAAATACTGTGTGAAGGGTATACAGAATGCCCTTTACAGAATGTTCTCATTGTTCACCTCTTTCCAGAATGTCCTGTAGCCAACACAACAGCACCAATGACCTTGAAACTTCAGTAGTAAGGGCTACACATGCCTCGCACATAGTCACAGAACCGCACTCTATTCTTTCTGTGTTCTGATTTCTGTGAACAGCAGTGTAGTTATTTATACTTTAATCAAAATAGTTTCTTATAATTCACAGTACTTTTCAAAATGAATTTTAGATATTTTATTAGTGTCATTTTTTCCACAGAATTTTAAAGATTTATCATTTTAAAACTTAACTCTTTATTGACATAATAACAGGGTATCCGAATAATTTTGATAGGAGACAGTGCATAAATAGGGTACATAATATCTCTAAAATAAATAAATAAATAAATACCCCCTCAAGCAGCTGCTTGCCACAGAGGTCTGACAGGAGCCTGTCAGTTTATATGCCACAGTAGAAGATCTGAGAGGATGGCAGGACCTCAGCAGAAAACAACACGAACATCCATGCCTTACCCGGGGCTCGAACCCAGGTCCCGTAGATCAGTAGCCAAGCGCGCTAACCACTCGGCCACGAAGGAGTTACAAAATTTCTTTTATCTAAATTTTCTCCATTCTGAAATCTGGCATATTGTACTAACCTGATCACATTGTAGAACCTCTTCTGTCAATATTTCTAATAAAGGAATTGCATTCCTATCACTACGATGAAACATTTCTCGAACAATTGACAAGAGATTCCACAATCCCTCTGGCTCACGTCCTCGTAAAGGTCTGAGGAGACTGGCCCATTCAGCTGCTGCTGGAGGAGCTGTAGATGAAAGATAATTTACATCGCTGAAAACAATAGGTGAAGGAACACAGAGCTTGATAAGAATTTTACGAATATTATCATGAAGAGTTGAGCCATCCAAACACCATGTAGTCTGTTCGTTAACAGAGGCACCAGCTGTTGGATCTGAAAAGTATTATAAAATATATAACTATTTACACAAAAAATTAAAGTTTAGAAATGTTAGAACAAGAATCATAAACAGTGAATTTAAATGTAGTATAGAACAAGAATCATTAAGAGTAAATTTAGATGTACACTGTAATATACCAAATATAAATGAATGCTCATATTACATAATTACCTGGTGCACCACCAAGGGTATTAATAGCAGTTTGTTGACTTGATAACAATTCATCTAACAGTCGCTGAGCAGTGGGTAATATCTAAAAATTAGAAATAAACATTTCAAATACTTTTATTTTATTAGGTGCAAATGCAATTTTACAGCAAAATAATCCTACCTCAATATCTACCTAATACTTTCTTGTATGTATCATGGTACAGTCTCCAAATATCAGTTTTCCATTCTCTATGCATAGTTGTAATTGAAATGGGTTTAGAAGTATTGTTAGGTAGGGGTCAGCTATATTGTTATGCAGTTTGGCCATCAAATGTTGGTCAGCCTTTTTCCTTTTGCATTTGCCTTTTTTTGAGACTGTTGCCATTCTCCGTATACTTGGAATATTGTGTTCCATGATTTTCTGCTGAGTTCAATCACTTCTATTATGGATGCTACTGCCCATCACACTCCAATGATGAGCCTCTTTCAAAATCATCAGCCTTTCTACCCATGTCTCACTTGACTGTTTTCCACTGTGCCTTTACACCGTTTATAGGATTTCATAATGATGTAGAATACTAATGGCAGTAAGAAATTTTGCATACATTGGCATGCTTCATGGCATTTTGTGCACAGTGCAGTGTTATAATAATCTGGCCAGGCAGTGTGGGTATGTGCATACATATTTATGTATAAAACATATTAAACTCTATACAATGAATTAAATTCAATATTTAATATGAATATCATATTTAAAACATACAACAAATTAAAATTTCACTTTTAGAATTTATACTAGACATGAATTTCAAACTAATTTTTCAGTTTGAATTTGATCGTTTTTTCCTGAGCATAATTTTTTTTTTTTGAAGCACATGGGTTAAATGGTCATGAAATTATCAAGTAAAAAAAACACTAACATCTCCTAGCAACATGCCAGTTACCACAATAGCATACTATCAGTGTACCCAATGTTCGCAAGCACAAGAGAGCTATGACTTTTAGGTCACCACATATTGTCCACTTAAACTGATCACATTTTAGAGTAGTGAGTATTTTTTCCCTGCTTTCATAAGTTTCCTTCACTCCCACAGCGTGTGTCACTGGCATGGAAGATTTTTGGTTTCCTTTATGCAAAAGGACAGCTTTTAAGTTGAATTTTGATGAATCTATAAATAGACGCCATTCCTTAGGGTCGCAAATTGTTCCAATTTCTTCCATCAGCCCTGAAATTCCTGTGCAGAAACACAAACCATCTTGCATCTCATAATAAGCAGATAAAACCAAATTTCTCTTTCTGAACAGAGAAACTCTGGTACCCTTGGCCAGAAGATACCACCCTTGAAGTTTTTGGTCTGAAACAAGATTATTTAATTCATTTTGCTGAATCAGATGAGGCTCGTCTAACTTTTTAGAGGTGTATGTAGGATCATGATCTGTATGTGGCTCAAAGTCTTCCTCTGGTGAATGTGAATCCATCTCCTCTCAGTTGGTTGGAGGTGTTGGTATAGGAAGATCTTTTCCATGAGATTGTTTGGTTGGTTGTTTGGGGTTTTATGGTGCATGAGCTACTAAGGCTATAACGTGATAAACGAGGTAAAAAGAAGCTAAAAGACAAATAACCATTAACCAGTTAAAATCAAATGCTGTAAAAGGCAAAAGACAAAACCAACAAAATGTATAGTATAATAGAAACATCAATAAAGGGGTAAAACAATAAATATATAGAGAGAGACTATATACAATGCATAAAACTAACCCAGGTGTAAAAGACCTAGGTCAGATGGAAAATAATCCATAAAAAATACCACCCTGGTAAAATAATCTGTACACTGTAGAAAAAGCAAAAATTGGAAGTAAAAACGTATTATCAGATAAAAGATGTCCGAGTGCAAGTGGCTCAGACGTAAAATCATGAAAAGTAAAATACAATGTTCGAGGTTAAAACAAGGGCAATGAATTACATGTTTGATAGTTAAAACGGTCACAAAATTCACACTTACGTTTGTTGCCAGCCCAAAGAAGAAAAGAGTGTGTAATAAAAAAATGACCTAAGCTGAGCAAGTACAACTTCCTCCTTGCAATTCCTGCAGTAACATGACTACCATGGTTTGATGATAGGTTTGATCTCAAACAGCCTGTTTGTAAGCTGTTCTGACCAAGATCTCTGCCACTGTTTCTGGAGCTCAATGGTAAAATGCTGCCAGAAATCCAGATATGGAACCAGCAACAGAAAGCCGGACAGGGGTGTGCCTGACTTGGCAGATGCTGCTGCCAAGTCATTGACCCTAATACCGACATGACCGGCACCCAACAGAAACAGATGGTTATTGTGGCTGACAGATGATGGAGCTGCTGGTGGATCTTAGAAAGAACTGAGTGAGGCCTATGCCTCACCGAGATCAAAGCCTTTAGTTTGCTAAGCGAGTCGGTGTAAAGCACACACCAACGATGATGTTTAGCCACCACATGGTCCATGGCGAGGCTGATAGAGGGCAACTTTGCAGAGAAGATGGAACACTGCAGTGGGATCTGGTTGCCAAAGATTACATCACAGCAGACCATGGCCAATCCCACTGATGTGCCAAACTCTGAGCCATCTGTGAAG
Organism: Ryuthela nishihirai; assembly: GCA_038380435.1. Taxonomy (NCBI): domain Eukaryota; kingdom Metazoa; phylum Arthropoda; class Arachnida; order Araneae; family Heptathelidae; genus Ryuthela; species Ryuthela nishihirai. Next base: position 59,898,355 of record JAWZYU010000012.1, read on the forward strand.
ACAGGCAAGAAATCTGAGTACTTGGCATGATGGCTGGGAAAAAGTTGCCGATACACACAGTCAGGTATAAAGGCCTTCCCCATCCTGCACAGGGAAAAATCACAGGAAGGGGAAACAGCGAGCCAAGGTGGGAGTGACTCGACTGTTGCCTGTGCGACACTATCGAGACTGGTGTTGGATGTCTCTTAGGTAGCTTTGGACTCACAAACCAAAAGGACAAATGGCAGTCGGCATACATTAGTGCAAAGCATTTCCCACTTTGGATTGAAAATGCAGTCCCAAGTGGATCACAATTTAGATGCGTATTGCAGGGACAACTGCTGATGGCAAAGAGATAAAGATGGTTTGTCAGTCACAACGTAATGACTCTGGACCAGTGAGGTGCAGAAGGCTCCCATACAAACACGGAAGGCCTGATGATGGAGGGGGTCCAGCCCTTCACCACCGAATCCCGGGAGGAGACGTACATCTGGGATCCATAGTCCAGTTTTGACTGGACAAGTGCATGGTACAGGCAGAGCAAAGAACATCAGTCAACTCCCCAGGAGAGAGAGGAGAGGACATTGATGATGTTCAATGCCCTCATGCACTTGGACCTCAGATGATGCATGTGTGGTAAAAAGGTCAATTTCAGATCAAAGACGAGACCGAGAAACTTGGTCTCCATCACAACTGGAATGATGTTACCACCGAGCCATAGCTCTGGATCCAGATGAAGATTATGCTTGTGGCAAAAGTGCACACAATCGGTCTTCTGTGGGGAGAACCAAAACCCATTGGCCATTGCCCAGAAAGATAGTTCAGGGCAATTTGCAGTTGTTTTTCAATGACTCTCAAGCTGGATGAAGAGCAAAAGATGCTAAAAATCATTAACATAGAGGGCACTGCCTGCAGATGGAGGAAATTGTCTAGTAATAAAATTAATCTTGACAGCAAAATACTTAACACTCATAACATAGCCTTGTGGCATACCCTGTTCTTTGGGGTACAGCTTCGACAGAGTGTTGCTGACTGTGATGGTCCACCTATTTACTTTTCCTATGTTATATTTATCATTTTGGGAATTTATTTCATTTGGACTAATCACAATTCTTTCTTCTGAGATGTAGGAGTGCTGCATGCACAACTCTGACTTTTGATTGTCAGCACCTAATTTGAGTGTAGGACATGACCCCTCTTGTGTCATAGCTAGTGCGATCATCAGGTTATGCAAATAATGTTTTCCTGGTATGAAACAGACATGTTCCAGATTATACACAGCATGTATAACTAAGTGACGTTAGGTCACAGTGTCAGTATTGTTAGTAGATGAAGTAGAGTTAGTGGAAGTTGAGTAGAGAATGATGTTAGGAGGAGGAGAAGTCAGTAAAGAATCTGTTGTGTAGATGGAAGGAGTTGCTAGTAGATATTTAGGTAGATGCGAGTTGTTAGTATTCCAACTTTTATATTCATCAACTGAAATGGTGAGTTTTTGAATTTTTGGAAATAAACTTTGTTTTAGAAACTTTTTAATTTTTGCTATTTTTCTCTTGAGCAATGTTAACTGATTTTTGATTAGATTTAAACTTTAATCAAACTTGACAATCCTTTTTGAATTTTTGCTCGATAAGTAATGCTAGATATACAAAACAAATCCTATTTCAACTTTATTTGGCAAGTTAATATTGCCTGGTGACTGACAAGCTATCTGGAATTTTGAATAAATATGGATCAGACAAAAAGTCCAACTTGAAAAGTTAATAATCTTTGGAGCATTACAGAGGGGAGTTGGGAAATACAGAGGTGGGTAAGGGTACCCTCGGGCCATTACTCACATGGGTACATGTGAGCCAGTACTTCATGAACAGGGGTGGTTGTACCCTTTGGGGTGGCCCTAGGGGAGTATGGGAGGCCTCCTCCCCAATCCATGAGATGCTGTCCACCCATGCAAATATTGGTCAAAGGGTACTTGTACCCTTTGGCCAATATTTTGTTTTCAGTTGACCTCTGTATTTCCCAATTCCCTCCCCCTATTACTGGGCTCTGATAGCCATGATATGGTTATAAAAACCTAGGGTTTCTAATTTAAAGCTATGCATCTACACTGGTGCTCAAAATTAAAGGATAATGTATAAATTTGCACATAACTTGATGTAATTTTAACGGAATGCAATGGAATTTTGTAAAGTGGTTTATTATTACATTACAAATATATTTCAAGCAGAAGAAATTCATAATCGTATAATGTGCATGCATTATGATCATAATCATGCAATTGACATGTAGGAGCAGTCCGTGGAACAATATTTAAAGTCTGTAACAACATGCGGTATGTTAATATGGAGTATGATCACCCCAGACAAGCATGCAGCTCAACAATGACTCCCCATATTGTTTATGAGGGTATTGATGAGGTCTTGAGGGATTAATGACACTCCTCAACAAGCTGTTCTGAGTTTGTGGAGTGTTCTTTGCGTGTGCTGTGAACTCCAATGCATCCCCCTAGAGCATCCTAAACATGCTCAATGGGATTGAGGTCAGCAGATCTCAGTGACCACTCCATTCAGCAAATATCTTCCTCTTCAAGATAATTGTTGGCCACATGAGCTTGATGATAGTGGGTGTTATTGTCCATAAATCTGAACCGATGGTCTCCCAGAATGGCCTTGACATGAGTTATGAGTTCGGCAACTCGTCTCTCTACTGCAGGGCAGTAACAGAGCCACTTATACTGAGGTGTACTATACAGTATAGCCTTCGCTCACCTCTAGCATCAATGAGTCATAATTAGCCCACACCTTGCTGGCGGTTAATAGTTTTCCCCTCCTTGAGCCACATTTTGAAGGTACTAACCATGGCTGACCATGAGCACCCCACAAGTCCTGCCATCTTCAGAAATACTCTCAGTCGTTTGGCCATTCCAATTTGGCCTTTGTCAAGCTCATTTAAGTCCACCATCTTTCCCATCTGAAGAACAAGAATAACGCTGATTAACAGAGCTCAGTATCAGCTGTTATTTATACAGTTTCATGACCTTTAAACGTGCCATCGTTTACCTGCAGTTGCTTCGGTTTGCATAATGACGTGCTGGTCATAATGTTTTGGCTCTTCAGTGTATATTTCCATAAAATATTTTATTTCTACAGATTATTTTGTCATGGACTGTATCACTCTTTAACACTGATATCAAAATTGATATTGACATTAAACTAAGAGTGATACCTTACTTGGCAGTTGGACAAAAAGTCAAGAAATTTCTTCAATTTATTTTGTTTTTACATCCAGAAATTTATTTATCATCACTGATCTTTTAGACTTATGGCTATATATATTCCTGTTTTATTTTTCTGATAAATAAGTCTTATAATTTGTTGCTGCAGATTTTTTTAACTTCAATTTCTTAATTTTTATTATCATTTCTTGGTTACTCAATATATAAAAAAAAATTTTTTAAATTATTTCTTGAGAATGACATAAAAGAATTTTTTTTTTAAATCCACATATTGCAATTTAATAGGTCACTAATTTCTTAAATTATAAATATAATTACCTGTTGTGGGAGCTCACTTATTAGGTACTGAGCAAATTTTTGAAGTTGAACCCTATGAAGACGTGACAAAGATTCAGAAACTGGAGCTCTGAGACGAACATGATTGGGCTATGTAAACATAAGACAGAATAAAAATATTAATGTTAATACAAAGCTATTTCTTGGCCTTTTAAATTACTATATAAGTACAGAAAAAAAATCACTTTGTGTAGCTTATATAAGAATCAATGAAAAACTTATAGAAGGTCGAATTTAATATTATGCAATCTCTAAATGTATTACATTCTTAAAATAAATAATTCTTGAGGTTGTCACCATTATCAACCTTACTTCATCATCTAAGGTATATTGCCTCCTGTGCATTATCCCGATTACAGCTTTTCTATTTTCTAGCACCTTAAATTGTCTTTTAGAAGCAAAGGTGATGAAGGATAAGAAAAGTTATTACCATTTCTGAGCAAGGATAATGGCTGGCACAGACACTTTTTGCCTCCAGATGTTAATCTTCTTAGGTACTGCTGTTATGCTTCACCATTTGAAGATGATGCTCTTTCTAACATCACAGCAATTATGTTTACCAGTTCGGTTTGGATTCTTAGGGTAAGTATCTCTGTATTACAGTGTTTCATCATGTAAATTTATCATTCTAGTTTCGGCATACTGCACTTCAAATTCAGTTGGAGTTAATTATGGGTTTGTATTGAACTTTGTTTACTTTAATATTATTATCAAGTATTATTTGTGCTAGGGCTGTGTTTGGTTTTTTATGTTTAATATTCTTCCAGTGTTCCATCATACGCTGCTCATGTGTTCAATAGGTTTTTCATATATAATTATTTTTTCCTTCTAACTTATTTATAGGATTGGATATATTTATGTTATATACTCCCCCTGTAGTTACTAATTTATCCCTAAAATTAATTACTATTTTTTTTATGCTATTGGTTACAGCATGTGGTAATTTTATTTCATATTTTTTGAATACGTTACTTAATGCTTTAGTGATTCCTGTTGTATATGGGAAGGTGTGTTAGTATTTTGTAGTATGTTTGCTGGTTAGGTCTGGGTTGCGAATCCTGATTTTTTCTAAACTTTGCATTTCTTTCTAATCTCTGTATTAGCTTCCTGGGATATCCCTTTCTTCAGCTATTTTATATATAAATTCCAGTTCCCATTTTAATGCACTTTTTTGTGTGCTATACCAATATGCTCATAGAAAATAAAGTAAAAGGGTTGATTTTTTTATAAGAGGTAGGGTAGGCTGATGTATAAGGAATTAAATTTCAAATAGAAGTTTGCTTTTTATATTCTTCCAACTCACATTTAGGAATTTTCTTTTTAATCATAATATCTAAATATATGTATTTCTCCATTGATTTCAGTTTCGTGCATGAATTTATGGTGGGGAGAATACTATTAAATATTTCAATTAATATTTGTAATTCACTTATGGGATGGTTCCAAAATATTAAAACATCATCAAGGTAATGAATATATAATGATGGTTTTAAACTAGCTTGCTCAACATGGAGCATGACAACATCGATCATGAGCCTAGACACAGGTGATCCCATTGGGACCCCCTCGGCCTGGACCCAACAAGGTCAATCTTTGACTAAACACCAATTAGAGCTGGTGGCCAGGTCCAGGGCTTCGTGAACACTAAATGTTCACGAAGCCCTGGACCTGGCCATGGGCTGCGCCTCCTTCAAACATTTAGTTTTTAGCTGTATACATGCATAGCATATTAGGATACAGCGATACGACATCTAGTGAATGGATGGATGTGATCTCTCTCACATATTATATTACTTACTATTATATACTATCTTGCATATTATATTGGCCCATCAATACACGAAGTTACAATAAATTTAGTAGGTGGAAAGAAAGGTGAAAAGAAATCAAATAATGCCCTCTCTAAATTATAAGCAGGAGATTTGCATTTGCTAACTACAGGTCGGAACAGTTTATTTTCTTTGGGCAATTTTATTTTTACAAACATCTGGGGCATATCAGGGTATATAGGAGGTATACATTTCATGGTTATACAACACACACCGGCCACTGAATTAGAAATCTTTATTTAATACAGAGTTGGACTTCCTTTAGCCTGAATTACGGCACATATGCAGTTTGGCAGAGATTCCACAAGGTGTTGGAGTGCTTTTACATCTACAGCATATCAGGCATTCACTAAACAGTCCTTTAACTGGCTCAGATTTGGTGAAAGAGGACTTTGCTTCCAGATGTGGAAGTCGCTGTCATGCTGCTAAACACATCTTGTGCGATGCACAGTAGCATTGTTGTCCATGAAACAGCCATCACCTGTTGGATAAAAAAGTTAATATTGCAGAATAAACTTGATCGGCAACAATGTTCAGATAATCCTTGGAGGACACCTGACCTTCCAGCAATATCAGGGGAACCCATTCCATACCAACAGAACATGCCCCACACCATGACATCACCTCCAGAAACTTGAGTTGTGTTTACAAGGCAAGTTGTGTCCATTGCTCCATGGGGCTCGTGCCAAACTCTTTGCCTACCTACCGTCAGTACAGTATGGTGTACCGCGACTCGTCTGACCACGACTTTTTTCCAGTCTTCCTGACACCACTGTAGACGAACTTTCTGGTTCTTCACAGAAATCAGTCATTTCCATATAGGCATGTGAGTGCTAATACTGATCCTCTTCAATTCTCTGCACACAGTTCACTGAGATATGGGTCGGAAACAGACTTCATTGAAGGCCTCTGTCAATTGCTGCACACAGAAAGTAATGTTTCTCCTACAAGCCTTCTCAGACAATGGCAATCCTGTTCCTGACAGATTGTTGTCATGCCACACTTACACCTCTTCGACAAGCAATGTGGGCTATTTTTCCACTGATTACAAACTCAAGATATTTCACCTTTTGAGAAACCAGTCAGCTCTGTTGTTTTTAAAATTGTTGCTCCAGTCAGACAGGCACCCACAATAAGCCCTATATTGAACCCCAAAAGATCCTTTGTTTTTTTCCCATTGTGATAAACACTACTGATCAGCAGCAATCTTAAATAGTTGCCTAGATCACATGACCACGTATTTTGTGTATACACTACGCAATCGATGTTCATGCTCATCTGCATAAAGGTTTGTAATTCAGTGGCCAGTGTATGCAATATGCAAAAACAGATCTCTCTTTAGTGCGCTCAATTTAGTTATGGGGTTATTCTTTAAAGGTTCATGTTTAACTCTTTAAATGCATTATTAATTTGTATATCATATTCTTTTTATCCATAATCAATATTTAATCAGTTTTATCCGCTAATAATATTTTAATTTCAGAATTATTTTTAAGATTGTGTATCGCATATAAACTGACAGGCTCCTGTCAGACCTCTGTGGCAAGCAGCTGCTTGAGGGGGTATTTATTTTTTTATAATATTTCAAAATCTTTATTTCGTGTTTTATTATCGTTCAATTGTTGGTGTTTTTCATACTATGGTGTAATTTAAATCTTTCTTATCTTTTTGAATGGCTGGAATTTTATATATTGTTTGTTCTATCTGTGGTACTAATTCTATCATATTAGTTGGTATTGGTTCATATGCATATTTTTCCCCTTGTTGTAATATTCTATCCTGAAGAAAAAAAACGTTAGCCGATGATGGTGCAGTGGTTAGCATAACTGGCATGTTTCCAGGAGATGTGGAATCGAATCCCACTCAAGGCAAAACCAATTTTTTTCAGCTTATTATTTCAATATTACACAATTCTGAATGATTTTTATACAAGATAATTTATTGTTAAATATTCCAGCTTTCATAATTCTTTAAATACTGAACAAATATTGTTGAAAATCAAGATTTAAATAGATCTAGTTATTAACTTTAATTTATCTTCAGTCTCGTTTTTCCATTAAATGCACATGCTAGAAGTTGCAGAGCTTCAAAAATAGATTCCCATCAACATAACATGGAAATTCTCTAATATTTTGGTAGGGCAGTATAGTACTTTACTAATTTACAATACTAATTTCCACAATGTAAATCTTCCACTGTGTTTTCTGTTTGCTTGTGGGTTGACAGCCCCAAGTGAATAGATTCACAGGATATGTTTATCAGCTGGTGGATAATCCTGAGCAGAGGTCATCACAGGCACCTGAACTCTTTGCTGCTATTGGCATCGTCAAATTCTACATTGAAGGAAGTCTTCCAGTGTAGATGGCTTCAGCCTTTAGTAGTTGGGGAATGGGTCTTTGTTCCATGTCTACAATTAGGGGGCTGTTTCATATTGTCAGCATTACCTCTCTCAATAAACATAGTTTCTTTAAACATCCCACTAACCATTTTCTCTCCATAGGTAGTTGGAATGTGAGGCCTCTACACAGATCTTATTCTCTTGATGTCCTCACACAAGAATTCCACCATTATAATTTAGATATTCTCAGCTTGCAACAGACCAGATGAAAGATAAAGGTCAGATTCTTAAAAATAATCTTAAATTTCTCTTTTCAGGGAGGGACAACAATAAGCATCATCGAGGCGTGGGTGTGCTTCTCAGCAGACATGCTAGTGATGCTCTTCTAGGATACGAGTGCATTAATGAAAGGTTTCTTACAGCAAAATTTCAGACAAGCGTTCAAGACTTGAATGTTATCTGCTGTTATGCCCCCACTAGGATGCCGATGAGGATGAGAAGGATAGGTTTTACGGACAACTTCAGGATATTTTGAATTCTGTCAACAAAGAAGATATTACCCTTGTTCTAGGTGACTTCAATGCCAAAGTTGGTACCGACTCTGACCTTTAGGGAGGAGTAATAGGCCCTTTTGGTATTGGTAGCTGCAATGGTGGTATTGGTAGCTGCAAATCCATTATATAGGCAACGTCTCCTACAGGTAAGTAAACTCAATGGTTTCAGAATAACTAACACTTATTACAAACACCACAACATACATAAGTACACATGGGTTTCACCTGATGGGCTGCATAAGAATATGATTGATTATATATTAATTAACAGCAAATGGGCTAGTTCTGTTAGGAATACCAGGTCATATAGGGGAGCTAAAATTGGATCTGACCATTACCTTGTTAAAAGTGTGTTGCAACTTAAACTTAAAAAGTGTTGTGCTAGGGTTAAAAAATTTACTTTTAATACTGAAGCTTTGAAAGACCCAGTTATAGCAAAGCTTACCATGATAGGTTACTTAATCATTATGACAGTAATGGTTTGCTTACTGCTGAAGTTGAGGAAGAATGGGATCATTTTAAACAGGCTTTTTTAGACACTAACAGTACTCTTTTAGGAAAAAATGAGCAGAGGAGGCAGAATTATCTGAGTGATAAGGCACTTGAGCTTATTTCGGAAAGAAAGAACTGCAGGAATGTCCTTAATCAATACCCTATTAGTCCTAATAGAAAGCATTACAGAGAACTTAATAAACATGTAAAGGATCAGTTAGCTACTAATAAGAATCTTTGGCTTGATTGCTTGCCTGATAAAGCCAAGGAAGCAGTTAGACATCACAACAGCAGAGAGCTGTACCAGATGGTTAATGTTTCGTGTGGTAGAAAACGAACAGGTATTGAAGGATAAACAAGGTAAGGTTATAGAAGGTGAGGATTCTGTCATGGCTAGGTGGGCTGAGCATTTCAGTGATGTTCTAAACAATGTGGTTAGTTCTACTCCTATTGTTTGCAATGATGACAGATGCATTGGTGGCTTTAATGTTGGCCCTATAACACAATCTGAAGTTATTTTGGCTATTTCTAAACTTAAACTTCATAAATCCCCAGGGGGTAGATGAAATTACTACAGAAATGCTTAGAGCTGGAAACGTTTCGGTTATCGCTTAAATGACTGAAATTTTGAATATCTTTTATGATAAAGGCATGGTTCCTAAGAATTTTATCATAGCCATTATTATCCCTATTTTCAAAAAAGGTGATCGCAGTTCTTGTGATAACTATAGGGGTATCAGCTTACTCTCTGTTCCAGGTGAAGTTCTTTGCATGATTGTGCTTAATAGAATTAAGAATCTGGTTGACAGGCAATTGCGTGATGAACAATGTGTATTCAGAAGTGGTAGGGATGTGTGGATCAGATATTTTCACTTAGAGATTTATTTTCACTTTTAGATTTTCACTCTTCTTGAGAAATGTTTAGAGTTTCAGAAACCTTTGGTTGCTAGCTTTGTTGATTTCAAAAAGGCTTTCGACTCTGTTGAACGTCATAATTTGTGGTTGATTGTGAAATCATATGGTATAGCAGACAAGTTAGTTAACATAATGAAAGCTCTCTATAATAACACTGAGTCATGTGTGAGAGTTCGTAAGGCTTGCAGCAATTGGTTTAGCATTACTTCTGGTGTTCAACAAGGGTGCATTTTGTCTCCTTTACTCTTTAGCTTGGTTATTGATTATGTTATGTGAAATTCACTTCAAGGGAAAGATTTTGGCCTTAAATGGACTGGAGATATGAAAATTTCTGATTTAGATTATGCTGATGATTTAGCCCTTTTGGCAAATGTTGTTGATGAGATGAACTCCTTCATTCGAGCTGTTGATGAAACTGGTAGTAGAGTAGGTTTGATTATAAACAGAGAGAAAACTAAAGTGATGAAAATTGGTCAGGCAAGCTGTGATTCACTAATCTGAATGGTTGCAGTCTTGAGCAGGTGTCACAGTTTAATTACCTTGGGAGCTATGTAACAGATAATGGTGATGTGTGGCATGAGATTAACAGACCAATAGGGATTGCTGCCAGGACTTTAAGAATCTATGGAGAGAGTGGAAAAATAGGCATATACACCTAAAGACTAAAATTAGACTGTATATTAGTTTGGTTCTTTCTAGGGTTAGTTATGGTAGTGAAACTTGGACACTTTGTAAACAAGATAACAGGAAACTAGATGTTTTTGATTCTAGATGCTTACGCAGTATCTTGGGCATTAGGTGGTTCAACTTTGTAACTAATGATGAGGTTAGGCAAAGGAGTTTTCAACCTCCTTTAAGCAGCATATTGTGCAGAGAGAGACTCCGCTGGTTTGGCCATGTTGCCCGTATGAATAATTATAGATTGGCGAATAGGGTTATGAACAGTGTGCCTAAAGTAAAGGCCTCAGAAAGAGGGGGAGACCTAGGATGCAGTGGGCAGACAATGTCAAACAGGATCTTGTTAGAATTGGTGTGCAGTGACCAGATGCATTAGATGTAGCTCAGGACAGACTTGCTTGGAGAACTAAATTACATGGTCTGGTTGGACCTCTGTAGCCCATGGCTGATGATGATGATGAATCTTTTACTGCTGCACAATGAATCTTTGCAACACTAAATTTCTGAACAAGAAAGTGTTAAAATCACTTATGATAAAGAATACACATACCTGATGAATACGTGATAAGCACACAGCCACTACATGAGAACACCATGATGCACTACTATTGCAAGTACAAGTGCAAGAAGTTATTCGACATCTATCAAATGTTACTGCTACATTGCAAGATCCTTTAGAGACGGACAATGTTTGAGGTGGTACAATAGTAGCACTTAAATGGAATCCTAAAAGTTATACATGAAAACACTGTTAAAAAATTAAATAAAACATAGAAAATGTAAATAGAACATTTGCAATTCAAAATTCTATTTTTGACTTGAAAAAACTTGTATTGAGAAAAGAAATATATGGAACAAGATAAACTATATGATATAAATTTTTAATTATAATAATATTGCCAATTTATTATAATCAAATATCCTTCAGCAATATAACATAAACAGTTAATGTCTTCATTCTAAAATAATTTATTTTATCTTTCAATCCTTTAGCACTTACCAGCAAATTTTAATAGTAGGTTAGCATTTTCTCCTACCTGTTAAATTTATATCTATCACAAGGTTCAAAACATTGTGAATACATAAAAATACAAACTGTCATTAAAAAAAATATACCTGTAGCTTCATTCTGAGTTTTAACCTACTTATGAATGTTTCCTCAAACTAACAGCCCACCTAAGAGTCTTATATAGTGTGCCTAAAATTAAATAAGCTATGATTCTACTTTGCTAAAAGCAAACTTCTTGAAATATTTCAGACCAAAATTGCAAGAACTAGACATCTAAAGAGATCACAGATTTCGTTTCTCAAATGTAGGCAGTCTGCCCAAGTGCTTTTACAGTGATATAAAAGATGATAGAACAGTGATGTATAAAGACAACAGTTTATAAGAATATATATATATAAGACAATATCTATTTGTCTTTTATATATATTCTTATAAATATTCAATGGAAAAGATACTCAAATGCAAGATTGTGTTACTCTATTTTCCGACAAAAGAAAAAATAGTATAAAATACCAAATTATAAATGTCTGAAATTTCATCTATTTCTTTCAAAATATGGCAAATTCTGATACTGAAATGTTTAAAAAGAAAATATTTTTGTTTTAAATTTTTGTTTTCTTAGGAAGTTGCTTTATAGCAAGGATGATAATTTCTACAGATGGCTGCTGAATAACTTGATCTCAGGCATCTTGAAGTGCAACAATATTCTCTAACCCAATTTTATCGTCAGCTATTTGGCCTAGCTCCAAAAACTGAAATTAGAAGCCTTCACATATCCAAATATTGCCAATAGCACAAGGCAAAATGAATTGCAGAAAGTTTATTATTAACTTCTGATTACTAAATATCGAAAAAATATAATATTTTGCACATATAAATTTAAAGTAGACCTTAAAAACTTAGTGAAAAGAAAAATATATATAACATTTATTGAACTTCTATGCTCTAAATAACTTACCAGATTAAGATTTAAATTGCCTATGAACCCGTTAAAGAGTACTGAGAGAATAATTACCAATTTGTAAAAGCTCCTTAACAGCCCGTGCTTTATATAGATGTTCTCCTCTCTGGAATTCATCAGCTGATCCATTAGCCAAGCATGAATAAAGCCTGAAAATTTATACAAATGTGGTTTAAAATAACTTTAAATTAAATTACAATTAATTTCGACTTTAATTTTATTTAAATTTTTTTTATATTAATTTCCCATCATAGATTCAATATTAGTATTAATAAATGCTAATTCTAGGCAAACATTTAACTATATTACAATACTTGAAAATGCAAATGAACCTTTGCATTTACTGTGCACAAATTTAGAAAGATTAGTAGATGTGCATATCAACAACATAACACAACTAGAAGTTTGACTTCTTATGTTAAAGAAACTGCAAAGTTACTAAAATTATAAGCTATTTCACTTCAGTTAAGCCACTGAGGGTAAACTTTTTTTGATACTATTAACATTCATGAGAATATATTTTATTTCACATCATGGACCCAGGGTAAAGCATGGGATGTTTGTGATGTTTCTCTGCTGAGGTCCTACCATCCTTACAGACCTTCTTGGGTTCTGTTGTTTTACCTCTGAGCAGCACTTTTTTGCACACCATGGGCTAAATGGCCAGGTCACATGGACCCCGAAGGCTCAGAGAAGGTTGGGGGAGGGGACCCACTGGAACAGTTTTGGGAGACAGATGGTAGCCTCCCATCAAGGCCATCCAGCGTGTTCTTTAACGTGCACAGGGTATGGCTCTCCCGTACACGGTGCCATGGCTTAACGTCCCATCTGATGGACGGCGGCCTTTCCAAGCCCATCAGTGTCCCCTACTGACCGTGGGCAGGGCGGGGAATTTTGTGGAGATAAATCTCAACGCTGACCCAGATGGGACTCGAACCTGGAAACTACAGATTACGAGCCTGGTGCACTACCGACTGAGCTACCCCCGCCCCACACAGACCTTCTACTGTGGCATATAAACTGGCAGGCTCCTATCAGACCTCTGTGGCAAGCAACTGCTTGAGGGGGTATTTATTTTTATTATTATTACTATTAGCCGTCCCATGGCCAAGTGGTTAGCGCGCTTGGCTACTAATCTAAGGGACCTGGGTAAGGCATGGATGTATGTGTGGTTTTTCTGCTGAGGTCCTGCCATCCTGTGACCTTCTACTATGGCATATAAACTGACAGGCTCCTGTCAGACCTCTGTGGCAAGCAGCTGCTTGAGGGGGTATTTATTTTTTTATTATTATCTAAATATATATTTCCTTTTTTTCATCAAACAGTTTGTTAATAGAGAACACCTCACTGCTCTTGACACAATAAAGCAAATATCGTACATATATAAGGAATCCTTAAGTAGCTGGGGGGGGGGGGCTCAGTCAGTAGCATGTCAAGCTCATAATCTGCAGTTGGATTGGATTGGATTGTTTTACCTCTGAGCGGCACTTTTTTGCACACCATGGGCTAAATGGCCAGGTCACAAGAACCCCGAAGGCTCAGAGAAGGTTGGGGGAGGGGACCCACTGGAACAGCTGTTGGGAGACAGATGGTAGCCTCCCGTCAAGGCCATCCAGCGTGTTCTTTAACGTGCACAGGGTATGGTTCTCCCGCACACGGGGCCACGGCTTAATGTCCCATCCGACGGACGGCGGCCTTTCCAAGCCCATCGGTGTCCCCTACTGACCGTGGGCAGGGCGGGGAAATTTTGCGGATAAATCTCAATGCTGACCCAGCTGGGACTCGAACCTGGGAACTACAGATTACGAGCCTGGCGCGCTACCGACTGAGCCACCCCCTCCCCCATAATCTGCAGTTCCCAGGTTCAAGTCCCAAACTGGGTCAGCATCGAGATTTATCTCTGCAAAACTCCCGGCCCTGCCCAAGGTCAATTGGGGACACCAATGGGCTTAGAAAGGCCACCATCTGTGGGATGGGATGTTAAGCCCATCTGCGGAATCCCATTGCCCCATCTGCGGGACAGCCATACCCTGTGCACATTAAAAAACATGCTGGACGGCCTTGATGGGAGGCTGCCATCTGTCTCCAAACAGCTGTTCCAGTGGGTCCCATCCCCAATCTTCGGGATCCTTATGACCTGGCCATTCAGCCCATTGTGTGCAAAAAGGTGCCACTCAGAGGTAAAACAACCCAACCCAAGTAGCTATGGAAGTATCAAATCCATCTTTAAAGCAAGCATCACATTCATGACTTTCTTGCCACATTATAGCCTTTATTGCTCATGCATAATAACCTTCAATGTGTCAGATATTTAAAATGAACTCCCTCTAGTGCCTAGGGTATTTTTGAAGCATTTTCAAAAACTAACTTTAGAACCTTATTCTAGTAAGCAATAAACAGAAATTGCACATGCCATATATAAAAAGAGCATTTAATTATGAGTAAAAAAATATTAAAAACAAAATAATGATAAATGAAATTGCTTTAGAATATTTTTTAATAATAACTTATTGCATTTTTATATTTTAATTACCTCTTTTTAAATTTATTGCTTTTTAGCTCATTTTAAAAATAACTATTATTTTAATTTTGTCATCTGTTCTTTAGACATTCAACTTTTTTGTTAAGAAAAAATTATTTTGGTTGGATAAGTACTGATGAAATATTAGGATTCACAATCTCTGAATCTCCAAAAAAAAAGTCTTAATAGTGCACTCTAATAGAAATAAGTGTGGTATCTAATAGTGGAAAACGCTGAAAACTTCAAATGAATACTACAAATGAATCTATTCATTATTCATGCTAGAAATTCAAAATTTTGGCGGTAAAATGTGATGGTCAAGGAATTTACACTGACTGACATGACTTTACTCCAGGGAAGTGGGAAAATGCAATTTTTTAATTTTAAGAGATAAATGAGAAATTATTTTTGTGTTGTAATGAAATACTGCTATTTGTATTTTTGCCATCATCCATTAGTTCAAATTACCAAACTTAAGGTAAAAATTCATTATATTAAAAATAACCAAAATGGTACTTTTTTTTTTACATAGCCAGAGATGATGCTTTGCACAGTTAGATAGCACATTTGAAAGCAAAGTTGAAATAAAGAGTATGTAGAAAAATAATATCTAGCCTTTGGTGAATATGGAACATTTGTTTTCAAGGAAAATTAAATTTACCATTTTCCAACTTTATGCATCCCCTAATAGTGAAATTCAAATGATTAGGAAAACATAAATAGTAATATTTCATTAGTACCTATACAACTGAAAAAGAATTTTTTTAAAGAGATAATTGAAAATAGAGTTGAATTTTACTACATCCTGGGATAACAATGACAGCAAATTACTCTCCTGGGGGTAATTAATGCTGTCAGTGTAAACCCCTTGTGAAACCCCAATTTTTAGCATGAATAAGTCATTTCAAGTTTTGCCATTTTCCAACTTTAGTGCCTCCTAGTGGTGAAAATTATTTGGACATTATTGGGAAATTTGGAAAACGGGATATCAAAAATATTCTTTTAGCAAAAATTAGGGCTTTGAAATCCAATCTTGCCCACACCAAAATAATTGAAATCCAATCTTGCCCACACCAAAATAAAAGTCTAAAGCTGTGAAAAGCTGAATATTACAGTTATTACTCAATAAGTGTGAACTATGTTCACATATCACTAAATAAAGCTGAATTGCCAAAAATTAAAATGTGCAATAATTAGTGTATAGAAATTTAGAAAAAAAAATTTATGGAGGTTACCTTTGAGTGGCACTTTTTTTGCACACAATGGGGAAAATGGCTAGGTCACAACTCTAAGGACTTGAAGGTTAGGGAAGAAGATCCATTGGACAGCTATTAGGGGATGCAAGTTTCTCATCAAGGGCATCCAGTGCAATCTCAAACATGAACACGGTATGGATGGCTCTCCAACCCATGGGGGTCAAGCTTAACATCCCATCCAATGGATGGTAGCTTTTCCAAGCACATAAATGTCCCCTTTCTCATCAAGAGCAGAATGGGTGATAGAGAAAAATTCTCAATACAGGCACAGTTAGAATTCAAACCTAAGAACCGCATATTATGTGCATAGTGCACTACTGTTGAGCCAACCCTCCCCTCCTTTTGAGGAATGATGTTGTTAAATAATCCAATTTCCATATCTTAAAAAAAAAAGGCATTATTTTGTGGAAATTGATTATTTTAAAGTTTATTCTGAAGTTATTTAAATTTCAAAGATTATTCTATCTTTGAAAAATGTACAGCCATTTTTTATCCATTTCACACTCTTTTACTGTCATTTCTGTCATAAACCTATTTCAGTATTCCCAAATTACTTTTATCATTTTTCCCAGCATTCTCTGCATCTTTCCCACTCTTAAAATCGAAACTGGAAGTAAACACATCCATCTTAGAAATTCTAGTTGCAGCTGCATTTAATTAGTTATGCTTCACTGAGGCAAACAAGAGGCAGATGGCTGACACGTGCTATGTCCATTCCGTGTGCTATATAGTGTTTTAGACCTGCATATTGGATACCCCTTGTAAAGCCAGTATTTACTTTTTTATATTTAAATATTACTTTTCATTTCAGTAGATTTATTTTCTAAATTTATGATCTTTTGGCCGATCGATAAGTATTGATTTTTCATAGTTATGGTACATTGTATCGCCGGCCTACAAATTGTTGCTGTGGATATTTTAACATCGCATTAGGATATAGGTTACTTTTATTTTATTATTTATTACTTTTCCAGTAAAGCTTTGATCTAATAACATTTTCTGAAAATAAATGAGGTCTTGGATATGGAAGCAAATCAATTTCTGTAGATTTACTTCCATTACTTAGCGATCTTTCAATCTGATGATTTATCGATCTTTCCGAGTTTGCTAGATCAGAGGCCGACTTAAAAGTTGTTGCGGATATTTTATTTAACATTCCATTAGGTTATATGTAATTTTTCTTTTATTATTTCTTGATTTCTTAGTAAAAAATTTGAGCTTGTACTGTTTTCTGAAGACTTCCTTGCCAGGAAATCAGCATGTGTCAGTCATGTGGAAGGCAATTTCGGGAAGGTGTCCTCTTTGCTAAACTCATGTAGAAAGTTTCACTCCCCCCTCTAAAAAATATATATGTATATTTTTTAAAATTACGAGTTTTTATGTTTATATTGAATGATTTTAAAGGCATTCCCTTTCAACCTTGGCTGTACCACACAGATGATATAATGCTGTTTTTTTTTTTGCTTTGGTGCACAAACCTTTCTGCACTTAGCCAAGATCACCAAACTTCAACACCCAAAGAAAAAATTTATAATGTTTAAAAAAAAAGCAGCCAAGAAAGTTTTTTTTTTATTTCATAACCAGTTCAGAAAATCCTGTGAATGTGAGAAGTCCAAGTCATTTTGTATAACACTGGCCATGTTTAAAATATTTACAACACTGAAAAGAATCATTAAAAGAAATAAAGATCATATTTCAGGTTGAATATTATATTACTCAAAAGGAAATTTCCTTTTGATAAATATATAATTTAAATATTTTTATTCATCAGGTTTTCCAAAACGAAGCCTTAATTGCATAGTGTGATCTCATTTTTCACCATATCTCATTGAAAAAGGCTTATTAAAATCAATATAAAGTCACAAATTTGTTTATATTATTTATTTTCATAAAATTCGTAATTAAATTCTGTTTAAACTGACAGGCTCCTGTCAGACCTCTGTGGCAAGCAGCTGCTTGAGGGAGTATTTTTTTTAAAATTGATATATAACATGACCTATTTCTGATTGGTTATTTTTTTTTTAAAGTCTAAAGTTGACTTGTTTATTTGACTCAGTACAATTGTTAAACCCTGAAATTTTCTCAAAATACGGTACCGAGAAAAAAATTACAAAGTAAGAGAAATATTTACTTAAAACCAAAAAAAAAAATTTTTTTTTGTTATTCAGAAATATATAGCCATTCTATTCATGTGCATGGTAATCATTTCTATTAGTTTTTTTTAAATAAATTTTTATTTGTGTTGCCAGATGCATTATTTTATTACATGACTCTAAAAAAGTCCTATTAAAATGAAACATTTTTTTTGTGAAATACTTTATTTTCAGAAAATTCGGAATTAAATGCTGATTAATTTGGCATACAACATGCCAATATTCCTTTCATTAGTCATTTGGCAAAAAAGTTCTAAAGTTTTTTTGGGGGATGAGCATAGGGAGAAAATAGCTTGGCCTTTGGAAGGGTTAACAATACAGCAGGATAGAGATTTCACTCCCAACTAGTGAAACGCACCAATACTGGACCTGTGATAGCTCCAGCACCAACCCTCAGGAAGAATGACACATACCCCAGACTTTTCTGTGCTATGAGCGCACAAGGCTGACTAGATAAGCATTCTACAACCACACCAGATATGACCGACCTTTTATTCTTGAACTTCATGACATCAATAAAAGTCTATCGGTGATCCCATTAGTTGTCAATGACTGAATGTTTTCACCAATATTTTGTGACCAGTATTAAACCTAGAAGGTATACATAGAGTAATTTTTGAAATTTAATTCTTCTCACTGTGTTTTTACCTTAGATCATTGAATTTATTTCATCATTTCTTTATCTTCAATAGCTTATTTCAGAACTTACTAAGCACTGATTCGAGTTTTTCACTGGCATATATGAAATTCTTTTTTTTTTGTCTGGGGGGGGGGATTTAAATATGCAATTTGTTATTAAAGCTGCTTTTGGATTGAAATACAAATCCTATTATAATTAATATAGCCTCTACCTCATGGTTGTCAAAGAAAGTAGATAAAAATAAATAATTGTCAATTTTTATTTTTCACACAATTGTTTCTATATATTACAGATATTTGCAGATAATATACCTTATGTCTTCTTCATTTTCTGGGAAACTCCAAAATGCTATACGTAGCTGTAGCTGTTCAGGAACAGGTGGGCAAACATGTTCAACAACCTCAAAAGGGATATGACATGCAACCACACGAGCTGAGAGTTCTACTAATGACAACACTTGACCATCTGAAGAATAAAAGGCACAAATTTATGTAGTAAATATTGTAATGGATACTGTTACAGCAAGCATTTATTTTTATAAAAATTTATGCATTACATTTTAACTTTTTCATACTATATTTTACATTGTAGTATTGCTCATCAACATACTGAATCTACAGTTTGCATATAATCTGCCTTAACTTTTGATAGCTACAAAGATAAAAAAAATCCTTTGTAAAATAAGATTACAATTTCTTTTACTTTCTTCATTTTAGATTAATTTTGCACACTACCTGACACTCACTAATATGCTGATTCACAGGAGACAAAGAAATTGTTACTATGCTGTTATATATTAAAAAAAGATGCTGCAAGAACATTTCATATGAACTCTCCACATTTGCAAAGAACAGTAACAAAATCTATAAGCAGAATGCAACAAAAGGAAAATCACTAATGCATAAGCTGAGTAGATAGTGAAGCAAATTATAAAGGACTAACAAATAAGGATTAATGGAAGTGGTTAAATTTTGGATATAAAACATTTCTGGTAAATGAAAAGCTTTAATATATTAATTAAAATAATTAAAGTACAATAAATTGATGAGTTTCAAGAACTGATAAAATTTATCATACAAAATGATTCTGTACTAAATGAAAGATGTATAAATATTAGTATAATGTAAATGGTAAATTTTGTTGGAGAAACTGACTTTTGTGCACAGAATGAATACTTGACACATTTAGTAGTAGATTCTATAATATGTAATGAATAATTAGTAAAAGAAAAACCAGAAATGCTTGGATAAAACAAATCAATCTCTTAGTATGTTTGCTATGGCTATGCCTCATAGGAAATGTTTTATCACATAATGTCCATTTACTACACAAATATATACCATGCTACCAATAATTAACAACATGTGACATAACAATGCCAGCTTTTGCATCAAGATTATTCTGCCTCAGTTTGTTATCTCAATGCCCACAATTGACAACGCTTTAAAAAAAATTGCTCAAGCAGTTCCCTGCAACAGAAGTCTGACAGTTACATGCGACATAAAAATGCAAACTTTTGCATCAAAGGTTAATTCTGTCTAATACTTCAATACCCAGCAATGACAACATTTATGCTTGAATAATTCCTACTTTTTGCACTTCTCCCATAGTACACAATTAATAGAATAGCTAATAATGTATCACTCATAACAGTCATGCTATATAGTTTATAACAGTAGACACTTATAAATATCTAGGCTTATCTCGTAGTTAAATAACATGTAGTCTTGATTTTTACTATTGATGTTGTATTGGATCAGACCAGAAGAATTTTTCAAGTCAAAATTTACTGATAATTACATTTTGCTATCTCATGATCAAATTTTTCAGACATTCAGTACACTTTTTGATACATATCACTTTTATTAGCAATGCTATGCCGGCCATAATTTCACAGTAATGATTAATACTAAACATTATTTAACTTGTTTGCCCATACTGCACAATTAGTGTAGCTTGACTAATGCACTAAATTCAAAATAAAGAGGCATTATATTAGATTGATGCAAAAGTAATGGGGAAAAAAGGTGTACCATGCATTTGCCATTGTCAGGAAATGTGCACAGTCTTGTAAACAATGTAAGATGCAGCACATGCATAGCTCTGGTATCTAATGACGTTACAAGTGGTAACAGGCATTTCACAGTGGCAACCAAAAATGTGTGCATTCATGCCTGCCATTATTCTGTACTCATGCCATGAATACATCATTTCACCTGCTTCATGTCATTGCACCATTCACACCTGCTATCATCTGTACTCACAAGGTGTGGCAAGATAGGGCCTTGAAATTTAATCTTGCCCACACCAAAATAAAGGTCTAAGCTGTGAAAAGCTGAATATTATAGTTGAGTAATGAGTGTGAACTATGTTCATCTATCACTCTATATATCAGAAATGGTGTTGATGTCCAAGAGCATTTGCGTAAACTGCACAAAGCTTATGGGGACAAAGTCATCTTTAAAAGCACCTGTTACTGGTATGGCAAGTTCCAGTTATGGGGCTTTCAGCTTGGAAACAGATCTCAAAGCAGCCAGCCAGTGTTGAATGATGACCTTTAAAGGCAGTGCTATATGAAAATCCAGGTCAGACTTCTTGGGAAGTGGCACAGCTACTGAACATCAATCAGTCCTCTGTCATTCAATACCTGCAAAAGCTGGTTATGTTTCAAAACTGGACACATGGATCCCACATCAAATCTCACAGCAGAATATGGTGGCTTGCTATACTGCATGTGCTCCATTGTTTGCTCAGCAAAATATTGATGGTTTTCTTGGCAGAATGATTACAGGGGATGAAAACTTTTTATGATAATGCTGTCTATAAAAGATCATGGTGTCAAGCAGAAGAATTATCCCAGGTTATGGAAAAACTGTATTCTCATATGGTAATGCTGTTATTGGTGAGATTACAAGGGTATCATCCACTGAGTTTTGTAACTGGTCCCAAACCATCAACTTGAATGTCTACTGCGAGCAGTTGGACAGCTTAAGTGCAGCACTAAAGGCCAATGCCTAGCATTGATAAACAGAAAAGCTATCATGTTCTTCCTGGACAATGCAAGGCTCCATATTACAATCCAGACACAGCAGAAGTGGCAGTAATTGGCTCACAAATAATGATGTATCCTCCATACCTGACTCCCTCAGCATTCCATTGGTTCCAGTCCCTGAAAAGTTTATTTCCAATAGGAAATTTTGGAATGATGACGAGGAGAAAAAGTGCATTTCCAACTTTGTTGCCATGAAGGACAAGAGTTTCTACATGAATGGCATTTACAAACTTGTAGAATGTTGGAACATGGTTATATCTACTAATGATAATTATGTTCTTGGTTAAATAACACATTGGTTAATCATGGGAACGATTATTCATGCATGTCTCCCATTATTTACCATGTGTTTTCCCATTACCTTTGCATGAACCAAATAAATGCATTGAAAAGCAACATACATAATATGTATGAGTAAAAGAACTTCACAAATATTTTTTTTTGTAAAATATATGCAATTTATAAGAATTATAACTGTTTTTAATATAATCTATAGGTTAGGAATACAGGCTTAATGAGATATTTGACATTTGAGCTCACGAGCTCAAATTTTTGATTTGACATTGAGCTCAATGTCAAAAACTACCCATTATGCACAATGTATTACAGTTTGTTAGATTGCACAAACTCAAAATAATGAAGTTTAATACCTTTCATTGGATAAGTATTTTCACACATCCATTTGACAAACAACTTTACGGGTTGGGTTGTTTTAAATCTGAGCGGCACTTTTTTGCACACCATGAGCTACTAAATGGCCAGGTCACATGGACCCCGAAGGCTCAGAGAAGGTTGGGGGAGGGGACCCACTGGAACAGCTGTTGGGAGACAGATGGTAGCCTCCCGTCAAGGCCATCCAGTGTGTTCTTTAACGTGCACAGGGTATGGCTCTCTCGCACATGGGGCCATGGCTTAACGTCCCATCCGATGGATGGCGGCCTTTCCAAGCCCATCGGTGTCCCCTACTGACCGTGGGCAGGGCAGGGAATTTTGCGGAGATAAATCTCAATGCTGACCCAGCTGGGACTCGAACCTGGGAACTACAGATTACAAGCCTGGCGCACTACCAACTAAGCCACCCCCGCCCCGACAACTTTATGTTCATGTATACTGTTATGAAAAAAGCAGCATGTTACCAGAAAATTTCAAAATTGTTTCCTGATGACTATTCCTTTCCACTACATGAATTAAATGGCTCAAGACAGGGTATGTTTTCTCAGAGTCGGGCTATTACATATGGATCACTGGCTTAAGTTCTCTCTGGGGGATGAGTTTTTTTTCAACCCCACAATTGATCCCTTTCTCAATGAGAGTAGAACAATTATATTGGAATGATGAATACTGACCTGAGCACGTAAATCTCGCTTATGAGCTTGGCACTACTCCTCACTTTTTGTGCATAATTAACCCTATCTCAATATGGGAACACTAACTGTAAAACTACTTTTAGCTAATATAAAACTGTTAAAATACATTTTTATAAACTATTCTCCACATCAGAATATCCAATATATTTGCAATAAGTTTTTTTTAATTTTTGCATTTTAATTTCATCTTGTGTATTGTTTTTCACATTCATTATTATTTGAAAAATACACAAATGGGTCTAAATATCAATAGTGCCAGGCTCCTACAATATTAGCCATATTAATTGAAACTGAAAAGGTTACTCTGAAGATGTTATACCCAGGCCAGAGAAATTTGTCCAAAAGGGGTGGTCAACCTTCCAATTTTAAGTTACATAATGTATTGTTATAAAAATGTTAGCTTCAGAAAATTTCAACCAAAATATTTCTAATGTTGTAAAAAATGCTTATATAAATTAATATTATTACAAAAAAAAAGTATTTTGTGGCATTATAAAAGGGATAATAAATGGCTGCTACAAATATGCATTTAAAAATTACGGAGTAAAAAAACCCATTTTTTTTTTCAATGACAGTAATAGCAAGAGGGAATGACATTTTTTGTACTCACTAATTCATTTTTTTATGACAAATGAGGATTAAACTCTCCATTTCATTATTCTCATGTTTAGCATTAATAATTATTACATAAACAGCTTAATATTTCATACCAAATTTTTATGATTAAATCACAAACTAATCTCCAGATTTTGCAATATGGAGTAGGTATTTGTCTCAGAATATAGAATTGTTATATAACGGATCTTTCCAAGAGAGTTAAATTGTCTTAATTGAAACTTACATTTCTTCAATTTTCAAGCTAATAAACTATCTATAATATATATCGATGATCATTTTCAAATACTGATTAAAAAAACACATGGTATCAAAAACCTTTATAAACTACAGTCATGATCTGAGTCAACTCATAGAGAAACTAACCTGACAATCTAATATATTAATTATGTGCAAATATGAATGTAAAACATTTAATTTAGAGCTTCTGTGAAATAAAATTTAAGATTTTTGCTCTTAACTATGAATGAACAATTTTGACAATTAATAAAATTCTGCACTGAAGAGTATATGTAATGTTGCCATTAGAATGAAAATAATCCAAAATATCAGCACTAACTACATACAAATGTTTTTTGTTCACTGACCTATGGGTTTCATTTGTTGTACAGGAGAGCAGATTTCTGGCACAGTTCTCAATTCTGAATCTATATAAAATATACCTCAAATATGACAATGCAGTACAGTTATCAACAAAGAAAAAATTCCTTGGGAGAAAACATTATTTTAATGGTATATATATCCTTAAAATTGAAATAGATATTAGTCAATTTCAACCAATTATTTTATTCAGTTGTAACAAACTTCACACTATCAATAAACTTTAAATGCCAAGCCATTTGCCTACTGCTTAGAAATGGAACTTACAATGACATTTATTTTATTAAACACAGATGAAAACTCCTCTAGCAGAGGATAATTATAAAGAAGTTTAAAAATAAGAAGTAGGAAAACACAGTAGAGATCATCCCAGTCTTAAATCTACAGTCAAAAGAATTTTACTGGCATTCATTCCATGAAATACACAAAACCTATCAACATAATAAATCCAGAGTATACGAAACAGATATTTGCTTTTATAACAATTTTTATTTTAAGTGAGCTGCCTGTTTGCACAGAAGAACATGAATATTATAGTTGTAAGGATCCTATCATTGCACTGGGGATTATCACCAGATTTAAAGTTCTATACTAATGAATATCTCTTATTTGTTAAAAGAAAAAAAATGAATACAATATGAAATATCAAATTGCTACCTTGAACAAAGTTTTTTCTGCAATTCCTATCAGAGATGCTTTATCAAAATACTAATAGAAATATCAAATAATGCCACTTGTATATGGAATCTAAAATACACTCCATAATCACTTTATCTAGATTGCATTGCTTCTAGAGTTTTAATGATTTTCTGTGTTTATAACGTAGGGTTGGCCATCTTTTAGGAAGCACGTCACATTGTAAAACTGAAATATACAAGTGTGATATTTGCTTACCTACAAAGCAAAATCACATATACATTTTTTAAAATATTGTACTACAGTTGAAAATTACAAATTATTACATATAATCAGAGTGCAGTTCATCTAGTATACGAATGTATACATCATGTTTTTTTTCCATCTAGTATACATGGTAACGTCTGTTACATTAGTAAACGTTGCAAATCCCTATTGAGATATCACTTCATAGTAACAACTTTTTGAACATTATTATGGTGTAGTTCAACATGGGCATAGAGGAAAAATTTTTTGAGCTGGGTGGGATATGAACCCATGATCTCAGGTGCTCTGATCACTGAGCTACCAGTTGCTGACTAATTATCTCTATTGTGGTTGTTAAACCCAGTCAATTATAGAATAAGCCACTAGTAGTAGTATCTTATAACTGCAAGTGAAGGAGCTTTTATTACAGAATCCCAGGCTCGAGTGCAGCAGGATTTTATTGTTGGATTCCCAGATGGAGTCTGGGAATCTGAAATAAAAGATCCTTCAATTGCAGTTGTAACTACTAGTGGCTGATTCTACAATGACTGGGTTTAACATATACAACAGAGAATAACTGATTGGTAGCCAGTTGCTCAGTGGTCAGAGCACCTGATCTGTTATCAGGAGGTAGTGGGTTCAGATCTCATCTAGCTTAAGATATAGAATACAAGAATAAAATCACCTTAAAAACACTGGTATAGATTGATATACATTGTGAAAGTTTCTTGTTATTGGAAGTGCACAGATGAGACATAATGAAGACAATTCAACAAATTTAAGTTTAATGAAATAGTAGCTATACTTACAGTTCCAAACAGAGGAAAGGAAGAGTGACTTCCTGATGAATGAACAAACTTCATGGTATTAATTCACAAACATTGTATAATCACTTTGTGGTAAAATCGCACACAGTATTAACAAGAGATTGTTGAAGCACATATAACATAGTAGAAACCTTTCGATGGTAAAATCAGGATCTAGATTTTGAACATACAATACATTCTTTATCAGCAAACTGGTGATAGTTTATGTGTTAAATTAGGTTGTGAGAAGGTATTTTTGAAAAAAAAAGTTGATGTAAGAGATATTATTATTATTGAGATGCATATGCATGAGATATAGTATCAGATGATATGAATGAAGGCGTGCTTTTATTTTTGTGCATTATTTGAAAATTGGCAATACTTTTTGCTGTTAATAAGGATGTTTGGATTAGGGCAGTCTTTTAGTAGAAGTTTCCAGGCTGTGGATAAAATTGGTAGTTTGTCATTACAGCAGTAATCTTTGTTGATATGAATTATTATATTTCCACTATATGAAAGTTTGAATTTAGTATTAGGATTTGAAATAATTCTGGCATCTTCAAAGATTGGAGTTGCATTGTGGTTGATAACAGTGCTAGATAAAGCTGTTAATTTTTTTTTGTTATATTGATATTAACTCTTTCTGGAAAGTTTATTGAAGTCATACCGATGTATCCAAGTGGTGATTTGACGTTATTATTATGAGTGGTATCTTCTTTTAAAGGAATCAGGTAAACACCACCTTTAGGAATGAAGCAATCTTTGTCATTCAAGATGGATCTTAATAGAGTGGAGGTTTGATAAGTACCTATACAGTTGATTTTCATGATGTTTTTTATCGTATTATTCAAAGTAGGTAAATGCGATATAGAGTTTGTATATTTAAAGATATTATATATATGCCTGTTGACTTGTTGATGGTATGATGTTTATCTAATCGAAATATAGATGAATGGCATTTTGAATTTAATTCAGTGGATAACCAGCATCTCTTCCTAATGAATATATGATTTTGATATCAGTTTGTAGGTGATAGTGTGTTTTACATAATTTTGCAGCTCTAGTAAATAAATTTTTAAGACATGAAGAAGGGTACTGATGTGGATGTGATGAATTATAAGGTATTAAGTTATTTATAAAGGTAGGTTTACGATATACAAAAGTTATGAGTTCCTTATTACATTGTTGGATAAAAACATCACGTTTTTTTTTGCACTTTCAATTTTAAATTCAGCATTTAAGTTCAGCTTTAAAACATAGTTATGCT
The DNA here is from genome assembly GCA_038380435.1 of Ryuthela nishihirai. Classification (NCBI taxonomy): domain Eukaryota; kingdom Metazoa; phylum Arthropoda; class Arachnida; order Araneae; family Heptathelidae; genus Ryuthela; species Ryuthela nishihirai. Next base: position 59,925,837 of record JAWZYU010000012.1, read on the forward strand.
CTATCATTAATGAGTAACTCTCACATTAATTCATAATATCATGCATATCATCTAATACTACATCTCATGCATAACATCTCAATAATATCTCTTACATCAACATTTTTTTTTTCAAATATACCTTCTCACAATGTAATTTAACACAGAAACTACATTTTGCTGATGAAAAACATTATATGTTTCGAAATCTAGATCCTGATTTTACCATCAAAAGGTTTCTACTATATGATGTGTTTCAACAATATCTTGTTAATATTGTGTGCAATTTTACCACAAAGTGATTATACAATATTCATGAATTAATACCATGAAGTTCGTTCATTAGGAAGTCACTCTTCCTTTCCTCTATTTGGAACTGTAAATGTAACTACTACTTCATTAAAAACTGAACTTTGTTGAATTGTCTTCATCATGTCTCATCTGTGCACTTCCAATAACAAGAAACTTTCAAAACATACATCAATCTATACCAGTGTTTTTAAGGTGTTTTTATCTTCTATTCTACATTTTACACACTGGAATTTTTGAACTATCAGCTCAAGATAATTTTCCTCTATGCCTATATTGGCCTACAACATAATGGTGTTCAAAAAGTTGTTACTATGAGGTGCTAAAATTTAAAATGCTACTAATGTAACAGATAAGCATACTAGATGTATGTAGTATAGATGCATACTAGATGTAGATATCTGAGAACTGTGCATGAGAATTAAGGATTACTCATTTAAAAAAAAAACGAATCAATTGTCCATGAAGTATGGTATGTTGTAGGCTCGAGCCTAGGTATCTGCAATAAAAGAAACTTCATTTGCTGTTATAAAATGGCACTAGCAGCCGATTCTACAATGAAAGGATTTAACATGCACAATAGAGGATAACTGATTGGAATCTGGTAGCTCAGCAGTCAGAGCATCTGATGTGTCAGCAGGAGGTTGTTGGGTTCAGATCCCACCTAGCTCAAGACAATTTTCCTCTATGCCCACACTAACTTACAGCATAATAGTGTTCAAGAAGTTGTTAGTGCAATTCATTTACAATTATTAAATGTTACACAATTATTGACTTATTAGAAAAAAAATTCTAAAAATAAACCAATGAGGCTTCCGATGTTTTCTATTGAGATATCAACATTTAAGTTCAGCTTTAAAACAGAGTTATGCTCTATCATTAATGAGTAACTCTCACATTAATACATAATATCTTGAAAGCTACTCTTAAAAGCATGGCCTGCTAAGTGAAACTTTGTTGGGATTAGCATTGGTACCTAAAATAATCCCAGTTGAAAGTAAATTATTATATTAGATAAACTACTATCAGTCCACTGGGAATTTCTCAGCGTTGCTTTAAATTCAGAATACTTTCCTGTGTCTAATGTTTAATTCAGCCATCCCATGTCCGAGTCGTTAGCGCGCTTGGCTACTGATCTAAGGGACTGGGGTTCAAGTCCCGGGTAAGGCATGGATGTTTGTGTTGTTTTTCTGCTGAGGTCCTGCCATCCTCTCAGACCTTCTACTGTGGCATATAAAACTGACAGGCTCCTGTCAGACCTCTGAGGCAAGCAGCTGCTTGAGGGGGTATTTATTTATTTATTAATGTTTAATACCTGAAAACATAAGACATTAATATATTTAGTCCAGGCAAACCTTATGAGTAAAATTTAAAGCAGACCATAAAAGGAATATAAAAATTTAAAAGGAAAAAAATTAGCCATTATTAGTTGGATTGTTTTATTTTTGAGCGGCACTTTTTTGCACACAATGGTCTAAATGGCCATGTTACCAATGACCCCAAAAACCCCAAAGAAGGTAGGAGGAGGGGACCCACTGGTCAGCTGTTGGAAGACAGATGGTAGCTTCTAGTCAAGGCCATCCAGTGTGTTCTTTAACATGAACAGGATATGGCTCTCCCACACATGGGGGCCATGGCTTAACATCCCATCCGACAGACAGTGGCCTTTCCAAGCCCATCAATGTCTCCTACTGACTGTGGGCAGGGAGTTTTGCAGAGATAAATCTCAATGCTAGCCCAGCTGGGATTCAAACCTGACAACTACAGATTTCAAGTCTGGCACAATATCGACTGAGCCACCCACACTCCTACCAAGTTATTAGTAATACATTGTGTGAGGATTAACATTTCCAAGGTCCACTTTGAATATAGAAGTTGAATATGAGAGGCCCAAGAGATATATCTTTGTTTTTAGTACAAATAATTCATTTTTGTAAAAATAGAAATTGCCATTTGAAAAAAATTCTTATATATATATCTTATAAAAATACATAATTCAAGCTTGAAAAATATTTTATTTCATTTGATAAATATTTTATTGAACTATATAAATAATGTATTAAAGACATCTGATTGCCTCAATATATTGGCTGTTCCATTCTGATGACATAGATGCTTTTCTCTTGGTGCACAACCTTTTGGCATTTAGCCAAAATCACCAAACTTCAACACCCAAAGAAAAAATTCCCCATGTTTAGTAAAAAAAAAAGCAGCCAAGAAAGCGTTTTCCATTTCATAAACAGGATAGAAAATTCCATCAATGCAAGTCACTTTGTATAACACTGGCTCATGTTTTAAAACATACCACAGTAAAAAGAATCATTAAAAAGAAAAAAAAAATGTTTCAGGTATATATATTATTTGGGAAGAAATTTCCTTTTAACATATAATCGGAATTCTGCCTGGGCCAGTGTTGAGATTTATCTCTACAAAATTCCCCACCCTGCCCTCAGTCAGTAGAGGACACTGATGAGCTTGAAAAGGCTGCTGTCTGTTGGATGGGACATTAAGTCTTGGCCCATGTGCAGGAGATATATCTATTAATAACTGTTTTCATTCATATGGTTTTCCAAAATTAAGCCTTAATTGCATAATTTGATTATTTTTACACCATATCACAGTGAAAATGTCTTATTAAAAATCAATATATTTGTAAATATGTTTAAAATTTTTATAAAAATAAAAAACCCTCAAGTAGCTGGTGCCAGAGGTATGTCAGGAATTAAATTCTTTTTAATTTGGTACATAACATGACCTATTTCAATTTATTGCTTTTTAAAAAAAATTCTGAAGTTGACTTGTTTATTTGACTTAGCCACAGTTGACAAAAAGCCTGGACTTTTCTCAAAGTATGGCACAGAGAAAAAAAATAAAAAACAGATTAATCTGCCTGTTTCAAGTAAATATTTAATTTTTGGTATTCAGAAATAAATAGTTTTAGAGGCAGGACCCTGGAATGGTTAAAACATTGTGTACAATAAAAAAAAAACGTTGCACAACGAAGTTTCCAGAGAAAGAAATTAGGAGGGTTGGATGGTTCTATCCTTGAGAGGCACTTTTTTTTGCATACAATGGACTAAATGGTCAGGCCACAAGGGCTGAGGAGAAGGTTGGGGGAAGTGACCCACTAGACAAACAGTTAGGAAACAGATGGTAATCTGTTTCCTAACTGTTTGTTCAGTGTGTTCCTTAACATGCACAAATTCAGTTCAGTGTGTTCCTTAACATGCGCAAGGTCCACACATGGGCCAAGGCTTAATGTCCCATCCAACAGACAGCGACCAGGATGGGAAGTTTTGTAGAGATAAATCTCAACACTGGCCCAGGTGGGACTCAAACCTCAGAACTGCAGATTACAAGAAATTAGAGAGAAAGAAATAGGGAAAAGTTAGCTGAAACAAAAATTTATTTTGGCAGGAGTGGGACCCAAACACACAAACTCCTGATAAAGATTTGCCTGTAAGTTACTATTAATAATAAAAAATACTGTAAAAAAATAAAGTTAACACCACTGATAACAGAAGGAAATGTATAGCTTAAACACATCTAATTGTACTTCTAAAAAATTATAAGAAACCTAGTTTAAATGAACATAGTTATGACTGATTACTAAATAGCAAAAAACTGAGAACAGAATATTAGCTAATGCATCATTAGGCATAAGGGGGTCTCTACTTATATTCAATTGGTATAGGTGATGACATTATTGGTAAATAAAGCATTATCATTGGCAAGATTTTACAAAAGCTATCTTTAATTAACTGCTTTTTTAACTTTTACAATAAACTCTAACCAAGTAACTCCCAAACTTCCAACTACTCTATTTTTTTCCATCCAGGATTTTTTTTCTAGAAATGCCTAAATGTCTTTTGTCTAGATGGTTTATAATGCTTATCACAAACTCTAGATTTGCTTATGTCATTCATGCACTGTTAATGATATGCATCTCTAGTTTGAAAGGGGAAAGAAAATTAAACAATTAGATGAAACTGAAATTTCATATAAAAAAAACTTTTCAATATTACTTATAAAATTAAAGAAATTTCAACTTAAAACATTTAATCTTTTTTTCTCCAAATAAAATTGAAATTATTGCATAACAAATAATTAATGAAATAGGCTCGACATATTTCATATCAACTCAAAATAGGCACTTTAGCGTTGATTTAAATTTTTCCTCTAAAATTTAAATCGATGCTAAAGTGCCTATTTATTATGAGTTGATTATTGCATAACATTTAGTGAAATGATTTAGAAATTTGACCCCATCTGTAGCAGCCACAATGAAGTTCTGGTTACTTTCTTTACTTATAGTTTGTATATATTTTTAATTTAATGAATGCATCTTATGTTTACATGAAATATTAATTACTATTTTATACTATAATTCTATTATCTTTTTTCCCCTAATAATGCAATGCTTCAAAAAACTTTTGCTGCAAAGAACTTACAAATAAATGAGTCAATTTGTAGTTTTGTTAGTAAAAGACAAAATAATTAGGTAATAAAATGAACTGCATTTATTTTTGAAAGATCTGAAGTACTAAAGTAAGTATGAAATTCTAAATTAACACAAATATGGTAAACTGGAAGACAATGGTGTCCATTGATAAATGAGAAAAAAATTTCTCATCTAGTAATGGGTACCATAAGCCATTCTATGTGCTTTTATGTTAAATATATTTAAATAAATAATATATGGCTAGTTTTTTTCACTAGGTTTGGAATAGCTAAGTATTTTTTGCTTCTGAACAATATTTTCATTTCCAGCAAGTTTAGCTAAACACATTTCCTATTGTGGTAAATAAATACTAATAAATTTCATTTGTTTCACCTCTAAGCAGTACCTTCTTACATACAAAGGCTGAATGGCTAGGTCACAAGGACCCCAATGGCTCACAGAAGGTAGGAAAAGGAAATCCACTAGACATCTATTGGGAGACAGATGGAAGTCTTCCATTAAGATGTTCTTAATGTGCAATGGGTATTCCTGCACACAATGCTATGGTTAACATCCAATTCAATGAACATTTGCCTTTTCAAGCCCATTAGTGTTCAATTTCTAATAAGAAGCAAAGTGGATTTAATGGATAAAATTGCAATGCAGGCAGCAGTTAGAATCTGAACCTGGAAATATAAGATTACCTAGTGCCCTACTATCCAGCTACTTGACTATGAATAAACCAAATTTCATATATTTCACATCAAAAGTTAAACATCAGCACACAAAAAATGAATCATTAAAATATTTCTAAGAACATTGTTAACATTTATTGACACTATTTAATATTAGGACAATAATAAATCAACAGCAGTGCTGAAAATGTTTAAGGCACGATGACTAAAACTGTGATCACAAATTTCCATTGAGTATTGAACAAGTTGTGTCTTAGAATAAGACATTAAATAGTTACACAGAATTTGGTATTTATTAACACATTCTATGCATTGTTTCTAGTATTATCTTAATTCTACAGGTTAAGATAAAAAGTCTTATGTGTTTTTAATAAATGATATTAAGGCAGTCTAAGTTTGTGTATGTCTGGAGACATGCATTGGTGCTCAAAATTAAAGGATAATCAACAAACATATGCTGGTATATGTAAAAGAATGTACTGTGAATTTGTTTGTATTCTAAAGCTCTTCACAAAAGGTTTCAAACACTACTATTTTACAGAATTTAAAGGTATCTTAAAATAAATGAATAATTCATAATTTTATATATTTAGAACCAAGCTGAAAAAGTGAAGGATGACTTAATCTTTATTTTGATAAACAATGTGCCACAGGGCATACTTGTGTCAAAATAAAAATTATCAAAACAAAGGACAATTAGCAACTTTTCAAAATACATTACCATCATATTAAGAGGCATTGCTGGACCAATTTTGTGGTTCATAGGCTGACATATGAAACTTTTTAATCTTTAAAAAATAGGTTGACATCATGCAAAATAATCATTATTTTCAAATTATATTTTTCAATTTGTACCTAATAACTAACGATTTTTCAAAACAGCATCATTCTCTCACAAGCCTATTTTTTAACTTTCCTACCAGATACTTAAGTTTTTTGAAACTAAGTTTAGTTTATTCTTTCTTGCATAGTGTCAGTTGCCATGGTTTTATGGGTATTCTCAGCAGCTGAGAAATGCAAACAAATGGCTTATAGCAAATGAGGGGGATGTGTATGCCCATTGAGGTGAATGCCAGCTTAGTGCAAGTGAACTAAATGTGCATTTCACAAACATTATTAGGTAAAAAGGATAATTCAATGAGCAGTTTTTAGGTCCCTTTAATTTTGGGTAATTAGAACTTTATTTTACTTCATTAAATTTTTGATGCAGTTCAGCTTTATAAAAATAAAATCTTAAGAATAACATAGGACTGTTTATTATTCATGCCTGCTTTTCAGCTTTGATTATTCTGTAACATTATTATCCTTTTCACTGGTAAAAAAAGCAAATGATTAACAACATTTGTTAATGATTAAAAACTGTTTACTTAAAAAAATATTGGAGAGGAAGAATGAATAATGAAAAATCAAGGAAATTAATTTCAGAATCTTAAATAGCATAACTGTTAATAAGAAGATAATTATTTATGATATACGTATAGTTTTATTGTGCAATTAATTTTTACTTTAAAACACTTATTGATATATTTTGATTTATTGTCTTTATGCATAATAAAACATAAAAAATACATTAATAAACTTTCAATGAGTTTCATACTTTATAAGATATTTTGTGGCTTTGTCCAAAGGAAGTTTACCCAGAAACCAAAGAAGCAAATATATGCTCCATTATGCCATTTATTGTGAAATCAAAAAAAATAACATCTAGTAAACATGGCAAATTGAGAGACAAAATACATTATGTATTTGAAAGACTGCTGGTACCACCTTTCTCAATCAATGTAAGCAGTGTAGGGGGGAGGGAGGGGGCTAGTAGAGAAAATTTGAATGCAGGCACAGTGGGGACTCAAATTTGGGAATATCATGTTAGAAGTATGGTGAATAGCGGCTATTAAACAATGAAATAAGCTCGATGTATTTCAAATCAACTATTAAATCAGCACTCTAGCGTCGATTTAAATATTAGAGGAAAAATTGTCTTGAGCTGGGTGGGATATGAACCCACGACTTCCTGATAACATGTCAGGTGCTCTAAACCACTGAGCTACTGGCCACCGATCAAGATCTCCTCTAAATAGCGCTATGAACATTCCTTTCATGTTTCAATATATGAAAAAAATATTGGAAAAAATATATATGAAACATGAAAGGAATGTTCATAGCGCTATTTAGAGGAGATCTTGATCAGCGGCCGGTAGCTCAGTGGTTTAGAGCACCTGACATGTTATCAGGAAGTAGTACCCACCCGGCTCAAGACAATTTTTCCTCTAATATTTAAAACTACGCTAGAGTGCTGATTTAATAGTTGAATAGTGGCTAAGTCAAATTCCACCCCTTCTGACAAAAGTGGAAGAAAATTTCTTTCTTGTTTTGGTACATATGATGGAACAAAACTTTAAAACCACTGAAAAGAAAATAAGTATGGAAAACAAGGCAAGAAAGAAAAGGGAGAGGGAAAAGCATGACAGGATTTAACAATAATAACCTTAAAATGCTAATTCTAACATAAAATTCAAGATAAATTGTATTTTCTCTTTTTTTAAAGCTTCTAGTTTTTGTCTTTCTAAGATTCATTGGTGTACATCAATAAATATTTAGTGGAAAATTTTTTTGTCGACATACGAGAATCGAACCCGCATCTCTCCAGAAACATGCCAGTGTTGTTACCAGTTGAACTAATGCCAGCTCATCTTTTTTCCGCTAAAGACTATACTCTATCACCGAGAAATGCGGGCCAACCATTGGCGCCATCTGGGGTCTCGGGTGGCAACTATTACCTTTATACACATAAAAATTTACCAATCAAGAATACTTGCTTTACTTTTAATTCTTTTTGACATTGGAATAGTAGAAGTTTCAAGTATTGCTCAAGTGAATTTTTACCTGTATTAGTAATCTAGAGTTCAAATAAAAATTGCTATAATTTATTTGACCAATACAATTAAGAATGGTCAAAAGTTAGGCAACAAAGGAAAATGACCATTTGCATTTGTGCAAAGTGGCTTTTTCGGGATTAGACCATTACAATGTCCTGAAGGCTGTGCATTTTTTTTTCAGTAACCTTCTTACTTTTTCATTATTAATAAAATTGAGATTAAACAAATACTTTAGAAACAAATGTTTCCTGAATTCTTGAAAAAATATTTATTATTAATGGTGTAGCTCACCATTTACACTTTAGCCTCATATCCTTTTTCATGGAAAAAACTGAGAATCTCTGCTATAAATGCAATTCAGAGTACAGTATTAAATGCTGAAATTAATATTTTCGTTTTTATTATTTAGCACATTGATTCCAAAAGAAAATGCTGTTTTTCCCCTTAAATAATTTTGCAGGGAAAAAGTGGAGGTGAACAATTTATTTCATATAATAGTTTTTGAATTTTATTTTTGTTCTGATAAGTTTTACTTCTATTTCTTTCAAAATTTAACAATGTACTCATACAATTTTCTCCACAAAAAATAAAACACATCTAATATAGTTCAGTAAAGGAGAGGCAAGGGTTAAATATTTCTTTACACCAGAAGTTTGCCAGTTTTTCAGTCTATGCTTAAATTTAATTTACATGATTTTACTGTTAAGATAAATGCTTCAATAACATGTAATAGTGTAAACTCACATTTGTTAATCAAAGCAATTGCTTGAGGCACTGATGACAAAGATTGCAGTAAGCTGTGCTCTACAGTATGCATATGCTTCAATGGATAAAGAATTAGTAGCTGTACCAAGATGCAAAAAGAGGAAAAGTAGCTTATATTACCACAGTTCCAAGGATTAAAATTCAATGGTTCATACCGAATGCATCTTACACTGCAGACTTCTAATGTAAGATGGAGCTTGAAGTAAGAAATAGATGTAACTTATATTGAGAAGACAAGTCTTTGAATAACACACAGATGTAAGTAGCTGCTGGTGATTTCTTCCTGTTGTACGACACATGCCACACTAGAAGACAGCTAAGTATAATTAAAGCTCACTTCAAGGTAAGTACTGCAGTTCTCAAAGATGAATACTCTTCTTGACATTAATACCAAAGTTTGCAATTAAGTCTTAGAAGAATTTAAAAATTTACTGTTTAAGATTTAACTTAGGATGTTAATGTTAAAATAGTTAAAAACAGTAATGTTTGTTAAAAATATTTCATTATTACAAGTTTAGGTGATCACAACTTATTGAAGCATTCATTTATCTTGACAATAAAATCATGTAAATTGAGTACATCATGACAGTTAAGGTGAATGCCAGATGGCACATGCACTCTGGAACAACAGATAGATCAAAATCCCACAATTAATGGCAGACTACAAGATGGGTGCACAGAGAAGCTGGGTCCTCTCATTCCTGTTGAACACTGCCAGATCCTATCTGGGCATTGTTTCAGTCAAGTGGTGCTATACAGTAACCATGTATCCAGATGGCACTGAATTATTTTAGCAAGACAATGCCCTATGTAACAAAGGCTTGTATATTGTGAAGGAACGGTTTGAGGCTCATGTCCAAGCATTTTGTGTGCTCCTCTGGCCACCAAATTCCTGACACGAATCCCACTGAACATTTGTGAGATGTGGTGGAACACAGCATTCACTGCTCCATACCAGTGCCCTGTTCCCTCACCAAATTCTGGAACATCTTTCTGTCAGCTGGCACAGAATACCTGAGGACACTTTCCCCAGGCTAGTGCAGTCGATGCCACACTGGGTGCAAGAGTTTATCATGGCGAAAGGCAGTCCAATACACTATTAGGCAGATGGTCATAATGTTATGGCTCATGAGTGTATTATCATATTTTTTTCTTGTACACTCTGCTGAAAATGTTACCAAAGAAATATTAATTGTCAGTATCAATGTTTACTATTAACCCGTTATAGAGATTATTTTTGAGAGAATTTCAAAAGATCAAGAAAAAATTTGTCTTGGAACAGAAAGAGTTCAAAGAACACTTTCCATTAAAATTTAGCTTTGGAACATTTAATTCTATATAACAACATATAAGCAGATTTACCTAAAACAGGATAATTATATTGTTCCATTTTTTTTTCTGTATGCTACTGCTGAAAGTTTTACCAGTTCCTATATTACATACTTTCACTGGCAGTATCAACATTTACTACTAACCATTATACAGGTTTTTTTTTTTGAGGAAATTTCAAAAGAATAATAAAAAGTAAAATTTAAAGAATTCTCCATGAAACTTTAGTTTGTGAACATTAAAAGAAGAAAACCTAAATGCTTGTGTGCATTTATGGATATCTAATCATCAGGTTTATGTTAATCATCAAATTTGGTTTGTAAACTTTCAGGATTGACTTAAAAAAAATTTAAAATAGCCAATTTTTACGGGAAGGAAAATAAACACTAGGAGCATATTATGTTGGGAACTATAGTTCCCAATGGGTATGAGGCTGCATTTGGCTCTGGGAACCTTCCAGCATTTTAAGGGTTAAGAATCAAAGCAAAATGGCTTGCATTTCAAAATTCAATTTTTACATTTTGAAATTTCATTTCAAAAATTGCACTTTTTTATTACATATTTCAAACTACTGATCCATCCAATAATGCCCACTGTTAGTAAAAGATTTTCTTTTCTTTCTTTATCTTGGAATATGCTGTTTTTTGGCAGTGTCATTGAAAAAAGATATTAGTGAATTCTGAAATTTTATTTCAAAATAGTAATACTTACAAACTGAACTTATAAACTAATTACCATATTTACCCAACATTATTGGGGTCTGAAACTCTATAAAATAAATAGTAGATGGCACTCCCCACATCATAAACTCTATTTGGCATAAAATTCAATAATCGATTTGTATCCCCTCCCCTATGCTCAGTAAACTTTTTCTCCCCCAATTTTAGAGTTGAATTTGGGTTGTTTTACCTCTGAAATGTGTTTTTTTGCATACAATGGGCTAAATAGCCAGGTCACAAGGACCCTGAGAACTCAGAGGTTGGGGGAGGGGAATCACTGGACAGTTGGGAGACAGATGGTAACCTCCCATCAAGGTCATACAGCATTTCTTAACATGTACAGGACAGGGTATGGTCCTCCCACACAAGGGGCCATGACCCAATGTCCGATCTGATGGATGGTGGCCTTTCCAAGCCCATCTGATTCCAATTTCATCCTACTGACCAAGGGCAAGGCAAGGAGTTTTGAAGAGATAAATCTGCGGCTCAAATCTGGGAAGTGTGGATTATAAGCCTGGTATGCTGACTGAGCACCCCCCCCCCCCAATTTTAGGGGAAGTCTGAAACTAAAGTAAATAGTAGATGGCACTCCCCACATAAATATATGGGGAGTGCCCCCACATAAATTATTATTGGGGGGTGAGGGGGGAAGTGCCCCCTCACCCCCCAATAAAATAATATTTCTCTCTTCATTTATGGAAGGAAAGAAATGGACATATTTCGAGATACTGTATGATATTGTTCACATCAAAAGTTTCTAAACTGAAAGACAGTTATTGCCTTACAGAGATAATTGAACTGTATGCCTGACAGAGTGGCTCAGATGTAATTTGCCAGGCATATGTAAATTAAATGGTTCAAGTTGTACAAAAAATATGTACATACTACGAATGCATTACAATGAACTAGAATAATGTATTGCTTCTGGAAAATAGAGGATGCTTCTTTCAAAGAAAATAAAGTTTTATTATTCATTCCACAGGACTTGGCTCAGATATAATTTGCCAGGCATATGTAAATTAATAAAAGAAATTAAATACGGTTCAAGTTGTACAAAAAATATGTACATACTACAAATGCATTGTACAATGAACTAGAATAATGTATTGCTTCTGGAAAATAGAGGATGTTTCTTTCAAAGAAAATAAAGCTTTTATCATCCGAATTTTGGGTTCATTCACAGTAGTGGTTAAATATAAAAACATGCCTCTGCAGAATAGTTCATTAACATATGGTTAAAAGAACCTTTTCCAATCTCTTTCCTTGGATTTCAACCTTCTTAATTTACATAAAATTCATTCCACAGGACTTGTAATATATAATTTTTAACCTCACAGTAAAATTATTATTAAAATGAATCAATATATAAATCATTTTACGCAATTTCATAAATACTATGTACTGCTTTCGAAACATAAAAGTGAAATGATTAAAACTTTTGTTAAATGAAACTACTTATTTCAAACTGCAAGAAAATAATTTGAATAACTCAAATGCAGAGGTCACACAACAGATTTACAGAGCACACACAATTAGTTGTTCTTTTCAAAATAGATGAAAGATTCCCAGATACTATTTTGTGGAATGTCCCCCCCCCCCCTCATTCTTTGCTTTAAAGATTTAAGGATAATAAATTCCTTTTTATGTGCATGTTATATTGGTGCTCTTTTATTTTCAGTGAAAATCATAATGTGGTTTTTAATTAGAAATTGTGCTTTTAAACACAATGAAAAATACTAGCAAGTTCATGACTGAATTACTGCCCTGGTGGTTGAGTGGTAGTGTGCTTGGTGTGAAGCATAAGGACACAAGTTCAAAACCCAGATAAGCATGGATGTTCCTTTTTTGTGTTGTCTTTCATTGAGATCCCACCTTCTTTACTACCTACACTACAGTGTATTATTCTCTAGACATGACAATATATATACGATAATCTCTTATCAGACTTCTGTAGTCAGAAGCTGCTCGAGAGGTAATTTATCATGACAGAATCATCAATGACAACACCTCAATGAAACATGTTGGGCCAATTCATCTCTGTCAAAAAACATTCATAGCTAAATTCCAAGTCTTCTGACAAGTAAAAGAAATTAGTGCATTTGACCACTATTCATGTTGTCACCATACTTCATAATATAATCAGTTATATACATTTATTGATATAACTTGAATACTTTACCTACAACATATTAATAATTTTATAAATTAAATAGTTGATTGTTTTAAAGCAAAGCAAAAATGTTTGTAACCTACTTGCACACGAAGACCAGAAATTTTCTGTTCAAGACACAAAAAAAAAGAAGAAAAAGTCATTATGAATTTATGAAAATAACTCAATTTTTATATAATTAAAACAACTGACAAATCATATTTTATCTCTTTTCAATTACACAATTAAATTTCTAACAGCTTTTCCTAATATGTCCAAAAGCATAAGTAACAGATGGGCAATAACTGGATGGAGAGATGCACACCAGTTAATGTGATGTAGATATCCTTTATATCCAAATTCCCCTTTTCATACCAAACTTCATTTGCACACTCCACCATAAGCACAATATTAGCCAAATATTTGGACACTTCCATTATTATGTGAATGAAAAGCAAATCTGATACTAAAAATATTATATTATGCTCAGCATATTAAGCAATGAAGATATTTACAAAACTGTTGAAATATAATGTCCTTCTGTATCTTTAATGGCAAATAAAAATAACAAAGACTAAAGATGAGATGGCACCTTAGAACTTTTGTGTGGAATTCTATATTCGCAACACACCAGAGCTCCTTTACTAATTAACTCAATGTATGTATCTACTCAAGACCAGTTTACATATATTAAGTCAGTGTTTTTCAACCTGTGGGTCCCCAATTAAGACTATATCTCTTAAATGTGAACCCATAGGTGGGTCGCAAAAAAATTTCAAGCCTGAAATTAAATGTTAAATCAATATGCTACATTCACTAGCAAGTCCATCCTTGGTTTCAGTAGGGCCAAGGGTGGATTTGTTAGTAAACAAATGTCAAGCTCAAGGATCTCACTGATTTATTAAATATTTTTTAAAAATTAAAGCAGAAATTCTGTATTAAAAAGTGGAAAAGTTATTTTGCCCATGTTCACTGAATGAAAAGCCAACATGTATAACAAATTTTTGTTTCAAATACACCTAAAATATTATGGTGAGTAGTAACAAAAAATATTATTAATATGATTGTTTTCTACTTGTACATCTAGAAAGTTTTACAAGTGGGCCATGAAACGTCTTCTGAAATTTAGGTGGGTCACCCTGGAAAATGGTTGAGAAACACTGGATCTAGTGATTACCAAGAGTTTTGAGTTAGTTAAGCTTTAGATTTGTCAAATGCAATATTATATATATTTTTTCATTTTATAGTTGTCAAATTCTGAGAAAGAGATTATTTTTTATAAAATAACAAGAAATTTTTCAGTAAATCTGACAATTACATGCAGAATAATTTTGCAACTATCACTAGCTAAAAACTTGTAGAATATTCCAGCCCAAAATTATCAACCTTACATGGGAAAGCCTGAATAATGAAATAAATATTAATACTCTTTGCAATCTTAAATATAGAGGAAATATTATCTTCAGTTGGATGAGATATTAACCCACAAACTGCTATAACATGTCAGATACTTTATCATAGAGATACTGGCCATCAGTCAAGATTTCTTCTACTAATCACCTATAATAAATTTTATAGCAAGTAGTAGCCATTAATCCTTTCTCTACCATACCAGACCAAAAACAGCCCAAACTACAGGTAGGAAGTAGTGAAGAGGACAGAATAGCATTCACTGGATGAGTCCATTTAAAATCTTGGCTGTTTTAGGCCAGTATGGTATTGAAAGAGTTAAAGTGGTTTGACTGCAAGAGTCCAATCAACAAAAGCACGCTTGGCTATGTACAGGGATCATAAGACACATTAAATGTCACTGGAAATGGTATTTTTATATAGTCAACCATGCTTAATCAATCACAAAAATGATATGTTTAATATCAGGAATTCACATTTAAAACTACTATCCAGAGGATAAGTATTTTTATCTTCTGAAGAGTTGTTATAATCTGAACAGCAACTTTTTTTTTTTTTTTTTTTTGGGGGGGGGGGGGGGGTAACCCAGTGTACAGGTAATCTAGTCCAACCATTTCTTTGGGGTGGTGCAATTTCAATGTCACAGGGTGTATTTACAAAATATTTTAACTATATTTTAAAGAAGTCTATAAAATGTGTATAGAAATATTTTTCATACATTTCTGAGTTATTTGGATAGCAAATTGGTCTTATGCCACAGAGTTGGTCTGCTGAAAGAGTGGCACATCTTATGCAGCCCACCAAACAACATATTATATGGAATTATATGGTCTGACAGACCC
The DNA here is from genome assembly GCA_038380435.1 of Ryuthela nishihirai. Classification (NCBI taxonomy): domain Eukaryota; kingdom Metazoa; phylum Arthropoda; class Arachnida; order Araneae; family Heptathelidae; genus Ryuthela; species Ryuthela nishihirai. The sequence goes on from JAWZYU010000012.1 coordinate 59,941,351, forward strand.
ATATATTTACTTAATGAATATTTCTGCCTCTCCATAAAAGTGAATAATTTGATTGCTGTGATACAATGAGTAGGGGTAATATAAAATGTAAATACCTTGAAAATGCAAAATGATTTTGCAAGACACACACATTCATGATATCTTATCAACATTTTAGATATAAAAGCAAGCTAAAAAGATTAAGTTTTGATAAATGGAAGTATTTCTTTTGAATTATAGAAATATGAAGAATCATAAATGTGATATAAAGCAAATCAGATGCTAAATTCCTTTTAATTTTTTTAATTGAAAAGTATTATAAAAAAAAAGGAAAGCAAATCTCTCTTTTACTATCCTTTTGAAATTTATTTGTATAAAAATTTCCCATTTCCTATTGGAGAAACCATATATTAAGCCCCTATATTATGGCAATATATAATTTCAAAAAATTACTCCTCAAGCATCCTGCTTGCCATAGGAGGACTGACATGCCTATCTTTATAATATGCCAAAAGGAGAATAGGTAAAAAAGACTACATACAAAATAAATAAATAAAAACTTATACAGGACTTGATTAAGCCCTTTTGCTATATAGCCAAGAACAATAAGCACTCAGCTACCAGGATGGGGCATAACTAACATTAAAAAAAATTTACTTGTTAAGTAGATCATTTGCCATAGGGGTCTGAAGGAGACTTCCCATATGTCTCAGAGAAGGTCTGTGAAGAATGAAAGACCTCAAGGGAAAGGTAGCATAAAATCAGAAATAAATAATCCATTCCTTATCCTGAATTTAAACTTTAGTGAAGAGATTTCTTAGCATTCAGTACTTTGGTCTATACGCAATAAAAAAAAACCTGACTGAATCTAAATTTATATAATTTTGTAATAAAAAAATTATCCATGCCAATATTTAAATGCAATTAGTCCTTATTACCAAAACGGACCATTCTTTTATATATATATATCAAATTTTTGCAAAAATATATTTTATGTTAGGTTTTACATTTTGGCTGGTCTTTTTTTTACATATTTTGTTAGTCTTCCATTGGAGATTTTCAGCCCATCAACTCAGCAGCAGGATGAATTTGTATAAATTTTCTCTTTTTAAGAAGTCAACTCTGATGAAGAGGAAACTCATGAAAATACTATAACAGTCTGGATATGATCATAGTATTTTAAACACATTTATTAAAATAGTTTACTTAACAGATAATTAAAAAATGTTATAATATTTTAAGAAATATAAATTTATTACCTTATGTTGTACATAACATTTGGAAAGTTTAACAATCTGTGAAACCTTGAAAATATATTTTAATCACTGATAAGAAAAATTCTAAGACTGGAAATTATTAAATGATCCAACATCCGTAATTCTTTAAATGCTAAATAAATCTTGAGAAAAAAAAATTAAGATTAAGATAGATTTAATTTATAAGTTTAGCTTAATAGTTTTCCTATAAAAACCTTATTTCAGAAGTTACAAGCTTTGAATGCAACTTTCCATTGACATTGAACAAAACTTTGGCAACACATTAATATATTGTATATATGGTTGTGTTAATGACTGAATGGTCTCACAAATCTAACTATATAGAAGGCATGCCAATAACAAAAATGTATCTGGGGTAACTTATATAAGTTTAGCTTAATAATTTTCCTATAAAAACCTTATTTCAAAAGTTACAAGCTTTGAATGAAACTTTCCATTGACATTGAACAAAACTTTGGCAACACATTAATATATTGTATACAGGGTGAATCTGAAAAAGTGGACAAAACTTTACGGGGTGGTAGAACGCAGCTATACGAGCAATATCCGTCAGAGAAAGTATGGGCGGAACGCAAACGGCGAGCCGCTAGGTGGCGTTGGAAATGGTATAAGAGGGTTGGTCCTCGCACCCAACGGCATTTCTACCGTGGATTGCCGAGAGGATGGCTGGTTATACTAACCACGAAATGGCGGATATGCACTTTGTGTACAGTGCGGCGGACAGGAATGCAAGTGAGGCACAGAGACGTTACCACGACCGGTTTCCGATGAGATGCACTCCAGATCGGAAAACCTTCGAGCGTTTGCATCGGCGGCTGTGTGAAACGGGATCCTTCACCGTGGCCAAGCAAGACGCAGGGCATGAAAGGAGTGTCAGGACGCCGCAACTCGCAGAGGACATTCTGCATAGGGTGGAAGAGCGACCGGGATGAAGCACGCGAGCGGTTCCCCGTGCAGTACACATGTCCCAAATGTCGGTTTGCCGTGTGCTACAGGAGGAAGGAATGCACCCCTATCATACGCAGAAGGTACAAGCATTGTCACTGGCGGACTATCAGCCACGTGTCGATTTCGCACGTTGGTACCTCCAGCAGAATGCAGCGCAGCCGGATTTTGGTGCACATGTTCTGTTTATGGACGAGTGCACTTTCACCCGTGAGAGCGTTTTGAATACCCACAATTCACACACGTGGGCATCTACGAACTCGCATGCCACACGTCCTCATTCATTCCAGCAGCGGTTCTCCGTAAATGTTTGAGCAGGGATCCTCCATGACCATTTGGTTGGCCCATACCTCCTGCCACACCGTCTGGACGGCAAATCGTATAACACATTCCTACGAGAGGTGTTGCCGGAGCTGCTGCGTCCGATTCCAACCCCCAGCAGGTCGAGAATGTGGTTCCAGCACGACGGTGCGCCTGCACACTTCAGCTTAGATGTGCGGAACACTTTACATGCAACGTTCCCAGGGCGATGGATTGGTCGAGGTGGTCCCATAGCTTGGCCACCAAGATCGCCGGATCTCTCGTGTTTGGACTTTTTCCTGTGGGGCCATATGAAAAGCCTAATCTACGAGTGCCCCATTGAAACCGATATGGATCTAGTCGCCAGGATCGCCGTTGTTGTCGGCGATATTCGGGAAATGCCTGGTGTCTTCGCAAATGTGCGTCGGTCCCTATCCCGCAGGTGTGAAGCCTGCATTACAGCTGGCGGCAGCTCTTTTGAGCAATTTCTTTGAGCATGTACCTCAATTACATTCCTGTTAATAAAATGTTTTCTGAAGTATCTCCTCTCCTTCTTGTGTTCATTCTTTAAATGTGACAGTGGAAAACTACCTTTTAACTTCTCACCGCTTGCGTTCCGACCATACATTCTATGACGAATATTGCTAGTATAGCTGCGTTCTACCACCCCGTAAAGTTTTGCCCACTTTTTCAGATTCACCCTGTATATGGTTGTGTTAATGACTGAATGGCAATCTAATCTATATAGAAGGCATGCCAATAACAAAAATGTATCTGGGGTAACTTATAATCTAACTATATAGAAGGCATGCCAATAACAAAAATGTATCTGGGGTAACTTATAATATATGAGTTTAGCTTAATTTTCCTATAAAAACCTTATTTCAAAAGTTACAAGCTTTGAATGCAACTTTCCATTGACATGGAACAAAACTTTGGCAACACATTAACTAATATATTGTACATATGGTTGTGTTAATGACTGAAGAATGGTCTCACAAATCTAACTATATAGAAGGCATGCCAATAACAAAAATGTACCTGGGGTAAGTTTATTAAGTTTATAAAAAAATATCAAATATGTTTTTTAATGATCGAATTGGGATCAGCTGTGAAGCTGAGCTATAAGCTACATTTAAAATGAATAAAAATTTAATAAAATAAATGCAAATCTTCACAGAATACAATCCCTTTATAACCCAAAAACTATTTGAAATAAAATATTTAACTTAGTGTGAATACCCACCAAAGTTAATGCAAATAAACCAAATTTGGCAGTTAAATACAACAAACTTTATTATATGCTTTAAAAAACTTAATGAAATAATAATGAATAATTTTAATATAGAATGGGCATAATGTACAGTCATGCCTTAAAAATTTTGAAAACTAATATGTCATGCACATAAATCAAAGACAGCTGTTACCTGAAATTGCAAAAACATCAATTATAAACCCAATTTAAGAAAACAACAGATGATAACTGAAACACATTTTTTTTGAATAACCATTAAGCTTTAGAAGTATAACTTGCTGCAATATGGATAGTGTAGTTGCTCTCAGCCTTTACAGATATTATAAGAACACCCACCAGCATAATTTTTAAACAAAATTGTTTATTTTATAAAACATTGCACTTAAAGTGTCGCATGCAAATTTTAAAATGCTTCTTGTATATAAAATTTTGAAATAGTGTCTATAATGTAGTCTATAAAATTGAAGATATTAAAAATGCATTCTATCAAACACAATGCATATAATAATATAAGCTTGAGAACTGTTAAAGGAACAAATATAATACCCACAAAATGGTGGTGGCTTGTTTTCTAATAAAAACCTAATACTAGAAGCAAAAAAAACCCACATCTTAGCACAACAGAAGACTAAATCCTACAGATATTAGAACCCTAAATTAGCCAGTCAATTGAATGCAAAACAGCTCAACTTTCACATCTCAAATATCCAATTAAATGTACTTCAGTGATAACAGGTTTGATAAGTATCTGGTCAAATGCTCCATTTTCCAGTAGCAATAAATCATGAAAGAAATGTATATTAGATTAAGTACTCAACAGCCACCTGTTAAAAAAAAACCTGTTCTGAATGGAAGATGTTTGTCTGAAGCAACTTTCCTGTTAAGATATTATATAGTTATTTTGTAATGTAACATTTAAACATAATGTATACCATCCCCTTAGTTAACATGGTTTTGGTTATACAGTCTAAAAACACAACCATTTCACTTACTGGATGACAGATTCAGTTTTATGTGGTACAGATTTAGATTCTTTTGTATACAGATATAATATATATTATGAAGTAGCTATAGCATAGTGTCAAGGGATGATTATTACACTGTCTCCCCAAAGTAAAATCAATTAAATGGCTTTAACTATCATTTATTTTTAAGATAAACTGATATTAAAAAAAATCATATCTGTAACAAGTTATATTTATATCTTTCACTAAATTTTTTTTCTTGCCATTGTAATGAAATCTATCTCCAGACATCTTAATAAAATAAAACCCATTTTAGACATCAGAGAGATCCAACCTTTCTACATCAACTTCTTTCAGGCTAGCAAAAATTATGTTTTATCTTATTTATAGCAGCAGGTTTAATTTTGTAGGCTTATTTACGTTAAATACAGCTGATTTGTACGGTACATTGTTTCATAAAATATCACACAAATATTTTGAAAAATAAAGCAATAAATTTTGGTAAAAATGCTTAATTTCTAATTTATATGCAGTTCATAAACATCCTTCTTTCAAATTTCATCTTCGAATTTGCTGGAGTATGTCTACATTAATGATGAGTATTTTCCATGACCAAAATGAAAAGTAATGTATGAGAGATTAAGTTTATCTGAATTAATACCAAATTATGTTACATTAATGTTTACTACTATTGCTCAACTGAAATCTGAAATAAATTTGTTCAAATAAAACTTTCAAAATATATTAATAACAAGGATTTCTTTTTTTGGAATCTATATCCACTGGTGGAACTTTACTGCACAAGTGCATGAGGCACTCACTGGGACCTTGAAACAATCAAAATTTTTTTTAAACATTTTATTTAGCAAAATACTTCCAAATTAGTATAATCTACTACTTATGTATACATCTCAATTTTTATTTAAGTTAACCCCAAATATAATGTGACTTGTTAAATACACTACAAAGAACAGATATTTTTTTCTTTATTTTTCGTTATTTGAGAGTTTATAAAATTTCAAAAAATTTTATGTAATATATGAGTGGAAAAGTTGTTTGCAGCATGTTAAATAAATTGCATTACAGAACTGCATAAATTTCCTATTTATGCATTTTTGTAATTCAGTTTATTTAACCTGCTACATAAAACTTTTCCATTCATACATTGTAAAAACATTTATAGAATGAGCACCTTGTAGACAATTGGGGGCCTCAAGAACGTTTTGTGCCTGGGTCCTTTGGTTATCTTAATCTGCCACTGTCTATCCCCCCTTTCTTCCTAAAAGTCGATGGTATCAGTTTGGATGGTTTCGATTTACAGTTTTTTTTTTTTGTAACCTATCCACACTGCAAATCAAGAGATGGGTGTATATCATAATGTAACTCTACAACTATAGAAATGTTATTACTCAGAAAAGCGAGATATACATCAAATAGTTGGTTAAGGTTTGGTTTGTTGTACTTTAGTCAAACAAAAATTAAGTAATGCCAAAATACTTTTCAATTTGGTCATGGTAAAAGCATATCTTTCTTATTTTTTTTTTCCAAATTTCAGACACTTCAATGTTTCTCTTTTGGTCTTAAAAATAAAATTTAGGATACTCTCAAATGATAAAGGGTTTAGCCCAATTCAACATATTTAGCTGAACCAAAAGGCTAAACTTGTACATACACATTTGGTCAAGTTCAAAATATATGCAATTGAAATTAACCATTCAGCCAAAGAGCTCATTTTCTACTTTTATATAACATATACAAACCAGATAAATAGGTGACTATGATACCTTAACCTTGAATTCAGTGGCGTCATCCTAATTTATTAACAACTGGCTTTCTTTAATTGAATATTTACTTTGTTATTTTTAGCATACAAATATGAAAGTGTAGAAAAATCACCTTTTTAAGAGTCAGTAAAAAAAAAAGGAACGTCAACATTCCCTGATAAACTTATATTTGTTTCATTAGTAATAATTGCTTATATTTAATTATTTTTATTATTTCAGATTTTATTTCAAACAACTGGTTTGGCAATCAAACAATACTTTTAATTATTTTGGCAGAACCAGTGTGAAATGGGTAGTGACACCAATGCCTGCATCTCCTCAAAAGAAATATCTTCTGGAGTACTTGAGGCTGGCACTGAAAAACTGGCTCACATAATAATAAGCTTCAACAGTTTCATGCATCAGATCAAAGGAATTTTGCAAAATTTAATCATCTCCTTCCAATTAATGCCCAACTATATATATATTACAGATCATAATGCATACATACTTAACTTAAATGGCTAACTTCACATTTTAAAAGCATTTGCATTTTAATCATGTTAGCCATAAGGGCTTAATGCACATATCTTAAAAGTTTAGCTTAACTGTCAATAAAATATTACCTGCATTCCAAAATGACATTAGTAGCTCTTCCTGGAGTAACACAGAGGTGTACCTGACTACTTAAATTTGATCACTTATATCATAAAAATGGAATAAATGCTATTTTACATTTATAGCAATGATTTTCACAACTATTAACCTACTGATTATAAATCAATTGCTAGAGATCCAAAGAGGATTCTCAGAAAATAAGATATAATTACACCATGGGCATCACTCATTCTTTTTATCCATTGAAGTATATTCAAACAGTACCAGATACCTAGACACAGACTACCTAGCCAAGGGATCCAATCATATAAGAGCATCTGTGGCCATCCAAGCATAACAAATATAATGATTATTGTGGAGTGTGCAGGGCCCAAATAATACCAAAGCCTAGGGCCCCATTGCACTTAACCTTTGCTGATTCAACAGTTTCCTTAATAAAAATTACATTTCATAATGCATAAAACCTAAGTAAATGGATAAAAGAATGGCCAAGAATGAAAAAATATTTTTACGTCAATGCTCAAGAAACTTCAAACTTGTGTTATGTACAGGATAGCCTTTTTTGCAGACTACTTTTGCAAGGCACTCAACTCCCAACTTAGCAAAACTTATGTTTCTGATATACAATGTCAGCTTTGACTAACAGAACCCCACTGAATTAGAATAAACTGATTAGGTGTTATGCATAACTTTGGTTTTAAGTATTATTCAATGTCAAGCAACAACCATAATTTTTTAAGGTCAAGATTTCCATCACAATGGTTATTGAGAGATGGTCATCCCTGAGGCCAAAGGATTTAAAGAGAGTGCTCTGAATCCAGTTTTCCATTATTTGCTTCAATGAGTGAATTTTGATGTGAAATTGAAGCTATTATTCAGAATTCTTATTAGGTATTTTAAAACTATTGTTTTTTAAGTTTTGTGAACATGAGAATCAAATTTTATTCATATGCTTAATTTCATATCAAAACTCCATTGCAATAGAAGTCAATATAGTGCTATTGGCCATCCTTGTTAAAAACTAATAAAAATGCAGTTTATAAGGTTTTTATATTGTAAACAAATACCTTTTGTTTTTGGATGTGGCATATGATATCCTCCACAACTGTTGCCATTCTGTTTTTTCCATCCTCTCCAGTTATTACACGAGCTTTCTGGCTCACTGATCCAAGAACATAAAGAATCCTCTTCAAATCTGTCACTATCCTCAAATGAGAATCTATCCCCTTCGTCCCAATCAAACATTCCACCAGCCTCTCCAGGCCTTACACTGAGTACCTCTATTTCAGACAGATTTATGCCGTTTTTGTTTCCAATTTAAGAATATTAATCATGAACAAATTTGGTTGCTGCAAAACCTATTACAACAACCACGTGATAGTTCTATAGCTTCAGTATATCAAACAACAATGTGTCTGCAAATAAATAGCTAATAGAGCAAAATAGATATTAAAGCAAAAGACATATAAAGTGAAGGACTGTATATTGAACGAGCTTCAAAAACCTGATTCCTTGTACTGCTTTGATACTCCAATTTCAGCATTGTAGAACAAACCTGCAAAGAATAATTCATCATTTGAATTTACAAAATATTAACATGTAATTAAATGTTTTCGTTTACAGTGTTTAGGGGCAATAAATATTTGTAAAAAATTAAATTCTATTGATAGCAGACGATAGCCTCCCATTAAAGTCACCCAGCGTGTTTCTTAATGTGCACAAGATATGGCTCTCCCACAAACGGGGCCACGGCTTAACATCTCATCTGACAGCAGTCTTTTCAAGCCCATCAGTGTCCCCTACTGAGCGTGGGCAGGGCGGAGAGTTTTGCGGAGATAAAACTTGAGGTCATCCCGGCTGGGACTCGAATCTGGGAACTGCAGATTACAAACCTGGAGTGCTACCAACTGAGCCATCCCTGTCCTGGAATTACACAAGGATGAACTAGCATCTCCCCTATATACTGACTGATTACATTACGCAGAAAGCTTTGTAGACTGCAGTCTAGAGCAGAGTTTTTTCAAACTGGGTTCCACAACAGTTTGTTGGTGTTGGGTTGTTTTACCTATGAGTGACACTTTTTTGCACACAGTGGGCTAAATGGCCAAGTCAAAAAGACTCAAACAAGGATGGGGGAAGGGAACCCACTGAAAAGCTGTTAGGAGGCAGATGGGAGCCTCCTGACAAGACCATCCAGCGTAATGTGCATAGGATATGGCTCTCTTGCACACTGGCTCATGGCTTTAATATCCCTCAAGCCCATTGGAGAAGTCTTTCTGACCAAAGGCAAGGTGGGTGTTAGAGGAGATAAATCTCAACTTGGAACTCGAATCTGGGAACTGCAGATTACGAGCCTGGTATGCTACCATCCCTTCCCCCCAGCTTGTTGGGGTTATGTGAGAAATTGAGAGGGACTGAAGAAACTTGGCAACTCAACTTACAGCATTTAGGGAATATTCTCCACCAGCCAACAAAAAGATTACATTAGTTGCAAAAGCATTTTGTCACATCTGGAAAGGTGTCACAATTACCATTAAAAGGAGCAACTATTTGATATTTGAGGGTTTTAATTTTTTTTTTCAAGAACTCAGAATTATTAATTACACAAAGAGTATAAATATTGTTTCATTACTGTTTTGTTTAGCATCATTTGATTAATATTCCAGAAAATAAAGTAAATATAAAGGTTCTGGGGGTGGAGAGAATTAATGTAAGAGTTCTGTTGATGGTAAGATTTAAAATGCAAGGGTTCTGTCAATGGGAAGATTAAATATAAGAGTTCCAGGGAGGGTGTATTTAAAGGTTCCATGGCTTCAGAAAGTTTGAAAACCCCTGGTCTACAGATCTGAACTTAGAATACATCAATGATTTGACTTTCTTGGAAAATGCTCATGAGATTAATTCATCAAAGCTGATGATATTGGCAATAAATTAGACAATAGATAGGCTTTATGATAAATACTGAGAAACTTAAAATGATGAAAACAAGTGGGTGATGCTTCAGCTTTTGAATGCTTGTGTTTTAGAACAAGCTTTTTTGTTTAATAAGTGGGAAATATGTGACAGATACTACAGGGACTTTTAAGAATCTGTTAAGGTGGAGAAATAGGAGAATACACATAAAAAAAGTTTGGTCACCTGTAAAGTTTGCTGATACTGAAACTTAGATCCTTTTGCAAACAAGATGAAAGGAAGCTTAATGCTTTGACCCCAGATATTTACAGAGTATCTTGGGTATTAGATGACTTGCTTATGTGGATAATGATGAAGAATAAGCATCATTAATAATATTATCTTGAGCACATATTGGCTAAAGAACTAAAAATTAGTGAATAGATTTCTGAACACTGTTCTTAACAACTTCAGAAAAATGCTCAGACTATGAATTAAATGGATGAACAAATGTCAAACTGGATCTCATTAGAATTAGATATGCAATGGCCTTTTCATATCGATCAGCCACTGCCAAGGATAGATATTTTTGGAGAAGTAAATTAGTCTAGTTAGACCTCCACGGTCTTCATTTTATTGCTAGTTCTTTGAGGATTTTTGTGTGTATTGTATAGATGTATACTGATTACTTGTTGTAATTAAAACAAGTTTGCAGCACTACATTATACATTTTAAAGGATCTCTCTGCCTTTTTGTTTAACACCCTCCTAAGCAGACAGAGCTAGGACCACCAAACTTTTGTCTACAGCTTCATCTCACTGTAACTTAGTGCACTGTAAGGAATTGTGTAATCCCACAAAAGTTGGCTGCAAAATGTCTGTCCATTGATAACTTTTCATATCGATAATGTACTACTCTATTCATAAAGTAGGTGTCAGTTACACCTCCAGAGATTTCCGACACTTGCAGAGAGTTTAATCCTGACCCACCACAGCTAGGAACCTGATCTTTAATCACTATGTATAGACTCAAGTGGGACCACCACATCAAATTTGGGACCAATTGATCAAATACCTGAGGAATTATGTGAGGAGCCAAAAACTTCTGCCACCAATGACATCACCACAGATGTACAAGAAATGCATGTCCACATACCCATTCTGAATATGCTTCGAAGCTTGCTGCTCAGAGTCATTATATTAAGGCCCAAGGAACCTGGGCAATTCTGCTAGGTATCATTATAAAGAAAACCTTTCTTCATTTAGATATTTTTACATAACATAAAAAGCTTTCATTAAATTTAGTAAGAGAAAGGAAAATTAATCTTCATGAAATATTAGTATGTATAAACAAATCATTACATTTTGGGAGATATTAGAAACAGATAAATTAGTTTTCTCATGATGCTCCATAGACAAGAGTTATAAATAGAGCCTCTAAAAGAGGACAATGGAAGAGAATTACGAATCATGATGACAAGATCCTTATCTTGTCGTCATGACAATATTGTTATAATATATAGAGACTTATCAAAATTAACACCTCATTAGGTTGATATAACTTAGGTGGAATAACAACCACAGCTGCAGATTCTTAAGCTGATAAATACAGCTTCATTAACCTAATTTCTAAAAAATGAAAGAATATTACATAATACAAGATAAATATGAATCATCCTAGCCATATTAGGTATACTTTGGCAATGACCTGTAAATTTTAACTTTTAATTAAAAAAAAACAATGAATACAGAAATAAACTGGCCAAAAAAAAAAATGAATTTAAATGACTGAAAAAGAATAGAACAAAATATGGGACATGTTAACATAAAAATTATTGGTTGGTTGTTTTGGGCTTAATGGCGCATTAGCAACCCAGGCTATAATGCGCCAAACGAATGTCTAAATAAAAGCTAAAAGTCATCACACCCACAACCAAAGTTAAAAATTTACTACATGTATATAGAAAAAACAATGTAAAACAATAAAAGGAAACATAGTTAACAAGAAACAAAGGTATAAATGTATAATAAATATAAAAAGCACCCAAGTGTAAGCGACCTGGGTTACACATTCGAATAAAACTATAGACGAGTAAAATATCCAGTATATTTTAAAAATTGGAAAACAGCGTTAAAACAACAATGATCGGATAAAAGATGTCCGAGTGTAAGGGGCTCGGACGTAAAATCGTGAAAGTTAAAATAGAGTCGACGTTCAAAGTTAAAAGCAGGACAGGAAAGTAAAATATGTTTGATCGTTAAAACGGTGTCACAAAACTCGCACTTAGGTACTGCGTCCGCCTTAAGGAGAAAAGAGTGGGTTAAAAACGAGTGACCTAAGCGGAGCCGAGCAAGGACAACTTCCTCCTTACGATTCCTGCGAAAACAAGACTGCCACGGTTTGACAATGGGCTTGATCTCGAAGAGCTTGTTAGCAACCTGTTCAGACCAAGACCTCTGCCACTGTGCCCGGAGCTCGATGGTGAAACGCTGCCGGAAATCCACATATGGAACCGGCAACGGAGAGTCGGAAAGGGCGTGGCTGACCTGGCAGCAGAATCTGCCAAATCATTGCCCCTGATTCCGACATGACCGGGCACCCAACAGAAGAGAATCGTGGTGGTGACTGCCAGACGAAAGCTCAGATAGTGCTTTACATTGGAATAATAATGATTTTTTTTTTACTTTAAAGTCTATCAAATGTACTTTACCTTTAATCCAATGTAAAAAGATATTTTGGAACAAAATGAAAATATGTTAAAGCCTCTTTAAAAAAGTAATCTTAGTTGATAATCTTAATGTGATTGAAATAGTGTATTTGGCATGAATATTGCAGAGAAAAAACATTGAGAAATTTACACAGCAGAAATGAGAAAAATTTAAAAATGTCTAAAAAAACGTGCGTAGGAAAACTACATATTAAATGCACAGACATATGGCATATTATTGGTTTTTTTGGAGGGCGTTCAAACATTCATGATACATGTCTGTAGATTTGTGCTCATTCCTCCAAAGTTAACAAGCTACATCTTGTTTGAAAGCTTGTCTAAACTTGTCATTACATGTTAAAAACAAAGGCCATATCATCATTTCTCTCTTCAGTGGAGGCGCATAAAGTTCGATCTGCGAAATCTGTACGGTTGCTATGGAGCCTAATAAGACTGGGTTGGGTTGTTTTACCTCTGAGCGGCACTTTTTTGCACACCATGGGCTAAATGGCCAGGTCACATGGACCCCGAAGGCTCAGAGAAGGTTGGGGGAGGGGACCCACTGGAACAGCTGTTGGGAGACAGATGGTAGTCTCCCGTCAAGGCCATCCAGCGTGTTCTTTAACGTGCACAGGGTATGGCTCTCCCACACACGGGGCCACGGCTTAACGTCCCATCCAATGGATGGGGCCTTTCCAAGCCCATCGGTGTCCCCTACTGATCGTGGGCAGGGCGGGGAATTTTGCAGAGATAAATCTCAACGCTGACCCAGCTGGGACTCGAACCTGGGAACTACAGATTACGAGCCTGGCACGCTACCGACTGAGCCACCCCTGCCCCCACCTAATAGACAGGGAAAGATTTACATTTTCACAAGGATGCAGCTTGGAGACAATGCGAAAAAAATTAATGCCAATTTATCAGAAGTATATGGGGATTATTCCTGTCCATATGACACTATTATGGGATGGATGCACAAATTCAAAGAACAACAACTTCAAAGACCTCCCTTGTGCAGTAAGACCAACAAAGGTCATGAACAACAGAACCATCGCTGCTGTTAGTGAACTCATTAAAGGAAAACCAACTCATCACCATTCAGATAATAAGTTTAAATGTCAGCATATCGATTGGCAGTGTGGAAACAATTATTCATCAACATTTAGAGTTCTGAAAGATCTGTGCCAAATGGGTACCACACAAACTGATAAACAAACAGCAAAAAAGGGCTAGAGTCGACTCCTGCAAGGAGATGCTGGCAATGTTTCAATTTAGTGACCCTAAACAGTTGACAGACATTGTAACAGGTGATGAGACATGGTTTTATAATTATACAACTCCCATAAGGATGGACAACTACATTTGGGTTATGGAAGATGAACCAACTACCCAAATCCTCTGACAAGACGTTCGCTCAAGGAAGAGGATGTTCACAATTTTTTAAAATTCTCATGCAGCCATGGGCTACGGAGGTCCTACAAAACTTTATAATTTTGCTCTCCACACCTGTCTGACCTGTGCACATTGCTCATAATCTATTTGACAATCTGCAGCTATGCATAGGGGCAACATGGCCAAACCAAGTCTCTCTCTGCACAATATGCTGCTCAAAGGAGGTTGATGACTCCTTTTTCTAACCTCATCATTACTTACAAAGTCGAACTACCTAATGTCCAAGATACTGCGTAAGCATCTAGAATCAAAGGCATCAAGTTTCCTGTTATCCTGCTTAAAGAGTCCATGTTTCACTACCATTCCTAACTTAGAAACAACCAAACTATTATACAGCTTAATTTTTAGTCTTTAGATGTATATGCCTATTTTTTCACACTCTCCACAGACTCCTAGAAATCCCAGCAGCAATCCCTATTCTTCTATTTATCTCATGCCACACATCACTAGTATATGTTACATAGCTCCAAGATAATTAACTGAGACACTTGCTCAAGAGTGCAACCATTTAAAGCAACTAAAGCACAATCTACCTGACAAATTTTCATCACTTTACTTTTATCCCTGTTTATCACCAAACCTACTCTATTACTAGTCTCATCAATAGCCCTAATGAAAGAATTCACTTCACCCACATCATTAACCAACAAGTCCAAATCATTCGCATAACCTAAATCAGAAATTTTGAAACCTCTAGCCCATTTGAGGTCAAAATCTTCCCCTTCCACAGAATTCTGCATAACATATCAATAACCAAACTAAAGAGAAAAGGAGACAAAATGAATCCTTGTCTAACTCCACTAGCAATGCTAAACCAATCATTATATGCTTAATACTAACTCTAATATATGCCTCAGTGTTATTATAGACAGCTTTCATTATGGTAACTAACTTCTCAGGTATTCCATATGATCTAACAATCAACCACAAATTATGTCAATCAACAGAGTCAAAAGCCTTTTTGAAATGTATAAAGCTAATAACCACAAATTTCTGAAACTCTAAACATTTCATAAAAATCTGCACGTGAAAATATTTGATCTATACATCCCTACCACTTCTGAATCCACACTGTTCATCATGCAGTTGTCATCAACTAAATTCTTAAGTATAATCATGCAAAGAACTTTACCTGGAACAGAAAGTAAATTCCTCTATAATTATAATTATCACAAGAACTACAATCACCTTTTTTTAAAAATAGGGATAATAATAGCTCTAGTAAAATCCTTAGGAACAACACCTTTATCATAAAAAATATTCAAAATTTCAATCAGCCATGTGACAACACAAGTGTTCCCAGCTCTAAGCGACAGTCAACAGTAGATTGGCATAATATTTATTACACTTCAGTTGGGACAATATTTTACAGAACTTGGCACAATATTTATTACACTTCAGTTGCAAGACACTTTTGACCAGGTAATGGTCAGACCCAATTTTGGCTCCCCTATATGATCTGGTATTCCTAACTGAACTAGTCCATTTACTGTTAATTAAAATATAATCAAATATGTGTGCAATCCATCAGGTGAAACCCATGTGTATTTATAAATGTCCTGGTGTTTTTGTAGTATGTGTTCATTATTTGCAAACTGTTAAATTTACTTACCTGTAGGAGACATTACCCATTGGAACTATCAATGCCAAAGGGATCTCACTCCTGCCCGAAGATCAATCAGTACCAACTTTAGCATTGCAGTCACCTAGGACAAGAGAAATATCTTCTTTCTTGACAGAATTCAAAATATCCTGAAGTTGTCTGTAAAAGCTATCTTTCTCATCCTCCTCAGAGTCTTCTTTGGTAACACATAACACATAAGGACATTACACTGAAGCAAGACAATTTACGGAAAACATTTTTTGCTTAATGTAATGCTGTTTTGACTGAATAAACATAGGTGAGCAAAGAGATTTGTGTAATGCAGACAACAGCATGAATATGAAAGAATATGTGTTCGTGGGGTGGGTCATTTTACCTGTGAGCAGCACTATTTTTGTAAAAAATGGGCTAAGTCACAATGACCCCAATGGGTCAGAAAATGTTGGGGGAAGGAGACCCACTGGATAGCTGTTAGGAGACAGATGAAAGCCTCCTGTCAAGGCCATCCAGCATGTTCTGCAATATGTGTTCATGTTCAATATCATTCACCTGTAGAGCAGTGCCATCAGAGGAAATGCATGTGCAATACAGGAGTTTTAGCTTTTTTGGCATTAGTGGTTTCAAGTTTAAAAAAAAAACATTTGCAACAAGTGATAAACTTTGTTTTAAGCCAAGTGGTCTAATAACTTGTATCTTCAGCCTACTGGTGCTTGCAGGAAACAACTGTATTTTATGATGTTAACTACATACTTACAAATTGACTCAGAAGAAAATAATGATGTATGTTTAAGAGGCAAAAAAATTGAATTTTGAAGTTGGAGAGAAAAAAATCAGCAACAAACATCCCAAGGAAGGCTTACCACTTTTTTTTTTGTTATATTTTATCTTCTTTAAAGTCAAATTTGTTTCCATAAATTTCAACATATACAGCAAACATTCGACAAAATATTTAAACTTTTCCAAATCCTCAACCCTTAAATAAATTGGTTCCACTGTAGAGAAAACCACAGGAACCACGGGAGACCACCACTCCTGTGAACATGGAACCCAAAGTTAGCTGAAAAAACTAAGTTTTGCCTGGAGTAGGTCAAGAAATCATGACCTCCTGAAAACACATACCAAATGGCATGGCAACTTGGCATATTATCAGATCATGATGTGACCACATCGTGTATCTCATGATATGTAGTGTATTTTATTGTTTTATTAAGTTTGTTTGGATTTTTGATATTTTATCATTTACTCATTAGTTTTTCTTTTAGTCTTCAAAGCTTAAATATTTCAATATTCAAGTCAGGAATTACAGAGCTTACATTATTTAATAAATTTCTTAAGGTAGAAATTATTATAACACTGAATGTATAATAAATTGTAATGGACATTCGAATCTGAAACTTGAGCTTCATTTCTGATAGGTCATTATTACATAATCTGAAGTGATATTACATGTATGCTGTTTGCCGTTTATTGAAACACTAAGAGATCACTGTTTGAATTTATTGCAGTTATTACACTGTTTTACCATTGCCTAAATTTTAAAAGTGTGAGTTGGTATCAGTATGATGTGCTCTAGATGTTTTGAATCACTTAGAGAAGATAAAGATTTTCTCACTTGCTGCTTATGTGATAATAAGTTCCATTATTACTGTAATGGCATATCAAAAAAGAGTTATAAAAGTTCTCAGGAGAAACATATTTGGAATGTCTGAAGTGCAATGAGTTATCTGGTTCTAATACCATGTCATCTAATAATCATGTGAATTCTAATGTTAAATTAAATAATGATGCTGGAGAATCAGAAGATAACCTTCCTAATGTGACTGAATCTTCTCTTCCAGGTATGATAAGGAAATGTATACAAGAGTTAAAAGTTCACAATAATGAAATATTTGATGAATTGTCCCAGATAAAAGAGTCCCTTAACTTCAATTCAGAATATTTACAACAGTTAATGAGCTCTACTGACAATATGTAAAAAGAAATTGAACATCTTAAGAAAGAAAATCAGTCTATAAAGCTTAGTAACAGCAACCTATTACAAGTAGAACTTCTTAAGGTTCAAATGAATGGACACTGAACAATATTCCAGAAAATGGAACCTTGAGTTTGTTGGCATCCCAGAAGACAAAGAATACTTAAAAGAAATAGTTGATAATATGAGCAAGCAACTAAACATTACAGAGAAAATTGAACTATCTGCTATTTCAGAGTGCTGACAATGATTGGGAAAAAAATTAAACCTATTATAGCACAATTCAAATACTGGGACCAACAAAATAAATTTCTGAAAGCTGCAAAAATAAAAAAGTTGTGGGCTTCTGATATAAAAAGTTCCAGCCAGCTAAAATCTTTGTCAATGAACATCTTACTCAACAAACAAATTTTCTTCTTTGAAGTTAAACAATTCAAGCTGAGGAACAAATATTTATGGACAAAAGATGGAAATATTTTTCTCAGGAAAAAGGAATCATAAAGGGTACTAAGAATTAGAAATATAAGAGACTTAGACAAAACATAGAGAAAGTATATCTGCTTTTGTAGAATCTATTGTTGGTTCTGATGGTATTTTTGTTTTTGACTATAACCGTTCCAATTATATTAGTAATTCTGACGAGTTCTTAGATTTCTTTAATGATAGTTCAGCTGTTACTATGTTACATTTAAATATACGTAGTATACGTTGTCATTATGATGAATTTTTAGTTATGATAGAATATATAAAACAAAATCTTGATATCATTATACTAAGTAAAATTTGGATACAAGAAAATGAATTAAGTTTATATAATATAGATGGCTATGAAATGATGTGTAACTGTAGGAGTAAAAATAGATTAGGTGGTATTATAATGTATTATAAATTTAATACGACTTTTTTGCCAGAAGCTGTAACAATGGAAACTGCAAAATGTGTTTTAGCCTATGACAAAAATGACATATATACTAGCAATTTATAGAGCTCATGAGTATTCCATAAAAGTTTGTGACTGATTTAAAATTAATAATATCAAATTTTAAATATAATTGGGTTATTTTAATAGGTGACATAAATGTTGATATTAGTTTAATAATGATGTAAATGATTATTTATATTTTATTGCTTCATTTGGATTTCTTTTGTACATAAATTTGTATACAAGATTGACCAATGTTTCTTATAGTTGTTTGGATCACATATTTATTAGATCAGCTGATTCAATTAAAATTTCAATTCGGCTGTTTATCAGAATTTATTACTGATCATTACCCTCATTAATTAAAAGTTATTAATTTAATTAAAAACTAAGAATACAGTTACTTCAGAACAAAACATCAGTAAAAAATTTGCTATTCTTATATAAATTACAACATATTTGAAGATTTAATAAAAATTTGAATTTTGTATATGACGAGAATATTCAAATAAATCAAGTAACAATGATCGGCAGCCGGCAGCTCAGTGGTCCAGAGCACCTGACATGTTATCAGGAGGTTGTGGGTTCGTATCCCACCTGGCTCAAGACAATTTTTCCTCTAAGAAAAAAATCGACACTAAAGTGCTGATTTGTTACTTGATTGAATCCATCGAGTTTATTCCATTATTTATTTTCAAATAAATACAATGGAGCCGTCCCATGGCTGAGTGGTTAGCGCGCTTGGCTACTGATCTAAGGGACCTGGGTTCGAGCCCTGGGTAAGGCATGGCTGTTTGTGTTGTTTTTCTGCTGAGTTCCTGCCATCCTCTCAGACCTTCTACTATGGCATATAAACTGACAGGCTCCTGTCAGACCTCTGTGGCAAGCAGCTGCTTGAGGGGGTATTTATTTATATTTATTTAAATACAATGTATGACATTTATATAGATCAAATTAAGTCACATATACAACAAAGCACTACTACGAAAAAATATTATCTAAAGGATTCCAGTTCAAAGAGTACAGCCATGGATAAACTTGGGAAATTTTGCCATTAATTAAGGAAAGAGAAAAAGCATATAAATAGCATAGCAAATATCTTTTAATATAAAAATAACAAAAATTTAATTTTAGGTAAATGAATTTAATAAATGTAATGGGAATGGTAGAAAATAATGGCAAATTATTGATTGTATCTTAAATAAAGCCGCCCCGTGGCCGAGTGGTTAGCATGCTGGCCTACTGATCTAAGGGACCTGGGTAAGGCATGGATGTAGTAATGTTTTTCTGCTGAGGTCCCCCCATCCTCTCAGACCTTCTATACTGTGGCATATAAACTGGCATGCTCCTGTCAGACCTCTGTGGCAAGCAGCTGCTTGAAGGGTTTTTTTTTATTATTATTATTAATCTTAAATAATAAAATGAATAATAAAATTATACAGCCTAATGTTAGTAATTTTGAGAAACTGGTAGGAAAATTTAACCAACATTTTATAAATGTAAATAGTTCAAATTTATGTTCTAGTAACTCAGATTACATATATCCTACTTGAATTATTAGTTTAGTTGAATTAATTCAACAAAACTCAAATGTTTATGATAGAGACAACAGAAGAAGAAATTAGTTGTAGTATTGGTAGACTTAAAAATAATAAAGTAGCAGGATATGATGGTATAAATTTAAAAATAATTCATATAATTGTAAAACATCATTATAAATTTTTGGTTGAGTTAATAAATAGCAGCTTTCAAAAAGGTATTTTCTTCTCAGACTTAAATATTGCTATTGTAAAACCTATTCACAAAACTGGAGACAGAAATTGTTTTAATAAATTATAGACCAATTTCCATTCTTCCCACCTTTTCAAAAGTTATTGAAACCATCATGAAAATAAGACAATTATTTAGAAAAAGTTTCCTTTTCCACAAGTTTTCAGCTTGGTTTTAGGAAAGGTTTAGGTACTGAACATGCTATCTTACAGTTTACCAGTATTTATCAAGGGATAAATAATTCTGAAAAAACACTAGCCCTATTTCTTGACATATCTAAAGCTTTTGATACAGTTAAATATATTTTATATTAAAGAAATTATAATTTTTAGGAATTAGGGGAAATTTATGAAGATGGTTTAAATCTTATTTATCTGAATGCTACCAAATGGTTTCTATTAATAATGTTGAAAGTACTAAAATACTGATAAATAAAGGAGTTCCACAAAGATCTATTCTATTTTTAATTTATATAAACCAACTTTTTTTATCAAAATTTAAAAGGAAAATCAATGTCATATGCTTGTTTACAGAAAAGGAAATCAATATGATTTATTTTTTGATATTTCTAATGATTTAAATATTATTGCAAGCTGGCTTAACAAAAATGGATTAAAAATTAACTCTGATAAAACAATGCTTTATGTATTTTTCACTCACCTCAACTTTTTTTAATAAATTACAATTTCATAATATGCATTGTGTCAACAAAATTTCTTTTGATTGCCCAGAAATCAAACAAATTAAAATTACAAAATATTTGGGAGTTTTAATAGATAGCAATATGAAATGGAAATCACATGTTAATATGATAGTAAATAAAGTATGATTTTTACTTAGTCAGACTGTACCATTTAAGAAAAATTATCTCCAGTAGATTTTTAATTACTCATCATTTTGCTTGGATACAGTCTCTTTTAAAACATGGTTTGACTAACTGATAGGAGGGGGGGGGGGGTGTACTTATATGAATATTATTGAATGTGTTACTAAAATGCAACATAAATCTTAAAAGTTATGACATTGCATGTCTATATGACTAAAGTTATTTGTGATTATAAAATTCTTAGTTTGAGATCACTATATATACTACAGCTGGTTTATTTTTAAAAATCCAACAGTTTTACAGATTAAATGTAAAGAGTATGCTACTCATCAGTCTTTTATTTATAATTCCTAGAGTAAAGAAATAGCTCATAAGCACTTTTTATTTTTAGCTCCTAGAATATTTAATTCCTTACTATTGAAATTAGAAATAAATGCTCATATAATATTTTTAAATTGAAAGTGAAAAATGTTGTTATTACTTCTTCAAATATTGATGATTACTTTAAAGTTGTACAATAACATTTTGTTTCTAACATAATGAGACACGTTTTTTGCCCTAAAGACATCTATCTGATCATAAAAATTCAATTTAGCATCTTAAAATGAGCAAATTGTTCAAAGGTCTACTAAAAATGTAACTTTTTAGCTTTATTTTGTTTATATTTTATTCTTTTTCTGAATTGTGCTAATATTGTTTTCTGCTTGTATATGCAAGTCTTTGTATTGTTATTTTGTTCTTAATAAATTCTATTTTTATTCTTATTCATGGGTTCATATTACACTCAAGGTCAAATTCAATTTTTTCATGTAACTTCTCACGAGTTCCAGGTTTACCAGTATTAGCATGCTTGGCTACTGATCTAAGGGACCTAGGTTCGAGCCCCGGGTAAGGCATGGATGTTTGTGTTCTTTTTCTGCTGAGGTCCTGCCATCCTCACAGATCTTCTATACTATGGCATATAAACTGACAGGCTCCTGTCAGACCTCTGTGGCAAACAGCTGCTTGAGGGGGGTATTTTTTTATTATTTTCTCTACTACTGAAACTTGCATTGGGAGGTAGGGGCAAAAAACACAACTGAGCCAGAAAAATGTAAAAGGGTGGCCCAAGAGAATCTCCAATGCAGTATAATATTTCTCCCTTAGTTTTGCAGGTCTTTAAAAATTTTCTAGAAAAATGCATGAAATATAAAGTTTAATAATTTTTTGCTCTTATTATACCCTTACTAACATTCTGAAAAGGGGGAGTCATTCCACACTCTCACAGAGGTTAGGGCACTGTTACTAGAGAAAATCTTATGCTGGCACAGTTATTGCATTAGAAAAGAATGATACAATAATCATATGTACCATTTTCAAACCCCTTGTCCCAGTGTCCTGAAAAAATTTAACCAGTTTTAAAATCTGTTGCATTAAAAGAGAAAATGGAATTATAATTTCAATCAAGCATTACAAAATGTGGTTTGAGTAGGAAACAAGACATTATTGCTAACAATGTGCTAGTTAAATGACAACAATTGCTGGTTAATTAATAATGGTGGCACTCCAATGTTTGCTTATGAGTCTGGAATGTCTATTTACATTTGGTTTGCATGGGTGCTCTACCTATGTTGCTGATTTTTGATATCACTTGAGTTTTGCGAAACAAACTTTATTATAAGAAATATATATTTTTATACTGACTAGTGATTTTAGTGTCAATTTCATGATGTATTTTTACTAAATTGAATTGATATTTAATAAACTGAAATAAACTCTGAGAAAAAATGCTCGTTTCCAAAAACTGACCTTTAGGAAAATGTCCTGGGTGTTACCTATGGAACACTGGTAACTTTAAAGGGGAAATCAGTTTTCCTACTAGCTTGGCCACTTTTAACAAAACTTCAAGTGTTTCCCAAAATATTTTGCATACGTTTCTTTTTTTACAAATCTGTGAATAGCCTTGAATAGTACAAAATTACTGAAATGGCATCAGCTTAGCCTATGAAGCAGTTACACGAGTCTGAAAAAATTTATTATAACTGCTGTAAAACTTATTTTCTGCAAGGGACTGCCACAAAAAAAAAATGGTTAAAGATTGATCTGAGAGCTTGTTTTTATAGCAACCTATGATTTTTATAGCAATCTTTGCTATTCTGACATATATTGATTATATATTTGAAATGTGTGCTACCTCCCATTTTCAATTTCCATTTGTTGCCCATTCCTTTATGGTATCACTTCAATTGCCTTTTCAACTTATTTAATTTCTCAGTGATGGACTAAAAATAACCTGTACATGATTAAAAAACTTATGAGCATCATATATTGATAAAAATGCTTTACCAAACCTGCAACTATGACATTATCTTTACAATGTTGCTAAAAATAATACAAGCTACATTTACTAATGTAATATCCATACTTTTCCCTTCCAAATCTGAGTAAGAATGAGAGCAAAAGTGGAAAACTTGAGAGGCTAAATTTACCTGTGAAATTTAACTTAAAAATATTCAGAAATTACACAATTTTTACTTCATATAAGATTTATTACCTAAAAAGATATAAAAAAATATATAAATACCCCCTCAAGCAGCTGCTTGCCACAAAGGTCTGACAGGAGCCTGTCAGTTTATATGCCACAGTAGGAGATCTGAGAGGATGGCAGGACCTCAGCAGAAAAACGACACACACATCCATGCCTAATCCGGGGCTCGAACCCAGGTCCCTTAGATCATTAGCCAAGCGTGCTAACCACTCGGCCACATCTGCACAAAAATTTGTTTTTGTTTTTTGTGAAAGAAAAATCTTGAATCATTTTTATCGATAAAATTGACAATCTTTATTTCCTACTAGAAACTAACAAACAAAAATTGGACACACCTGGTTTTCACAAGTATACTCTGCATTCATATTATCAAAATAATTAGGCTTGCTTTCAATTTATTAAGAGATCAAGAATTATTTTCAGCTCGTTTTAAAAAAAGGGCTATTGTTGTCCATTCATGCAGATATTTGACTTTGTTTTCAGAGATAATAGAAAAATTTCTTTTTTGGATTTTCCAGATCTCTCAATACATATAGTCCTGAAAAAGGCAAATTTCAGTAAAACAAATTTATTTTTATGCAAGTCCCAAGAGGAAATTTCCCAAATTGTGTGATCACTTTAAATGTGCAGGGCTGAGGAAATCCACTAATCAAGTGTTTGCATTTTCTAGCATGGCATGTTACTTTAAAAGCTCAGAAAAATTCCAACAATAAAATATATTTCCATGGGAAATATAACATCAACTCTCACCATTAATCATAAATTTCATTACACATAGAAGCAGAAATATTTTTTTCCCCTCTCCTCCCAAAGTTGGTATATGCCTTTGCTTTGGCATATAGCAAAACTGCTGCTTAGTCAGATTTTTATGAATTTCCCTTCTGCTAATGTGATTTTCACATGGCAACCATGTGTGGAATGAGTCCCACATATCAGTCATTGTTTCACATTGTGCTAACATAGATATTATCTGTCATAATTTTCATGCTTTTGCTGTATATGTAAATTATTTTGAGGGTTACAATAAATAGAATAGGTCAAAAGTGTGCTGACAGTGAAGGTAGTGGTGCTGAATCTAAGTAGGAAAACAATAAAACTGGAGCAGAAATTAGATGAAATACAATGATTTTTCATTATGTACAATGCTAAAAGCCATGTGAAAGTGTTGAAATGTATATAGGTAAAATGAGCTGGCCCTTTGCTATTCTCTGCCTTGTACAATCTCTCATTTTTAATTTCCATTTGTTGCCCATTCCTTTATGGTATCACTTCAATTTCCTTTTCAACTTATTTAATTTCTCAGTGAAGAACTTGAAAAATAACCTGTACATGACTAAAAATTTTACGAGCATCATATATTAATAAAAATACTTTAGTAATCATGAATCAGTAATAAAAATAGTGTTGATTGATGGGGCTTGGAACATAATTCCCATTTATTCTCTTATTTCTTATGGGAAGTTATGACCAAGTAATGTGATAGCTCACATAATCCTTTTTGGGAATGTAAATAATAAATAAATAAATACCCCCTCAAGCAGCTGCTTGCCACAGAGGTCTGACAGGAGCCTGTCAGTTTATATGCCACTGAAGGAGATCTGAGAGGATGGCATGACCTCAGCAGAAAAACGACACACACATCCATGCCTAATCCGGGACTCGAACCCAGGTCCCTTAGATCAGTAGACAAGCGTGCTAACCACTCGGCCACGGGACGGCTAAATGTAGCTACTCATTATTTGGGGACTACCTGTAGTTTTAGTTTACACTGTTTTTTTTTTCATTTCCAAAAGCATCATTATTTTCCATTTTCAAAGGTTAGAAGATGCAAAATTTTAAAGGACTAGTGAAGAGTCTATTTGTGCTGAAAACTCAAAATTTGGGTGGTAGAGTATGGTGGTCAAGGGGATTGCATGATCATTGATAATGCTTTTGCCCCCTTACTTCCAGGGGATGGCAAAATGCACCTTTTTTGGTTTGAACCCTTAGAGTATCAGATTTCTCACAATGCATGCAATTGTGGTCAAGATAATTTTTCACTTTTTTTCAGCAACTGAACTTTATCTTGCAAGTGACTAACATATATACACTACAGGAAATAAAAAATGCAACACTTGAAAGAAGTTATGCAAATAACAAAATTTAGGGAGGCGGTGGTATATGGAAATGCATGAAAATGATTAGGTTTGCTAGACGATTGAAATGATTGGACACGTGTGAGCTGACATCACAGGTGCAAAGCAGTCAAACACAGATAAAGGCAACCAAAGCTCCCTGGTTGATAAAACATGTCGAAATTGTTCTAAACCACTAAAGCTGCCCTTACGCAGATATTGACAGCTGTTCCAACAGTTAACAGACTTTGAATGTGGAAGAATCATCAGCCTTAGAGAAGCTGTCTGTCGTACAGAGATGTGGTGTGTCATGTCGTACAGAGAAGTACGACACACCATACAAAAGTGGTTTAAGTCGTACAGAGATGTGATGTCTGTGTTTCGTACACAAAAGTGGTTTAAGTCGTATAGAGATGTGGCCAACCTTGTTGGCTGAAATTGCAGCACCATGATACACATATGGCCCAGTGGTTTCAAGGATGCAGCACACACCAACAAGGATCAGGAAGATGATGTATGACCATGGAGTGACAGAAACTCCATTTTCAAAGCATGGCATTGACAGATTCATAACTACAACACAACTACAAAGGGACTGGCAACAAGTAACACATTGAATACCTACCAGACAGACAGTAAATAACAGGCTTTTACAGTTTTCATTGCGAACTATCATCCGGCATTGTGTTTGCCTCTCACATCTGCAAATGTGCAAGCATATCTTCAGTGGTATTGCCTCAGACAGAACTGGAAAGAACAAGAGTGGAGTACCGTGGCGTTTAGTGACGAATCTTTGTCAGCATGGCGTAGAAGGTTCACTGTCATCCAGGGGAAAGGAATGCCACCCAGTGTATTGCAACATCATCACACAACTCTAGCACATGGTATTTTGGTGTGGGGTACCATTAGTCGGATGTCTCGGTCAGAGCTGGTCATCCTAAGGAGATCTCTAACTGCCCAACGATATATTACCAACATTTTGCAGCCAGTGACTATCCCCATTTGTTCAGCAGCATGGAACCTTTAACCAGCAAGATAATGCCTGTCCCCACACAGCCCGCATTAGTCTTCAGTATCTACACAAGCAAATCATTCAGGTATTACCATTGCCAGCATGTTTGCCAGACCTTTCACCTATTGAACACGTCTGGGACATGGGCTGACAGCCCCAACAACACCCAAGAGGTGCACCAACCACTGTCACTGAAATGGAACAGCGACTTCACATTATTTGGCATTCTATCATTCAGGACATTATAGAGCTATATGATAACCTTCCCTGCCATGTTCATGAATGCATTGCTGCGTGGGGCAGTTCAACATCATACTAATATGCGTTTCAATAAAATGGCACTAATCCTTCCAGCTGTTGCATTTTTTTCCTGTAATGTATATACACGAGAATAAGTCCATATATAAGGTGAATTTTTATTTTTCACACACATATGTACCCATTATGTAATCTTTACTATATACCTGCATTACTTTATGTCTGAACATGCTGATCAGTAAATGGTAGCTAGGCATACACTGGAAGGAGAGCTGTGTAGCAATCCCTGTGATGATGCCAGAACCAACCAGGCTTAGTACCTAAAGTCCAACCCTGCCTTCCATTGGTGCAGGCTGTAAATACCTTTCAAGAGATATTCTCTTCTGGAAGGAAACAGAAGGGGAAGGCTCTGATCATCTATGGCCATATTTTCTTTCTTTTTTTTTTCTGCCCTGCTGAGGAGTGGTCAACTTCACAGGGCTTTGTTGCTGACAGTTTAAACACAATGGACTGGCTTATGGCTTTAAGCTTGATTGTGGATCCTGGACTTGATGCATTGATGGGCCACTGTTATGGAAAAATCTACTGCTGTGTTTTCTGTTTGGCTATGGGTTGCCAGCCCTAAGTGAACAGATGTATAGGATACCTTATATTAGCTATTGGATAATTCTGATTAGAGGTCATTGCAGGGCCTGAACCTTCACTTAGCTGGTTGGACATTGTCAATCCTACACTAGAGCAATGTGCTTCAGGCAGATCAGTTTCTATTTGGATTCTAGTTCTTCAAAAGGCTGACTTGAAAAGGTGAGCCTGAAGTTTCTACCAGCATCGGTGGCTTTGACCTTTAATGGTTGGAGAATGAGTCTTTGTCTCAGTGCCTGTGATTAGGGGTCTGTTTGATATTGTTGGCACTTTCTCAATAAACCTGGTTTCTTTTTAAA
Organism: Ryuthela nishihirai; assembly: GCA_038380435.1. NCBI lineage: Eukaryota > Metazoa > Arthropoda > Arachnida > Araneae > Heptathelidae > Ryuthela > Ryuthela nishihirai. The sequence goes on from JAWZYU010000012.1 coordinate 59,969,449, forward strand.
AAAAACCTACTAATCATTTTCTCTCTACAGGTACTTGGAACATGAGGACATTGCATAGAGATTATACTCATGGCATCCTCACAGAGTACTTTCAGCATTATAAATTAGATATTCTGAGTTTACAAGAGACCCAATGGACAGGAAAAGATCAGATACTTAAAAAAAATTCTATTCAGAGAGGGAGAATGGAAAATATTCCAAGGTGTAGATTAGTTTCTCAGCAGACATGCCAGTGATGTTCTTCTAGAATAAAAAATAAATAAATACCTCCTCAAGCAGCTGCTTGCCACAGAGGTCTGACAGGAGGCTGTCAGTTTATACACCAGTAGGTCTGTGAGGATGGCAAGGCCTCAGCAGAAAGACAACACAAACATCCATGCCTTACCTGAGGCTTGAACCCATGTCCCTCTAATCAGCAGCCAAGAGTGCTATCCACTCTGCCAAGGAATGTCTCAGTTTGTGAATAACTAACACTTACAAGACACCAATATACAAGGGTTTCATTCTGATGGGTTGCAGAGCAATATAACTGATTATATATTAACAGCAAATGGGCAAGTTCAGCTAGGAATACCAGATTATATAGAGCTGAAATTGGATCTCACCATTACTTGGGCAAAAGTGTCATACAACTGAAGGTATTACCTTGATAGTCTACTCAATCATTACGACAATCGTGATTTGCTTACTGCTGAAGAACAGCTGTTGGGAGACAGATGGTAGCCTCCCTTCAAAGCCATTCAGCGTGTTCTTTAGCATGCACAGGGTATGGCTCTCCCATGCAAGGGACCATGACTTAAGGTCCCATCCGATAGACGGGACCTTTCCAAGTCCATCGGTCTTTATGTAAGAAGAAACAGACTGCTATAGAGGGATTGAGGAATACACAACTTAAGGTCATAGAAGGATCCTGTCATAGCTAAGTGGATTGAGGATTTTGGAGATGTTCTAAACAATGTGGTTAGTTCTACTCTCATTATTTGTAATGAGGATAGATGCATTACTAGCTTTAATGTTGGCCCTATATCACATTCTGAAATTACTTTGGCTATCTATAAATTAAAACTGAATAAATCCTCAGGGATAGGTGAAATTACTACTGAATTGCTGGAATGCTGTGAATATTTGTGTTGTCACTTGGCTCACTAAATTTTTTTTTATGATAAAGCTCTGGTTCCTGGGGATTTTACTAGAGCTAAACTGAATGGACAAATTATTACATACACCTACATAATAACCTGTTGCTCCACCTTTTGCCCTCACAGTAGCAGCCAGACATCTTGGTAAGGACTCAATGAGGTATTGAAAACATGAAGGTGGTATTGCTAATCATGAAGTGAGGATCACCTGTTGTAGAGCATCCACAGCTGTGGTGGGGGTTGGCAGGCTCGGACAGATCTTTCCAATTAATCCCACAAATTCTCAATGGGGTTGAGGTTCTGGCAATTGAGGGGGCCATTCAAATGTGGTAAACCCACTTGAATGCTCCTGGAGCAAATTTATTGCCACTTGGGAGTATGTGGTGTGGCACTGTCCTGTTGAAAGATGGCGTCATGGTGCTGAAAGAGAATTGTTACGAATAGGTATAGATGGTCAGTGAGAATGTTCACATACCTTGTTTGTACCTTCAATGGGTACGAGAGGCACCAAGGAAGCCCATGTAAATGCACCCCAAACTGTTACATTGCCTCCACAACCCCAACTTGGCAAGCTAGGTCCACAGCTTCGTGTGGTTTACGCCACATCCTCCCATTGGCATGATAAGAATTGAAACTGTGATTCGTCAAACCACATGATGTGTTTCGAGTCCTCTGCACTCCAGTTTCGACAGGCCTTTGCAAACTGCAGCCTAATCTTTCGGTGCCTTGCAGTCAACAAGGGGACATGATGTAGAAGTTGACTGCCATAGCCTATTTTTTTTCATGGTATGATGAATAATCTTTGTGCATAAGCTTGTGGACATGTCCTCATTCAATTCTGATGCTATCTGTTCCATGGTAGCCGCACTATTCCTTGTAACAATGCACGACAGTCTGTGTTCATCTCATGATCAATTGCATCCACATTTCTCCCACATTACATTCTCCCACATTTCTCACACATTACATCCACATTTCTCCCACTGGTTGGAAGTTTAGCCGTATTTCACATAGCCTTGGAATACACATGCAAGGTCCGACATGGAAATCCCAACAGTTCAGCAGTTGTGGTGATTGAACAACCAGCCTTCCTCACACCTACTATCTGGCCACAGTCAAACTCGCATCATAGCCTGATTATTTTTCTGCATTCTTGAGCAAGTGCTGACAAAATACACACTGTTAGATGAGGTCAAAGATGCAACTTTGTAAACATAATCTTATCTAAAACAGCAATTTTTTTTAATGGAATCATGTTTCCTTAAAATTATACATGGGCATGAAAGATGCTGAAATATACACAAAGAAATGGTTTAATCTCTAACAACACAGAGAGAGACTGTAATCTCAATTTAATACAAGATTATCTGGAAGGTTATTTCTAGAGAAAGGAAGCCACTAGGCAACCACTGAATACACAACTGGCTCAGATCCTTCAAGTTCAAACACAGCTCTGGTTATACAAACAAATCTGCAGTATGAATGCTAAAAGAGCAATAATTATTAGTAATGGTTTATATCTACATAAGTATTGATATTTGCATGACCAAATGCTTGATATGCTTAATTGATATAAAAAGCATCATATACAGTTCTTCTCATGAATATAATGCTCTTTAGCAGTACAAAAATAAAGATACTGAAAAAATGTTTTGGAAAGATTATCAGTTATGAAACATGCATCAACATTGTTTTTTGCTTTTTCAGTGTGATATAGTTATTCTAAATAAAATAAAAAATATGTAAATTCTCTAAAGCTTTCAATACAGATTATAAAAATTACACCAGCAGTAACTAAAGTAGAAGAATGAACCAATGCTTTTGAGAAAAAAATGGAGCTTAAATTACATAAAGACCTTTTAACAGACATCAGACTTTGTTTCCCACTCCTCCATTTTTCAAAATGAACCTTCAACATGTCTGACATATTGTTACTACAAGAAAACAAATGTCAATGCCATATATAAATCTGATCTAGTCACAATTCTTTGCTACATTCAAATATTACATTAAGATTCATCTAAGGGTATCATGAGTTCTTAACATGAATCCAAGTTGAATACATCTATGAACATCTTTGCAATGTTTTTTAAGTGAAAACATTTACAAAATATTTAATGAACAGTGTTAATAAAGTTCATTTATATTCCCTACAGAATTTTATTCTCAGAACAATTTATTTTATTTGATCATTCTCCAAATAAGCAATACTGTTAAAAATTAAATCAATCTATATGGAAAAAGTTGCTAAAAAAAGATTTTTCTTGCATTACACATTCTACATTCATCATTTTCAGCTATTTTAATTTATAGTTTTTTTAGCGTGTTTGGCTACTGATCAAAGACATCTGGGTTGGATCCTCAGGTAAGACATGGATGTTTGTGTTGTCTTTCTGCTGAGGTCTCTCACCTTCCTCAAATATCTTCCACTATGGCATATAAACTGACAGACTCCTGTCAGACCTCTGTGGCAAGCAGCTGCTTGACAGCTATGTTTTAATGGTAATTAAAAAGGCAAAAAACTATGCAAAATATATTGCTTTAAAATATTTTATATGGTAGCTTTCTACGTATAGTAATAATGCCTTAGATGCTATCACAACCTTTCTAACAAATTTAGATTTCAAGAGACAGCTATCCTTGGTGACATTTGTGGCTCAGTATGTATACAACCTGATATCTGTTTCCAAGCAATAAAATATTTTTAACACTCAGCTGACATTAAGATTTGTTACTTGTGATGTATGCATGTTTGTTTTTAGGCAAAAACATAGGGAAAAAAAGAAATAGGTTGGATATTTGTAAGTAGTTATTTCACATTACACATTCAAGAAGTCCTAAATATAGCAGTGATCTAAAACTGAATGATAGTTGCCTTAAACAGAAATAACATCATCATCATCCTCAAGCAGCCATGGGCTACGGAGGTCCAACCAGACCGTGCAATTTAGTTCTCCAAGCAAGTCTATCCTGAGCTACATCTACTGCATCTGGCCACTGCACACCAATTCTAACTAGGTCCTCTTTGACATTGTCGGCCCACGCTAAAATGCAAAAGCTAAAAACCAATTTTTACTTACATAGTATTGCATTTATAATTTTTTATTATTTTTGAATTTACAACAAATTATACAATTGAAACACATCTGAAATATAAAAAAAAAACCTTCCTTCCACATCATTTGTAGCTATTCCAATTTATATTACTCATATATATATATGGTAATTAAAAAGGTAAATAACTATACACCAATTATATTACTCATATATATGGTAATTAAAAAGGTAAATAATTATACAAAATATATTACTTTAAAATATTCTTATATGGCAGCTTTTTCAGGTGCAGTTTTGAGCATTCTACTGGTGGCATTAGTGGGTGGTTAATTCTGATCTGATGGATGCTGTGACATGTGGCAGCATCAATAAATAGCATTTGAATTAGCAATAGCAATAGAAATTAGCATCCCTCATTGGAGGCTAATTTCACCATGAACTTACAACACCTTGAACCTCGAGTTTCTAAAGCTTAAAGCATTTTTTAAGATGCAATTTAAGTAGTTTAGCAGTGTTATTAGTTTTTAGCTTGTTCACTGATGTAGAGTGTTAATGGTGAAGAATTCTGTTGAAGATTTTGAGTTCCCTCAAAGAAGTATAAGAAGCAATTGGGCAGCATAAAAGACGAGCTAAGCCTAACTAGTTACCGCAAGTTAAATGAAGTGTCATTCTGGTAAGGCAGTTTTCATTCCATTTCTTTTCGTTGTAAACTTTCTCTCTTTGCACAAAATTATGGCAGGAAATTACTCGGGAATGCTTTCTCATGGAAGAAGCTCTACTAATAGTATATTTCCTTGCAGAAAATGTCAAAAGAATATAAAAGATACTGATGTGCTGTGATGCTTTTTCCACATAGTATGTGTGGTCATGAAAATTGCCACTTATGAGGCTTTTGTGAAGGAAAAGTCAACCAACCTTAAATGATTTTGCAATTCTTGTGAGGGAGAAGTTGATCCCTTAGCAAAATTACTCTCGGCCATGAGAACTCTGGAAAATATGGAAAAAAATAAATCGAAAAATTTGAAGATATCTAGTTAGACCTGTTGAATGGAATTGAGAAATTGGAAATGGAAAATCAAAGGTTAAAAATCTCTTTCAGATAATAATGATATTTCTCCAATTATGCAGAAAAAAACACAAGATATTGAAATAAAAAATCAGATTGACATAGCATTAAAGAGCTTAAAAATAGAGAGAATAAAGAAATAATTTAATAATTTTTGTTTTAAATGAGCAAGAAGAAGATTCCGAAGTTAAATTAAATAAGATTTGGGATGTAATTGCATGTCGAGATTGCACACAAGAAAAATTGGGAAAGTTGGAGCGAATAAAAATTATTCTAGACCATTGTTAATAAAATTAAAATCATTTCAGAAAAGGAAAGAGATTTTAAGAAAACCTCCAAATCTTAGACATTCACAGAAATCTGAATGTCGCAAGATATTTATCTCAGCTGATCTGACTTAGCAACAAAGGAGAAAAAACAAATATATCTCTCAAGGAAAAAAAAATAACCAGGACAGAATCTGTTGCTCCTCTTCAGAATCTTGCTCAATCTGTAATTCAATCACCAGATGACTCCATTTTAGTTTCTGATGAAATCCCTGAGAAACAGTCTCAAGATCCTACTCCACACAAAAAAAGAAACTTTTTTAGAGTAACTGTGATGCCCCCTCATTCACTTTTACTTTACCTTAATCATTTTGCTTAATTTACGTTATATTTATCATTTTGGGGATTTTTATTTCATTTTTGGCATCACAACACTCGTTTTCAAGAGCATAGGAGTTGCGCATGCACAACTCCGAACTTTCGATTTTCACCCGCTAAAGTGCGCGTGTACAAGAACACGCCCCATCATCATTTTATGCAAATGTCTTTACCGATGCAACAGCCACGTGTTGCCGAGCCTGTACACTTGTTATAATCGTGACATGTTAGTCAGAAGTAGTTAGCTGTGAGTTGGAAGTAAGTTAGTAGTTGTCAGTAGTAAGAGTCAGAGTTGTGAAGAGTTGATGTTTGTTAGTTGCCAGTTTGTAGTGAGATAGAAATGATGTAGTATCTTCTTCACTGAAGTTGGTGAGTGTTTAAAACAATTTTGGAAATAAACTTGTTTGTTATAGAAACTTTTTTTGAATCTTTGCCATTTTTTCTCTTGAGCAATGTTAATTGTTTTGATTGTAAGTTAAATTAGAATTTTGGCAATCATTTAATTTTTGAATTCGTACTCGCTAAGTAACACTCGCTGGTATTCAAACCCTAATTGAACTTTATTTGGCAATTTGTTAATTATTGCCTGTTGCCCGACTTTAGCTATCCGGAGCTTGAATAAATATTGGATCAGACAAAGGGTCCAAAACTTTAATAGTATTTAAATCTTTGGAGTGTTACATAACCAGTAAATCCTGTCTTGGAATCTCTCGACCAATTGCTAAGAACTCAATAAGGAAAACCCTAGTAGAGAAAAGTAGCAAATTAAAATCAGTAGACTAAACTCGTAGAGGTTATTAATCGTAAGAAGATTGATATTCTCCTTCTTACAGCAACAGGATTGAGAGATGAGATTAGGGCTCCCGAAACAAGAGAATGGATATGGAATGATCGAAACAGATCATCTAATGATATATGTGGAAGTGGAGTTGGATATATTCTTATGAATCAAAATGTCTTCCAACTAGTGAGAAACCATCTAGTGCATCTCTGCACATAAAAAGACCATAACTAGTCAAAGATTGTCAGGAAAAGTTACTTTTTTTGCTGCAGTATATTTACAGCCCATTTTATTCAAAGAGAAGATAATATCAACTCTAATGGAAGACTGATGAGCAATTTATTGCTAATTTTAATTTATCAGTCTTGAACAATAGATGGGGATTAGCTGAAAAAACCTTTGTTATTAAGTTTCATGCAACTACATTGAATCTAGTTCTGTGCACTGAAGGATTTCTTCGAATTACTGATACTTTTGAGGTAAATACAACAGATGATAGTATTGGGAGTGACCATAGATTAATTAATGTAATTTTGACCCCAGAATCCCATGTGAAGAATAAAATATCGAAGAGTAAGGAAAGCAGATAAGTTAATTTTAGCAAGGCGGATCTTTTAAAGATGGGAGGAGAAATAGATTTAAAGTGCTTTGAAAGCATCATATATGAAGATTTTGTAATATCTTGCAGGTTGCAGCAACTAACAATATAAGTAGAGATATCACACTTAAATTTAGAAAAAGGGTTAAATACGGTTGATCTGCAGAAATGGAAAATGAAATTAAGCTTAGAAAAATAAAATGCAGGGAACATAGAAATATGCAAAAGAAATTTTCAAATGGCGAAGCCTCAGTAAATGAAGTTCAGTTAGCATGGAAAAGTTCAAAGAACAGAAGAGCAAAGCTGTTAAAGCAAAAACTTTTGATATGAAAAGAATTGATATAATTGCAAAGGATAGCAAAGGTGGAAGGGAGAGTAAGAAGTTCTGGAGATACATTAAACAAGGTTCATTCAGGGAAAACTACTTATCTCTTCGAGATGAAAATGGCTCTTTAACCAGAAACAACAAAGAACTGCATGAATTTCTAAATAGATGGAGTCTTGAGGAAAATAAACAGGCAGCAGGAATTATGGAAAACTCTGGGGATGAAAGATCAGACTTCAAAAGAGTTGAATTGAATCTACTCTTTTGCAAGTAATTTCATTCTCTGATCTAGAAAAAGCAACTAAGAGACTGAGTAAAGGGAAAGCTGCTGGAACTGACAAGATTTCAAATGAAATGATTAAATGCTTGGACAACAGAGATAAAATGTGTCTCAAAGACATATTTAATGAAATTTTGGAAAAGCAAGAGACCTCATGACTGGTTTGTTATTAAAATCAAAGGAAAAGGAATGTCCAAGGAGGATATCATTAGCTATCAGCCTATTGCACTCTCCAGCTGCATTTATAAGATGTTCATGTCAATTTTAAAACAGAGAGTAAAGAAATGGTTGGAGGAAAATAAAAAATTAGGTGAGCTGCAATATGGCTTTCAAAGGAATCAGAGAGTAAAGGACTGTTTGTTTATGCTGACGGAAATTATCCAATGCTATAAAGATTCTGGAAAGTAATTATTTGTTGCTACCCTTGACATTGAAAATGCATAAGATTCAATTGACAGAACAACTTTATGGAAAAGGATCAGAACATTAGGAATTCCAAATGATTTTGTTCAGCTCTTGAAGAATATGTGTGCCCCAAATAAATGTTCACATGTCTATGAATTTAATAAAATTCAACTGGACAAAGTAATGAGCAATTGTGGTGTTAACCAAGATTGTCCTCTTTCACCTCTTCTGTTCCTGATTTATCTTCGACCCTTAAAAGACAAGCTTCTCCAAACTAATCTAGGACTAAAATTTTCAGGTATTTTGAATCCTGGTTCCACATTTTGTATTCCTGCTGTTTTCTTTGCAGATGATATTATTGTCTTTGAAGAATCTACAATTAGAGTCCATCTTTGAAGAGATATTTCAGTTTGGAATTGAATCATTCCTGAGATTTAGTCCTCATAAAAGGGCGGTATTAGCCTTTAACTGTACAAAGATGATTGGGAGTTTTCAGTTTGGTCCAAATACAATTAATCTGGTGTCAGAAATCAAATACTTGGAAGTGTTATATTTAACACAGGGAAAGATTTTCTTTATTGGCATGAGCAGATCCTTAAAATAAAACTGCAAAGATATACCAGAATTATTAAAAATAAGGCAGTTTTCTCCTACAGTCATTTCAAAGTCTCAAGAATACTTTGGAAAAGTGTTGCAGTACCAGCTTTGACATATGGTAATGCAGTTTTAGTATTAAGTCAGGAGCTAAGGAACTCTTTTGAGGCAGCTCAAAAGCATATTTGTCGATTTAACATAAATTCAAGTTTCTTGGCACCAAATTATGTTATCCAAGGGAAGATTGCTGGAGTACTTTTGAATGCTGTGAAATAGAGAGTAAACTGCTGTTCTATGGGAGGTTGTCTAACTTACATAGAAGGAAGATCTTCGAATTTGAAAGGTGTCTAAGCACCAAGAGTTAGGAACACCAAATGGTTTAAGATAACATTATCTCTTAATTTGTTGGAAAAGAGTTGTTAGGAAAGGAGTAAAAAGATCACAAGAAATCTGGAAGAGTCTTGCTAGAACCTATAGCAGAAAGGAAAAATATACAAATGCTACCTATTTTGACAATACGCCAAGCAGCTTCCTTCTGTGCATTAGAAACAAACCTGTGTTTAAGCAAATTCTTTCAGATCTCAGACAGTTGTGTTCAACAGAGTCTGAAACCACATACACCACATCATTTTGGAATGTCATAAGTTGGCTTGTATGAGACCCAATTGGTAGTGACCACAAGAAGCCTCATCATGGAGTTCTGAAGTGAAACTTTGTTAGATTTTGGAATTGAAGGCAATGTTATCTACAATGAAAACTCAGTAAAGTTAAACACTTGTTAGAATATTGGCAGAGATAATTCAAAAGAAATGAAATTTAACTGCCTAATGTTTCTTCCACGAAGAAGGAAGTCAACAACTACAACTAACTAATATATCCAGGATTATTTTCTTTGGGGGAGAGGGGGGTATTGCACCTAAGTTTTTTAGATAGCCTGGGGAATGTTGTGGACAATAAAAATACACCTCTCTCACTTTCTTCATCCTAAAAAAGAACTGAAAAGAAATGGAATGTGGTTCTTGTTTTATATCTTCCAAACACAAGGGCCTACACTTAAGAGTTAGGTGTCAAATGAAAGCTCACATGGTAACCAGTGTAGAGTACTTCAATCAGCACCCCCCCTCCTCTCCATTTTCCCCCTCCCTTCAAAAGGGGACAGAAATTTCAGGGGGGTTGGCATTAGTGAGTTACATCTCAAAGCTTGTTACATGTCCAATGTCATTGGCCACCTCAAACACAACACCAAAAAAGGGGAGAGGAAAAATGTGGTCAATGTTTATGAATCATTATTAAATGAAAGTTTCTGAAAGTAGGCATTTTAGTTGAAAAAACCTTCTTTTATAGACACCCTAAAAAGTGGAAAATAAACTTAAAGCATATCGATGGCACATCAGTCACTGGATTCATATTCATTTCAAGGAAGATAGGGTGCCAATTGACCTACTCAACAAGATTGCCAGTGCCCTCACTTCCTTTGAATTCAATGACTGATTGCACCATTGATATGCTTTAGGTTGTTTCTACTCTTTAGGGCACATATGGGAAGATAGGTATGTTTTAAATGAAGTTTTTTTCTATATTTTGCTCAATTTCAGACAGGCATCTACCTCATCATTTTTGAGAGGGCATCTACCTCAAACCCTTGAACTTCGCCTGCAAATAGTTTATCATTTTCCAATTCAGAGCTTTCAAAGATTAAGATTAATTGAGGTGCTTTAGCACCCTAAGCACCCCCTCTGAATATATTGCTAGCTTTCTGCTTATAATAATAATATCACAGGAGCTGTCACAATCAGGTGTTTTTATAAAATTTAGCTTTCAAGAGATGACTAACCTTGATGACATTTCTGGCTCATTAAGCTATTTATTGATAAATCTCTTCTGGTGATAACCTGATATCTGTTTCCAAGCATACAAAAGTCTCAGTGAAAATGCTAAAAGCAAAGGAATTACTGCTTTCTGCAATTTATAGATAATATTAGATTGGTACAGTACTTAAACACTGCTTACAAAAAGAATGCCCCCTATGTTTGTCATATTGTTTTCTTGTACTTAGTTTAGTCTTTTGCAATGGTTCACACCATTACTAAAGTTTTTTTTAGTAATCATTTTAGGTACTCTCAAGCATGAGCCAACAATGTAAGCTCAAGTGTACTATTCATCAATGTCATGTTATCAACTATTACATATGAAAGATAACCTCTTATATTGTAGAATAATTGCTGAGATATTTCCAATACTTTATTTATAATAAATTCATTGTAAACTGCAAAAATAATGCAATTGTGGTTTAGAAAGTTCTAATGAATTCACACCTTTTTAAAATCGCAAATAGCACAATGTATTCTAAAAATAACTTCCATAAAAAATATAACCTAAACAAATAGAGAAAAATAAATCTATCATTTCATACCTAATTGAAAAAGAAAAACTGGTTCTTTTATCTACTTTTCTCACATTCGCACTCTGAATTTAATTGCTGATGACTAACAAAAGCCAATGAATTAAACGTAATTAGGAAGCACATTTTTAACATATATAATGCAAAACAAATAATGTTAGAGAAGAATAACCATTAAATCAGCATTAAAAGATAAGGAATTTTAAAATTATTCTAAAAATATACAACTAATCAAAAATTTGCATAGAAATTGGAACAATGAAATTACTGGTTATCGTATCATTTTACATTAACTCCCTCCATTCTTGAAAAAAAAGCAATGTAAATATTACATCACCAGCTGGTTTAAAAGAGAAACCAAACGTATTAATATAATAACAATTTTGTAAGGGCTTTCAGGTGCAATTTAATCATGAGAATATTTTCTGTCATAACGCCAGCTAATTCACTACACACAACAAAGACAAGTATACTATTCACATTTTCATCTTACCTTACGTTGCTGATGGACTTATATATGCACAGCAAGATTACTTTTCGAATATATAATTTGAACAAAGCACCACAAAAAGATTCTCGTACTGAATCTTCACTTCACTTTCCTCATCAGCTGCCAAAATCCTACGCTTCCTACCTCAAACATTTAACTTGTACCTTTCATTGAATTTCGTCCAACATATCGATAAAATCGGAAATTAATCAGTACACTGAGAAACGTGTTGCCAATTTTGAATTCCAAAATAGCTATTGCTATTGTAGAAAGTATAATAGTAGACGATTGCAAGATGTCAATACGCAATATTGAGTGAGTTCCACTAATACTCGCTAGGGTTCCAATTGTGGATGCTTTATTTCTGCTCAAGAGTTCAACACTAGAAATCGAAGTGGGTATGGAAGCAAAAAGAATTTTGTCATGCGAAAAGGAAGAAGTTTGATTTTTATTCATGTTTCTTGTTACAAATTTTATATTCATTATTTATTACATCTAAATCAATTAAGCATTTTAATATTCGTTTTGCAATCACATTTTGCTGTGTTAAGTAGACAATCACATCATTTACGTTGCAGGGCTATTTCGGCTCCTTTCGTATTGTCAATATGAATTATAACATTATAGCCACCACCCGGAATCTTAGAATTATCTGTTACAGCGATGACACAAATGCTCATGCGCTAAACTGCAGGAAGCAGGTTACCATTTCGCACTTGATTGGTTGATTCTTTGCTAATTTTTATTTGGCCAAGAAAGGATACATACATATGAAGAATGTAAGAACAGCATAAGAATTGAAGAACATTAAAATATAAAATGTGTTACATAAATGTGAACGTTTGACTATAAGAGAATGCTAATGTGATATTTTATCATATTATGTCATCGGTAATGCATGCTACGACCATACATAGGATAGATTGCGCTCTATCATTGCAATGAATAGGTCTGAAGCTGAGAGCTGCAGGCTAGAATCAGCTGTGAGGAATGAAAACAAAGGCGTGTTGAAATAGGAACTTGAACTGTACTCGTTTTATCTACTGTTGCTTTATTATGTACGTTTTTTGGCCCTTTCAAAATATTTTTTCCATTAACGTAAGATGTGAAGTTTCTAAACTGTCAATTTGTTAATGGTAAATACACACATGGCCGTTTTAAAATTTTCATATGCCATAGACACTTTCTTTTAGAGCCACCCGCCGGCTTAGAGGAGCCACATAAAAACTTTTTTTTACTTATTGTTTTTCCACTTTTCAGTAGTTGGCATAATTGTACACATTAGATTTCTATTCAAAAATTTATTAATTTCGATTTTGTAGTTTTATTTTTACTTTCATAATTTAGATTTTTTTCATGTGAAATATTTTCGTAGCCCTAAGCACTGTGCTTATTGTGCTTAAGGGATAAAATGGCACTGATACACAGATTATCAGATCTTAAATCTCACACATTTTCTCACATTTGTCGCTTATTTTATAAGTTTTTCTAAAATTCTTCAAAATTTTGCTTTTGGTTTTACCTGAAGTTAAATAGGGATAGTATTGTCTTAGCCCTATTAATAAGAACTTAAAGAAAAACACTGAATAATTATTAAACCAACTAAAGTTCATAATAAAGAAATTAGCGGTGAAATATCCACACAACCACAATCTCCAAGTAATATCCATAATATATCTAAGATAACGGATGGATATTCAGTGGTCATCTTAAGTATGTAACGAAAATGGAGATTGTGGTTTTGAAGAGGGTAGAGATAAAATGTTCAAAAAGCTTCACCGAGCAATGTGATCGACGTGAGGTGGGGATCAGTGAGGAAGCAGCTCACTGCTATCGATGGAGTCATGGAGTTCCAAATATCATCTCATTCAACTACAATGATAAAAACGTAGTATTTATTCCATTAATAATAGATTAATGAACATCTTAATGAAGTAATTGACATAATGATGTGATTGGATTGCATGAAAGAGCATACTACAGCAGCTTTCTTTTTTGTCACTAGTGAGTTAGCTGGGATGGGTGCCTTACTGGTACCTGCTCATGGCATGCAGCAGTGGAAGCAAAGGATCATGTGTCGTGAGATGCTTTCGTATTATCTAAATTTAAATCCTATTTTAATTAATGAAGCATTACTAAAAATTCACATCATAAAGCAATTAATGAACCATGTTAATTACTGATCGAAAAAGTATTAAATGATTCAGAGCTAAATAAAGATGGAAAAAGTTAACAGTGTACCTAATGCAAGCAGCTGCTTGAGGGCTAATAATTTATTTTATTTTTGGAATCAAACAGAGCTATTTAATTTTGAAACCTACTTGTGCAATTAATTGTACACTATGCCATTATGATTTTTTTCATTCTCTGAATGAATAAATATGTGAGTTACTATGTTAAGTCGAATGCGATATCGCTATAGGATAGAAATGTGATAAATTCTCTTACTGCCATCAGCCACGTGTTAGCATATGAGCATCAACAAAATGTTGCCATGCGCAGCCTATCCTGTCTATGATCGAAGGATGCGTAGGTCAATTGGCAAAATTCATTTTTCTAATTTGCAACTTAAAGGCATCCAATTCGATTACAGTCACAGTCATTGTAGTTTTTTTCAATCTTTTATAATTCATTTTATAAACATATCATATTTTTTACAATTTGTTGTAAAATAAAGTAATGTATGTAATAAAATATACATATATACACTGAAGAGCCAAAACATTATGACTACCTGTCAAATATGATGTCGGTCCTGCAGTGCCGCCAAAAGAGCTCTTATCTTGCAAGGCATAGATGCTACAAGATTTCTAAAGGTGTCTTGTGGTGTCTGGTACCAACACTTACCAGCAGATTCTTTAACTCTTGTAAGTTATGTGGTTGAGCTGCCATAGATCGGATATGTTGTTCCAACACAAACCGCAGATGCTTGATTGGATTGATGTCTGGGGAATTTGGAGGCCAGGGCAATACCTGGAAGTCTTCTTCACGTTCTGCAACCATTCTCGAACAATCTGGGCAGTGTGGCATGGTAAATTATCCAGCTGAAAGAAGGCACTATTAGAGGGAAATATTGTTGCCATTAAAGGATGTGCCTGGTTTGCAATGATGTTTAAGTAGATGGTAGATGTCATAGTTTCCTCCACATGAATGTCTGGAGTCAAGGTTTCCCAGCAGAACATTGCCCAAAGCATTACACTTCCTCCACCAGCTTGTTTTCATCCCAGGGTGCATCCTAGTGCCAACACTTCCCCAGGTAAACGATGCACATGTACCCAGCCGCCCACATGGTGCAACAAGAAACTGATTCATTGGACCACACAACCTTCTTCCAATCATTCAAGGTCCAGTTTTGATGCTGGATGGAACTTTCAACGGTGAACCGAGGTTAGCGTGTGTGCTTAGAATGGCCTGCAGCTACGCAGACTCATTTTCAGTAGGGTTCGATGTACTGTGTGTTGTGACGCATTACTCCCATCACCAGCATTCAAATTACAGGTGGATTGTGCCACAGTATCTCTTCTGTTGGCTCGCACCTACGGTATAGTCTTCACTCACCTCTAGCAGCGATGAGTTATGGTTGGCCCACACCTTGCCGGAGGTTCATGGTTTCTCCCTCCTCGACCACTTTTTAAAGGTAGTAAACACGATTGACCATGAGCACCCCACAAACTTTGCCATCTCGCAAATGCTCAGACCCAGTCGTCTGGCCATTACAACTTGGTCTTTGTCAAACTCACTTAAGTCCGCTGCCTTTCCCATTTGAAGAACAAGAATAACACTGATTAACAGAGCTCAGTATCAGGTGTTATTTATATCGTTTTATGACCTTTCCAAACGCCGTCGTTTACCTGCAGTTGCTTCGATTTGCATAAAGATGCACTGGTCAAAATGTTTTGGCTCTTTGGTGTATATATAATAAATTAAAATTGTAAATAAAATATAACCGAAACAGGCAACGTTTCGAGTGATAATTTATGATGAGTAATTTAGTTAAAATATATAAATATAAATTTATAACCGGAACGAAGTATAAAAAAAGGAGCAAACCCATATGTTAGACAATTTTCACAAATAGTTTTTTAAAATACAACTAGAAGGGAGAGGGAATATATAAATGTATCTGTAATTATTACAGTGGAAGGATAAAATATGTATATTGAATTTCTTCTTCAAAACAAGAGCATTTTTTCGAATTTGTTTTTTTTTTATTTGGAATTTTCTGTTAAAAAATGCGCTTTGAGAGTAACTGAAAAAAAAGGAGGAATATATACATTACAAAACGCAAATACAACACAATTACATTTTCAGTCCTATTCGGTTCAATTCAGCATTTCGCATCTCCACAATTGTTTCCCTACATCTGGATCCTGCCTGTAGTAGTCAAGTTCCACCTAAAAAATTTTAGTCATGAGCCACCTCTACTGATTTGTTATTTGGAGTACTGCCTTTTTTATTTTCTCACTCCTCCTAATGTTGGAATCAGGCTACGCCACTAAATTGAACAAGTAGATCAGGATTTAAGCACGGAAGTTTTTTGTGGAAGGTAAAACAAGATTTTCGAGACGAACATTAACATATTGCTACAGCTTTACTAGTAAACGAATTTAAAAAAGTTAACCTTATTGTTACAGCTAGGACATTCTTGAATTATTATTGTCTCCATTTGGAGGTTCTGTGGTTCCAGCCACATATACGACATTGATATAAAAACTGTAAATTTGTAGAAAGGAGTGGAAATTTCTGCGAAAGAAATTATATATGCTTCAGTTGTTAAAAATTTTTAAGTGAGTGTGAGCGATAATAGGACAGTTTTTCAAAGATTTGTTAGTGGTAATCCTGTAAGAAGTAAAAATGCAAAAAGTTGGCTTTTCAATTAAAGCGAGGATTTAGTTTTAGTGATTATTGTCATTAGCCTTTTTTTTTTGTGAACTTTATTTATCTGAGTGTATAGTCATTCCTTGGTTTAGAAACATTTGCTTTACGAATTTTCACAGTGGCGAACAAAACAAATCTATACCAGGTTTTTGCATTCGAAATTTTTTTTTAAATAATCGTGAGACTGCAAAACACAAAGATAGGATATAGAGGATCGACTTGTCATTTTTTAGCAAAGCAAGTTTTTTCGGTACATGACAAATTTTAACGTTTGTAATACAGTCACCGAAAAATTCGTCTGCTAAGTTCAGAAATGAAACAGTTTGGCATTTATACATTCCCCTGTAGTTTGCAAAACGCAACTATAAACGTTTCTCTAGTTTGCAAAACATAATTATGTTCAATCGTATGAAATCGACATGATGTTTCATAACGTTATGAAATCGTTATGAAACATCATGTAACAAAAAAGTTTCGAATTCGAACCACTGGAACGCTGCCCTACTTCTACGGGAATCTTTGACTATTCTAATCTGTGGTAGTTATCTACGGTGTTAGGACAGAATTAAAATAAATACCCCCTCAAGCAGCTGCTTGCCACAGAGGTCTGACAGGAGCCTATCAGTGGTAGTTATCTACGGTTAGGACAGAATTAAAATAAATACCCCCTCAAGCAGCTGCTTGCCACAGAGGTCTGACAGGAGCCTATCAGTGGTAGTTATCTACGGTGTTAGGACAGAATTAAAATAAATACCCCCTCAAGCAGCTGCTTGCCACAGAGGTCTGACAGGAGCCTATCAGT
Source organism: Ryuthela nishihirai (assembly GCA_038380435.1). Lineage (NCBI taxonomy): Eukaryota > Metazoa > Arthropoda > Arachnida > Araneae > Heptathelidae > Ryuthela > Ryuthela nishihirai. The sequence continues at coordinate 59,986,909 of JAWZYU010000012.1, forward strand.
GGTAGTTATCTACGGTTAGGACAGAATTAAAATAAATACCCCCTCAAGCAGCTGCTTGCCACAGAGGTCTGACAGGAGCCTATCAGTGGTAGTTATCTACGGTGTTAGGACAGAATTAAAATAAATACCCCCTCAAGCAGCTGCTTGCCACAGAGGTCTGACAGGAGCCTATCAGTGGTAGTTATCTACGGTGTTAGGACAGAATTAAAATAAATACCCCCTCAAGCAGCTGCTTGCCACAGAGGTCTGACAGGAGCCTATCAGTGGTAGTTATCTACGGTGTTAGGACAGAATTAAAATAAATACCCCCTCAAGCAGCTGCTTGCCACAAAGGTCTGACAGGAGCCTATCAGTTTATATGCCAAAGCAGAAGATCTGAGAGGATGGCAGGACCTCAGCAGAAAAACGACACATACATCCATGCCTTACCCGGGGATCGAACCCAGGTCCCTTAGATCAGTAGCCAAGTGCGTTAACCACTCGGCCATGGGACGGCTGAGAACAGAATTACACAGGAAAAAAATTACACAGAATAAAATTACACAGCAAAATTACACAAAGAAAAAATTACACAAGTCCGAAATTACACATAGTACAAAATCTGTAGCCTCCGTTGGCAAAATCGTTATTTTGTAACTATTCAGTTTAACCCATAGGCAGGGCCGGATTAAGGCGAACTGATGCCCTATAAGCACAGCCCAACAATGGTATATTTCTCCATTAGAATATCTTTTTAAAAGTTGTCCACCAACATCGATTTCTGTAGAAAGAGGATTTTCAAAATTGAAAAGTATGTTCTCGAGATCACGTAATTGTGAGTTAAGGGCATGATAGTTAGGGGGAATACTCTGTGGTGCCCCCCTCTTACTTCTATTGGTGCCCTAAGCATGTGCTTACTTTGGAATGGTTAATCCAGCCCTGCCCAGAGGTTCCAGCGGATGTAGTCTTAATCTTAATCTTAATCTTTATATGAATCTGATTAGGATTATAAATAAAAAAAAAATACCCCCTAAAGCAGCTGCTTGCCACAGAGGTCTGACAGGAGTCTCTCAGTTTATATGCCATAGTAGAAGGTCTGAGAGGATGGCAGGACCTCAGCAGAAAACTACACATACATCCATTTCTTACCCGGAGCTCGAACCCAGGTCCCTTATTTTTTTATGATTAGGATTACCGAAGGATAATTCTTTAATGTAGAACCAACCGATAGTTGGTTACTATAAAATGTATGTTTCATTCTATTATTCGAAACGTGTCCTTTTAATCTCCTTAAGAATTTATAGGAATTGTTTGGTTGTGAGTATATTTAAAGTAAATTTCTATCTTACTTTCTACAGTTCTTGTTTAGTTACACGTAATACAACCAGTATACAATAAGTGTTTACTTTTGCATTTATAATGCCACTTCCTAAATTTCGATATTTAAAATTAATTTTTAATATTCCCATGGATAATTTTGAGTATGGTATTAGTAATAAAGGTGGTCAAACCATGATTTACAAAGGATTTGAGTTTGTTCGCCATCGTGAAACTGCTAGAGGGACTCTTCATTGGTGTTGTGCGAAGTTCAGAACTTTACACTGTCGATCGTTGCTCCATACCAGAGACAACAAGATCATCCGTGAGCCTTCCGAACACTGTCATGCTAATAGGAGTTTTGAAGCTGCAGCTCATAAACTTGCAAATCAAATGAAAATTAAAATGTCGCATCCCGGGGCAACGGCTCGTTCAGTTATAGCTGACAGTTTAGTAACTGTATCAGATGGGATAACAATTTGTCTACCAAATAAAAGTTCCTTGACGAGGCGATTAAAGGGATCCACAGCTAAAACACTCGGGAACGTTCCGGCAAATCCAAATAACAGAAATTTTGAAATACCAGAGATGTGCGCAAATTGGATTATTCATGAATCCGGCGTAGATGACCCAGAACGCATAATATTTATTGGTCACAAGACACTTCTAGATCTCCTTAATGATTTTTGGCTAGCTGACGGTACATTTAAAGTTGTTTCGGAAATATATTACCAGTTATACATAGAAATATGTTACCATTATATCGATGTCCAATGCGATTCAAGCGTCGCTTTTCCTTGTCTACTGGCTCTTCTACCAGGGAAAGAAGAAAGAATATACGTGAAGATGTTAAATATGTTGCTGGAGAAAATTTCCCAAGTTCGACCACGAAAACTGTTGACTGCTTTTGAAACCGCAGCAATGAAAGCTTTCCTTACCGTGTTTGAAAATATCGAAATTGGAGGCTGTTTTTTTTTTCATTTATCACAATGTATTCTGCGGAAAGTAAATGAATGTGGATTGAAATCTTTATATGAATCTAATCAGTCATTTGCGATACACATTAAAATATTATTATCACTTGCCCTGCTGCCAGAAGAAGAAGTGTTGAAAATATTTTTGGACGTTGCTGATCTGTTCTCTGATTTAAACGAATATAATGAACAAATCGAGCAAATTCTCCTTTATTTCGAACGTACATATGTTCGGGGTCGACAGCTCAGGAACGGCACTTACAAACAACCTCTATTTAATATTTCTGTTTGGAACAGTAGGCAACATGCAGCCAACTGTATAGTAAGGACTACAAATTGTATCGAAGGATGACACTACGGACTTCAGTGACTTTTCAGTGTTCCCATCCAACTGTTTGGAAATTTCTGAAGAACGTCGTCAAAGAATTATCCTTACAACACACAAACTATTTGCAGCATTTAACTGGTCAACAAAACCTCTGACATGGTAGGTACAGTCGCTCAAAAAAGTATCCGAACACTATGGTTGATTACAGAATTCAGAAAAAATATCTGGCAACGATATTTTTTCTGAATTCTGTAATCAACCATAGTGTTCGGATACTTTTTTGAGCAACTGTACATTTCTTTAAAACAGCGTATTTCAAATATTGTACAGAATTACGACTCTAATAGACGATTAGATTTCTTGCGTTGTATAGCTCATATGACTTAGTGTTTTTTTTTAATGTTTTATGTTTAAATTTAATTTTATCTATGTATTTTTTTAAGTGAAAATTTTTGTAATTATAAGAAAGTTTAAGCATTTGATATGACAATAAATTTAATAAATTTTAATAAATTTTAAATAAAATAATTTAAATAAATATATTAATAAATAATTTAATAAAATTTTAAAATAAATTTATAATTTAATAAATTTAATAAATTTTAAATAAAAATTGAATAGTGTAATTTTTTCTTTGTGTATTTTTTCCATGTGAAATTTCTTCCATGTGTAATTTATTCCTTGTGTAATTCTGTCCATGTGTAATTTTAGCAGTGTAATTTTGTCACGTGTAATTTTTTCCTGTGAAATTTTATCGTGTAACCATTATCTACTCTGTTGTCAACCACCAACTCACTCCTACCATCTCAACACTCAAACAGACCATGTCGACTTCTTTCGATAAGTGTTATAAGCCTGGATTTTATTATATTTTCTTTAAGCATTAACTATTTAATGGATGATTAATTAGAAATGAAAACAAGAATTGCTATTTCCTTGTTTATATAATTGTTATATACATACATATACTGTATACATACAAAATCCTCATGCAGCCATGGGCTACGGAGGTCCAACCAGACTGTGTAATTTTCCCCTCCAGACACGTCTCTTTTGAACAAGAGCTGCTGCATTTGGCCACTCTAGGCCAATTCTAGCAAGGTCCTGTTTGACATTGTCTGCCCATCGCTTCCTACGTCTTCCCCTTTTTCTGATAAACTTTGATGCATTGTTCATAATCCTCTTTGCCAATCTGCAACTATGCATACGGGCAACATAGCCAAACCAACGCAGTCTCTCTTTGCACAATATGCTGCTCAAAGGAGGTTGATGTCTCCTTCTAACCTCATCATTACTTACAAAGTCAAACCACCTAATGCCCAAGATAATGTGTAAGCATCTAGAATCAAAGGCATCATGTTTCTTGTCATCCTACTTACAAAGGGTCCATGTTTCGCTACCATAACTAACCTTAGAAAGAACCAAACTATTATACAGCCTAATTTTAGTCTTTAGGTGTATATGCCTATTTTTCCATACTCTCCATAGATTCTTAAAAGTCCCAGCGGCAATCCCTATTCTTCTATTTATCTCATGCAGCACATCACCAGTATCTGTAACATAACTCCCAAAAAAATTAAACTGAGACACTTTCTCAATAGTACAGCCATTCAAAGCAACTGAAGTACCATCTGCCTGACCAATTTTTATCACTTGTTTTTTTTTATCACTGTAGTTTTTTCTCTGTTTATCACCAAACCTACTCTATTGCCAATCTCATCAACAGCCCTAATGAACGAATTCATCTCATTAACATCATTAGCCAATAGGGCTAAATCATCAGCATAATCTAAATCAGAAATTTTAGTATCTCCAGACCATTTAAGGCCAAAATCTTTCCCTTGAAGTGAATTTCGCATAACATAATCAATAACCAAACTAAAGAGAAAAGGAGACAAAATGCACCCTTGTCGAACACCAGACGTAATGCTAAACCAATTGCTACAAGCCTTACCAACTCTCACACACGACTCAGTGTTATTATAGAGAGCTTTCATTATGTTAACTAACTTGTCTGGTATACCATATGATTTCACAATCAACTACAAATTATGACGATCAACAGAGTCGAAAGCCTTTTTGAAATCAACAAAGCTAGCAACCAAAGGTTTTTGAAACTCTAAACATTTCTCAAGAATCTGCCTAAGTTAAAATATTTGATCAATACATCCCCTACCACTTCTGAATCCACACTGTTTTTCACGCAGTTGTCCATCAACTAAATTCTTAATTCTATTATGTATAATAATGCAAAGAACTTTACCTGGAACAGAAAGTAAACTAATTCTCCTATAATTATCACAAGACCTGCGATCACCTTTCTTAAAAATTTCTTAAAATCTTTAAGAACAACACTTCATAAAAAATATTCAAAATTTCAGTAAGCCATGTGACAATACAAATGTTCCCAGCTCTAAGCATTTCAGTGGTGATTTCATCCACCCCTGGGGATTTATGCAGTTTTAATTAAGAGAGAGCGAATGCGACTTCGGAATGTGATATAGGGCCATCATAAAAGCCAGTAATGCATCTATCCTCATTACAAACAATGGGGGAAGAAATAATCACATTATTTAGAACATCTGTGAAATGCACAGCCCATCTAGCCATCACAGAATCCTCACCTTCAACCACCTTGCCATATTTATTCCTCAATCCCTGTGTACCTGTCTGTTTCTTCCCATGTAAAACATTAACAATCTGGTACAATCCCCTGCTGTTGTGCTGTCTAACTGCTTTCTCTGTTTTGTCAGCCAAACTATCAAGCCAAAGATTCTTATTAGATGTTAACTGATCCTTTACAAGTTTATTAAGCTCGTTGTAATGCCTTCTGTTAGGGCTAGTAGGGTGTTGATTCATATTAATCCTGCACTAACTTCTTTCAGAAATAAGTTCCATAGCCTTATTACTCAAATAATTTTGCTTCCTCTGTTCTCTTTTACCCAAAAGAGTCTGTTGGTTTTTAAAAAAGCCTGTTTAAACCGATCCCATTCTTTCTCAACTTCAGCATAAACAAACCACGATTGTCATAATGACTAAGTAGCCTATCATGGTATGCTTTGGCTATATCTGAATCTTCCAGGCCTTCAGCATTGAAGGTAATTTTCTTAACCTTAGGACAACATTTCTTAAGTTTCAGCTGCAAAACGCTTTTGACCAGGTAATGGTCAGACCCAATTTCAGTATACCCTGTATGATCTAGGTATCCTAACTGAACTAGCCCATTTGCTGTTAATTGAAATATAATCTATCATATTTCTGTGCAACCCATCAGGTAAAACCCATGTACAGTCGCTCAAAAAAGTATCCGAACGCTATGGCTGATTAAAGAATTCAGAAAAAATATATGACAACGATTTTTTCAGAAATTAATGATCTGGCAACCTTTGTGTATTGTACACGAAGGTAGCCAGATCACTAATTTCTAAAAAAATCGATGCCAGATATTTTTTCTGAATTCTGCAATCAACCATAGCGTTCGGATACTTTTTTGACCGACTGTATATTTATAAATGTCCCGATGTTTTTAGTATGCGTAGGAATTCGTAAACCATTAAGTTTACTTACCTGTAGGAGACGTTCCCCATGGAGTATTCCCATTGGAACTACCAATGCCAAAGGGACCTAAAACTCCTGCTCAAAGGACCAACTTTAGTACTGAAATAGTAACGTCAGTACCAACTTTAGCACTGAAGTCACCTAGCACAAGAGAAATATCTACTTTCTTCACAGAATTCAAAATATCCTAAAGCTGGCTGTAAAACGTATCCTTCTCATCCTCATCAGCATCCTCAGTAGGGGCATAACAGCAGATAACATTCAAGTCTGCCCCCTGATCGCAGGCATGGGACAAAGTCCTATTCGTCCTCCGCTAAAGGCTGAAGTTACCGATGCTGGTAGAAACTTCACAGACCATCTTTTCAAGTGGACTTTTTCAAGAGTCATATGGCCTGCCTGAGACATATTACTCCAGTTTAGGATTGACGATGCCCAACTAGCTAAGTAAGGTTCAGGTACCTGCGATGGCCTCTGATTAGGATTATCCACCAGCTGACATAAGGTATCCCATGCCTCTGTTCACTTAGAGCTAGCAACACAGAAGCAAACAGAAAACACAGCAGCAGACTCTCCCTCAACAGAGGTCTACCAGTGCAGCAAGTCCAGGATCCATAATCAAGCTCAAATCCATAAACAAGTCCAGTCTAGTAGGTATAAATGGTCAGCACCAGGACCCTGTGAAGTTGACCACTCCTCAGTAGGGTTGGAAAAAAAGAAAAAAGTGGCCATAAATGACCAGGTCAGTAGGTCATACTGAACTGGCAGCCCTCGTCCTCCGTTCCCTTCCAAAAGAGAATATCTGTTTTGAAAGGTACTAACGGCCTGCACCACGAGAAGGCGGGGTCGGACATTAGGTGCTAGACCTTGCTGGTTCTGTGCATCATCACTGGGGATTGATACACAACTCTCCTTCCAGTTTATGCCCAGCTACCATTTACAGACCACAAATATACATATAAATAATTATATAAAATAAGAATATTTTACTAGGTACAGTAAAACACTAAATAGATACTACTGTAATTTATAGCTACTAGCATAAACTTACTGTAGTATTGCATTCATTTGAAAGATTCTTTAATATTATAGCATATATGGGAAATAACTTATTGAATTTTTCCAGCCAAAGAACCAAGTGCATTTTTTTTATACCGAAATTAATATGAAATAATTGTTTGTTTTAGGAATTTTGGCATTCACAAACAGATTTAGAAGAATGAATTACATTCGTAAGCCGAGAGTTGGGTGTACAGTCGCTCAAAAAAGTATCCGAACACTATGGTTGATTACAGAATTCAGAAAAAATATCTGACAACGATTTTTTTAGAAATTAGTGATCTGGCAACCTTCGTGTCACGTGATACGAAGTTGCCAGATCACTAATTTCTAAAAAAATCGTTGTCAGATATTTTTTCTGAATTCTGTAATCAACCATAGTGTTCGGATACTTTTTTGAGCGATTGTACTTCATTTGTTTAAGTTGTCAGAAATTTCTTAATGTAAAAATTAAGTATTAGTCGGATATTTCTGATAAATTCTATGCTTTACATCTATTAAATTGAAATCTTTTCATTGGCAGGTTATTTTCTAAATAAAGTTGCCCATATAGCAATATCTCATTAATTTTTTATTATATTATTAATATATATAATGAATGCTGATTAGCTATTAAGTTGTTAGTATTTCTTTTATTTTTACCAAAGCGCTGTGTTATCAGGGAATGTATGGTGGTTGGATTGGATTGTTTTACCTCTGAGCGGCACTTTTTTGCACACCATGGGCTAAATGTCCAGGCCACAAGGACCCCGAAGGCTCAGAGAAGGTTGGGGGAGGGGACCCACTAGAACAGCTGTTGGGAGATAGATGGTAGCCTCCCGTCAAGGTCATCCAGCGTGTTCTTTAACGTGCACAGGGTATGGCTCTCCCGCACACGGAGCCACGGCTTAACGTCCCATCCGACGGACATCCGAAGCCCATCGGTGTCCCCTACTGACCGTGGGCAGGGCGGGGAAATTTTGCAGAGATAAATCTCAACGCTGACCCAACTAGGACTCGAACCTGGGAACTACAGATTACGAGCCTGGCGCGCTACCGACTGAGCCACCCCCGCCCCCTTGCATGGTGGTAAAAATAAGTTTCTCAGTTGAATAAATTACCTTCGAGCAGCTGCTTGCCACAGAAGTCTGACAAGAGGGAACAGAGGTCTGAAGGCAAGACCTCAGTAGAAAGACTCCATAAACATCCATGGCTTACTCAGGATACCAACCCAGGTTCCATTTATCATTAGCCAAGAACTCTAACCACTTGGCTATTGGGTGGGTATGAGCCCCACGAAATTCAATGTAATCCAATGAATTTGGTGTTGTAGCAAGAAGAAAGAGAGCATTTGCCTCTCACCAAAGTAAAAAAAAATGTGTTCATAAATCATTACAATTTCTCTTCTTAAGATATTTTACTTAATTTGATCAAAGATGATGATGGTGCTGACTACAACAACAATAACAGCAAAACTTTATTCCTGCATGATTGTCATATACATACACTCATATGCCATAACGTTATGACTGTCTGCCTAGTATCATGTTGGACCAACCCATTAATGTATACATTAAATATGAAGTATATTAAATGCAGTGGAAACAGTTTGTCTGACATATTCGGTAGGCCACAGCAAACCTCCCTGTCAATTATTTCTGAATAACTTTCAATGTTATTTCCATACAGAATTTCTAATTCATTGTTCAATACCATCTGCTGCTTACATGAAGCACAATTCAGTCTTTTACATATTCGTCTTGCAACATATCCAGAAATGTAAAAAAGCACCATCAGATCTTTTTTGGCTAAGCTGTACTTCATCAGACAGAGCTGCCACATCCTCAAAACGACTTACTATATTTAAATCATCACTAGCCGTCCCATGGCCGAGTGGTTAGCGCGCTTGGCTACTGATCTAAGGGACCTGGGTTCGAGCCCCGGGTAAGGCATGGATGTATGTATCGTTTTTCTGCTGAGGTCCTGGATTCCTCTCAGACCTTCTCCTATGGCATATAAACTGACAGGCTCCTATCAGACCTCTGTGGCAAGCAGCTGCTTGAGGGGGTATTTATTTATTTATTTATTTATTATCTGTCTCCCAACATCTGTTCAGGTATTTCATCATCAGGCCACTTTTGTGAGGTCCCCGTGACGTCATAGTAAGGCCACTTTTGTGAGGTCCCCGTGTGGATTGTGTGATTGGATCGTGTTAGCTCACAAAGACCTGGATCATGTGGGCTCACTCACGGAAATATTGAGCGTGTGCAGTTACCGTTCACAGCAAACTGGAGCGTGTGCAGTAACTGCACACGCTCCAGTTTGCTGTGAACGGTATCTGGAGCGTGTATAGTTGCTGTACACGCTGGATGTGTGTGTCGTTTTCTGCTGAGGTCCTGCCATCCTCTCAGACCTTCTACTCTGGCATATAAACTGACAGGCTCCTGTCACGCCTCTGTGGCAAGCAGCTGCTTGAGGGGGTATTCCTTTTTAAGGCAACTTGTGTCTCACGAGATAGCTTACCACTTATTGAACTAGATGGCTGAAAAGTTTGCGGTGTTAAATTTTTCGTTGTGAATGTATGTCCGCTGACGAAACCTTTCTGTGCTATAGTGCGATGACAGAAATATCGGTGGAGTTGGTACATAAATGGATGGGAACAAGTATGAACAATATGTTTATTTAAAGAAGGTGCCCAAAGTTGCGACCGGCAACAGCACTGCATGCATGACAGCGTCAAAGCATTGATTGCCATACATGTTGAAAGATTCCCGGAATTTCACGAACAGTTGCGCGGCGAAAGCGATTCTTGAGACGAAGTCTTCATCTGAGTCAATGGAAGTCTCGTACACGAGGTTCTTCATATCCCCAGAGGAAGAAATCGATACATGTTAAATCGGGCAATCTTGGTGGCCAGGCAACAGGTCCACCCCGGCCTATCCATCAGCTTTCAAAAGTGGCGTTCAAATAATCCTGTCGTTTGAAACCACATTCTTCTGTGAATAGCCATGGGAGCATCTTCTAGCAATCCTGGCAACGTTTCTTCAAGAAATACCCGATAAATCTGCCCGTTGAGCCAGGGAGGCAGCAGGTATAGTATAATCAAAATGTCATGGACGATACCCACACAAACATTGACGGCGAACCGTTGTTGATGACCATGCGCCATTGTAGCAAGTGGATTTTCATGCGCCCAAACGTGAGAATTGTGCACATTAAACACACCCTCACATGTGAAAGAGGCAACTTGGTGACAGATTTTCCGACCTGATTTTTCGGCTCGTGTTCTTCTCAGAACACGAGCCGGAAAATCAGGCTGCACCACCATTTGCTGCAGAAAGCAGTGCACGAATTTCACATGAAGAGGATAATCCTGAGGTAGCAATGTCTGGACTCTCTGACGATGTAACTGCTGCTCGTGCAACACATCCCACACGAGGGCGTGGTTCACACTGAGGTTACACGCAACAGCTCGCATGCTTGTACCTGGATTATCCTCAGCCCTCTGTAGGATCTCTTCTTCTATGTCAGGAGTGCACATGGTTCTCTCCCGCCCAGTGTCATGAATGTTTGCATGGAATGTTACAGTTTCTCACTGGTGCAAACGTACAAATGCTTGGTGGTTTGGCACATGTCTGTTTGGGAAGCGCTGTCAGTACAACCTCATAGCAGCTCCTCCGTTTCCATTGGCAGCCCATATGCCAGATGCATGTCAACCATCTGAGCAGTCGTGAAACACTCCATGTTACACGTAATGTGTCTGATTTACAAATGCCGATAGCAAACACAGGTCTGTTCTCTGTTCCCACTTCACTTCTATAGCCAATTGCAGCACCGTCAAACAGCGCCCTCTCGCACTGAAGGGTTACGTCAGTGGACATACATTCATAGATGAAAAAGGTTTGTCTTGGTGTTTACTATCTCCCATTAAAATTTGTAGAGAGATTTTTGAAACACCCTGTATATTATTATCATAACTAACTGTCCTGCTGCAGAATCACTCCAGGCATGGTGGTAAGGATGGGTTGTGCCACAGAATTAACGATGTCATCAATGTAACATCTCGCCATTAGTGCGCCAGAAACATGGGTTGGGTTGGGTTGTTTTACCTCTGAGCGGCACTTTTTTGCACACCATGAGCTAAATGGCCAGGTCCCACGGACCCCGAAAGCTCAGAGAAGGTTGGGGGAGGGGACCCACTGGAACAGCTGTTGGGAGACAGATGGTAGCCTCCCGTCAAGGCCATCCAGCGTGTTCTTTAACGTGCACAGGGTATGGCTCTCCCGCACACGGGGCCACGGCTTAACGTCCCATCCGACGGACGGCGGCCTTTCCAAGCCCATCGGTGTCCGCTACTGACCGTGGGCAGGGCGGAGAATTTTGCGAAGATAAATCTCAACGCTGACCCAGCTGGGACTCGAACCTGAGAACTACAGATTACGAGCCTGGCGCGCTACCGACTGAGCCACCCCGCCCCCATCCAGAAACATGGAGCAGAGGTGTCCGGCCACCATATGTGATGCCACCCTATACCACTGTACCATGGTGGGGAGACATATGACAGCTAATGGAATAGGCTCCCTCATGTCGTTGACTCTACCGACGTCATGCAGAGAAACGGCTGTCTGGGTAGACAGCCGGTTCTCTGCATGGCGTCGGTAGAGTAACCTTTACCCGAAAAGCTTTATTTTAACAAAAAATGCCCCAAACTTATTAATAATGACAATGTAGTAAAATACAGTAAATTGCAAAACATAAACAATCGAAACTTAAAGTTTTCACAACTGTGGTACCTTTTTGTTATACGTAAACATCGGCAGTTTCAGTAAACGATAATGATGCATCATGGAGCTGGAGAAGTTTGTATTGGAGACGGAGAATGTCGAAAAGATGAGGGTACTTGTATTACTGGTGGTCTTTCAACTCTCGAGAAGAATTTGTGCCATGAAGTCTGAAGAGAACTTCCTTCGAAAATCTCTCCGTAGCACCAAATATCTTCGGTGACACCTCTGTAGAGAGACTTTGGTGAATCTCTCAACATAGGGTCTTGCTCTTCAAATTTTGCCATTCCTGTTTCAACTAGACAAAAGGCTTAGGCTTTACGTTTCACGCATTTTATTTCGTAACAGTTTGCAAAAGAAAGGTATTTAGCCATTATTACGCTTTTGAAGGTAGCGCGCCAGGCTCGTAATCTGTAGTTCCCAGGTTCGAGTCCCAGCTGGGTCAGCGTTTAGATTTATCACCGCAAAAATTCCCCGCCCTGCCCACGGTCAGTAGGGGTCACCGATGGGCTTGGAAAGGCCGCCGTCCGTCGGATGGGACGTTAAGCCGTGGCCCCGTGTACGGGAGAGCCATACCCTGTGCACGTTAAAGAACACTCTGGATGGCCTTGACGGGAGGCTACTATATGTCTCCCAACAGCTGTTCCAGTGGGCCCCCTGCCCCAACCTTCTCTGAGCCTTCGGGGTCCATGTGACCTGGCCATTTAGCCCGTGGTGTGCAAAAAAGTGCCGCTCAGAGGTAAAACAACCCAACGCTTTTGAAGTATGATGATGTCAATTGGATACAGAAGAAAAAATTGTCTTGAGCCAGGTGGCATCTGAACCCACGATCTCCTGTTACGTGTCAGGTGCTCTGTACCGCGATCAATCTCTCCTCTCTTGCAGATGTTAAGCCCAAGCCATAGGTCGGTCGCACATAGCTCTCTTTACTGCTGCTGCAGACTCCATTCACAGAGTACTGGCGTGCAGGTGCCTAAGACCAACCACGCCACTACTGCGACTTAGACTGGCTTGTGGTTTGACAGCTATGCGCAACAGACCTCTGGCTTAGAATCTATAACAGAGTAGAGATTGAGCAGCTGCCCGTAGCTTAGCAAACAGAGCATCTGACATATTATCAGGAGATCGTGACATCTCAAAACAATTTTTCCCCTGTGCTCAGTTGATATCATCATACTTCAACAGCGTAATAGTGGCTAAAATGTTTTGAAATTAAATACTGTATAATACTACTGTTAAAGGATGTAAATTTGGAAAATGGAAAAACGATCATACGATTATTGGTTCTACTAAACGTTGGTTGACTGCTGAACTTTGGACTGATAAGATTGGTGCCACGTGGGCATAGTACTCTCTCCGCAAAATTCCCCGCCCTGCCCACGGTCAGTAGGGGACACCGATGGGCTTGGAAAGGACGTCGTCCGTCGGATGGGACGTTAAACCGTGGTCCCGTGTGCGGGAGAGTCATACCTGTGCACGTTAAAGAACACGCTGGATGGCCTTGACGGGAAGCTACCATCTGTCTCCCAACAGCTGTTCCAGTGGGTCCCCTCCCCCAACCTTCTCTGAGCCTTCGGGGTCCATGTGACCTGGCCATTTAGCCCATGGTGTGCAAAAAAGTGCCGCTCAGAGGTAAAACAACCCAACCCAACAACCTAAAGGCATAGTACAGTATCTTGCAAGACGATGCTGCAAAAGTCTGATGGGAAGATCTGGTCACTACATTTTTTTTTTCGCTGGAATTTGAAATAAAACACTTGCGTAATTTCGTTCCCCCTCTTTTTTACCCGATTATTCTACCTAAAATATTTTAAAAATTTTATCGTACAAGGTACGGTGTGTGTAAAAAGCACACTGGATTTTAATACTTTGTTTACCAGCTACATTCTTAATAATGTTAAGGCGATATGAACTATGACAAATGTTCACTGTGGATTATTTCTCGCGATATAATTTTATGTGTTACTGAAACTTAAACATTTATGGAAATTAAGGAATTTTACAATGAAGGAAATCATTTTTTTACGAATAAACTATATTACCAATGTTTTCTCTAACTTCACTTTACTGTTCTTTTCTCCTACCTATACCACTCAGTCGCCAACTGAAACGATGGGTGCATTCTTCAAAATATTCTTGTAAGGTGTAATCCTGTAAGTTGGAATTTCTCATAAGGAAAAATGTAAATAGTGTGAGATGCGTTCCAGAATCCTAACCTGAACTACACATTTTAAATTTTATTCCTTTAATATGACTCTACTACGGACTATCCTTCTTCGTATTTTTAATTTCTTTATCTATATTTCACACTAGCTAACGGTACCCGGCGTGCCAGTGTACTTTTAATCTCTATATATTCTTATTTTCACTGCACTAAAGGTAAATTTTGTAAGTACCCCTCTCTCCCCCCCAAGACACTTTAGCACAGATTTTCAACAGGAAGAGTTGGGTTGGGTTGTTTTACCTCTGAGCGGCACTTTTTTGCGCACCATGGGCTAAATGGCCAGGTCACATGGACCCCGAAGGCTCAGAGAAGGTTGGGGGAGGGGACCCACTGGAACAGCTGTTGGGAGACAGATGGTAGCCTCCCGTCAAGGCCATTCAGTGTGTTCTTTAACGTGCACAGGGTATGGCTCTCCCGCACACGGGGCAACGGCTTAACGTCCCATCCGACGGACGGCGGCCTTTCCAAGCACATCGGTGTCCCCTACTGACCGTGGGCAGGGCGGGGAATTTTGCGGAGATAAATCTCAACGCTGACCCAGCTGGGACTCGAACCTGGGAACTACAGATTACGAGCCTGGCGCGCTACCGACTGAGCCACCCCCGCCCTCAACAGGAAGAAATTTGCATAGTGTTTTTGCTAGGATCATTGTTGACGTCAGCGAGCTCTCTCATAGTCCGTGGCTTAGTTTCTGCGTAAGCTATCGAGATTTTTATTTCCATTACCACAGATTTTGCTTCCTTTATGGCTCCTGTGATATTCGAACGCACAGTTCAAATTTTCTGCACAGCGTCCTCCGTGTTCCCAGGTGATTTTCAAGTGGAATCCTAGTTTAAAGTGGAAACCTGGTTTAAAAATCAGATTTCCACTTGGCCAGTGTCTTTGTAGGGACTCGGTAGCTAGGGCGGAAGGAGTGAGGCCCAGAATCGCCATTTTGGGTGGCAGGGCCTTCAGAGCGCTGGCGGCGGATCCAGTTTTGGGAGCTAGATGACAAGAGTCGACGTGGCACTGGGAACCGTGTCTGTACCCTTTTGGCCGAGATACCCTAACATCCCCCCCCCCAATAGGGGACCACCTTGTCGTGTTGGGGGGGGGGGGGGGGGGCTAGGGTCCAGCAACCCGGTCGAAGCTGTGCCGGCCGGATTGGGTCCCTGGTTGGACATAGCCAAGACCAACCGAGGTCGACGCCGCCGCCAACCGGTTGGACGTTCCGGTTGGGCGGTGAAGGCGTCTTAGACCTCACCTCTCAGGTGCTCTGGGTGAGCAGTTCGAGGGCTCTTCTGAAAAGATTTGTACCCCAGTAGGTCGAGCCCTCACCAAAGTCTGGGCCTTACTAAGAGTCTCCACCCCGGGAGCCGAGCAAACTTGGATCTATATATCCTTGTTCATGGCTAACTGGGGAATAAATTAAAGTAAGGTTTCTTCCGGTGGTTAGCTTTCCTTCTATAGGACTGTTGCCATGTGAGGCCGGGGTTGAGGTGCGCCTATAGGGCGTATTCCTTGCCCCCGGCTCTAGATAGCATGGCTCTTCATAACTGGTAGTGCTTTCAGGCGGAATCGGGAATTGCAGTGGTTGCATAAGATCTCAACAAAATAGAACGAACATCCCCCAAAGGACATGTGACCTCATCTGGCGGGGTTGTTCGGACTGGGACTTGCACGCTGACCACGAGACCTTCCGGATGTCAGATGCATTGTCTGTGGCTCATTTAAGCTTTGTTCTCTATCTAGCGGAGGACCGCTGAGGCTCATTATAGCCTGTATCTTATTTGGCCAGTGACTGCACCGGATGGGCAGTTACTGTATGTATATATATATAGTTTAAAGTGTAAATAAATGTAAATAGATGAAATACCCGAGTTTGTGTATTCGGTCACCTGAGCAAATCATCCCGACGAGATAGGGACAGGTACCCTTCTGCAAACGCTCTCACACACATAGTCAGAAAACAACCCAGCCCAGATAGGCAGAGAAGGAGCCTGTCTACAGTCTTTTTTTTGGGACGGGGGTGGCTCAGTCGGTAGTGTGTCAGGCTCGTAATCTGTAGTTCCCAGGTTCGAGTCCCAGCTGGATCAGCGTTGAGATTTATCTCCGCAAAATTCCCCACCCTGCCCACGATCAGTAGGGGACACCGATAGGCTTGGAAAGGCCGCCGTCCGTCGGATGGGACGTTAAGCAGTGGCCCCGTGTGTAGGAGAGCCATACCCTGTGCACGTTAAAGAAACCACTGGATGGCCTTGATGGGAGGCTACCATCTGTCTCCCAACAGCTGTTCCAGTGGGTCCCCTCCACCAGCCTTCTCTGAGCCTTCGGTGTCCATGTGACCTGGCCATTTAGCCCATGGTGTGCAAAAAAGTGCCGCTCAGAGGTAAAACAACCCAACCCAAAATTCATCTTTTCTATATAAATTGTGCCAGCTTGTGTATCACTTTCAATCTGCATATTCTGTTGTTTCCTGTACTAAAGGTTAATGAGTACCCCCCCACCCCCTTTGATCACAGTTTGAACACGAAGAATTTCCCGGTGTTGCAAAGGTCATTGCTGAGACGGCACGCACTCTCAGATCCCGTGGCAAACGATAGCTATATTTATTTCGTCAGATTTTGGCATTCTGTTATTCCCGGCATACATATCCGAATGGTCCCAAATTTCGTAGGCGAGTTCCACTTGCCCGACTGTTAAGTTAGAATAAAAGTACTCAACGGTGGGTACTCCGTGAGAGCTCAAAAGTCGCTAGATCTAGTAACAAAGTTCTATTCCCATTGTTATACTATAACTATACTTTTATCTCTATATACAAGTGGTACGCCAGCTACATACACATTTCCAGAGGGTTGGGTTGTTTTACCTCTGAGCGGCACTTTTTTGCACACCATGGGCTAAATGGCCAGGTCACATGGACCCCGAAGGCTCAGAGAAGGTGGGGGGAGGGGACCCACTGGAACAGCTGCTGGGAGACAGATGGTAGTCTCCCGTCAAGGCCATCCAGCGTGTTCTTTAACGTGCACAGGGTATGGCTCTCCCACACACGGGGCCACGGCTTAACGTCCCATCCGACGGACGGCGGCCTTTCCAAGCCCATCGGTGTCCCCTACTGACCGTGGGCAGGGCGGGGAATTTTTGCGGAGATAAATCTCAACGCTGACCCAGCTGGGACTCGAACCTGGGAATTACAGATTACGAGCCTGGCGCGCTACCGACTGAGCCACCCCCGCCCCATTTTCCAGAGGGTACGTGATGCATAAAAGGTTCAGAACCACTGGGTTAGAAAATCTGGGCCCTAGCTGCAACGGAACGCTCCAATAATAACTTTGGAAATGTGGTGAATCTGGCAAAGGCAGCAATTTTAATGCTATTTTAACTCTTTACGTTCACTGTTAGGGAGCAAGTAATGGCAACAATAAATTTGATGGAAAATTCTTGTTCCCGTAGGAATAGCATGGTAAATGTTTTTGCTTCTAGCAAGCCCCCCGTTTGGACTTTCGACTTGAAATTCGGCATTGCAATCCGGACCACAACCAAAAACATTCTCTGAAACTTTGGAGCGTGTACGTTGGTTTCCCATGAGTTATGGCTGCCACAGACACACAGACATGCACACAGACACCTTTTTTTTTTATATAGATGTAGTCGTCCCGTGGCCGAGTGGTTAGCGCACTTAGCTACTGAACTAAGCGACCTGGGTTCGAGCCCCGGATAAGGCATGGACGTTTGTGTTGTTTTTCTGCTGAGGTCCTGCCATCCTCACAGACCTTCTACTATGGCATATAAACTGACAGGCTCCTGTCAGACATCTGTGGCAAGCAGCTGCTTGAGGGGGTATTTATTTATTTATTATCTGTCTCCCAACATCTGTTCGGGTATTTCATCATCAGGCCACTTTTGTGAAGTCCCCGTGACGTCATAGTAAGGACACTTTTGTGAGGTCCCCGTGTGGATTGTGTGATTGAATCGGGTGAGCTCGCAAAGACCTGGATCGTGTGGGCTCACTCACGGAAATATTGAGCGTGTGCAGTTGCTGTACACGCTGGACGTTTGTGTCGTTTTTCTGCTGAGGTCCTGCCATCCTCTCAGACCTTCTACTCTGGCATATAAACTGACAGGCTCCTGTCAGACCTCTGTGGCAAGCAGCTGCTTGAGGGGGTATTTATTTATTTATTTTATAGATATGTAACTCATTTCTGCCTGAAAGTAGCAACAATGATAAAGATAAAAACAAAACAAAAAAGCCAAAAACTGTTTTATTCAATGCATCGCATATTTAGACATTTGTCTAATAATAAAGATTAAAGATGAGAAACCGATAGTGGTAAAAAATGTTATTCGACTAAAGAAGTTGACGAATTGTATGCTTTCAATTGTTTATGCTCTATACGCAACAAGACAGAGCATTAAACCGATCAAGGTTAATTTGTTTACATGTACATTGTCATTATCTGGCACAATTAACATATTTTTATTGTTTAAAAATATATTACGTGTTATATTTGTAAACAATAAAAATGACTTCTTATGGTTATTTCCATTGTTTACCAATATATTAGGTGTTATAGCCATTGAGGTAGGAAGAGGGGCAGGCGCCCTTACTATCATTTAGCATAGGTTGGCTAGTGGAGCTGAAACTGCCATATTTCCTACCCCGAGAGTCGCGCTGAAAGGATTGGATTGGATTGTTTTACCTCTGAGCGGCACTTTTTTTGCACACCATGGGCTAAATGGCCAGATCACTTGGACCCCGAAGGCTCAGAGAAGGTTGGGGGAGGGGACCCACTGGAACAGCTATTGGGAGACAGATGGTAGCCTCCCGTCAAGGCCATCCAACGTGTTCTTTAACGTGCACAGGGTATAGCTCTCCCGCACACGGGGCCACGGCTTAACGTCCCATCCGACGGACGGCGGCCTTTCCAAGCCCATCGGTGTCCGCTACTGACCGTGGGCAGGGCGGGGAATTTTGTGGAGATAAATCTCAACGCTGACCCAGCTGGGACTCGAACCTGGGAACTACAGATTACGAGCCTGACGCGCTACCGACTGAGCCACCCCCGCCCCCGCGCTGAAAGGTAAGTTGTCATCGTATGTGTGAATGTTTTGTACGAATAATGGCACAATAAATAAATAAAAATAAATAAATACCCCCTCAAGCAGCTGCTTGCCACAGAGGTCTGACAGTAGCCTGTCTGTTTATATGCCAGAGTAGAAGGTCTGAGAGGATGGCAGGACCTCAGCAGAAAAACAACACAAACGTCCAGCGTGTACAGCAACTGTACACGCTCCAGTTACCGTTCACAGCAAACTGGAGCGTGTGCAGTTACTGCACACGCTCCAGTTTGCTGTGAACGGTAACTGCACACGCTCAATATTTCCGTGAGTGAGCCCACACGATCCAGGTCTTTGTGAGCTCACACGATCCAATCACACAATCCACACGGGGACCTCACAAAAGTGGCCTTACTATGACGTCACGGGGACCTCACAAAAGTGGCCTGATGATGAAATACCCGAACAGATGTTGGAGACAGATAATAAATAAATAAATAAATAAATAAATACCCCCTCAAGCAGCTGCTTGCCACAGAGGTCTGATAGGAGCCTTGTCAGTTTATATGCCATAGTAGAAAGTCTGTGATTAAATCATAATATTTCCTAATAGCAGTAGTATTATTAGGTACATGGGAATTTACTCTGTTTTAATTCCTTTTTGTGTTCGAATGTGTTTGCAAAAACTGTAGTTGAACACTGTGATCAAATTTTTCTGTGGTTTTTAAAAACGGTTGTTGAGGTCCACATTGGACGTTTACCGTAATAAATTACATATCCAATAAAAATTCAACCATAATACCCACAAGGCAAAAAAGGGGGTGAGGGTATATTTCAAAACAATAGTAATTTTAGCAATACACAACAGTTGTTTATGCTACTTTCCAATATAATAAAAATAACGAAAAGTTTAAAAATTCGGAAAAAAAAAACTTTATTTCCAACTTCTTACCAATGAAATGCCATTCCTTTTATCCATCTTGCAGGTTACACAAAAGCTACACACCTTTTTTTACTACACAGCTTTTTTTAGACACAGGCTACACAACTTTTTTTAGAAGTTTATATTAACTAATTTTTTACATTAATCTTGAAGATGTATAAAATTAAAAGATGAGTTGATTGCCAAATAGTGCAACAGAATATATAAATTATTTGACAATCATTTCATCCTTTAATAACTGAGATATATTAGCATTATGTATATATTATGTGTTATAGCTGTTTTTTTGTTATTATTTATAATGTCACATTTTTTATTTTTTGAAAATATATTTGTATTATAGTTGTTTTTTGTTACTGTTTGCAAATATATTATGTATTATAGTTTTTTGTTATTGTTTAGAAATATATTATGTATTATAGATTTTTTTGTCATTGTTTACAAATATATTATTGTTATAGCTTTTTTGTTATTGTTTACAAATATATTATGTATTATAGTTTTGTTGTTTTTGTTATTGTTTACAAATATATTATGCATCATAGCTGTTTTTGTTATTGTTTACAATTATATTATGTGTTATAGGGTTTTTTGTTATTGTTTACAAATACATTATGCATTATAATTTTTCTTGTTATTGTTTACAAATATATTATGTATTATAGTTTTTTTATTGTTTCCAAATATATTATGCATTATAGATTTTTTTTTTGTTATTGTTTACAAATATATTATGTGTTATAGCTGTTCTTTGTTATTGTTTACAAATATATTATGTATTACATCTTTTTTTTGTTACTGTTTACAAATATATTACCTTTTTTTTTGTTTGCAAAATACATTACGTGTAATTTTTCATTGTTTACAAATATATTATGTGTTACAAATGCTTAAAGACACTAATTTACACAGACAAACGTGGAAAATACTTTTGGAACTGCTGAAATTATGAAGAAGGATAGGTGAGACAAGGGAAGCATCCAAGACATCTTCTTACATGACAAATACAATTATATAAATGGTCGTAGAGATATAGCTGAGAAATCGTGTTAGACTGAGAACAAATCGTGTTAATCGAAAACAGTCGTATTATTTCAAAAATCGTGTTAGTCGGGTGCTGGTGTCTGCGAATCCGCCATGTCGGATAATCGAGATTCTACCGCAGTTTGAATTGCAGAGAAAGAAGAAAACCAACGTGGTCGAATCGAAGCAGTGATGCTGCTGTTTGATAAAGAAAGTATCATCCTCTGATGAAAGAGCAGACGCAAAGAGAATAATAAATCATTTTCATGCCCTCGAGATAAAGCAGCTATTGATTCAGCCGAGTCCGGTGAACAGCGGGAGGAGTGATGATATACAATCTAGCAAATTTAGCCTGCTAGGGCACACAATAACTCATCCCTATCAGATCTCTGGCGCCGAATAGAGAGAAATATGAATATCTCATCCTCAGACTCTTAACACAATCCAAGTTTGTAAGTTATAAAATTATAATAGGATAGTTTTCTATTCCTCAGTTTTAATCACGCGATTTATAAATCTCGACGGAGAGTTTTTCCGTGCTTAATAAATCTCTACAGACAATTTAATCGAGAGTGTCCGAAGCGCCTATTAGCGATCAGTAGTTTCAGTCTGTAGAATATTATTACTAGCCGTGTTTCTGAAGAGGATTCAGGCGATTTTACTCGTCCTTTACACTTTCATGCTTCATAACGGGCTACTTTTCCAGGTCACAATAACCCCAGTGGACAGTCCTGTATTTTTTCTTACTTATAACATAAAGTATCTCCCAACAAACTGTTTGCAACAAAGGTCTGATAGTAGTCTGACAGTTTAATACGGCATAGATAAAATCTGTGCGGAGGGCAAGACCTCAGCAGAAAGTTGGGTTGTTTTACTTCTGAGCGGCACTTTTTTTTGTACACAATGGACTAAATGGCCAGGTCACAAGGACTCCGAGGGCTCAGAGAACGTTGCGAATAGGGGACCCACTAGATAGCTGTTGAGAGACAGATGGTAGCCTCCACTCAAGGGCATCCAACGTGTTCTTTAACGTACAGTCGCTCAAAAAAGTATTCGAACACTATGGTTGATTACAGAATTCAGAAAATATATCTGGCAGCGATTTTTTTAGAAATTAGTGATCTGGCAACCTTCGTGTCACGTGACACGAAGGTTGCCAGATCACTAATTTCTAAAAAAATCGTCGCCAGATATTTTTTTCTGAATTCTGAAATCAACCGTAGTGTTCGGATACTTTTTTTAATATATATAATGCGTATGAATATATAATGTAATGAATATGGAGCGTGTGCAGTTACCGTTCACAGCAAACTGGAGCGGTTGCGGTTAATGTTCACAGCACATTGGATCGTGTGAGCTCACAAAAACCTGGATCGTGTGGGCCCACTCACAGAAATATTGAGCGTGTGCACTTACCGTTCACAGCAAACTGGAGCGTGTGCAGTCACTGCACACGCTCCAGTTTGCTGTGAACGGTAACGAGCGTGTACAGTTGCTGTACACGCTCCAGATATTTTTTCTGAATTCTGTAATCAACCATAGTGTTCGGATACTTTTTTGAGCGACTGTACATAGGGTATAGCACTCTGGTACAATGGGCCATGGCTTAACGTGCACGGGATCACGGCCGCCTTCCCATGTCCATCGGTGTCTCCTACTGACCAAGAGCAGGGCAGGAAGTTTTGCGAAGATAAATCTCAACGCTGGCCCAGCTGTATTCGAACCTGCGAACTGCAGATTACGAGCCTGGCGCGCTATTCAGTGAGACCCCGAAACCCCTCCTCAACAGAAAGATAACACACCATAGCTTCTGTAGCCGGGGCTCGAACCCAAGTCCCTTGGATCTGCAGCCATGCACACTAACCATTGAACCACCGGCGGAACAAACAACGAATTACACTGGGCAACACACAAAAAGGCTTTGAAATGAAAATAGCCAATCTTTACTATTTTCGAGGTGCTGAACACGAAAATGACAATAAAATTTGTCGATTGGCTCTTGTTTAGGAGAGACAGAGATGGTCATGTATAAACGACTCAGTCCGCATTCAGTACATAGGTAACCATTTCGCAATGATGTATTTTAAACTCCAGATTGCAACATATTGCGTTGTATTGCATCAGCCCGCCATACACACAACCCCCTTAGGTATTGTATCATTGTCTGATGTAATGTAGTTGAGTCATGACATCGCGGACAAAAGATGATGCAATCGTTAATTGTAAGCGATGTCTCGTAGGGTGAGCAAGTCTTTTGAGCGACTCCCATTTATACCTGAGTCATAAGTACAATACAAGTGATCCTTGCAGTTTTAATCCAGCAGTAGTGATGCCTTGTAACTGTGTTAATAGTGCAGGTACATTTTATTGCATTTGCTGCGAAGTGACGTTTGCAAGCCAGAAAAGGGCCATCACTCCAATAGCGAAAGCGGCGTATGAGTTTTATTTTGGATGCTAGATCGGGAACCAGGACAAGGCCTGGGCCCCACACATATGCTGCAGTGTAATAAATCTTCCGAAGTGGCTGAAAGGAGAAAAAGTGACGATGCCGTTTGCTGTTCCTATGGTTTGGAGAGAGCCAAGCAATCATGCAAATGACTGCTACTTCTGCATGGTTCCACCTGTTTCTGGAGGAATGACAAGGAAAAAAAGTGGACAATAGCGTACCTGAATATACAATCTGCTCTTCAACCAGTTCTGCACGACAAAGGTTCCCGTTTCCAAACTTCCAAAAGAATTTTCCATCTATTCAGACGATGAGGAGGGAGGCGAACCGGCAACAGGCTCCCCGCAGCCTTCGGTGTCTAATGATGATCCATATGTCTGCCACTGTGCGTCATCAGCGCCACATATTCTCACCGAAGAAGAAATGAACGATCTTGTTCGCGATCTGAAGCTGTCCAAGGCCAAAGCAGAGTTAGTTTGATCAATACTAAAACAATGGAATCTACTCAAGGAAAATATCCAAGTGACTTCGTTTTGAACTCGTCATGAGCGGTTTGCACCTTACTTCAGAAATGAAGATGACCATGTGTTCTGCTCCGATGTAGATGGCTTGATGAATGCCCTCAAGAATGGCGACTATTCATAGACTCCTCGAAATTGAGTCTCAAGGCGGTGTTGCAGCATAATGGAAATTGACTTCCATCCATTTCAGTCGGACATGCTGTCTACATGAAAGAAACCTATGACAACCTAAAACAGCTGTTGAACTGTCTTCAATACAACAAATATGGCTGGCATCTCCGTTGTGACTTGAAAGTAGTGGCTCTGTTGATGGGTCTGCAGCTGGGATATACGAAGTACTGCTGTTTCATATGTGAATGGGACAGCCGAGCAAAGACTTTGCACTACGTGAAGAGAAACTGACCTCAGAGGAAATCTCTGAAGGTCGGAGAGAAGAATGTGGAACACCCAGCACTGGCAGAAACGCAGAAAATCCTGCTACCGTCCCTACACGTCAAACTCGGTGTGATAAAAAACTTCGTAAAAGCCATGGACCGGACTGCATCAACTTTCAAGTACTTGGCTGACAAATTCCCTCGACTCAGCAAAGCGAAAATTAAAGAGGGAATTTTTGTGGGTCCTCAGATCCGCGAGCTGTTCGGAGACCGGATGTTCAACAACCTGCTTTAGGGTGACGAGAAAAAGGCTTGGACGCATTTCGTCTGGTGTCAACTAAATTCCTCGAGAATATCAGGGCAGATAACTACAAGAAACTGGTTAAGGACATGTTGTCTCTGTATCACAAACTTGGCTGCAATATGTCCTTAAAGATCCACTTTCTCCATTCCCACTTAATTTCTTTCCGGACAACTGCGGCATGGTTAGTGATGAGCACCGTGAACGTTTTCACCAGGACATTAAAACGATGGAGGAACGATACCAGGGAAACTGGTCCACTTCAATGTTGGCTGACTACTGTTGGACGCTCGCCAGAGATGATCCGACGGGCAAAGCGACGTCAGAAGTAGCAGCGGAGTTTTACCGATACATGTCATAGGTACGTATTACTCTATTATATAACATACTATTGCGGATTTCTCAGAAATCGTAACCAATTTTTAATTTTTATTGTCATATTCGTGTTCAGCACCATGAAATCTTTAAGAAATAGCTACTTTTATCTCAGAGGCATGACTTTATGATAAACCGCCTCCCTCAGAAGTCTTCTCTATCACTGAAGAAGCTGGGGGAGAGGAAATAATAAGCACACCCTCCATCGGATTGCACAAATGAATTTTCATTGAAGATATTGCAAATAAAGACAATAGACTAAAAAAGTTTAAAAAAAATCTCTTTTCTTTTCTCCACCTGTGCAATCCAACGACTCACTTCTGAAAGAGTCTGTTTTCCGCGACACACTTCTGAAATAGTCCGTTTGCCACAACACACTTCTGAAATAGCCCGTTTTACCGCGACACATTTTTGAAATAGATCATTTTCTGCGACACACTTTCTGAGAGACCGTTTACTGCGACACACTTCGGAAATAATCCATTTTCTGCGACATACTTCTGAAACAGTCTGTTTACCACGACAAACTTCGGAAATAATCCATTTATCACGACATATTTTTGAAATAGTCCGTTTACCGCGAAACACTTTCTGAGAGAGTGAGTCCGTTTACCACGACACAGTTCTGAAATGGTCCTTTTACCGTGACACACTTCTGAAAGAGTCCGTTTACCACGACACAGTTCTGAAATGGTCCTTTTACCGTGACACACTTCTGAAAGAGTCCGTTTACCACAACACACTTCTTAAATAGCCCGTTTACCATGACACATTTTTGAAATGGATCATTTACTGCGACACACTGTCTGAGAGATACCGTTTATTGTGATACTCTTCTGAAATACTAGTCCGTTTACTGCGACACACTTCTGAAATAATCCAATTTACGCGACATACTTCTGAAACAGTCTGTTTACCACGAAAAACTTCGGAAACAGTCCATTTACCACGACATATTTTTGAAATAGTCCATTTACCGCAAAACACTATCTGAGGGAGTGAGTCCGTTTACCATGACACAGTTCCGAAATGGTCCTTTTACCGCGAAATACTTATGAAATAGTTCGTTTGTCATGACACACTTGTGAATCCGTTTACCGCAACACACTTCTTAACTAGTCCGTCTTCCATGATACACTTCTGTAATAGTATATTTATCGTGACACACTTTCTGAGAGAGTTGGGTTGGGTTGTTTTACCTCTGAGCAGCACTTTTTTGCACTCCATGGGCTAAATGGACAGGCCACATGGACCCCGAAGGCTCAGAGAAGGTTGGGGGAGGGGACCCACTGGAACAGCTGTTGGGAGACAGATGGTAGCCTCCTGTCAAGGCCAACCAGCTTGTTCTTTAACGTGCACAGGGTATGACTCTCCCGAACACGGTACCACGGTTTAACGTCCCATCCGACGGACGGCGGCTTTTCCAAGCCCATCGGTGTCCCCTACTGACCGTGGGCAGGGCAGGGAGTTTTGCAGAGATAAATCTCAATGCTGACCCAGCTGGGACTCGAACCTGAGAACTACAGATTACGAGCCTGGCGCGCTACCGACTGAGCCACCCCAGCCCCTTCTGAGAGAGTCCGTTTACCGCAACACACTTCTGAAAGAGTCCGTTTTCCACGACACACTTCTGAAACAGTCCGTTTATCACGACTCACTTCTGAATTTGTTTACCGTGACACAATTCTGAAACAGTCAAATTACAACAACACACTTCTGAAATAGTCAAATTACCGCAACACACTTCTGAAATAGTCCGTTTACCGTTATACATTTTTGAAATAGTCCATTTTGCGTGACACATTTTCTGAGAAAGTCCGTTTACTATGAGACACTTTTGGAAAAGTACATTTACCGCAACACGTTCTGAAATAGTCCGTTTACAGTGACATATTTTTGAAATAGTACGTTTTCCGTCATGCTTTTTCTGAGAAAGTCCGTTTACCGTGACACGCTTCTGATATAGTACGTTTACCGTGACACATTCTGAAATAGTCTGTTTACCATGACACTCGTCTGAGTCGACTTACCATGACACACTTCTGAAATAGTCCGTTTACTGTAACTTATTTTTGAAATAGTTCATTAACACGGCACTCTATCTGAGAGAGTCCATTTACCGCAACACACTTTTAAAATAGTTCATTTACCCTGACACACTTCTGAAATAGTCCGTTTATCACGACACACTTGTGAATCCGTTTACCGCTACACACTTCTTAAATTGTCCGTTTTCCACGACACACTTCCGTAATTGTATAATTATTATGATACACTTTCTGAGAGAGTCCGTTTACCGTTACACACTTCTGAAATAGTCCGTTTACCATGACAGACTTCTGAAATACTCTGTTTACGGTGACACATTTTTGAAATAGTCCATTTTCAGCGACACACTTTCAGAGAAAGTCCGTTTACCGTGACACACTTCTGAAAGAGTCAGTTTTTAACGCAACACACTTCTGAAATAGTCTGTTTACCGTGACACTCGTCTCAGTCATTTACCACAACACACTTTTGAAATAGTCGGTTTAACATGACGCACTTCTGAAATAGTCCGTTCATTGTGACACATATTTGAAACAGTCCATTAACGTGGCAAACTATCTGAGAGAGTCCATTTACCGCAACACACTTTTAAAATAGTCAATTTACCCTGACAAACTTTTGAAATAGTCCGTTTATCACGGCACACTTCTTAAATGACTTAAGACGACACACTTGTGAATCCGTTTACTGCAACACACTTCTTAAATAGTCCTCTTTCCACAACACACTTCTGAAATAGAACATTTATCTCGACTCACTTTCTGAGAGAGTCCGTTTACCGCGACACACATCTGAAATAGTCTGTTTATCGTAGCATATTTTTGAAACAGTCCATTAACGCGACACACTACCTGAGAGAGTCCAATTACCTTGACAAGCTTCTGAAAGAGCCCATTTACCGCGACACACTTCTGAAACACTCTGTTTACGGTGACACATTTTTGAAATATTCCATTTTCAGCGACACACTTTTAGAGAAATTCCGTTTACTGTGACATACTTCTGAAATAGTATGTTTACCACAACACATTCTGAAATAGTCTATTTACCATGACACTCGTCTGAAAGAGTCCATTTACCATGGCACACTTCTGAATTAGACCGTTTACTGTGACGCATTTCTGAAACAGTCCATTAACACGGCAACTATCTGAGAGAGTCCATTTACTGCAACATATTTTTGAAATAGTACATTTACCCTGACACATTTCTGAAATAGTCAGTTTATTGTAACACACTTGTGAAATAGTACGCTTACAGTGACATACTTCTAAAAGAGTCCGTTTTCCACGACACACTTCTGAAATAGTCCATTTCTCGCAACACACTTCTGGGCCCATTTACTGTGATACAATTTTGAAATAGTCCGTTTATTGTGATACACTTCTGAAATACGCCGTTTACCTCAACACACTTCTGAAATAGTCCGTTTAACACAATATACTTCTGAAATAGTCCGTTCACCGCGACACACTTCTGAAATAGTTCGTTTACCACGACATACTTCTGAAATAGTATGTTTACCCCGACATACTTCTGAAAGAGTCCGTTTACCACAACAAACTTCTGAAATAGTACGTTTATCGCGACACACCTCTGAGTCTCTGTTGCCCGTGACACACTTCTGAAATAGTTCGTTTATCGCGACACACTTCTGAAAGAGTCCATTTAGCATGACACTTCTGAAATAGTACGTTTACCGCAACATACTTCTGAAAGAGTCCGTTTACCGTGACACACTTCAGAAAGAGTCCATTTACCTCGACACATTTCTAAAAGAGTCCATTTACCTCGACACACTTCTAAAAGAGTCCATTTACCGCGACACACTTGTGAAATAATACGTTTACCGTGACATACTTCTGAAAGAGTCAATTTACCACGACACACTTCTGAAATAGTCCGTTTATCGTGACACACTTCCGAGTCCGTTTACCACGACACACTTCTGAAATAGTCCGTTTATCGTGACACACTTCCGAGTCCGTTTACCACGATACACTTCTGAAATAGTCCGTTTACCGCGACAAACATCTGAAATAGTACATTTACCACGACACATTTGTTAAATAGTACGTTTACCGCAACATACTTTTGAAAAAATCCGTTTACCATGACACACTTCTGAAATAGTCAGTTTATCATGACACACTCTGAGTCCGTTTACTGTGATACACTTCTGCAATAGACCGTTCACCGCGACACACTTCTGAAATAGTATGTTTACCGCAACACACTTCTGAAATAGTATGTTAGCAGCGACACGCTTCTGAAATAGTCCATTTATCGTGAAACACTTCTGAGTCCGATTACCGCAACACACTTATTAAATAGTACGTTTACCGTGACATTCTTCTGAAAGAGTCCATTTACCACGACTACTGAAATAGTCCGCTTATCGTGACACACTTCTGAGTCCATTTACCATGATACAATTCTGAATTAGTCTGCTTACTGCTGTACAATTCTGAAATAGTCCGTTTACTGCGATACAATTCTGAAATAGTCCGTTTTCTGCGATACGCTTCTGAGTTGGGTTGTTTTACCTCTGACCAGCACTTTTTTGCGCACAAAGGGCTAAATGGACAGGTCACATGGATCCCGAAGGCTCAGAGAAGGTTGGGGGAGGAGACCCACTGGAAGAGCTGTTGAGAGACAGATAGTAGCCTCCCATCATTGCTATCCAGCATGTTCTTTAATGTACACAGGGTATGGCTCTCGCACACATGGGGCCATGGCTTAACATCCCACCCGACGGACGACAGCCTTTCCAAGCCCATCAGTGTTCCCTACTGACCATGGGGAGGGCGGGGAGTTTGGCAGAGGTAAGTGTCAATGCTGACCCAGCTGGGACTCGAACCTGGGAACTACAGATTACGAGCCTGGCGTGCTACTGACTGAGCCCCCCCCCCCCCCCCGCACCCGAGACACTTCTGAAATAGTCCGTTTACTGCAACACACTTCAAAAAGAGTCCTTTTACCGTGACACGTTTCTGAAATAGTATGTTTATCGCGAACACACTTCTGAAATAGTCTGTTTACCCTGACACACTTCTGAAATAGCACGTTTACCATGACATACTTCTGAAAGAGTGTTTACAATGACACACTTCTGAAATAAACTGTTTATTTCGACACATTTCTGAGTTCGTTTACCGTGACACTTCTGAAATAAACTGTTTATCTCGACACACTTCTGAAAGAGTACTTTTACCGAGATACACTTCTGAAAGAGTCCGTTTACCGTGACACACTTCTGAAAGAGTCCGTTTACTGTGACACACTTATAAAATAACCCGTTTATCACAGTACACTTCTGAAAGAGTACGTTTACCGAGATACACTTCTGAAAGAGTACGTTTACCGAGATACACTTCTGAAAGAGTACGTTTACCGCGATACACTTCTGAAATAGTCTGTTTACCGCTACACACTTGTAAAAGAGTCCATTTACCATGGCACGTTTCTGAAATAGTATGTTTACCGCGAACATCTGAAATAGTCTGCTTACCGTGACACACTTCTGAAATAGTACGTTTACCACGACATACTTCTGAAAGAGTCTGTTTACCATGACACAATTCTGAAATAAACTGTTTATCTCGACACACTTCTGGGTCCGTTTACCGTGACACACTTCTGAAATAAACTGTTTATCTCGGCACACTTCTGAAAGAGTCCGTTTACTGCGATACATTTCTGAAAGAGTCCGTTTGCTGTGACACACTTCTAAAATAACCCGTTTACCGTGTACACTTCTGAAAGAGTACATTTACCGCTACAAACTTCTGAAAGAGTCCGTTTACTGCAACATACTTCTAAAAGAATCCGTTTATCATGACACGCTTCTGAAATAGTCCGTTTATCGTGACACACTTCTGAAATAGTCCGTTTATCGTGACACACTTCTGAAATAGTCCGTTTATCGTGACACACTTCTGAGTCCGTTTACCGCGACACACTCTTGAATCAGTTTACAGTGATACACTTCTGAAATAGTGCGTTTCCCGAGACACACTTCTGAAACAGTCCGTTTATCATGACACACTACTGGAATAATCCGTTTGCCGAAAATAAACTTCTGAAAGAGTCCCTTTATCGTGACACACTTCTGAGTCAGTTTACCGCGAAACACTTCTGAAATCGTACGTTTTCTGTGACATACTTCTGAAAGAGTCCATTTACCACGACACACTTCTGAAATAGTACGTTTATTGTGACATACTTCTGAAATAATATGTTTACCGCGATACACTTCTGAAATAGCATGTTTTCCGCGACTCACTTCTGAAGGTATCCGTTTACCACGACACACTTCTGAAATAGTCCATTTATTGTGACATACTTCTGAAATAGTATGTTTACCGCGATACACTTCTGAAATAGAATGTTTTCCGCGACTCACTTCTGAAAGTATTCGTTTACCACTACACACTTCTGAAATAGTACGTTTACCATGACATACTTCTGAAAGAGTCCGTTTACCACGACACACTTTTGAAATAGTCCGTTTATCGCGACACGCTTCTGAGTCCGTTTACCGTGGCACACTTCTGAAAGAGTCCGTTTACCACTACACATTTCTGAAATAGTACGTTTACCGTGACATACTTCTGAAAGAGTCCGTTTACCACTACACACTTCTGAAATAGTACATTTACCATGACATACTTCTGAAAGAGTCCGTTTACCACGACACACTTCTGAAATAGTCAGTTTATCGCGACACACTTCTGAGTTCGTTTACCGTGACACACTTCTGAAAAAGTCCGTTTACCGTGACACACTTCTGAAATAGCCCATTTACCGCGATACACTTCTGAAATAGTATGTTTACCGCGACACACTTCTGACACAGTATGTTTACCATGACACACTTCTGAAAGTCCGTTTACCGTGACACACTTCTGACATAGTATGTTTACCGCGACACACTTATGACATAGTATGTTTACCGCGACACACTTTTGAAATAGTCCATTTTTATTTAGACAACTTATAATTCAATTTATTTTAACAAGAATACGCATTAAACTGACAAAAACATTGACAAAAAACAAAATCATAATAAAAAATTGCAAAAAAAAATACAAATTATTTTGTAGTTTTATTATCCTTTTCTTAAATTTTCGGGACACACGTGGACCTTGGAGGACACCGACGGTTTGAGAAGCATTGCTCTGCAACGTATTAAACTGACAGGATGCTGTCAGGAGGCCATTCCGCAGTGAGGTGGAGGGAAATCTCTCGCCTCCCCCCGCAACCATCCAGTGTCCTACTCCTTCCCTCAGGATGACGAAGTTGCCCCAAGTTTGATATTCAACATTAACCCTCGTGGAAAATAGGAGATCATGTGTTTGTTGACGCAAAACCCATGTGTTTGTCACTTACCGTCTTGACTCTGTCAGAGTCGGGCCAGGCTCGTAGTCTGCGGTCTCCCTGATGTTCGAGTCCCATTGGAGTCTGCGGTTTCCCTGATGTTCGTTTCCCTGATGTTCGAGTTTCCCTGATGTTCGAGCCCCTGATGTTCGAGTGCCAGTGTTGAGAATTATCTCTTCTAAATCCTCGCTCTCCGCCCTCGGTTAGAAGGGGGAGACGGATGTGCTTGTAAAGGCCGTCGTCTATTGGATGGTGACCCACCCGCTTTGGGACATGTGTTCGACGTGTTAGCAGCATGGCAAAGTACTGCATGAAGAAATGTAGGTTACTTGGTTGTGAGATGACATCTGTTATCATAACGAAAGGGATGAATAGTTTTCCGAAGAATGAGGAGCAATAATTTACATAAATCCATGAAATGTAATGTAATAGTAATATTTTTAAATGCAGGGTTCAACCGTGACCCGAGTAAAAATTTCTTCGTAAGTACTCATCGTTACTGCTGTTGCAAGTAGCGCTGCTAACGCCGCGCACATTTTTACTACGCAGTCGTTCCACTTTACTCTTTACCAGCTTCGATGAAGTGTCACAGATCGCGCAAAGCCATACGAAACAGATCACCTACTTTGGGGGTACGTATTTAGTAGCATGGCAAAGTACTGTTTGAAGAAATGTAGGTTTCTTGGTTGTAAGATGATTTTTGCTATTACAAATAAAAAGATGAATTGATTTTGGAAGGATGAGAAGCAATATGTTACATAAATCCATGAAATGTGCGTTGTGCTGTTTTACCTCTGAGCGGCACTTTTCTGCACACAATGGACTAAATGGCCAGGTCACATGGACCCCGAAGGCTCAGAGATGGTTGGGGGAGGGAACCCACTGGAACAGCTGTTGAGAGACAGATGGTAGCCTCCCGTCAAGGCCATCCAGCGTGTACTTTGACGTGCACAGGGTATGGTTCTCCCGCACACCGGGCCACGGCTTAACGTCCCATCCGACGGACGGCGGCCTTTCCAAGCCCATCGGTGTCCCCTATTGACCGTGGGCAGGACGGGGAATTTTGCGGAGATAAATCTCAATGCTGACCCAGCTGGGACTCGAACCTGGGACTGCAGATTACGAGCCTGGCACGCTATCGACTGAGCCACCCCCGCCTCAGGCGAAACTGGACTTTGGCGAATGGTGGGAAAAATTTAGATTTCAGGTGTTAATCTTAAAATAATCATACTAAATAAATGCCACAATTACAAAAATGATACACTTAACCAAAATGAAGTAATTTGGACTCAAATCATTACATTGAATAGGAAAGGTTAAAAATGGATGTTCTGTCTGGGATGAGATTTTATATTTGCTTTTCTACATCTGTTTTTAGTGTCGGGCATAAAATAACAGCTGAAATAAAATTATACAAAGACGGTGATGAACCTCTTGAGCCCCTCCCCCCTCTGGATACGTCCCTGCTTAGCATTACACATGAACGCACTTTTTTTGTACGAAATGGCTTAATGGCATAAGGACTGTAAAAATAAATAAATAAATACCCCCTCAAGCAGCTGCTTGCCACAGAGGTCCGACAGGAGCCTGTCAGTTTATATGCCACAGTAGAAGGTCTGAGAGGATGGCAGGACCTCAGCAGAAAAACGACACATACATCCAGCGTGTACAGCAACTGTACACGCTCCAGTTACCGTTCACAGCAAACTGGAGCGTGTGCAGTTACTGCATACACTCCAGTTTGCTGTGAACGGTAACTGCACACGCTCAATATTTCCGTGAGTGAGCCCACACGATCCAGGTCTTTGTGAGCTCACACGATCCAATCACACAATCCACACGGGGACCTCACAAAAGTGGCCTTACTATGACGTCACGGGGACCTCACAAAAGTGGCCTGATGATGAAATACCCGAACAGATGTTGGGAGACAGATAATAAATAAATAAATAAATACCCCCTCAAGCAGCTGCTTGCCACAGAGGTGTGACAGGAGCCTCTCAGTTTATATGCCACAGTAGAAGGTCTGTGAGTATAACGGCTCAGAAAAGAGGTCACAAGGCCAGTAGTTCCAACTCAAGATTATACGATTTTTTTCCCTTACGAATTCCAATTATTTTTGCGAAACCCCTACCAACGTTTCCTGAAGACCCTCTTCTAATCATTGCCGGATACATTTTAAATAAAATATACATGTAGAACTATGCAACGAGGAATCATTAAGAGTCTCAAGGAATTATATATCTGTTATTGGGTTGTAGTTTTTGCCACACACTGGGCTAAATAATAGGTCACAAGGATCTCCCAAGAGCTCAGAGAAGGTTGGGGAAGGGGACCTACTGGAACAATTGTTGGGTTGGGTTGATTTACCTCTGAGCGGCACTTTTTTGAACACAATGGGCTAAATGGCCAGGTCACATGTACCCCGAAGGCTCAGAGAAAGTTGGGGGAGGGGACCCACTGGAATAAATACCCCTTGGGAGACAGATGGTAGCCTCCCCGTCAAGGCCATCCAGCGTGTTCTTTAACGTGCACAGGGTATGGCTCTCCCACACACGGGGCCACGGCTTAACGTCCCATCCGACGGACGGCGGTCTTTCCAAGCCCATCGGTGTCCCCCTACTGACCGTAGGCAGGGCGGGCAATTGTTGGGAGACGGATGGTAGCCTTCCATCAAGACGATCCAATGTTCTTTAACGTGCACAGGGTATGGCCTCTCAGCACATGTGGCGAAGGCTTAACAACCCATCCGACGAACGGCAGCTTTACCAAGCCCATCGGTGTCTCCTATGGACTGAGGGCAGGGAGTTTGTGGAGAAAAATCTCAACGCTTACCCAAGCGGGACTCGAATCTAGGAACTGCAGATTACGAGCCTGGCGCGCTACCGACTGAGCCACCACTGCCCCTCTTCTCACCGAGAGTAGAGTGGCATCAAATTTTTTAAAGCTGCCACAGTTGGCACTTGAGCCTAGGAACATTAGATTATGAGCCTGATGGCATATTTGTCTCTCCCTCATTAAATCACTACAGGACAAATTTCAATTATCGGGCAAAGACTTTCAACGATCCGTCATCGGTCGGAACAGATTCACTTTGAGTATTCTAGGTTTCCCTACACATACATTTTTTTATTGCATAGGAAAGTTTCAGTATTATTTCATTACAGCGTAGATAGGGGGGGGGGGGGTCTCAGTCGATAGCGCGCCAGGCTCGTGTTCTGCTCGTGTTCCCAGGTTCGAGTCCCAGCTGGGTCAGTGTTGAGATTTATCTCCGCAAAACTCCCCATCCTGCCCACGGTCAGTAGGTAACACCGTTGGACTTGGAAACGGCTCCGTCCCTCCGATAGGACGTTAAGCCGTGGCCCCGTGTACGAGAAAGTCACACCCTGTGCATGTTAAAGAACAAGCTGGATGGCCTTGACTGGAGGCTACCATCTGTCTCCCAACGGCTGTTACAGTGGGTTCCCTCTCCCAATCTGTAGTTCCCAGGTTCGAGTCCCAGCTGGGTCAGCGTTGAGATTTATCTCCGCAAAATTCCCCGCCTTGCCCACGGTCAGTAGGGGACACCGATGGGCTTGAAAAGGCCGCCGTCCGTCGGATGGGACGTTAAGCCGTGGCCCCGTGTGCGGGAGAGCCATACCCTGTGCACGTTAAAGAACACGCTGGATGGCCTTGACGGGAGGCTACCATCTGTCTCCCAACAGCTGTTCCAGTGGGTCCCCTCCCCCAACCTTCTCTGAGCCTTCGGGGTCCATGTGACCTGGCCATTTAGCCCATGGTGTGCAAAAAAGTGTCGCTCAGAGGTAAAACAACCCAACAACCCTCTCCCAATCTTTTCTGAGCCTTCGGGGGTCCTTGTGACCTGGCCATTTAGGCCATTGTGTGCAAAAAAGTGCCTTTCAGAGGTTTGGATTGGATTGTTTTACCTCTGAGCGGCACTTTTTGCACACCATGGGCTAAATGGCCAGGTAACATGGACCCCGAAGGCTCAGAGCAGGTTGGGGGAGATGACCCACTGGAACAGCTGTTGGGAGACAGATGGTAGCCTCCCGTCAAGGCCATCCAGCGTGTTCTTTAACGTGCACAGGGTATGGCTCTCCCGCACACGGTGCCACGGCTTAACGTCCCATCCGACGGATGGCATAAATATCGGTGTCCCCTACTGACCGTGGGCATGGCGGGGAAATTTTGCGGAGATAAATCTCAACGCTGACCCAGCTGGGACTCGAACCTGGGAACTACAGATTACGAGCCTGCTGCGCTACCGACTGAGCCACCCCCGCCCCCTCTCAGGGGTAAAAACAACCCAACGCGTAGAGCAGGGATTCATAAATATTTTTTTACGACACATATTGACATATGATTCTCATGTGAGCGATGGCTATTACATAAAAACAACAACTAAAATAACAACACCCACAAAGACAACTATTGTATGTAAATATGAGGAATATGGTTACTAAAATGATTAGAAACTCCAAAAAGCAATATTATCAGAAATTATTTTCAGATGCAAAAGACAACATGAAAATAACATGGAAACATATAAATAACGTCCTGGATAATAAAACAAAACGAAATAATGACATCAGATTTTTAAAACAGATGGATAAAACTTTAACTACATTACAAATTGCGAACAACTTCAGCAATAATTTTGTAAATTTCGATCAATAAATTAATGGAAGAGAACGATTTTCATTATCAAGAACAAACAAAAAAATATCGTGTATTAAACAGAGTTTTTACCTTCAGAATATTACCTATGACGAAGTTGTTCGAATAATTGATAATTGACCGTAAATCTCCAGGAATAGATAAGATACATGTCCAGCATTTAAAGCACTCTAAAATTTCATTATCCCTAGTGATCGCAAAATTCTTAAACTTATATTTGATACGTCGTAAATTCCATCTAAAATGAAGATTTCAATTATTAGACCCATATACAAATCTGGTGAAAGGAAATCCTACAAAAATTTTGGGTTGTTGGGTTGTTTTACCTCTGAGCGGCACTTTTTTGCACACCATGGGCTAAATGACCAGGTCACATGGATCCCAAAGGCTCAGAGAAAGGTTGGGGGAGGAGACCCACTGGAACAGCTGTTGGGAGACAGATGGTAGCCTCCCGTCAAGGCCATCCAGCGTGTTCTTTAACGTGCACAGGATATGGCTCTCCCGCACACGGGGCCACGGCTTAACGTCCCATCCGACGGACGGCGGCCTTTCCAAACCCATCGGTGTCCCCTACTGACCGTGAGCAGGGCGGGGAATTTTGCGGAGATAAATCTCAACGCTGATCCAGCAGGGACTCGAACCTTGGAACTACAGATTACGAGCCTGGCGCGCTACCGACTGAGCCATCCCCTATAGACCTATTGCTGTTCTGCCCGTTACTGAAAAAATTATGGAACGATATGCAGCTAATCTAATCAAAAGCTCTCTCAGTAAATATAATATCTTGGAAAAAATATGATTTCAGACTAATAAGAGCACTATAAAATTCCGGAACACTATAACATTCAGGGAATAGTATAACAATATTAGAAGATAACAATATTAGAAGATAACAATATTAGAAGATAACAAAATTAGAAGATTTTTCTCACGAAATATGTTCTAATATAAATGAGGACAAAGTTATCTTTTCTGTATTTATGGACTTGAGTAAAGCTTTTGACGTGCTGGACCACAATATTTTACTGAAAAAATTATATAGTGCGGGAATGAGAGGAAGGATTTATAATTGGCTCAAAAATTACTTATCCAATAGATGTCCTTTAACTAGAGTAAATGACATTGACAGTGACTTACGGAAAATCACATATGGGGTACCTCAAGGTTCGATTCTTGGGCCTATTCTATTTTTAATATATATTAATGACATAACAAACGTTGTAACAAAGAGTAGTATACAGGGTGAATCTGAAAAAGTGGGCAAAACTTTACGGGGTGGTAGAACGTAGCTATACGAGCAATATTCGTCATAGAAAGTATGGGCGGAACGCAAACGGCGAGCCGCTAGGTGGAGTTGGAAATGGTATAAAAGGGTCGGTCCTCGCAGTATAAAGGGTCGGTCGTCGAGTCCCAGCTGGGTCAGCGTTGAGATTTATCTCTGAAAAATGTCCCGCCCTGCCCACGGTCAGTAGGGGACACCGATGAGCTTGGAAAGGCCGCCGTCCGTCGGATGGGACGTTAAGACGTGGCCTCGTGTGCGGGAGAGTCATACCTGTGCACGTTAAAGAACACGCTGGATGGCCTTGACGTGAGGCTACCATCTGTCTCCCAACAGCTGTTCCAGTGGGTCCCCTCCCCCAACCTTCTATGAGCCTTCGGAGTCTTTGTGACCTGGCCATTTAGCCCATGGTGTGCAAAAGAGTTCGCTCAGAGGTAAAACAACCCAACCCAACTCTGAGCCTTCGGGGTCCATGTGACCTGGCCATTTAGCCCATGGTGTGCAAAAAAGTGCCGCTCAGAGGTAAAACAACCCAACCCAAAATTCATCTTTTCTATATAAATTGTGCCAGCTTGTGTATCACTTTCAATCTGCATATTCTGTTGTTTCCTGTACTAAAGGTTAATGAGTACCCCCCCTCCCCTTTTGATCACAGTTTGAACACGAAGAATTTCCCCGTGTTGCAAAGGTCATTGCTGAGACGGCACGCACTCTCAGATCCCGTGGCAAACGATAGCTATATTTATTTCGTCAGATTTTGGCATTCTGTTATTCCCGGCATACATCACCGAATGGTCCCGAATTTCGTAGGCGAGTTCCACTTGCCCGACTGTTAAGTTAGAATAAAGGTACTCAACGTGGGGTACTCCATGAGAGCTCAAAAGTCGCTAGATCTAGTAACAAAGTTCTATTCCCATTGTTATACTATAACTATACTTTTATCTCTATATACAAGTGGTACGCCAGCTACATACACATTTCCAGAGGGTACGTGATGCATAAAAGGTTCAGAACCACTGGGTTAGAAAATCTAGGCCCTAGCTGCAATGGAACGCTCCAATAATAACTTTGGAAATGTGGTGAATCTGGCAAAGGCAGCAATTTTAATGCTATTTTAACTCTTTACGTTCACTGTTAAGGAGCAAGTAATGGCAACAATAAATTTGATGGAAAATTCTTGTTCCCGTAGGAATAGCATGGTAAATGTTTTTGCTTCTAGCAATGCCCCCGTTTGGACTTTCGACTTGAAATTCGGCATTGCAATCCGGACCACAACCAGAAACATTCTCTGAAACTTTGGAGCGTATACGTTGATTTCCCATGAGTTATGGCTGCCACACACCTTTTTTTTTATATAGATGTAGTCGTCCGTGGCCGAGTGGGTAGCGCACTTAGCTACCTGAACTAAGGGACCTGGGTTCGAGCCCCGGATAAGGCATGGCTGTTTTGTTTTGTGGTGAGGTCCTGCCATCCTCTCAGACCTTCTACTCTGGCATATAAACTGACAGGCTCCTGTCAGACCTCTGTGGCAAGCAGCTGCTTGAGGGGGTATTTATTTATTTATTATCTGTCTCCCAACATCTGTTCGGGTATTTCATCATCAGGCCACTTTTGTGAAGTCCCCGTGACGTCATAGTAAGGACACTTTTGTGAGGTCCCCGTGTGGATTGTGTGATTGAATCGGGTGAGCTCGCAAAGACCTGGATCGTGTGGGCTCACTCACGGAAATATTGAGCGTGTGCAGTTGCTGTACACGCTGGACGTTTGTGTCGTTTTTCTGCTGAGGTCCTGCCATCCTCTCAGACCTTCTACTCTGGCATATAAACTGACAGGCTCCTGTCAGACCTCTGTGGCAAGCAGCTGCTTGAGGGGGTATTTATTTATTTATTTTATAGATATGTAACTCATTTTTGCCTGAAAATAGCAACAATGATAAAGATAAAAACAAAAAAAAGCCAAAAACTGTTTTATTCAATGCATCGCATATTTAGACATTTGTCTAATAATAAAGATTAAAGATGAGAAACCGATAGTCGTAAAAAATATTATTCGACTAAAGAAGTTGACGAATTGTATGCTTTCAATTGTTTATGCTCTATACGCAACAAGACAGAGCATTAAACCGATCAAGGTTAATTTGTTTACATGTACATTGTCATTATCTGGCACAATTAACATATTTTTATTGTTTAAAAATATATTACCTGTTATATTTGTAAACAATAAAAAATGACTTCTTCTGGTTATTTCTATTGTTTACCAATATATTAGGTGTTATAGCCATTGAGGTAGGAAGAGGGGCAGGCGCCCTTACTATCGTTTAGCATAGTTGGGCTACTGGAGCTGAAACTGCCATATTACTCCTACCCTGAGAGTCGCGCTGAAAGGTAAGTTGTCATCGTATGTGTGAATGTTTTGTACGAATAATGGCACAATAAATAAATAAAAATAAATAAATACCCCCTCAAGCAGCTGCTTGCCACAGAGGTCTGACAGGAGCCTGTCTGTTTATATGCCAGAGTAGAAGGTCTGAGAGGATGGCAGGACCTCAGCAGAAAAACAACACAAACGTCCAGCGTGTACAGCAACTGTACACGCTCCAGTTACCGTTCACAGCAAACTGGAGCGTGTGCAGTTACTGCACACGCTCCAGTTTGCTGTGAACGGTAACTGCACACGCTCAATATTTCCGTGAGTGAACCCACACGATCCAGGTCTTTGTGAGCTCACACGATCCAATCACACAATCCACACGGGGACCTCACAAAAGTGGCCTTATTATGACGTCACGGCGACCTCATAAAAGTGGCCTGATGATGAAATACCCGAACAGATGTTGGGAGACAGATAACAAATAAATAAATAAATACCCCCTCAAGCAGCTGCTTGCCACAGAGGTCTGACAGGAGCCTGTCAGTTTATATGCCATAGTAGAAAGTCTGTGATTAAATCATAATATTTCCTAATAGCAGTAGTATTATTAGGTACATGGGAATTTACTCTGTTTTAATTCCTTTTTGTGTTCGAATGTGTTTGCAAAAACTGTAGTTGAACACTCTGATCAAATTTTTCTGTGGTTTTTAAAAACGGTTGTTGAGGTCCACATTGGACGTTTACCGTAATAAATTACATATCCAATAAAAATTCAACCATAATACTCACAAGGCAAAAAAAGGGGGTGAGGGGACATTTCAAAACAATAGTAATTTTAGCAATACACAACAGTTGTTTATGCTACTTTCCAATATAATAAAAATAACGAAAAGTTTAAAAATTCGGAAAAAAAAAAACTTTATTTCCAACTTCTTACCAATGAAATGCCATTCCTTTTATCCATCTTGCAGGTTACACAAACGCTACACGCCTTTTTTTACTACACAGCTTTTTTTAGACACAGGCTACACAACTTTTTTTAGAAGTTTATATTAACTAATTTTTTACATTAATCTTGAAGATGTATAAAATTAAAAGATGAGTTGATTGCCAAATAGTGCAACAGAATATATAAATTATTTGACAATCATTTCATCCTTTAATAGCTGAGATATATTAGCATTATGTATATATTATGTGTTATAGCTGTTTTTTGTTATTATTTATAAATATATTACAAGTCACATTTTTTATTTTTTGAAAATATATTTGTATTATAGTTGTTTTTTGTTACTGTTTGCAAATATATTATGTATTATAGTTTTTTGTTATTGTTTAGAAATATATTATGTATTATAGTTTTTTTTTGTTATTGTTTACAAATATATTATTGTTATAGCTTTTTTGTTATTGTTTACAAATATATTATGTATTATAATTTTGTTTTGTTTTTTGTTATTGTTTACAAATATATTATGCATCATAGCTGTTTTTGTTATTGTTTACAATTATATTATGTGTTATAGGGTTTTTGTTATTGTTTACAAATACATTATGAATTATAATTTTTCTTGTTATTGTTTACAAATATATTATGTATTATAGTTTTTTTTATTGTTTCCAAATATATTATGCATTATAGATTTTTTTTTGTTATTGTTTACAAATATATTATGTAATATAGATTTTTTGGTTATTGTTTACAAATATATTATGTGTTATAGCTGTTCTTTCTTATTGTTTACAAATATATTATGTGTTATAGCTGTTCTTTGTTATTGTTTACAAATATATTATGTATTACATCTTTTTTTGTTACTGTTTACAAATATATTACCTTTTTTTTGTTACTGTTTACAAATATATTACCTTTTTTTATTGTTTGCAAATACATTACGTGTAATTTTTCATTGTTTACAAATATATTATGTGTTATAAATGCTTAAAGACACTAATTTACACAGACAAACGTGGAAAATACTTTTGGAACTGCTGAAATTATGAAGAAGAATAGGTGAGACAAGGGAAGCATCCAAGACATCTTCTTACATGACAAATACAATTATATAAATGGTCGTAGAGATATAGCTGAGATATCGTGTTAGACTGAGAACAAATCGTGTTAATCGAAAACAGTCGTATTATTTCAAAAATCGTATTAGTCGGGTGCTGGTGTCTGCGAATCCGCCATGTCGGATAATCGAGATTCTACCGCAGTTTGAATTGCAGAGAAATAAGAAAACCAACGTGGTCGAATCGAAGCAGTGATGCTGCTGTTTGATAAAGAAAGTATCATCCTCTGATGAAAGAGCAGACGCAAAGAGAATAATAAATCATTTTCATGCCCTCGAGATAAAGCAGCTATTGATTCAGCCGAGTCCGGTGAACAGCGGGAGGAGTGATGATATACAATCTAGCAAATTTAGCCTGCTAGGGCACACAATAA
Source organism: Ryuthela nishihirai (assembly GCA_038380435.1). Lineage (NCBI taxonomy): Eukaryota > Metazoa > Arthropoda > Arachnida > Araneae > Heptathelidae > Ryuthela > Ryuthela nishihirai. Next base: position 60,030,328 of record JAWZYU010000012.1, read on the forward strand.
CTCATCCCTATCAGATCTCTGGCGCCGAATAGAGAGAAATATGAATATCTCATCCTCAGACTCTTAACACAATCCAAGTTTGTAAGTTATAAAATTATAATAGGATAGTTTTCTATTCCTCAGTTTTAATCACGCGATTTATAAATCTCGACGGAGAGTTTTTCCGTGCTTAATAAATCTCTACAGACAATTTAATCGAGAGTGTCCGAAGCGCCTATTAGCGATCAGTAGTTTCAGTCTGTAGAATATTATTACTAGCCGTGTTTCTGAAGAGGATTCAGGCGATTTTACTCGTCCTTTACACTTTCATGCTTCATAACGGGCTACTTTTCCAGGTCACAATAACCCCAGTGGTCAGTCCTGTATTTTTTCTTACTTATAACATAAAGTATCTCCCAACAAACTGTTTGCAACAAAGGTCTGATAGTAGTCTGACAGTTTAATACGGCATAGATAAAATCTGTGCGGAGGGCAAGACCTCAGCAGAAAGTTGGGTTGTTTTACTTCTGAGCGGCACTTTTTTTTGTACACAATGGACTAAATGGCCAGGTCACAAGGACTCCGACGGCTCAGAGAACGTTGCGAATAGGGGACCCACTAGATAGCTGTTGAGAGACAGATGGTAGCCTCCACTCAAGGGCATCCAACGTGTTCTTTAACGTACAGTCGCTCAAAAAAGTATTCGAACACTATGGTTGATTACAGAATTCAGAAAATATATCTATCAGCGATTTTTTTAGAAATTAGTGATCTGGCAACCTTCGTGTCACGTGACACGAAGGTTGCCAGATCACTAATTTCTAAAAAAATCGTCGCCAGATATTTTTTTCTGAATTCTGAAATCAACCGTAGTGTTCGGATACTTTTTTTAATATATATAATGCATATGAATATATAATGTAATGAATATGGAGCGTGTGCAGTTACCGTTCACAGCAAACTGGAGCGGTTGCGGTTAATGTTCACAGCACATTGGATCGTGTGAGCTCACGAAAACCTGGATCGTGTGGGCCCACTCACAGAAATATTGAGCGTGTGCAGTTACCGTTCACAGCAAACTGCACACGCTCCAGTTTGCTGTGAACGGTAACTGGAGCGTGTACAGTTGCTGTACACGCTCCAGATATTTTTTCTGAATTCTGTAATCAACCATAGTGTTCAGATACTTTTTTGAGCGACTGTACATAGGGTATAGACTCTGGCACAATGGGCCATGGCTTAACGTGCACGGGATCACGGCCGCCTTCCCATGTCCATCGTTGTCTCCTACTGACCAAGGGCAGGGCAGAAAGTTTTGCGAAGATAAATCTCAACGCTGGCCCAGCTGTATTCGAACCTGCGAACTGCAGATTATGAGCTTGGCGCGCTATTCAGTGAGACCCCGAAACCCCTCCTCAACAGAAAGATAACACACCATAGCTTCTTTAGCCGGGGCTCGAACCCAAGTCCCTTGGATCTGCAGCCACGCACACTAACCATTGAACCACCGGCGGTACAAAACAACGAATTACACTGGGCAACACACAAAAAGGCTTTGAAATGAAAATAGCCAATCTTTACTATTTTCGAGGTGCTGAACACGAAAATGACAATAAAATTTGTCGATTGGCTCTTGTTTAGCAGAGACAGAGATGGTCATGTATAAACGACTCAGTCCGCATTCAGTACATAGGTAACCATTTCGCAACACTGCATTTTAAACTCCAGATTGCAACATATTGCGTTGTATTGCATCAGCCCGCCATACACACAACCCCCGTAGGTATTGTATCATTGTCTGATGTAATGTAGTTGAGTCATGACATCGCGGACAAAAGATGATGCAATCGTTAATTGTAAGCGATGTCTCGTAGGGTGAGCAAGTCTTTTGAGCGACTCCCATTTATACCTGAGTCATAAGTACAATACAAGTGATCCTTGCAGTTTTAATCCAGCAGTAGTGATGCCTTGTAACTGTGTTAATAGTGCAGGTACATTTTATTACATTTGCTGCGAAGTGACGCTTGCAAGCCAGAAAAGGGCCATCACTCCAATAGCGAAAGCGGCGTATGAATTTTATTTTGGATGCTAGATCGGGAACCAGGACAAGGCCTGGGCCCCACACATATGCTGCAGTGTAATAAATCTTCCGAAGTGGATGAAAGGAGAAAAAGTGACGATGCCGTTTGCTGTTCCTATGGTTTGGAGAGAGCCAAGCAATCATGCAAATGACTGCTACTTCTGCATGGTTCCACCTGTTTCTGGAGGAATGACAAGGGAAAAAAGTGGACAATAGCGTACCTGAATATACAATCTGCTCTTCAACCAGTTCTGCACGACAAAGGTTCCCGTTTCCAAACTTCCAAAAGAATTTTCCATCTATTCAGACGATGAGGAGGGAGGCGAACCGGCAACAGGCTCCCCGCAGCCTTCGGTGTCTAATGATGATCCATATGTCTGCCACTGTGCGTCATCTGCGCCACATATTCTCACCGAAGAAGAAATGAACGATCTTGTTCGCGATCTGAAGCTGTCCAAGGCCAAAGCAGAGTTAGTTTGATCAATACTAAAACAATGGAATCTACTCAAGGAAAATATCCAAGTGACTTCGTTTTGAACTCGTCATGAGCGGTTTGCACCTTACTTCAGAAATGAAGATGACCATGTGTTCTGCTCCGATGTAGATGGCTTGATGAATGCCCTCAAGAATGGCGACTATTCATAGACTCCTCGAAATTGAGTCTCAAGGCGGTGTTGCAGCATAATGGAAATTGACTTCCATCCATTTCAGTCGGACATGCTGTCTACATGAAAGAAACCTATGACAACCTAAAACAGCTGTTGAACTGTCTTCAATACAACAAGTATGGCTGGCATCTCCGTTGTGACTTGAAGGTAGTGGCTCTGTTGATGGGTCTGCAGCTGGGATATACGAAGTACTGCTGTTTCTTATGTGAATGGGACAGCCGAGCAAAGACTTTGCACTACGTGAAGAGAAACTGACCTCAGAGGAAATCTCTGAAAGTCGGAGAGAAGAATGTGGAACACCCAGCACTGGCAGAAACGCAGAAAATCCTGCTACCTACACGTCAAACTCGGTGTGATGAAAAACTTCGTAAAAGCCATGGACCGGACTGCATCAACTTTCAAGTACTTGGCTGACAAATTCCCTCGACTCAGCAAAGCGAAAATTAAAGAGGGAATTTTTGTGGGTCCTCAGATCCGCGAGCTGTTCAGAGACCGAATGTTCGACAACCTGCTTTAGGGTGACGAGAAAAAGGCTTGGACGCATTTCGTCTGGTGTCAACTAAATTCCTCGAGAATATCAGGGCAGATAACTACAAGAAACTGGTTAAGGACATGTTGTCTCTGTATCACAAACTTGGCTGCAATATGTCCTTAAAGATCCACTTTCTCCATTCCCACTTAATTTCTTTCCCGACAACTGCGGCATGGTTAGTGATGAGCACCCTGAACGTTTTCACCAGGACATTAAAACGATGGAGGAAAGATACCAGGGAAACTGGTCCACTTCAATGTTGGCTGACTACTGTTGGACGCTCGCCAGAGATGATCCGACGGGCAAAGCGACGTCAGAAGTAGCTGCGGAGTTTTACCGATACATGTCATAGGTACGTATTACTCTATTATATAACATACTATTGCAGATTTCTCAGAAATCGTAACCAATTTTGAATTTTTATTGTCATATTCGTGTTCAGCACCATGAAATCTTTAAGAAAGAGCTACTTTTATCTCAGAGGCATGACTTTATGATAAATCGCCTCCCTCAGAAGTCTTCTCTATCACTGAAGAGGCGGGGGGGGGGGAGGAAATAATAAGCACACCCTCCATCGGATTGCACAAATGAATTTTCATTGAAGATATTGCAAATAAAGACAAAAGACTAAAAAAGGTAAAAAAAATCTCTTTTCCTTTCTCCACCTGTGCAATCCAACGACTCACTTCTGAAAGAGTCTGTTTTCCGCGACACACTTCTGAAATAGTCCGTTTGCCACAACACACTTTTGAAATAGCCCGTTTTACCGCGACACATTTTTGAAATAGATCATTTTCTGCGACACACTTTCTGAGAGACCGTTTACTGCGACACACTTTCTGAGAGACCGTTTACTGCGACACACTTCGGAAATAATCCATTTTCTGAGACATACTTCTGAAACAGTCTGTTTACCACGACTAACTTCGGAAATAATCCATTTATCACGACATATTTTTGAAATAGTCCGTTTACCGCGAAACACTTTCTGAGAGAGTGAGTCCGTTTACCACGACACAGTTCTGAAATGGTCCTTTTACCGTGACACACTTCTGAAAGAGTCCGTTTACAACAACACACTTCTTAAATAGCCCGTTTACCATGACATATTTTTGAAATGGATCATTTACTGCGACACACTGTCTGAGAGATACCGTTTATTGTGATACTCTTCTGAAATACTAGTCTGTTTACTGCGACACACTTCTGAAATAATCCACTTTACGCGACATACTTCTGAAACAGTCTGTTTACCACGAAAAACTTCGGAAACAGTCCATTTACCACGACATATTTTTGAAATAGTCCATTTACCGCAAAACACTATCTGAGGGAGTGAGTCCGTTTACCATGACACAGTTCCGAAATGATCCTTTTACCGCGACATACTTATGAAATAGTTCGTTTGTCATGACACACTTGTGAATCCGTTTACCGCAACACATTTCTTAACTAGTCCGTCTTCCATGATACACTTCTGTAATAGTATATTTATCGTGACACACTTTCTGAGAGAGTTGGGTTGGGTTGTTTTACCTCTGAGCGGAATTTTTTTGCACTCCATGGGCTAAATGGACAGGCCACATGGACCCCGAAGGCTCAGAGAAGGTTGGGGGAGGGGACCCACTGGAACAGCTGTTGGGAGACAGATGGTAGCCTCCTGTCAAGGCCAACCAGCTTGTTCTTTAACGTGCACAGGGTATGACTCTTCCGAAAACGGTACCACGGCTTAACGTCCCATCCGACGGACGGCGGCTTTTCGAAGCCCATCGGTGTCCCCTACTGACCGTGGGCAGGGCAGGGAGTTTTGCAGAGATAAATGTCAATGCTGACCCAGCTGGGACTCGAACCTGAGAACTACAGATTACGAGCCTGGCGCGCCACCGACTGAGCCACCCCAGCCCCTTCTGAGAGAGTCCGTTTACCGCAAAACACTTCTGAAACAGTCCATTTATCATGACTCACTTCTGAATTTGTTTACCGTGACACAATTCTGAAACAGTCAAATTACAGCAACACACTTCTGAAATAGTCAAATTTCCGCAACACACTTCTGAAATAGTCAAATTACCGCAACACACTTCTGAAATAGTCCGTTTACCGTGATACATTTTTGAAATAGTTCATTTTGTGTGACACATTTTCTGAGAAAGTCCGTTTACTATGAGACACTTCTGGAAAAGTACATTTACCGCAACACGTTCTGAAATAGTCCGTTTACAGTGACACTTTTTTGAAATAGTACGTTTTCCGTCATGCACTTTCTGAGAAAGTACGTTTACCGTGACACGCTTCTGATATAGTACGTTTACCGTGACACATTCTGAAATAGTCTGTTTACCATGACACTCGTCTGAGTCGACTTACCATGACACACTTCTGAAATAGTCCGTTTCCTGTAACTTATTTTTGAAATAGTCCATTAACACGGCACTCTATCTGAGAGAGTCCATTTACCACAACACACTTTTAAAATAGTTCATTTACCCTGACACACTTCTGAAATAGTCCGTTTATCACGACACACTTGTGAATCCGTTTACCGCTACACACTTCTTAAATTGTCCGTTTTCCACTACACACTTCTTAAATTGTCCGTTTTCCACGACACACTTCCGTAATTTTATAATTATCATGATACACTTTCTGAGAGAGTCCGTTTACCGTGACACACTTCTGAAATAGTCCGTTTACCATGACAGACTTCTGAAATACTCTGTTTACGGTGACACATTTTTGAAATAGTCCATTTTCAGCGACACACTTTCAGAGAAAGTCCGTTTACCGTGACACACTTCTGAAAGAGCCAGTTTTTAACGCAACACACTTCTGAAATAGTCTGTTTACCGTGACACATTTTTGAAACAGTCCATTAACCCGACACACTATGTGAGAGAGTCCGTTTACCGAAACACACTTTTGAAAGAGTCCGTTTACCGACACTCACTTTTGAAAGAGTCCATTTACCGTAACACACTTCAGAAATAGTCCGTTTATCATGACACACTTGTGAATTTGTTTACAGCAACAAAATTCTGATATAGTCCTATTAACGCAATACACTTTTGAAATAGTCCGTTTACGGTGACACATTTTTGAAATAGTCAATTTTCCATGACACATTTTATGAGAAAGTACTTTACCGTGACACACTTCTGAAATAGTACGTTTACCGCAACACGTTCTGAAATAGTCTGTTTACCATGACACTCGTCTGAGTCATTTACCACAACACACTTTTGAAATAGTCGGTTTAACATGACGCACTTCTGAAATAGTCCGTTTATTGTGACACATATTTGAAACAGTCCATTAACGTGGCAAACTATCTGAGAGAGTCCATTTACCGCAACACACTTTTAAAATAGTCAATTTACCCTGACAAACTTTTGAAATAGTCCGTTTATCACGGCACACTTCTTAAATGACTTAAGACGACACACTTGTGAATCCGTTTACTGCAACACACTTCTTAAATAGTCCTCTTTCCACAATACACTTCTGAAATAGAACATTTATCTCGACTCACTTTCTGAGAGAGTCCGTTTACCGCGACACACATCTGAAATAGTCCGTTTACCACGACACACTTCTGAAATAGTCTGTTTATCGTAGCATATTTTTGAAACAGTCCATTAACGCGACACACTACCTGAGAGAGTCCAATTACCTTGACACGCTTCTGAAAGAGCCAATTTACCGCGACACACTTCTGAAACACTCTGTTTACGGTGACACATTTTTGAAATATTCCATTTTCAGCGACACACTTTTAGAGAAATTCCGTTTACCGTGACACACTTCTGAAATAGTATGTTTACCACAACACATTCTGAAATAGTCTATTTACCATGACACTCGTCTGAAAGAGTCCATTTACCATGGCACACTTCTGAATTAGACCGTTTATTGTGACGCATTTTTGAAACAGTCCATTAACACGGCAACTATCTGAGAGAGTCCATTTACTGCAACATATTTTTGAAATCGTACATTTACCCTGACACACTTCTGAAATAGTCCGTTTTTCACGACACACTTGTGAATCCGTTTACCACGACACACTTATGAATCCGTTTACCACGACACACTTATGAATCCGTTTACCACGACACACTTATGAATCCGTTTACCACGACACACTTATGAATCCGTTTACCACAACACACTTCTTAAATAGTCTGTTTTCCACGACACACTTCTGAAATAGTCCGTTTACCATGACACATTTCTGAAATAGTCAGTTTATTGTAACACACTTGTGAAATAGTACGCTTAGAGTGACATACTTCTAAAAGAGTCCGTTTTCCACGACACACTTCTGAAATAGTCCATTTCTCGCAACACACTTCTGGGCCCATTTACTGTGATACAATTTTGAAATAGTCCGTTTATTGTGATACACTACTGAAATACGCCGTTTACCTCAACACACTTCTGAAATAGTCCGTTTAACACAATATACTTCTGAAATAGTCCGTTCACCGCGACACATTTCTGAAATAGTTCGTTTACCGCGACACACTTCTGAAATAGTTCGTTTACCACGACATACTTCTGAAATAGTATGTTTACCCCTACATACTTCTGAAAGAGTCCGTTTGCCACAACATACTTCTGAAATAGTACGTTTATCGCGACACACCTCTGAGTCTCTGTTGCCCGTGACACACTTCTGAAATAGTTCGTTTACCGCGACACACTTCTAAAAGAGTCCATTTAGCGTGACACTTCTGAAATAGTACGCTTACCGCAACATACTTCTGAAAGAGTCCGTTTACCGTGACACACTTCAGAAAGAGTCCATTTACCTCGACACACTTCTAAAAGAGTCCATTCACCTCGAAACACTTCTAAAAGAGTCCATTTACCGCGACACACTTGTGAAATAATACGTTTACTGTGACATACTTCTGAAAGAGTCAATTTACCACGACACACTTCTGAAATAGTCCGTTTATCGTGACACACTTCCGAGTCCGTTTACCACCACACACTTCTGAAATAGTCCGTTTACCACCACACACTTCTGAAATAGTCCGTTTATCGTGACACACTTCCGAGTCCGTTTACCACCACACACTTCTGAAATAGTCCGTTTATCGTGACACACTTCCGAGTCCGTTTACCACGATACACTTCTGAAATAATCAGTTTATCATGACACACTCTGAGTCCGTTTACTGTGATACACTTCTGCAATAGACCGTTCACCGCGACACACTTCTGAAATAATATGTTTACCGCAACACACTTCTGAAATAGTATGTTAACAGCGACACGCTTCTGAAATAGTCCATTTATCGTGAAACACTTCTGAGTCCGATTACCGCAACACGCTTATTAAATAGTACGTTTACCGTGACATTCTTCTGAAAGAGTCCATTTACCACGACTACTGAAATAGTCCGCTTATCGCGACACACTTCTGAGTCCATTTACCATGATACAATTCTGAATTAGTCTGCTTACTGCTGTACAATTCTGAAATAGTCCGTTTACTGCGATACAATTCTGAAATAGACCGTTTTCTGCGATACGCTTCTGAGTTGGGTTGTTTTACCTCTGACCAGCACTTTTTTGCGCACAAAGGGCTAAATGGACAGGTCACATGGATCCCGAAGGCTCAGAGAAGGTTGGGGGAGAAGACCCACTGGAAGAGCTGTTGAGAGACAGAGAGTAGCCTACCATCATTGCTATCCAGCATGTTCTTTAATGTACACAGGGTATGGCTCTCGCACACATGGGGCCATGGCTTAACGTCCCACCCGACGGACGACAGCCTTTCCAAGCCCATCGGTGTTCCCTACTGACCATGGGGAGGGCGGGGAGTTTGGCAGAGGTAAGTGTCAATGCTGACTCAGCTGGGACTCGAACCTGGGAACTACAGATTACGAGCCTGGCGTGCTACTGACTGAGCCCCCCCCCCCCCCCCGCACCCGAGACACTTCTGAAATAGTCCGTTTACCGCAACACACTTCAAAAAGAGTCCTTTTACCGTGACACGTTTCTGAAATAGTATGTTTAGCGCGAACACACTTCTGAAATAGTCTGTTTACCCTGACACACTTCTGAAATAGCACGTTTACCATGACATACTTCTGAAAGAGTGTTTACAATGACACACTTCTGAAATAAACTGTTTATTTCGACACATTTCTGAGTTCGTTTACCGTGACACTTCTGAAATAAACTGTTTATCTCGACACACTTCTGAAATAAACTGTTTATTTCGACACATTTCTGAGTTCGTTTACCGTGACACTTCTGAAATAAACTGTTTATCTCGACACACTTCTGAAAGAGTACTTTTACCGAGATACACTTCTGAAAGAGTCCGTTTATCGTGACACACTTCTGAAAGAGTCCGCTTACCGTGACACACTTCTGAAAGAATCCGTTTACCGCGACACACTTCTGAAAGAGTCCGTTTACTGTGACACACTTATAAAATAACCCGTTTATCGCAGTACACTTCTGAAAGAGTACGTTTACCGAGATACACTTCTTAAAGAGTACGTTTACCGCGATACACTTCTGAAATAGTCTGTTTACCGCTACACACTTGTAAAAGAGTCCATTTACCATGGCACGTTTCTGAAATAGTATGTTTACCGCGAACATCTGAAATAGTCTGCTTACCGTGACACACTTCTGAAATAGTACGCTTACCACGACATACTTCTGAAAGAGTCTGTTTACCATGACACAATTCTGAAATAAACTGTTTATCTCGACACACTTCTGGGTCCGTTTACCGTGACACACTTCTGAAATAAACTGTTTATCTCGACACACTTCTGAAAGAGTCTGTTTGCTGTGACACACTTCTAAAATAACCCGTTTACCGTGACACTTCTGAAAGAGTACATTTACCGCTACAAACTTCTGAAAGAGTCAGTCTACCGCAACATACTTCTAAAAGAATCCGTTTATCATGACACGCTTCTGAAATAGTCCGTTTATCGTGACACACTTCTGAAATAGTCCGTTTATCGTGACACACTTCTGAGTCCGTTTCCCGCGACACACTCTTGAATCAGTTTACCGTGATACACTTCTGAAATAGTGCGTTTCCCGCGACACACTTCTGAAACAGTCCGTTTATCATGACACACTACTGGAATAATCCGTTTGCCGAAAATAAACTTCTGAAAGAGTCCCTTTATCGTGACACACTTCTGAGTCAGTTTACCGCGACACACTTCTGAAACACTCCGTTTACCGCGGAACACTTCTGAAATCGTACGTTTTCTGTGACATACTTCTGAAAGAGTCCATTTACCACGACATACTTCTGAAATAGTCCGTTTATTGTGACATACTTCTGAAATAATATGTTTACCGCGATACACTTCTGAAATAGTATGTTTTCCGCGACTCAATTCTGAAAGTATCCGTTTACCACGACACACTTCTGAAATAGTCCATTTATTGTGACATACTTCTGAAATAGTATGTTTACCGCGATACACTTCTGAAATAGTATGTTTTCCGCGACTCACTTCTGAAAGTATTCGTTTACCACTACACACTTCTGAAATAGTACGTTTACCATGACATACTTCTGAAAGAGTCCGTTTACCACGACACACTTCTGAAATAGTCCGTTTATCGCGACACGCTTCTGAGTCGTTTACCGTGGCACACTTCTGAAAGAGTCCGTTTACCACTACACATTTCTGAAATAGTACGTTTACCGTGACATACTTCTGAAAGAGTCCGTTTACCACTACACACTTCTGAAATAGTACGTTTACCATGACATACTTCTGAAAGAGTCCGTTTACCACGACACACTTCTGAAATAGTCAGTTTATCGAGACACACTTCTGAGTTCGTTTACCGCGACACACTTCTGAAAAAGTCCGTTTACCGTGACACACTTCTGAAATAGCCCATTTACCGCGATACACTTCTGAAATAGTATGTTTACCGCGACACACTTCTGACATAGTATGTTTACCGCGACACACTTCTGACATAGTATGTTTACCATGACACACTTCTGAAAGTCCGTTTACCGTGACACACTTCTGACATAGTATGTTTACCGCGACACACTTTTGAAATAGTCCATTTTTATTTAGACAACTTATAATTCAATTTATTTTAACAAGAATACGCATTAAACTGACAAAAACATTGACAAAAAACAAAATCATAATAAAAAATTGCAAAAAAAAAATACAAATTATTTTGTAGTTTTATTATCCTTTTTCTTAAATTTTCGGACCTTGGAGGACACCGACGGTTTGAGAAGCATTTCTCTGCAACGTATTAAACTGACAGGATGCTGTCAGGAGGCCATTCCGCAGTGAGTTGGAAGGAAATCTCTCGCCCTCCCCCCGCAACCATCCAGTGTCCTACTCCTTCCTTCAGGATGACGAAGTCGTCCCAAGTTTGATATTCAACATTAACCCTCGTGGAAAATAGGAGGAAACTAGAAAAAACGCAAAACCCATGTGTTTGTCACTTACCGGCTTGACTCTGTCAGAGTCGGGCCAGGCTCGTAGTCTGCGGTTTCCCTGATGTTCGAGTCCCATTGGAGTCTGCGGTTTCCCTGATGTTCGTTTCCCTGATGTTCGAGTTTCCCTGATGTTCGAGCCCCTGATGTTCGAGTGCCAGTGTTGAGAATTATCTCTTCTAAATCCTCGCTCTCCGCCCTCGGTTAGAAGGGGGAGACGGATGTGCTTGTAAAGGCCGTCGTCTATTGGATGGTGACCCACCCGCTTTGGGGCATGTGTTCGACGTGTTAGCAGCATGGCAAAGTACTGCATGAAGAAATGTAGGTTACTTGGTTGTGAGATGACATCTGTTATCATAACGAAAGGGATGAATAGTTTTCCGAAGAATGAGGAGCAATAATTTACATAAATCCATGAAATGTAATGTAATAGTAATATTTTTAAATGCAGGGTTCAACCGTGACCCGAGTAAAAATTTCTTCGTAAGTACTCATCGTTACTGCTGTTGCAAGTAGCGCTGCTAACGCCGCGCACATTTTTACTACGCAGTCGTCCCACTTTACTCTTTACCAACTTTGATGAAGTGTCACAGATCGCGCAAAGCCATACGAAACAGATCACCTACTTTGGGGGCACGTATTTAGTAGCATGGCAAAGTACTGTTTGAAGAAATGTAGGTTTCTTGGTTGTAAGATGATTTTTGCTATTGCAAATAAAAAGATGAATTGATTTTGGAAGGATGAGAAGCAATATGTTACATAAATCCATGAAATGTGCGTTGTGCTGTTTTACCTCTGAGCGGCACTTTTCTGCACACCATGGGCTAAATGGCCAGGTCACATGGACCCCGAAGGCTCAGAGATGGTTGGGGGAGGGAACCCACTGGAACAGCTGTTGAGAGACAGATGGTAGCCTCCCGTCAAGGCCATCCAGCGTGTACTTTGACTTGCACAGGGTATGGTTCTCTCGCACACCGGGCCACGGCTTAACGTCCCATCCGACGGACGGCGGCCTTTCCAAGCCCATCGGTGTCCCCTATTGACCGTGGGCAGGACGGGGAATTTTGCGGAGATAAATCTCAACGCTGACCCAGCTGGGACTCGAACCTGGGAACTGCAGATTACGAGCCTGGCACGCTATTGACTGAGCCACCCCCTCCTCAGGCGAAACTGGACTTTGGCGAATGGTGGGAAAAATTTAGATTTCAGGTGTTAATCTTAAAATAATCATACTAAATAAATGCCACAATTACAAAAATGATACACTTAACCAAAATGAAGTAATTTGGAGTCAAATCATTACCTTGAATAGGAAAGGTTAAAAATTATGTTCTGTTTGGGATGAGATTTTATAGTTGCTTTTCTACATCTGTTTTTAGTGTCGGGCATAAAATAACAGCTGAAATAAAATTATACAAAGACGGTGATGAACCTCTTGAGCCCCTCCACCCTCTGGATACGTCCCTGCTTAGCATTACATATGAACGCACTTTTTTTTGTACGAAATGGCTTAATGGCATAAGGACTGTAAAAATAAATAAATAAATACCCCCTCAAGCAGCTGCTTGCCACAGAGGTCTGACAGGAGCCTGTCAGTTTATATGCCACAGCAGAAGGTCTGAGAGGATGGCAGGACCTCAGCAGAAAAACGACACACACATCCAGCGTGTACTGCAACTATACACGCTACAGATACCGTTCACAGCAAACTGGAGCGTGTGCAGTTACTGCATACGCTCCAGTTTGCTGTGAACGGTAACTGCACACGCTCAATATTTCCGTGAGTGAGCCCACACGATCCAGGTCTTTGTGAGCTAACACGATCCAATCACACAATCCACACGGGGACCTCACAAAAGTGGCCTTACTATGACGTCACGGGACCTCACAAAAGTGGCCTGATGATGAAATACCCGAACAGATGTTGGGAAACAGATAATAAATAAATAAATAAATACCCCCTCAAGCAGCTGCTTGCCACAGAGGTGTGACAGGAGCCTGTCAGTTTATATGCCACAGTAGAAGGTCTGTGAGTATAACGGCTCAGAAAAGAGAAGTCACAAGGCCAGTAGTTCCAACTCAAGGATTATACGATTTTTTTCCCTTACGAATTCCAATTTTTTTTTGCGAAACCCCTACCAACGTTTCCTGAAGACCCTCTTCTAATCATTGCCGGATACATTTTAAATAAAATATACATGTAGAACTATGCAACGAGGAATCATTAAGAGTCTCAAGGAATTATATATCTGTTATTGGGTTGTAGTTTTTGCCACACACTGGGCTAAATAATAGGTCACAAGGATCTCCCAAGAGCTCAGAGAAGGTTGGGGAAGGGGACCTACTGGAACAATTGTTGGGTTGGGTTGATTTACCTCTGAGCGGCACTTTTTTGCACACAATGGACTAAATGGCCAGGTCACATGTACCCCGAAGGCTCAGAGAAAGTTGGGGGAGGGGACCCACTGGAATAGCTGTTGGGAGACAGATGGCAGCCTCCCGTCAAGGCCATCCAGCATGTTCTTTAACGTGCACAGGGTATGAGCTCTCCCGCACACGGAGCCACGGCTTAACGTCCCATCCGACGGACGGCTGTCTTTCCAAGCCCATCGGTGTCCCCTACTGACCGTGGGCAGGGTGAGCAATTGTTGGGAGACAGATGGTAGCCTTCCATCAAGGCGATCCAATGTTCTTTAACGTGCACAGGGTATGGCCTCTCAGCACATGTGGGCAAGGCTTAACAACCCATCCGACGAACGGCAGCTTTACCAAGCCCATCGGTGTCTCCTATGGACTGAGGGCAGGGAGTTTGTGGAGAAAAATCTCAACGCTTACCCAAGCGGGACTCGAATCTAGGAACTGCAGATTACGAGCCTGGCGCGCTACCGACTGAGCCACCACTGCCCCTCTTCTCACCGAGAGTAGAGTGGCATCAAATTTTTTAAAGCAGCCACAGTTGGCACTTGAGCCTAGGAACATTAGATTATGAGCCTGATGGCATATTTGTCTCTCCCTCATTTAAAACACTACAGGACAAATTTCAATTATCGGGCAAAGACTTTCAACGATCCGTCATCGGTCGGAACAGATTCACTTTGAGTATTCTAGGTTTCCCTACACATACATTTTTTTATTGCATAGGAACGTTTCAGTATTATTTCATTACAGCGTAGATAGGGGGGGGGGGGTCTCAGTCGATAGCGCGCCAGGCTCGTGTTCTGCTCGTGTTCCCAGGTTCGAGTCCCAGCTGGGTCAGTGTTGAGATTTATCTCCGCAAAACTCCCCATCCTGCCCACGGTCAGTAGGGAACACCGTTGGACTTGGAAACGGCTCCGTCCATCCGATAGGACGTTAAGCCGTGGCCCCGTGTACGAGAAAGTCACACCCTGTGCATGTTAAAGAACAAGCTGGATGGCCTTGACTCAGTCGATAGCGCGCCAGGCTCGTGTTCTGCTCGTGTTCCCAGGTTCGAGTCCCAGCTGGGTCAGTGTTGAGATTTATCTCCGCAAAACTCCCCATCCTGCCCACGGTCAGTAGGGAACACCGTTGGACTTGGAAACGGCTCCGTCCATCCGATAGGACGTTAAGCCGTGGCCCCGTGTACGAGAAAGTCACACCCTGTGCATGTTAAAGAACAAGCTGGATGGCCTTGACTGGAGGCTACCATCTGTCTCCCAACGGCTGTTACAGTGGGTTCCCTCTCCCAATCTTTTCTGAGCCTTCGGGGGTCCTTGTGACCTGGCCATTTAGGCCATTGTGTGCAAAAAAGTGCCTTTCAGAGGTTTGGATTGGATTGTTTTACCTCTGAGCGGCACTTTTTGCACACCATGGGCTAAATGGCCAGGTAACATGGACCCCGAAGGCTCAGAGCAGGTTGGGGGAGATGACCCACTGGAACAGCTGTTGGGAGACAGATGGTAGCCTCCCGTCAAGGCCATCCAGCGTGTTCTTTAACGTGCACAGGGTATGGCTCTCCCGCACACGGTGCCACGGCTTAACGTCCCATCCGACGGACGGCATAAATATCGGTGTCCCCTACTGACCGTGGGCATGGCGGGGAAATTTTGCGGAGATAAATCTCAACGCTGACCCAGCTGGGACTCGAACCTGGGAACTACAGATTACGAGCCTGCTGCGCTACCGACTGAGCCACCCCCGCCCCCTCTCAGGGGTAAAAACAACCCAACGCGTAGAGCAGGGATTCATAAATATTTTTTTACGACACATATTGACATATGATTCTCATGTGAGCGATGGCTATTACATAAAAACAACAACTAAAATAACAACACCCACAAAGACAACTATTGTATGTAAATATGAGGAATATGGTTACTAAAATGATTAGAAACTCCAAAAAGCAATATTATCAGAAATTATTTTCAGATGCAAAACATGAAAGTAACATGGAAAGGTATAAATAACGTCCTGGGTAATAAAACAAAACGAAATAATGACATCAGATTTTTAAAACAGATGGATAAAACTTTGACTACATTACAAATTGCGAACAACTTCAGCAATAATTTTGTAAATTTCGATCAATAAATTAATGGAAGAGAACGATTTTCATTAACAAGAACAAAAAAAAAATATCGTGTATTAAACAGAGCTTTTACCTTCAGAATATTACCTATGACGAAGTTGTTCGAATAATTGATAATTGACCGTAAATCTCCAGGAATAGATAAGATACATGTCCAGCATTTAAAGCACTCTAAAATTTCATTATCCCTAGTGATCGCAAAATTATTAAACTTATATTTGATACGTCGTAAATTCCATCTAAAATGAAGATTTCAATTATTAGACCCATATACAAATCTGGTGAAAGGGAATCCTACAAAAATTTTGGGTTGTTGGGTTGTTTTACCTCTGAGCGGCACTTTTTTGCACACCATGGGCTAAATGACCAGGTCACATGGATCCCAAAGGCTCAGAGAAAGGTTGGGGGAGGAGACCCACTGGAACAGCTGTTGGGAGACAGATGGTAGCCTCCCGTCAAGGCCATCCAGCGTGTTCTTTAACGTGCACAGGATATGGCTCTCCCGCACACGGGGCCACGGCTTAACGTCCCATCCGACGGACGAAGGCCTTTCCAAACCCATCGGTGTCCCCTACTGACCGTGAGCAGGGCGGGGAATTTTGCGGAGATAAATCTCAACGCTGACCCAGCTGGGACTCGAACCTGGGAACTACAGATTACGAGCCTGGCGCGCTACCGACTGAGCCACCCCCTATAGACCTATTGCTGTTCTGCCCGTTACTGAAAAAATTATGGAACGATATGCAACTAATCTAATCAAAAGCTGTCTCAGTAAATATAATATCTTGGAAACAATATGATTTCAGACTAATAAGAGCACTATAAAATTCACGTAACACTATAACATTCAGGGAACAGTATAACAATATTAGAAGATAACAATATTAGAAGATAACAATATTAGAAGATAACAATATTAGAAGATAACAAAATTAGAAGATTTTTCTCACGAAATATGTTCTAATATAAATGAGGACAAAGTTATCTTTTCTGTATTTATGGACTTGAGTAAAGCTTTTGACGTGCTGGACCACAATATTTTACTGAAAAAATTATATAGTGCGGGAATGAGAGGAAGGATTTATAATTGGCTCAAAAATTACTTATCCAATAGATGTCCTTTAACTAGAGTAAATGACATTGACAGTGACTTACGGAAAATCACATATGGGGTACCTCAAGGTTCGATTCTTGGGCCTATTCTATTTTTAATATATATTAATGACATAACAAACGTTGTAACAAAGAGTAGTATACAGGGTGAATCTGAAAAAGTGGGCAAAACTTTACGGGGTGGTAGAACGTAGCTATACGAGCAATATTCGTCATAGAAAGTATGGGCGGAACGCAAACGGCGAGCCGCTAGGTGGAGTTGGAAATGGTATAAAAGGGTCGGTCGTCGAGTCCCAGCTGGGTCAGCGTTGAGATTTATCTCCGCAAAATGTCCCGCCCTGCCCACGGTCAGTAGGGGACACCGATGAGCTTCGAAAGGCCGCCGTCCGTCGGATGGGACGTTAAGCCGTGGCCCCGTGTGCGGGAGAACCATACCCTGTGCACGTTAAAGAATGGCCTTGACGGGAGGCTACCATCTGTCTCCCAACAGCTGTTCCAGTGGGTCCCCTCCCCCAACCTTCTCTGAGCCTTCGGGCTCCATGTGACCTGGCCATTTAGCCCATGGTGTGCAAAAGAGTTCGCTCAGAGGTAAAACAACCCAACCCAACTCTGAGCCTTCGGAGTCCATGTGACCTGGCCATTTAGCCCATGGTGTGCAAAAAAGTGCCGCACAGAGGTAAAACAACCCAACCCACCCCCAACTCCATTCTGAGCTTTGGCGTTCTTATCAACTAGACATTTTATCCCACTTTTTATCAAAAACCGCCACTGAGAAGAAATCAAACAATCGGAAATTGAAATCTGCCTTGAATGAAAATTTCTTCTTCAAATCCTTGAAAATTTCTCCTTGAAATGAATGGCGAGATAAATCCTCACCTCAGATACCAATGGCTTTGGTTACCGTGGACCAACTTGGAAACTCGCTTTCGTAACCATAGCAACAACATAATCAGCTAATGACGAGCAGATGATGCATTATTTCAGAAACAGATTTTTTTTTAAATTCTTACACTACTAGAATTCTGGACCTTATTACTGAAATACTCCACGGAATACTCGCTTCGGTGGGGGAAACGCTAGTAATTACCTAAACGGGGAAACCAATTACCCACTTTATTATGTTAAAGAAAGAGGGCCAGCATTAAGAGATTAAGTTTGTCGTCCATTTGACGAGAGGAATGTTTCCTTTAATTCCCACTCAAAGCTTTCTCCATCTTAACAGAAATGCGTGGTTCGTGCAATTGCCGAATGGTAAACGTTGGAAATAAATCACTCTAAAGACATCAATGCAAACTCTATTAATCCTCATAGTTATTCTATTTAGGGAGTTTTGACAGAAACTTTATAGAAAGGTTTTATTCTATCCAACAAAATGAATTTAATTCTGATAATTCGGGATTCTGTGGAACTGAAAGACGCGTTTTCATAATCTTCAGTGGTGGGCGTTAAATTGAATCTGAGATCGCCTTGGTTGGTTTGAAGTTAGCGTTCCGATGCAAGGCGACTCATTCAGTTCTAGTTTTAATTATTGCCTCCTACTTCACTAGCAGGGACGATTCAACCCATTCTGCGGGGGGGGGGGGGGGGTCCTCATTCGCTAACTCAACCCATTCTCGGACTCGAGGCACCTCAGGATTTTAAAATTCCCCTCCCTGCACACGGTCAGTAGGGGACACCAATGGGCTTGGAAAGCCGCCGTTCGTCGAATGGGACGTTAAGCCGTGGCACCATGTGCGGGAGAGCCATACCCTGTGAACGTTAAAGAACAAGATGGATGGCCTTGGCGGGAGGCTACCATCTGTCTCCCAACAGCTGTTCCAGTGGTTCCCCTCCCCTAACCTTCTCTGAGCCTTCGGGGTCCATGTGACCTGGCCATTTAGCCCACTGTGTGCAGAAAAGTGTCGCTCAGAGGTAAAACAACCCAAATCAACCTCAGGATTTTAGGTGTGGGAGGTCAATCATAATTTTGCAAGGTCTTGAACCCTTAAAAAAGGCGTCCCAGCAAGTTTCTTCTGAAATTTTGGAAACAACCAAAAATAGGATGGTGTAAGATCGAGTGAATATTCAGGAAGGGATATCTGTTTGATTTTTTTCCTGCTCCAGATAGGCCGTTACTTGCACCGTTTGGTGAACACCGGCATTATCACGAAAGAAGGATAACCCTTGACACGCCTATTGTTGGATGCTGCTCCTTCATCTCCTTAACCATTTTGGGCACAACAATGTTGATGTAGTATTAGCCATTTATATTCATTTTCTCAAGTAAGGTGTCCACGGCTAGAACTCCTTGGGAATTGGGGGCGGGGTGGCTCAATCGGTAGCGCGCCAGGCTTGTAATCTGTAGTACCCAGGTTCGAGTCCCAGCTGAGTCAGCGTTGAGATTTATCTCCGCAAAATTCCCCTCCCTGCTCACGGTCAGTAGGGGACACCGATGGGCTTGGAAAGGCCGCCGTCCGTCGGATGGGACGTTAAGCCGTGGCCCCGTGTGCGGGAGAGCCATACCCTGTGCCAGCTGTTCCAGTGGGTCCCCTGCCCCAACCTTCTCTCAGCCTTCGGGGTCCATGTGATCTGACCATTTAGCCCATGGTGAGCAAAAAAGTGCCGCTCAGAGGTAAAACAACCCAACCCAACCCTTGGGAATTGAAAATAATTGTGAACATCCTCTTCCTTGAGCGAAAGTCTTGTCAGAGGATTGGGGACGCGGTTCATCTTCCGCAACCCAAAGAGAGTTGTCGATCTTTCTGGGTGTTGTATAATTATAAAACCATGTCTCATTACCTGTGACAATGTCTGTTAACTGTATGGGACGACTGGGTTGAAACATTGCCAGCATCTCCTTGCACGAGTCGACTCTAACCCTTTTTTGCTGTTCTGTCAGTTTGTAGGGTACCCATTTGGCACAGATCTTTCGGAACTTTAAAAGTTGGTGAATAATTGTTTCCTGCCAATCGATTCACTGACATATAAACGTATTTTCTGAACTGTGATGTTTGGTTTTCCTTAATGAGATCAAGAACAGCAGAGATGGTTCTCTCGTTCACGCTCTCCTTCGGCTTTACTGCACGAGGGAGGTTTTCGAAGTTCTGCCGTCCTTCTCTGAATTTGTGCATCCATCCCATAAAAATAAATTAAATTCCCCCTCAAGCAGCTGCTTGCCACAGAGGTCTGACAGGAGGCTGTCAGTTTATATGCCACAGTTGAAGGTCTGAGAGGATGGCAGGACCTCAGCAGAAAAACAACACATACATCCAGCGTGTACAGCAACTGTACACGCTCCAGTTACCGTTCACATCAAACTGGAGCGTGTGCAGTTACTGCACACGCTCCAGTTTGCTGTGAACGTAACTGCACACGCTCAATATTTCTGTGAGTGAGCCCACACGATCCAGGTCTTTGTGAGCTCACACGATCCAATCACACAATCCACACGGGGACCTCACAAAAGTGGCCTTACTATGACGTCACGGGGACCTCACAAAAGTGGCCTGATGATGAAATACCCGAACAGACGATGGGAGACAGATAATAAATAAATAAATAAATACCCCCTCAAGCAGCTGCTTGCCACAGAGGTCAGACAGGAGCCTGTCAGTTTATATGCCACAGTAGAAGGTCTGAGAGGATGGCAGGACCTCAGCAGAAAAACGACACATACATCCATAGCCTTACCCGGGGCTCGAACCCAGGTCCCTTAGATCAGTAGCCAAGCGCGCTAACCACTCGACCATGGGACTGTGTCATCCATCCCATAACAGTTCCATATGCACAGGCGTGATCCCAATATACTTGTGGTAAATTGCAACGAATTTTTTTTGCGTCGTCCACAAGCTGCATCCTCGTGTTTTGTTTTTCTCCATCTTCAGTAGTCTCCATAGCAATAGCATCCAGATTTCGCAGACCGAACTTTACGCGTCGCAGCGAAGAGAGAAATGATGATACCGTCTTTATTTTTAATACGAAATGACAAGTTTAGACAAGATTTCAAACAAATCGTAGTTCGATAACTGCAGAGGAACGAGTGAAAATCTACAGACATGTGCCAAGAACTTTTTGAACGCCCTCCGTAAGAAGGCTCACCCTCTATTTTGTGGGGGGCGGGGGTGGTTCAGTCGGTAGCGCGCCAGGCTCGTAATCTGTAGTTCCCAGGTTCGAGTCCCAGCTGGGTCAGCGTTGAGATTTATATCCGCAAAATTCCCCGCCCTGCCCACGGTCAGTAGGGGACACCGATGGGCTTGGAAAGGCCTTCGTCCGTCGGATGGGACGTTAAGCCGTGGCCCCGTGTGCGGGAGAGCCATATCCTGTGCACGTTAAAGAACACGCTGGATGGCCTTGACGGGAGGCTACTATCTGTCTCCCAACAGCTGTTCCAGTGGGTCCCCTCCCCCAACCTTCTCTGAGACTTCGGGGTCCATGTGATCTGGCCATTTAGCCCATGGTGTGCAAAAAAGTGCCACTCAGAGATAAAACAACCCAACCCAACCTCTATTTTGTGGGGCCCCCCTAGAGACCTACTATTAATCCTCCCAGTTCACCAGTATCACAACTTAGTGTAGTGCAGTGAAAATTATTAGGGGAGATTGTAAGAATAATCTCTTAACTTAATAACGTAACTGGGCCACTCTTATCCCCTTCTTTTCCGGTTGGATAAGAATTGATGAAATATTAAGATTCACACTTTTCGAATTTAACAATAGTTTTAATAGCGTCCTGATCTACGGGACCTGGGTTCGAGCCCGGGTAAGGCATGGATGAATGTATCGTTTTTCTGCTGAGGTCCTGCCATCTTCACATATTTTCTATTATGGCATATAAACTGACAGGCTCCTGTCAGACCTCTGTGGCAAGCAGCTGCTTGAGGGGGTATTTATTTATTTTATTTCTAAAGCAATGGAAAGATCTCGAAAATGGTCAAAATTAAACGAATATTGCAAACGATCTATTTAAACCTAGTATTTGAAATATTGATTTTGGAGTGTAAGGGTGAAGAGGATTGACACCAACGATTTCACCCCTTAACCCCAGAGGGGTTGGAAAATATTATTTTTCGTTTTAAGAGATTATTGAAAAAATATAAATGAATTAAACATTTTTAAAAATACAGACGCTCAAAAAAATATCCGAACACTATGGTTGATTACAGAATTCAGAAAAAATATCTGGCAATGATTTTTTATTAGATTATTTAGAAATTAGTGATCTGGCAACCTTTGATCACTAATTTTTAAAAAAATCGTTGCCATATATTTTTTCTCAATTCTGTAATCAACCATAGTGTTGGCATATTTTTTTAAGCGACTGTAGGTGGTCATATTATTTTGATACTAGATCGTGTGGGCTCACTCACGGAAATATTGAGCGTGTGCAGTTACCGTTCACAGCAGACTGGAACGTGTGCAGTAACTGCACACGCTCCAGTTTGCTGTGAACGGTAACTGGAGCGTGTACAGTTGCTGTACACGTTCCAGGTATTTTTCCTGAATTCTGTAATCACCTGACACGAAGGTTGCCAGATCACTACTAATTTCTAAAAAAAATCTTTGCCAGATATTTTTCTCAATTCTGCAATCAACCATAGTATTCGGATACTTTTTTGAGTGACTGCACCTATCTTCCTACATGCACCTTAAAAAGTAGAAAATAAACCTGAAGCATATCAATGGTGCAATCAGTCATTGCGTTCGCATTCACTTCAAAGGAAGACAGAGTACCGATTTACATCCTCACAGTGGTGAAAGTTGATTTTATTTCTTACCGGTTCGCTTCAAAGCATGTGTGGAAAAATCACTTACAGGCAGACACTCCACTGAAGTCATCTTACAAGGGTAATAAAGTGAAGTGTATGGCGGTAAAAGTACAGTCGCTCAAAAAAGTATCCGAACATTACTGTTGATTACAAAATTCAGAAAAAATATCTGGCAACGATTTTTTTAGAAATGAGTGATCTGGCAACCTTCGTGTACGTGATTACAGAATTCAGGAAAAATATCTGAAGCGTGTACAGCAACTGTACACGCTCCAGTTACCGTTCACAGCAAACTGGAGCGTGTGCAGTTACTGCACACGCTCCAGTTTGCTGTGAACGGTAACTGGAGCGTGCAGTTACTGCACACGCTCCAGTTTGCTGTGAACGGTAACTGCACACGCTCAATATTTCCGTGAGTGAGCCCACACGATCTAGTATCAAAATAATATGACCACCTACAGTCGCTCAAAAAAGTATCCAAACACTACGGTTGATTACAGAATTCAGAAAAAATATATGGCAACGATTTTTTCAGAAATTAGTGATCTGGCAACCTTCGTGTCACGTGATTGCAGAATTCAGGAAAAATATCTGAAGCGTGTACAGCAACTGCACACGCTCCAGTTACCGTTCACAGCCAACTGGAGCGTGTGCAGTTACTGCACACGCTCCAGTTAGCTGTGAACGGTAACTGCACACGCTCAATATTTCCGTGAGTGAGCCCACACGATCTAGTATCAAAATAATATGACCACCTACAGTCGCTCAAAAAAGTATCCAAACACTACGGTTGATTACAGAATTCAGAAAAAATATATGGCAACGATTTTTTCAGAAATTAGTGATCTGGCAACCTTCGTGTCACGTGATTACAGAATTCAGCAAAAATATCTGGAGCGTGTACAGCAACTGTACACGCTCCAGTTACCGTTCACAGCAAACTGGAGGGTGTGCAGTTACTGCACACGCTCCAGTTTGCTGTGAACGGTAACTGCACACGCTCAATATTTCCGTGAGTGAGCCCACACGATCTAGTATCAAAATAATATGACCACCTACAGTCGCTCAAAAAAGTATCCGAACACTATGGTTGATTACAGAATTCAAAAAAAATATATGGCAACGATTTTTTCAGAAATTAGCAATCTGGCAACCTTCGTGTCACGTGACAAAAAAAATACAAGTACAGTGCTCCAATATTTTCTATTTCTCATTATGGTTTTCCGCAAATAGCGAATAATTTAGGGGTATTCAATGTGAGATAAATATTAATATACCTAAATATGTGCTGATACGTTGTATTCTAGAATTACGACCTTACTGTAACAAAAACTTAGCAAGATGTTTTAATTAATGGGTTGTTTTCTAATATAATGTTTTTAAAGTGATTTTGGTTCTTAAAAAATTAAAATCAAATTGTTTTAAAAAGAAAAAAAAACTTCAATTATGTTTTAATTTTTATCCCTCAACTTGCATATTCTAAACCAAAAGTCAAATTTAAGCATTTTTTTTTTAGAATAATATATATCGGAGATTCAGAGTACTTTTTAAGATTCATGAAGCGTAATCGATGACTACACGAGATAACGCAAACTTCTCCTCTGAGAAATCCACTACAATTAGACGCAATATTGTAGCGTTTTGGCATCGATATTTGTTTTTTTTGCGATAGGAAGAGAAAGATTTTTTTGCCAAAGAAAATATAAAGATTTTCCTCCTACAAGTCGGGTTGTGTTAACAGCAACCATTGTTTTTCCCCTCTTTTGTCCCCTCTGTCGATCGCCAAAGTTGTGGTGAGGTCATATGAGCGGCGTACAGTCGCTCAAAAATGTATCCGGACACTACGGTTGATTACAAAATTCAGAAAAAATATCTGGCAACGTTTTTTTTAGAAATGAGTGATCTGGCAACCTTCGTGTCACGTGACACGAAGGTTGCCAGATCACTCATTTCTAAAAAAATCGTTGCCAGATATTTTTCACGTGACACAAAGGTTGCCAGATCACTAATTTCTAAAAAAATCGCTGCCAGATATTTTTTCTGAATTCTGTAATCAACCATAGTGTTCGGATAATTTTTTGAGCGACTGTAGGTGGTCATATTATTTTGATACTAGATCGTGTGGGCTCACTCACAGAAATATTGAGCGTGTGCAGTTACCGTTGGCGCAGTCCTCTTGGCAAGCAGCTACTTGAGGGGGTATTTATTTTTTTTCATAGTGTGTATTTTAAGTATTCTATTGTGTTATACATATAATATTTTGTTGTTTATAAGTGCTAATACAATAATAACACTGTTTGCATTTTCAGTCATCCATAATTTCGATTTGTAATCGTTAGAAATCATCGATCTACTGAATCTATCTCATCGATCTACTGAATCTATCTCATCGATCTACTGAATCTATCTCATCGATCTACTGAATCTATCTCATCGATCTACTGCATCTCTCTCATCACCTATCTCCCTATTTCTTTTCGCTCGTCATTTATCTGTTGTGGATTTCTCAAAATAGTTATTCCACCATCTCTTTCGAACGCGACGGACAAGCTTAATAATTTATGTGCCAAATGAAAGCTTCTGATGCGGATAATGTCAGGATATAAAAAAAAAATTGACCCCATGCTTTCTTCCCCCCTCAAAAAGAAGAAACACGAAAATGAGTGTTCCGCCATATCTTCAGAACGCATCTTCCGAACCTAACAAGTGGTATGTCAAATGAAAACTTGTGACGTGGGGAATGTTGTAGGAAATAAAAAATCAACCCCCTTTATTTCTTCCCCTCTAAAAAAAAGGGAAATATGAAAGTCGTTCTTCTGCTATATCTACCGAATGCGAGAGCCTACAGTTACGAGTTGGTGTCAAATGAAATCTCATATGAGGACCATCGTAGACTACTTCGAATTATGCCCCTATCATTCGGGGGCGGGGGTGGCTCAGTCGGTAGCGTGACAGGCTCGTAATCTGTAGTTCCCAGGTTCGAGTCCCAGCTTGGTCAGCGTTGAGATTTATCTCCGCAAAATTCCCCGCCCTGCCCACGGTCAGCAGGGGACACCGATGGGCTTGGGAAGGCCGCCTTCCGTCGGATGGGACGTAAAGCCGTGGCCCCGTGTACGGCAGAGCCATACTCTGTGCACGATAAAGAACACGCTGGATAGCCTTGACGGGAGGCTACCATCTGTCTCCCAACAGCTGTTCCAGTGGGTCCCCTCCCCCAACCTTCTCTGAGCCTTAGAGGTCCTTGTGACCTGGCCATTTAACCAATGGTGTGCAAAAAAGTGCCGCTCAGAGGTAAAACAACCCAACTCGAGCCCCTATCATTCTCTCCTCCCCTCAAAAGAGATGGAAATTTAGTCGACCTTAACGAGTATATCTCAAATTAAAACTTGTGAGGTAACCAATGTCATGTGTTACCTCAAGCACGACTCCAAAAAAGGTTGGGTTGGGTTGTTTTACCTCTGAGCGGCACTTTTTTGCACACCATGGGCTAAATGGCCAGGTCACATGGACCTCGAAGGCTCAGAGAAGGTTGGGGGAGGGGACCCACTGGAATAGCTGTTGGGAGACAGATGGTAGCCTCCCGTCAAGGCCATCCAGCGTGTTCTTTAACGTGCACAGGGTATGGCTCTCCCGCACACGGGGCCACGGCTTAACGTCCCATCCGACGGACGGCGGCCTTTCCAAGCCCATCGGTGTCCCCTACTGACCGTGGGCAGGGCGGAGAATTTTTGCGGAGATAAATCTCAACGCTGACCCAGCTGGGACACGAACCTGGGAACTACAGATTACGAGCCTGGCGCGCGACCGACTGAGCCACCCCCGCCCCTCTCCAAAAAAGAAATAGTGCGAGGGAATAAAAATGTGGTCGATGTTTATGAGTCACATAATAAATGAAAGTTTCTGAAGGTAGGTAGCAGCTGCTTGCCACAGAGGTCTGATAGGAGCCTGTGAGGATGGCGGGACCTAGGCAGAAAAAAAAACAAAAAAAATCCATGCCTTACCCGGGGCTAGAACCCAGGTCCCTTTAATTAGTTGCCAAACACACTAATCAGTTACATATTAATATTTTACGCCGATGGGCTTGGAAAGACCGCCGTCCGTCGGATGGGACATTAAGCCCGTGTTCAGGAGAGCCATACCCTGTGCACGTTAAAGAACACGCTGGATGGCCTTGACGGGAGGCTACCATCTGTTTCCCAGCAGCTGTTCCAGTGGGTTCCCTCCCCCAACCTTCTCTGAGCCTTCGGGGTCAATATGACCTGGCCATTTAGCCCATGGTGTGCAAAAAAAGTGCCGCTCAGAGATAAAACAACCCAACCCAAATATTAATATTTTACATTAGTAAACAAGTTTCTATCATTTTCTGCATTTTTATAAATAATTAATTATTTATCGATTTTTATTTACCAATTCTTCACCTGATAAATTGATAATTCGCCTCTCATTCTGCGATTCAGCATGACCTAAAAGATCTTATTTATTTGCACACATTTTCACGGGAAAAAATAAAACGATGCGAAACATGCACGCCTGCCAATTCAAAAGATGAGCCATGCAATCAGAAGCTCCCCATCGCATCATTGAACGTCTCTCTTGAGATATGCGGTTTTTACCTTCTCCTCCTTCCCCCATGTTGTTTCATGCATCGTCCCTTACACCCACCCTTGGCATTGCCTCGCCACGCGCATTGCACATCAGTTGAACACCGTCGTTCCCTGGCAGCGTGAATAGTTGAATACGAGAAACCTGGATGTGTAATCGACCACCTGCGCGCATGCTCACTGCCGCCGCCTCCGAGAGCAGTCTTGTGGCGGCGGTGGTGGTGGCTGACAGGCCGGGCACTACCTGGACTCCAACCAGAGTGCATCCACCACTTGCGTGACCCAGCAGCACACAGAAGCAGCTGTTGTCATGACTACCGAGATAAGTTCGCCGTATCCCAGGAAGAGATTCGTCTCCTCCAGATCACCAGAGGGGAATATGTCGGCATCGACTGATTCTGCACCGCCAATCGACATGAACCCCGACGACGCTGGGACAGCTGACCGCTACAAACAGGATCAAATCCAAGTCGTCAGCAACGCTCCTTTTTATAGTAAGTTGGATCTTATTTGCATCCTTTGCATAAACACAGAAATCAGCATCAGTTACAGGTGGCATGCACGATCCGCTTAATGTGTCACCTGCTTGTTGTCTAGCCAAGCGAACTAATTCAGTCATCTGCTGGCCTAGAGTCACTGGACCTATCGCTTGACGCAGAGGGAATACAGGTGGCAGCCAAACGATAAGCCGAGATACCTAAATATTAGGGGTCGGGGGGGTGGCTCAGTCGGTAGCGCGCCAGGCTCGTAATCTGCAGTTCCCAGGTTCGAGTCCCAGCTGG
The DNA here is from genome assembly GCA_038380435.1 of Ryuthela nishihirai. Classification (NCBI taxonomy): domain Eukaryota; kingdom Metazoa; phylum Arthropoda; class Arachnida; order Araneae; family Heptathelidae; genus Ryuthela; species Ryuthela nishihirai. Next base: position 60,058,839 of record JAWZYU010000012.1, read on the forward strand.
GTCAGCGTTGAGATTTATCTCCGCAAAACTTCCCACCCTGCCCCTCGGTCAGTAGGGGGACACTGATGGGCTTGGAAAGGCCACCGTCCGTCTGATGGGACGTTAAGCCGTTGCCCCGTGTGCCGGAGAACCATACACGTTAAAGAACACACTGGATGGCTTTGACGGAAGGCTACCATCTGTCTCCCAACAGCTGTCCCAGTGGGTTCTCTCCCCCAACCTTTTATGAGCCTTCGGGGTCCATGTGACCTGGCCATTCAGCCCACTGTGTGCAAAAAAGTGCCGCTCAAAGGTAAAACAATCCAACCTAAATGTCAATTCTGTAAGGAACAACCTTGTACTCACTATCCATGTTGTACTTGCAAGGACTCATTTCCCTTGGAAAACGTATAAGTGAAAGTTAATGCTCCGCACTCACCCGAATCCATCCCCATATTCAGCAGGATGAAGCAATAAGTAGCTCTTGTGGGGAGGACTAGCTTCATTTTTTGAAACATCAAATTAATACGGAATTAGAAACGTTAAGGGAAAGGCCTTAGTGCAAAAGCTATATGCTCTAATACATTCTTTCCCAAATACTAGAATATATGCCTCGTCACCCGGGCAAAACCTTCTATAGTTTATTGTTAAAGTTCGAAGCACAGGCGTGTCCAACCGCGGCCCGCCGCGGCCCTGGACAGCTGGTAATGCGGCCCACAAAATCGTAAAGTTTACGTGTTTACGACATAAGCTTTCAACATGATTATGTGATTTTCAGCGAGTTTTTGATATCCCACTAGTTTTATGTTGCCCTTTTTTAAAATTTTTAATAAAAACCGTAAGAAAATAAATGAAGTTTTATTATTCGTATACATTAACTATATTATATATTTTATGTGCGGCCCAAAACAATTCATCTTCACTCAGTGTGGCCCAGGGAAGTCAAATCTTCACTCAATGTGGCCCAGGGAAGTCAAAAGGTTGGACACCCCTGGTATAGCAGGTCTGGACATTGCAGTAAGAGATGTTATAATTGTTTAAGCAAAATAATTTCACTTAATATTATACACGTTTAGCGATAATGCACTGTTAAAGCTGTAGAGCATTTTAAAAATAAACACTATGATTGTTAAAAGTTGTAAAAAAAGCTGTAGGGCATTTTAAATGTAAACATAAGAACTACAAATACGTTTAGACACTGATGCAGAGTATTGCTAAAATCCAGGTTGTGCGTGGTCATCGTCACAGTTGGTCGAAACTGGTCGGCACACTAAAAGAATGTTGCGAATAGAAAACCCAGTTAAGAAGAGCTATTTCGAACTTTAACATTAAACTTTAAGCAATCTAAACTTTTGTATATAAATAAATAATAAAATAAATAAATAAATAAATACCCTCTCAAGCAGCTGCTTGCCACAGAGGTCTGACAGGAGCCTGTCAGTTTATATGCCAGAGTAGAAGGTCTGAGAGGATGGCAGGACCTCAGCAGAAAAACGACACATACATCCATGCCTAATCCGGGGCTCGAACCCAGGTCCCGTAGATCAGTAGCCAAGGGTGCTAACCACTCGACCACGGGACGGCTTTGTATATAAAAGCAAAAATTAAAAAATGGTTTGTGTATTCTGAAAAAAAAAAAAGACTGCACGGTGCATAATAAAACATCATAGTCCTCGGATATTTAATAACAAATAATAAAAAAAGAAGGCAACTCCAATCACTCAACCGGACTTTCTGTGAAATGGTTAACTTATACCACACGTGAATCAAAGAACTAAAAAGTGCTGTGATAATCCTGGAAGCAAGGAACCTCCAACTCCACCTCTGGGAACAACACGCTCTGAAAAATTGAATTTTGGCATTCTAAAACAGTGTATACAAGTATTTATAGTCCAGCCCTACAGCTTTAACGCATCATCGCTAACTTCTCTAAATAAGCTGTAAAGAGAAGTATTAATTACTTCTTCAACATAAACTATTATTCCGGAAATCACTCGGGGCCTTTCGCCCCTCTCGTTCGGAAATTCTTTTAAAAAAGGTCCGTGCACTATGTCGGAGAGTTCTCCCAACTGAGTCTGGAAAACCAAAATTTCAAAAGCAAAACCATAAAATTGCCAGTAAACTTAGATTGGCGGTCATATAAACATTCCAGAGTTTTCTGAAGGAAGGAGGTAGTTCAGTAGAAACTGAAAGTTCTTGATTAACATTATTCAAATTTTAAGAGCGTTCAGTCTCTTAATGCAAAACATCATGGAACTATTTGGGCACTATATCAAATTCTGTCAACCAAATTAGTATCCTTTAAAAATCGTAAAATTAATTTCAAAGTATATTTTCTTTTTATCAAATTCTGGTGTCCGAGTAGATCTTTGAGTGTAAATTCTTAATTCCAATTTCTTCCAGTGAGTGAAACATTTGATCTCTATGAGTATCAGATTTGCTGCAATTAAGTAACACATGAGAGACTGTTTTTTTTTGTTCTACATGTATCACAGGAAGATGACTCAGCTCTGTTCATCTTATGCATTTGATCATTCAGTCTTCTTGTGATCCCTGTTCTGAGCCTGGTAATGATCACTATGTCCTTTTTAGTCAGTCCGAAATCTTGAAATGGATCAATGATTTGACTAATAAAACTCCTGTGATTTAGATGAGAGGAAGAATGAAGTTTAAAATAATGCAAAAAAAATTGTTTTAAAATTTGCTTATTTTTGCTTTTATAATAATTGAAACCTCTTGGAATACTGAGCCAGTTTTCACATAATAACGTTTCCTTAGCAATTTTGTCAACAATTTCATTTCAACGCCGACGTGGCTGGGAATCCACTGCACGTTTAACTCAATGCCCTTTTCCATCATTTTATTCGCCAACTTCAAAATGTTGCAAAAAAAGCTCATTGTTGCTAGATCTTCCCGGATCTCCTTGTAAAAATTGAATGACTGATCGACAATCAGACAGAATAACAACTTTGTCACAGGACAGACTAGTAGCCCACTTAAGGGCCATTTCTATGGCTACCAATTCAGCTGTGAAAACTTCTGTTTGGTCCGGTAGTCTAACTGCTAAATGAATATTCTGATCTGGAATCCAAACTGCAGCAGCCGCTCTTCCCTCATCCTTGTTCACAGAGCCATCCGTAAATATTTTTTTTAAAAGAAGCATATTTTGCATCAATTAAAGTTTCAGCTAACATCTTGAGTACATAGACAACTTGATTTTTCTTCTGGAAATACCATGTATATTAGAAAAACAATGAATTTTTTCAAAGATCCATGGGGGGCAAATCATCCCATTGGTCCACTGGTCGCTGGAGGCCCCGAACGTCTTCGAACAGAGGAAACCCTCTGATTACTTCATAAATAGGACATGTTTTCCACAGTGAATTACTGAAAATCTTCTCAACCAGTGGGTTAGTCCTTTGTTTATAGATCATTCTTAGAAAGTGTTGGAAGAGGAGATTGGGTCTCCTTAGAGAAAGAGGTTCTAGATTGGCTTCAACACGAAGCGAGACAGTAGGACAAGGAGGGAGTTGGTCCAGACAGATGGCTCCATTTTGGATTTTTTCCCTTTTTTTTAACTAAGGTGTAGCTAGCATTTTCCAAAAGAAATCCTCCATATTCCAGTCTGGATCTTATTAAGACTTTATAGATGTTTAACATCTGTTGAATAGAGGTTCCTCGTTTCCTCGGAGCCAGACATCGCACGATATTAAAAAAGGGTCTTGTAGTTCATTAAAATTAAACTGGTAGTTATTAATTTTTTGAAAACTGGTAACCAATTTTAAAAATGTAGTAGTCATAATGAGTTAGGTTGTTTTACCTCTGAGCGACACTTTTTTGCACACAATGGGCTAAACGGCAAGGCCAAAAGAACCCCGAGGGCTCGGAGAAACCCACTGGACACTTGTTAGGAGACAGATGGGAGCCTCCTGTTAAGTCCATCCAGCGTGTTCCAGCGAAACCATGGCTTTACATCCGATCCGATGGACGCGGTCTTTCTAAGCCCATCGGTTTCCTCTACTCACTGAAGGGGCACGGCGGAGAGTTTTGCGTAGTTAAATCTCAAAGTTGGCCAAGGAGGAACTCGGACATCGGAACAACAGATTACGAATCTGGCGCGCTACCACATATTCATAATGAATAAATTATTTTATTTTACATAATCATAATGAATAAATTATTTTGTTTTACATAATCATAATGAATAAATTATTTTGTTTTACATAATCATAATGAATAAATTATTTTGTTTTACATAATCATAATGAATAAATTATTTTATTTTACATAATCATAATGAATAAATTATTTTATTTTACATAATCATAATGAAAAAAAATTATTTTACATAATCATAATGAATAAATTATTTTATTTTACATAATCATAATGAATAAATTATTTTATTTTACATAATCATAATGAATAAATTATTTTATTTTACATAATCATAATGAATAAATTATTTTATGCACTTTAAAAATAAATAGATTTTAGTTAAATTTCAGGCAAATTAAATCTCTTAAATTTTTATTCATATTTAATTTGCTTTCTTTCGCTCGACTGTCCAGGCCCGGTGTTTCAAGGTGATCTTGCCTTGAGGAAGTGATCTCATCTCAATTTATCATCTGGTTGTCGTCAATTGCAATTTATATACTAATATTTTTAATATACAGTGGGGATCGAAAATCTTATTTTCCCCCATCTCTTTGAAAGGACTATAACGTGGAAACAGAATAATACAAAGTTATTATGCATCATGTACAAAGAGATAAGTGATTCAAATGATTATTTGCCTACTAGTCAGGGTTGGGTTGTTTTACCTCTGAGCGGCACTTTTTTGCACACCATGGGCTAAATTGCCAGGTCACAAGGACCGCGAAGGCTCAGAGAAGGTTGGGGGAGGGGACCCACTGGAACAGCTGTTGGGAGACAGCTGTAGCCTCCCGTCAAGGTTATCCAGGGTGTTCTTTAACGTGCAGAGGGTGTGGCTCTCCCGCACACGGAGCCACGGCTTAACGTCCCATCCGATGAACGGCGGCCTTTCCAAGGGCGGGGAGTTTCGTGGAGATAAATCTCAACGTTAGCCAGCTGGGACTCGAACCTGGGAACTACAGATTACGAGACTGGCGCGCTGCTGACTGAGCCACCCCCGCCCAACTAGTCAGGGAAGAGGTCTTTTTAAAGAAAAAAGTCAATGTAATAACCTTATTTTGGTAACACAAAATGATTCATCGCCACGGAAATTTTGCGCATCACGGCTTTGTTGTTTTGTGTAAATCTAACTCTCACAGTCTTCTTCGGCTGTTTGTTGCATTATGGTATTTTTCTTTAGATAAACAGGTTTTTATAATGCTCCGCATGTATTATCGCAGGGGGAGAGATCGAGGCTTCTGGGAGAATAATCAATTGGCGCTTCCAAATCTGCTGATTTCTTTCCTATCTAGATATCGCTAACTCTTTTGGAACTACGCAGGCCCGGATTCAGAAAAAATAAATAAATATAAAGCGGGGGGGGGGGAGGCAAGATACACAATCGAGCCAGAAAAAGGCAGGTGGGGCGGGGAGCGGGGCAAGAGACTGGATTTCCAATGCAGTATCACATCATTTTCTACTCCCTTTTACCGTAATCAAAATATTTTTTGGGAAAATGCATGGAATATAAACAAGTTTAACAATTTTTTTTGCCTCTATTACCCTTATTAGCATTCTAAAAGTATGGGGGGAATGTTACACATATCTTGTCCCCCCCCCCCAGATCCGACTCTGGAAACAGGTATTATTCGCTGGGGAAAAATTCCGAAATATCTTCTTCCTACTCCCACAGTCAATGATTCTGGGTATATGGACTAATGAAATAAGTACAATCGCTCAAAAAAGTATCCGAACACTATGGTTGATTATAGAATTCAGAAAAAATATCTATAGCGTGTACAGCAACTATACACGCTCCAGTTACCGTTCACAGCAAACTGGAGCGTGTGCAGTTACTGCACAGTTTGCTGTGAACGGTAACTGTACACGCTCAATATTTCCGTGAGTGAGCCCACACGATCCAGGTCTTTGTGAGCTCACACGATCCAATTAGTGATCTGGCAACCTTCGTGTCACGTGACACGAAGGTTGCTAGATCACTAATTTCTAAAAAAAATCGTTGCCAGATATATTTTCTGAATTCTGTAATCAACCATAGTGTTCGGATACTTTTTTGAGCGACTTACAACGATATGTATATTCATCCCAAATATAAATATTCACAAGAAAAAAAAATTACTTATATATGTGTATATATATATATACAGAAATCGTAAATATTATAAAAAGTATAAAAAAATATAATTATTAAATACAATATGATTTTATATACAGGGTGATTCAAAACTTATCGTTCAAATTTCGTGGGGAGGTAGGGAATACGTCAGGAAACCGATTTCACATAGGAAAGTATGTCCGCAAATGTACGCATGCGTATGTAGAGGGCGCTGTGTGTACCCAACCAGTGTACAGCTCGCCCGACCACTCCCGCTGTCATCAGTGTACGAGCTGACTTACTAGTGATAAGATGAATCGTTTTACGCATCAAGAGCTAGCGGATATGCATCTCGCATATGGGGCAGCTGGCGAAAGCGGCCGCCGAGCTAGGCAAGTTTACGAAGACCGATACCCCAACAGAAGAATATTGCAGCATCAAATGTTTGCACGTGTGCATCGCAATCTGCGTGAACGTGGTTCACTGCGCAGCAACATGCAGGATACGGGGAGAAGACGACTGACGCGGACTGTCAACGTCGCAGAACAAGTCCTACAGTCCATCGAAGATAATCCGAATACCAGCACATGAGCTATTGCTCAGCAGCTTGGGGTCTCTCAGTCAGCAGTGTGGCGGATACTGCACGAGGAACGAGTGCATCCTTACCATCTGCAAAGGGTGCAGTTACTGCATCCTAACGATTATCCGAAGCATGTGGAATTTGCACAATGGTTCATGCAGAAAGGTTCCGTGGACCCTAGTTTTCCAGCTTCTGTCCTTTTTACAGATGAAGCTTCATTCAGTCGTGAAGGTGTGTTCAATACACACAATTTACATGTGTGGGCTTACGACAACCCGCATGGTACGAGAAGTCACGATACGCAACATCGTTTTGCCGTAAATGTGTGGGCTGGAATCATTGGTGACTGTTGGGACCTTACTTGCTGCCGCCCCGATTGGACGGCCGGAAATACCTAATATTTCTCGAGACAATGTTACCGACTTTTCTGGGCGCTGTTCCTGCGCATATCCGCCGAGATATGTGGTATCAACATGACGGGGGTCCAGCCCATAGCACAATTGTTGCGCGTGATTACCTGAACCGAACATTCGGAGTTCGATGGATCGGTACAGGTGGACCGATCGCTTGGCCACCCAGGTCACCTGATTTATCGCCCATGGATTTCTTTTTGTGGGGGGCCATGAAATACCATGTATACGAGACCCCCGTCGACAGTGAAATGGACCTTGTTGCACGAATAGTGACCGCCGCAGGCATTGTCCGTGATATGCCAGGCGTTTTTGAAAATGTTCGGCGGTCAATGCAACGGCGCTGTGAATCCTGTGTCCATGTAAATGGTCGCAATTTTGAGCACCTACTGTGAACCTGTACTTTACCTTGTTGGAATAAAAGTCACATTCGTTACCACTTAACTGTACTGTTTCCTTGTCTTCACTTTACTTGTCCATTTTGTTCATGTAGATGACGTTTGCGGACATACTTTCCTATGTGAAATCGGTTTCCTGACGTATTCCCTACCTCCCCACGAAATTTGAACGATAAGTTTTGAATCACCCTGTAGATTTTTGTATATATTTATAATTAGGAATAGATTTGTAATATTTCTAACCAGGCTTGGATCTAGAGTAAAATAAAGAGGAGGAAGAGGAGGGGGGGGGGGGCGGCAAGGGACTCAATCCAGCCGGATAAAGGTAAAAGAGGATGCCTAGAGACTGGATTTCCATTTCAGTGTAACATTTTCCCTTTCATGTCAGAGGTTTTAAAAAAAATTCTTCAAAAATGCGTGAAATATGCACAAGTTGAATCAGTTTCGGCCTCCATTACCGTTACTAGCATTCTTAAAGGGATGACCCCCCCCCCCCCCCTCCTAGATCCAGCCCTACTTCCAGTATATTACAGATATCTGGAAACGTTTGAACGATTTAGTTTTTAGGTGATTAGATGTTTTTGTAAGAAACAAAACCGTGGCTTCCACGACGTCACTTCCGATTTTGCACCCGAGGCAGAAGCCTCCATATCTTCCCCCCTGTTTAGCGCCGATCCGAAAACATGTCAGGTAAGAATTCCCTGACACTGATGATATAGGAGTCAGGGGTTCCATCCTGTTGGTAACAGCAATCCGCTAAAATAGCGGTTCTCAATGTGGGGTACGCCGTAAAATTTTTTGGGGTACGCCGTGAGAGTTTAAAAGTCGCTAGATTTAGTAACAAAGTAATAAAGTAAGTGTTGTACTATAACTAGGAAATAGGGAGCATTAATTAAAATAAGCGTCAGCTTACTATGCTCTCCTTTTTTGTTTCGCCTTTCCTATTAAACACCAATATTTAATAATATTGTGATTTATCTTTTCTAATGCAATTGATATTTCTCAGCTACTTCACTTCTCAATTTTTCTCATGTATATATTAATTGTTATTAGATAATTATGCTATGTAAATGTATATTGTATTGACTGGCGGAATAAAATAAAGATTATTATTATTATTATCTATCTATACAAGGGGTACGCCAGTTACATACACATTTCCAGGGGGTAAGTGAAGCATAAAAGGTTGAGAACCACTGATATATATGTTTTATTTTATTCCCATTGTTATACTATAACTATTGTTTTATCTATCTATACAAGGGGTACGCCAGTTACATACGCATTTCCAGGGGGTACGTGAAGCATAAAAGGTTGAGAACCACTGATATATATGTTTTATTTTATTCCCATTGTTATACTATAACTATTGTTTTATCTATCTATACAAGGGGTACGCCAGTTACATACACATTGTACGTGAAGCATAAAAGGTTGAGAACCACTGATATATATGTTTTATTTTATTCCCATTGTTATATTATAACTATAGTTTTATCTATCTATACAAGGGATACGCCAGTTACATACACATTTCCAGGGGGTACGTGAAGCATAAAAGGTTGAGAACCACTGATATATATGTTTTATTTTATTCCCATTGTTATACTATAACTATAGTTTTATCTGTCTATACAAGGGGTACGCCAGTTACATACGGGGTGGGGTTGGCTCAGTCGGTAGCGCGCCAGGCTCGTAATCTGTAGTTCCCACGTTCGAGTCCCAGCTGGGTCAGCGTTGAGATTAATCTCCGAAAAATTCCCCCCCCCCTCCCCAAGGTCAGTAGGGGACACCCATGGGCTTGGAAAGGCCGCCGTCCGTCGGATGGGACGCTAAGCCGTGGCTCCGTGTGCGGCAGAGCCATACCCTGTACACGTTAAAGAACACGCTGGATGGCCTTGACGGGAGGCTACCATCTGTCTCCCAACAGCTGTTCCAGTGGGTCCCCTCCCCCAACCTTCTCTGAGTCTTCGGGGTCCATGTGACCTGGCCATTTAGCTCATGGTGTGCAAAAAAGTGCCGCTCAGAGGTAAAACAACCCAACTCAGTTACATACACATTTCCAGGGGGTACGTGAAGCATAAAAGTTTGAGAACCACTGCGCTAAAAGATTCCGTTTGTGGAGTTCTGGAACAAACCAATTCTTCGACATTGGTAAATATCAATATTCATTGACAATGCCGTCTAAAAAAAAGGGAGTTGTCATATTCTTTCTGGGCATTGGAGACCAGATGCAGTGGATTGTGCTAACCCTTCATAATAATTAGGGTATGACTTTTCGGATTTAAAAGAATCCATTTGGGAGATAATTATCGGGGAATTTTTTCTTTCTAATTTTGGTTTAAATCTGGTGGAAAAAAATAAAAATCCAATACTGTTTCTCAAATTCAGGTTAGAAAAAAAATAATTATATAGCTTATGTCTATTTTATTTTAATGTAATGTGCATTAAAATGTGCGAGAAATATTACTGATGCTAGAAGCGCACCGCTTCTAGCTTCAGTAGTATTTCTCGCACTGCCACATAATAAAATAATTATCAATAATTCATTCTCTTCGTTTATATCTATTTAAATAGTATCGGCAAATGAAAACTCAAACAAATCGACACTATATCATTTCAATATCATCTTTTTATAAGAAAAATGCCACAAACTTGTGAAATTTTGAAAATCATATTTTTTCCGGGTTTACCCGAATATTTAAATCTGTTTTTTGGGTTTATAAACGGGGTGAATTCGGGTAAAACTGGAAAACGTCATACCCTAATAATAATCGGATTACTTTTACTAAAAAAATAACATTCTTGTTACGGACGCTTCGATTAATTTCGCATTCGTCGGAGAAGTAAACCTTACCACCTTCTGGGAACGTTACGGAAATAACAAGCAACTTTGCCCATGCTGCAAGAGTTGTTGGATTGTTTTACCTCTGAGCGTCACTTTTTTGCACACCATGGACTAAATGGCCAGGTCACATGGAGCCCGAAGACTCAGAGAAGGTTGGGGACCCACTGGAACAGCTGTTGGGAGACAGATGGTAGCCTCCCGTCAAGGCCATCCAGCGTGTTCTTTAACGTGCACAGGGTATGGCTCTCCCGCACACGGGACCACGGCTTAACGTCCCATCCGACGGACGGCGGCTTTTCCAAGCCCAACGGTGTCCCCTACTGACCATGGGCAGGGCGGGAAATTTTGCGGAGATAAATCTCAACGCTGACCCAGATGGGACTCAAACCTGGGAACTACAGATTACGAGCCTGGCGCGCTACCGACTGAGCCACTCCCGCTCCCTGCAAGAGCCCTGCGCAGATACGGATAAAAGATTAATACTCACGCGGATAGTGGATAATATCTGTGGGATCGTGGACAAACATTTACTGCATTATTGATGGCTGCTATGAGTGAGAAATGATATTTTAAAGAAAAACATTTGAAAATTTAATGATGATATTCACTTTAAAAAGAAATAAGGCATTGGTATAAAGCCACAGAAAAAACTTATTTTAAAAAAGGTTTTTCTTTTTTCTTTTGCTGAAAAACCGGAATATAAACTCAAAAATTTACTCGAGTGTTGCGTAGAAAACTGCCATTAAATATTTGAAAATTTCGGTCGTGGAGATCACGATGTTTACAGAGTGAAACGTAGAGGGGTAATGAAAAGCAACGTCTTCCCATAATGGGGGGGGGGGGGGAATACATTTAAAAAAGAGCAAATTTACTCAGCTGGGTTGTTTATTAAAAAGTGTCAATTAATCGTAAAGCTTCTGCGCCTCTGATCGAAGTACATTTTCGTTGAAAAAAATATTTTGCTATTACGTAGAATTGGAATGTTGCCGAACGTAATTCTTTTGCGATGTTTGCCGAATAGAAAAATAAACTTACGAGCATAACCCGAAATTATTCAGTCATTTGGTAATAATTTATATAATTACTGTGCCCGGTTAAAACAAAATTCTCTGTATTATAACCCTGCTGTGAAGTTTAAAATAATATAATAATCTGAAGATTGTATCAAAATTTTAATGTTAATAATACATTCAATAGAATAAAAACAGCACTTAATAACATGCTGAAGCATTTTAATTTCTATTACGAACAGTTGAAAGATTCTTTTCTATTTTTGTTAGTAATGACGATAAAAATTGGAAATTTCAATTATAATAATTTATTTCCTTCGTATACTATACAAAAATATGTATAACAAACCTTTGAAGATAACTTATATGTGAGTAGGAAAAATATGCTTTGTTGAGCCCGAAACATTTTCTAATGTTTGCAAATTAAAACAAAAAAATTAATGTTTGCAAATAAAAAGAATATATTTAACTTCGTGAATACATCCTCCTCAAGCAGCTGCTTGCCACAGAGGTCTGACAGGAGCCTGTCAGTTTATATGCCACAGTAGGAGGAGATCTGAGAGGATGGCAGGACCTCAGCAGAAAAACGACACACATATCCATGCCTAATCCGGGGCTCGAACCCAGGTCCCTCGAAACAAAATAAAAACTATGATAGCATTTTTGGTGTGATAAAATTTAAAAAAAAAATAATGGTAGAATGAAATTAGATTTGCAATTCCGATTTTTTAACGTAACGTTTTAAATATTTATACTTTTTATATTTCCCCTCATCTATATCTGTAGGGAGGAGAGAACGATAGTAAGGGTGTTGGGTAAAGGAAACTAATAAATTTAGATATATTTAATCTTTTAAAGACCCTGAATGGTATACTACAATAGAATTACAATCTGTTGCCCACCAATTACTTCTTTGCGGGTACAGTCGCTCAAAAAAGTATCCGAACACTAGGGTTGATTACTGAATTAAGAAAAAATATCTGGCAGCGATTTTTTTAGAAATTAGTGATCTGGCAACCATCGTGTCACGTGACACGAAGGTTGCCAGATCACTAATTGGATCGTGTGAGCTCACAAAGACCTGGATCGTGTGGGCTCACTCACGGAAATATTGAGCGTGTGCAGTTACCGTTCACAGCAAACTGGTGCGTGTGCAGTTGCTGCACACGCTCCAGTTTGCTGTGAACGGTAAGTGAAGCGTGTACAGTTGCTGTACACGCTCCAGATATTTTTCCTGAATTCTGTAATCAACCATAGTGTTCGGATACGTTTTTGAGCGACTGTACATCCTCTCTTATAGTAGCTCTCTTAAATATGCTGAAGAGAATTTCACAAATCAATATTTCTTTCGTGGATAATCTTGCCAATAATATGTCGTGGATGACTGCACTTCTTTTGCACAGTTTAACCTTCGAGCTATTTGAAGATACTGGTAAAACTTGACAAGATAAAAGTAGCGATCAGCATCCTAAAACGAATCATAATCAGTCCGAACTGAATCTCACTATTGATCAGTTTCTCCTTTCTTGGAAAAGAAATTGGTTTGCTCCCATCGTCAGTAATTCAGCACCTTCCCTTCACAATCTGCAGCGAGGAATGCACCCACTCACACATGAATGGCTTGGCTCCTAGAAGAATTTCTCCTGTCAACCCCTTGTGCTTGGAGACTTCGCGTTTTGGCTGTCACGCCACGCAGCAGCTTCAATGCGCAGGAAAAGCCTCAAAGATTTGATCAGAGAGGCCAGGCTTGTCTCCTGCAAGTCGTCGATGTGACATAAGACAATTAGAGAGGAGCAGCGAGATTTGAACAATTTAATATCGTCTTTTATAGAATCAGAATAAAACATTAGGACATGAACAGCAAAGCCAGTTTGCTACTCAACAAAAAATATGACAGTTAAGATCTGGCAACCGAACGAGAATCATTCTTTTCGTTCGAAAGCGTTGGCTGAATTCATTTTTGAATTTCATTTAATAGCAATAAATGGAATGTAAATATTGTTTTACACTGACTCCATTTGGGAGAATTAACAAATATAGCATTACAAACATAAAATGAGTTCAATGATATAAAGGAAATGGAGTGTAAATATAATTAAATCCTTTTTTCAATTTTGAGGTGAAGGCAAATGAAAGAGCTAAAACTGATAGCATTGGAGATATTTACATAGGTCCATTCTTCGTAAATGCTTTTTAAAAACGTCTATGGTAGGAGAGATGACTACGTCCTCCGGGAGATCATTCTATACTCTTCCTTCTCTCCAGTGATCCCAGATATGGATGGTATTTGGAATCTCGGCTTGCAAATGGGATGTCAATACACAGAGGATGTTGTCTACTCCTGCTATTAATTATGTGAAAGAAAGGTTCGGGATTAGAGTACAAAACTCCATGGATGATTTTGTAGCATGTGATTAAATCATACTGAAGTCGTCTCCATTCCACAGAGTGCAGTGAGAGTTCATTTAATCTCTGTTGATAAGATTTGTTGCCAAAGCCCAAAAGCTTTTGTGTAAAAGATCTCTGGGATTTTTAACTAGTTTCGATATCAGACACCTGGTAAGGGGGGCATACCGGAGAAGGGTATTCGAGAATGGGCCCAACATATGTGATGAATGCTTTAACAACGGTGCTTGAGTTACACTTGCTGTAGCATTTCAGAATTATGCCTACGACACGGTTGGTCTTTATAGCAATGAAATTGCAATGCTGTGAAAAGGATAAGTTGAGAGTTAGGATGATACAGAAGACAGTTTGTTTTTCACTTTTTACCATATCCGAGGAATCAAAAGAGTAGGTGTGCTCTATATTATTATAGCCTGTATTCAAGATTGCAGTTTTACCCTTCGAGATAGGTAGAGCATTAAGCGAGCTCTACTGTGCAATTTTATCCTATCCTTCCTGAAGTGAGTGATGGTCCTCAGAGTTGGAAAGAGTAGCGTAGACAAAACTGGCAACAGGTCTCAAAATAGAAGGAATTTCATTGGTGAAATAACGAAAAACAATGCGCCTAAAATAGAGCCTTGCACGATACCACTAGTAATTCGTTTAACTGGTGACAACGTGTTGCCGACTTTAATCTGTTGTGTGCGAGTTGAAAATAAGGCGTGCAATAACTGAAGCATTTTGCTGGGAATACCGTAATTTGCTATTTTTTCAAACAATATTGATGTTTTAAGCTTGTCGAAGGCTTTTTCAAAGTCAAGGAAGATGATGTCAATTGATTTGACTTCTTCTACTGCTGATGTCCAGGTATTTAGGCAGTGAAAGATCTGTATTGTTGTTGATCGACCAGGTATAAATCCGAATTGCTCGTCAGAAATTGTTTTTGCATTATACAAAAGAAAGAAGCTTAGAAAAAATGCAACGTTCCATAATTTTAGGTGTAATGCTGATAAGAGAGATGGGTCGATAATTATTTAGATCATTAAGATCACTTTTTCTTTTGAAGATAGGAGAAAGAATGGCATGACGTCTGTCTTCAGGTATATTGCCTGTTTCATAACAAGCATTAAAGAGAAAAGAGAGTTTGGTAGAGATGCTAACATTAAGATGCTTTAAGTGTAAGGGAGAAATTCCATCAGGTCCTGGAGAAGATCTTGCAGGCTTTGTAATCGCTGCACTAGCAAATACAGGATTAAATGCATCGAAGAAGTCATCAGATGCTGAAATCGTAGGACACTGGAATTCCTGACCCTAACATAGACAGATTCAAATGTATTTGACAACAGAGTAACTTTTTCAAAATCAGAGGTTGCATATGATCCGTCGAGAGATTTTAATGGCGGGATCTGGATTGAACCTCGTAACCTGGATCTTGCATTTTTATAGAAGCAATTTCTATTCCGCCCATCGCATAAGGTATTAAGTCTGCTTGATTCGATATCTTGCACGTTTTTACTTTACGGTTTAGAGTCTATGATCGTGATGTCTAACATAGGCAGAGTCAAATGTATTTGACAACAGAGTAGCTTTTGGAGTATCAGAGGTACTACTAGGATCATTGCGATATTTCCTCCATGTAATAGGTGTAATTCCTGCTTGTGTTATGTTAAAACTGTTACATTTTGCTGTTTTCTTTTGAAGTGGAACAGATGAAATGCAAGATTGCATGGTTGAATGGTATTCACTAATAATATCATCATAGCTGAAGGATGAACTGACATTTGGAAGCGTTTCGTAGTCTGATGACTGAAATTTGCGTCTAGCAGGTGAATTTTGCTTCGTAGTATTCATATTAAATACGTATATAAGGATATGTGGTGGAGAGTCACTTGTAGAAAAGATGTTGGTTGGTTGTTTTACCTCTGAGCGGCACTTTTTTGCACACAATGGCCTAAAAGAACCCGAAGGCTCAGATAAGGTTGGGGGAGGGGACCCACTAGAACAGCTGTTGGGAGACAGATGGTAACCTCCTGTCAAGGCCATCTAGCGTGATCTTTAACGTGCACAGGGTATGGCTCTCTGGTAGATTTTGTCCGCCGTGTGGGTCTACAAGATCCTTTCTATAAACTGATTAATTAATATAATATGGAAACTATAAAATTTAATATGGTCTCACTAATCCGACTTTTGATGCAACAGATTCTTATGTTTTCATTCCATTCTTTTCGTTCTAAGTAAAACTTTCTGAAATAAAATTAACGGACCACAGAAAACCATACTGTATAAGACTATCAATATTCTTATTAAGCCAACATTAAATAAAACTATTTTTACAGTTTCTTTTCTTCTGAAAGATACAGTCTGAAATCGGAAATCATATAAAAGTGATTTATATCTTTTGATTTTCGATTCTTTCATCCAGACGAAATAGGTTTATGAATATATAATCCATTTTCACCAATGAGGGATTAGAGAGAATGGAAATAAATTTTTCTGGTAGTTCCCGGATGATAGGTCCCTTTGGTATCAGTAGCTTCAATGGCAATGTCTCCTATGGGTAAGTAAACTTAATGGTGTGTGAATAACTAACACCTATTAAAAACACCGCGACATATATAAGTACACATGGGTTTCACCTGATCAGTACATACAAAATGATTGATTATATATTAATTAACAGCAAATGGGCTAGTTCTGTTTGGAATACCAGGTCATATAGGGAAGCTGAAATTGAATCTGATCATTATCTTGTTAAAAGTGTCTTGTAACTTAAACTTAAGAAATGTTATACTAAGGTTAAAAAAGTTATCTTTAGCATTGAAGCTCTGAGAGACTCAGTTATAGCTGAACTTTAGCATGATATGCTATTTAGTCATTATACAGTCATGACTTGTTTGCTATTGAAGTTGAGAAAGAATGGGACTCTTTTAAACAGGCGTTTTCGGAAACTAACAGTACTCTTTTGGGAAGAAAGATGCTGAGGAAGCATAATTATATGAGTTATAAGGCATTGGAGCTTATTTAGGAAAGAAAGAACTGCAGGAATGTCCTTAATCAACACCCTACTAATCCTAATAGAAAGCATTACAGAGAGCTTATAAACGTGTAAAGGATCAGTTAGCTGCTGATAAGAATCTTTGGCTTAATGGCTTGGCTGACAAAGCCGAGGAAACAGTTAGACAGCACAACAGCAGAGAGCTGTACCAGATAGTTAACGTTTTGTGTGGTAGAAAACGGATTTGTATATAGGGATTGAAGGATAAACAAATTAAGGTTATAGAAGGTGAGGATTCTGTCATGGCTGGTGGGCTGAGCATTTCAGTGATATTCTAAACAATGTGGTTAGTTCTACTCCCATTGTTTTTTAATGATGATAGATGCCTTACTGGCTTTAATGTTGACTATATCACAGTCTATAGTTATTTTTGCTATTCCCTAAACATAAACTACATACATCCCCAGGGGTAGATGAAATTACTACGGAAATGCTTAGAGCTGGGAATGTTTCGGTTACCACTTAGATGACTGAAATTTTGAATATCTTTTATGATAAAGGCATGGTTCCTAAGGATTTTACCAGAGCTATTATTATCCCTATTTTCAAAAAAGGTGATCGCAGTTCTTGTGATAACTATAGGGGTATCAGCCTAGTCTCTGTTCCAGGGAAAGTTCTTTCCATGATTGTGCTTAATAGAATTAAGAATCTTGTTGACAGTCAATTGCGTGATGAGCAATGTGGATTCAGAAGTGGTAGGGGATGTGTGGATCAGATATTTTCACTTAGGCAGATTCTTGAGAAATGTTTAGAGTTTCAGAAACCTTTGGTTGCTAGCTTTGTTGATTTCAAAAAGGCTTTCGACTCTGTTGATCGTCATAATTTGTGGTTGATTGTGAGATCATATGGCATACAAGTTAGTTAAGATAATGAAAGCTCTCTATAATAACACTGAGTCGTGTGTGAGAGTTGGTAAGGCTTGTAGCAATTGGTTTAGCATTGCTGGTCAGGGGGCGTAGCGAAGGACTATGGTTCTATGTTTGGGGGGGGGAGAAGAAATCAAATATTTTCCAACTCGAAATTCAAATTTTGCCAACTGAGCAAACTTACTTAGATTTCGCTAGGTGAGGCAAATTTTCACAACTCTCCTGCATTTTGCATGAGCAGGTGTCACAGTTTAATTATCTTGGGAGCTATGTAACAGATAATGGTGATGTGCGGCATGAGATTAACAGACGAATAGGGATTGCTGCCGGGACTTTTAAGAATCTATGGAGAGTGTGGAGAAATAGGCGTATGCACCTAAAGACTAAAATTAGACTGTATAATAGTTTGGTTCTTTCTAGGGTTAGTTATGGCAGTGAAACTTGGACACTTTGTAACCAAGATAACAGGAAACTAGATGCTTTCGATTCTAGATGCTTACGCAGTATCTTTGGCATTAGGTGGTTCAACTTTGTAATTAATGATGAGGTTAGGCAAAGGAGTCGGCAACCTCCTTTAAGCAGCATATTGTGCAGAGAGAGACTCTGTTGGTTTGGCCATGTTGCTCGTATGAATAATTATAGATTGGCGAATAGGGTTATGAACAGTGTGCCTAGAGGCCTCAGAAGGAGGGGGAGATCTAGGATGCGGTGGGCAGACAATGTCAAACAGGACCTTGTTAGAATTTATGTTCAGTGGTCAGATGCAGCAGATGTAGCTCAGGGCATATACAGTATATGCTTGGAGAACTAAATTGCACAATGTGGTTGGACCTCCGTATCCCATGGGTGCTTGAGGATGATGATGATGAGTTTCTTTAGTTCCCTGTTGCTTCGTTTAGAGAGAACAGATTTAAAAGAAAAATAATCCGTTATACTGGAATGTTAAATTGGAATGACTGACCATAGCCAACTTGCTACTGATATAAGGGACCTGGGTTCGAGCCCGGATAAGGCATGGATGTTTTTGTCGTGTTTCTGCTGAGGTCTCACCTTCCTCACAGACCTTGTTATGGCGTATAAACTAACAGCTCCTGTCAGACTTCTGTGGCAAGCAGCTGCTTGAGGGGGATATTACAGTACTGTGCGAATTAGTTGGGACAAGCGAAGCCTGGAGAACCTCTTTGATCCGGCCACATCCAGCAATCCCCCAAATACCCAACCAAGATCATGTTTTGGGGATGTTTTACAGCTTCCGGGCCACAGACGCTTCACCCCATTGAAGGAATGATGGACAGCAAAAAGTTCATAGGCGTTCTGGAGGCGAAAATGGTCCCAACACTGCAGAAGCTGTTTCCTAACGGCGATGCCGTATTTCAACAGGATCTGACTCCATGCCACAATTCTAAGCTTGCTAAGAGCTTCTTTACCCAGCAACATTTGAAGGTATTGGAGTGACCAAGAAATTCACCCGATCTAAACCGTATTGAAAATTTGTGGGCCATTATTAAAGCGCGCATATCTTAAGATGGAATGCACGACAAAAACCAAAATGATAGAAAGTGTCATGAAAGTGTGGTACCACGACCCTGAAGTGAACGAGATGTGTGGAAAGCTAGTGGCATCATTGGTTGAGAGGGTGAAAGAAGTAATTAAAGCTAAGGGGGTGGTCATATTAACTATTAACTAGACTATTAAACAAATAAATATTTTAGTTGTGTCTTTGTTACTGCATTTTCCTATTGTCCCAACTAATTTGCACAGTACTGTAATTTTAAATTAATGTATTTAAATGCTTTATTCGTAACAGAGAAAGGACAAAAATTATGGCTCTTCACGTTTCTTGTGATGCATTCCTTTAATTTCGATTTTATCATTCGGAACTTATAAAAAAAAATGGTTTTATTGAAAATCGGATTACAGAGAATACTGATAATCCTATGAAATTTGCTTTTTCCCTGCTGTCTTTTTCGAAGAGTCCTTTCAGATTTTTTTTTTCCGGAAAAGTTTGATTTTTGTTTGTTTCATTTAAAAGGAGAAAGAACAGAAATATTAAAAACTCGTTCTAAATTACTGAAAATATCGTTTGCAATGAAAGACAGATCTATACATCGACTGTTATAATTTCCTCTGGGGTCGGTGGTGGATGAGTCTGTAGCGTCCATGGCTAGTAATCTGCAACTCGCAGGTTCGAATCCCACCTGGGCCAGCGTTGAGATTTTTCTCCACAAAACTCCCCACCCTGCCCACTATCAGTATGGGACACCGATGGGCTTGACAGGTCGCCGTCCGTCGCATGGGACGTTAAATCCTGCCCCTTGTGGGGGAGAGTGCGTGCGCGTTAAATAATATACTGGATGGCCTTGACGGGAGGATTCCATCTATCTCCTAACAGCTGTCCAGTGAGTCCCCTCCCCCAAAACTTCTCTGAGCCCTCGGGGGCTTTGTGACCTGGTCATTTAGTCCATTATGGGGAAAAAAGTATTCCTCAGAGGTAAAACAACCCAATTTCCAATGTGAGTTCCTGTGATTTCAAAAATTTTTCTTAAAACGAAAAAGATGTTTGAAAGGTGTCAATGAAGTATTCAACGGGAAGAAAAAAATTCCATTGAATGTCGATTCAGTGAGCACAGTGATAGTCTTTTGCAGTTCGGTTTTTCTGTCCTGCGTTCTTCGATTTCCATTTCCTTCATTTAGAAACTGCAGGAAATGATTTAAATATATGTTTTAACCGAGGTCGGATTAGCGAGAAAAATATGAATATCGGATGTTTCGGTAACCGCTAATTCGTTACAATGATTTCAGATTGTTTCGTTTATTATAAAATGACGTCTAAAACATTCGTTTTATTCAATGTCGTATTAGTGAGTATAGTGATAATCGTTTGAGATTAACTTTTTTTGTACTGCGTTCTTCGATTTCTGCTGTCTTCATTCAAAATAGGCAGAAGCCAATGGAAATGTAAAAATTCCTTTTAAACAGAGTCGAATTAATGAAAATAGATAAAAAAAAGAGGGCTTCTTTGGTATCTTTTATTTCGTTACTTTTATTTCCAATTGTTTAGCCATTGAAAAACAATATTAAAAAAAAATCTGGCTTTTAAAAATTCGGATTAGTGAGTATATTGAAAGTTTTTTAACCGCAAAAGACTTTCAATATACTCACTAATCCGAATTTTTAAAAGCCAGATTTCTCTTTATTCCGTTATTTGGTTTCCATTCGTTCCATTTAGAAGATGCAGGAAATATAAAAATTCGCTGTAACTGAGGTCGTATTAGGGATAATAGATTGAAAAAGATCTTTTTTTTTTCAGTAATTATAATTCATTGCATTTATTTTCTATCATTTCGTTGATCTTTTAAAAAATTCGTTTTATTCAATATCGGATTAGTGAGTTTATTGATAGTCTTTTGTGGTTTGGTTTTCTCTGCAGCATTCTTTGGTTTCCATTTGCTTCATTTTAAAGATTCAGAGAAGAATATAAAAATTCGATGAAACCGAAGTAGGATTAGTGAAAATAAATAAAATATCGGCTTTGCATGACTGCTATGGCCTTTGCAGCCGACCCATGGCCGAATGGTTAGCGCCCTTGGCTACTGGTCTAAGAGAACTGGGTTCGAGCCCAGGGTAAGGCATGAACATTTGTGAAGTCTTTCTTCTGATGTCCCGCCATCCTTTCAGACATTCTACTGTGGCATATAAACTGACAGGCTCCTGTCAGACCTCTGTGGCAAGCAGCTGCTTGAGGGCGTATTTTTATTTATGGCCTTTGCAATCCAAAATGTCTAGGTTATACTGCTGGAATTCCTGTGTGAAGACATCTAGAGCAGTAGTCACTCTAGAGCTGAGGCTCTTGTACATGCGAAGTTCCTGGCAACCTCCTGCCAGGAGCTGCCACAGATTTCCGATTTCCGATTATTTCGAATCGGAATCGATTCCGATTATCCGATTATTCGTTTAGAAGAAAATGACCATTATAAAATCCTTTTTATTGAATGTCGGATTAATGAAAATGCAGATTGTTGTATGCTGAATTTGTAACTCATATAAATAAGTCATTTAAGAATGTGGATCTAGTCGCGAACCTTAGGCTACCATCTTTATATTGTCCTTGAAGAATGTGGATCTAGCCGAGAACATTAAGTTTCCATCTTTATATTGTCATTTAAGAACGTGGATCTAGTCACGAAACTTAAGTTATCATTTTTATATTATCATTTAAGAACATGGATCTAGTCGCGGTCCTTAAGAGAGGGCGGGGGTGGCTCAGTCGGTAGCGCGCCAGGCTCGTAATCTGTAGTTTCCAGGTTCGAGTCCCAGCTCGGTCAGCGTTGAGATTTATTTCCGCAAAATTCCCCGCCCTGCCCACGGTCAGTAGGGGACACCGACGGGCTTGGAAAGGCCGTCGGATGGGACGTTAAGACGTGGCCCCGTGTGCGGGAGAGCCATACCCTGTGCACGTTAAAGAACACGCTGGATGGCCTTGAAGGGGGGCTTCCATCTGTCTCCCAACAGCTGTTTCAGTGGGTCCCCTCCCTCAACCTTCTCTGAGCCTTCGGGGTCCATGTGACCTGGCCATTTAGCCCATGGTGTGCAAAAAAGTGCCGCTCAGAGGTAAAACAACCCAAAACAACGGTCCTTAAGTGCCCATCGTTATAATGTTTTTTAAGAATGTGGATCTAGTCGAGAACCTTATCTTCTCACTTCGATATTGTCTTTTAAGGATGTATTTTTAAGTTTCGCTATCTGGATATTGATTGATATTTGAGGATATGGGGTTTCACGTTCCGCTTTCTTTCCGTTTGCATTATTTAAAATTGATAGGCTTCAAAAAAAAAATCCGTGTTACAATGAAATGTCAGATTTGAGAGGAAAATCATGCATGCACCCTTTATTGACTTCGGGTTGGGTTGTTTTACCTCTGAGCAGCACTTTTTGCATACCATGAGATAAATGGCCAGGTCACATGGACCCCGAAGGCTCAGAGAAGGTTGGGGAGGGGACCCACTGGAACAGCTGTTGGGAGACAGATGGTAGCCTCCCGTCAAGGCCATCCAGCGTGTTCTTTAACGTGCACAGGGTATGGCTCTCCCGCACACGGGGTCAACGGCTTAACGTCCCATCCGACGGACGGCGGCCTTTCCAAGCCCATCGGTGTCCCCTACTGACCGTGGGCAGGGCGGGGAATTTTGCGGAGATAAATCTCAACGCTGACCCAGCTGGGACTCGAACCTGGGAACTACAGATTACGAGCCTGGCGCGCTACCGACTGAGCCACCCCCGCCCCTTATTGACTTCGGAATTAGCTAGAATATATGCAAATACTAAAACTCTTTGTTCGGTATAGTTCGTTCGTTTGACTTAGATCTGTTTTGGTTAGAATTGTTTAAAAATTCGTTTCTTTAAAATGTCGGATTAAAGAGAATAGAGGTAAATATCAACTATGTTGATATCTAAACAAATACGTTTTTTATAGAGTGGTTCAAGAGATTTCCGAGGAGTGTTGATTTTATTTGCTTTACGGGAAGTATTTTAGAATTATTAATCTAAAATATTTCCCATGATTTCTTTTTTTCCACCTAGTTGACTTCCACCCAATTGCATACCTGATGCTGATGAAGTTTGGCGGATGCGAATAAAACATTTGCTCTACATGCTGCACTTTTCTTTTGTATATTATCATCACCTAGTATGAAGGACTTTAATGGAAGTGACGTGTCAGCATTGTAGTTTTCGGACGATCTCTTCCGAAACGAATTTTTTTGACAGATCTGAGCACTAATGCCGTCACTGCTGCCATTGTTCTTACCGTGTCGACGGTCGCCCTCATTTTTTTTCAATCCAGAATGGATGAAGTCACCGATCTTATGTTTAGATCGCAATACTGTCATTTAAGGAGGCGAATGCAGTCGAGGGCTTTATATTCCCATCTCGATATTGTTTTTTAAGAAGGTGGACCCAGTCATGAACCTTACACTCTCATCTCGATATTGCCTTTTAAGGAGGTGGATCCAGTCGTGAACCTAACACTTCCATCTCAATATTTTTTTGAGGTAAATCCAGTTGTAAACTTATATTCCCATCTAGATATTGTCTTTTAAGCAGGTGGATCCAGTTGTGAACCTTATACTCTAATCTCGATATTGTCTTTTAACGAGGTAGATCCAGTTGTGATCCTTATACTCTCATCTTGATATTGTCTTTGATGGAGGTGGATCCAGTCGTGAACCTAACACTCCCATCTCAATACTTTTTTGAGGTAAATCCAGTTGTAAACTTATACTCCCATCTCGATATTGCCTCTTAAGGAGGTGGATCAATCGTGAACTTTACACTCCCATCTCGATATTGTCTTTTAAGGAGGTTGATCCAGTTGTAAACTTATACTCCCATCTCGATATTGTCTTTTAAGAAGGTGGACCCAGTTGTAAACTTATACTCCCATCTCGATATTGTCTTTTAAGGAGGTGGATCCAGTTGTAAACTTATACTCCCATCTCGATATTGTCTTTTAAGGAGGTGGATCCAGTTGTAAACTTATACTCCCATCTCGATATTGTCTTTTAAGGAGGTGGATCCAGTTGTAAACTTATACTCCCATCTCGATATTGTCTTTTAAGGAGGTGGATCCAGTTGTAAACTTATACTCCCATCTCGATATTGTCTTTTAAGGAGGTGGATCCAGTTGTAAACTTATACTCCCATCTCGATATTGTCTTTTAAGGAGGTGGATCCAGTTGTAAACTTATACTCCCATCTCGATATTGTCTTTTAAGAAGGTGGACCCAGTCGTGAACCTTACACTCCCATCTCAATATTTTTTGAGGTGGATCCAGTTGTAAACTTATACTCCATCTCGATATTATCTTTTAAGGAGGCGGATACAGTTGTGAACCTTATACTTTCATCTCGATATTGTCTTTTAAGGAGGTGGATCCAGTCGTGAACCTAACACTCCCATCTCAATATTTTTTTTAGGTGGATCCAGTTGTAAACTTATACTCCCATCTCGATATTGTATTTTAAGGAGGTGAATCCAGTCGTGAACCTTACACTCCCATCTCAATATTTTTTGAGGTGGATCCAGTTGTAAACTTATACTCCATGTCGATATTGTCTTTTAAGGAGGCGGATACAGTTGTGAACTTACACTTTCATCTCGATATTGTCTTTTAAGGAGGTAGATCCAGTTGTGATCCTTATACTCTCATCTTGATATTGTCTTTGATGGAGGTGGATCCAGTCGTGAACTTACACTCTCATCTCGATATTGTCTTTTAAGGAGGTGGATCCAGTTGTAAACTTATATCCCATCTCGATATTGTCTTTTAAGGAGGTGGATCCAGTTGTAAACTTATACCCCATCTCGATATTGTCTTTTAAGGAGGTGGATCCAGTTCTGAACCTTATACTCCCAACTCGATATTGTCTCTTAAGGAGGTGGATCCAGTCGTGAACCTTATACATCCATATCGATATTATCTTTTAAGCATAAGGAACCCTGAAGCCAAGTTCTAAATTTAGATCCTGGGTGGTGCAGGGCTCTGGTTGCATTTCTTTTTTTACGGCATACGACGAATTATAATCGTCGACTGAGCGATTAAAAATCCATCAAATTCATAAACATACAGAAAAGAGTTCTTAGAGGCAGGGTCCTGGTTCGATGGATCAGCCTTTACTCTTGCCCTGCGTGATGCAGTCTCGATTATCTGACATGGACGACAGATCAAGTGGGTCTGATAATCGAGTTATATGTTGTATATAAAAAAGTTTCGCAACAATTTTTTGTTTTAAATGTCATACTCTACGCCAGGCCCGTCCAGCCCAAACTTAGTGAACAGCCACTAGGAAGAAAAATACATTCCTAAATAACAACGGAAAAATACTCTATTTTAAAACAAAAACATATATTTCAAATGAGTAATGAATAGAGATAAACAAAAGTATATTTTTTGTTTATTTTTTTAAATTAGTGATCTGGCAACCAAGTGTCACGTGACACGAAGGTTGCCAGATCACTAATTTCTAAAAAAAATCGTTGCCAGATACTTTTCCTGAATTCTGTAATCAACCATAGTGTTCGGATACTTTTTTTAATATATATAATGCGTATGAATATATAATGCAATGAATATGGAGCGTGTGCAGTTACCGTTCACAGCAAACTGGAGCGGTTACGGTTAGTGTTCACAGCACATTGGATCGTGTGAGCTCACAAAGATCTGGATCGTGTGGGCTCACTCACGGAAATATTGAGCGTGTGCAGTTACCGTTCACAGCAAACTGGATCGTGTGCAGTAACTGCACACGCTCCAGTTTGCTGTGAACGGTAACTGGAGCGTGTACAGTTGCTGTACACGCTCCAGATATTTTTTCTGAATTCTGTAATCAACCGTAGTGTTCGGATACTTTTTTGAGCGACTGTACGCCGGAGCTTGACTACTTTACTATTGTGGATTATATTGGTAAGCTGGTGTATAAAAAGGAAAATATTGTCGTCTTGTTCATGGTGATCAAAGTATGAAAAGAATTAGTTCTGACAAACCAGTATATTTAGTCGCAGTTTTGTGTATAGTTGTTTAGGATTTTAATGATTCTTCTGAAAATTTATCTTTGTATTATTAGTTTCGTGCCGGTTGACTTACTTTGTTTATAAATGATTTTATCCATACTTTTGTAATAAATTGTATTGTAATTTCCATTGACCAATTTTTACTTGAACTCACGCTAAGTGCTCATCCATTTCAAATTGCAACAATACTTTATAAAATAAAGTGGGCCAAAAATGTTAATAATCACTTTTCCCATGAAATTTCATATAATAAACATTCATGAGAAATCGCATTAACACGTAATTCGCGTAAGTCGGGTGATAGTTGAAAATCTTTCAGTTTCAAAGCATTAGGCTATTCATAACTTTAGCTACTAATTCATTAGCGTAATTTTTCAATTTATAATGAAGTTCCTTTCAACTGACTTTTGAGGGAGCAAAGAGTCCGAATCGTGGGCGAGCAGTGTCTCATTAGAAAAAAAAATACCCCCTTCAAGCAGCTGCTTGCCACAGAGCTCTGACAGCAGCCTGTCAGTTAATATGCCATAGTAGAAGGTCCGAGAGGATGGCAGGACCTCAGCAGGAAAACGAAACATACATCCATGCCTTACCCGGGGCTCGAACCCAGGTCCCTTAGATCAGTAGCCAAGAGCGCTACCCGGGGCTCGAACCCAGGTCCCTTAGATCAGTAGCCAAGAGCGCTACCCGGGGCTCGAATCCAGGTCCCTTAGATCAGTAGCCAAGAGCGCTACTCGGGGCTCGAATCTAGGTCCCTTAGATCAGTAGCCAAGAGCGCTACCCGGGGCTCGAACCCAGTCCCTTAGATCAGTAGCCAAGAGCGCTACCCGGGGCTCGAACCCAGGTCCCTTAGATCAGTAGCCAAGAGCGCTACTCGGGGCTCGAATCCAGGTCCCTTAGATCAGTAACCAAGAGTGCTACCCGGGGCTCGAACCCAGGTCCCTTAGATCAATAGCCAAGAGCGCTACCCGGGGCTCGAATCCAGGTCCCTTAGATCAATAGCCAAGAGCGCTACCCGGGGCTCGAATCCAGGTCCCTTAGATCAGTAGCCAAGAGCGCTACCCGGGGCTCGAACCCAGGTCCCTTAGATCAGTAGCCAAGAGCGCTACCCGGGGCTCGAACCCAGGTCCCTTAGGTCAGTAGCCAAGTGCGTTACCCGGGGCTCGAATCCAGGTCCCTTAGATCAGTAACCAAGAGTGCTACCCGGGGCTCGAACCCAGGTCCCTTAGATCAATAGCCAAGAGCGCTACCCGGGGCTCGAATCCAGGTCCCTTAGATCAGTAACCAAGAGCGCTACCCGGGGCTCGAACCCAGGTCCCTTAGATCAGTAGCCAAGAGCGCTTACCCGGGGCTCGAACCCAGGTCTCTTAGATCAGTAGCCAAGAGCGCTACCACTCGGCCACGGGACGGCTGCCTCATTCGAAACGTGTAAGAATAACATAATAAATAGTGAAAACGAAATATGTTACAGTGTCAGCCCAAAAGTATCAATAATCATTTGTTAAAGTATACCATTCATTAAAAATGGAATGTTATTTGCAAAAACCATTTCATTAGTAATTTTTCACAATTGTTGTCATTCTTTTGGGAAAAGGTTTTTCGCAATAGCCTTTCTCCAAATTGAGCTCCCACCAGAGATCGAAATTAAAGCCATTGTAAGATTCTGAAAAGTCGAATCCTAACGTTAGATTAGAACCTAGCCAAACCAAAAAGAATTTTTGTTCATCTATTTATCCCCCTACACCCCCGAAAATGCGATCATCTTATACGAAATCTGAGTTGGGTTGTTTTACCTCTGAGCGGCACTTTTTGTACACCATGGGCTAAATGGCCAGGTCACATGGACCCCGAAGGCTCAGATAAGGTTGGGGGAGGGGACCTACTGGAACGGCTGTTGGGAAAATGATGGCAGTTTCCCGTCAAGGCCATCCAGCATGTTCTTTAACGTGCACAGGGTATGTCTCTCCCGCACACGGGGCCCAGGCTTTACGTCCCATCCGACGGACGGCGGCCTTTCAAAGCCCATTGGTGTTTTGCGGAAATAAATCTCAACGATGATCCAGCTGGGACTCGAACCTGGGAATTGCAGATTACGAGCCTGGCGCGTTACCGACTGAGGCACCCAAGCCTCATACGAAATCTGAAATTTGCTTTGAAATCCAAAACAGTTGTCTTTGAATAATTTCACTTTAATCCTATAATATATGTCCGACCCTAAAAATATATTTAAAAACAACTGTAAAATCTTATTCCATATAGAATATGATTTTAACCTTTCCTGTTCGGTGGAATATTTTAGTAATTGAGAAACCATACTCAACTCTTATTCTCTGACATCCCCGTTCCCCCCCCCTCGAATCAAAGTTCTCGAACTCTCCATGAAATTCAATTCTCGGACCCTAACCCCCCCCCCCCCCCCCGGGAACTGAATCCTGGGTAAATTCCTGGTTGAGGGGCCTATATATTGTTGATGATATTGTCAATTGTCATCTTCGAAAATTCCTGCTTCCTTTTCAAATTAAACTTTTATATGTTTTTGCAGGATTAATTTATAACATTTTTAGGATTTATCACACGACAAAGGGGCCCCGCAACGGCAAGATGCACCAGATCCCGCAAAAATATGCGCCGGTTCTGTGTCGGTTAATAGGTAAAGCCGGCTAACAGAAGTTCGCATAAACGAAGTTCCTCTGTAGTTCCCACGTTCCAATCCTATCTCTGCCAACATTGAGATTTTAAAACCCCATCCTGTCCTCTGTAAGAAAAGTTACAGTTCTCTGTTCGTCAGAAGAGATGTTAAGCAGTAGTCCTATGTACAGTCGCTCAAAAAAGTATCCGAACACTATGGTTGATTACAGAATTCAGAAAAAATATCTGGAGCATGTACAGCAACTGTACACGCTCCAGTTTGCAAACTGGAAACTGGGGCGTGCAGTTACTGGAGCGTGCAAACAGCAAACTGAAGCGTGTGCAGTTACTGCACACGCTCCAGTT
Source organism: Ryuthela nishihirai (assembly GCA_038380435.1). NCBI lineage: Eukaryota > Metazoa > Arthropoda > Arachnida > Araneae > Heptathelidae > Ryuthela > Ryuthela nishihirai. The sequence continues at coordinate 60,088,180 of JAWZYU010000012.1, forward strand.
TGCTGTGAACGGTAACTGCACACGCTCAATATTTCCGTGAGTGAGCCCACACGATCTAGTATCAAAATAATATGACCACCTACAGTCGCTCAAAAAAGTATCCAAACACTACGGTTGATTACAGAATTCAGAAAAAATATATGGCAACGATTTTTTCAGAAATTAGTGATCTGGCAACCTTCGTGTCACGTGATTACAGAATTCAGGAAAAATATCTGAAGCGTGTACAGCAACTGTACACGCTTCAGATCACTAATTTCTAAAAAAATTGTTGCCAGATATTTTTTCTGAATTCTGTAATCAACCATAGTGTTCGGATACTTTTTTGAACGACTGTACACGAGAGTCATAACCTGTACACGTTAAAGAACACGCTGGATGGCCTTGACAGGAGACTACAATCTGTCTCCCAACAGCTGTTAAGTGGGTTGCCCTTCTCTGAAACTCTGGAGTCCTTGCGACCTGGCCATTTAGCCCACTGTGTGCAAAAACGTTCTGTTCAGAAGCAAAATAGAGTTTTGACTTATAACTGATTAAACATGAAGTCACTAAGCCTTTTTCTCTTAATATCCGAAGCAATGTTTCACTGAAGTTTGAAAAGGATGTTCAAGTCTCATTGGTTGAACCGTTCTTCCCTGCGAATGCACCTTGTCATTAAAAATTAGTCTCAGTGCTACTTGCGGGGATAATTTCGACATCGTTAAATTAATTTCCTGGGCTGTAAAGAATCGTAATCTATTTTATTTAACACTATGACAACAAATAAGAGAAAGCTTTTACACATTAGTTTGTAAAAAGTCATTCCACACAGATCTTTCACATGCCTGTGCTCAAAAGTCTTTATTTTTTCCAATTTTGTATAGAGCCTTGTTTACCATGACTGTTTGGGCGGGGGTGGCTCAGTCGGTAGCGTGCCAGGCTCGTAATCTGTAGTTCCCAAGTTCGAGTCCCAGCTAGGTCAGCGTTGAGATTGATCTCCGCAAACCTTCCCACCCTGCCCACAGTCAGTAGGGTACACCGATGGGCTTGGAAAGGCCGCCGTCCATCAGATTGGACGTTAAGCCATGGCCCTGTGTGTGAGAGAGCCATACCCTGTGCACGTGGATGGCCTTGACGCAAGGCTACTATGTGTCTCCCAACAGCTGTTCCAGTGGGTCCCCTCCCCCAACCTTCTCTGAGCCTTCGGGGTCCATGTTACCTGGCCATTTAGCCCATGGTGTGCAAAAAAGTGCAGCTCAGAGGTAAAACAACCCAACCATGACTGTTTAGATGCGAAACTAAGAATGTTAGCAAATATGCAGCAAGTTTTGTGTTTGTCACTCCAAAGACAGAAATTCGATCCGGTATGATGTTGTTAGTATCGCGTTCATCCTTTGACCTAGATAATCTGATCATCCCAAAGCTTCTTCGATGCTGCTGCTGATATTCACTTGACGTCATGTGATGAAAATGTCATCCCTTGCTCCTCACATTATCACTCAAGAAAGGATATAAGTCCGAGACTGCTTGTCGAGAAAATAGCGAGACTTCTTGTCGAGAAAATAGCGAGACTTCGATCAATGAAACTTCCATGAGCGATGTCTATGAAAAACGAATCAAACTTTCTTTCAAAATAAATGTTTCGTGAAAGCATTTCACTTGAGAAACGGATCCAGATCAATCTAGATTTTTCAACGTCATTTCGTACGGTAACGAAAATGTTATTGTTGATGGAATATTTACTTAACGCTGTTGTCGATTGCGTTGAGGATTTCTTCCTGGAAATTTTCGAAAAATAAAAGAATCTCCATATACTCATAAATATATAAAAAGCCTAATGGGTTAGCTATTATTTACGTTTTAAATAAATAAATAAATTACGTCTGAAGCAGCTTCTTGACACAGAAGTCTGACAGGAACCTTTCAGTATAATACGCCATGGGTTGGGTTGAGTTGTTTTTCCTCTGAGCGGCACTTTTTTGCACACCATGGGCTAAATGGCCAGATCACAAGGACCCAAAGGCTCAGAGAGGATTAGGGAAGGAGACCCACTGGAACAGCTGTTGGGAGATAGATGACAGCCTCCCGTCAAGGACATCCAGTGGGTTCTTTAACGTGCACATGGTATGGCTTACTTCCGGAACCACGGCTTACGTCCACGGAACCACGGCTTACGTCCCATCCCACGGACGGCGGCCCTTCCAAGTCCATCGGTGCTCCCTACTGACCGTAGGCAGGGAGTTTTGCGGAGATAAATCTCAACGCTGACCCAGCTGGGACTCGAACCTGGGAACTATAGATTACAAGCCTGGCGCGCTACCGACTGAGCCACCCCCGTCCCGTATCATATTGGCTCACTGTGACACTGCAGTTGTAGGAGTCTAGGCCAGAGTCCTGGGATGGCATCATCGTGTATTCGTGCATGTGTTTCTAGGAGGAACCAGAACAGAGCTTCTATATTATCTCTTTCCCTCGTGGGGGGGAGCTCAGTAGGTAGCGCGCCAGGCTCGTAATCTGCAGTTCCCAGGATCCAGTCGCTTAGAACAGCGAGGATAATTTCACCATGAATACCTTGACTTGTGGAAGAGAACCTTGTGCACGTTAAAGCACACTCTGAATGCTCTTGACGCCAGGCTACCATCTGTCTCCAAACGGTTGCCCCAAACCTTCTCTGAGCCCTCGGGGTGGTTATGGGGGTGGGGGTGGCTCAGTCGGTAGCGCGCCAGGCTCGTAATCTGTAGTTCCCAGGTTCGAGTCCCAGCTGGGTCAGCGTTGAGATTTATCTCCACAAAATCCCCCGCCCCGCCCACGGTCAGTAGGGGACACCGATGGGCTTGGAAAGGCCTCCGTCCGTGGGATGGGACGTTAAGCCGTGGCCCCGTGTGCGGGAGAGCCATACCCTGAGCACGTTAAAGAACACGCTGGATGGCCTTGACGGAGGCTACCATCTGTCTCCTAACAGCTGTTACAGTGGGTCCCCTCCCCCAACCTTCTCTGACCCTTCGGTGTTCTTGTGACCTGGCCATTTAGCCCATGGTGTGCAAAAAAGTGTCGCTGAGAGGTAAAATAACCAACCACCTTACCCCCCGTGTAGTGAGAGTAGGACCACTACACAGACAATAAGAGATAATTACTCATATAATAAAATGCAAATCGCAAAAATAAAATCACGAAGGATAATTATTAAATCTGTTTCTGTATTATCTGTCATAGTTTCGCAGAGCCATGCCGGGACTCGAACCCAACCCCATTAGCTGTAGTGTCACAGCTAGTAGTGGCAGCGTTCCAACGCATATAACGGAATAGACCACACGAGCATTTAAGGCCTCAATACTCGATTTCTTTTCTAACATTTTGTTTAGATATTTTACAACCAGTACAGTCTACTATTTACGTATACATCGGGGTTACTTCTTGTCTGCCTGGGGATATACCGCTGCAACGGGGTCAAGGTCAGTCCTTGTGGCTCGACCTTTCATAGACGGGAGCGAATGTCCTGCTGAATTTCATATCCTGTGGCTTTGTCCAAAGGAAATGTACGGTCGCTCAAAAAAAAGTATCCGAACACTATGGTTGATTACAGAATTCAGAAAACATTTTTGGCAACGATTTTTTTTTAGAAATTAGTGATCTAGCAACCTTCGTGTCACGTGACACGAAGGTTGCCAGATCACTAATTTCTGAAATAAACCGTTGCCAGATATTTTTCTGAATTCTGTAATCAACCATAGCGTTCGGATACTTTTTTAATATACAGTGTATAATGCGTATGAATATATAATGCAATGAATATGGAGCGTGTGCAATGAATATGGACCGTTCACAGCAAACTGGAGCGGTTGCGGTTAATGTTCATAGCACATTGGATCGTGTGAGCTCACAAAAACCTGGATCGTGTGGGCCCACTCACAGAAATATTGAGCGTGTGCAGTTACCGTTCACAGCAAACTGGAGCGGTTGCGGTTAATGTTCACAGCACATTGGATCGTGTGAGCTCAAAAAAACGTGGATCGTGTGGGCCCACTCACAGAAATATTGAGCGTGTGCAGTTACCGTTCACAGCAAACAGCTCCAAACTGGAGCGTGTGCAGTAACTGCACACGCTCCAGTTTGTTGTGAACTGTAACTGGAGCGTGTACAGTTGCTGTACACGCTCCAGATATTTCTCCTTAATTCTGTAATCGACCATAGTGTTCGGATACTTTTTTTTGAGCGACTGTACAAGTAAAAATATACAGAATGCTATTCCTACGGGAAACGGTAATCGCTGCCAAATCCACTGTTGCCATTTTCTGTTCCCTAATTGTGGGCATATGAATCATAACAAAATTTAAATCCGCCGACGTTGCCAGATTGCACACCTTCCCAGAGTGTCACGTGACACGAAGTTTGTCAGATCACTAATTTATAATACTTTTTTTAATAATACTTTTTTTTGAGCGACTGTACCCCTAAAATGTTCAATGAAGTGTATTAAAAATATAATGTGATTTTGTTTAAATACACTACAAAGAAAAACTATTCATTTTGCTTTTTTTTTTAGTACGTGCAAATTTTTTATAATTAATGCATATTAAATTTTCCATTTATGCGTTTCTATAATTCGATTAACGTTGCTGCATACATTTTTTTCTATTCACAAGTTGTAAAAAATTTGTAGGTTGAGTATCTCCCCCCCCCCCCCCCGGTCTATAAAATAGAAGGCCTCTTAAAATTTACGGGTCCGAGGCCTTCAAATACGGGGCGGGGGTGGCTCAGTTGGTAGCGCGCCAGGCTCGTAATCTGTAGTTCCCAGGTTCGAGTCTCAGCTGGGTCAGCGTTGAGATTTATCTCCTCAAAATTCCCCGCCCTGCCCACGGTCAGCAGGGGACACCGATGGGCTTGGTAAAGGCCGCCGTCCGTCGGATGGGACGTTAAGCCGTGGCTCCGTGTGCGGGAGAGCCATACCCTGTGCACGTTAAAGAACACGCTGGATGGCCTTGACGGGAGGCTACCATCTGTCTCCCTACAGCTGTTCCAGTGGGTCCCCTCCCCCAATCTTCTCTGAGCCTTCGGGGTCCATGTGACCTGGCCATTTAGCCCATGGTGTACAAAAAAAGTGCCGCTGAGAGGTAAAACAACCCAACAACCTTCAAATACGTTAATCCGCCATTTCCTACAGCTTTGAAACAACATTAATTCTACTAGAATAAATTAAACTAGAAGTTCCAATCTCCTTGAGCAAATATGTAATGATCGTTTTCAAAGAGAAAAAAAATTAAGTCATTTCACAACTTTAACGTTCTTTAATAGTGGCAGTGGTCGTCCCCTGGCCGAGTGGTTATCGCGCTTGGCTACTGATCTAAGGAACCTGGGTTCGAGCCGCTTCTGATCTAAGGAACCTGGATTCGAGCCGCTTCTGATCTAAGGGACCTGGGTTCGAGCCGCTTCTGATCTAAGGGACCTGGGTTCGAGCCGCTTCTGATCTAAGGAACCTGGGTTCGAGCCGCTTCTGATCTAAGGGACGTGGGTTCGAGCCACTTCTGATCTAAGGGACCTGGGTTCGAGCCGCTTCTGATCTAAGGGACCTGGGTTCGAACCGCTTCTGATCTAAGCAACCTGGGTTCGAGCTGCTTCTGATCTAAGCAACCTGGGTTCGAGCTGCTTCTGATCTAAGGGACCTGGGTTCGAACTGCTTCTGATCTAAGCGACCTGGGTTCGAGCCGCTTCTGATCTAAGGGACTTGGGTTCGAGCTGCTTCTGATCTAAGGGACTTGGGTTCGAGCCGCTTCTGATCTAAGGGACCTGGGTTCGAACTGCTTCTGATCTAAGCGACCTGGGTTCGAGCCGCTTCTGATCTAAGGGACTTGGGTTCGAGCTGCTTCTGATCTAAGGGACTTGGGTTCGAGCCGCTTCTGATCTAAGGGACTTGGGTTCGAGCCGCTTCTGATCTAAGGGACCTGTGTTCGAGCCGCTTCTGATCTAAGGGACTTGGGTTCGAGCCGCTTCTGATCTAAGGGACCTGAGTTCGAACCGCTTCTGATCTAAGCGACCTGGGTTCGAGCCGCTTCTGATCTAAGGGATCTGGGTTCGAGCCGCTTCTGATCTAAGGGTCCTGGGTTCGAGCCACTTCTGATCTAAGGGTCCTGGGTTCGAGCTGCTTCTGATCTAAGGGACTTGGGTTTGAGCCACTTGTGATCTAAGGGACCTGGGTTCGAACCGCTTCTGATCTAAGCGACCTGGGTTCCAGCCGCTTCTGATCTAAGGGACCTGGGTTCGAGCCGCTTCTGATCTAAGGGACTTGGGTTCGAGCCGCTTCTGATCTAAGGGACCTGGGTTCGAGCCGCTTCTGATCTAAGGGTCCTGGGTTCGAGCCGCTTCTGATCTAAGGGACCTGGGTTCGAGCCGCTTCTGATCTAAGGGACCTGGGTTCGAGCCGCTTCTGATCTAAGGGACCTGGGTTCAAGCCGCTTCTGATCTAAGGGATCTGGGTTCGAGCCGCTTCTGATCTAAGGGTCCTGGGTTCGAGCCACTTCTGATCTAAGGGTCCTGGGTTCGAGCTGCTTCTGATCTAAGGGACTTGGGTTCGAGCCGCTTCTGATCTAAGGGACCTGGGTTCGAACCGCTTCTGATCTAAGCGACCTGGGTTCCAGCCGCTTCTGATCTAAGGGACCTGGGTTCGAGCCGCTTCTGATCTAAGGGACTTGGGTTCGAGCCGCTTCTGATCTAAGGGACCTGGGTTCGAGCCGCTTCTGATCTAAGGGTCCTGGGTTCGAGCCGCTTCTGATCTAAGGGACCTGGGTTCGAGCCGCTTCTGATCTAAGGGACTTGGGTTCGAGCCGCTTCTGATCTAAGGGACCTGGGTTCGAACCGCTTCTGATCTAAGGGACCTGGGTTCGAACCGCTTCTGATCTAAGCGACCTGGGTTCGAGCCACTTCTGATCTAAGGGATCTGGGTTCGAGCCGCTTCTGATCTAAGGGTCCTGGGTTCGAGCCACTTCTGATCTAAGGGACCTGGGTTCAAGCCGCTTCTGATCTAAGGGATCTGGGTTCGAGCCGCTTCTGATCTAAGGGTCCTGGGTTCGAGCCACTTCTGATCTAAGGGTCCTGGGTTCGAGCTGCTTCTGATCTAAGGGACTTGGGTTCGAGCCGCTTCTGATCTAAGGGACCTGGGTTCGAACCGCTTCTGATCTAAGCGACCTGGGTTCCAGCCGCTTCTGATCTAAGGGACCTGGGTTCGAGCCGCTTCTGATCTAAGGGACTTGGGTTCGAGCCGCTTCTGATCTAAGGGACCTGGGTTCGAGCCGCTTCTGATCTAAGGGTCCTGGGTTCGAGCCGCTTCTGATCTAAGGGACCTGGGTTCGAGCCGCTTCTGATCTAAGGGACTTGGGTTCGAGCCGCTTCTGATCTAAGGGACCTGGGTTCGAACCGCTTCTGATCTAAGGGACCTGGGTTCGAACCGCTTCTGATCTAAGCGACCTGGGTTCGAGCCACTTCTGATCTAAGGGACCTGGGTTCGAGCCGCTTCTGATCTAAGGGACCTGGGTTCGAGCCGCTTCTGATCTAAGGGACCTGGGTTCGAGCCCCGGGTAAGGCGTGGATGTATGTGTTGTTTTCTGCTGACGTCCTGCCATCCTCATAGACCTTCTACTATGGCATATAAACTGACAGTCTCATGTCAGACCTCTGTGGCAAGCAGCTGCTTGAGGGGGTATTTATTTTTTATTATATATATATATACACATATTCTTCCAATTCAAGCAAATGCTTGTGGGCGTATTTATTTTTTATCCATTTCAAGTTAATGTGCTTCATTTTTATGCATATCTATTTTTTAATTTATTATCTCTTTATTAAGGTTATTACGAGTATTATTTTTTAAAAAGATTGCTTGAAAACATCAACGTGAAAATGACTGGGGGGGGGGGCTATCAAGTGAGGGGGAGGCGAACGACGAACTGGCTGAGGCCAGGAAAGCATTGGATTAATATTTATAAACCTTACGATACTTGATCCTACTGATGAATTTCTGAACACCTAATTAAGGCCAAAAGCGTGGAAAGGTTTTACAATAAAAACAAGAACCTGATTAGATTGAGACGAAATCGACGAAATTAAAAGTAAATTCCCCCCTCCGCCCCCCCCCCGCCCCTCCCTCCCCCCCAAAAAAAAAACGTTAATTATTTGTGCTGCACGCAGTGACGAAAATAAAGACTCATTATCTTATTCAAGCGGAATCTTCTTCAATATACTTTTACTGAAAAATCTGCCATTAGCATGTTGTTTCGAATCACGTTTTTTTTTTAAACTTCTAACTTCTGCCAGTCGAAATAGTTTAGCTCAAAGTTGCGTTTTTTATTTCAGCCTAATTTAATCGAGTCACGAAAGATTTCAATAATCTGCTTAAATCTCTTTATTTTCCACAAACTTAATATTATTAAGAAATGGACAATTGCCTTATTAAAAATAAATTTATTAATAAGTTTATGACTAATTAATATCCCAAGCATTTAGCACGACTATTTCTTCATTGTAGATTTTCAGCAAATTGTAATCTCCCTCGGTCAGTTTTTTCTCTCTCAAATATTAGTTACTATTTCAGTTACGTCTTATGCATACTAAAGCAACTCCGATTGATTTCGCTACTGTTCAGTTATTTAAATTAAATTTATAAAATTTACAAAACGAAATATAAATTAAAGTTCCTCTTAATGAATGGGGCAGGGGTGGTTCGTAATCTGCAGTTCCCAGGTTCGAGTCCCAGATGGGTCAGCGTTGAGATTTATCTCCGCAAAATTCCCCGCCCTGCCCACCGTCAGTAGGGGACACAGATGGGCTTGGTAAGGCAGCCGTCCGTTGAATGGGACGTTAAGACGTGACCCCGTGTGCGGGAGAGCCATACCCTGTGCACGTTAAAGAACACTCTGGATGGCCTTGACGGGAGGCTACCATCTGTCTCCCAACAGCTGTTCCAGTGGGTCCCCTCCCCCAACCTTCTCTGAGCCTTGTGACCTGGCTCTGAAATTTTGATCTGGCAACTTTCGTGTCACGTGACACGAAGGTTGCCAGATCACAAATTTCTAAAAAAATCATTGCCAGATATTTTTTCTGAATTCTGTAATCAACCATAGTGTTTGGATAGTTGCCAGATCACTAATTTCTAAAAAAATCATTGCCAGATATTTTTTCTGAATTCTGTAATCAACCATAATGTTCGGATAGTGGCCAGATCACTAATTTATGAAAAAGTGTTCCCAGATATTTTTTCTGAATTCTGTAATCAACCATAGTGTTCGGATAGTTGCCAGATCACTAATTTCTTAAAAAATCATTCCCAGATATCTTTTCTGAATTCTCTAATCAACCATAGTGTTCGGATAGGTGCCAAATCACTAATTTTTAAAAAAATCATTGCCAGATATTTTTTCTGAATTCTGTAATCAACCATAGTATTTAGATAGTTGCCAGATCACTAATTTCTAAAAAAATCATTGCCAGATATTTTTTTCTGAATTCTGTAATCAACCATAGTGTTCGGATAGTTGCCAGATCACTAATTTATGAAAAAAGTATTGCCAGATATTTTTTCTGAATTCTGTAATCAACCATAGTGTTCGGATAGTTGCCAGACCACTAATTTCTTAAAAAATTATGGCCAGATATTTTTTCTGAATTCTGTAATCAACCATAGTGTTCGGATATGTGCCAAATCACTAATTTTTAAAAAAATCATTGCCAGATATTTTTTCTGAATTCTGTAATTAACCATAGTGTTCGGATAGTTGCCAGATCACTAATTTCTTAAAAAATCATTGCCAGATATTTTTTCTGAATTCTGTAATCAACCATAGTGTTCGGATAATTGCCACATCACTAAACGACCTTCGTGTCACGTGACACGAAGGTTGCCAGATCACTAATTTCTAAAAAAAATCGTTGCCAGAAATTTTTTCTGGATTCTGTAATCAACCATAGTGTTTGGATACTTTTTTGAGCGACTGTAGGTGGTCATATTATTTTGATACTAGATCGTGTGGGCTCACTCACGGAAATATTGAGCGTGTGCAGTTACCGTTCACAGCAAACTGCAGCGTGTGCAGTTACTGCACACGCTCCAGTTTGCTGTGAACGGTAACTGGAGCGTGTACAGTTGCTGTACACGCTCCAGATATTTTTCCTGAATTCTGTAATCACGAGACACGAAGGTTGCCAGATCACTAATTTCTAAAAAAAATCGTTGCCAGATATCTTTTCTTAATTCTGTGATCAACCATAGCGTTCGGATACTTTTTTTTAATATATATAATGCGAATGAATATATTGTTGCGGATTACAAAAATATGAATAGCACTGGGCGTGAGTTTTAAAAGCTATATTTTAAAACCAATTGTAATACAATACAAATCGTTACAAAGAAAATATGGATGTAGTATCTCTTAAACAAATTAATACTAACATGCAAAAATCATCAATCTTCCTGCACAGAGTACTCAACAACAGCTCTGTCTATTCTACTAAATACTACCTTTTCAACCTTCTTTACCATGTCATTTGAACATCTTGAGACGTAAACAAATGATCGTCCTCTGCTAGTTCACTAAACTTTTCACATTAGTAAAATAATACGAGGACCGTCCGCGCACACAACACATAAAAAGATTCTTCTAGTCTTTTACTTATCGCCCACAGACACAAACCATCTGAACAACCTTTCAGCTCTCAGAACTTTAACACACTGCACTGCTATACTTTCATTCTTCTTCTTCAGAACTGTTCTAAGTTCCAAATCGTTGGCTAATTGAATCTCACGTAGAAGCACACACGAGGGCTACAATCACGTTAACTCGTGAAGTCACTGTAGCGCGTTCATCTGTCGTAACAATATAATGCAATGAATATGGAGCGTCTGCAGTTACCGTCCACAGCAAACTGGAGCGGTTGCGGTTAATATTCACAGCACATTGGATCGTGTGAGCTCACAAATACCTGGATCGTGTGGGCCCACTCACAGAAATATTGAGCGTGTGCAGTTACCGTTCACAGCAAACTGGAGCGGTTGCGGTTAATATTCACAGCACATTGGATCGTGTGAGCTCACAAATACCTGGATCGTGTGGGCCCACTCACAGAAATATTGAGCGTGTGCAGTTACCGTTCACAGCAAACTGGAGCGGTTGCGGTTAATGTTCACAGCACATTGGATCGTGTGAGCTCACAAAAACCTGGATCGTGTGGGCCCACTCACAGAAATATTGAGCGTGTGCAGTTACCGTTCACATCAAACTGGAGCGATTGCGGTTAATGTTCACAGCACATTAGATCGTGTGAACTCACAAAGACCTGGATCGTGTGGGCCCACTCACAGAAATATTGAGCATGTGCAGTTACCGTTCACAGCAAACTGCAGCGTGTGCAGTAACTGCACACGCTCCAGTTTGCTGTGAACGGTAACTGGAGCGTGTACAGTTGCTGTACACGCTCCAGATATATTTTCTGAATTCTGTAATCGACCATAGCGTTCGGATACTTTTTTGAGCGACTGTACATCATTAGACCTTTAAGTTCCTAAATTTAATTTTTAGCACATCCAGTCACTTTAATTAAAGCAGTCAAGTTAAAAAATCTTGCAATACTGTTGATTCTGAAACATTAACATCAAAATTTGTACAAATGTACAAAGAGCTATTAGCAATGCCACTATAAAGAAATGTTTCGTACAGGGTGTTTCAAAAAGAACGCAATCCTCTATTGTATTTTCCTATTTAAACTTGACAAAAGAAAGAAATTTCAAAAGATGCAAATTAGAAATATATCTACCTTTACAACAGATGTTGAAAGTGATTTCTTGCAACCTGGATGCAGATTCGTACTCGTTTCATGGCATTTGCAACCACCTTTCGTAAAGATTGTTTTCCTAAGTTTAAAATCTCTCTTTCAATGTTAGCCTTCAAGTCTTAAGTTGTTTTACCTCTGAGCGGCACTTTTTTGCACACCATGGCTAAATGGCCAGGTCGCATGGACCCTGAAGGCTCAGAGAAGGTTGGGGGAGGGGACCCACTGGAACAGCTGTTGGGAGACAGATGGGATCCAGCGTGTTCTTTAACGTGCACAGGGTATGTCTCTCCCGCACACGGGGCCACGTCTTAACTTCCCATCCGACGGACGGCGGCCTTTCCAAGCCCATCGGTGTCCCCTACTGACCGTGGGCAGGGCGGGGAATTTCGCGGAGATAAATCTCAACGCTGACCCAGCTGGGACTCGAACCTGGGAACTACAGATTACGAGCCTGGCGCGCTACCGACTGAGCCACCCCCAAGTTTTCAAGTGTAGGAGGACTGTTTTTAAACACTACACATTTGAGATATCCCCAAAAGAAAATATCTGGAGGAATAAGATCTGGGGATCTTATAAACTTCAAAAATTGGTCTCCCAGTCTTTCAATATACACTCAGTGATCATTGAATTACTACCACTCTACCCCATGTTTTGTCAACGGGACATGGATTGTTTCACCTCTGAGCGGCAATTGTTTTTTAAACACACATTGGGCTAAATGGGCTAAAAATTTGGCATTGGGATAAAAATAAACACACATTGGGCAATTGTTTTTTAAACACACATTGGGCCACAAAGACCCTGAAGGGTCAGAGAAGGTATGAGGAGGGGACCCACTGGAACAGAAGACAAATGGTAGTCTCTGATCAAGGCTATCCAGCGCATTCTTTAACATGCACAGGGTATGACTCTCCTGCACACTGAACCACTGCTTAAAGTTCCATCCGACGGACGGCGGCCTTTCCAAGCCCATCGGTGTCGCCTATTGACCTAGGGCAATACCTCTTAGAACGAACAAGCCCACCAACCTGTTTTTGACGTCACACGCCCTAGGTTATCGCTGCGTTTGCCAGCTGCTGGTTATTCCCGCACATCGCTTCATTTGAATGAAGTTGAAAGGGAAATTATTGCCGATGGTTTCAAATGATCCAATTTTTAACGCAGATGCAATTTATCAATCTTTGAACAAAAATAATTCCTCGCCAAAAATGCAAAAGACGGAAAATATATCTGCCGAATTTTTCACTAAAGTAAAACAAATGTAGTTAAAATTCAATCGCTATATCCTTTCTGATAACAATTTCAAAAAATAACAAGGACCTGGCACGCTACTGACTGAGCCACCTCCGACCCCTTTGTCAATCGGAAGTTAATGTCGAAGATCTAGAATTTCTAAAATAAGTGCTATGTTAGAAAATGTGGCCGAAGGTAATTGAAAGCCCTACAAATCTATAGATATTGCAGGATATCGAATCTTTCTTAATCTATAGATATCACTGGATATCAAATCTTTCTTAATCTATAGATATCAGAGGATATCAAATCTTTCTTAATCTATAGATATTAGAGGATATCAAATATTTCTCAATCCATAGATATCGTAGGATATCAAATCTTTCTCAATCTATAGATATCAGAGGATAACAAATCGTTCTCAATCCATGGATATCAAATCTTTCGCAATCTATAGATGTCAGAGGATATTAAATCTCTCTCAATCCATGGATATCGCAGAATATCAAATCGTTCTCAATCTATAGATATCAGAGGATATCAAATCTTTCTCAATACATAGGTATTGCAGGACATCAAACCTTTCTCAATCTATAGATATCAGATGACATCAAATCTTTCTCAATCTATAAATATCAGAAGACATCAAATCTTTCTCAATCTATATATATCAGATGACATCAAATCTTTCTCAATCAATAGATATCAGAAGATATCAAATCTTTCTCAATCTATAGATATCAGAGGATATCAAATCTTTCTCAATCCATAGATATCGTAGGATATCAAATCTTTCTCAATCTATAGACATCAGAGGATAACAAATCTTTCTTAATCTATGGATATCAGAGGATACGAAATCTTTCACAATCCATGGATATCGCAGGATATCAAATCTTTCTCAATCTATAGGTATCACGGAATATCATATCTTTCTCAATCTACAGATGTCAGATGACCTCAATCTTTCTTAATCTATAGATATCAGAGGATATCAAATCTTTCTCAATCTATAGACATTGCAGGATATCAAATCTTTCTCAATCTATAGATATCAGAGAATATAAAACTTTCTCAATCTATAGATATCAGAGGATATAAAATCTTTCTTATATTTATAGATATCAGAGGATATAAAATCTTTCTTAATCTATAGATATTAGAGGATATCAAATCTTTCTCAATCCATGGATATCGCAGGATATGAAATATTTCTCAATCTATAGATATTACGGAATATCAAATCTTTCTCAATCTATAGATATCAGAGGATATCAAATCTTTCTCAATCCACGATATCGCAGAATATCAAATCTTTCTCAATCTATAGATATCAGAGAATATCAAATCTTTCTCAATCTATAAATATTAGAGGATATCAAATCTTTCTCAATCCATAGATATCGTAGGATATCAAATATTTCTCAATCTATAGATATCAGAGGATAACAAATCTTTCTTAATCCATGGGTATCAGAGGATATGAAATCTTTCTCAATCCATAGATATCGCAGGATATCAAATCTTTCTCAATCTATAAGTATTATGGAATATCATATCTTTCTCAATCTATAGATGTCAGAGAATATCAAATCTTTCTCAATCTATAGATATCAGATGATATCAAATCTTTCTTAATCTATAGATATCAAATCTTTCTCAATCTATAAATATTGCAGAATATCAAATCGTTCTCAATCTATAGATATTGCAGGATATCAAATCTTCTCAATCTATAGATATCAGAGAATATAAAAACTTTCTCAATCTATCGATATCAGAGGATATAAAATCTTTCTTAATCTATAGTTATCAGATGATATCAAATCTTTCTCAATCAATGGATATCACAGGATATCAAATATTTCTAAATCTATAGGTATTAGGGAATATCAAATCTTTCTCAATCTATAGATATCAGAGGATATCATATCTTTCTGAATTCATAGATATCACGAAATATTGGCTCTCCTGGACTCAGAGACAAGGCGTTATATCTTATGCGACGAACGGTGGCCTTTCTAAGCACATCATTGACCTCTTTTTTGACGAGGGTAGAATGCGAACTGGCAGAGTTAAATCTCAGTTGGGATTCGAACCTGAGATCATCTGATTAAGAGCGTGCCCAAATAAAGGAGATTTTTAGTTGCTAAATATGGACGACTCCCAAGCATACCGATATTGTTTAAATATACTTAAGAATTGCGAAATTCTTTAAATTGAAATATATATATATGTCTGTCGTAGGTATAGGTAGTGCAGTAATTCACGGTCCCACAAGGATCCGAGGACTTCAGTTTAAGGGGTTCTAGTGGTTAGCGCGCTTGGCTACTGATCTAAGGGACCTGGGTTCGAGCCCCGGGTAAGGCATGGCTGTTTGCGTCGTTTTTCTGCTGAGGTCCTGCCATCCTCTCAGATCTTCTACTATGGCATATAAATTGACAGGCTCCTGTCAGACCTCTGTGGCAAGCAGCTGCTTGAGGGGGTATTTATTTATTTATTTATTATCTGTCTCCCAACATCTGTTCGGGTATTTCATCATCAGGACACTTTTGTGAGGTCCCCGTGACGTCATAGTAAGGCCACTTTTGTGAGGTCCCCGTGTGGATTGTGTGATTGGATCGTGTGAGCTCACAAAGACCTGGATCGTGTGGGCTCACTCACGGAAATATTGAGCGTGTGCAGTTACCGTTCACAGCAAACTGGAGCGTGTGCAGTTACTGCACACGCTCCAGTTTGCTGTGAACGGTAACTGGAGCGTGTACAGTTGCTGTACACGCTGGATGTATGTGTTGTTTTTCTGCCGAGGTCCTGCCATCCTCTCAGACCTTCTACTATGGCATATAAACTGACAGGCTCCTGTCAGACCTCTGTCACAAGCAGCTGCTTGAGTGGGTATTTATTTATTTTTATATATCATGAACGTAATGTGCAATCCATTGCAGTGGAAGTACGCCAAGAAGGAAAACATTTTTCAATAATAAATAATATTGATTTATTCTCAATACTCAAAAGAAAGTACATAGTACGCAAATCATAGATATGAAATATTTACAAAGTATGCAATATTTTCCTTAAATATCTAGAGAACAAGTACAAACAGAAAAAAAATGTTAAAAAGAAACGATATTTATTTTTACATGTTCAACACCAAGAAACAAATTCATTGTCCTTCCAGGAATTAGAAAAAATTATCACTGTAGTTTTGACTTTAAAAGAAAAATATGTATATATACTCTTAATTTTTCGATACTGCATTACACTGAATTACGTTTTCCCCCCTTTAATCCACAACGATTAACATTCCATTGCCGATTCGAATTGAATCATTTTTTTTCTGCCACACTTCCCATTTTAAGTACCAATTATCTTTTTCTTCTAGTATTTAGGGGGCGGGGGTGGCTCAGTCGGTAGTGCGCCAGGCTAGTAATCTGCAGTTCCCAGGTTTGAGTCCCAGCTGGATCAGCGTTGAGATTTATCTCTGCAAAACTCGCCTCCCTGGCCACCGATGGGCTTGGAAAGACCACCGTCCGTCTGATGGGATGTTAAGCCGTGGCCCCGTGTGCGGGTGAGTCCTACCCTGTGCGCGTTAAAGAACAGGCTAGATGGCCTTGACGGGAGGCTACCATCTGTCTCCCACTGGCCACCGATGGGCTTGGAAAGACCGCCGTCCGTCTGATGGGATGTTAAGCCGTGGCCCCGTGTGTGGGAGAGTCATACCCTGTGCGCGTTAAAGAACACGCTGGATGGCCTTGACGGGAGGCTACCATCTGTCTCCCCCTGGCCACCGATGAGCTTGGAAAAGGCAGCCGTCCGTTGGATGGGACGTTAAGCCGTGGCCCCATGTGCGGGAGAGCCATACCCTGTGCGCGTGAAAGAACACGCTGGATGGCCTTGACGGGAGGCTACCATCTGTCTCCCAACAGCTGTTCCAGTGGGTCCCCTCCCCCAACCTTCTCTGAGCCTTCGGGGTCCATGTGACCTGCCATTTAGCCCATGGTGTGCCAAAGAGTGCCGCTCAGAGGTAAAACAACCCAACCTTCTAGTATTTCAGCACAAGCCAATCTTAACATGCTAAACTTCCCATGTTTCGTTTTCTTTTTCCTGCCTCTAAAATTTAGCCTACAATCAGAATTCCCTTTCCCAATTTCCAGGCAAATAGGAAACGGAAATTAAATCTGAATTTATCATTGTCACTCGAATAAACTGCACTATATATAGACTAAGTGTTCCTTTACTGTAAAAGAATTTCTTTGATCTCCTCCAAGTTAAATCTGCCACCTGAGAGTAAAAAAACACGGCGCATCTATATCAGTGACATCACTCTCTGAGGTTACATTGAATATTTATGTACTTAGCTGTGACGCGCAGCAGACGTTACAGACACTGTAGGTGCAAAGTGTACAGCTGCATACAGCGGAAGATTTCGAGGGAAGGTGGGCGAGGGAGGGTTAAACAGATAAAAGTGAATACGTTAATACAACCATGACTTTAATAAGTAAACGCAGCACGGAAAACTTCAAACGCAGTCTCGTAATTCCTCTGTTTCGGATATTCCGGGCGCCAGTCACCAAAAACAATGGCATAGTGTAAAATTTGAAGTTGGCAGGCTTTCAGCCATGATGCCACTTTCTTTATTTTGCAGCTTTTTTTTTTCTAATTTAGGGCTCTTATTTGAATTTAGGAAATAAAGGGCCTTGTATTTAATTAATACAGGGCTTGTAATTATTGAAATTAAGGGCCTTGTATTTAATTAATACAGGGCTTGTAATTATTGAAATTAAGGGCCTTGTATTGAATTTTAACAGTTGAAATGCATTCACTGTATCATAGGGAGAAATTTGTTCAAAAAATATTTATAGTAAATCTGCTACCACTAAGATTTCATTAGCGTAAGCCCTTGGTGATGAAAAAATATTAGAAATAGTGCCAACAGATATTAGTCCTTGGGTAAATGTAATAGTAATAATTTGGGTATGATGACATCAAACCCAAATTTCCACATTGATTTTATTCGCTGTCCGTTGTCTTTCATAACTCTCTCTAGAAGCACTTTTAAAAAAATGGTCAGAAGTTTTGCAATAGACAAAACAGCAGGAGAGAGGAAAGTTTAGGCCTACTGAGCCTTCTATTCCATTTCAAAGTTAAGATGAAAGTTTAGGCCTGCTGAACCTTCTATTCCCTTTCAAAATTAAGAGGAAAGTTTAGGCCTGCTGAACCTTCTATTCCCTTTCAAAATTAAGAGGAAAGTTTAGGCCTACTGAACCTTCTATTCATTTTCAAAGTTAAGAGGAAAGTTTAGGCCTACTAAACCTTCTATTCCCTTTCAAAGTTAAGAAGAAAGTTTAGGCCTACTAAACCTTCTATTTTCTTTCAAAGTTAAGAAGAAAGTTTAGGCCTGCTTAGCCTTCTATTCTCTTTAAAGTTAAGAGGAAAGTTTAGGCCTGCTGAGCCTTCTATTCCCTTTCAAAGTTAAGAGGAAAGTTTAGGCCTACTGAACCTTCTATTCCCTTTCAAAGTTAAGAGGAAAGTTTAGGCCTACTGAACCTTCTATTCTCTTTCAAAGTTAAGAGGAAAGTTTAGGCCTGCTTAGCCTTCTATTCCCTTTCAAAGTTAAAAGGAAAGTTTAGGCCTGCTGAGCCTTCTATTCCCTTTCAAAGTTAAGAGGAATGTTTGGGCCTGCTGAGTCTTCTATTCCATTTCAAAGTTAAGAGGAAAGTTTAGGCCTGCTTAGCCTTCTATTCCCTTTCAAAGTTAAAGGGAAAGTTTAGGCCTACTGAACCTTCTATTCTCTTCCAAAGTTAAGAGGAAAGTTTAGGCCTGCTGAGCCTTCTATTCCCTTTCAAAGGTAAGAGGAAAGTTTAGGTCTGCCGAGCCTCCTATTCTCTTTCAAAGTTAAGAGGAAAGTTTAGGCCTACTGAACCTTCTATTCTCTTCCAAAGTTAAGAGTAAAGTTTAGGCCTGCTGAGCCTTCTATTCCCTTTCAAAGTTAAGAGGAAAGTTTAGGCCTACTGAACCTTCTATTCTCTACCAAAATTAAGAGGAAAGTTTAGGCCTGCTGAGCCTTCTATTCCCTTTCAAAGTTAAGAGGAAAGTTTAGGCCTGCTGAGTCTTCTATTCCCTTTCAAAGTTAAGAGGAAAGTTTAGACCTACTGAACCTTCTATTCCCTTTCAAAGTTAAGAGGAAAGTTTAGGCCTACTGAACCTTCTATTCTCTTTCAAAGTTAAGAGGAAAGTTTAGGCCTGCTTAGCCTTCTATTCCCTTTCAAAGTTAAAAGGAAAGTTTAGGCCTGCTGAGCCTTCTATTCCCTTTCAAAGTTAAGAGGAAAGTTTAGGCCTGCTGAGTCTTCTATTCCATTTCAAAGTTAAGAGGAAAATTTAGGCCTGCTTAGTCTTCTATTCCCTTTCAAAGTTAAAGGGAAAGTTTAGGCCTACTGAACCTTCTATTCTCTTCCAAAGTTAAGAGGAAAGTTTAGGCCTGCTGAGCCTTCTATTCCCTTTCAAAGTTAAGAGGAAAGTTTAGGCCTGCTGAGTCTTCTATTCCTTTTCAAAGTTAAGAGGAAAGTTTAGGCCTGCTTAGTCTTCTATTCCCTTTCAAAGTTAAGAGGAAAGTTTAGACCTGCCGAGCCTTCTATTCCCTTTCAAAGTTAAAAGGAAAGTTTAGGCCTGCCGAGCCTTCTATTCCCTTTCAAAGTTAGGAGGAAAGTTTAGGCGTGCTGAGCCTTCTATTCCCTTTCAAAGTTAGGAGGAAAGTTTAGGCCTGCTGAGCCTTCTAATCCCTTTCAAAGTTAAGAGGAAAGTTTAGGCCTTCTTAGCCTTCTATTCCCTGTCAAAGTTAAGAGGAAAGATCTCCATAGGAGAGGGTCAAAGTAGTTTACTAAATTTTGCTGAGGCACAGTGGGAAAATATAGGAAGAGAAAAGGAGTATGCAGCCTCCCTTTGAAGAGAATGAAGAGCATCCCAGCTTGCATCAGTAGAAGTCAGAAACGAAGTAACTTGGCCATAGGGAGTGACTACGGTTTACGTGGATTAATTGCACTAACACTACATTACTTATTATTGCGAATCTGAAAGATGAGATTCATAATCACTTTTATTGGTAACAAAGGGGAAACTCTTAATTTTAAAAAGGAATAGAAGCAATAAACATTAAGTTTGAAGTTTTTTAATAAACACTAAGTTGTTTTTTTTTAATCACTCGTTATGCCTAGCTCTTGCCGTTTAGTGGCTCATTGGTTAGCCTGCTTGGCTACTGATCAAATGGTCCTGGGTTGGAGCCTATTGAGGTCTCGCCTTCCTCACAGATTTTCTCTCTGGAGTATAAACTGCCAGGCTTCTGTCAAACCTCTGTAGCAAAAAAATGGTTCAGGGTTTTTTTCATTTATTTTTTATGCTTAGGTTAAAAGCTTGTATCGCAAATTTATGCTACACCAATCGCAAAACCTGCTGTAACTCAGCGTAAAATGCATCTAAAATGAGATGCTGGTTAAATTACACATCGCTGTACCAATCCTTATCATTTACAATAATAGCACAGAGTGCATTTCTCAAAAGAACGTACGTTGTGTTGGGTTGTTTTATCTCTGAGCGGCACTTTTTTGCACACCATGGGCTAAATGGCCAGGTCAGATGGACCCCGTAGGCTCAGAGAAGGTTGGGGGAGGGGACCCACTGCAACAGCTGTTGGGAGACAGATGGTAGCCTCCCGCCAAGGCCATCCAGCGTGTTCTTTAACGTTGGGTTGATTTACCTCTGAGCGGCACTTTTTTGCACACCATGGGCTAAACGGCCAGTCACAAGGACCCGAAGGCTCAGAGAAGGTTGGTGGAGGGGACCCACTGGGAGAGCTGTTGGGAGACAGATGGTAGCCTCCCGTCAAGGCCATCCAGCGTGTTCTTTAACGTTGGGTTGATTTACCTCAGAGCGGCACTTTTTTGCACACCATGGGCTAAATGGCCAGGTCACATGGACCCCGAAGGCTCAGAGAAGGTTGGGGGAGAGGACCCACTGGAACAGCTGTTGGGAGACAGATGGTAGCCTCCCGTCAAGGCCATCCAGCGTGTTCTTTAACGTGCACAGGGTATGGCTCTCCCGCACACGGGGCCACGGCTTAACATCCCATCAGACGGACGGCGGCCTTTCCAAGCCCATCGGTGTCCCCTACTGACCGTGGACAGGGCGGGGAATTTTTGCGGAGATAAATCTCAACGTTAACCCAGCTGGGACTCGAACCTAGGAACTACAGATTACGAGCCTGGCGCGCTACCGACTGAGCCACCCCCGCCCCTCAAAAGAACGTACGAGACGGGGTTTGGTTCGTAATCTGCAGTTCACAGGTTCGAGTCTCAACTGTGCCCGAAGTCGAGAAGGGATGCCGATATGCTTGGAAAGGCCGCCGACCATCGGATAGGATGTTAAGCCGCAACCCATATCCTGTGCACTTTAAAGAACACGCTGGATGGCCTTGATGGGAGGGATGACCTGTCTCCTAACATCTCTCCAGTGAATTCCTTCCCCCAACCTTCTCTGAGCCCTCGGGGTCCTGGTGACCAGGCCATTTATCCCATAGTGTCCAAAAAAGTGCCGCCCAAGCTACCATCTGTCTCCCAAGAGCTGTTCCAGTGGGTCCCCTCCCCCAACCTTCTCTGAGCCCTTGGGGTCCTGATGACCTGGCCATTTATCCTGTAGTGTCCAAAAAAGTGCCGCTCAGGAGTAAAACAACTCAAACCAACAATATAGAGAATGGACTTTTTTAAACAGAATATCAACTAGATCCCTACACTAGTACTGCAGCTTGATTCACTTCAATAAGCACTTTTAAAGCAGAATAAATGCAAATACAAATGATATTCACGACTTAAGCATTGAAATATTACGAAATAACTTATTAATGCACTGGTGCACAAAAGTTAAAATACAACCCCGTTTTATGTGAATAGGAAAGTAACTTCGAAACACTGCAACTTCTGAAATAAGTCTTTTATGGTAAAGTGTGATGATAAATTAGCAATCTCAATTTAATGTCCAGCTGGGTCAGCGTTGAGATTTATCTTCGCAAAATTCCCCGCCCTGCCCACGGTCAGTAGGGGACACCGATGGGCTTGAAAAGGCCGCCGTCCGTCGGATGGGACGTTAAGCCGTGGCCTTGTGTGTGGGAGAGCCATAACCTGTGCATGTTAAAGAACACGCTGGATGGCCTTGACGGGAGGCTACCATCTGTCTCCCAACAGCTGTTCCAGTGGGTACCCTCCCCCAACCTTCTCTAAGCCTTCGGGGTTTATGTGACCTGGCCATTTAGCCCATGGTGTGCAAAAGAGATCGCTCAGAGGTAAAACAACCCAACCCAAATCAATTAAATCTATATAAACTCGATTTTCTGCAGTAATAGCTGATAGTTAAAGATTTAAGGAAAAGTTATTTGAAGAGTTACGATCTCAGTCAAACTAAAAGAGTTCTATATATACATATATATGTTAGAGATAGATCTGGCAACAGTACCATGGACAACGGAGCAGGGAAAATTGGGCAGAAATTATGTTTGCAATGTATTTTTTATGTAGTTAAGCCCATTTTACATAATGACTATAAAATATGGTTCAAAAATTAATTGTAGGATACACAAATCATTATATCAAGGATTATTCTCTTCATTTCTTCAAATAAGTTTTATTTAATCTCCTCATTTAATTAAATTTCATTTTTAGTTCATGATTACTATTAATCAATAGTAAATACACTTATTACCCGTAGTTTCAATTTATAAGTCAAAAATAATCCTAAACGGTATTAAAGATTATATTGTTACGAATTTAAATGAATGAGCACTGAGTGTGAGTTCAAATAAATATATGTCTATGATAATTACAAAACAATGCAATTTATTACAAAAGCATGGATGAAATTATTTATACAAACTAAGTCAAAAGGCAAGAAAATCTATATCAATATAAAGATAAACTTTCAGAAGAATCCATTATTTACTATTCACAACCAAATCACAAAGCAAAGCAAATATCCTGTTTGTAAACAAATATGCAATTTATAGAGATTAACCTTACCAATTCTTATAAAAACTAAATACTATCGTAAATAAAATAAATAAATACCCCCTCAAGCAGCTGCTTGCCACAGAGGTCTGACAGGAGCCTGTCAGTTTATATGCCATAGGAGAAGGTCTGAGAGGATGACAGGACCTCAGCAGAAAAACGACACATACATCCCAGCGTGTACAGCAACTGTACACGCTCCAGTTACCGTTCACAGCAAACTGGAGCGTGTGCAGTTACTGCACACGCTCCAGTTTGCTGTGAACGGTAACTGCACACGCTCAATATTTCCGTGAGTGAGCCCACACGATCCAGGTCTTTGTGAGCTCACACGATCCAATCACACAATCCACACGGGGACCTCACGAAAGTGGCCTTACTATGACGTCACGGGGATCTCACAAAAGTGCCTGATGATGAAATACCCGAACAGATGTTGGGAGACAGATAATAAATAAATAAATAAATAAATACCCCCTCAAGCAGCTGCTTGCCACAGAGGTCTGACAGGAGCCTGTCAGTTTATATGTCATAGTAGAACTGAGAGGATGGCAGGACCTCAGCAGAAAAACAACACACACAACCATGCCTTACCCGGGGCTCTAAACCCAGGTCCCTTAGATCAGTAGCCAAGCGCGCTAACCACTCGGCCATGGGACGGCTAAATACTATCATACATCAAGTAAAAATCTCTTCCTAGGGAAAAAGTTAAGACTAGCTCTGTCTATTCCAGTAACGTTTATCTTCTCATATTTATTGTCAATATCCCTTGTATAACTTTTATTTTAACGTCAACCATTCTTACTTTCCTTGTTAATTCACTATTAGGATTTACACTAATAAACTGTTTAACCTACCGCGCCCTAACCATATAAAATACTTCTTTTTTAACCACTTATCGTTATTGAGACCAATTATGTCTCTTTACTCATGTCAACAACTCCAACATAACCATTGTCTTTCTTATTTTTCAGTTAGGTTCTTCGTTCTAATTCGTTGTTTACGTAATGCTCACGCAGAAGCATACGCGAACGTTCATGACACGTTTATCATAATTTCATTGCATTATGTTTAAATTAAGTCATATAGTATT
This sequence comes from Ryuthela nishihirai, assembly GCA_038380435.1. Lineage (NCBI taxonomy): Eukaryota > Metazoa > Arthropoda > Arachnida > Araneae > Heptathelidae > Ryuthela > Ryuthela nishihirai. The sequence goes on from JAWZYU010000012.1 coordinate 60,112,345, forward strand.
GTTTTAAATAAAGGAAGTCCGTTACTATACGATTTTTAATTCGCAATTAATAATAATAGTTTTTACCCATCAAAAAAAAAAACAACTATTTAATTTTTTACTGATTCCCCGAAACTTTTTAATGAGAAGGTTGGGTTGTTTTACCTCTGAGTGGCACTTTTTTGCACACCATGGGCTAAATGGCCAGCTCACATGGACCCTGAAGGCTCAGAGAATGTTGGGGGAGGAGCCCACTGGAACAGCTTTTGGGAGACAGATGGTAGCCTCCCGTCAAGGCCATCCAGCGTGTTCTTTAACGTGCACAGGGTATGGCTCTTCCTCACACGGCGCCACGGCTTAACGTTCCATCCGACGGACGGCGGTCTTTCCAAGCCCATCGGTGTCCCCTACTGACCGTGGGCAGGGCGGGGAAATTTTGCGGAGATAAATCTCAACGCTGACTCAGCTGGGACTCGAACCTGGGAACTACAGATTACGAGCCTGGCGCGCTACCTACTGAGCCACCCCTTTTTAATGAGAAGAATAAGTGTACTATAGAATTACCCGAGTTCGAATCCGGCGATGAAATGGCTTAAAATGCCATTTTCGAAGCATGCAAATTCGTGATATGCAATTCAATGTTACAAGGATTCTACGTTTGGTGTTTATTTGAACTTTAGAATATCTATTGAAAATGAACTTTTGGTCTAATTTCTTTAAACGTTATTATTATTGCCCAAAAGCTATTTCACTCACTAAACAAACTGCTGATATTCTCTACCGACAAAGTGTCCATCGTAATTTAATGACGTATATCTAATTATATCATTATGAGCTCTCTGTTTGATAGAGCAAAATCATCGTTATGCTGGGCAGGAAATAAAACACTGAAATATTTTTCTAACGAAAATTTACCAATGTTTGCGTTCAATAATTTAATTTGTGAAAATCCTTGTCGCATTCCTTTCGTAATTTAAATAAATAATTACCTTTCCTCCAAAACGTCAAACACATTACACAAATATGCTCTTGGCACAACGACGGTTATGGATTTCGAAATATTTTGCCTCAGTGGTCCAATGAGATAGAATACTTAGAGTGAGCAACCGTTGTGTTACAATGATCTCAAATCTCACTAAAGTAAGCTCGTTAATGCCCACCCTTTACATGACGGCCAGCAGGTAAAGTATAGGCAATCATGTAGTAAGCGCCTTTTCTTAGTGTTGTGTTTACATGACTTAATAAATAAAGGAGTTTCTGTTTTCATTAAATTGTAGTAATAATAATAATAAATACTCCCTCAAGCAGCTGCTTGCCACAGAGGTCTGACAGGAGCCTGTCAGTTTATATGCCATAGTAGAAGGTCTGAGAGGATGGCAGAACCTCAGCAGAAAAACAACACAAACGTCCAGCGTGTACAGCAACTGTACACGCTCCAGTTACCGTTCACAGCAAACTGGAGCGTGTGCAGTTTGCTGTGAACGGTAACTGCACACGCTCAATATTTCCGTGAGTGAGCCCACGCGATCCAGGTCTTTGTGAGCTCACACGATCCAATCACACAATCCACACGGGGACCTCACAAAAGTGGCCTTACTATGACGTCACGGGGACCTCACAAAAGTGGCCTGATGATGAAATACCCGAACAGTTGTTGGGAGACAGATAATAAATAAATAAATACCCCCTCAAGCAGCTGCTTGCCACACAGGTCTGGCAAGAGCCTGTCAGTTTATATGCCATAGTAGAAGGTCTGAGTGGATGGCAGGACCTCAGCAGAAAAACGACACATACATCCATGGGCTCGTACTTACCCAGGACTCGAACCCATGTCTCTTAGATCAGTAGCCAAGCGCGCTAACCACTCGGCCACGGGATGGATCAAACAAAATATCTACTATAAAAAAAGTCTGCAAATAACGCGATCTTTCAACTGATATATTTTTTTCATTAAATTCAATATTTTTATAGGCTAATGTTCACAGCCGTACCGTGGTCGAGTGGTTAGCGCGCTTGACTACTGAACTAAGGGACCTGGGTTCAAGCCCCGGTTAAAGCATGGCTGTTTGTGTCATTTTTCTGCTGAGGTCCTGCCATCCTCTCAGACCTTCTACTGTGGCATATAAACTGATAGGCTCCTGTCAGACCTCTGTGGCAAGCAGCTGCTTGAGGAGGTATTTATTTATTTATTTATTTATTTATTATCTGTCTCCCAACATCTGTTCGGGTATTTCATCATCAGGCCACTTTTGTGAGTTCCCCGTGACGTCATAGTAAGGCCACTTTTGTGAGGTTCCCGTGACGTCATAGTAAGGCCACTTTTGTGAGGTCCCCGTGACGTCATAGTAAGGCCACTTTTGTGAGGTCCCCGTGTGGATTGTGTGATTGGATCATGTGAGCTCACAAAGACCTGGATCGTGTGGGCTCAATCACGGAAATATTGAGCGTGTGCAGTTACCGTTCACAGCAAACTGAAGCGTGTGCAGTAACTGCACACGCTCCAGTTTGCTGTGAACGGTAACTGGAGCGTGTACAGTTGCTGTACACGCTGGACGTTTGTGTTGTTTTCCTGCCGAGGTCCTGCCATCCTCTCAGACCTTCTACTATGGCATATAAACTGACAGGCTCCTGTCACACCTCTGTGGCAAGCAGCTGCTTGAGGGGGTATTAATTTTCATTTATTATTTTATTAAAGGTTCATCTAACATGACTGATTGCAATTTATCCAAAGAACGAAAACTTAACGTAATTTTCAAAAAATGAAAACATTTGACTACTAAGGCTTTATGCGTTAATACCCATACTTTACATTAACGACGGCCATGTAAATGGCGGGCAAACCGTCGTTCAAATTGCTTCAACTTTTGGAACCGGTTGAGCACTCTATCTACTTTACTTCGTTGGTGAAGTCTGATTTCAACAGAGCCAGATGCATTCTACTCTTGTTTTAGAATTTTTAAAAAATCTGATTTTTTGGTCAATAATATCAATAATAATAATTTATAAACTTCGAATAAAATATAAATCAATTAATATTTACGCAAGATAACTGCCATTGTTAGAAGTCCAAAAACTGCAAACAACGCAGTTTTTTTAACTTGTTTCCAACAGTTTTTTTAATATACAGTGGACCTTCGTTATATCGCTGCTCGCTATACCGCGCACTCGGTTATAGCACGGGCGATGTTCGCGATAAGTTCAAACATGTTTATACAGGTCCGTGCGGCATTTTATTGTTACTGCGTATTGAGTAATTGTGTATGTATTGAGTTCCTGAATGTATTTTGAATAGTGTTTAATTATTGTATGCATGATGAGTAAAAGAAAAGCTTACAGTGTGAAATTTATTGTGTCGCCACCGCGCCGCTCGGTATAACGCGGTTCACCTTATAACGCGGGTGTTGTTTCCCGCCCGACATGCGCGTTATATCGGGGGTCCACTGTATAATAAGCAATACAGTGTTGACATTAAACCAAGAAATCACATGGTTAGTTTTTCGTACTCTAGTGCCAAAGGTTTCTTAGCAGTCTAAAATAAATATGTAAATTAAAGTCTAAAATAAATATGTAAATTAAAGTCTAAAATAAATATGTAATTGTAACTGTATTGGCAGTCATGACTTTACGTACTAATTCATCAACAATGACGAAAGTGTGATATTCTCTCTCTCTTTTGCCAGATGATTATCTGTAATTACTGTTGAGTGGTGGGCCAACACCTCCTATAACAGAAAGCCAGAGGACCGAATTTATGACGTCAGCTTAAGTAGTCCTACCATATAAACACTTCTTATATTTTTTATTCTAATATTATTACTGGTAGATTATGTGCTAATCTATATACTAATTTTTGTCTATAAAAATATTTTATTTAGGAGAAATTTTATTTGTATTAATTAGTATTATTATATTTGATAATAAATACGAATAATTTTCTTTCTAAAGAAAATATATTTATAGATAAATATTAGTATAACGGTTAGCACAAGAGCCCACCAGTAATAATATTAGAATAAAATATATAAGAATTTTTCTATATAGTAGGACCTACTTAAGTGACGTCAAAAATTTGACACATTGGCCTTCTATTATAGGAGGTGTGGGTGGCCTCCAAGTTTATTATTATTAATTTTTTAATGATGATTTCTGTGATTGTAGGTGAAATCACAGATTCGAGAGCTATTACACCCGTTCCTCGGTGTGCGTTAGAGTGATGTGCTTTCGATGTAAGAAAGCAAATGTGCACTGCACTATGTATAGGATGACATACACATCTATTTTACTATTTATATTCACACAAACCTGTACCGTAGTCCATGCCTGCAGGAGAATTTCACATGTCAGTTATGTATGTACAGTCGCTCAAAAAAGTATCCGAACACTATGGATGATTACAGAATTCAGAAACAATATCTGGCAACGATTTTTTTTAGAAATTAGTGATCTGTCAACTTCGTGTCACGTGACACGTGTGCAGTAACTGCACACGCTCCAGTTTGCTGTGAACGGTAACTGCACACGCTCAATATTTCCGTGAGTGAGCCCACACGATCTAGTATCAAAATAATATGACCCCTACAGTCGCTCAAAAAAGTATCCAAACACTATAGTTGATTGCATAACACTATGGTTGATCTGGCAACCTTCGTGTCACGTGACACGAAGGTTGTCAGATCACTAATTTCTAAAAAAATCGTTGCCAGATATTTTTTCTGAATTCTGCAATCAACCATAGTGTTCGGATATTTTTTGAGCGATTGTATTTAATGCAGTCATGTGAAATAAAGAAACGTTTCTGAATTTCGTGAGTGAGCCCACACACATTTCCGTGAGTGAGCCCACACGATCCAATTAGTGATCTGGCAACCTTCGTGTCACGTGACACGAAGGTTGCCAGATCACTAATTTCTAAAAAAATCGTTGCCAGACATTTTTTCTGATTTCTGTAATTAATTATAACGTTCGTATACTTTTTTGAGCGACTGTACACGATACGTTGGGAGACTCTCACCTATTGATGTCACGAAGAGGCAATGATTGCCCTGCAGTGTCCTTCAAAGCATTACACGAAATTTTCTCTGGTTTATGAGTGCGCCAGAGTCCAAACATTACGAATCGAATCGCACATCCAGATATCGACATGAGAGACGTCTTTGTTTGGGAAAGTCTTTTGTTCGAAACCGTGAAATAATAATTCCTGACAAAAAAGTATTTTCCGATCTCCTCTCAACTTCTGGTGGGGCGGGGGTGGCTCAGTCGGTAGCGCGCCAGGCTCGTAATCTGTAGTGCTCAGGTTCCAGTCCCAACTGGGTCAGCGTTGAGATTTATCTCCGCAAAATTCCCCGCCCTGCCTACGGTCACTAGGGGACACCGATGGGCTTGGAAAGGTCGCCGTCCGTCAGATGGGATGTTGAGTGTCCCCGTGTATGGGAGAGCCATACCCTGTGCACGTTAAAGAACACGCTGGATGGCCTTGACGGGAGGCTACCATCTGTCCCCCAACAGCTGTTCCAGTGGGTTCCCTCCCCCAACATTCTCTGAGCCTTCGGGGTCCATGTGACCTGGCCATTTAGCCCATGGTGTACAAAAAAGTGCCGCTCAGGGGTAAAACAACCCAACCCAACCGTACTTTAAATACTAGTACTCCTTCTCCAACCTGCTCTGAGTTCTTGGGGGCGGGGGTGGCTCAGTCGGTAGCGCGCCAGGCTCGTAATCTGTAGTTCCCAGGTTCCAGTCCCAGCTGGGTCAGCGTTGAGATTTATCTCCGCAAAATTCCCCGCCCTGCCCACGGTCAGTAGGGGACACCGATGGGCTTGGAAAGACCGCCGTCCGTCGGATGGGACGTTAAGCCGTGGCCCCGTGTGCGGGAGAGCCATACCCTGTGCACGTTAAAGAACACGCTGGATGGCCTTGACAGGAGGCTACCATCTGTCTCCCAACAGCTGTTCCAGTGGGTCCCCTCCCCCAACCTTCTCTGAGCCTTCGGGGTCCATGTGACCTGGCCATTTAGCCCATGGTGTGCAAAAAAGTGCCGCTCAGAGGTAAAACAACCCAACCCAAAAATCCACCTCTGGTTAAAAAAAATAGAGACGTTGAGATTGTGAAGGGTGTTGTGCAGGGCAGGATCTAGAGGGGGAAGGGATTGTTCCACTCCCCCTTTGAGAATGCTAGCAGCCAGAAGGGGGCGAAAAATATTTAAAATTTATATCTTACTGTATTTTTCAGTTGGGCGGAGGTGGCAGCTGAACCTGTAGCCCGTCAGGCTCGTAATTTGCGGGATTCGGCAGATTACGAGTACTCGAGGCCGTTCCAAACGTGAGAAAGTTTCCGGGTTCGACTCCCAATTGGGCTAGCATCGAGATTTATCTCTATAAAACTCCCCACTCTACCCTTAGTCAATAGTAGACATCGACGAAATTGGAAAAGCAGCCGTCCGTCGTATGGGACATTAAGACGTGGCCCCTGTACCGGAGAGCCATATCCTACGCAAGTTAAAGAACACACTGACGGCCTTAACAGTTGACTACTATCTGTCTCCTAGGAACGGTCCAGTGGGTCCCCTTCTCCCAACATTCTCTGAGCATTTGTGACCTGGCCAGTTAGCCCATTGTGTGCAAAAATAGTATTGTTCAGAGGTAAAACAACCCAACTCGCATTTTTCAGGAAATTTGGTGCAAACCATTGAAACGAAGGGAAAAGATTTTTACCGGAACGGCGTGCGGTTCATTTCGACTTGATATTGCTGTTCCCTTTATTCGAATTACTTCCCCTCCCCCCTATATTTTTTTCTTCTTGATCTGGGTCCGGTATTATGCATGGAACCTTGGCAACTTTTCAAAGTTATCGCTACTAACTAGAGAGACAATTATTAGGGAACAATGACGTATCCAAAGGAGGGGGGGGGGGGTTATGGGGCTAAACTCCCTCCATGAAGGCTTGAATAATATATACTGAACAACTAACTTTCGGAGTACCTCACTACTGCCAAGGGGGGTGGAGCAAAAGCGTCAGTTTTGTGTGTGTTCGCTACTCGGTCCTGTGGGAGGGTTGTGTGTAACGAGTTGGGTTGTTGTACCTCTGAACGGCACTTTTTTTGCACACCATGGGCTAAATGGCCAGGTCACAAGGACCCCGAAGGCTCAGAGAAGGTTGGGGGAGGGGACTCACTGGAACAGCTGTTGGGAGACAGATGGTAGCCTCCCGTCAAGGCCATCCAGCGTGTTCTTTAATGTGCAGAGGGTATGGCTCTCCCACACATGGGTCTACGGCTTAACGTCCCATCCGACGGACGGTAATCTTTCCAAGTCCATCGGTATCCCCTTTCTCACTGACGGCAGGGTGGAGGTTGGGTTGGGTTGAATTGTTTTACCTCTGAGCGGCACTTTTTTGCACACCATGGGCTAAATGGCCAGGTCACATGGACCCCGAAGGCTCTGAGAAGGTTGGGGGAAGGGACCCATTGAAACAGCTGTTGGGAGACAGATGGTAGCCTCCCGTCAAGGCCATCCAGCGTGTTCTTTAACGTGCACAGGGTATGATTGTCCCGCACACGGGGCCATGGTTTAACGTCCCATCCGACGGACGGCGGCCTTTCCAAGCCCATCGGTGTCCTCTTCTGACCGTGGGCCGGGCGGAGAATTTTGCAGAGAAAAATCTCAAAGCTGACCCAGCTAGGACTGGAACCTGGGAACTACAGATTACGAGCCTGGCGCGCTACCGACTGAGATATCTGCCGTCTGAGATCTGAGTCTACCATCTGTCCCCACCCATGTGTGTGACGAATGGAAAGCGATAGTCTGCGTGTGTCGACGGGGGGTGGGGGGGGGAAATTGAAAGATTAAGTGTATATGTGTCGGGAGTAGAAACTTAAACCCACAAAACCACCATGTCCAGAAGATATCTAAGATGACAAATGGATATTCCGTTGTTATATTAGATATCTTATGGATATATTATGGATATTTTGGTTGTGTGCGAAAGCGCCATTTTATGTGTTGTAGAAAAATTGCAAACTAAAAGCATCAAATACAAACTGAAAAGCATCAGAGTACAGGGCTCGATTTTGAAAAACTATAGAGAGTGAGGGAGCGACTGGATCATTTTTCTAGCGGAAGGTATTTCTGTTAATATTTTTTACCTTTATTCTAGTCACTATCGTTTTGAGAATGCACCCCCCCCCCCCCATTTTTTTTCATAGATTCTTCTAAAAAGAGAGTGGAGAAATATATATTGAACTAAGTCAGCAGGGAACAATTTTTGATAAAAATTAAATACACCGAAATTATGTTCCGAATCATTTTGCCAATCTAAAAGTAAACAAAGGATTTTTTTTTAGATTATGGTTTCAGGGCCGGATTAAGAGTCTTTTAGGCCCTAAGCAGTTTTATTTCGTAGGCAATTTTAGAAGATGCATTTATGACTGTATCGATTACGACGGATGTTCAAATTTTCCTGACTTCTCCTCAAGCAAAATTGTATTTAACAGGTCTTTAACAGCCGATTTGATTTAGGTTGTTTTACCTTTGAGCGGCACTTTTTTTGCACACCATGGGCTAAGTGGTCAAGTCACAAGGACCCCGAAGGGTCAGAGAAGGTTGGGGGAGGGGACCCACTGGAACAGCTGTTGGGAGACAGATGGTAGTCTCCCGTCAAGACCATCCAGCGTGTTCTTTAATGTGCACAGGGTATAGACTATCCCGCATACGGTGCCACGGCTTAACGTCCCATACGACGGACGGCGGCCTTTCCATGGGCAGGGCGGGGGGTTTTGCGAAAATAAATCTCAACGTTGACCCAGCTGGAAACCTGGGAACTGCGGAATATGAGTCTGGCGAGCTAGCGACTGAGCCACCCCCTCCTCCAACTAATTTGCTCCCCCTTTATTCAAGAAGAGATCTTTGTTGCAGTTTTTATCATGCAAAGAGAAAACCTTTGAAAAAGTTTTTTATTGACTCTAGGATAATAATTTCTTTTAATTTTCGTATGCCTTATACGGCCTCTGTCTGGCTTGCTTAATAGCAACACGATTTGCAATAGCATTCTCTTTACTAATAGATATTTCTTCTGAAGCATAAACATTATTTTATGCATTCTCAGGTTTTCCTTTAAGAAATCCAATATCTATTCAGATTCAGTGAACCTTTTTTCACCAGTCTCTCGGCTCCAGGCTCGTAATCTGCAGTTCCCAGGTTCGATTTCCAGCGGGGTCAGCGTTCAGATTATCTCCGCAAAACTCCCCGCCCTGTCCACGGTCAGTAGGGGACACCGATGGTCTTGGAAAGGCCGCCGTCCGTCGGATGAGACGTTAATCCGTGGCCTCGTGTGTGGGAGAACCATACCCTGTGCACGTTACAGAACACACTGGATGGCCTTGACGGGAGACTACCATCTGTCTCCCAACAGCTGTTGCAGTGGGTCTCCTCCCCCAACCTTCTCTGAACCTTCGGGGTCCTTGTAGAAAAATTAGAAAACAGAATTCAGAAGAAATATCTGGAGCGTGTACAGCAACTGTACACGCTCCAGTTACCGTTCACAGCAAACTGGAGCGTGTGCAGTTACTGCACACGCTCCAGTTTGCTGTGAACGGTTACTGCACACGCTCAATATTTCTGTGAGTGGGCCCACACGATCCAGGTTTTTGTGAGCTCACACGATCCAATGTGCTGTGAACATTAACCGCAACCGCTCCAGTTTGCTGTGAACGGTAACTTGTGACCCGGCCATTTATTCCATTGTGTGCAAAAAAAGTGCCTCTCAGAGATAAAACAACCCAACTAGTCTCGCGTTGTGGAAACAAAGCGAATGCTCCTCTGTTCCGGACGACAAAGGATAATAAACAATGACCTGAATGAAGCAGGTATCTGATGTTGACTGACACACATTGGCAGATGTGGAATGCATTCTGTATCTCCTAGCTCTTGGTATATATATATTTCCCTGACCAAATGCATTCCTATGAGACACCAACACCCTCTTGATATTAGTGCGCCACTAAAACTGTGTCAAATGCTTTTCACGCGTTTCGAAATAATCAAGTTTCCTTCATGTTACGGCGGGGGTGGCTCAGTCGGTAGCTCGCCAGGCTCGTAATCTGTAGTTCCCAGGTTCGGGTCCCAGCTGAGTCAGCGTTGAGATTTATCTCCGCAAAATTCCCCGCCCTGCCCACGGTCAGTAGGGGACACTGATGGGCTTGGAAAGGCCGCCGTCCGTCGGATGGGACGTTAAGCAGTGGCCCCGTGTATGGGGGGGCCATACCCTGTGCACATTAAAGAGCACGCTGGATGGCCTTGACGGGAGGCTACCATCTGTCTCCCAACAGCTGTTCCAGTGGGTCCCCTCCCCCAACCTTCTCTGAGCCTTCGTGGTCCATGTGACCTGGCCATTTAGCCCATGGTGTGCAAAAAAGTGCCGCTCAGAGGTAAAACAACCCAACGTTAAAGAACACGCTGGATGGCCTTGACGGGAGGCTACCATCTGTCTCCCAACAGCTGTTCCAGTGGGTCCCCTCCCCCAACCTTCTCTGAGCCTTCGTGGTCCATGTGACCTGGCCATTTAGCCCATGGTGTGCAAAAAAGTGCCGCTCAAAGGTAAAACAACCCAACGTTAAAGAACACGCTGGATGGCCTTGACGGGAGGCTACCATCTGTCTCCCAACAACTGTTCCAGTGGATCCCCTCCCCCAACCTTCTCTGAGCCTTCGGGGTCCATGTGACCTGGCCATTTAGCCCACGGTGTGCCAAAAAGTACCGCTCAGAGGTAAAACAAGCCAACCCAACTCTCCCAAAGTGAAGGATAGATTCAGTTATGCAAAGGTAGTTATCATCTCTTGAGATGACCGACTGATGAAGTTCACATTTCCATTTCAGTGAATCAGAATACTATCAGTGCTCCAGTACGTATTTCAGAATAAACGAATTATTTTGCTTTAAATTTTCCAAATTTTGTGTTCATCATTATACTGTCGTATACATTTTTTGCCACAATTGATTCAATGGACAGGTCATAAGCAGGGGCGGCAGGAGAACATAAAAGGCCGCTTGGAGCGATGCAGCTTTACGGGGCGGCATGCTTCTTACCTGATATTGCTATCATAGTAATTTTGAAATCTCATTCCTTAACAGGTACAACAACCCAACCTCTGAGTGGCACTTTTTTTTTTTGCACGCAATGGCTAAACGTCCAGGTCACAAAGACCCCGAAAAAGTTGGCGGAAACGGGACCCACTGGAACAGCTGTTAGGAGGCAGATGGTAGCCCCTCGTCACGGCCATCAAATGTGTTCTTTAACTTGCGCAGGGAATGGATCTCCTCCACAAGACCCACTGCTTAACGTCCCATCCGACGGACGGCGGCTTTTCCAAGCCCATCGGTGTCCCCTACTGACCGTGGGCAGGGCGGGGGAATTTTTGTGGAGATAAATCTCAACGCTGACCCAGCTGAGACTCGAACCTGGGAACTACAGATTACAAGCCTGGCGCGCTACCGACTGAGCCACCCCCGCCCCGGAAAAATGCGTGAAATGTGCACAAATCCATTACCTTTACTAGCATTCTCAAAATGTGAGCAAACTCTCCGCCCTGCCCACGGTCAGTAGGGGACACCGATGGGCTTGGGAAAGCCACCGTCCATCGGATGGAACGTTAAACCGTGGCTCCGTGTGCGGGAGAGACCTTGTGCACGTTAAAGAACACTCTGGATGGCATTGACGGGAGGCTACCATCTGTCTCCCAACAGCTGTTCCAGTGGGCCATTTAGCCCATGGTGTGAAAAAAAAGTGCCGCTCAGAATTAAAACAACACAACCCAACTCAAAAGATTAGTGGCCTTTTTTCAAAGTGTCCCTGCCCTAGATTCGTAACGTGCAGAGGTATGGCTATCCTAAAAGCCTGGATCTGGATTATGCTTCTTCATAGCCAGATCAAAAGTTGAGTGAACTCAGATTAGATCATAAAGCCAGAAAAGACGGAGAAGACTGCCAATCAAATAGAGAAACCATAAATACATAAAAAAATGTCTCAAGTCGTATTTTTCTTTTGCTTAATGAATGTAAATAAAACTGTTCACCTTTTGATGATGTTCAATTTGTGTTTTATCCGCAAATTGAGAACGTTTGAAACTCTGGGACTGTTAATTCCCTCGGTACTTATATTCTGTAAGTTTAATGGCGAAACGAATATTCAGTGGTAACCATTTCGAAGGATGAAAAAAGTGAAATGCTATTTGCGATTCTTGAAAACAGCAGCTGTTGTGATACTGATGCTTAAAATAAAAATTGTCGTCAAACGGCTGCTTTGTACAAATTCCGACAGGAACCTGTCAGAGTGAGATGCCATTGAATAAAATCTACGAGGAAGGTGAGACCTCAGCAGAAAGCACGGAATAAGAAACCTCGGATGAACATTAAATAGTCTGTGACCTAGTGACGGTTCCAGGGTGGGAGATTGGGTTGGGTTGTTTTACCTCTGAGCGGCACTTTTTGCACACCATGGGCTAAATGGCCAGGCCACAAGGACCCCGAAGGCTCAGAGAAGGTTGGGGGAGGGGACCCACTGGAACAGCTGTTGGGAGACAGATGGTAGCCTCCCGTCAAGGCCATCCAGCGTGTTCTTTAACGTGCACAGGGTATGGCTCTCCCGCACACGGGGCCACGGCTTAACGTCCCATCCGACGGACGGCGGCCTTTCCAAGCCCATCGGTGTCCCCTACTGACCGTGGGCAGGGCGGGGAATTTTGCGGAGATAAATCTCAACGCTGACCCAGCTGGGACTCGAACCTGGGAACTGCAGATTACGAGCCTGGCGCGCTACCGATTGAGCCACCCCCGCCCCCCAGGGTGGGAGAGAAGCGGCGATTCCCCTCCAAAAAAAAAAAGACTAACAGAAGAAGTCAGATAGAACCATTTCGCAGTTCTGTTGGGGGCCTTTCTTAATATTAGCTTACTACTCCCCCCCCCCACCAAACATTTTTCCTGCGACCGCCTTCGTGTCACACGACAATTTTCCATTTTGTATGTACTAGTAAAATTTTACTATTTGCATTTTTCGATCAAGCACTGTTTCGAATTTCCACTGTTAGAGGCTGCTAAATATGGAAAGTAAAACTTTTTTCTCTTTGAAAACGAACATGTACTATACACCTATCCCTCGATTTACACTGAAGATAGGTTCCGCACAAAACCGTGTAAATCGAAATCTTGGATTTTGCTATGTAAAACCGTATAAAACGAAAAAAACACTAAAATGTGCATAATTCAGTCATTTATTTACGTAAAATAAAAGCAAGACATCTTGAAAAACATAAAATTACACTTCATTCATAAAATAACAAATATATGTAGGTAATATAAGTACATATTTAATTCATTTTACATTAGGAACAAAAAATATAAGATCCTTAAAAAAATTAACAATAAGTTTAATTACTGTCATCACTTTCATGGACTATCAGTCTTTTCTTCCTGATTGGTATGATGTCACTTTCATCACTCGGTAGTTCTTGATGCGATTCTGGTTCAATTTTTGATGAATTAGGGACAATCTCAGATCGACGAGACTTTGTAATGAAATCCGTAATTAACAATTGTGTAGGTTTTTTTGTTAAATCTTTATAGACCTCCTCATATTGATTTAAGCACTTACTAATATCCCGCTGGAATCGGAGAGCTCGTTCAACATTCGGGTCATTTTGTAAAAAATGATTACCCAATTTTCTCCCCAATTCAAGTCCTACGATGATGACTCTTGCTGTGAACGCAACTGGTTCAGATTGCCCTTCATCAGGATCATTGTCTTCATCACGTTTATTTGTTTCATGAATCATGTTAACTAAATCATCCTCATCTACTTCTTCATCAGCCATTATTTCTTCAATATCTGCCTCAGCTAAATCTTCAAAACCTTCTCCTCCTATAGTATGCGCCAACTCAGTGATCTGAGAATATTCATGCTCTAATGGTAATCTATAATTCTCACCTTCAACAGCATCTGGCCATATTGCTTTCCAGCAGGCATTGAGCGTTGATTGTTTAATCTGGGTATATGACAGTCCAACATGCTTAACACAATCCAAGATTGTAAATTTCTTCTAAGCATCCATAAGAGTAAGAGATCCATCATTCTTCATTTGTTCTAAAATATACCTGAAGGTTTGCTTGATATACAGTGCCTTGAAAGTCGAAATTATCCCTTGATCTAACGGCTGTAATAAGGAAGTTGTATTCTTTGGTAAAAAAAAGTAATTTGTACATTTTCGTGTTGGGAATCTTGAGGATGACCTGGTGCATTATCAATTAATAGAAGGGCCTTAAATGGCAATTCCCTTTTACTTAAATAACTTTTGACATCTGGGACAAACAAGTTATGAAACCATTCATTAAAAACCATGGCAGTGACCCATGCTTTCTTATTAGCCATCCAATAAACGGAAAGGTTTTTGATGTTTATTCCTTTAAATGAGCGTGGTGTTTTCGATTTGTTAATAACCAATGGTTTCATTATATGATCGCCTGAAGCGTTGCTACAGAAAAGAACTGCTATACGACTTTTCGCTGCCTTATGACCACTAGCTGATTTGTGAGCTTTAGCCAAATAGGTTCTTTCTGGCATTTTTTTCCAGAATAACCCGGACTCGTCAGCATTAAAGACCTGGTCAGGAGTGTAGGAGTTGGCGGCAATGATTTCAGCAAATTTTGCTGGATATTGTTGTGCTGCATCCGAATCAGCAGATGCTCTTTCACCTTTCAATCTTGGATTATGTAAAGAATGTCTTTGTTTAAATCTCTCGAACCAACCATGGCTTGCGGAAAAAGATACCTTCTTTTCATCTGGCGAAGTCGACGGTAACGGATTCTTAAGAGTTTCATAAATCTTTAAAGCCTTATTTGTAATGGCACTGGTATCAATTGGAACCCGCTTTTGAGTTTGGTCTTCTAGCCATATCACTAATGCCTTTTCCATATTTTCCATTGTAACATCTCTTACATATGAAATTGTGCTCATACTCGTGCAAGATCCAGCTGCTACACTTTTTCTAATGGAGTCTTCATTTTTTCTTATTGTCCTTATTGTGGCTTCATTCATGGAGTAAAAGTTAACAACATCTGTTACTCTTTCTCTATTACGTAGACGATCTAATATTTTAATTTTTGTTTCTAAAGAAATAACTTTTCTTTTCATTTGATTTTTTTTAAAATCTTTTGGCATTATAAAACCTTAAAAATTTACGTAAATTATAAAAATGCCAGAAAAACTATAAATGTTGGAAACTTACCAGATAATAATAAAATTTTTTTGGAAACTTACCAAATAATAAAATAAAAAAGCGCACAATGATGTAAAGCTTTGCTGCTAAAATGATACTGCACTACTTCACATGAACCAGAGAGCTTTACTATTGTGAAATACTACGGGGGATTCCCCGTGTTGTAAAATATAGGGGAATCCCCGTCCCCGTTGTTGCCAGTGTTACCAAAGGAATGAGATTAAAAAATGACTTGAAATATATATGCAGCCGAATATACATTTTTACCAGTCTTTTTGAATCCGTTATTTTATCAACCGTGTAAAACTGAAATCGTGTAAAACAAGTACCGCGTAAATCGGGGGACAAGGGTATTCGCCTTAGACGATCTCCTTCTGTTTAAATGGTTGTTGCAATAACTACATCTGTTCAACCCGGAGACCGATACTTATGCTATATACTGCAAGTCTAATAAGATTAGAAACCGCCAAACCATTTAGGTTTTGATAAATTCTACCTTCGAGAATCAAGCTAAATAGGGTATCTAATCTAGTTCGAATCCCTGTCTTCAAATGACTAAATTTTTGCTTCCTCTTTAAAATCAGATTTTACTCTAAAATTCCAAAATTCAAAATTTCCAGCTTCCCTTCCATCAATTTCTCTTTACCCTCTCGTTTAACTGCTCCGGTTGGCACATATTTGGCCGGATACATTAACTCTTTCTTTGTCGACATAACAGATTTAAAAGGTTATTAAGTTCTGTTTGAATCATCATCATCATCATCATCATCATCATCATCATCATCATCATCATCATCATCATCATCATCATCATCATCATCATCATCATCATCATCAAGCAGCCATGGGCTACGGAGGTCCAACCAGACCGTGCAATTTAGTTCTCCAAGCAAGTCTATCCTGAGCTACATCTACTGCATCTGGCCACTGCACACCAATTCTAACAAGGTCCTGTTTGACATTGTCTGCCCACCGCATCCTAGGTCTCCCCTTCTTTCTGAGGCCTTTAGGCACACTGTTCATAACCCTATTAGCCAATCTATAATTATTCATACGGGCAACATGGCCAAACCAACGGAGTCTCTCTCTGCACAATATGCTGCTTAAAGGAGGTTGCAAACTCCTTTGCCTAATCTCATCATTAGTTACAAAGTTGAACCACCTAATGCCGAAGATACTGCGTAAGCATCTGGAATCAAAAGCATCTAGTTTCCTATTATCCTGTTTACAAAGTGTCCAAGTTTCACTACCATAACTAACCCTAGAAAGAACCAAACTATTATACAGTCTAATTTTAGTCTTTAGGTGTATACGCCTATTTCTAAACACTCTCCATAGGTTCTTAAAAGTCCCAGCAGCAATCCCTATTCGTCTGTTAATCTCATGCCGCACATCACCATTATCTGTTACATAGCTCCTAAGATAATTAAACTGTGACACCTGCTCAAGAGTGCAACCATTCAGATTAACTGAATCACAGCCTGCCTGACCAATTTTCATCACTTTAGTTTTCTCTCTGTTTATAACCAAACCTACTATACTACCAGTCTCATCAACAGCTCGAATGAAAGAGTTCATCTCATCAACATCATTTGCCAAAAGGGCTAAATCATCAGCATAATCTAAATCAGAAATTTTCGTATCTCCAGCCCATTTAAGGCCAAAATCTTTCCCTTGAATTAAATTTCGCATAACATAATCAATAACCAAGCTAAAGAGAAAAGGAGACAAAATACACCCTTGTCGAACACCAGAAGTAATGCTAAACCAATTGCTACAAGCCTTACCAACTCTCGCACACGACTCAGTGTTATTATAGAGAGCTTTCATAATGTTAACTAACTTGTCTGGTATACCATATGATCTCACAATCAACCACAAATTATGACGATCAACAGAGTCGAAAGCCTTTTTGAAATCAACAAAGCTAGCAACAAAAGGTTTCTGAAACTCTAAACATTTCTCAAGAATCTGCCTAAGTGAAAATATCTGATCCACACATCCCCTACCACTTCTGAATCCACATTGCTCATCACGCAATTGACTGTCAACCAGATTCTTAATTCTATTAAGCACAATCATCGAAAGAACTTTACCTGGAACAGAGAGTAGGCTGATACCCCTATAGTTATCACAAGAACTGCGATCACCTTTTTTGAAAATAGGGATAACAATAGCTCTGGTAAAATCCTTAGGAACCATGCCTTTATCATAAAAGATATTCAGAATTTCAGTCATCCAAGTGGTAACCGAAACATTCCCAGCTCTAAGCATTTCCGTAGTAATTTCATCTACCCCTGGGGATTTATGAAGTTTAAGTTTAGAAACAGCCAAAATAACTTCAGATTGTGTTATAGGGCCAACATTAAAGCCACCAATGCATCTAACATCATTGCAAACAATTGGAGTAGAACTCACTACATTGTTTAGAACATCACTGAAATGCTCAGCCCACCTAGCCATGACAGAATCCTCCCCTTCTATAACCTTACCTTGTTTATCCTTCAATCCTTGTATGCCTGTCTGTTTTCTACCACACAAAACATTAACTATCTGGTACAGCTCTCTGCTGTTGTGCTGTCTAACTGCTTCCTCGGCTTTGTCAGCCAAACCATCAAACCAAAGATTCTTATCAGCAGCTAACTGATCCTTTACAAGTTTATTAAGGTCTCTGTAATGCTTTCTATTAGGACTAGTAGGGTATTGATTAAGGGCATTCCTGCAGTTCTTTCTTTCGAAATAAGCTCAAGTGCCTTATCACTCAGATAATTTTGCCTCTTCTGCTCCTTTTTTCCTAAAAGAGTACTGTTAGTGTCCAAAAAAGCCTGTTTAAAATGATTCCATTCTTCCTCAACTTCAGTAGTAAGCAACCCATGACTGTCATAATGACTAAGTAACCTATCATGGTAAGCTTTGGCTATAACTGGATCTTTCAGAGCTTCAGTATTAAAAGTAAATTTTTTAACCCTAGCACAACACTTTTTAAGTTTAAGTTGCAACACACTTTTAACAAGGTAATGGTCAGATCCAATTTCAGCTCCCCTATATGCCCTGGTATTCCTAACAGAACTAGTCCATTTGCTGTTAATTAATATAATCAATCATATTCTTATGCAGCCCATCAGGTGAAACCCATGTGTACTTATGTATGTCGCGGTGTTTGTAATAAGTGTTAGTTATTCTGAATCCACTGAGTTTACTTACCTGTAGGAGACGTTGCCCATTGCCATTGCAGCTACCAATACCAAAAGGGCCTATTACTCCTCCCCAAAGGTCAGAGTCAGTACCAACTTTGGCATTGAAGTCACCAAGAACAAGGGTAATATCTCCTTTCTTGACAGAATTCAAAATATCCTGAAGTTGTTCATAAAACCTATCCTTCTCATCCTCATCGGCATCCTCAGTGGGGGCATAACAGCAGATAACATTCAAGTCTTTAACGCTTGTCTGAAATTTTGCTGTAAGAAACCTTTCATTAATGCACTCATATCCTAGAAGAGCATCGCTAGCGTGTCTGCTGAGAAGCAGACCCACGCCTTGGTGATGCTTATTGTCGTCCCTCCCTGAAAAGAGAAATTTAAGATTATTTTTAAGAATCTGACCTTTATCTGTCCATCTGGTCTCTTGCAAGCCAAGAATATCTAAATTATAACGGTGGAATTCTTGTGTGAGGACATCAAGAGAAAAAGCTCTGTGCAGAGTCCTCACATTCCAACTACCTATGGAGAGAAAATGGTTAGTGGGATGTTTAAAGAAACTATGTTTATTGAGAGAGGGAATGCCGACAATATCAAACAGCCCCCTAATCGCAGACATGGGGCAAAGACCCATTCCCCCACTACTAAAGGCTGAAGCCATCTACACTGGAAGACTTCCTCCAATGTAGAATTTGACGATGCCAATAGAAGCAAAGAGTTCAGGTGCCTGCGATGACTTCTGCTCAGGATTATCCACCAGCTGATAAACATATCCTGTGAATCTATTCACTTGGGGCTGTCAACCCACAAACAAACAGGAAACACAGCGGAAGATTTTCCCTCCACAGAAGCCCACCAGTGCAGCAAAATCAGGATCCATAATCAAGCTCAGAGCCATATATCTGTCCAGTCCAGTAGGTTTATATGGTCAGCACCAGGACCCTGTGTGGTTGACCACTCCTCAGCAGGGTAGAAAAAAAGAAAAGTAGCCATAGTTGTCCAGATCAGTAGGCCACACTAATCTGGCAGCCCTCCCCTTCCGTTCACTTCCACAAGAGAGTATCTCTTTTGAAAGTTACTAACGGTCCGCACCACGAGAAGGCGGGGTCGGACATTAAGTGCTAGGCCTGGCCGGTTCTATGCATCATCACAGGGGATTGGTGCATAGCTCTCCTTCCAGTGACTACCTAGCTACCATTTACTATTTCTAAATAATTGTTAGTGTAAAAATTAAGTTATGTTTAAACTTTTTCGATTATACATCATAAGATTCCCTTATATATAAATCATAAGAATCAATACCTATTATTATGATCTACAAGGGTTATTCAAATTAAATCCCCTATATCCGAGTTTGGGTTTGGGTTTTTTTACCTCTGAGCGGCACTTTTTTGCACACCATGGGCTAAATGGCCAGGTCACATGGACCCCGAAGGCTCAGAGAAGGTTGGGGGAGGGGACCCACTGGAACAGCTGTTGGGAGACAGATGGTAGCCTCCCGTCAAGGCCATCCAGCGTGTTCTTTAACGTGCACAGGGTCCCGCACACGGGGCCACGACTTAACGTCCCATCCGACGGACGGCGGCCTTTCCAAGCCCAACGGTGTCCCCTACTGACCATGGGCAGGGCGGGGAATTTTGCGGAGATAAATCTCAACGCTGACCCAGCTGGGACTCGAACCTGGGAACTACAGATTACGAGCCTGGCGCGCTACCGACTGAGCCACCCCCGCCCCCCTATATCCGAGAAATGAGAAGTTCGAACTGTGTGATCTCACACAGGGAAAAAGGAAACACGTAGAAGAAACTCATTAGCATCAGAGGCAAATATCGGCTTGAATCGATCGGATTTCAGGCAAAGCATTCAAAGTCGTAAAATGTGGAGTATGCTGATATTTTAATTTGACTATCAGGGTTCGCTGTTGATGAGTTTTTTTCACCGCGGCGATACTATCAACTCACAACGGTATTGCAACACTAAGGACATTTACGTAATAGGCAATAAAGTCGAATCAAACAGGAATTTTGAGTAAGGAATTGCTTTGTTGTATGACAACATCCGCTCCCATATTGCTCAAGTTTCTCTGTATATAATATTGTTATTTTATGTCGCAAATTAAAAATGTGTCCACCTTTGACTCCATTTGGATTTTTTTCTTCTACTTTTGATTTCATTTCGAATATTTTTGTCCATCTTTTAACTCCATTTCGAACACTTTTTTGTCCACCTATTGACTCCATTTCGAACTTTGTTTTTGTCTACCTTTGACTCCATTTCGAACATTTTTGTCCACCTATTGACTCCATTTCGAACATTTTTGTCCACCTATTGACTCCATTTCGAACTTTTTTTGTCTACCCTTGACTTCATTTCGAACATTTTTGTCCACCTTTTGACTCCATTTCGAACATTTTTGTCCATCTTTTTAACTCCATTTCGAACATTTTTGTCCACCTATTGACTCCATTCGAACCTTTTTTTTGTCTACTTTTGACTCCATTTCGAACATTTTTGTCCACCTTTTGACTCCATTTCGAACATTTTTGTCCATCTTTTAACTCCATTTCGAACATTTTTGTCCACCTTTTGACTCCATTTCGAACATTTTTGTCCATCTTTTAACTCCATTTCGAACATTTTTGTCCACCTATTGACTCCATTTCGAACTTTTTTGTCTACCTTTGACTCCATTTCGAACATTTTTGTCCATCTTTTAACTCCATTTCGAACATTTTTGTCCACCTTTTGACTCCATTTCGAACTTTTTTTCTCTACCTTTTGACTCCATTTCGAACATTTTTGTCCACCTATTGACTCCATTTCGAACTTTTATTTGTCTACCTTTGACTCCATTTCGAACATTTTTGTCCACCTTTTGACTCAATTTCGAACATTTTTGTCCACCTATTGACTCCATTTCGAACTTTTTTTGTCCACCTTTTGACTCCATTTCGAACACTTTGTTGTCCACCTTTTGACTCCATTTCGAACTTTTTTTTGTCTACCTTTGACTCCATTTCGAACATTTTTGTCCACCTTTTGACTCCATTTCGAACATTTTTGTTCACCTTTTGACTCCATTTCGAACATTTTTGTCCACCTATTGACTCCATTTCGAACTTTTTTGTCTACCTTTTGACTCCATTTCGAACATTTTTGTCCACCTTTTGACTCCATTTCTAACATTTTTGTCCACCTATTGACTCCATTTCGAACTTTTATTTGTCTACCTTTGACTCCATTTCGAACATTTTTGTCCACCTTTTGACTCCATTTCGAACATTTTTGTCCACCTATTGACTCCATTTCGAACTTTTTTTGTCCACCTTTTGACTCCATTTCGAACATTTTTGTCCACCTATTGACTCCATTTCGAACTTTTTTTTTTGTCTACCTTTGACTCCATTTCGAACATTTTTGTCCACCTTTTGACTCCATTTCGAACATTTTTGTTCACCTTTTGACTCTATTTCGAACATTTTTGTCCACCTATTGACTCCATTTCGAACTTTTTTGTCTACCTTTTGACTCCATTTCGAACATTTTTGTCCACCTTTTGACTCCATTTCGAACATTTTTGTCCACCTTTTGACTGCATTTCGAACATTTTTGTCCACCTTTTGACTCAATTTCGAACATTTGTGTCTACCTTTGACTCCATTTCGAACATTTTTGTCCTCCTTTTGACTGCATTTCGAACATTTTTGTCCACCTTTTGACATTTTTGTTTTTTTTTTTCGAACATTTTTGTCCATCTTTTAACTCCATTTCGAACATTTTTGTCCACCTATTGACTCCATTTCGAACTTTTTTGTCTACTTTTGACTCCATTTCGAACATTTTTGTCCACCTTTTGACTCCATTTCGAACATTTTTGTCCATTTTTTAACTCCATTTCGAACATTTTTGTCCACCTTTTGACTCCATTCCGAACATTTTTGTCCGTATTTTAACTCCATTTCGAACATTTTTGTCCACCTATTGACTCTATTTCGAACTTTTTTTGTCTACCTTTGACTTCATTTCGAACATTTTTGTCGACCTATTGACTCCATTTCGAACAGTTTTGTCCACCTATTGACTCCATTTCGAACAGTTTTGTCCACCTATTGACTCCATTTCGAACATTTTTGTCCACCTATTGACTCCATTTCGAACTTTTTTTTGTGTACCTTTGACTCCATTTCGAACATTTTTCTCCACCTTTTGAGTCCATTTCGAACATTTTTGTCCACCTTTTGACTCAATTTCGAACATTTTTGTCCATCTTTCGATTCCATTTGGAACATTTTTGTCCTCCTATCGGAACATTGGTATCTGCTAACCCCACCTATAATGCCACTGAACGTTTCTGCTATGCCAGAAGCTTTAACAATGTACATAAAAGAGTGGCACGCCACTTGGTTAGGAGCGTTAATAACCCACACATGTAAACGAGCTATCAAGACAAAATTTTAAAATTTTTTTTATTTCACTCTTAGCGATCTCAAAGAATAACTCATAAACAAGAAAAAAGAAATCGCGTCAGTGTACAGTCGCTCAAAAAGGTATCCGAACACTATGGTTGATTACAGAATTCAGAAAAAATATCTGGCAGCGATTTTTTTAGAAATTAGTGATCTGACAACCTTCGTGTCACGTGACACGAAGGTTGCCAAATCACTAATTTAAAAAAGAAATCGTTGCCAGATATTTTTTCTGAATTCTGTAATTAACCATAGTGTTTGGATACTTTTTTTAATATATATATATAATGTGTATGAATATATAATGAAATGACTGTGGAGCGTGCGCAGTTACTGTTCACAGCAAACTGGAACGGTTGCGGTTAATGTTCGCAGCACATTGGATCGTGTGAGCTCACAAAAACCTGGATCGTGTGGGCCCACTCACAGAAATATTGAGCGTGTGGAGTTACCGTTCACAGCAAACTGGAGCGTGTGCAGTAACTGCACACGCTCCAGTTTGCTGTGAACGGTAACTGGAGCGTGTACAGTTGCTGTACACGCTCCAGATATTTTTTCTGAATTCTGTAATCAACCATAGTGTTCGGATACCTTTTTGAGCGACTGTACCGGAATGAGAGGCAGAGCTTCTTTTTTAATAAGTAAACGCATTTACAACAATTTTAACAAGTAAACGCATTTACCAGCTGTCGTAGTACCGGCTGCATGTCACACAGTTTCGAAAACAATTTTAATAACAAAAATTAAAAAAGTTTCGAACAATTTTAATAAGTAAACGCATTTACCAGCTGTCGTAGTACCGGCTGCATGTCACACAGTTTCGAAACGAGGTATTCTCTTCCGAGGAATAAAAATTATGATTTATTCCCTCCTCCAACACAGTTAATCATTATGTATTTATGGACCAATAAAACTGTTTAAAAAAGCAAGAAAAATTCAAATATTTATTAAAAAAAGTTACATAAAATAACTTTGAAAAAAACGCTACGTTTCCAAATTTCCCTATAAAAATTACATTATTTCTGTGAATTTAAAGTAGAATCTAGCAGCTTATCCTGTAAACTGTAATAAACAACTAGCAATGAATTCTTATAATTCAAAAAGAAATAAAATGCAGTTTTAAAATACCTTAGAAATTCGCACCCAGGTCTTTCGTTCCACAAGAGTCGTTCCTGCCCTGGTTTCATATTTCGCCAAAAACATCAACCGATATTCACAGATGTCTAAATGGATGCAGATGAAGCTTTGGAAAACCTGAAGACTGGCTTCACGTCATTGTCTCTCCTATCTTCAAAAGAAAAGGCGATCCTACTGTAGTTCCCAGGTTCGAGTCCCAGCTGGGTCAGCGTTGAGATTTATCTCCGCAAAATGTCCCGCCCTGCCCACGGTCAGTAGGGGACACCGATGGGCTTGGAAAGGCCGCAGTCCGTCGGATGGGACGTTAAGCCGTGGCCCCGTGTGCGGGAGAGACATACCCTGTGCACGTTAAAGAACACGCTGGATGGCCTTGACGGGAGGTTACCATCTGTCCCCCAACAGCTGTTCCAGTGGGTCCCCTCCCTCAACCTTCTCTGAGCCTTCGGGGTCCATGTGACCTGGCCATTTAGCCCATGGTGTGCAAAAAAGTGCCGGTCAGAGGTAAAACAATCCAACAACAACCGATCCTACTGATCCAAATAATTACCAACCTATCTCTTCGCATCGCACCTAAAATTATGGAGCGTTGAATTTTATCTAAACTACTTTTTTTTCTATTGTACAATAACAAAATTTCTGACGAGCAATTCGGATTTGTCCCTGGTCGATCAACAACAATACAGATCTTGCACTGCCTAAATACCTGGACATCAGCAGTAGAAGAAAGCAAATCAGCTGACATCATCTTCCTTGACTTTGAAAAAGCCTTCGACAAGCTTAAAACATCAATATTGTTTGAAAAACTATCAAAACGGTATTCCTAGCAAAATGCTTCAGTTACTGCACGCCTCATTTTCAACTCGCACACAACAGATTAAAGTCGGCAACACGTTGTCACGAGTTAAACGAATTACTAGTGATATCGTACAAGGCTCTGTTTAGGTGTCTTGTTTTTCGTTATTTTCACCAATGAAATTCCTTCAATTTCAAGGCCTATTGCCAGTTTCGTTTACGCTGATGATATCACATTCTACTCTACTCTGTCCAACTCTTGAGGACCATTACTCACTTCAGAAAGGATAGGATAAAATTGCACAGTAGAGCTCGCGTAATATTCTCTACCTATCTCAAAGTGTAAAACTGCAATCTTCAATACAGGCCACAATAATACACAGCACGCCTACTCTTTTGATTCCTCGGATATGGTAAATGGTGAAAAACAAACTGTCTTCTGTATCATCCTAACTCTCAACTTATCCTTTTCACAGCATTGCAATTTCATTGCTATAAACACCAACCGTGTCGTAGGCATGATTCTGAAATGCTACAGCAAGTGTAACTCAAGCACCGTTCTTAAAGCATTCATCACATATGTTGGGCCCATTCTCGAATACCCTTCTCCGGTATGCCTCCCTTACCAGGTGTCTGATATCGAAACTGGTTAAAAATCCCAGAGATCTTTTACACAAAAGCTTTTCGGCTTTCGCAACAAATCTTATCAACAGAGATTAAATGAAATCTCACTGCACTCTGTGGAATGGAGACGACTTGAGTATGATTTTATCACATGCTACAAAATCATCCATGGAGTTTTGTACTCTAATCCCGAACCTTTCTTTCACAAAATTAATAGCAGGAGTAGACAACATCCTCTGTGTATTGACATCCCATTTGCAAGCCGAGATTACAAATACCATCCATACCTGGGATCACTGGAGAGAAGGAAGAGTATAGAATGATCTCCCGGAGGACGTAGTCATCTCTCCTACCATAGCCGTTTTTAAAAAGCATTTACGAAGCATGGACCTATGTAAATATCTCCAATGCTATCAGTTTTAGCTCTTTCATTTGCCTTCACCTCAAGATTGAAAAAAGGATTTAATTATTTGCACTCCATTTCCTTTATATCATTGAACTCATTTTATGTTTGTAATGCTATATTTGTTAATTCTCCCAAATGGAGTCAGTGTAAAACAATATTTACATTCCATTTATTTCTATTATATGAAATTCAAAAATGAATTCAGCCAACGCTTTCAAACTTCAAGTGACAACAAAAAGAATGATTCTCGTTCGGTTGCCAGATCTTAACTGTCACATTTTTTGTTGAGTAGCAAACTGGCTTTGCTGTTCCTGTCCTAATGTTTTATTCTGATTCTATAAAAGACGATATTAAATTGTTCAAAACTCGCTGCTCCTCTCTAATTGTCTTATGTCACATCGACGACTTGCAGGAGACAAGCCTGGCCTCTCTGATCAAATCTTTGAGGCTTTTCCTGCGCATTGAAGCTGCTGCGTGGCGTGACAGCCAAAACGCGAAGTCTCCAAGCACAAGGGGTTGACAGGAGAAATTCTTCTAGGAGCCAAGCCATTCATGTGTGAGTGGGTGCATTCCTCGCTGCAGATTGTGAAGGGAAGGTGCTGAATTACTGACGGTGGGAGCAAATCAATTTCTTTTCGAAGGAAGGAGAAACTCATCAATAGTGAGATTCAGTTCGGACTGATTATGATTCGTTTTAGGATGCTGATCGCTACTTTTATCTTGTCAAGTTTTACCAGTATCTTCAAATAGCTCGAAGGTTAAACTGTGCAAAAGAAGTGCAGTGGGTAGCGAGACCAGGCTTGTAATTTTCAGCTCCGAAATTTCGAGTTCAACTATGCTAGTGTTGAGATTTATTTCCGTTTGCTTTAGGTCAGAAAATGGGCACTTGTGGGCTTGAAAAGGCCTCCAATTCTGTCGGGGGGGGGGGATGTTAAGCGGTGGCCCTGTGTGCCGGAGAGCTATAAAAATGAAATTTAAAGAACACCCAGTATGGCCTTGATGAAAGGATACCATCTATCTCCTAACAGCTATTCCCGTTTCCTCAACCTTCTCTGAGCCCTCAGGGTCCGTGTGACTGGCCATTTAGCCCATTGTGTGCCAAAAAGTTTTTAGGTACATTGTTTTTCGTTATTTTCACCGATGAAATTCTTTCTGTTTTAAGGCCTGTTGCCAGTTTTGTCTAAGCTACCCTTTCCAAGAGTATGCCGCTCAGAGGTAAAACAACCCAGCCTTATAGCGTTGCAGCAGAACCAACTCTTTTCGCATTTTCGGAATCTTTCGTTAGTCTGAATTTCTACCGTTAGAGGACGCTAAAGCTGGAAAAATGAAAAATATTTTATTAATCCTTCAAATGACTAGTACCGTGTTTCCTCGAAAACAAGACCGGGTCATATTAATTTTTGCTCCAAAAGACGCATTAGGGCTTATTTTCAGAGGATGTCTTATTTTTTCATGTACAACAATCTACATTTATTCATGTACAAAAATCTAAATTTATTCATGTACAGTCATGTCATCTTCTTCTGGAACATTATCATAACTGGCACCAAAATTCAGAAACGTTTCTTTATTGCACATGAGTGCATTAAATACAGTCGCTCAAAAAAGTATCCGAACACTATGGTTGATTGCAGAATTCAGAAAAAATATCTGGCAACGATTTTTTTAGAAATTAGTGATCTGGCAACCTTCGTGTCACGTGATTAGAGAATTCAAGAAAAATATCTGGAGCGTCTACAGCAACTGTACACGCTCCAGTTACCTTCACAGCAAACTGGAGCGTGTGCAGTTACTGCACACGCTCCAGTTTGCTGTGAACGGTAACTGCACACGCTCAATATTTCCGTGAGTGAGCCCACACGATCTAATATCAAAATAATATGACCACCTACAGTCTCTCAAAAAAGTATCCGAACACTACGGTTGATTACAAAATTCGGAAAAAATATCTGGCAACGATTTTTTTAGAACTTAGTGATCTCGCAACCTTCGTGTCACGTGACACGAAGGTTGCCAGATCACTAATTTCTAAAAAAAATCGTTGCCAGATATTTTTGTCATACTGAGCTGGCTAACTGAGCTGGTCATACTGAGCTGCTCTATATATTATATACTTGCCATCCCATGGCCGAGTGATTAGCGCGCTTGGTTACTGATCTAAGGGACCTGGTTCGAGACCCGGCATGGACGTTTGTGTCGTTTTTCTGCTGAGGCCTTCTATGGCATATAAACTGACAGGCTCCTGTCAGACCTCTGTGGCAAGCAGCTGCTTGAGGGGGTATTTATTTATTTATTTATTATCTGTCTCCCAACATCTGTTCGGGTATTTCATCATCAGGCCACTTTTGTGAGGTCCCCGTGACGTCATATTAAGGCCACTTTTGTGAGGTCCCCGTGTGGATTGTGTGACTGGATCGTGTGAGCTCACAAAGACCTGGATCGTGTGGGCTCACTCACGGAAATATTGAGCGTGTGCAGTTACCATTCACAGCAAACTGGAGCGTGTGCAGTAACTGCACACGCTCCAGTTTGCTGTGAACGGTAACTGGAGCGTGTACAGTTGCTGTACACGCTGGATGTATGTGTCGTTTTTCTGCTGAGGTCCTGCCATCCTCTCAGACCTTCTACTTTGCCTTATAAACTGACAGGCTCCTGTCAGACCTCTGTGGCAAGCAGCTGCTTGAGGGGGTATTTATTTATTTATACAACTGAAATAAGATAAAATGAAAATAAATATAAAAATATAATTTAATAAGGACAATGTTATTGATGATGTTTTATATTCCCTCGCACTCACCATATAAAATACTTCTTTTTCAAACACTTATCATGTATATACTGAGACTAACTATGTTCCCTTTGAAGAAATTCGCATTTCCCACAGTTAGTAGTGTAACCAGACTTCAAGATGTCCCGAAATAGATTTTTCGGGGCGTCAGAATCATTCGACTTTTTTGTGATGACACAGATCTCTTCCATGGCGTATAAACTGACAGGCTCCTGTCAGACCTCTGTGGCAAGCAGCTGCTAGAGAGAGAGAATGGGGAGTATTTAATTATTTTTTTTTTACTATGAGCTCTCAGTTCACACAGATTTTAATTAACGCGTTTTTTGGGAAAAAGCTGTCACTGTATTTAAGCCTTTTTTAAATATTCGTGATTTTTTTTTTGGATAAAGAGGTTTGCACTTGGCAGTCGGTGCACGCTGACAGTGTAGTAAGCAACGCACGTGCGGGCTTCGAATTAATCGTGGCAGGAGAAAAGTCACACCTCTCCCAGCAGCAGTAAAATTATCTCTGTGATTTTTTGGTTGTTTTACCTCTGAGCGGCACTTTTTTGCACACCATGGGCTAAATAGCCAGGTCACAAGGACCCCGAAGGCTCAGAGAAGGTTGGGGGAGGGGACCCACTGGAACAGCTGTTGGGAGACAGATGGTAGCCTCCCGTCAAGGCCATCCAGCGTGTTCTTTAATGTGCACAGGGTATGGCTCTCCCTCACACGGCACCACGGCTTAACGTCTCATCCGACGGACGACGGTCTTTCCAAGTCCATCGGTGCAGGGTGGGGGTCGAGGAAATAAACCTGAACCCTGGAACAGGTAAGAGTCGAATCTGGGAACTACAGATTCGACTCTTACTTGTTGGACGGGCTGCCTATTAAGCCACTGCAGACCTAAGGTTTTGAGAAATAAATCTACTAATACTACTAAGTTTTGTCTTCGGAGCAAAGCGACCAGGGCTCGAATCGGGAGAAGATTAATATTTTTTTTTATATATATACTCTTTTTGGTATATATTATCTTTCTGCTGAGGTCTCGCCTTACTCAGGGGCAGGGGTGGCTCAGTCGGTAGCGCCCCAGGCTCGTAATCTGCAGTTCCCAGGTTCGAGTCTCAACTGGGCCAGCGTTGAGACTGATATTCACAAAACTCCCCCACCCGGCCCTTGGTCAGTAGCAAACACCGATGGGCTTGAAGAGGCCGCCTCCATCGGATGAGTCGTTAAGCCGTGTCCTCTTGTGCAATTTAATACCCTGTGCATAACCTGTGCAAATTAACGAACACGCTGAATGCCCTTGATGGGAGGATACCATCTATCTCTCACCAACTGTTCAGTGGGTTTCCTTTCCCCAACCTTCTCTGAGCCCTCGGGGTTCCCTGTCTTCTTTCCCCAGCCTTTTCTGGGGTCCCATGTCTTCTTTCCCCAGCCTTCTATGAGCCCTCGGGGGCCCTGTCTTGTTTCCCCAGCTTTCTCTGAGCCCTCGGGGTCCCCTGTCTTCTTTCCCCAGCCTTCTCTGAGCCCTCGGGGTCCCCTGTCTTCTTTCCCCAGCCTTCTCTGAGCACTCGGTGTCCCCTGTCTTGTTTTCCCAGCCTTCTCTGAGCCCTCGGGGTCCCCTGTCTTCCTTCCCCAGCCTTCTCTGAGCACTCGGGGTCCCCTGTCTTCCTTCCTCAGCCTTCTCTGAGCCCTCGGAGTCCCCTGTCTTCTTTCCCCAGCCTTCTCTGAGCCATCGAGGTCCCCTGTCTTCCTTCTCCAGCCTTCTCTGAGCCCTCGGGGTCCCCTGTCTTCTTTCCCCAGCCTTCTCTGAGCCCTCAGGGTCCCCTGTCTTCCTTCCTCAGCCTTCTCTGAGCCCTCGGAGTCCCCTGTCTCCTTTCCCCAGCCTTCTCTGAGCCATCGAAGTCCCCTGTCTTCCTTCCCCAGCCTTCTCTGAGCCCTCGGGGTCCCCTGTCTTCCTTCCTCAGCCTTCTCTGAGCCATCGGGGTCCCCTGTCTTCCTTCCCCAGCCTTCTCTGAGCCCTCGGCGTCCTCTGTCTTCCTTCCCCAGTTTTTTTTGAGCCATCGAGGTCCCCTGTCTTCCTTCCCCAGCCTTCTCTGAGCCCTCATGGTTCCCCTGTCTTCCTTCCCCAGCCTTTTCTGAGCTCTCGGGGTCCCCTGTCTTCCTTCCTCAGCCTTCTCTGAGCCCTCGGGGTCCCCTGTCTTCCTTCCCCAGCCTTCTCTGAGCCCTCGGGGTCCCCTGTCTTCCTTCCCCAGCCTTCTCTGAGCCCTCGGGGTCCCCTGTCTTCCTTCCTCAGCCTTCTCTGAGCCCTCGGAGTCCCCTGCCTTCCTTCCCCATCCTTCTCTGAGCCCTCGGGGTCCCCTGTCTTCCTCCCCCAGCCTTCTCTGAGCCCTCGGGGTCCCCTGTCTTCCTTCCTCAGCCTTCTCTGAGCCCTCGGAGTCCCCTGTCTTCTTTCCCCAGCCTTCTCTGAGCCATCGAGGTCCTCTGTCTTTCTTCCCCAGCCTTCTCTGAGCCCTCGGGGTCCCCTGTCTTCCTTCCTCAGCCTTCTCTGAGCCCTCGGGGTCCCCTGTCTTCCTTCCCCAGCCTTCTCTGAGCCCTCGGGGTCCCCTGTCTTCCTTCCTCAGCCTTCTCTGAGCCCTCGGAGTCTTCTTTCCCCAGCCTTCTCTGAGCCATCGAGGTCCCCTGTCTTCCTTCCCCAGCCTTCTCTGAGCCCTCAGGGTCCCCTGTCTTCCTTCCTCAGCCTTCTCTGAGCCCTCGGAGTCCCCTGTCTTCTTTCCCCAGCCTTCTCTGAGCCATCGAGGTCCCCTGTCTTTCTTCCCCAGCCTTCTCTGAGCCCTCGGGGTCCCCTGTCTTCCTTCCTCAGCCTTCTCTGAGCCCTCGGGGTCCCCTGTCTTCCTTCCTCAGCCTTCTCTGAGCACTCGGAGTCTTCTGTCTTCCTTCCTCAGCCTTCTCTGAGCCCTCGGAGTCTTCTGTCTTCTTTCCCCAGCCTTCTCTGAGCCATCGAGGTCCCCTGTCTTCCTTCCCCAGCCTTCTCTGAGCCCTCGGGGTCCCCTGTCTTTCTTCCCCAGCCTTCCCTGAGCCCTCAGGGTCCCCTGTCTTCCTTCCCCAGCCTTCTCTGAGCCCTCAGGGTCCCCTGTCTTCCTTCCCCAGCCTTCTCTGAGCCATCGAGGTCCCCTGTCTTCCTTCCCCAGCCTTCTCTGAGCCCTCGGGGTTCCCCTGTCTTCCTTCCCCAGTCTTCTCTGAGCCCTCGGGGTCCCCTGTCTTCCTTCCCCAGCCTTCTCTGAGGCCTCGGGGCCCCCTGTCTTCCTTCCCCAGCCTTCTCTGAGCCCTCGAGGTCCCCTGTCTTCTTTCCCCAGCCTTCTCTGAGCCCTCTATGCCCTCGGAATCCTTGTGGTCTGGCCATTTAGCCCATTGTGTGCAAAAAAAAAAAATGCCGCTCAGATGTAAAACAACCCAAATCGCCATTCTCACAGATTTTCTCTGCTGGTGATTCCTCTCAGACCTTCATGGCAAATTGGCTGCCTAGGGAGAATTTCTCATAAAAAGGGAGAAACAAAAGCAGCCAATTTTGTTTCTGCTTCCATCTGAAAACATTCTTTGCTATTTGATTTCTGTGATTTAATCTCCATCTGGATAAACAATAATTTCGAAGCTTAAAAACTAAATCTAAAAATCGCAAAGTCAGAGAAACCTACACATGTTTTAAACTAGAACAAACATCAATTACAATGGCAGCGAGAGCATCTCGAAGCAAAACGTAAAACGAATTTTTATTTTCGTCTTCTCGTTTCTTCGATGAGTTTCGAGCAGCCCAGATATCACTGATGATCCTCATCGTCTGCATCTCAGCATCACTTCATTTTTCTCTTCGTCTTCTGCAGAAGCACTTATCTGTTGTTGTTTTTCTTTCTGAAATACTGCTTTAAATCCAATTTTGCTCCCCTTCCATTCGATCACGCTTTGTCCTTTTGCGAGTTAAAAACAGAGACCTCGCGCGACCCATCGAACGCAATAATGCTGCTCTTTTAAATAATTGAATTTGGAACGTTCAGTCTCCTCTCTGACGGCTGACATTCCAATTAGTTTTTTAATGGATCGGACGAGGAAAACAGATCACTATTAAGAATTTAAAGCGCAGACGACTAATCTAGCCGACTCATTTAGCCCATTGTCGTAAAAAATATACTGGAGCGTGTACAGCAACTGTACACACTCCAGTTACCGTTCACAGCAAACTGGGGCGTGTACAATTACTGCACACGATCCAGTTTGCTGTGAACGGTAACTGCACACGCTCAATATTTCTGTGAGTGGGCCCACACGATCCATGTTTTTGTGAGCTCACACGATCCATGTTTTTGTGAGCTCACACGATCCAATGTGCTGTGAACATTAACTGCAACCGCTCCAGTTTGCTGTGAACGGTAACTGCACACGCTCAATATTTCCGTGAGTGAGCCCACACGATCCAGGTTTTTGTGAGCTCACACGATCCAATTAGTGATCTGGAAACCTTCGTGTCACGTGATTACAGAATTCAGGAAAAATATCTGGAGCGTGTACAGCAACTGTACACGCTCCAGTTACCGTTCACAGGAAACTGGAGCGTGTGCAGTTACTGCACACGCTCTAGTTTGCTGTGAACGGCAACTGCACACGCTCAATATTTCCGTGAGTGAGCTCACACGATCCACATCATTTAGCCATATCGGTTGAATATTTCCGCAATAGTTTAAGGGCGCATTAAATAATTTAAAAGGGGGCGAACTCTTAAAATGTTTCTTGTAGGACTCTCGTGCACTTATTGCGACAACATCTCCGTACTATATCTTTTCGGATGTTATTCTCTAATAAGAAGGAATATTCAGCATTCCTTTGCTGATTCCACTTCATTTTATAATAGACTTCAGGTATATTAAAAAGCATTGCTGTTTAATAAACAGTTTACACAGTTAACAACATAAACTCTTTAATAAACAGTTAATGCCGTAAAGCCCGAAAAATTAATATGCAGCATAAAATTTGAAATTGATAAAATTTTTATAATTATATAGATAAAT
The DNA here is from genome assembly GCA_038380435.1 of Ryuthela nishihirai. Taxonomy (NCBI): domain Eukaryota; kingdom Metazoa; phylum Arthropoda; class Arachnida; order Araneae; family Heptathelidae; genus Ryuthela; species Ryuthela nishihirai. Next base: position 60,146,031 of record JAWZYU010000012.1, read on the forward strand.
ATACACTGAAAGAACAGTTTGTTATATACACCTACACAATAACATGTGAGTCCTTTCGTCCTTACAACGGCAGCAATACATCGTGGCATGGGTTTGATTTGTTTAATCTCTTAGCGGCACTTTTTTTGCACACAGTGGGCTAAATGGCCAGATCATAAGGACCCCAAAGGCTCAGAGAAGGTTGGGAGAGGGTACGGTCGCTCAAAAAAGTATCCGAACACTATGATTGATTACAGAATTCAGGAAAAATATCTATAGCGTGGACAGCAACTGTACACACTCCAGTTACCGTTCACAGTAAAATGGAGCGTGTGCAGTTACTGCACACGCTCCAGTTTGCTGTGAACGCTAACTGCACACGCTCAATATTTCTGTTAGTGGGCCCACACGATCCCGGTTTTTGTGAGCTCACACGATCCAATGTGCTGTGAACATTAACCGCAACCGCTCCAGTTTGTTGTGAACGGTAACTGCACACGCTCCATATTCATTGCATTATATATTCATACGCATTATATACTGTATATTAAAAAAAGTATCCGAACACTATAGTTGATTACAGAATTCAGAAAAAATATCTGGCAACGGTTTATTTCAGAAATTAGTGATCTGGCAACCTTCGTGTCACGTGACACGAAGGTTGCCAAATCACTAATTTCTAAAAAAATCGTTGCCAGATATTTTTTCTGAATTATGTAATCAACCATAGTGTTCGGATACTTTTTTGAGCGACTGTACCCACTGTAAAATCTGTTGGGAGACAGATGGTAGTCTTCCGTCAAGGCCACCCAGTGTGTTCTTTAAAGTGCACAGGGTAGGGCTCTACCGCACACGGCACAATGGCACACGGCTTAACGTCCCATCCGACGGACGGCGACCTTACCAAGCCCATCGGTGTCCCCTACTGACCGAGGGCAGGGGGGGGGGGGAGTTTTGCGTGATATGTCTCAACGCTGGCCCAGCTGAACAACAGGTAGGTATCTGATCTATTTATAACCAGCAAGAGATTTCGACTCGCCGCATTCTTCTGGCAGAGTTGGAGAGTTTTGTAGATGGATGAGGGATATGTAATAAATTGTGCTCTCAATGTATTCATCTGATACATAAGGAAAGTTAGCGTGCTTGTTTGTATGTCTATCCGCTTATGGGTTGTTTTGGGTTGTTTTACCTCTGAGCGGCACTTTTTTGCACACCATGGGCTAAATGGCCAGGTCACATGGATCCCGAAGGTTCAGAGAAGGTTGGGGGAGAGGACCCACTGGAACAGCTGTTGAGAGACAGATGGTAGCCTCAGTCAAGGCCATCCAGCGTGTTCTTTAACGTGCACAGGGTATGGCTCTACCGCACACTGGGCCACGGCTTAACGTCCAATCCGACGGACGGCGGCCTTTCCAAGCCCATCGGTGTCCCCTACTGACCGTGGGCAGGGCGGGGAATTTTTCGGAGATAAATCTCAACGCTGACCCAGCTGGGACTCGAACCTGGGAACTACAGATTACGAGCCTGGCGCGCTACCGACTGAGCTATCCGCTTATGTATTCATCTCCCAGAAAAGGTAGAGTCACCAAACTTTACATGAAGCATTTTACCTTCACCCTAGGGCAGGGGTGGGCAATTGTTTTCGTATCTGCACTGCGCATGCGTATTGACGTGGCAGTCCTAGTGGAAAATACGAGACGAATCTTCGGTCGCGCACGGGAAGGAAATCTCGGTTCAAGGCGGGTTTTTCTGACTGTCTTGGCGGGCCACAAAAAACTCTTAGCGGGCCGAATGCGGCCGGCGGGCCGCTATTTGCCCACCCCTGCCCTAGGGTGAACCTAGCTCAGTCGGTAGCGCGCCACACTTGAATCGCCTTTCCAAGTCCAACGGTGTCCCCTATTTACCGTGGACAGGGCGAGGAGTTTTGCAGAGACAAATCTCAACAGTGGCAGAGTGGACACCGTTGGACTTGGGAAGACCGCCGTCCATCAGGTAGGACGTTAAGCCGTGGCCCCTTGTGCAGGAGAGCCATATCCTGTGCACGTTAAAGAACATGCTGGATGGCCTTGACGTGGAGGCTACCATGTGTCTTCGAAAAGCTGCTCCAGTGGGTACTCTCCCCCAACCTTCTCTGAACCTTCGGGGTCCTTGTGACCTGGTTATTTAGCACATGTTGTGCAAAAAAAGTACCGCTCAGAGGTAAAACAACCCAACGTACAGTCGCTCAAAAAAGTATCCGAACATTGTGGTTGGTTACAGAGTTCAGAAAAAATATCTGGCAACGATTTTTTTAGAAATTAGTGATCTGGCAACCTTCCTGTCACGTGACACGAAACTTATTAGCACATGGAAGACTTATTAGCAAACTGGAGCGTGTGCAGTAACTGCACACGCTCCAGTTTGCTGTGAACGGTAACTGGAGCGTGTACAGTTGCTGTACACGCTCCAGATATTTTTCCTGAATTCTGTAATCACGTGACACGAAGGTTGTCAAATCACTAATTTCTAAAAAAATCGTGGCCAGGTATTTTTTCTGAATTCTGTAATCAACCACAGTGTTCGGATACTTTTTTGACCGACTGTACCACCTTGGGTTACCCAAAGCTGAAGTAGTTCGGCTTTCAGGAAACACCCGTACGTTCAGTTCCCGTACAGGTTTCAATTTCTCGAAATCCCCATAGACTTAGCATTAAGGGTAAAAAAACCGGGGCCTCTAACAGACTTAGCATTAAGGGTAAAAAAACCGGGGCCTCTAACAGACTTAGCTTTAGCACATATTCAAAATCACGCTGGAAGTGTCACCTACTACAACTTTAGAACGTTAAAGAGTTCCCCTAAAGAGGGAGAGAAAAATTTCAGTTACTGGGATCGGGGGAGGAGAATAAATCGAAATGAGTTTTATACCAATGGAAGCTTGCGGCGTGGGGAATCTCCTTTCCCCTAACCAACTCTGAGCCCTTGGGCCATTTAAACCATTTAAACGGCCGTGTGCTAAAAATGATACGCTACAAACCCCAAAAGAACCACTCATTGAGTAAAAATCCTCTCCTAGAAGAGTTGGAGCGGGGGTGGCTTTAGTCGGTAGGGAACCAGTTTCGCAATCTGCAGTTCCAATGTTCAAGTCCCACCTGGGCCAGCGTTAAGATTTATCTCCACGAAACTCTACATCCTGTCCATGGTCAGTAGGGGACACCGATGGGTTTGGAAAGGCCGCCGTCCATCGGATGAGACGTTAAGCCGTGGTACAGTGTGCGGAAGAACCATACTCTGCTCACGCTAAAGAACACCCTTGGTGACCTAGACGGGAGGCTTACATTGGTCTCCTAACAACTCATTAACCTTCTGTGAGCCCTTGGGGTCCTTGTGACTTGGGGGGTAGGGGGCGCTCAGTCGGTAGTGCGCCAGGTTCGCAATCTGTAGTTCCCAGGTTCGAGTCCCAGCTTGGTCAGCGTTGAGATTTATCTCCGCAAAATTCCCCGCCCTGCCCACGGTCAGTAGGGGACACCGATGAGCTTGCAAAGTCCGCCGTCCGTCGGATGGGATGTAAGCCGTGGTCAGTGTGTGGGAGAGCCATACCCTGTGCACGTTAAAGAACACGCTGGATGGTCTTGACGGGAGGCTACCATCTGTCTCCCAACAGCTGATCCAGTGGGTCCCCTCCCCCAACCCTCTCTGAGGCTTCGGGGTCCATGTGACCTGGTCATTTAGCCCATGGTGTGCAAAAAAGTGCCGCTCAGAGGTAAAACAACCTAACTCTTGTGACTTGGCCATTTAGCCCATTGTGGGGAAAAAAAGTGGCGTTCGGAACGAAAACTACCGAACAGAACGTGGAAAAGTTGCGTAGCTAGGTACTCATCAAATGTAAGTTTGACACCAAAACAAGTTTCTGTGGAACTGAGAAATAGCTGAGAGGAAATGGTCTCTTGTATGACATTGCCTCGACATGGAGCATTGCTTTGAATTAATTTCAACAGCAATGCAGTTTCGTAAAAGAGTTACTCCTAAGAAATCTTTTCCTTCGCCGTCAAAAATAGCGACAGCTTCAGATGCATCATCATTATGAGTTCATTTCTCCAAAACTTGGAAGAGGAGAAGATTACGAGATGGAAATTGAAGATCTGTTACCATCAGCAAGAGTTCAATTGACGACATCGCAAAGGTCACGTTTCTAACAAACAGTTTTCTTTCGTGTCGTTCGCTCTCGATATAACCGCTCGCAGGGTGTAATTTTCGACATGGCCGCCCGTTCAGTTCCCGTGCAAACACGAGGGCTACCGATCGATCGGCGATGCTCACCGAATGCTCTGACGTCATAAGAGGTCGGCTAATGAGAGACCACGCTGCTGCTGGTTGTCAAAATGCACCGGACGAACAAAGGGTGTGCTAACCGTCTCTGGTCGAGGAACTTCCACCCCCCCCCCCCCCCCCACGAAAGGAATAGTCGCTATCGAGATGATAGATAAGGGTGGCACACATTGGAACTCGGTTGTGGACATCTGTCACTGAGCTGAACCCACTCGCAGATATTTATGCACGGTCGTTGTTAAGTACAATTCGATAACTATGCGTTGGGTAAAATAAATGAAGCCTTTGGGGAATGTCTGCGGTATAATTTTGAAAATGGATCTCTTCCTTTGATTTCGTATGCCGCTGAGGTTTTGAAGGTTTCAAAAAGATTTCGAGTTGGGTTGTTTTACCTCTGAGCGGCACTTTTTTTGCACCCATGGGCTAAATGGCCAGGTCACATGGACCCCGAAGGCTCAGAGAAGGTTGGGGGAGGGGACCCACTGGAACAGCTGTTGGGAGACAGATGGTAGCCTCCCGTCAAGGCCATTCAGCGTGTTCTTTAACGTGCACGGGGTATGGCTCTCCCGCACACGGGGCCACGGCTTAACGTCGCATCCGACGGACGGCGGCCTTTCCAAGCCCATCGGTGTCCCCTACTGACCGTGGACAGGGCGGGGAATTTTGCGGAGATAAATCTCAACGCTGACCCAGCTGGGACTCGAACCTAGGAACTACAGATTACGAGCCTGGCGCGCTACCGACTGAGCCACCCCCGCCCCGAAAAGATTTCGAGAAGTACGAAAGGGAACAGTCGAGTTCAGAGCCGGAGATTTTTTTTTTGTGGAGTCTTGTCCAGTTGGCCATCGTGGGGCCTCTTTCTCATCTGAGAAAGCGTAAAAAGTTAGAAATTAAATTAGCATAAACACATATTGTCGAACCGTAATCTGCTTTCATGGATTAGAATTAATTCGTTTGAAGAATCAAATTTTAGATCCTTGCAGTCCATCGTAATCAGGACCACAGATGGCGAATGGATTCCGTTGTTTTAAGAAATCATCTCATCCAAAAATGAAAACTACGAAGTGAATTCATTAATTCGTTGGGGCGAGGGTGGCTCAGTCGGTAGCGCGCCAGGCTCGTAATCTGTAGTTCCCAGGTTCGAGTTCCAGCTGGGTCAGCGTTGAGATTTATCTCCGCAAAAATTCCCCGCCATGCCCACGGTCAGTAGGGGACACAGATGGGCTTGGAAAGACCGCCGTCCGTCGGATGGGACATTAAGCCGTGGCCCCGTGTGCGGGAGAGCCATACCCTGTGCACGTTAAAGAACACGCTGGATGGCCTTGACGGGAGGCTACCATCTGTCTCCCAACAGCTGTTCCAGTGGGTCTTCTCCCCCAACCTTCTCTGAGCCTTCGGGGTCCATGTGACCTGGCCATTTACCCCATGGTGTGCAAAAAAGTGCCGCTCAGAGGTAAAACAACCCATTAATTCGTTGCTTTGGCTGAAGGAAAATGAATTTTCTGTTTTCATTAGCAGAGCCGGGAGTATTTTTGCGCGGCCTCTTTGTAAAACCTGATAAAGCATAAAAGCATAAAAGCCCATTTGATAAGGCATAAAAGGTTAGAAATTAGATTAGCATAAACTCACCAAAATTTTATTGAAAACGAAACAGAGGGATTTTCGAAAATGGCCAAAGATGTTATCATTAAAAATAAAGATGCAATATCATATAACTTTTTCTCTCAACTATTTACTTTATTTCTTCAGCTAGAGTTTCTAATGTTATTATCATTTTTACAGTTCCTTATTTGCAAATTATGCAGAGAAGTTACTTTTTAGCAAATTTTCGAAAAATAGGACTTTCACTGCGTCGTCTGTCTGTCTGTAGACATTCAACTTTTTTCTTTTTAGAAATAAAAAAAAACATTTTTGGGTTAGATAATACTAATGTAATATTAGGATCGCACATTTCAAAATCTTCCAATAGTTTCAATTTTGAACGTTAGAGGGAGCTAAATTTGGAAAAAATGACAATATTTTAAATGGCTATTAGAAGAAAGTTGAAATTTGGGTGACAGAGAGGTTCCCCGACCCCATGATTTGATCCCTTACTTCTAAGAGTGGGTGGGAACCCACAATTTTTTGTTTCCAGAGCTGAACGAGAAATACTTTTTGAGTTGGATAGGTGCCAATGTCGTCCCATGGCCGAGTGATTAGCGCGCTTGGCTACTGATATAAGGGACCTGGGTTCGAGCCCCGGGTAAGGCATGGCTGTTCGTGTCGTTTTTCTGCTGAGATCCTGCCATCCTCTCAGACCTTGAACTATGGCATATTAACTGACAGGCTCCTGTCAGACCTCTGTGGCAAGCAGCTGCTTGAGGGGGTATTTATTTTTATTTATAGGTGCCAATGGAAAATACTATTTAAGTTTTCCGAATCGTCTTTTAGTTCAAATTTCCACTTTTAGAGAACTAAGTTCGGCAGATAAAACACTTCGTTCTTTTTGCATTCTTTTGCACTTTTAATAAGCAATGTACTTTTAAGTGGAAACATGGTAATCTATTTATTAGATGAAATAATTTATTGCCTTAAAAAATCTAATGCTACTTAGAATGTTTATTTACGTTTCTTGATATACTTTCTAAAATGCTAATTTGAAACAAGAAAATAACCCTGAAATATGGTGTGAAGACATTTTTAAGAAGTTCTTATTCCGTTTTGTTGAGATTAAATCAAGATTGATCGATTTAGTCACACCATTTTCGATTGATTTCAGTCAGCCTTTGAAAATGAAATTTACGATAACAAATTTATATCCAATAAGGCATGGCTGTTTGTGTCGTTTTTCTGCTGAGGTCCTGCCATCCTCTCAGACCTTTTACTATGGTATATGAACTGACAGGCTCCTGTTAGACCTCTGTGGCAAGCAGCTGCTTGAGGGGGTATTTATTATTTTTATTTTTTATATTATGTATAAATAATATTTATACGAATTCGAGCAGCAAACAAATAACTGTCCCTGAGATGAGTTCGAGCTCGAAATTATATCGATAATTACTGAGCCCGATTTACGGAGAACATTTCTCTGACAAATCGTAAAACTATATGCAAATAATAAAAATAAAAAAATAAATACCCCCTCAAGCAGCTGCTTGCCACAGAGGTCTGACAGGAGCCTGTCAGTTTATATGCCACAGTAGGAGATCTGCATACTGCTAAATAATTTTCTATTCCTTCTTATTATAGACAATTGCAAACTTTAAAACGATGATAATTATTTGATGCTAAAATTAACATCTTAATGTTACTCGAAACTAAAAATACTAGAAATGAGACGTAGCAACTGAAAATCTTTGAATAACATCTGTATAAATGCTACGAACCTTTCATTAATGAGAGATAATAATACATTTAAAAAAAATCAAAGACTGAATGTTGCGTATATTTTCGTTACTCAAGACTGATTAAAAGGTTAAAGTTATAATGAAACTTTTTAAAAAATTTCTTTTCAATTAGAAGATTAGAAATTCAAATTATGATTATGCTTCTGTGTTATTTTGAGTCTGCCGAGACGGACACTAGAGGGAGCTACGGCATGCCCCTCGAGAGCTAACTGAATTAAATTTTAATGTACTTTGTGCAATCTCAATTATTGTTATACAGTAAACCCTGATTAATCCGGGTGAAATGGGGGGAGGAGGAGGGGAAGGAATTAGTGAAGAAAAAGACAAAAAGCTTTGAACATAGATAAGGGAAATAGTAAATAAATATTCACCTAAACGAAGACTCACCTTCACCATTTATAATATTGAGTTTCTATCTGAAACAAACACTATAATTTAAGTCTTTATCAACGTAAAATAAAACAAAATAAACCCTATTTTAAAATTAAAAAAGGACAGAACATTTATTCATCAACAGATGACTCAAAAACATTCGAAGGCAGTTCAGGAATAATGGCAGTCAAATCTGAAATCCATACCAAATTCTTCAGCAATTTTTCTTTCAGAAACGCCTCTCTCAAGTTGTTAACGATAGTTAAAGTAACATGTTTTTCTTTTTATACTACTTTTCAGCGTGTTAACGATTGTCCCGTAGCCGAGTAGTTAGCACGCTAGGCTACTGATAAAACGTGACCTGGTTTGAGCCCCAGATAAGGCATGGATATTCGTGTCATTTTTCTGCTGAGGTCCTGCCATCCTCACAGACCTTCTACTTGGCGTATAAACTGACAGGCTCCTGTCAGACGTCTGTGGCAAGCAGCTGCTTGAGAGGGTATTTTTTTTAAAGTACCATTTTTTTTTCATACCACTTTTCAACTGCTTAGGAACCATAATTAAAAGAAATATTTAGCTTAATTAAATATCAGAACACAAATAATGCGTTAAATAAACAACAACACCCGTCAGTCACAGAACAAACAACGCTACTGAACATTCCAAACGGAACACGTTTCTTCAGCAATTATTAACGTCCGTCAATTCGGATTGGCTGTATCCAGACCAGCGAGGATGTTATTCTTACATCTCAACATTATTTGGTATGTGGTTTGTCTTTAGAGTTCTAAGATTGGCACAATGTGTCATGATGGCGACTACAGGAGACACAGGATTGGCTGAGGCTGTTTCGCTAGGTAATGTCGATCTGTTCACATTTTTTCGTTTCTTGGGAGGCTTATTTTTAGGAGGGGGTTGAGTGAATTAAAGTAAGCTGATCCTAAAATATCATTTACTATATTATATGTGAAAAGTATAGTAAGCAATTGATTTTTTTGTAAATTTAATTTCCATTTTTGATAACATCTCTCTTTTAATTTTCTTTAGCTCCACTCCTACCACCAGGGCTCGGGTTCAGCTCCTCAAAGCTCGAGCTCGAACTCATCTCGACTATGTGAGTTAATAATAAAAGAAAGGATATGAACTCACTTAGACGTTGAAATCCATTGCAAAGCAGCGTGTACAGTAGGTCAAAAAAGTATCCGAACACTATGGTTGATTACAGAATTCAGAAAAAAATATCTGGAGCGTGTACAGCAACTTTACACGCTCCAGTTGCCGTTCACAGAGAACTGGAGCGTGTGCAGTTACTGCACACGCTCAATATTTCTGTGAGTGGGCCCACACGATCCAGGTTTTTGTGAGCTCACACGATCCAATGTGCTGTGAACATTAACCGCAACCGCTCCAGTTTGCTGTGAACGGTAACTGCACACGTTCAATATTTCTGTGAGTGGGACCACACGATCCAATGTACTGTGAACATTAACCGCAACCGCTCCAGTTTGCTGTGAACGGTAACTGCACACGCTCAATATTTCTGTGAGTGAGACCACACGATCCAATGTACTGTGAACATTAACCGCAACCGCTCCAGTTTGCTGTGAACGGTAACTGCACACGCTCAATATTTCTGTGAGTGGGACCACACGATCCAGGTTTTTGTGAGCTCACACGATCCAATGTGCTGTGAACATATTTTAGAAATTAGTGATCTGGCAACCTTCGTGTCACGTAACACGAAGGTTGCCAGATCACTAATTTCTAAAAAAAATCGTTGCCAGATATTTTTTCTGAATTCTGCAATCAACCATAGTGTTCGGATACTTTTTTTGATCTACTGTACTTGTGGTTTTAAAATTTTCGTTTTCAAACTATATATATTTTTTATTTTCTGCTGGATGGAAAATTCTAAACATTTCTAGGAATAACGGAAGGTAGTATAATTGGGGCGATGGGGCACGTGCTTCCCCAATTTAAGTTATGAGTTTGAAGGGGGGGGGGGGATTTTTAATGTAAAGTCATGGAAAAATATTTTAAAAAATTAGTTTTATCAATTAATCACCTTACATTACGCTACTGGAGTAACCATAATAGAAAAACTAATAAACGTTCTTTTAATTTTATTGTACCGCAAAAGTTGGCACAGCTTTTTTTTAAACATAATTTTTTCTTAGCACACCTCCCTTAATTTTAAGGCAGGATATATTTGCTTTGAATTTTAAATATTAAATTGTCCTTCCTAGCCATTTCAAAAACTAGTGGTCTGTTTCGCCATCTCCTAAACATCTGCGAGTTCTAAACAGACATGTATTCAGAGTATACACACACACATATAGTGAGAGAATACACACACACATATAGTGAGAGAATACGCACACTCCTAAACTCTACGACTGAAATTATTTGGAAGATTTGAAAAAGAATTTTGGCGTATATTAATTTAATTTTTTTATTTGAATCTAATTATATACTTTAAAGAAAGAATGTAAATATATTTATTCTCTAGATAAGTTTATTTGAATATTAAATAAAAGGTATTATACCTCTATCGAATTTTTACTTTCTCCCTCGTCGCCCTCATGAGGTTACCTTCAGGCCCTTCAAAAACATTTTCCTCCTGAGTCTTGTCGCCAATATACTACTGGGGAAAACGATTTTGCGATTTTTATTTCAGTGCAGTTAATTTGTTTATTGAGTTTGAAGAGAAAACTTCAGATTGCTGTAAATTTTCTCTTTGTAAGTAACAATATTCCAATTTTTTTCTTTGTTTGTTTCATGTTAAACATTAATAATGAATGATTTTTAAAATCTCTTGACTCTTAATACGTACTGTAGCCTGATATTTTCGACATCCAAAAAAAGACTCATACTCTAGGCGATTGCAGTGATGAATCCTCCTCATATTTTATCAGTAGTTTATACTGAACTACCAGTTTCGACTTTTATAACCACTATCATTTTTACTGAATTCAGTATATTTGTTAGTATTGACCCACAGCATGTAAACATTGTCGTCTTTAAAAAAAGAAGTTTAAAATAATGGATAGCTAATGATAAAGCAGATAGTTTAAGAATAAGGTCCACAGAAGATTCAAAATGATTAACAAAAACTACGTCGTTGATAACTGCCATTTGATAAATTTATTGAGCTTGACATTGTCCTTGTGATTAAGTGGTTTACACGCTTCGCTTCAAGTTTATGGGACCTGGATTCGAGACCCTATAGGTATGGTTATTTCTTTCTGCTGAGATCTCGCCTTCGTAATAGGTCATGTGACGTCTTAAATCGACAGGCTCTTTTGAAACCAGTGATAAACAGCTGTTTGAGAGATGTAAAAAAATTATCAATTAAGAATTTAGTTATCTAATGCTTTTTTTCCTCATTTGGATCCCTTGGAATTTATTTAACCTTCAGTATCAGAATTCATAGCATTTGTATACGTACTAAGCCGTCCCGTGGCCGAGTGGTTAGCGCGCTTGGCTACTGATCACGGGAGCAGGGTTCGAGCTCCGGGTAAGGCATAGATGATTGTGTTGTTTTTCTGCTGAGGTCCTGCCATCATCACAGGCGTTCTACTCAGACCTTCTACTGACAGACTCCTGTCAGACCTCTGTGGCAAGCAGCTGCTTGAGGGGGTATTTATTTTCTTTTTATTATACATATTAGATACGTCGAGCCGTTTCAGATTCCCAAATATCAGAATCGTTATAATAAAATGAAATTATGATTATCAATTTATGATAAAGATGTTTTTCATTTAGAAACATTGGTAAAATTATTATCAACCTTTTAATTACACCAAACAATAAATATAATATAAATATAATCCTATAAAATCATTTGAGCTCTGCTTTAACTAAACAATGCTGTGGAATTGAAAGAAAAAGCCCAGAAGTTTTGCATTAAAGAAAAGCGAGGTTACTTTTCTTGGAATCTTTTATCAGAGTGGATTAAGGTTAGGAGAGAACAGAAAGAATTCTGCCAGGTCCACTAGAGGAGTGGCGTTGCAGTTTACTATTAGCGGCTACCACTTAAGGGGGAAAGGAAGCAAGCATCAGAGATTCGGGATAGTTTTTAGAAGAGTTTGAAGAGTTTGGGATGCAATGGTCTTCTGCACATCGGGCTGCGGTGACCGACCTAATAGTTGCCATTTTCACTCTGTGGTATTAGCGTTGCTGAATCGCTAAACATTTCTCATTAAGGTGAAGACAAGGTGTATATTGTGCTCAAATCATATGTAAAATTAAGTATGCCAACAAATACATATATCACGTGTAAAAGTGAAATGATTAATTTTTCTACTGCAGGAATGGCCAACCTATAGTACAGTCGTTCAAAAAAGTATCCGAACGCTATGGTTGATTACAGAATTCAGAAAAAATATCTGGCAACGATTTTTTTTAGAAATTAGTAATCTGGATATTTTCGTGTCACGTGACACGAAGGTTGCCAGATCACTAATTTCAGATATAGTTGCTGTACACGCTCCAGATATTTTTTCTGAATTCTGTAGTCAACCATAGTGTTCGGATACTTTTTTGAGCGACTGTACCAGTGACAAGAGTGGAAAGCTAGATGAATTTGCTTGGCACAAGAGGGCTGAATAAACACACAAGAGGGCTCAATAAACATTAAAAGAGGGCTCAATAAACACACAAGAGGGCTCAATAAAATCATCTCGCAACTATTTTTGACAAATGTCACTCTTTTCCGACCTCATTTTGGATGCGGAAACTCTGCAATTTCGCATCTATTATCGGGGATAAGTCAGAGACGAAATTTCCGTATGTAATGTAATCATTGATTAAGCTTTATAAATTTTAAAGGCTATTCCAAATGTCCGATAAATGTTATTCTGAAAAAATGCTATATTTGGCTTCTGAGTTTAAATATATAAGTTCAGTATTCAAAATTGCAATGCGAGTGAAACGCTAATTTTTCTTTCTAAAAAAAATCTTTAAGTACGAAAATAATTTTAAAAACATCTAAATCATATTATAATTCTTTTCAATCAGACTGAAATCCAAGAATACAAATCAGCAAGTATTTAAATATATTAATATTTATTTCCATTAGAAATCCCAAGATCATTCACTATATATGGAAAACACATGGAAAATGAGAAAATCTAAGAGCACTGTACTTTTGTCGCCATGCACTTCAATTTATCAGTAAAGATGACTTCACTGGAATGATCGCCTGTGTGTGATTTTCTACACACGGCTGTGCTTTGAAGCGTATTATTAAATTAAATACCCCCTCAAGCAGCTGCTTGCCACAGAGGTCTGACAGGAGCCTGTCAGTTTTTATGCCATAGTAGAAGGTCTGAGAGGATGGCAGGACCTCAGCAGAAAAACGACACAAACGTCCAGCGTGTACAGCAGTTACTGCACACGCTCCAGTTTTCTGTGAATGGTAACTGCACACGCTCAATATTTCCGTGATTGAGCCCACACGATCCAGGTCTTTGTGAGCTCACACGATCCAGGTCTTTGTGAGCTCACACGATCCAATCACACAATCCACACGGGGACCTCACAAAAGTGGCCTTATTATGACGTCACGGGGATCTCACAAAAGTAACCTGATGATGAAATACCCGAACAGATGTTGGGAGACAGATAATAAATAAATAAATAAATAAATAAATAAATAAACACCCCCTCAAGCAGCTGCTTGCCACAGAGGTCTGACAGGAGCCTGTCAGTTTATAAGCCAAAGTAGAAGGTCTGAGAGGATGGCAGGACCTCAGCAGAAAACGACACACATCCATGCCTACCGCTAAGAAATTAAATCTACTTTCACCGCTGGTCATATGTTATAATTTCACTACACTAATGCCCGAATGTAGACAGAGGATGGAGGGACCGTGACCCCCCCCCTCCCCTCATTCCGTTGAGAATACTAGTAACGGAATAAAGGTAAACGTAACGAATGATCTCACGATCAATGGTTGAGTGGGAAGTGATTAATGGCACGATGAACCAGTGAGCTATGAGAACTGTCGATGCTTCAACTGCGCAGTCTCATTGTCTCAATTGCTTCTACAGTTGCGATACGTTATTCACTACAAGTTGTTTTGCCTCTGAGCGACACTTTTTGCACACAATGGACGAAATGACCAGGTCACAAGGACCCAGAGAAGTTCAGGGAAGGGGATCCTGTGGAAACATGTTAGGAGATAGAGAAAACCTCCCATTAAGGCCATTCAGCTTGCACTTTAAAGTACATAGGATAGGTTCTCATGCACACGGAAACACGGCTTAACATCCTATCCGACGGACGGCAGTCTTTCCAAGGACAACGTTGTTCCCTATCACACCAAGGGTGGGGGGGGGGGGGGTAGGAAAGATAAATCTCAATACAGGCACACTTGCAACCCCAACCTGGCAACTTCAGAGTGCAGAATACTAGGCTGATGCTCTACTGACTAACCTCCCCTCCCTACCTTCCACCCCTTCATTACAAGGAAAGAGTAGAACGCTCCATCTGAACCTTCTGTGCAATCAATTATAGAGAAAATAAATTGCAATTATTATTAAAATCTGTGGACAATACATAATAATTGAATTCATGGTTATCTTAGATATATATGTGTTTCACTGTAGAATTTATGTAGAATACGGAGAGCGTTCCAACAGTTCTTGACAGGTGTCTGTATATTTGCACTCGTTCTTCCGAAGTTAACTAGATACAACTTGTTTGAAAGTTTCTCTAAACTTGTCATTACGCGTTAAAAACAAAGTCCGTATCATCATTTCTCTCTTCACTGACGACGCGTAAAGTTCAGTCTGCGAAATCTGTGCGTTGTTGTTATGGAGCCTGCTAAAGACGGAGTAAGATTTTACGTTTTCAAAAGGATGCAGCTTCGAGATGACCGGAAAAAAATTCAAGTCAATTTATCACAAGATATGAGATTATGCCTGTTCACATGGCACTATTACAGGTTGGTTTGTTTTACCTCTGAGCGGCACTTTTTTTCACACCATGGACTAAATGGCCAGGTCACATGGACCCCGAAGGCTCAGAGAAGGTTGAGGGAGAGGACCCACTGGAACAGCTGTTGGGAGACAGATGGTAGCCTCCCGTCAAGGCCATCCAGCGTGTTCTTTAACGTGCACAGGGTATGGCTCTCCCGCACACGGAGCCACGCCTTAACGTCCCTTCCGACGGACGGCGGCCTTTCCAAACCCATCGGTGTCCCCTACTGACGTGGGCAGGGGGGGGAATTTTGCGGAGATAAATCTCAACGCTGACCCAGTTGGGACTCGAACCTGGGAACTACAGATTACGAGCCTGGCGCGCTACCGACTGTGCCACCCCCGCCCCCGTCGTCGTACAGAGTTTATCTTATTTGCAGAGTGTCGTGGTAAAGAGTTTATCTTATTTGTAGAGTGTCATGATACAGAGTTGAGTTTATCTTATTTGTAGAGTGTCATGATACAGAGTTGAGTTCATCTTGTTTACAGAGAGTTTTCTTACAGAGTTTAGTTCATCTTATTTTTTGAGTGTCATCGTAGAAAGTTTAGTTCATCTTATTTTTTGAGTGTCATCGTAGAAAGTTTAGTTCATCTTGTTTATAAAGGGTAATCGTACAGAGTTTTTCTTGCTTATAGAATTTATCTTGTTTATAGTATCATGGTATAAAATTTAGTTCATCTTGTTTATAGTATCATGGTATAAAATTTAGTTCATCTTGTTTATAGGTTGTCGTAGTGGAGAGTTTCGTTCATCATTTTTATAGTATCACCTTATAGAGTTTGTCTTGTTTTCCGAGTATCATCGTATAAAGTTTATAGAGTGCAATGGTTTAAAGTTTAGTTCATCTTGTTTATAGAGTATCGTCGTATAGAGTTTATCTTGTTTATAGTGTCATCGTATAGAGTTTTGTTCATATTTTTTATAGAGTATATCATCATAGAGAGTTTAGTTCATCGTATTTATAGAGTGTCATCATACAGAACGTATCTTGTTCATAGATTGTCATCGTATAGAACTTTTCTTGTTAATGAATTGTCATCATATAGAGTTTATCTTATTTATAGAGAGTCATGGCATAGAGTTTAGGTTACCTGATTTTTAGAGTTCACCATAGAGTGTTATGGTTTAGTATGACACATCTTTTGAAGTGTGCAGAGATCTTTGAGTGCTTTCTACCGGGTCCACGACTGTTCTGATGTATAGAAATGCGGTTCTGTACATCTATGTGATATCACATGAGATGATTAAAGGAGGAATTGACTTTTGCTACCTTACTGGGTTGGGTTGTTTTACCTCTGAGTGGCACTTTTTTGCACACCATGGGCTAAATGGCCAGGTCACATGGACCCCGAAGGCTCAGAGAAGGTTGGGGGGAAAGGACCCACTGGAACAGCTGTTGGGAGACAGATGGTAGCCTCCCGTCAAGGCCATCCATCGTGTTCTTTAACGTGCACAGGGTATGGCTCTCCCGCACACGGTGCCACGGCTTAACGTCCCATCTGATGGACAGCGGCCTTTCCAAGCCCATCGGTGTCCCCTACTGACCGTGGGCAGGGCGGGAATTTTGCGGAGATAAATCTCAACGCTGACCCAGCTGGGACTCGAACCTGGGAACTACAGATTATGAGCATGGCGCGCTAACGACTGAGCCACCCCCGTCCCTGCTATTACAGGATGGATACCCAAATTCAGAGAAGGGACAACAGATCTTCGAAAACCTCTTTGTCAAGCAGGAAGACCGACGAAGGCCGCGAACGAAAGAACCATCGCTGCTGTTCGTGAACTCATTAAGGAAAACTCAAATACCACTGTTAAGGGAATAAGTTCATTGTCAGCGTATCAATTGGCAATGTGAAAACAATTATTCATCAACATTTAAAGTTCCGAAAGATCTGTGACACATGGTTACCCCACAAACTGACAGAGCAGCAAAAAAGGGCTACAGTCGACTCGTGCAAGGAGATGTAGCAATATTTGAACCTAGTGGCCCCAAACAGTTGACAGACATTGCAACAGGTGATAAGACGTGATTTCACTACTGTACAGTCGCTCAAAAAATTATCCGAACGCTATGGTTGATTACAGAATTCAGAAAAAATATCTGACAACGATTTTTTTTACAAATTAGTGATCTGGCAACCTTCGTGTTACGTGATTACAGAATTCAGGAAAAAAATCTGGAGCGTGTACAGCAACTGTACACGCTCCAGTTACCGTTCACAGCAAACTGGAGCGTGTGCAGTTACTGCACACGCTCCAGTTTGCTGTGAACGGTAACTGCACACGCTCAATATTTCCGTGAGTGAGCCCACACGATCCAGGTCTTTGTGAGCTCACACGATCCAATGAACCAGTGATCTGGCAACCTTCGTGTCACGTGACACGAAGGTTGCCAGATCACTAATTTCTAAAAAAATCGTTGCCAGATATTTTTTCTGAATTCTGTAATCAACCATAGCTTTCGGATACTTTTTTGATCGACTGTACAACTCCCAGAAAGGTCGACAACTATTTTTTGATTGGGGAAGATGAATCGTTCCAAAAACCTCCAACAAGTCTTTTGCTTAAAGAGGAGGAGGTTCCCAATTATTTTCAATTCCCAAAGAGCAGTAGCCATGGATACCTTATCCGAGAAAATGAATATAAATGGCCAATAGTACACAAAACTTGTTTTTACCGAAATGGTTAAGGGGATGAAAGAGAAGTGTCCAACAAAGTGGTGTCAAGGGTTCTCCTTCTTCAGGATAATGCCAGTGCTCACAAAACCCAGCACTTTACACCTACCTGGAGCAGGAAAAAATGAAACAGCTACACCTTCCTACATATTCACCATGCTACTTTTGGTTGTTTCCAAAAATTAAAAGAAAGTTCCTGAGAAGCCTTTTTCAACGGTGCAAGATCTTGCAAAATGCATTCATACAGAGTTGCGGAGTATTCCCCAACAGGAGTACAGGCGCTCAAAAAAATTTCCGAACGCTATGGTTGATTAGAGAATTCAGAAAAAATATCTGGCAACGATTTGTTTTTAGAAATTAGTGATCTGGCAACCTTCGTGTCACGTGACACGAAGGATGTCAGATCACTAATTTCTAAAAAAAACGTTGCCAGATATTTTTTCTGAATTCTGTAATCGACCACAGTGTTCGGATACTTTTTTGAGCGACTGTACCTCCATAGCAAAGTAAAACGAGATCTCGCTAGAAAAAAAAAGCATCCAACGGAGAGCTGTATCGGGCTCTTTAGGGCTCGCAAGAACCATTGTTCAACTATTTAAATTTTGAGAGCCGAATGTTAAAACTGATGAATTGAAAAAAATGATGATTAATAGATAAATCAACGAAAATTTTGTCTTTTTTTTTTACAAGAAATAATAAGTTATTTAAGTATTCATATAAAATATGAAATCAAAATGAACAATTTTCAATCAAGAAACCCGTATTCAATTAAAAAGACTGAGTATTCTTTGATTTCATTGCAATTATTTATGCTGAAGTTGAGCGAGCTTTCAGCGTAATGATTAATATCATCACGGACTGATCTAAGGGACCTGGGTTCGAGCCCCGGATTAGGCATGGATCTGTGTGTGTGTGTGTGTCGTTTTTCTGCTGATGTCCTGCCATCCTCTCAGACCTTCTGCTGTGGCATATAAATTGACAGGCTCCTGTCAGACCTCTGTGGCAAGCAGCTTCTTGAGGGGGTATTTATTTATTTATTTATTATCTGCCTCCCAACATCTGTTCGGGTATTTCATCATCAGGCCACTTTTGTGAGGTCCCCGTGACGTCATAGTAAGGCCACTTTTGTGAGGTCCCCGTGACGTCATAGTAAGGCCACTTTTGTGAGGTCCGTGTAGATTGTGTGATTGGATCGTGTGAGCTCACAAAGACCTGGATCGTGTGGGCTCACTCACGGAAATATTGAATGTGTGCAGTTACCGTTCACAGCAAACTCGAGCGTGTGCAGTAACTGCACACGCTCCATTTGCTGTGAACGGTAATTGGAGCGTGTACAGTTGCTGTACACGCTGGACGTTTGTGTTGTTTTTCTGCTGAGGTCCTGCCATCCTCTCAGACCTTCTACTCTGGCTTATAAACTGACAGGCTCCTGTCAGACCTCTGTGGCAAGCAGCTGCTTGAGGGGGTATTTATTTATTTATTTATTATCTGTCTCCCAACATCTGTTCGGGTATTTCATCATCAGGCCACTTTTGTGAGGTCCCCGTGACGTCATAGTAAGGTCACTTTTGCGAGGTCCCCGTGTGGATTGTGTGATTGGATCGTGTGAGCTCACAAAGACCTGGATCCTGTGGGCTCACTCACGGAAATATTGAGCGTGTGCAGTTACCGTTCACAGCAAACTGGAGCGTGTGCAGTAACTGCACACGCTCCAGTTTGCTGTGAAGCGGGGTTAGCATTGAGATTTATTTCCGCAAAATTCCCCGCCCTGTCCACGGTCAGTAGGGAACACCGATGGGCTTGAAAAGGCCGCCGTCAGTCGGATGGGACGTTAAGCCGTGGCTCCGTGTGTGGGAGAGCCATACCTTGTGCACGTTAAAGAACACACTGGATGGCCTTGACGGGAGGCTACCATCTGTCTCCCAACAGCTGTTCCAGTGGGTCCCCTCCCCCAACCTTCTCTGAGCCTTCGGGGTCCATGAGACCTGGCCATTTAGCCCATGGTGTGCAAAAAAATGCCGCTCAGAGGTAAAACAACCCAACTCATCTAATCAGCAACTTGCATATATACAACTGCAGCAGTTTCGTTTCCGTTACGTATTTATAAATTTAATTTCCTACCCCCCCACACACAGTTCAGTCTTTTCCATTGTCGTGCAGACAATGGCATCATGTGATCAGTCCATCGCACTGCATGGGAAAGGCAAAGCAAACGACCAGAATGCGATTCGAAGAAGAATTGCAACACATGTTGAGAGCGATGTGGTTCCCAAACAGCGATCGAACATCTTCCTCCGTACTTGAGGGCATTTTCGTTGTTGTTGCTTTTCTTGTTACGAAGGCTAAACGATACTCTTTTAATCTTGTTCCCATCTTCACCCGGAGGGATGCTTTCCGCATCTTTTGTAATCTTGTTGCTCTCTTGCTTTCATTTGTAACAGGCACAGAATACAGAGAGAAGAGCTTTCTTAAGAGAAGCATGCTTAGTGATGTTATGAATAATGAGTATTAATTACGAATGTATGTGGCCATAAATATTGCTGATGTTATGCTTCCAAATCATTACTCTATTTTTCATCGATGAATGTTTCTAGATCAATTTATAAAAGGGAACTTAAAAATACTAAATAAATACCCCCTCAAGCAGCTGTTTGCCACAGAGGCCTGACAGGAGCCTGTCAGTTTATATGCCACAGCAGAAGGTCTGAGAGGATGGCAGGACCTCAGCAGAAAAACGACACATACATCCAGCGTGTACAGCAACTGTACACGCTACAGGTACCGTTCACAGCAAACTGGAGCGTGTGCAGTTACTGCACACGCTCCAGTTTGCTGGAGCGTGTGCAGTAACTGCACACCCTCCAGTTTACTGTGAACGGTAACTGGAGCGTGTACAGTTGCTGTACACGCTGGATGTATGTGTCGTTTTTCTGCTGAGGTCCTGCCATCTTCTCAGATCTTCTACTTTGGCATATAAACTGACAGGCTCCTGTCAGACCTCTGTGGCAAGCAGCTGCTTGAGGAGGTATTCTTTTATATCCCATAATAGTGCCATATGGACATGCATGATCCCCATATATTTCTGATAAATTGGCATGAATTTGTTTCGCGTCGTCTCCAAGCTGCATCCTTGTGAAAATGTAAAATCCCCCCCCCCCCCATCTTCAGTAGGCTCCATAGCAACAACGCACAGATTTCGCAGATCGAACTTTATGCGCCTCCATCGAAGAGAGAAATTATGATACGGTCTTTGTTTTTAAAAAGCAATGACAAGTTTAGACAAGCTTTCAAACAAGTTGTAGCTCGTTAACTTCGCTGAACGACGCAAATTTACAAACACGTATGACGAACGCTTGAAAGCCCTAAATACTAACATAAATGTGATATTATTAAGTTTAGGGGACGGGGATGACTCAGTTGGTAGCGCGCCAGGCTCGTAATCTGTAGTTCTCAGGTTCGAGTCCCAGCTGGGTCAGCGTTGAGATTTATCTCCGCAAAACTCCCCGCCCTGCCCACGGTCAGTAGGGGACACCGATGGCCTTGGAAAGGTCGCCTTCGGTCGGATGGGACGTTAAGCCGTGACCCCGTGTGCGGGAGAGCCATACACTCTGCACGCTAAAGAACACGCTGGATGGCCTTGACGGGAGGCTACCATCTGTCTCCCAACTGCTGTTCCAGTGGGTCCCCTCCCCCAACCTTCTCTGAGGCTACGGGGTCCTTGTGACCTGGCCATTTAGCCCATGGTGTGCAAAAAAGTGCCGCTCAGAGGTAAAACAACCCAAGCCAAAGCCAAAGAAGTGGGATTCGAACCCATGTATCCAGGAAACATGCCTGTTATGCCACCACTACAATTGCCTGTTACACCACCAATGGCTGACGTTTCTCAGTTTTTGTGACCTTATAAATTTTCCGGATTTTTTTTATTTGATTCGCACAATGGCGCCATCTATCCGGAAAGTGGACATCTCTGTTGCCTCATACAGATGGAATTAATATTTCTCACTCACGCTCATGGCGTTAAATCAATAAATCAGTAGTAAAGAATCACAGGATATGTCCTGTGGACATGGAACTCATGAGATAATAAGCTGAGAAAAGTTGGTTTTGCCATGAGTGAGATTCGAACCCACCTCTCCAGGAAACATGCCTGTTATGCTACCACTACACCACCAATGGCTAACCTTTTCTCAGCTTTTGTGACTTTATAAACTTTCCAGATTTTTTTATTCGCGCACACAAGGTGAGAAAAGGTTAGCCATTGGTGGTGTAGTGGTATCATAACAGGAAGGAGGAGGTTGTGAGGCAGGTTGTGAGGGCATTTAGTGAGGATGATAGTGTAGTAAAGGATGGTTGTGAAGGCTGATGGTGTAGTAAAGGGTATTATGATGTTTATTGTGTAGTAAAGAGCGTTGTGAAGAGTGATGGTGTAGTAAAGAGCGTTGTGAAGAGTGATGGTGTAGTAAAGAGCGTTGTGAGGATGATAGTGTAGTAAAGAGTTGTAAAGGGTAATGATGTAGTAAAGGGTATTATGATGTTTATAGTGTAGTAAAAAGCGTTGTGAAGAGTGATTGTGTAGTAAAGGGCGTTGTGAGGATGATAGTGTAGTAAAAAGCGTTGTAAAGGGTAATGATGTAGTAAAGGGCGTTGTGAGGATGATAGTGTAGTAAAGAGCGTTGTAAAGGGTAATGATATAGTAAAGGGTGTTGTGAAGGATGATAGTGTGGTAAAAGATGGTTGTGAAGGCTGATGGTGTAGTAAAGGGTATTATTATGTTTATTGTGTAGTAAAGAGTATTGTGAAGAGTGATGGTGTAGTAAAGGGCATTGTTAGGATGATAGTGTAGCAATGAGCGGTAATGATGTAGTAAAGGGTGTTGTGAAGGCTGATGGTGTAGTAAAGGATGGTTGTGAAGGCTGATGGTGTAGTAAAGGATGGTTGTGAAAGGTGATGGTGTAGTAAAGGATGGTTGTGAAGTGTGATGGTGTAGTAAAGGGTGTTGTGAAAGGAATTGTGAATGTATTAAATTGTTTTACTTCGGAGTGGCACGTTTATACACCCAATTTTAACGCTTTGTTCTTACATAATCCTCAAGCAGCGAAGGGCTAATGATTCCAAATCAGACTGCATAATTTAGTTATCAAAAAACGTCTGTTCTCAGCTGCATCTGCTGCATCTAGCCACTGCAACCCAATTCTAACTAAGTCCTGTTTGACATTGTCTGCCCACCGCATCCTCTTTCTGATGCCTTTAGACACACTGTTCATAACCCTATTCGCTAATCTATAATTATTCGTACGGGCAGCACGGCTAAACCAACAGAGTCTCTCTCTGCACAGTATGCCGCTCAAAGGAGGTTGCCGACTCCTTTGTTTAACCCCATCATTACTTGCAAAGTTGAACCACCTAATGCTCAAGATAGTACTTAAGCATCTAGATTTCTAACAGTAGAGTTTCAAATTAATGAAAGATTCAAGAAAAGCGAATAGTAATATGTTATTAACAGCTATTGTATTCAAAAATATTTCAGTTATCCCTTAAAGGGAAAAGTTGCAATGCTTACAGACGACAAAGGAAAAGCAATAGTTTTTTTAAAGGGCTAAAGAAAACCCTCCCCCTACTTAATGGTTGTGAAAGAAAGCAAAAAGCAATCACACTCTAAAGAATAAATAACCTCGCAAGAGCTTATTGTGCCTGTTTTTACATGAACCTAGTTCAAGATAAATATCAGAATTCCGCACTTTGTCTTTATTTTACAATTCTTGAGGATCGTAATGAACTTAATTTCTTCTTCACTTTGTGCTGTATATCAGTGTATGGAGTTTAAGCACTGACTCTTTTTAATAAAGTGTCAATCCTCTCAGACCTTGTAGTTTAAGCACTGACTCTTTTTTAATAAAGTGTCAATCCTCTCAGACCTTCTAGTTTAAGCACTGACTCTTTTTAATAGAGTGTCAATCCTCTCAGACCTTCTAGTTTAAGCACTGACTCTTTTTAATAAAGTGTCAATCCTCTCAGACCTTCTAGTTTAAGCACTGACTCTTTTTAATAAAGTGTCAATCCTCTCAGACCTTCTAGTTTAAGCACTGACTCTTTTTAATAGAGTGTCAATCCTCTCAGACCTTCTAGTTTAAGCACTGACTCTTTTTAATAAAGTGTCAATCCTCTCAGACCTTCTAGTTTAAGCACTGACTCTTTTTAATAGAGTGTCAATCCTCTCAGACCTTCTAGTTTAAGCACTGACTCTTTTTAATAAAGTGTCAATCCTCTCAGACCTTCTAGTTTAAGCACTGACTCTTTTTAATAAAGTGTCAATCCTCTCAGACCTTCTAGTTTAAGCACTGACTCTTTTTAATAAAGTGTCAATCCTCTCAGACCTTCTAGTTTAAGCACTGACTCTTTTTAATAAAGTGTCAATCCTCTCAGACCTTCTAGTTTAAGCACTGACTCTTTTTAATAAAGTGTCAATCCTCTCAGACCTTCTAGTTTAAGCACTGACTCTTTTTAATAGAGTGTCAATCCTCTCAGACCTTCTAGTTTAAGCACTGACTCTTTTTAATAAAGTGTCAATCCTCTCAGACCTTCTAGTTTAAGCACTGACTCTTTTTAATAAAGTGTCAATCCTCTCAGACCTTCTAGTTTAAGCACTGACTCTTTTTAATAAAGTGTCAATCCTCTCAGAACTTCTAGTTTAAGCACTGACTCTTTTTAATAAAGTGTCAATCCTCTCAGACCTTCTAGTTTAAGCACTGACTCTTTTTAATAAAGTGTCAATCCTCTCAGACCTTCTAGTTTAAGCACTGACTCTTTTTAATAGAGTGTCAATCCTCTCAGACCTTCTAGTTTAAGCACTGACTCTTTTTAATAAAGTGTCAATCCTCTCAGACCTTCTAGTTTAAGCACTGACTCTTTTTAATAGAGTGTCAATCCTCTCAGACCTTCTAGTTTAAGCACTGACTCTTTTTAATAAAGTGTCAATCCTCTCAGACCTTCTAGTTTAAGCACTGACTCTTTTTAATAAAGTGTCAATCCTCTCAGACCTTCTAGTTTAAGCACTGACTCTTTTTAATAAAGTGTCAATCCTCTCAGACCTTCTAGTTTAAGCACTGACTATTTTTAATAAAGTGTCAATCCTCTCAGACCTTCTAGTTTAAGCACTGACTCTTTTTAATAAAGTGTCAATCCTCTCAAACCTTCTAGTTTAAGCACTGACTCTTTTTAATAGAGTGTCAATCCTCTCAGACCTTCTAGTTTAAGCACTGACTCTTTTTAATAGAGTGTCAATCCTCTCAGACCTTCTAGTTTAAGCACTGACTCTTTTTAATAAAGTGTCAATCCTCTCAGACCTTCTAGTTTAAGCACTGACTCTTTTTAATAGAGTGTCAATCCTCTCAGAACTTCTAGTTTAAGAACTGACTCTTTTTAATAAAGTGTCAATCCTCTCAGACCTTCTAGTTTAAGCACTGACTCTTTTTAATAAAGTGTCAATCCTCTCAGACCTTCTAGTTTAAGCACTGACTCTTTTTAATAAAGTGTCATTCCTCTCAGACCTTCTAGTTTAAGCAATGACTCTTTTTAATAGAGTGTCAATCCTCTCAGACCTTCTAGTTTAAGCACTGACTCTTTTTAATAGAGTGTCAATCCTCTCAGACCTTCTAGTTTAAGCACTGATTCTTTTTAATAGAGTGTCAATCCTCTCAGACCTTCTAGTTTAAGCACTGAATCTTTTTAATAGAGTGTCAATCCTCTCAGACCTTCTAGTTTAAGCACTGACTCTTTTTAATAGAATGTCAATCCTCTCAGACCTTCTAGTTTAAGCAATGACTCTTTTTAATAAAGTGTCAATCCTCTCAGACCTTCTAGTTTAAGCAATGACTCTTTTTAATAGAGTGTCAATCCTCTCAGACCTTCTAGTTTAAGCACTGACTCTTTTTAATAGAATGTCAATCTTCTCAGACCTTCTAGTTTAAGCAATGACTCTTTTTAATAGAGTGTCAATCCTCTCAGACCTTCTAGTTTAAGCACTGACTCTTTTTAATAGAGTGTCAATCCTCTCAGACCTTCTAGTTTAAGCACTGACTCTTTTTAATAGAGTGTCAATCCTCTCAGACCTTCTAGTTTAAGCACTGACTCTTTTTAATAAAGTGTCAATCCTCTCAGACCTTCTAGTTTAAGCACTGACTCTTTTTAATAGAGTGTCATCCTCTCAGACCTTCTAGTTTAAGCACTGACTCTTTTTAATAGAGTGTCAATCCTCTCAGACCTTCTAGTTTAAGCACTGTCTCTTTTTAATAGAGTGTCAATCCTCTCAGACCTTCTAGTTTAAGCAATGACTCTTTTTAATAAAGTGTCAATCCTCTCAGACCTTCTAGTTTAAGCACTGACTCTTTTTAATAGAGTGTCAATCCTGTCAGACCTTCTAGTTTAAGCACTGACTCTTTTTAATAGAGTGTCAATCCTCTCAGACCTTCTAGTTTAAGCACTTACTCTTTTTAATAGAGTGTCAATCCTCTCAGACCTTCTAGTTTAAGCACTGACTCATTTTAATAGTGTCAATCCTCTCAGATCTTCTAGTTTAAGCACTGACTCTTTTTAATAGAATGTCAATCCTCTCAGACCTTGTAGTTTAAGCACTGACTCTTTTTAATACAGTGTCAATCCTCTCAGACCTTGTAGTTTAAGCACTGACTCTTTTTAATAGAGTGTCAATCCTCTCAGACCTTCTAGTTTAAGCACTGACTCTTTTTAATAGAGTGTCAATCCTCTCAGACCTTCTAGTTTAAGCAGTGACTCTTTTTAATAGAGTGTCAATCCTCTCAGACCTTCTAGTTTAAGCACTGACTCTCTTTAATACAGTGTCAATCCTCTCAGACCTTCTAGTTTAAGCACTGACTCTCTTTAATACAGTGTCAATCCTCTCAGACCTTCTAGTTTAAGCACTGACTCTTTTTAATAGAGTGTCAATCCTCTCAGACCTTCTAGTTTAAGCACTGACTCTTTTTAATAGAATGTCAATCCTCTCAGACCTTCTAGTTTAAGCACTGACTCTTTTTAATAAAGTGTCAATCCTCTCAGACCTTCTAGTTTAAGCACTGACTCTTTTTAATAGAGTGTCAATCCTCTCAGAACTTCTAGTTTAAGCACTGACTCTTTTTAATAGAGTGTCAATCCTCTCAGAACTTCTAGTTTAAGCACTGACTCTTTTTAATAGAGTGTCAATCCTCTCAGACCTTCTAGTTTAAGCACTGACTCTTTTTAATATAGCGTCAATCCTCTCAGACCTTCTAGTTTAAGCACTGACTCTTTTTAATAAAGTGTCAATCCTCTCAGACCTTCTAGTTTAAGCACTGACTCTTTATAATAGTGTGTCAATCCTCTCAGACCTACTAGTTTAAGCACTGACTCTTTTTAATAAAGTGTCAATCCTCTCAGACCTTCTACTGTGTCATATAAACTGGCAGGCTCCTGTCAGACCTCTGTGGCAAGCAGCTGTTTGAGGGGGTATTATAAGAGAACATCCATATTTCAAAGTGTTACATTTGATTAAATAGCAAATGTAATCGTGTTTACAAAATGCCAAGGAACTCACAAAGTAATGTTTTGTGTCCAACAGATTTCAATATGGGCATCATTGATGTCGTGTACTTCACTTCTGTCTGTAGTCTGCTCAGCATTTCTGGTACAGTCGCTCAAAAATGTATCCGAACATTATGGTTGATTGCAGAATTCAGAAAAAATATCTGGCAACGTTTTTTTTTTAGAAATTAGTGATCTGGCAACCTTCGTGTCACGTGACATGGAGGTTGCCAGATCACTAATTTCTAAAAAAATCGTTGCCAGAGATTTTTTCTGAATTTTGTAATCAACCGTAGCGTTCGGATATTTTTTAATATATATAATGCGTATGAATATATAATGCAATGAATATGGAGCGTGTGCAGTTACCGCTCACACCAAACTGGAGCGTGTGCAGTAACTGCACACGCTCCAGTTTGCTGCGAACGGTAACTGGAGCGTGTACAGTTGCTGTACACGCTCCAGATATTTTTCCTGAATTCTGTAATCACGTGACACGAAGGTTGCCAGATCACTAATTTCTAAAAAAAATCGTTTCCAGATATTTTTTCCGAATTCTGTAATCAACCATGGTGTTCGGATACTTTTTTGAGCGACTGTAGGTGGCATATTATTTTGATACTAGATCGTGTGGGCTCACTTACAGAAATATTGAGCGTGTGCAGTTACCGTTCACAGCAAACTGGAGCGTGTACAGTAACTGCACACGCTCCAGTTTGCTGTGAACGGTAACTGGAGCGTGTACAGTTGCTGTACACGCTCCAGATATTTTTCCTGAATTCTGTAATCACGTGACACGAAGGTTGCCAGATCACTAATTTCTAAAAAAAATCGTTTCCAGATATTTTTTCCGAATTCTGTAATCAACCATGGTGTTCGGATACTTTTTTGAGCGACTGTAGGTGGCATATTATTTTGATACTAGATCGTGTGGGCTCACTTACAGAAATATTGAGCGTGTGCAGTTACCGTTCACAGCAAACTGGAGCGTGTACAGTAACTGCACACGCTCCAGTTTGCTGTGAACGGTAACTGGAGCGTGTACAGTTGCTGTACACGCTCCAGATATTTTTCCTGAATTCTGTAATCACGTGACACGAAGGTTGCCAGATCACTAATTTCTAAAAAAAATCGTTTCCAGATATTTTTTCCGAATTCTGTAATCAACCATGGTGTTCGGATACTTTTTTGAGCGACTGTAGGTGGCATATTATTTTGATACTAGATCGTGTGGGCTCACTTACAGAAATATTGAGCGTGTGCAGTTACCGTTCACAGCAAACTGGAGCGTGTACAGTAACTGCACACGCTCCAGTTTGCTGTGAACGGTAACTGGAGCGTGTACAGTTGCTGTACACGCTCCAGATATTTTTCCTGAATTCTGTAATCACGTGACACGAAGGTTGCCAGATCACTAATTTCTAAAAAAAATCGTTGCCAGATATTTTTTCTGAATTCTGTAAATCAACCATAGTGTTCGGATACTTTTCTGAGCGACTGTACAGTGAATTATGTAACAGACAACTATAAGATGATGAGGATGAA
The DNA here is from genome assembly GCA_038380435.1 of Ryuthela nishihirai. Taxonomy (NCBI): domain Eukaryota; kingdom Metazoa; phylum Arthropoda; class Arachnida; order Araneae; family Heptathelidae; genus Ryuthela; species Ryuthela nishihirai. The sequence goes on from JAWZYU010000012.1 coordinate 60,174,851, forward strand.
GATATTGAAGAGGAGAGAAGAAAAGATTTTGATTTGAATCTTCCTTTCGCTTTAAAATCGTGATAAATTATCAGTTTAGAGGGATAATCTGCAGAGTCAATTCTTTCCTCCACGTTGAAATTGTCTTTCATGAATAGATCAACGTCTATGATAATCTTTTTAAGTGAGCTTGCAATCTTGAAGAGAAATATTATTCTGCGCTTTTATTAACACTTTTTAAGGGCAAAAGGCTTTAAAGGGATTGATTAAACACATAAAAAAACCACTTTATTTAATGTCCCACAGTTTGCCTCGCATTTCCCACAGTTAGTAGTGTAACCAGACTTCAAGCTGTCCCGAAATAGATTTTTCGGGGCGTCAGAATCATTCGACTTTTTTGTGATGACACAGATCTCTTCTATGGCGTATAAACTGACAGGCTCCTGTCACACCTCTGTGGCAAGCAGCTGCTAGAGAGAGAGAGTGGGGAGTATTTAATTTATTTTTTTTTACTATGAGCTCTCAGTTCACACTGATTTTAATTAACGCGTTTTTGGGAAAAAGCTGTCACTGTATTTAAGCCTTTTTTAAATATTCGTGATTTTTTTTTGGATAAAGAGGTTTGCACTTGGCAGTCGGTGCACGCTGACAGTGTAGTAAGCAACGCACGTGCGGGCTTCGAATTAATCGTGTCAGGAGAAAAGTCACACCTCTCCCAGCAGCAGTAAAATTATCTCTGTGATTTTTTGGGTTGGGTTGTTTTACCTCTGAACGGCACTTTTTTGCACACCATGGGCTAAATAGCCAGGTCACAAGGACCCCGAAGGCTCAGAGAAGGTTGGGGGAGGGGACCCACTGGAACAGCTGTTGGGAGACAGATGGTAGCCTCCCGTCAAGGCCATCCAGCGTGTTTCTTAACGTTGCATTGTGTTACCTCTGAGCGGCACTTTTTTGCACACCATGGGCTAAATGGCCAAGTCACAAGGACCCCAAAGGCTCAGAGAAGGTTGGGGGAGGGGATCCATTGGAACAGCTGTTGGGAGACAGATGGTAGCCTCCCGTCAAGGCCATCCAGCGTGTTTCTTAACGTTGGATTGTTTTACCTCTGAGCGGCACTTTTTTGCACACCATGGGCTAAATGGCCAAGTCACTAGGACCCCGAAGGCTCAGAGAAGGTTGGGGGAGGGAACCCACTGGAACAGCTGTTGGGAGACAGATGGTAGCCTCCCGTCAAGGCCATCCAGCGTGTTTCTTAACGTTGGATTGTTTTACCTCTGAGTGGCACTTTTTTGCACACCATGGGCTAAATAGCCAGGTCACAAGGACCCCGAAGGCTCAGAGAAGGTTGGGGGAGGGGACCCACTGGAACAGCTGTTGGGAGACAGATGGTAGCCTCCAGTCAAGGCCATCCAGCGTGTTTCTTAACGTTGGATTGTTTTACCTCTGAGCGGCACTTTTTTGCACACCATGGGCTAAATGGCCAGGTCACATGGACCCCGAAGGCTCAGAGAAGGTTGGGGGAGGGGACCCACTGGAACAGCTACTAGAAGACAGATGGTAGCCTCCCGTCAAGGCCATCCAGCGTGTTCTTTAACGTGCACAGGGTATGACTCTCCCGCACACGGGGCCACGGCTTAACGTCCCACCCGACGGACGGCGACCTTTCCAAGCCCATCGGTGTCCTCTACTGACCGTGGGCAGGGAGGTTTGCGGATATAAATCTCAACGCTGACCCAGCTGGGACTCGAGCCTGGGAACTGCAGATTATTTGCGGAGATAAATCTCAACGCTGACCCAGCTGGGACTCGAACCTGGGAACTGCAGATTACGAAGTCGGTGTGCTACCAACTGAGCCACCCCCTCCCCCTCCCTCTCTGTGATTATCTTTGCGAGATATAGTCTTACGGTCAATGGATGAAGTAACTGTGCAGTCTCTACTAGACGCGCATATGTTATTGCTGCTTTCACCTAACGGCAGATTGTCCGTGATTCCTGTGGCACCTTTCTACAACTGACTGCCTTAGTCAGTTTTTCTGTGATGTGAGACTTTGAGGAGAAAGGTTTCAATTTCATCAAATTGAAATCGGAACATTCAGTAAACTGTCCCAGTTTCGGAAAGATGAAACAGGTGCATTTACTGAAACTGTCCCTGTTTTTACCAACCAATGGGCAGACTTTCTACTATGGCGAATAAACAGACAGGCTCATGTCAGACCTCTGTGGCAAGCAGTTGCTTGAGAGGATATCTTTTTTATTTAGAAAAGACAATTCACGGTTGTAAAGAGCATGTTAATATTCGAATTTCGGTCTCCTTGAATTCGAATATTAGCAGCAAAACTGTTCACAACCAGGGGCGTAGCCATTGGGGGGATGGGGGGAGGTTCCCCTCCCCCCAAAAGTCATAATAGATGTTGGATAATAATGTTCATAATAGATGTTGGATTAGACAACGATCATAATAAAGTTCATAATAGATGTTGGATTAGACAACGAAAATCCTTCTTTAATACTGAGACGAGGAATGCAGAAAGCACAGGATACTATTCCAGTTTCATCACTTCTAGAACCATCAGTAAAGATGTGGCAAAAACCAGCAAATCTCCCACCAATATACTGCATGGTAAGAGCCCATAGTTCTTCAGAAGGGTAGTGATGTTTTGAAATCACGTCAGGGATGTAAGAAAAAATATCTGGCCTAGAGATATTCCAAATGGGAAAATCGGGTATGCTGTCTCCTGCAATATTTCTCTTAATCAAATTTAAAAGGAAAAAATTACTTTTGATCCTTTTTACCGTATTTTGTTACCCAACTTTAAATAAATTCGTACTGAGATATTTCCAATTGCATGAAAATATCGTTGCCAGATATTTTTTTCTGAATTCTGTAATCACGAAGGTTGCCAGATCGCAAATTTCTAAAAAAAAATATCGTTGCCAGATATTTTTTCTGAATTCTGTAATCACAAAGGTTGCCAGATCGCTAATTTATTAAAAAAAAATATCGTTGCCAGATATTTTTTCTGAATTCTGTAATCACGAAGGTTGCCAGATCGCTAATTTCTAAAAAAAAATATATCGTTGCCAGATATTTTTCTGAATTCTGTAATCACGAAGGTTGCCAGATCGCTAATTTCTAAAAGCAAATATCGTTGCCAGATATTTTTTCTGAATTCTGTAATCAGGAAGGTTGCCAGATCAATAATTTCTAAAAAAAACGCTGTCAGATATTTTTTCTGAATTCTGTAATCAACCATAGCATTCGGATACTTTTTTGAGCGACTGTACGATCTGATATTTCGTTGTTGTTTTTTTGAGATCTGCGATCCGAACTACCCAAAAGCATTAATTTTCGCGAACTATATTTCACCTTGAAAATTTTACATTTCGTAGTCGCCTGTGTCTACTGTAATTAATTAAACTAATTACCACCAGGATGTCACAATCAGTTATATACACTGGGTAGTCATTCAAATATGACCATCCCACCCAGTGTTATGTCAATGGGGCTATAACTTCTCCTAAAAATAAGCGTGCGACTGAAGATGAATTAAAGACCTCAGTCAGTGCTATATAAATGTGGATCATAAAAAATGCTTTTTTCAGTATTCAAACAGGTACGCAGGTTTAAATATTTAAGAGCAGCAATGTGTTCTAAGAAATTAATTAAATATCAAACGAGTATTGAAGAACCTACTTAGACACAATTTTAAAATATGTAGTTATGAAATCGATTGAGACTGCGTTGGTTGGCCACGTTGCCCGTATGTACAGCTGCCGATTCGCAAACAAGATTCTGAACAGTGTGCCTGAAGGGCTCAGAAAGAGGGCGAGACCTAGGATGCGATGGGCAGACAAGGTCAAACAGGACATTGCCGGAATTGCCTACGGAGGTCAAATGCAGCAGCTGTAACTCAGAACAGATATGTCTGCAGAGGAAAATGGAAAATTGCACAATATGGTAGGACCTCCATAGCACCTAGGCTGTACGAAGATTTTTTTAATGGATTACTTTTTATTTCGGTTTCAATTAACTTCAAAAGTACACTTATGAACACAAACATTATACTACCCATAAAGGATGAAGTTGGGTTGAATTGTTTTACCTCTGAGCGGCACTTTTTTGCGCAGAATGTACTAATTGGCCAAGTCACAAGGACCCCGAGGACTCAGAGAAAGTTGGGGAGGAGACCCACTGGAACAGCTGTTGCTCCCAACAGCTGTTCCAGTGGGTCTCCTCCCCCAACCTTCTCTGATCAAACACAAAATCATCTCTGATCAACAACAAAAACTTCTTCTTCCCCAGCAACAGATGGTAGCCTCCCGTCAAGGCCATCAAGCGTGTTCTTTAACGTGCACAGGGTATGGCTCTCCCGCACACGGGGCAACCATAAAGGGTGAATGCAGTGACACCAAATCATTACCATGCGGAGTATCTGAGGTCAGTGATTCCAGTGATGACAGATATTTTTCTGAATTCTGTAATCAACACGTGACACGAAGGTTGCCAGATCACTAATTTCTAAAAAAAACGTGCCAGATATTTTTTCTGAATTCTGTAATCAACCGTAGTGTTCGGATACTTTTTTGAGCGACTGTAGGTGGTCATATTATTTTGATACTAGATCGTGTGGGCTCACTCACGGAAATATTGAGCGTGTGCAGTTACCGTTCACAGCAAACTGGAGCGTGTGCAGTTACTGCACACGCTCCAGTAGTTACTCCCACACGATCTAGTATCAAAATAATATGACCACCTACAGTCGCTCAAAAAAAATTTCCGAACACTATGGTTGATTACAGAATTCAGAAAAAATATCTGGAAACGATTTTTTTTAGAAATTAGTGATCTGGCAACCTTCGTGTGTTTGATGTTTAATAAATTCAAATCATAGCTAACAAGAAACAGATCCCCGAAGGAAGCGACAGCAGCGTGACGGCCGACTCATCGACAACGAGCGGCGTCCGCAGCCAATATATGGCCGCGAGATTAACACTCTGATCCTCAAGCATTACCCCTACACGCAGTAGGCCAAGGTGAAATTAAATATTTGGGCAATACCCCGAAAGAAACTCCATTTATTACGCATATTGAAAAAGCTTTAAGATCAAGACTCAGAACACTTGCATACAGCTGCTATAGTGTATAATAAGATCCCAAATTTATTATTGTCATTATAGAACCAAAATAATTAACTAACGTGTTTAATATCCTAAGATATGTTTCTGAAGATGTGTAACTACGATAGATCCGCACGAAAGCGCTCAGAACATATGGCATAAATTGCTTAATACCGAGACCCCTAAAATGGGATGGCTCAGTCGGTAGCGCGCCAGGCTCGTAATCTGTAGTTCCAAGGTTCGAGTCCCAGCTGGGTAGGGCGTTGAGATTTATCTCCGCAAAATTCCCCGCCCTGCCCATGGTCAGTAGGGGACACCGATGGGCTTGGAAAGGCCGCCGTCCGTCGGATGGGACGTTAAGCTGTGGCCCAGTGTGCGGGAGAGCCATACCCTGTGCACGTTAAGGAACACGCTGGATGTCCTTGACGGGAGGCTACCATCTGTCTCCCAACAGCTGTTCCATTGGGTCCCCTCCCCCAACCTTCTCTGAGCCTTCGGGGTCCATGTGACCTGGCCATTTAGCCCATGGTGTGCAAAAAAGTGCCGCTCAGAGGTAAAACAACCCAACCCGAGACGCCTAAATGAACATCGTTTAAAATAGAGTGCTAATTTGTTCTTCCTACATATACCAGTGACGAGGAAAAAAAATCAATTTTATAGCCTGTTTTGATATTTGCGAATTTGCATCCTTTTCCACATGACACCAATCTAATCTAAACCATCGCCAACAGAGAGAAATCCTGTTCCCATTGATTAATCCATAGAGCATCCTTTATGCATCACACGTGCCTCATATCTCTAAGAGCAACTTTCAGTCTGTCCATCCACCTGAAGCCTGTTTGTGTCACTCGAGAGATTACTCATGTCGCATTGCAGTTCACCGTTAAATGTTCGCTGTTAGTGATGATCCACACATGATGCGCTTCAAAAGCATTTGATTTACCTTGGCGTCACGCGGCTTGCTAAGCCGCTCTGCAGTGGAAGTGTCAACTGAACTACAGCGTGTCCTTCGGGGGCAGTTCCCTGTTTCAGCTCAACCTGCTCCTGCTCTCCAGAGACCAACAAACCACCTCTGTGGACTCGGGAGCTGTCCATAGGTGAACACGTGTTCCCTTTATCGACCTGACTCTCGGATGCTGTCTCTACAATCTCTCTCTTTTTTTTTACAGTTTCCATTTCCCTGATCTCTCTCCTCCTTTTACACTTTCCATTTCCCTGATCTCTCTTCATCTTTTACACTTTCCATTTCTCTGATCTCCCCTCTTCTTTCACACTTTCTATTTCCCTGATCTCTCTTCTTCTTTTACACTTTTACATTCCCCTGATCTCTCTCCTTCTTTTAAAATTTCCATTTCCCTAATCTCTCTCCTCCTTTTACACTTTCCATTTCCCTGATCTCTCTTCTTCTTTTGCACTTTCCATTTCCCTGATCTCTCTTCTTCTTTCCCACTTTTCCATTTCCCTGATCTCTCTCCTTCTTTTACACTTTCAATTTCCCTGATCTCTCTTCTTCTTTTGCACTTTCCATTTCCCTGATCTCTCTTCTTCTTTCACACTTTTCCATTTCCCTGATCTCTCTTCTTCTTTTACACTTTTCCATTTCCATGATCTCTCTTCTTCTTTTACACTTTTCCATTTCCCTGATCTCTCTTCTTCTTTCACACTTTTCCATTTCCCTGATCTCTCTTCTTCTTTTACACTTTTCCATTTCCCTGATCTCTCTTCTTCTTTTACACTTTTCCATTTCCATGATCTCTCTTCTTCTTTTACACTTTTACATTTTCCTGATCTCTCTCCTTCTTTTAAAATTTCCATTTTCCTAATCTCTCTTCTTCTTTCACACTTTCCATTTCCCTGATCTCTCTTCTTCTTTTGCACTTTCCATTTCCCTGATCTCTCTTCTTCTTTCCCACTTTTCCATTTCCCTGATCTCTCTCCTTCTTTTACACTTTCCATTTCCCTGATCTCTCTTCTTCTTTTGCACTTTCCATTTCCCTGATCTCTCTTCTTCTTTCACACTTTTCCATTTCCCTGATCTCTCTTCTTCTTTTACACTTTTCCATTTCCATGATCTCTCTTCTTCTTTTACACTTTTCCATTTCCATGATCTCTCTTCTTCTTTCACACTTTTCCATTTCCCTGATCTCTCTTCTTCTTTTACACTTTTCCATTTCCCTGATCTCTCTTCTTCTTTTACACTTTTCCATTTCCATGATCTCTCTTCTTCTTTTACACTTTTACATTTCCCTGATCTCTCTCCTTCTTTTAAAATTTCCATTTCCCTAATCTCTCTCCTCCTTTTACACTTTCCATTTCCCTGATCTCTCTTCTTCTTTTGCACTTTCCATTTCCCTGATCTCTCTTCTTCTTTCCCACTTTTCCATTTCCCTGATCTCTCTCCTTCTTTTACACTTTCAATTTCCCTGATCTCTCTTCTTCTTTTGCACTTTCCATTTCCCTGATCTCTCTTCTTCTTTCACACTTTTCCATTTCCCTGATCTCTCTTCTTCTTTTACACTTTTCCATTTCCATGATCTCTCTTCTTCTTTCACACTTTTCCATTTCCCTGATCTCTCTTCTTCTTTCACACTTTTCCATTTCCCTGATCTCTCTTCTTCTTTTACACTTTTCCATTTCCCTGATCTCTCTTCTTCTTTTACACTTTTCCATTTCCATGATCTCTCTTCTTCTTTTACACTTTTACATTTTCCTGATCTCTCTCCTTCTTTTAAAATTTCCATTTTCCTAATCTCTCTTCTTCTTTCACACTTTTCCATTTCCCTGACCTCTCTTCTTCTTTTACACTTTCCATTTCCCTGACCTCACTTCATCTTTTACACTTTCCATTTCCCTGATCTCTCTTCTTCTTTTACAATTTCCATTTCCCTGATCTCTCTTCTTCTTTCACACTTTTCCATTTCCCTGATCTCTCTTCTCCTTTCACACTTTCAATTTCCCTGTCTCTCTTTTTCTTTTACACTTTTCCATTTCCCTGATCTCTCTTCTTCTTTCACACTTTCAATTTCCCTGATCTCTCTTCTTCTTTTACACTTTCCATTTCCCTGATCTCTCTTATTCTTTTACACTTTCCATTCCCCTTCTTGTAGGCTCTAGGCATTTTTAATTTGTAGGTCTTTGGCGAATGCATTTCTATGGGTGTATCGATTTCAATGGATAGAAGGGTGATCAAAATCATCTTGAATAATTTTTCTACGATAGAAAGTGGTATATAACAGACAGGGTTGCTAGATACCAATGTTCTAAAAGGAAGAGAAAGGAAATGTATTCAGACAAATGAATTGAGAGCTCATCATTCATTTCACCGAATATTTAATCACCATCAAGCTGTTTTAAAGTAACAGAATAAAGATGGGTGTAGAGGAAAAATTCTCTGAGATCTGAACTCACGACCTCCTGATGACATGTCACGTTCTCTGATCGCTGAGCTATCCTCCGATCAATCTCTCCTCCACTGCTGATGTTACACTATCCGCCGATCAATCTCTCCTCCACTCCTGTTACGCTATCCTCCGATCAATCTCTCCTCCACTGCTGATGTTACACTATCCGCCGATCAATCTCTCCTCCACTGATGTTACGCTATCCTCCGATCAATCTCTCCTCCACTGCAGATGTTACGCTATCCGCCGATCAATCTCTCCTCCACTGCTGTTACGCTATCCTCCGATCAATCTCTCCTCCACTGCTGATGTTACGCTATCCTCCGATCAATCTCTACTCCACTGCTGATGTTACACTATCCGCCGATCAATCTCTCCTCCACTGCTGATGTTACGCTATCCTCCGATCAATCTCTCCTCCACTGCTGATGTTACGCTATCCTCCAATCAATCTCTCCTCCACTGCTGATCTTACACTATCCGCCGATCAATCTCTCCTCCACTGATGTTACGCTATCCGCCGATCAATCTCTCCTCCACTGCTGATGTTACGCTATCCGCCGATCAATCTCTCTTCCACTGCTGATGTTACACTATCCGCCGATCAATCTCTCCTCCACTCCTGTTACGCTATCCTCCGATCAATCTCTCCTCCACTGCTGATTTTACGCTATCCGCCGATCAATCTCTCCTCCACTGCTGATGTTACACTATCCGCCGATCAATCTGTACTCCACTCCTGTTACGCTATCCTCCGATCAATCTCTCCTCCACTGCTGATGTTACGCTATCCGCCGATCAATCTCTCCTCCACTGCTGATGTTACGCTATCCGCCGATCAATCTCTACTCCACTGCTGTTACGCTATCCTCCGATCAATCTCTCCTCCACTACTGATGTTAAGCTATCCGCCGATCAATCTCTCCTCCACTGATGTTACGCTATCCTCCGATCAATCTCTCCTCCACTGCAGATGTTACGCTATCTGCCGATCAATCTCTCCTCCACTGCTGTTACGCTATCCTCCAATCAATCTCTCCACCACTGCTGATGTTACACTATCCGCCGATCAATCTCTCCTCCACTGATGTTACGCTATCCGCCGATCAATCTCTCCTCCACTGCTGTTACGCTATCCTCCGATCAATCTCTCCTCCACTGCTGATGTTACGCTATCCTCCGATCAATCTCTCCTCCACTGCTGATGTTATGCTATCCTCCAATCAATCTCTCCTCCACTACTGATGTTACACTATCCGCCGATCAATCTCTCTTCCACTGATGTTACGCTATCCGCCGATCAATCTCTCCTCCACTCCTGTTACGCTATCCTCCGATCAATCTCTCCTCCACTGCAGATGTTACGCTATCCGCCGATCAATCTCTCCTCCACTGCTGTTACGCTATCCTCCGATCAATCTCTCCTCCACTGCTGATGTTACGCTATCCTCCGATCAATCTCTATTCCACTGCTGATGTTATGCTATCCTCCGATCAATCTCTCCTCCACTACTGATGTTACACTATCCGCCGATCAATCTCTCCTCCACTGATGTTACGCTATCCGCCGATCAATCTCTCCTCCACTCCTGTTACGCTATCCTCCGATCAATATCTCCTCCACTGCTGATGTTACACTATCCGCCGATCAATCTCTCCTCCACTCCTGTTACGCTATCCTCCGATCAATCTCTCCTCCACTGCTGATGTTACACTATCCGCCGATCAATCTCTCCTCCACTGCTGATGTTACGCTATCCTCCGATCAATCTCTCCTCCACTGCTGATGTTACGCTATCCGTCGATCAATCTCTCCTCCACTGCTGATGTTACACTATCCGCCGATCAATCTCTCCTCCACTGATGTTACGCTATCCTCCGATCGATCTCTCCTCCACTGCAGATGTTACGCTATCCGCCGATCAATCTCTCCTCCACTGCTGATGTTACGCTATCCGCCGATCAATCTCTCCTCCACTGCTGTTACGCTATCCTCCGATCAATCTCTCCTCCACTACTGATGTTAAGCTATCCTCCGATCAATCTCTACTCCACTGCTGATGTTACACTATCCGCCAATCAATCTCTCCTCCACTGTTGATGTTACGCTATCCTCCGATCAATCTCTCGTCCACTGCTGATGTTACGCTATCCTCCGATCAATCTCTCCTCCACTGATGTTACGCTATCCGCCGATCAATCTCTCCTCCGCTGCTGATGTTACACTATCCGCCGATCAATCTCTCCTCCACTGCTGATGTTACGCTGTCCTCCGATCAATCTCTCCTCCACTGCTGATGTTACACTATCCGCCGATCAATCACTCCTCCACTGCTGATGTTACGCTATCCGCCGATCAATCTCTCCTCCACTGCTGATGTTACGCTATCCTCCGATCAATCTCTCCTCCACTGCTGATGTTACACTATCCGCCGATCGATCTCTCCTCCACTGCTGATGTTACGCTATCCGCCGATCAATCTCTCCTCCACTGCTGATGTTACACTATCCGCCGATCAATCTCTTCTCCACTGCTGTTACGCTATCCTCCGATCAATCTCTCCTCCACTGCTGATGTTACACTATCCGCCGATCAATCTCTCCTCCACTGATGTTACGCTATCCGCCGATCAATCTCTAATCCACTGCTGATGTTACGCTATCCTTCGTCAATCTTTCCTCCACTGTTGATGTTACGCTATCCTCCGATCAATCTCTCCTCGACTGCTGATGTTACGCTATCCTCCGATCAATCTCTCCTCGACTGCTGATGTTACGCTATCCTCCGATCAATCTCTCCTCCACTGCTGATGTTACGCTATCCTCCGATCAATCTCTCCTCGACTGCTGATGTTACACTATCCGCCGATCAATCTCTCCTCCACTGATGTTACGCTATCTGCCGATCAATCTCTCCTCCACTGCTGATGTTACGCTGTCCTCCGATCAATCTCTCCTCCACTGCTGATGTTACACTATCCGCCAATCAATCTCTCCTCCACTGCTGATGTTACGCTATCCGCCGATCAATCTATCCTCCACTGCTGATGTTACGCTATCCTCCGATCAATCTCTCCTCCACTGCTGATGTTACGCTATCCGCCGATCAATCTCTCCTCCACTGCTGATGTTACACTATCCGCCGATCAATCTCTCCTCCACTGCTGATGTTACACTATCCGCCGATCAATCTCTACTCCACTGCTGATGATACGCTATCCTCTGATCAATCTCTCCTCCACTGCTGATGTTACGCTATCCTCCGATCAATCTCTCCTCCACTGCTGATGTTACACTATCCGCCGATCAATCTGTACTCCACTCCTGTTACGCTATCCTCCGATCAATCTCTCCTCCACTGCTGATGTTACGCTATCCTCCGATCAATCTCTCCTCCACTGCTGATGTTACGCTATCCGCCGATCAATCTCTCCTCCACTGCTGATGTTACACTATCCGCCGATCAATCTCTCCTCCACTGCTGATGTTACACTATCCGCCGATCAATCTCTCCTCCACTGCTGATGATACGCTATCCTCTGATCAATCTCTCCTCCACTGCTGATGTTACGCTATCCTCCGATCAATCTCTCCTCCACTGCTGATGTTACGCTATCCGCCGATCAATCTCTCCTCCACTGCTGATGTTACGCTATCCGCCGATCAATCTCTGCTCCACTGCTGATGATACGCTATCCTCTGATCAATCTCTCCTCCACTGCTGATGTTACGCTATCCGCCGATCAATCTCTCCTCCACTGCTGATATTACACTATCCGCCGATCAATCTCTCCTCCACTGCTGATGTTACGCTGTCCTCCGATCAATCTCTCCTCCACTGCTGATGTTACACTATCCGCCGATCAATCTCTCCTCCACTGCTGATGTTACGCTATCCGCCGATCAATCTATCCTCCACTGCTGATGTTACGCTATCCTCTGATCAATCTCTCCTCCACTGCTGACGTTACGCTATCCGCCGATCAATCTCTCCTCCATTGCTGATGATACGCTATCCTCTGATCAATCTCTCCTCCACTGCTGATGTTACGCTATCCGCCGATCAATCTCTCCACCACTGCTGATGTTACGCTATCCTCCGATCAATCTCTCCTCCACTGCTGATGTTACGCTATCTTCCGATCAATCTCTCCTCTACTGCTGATGTTACACTATCCGCCGATCAATCTCTCCTCCACTGCTGATGTTACGCTATCCGCCGATCAATCTATCTTCCACTGCTGATGTTACGCTATCCTCCGATCAATCTCTCCTCCACTGCTGATGTTACGCTATCCGCCGATCAATCTCTCCTCCATTGCTGATGATACGCTATCCTCTGATCAATCTCTCCTCCACTGCTGATGTTACGCTATCCGCCGATCAATCTCTCCACCACTGCTGATGTTACGCTATCCTCCGATCAATCTCTCCTCCACTGCTGATATTACGCTATCTTCCGATCAATCTCTCCTCCACTGCTGATGTTACGCTATCCGCCGATCAATCTCTCCTCCACTGCTGATATTACACTATCCGCCGATCAATCTCTCCTCCACTGCTGATGTTACACTATCCGCCGATCAATCTCTCCTCCACTGCTGATGTTACGCTATCCGCCGATCAATCTATCCTCCACTGCTGATGTTACGCTATCCTCCGATCAATCTCTCCTCCACTGCTGATGTTACGCTATCCTCCGATCAATCTCTCCTCTACTGCTGATGTTACGCTATCCGCCGATCAATCTCTCCTCCATTGCTGATGATACGCTATCCTCTGATCAATCTCTCCTCCACTGCTGATGTTACGCTATCCGCAGATCAATCTCTCCACCACTGCTGATGTTACGCTATCCTCCGATCAATCTCTCCTCCACTGCTGATGTTACGCTATCTTCCGATCAATCTCTCCTCCACTGCTGATGTTACGCTATCCGCCGATCAATCTCTCCTCCACTGCTGATGTTACGCTATCCGCCAATATAGTTAATCACTGTCTTTCAAATGCCTTTGGGGACTGCATCTTCCCTTACCAATAGGAAGGAAATCAATGATGAGCTGTGAATTTATTTGTCTATAAACTGGTACTACTGATTATACGAGAGGTGACGCATCATCTGATTTGCTCACGAAAAGTATCCGCCAGGAGGCTCTTGTGGTGTGTCGTCATGTGTCTATGGCTAGGATGGATACGAAAAGAAGAGTTCCCAAATGCATTTAAAAAACAGTGATTGAGAGTAGTGATTGAGACGTGACTAGTAGATCAGCGATTGATCGTCCATTGGTAGCTCAGTGGTCAGAGCACCTGATATGTCATCAGGAAGTCGTGGGGTCGTCCGACTCAAGACAATTCTTCATCCTTTTACCTAAATATAGCTTGATAATGATTAAATATTCAGTCAAAGGCACTTTTTCAATCTGTAAAAATAAGTTTATTTTAATTGCCAGCTAACAGGGGGGCGGGGGTGGCTCAGTCGGTAGCGCGCCAGGCTCGTAATCTGTAGTTCCCAGGTTCGAGTCCCAGCTGGGTCAGCGTTGAGATTTATCTCCGCAAAATTCCCCGCCCTGCCCACGGTCAGTATAGGACACCGATGGGCTTGGAAAGGCCGCCGTCCGTCGGATGGGACGTTAAGCCGTGGCCCCGTATGCGAGAGAGTCATACCCTGTGCACGTTAAAGAACACGCTGGATGGCCTTGACGGGAGGCTACCATCTGTCTCCCAACAGCTGTTCCAGTGGGTCCTCTCCCCCAACCTTCTCTGAGCCTTCGGGGTCCTTGTGACCTGGCCATTTAGCCCATGGTGTGCAAAAAAGTGCCGCTCAGAGGTAAAACAACCCAACCCAAACCAGCTAACAGTTCAGTAAGAAAAAGCAGCAGATTTATGAACATTAACATTTTAAAAAAGTACCGATTTTTAGCTCCACTGGATCAAGATTTATTTGGCTCTAACTGGCATCAGGGCTGGAAATGGAAGGGAACGAAGGTGAACGCCGTTCCCTAGTTGAAAAGTTGTCTGTTTCTTAAAGAACTCATTTTCAGTGTCAGAGACCTTCGTAAACAATGAGATGTTTAGAAAGGAAAAAACTTCGCAGACGATTTACAATTTGCTAAACAGAATTTGAACTGTTCAAATTGCATTATTAAAATAATGTTTCAGTTTCCCTAAAATCTAAATTCGTTCTAAAAAGAAATAGAGTGATAAAACGATGGCTGTAGAGCGTCCACCTAATTCTCAAAAAAAGGAAAAAAAAAACTGACCGTGTGGTTAGGGGGCAGCACGAAAACTTGATACGCAGATGCAAAATATTAAAAAAAAAAACACGTTCTTAAGAGTTTATGCAAAAAGAGGATATTTTATGTTCTTTCAAAATGCCGGAAGAACATAAATTTCGAGACAAAAGTAAGCATGTGTCCTCCTTTTGGACGACTTAAGATAGTAACCATAGTAACAACCCCTTAACAGCTGATTTGATTGCTATTTATGCAAGAAGAGATTATTGTTACTTTACTTACAGCACTTTTTTTTTGCACACCATGGGCTAAATGGCCAGGTCACAAGGACCCCGAAGGCTCAGAGAAGGTTGTGGGAGGGGACCCACTGGAACAGCTGTTGGGAGACAGATGGTAGCCTCCCGTCAAGGCCATCCAGCGTGTTCTTTAACGTGCACAGGGTATGGCTCTCCCGCACACGGGGCCACGGCTTAACGTCCCATCCGACGGACGGAGGCCTTTCCAAGCCCATCGGTGTCCCCTACTGACCGTGGGCAGGGCGGGGAGTTTTGCGGAGATAAATCTCAACGCTGAGAGGAGCCAAGAGCTCAGAGAAGGTTGAAAAAGGGAATCCATTGGATTGCTCTTAGGAAACAGATGGAAACCTCCCGTCCAAGCCATCCAGTGGGATCTTTAAGAGCAGAGTATCCAGTGGGATCTTTAAGAGCAGAGTATCCAGTGGGATCTTTAAGAGCAGAGTATCCAGTAGGATCTTTAAGAGCTGAGTATCCAGTGGGTTCTTTAGGATCAGAGTATCAGGTGGGATCTTTAAGAGCAGAGTATCCAGTGGGATCTTTAAGAGCAGAGTATCCAGTGGGATCTTTAAGAGCAGAGTATCCAGTATGATCTTTAAGAGCAGAGTATCCAGTGGGATCTTTAAGAGCTGAGTATCCAGTGGGTTCTTTAGGATCAGAGTATCCAGTGGGATATTTAGGAGCAGAGTATCCAGTGGGATCTTTAGGAGCAGAGTATCCAGTGGGATCTTTAGGAGCAGAGTATCCAATGGGATCTTTAAGAGCAGAGTATCCAGTGGGATCTTTAAGAGCAGAGTATCCAGTGGGATCTATAAGAGCAGAGTATCCAATGGGATGTTAAGAACAGAGTGTCCAGTGGGATCTTTAAGAGCAGAGTATCCAGTGGGATCTTTAAGAGCAGAGTATCCAGTGGGATCTTTAAGAGCAGAGTATCCAGTGGGATCTTTAAGAGCTGAGTATCCAGTGGGTTCTTTAAGATCAGAGTATCCAGTGGGATCTTTAAGAGCTGAGTATCCAGTGGTTCTTTAGGATCAGAGTATCCAGTGGGATCTTTAAGAGCAGAGTATCCAGTGGGATCTTTAAGAGCAGAGTATCCAGTGGGATCTTTAAGAGCAGAGTATCCAGTGGGTTCTTTAGGAGCAGAGTATCCAGTGGGATCTTTAGGAGCAGAGTATTCAGTGGGATCTTTAAGAGCAGAGTATCCAGTGGGATCTTTAAGAGCAGAGTATCCAGTGGGTTCTTTAGGAGCAGAGTATCCAGTGGGATATTTAAGAGCAGTGTATCCAGTGGGATCTTTAGGAGCAGAGTATCCAGTGGGATCTTTAGGAGCAGAGTATTCAGTGGGATGTTTAAGAGCAGAGTATCCAGTTGGATCTTTAAGAGCGGAGTATCCAGTGGGATCTTTAAGAGCAGAGTATTCAGTGGGATCTTTAAGAGCAGAGTATCCAGTGGGATCTTTAAGAGCAGAGTATCCAGTGGGTTCTTTAAGAGCAGAGTATCCAGTGGGATCTTTAAGAGCTGAGTATCCAGTGGGATCTTTAAGAGCAGAGTATCCAGTGGGATCTTTAAGAGCAGAGTATCCAGTGGGTTCTTTAGGAGCAGAGTATCCAGTGGGATCTTTAGGAGCAGAGTATTCAGTGGCATCTTTAAGATCAGAGTATCCAGTAGGATATTTAAGAACAGAGTATCCAGTGGGATCTTTAAGAGCAGAGTATTCAGTGGGATCTTTAAGAGCAGAGTATCCAGTGGGATCTTTAAGAGCAGAGTATACGGCTTTCCTCGACACGGGGCCATGACTTTCCTTTCTGTCCGACAGACCCGCTACCTTACCAAGCCCAACGGATGTCGTCTTTCGGACGAAAGGCAGAGTGAGAATAAGCGGAGATAAGTCTCAACTGAGGCACAATTGGGACTCGAATCTGAGAACTGCAGATTTACGTGATAGCCTCGTAGTCGAGTCTACGGGTAGTTTCTTTTTCCTTCGTCGGATAGAGAGCAATTTAGAAAGCACCAAATTTGAAAAATAGCAAAACGTTCAGATTCTAAATAGTCATATATATATATTACGTTGAAAAAAGTGGTCGGACACTTCCAAGTTATGTAAATGGAGAGACACTTTCAAAGCTCCCTAACATTGAAGACAAACCTTTTACGCAGAAACCATTATTGCTGATAAATTGTAGATGTCACTCAAATCTCTCTAAATTTATTTCCCGTAATATTGGCTTAATATTTAAAGAATGAATGGAAGCTGAAGCATTTATCTTCAAATTTTGACACTTGTGAAAAAAAATACTTCAATGGCTAAAAACACAACTCTTGTAACAATTTGTTCACTAACAAAAATTAAATATCTGAAGTTTGCATGACGATTTTTTTAAGATTTCGTTAATTTGGACGCAATGTGACAGTGTCGTCTGCTGTTAATTGGTCCCGCTTCAACGACTCTTTAAATATTGATCGAAGATTATTGAAAACTGACACTGTCACACTGCCCCCAAATTGGTGACATCTTCAAGAAACGTCTTGCAAACTTCAGATATTTAATTTAAGTTAGCGTGGCCGAGTGGTTAGCACGCTTGGCTACTGATCTAAGGGGCCTGGGTTCGAGCCCCGGGTAAGGCATGGATGTATGTGTCGTTTTCCTGCTGAGGTCCTGCCATCCTCTCAGATCTTCTACTATGGCATATAAACTGACAGGCTCCTGTCAGACCTCTGTGGCAAGCAGCTGCTTGAGGGGGTATTTATTTATTTATTTATTATCTGTCTCCCAACATCTGTTCGGGTATTTCATCATCAGGCCACTTTTGTGAGGTCCCCGTGACGTCATAGTAAGGCCACTTTTGTGAGGTCCCCGTGACGTCATAGTAAGACCACTTTTGTGAGGTCCCCGTGTGGATTGTGTGATTGGATCGTGTGAGCTCACAAAGACCTGGATCGTGTGGGCTCACTCACGGAAATATTGAGCGTGTGCAGTTACCGTTCACAGCAAACTGGAGCGTGTGCAGTAACTGCACACGCTCCACTTTGCTGTGAACGGTAACTGGAGCGTGTACAGTTGCTGTACACGCTGGATGTATGTGTCGTTTTCCTGCTGAGGTCCTGCCATCCTCTCAGACCTTCTACTATGGCATATAAACTGACAGGCTCCTGTTAGACCTCTGTGGCAAGCAGCTGCTTGATGGGGGTATTTATTTATAGTGAACAAATTGTTACAAGAGTTGTGTTTTATCTATTGAAGTATTTTTTCACAAGTGTCAAAAGTTGAAGATAAATGCTTCAGCTTCCATTCATTCTTTAAATATAAGGCAATATTACGGGAAATAAATTTAGAGAGATTTGACTGACATCTACAGTTTATCGCCAATAACATTTTTTGCGTAAAAGGTTTATTTTCAATTTAGGAAGCTTTGAAAGTGTCTCTCCATTCACATAACTTGGAAGTGTCCGACCACTTTTTTCAACACAGTGTATAGAGGTTATTATTTTTTCAGCGGTTTAGAGATCAAAGCAATAACATCCACTTTCTCTTCCCTGTGGAGCGAAAGGTTTGGCAGATTTAATTTTTTTAATGACATGCAATTTTTTAGGAGGATATTGAATTGATAATGAATAAAATATTTCTGTTCTCTTTTTTTTTTTTGGAACCTTCTATTAGTTTGAGTTTTTATCGTTAGAGGGCGTTAAAAGTACAAAATTTTAAAACTTTGCTTTCTTTGAAAAGAAGATTCCATATTCGCCAGAGTCTATTGGATTTCTTAATTCCATTTCGAACTAATAATGATGAGTTGTTTCTGTTTTCTTATTTTCTATAAGATATTTGGAAAGATAGAACTTTTTAAAGGGTTGGGTTGTTTTACCTCTGAGCGGCACTTTTTTGCACACCATGGGCTAAATGGCCAGGTCACATGGACCCCGAAGGCTCAGAGAAGGTTGGGGGAGGGGACCCACTGGAACAGCTGTTGGGAGACAGATGGTAGCCTCCCGTCAAGGCCATCCAGCATGTTCTTTAACGTGCACAGGGTATGGCTCTCCCACACACGAGGCCACGGCTTAACGTCCCATCCGACGGACGGCGGTCTTTCCAAGCCCATCGGTGTCTCCTACTGACCGTGGGCAGGGCGGGGAATTTTGCGGAGATAAATCTCAACGCTGACCCAGCTGGGGACTCGAACCTGGGAACTACAGATTACGAGCCTGGCGCGCTACCGACTGAGCCACCCCCGCCCCCACTTTTTAAAGAATTTACCTATTTGTTATTTGCAAATGGCATTCTTTTCGTGTTCGCTCTCTTCCTTATCGATCTTTCTTCGATCTTTTCTCTTTTGCAATCTCTCTTCTTCTTTTCTTCATTACGTAATCATCTCCACCCACTGGCGAAAGAGGAAACGGAAACCATCTCCCAATCAAATCTCTTTACTCTCCATCCTCCTCCTCTCGAGGGATGCTGCGCAAACTGTTGTGTACTTATGAGGCATTATCTCGTGACACGTTTTGCATCGAATGAGAGTGCGATTCTGTTACATGAGGCGCCGTCGTTGGTGAGGTTAACGGAACAGCTCGAACCTTAATTAATCTCCTCTGTTTCTGCAGAAGATTAAAGACGATGTTTACTTAAAGAGATGTCGGATATCGTGTGACTTTCCTCTTTTGCTCAGATAATAAAGATTAAATGAATAATTTTCTCCTGCAAAAATCTGTTTTACCGTACAGTCGCTCAAAAAAGTATCCGAACGCTATGGTTGATTACAGAATGTAGAAAAAAATATCTGGCAACGATTTTTTTAGAAATTAGTGATCTGGCAACCTGCGTGTCACGTGACACGCAGGTTGCCAGATCACTAATTAGATCGTGTGAGCTCACAAAGACCTGGATCGTGTGGGCTCACTCACAGAAATATTGAGCGTGTGCAGTTACCGTTCACAGCAAACTGGAGCGTGTGCAGTAACTGCACACGCTCCAGTTTGCTGTGAACGGTAACTGGAGCGTGTACAGTTGCTGTACACGCTCCAGATATTTTTCCTGAATTCCTGTAATATTTTTCCTGTAATCACGTGACACGAAGGTTGCCAGATCACTAATTTCTGAAAAAGTCATTGCCAGATATTTTTTCTTAATTCTGTAATCAACCATAGTGTTCGGATACTTTTTTGAGCGTCTGTAGGTGGTTATATTATTTTGCTACTAGATCGTGTGGGCTCACTCACGGAAATATTGAGCGTGTGCAGTTACCGTGCACACGCTCCAGTTTGCTGTGAACGGAAACTGGAGCGTGTACAGTTGCTGTACACGCTGCAGATATTTTTTCTGAATTCTGTAATCACGTGACACGAAGGTTGCCAGATCACTAATTTCTAAAAAAGAAAATCGTTGCCAGATATTTTTTCCTGCATTATGTAATCAACCATAGTGTTCGGATACTTTTTTGAGCGACTGTACATACGAAGAAATATTAGGTGAGTATTAATAATAATTTGGCCAGGTAGTGCAACTCTTTGAAACAATTCAATGTGCGCCGATGGCTATTGGTAAGAGCTTAATTACTATACAAATTGAAAGAGATTTTTAAAACAGATTTAGTCCTTATAACTGCCCAAATACCTGACTGACCAGTTCCAATTTTTTACGTTGGTTCCCCCTTTTCGACCCCCTGTTGGATGAAAAAACAGGTTCAGATCTGTAATGGGACGCCTTAATATGATAATATATCTTTGAGAATGTGAGGGATCTGGCAAAGGTTGGTGGCTTGGGTTGGGTTGGGTTGTTTGACCTCTGAGCGGCACTTTTTTGCACACCATGGGCTAAATGGCCAGGTCACATGGACCCCGAAGGCTCAGAGAAGGTTGAGGGAGAGAACCCACTGGAACAGCTGTTGGGAGACAGATGGTAGCCTCCCGTCAAGGCCATCCAGCATGTTCTTTAACGTGCACAGGGTATGGCTCTCCCGCACACGGGGCCACGGCTTAACGTCCCATCCGACGGACGGCGGTCTTTTCAAGCCCATCGGTGTCCCCTACTGACCGTGGGCAGGGCGGGGAATTTTGCGGAGATAAATCTCAACGCTGACCCAGCTGGGACTCGAACCTGGGAACTACAGATTACGAGCCTGGCGCGCAACCGACTGAGCCACCCCCGCCCCAAAAGGTTGGTGGCATTCTCGATTAGAATTTGCGAATGAGCAGAAGCTTCCAAAGGGAGAATGGCATTGTAAGGTTACTTAGCGATTTCTAAACAACTATTCAACCTATTGAATTTATATTTTTCATTGTACACTCTCATGCTGAGGCGGGGGGGCGGGGGGGGGGCTCAGTCGGTAGCGCGCCAGGCTCATAATCTACAGTTCCCAGGTTCGATTCTAAACTGGGCCAGCGTTGAGATTTATCTTCGCAAAATTCTCCGCCCTGCCCACGGTCAGTAGGGGACACTGATCATCTTGGAAAAGGCCGCCGTCCGTCGGATGGGACGTTAAGCCGTTGCTCCGTGTGCGGGAGAGCTATACCATGTGCACGTTAAAGAACACACTGGATGGCCTTGACGGAAAGCTGCCAACAGCTGTTACAGTGTATCTCCAACCTTCTCTGAGCCTGCGGGGTCCTTGTGACCTGGACATTTAACCCAATGTAATTTTATTCTTGCCTCTCTGAACACTTGCGTGTTTTACGATTTAGTAGATCCAAATGAAAGGAATGGGATTTTTGCATTTCCTATAGCAACACTACATTCTTTAATTGTTTCAGTAACAAATGGATACTTGCTGTGAGTCTCGATGTTGTAGAGATAATGCAGTATAATCTGGGGGTGTCTGCATTAAAAAAATAAATAAATACCCCCTCAAACAGCTGCTTGCCACAGAGGTCTGACAAGAGCCTGTCAGTTTATATGCCAAAGTAGAAGATCTGAGAGGATGGCAGGACCTCAGCAGAAAAACAACACATACATCCAGCGTGTACAGCAACTGTACACGCTCCAGTTACCGTTCACAGCAAACTGGAGGATGTGCAGTTACTGCACACGCTCCAGTTTGCTGTGAACGGTAACTGCACACGCTCAATATTTCCGTGAGTGAGCCCACGCGATCCAGGTCTTTGTGAGCTCACACGATCCAATCACACAATCCACACGGGGACCTCACAAAAGTGGCCTATGACAGGTATGACGTCACGGGAACCTCACAAAAGTGGCCTGATGATGAAATACCCGACAGATGTTGGGAGACCGAACAGATGTTGGGAGACAGATAATAAATAAATACCCCCTCAAGCAGCTGCTTGCCACAGAGGTCTGGCAGGAGCCTGTCAGTTTATATGCCAAAGTAGAAGGTCTGAGAGGATGGCAGGACCTCAGTAGAAAAACGACACATACATCCATGCCTTACCCTGGGCTCGAACCCAGGTCCCTTAGATCAATAGCCGAGGACCACGAGGAAATAATATCGCTCTCGTTTCATATTTTTAGAAAATATTATCGTCCAACTGGACGATAATATTTTGTATCTTAGTCATTTACATAAGCAGTTAAGATTTTGATTGTTTTTCTCTGAGCGGAACATTTTTGCTCACACCGGGCTAAACGGCAGCTAGGTCACAAGGACCCTAATGACTCAGAGACTGTTGGAAGAAAGAGACCAACTGGGTAGCTATTAGGGAGGAGAGGGATGGGGGAAGGGATCAACTGGGCAGCTGTTAGAGAGGAGAGGGATGGGGGAAGGGATCAACTGGGCAGCTGTTAGGGAGGAGAGGGATGGGGAAAGGGATCAACTGGGAAGCTGTTAGGGAGGAGAGGGATGGGGGAAGGGATCAACTGGGCAGCTGTTAGGGAGGAGAGGGATGGGGAAAGGGATCAACTGGGAAGCTGTTAGGGAGGAGAGGGATGGGGGAAGGGATCAACTGGGAAGCTGTTAGGGAGAGGGATGGGGAAAGGGATCAACTGGGAAGCTGTTAGGGAGGAGAGGGATGGGGGAAGGGATCAACTGGGCAGCTATTAGGGAGGAGAGGGATGGGGGAAGGGATCAACTGGGCAGCTGTTAGGGAGGAGAGGGATGGGGAAAGGGATCAACTGGGAAGCTGTTAGGGAGGAGAGGGATGGGGGAAGGGATCAACTGGGAAGCTGTTAGGGAGGAGAGGGATGGGGGAAGGGATCAACTGGGTAGCTGTTAGGGAGGAGAGGGATGGGGAAAGGGATCAACTGGGCAGCTGTTAGGGAGGAGGGGGATGGGGAAAGGGATCAACTGGGCAGCTGTTAGGGAGAGGGATGGGGAAAGGGATCAACTGGGCAGCTGTTAGGGAGAGGGATGGGGAAAGGGATCAACTGGGAAGCTGTTAGGGAGGAGAGGGATGGGGGAAGGGATCAACTGGGCAGCTGTTAGGGAGGAGAGGGATGGGGGAAGGGATCAACTGGGCAGCTGTTAGGGAGGAGAGGGATGGGGAAAGGGATCAACTGGGCAGCTGTTAGGGAGGAGAGGGATGGGGAAAGGGATCAACTGGGCAGCTGTTAGGGAGGAGAGGGATGGGGAAAGGGATCAACTGGGCAGCTGTTAGGGAGGAGAGGGATGGGGGAAGGGATCAACTGGGCAGCTGTTAGGGAGGAGAGGGATGGGGAAAGGGATCAACTGGGCAGCTGTTAGGGAGGAGAGGGATGGGGGAAGGAGACCAGCTGGACAGTTGGTAGGAGAGGGATGGGACAATCTGGGCAACTGTTAGGAGACAGACGGTAGCATCCATTCTTTAATTTTATTCAGCACCAGCTGAACGTACAGTCGCTCAAAAAAATATTCGAACATTATGGTTGATAACAGAATTCAGAAAAAATATCTGGCAACTATTTTCTTTAGACATTAGTGACCTGGCAACCTTCGTGTACGTACACGAAGGTTGCCAGATCACTAATTTCTAAAGAAAATAGTTGCCAGATATCTTTTTTTTGAATTCTGTAATCCTATACGTATATTCTTATTTTCATTACACTACAGGTAAATTTTGTAAGTATCCCCCCCAATTCCGTTTGGCATAGATTTTCAACAGGAAGAAATTTGTCCGGTGTTTGCTTGGATCGTTGTTGACGTCAGCGAGCTCTCTCATAGACCATGGCTGAGTTTGTGGCTTCGTTTCTGCGTCAGCTATCGAGATTTTTATTTCCGTTACCACAGATTTTGCTGCCCTATGGCTTCCGCGATAATCGTTCGCACGGTCCAAATTTCCTTTCAACCCATGTGGTCTGGTGATTGGTCGTCCCCATGTGGTCCGGTCATGTGATTGAACGTCCTCCATGTGGTCCGGTGATTGGTTTAAAAATCAGTTTCTCACTTGGCCCGTGGCTTCGTTTCTACACAAATTGTGACAGCTCGTGTATCACTTTTAATCTGCATATTTTTTGTTTCGTGCACTAATGGTTAGTTTTGTGAATATGCCCTCCCCCCCCCCTCGACATTTTATCACAGTTTGAACACGAAGAATTTCCCGGTGTTGCAAAGGTCATTGATGACTCGGCGCGCGCTCTCAGAGCCCGTGGCAAACGATCGAGATATTTTTATTTCGTCAGATTTTGGCATTCTGTAATTCCCGACATACATCACCGAAAGGTCCCAAATTTCGCAGGCGGGTTCCCCGTGCCCGACCCCATTTTTGGTTAGAAAATCAGGTCCCTAGCTGCAACGGAACCCCTAAATAATGCTTTTGGAAATGTGGGGAATCTGGCAACGGCATCAGATTTGCAGCAGAACATTCAAATGCTATTTCAAATCTTTACTTTCATAGTTAGGGAACAGAAAATGGCAACAGTGAATTTGATAGTAATTCTCGTTTCCTGTAGGAATAGCATGGTAAATATATTTGGTTCCAGCAAGCCCCCCTCTTGGACTTTCGACTTGAAATTTGGCACTGCAATCCGCACCACAACCAGAAACATTCTCTGAAAATGTGGAGGGTGTACGTTGATTTCCCAATGAGTTATGGCTGCCACAGACATCATCTTTTATTATATAGACTAGCGAGCCGATGAATTATAGCTGCCACAGACAGACTCACAGACAGACACCTCCTTTTATTATATAGATGTGTGTGTGTGTACACTGCCTGACCAAATTGCATATTATACGTTAGCGAATTACCATAAAACATGCCAATATATCATATTTTTCTCTCTTCGCTGGTGGTGCTTAAAGTTAGGTTTACAAAATGAAGCCAGTAAAAATGGGGAAAGATTTTACATTTTCACAAGGATATAGCTTGGAGACGAAGCGAAAAATATTCTTGCTGATTTATCACAAGTATACGGGGGATCATGCCTGTTCACATGGCATTGTTACGCGATGGAAATGGAAATTCAGAGAAGGAAGCCAGAGCTTCGAAGACCGCGTGCAGTAAGACCGAAGGAGGTCGTGAACGAGAGAACCATCGCTGCTGTTCGTGAACTCATTAAGGAAAACCCACACATCACCGTTCAGGTAATACGTTTACATGTCTGTATCGATTGGCAGTTTAGAAACAATTATCCATCAACATTTAAAGTTCCGAAAGATCTGTGCCAAATGTGTACAGTCGCTCAAAATAGTATCCGAACACTATGGTTGATTACAGAATTCAGGAAAAACATCTGGCAACGATTTTTTTAGAAATTAGTGATCTGGCAACCTTCGTGTCACGTGATTACAGAATTCAGGAAAAATATCTGGAGCGTGTACAGCAACTGTACAAGCTCCAGTTACTGTTCACAGCAAACTGGAGCGTGTGCAGTTACTGCACACGCTCCAGTTTGCTGTGAACGGTAACTGCACACGCTCAATATTTCCGTGAGTGAGCCCACACGATCTAGTATCAAAATAATATGACCACCTACAGTCGCTCAAAAAAGTATCCGAACATTGTGGTTGATTACAGAATTCAGAAAAATATCTGGCAACGATTTTTTTTAGAAATTAGTGATCTGGCAACCTTCGTATCACGTGACACGAAGGTTGCCAGATCACTAATTTGGCTAATCACTAATTGAACTGTTAGTTCTTGAAACTAACAGTACTCTTTTCGGAAAAAAGGAGCAGAAGAGCCAGAATTATCTGAGTGATAAGGCACTTGAGCTTATTTCGGAAAGAAAGAACTGCAGGAATGTCCTTAATCAATACCCTACTAGTCCTAATAGAAAGCATTACAGAGAACTTAATAAACGTGTAAAAGATCAGTTAGCTGCTGATAAGAATCTTTGGCTTGATGGTTTGGCTGACAAAGCCGAGGAAGCAGTTAGACAGCACAACAGCAGAGAGCTGTACCAGAGAGTTAATGTTTTGTGTGGTAGAAAACGGACAGGTATACAGGGATTGAAGGATAAACAAGGTAAGGTTATAGAAGGTGAGGATTCTGTCATGGCTAGGTGGGCTGAGCATTTCAGTGATGTTCTAAACAATGTGGTTAGTTCTACTCCCATTTTTTGCAATGATGATAGATACATTGGTATCTTTAATGTTGGCCCTATAACACAATCTGAAGTTATTTTGGCTATTACTAAACTTAAACTACATAATTCCCTAGGTGAAGATGGAATTACTACGGTAATGCTTAGAGCTGGGAATATTTTGGTTACCACATGGATGACTGAAGTTTTGAACATCTTTTATGATAAAGGCATTGTTCCTAAGGATTTTACCAGAGCTATTATTATACCTATTTTTTAAAAAAGGTGACCTTCTTGTGATAACTATAAGGGTATCAGGCTGCATTCTGTTATAGGTAAAGTTCTTTGCATGATTGTGCTTAATAGATTAAAAATCTGGTTGACATGCAATTGCGTGATGAGCAATGTGGATTCAGAAGTGGCAGGCGATGTGTAGATGAGATTTTTCACTCAAGCAGATTCTTGAGAAATGTTTAGTTTCAGAAACCTGTGTTTACTAGCTTTGTAGATTTCAAAGAGGCTTTTGACTCTATTGATCGTCATAATTTCTGATTGATCGTGAGATCGTACGGCATACCTGACAAGTTAGTTATACCAGACGATGTCAAACAGGACTTGGTGTGCAGTGGCCAGATGCAGAACATATGCAGCTCAGAACATATGCATAGAGAACTAAATTGCACAATCTGCTTGGTCTCCCGTAGCCCATGGCTGCTTGATGATGACTACGACGATGATGATGGTGGTGGTGGTGATGATGATGATGATGATGTGAACATATGGAACACTAGTGCCTATGTATAAGGACTAATGGGAGACCCTGCACATTACACATACAAAGGGTTAGGTTTTTATTAGCAACATCTACCTAATACCTATGTAGTGGAGCCTCTTTTTGCCCATACATGTCAAGGCATGGGCTTTAAAAGATATTGCAGGGTGTCTGTGGTAGTGTTACCCATTCGTTCCACATTGTGTCTTGTAATGGCTGCATATTGCCATGGTTAGTTGGAGAATCATATCCCCCTTTTCCTATAGGTCCAAAACATGCTCATTTGGATTAAGATCCGGTAAGTTGGATGGCCATGGGAGGATGGAGAATTCATTGTCATGTTCCTTAAACCAGTTTGTAACCTGCTAGTCTGTGTGATGACTGCCAGGTCGGCAATGACAGAAAAGTAGACTGAATTGATTCAGTATAATCAGTGTCAGGCTAGAGGCCTTTTTAGATATTTTTTTGTTCGGGTTTTGAATGTTATTTTGGATTTCACCAAAATGGGCATATGCTACGTGGGAGGCCCTCTGTCCCAGCATCTGGAAAGTTAATTGAAGTAGCAGTGTCCGGGGAACGGAGGTCACCCCCGGCTAGCGTCCGCTGACAAGTGACTCCAAACCCAGTGGCTAGCAATCTTGCCAGATGGCCGAAGCGGCGAGAGAAAGGGAAAAAGGGTTTGGCAACGACGAGAAGACAGAGTCAGTCGAAGGACGAACGCGGGAAGACGTAAAATGGTAAAGCTGGTAAATGCCGACTGGAAATAGCGGCATTGGGCTCTGTGAATACAGCTGAACAGGCATAGTAAGCTGGTGATGTAATGTTATGTAATTGAGCATATGTCCTTGTCTATCAAGCATGTTTGGAAGGTTCAATAAATAATTGTTATATTTAAGTAAAAGCTGGAGTGCAACCAATTTATTGGGGAGGAGCCTCAGTATTGAGTCCCTGCAATTGTGATAAAATCGCTGTTTTTTGTTCTGAAAGACTCTTTCACCCGTCGCGTATTGCGATCGAACCGGAGGGACATTCCAAAGTGATCCCAATAGACAGACAACCGAGGAAGCAACATCACAATCAGTGAACCCAGCGCATGCCACGAAAGCAATTCCTAAACCATAACACTACCATCCCCTGGCGGCCGAATACCAATGGTGCATTCTGGCACCAAGGCCTCATGCTGATTTCTCCAAATGCAAACATGCCCACTAGCATGACGAAGTTGGAAACGGGATTAATCTGACCAGGTGACAGATTGCCACATGTTGGGGCTGACGTACAGTCGCTTAAAAAAGTATCCGAACACTATGGTTGATTACAGAATTCAGAAAAAATATCTGACAACGATTTATTTTTAGAAATACACGTCACGTGATTACAGAATTCAGGAAAAATATCTGGAGCGTGTACAGCAACTGTACACGCTCCAGTTTGCTGTGAACGGTAACTGCACACGCTCAATATTTCCGTGAGTGAGCCCACACGATCCAGGTCTTTGCGAGCTCACACGATTCAATTAGTGATCTGGCAACCTTCGTGTCACGTGACACGAAGGTTGCCAGATCACTAATTTCTAAAAAAAATCGTTGCCAGATATTTTTTCTGAATTCTGTAATCAACCATAGTGTTCGGATACTTTTTTGAGCGACTGTACATGGGTACGTGCAATGCGCAGTTTCTTGTGTCTCACAGTAGGCTTGGGTATCCGTGACAGCCATCGACTGTCATAGTCAATAAGAGCTAATATCCGGCTCATTATCCATGTGGATATTGGTCTTGCCATTCTAACATTGTACTGGGTGGTCAGCTGGTGCGCTGTGCTTCGTTGCTGCTGTATTACGACACGGGACTCACTTCGCTCACCACGTAGGGGCGGGGGTGGCTCAGTTTGTAACGCGCCAGGCTCGTAATCTGTAGTTCCCAGGTTCGAGTCCCAGCTG
The DNA here is from genome assembly GCA_038380435.1 of Ryuthela nishihirai. Classification (NCBI taxonomy): domain Eukaryota; kingdom Metazoa; phylum Arthropoda; class Arachnida; order Araneae; family Heptathelidae; genus Ryuthela; species Ryuthela nishihirai. The sequence goes on from JAWZYU010000012.1 coordinate 60,203,970, forward strand.
GGTCAGCGTTGAGATTTATCTCCGCAAAATTCCCCGCTCTGCCCACGGTCAGTAGGGGACACCGATGGGCTTTGAAATACCGCCATCCATCGGATGGGACGTTAAGCCGTGGCCCCGTGTGCGGGAGAGCCATACCCTGTGCACGTTAAAGAACACGCTGGATGGCCTCCAAGGCGGAGACCGGGGTCGGTGCGGCTATAGCCGCCCCAACCCCGGTCTCCGCCTTGGAGGCTACCATCTGTATCCCAACAGCTGTTACAGTGGGTCCCCTCCCCCAACCTTCTCTAAGCCTTCGGGGTCCTTGTGACCTGGCCATTTAGCCCATGGTGTGCAAAAAAGTGCCGCTCAGAGGTAAAACAACCCAAAAATCCACATGAATAATCAGGCCCGCAACAGGGACCACCTGCAGAAAAATATAAATGTGATATAATAAATATATAAATTTTCATTCATTTCAATTTCGTGGGACAAAAATATAACTTTTAACACAGCAAACAGGAATAGGAATAAGTTTGAAAATATCATATCCAATATATATTTATAAGAGTCTTTTCAACATAATTTTATGCATGCTAATAATTTAATCAAGAGTAATTTAATTAAATCACATACGAAAATAAATTACAGTTAGTAAGTTCTCTGCGTATCTGTTCTATTCACAAACACATTCTGCTGCCAGAATTTCTAGCATAAAAAATGTATATCGTTTGCAATAAAGTTTCCCTTTTTCTACATTTAACGCCACCTAACAATGGTAAATTAAGGTCATTTGAAGGATTTGAAATTAAGACTCATTATATTTCGTTAGCTCCTATTCCACTCAAAAATATTTTCATTTATCTCTCAAAACAAAAATGGCTTATTCCCACGCACCCTGGTGGTGAATGGGCAAATTGTTGCTAACAATTGACTGTCGCACTCCACCACTGAATTATCAAATTACTAGCTCGAATAGATTGTTTGCATTTTTTGTTCGAAATTTTCAAATTTTTCCGCCAAATTAAAACTTTTGGAAGATTCGAAAAATATGAATCATAAGAGTTTATTAATACCAATCCAACCCAAAAATAATTTTCGATTTTGATCGTGTGGGCTCACTCACGGAAATATTGAGCGTGTGCAGTTACCGTTCACAGCAAACTGGAGCGTGTGCAGTAACTGCACACGCTCCAGTTTGCTGTGAACGGTAACTGGAGCGTGTACAGTTGCTGTACACGCTGGACGTTTGTGTCGTTTTTCTGCTTAGGCCCTGCCATCCTCTCAGACCTACTATAGCATATAAACTGACAGGCTCCTGTCAGACCTCTGTGGCAAGCAGCTGCTTGAGGGGGTATTTATTTATTTATTTATTAACTGTCTCCCAACATCTGTTCAGGTATTTCATCATCAGGCCACTTTTGTGAGGTCCCCGTGACGTCATAGTAAGGCCACTTTTGTGAGGTCCCCGTGTGGATTGTGTGATTGGATCGTGTGAGCTCACAAAGACCTGGATCGTGTGGGCTCACTCACGGAAATATTGAGCGTGTGCTGTTACCGTTCACAGCAAACTCGAGCGTGTGCAGTAACTGCACACGTTTTGCTGTGAACGTTCAGTTTGCTGTGAACGGTAATTGGAGCGTGTACAATTGCTGTACACGCTGGACGTTTGTGTTGTTTTTCTGCTGAGGTCCTGCCATCCTCTCAGACCTTCTACTTTGGCATATCAACTTTGGCATATAAACTGAGAGGCTCCTGTCAGACCTCTGTGGCAAGCAGCTGCTTGAGGGGGTATTTATTTATTTATTTATTTATTATCTGTCTCCCAACATCTGTTCGGGTATTTCATCATCAGGCCACTTTTGTGAGGTCCCCGTGACGTCATAGTAAGGCCACTTTTGTGAGGTCCCCGTGACGTCATAGTAAGACCACTTTTGCGAGGTCCCCGTGTGGATTGTGTGATTGGATCGTGTGAGCTCACAAAGACCTGGATCGTGTGAGCTCACTCACGGAAATATTGAGCGTGTGCAGTTACCGTTCACAGCAAACTGGAGCGTGTGCAGTAACTGCACACACTCCAGTTTGCTGTGAACGGTAACTGGAGCGTGTACAGTTGCTGTACACGCTGGACGTGTGTGTCGTTTTTCTGCTGAGTTCCTGCCATCCTCTCAGACCTTCTACTGTGGCATATAAACTGACAGGCTCCTGTCAGACCTCTGTCGCAAGCAGCTGCTTGAGGGGGTATTTATTTATTTATTTATTATCTGTCTCCCAACATCTGTTCGGGTATTTCATCATCAGGCCTCTTTTGTGAGGTCCCCGTGACGTCATAGTAAGGCCACTTTTGTGAGGTCCCCGAGTGGATCGTGTGATTGGATCGTGTGAGCTCACAAAGACTTAACGTTAACAGTGCTTCACAAACAACAGCATAGATAATTATAATTTCGAAAACCAGTTTTTCATAATCTGATCCATTACTAACAGGGTTGTTCATTAAGTCACCTGCGACACTTCCATCGCAAAAATATTCACCAGAAATAATTAACGAATTTCAAATTTAGTATTTATTATTTGTGATATCTGCATCAACAAAGTATTTATTTAATATTCGCTTTGTAATCGTCATTTGCCATGTTATGTAGACAACCTCAGCATTTAATTTGCGAATGTGGGCTATGTCGTCTATTTTATTTTACACAATAATAAGAATTTTAACATTACGACCATCGCACCGAATATTCACATTTTCCATTATAGCGATGTCACAAATGCACCCTGCAAAACTCCCCGCCCTGCCCGCGGTCAGTAGGGGACACCGATGGGCTTGAAAAGACCGCTGTCCGTCGGATGGGTCGTTAAGCCGTGGCGCCGTGTGCGGGAGAGCCATACCCTGTGCACGTTAAAGAACACGATGGATGGTCTTGACGGGAGGCTACCATCTGTCTCCCAACAGCTGTTCCAGTGGGTCCCCTCTCCCAACTTTCTCTGAGTCTTCGGGGTCCATGTGACCTGGTCATTTAGCCCATGGTGTGCAAAAAAGTGCCGCTCAGAGGTAAAACAACCCAACACAAATGCGCATGCGCTGAAATGCAATAGGAAAAATGTTCAGGAGACGGTTCATTGTTTCAAGGTGGCCCGTAACACCTGATTGGCTAATTCAAACAAAAGTGGAAGATCTTGCTAATCAGCGAATATCTTCATTTGACTGTGGCAGACTGAACAAGCCTAAATTTTCCTGGCAAGATGCGTTTATATTTTTGCCAAAGAAGAATATTTATGCATGAACAAATTAAGATGGGTTGGGTTGTTTTACCTCTGAGCGGCACTTTTTTGCACACCATGGGCTAAATGGCCAGGTCACAAGGACCCCGAAGGCTCAGAGAAGGTTGGGGGAGGGGACCCACTGGAACAGCTGTTGGGAGACAGATGGTAGCCTCCCGTCAAGGCCATCCAGCGTGTTCTTTAACGTGCAGAGGGTATGGCTCTCCCGCACACGGGGACACGGCTTAACGTCCCATCCGACGGACGGCGGCTTTCCAAGCCCATCGGTGTCCCCTACTGACCGTGGGCAGGCCGGGGAAGAACAAATTAAGAAGAACATTAGACATGATAATATAAAATGTTGTTACAAACCCATGGTTCTGATCTTGATATAATAACCACACAGAATCATTAAAAAATATAAATAAATCACCTTATTTGAAGGTCAGATGAGGAATATCCCCAAAGACCTTCTCTGTCATCTCTCCCACTAATTGTGACAAAAGATGAGGAAAAACAAATCACCTTTCCCGGCGAATCCTTATTTCAAAGTTAATGGCGTTATCTTCTCCTTCTTACCTGAAGCCCATTACACAGAAGCCGGCCAAGCATATTGCCTAGATCGATCTAACGTGTCACAGTCTGCCGTTGTCAAGACCGCTACACTCCGGACGGACGGATGAACGACCGCACGGACCGTGTCTTGCTGTAATGAAGCTAGATTGACTTGATACCCGACGGTGCTATTTGCGGAGACTTGGTATTGGTGTTCGTGTGGGCGAAAGTTGCCCGTCAAAGCACGTCACAGAGGTTGCCCATCAAACAAGCTTTCTTTGTAACTTTGTAAGGATCGTGGATTTTCTGGTAAACACTCTCTACATGGAGTGCAGCGGAAGTTTGGTCAAGATCCCCTTTGTCGTGATGTCTTACAAAGGCGTTGGGTTGGGTTGTTTTACCTCTGAGCGGCACTTTTTTGCACATCATGGGCGAAATGGCCAGGTCACATGGACCCCGAAGGCTCAGAGAAGGTTGGGGGAGGGGACCCACTGGAACAGCTGTTGGGAGACAGATCGTAGCCTCCCGTCAATGCCATCCAGCGTGTTCTTTAACTTTGGGTTGTTTTACATCTCAGCGGCACTTTTTTGTACACCATGGGCTAAATGGCCAGGTCACATGAACCCCGAAGGCTCAGAGAAGGTTGGGGGAGGGGACCCACTGGAACAGCTGTTGGGAGACAGATCGTAGCCTCCCGTCAATGCCATCCAGCGTGTTCTTTAACTTTGGGTTGTTTTACATCTCAGCGGCACTTTTTTTGTACACCATGGGCGAAATGGCCAGGTCACATGGACCCCGAAGGCTCAGAGAAGGTTGGGGGAGGGGACCCACTGGAACAGCTGTTGGGAGACAGATCGTAGCCTCCCGTCAATGCCATCCAGCGTGTTCTTTAACTTTGGGTTGTTTTACATCTCAGCGGCACTTTTTTGTACACCATGGGCGAAATGGCCAGGTCACATGGACCCCGAAGGCTCAGAGAAGGTTGGGGGAGGGGACCCACTGGAACAGCTGTTGGGAGACAGATCGTAGCCTCCCGTCAATGCCATCCAGCGTGTTCTTTAACTTTGGGTTGTTTTACATCTCAGCGGCACTTTTTTGTACACCATGGGCGAAATGGCCAGGTCACATGGACCCCGAAGGCTCAGAGAAGGTTGGGGGAGGGGACCCACTGGAACAGCTGTTGGGAGACAGATCGTAGCCTCCCGTCAATGCCATCCAGCGTGTTCTTTAACTTTGGGTTGTTTTACATCTCAGCGGCACTTTTTTGTACACCATGGGCGAAATGGCCAGGTCACATGGACCCCGAAGGCTCAGAGAAGGTTGGGGGAGGGGACCCACTGGAACAGCTGTTGGGAGACAGATCGTAGCCTCCCGTCAATGCCATCCAGCGTGTTCTTTAACTTTGGGTTGTTTTACATCTCAGCGGCACTTTTTTGTACACCATGGGCTAAATGGCCAGGTCACATGGACCCCGAAGGCTCAGAGAAGGTTGGGGGAGGGGACCCACTGGAACAGCTGTTGGGAGACAGATGGTAGCCTCCCGTCAAGGCCATCCAGTGTGTTCTTTAACGTGTCAGGGTATGGCTCTCCCGCACACGGGACCACGGCTTAACGTCCCATCCGACGGACGGCGGCCTTTCCAAGCCCATCGGTGTCCCCTACTGACCGTGGGCAGGGCGGGGAGTTTTGCGGAGATAAATCTCAACGCTGACCCAGCTGGGACTCGAACCTAGGAACTACATATTACGAGCCTGGCGCGCTACCGACTGAGCCACCCCCGCCCCTTTTCAAAGGCGTAATCGATGAAACCAATACTGTTCAAAGATTCGCAGTTAATCATGTGGAGTTTAGTTGAAAATGATAACTTTGGGAATGAATTTGGTGTTAATCTTAGTCGTGATTGGAGGAACTTTTGACCTCGTGGAAGATATAAATTTGAATGAATCAGGTAAAAATGATTTGGCCCCGGGCTTCAGCTTCAAACAGCATTCTGACTTCCACTGATCACTTCTACTTTTTCTCATAACTGTGAAATAAATATATCCCTCCTGCATGGTCTAAGGAAAAATACGTATATCCCTCTTGCATGATCTAGTTATGTCCCTACTCCAAGAGAATTACTATTTAAACATGCTATTGTTAATGTATGTAATTCTCACCAAAAATGTTTTGTTTGGTCTGTGGGGCGGGGGGGGGGGTTCTGTGAGGGGGTCTTGTATGGTCTGTTGTATGGTATAGTCTGGTTTTTGTATGGTCTGTGGGGGGGATCAGTCGGTAGCGCGCCTGTCAGTCGGTAGCGTATATGTTTTAATCACTTCATAATATTCGAAAATGTCTCTAAATCGCGAAATTATAAGTAATGTTTACTAAACCAAGAAAATTAAGAGAATTACCGACCTTTCATTATAACTGTAATCCCAGAAATGGGTGTATTCAATAGACTTTAATAGACTCTCTCGGAGCAAGATCTCGAATGAACTGGTTCCCCAAATGAGTTGCAACTTGGGGTATGACACATACAGTCGCTCAAAAAAGTATCCAAGCACTAAGGTTGATTACAGAATTCAGAAAAAATATCTGGCAACGATTTTTTTTTAGAAATTAGTGATCTGGTAACCTTCGTGTCACGTGACACGAAAGTTGCCAGATCACTAATTTCTAAAAAAATCGTTGCCAGATATATTTTCTGAATTCTGTAATCAACCATAGCGTTCGGATACTTTTTTGAGCGACTGTAGGTGGTCATATTAGTTTGATACTAGATCGTGTGGGCTCACTCACGGAAATATTGCCGATGGGCTTGAAAAGGCCGCCGTCCGTCGGATGGGACGTTAAGCCGTGGCCCCGTGTGCGGGAGAGACATACCCTGTGCACGTTAAAGAACACGCTGGATGGCCTTGACGGGAGGCTACCATCTGTCTCCCAACAGCTGTTCCAGTGGGTCCCCTCCCCCAACCTTCTCTGAGCCTTCGGGGTCCATGTGATCTGGCCATTTAGCCCATGGTGTGCAAAAAAGTGCCGCTCAGAGGTAAAACAACCCAACCCAACGGAAATATTGAGCGTGTGCAGTTACCGTTCACAGCAAACTGGACCGTGTGCAGTAACTGCACACGCTCCAGTTTGCTGTGAACGGTAACTGGAGCGTGTACAGTTGCTGTACACGCTCCAGATATTTTTCCTGAATTCTGTAATCACGTGACACGAAGGTTGCCAGATCACTGATTTCTAAAAAAAATCGTTGGCAGATATCTTTTTTGAATTCTGTAATCAATTATAGAGTTCGGATACTTTTTTGAGAGACTGTAGGTGGTCATATTATTTTGATACTAGATCGTGTGGGCTCACTCACGGAAATATTGAGCGTGTGCAGTTACCGTTCAGAGCAAACTGGAGCGTGTGCAGTAACTGCACACGCTCCAGTTTGCTGTGAACGGTAACTGGAGCGTGTACAGTTGCTGTACACGCTCCAGATATTTTTCCTGAATTCTGTAATCACGTGACACGAAGGTTGCCAGATCACTAATTTCTGAAAAAAATCGTTGCCAGATATTTTTTCTGAATTCTGTAATCAACCATAGTGTTTGGATATTTTTTTGAGCGACTGTACACACACACACACTCCGGGAACGTGAGGAGTCACGATAACATCTACGTTGTTTACCTTCCCACTTGCTAAAGATAAAAGACTCGACTCAGAAATTCAGACAACACACATGCATTTAATTTTAAAATTTTTATTGATATCAAAGTATTGAATTCAGAGATGCGATGAATAAACATTGGCAATGCGTAGGTTTCACATAATATTTTACACAAGTAATGATTTCCATTGGTTTGCAATTTTATGTAGATTATTTATACATTTCACAATGATATTTTTTTTTTTGCATTGGTTACAGATATATGTTACAGTTTGCTTACAAAATGCAGCTTAACAGAAGAAATTGTTTTACGTACAATGGTCATGCATGCGATACTTTTACATATACAGGGGTTACATAAAAATTGTACATACATTCAGATAGAATTATCATTTTTTATACATACTACCATATAGCTCAAACATAATAAAAATAAGAGTGTACATGTTTAACAAAATATTCGTTTTCTGTTACATTATTTTTTCATCGTTTCGTAGTGTCCGTACGAAAAGGTGTCACAACCATTTTCTAAAATATATCTTTGTCATCAAATAGTGACAGACCAAGTTTTACACCTTTCACTGTATGAAGATGATGGTTGGTACTTTGAATCCTTTTCAAATCTACTCGACAAGGTGATTTGTTTATCAAGCAGTCTCTGTAATCCTTGTGACGAAGGGTTCTTTTTACGATGTATTTGGGGACTCCTTTCCCTGTCTTCTTCTCCTCTTGTAAACTCAGAATAGAATACATCTCACTTTTCAACCCAACAAACTCGTTTGCCTGCACTCCTGAAAGTTCATCTTTCATTTTTCCTAGTGCTTTTTTATTGCTTACGCTACGTAGGAAGGTATGTGTAGGGTAATCAGATGTGCCAAAATGGTTTATATCATCTTTTATATCGGCATACACAGCCTCGGTTTGAAGCTCGTAGCAGAGTGAATAATTATTTAGCCTTTCCTCCATATTTTGGATTAATATAGTCATAATGAAAACTATACATCAGTATTTTAGTAATATCTAAAATACTGAATCTATCATAAACAGGTCTATTGAATTTCAATTTACTTTGCTTTGATTGTACACATGAGAATTTGTTGTCAAAAACACGAAAAGCGTGAAAAGCAGGTGATGCTACTAGTTTACATACTCTCTCCGGACTCAGTCAATTCAATTTTCACTCGATTTCTCAAATTTTCCATCGTTTTTCCAAACACAGCATTATTCATCAGTTTGAAGTCTTTCTCGAAATCGTTTCCAGCTTTCTTCCGCTGATCCGTATTAAATTCTATATGTGGTTTTAGCCAGCAAGATTGTTTGAATTCTAAAATGCGAAGTATTTTCTTCAACTGCATACCGAAGGCTAAATGTTGTTTTATATTATGGTAATGAAGGACATATTTTCCTTAGAATACAGATTTGGGACTAGTTTCACGACTGATTGGTTGGTATTTATTCCAAGGTTATGAGCAATCTCTTGGCAATATAGTAATAGCATGCTGTTGGTAATCGGAAGTTTCTCAAGGGCTAGTGGATGATCATTTTGATTGTCGTGGAGAGAAACTGAATAATCTAATCGACTTCAATATGTAATCTTTATTGGAATCATCAGCAACCGTGGAAATATCTAGATCTGCTATTTCTTCTCTATCAAGTCATCGAAAATCGCTTTGAGGAAGACATTATGACATTGCCCGTCCGTAGAGACTGTTGGCATCACAGTACATAATGCATTTAGAGGGTAGCTGAGGATTATAGGTATCTAAATACTTGTTGTTTGCCGTGTTTAAACGATTGCATACCACTGAAATTCCTCCTCGTATGCCTTTTCCCAGTGAAAGGTACATTGTAGGGTCTGTTATCAGCTCTAGATTAAATTTGTCTCTTTTCAGGCTAGTCCAGCAGCTATATAAACATGGCAGGAATCAATTTCGTAGTGTCTGACACATAGTTGTCTGAAATTCTCAAAAACGTCAGCTAAGAGGAGCACATCGGTCTTCAGGTACAAGTCATGATACTGACCTAGAATTTTTATATTGAATGTGTTCCATACTCTCAGTGCATGGATGTAGTCTTCTTCCTCTAGCGCTTCTTCTGTGAGTTGATTGTAAAAAGCTTCATGTTCAGGTAATAACGTTTCTCCAAACTCTCTGCTGCTGTCAATGTAGTCGTAGGGATAAACTCCTTTTCTCAAAACCAGGTGTAGACGTTCAGATTCAACATGTTCCTTAAAATGTGGAATTCTTCTGCTGATAAATTATGGACTAGCTTCTCAAGAGATGCGCTTAAAAATTGATAGAAGTCTATGAAATTCAAAGTCCCAAGGGATAATGCTATGTATTTTTCCCATGTTATTGGGAAAGCATTTAATCTTCTTATTTTTGATTCTGTCGATTTCTTGCATAATAATGTAGCTGTCATATTCCTTTAGGTTGTGAAATATACCTGGAATCTTATTTGTAAACTTAAAATTGAGATTACACGCATTATGGGAGGCTCCTAGGAATTTGCCAGTTAAATGATCGTGATCCCAGAATATCTAGTCCCAGAACTAGTCCCAGGACATCTTTGCAAATATGACAGTTGGTAGAATTGCGAAATGATTCCTCTTCGTGATTTGAAAGGTGCATTGGTTTGATCTCTGAGAGTAAATTTTTGATATCTTTTCTTTCTTTAAGCAAACATTCCAAAAATTCTTTTACCACATTAGGACCTCTATAAACTATAGGTGGTTTATAGTTGCAGCCGTTAGGTCCAACAACATGATATGCAAATCCACAGGGTTCATGATTTGTTGTGATAGTGGTGTGAAATTTTGAAGGGTCAGGCAGCATACAGGTGTCCACTTTCAATAAGAATGATTCAAAGTCGGCGTAAATCACGTAAGGAACTTGAAATTCGTGAATGTCAGCCATTTCTCCTCTTCAGTTGGAAACTCTACTCTCTAGGGTCAATGGTCTTGTCAATAGGGAATATGATCCTTCAAGAGGGATTCATTTGTGAAACGGTGAAGGCAGTAATCACAGTAGAAGGTCTGGCATTTATATTTAGTGAGAGGACTGATGATCTACTGATATTCTTAATAGAACAGTAGTGATGCTTTTCATCATCTGATAACAGTAGGAGATTAGCGAGCTCTTTAAATCTGAATGATGTGATGCAGAGTAGGAACACCTCTTTCTCGTATCCAAAAACATTGACAGAGATATTATTCATTTTTTCGAATTTTGATATTTGATTTATTGTCATAGGGAAAATTAAACCAGATGTGTTTAATTTTTCTTATAAATGTATGTAGTTGCTAAGGCGCTCGGTGTTTCTTAGAGCGGGATACAAAGAGGCTGAAACAGACCATACAAAAGGGTTTTTGGTCAGAATTACACAAATTGACCATTGCACGTTTTAATTCTCTTGGATTAGGGACATGACTAGACCGTGCAAGAGGGTTATATTTTTCAATGTTCATTTCACCATGGAGTACAGCATCCAGTATCCATCCAGTGTGCGCTCCTTCAAATTCTTCAAATGAAGTCTTGATCTTCTTGCACGCTGAATTCAGTTCTCTGTTTAGGGACGATGTAGGAAGACTTGTGATGCAGTTCCCTCGGAAAAATGGGATGTAGTATTGAAAGATAGAAGGGGAAACTTTTCGCCTGTAGCACACTTGCACGACAAGGTACAGTCGCTCAAAAAAGTATCCGAACACTATGGTTGATTACAGAATTCAGAAAAAATATCTGGAGCATGTACAGCAACTGTACATGCTCCAGTTACCGTTCACAGCAAACTGCAGCGTGTGCAGTAACTGCACACGCTCCAGTTTGCTGTGAACGGTAACTGCACACGCTCAATATTTCTGTGAGTGAGCCCACACGATCCAGGTTTTTGTGAGCTCACACGATCCAAAGTGCTGTGAACATTAACCGCAACCGCTCCAGTTTGCTGTGAACGGTAACTGCACACGCTCAATGTTTCCGTGAGTGAGCCCACACGATCCAATCACACAATCCACACGGGGACCTCACAAAAGTGGCCTTACTATGACGTCACGGAGACCTCACAAAAGTGGCCTGATGATGAAATACCCGAACAGATGTTGGGAGACAGATAAGTGACACGTGACACGAAGGTTGCCAGATGACTAATTTCTAAAAAAAATCAATGCCAGATATTTTTTCTGAATTTTGCAATAAACCATAGTTTTCGGATACTTTTTTGAGCGACTGTACCATTTAATGCTACCTTTCGAGGCCAATTCTTCTTACAAAAGTGTTAGGAGTGACTTCCGTGAAGACTCGAGAAAAATGGTGAGATCAGCAGATGTTTCTTCAGTCGCTATCAGCTTATGTGTTGACAAGATCCTTTTCATTTCTTCTGGAAATTGGCAGGTGTCTGCAGGGTCCGGTTTTTGCTTCTTCTGGGGAATCTTTTCATCTTCAGAACGTTTTCGTTTATTATTGTGTGGCTTTCTTTGATAAGCCATCCCATGGCCTAGTGGTTAGCACGCTTGGTTACTGATCTAAGGGACCTGGGTTCGAGTCCCGGGTAAGGCATGGACATATGTGTTGTTTTTCTGCTGAGGTCCTGCCATCCTCACAGACCTTCTACTCTGGCATATAAACTGACAGGATCCTCTCAGACCTCTGTGGCAAGCAACTGCTTGAGGGGGTATTTATTTATTTATTTATTATCTGTCTCCCAACATCTGTTCGGGTATTTCATCATCAGGCCACTTTTGTGAGGTCCCCGTGTGGATTGTGTGATTGGATTGTGTGAGCTCACAAAGACCTGGATCGTGTGGGCTCACTCACGGAAATATTGACCGTGTGCAGTTACCGTTCACAGCAAACTGGAGCGTGTGCAGTAACTGCACACGCTCCAGTTTGCTGTGAACGGTAACTGGAGCGTGTACAGTTGCTGTACACGCTGGACGTTTGTGTTGTTTTTCTGCTGAGGTCCTGCCATCCTCACAGACTACTATGGCATATAAACTGACAGGCTCCTGTCAGACCTCTGTGGCAAGCAGCTGCTTGAGGGTTTTTTTTTTCTTTGATGCCACAAAAGATTGTCTTTTCTTCCAAACTCCATAGCACATTCTTCACATTTGTAGGCTTTCCTGGAGGTGTGAGATAACTCATGACGTTGTTTGTCAGTTTTCCTTGAGAATGTAGATTTACATTGAGAGCATTAAATAGGTTATTTCCATCATGACATCTCTTATGACGAATGAAATTCGTTTGGAGTGTGAAAGTCTTCTGACATATATCACATGGATGCATTGCAAAACAGTAAGTGGAGAATAAGTGGAGATGATTACAGTGTGAAATAAGTGGAGATGATTTATATTACACGAGGACGTCGAGAATTATCACAATTGACTTCTAGTAGTTGAAAAATCACACACACGCAGCAGCAGAGAACTGTCACTGTCAACGTCTGACAACAGAATGAGGATTCTGACTGATGGAAGTCGTATTTATGTTACCGCTAAAGCTCGAAAGCCGTTAATATGGACATTACCTAGCTAATCTGCAGATTAACTGATTTGCTCCGTTAACGTGCGGAATCAAGAGTTTTCCGCATTTTACCTAGGTAATGTGCACATTAACGGCTTCCGTATCGTTAAAGTTCAAAAGTTTGTTTGTCTCAGAGTGGTGAATCTCTTGAATATGAATCTTCGTGTCACGTGATTCACTCGTCCGCATTATAAAAAACGTCCCGGATGAGCGGAGGCCAAGTGAGAACGAATCGGTAAAGTGATTCATTCTTGATAACGAATCACTAAAATGATTCGTTCTCACTTGGCCTGCTCATTTTGGGGGCGGTTTTTTATAATTCGGACGACTGATTCATGTTGACAGAGGGATGACCCTGGTTTCAACTCTACTCTCGGACACTAGATAAATAACATTATGTTAATTTAAGCGTACAGAAACGTTCCTGTTGTTCCAGCAAAGATCTTATTTTCACTTTAACGAGTGCCTAGTAGGTAATGTGCAGATTATCCAGGTAATTTGCAGATTACCTAGGCAATTTGAGAAATGAAACAATTTTCCTCACGTTAACGGATCACCCTAGTTAATCTGCACAATACCTAGATAATCTGTAGAATAGCTGATTTCTGCACTTTAGCGGTAACATTTATACTAGAAGAAGGACTATCCCGCAGAAACTGAAATGGAAGAAATGACTGTGCTGTAGAAAATGAAAAGAAAAAAAATGCTAATGGGGCAAAAAAATATAAGATAAAACTTCCAATAGGTGACGTCATCCGACTTCTCTGGACTTAATTTCGAGATGGGCCCGAAAATGGCGGTCAAGGGTGTGGGGGAAGATGAACTTTTCCAAAACATGTTGTAACACGCCATGTCTGATACGGAAACAGAGGGGGGGGGGGATCAATAGCGTGATGGGTAACGTCATCCAAGATAGCGGTCTCTGGAAATCACAAGTGGTTGTTTACTTCATCCAATAGTATCTGTCATATATTAATTATTACCTCCATTTTAACTGAATAATATAATTTCAGATTAATACATCACTGGAGCGAGGTATTTTGTTCGCCATTGTCCGATTTAAGTCTTAAAACAGTATTGACTTATAGGTGTAACAATGATCCGCCTCCACTCTAAAGACATGGGAGGCGGATCCCATAGGATCCGCCACTGAGTCAGAACTCTCATTATCTTCCTACTTACGACGTCAAACAGTGATGGTAGAAAAATGTAGCTGATGAGAAAATAAATTTCAGAAATTTATACTTACTAAATTTCACACATTAGTAATGTGAACATATTGTTAGAATCAGCACATGATATGCAAATAGAGCACTTTAAGATATTCGAGTTGTTATCGATTACGTCCCAACTATAAAACTTCGTGAAACATATAATAATTGATGGATTAATTGTTAACATCGTGTGGGCCCACTCATAGAAATATTGAGCGTGTGCAGTTACCGTTCACAGCAAACTGGAGCGGTTGCGGTTAATGTTCACAGCACATTGCATCGTGTGAGCTCACAAAAACCTGGATCGTGTGGGCCCACTCACAGAAATATTGAGCGTGTGCAGTTACCGTTCACAGCAAACTGGAGCGGTTGCGGTTAATGTTCACAGCACAATGGATCGTGTGGGCCCACTCACAGAAATATTGAGCGTGTGCAGTTACCGTTCACAGCAAACTGGAGCGTGTGCAGTAACTGCACACGCTCCAGTTTGCTGTGAATGGTAACTGGAGCGTGTACAGTTGCTCTACATGCTCCAGATATTTTTTCTGAATTCTGTAATCAACCATAGCGTTTAGTTAAGTGAATTTAAAAAATATAAGACAAGTTAGGTGAATTTAGAGTTCTATATCAAAATTCGAATTGCAGTTGGGATGCACGAGTCTTGAAGTTGAATGAGCGACGTCATTTGTCTCGAGTTGTGCTGCTGATTGTTGGTAGACTACAGTTGGATGACAAATTCTTGCTTAACAAATGTGGTAAGGAGATGTTAGTTGGTGAATTCACAATGTGGTAATGAGATATCAGTAATGAGAAAAAACGCAAATGGAGAGCGGTGGTAACTCTTTTTCCACCAGCTCTATGTACTAAAGAGCTCTTGAAACCCTTAACAGTTTGTTAAGTAATTCTTATAAACAAACAATAAAACACTTCAAAAATGCTAACAGTGGCAAATAAATATCTCTCTTCCTTGGGAAAGATTCCCAAATACTCGTGCACTGTTTTACGAATAAATGGCACTGTGCAGCAAAATGATTAGTACGATCATCTTCATCATCAAGCAGCCATGGGCTATGGACAGTGGTGTCACCCGAATTTATTAACAACCGGTTTCCATACCGAAGGTGGCGTGGGGTATCTGGACGAATTGACAATTTAGTTTGTTAGACACTGGTACCACATTCTGCGGGGGGAGTGAATCCTCCCCTTGGAAAAACGTTTTTAAATATTACGTTTGAGATTGCATGATAGGTAATCAATGTATTGTAATTAACTTCAACTACAAAAGTTGCATCTCGTAATGCAGAGTCTATCTAAAAATATTAAAAACCAATCATTACCTGGATTAACCTGCAATTAGTGGCAGTGATTCTGTAAATAAATAAATATAATTATAGATAAGAGCAATATATTTTATTTTTCATGTAACTGTAGGATACATATGAAAAACATAGCATCCATAACTGATTAATGCAAACTCCAAATTTTAATAAAATAAACGTAAAAATCATCACACCACATACATTTTTGACAAGACACAAACTTTCATCTATGGCGCGTCACTCGTCCTATTCCATAATCTATGGCACTACTTTTCTCCTTTTTCAAACGCGGATGCCACATCACTCCTCCTGTTCCATAGTCTATGGCACTACTTTTCTCCTTTTTCAAACGCGGATGCCACATCACTCCTCCTGTTCCATAGTCTATGGCACTACTTTTCTCCTTTTTCAAACGCGGATGCCACATCACTCCTCCTGTTCCATAGTCTAGGCACTACTTTTCTCCTTTTTCAAACGCGGATGCCACATCACTCCTCCTGTTCCATAGTCTATGGCACTACTTTTCTCCTTTTTCAAACGCGGATGCCACATCACTCCTCCTGTTCCATAGTCTATGGCACTACTTTTCTCCTTTTTCAAACGCGGATGCCACATCACTCCTCCTGTTCCATAGTCTATGGCACTACTTTTCTCCTTTTTCAAACGCGGATGCCACATCACTCTTCCTGTTCCATAGTCTATGGCACTACTTTTCTTCTTTCCCAAACGCGGATGCCACATCACTCCTCCTATTCCATAGTCAATGGCACTACTTTTCTCCTTTTTCAAACGCGGATGCCACATCACTCCTCCTGTTCCATAGTCTATGGCACTACTTTTCTTCTTTTTCAAACGCGGATGCCACATGGTGATGTAAGTACCAATTATTATGGTCCAGGGTCAAGATACTCGTATTTAAAATTCTTGTAAACAGGAACATTTCGTTTTTTTTTTTTGTGAAGTGTCTTAAATCTTTCTGAGAAATTTGGGAAGATGTTTTAATATTTATTTATTTTGTCGGAATGACGCGCAGAGAAATCTGTCTAACTCACGGCAACATTTCATCAGCAGGTGCAGTTTGCAGTTTCCAGAAACTGGCGTAAATTTTAACAACTGGTTTCTGGAAACCGGCTGGGTGACACCACTGGCTATGGCGCTGCAAGCGATTGTGGAATTTAGTTCTCCAAACACGTCTGTCCTGAGTTACATCTGCTGCATCTCACCACTGTAGACCAATTCTAATGAGGTCCTGTTTGGCACTGTCTGAAAAGAGCGAGATCACGGTTACAGAATTAACGACGCGAAATCTCGACAGAGCGTTCGGCAGAACAACTCCAGTATTAAATTTATTCAGCCAGTTAACAACAAAATTATGTCTCCGCAAAATTCCCTGCCCTGCCCACGGTTAGTAGGGGACACCGATGGGCTTGGAAAGGCCGCCGTCCGTTGGATGAAGACGTTAAGCCGTGGTCCCGTGTGCGGCTGAGCCATACCCTGTGCACGTTAAAGAACACGCTGGATGGCCTTGAAGGGAAGCTACCATCTGTCTCCCAACAGCTGTTCCAGTGGGTCGCCTCCCCCAACCTTCTCTGAGCCTTCGGGGTCCATGTGACCTGGCCATTTGGCCCATGGTGTGAGGGAAAGTGCCGCTCAGAGGTAAAGCAACCCAACGCAACCCAACAATATTATGGCTCTCTACTCAATTTTCACATGGTAACATAAGATATAACATTTTTTTGAATATTACACTTTTATTTACCAAAGTTTACAGAAGTGGCCCAAAGCCTAAATCCGTTATCTCTGCAAGCCCTGCTTGCGACGTACAGTCGCTCAAAAAAGTATCCGAATGCTATGGTTGATTACAGAATTCAGAAAAAATATCTGGAGCGTGTACAGCAACTGTACACGCTCCAGTTTGCTGTGAACTGGAGCCAACTGGAGCCAACTGGAGCGTGTGCAGTTACTGCACACGCTCCAGTTGGCTGTGAACGGTAACTGCAACACTTAATATTTCTGTGAGTGGGTCCACACGATCCAGGTTTTTGTGATCGATATGCTTTTGTGATCGATATGCTTTTGTGATCGATATACGATCCAATGTGCTGTGAACATTAACCGCAAACGCTCCAGTTTGCTGTGAACGGTGCATATTTTGTGATCGATATGCTTTTGTGATCGATATACGATCCAATGTGCTGTGAACATTAACCGCAAACGCTCCAGTTTGCTGTGAACGGTAACTGCACACGCTCAATATTTCTGTGAGTGGGCCCACACGATCCAGGTTTTTGTGAGCTCACACGATCCAATGTGCTGTGAACATTAACCGCAAACGCTCCAGTTTGCTGTGAACGGTAACTGCACACGCTCAATATTTCTATGAGTGGGCCCACACGATCCAGGTTTTTGTGAGCTCACACGATCCAATGTGCTGTGAACATTAACCGCAAACGCTCCAGTTTGCTGTGAACGGTAACTGCACACGCTCAATATTTCTGTGAGTGGGCCCACACGATCCAGGTTTTTGTGAGCTCACACGATCCAATGTGCTGTGAACATTAACCGCAACCGCTCCAGTTTGCTGTGAACGGTAACTGCACACGCTCAATATTTCTGTGAATGGACCCACACGATCCAGGTTTTTGTGAGCTCACACAATCCAATGTGCTGTGAACATTAACCGCAACGGCTCCAGTTTGCTGTGAACGGTAACTGCACACGCTCCATATTCATTGCATTATATATTCATACGCATTATATATATATTAAAAAAAAGTATCCGAACGCTATGGTTGATTACAGAATTCAGAAAATATATCTGGCAACGATTTTTTTAGAAATTAGTGATCTGGCAACCTTCGTGTCACGTGAATCGTTGCCAGATATATTTTCTGAATTCTGTAATCAACCATAGCGTTCGGATACTTTTTTGAGCGACTGTACAGTGTAGGATAAGATTGGAATGAAAGAGAATTTCGCAAACATATTTCAACAGCACAAACAGAAATTAACTAGAAGGAAGCATATCACCTGTGGCGAATATGAGAATCGCGTTTGCAAAGAGAAAGAAGTTTTTTCTTATCCTACTGTTTCATTCTTTAAAAATTTTAATTTGAGCTAGTAGATGATGGGGAAAATGCAAATAGTATTTTATTAGTAATTATACAACACAAAAGTATTCAACTTTTAATTCTTAAATCTAAAAAGTTGCATATCCCACACCGCTCTCAGAAAAGTGGGTAGAATTTTGCTCTCAGTGGAATATCTGTTAAAAACTACCACTATTTTTTTTTATTTCTATTCTATACATGTTAATTGTAAAACTGGATGCACTCTATCACTTCTTCCAGTTGACGATCTCTAACATTCGGAATACAACTCCTACTGAGGATAACAAAGCAATTAAATTGTTAAAATCCAGAAGAGTTCCTGGCCTTGATGATGTCACGAACACAGTGATCAAACAACTTCCGCCTAGAGCCATTGTTTACATCTGTTCTATTTTTAACAGCCTTTTACGTTTGAAACTCTTCCCATCGATCTGGAAAATGATGTTATTAAAATGATACATAAACCGGGGAAAAATCCAACCTTTCCCCAGAGTTAGCGACTAATCAGTTTGCTTCCATGTTCAGATAAAGTTTTTGAGAGAATTATCTTATGGAGCATACTGATCAGAATGGCCTAATTCCAGAACAGTTTGGCTTTAGGCGGAAGGGTTGGGTTGTTTTACCTCTGAGCGGCACTTTTTTGCACACCATGGGCTAAATGGCCAGGTCACATGGACCCCGAAGGCTCAGAGAAGGTTGGGAGAGGGGACCCACTGGAACAGCTGTTGGGAGACAGATGGTAGCCTCCCGTCAAGGCCATCCAGCGTGTTCTTTAACGTGCACAGGATATGGCTCTCCCACACACGGGGCCACGGCTTAACGTCCCATTCCACAGGACGGCGGCCTTTCCAAGCCCATCGGTGTCCCTTACTGACCGTGGGCAGGGCGGGGAATTTTGCGGAGATAAATCTCAACGCTGACCCAGCTGGGACTCGAACCTGGGAACTACAGATTACGAGCCTGGCGCGCTACCGACTGAGCCACCCCCGCCCCTAGGCGGAAGGGATCTACAGTTCACCAACTGTTACGAGTAGTGGAAAGGGTTGCCGAATCCTTAAGAAAGAGACCATCGCATCCACATTTCTGGATGTGGCTAACAATTATATATTTCGGGTATGACTCACAATTTGTAGTCATACCTGAATGAAAGAACATTTTGCATTAGGATTGGCAACTGCCTTTCCACTGCGAGAAACATAGATGCAGGTGTCCCACAAGGCTCCTTGTTGGGACCTGCTCTATTCAACTTCTATATGCAATATCTCCCAGATCTCCATCCTGTCATGACGGCACTTTACCATTCAAACTGATTTAAGCACTGACCACATAAACACCCACATTCGGAAGCTCGCGCAGACCTTTTTCGTGGCAGGGAGATAATCTTTATTATATAATTATATCTTTGATTGATTATGATCCATTGGTTTTAAACCAATTCAAAATCCTAAGATTGTGGTGTATGACACCTGCATGTTTAACTTTTAGTTGCGCTTCTTTAGCAAGTCATTCTGACAGATATTTTTTCTGAATTCTGTAATCAACCATAGTGTTCGGATATTTTTCTTGAGCGACTGTAGGTGGTCATATTATTTTGATACTAGATCGTGTGGGGCTCACTCGCGGAAATATTGAGCGTGTGCAGTTACCGTTCACAGCAAACTGGAGCGGTTGCGGTTTATGTTCACGGCACATTGGATAGTGTGAGCTCACAAAACCTGGATCGTGTGGGCCCACTCATAGAAATATTGAGTGTGTGCAGTTACCGTTCACAGCAAACTGGAGCGGTTGCGGTTAATGTTCACAGCACATTGGATCGTGTGAGCTCACAAAAACCCGGATCATGTGGGCTCACTCACGGAAATATTGAGCCTGTGCAGTTCCCGTTCACAGCAAACTGTCCAGTTTGCTGTGATTGGTAACTGGAGCGTGTACAGTTGCTGTATACGCTTCAGATATTTTTCCTGAATTCTGTAATCACGTGACACGAAGGTTTCAGATCACTAATTCTAAAAAAAATCGTTGGCAGATATTTTTTCTGAATTCTGCAATCAACCGTAGTGTTCGGATACTTTTTTGAGCGACTGTAGGTTGTCATATTATTTTGACAGTAGATCGTGTGGGCTCACTCACGGAAATATTGAGCTTGTGCAGTTACCGTTCAAACTGGAGCGTGTGCAGTAACTGTACACGCTCCAGATATTTTTCCTGAATGGCCCCTGTGGGGTTTATGTGTTTTAATTTTGTTTTTGCCAATCAGGCACTATTTTAGACTTGGAGATATAAATAAGCCTTAGACTTAGCTCATAAAATTTTAATTAAAAATATCAGATATCAGGATATCAGCTCTGCCCGTTTCATCATTTCAATGATCTGTAAAGATATATATATTTAAAACACTGAGTATTTGAAAAATACGAATTATAATATTTCATCAGTACCAATCAAATTAAAAAAGAGTATTCTTATTATCATTTTTATTGTTTCCAATAGAAACTTCATGACGTTCACATTCCACCATCAAAATTTCATATTTCTATCATTAATACATGGTTGCAATATTCGTTCGAAATTTTGGAATTTTTAAAAGTTTTCACCGTTAGATGGCGCAATTATAGTGTTCGAAAGATTCCGAAAGTACGAATCATAATATTTCATCAATTCCTATCTGACCCTAAAAATAGTTTTTTCATTTATCTGTAAATACAAACAATTATCTGCTAAAACAAAAAATTGTATTTTCCCACCCCCTGGGTCTAAGCGGGCCAACTCATTGCTGGCAATGAAAACTTTGTGACCTTCACATTCCACCAACAAAATTTCTACCATAAATACATCGTTTGCAGTATTCGTTTGGATTTTTGTCATTTTCAACTTTTTCCACCGTTAGAGGGCGCAATTATAGCTTTAGGGTGATTCTGAAAAGGCTGATCGTAATATTTCATCAATACCTATCCAATTAAAAATAATAATAATTTACATATTAATTTATATATTAATTTATAAATAACAAAAGTTCGATGTCTGCCGACAGACGACAAAGTGAAACTATTATCTCTTTTTTTTTGAAAAGATAAAAATAACAAATCTATGCTTCGCTCTTCAATAAGCTATAAATAAAATAAATAAATTCCCCCTCAAACAGCTGCTTGTCACAGAGGTCTGACAGGAGCCTGTCAGTTTATATGCCATAGCAGAAGGTCTGAGAGGATGGCAGGACCTCAGCAGAAAAACAACACAAACGTCCAGCGTGTACAGCAACTGTACACGCTCCAGTTACCGTTCATTGCAAACTGGAGCGTGTGCAGTTACTACACACGCTCCAGTTTGCTGTGAACGGTAACTGCACACGCTCAATATTTCCGTGAGTGAGCCCACACGATCCAGGTCTTTGTGAGCTCACACGATCCAATCACACAATCCACACGGGGACCTCACAAAAGTGGCCTTATTATGATGTCACGGGGATCTCACAAAAGTGGCCTGATGATGAAATACCCGAACAGATGTTGGGAGACAGATAATAAATAAATAAATAAATACCCCGTCAAGCAGCTGCTTGCCACAGAGGTCTGACAGGAGCCTGTCAGTTGTCACGCCAAAGTAGAAGGTCTGAGAGATGGCAGGACCTCAGCAGAAAAACAACACATACATCCATGCCTTACCCGGGGCTCGAACCGTGGATGATGGAAATCTTTTCTCATTAGGACTTATGAACAACCTCGCTGGT
Organism: Ryuthela nishihirai; assembly: GCA_038380435.1. Taxonomy (NCBI): domain Eukaryota; kingdom Metazoa; phylum Arthropoda; class Arachnida; order Araneae; family Heptathelidae; genus Ryuthela; species Ryuthela nishihirai. The sequence continues at coordinate 60,226,289 of JAWZYU010000012.1, forward strand.
TTTATCTCAGTCGATTACATTCTGATGACAATCTTTGCAAGAATTCTTAAAATAATATTATACTGAGTAGAATCTTTATTATTCTGCCTAAGGTGATTTCGTAGTGACAAGATGCTGTATAAACTTGAGTTTCTAATTTCTTTGGCATTGCCTGTCTTGTGGATATACACAGTCATATCAGAATAATATGACCACCTAACGTAGGGGGCGCAATTATAGCTTTATCGTAGGGGTTGGGTTGGGTTGTTTTACCTGTGAGCTGCACTTTTTTGCACACCATGGGCTAAATGGCCAGGTCACATGGACCCCGAAGGCTCAGAGAAGGTTGGGGGAGGGGACCCACTGGAACAGCTGTTGGGAGATAGATGCGTGTTCTTTAACGTGCACAGGGTATCGCTCTCCTGTACACGGGGTCACGGTTTAACGTCCCATCCAACGGACGGCGGCCTTTTCAAGCCCATCGGTGTCCCCTACTGACCGTGGGCAGGGCGGGGAAATTTTGCAGAGATAAATCTCAACGCTGACCCAGCTTGGACTCGAACCTGGGAACTACAGATTACGAGCCTGGCGCGCTACCGACTGAGCCACCCCCGCCCCTTATCGTAGGGGAAAGATACAACATATTAAAGAGCAAAGCATAGATTTGTTATTTTTATCTTTTCAAAAAAAAAGAGATAATAATTTCACTTTTTCATCTGTCTGTAGATATCGAACTTTTTTCATTTATAGAGATAAAGATTATTTTTAATTTGACAGGTATTGATGAACTATTACGATCAGACTTTTCAGAATCACCCTAAAGCTATAATTGCGCACTCTAACGGTGGAAAACACCAGCGAGGTAATATGACCACCTACCGTAGTATATGTATGGTTATTTATACTATGATATTATTTATATTATTTTATATATGTTGTCTGTGTAGGCGTCCCATGGCCGAGTGGTTAGCACGCTTGGCTACTGATCTAAGGGACCTGGGTTCGAGCCCCGGGTTAAGGCATGGTTAAGGCATGGTTGTGTGTGTCGTTTTCTGCTGAGGTCCCGCCATCCTCTCAGACCTACTACTTTGGCATATAAACTGACAGGCTCCTGTCAGATCTCTGTGGCAAGCAGCTGCTTGAGGGGGTATTTATTTATTTATTTATTATCTGTCTCCCAACATCTGTTCGGGTATTTCATCATCAGGCCACTTTTGTGAGGTCCCCGTGACGTCATAGTAAGGCCACTTTTGTGAGGTCCCCGTGTGGATTGTGTGATTGGATCGTGTGAGCTCACAAAGACCTGGATCGTGTGGGCTCACTCACGGAAATATTGAGCGTGTGCAGTTACCGTTCACAGCAAACTGGAGTGTGTGTAGTAACTGCACACGCTCCAGTTTGCTGTGAACGGTAACTGGAGCGTGTACAGTTGCTGTACACGCTGGACGTTTGTGTTGTTTTTCTGCTGAGGTTCTGCCATCCTCTCAGACCTTCTACTATGACATATAAACTGACAAGCTCCTGTCAGACCTCTGTGGCAAGCAGCTGCTTGAGGGGGTGTTTTTTTTATTTTTTTTATATATGTTGTATCTTTTTCTTCGCGTGCCCACATGTCGAAGATGGGTTGAAGTCATTCATCTTTTCTCCTTCTGCAGACGAGCCAGCTCACATGACCTTGCTGGTGAGCGGAGTGACTCTACTGCTGCTTCTGCCCTTGGCGTACACACTGTACCGATGCAGGAGGAGGGAACATCAGAGCTACGAGGACATTCCAGAAGGGAGCAGGAGGAAGAAGAGGAACTCGCGCTGCTCCCAAGCATCCATATATAGCTGCAAGTAAGCAATCGATCATCTTCTTTCTCGTTTTCTTATAATATATATATTTATATTTAAATATCTTTCTCTGTTTAGATGTTTTAACCAAAGTGAGAGACGAAAGTTTTAAGATTGATTGTTTTACCCACTTCAATGGCCTTATTTTCTTGCTCAATGGTGTACAGTCGCTCAAAAAAGTATCCGAACACTGTGGTTGATTGCAGAATACAGAAAAAATATCTGGCAACGATTTTTTTTAGAAATTAGTGATCTGGCAACCTTCGTGTCACGTGATACGAAGGTTGCCAGATCACTGATTTCTAAAAAATCGTTGCCAGATATTTTTTCTGTATTCTGCAATCAACCGTTGTGTTCGGATACTTTTTTTAATATATATAATGCGTATGAATATATAATGCAATGAATATGGAGCGTGTGCGGTTACCGTTCACAGCAAACTGGAGCGGCTGCGGTTAATGTTCACAGCACTTTGGATCGTGTGAGCTCACAAAAACCTGGATCGTGTGGGCCCACTCACAGAAATATTGAGCGTGTGCAGTAACTGCACAGGCTCAATATTTCCGTGAGTGAGCCCACACGATCCAATTAGTGATCTGGCAACCTTCGTGTCACGTGATTACAGAATTCAGGAAAAATATCTGGAGCGTGTACAGCAACTGTACACGCTCCATTTACCGTTCACAGCAAACTGGAGCGTGTGCAGTTACTGCACACGCTCCAGTTTGCTGTGAACGGTAACTGCACACGCTCAATATTTCTGTGAGTGGGCCCACACGATCCAGGTTTTTGTGAGCTCACACGATTCAATGTGCTGTGAACATTAACCGCAACCGCTCCAGTTTGCTGTGAACGGTAACTGCACATGCTATATATTCATTGCATTATATATTCATAGGCATTATATATATTAAAAAAAGTATCCGAACGCTATGGTTGATTACAGAATTCAAAAAAAATATCTGGCATTGATTTTTTTAGAAATTAGTGATCTAACATCCTTCGTGTCACGTGACACGAAGGTTGCCAGATCACTAATTTCTAAAAAATATCGTTGCCAGATATTTTTTGTATTCTGTAATCAATAATAGTGTTCGAATACTCTTTTGAGCGACTGTACGACCGATTGCATGACAGATTGGAAGCTTGTACTGCTGCTTGAGAAAGTTCGCCTTATTAAAATGTGCTCTCTGTAAAATGTAATACTCATTAAAAGGTAAGATAAACGTTGAATCACTTCACACGTGTTATCACTGTCCTTTCTCAACAAGTTGTTTCTACTAAATAAGTCTCATAGATTTCGCTTCAATTGTTAATGGTGTTCTTTTTTCCATTTCCACTTTATAAATCAGTAATTAGATCCAATTTGAAATTTAATTTTCACTTCAGGTGTTTTAAAGCGTCCTTAAAAGATGGAAGTGAACGTGTAAAGATTGTAAATAGGTCGAAAACATGCCGTTAATCAAAACTTAATTAGTAATGAGGCAGGTATAAAATATTCAGCGACAGCTTTTCTGCGAGCTGAAGATAACTGCAGCGAAGCCGACGATAAGGTGCCGAGAGATAAAGGCTAAAGGAAACTCAAGAAATGTAAAAGGTATTTCGGATTATTCGTAACTAATGTGAGATGATAGAGGATGAGAGGGGACAAGAAAGATGTGAAGAAGATGCAGAATGGAAGAAGCTGAAATGAGAAAGGTTTCGAATAAGGAGAATGAGATTGGAAAGGGGAAAGAATAGGTGAAGGATTAAAAGCAGAATGGAAGATGCTAATTGGGATTTATAAAAAAAAGAATGTGGCAGATAAAGAGTATTAAAGGGAAAAGAGATAGAATGAGAGAGGAAGATGAAGCAGAACAGAAAACTAAAGTTTAATAGATTAAGAAAAAGAAAAAGATTAAAATAGAGAAATTAATGGCAGGAGAAAAAGAAAAGGTTATTTAATGATAAAGAAGTGATTAATGCTTGGAAAGAATGTAAAGATAGAAGAATTAATAGGGAGAATGGGAGAGAAACGTAGAAAATAATGCTTAGTGATAAATAATGAAGTGTGAAATTAAATGAATGAAAAATTGTAGAAGGGAAAAGGAAACGGTATATTGAGAAAGAGAAAGGGTGAAATAGAAAAATAAAAGAGAGGAAAGGGGGAAGAGAACAATGAAAAGGGGGAAAGATGGAAAAGAACTATGAAAAAGAGAAAGAATTAAGAGTACAATGAAGAATAGATACGGCGGTAAGAAGAGAAGAATGGGAAAGAGAAATTGTGGAATAGAAAATGAAAAATAGGAAAAGTCGAGGAGAAAAAGGGGAAAGGTGGATGAGAAGAATGAGAAGGTGAAAGGGTCAAAGAGAACAATTAAAAAGAGGAATGGCAGAGAAAAATAATATGAAGAGGAAGAGGCACACGGGGAGAACAGAAAAGAGGAAATGGACTACGATGAATGTTATTATGTTAATACCAAAGAAAGGTTTAAAACAATGGCAATAATGTAGAAGAGATTAAAGTTTAATAAGAAGTTAAAAGTGGCTGATGGAAGAGAAAGATCAATGATAAGTAAGAGAGTGAATGACTAAATGGTGAGATAACTGAGAAGAAAAAAAGGAAGGTGTTGGAAAAGAAGAAGAGAAATGTGGAGATGGAAACAAAAAGTGCAATTCGGTGGATGGAAACAAAAAGTGCAATTCGGTGGATGGAAACAAAAAGCTGGGCAGTAAAACTAAAAATATGGTTGATGATAACGAAGAGATAGAAGAAACTTCGACTAGACGGTGAAAGAAGGAAGAAAGAAAGCGTGAAAGGTTGAAACCTTTAAGAAATAAAGAGGGGCTGATGGAAAAAACAAGAAAAGTGGTACAGTCGCTCAAAAAAGTATCCGAACGCTATGGTTGATTACAGAATTCAGAAAAAATATCTGGCAACGATTTTTTTTAGAAATTAGCGATCTGACAACCTTCATGTCACGTGATTACAGAATTCAGGAAAAATATCTGGAGCGTGTACAGCAACTGTACACGCTCCAGTTACCGTTCACAGCAAACTGGAGCGTGTGCAGTTACTGAACACGCTCCAGTGTGCTGTGAATGGTAACTGCACACGCTCAATATTTCCGTGAGTGAGCCCACACGATCCAGGTCTTTGTGAGCTCACACGATCCAATCACACAATCCACACGGGGACCTCACAAAAGTGGCCTTACTATGACGTCACGGGGAGCTCACAAAAGTGGCCTGATGATGAAATACCCGAACAGATATTGGGAGTCAGATAATAAATAAATAAATAAATACCCTCTCAAGCAGCTTCTTGCCACAGAGGTCTGACAGGAGCCTGTCAGTTTATATGCCAGAGTAGAAGGTCTGAGAGGATGGCAGGACCTCAGCAGAAAAACAACACGCACATCCAGCGTGTACAGCAACTGTACACGCTCCAGTTACCGTTCACAGCAAACTGGAGCGTGTGCAGTTACTGCACACGCTCCAGATTGCTGTGAACGGTAACTGCACACGCTCAATATTTCTGTGAGTGGGCCCACACGATCCAGGTCTTTGTGAGCTCACACGATCCAATTAGTGATCTGGCAACCTTCGTGTCACGTGACACGAAGGTTGCCAGATCACTAATTTCTAAAAAAATCGTTGCCAGGTATTTTTTCTGAATTCTGTATTCAACCATAGCGTTCGGATACTTTTTTGAGCGACTGTACAGATAGAAAAATGGAGAAGATGGAGATGGAAATGAATGTTTAATGATAAATAAAAGAGCGGCGTGAAAATGAAGAACAAAATTTGCATAAAGCGGGATTCCGGAAACAGAAAAAGAAGTTTTGGAATCAGGCGAAAGGGAGAGGAAAACAAAACGACGGAAAAAACGACGGCTGAAAAAAAAAGAGAGAAATAGGAAAGTGACAGAAAATGCTAATTTATTATATAAAAAAATTCCTTCATCGATTCGTCGATTCCCTTGAGTGAAAAACATAAGAGAACTCAATCACAAGCCCTTTTCTTCATGATGCAAATCTCGAAAAAAAGTTAATTAGCTGACACCTTTGCAGTGAAGCCAAACTACTTAGAGCCCTTTAGAATTTGTTGCCAACATTTCAAACTTTCGACTAAGCATCGACCTTTTGTTAGTAGTTCCTGCTTTAAGTTTGTTTTGTAACAGCTACTTCGATGTTGCCCTCTCGAATATTTCTGCGACGTTCCACAAACCGGAAGTAATGTTACCGAAACGAAAATGATAAATAATTCAGCGGAGATCAGTCACGGAAGTAAAAAAATAGTGCAAAAAACTAACAACTTTTGCTTGAGTTAATTTTCTAATCAAAGTGTTCAGAATTTTCACCTCGGCTCTGAAGCTCAATTCCAAAGAAAGCAGAAATAATTAAAAAAAAACAAGATTGTGAATTTGAGCCTGTTGTACGAGAAGTCTTGAAAGCTGATTTGTGGATGGTTGATTTGTTTTCAGTATATCAGCAAAATTTAATGCACGTGCAGTTTATACACATGAAAGTTTTTTTCTGATTTTCGATAATATATCAAAGGAAGTAGCAATCGTTGTTTTTTACACATGCCTCGACGATTTTCGAACATATCCAATTTCTCACCTTTGCAGAAAAAGGAGAGACTGTTGTGCCTTGACAAAAAGAGAAATTGCCATGTACAGTCGCTCAAAAAAGTATCCGAACACTATCGTTGATTACAGAATTCAGAAAAAATATCTGGCAACGATTTTTTTTTAGAAATTAGTGATCTGTGCAGTTACTGTGTGCAGTTACTGCACACGCTCCAGTTTGCTGTGAACGGTAACTGCACACGCTCAATATTTCCGTGAGTGAGCCCACACGATCTAGTATCAAAATAATATGACCACCTACAGTCGCTTAAAAAAGTATCCGAACACTATGGTTGATTACAGAATTCAGAAAAAATATCTGGCAACGATTATTTTAGAAATTAGTGATCTGGCAATCTTCGTGTCACGTGATTACAGAATTCAGGAAAAATATCTGGAGCGTGTACAGCAACTGTACACGCTCCAGTTACCTTTCACAGCAAATTGGAGCGTGTACAGTTACTGCACACGCTCTAGTTTGCTGTGAACGGTAACTGCACACGCTCCAGTTTGCTGTGAACGGTAGCTGCACACGCTCAATATTTCCGTGAGTGAGCCCACACGATCTAGTATCAAAATAATATGACCACCTACAATCGCTCAAAAAAGTATTTGTGAGCTCACACGATCCAAGTAGTGATCTGACAACCTTCGTGTCACGTGACACGAAGGTTACCAGATCACTAATTTCTAAAAAAAATCGTTGCCAGATATTTTTTCTGAATTCTGTAATCAACCGTAGTGTTCGGATACTTTTTTGAGCGACTGTACACCCAAACTTTCCTAGATCTTTAAATACCTAACGAACAATCATCAAATTTCAGATTTGGATAGTTTGATTGACATTGTTAATTTATCATCACACATTTTATCATAAAAGGCTGAGTTTAGAAATTACAAAGTTTCGAAGTTAGTTTCCTATTTACATAAAATTGAGGTTGATACTTAACTATTGCGCAGCAGTACAAAGAATCCAAACCTCAAGAAATCAGTTTCATATCTAAGGTTATCATTAACGGAAGTTTGTTCAACGATGCTCAGTTCAATAGAGTAGAGAATTACACTGGTTTCCATAAATTAAGGAAAATCCTTATTGTTAAATCAATGAGAAGCTAACAAAAAACTCTATAACTTATAAAATAAGTTTTTTTGTTTTGAAAAATGTGATTGCAGATGAAGATCTCAATTAAATAAATCAATATCACGATTTTCAACAATATTGCTTAATTGTTTAATGAGTTATGGAAGTTTGAATATTTAACAACAGCAATGCCAGTCTTAAGAAACTTATACAGAACTGAAGAATAGTGGAAGAATTCTTTACACAAAGTTCTAAAATACAAACTTATTTCATTAAACACTTAGTAATAAATATTCTATCAAAGTTTTAATTAACTTCTGAAGTCGATTTCTGTGGCTGGCATTGTTATCGCTAAATATTCAAATTTGAATAACTCATTAAATACTGAACGAATATTGTTGAAAAATCGAGATATTGATTTATCTGATTAAGTCTTTATCGTTATTGACTGAGACAATTATATATTTTAAAACAGAAAAACTCATTTTAGAAGTACGGAGCTCCAACGTTAGCTTCCCATTGACATAACATAGGGTTGTTACTTAATTTACGAAAACCTGTATTACGCAATGCACAAAAAACCACCCTTTCCTGTACATAGCTCAGGGATTCCACTTTGCTGATACCACCCTCTGAATGACGATTATTGGGGTTCATAAACAAAACCGAACATAGCTATCCCTCAAATCGTGAATCCCTGAGTAATTTCAAAATATGTTTTTATCCGGAATTTCTGCCGATAGTTCGGTGGCCGCATTAACTATTCACTACACTGTACAAATTCATCCAACTTTATTCACATAATTTATAATACAAGCTCGGTCCTCCACTAGGGGAGGGGGGGGGGGTCAGTCGGTAGCGCGCCAGGCTCGTAATCTGCAGTTCACAGGTTCGAGTCCCAGCTGGGTCAGAGTTGAGACTTATCTCCGCAAAAATTCCCCGCCCTGCCCACGATCAGTAGAAGATACCGATGGGCTTTGAAAGGCCGCCGATCGTCGGATGGTACGTTACGCCGTGGCCCCGTGCGCGGAATACAGTCCTACTCTGTGCACGTTAAAGAACACACTGGATGGTCTTGACGGGAGGCTCCCAACTGTCTCCTAACACTTGTTCCAGTGGGTCCCCTCCCCCAACCTTCTCTGACCGTTCGGGGGTGCACGTTAAAGAACACGCTGGATGGCCTTAACGGGAGGCTACCATCTGTCTCCCAACAGCTGTTCCAGTGGGTCCCCTCCCCCAACCTTCTCTGAGTCTTCGGGGTCCATGTGACCTGGCTATTTAGCCCATGGTGTGCAAAAAAGTGCCGCTCAGAGGTAAAACAACCCAACCGTTCGGGGTCCTTGGGACCTGGCCATTTAGCCCATGGTGTGCAAAAAAGTGCCGCTCAGAGGTAAAACAACCCAACCGTTCGGGGTCCTTGGGACCTGGCCATTTAGCCCATGGTGTGCAAAAAAGTGCCGCTCAGAGGTAAAACAACCCAACCGTTCGGGGTCCTTGGGACCTGGCCATTTAGCCCATGGTGTGCAAAAAAGTGCCGCTCAGAGGTAAATAACCCAACCGTTTGGGGTCCTTGGGACCTGGCCATTTAGCCCATGGTGTGCAAAAAAGTGCCGCTCAGAGGTAAATAACCCAACCGTTTGGGGTCCTTGGGACCTGGCCATTTAGCCCATGGTGTGCAAAAAAGTGCCGCTCAGAGGTAAAACAACCCAACCGTTCGGGGTCCTTGGGACCTGGCCATTTAGCACATGGTGTGCAAAAAAGTGCCGCTCAGAGGTAAAACAACCCAACCGTTCGGGGTCCTTGGGACCTGGCCATTTAGCCCATGGTGTGCAAAAAAGTGCCGCTCAGAGGAAAAACAACCCAACTCTCTCTCTGTGCGCTTGTACTCTGAATACTTATCGGTTTAGAATTCTCAGAAGTTTCGGAAATGGCAAAAATGATCACCAGTTTTTGGTTTCCTTAATGTCTTAGAAGAACAAACCAATTTTTGAAACTCCTAGTGAATATTTCGAGTCTTAGAAGGAGTGCTCATTAGTGCCCCCTTACTGCATGCCCTTCAACAAGGAGGATTAAACGAGTGCGTCTCGTCCGGGCCCCACAATAATTAGTGCTGCAAAATCGAGAAACACAGACGAAAAATTGAATTTTTCCAATGAGAAGGAAAAGGAATCCCCCCCACCTTTCCCCCATCTTTATACTTATGTTTCTTCTTTTTTTTATTTCCTCAAGGAAGACAATGCATGTTCATGTTCTAGGTTCGGTCTTAATTACCAGCAGAGGAAGAATCGAGAAAACGTGGTGACAAATCAAAGATCAAATCAACGAATTGATGGAAAGAGTACAGTCGCTCAAAAAAAAATATCCGAACACTATGCTTGATTACAGAATTCAGAAAAAATATCTGGAGCGTGTACAGCAACTGTACACGCTCCAGATATTCCTCCAACTGTACACGCTCCAGATATTCCTCCAACTGTACACGCTCCAGTTACCGTTCACAGCAAACTGGAGCGTGTACAGTTACTGCACACGCTCCAGTTTGCTGTGAACGGTAACTGCACACGCTCAGTATTTCTGTGAGTGAGCCCACACGAGCTAGTATTAAAATAATATGACCACCTACAATCGCTCAAAAATGTATTTGTGAGCTCACACGATCCAATTAGTGATCTGGCAACCTTCGTGTCACGTGACACGAAGGTTGCCAGATCACTAATTTCTAAAAAAAATCGTTGCCAGATATTTTTTCTGAATTCTGTAATCAACCATAGTGTTCGGATACTTTTTGAGCGACTGTACATAAATCTCGAAATAAGCTCTTTCTCTGAGTCGAGCTTTTACGCAGCTTTACTCAAAGTGGACGAAGAGAATCCGTCGCCTGGATGTTCTCAACACGTCAAGACATAAATTCGTTTCCTGGCATCTTGCAGGACGTGTTTATTTATATCCTTAAGCTAAGTGTACTGTTAAGTTGCATGCTTTCGTTGATTATTACTGGTGAAGCGGAACTTTTCGGGTGTGTTTATTAACATGTTAAGTTTTCTACCTTTACTTGAAATGATCTCGTCTTTTGAATAGAGGCACAAGTGGTCCTTTTTTTTTCCTGTATTCGTCATTTGATTTTGTTTTTAGCAGTTATTTGCAAAACTTAAAAATATTTTTTTTTAAATTCGCAATATGCAACTATATGAAATAAAACTCAAGGAGCATTATAGGCCACAATTCAGAAATAATTTTAGAGGATTGATTAAATGAATCATAACGTATTAGAATACCGTTTCGGTACTTTTTTTTCTGAAAATTTTAAACCAATGGCGCAATATACGCATTTTACCTTCTGTTATTAAAACGTTCGGTTTCGGTTAGAAAAACGTTTCCGTAAATTATATGTAATATAAGAAGGGAAGTCAAAAAGTAAAGGTCCCAATTTTATTTCTGCAGAGAGCAGGTAATTACATCAAAGGCAAAGTATTCTTGTAACTTAAAACGTGCTCTTGTAATGCCCTACCAGGTCTTATGGTTATAGCGTACCTGACTACTAAACCAAGGGGCACGAGATGTTGTTATGCTTGTTTGATTTTTGGGTTGGGTTGTTTTACCTCTGAGCGGCACTTTTTTGCACACCATGGGCTAAATGGCCAGGTCACATGGACCCCGAAGGCTCAGAGAAGGTTGGGGAAGGGGACCCACTGGAACAGCTGTTGTGAGACAGATTCCCGTCAAGGCCATCCAACGTGTTCTTTAACGTGCACAGGGTATGGCTCTCCCACACACGGGCCACGGCTTAACGTCCCATCCGAGGACGGCGGCCTTCCCAAGCCCATCGGTGTCCCCTACTGACCGTGGGCAGGGCGGGGAATTTTGCGGAGATCAATCTCAACGCTGACCCAGCTGGGACTCGAACCTGGGAACTACAGATTACGAGCCTGGCGCGCTACCGACTGAGCCACCCCCGCCCCATGCTTGTTTGAGAAATCAGGATAAGCTACATAAAGCTTTTACGTTTTCTCCATCCTTTATGTAGTAGAGAGCTAGCTTACTTTGTTTAAAAATTAATATTAATAATTTCATAATTAATAAGAGAAAAATATTCTGGTAAATTTTATGTAATATACGAGGGTAAATCAGAAAGTAAGGTTCCCTATTTAATTCTGCGGAAGGTAGTAATTACACCGATCAAAATAAACAGGAAATGTTTCCAAGTACACGTATTATTTTTCCACATACTCACCGATTTGTTAAGACGCTTTTTGTAAAGGTCGATCAGCACGACGAATCCGGCTCCTGCAACCACTTTGGACTGATGACGTCAGCTAATGGAAAGCGTTGTCCTGAAAGATGCTTCTTGAGCTTCTCAAACAGCTGAAAATCTGAAGACGCCAGGTCAGGACTGTATGGTTGCTGTACGGCTTCGTTATGTGCGGAAAGGTCCATCTTCGGGAGGAGCAGTCTTTTGGATGGGCTCACAGTTTACACTGTATTTCCTCCCATATTGCAATAACAAGATATTCGAGCCATACACATCAGCAAACTGTGTCTTTTCAGCCCACAGAAACTGAAATTTCTGCTCAGATTTTCAGCTTCGTATACACGTGCCATGTTTGCTCCAACTCTGCTTCTCACAACATGGATAGGTAAATAATTGCAATAATAAAATAATTGCATATATAATGTTATATAGTTCTTTGCTTAGTTACTGGTGTCACTTAATGATCTGGGGCGGGGGTGGCTCAGTCGGTAGCGGGCCAGGCTCGTAATCTGTAGTTCCCAGGTTCGAGTCCCATCTGAGTCAGCGTTGAGATTTATCTCCGCAAAATTCCCCGCCCTGCCCACGGTCAGTAGGGGACACCGATGGGCTTGGAAAGGCCGCCGTCCATCGGATGGGACGTTAAGCCGTGGCCCTGTGTGTGGGAGAGCCATACCCTGTGCACGTTAAAGAAACAGCTGGATGGCCTTGACGGGAGGCTACCATCTATCTCCCAACAGCTTGTTCCAGTGGGTCCCCTCCCCCAACCTTCTCTGAGCCTTCGGGGTCCATGTGACCTGGCCATTTAGCCCACGGTGTGCACAAAAGTGCCGCTCAGAGGTAAAACAACCCAACCCACTTAATGATCTACAGGACATTTACCTGATACTTTATTTTTAAAAAATACAGGGTTGTAACTTAACGTTTGTCCACCAGTGTAGTTCAGTTCCAGGCGGGCTGTAGAATATCGGACTCAGAAATAATTCACCCCAAACTCATCTGTAGTGAGCATCCTTTTAATTTGGTTTGAATGGAATTTGTTTGATCTATTAAATCAATGGACGATAAGCAGCAGCCTGAAACTGATGCTTCCTGAAAATTCTCTTCCATTTCAACGACTGAAAATAACTGTTAGCTGCAGCAACGAGAGCGCACAGCAGCGAATAACGTCCGACTCTCACTCTCCGAGCAGATTGCGCTAAAAATGAGAAGTAATATTTTCTGCACTCGCAGCAGGAATTGATTAGTCCAAGTTGCAGACATGTTGAAACGATCTCTTCTGATCTTGACAGAACTTGAAAGACAATCTTTTAACGCATTCTGGCTCCTCGTGCTCGCGAATTTGTTAATGATCGGGATACATTTGCGCCATTCAGCAGATTCATGATCAGGAGAAAATTCGGAGCAGGGGGAGGTTTCCACTTCTCTGGATCACCATGTGGTTGGATTTGTTCGAGTAAAATGACAAAAGTACGCTGAAACTTTAATGGATGGTTCTCATCTGAAGAAAGTGCGTAGTGTTGCAATTCGTGACGTTTCATTTGAGGGTTGGGTTGTTTTACCTCTGAGCGGCACTTTTTGGCACACCATGGGCTAAATGGCGAGGTCACATGAACGCCGAAGTCTCAGAAAGGGTTGGGGGAGGGGGCCCACTGGAACAGCTGTTGGGAGACAGATGGTAGCCTCCCGTCAAGGCCATCCAGCGTGTTCTTTAACGTGCACAGGGTATAGCTCTCCCGCACACGGGACCACGGCTTAACGTCCCATACGACGGACGGCGGCCTTTACAAGCCCATCGGTGTTCCCCTACTGATCGTGGGCAGGGCGGGGAGTTTTGCGGAGATAAATTTCAACGCTGACCCAGCCGGGACTCGAATCTGGGAACTGCAGATTACGAGCCTGGCGAGCAACCGACTGAGCCACCCCCGCCCCATTCATTTCAGGAAATGAAAGGTTAATGCATCTGCTTCGAATTTAAGCATTAGGTAAATTTTGCTTTGATTCGCAAGTTCACTGAAGTAGAAATGTGAACGGATAATCCGTTTTCCCAGCTAACTCCAGAATATGTGACTTTGAACAAATCTGACATGATCTCCTGTGGCGCATTGACCGAAAATGAGACACATCCAATATCTATAAAAAGATATCATTTTTCCTCAACTTAAACAAATTTTTTGGAAAAGGGACTAATGTTATCATGAGACTATTGGTTTTGCCTTCCAATAAGAGATTAGATGCAATCGTCTAGGTCAAGCGATTCGGCCTAGACGACTTTTTCTAAGACTTTTGCTAAATTTTTTCTGGTTCGCTGAACTCGAAACTTCGTGTCATGTGACATGTCATGTTGTCGGCAACCTTCGTGTCACGTGACACGAAGGTTGCCAGATCACTAATTTCTAAAAAAATCGTTGCCAGATACTTTTTCTGAATTCTGTAATCAACCGTAGTGTTCGGATACTTTTTTTAAATATATATAATGCGTATGAATATATTATGCAATCAATATGGAGCGTGTGCAGTTACCGTTCACAGCAAACTGGAGCAGTTGCGGTTAATGTTCACAGCACAATGGATCGTGTGAGCTCACAAAAACCTGGATCGTGTGGGCCCACTCACAGAAATATTGAGCGTGTGCAGTTACCGTTCACAGCAAACTGGAGCGGTTGCGGTTAATGTTCACAGCACATCGGATCGTGTGAGCTCACAAAAACCTGGATCAGTTTTTATGAGCGTGTCACGTGACAACGAAGGTTGCCAGATCACTAATTTCTAAAAAAATCGTTGTCAGATATTTTTTCTAAATTCTCTAATCAACCATACCGTTCGGATACTTTTTTGAGCGACTGTACCTTTGATACTTAATGTTGCTAAATCAAGAGTGAAATCAGTACAAGAACCATGCGCTCTGACACGGCAAAAACAGAACAAAGAGTAGAATATCTTCCATTAATGCAAAACATTTTCCATCCGAGATATATTGAACATGTTTATTATTAATAATTTCAGAAAAATAGCTTATATCGTATTAATAAATAGCTTTATAACTTACTACTGATCATTCATCACATACTGACTAACCGGGATTATTTCCTAATTGAAATTTTATTTTACAAATACATTGTGTTCTACCTTTTGCGTTTTAAGGCTTGGTTTAGTATACCATTTAGTTTAGTCCACAATTAATTGAGATCTTCTAAGTTCTCTAAAGCTTTTCCTTAACAAGGGCTGCTTTCTCTTGGAGTAATTTTTTAACTTTGCAGTCAGGCACGGATGGGGCGGGGGTGGCTCAGTCGGTAGCGCGCCAGGCTCGTAATCTGTAGTTCCCAGGTTCGAGTCCCAGCTGGGTCAGCGTTGAAATTTATCTCCGCAAAATTCCCCGCCCTGCCCAAAGTCAGTAGGGGACACCGTTGGGCTTGAAAAGACCGCCGTCCGTCGGATGGGACGTTAAGCCGTGCCCGTGTGCGGGAGAGCCATACCCTGTGCACGTTAAAGAACACGCTGGATGGCCTTGACGGGAGGCTGCCGTCTGTCTCCCAACAGCTGATCCAGTGGGTCCCCTCCCTCAACCTTCTCTGAGCCTTCGGGGTCCATGTGACCTGGCTATTTAGCCCATGGTGTGCAAAAAAGTGCCACTCAGAGGTAAAACAACCCAACTCAATCAAGGCACGGATCTCGAAAAAATTAAGGTGGAGGAAATGGAGGAGGGTGGGGAGCAAATGGCTGGGTCGCTGTTCTCTGGATAAAAATATTCGTTCCTATTTTAGAAGATTAAAAATGTCTTGAAAATTACGTGTAAGATATATATATTTAATATTTTTCGCCTTTCCTCCGGTTACTAGTATTCTCAGCGGAATGAGGGAGGGGGGGGCACGATCCCTCCATTCTCTGTCTACATTCGGGCATTAGTGTAGTTAAATTATAACATATAACATCGCATCAAATACTTACTTTAATGCTAAGCCCCCAGATTTTTCTTCCCCCCCTCCAGATTTTATCATTTTTATAGTTGCCATATTATTATATTCGATTAGTTATAATTTTCTCAGCAGCATATTTCTTCTTGCACTATATTTATGGCAGTAGCATACAGGAATATCTCGGGTCCTCCCCTCAAGAAATGTCTCAAGAATTTTTTTTGGGGGGGAGACAAAAAGAGCTCCCTAAATGTTGGGGGGGGGGCTCTTTTGTAAAAATCCATTCGTTTTAAATTAATGAAATTTTGCAATTAGATTTCGTATTAATATCTTCGATTTTATGTGTTCTTTAGTTTTTCATAATTTAAAATTTTAGATAGAATCAAAATTGGTACACTTTGCTGCATAAAAAACAACTGTGGGCATTTTGATTCAAATGTTTATCTTAGTTTTATATCCACTAAATACCTATAAAACACTTTTTTTAAGGAGGGGGGAGGGAATAAGATACTTCCCTGAAGCTCTGTTGGGCTTGAATTGGTCTCTCAACAACCGCATATACAGGGCCATGCCAACTGATCTAGTACGCTGACCATTAGACCAGATTTCGACTAAAGATTATCCAAAATAAATCATATCGTGTAAATTTCATTCCTTAGTGAAGTGGAAAT
This sequence comes from Ryuthela nishihirai, assembly GCA_038380435.1. NCBI lineage: Eukaryota > Metazoa > Arthropoda > Arachnida > Araneae > Heptathelidae > Ryuthela > Ryuthela nishihirai. Next base: position 60,242,625 of record JAWZYU010000012.1, read on the forward strand.
AGCCTCCCCATAAAGTTTCGGACCACAGGCAGCAAGGAAAAGAATTTCTAGTAGGGAAAACGAAACTGATAGTTCACGATCCCTTGTTATTCGTTCAAAGCTGTAGAAAATATCCTAGGCTGTTCTTCCAAATATTAGTTTGCAGAGCCCCTTAACCGTGGGGCCCTTCCGCAGCGCAGGATTTGCGGGGGCTTATCCACACGCCTCTGACTATTCCTGGTAAGTGAAAAGCAAACCCTTGGCCTACGGAACTTGGTACAGTCGCTCAAATAAATATCCGAACACTGTGGTTGATTGCAGAATTCAGAAAAAATATCTGGAGCGTGTACAGCAACTGTACACGCTCCAGTTACCGTTCGCAGCAAACTGGAGCGTGTGCAGTAACTGCACACTCTCCAGTTTGCTGTGAACGGTAACTGCATACGCTCAATATTTCCGTGAGTGAGCCCACACGATCCATGTGTTTGTGAGCTCACACGATCCAATGTGCTGTGAACATTAACCACAACCGCTCCAGTTTGCTGTGAACGGTAACTGCACACGCTCAATATTTCCGTGAGTGGGCCCACACGATCCAGGTTTTTGTGAGCTCACACGATCCAATGTGCTGTGAACATTAACCGCAAACGCTCCAGTTTGCTGTGAACGGTAACTGCACACGCTCAATATTTCTGTGAGTGGGCCCACACGATCCAGGTTTTTGTGAGCTCACACGATCCAATGTGCTATGAACATTAACCGCAACCGCTCCAGTTTGCTGTGAACGGTAACTGCACACGCTCAATATTTCTGTGAGTGGGCCCACACCATCCAGGTTTTTGTGAGCTCACACGATCCAATGTGCTGTGAACATTAACCGCAACCGCTCCAGTTTGCTGTGCACGGTAACTGCACACGCTCCATATTCATTGCATTATATATTCATAAGCATTATATATATTAAAAACAGTATCCGAACACTACGGCTGATTACAGAATTCAGAAAAAATATCTGGCAACGATTTTTTTCAGAAATTAGTGATCTGGGAACCTTCGTGTCACGTGACACGAAGGTTGCCAGATCACTAATTTTAAAAAAAAAACGTTGCCAGATATTTTTTCTGAATTCTGTAATCAACCGTAGTGTTCGGATTCTTTTTTTAGCGACTGTACCAGAACTCTTGAAATCACTCCCTCCCCCCGACAATAGCTTTACAAACGGAAATCGCTTAAATTCAATTCTCTTGTATATAAATTGACTTTGATATTCCTTGATCACAGTGTAGGAATATAGCTGATGAAACACACAAGGATGTCTGACGCTTCCTACTTGACTTTTGATGCTTTTTTTAAATATCGTTGAGATCATTCTGACATTTTAATTACAATTATTATTGTTCGAAAATTTAATTTACTTTTAATTTTGTTTTACTACTTTTTTTCATTGCCTTAAATTTTAATTGCAAAATAGGTAATTGAATTATTTTTAAATTAATGCCATTCATTTTAACCATTTACGATTGCTTTTAGCATTGGTCAAATAATTTGATTCTTTTCTGTCTTGATCGTTTTCTCAATCTGATAACAGTGGCTCTACTGCCATCAAATTTTCGACTAGTTTTACACAAAAAAATTATTTTTATTTTTATGAAAAGGGCGTTTGAAAATAATACTTGATAACAATTGGTTCAAAAATATTGAGAGCCATTTTTTTTATATCAAAGTTCATGGAATATAGCGTTAACACAATATAGGCATAAATCTCGTGTGTCATGGGGATATTTGTATATCTTTCAATTTCAAAGTATTAGGTGTCCTTCAGCTACTAATTCATTCGTGTAATTTTTGGTTTAGCCGTCCCGTGATCGAGTGGTTAGCGCTCTTGGCTACTGATCTACGGGACCTGGGTTCGAGCCTAGGGTAAGGCATGGCTGTTTGTGTTGTTTTTCTGCTGAGGTCCTGCCATCCTCTCAGACCTTCTACTGTGGCGTATAAAACTGGTAGACTCCTGTCAGACCTCTGTGGCAAGCAGCTGCTTGAAGGGGTATGTATTTACTTATTTATTATTTGTCTTCCAACATCTGTTCGGGTATTTCATCATCAGGCCACTTTTGTGCGGTCCCCGTGACGTCATAGTAAGGCCACTTTTGTGAGGTCCCCGTGTGGATTGTGTGATTGGATCGTGTGAGCTCACAAAGACCTGGATCGTGTGGGCTCATTCACGGAAATATTGAGCGTGTGCAGTTACCGTTCACAGCAAACTGGAGCGTGTGCAGTTACTGCACACGCTCCAGTTTGCTGTGAACGGTAACTGGAGCGTTTACAGTTGCTGTACACGCTGGATGTGTGTGTTGTTTTTCTGCTGAGGTCCTGCCATCCTCTCAGACCTTATACTATGGCATATAAACTGGCAGGCTCCTATCAGACCTCTGTGGCAAGCAGCTGCTTGAGGGGATATTTATTTTTATTTAATTTTTAATTTTTGATTTATAACCAAGTTTCTTTCAACTGACGGACGATCGTTGCAGAAGCAAGGTTTGCCATCGTCGGTGAGTAGAGACTTGAAATACTATTAATGCAACAAATAATGTATACTAGAGAAATTGTCACATAACAGGATAAGGTAATAAACAGTTAAAGGATTTTGCCCAGAGAATCATTTATTAACTTGTAGCATTAATTAAATAAGAAGCTTTTCTGCAAAAATGTTTCATTAATAAGTTTCAGAATTAATGCTCTTTTATTAGTAACTCACATAGTAGAGATGAGTTCGAGCTCGAGCTTTGAGGAGCTGAACCCGAGCTCTGGTGGTAGGAATGGAGCTAAAGAAAATTAAAAGAGAGATGTTATCAAAAATTAAAATTAAATTTACAAAAAAATCAATTGCTTACTATACTTTTCACATATAATATAGTAAATAATATTTTAGGATCAGCTTACTTTAATTCACTCAACCCCCTCCTAAAAATAAGCCTCCCAAGAAACGAAAAAAATGTGAACAGATCGACTACTCGACATTACCTAGCGAAACAGCCTCAGCCAATCCTGTGTCTCCTGTAGTCGCCATCATGACACATTGTGGCAATCTTAGAACTGTACACATACCAAATAATGTTGAGATGTAAGAATAACATCCTCGCTAGTCCGGATACAGCCAATCCGAATGCTCAAGAAACATGTTCCTTTTGAAATGTTCAGTAGTGTTGTTGACTCTGTGACTGACGGGTGTTGTTGTTTATTTAACGCATTATTTGTGTTCTGATATTTAATTAAGCTAAATATTTCTTTTAATTGTGGTTCCTAAGCAGTTGAAAAGTGGTATGAAAAAAAAAATGTTACTTTAAAAAAAATAAATACCCCCTCAAGCAGCTGCTTGCCACAGAGGTCTGACAGGAGCCTGTCAGTTTATACGCCAAGTAGGCGTATAAACTGACTGAGGCGTATAACTGTGAGGGTGGCAGGACCTCAGCAGAAAAATGACACGAATATCCATGCCTTATCTGGGGCTCAAACCAGGTCACGTTTTATCAGTAGCCTAGCGTGCTAACTACTCGGCTACGGGACAATCGTTAACACGCTGAAAAGTAGTATAAAAAGAAAACATGTTACTTTAACTATCGTTAACAACTTGAGAGAGGCGTTTCTGAAAGAAAAATTGCTGAAGAATTTGGTATGGATTTCAGATTTGACTGCCATTATTCCTGAACTGCCTTCGAATGTTTTTGAGTCATCTGTTGATGAATAAATGTTCTGTCCTTTTTTAATTTTAAAATAAGGTTTATTTTGTTTTATTTTACGTTGATAAAGACTTAAATTATAGTGTTTGTTTCAGATAGAAACTCAATATTATAAATGGTGAAGGTGAGTCTTTGTTTAGGTGAATATTTATTTACTATTTCCCTTATCTATGTTCAAAGCTTTGTGTCTTTTCCTTCACTAATTCCTCCCCCCCTCCTCCCCCCATTCCACCCGGATTAATCAGGGTTTACTGTATAACAATAATTGAGATTGCACAAAGTACATTAAAATTTAATTCAGTTAGCTCTCGAGGGGCATGCCGTAGCTCCCTCTAGTGTCCGTCTCGGCAGACTCAAAATAACACAGAAGCATAATCATAATTTGAATTTCTAATCTTCTAATTGAAAAGAAATTTTTTAAAAAGTTTCATTATAACTTTAACCTTTTAATCAGTCTTGAGTAACGAAAATATACGCATCATTCAGTCTTTGATTTTTTTTAAATGTATTATTATCTCTCATTAATGAACGGTTCGTAGCATTTATACAGATGTTATTCAAAGATTTTCAGTTGCTACCTCTCATTTCTAGTGTTTTTAGTTTCGAGTAACATTAAGATGTTAATTTTAGCATCAAATAATTATCATCGTTTTAAAGTTTGCAATTGTCTATAATAAGAAGGAATAGAAAATGATTTAGCTGTATGCATTATTTGCATATAGTTTTACGATTTGTCAGAGAAATGTTTTCCGTAAATCGGGCTCAGTAATTATCGATATAATTTCGAGCTCGAACTCATCTCAGGGACAGTTATTTGTTTGCTGCTCGAATTCGTATAAATATTATTTATACATAATATAAAAAATAAAAATAATAAATACCCCCTCAAGCAGCTGCTTGCCACAGAGGTCTAACAGGAGCCTGTCAGTTCATATACCATAGTAAAAGGTCTGAGAGGATGGCAGGACCTCAGCAGAAAAACGACACAAACAGCCATGCCTTATTGGATATAAATTTGTTATCGTAAATTTCATTTTCAAAGGCTGACTGAAATCAATCGAAAATGCTGTGACTAAATCGATCAATCTTGATTTAATCTCAACAAAACGGAATAAGAACTTCTTAAAAATGTCTTCATAACATATTTCAGAGTTATTTTCTTGTTTCAAATTAGCATTTTAGAAAGTATATCAAGAAACGTAAATAAACATTCTAAGTAGCATTAGATTTTTTAAGGCAATAAATTATTTCATCTAATAAATAGATTACCATGTTTCCACTTAAAAGTACATTGCTTATTAAAAGTGCAAAAGAATGCAAAAAGAACGAAGTGTTTTATCTTCCGAACTTAGCTCTCTAAAAGTGGAAATTTGAAACAAAAGACGATTTGTATTGGATTGTTTTACCTCTGAGCGGCACTTTTTTGCACACCATGAGCTAAATGGCCAGGTCACAAGGACCCCGAAGGCTCAGAGAAGGTTGGGGGAGGGGACCCACTGGAACAGCTGTTGGGAGATGGATGGTAGCCTCCCGTCAAGGCCATCCAGCGCGTTCTTTAACGTGCACAGGGTATGGCTCTCCCGCACACGGGACCACGGCTTAACGTCCCATCCGACGGACGGCGGCCTTTTCAAGCACATCGGTGTCCCCTACTGACCGTGGGCAGGGCGGGGGAAATTTTTGCGGAGATAAATCTCAACGCTGACCCAGCTGGGACTCGAACCTGGGAACTACAGATTACGAGCCTGGCGCGCTACCGACTGAGCCACCACCGCCCCAAAAGACGATTTGGAAAACTTAAATAGTATCTTCCATTGGCACCTATAAATAAAAATAAATATCCCCTCAAGCAGCTGCTTTCCACAGAGGTCTGACAGGAGCCTGTCAGTTTATATACCACAGTAGAAGGTCTGAGAGGATGGCAGGACCTCAGCAGAAAAACGACACACACATCCATGCCTTTCCCGGGGCTCGAACCCAGGTCCCGTAGATCAGTAGCCAAGCGCGCTAACCACTCGGCCATGGGACGGCATTGGCACCGATCCAACTCAAAAAGTATTTCTTGTTCATATCTCGGAACAAAAAATTGGGGTTTCCCACCCACTCTTAGAAGTAAGGGGTCAAATCACTGGGGTCGTGGTACCTCTCTGTCACCCGAATTTCAACTTTCTTGTAATAGCCATTTAAATTATTGTGATTTTTTCCAACTTTAGCTCCCTCTAACGTTCAAAATTGAAACTATTGGAAGATTTTGAAATGTGCGATCCTAATATTACATTAGTACTATCTAACCAAAAAATGTTTTTTTTATTTCTAAAAAGATAAAAGTTGAATGTCTACAGACAGGCGGACGACGCAGCGAAAGTCCTAGATTTTCGAAAATTAGCTAAAAAGTAACTTTTCTGCATAATTTGCAAATAAGGAATTGTAAAAATGGTAATAACATTACAAAGTCTATCTAAAGAAATAAAGTAGGTATTTGAGGGAAAAGGTTATATGATATTGCCTCTATATTATTAATGATAATTTTTTTTGCCACTTTCGAAAATCCCTCTCTTTCGTTTTAAATAAAATTTTTATAAGTTTATGCTAAACTTTGTGTGTTGTGTTAGCTCTAACTAAAGCAGTGGTCAGCAGTGACTTCGGTCGTAGTAGGGCATGTCCTTGTATGAGAAGGCCTGTAAAAGCTAGGAGTAGCTTCTAGGATTCTTCTCTCTCCTATATGTCGCAAATCAATTTAATTTCTAACCTTTTGCGTTTTATCAGATGAGAAAGAGACCCCCTCAAAAATACTCTCGGCTCTGCCTAGTGAAGACAGAATATTCGCTTTCCTTCAGCCAAAGCAACGAATTAATGAATTCACTTTGTAGTTTTCATTTTTGGATGGGATGATCTCTTAAAACAACGGAATCCATTCGCCATATGGGGTCCTGATGCCGATGGGGCGGGGGTGGCTCAGTCGGCAGCGCCCCAGGCTCGTAATCTGTAGTTCCCAGGTTCGAGTCCCAGCTGAGTCAGCGTTGAGATTTATCTCCGCAAAACTCCCCCCTCCCCTGCCCACGGTCAGTAGGGGACACCGATGGGCTTGGAAAGGCCGCCGTCCATCGGATGGGACGTTAAGCCGAGGCCCCGTGTGCGGGAGAGCCATACCCTGTGCACGTTAAAGAACACGCTGGATGGCCTTTACGGGAGGCTACCATCTGTCTCCCAACAGCTGTTCCAGTGGGTCCCCTTCCCCAACCTTCTCTGAGCCTTCGGGGTCCATGTGATCTGGCCATTTAGCCCATTGTGTGCAAAAAAGTGCCGCTCAGAGGTAAAACAACCCAACTCTGATGCCGATGGGCTGCAGGGATCTAAAATTTGATTCTTCAAACGAATTAATTTTAATCCTCGACAACAGATTCCTGGTTCGACATCTTTTATCTCATTTGAAAGTTCAAAACAAGAGAGAATTTAATATTTCACTGATAGGAGATTAGATTTATGCCTTAACTAGCATAGTGGTTAGGCAGCTAGCGACTGTTCCAGCAAGGCAAACTTTATGTGTTGTGTTAGCTCTAACTAAGGCAGTGACTTCGGTCATAGTAGGGCATGTCCTTGTATGAGAAGGCCTGTATTATGTTAGGAGTAGCTTCTAGGATTCTTCTCTGTCCTATATGTCGCAAATCAAAAAAAAAAACTTTCGTCAAATATTAACGAGCGGCAGCTATTTGTTTTCATCTAATCTGATCAATACTCAATCCAAAAGCAGATTTTGCTGCGAATGAAATGTCAGCGACATAGTTTTATTTCTTTTACCTCTTATTTGTGCAGGTTGCCATGTCTCTGTAGCTTAGCCTTAGCAGACTAGGCTTCAGAGATGAAGGCTGCACAGAATTTAGTAACGAAAACAAGATCCAAGTTGGAGCCACATTTTAGAGCTAGCTGAATGGATCGCGGGAGGTTGTCTTACCTCTTTCATCTTCATCTTCTCTCCGTTTACTCCTCAAAGGGTTGATGTAACGAGCAACATAATAAAAAAAAGAGGCAAAAAGAAGAAACTTCGAAGAAATTCTCCGCATTGGAAGAAAAAAACTAAGCTCATCAGTCTCTTCGGATAAATCTTCTTCCGGCTTCGATAGGACGAAATAAATTGACAGAATTCGGCGACGTACACGTGAAGAATGGCGCAATTTGTTAGGATGCATGGAAAGCTGCACCGGCGTTTTCCTTCTTTTCTGTGGAACAAATTTCTTGGTACAGTTTTTCCTTTTTCACGAAACCCGGAACTTTACCGTAGAGAAACACATGCTAATCCTTGTTGCTAAAAAAACTTCGCGAATCGTTTTTTATTCGTAGTTTCCATGAAAGTGCATTTTTTATTTCAATTTTCAATTATCTGTAAATGTCAAAAAGCTTCGTTTAGTTACATTTGGGGTTTTGGACAAGATGTTCACTATTACGAACAGTTAAATGGAATCTGAAATAAAAGTTTTCGATCGCCATCTGCATTTGAACCTTCAAAGTATCATAGCTTACTTAAATTACTATGTCATGTAGACACAAGACATTATGTTGAGTTATATTAACACAAGACATTATGTCTTTTATATTAGGGCAAGACATTATGTTTATTTATATTGACACAAGACATTATGTTTATTTGTATTGACACAAGACATTATGTTCACTTATATTGATACAAGACATTATGTTCACTTATATTGACGTAAGACATTGTTCACATATATATTGACACAAGACATTATCTTTTATATTGGTGCAAGACATTATGTTTATTTATATTCACACAAGACATTATGTTCACTTATATTGATACAAGACATTGTTCACATGTATTGATACAAGACATTATGTTCACTTTTATTGACACAAGACATTGTTCACATATATTGGCACAAGATATTATGTTCACCGTCATTGACACATGTCTTGTGTCAATATAAACGAACTATGTTCGCTTATATTAACAGCTTATATGTTCGCTTATATTGACATTTATATTTTGAAGAAGTTACTGAATTCTGTATCTGAATTATTATTGATATAACATGGAATTTCAATCATTAATCAGTAAAATAATTGATTTGAGAAGTTGATTCAAAAAGTTAAAAGGAAACAATAACAATTATATGAACCATCACTAAAATATATCATGATATTTTTAACAACATATTGTAATGATTATTCTAATATTTTATCATCATCATCATCATCATCATCATCATCATCATCATCATCATCATCATCATCATCATCGTCGTCGTCGTCGTCGTCGTCGTCGTCGTCATCATCAAGCAGCCATGGGCTACGGAGGTACAACCAGACCGTACAGTTTAATTCTCCAAGCATATCTGTCCTGAGCTACATCAGCTGCATCCGGCCACTGCACACCAATTCTAACAAGGTCCTGTTTCACATTGTCTGCCCACCGCATCCTAGGTCTTCCCTTCTTTCTGAGGCCTTTAGGCACACTGTTCATAACCCTATTCGCCAATCTATAATTATTCATACGGGCAACATGGCCAAACCAACGGAGTCTCTCTCTGCACAATATGCTGCTTAAAGGAGGTTGAAGACTCCTTTGCCTAACCTCATCATTAGTTACAAAGTTAAACCATCTAATACCCAAGATACTGCGTAAGCATCTAAAATCATCTAGTTTCCTGTTATCTTGTTTACAAAGTGTCCAAGTTTCACTACCATAACTAACCCTAGAAAGAACCAAACTATTATACAGTCTAATTTTAGTCTTTAGGTGTATACACCTATTTCTCCACACTCTCCATAGATTCTTAAAAGTCCCAGCAGCAATCCCTATTCGTCTGTTAATCTCATGCCGCACATCACCATTATCTGTTACATAGCTCCCAAGATAATTAAACTGTGACACCTGCTCAAGACTGCAACCATTCAGATTAACTGAATCACAGCCTACCTGACCAATTTTCATCACTTTAGTTTTCTCTCTGTTTATAACCAAACCTACTCTACTACCAGTCTCATCAACAGCTCGAATGAAAGATTTCATCTCATCAACATCATTTGCCAAAAGGGCTAAATCATCAGCATAATCTAAATCAGAAATTTTCGTATCTCCAGCCCATTTAAGGCCAAAATCTTTCCCTTGAAGTGAATTTCGCATAACATAATCAACAACCAAACTAAAGAGAAAAGGAGACAAAATGCATCCTTGTCGAACACTCGTTGCCAGATATTTTTTCTGAATTCTGTAATCAACCATAGTGTTCGGATATTTTTTTGAGCGACTCTACTTCTGTAGTGAGTTATTTAGAAAGAAATATCAATTCGGTGAAAAAACTTCACCTTGAAATTTTTTCACTGGATTGATATTACCTTTTCAGTTTATTTGAAGGGAGCTGTTTTGTTTTCCTTTTCTATTGTAATCCGATGATTATAAGCGACGGGCAGAGCCTTAGATCCGATAAAAGATACCGTAAAAGATCAACCACGCCGACGGAAAGGAAAAGTCTTATGCAAAGATTTAAAGAACAACCGAGAGATTCCCCGGAGCTTTGAAGAGGCCCTCTAGCATCAATCTCTGGAGTCAGCAAAGAAAATGCGAGAAGATAAGGAGGAAGACACATCCTCAGGAGATGATTTTTTTTCACTCTCCTCACTGCCGGAAAACGTCAAGGCACTACAGCAATCCATCATGGACACGAGACTTACTTTTCACCAGCCACTTTGTCGTTTGAATTGGGTGTCAGCGCCGAGATCTTTATGGGATGTTTTCAGGGCTCTTGCTGAACGGTAAGCAAGGTAAGCACTGCACTGGGACGACGACTCTCTGCAAGAGGTGCCGACAAAATGATCTCAAAAAAAATTCCAAATAAAAAAAAATGTATCGTGTTATACAAAAGTGCAAAATAATAAATACTTTCGTCTTTGCTAGGGGTTCTCAACGTGGGGTACGTGGTATAATTTTTTGGGGTACAGTCGCTCAAAAAATTATCCGAACGCTTGGTTGATTACAGAATTAAGAAAAAATATCTGGAGCGTGTACAGCAACTGTACACGCTCCAGATATTTTTCCTGAATTCTGTAATCACGTGACACGAAGGTTGCCAGATCACTAATTTCTAAAAATAAATCGTTGTCAGATATTTTTTTTGAATTCTGTAATCAACCGTAGTGTTCGGATACTTTTTTGAGCGACTGTAGGTGGTCATATTATTTTGATACTAGCTCGTGTGGGCTCACTCACGGAAATATTGAGCGTGTGCAGTTACCGTTCACAGCAAACTGGAGCGTGTGCAGTAACTGCACACGCTCCAGTTTGCTGTGAACGGTAACGGAGCGTGTACAGTTGCTGTACACGCTCCAGATATTTTTCCTGAATTCTGTAATCACGTGACACGAAGGTTGCCAGATCACTAATTTCTAAAAATATCGTTGCCAGATATTTTTTCTAAATTTTGTAATCAACCGTAGTGTTCGGATACTTTTTTGAGCGAATGTACCATAATTCAAGTTTCTTTTTCGTGGATTTCTATTGTTAAACTCTTTTGTAGAATCCCCCATTTAGCAGGTAAGCACAAAATATTAAGTTTGCATATTACCGCTGTTACATTTTTGCTCTTAGAAGAAGGAATTGCGAAATTCTTTTGCTGTTAACTTTTTTAACGAGAAACTTTAATTTTCCCGTTTTCTCTTCTGTCAGAAAAACTACATTTCTCCCACGAGCTTTGTAAAATTTCCTCACAAATTTAAGAAATACAGGTGAATTTTTTTAAATTTTTTGGAGGTGGGATGTTGGCTTAGCAAGAAGCGCGCCTGCTCGTAATCAATAGTTCCCAGGTTCGAGTCCCACCTGGACTAGGGTCGAGATTTATCTCCGCAAAACTTCCAACATGCCTTCGATAATAAAATAATTCCGATGGGTCTTAAACGGCAACTGTCTATCGGATGGGACGTTAAACCGTGGCCCGTGCGCACGAGACCATCATGCCCTGTGAGTGTTAAAAAAACACGCTGATGACCTTGACGGGACGCTACCATCTGTCTCTCAACAACTGTCCAGTGGGTTCTCTCCCCCAACCTTCTCTGAGCCCTCGGGGTTCTTGTGACCTGGTAATTTAGCCTGTTGTGTGAAAAAATTGCCACTTAGGGTTAGCCTGACTCAAGTTCCAGCTGTCTTAAAAGAATTCTTATAAAGTATTAATATAAGGTATCTATTAATTTGGCCTCCATTTCGATTAGGGGCGGGGGTGGCTCAGTTGGTAGCGCGCCAGGCTCGTAATCTGTAGTTCCCAGGTTCGAGTCCCAGCTGGGTCAGCGTTGAAATTTATCTCCGCAAAAATTCCCCGCCCTGCCCACGGTCAGTAGGGGACACCGATGGGCTTGGAAAGGCCGCCATCCGTCGGATGGGACGTTAAGCCGTGGCCCCGTGTGCGGGAGAGCCATACCCTGTGCACGTTAAAGAACACGCTGGATGGCCTTGACGGGAGGCTACCATCTGTCTCCCAACAGCTGTTCCAGTTTGTCCCCTCCCCCAACCTTCTCTGAGCCTTCGGGGTCCATGTGACCTGGCCATTTAGCCCATGGTGTGCAAAAAAGTGCCGCTCAGAGGTAAAACAACCCAACCATTTCGATTAGTAAAACTTATCATGAGAGAGGTGGGGATAACACTTTCACCCACCCGGATCCGGTCTCGCGCACTAGATGCCATTTTCATCCCACAAATGGAAAAGAGCTAAATGACCTCTTCTAGAAATACCCCACCATGAAACACAGTATAAATAAATTTTAGCTTAGATCCAAGCACGAGAGTAAGTTGGCTTCTATCTCTGCTCAGATATGAAATCACCCTTGACAGAAACGCAATTGATGACTTGGTCCCACGAAGTCTTTTTCCTTCCTTTAGAAACAATACCAGCGATAAGGTTGGTTTTTTTTTTATCTCTTCTAGGCACCATATGGCATTCTTAGCACGAACTCTTGTCACTTTGGAGTTCAAGAGTCCATCTTAGATTTGCTTCAGTATTTTTTTTTTCTTGAAATTTAGTCATTCAAATAGTAATAAAAAACCAATTGGTTTCAACGTTTTTTTTACATACCATGTTCTTTAGTACATAATATTTTTTGCACATAATATATACTATGATATATATATATAGATGATTATGAGTAACTTGACAGGGTTTGGTTGTTTTACCTCTGAGCGGCACTTTTTTGCACACCATGGGCTAAATGACCGGGTCACAAGGACCCCGAAGGCTCAAAGAAGGTGGGGGAGGAGACCCACTGGAACAGCTGTTGGGAGACAGATAGTAGTCTTCCGTCAAGGCCTTCAAGCGTGTTCTTTAGCGTGCACAGGGTATGGCTCTCTCTCGCACACGGGACCACGGCTTAACGTCCCATTCTAACTTGACAGGGGATTATTCTAATTCTAACAATGTTACAGAAGTGGTAGAAATCCGAAAATTTGCTCCTAGAGGTAATCCGGGTCGTAGATCTCGGAAAAAATCCGAAATTTGACCTTCGGTCTATCCTTTAAGGTCAAATAGAGATCAAATCTTGAGCTACGACTGATAGAAAGAATAAAAATGGTGTCTACAGATGCTTTTGGGCCATAAATCTCGGAAAGTCAAGAAATTTTGGCTCCGTTACGTCAAAGATTAAATTTAAACTTTCAAAATTCTGGATCCGATAGTTCTTCGAGGTCAAAGTTTAAATATAAACTTACCGGCACTATAGAGCTGAAAACTGGTTCAGGGACCACTTTGGGTCGTAGATCTAAGAAATGTTGCCAAATTTTGGATGCCATGGGTTCTTTGGAGTCAATTGTCAAATATAGATCTACTGGGTTAGAGAGCTAAGCATTGGTTTCTGGAGGTATTTTGAATTGTAGATCGAAGAAATGTTGGGAAATTTGGATGCAGTGGGTCCTTCGAGTTCAAAGGGCGAATTTCTATGCAACCTTGCCAGAGAGCGAAAATTTGTTCAATAGATCGATTTCGGGCAGTCATAAAAAAATAAATAAATACCCCCCCTCAAGCAGCTGCTTGCCACAGAGGTCTAACAGGAGTCTGTCAGTTTATGTGCCATAGTAGAAGGTCTGAGAGGATGGCAGGACCTCAGCAGAAAAACGACACATACATCCAGCGTGTACAGCAGCTGTACACGCTCCAGTTACCGTTCACAGCAAGCTGGAGCGTGTGCAGTTACTGCACACGCTCCAGTTTGCTGTGAACGGTAACTGCACACGCTCAATATTTCCGTGAGTGAGCCCACACGATCCAGGTCTTTGTAAGCTCACACGATCTAATCACACAATCCACACGGGGACCTCACAAAAGTGACCTTACTATGACGTCACGGGGACCTCACAAAAGTGGCCTGATGATGAAATACCCGAACAGATGTTGGGAGACAGATAATAAATAAAATAAATAAGTACCCCTTCAAGCAGCTGCTTGCCACAGAGGTCTGACAGGAGCCTGTCAGTTTATACCATAGAAGGTCTGTGAGGATGGCAGGACCTCAGCAGAAAAACGACACATACATCCATGCCTTACCCGGGGCTCGAACCCAGGTCCCTTAGATCAGTAGCCAAGCGCACTAACCACTCGGCCACGGGACGGCCAATATATATAGAGAGAGAAAATCAATGCCTACGTTAACAAGCCATACTTTATTAAATAGATTGCAATGGTAATAGTTTTGTATATTAATATTAATTATAAATAACTGTGGTGCTTCCGAAATTACAATGCAGTAATTGAAACACGATAAAGAAATTGCAACTTTCTGTGCGTTACCTATTAAGTTAATTTGTGACAAATTGGCAACTGCTCTTAGGTAAAATTTTTGCCTATCTGGCAACTCACACTTTAGTTTGTTTCATCACGTAGACCAATGTTTTCCAAAGTGGGCGATACCACCCCCTGGGGGGCGCTGGAACGATCCAGGGGGTCGGTAGTAGCCTCGGGGGGAATTTGGGGGCGGTGGAAGCATAAAGAAAGAAGGGAAGATAAGAAAATTTTGAAAAACCGTTCGTACATGTTTCATCTGCTGTGTAAACATAGAGTTAAAGTCGTAGTGATTACTTTATTTTCCTGGGCGGGGGTGGCTCAGTCGGTAGAGCGCCAGGCTCGTAATCTGTAGTTCCCAGGTTCGAGTCCCAGCTGGGTCAGCGTTGAGATTTATCTCCGCAAAATTCCCCGCCTTGCACACGGTCAGTAGGGGACACCGATGGGCTTGGAAAGGCCGCCGTCCGTCGGATGGGACGTTAAGCCGTGTGCGGGAGAGAGCCATACCCTGTGCACGTTAAAGAACACGCTGGATGGCCTTGACGGGAGGCTACTATCTGTCTCCCAACAGCTGTTCCAGTCTGTCCCCTCCCCCAACCTTCTCTGAGCCTTCGGGGTCCATGTGACCTGGCCATTTAGCCCATGGTGTGCAAAAAAGTGCCGCTCAGAGGTAAAACAACCCAACTTTATTTTCCAAATAAACACATAAAATTATCCTTCGTTATCTTAATTTTCTGTGTGTGTAATGCGAATGTTACTATGGTTGATTTTAATAAATAATTTTATAATTTCAAGCTTCAAGTTGTCTTATTTACAACAACAACTTTCTTTACTATGTTGTAGTACATAGGTAGAAATATAGATACATAAAAGAACGCAAATTTGTCACTGCATCTGTCTGTTTGTTCGCTTAAAGAAGGTAGATTTTCAGGGGAGCGCTGAGTAATTTTGTTTTCTGAAAAGGGGGCGGTAGAACAAATAAGTTTGGGAACCTCTGATGTAGACTGTTGACTAATAGAACATATTTTGGAACGTTCAGTGTCGATTACAAATTTTTAAATTTCGATTTTATTAATTTAATTATCGAAACCCCTTATAAATTTGCGGAATATGTCTAATAGATCTAAAATATGGGATTATTTTGTGCGTAAGGCAAAAGAAACTGCTAAATGCAATAAATGCAACAAGACTTTAAAGTGTTGTGAATGGTCAACGTCAACTTTGAATTCTCATGTTAAAAATGTTCATGGTATTAGCATCAAAGAAAAAAAAATATATCGGGCGGGGATGGCTCAGTCGGTAGAGCGCCAGGCTCGTAATCTGTAGTTCCCAGGTTCGAGTCCCAGCTGGGTCAGCGTTGATATTTATCTCCGCAAAACTCCCCGCCCTGCCCACGGTCAGTAGGGGATACCAATGGGCTTGGAAAGGCCGCCGTCCGTCGGATGGAACGTTAAGCCGTGGTCTCGTGTGTGGGAGAGCCATACCCTGTGCTCGTTAAAGAACACGCTGAATGGCCTTGATGGAAGGCTACCATCTGTCTCCCAACAGCTGTTCCAGTGGGTCCCCTCCCCCAACCTTCTCTGAGCCTTCGGAGTCCATGTGACCTGGCCATTTAGCCCATGGTGTGCAAAAAAGTGCCGCTCAGAGGTAAAACAACCCAACCCAAAGCATCAACGAAAGTGATTTTTCTGCATTCAAGCACCAAAAGACTTTGGGAAAATATATGCAAACAAAATCTATTGAAGAAGAAAATTCGAGACTTGCTAGTGCTGATGGATTAAGTTTTCATTGCATTGCTAATAGTAAATTTATACAAGAGAGTTTGCAGAAAACTAAATATGACAAACCTCACCCAATATCAATGGTGTAAGAAAGTTGCTGCTTGGTTTTTATGAGAAAAAGAAACAGGAGCTTATTGACTTTTTCAAAGAACAAGCGACTGAAGGTATCCGTTTCTCATTGACTTTAGATGAGTGCAGTCGCTCAAAAAAAGTATCCGAACACTATGGTTGATTGCAAAATTCAGAAAAAATATCTGGCAGCGATTTTTTTTTAGAAATTAGTGATCTGGCAACCTTCTTGTCGCGGGATTACAGAATTCAGGAAAAATATCTGGAGCGTGTACAGCAACTGTACACGCTCCAGTTACCGTTCACAGCAAACTGGAGCGTGTGCAGTTACTGCACACGCTCCAGTTTGCTGTGAACGGTAACTGCACACGCTCAATATTTCCGTGAGTGAGCCCACACGATCCAGGTCTTTGTGAGCTCACACGATCCAATTAGTGATCTGGCAACCTTCGTGTCACGTGACAGAAGGTTGCCAGATCACTAATTTCTAAAGAAATCGCTGCCAGATAATATTTCTGAATTTTGCAATCAACCATAGTGTTCGGATACTTTTTTGAGCGACTGTACACTTCTTCACAAAATGTACGATACATGAATATAAATATTCATAAGAGAATCAGCATTGTTCTCTTGGCATAATTAAAGCATCTAATTCTCTAAACTACACCAGAATTGTAGAAATAGTTAGCAAAAGATTAGAAGAGTTTGGGTTAGATTTTAATACCCATAATTGTCGGATGTACGACTGATGGAGCAGCCGTAATGGTTAAATTTGTTAAGGTAATAACTTCAGTTCACAGTGTACAGTTGCTCAAAAAAGTATCCGAACACTATGGTTGATTGCAAAATTCAGAAAAAATATCTGGCATTGATTTTTTTTTAGAAATTAGTGATCTGGCAACCTTCGTGTCATTGCCAGATCACTAATTTCTAAAAAAAATCAATGCCAGATATTTTTTCTGAATTTTGCAATCAACCATATTGTTCGGATACTTTTTGAGCGACTGTAGGTGGGCATATTATTTTGATACTAGATCGTGTGGGCCCACTCACAGAAATATTGAGCGTGTGCAGTAACTGCACACGCTCCCGTTTGCTGTGAACGGTAACTAGAGCGTGTACAGATGCTGTACACGCTCCAGATATTTTTCCTGAATTCTGTAATCACGTGACACGAAGGTTGCCAGATCACTAATTTCTAAAAAAATCAATGCCAGATATTTTTTCTGAATTTTGCAATCAACCATAGTGTTCGGATACTTTTTTGAGCGACTGTACACATTGCATTCATTTAGCACTTTCAGACATTTTGTATTCCAAAGCTACAGAGAGTGTCAAGGAAGAAGTAACTGATGTTGGCATTGAAGATGATGATGTTAATCAAGGCCTGTATTTGGATTCCATGTTTGAGAAAATACTGACACAAATGAGGCACCGAAACTTAGTGCAGATTATTTGAGAGTAACTAAGAAAGTCAGAAAAATCTGCCGAATGTTTCGCAATTCTCCTTTGAATACTAACAGGCTTCAAGATTTCGTAAAGGAGGAATAATAATAGTAATCTTTATTCATATTCGTGTTAGTTATACAAAAGTTTAAACAAATGACCCGCAAAGCATCTGCTTATCTGCAGGAGAGAAGAATAATAACGTTACATGAAAGAAGAATTACAATAAGATATAGTTTAAAAACAATGTCATCGAATTATGTGAATTTCAGTGGAAGCTCCATTGTGGTGGTTATGATCGAATTATCATAACCACCACAATGGAGCTTCCACTGTTATTATTGTGGTGATCGCATCGAATAATAACCACCACAATGGAGCTTCCACTATTATTATTGTGGTGATCGCATCGAATTATGTGAATTTGACCGTTACATGAAAGAAGAATTGTGTTGGTTATGATCGAATTATCATAATCACCACAATGGAGCTTCCACTGTTATTATTGTGGTGATCGCATCGAATAATAACCACCACAATGGAGCTTCCACTATTATTATTGTTGTGATCGCATCGAATTATGCGAATTAGAACGTTACATGAAAGAAGAATTGTGGTGGTTATGATCGAATTATCATAACCACCACAATGGAGCTTCCACTGTTATTATTGTGGTGATCGCATCGAATAATAACCACCACAATGGAGCTTCCACTATTATTATTGTGGTGATCGCATCGAATTATGTGAATTTGACCGTTACATGAAAGAAGAATTGTGTTGGTTATGATCGAATTATCATAATCACCACAATGGAGCTTCCACTGTTATTATTGTGGTGATCGCATCGAATAATAACCACCACAATGGAGCTTCCACTATTATTATTGTTGTCATCGCATCGAATTATGCGAATTAGAACGTTACATGAAAGAAGAATTGTGGTGGTTATGATCGAATTATCATAACCACCACAATGGAGCTTCCGCTGTTATTATTGTGGTGATCGCATCGAATAATAACCACCACAATGGAGCTTCCACTATTATTATTGCGGTGATCGCATCGAATTATGTGAATTAGAACGTTACATGAAAGATGAATTGTGGTGGTTATGATCGAATTATCATAACCACCACAATGGAGCTTCCGCTGATATTATTGTGGTGATCGCATCGAATAATAACCACCACAATGGAGCTTCCACTGTTATTATTGTGGTGATCGCATCGAATTATGTGAATTAGAACGTTACATGAAAGAAGAATTGTGGTGGTTATGATCGAATTATCATAACCACCACAATGGAGCTTCCACTGTTATTATTGTGGTGATCGCATCGAATAATAACCACCACAATGGAGCTTCCACTATTATTATTGTGGTGATCGCATCGAATTATGTGAATTTGACCGTTACATGAAAGAAGAATTGTGTTGGTTATGATCGAATTATCATAATCACCACAATGGAGCTTCCACTGTTATTATTGTGGTGATCGCATCGAATAATAACCACCACAATGGAGCTTCCACTATTATTATTGTTGTGATCGCATCGAATTATGCGAATTAGAACGTTACATGAAAGAAGAATTGTGGTGGTTATGATCGAATTATCATAACCACCACAATGGAGCTTCCGCTGTTATTATTGTGGTGATCGCATCGAATAATAACCACCACAATGGAGCTTCCACTATTATTATTGCGGTGATCGCATCGAATTATGTGAATTAGAACGTTACATGAAAGATGAATTGTGGTGGTTATGATCGAATTATCATAACCACCACAATGGAGCTTCCGCTGATATTATTGTGGTGATCGCATCGAATAATAACCACCACAATGGAGCTTCCACTGTTATTATTGTGGTGATCGCATCGAATTATGTGAATTAGAACGTTACATGAAAGAAGAATTGTGGTGGTTATGATCGAATTATCATAACCACCACAATGGAGCTTCCACTGTTATTATTGTGGTGATCGCATCGAATTATGTGAATTAGAACGTTACATGAAAGATGAATTGTGGTGGTTATGATCGAATTATCATAACCACCACAATGGAGCTTCCGCTGATATTATTGTGGTGATCGCATCGAATAATAACCACCACAATGGAGCTTCCACTATTATTGTGGTGATCGCATCGAATTATGTGAATTAGAACGTTACATGAAAGAAGAATTGTATTGGTTATGATCGAATTATCATAACCACCACAATGGAGCTTCCGCTGTTATTATTGTGGTGATCGCATCGAATAATAACCACAACAATGGAGCTTCCACTATTATTATTGTGGTGATCGCATCGAATTATGTGAATTAGAACGTTACATGAAAGATGAATTGTGGTGGTTATGATCGAATTATCATAACCACCACAATGGAGCTTCCACTGTTATTATTGTGGTGATCGCATCGAATAATAACCACCACAATGGAGCTTCCACTATTATTGTGGTGATCGCATCGAATTATGTGAATTAGAACGTTACATGAAAGAAGAATTGTGGTGGTTATGATCGAATTATCATAACCACTACAATGGAGCTTCCGCTGATATTATTGTGGTGATCGCATCGAATAATAACCACCACAATGGAGCTTCCACTGTTATTATTGTGGTGATCGCATCGAATTATGTGAATTAGAACGTTACATGAAAGAAGAATTGTGGTGGTTATGATCGAATTATCATAACCACCACAATGAAAAAATCCATTGTGGTGGTTATGAACGAATAACCACCAAAAACTGAATTTCAGTGGAAGCTCCATTGTGGTGGTTCAAATTTTTATATTAAATTTAGTGCCTAGAAAAAATTTTTTAGTCTTATTTTTGATTTCTTTAAATTTGTGCAATAAAATAATTTCCCTTGGCAATTGATTGAACACGTAAGGTATTGTATATGCCCTTGTACATTTCCCGTAATTGTTTAATATTTTTGGAAGTTGGAAATAATTTTTGGATTGTAACCTTGTGTTTTTCCCATGAGAGATTTTAGATTTAAATTAATTGTCAAAAAATATTTTAAAATAATGCTATATTTGTAAAGTTTGTGAAAAGAGAGTATGCCTAGATAATTTAGTCTTTCTTCGCTATGATGAAATGAATTTCTTAAGTTGTATGGGATTATATTTTTAGCATTGGATGATTGAATAGTTTCTATTTTCTTTATATTTGTGAGGTTAGTTGAGCCGTATATTGTCAAACCATAAGTCAATATATATTCACAGATAGCTTTGTAAACCAAAATACATGTATGTGTGCTTGCAACAAATTGTAGTTTGTAAAGTTTAGATGCACATAGACGCAATTTCCCTGCTAACTTTTGAATATGTGTATTCCATCGGAAGGTTGTGTCCATGTAAAGTCCAAGATATTTATGACTCTCAACACGCTCAATAACATCACATCATGATTTATCATGTTGTGGGGACACAAGGGTTCGTTGTTTTTAATTGCATAAGATGAGAGATCATAGTATCCTGGTGAATGAAAGCTCGTCCATTTGGTTTTTTCTGAGTTTATGCAAATACGATTAATGTTAGACCAGTTAACAATTTTGTTAAAATCATCCTTTGTATCTCGGACTGCGTCTACTATATTGTGATTCACGTTAACCAAGGCGGTGTCATCAGCATATATATAAGGAGAGCCCTTCAGTTTAAGGTTAGCTAGATCATTAATATAAATAATGAATAAGAGCAGACCTAAGATTAAACCTTGTGGAACACCAGTGTACACTGTTCTCTTCTCACTAAAAACGCCATTAATTTTGGCAACATGCACTCTGTTTTTTAAATAATTTTCAAACCATTTAAGGGTAACACCTCGGACACCATAGGTATACAATTATTGAAGTAAAATATCATGATCCAACGTATCAAATGCCTTACGAAAGTCCATAAAGATAGCAGCTCCTTTGTTTAAAGTTCCATTAATGACGTCAGAAAAATTGTTCCGTTAAAAGTGTAATTCTGTTTTTACCTTTTTGGAAACCATATTGCTTTTCACTAATAATGTTATGTTTTTTCAAGAAATTGGCTAGAACATTAGCTTACATATCTTTCAAGTATTTTGTGAAGAACGGGTAATATGGCAATGGGCTTATAGTTAGTGGAATCGGATTTAGTTCCACTTTTGTAAATTGGTCTTAAAATAGCAATTTTGAGTTTATTAGGGATGTTTCCTGTAGATATGCTTTCATTGATAAAGTTTGTCACGAGATCAACTAAGGTGATTTTGCATACTTTAATGTGCTTTATGTGTACCTGATCGTAGTCACATTATTTTCTTTCATTTAAGCCACTTAGAATTTTGAAAGTTTCTTGTTTTGAGATGGGAGGAATAAAAATTGAAGGAAAAGAAGGTTGGATATGTTTAGGAACTGTAGATCGTTATGTGTCGCCTCTATCGTCTCTAAGATTCACAATAATGTCTGCAAAGGTGTTGTTAAATTTCTCTGCTGCTTGAGTTTCAGACATACTTTGTGGCATATTCTTCATGATAAAATCGTCAATGGCAGTTTTGGGTTTATTGTTGATAATTTAGTTGATGAGTTCCCAATTTTGCTTTGGATTATTTTTACAAGACTCAAATTGTTTGAAGTAATATTTTTTCTTTTCCTGCCTAATAAGGGACGTGACTGTGTTTCTTAAGTTTGTGTATAGTAATTTAAAATTTCTGTTTCTCTTGTTATTTTTGTAATCAATCCAAGCCGAGTCACTCTTTCGTATTAAGTTTATTATTTCCTGATTTATCCAGTCTTTGCTACAATTGCGTTGTTTCATTTTTGAGCCATCCGATAGTTTATTAATTTTGTTATTGTTAACAATCGCCGTATATTTTTTTATGAATGCTTCATAAAGTACGTCTATTGGTTCTAAATTTGGGGTTTCGTTTCTAGTGCCTCTGTCCAGCCAGTTTGTTAGACTTATTTCTTTGCATATGTTTTTATGATCTAAGATAGTTTTCGTGTTAAAATTGCTGTCTAACTTTTTAGTGTGATTGGACGAATTCCCAAGTTTTTTTTTCCCGCAAGTTGCCGCAATTAAGTATTGGTCTGCAATCCTACTGCAAAAAATCATTGAATTTGTGTCGAGTTTAATGTCAAGTCGGACGTTAATGTGATCAAAGCATGTCTGAGAGAGAGAGTCACCAATGATGTCTTTCCTGGTGATATCAGTAATGATAGGTGAGAAACCAAACTCAGTTAACAATTCTACGTATTTGGCAACCCGTGATTTTTGATATTTTTGTTATCTAAATTAAAATCTTCAACTAGTATTTGATTGCGATGTTTATCAGTTGTTTCGAACCAGTTTTTGAGATTAGAAAGAAAAGTGTTAATGTTCGAGCTTGGTGATCTGTAAATAGCAAGTAAACTGAAAGTTAAATTACTCTTGTAGATATTTATATTCAATGTTTCAGCAGGAATTACAAGTGAAGGTATCGTTTTGACTAATAATGTGTCGCGGAAGAAAAGTAGAATTCCATGTTCAAACGCACCAGGAGTTCTCGTAAAAAGTTGATTAAATTTTTCTAGATTGAACAATGGAGCATCCGCGCTGAGGATGTTAGTTTCTGTCAATATAATAATATCTAAAAATTTCAAGATATCTTTTAAGATAAACAGATAGAGTATCCCAGTTTTTTTTTCAGACTTCGAATGTTCAATGCAGAAAGCTTAAATGTTCCTCAGATTCATAACATAATTTATTAGTCAAGAACCATATCTTAACTTCTTCATAGTCGCACAGAACATTTTCGTTGTGATCAAATGTTGGTAAGTCATCAAAATGAAAAGTCGCCATGGCAAAACAAATATGATGGAGCAAACAAGCAATATATTTCCCGTTTAAAATTCATCGAAATTCGTCAGCATATCAGTTCGAATTACGCTGTCAGCATCAGTTTTTCTCATCATGATTTTCCCGTTCCGAAACCAGACGTATTTAAAATTTTTTGATTTGGCCAGGCACCTCGCTTTCCAGAAAAGTTCTCTGTTTATTGGAGTTAAATTTTCATTTAGATACACTGGCGTTTTTTTTTAGCGTCATCAATAACGTTACTGGCAAAGATTTTCGATTTCTTTTTTTGACATCCATGAATCTAGAAGCGTTCGTTTCTAGATTTAAATTGGGCAATAATCGCAGGTGTTTTTTTCTTGTTCCTTGTTGGCAGTCTATGTAAGGCTTCAAGTTGATCAATGTTAAAATTATTTATATCTAGCGCTTTTGCAACATTGATCATTATCTGATTTAGATTTTCTTTCTCATCCTGGTCGCCCATTGGAATGCCATGTATCTCGATATTTCGGTTTCTGCCGTATTGTTCAAGATCATTAATTTGCAACTTTAGAGCTGTATTATCTTGAGTGAGATCTGCACATGTAGTTTCAATGGTAGCCAGCTTTCTCATAGTGTCTTGCTGCGTCGCTTCATATTCGTGAAATTTATTCAATAGTGTATCATATTGAGAGGAGAAAAATTCTACTGAATGCCTTAAGTCTTTGATTTCGTTTCTTAAGTGCCTTATTTCATTTAGTAACGTTTGAAAGTTTCTAGCTTCTTGTTGCACCGAAGACGGGGACAGTATACTATTAGAGTTACAGCCTTATCCAGGTGTCTTAGAGGAGCGGTGACCCAAGGATGTCTCCTGGCTATAGTCACTGTTGTTATTCGATGTCGGTGAGGGTGATAAAATAAAAATAAATACCCCCTCAAGCAGCTGCTTGCCACAAAGGTCTGACAGGAGCCTGTCAGTTTATATGCCATAGTAGAAGGTCTGAGAGGATGGCAGGACCTCAGCAGAAAAACAACACACACATCCAGTGTGTACAGCAACTGTACACGCTCCAGTTACTGTTCACAGCAAACTGGAACGTGTGCAGTTACTGCACACGCTCGTTTGCTGTGAACGGTAACTGCACAAGCTCAATATTTCTGTGAGTGGGCCCACACGATCCAGGTTTTTGTGAGCTCACACGATCCAATCACACAATCCACACGGGGACCTCACAAAAGTGGCCTGATGATGAAATACCCGAACAGATGTTGGGAGACAGATAATAAATAAATAAATAAATACCCCCTCAAGCAGCTGCTTGCCACAGAGGTCTGACAGGAGTCTGTCAGTTTATATGCCATAGTAGAAGGTCTGAGAGGATGACAGAACCTCAGCAGAAAAACGACATACACATCCATGCGGGGCTCGAACCCATGCCCTTAGATTAGTAGCCAAGCGCGCTAACCACTCGGTCATACACGTGTGTTTTATTCTTTAGAGGCGAAACGGTCTGTTGTTTGTCCTGCTTAATTTGCAGTCAGTACAGAGCCACGTTTTTTTCTTCTCTTGAGTCATCTTTTTATAGTTTCTCTCCGTTGTGCCAGAGCACCCGAAATGCAGTTTCCCTTTGCATCCACTGCACAGGATATGGTCGGCATTAGGAGCAATTGTTTCTCCACAGCTGTAACACATTGAATTCATTGTGTACAGAGTTTTGGCTCACAAGGTCAACAGCGGGAACAAGTATTGGGAGATGCACAAATTGGGTCCTAAGGTTCTGGTGCTTAATTGATTTTAGCCAGCTCACTCTACACAAGACATTGTGTAAAACACGACGGACTGATGCAAGGGGAAGAGGACGCGTAGGAGCAATAAAGTTTGTGGAACTTACTAGTCCGATGACGGCCCAGAAGGTCAACCGACGCTGGTCGTGGTCACGGGAGGGCGGCGGATACACCCTGCTGGCAGGAGCTCTGCGAGGAACGTCCGATCGCACACACCCTGCTGGCAGGAGCTCTGCGAGGAACGTCCGATCGCACACACCCTGCCGGCAGGAGCTCTGCGAAGAACGTCCGATCGCACACACCCTGCTGGCAGGAGCTCTGCGAGGAACGTCCGATCGCACACACCCTGCTGGCAGGAGCTCTGCGAGGAACGTCCGATCGCACACACCCTGCTGGCAGGAGCTCTGCGAATAACGTCCGATCGCACACACCCTGCTGGCAGGAGCTCTGCGAGGAACGTCCGATCGCACACACCCTGCTGGCAGGAGCTCTGCGAAGAACGTCCGATCGCACACACCCTGCTGGCAGGAGCTCTGCGAGGAACGTCCGATCGCACACACCCTGCCGGCAGGAGCTCTGCGAGGAACGTCCGATCGCACACACCCTGCTGGCAGGAGCTCTGCGAGGAACGTCCGATCGCACACACCCTGCTGGCAGGAGCTCTGCGAGGAACGTCCGATCGCAACGACTGCTTGCAAACGAGTGATTCAATGGAGAAGAAAAGACGCTTATCCAGACGTTGTGGAATAGTCTCCTTTCTATGACTGAACGTTTTCTAAAGCTAAGGAATTTGTTACATAACCTCGCTGAAACTCTTCATCCACTTGAATTTGTGTTGAAGGTTCTATGCTCTGAAGAAGCAACTTTACTTAAAGATGACATGCTTATGAAAATTTGTCTTAAGAAACTAGACAATAAGGAAAATCCTATTGCTGCCAATCTAAAAGAAATTCCTTATCAAATGCTATTCATCAAGACCACAAAAGGAAGTCATTTCATTGTTGAGATATTTAACCAATCCAGAGGATTTTAAAAAAGAATTATCTGATTTATTCCCTTTATTATCCAGGCAAACAATCAAGAAAATCGCAGATCATACCTTTCTTGGGCTTTTTTTCCCAAATGAATGCCAAATCATCGAGATATATGATAAAGCAGAGTTGCTAGCATTGCTAAAACTGACGAAGATGACGACTTAATGACGAGTATTTGAGCGAAATGAATAAATTAGAAATGCTGTTTGTGAATGATTGCAGAGATTTTAATGTGAACGATTAATTTAAATATTTGAAGACACGTTAAAAAAGAGTAAAAATTTAGAGCTTTTGCATAATGCGTTACTTACCGTTAAACCAGCGAGTGCTGAATCAGAAAGAGGTTTTTCAGCTGCGGGCTTTTTTTTTTTATCTAAGCCAGTGTCTCGCAAACTTTTTTACTCTGCGGCACACTGAATCTAATTTTTTTTCCGCGGCACACTGAATCTATTTTTTTTCCCGCGGCACACTGAATCTATTTTTTTTTTCCCGCGGCACACCTAAAAAAATAAAAGCCTACTCTATATAATCGTCATTATATTTGCGCTTTGTTGAAGTCATCAGCCTGGTTTTACTTGAAGATTTGCTCTCGTTCTTTAATTCATAACTCGGTGTTTGTTTTAAATATTTGTCCATTCTATGGCTTGAAATAATCAAAAATTAATACCAAAATTTTAAAAAAGCTTGATAAATACTTACAAGATCCCAGTTGATAAAATCTGAAAGATTTTTATTAAAGCACGTCGATAGCAAGTCGATATTAAAGCACGTCGACATTTTGACTTGACAAGTCAAGTCAAAATGAAATCTTTGGAATATCTAGTGTCAATTTGAAAATCTCTCGCGGCACACAGTTTGCGAGACACTGATCTAAGCTTTGTTCAAGAATGAGAGATACTACCCACAATGCCCTTTGTTTCTTAAGATGTCATTTTCAACATAGTGATAAAATCTTAATTTAATTTTATATCTTTTCTTAGAAGAAGTCTATTTTTTGTTTTCTAGATAAATGTTTTATATTAAAAAAATTATTTCAATGTTTTTTTCCCATAATAGATATAAATTTTAATTTTATTCTTTATATTTTTTTACAAAAAGTTTAATTTTTGTTTTCTAAGTATAGATTTTTTACTAAATTTGTTTCAATTCTAAATTGGTTAAATGATATATTATTTTGACTAAAATAAAATATGTCAATTGTCAAAGTTGTCATAATCTTTTTCCTATGCATGCGTATGATGCTGCATTTTTTTTTATTTTTTTAACCAAAAAAATATGCGGCGATATGCTATGCTTGTTAAGAATTAAAGTCAGTACAGTCGCTCAAAAAAGTATCCGAACGTTATAATTAATTACAGAATTCAGAAAAAATTTCTGGCAACGATTTTTTTAGAAATTAGTGATTTGGTCACGTGACACGAAGGACCTTCGTGTCACGTGACACGAAGGTTGCCAGATCACTAATTTCTAAAAAAAAATCGTTGCCAGATATTTTTTCTGAATTCTGTAGTCAACCCTAGTGTTCGGATATCTTTTTGAGCGACTGTAGGTTGTCATATTATTTTGATACTAGATCGTGTGGGCCCACTCATAGAAATATGGAGCGTGTACAGTTACCGTTCACAGCGGTAAGGGCAGTTTGGAGCGTGTGCAGTTACTGCACACGCTCCAAACTGCCCTTACCGCTTACCTGCCATTACTGCTTAACTTACTGCTTACCTGCCATTACTGCTTAACTGCCATTACCGAAGGATCTAGAAAAAAAAGAACCCGTTTCAGCTTCTGTTGATAAAATTCTCCTTCCGATGAAAGTGTGGGTGCAGGATCTAGGAAAAAAGAACCCGTTTCAGCTTCTATTGATAAAATTCTCCTTCCGATGGAAGTGTGGGTGCAGGATCTAGGGGAAAAAAGAACCCGTTTCAGCTTCTGTTGATAAAATTCTCCTTCGGGTGGAAGTGTGGATGCAGGA